>CM065815.1:106895357-111895357 GCA_033398695.1 Orobanche coerulescens | reverse complement strand
CAACCTTATTTTTATAAGGATAGATATTTTCAAAGAATACATCATTCCTTGATTCAATCGTTGTATTTACATGAATGTCGGGTATCTCGAATTTGTGTACAACAAACATGTAAGTGCTGCTGTTAAGTGCATAACCAATAAAGATATAATCGATCGTCTTAGGACCAATTTTAACTTGTTTAGGTAGAGGCACCTCAACTTTCGCCAAACACCCCCACACTTTGAGATATTTGTATGATGGTTTTCTTCCTTTCCACAACTCATAAGGAGTAACATCCTTACATTTGTGTGGAATTTTGTTCAATATGTAGTTGGCTGTCAAGAAAGCTTCCTCCCACATGTTCTGGGGCAACCCTGAACTAATGAATAAGGCATTCATCATATTTTTAAGTGTTCGATTCTTACGTTCGGCAACGCCATTAGATTGTGGAGCATATGGAGCCGTAGTTTGATGAATTATACCACTTTCGTTGCATAATTCCTCAAATGGAGCTATATATATTCACCTCTATCACTTCGAACCATCTTAATACGACAACCTAATTTATTCTCGGCTTCATTCTTGAAGTTCTTAAAGGCTTCAATAGCCTCATCTTTACTTCTCAAAAGATAAATATAACAATATCTTGTGCAATCATCGATGAAAGTGATAAAGTACTTCTTACCACCTCGAGTTTGCATAAATTTTAAATCACACACGTCTGTGTGAATTAATTCAAGGGGTTTTGTGTCCCGTTTTACCGAATGAAACGGTAGTTTCGTCATTTTTGCCTCAACACAAATCTCACATTTGTTTTTATTTTTGATTTCATTTAATTTTAGTAAATCTAAGTTTACTAATATTTTTATAGCATTTAGATTCACATGACCTAATCTACAATGCCATAAATTTGAGCACTCAAGCAAATAAGCAGAAGTAGTAGCATTATTATTAGCAACTACATTTAGAGGCTTACAAGTACGAACGCTAAGTTTGAACATGTCCCCGACAATATGACCTTTCCCGAGAGTCTTTCCAAACTTGCGTATTATCATAAAATCGCTACGAAGGTCTACATCAAATTTAGCTCTAACTAATTTGACACCAGACACCAAATTCTTGCGGATTGTCGGAGCATGTAGCACATCCTTCAGAGTTATCTCCACACCGGAGGTGAATTGAAGAACAACAGTTCTAATTCCAAGAACTGGAGAGGTACGATCACTTGCCTCTGTGATGAAGCGGTCTTGAATTTCCTTGTAAGTGAAAAACAAGTCTCGGTTCACACAGATGTGAACAGTCGCACTTGTATCAAGAAACCAAGTAACAGGGTTAGGTTTCGAGACATGATTTACCTCGGTGATCATGGCAGCAAGATCATCTTTGTCCTTAGAGTCAAAGTCCTTCTCAACATCATTGACTTTGCCTTTTCCCTTGTTCTTCTTTGGCTTTCGGCAGTTTTTCGCCATATGGCCGGGCTTGTCACAGTTGTTGCATGTTCCGGTAAACTTTGTTGGAGGTGCCACATCTTTTCCCTTGCCTTTGGTAGGATGTGGACGCTTTTTGGAAGGTCTGCCCCTACCTTCAGTCAGATTAGCCTTAGCATCCATATGAGCTTTGGTTTTCAAGTCTTGATCACGGACTTGAGCTTCAGTTTGGAGCTTAGCAACCAAAATTTCAAGAGTCATTTCCTTTCGCTTATGCTTAAGGTATCCCTTGAACTCCTTCCAACTAGGTGGCAACTTGTCGACCAAGAGCGCCACAGTGTACGCCTCGGGTAGAGGCATCCCCTCAGAATGAACATCATGTATAAGAGTTTGGAACTCTTGTACTTGGGGCATCATTGGACGAGAATCCACCATTTGGAATTCGGAGAGCCTCGTCACAACAAACTTCGTCGTGCTAGCAGGATTACCACGATATTTAAACTCAAGAGCATCCCAAATTTCTTTGGCAGTCTCCTTGATGTTGAACACATTGAACAGGCCATCATCAAGCCCGTTCAGCAACATATTCTGACACAGATAGTCGGAATGAACCCAGGTATCATAGTCGGTACGCACTTGAACATTCGCCTCGTTCTCAGCAGGGACATGAGGCTTTTCTTCACGCAAGAAGCTCGCAAGCCCCATTGTGGTAATGTAGAACAGCATCTTTTGAGACCAGCGTTTGAAGTCGGTGCCTGAGAAAACAGGAGGTTTCTCGGCGATAGGCATTAGCCGAGCAGCATTGTGAATGGGAGCCATTGAAGAGCTTGATGATCCAATGGTTCCAGAACCGGTGGATGGATTAGTGGATGCGCCGGTGCTAGCATTGAACGACATTTTTCTCCAGCAAAAGTTTGAGGATGACACGAACATGTAAGGTCGATAATTCCCGTCTTGCGATTGTAGGAATAATTCAGTACTTGCACCTGTATTACAAATAAAATTCTGAACTTAACTATAACAAAGAACAGAAAGAAAATATTACACTTGAAACTAATGAACAATTTTTTTTTAATAAAAGGACTAAAGATCGTCTGAAGCTAGAGCTTCTGCCCGCAAGACGAGAATACGCCCCGGTAGTGCTCACGGTGAAGCAGCTCGTCCCCAAAGGTTAAAACGATCTGAACGTCTCGGCAGTAGCAGCACCGCAAACTGACCGAGCACCTTCGAACTGGACTGGAACGAAGACTGAACTTTATATGCTATGCTAAAAAATGCACTGTTTTTCGTGTGTTATGCAATGACCAAAATGCTGATATATATATAGCACTCCTTGATCAGGTGAAGGGACTCGTCGCCATTACTCCTGCCATGATGGCTGGCGGTTTCAGACGCCCAAAGGGCTGGTCGGATGAAGAGTCTTGCCTTTACTAGGCAACTCAAGAGTCAAGGCAACTCAAGAGTCTTGTCCATACCAAAAGGCTAGTGGACTTACAGTTTTGGTCCAAAAAGATAAGCCCAAACACCAGCCCAAAGCACCAATTGCCAAGATCCAAGATCCAAGTCCTAGGCCTGGACTGAGCCTGAGCGCGATCCCGAGCCCGTGCCTGACCCGACCCGACCCGACGGACGGACGGACGGACGGTCGGTCGGCGGCAGCGGCGCGCGTGCGTGTGTGTGTGTGCGCGCGAGGACACCCATACACACTAACCCACTTGTTATTAAGCCCATAAAGGTAAAGACTTTAAATACAAGCCAAAACATCCATCCACAATCAATGTGGGATAACTAACATCATATACCTCATGTTAGTTCCTACTCCAACATCCAACTTTAACATATAATATCTCACTCACCGTAAATCAGTTTAGAAATATTAAATATACCACATTCATCTACTCACGACGTAGATTAATATTCAATAAATATTTTAATTAAATAATAATTATTTAATTAACAATATTTATTCTTAATAAATGGTTAATTACTAAACTATTTCCAACAATCAGATCTAAAACTATTTAAATTTCACCATCCACCTCGAACAACAAGGCGAATCGATAATCTACCATATGAGTCGTGCCACTCATTGATGGAAAGAACAGAGGCAAAATAAAAGAAGAGATGAGGAACAAGGGTTTATCAAGAAGTAAATGAATTAGGAAAATAAATTTTTACATCGTATGAAAGTTGTGTTAAATGTGTAAGTATTTTTCTTTTGTTTCTTTTCTATAAATAAAATATTGAACGGCATAAACCGAATTGATTACATGGATCTGGAGAGCTCGAGTGTAAGGCCCAGCAAGGCCCATAAATCAAGACCCTACAGAGCCCAAAAATAAACTTATTATCTCGGCATAGAGCATGACGTCGAGGCCGACCTGAAAGTCAGGACGATACTCGGCGTGCCTCAGCTCAGGCTGAAGACAAGACTTGGTTCAGGCAACCGAATTGTTGCGTCGACTCGGCCCGATGATAGAATAAGCCGAGATCAGCAAATCTACACTCCTTGTCAGTAGATGAAGGTCTTATCCTTCAAGCACACAGAATCTGACGAAATCCAAGATAGAGACAAATAAAGACGTCCTTACCTAACAAGGACTCTTCTCCACAAAGAAACTACATCCAAAACCCTTATCAGGATTCTACTTCCCATATATATAAGAATTCAAATATCAACACAGACTCAATGACTTTCTCCGCAAGCTAGGGTTGCAATATTCATGATTGATATATTATGAATGAATGATTAGTTTGATAATTATAAGTCTCAACATGATTGATATAGTATGAATGAATTATATGCATGAATGAATAACAATGAACAAAATCATTATCCTCTAACACCAATGATGAATGTCCTTACTAAGTGAATGTCCTTGATCAAAAGATCTGTTCCAAGGGCCTTCTCGATGAACTCACTAAGTGAATTACAATTGTGATTGAACAACTGCATCCTCAACTGTGGATTTAGCCTCTTGCTAAAATACTTGATCTTATCCGCTTCAGTATGGACAACAGACGAAGCAAACTGAAGAAGTCCTTGAAACTTCTCAGCAATGACAATAACACCCTCGTCCTCGATGGATTCGGGGTTCAAAACCTACCTCTCCATCATGAGAGTCTTGAATTCGCTCCAAGCACAACCACGATCGGTGGGTTTCATAGAAAGCCACCAAGAATAAACACCCTTACTCAAGTAGTAAGCCCGCTACTGGCACCTTACTCCCTTCCGGATACTGAACCATGTTGAAGAGTTTATCGAAATGCTGAACAATATCAGCTGGTTTCGATGAACCCTCAAAAGTAGGCGGCCTCTGACGAGAGATATCGCCAACAATCTTACTCACTCATCCAGTCTGTCCATGAAACGGCACCTGGAATCCCTGCTGTGGTGGACCACGAACCATCGAGGTCTGCATGGTCTCCACTATCCGCGTCATCTGAGTCATCTGGGCCATCATGCCCTACATACATATGAATGGGTCCACCCGAACACCCTCCGGTTGAGCTGCATCTTGGGTACGACTCCCTGACAGTGAATGATTATCTGCCGGCGAATGAGTAGCATCACTACCTGTTGAACTAATGTTATCCCTCGCGTTCGCGTGGGTATTCACATGAGATCCCGGGTTTAGGCCCGCACCGCATCCTCTTCCCCTGCGGCCTCTGACAGCTCTATCCATACTGAAGCAGAAAAGTCACATGATGCTTATAGATCCCGCATGAAGATCATATTCTGATTACGTTACGGAATGATAATAATGAGCATACATGCTCTAACACAATGAACGCATTAATAATGCAATAAAATGATCGTCGACATTACGCCGGAATATGATGAGATTGCATGAAAGGTCAAGTGAGGTGACATGATTATCTGATGAAATTCCTGAAATGATTATCTTGAATAAGTTAACAAAATTGATAATTCAATCCACAAGATCAACAACTGAGCAATGAGATTGACTGAGTGATTAATGAATTAACATGATCGACAAGATCAAAAATGATGATTGAGGATTGTTGACTGATGAATGAGTTGATCCTTATCGCTTGCACAACTCACACATGCTCCAAAACGATTAGTCATGAATCAATCGTAACACTAATGTCACATATAGGTTTAAACAAAACATGTATAATCAATGAAATAATGAATGTATGAACATAAAGAGAATTGAGTCCTTACACAGGTCATATGAAGCTTTGAGGTCTTGCGATACTAGTCTTCACTGAAGACGACTCGGTGAATGAATGACTCATGCAGTCATACAAATATCACGACTCACAAAGCCCGACTGTCCAGATTGTCATAACCTGATAGTCCCACTACTACCGCGTTGCTAGAGCCACATAACTCACATATCAGGGTATCTCACAACCCAACTATCTGATACCATCTTCTGTAACACCCCTAAATCCCATTGAGTTATTACAGTGCCGTGGACCCCACACCAGGAGATTCACCAGGCGAACACGACTAAAATACATCAAATTAACCAACAAGGGAAATCACAGTCCCTACTATGATATCCGACACAACGTTCTGATAAGGAATTTTCAACGAAAACGATGGGCCTACATGGCCAAAATAAAAATACAAGAACATCCACAAGCATCTGCTCGGGTAATACATAATGACAATGACTGACAAACTGGAGAACACTCCAACTGACTGACCAACATGAACAACTCGGACTAGTATCGCTTGAATGCCTCGTCGCCATCGTCATGCCCCTGTGTCTCAACTCTCTCCTCGCAAGCACCTAAAACATGAAAATATATTCCGCCCCACGGGGTCAGTCATCCAGATAATGACCATCAAAAAAACATGTATAACAGGATATGCATCCAAAGGCAAAATGAAACGGTACAATGATAATAATTATACGAAATGCTCACAAACTAAGGTAAGAACCGAGCATTCGTGAAAGACTATGCCCACTGCATAGTACTAATACCTGTTCAACAGGTTAGAACATAAATGCCCAACGGCGAATCATAATTATAGAACTCCATAGTGAATTACACGAATATGAACCAAACCAGAACTGAATTAAATATTAATCACAATGCCCGAAGGCTCCAACAAAATACCAAGACATCACAAAGGCCTGAAAGCCACTCAGCCGAAGCTGTCAAATATCACCATCACCTGAAGCCAAAACAGCCCGAAGCTGTATCAATGAGGGCCGAAGCCACGGCACGAAGCCGTATCACAATGAGGGCCGAAGCCACGACACGAAGCCGTATCACAATGAGACCATCCAATGGCCGTGACCTACTGAACTGTAGGTGTTGGGAAACCAACCGTGAAGGTAAGCCCCAAACTTACCCATAATGAGATCACCCAGTGACCGTGACCTGCTGAATTGCAGGTGCTGGGAAACCAACCGCGAAGGTTCAAGCCCCAGGCTTACTCATAATGAGATCATAAACATGGTCGTGACCTACTGAGCTATAGGTGTTGGGAGACCAACCGCGAAGGTTCAAGTCCCAAACTTACTCATAATGAGATCACACAGTGACCGTGACCTGCTGAATTGTTGGTGCTGGGAAACCAACCGCGAAGGTTCAAGCCCCAGACTTACCCATAATGAGCACTAGCCTAGACTAGCCTTCAAAACACGATTGACCACAAATGGCAACAAATTCAAAGATTACCGGATTCACAAGAATGATAGTGTGCTGCCTTGAGTCGACCAACACGACGGCAGTAACTCATGAATGGGCACCGTCCTTGACAGTCCCAATTCAATACCTTGATTGCCTTAGAATGGCCAACCGATAACAATGATGCAGCGGATGATTCAATATCTTGATTTCCTGAGAACGGCCAATTGATAACAATGATACAATGAATGACTCAATACCTCGATTGCCTTAGAACGGCCAATCGATAACAATGATACAATGAATGATTGAACACCTCGATTACCTTAGAACAGCCAATCGATAACAATGATACAATGAATGATTGAACACCTCGATTGCCTTAGAACGGCCAATCGGTAACAATGATACAATGAATGATCGAACACCTCGATTGCCTTAGAACAACCAATCGATAACAATGATACAATGAATGACTGAACACCTCAATTGCCTTAGAACGGCCAATCGATAACAATGATAGAATGAATGACTCAATACCTTTAATCGGTTATCGACGAAGAAGATGAGAAACGAATACGCTAATGCCTTCAGTCGGCCAATACAACTTCAATGACAAAGCACCAACATCAATAACAATGATTACAACAAAGTCTTAGATCGACATCGATGTCAAAAACAATAATCAATACATCGATACTGCAAACCGGCTATCGACAATGACATTAACAACAAGTATCTCAATGCCTTGAACCGGCCATTAATGAACAATAATAAACATTTGGCATAATTGCTGAAGAGTATTGTATTGAACGATCCCTTAATATCAATGAACTCATGAAGAGACTAAGTCTCGGAATGATACAATACATTCATACACATATATGATAACATTAATCTCATTGACTAGTACAAGTATAAAACTTGCCTCAAACCGACGGCGAGAAAGTCCTTCCATGATCAACGTCCTTAATGGAATTATCGGTCGCTCGAACAACCTTGAATAACATAATTACCAACGATACGCTTAATATACAAATCAAGCATGATTACAACCAACTCAAAAGTCGATACAACACTACCGAAACTCATTGGGGCAATTCAACAAACACGTTGTAAACAATCTTCAGTTATTTACAACTAATCTCAATTATAGCGAAACCAAACCTCCAATGAATGATTCAATCCAACAAAACATCTTATATACAATCAATATTCTCATAGGAATACACAATTCGAGATTACGACAATATCTAATCGGAATCCCCAATTCCAAAATCAACATTCGAAAAGTTCTTGAATAATTCTCCAACCATCCAATGATAATTCATAGAAACTCATAATCATATATATATCCATTCACATATAATGATTATAACATCCAAAACATTATACTCCATCTCAAAATCGAAATCTAAGATTTTGAAGAAATTACTTTTGAAGATCCAAACCCTTCAATCCGTCGAAACTCGAGTTAATCGACTATCCAAGCTCCACAACTGAAGGTAGGTGATTAGAACATGAATACACAAGTGATATGATGATGAAAAATCTCTCCCAAGACTCTCCCTCTCGGCCAAAAGTGGAGAAATGAAGAAATGAGGCTGAAAGATCCGTCCCGGTCATTATATACTGCGCAGAGTTACAGCCGTAACTCTGCCACCTTATGGCCATAACTTTCCAAGTCAACGACTTTATGGCCGTGACACTTCAGCCTCTACGGCCGTAACTTCACTTCGTCGAATAATCCTGCCGACTGAAATCCTCGACTTACGGCCGTAACTAGAACTCCCTTACGGCCGTAAGCATCCTTCGTCGAGACACCCCCGAACCCAGTACTCCATTGTACGGCCGTAGCCTGCCTCTTCTTATGGCCGTACCTTCCTCTTCTTACGGCCGTATCAAGCGAGACTTACGGCCGTAAGACGTCCTCGTCCAAAAACCATGAAACCAACGAATGCATGTTACGGCCGTAATGCATGATAGGTTACGACCGTAACTCTCAGCTGGAAAAGAAATATGAAAACTCCGCCTCCTCGATATGAATGATGAATGATCCGACGCACAGAACTTGCATGAGTATGATTAAGTCCAATCATACGCAATAATGATACTTCCAACAAAAAGCTACCAATCACAATGATTATGATAATACTCTCGTCTCGATTCCCAAATAGGGTTGGACAACGAATGATAACTGATACACGGCTCAAACATACGCCGAACGATGAACACAAATGAATGAATAGGAATGGTGAATGAGTATTAAAGAGTGAAAAGAAATAAAGAAAATTACTGAGTGTCAATTACTGAATGATAATAAATGACTTCACAACCGAGTATTACAGTATTACCATAGGCGACCTGCACCCGCTTCCGCAGACAAATCAACCGGATGCGACTTTCCACCTCACCCCGAGTTCGGACGCCCCTAAGATAACTTTAGTAGAAACCAAGGTGGGCCAACTATTGGATCTCGAGAATCTGAATTGTGAGACCCCGTAGCAAATAAATCGGGTGATTTTATATTTTGTGAACCGTCGGATAAATTCGATTAGTATGTCAGAGTTGAGAATTTTGTCGCCCGTGTTGTTTAGAGCGACGAACTTGATTTTTTGTAATTGCGGAGTGTTAATATATATGTTATACATAATGTTTTGTACGGCACCGCCGTGTCAATATTCATCGGGATGAGATAGAGATAATAATCCGGATAATTATGATAATATATATGAGATACATACTCTCTAATATATATATATATATATATATATATATATATATAGTGACGCGTGTTGTGTCAAGATTTATTCATCCCGACAGGCGATCGACTATTTGGCCGAGCGACCAAGTCAACACCAGTCAAAATATGGCTAGCTCGCCTAATCGAAGAAACCAGACCGCCATCAGGTACCTAGCGATCGACTCCCAAAGGCGATCGCCCTTTGGTATCTGGCGATCGACTCTAGTGTCCGGCTAAGGACAATCGGCCTATGCCCCGAAGAGAGACGATCGCCCAGTAAAGTCATCGAAGACTAGATCTCAGAACAGCACCCACGTGCAGATCCACAAAGGCGCTGACAGACAAGATCTTTGCTGACAGACAAGACCTTTGACCACAGCCTGTCACCTACCACACCTACCGACAGGCGCGCCGAAAGTTGTCAGTGGACCGCCCGCGACAGCTACTCAGGGCGCGTGCAGGCTCCCCATTGGACCGTCTGTTGTGTTTGCCAGAAGCATGAGACTTTAAGGGAACAAGCCCATGTGCTAAAATACGATTATTATAATACAGTAAAGGCGATCGCCCGGCATATCAAAAGTCCTATAAATAGAGAACCTCCTCCTACTGGAAAAAGGTTCCGAATTGGTACACAACTCATTCACCTACATTCCGAATTCATTCACGGAAATACAGTAGAACACACATACCATCAAGCTCCCTGCTTTCTCGCCGGAATCCATCTCAGGACTTCTCTCTCCGAATCTCTCGTCTAGAAGACGATCGGCAGAGGCAGCAAGTGTCCACTAGACAGATTCCAAGAGATTCATAAGCCCAGGAGCCCAAGCATCCAGCTAAATACTCGCCGTGAGAGACTGTCGATCTCTCGCCGCCGCGACTGTTCATCTCTTTTGTTACAAGGACTCACAAAGCATCACATCTGGTTCTTCCGGCAATCTACACACTCACTAGCTAAGATAACAAGAATCTTTACACTCATTGTAATTGTATTCTTACATTAGTACTTGTATCCCCGAATATTAGTATTAATAATATCTCGCGAGAGCATTCAAGCCCGGGACTAACAACCCCGGCAAATCTTGTGTTATTTATCTTTCTCACGGAAGTGCTCTTGCATTTTTTTGCTATCCATCCATTCCAGCAATATCTATCTCCGGATAATATTTTAGGTAGCAACAATTGGCGCTAGAAGAAGGGGGATCTAACCCTCAAATTTTTATTCCTACCGTCCCGAAGAACACTCACTGTTCTCGGGGCATATACTTGAAGTGACACTCACTGCGCTTCAAAGAAAACTTTCAGAATCATGACATCCGCCGGTACATCGAAGAAAGCCACCCTCCGAACCGCCGGACACCATATCCCGGCTCAATCCGAACCCCAGCCGACGACAGGGGAAAGCCGCAGCAACGCGAGACTCTCGATCCTGCACCCGAGAGATGGCCCCAACCTCTCACTCGATCAGTTCCAAATCTAGGAACAGATCGAGGAGGCTATGGCCATCTTAGAGTAGCGACGGAGAGCATGCGCGTCGCCCGTGATAACTCCCTCGATCGTCCGCCGCATGGGAAAACGGAAATTCAATGGGCTACTGAGCGAGCGATCGTCAGAAAGCCCCAATTCGCGAGAAAAGGCTCTCGCACGACCAGACGGATCCGTATTCAATTGCTTGGGGCACGACCCATCCTGGAGACCGGGGCATTCTGTTTCCAACCACGAGGAGACGGAATCCGAATCCGTCACCAGGAGTTCAGCGTGTCCACCTTACAGCCGAATGCAGGTCAGCCGTCTGACTCCCGCCCCGATCGCCAGGGGTTCAGTACTCAATCGCCTCGGATCCCGCTCCGAGCGTCGAGCCGCAAGCAGCCAGGCCACGGCGATGGCCGCTATACAACGCCAGCTCGACGAGATGAAAGCACTCTTGGACACTGGGGCAAGCACCAGTAAAAAGATCACCGGGCCGACCGAGCCACTCGCGGTCCACATCGAGCTTGCCCCCATACAACCAACGATCGCTCCTCCCAAAACACCTCTGTATGAGGGGAGATCGGACCCCGAAACCCACCTGAGTAAATTCCGAATCTACATGACTGGGTGCGGGGCATCTGATGCAACCAAGTGCCGGATCTTCCCGTTAACATTGGGTGAGCTGGCCCATAGGTGGTACGCCTCACTACCACCACGATCAATCACCTCCTTTAAGAAACTGGCGAATGACTTCACGTCATACTTAGCCAACAAGGTCGCCAGACCAGAAGGCCCCCACCGTGTGATGAAAATCAGGCAAGGGAAAGACGAAACCGACGCAGATTACATTGACCGAGTAGACGAAATCATCCTCACCGGCCAACCCGTCAGTGACGAGCTCGCTCTCTTTTCGGTCATGGGGGGATTCTACGGTCATTCTCCCATGTTTAGACATCTCACCAAGGATATTCCCCCAACTTACGCGATCTTCCGCGCTAAGGCTGGCAACTTTCTGGCCAGGCAAAGGCCACTCACCCTCCACCTAGGCGAGGAAACGCCACCTCCTGTCCAGAAGATAGCGATCGCCAAAGTAAAGAAGGCGATCGCCAAGCCACCCGGAGATCTCAAGGCCTTCGAGGACATGGAAGCCCATCTCCTCCATACGTTCAACCGAACTCCGGCACATATTTTCTATGCCATCAAGGGGCACGAAAAGCTCAGAAAGCCAAAGGTGATAAGGGACCACGGTCGCCTGGACAACAATCAATATTGTGCCTACCATAAGAGTCCCGGCCACAGCACCAACCAATGCCGCGACCTCCTCAAACAGCTCTGGAGATTGTTCGAGGAGGGCAAGTTGGATAGCTTATTGGCTTAGCCGAAGCCCCTACCAATCTATATACACGATCGTCCGAGTCGAACATAAAACAGGCTGGAAAGCTCATACGAGCCGACCCCTGGATCAACCTCGGCGACCGTCTCTACATGCTTCAATCAAGAGAAGGGGACCTCGGAAGTCTCCCCGATCTCCCTCCTTATTTAAGAAACTGGAGGACTCGCTCTCCATCTACAGTTCACCATCTAACATGATGGACTGAGGCACGAGATCGTCTCCCCCGCACAACGTACACCATCGAAGGTCGGCATCTACATGACGATCCAAGGTGGAAGAGTGCAGCCATGGTCCTGGTGGTCGATGGAACCGACTGCTTAGGCCATGCAAGGTCCCTTTGGGCCAAGATCGCCCGCCCTTCGTTTAAATACGAGGCCGGCGTAGTCTGAGGGCCCTCCAAAATTAATCAGTGGACACGATCGCTCGCCCTCAAAGGTTCATCATCTAACATGGTGAACCCGGACAATGCGACGCGCCACAAGCCCCGTCTCAACGTACACCGTCGAGGTTCGCCATCTTCATGGTGGGCCGAGGTGGAAGCAGAGCTAAACAAGCCGCGGGCATGGAGTTGAATCATCCGACGCTGCCCCGCGCAAGGACTCCTCTAGACCGAGACCGCACGCCCTTCGTTTAAATACGAGGCGGCGCGGCTATGAGAGGACCCTCATAATAAAGTGAGTCACGAGACACTCAATGTCTTCGCGCATCAAGACATGATCAGGGAGTCGGTCCATCGAACTCCGCGATCGTGCACGGTTCCTCAAGACGGACGACCGTCCTCGAGGATTCGACAAAGTTAAAGACCGCTCACTCAACGAATTATTTTCATCCCCTTACTTCCACTAAGCGAATAAAAACAAGGGGGAAGAGTGCAGACTACCTATACGACGATCGTCCCTATTCAACCACATACGGAGATCGTCATTTTCGGATGTAGTGCCGATCGAATTTGTTGTAAAAGTTATCTTTATGAGTTTATCAATTCATTTGGAACTACCCTCGCAACGATCTCTCCTCACACATTTGTACAAAGTCAAACAAAGACTCAAAAATAACAATCATTCAAGTGATAAGTCAGAAATTCAAACGTTCATTTCATTACTTGAAAAGATCAGTACATGGTCGCCGAAGGCCTAAATGCTACAAAAGAAAGCTACGAATTACAAGGAAATAAGCTAAAACATCAAAAATGAAGTGCCTCAGGCCCCTGCATGGCCTTCGCCATCAGCATCCGGTGCGGTCCCCCCATCTTCCGGAGCGTCGGGATGAGCAATATTGGCCGGAGTCGGATACCAGCTCAAATCCACGCCGATGTCCGCAAGATCCAAGATCGGAAAGGAGAAAGCTGAATGGAGAGGATGCTCCAACGCATACGCCTTGAAGTTCTCAGCAAGAGGCCCGACCTCCAAACCTCCCTTCTTAGCTTCTCGGATCGAGTCGGCGAACGCCATATAGTAGGCGAACTCGCTGACAAACTCCAAGTTTTGAAAGGGATCAGCCTTGGTCGCCTCTACCTCTCCTTTCAGCTCCGCCATCGCCTGTTGCGACCCTTGGAGCTCGACCTCCCTCGCAGCTATCTTCTCCCTCGACTCCGCCAGCTCGTTAGTCAACCGAGCGATCGTCACCTTCTGACGATCGACCTCCTCCTCAGCAACCTTCTCTGCCCGGACGGCATTCATCATCCTGTCCCGGAATAGGTCAACTGCCAAACGAGACAACTTGGTTTCCTTCTTCGCCAGCTCAAGCTCGTGGCTCGCCCGCTTGGCTGCCTCTAAAAGTCCTTCTCCATCGCCACGATCTTATCGGCAAACTCTGCGTTCTCTTTCCGAGCTGCCTCGAGATCCGCCGGCAGGCGAATAGTGGAAGGTCGCCCGTCAAACTCCTGCGTAGCCTGGACAGCCATGGTCGCCGTCTGGAGACAAAGGGCGAGAACAGCCTGCATCGTACTCCCCGATCGCTGACGAGCGATCGCATCCAGATAGGTCGTCCAGGCCTTCGGCAGAGCAGAAGCGGCCTTGCTGACGTATTGAGATATGTCACAGGGCTAGCGAGGAGATCGGCTGGCTAAGAAATCCAACACCATCGGCGGGCAAGATGGATCTGCGCGACGGATCCTGTATCAAAACAACAAAGTTAACACAACTCCTATGAAATTGCAAGTTTCAACACAAAAATGCAATCTACCTCTCAGCCCTCTTGGGGCCGCGACCGAAATACGGCTTCCCTCAAGGAGTCTCAGCGTCAGCGATCGCCATCTCTCGCATAAAAGCCGCAGAGGGCGGCTCATTCTCCGGAGCGAGAACAGTGATCGGAGGCGCGGCGATCGGCACTTCATTGCCAGGGGCAAGAACCGGAGTTTCTTCCGGCCTCGGCCTTTTACGATTCATTCGAAGCCCCTCCTCCGGAACTCCCTCCTCATCCACGATCGGCTCCACGCGAGGTTCCGCCTCCAGAACAATTGGCAACGCAACAGGTGGGGCTCGAGACAACTTCTTGTGGCGGAGACGGCCTAGAACTCCAGGATTCGACATGGCGATCTCCGGCGGGGGCTCCAAAAAGTGAGGAAAGAGAACCTCTACAGATAAAACGTTCGATCAACAGTCAGATACTTTCCTCAAGTAAGGCGATCGCCTAGGAAGTGAAGGTCGCAGAAACTCATACCTGGTACTGAGAGATGTCTCGGGAAACGGAATAGCCGAGCCGACAACCAACGACTCTCCTTATTGATCCGATTAGCGTCAAGGTCGTCATCCGACAAGCTCCGTATCCGCTCCCAGACAACCAGGAAATCAAAGGGCAGCTCCTCGACCGCCGGAATGTGAAAACCTGCAAAACTGAAATCAAATTAGATCTGTCCAAAACGCATCCGAACGAAGGGAGAGTCTAAACCCTTACCGCGATTCCTATCCCAAAACTCAGTAGGGATCTCCAGCTCGCCCGAAGGATTGTCGCTCGCGGAGGCCCTCCACTTGACGGCGACCCAGAACCACTTCATCGGGTCGCCCCACGCCTTATTTGGGACTCCATGGATTACCCGACCAGATCGACCCTGAATATGGTAACCGCCGACCGACCCTTTCTGAGCCGTCAGCTTGAACAAATGGTTCATCTCCAACGGCGATGGGAGGCGGTACAGGCGGTGACCGCCGAAAAGAGTGAGAGTGCAGATAATTTGGAGCCAGGTGTTCGGCGTCAGCTGAAGTGGCGCCACGTTCAAGCAAACGGCCAGTGGGAGACAAGAAAGATAGAGGGAAGCACGGCCCGGCCTCCATAATCGCCTCATTCACGGCGACCATACCGATCGGAGGTGATCGGCTCGCTCATTCTCACGGGGCGTGAACATGTCCACATCGAAGGAACATGGAACCTCGTCCTCCAAACGGCGGATCTTTCACAGTCGTCGAACTCCGGATTTGGCCAAGCGACCACAAAGATCGCTGCGCAACCCGGTACTGCGACCGTTTGGGAAGCTGATAAGGGTAGGCGACCGAGTATCCCCGGAAATCGAATCTCGGGGTCTGACCGGCCAACTTCTCCATTATCTCAGCAAAAGCCTTATAGGCCCGGCCGAAAGCGCTATGCTGCTCCCAGTAGGCCCTAATCGCCAGATCTCTCTCTATCTGCGATCGTCTATCTTCAGCAGCCGCTTCCTTAGCGACGTCGGATTCGTTAAATAAAGCCTCGATTTCAGCAGGGTCGATTCCGGCCCGAATAGCCTCAGCGGCCGTCTCCAGGTGGAAGTCGGAAGAAGGTCCTCCCCGGACAGTCGATATCCCGGCGGCGGAACTAGTACCCACTCCATGTGATGATGACGTTCCGGCCATTCTCAAAGAAAGAAAGGAGAAAAGGATTTTTTCTTACCCGAAGGTGAAATCGAACGACGATCGGCACTAAGATCTTCAGAAAAATCTTCAGCAAGTCCTTCTTTCTCCAGTAATTGCGCGTGAGAACGAAGACTGCAACACTGCGCCCTTTTATAGGAGATGGCAGGGACTCGTTTGCAATAAGGGAAAATCTCAGGGGTCGGATCCCAAACGTCGCATTTATTGACTCCCTCGAGACCCGCGTACGCGTCTTTTCAGGACGCGCGTCGAGGAGTCATTAATGTCCGTTGGTATCCTCGATAGAAGCCCGACACGTGCGCGGAGACTTTTCCACGCCCATTGCCTTTTCCATGCGATTTAGCGGCCAACCAGGTCGTCCAAACTCAGAATATATCAGCTCAAAGATGATCGCCAGTTCAGTTAAACACAGAGTCGCTCGTCAAAAGTTCAGCTATCGCCAAGAGAACCACCTCACCCCACGTTTCCAACATAGGAGCAAGCTGGGGGCCAATTGTTGTGTCAAGATTTATTCATCCCGACAGCGATCGACTATTAGGCCGAGCGACCAAGTCAACACCAGTCAAAGTATGGCTAGCTCGCCTAATTGAAGAAACCAGACCGCCATCAGGTACCTAGCGATCGACTCCCAAAGGCGATCGCCCTTTGGTATCTGGCGATCGACTCTAGTGTCCGGCTAAGGACAATCGGCCTACGCCCCGAACAGAGACGATCGCCCAATAAAGTCATCGAAGACTAGATCTCAGAACAGCACCCACGTGCAGATCCACAAAAGGCGCTGACAAACAAGATCTTTGCTGACAGACAAGGCCTTTGACCACAGCCTGTCACCTACCACACTTACCGACAGGCGCGCCGAAAGTTGTCAGTGGGACCGCCCGCGACAGCTACTCAGGACGCGTGCAGGCTCCCCATTGGACCATACAGCTGGCTGCCAGCAGCAGCCGCGGACTTTAAGGGAACAAGCCTATGTGCTAAAATACGATCGCCCGATTATTATAATACAGTAAAGGCGATCGCCCGGCATATCAAAAGTCCTATAAATAGAGAACCTCCTCCTACTGGAAAAAGGTTCCAAATTGGTACACAACTCATTCACCTACATTCCGAATTCATTCACGGAAATACAGTAGAACACACATACCATCAAGCTCCCTGCTTTCTCGCCGGAATCCATCTCAGGACTTCTCTCTCCGAATCTCTCGTCCAGAAGACGATCGGCAGAGGCAGCAAGTCTCCACTAGACAGATTCCAAGAGATTCATAAGCCCAGGAGCCCAAGCATCCAGCTAAATACTCGCCGTGAGAGACTTCGATCTCTCGCCGCCGCGACTGTTCATCTCTTTTGTTACAAGGACTCACAGAGCATCACATCTAGTTCTTCCGGCAATCTACACGCTCACTAGCTAAGATAACAAGAATCTTTACACTCATTGTAATTGTATTCTTACATTAGTACTTGTATCCCCGAATATTAGTATTAATAATATCTCGCGAGAGCATTCAAGCCCGGGACTAACAACCCCGGCAAATCTTGTGTTATTTATCTTTCTCACGGAAGTGCTCTTGCATTTGTTTGCTATCCATCCATTCCAGCAATATCTATCTCCGGATAATATTTTGGGTAGCAACAACGCGTTCTATGCAGTACCAATATTAGATGCAGTTCTTTACAGTACTAATTTATGCATGAGTTTTGTACTAATTATGCATGAAATATATGTATTTCATGCATCAAAATTTCAATGCATTAAAATATGCAATATATACATCAAAATATCGATGCATTAAATTATTAGATTATATGCATCAAATATATTGCATATTTTAATGCATTGAAATTTTGATGCACGAAATGCATATATTTCATGCATAATTAGTACAAAACTCATGCATAAATTAGTACTATAAAGTACTGCATCTAATATTGGTACTGCATAGAATGCGCCCCTATATATATATATATATATATATATATATATATATATATATATATATGGATGTGTGTAACCGCCTTATACAAAAAGAGAGAGAGAGAGAGAGAAGAGATAAGAAGGAAAGAAGGTCGCGAACGACCTGGAAGAAAACAGAGAAAGAAGAGAAAAGAAGAAAGAGAGGAAGAGAGAGAGAGAGAGAGAGAGAGAGAGAGAGAGAAAATAGACGAAATGAAGAAACAAGAAGAGAATGAAGAAAGAGAGAGAAGGAGCAGGAGAGAGACCCGAGAAAGGTTCCGCAGCCAAGGAGATTTCTCCGGTAAAACTTCACAGTCTATATATTGATTTGTTCGTATTGACGAGTAGATTGTGAATATGTATTTAGATTTTCAAACCGATATCGGATTTATCCGGACGAGGCAAAAAACGGTATTACCGTCGACTTGCCCGTACGGACTCTCCGGTTGTCGGAACTTTGCAAACTTTATATCGTGGCAAAGCTTTCGTTGCAAGGGACTCGTTTTTGTCCCTATTGTGAAGTTTCATAGCTGTTTGGTGGGTGTGTGTGCGAGGTGCGTGTATGTGTATGTTACTGTGTGTGTTATGTGTGTGTCGTGTGTGTGTGTGTGTGCGGGTGTGCGGGTGTTTGTGTGTGCTGATGTGTGTGTGTTGGTGTGTGTGTGTGTGTGTTTGTATGCGAGTGTTTGTTTGTACGCGGGTGTGTGTGTTGTGTGTAGGTTGTGTATTCAAGTTCGGGCCCTGACGACTAGGGACGTCGGCGTGTTTTTACGTGTAAAAATACCGTTAGTTGATGTTAAAAAAGCTTCCGGTAAGGTTACGATAGACGGGAGGCGTGAAAACGACTATTAGATAGTCATATAAAGTTTTGGGGTGGAAACATAAATTTTGGAAGCATAGCGCTATGCTATTTGAGAATTAAAAATAAAGTTGGACTTGATTGAAGTTTTCAAAATCTTCAATTTGACCCTAAACTTTAATATTTTCTTGGAAAAGTGTATAACCTTCTTGATTTCAATCCAAAATGTGTCAAACGAATTTCAAATGGCTCCTAATTCAAAACTCAACATCCATACACCCCAATAACGCGCAGAGTGTGTCCATAACTATGTCTCATCCAGACTCGGCTAAATTAAAATGTAGAGTTCTAATGGTTATATAAATCTTAACCCGTTAATCGTATAATATGATCCGTTTCAGGTTGAAGGTCTGGCTAATCGCTCAGTCTATTTTCCTTGTCAATCGAACCTTTTCCATTAGCTGGAATGCCAGGCAAGTACTTTGATTAAGTTCGATGTACTTCATGTGACTGAATATGTGAAAAATATATTTTCTGTGAAATATGGGAATATCAGAAAATGTGATTTCAGAAAGTGATGATTGATTTCTGTGGTTTGTGACATGTGAAATCAACGGATGTGTGAAGTTGCGAATATTCAGTATCATTGCGCATTGACATGAAATAATGTCATAACATGCATTGCGGAATGGAAAATAATGAATATGTGAAAAACATGGTTGCTGTCAAAAGTGGTAATTTCTGTGGTTTGTGACATGTGTGATCAGCGGAAATGTGAATTTGCGAATACGCAGTATCATTGTGCATTGACATGAAATAATATGTCATAACATGCATTCAATCTGTAGCACCCCCTGTAACATAAATCCACACATACATTGACAGTACTCAACTTTAAACCATATACATTACAGCACTCAATAATACATTGTTCTGTGGGACTCCAACTGCTATAATAACACCATCAAAATGACTGAACCACAAACAACCCATATTACCCAACAGTACTCGCGCGAGCACAAGGCAAAACACGACTCGGTTAACAACAGGACGACCACATAATCAAAATAGTACATGATATCAGTGTTGCTCACCATCCTCGTGTCCTTCCTGCACCGGTTCGCCACTAAGACCTGCACCTGAATACACAACAAGTATATTCACCCCAGAAGGGGTCAACAAACAGTCGGTGCAAGTACAACGATTCATGAATATGTACCACAAGTTAATAAACAACCACATCACAGTGCCATCATATATATTCTCAAATACAATACCACAATCATCATTATTGTATATGCAATGCAATGCAATTCCTATGCATGTCATGACTCAAGCACACGGGCCCATTCCGCTCAGCTCTTATGGCCAACCCAAGTCGCTTATTTGGATTTTTCAGCTTTCCGCAATGCATGTTTATGACATATTATTTCATGTCAATGCGTAATGATACTTGATATTCGCAAATTCACACTTCCGCTGATTACACATGTCACAAACCACAGAAATTACCACTTCCTGAAATTATAACTTCTGAAACCACATTTTCTGAAATTACCACTTTTCATAGCAACCATATTTTTCATATATTCATTATTTTCTGTTTATGACATATTATTTCATGTCAAAGCGCAATAATACTGAATATTCGCAAATTCACACTTCCACTGATTACACACGTCACAAACCACAGAAATCACCACTTTCTGAAATCACATTATCTGATATTCCCACATTTCACAAAAAACACATTTTTCACATATTCATTCACACGAAGTACATCAAACGTAATCAAACTACTTGCCTGGCATTCCAGCGAATGGAAAAAGGTTCGATTGACAAGGAAAATGGACTAAGCGATTAGCCAAACCTTCAACCTAAAACGGATCAAATTATATGATTAACGGGTTAAGATTTACATAACCATTAGAACTCTACTTTCTAATTTAGCCATCCTAAGGGCCAGAACGTAGTTACGGACACACTTCGCGCGTTATTGGGGTGTAAGAATGTTGTGTTTCGAATTAGGAGCCATTTGAAATTCGTTTGACCCATTTTGGATTGAAACCAAGAACGTTATACACTTTTCTAAGAAAATATTAAAGTTTAGGACAAATTGAAGATTTAGAAAACTTCAATCATGTCCAACTTTATTTCTAATTCTCAAATGGCATAACCCTGGATTTTCAAAATTTATGTTTTGCACCCCAAAACTTTATATGACTATCTAATAGTCATTTTCACGTCCCCCGTCTATCGTAATCTCACCGGAAGCTTCTTTAACATCGACTAACACCATTATTACACGTAAAAACACACCGATGCCCCGCATCGGCAAGGTCCATAACCACACCTATTTTCATCACACACACACTGACGGCTCACACCCACACACATCACACACCAGCACACACACACACACCCCCGCACACAACACACACACACACACAGTAACACACAGACACACACACACACACACACACACACCAGCACACACAAACACACACATACACACTACACACACGCAACACATACCCAGCACACACATACATACATACACTACACGCATGCCATAATACTCAACCGAATACAGAAACTAAAACTAGAAGGATGTAGCTCGTCAAGAGGGCTTCCTAACGGTATAAAAGGTTTCAAGTTCCGGCAGCCCGAATGACCGTACAGGGGCCTGACACCGAGTGGCAATTTCACCCCCGTTCGAGCAATTCCGGTCTCGGTTTGTAAAACTCGACGGATATTTGTAACCTACTCGTTGAGACGATCAAAACGATATATAGATTGTGAGATTTTACCGAAAAATTTTCCGCGGCGGCGGAACTCTCCTGGGCTTCTCGGCTCTCTCTTCTCCTTTCCTTCTTTCTTCTTTTCTTTCTCTGTTTCTCTTTCTCTCTCCCTTCTCAGAATTATCCCTTTTTTTTGGTGATTAGCACGGCTTACAGCCGTGTGCGTGTGTGCGTATATTTATCCGCAAGGTAAGGCGGCGGATAAATACATATATCATTATAACGATTCAGATAATTATTTCTATCTTGTCCCGATGAATGTTGACACGGCGGTAACGTACAAAACAATATATAAAATATATAGTAACATTATGAAATTACAAAGATACAAGTTTGTTATTCTAAACAACACGGGGTAATATAGTTCTCAACTCCGACACGATAACCGAATTTATGAGACGGTTCACAAAATATAAAATCACTCGGTTTATTTGCTACGGAGTATCACACCCTTCCCCCCTAACAAGAAGTTTCATCCTCGAAACTTGAAACGAAAGAGGGTCGTTGAAATATATGTCCAAGTCACCAATCATATCCATACAAAATTTTATTCCTTAAATCGCAAACATTACACCAGTACATATTTATAAGAAAACATCGGTACACAGCATGTCCCATTAAGCATAGCTCATGGGTTAACGACGACAGAGTTGTCTTCGACCTCTTCTTCCGGGTCCTCTTCGGGATATTCCTAGGGATCTTCTTCAGCCTCTGCGACTGGAATTGGGGCCGCAGGGAGGATAGCAAGGATTTCCTCATCGTTGGCCCGTATCATTGCCCTCTCTTGCCGGACTTGGTCCTGCAGGGCCTCTCTCGCCTGGGTGTACTGTGCCTCCTTCTCTCAAAGAGTGTATCGTACTGCTGCCAATTGAGTTTTTAGTTGCACAGCATGTTCGCGTTCCCGTGTAGCTGCCTCCTGCGCAGTCTGACTTGCATCCCGATGAAATTATGCTACGACCTCTAGATAGTTGAAATGCTCTAAACAACGGGTATGCTTAGTAGGATCCACACTTACCGATTACCCAACTGTTTCTTCTCGATTTACATCTTAAGTCTACCATGGGAATACCTCTCAGGGCCTTATATGCACATTAAACCGATCTTAAGTCGGCGGCCCTAGTGGTGCTACAGTTGTTTCTAGTAGTCATTATTATGGCGGTGCCGTCATCCAGTGTTAATTTTCTCTTGCTGCCATAACAATGATAATATTAATAATAAAATCTTAGCGATAGACATGGAAGGGTACCTGATAGGGATCAAGTCAATCAATGGTACGAATACGACCAAAATATTGATCATGCTAACAAAAATGCAAACACATACTCTCGGTACTCCCACTTGATGTCAAGACATGGTGACCATCTCTCAGATGTTGATCATCGAACTGAAAGGAGCGAAATAGATCAAAAGAAAGGAGTGTGAACGGGAAAATAGAATTTTCATGTCCCACTCCTTTTGAAATAAGTTTCGTCCCAAAACCTAGGACATGAGACAATCAAGGCAAGGCAAACTTTAGATGACACACGTCATCTGCTGCCAATAACGGACAAAAACTCCATGTCATACAGAGCCGTTGTGGTCCGATTCAATACGCAAAATGTTTACGAAGTGCAATGATCATGAATCACTACAGTTAATAATCCAAATAATGCGATAATCACAATGTGAACTTAACACTAAACGATCATATAATTCCGACAACCTCAAAGGTTTGAAAGATAACTTGTTGGGACGAGTACCCGAATCTTAAGGAAATCAGACGCTCGATAATCACGATGCGAGATCGAGCAACAACAGCCGAACCACAACGATCGAACAATATTGATCGAACAACAATGATTGGATGATGATAATCAAACAACCCCGAAGTTCACGTCTCAACTCAAGACATTAAGTGGGCTGGTAAGAATTACAAGATATTCACTTTGCATAGGACTCACAAGGGTTGAACCGAACTTGGGAAAAGTCACACTGTAAATGGACTAATCCGAAACAATTCCACAACTCGTTCGAACAGCAAGGACCAAAGAACAGAACACATTCAGCAGGTATCGACGAACACAAGTGAGTCGATAGGATGGAAACATACAGAAGTCAAAAATTCGAGTATTACGATCCACTTTAAATGAAAAAATTTTGTCCCCGAAATTTAGAACAATGAAAAGAAGGTAATAATATAACAAGCAACTTCATAAGGTCGAATGACCAAATCTCTAAGCATAACATCACGAGAATTTCTCGGTAGTGGCGCGATTCAGTTAACGGCACAAGTTGAAATCAAAGTAAAGCACAACACACTTAGACATAGTTTGCTCGGGTGGGACCATAAGTCACCAAAGGAGATATGGTCCAATATTCAATGACAATGGGGTTATACAACGAGATCTTGAAACTAGTGCGTGACGGAAACCAGAATTACGATAGGATCATATATCAAGCCAATCATCACAGTACCACCGAACTTGCAAGTTCTGCAGTACAACAACAGAGTCAAACATAAGGGTCTAAGGCCCTACATTATACAAGCGCAAGAATCCCGATTATTATACTCTTCTCCCCCTCAAAGGGAGTTTTGTCCTCGAAATGTAGAACTACCAAGTTAGAGATGGAAAGCAAGAAGATATAGAGAATCAAAGCCACAATTGTCGGAAGTATCAACAATTCCGATGTATTATGAACGCATCACATGCCATCATCTGGGGTACGGGACACCCCTTGATCGTTTGCTTTGTCCACCGATAGTTTATGGACATTTGATCGAACATTAATTGTTTACAGTTCCTCAGAATCCTTAGAATCATCAACTGAGTTGAACAAGTCAGAGTTGTGGATATATAATTCATATGACATGACCAACAACAACATTTAACATCAATTGATTCATCAGAATCGATGTTGAAAATGAGATTAAGAACAAAATATTCAAAATGGTTAGCTCAAGAAAGATCATGGAATTACCTCGATCCGACAAGGCGCATTAGATTAGATAATGTTATACCCCAAAACACCTTTAAACAGAACAAAATCGGCCAAGATCGAACCCTAGTCGCCTTCGATTCACACCGTGGTGTCACCCGCGGAGAAAAGGAAAAGAGCGGAAGTGATAAATCACGATTGATGTCCGGTTTATATGTCGGATAGATTAGCGTGCGCAATCAACAAGGTAGCGTGCCCAATTCTGCACAATAGCGCGCGCCATACCTATACCAACCAAAATTCACCATCACAACCATACCCCCACTAAGACAACAAACACGCAGCGATCTGAATCGCAACCAAATGCGTGTCCAACCATGACACACGATCCCACAACATACGACTGTGGTACCAACAAAATAAGAGGGCGAGCTATGTTTAGCCAAAATTCGTAGTTACTTTACTCTTATTGGAAGAGGTGGCTTTATTTTACACGTCGATTTTGAAATCATTTTTATATAATGCAAACACAATTTATATTTTTAACATTTTCGAAGACGTCTATAGTCCGAAATGTTTCAAAAATTACTTGGAACTTGGATAAAATGAAGTTCCTTCTTCTTCTACTACTTGTTTAATCGAAAAGAAAATATTTTCCACCAAATACATACTCTTTTGATATAACGATATTGAATCGTAGGTTTTCACCATTTGAAAGAGTTTCAAAAACCACCTTAAACATACTCCCGCAGCGGTTAAAATTGATACTTAAAAATCTCATTCTTAAAAGAATATAGGAATCGTTAATATTCCTAATTTTCCAAAATACGCTGTATAACTATTTTCACCCGGACCGTATACACATTATACATCTGAAAACCCTAATACCACCAACACGTTCTAGCCCCTCGACCAAGGTTGATCGAATCAGCACCACACAATCACCACAAAACTAAGATGGGACTTATAATCGAGAGACTTACCATCCCCATATGCCCGTAGGCTCAAGTTACACAAACATATACAAGAAGGAAAATTAATGGACACAGTTCGAAGAAATACAAACAGATTACTCTGGTTTCCCGCAGGGTTCTGATAAGATCAGAAGCCAATGAACACAGCCCCAACAGAATACGGCTCAGAAGAAGGACTTAAAATCCATATGTTCAGGACTAAAATAATTTAAAATAAAATTTTGGGGATCAGAGGAACTTACAGCGCATGTCGCACGAGGTAGCAGTAACCCAGTGATATCATAAACAGACGACCGACTCAACTTTCACCGACCCAAAACACCAACAGCCTAAGTATCCATAAACTTACGCTCCGATACCACAATATGTAGGACCCCCATGATTTATAGAGATATTATAGTACCGTAGATTCTTTTTGGAGAACCTACCAGGATGAGACCAACATAAATCCACACATACATTGACAGTACTCAACTTTAAACCATATACATTACAACACTCAACAATACATTATTCTGTGGGACTCCAACTGCCATAATAACACCATCAAAATGACTGAACCACAAACAACCCATATTACCCGACAGTACTCGCGCAAGCACAAGGCAAAATACGACTTGGTTCACAACAAGACGACCACATAATCAAAATAGTACATGATATCAGTGTTTCTCGCCATCCTCGTGTCCTTCCTGCGCCGGTTCGCCACTAAGACCTGCACCTGAATATACAACAAGTATATTCACCTCAGAAGGGGTAAGCAAACAGCCGGTGCAAGTACAACGATTCATGAATATGTACCACAAGTGAATAAACAACCACATCACAGTGCCATCATATATATTCTGGAATACAATACCACAACCATCATTATTGTATATGCAATGCAATGCAATTCCCAGGCATGCCATGACTCATACACACAGGCCCATTCCACTCAGCTCTTTTGGCCAATCCAAGTCGCTTACTTGGATTTTTCAGCTTTCCGCAATTCATGTTTATGACATATTATTTCATGTCAATGTTCAATGATACTGAATATTCGCAAATTCACACTTCCGCTGATTACACATGTCACAAACCACAGAAATTACCATTTCCTGAAATTATCACTTATGAAACCACATTTTCTGAAATTACCACTTTTCAGAGCAACCATATTTTTCACATATTCATTATTTTCTGCTCCGCAGTGTATGTTTATGACATATTATTTCATGTCAAAGCGCAATGATACTGAATTTTCGCAAATTCACACTTCCGCTGATTACACATGTCACAAACCACAGAAATCACCATTTTCTGAAATCACATTTTTTGATATTCCCACATTTCACAGAAAACACATTTTTCACATATTCATTCACACGAAGTACATCAAACGTAATTAAAGTACTTGCCTGGCATTCCAGCGAATGGAAAAAGATTCGACTGACAAGGAAAATGGACTGAGCGATTAGCCAAACCTTCAACCTAAAACGAATCATATTATATGATTAACGGGTTAAGATTTATATAACCATTAGAACTCTACTTTCTAATTTAGCCGTACTAAGGGTCAGAACGTAGTTACGGACACACTCCGCGCATTATTGGGGTGTAAGAATGTTATGTTTCGAATTAGGAGCCATTTGAAATTCGTTTGACCCATTTTGGATTGAAACCAAGATGGTTATACACTTTTCCAAGAAAAAATTAAAGTTTAGGGCAAATTGAAGATTTAGAAAACTTCAATCAAGTACAACTTTATTTCTAATTCTCAAATGGCATAGCCCTGGGTTTTCAAAATTTATGTTTTCCACCCCAAAACTTTATATGAGTATCTAATAGTCGTTTTCACGTCCCCCGTCTATCGTAATCTCACCGGAAGCTTCTTTAACATCGACTAACGCCATTATTACACGTAAAAACACACCGATGCCCCGCATCGGCAAGGTCCGTAACCACACCCATTTTCATCACACACACACTAACGGCTTACACCCACACACATCACACACCAGCACACACACACACACCCGCACACAACGCACACACACGGTAACACACACACACACACACACACCATCACACACAAACACACGCACACGCTACACACACGCAACACATACCCAGCACACACATACACACATACACTACACGCACGCCATAATACTCAACCGAATCCAGAAACTAAAACTAGAAGGATGTAGCTCGTCAAGAGGGCTTCCTAACGGTATAAAAGTTTCAAGTTCCGGCAGCCCAAATGACCGTACGGGGGCCTGACGCCGAGCAGCAATTTCGTCCCCGTTCCAGCTAATCCGGCTTCGGTTTGTAAAACTCGACGGATATTTGTAACCTACTCGCTGAGACGATCAAATATATAGATTGCGAGATTTTACTGGAAAATTCTCCGTGGCGGCGGAACTCTCCTGGGCTTCTCGGCTCTCTCTCTCTCTTCTCCTTTCATTCTTTCTTCTTTTCTTTCTCTGTTTCTCTTTCTCTCTCCCTTCTCAGACTTATCCCTTTTTTTTTGTGACTAGCACGGCTTACAGCCGTGTGCATGCATGCGTATATATTTATCCGCAAGGTAAGGCAGCGAATAAATACATATATCATTATAACGATTCAGATAATTATTTCTATCTTGTCCCGATAAATATTGACACGGCAGTAACGTACAAAACAATATATATAAAATATATAGTAACATTATGAAATTACAAAGATTCAAGTTTGTTATTCTAAACAACACGGGGTGATATAGTTCTCAACTCCGACACGATAACCGAATTTATGAGACGGTTCACAAAATATAAAATCACCCAGTTTATTTGCTACGGGGTATCACACCGACAATCTGTAACGTCCCCGTGATTTACAGAGATATTACAGTGCCGTCGATTCTTTTTGGAAAACCTACCAGGCTGAGACCAATATAAATCCACACATGCATTGACCATACTCAACTTCAAACCATTAACATTACGACACTCTACAATACATTGTTCTGTGAGACTCCAACTGCCACAATAACATCATCAAAATGAATAAACCACAAACAAACCATATTACCCGACAGTACTCA
This sequence comes from Orobanche coerulescens, assembly GCA_033398695.1. NCBI lineage: Eukaryota > Viridiplantae > Streptophyta > Magnoliopsida > Lamiales > Orobanchaceae > Orobanche > Orobanche coerulescens. The sequence continues at coordinate 111,866,381 of CM065815.1, read as the reverse complement.
CGCGAGCACAAGGCAAAACACGACTCGGTTCACAACAGGACGACCCCATAATCAAAATAGTACATGATATCGGTGTTGCTGGCCATCCTCGTGTCCTTCCTGCGCAGTTTCGCCACTAAGACCTGCACCTGAATACACAACAAGTATATTCACCCCAGAAGGGGTCAGCAAACATCCGATGCAAGTACAACGATTCATTAATATGTACCACAAGTGAATAAACAACCACATCACAATGCCATCATATATATTCTCGAATACAATACCACAATCATCATTATTGTATATGCAATGCAATGCAATTCCCATGCATGCCATGACTCACTCACACGGGCCCATTCCGCTCGGCTCTTTTGGCCAACCCAAGTCTCTTACTTGGATGTTTCCGCTTTCAGCAATGCATGTTTATCACATATTATTTCATATCAATCCGCAATGATACTGAATATCCGTAAATTAACATTTCCGCTGATCACACATGTCAAAACCATAGAAATTATCACTTCCTGAAATTATCACTTCTGAAACCATATTTTCTGAAATTACCACTTTTCAAAGCAACCATATTTTTCACATATTCATTATTTTCCGCTCCGCAACGCATGTTTATGACATATTATTTCATCTCAATGTGCAATGATACTGAATATTCGCAAATTCACACTTCCGCTGATTACACATGTCACAAACCACAGAAATCACCACTTTCTAAAATCACATTTTCTGATATTCCCACATTTCACAGAGAACAAATTTTTCACATATTCATTCAGACGAAGTACATCAAACGTAATCAAAGTACTTGCCTGACATTCCAGCGAATGGAAAAAAAGTTCGACTGACGAGGAAAATGGACTGAGCAATTAGCCAAACCTTCAACCTAAAACGAATCATATTATATGATTATCGGGTTAAGATTTATACAACCATTAGAACTCTACATTCTAATTTGGCCGAGTCTGGGTGAGACATAATTACGGACACACTCTGCGCATTATTGGGGTGTAAGAATGTTGTGTTTCGAATTAGGAGCCATTTGAAATTTGTTTGACCCATTTTAGATTGAAACCAAGAAGGTTATACACTTTTCCAAGAAAATATTAAAGTTTATGGTCAAATTGATGATTTAGAAAACTTCAATCAAGTCCAACTTTATTTCAAATTCTCAAATGGCCCTGGATTTTCAAAATTTATGTTTTCCACCCCAAAACTTTATATGACTATCAAATAGTCGTTTTCACGTTTCCCGTCTATCGTAACCTCACCGGAAGCTTCTTTAACATCGACTAACACCATTATTACATGTAAAAACACAACGATGCCCCGAATCGGCAAGGTCCGTAACCACACCCATTTTCATCACACACACCCACTTACGGCTCACACCCACACACATCACACACCAGCACACACACCCGCACACAACACACACACACACACGCACACACAATAACACACATGCACGCACGACACACACATAACACACACATACAACACACACACACCCATACACACACAACACATATACTATAAAACTCGACCGAATCCGAAAACTAAAACTAGAAGGATGAAGCTCGTTAAGAGGGCTCCCTATTGGTGTAAACGGTTTCAAGTTCCGACAGCCCGAACGGCCGTACGGGGACCCGACATCGAGCGGCGATTTCGGCCCCATTCCGGCTATTCCGGCCTCGGTTTGAAAAACTGAATATAGAATCGTGATCCACTCATTGAGCCGAACAAATCGATATATATGTTGATAAATTTTACCTCAGAAATCCTCTTTGCCTTTCTTCTCCTTCCCCCGTCTCTTTCTTTTTTTTTTCTTTTTTTTTTCTGTTTCATTCTTCCGTTCTTCTTCTCTCTCTCTCTCTCTCTCTCTCTCTCTCTCTCTCTCTCTCTCTCTCTCTCTCTCTCTCGGGTTCACGACCCTTCTATTATTCTTATCTCTTTCTCTTTTTTTTTTCTTTTTTTTTTCTTTCCTTTGGTGAGGTGGTTTACCGCCTCTCTATATATAATATATATGTGTATATATATATACACATTACTAATAATATATATAATATTATAATTAGCCGGATTATTATTCCTATCTCATTCTGATAAATGTTGATGCGGCGGTGACGTACAAAATATTATATATAAAATATATAGTACCACTCCGCAACTACAAAAATTCAAGTTTGTTGCTCTAAACAACACGGAGTGATATAGCTCTCAACTCCGACACTATGACCGAATTATTCGACGGTTCACAGAATATAAAATCACCCGGTTTATTTACTACGAGGTATCACACCCTTTCCCCCTAACAAGAAGTTTCGTCCTCGAAACTCGAAACGGAAGAGGGTCGTTGAAATATATGTCCGAGTCACCAATCATATCCATACAAAATTTTATTCCTTAAATCGCAAAAATTAAACTAGTACATATTTATAAGAAAATATCGGTACACAGCGTGCCCCATTAAGCATAACTCATGGGTTAACGATGACAGAGTTGTCTTCGACCTCTTCTTCCGGGTCCTCTTCGGGATCTTCCTCGGGATCCTCTTCGACTGGAATTGGGGCCGTTGGGAGGATAGCAAGGATTTCCTCAGCGTTGGCTCGTATCATTTCCCTTTCTTGCTGGATTTTCGTGGAGGGCTTCTCTCGCCTGGGTGTACTGGGCCTCCCTCTCTCGAAGAGTACGCCGTACTGTAGCCAACTGAGCTTCTAATTGCGCAGCATGCTCACGTTCTCATGTAGCTGCTTCCCACGCAGTCTGACTTGCATCTCGATGAAATTGAGCTACGGCCTCTAGATAGTTGATATGCTCTAAACAACGGGTATGCTTAGTGGATCCATACATATAAGATTATTAAACCGCTTCCTCTCGGTTATCGACTTAAGTTCACTATGGGAATACCTCTCAGGGCCTTATATACATATCAAACTGATCTTAAGTCGGTGGCCCTAGCGGTGCTACAGTTGTTTCTAGTAGCCAATATTATGGCGGCGCCGTCACCCAGTGCTAATTATCTCTTGCCGCCATAACAATGATAATATTAATAATAAAATCTTAGCGATAGACTCGAAAGGATACTTGATAAGGATCGAGTTAATCTATGGTACGAATACGACCAAAATATTGGTCAAGCCAAAAGATGCACTCATGGACTCTCGGTACTCCCACTTGATGTCAAGACACAATGACTATCATATGTTGATCATCAAGACTAGCAAACCGAAGGAAATAAAAAAAATAAATCAAACGAGAAGGGAGTAACGGGAAAATAAAATTATTACATCCCACTTCTTTTGAAATAAGTTTCGTCTCAAAACTTAGGACATAAAACACTCAAAGGCAAGGCAAATTTTAGATGACCACGTTATCTGCTGCCAGTAACGGCAGAAACTCCATGTCATACAGAGCTGCTACGGTCCGATTCCATATGCAAGAATGTTTATGAAGTGCAACGATCATGAATCACTACGGTTGATAACCTACACAGTACACCAATCAAAATGCGAGCTTAATGCTGAACAAGCATATAATTTCGACAACCTCAAAGGTTTGGAAGATAACTTGCTGGGACGAGTACCCGAATCTTAAGGAAATCGGACGCTCGAGAATCACGATGCGAGATCGAGCAACAACAGTTGAACCACAATGATCGAACGATTGGACGACGATAATCAAACAACCCCGAAGTTCACGCCTCAACTCAAGACATTAAATGGGCTGGTAAGAATTACAAGATATTCACTTTGCATAGGACTCACAAGGGTTGTGCCAAACTTGGGAAAAGTCACAACTGTAAACGGACTAATCCAAAACAATGTCACAACTCGTTCGAATGGCAAAGACCGAAGAACAGAACACATTTAGCAGGTATCAATGAACATAAGTGAGTTGATAGGATGGAAACATATAGAAGTCAAAAATTTGGGTATTACGATCCACTTTAATTGAAAGAAGTTTGTCCCCGAAATATAGAACAGTGAAAATAAGGTAATAATATAACAAGAAACTTTACGAGGTCGAATGACCAAATCTCTGAGCATTCTGACGAATGCGAAATGACTACTAACATCACGAGAATTTCTCGGTAGTGACGCAATTCAGTTAACGACACAAGTTGAAATCAAAGCAAAGCACAACACGATTAGATATAGTTTGCTCGGGTGGGATCATAAGTTACCAAGGAAATATAGTTCAATATTTAACGACAATGGAATTACACAACGAGATCTTGAAACCAATACATGACGGAAACCACAATTACGATAGGCTCAGACATTAAGCCCATCATCGCAGTACCACCGAACTCGCAATTATGCAGTGCGACAACAGGGTCAAACATAAGGGTCCACGGCCCTACATTGTACAAGCGCAAGAATCCCAATTATTATACTCTCCCCCCTCAAATGGAGTTTTGTCCTCGAAACGTAGAACTACCAAGTTAGATATGGAGAGCAATAAGATAAAGAGAATCAAAGCCATAATTTTCGGAAGCATCAACAATTTTGACGTATTATGAAAGCATCACCTGCCATCATCTGGGGTACGGGACACCCTTGATTGTTTGCTTTGTTCGCCGCTAGTTTACGAACATTTGATCGAACATTAATTGTTCACGGTTCCTCAGAATCTTTAAAATCGTCAATCGAGTTGAACAAGTCGGAGTTTTGGATATACCATTCATATGACATGAATGTGAAAAGTAGTAATTTCAGAAAATGTGGTTTCAGAAGTTATAATTTCAGGAAGTGGTAATTTCTGTGGTTTGTGACATGTGTAATTAGCGGAAGTGTGAATTTGCGAATATTAAGTATTATTGCGCATTGAAATGAAATAATATGTCATAAACATGCATTGCGGAAAGCTGAAAAATCTAAATAAGCGACTTGGATTGGCCATAAGAGCCGAGCGGAATGGGCCCGTGTGCTTGAGTCATGACATGCATGGGAATTGCATTGCATTGCATATACAATAATGATGATTGTGGTATTGTATTCCAGAATATATATGATGGCACTGTGATGTGGTTGTTTATTCACTTGTGGTACATATTCATGAATCGTTGTACTTGCACCGGCTGTTTGTTGACCCCTTCTGGGGTGAATATACTTGTTGTGTATTCAGGTGCAGGTCTTAGTGGCGAACCGGTGCAGGAAGGACACGAGGATGGCAAGCAACATTGATATCATGTACTATTTTGATTATGTGGTCGTCCTGTTGTGAACCGAGTCGTGTTTCGCCTTGTGCTCGCGTGAGTACTGTTAGGTAATATGGGTTGTTTGTGTTTCAGTCATTTTAATGGTGTTATTATAGCAGTTGGAGTCCCACAGAACAATGTATTATTGAGTGTTGTAATGTATATGGTTTAAAGTTGAGTACTGTCAATGTATGTGTGGATTTATGTTACAGGGGGTGCTACAGATTGAATGCATGTTATGACATATTATTTCATGTCAATGCGCAATGATACTGCGTATTCGCAAATTCACATTTCCGCTGATCACACATGTCACAAACCACATAAATTACCACTTTTGACAGCAACCATGTTTTTCACATATTCATTATTTTCCGTTTCGCAATGCATGTTATGACATTATTTCATGTCAATGCGCAATGATACTGAATATTCGCAACTTCACACATTCACTGATTTCACATGTCACAAACCACAGAAATCAATCATCACTTTCTGAAATCACATTTTCTGATATTCCCACATTTCACAAAAAACACATTTTTCACATATTCATTCACACGAAGTACATCCAACGTAATCAAAGTACTTGCCTGGCATTCCAGCGAATGGAAAAAGGTTCGACTGACAAGGAAAACGGACTAAGCGATTAGCCAAACCTTCAACCTAAAACGGATCAAATTATATGATTAACGGGTTAAGATTTATATAACCATTAGAACTCTACTTTCTAATTTAGCCATCCTAAGGGCCAGAACGTAGTTACGGACACACTTCGCACGTTATTGGGGTGTAAGAATGTTGTGTTTCGAATTAGGAGCCATTTGAAATCCGTTGGCCCATTTTGGATTAAAACCAAGAAGGTTATACACTTTTCTAAGAAAATATTAAAGTTTAGGGCAAATTGAAGATTTAGAAAACTTCAATCATGTCCAACTTTATTTCTAATTCTCAAATGGCATAGCCCTGGATTTACAAAATTTATGTTTTCCACCCCAAAACTTTATATGACTATCTAATAATCGTTTTCACGTCCCCCGTCTATCGTAATCTCACCGGAAGCTTCTTTAACATCGACTAACACCATTATTATACGTAAAAAACACCGATGCCCCGCATCGGCAAGGTCCGTAACCACACCCATTTTCATCACACACACACACTCACGGCTCACACCCATACACATCACACACCAGCACACACACACACACACACCCGCATACAACGCACACACACAGTAACACGCAGACACACACACACACCAGCATACAACGCACACACACACCCGCATACAACGCACACACACAGTAACACCAGCACACACAAACACACGCACACACTACACACACGCAACACATACCCAGCACACACATACACACATACACTACACGCACGCCATAATACTCAACCGAATCCAGAAAATAAAACTAGAAGGATGTAGCTCGTCAAGAGGGCTTCCTAACGGTATAAAAGGTTTCAAGTTCCGGCAGCCCGAATGACCGTACAGGGGCCCGACACCGAGTGGCAATTTCGCCCCCGTTCCAGCAATTCCGGTCTCGGTTTGTAAAGCTCGATGGATATTTTTAACCTACTCGTTGAGACGATCAAAACGATATATAGATTGCGAGATTTTACCGAAAAATTCTCCGTGGCGGCGGAACTCTCCTGGGCTTCTCGGCTCTCTCTTCTCCTTTCCTTCTTTCTTCTTTTCTTTCTATATTTCTCTTTCTCTCTCCCTTCTCAGACTTATCCCTTTTTTTTGGTGATTAGCATGGCTTACAGCCGTGTGCGTGCGTGCGTATATATTTATCCGCAAGGTAAGGCGGCGGATAAATACATATATCATTATAACGATTCAGATAATTATTTCTATCTTGTCCCGATGAATGTTGACACAGCGGTAACGTACAAAACAATATATATATATAAAATATATAGTAACATTATGAAATTACAAAGATTCAAGTTTGTTATTCTAAACAACACGGGGTAATATAGTTCTCAACTCCGACACGATAACCGAATTTATGAGACAGTTCACAAAATATAAAATCACTCGGTTTATTTGCTACGGAGTATCACACCCTTCCCCCCTAACAAGAAGTTTTGTCCTCGAAACTTGAAACGAAAGAGGGTCGTTGAAATATATGTCCAAGTCACCAATCATATCCATACAAAATTTTATTCCTTAAATCGCAAACATTACACCAGTACATATTTATAAGAAAACATCTGTACACAACATGTCCCATTAAGCGTAGCTCATGGGTTAAAGACGACAGATTTGTCTTCGACCTATTCTTCCGGGTCCTCTTCGGGATATTCCTAGGGATCTTCTTCGGCCTCTGCGACTGGAATTGGGGCCGCTGGGAGGATAGCAAGGATTTCCTCATCGTTGGCCCGTATCATCGCCCTCTCTTGTCGGACTTGGTCCTGGAGGGCCTCTCTCGCCTGGGTGTACTGTGCCTCCTTCCCTCAAAGAGTGTATCGTACTGCAGCCAATTGAGTTTTTAGTTGCACAGCATGTTCGCGTTCCCGTGCAGCTGCCTCCTGCGCAGTCTGACTTGCGTCCCGATGAAATTGTGCTACGACCTCTAGATAGTTGAAATGCTCTAAACAACGGGTATGCTTAGTAGGATCCACACTTACCGATTACCCAACTGTTTCTTCTCGGTTTACATCTTAAGTCTACTATGGGAATACCTCTCAGGGCCTTATATGCACATTAAACCGATCTTAAGTCGGTGGCCCTAGTGGTGCTACAGTTGTTTTTAGTAGCCGCTATTATGGCGGCGCCGTCATCCAGTGTTAATTTTCTCTTGCCGCCATAACAATGATAATATTAATAATAAAATCTTAGCGATAGACTTGGAAGGGTACCTGCTAGGGATCAAGTCAATCAATGGTATGAATACGACCAAAATATTGGTCATGCTAACAAAAATGCAAACACATACTCTCGGTACTCCCACTTGATGTCAAGACATGGTGACCATCTCTCAGATGTTGATCATCGAACTGAAAGGAGCGAAATAGATCAAAAGAAAGGAGAGTGAACGGGAAAATAGAATTTTCATGTCCCATTCCTTTTGAAATAAGTTTCGTCCCAAAACCTAGGACATGAGACAATCAAGGCAAGGCAAAATTTAGATGACACACGTTATCTGCTGCTAATAACGGACACAAACTCCATGTCATATAGAGCCGCTGTGGTCCGATTCAATACGCAAAATGTTTACGAAGTGCAATGATCATGAATCATTATGGTTAATAATCCAAATAATGCGATAATCACAATGTGAACTTAACACTAAACGATCATATAATTCCGACAACCTCAAAGGTTTGGAAGATAACTTGTTGGGACGATTACCCGAATCTTAAGGAAATCAAACGCTCGATAATCACGATGCGAGATCGAGCAACAACAGCCGAACCATAACGATCGAACAATATTGATCGAGCAACAATGATTGGATGATGATAATCAAACAACCCCGAAGTTCACGTCTCAACTCAAGACATTAAGTGGGCTGGTAAGAATTACAAGATATTCACTTTGCATAGGACTCACAAGGGTTGAACCGAACTTGGGAAAATTCACACTGTAAATGGACTAATCCGAAACAATGCACCGTTCGAACAGCAAAGACCAAAGAACATAACACATTCAGCAGGTATCGACAAACATAAGTGAGTCGATAGGATGGAAACATACAGAAGTCAAAAATTCGAGTATTACGATCCACTTTAAATGAAAAAAATTTGTCCCCGAAATTTAGAAAAATGAAAAGAAGGTAATAATATAACAAGCAACTTCATAAGGTCGAATGACCAAATCTCTAAGCATAACATCACGAGAATTTCTCGGTAGTGACGCGATTCAGTTAACGGCACAAGTTGAAATCAAAGTAAAGCACAACACAATTAGACATAGTTTGCTCGGGTGGGACCATAAGTCACCAAAGGAGATATGGTCCAATATTCAATGACAATGGGGTTATACAACGAGATCTTGAAACTAGTGCGTGACGGAAACCACAATTACGATAGGATCAGACATCAAGCCAACCATCGCAGTACCACCGAACTTGCAAGTTCTGCAGTGCAACAACAGAGTCAAACATAAGGGTCTAAGAATCCCGATTATTATACTCTTCTCCCCCTCAAAGGGAGTTTTGTCCTCGAAATGTAGAACTACCAAGTTAGAGATGGAAAGCAAGAAGATATAAACAATCAAAGCCACAATTGTCGGAAGTATCAACAATTCCGATGTATTATGAAAGCATCACATGCCATCATCTGGGGTACGGGACACCCCTTGATCGTTTCCTTTGTCCACCGATAGTTTATGGACATTTGATCGAACATTAATTGTTTACGGTTCCTCAGAATTCTTAGAATCATTAAACGAGTTGAACAAGTCAGAGTTGTGGATATATAATTCATATGACACGACCAACAACAACATTTAACATCAATTGATTCATCAGAATCGATGTTGAAAATGAGATTAAGAACAAAATATTCAAAATGGTTAGCTCAAGAAAGATCAAGGAATTACCTCGATCCGACGAGGCGCAATAGATTAGATAATGTTATACCCTAAAACACCTTTAAATAGAACAAAACCGGCCAAGATCGAACCCTAGTCGCCTTGGATTCACACCGTGGTGTCACCCGCGGAGAAAAGGAAAATAGCGGAAGTGATAAATCACGATTGCTGTCCGGTTTATATGTCGGAGAGATTAGCGTGCGCAATCCACAAGGTAGCGTGCCAAATTCTGCACAATAGCACGCGCCATACCTATACCAACCAAAATTCACCATCACAACCATACCCCCACTAAGACAACAAACACGCAACGATCTGAATCGCAACCAAACCCGTATCCAAACATGACACACGATCCCACAACTTACGACTGTGGTACCAACAAAATAAGAGGGCGAGCTATGATTCGCCAAAACTCGTAGTTACTTTACTCTTATTGGAAGAGGTGGCTTTATTTTACATGTCGATTTTGAAATTATTTTTAAATAATGCACACACAATTTATATTTTTAACATTTTCGAAGACGTCTATAGTCCGAAATGTTTCAAAAATTACTTGGAACTTAGATAAAATGAAGATCCTTCTTCTTCTACTACTTGTTTAATCGAAAAGAAAAGATTTTCCACCCAATACATACTCTATTGATATAACGATATTAAATCGTAGGTTTTCACCATTTGAAAGAATTTCAAAAACCACCTTAAACATACTCCCGCAGCGGTTAAAATTGATACTTAAAAATCTCATTCTTAAAAGAATATAGGAATCGTTAATATTCCTAATTTTCCAAAATACGCTGTATAACTATTTTCACCCGGACCGTATACACATTATACATCTAAAAACCCTAATACCACCAACACGTTCTAGCCCCTCGACCAAGGTTGATCGAATCAGCACCACACAATCACCGCACAACTAAGATGGGACTTATAATCGAGAGACTTACCATCCCCATATGCCCGTAGGCTCAAGTTACACAAACATATACAAGAAGGAAAATTAATGGACACAGTTCGAAGAAATACAAACAGATTACTCTGGTTTCCCGTAGGGTTCTGATAAGATCAGAAGCCAATGAACACAGCCCCAACAGAATACGGCTCAGAAGAAGGACTTAAAATCCATATGTTCAGGACTAAAATAATTTAAAATAAAATTTTGGGGATCAGAGGAACTTACAGCGCATGTCGCACGAGGTAGCAGCAACCCAGTGATATCATAAACAGACGACCGACTCAACTTTGACCGACCCAAAACACCAACAACCTAGGTATCCATAAACCTACGCTCCGATACCACACTCTATAGGACCCCCGTGATTTACAGAGATATTATAGTGCCGTAGATTCTTTTTGGAGAACCTACCAGGACGAGACCAACATAAATCCACACATACATTCACAGTACTCAACTTTAAACCATATACATTACAACACTCAACAATACATTATTCTGTGGGACTCCAACTGCCATAATAACACCATCAAAATGACTGAACCACAAACAACCCATATTACCCGACAGTACTCGCGCGAGCACAAGGCAAAATACGACTTGGTTCACAACAAGACGACCACATAATCAAAATAGTACATGATATAAGTGTTGCTCTCCATCCTCGTGTCCTTCCTGCGCCGGTTCGCCACTAAGACCTGCACCTGAATACACAACAAGTATATTCACCTCAGAAGGGGTAAGCAAACAGCCGGTGCAAGTACAACGATTCATGAATATGTACCACAAGTGAATAAACAACCACATCACAGTGCCATCATATATATTCTGGAATACAATACCACAATCATCATTATTGTATATGCAATGCAATGCAATTCCCAGGCATGCCATGACTCATGCACACAGGCCCATTCCACTCGGCTCTTTTGGCCAATCCAAGTCGCTTACTTAGATTTTTCAGCTTTCCGCAATTCATGTTTATGATATATTATTTCATGTCAATGTGCAATGATACTGAATATTCGCAAATTCACACTTCCGCTGATTACACATGTCACAAACCACAGAAATTACCATTTCCTGAAATTTTCACTTATGAAACCACATTTTCTGAAATTGCCACTTTTCACAGCAACCATATTTTTCACATATTCATTATTTTCCGCTCCGCAGTGTATGTTTATGACATATTATTTCATGTCAAAGCGCAATGATACTGAATTTTCGCAAATTCACACTTCCGCTGATTACACATGTCACAAACCACAGAAATCACCATTTTCTGAAATCACATTTTTTGATATTCCCATATTTCACAGAAAACACATTTTTCACATATTCATTCACATGAAGTACATCAAACGTAATTAAAGTACTTGCATGGCATTCCAGCGAATGGAAAAAGGTTCGACTAACAAGGAAAATGGACTGAGCGATTAGCCAAACCTTCAACCTAAAACGAATCATATTATATGATTAACGGGTTAAGATTTATATAACCATTAGAACTCTACTTTCTAATTTAGCCATCCTAAGGGTCATAACGTAGTTACGGACACACTCCGCGCATTATTGGGGTGTAAGAATGTTTTTTTTCGAATTAGGAGCCATTTGAAATTCGTTTGACCTATTTTGGATTGAAACCAAGATGGTTATACACTTTTCCAAGAAAATATTAAAGTTTAGGGCAAATTGAAGATTTAGAAAACTTCAATCAAGTCCAACTTTATTTCTAATTCTCAAATGGCATAGCCCTGATTTTTCAAAATTTATGTTTTCCACCCCAAAACTTTATATGAGTATCTAATAGTCGTTTTCACGTCCCCCGTCTATCGTAATCTCACCGGAAGCTTCTTTAACATCGACTAACGCCATTATTACATGAAAAACACACCGATGCCCCGCATCGGCAAGGTCCGTAACCACACCCATTTTCATCACACACACACACTCACGGCTTACACCCTCACACATCACACACCAGCACACACACACACACACCCGCACACAACGCACACACACAGTAACACACACACACACACACACACACACACACCAGCACACACAAACACACGCACACGTTACACACACGCAACACATACCCAGCACACACATACACACATACACTACACGCACGCCATAATACTCAACCGAATCCAGAAACCAAAACTAGAAGAATGTAGCTCGTCAAGAGGGCTTCCTAACGGTATAAAAGTTTCAAGTTCCAGCAGCCTGAATGACCGTACGGGGGCCCGACGCCGAGCGACAATTTTGCCCCCCATTCCAGCTAATCCGGCTTCGGTTTGTAAAACTCGATGGATATTTGTAACCTACTCGCTGAGACAATCAAAATGATATATAGATTGCGAGATTTTACTGGAAAATTCTCCGTGGCGGCGGAACTCTCCTGGGCTTCTCGGCTCTCTCTCTCTCTCTCTTCTCATTTCATTCTTTCTTCTTTTCTTTCTCTGTTTCTCTTTCTCTCTCCCTTCTCAGACTTATCCCTTTTTTTTTTGGTGACTAGCACGGCTTACAGCCGTGTGCATGCGTGCGTATATATTTATCTACAAGGTAAGGCAGCGGATAAATACATATATCATTATAACGATTCAGATAATTATTTCTATTTTGTCCCGATAAATGTTGACACGGCAGTAACGTACAAAACAATATATATAAAATATATAGTAACATTATGAAATTACAAAGATTCAAGTTTGTTATTCTAAACAACACGGGGTGATATAGTTCTCAACTGCGACACGATAATCGAATTTATGAGACAGTTCACAAAATATAAAATCACCCGGTTTATTTGCTACTGGGTATCACATCGACAATCTGTAACGTCCCCGTGATTTACAGAGATATTACAGTGCCGTCGATTCTTTTTGGAAAACCTACCAGGCTGAGACCCCATAATCAAAATAGTACATGATATCAGTGTTGCTCGCCATCCTCGTGTCCTTCCTGCGCAGTTTCGCCACTAAGACCTGCACCTGAATACACAACAAGTATATTCACCCCAGAAGGGGTCAGCAAACAGCCGGTACAAGTACAACGATTCATGAATATATACCACAAGTGAATAAACAACCACATCACAGTGACATCATATATATTTTGGAATACAATACCACAATCATCATTATTGTATATGCAATGCAATTCCCATGCATGCCATGACTCACGCACACGGGCCCATTCCGCTCGGCTCTTTTGGCCAACCCAAGTCTCTTACTTGGATTTTTCCGCTTTCAGCAATGCATGTTTATCACATATTATTTCATGTCAATCCGCAATGATACTGAATATCCGCAAATTCACATTTCCGCTGATCACACATGTTAAAACCATAGAAATTATCACTTTCTGAAATTATCACTTCTGAAACCACATTTTCTGAAATTACCACTTTTCACAGCAACCATATTTTTCACATATTCATTATTTTCCGCTCCGCAATCCATGTTTATGACATATTATTTCATCTCAATGCGCAATGATACTGAATATTCACAATTTCACACTTCCGCTGATTACACACGTCACAAACCACAGAAATCACCACTTTCTAAAATCACATTTTCTGATATTCCCACATTTCAAAGAGAACACATTTTTCACATATTCATTCAGACGAAGTACATCAAACGTAATCAAAGTACTTGCCTGGCATTCCAGCGAATGGAAAAAAAGTTCGACTGACGAGGAAAATAGACTGAGCGATTAGCCAAACCTTCAACCGAAAACGAATCATATTATATGATTATCGGGTTAAGATTTATACAACCATTAGAACTCTACATTCTAATTTGGCCGAGTCTGGGTGAGACATAATTACGGACACACTCTACGCATTATTGGGGTGTAAGAATGTTGTGTTTCGAATTAGGAGCCATTTGAAATTTGTTTGACCCATTTTAGATTGAAACCAAGAAGGTTATACACTTTTCCAAGAAAATATTAAAGTTTATGGTCAAATTGAAGATTTAGAAAACTTCAATCAAGTCCAACTTTATTTCAAATTCTCAAATGGCATAGCCCTGGATTTTTAAAATTTATGTTTTCCACCCCAAAACTTTATATGACTATCAAATAGTCGTTTTGACATTTCCCGTCTATCGTAACCTCACCGGAAGCTTCTTTAACATCGACTAGCACCATTATTACATGTAAAAACACATCGATGCCCCGAATCGGCAAGGTCCGTAACCACACCCATTTTCATCACACACCCACTTACGGCTCACACCCACACACATCACACACCAGCACACACACCCGCACACAACACACACACACACACACAAAAACACACACATACACGTACGATACACACATAACACACACATACAACACACACACACACACACACACACCCGTACACACACCAGCACACACAACACATATACTATAAAACTCGACCGAATCCGAAAACTAAAACTAGAAGGATGAAGCTCGTTAAGAGGGATCCATATTGGTGTAAACGGTTTCAAGTTCCGACAGCCCGAACGGCCGTACGGGGACCCGACATCGAGCGGCGATTTCGGCCCCATTCCGGCTATTCCGGCCTCGGTTTGACAAACTGAATATAGAATCGTGATCCACTCATTGAGACGAACAAATCGATATATATGTTGATAAATTTTACCTCAGAAATCCTCTTTGCCTTTCTTCTCCTTCCCCGTCTTTTTTTTTCTTTCTGTTTCATTCTTCCGTTCTTCTCTCTCTCTCTCTCTCTCTCTCGCTCTCTCTCGCTCTCTCTCTTCCTTCTTACGGGTTCACGACCCTTCTCTTCTTCTTATCTCTTTCTCTTTTTCTTTCTTTTTCTTTCTTTCCTTTGGTGAGGCGGTTTACCGCCTCTCTATATATAATATATATGTATATATATATATATTACTAATAATATATATAATATTATAATTACCCAGATTATTATTCCTATCTCATTCCGATAAATGTTGATGCGGCGGTGACGTACAAAATATTATATATAAAATATATAGTACCACTCCGCAACTACAAAAATCCAAGTTCGTTGCTCTAAACAACACGGGGTGATATAGCTCTCAACTCCGACACTATGACCGAATTATTCGACGGTTCACAGAATATAAAATCACCATGTTTATTTACTACGAGGTATCACACCCTTTCCCCCTAACAAGAAGTTTCGTCCTCGAAACTCGAAACGGAAGAGGGTCGTTGAAATATATGTCCGAGTCACCAATCATATCCATACAAAATTTTATTCCTTAAATCGCAAACATTACACCAGTACATATTTATAAGAAAATATCGGTACACAGCATGCCCCATTAAGCATAACTCATGGGTTAACGACGACAGAGTTGTCTTCGACCTCTTCTTCCGGGTCCTCTTCGGGATCTTCCACGAGATCCTCTTCGACCAGAATTGGGGCCGCTGGGAGGATAGCAAGGATTTCCTCAGTGTTGGCTCGTATCATTTCCCTTTCTTGCTGGATTTTCGTGGAGGGCTTCTCTCGCCTGGGTGTACTGGGCCTCCCTCTCTCTAAGAGTACGCCGTACTGTAGCCAACTGAGCTTCTAATTGCGCAGCATGCTCACGTTCTCGTGTAGCTGCTTCCCGCGCAGTCTGACTTGCGTCTCGATGAAATTGAGCTACGGCCTTTAGATAGTTGATATGCTCTAAACAACGGGTATGCTTAGTGGATCCATACATATAAGATCATTCAACCGCTCCCTCTCGGTTAGCGCCTTAAGTTCAGTATGGGAATACCTCTCAGGGCCTTATATACATATCAAACTGATCTTAAGTCGGCGGCCCTAGCGGTGCTACAGTTGTTTCTAGTAGCCAATATTATGGCGGCGCCGTCACCCAGTGCTAATTATCTCTTTCCGCCATAACAATGATAATATTAATAATAAAATCTTAGCGATAGACTCGAAAGGATACCTGATAAGGATCGAGTTAATCCATGGTACGAATACGACCAAAATATTGGTCAAGCCAAAAGATGCACTCATGGACTCTCGGTACTCCCACTTGATGTCAATACACAATGACTATCATATGTTGATCATCAAGACTAGCGAACCGAAGGAAATAAAAAAAATAAATCAAACGAGAAGGGAGTAACGGGAAAATAAAATTATTACATCCCACTTCTTTTGAAATAAGTTTCGTCTCAAAACTTAGGACATAAAACACTCAAAGGCAAGGCAAATTTTAGATGACCACGTTATCTGCTGCCAGTAATGGCAGAAACTCCATGTCATACAGAGCCGCTACGGTCCGATTCAATATGCAAGAATGTTTATGAAGTGCAACGATCATGAATCACTACGGTTGATAACCTACACAGTACACCAATCAAAATGCGAGCTTAATGCTGAACAAGCATATAATTTCGACAACCTCAAAGGTTTGGAAGATAACTTGCTGGGACGAGTACCCGAATCTTAAGGAAATCGGACGCTCGAGAATCACGATGCGAGATCGAGCAACAACAGTCGAACCACAACGATCGAACGATTGGACGACGATAATCAAACAACCCCGAAGTTCACGCCTCAACTCAAGACATTAAATGGGCTCGTAAGAATTACAAGATATTCACTTTTCATAGGACTCACAAGGGCTGTGCCAAACTTGGGAAAAGTCACAACTATAAACGGACTAATCCGAAACAATGTCGCAACTCGTTCGAATGGCAAAGACCAAAGAACAGAACACATTCAGCAGATATCAACGAACATAAGTGAGTCGATAGTATGGAAACATATAGAAGTCAAAAATTCGGGTATTACGATCCACTTTAATTGAAAGAAGTTTGTCCCCGAAATATAGAACAGTGAAAATAAGGTAATAATATAACAAGCAACTTTATGAGGTCGAATGACCAAATCTCTGAGCATTCTGACGAATGCGAAATGACTACTAACATCACGAGAATTTCTCGGTAGTGACGCAATTCAGTTAACGACACAAGTTGAAGTCAAAGCAAAGCACAACACGATTAGATATAGTTTGTTCGGGTGGGATCATAAGTTACCAAGGAAATATAGTTCAATATTCAACGACAATGGGGTTACACAACGAGATCTTGAAACCAATACATGACGGAAACCACAATTACGATAGGCTCAGACATTAAGCCCATCATCGCAGTACCACCGAACTCGCAATTCTGAAGTGCGACAACAGGGTCAAACATAAGGGTCCATTGCCCTACATTGTACAAGCGCAAGAATCCCGGTTATTATACTCTCCCCCCTCAAATGGAGTTTTTGTAATATCCGCAATTTTCGATTTTCGGTAAATTTCTTTTTTCAGTCGGAGTTCGTTTTGACGACTCTATCATGACTGTTTCGTCATTCCGAGAATGATTAATTCTGAACTTTTTGTCATCCGAGTTCGTTTCGGTATCGTTTTGTTGAGTTCTGTGTCCTTAATCGACTTTTTCACGTGGGAGTTCGACTTTGTAAAGTCACCATTAATTCTTGGAAACTCCAAAAATTCTGAATCTTTGCAATATTATAGAGCATCAAGTTAGCTTTCCAATGATTCAAACGGTGAGTCAATCGGAGTCCAGACGAGGGAGTTATGGTCGAAATATCTAAGACTATACGATGTGCCTTTTTCGTGTTGGAGTGGGCTGTACCGTGTGCCGCGGCACACTTCAGCTGTGCCGCGGCACTAAGATGATTCCTGGGCGTTTTTCGTGGCCCTGGGCCGCAGCACACTTGTCCTGTGCCGCGGCACACGGGCTTTTTCTGCGTTTTTTAGCAGATTTTCGAGGAGAAAACTTCATTTTTCTCCTCTCTTCTTCCTCCTTCCATCTAGGGCGATTTGTGGGCGATTTTTGGGCGATTTGAGTGCTCCCAAACTTGTAGAGATCATCCACCTCAAGTTTTGTTGTAGATTTTCGACCTCTACTTGAATCCTTCATCCAAATCAAGGTATTTTGGCTTGAACCCTTGTTTTTGTAGATTTGGGGATTTTCCTTTTTGATTTCGATTCCAATCCGTTTTTGATCAATTAATTGTTGTATAAACGTTGTTTTGAACTTGTTCTACGGATTGGATACTCGTATCTTTGGTTCGTTCGACCCGAGGGGTAATTTCTTTGTTCTTGAAGGGTCTTGAACATTTAATGTTCGATTAAATGTTCGAATGAGTTCCCTTTGATAGTTTGTTGGGATTTCCGTTGTTTTCGGCCTTGATTCTCGTCGTAATCATGTTTTATTATTCCTTACGGAGGATTATAGGTGCTCGATGATTCCGATGTTGAATTCCGTTGGTGATTGATGATTCATGTGGTGTTTTCCCGTAGTAATTTCGGTGCTATCGCGTTCTAGATAGTGTTCGGGAATTTGAGGGCTACCCGGCCGTATCCGTTCATTTTTCCATTGCTCGTGGTATCGAGGCAAGTATCTTGCCCATACGTTTCATGTTTCATAGGCATAATTGTTGATAAATGATTTTTATACGAAATCCAAATGTTTAATGAACGTAAAAAGGGATCGGTATGTTCTCGATAAATGTTTTCTTTCAACGATAATTCGTATACTTCGTGAATATGTGTTCTCGGAATATGTGTGTTGGTTTTGTATGTTGAAAGATAATATGATCACTTCGAGTGAGTTTGATAGACCGTAATCCTTTGCTGGGGATTACGTATTGTTATTATGTACTTGTTCGGTAAGAACGTAATGTGTGTGATATTAGTTGTTACTCCTTGAAAGGAGTTTGTGATGCTTAATGTTGTTTGGCTTGATAAGTGATTATTGTTGTGTGCTTGATGTATGTGATGTGCCTCCGGGTAGGATTATTGAATCTCCGGGATCCATACTTGCTAGTATGGGTCGGGCGTGACCGTAGAGTTATCCAATCCGGGTATGTCTTGCGGGGACTCCGAGGTTCGGGGCTTGCTAGCTCGATGCCGGGATAACTTGTGGGGTTATCATCGGGTATGTCTTGCGGGGACTCCGAGGTTCGTGGCTTGTTAGCGCGATGCCGGGATAACTTATGGTTGTGGTTTGGTTGTGATATTCATGTCGTGGAGACATGTGATTTGATATGTTTTTCCTATTGGGTTATTCACTCGGGTTTGTTCTTCGGGAGCATCTGAGGTTCGTGGCTTGTTAGCACGGGACACGAATAATCCTTAGGAACATGTGATTTGTGATTTGGGTCACGGACCCCGTGTTTTGTGAAATGGGTTTTGGACCCTGCGTATTGTTACCGGAACTTGAATTTTGGAAAATGACTTTTGGGCTATGTCCCTAAATGTTTTCGAAAGGTTTTAGAATTTTTATATCCCAAATGTTTTCTAAACTCCCGAGATCGTCAAATGTTTTGTAATATGGACATTGGGTTATTTCCTACCTTTCACGTTTTGAATGGTTTGATCAAGTGAATTTTCTCGGGAAGTATATTCGCGATTGTTCTGTTTTTGTGGAGTATGATATGTATGGCTCGTTTTCGTATTTTATACTTGCACTAGCAAAACAGTGGAGTTTTGCTAACCCCCGAGTATTCGGGGGGTGGATGTCTGTATTGCATTCAGGTTTTGGAGCAGAGCACAGGGTCGGCATGAAGGATGATGAAAGATGAACGATACTAATCACACGAGGACCCATTGATGTCGTATTGGTTTAGTTGTATTTTATTTCCGCTGCAGTATTTTTCCCCGTTGTACGGGAGCATTTTGTATTCGACCCCTGCGTGGGCATGTAATGTGTTAGAGTTGTATGTTTTTATTGAAAGGCCAAATCGGTCTACTGAGTCTTTTTAGCCTTAAAGGCATTGTCGAGCTGTTCGATTGTTGTTACCAGCCTGGTAGATCCTTGAGGAAAGGTTCTACGGCATGTAATATCCCTGAGCGGATTGGGGGTGTTACAAAATGGTATCAGAGCTTAGGTTGTGGAAACCTAGGCTGTCGGGTCAGTGGTGTCTGCTGAGTCTTTGTCTCGTCGGATTTTGTCTGACTAAGTCGTGTCGCGACGCGTCGTCTGAGTTTGTTGGTCGTGATTAGTATCGTGGGCGATCATCATCTTCGTGCGACCTGTGAATGTAAGTCTCCCTTCTTTGTGTTGTGCCTCGTGTGACACGAGCTATTTTTATGATTATTTGTTAAGTGACGGAATCCTCTTATGGATTTTGATTTCGTGATATGTGGTTATTTGACTCTCATATTTCGTTCATATGAGGAGTAGTGTTGCTGGATTGTGCATGTTGAACTGTATTTCTTTTATCCGCTGCGTGAGTTCTTTTGTAATGACTTTCGGTATTTTACCGACCGAGTTTTATTTCGAAAACCTCCCCTTAACCGAGTTTTTGGCATTATGGCCTTGATCGCTTTGGCGAAATTCTTATGACGGTATTTAGTATTTTGTAAATGGCTTTCGTGAGTTTTTGAAATATTACCGTCATCGGCCTTTTTGGCGTTTTGTAAATGGTTTTTAGCCTGGTGAGTTCCGGTGCGGGACCCACGGCGCTATAATATTTTGTGTAATTACCTGAAATTTTTGGGCATTCTAGCCCATTGAATTATCTTTGAAAAAACTTGAGTATCTTAGAAAATAAATTTCGAGACGTACTTTTAAAATGAATTATTTTCTCGTGGTACATCCAAGGTGCCACAATATGTTTCAAAATTCTTCTACCTCGAGGGCCCAAAAATGTTTTGAGATATTTTCAATGTTTTATAAACACTTTTACTTAGACCCGAGGGTCGAATATTTCCGAAAGTTTTTCACGAAAAGAAAGTGTCCTCATTTTTATCAAATGCGAGATGGTTCTCCAAAGTCTCGATAACGATGTTTCACGTTTGTACTTTTTCTTGAAAGGTGATACTCAAGATCAACCGGCATTTTTCTAAATTATTTTCAAAAGGATGTTTTCATTTTAAAAACCTATCCATTCCCGTTTGAGGGCTGGATATGTATGTATGATGTTTGCTTTGTCGTTATGATGTTACTCCCGAGTATGATCGAATTGGTGGCATGAATGTCGAGGCATTGCCACGCATTTGTTGTACTAGCCCTCTGTGAGAGGTGTGAACTGGTGTTTACTATTTATCACCTCGTGGTGATTTGCGTGTTGTCGCACGAGTGTGGGTTGTTAAAGCTTGGATTTTTATGCGTTTATGCACATGTGTGATTGTTTCATGATGTTTGTAATTATGTGCTGGTTATCGTTCGGGCCGTTGAGGTCGCCGAACGATACCGTCGTTGTTGTAGTGTTTGTGTGTGTATTACTTTACGATGGTAATCGTTATATATGATATGTGTTATGATTCCTCGTTGTGCTGAGTTGGCATCTCCGGTATGTTGTTTTGCGGTGTTATGTTCCATTGTATCTAGCATTTGTATTTTCGGTATGCCGAGCCGAGGCATTTCAACCGTGATGTGCCGGGGGAATGTACGTGCAAATTGTCCTTCTCGTCAGTAACACATTTCGAGTGTGGACTCGAGGTCACGAATTCAGTTTTGCGAATTGGCTCTGAGACTTTCGAGTTTGCGCTTGCCACGATTACGAGGATCGGCTCTGAGAGGCCCATAGGAGATTTTCTGTCGGTTGCTTTTTGTGTTGTTACCTTGTTTCCGTTATTGTGAGTTGCGGGGACGACTTTCTTTTAGAAGAGGTCGAATATAATACCCGTATTATTTTTGGCTTCTATATTTTCTCTTTCTCCGATCTATCGATGCGCCGTGTTCGTTGATATTGTGCGAGCTTGTTACGTATTTCGGTTTCATCGTTCGAACGAGCTGTGATCTTGTTTTGGGTCGATCTGGTTATCGCTGTGACTTTTCCGAGTTCGGTTCGATTCTTGTGAACCTTGTTCGGAAGTAGCATCTTTTGGTTCTACTAGTTCTTTTATTCGAAGTGGATCGGATTTGGAACTTCTGTATTTTCGACTCTGTCGACTCGTTTATGTTTGTTAACATTTTCTGAGCTTGCCCTGTCCCTTACTTTTGTTAATCGAACGAGGGTGGTATTGTTTCGGAATTACTCGTTCGTCGTGTGACTTTTCAATTGTTATTCCCTTTCCTGTGGATCTTATGTGAGTGTGCATCTTGTTGTTTTCACCGGATCATGTTTTGTCTCGAGTCGAGATGTGAACCTCAGAGTTGTCGGTTGAACCTTCTTGTCCTTCGTGATCCGAAAATGATCGTTCATTTTTGTTGTCTCGATCTTTGTGGTTCGATTGTTTGATTATTCGGTTTTTGTTGATCTCGTTTCGTGATTGTTGAACATTCAGACTCCTTTGTAATTCCCTTAAGTTTGGGAAATCAATCTCGTTTTGATCTTCCAACCCTTGGGCGGTGGAATTCCGTGTTTGTTCAGCGTTTGACTCGCGTTTGGATTGATGAACCGTTAGGTTGGTCAATCGTATTGATTTTCGTTCGTTGTGTTTTGTGATTGTTCGGATAATCGATCTGATTGTACTATCTATTTGATGACGTTTGTCACTTATTGATTTTATTATGTCTCTACGGTGGCGTTGTGTTGGTCGTCGTGGAGCGCGTTTTCACGCCGTATGTCTCTTTGTGTTTCTTGCAGCGTTTCGCCGTTGGGCGAGAGTTTTCTATTTTTGTGTATCTCGTCGAGTTTTCCTGGCGGGTATATTGCTCCCCCCTACTTGTTTTAAGTTTCGGGACGAAACTTCTTTTAAGGAGGGTAGAATGTAATATCCGCAATTTTCGATTTTCGGTAAATTTCTTTTTTCAGCCGGAGTTCGTTTTGGCGACTCTATCATGACCGTTTCGTCATTCCGAGAATGATTAATTCTGCACTTTTTGTCATCCGAGTTCGTTTCGGTGTCGTTTTGTTGAGTTCTGTGTCCTTAATCGACTTTTTCACGTGGGAGTTCGACTTTGTAAAGTCACCATTAATTCTTGGAAACTCCAAAAATTCTGAATCTTTGCAATATTATAGAGCACCAAGTTAGCTTTCCAATGGTTGAAACGGTGAGTCAATCGGAGTCCAGACGAGGGAGTTATGGTCGAAATAGCTAAGACTATACGATGTGCCTTTTTCGTGTTGGAGTGGGCTGTACCGTGTGCCGCGGCACACTTCAGCTGTGCCTCGGCACTAAGCTGATTCCTGGGCGTTTTTCGTGGCCCTGGGCCGCGGCACACTTGTCCTGTGCCGCGGCACACGGGCTTTTTCTGCGTTTTTTAGCAGATTTTCGAGGAGAAAACTTCATTTTTCTCCTCTCTTCTTCCTCCTTCCATCTAGGGCGATTTGTGGGCGATTTTTGGGCGATTTGAGTGCTCCCAAACTTGTAGAGATCATCCACCTCAAGTTTTGTTGTAGATTTTCGACCTCTACTTGAATCCTTCATCCAAATCAAGGTATTTTGGCTTGAACCCTTGTTTTTGTAGATTTGGGGATTTTCCTTTTTGATTTCGATTCCAATCCGTTTTTGATCAATTAATTGTTGTATAAACGTTGTTTTGAACTTGTTCTACGGATTGGATACTCGTATCTTTGGTTCGTTCGACCCGAGGGGTGATTTCTTTGTTCTTGAAGGGTCTTGAACATTTAATGTTCGATTAAATGTTCGAATGAGTTCCCTTTGATAGTTTGTTGGGATTTCTGTTGTTTTCGGCCTTGATTCTCGTCGTAATCATGTTTTATTATTCCTTACGGAGGATTATAGGTGCTCGATGATTCCGATGTTGAATTCCGTTGGTGATTGATGATTCATGTGGTGTTTTCCCGTAGTAATTTCGGTGCTATCGCGTTCTAGATAGTGTTCGGGAATTTGAGGGCTACCCGACCGTATCCGTTCATTTTTCCATTGCTCGTGGTATCGAGGCAAGTATCTTGCCCATACATTTCATGTTTCATAGGCATAATTGTTGATAAATGATTTTTATACGAAATCCAAATGTTTAATGAACGTAAAAAGGGATCGGTATGTTCTCGATAAATGTTGTCTTTCAACGATAATTCGTATACTTCGTGAATATGTGTTCTCGGAATATGTGTGTTGGTTTTGTATGTTGAAAGATAATATGATCACTTCGAGTGAGTTTGATAGACCGTAATCCTTTGCTGGGGATTACGTATTGTTATTATGTACTTGTTCGGTAAGAACGTAATGTGTGTGATATTAGTTGTTACTCCTTGAAAGGAGTTTGTGATGCTTAATGTTGTTTGGCTTGATAAGTGATTATTGTTGTGTGCTTGATGTATGTGATGTGCCTCCGGGTAGGATTATTGAATCTCCGGGATCCATACTTGCTAGTATGGGTCGGGCGTGACCGTAGAGTTATCCAATCCGGGTATGTCTTGCGGGGACTCCGAGGTTCGGGGCTTGCTAGCTCGATGCCGGGATAACTTGTGGGGTTATCATCGGGTATGTCTTGCGGGGACTCCGAGGTTCGTGGCTTGTTAGCGCGATCTTGGATAACTTATGGTTGTGGTTTGGTTGTGATATTCGTGTCGTGGAGACATGTGATTTGATATGTTTTCCTATTGGGTTATTCACTCGGGTTTGTTCTTCGGGAGCATCTGAGGTTCGTGGCTTGTTAGCACGGGACACGAATAATCCTTAGGAACATGTGATTTGTGATTTGGGTCACGGACCCCGTGTTTTGTGAAATGGGTTGTGGACCCTGCGTATTGTTACCGGAACTTGAATTTTGGAAAATGACTTTTGGGCTATGTCCCTAAATGTTTTCGAAAGGTTTTAGAATTTTTATATCCCAAATGTTTTCTAAACTCCCGAGATCGTCAAATGTTTTGTAATATGGACATTGGGTTATTTCCTACCTTTCACGTTTTGAATGGTTTGATCAAGTGAATTTTCTCGGGAAGTATATTCGCGATTGTTCTGTTTTTGTGGAGTATGATATGTATGGCTCGTTTTCGTATTTTATACTTGCACTAGCAAAACAGTGGAGTTTTGCTAACCCCCGAGTATTCGGGGGGTGGATGTCTGTATTGCATTCAGGTTTTGGAGCAGAGCACAGGGTCGGCATGAAGGATGATGAAAGATGAACGATACTAATCACACGAGGACCCATTGATGTCGTATTGGTTTAGTTGTATTTTATTTCCGCTGCAGTATTTTTCCCCGTTGTACGGGAGCATTTTGTATTCGACCCCTGCGTGGGCATGTAATGTGTTAGAGTTGTATGTTTTTCTTGAAAGGCCAAATCAGTCTACTGAGTCTTTTTAGCCTTAAAGGCATTGTCGAGCTGTTCGATTGTTGTTACCAGCCTGGTAGATCCTTGAGGAAAGGTTCTACGGCGTGTAATATCCCTGAGCGGATTGGGGGTGTTACAGTTTTGTCCTCGAAACGTAGAACTACCAAGTTAGATATGGAGAGCAAGAAGATAAAGAGAATCAAAGCCATAATTGTCGGAAGCATCAACAACTCTGACATATTATGAAAGCATCACCTGCCATCATCTGGGGTACGGGACACCCTTGATTGTTTGCTTTGTTCACCGCTAGTTTACGGACATTTGATTGAACATTAATTGTTCACGGTTCCTCAGAATCTTTAGAATCGTCAATCGAGTTGAACAAGTCGGAGTTTTGGATATACCATTCATATGACATGACCAAAAACAACATTTAACATCAATTGATTCATCAGAATCGGGTTGAAAATGAGATCAAGAATAAATTTTCAAAATGGTTAGCTCAAGAAAGATCAAGGAATTGCCTCGATCCGACGAGGAGCAATAGATTAGATAATGTTATACTCCAAAACACCTTTAAACAGAACAAAATCGGCTAAGATCACGAACCCTAGTCGCCTTCGATTCACACTGTGGTGTCACCCGCGGACAAAAGGAAAAGAGTGGAAACGATAAATCACGATTGCTGTCCGGTTTATATGCCAGACAGATTAGCATGCGCTATCCACAAGGTAGCGTTCGCCAATTCTGCACAATAGCGCGCGCCATACCTATACCAAACAAAATTCACCATCACAACCATACCCCCACTAAGACAACAAACATGCAACGATCTGAATCGCAACCAAACACGTGTCCAAACACGACACATGATCCCACAACTTACGACTGTGGCACCAGCACTTTATGAAAATAATTGTTTTGAAAATAAGAGGGCGAGCTATGTTTCGCCAAAACTTATAGTTACTTTACTCTTATTCGAAGAGGAGGCTTTATTTTACACGTCGATCTTGAAATCATTTTTAAATAATGCACAAAACAATTTATACTTTTAAGATTTTCGAAGGCGTCTATAATCTGAAATGTTTCCAAAAATTACTTGGAACTTAGATAAAATGAAGATCGTTCTTCTTATACTACTTATTTAATCGAAAAGAAAAGATTTTCCACCGAACACATACTCTTTTGATATAACGATATTAAATCGTAGGTTTTCACCATTTGAAAGAGTTTCAAAAACCACTTTAAACATACCCCCACAGCGGTTAAAATTGATACTTAAAAATCTCATTCTTAAAAGAATATAGGAATCGTTAATATTCCTAATTTTCCAAAATACGCTGTATAACTATTTTCACCCGGACCGTATACACATTATACATCTGAAAAACCCTAATACTACCAACACGTTCTAGCCCCTCGACCAAGGTTGATCGAATCAGCACCACACAATCACCGTACAACTAAGAGGGACTTATAATCGAAAGACTTACCATCTCCATATGCCCGTAGGCTCAAGTTACACAAACATATACATGAAGGAAAAATAATGGACACAGTTCGAAGAAATACAAACAGATTACTCTGGTTTCCCGCAGGGTTCTGATAAGATCAGGAGCCAATGAACACGGACCCAACAGAATACGGCTCACAAGAAGTACTTAAAATCCATATGTTTAGGGCTAAAATACTTCTAAAAAATTTTGGGGATCAGAGGAACTTACAGCAGAGGTCGCACGAGGTAGCAGCAACCCAGTGATATCATAAACAGACGATCGACTCAACTTTGACCAACCCAAAACACCAACAGCCTAGGTATCCATAAACCTAGGCTCCGATACCACAATCTGTAATGCCCCCGTGATTTACAGAGATATTACAGTGCCATAGATTCTTTTTGGAAAACTTACCAGGCTGAGACCAACATAAATCCACACATGCATTGACCGTACTCAACTTCAAACCATTAACATTACGACACTCAACAATACATTGTTCTGTGAGACTCGAACTGCTATAATAACATCATCAAAATGACTGAACCAGAAACAAACCATATTACCCGACAGTACTCGCGCGAGCATAAGGCAAAACACGACTCGGTTCACAACAGGACGACCCCATAATCAATATAGTACATGATATCAGTGTTGCTCGCCATCCTCGTGTCCTTCCTGCGCAGTTTCACCACTAAGACCTGCACCTGAATACACAACAAGTATATTCACCCCAGAAGGGGTCAGCAAACAGCCGGTGCAAGTACAACGATTCATGAATATGTACCACAAGTGAATAAACAACCACATCACAGTGGCATCATATATATTCTAGAATACAATACCTCAATCATCATTATTGTATATGCAATGCAATGCAATTCCCATGCATGCCATGACTCACGCACACGAGCCCATTCCGCTCGGCTCTTTTGGCCAACCAAAGTCTCTTGCTTGGATTTTTCCGCTTTCAGCAATGCATGTTTATCACATATTATTTCATGTCAATCCGCAATGATACTGAATATCCACAAATTCACATTTCCGTTGATCACACATGTCAAAATCATAGAAATTATCACTTCCTGAAATTATCACTTCTGAAACCACATTTTCTGAAATTACCACTTTTCACAGCAACCATATTTTTCACATATTCATTATTTTCCACTCCGCAACGCATGTTTATGACATATTATTTCATGTCAATGCGCAATGATACTGAATATTCGCAATTTCACACTTCCACTGATTACACACGTCACAAACCACAGAAATCACCACTTTCTATAATCATATTTTCTGATATTCCCACATTTTACAGAGAACACATTTTTCACATATTCATTCACACGAAGTACATCAAACGTAATCAAAGTACTTGCCTGCCATTCCAGCGAATGGAAAAAAAGTTCGACTGACGAGGAAAATGGACCGAGCGATTAGCCAAACTTTCAACCTAAAACGAATCATATTATATGATTAACGGGTTAAGATTTATACAACCATAATAACTCTACGTTCTAATTTGGCCGAGTCTGGGTGAGACATAATTACGAATACACTCTGTGCGTTATTGGGGTGTAAAAATGTTGTGTTTCGAATTAGGAGCCATTTGAAATTTGTTTGACCTATTTTGGATTGAAACCAAGAAGGTTATACACTTTTCCAAGAAAATATTAAAGTTTAGGGTCAAATTGAAGATTTAGAAAACTTCAATCAAGTCCAACTTTATTTCTAATTCTCAAATGGCATAGCCATGGGTTTTCAAAATTTATGTTTTCCATCCCAAAACTTTATATGACTATCAAATAGTCGTTTTCACGTCTCCCGTCTATCGTAACCTCACCGTAAGCTTCTTTAACATCGACTAACACCATTATTACACGTAAAAACACATCGATGCCCCGAATCGGCAAGGTCCGTAACCACACCCATTTTCATCACACACGCCTACTCACGGCTCACACCCACACATATCACACACCAGCACACACACCCGCACACAACGCACACACACACGCACACACAATAGCACACACATACACGAACGGCACACACATAACACACACATACAACACACACACACACCCATACACATACACCAGCACACACAACACACACTATAAAACTCAACCGAATCCGAAAACTAAAACTAGAAGGATGAAGCTCATCAAGAGGGCTCCCTATCAGTGTAAACAGTTTCAAGTTCCGACAGCCCGAACGGTTGTACGGGGACCCGACGTCGAGTGGCGGTTTCGGCCCAGTTCCGGCTATTCCGGCCTCGGTTTGAAAAACTGAATATATAGAATCATGATCCACTCATTGAGACGAACAAATCGATATATAAGTTGATAAATTTTACCTCATAAATCCTCTTCGCCTTTCTTCTCCGTCCCCGTCTCTTTCTTTTTTTTTCGGTTTCATTCTTCCGTTCTTCTTTTCTCTCTCTCTCTTTTTTTTTCTCTCTCTCTCTCTCTTCCTTCTTACGGGTTCACGACCCTTCTCTTCTTCTTATCTCTTTCTCTATTTTTTTTCTTTTTCTTTCTTTCCTTTGGTGAGGCGGTTTACCGCCTCTATATATATATATATAATATATATGTATACATATATATATATATTACTAATAATATATATATATATATACATATAATATTATAATTACCCAGATTATTATTCCTATCTCATTCTGATCAATATTGATGCGGCGGTGATGTACAAAACATTATTTATAAAATATATAGTACCACTCCGCAATTACAAAAATTCAAGTTCGTTGCTCTAAAAAACACGGGGTGATATAGATCTCAACTCCGACACGATGACCGAATTATTCGACGGTTCACAGAATATAAATCACCCGGTTTATTTACTACGGGGTATCACACCATACTCCCCCTCCATACTCCCCCCTCAAATTGATTACGTTTTCATAAACCAAGAAGGTTATGAAATAACATGTCATAAACCCTCAGATATATCGTAACCTCAGCGGAAGCTTCTTTAACATCGACTAACACCATTATTACATGTAAAAACATACCGATGCCCCGAATCGGCAAGGTCTGTAACCACACCTATTTTCGTCACAACACCCACTCACGGCTCAAACCCACACACATCACACACCAGCACACACACACCCGCACACAACGCACACACACACGCACACACAATAACACACACATACATGCACGACACACACATAACACACACATACAACACACACACCCCCGTACACACACACCAGCACACACAAAACAAACTATAAAACTCGACCGAATCCGAAAATTAAAACTAGAAGGATGAAGCTCGTCAAGAGGGATCCATATCGGTTAAACAGTTTCAAGTTCCGACAGCCCGAATGGCCATACGGGGACCCGACGTCGAGCGGCAATTTCGGCCCCGTTCCGGCTATTCCAGCTTCGGTTTGAAAAACTGAAAATAGAATCATGATCCACTCACTGAGACGAACAAATCGATATATAAGTTGATAAATTTTACTTCATAAATCCTCTTCGCCTTTCTTCTTCTTCCCCGTCTTTTTTTTTTCTTTTTTTTCTTTTCTGTTTCAGTCTTTCGTTCCTTCTCTTTTTTTCCTCTCTCTCTCTTCCTTCTTGCGGGTTCACGACCCTTCCTTTCTTCTTATCTTTTCTCTTTTTATTTTATAAGGCGGCTATATATATATATATATATATATATGTTAGAGAGTATGTACCTCATATATATATCATCGTAACTATCGGGATTATTATCTCTAACTCATCCTGATGAATGCTTGATACGGTGGTGACGTACAAAACATCATATATAAAATATATAGTACCACTCCGCAATTACAAAAATTCAAGTTCGTTGCTCTAAACAACACGGGGTGATATAATTCTCAACTCCGACACGATGACCGAATTTATCCGACGGTTTACAAAATATAAATCACCTGGTTGGTGAAAGCGGAAAAATCCAAGTAAGCGACTTGGGTTGGCCAAAAGAGCCGAGCGGAATGGGCCCGTGTGTGTGAGTCATGGGATGCATGGGAATTGCATTGCATTGCACATACAATAATGATGATTGTGGTGTTTTATTCCAGAATATATGTGATGGCACTGTGATGTAGTTGTTATTTTCACTTGTGGTACATATTCATGAATCGTTTTACTTGCACCGGCTGTTTGCTGACCCCTTCTGGGGTGAATATACTTGTTGTGTATTCAGGTGCAGGTCTTAGTGGCAAACCGGCGTAGGAAGGACACGAAGATGGCGAGCAACACTTATATCATGTACTATTTTGATTATGTGGTTGTCCTGTTGTGAACCGAGTCGTGTTTTGCCTTGTGTTCGCGCGAGTACTGTTGGGTAATATGGTGTTATTGTGTCAGTTGGAGTCGTACCGGACAGTGTATTGTTGAGTGCTGTAATGTATATGGTTTAAAGATTGAGTGTTGTAATGTATGTGTGGATTTATGTTGATTTCAGCCTGGTAGGTTCTCCAAAAAGAATCTACGGCAATGTAATATCTCTGTAAATCACGGTGGCGTTACATGAACCTAGATGGAGAGGGCAAGAAAAGGGTCTAAAAAATCATCATTGAAACCTTAGAATTCTGGGATGGACCAGAACTGGAGCCCGTTGATCGGATGGAAGAGTTCATCATTAACTCGGACTATCCCGAATAGAAGGTCAAGATAGGAGGACAACTCCCTCCCAAAGAAAAGAAAGAAATAATTACCCTTCTCAAGAACAACCTGGACGTATTCGCGTGTAAAGTAGAAGACATGATTGGTGTGAAAGAGGACATAGCCCTACATAAATTGGAAGTTGATAAGTTCTTCAAACCTGTCAAACAAACAAGAAGAATCTTTGCCAAAGACAAAGAGAAGGCGATCCAGGAAGAAATTTAGAAATTACTCAAAGCAGGCATCATAAGAGAGATAACTTACCTGGTCTGATTGGCCAATGTAGTGATGGTCAAAAAGCATAATGGTAAGTGGAGAATGTGTGTGGACTTCACATACCTCAACAAGGCCTGCCCAAAGGATAGTATCCCCTCCCAAGGATTAATAAGTTGGTGGACTCTATTGCGGGACACCAGACACTTAGCTTCCTTGACACATACTATGGCTACCATCAAGTCAAGATGTTTGAAGAAGACATTGACAAGACGGCCTTCCAGGCAGCTGGTGGAATTTACTGTTATGTGATGATGCCGTTCAGGCTCAAGAATGCGGGAGCGACCTACCAAAGAATGGTCAATAAGGTTTTCAAATCTCAGATTGGGAGAAACATGGAGGCCTACATCGACGACATGGTTGTAAAAACTAGGAGGGGAAGCCACACCGCTGACTTGGGAGAGACCATTGATAACATGAAAGCAAACGCCATGAAGCTTAACCCCAACAAATGCATATTCGGGTCACGACAGGCAAGTTCTTAGGTTTCATGGTTTCTCAAAGGGGCATTGAGGCCAACACAGAGAAGATCAAAGCATTGATAGACATGCGAGAGCCAACCTGCATCAAAGAAGTCCAAAGGCTTAACGGAAGAGTGGCAGCATTGGGAAGGTTCGTAGCCAAAGCTATGAAAAAATCACTCACCTTTTTTAAGGTCTTAAAAGGAACGAAAGATTTTGTATGGACACCCGAGTGCTCGGCCTCGTTTTGAGAGTTGAAGAAATATTTGGGTTCACCATCTCTCCTCAGCATCCCCGTCGTGGGAGAAATGCTTTTCGTGTTCTTAGCGGCAACGGACCATGCCATTGTCACAGTCCTAGTCCATTATAATAGATGCGCTCAGAAGCCAGTTTAAAATGTGAGCAAGGCATTATCAGAAGTTGAATCGAGATACTTCAATACCGAAAAGATAGCTTACACCTTGGTTATTGCTGCGAGAAAGCTTAGGGCCTACTTCTCAGCTCATCCCATCACGGTACACACAGATGGTCCCCTAAAAAAATCATTGCACAAGATGGACAGCTTGGGCCGACTTCTCAACTGGTCTATTGAGCTGACTGAGTTTGACATTACCTATAAGCCGAGGAAGCCTTTACTTGCACAACCCCTGGTTGATTTTCTAGTTGAAACCTTTTTCGCAAGTGAACACATGCCCGCTATATGGAAAAGAAAGGCCCTCATGGATACTGAACTCTTCTCCGACCTACCAAGAGACTGCTGGATTTTGTATGTGGATGGGTCTGCTACAAAAGGAAGAAGTAGGGCAGGAGTTGTCCTGGTCAGTCCTAGGAGTGAGCATGTAACTCCAGACTTTATGCGATTCAAGTTCCCATATTCAAACAACCAGGCCGAGTATGAGGCCCTTATCCTTAGGATTGAAAAGGATAAGTTCCTCGGAGCAACGATGATGGATGCTTACAGTGATTCAAAGTTGGTTGTGAAGTAGGTCCAAGGAGAGTTCAACACTGAAAACCACATGATGACCAAGTATAAAGACCTCGTCCTTGACATAACTAAGTATTTGAAGTTTTGGGAGATAAGGCTAATAGGTCGACACCACAACAAGGAGGCCGATGTGCTTTCCAGAATGGCTATAGCTGAGAATGTTGATCCATCGGTCATTTACGCCGACCAACCAGCATTTGAAAGGGTAAAGATCTTAGCCATGGACCACGAATAGAGAAGCTGGATAGACGAATACAAGGACTACCTTAGAGATGGAAAGCTACTCGAAGA
This sequence comes from Orobanche coerulescens, assembly GCA_033398695.1. Taxonomy (NCBI): domain Eukaryota; kingdom Viridiplantae; phylum Streptophyta; class Magnoliopsida; order Lamiales; family Orobanchaceae; genus Orobanche; species Orobanche coerulescens. Next base: position 111,832,336 of record CM065815.1, on the reverse strand, counting down.
CGAAGTGGCAGCCAAAATGATTAAAAATAAGACCGCGCGGTTCATTGTGTGGAAAGGAGTACTTTACAGAAGATCTTTCACCAAGCCTCTACTTAGATGTGTTCCTCCAAAGTATGCAGAGAACTTGCTTGTCGAGGTCCATAATGGAGTCTGTGGAAGACACCCGGGGGCCAAGACTTTAGCTGATAAGGTCATAACCCTTGGATATTATTGGCCTAACTTGAGGGAAGATGCCCAAACTTACGTGAAAAAATGCGATAAAAGTCAAAGGTACTCTGACCTACCTAAGATCCCAGCTGTTGAACAAAGCCTCATCATACCGACTTGGCCCTTCGATATGTGGGGAGTCGACATTATCGGACCTTTCCCCTAAGCCAAGGGAATCAATAAATATGTCATAGTAGCCGTAGATTACTTCACCAAGTGGGTCGAAGCTAGAGCCTTGGAAAAAATCACGGAGGAGAACGCCATCAATTTCATACACGATTACATCTGGTGTCGGTTCGGTGTCCCTAACACGATTGTAACGGATAATGGACTTCAATTCTCGGATGCCTTCACTGAAGAGCTTAACAGATTAGGGGTTCAGCACAAGAAATCCTCAGTTAGTCATCCTCAAGGAAATGGCCAAGCAGAAGCAGCCAACAAACTGATCTTGACAGCCCTCACAAAAAATCTGGAAGGAAGCGAGGGGAAGTGGCTGGATGACCTCCCCTTTGCCCTATGGCCAGTTCGTACAATGACTCGGGGGACGACCGTGGAAACACCCTTTTCCTTAATGTACGGTTCAGAAGCCTTAACTCCAGCAGAGATGGCACTCCCGATCTTTAGGGTAACCAACTATGACGAAACGGTCAATGAATATAACAGACTTCTGGATTTGGACTTTCTTGATGAGAAAAGACTAGCCGCACAGCTAAGAATGATTAACTACAAACAAAGGACCAAGGCCTATCACGACAAAAGGATTAAGAAAATGGTGTTCGAAATAATTGATTGGGTACTGAGAAAAAAATGAGTCTACTCACTGAAAGGCTCAACAAAACAAGCTCTCTCCAAATTAGGAAGGCCCTTATATTGTAACCCACGCTATCCGGGGGGGACCTACATGCTCAAGACACTCGAGGGGAAAGAACTGAAACACCCATGGCACTCAGAGCACTTGAGAAAGTATTACCAATAGAAGAAGTTAATGTTAGGGTTGTATACATCAAAACATACTTTATGCTTGTATTACCTAATTTCCCGGTCTTTATCTATGAGAATATTTAATTTATTTATCACATGTTTTGCATATTTATTCATGCTATGGTTATGCAAATGTTGTTTAAATTACTTTATATCGTAGATAATGTGATGTGTCGTGTCACACAGAAGATCACATTATCGGTTCTTTATATAGTAATAATTAGTTCACAACCTATATAACATTAGACCGTTATGTGAGAGGTTGTAATACATGCTTGATATTGGTTGGTCTTGACCATTAGCATTTATTAATGTACTCGGTATACATTGAACATGATCAAGGTGAGATAGATTCTTCTGTACTGACTATAAGAAGAACGTACATCTCGGACAATTATTATTTATTAATTCTAGTGATTAATATTTAATTATATCTCTTTAATATTTATTGCTTTGATTTATCATGTGTGAGAGCCACAATGATTGACTCAATATGCTCGATATTTTGGGCAATATTATTATTTATATAATAATTAATACTATAGCTAGAAATCGTGTCCCGACCAGTCGGGTTGATCATGTCCCTTGAGGCACTCGAAAGGATTATTATATTAAACCCTGCAGGTGGAATTAATTTTCCGATATAATAATAAAAGTCGAGTGGTATACTCATGTATAACACATTAATTAATTAAAAGCTGTCAGTAGCTTAAATTAATTAATGGACATGGAATATCTTAAACACGGGAAATAATTAATTCAAAAAGGAGCCCAATTTCGTAATTTGGGATTTTGGTAGGAAGTGCAATATTAACCTTTTAGTGGACTAAGTTGATATTAATAGAATCTTTATATTAGGAAGAGTCCTAATATTGGAAAAAAGATATCTATTGGGAGTCCTTACCTTATCCTCCTTAAGGTCCCTAGAGTAGCCCAAAACACCTATAAAAGGAGACAAAGTGTGTGTGTGGGGGGGGCAATTTTCTTCACTAATTTTGGCACAAAATTTTCGATTTTTCTCTACTTGTGTTTAATTATGGATCTTGACTTGTGTCTTGGATTCCATAATTTAGCTAACACAATATTTTTCTAAAATACATAAATATTCAAGAAAAATACAGAGAAATTTTGTAAGGTAAATTTTTGAAGAAAAATGCTTCGGTCGGGCCCCCCTTGCTGTCCAATTTTGATCCGGTAGATTATTGCCCACACGATATCCGGATAATAGGCGGGATATACTCTAGAAGATCATGAGGTAGAAACACAAGGAGATCGAAGATGAGTACGTGGAGTAGCTTGATTGATCCAAAGGATTTTTCCACCACTTCGCTTCAAAGGTATAAATTATCAATTTCTACTGCGTAAATACATGTATTTAAATTGTTAATTAATTTGTATAAATTAATTAATTGACAAGCCTAAATAGATCCGCTATTTATATTGGTTAGTTTATAAAACCTTTAATTCCATCTCGCTTCCGCTGCGTTTTATACTCTAACAATTGGTATCGAATTCGGTCTTTAGGTTCTGTTCAATTTAATTAATTTTGTGATTAATTTGCTAGCAATTTAAATTTAAATATTCATATGGTATGATGTTTGGAATATTTTGCTAGAAATTATCTTGCAGGAGAATATGGTCCAATTATCATGGCTATGTGATTTTATTTATTTACGCATTTTTTTAGTGATTTGGCCCGGTTTTGAGGCATGTATTAAGTTTTTCCGTGAGAAAATCCACGGGTAGAATAGGACTTTATTTTTCCTTGTAAAATTTGATGTAAATTCGATGTATTTTATTTCTGTAAAATTTATATTCGAATTGGAACACACAAAGTACTGAAGAAAAAGAAGTCCAGAGCGAAAAGGAGTCCTGATCGGACGAACCGACCAAGACGAGCCTGCTGCCGATCGGGACTCGGTCAGCAAGCTGTCTCGGCCGAAATGGACTGCAGCGCTCGGCCGACTGGCCTGCTGCATTGGTCCTGCGACATAGTGTTGGCCCACGGGTCGGGTCGGGCAGCAGGTCAAGTTTTTGTCCAGGCAGGTTCGTTCGGTGTATGGTCCTATTCGTTTATCCACCGTTTGTTGCGTCTGTTGGAGCACAATAGTTTTAATTTAGAAATTTCTTGTGCAATTAATTTTGCATGGAAGAAAGTTTATAAATTTGGGAATTTTTATGCCCCAACCGGGAGGAGGTGACGAGATGCTTGAAGCAGTGGGAGCAAAGAGCCGAGGATTTTCTCGTTATTCAAAACGAGGAATAAAAGCCATGATAATTGGATTTAATTATCCATTTTTTTTTATTTTGTTGGTTTTTATTGTTTTGATGTATGACATGTATGGATCTTTGCGTGATATGTTTCCTTGCATGTTAGGACGACAAAATTAAAAACCTTATTTTTTCAAAATAACTAAGTGGTTTTAAATATTGATTTTTCAAAATCAAATTGGCCTCCATAATTTGTTTAAATTGTGAAATAATTAGCATGCACGTTGATATTAGAGTCTTCCTCCACATCGGATGTGCTGATTATTAGCTCGCTAGTTTAAACTTCAATTAGATAACAAAAGGGTGAATATTATTTTTTATGATAGGACCTCTCCATCTGTAGGACTATTATCATTAAATAATATTCTAAAGTTTATTAAATTATGGTGTTCACTTAGGTGTATTAATTAATAAGCTCCTCATCGGAGTCTTTGTTAATTTAATACATGGCCAAGAGGAACCAACTATTAATTTTACATGTCAAAACGCATCTTGACTAGATAGTAAAATTAAAGACGTTAAAATCTACTTGAAAAATATATATGTAAACGTCCACACTAACGTGGCTTGCATGTGCGGTTTTTTGAGGTGTTGGTTGACTGCATATATATTGTGTTTTACGGTTTTTCAATATATTTTGCGTCGAATTATGTGATGAATGGTGTTTTAATTTTATTCTCAAATTTATTTCAATCCACTAGCTATTATTCTCAAAGAAAATAAACTTGATGGCACTAACTTTGCCAACTGGAAAAGAAATCTTGACATTGTCCTGACTGCTGAGGGGCATAAATTTGTTTTAACTGAGGAAAGCCCTCTAGAACCAGAACCGGATGCCACTCCTGAAGAGTTGGCTGAATTTTGAAAATGGAAAAAGTCTGATGAGATGGCTCGCTGTTACATTTTGGCTTCACTGACAAATGTATTGCAGCATTAGCATCAGACGATGGCCTCGGCCGCGGAAATGATGAAAAATATCACCGAGATGTTTGGTCATCAGAACCGGGAAGCTAGGCAAAATGCATTGAGGGTGTTGATGACAACCAAATGTCTGAAGGGACTCTAGTAAGGGATCATGTTCTGAAAATGATGTTTCATTTGAATGAACTGAGCATACTGGGGGCCACTATCGATGCCGAGTCGCAGGTCGATATTATCTTGGGCAACTTGCCAAGAAGCTTTGAGCAGTTCAGCCTCAACTACAATATGAATCGTAGGACTTACACTTTGCCGGAACTTCTGGCAGAGCTTCAATCTGCTGAAGGTCTCTTCAAACAAGGTTATCATCAAATTCTTGCGGCAACCGGTGCTAGTTCTTCAAAACCCAAATGGGGAAAGAAGACAAAGCAGATTGGCCAGAAGCAAGTGGCAACCTTGAAAGCTAAGGGCAAGGCTCCTCAATCCAAGGCTCCTCAGTCCGAGGCAAACAAAAAGCCGAAGGGAAAATGCTATAAGTGTGGTCTGAAGGGACATTTCAAGAATGACTGCCCTAAGAAAGGTACGTCTCATGCACTAGTAGTCAAAACATGTTTGGCTGTCTGTTCTATCACTTCATGGATAGTAGATTCGGCTTCCACTGATCATGTTTGTTATGACTCGCAGGGGTTCCAAGTAACTAAGGTACTTAGTGCGGATGAGATTACTATTAGCTGGGGCTACTATTCCAGGCTGAAGGCTGTTGCAGTGGGAGTCGTGCAGTTAAAAGTTATGATAGGATTCTAGTCCTAAATAATGTGTTATTAGTACCCGATTTTCGAATGAATTTAGTTTCAGTTTCTAAATTGCGTCGTGATGGATATTCAATTTCTTTTGAAGATAATGCAGTTATAAAAAGAAATGGTAAATATATTTGCACGAGTACTTATAATGAAGGACTTTATATCATTAATGCTGCACCATCTCCCTTGCATAATTATAAATCACTTAATTCTTTGACTAATCCTAATAAAAGAAAAGAACATTCGAGCATAAATCAAACATATTTGTGGCATTTACGATTAGGTCATATTAACCTTAGAAGGATTCAAAAATTGGTGAACGATGGCCCATTGAATTCTCTCCAAGTTGAGTCATTCCCAATCTGCGAATCCTGTCTGGAAGGTAAAACGACTAAAAGGGCTTTCCAAAGCAAAGGAAATCGTGCACAAAATGTATTGGAATTAGTACACACTGATGTATGTGGTCCAATGAACATCCAGACTAAGGGTTGTTTCGAATACTTTATCACGTGTATAGATGATTATTCGAGATATGGATACATCTATTTGATGCGACGTAAGTATGAATCTTTTGATAAGTTCAGAGAATTCAAGGCTGAAATGGAGAAGCATCATGGAGAGAGTATCAAGTCACAACGATCTGATCGTGGTGGCGAGTATCTTAGTGGAGAGTTTTTGGATTTCTTAGCACATTAGGAGATTACTTCCCAGCTCACTGCGCCTGGTACACCACAACAAAATGATGTTGCTAAACGAAGGAATTGTACTTTATTAGAGATGGTTAGGTTAATGATGAGTTATTCTGATTTGCCTATTTCATTTTGGGGATACACCTTGGAAACAGCGGCATACATTTTGAACTTGGTGCCTTCGAAATCAGTTCCAAAAACACCCACAGAACTGTGGAATGGGCGCAAGCCCAGTCTAGGACATGTTCGGATTTGGGGTTCACCAGCACACGTGCTGAATAAGGAAGATGATAAGTTGGCATCTCGTACAGAAGTTTGAGTGTTTGTAGGATATCTAAAGGGAACGAAGGGTGGATTATTCTACAGTCCTAAAGATCAGAAGGTCATTGTTAGTACCAATGCCCAGTTCTTAGAGGAGGACTATGTAATAAGCCACAAGCCTAGTAGTGAGGTCATTCTAGAAGAACTTAGGGGCGAGATTTCGACAATACCAATTGTACAAACACCTAGTGTATCACGTATCGAAACTATTATGGATATGCAAACCAAGGACACGCCTCGTCGTAGTGGGAGGGTTGTTCATCAACCTGAATCTTTCATCGGTGTGGGAGCGCCTTCGGACCACTCCCCAGACTAGGATGAAATAGATCTATGTACGTAGAAGGATGCTGAATCCTGGCAAACAGCAATGGAATCCGAAATGGGATCTATGGATTCTAACCAAGTGTGGAAGCTAGTAGAGCTACCCAATGGGGTAAAACCCATTGGAAGTAAGTGGGTCTACAAGCGTAAGAGAGGATCGAAAGGGAAGGTTGAAACCTCCAAAGCAAGGCTTGTTGTGAAAGGTTACACTCAGAAGGAGGGCATCGACTACGATGAGACCTTTTCGCCAGTAGCCATGCTTAAATCGATCCAGATTCTCTTAGCTATAGTTGCACATTTGGATATGGAGATTTGGCAGATGGATGTCAAGATTGCATTCTTGAACGGGAGTCTTGATAAGAAAATCTATATGCGCCAACCTGAGGGATTCATTGCTGAAGGAGAGGAGCAGTTAGTGTGCAAGCTTAAAAGAGCCATTTATGGTCTGAAGCAAGCATCAAGGTCTTGGAACATGCGATTTGATGAGGTCATTCAATCGTATGGTTTTGAACAATGTCCTAGTGAGGTTTGTGTATACAAAAAGTGCAATGGAAACGTGTTAGTGTTTCTTGTACTGTACGTAGATGATATACTTCTAATTGGAAACGATATGAAACTATTATCAGACGTAAGGGTATGGCTGTCTGAGCAGTTCGATATGAAGGATTTGGGAGAAGCCGGGCACATCCTTGGTATTAAGATCTTTCTAGATCGCAAGAAAAGGATGTTGTGCTTATCTCCGGCATCCTATATCGATACAGTGCTAAAGCGGTTTAGCATGGAAAATTCCAAGAAAGGTTTCTTACCTTACAGACATGAAATTCAGCTATCTAAGGTTATATGTCCTAGGGCACATAAGGAGATATATGACATGAAGCTGGTCCCTTATGCTTCGGCAGTGGGAAGCCTCATGTATGCTATGCTTTGCACTAGGCCTGATATCTGTCATGCTGTAGGCATGATGGGAGATATCAGTCGAACCCAGGACTGGGACATTGGATTGTTGTCAAGCATATACTCAAGTACCTGAGAAGGACTAGGGAGCATATGCTTGTATATCAATCGGATACGCTTTGTCCTTTGGGTTACACTGACTCGGATTTCAGTACTGACAAAGAAAAGTCGAAATCAACTTCTCGGTATGTTTTTACTTTGGGAGGTGGAGCCATCAGTTGGAGGAGTGTGAAGCAGAAATGTATAGCGGACTCTACCATGGAAGCCGAGTATGTAGCAGCCTCAGAGGTAGCTAAAGAGGCGGTATGGCTCAAGTATTTCCTAAAGAATTTGGGTGTGATTCCTAATTTGCTTAGGAGTATTACACTGTATTGTGATATTACCGGTGCTGTTGCAAATTCGAAGGAACCACGGGCCCACAAAGCAAGCAAACATATCAAGCGAAAATATCATGTCATTCGAGATTTTGTGAAGAATGGAAAGATTATTGTCTCCAAGATAGCATCTGAAGACAACATAGCTTATCCTTTCACGAAAGGGTTGCCCTCAAAGGCATGTGGAAGGAATGGGGTTGAGATGTATGGCAGCATTGCTTTGAGTATAAATGGGAGATAGATAGACACAATCTAGATAGTATACTTCAAAAGCATGTTTTGAGTAGAAGTGGGAGATTGGTAGGGTTGTATATATCAAAGCATACTTTATGCTTGTATTACCTAATTTCCCGATCTTTATCTACGAGAATATTTAATTCATTTATCACATGTTTTGCATATTTATTCACGCTATGGTTATGCAAATGTTGTCTAAATTACTTTATATCGTAGATAATATGGTGTGTCGTGTCACACAGAAGATCACATTATAGGTTCCTTATATACTAATAATCAGTCCACAACATATATAATATTAGACCTTTATGTGAGAGTTTGTAATACATGCTTGAGTGTTGGTCTTGACCATTAGCATATATTAGCGTACTCGATATACGTTGAACAGGATCAAGGTGAGATAGATTCTTCTGTACTGACTATAAGAAGAACGTACATCTCGGACAATTATTATTTCTTAATTCTAGTGATTAATATTTAATTATATGTCTTTAATATTTATTGCTTGGATTTTTCATGGGTGAGAGCCACAATGATTGGCTCAATATGCTCGATATTTTGGGCAATATTATTATTTATATAATAATTAATATTATAGATAGAAATCGTGTCCCGACCAGTCGGGTTGATCATGTCCCTTGAGGCACTCGAAAGGATTATTATATTAAACCCTGCATGTGGAATTAATTTTCCGATATAATAATAAAAGTCGAGTGGTATACTCATGTATAACACATTAATTATTTAAAAGCTGTCAGTAGCTGAAATTAATTAATGATCATGGAATATCTTAAACACGGGAAATAATTAATTCAAAAAGGAGCCCAATTTCGTAATTTGGGATTTTGGTAGGAAGTGCAATATCAACCTTTTAGTGGACTAAGTTGATATTAATAGAGTCTTCATATTAGGAAGAGTCCTCATATTGGAAAGAAGATATCTATTGGGAGTCCTTACCTTATCCTCCTTAAGGTCCTCCTTAAAATACATAAATATTCAAGAAAAATAGAGTGAAAAATTGTAAGGTAAATTTTGGAAGAAAAATGCTTCGGCCGGGGCCCCCTTGCTGTCCAATTTTGATCCAGTAGATTATTGCCCACACGATATCCGCATCATAGGCGGGATATACTCTAGAAGATCTTGAGGTAGAAACACAAGGAGATCGAAGAGGAGTACGTGGAGTAGCTTGATCGATCCAACTGATTTTTCCACCACTTCGCTTCAAAGGTATGAATTACCAATTTCTACTGCGTAAATACATGTATTTAAATTATTAATTAATCTATTTAAATTTATTAATTGACAAGCCTTAATAGACCCGCTATTTATGTTGGTTAGTTTGTAAAACCTTTAATTCCATCTTGCTTCCGCTGCGTTTTATACTCCACTCACACCTTCGATGTAATGGCCTTTTATCTATCAAAACCCATTTCATCATTCTGTCAAGTACTTAATTTGTACATGACTAGACATTACGCAACAATATCTGAACATTTAAACAAGTCTGGAGCACTAACGCCTGACTTAAACATTTAAAGCAAGGCAACTCTTGCAAATTCAGATGAAAGCCTGGTCCCTATAAAGGCTAAAGCATACATGACATGCTTGGTCACAAAGATGTCGAGTTAAGATTAAGACATCTAACTCAAGACGATCTGAGCCTAGTTTTGACAACTAGACTGCTCAAATCTAAATATGAGTACATAACACTCAGCATGCCGAGTTACGATTAAGACATCTAACTCAAGACGACCTGAGCCTAGTTCTGACAACTAGATTGCTCAAATCTAAAAATTAGTACATGACACTCAACATGCCGAGTTAAGATTAAGACATCTAAATCAAGACGATCTGAGCCTAGTTCTGACAACTAGACTGCTCAAATCTAAAAATGAGTACATAACACTCAACATGCCGAGTTAAGATTAAGACATCTAACTCAAGACGATCTGAGCCTATTTCTGACAACTAGACTGCTCAAATCTAAAAATGAGTACATAACACTCAACATGCCGAGTTAAGATTAAGAAATCTAACTCGAGATGATCTAAGCCTAGTTCCGACAACTAGACTGCTCAAATTTAATGACAACACACTCAGCAAGCTGAGTTAAGGCATCTAACTCGAACAAGTCGAATCCAATTCTAAATAATTAGACAAAATGATCAGGTTCAGGAATCATAAATGTTCTGATAAAGACTACATTTTTGTAGCCAAATCTGCTTTACAACTCTTATACAAGACAACAAAAATCAGACTATCCCAGCCCGGTGCCATCCTACTCATCGTCCAGTGCTATCAAGTCGTCAAAGTTGTTCTCTTAAGGAGTTTCGGGATCCCATTTCGGCTTCCCCTCCTGAGAATCCCTAGCCCTTATGTTCTTTAGAGCATTCTCAGAATAAGGGATTACGGAATGAGCAGCCCTAGCTTCGGCACTGTAAGGATCTTGGACGAAAAGCCGATCGAGCTTCTCCAGAGGCACCTCGACTTCTGGGTCAATGTAGAGAAGCCTGACCAAGCATCACCATAGACGAAGCCCGCTTCATCAGCCAAGTCATTTCGGTACTGTTTGCTTTTCCTATATTGTTCGACGGCGGCCTCCTCTTTCCCAGATATGCTCTCCTCAAGAAAGGCCAGCCTTTCATCCGCGACATTCTTCTCCAGTGCTAGGACCTCTGCCCTCTTCCTCTGTGCCTCGGCCTCGACCTCAGCAATCTTCAGGGCCGTATCGGATTGAAGCAGCACCTCAAATCCTCAATCGCGGACTTCTTGTCCGTCTCGGCCTGTTCGACCTTCAGCTCGGCTTCGTGCAGCACGGCGTCACGAGAAGCCTTCTCCTTATCCAGGGCTTCAAACTTCTCGGTGAGCTTAACGGTGAGTTCCTGTGCCAACTTGGTCGCCGATTCATTCTTGTGCACCAGATCCACCACCTGCCTGAATACGGCATACTCGTGCTGAGCTATGGAGGTGAGCTCCAAAAAGAAAACAAACTCAGTTCAAGCAGATTGCAGAAAAGAAATCGCGAAGTATGGGAAACCAACACGGAATAAAGGGTACCTCACTAAGAATTAAACCCTTCATGTTGAAGAGTTGGAGCGAACTCGGCTTGTCAGCAACAAGCCGCTCAATATAAGACGTATTCATGGCGCGCTTAATGACCACCCCCCAAGCCTCAGGATGGCCCCAGAGCGAACGGTCGAATCAAACCCAGACATAACGGGCGCAGCAACGAAAAAGTCGACCAGATTTTTTATCTCGGCATCAGAAAGAACGAAAGCCGAGGAGGAACCAGGTGGCGAGGGAATGGTTATCTTCTGAGAAAGTTCTTCTCGAGCTCGGCCACCATCTTCCCTCGGCCTTTTCTGTCTCTGACGACTCTCTGCCTCGGAGTCCGACCCATGATCTAGGCCCGGTCCTTGAGAGTGCCCCCGACCTTGACTCTGGGCATGAGTCCGAGTAGGGCTAACTTCCTCAGTGGGCGCCCTCTCAACTTCCGCTTCAGGTTCAGACGAAGCTACGGCTTGGATAATGGGCGGCTCCTTGGGAAGCGACGATTCCCCCTTATCTTGCAGCTCTTTTTGCCGAGCCGCCATATCGGCATGTCTACTTTCGACTCCCCTCAACCGGGACAACCTCTTCTTTTTCCGAGCCCCCATCACGAGGTCTATATGCTCCTCATCCACCTTCTGGATGTCCTTCATCGAGAGATCTGCGCAAAAACAATGTTAACACCAAAACGAGATGGCAGAAAAAATGACAATGAAAGATAAGAAAATTACATCCTATGATATCTACGGCTTTTAAGCATCTGTCGTCCTCACCACGGAAGGTCGAGAAATCCTTGTGGAAGACAAAATTGGGGTGGACAACCCAATTAGGAAACCGAGCCCCTCTTGGGACCTCGACCAAAGGTCTAACCCCAGCTATGGGCCCCCTCATCAGGCTGTCCTGAGCATGATAGCGAAAGTCAGTCTCTAGCTCGGCCCAGTTAAGAATAGCAACAGAGGAAAACTGGTCGAGCTTTGCAATCAAGTCCACACTCCAGTCCGGATCGTGAACACGTGAAGAGTGATGCGGCGAATTAACAGGTGTTGTAAATTCCCGGCTCTCAACCTTGATCACGTGCCTGTTCCAACCCATGACCTTATTGACGGTGTTTGAAATGGGGGCCATGAGCTTGGGTTTGTTGGGGTCGAACTTAATAGTGATGGTTCTGGTTTTGGAGATGTGAGACGAATTGAAGAAGTGATAGAAGGTAAACATGTACGGCTCAAAGCCGAGACCACGGCACAAGATAATAAAGGTGGTAAGATACCTGACCGCGTTGGCACCGAGGTGGGCTGGGAAAATTTCCCAATCCTCCAAAAATTGATAAATGAAAGGGTCCAAGGGCAGCCTCAAGCCGAGGTGGAATTGCTTGAAATAAAACGGGAGGAATGCGCCATTATAATAGAAAGTTTTAGCTTCGTGCTCATCGGCTAAAGGAGTGGCCAAACTATGATAGAGCATATACTCATTCCTATCCACCTCATACGTGATATAAAGCTCTTCAAGCATCTCGTCCCCCCCTTTGGGATGCTTAGGCCGAGAGGAGCCTCCCAGGTGTATCTGGTCTTTGCCTCGGCTCCATCTTGAGCCGACAACCTTGGAGTCGAACTCCCCGACAGCCTGTTAGAAGTACTCTCCCCAGCCATACCTGTAGAAGAAGACAAGGGATTAGACTCATCCTGTGAAGATGACAAAGTGTTCTTCTCCCCCATCTCAACTACCTCTTCGGAGGAGAAGCCCCCCAAAAGCCGAGCTTGAGACTTGTCCTTGACATAATGCAAAAAGATGCAGTCTAGGACTTCGTCCAAACTATCAAGCATCAATACATCAGCATCGCCACCATCTACGGTCTAGGCGCAAAGGACCCAGAGGGATATCTAACATCCGTTCTAGGGATTTTGTTCATATAGAACATTTCCCCAATGGCCGCAAGGGATAAGAGCTTCCACGACCCATTGGATTTAATGTAAATCCTAGAGTTCCTAGTGTAAAAACCATAAGTGGAATTCTTTTCCAGATAGCCACGCTTAGACATTTTAAAGACGCAAAGTTTCACAGAGGATATTTGAAGATATGAAAACTCAACAATGGCGGAAAAATAAAGGGGAAGTGGATCTGAAAAATACCTCAAAAAGCAAGGATAACATATGGAAAGCAGCGCCTGAGAAATTAGCCGGAGTAAATCGTCAGAAAAACGAACGAAAATGGCATGGTGTGAAGTGTCGCTGGGCTGTCACAAGCTCTACTCTCTGATTCGGAATCCGCAAAATGAAGAAATAATTTTAATTTTAGGGTGTCATAATTACACCGCGGAGTACACTCCTGAGGAGCTCAAGGAAAAGTCTAATAGGCACGGTTTTCCAGGAGATTCTCTTCACCTCCCCATGCGCACGCCGTCTAATTATATGACGGGATACGAAGCGATTGGTATGACAGGACCCTTAAAATTCAGTGGGACATCCAAGCATGTCAAGACCAACATAACACCAAGCAAAGCCGACTTCAAAGAAGCAACCAAAACCCTGAAACACAAAGGACGGACTTGAGTTCCTACTCGGCCTGCCGAGATAGAAACTCGGGGGCCACTGAACGACATAAACCGAATTGATTACATGGATCTGGAAAGCTCGAGTGTAAGGCCCAGCAAGGCCCATAAATCAAGACCCAACAGAGCCCAAAAATAAACTTATTATCTCGGCATAGAGCATGACGTCGAGGCTGACCTGAAACTCAGGACCATACTCGATGTGGCTCAGCTCAGGCTCAAGCCAAGACTTGGTTCAAGCAACAGAATTGTTGCATCGACTCGGCCCAATGATAGAATAAGCCGAGATCAGCAAATCTACACTCCTTGTCAGTAGATTAAGGTCCTATCCTTCAAGCCCACGGAATCTGACGAAATCCAAGTAGAGACAAAGAAAGATGTCCTTACCTAACAAGGACTCTTCTCCACAAAGAAACTACATCCACAATCCTTATCAGGATTCTACTTGTTGGAATATTTTATTCCAAATATTCATTAATCGAGTTTTGATGATTAGTTGTTAAACATAAAAAAACAACAAAGACGCAAACAAAACAACAAAGAAGTCGAAGACGCAAAAAGTCGCACAAACTGTAAAGCTAGCGCACGCTAGTAATCAAAGTTATGGAACGCTAACGAGGCTACCTGCAGATCAGACGAGTTCAAAGTTACCTAAAGTCAAGTTACCTGATGTCTTTAACGCACGTTAAGTCACAAGCTTAACGTACGCTACCGAAGGCGATTAACGTACGTAACACATATGTGTTAACGTACGTAACAAAGTCTGAATACGAATTCAAACAGATGAACGGTGGAAAGATTCTGGTCAAAGTCAAGATTCAAACGGATACTTTGACAAATGCAGGCAACAGCTATATGAGGTTAACGTACCTACAATGTATAGTTAACGTACGCTATGGAGACCGATTAACGTACGTAATATGAATTGACAATACACGTTAAGGAAGAAACGAAAGCTACTGGACTGAAACTGGAAGCCGAAAACGTACGCTACAGCATATATATAACGTATGTAATGAGCCATAACGGACACTATGAAGAAAGGCTAGCGCACGCTACATAGTCAAAAGGAGCTAACGGCTAGCTGGATTAAAATGGCTATAAATACCAAACCATTTGGTATCAAACTGCACAACAACCTTGAGCAAATCATTCATACTTGAGATATCATTGTAGTCATTCTAGTTGTTGTAGTTGAGCTTATATTGTTTAGTGATTGAGTGTTATAAACGAAATCATACACGAGAGGAAAAAGAAAGGATACAATTGGATTCGGTGTTCTTAGGATCAATGATCTGGCATTGTTAGAATCGCAATCGATATCTACGTGAGGTTTATCTAGTACCCATATAAAGCTAGATTGGTTGATTTCTTGTCCAATAGAAAAGAAAAATGGTTTAACTTGGACTGACATAAAGACAAGTGATTGAACGGTTTACTCGGACCAATAGAAGATGAGTTTGTAACTGTTATCCCTCGACCGATAGAAGAGATGTGCAGAGATTTATCTTTAGCCTATAGAAAAAGATACCGAAAAGAGGACGTAGGCACGTTTGGTCGAACCTCTATAAATCCTGTGTCGATTTAATTTCCGCACCTTTATTTAAATCGCTCCCGCAATGCGAAAGAGTTTTATAACTCTATCTCCAAATGGCGATACCGACCAATGCTGCTCCAACAATTGGTATCGGAGCGGTACCTCCTAGAAGCGGCTTAAAATCCGAGGAGAAGTCGATCCAAATGGCGTTTTAAATTGCCCCGGTCGGAGGTCTTGCCTTGAACCAACCACCATTTTTTGACGGATCTAACTTCATGACATGGAAGAAGATGTCAATATTCATTCGAGCTTATGACATCGAATTGTGGAAAGTGATCTGTCTTGGACCGAAAATTCCAATCAAATCCGATGGTACGCTTAAAAGTTTTGAAGAGTATGGTGATTCTGATTGGAAAAATGATCACTATAATTGCAAAGCTACGCAATTATTATATTGTGCTTTAAATCCGAAAGAACACAACCGGATATCTTCTTGTGATAGCGCTAAAGAGATTTGGAAGATGTTAGAAATCACACACGAAGGCACAAATCAAGTCAAGGAGACGAAGATCAATATGCTTCTACATGACTACGAGCTATTCATGATGAAGGGTGACGAGTCCATCACCAACATGCTCGACCGATTTTCGGTCATCACCAACGGACTAGCTTCGTTTTGAAAACCACTATCAAGTAGTGAGAAAGTCAAGAAAATCTTACGATATCTACCTAGCGAGTGGGACGGAACCGTGACGGCAATCATGGAATCTAAAGATCTCAATACGCTCGATTTTAGTGCCCTCGTTGGTTCGCTAATTAATTATGAGATAGTTCTAAAATCACGGAACCACAAGCCGAAGCCGAAGGAAAGAACGATAGTGATGATAGCAAAGATGTCTCAGAAAGAAGAAATCCCGGTGGACGAAAGTGACGAAGAATCGGCATATTATGCCAAGAATATTAATAAGTTTCAAAACTTATTAAACCGGAGAAAGAAAGACATCAAGATGGGCGAATCTAAGTAGCTCGACAACAACTGTTGTGGTAAACCAGGCCACTTCACAAAGAATTGTCGGGCTAATCCAAAGAAAGAAGTCTTAATTGCCACGTGGAGTGACGAAGACGAGGATGAAGATTTCATCAATCAAAATAACCTCACACTTATGGCAAGCAGTACATTCGACGAAAGCGACGTTGAAAGCCACATTAGTACATCATCTCAAGACGAATTATTTGAAGCATTCGAGTTATTACATACCGATTTTCAAAATGCTTTAAGTGAAATAAAATCCCTTCAGTCTAAAAATAAATTATTGGAAACCAAAATTTCCAAAATTCTTGAAAAAGGGAAATTTATTAAGACCGATCATTCTCATTGCCTTGAAAATAAAAATATTTTAAAGAATGATCTTTTGAAAGTTCAAGACGAACTAAATGTTTTAACGAAGAAATTTTCATGCGGAAATAACAAGTCTGAACAAATGCTATCGGTTCAAAAATTTGCTTTGAATAAACAGGGGTTAGGATTCAAACCGTATACTAAAAACGAATCCTTAAATTACAAAATACCCCATTGCGATAAATGTTTAAAAATTGGGCACGATATTTCAAACTGTAAAAGCCCAAGACGGACGATCAAAATTAAAAAGATTTGGATTACTAAAGTAACCACCATTCTGAATATCGTCCATTTACATGAAAAACGACCGACTTTCGGTTGGATCGCCAGAAATTGATTTTCATCAATTAGTATTTTACTCAGGGAGAGTATTATATTTTTTTTCAAAAAGGGAGAGATTTTTGTCACGGGGAGTTATACCCTTTTTATGCATATTTTATCATAACATATTTTATCATCAATTGGTATACTTTGCTTTACACTTTTTGCTGATAACAAAAAGGGGGAGAAAAGAGTTGAATGTGATAAAAAGCGTCATGGAAGAATGACGAGAAAAATAAAAAGTAAAAAGGGGAGAGAAAAATAAAAAGGAGAAAAGTCGAAAAAGAATAAACGGAGAAGTTGAAAACGAAAAGACGAAGTTGAATGATAAAAATAAGTAGTCGAAAAGGAGAAAAAGAAAAGATAGGAGAAACTAACGAAACGATCAAAGCTGAAAACTTTGATTCGTACAAATATATTATATTTTGCAGGTTTTATCCAATTTAAGGTGTTGTTTTGTAATCATCAAGGAGAGATTGTTGGAATATTTTATTCCAAATATTCATTAATCGAGTTTTGATGATTAGTTGTTAAACAAAGAAAAACAACAAAGAAGCAAACAAAACAACGAAGAAGTTGAAGACGCAAAAAGTCGCACAAACTGCAAAGCTAGCGCACGCTAGTAATCAAAGTTAGCGCATGCTAACGAGGCTACCTGCAGATCAAACGAGTTCAACATCACCTGAACTCAAGTTACCTGATGTGTTTAACGCATGCTAAGTCACAAGCTTAACGTACGCTACCGAAGGCGATTAACGTACGTAACACATATGTGTTAACGTACGTAATGAAGTTTGAATATGAATTCAAACAGATGAACGTTAGAAAGATTCTGGTCAAAGTCAAGATTCAAATGGATACTTTGACAAATGCAGGCAAAGTCTATATGAGGTTAACGTACGCTATAGCGCATAGTTAACGTACGCTACGGAGACCGATTAACGTACGTAATACGAATTGACAACGTACGTAAAGGAAGAAACGAAAGCTATTGTACTGAAACTGTAAGCCGATAACATACGCTACAACATATATATAACGTACGTAATGAGCCATAACGCACGCTATGAAGAAAGGCTAGTGCATGCTACATAGTCAAAAGGAGCTAACGGCTAGTTGGATGAAAATGGCTATAAATACCAAACCATTTGGTATCAAACTACACAATGTAACACCCCTAAGTTATTCAGGGTATATTACAGCGCCGTGAGCCCCTCCGTGGGACCCACAAGACTAATCATATGCGGAACTATAAAACTTGACCGAGAAGGTCCAAATACAACGAGATGAAGGGCAATACAAAGGGTATTCAACCATATCCGATGTATTCAAATATATCCCAACATAAAATCAATACCTCGGCAACACAGGTCGGAACATCAACGAAACTGAAAAACAATACTCGAGTATTCAATAACTATTCCAGTACAACATCACTGAATGGAGGAACACAAAACATAACCGGAAACAAGACACAATATCATGCTTGCCCATCATCTTCATGCCGACCCGATACCTGCCTGTCCGCTCTCCTGGAACCTGAAATACATAAAAAGTATTTCCCCCATAAAGGGGTTAGCCGTCGAATAGCTAGTGCAAGTATATCAAATATGAAATACAATACTCCTCGAAAATAAAGTAAAAGTAACCGTCAATTAATCAATTTAAGATTAGTATTCCGGAATAACTAAGTCTCATAGCATCACAACAATACATACATGATCAACCGTGGAACCGCACCAGAGGCTACGGAACCCTCAGAGGACTCGTCGGTCCATCCCAGAGTGGTTAATACATATGATCCATGGAATCGCACCAGAGGCTACGAAACCCTCAGAGGACCCGTCGGCCCATCCTAGAGTGGATATAAATAAACATGCCATTCATATATCTTACTTTCAAAGTCAAGAATGCACAATCATAAATATATACTTGCCTTTGAGACATCGGAAAAACGAACGAAAAAGAGTATGAGTTCGGTAGGTCCAAGAACGCACTACCGGTACCTAAACGATTCGTAAAGGACGTGATAATCAATAATACATACTCATAATTCACGAAGAAACTCCCAAAACCCGTCTACGATTCACGAAAAATACAAGGGTAAACAACTAGAGGTTAGAAAATCACCCAAACCCTCACACGTCCGAACACGGCACAAACCAATCTGTAAAATCATAGGAAAAGCATGTATACAGGGTAGATATATCATAATATCAAGATACTCAAGCTTCAAACCGGATAAATCGAACGAATCTAAGAAAAACCCTAAAATTCCCAAAAATAGGATTCTAAGGATTTTTACCTTGATTTGGACGATAGAATGGATTAGATAATGTTAAATCCTTGTTCTCCAACCAAAGATGTTGATATCTGAAGAAAGATCGCCTTCGAACTCTCCAAATCGCCGAAACCCACTGCTCTCGATCGGTATAATGAGAAGAACGGGAAAAGTGACGAAATGGAAGTCAACTGTCTAATATATACTCGCCCAGTCTAGCGAACGCTACGCCTCCAATATTAGCATGCGCTAGCGAGGCCACCGGGTAGTCCAGTGGCTTCTGTCGGCCCCGTTAGCGTGCAGTAATCGCCTTCCTTTAACGTGCGCTAGCCGAAAATGGTGTCCAGAAATCAGAGTCCAGAACCTATTTTCCACTGCCCTGCTCAAGTCTTAGCGTGCACTACCGCGATAGCATAGCGTGCGCTACACTGCCCTCATAGCGTGCGCTAGCCGAAGCCTAGCGTACGTTACCTGATACTCCAGAAAACCTGACAACTTCACTACCTCTGCCGACCCAGCCCATTAGCGTGCGCTATGGAAGTATTAACGCGCGTTACTACCCATGAATAGCGTGCGCTAGTTAACTCCTAGTGTGCGCTAATTGCTAGTCCAGAGAGCAGAATAAGTTACTGGTTCCGACCTGGCTGGTCCCATAGCGTGCGCTACGGCTCAAATCTAGCGTGCGCTACTCAAGGAGAATTAGCGTGCGTCAGCCTAGGCCTAGCGTGCGTTATTTCTCTGACCCAGAACACTTCCGCAAGGTCCAAACAACACGATCAAGATCCAAACAAGGTACGAAACTCTATAACAATATCGACAACATCACAAAGAGTTCACAGAGCGACAAAATAGGAAGAGCGGCAAAGTCAAACAGTCAATAAAAGTACGGGTATTACATTCTCCCCCTCTAAAAAGAAGTTTCGTCCCGAAACTTAAGAAATAAAAAGTTCGGGGGTACTCCGACCGCATCTTCTCTTCTGTTTCCCAAGTCGCCTCCTCGACTCCATGTCTCGACCATTGCACTTTAACCAGTGGAATGGTCTTAAGTCGAAGTTGTTTCTCACGATGCTCAAGGATCTTCACGGGTCTCTCCGGAAAGGTAATATCCTCGGCCACATCAATCTCACTATAGTGGATAACATGGCTCAGATCCGGCACGTACTTTCCCAGCTGGGACACATGGAAAACACTATGGACGTGACTCAAAGCTGGAGGCAACGCCAAGCGATAAGCTAAATCTCCAACCCTGTCCAAAATATCGAAAGGCCCGATATACCTTGGACTAAGTTTTCCCTTTTTCCCGAAGTGGAAAACCCCTCTGGTCGGCGACACCTTGAGTAAGACATGATCCCCCACTTCGAATCCCAAGGGTCGATGACGAGTATCAGCATAAGATTTCTGACGGCTCTGGGCAGTCAGCAACCGGTCCCGAATGATTGAAATCTTTTCCTTAGTCTCCATCAACATGTCCAGTTCCGTTCCGATTATCTCCGAAGCTTCGTCCCAACATAATGGCGACCTACATCACCTACCATAAAGTGCTCCGAACGGTGCCATTTTGATCGACGCATGCCAACTATTATTGTAGGTAAACTCGATCAACGGCAAGTGAAGCTCCCAATCATTACTCCAATCTAGGGCACAAGCCCGCAACATGTCCTCCAATGTCTGAATCATCCTCTTCGTCTGACCGTCTGACTGAGGGTGAAAAGACGTGCTCAATCTCAACTCAGTACCCAAAGCCTGATGAACGGCCTGCCAAAAATGCGATACGAATCGACCATCTCGGTCAAAAACAATGGTTTTGGGGGCCCCGTGAAATCTTACGATCTCAGCTATAAAGGTCCGAGCCAACCTCTCCGGTCCCCAAGTATCCTTAATACCCAAGAAGTGTGCAGACTTGGTCAACCAGTCAATGATTTTCCAGATCATATTCATTCCGGCCCTAGTCCTCGGCATGTCAGTGATAAAGTCCATAGAAATGTCTTCTCACTTCCACTCGGGAATGGGAAGCGGCTTCAACAACCCTCCTGGTCGTTGATGTTCGATCTTGACTTGCTGACAGGTCAAGCACCATAATATAAATTCCGTGACATCCTTCTTCATGTTATTCCACCAAAAATTGCACTTCAGGTCTTTGTACATCTTACTCGTTCCGGGGTGGATTGAGTAAGGTGTAGCATGAGCTTCTCGGA
This sequence comes from Orobanche coerulescens, assembly GCA_033398695.1. NCBI lineage: Eukaryota > Viridiplantae > Streptophyta > Magnoliopsida > Lamiales > Orobanchaceae > Orobanche > Orobanche coerulescens. Next base: position 111,810,937 of record CM065815.1, on the reverse strand, counting down.
GAATTCTCCGCCTCAACTCTAGATTATTCGGAACACAAAGCCTGCCTTGAAATCTCAAGATGCTATCCTCGTGAACCATAAAGCCAGGAGATTTTCCTTTAATTACATCTTCCTTTAGTTGAGAGATCATCGGGTCACTCCACTGTTTCCCTTTGATGTCGTCAACCAAGGACGAAGTAATTTCGAGAGTACACAACTGTCCTTGTACTCGTTGAAGCCAAACTTTTATTCCTTGCTCGATTAAATACTGCCGAATCTTTGTCTGAGAAGTAAGAACCTCGAGCATCTGGAAAGATTCCGATTTGCGGCTCAAAGAAACGCAACAACATTGGCTTTACCCGGGTGGTAAAGAATTTCTAAATCGTAATCCTTTATCAACTCTAACCAACGTCTCTATATCATGTTATGCTCTTTCTGACTGAAAATATACTTCAGGATCTTGTGATCGGTATAAATCAGACACGGAGAACCATACAAATAATGCCGCCAAATCATGAGTGTGAAGACAATTGTGGCCAACTCCAAATCGTGAGTAGGATAATTCATCTCGTACGGCTTCAGTTGTCGTGATGCAAAAGCTATCGTCTTATCCTGCTGCATAAGCACACAACCACGACCTTGACCCAAAGCGTCACTATAGACCGCAAAGCCCTCACTACCATGTGGTAAAGTTAAAATCGGCACTGAAGTCAAATGTCTCGTCAGCTCATCGAAGCTCTGTTGTCTCTCATCCGTCCAAACAAACTTTTCTATCTTCTGGAGTAATTTCGTAAGCGGACGAGCGAGTTTCGAGAACCCCTCGACTAACCGACGGTAATACCCAGCAAGGCCCAGAAAGCTACGAACTTCCTTAACATTTTTAGGCGGTGCCCAATCTAGCACTGCCTCAATCTTCTGCGGGTCTACACGAACCCCTTCGGCCGAAATCACATGGCCGAGAAACATAACTTCTTCCAACCAGAATTCACATTTCGAGAATTTTGCATAGAGGTGCTCGGTCCTCAAAATATCTAGTACAAAATGCAAGTGTCGGGCATGTTCCTCTTTATCTCGAGAATAGATCAAAACGTCGTCAATAAAGACGACTACACATCTGTCGAGGTACTCGATGAATATCTTGTTCATTAACTGCATGAATACCGCCGGTGTATTAGTCAGACCAAAAAGCATAACTACAAATTCATAATGCCCATATCTCGTTCGAAATGCAGTCTTCGGAACGTCGGACTCTTTCACCCTGAGTTGATAGTACCCCGATCTCAAATCAATTTTCGAGAAAACTGCAGCCCCCTGCAACTGATCAAATAAATCGTCTATACGAGGCAAAGGATACTTGTTTTTGATGGTCAATTTGTTCATCTCACGATATTCGATGAACAAACGTAATGAACCATCTTTCTTTCTCACAAAAAGAACAGGCGCACCCCAAGGCGAAGCGCTCGGTCTGATGTATCCTTTTTCCAATAATTCTCCCAGCTAATTGTCCAAAATGTAAAAATGAACACAAGCGAGTCGCTAGAATCGAAAAAAAATTCAGGAATGAAAAATGCGGTTATTACATTCTACCCCACTAAAAATAAGTTTCGTCCCGAAACTTAAAAATAACAAGGTAGAACACCAACTAAGAAAAGGTTCGCACAACGAATATCAATCCTCACACAGGACAAAACCCACAATAAAACAAGCAATAACATTACTGGGTCCCACCGGTCCCTCCACGGGCAGGAGCGGGTCTCCGATTCCCAAATATCTCAACGACGGTCTCGCAGTGCACCGCTTGTTGTCCCAAATGACCACACTTGAAACAGTTAACCTGCAAGCGACAATTTTGCCGAGTATGGCCCACACGGCTACAGTTGAAGGACATCTTCACACCGCTCACCTTACTCACCTCCGGAGTAAGATTCTTAGACTGACCAAACAAATGAGGAGTGCTCCCAAAAGGATAATGCAAAGTAGCAGGCTCACGAAACTCACTTCTCTGACCTCTGGAAAAGTTACCCGAGGTCTTATGCCTCTTACTTTCTGGACCCGCCTCCATCATAGGAATGGCTCTCTCAGTGGTCATTTTTGATCTAGATACTTCATCGCAGTACTTCACTCGATGCCCCTCGTGTCCACAATTATAGCAAGCTACCGATAGCCTCTTATAATTCGCGCGTTCATGACCCAGAACATTACAGATGAAGCATCTAGGCAAGTTACCCACAGTCAAAGATACCGCCTTGGATCTCCTGGATTTTGTAGATGGCCTAGAAGGTTCCACAATCGATTGATACGGGGGTTGAGGTTTATGGACCCCGTTCCCTTACTTCCCGATGAATCCCCTGAATTCATCTGCTCTATTGCTATGGACATAGGATTCGTTAATGATAGAGTCATTAAGAATGTTGGATTACTGCCAACACTGACGTTCTCTCCGGATACATGCCTCTGATCACGTGCCTCACCATGCTTCCGACTATGTCCACCACTACAACCTTGACTCCGTCTTCTCTGTAACACCCCAAACTAGGCGGATATTATAGTGCCGTGAATCCCCGACTGGAACCCACCAGGCAAATGAAAATGATGAATTAAATAATATAATTGTAGTAACGAACCACATTATATTACCAAGTACTCCGATGAGGAGTTTAAGTACAACACACCAGGACAAACCGAATACTAGTATATTTTATATGGAGATAAAATGCACCACCCTGAACAATTTAAACATCTCAAACGGAATTTGCAGCGGAAAATACAAATGAAGAGAAATAAAAATGACTGAAATGAATTAAAGCGAATATGGTAGGGCCCCCTACTAGTATCACTGGGACTCCTCGCCGTCAACGTGCTCTTCCCGTGCCTTTGCCTTGCCGTGACCTGAAAACCAAAATCCCCCAACGGGGTCAGTTATACAGAACAACAATCCTCAAGGGTTGAAATTACACAATCATGATATATCTGAAGTTATGAAATATCCTTAGTTATGAATTACGCTGAAGAGGAGTATCATAGTACGCCCGTAGTGTTCTGTGCAAGTGTACAAGACGGATGACCGGACACACCCGTCCTTGTACCTAATTAGTCTCACGGAGGTAATCGTTACCGTGTGCACGATCGATGTATCACTCCCAATACATGGCCATCATGTGCCCGACTAAAAATTCCACACATCCGCACCCGGCCACGCAATATGAACCCAGAAGGTCATATGAACGAGAATGACCATAATGAATATCAATGAATAATAATAATCTGACAAAGTCAAGAATGACTCACTGATATGAAAGTGATAATGAAATGATTGATAGTTTCAATGAAATGATTTGAACCGCCGTTCCTCGCTAATGAAGTGATTATTCGACAATTACAAGTCTCAATATGATTAATACAATGATGAATAAATTATGATTATGAATGATCAACAACAAAAGGAATGAATATCCTTTTAACCGAGTAAGAATCAACTTACTCAATACCGATGACAATGTCCTTCCACGAACAACGTCCTAATCGAGATACCGGTCGCTCGAACAACCTTGAATAACAACAATTACGAATAACCATTCAATACACGTATCAAGCAACAACACGACTAACCCAAAGGTCGATACAACGATAATCAAACTCATAGGGGCATTCTAACGAATACGTAACCAACCACACAACTTCGAAAATATCCAATCCCGAATTTATCGAAACCAACACCAAAATGAGTATTTCGAACTAACAAAACACTTCAATGATATCAATAATCCAATAGGAATCCACAATTCAAGATTACAACAACATCAATCGGAAAATCCCCCAATTAACCGAAGTCAACCCCAAGGGTTCTTGAAATAATTTCGAAAATAGCCATTAAATCCGTAGGAATATATTTATCCAAGGTAGATAGTCCATATCTAACATATTCCAATGATAATCCAAGCTTACACGAAGAAATCGGAAGGAAAAACCCAAAAATCCGAAATTCTAGATCCAAGAGATTAATACCTTAGATTTGATGTGATGAGGATGTTGAAATGATGATTAATCCAAAAGATAAGCTTGAAGATGATGATTGATGATTACTCCTCGAAGAACACTCTCCAAGACGCCTGGAATTGCCCGAAACCACCGAAGAAACGAAAAGAAATGATAAATGACGGAGTAAGGGCTGAACTGTCCTATTTATAGCAATCCCAGTTTAGCGCGCGCTAGCCCCAGCTCTTAGCGTGCGCTAACGGGTGTTTTGGGTAGTCCAGTACCCACTGTCCGAACACGGTAGCGTGCGCTACGTACCTTTTGTAGCGTGCTCTACAACCATACCATTAGCGTGCGTTAATACCCATGGTTAGCGTGCGCTAACGAATTATTTGATGCCCAGTACTGGAATCCAGAAACCGTCTGTCCTCTGATCTGACCCCGGTAGCGTGCGCTACATCCAATATTTAGCGTGCGCTATAATATCGATTGCGTACGCTAAAAACAACTCATAGCGTGCGCTATGACTTAATCGGCCTGATCCGGTAGCCCGGACTCAACCTGATCCGCCCTTAGCGCGCACTACAGCAATTATTAGCGTGCGCTACTACAACCACTAGCGCGCGCTACTTACCACTCGTAGCGTGCGCTACTTATAACTCACCTACAGTCCAGTACCTTCTGGACTGCAGCCAGGGTAACATTAGCGTGCGCTAATGCTGAGTGGTAGCATGCGCTACCTGTACTCAATTAGCGCGCGCTAGAAAGAGTACATAGCGTGCGCTACTCCTCACGCACAGCCCACAATGAAAATGACGAAGATGATAAACACGGCACGGAACTCCAATTATATTAGTGATGAAAGACGATTGATACACGATACAATTACTCTGAACGGTGAATACCATGATTGAATATGAGTGACAAATGATCATTAATGAGTGAAATTACTGAATGATAAGTACTGAATGATAATTACTGAATTACAACCGGGTATTACATACACCCCCCCCCCCCTTAAAAGAGTTTCGTCCCCGAAACTAAGGGTCAAACAACTCGGGATAACTCTCCCGCATACTATCCTCGGTTTCCCAAGTAGCCTCTTCGACTTTGTGCCTAGACCACTGAATCTTAACTAAAGGAATCGTCTTATTCCTCAATTGTTTGATTCGCCGCTCTAAAACTCGCATAGGACGCTCCTCATATGAATGATCGTCGGCGATCTCGATTTCATCGAACTGAAGTATGTGACTCGGGTCGGCAACATACTTCCGCAACTGAGAGACATGAAACACATTATGAATTCGGCTCAACGCCGGAGGTAAAGCCAGTCGATAAGCTAACTCGCCTACTCGATCCAAAATCTCAAACGGTCCAATGAATCTCGGACTCAACTTCCCCCTCTTCCCGAAACGGAAGATACCACGACTCGGGGATACCTTGACCAAAACATGGTCACCTGATTCGAACTCTAAAGGTCGACGATGGTTATCTGCATATGATTTCTGTCGACTCTGAGCGGTCAACAAACGACTCCTGGTCAAAGTTACCTTCTCACGGGCGGCTATACGCATATCGGGCTCGGTGCCGATTGATTCTGATAGGTCGTCCCAACATAACGGAGATCGACAACGACGACCATACAAGGCCTCGTAAGGTGCCATCTTAATCGAAGCATGCCAACTATTATTATACGTGAACTCGATCAATGGTAGTTGGGCTTACCAATCGTCTTTCCAATCGAGGACGCATGCCCTCAACATGTCCTCTAATGTCTGAATAGTCCTCTCTGATTGCCCGTCGGACTGAGGATGAAAAGCGTGCGAGATTAAGGCCGGGTTCCCATAGCACGGTGGTGATTTCCAAAAATGCGACACAAACCGTCCGTCACGATCGGAGACGATACTTTTAGGAGTACCGTGCAGTCTCACTATCTCTTTGATGAACAGCTGGGCAAGTCTCTCGGGACCCCACGTATCCTTGATCTCAAGGAAATGAGCTGATTTGGTTAAGCGGTCCACGATCACCCAGATCGTATTCATGCCACGACGACTCGTCGGCAAACTCGTGATGAAATCCATAGAAATGTCTTCCCACTTCCATTCGGGAGTAGGAAGAGGCTTGACATACCACGGTCGCTGATGTTCAATCTTAACTTGTTGACAGGTTAAGCATCTCGAAACAAATTATGCGACTTCCCGTTTCATATTACTCCACCAGTAATTTTGTTTCAAGTCCTTGTACATCTTGCTAGACCCCGGATGAACAGAATAAGGGGTAGCATGAGCTTCTTTCAAAATCGAGTTTTTCAACTCGTCATTCGCCGGTACGCACAACCGATTCTTAAACCTCAAAAGTCCATCCTCGTGGACCACAAATCCAGGGGCTTTCCACTGAGTCACAACCTCAAGGAAGCGCAACAATGAAGGTTCTGAACTCTGATTCTCTCGGATTGCCTCCTCGAGTGACGATGAAATCTCTAACATACAAAGTTGTCCCTGAACTCGCTGAAGCCAGACCTCGATCTCGGGTCTAAGGAATTCCTGCTGAAGCTCCTTCTGGACTGTTAAACGAGCAAGCATCTGCTCCTGAACGGACTTACGACTCAAGGCGTCGGCGACAACGTTCGCCTTGCCCGGGTGGTAAAGGATCTCAATATCATAATCTTTGATTAATTCCAACCACCGTCTCTGACGCATATTTAACTCCTTCTGAGTAAATATATAATTTAAACTCTTATGATCGGTGAATATCTGACAGGTAACGCCATAAAGATAATGACGCCAAATCTTCAAAGCGAACACCACGGCTGCTAGCTCCAGGTCGTGTGTCGGATAATTAACCTCGTAAGGTCTCAATTGCCGTGAAGCATAGGCAATAACCTTTCCATTCTGCATGAGCACACATCCGAGACCCTGTCCGGACGCATCACTATAAACCACAAATCCTTCCGTCCCCTGCGGCAAGGAAAGTACAGGTGCTGACATTAACCGGCTCTTGAGTTCCTCAAAACTCCATTGACACGCGTCGGACCACGCGTATTTCTTATCCTTCCATAAAAGGTTCGTCAAGGGTTGAGCGATTCTAGAGAATCCCTCCACAAATCGCCTATAATACCCCGCTAATCCGAGGAAACTTCGGATTTTCTTAACATTCTTCAGAGGTAGCCAATCTCGAATAGCCTCCGTCTTCTGAGGATCGACACGAACTCCGTCGGATGAAATTACGTGTCCGAGAAACGTCACTTCGGACATCCAGAACTCACATTTGGAAAACTTCCCATAAAGTTGTTCTCGTCTCAACACGTCAAGCACTTGATGAAGGTGAAACTCGTGTTCTTACCAGTCACGAGAATAAATCAAAATGTCATCGATGAAGACAACAACAAACTGATCCAAAAAGTCGATGAAAACCCGATTCATTAACTCCATGAATACTGCAGGTGCATTAGTCAATCCGAATGGCATAACCACAAACTCATAATGACCATAGCGTGTTCGAAACGCCGTCCTCGCGATATCCGACTCTCGAATCCGCAACTGATGATATCCAGATCTTAAGTCGATCTTGGAAAATACTGATGCTCCCTGAAGTTGATCTAAGAGATCATCAATACGGGGTAAGGGATACTTATTCTTGATTGTCACCCTGTTCAACTCCCGATAATCGATACACAAGCGAAAAGAACCATCCTTCTTCTTGACAAATAACACTGGTGCTCCCCACGGGGACGCACTTGGTCGAATATAACCCTTCTCGAACAACTCCTCAAGTTGGTTATTTAATTCCTGCATTTCGGTTGGGGCCATCCGGTACGGTGCCTTCGATATCGGGGATGTACCGGGCTCCAACTCAATCGTGAATTCCACATCCCTCTGTGGAGGCAAACCAGGTAACTCGCCTGGAAAAACATCGGCATATTCCCTCACTACCGGAATATCCGTCAACATTACTGATGACTTCTCAGTTTTGGTCATATAGCACCAATAACCGACACATCCCTGATTGAGTAATCTTACTGCTTTCATCAAATTAATGACCTTACCAGAACAGCCGGGATTACCTCCCTGAAACACACATTCAACCCCATCGTCTGAAATGATAGTGATCATACGCTTACGGACACTAATGATGGCATCATGACAATCCATCCAATCAATACCCAAGATGACGTCGTACCTCGGCAAATCTACTACAATTAGGTCTGCTGGCCATACACGACCATGAAACTGAATCGGACAATTCTGAATCTCACGGTTACCGATAATTCGTCTACCATCAGGTAGGCCAATGACATAAGGCTCACAACTAGTAGCACTACCCAGACGTAGTCTACTCAAACATGACTCGGAAATGAATGAATGCGATGCACCAGTATCAAAAAGGGTACACACAGGTTGAGATAGAATATCGAGTGTACCTGAGATCATTCGGGCCTCTGTATCATCGGTCTTCTTCATCTCATAAATCCGGGGCTTGCTAGTCCCGGCACCGGACGCTCCCGTCTGCTGGCTATAGGCTCCACCTTTAGTCGCTCCTGTCGTTTTAAACGACGCTGATTGAGTGGCCTGATTCTGAAAGTGGTCGCTTAGGGGCGAGATGACGTTTGAGCAGTTTGGAGTCCCTTCGCAAAAAGCGGGCCTTATGCCCAACAATTCCACTGATTATGACACGTGACGGTGTCTCGGACACTTAGTGCGACATGACCAAGATCCCCACGGTTATAACGGTGATGACCGAATCGCCGCTCGTGGCGAGATTCCGCGGGTTTAGACGTCACAGAGGTCGCTCGAAAGCGAGCCATACGAGGTTTCTTGAAAGTGGCACATTGCCGTCGACCGATTACGGTTCTTGGACTTCTTGCTAGCGGATGAAGGTTGCCGCTTAGCAATCTCCTTAGCGATAGCTCATAGGTAAGAGCTTTCTCAATGAATTCACCAACGTGGTGCAATTATGATTAAGCAATCGTAGTCTCATACGGGGTTTCACCTCTTCTTTGAAATACTTAATCTTATCTGCCTCGGAATGAATGATAGATGAGGCGACGGAAGAAGTTCTGAAATTTCTCGGCAATGGCGAGAACATCCTCGTCTGGCGAGGGTGGGGTGAGTAATTCTGACAGTTTGGCCTCTCTGAGCGGGGCCGGATAATACCTCTCCATCATGAGAGTTTTGAACTGATCCCAAGTACATGATCCTTCGGTGGGCTTCAACGACAACCACCAAGAGTGTGCGCTCTTACCCAGGTAGTAAGCCGCAACAGAAACTTTGTGTCCTTCGGGACACTCTACCATAGCAAACAACTTCTCGAAATGCTCGAGCCAATGAATAATATCCGCCGGATCAGACGAGCCCTCAAAAGTAGGTGGCCTCTGGCGAGAGATGTCGCCGATGATATTGCTCACATTCCTCTCTTGCCTCTGAGGTGGCGGCGGAGGAGCCTGTTGATTTTGATTGACGGAGTTATGCATTGTCTCCATCAGCTGTGCCATCTGGGTCATTTGGGCCATCATGCCCTGCATAAAAGCGAGTGGGTCAACCCGGACACCTTCTGACTGAGCCGTGTCCCGGGTACGACTCCCCGTTAGTGAATGATCGCGTCCAGGAGAATGAGTGGCAGCGTCGCTGCTCGATGAATTAGCATTATTTCTCGCGTTTGCACGTGTATTCACACGAGCTCTCGGGATTCGGCCCGCTCCACGGCCTCGTCCTCCACGTCCTCTTCTTGCCCTCTCCATACTGAAGTAGGAAAGTCACATGATGATTATATTTCCCGCATGAATATCACGTTATGATTATGACATGAGATGATGAAAATGAGCATACGCGCTCTAACACAGTGATTACATGAATGATTAACTGAGGTGACATGATTATCTTGAACAAGTTAACATGATTAATGATTTGATCTTCCTGATCAACAACTGAATAATGAAATGAATTGAGTGATTAACGAGTTAACATGACCGTCCTGGTCAAATGAAAATGATGGTTGAGGATTGTTAACTGATGAATTATGAATGAATGATTCTTGCCAGAAATTATACCATGGCGTTAGAAATCTTACAGTTCTTGGTCTGATTGGCTCGGCATTTGCACAGGTCACACGTGACGCGAAAGTCCAATGATACTAGTCCGATGACGATGATTTCAAATGAGACATGACTTGGAGGGTAGTATTCAAAACCACGCTCTGATTCCAACTCTGTAACACCCCAAACTAGGCGGATATTACGGTCTGTGAATCCCATTGGAACCCACCAGGCAAATGAAAATGATGAATTAAATAATATAATTGTAGTACCGAACCACATTATATTACCAAGTACTCTGATGAGGAGTTTAAGTACAACACACCAGGACAAACCGAATACTAGTATATTTTATATGGAGATAAAATACACCACCTTGAACAATTTAAACATCTCAAATGGAATTTGCAGCGGAAAATACAAATGAAGAGAAATAAAAATGACTGAAATGACTGAATTAAGCGGAATGACTGGGGCCCCCTACTAGTATCACTGGGACTCCTCGCCGTCAACGTGCTCTTCCCGTGCCTTTGCCTTGCCATGACCTGAAAACCAAAATCCCCCAACGGGGTCAGTTATACAGAACAACAATCCTCAAGGGTTGAAATTACACAATCATGATATATCTGAAGTTATGAAATATCCTTAGTTATGAATTACGCTGAAGAGGAGTATCATAGTACGCCCGTAGTGTTATGTGCAAGTGTACAAGACGGATGACCAGACACACCCGTCCTTGTACCTAATTAGTCTCACGGAGGTAATCGTTACCGTGTGCACAGTCCAATGTATCACTCCCAATACATGGCCATCATGTGCCCGACTAAAAATTCCACACATCCGCACCCGGCCACGCAATATGAACCCAGAAGGTCATATGAACGACAATGACCATAATGAATATCAATGAATAATAATAATCTGACAAAGTTAAGAATGACTCACTGATATGAAAGTGATAATGAAATGATTGATAGTTTCAATGAAATGATTGGAACCACCGTTCCTCGATAATGAAGTGATTATTCGACAATTACAAGTCTCAATATGATTAATACATTGATGAATGAATTATGATTATGAATGATCAACAACAAAAGGAATGAATATCCTTTTAACCGAGTAAGAATCAACTTACTCAATACCGATGACAATGTCCTTCCATGAACAACGTCCTAATCGAGATACCGGTCGCTTGAACAACCTTGAATAACAACAATTACCAATAACCGTTCAATACACGTATCAAGCAACAACACGACTAACCCAAAGGTCGATACAACGATAATCAAACTCATAGGGGCATTCTAACGAATACGTAACCAACCACACAACTTCGAAAATATCCAATCCCGAATTTATCGAAACCAACACCAAAATGAGTATTTCGAACTAACAAAACACTTCAATGATATCAATAATCCAATAGGAATCCACAATTCAAGATTACAACAACATCAATCGGAAAATCCCCCAATTAACCGATGTCAACCCCAAGGGTTCTTGAAATAATTCCGAAAATAGCCATTAAATCCGTAGGAATATATTTATCCAAGGTAGATAATCCATATCTAACATATTCCAATGATAATCCAAGCTTACACGGAGAAATCGGAAGGAAAAACCCAAAAATCCAAAATTCTAGATCCAAGAGATTAATACCTTAGATTTGATGTGATGAGGATGTTGAAATGATGATTAATCCAAAAGATAAGCTTGAAGATGATGATTGATGATTACTCCTCGAAGAACACTCTCCAAGACGCCTGGAATCGCCCGAAACCACCGAAGAAACGAAAAGAAATGATAATTGACGGAGTAAGGGCTGAACTGTCCTATTTATAGCAATCCCAGTTTAGCGCGCGCTAGCCCCAGCTCTTAGCGTGCGCTAACGGGTGTTTTGGGTAGTCCAGTACCCACTGTCCGAACACGGTAGCGTGCGCTACGTACCTTTTGTAGCGTGCGCTACAACCATACCATTAGCGTGCGTTAATACCCATGGTTAGCGTGCGCTAACGAATTATTTGATGCCCAAGATCGGAATCCGAAACCGTCCTGGCCCTCTCGACCGTAGCGTGCGCTACATCCAATATTTAGCGTGCGCTATAATATCGATTGCGTACGCTAAAAACCACTCATAGCGTGCGCTATGACTTAATCCAGCGATGTCCAGTAGACACTGGACTCAACATGATCCGACCTTAGCTCGCTCTTCTGCAATTATTAGAGTGCGCTACTACATCGTCTAGCGCGCTCTACTTACCACTCGTAGCGTGCACTACTTATAACTCACTGCCGGTCGGTACCTTACGGATCGCATCAGTAACATTAGCGTGCGCTAATGCTGAGTGGTAGCGTGCGCTACCTATACTCAATTAGCGCGCGCTAGAAAGAGTACGTAGCGTGCACTACTCCTCACGCACAGCCCACAATGAAAATGACGAAGATGATAAACACGGCACGGAACTCCAATTATATTAGTGATGAACGACGATTGATACACGATACAATTACTCTGAACGGTGAATACCATGATTGAATATGAGTGACAAATGATCATTAATGAGTGAAATTACTGAATGATAATTACTGAATTACAACCGGGTATTACATTCTCGGCATACCGAACACACAACCGCTCATCTCTATGGAACATAACATCACAAACGATACCCATAATGCCGTTCAGCGCAACATACCGACATAATGCAATAATAACATCACACAAAATATTCACTACGAAAGTTACACGAGTACAATAATTACAATTCCAAGAAATGGAACTTACAGTCATAACTGATGGACCACAAGACCATATCAACAGAAAATTTACGTTCAATGACGATACAAAAACAGACACGGCCACCACAAATCGCATGTCATAGTTGTAAATTAGTGATAACATTCTTTTTCAAATAGTCCCCGAGACATTGGTTTAAATAGTAACCTTTCAAAATATGAGTTCATAAAATTTTCCGAAATAAGATTCGAAAACGCTTTTGGCACCTCGGATTGTTTTACCAAAACTATAAGGAGTAGATCGAAATTGTTTCTTTCTGAAATCATTTGCAAAACCATGATCCGAAATGTTAAAATTCATTAAAACGTCACCGTCAAAAAAATCATGTCGAAACAACATTACACTGGCTACAAAACCAACCGAAACCACGCAATTCAACAATTAGGCACAAAATTAGTGTGCACTGACTGACTCTACTCAGAAATTTACTCCAAATCCGAGTCTAAAGTTTAAGCCAAGTAAGATTCTCCATCTTTCACTATCTATAAATTTTTGAAAATAAAAATCACATTTTGGTTTTAAATTTTTTTTTATTTTTTTTTGTGGGAAAGATTTTAAAATCGTATACTCGAGCTCTTTATAATTAACAGCAACAGGCTAAGACCATTCTAAAATTCTTTCAAATATGACAAAAGATTGACGACGGTGATATTTACTAAAATATTGAAAGTACTTTAAACCATAACCTTCGTACTCCGTCGTAAGGCTTCTATGAAGTACACGATCACTTTGTCAAAACTCAAAACATTTATAATTAAAGCAATGTATTCTCTAAGTCACTACTTATGCATACCGATAAAATGGTCACCAAAACTTCCTAGTTTAACTCAGATTGCAAAACACTTGCAAGTCATTTGAAAATACACGGTCGGCTTGTCTAAAATTTCAGAAAAATTTTCAAAATTCATTGTAACCGCCGTTTAACCATACTAGTAAAATATTTGAGAAGATCTGATTTCCACAACATACTCAAGTCTATGAAATTTTCAGAAATACTATCAAATACACGTGTAGCCAACACAGTTATCAAATAAAACATATTTGTAGCAATTAGCAATAATGTCAAACATATTAGGTCCTCAAACACGTGCCCATCTAGCATTAAAACCAACACACTAATCAATACCACTCATGAATATAATCTCAAATTTAAACATGCGCCGAAAACATCCGTTTGCATTTCCGACAATCTCTGTCGTCAATACGCCTCTTGGAACACAGTAATGTCCTGAGACTTCCACAACACATCGTACCAATCAAAACTCAATCTACCAATGTATCCCAATTTCCATACACGTAATATACCACAAGTATCAAATACGGTTTCTATTTTGCCTCTTACTTGCAAACAAAATTATACAACATAAAATAAAAAATATAATGTATATAAGGGGAGACTAATGTCCACGGGTCGCACGAAGATGACAGTCGCCCACGATACTAATATCAGCGATCAACATGAACGATATTATATGACAACGCACAAGTCGACTTGTTAACCGACAACTAGGACGACGCGACTAGACACGACTCGACGCGATAGGTTTCCACAACCTAAGCACCGATACCATAAATGTAACACCCCAGGTACCATCGGGAATATTACACGCCGTAGACCCTTTTTCTAGAAGGATATACCAGGCTAACAACCATGATACGACAACGTTTGACCGGCCGAGATCAAACAGCTTACCAACACAGACCGATAACGTCAAATATTAATTACAATGACCAATGAGGTCTCACGATTAAATCAACCCAAAAATAAACTCATTATTGTACATACCCACGCAGGGGTCAAAATACAATACAGCAGAAGACTGAAAATAACTCAACAATACAACAACATCAAACTAGACTCTTAACTCTTGATTAGTATCGCGGCTCGTCTTCTTCCATGCCATCCCTGTGGTTTCTCCAACGAACTAACCACACCATAAATGCATGATACGCATTTCCCCCATTTAAGGGGTTAGCATTTGAATGGCTAGTATAAGTATTCAGTCTATACAAAATGCATCATGCCAATATCAGTTATAATACAATAACAACAGTCGTGAAAGGAGTTCCCGAGAGATTTTCAATAATTAAGGTACAACTCAAGTATTTGAAAATAATATATATAAACTCGGGAGTTTTAGAAAACAACAGGAAGTTCAAGATTATAAAACCTTATTCGAAAATAATGGGGTCTCGGCCCAAATCTCGTTCATGTAACAAACATTTTTTTATAAATAGAAAATATATATGGACCTCGAGTCCTTAGTTGCAAAACCATCTCAAGACGAATGGGTCTCGACCCAAAGTCATTTTCTATAAAAACAATCTTTACACAACCGTTGGGATCTCAACCCACAATTTCATCAAACCACAGTACACGAAAGCAATAACAAGTTCGTTTTCCAACACCAAAAACCTCACATTCAAGGAGTTAAACACTTACGACACATATCCTAGTGCCATTCTAGCCAAGTACCAAAATCCTATAAATAATGTATCTCAACATCGAGAATGAAAATGTTGTGATATTTCGGACATATCAGAATTATCGAAACATCAACATCAACCATGTGATGAAAACCACACCTGGTAACCCGCAACCGTACCTATTAGTATCGGCTACCAGAGGCCCCGTCGGACCATCCCTAGGTGGGAAACCACTTCCGCGGCCGTACCCATTGGTATTGGGCCCCAAAGGCTCCGTCGGAACATCCCTGGGTGGAAGAACAACAACAACACACACACACACGTTACACAACTGCATGTCTCGATTGCTAATCACAATATATATAATTAAGGCACTTGCTAGAATTACCCATTTATCCGACGCATGGCTACGACCGACCTATCTATACTACAACCTAAGAATCCTAAACGCATCTCCACACATCAACGGCATAACAACCGATCAACCATTATGACTAACCCAACTCATAACACACAACTTAACCCACACAATCCAGTGATCACTAAAACATTATAGCACATGTCTAAGGATGCTATATACCCGGCACTACGTCTCTATTGACATATCTCTATGACGAGCAAAGAATCAACACTGACTTCACATAAACACATAACAATTACGATAATTTACATAAGGCACAATCAACAAAAATGCACAAACCAACACAATTACATAAGCAACCTCAATTCACATGATATAAATCGCATAGACAAGAATACTTGCCTCGATGATCGTTACCGAAACCTCCGACAAACACGGCTGAACCGGGAAACCTCGAACACCTAAAATCCTCTGGCGAAAACAATGAAAACATGATCACTACAAGTATAACGGTTAACAACGGCGAGAAACGCACCTAAGAACCAAGGGAAAACCCTTAGAGGTATTAATCGGACATTAAATGCTCAAGGCTCCATACGAACATAAAAATCAAGGTTGAACTCAAACGAATTCAAGATACCATATACAATCCGTAAATCATGATCCACGATGCCTAGCAACATCATCCTTTCCATCAGAACCGGATGAAACAACGAAATCGAGAAAGAACTTCCGAAAAATCAATTCTAGGAAATTACAAGGGATTACCTTCGGTCCGGACGATAAGAAATCGGAAGATGATGATAATATACACCAAGCAAGCTTCCCAAATGATCCTTGTTGGGCTTCGGTCTAGCATCCTGCCTGCATAGGCTTAAAAATGCGCGAGGCGCGGCTTGCGATTCTACCTGTGAGATATGCACTAGAAAGTGGTTAAATGAATTGATTTGGACTACTCATACCAACAAGATACATCTTCTTTTCTGGTAGCCATCTCATAGAAACTCCAAAGTTAAGCGTGCTTGGCCTGGAGTAGTTATGGGATGGGTGACCCCCTGGGAAGTTTCTCAGGTGTGCGTGAGTGAGGACAAAACGTGCTAGAAAAGACTCGTGTTGGTACAGTGAGGATAGTCTTCATCATTTCTGGGGACTAACAATTGGTATCGGAGCAGGTCACGGGTGCGGATTCCTTCAGAGTATCCTAAAATAGAGGCTACTAGAGTGTTGGAACTGAGAGGCGGGCATGCAGTAGATGTTTCCACTTGGCCGGAACTAAGATGCTGGTGCAGTGGAGGTTGTCAGGTGCTGGAGGGCTATGTGATCAAATCTAGTATCTTTGGGGCCCGAGATCTTGGCGGCGAAGTAAACGGATGCGGGCAGGATACGATGTCAAGTGTTGGAGGACTGTGTGAATGAATCTAGCCGCTAGAGGGCTGTGTGATCAAATCTAGTTCGCGGAGGTTTTCAGACTCTGGAGCTGAAATGCTGGCAGATACTGGGAGGGGGATTGTTGGGCTTCGGTCCAGCATCCTGCCTGCATAGGCTTAAAAATGCGCAAGGCGCGGCTTGCTATTCTACCTGTGAGATCTGCACTCAAAAGTGGTTAAATGAATTGATTTGGACTACTCATACCAACAAGATGCATCTTCTTTTCTGGTAGCCATCTCATAGAAACTCCAAAGTTAAGCGTGCTTGGCCTGGAGTAGTTATGGGATGGGTGACCCCCTGGGAAGTTTCTCAGGTGCGCGTGAGTGAGGACAAAGCGTGCTAGAAAAGACTCGTGCTGGTACAGTGAGGATAGTCTTCATCATTTCTGGGGACTAACAATCCTCAAAGATGTGCCAGTCAAAACCCTTGAATCTTGTCGAAGGGTCGCGAAAGAAATAAAGAAATGAGAAAAAATGTCGACTGCACCCGTGCCCAGGCCTTATATACCCAATCTGCCGAGCCATTACGGCCGTAACCGATAGTGCATTACGGCCGTAATCGACCTTCCCAAACCGTCTGCCCAATTTGTGCAGCATCCTTACGGCCGTAACCGGCCAACCCATTGCGGCCGTAACCACCACCTCATTGCGGCCGTAACCGAGCACCCATTGCGGCTGTAACCGGCAGACACCTTACGGCCGTAACCGGAAGGTCCCTTACGGCCGTAACTCGGCCAGGCGAGTCCCTGCCCCAAAACGTACGGTCGTGACTCAGCCGTGGCCAACTCCGACAGCCCAGTTTAGACGTCCGACATCTCGGCTACACCAATACACTAGCTATGATTCAAAACAATAACAGGCATATTACAAAACACGAAATCCAATAGATTACACGAAGCAAATAACCGGCACCAAACGACAATTATTTCGAGGAGACCAAAAATGAAAAATCTTGGGTATTACAGATACGAGATCGAACAACAATTCTGAAGTTCACAAAACGACCACAAATGATAGTCGAACTAGTAGGAACGACAAAATAACAGTCCCGAGCAAGATTCGCGAGAATCGGACCCGAATGCGGAAAAGTCGCAACAATATGCTGATTAACCCGAAACAATATCAAAACTCACTCGAATAACAAAAGGTGCAGAACAAAACATGTCCAAAATGTGTCAATGAATACAAGCGAGTCGCTAGAATCGACAAAAAATACAGGAATGAAAAATGGGGTTATTACATGAACGGCTAAAGTTGCGAAGCCGAGTGTATCAATATGTGTGAAAGATATAGCTCGAGAAACATTTAGCTAAAATCATAACTCTTGTGTACTACCTTGAGTTTAATAAAGGAACTCTTGTGTGGAGATCCCATGAACGTAGAGGAAGTTGCCTCGAACCAAATTAAATTTGTGTCATTTACTGTTTTACATATTAATATTATACAACTTGTGGTTTCACACTATATGCTTCTTTTGAAAATACTATAAACATCGAGCCTACAAGAGCACACGTAGTTGTTGCATCTACAATGCCTTTACAAAGCTTCCACATCGCACGAATTTTTAAAAAGAGGATACAACTTACTCATCCCCTATAAGTTCTCCTTTAATATATTATGACCAATAGTATCCCGAGAGTTTATCTGCAAAGATCGACTTACCATGTCTATTTATAAAGTTTCTTGGAAGTCGAGGCATTTATGTATGAGTAATATACCATGATTGGGATTTCTCAATAGAACAGTAGTATCCATAACATGTCAGAGTCAGAATCATGCCATAATAGTTATGGTTAGAATAATTCAAAGTTACCCGTCTCTTTTGTGGATGCGTATTTGTTAATCATGATTCCAAGTAAGATGTAAAATATCTTGTGAACTATGGACAACAAGGAAATATATTTTAAGGAATCTTTACACTTGCGGGTGCCAAACCGAATAAAAGCATAATATTCATCTGAGAATAAACTTGATCCTAGGACAGTCTATGAATTTCCTATTGGCGACGAGTAAAAGTCTGAAGGATTGGGTTTTAGGCTATGTTCTTTTGATCTGAACGAATCTGAATTGGACTGAACTGAACTGAACTGAAATATATGTTAAGAGTAAACAATAATAATAATAAAAATAATAATATGTAACGCCCCGACTTTCTAGGGGTAATTATAGGGAAAAATAAGTAAAAATATCATCATATGTCCTCTCGACTTGCTCTTTCATCTATCCGGCTCGGTTTAACCTGTGAGATCAATATAGGTGGGGGTGAGCTTCCTTTAGCTCGTGGAAATCACACATATCACAGTAATATACAATCTCATGGAAAGCATTTAAATGATTATTCTATCAAAAATATTTTCCTCAACATTAATACATACACACAATACCACATATAACATGAATCGAGCATGCATGTGAATATTGAGATTGTGCAGGTGTCCCCACACATTATATATTTTAAGATAGCCTCCTTACACGTATACAAGTGAGCCTGATTTACAACATGTATCATCAATTTTAAACATAAATAAAATATCACATATGCAATTCAATTAAAGCAATTAAAGTGATAGTGAAGATTCCCACATGATTAAAATGATGCTGCTTGAACTTGAATATGAAGATGCTTGACTCACAGTCCTAAGCCTATAAATCCTTGTTAATGTCTACATATAATAATGATTTAATTATTATAAAATATTATAATATAATAACTGAAAATAAAAATATATGTATAAAATTGAACTAATTATTAACATTAATTGAAGAGTCAACTTTTAATATCTTGGCCAAAAGGACTGAATTGAAGATATAAAAACTGTATGGGGTCAATTGAAGGAATTAGAAACTGACTGGGGTAAAATTGAAAGGTTACTGGAGAAATGAGGGCTAAATTGAATAAACCTAAAAACTAAAGGGTATAAAAGTCCTTGCCCTAGACTTCAGCCGACACCCTCACTTCTTCCTTTCTCATTTCAGTACCCATCGCCTCTCTCTCTCGGTCCTATCTCTCTCTTTCTCACTCTACATGAAACTCTCTCTCTAGATTTCTTCTCAAATCGGCCATGATAGAACTCCAGAAACACACACACACTAAAATCACTTGCACCAATTCGCGGTGGAAATCCGGCCAGATGCCGAATAGCACCTGATGGCGGGTAAGAATTGTGCAGAAACGGAGCAAAATGGTGATGGTGGCAGAACCGAAGGGATTTCTGTCGGAAACTGACTCGTACTCTATGGAAATGGCGGCCGGATACATCGAATCAAAAGTCGCCGATTAACTCAGGCCAAGGACGAGTGTTCTGATTTCGGGATGATGGTGGCTGAGATCGAGTGGTTGGGGTTCGGCCAACTGAAGGTAAGGCCGATGGGTTTGAAGTGGGGATAAAATAATTGGGTTTGTTGAAATTTTCTTATGGTTCAGCAAGGTTGTTTAAATCTGAAACTCCAATTTGTGAATTTGGGTTCCAGAGTTTTCTGAATTTGGGTTCGGGCTCGGTTCAGGCTGAACGGTTGAGATCATCTGAGGTTGAACAATGTTATGTGATATGATTTGAGAGTTTCAACTTCTGAGTTGGATTCTGGATTTTTATAGTTTTATGTTTTCATCTTTCTGATTAGAATAGGGTCTGATTGCATACTTTTGGTTTGGATGATGATGATGATGCCAGGGGTAGTGCCTGGTTTCAGCATCTGGTTATGGTTTAGAATCAGGCAATGAATTTGTATTCAAGAATTGTAATTTGCAGAATAGTAGAAGAAAACTGAAATATGATTTTACCTGTTGCTGATGGGTGAAGATGAGAATCTGTAGGTGAGTGCTTTAGGCTGGAACGATATCATGCAGAAAAGTTTTCTCGAGACTGCCGGATCGATTCCGTGTAGTAGGAAGATGATGTCTTCTTCTTCTTTGTATGGTTATTGTTTGATGTGTATAGTGTTTTTTTTTTCTGATGTTGAACGTGATTGTAAACAATTCTGATTCTATGCATTAGTATATTTATAGATATAGTTTTTGGAGTATTTTGATTGAATTAGGATTGTATTAGGATAAAGATAAGGAGTTGTGGAGGTGAGAACTCCGAGGATTTCTTAATTATGGTTAATTTAATTTAATCATAGTTAGTTAAATTAAAACTCAAGGTTAACTACGATTGATATAATAATAACAGTATAATAATAAGTATAAAGTAGTAATGATATTAATAATACCGATATTGATAAGATTAATAATATTGAGAATAATATTTGTAATGATGTAGAAATGATGTAAATATTAATACTGATAATATTTATATTGTTCTCTATTATAAATATTATTATTAATAATAATACCTTTTATAATTATAATATTAGTACCAATGGCTAATATTAGATGTTTCTGAAATTAAATTGATAAAATTGACTGGGGTTTTGAACCTATGAGATATCATAAAATTATTCACGATCCTCTAAATGAAATTAAATGTATTGACTTGCACGTGAAGTAAAAATAATTGTACAATAATTACTCACTCGATAATGAAATGAGACTAAATAAAATGAGATGCATTATTAATAATATTATAAAATAATAATATTATTTTGTGAAAATAGCGGATATTACATCCTACCCATTTTAGAAAAAATTCCGTCCTCAAAAATAAATGACATACCTCAATTGAAGAAATTCGGATTAACGAGCTTGAAGTTCTTCTTCGCGCTCCCAAGTAGCCTCATCTTTACTGTGGTTATACTATTGAATTTTGACAAACACCTTCTCTTCGTTCCTCAACTGCTAGACTGATCGATTGAGAATAACTTCAGGTTGTTCTTCATAAGTAAGATCTTTGTTTACCTCCACGGCGGTATAGTTGATGACGTGGATGGGATCGTGAACATACTTCCTCAACAACGATATGTGAAAACGTTGTGCACGGCCGATAGTTCTGGGGGTAAAGCCAAGCGGTAAGCTAATTCTCCAATTCGTTCAAGAATTTCGAACGGTCCATTATATCTCGGCCTCAACTTGCTCCTTGGACCAAAACGAATAATTCCATTTCTAGGAGATACCTTCAGGAATATTTTGCCGCCAACACAGAATTTGAGATCTTTCCTACGCTTGTCGGCGTAAGACTTCTGGCGATTCTATGCTATCTTGATCCTCTCACGAATCTTATCCACCACAACTACTGTCTGTTCAATCATCTCGGGACCCAATATTTTCCTTTCACCTACTTCGTCCCAATATAGTGGTGATTGACACTTCGTACCGTATAAGGCTTCATACGGTGCCATACCGATCGTCGACTGATAACTGTTGTTGTAAGCAAATTCTACCCAAGGCAATGGTCGTTCCCAATTATTGCCCATGTCTAACACACATGCTCGCAACATATCTTCAAGAATCTGAATGGTCCTCTCAGACTGATCATCAGTCTGAGGATGATAGGTCGTACTAAAATTCAACTGCATTCCCAAGGATTCTTGCAAACTTTCCCAAAACGCGTTGTGAAACGAGTATCCCTGTCGGATACTATAGAGACAGGCACTCCAGGCAACTTAATAATCTCACTGATGTAAAGTTGAGCATACTGTCCATTCGAAAGTTCATCTTAACTGGGATGAAATGAGCTGACTTTGTGAGTCGATCCACAACAACCCAAATAGCGTGGTTCCCTCTTTCAGCTCGAGGCAAACCTACCATAAAGTCCATCGTAATATGTTCCCATTTCCATTACGTAATATGAAGTGATTTAAGTAGTTCAAAGGGGCGTTGGTGTTCTGCCTTCACTTGTGGACAAACTATACACCTTCTGACAAAGTCTGCCACATCTCTCTTCAAAACTTCCCACCAAAATGTCCCCTTAAGGTCCTGGTACATCTTTGTACTTCCAGGGTGTGTTGTATATGGAGTATTATGTGCCTCTTTCAATATTGCTTCGCTCAGCTTGACAACATTGGGCACACAAATCCTCCCTTCATAGTACATTGTGCCATCATCGGACATACTGAATCCCTTATCCTCACCTGAAAGAGTACGTTATTTCGTTTTGACCAAAAAGTCATCTTGTCCTTGACCTTCTTTGATCTGCCTCCTCAAGGTTGGTTGTACCATCAAACTAGCCAATAACGACTCAACTGGCTTTGATGGTGTAGCCATATCAAGGTTCATTCTTGAAAATTCCTTGACCAAGCTCTCCTCTTTGGTCAACATACATGTTAGGTCTCCTCTCGCCTTACGGCTCAGTGCATCATCAACTACTTTGGCTTTACTGGGGTGGTAATGGATTGTTAATCGTAGCTTTTGACCATTCCTAGCCATCTGCGCTTCCTCATATTCAATTCCTTCTATGTGAAAATATATTTCAGACTTTTGTGGTTTGTATAAATTTCACACTTACCTCCATTACCTCCATACATGTAATGTCTCCTAATCTTCAAGGCATGAACTACCGCTGCTAATTCCAAATCATGAGTAGGGTTGTTCTAGGGTAGTTCAACTCGTGTGGTTTTAGTTGCCTCGAGGCATAGGCAACTACCTTGCCCTCCTGCATCAATACACATCCCAAACCTTGCTTGGATGCGTCACTGTAGATGACGAATTCTCTCGTCGGATCGAGAATGGTCAAAACTGGTGTTGCAGTCAACCTTCGCTTAAGTTCTTGGAAACTCTTTTCGCACTTCTCATTCCACAAGAAAGCTTCTCCCTTCCTTGTCAATCTAGTCATTGGTGTAGCTATCTTAGAAAATCCCTCGTCTTTTATTCCCATGGCCGTCATGCATTCCTCGTTCGGCCATCTAGTGGGGACCATTTTTTTCTGCCCCAACATCTCCCATCGTGCTAGGCGGCTTGGCGGGAGTTCAATTCCATAAGTTTCGGGCGTCTCAACAGCCCCTTGAGCCGGTATTCTCGCCGGTTGCTCAATTTCCATTGCGGGTCTTCTGCGTCCCCTTTGAGCCGCACCACGTCCCTGTTGGGCATTTCCTCTTCCTCGACCTCTGGCCATTTCTCTGCAAGAAATTCAACGATTACCATTTATTTCACAAAAACTCAAAATCACTATTTTTCGATAATATACGCTCCCCCAAACTTATTACCAATTGCACATTTTCCCCAGAATAATCGTTTCTTGAAAAATACCCCAAATGTAAATTTCAACACCAATCGTCATTGTATATAACATCCCAATAATTTCAAACATGTAATACAATCTCTTAATCATATAAGTCCAACATGTAATTCACAAAAATCACCAACAAAATTTCAACAAATTTTGTATTCAAGAAAAATTTCCCAAAGAACCCTAATGAAATCGACTCACAAACCCTAAAGAAATCACTGGTCCATCATTCAACAATATTAGGATGATTATAAACAAGAATCAAGCATTTAGAATCGGAAAACATACCTTGGATTTAAAGTGAAAAGATGAAGAAAATATAGTGAAAATCGCGACCCAAACCGGATGGATTCGTCCGATTTCTACCCTTTTAAGCTCTTGGATTGTGGAATAATGATGAAAACCTTGTTACTACGTTAGATTAACAACAAATTTGGCTTGATTTTGGCGGTTTGTAAGGGATTCGGGGCTAGGATTTCGGATTCGGAAAAAAAAATTTGGCGGAAGAAGATGAATAGGGGCGTCGGTCGTGTCCAGCTTTTTATACCGCCCGATTGACACGGCCCGTGTCAAATGACACGGACGTGTCATACCTGTTTCAATTTTAAAAAAGCTCTCTGTCCTCCTAACCCGGCCGTGTCAATTGACACGGCCCGTGCCAACTAGCCCAGAAAAGGAAAAACAACTGGATGCCTGACTCGACCGTGTCAGATGACACGACCCGTGTCGTACTTGTCCGGAAAAGAAAAAACGACTGGATACCTGACTCGACCGTGTCAGATGACACGGCCCGTGTCGTACTTGTCCGAAAAATGAGAAAAACATCTGCCTGCCTGACCCGACCATGTCAAATGACACGGCCCGTGTCATACAGGCCTGAAAAGTGCAGTTTTGTCCTCGGGTCTTTTTCCTGCGAATTGAACACCAATAGTTGAACCGGTTAGTTCTACATCAAGTAAAAATAAAAAAAAAAGTGCGAAAAAGAACAAAACATAAAAAATAAAAACTATTGGGTTGCCTCCCAATTAGCGCTAAGTTTAACGTCTTCAGCCGGATGTCTTCAACGGGAAGTTCTTATAGCTCGCTTAAAGTTATTACAGACACGACCTTCTTTTGATTTGGATGATAGTAGTATTTGACTCGTTGTCCGTTAACTTTAAATAGCTCTCCATCTCTGCTCATGAGCTCGACTACTCCGGGTGGAAGTTCTTTCTTGATCACGAATGACCCTGACCATCTTGATTTTAATTTTTCGGGAAACAATTTTAATCTTGAATTATAGAGAAGTACTTGTTGCCCGACATAAATTCACGTTTTACGATCATCTTGTCGTGCCATCTTTTAGATCTCTCTTTGTAGATTCTAGAGTTTTCGTAACATTCATCCCGGAATTCTTCCAACTCGTTTAGCTCTAGCAATCTTTTCTTTCTAGTGGCCTCAAAATCTAGATTTATTCTTTTTACCGCCCACATCACCTTATGCTCAAATTCCAAAGGTAGGTGACATGATTTCCCAAATATGAGTTGATAGGGAGATGTTCCCAAAGGAGTTGTGTAGGCCGTACGATAAGCCCAAAGTGCATCGTCGAGCTTGGACGACCAATCTTTCCGAGATGTACTCACCGTCTTTTCCAAGATTAATTTGATGCTTCGGCTTGTCCATTTGCTTGTGGATGATATGCCAATGATTTCTTTGATCGGACCCCATATTTCTGAATGAGTTTATCCATGATTTTGTTGACAAAATGCGATCCCCGATCACTGATTAACGCTTTTGGAGTTCCAAATCGACAAAAAATGCTCTTCTTTAAAAATTTCATTACTACTTAAACATAATTTGTTGGGGAAGAAATTGCCTCGACCCATCGGCATACGTACTCGACCGCTAGTAAAATGTACTTATTCCCAAATGATGAGGAAAATGGGCCCATGAAATCGATGCCCCAGACATCAAATAGTTCAACCTCAATTACATTGGTCATGGGCATCTCATGCCGCCTTGAAATATTCCCCACTCATTGGCATATATCGCATTGTTGAATGAAGAGATACCAATCTTTGTATAACGTAGGCCAATAAAATCAGCTTTGCAACACTTTTGCAGCAGTCCTTGTTGCTCCAAGATGTCCTCCGGTTGGTGAAGAATGGCATTGTTGAAGAATTTCATCCCATTCCTCTTACGGTACACATCTCCTCACTATCATGTCGGCACATCTCTTAAAAAGTAGTGGATCATCCCACATATAGAACTTGATATCATGGAGGAATTTCTTCTTTTGATAATGAGATAAATGTAACACCCCCAAAACCATCCGGGATATTACAGCGCCGTAGGTCCCGCGCCGGAACCCACCAGGCTAATAACCATTTACAAAACCAATTCAAAAGCGCCAAAAGGCCGATGACGGTAATATTTTAAATACTCAAATATTTTCAAAAGCATAATTTTGAAATACCGTCATAAAATACCATTTGAAAATACAAGGCGAAGTGCCAAATCTCGATAGTTCAAAATGTACGTTAAGACACCACTTAAACGTACCGATAAAATAATTTGGGAAAAGAGTTTGACGAAAATAACTCAAGTTCGTAAAGTGCCCAAAAGGCCATTTTAAAATACACACACGAGTTGGTAAAAATACCAAAGAGACATTTTGAAATATACACACGCATCGGATAAAGATACCAAAAGGCCATTTTGAAATATACACACGCAGCGGATAATTACAGTTCAAAAATACACATTTGCAGCGGAAATAAATAACCGAAAAAGAATACTCAATACTCCAAAACATGCCACCGCCAGTATCACATCGGGAAGCTCATCCCTTCACGACCGCTACTAGCTCGATCTCCGAGTACCTAAAAATAAAGCCCACGACGGGGTCAGCCACAATACTCAATAATGATACCGATCACATCATCATAAATAATTACATACCAATGTAATAATACTGTAAGAATACTACCAACGTAATCTTACCGTTATAACCTTACCAATCCATAATAATCCAATCCTTACCATAATCCACATTTCGCATCCTCGAATGACGAAATGAACTTAACAACAATTATCTGTATTGAATTTCAAAAATACCAACAATCCTCAAAACATCATCATAACTCACAAGTACGGAGTAATCCAATCTGTGTCAAATCCTGTTCGTCGGATTACACAATCAAATCTCAACCTGGATAAACCAATAGTACACAACATATCTGTAGATCAACTACCACTTGACAATGAATACAAATCCCGAAAACATCGACATATAGTCCGAATGCTTATATGATCAATAACCAGATCAACCGATAAATCAACTGAGAATATCATCGACATGATAACTCCAACACAACCAATAGAGGATCACGATAACTGAGAATACCATCAACAAGGTAGACTCCAAATGATCAACAATAATGGATCTCAAGAAATAACTCCGACTGTCGAACATACCCCTCGGGCGTATGAACAACCAGTCACAAACCGTCGAACATACCCAACCATAAATGGAGGATGAACGACCAAACAATATGGCTCAAAGATGGATGTCATAGTACGCCCGATCCGGAAATGTGTCCGTGCACAAGCCACCCCGGGTATTGATCACATACACGTGTGGTCTTGTACCTAATTAGCCTCACGAACTACGTCTCGTGTGCACGGTTCAATGTGGAAATATCAACACATAACCATCATGTGCCGGGCTAAAAATCCTACACAATAACCAATCGGCACGCAGATATGACTCCAGATATGTCACGATGCAACATGACAACGAAACTCAAAGAAACACATATCCAATAAGGATCAAAAGACTCACCGAAGTGAACAACAACAGACTGACAATGAAAAGTCGACACGACTAATCAATATCCAAAACATCAATCCTGGGATCATCATCCCCAAATGAATGACCAACACGATCTACAATCTCAATACAACAGTCCTGGGATCAACATCCCTCAACGAATAACCGATACGAAACTCATTACACGAAACCTCAACATATACAATAACTCAACATACTAATTATCCACATGACTGAACAAATACTTAGATTACCTCGAAGCCGAAGACAACATCCTTTCCACGAACCACATCCCTAAACGAATACACATTTATACAAATAATCTCAAATAAAGTACCATCCATTAATTACCAAAAACCTTTATCCCGATACTTATGTCATCACGATAACTATCCTCGATATCCGATAATCTATATCCTTGACCAAAGATAACTCATGTCTTCCCTGAACACAATTAAATCATATACCTTATGATTTAATACAACTAGAGCGCGATATACAAACCATTAACCGACAACTTACCTTTCTAACAACATTGCTATACGAATTATAAATGAAATGAAAACGAAACCATTCATCAAATATTATAAACTGAACAAGCATAAACTTGCCTCGATACCGATACCACGAATCCGTTACCAAAATCCATTGCCTTTGTCTACGATCTCCTCAATCCCGACCAAAAGCAATCTACGAACTCTTTAGCCTCAACCGCAACTCAACGGTCATAATCCACGATCAAAACATATCAACCTATTGCAATAACCGATTAACACACATTCGATAAAAATCAATAACCGACATACTCAACCAACAAACTCAACGGTTCAACGAAACCTCGATCATATACATAATACCAAATAATCCAACTCAACAAATACGAACCCATATCCACGATACAAGCCGTAACTCGATGATCAAAAATAACAATCAATAACCGATCAACAACGGTTCTACAATATCCCGATTAAACACATATCCAAACATCCCGAACCAATCAAACACGAATTCAAAACCACAATACGATTCCACAATCCGAAGATCATATCAATAATCAATCTAAACCAATAAGGGTCTAACATTACCGATTCCAAATTCAATCTTAAATACGGATACAAGTTTCCTCCTTGTAAATTCATGATATAAACCAATTACCGGTTATCATTATCAATCCGGACGATCCGATTAATTCAACATCATAGATAACCATATTCCAAAGGTTTCAAATAATTCCATTATCCGAATTGAACACTTGTTAAATACTTATGAATTCTCAAACTCAAAAGTGAATCATAAACTTATCAAATCCGAAATCATATTCGTATTCCTATACGAATATTGTACCAAAACACATAACTTAGTTCTAGATATGAATATTCCATATTCATATATAAAACACCAACACCTTAAAACGTATTCATCAAATCAATGATCAATTCATCTCGACATTAAGGATTTTATAACATATTCGATTCCAACTTCAACTCCAAATACGAAGACAAAACTCCTTCTTGTTCATACTTGTAAATTCGTAGAAAACAATTTATCGATGATTATCGTGAATAATCACATTCCAAAATTATCCGAAATCCTTCCAAAATCATAACATGTAACTCAAGAGTTCTTTAAGAACACGAATTATCCAAATTCACGTTCATAATCCATAAACAACAGAACCCGATGTTTTCTAACATCTAAACAACCCTTAATCATAATTCAAGGTGTATATAATCATGTACTTCAACATATACTTCTCATAACATCATGAATCGCAACAAACCACCAAGAACATCGAGAATACTACGATTCCATAATCATAATAACATAATCGAATCATTTGATCACCAATTCATTATCTTCCTTTAACAAAATTCCCATAATTACCAAGAATCATCACAACAATATCATTTCCATCACCATTCATACGAAAACGTGTAGAATTTTCCAAGTTCTACTCATTGAGACATTTCATCGAACACTTTGAAGGCATAGTCCAATTCAATCGATTATTCAAAGGAATACTCGAATTCTTTCCACAAAACTTCAAGAACAACGAATAATCTCAAGAATACAACAAGATTCCATCAATAATCTGAGTTAAAACGAATCAAATCGGCCAAGACATCAAGAAACTTCAAAAATATCCAAAACCAAGTGTTTAGGTGTTCTTACCTTCGATCCGGGTGGAAGATGATGTTAATCCATGATTAAAACTTCCAAAACATGTTGTTACATGATGATCTTACTCAAATCCATCCACTTTGATGAAGAAATCGCCAAAAAACGAAGAGAAAACATGAAAATGGCCGGATGACTCGGTCCAGGCCTTTAAATAGGCGGACCCTGCCGGCACGTTATGTACGTAATCGCCATCGCCTTACGTACGAATCGCCATGGCCTCGCCATCGCCGATTCGCCGGAACCCTTACGTACGAATCGGCACTGGCTTACGACGTAATCGCCCTTACGGCCATAACCGCCACCGCTTACGACGTAATCGCCGCCCTAGCCATCCTCGCGAGTCACCGCCGACCGTGATCGCCACCCCCACGAGTCACCGCCGACCATGCCCGGCCATTCCAACGAGTCACGACCGCCATGCTCGGCCATCCAGTCATCTCGCCACGACTCGGCCAACCGCCCCGTAACGCACGTAACACTTATTCCGTTGCGTCGTAATACGACGTTGACTTGCTACAAGATAATACTCGACACGCACGTAATACACCCCGCATAACGACGTAACTCCATCCGTTGACTCACTGTCCACATCTGCGCCGAAAGCCGCCACCACGGGCCCCACTGCCCGATTCCTCTTGTTACGTACGTTATGTACACTATATAACGTCGTAAGCTAACACATTTTACGTCGTAAGCTCCAAGGCTTAACGTACGTAATGGCTTTTATACTTAGCCAAAATCCAACTGTTCATGTCCGACGTCTCGACGTACAAAATACAAACATACGGCATACCGAATACACATACCGAATCCAAAATATTCTCATACGGTATACGATATCCAAATCTGTTTAACCCGATACAACATATCCTGAATATATCTCACAATCAAAAACGATAATCACACCGGTATAACTGTCTCGGTTCCCAATTTATTTTATCCATACCGTATAGATACCAAACTATACGGATATCTCGAATAAAATAACGCGAAAAATTTATACTAAAAATCCGGGTATTACATACTACCCCCTTAAAATAAGTTTCGTCCTCGAAACTTGCAACCAAATACCAAAGAATGATAAATCCAAAATTTTCCAACTCATCACAAAAACAATCAAGCGTCGCCACAAGCGAACAACCAAAACGATATACTTACAGGTGCGTGAAGCCGATGATCTCCCGTGATACTAGCACACGACTCCCATACGAAGTCTCAACACAACCAACGCACACCAATATCACAAATAGCAGTTTGAAAAGAATCTCGAAAATTTTGGAAACTCCAAAAATCGATTTGACTCAAAAGTCAGAAAAACTCATTTTCAAAAATCACGCTACTACTGCACTCCAGAGAGCCACATAACACACACGCCTGGGTTTCACAAAACCCAAGCTCCGATACCATCTTCTGTAACACCCCCAAAACCATCCGGGATATTACAGCGCCGTAGGTCCCGCGCCGGAACCCACCAGGCTAATAACCATTTACAAAACCAATTCAAAAGCGCCAAAAGGCCGATGACGGTAATATTTTAAATACTCAAATATTTTCAAAAGCATAATTTTGAAATACCGTCATAAAATACCATTTGAAAATACAAGGCGAAGTGCCAAATCTCGATAGTTCAAAATGTACGTTAAGACACCACTTAAACGTACCGATAAAATAATTTGGGAAAAGAGTTTGACGAAAATAACTCAAGTTCGTAAAGTGCCCAAAAGGCCATTTTAAAATACACACACGAGTTGGTAAAAATACCAAAGAGACATTTTGAAATATACACACGCATCGGATAAAGATACCAAAAGGCCATTTTGAAATATACACACGCAGCGGATAATTACAGTTCAAAAATACACATTTGCAATGAAATAAATAACCGAAAAGAATACTCAATACTCCAAAACATGCCACCGCCAAGATCACATCGGAAGCTCATCCCTTCACGACCGCTACTAGCTCGATCTCCGAGTACCTAAAAATAAAGCCCACGACGGGTCACCACAATACTCAATAATGATACCGATCACATCATCATAAATAATTACATACCAATGTAATAATACTGTAAGAATACTACCAACGTAATCTTACCGTTATAACCTTACCAATCCATAATAATCCAATCCTTACCATAATCCACATTTCGCATCCTCGAATGACGAAATGAACTTAACAACAATTATCTGTATTGAATTTCAAAAATACCAACAATCCTCAAAACATCATCATAACTCACAAGTACGGAGTAATCCAACTGTGTCAAATCCTGTTCGTCGGATTACACAATCAAATCTCAACCTGGATAAACCAATAGTACACAACATATCTGTAGATCAACTACCACTTGACAATGAATACAAATCCCGAAAACATCGACATATAGTCCGAATGCTTATATGATCAATAACCAGATCAACCGATAAATCAACTGAGAATATCATCGACATGATAACTCCAACACAACCAATAGAGGATCACGATAACTGAGAATACCATCAACAAGGTAGACTCCAAATGATCAACAATAATGGATCTCAAGAAATAACTCCGACTGTCGAACATACCCCTCGGGCGTATGAACAACCAGTCACAAACCGTCGAACATACCCAACCATAAATGGAGGATGAACGACCAAACAATATGGCTCAAAGATGGACGTCATAGTACGCCCGATCCGGAAATGTGTCCGTGCACAAGCCACCCCGGGTATTGATCACATACACGTGTGGTCTTGTACCTAATTAGCCTCACGAACTACGTCTCGTGTGCACGGTTCAATGTGGAAATATCAACACATAACCATCATGTGCCCGGCTAAAAATCCTACACAATAACCAAT
This sequence comes from Orobanche coerulescens, assembly GCA_033398695.1. NCBI lineage: Eukaryota > Viridiplantae > Streptophyta > Magnoliopsida > Lamiales > Orobanchaceae > Orobanche > Orobanche coerulescens. The sequence continues at coordinate 111,777,996 of CM065815.1, read as the reverse complement.
CGGCACGCATATATGACTCCAGATATGTCACGATGCAACATGGCAACGAAACTCAAAGAAACACATATCCAATAAGGATCAAAAGACTCACCGAAGTGAACAACAACAGACTGACAATGAAAAGTCGACACGACTAATCAATATCCAAAACATCAATCCTGGGATCATCATCCCCAAATGAATGACCAACACGATCTACAATCTCAATACAACAGTCCTGGGATCAACATCCCTCAACGAATAACCGATACGAAACTCATTACACGAAACCTCAACATATACAATAACTCAACATACTAATTATCCACATGACTGAACAAATACTTAGATTACCTCGAAGCCGAAGACAACATCCTTTCCACGAACCACATCCCTAAACGAATACACATTTATACAAATAATCTCAAATAAAGTACCATCCATTAATTACCAAAAACCTTTATCCCGATACTTATGTCATCACGATAACTATCCTCGATATCCGATAATCTATATCCTTGACCAAAGATAACTCATGTCTTCCCTGAACACAATTAAATCATATACCTTATGATTTAATACAACTAGAGCGCGATATACAAACCATTAACCGACAACTTACCTTTCTAACAACATTGCTATACGAATTATAAATGAAATGAAAACGAAACCATTCATCAAATATTATAAACTGAACAAGCATAAACTTGCCTCGATACCGATACCACGAATCCGTTACCAAAATCCATTGCCTTTGTCTACGAGCTCCTCAATCCCGACCAAAAGCAATCTACGAACTCTTTAGCCTCAACCGCAACTCAACGGTCATAATCCACGATCAAAACATATCAACCTATTGCAATAACCGATTAACACACATTCGATAAAAATCAATAACCGACATACTCAACCAACAAACTCAACGGTTCAACGAAACCTCGATCATATACATAATACCAAATAATCCAACTCAACAAATACGAACCCATATCCACGATACAAGCCGTAACTCGATGATCAAAAATAACAATCAATAACCGATCAACAATGGTTCTACAATATCCCGATTAAACACATATCCAAACATCCCGAACCAATCAAACACGAATTCAAAACCACAATACGATTCCACAATCCGAAGATCATATCAATAATCAATCTAAACCAATAAGGGTCTAACATTACCGATTCCAAATTCAATCTTAAATACGGATACAAGTTTCCTCCTTGTAAATTCATGATATAAACCAATTACGGTTATCATTATCAATCCGGACGATCCGATTAATTCAACATCATAGATAACCATATTCCAAAGGTTTCAAATAATTCCATTATCCGAATTGAACACTTGTTAAATACTTATGAATTCTCAAACTCAAAAGTGAATCATAAACTTATCAAATCCGAAATCATATTCGTATTCCTATACGAATATTGTACCAAAACACATAACTTAGTTCTAGATATGAATATTCCATATTCATATATAAAACACCAACACCTTAAAACGTATTCATCAAATCAATGATCAATTCATCTCGACATTAAGGATTTTATAACATATTCGATTCCAACTTCAACTCCAAATACGAAGACAAAACTCCTTCTTGTTCATACTTGTAAATTCGTAGAAAACAATTTATCGATGATTATCGTGAATAATCACATTCCAAAATTATCCGAAATCCTTCCAAAATCATAACATGTAACTCAAGAGTTCTTTAAGAACACGAATTATCCAAATTCACGTTCATAATCCATAAAACAACATAACCCGATGTTTTCTAACATCTAAACAACCCTTAATCATAATTCAAGGTGTATATAATCATGTACTTCAACATATACTTCTCATAACATCATGAATCGCAACAAACCACCAAGAACATCGAGAATACTACGATTCCATAATCATAATAACATAATCGAATCATTTGATCACCAATTCATTATCTTCCTTTAACAAAATTCCCATAATTACCAAGAATCCTCACAACAATATCATTTCCATCACCATTCATACGAAAACGTGTAGAATTTTCCAAGTTCTACTCATTGAGACATTTCATCGAACACTTTGAAGGCATAGTCCAATTCAATCGATTATTCAAAGGAATACTCGAATTCTTTCCACAAAACTTCAAGAACAACGAATAATCTCAAGAATACAACAAGATTCCATCAATAATCTGAGTTAAAACGAATCAAATCGGCCAAGACATCAAGAAACTTCAAAAATATCCAAAACCAAGTGTTTAGGTGTTCTTACCTTCGATCCGGGTGGAAGATGATGTTAATCCATGATTAAAACTTCCAAAACATGTTGTTACATGATGATCTTACTCAAATCCATCCACTTTGATGAAGAAATCGCCAAAAAACGAAGAGAAAACATGAAAATGGCCGGATGACTCGGTCCAGGCCTTTAAATAGGCGGACCCTGCCCGACGTTATGTACGTAATCGCCACCGCCTTACGACGTAATCGCCATGGCTCGCCATCGCCCGATTCGCCGAACCCTTACGTGCGTAATCGGCACTGCTTACGACGTAATCGGCTCTACGGCCAGAATCGGCCATCGCTTACGACGTAATCGCCGCCCCTAGCCATCCTCGCGAAGTCACCGCCGACCGTGATCGGCCACCCCCACGAGTCATCGCCGACCATGCCCGCCATTCCAACGAGTCACGACCGCCATGCTCGCCATCCAGTCATCTCGGCCACGACTCGCCAACCGCCCCGTAACGCACGTAACACTTATTCCGTTGCGCACGTAATACGACGTTGACTTGCTACAAGATAATACTCGTATTACGCATTTAATACACCCCGCATAACGTCGTAACTCCATCCGTTGACTCACTGGCCCACATCCGCACCGAAAGCCGCCACCACGGGCCCCACTGCCCGATTCCTCTTGTTACGTCGTTATGTACACTATATAACGTCGTAAGCTAACACATTTTACGTCGTAAGCTCCAAGGCTTAACGTACGTAATGGCTTTTATACTTAGCCAAAAATCCAAGTGTTCATGTCCGACGTCTCGACGTACAAAATACAAACATACGGCATCGAATACACATACTGAATCCAAAAATATTCTCATACGGTATACCTGATATCCAAATCTGTTTAACCTGATACAACATATCCTGAATATATCTGTCAATCAAAAACGATAATCACACCAGTATAACTGTCTCGGTTCCCAATTTATTTTATCCATACTGTATAGATACCAAACTATACAGTATATCTCAGATAAAATAACGCGAAAAATTTATACTGAAAATCCGGGTATTACAATAAATCCGGGGTAGCACACCTGCGACCAACAAATTAACAATGTCAGGAAACCACGGAAATTTAGCTTCTACCATAAAAGCCGCTCGTCCGGAAACTCTTCTTTAATCCCTTCGATCTCGGGCTTCTCCTTCTTCTTGTACTCGAGGCGAGATAAGTGGTCAGCCACCACATTCTCACAACCTTTCCTGTCTCGAACTTCCACATCAAACTCTTGTAAAAGAAGAATCCATCGAATTAGGCGAGGTTTAGAATCTTTCTTTTCGAACAAGTACTTGATAGCTGCGTGGTCCATGTGTACTATCATCTTTGTCCCAATTAAGTATGATCGGAACTTATCAAAAGCAAATACCACGACAAGCATTTCTTTCTCCATTGTTGTGTAATTTTGTTGGGCTCCGTCCAATGTTTTGCTTGCATAATAAATAGCCCAAAAGAGTTCTTCATGACGTTGTCCCAACACGGCTCCGACCGCATAATCACTTGCATCACACATGATCTCAAAAGGTTGAGACCAATCCAGTACTACGAGGATAGGAGCACTCACTAATGCCTTCTTTAAAGTTTCAAATGCCTGCAAACACTCGTTAGAAAGAATGAAAGCGGTATCTTTTTCTAACAATTTACTCAAAGGTTTAGTGGTTTTTGAAAAATCTTTTATGAATCTCCTATAAAAACCAGCGTGACCAAGAAAACTCCTAATTGCCTTTTCATTCTTCGGTGGGGGAAGTTTCTCAATGGCAACCATTTTCGCCCTATCAACCTCCAATCCAGCAGCGGACACTCTATGGCCTAGGACAATTCCTTCTTGCACCATAAAGTGGCATTTCTCCCAATGTAGCACGAGATTAGTATCTTCACACCGCTGCAAAACTAAAGTGAGATTATGCAATCAATGATCAAATGAATTTCCAAACACCGAAAAATCATCCATGAATACTTCCATTATATTTTCGATCAAACCATGAAAGATAGCCATCATGTAACGCTGAAAAGTGGCTGGGGCATTACATAAGCAAAACGACATTCTACGATAAGCATAAATTCCATAAGGACATGTAAAAGCTGTTTTTTCTTGATCTTCCGGTGTTATGTAGATTTGATTATACCCCGAATATCTATCAAGAAAACAGAAAAATTCATACCCCGCCAATCTATCAAGCATTCGATCCATGAAGGGAAGGGGAAAATGGTCTTTGCGAGTAGCTATGTTCAAAGCCCTATAGTCGATACACACTCGCCATCCCGTAACTACCCTCATAGCAATTAATTCATCTTTCTCGTCTTTGGTTACAGTCATCCCTCCTTTTTTTGATACAACTTATGTAGGACTCACCCACTCACTATCAGAAATTGGATATATCATTCCGGCATCTAATAGTTTGAGCACTTCCTTTTTCACCACTCCTTTCATTATGGAATTAAGTCTTCGTTGATTTTGCACTTTAGGTTTAAAATTTTCTTCAAGAAAAATCCTATGCATGCATATGGAAGTGCTAATTCCCTTCAAATTTGAGATAGACCATCCTATAGCCGACTTATGTGCTCTCAATACACGAAGCAATTTATCTAGTTGAGTAGATGAAAGTGAAGAGGATACAATTACCGGATTGGTATTGTTATCATCTAGAAATGCATACATGAGGTGTTCTGGAAGGGCTTTAAGGTTCAAGCTTGGTTTAGATACATCTGATTGAGATGAAACGGACCCAAAATTTTGAACCGTGTCATTCGACACGGTCGAGTCGTCCGTCAGCTTGATTTCCGCAACTACTTCATGCTCCTCTTTGTCAAAATCATCGGATTTATTGATTTGCGGTTCTTCCTGTAGAGAATTCAATTCACAAACATAATCAAACAAGTCAGAATCATCAAACTCCAAAGTTGAATCACTAGAAAAACATGAATTTGTAAGGGAAAATTCTAACGGATCCGAAGACAATGAGTGTAAGATTTTTTTCTTTCCATACGAGCTTATATGGTCAATAACATTGCAATATTCCATATTATCATAAAATTTCTTAGCTTTAAATATAGAAAATAGAACATGCTCATCGTTAACATGTAGTGTTAATTCTCCCCTTTCAACATCAAATAAGAGCCTTTCCCATTGCTAAAAACGGACATCCAAGGATAAGTGGTAGATCTTCATCTTCTTCCATATCAATAACGACAAAATCCACTGGAAATATAAATTTGTCGACTTTTACAAGCACATCTTCAACAATCCCCTTGGGGTGGGTTATGGATCGATCCGCCAATTGTAGCATATTCTTTGTGGCTTTCATTTCTCTGACACCTAATTTCCTGAAAATAGATAAAGGCATAAGGTTAATCGAAGCACTTAAATCACACAAAGCTTTATCGAATGAAATGTTTCCAATGGTGCATGGAATGGTAAAGCTTCCGAGATCCTTAAGCTTTTGAGGTAATTTGCGTTGGATAATAGCGCTACATTCTTCGGTTAGTTTAACCGTCTCATGCTCTTCCATATTTATTTTTCTTGACATGACATCCTTCAAGAATTTGCATAGTTAGGCATTTGTTCCAAAGCGTCTGCAAAAGGAATATTGATATTAATTTTCTTGAAGTTGTCTAAAAACTTTGCGAATTGTGCATCTAAGTTTTTCTTTTTGAAACGTTGAGGAAAAGGGAGAGGAACGTTAGGAGTAGAGTTAGAAGATATTTTAGGCTTCTCAGCCCCCTTAGATATATCATGCTTCCCTTATTCCTCTACAATTTCGATTTGATCCCCCTTGACTCCCTCTTTTTGTTAGACCATTGGCATCTTTGGCCCTTCATAATTCGTACTGCTTTTTAAGGTGATAGCTTGACAAAACTCTTTTGGATTCACTTTGGTATTGCTCGGAAATTATCCCCGGTGATGTTGACTCCCGACAACTTTAGCCAATTGTCCAATTTGAGTTTCGAGATTTTTCATTTGAGCTCCCATGGTGGTAGCTAATTGAGTGACATGGCCTTCGATTTTGTCTAATTTTTCCTCATCTCGACTAAATCAGCTTTTTGTCTCCATCATAAAGGTAGCTAGAATATTCTCAAGATTTGACGTCGGCTTTGATTCTTCAATTATCTCACCATTCGACACTTTGAATCCGGCCGGTGGTTGCAAGGCATTCTTTGGATTAGCATAGTTAAAATTTTCATGATTTCGGTTGGAGGGATGGTAGAAACCCGGTGGTGGATTATTCCGGAAATTATTGTAATTCTGATTATTAATGTAATGTGCCTCCTACAATGGGTCGGATGGTAGTGAACTTGAACTTCCTTGAGAAGCTACCTTCGAATCACCTCCTTTTATTAGAGCTCCCAATTGAGTAGTTAACATCGTCATTTCCGCGGTTAGTGCCTTGATAGGATCTGAATCGGATATCTCAGCCACCCTTCTAATATTTGCTCTTTCCATTGGCCATTTATAGCTATTCATAGCCATTTCTTCTATCAATCCATTAGCTTCTTCAGTGCTCCTTGCTAGCAATGCCCCTCCCGCGGAAGCATCAATAAAATTTCTTGTTTCTACCATAAGACCATTGTAAAATAAACACATTTGTTGGTCTTCGGGGAAACCATGTCGAGGGCATCGCCTTAGTAGATCTTTGAAACGTTCCCAAGCTTCATATAACGGTTCGGAGTCCAGTTGATGAAATTGAGTAATCTCACTTTTTGGCTTCATTGTCTTGTTGGGTGGGAAAAATTTGAACAAATTTTTTTCGCTCAATTCTTCCCATGTCTTTATACTTCCAGGAGCTAAAGTTCCAAGCCAATTTCTTGCCTTCTCTCTAAAAGAGAATGAAAACAATCGTAAGCGTATTGCATCATCCCAGACTCCATTCATTTTGATAGTATCACATATTTACATGAAATGAGTGAGATGGGCATGTGGATCCTCGACAGCAAAATCCTACAAATTGATTTTGTTGAACCATTGAAATTAAGGTGGGCTTCAACTCGAAATTTAGGGCATTGATTGGAACATGAGTGATTCCTACAAAGTTTCGGTCCAGTTTTGGTCAGAATCCATCCCGAATTGATTGCACCCTAATTGTTGGATTTTCAATCCTTCCGCCCTCGTTGTCTTGGATTATTGCATTCTCGTTCGTGTTGTTCCTTCCCACGTTATCTCCCGCTCTCTCCATGTCTTCAAAAAGATCCCTTCTTAGTTTCCTTGAGGTAGCACTTGTTCTTCGGGCAAATGCTTCTACTTCCGGGATGAAAGTTTCTAAAGACACTCGAGATGAACGAGTGTTCATGCACTCCTTGAGTAATATTTAAAAATGTACAACATGAGTTATGTAACAAACATAAGAAAATATCTAAAGTAAGACTAGAAACACTTATCGTAATATCAACACTAATAAAAATAAATTAGTCCCCGGCAAAGGCACCAAAAACTTGTTCGCTATATTTTTAAACAATCCGCAAGTGTACGGAGTAAATGTAGAAAGCGGCGAGCAAGGTCGTATTCCACAGAGACTAAATATTCGTATTGTATTGGGTACTAGATTTTAATGTTCTTAGTTTTATCTAGACGATCGTAAAGTGAATGGATGGTTAATGAAATAAAATAAAATGATGACAATAAAAGAAAATATCCGAATTAAAGAGAATTTCAAGAGTTTAGAAAGGTAGATTCCAAGGCTAGATTTCCGTTGATTACTAAGTTTAGTCGGGATTGGTTCAAAAAGTTCTAAGTGTGTTTCCAAAATGATAATCACAATAATATTCTAAAGTATCTCTCGAGATGTATTAAAATGTAGATTAAACAACCTATAACAACGTCTCCGTCTATTATAAATTATCTAACTCCAAAATATTCATAAAATTAAACATCATCATAGCTTATCATCGATTTCTCAATCTCGTAATTTACTACGTCAAATACTCGAAACCTATTAATACCCTCTTCTCTCGAATCATGAGCAATTAAGTTAAACATGTAAAAACATTGATCAAGTGTTCTAACATGAATTAAAACCAAATATTTGATAAAGAAATCACACTAGATATATATAATCATCAATCCCCCAAAAACAACATGAATCAACATACTCCCATGCCCGGAATCTAAAAGTTTAGCCGGACATGGTAATGAAGGAAATCTCAATAAATATTATGTTCATCATGTTCATGCCAAATAAAACAATAAAAATAAGTAAAAGATAGGGAGAAAATAAAACTCGAATGGTGTCTTGTAGGATGAAGCCTTCAAAATGTTCTTCAAGAGTTCTTCCTTTTCTTCCTCCAAGTCTCCTTCTTTTGGTAGGTTTCTTTCTTAATCCTGTGTGTTTCTTCCCTCACCAACTCTCCAAGACTCTCTAAATCAAGATATCCTCCCAAGTCCAGCCAAAGATCCTTTTTATAAAGCCAAAATACTATTTTTATTGTTCAAATCTTGCAAAAATGTCAAAAAGTGATTTTTCCACCGAAAAGTGACACGGCCCGTGTCAAATGACATGGCCCGTGTCATACTGCTGTAGAAACCGCATCTGCTTCTGGCGAAGGAACCCGACCGTGTTGTATCACACGGTCGAGCCAGTGACACGGCCGTATCAAATGACACGGCCCGTGTCATACTCTTCAGGATTTGACAAAATTGCCTGGATATGAAACCCGACCGTGTCATTGTGGCACGACCAAGCTAGTGACACGGCCCGTGTCAAATGACACGGCCGAGCCCGTGTTGGTCCTTTTTGACTCCGTTTTTCCTCCTTTTTAGGCTCGATCTCTCGTTTCCGCATTGCTTGATATGTATTAGGGTTTGAGACTTCGTTCTTGCTTGATTAATGTCCATAAAGTACCTATAAAAACAATAAAACGTACCCAAACGTGATCGAGTCCAATAAACACAATATGAGCACAAACGACACAATTTTACACATTTTAGGATCTTAAAATCCGAAAAATCTTTGCAAAAATATGTGTAAAAATGAGTGTTATCAAAAGGATTTCTTAATTATGGTTAATTTAGTTTAATCATAGTTAGTTAAATTAAAACTCAAGGTTATGTATGATTGATATAATAATAATGGTATAATAATAAGTACAAAGTAGTAATGATATTAATAATACCGATATTGATAAGAATAATAATATCAAGAATAATATTTATAATGATATAGAAATGATGTAAATATTAATACTGTGAATATTAATATTGTTCTCTGTTATAAATATTATTATTATTAATAAAAATACCTTTAATAATTATAATATTAGTAACAATGGCTAATATTAGATGTTTCTGAAATTAAATTGATAAAATTGACTCGGGCTTTGAACTTATGAGATATCAAAAAATTATTCACGATCCTCTAAATGAAATTAAATGTATTGACTTGTACGTGAAGTCGGAGTTCAGTGGCTAACAGAGCTGTTAAATATTCTCCTCAGAGGTTCTAAGATGCCGACGGAGTGGAGGCATAGTATTATCGTGCCGTTTTTCAAGAACAAAGGCGATGCTCAGAGTTGTAGTAACTATAGGGGTATTAAACTCCTCAGTCATACTATGAAACTTTTGGAAAGGGTAGTAGAATGCAGGGTTAGAAGAGAAGTTGAGATCTCAGAGAACCAATTTGGCTTCATGCCGGGGAGGTCCACGACTGAGGCCATTCATCTCATCAGACGCCTTATGGAGAAGTTTAGAGAGAGGCGTAAGGACCTCCATATGGTGTTCATAGATCTAGAGAAGGCTTATGATAGCATTCCGCGCGAGGTTATTTGGAGGAGCCTAGTAGAGAGGAGGGTGTCGTTGCCGTTCGTTAGGGCGATCCAAGACATGTACTCCCAAGCTAGGACGTGCGTTAGGACCCTAGCTGGTGACACCCAGTATTTTCCGGTTGAGATAGGGCTACACCAGGGGTCGGCGCTAAGCCCTCTTCTCTTCGCTCTGATCCTTGACGTCATTTTGCGGGGGATACAAGATGGCGTCCCGTGGTGCATGATTTTTGCTGACGACATTGTGTTAGTGGCGGAGTCGAGGAGGGAGGTGAACTCGAAGTTGGAGCTATGGAGGTCTAAGTTAGAATCCCAGGGCTTGCGTGTGAGCCGTTCTAAGACTGAGTATCTAACTTTAGTGGTGAGGCCAACGAGGAAGATGTAGAGGTAATGATTGCTGATCAGATCGTACCCCGTATAGATAAGTTCAAGTATTTGGGTTCGATCATTCAAAAGGAAGGTGAGTGTAAAGATGATTTTACTCATCGCATCAAGGCGGGGTGGCTAAGGTGGAGAGCAGCGACAGGGATCCTGTGCGACAAGAAAGTCCCTCTAAAGTTGAAGGGTAAATTCTATAGAGCGGCAATTTGACCTGCAATGTTGTATGGCTCTGAATGTTGGGCGATGAAGAAGTCGCTTGAGAGCAAGTTGGAAGCGGCTGAAATGAGAATGTTACGCTGATCATCTGGTCGCACAGTGTTAGATAGAATCTCGAATGGGGTCTTTAGGAACGCGCTAGAAGTGGCGCCCATTTCAGCGAAAGTTAGGGAAGGGAGATTGAGATGGTTTGGCCACATCCGTAGGAGGCATGCATCTGCTCCGGTGAGGAGGGTCGAGAGTTTATTGGTTGTCGGGGAGAGGAGGAGAGGCAGACCGAGGAGGACATGGGAGGAGTAGCTGAGATTAGATTTGAAGGCCTTAAACCTTTCCGAGACCATGACGGTTGATAGGTGCGCTTGGTGGCGCCAGATCAGAGTTGTGGATTCTTTAGTTGGGAGTGGTGCTGTAGTTTAGAGCCTCAGGGTTGGGTTGTCTCGGTTAGCTTTGACCTAGAGCTTTGCATTTTTACTTTTATTGTATATTTTATCCTATTGCCTTTTGCGTGTGGTGTATTTTTTACAGGGAGCTGTGCGCGGAGTCAACCTCGCTTCTGTTTGAGCAGCGTTCATCGGGGGTGAAGTAGCCAAATTGCTCTTAGGCAAGTCCCATGTGGATTAAGCCATGGGCTCAGGTATGGTATTGAGCTTTTTCGAATCATATGCTGCCCTTTGTATTTTTCACGCAATATTTTGCTGTGCACTAAGCTGGGGGTCTTCACGAAAACAGCCTCCCTACCGTAATAAGTAGGGGCATGGTCTGCGTACATCTTACCTTCCCCAGACCCTGCTCTGAGCGGGATATACTGGGTATGTTTGGTTTGGTGAAGTGAAAATAATTGTACAACAATTACTCACTCGATAATGAAATGAGACTAAATAAAATGAAATGGATTATTAATATTATTATAAATAATAATATTATTTTGTGAAAATGGCGATATTACATAATAACACTAATAATGATAATATAATAAATATTAAACATAATAAATATAATAAAATAATAATAAAAATAATAAGATAATAATAATAATAATATATAGTAAAATAATGATAATAATAATAGAATTAATTACAATCATAAGGACAATAATAATAATACTAATAAATATGCCCCAAAATGTCACCAAAATATTAAATATCACAAATAATAATAATAATAATAATAATAATAATAAATAAATAAAAGGTGGAAGGTGCTAAAACATATGCCCCAAATGTCAGAAAAGAATCAAATGTCAATTATTGTTTCCACTTTCACACTACATACTTTCATAAGAATGCACACACTTGGGATACCAATTATACAATATGATGCAAATGATCAAGGAAGAAAAGCTCACTTATGTTTGAAGACAATCGTAAAGAAGCCATGTCCAAGGTTCGAAATGCTTTAGCAAGAAAAATTTGGCGAGCAAATCGAACAGAGAGTGATCATAAAGACGACGACGAAGATGGCGTGGATAAAAATGATGAGCTTTTTTAATAGTGATCAGGACTGGTGTTCTGTTGAGGGGTTTTATTTTTTTAACATTTTATAATGTAATCTTTGATGTAATGCTATGCTCTTGAGCATTGTCATGACTACTGACGACTTTTGATTTTCACTAGCAATGAACAATATCAACTGATTATTCTTAGGACCACTGATGATTCTTGTAAATATTTTTTTTTAAAATACCTATTGTTACTAATACCACATTATTGTATTACAATAATATTAATGATATTAATAACAATAAAGATAATAACGATAATAATAATAATAACAATGATAATAATGATAAATAATAATAATAATAATAGTAATCAACAATAACAACAATAAATATTATTAATAATAATACTAAATATTATTAGTAATAATAATAGTAATCAACAACAACAATAATAATAACAATAATAATAATCATTAATAATAAAAATTATTAATAATAATAAGAAGAAGAATTGAATCGAATTTAAATCGAATGGCGAATCGAATGGACCTGACTGAATTGAACTAAATCAATCAATCAAACTGAAAACGAAGTCCAAAAGAACAGGGCCTTACTGTCCTAACCACAATGCGGAAATTGTTGATTCTAGCTATGCTCGATTCATAAAAATGGCTAAATCTTTGGGAGTCTGGAGCCGCATAAATTAGAGATTCGTGGGACTCGGGTCTTAATCATCAAGACCCAGAAGTCCATCAGCAGTTGTCGTTCTTACAGTTACAATGGAGTTACTTAATATAGGGAAGAACAACAAAATGATCCAATTATACTTGATCAAATTATGAATAAGGAATCACCATAAGCGATCAAGAGATTATAGATACACCTCTGATTGACGAATCACAAGTGCCTAACGAGCCACATGAGGAACTAGCTGTAAGATGGCCTGGAAGATGAAAAAAAACATATTATTCCAATGACTAGATGGTGTATGCTCTCGATATATGACAAGCATTGATAAAGATTCAATGCCATTGAGGATATCATGGAAGATAATTTCTGAAAAGAAGATCAATGCCATGGAAAATTAAGTAACGGATGATAACAAAGTATAGAATTAGTTAATTTTCCTCAATACTTCAAACAAGTCGGGTGCAAAACCATGTCAATGATGCTGGAATATAGAAGTGTGGTGGGAGGATTTATATAAATTTGGAGGAATTTAATTAAGTTTGGTTTTACTGTGGATTCGTGTGTGAGCAGTGTAGAGAGATAAATCTATTTGTAAGAACTCTTATATTTTTTATTTGCCTCACTAACTCTTGTTGGTTCTGTGAATTTCCAACAATGTAATTGCAATAAAAAATTATAAAAAAAAGCAACCTATTACAGTCTTAATAAAATAAAAGCTGAATTAAAATTACAACTTTAGCAGAGGCGAGATAACTCTTTCCGTAAGATAATTTTGCCCCCGTATAAGAGTAGACGGCTCAGGCAATATGTCCCCAAGATAGAACTGCTACACGTTTCTGAGTTAGGTGCTCTCCAAAACTCAGAACTCCGGAGAACGCTCAAGTGCTGGAAACTGGGTATGAAAACAAGAGGAAAATATGTTGCAGTATGTAGTATGCCTGTATTTCGTCTATGTTCTAGTGTATGAAATGAAATGCATAAGACCCCCTTTTAGGGTCCAATTCCACTCCAGCGGGTGGGGAGTTACTACATATTAAAGTGTCATTAATTCTCTTTAATCCTTCAGCTGAAGAGTTACCTCCATAAATAGTCTCATTTAATTCTGACGTTACATTATGGAGTGTGAAGAGTCATATTCCAGAAGCTAAGTTCTCAACCTGCCTCATTTCAGCCGAGACCAAATATCAGCTGAGTTTTCAACCCCCAAAAATCAGATCAGATAGGTTTTCAGCCCCAAATATTAGATCAGATGGGTTTCAGCCCCAAATATAAGATCAGATGGGTTTTCAGCCCCAACTATCAGATCAGATGGATTTTCAGCACCAAATATCAGATTATATGGGTTTTCAGCCCCAAATATCAGATGGGTTTTCAGCCCCAAATATCAGATGGATTTTCAGCCCCCAAATATCAGATGGGTTTTCAACCTGGTTAACTCTTCACTATTTCAATTAAATAGCCAACTTTAATCATGTTGGAATATTCTATTCCACATAATCATATATTGGTTTTGATGATGAATTGATGATGAGCTAATGATGATTTGATGATGCTACCGATCAAAGAAAACAACAATGAAATGAAGCAAAACAACAAAGAAGTCGGAGGCGAACGAGCTGGACTGAAAAGCAAAGAAGTGAGAATTAACAATGATTAACGTATGTTATGATCAGTATATAACGTACGTAAGTAAAACCCAGCTGAAGGTAGACGAGTTTGGCAGAAGTGTTAACGTACGCAACACATTCAGCGCAACGTACGTGATGTGAAGGCTATAATTTATGTAAGGTTAACAGTCTAACGTACATAATGAAGGTGTTATGGAATTCAAACAAATGATCCGTTGGAATGATTCGAGAAGATCAAAAAGGCATGCAACGGATACATACTTTAACGTACGTGATATTGAGTATATAACATACGTAACATGGTGTATTTAACATACGCTATGGGAGTGTAATATCCGCCTGAACTCTCATCCTTACTGTTGTATTCTTCGGATAATTCGAGTATTATCGTACCATATCCGTATATATTATTATTGTGAGTATATTGTTGAGGTATGTTAAATCAAATTGTTTATCTCTGTTGTCCACACTATAGTCGATCGTTAGTTATTGCTTGGAGAATTTCATTTTTTCTTTGCATTGCCCTTAGCGTACGCTACCATGGTATTGTTACGTACGCTATGCATGTAATAGTACGTACGTAACACTGCTACGTTAACGTACGTAATGGGCTATATCAGACAGCATCTCGCCTTTCGATGGGTGGGACCGAGCGTGTAGGTAGTGGTCGGGAGTCGATCGTGACAGCCTAGTCAACGGCCATTACGTACGTAATGGCTATGCCTTAGCGTACGTAATGTACAAGAGCCTTACGTACATTTATTAAGGCAACGTACGTAAGAACATGTGTATTTTGAGTCAGTAGCATTTTGGAATCTCTTACGTGCGTAATGTTCATAATGATTAGGTACATAATGTTTGTAACGTACGTTAATCTTTAGCTATAGCGTACGTAATGCTGAATTCGGGTTAGAAAGGCATGGCTTGCCTTTCATTTTCTGCTCAACCCAACTCAACCCTCCCTTTGAGAAACCGATTCCCCACCTTGTCAAATCGATTTCTACCCATTCCGTCTTGTGTTGGAGCTTCGTCACTTGGAGTGTGGCTTGGCGATTAGGAGATTGAAGTGTATTCTTGGAAGTGTTGGTGTTGTTCTTCATTTTGTGGTTGGTTTTTCCTTAACTTGTATTGAATCCATGCTTGTGATGATATTAGTATTAAACACTTCGTATAATGTTAGATTAATCTAGTATAAACATGATAGTTATTAAAATCATGTTCAAACTAAGTGAAGAACAATATAAGGAATGTTAGTATCACTTCTTAATGTAAGATAACTTCATAGCATAGTTGTGTTGATTATGTTGGATAAAATATGATTAATAACATGACAATAGGAAGTTGATTTTGATCTTGATACTTAGAACTTGTAAGTAAGGAATCCTTGATGACTAGAGGTGTTAGATTCTAATCCTATCTTGAATGTTCAGTTAATCCTTGAGAGATAACATGGAACTATGTTTTGGCCTTACGAAATTGATACATTCGTGATGAATTTGATAAGTCGATGAAATGGATTGTCTAAATGTCATGTTAACCCCCTGAAAATGATTATTACAAGATTGAATGATGTTATGTTTAGAGTTTCAAACATCCTAAATGATATAACTAGGTTTTGAGCAACTTCTTCAAGGTAAAGTAATGGATTTTAGTAGAACACAAACATAACCTTCATATATTCAAGTTAATCGAATGTGTTGATAACTTAAGAAGGTATTAACCACTACGTTAATATGTTGATAGTGTTCTTAGGATGATTATAACGATTATAGGTGATAATGATGCAGTAGAATTAATGGCCGAATTCAATTACGTTGATCCTTGTGTATTATGAGACGTAAATTAGGATGATGTTCTTATTATGCTTAAAACTTAAAGTTATGATTTCATTTCTGGATTGGCTTAACATAATCATTGGAAAAATGATGAAGAATGTAAATAAACACAAACCTTTAACATGTTCAACGTTAATCGGAAGTGTTGATGGATTGAGAGTATGTTTAATCATCATAGTATTACATTGATAATGTTCTTGACTTCAAATGCTTGGCATTAATGTTAGATTATGTGGGAGAATCTAATAAACTTGAGATATGATAATTCGTAATTGGAGCGTTAGAATGTTCGATAGGGTAGTTGAACAATTCGAGTAAAGTTACGAATATTGTTCTTATGAATTAATACCATTATCGTATGAATGTGTTGTTGAATGAATTACGTTTCAAGGTTGCTTGTTCAAGTGAGTATTGTTACACAAAGATACCGTTCGTTTGTTCATTTAAAGAAGGATTATTCATCTACGAAATTGAGGCAAGTTATCTTGCTTGGTTATAATGATGGTTGAATTCTTGTGATTATTATGCATTTCGTGTATATGAAATGTTCTGTGAATCTATGATTCATGATGTGATGATGTCTTTGATCGTGTTACCATTTGTGGCGGGATTGTATTCCCAAGCTTATCGCCCTTGTTACCGTTGGTCTCATTGAGCTTTTTTGTCACTTCGGTTTGATTCCTTGATAAAAGTGTAATTCGTTGAGTTTCGTTGTCATGTTGCACCGTGATATCTCTGGAGTTATATATGCGTGTCGATTGGTTATGTGTAGGATTTTTAGTCGGACACTTGATGGTCATTCGTGGATGTTTCCGCATTAGATCGTGCACACGAGACGTAGTTCGTGAGGGTAATTAGGTACATCGTCCCACGTATATTCTGGATTCCGTATACGGGGTGGACATGTGCACAGACACATTTCCGGATTGGGCATACTATGATGTCCGTCTTGAGATATATTATTTGGCCATTCATATTTTTGGATATGTTCGGCAATTGGGACTGACTGTTTATACGCCTGCGGGGTATATTCAGTAGTCGATTGTTTCTTTGAGATCCGTATGTATATGACTCATATAATGCCATGAGAATTATTATCATGTATAGCTGACCATGTGGTTTGGGCGAAATACTTGTATTTCAGGGCGAGGAAATGGCAAGACACAGGAAGAGCACGATGGCGGCGGAGGGTTTTGAAGGATGCTAATTTGGGGGGCCCGAGTCTTTTTGATGTTCGGTTATGTCTTACTGTGATTTTTCATTTCTTCGGATGAATGCATTATTATTTGTAAGGTATTTTCCATCTTCATATGGTCTATACTAAAGTTGGATCCTATGAACGGTTGTGTGAGTTGACATATATGATTTATACTCCATATCGGGGTTTTTACTGTGGTTCAGTACCACGTTTATGGATGTTAAAGTTATGTTGTGATCTCGCCTGGTGGGTCCCAATGGGGTCCACGGCACTGTAATAGCCGCCATTTTCGGGGTGTTACAGAAGATGGTATCGGAGAGTCTTTTTATTTTGAGTCATTATAGATCAAACTAGCATCAAGAAACCTTCGTGCCACGTGTGACCTGTGCAAGCGCCTGACCCGTCGAATACGGTATGTTTCTCATGAGCCATGATTTAATTACTCGCATAATGTTGATGATGAATTGATTTCCTTACTGATCTTGTCATCTTGAGAATGTGTGGTAAGATTCATCTGTTTGATTTTCTGAGGAAATTCAAAATTGATTGTGTGATCAGAACTGGTTCGACTTGATGTCGATATGATATTGAGTGTGTGGCACCCGCGGTGCCGATAATTCATTATGAACTCTTTTCTTGAATATGTAATTCCTTGTTGCTATTAACTTAGCACGAATTTTGATTGATATCTTGAACTGTACTTATGGTTATCATTATGATTTGATTCTTTCAGTATGGAATGAAATCCGAGAGACCGTGGCAGAGGGGGACGAGGCCGTGGAAGGGGCCAAATCCCGATACCACGAGCCAACAGGCACGCGAATGTGGAGCAGAGATCCGCAGGCAGTGATTCGCCTTCTAGGTACCAATCGCACCACACTTGACGCGAGGATACGCGTCTCAATCCTTGCACTGTGATGCAAGGAATGATGGCCAAAATGACCCAAATGGGCCATCTGATGGAAGTTATGCAGAGGAATACTACTGGCCAACGGCAGGGGCAGCAACCTCCGCCTCTGGTGCACGGCAAGATCGTGCGACGAATCATTAGCGACATATCACGTCAGCGACCTCCAACCTTTGAAGGCTCTTCTGAGCATGCTGATGTTGTACATTAGTTAGAGCATCTCGAGAAACTGTTCAAGATGGTGGAGTGCCCAGAAGAGAACCGAGTTGCTGTGGTGGCTTATTACCTTAGTAAAAGCGCCCATACTTGGTGGCTTTCTGTGAGACCTGCTGACGGCGTGAGTACCTAGGAGGACTTCAAGAATCTCATGTTGAACCCGCGAAGCCATCTGAGGACGAGGATGTGTTAGCTATTGCCGAGAAATTCCAGGCACTTCTTCCTTTTGCTATGTTAGTTGTCCGTACGGAAGCTGATAAGATCAAATATTTCCTTAAGAGTCTTAAACCCCGGATGAAGATGCAGTTGCTTAACCACCACTGTACGATCCTACCAGAGTTTATCGAGAAGGCTCTAGAATACGAACTTACTGCGGAGGAGATTTCCAAGAAGCAGCCTCAGTCTTCCAACAAGAGATCCAGGAACCAGACCCAGGCAGAAAGTAACCGGGGGACGCTCTAGAAGCCCCAGTCTGCACCAAATCCTTCTGAGCGGCCACCTATGGTGCAGAAGCCGACCATATCGCACTCTCGAGCAATCAGCTTATCGATCGTGTGTTATAACTATGGGGACCAGGGATACATCAGCTCCAAATGACCAAAGTCGGCCGTCGCCTGTCACACTTGTGGGAAGAATGGACATCGTGCTTGCTATTGTAGGGGTGGATCCGGGCGTGCTCCAGTAGCATCTCTAGCTCCAGGACAGTCTTCTGTCTAGGACGGCGTACCTCCGTCCGCTTCTCATCAGACTACCGAAGCAAAGAAAGGGATGGGCCGAGGAAATCAAGCTGGTACACCTAGTACCGGAGTTGCAAAACCCAGAGTCTATGAGATGAAGAAGGCCGACGATCCCGAAGCTAGCATGATTGCAGGTACTCTCGAGATCCACTCTCATCCCGTTTGTGTCTTTTTTGATACTGGTGTTTCACACTCCTTTTTATATGCCTCTTGTTTGAGTCGTTTGCAATTAGATCATGTTACCGATTGTGAACCTTATGTCATTAGTCTACCCGATGGTAGAAGAATTGTTGGGAATCGTGAAGTACAGAACTGTCCGATTCGCATAAACGACCGTGAGTGGTTGTCAGACTTGATTGTGGTCGATTTACCTAAAGATGATGTGATCTTGGGCATCGACTGGATGGATCGTCATGATGCCGTGCTTAGCGTCCGTAAGCGAATAGTTACTGTCACATCTGATGATGGCGTCGATGCATTTTTCAGGGTGATAATCCAAGTCATTCCGGGAGAATCATCAGCATAATGAAAGCGGTAAGACTGCTTAATCAAGGGTGTGTTGGTTATTGGTGCTACATGACCAAGACAACCGATCGGCCAGTTGAGTTGACCAATATTTCGGTAGTTCGAGATTACCCAGATGTATTTTCGGATGAGTTACCAGGCTTACCTCCATATCGCGATGTAGAGTTTACTGTTGAGTTAGAGCCAGGCACGTCCCCGTTTTCAAAAGCACTGTATCGTATGGCACCGACCGAGAAGCAGGAGTTGAAGAGCCAGCTTGAGGAGTTCATTGAGAAAGGCTATATTCGACCTAACACGTCCCCTTAGGGAGCGCCGGTGTTATTTGTACGGAAGAAAGACGGATCATTGCGTTTGTGTATTGATTACCGTGAGCTGAATAAAGTAACAATCAAGAACAAATATCCATTACCTCGTATCGATGATTTGCTGGACCAGCTCCAAGGAGCCGCTGTATTTTCCAAGATCGACTTGAGATCCGGGTACCACCAATTGCGGATTCGAGAGTCTAACATTCCGAAGATAGCTTTTCGCACTCGTTATGGGCATTATGAGTTCGTTGTCATGCCATTCGGACTGACTAACGCACCGGCAATGTTCATGGAGTTGATGAATCAGGTTTTTCTTAATTATCTGGATTGTTTTGTAGTCATTTTTATTGACGACATTCTGATTTACTCTCGTGACCATGAAGAGCATGAGTGTCACCTCCGACAGGTTCTCGATGTGTTAAGGCGAGAACAACTCTATGGAAAATTTTCTAAGTGTGAATTCTGGATGCCTGAAGTTATTTTTCTTGGACATGTAATATTAGCAGATGGAGTGAGAGTAGACCCACAGAAGACAGAAGCCATCTGGGATTGGATACCTCCGAAGAACGTGAAGGAAGTTCGTAGTCAACCGATGACTAACCTGTTGACGAAAGATCAGAAATATTTGTGGTCGGAAGCATGTCAGCAAAGTTTTGATGAACTCAAGAGTCGATTGATTTCAGCACCTATTTTGGTTCTACCAAAAGGAACGGAAGGATTCGTGGTATATAGTGATGCGTCGAGACAGGGCCTTGGCTACGTATTAATGCAGAATGGGAAAGTGATCGCCTATTCATCTAGACAGTTGCGACCTTACGAGGTCAAATACCCGACCCATGATTTGAAGTTAGCTTCCGTGGTGTTTGCTTTAAAAATCTGGCGCCACTATCTGTATGGAGTTACCTGTCAGATTTTTATGGACCACAAGAGCCTGAAGTACATTTTTACTCAGAAGGAGTTGAATATGAGGCAGAGGGATAGAGCTAATCAAAGACTATGATATCGAGATATTGTATCATCCGGGCAAGGCAAATGTAGTTGCCAATGCCTTGAGTCGTAAAACCATACAGGAGCAGATACTTGCCCGCTTGACCGCCCAGAGAGAATTGCAGTTAGAGTTCATGAGGCCGGAGATTGAGGTCTGGTTACAGCGCATTCAGGGACAACTTTGCACGCTTGAGATTTCATCATCCCTTGATGAGATAGTCAGGACGAAACAGATGACGGACCCGTTCTTATCTAGAATTTAGGGAGAAATGGATTAGGGGAAGGCCCCTAGATTTGTGGTTCACGAGGAGGGACTGATACGTTTCAAAAATCGAGTATGTGTACTGGCGGATGAAGAGTTGAGGAACACTATTCTGAAGGAGGCTCATGCTACCCCGCATTCCATACACCCGGGATCGAACAAAATGTATAAGGATTTGAAGCCGCATTATTGGTGGGGTAACATGAAACGGGAAATTGCAAAATTTGTTTAGAGGTGTTTGACCTGTCAGCAGATCAAGATTGAGCATCAGCGACCAGCGTCCGTGATGAAACCACTCCCGATTCCCGAGTGGAAGTGGGAAGACATATCAATGGATTTTATTACTAGCTTGCCGACGAGCCGTCGAGGCATGAATACGATTTGGGTGATTGTGGACCGACTAACCAAATCAGCCCACTTCTTGGAGATTAAAGATACGTGGGGTCCTGAGAGGCTGGCCCAGTTGTTCATTAAAGAGATTGTGAGGCTGCATGGTACGCCCAAGAGTATTGTATCAGATCATGACGGATGGTTCATGTCATATTTCTGGAAGGCGGTTCATTGTGCGATGGATACAAAGTTGAACTTCAGTACGGCATTTCATCCTCAGACCGACGGTTAGTCTAAGAGGACTATTCAAACTCTGGAGGATGTGTTGAGGGCGTGTGCTCTCGATTTGAAGTACAATTGGGAAGCCCAACTACCGTTGGTGGAATTCACATATAATAACAGTTGGCACGCCTCAATCAATATGGCACCTTATGAGGCATTGTATGGCCATCGTTTTAGGTCCCCTCTGTGTTGGGACAACTTGTCTGAATCCATTGGTACGGAGCCTGATATGTTGTGAGCATCCCGCTAGAAGATCGCTCTGATTAAGAGTTGTCTATTAATAGCTCAGAGCCGCCAGAAATCGTATGTAGATAATCATCGACGACCACTCGAGTTTAAGGTTGGTTATCATGTACTAATAAAAGTGACCCCTACTCGAGGTGTTTTCCATTTTCGGAAGAGAGGCAAGTTGAGCCCGAGGTATATTGGTCCGTTTGAGATTTTGGATCGTGTAGGCGACCTAGCTTATCGCTTGGCGTTACCACCACTTTTGAGTCGAATTCACAACGTATTCCATGTATCCCAGTTGAGGAAGTATGTTGCTGAACCGAGCCACGTTATTCGATTCGAAGAGGTCGAGATAGCCGATGATCATTCGTATGAAGAGAGTCCTGTGTGGAACTCAAGGGGAGGGTCAAACAGTTGAGGAACAAGGTGATTCCCTTATCGAAGATTCAATGGTCAAGACACGGAATCGAGAAGGCTATGTGGGAAACTGAGGATAGTATGCGAGAGAGAAACCCCGAGTCGTTTACCCCTTAGTTTCGGGGACGAACTCCTTTTAAGGGGGGAGTATGTAACATCTGCCTGAACTCTCGTCCTTACTATTGTATTCTTCGGATAATTCGAGTATTATCATACCATATCCGTATATATTATTAGTGTGAGTATATTGTTGAGGTATGTTAAATTGAATTGTTTATATTTGTTGTCCACACTATAGTCGATCGTTAGTTATTGCTTGGAGAATTTCATTTTTTCTTTGCATTGCCCTTAGCGTACGCTACCATGGTATTGTTACGTACGCTATGCATGTAATAGTACGTACGTAACGCTTCTACGTTAATGTATAACGGGCTATATCAGACAGCATCTCGCCTTTCGGCGGGTGGGACCGAGCGTGTAAGCAGTGGTCGGGAGTCGATCGTGACAGCCTAGTCAACGGCCATTACGTACGTAATGGCTATGCCTTAGCGTACGTAATGTACAATAGCCTTACGTACATTTATTATGGCAACGCACGTCAGAACATGTGTATTTTGAGTCAGTAGCATCTGGGAATCTGTTACGTACGTAATGTTCATAAAGATTATGTACGTAATGTTTGTAACATACATTAATCTTTAGCTATAGCGTACGTAATGCTGAATTCGGGTTATAAAGGCATGGCTTGCCTTTCATTTTCTGCTCAAACCAACTCAACCCTCCCTATGAGAAACCGATTCCCCACCTTGTCAAATCGATTTCTACCCCTTCCATCTTGTGTTGGAGCTTCGTCACTTGGAGTGTGGCTTGGAGATTAGGAGATTGAAGTGTATTTTTGGAAGTGTTGGTGTTGTTCTTAATTCTGAGGTTGGTTTTTCCTTAACTCGTATTGAATCCATGCTTGTGATGATATTAGTATTTGTAACACCCCAAGGCTAGAATTAATTTCGCAAAAATTTAAAAATGCCAAAAGGCCAATGACGGTAATGTTTTAAATACTCAAATATTTCTCAAAAGGTTGTTCTCAATCACTGTCAGAAAATACCATTTGAAAGTACAAGGCAAAGATGCCAAAAAGGGCATTTAGAGAGTAAACACGAGTTGGAAAAATACTGAAAGCCATTATAAAATTTCACACAGAGCAAATAGAGACATAATTAAATACATTTGCAGCGGAATTATAAAAATCAGAAAGAACATTCGAATCCCAATAACCACGCCATAGCCAGTATCACCGGAAAGCTCATCCCTTCACGACCGCTACTAGCTCGAACTCCGAGTACCTAAAAGATAAAGCCCACGACGGGGTCAGTCATAATACCCAACAATGATAACGATCACATCACATAAACAATTACGTATCAATATAATTTACAGAGTAAGAACATTCCCCACGTAATCTTACCGAAATAACCTTACCAACCCGTCACAATCCATATCAAATCAATCCTTACCATAATCCACGTCTCGCGTCCTTAAGTGATGAATGAATTCAAAAGTAACCATCTATACCGTATCCGAAACGATACCAAGATTCTTAGACATAAACATATCCCAATATAGAATAATCTGGCCAAGTCCGATTCTGTCCGCTAGATCACATAATCGGATCCCAATCCTGATAAAACCGATATCACATGGCACATGTGCAAACCAATTGTCCCGAGACAATGACAAGTCCCGGATATCAATGCAAAACATGAATGTTCACACAATCAATAATGATAAACAACCAATGCATCAAACGGAATATCAATGACATGATAACTCCACACAAGATCAACAAAGGATCAACCACCGGGAATGCCAATAATATAGTAACTCCAACGAGATCAATAAAGGATCGACAACTAGAAATACCAACGGTATGATAAACTCCAATAAGATCAACAAATGGTCAACAACCGAGAATACCGACGACACAGTAACTCTAACAAGATCAATAAGGACCAACAACCGGGAATACCAATGATACGGTAAACTCTAACAAGATCAAGGGATCGACGACCGAGAATACCGACGATATGGTAAACTCTAACAAGATCAATCAAGGACCAACAACCAAGAATACCAACGGTAAGGCAAACTCCCAAACGGAATCAATAAGGATCAATAACGAACGAGATTACCAATGATAGGTGAAACTCCAAACAAGATTAATAAAGGATCGATAAAAAACAAGTTGACCATCGATATGGTAACTCCAAACGAGATCAGAAAAGGATCAACGGGGATAGATACATGAGAGAATAAAATCATCAACCATATACGAATCATATATATGGGATTACAAAGACAACCCGAATTCCGAACAGATACGATTATACATGGACTGTGAACGACCAATCAACAAGACTCAAGATGGACGTCACGATACGCTCGATCCGGACATGTGTCCATATACAAGCCAACCACGGGTATTGATCAGATACACGTCTGGTCTCATACCTAATCAGCCTCACGAAGTACGTCTCGTGCGCACGGTTCAATATGAGGTCGAAACCAACATATGCTACACGTGCCCCCCTGAAAATCCTACACATGAACGTATCTGACTCCAGATATATCACGATACAACATGACAACGAATCTCGAAGAAATGCATATCCAACAAGGATCAGAAGACTTTCCAAAAGGGCAATAATAACTCGATCATGAAAGACCGACACGACCACAACGTCGTATTCCGCTAGACAACAGTTCACAACATGCTCAACAATGCATATGATAATAGCACATAAACTCCCAAGGCAGCAGCCAAGGGTCACGGAATCATCTACTTAGGAATACTCCAGACAATATCACATAAACTCCCAAGGCAGCAACCAAGGGTCACAGAAGCATCTACTCGGGAATACTCCGGACATAGGTGCCATTTAGGTCTTATCCCCTAACACATCGGCCCAACAGATTACAGCTCAAAAAAAGAGCACATCACAAAACGTAACAAACGATGGTGCACATTCACCACATGAAATATCAACACACACATGCAATAATGCAACATGATGATTATCATAATCTAGCAATATTAATTTACCTCGAGCTGAAGATGCTAACCTTTCCACGATCAACATCCCTGAACGAATACACGGTTATCCGAATAATCCAAAATGAAGTACAGTCCATAACTAATACCAAACCACCACCTCGAGTTCAATGTCGACATGATAACTAGCCTTGATATCTAACTTCTCATATAATAGACCAAACATAATTCACATCTCCGTTTCCACTAGACATCTTTAAAATCATATACATTATGATTTATCTCAGTCCAAGCATAATATACATACTATCATTCTGACAATTCATATTCCATGATACCATTGCTATATGAATCATAAATGAAATGAAAATGAAATCATTTATTAAACATTATGAACTGAGCAAGCATAACTTGCCTTGATACCGATACGATGAAGTTGTTACCAATCCCGTCGTCTTCATCTACAAGCTCCGCAACCCCGACCAAGAGCAATCTACGAATTCATCGGCCTCAACCGAAACATAATGGTCATAACCCACAATCAAACATATCAACCTATTGAAGTAATCAATCAACAACACTCCGATAACAATCAATAACCGATATGACCAACCAAATCAAACTCGACGGTTCAATGACATCTCGATCATACGAAACCAAACCATTACAATTCATACAACTTCAAGATTGACAAAAACAACACCGTAATCATCATTACACGAAGAAGAACGTCAACTACAATGTCAAAATCCGAATTGAAGAGAGGAGTTATCCGACATACCTCTTAGAAGATGAAATACACAAGTAAATATTTCCCTTGATTAAAACGGTGCGAAGAAATCGACGAAAGGAAAGAATCCTGACCCAACCTC
The DNA here is from genome assembly GCA_033398695.1 of Orobanche coerulescens. Classification (NCBI taxonomy): domain Eukaryota; kingdom Viridiplantae; phylum Streptophyta; class Magnoliopsida; order Lamiales; family Orobanchaceae; genus Orobanche; species Orobanche coerulescens. The sequence continues at coordinate 111,751,469 of CM065815.1, read as the reverse complement.
CTTCAAAATTTCATTCCTAAATCACAATGATATCGATTCAATCACAATTCTACGAAAACACATCGAATTTCCCAAGTTCTACCCATTGAAGCATTTTATCGGAAACTTTGAGGGCATAATCCAATTTAATCGATTAGTGGAGAAATTCTCGAATTTGTTCCACAAAACTTTAAAGGTAATGAATGATTCCGAGAATACAACGAAGTTCTATCAATAATCTGAATTAAAACGAAAGAAATCGGCCCAAAAATCATGAAACCTCAAAAATTCCCAAAACCAAGAGTTCAAGTGTTCTTACCTTCGATCCGGGCAAAAGATGATATTAGACATTGTTGTTGCCCAAAATATTTATCCGAAGATTAATACTGCTGGAAGACGGACAACAAACAACAATTACGGGAGCACTTCCGAGAGTAGATAAATAATACAAGATTTGCCGGGTTTGTTAGGCCCGGGCTTGAATGCTCTCGCGAGATGTTATTAATACGAATATTCGTGGATACAAGTATTAATGAGAGAAATCTAAATACAATGAGTGTAAAAAGACTCTGTTAATCCGGCTCTTGAGCGAAGCTCGGTGTTCTTCGTCCCCGCCGGTAATCTGCTGGATGAGATAGGCCGGGAGAAGTAAGACCGAAAGATAGTTGTTGCCAAGAGTTGGATGTTAGCCAAGTGTAAGTATTTGCTGCTGTATGGTGTGCTTGAATCGCGATATTGCTGAGGGGAAATACAAGTGCAGGCTGCCTTCTTTATATAGGGGTTGAGGTGCCTTGTCTCCTAGTGGGCGATCGCCTTTCGGCCATTAATGTAATGGGGAGATCGTCCTAAAGGGCACGTGGGCTGCCTGCCAAAAGTCCATAGATCCAGCCGGCAGCTAGCTGAGTGGCCCAATGAGGAGCCGGCACGCGTCCGGAAGTACTATCACAGGAGGTCCCACTTTGTTACTTTCGGCGGACTTTGTCGATGGGTGCGATGGCGCCAGGCTGTAGTCACATGTCTTGTCCGTCAGCTCCTTTCGCAGGTCTGGGCCCTGTTGGTAGGTGAGGTAGGTGACAGGTTTGTTAGCGCCTTTTGTGGATCTGCACGTGGGGTCAGTTTTGAGACTTGGTCTTCGCCGACTGGATGGTCATCGGTGGAGATTGACATGAGGCGATCGTCTCTAGCTGATCATCCGAGGTCGCCATCGGCCAGTGGATGGAGGTCGCCAAGGGTCGGTCGCCAAGGGTAGGTCGCCAATGGTCGGTCACCAAGGGTCGATCGGCGGATGCCGATAGAGGGTCGCCAGATGTCGGTCGCCAGGAGTCGGTCGCCGAGTACCGAGAGACGATCGTATCTGAGGTCGATCGCTCGGCACCGGGACTTGTCCTGGGACCTTCGGTTGGCCAGTCTAGCATGTCCGCTGGGTTAAGGCTCGGTCGCCTGGTCGCTGATCGGCAGTTCTGTCTTGGACGATCGGCAGTGAGTCGGTCGCTCGGCCTCGGAGGCGATCGCCGGTCGGAAGGTGTTAATTCTTGACACAACAATTGCCCCCCAGCTTGCTCCTATGTTGAAGACATGGGGCGAGGTGGTTCTTGCTGGTGATCGTGTAAGGATGAGGACGGGCGACCTTGCTGAGCTGACTTACGATTTCGGACTTGGGCTACCATGGTCGATTGGCTTAGCTATCTTTCGGTCTTGTACCTGCAAAAACAACATTGGCCGATCCCCCATGGAAACTTGGTGGTTTCGTTTTGTTTGAGGAATCGTGCACAGTCGCGGAGATCGATGGACCGACCCCATGACCGTGTCTTGGTGCGCGAAGACAATGAGTGTCTCGTGACTCACTTTATTATGAGGGTCCTCTGTTAGGCTGCGCCTCGCCTCGTATCTAAACGAAGGGCGTGCGGTCTCGGTCTAGAGGAGTCCTTGCGTGGGCGGCCGGATGAATCAACTCCACGCCCGCGGCTTGTTAGCTCTGCTTCCACCTCGGCCAGCCATGGAGATGGCCGACCTCGACGGTGTACGTTGAGACGGGGATTGTGGTATGTGTCCACTGATTAATGTTGGAGAGCCCTCAGACTACGCCGGCCTCGTATTTAAACGAAGGGCGGGCGATCTTGGCCGAAAGGGACCTTGCATGGCCGAAGCAGCCGGTTCCATCGACTGCCAGGACCATGGCTTTATGATGTGCGGTGGAGGCGATCTTATGCCTTAGTCCGTCATGTTATATGCTGGACTGTATATGGCGATCGTGTCCTCCGGGTTGCGGATGATGTAGCGTGATGATCGGCGATCGGGCCGGAAGACTGGCGATCGCTTTATTCGTAGGTCGATATTGGCGATCGGGCGGGAGATCGTCGTCCGGGTGCCGATCGCGCTGCTCACAGGCTAAGAAGAAACCTTTGCCTGGCCAGAAAATCTGCGGCTCTAGCCCGGAAGGCTGCGTAGGTCGTAGGTTGGGTCTTCGTGAGATGCCTGAACATAGGCGAAAAACCCTGAAATCCTCCTAGGACCGCGTAGAGGGCGGTCTCATCGCTTATGGGCTCGCCATTGAGGATGATTACGTCTACCCGGTCGATGTAGTCCGAGTCGGACTCTTCTTCTCCCTGCTTGATTTGCATCATGCGGAGGGGACCTTCGGGCCGGACGACCCTGGTGGCGAAGTACTCCGTGAAGACGTGCGCCAGCTCGTTAAAGGAGCCAATGGACCGAGGTGGCAATGAAGTGTACCACCGGTGGCGAGGTCGCCCAATCGTCGGAGGAACATTCGGCATCCAGTCGCGTCGGATGCCCCACACCCGGTCATGTAGATGTTGAACTTCCTCGGGTGCACAGGGTCCGATCGCCCCTCGTACACGGGTGTTTGCGGGGAGCGATCTTGTGCCGCACGGGGCGAGCTCGATGTCGATCGCGAGCGGCTCGCTGCCCGGCGATCGTCTTCTTGGCGCCGCCCAGATTCCGAGAGCGCCTTCATGTCGTCGAGTTGACGTTGCATCGCAGCCATCGCCGTGGCTTGGTCGCTTGCAGATCGGCTTTGGGAGCAGGAGCCGAGGCGATCGTGTACCGATCTCCGGGCTCAGCCGCGCCGGCCTCGGCACTCGGCGAGGGGGAGCCGACGGCTAGCCGCCTTGCAGGAATAGGGTAGGCCGAGCTTCGTGACGGACTCAAACTCCGTCGTCTCGTAGCCGGGCCGGACCGCCCGTGAGCAGTCGGGTCACCGCCAAGGCGATCGAAGACAGAGGTGCCCGGGCGAGCGCCTCTTCTGCGGACGGAGCCTCTCAGCGATCGCTCGTCCGATGACGCCTTGAGCTTCGCTTGGACTTCCGGCGGACGGCCGAGGGGGCGATAGCGAGGAGGCGCTGAGAGCACTCCGTCGCTCCTGTAGGGCGGCCAGGGCCCTTCGATCTGTTCCTTGGTTCGAACCGATCGAGCGAGAGGCTTGGGCCGGCCCGTGGACGGATCGAGCGTCTCGATCACGCGGCGGCTACCTTCCACCATCGGGCCGTGGCTCGGACCGGGACGGAACAGGGGTTTGGCCGGCCGGCCGCTTTCTTCGACGCGAGGCTAAGACATGACTTCAAGGATTTCTTTGAAGTGCGGTAAGTGTCACTTCAAGTATCTGCCCGAGAACAAGTGAGTGTTCTTCGGGACGGTAGGTATAAAAATCGAGGGTTGGATGCCCTCCTTCTAGCGCCAATTGTTGTTGCCCAAAATATTTATCCGAAGATTAATCACTGGAAGACGGACAACAAACAACAATTGCGGGAGCACTTCCGAGAGTAGATAAATAATACAAGATTTGCCGGGTTTGTTAGGCCCGGGCTTGAATGCTCTCGCGAGATGTTATTAATACGAATATTCGTGGATACAAGTATTAATGAGAGAAATCTAAATACAATGAGTGTAAAAAGACTCTGTTAATCCGGCTCTTGAGCGAAGCTCGGTGTTCTTCGTCCCCGCCGGTAATCTGCTGGATGAGATAGGCCGGGAGAAGTAAGACCGAAAGATAGCTGTTGCCAAGAGTTGGATGTTAGCCAAGTGTAAGTATTTGCTGCTGTATGGTGTGCTTGAATCGCGATATTGCTGAGGGGAAATACAAGTGCAGGCTGCCTTCTTTATATAGGGGTTGAGGTGCCTTGTCTCCTAGTGGGCGATCGCCTTTCGGCCATTAATGTAATGGGGCGATCGTCCTAAAGGGCACGTGGGCTGCCTGCCAAAAGTCCATAGATCCAGCCGGCAGCTAGCTGAGTGGCCCAATAAGGAGCCGGCACGCGTCCGGAAGTACTGTCACAGGAGGTCCCACTTTGTTACTTTCGGCGGACTTTGTCAGTAGGTGCAGTAGGCGCCAGGCTGTAGTCACATGTCTTGTCCGTCAGCTCCTTTCGCAGGTCTGGGCCCTATTGGTAGGTGAGGTAGGTGACAGGTTTGTCAGCGCCTTTTGTGGATCTGCACGTGGGGTCAGTTTTGAGACTTGGTCTTCGCCGACTGGATGGTCATCGGTGGAGATCGACATGAGGCGATCGTCTCTAGCTGATCATCCGAGGTCGCCATCGGCCAGTGGATGGAGGTCGCCAAGGGTCGGTCGCCAAGGGTAGGTCGCCAATGGTCGGTCACCAAGGGTCGATCGGCGGATGCCGATAGAGGGTCGCCAGATGTCGGTCGCCAGGAGTCGGTCGCCGAGTACCGAGAGACGATCGTATCTGAGGTCGATCGCCGCACCGGACTTGTCCTGGGACCTTCGATTGCTTGATCTAGCATGTCCGCCGGTTAAGGCTCGCCGCCTGTCGCCGATCGCGATTCTGTCTTGGACGATCGGCAGTGAGTCGGTCGCTCGGCCTCGGAGGCGATCGCCGGTCGGAAGGTGTTAATTCTTGACACAACAGACATGAATCAAACTTCCAAAATATGTTGCCCCATGATGTTCTCAATCAAATCCATCAATTTTGTTTGAAGAAATCACGAAGAAACGAAGAAAAATATGAAAATGGCCAAGTGACCCGGTCCAGGCCTTAAATAGGCGAGACGTGTCGGTACCTTACGGCCGTAACCGGCCATGGCTACCTTCTTGTCCATTTTGTCCGACAGCCTTACGGCCGTTACCAGCACAAGCTTACGTGCGTAATAAGCCCTTACGGCTGTACCCGGCTGCAACCTTACGGCCGTTACCGGCCAGTCCTTACGCCCAGCGAGTCACTGCCGACCGTGATCGGCCATCCCTGCGAGTCACTGGCGACCGTGATCGGCCATCCAGCGAGTCCTCAGCCATGACTCGGCCAACTGCCTCATAACGTACGTAACACTTAATCCATTGTGTCCATAATACGTACGTTGACTTACTACAGTAATATACTCGTATTACGTACGTAATACACCCTGTATAGCGTACATAAATCCATCCGTTGACTCACCTGCCCATATCCATGACGAAAGCTACCGACACAGGGCCCCACCTTCCAACCACATCTCGGACCTGTCTGATTCCTCCTGTTACGTACGTAATGCCTTATGCATAACGTACGTAAATCGTAGAATTTAGCGTACGTAAGTCTTTAAATCTAGCGTACGTAATGACCTTCTATACTTGGCCAAAATCCAATTGTTCCTGTCCGTCTCGACATACTGGATACGTCTACACACACATTGAATAGATATGCTTGTCCTAATATAATTCTCATACGATACATCTGATGCACGATATCCTCAAATACAACTGTCGACCCAGTACAACAATTTACAAATACGCATACAGTATATACGATATCGAAAAACATACCAAGCATGTAATATCCTAGAATTAAAGTAACCTCGATAGACATACTGGCACGACTGTCACAGTTCCCAAAATTATTTATCCATACTGTATCGGTCCCACTCTGTACAGTACATCTCAGATAAAATAATGCGAGAAATTCATAGCGAAATTCTAGGATATTACAATATTAAACACTTCGTATAATGTTAGATTAATCTAGTATAAACATGATAGTTATTAAAATCCTGTTCAAACTAAGTGAAGAACAATATAAGGAATGTTAGTATCACTTCTTAATGTATGATAACTTCATAGCATAGTTGTGTTGATTATGTTGGATAAAACTTGATTAATAACATGACAATAGGAAGTTGATTTTGATCTTGATACTTAGAACTTGTAAGTAAGGAATCCTTGATGACTAGAGGTGTTAGATTCTAATCTTATCTTGAATGTTTAGTTAATCCTCAAGAGATAACATGGAACTATGTTTTGGCCTTACGAAATTGATACATTTATGATGAATTTGATAAGTCGATGTAATGGATTGTCTAAATGTTATGTTAACCCCTGAAAATGATTATTGCAAGATTGAATGATGTTATGTTTAGAGTTTCAAACATCCTAAATGATATAACCAGGTTTTGAGCAACTTCTTCAAAGGAATGTAATGGATTTTGGTAGAACACAAACATAACCTTCATATATTCAAGTTAATCGAATGTGTTGATAACTTAAGAAGGTGTTAACCACTATGTTAATATGTTGATAGTGTTCTTAGGATGATTATAACGATTATGGGTGATAATGATGCGGTAGAATTAATAGCCGAATTCAATTATGTTGATCCTTGTGTATTAGGAGACGTAAATTAGGATGATGTTCTTATTAAGCTTAAAACTTAAAGTTATGATTTTATTTCTGGATTGGTTTAACGTAATCATTGGAAATATGATGAAGAATGTAAATAAACACAAACTTTTAACATGTTTAACGTTAATCAGATGTGCTGATGGATTGAGAGTATGTTTAATCATGATAGTATTACATTGATAATGTTCTTGACTTCAAATGCTTGGCATTAATGTTAGAATATGTGGGAGAATCTAATAAACTTGAGATATGATAATTCGTAATTGGAGCGTTAGAATGTTCGATAGGATAGCTGAACTATTCTAGTAAAGTTACGAATATTGTTCCTATGAATTAATACCATTATCGTACGAATGTGTTGTTGAATGAATTACGTTTCATTCAAGGTTGCATGTTCAAGTGAGTATTGTTAGACGAAGATACCGTTCGTTTGTTCGTTCAAAGAAGTATTATTCATCTACGGAATTGAGGCAAGTTATCTTTCTTGGTTATAATGATGGTTGAATTCTTGTGATTATTATACGTTTCGTGTATATGAAATGTTTTTTGAATCTATGATTCATGATGTGGTAATGTCTTTGATCGTGTTACCATTTGTGGCGGGATTGTATTCCCAAGCTTATCGCCCTTGTTACCGTTGGTCTCGTTGAGCTTTCTTGTCACTTCGGTGAGTTGTTCGATTCCTTAATAAAAGTGTAATTCGTTGAGTTTTGTTGTCATGTTGCACCGTGACATCTCTGGAGTCATATCTGCATGCCGATTGGTTATGTGTAGGATTTTTAGCCGGGCACTTGATGGTCATGCGTGGATATTTTCGCATTAGATCGTCCACACGAGACGTAGTTCGTGAGGCTAATTAGGTATATCGTCCCACGTATATTCTGGATTCCGTATACGGGGTGGACATATGCACAGACACATTTCCGGATCAGGCGTACTATGACGTCCGTCTTGAGCCATATTATTTGGTCATTCGTATGTTTGGATACGTTCGGCAGTTGGGACTGACTGTTTATACGCCTGCGGGGTATATTCAGTAGTCGGTTGTTTCTTTGAGATCCGTATATATATGACTTGTATAATGCAATGAGAATTATTATCATGTATAGCTGACCCTGTGGTTTGGGCGAAATACTTGTATTTCAGGGCAAGGAAAGGGCAAGGCACAGGAAGAGCACGATGGCGGCGGAGGGTTTTGAAGGATGCTAATTCGGGGCCCCCGAGTCTTTTTGATGTTCGGTTATGTCTTACTGTGATTTTTCATTTTATTTTTCGGATGAATGTATTATTATTTGTAACGTATTTTCTATCTCCATATGGTCTATACTAAAGTTGGATCCTGTAAACGGTTGTGTGAGTTGACATATATGATTTATACTCCATATCGGGGTTTTTACTATGGTTCGATACCACATTTATGGATGTTAAAGTTATGTTGTGATCTCGCCTGGTGGGTCCCAATGGGGGTCCACATCACTGTAATAGCCGCCATTTTCGGGGTGTTACAGGGAGGATACAACGTACGTAAAGAAGAACATGGAATTCACTGGACTACTTCGTATGAAGTTTAACGTATGTAACGTAAAAGGTTTAACGTACGTAACAATGCTTAACGTATGTTGTTACCCAAAATATTATTCGGAGATGATATTGCTGGAATGGTCGAGTAACAAACAAATACGAGAACACTTCCGTGCGAAAGTAAATAACACAAGATTTGCCGGGGTTGTTAGTCCCGGGCTTGAATGCTCTCGCGAGATGTTATTAATATGAATACTTTGGAGTGCAAATATTAATGTTAGAATCTATTACAATGAGTGTAAAGACTCTAGTTATCTTAGCTGTAGAGCGTGAAGATTGCCGGAAGAACCAGATATGATGCTCTGTGAGTTCTTGCATTTGGTGTTCTGTATATGTGAATGACTTTCACTGCCAATGGGTTTCACCGTTTATGTGTATGTATTCGTCCAATAGTTTTTCTGTCCTCAGAACGTATCTCTCTCTCCGTTAGGCCACTGTTGGAGGCCTACTACTTATAGTAGAAGAGGTTGCTAGGTCCTCCCCGGCAATCGCGGGCGACCGCCGTATTCTATATTAGAATACTGTGGGCGATCGTCCCATCACGTGGGACTGTTTCCTTAAAGTCCGAGGCTGCAGCTGGCAGCCAGATGTGCGGGCCAATGAGGAGTCCGCACGCGTCCTGAGTCGCGGTCAGGGGGGACCCACTTTGTACCTTTCGGCGGGCCTGTCGGTAGGTGTGAAGGTGGTGACAGGCTGGGGTCAAAAAACCTTATCTTGTGGCACCTTTTGCGGATCTGCACGTAGGTCTACGTCCGAGATTCGGTCTTCGAAGACTTTGACAGGTGTCGGATTCGTATGTGGCACGAGACGATCGTCTATGGTCAAACATCATAGGCGGTCGCCAAATACCAATAGACGATCGCCTTGGGTGCCAACTGCTAGGCGTTTGCCCAGCATCTGTCTTCTATGGTTGGCTCTTGACCATTATGCCGATCGCCATCGAGGCGTATAAATCGCCGCACAACAATTGCCCCTCAGCTCGCTCCGATGTTGAAAACATGGAGTGAAGTGGCACTATTGGCGATCGCCTATTTTAGACGATTAGCTCGTCTGCTTATGACAAGGACGATCGTCGCCTGGACGATCTGATTTTGAATCCGGACGATCTCCTTATGCGCTGGAAATAGCGGGAAATGGAGGCGGGCTCTTGAAACGTTGCAGGGACATGCGTCGCGCTATCGTTGGGGGAGTCCGATGGTTTTGTCAGACTTGTCGGCTGACGTGCCCTTGAAATGACGCGTACGCGGGTTTCGAGGGCTGCATTTAATGTGTCCCCCTCCCAACGGTTACACTTCAGCCCCCGGGATTCCACCTATTTTCATAGAGGTCCCTACTCCCGCCTATAAAAGGGCTAGGGCCACTTCAGTTCAACTCTTTATGCGCCCTTGCTTTTCAGATGAGACTTTGCCGAATTTCTGTGAAGCTTCTTGTGCTGACCGACTTTCCTTCTAGGTAAGAACAAACATTTTTTCTTTCCCTTTACTTTTCGAAACATGTCTGGAGGAGAATCCAAAGTTTATGAGGCCGGAAGCTCTTCTGCCGCCGCGACATCGCCTGCCCGGGAAGAGACCTCCACGGTTCTTCACATGAAGACGGCCGTCGAGGCCATTCATGCGGGAATCACACCCACGGAGGTTGAAGAGCTCTTCAACGAGGCCGATGTGGCGAGATCGGCGGCGGCAGCGGGGCAGAAAGGCTTGCCGGTGGATGAGAATGAAGCGGTGAGGTTGTACTGGGAGCAGAACAGCGTGTTTGGCCCGGCTTATTTGGAGTTCGCCGGTCTTATAGAGAGGATTGCCGGACCATGTCCCCGGTTTGACTTCGGAGCATACTCTACCGCCCACCCCTACGAGCCCGTGAAAAGGACGATGTTTTGGGCCGCGGACCGCTCCCTATGGACCCTCGGTCAGATCGGAGTTCGGCGACCAGGAAAGACTTGAGCCGCTGGAGGGCGAAATTCCACATCCCTTCTGATGTGTCGTTGTATGTGCCTTCGGAGAACGAACGCGCCGACCAACCCCCCGAGGGTATGGTCGCCGTTAACGAACTGATCATGGAGGCCGGTCTACGGTTCCCATTGCCGTTCGCCGTGTCGTACTTGCTGACCGCCTGGAATGTGGCGCCACTCCAATTGACGTCGAACGCCTGGTTGCAGATTATTAGTACCTTGACAATTTTTGGAGGTCATCGGCTATTCCGTCTACCTTCTGCGTTGGAAATGAATTACCTCTTCAAGCTGACGGCGTAGAAGGGCTCTGTTGACGGCTACCACATTCAGGGTCGCATGGGCAGAGTGGTCCTCGGGGTGCCGAACAAGACCCGGGGCGACCTGACGAAATGGTTTTGGGTCGGCAGAGCGTGGAGGTCGGCGTCGAGCGATAAGCCAGAGGATGAGTTGGCTATCCCCACCAGTTTTCGGGAGAGGAATCCGAGTAAGGGTTTTAACTCTCCTTTTGTTCGGATACACCTTGAACTGATCTAATTTGGTTTCCTTTTTGCAGGCTCCCTTGTTCCAGCAATCGGCGATCTCCCTTTTGATTTCTTGATCGCTTGGGAGCGAATTCGCGGCCTGCTGGACTCCTATATCGAAGTTCGCACAGTCAACAACGAACATCATTGGTTGGGAGCTCGATTGTTTCGCTTCCCTCGCCACCTGAAGGTTCCAGGTATAAAAAATTTTTACTATCTCTTCCTTGCTTGACGATCATCTGATTTTAAAGAGATGTTTTGTAATATCCGTGTTTTCTACTTTTGGTAATTTATATTTTCGGTATATATTCGTTTCGGACAGCTCGCTTGGCACTGTTTTAGAATTCTGAATCTATTTTATTCTTGGAGTTTCTCCGTTGGGATGAGTCTCGATGATGTTTTTGCGTAATTTCACCTTGAGTTATATTCTATCACATGTGTATTCGATTCTCTTTAAACTCGTCCGATTTTATCATTTTTCCTATTTTCCATGAGTTCGTATGGTGGAGTAGAGCATGTTGCGGGCTTCGGATTGTTAATCCGACGTTGTATCGTGATTTTCGGATGTTTGGGCCGTTTTTGTAATTTCCTATAAGTTTAGGGAATTTGTTCCTTGTTCGATTCTGGTGGCGTACCTCAGATCGTTTGGGGTTTCGGTACTTCCATTTTGTGTTATTGTTGCCCAAATATCGATTCCTATTGCTTTTATTCTCTTCCCGTTTCATTTTTCATCATTTTGGGACCCAAGGGGGGTGTGGGCCGCGGCACAAGGATTGTGCGCCTCGGCACACATATTGCCCAGTTTCTGGCCGAGCAGACTGTACCGTGTGCCGCGGCACATGCCGGCAGGGTCGCGGCACACTGCCGAGTCACTGCCGCGGCACACTCGTCCGGGCCGCGGCACAATGCCGAGTCACTGCCGCGGCACTCTTCGACTGGGCCGCGGCACACCGAGCGGTCTGCCGATCACTGGGCGCAATTTTTGGCCCTGTGCCGCGGCACACTTCAGCTGAGCCGCGGCACACAATGCGGTCAGCGCTATACCTGCGTTTTTATTCAGCGTGAGTCCCTCATTTCCTTCCTTCCTCCCACCGTATGAGAGAGAGAGGTTTGAGAGGGGGATTTTTCTCCATCTACCACTTGATTGTGTGATTTTCTTCATCTCCTTTCGATCGTGTAGCTCGGATTGTGGATATAACACGTGTTCTTTGGATTATAGTGCTTGAATCTTCAAGAGGTAAGAACTCCTTTAACCCTAGTATGATTTTGGGGAGGGTTTGGTGGTGATCTTGTACTTTATTCCGAATTAACCGATGTTGTTGTTAGATTTTGATAGTATACTCGTGACCCTTGGTTTTCTTGTTATTGGTTGGGATGAAATCCCGTTATTACACCGTTGACCGATTTCATTTCCTTATGCACTCTTGGTGTCCGATGAATTGCCCCAACGGGTAGAATAGGATTAATTCTTACCTTTCCGCATTATTGAGACTTGTTGTATACCGTTATTGTGTTAGGAGCGGATTTGGGAGGATTGTTCGGACCAAAACCTATTCCTTCGTTGTTTCCTTCGTTTCGTCTTGTTCGAGGCAAGTACATGTATTACATTTCGTTATGTATGTTGTGATCTTCGAAATGAATGATGAATTATGGTTTTCGAGTGCGTGAGTTGTGTTCCTTCCACCCGGAGTGTCCGACGGGATGTCTGGGGGTCGATACTAAGGGGTACGGCCGCGGAAGGGAACTTGGGTGCGTGTGTGATTGAACTTCCACCCGGAGTGTCCGACGGGATGTCTGGGGGTCGATACTAAGGGGTACGGCCGCGGAAGTGGTATCCCACCCGGAGTGTTCGACGGGATGTCTGGGGGTCGATACTAAGGGGTACGGCCACGGGATACCAGTTGTGATTTTGTGATATCGTGCTGATTGAGACTGATTTGATTGCCAATGTAGTATTCCGGAATATTTATGGCAAATGATTTCTGAGTGATATGATTGTGTAAAAACCGTATTTGTACATAATGTAGTATAATTGTGTACTTGCACTAGCTATTCGAATGTTAACCCCTTAAATGGGGGAAATGCGTCTTATGCATTTCAGGTACTGGGAGAGCTGAGGAGCAGGCACGCAAAGGATGGGCTGGCTTGATGATGTGGCTTGAGTCTGCATTTTTATGTTTTGTCTTTGCATTGTCGAGTAATGGAGTCAGACTGGTTATTTTTGAAACTTGGTTTAAGTCCCCTGCGTGGGCAATGAATTGATATTTAACTTCTGCTCATGTAATCCGTTAAAATGTTTTAGCCGAGGCCACAACCTTATTTACTTTTGAGTGCATCATTTGGGATTACATTGTGGTTCATATGTCATGTGTTAGCCTGGTAGACCTCACGAGGATTCTACGGCGTGTAATGTCCCAGTTGTGGATTGGGGTGTTACATTTATGGTATCGGACCTTAGGTTTTGAATACCTAGGCTGTCGGTAAATTTTGGGTCTGTCAATTGCGTCATTAGAGTCAGTCGTTGAGCCTAATATCATCATGCTACCGTCTTTTCGTGCGACCCGTGGCTGTAAGTCTCCTCGAACTCTCATATTTCTGTAATTTGTTTTCTTGCGTTGCTTGGAATTATGAATTGTGATGCCAACGTTGTCAATTGTGAATCTTTCTGACCTTGTCCTTTTCATTCTTCCTTTAGTATGTTGAGAGGTCGTGGTAGACCAGCTAGGGGATGCGGACGAGGCCGTGGTCGGGGTGATGATAATGAAGAGGGCTCACTTTCTCAGTCCTCTGCGGACTCAGCCTCTCACTCAGTGCCGTCGGGTAATAATGCCGACGCCGGGGCTACTGCCGTACTTCAGCAGTTAGTAGCCTAGCTTGCTCAGATAGCATAGGGTGGACGCCAGAATCCGCCTCCGACACCTGAAGAGGAAGCTAGTAAGTGGCTTCAGACGGTGACTAAGATGCACCCTCCTCGTTTCTACGGATCTTTTGACTCCCTCGGTTGGGAGAATTGGCTCTTTCAGTTGTCCAGGACCTTTGATGCCGTAGCTTGTCCTAAAGACAGGAGGGTACATATTGCCCAGTACCTCCTGGATAAGGAAGCTGCGGAATGGTGGGAGGCCGTTGTGCCCAGAGACCGTCGAACTACTTGGGAGGAATTCAAGGCTGCTATGGAAGCAGAGTATTGTCCGCCGCCAGTCAAGGAGCGCAGAATTGTGGAGTTCTTCACCGCTACACCTCAGGATGTGCCTATTTCTCAGGCCATCATTTCTTACAATCGTGATTGGGTTTCGTGAGAGATCAAGTGAGAACGGAGGCTGATAAAATCCGTTACTTCAATATGCGCATGAAGCCGCATATTAGGCAGAGTATGGCGCCGCTCATGTGTGCCACTTTGAAGGAATACCAGGATTGCGCTCTAGCGATTGAGATGGCCGTCCCGGAATCAGAGTCGGTTTCGTAAGCTAAGAAGCAGAAGACTACCGGCGGATTCTCGACCGGTAAGGGTGGTCAGTTTCCGAGGTCTCGTTCTGCTCCTACACCGGGGAAGAGACCGTTTCATCAGGCCGGTGGATCTCAGGGTAATCGTTCAGTCCAGTCCGTTGCTTCTGGTGGCAGGGTTTGTTTTAACTGCAACCAATATGAGCATTTGATGAAGGATTGCCCTTTTCCTCCAGTCACTTGCTTTACTTGCGGGCAGACCGGGCATCGGGCAACTCATTGTGAGAGGGCCACCAGGGCTATTAGAGTTCCGACTACCACTACCGATCAGAAGGATCACGGTATTCCAGCTACTCATGTTCCGCAGGGTTCGGGTCGTGGTAGGGGTCGGGGTCAGCCGGATCGCCGCGCAACCTCGAGTTCGGGTTCAGTTCACCCCCGATTGTATCAGCTGAGGCGCACAGAGGAGGCAGACATTCCGGTGGCGTCAGGTACCACTCAGATCCTTACTCATCCAGTTTACGTGCTTTTTGATTCGGGTGCTACCCATTCCTTTATTGCATCGGATTGTGTGAATCGTATTGGCTTTAACTGCTTGTTTGAGTGTGAACCGTTTGTGGTGGGTACGCCTAGCGGGGATCGTATGGATGGGGACCGGGAAGTTAGGGATTGCCCCGTGAGGATCGGGAGCCGAGATTGGCCCTCGAATCTCATTGTTATAGACCTTAAGGGTGAGGATTTAATCCTCGGGGACGATTGGTTGGAGCGTCACGGTGCTATCATGAACTATCGGACTCGTACCATCTTGATAGTAGCTGAGGACGGCACCGAGCATACCCTCATCGGTCGTAATCCGGGGAGATCGGGGAGTGTGATTAGCGCCTTAAAGGCGATGAAACTTCTGAACTAGGGTTGTGTCGGCTATTGGTGTTACGCCCTGCAGGCGGAGGATGGTGGGGTTGACATGTCGTCAATTCCAGTTGTTAGTGAGTATCCCGACGTTTTCCCAGGCGACTTGCCGGGGTTACCACCACAGAGAGAGGTGGAGTTTCCTATCAATCTTGAGCCGAATGCATCCCCCATTTCTCGAGCGCCGTACCGTATGGCACCGTCGGAAATTTCAGAGTTGAAGAATCAGTTGGGAGAATTGTTAGATAAAGGGTATATTCGACCGAGCGCATCGCCTTGGGGTGCGCCCGTACTTTTTGTTAAGAAGAAGGATGGATCGCTTCGTTTATGCATCGATTATCGAGAATTAAACAAGTTGACCATCAAAAATAAATACCCTTTGCCCCGGATCGACGATTTGTTTGATCAGCTTCAAGGGGCGACAATCTTTTCGAGGATTGATTTGCGATCGGGCTACTACTAGTTGAGGATTCGGGACATCGATATACCGAAAGCTGCCTTTCGGACGAGATACGGCCATTACGAGTTTGTGGTTATGACTTTCGGGCTAACCAATGCCCCAACAGTGTTCATGCAGTTAATGAACAAAGTTTTTATTGAGTATCTAGACAAATTCATAGTCGTCTTTATCGATGACATTCTGATCTACTCACGGAGTCGGGAGGAGCACGCCTTACATCTCCGGATTGTATTAGACATTTTGAGAACTGAGCAGTTGTATGCAAAGTTCTCTAAGTGTGAGTTTTGGCTCAAGGAAGTGATGTTCCTCGGGCATGTGATTTCAGCAGAAGGAGTTCGGGTAGATCCACAGAAAATAGACGCGGTGATGGCTTGGGAACCGCCCAAAAACGTGAAGGAAGTGAGGAGTTTTCTGGGACTTGCAGGCTATTACCGTAGATTTGTTGAGGGATTTTCTAAGATCGCTAGACCACTCACTCAGTTTCTCCAGAAAGCCCAGAAGTTCGAGTGGACCGCAGACAGACAGAGTAGTTTTGACGAGTTGAAGAGGCGACTAACTACCGCACCCGTGTTAGCATTGCCTCAGGGGAATGAGGATTTCGTGGTATATAGTGATGCTTCGGGCCTCGGGCTCGGATGTGTTTTGCTGCAGAGAGACAGGGTGATTGCTTATGCGTCCCGCCAGTTGAGACTGTATGAGGCGAATTACCCCACGCACGATTTGGAGTTAGCCGCGGTCGTTTTCGCCTTAAAGATATGGAGACATTATCTCTATGGATCGTCGTGTAAGATTTTTACGGACCACAAGAGTCTGAAGTATATCTTCAGTCAGAAAGAGTTGAATATGAGACAGCGTAGGTGGTTGGAGCTAATTAAAGATTACGACCTCGAGATACTTTACCATCCGGGTAAGGCTAATGTAGTGGCTGATGCGTTAAGCAGGAAACCGATGGCATTACAGATGCTAGAGGTACTTACACCACAGAGTAGGATCCAGCGGGATTTTATCTGTCAGAATATCGAGGTTTGGGTTCAGAGAGTTCAGGGTCAGTTATGTACGTTGGAGATCACTTCGTCCTTGACCGATGATATCAAGGCGAAACAGTGTGATGATCCGTTTTTAGTCCAGCTGAGGGAGGATGTGAGGAAGGGGAAAGACCCTGGATTTGTGGTTCAGGATGATGGCGTTCTGCGATTTCACGGCAGATTATGTGTACCGAATGACATTGAGTTGAGACAGAGGATTTTGAGTGAGGCTCATGCTACACCTTATTCCATACATCCTGGTACGAGCAAAATGTACAAGGATGTGAGGAGTAACTACTGGTGGAGTAATTTGAAATCAGACGTTAGTGAGTTTGTGGCGAAGTGTTTAACCTATCAGCAGGTTAAGATTGAGCATCAGCGACCTGCGTGGTTGCTACGACCACTTCCCATTCCGGAATGGAAATGGGAAGACATCTCTATGGATTTCATTACCGGGATGCCCAGGACTCAGACTGGAATGAACAAGATTTGGGTTATTATTGATCGACTAACCAAATCAGCTCACTTTCTGAGTATTAAGGATACTTGGGGACCGGAGAGGTTGGCGCGAGTGTTTATTGCGGAGATCGTGAGATTGCTTGGGACTCCTAAGAGTATTGTTTCAGATCGTGATGGCCGATTTGTATCACATTTTTGGCAGGCGGTACATCGAGCTTTGGGGACTGAGTTGAGACTCAATACGTCATACCACCCTCAGACTGACGGACAGTCGGAGCGGACGATCCAGACATTGGAGGATATGTTGAGAGCCTGTGCCTTAGATTGGAAGGATGATTGGGAGACGCACTTGCCGTTGATCGAGTTCACGTACAACAATAGTTGGCATGCTTCGATCAAAATGGCACCATTCGAGGCGTTGTATGGAAGGAGGTGTAGATCTCCGTTGTGTTGGGATGATACGTCCGAGCTAATTGGTACCGAGCCCGATATGGTAGTTGAGACGAGAGAGAAGATTGCCCTGATTCGCGATAGATTGGTGACGGCCCAGAGCCGGCAGAAGTCTTATGCCGATACACATCGCCGACCGTTGGAGTTTGAGGTGGGAGATCACGTCTTGCTTAAGGTGTCGCCGACACGGGGATTTTACCGCTTCGGTCGGAAGGGTAAACTTAGTCCGAGATTTATTGGGCCGTTCGAGATTCTAGAGAGAGTTGGAGAGCTTGCATATCGGTTAGGTTTACCGCCGACCTTGAGCCACGTGCATAATGTATTTCATGTTTCCCAGCTTAGGAAGTACGTACCGGACCCTAGCCATATTATTGATTTTGGAGAGATCGAGTTGGGGCCCGACATTACCTTCGAGGAGAGGCCGATTCAGATCTTAGAGCGTCGGGTGAAGCAACTCAGGCACAAAACCATTCCTTTGGTTAAAGTGCAATGGTCGAGGCATGGGTCCGAGGAAGCCACGTGGGAGACGGAAAAGAGTATGAGATCGAGATACTCCGAGTTATTCGTGTTGTAAGTTTCGGGATGAAACTTATTTTTAGGGGGAGATAATGTAATATCCGTGTTTTCTACTTTTGGTAATTTCTATTTTCGGTATATATTCATTTCGGACAGCTCGATTGGCACTGTTTTAGAATTCTGAATCTATTTTATTCTTGGAGTTTCTTCGTTGGGATGAGTCTCGATGATGTTTTTGCGTAATTTCACCTTGAGTTATATTCTATCGCATGTGTATTCGATTCTCATTAAACTCGTTCGATTTTATCATTTTTCCTATTTTCCATGAGTTCGTATGGTGGAGTAGAGCATGTTGTGGGCTTCGGATTGTTAATCCGACGTTGTATCGTGATTTTCGGATGTTTGGGCCGTTTTTGTAATTTCCTATAAGTTTAGGGAATTTGTTCCTTGTTCGATTCTGGTGGCGTACCTCGGATCGTTTGGGGTTTCCGTACTTCCATTTCGTGTTATTGTTGCCCAAATATCGATTCCTATTGCTTTTATTCTCTTCCCGGTTCATTTTTCATCATTTTGGGACCCAAGGGGGGTGTGGGCCGCGGCACAAGGATTGTGCGCCGCGGCACACACATTGCCCAGTTTCTGGCCGAGCAGACTGTACCGTGTGCCGCGGCACATGCCGGCAGGGCCACGGCACACTGCGGAGTCACTACCGCGGCACACTCGTCCGGGCCGCGGCACACTGCCGAGTCACTACCGCGGCACACTCGTCCGGGCCGCGGCACACTCGTGTTGCACTTATCGGCCGAACCTACTGTACCGTGTGCCGCGGCACATGCCGGAAGGGCCGCGGCACAATGCCGAGTCACTGCCGCGGCACTCTTCGACTGGGCCGCGGCACACCGAGCGGTCTGCCGATCACTGGGCGCAATTTTTGGCCCTGTGCCGCGGCACACTTCAGCTGAGCCGCGGCACACATTGCGGTCAGCGCTATACCTGCGTTTTTATTCAGCGTGAGTCCCTCATTTCCTTCCTTCCTTCCACCGTACGAGAGAGAGAGGTTTGAGAGGGGGATTTTTCTCCATCTACCACTTGATTGTGTGATTTTCTTCATCTCCTTTCGATCGTGTAGCTCAGATTGTGGATCTAACACGTGTTCTTCGGATTATAGTGCTTGAATCTTCAAGAGGTAAGAACTCCTTTAACCCAAGTATGATTTTGGGGAGGGTTTGGTGGTGATCTTGTACTTTAATCCGAATTAACCGATGTTGTTGTTAGATTTTGATAGTATACTCGTGACCCTTGGTTTTCTTGTTATTGGTTGGGATGAAATCCCGTTATTACACCGTTGACCGATTTCATTTCCTTATGCACTCTTGGTGTCCGATGAATTGCCCCAACGGGTAGAATTAGGATTAATTCTTACCTTTCCGCATTTTTGAGACTTGTTGTATACCGTTATTGTGTTAGGAGCGGATTTGGGAGGATTGTTCGGACCAAAACCTATTCCTTCGTTGTTTCCTTCGTTTCATCTTGTTCGAGGCAAGTACATGTATTACATTTCGTTATGTATGTTGTGATCTTCGAAATGAATGATGAATTATGGTTTTCGAGTGCGTGAGTTGTGTTCCTTCCACCTGGAGTGTCCGACGGGATGTCTGGGGGTCGATACTAAGGGGTACAGCCGCGGAAGTGGTATCCCACCCGGAGTGTTCGACGGGATGTTTGGGGGTCGATACTAAGGGGTACGGCCACGGGATACCAGTTGTGATTTTGTGATATCGTGCTGATTGAGACTGATTTGATTGCCAATGTAGTATTCCGGAATATTTATGGCAAATGATTTCTGAGTGAGATGATTGTGTAAAAACCGTATTTGTACATAATGTAGTGTAATTGTGTACTTGCACTAGCTATTCGAATGCTAACCCCTTAAATGGGGGAAATGCGTCTTATGCATTTCAGGTACCGGGAGGGCTGAGGAGCAGGAACGGGACATGCACGCAAAGGATGGGCTGGCTTGATGATGTGGCTCGAGTCTGCATTTTTATGTTTTGTCTTTGCATTGTCGAGTAATGGAGTCAGACTGGTTATTTTTGAAACTTGGTTTAAGTCCCCTGCGTGGGCAATGAATTGATATTTAACTTCTGCTCATGTAATCCATTAAAATGTTTTGGCCGAGGCCACGGCCTTATTTACTTTTGAGTGCATCATTTGGGATTACATTGTGGTTCATATGTCATGTGTTAGCCTGGTAGACCTCACGAGGATTCTACGGCGTGTAATGTCCCAGTTGTGGATTGGGGTGTTACATGTTTAATCTTGGCTGAATTTCTTCGTTGATAGAGATCCATTTTCCCCGCTACGCCAAGCCACCGAGAGAGATCTCAATGTCGAACCCCAGTCTTTTGGGTCGTCTCCACCAGGGAAAGAAGACGGGTCGCGCCCCTGCAACGATGTCCTGTCCCGTCCCCGAGGTGAGACCTACTATAGTGCCGGTCGTCGAGCCGGAAGCTCGGGAGGAGGAGAAGCTCCAGCGCAACCGCAAGAGGCGGAGGCCGGAGGAGCTCCTGCCGACTGCTGAGGCGGAGGTATCCATTTTGGAGCCGCCGGTCGCCGCGCCACCTATCTCTACTGTTCCGATGGCGGAGGGGTCTAGGCCCTCTGCTGCCTTCCTGAAAACTGCGGCGATCGCCGAAGCCGAAACTCCTCAGGGCAAGCCCTTTTTCGGCCGCGACCCCGAGTTGGTCACCAGGTAAAACCGGTTTGATCTTTCTGAGTTAGGCTATTTGTGTAGGATGTATACTAACTCCATTGTTTCTTTTTGTTTGTGTTGCAGGATCCGTCTTGCCGATTCGGACACCTCGCTGATGGTGTTGGATTTCCTGGCGAGCAAGTATCCGCGCCAGTCCCTCGACGTCCCTTCTTACGTCTCCCGGGACATCACCTCTCTTCCTAAGGCCTGGACGACCGACCTCAACGCGATTGCTCGTCGGCAGTCTGGAGATGCCATGCAGGCGACGCTCGCCCTGACTCTCCAGGCGGCGATGATGGCCGCCCAAGCCATTAAGGATTATGAGGGGTGACCCTCTAATGCTCGCCTCCATCAAGATCTCGAGGTTGCTCGGAACCAGAATGCCGAGTTCGCTAACCAGATCGTGGCCATGGAGAAGGAACATATTGAGATGGCCAAATGGGCCAAACAAGACCTCGACCGGATGAAGCAAGAGCTTGGCCGGTCCAAGGAGATGGCCGATCGGTTACGCGACCAGATGACGGATGCTCGTCGGTTGCACGCGGCCTCGCAGGAGGAGGTGACTGGGCTGAAGGCGATAGTGGGCCGGCTCAACGGCGAGCTGGAGAAGACGAAAGGGGAACTGGCCACCAAGGTAGCCGAGCTTGCGGATGCTAACAAGACGACTGCGGGGCTGAAGGAGCAGTTAAAGGTGATCGAGACCGATCCCTACCTTAATGTGGGGTACGTCGGCGAGTTCGCTTACTATGTGGCTTACGTCGACGCTATACAAGCTGCCAAGAAGGTAGGGCTCGAGGTCAGCCATATGATGGAAACCTTCAAAGCCTATGTACTTGAGCATCTTTTACAGTCGGACTTCTCCCTGCCGATCCTCGATCTCACCGACTTAGGGATTGATCTGAGCTGGTATCCATTTCCGGATAAACTTATTTATCCTGAAGCCGGTAAGGAAGCATGCGCCGATCCACCTGCTGGAGGCGAAGGCCAGTCGGGGGTGGCCTGAGTGAGGCTGGAGTTTGTTTTGTTTTCCTTTGCGTTGTAATTTCCAGTTTTCTCCTGTATTGCCTTCGGGCTTGTATGTACGATCGTTTTGAATGGAATAAAATACTTCTTCTTTGCATCTGATTCTTTATATGTACGATCGTCTCTTCTGAATGTTTGCATATGAATTTGTACAAGTGTTTACACAATTGCACCTGATGCCTTGTTTGTACGATCGACTGTTTGAATGTTGAATGGATCCGATTGTATTGGTACACTTGAAAATTCTTACTTGTAAATTTCTTGAACAAAACCGATCGTCATGTGTGTGTTTGAACGAATCCGATCATGTATGGTCCCTTCCTCCCGACCGCATTTAGGAATAGCTCCACTTTGCCCCTTGTTTTTGTTTACTTGGTGCAAGTAAGGGAACGAAAATAGTATGTTTGGTGAGCTATCCTTCATTTTGCCTATTCTTCGAGTGAGGCCGACTGTTTCGACTCTAAGGAACCGTGCACGGTCGCGGAGTTCGATGGACCGACCAACATGACCGTGTCTTGTGCGCGAGCGACATTCCATCTGTAGGTCTGTCTCGCGACTCACTTTATTGTTAGGGTCCTCCGTTAGGCTGCACCCGCCTTGTATTTAAACGAAAGGCGAGCGGTCTTGGTCTGGAGGAGTCCTTGCACGGGGCGTCATCGGTTTATTCGACTCCACGTCCGTGTCTTGTTGGCACTTTTCTACCTCGGGTCGCCAAGTTAGATGGCGACACTCGACGGTATACGTTGTGACGGGGTAGGGACGCATCGCCTTGTCCGGGTATATCATGTTAGATGATGTACTTTGAGGGCGCGCGAGTGTGTCCACAGATTTATTTGGAGGGTCCTTCGGCGACGCCCGCCTCGTATTTAAACAAAGGACGAGCGATCGCAGCCCAAAGGAACCTTGCATGGACGAAGCTGTCGGTTCCATCGACCTCCAGGACCATGGCTGCACTTTTTCTACCTCGGATCGCCATGTTAGATGGCGACCCTCGACGGTATACATTGTTACCCAAAATATTATCCGGAGATGATATTGGTGGAATGGTCGAGTCACAAACAAATGCGAGAACACTTCCGTGGGAAAGTAAATAACACAAGATTTACCGGGGTTGTTAGTCCCGGGCTTGAATGCTCTCGCGAGATGTTATTAATATGAATACTTTGGAGTACGAATATTAATGTTAGAATCTATTACAATGAGTGTAAAGACTCTAGTTATCTTAGCTGTAGAGCGTGAAGATTGCCGGAAGAACCAGATATGATGCTCTGTGAGTTCTTGCTTTTGGTGTTCTGTATATGTGAATGATTTTCACTGCCAATGGGTTTCACCGTTTATGTGTATGTATTCGTCCAGTAGTTTTTCTGTCCTTAGAACGTATCTCGCTCTCCATTAGGCCACTGTTGGAGGCCTACTACTTATAGTAGAAGAGGTTGCTAGGTCCTCCCCGGCAATCGCGGGCGACCGCCGTATTCTATATTAGAATAATGTGGGCGATCGTCCCATCACGTGGGACTGTTTCCTTAAAGTCCGAGGCTGCAGCTGGCAGCCAGATGTGCGGGCCAATGAGGAGTCCGCACGTGTCCTGAGTCGCTGACAGGGGGGACCCACTTTGTACCTTTCGGCGGACCTGTCGGTAGGTGTGAAGGTGGTGACAGGCTGGGGTCAAAAAGCCTTATCTTGTGGCGCCTTTTGCGGATCTGCACCTAGGTCTACGTCCGCGATTCGGTCTTCGAAGACTTTGACAGGTGTCGGATTCGTACGTGGCACGGGACGATCGTCTACGGTCGGACATCATAGGCGGTCACCAGATACCAATAGACGATCGCCTTGGGTGCCGACTGCTAGGCATTTGCCCAGCATCTGTCTTCTATGGTTGGCTCTTGACCATTACGCCGATCACCATCGAGGCGTATAAATCGCCGCACAACAACGTACATGTAAGATACAGGGGCTAACGGCTAGTTGAGCCATTGAGCCTATAAATACCAAGGCGTATAGTATTATTCATAACAACAACTCTGAGAAAATCATATATGCATTTGAGATCATTGTATACACTATCGTTGTTGTATTTTTGCTTAATTGATAAGTGTTTGAGTGTTCATACACGAAAATATACACGGGATTAAATATATGGATTGTAGATTGATTCGGTGTTATTAGGATCGTTGTTCGGCATTATTAGAATCATATCTAAATCCAAGAGGTTTGTCTAGTACCAATAGAAAGCTAGATAGGTTGCTTCCTTGTCTGATAGAAAAGAAAAACGGTTTATCTTGGACCGACATAAAGACAAGAGTATAACGGTTTATCTCGGAATGATAGAAGGTGAGATTGTAATGGTTTACCTCGGACCGATAGAAGACAAGGCGGAAAAGATTGATCTTGAGCCTATAGAAAGAGATACGGAGAGAGGACGTAGACACATTTGGCCAAACCTCTATAAATCTTGTGTCGTTTATCTTCCGCAATTTAATTACGCTTCCACAAAGGCAAAAGAGTTTGAAAACTCTACTCCGCAATATTATTCACCATTCTAAGTAGGGTGCCAATTTTCCAACAATTGGTATCGAAGCAGTATCTCTTGAAAGCGGCTTAACATCCGAAGAGAAGAAGATCCTATGGCATTTCAATTTGCCCCGGTCGAAGGTCTTGCCTTAAATCGACCTCCATTTTTCGATGGATCGAATTCTATGATGTGGAAGAAGAAGATGTCGATATTCATCCGAGCTTATGATATCGAGCTTTGTAAAAGTTATTTGCTGAGGTCCAAAAATTCCTACTCAACCGGACGGGTCTCTAAAAAGTTTCAAATATTATAATGATGCGGATTGAAAAAATGACCACTATGATTGCAAAGCAACACAATTATTATATTATACTTTAAATCTGGAAGAACACAACCGGATATCCTCGTGCGAAAGTGCCAAAGAGATTTAGAAAATACTTGAGGCAACTCATGAAGGAACGAACCAAGTCAAGGAGACGAAAATAAATATGCCCCTCCACGAATACGAGCTATTTATGATGAAGAAGGAAGAGTCCATAACTAACATGCTCGACCGATTTTCGGTCATCAATAATGGACTGGCTTGTTTCGGAAAACCATTGACAAGTAGTGAAAAAGTAAATAAAATCATAAGATCACTACCGTTTGAATGGGACGGGACAGTTACAGCAATTATGGAATCGAAAGATTTAAATAATCTTGATTTTAGTGCCCTTGTTGGTTCACAAATAAACTATGAGATAGTTCTCAAATCTCGAAATGCCAAGCCGAAACCGAAAGAAAGATCAATAGCTTTGAAAGCTAAGATGTCGAAGAAAGAAGAAATCCCAGTAGATGAAGACGATGAAGAATCGGCATATTATGCCAAGAATATAAATAAGTTTCAAAACTTATTGAACCGGAGAAGGAAAGACATCAAGATGAGCGAATAAAGAAGTTCGACAATAACTATCAAAACTGTGGTAAATCAGGCCACTTTGCGAAAAATTGTTGAGGCACGACTTCCAAGAAGGAAGTTCTCTTAGCAACATGCAGTGACGAAGAGGATGACGATGAATTTATTCAAAATAACCTCGCACTCATGGTAAGGAGTTCATTCGACGAAAGCGACATCGAAAGCCAGGTTAGTACCTTGTCTCACGACGAATTATTTGAAGCATTCGAACTTTTACATACCGATTTTCAAAATGCTTTAATTGAAATTAAATCCATCAAATCAAAAAACAAATTATTGGAAGACGAAATGTCCAAATTCAAAAAGAGAAAATTATTGAAACCGATCATTCTAAATGTCTTGAAAATGAAACTAATTTTAAGAATGATCTTTTAAAAGTTCAAACTGAACTTAAAAATTTTACGAATAAATTCTCTTGCGGAAATGACAAATTTGAACAAATGCTTTCTGTTCAAAAATTTTCATTAAACAAACAGGAGTTAGGATTAAAACCAAATAATAAAATCAAATCTTTCAATTTTAAAATACCCCGATGTGAGGAATATTTGAAACTTGGGCATCATATTTTGATTTGCAAAATCCCAATACGGACGATCAAAATTTAAAAAGTTTGGATTCCAAAAGAAACCATTATACCGAATATCATCTATGTTTCAAAAGAAAAACCAACTCTCGATTGGATCCCCAAAAATCAAAATTAATATATTTCCATCAATTGGTATTTTGATAATTTATATTTTTAACTATTGGTATTTAATTCAGGGGGAGCTACTATTTTTAAAAATTGGGAAATCTTTTTTTCAGCGGGAGATTTTACCCGTTAATTGTCATATTTAATTTTTATTTTATTGGTTATTATAGCACTTTTCGATTATGGCAAAAAGGGGGAGAGAAAGTCGAGAAAAATGATGGGAGAAGAAGAATATGAGTCGTGGAATTATGATGAGAAAAAAAACAATATTCCGATCATGAAAGGGGGAGAAAAGACGAAAAGAGTCGAAATTAAAAGAAGAAGTCGAAAAAGAAAAAAATAAGGAGTTGAAAAGGAGAAATGAAAAGATGGGGAGAAGAAAACTAACGAAACGGACAAAGCCGAAAACTTTGATCTGTAATATTTTATCTTTTTGCAGGTATAAAATCCCATCGAAAGTTGTTGTTTTGTCATCACCAAAAATGGAGAGATTGTTGGAATATTTTATTCCACAAAATCATATATTGGTTTTGATGATGAATTGATGATGAGCTAATGATGATTTGATGATGCTATCAATCAAAGAAAATAACAGTGAAACGAAGCAAAATAAGAAAGAAGTCGAAGACGAACGAGCCGGACTAAAAACCAAAAAAGTGAGAATTAACAAAGCTTAACGTACGCTATGATCAATATATAACGTACATAAGTAAAACCCAGCTGAAGGCAGACGAGTTTGGCAGAAGTGTTAACGTACGCAACACATTCAGCGCAATGTACGTAATGTGAAGGCTATAACGCGTAAGGTTAACAGTCTAATGTACGTAATGAAGGTGTTACGGAATTCAAACAAATGATCCATTGGAATGATTCAAGAAGGTTAAAAAGGCATGCAACGGATACATGCTTTAACGTACGTAATGTTGAGTATATAACATACGTAACATGGTGTATTTAATGTACGCTATGGAAGGATAATACGTACATAAAGAAGAACGCAGAATTCACTGGACTACATCGTATGAAGTTTAACGTACGTAAGGTAAAAGGTTTAACGTAAGTAACAATGCTTAACGTGTAACACCCCCAAAATGCAACCGAGATTATTACATGCCGTGGACCCTACACCGGAGATCCACCAGGCTGAACACAAATTTATGACCAAATATTTGACCGGCCGGGATCAAACAGCATAAAGAAACGGACCAATAAGGTCACAGTACAGAATCTAACAGTAGCAATTTGTTACAACTCATCCCCCACACTGGGGTCCAAAATACAAAATGATACAACACAGCGGAAGACTGAAAAATAATACAACGACACAACAATAACAACTGCATCCCATATCTCTTGATTAGTATCGCGGTCCATCATCTTTCGCACTGATCATGTGACTGCTCCACGCGCCAGCATGAACCTGGACACAAAACAGATATCCACCCCCGATTACTCGGGGGTTAGTAAAACTCCACTGTTTTACTAGTGCAAGTATCAAACCATACAAAATGTGACAAGCAATTACCAATCATAAATCAGACAACCACACTCTACCAATCACAATAAACAACCATTCATGTATTCCCTGGAAGTTTTATGAATATAGAAACCAACACAAGTGGAGTCTTTGTAAAATGAAATACCGTCTAGGGAATCTTAAAAAGCGCAAATCTTTTTAGGAACCCATGTCCTAAGTTTGTCAAAATCCTCAAGGAACTCATGTCCTAGGTTTGTCTAAAGTCTCTAGGAACTCAAATCCTTGGTTTGTCAAAAGTCTCTAGGAACTCACGTCCTAGGTTTGTCAAAAGCCTCTAGGAACTCACGTCCTAGGTTTGTCAAAATCCTTTACATTCAAAACATGCCCATCGGTCAATCAAAACGTTTGTGAACTCTTGTCACATATACCGCATACAACAATCATAACACTCGTGATCCCTTGTCACGTGTCTCCGTAGGTTCATCAATCCGCACGGACTATGCTAAGTACAATAACCATAATATCGTGAACTCATGTCACCTGTCAAACACAACAAACATAACACTCATGATCCCCTGTCACGTGGCTCCGTAGGTTCATCAACCTGCACGGGCTATGCCAAACACAAATATCATAATACCGTGAACTCTTGTCACGTATCAACACAACAACATAACACTCGTGATTCCTTGTCACGTGGCTCCGTAGGTTCATCAACCCGTACGGACTATGCGAAACCAAAACAATCACAACATCCAGTCCTTACTCCGTGATCTCTTGCCACATGTTACCATAGGCCCCGTCGAACGCACACGATTAGACGTACTTGTTGGAAAATTTTGTTCCATACATAAATTAAAAGTGTTTTGATGATTAAAGGCGATAAACAAAACAAAACAACGAAGAGACAAAGAAAGCATCGAAGGAAAATGAAGTGCAAAATGCTGGATAAATTCAAAGCTAACGTACGTAACAATACTATGTTAACGTACGTAATATGAGGAAGCTTACGTCCGTAATAGAAGATGAATAACGTACGTAACACAGTTCAAACAAGTGATCGTTGGAGGAGTCAAAGTCAGAAAAGCATGCAACAGATATATGACCTCATCGGTGATGTAATGTTAATGTACGTAACGAAGTCTATGCTAGCGTACGTAACTCAAATGACGAATCTCCCTGGACTGTTTTGTGTAGAGGCTAACGTACGTAACCAATGAAGGTTAACGTACGTAAAGGAGCTTACGTACGTAATGGAGATCATATAGCGTACGTAACGATGGCCTTGGCAGCTAACGGCTAGTTTAATGATGGAGCCTATAAATACCATACCTATGGTATTGTCTGAGAACAACAGCCTTGAGCAAATAGACTATATTTGTGATATTATTATACACATTGTTGTTGTTGTTGATATTGAGCTTAATTGTAAGTATTTGAGTGAGAATTCACGAAAACATACACAAGTGGTAAAAGAAAAGATACGATTGGATTCGGTGTTATTAGGATCAAGGATCCGGCATTATTAGAATCACAATCGATATCTAAGTGAGGTTTATCTAGTACCCATAAGAAAGCTAGAGTGGTTAATTCCTTGTCCGATAGAAAAGGAAAACGGTTTAACTTGGACCGACGCAGAGACAAGTACGAGTGGTTTATCACAGACTAACAGAAGACGTGATTGTAATGGTTATACCTCAACCGATATAAGAGAGAAGAAGAGGTTTTTCTTTAGCCTATTGAAAAAGATACCGAGAGAGGACGTAGGCTCGTTTATAGCCAAACTTCTATAAATCCTTGTGTGTTTTAAATTTCCGCACTTGATATTTACGCTTCCGCAACACGGCGCAATATTCGATCTTGTACCCAACAATTGGTATCGGAGCAGTACTCCAATATGCGGCTTAACATCCGAAGAGAAAAGATCCAAAAATGACGTTTCAATTCTCTCCATTCGAAGGCCTTGCTCTCAACCAACCACCATTCTTCGATGGCTCAAATTATTTGACATGGAAGAAAAAGATGTCAATCTTTATTCGTGCCTACGATATAGAGATTTGGAAGATTATTTGTCTCGGCCCAAAAGTTCCTATCAAATCCAACGGTACGCTCAAATCTTTTGAAGAATACGACGATGCCGATTGAAAAAATGACCATCTAAATTGTAAGGCCACCCAACTTTTATTTTTGTGCCTTAAATCCCGAAGAAGTCAATCGAATCTCGTCGTGTGAAAGTGCGAAAGAAATATGGAAAATTCTTGAAATCACACACGAACGGACAACTCAAGTCAAGGAGACGAAGATTAATATGCTTCTCCATGACTACGAGTTATTCATGATGAAGGGTGACGAGTCCATCACTAATATGCTCGACCGATTTTCGGTCATCACCAATGGACTTGCTTCGTTCGGAAAACCATTATCTAGTAGTGAAAAAGTTAAGAAAATTTTACGATCACTACCTAGCGAATGGGACGGCACCGTGACCGCGATTATGGAATCCAAAGATCTCAACACGCTCGATTTTAGTGCCCTTGTTGGTTCACTAATCAATTATGAGATTGTATTAAAATCACGTAGTGTCAAGCCAAAGCCGAAGGAACGATCGTTAGCCATGAAGGCTAAGATATCGAGAAAGAAAGAAGAAATCCCGGTGGAGGAAAGGGACGAAGAAGCGGCATATTATGCCAAGAATATTAATAAATTCCAAACTTTATTAAACCGAAGGAAGAAGGATATCTCGAGCTAAACGAAGAAATTCGACAACTCTTGTCGACTATGTGGAAAACCAGGCCACTTCGCTAAGCATTGCCGTGCCAAACCCAAGAAGGAGGTCCTCGTGGAAACATGGAGCGATGAAGACAAAGACGAAGAATTTATCGAACAAAATAATCTCGCTCTCATGGCCCGAAGTTCGTTCGACGACAGCGACGTCGAAAGCCAAGTAAGTACATCCTCCCGTGATGAACTTTTTGATGCATTTGAATTATTGCATACGGATTTTCAAAACACTTTATCCGAAATAAAATCCCTTAAGTCTAAAATTAAATCTTTGGAAATTGAAAATTCAAAAATTATCGAGAAGGAAAAATTTGTTGAAATTGATCATTCAAAGTGTATTGAAAATGAAAATATTTTGAAGTATGATCTCGCTAAAATTCAAACCGAGCTTAAATCTTTGACAAAGAAATTCTCGTGCGGAAACGAGAAATTTGAACAAATGCTTGGTGTTCAAAAGTTTACTTTGAATAAAGAGGGTTTAGGATTCAATACACGTTCGAAAAACGAATCCGTTAATTTCAAAATACCCCATTGTGAAAAGTGTTTAAAAATCGGGCATCATATTTCAAGGTGCAAAAGCCCGAGACGGACGATAAAAATTAAGAAAATTTGGGTTCCTAAAGGAACAATCGTTTCAAATATCGTCTACGTTTCTAAACAAAAACCAACTATAGGTTGGATCCCCAAATATTGATTTTTGGTATTTTACTCAGGGGGAGTAATTTTTTTAAAACGGATAATATTTTCAGGGGGAGTGAATACCCTTGTATTTATTTCTGCATATTTTATTATTTATTGAATTTTTTATTGGTATTTTACTGCATTTTTTTTTATGAATACAAAAAGAGGGAGAGATAGGAGAATGGAGAAATAAGTCGAAAATGTGATTAACCTTGAAAGGGGGAAAAACGAAGAAAATCGATAACAGACAAAAAGAATTGGAAAAACGAAGGAGTTGAACAAAAATAAGGAGAAGTCGAAAACGAAGGAAAAGAAAAATGAGGAGACGTCGAAAAGACGATGAAAAATTAAAAATGAGAAAAGAAAAGGAGAAAAGAAAAGTAGAAAAGAAAAGAAGGAGTCGAAAAAGAAATGGGAGAAGATTCTAAGGAAACGGACAAAGTCGAAAACTTTGGTCTTTAAAGATATACATATATTTGTATTGTTGCAGGTAAATCCCATTGGCGTATTGTTGTTTTGTAATCATCAAAAAGGGGAGATTGTTGGAATATTTTATTCCATACATAAATTAAAAGTGTTTTGATGATTAAAGGCGATAAACAAAACAAAACAACGAAGAGACGGAGCAAGCATCGAAGGAAAACGAAGTGCAAAATGCTGGAGAAATTCAAAGCTAACGTACGTAACAATACTATGTTAACGTATGTAACATGATGAAGCTTACATCCATAATAGAAGATGAATAACGTACGTAACACAGTTCAAGCAAGTGATCGTTGGAGGAGTCAAAGTCAGAAAAGCATGCAACAGATATATGACGTCATCAGTGATGTAATGTTAACGTACGTAACGAAGTCTATGCTAGCGTACGTAACTCAAATGACGAATCTCCCTGGACTATTTTGTGTAGAGGCTAACGTACGTAATCAATGAAGGTTAACGTACGTAAAGGAGATTACGTACGTAATGGAGATCATATAGCGTACGTAACGATGGTCCTGGCAGCTAACGGCTAGTTTGATGATGGAGCCTATAAATACCATCCCTATGGTATTGTCTGAGAACAACAACCTTGAGCAAATAGACTATATTTGTGATATTATTATACACATTCTTGTTGTTGATATTGAGCTTAATTGTAAGTGTTTGAGTGAGAATTCACGAAAACATACACGAGTGGTAAAAGAAAAGACGATTTCTAATCATACACACGAACCACGTTTTCAAAGGTAAACCAACCATCAAACCATAACACATGATTTCTAATCACAAGACACAAGTTGTATAACAAGATACTTGCCTTAATAACCGCTACCGAACACTCCGAAGCACAAGGTTCAATCGGGAAACTCGGACCCCGAAGAAGACAACGAACGGGAGGTTTCCAAATCGAGTTCTTCACAAGGATTTCGTCCCTAAGACATATCATCAATAAATCAATGATCGTACTAGGAATAATAATTGCCTAATGCCCGAATCCCCCTCTAAGACCTTTTATCGGACACCTTCAAGGCGTCAACTAGGAATTCAACAAAACGACGAATCTTATATAATCCAACCATGGAATCACAAGGTAAATGATAGAATACATCTTAATAATCATCGATCCATCACAAATCTAAGTTACTGCGGTTAGATCAGACAAAACCAAGAAAAACCCCCAAATTCCTAAAACTAGGATTTTCAGGAAATCTAACCTGATTCGCTTGATCAAAGGATGTTATAGAAGGATTAATCAATGATATGAACTCTAGGACTTCGTGGATTCATCGCCTGACAACATGCCTTCGACTTCTCCAAAACTCGAGCCACGAACAGAAAAGAAAGGAAATGAAAAACGAGTGAAAATATGATTGCTCAGTCATATTTATACTGACGCGTCCCTAGCGTGCGCTAGGCTTCCGGACTAGGGTGCGCTATCGACCAGTCTCGGCCCAACACCTTTGGCCGGGGCCCACACGACCCGGTCCTGCTGACCTAACCTGCCGACCAGAACCTTCCTGTCCGACTGGGATAGCGCGCGCTGTGCGGACACTTGCTTGCGCTAGCCGACCTATCTAGAACTCTCTGGACTAAACTGCTTGGCCAGGTAGCGTGCGCTGGTCGACCGACAGCGTGCGCTACACCTGCCGATTAGCGTGGGCAACGACCGACAGTAGCGTGCGCTACTTGCCGATCCTTCCCGAGTCCAGAACCTCAGAAACCTCTCTGCCCAGCCAGGTAACGTGCGCTGGCCGACCGATAGCATGCGCTATGCCTACCGATTAGCGCGCGCTGCCATCCGACAGTAGCGTGCGCTATGCCGGTCCCTGTCGGTTCCTGCCGCAACTGTCCGGCCAGTGCCCAACCGCTATGACCCGGCAACTTGATTTCTGAAAACGAACACGACGAAACGCTTGTGGACATCATCAACGATCCAAAATGAAACACCATGCAACAAATAATCACACGCGACCATGTAAACACAAAAATCAATCATCGAGAAAAATGATACCGGTACTCGAAAACTGAGAAATATCCGGAGAAATCCAAAATAACCGGAATGAAAATCTCGGGTATTACATAACGTACATAATGGATTGTACTTAACGTACGTAATGCAGGATCCAGGAGCTAACGACTAGTTGAGCCTTTGAGCCTACAAATACAAAGGCATATGGTATTATTCATAACAACAACTCTGAGAAAATCATATATACGTTTGAGATCATTGTAAACACTATCATTGTTGTATTGTGCTTAATTGGTAAGTGTTTAAGTGTTCATACACGAAAACATACACGAGAGGAAAGATACAGATTGTAGATTGATTTGGTGTTATGGATTATTGATCCGGTATTATTAGAATCATATCTAAATCCAAGAGAGGTTTGTCTAGTACCAATAGAATTCTAGATAGGTTGCTTCCTTGTCTGATAGAAAAGGAAAATGGTTTATCTTGGACCAACATAAAGACAAGAGTGTAACGGTTTATCTCGGATCGATAGAAGATGAGATTGTAACGGTTTACCTCGAACCGATAGAAGACAAGGCGGAAAAGGTAAAAGATACGGAGAGAGGACGTAAGCACTTTTGGCCGAACCTCTATAAATCTTGTGTCGTTTATCTTCCACATTTTAATTACGCTTTCGCAAACGCAAAAGAGTTTGAAAACTCTACTCCACAATATTATCAACCATTCTAAGTGGGGTGCCAATTTTCCAACAAATCATTTATTTCTCACTCAACGGAAATCAGTTTTGAGAAAAATAATATCCTATGTTCATCTTCTCGAAACGTAGATTCACAATTTATTATTTAATTTCCAAGAATTAAATATTTTATCATTATTAAATTGGTTTAGATTGAGTTAAAACTCACTTTTCTAAAACCAATTTCCAACAATCCCTACATGACTGGAAATAAATGCAGACTCACATACACAGTTTCCGAAAAACACTACTGCATGGGGAAAGGTAGTTTGTGGCTTTGAATCTTCGTTAGTAAAATATCGTCGGATATACCGGCGACTTAGTGTACACAGTGCCTTGAACTAATCCTCCTTGGTGTATACCGAGTCAACGACACTTACACAGCAATGTCTCAACATCTTTTGTTCTCATAGTTGTGTCCGTTTTGGCAATGAACAACATCTTGGTCTCCTAAGTATTTATTCGAGGAGGCCCATCCTCACACTTAGATAGTTGGTTTCCTTTTATAAAGTACCCTGCAATACTTCTCCTTTTCAATGACAAGGAACCATTAAGAGTCCAGAGACTTAGCCTCACCACATTCACAGGACTTAACACTTATTATGCTCTATAGGGATGGATTTATTATAAGTGTTTTTCAATAGAACTTTCATAACTTTATGTTCCCATTGAACCAAGTTTATGGGATCTCCAGTCTTCAAGGTTGAGTTACCACTATGATCGTTCTTTCAAGATGTAGATTTTAAGGGTTTGGGTTACCCTCTAGCACTTTAGGAAATTGATCTCTATTCAGACCTTTTGTGGGTGGAACCGCCAAATTAACATTGACCTCACATAGTCAATAGATATAACTCTATTTTTTATCAAATGTCGCACGGTATTATATCTCCGACGAATGTCTCAAGACTTACCATTATACATAAGGCTCTGTGCACTTCCAATTGCTGCTTGGATATCGCGATGGATCATAACACTAGCACAGGCTTTTTCCAGCATGGAATATCCTCAAGAAAGTTACGAAGCCATTCATCTTCTTCTCCAGCTTTATCTAGAGCTATAAATTCTGATTCCATGGTGGATCGGGCTATAGAAGTTTGCTTGCTTGATTTCCAAGATATAGCTCCACCCCCAATAGTAAATACATACCCACTTATAGAGTGAGAGTCTTTCGTGTCTGAAATACAATTAGCATCAGTATATCCTTCCGAAACTACATGATAATTACTTTAGAATAGCCCATAACTTGGGTGTACTTTAAGTATCTTAAAACCCTAGAGTACATTCCAGTGCTCTTTACTCGGATTACTCGTGAACCTACTTAACTTGTTTACTGGAAATGCCAAGTCTGGCCGTGTACAACAGGCGTTTTTATAGGTGGGTTGTACACCAGGCATCCGATTACTCTTGAATATTCAACTTGAGCCACTGGATCACTATGTTCTTACTTAAGTGAATACTGGTATCAACAGGCGTTTTTATAGGTGGGTTGTCAAAAGCGTTAAACTTCTTGAGCACTTTCTCAACATAATGAGATTGTGATAATAAGATACCTTCTGACGTTCTGATAATTTTAATTCCAAGAATTAAATCAGCTAAACCCAAATCCTTTATGTCAAAGTTTCGACTTAACATCTTTTTTTATTCACAATTACTTCATTGCTACTACCCATGATCAACATATTGTCTACATATATACAGACTATGACAAATGTCTCATATGTGCCTTTAATATACACACATTTGTCACATTCATTGATCTTGAATCCATTTACCAACATACTTGTGTCAAACTTCATATGCCATTGTTTAGGAGCCTGTTTGAGTCCATATAATGACTTCAACAGTTTACCCACTTTCTTTTCCTGACCAGGCGCAATGAATCCTTCAGGTTGTTCCATATAGATTTCTTCTTTTAATTCACCATTAAAGAACACAGTTTTCACATCCTTTTGATGAATCTCGAGATTGTGTAATGCAGCAATAGCAATAAGCACTCGAATGGAAGTTATTCTAGTTACTGGTGAATATGTGTCAAAGAAATCATAACCTACTTTCTGTTTAAACCCTTTGGCAACAAGCCGGGCCTTAAACTTGTCTATCGACCAGTCATCTTTGTATTTCCTCTTTAGGATCCATTTACATCCTAAAGGATTACATACTGGTGGAATATCAACCAGTTGCCAAGTATAATTTTGCATGATCGAATCCATTTCACTATAAATAACATCCTTCCAAAAAGGAGCATAAGGACTGGCATAAGCTTCATGTATAGTCTTTGGATCATCATCAACGGCATAAGTCTCAAAGTCAGGACCAAATGACTTAGCCTTTCAAGCTCTCTTACTATGTCTTGGCTCTTCATTTATAGGATTTGAACTACTTGAAGTTTCAAGAGTTCTTCCTCTCTTTACGAGGATAAACATTTTCAAAGAAACTGGCATTTCTTGACTCAATAATAGTTCCTTCATGCATATCAGGAATTTCAGATTTATGAATTAGAAATCGATATGAACTACTGTTGTATGCATAACCTATGAATGTGCAATAACTGTCTTTGGACCAATTCTTACTTGTTTTGGTCCCGGTACTTCAACTTTTGCCCAACACCCCACACTTCAAGATATTTGAAAGAAGGCTTCCACCCTTTTCCATAACTCATAAGAAGTTTTATCTTTCCCTTTGCGTGGCACTTTATTCAGAATGTGGTTAGCTGTAAGAATAGCTTCCCCCACATGTTCTGCGACAATCCTGAAATTATTAATAAAGCATTCAACATTTCTTTTAGGGTTCTATTTTTCCTTTCAGCAACTCTATTTCACTGAGGAGCATAAGGAGCAGTCGTTTGATGAATTATGCCCGAATCAGCACATAACTGTTCAAATGGTGCTACATACTCACCACCTTTGTCACTTTGGACTGCTTTTATTTTACAATTCAGTTGATTTTCAGCTTCATTTTTATACATCTTAAAGGCCTCGATTGCTTCATCTTTGCTTCTCAAAGGAAACACATAGCAATATCTTGTGCAATCATCTATAAAAGTGATGAAGTATTTTTTACCTCCTCTAGTTTGCATAAATTTTAAGTCACACACATCACTGTGAATTAATTTTAGAGGAGTAGTATTCCTTTCTACTGAATCAAAAAGCAATTTAGCCATTTTTGCTTCAACACATACTTAGCATTTCTTATTAAGTTCAACATGGGTTGTTGGAATCAATTCTAGATTAATTAGTCTTTTAATCGATTTTAGACCAACATGTCCCAATCTAGAATGCCACAAATCAGAATACTCAAGAAAGTAAACAGAAGAAGGAGCATTATTATTATTATTGTTCTTGCCTTCACGGCTTATAGGAATCACATTCATTTTGAATAATTCCCTGTAAAGATAACCTCGACCAAGGAACATTCCAAACTTTCTTATAATAATTTTTTCAGACTAAAAAACTAGTCTAAACCCATGACTAACTAGTAGAAAGTCTGAAACTAAATTTCTCCAGACGTCTGGGACATGCAGCACATCCTTAAGCAGAAGCTCCTTTCCAGAGGTCAGCTTTAAGACTACGTTCCCCACACCTGCAATCACAGAAGAAGCAGAGTTTGCCATATGAAATTTCCTACCATCAGTAATAGTGTAGGAAGAGAACATATTTTTTTTCAGAACAAACATGACGAGTAGCCCCGGTATCAATGTACCAGGCGTGGTGATTCTCCACCATATTGGTTTCAATCACCATAGCCGAGATCTCATCATCCAGCTCCTCAACCATGGCTGACAGCTCCAGATCTGGCATGTCAACATCGCCATGTTCAACCACATTGGCAACTCGCTTGCCTTTGTTTCGCTGACCAGTTGAACTTATTGGCAAGCGACAATCCTCTGCCTTATGGTTTAGCTTACCACAATTGTGGCAATTTCCAGTAAACTTTTTTGCCTTAAGCGACTGTTTCCCTTTGTCCTGAACATGGTTCAGTTTCTTCTTTTTGCTAGAGGACCCATGTTCAAGCAAATTTACTTTGGCCTCCATAGGGCCTCTCTTGAACTTAGATTCAGACTTTCGGTTGTCTTTCTCAATTCTGATTCGAACAACTAAGTCCTCTAATCTCATTTCCTTTCGTTTGTGTTTCAGGTAATTTTTGAAGTCCTTCCAACTAGGAGGCAACTTCTCAATTACCGTTCCCACAACAAACGGTTCAGGAAGGATCATTCCTTCAGCATTTATTTCATGCACAATCAATTGAAATTGTTGGACTTGTTCGATAATGGTTTTGAAGTGGTTTTGGAATGATCCGATTCGTTCTTAGTTGGGTTACGGTACGAAGCACTAGACTGGCTAAGTGTTACCCGTACTAATTGGTTCATCCCATTGCCGACTAAGACGGACCTACGGAGTCGCGCACAAGGATATTTGATGGATAAATATGTATTTATTATCTCTTCATTAATATTGGATGTTAGATATCTAATTTGATTTATTTGATAAATCATGCGGTCTAGTGAATTGAAATTAATTACTGGGTAATTAATTTAATTCATAAATAATTATTTCTTGGAAATATATTATTATAATTTTGTATTTGATAACATTAATTAATTGGATTAATTAATTAAATATAAATACATTTGGGATAAAACGAAGTGTATTTAACGGACTAGACACGCGAACGTCCGGCACACGAACTGAGTTGCTCGGGTCGTTTTCTCACCAAATCTATGTAGGCCGCCCCTCCCTTCCTTCCATGTGGTGTGTGTTGTGTGTTTAATTGTTTAATGGGTTGAAGACAAAAGGATGAGATTTCATATCTCATCATTTTGATATCATCTCCATTATATAATGTAAATATCTTCACATTTTGTGTAGACTTTGAATAACAAAGACACACACTCAATAATTCTCATATTCCTAGCCATGAGTTCAACATTGGAAAGGGAGAAAATTTTTCTTTCATTTCTTGTTCATCTTTGAGAGAAAGAAAAGGAAGAAGAGAAGAGAAGAGAAGAAAAATACTGTATCAATTCCTAGCCGTGTTCTTTGAGAATGAATTGATATTTTATTTTTCCGATCAATATCCGACGCGTAATAATGTAGAGACATTCGGCAATTTCGGTATTGGATCATTCAATAAGCTACAACGAATTGGATTCGTGTTCGTGTCGGTAACCGGAGAAAGCTTGTTCGGGTTTTTCCTTCGAAGATTATATCATCAAAGGACTACGAGGGTAAGTATTCTTTGATTATCTTTCTCGTTATTTATATTCGTTTATACGATGCTTGGTCGGTCCATTTTTTTGGGGTTTGGTTTTATCCGGTTGGACCGGTTTATTTTCCGCTGCGTATTTTTATTTTTTAATCACCGAATCATAATAGTGGTATCGAAGACAGATTTATGCGATCGTATATTCGATATTTTCATTTGGTATGCTTGATTATTTTTTATGATTTAGAATCATAATTGTTTTAATTGTTGATGTTTAATTGTTCATCTAAAAATTATTTTTCATGATTTTATGTTACAATATAAATCTATTTTTCTTTTGGAAAACTGATTTAATTGTGTAATATAAAAAGTAGAAAAATATTATTTTTGGATTCGGGACGAAAAATGAGCCGGAAAATTAGCCGGACCCGGCAGCTCGGGGCTACCGGGGCTGCTGGGCTGGGCTGGACAGTCCCCTGCCGGGCCGCGGGCTTGTCCCGGGCCTTGTGTTTTCCGAATCCGTTTTTATATTTCGTACGGTAAATTAATTTCCCGCAAATTAAATTGGATTTAATTTGACTAAAATATAATTATGGTAGTTTTATTTTAAGAGAATTAATTTAATGAAATATTTATTCTGTCCGGAGCAAATTAAAATTAACGGTTAAGTGAATTAATTGGATTAATTCTAATTGTTGGATTAATTTTTGTTGATTAGATCAATTTTAGATTAATCATTATTGCCATTTATTTTAATGTAATTGTTGCATTAATTTTGAATGGGGATGTAGTTCATGGACCTAGTGTTGAATCATTTGTTTTGTTCGATTGGGTTGTAAAGGCCGTTTTGAGCCTATTTATTTTACCAGAAAATTTGTATAGGATGCAATTTTTCAACTGCGGTGAGCTAGGCCACTGGAAGAGGTACTATCCAAAGCTTGACCGTAATGCACCTTCAGGTACGGAAATACTGGTTTTAGAAACAAATTGTTCTGTAACTGTATATTCTACTTCTTGGATACTTGATTCCGGTGCGAGTTTTCACATTTGTATAATGAATCAGGATATGGAACGAAGTAGGAAGCTGGATTCAGGGGAGGTGATGGTCACCGTCGGAAGTGGGCATAGTGTCGAGGCTTCAGATATCGTATCCCTTATGTTGGATTTAGAATCTGGTTTTATTCTTACTTTAGATGATGTACTTGTTTTGCCCAAGGGGCAAAAAAATATTGTATCAATTTCGGTCATGGACCGAAAGGGATTTCACTTCTTTATTGGAGATGGGTCCTGTCGTATTTATTTTAGAAATAAATTGGTTGGTACTACTACATTATTAAATGGTTTATACCATTTGAATCTAAAGAATAAAACAACTGTGAATACTATAACTAGGAAGCGTGGTAGGGATGAAACGAACCAAGCACTTAAATGGAATCTTAGACTTGGTCATATCGGTTAGACCAAGGTTCATAAAATGGAGAAAGATGGGCTTACGGGTCTATTGGGATCAGATCCCTATCCAACTTGTGAATCTTGCCTTCAAGGCAAAATGACTAAGTTACCCTTCGTAGGGACTTTTGAAAGAGCTGCTGAAAAACTTGGATTGATCCATACCGACGTCTGTGGCCCTTTTGAAGTGGCATGAGACGGCTTTCAGTATTTCATTACATTCACTGATGACCATACCAGGTATGGATTCGTGTACTTAATGAAACATAACTCTAAAGATTTTGATAAATTCAAGGAATTTAAAGCCCTAGTTGAAAATCAAACAGGTAACCGTGTTAAGACTCTTCGGTCAGACCGTGGTGGTGAGTACATGAGTAGTGAATTTGATGAGT
Organism: Orobanche coerulescens; assembly: GCA_033398695.1. Taxonomy (NCBI): domain Eukaryota; kingdom Viridiplantae; phylum Streptophyta; class Magnoliopsida; order Lamiales; family Orobanchaceae; genus Orobanche; species Orobanche coerulescens. The sequence continues at coordinate 111,710,449 of CM065815.1, read as the reverse complement.
TCTTAAAAGAACTAGGAATATTGTCACAATTCACTCCTCCAGCTACTCCACAATTGAATGGTGTATCAGAAAGAAGGAACCGAACCTTGTTGGACATGGTTCGCTCCATGCTTAACTATACTGATCTACCGATTTATCTGTGGGGTTACGCGCTCCTTACTACTGCGCATATCTTGAACAGATGTCCTTCCAAATCCATTCCTAAGAATCCACATGAGATGTGGAGAGGTAGGAATCAAGTCTTAACCACATTAGGATTTGGGGATGCCCTGCTTATGTCAAGAAGACTAAAGTAGAGAAATTGGAAGCTAGGTCTGTGAAAGGTCGTTTCATATGATATCAGGGGATTCCATGGGATATCTATTCTACATGCATGAAGATCATAGGATCATCATTGCTATATAAGCACACTTCCTAGAAGATCAGTTTATTCAGGAAGGAGGGACAGGTAGAAATATTTCTTTGGAAGAAATAAAAGAAACACCAAATGAGACACCTATGCAAGATATTAGAACTAAACCTTCTGAAATACAAACACAACCTCGCAAGTCTATTAGAATTTCTCAATTACCTGAGAGGTATGGCTATCTGCATCAAGAAGAACTGGGTGTCCATGAGATGACAGAAAGTAGTCAAGAGAATGATCCTTCTACATACGACCAAGCGATGATAGATGTTGACTCCGCCAAGTGGCAAGAAGCTATGGAAGTTGAGATAGACTCAATGCATGCTAATCAGGTCTGGACTTTAGTAGATCGTCATAAAGGCATAGTGTCTATTGGAAACAAATGGATCTATAAAAGAAAGACTGATGGAGATGACAAAGTTGATACATATAAGGCCAGACTTGTGGCAAAGGGTTATTCCCAAAGAGAAGGCATCGATTACTTATCCCAAATGTATTTATACTTAATTAATTAATCCAATTAATTAATTTTATCAAATACAAAATTATAATAATATATTTCGGTTTTACTAATAACTGATGTTAAATTTAACAGCGGTTATCAGTAAAACATTTATTAAATATTTTTTTTTCAATTTTTTTAGAAATTATTTTTTAACAATGGTTCTTTTACAACCGTTAAAATTGTTGAAATAAAAATTAATTAAACCCTGCCCAAATCCTTGCCCGGCCCACATCCACTTGCCTCGCCCGCTCGCGACCCGCACATTTATGCATATAAATGTGCATTTTCGCTGCACATGGGATTCGAACCTCTCACCTCCACAAAAGTGGAGGTGGTATCAAACCAATGAGCCAAAGTCAATTCTTATACTTTTGTTGCTTTATTTTATATAAGTGTACAATTAATCATATATGTATATATATGTTTATTAATATTTTCAGAATTATATTATATATATAAAAGTTATATTGTATATTATATAAAAATTTAATGAAACTGATTATTAAACTTTTATGATTTATATTATTTTTTTTCCTCAAAATTCCAAAAAACACAACCACCTTTAACATTATTTCCTTATAAATCTTTTTTTTTTTGCAATGAACCTGCTGCTCCAGCAGGGTTTTATCCCTCCAATGTGGGGATAGCTCCTTGTGAGCACCAAGCACTATTTCTCCCATCAGGTGGGCCGTTAATTCACGATGATTTAATTCATCCACCAATCCCTGTCGGATCGGGGGGTAGGGGCCCCGAGGGCGAGGGATTTCGCCTTTTGCTACAAGAGTTTGTATTGTGAGCATTTGACTGGCCAAGATTGAGAACAGATACTCCATGTGATATTTGAGCGACAACTTCAGCTTTGGTACAGCAAAAAACTCAATTTTCATCCTATTTTTTTTCTCATCGTTGCTATCCAATTCCCTCCTGAGCTATATATTACTATAGAATAATAATATAATGTAATAAAAATTATATTACATATTTATAATGTATATTGTATATAACCATGCTGAAAATTTAAATTTTATAATGTACATTAAAATTTATAATATATATTGATTACGAATATATATTATTATAAATCAATATTTAAAATTATATATTGCATTATATATTAAATGTTACATTAACAACGATTGTTTTAAACAACCACTGTTAAACTTATGCAATTAGCAGCGGTTGTTTTAAACAACCGATGTTAAACATTTTTTTTTAACAGCGGTTGTTTTAAACAACCGATGTTAACCGTTTTTTTTAACAGCGGTTGTTTTGAACAACCGATGTTAAATGTTTTTTTACTTTTTTTTAACAGCGGTTGTTTTAAACAACCAATGTTAAACGTTTTTTTTTAACAATGGTTGTTTTAAACAACCGATGTTAAACTTTTTTTTTCTTTTTTTTTTTTTTTTAACAGCGGTTGTTTAAAACAACCGATGTTAAACGTTTTTTTTTACTTTTTTTTAACAGCGGTTGTTTTAAACAACCGATGTTAAACGTTTTTTTAACAACGGTTGTTTTAAACAACCGATGTTAAACGTTTTTTTAACAACGGTTGTTTTAAACAACCGATGTTAAACGTTTTTTTTTTCTTTTTTTTTAACAGCGGTTATTTTAAACAACCGATGTTAAACGTTTTTTTTTAACAGCGGTTGTTTTAAACAACCGATGTTAACCGTTTTTTTTAACAGCAGTTGTTTAAAACAACCGATGTTAAACGTTTTTTTTACTTTTTTTTAACAGCGGTTGTTTTAAACAACCGATGTTAACCGTTTTTTTCTTTTTTTTAACAGCGGTTGTTTTAAACATCCGATGTTAAACGTTTTTTTTACTTTTTTTTTAACCGCGGTTGTTTTAAACAACCGATGTTAAACATTTTTTTTTCTTTTTTTTTTTAACAGCGGTTGTTTTAAACAACCGATGTTAAACGTTTTTTTTAACAGCGGTTGTTTTAAACAACCGATGTTAACCGTTTTTTTTTTTTTTAACAACGGTTGTTTAAAACAACCGCTGTTAAACTTATGCACTTAACAGCGGTTGTTTTAAACAACCGATGATAAACATTCTTTTTTTTAACAGCGGTTTTTAAAAAAACCGTTGTTAATATATTACACAAAATTTATAGGTATGCCACCGCGTCATTTTAATCGCGGTTTCCGAACAACCGCTGTTAAAATGGCGTTGTTAAAGGCCAGTTTTGTAGTAGTGTTGCGTCCAATATTGCATAATTCCAGACAAAATATGCAAATTGGTGTGCATAACCAATGACATAATCACCATACATATTCTTTAGAAGGTGGTTTATGTGAGACCGTTTGCATATGCACATGGGACGAGATGCTATTCACTGATCTCTATCATGCAATAAACATCAAGTACTTTTGATGTGAACTCTCCAACATCATCAAGTCCTTTAGATGTGATAAGGGAGGTGAGCCCTTGTAAGTTATCTTGGAAGTTGTGCAGCAGTTTGAGTGGACACGAGAGCAACATGTGACCAACATGTCGGAGAATCCATCAAAACCATAAATATATAAATGGTCCGCATATTAGGTGGATGGATCCACAAATATCTCCTTATATTCAGCGTAAGAATACAATGCTTGCTTTTGTTTCTTTAATGCAGGAAGGTCTCGCTCCCACATTGACTAAAGAGTAGGCTTTGCAAAAATGAGTGGTGCGCATTTGATATGCATCCGGTTCTTTGGATGATATAATACGATTAACATCAACATTATTCTTTATGTTGAGTTGTTGCCACCTTTTCGCTCGAAAAGTAATGATGTTCGTACAAATTCTTTAGTATATGGATCATTATACTTCGAACAGGATGACCTAGTCTATCGTGCCAAAGCCCATATGAGTCTATGTCCCAAAGTACATTTTTGGTGACAACATAGAATTTTAAAAACCTAATAGTAGTGAGTTACAGTCCACTAGATTGACTCATGAGTTATTCTAAAATCCGTTTACGTCCACATTCATTAGAATTAATAAAAGAAACTCTATTCCATTCTCACAGTGGATTTCAATCTGGAAACTATTGCTATGTATATTATTGAAGCTAAGTACGTTTCGAAGGGCTCTAGGTGCATATAGAGTATCGGTAACTTGAAAGACTACCATTTAGGGATCAAAATTGGGCATTGTCTCGCCCTTTGTTGAGTTGGGTGGACCCAATCATTGTAGTTACCGAGGTTTGGCAGGCGACTAATTCGATGAATAGAAGCCTAATTCTAAGAACATTCAAGTTCTACTCGATTCATTCCTTAGAAGAGAGTGAAACTTCGAACCATTAGCATTCAAGCATTATTCAGTACTTTGAAATACAGCTAAGAATCTAACGTAAGCAATATTAATATCTTGTTCGTGAAACAATATTGCATCAGGACATTATTGAAAATAAAACACCAACACAGTCATCTTGAGCCAACTATACCAAATGTAAACGAGAAAGTAAACATAATACTAAGATTCTGTGTATAGACTGTGGCTCGTATAACTCAATTCGATGATTGGTGACTGTGAAATTGACATAGGGGGGATTCTTGAAATCATAGTCCTCCATATTGCGAGTTCTCCTTTCTTTGGACTCTCTATATTTCTTGTAGTGAGATGCGACTTGCTTGCTTGCATGGCAGTTCTTGTACCATGTCCAGCATCTCCACAATGATAGCACGGTTCATTGCCAACTCGAGCCTTATAGGCGATAGGATGGGTAGGTGCTTTTTGGTTCCCTTGGCTAGTAGAGCCGGGAGCACCAAGTCTTCGCATTACATTAGAAGAACCCCCACGTCCTTGACCACAAAGCCTATCATGTCCAGTCTCCTATTCATTGGGGTAGTTTCCATCCTTCACTTTGCCATAATTGGCCTTGTAATATCCGCAATTTTCAATTTCCGGTAATTTCTTTTTTTTCAGTGGAAGTCCGTTTTGACGACTCGCACATGACCGTTTCGTCATTATGAGAATGATTAATTCTACACTTTTTGCCATCCGAGTTCGTTTCGGCGTTGTTTTGTTGAGTTCTGTGCTTTTTAGCGACTTTTCCGCACTTGAGTTCGATTCTTGCGAATCTCGTCCATATGTGCTGTTTCGAGTTTCCCGCAAGTCCGTTTAACTTTGTTAGACGTGTTGTGAACTTCGGTTTTGTTATTCGATCACGTATCGTGATTTCCAGGCGTTTTGGGCCATTTTGTAATTTCTTGAAAGTTACGGGTATCCGTATCTGGAATTGTTGTCTCGACCCGTTTCTTGGTCGCGTATGATTAATTATGGTATTATGTTTCCATTTCGGGTCGTTGATGTCGTCCGCGAACTTTTCGTCGTGTTCGTTCCGTGCGTTTTCGGAAATTAGGTCGTCGAGCCCTGGCGGTTGCGGGATCGCCGGATGGTTGCGGGATCGCCGGACGATTGCGGGCACCGGCCGGACAGTGCGGCAGAACCGGCGTAGCGCACGCTATCGCCGGAAGGCTGCGCGCGCTAACCGGCAGTGTAGCGCACGCTAGCTTGGTCGACCAACGCACGCTATCGGGCCGGACAGTGGGGTTTCTGAGGTTCTGGACTAGGTCAGGATCGGCGAGTAGCGCACGCCATCTTGTCGTGGCGCACGCTAATCGGCGAGGGTAGCGCCTGGCCGGCCGACTAGCGTGCGTTACAGGTAAGTTTGTTAGTCCGGTGACTACGGGCCAATCGGCTAGCGCGCGGCTTCCGGCCGTAGCGCACGCTAGCGAGTCGAGCGGGACGAGTCATGGTGGCGGGGTGGTCGGTGGTGCAGGGTCATGCGGGCCATGGCCGAGAGTGCTCGGCCGATGCTGGCCGATAGCGCACGCTAGTCCGGGAAGGCTAGCGCACGCTAGTTCCGGCCCAGTGTATATATGACAGACCAGCCACTTTTCCCTTCGTTTTTCATTTCCTTCCTTCTCCGTCCGCGGCTGGCGATTCATGGGCAAAGAAGCCATGTTGTTTAACAACAAATCCATGAAGTTCTTGAGTTCATAACATCAATCAATCATCCGTTATCATCCTTTGATCCAGCGAATCAAGGTAATCTTCCTTAGAACCCTAATTTCGTGAATTTGGGGGTTTTCGCATTTTTGTCCGATTCGTTCCGTGTTTTTGATTAAATCATGATGGGTATGATTAATCTTGGTAGTATTCTTGTGTTTAACATCATTTAATCCATTGTTCTTCGTCGAATCGAAGTATATTTCTTGTTTTCCTTCGAATTGACTTTTTGGGGGATTTGTCCTCGATCTCGTTTTTCATCCGTTTTCGATGGATCGATTATGGTTAAATGATGTTGTTAAACATATTCTATGGATTGTATATCCATATTTCAACTTGGAATTTTTCGGGTTTTGTGGGACGAATCGTGTTCTTGACCGTTTTGGGAAATCCTTGAACCTTCGTCATTTGTTCTTTGAATTCAGCGGCTTTGGGTCGTACTTTGGAATTTATTTTCGTTGTTATTGTTTTCGTTCGTAGTTCATTGTTGTGGATTGTCGTTCGGTGGAGTCGGCGAGTTCGTAGTCGGTTCGTGCCAACCTACTTCGGCCGATTCTCCGCGTTGTGGTCATTCGAGGCAAGTACCTTGTCCATACTTTTCTTGTTTCGTGGATATGATGATTGGTGATCGTCTTGGTTTGTTTGTTTGTTTGAAATGAGTTTTCAAAAGATTTGGTTAGCCTCGTTAAAGGCCTCTTTCAAAACCGTGTGTGTTTTATGATTGGTGTGGTTCGTGAATAACTATGTGAATTCTATGTATATGCTTGGTGTTCATGTTGCACTTGGTATTGTGTGTGGACGTATATTATTTCATTTCGGTGCGTTGTGGATTGACGTGGTGTTTTGCTAAGTGTTTGATGCCTCTGGGCGAATTGTTTGAATATCCCTGATGTGATATGGTATTTGTGTGAATGTGTGGATATGGTTGAAGGTCTACGGTGACACATGGCACGTGATCATGTGGTCAGGATGCAACAAGTGATTGATCCAACCGTGAGAGCCTGAGATAATCTACGGTGGCACATGGCATGTGATCATGTGGCCAGGATGCAACAAGCGATTGATCCAACCGTGAGATGTGTGTGATTTGTTTCGCTAGCTCGGGAGGGTCCTTCGAGGCCTCGGGTGGGATGTCGGTGGTAGCGTCCCGGTCCTAGGCGATGCGCGTGTGTGATTATGTTTCGTTGATTTTACGTCCGTTGAGGACACGTGATGTTGGGCTTTGACCCTGTAAATTGTTGGTGGTTTCCTATTTGCGAAAACAAAACATTTGGGCTGTGACCCTATTGATTTTTGGAAAGAGAAGGATTTTATAATCCTAAATTGTTTTCTATTAAAACTCTCGATGGCATTTTAAAGCTGTTTGTAAATTGTTTCCCTTATTTGCGATCTTTCGGTTTTGGAAATGTTTACCCAAACTCTTGCCTCGGGAAGTACTTTTCTTTACGTTTGGATCTTTGAGGATTCCTGATTATTATTGTTCTTGGAACTTGTATTGTATGGCTCGTATTTTTGCACTTGTACTTGCACTAGCAAAACAGTGGAGTTTTGCTAACCCCCGAGTATTCGGGGGGTGGATGTCTATTTTTGCATTCAGGTTTTGGAGCATAGCACAGGGTCGGCACGAAGGATGATGAAAGATGAACGATACTAATCACACGAGGATCTGTTGACGTCGTTTTGGTCTAGTTGTATTTTCTTTTCCGCTGCAGTATCTTTTCCCCGTTGTACGGGAGTTTATTGTATTTTGACCCCTGCGTGGGTATGTGTTTGGAATTGAGTTGTATGTTATTATTGAAAGACCAAGTCGGTCTACTGAGTCATTTTAGCCTTAAAGGCGAGGTTTAGATGTTTGATTTTAGTTATCAGCCTGGTAGATCCTCGAGGAGAGGGTCTACGGCGTGTAATATCCCTGAGCGGATTGGGGGTGTTACAGGCCTTGAGAATTTTCTTTGTCCCAAGCAACCTGGCATTATTGATCACTAACACTTCGTTATGTCTCTCAGCCACTTGTAGTAGGTTGATTAGCTTATTGAAGGTAGTGATGCTTTTATTATCATACTCTAGCTTATACTAGTTTGTTAGTATTAGGGCCAAAGTACGGAAGGTGGAAAAGGGTTTTCTGGATCATGTCATCTTCTGTGACGTCCTTCCCATAGAAATTTAGGCGTGCCTTGAGCCGGAGCATATTTTTATTGAAGTCTTTGATCCATTTATAATCAAGCAAGCGGATTTCATTCCACTGCACGGTCAACTCAGGGAACAAAGTTTGTGAATGTTCCCAAATTGGCCCTTAAGGACATCCCACAGTTCTTTAGGGAGTTTCAACTGTAGATATTTCTATATCAGGCTGGGTTTGATGTGTCACCTAAGGAATATAAGTGCACTCGCTTTAATCTTATCAGACAGTACTTGATCTGTGGTGTTAAGGAGCGTACCACTATATTCTTTAGTGATAAACGTGGTCTCGACGTAGGAGACCCATCCATGGTACTCAAGCTCTTTTGAGTCCAAGATATCAAATTTGAGGCGAGTTGGATAAGCTGTCTTAATACAAGAAAATGGGAAATGATTTTTCACAGTTTACCATGAGTACTTTTCATGATAAAATATTCAATAATGGGAGCGTTATTATTTTTCAGAACCATATATGGTCAATAAATTACTTTCGATGCTATTGAGGGTTACCAATGAAATTACTTTATCATGGTTCGAGTTAATGTAGGTAGTAGAAATAAATCCTCTAAAAGTTTACTAGTGATGAAGCCTAATTTGCATGCCACATCTATATATGTATGCAAATATATGTATAATTATAGATATAATCACAGAACTCTATGAATATATCTATACACTGATATATGCAGTCAAAGAGGTGTCTTATGGCGCAATCCATGTTTAGTTCGTGTGAATTAATTTTATTCCGAGGTGTTTAAAGCAATTTGCTTTAATTTGATTGAAGTTATTAATGCATCATGCTTTTAGTTGGTTTAATTAAACATAAATAATTTACAGAGTATAACATGCAATTAAAAATATTTAAAAGGCATCTAAAATTGCACATTGCAGATAGTAGGGTTCGTATTATGTACTTTACTTCGTGAATAGGGACAGATAAATATACTAAAAAATGGGACTGCAGAGCGGGTCGGGCTGAGTCAGCAACTGGGTCGGGTCAGTTCAGCAGCCGGGTCGGGTCTGGGTCAACAACTAGAATCGGGTCAGGTCCTAGGTGGCCGACGGGTCAGACCTTTTATTTTTTAATTAAAAAAAACACAGGCTGCAGGGCACGAACTGATAGCGGGCTGGTCGCGGGCTGACAGCAGCAAAGGCGGGCTGAAGGAATCTGAACCTGGATCTGTGGGGATGATCGGAGACTTTGGGTTGCACGAATCGGACTCGAGCAGATCGAGATCGGAGGGCTGGATGCACATTTTGGTTTGTAGCAGCACCGCGGCAGTGGCTGGTTTGCAGGTCGGAAATCGGAGAGGGTTGCGCGGGGTCCGATCTGGTGCGGGTAAGCGGCGGGGTTGGATGTCTATGGCCGCAGGTTGTCAGTCTGCCACCAGGAAGCAAATCGGGATCTGGCCGTTGAAGGGGATGACGGCAAAGGCTAGGGTTCTACAGAAAAAAATTGATTTTTTGTTTTTTTTTTCCGGAATTTTGCAGAAAAAACGGGAGGGGATTTTCTTGCTCAGTTGGGAACTACGTGCTGATAACGTATTGAAGGGAAAATAACTGAACAGAAAAGTAGGGCAAAGACCGTGTATTATTCCATTGATGACATCCCTTTAAATAGGGAGAAATACATACAAGCAGACCTAATCCTACCCTAACTAGAAAAGCCCGTAAACTAACAGACTTTGGCACACAATGAGTATTATTACTTTAACACTTTACACTAATCTTGCATTTAATTAGACAAGTGTCAACAAATTGAATGCTTATAATTCATATCATTATTAATTGTCCAATTAAATTTTATAATTATTATACATTATTTTTATTTTTTAAAACGTTAGACTAAAACTACTGCGAAACAACTGATACTACTGATCGAAGATTAGTCGTCTTCATCCGGTGGTCTCCTTTTCTTCTTCTACCACAAACCCTAGCAAATATATTTTTGTATTTTATCTAATATAAATATACCTTATAATTATGTTATCTTTTGGTTCAATTCCAATTTTATATATATATATATATATATATATGAGAGGCATGCCACATAGGACAAAATCCTATTGGCAAATTCCTCCAAAAAACAATTGATTTATAAATCCTTGAAAGATATTTTACCATTCCCATGTGTTGTGTCGAGAAATACACTCTCCGACCGGCGATCGCCTCAGAGATCGGGCGACCTAGCCACTGCCGAGCAGCCGAGGCAGAACTGCCGACCAGCGACCAGGCGGCCTAGCCATAGACCAGCAGCCAAGATAGATCTGCCGACCGAAGGTCCCAGGATAAGTCCCGGTGCCGAGCGATCGACATCTAAAGACGATCGTCTCTCGGTACTTGGCGATCGACTCCTGGCGGCCGACTAGCAGACGATCATCCCTCGGCACTTGCCGACCGACCCTTGACGACTGACCGATGCCGACCCTCAGCAACTGGCCGATGCCGACCTCTGGTGACCGGCTAAAGACGACCGCCTCATGACGATCAGAGCCGATGGACATCCAGTCGGCAAAGGCCGAAGCCAAGGACAGACCTCACGTGCAGCGCCGAGACAAGATCCGCATTTTACGGATCATTGACCACAGCCTGTCAACATCCGTCCACCAGCCGAGAGGCCCGCCGAAAGGTGTCAGTAGGACCGCATGTGACAGTGACCCCGGACGCGTGTTGGCTCCTCATTGGACCGCACAGCTGGCTGCCAGCCGCTGCCTTGGACTTTAGGCCGACAGCCCGTATGACTTAAGGACGATCGCCCCATTATTATATTGGCCGGAAGGCGATCGCCCGCCAGAAGACAAAGCTCCTCAGCCCCTATAAATACAAGGCAGCCTGCACTTGTCCAGGAAGCGAACTTTGACCACCGAAATTCTTCAGCACTTGGCTTTCTCCTACTCTTGCCAACAGCTATCTCTCGGTTCTTTCTTCTCTCGGCCTCTCTCATACAGAAGACGATCGGCAGGGATGAAGAACACCAAGCTTCGCTCAAGAGCTGGATTAACAGAGTCTTTTTACACTCATTGTACTTAGATTCTCACATTAATACTTGTATCCACGAATATTTGTATTAATAACATCTCGCGAGAGCATTCAAGCCCGGGCCTAACAAACCCGACAAATCTTGTGTTTATTCATATTCTCTCGGAAGTGCTCTTGCAAATTTGTTTGTTGTCCGTCCATTCCAGCAGTATTTAATCTTCGGATAAATATTTTGGGCAACAACACCATGTACGTGTATATTCTTCCACAATTTTAGATAATCAAATCAATATCTAATTATAATGTCTATCCTATTTTAGTTAGTTAGATGCTAAATCTATGTATATAAACAATTGATTTATAACTCTTTGCTATTTAAATAAGAAAAGTCAAATGTATTTATGATAAATCGGTTTGTTTAAGATTCTTCTACAATTTTAGCAAATCAAATCAACATCTAATTATAATGTCTATCCTATTTTGGTTAGTTAGATACTATATATATATATATATATACACACAAACATATACAATCTCAAACCACAATTCAAAAGCATTTCTAAATGTGAAACAGTATACCTGCGTTTATCTCGAAATGTTTAACTCGAAAAGACTGATGATGATCGATTCCTGCTCCATTACAAATTTTCCATATGATTTAATCATTAGCATTATGGAGAAGCTTGCACGTCGATCACCTAACACATGGGCAAAAGCTAGCACTAAGTAATGTGCATATTTTATTATATTCTTAATTCGTCGTATATATATAAACACATTTTACTAATTTATCTACCAGTTGTCCATTATTCTATGAGTTGGGTAGTACACCAAGCATTTTGCAACTCCAATGTTAGATAAGTTGGTGGCTGCAAAAAATCCTGAAGCAGTATTCAGGAAATTATTGGAACATTACGTTAAACATTTACTTTTCATATCTAATTGGTTTTATATGAATTACTAATAATTATATTCCATCTTTATGAAATTAACAGGAGTATTTTTTTCATTCACGAGATGAAAAGTGAAGCTTATCAATAAATGAATATGGCTCTTAATTTGGATCACATTGAAGCACATTATTAATTGAACTACGTGAAATTGTTCAACAAGAACGAAAACTCATGAAGCTGGTATTGATGGATTAGCAAAGTTCAACGTAGATTATCATAGTGTAGTCTACATTAGTTCATCCAAATGGTCATTAAAGGAGAGACTATCTAAACTTACATTGAAAAATCCTGAATATCTTGACGTTCCACTCTTCTGTAAACGTAAGAGTGCAAGTTATAACTTCTCTATAAAAGAGAAAATCCATTTGTATAAATACAACCAGTGTCCGGAATGTGTCGCTGATATAGAAGTGGCATACATGAGCACCAAATATGTGAGCATTTGTCAGAAACGTCGTCATGAATGAGGATTTGGTCATCTATAATTTACATATTTTTATAAGAAATGGCATTTTCATTTCTGTTCACTTTGTAATTCAATATCAGTTGTGCAATAAAAACTCCTTTTTTCTATTAGTTGACTCCAACTCTATTTCGCGTAAATTTACTGTACTATGATATAGATCTCCAATGTAGGTAGCTATAATAAATTAATAATAAGGTTATCGAAATTATAGATCAATATTACTTATCAATATACCCTAGAGTTTCTCCCAATGTTGATATTAATATTTTTTTCCCAACTATTTTATTGTTTTGCAGTTAAATTTCTTCATTGAAGAAAATGAAGATGAGTCATTTCAGTTAATGAATATCTCCGTAATCCCTCGTCACCATGAAGCCACATGTATTGTTAAAACTTCATGAAGTTGTCAAGTGGTAATGAGAAACACAAAGAAGAGAGAATTCAAGGATCGTCGAAGTTGCATGAAAACTCTAAGAAAGCATCCTATGTTACCTCATGCAGATGGGAATTGAAACTTAGGCTTTCGAAAATGAAATTGAAGACCCTGAACTACCTTAATGTCCCATTATTCTGTAAATCGAGTGACGAAGAATTTTTCTCGCATATAAAAAATAACTTTCGTACAACTAGTGCCCTATATGTAACACCCCCAAGATATTCAAGGTATATTACAGTACCGTGGACCCCTACATGGGACCCACCAGGCTAGACACAACTTACCACAGTAAAAACACACATCATCCAATTGAAAATCAATTAACACGCCCGGTACAACCGGCGGAATAATCAACAGTGGCAACATAAATAACTTGACGAATACAAATCATAATCCGAAGAGAAAAGCCTAAGTACTCGCGAGTACAATCTATAAGTTTCAAAAGTGGACAACAACCATATCGAATGGAAAAACGAAAATAAAAGGACTCAAATGCACATGTCAACGACCCTGGCCAACATCCTCGTACCGTCCTAGCGCTTGCTCGTCCGGATGATCATAACCTGAAATCCATAACAAGAATTTCCCCAAAACGGGTCCCCAAAGGGTTAGCATTTACGCTAGTACAAGTAATCAAGGCAAACCAATCGCTTACACATTTTATAGTACATGCACCAAAATCATTTTGAAAACAAAAAACCAGACATGTCTTATCCGGAAACAAACAGTCACAATCAATTTGCCTAGGACCGGGATGAAGCCATGAATCCCACTCGAGGCCTCTAAGGAGCCTCCCGAGCTGGCCACATTCATAAAACAAATCAAGCACACACGTCACCTAGGACCGGGACGAAGCCACGAATCCCACTCGAGGCCTCTAAGGAACCTCCCGAGCTAGCTAGCGAAACAAACTCATGAATCCAGGACGAAGCCATAGATTCCCTCGAGGCCCCGTCGGACCCTCCCGAGGTGAGTAAAGCACACACAATATACATTACCATTTCACGTTAAGCATAAAGGTTTCCAAGAATTACTTGCCTTGAATAATTGACGACGCAACGAATGGAAGGAAAAACACCAACGAATGCTAGGAACCGTCAATCACGAACCTAACGATTCGAAGAACACAATCACAACCAATCCTAAACGAATACGGAATTGGAATACACCCGAAAACCCGCCTAAGATTCATGTGTATTTGTATCAAAACAACGACGAGGGAGGATCGTAACTAAGCCCTCTCGATTACGCAAATATCATGAAATACACCATGAGTTCGTAGGAGAACTAGAATACTAACGAGATTACTTATAACCATCAAGGATTAATCAACAACACGGAGCAAAAGGAACAATAGAACCGAAAACCCCCAAATCCACCAAGGTAGGGTTCTAAGAGATTTTACCTTGATTCGAAGATGAACGATGGATGATTAGTGATAGGTGGATGATATGATACTTGAATATGCCCTTAAAATGGGCCGCTGCCAGTTTATATACTGGCAGGTGTTACGGCCATAACACAACCCACTTACGGCCGTAACATAGGAATATTACGGCCGTAACCTGACTCTCTTACGGCCATAACTGGCCTCTGGAGAGAAACTGGACAATTTGATGAAAGACACATACGGCCGTATCAACAACACCATTACGGCCGTATCAATACTTACGGCCGTAACTCAAATATGATACGCCCGTAACTCAGAACTGGACCAAGAGTCAAGAAATGAAGCCTTGTTACGGCCGTATAAAGAAATGCCTACGGCCGTAACTCTCTAGTATTATGGCCGTAATGAAGCTGGCTTACGGCCGTAACACAGCCTGGGACAGCAAACAGGCCAGAACTGAAGTAACTACTCGACGAGAAATAGTCGAAAAAATACCAACGCGTAACAACGACCGTAATGGTTTAAACAACCGATGTTAAACGTTTTTTTTTTCTTTTTTTAACAGCGGTTGTTTAAAACAACCGATGTTAAACGTTTTTTTACTTTTTTTTTTTAACAGCGGTTGTTTTAAACAACCGATGTTAACCATTTTTTTTTAACAACGGTTGTTTTAAACAACCAATGTTAAACGTTTTTTTTAACAACGGTTGTTTTAAACAACCGATGTTAAACGTATTTTTTTTCTTTTTTTTAACAGCGGTTGTTTTAAACAACCGATGTTAAACGTTTTTTTTAACAGCGGTTATTTTAAACAACCGATGTTAACCGTTTTTTAACAGCGGTTGCTTAAAACAACCGATGTTAAACGTTTTTTTACTTTTTTTTAACAGCGGTTGTTTTAAACAACCGATGTTAACCGTTTTTTTTTACTTATTTTTTAACCGCGGTTGTTTTAAACAACCGATGTTAAACATTTTTTTAACAGCGGTTGTTTTAAACAACCGATGTTAACCGTTTTTTTTTTTTTAATTAAACGTTTTTTTAACAGCGGTTTTTTAAACAAAACGCTGTTACTATATTACACAAAATTTATAGGTATGCCACCGCGTCATTTTAACAGCGGTTTCTGAACAACCGCTGTTAAAATGGCGTTGTTAAATGCCAGTTTTGTAGTAGTGTTGCGTCCAATATTGCATAATTCCAGGCAAAATATGCAAATTGGTGTGCATAACCAATGACATAATCACCATACATATTCTTTAGAAGGTGGTTTATGTGAGACCGTTTGCATATGCACATGGGACGAGATGCTATTCACTGATCTCTATCATGCAATAAACATCAAGTACTTTTTGATGTGAACTCTCCAACATCATCAAGTCCTTTAGATGTGATAAGGGAGGTGAGCCCTTATAAGTTATCTTGGAAGTTGTGCAGCAGTTTGAGTGGACACGAGAGCGACATGTGACCAACATGTCGTAGAATCCATCAAAACCATAAATATATAAATGGTCCGCATATTAGGTGGATGGATCCACAAATATCTCCTTATATTCAGCGTAAGAATAGAATGCTTGCTTTTGTTTCTTTAATGCAGGAAGGTCTCGCTCCCACATTGATTAAAGAGTAGGCTTTGCAAAAATGAGTGGTGCGCATTTGATATGCATCCAGTTCTTTGGATGATATAATACGATTAACATCAACATTGTTCTTTATGTTGAGTTGTTGCCACCTTTTCGCTCGAAAATTAATGATGTTCGTACAAGTTCTTTAGTATATGGATCATTATACTTCGAACAGGATGACCTAGTCTATCGTGCCAAAGCCCATATGAGTCTATGTCCCAAAGTACATTTTTGGTGACAACATAGGATTTTAAAAACCTAATAGTAGTGAGGTACAGTCCACTAGATTGACTCATGAGTTATTCTAAAATTCGTTTACGTCCACATTCATTAGAATAAATAAAAGAAACTCTATTCCATTCTCACAGTGGATTTCAATCTGGAAACTATTGCTACGTATATTATTGAAGCTAAGTACGGTTCGAAGGGCTCTAGGTGCATATAGAGTATCGGTAACTTGGAAGACTACCATTTAGGCATCAAAATTGGGCATTGTCTCGCCCTTTGTTGAGTTGGGTAGACCCAATCATTGTAGTTACCGAGGTTTGGCAGGCGACTAATTCGATGAATAGAAGCCTAATTCTAAGAACATTCAAGTTCTACTCGATTCATTCCTTAGAAGAGAGTGAAACTTCGAACCATTAGCATTCAAGCATTATTCAGTACTTTGAAATACAGCTAAGAATCTAACGTAAGCAATATTAATATCTTGTTCGTGAAACAATGTTGCATCAGGACATTATTGAAAATAAAACACCAACACAGTCGTCTTGAGCCAACTATACCAAATGTAAACGAGAAAGTAAACATAATACTAAGATTCAGTCTATAGACTGTGGCTCGTATGACTCAATTCGATGATTGGTGACTGTGAAATTGACATAGGGGGGATTGTCTAAATCATAGTCCTCCATATTGCGAGTTCTCCTTTCTTTGGACTCTCTATATTTCTTGTAGTGAGATGCGACTTGCTTGCTTGCATGGTAGTTCTTGTACCATGTCCAGCATCTCCACAATGATAGCACAGTTCATTGCCAACTCGAGCCTTATAGGCGATAGGATGGGTAGGTGCTTTTTGGTTCCCTTGGCTAGTAGAGCCGGGAGCACCAAGTCTTCGCATTACATTAGAAGAACCCCCACGTCCTTGACCACAAAGCCTATCATGTCCAGTCCCCTATTCATTGGGGTAGTTTCCATCCTTCACTTTGCTATAATTGGCCTTGGGAATTTTCTTTGTCCCAAGCAACGTGGAATTATTGATCACTAACACTTCGTTATGTCTCTCAGCCACTTGTAGTAGGTTGATTATCTTATTGAAGGTAGTGATGCTTTTATTATCATACTTTAGCCTATACTAGTTTGTTAGTATTAGGGCCAAAGTAGGGAAGGTGGAAAAGGGTTTTCTGGATCATGTCATCTTCTGTGACGTCCTTCCCATAGAAATTTAGGCGTGCCTTGAGCCGGAGCATATTTTTATTGAAGTCTTTGATCCGTTTATAATCAATCAAGCGGATTTCATTCCACTGCACGGTCAACTCAGGGAGCAAAGTTTGTGAATGTTCCCAAATTGGTCCTTAAGGACATCCCACAGTTCTTTAGGGAGTTTCAACTGTAGATATTTCTATATCAGGCTGGGTTTGATGTGTCACCTAAGGAATATAAGTGCACTTGCTTTAATCTTATCAGACGGTACTTGATCTGTGGTGTTAAGGAGCGTACCTGTAACACCCCCAATCCGCTCAGGGATATTACACGCCGTAGAACCTTTCCTCAAGGATCTACCAGGCTGGTAACACATATAACAACTCAACCATGCCTTTAAGGCTAAAATGACTCAGTAGACCGATTTGGTCTTTCAATAAATACATACAACTCATGCCCATGCAGGGGTCAAAACACAACCACACCCATACAATGGGAAAAATATAGCAGCGGAAAATAAAGTATAACTGAACCAATAAACAATGTACGGTTCCTCATGTGATTAGTATCGATCATCTTTCATCATCCTTCGTGCCGACCCTGTGTTATGCTCCAAAACCTGAATGCAAAAACAGACATCCACCCCCCGAATACTCGGGGGTTAGCAAAACTCCACTGTTTTGCTAGTGCAAGAACAAAGTGCAAATACGAGCCATACAATTCACATTCCACGAATAACAATAACCAGGAATCCTCAAAGATCCAAACGAAACGAAAAGTATTTCCCGAGGCAAGCGTTTGAGAAAACATTTCAAAATCGAAATATCATAAATCAATGGAAATAATTTATAAAACGGTTTAGAATGCCATCGAGAGTTTTAATAGAAAATAGTTTAGGATTATCAAATCCTACTTTCCAAAACCCAAAAGACGAAAGGGGTCACCGCCCCAAAGGTTTACTTCCCGTAAAAATGACCTTTACAAAACCGTTGGGATTTTAGCCCCAAATCCATAAAGTGACTTTTACAAAACCATTGGGATTTTAGCCCCAAATCTCATCAACTCACAGTAGACAAGAACGACCACAAGGTTCGTCTCCCAACATCAAAATCCACAAATAAAGGATTTAAAACAAACAACAAAATACTCTAGTGCCATCCTAGCCAAATAAGCCAAACGAACAACTTACCTCTTACACACTTAGTCGATGCATGCAATCATGAAAAACATTCAAAAGCACTCATTTCCGGAAATGCCAATATCGAAACAAATTTGCAAAATGCACCACAATTAACCGCGGATCCACCCCTCTGTGGACCCCTACCAAGATCCCGTCGGATCTAACCCATAGTGGTTAAAAGCAAGCTCGCGGATCCACCCCTCCGTGGACCCCTACCGAGACCCCCGTCGGATCTAACCCATAGTGAGCATACACACACACACGTTACTCATGCAATACTAATATGCTAAGAATGTAAGTTCATTAAGAATACTCACTAGAGATGGCCACTAACTCGACACCATTATCAAACTCTTCAAAACACAATAACAAGATTAAATACGGAATACACGATTCCATAACTTTAAACAACAGGGATATCATCAAAGCCTTCAACGTTCAAAATGATCAAATCATAATCAATTCCCAAACACACCGTTCACAAAACACACACGCGTTTTGAAAGAGAGCCTTTAACGAGGCCAAACCGAAATCTTTTGAAACTTCATTTCAAACAACCAAAAAAACACACCAAGACGATCACCGATCATCATATCCATAAAATAAGAAAAGTATGGGCAAGGTACTTGCCTCGAATAAGAACAACGCGGAGGATCGATCGAAGTAGGTTGGCACGAACCGACTACGAACCCGCCGACTCCACCGAAAGCCAACTCGCGATAATAAACTACGAAGGACAATAAAGACAATGAAAATGAATTCCATAGCACGACTCAGAGCCGTTGAATTCAAAGAACAAATGACGAAAATTCAAGTGTTTTCCCCAAAACGGCCAAGAACACGATTCGTCCCGACAAAACACGAAAATGGGATTCCAAGATGAAATATGGATATACAATCCATAGAATGTGTTTAAAAACATCATTTAACCACAATTTATCCAACAAAAACGGATGGAAAACGAGATCGAGAACAAATCCCCCAAAAAGTCGATTCGAAGGAAATCAAGAAATATACTTCGATTCGACGAAGAACAATGGATTAAATGATGTTAAACACAAGAATACTACCAAGATTAATCATACCCATCATGAATTAATCAACAACACGGAATGAATCGGACAAAAATGAAAAAACCCCCAAATTCACGAAATTAGGGTTCTAAGGAAAATTACCTTGATTCGCTGGATCAAAGGATGATAATGGATGATTGATTGATGTTATGAACTCAAGAACTTCGTGGGTTTGTTGTTAAACAACATGGCTTCGCCACCTCCGAATCGCCAGCCGCGGAAAGAAAAGGAAGGAAATGAAAAACGAGAGGAAATGTGACTGCTCCGTCACATTTATACTGGGCCGGACTAGCGCGCGCTATCGGCCCAGGCCGCAGTCCAGTGCCCACACTGCCCTACTGACTCGGCCAGGTACCGTGCGCAGCCGTCCGGCCGTAGCGCGCGCTACGTGCCGGTCGTAGCGTGCGCAATGCCCGACAGTAGCGTGCGCTACCTGCCGAGCCTAACCGATTCCAGAACCCATGGACTCCACTGTCTGCACTGAGAAGCGTCGTTAGGCGGCCGATATAAGGCGCTACACCTGCCGGTTAGCGCGCACAGCCTTCTGGCCATAGAGTGCGCTACGCCGGTTCCTGCCGCACCGTCCGGCCGGTGCCCGCAATCGTCCGGCCAGTCCCACAACCGTCCGGCCAGTGCTCGAACACTAGGGCTCGACGACTCGATTTCCGAAAACGCACGGAACGAACACGACGAAAAGTTCGCGAACGATATCAACGACCCGAAATGAAAACATAATGCAATAATTAATTATACGCGACCAAGAAACTGGTCGAGACAACAATTACAGATACAGATACCCGTAACTTTTAAGAAATTACAAAATGGCCCAAAACGCCCGAAAATCACGATACGTGATCGAATAACCAAATCGAAGTTCACAACACGTCTAACAAAGTTAAACGGACTTACGGAAACTCAAACAATAGCCAACGAGATTCGCAAGAATCGAACTCAAGTGCGGAAAAGTCGCTAAAAAGCACGGAACTCAACAAAACGACACCGAAACAAACTCGGATGACAAAAAGTGCAGAATTAATCATTCTCAGAATGACGAAACGGTGATGATAGAGTTGTCAAAATGGACTCGGTCCGAAAAAAGAAATTTACCGAAAATCGAAAATTGTGGATATTACATTCTACCCTCCTTAAAAGAAGTTTCGTCCCGAAACTTAAAACAAGTAGGGAGAAGCAATATCCCGCTAGGAAAACTCAACGAGATATGCAAGGAAACGCGTAACTTACGCCCAACGGCGAAACGTTACAAACAACGCAACGGAATATACGGTGTGAAAACATGCTCCACGACGACCAACACAACGTCGCCGTTAGGGATATAATAAAAACAACAAGTGACAAGCGTCATCAAATAGACAATACAATCGAGTCGATTATACGAACAATCACAAAACACAACGAACGATAATCAATACGATTGACCAACCCAATGGTACATCAATCAAAACGCGAGCCAATCGCTGAACAAATACAGAATTCCACTGCCCAAGGGTTGGAAGATCGAAAAAGAGACTAATTTCCTGAACTTAAGGGAATTAAGAAGGAGCCTGAATGCTCAACAATCACGAAACGAGAACCAAAACCGAACAAACAAACGATCGAGACAAAAAAAATCGAACAATCATGTCTGAAACACGAAGGATAATAAAATTCAAACAACAATTCCGAGGATGATCTGGTGAGAACAACAAGACATGCATTCCCATAAGATCCACAGGAAAGGGAATAGCGATTGAAAAGTCACAACGACAAACGAGTTATTCCGAAATAATACCACACTCGTTCGATCAACAAAAGCAAGGGGCAGGACAAGCTCAGAAATGTCAACGAACATAAATGAGTCGACAGAGTCGAAAACACAAGAGTTCCAAATCCGATCCACTTCGAATAAAAGAACTAATAGAACCAGATGATGTCACTCCCGAACAAGGTTCACAAGAATCGAACTGAACCCGAAAAAGTCACATCGATAACCAGATCGACCCACAACAAGATCACAGCTCGTTCGGACGATGAAACCGAAATACAGAACAAGTTCATAAAGTATCAACGAACATGAGCGAATCGATAGACTGGAGAAAGAGAAAATACAGAAGTCAAAATAGTATGGGTATTACCTCCGACCTCGTCCACGAAATTCACAAAAACAGGAGCAAGGTAACAAGACATTAAACAACCGACACATAACGGAACGATCACCGATGCACACGGTCATACCAAACCAAGCTCTAACAGCTCGCACATGCGCGATAACGCAGAAATCACCACGAGATGGCAACATTCAATACCAACATCCCACCTCTCATAGAGGGATAACACAACAAATGTGTGGAAAACAACTCAACGCTCACGCCGCCAACTCGATCATACTCGGGAGCAAACATCAAAATGACAATGCGAACATCATACATACATACCCAGCCCTCAAACGGGAATGGATAGGTTTTAAAAACGAAAACCTCATTTTGAAAATAATTTAGAAGAACACCGGTTGATCTTGAGTATCACCTTTCAAAAAGTACAAACGTGAAACATTGTTATCGAGACATTGGAGAACCATTTCGCATTTGATAAAAATGAGGACACTTTCTCTTAGTGAAAACTTTCAGAATATTCGACCCTCGGGTCTAAATAAAAGTGTTTCTAAAACATTGGAAATATCTCAAAGCATTTTGGTCCTCGAAGTAGAATTTTTTTAAAATATATTGTGGCACCTAGGATGTACCACAAGAAAATAACTCATTTGAAAAGTATGTCTCGAAATTTATTTTTCTAAGATACTCAAGGTTTTCAAAAATCCAATAGGCCAGAATGCCCAAAACTCATACATATCGACGTTTACTAAAACAACTCCTAGTACACGCATCAAAACGTTTAAAATCAAGACAATACATGTGTTTAAACGGAAATAAACGAAAAAATACCACATTCAGAACAAAACCACTGACCCCATTCGAGGCCTCTAAGGACCCTCCTGCACTGGCTAGTGAACCAGTCGAACGCGTATAACCACAAAGCTTCCACAATAGAACTTGTAAAACGTGCAAATCGATTCGAAAATCATCAGCAACGGACAAAAATAACAATAAAAAGACATCACAAGCGATGACACTCCTCGTATGAATCAAATACGAGAGTCGACTAAATACATATCGTGAAATCAAAATCCACATAAGGATTCCACCACTTAACAAATAATCATAAAAATAGCTCGTGTCACACGAGGCACAACACAAAGAAGGGAGACTTACTTCCACAGGTCGCACGAAGATGATGATCGCCCCACGATACTAATCACGACCAACAAACTCAAACGACGCGTCGCGACACGACTCAGTCAGATAAAATCCGATGAAACAAGACTCAAACAACACGACTTGACCCGACAGCCTAGGTTTCCTCAACCTAAGCTCCGATACCATTTATGTAACACCCCCAATCCGCTCAGGGATATTACACGCCGTAGAACCTTTCCTCAAGGATCTACCAGGATGGTAACACATATAACAACTCAACCATGTCTTTAAGGCTAAAATGACTCAGTAGACCGATTTGGTCTTTCAATAAATACATACAACTCATGCCCACGCAGGGGTCAAAACACAACCACACCCGTACAACGGGAAAAATATAGCAGCGGAAAATAAAGTATAACTGAACCAATAAACAATGTACGGTTCCTCATGTGATTAGTATCGATCATCTTTCATCATCCTTCGTGCCGACCCTGTGTTATGCTCCAAAACCTGAATGCAAAAACATACATCCACCCCCCGAATACTCAGGGGTTAGCAAAACTCCACTGTTTTGCTAGTGCAAGAACAAAGTGCAAATACGAGCCATACAATTCACATTCCACGAATAACAATAACCAGGAATCCTCAAAGATCCAAACGAAACGAAAAGTACTTCCCGAGGCAAGAGTTTGAGAAAACATTTCAAAATCGAAATATCATAAATCAATGGAAGTAATTTATAAAATGGTTTAGAATGCCATCGAGAGTTTTAATAGAAAACAATTTAGGATTATCAAATCCTACTTTCCAAAACCCAAAAGACGAAAGGGGTCACCGCCCCAAAGGTTTACTTCCCGTAAAAATGACCTTTACAAAACCGTTGGGATTTTAGCCCCAAATCCGTAAAATGACTTTTACAAAACCATTGGGATTTTAGCCCCAAATCTCATCAACTCACAGTAGACAAGAACGACCACAAGGTTCGTCTCCCAACATCAAAATCCACAAATAAAGGATTTAAAACAAACAACAAAATACTCTAGTGCCATCCTAGCCAAGTAAGCCAAACGAACAACTTAACTCTTACACACTTAGTCGATGCATGCAATCATGAAAACCATTCAAAAGCACTCATTTCCGGAAATGCCAATATCGAAACAAATTTGCAAAATGCACCACAATTAACCGCGGATCCACCCCTCCGTGGACCCCTACCGAGACCCCGTCGGATCTAACCCATAGTGGTTAAAAGCAAGCTCGTGGATCCACCCCTCCGTGGACCCCTACCGAGACCCCGTCGGATCTAACCCATAGTGAGCATACACACACACATTACTCATGCAATACTAATATGCTAAGAATGTAAATTCATTAAGAATACTCACTAGAGATGGCCACTAACTCGACACCATTATCAAACTCTTCAAAACACAATAACAAGATTAAATACGGAATACACGATTCCATAACTTTAAACAACAGGGATATCATCAAAGCCTTCAACGTTCAAAATGATCAAATCATAATCAATTCCCAAACACACCGTTCACAAAACACACACGCGTTTTGAAAGAGAGCCTTTAACGAGGCCAAACCGAAATCTTTTGAAACTTCATTTCAAACAACCAAACAAACACACCAAGACGATCACCGATCATCATATCCATAAAATAAGAAAAGTATGGGCAAGGTACTTGCCTCGAATAAGAACAACGCGGAGAATCGATCGAAGTAGGTTGGCACGAACCGACTACGAACCCGCCGACTCTACCGAAAGCCAACTCGCGATAATAAACTACGAAGGACAATAACGACAATGAAAATGAATTCCATAGCACGACTCAGAGCCGTTGAATTTAAAGAACAAATGACGAAAATTCAAGTGTTTTCCCCAAAACAGCCAATAACACGATTCGTCCCGACAAAACAAGAAAACGGGATTCCAAGTTGAAATATGGATATACAATCCATAGAATGTGTTGAACAACATCATTTAACCACAATTTATCCAACAAAAACGGATGGAAAACGAGATCGAGAACAAATCCCCCAAAAAGTCGATTCGAAGGAAATCAAGAAATATACTTCGATTCGACGAAGAACAATGGATTAAATGATGTTAAATACAAAAATACTACCAAGATTAATCATACCCATCATGAATTAATCAACAACACGGAACGAATCGGACAAAAATGCAAAAACCCCCAAATTCACAAAATTAGGGTTCTAAGGAAGATTACCTTGATTCGCTGGATCAAAGGATGATAATGGATGATTGATTGATGTTATGAACTCAAGAACTTCGTGGGTTTGTTGTTAAACAACATGGCTTCGCCACCTCCGAATCGCCAGCTGCGGAAAGAAAAGGAAGGAAATGAAAAACGAGAGGAAATGTGACTGCTTTGTCACATTTATACTGGGCCGGACTAGCGCGCGCTAGGCTGCCGAGATAGCGTGCGCTATCGGCCCAGGCCGCAGTCCAGTGCCCACACTGCCATACTGACTCGGCCAGGTAGCGTGCGTAGCCATCCGGCCGTAGCGCGCGCTACCACGGCCGTGGCGTCTGCAATGCCCGACGATGGCGTGCGCTACTGCCGAGCCTAACCGATTCGAACCCACAGACTCCACCGTCTGCACTCCGATAGCGTCGTTAGGCAGCCGATAGTCCGTGGCGTCGCTCGCCGGTTCTTGCCGCACCGTCCGGCCGGTGCCCGCAATCGTCCGGCCGCCATAGCCGTCGGCCAGTGCTCGAACACCAGGGCTCGACGACTCGATTTCCTAAAACGCACGGAACGAACACGACGAAAAGTTCGCGGATGACATCAACGACCCGAAATGAAAACATAATGCAATAATTAATTATACGCGACCAAGAAACGGGCCGAGACAACAATTACAGATACGGATACCCGTAACTTTTAAGAAATTACAAAATGGCCCAAAATGCCCGAAAATCACGATACGTGATCGAATAACCAAACCGAAGTTCACAACACGTCTAACAAAGTTAAACGGACTTTCGGGAAACTCGAAGCAATGGATTTGAGCGAGATTCGCAAGAATCGAACTCAAGTGCGGAAAAGTCGCTAAAAAGCACGGAACTCAACAAAACGACACCGAAACGAACTCGGATGACAAAAAGTGCAGAATTGATCATTCTCAGAATGACGAAACGGTCATGAGCGAGTCGTCAAAATGGACTCCGGCCGAAAAAAGAAATTTACCGAAAATCAAAAATTGCGGTTATTACAGTACCACTATATTCTTTAGTGATAAACGTGGTCTCGACGTAGGAGACCCATCCATGGTACTCAAGCTCTTTTGAGTCCAAGATATCAAATTTGAGGCGAGTTGGATAAGCTGTCTTAATACAAGAAAATGGGAAATGATTTTTCACAGTTTACCATGAGTACTTTTCATGATAAAATATTCAATAATGGGAGCGTTATTATTTTTCAGAACCAGATATGGTCAACAAATTACTTTCAATGCTATTGAGGGTTACCAATGAAATTACTTTATCATGGTTCGAGTTAATGTAGGTAGTAGAAATAAATCCGCTAAAAGTTTACTAGTGATGAATGTTGTTGCCCAAAATATTTATCCGAAGATTAATACTGCTGGAAGACGGACAACAAACAACGATTGCGGGAGCACTTCCGAGAGTAGATAAATAATACAAGATTTGCCGGGTTTGTTAGGCCCGGGCTTGAATGCTCTCGCGAGATGTTATTAATACGAATATTCGTGGATACAAGTATTAATGAGAGAAATCTAAATACAATGAGTGTAAAAAGACTCTGTTAATCCGGCTCTTGAGCGAAGCTCGGTGTTCTTCGTCCCCGCCGATAATCTGCTGGATGAGATAGGCCGGGAGAAGTAAGACCGAAAGATAGCTGTTTGCCAAGAGTTGGATGTTTGCCAAGTGTAAGTATTTTACTTCTGTATGGTGTGAAATGCGAGAGTGCCGAGAGAGTATCCAAGTGCAGGCTGCCCTCTTTATATAGGGGTTGAGGTGCCTTGTCCCCTAGTGGGCGATCGCCTTTCGGCCATTAATGTAATGGGGCGATCGTCCTAAAGGTCACATGGGCTGCCTGCCAAAAAGTCCAGAGATCCAGCCGGCAGCTAGCTGAGTGGCCCAATGAGGAGCCGGCACGCGTCCGGAAGTACTGTCACAGGAGGTCCCACTTTGCTACTTTCGGCGGACTTTGTCAGTAGGTGCAGTAGGTGCCAGGCTGTGGTCACATGTCTTGTCTGCCAGCTCCTTTTGCAGGTCTGCGGCCCTGTTGGTAGGTGAGGTAGGTGACAGGTTTGTCAGCGCCTTTTGCGGATCTGCATGTGGGTGCTGTCCTGTTGCTCGGCCTTGGCCGACTGGATGGCCATCGGCCCAGATCGTCATGATGCGGTCGTCTCTAGCTGGACACCGAGGATCGTTCTCGGCCAGTCACTGAAGGTCGGCATTGGTCGGTCACCAAGGGTCGGTCGGCAAAGCGCTGAGAGATGATCGTCCATAAGTCGGTCGCCAGAAGTCGGTCGCCGAGTACCGAGAGGCGATCGTATCTGAGGTCGATCGCTCGGCACCGGGACTTGTCCTGGGACTTTCGGCTGGGCGATTCATGCTTGTCTGCCGGGCTAAGGCTAGGTCGCCTGGTCGCTGGTCGGCAGTTCTTCCTTGGACGCTCGGCAGCGACTTGGTCGCCCGACCTCCTAGGCGATCGCTGGTCGGAAGGTGTTAATTCTTGACACAACAATTGCCCCCCAGCTTGCTCCTATGTTGAAGACATGGGGCGAGGTGGTTCTTGCTGGCGATCATGTAAGGATGAGGACGGGCGATCTTGCTAAGCTGACTAATGATTTCGGACTTGGGCTACCATGGTCGATTGGCTTAGCTATCTTTCGGTCTTGTACCTGCAAAAACAACATTGGCCGATCCCCCTCGGAAACTTGGTGGTTTCGCTTTGTTTGAGGAATCGTGCACAGTCGCGGAGATCGATGGACCGACTCCATGACCGTGTCTTGGTGCGCGAAGACAATGAGTGTCTCGTGACTCACTTTATTATGAGGGTCCTCTGTTAGGCTGCGCCTCGCCTCGTATTTAAACGAAGGGCGTGCGGTCTCGGTCTAGAGGAGTCCTTGCGCGGGGCAGCGTCGGATGAATCAACTCCACGCCCGCGGCTTGTTAGCTCTGCTTCCACCTCGGCCAGCCATGGAGATGGCCGACCTCGACGGTGTACGTTGAGACGGGGTTTGTGGCATGTGTCCACTGATTAATGTTGGAGAGCCCTCAGACTACGCCGGCCTCGTATTTAAACGAAGGGCGGGCGATCTTGGCCGAAAGGGACCTTGCAAGGCCGAAGCAGCCGGTTCCATCGACTGCCAGGACCATGGCTTTATGATGCGCGGTGGAGGCGATCTTATGCCTTAGTCCGTCATG
Organism: Orobanche coerulescens; assembly: GCA_033398695.1. Taxonomy (NCBI): domain Eukaryota; kingdom Viridiplantae; phylum Streptophyta; class Magnoliopsida; order Lamiales; family Orobanchaceae; genus Orobanche; species Orobanche coerulescens. Next base: position 111,682,144 of record CM065815.1, on the reverse strand, counting down.
TTATATCTTTGGTGTAGATGGCGATCGCGTCCTCCGGGTTGCGGATGATGTAGCGTGATGATCGGCGATCGGGCCGGAAGACTGGCGATCGTCGCTCGGCTGCCGATCGCTTTATTCGTAGGTCGATATTGGCGATCGGGCGGGAGATCGTCGTCCGGGTGCCGATCGCGCTGCTCACAGGCTAAGAAGAAACCTTTGCCTGGCCAGAAAATCTGCGGCTCTAGCCCGGAAGGCTGCGTAGGTCGTAGGTTGGGTCTTCGTGAGATGCCTGAACATAGGCGAAAAACCCTGAAATCCTCCTAGGACCGCGTAGAGGGCGGTCTCATCGCTTATGGGCTCGCCATTGAGGATGATTACGTCTACCCGGTCGATGTAGTCCGAGTCGGACTCTTCTTCTCCCTGCTTGATTTGCATCATGCGAAGGGGACCTTCTGGCCGGACGACCCGGGTGGCGAAGTACTCCGTGAAGACGTGCGCCAGCTCGTTAAAGGAGCCAATGGACCGAGGCGGCAATGAAGTGTACCACCGGTGGGCGAGGTCGTCCAGCGTCAGAGGGAACATTCGGCACCTGGTCGCGTCAGATGCCCCGCATCCGGTCATGTAGATGTTGAACTTCCTCAGGTGCACTTGGGGGTCCGATCGCCCCTCGTACACGGGTGTTTGCGGGGGAGCGATCTTATGCTGCACGGGGGCGAGCTCGATGTCGATCGTGAGCGGCTCGCTTGGCCCGGCGATCGTCTTCTTGGCGCCTGCCCTGGATTCCAGGAGCGCCTTCATGTCGTTGAGTTGACGTTGCATCGCAGCCATTGCCGTGGCTTGGTCGCTTGCAGATCGGCTTTGGGAGCAGGAGCCGAGGCGATCGTGTACCGATCTCGGGCTCACGCCGCCGGCCTCGGCAGTCGGCGAGGAGCAGACGGCTGAGCCGCCTTTCCGGGAGTAGGGTAGGCCGAGCTCACGGTGACGGACTCAAACTCCGTCGTCTCGTAGTGAGGCCGGATCGCCCGGTAGCTGTCGGAGTCACCGCCCGTGCGATCGAAGACAGAGGTGCCCAGTGGCGAGCGCCTCTTCTGCGGACGGAGCCTCTGGCGTCGCTCGGCGATGGCGCCTTGAGCTTCGCTTGGACTTCCGGCGGACGGCCGAGGGGCGATAGCGAGGCGCGTTGAGAGCACTCCGTCGCTCCTGTAGACGGCCGGGGCCCCTTCGATCTGTTCCTTGGTTCGAACCGATCGAGCGAGAGGTTGGGCCGCCGTCCGGGGACGGATCGAGCGTCTCGATCGCGGCGGCTACCTTCCACCATCGGCCGTGGCTCGACCGGGACGGAACAGGGGTTTGGCCGGCCGGGTCGGATTTCTTCGACGCGGAGGCGGAAGACATGATTTCTGAAGGATTTCTTTGAAGTGCAGTAAGTGTCACTTCAAGTATCTGCCCCGAGAACAGTGAGTGTTCTTCGTGACGGTAGAAATAAAAGTATGAGGGTTAGATCCCCTTCTTCTAGTGCCAATTGTTGTTGCCCAAAATATTTATCCGAAGATTAATACTGCTGGAAGACGGACAACAAACAACGATTGCGGGAGCACTTCCGAGAGTAGATAAATAATACAAGATTTGCCGGGTTTGTTAGGCCCGGGCTTGAATGCTCTCGCGAGATGTTATTAATACGAATATTCGTGGATACAAGTATTAATGAGAGAAATCTAAATACAATGAGTGTAAAAAGACTCTGTTAATTCGGCTCTTGAGCGAAGCTCGGTGTTCTTCGTCCCCGCCGATAATCTGCTGGATGAGATAGGCCGGGAGAAGTAAGACCGAAAGATAGCTGTTTGCCAAGAGTTGGATGTTTGCCAAGTGTAAGTATTTTACTTCTGTATGGTGTGAAATGCGAGAGTGCCGAGAGAGTATCCAAGTGCAGGCTGCCCTCTTTATATAGGGGTTGAGGTGCCTTGTCCCCTAGTGGGCGATCGCCTTTCGGCCATTAATGTAATGGGGCGATCGTCCTAAAGGTCACATGGGCTGCCTGCCAAAAAGTCCAGAGATCCAGCCGGCAGCTAGCTGAGTGGCCCAATGAGGAGCCGGCACGCGTCCGGAAGTACTGTCACAGGAGGTCCCACTTTGCTACTTTCGGCGGACTTTGTCAGTAGGTGCAGTAGGTGCCAGGCTGTGGTCACATGTCTTGTCTGCCAGCTCCTTTTGCAGGTCTGCGGCCCTGTTGGTAGGTGAGGTAGGTGACAGGTTTGTCAGCGCCTTTTGCGGATCTGCATGTGGGTGCTGTCCTGTTGCTCGGCCTTGGCCGACTGGATGGCCATCGGCCCAGATCGTCATGATGCGGTCGTCTCTAGCTGGACACCGAGGATCGTTCTCGGCCAGTCACTGAAGGTCGGCATTGGTCGGTCACCAAGGGTCGGTCGGCAAAGCGCTGAGAGATGATCGTCCATAAGTCGGTCGCCAGAAGTCGGTCGCCGAGTACCGAGAGGCGATCGTATCTGAGGTCGATCGCTCGGCACCGGGACTTGTCCTGGGACTTTCGGCTGGGCGATTCATGCTTGTCTGCCGGGCTAAGGCTAGGTCGCCTGGTCGCTGGTCGGCAGTTCTTCCTTGGACGCTCGGCAGCGACTTGGTCGCCCGACCTCCTAGGCGATCGCTGGTCGGAAGGTGTTAATTCTTGACACAACAATGAAGCCTAATTTGCATGCCATATCTATATATGTATGCAAATATATGTATAATTACAGATATAATCACAGAACTCTATGAATATATCTATACACTGATATATGCAGTCAAAGAGGTCTCTTATGGCGCAATCTATGTTTAGTTCGTGTGAATTAATTTTATTCCGAGGTGTTTAAAGCAATTTGCTTTAATTTGATTGAAGTTATTAATGCATCATGCTTTTAGTTGGTTTAATTAAGCATAAATAAATTACAGAGTATAACATGCAATTAAAAATATTTAAAAGGCATCTAAAATTACACATTGCAGATAGTAGGGTTCATATTATGTACTTTACTTCGTGAATAGGGGCAGAAAAATATACTGAAAAATGGGACTGCAGAGCGGCCTGGGCCGAGTCAAAGAATCGGGTCGGCCGGCCAAGAAGGTTGGGCTGAGTCAACAACTAGAATCGGGTCAGGTCCTAGGTGGCCGACGGGTCAGACCTTTTATTTTTTAATTAAAAAACACAGTCAGTGGCACGAATCGAGAAGCGGGTCGTCGCGGCCGACAAAGCAGAAAGGCGGTCAAGGAATCTGAACCTGGATCTGTGGGGATGATCGACGACTTGGGTTGCACGAATCAGACTCGAGCAGATCGGGATCGGAGGGCTGGATGCACGTTTTGGTTTGTAGCAGCACCGCGGCAGTGGCTGGTTTGCAGGTCGGAAATCGGAGAGGGTTGCGCGGGGTCCGATCTGGTGCGGGTAAGCGGTGGGGTTGGATGTCTATGGCCGCAGGTTGTCAGTCGGAGCAGGCAGTAAATCGGGGTCTGGCCGTTGAAGGGGATGACGGCGAAGGCTAGGGTTCTACAGAAAAAAAATTGATTTTTTGTTTTTTTTTTCCCGGAATTTTGCAGAAAAAAACGGGAGGGGATTTTCTTGCTCAGTTGGGAACTACGTGCTGATAACGTATTGAAGGAAAAATAACTGAAAAGAAAAGTACGGCAAAGATCGTCTATTATTCCATTGATGACATCTCTTTAAATAGGGAGAAATATATACAAGTAGACCTAATCCTACCCTAACTAAAAAAGCTCGTAAGCTAACAGACTTTGGCACACAATGAGTATTATTATTTTAACACTTTACACTAATCTTGCAATTAATTAGACAAGTGTCAACAAATTGAATGCTTATAATTCATATCATTATTAATTGTCCAATTAAATTTTATAATTATTATACATTATTTTTATTTTTTAAAACGTTAGACTAAAACTACTGTGAAACAACTGATACTACTGATCGAAGATTAGTCGTCTTCATCCGGTCGTCTCCTTTTCTTCTTCTACCACAAACCCTAGCAAATATATTTTTGTATTTTATCTAATATAAATATACCTTATAATTATGTTATCTTTTGGTTCAATTCCAATTATTATATATATATATATATATAAAATACTACTGGTCGAAGATTAGTCGTCTTCATCCGGTTGTCTCCTTTTCTTCTTCTACCACAAACCCTAGCAAATATATTTTTGTATTTTATCTAATATAAATATACCTTATAATTATGTTATCTTTTGGTTCAATTCCAATTATTATATATATATATATATATATATATATATATATATATAGGAGAGGCATGCCACATAGGACAAAATCCTATTGGCAAATTCCTCCAAAAAACAATTGATTTATAAATCCTTGAAAGATATTTTACCATTCCCATGTACGTGTATATTCTTCCACAATTTTAGATAATCAAATCAATATATGTCTATCCTATTTTAGTTAGTTAGATGCTAAATCTATGTATATAAACAATTGATTTATAAATCTTTGCTATTTAAATAAGAAAAGTCAAATGTATTTATGATAAATCGATTTGTTTAAGATTCTTCCACAATTTTAGCAAATCAAATCAACATCTAATTATAATGTCTATCCTATTTTGGTTAGTTAGATACTATATATATATATATATATATATATATATATACACACACACACAAATATATACAATCTCAAACCACAGTTCAAAAGCATTTCTAAATGTGACACAGTATACCTGCGTTTATCTCGAAATGTTTAACTCGAAAAGACTGATGATGATCGATTCCTGCTCCATTACAAATTTGCCATATGATTTAATCATTAGCATTATGGAGAAGCTTGCACGTTGATCACCTAACGCATGGGCAAAAGCTAGCACTAAGTAATGTGTATATTTTATTATATTCTTAATTCGTCGTATATATATAAACACATTTTACAAATTTATCTACCAGTTGTCCATTATTCTATGAGTTGGGTAATACACCAAGCATTTTGCAACTGCTTAGTATCGATGTGTAACTCCAATGTTAGATAAGTTGGTGGCTGCAAAAAATCCTGAAGCAGTATTCAGGAAATTATTGGAACATTACGTTAAACATTTACTTTTCATATCTAATTGGTTTTATATGAGTTACTAATAATTATATTCCATCTTCTATGAAATTAACAGGAGTATTTTTTTCATTCACGAGATGAAAAGTGAAGCTTATCAATAAATGAATATGGCTCTTAATTTGGATCACATTGAAGCACATTATTAATTGAACTACGTGAAATTGTTCAACGAGAACGAAAACTCATGAAGCTGGTATTGATGGATTAGCAAAGTTCAACGTAGATTATCATGGTGTAGTCTACATTAATTCATCCAAATGGTCATTAAAGGAGAGACTATCTAAACTTACATTGAAAAATCCTGAATATCTTGACGTTCCACTCTTCTGTAAACGTAAGAGTGCAAGTTATAACTTCTCTATAAAAGAGAAAATCCATCTGTATAAATACAACCAGTGTCCGGAATGTGTCGCTGATATAGAAGTGGCATACATGAGCACCAAATATGTGAGCATTTGTCAGAAACGTCGTCATGAATGAGGATTTGGTCATCTATAATTTACATATTTTTATAAGAAATGGCATTTTCATTTCTGTTCACTTTGTAATTCAATATCAGTTGTGCAATAAAAACTCGTTTTTTCTATTAGTTGACTCCAACTCTATTTCGCGTAAATTTACACTATGATATAGATCTCCAATGTAGGTAGCTATAATAAATTAATAATAAGGTTATCGAAAATATAGGTCAATATTACTTATCAATATACCCTAGAGTTTCTCCCAATGTTGATATTAATATTTTTTCCAACTATTTTATTGTTTTGCCGTTAAAGTTCTTCGTTGAAGAAAATGAAGATGAGTCATTTCAGTTAATGAATATCGCCATAATCCCTCGTCGCCATGAAGCCACATGTATTGTTAAAACTTCATGAAGTTGTCAAGTGGTAATGAGAAACACAAAGAAGAGAGAATTCAAGGATCGTCGAAGTTGCATGAAAACTCTAAGAAAGCATCCTATGTTACCTCATGCGGATGGGAATTGAAACTTAGGCTTTCGAAAATGAAATTGAAGACCCTGAACTATCTTAATGTTCCATTGTTCTGTAAATCGAGTGACGAAGAATTTTTATCGCATATAAAAAATAACTTTCGTACAACTAGTGCCCTATATGTAACACCCCCAAGATATTCAAGGTATATTACAGTACCGTGGACCCCTACATGGGACCCACCAGGCTAGACACAACTTACCACAGTAAAAACACACATCATCCAATTGAAAATTAATTAACACGCCCGGTACAACCGGCGGAATAATCAACAGTGGCAACATAAATAACTTGACGAATACAAATCATAATCCGAAGAGAAAAGCCTAAGTACTCGCGAGTAGGACAACAACCATATCGAATGGAAAAACGGAAATAAAAGGACTCAAATGCACATGTCAACGACCCTGGCCAACATCCTCGTACCGTCCTAGCGCTCGCTCGTACGGATGATCATAACCTGAAATCCATAACAAGAATTTCCCCAAAATGGGTCCCCAAAGAGTTAGCATTTACGCTAGTACAAGTAATCAAGGCAAACCAATCGCTTACACATTTCATAGTACATGCACCAAAATCATTTCGAAAACCAAAAACCAGACATGTCTTTTCCGAAAACAAACAGTCACAATCAATTTGCCTAGGACAGGGATGAAGCCACAAATCCCACTCGAGGCCTCTAAGGACCCTCCCGAGCTGGCCACATTCATAAACCAAATCAAGCACACACGTCATCTAGGACCGGGACGAAGCCACGAATCCCACTCGAGGCCTCTAAGGAACCTCCCGAGCTGGCTAGCGAAACAAACTCATGAATCCAGGACGAAGCCATAGATTCCCTCGAGGCCCCGTTGTACCCTCCCGAGGTGAGTAAAGTACACACAATATACATTACCATTTCACGTTAAGCATAAAGCTTTCCAAGAATTACTTACCTTGAATAATTGACGACGCAACGAATGGAAGGAAAAACACCAACGAACGCTAGGAACTGTCAATCACGAACCTAACGATTCGAAGAACACAATCACAACCAATCCTAAACGAATACGGAATTGGAATACACCCGAAAACCCGCCTACGATTTATGTGTATTTGTATCAAAACAACGACGAGGGCGGATCGCAACCAAACCCTCTCCATTACGCAAATATCATGAAATACACCATGAGTTCGTAGGAGAACAAGAATACTAACGAGATTACTTATAACCATCAAGGATTAATCAACAACACGAATCAAAAGGAACAATAGAACCGAAAACCCCCAAATCCACCAAGGTAGGGTTCTAAGAGATTTTACCTTGATTCGAAGATGAACGATGGATGATTAGTGATAGGTGGATGATATGATACTTGAATATGCCCTTAAAATGGGCCGCTGCCAGTTTATATACTGGTAGGTGTTACGGCCGTAACACAACCCACTTACGGTCGTAACATAGGAATATTACGGCCGTAACCTGACTCTCTTACGGCCATAACTGGCCTCTGGAGAGAAACTGGACAATTTGATGAAAGACACATACAGCCGTATCAAGAACACCATTACGGCCGTATCAATACTTACGGCCGTAACTCAAATATGATACGCCCGTAACTCAGAACTGGACCAAGAGGCAAGAAATGAAGCCTTGTTACGGCCGTATAAAGAAATGCCTACGGCCGTAACTCTCTAGTATTACGGCCGTAATGAAGCTGGCTTACGGCCGTAACACAGCATGGGACAGCAAACAGGCCAGAACTAAAGTAACTACTCGACGAGAAATAGTCGAAAAAATACCAACGCGTAACAACGACCAACGGATATAATCACCACGGATTCGAGTCACAAACCAAAACGTTACGATGAAGCGTGATTCTGAATACCCGAAGGTTCAAGAACAACAAGGATAGAAAGAATACCCTAAACTTAGGGAAATTATGAAACGGCCCAAATGTCCAAAAATCGCGATACGACGTCGGATTAACAAACCGAAGCTCACAACACGAACAACTCAACCATACAAACTCGTGCAACCAAAGAGATTACAAAAGCGAACGGGTTATACGAGAATCGAACGTCCATGCCACAATACATGACATAAAACAGAATAATATCAAAATATCACCGAAGATCGTCCAAATGGAAAAACTCCAAGAATAAAATAGATTCAAAATGTCGACATGGTTACAAGCGAGCTACTAAAAATGAAATACACCAAAATGGGAATATCGGAAAAAGAAGAAAAAATGCGGATGTTACACTATATGTGTTGCTGATAATGAAGTGGTCTATATGAATGTTATAAGTATAGGCGAGCACTACGCCAAAATCTTGGAGTATTTTGATTGCATTTTAATTATTCTGATAGGTGTTTTTTTTGTGATTTATTTCAAATAAATCAATGTTAATTTTCAATTCAAATATTTTTTATTGATTAATTCAAATTCAAAGAACTGTTGCAATTGTGGAAACATTTGAAAAATGGAGGTTGTATTGTATTATTTTAATGGAGAAAAATCGATACTACAAAATGCACAAATTCTCATTCAAACTTAACACAAATTCGGTCACTACTCTCCATAATTTTAGCTCAGTTTATCTAATTTTAGTCAAGTAAAAAAATTGGTTAATTCGAAAATTCAGATTTAACCGAACAATGAAACAAGTACAACATTCTAATTAAGACTTACAATTTACTAAGCAACAAAACAGGAGATTTTCTAGACCAAATCAAATTTATACTGTGAGGATCAAATCTTCTCTCACCTTATTTTCGATAATTATAGCTTGAAAACTATTCCAACTGATCTCTTAAATTTGGGAGTTTCATATTCTCACTTATCTACTGCTACCTAGCCATCTTTGAAGTAATATAAAATTAAAATTCAAAAAGACCAATTTAGATTCGGTTTATAATAATTGGAAACCTTTCCCCCACTAATTTCGTAACACCAATATACAGATATCTATTGGGATTTATTACAGTTATACATATGTATATATTATTAAAATGATTTATAAATATGTGGCAAATGGATATTAAAATTCACCTATAAAACAAATTCAAATTCGAAATTAGTATATAGTACTAACAGATTATGTTGGGATATATGTAACACCCCCGATATATTCAGGAATATTACAGCGCCGTAAATCCTTTACATAAGAATTTACAAGGCTGAAGAAATAAAAAGACAATAACAGATACCAATTTATGAATTTACTGAAATAAAATACAACAGTTCTGGTTCAAAACCGAAAATACAAATATCCAAACGAAGAATTGTTAATACATCACCAAAATCCAAACATCACAAACTGACGACGTACTCGAGTACTTATTAAAAATAACCAAACACAGACAATTAAACCCGTCCGGAACATCACTCTGCACCCTCGTCGTCATGCAACTCCAGTGGTTGTTTCCCCGCTCTCCTGGATCCTGAACATAAACAAATGTTCACCCCCGAAGGGGTTAGCACAACGATGCTAGTACAAGTACAATAATCATACAACAGTGATATAATCAACAATTATATCATAACAAGTTTCTCCAACGAGAAATAACAACAACACATATCACGTCATAACAGTCTCAACATACTGATGGCATTCCAACGATCCAGCGCACACAGCTATAGATTCCAATGATGATCCCGTCGGACCAACGCATGGTGGAACTACCTGTCCAACGATCCAGCGCACACAGCTATAGATTACCATGATTATTCCCGTCGGATCAATGCATGGTGGACATTTAATCACAATACATAATACACAATACAATTACAATATAGCTGTCATAATATAAACAATTCTAATTAGAGTACTTGCCTCGATTCGAAGATAAGAACAAAACTTCCATGAAAACGAAATACTCGAAGGTCGCCCCTTCAATCAATCACGTAGCATGCTCGAACCTTAAAAAAAGAAATAACATAGAATTCATCTCACGTCGAACGAACATCTAACAATCTAAAATACGGTCGGAAGTTCTTAAAAGAAATCTGTCTGGATTGCTTAACGCACGCTACGCATCCTATGTAGCGTACGTTAAGGCTACTCGTTAGCGCACACAAATACAGACATCCTAGCGTACGCTAACCATGCATGGTCAGTACCTCACTGATCATCCGACTGACTCGCCTGATGACTTACGCACGCTAAGTTCCAATCGTGGCGTACGCTAAACATACCCGATAGCGCACGTTAATTCACATAGCTTAGCGCACGCTAAGCGTGCATGGCAGTTTCATTACTGGGCAGCAAACTTGATCTAACGGTGATGAAACTTACGAACTCCTTAGGGATTAACGTGTGATATCCGTCTACATGTCATATTCATAACTTAGGAAATGATCTTACGAATTAAACGACTTCGAGATACAAGGATATGTATAATCATCACAACACCATAATCCATTTTTATTACAATTCTCATGCGAAGTTTGATGTTCTTAAGGTCAAAGCACTAGATTTCAATATCATCATTACATCCCGATTTAACCATGGAGATAAACTAACAATTCCAGCTTATAAGAAATGATGCAATCTAAGATGATTCTTCTCTTAAGTCCTTATAACCAAAAATGATATCACCTCCAATTTTATGATCAATAAGATAACATAAATCATACGGATAATCAACTTCAGAATGTTCCTCTCATCATTTGATGTACTAAGATTCCAACTACGAGGTTCCAACGACAATATCATAAGCATAAACATTCCAATCTTCTAAACATGATGTTTGTTGAATAATTCACCAAAGGAACTCAATATCTTGCTAGTATGATCGTCTTATTCTTTAGAATCCGAATCTAAGGCTGGAGATAGAATTGACATACCTTAATATGAAGAAATTACTGAACCAAAAAGGTAGAATCCAACTCCGATTGGTTGTATGCCACTCCAAGGTGCTACTCCACTTCAATGATCAACCACAAATAATATCCAATCTCCAATGAACAAGTAGATGTGTCCTAAGTGTGTTTAAGGAAGATGAAATGCTCTCTGGACTATCAAGTACGAAGGTTGCTCGAAGGAAATGAGAAGAAAATGGATTGCTGTCCCTTATATAAAATTTCTGTACAATGGGTGATTAGCGCACGCTATCATACTTCCTTAGCGCGTGCTAATAAGAGTTGACTCCAAAACTGTCCAGGTTTGTCCGTGGGAATCTTATCCGGTCCTAAGTCCGGATGGCGCATGTGCTAGCCGCCTAGCTCAATAATTGATGGTCTAGCGCACGCAACTCTTCATTCGTAGCGTGCGCTAGTTTTAGTCCAATAACGCACGTTAAGCTTCATTCTTAGCATGCGCTATCACGAGTTTGCATGGGTAATTTTGCATGTTGTTATACTTATGTACAAAGATACCAATGTGAGAATTGTCCAATTATCGAGATCATAATTCCGAATAATACAGGGTTCAAATACAAATGAAATACACAGCAATAAATCCAGATATTATATACTCTCCTACTAAAAAGGAGTTTTGTCCCGAAACTCAAGACGAAAATAACTCTGGATATCTGGACTTCATGCTATCTTCCGTTTCCCAGGTGGCTTCTTCCACTCCGTGGCGTGACCATTGAACTTTGACCAAAACGATTGGTTTGTTCCTCAACTGCTTAACTCGACTTTTGAGTATCCTGACTGGTCTTTATTCAAACGTTCCATCCTGAGCGACTTCGATTTCACCGAAATCAATGACATGACTAGGATCCGGTATATTTCTCCGTAACTGGGATACATGGAACACGTTATGAACATGGCTCAATGATGGTGGCAATGCCAATCTGTATGCCAACTCTCCAACTCTCTCAAGGATCTCTAATGGCCCGATATATCTCGGACTCAGGTTTCCTTTCCTTCCAAAAAGAAAGATTCCCCGAGTAGGAGAAACCTTTAAAAGTACGTGGTCTCCAGTACTGAACTCCAATGGGCGACAGCGTACGTCTGCATAAGATTTCTGTCGACTCTGGGCGGTCAACAGTCTTTCACGAAATAAGGCTATCTTCTCTCGTGTCTGCACGATCAACTCTGGTTCTGTCCCGATCAAGTCTGATGAATCGTCCCAACATAGGGGCGATCTGCATCTCCTCCCGTATAATGCCTCAAACCGTGCCATTTTAATGGAAGCATGCCAACTATTGTTGTAGGTAAATTCAATCAACGGTAGATGAATTTCCCAATCGTTTGACCAATCTAAGGCACAGGCCCTCAGCATGTCTTCCACCGTTTGAATGGTCCTCTCGTATTGTCCGTCCGTCTGCGGGTGATAAGCTGTAATAAAGTTCAATTCGGTCTCCAAGGCCTTATGAACTGCTTTCCAAAAGTGATACACAAAACAGCCGTCTCGATCAGAAATAATGGTCTTCGGCGTACCATGCAGTCAAACTATCTCTGAAATAAACACTCGTGCCAACCTCTCTGGTCCCCACGTGTCCTTAATGCCTAGAAAATGAGCTGATTTGGTTAAACCATCAACTATCACCCAAATCATGTTCATTCCTGTCTTGGTTCTCGGTATACTAGTGATAAAGTCCATCGATATATCCTCCCACTTCCATTCAGGAATCGGGAGCGGCTTCAACATTCCGGCAGGTTACTGGTGCTCGATCTTAACCTGTTGACAAGTCAAGCATTTCAAAACATAATCCGCTACATCTTTCTTCATGTTGCCCCTCCAAAAATTCTGCTTCAATTCCTTATACATCTTACTGGTGCCTGGGTGGATAGAATAGGGCGAGCTGTGAGCTTCCTTCATAATCGTCTGTTTCAGAACATCGACATCGGGAACGCAGAGTCGATTCTGAAATCTCAAAACTCCATCATCATGAATTATGAATCCGGGGGCTTTCCCCTTGATCACTTCATCACGTAACTGAATCATCAGAGGATCGTCTGTCTGCATAGATTTGGTTTCTTCGATTAATGATGAAGTTATTTCCATCACGCACAGTTGTCCTTGGACTCTTTGTAACCACACTTCAATTCCTTCTCGAATCATATCCCGTTGAATGCTGAGCTGGGAGGTCAGAGTCTCTAGCATCTGGATAGAAATAGGCTTGTGGCTGTAATACCCGTAATTTCGATTTCCGGTAATTTCTTTTTTTTTTTTTCCGGCGGAAGTCCATTTTGATGACTCGCTCATGACCATTTAGTCATTCTGAGAATGATTAGTTTTACACTTTTTGACATCCGAGTTCGTTTCGGTGTCGTTTTGTTGAGTTCCGTGCTTTTTAGCGACTTTTCCGCACTTGAGTTCGATTCTTGCGAATCTCATTCGAAACTGCTGTTTCGAGTTTCCCATAAGTTCGTTTAACTTTGTTATACGTGTTGTGAACTTCGGTTTGGTTATTCGATTACGTATCGTGATTTTCGGGCGTTTTGGGCCATTTTGTAATTTACCCAAAGTTATGGGTATCCGTATCTGTATTTGTTGTCTAGACCCTTTTCTTGGTCGTGTATGATTAATTATTGCATTATGTTTTCATTTCGGGTCGTTGATGTCGTCCGCGAACTTTTCATCGTGTTCATTCCGTGCGTTTTCGGAAATCGAGTCGTCGAGCCCTGGTGTTCGAGCACTGGCCGGACGGTTGCGGGACTGGCCGGACGATTGCGGGCACCGGCCGGACGGGTGCGGCAGGAACCGGCATAGCGCACGCTACGGCCGGGAGGCTGCACGCGCTAACCGGCAGGTGTAGCGCACGCTATCGGCTGGCCTAACGCATGCTATCGGGTCTGGACAGTGGAGTCCTGAGGTTCTGGAATCGGGTAGGCTCGGCAGGTAGCGCACGCTACTACCGGACACTACGTACGCTACGGCCGGCAGGTAGCGCACGCTACATCCGGAAGGCTGTGCACGCTACCTGGCCGAGCCATCTAGTCCAGGAGGTCACTGGATTGCGGCCTGGGCCGATAACGCGCGCTAGCTCGGGAGCTTAGCGCACGCTAGTCCGGCCCAGTATATAATTGACAGAGCACCCACTTTTTCATTCGTTTTTCTTTTCCTTTCTCTCCGATCCGCGGCTGGAGTTTCGGAGAAGGTGAAGCCATGTTGTTAAACAACAAATCCATGAGGTTTCTGAGTTTATATCACTGATCAATCATCTGTTAACATCCTTCGATCCAGGGAATCAAGGTTAGATCTTTAGAACCCTACTTTTGGGGAGATTTGGGGGTTTTCGCGTTTTGTCCGATGCATTCCGTTTTGTTGATTAATTCATGATGAATATGATTAATCTTGTTGGTATTCTTAGTTTCCCTACGGATTCATGGTATATTTCGTGGTTTTTACGGATTCGAGAGGGTTTGGTTGTGGTCCGCCCTCGTTGTCATTTTTATACGAATATACATGAATCGTAGGCGGGTTTACGGGTGTATTCCAATTCCGTATTCGTTTAGAATTGGTTGTGATTGTATTCTTCGAATCGTTAGGTTCGGTTTCGTGAGTTCCTAGCATTTGTCGGTGACTTTCCTTCCCGTTCGTTGCGTCGTCAACTATTCAAGGCAAGTATATATTTATGAATGTGCGTTCTCGACTTTGAAAGTATGAAATATTAATGGCATGATTATTTCTATCCACTATGGGGCGGGCCGACGGGTCCCCTGAGGGTTTCGTAGCCTCTGGTGCGATTCCATGGATCATATGAACGAACCACTCTGGGGTCGGCCGATAGGTCCCCTGAGGGTTCCGTAGCCTCTGGTGCGGTTCCACGGTATTCATATATGTATTGATGCGATGCCACGAGATTTAGTTATTCCGGAATACTAGTCTTAAATTGATGAATTGACGGTTACATTTACTTTATTGTCGAGGAGTATTGTGTTTCATACTTGATATACTTGCACTAGCTATTCGACGGCTAACCCCTTTATGGGGGAAATACTTTTTATGTATTTCAGGTTCCAGGAGAACGGACAGGCGGGTATCGGGTCGGCATGAAGATGATGGGGAAGTGTGATATTGTGTCTTTCCTCCGATTATGTTTTGAGTTTTCCATTCAGTGTTGTTGTACTGGAATGGTTATTGAATACTCGAGTATTGTTTTCCTTTTTCCTTGATGTTCCGGCCTGTGTTTGCCGAGGTATTGATTTGTGTTGTGATGTCTTTGGATACATTGGTTATGTTTTGAATACCATTTGTATTGTTCTTCATTCCATTGTATGTAGACCTTCTCGGTCAAGTTTTATAGTTCCGCGTATGTTTAGCCTTGTGGGTCCCATGGCGGGGCTCACGGCGCTGTAATATACCCTGAATAACTTGGGGGTGTTACAGAATATGGTAGCGGAGCTTAGGTTTATGGATACCTAGGCTGTCGGTCTTTTTGGGTCGATTGAGTCGTCATTTGCCCACAGTATCACTACTCTGCCATCATCACAGTGCGACCGGTACTTGTAAGTCCACTCACTCTTCTTGTATTTTTCTTAATCGTTTCGTTTATAACTTGGTATTCTTGGTAATTGGTCACTTTGAGAATGTGAAATTTGGATTATACTTATGCACGTGTGTGCCCTTCAGAATGTTGGCTGAAAGGAGGAAGAATCGTGGCCGTGGTCACGGACGTGAACTCTTCCTTGAGATTTTGTTAAATTGCTAATTGCGATATTGGTGTGTATCGGTGTTATGTTGAGACTTTATTTAGGAGTCGCATGCTAGTACCACGGGAGATCTTCGACTTCGCAGACTTGTAAGTATGTTGTTCGGATTATTCGATAATTCTTGGTGATTTTGAATTTCCGTTGAAATGTTGTTTGTGCGAGTGATTGCAAGTTTCGAGGACGAAACTTATTTTTTTAAGGGGGGTAGAGTGTAATACCCCAATTTTCGGATATATTTTTTTTCGTTTATATATTGGATGTCGTTGATGGATAATTGTACTTGAGGATGATGTGAACGTATGACAATGTTATTGAATGAGTATATGTATTCATTGTGCCGTATGATCGTTTGGTATGTCGAGATGTTGGTCGAGAATAGCGGAAAAAGGCTAAGTACAGCCACGTTAGCGCACGCTACAAGGTATGCCTAGCGCACGCTAAGACATATATACTTAGCGTACGCCACGGTGCATACTTAGCGCACGCTAAGAGGTTTGAGTTACGTACGCTAAGGAGGACCCCTAACGTACGTAAGGTATTCTGGATTAGGTCCGGAAAGTGGCCGACAGGTAGGCCCAGACTGTTTATTATCGGCGATTAGCGCACGCTAATACATGTTAGCAGCACACGCTAATTTTAGATCGTCAACTGGGAATCTTGGCTTTATTGGTTGCTTTCGGCGTGTAGGACCCGGGCATCATCTGGGAAGGTACAGGTTGTCGGGTCAACGACGATTAGCGCGCGCTAAGGTCGAGGAATAGCGCACGCTATTGAGCATTTCACGGTAGCAAGTCAACGCTTATTTGCGTACGTTAATGCATGGGCATTACGTACGTTAGGTGAATTTCGAAGCAATGCAGTAGCTTCTGGACTGCCCGATAGCGCACGCTATCAAGGAAGGATAGCGCACGCTAGTTCTGTAGCGCACGCTAAATATAAGGTCTAGCGCGCGCTAGTGATGTGTTTTATAAAAAGGATAGATGAGTGCTGAGAGGCATCTTGTCCATTCTCCTTCCTTCAGTCAATAGAGAGAGCCTTGGGAAGTACTTGAAGTTCCTAAACATTGAGAGATGATTCTCTTAAACAAGATTAAGATGGAGAGCTCGGATTTAAGTATTGTTCTTGAAGTTTTTGATGATTCTTGGAATGGAGTTCAATTATTCTTCTTCGTGGTTCGTCCATGCAAGGTAATCCTCGTATCCCTTTGATAGAGGTTCGTTTTTTAAAGGATTTCTACTTGGGAGGGAGCATGTTGGGAATCGTGTATTTTGATGTTCGTTTTATTTCAATGTAAATTCATATATCGGACTGTACTTTTATCCGCTGCGTGAGTATTTTGAAATGGCTTTTGGTATTTTGCCAACTGAATTTTTATTTTGTAAAACCGATTCCCTAAACTGAGTTTTTAACATTTTGGCCTTGATCGTTTTGACGGTATTTGAAAAATGATTTTTTTAGTATTTGAAAAATATTACCGTCATCGGTCTTTTTGGCATTTTTGAAATGACGTGGAAAATTGTGCTTAGCCTGGTAAATCCTTGTGAGAAGGGTTTACGGCGTGTAATATTCCTGTGAGGATGCAGGGTGTTACAATTATGGTATCATGTGATAATGTTATACAAGATTTATTGGAATTGTAATAAGAGATTTCGGATGTTGATATGATTATTGAGATCTTCTTCTTATGATGATAATGGTTTTGTTGCGATTCTTGAGGCTGTATGAATGGCATGATGAAGAAAATGGTAACATGGAGATACATACCTCAGATATGTTGTTCTGAACGTGATTTCGGATATTTCATGTTCTTGAAGAACTCTTGAGTTATACGAGGTGATGAAAATTTATAAGAAATATTGATGTTTTGAAAATGAATATGGAATATTCATATCTAGAGCTAAATTATGTGTTTGAAATAATATTCGTATAGGAAAACGAATGTGATTATGAGTTTGATGAAATTATTATTCATCCCTGAATTTTGAAGCCCATACGTATGGAGCAAATATTCAAGTCGAATGATTGGATTGTTTGATAACCTTAGAATATGATTATCTATAATGTTGAACTAATTGGATTGTTCGAATTAACGATGATCATCGGAAAATTTTAACTACGGATTTACGAGAAGGGAACCTTGTCAATTCGTATTTAAGAATTGAGTTTGGAACCGATAACATTTAGACCCTTATTATTGGTCCGAATTGGTTGCTGATATGATCATCGGATTTCGGCTCTTATTGTGGACATGGATTCGTGAGGGTCTGAGTTGGGCAGTTCGGACTGTGTTTAATCGAGATATTGTGGAACCGATGAGTTTGTGGCCTGGTTGTATTGATATTGATCGTCATCGAACCTGTTGATTATTAAGCCTTCATTTTACAATAAGATATGATGTTTGATCGTGGATTATGACTGTTGGGTTGCAGTTGAGGTTGAAGAGTTCGTAGATTAGCTTGGTCGGGACTGAGGAACTCGTAGACGAAAGCAACTGAATTGGTAACAGTTCGTGGCATTGATATCGAGACAAGTTTTATACTTGTACGGGTCAACGAGATTAATGTTATCATGTAGGTGTACGAATGCGTGTATCATTTCGAGACTTGGCCTCTTTATGATTTTGTTGATATTCGGGAATTGTTTGATGCAATACCCTTCGGCAATTATGCTAAATATTATTGTTATTCGTTAACGGCCGGTTTAAGGCATTGAGATTCTTTTTGATACTGATGTTGGCGATAGCAGGTTCGCGGTATCGATGTATCGATTATTATTGTTCATGATTAATGTCGTTCTGAGGCATCGTTGAATCTTTATTATCGAATTGGAACTGTTGCTATGATGTTGCGTTAGCCGATTGAAGGCGTTTGATATATTCTTTTATCATCTCCGTTTCGGTGGTCGGTTTAAGGCGCCGGGACATCTATTCAATCGTATCATTGATTATCGATTGATCGTTCTAAGGTAATCGAGGTATTGAATTGGGATTATCGAAGATAATTCCCATCCGCTGTATAATTGTTATCGATTGACCGTCCTGAAGGTAATCGAGGTATTGAATTGGGACCGACGAGGATAGTTCCCATCCGTTGAATTATTATTGCCGTGTTGGCCGACAGAAGGCAGCACACTATTATTCTTGTGAACTCGGTAATTTTGTGATCGTTGAGGGTTGAGGATTTCCCGAATTGTTGTGTTGTGATTATTTCTCGTGTTAATCGCTCCTTAGGAATTTTGATCCCAAGATGGTTGTTTTGGATATTGTTGGTCGTGTCGGTCATTCATTATTCGTGCGTCATCGTTTACTTGGTGAGTCGCATGATTCGTATTGGATATGTTATCCTTTGAGTTTCGTTGTCATGTTGTATCGTGGCATATCGGGAATCATATCTGCGTGCCGATTGGTTATATGTAGGATTTTTAGCCGGGCACACGATGGTCATGCGTGGATGTTTCCGCATTGGACTGTGCACACGAGGCGTAGTTCGTGAGGCTAATTAGGTA
Source organism: Orobanche coerulescens (assembly GCA_033398695.1). NCBI lineage: Eukaryota > Viridiplantae > Streptophyta > Magnoliopsida > Lamiales > Orobanchaceae > Orobanche > Orobanche coerulescens. The sequence continues at coordinate 111,662,945 of CM065815.1, read as the reverse complement.
CATTGTCACACGTATATTCTGGATTCCGTATACGGGGTGGACATGTGCACGGACATATTTCCGGATCGGGCGTACTATGATGTCCCTCTTGAGCTTTATTGTTGGGTCGTTCGTAGTCCATGTTGTATTAGATATGTCCGACGATTTGCGACTGGTTGTTCATACGCCGAGGGGTATGTCCGACAGTCAGGTTTGTTTCTTTGAGATCTGTATTGTGATGATTTACAGCTTTGGGCTGTTCGGCTTTCAGGCCATTGTGATGTATTGGTATTTCTGTTGGAGCCTTCGGGCATTGTGATTCGTATTTATTTCGGCGTTGGTTTGGTTTACCTTCGGGTAATGTATTGTTGTGTTCTATACTAACGATTCGCCGTTTGGGCGTAAGTTTTCGGTTCTTGTGTATCTCATTGAGTTTTTCCTGGCGGTATATTTCTTCTCCCTACTTGTCTTAAGTTTCGGGACGAAACTTCTTTTAAGGAGGGTAGAATGTAATACCCGTAATTTCGATTTCCGGTAATTTCTTTTTTTTTCGGCGGAAGTCCATTTTGATGACTCGCTCATGACCGCTTCGTCATTCTGAGAATGATTAGTTCTACACTTTTTGACATCCGAGTTTGTTTCGGTGTCGTTTTGTTGAGTTCCGTGTTTTTTAGCGACTTTTCCGCACTTGAGTTCGATTCTTGCGAATCTCGTTGGCTATTTGTTTCGAGTTTCCCGTAAGTTCGTTTAACTTTGTTATACGTGTTGTGAACTTCGGTTTGGTTATTCGATTACGTATCGTGATTTTCGGGCGTTTTGGGCCATTTTGTAATTTACCCAAAGTTATGGGTATCCGTATCTGTATTTGTTGTCTCGACCCTTTTCTTGGTCGCGTATGATTAATTATTGCATTATGTTTTCATTTCGGGTCGCTGATGTCGTCCGCGAACTTTTCGACGTGTTCGTTCCGTGCGTTTTTGGAAATCGAGTCGTCGAGCCCTGGTGTTCGAGCACTGGCCGGACGGTTGCGGGACTGGCCGGATGATTGCGGGCACCGGCCGGATGGGTGCGGCAGGAACCGGCGTAGCGCACGCTACGGCCGGGAGGCTGCACGCGCTAACCGGCAGGTGTAGCGCACGCTATCGGCTGGCCTAACGCACGCTATCGGGTGTGGACAGTGGAGTCCTGAGGTTCTGGAATCGGGTAGGCTCGGCAGGTAGCGCACGCTACTGCCGGACACTATGTACGCTACGGCCGACAGGTAACACACGCTACAGCCGGAAGGCTGTGCACGCTACCTGGCAGAGCCGTCTAGTCCAGGAGGTCACTGGATTGCGGCCTGGGCCGATAGCGCGCGCTAGCTCGGCTCATTAGCGCACGCTAGTCCGGCCCAGTATATAATTGACAGAGCACCCACTTTTTCATTCGTTTTTCATTTCCTTTCTCTTCGGTCCGTGGCTCGAGCTTCGGAGGAGGTGAAGCCATGTTGTTAAACAACAAATCCATGAGGTTTCTGAGTTTATATCACTGATCAATCATCCGTTAACATCCTTCGATCCAGCGAATCAAGGTTAGATCTTTATAACCCTACTTTTGGGGAGATTTGGGGGGTTTTCGCGTTTTGTCCGAATCATTCCGTTTTGTTGATTAATTCACGATGAATATGATTAATCTTGTTGGTATTCTTAGTTTCCCTACGGATTCATGGTATATTTCGTGGTTTTTACGAATTCGAGAGGGTTTGGTTGTGGTTCGCCCTCGTTGTCATTTTTATACGAATATACATGAATCGTAGGTGGGTTTCCGGGTGTATTCCAATTTCGTATTCGTTTAGAATTGGTTGTGATTGTATTCTTCGAATCGTTAGGTTCGGTTTCGTGAGTTCCTAGCATTTGTCGGTGACATTCCTTCCCGTTCGTTGCGTCGTCAACTATTCAAGGCAAGTATATATTTATGAATGTGCGTTCTCGACTTTGAAAGTATGAAATATTAATGGCATGATTATTTCTATCCACTCTGGGGCGGGCCGACGGGTCCCCTGAGGGTTTCGTAGCCTCTGGTGCGATTCCACGGATGATATGAACGAACCACTCTGGGGCAGGCCGATAGGTCCCCTGAGGGTTCCGTAGCCTCTGGTGCAGTTCCACGGTATTCATATATGTATTGATGCGATGCCACGAGATTTAGTTATTCTGGAATACTAGTCTTAAATTGATGAATTGACGGTTACATTTACTTTATTGTCGAGGAGTATTGTGTTTCATACTTGATATACTTGCACTAGCTATTCGACGGCTAACCCCTTTATGGGGGAAATACTTTTTATGTATTTCAGGTTCCAGGAGAACGGACAGGCGGGTATCGGGTCGGCATGAAGATGATGGGCAAGTGTGATACTGTGTCTTTCCTCCGATTATGTTTTGAGTTTTCCATTCGGTGTTATTGTACTGGAATGTTTATTGAATACTCGAGTATTGTTTTCCTTTTTCCTTGATGTTCCGGCCTGTGTTTGCCGAGGTATTGATTTGTGTTGTGATGTCTTTGGATACATTGGTTATGTGTGGAATACCCTTTGTATTGTTCTTCATTCCATTGTATGTAGACCTTCTCGGTCAAGTTTTATAGTTCCAAGTATGTTTAGCCTTGTGGGTCCCACGACGGGGCTCACAGCGCTGTAATATACCCTGAATAACTTGGGGGTGTTACAGCGGCTAAGTGCGTCTGCCACTACATTCGCTTTGCCTGGATGATACAAAATTTCCAAGTCGTAGTCCTTAATCAGTTCTAACCATCTTGTTTGCCGCATGTTCAACTCTTTATGACTGAAGATGTATTTGAGACTCTTGTGATCCGTAAAGATCTGACAGTGAGTCCCGTACAGGTAATGCCTTTAGATTTTCAAAGCAAAAACTACTGCTGCCAGTTCTAAATCATGCGTTGGGTAATTCACTTCATAAGGTTTCAGCTGGCGTGACGCATAAGCAATCACCTTATCATTCTGCATCAATACACATCCGAGTCCCTGGTTCGAAGCATCACTGTAAACTATAAATCCTCCAGTTCCCTGTGGAAGTGTTAAAATCGGTGTTGTCGTCAATCTCTTTTTCAATTCATCAAAGCTATTCTGGCACAACTCGTTCCACTCAAACTTTTGAGTTTTCTGCAGGAGTCGAGTAAGTGGGCAGGAAATTTTGGAAAACCCTTCCACGAACCGACGATAATATCCAGCAAGTCCTAAGAAACTCCGGACTTCTTTCACGTTCTTTGGAGGCTTCCAATCCATAACTGCTTCGATCTTCTGAGGATCTACTCTGACTCCTTTAGCTGATACCACATGACCGAGGAACATTACTTCCTTTAGCCAGAGTTCACACTTAGAAAGTTTGGCGTACAATTGTTCATTTCTTAACAGGTCTAACACAATCCGTAAATGCTGTGCATGCTCTTCCGGGCTCTTAGAATACACCATAATATCATCAATGAACACGACCACAAATTTATTCAAATATTCGATGAACACCTGGTTCATCAATTTCATGAATACAGAAGGTGCATTAGTGAGACCAAACGGCATCACTACAAACTCATAGTGTCCGTAACGAGTCCTGAACGCTGATTTCAGAACATCAGATTCCTTAATCCTCAGCTGATGATATCCTGATCTCAAATCGATTTTAGAAAATACTGTTGCTCCTTGCAACTGATCAAATAAATCATCAATCCGTGGCAACGAATACTTGTTCTTAATCGTCATTTTGTTCAACTCTCGATAGTCAATACACAGTCGAAGCGATCCATCCTTCTTCCGGACAAAAAGAACTGGATTCCCGAAGACGAAACGCTTGGCTGGATATAGCCTTTGTCCAGTAACTCCTCCAGCTGCTTTTTCAGTTCATACATCTCGGTAGGTGCCATACGATACGGCGCCTTAGAAATTGGTGTAGCTCTGGGTTCCAGCTCAATGGTGAATTCTACATCACGTCGTGGAGGTAGTCCATGTAATTCGTCAGGAAATACATCCGGAAATTTGTTCACAACAGGAATGGACGAAAGTTCCACAATATCGTCTTCTCTCTTCATTGCATAGCACCAGTATCCGGTACAGCCCTATTTCAACAACTTGACAGCTTTCATCGCCTTGATCAACTTTCCTAAGCTTCCTGGTTTCCATCCTTCAAATAATATTTCGGAACCATCATCAGCGATCAGCGAGATATTCCTCCTTCGGTAGTTTACAATAGCTCCATATCGATTAAGCCAATCGTCTCCGAGTATCAGGTCGTCTCCTTGCATTTCTATCGCAATCAGATTTGAGAGCCACTCTCTGCCTCCAAATGATATAGGGAAATCTCTAGTTTCTAAGTTCCTAACAATCCTCTCTCCACTCGGTAAACCAACAACATAAGGTTCACAGTAATGAAAACCAGAAATATTCAAATGATTTACACAGGATGAGGATATAAATGAATGCATAGATCCTGTATCGAATAAAACTCTAACTGGCTGGGAAAGGATCTGAACGATACCTGATGAAACATCAGCATCCTGATCGTCTGTCCTCCTCATCTCGTACAGACGTGGGGGAACAGATCCGGCACTTGATGTCCCCTTTCGGTCCCATTGTCCCCTGCCTCGTCCGCGGCCAAAATTCTGAGGCATCTGAACACTTTGCTGGGTCTGTTGGATACTAGCTTCCTTCTGAACTGGCTGCGATGTACGAGTTCCATTGAACTTTGTGGAATCCTTTAAAAACGTCGCACGATGCCCTTCCTGTCCGCAATCAAAACATGTAACTGGAGTGCACAAACAATCACGCCAAAGGTGACCTGGGCGACCACAGTTAAAGCACCTCCTAGCTGTATCCGTCGTGGCTGACATTGTTCCGAAATTCTTTCCGCTCTTAGATGGGTGCGGAGGTTTCTTGAAAGAATAAAATGATGACTGGGCCTTGCGGGGCCCGCTGCTCTTGTGCTCTGTAAAAGTACCAGAGACTTTCTACTTCTTGGATTCCGTAAACTTCTCCATTGCTGCTTCCTTGATTTCGTACGCCAACGCCTTATCCTGGTATTGACGGAGAGTGGTACATTCAAAACCGGACATGTACCTTTGGATATTTGGTTTCATCCTCATATCAAAATGGATCATCATTTCTGCATCTGTTCTGACCAGATGTCGAACAAATGCTAGCTGCTGGTTAAACGTCTTAATTGCCTGAGATACTGGCACATCTGAAGGCTGAGCGGAGAAAAACTCGCGAACCTTTGCTTCCCTCACAGGACGAGGGCAGTACTGAGCTTCCATCATCAATCTAAACTCTGTCCAATCAGCATCATGGTCTACAGGCCGGATGGCTTCCCACCATTCGGATGCTTCCCCTATCAGAAAGTATTGAGCGATAGAGGCTCTCCGGTTGTTTGGGCAGTTAATCCCGGCAAAAATATTCTCCAATGTAATATCCGCATTTTTCTTTCCCTTGTATTTTCATTTCCGGCGTATCTTTTTTTTCGATTGCAGTGACCCTCGTGTATCTTTCAGTATATCTTTCCTGTCATCTATTGATCTGATTCTTGTTATTGTTGTGCGGAACCACCGTTTTGGGGTTTGCGTATTTCCATTTCGTGTTATTGGTTGCCAAATATCGATTCTTATTGCTTTTATTCTCTTCCCGGGTCATTTTTCTTCATTTTAGGACCCAAGGGGGGTGTGGGCCGCGGCACAAGGATTGTGCACCGCGGCACACACACTTTCCAGTTTTTGGCCGAGCGGCCAGTACTGTGTGCCGCCGCACATGCCGACGGGGCCGCGGCACACTGCCGAAGTCGCTGCACACACCGTGGCAGGCGCGGCACACTCGTGTTGCATCTTTGGCCAAACCCGTCTGTACCTTGTGCCGCGGCACATGCCGGCCGTGCCGCGGCACACTGCCGAACCCTGGGAGCAATTTTTGGGCCTGTGCCGCGGCACACTTCAGATGGGCCACGGCACACGATGCGGTCAACCCTATAATTTCGTTTTTTTTAGCGAGAGCAGCCATTTTTTTTCCTTTCCTTCACCTGCATACGAGAGGGAGAGCTTGAGGGCGGAACTTCTCACCATTCATCACTTGAGGGTTTGATTTTCATCATTTTCATTCGGTTGTGAAGCTCGGATTGTCAATCTAATGCGATTTCATCGGATTATAGTACTTGGATCCTCAAAGGTAATATCTCTTAGAACCCTAGTTTTGGATAATTTGGGGGTTTTGGGATTTTCGTCCGATTCATTCCGTTTTGTTGGTGGATTCATGATGAATATGATTAATCTTGTTGGTGTTCTTAGTTTCCCTACGGATTCATGATATATTTCGTGGTTTTTACGGAATCGAGAGGGTTTGGTTGTGGTCCGCCCTCGTTGTTATTTTTGTACGAAAATACATGAATCGTAGGCGGGTTTTCGGGTGTATTCCATTTCCGTATTCGTCTAGAGTTGGTTGTGATTATGTTCTTCGAATCGTTAGGTTCGGTTCCGTCGACTCTTAGCGTTCGTTGGTGATTATCCTTTCCGTTCATTGCGTCATCAATTATTCAAGGCAAGTATTTTTGGAAACCTTTATGCTTAACGTGAAATGGTAATGTATATTGTGTGTGATTGTGCTCACCCCGGGAGGGACCGACGGGGCCTCGGGGGAATCTATGACTTCACTTTGGATTCACGAGTTTGTTTAGCTAGCCAGCCCGGGAGGGTCCTTAGAGGCCTCGGGTGGGATTTGTGGCTTCGTCCCTATCCTAGGCGATGCATGTGCGTGATTTGTTTTATGATATGGCCAGCCCGGGAGGGTCCTTAGAGGCCTTGAGTGGGACTTGTGGCTTCGTCCCGGTCCTAGGCAAATTTGATTGTGACTGTTTGCATCCGGAAAAGACATGTCTAGTTTTGACTTTTGAAATTGATTTTGGTGCATTGTACTATGAAATGTGTAAGCGATTGGTTTGCCTTGATTACTTGTACTAGCGTAATTGCTAACCCCTCTGGGGACCCATTTTGGGGAAATTCTTGTTATGGATTTAAGGTTATGATTATCCGGACGAGCGAGCACCGGGACAGTACGAGGATGTTGGCCAGGGTCGTTGACATGTGCATTTGGGTCTTCTTATTTCTTTCGTTTACTTCGATTTGGTTGTTTCCCACTTTTATAAACTTATAGATTGTACTCGCGAGTACTTAGGCTTTTCATTTTAAATTCTATTTGGTATTATTTTAAATTGTTACATTGTCAGTTGATGCTTAATTCGCCGGTTTCTCCGGGCGTATCTTCATATGTCATATTATTTAAATATGTATCCCCGCTAACCGAGATGGTTAGTCAAGTGGTGTTTTCTTGTTGTAGCCTGGTGGGTCCCATGTAGGGGTCCACGACGCTGTAATATACTCCAAATATCTTGGGGTGTTACAGAAAATGGTATCAGAGCACTAGGTTTATGGATACCTAGGCTTGTTGGTTAATTGGGTCTAGTCGTGTTTTGTTTTTCACAATGTCACACCGCTGCCAACATCTCGGTACTTCCAGTGCTCGTAAGTTTTCTTATTCGATCTTTCGTTTTCTTGCATAGTATTTCCGCTTTTCGAATCGTAGTTGCTTTTTCCTCCCTTACTCATCATCAATATACTTCTGTTATCCCTTAACACCAGTATGGATGCCGGAGGAAACCGTGGTCATGGTCGTGGTCGTGGTCGTGGTCGTGGACGCGGCCGAGGACGTGGGCCAGCCGGTGGGGCGGCCATGTCGCATTCTTCGGGAGCCGGCAGTACTGGCGACCGTCACAGTCATGCTTCTTCTCAGGAGAGCGCCGACCTTGGTATTGCGGCCGTTATGAAGCAAATGGTAAACCAAATGGCGGCGATGGCTCAAGTGGTTCAAAACCCCGATCAGGTCCATGCTAATCGGGGCGGAGCAGACCGTTGGCTCCAAGATGTCATCAAGATGCATCCTCCTCAGTTTTCGGACCCGATCGGCTGGGAAGGGTGGATCAAAGAGATATCTAAAGTCTTCGTTGCCACCAACTGTCCCGAGGACCGCAGGGTCCCTATTGCCTAGTACTTTCTCACTGGGGACGCTATGGATTGGTGGGAGGCCGTGGGGCCCAAGGATCATGTTGCTTCGTGGGCCGAATTTCAAGAATTGATGGAGACCGAATATTGCCCGTGGCCGGTCAGACAGGCTCGAGTACATGCTTTCTATGATGCTCAACCTCGGGATATTCCCGTGTCCCAATCCATTGCCGATTTTAACAAGGAGTTGGGCTATGTGAAGACCCAAGTTGTCGAAGAGAGCGACAATTTTCCATTTTTCCAGGAGGATGAAGCTATCCATTCGGGACTATATGTCTGGACTCGTCTGCACTACTTTGAAGGATTATCAGAGTAGGGCCCTCGCTTATGATATGTCGGTGACGGCTAGTGATGTGGCTCGTGAGAGCAAGAAGCAGAAGTCGGTCGGAAATTTTTCTGGTCCCAAGAGTGGAGGCCAGCAGAAATCTCAGGCTGCAAACATTTCTACGGGCAGTTCGGCTCGTTTCTCTGGGAGACTTCGGGTGCCGCCGGAACCTCCGCTCGTGAACCCACATGCTTTAACTGTGGCCAGCAGGGCCATAGGAACCGACAGTGTTCTCGCCCGAAGTTGAATTGTCATACTTGTGGTCAGTCGGGCCACAGGGCCCTCTTTTGTGATCTGGTCAGACAGCTTCGCGAGTCCCGTGATTCTTTCCCAGCACTTAGAGAGCCGAGTGTGAACCAGGGCTCATTTGCCCCGCAACCTCCGCCGAGTGCCGGTCGAGGTAGAGGCCGGGGTCAGCCCGCTAGAGGAGGAGCTTCCAGTGTCGGCTCTGCCCAGCCGCGTATCTATAAGATGAGGAGGGCCGATGATCTAGCAGCTACTGTGGAGACAGGTACCGTTCATATCCATTCCCATCCTGTCAGTGTGCTTTTTGATTCGGGTGCTACGCATTCATTCATTTCTTTAGAGTGTGTACGCCGTTTGAGTCTCGACTGCTTGTCACCCTGCGAGCCTTTCATCGTTAAACTTCCTAGCGGTGATAGAATTGTCGGTGATCGAGAAGTCCGGGACTGTTCTGTGTTTATTTGTGAGAGGGCTTGGCTCTCTAATCTTATTGTCGTGGGTATCGAGGGTGAGGATTTGATTCTCGGGGATGATTGGCTCGAGCGGCATGGTGCAATCATGAACTACCGCACGAGGATCATTACCATGTTAGCCGAGGACGGCACTGAACACTCTTTCGCGGGGCGAAAGAGAAACCAGAAGTTTGTTATTAATGCCTTGAAGGCGATGAAACTCCTGAGAAAGGGGTGTACTGGTTATTGGTGCTACGCCTTGAAGGCGGAGAATGGTGGAGTCGATCTTTCGTCGATTCCAGTCGTTAGTGAGTTTCCTGATGTATTTCCTGACGAGTTATAGGGATTGCCACCGGATCGTGAGGTTTTGTTTGTTATAGAGTTAGAGCCGGGCGCGGCTTCGATTTCGAAGGCGCCGTATCGCATGGCACCTTCAGAGATGGCCGAGTTGAAGAAGCAGTTGAGTGAGCTTCTTGAGTCGGGGTATGTTCGGCCGAGCGCCTCGCCTTGGGGCGCACCAGTCCTGTTTGTGCGAAAGAAGGATGGTTCACTATGACTGTGTATCGACTATCGCGAACTAAACAGAGTGACCATCAAGAACAAGTATCCTTTGCCGAGGATTGATGACTTGTTCGATCAGTTGCAGGGAGCTGCGGTATTCTCGAAGATTGATTTGAAATCAGGGTACTATCAGCTCCGGGTGAGGGAGTCCGATGTGCCGAAAACAGCTTTTCGGACGAGATACGGACATTATGAGTTTGTAGTTATGCCATTCGGGTTAACTAATGCGCCGGAGGTGTTCATGCAGTTGATGAACAAAGTCTTTATCGAGTATCTGGATAAGTGTGTCGTCGTTTTCATTGACGATATTTATTTATTCGAGGAATGAGGAAGAGCATGCCCATCATTTGCGAGTAGTATTAGACATCTTGAGGACCGAGCAACTCTATGCGAAGTTCTTGAAATGTGAGTTCTGGCTGGAGGAAGTGATGTTCCTAGGTCACGTGATTTCAGCCGAGGGGGTTCGTGTGGATCCACAGAAGATAGAGGCAGTATTGGATTGGGCACCGCCCAAGAATGTAAAGGAGATCCGTATTTTCTTGGGTTTAGCTGGCTACTACCGTAGGTTCGTCGAGGGTTTCTCGAAACTAGCTCGGCCACTTACACAGTTGCTCCAGAAGTCCGAGAAGTTCGTCTAGAATGACGAGAGGCAGTCGAGTTTTGAGGAGCTGAAGAGACGTTTGACTTCGGCTCCGATTCTGGCGTTGCCGAGTGGCAACGGGGGTTTTGCCGTTTATAGTGATGCTTCGGGTCAGGGTCTTGGGTGCGTGTTGATGCAGCACGGCAAGACCATTGCCTATGCGTCGAGACAGTTTAGGCCATATGAGTTTAACTACCCTACTCACGATTTAGAGTTAGGGGCAGTTGTCTTTGCGCTCAAGATTTGGCGTCACTATCTTTTCGGCTCTACATGTCAGATTTTTACCGATCATAAAAGTCTGAAATACATATTTACTCATCGGGAGTTGAATATGAGGCAGAGAAGGTGGTTAGAGGTGATTAAGGATTATGACCTCGAAATCCTTTATCATCCGGGCAAGGCGAACGTCGTGGCCGACGCCTTGAGTTGGAAACCGGTTGCGTTGCGAACGCTTGAGATCCTTACATCTCAGTCTGAGCTTCGGCGGGATTTCATCGAATTAGATGTTGAGGTTTTGTTGCCGGGAGCCATCGGACAACTTTGTGCCTTAGAGATTTCGTCGTCTTTGATCGATGAAATTAAGCTGAAGCAGTTAGAGGATCCTATGATTACTCAAATCCGAGAGAACATTCTTAAGGGAAAGTCTCCTGGGTTTGTGATTCACGAGGATGGTATTTTGAGATTCCAGAGTCGGATTTGAGACAGAGTATTTTGCGTGAGGCCCATGCCACACCTTACTCTGTTCATCCTGGTTCGAGTAAGATGTACAAGGACCTGAGGAGGAACTTCTGGTGGAATGATATGAAGGAGGAGGTCGCACAGTTTGTAGCGAGATGTTTGACTTGTCAGCAGGTCAAAATCGAGCATCAGCGACCGGCTGGGTTGTTGCAGTCACTTCCCGATGGAAATGGGAAGATGTATCGATGGATTTCATTACGAGTTTGCCGAGATCAAGGTCGGGCATGAATATGGTATGGGTGATTGTTGATCGTCTCACCAAGTTGGCACATTTTCTGGGCATCAAGTTAGCTCGTGTGTTTATCGCGCAGATTGTGAGGCTTCACGGTACTCCGAAGTCTATTGTTTCGGATCGTGATGGCCGATTTGTATCGCACTTTTGGCAGGCGGTGCATAAAGCGTTGGGTACTCGTTTGCGTTTGAGTACCTCTTTTCATCCTCAGTCAGATAGACAGTCGGAACGCACTATCCACACGTTCGAGGATATGTTGCGTGCGTGCGCTCTCGATTGGAGCAGCGACTGGGAGGAGCATTTGCCATTGATCGAATTCACGTACAACAATAATTAGCACGCGTCGATTCAGATGGCACTGTATGAGGCACTTTATGGGTGGCGATGTCGATCACCGATTAGTTGGAATGAGACGTCCGATTTGGTCGGGACCGAGCCGGATGTCGTTTTAGAGACGAGGCGGAAGATAGAATTAATTCGGGAATGGATGTTGACTGCCCAGAGTCGACAGAAGTCCTATGCCGATGTCCGTCGTCGACCTTTAGAATTCGAGGTGGGAGACCACGTTTTGCTGAAGGTGTCGCCGACGAGAGGAGTTTTCCATTTCGGGAAGAAGGGGAAGTTGAGTCCGAGATTTATTGGACCCTTCGAGATTCTCGAGCGAGTCGGTGGGTTAGCATACCGTTTGGCGTTACCCCCGGCCCTGAGTCATGTTCATAGCGTTTTTCATGTTTCCCAGCTGAGGAAATACGTCCCAGATCCTAGTCACGTCATCGATTATGGTGAGATTGACGTCGCCGAGGATATTACCTTTGAAGAACGTCCCTTGAAGATTTTGGAGCGTCGTGAGAAGCGACTGAGGCATAAGACCATTCCTTTGGTCAAAGTGCAGTGGCCGAGACATGGTGTCGAGGAAGCAACTTGGGAAACCGAGGACAGCATGCGTGCTAGGTACCCCGATTTGTTTGCCTCTTAAGTTTCGGGACGAAACTTATTTTTAGAGGGGTAGAATGTAATATCCGCAGTTTTCTTTCCCTTGTATTTTCATTTCCAGCGTATTTTTTTTTCGATTGCAGTGACCCTCGTGTATCTTTCAGTGTATCTTTCCTGTCATCTATTGATCTGATTCTTGTTATTGTTGTGCGGAACCACCGTTTTGGGGTTTGCGTATTTCCATTTCGTGTATTGGTTCCCAAATATCGATTCTTATTGCTTTTATTCTCTTCCCGTGTCATTTTTCTTCATTTTAGGACCCAAGGGGGGTGTGGGCCGCGGCACAAGGATTGTGCGCCGCGGCACACACTCCGATTTTGGCGGCGGCTGTGCATGTGCCGCGGCACATGCCGACAGGCCGCGGCACCTTGCTGAGTCGGTGCCCGCACACACCCGTCCGGGCCGCGGCACACTCGTGTTGCATCTTAGGCCAAACCCGTCTGTACCTTGTGCCGCGGCACATGCCGGCTGTTCCGCGGCACACTGCCGAACCCTGGGAGCAATTTTTGGGCCTGTGCCGCGACACACTTCAGCTGGGCCGCGGCACACGATGCGGTCAACCCTATAATTTCGTTTTTTTAGCGAGAGCAGCCATTTTTTTTCCTTTCCTTCACCTGCATACGGGAGAGAGAGCTTGAGGGGGGAACTTCTCACCATTCATCACTTGAGGGTTTGATTTTCATCATTTTCTTTCGGTTGTGAAGCTCGGATTGTCAATCTAACGCGATTTCATCGGATTATAGTACTTGGATCCTCAAAGGTAATATCTCTTAGAACCCTACTTTTGGATAATTTGGGGGTTTTGGGATTTTCGTCTGATTCATTCCGTTTTGTTGGTGGATTAATGATGAATATGATTAATCTTATTGGTGTTCTTAGTTTCCCTATGGATTCATGACATATTTCGTGGTTTTTCCGCAATCGAGAGGATTTGGTTGTGGTCCGCCCTCGTTGTTATTTTTGTACGAAAATACATGAATCGTAGGCGGGTTTTTGGGTGTATTCCATTTCCGTATTCGTCTAGAGTTGGTTGTGATTATGTTCTTCGAATCGTTAGGTTCGGTTCCGTTGACTCTTAGCGTTCGTCGGTGATTATCCGTTCCATTCATTGCGTCATCAATTATTCAAGGCAAGTATTTTTGGAAACCTTTATGCTTAACATGAAATGGTAATGTATATTGTGTGTGATTGTGCTCACCCCGGGAGTGTCCGACGGGGCCTCGGGGGAATCTATGACTTCACTCTGGATTCACGAGTTTGTTTCGCTAGCCAGCCCGGGAGGGTCCATAGAGGCCTCGGGTGGGATTTGTGGCTTCGTCTCTATCCTAGGCGATGCATGTGCGTGATTTGTTTTATGATATGGCCAGCCCGGGAGGGTCCTTAGAGGCCTCGGGTGGGACTTGTGGCTTCGTCCCGGTCCTAGGCAAATTTGATTGTGACTGTTTGCATCCGGAAAAGACATGTCTGGTTTTGACTTTTGAAATTGATTTTGGTGCATTGTACTATGAAATGTGTAAGCGATTGATTTGCCTTGATTACTTGTACTAGTGTAATTGCTAACCCCTTTGGGGACCCGTTTTGGGGAAATTCTTGTTATGGATTTCAGGTTATGATTATCCGGACGAGCGAGCACCGGGACAGTACGAGGATGTTGGCCAGGGTCGTTGACATGTGCATTTGGGTCTTCTTATTTCTTTTGTTTACTTCGATTTGGTTGTTTCCCACTTTTATAAACTTATAGATTGTACTCGCGAGTACTTAGTCTTTTCATTTTAAATTCCATTTGGTATTATTTTAAATTATTACATTGTCAGTTGCTACTTAATTTTCCAGTTGCTCCGGGCGTATCTTCATGTCATATTATTTAAATATGTATCCCCACTAACCGAGATGGTTAGTCAAGTGGTGTTTTCTTGTTGTAGCCTGGTGGGTCCCATGTAGGGGTCCACGACGCTGTAATATACTCCGAATATCTTGGGGTGTTACATCCAATTACTTCAACCAATGGTCCCATGTGGGAGTCTCAGAAATACCGTCGAATTTAGGTGGTTGCATCTTCGCCACCTATTGCAGCCATCGGTCACCTCGATTTCCCATATCTGGGATCCCTTGCTGCCTATCTCCCTGCTGTAATCCCACTGCCACCTGCATTCGGTCCACGACCTGGGCGAACTGAGTCATCTGGTTCACCACCTGACGAAGGATTTCGGGCACAGCAGGTTCCGGTTCATTATTCATAGATATATGTGGCTCGCCTGAACTGTGGCTGGCCTGATTAGAAGGCGACGCTTCCCTTTCAGCATTTCTTCGTCCGCGTCCGCGACCGCGACCACGTCCACATCTGCCTCTCAACATACTGTAAGCATAAATACTCAATACACAGGAAACAATATCGTTCGTATGTTCAAGTCTAATGAAATACAACATGTAAAGAACGAGATAGAGTTTAGGAACTTACAACCACCGTTCGCATGAAGACGTAGGCAGTACAGTGATGTTATTCGCGGCCGGTTACCTCAAAAGACATATACGACCCCTATTTTGACCCAATGGCCAAGATATCCATAATCTTAGCTCCGATACCATATTCTGTAACACCCCCGATATATTCAGGAATATTATAGCGCCGTAAATCCTTTACTTAAGAATTTACAAGGCTGAAGAAATAAAAAGACAATAACATATACCAATTTATGAATTTACTGAAATAAAATACAACAGTTCGGGTTCAAAACCGAAAATACAAATATCCAAACGGAGAATTACTAATACATCACCAAAATCCAAACATCACAAACTGACGACGTACTCGAGTACTTATTAAAAATAACCAAATACAAACAATTAAACCCGGCTGGAACATCACTCTGCACCCTCGTCGTCATGCAACTCCAGTGGTTGTTTCACCGCTCTCCTGGATCCTGAACATAAACAAATGTTCACCCCCGAAGGGGTTAGCACAACGATGCTAGTACAAGTACAATAATCATACAACAGTGATATAATCAACAATTATATCATAACAAGTTTCTCCAACGAGAAATAACAACACATATCACGTCATAACAGTCTCAACATACTGATGGCATTCCAACGATCCAGCGCACACAACTATAGATTCCCATGATGATCCTGTCGGACCAACGCATGGTGGAACTACCTGTCCAACGATCCAGCGCACACAGCTATAGAATCCCATGATGATTCTCGTCGGATCAACGCATGGTGGACATTTAATCACAATACATAATACACAATACAATCACAATATAGCTGTCATAATATAAAAAATTCTAATTAGAGTACTTTCCTCGATTCGAAGACAAGAACAAAACTTCCATGAAAACAAAATACTCTAAGGTCGCCCCTTCAATCAATCACGTAGCACGCTCGAACCTTAACAAAAGAAATAACATAGAATTCATCTCACGTCAAACGAACATCTAACAATCCAAAATACGGTCGAAAGTTCTTAAAAGAAATCTATCTGGATTGCTTAACGCACGCTACGCATCCTATGTAGCGTACGTTAAGGCTACTCGTTAGCGCACACAAATACACACATCCTACCGTACGCTAACCATCCACGGTCAGTACCTCACTGATCAGCCGACTGACTCGCCTGATGACTTACGCACGCTAAGTTCCAATCGTGGCGTATGCTAAACATACCCGATAGCGCACGTTAATTCACATAGCTTAGCGCATGCTAAGCGTGCATGGCAGTTTCATTACTTGGCAGCAAACTTGATCTAACGGTGATGAAACTTACGAACTCCTTAGGGATTAACGTGTGATATCCCTCTACATGTCATATTCATAACTTATGAAATGATCTCACGGAATAAACGACTTCGAGATACAAGGATACATATAATCATCACAACACCATAATCCATTTTGATTACAATTCTCATGCGAAGTTTGATGTTCTTAAGGTCGAAGCACTAGATTTCAATATCATCATTACATCCCGATTTAACCATGGAGATAAACTAACAATTCCAACTTATAATGTTGGAATATTTATTCCACACATTATTTAATTTGTGTTTTGATGATTAAAGTTGCTAAACAAACAAAACAACATTAAGGCGAAGCAAAACGACGATGCAGACGAAGACGCAAAAAGTTGCAATCTGGACTGAATTAGTACACGCAAGTCATCATACGTTAGCGCACGCTAACGAGGAGTAATCTGCATTCCAGCCAAGTTCGAAGTAAGCTGAAGTGAAGTCAGCTGATGAGATAGCGCACGCTACACGTGTAATATCCGCAATTTCGAATTTCCGGTAATTTTCATTTTTCGGCGGAGGTCCGTTTCGACGACTCGATTTTGAGAATATTTAATTCTACACTTTTTGTCATCCGAGTTCGTTTCGGTATCGTTTTGTTGAGTTTCGTGTTCTTAAATGACTTTTCCGCACTTGAGTTCGATTCTCGCGAATCTCGTCCGAAACTGTTGTTTCGAGTTTCGCGGAAGTCCATTTAATGTTATTATTCATGTTCTAAGCTTCGGTTTGGTGTTTCGATCGTGTATCATGTATTTCGAACGTGTTGGGCCATTTTCGTAATTTCCCGGTAATTTACTTCCGTTGTCGAAATTCGAGCCCTCGGGTGGTCGGAATCGTGTGTTCTCTTAGTGTTCGGATTCGTCTTTGTGAGTACTTCGTAATCGTGTTTTCGGTCGAACCGTGTTCTTCGGAGCGTTCGGTAGCGGTTATTAAGGCAAGTATTTTACTATACGACTTGTATCTTGCGACTAGTAATCACGTATGAGATTTATGAAGATTTTGCTTGTCTTCATAAATATGTTCCGTTTGAGTTGTTTGTGCTTTCCGAAATTTGAAGGCTTTGTGATAATAGTGTTATATTGGTATATGTGTTAGCTGCTGTGCAATGCATTGTGTACCGAACGTGTGGTATGTTGGTTGTACGTCGTTGATTGATGATAGTTGTTGAGAGTGTTGAGATTGTGTTATGTGCGTGTGACGTACGGTTTTGTGGTGATCAACGTGATTGACTAACTGTGCTCATTGCTGTATGTAATGTGAATGTGAATGTGATGTGCTGGAACGCTAAGTTCACTCGTGCGGGTTCGACGGGGCCTACGAGGATTCATGGCATAGGTCCATGGGATCAGAACTTAGTGTGTGGTGCTGAGGTCCAATCGTGCGGGTCTGACGAGGCCTACGATGATTCATGGCACAGGTCCATTGAATCGACACGACGCCCAACCGTGCGGGTTCGACGGAACCTATGGTGACACGTGACACAGGTTCACGGGGTTGGGACTGATTGTTGTGATTGTTGTGTTTGCTCAATCCGTGTGGGTTGTTGAACCTACGGAGACTCGTGGCAAGCGATTACGGAGTCATGAGCATGATTGATTGTTGTGATTGTTGTGTTTGCTCAATCCGTGTGGGTTGTTGAACCTACGGAGACTCGTGGCAAGCGATCACGGAGTCATGAGCATGATTGATTGTTGTGATTGTTGTGATTGTTTAAGTCCGTGCAGGTTGTCGAACCTACGGAGACACGTGATAGGGGATCACGGTGTCACGAATTATGTTTTGTAAATCAAACTCTTTGTAAGAAAGTTTTAAGAAAAGAATGTTGGGCCGAGCCCCACGAGATTTATGGAAATATTTTCGTAATGTAAATTGTTGTAATACAATTTGAGATTTGGGTTAAGACCCTAAGATTTTCGAAAGGTTTTGAAATTCTAAAAATTCCCGAGATGATAATCTTATTTTCGAATGCTTCATAGTTTATCTTCCCTTGTGACAACCTACCGGGAATATTTTGATACTTGATTATTATATTGGATTCACGATTATTATTTGCTTGTTACATTTCGTATGATTTGATACTTGCACTAGTAAAACAGTGGAGTTTTACTAACCCCCGAGTAATCGGGGGGTGGATATCTGTTTTGCGTCCAGGATTGGCACAGGAGGATGACGAGCTGCGATACTAATCATGAGTCGAGAGTTGATTTAATTTTTGTTATGTTTTCAGAGTTGATTTCAGTCTTCCGCTGAATTATATTTCGACCCCTGTGTGGGTAATGTTATTTAAGTCAGTTTTGTCGATTGGGTTGTGTGACCTCATCGGTCTGTGTATTCACGGGTAAGTGACCATATCGGTCTGTATCATTTTATTGTTTGATCCTGGCTGGGCAAGCATTTGGTTGTTTATAGATGTTTAGCCTGGTAGATCCTTGTGGAAAGGGTCTACGGCGTGTAATATTCCCATATGGTTTTGGGGGTGTTACATTTATGGTATCGGAGCTTAGGTTGCGGAAACCTAGGCTGTCGGGTCGAGTCAAGTCGTGATTTGTCGAGTAATGTGTTGTCTTGTCGTTCGAGTCGTCAGTGACAAATTGAGTTGTGCGTAGTCACAACGTGTCAGTTATGTTGTCGGACGAGATTAGTATCGTGGGCGACTGTCACCTCCGTGCGACCTGTGGATGTAAGTCTCCTCCTTTATGCGTAATACCTGTGTATCTCGATTTTATCTTAGTGAGTTAATTGCGGTGCATGATTTTGTTTACACAGTATTGTGTGATGTAGTTGTGTTTAATACTTGTGGTACATGGTATGAGTATAGCTGGGCGTATTGTTGTTTTACTTTTGAACCACCGTGTGGGGTGGTATGGTGTGAAAGATGTAAACCTTGATGGGTTCTGTGAAGATATCAACAGTAGAGTTTGTGAGAAACTCCGATGAATGATTTTGCTGTGTGTTTAAACTTGATACCACGAGATGCATTTGATTGAATTGGCGACCCTAGTTGCCATTTGAGTATGTGGTTTTAAATTCGACTGTTTTTGGAATGTTGTAATTTTTGTCCGCTATGGGTAACTTTAAAAATATTTTATGAAGGACTTTACAGTTTGAGAATTTTTGTAGAAATCGATTTTTGGAAAATATTTTGGTGGTTCGGTCAAACCACGGTTTATATGGATTTTTAAAATTTGTAAATTTTAACAAATGGTCCGTGTATTTTCAAATGACACCATCAGACGGTATTTGAAAAATGTGTTTTGAAGTACTTCGGACATTGTAAAATATTACCGTCGTTTTGTTTATGTACTAAAGGATTTTGGGAAATCTTTATTTTGCAGAACGATTTTTGGTTTTTGGAATTTTGAACTTCTTATGTCCATGTGTTGGGGCTAAGTGGTTGTGATAAGTTTGTAGTGTTGTGCTCGCCGGAGAATGTTTTAGTGTTTTCTAAATGTTGAGATACATGGTTTTGATTAAACGATCGAGGTATTAAAAGTGTCTTCAAAAATTTCATTTCACCAAATTTTTCAAACTTGAAAATTTTAAAATTTTATCATTTGAATAATACCTAAATATTTTATTTTTGCCGCGAGTGTTTGATCCCTACGATACGTGTGTGGTTTTGATCGTGTTTGGTTTGGTAAAATCCAAACACCTCGTTGATGTGACTGTGAATTATTTTTGAATGAAGTTCTTAAATTACGGTGATAGTTCATGCACTTGTGTGATGACTTGGAGTTGATGCTTTATCGCGGCCGCTATTATCGCCCTATGTTGACGTTGTGACGCTTGTTTGGTGCGTTATTCGCTTGGTCGCCTGCTCGTAATGCCGAGAGGTCGTGGCCGAGGACGTGGTCGTAGTCGTGGTCATGATCGGGAGCATGAGAGGGCGACTTCTCCTTGCCGAGTACCGATCACCAAGATGCATCGTGACATTCGACAAGCGTTAATGTTGACGTTGGCGCCGCCACCATCCTTCGTCAGGTGGTTGATCAGTTAGTGCAGATGAATCAGGCCGTACATCGGAATGAGAACCCAGATGGGGATAACGGGGCTAGTAAGTGGTTACGAGATGTGATGAGGATGCAGCCGCCCCGTTTTGTGGGTTCATATGACTCGTTAGGTTGGGAAGGCTGGCTCTTCCAGTTGGACAGAACATTTGATGCTGTAGCTTGTCCGGATAAGAAGAGGGTACCCATTGCTCAGTACTTGCTTGACAAAGAAGCTGCAGACTGGTGGCAGGCTGTAGTGCCTGCAGATCGTACAACTACATGGGCTGAGTTTAAGACCGCTATGGAGGCAGAATATTGCCCGTTGCCTGTTCGTGAACGCATGATCATTGAGTTTTTCTCGGCCACGCCCCAGGATGTGTCGATATCCCAGGCGATAGTCGATTTTAATCGACAGCTGGCTTATGTTCGTGATCAAGTGAGAAGTGAAGCGGACAAGGTCCGATACTTCAATATGCGCATGAAACCACATATCCGTGAGAGTATGGCTCCGCTCATGTGTACCACCTTGAAAGATTATCAGGATCGAGCTCTAGCCATCGAGATGGCTGTTTCCATGTCAGAGGGTAGCTCAGGAGGTAAGAGGCAGAAGACCTCGAGTAACTTTTCAAGAGGCCAGAGAAGTGAGATCCGTGAGCCTGTTGCTTCGCAGTTTCCTTCTGGGAGCACTCCTCGTTCGGTTGACCAGTCTAAGAATCCTACTCACGAGCCGAGTAAGACAAGCGGCGTGAAGTTATGTTTCAATTGTAGCCGTGTGGGCCATACTCGTAAGAATTGTCGCTCGCCGCAAGTTAACTGTTTCAAATGTGGACATGTGGGACATCAGGCGGTACACTGCGAGACCGTCGTTGAGCTGTTCGGAAGCCGAGATCCCGCCCCTACGCGCGGAGAGCTGTTCGGAATCCTTGCTATATGCATTATAAACGAAATGAAATTGAAACCATTCATTAAACATTATAAATGAGCAAGAAATAACTTGCCTCGATACCGATGCGACGATGATGAAGTCGTCACTAATCTCATTGTCTTCGTTTACGAGCTCCTCGACCCTGACCAGCGCAATTCATGAACATACTCGAACACGACCGCAACATACGGTTATAAACACTATCAATAATCTCAACCTATTGAAGTAATCAAATAGCAACGATTCGATAACAATCAATAACCGACATAGCCAACCAATCAAAATCAATGGGTCAACGATACCTCGATCATATACAAAACCAAATAATATACTCAAACCATTTTACGAACTCATATCCATCATATGAACCGAAATCTGATAATTACTAATCAATATAACCGATCGACAAACTCAACGATTTCACAATATCCCGATTAAACACAATTCTAAACAATCCAACTCAAACAATTACGAATTCATAACCAAAATACGATTATGGATACGAATGTAAAGGAAATCATATTCGGTGATCAATCGCAATATTTACGGATTCCAAATTAATATCATGATTCGTATTTCATCAAGAACATACGAATTCTACCACTACAATCAACGAACATTCGATCTTCATATCTAAAGATACCGATAATTCAACTTACGATCGCCTTGCTATGTTCAATTCATCAAGGAGTTTTTAAGAACACTAAAAGATTCGAAACCTTGTTCATAGCCATCAAAACAATGAAATTCGATATCCTCTAACATCTAAATAATCCTCATTCATGATTCAAGGTGTATATTATCATATTTTCCAATATATGATCCTCTAACATCAAGAATCGAAACAATCCTACCAAGAACACCAAGAACACTATGAATCTATAATCATAACCGTCATAATAATGACATAAACCATCATATCCTTCAACATATAGTTCATATAACCTCAATAACCGTAACAACAACATCGTAATCATCTTTATACGAAGCAAATATGGGTAGCAATACCAAAAATCCGAAATCAAGGTGTAGAGTTCATCAACATACCTCAAGAACATGAATAACACAATAAAACTCTTCAAGAACCATTGATATCTTCACATCCAAGCCTTTAATCCATGCTTCAAGCTTATAATCAAGTTGGAAGAGGTTTATCCTCACTAACACACTCATAGGGATGAAGTTTGAAGGAGGAAATAGCTTTTCTCTCGTGGAGAAATGAGAAGCCGATTTTCATTTTATACTGCATTGTTCATTATGTACGTTACCTATACTCCATTACGTATGTAAAAGGCTTAGCATACGCTATACTCAAATCCTTAGCGTACGCTAACGTCTGGCCAAAGCTCACTGACCTGTTTCGTTCACTTGCTTACGTACGTAATGTTTCCTCCATAACGTACGTAATATGTACGTTGACTTGCTACAGTAAATGTCCAGTTAGCGTACGTTATACACTAATCGTAGCGTACGCTAACTCAGCGTTGACTCACCCGTGCACGTTCCTCGCTGAAAGCTGCCGACCGCAGGTCCCACCTGTCGGCCATAGCCTGAGCTGTCTGATTCCTCTCGTTACGTACGTAATGCCTTATGCATAGCGTACGTAACACTTAGCAACTTAACGTACATTAACTCTACTCATTAACGTACGTAATCCTTGTACCTTAGCGTACACTAAGTATACATCGTAGCGTGCGCTAATGTGGCTATACTTAGCCATTTTCAGCTACTCTTGTCCAACGTCTCGACATGCAGAATACGAATATATGGCAAACTGAACACGTATACTCAACACATAGTATCCTCAAATGTAATTGTCGACCAAATACGACAATTATACCAATACTGACATCTCAGTCCTTCATTAAATTTATCCATACTGTACAGATTCCACGCTGTACAACATGGCTCGGATAAAATAATATTAAACAACCGTAGTAGAAATTTCGGATATTACATACTACACCACTTAAAATAAGTTTCAGCCTCGAAACTTACAATCCGTCATAAAAAGAAACAAACCGTTCAACCAACATATTCCGAAACCATCACAACAACGATCAATCATCATTATTACCGAATAATCAAAATAGCATACTTACAAATGCGCAAAGTCGGCGATCTCCTGAGATACTAGCAAGTGACTTCACTGTAAAGCCTCGATACGCTTACAATCACATTCCATGAATCTCAACAAAAATATATCATCTTCGGATGACATAATTTATCCGAGTCAAATCCTGTCTGCCTGATTACCTAATCAAATCCAAATCCTAGTAAAAATCAATAATGCACGATACATCTGTGAAACAACTGCCAAAATCAACGACACAAATCCTAAAACATTGGCACAAAGTTCGAACGCTCAGATGATCACCAACATTGATCAACCAATAAATTAATCGATAATATCATCGACATGATAAACTCTAATACGACCAATCCAAAGGTCAACACGCAACTGAGAATATCATCAACATGATAAACTCCAATATGACCAACCAGAGGTCAAAATACAATCGAGAATATCATCATCATGATAAACTCCGATATTACCAACGAACGATCAGTGATAATCGAGAATACCTTCACACAGTAAACTTCAGCACGATCAACACAGAACCACAGAAACTGATACACGAAAGAACAAAATTCTCAAAACGACACACCAATAACATACAACGGATCTTAATAAACATACCCGACTGGTGAACATACCCCTCGACATACAAACAACTAATCACAACCTGTCGAACATATCCAAATCATACCTGGAGTGGGAACGACCACTCAATATCCCAAACCACTAGCATGGGGTCACCATCCCCAAATCTACACTTACAAAGAAATCCTTGAAAAATCATTATGGTAAAAATCACACTACTACCATACCAATGGAATCACATAGCACATATGTCCCTATTTCACGAAATCCAAAGTTCCAAAATTACATCCTGTGCATGGATCTACAACACGCAGCATAATTCTCTTATCTGATCGACCGATCTTCCCTGGATAACCAAGCTACCATATTAAAATTCGAATCTCTTTTCCTCGTACCATCGATATGATATCCAGTTTATGAGTCACACTCATAACTTCACCATGATATGCAAAATGCGTATGTATATCAATCACATTCTCAAAAATCAGTTTGAAGTCATGCAATCTTGTCAAGAAGACAAATTTTCGAAAGTTCTTTCAAAATTTGCAAAACTCAAAACATAAATTTTCGTAAGACTACAAAATCAATTTTCGAAAAAAATTAAATCGGCTCGCTGGTGCTAAGTATTCGATAACAGTGTCCTTCGAATCCAGACGATTTCGAAGTTTGAAAATGAAAACTATGCAAATGATTGACCACATCCATATTCCTGTATACCAATCCGGCTCATCACAAATTCCACTGACATTCCATCGGAAAAATACACGATATAGTTCCAAAATCTCAATATATAAACTCCGACCAAAAACTCCTTTTCCCACTTATGACTCGCAACATCAACCATTAACCCATCCTGGATTACCTCAACCATGCTATGACAAAACAATGAAATATCAACAAGTCAAACACAGCGAAAGACTTCCCGAGAAGTTTCATTTGAACAAGTAACAAAACCTCGAAAAGTAGAAACGAAATAGATAAACGATTGATAAAGTGTTTTACAGATCTCGGGAGTTTTAAGAAAACAGAAAAAGCCTTCTTTTGAAACATTAGGGTCTCAGCCCGTATCTTGGCCCGCATTATAAGAAGTTTAAAATGTATAAAACTCTCTTCGGACTCCCAGTCCTGAGTTACAAAACTATTTCAAAGTCAATTGGGTCTCGGCCCAAAAATTATTTCCAATAAAACATCTGTGAAACATTCATTTTGAAAAGTATCATTTTCAAATGCTCAAAAGCAGTTTCATATATTTCAAAATGACTTAACATGACTACTTGTTCTTCTCAACAATACACAGTCCTTCTCCCGATTACACAACTCCGTTTCCAAAATCTAACTGACATAATGATTTCCGAAATCATAATTTCTCAAGATCATCAATCCTGTCTCACTCTGTCATCTCATATTGTGAAGCATAATATCTTTCTGAATCTCAAAACATATCAACTTAGAACGGCAATAAATCTCAATGAAATTCAAAAATCTAAATACTTACAGATCGTGAAGCCGATGATTCCCCGTGATACTGGCACATGTCTCAACTCTAGAAAATATTCGAAACATATTTTCAAAATACACGTTTTGCAAACTCAGTTCAACTTGAGAACACAACACATCTCTTTCAAGAGAATCACGTTAGCACCATTTGGAAAAGTTTACAACAATCACAGTACCACACTGATAAATCACATAATGCACAAGCCCGAGTGGACAATAAAAACTCATGACTCTAATATTTGTCAATCGACAACTCGAATGACGCGACAAAAACACGACCCAACTCGACCCAAACGCCTAGGTTTTCTCAACCTAAGCTCCGATACCATATTCTGTAACACCCCCAGATTTAACAGGAAATATTACAGCGCCGTGGGCCCCGAGATGGAACCCACAAGGCTAAAAGAAATTTTCGTAAACATTTTACAAATGCCCAAGAGGCCAACGACGGTACTATCTTTAAATCATTTGAAGACTATATAAAATCTTTTTATCAAAACCGTCGTAAAATCTCATTTGAAAGGACAAGGCCTGAAATGCCAGAACTCAACAGTTTAAAAACATACGTTAAGCTATCGCTTACACGTGCCGACAAAATAGTTTAGAAAACCGTTGCCAAAGTAACCTAAGTTACCAGATACCAAAAGGCCATTTAAAAACACTCACGCAGCGGAAAAGACAAACAATTAAAAATACTCTAGCAGTGGAATACAACTGATTAGGAAACTCAGTACACATTTACATGCCCTAGCCAGTATCCTCCGGGAAGCTCATCTCTCCACGACTGCTGTAATACCCGAGATCTTTGTTCCGGATTTGTTGAGTTTTCTAGGTTTTATCGGATTGTTTTGGTCCACATCGTTGGAATGTTGTGCCCTGTATGGCTGTGTCATGAGTTGACACATGTTTGATTTCCGTTCCAGATCATTTCATGAGTTTTTGACCCATTTCAATGTAGCGCACGCTACTGTGGTATTGTTAGCGCACGCTAACTGGCAGTCCAGAGGCAGTCCAGGAGCTACTGGACTGGGACTGGGGTCTTGTTAGCGCACGCTAAGGTTGATAGCTAGCGCACGCTATCGATTGATTAGCGCACGCTAATCATTATTCCTAGCGCACGCTACCTGGTAGGTGCAGATCTATCCAAGGGCTACTGGACTGGTTTCGTGACCCGTTAGCGCACGCTACACTTATTTGGCTAGCGCACGCTAACCGTTACAGGCCAAGTATTCTGAGGCGTTGACCTCGTTAGCGCGCACTAATGCTGTCTGGTTAGCGCACGCTAATAACTGTCCAGTATAAATACTGGACAGCAGGCTTCACTTCGTCATTTCTCACTTCTCTTCATCTATTTCCGTCGGCAGCGAGTTCCAAGGGAGAATTTGGGTAATCTTCATCATCAAGCTTCATCGTGGAGTGGATTTGTAGGTGTTTAACAACATTTAATCACCTCCCTTGCTCAAATCAAGGTATTCTTTTCTTAGAACCCTAGTTTCTTGAATTTGGGGGTTGTCCTTGGTTTTGATGATTTTTACCCGATCTTATCCGATCGGTTGAGTATTATTGAGTGTCTTGGCTGTGGCTTTTGGTTCGACAACTCATTTATTGATTTTGTATCACCCGGAATAATGATTCTTGATCTTCTTGAGAACACTTAGATCCTTGTTGTTCTTAGTGTTGATATGGATTCCGATTAGTTTGTTGATTCGTGTTGGTATTGTTCTCGTAGTATTCGGGGGATTGTCGAGATTCTTGATCGTTATTTGGAAGCCTGGGGGCTGCTCGAACCCGTCCGTTCGACGTTCCATTGCTCGTGGTTCTGAGGCAAGTATCTTGCCCATACACTTCGTGCTTCGTAGACATAATAAATTGGTGATTGTCTATGTGTGAAAATTGAATGTTATTTAACTTTCAAGAGAATCAATATATATATATATATAAAAGTATATATTCCCGATAAAGGTCTTATTCAAATTAACTTGAGTGTTCAAGAACGAATGCGTCATTCTGAGAATGGGTATTAGTATTGTATGTTGTGCCCGGTTTTCGTGTGGTACTGTTAGATGACTGTCGTCACGATGATGTGTGATGTTGTGTGGTTTTCCATTGGGTTTTTCACTCGGGGATGTCTCAAGGAGGCTCTGAGGTCCGTGGCTTACTAGCACGGGATGCGAATAACCCTTGGGAGGATGTCGATGTGAATATTTGGGTCTTGGACCCTGTGATTTGTGATTGGAATTGTATTTTGGAAATAACCTTGGGTTGTGTCCCAAAATGGGTTCCGGAAGGCTGTGAATTCTTTAAAACATTTTACTAGTTGTTTACCTCATTTCATTCCTACCTTTCATAGTTTGTAGATTATATTGTTAATCTTGCTTGTGTCTGATTGGGGAGGCCATTCTGGTGAGTACTCTGAGTATATGGTTTATAGTACTTTGCATTGGAAGTCGGATATTACTTCTGAGTGTGAGAGTTATATTCGGTCACTCCGAGAGGGCCTGACGGGGCCGAGGAGGGTTCTGCTTATGACGGTTCCGCGAACATTTGGGTAGCCACTCCGAGAGGGCCCGACGGGGTCGAGGAGGGGTTCGCGTATTGTCGGATCAACGGTTCACCAGGAGTATTTTTAGCCTTGTGGCTTGATGCATTTTTGTGATATGTTCGGAGTATCACGATGTTTTGACTTGCCATAATGCTTGGGATGTAATACATATTTATCAGAGGTGCTTGGACTAGAATGGCTTATGGATGATGTGTTGTGTGTAATTGGTCCTCAGTTATGAATTGATGTATGGCTATAGATTTTGTGATTATTTTCCAGTCAAAAACTCCCGGGATTCGGAGTTGTTTTCAAAGTGCTTACTTGTTCAATTCTACTTTCAAGACTTGAACTATTTTAACTAAATGAAACATCTCGGGGAGTCTTTCTAAATTAATCAAGTTATTGTATTCCCAGAATATGATATGTATGGCTTGTATTTATATTTTATACTTGCACTAGCAAAACATTGGAGTTTTGCTAACCCCTGAGTATTCGGGGGGTGGATGTTTGTATTGCGTCCAAGTATTTGCAGGTTGCTGGGGAGTGAATCACAGGATCGATATGAAGGATGATGGAAGACGACGATACTAATCACATGAAGACCAGTCGTTGAGTATTCTGATAGAGTCTTGTTGTTTGTCTCTCTATTGTATTGTTCTCCCATTTTATGGGGATGTTGATGTGTTCCGGCCCTGGCAGTGCAATTATGAGAATCGGTTATGTTTGTTTGATATGTTGTGTTGTGGCAAAGACCAAATTGGTCTAGTGGTTCGACTTTAGCGTGTTGGCATGTATGGTTTATCGTGTTTTTCTGTATTTAGCCTGGTAGATCCTCACCAAGAGGGTCTGCGGCGCTGTAATATTCCCAATCGGTTTGGGGGTGTTACAGACTATGGTATCGGAGCTTAGGTTGAGGAAACCTAGGCTGTTGGGTTGAGTTGTGTGTTGTCAGGTATTGTCTGTCAGATTTTGTCTGACTGAGTCGTGTCGAGACGCATCGTCTGAGATGTCGGTCGTGATTAGTATCAAGGTGCAGCCATCATCTTCGTGCGATCTGTGGATGTAAGTCTCCCCTCTATATGTTGCGTCTCGTGTCACACGAGCTTGTGTGATTTTTGTGTTATGATGTGGAGTTAAATGTGAATCGTGAATACGTACTCCAGGATTGTTGATTTTTGCATTGTATTGGAATGAACAGTGGTGCCGATGTATATGTATATATGTATGTGTATATATATATATATATATATATCCTTGTATAAATCGTTTTTACAGTAGTAATGTTTTGGTGTGGAGTTTATCGACGTGATATTTTGAAACTTTAAATGCTTTGGGAAGTCACGTAAATTTCATTATAAAACATCATTCTAGAGAGGAAAAAGTTTGATTTCCTATGATGACCTTGAGACAGAAAATTTTTGAGAATTCAAAACACTCGCATTTTATTTTCATCTTGCCTTGCAAATTTTCAAAATTTGATTTTTAAAAAACTCAAATGAGGTCTATAAAAAATTTACTTGAAACGTGATTTCCGCTTTTAACCGATCGGTTATGCATTTCAGTTATTAGGTATGTAGTAATGATGTTACTATCATTTCGACTATAATGCTCGGAGTTGTGATTAAAGGGGTGGTGGGACGCTTAGTCATTCGATATGCACTCATTGAGATAGTTTTCTTGACCGAGAGGTGGGAATTCGGTTTTGAATGTTAATTATCTTCTGATGGTTATTTGCGTCATGTTATATTTATGTGAACCGTTGGCGTTTCGATTTGTACATTGTTTTTTATTTGTAACCTTCGATTTCCGTATGGTTTGGCATATGTTCATAACGTGTTGCTGCATTGGAGCAATTAGCGCACGGCAAGTGTGCAGCTAGAGCGCTAATATGGCGTGGCTAGCGCACGCTAAGTCTCTGTTGTAGCGCGCCAATCAGTCTGGTCATAATCTTTGGTACTGCATTTTGGCCGTTAGGTCTAACTTTTGCGATTGTTAGACCGATCATTTGTGACCGTATTCTATGTGTGTTGTCCAATGACAACAATTATTGTGTGTGATTACGTGATTTTCGTTGCGTTAAGTGGTTGTTAATATGCCGAGGGGCAGAGGTCGTGGTCGCAACCGTGGTACGGATGGCCACGGGGATCAGACGCAGGATCGAGAGAATATTGCCAGGAATGACATTAGTATTAGTGTTGCTACTACACTGCAACAAGTAGCAGCACAGATGACTCAGTTGACCCAGGCGGTTCAATGCGACACTGACGCGACTCAGAACGTCGGTGTAAATCAATGGATTCGAGAGGTAATCCGTACGAATCCCCCTAGATTCGCTGGTGCTGCGGATGCATTGGGTTGGGACGGTTGGCTTTTACAGTGGGGAAACATATTCGAGGCTGTCAATTGTTCCGAAGAGCGGAAGGTACCCATCGCTCAGTACCTTCTTGACAAAGATGCCGCTAGTTGGTGGGAAGCTGTTAAATCTCGTGATCGTGATGTCATGTGGGCGGAGTCCTAGGCGTTTATGGGAGCTGAGTTTTATCCGCAACTGATTAGAGATCAGAGATTCGTGAATTTTATTTGGCAGAACCACAAGATATATCGGTGTCGCAGGCTATCATCGACTATAGCAAATAACTCAGTTATGTGCTAGATCAGGTGAGAACCGAAGAAGAGAAGATCCTTTATTGTGATAGACGTATGAAGCTGGAGATTCTCCAGTATATGGCGGGATTTACTTGCACTTCATTGAGGGATTAACAGGATCGAGCCTTAGTCTACGAACTAGCTTCGTTATCTTCGGAGCGTGTGCACGAGTCGAAGAAGCAGAGGAAGTCCAATGACCTTATGGACAATACATGAGTTGGTGTTTCTAGATTGCAACGTCGTAGTCTCTCTGCTGTGAGACTCCATCGCTCGATGCGTGGGACTGAGAGTTTCACGTCGTCTGCTTTGACTCCTGGTAAAGCCATGAGGTGTTTTAACTGTAATGTGTCGGGGCATGTTCGTGCACATTGCCCTTCTCCGCCAGTAACGTGTTACAAGTACGGACTCATGGGACACCGATTTAGTTTTGCCAGTTAGTCACCGAGCCTTCCGAGGCACAGACTTGAGCACTAATACCAGGATCGACTCCGAGAGTCCCTGAGAGTGCAGTCTGCCAGTTGTATGTTTTGTTATTTTCTTGCCTTGTTGTTTCGAATTTCGGGGATGAACTTCTTCTATTGGAAGAGAATTGGATTTTTGAACTTATGTGTTCTCAATCATATCAACTCATTTGTATTCGTTGATATAATCTGAACTTGTCCTATCTTTTGTTTTTGTTGATCGAACGAGTTGTAGTGTTGTTTCGGATTAATCCGTTGGTCATTGTGACTTTTCCCGAATTCGACTCAATTCCTATGAGTTGTATGTTAATGCATATCTTGTCATTTTTACCAGACCATCTATTGTCTCGAGTCGAGGTGTGGACTTCGGAATGGTTATTTGATTTTTTCGTCCGTCGTGATTCGAATATGATTGTTCGACCGATTTTGTCTCGATCGTTGTGGTTCGATCGCTTGTTGTCCAGTCTTGTTGGTCTTGTATCGTGATTTTTAAGCATTCAGATTTCTTTGTAATTTCCTCAAGTTCGGGAAATTAACTTCGTTTTCGATCTTCCAATCCTTGTGTTGTGGAATTTCGTAATTGTTCAGCAATTAACTCGCGTTTTAATTGATGTACTATTCGGGCTCGTCAACCATATTGATTTTGTTCGTTGCAATTCGTTATCATTCTGGTGTTGCGATATCGATGGTAGCAGCCACGTGCCGCATGTGATTCGTTGCAGGTTGTCGACAACGGATAGCGGATGTTATCTGGAATTGTTTTGCGTTGATCGTTCTATGTTTCAAGTTTCGGGGACGAAACTTCTTTTAAGAGGGGTAGAATGTAATACCCGAGATCTTTGTTCCGGATTCGTTGAGTTTTATAGGTTTTATCGGATTGTTTTGGTCCACATCGTTGGAATGTTGTGCCGTGTATGGCTGTGTCATGAGTTGACACGTGTTTGATTTCCGTTCCAGATCATTTCATGAGTTTTTGACCCATTTCAATGTAGCGCACGCTACCATTTGTGGTGTAGTGCACGCTACTGTGCTATTGTTAGCGCACGCTACCGGGCATGTAGCGCACGCTAACTGGCAGTCCAGAGGCAGTCCAGGAGCTACTGGACTGGGACTGGGGTCTCGTTAGCGCACGCTAAGGTTGATAGCTAGCGCATGCTATCGACTGATTAGCGCACGCTAATCATTATTCCTAGCGCACGCTACCTGGTAGGTGCAGATCTGTCCAAGGGCTACTGGACTGGTTTCGTGACCCGTTAGCGCACGCTACACTTATTTGGCTAGGGCACGCTAACCGTTACAGGCCAAGTATTCTGAGGCGTTGACCTCGTTAGAGCGCGCTAATGCTGTCTGGTTAGCGCACGCTAATAACTGTCCAGTATAAATACTGGACAACAGGCTTCACTTCGTCATTTCTCACTTCTCTTCATCTATTTCCGTCGGGAGCGAGTTCCAAGGGAGAATTTGGGTAATCTTCATCATCAAGCTTCATCTTGGAGTGGATTTGTAGGTGTTTAACAACATTTAATCATCTCCCTTGCTCAAATCAAGGTATTCTTTTCTTAGAACCCTAGTTTCTTGAATTTGGGGGTTTTCGTTGGTTTTGATGATTTTTACCCGATCTTATCCGATCAGTTGAGTATTATTGAGTGTCTTGGCTGTGGCTTTTGGTTCGACAACTCATTTATTGATTTTGTATCACCCGGAATAATGATTCTTGATCTCCTTGAGAACACTTAGATCCTTGTTGTTCTTAGTGTTGATTTGGATTCCGATTAGTTTGTTGATTCGTGATGGTATTGTTCTCGTAGTATTCGGGGGATTTTCGAGATTCTTGATCGTTATTTGGAAGCCCGGGGGCTGCTCGAACCCATCCGTTCGACGTTCCATTGCTCGTGGTTTTGAGGCAAGTATCTTGCCCATACACTTCGTGTTTCGTAGACATAATAAATTGGTGATTGTCTATGTGTGAAAATTGAATGTTATTTAACTTTCGTGTTTCAAATGGGTATTAGTATTGTATGTTGTGCCCGGTTTTCGTGTTTCAAATTAACTTGAGTGTTCAAGAACGAATGCGTCATTCTGGGAATGGGTATTAGTATTGTATGTTGTGCCCGGTTTTCGTGTGGTACTGTTAGATGATTGTCGTCACGATGATGTGTGATGTTGTGTGGTTTTCCATTGGGTTTTTCACTCGTGGATGTCTCAAGGAGGCTCCGAGGTCCGTGGCTTACTAGCACGGGATGCGAATAACCCTTGGGAGGATGTCGATGTGAATATTTGGGTCTTGGACCCTGTGATTTGTGATTGGAATTGTATTTTGGAAATAACCTTGGGTTGTGTCCCAAAATGGGTTCCGGAAGGCTGTGAATTCTTTAAAACATTTTACTAGTTGTTTACCTCGTTTCATTCCTACCTTTCATAGTTTGTAGATTATATTGTTAATCTTGCTTGTGTCCGATTGGGGAGGCCATTCTGGTGAGTACTCTGAGTATATGGTTTATAGTCCTTTGCATTGGAAGTCGGATATTACTTCTGAGTGTGAAAGTTATATTCGTTCACTCCGAGAGGGCCTGACGGGGCCGAGGAGGGTTCCGCTTATGACGATTCCGCGAACATTTGGGTTAGCCACTCCGAGAGGGCCCGACGGGGTCGAGGAGGGGTTCGCGTATTGTCGGATCCACGTTTAACCAGGAGTATTTTTAGCCTTGTGGCTTGATGCATTTTTGTGATATGTCCGGAGTATCACGATGTTTTGACTTGCCATAATGCTTGGGATGTAATACATATTTATCAGAGGTGCTTGGACTAGAATGGCTTATAGATGATGTGTTGTGTATAAATGGTCCTCAGTTGTGAATTGATGTATGGCTATAGATTTTGTGATTATTTTCCAATCAAAAACTCCCGGGATTCGGAGTTGTTTTCAAAGTGCTTACTTGTTCAATTCTACTTTCAAGACTTGAACTATTTTAACTAAATGAAACATATCGGGGAGTCTTTCTAAATTAATCAAGTTATTGTATTCCCAGAATATGATATGTATGGCTTGTATTTATATTTTATACTTGCACTAGCAAAACAGTGGAGTTTTGCTAACCCCTGAGTATTCGGGGGGTGGATGTCTGTATTGCGTCCAGGTATTTGCAGGTTGCTGGGGAGTGAATCACAGGATCGATACGAAGTATGATGGAAGACGACGATACTAATCACATGAAGACCAGTCATTGAGTATTCTGGTAGAGTCTTGTTGTTTGTCTCTCTATTGTATTGTTCTCCCATTTTCTGGGGATGTTGATGTGTTCCGACCCTTGCGCGGGTACGAATTATGAGAATCGGTTATGTTTGTTTGATATGTTGTGTTGTGGCAAAGACCAAATTGGTCTAGTGGTTCGACTTTAGAATGTTGGCGTGTATGGTTTATCGTGTTTTTCTGTATTTAGCCTGGTAGATCCTCACCAAGAGGGTCTGCGGCGCTATAATATTCCCAATCGGTTTGGGGGTGTTACAACTGCTACAAGCTCGATATGCAAAGAACCTAAAAAGAAAGCGCACGACGGGGTCATCCATAATATCCAACAATGATAACCGTCACATCACATCAATAATTACATACCAATGAGAATATAAAATAAGAGTACGACCAATGTAATCTTATCGTAGTAACTTTACTTACTCAAATAATTCTCATCAGAATAACAATTATCATAATTTGCATCTCGTACTCGATTAACCAATAAACTCGAACATATTATCTGTATTGTACCTCAAACAATACTCAAGATTCTCAAACTATCATAACCAACTCACGATACGGAAATATACCAGTTCTGACCAATACGATCCATCGGATAGTATCATCAAATCCCAAGACGATGACTGATTGTCCATCAAAAGACGAATACTAAAGGAAATACAGAACATACCTCAAGATGCACAATACCACGACAATCATGTCAGTCTAATCCGAGATTAGATCAATGCAATACGGACACGATCCTAACACAAGACCTACAAATGCATATTCATATGGCCACATCAATATGCTCAAAACAATAACAACGTTGTATACTCAATGAAAATCCCATGATCCAGCGCCCTCAGCATAGATCCCCTGATGATCCTACTAGATCAACATGAGGTGGATAACCAACAATATACATATGCACAAAAACACATATAAAACCAACGATGCGAATCCACATGATTCCATCAACACAATATTGGGTAATCCAATGATCCAGCGCCCTCAGCATAGATCCCCATGATGATCCCGTCGGACCAACGCATGGTGGAAAACCTGTCCTGCGATCCAGCTCCCTCAGCATAGATCCCCATGATGATCCCGTCGAACCAACGCATGGTGGACATCCGATCTAGCGCCCTCAGCATAGATCCTCATGATCCCATCAGATCATTTACAACATAAACAATACAATTATGCATACACATATGCAACTCAATATGTTCATCAACGTGAACAACATATGAATCAAAACATGAACGACACTATGATGAAACAACTAGGACGACTTCATGTTCAGCAACATGAATGACAACCTGCATGATCAACATCATTAACACTAAACCGAATCAAACTAAGATACTTGTCCCGAGTCCTTCAGGAGCAATCTCGATATCAAATCATCACCGACAATTATCCTCAATGCTCGGCGATCCAAACGTACAATGAACTATAGATACTCATATCCTCGTCTTTACCATAATGTAACCTCGATACCCGAATATGCCAATAACCGAAATAAATCATATACAGTACGATTTTACTTCTAGAATCGTAAAGACAACATATAATCCTTGCTATATGCATTATAAATGAAATGGAACTGAAACCATTCATTAAACATTATAACTCAGCAAGTAATAACTTGCCTCGATACTGATACGATGATGATGAAGCCGTCACTAATCTCATTATCTTCGTCTACGAGCTCCTCAGCCCTGACCAACGCAATTCACGAACATACTCGAACACGACCGCAACATACGGTTATAGACACAATCAATAATCTCAACCTATTGAAGTAATCAAATAGCAACGATTCGATAACAATCAATAACCGACATAGCTAACCAATCAAACTCAACGGGTCAATGATACCTCGATTATATACAAAACCAAATAATATACTCAAATCATTTTACGAATTCATATCCATCATATGAACCGAAATCCAATAATTACTAATCAATATAACCGATCGACAAACTCAACGATTTCACAATATCACAATTAAACACAATTCCAAACAATCCAACTCAAACAATTACGTTTTCATAACCAAAATACGATTACGGATACGAATGTAAAGGAAATCATATTCGGTGATCAATCGCAATCTTTCCGGATTCCAAATTGATATCATGATTCGTATTTCATCAAGAACATACGAATTCTACCACTACAATCAACGAACATTCGATCTTCATATCTAAAGATACCGATAATTCAACCTACGATTGTCTTGCTATGTTCAATTCATCAAGGAGTTCTTCATGAACACTAAAAGATTCGAAACCTTGTTCATAGCCATCAAAACAATGAAATTCGATATCCTCTAACATCTAAATAATCCTCATTCATGATTCAAGGTGTATGTTATCATATTTTCCAATATATGATCCTCCTAACATCAAGAATCGAAACAATCCTACCAAGAACACCAAGAACACTATGAATCTATAATCATAACCAGCATAATCAAGACATAAACCATCATATCCTTCAACATATAGTTCATATAACCTCAAGAACCGTAACAACAACATCATAATCATCTTTATACGAAGCAAATATGGGTAGCAGTACCAAAAATCCGAAATCAAGGTGTAGAGTTCATCAACATACCTCAAGAGCATGAATAGCACAATCAAACTCTTCAAGAACCATTGATATCTTCACATCCAAGCCTTTAATCCATGCTTCAAGCTTATAATCAAGTTGGAATAGGTTTATCCTCACTA
This sequence comes from Orobanche coerulescens, assembly GCA_033398695.1. Classification (NCBI taxonomy): domain Eukaryota; kingdom Viridiplantae; phylum Streptophyta; class Magnoliopsida; order Lamiales; family Orobanchaceae; genus Orobanche; species Orobanche coerulescens. The sequence continues at coordinate 111,626,196 of CM065815.1, read as the reverse complement.
ACACACTCATAGGGATGAAGTTTGAAGGAGGAAATAGCTTTTCTCTCGTGGAGAAATGAGAAGCCGATCTTCATTTTATAAACTGCATTGTTCATTACGTACGTTACCTATACTTCATTACGTATGTAAAAGGCTTAGCATACGCTATACTCAAATCCTTATCGTACGCTAACATCTGGCCAAAGCTCACTGACCTGTTTCGTTCACTTGCTTACGTACGTAATGTTTCCTCCATAACGTACGTAATACGTACGTTGACTTGCTACAGTAAATGTCCAGTTAGCGTACGTTATACACTAATCGTAGCGTACGCTAACTCAACATTCACTCACCCATGCACATTCCTTGCCAAAAGCTGCCGACCGTGGGTCCCACCTGTCGGCCATAGCCTGAGCTGTCTAATTCCTCTCGTTACGTACGTAATGTTTTATGCATACCGTACGTAACACTTAGCAACTTAACGTACGTTAACTCTACTCATTAACGTACGTAATCCTTGTACCTTAGCGTATGCTAAGTATACATCGTAGTGTGCGCTAATGTGGCTATACTTATCCATTTTTAGCTAATCTTGTCCAATGTCTCGACAAGCGGAATACGAATATACGGCACACTGAATACGTATACTCAACACATAGTATCCTCAAATGTAATTGTCAACCAAATACGACAATTATACCAATACTGACATCTCAGTCCTTCATTTATTTTATCCATACTGTACAGATTTCACGCTGTACAACATGACTCAGATAAAATAATATTAAACAACCGTAGTAGAAATTTCGGATATTACAGGCATGAAGATGATGGGCAAGCGTGATACTGTGTCTTGTCTCCGGTTATGTTTTGTGTTCCTCCATTCAGTGTTGTTGTACTGGAATGGTTATTGAATACTCGAGTATTATTTTTCAGTTTCCTCGATGTTCCGGCCTGTGTTGCCGAGGTATTGATTTTGTATTGTGAGGTATTTGGATACATTGGATATGTTTTGAATACCCTCTGTGTTGTCCTTCATTTTGTCGTATTTGGACCTTCTCGGTCAAGTTTTATAGTTCCGCATATGATTAGCCTTGTGGATCCCACAGAGGGGCTCACGGCTCTGTAATATACCGTGAATAACTTGGGGGTGTTACAACAACCATGCATACATATGCAAAACAATATGTTTATCAATATGAACTTACACATGGATCAAAAACAATAACGACATTATAATAATTTATCTAGGATAATCTCATATTCATCAATATGAATGGTAATATGCATGATCAAAATCATCAACGTTAAACCAAAAGTCATGTCACGATACTTGCCTCAAAAATGGCGACAAGGATAGATACTACGAATAACCTCCAACCCGGTCGAAGAACTCTCACTTGATCAATTCACCAAAAATCCGGACCTTCATTGAACAATAGCACCAATATAACTAACAGTTTCGGATAATCATTCTAAACATCATACGAGCATCAAGAGGCGTAATCCACCCATCAATAAAATCTGCCGCAACCCAGACCGGTTGAATCATCACTATGCTATTAATTCGAACAACAATCCCAAAATCTTCCAAGCAAGATTAAACACATCATTCGGTCGGATTCTTCAACTATATCACATGATAGTTCGTCTAACATGGATCCTAACCATAACTTTCATTAATCCAACGCAACAAGATATCGGAAATCTCTTGAAGAACACAATAAAAACTCGTTTATTAGGTTCAACATGATTAACATCTTCTTCTTCAAGGAATAACTCTAAGTTCAAATCTATTAAGTTCCCTTATACGCGTTGTTCGTTCAAGTTGTATGTAAGAACTCAATAACCTCAGTAATAAACTCAACAATATCCATAACATGATCATATTTGACAACAAGAACACATAACAGATCGGTAAATCGCCACATACCTTTCACGGAAGGAAAAGATGAGATTACTTGATGAACTCCACGCCAAACGCTAGAACACCAATCCTCAAGGGCTCTTTGCCTTTAATGGTATGATTAGAGGCTGATATGTGTTAGGAATACTTGTTAGATTTTGATGATGTCATTAATACAAAGTCATATGTTTATTACTTGGCTCAAATGTAAGGAAGAACCAAATGAGTATCTTCCATAGGCCAAATATGTTAAATATAAAACTTGGCAAAATGTAAAGAATAACCAAATGAGTATCTTCTATAGGCCAAGATAAGTTAGGCTAAAAATCGGCTAAGTACTAAGTACATCTAAGTCCATCAGAGAGGATCAGCTGAGTCAAGTCAGAGTAGTTCTGGTCAACAAAAATTATCAGGGATGTTTGACCAGACTGCAGCCAAGGTACCTCAGACAAGTCACCTGATCAGTTAAGTCACAAACAGTAAACATCAGAGATGTCCAGACTGCAGAGATGTTAACTGCTCATCAGCCTAGTCGAAGTCAGCCAAGTACTCCAAGTCCACGTCAGCATGCGTTGAAAAGTCAAGTATTACGGAAAGTCACATGCAACGTGAAGAGACAAATTAGAGTGATTCCCGCAAGAGATATGATTTAAATAAATCATCCAGACCCACCTTGAAGACTTTAATCGTTTTATATTCAAAAGATTCGGCGCATCACATGCAGAGTCTTCACAACGGTCGGAAGATAGATTAAAATATGGGAATCCAGCCTTGCAACGTTCAGAAAGAAAACAATGAAGTCTACCTCTCCAACGGACGGATTTGTTCAAAAGATTTGCAACGGCTATAAGGAAAAGCTCAGAGATCGTGACCTATATATTTCCGAAGATTTGAAGCTGAGCATAACAACACAATACCTTACGATAATCGGTGCTAACATACTTTCAAGCGATCAAAGCATTCAAGCTATCAAAAAGCGAAATACAGCATCGAGAAAAGAGCGGTTCTAAAAGTTCATAGTTAAAGTAGCTCTTAGTTGGAGAAGACAAAAACTCTTGTCTATAATCCTGAGTTCGGGGTACTTCACTGGTTGAAGTTAGTGACTGTAAAGGCATCCAAGGATCGAGGATCAAGAGGTGCAAGGCAGTCAAGTGTGGTACAACGGCACGGATTTTCACTGGTTGGAAGCTGTTGTAGTTTGTTTGAATCACTGTAATATTTATCACTGGTTGAGAATTATAGTGAATTCATCTCCAACTAGTTTGGAGAAAAGTGGATTAGTAGAGGATTACCCCACCTCTGAGACCACTATAAGTGCTTGCGTTCTTTACTGTTTTATTGCATCATACTTTAACTGCTGCATTCATTGTTACGTGTTTCATTAGTTGCTTTATATTCGTCATCAGCTGACTTCCGCATATATATTAAAGAACAAACGACTCCAAGTCATTTGTTTACCTATCAGCTGAAGAAACTCACTCTTCGAAAAAAGAATTTAAGAGTTTCAACAAGTCTATTCACCCCCCCTCTAGACTTGTTCCTGGACGACTTGTGACCTACAAGTGGTATCGGAGAGGTTGGTTCATTTATTTCACGAACCAGATCTATATCAGAGATATATCTTTACTCTCAGTTTGTAATGGAACACATGCATTCTAGACTCCCTGTGTTTTCAGTTGATGAGTATGATCTTTGGAAGATAAGGATGCAGGCACACTTATCGAGGACGGTCCATTCATCTTCGAGAAGGACAACACTGCAGAGGAGATCGCAGCAGGGAAGCCAGAGAAGATTCCTAAGAAGAGGACAGAGCTGACTCCCGAAGAAAGAAAGCTGGCCAACCTTGATAACCGGGCCAGAGATGTGTTATATCAAACTCTTGACAAATCCACCATGGTCAAGATAAAGAACTACAAGAATGCCAAGGAAATCTGGGACACATTAGCTTTAATGTGTGAGGGAACAGAGCTAATCAAAGAAAATAAATTGTCAATCGCTATCCAAAAGTTTGACAATGTCAAAATGAAGAACGGTGAATCCATAGATCAAGTGGACACAAGGTTCACTGAGATTATCAATGAAATCAACTCCCTTGGCAAAACCTATGGCAACAGAGAAATGGCACTGAAGGTTCTCAGATCTCTCAACCCTGAATGGAGCATGAAGGCCGTGGCCATGAGAGAGTCCAAGGATCTGAATAAGATAAAAATCCAAGAGCTGTTCTCTGATCTGAAGGCTTATGAGTTCGAGCTTCCAAGTTCATCCTCAACTGAGCCTGCAGAGAAGGGAATAGCATTTGCAGCCGAGTCCCCCGCCAAGAGCCTATCTGATGTAAAGCCTCCAAATCCACTAGATTTTGAGGAAGAAATGGCGTTTATAATGCAAAGGTTCAACAACTTTAGAAAGAACTACTCCAAATAAAAGAAAAACTATAAGGAGAATCCAAGAAGGAACCAGAAAGCTGGAAGCTGGAAAGTAGAGTGCTACAATTGTCACAAGACAGGACACATCCAATTGGACTGTCCTGATCTCAAGAAGGACGAAAGGAAGAAGGAGGTGGGCAGAAAAGAAGATAGAAGAAAGGCCCTCATCGGATTCTTTTCTGATGATGATGAAGAGTATGACTGCCTGATGGCCAACTTAGCTGATGAAGAGGTAACTTCTAAACCCTCTAGTTCAAATAGTAGTTCAGCCATGTCACAAGATATGGATCTACACGAATCGGTAAATCAGTTATTTAAAGATTTTGAAACACTCAAATCTGTACACCAAACTGTATCAGCAGAGAAGACTCAGCTGCAAGATGAGAATAGGCAGCTGAAAAATGATTTCGAAAAATTCAGCCTAGATCTGAATAAGGTTGAGATAACTGTAGCTGACTTTAAAAACCAGGCTGATGTTAATACAGCTGAGATAAATCGACTAACTATTTTACTTAAAGAAAAATCAGTTGCACTTGCTCATGCCAAAGCTGAGTTTACTAAGCTGACTCACATAAATAAGACTCAGGCGCAGGAAATAACCTCCCTGAAGGCGTCTTCAACTCTGGAAGAATTGTGTACCAATAAAAGGCCACTATATTCCAAATCAGGCCTTGGATATGATCCTCACACTCCCTCTAGTTCTAAAAGAAAGTTTATCAAGGGAGAAACAATTGTCTCGACTGTTGAGCCTACATATAAACCGATATTTAAAAACAGGCAACAGCCAAGTCACGTGTCTAGGCTGCAGTCAGGTTACACAAGACAGCCACCTAGACAGGCGACTAGGCAATGGCCCCGGCAGAAGCAGCAGCCCAGACAACATGCCCACTATTATCAACAACTCCCTAAAAACAGATTTCAAAATGGGAGGGGCAGATGGAAACCACAAGGTTATCCAAATTTCCAAAATGAACAAGTGTGGAGACCTCAAAGATTTAACAAATGGTCTCAGCCAAGATTTAGAAATGGCCCACACTATCAAAATTTTGAGGAATATCTAGTATACAATACCAACAGGAGATTCAGACCTCGACCTTACACACCTTATGAGGGTTATAATAATCACAACTTTCACAATCCAAGGAGAAATCAATTCTCCAGGAAACCAGCTAACCCCAAAGGACCCACACAGATTTGGGTACCTAAATCTCTGCTTGTCTGATTGCAGAAAAGGTGGAAGGACTACAACCACATCTCCACAAGCTCAAATTTTGGAGGTGAAGAATGTTTTGTAGATTCTGGATGCTCGAGGCACATGACCGGGAACAAGAAGATGCTGTCCAAATACACCAAAGAAAGAGGTCCTGATGTAACTTTTGGAGATAGATCTAGAGGACAAACAAAAGGCTTTGGAGAGCTGAACCGAGGAAATATTGTGATATCCAAAGTTCTTTATGTCAAAGGGATCAAATACAACCCCCTGAGCATAAGCCAGTTCTGCGACGAGAAGAACCTAACAGTCTTCACCATCTGGAAATGTATGGTGATAGATATACTATCTGGAGAAGTGAAGCTCCAAGGTTTCAGAAGAAGAGATGTCTACATGATAGATTGGAACACAGGAACACCTAACTCCTGTTTTCTATCCAAGACAGTAGCTGAGAATGGATGGCTGTGGCCCAAAATATTATGTCACCTGAACTTCAAAGCCATCAACAAGATTAGTTCTCAGAAGCTAGTCAGAGGACTTCCAAATGAAGCATTCAAGAAGGAAGCGCTTTGTGATGCATGTCAGAAAGGAAAGTAGACCAGAGCATCATTCAAGCCAGTCCAGCCTACAACTCTCACAACAAGGATCTTAGATCCACTCCACATGGATCTATTTGGTCCTATCAAGCCAAGGACTCTGAGCGGCCGAAAGCATGCACTTGTTATAGTAGATGATTATTCAAGGTACACTTGGATTATCTTCTTATATAAGAAAAGTGAAACCTTGACCAAGTTACCTGAGCTGCTGAGAAGGATCCAGAATGAGAAATCCCTATCCATCATCAAGATCAGATCAGATAGAGGAGGAGAGTTTCTCAACAAGGCGATAACTGATTACAGCGATCAGAATGGGATCCAGCATGAGCTCTCTGCATCCAGGACAACCCAGCAGAATGGCGTTGCTGAAAGAAGGAACAGAACCCTGAAGGAAGCAGCAAGGTCCATGATTGCAGAAGCAGACCTGCCCAAGAGGTTCTGGGCTGAAGCTGTCAACACAGCTTGCCATACCCAGAACAGGAGTATGATAGTAGGGAGACATGGCAAAACTCCCTATGAGGTTTGGAATAATAGAACTCCTACTGTTGCTTACTTTCACGTTTTTGGTTGTAAGTGTTTCATCCACAACAACGGTAAAACACAACTAAATGCATTTGATGCTAAAACTAATGACGGTCTCTTTATGGGATACTCACAAAGAAGCAAGACATATAGAGTATTTAACAAAAGAACCTTAGTTGTGGAGGAAACACCCCATGTTGTTTTTGATGAATCTACCGTTGAGTACAGGAAGCAAGTTGAGCTAATTGAGAACAAGCTCAAGTCAACAACCCTTGAAGAAGTCATTATACATGACACTGGAATGGTGGACTCACCTGCAGACCAGCCGGATGATCCAACTGCAGCTGCTGAAGACCCAACTGCAGATCAGACAGGATCACCAAACCTATCTGATCCAGTTGCTGCTGATGAAGACCCAGCCGTAGCTGATAAAGACTCACCTGCAGATCAGATCCAACCTGCAGATGACAAGACGGAAGCTGATCCAGTTACAGACCAGAACCCAGCTGATGCAGAAATCCACCAGAGCAATCCAACAGGGGGAACAAACCCAGAAGAAGACGACATCCCCAAGTGGCTCAAAGATCACCCAATCCAGCAAATTATCGGGAAGCTGACTGATGGAGTTAAGACAAGACAGTCAACCCTACCAGCAGGATTAGCTATGTTCTCATGCTTTATGTCACAAATAGAACCTAAAACAACAGAACAAGCCTTAGAAGATTATTCCTGGATAAATGCCATGCAAGAGGAATTGGAGCAGATGGAAAGAAACAAAGTTTGGGAACTAACAGACAGACCTGATCACAAGAAGGTTATTGGCACCAAATGGGTGTACAAAAATAAAAGTGATGAAGACGGAGCTGTTGTTAGGAATAAGGCCAGACTTGTAGCAAAAGGTTATGCACAGTGTGAAGGAATAGATTTTGATAAAACCTATGCACCTGTTGCAAGATTAGAGGCCATCAGACTATTCCTCGCATATGCTGCATTCAAAGATTTTGAAGTATATCAGATGGATGTAAAGAGTGCTTTTCTAAATGGAATCCTAGAAGAAGAAGTCTATGTATAGCAACCCCCAGGTTTTGTCAAAGGAGACAGAGTCTACAAGCTGTTGAAGGCTCTCTATGGACTTAAGCAAGCACCTAGAGTGTGGTATGAAACATTGTCTGTGTTTCTTGAGAAGAATGGTTTTTGCAAAGGGAAGGTGGACAAAACCCTATTCAGAGTGGAGCACGAAGGCCACATATTAATAGTCCAGATATATGTGGATGACATCATATTCGGATCAACCAATCCAGAGTTATGCGAGAAATTCTCCAATCTCATGCAAGGAGAATTTGAGATGAGTATGATGGGAAAGCTTAACTTCTTTCTCGGACTACAAGTTGCGAGATGGAAAAAGGAATTTTCATCAACCAAGCTAAGTATACCAAAGATCCGATCAAGAGATATGGAATGGAATCACCAAGCCGGAAGAATTCCTATGAGCACAAGTACTCACCTGGATGCAGACGAGGCAGGCATATCAGTGGACTCAACCCACTACAGAGGACTCATTGGATCTCTTCTGTACCTCACTGCAAGCAGGCCAGACATATCCTATGCCGTAGGATTTTGTGCGCGATTCCAGTCCATGCCGAAGCAATCACACCTAGATGCAGCCAAGAGGATAATAAACTACCTTAAGTCTACAATCAATGTTGGACTATGGTATCCCAAGGATGATAACTTCGAGCTATCAGGATATTCAGATGCAGATTTCGCAGGTTGCAAAATCAATAGGAAAAGCACTAGTGGAACGTGCCAATTCCTAGGAACCAGACTGATATCCTGGTTTAGCAAGAAGCAGGTTTCTAACTCTATCTCCACCACAGAGTCAGAATAGCTAGCTGCAGGTAGCTGTTGTGCACAGATTTTATGGATCAGACAGTAGATAAGGGATTATAATATCATTGCCAATGAAGTTCCTATCTGGTGTGACAACAATAGTGCTATTGCAATAACCAACAATCCGGTTTTGCATTCAAGGACGAAGCACATTGATGTTAAGCACCATTTCATCAGAGACCATGTGCTTAACAAAAGGGTTAGAGTTGAAAGAGTCAGCACAGACTATCAGATAGCTGACATCTTTACCAAACCCTTGCCAGAAGAAAGGTTTTTGGAGCTAAGCAGAGATCTTGGATTACTAGATTGGGAATCTAGTACTGAAACAAGCTGAAGCATTTCAGAGGAAGGATGGACCCAGCTGATTAAAGAAATCAGATCATAGCTGATGCAGACAAGAGGACGAAGGACGGACAAAGGAACCTAGCTGATCTGAATATCAGGCGAGAAGTCCATGGAGTCAACTCACCTGATGCAGAGCAGTCAACAGTCAACAAGTCAGACAAGCTAAGTTTTCTAAACTCAACCGACCTCTGATTATTTAATTATTATCTGCCATATTTATAATATTATTATATTAATTTTGGTTCACAAATGGCATTTAAATATATTAATGTTCGATTCACAAGTGGCATTTTAAATACACGTGTCAATCGCTTATTAAATCGACCTCCACGGTGGCCAATCAAAACCAACCGTCAATTTTTAAAATGGACCACCGATTCAAATTTGAAACTTAAAAAGAATCTCAAAAGGCGTACCACCGTTTCAAATATATAATAAATTAATCCATACGTCTTTTCATCTTCTTTATAAGGAAAGAAACCCCTTCACTTTACCTTTTACGCTTACCCTAGATCTACAGAACAAAAAATTTACAGAGCAAAAATTACTAAACTTCAAATACACTAATAAATCTTGTGTTTGCAGAAATAGAATCATACTTCGAAGGCGTCAACCTGAAGGCGGTCAAGGACCAGATTATTTTCTCGCTGGTCATCGATTTCGAAGGATTATTGGAAGCAAATCTGGAGGATTACGATGTGCTTAACCTAATCCGCTCGATGAAGCTCAATGGGATCTACCCATTCCTGGACATCAACCCTCAACATCTATACAAGAAGGATGTTATCGCGTTCTATCGCGAAGCCTGTTTGATTCAAGATGGAATTCGGAGCACAGTTGGTGGAAATCAAGTCGACATATCACGTGATTCGATTCGCACAGTGTTTGGTATGAAGCACCGCAGTATAGCTGTCGAAGCTCTCAAGCAGTCCGCCGCGCAAACCTGGAAGAAGATCAAGGTGGAGAATTTGCCCGAAAAGCTGAAACTCACTGCCAAAAGGAGTGAGATGAAAAAGGTGTATTGTTTTGCGTTGGACATAACCAACAAAATCATCATGGATAGCCGACAGTTATGATCAATTGTCGTCGGCGAAGTTCATGGTGCTAGGAGCACTAATTCAAGATGAAGAAATTGATTGGGCAGATTACATATTTAGGCAACTCGTTCGAGAAGTCAACAAAGCCTAATGGCTTTTTGATGAGAAGAGATTTAAAACAAAGCTGGCATTTGGAACGCAGCTAAGTTGGATGCTGGAAAAGACAGGAATGGCGAAGGGAAGCACAAACCCCTTCCACCCCAACAAAAGACTTGGTCATCTAGACCAAGAGACGTTAAGAAAATTGGGAGGCACAAGGAGAGCAGCCCAGATGTTGAAGGAGCTGCCTGACACAAGGCCCTACCCGAGATATTATTCGTCAAGCGAGTCGGACCGACCTGCAGCCGACAACCAAACTGCAGTCGAGTCAGACTCTGAGTCCGACAACACTCCCATAGCAGTCCGATTTAAGAGAAGGGGACCAGCCCCTGAAGGACCTTCCATCATGCAGTCCTCCCCAGAACCCTCTCCCAAGAGGCCCAGGCGACTGCAGTTTAGTGAGGAAGAGCAGTCAGATCATCATGCTAGCCCTGCAGCCAGGACACCTACCCTGGAAGACCAGCCTGCCCCAGGCACCCTCGAGACTCAAATTGTGGCTGTCTTGACCCCAGCCTACATCTCTGAGGAAGAAGAAGCAGGTCTAATTATTTCAATCCTTGAAGCCAACTATATCTTTAACCTCTTTGAAAATAACATTTTCAATCTATCCATCGAACAATTACAACTTGTTAAACCTCTAGCCTTAAAACAATCGTTCCTTAAAGTTTTTGAAGAATGGAAATTTTTGAAAACCCTATCTTTTGTCAAACTTCAAACTTTCATTGACACTTGTGGTTGGGATTATCCCCAAGCCACGGAGGATGTGCTGATAGATTTTTGTAAAACATCAGACACAATTTTGATCCTTCAGGAGGAATGGTTCATGTCAAATTTTAAAACCAACATGGACCAGTTCATCCATTCCATTATGCTTAGTATTTTTGATGGATCCTATGAGAAAGCTGTTGAGGAGGAAGTTGAAAAGGAAATAAGGATTGAGGAGGTAGATGGAGAAGAAAATGAAGAAGTTGTTGTTTTAGACGATGAAGAAGAAGAGCAGGAAGAGAGAAGAAAAGAAGAAAAGATTTTAGTTGAAAATCAACCTGAGGAAGTTCAGAAGACAGAAGAGTTGAATGAAGAAGAAGAAGAAGGAGAAGAAGTAGAACAGGAAAATGATGAAGGAGAGAAGGAGGATGATGATGATGAAAAGGATAATGGTGATGAAGGAGGAGAAAAAGATGGGAAGGATGATGACAATAATGATGATGATAATGATGATGATGAGGATGGTGATGAAGGAGGAGATAAAGGAGCTGAAAAAGAAAAAGAAAAAGAAAATATTGAAAAAGAATAGGAGGAAGAGCAGGAGAAAGAACAAGAGAAGGAAGAAGGAGAAAAGGAACCGGGGCCAGAGCCGACATAAGAAGCTGCAGATAGGACTGTGGTACCTGCCCGGTACACCAGCCTAGACGCGGAGTTAGCTAAGGACTCCAGATCAGGGACCCCAGAGAAGACCCCATCTGGAGTACCAGCTACAGATCGGAGCTTGCAGTCCAGTGCTTCAATTGCAGAAGGCTCAGGCGAGCACTCTCCACTAGCTCAGATCTCAACTGCCTTGACTGAGCTGATCAGGCAGATAGTAAAAGATACGATTGGAGAGATGCTGGTATCTCAGGTCACTCCTAACCTCCAAACCATCAATGCAAAGATTGACACTTTGCTGCAGAGAGAAGTTCCTCAGCCTCCTCCCCCTACCAACAACAGAATGCCATTTGGCATGTCTGATTGGATGAGCAGAATGGAGCAGCAATTGACTACCCTAGTTGATGATGGCAAAAAGGGGGAAGAGAGAATGCAGGGGGAAGGAAATGATCAAGAAGAGATAAGGAAGGAGTTTAGATCGAAGAAAAGGCAGGATGTCCAGATGATCACTGCTGGGACATCCTCAGCCAAGAGGAAGGCAGGAGCAGATCAAGAAGAACAGGCTGACCAGCCTGAAGGCAAGAAGAGGAGGACTAGAGGAGGTTTTGAGCCTACTCTAGAGTGGGAAGGAAAGGAGTTGTGGTTTGTGGAGTATTTTGTTCCATATGAAGCCCTGGAAATGTGGGGATCTGCAAGAAAGAAGTTCATCAGAGACTACTACATCTGGGAAATACTCCAGAATGATAATCTCTCCCCACAGCAGATCTTCATAAATTTCATGAAAGAAGCTCATCCGCAACTCTGGGCTATTCTGAAGAAACATGCTGAGAAACTAAACGCTTATCCCATGATCCCTCCATTTAGTGCCAAAGTTCCTCCTACTTTGGAAAGAGGAGGTGCGTTGGATGAACTTGCGCTACAAAGGAAAATCAAGAAACTATGTCTTGAGAACAAATTTTCATCCCAAGAAGAGCAAGCCTTCGCAGCTCTTGTCGTGAAAAGGAAGTATGGTCTTGCCCCAGTCAAGACAAGACCAATCGAAGCTAAACCCTTCAGACCTGCCAAACAGCCTATTCGAAGAGGCAGAGGAAGAGGCCGGTGAATCTCACTTATTTTGTACTTATAATGATTTATGTACTTGAAACTTTTCTTGTAAAATTCAGCCATGTACTTGTAAAATTAATAACAGTCTTTTTGAATGACAATTCCCAGTTGTCTCAAAAATTAGACTGACTTTAGTTTGTGTCTTGCACTTAAGTGCAGACTTGATCATTTGATTACTTGTTTAAAGTTTTGCCATCATCAAAATAGGGGGAATTTGTTAGGAATACTTGTTAGATTTTGATGATGTCATTAATACAAAGACATATGTTTATTACTTGGCTCAAATGTAAGGAAGAACCAAATGAGTATCTTCCATAGGCCAAATATGTTAAATATAAAACTTGGCAAAATGTAAAGAAGAACCAAATGAGTATCTTCTATAGGCCAAGATAAGTTAGGCTAAAAATCGGCTAAGTACTAAGTACAGCTAAGTCCATCAGAGAGGATCAGCCGAGTCAAGTCAGAGTAGTTCTGGTCAAAAAAAATTATCAGGGATGTTTGACCAGACTGCAGCCAAGGTACCTCAGACAAGTCACAAACAGTAAACATCAGAGAGGTCCAGACTGCAGAGATGTTAACTGCTCATCAGCCTAGTCGAAGTTAGCCAAGTACTCCAAGTCCACGTCAGCATGCATTGAAAAGTCAAGTATTACGGAAAGTCACATGCAACGTGAAGAGACAAATTGGAGTGATTCCCGCAAGAGATATGATTTAAATAAATCATCCAGACCCACCTTGAAGACTTTAATCGTTTTATATTCAAAAGATTCAGCGCATCACATGCAGAGTCTTCACAATGGTCGGAAGATATATTAAAATATGGGAATCCAGCCTTGCAACGTTCAGAAAGAAAACAATGAAGTCTACCTCTCCAACGGACGGATTTGTTTAAAAGATTTGCAACGGCTATAAGGAAAAGCTCAGAGATCGTGACCTATATATTTCCGAAGATTTGAAGATGAGCACACCAACACAATACCTTACGATAATCGGTGCTAACATACTTTCAAGCGATCAAAGCATTCAAGCTATCAAAAAGCGAAATACAGCATCGAGAAAAGAGCGGTTCTAAAAGTTCATACTTAAAGAAGCTCTTAGTTGGAGAAGACAAAAACTCTTGTCTATAATCTTGAGTTCGGGGTACTTCACTGGTTGAAGTTAGTGAATGTAAAGGCATCCAAGGATATAGGATCAAGAGGTGCAAAGCAGTCAAGTGTGGTACAACGACAGGGATTTCCACTGGTTGGAAGCTGTTGTAGTTTGTTTGAATCACTGTAATATTTATCACTGGTCGAGAATTATAGTGAATTCATCTCCAACTGGTTTGGAGAAAAGTGGATTAGTAGAGGATTACCCCACCTCTGAGACCACTATAAGTGCTTGCGTTCTTTACTGTTTTATTGCATCATACTTTAACTGCTGCATTCATTGTTACGTGTTTCATTAGTTGCTTTATATTCGTCATCAGTTGGCTTCCGCATATATATTAAAGAACAAACGACTCCAAGTCATTTGTTTACCTATCAGCTGAAGAAACTCACTCTTCGAAAAAAGAGTTTAAGAGTTTCAACAAGTCTATTCACCCCCCCTCTAGACTTGTTCCTGGACGACTTGTGACCTACAATATGAAGGTTCAAGATGGGGAGGGTAACTCTCTAAGTCTCGGAAATTGAGTGTGGGTCGAAGTGGAGACTGAAAAATGAAATGAGGTGCTGTCCTATTTATAGAAAATGGTTATTAGCGTGCACTACTGATCCTTATTAGCGTGCGCTAACGGGCTCCCAGCCCACTGTATCTAACTGTCCCCGGTCTAACGTACGCTAAATAGCCTTTACGTGCGCTAAAAGCAACAGTTAGCATATGCTAAAACCCATCGTAGCGTGCGCTATCAGCTTTATGAAAGCTCACTGACCTCTCTGAACTATATTTAGCTTGCGCTAGCATCTCTCACATAGAGTTCGCTAAGCACCATTGACTCGTTTTTTCCAAAAGCCGTCCAGGTTCATCCCGACAAAACATTATCCAATATCCGCAATCCGATCTCACCTACCGCCTGTATCAGTCATGCTGACCACGTATAGCGTGCGCTAAGACTCATATGTAGCGTGCACTAGCTAACATATTTAGCGCGCGCTACACTTAAACGATAGCGTGCACTAAATGTACATAAGTACATGCATGAAAAAACAACTACGAAATCATACACTCATCGATACAGGATCATGAAATACGGAGGATTATACTTAGATCAAAATACAACATATGCAATGTCACAAGGTTCAAATATAGATAAAATACACATCAGATATTCGGGTATTACATACTCTCCCTCTAAAAAGAAGTTCGTCCCGAAACTTAAGATAAAAATAACTCTGGATATCTAGCCTTCATACTATCCTCCGTATCCCAGGTAGACTCTTCGACTCCGTGTCGTGACCATTGCACTTTAACTAAGGATAGTGGTTTATTTCTCAATTGTTTGATACGACTCTCGAGTATCGTGATTGGATTCTCTTCGAACGTGCCATCATTAGCTATCTCAATCTCACCGAAATCGATGACATGACTAGTATCTGGTACATACTTCTGTAACTGGGATATGTGAAACATATTGTGAACATGACTCAACAATGGTGGCAAGGCCAACCTGTACGCCAATTCTCTAACTCTATCAAGAATATAGAATGGTCCGATATATCTCGGACTCAGCTTTCCTTTCCTCCCAAAATGATAAATCCCCTGAGTAGGAGAAACCTTTAAGAGCACGTGGTCCCCAATTTCAAACTCTAACGGGCGACGACATACGTCTGCATAAGACTTCTGTCGACTCTGTGCAGTCAACAGCCTTTCACGAATCAGAGCTACCTTCTCTTGAGTCTGTACTATCAACACTAGTTCCATCCCAATCAAGTCAGACGAATCATCCCAACACAGGGGTGATCTGCATATTCTCCCATACAATGCTTCAAATGGTGCCATCTTAATGGAAGCATGGAACTATTGTTGTAGGTGAATTCAATCAATGGCAAATGAACCTCCCAATCAGTCGACCAATCTAAGGCACAAGCTCTTAGCATATCTTCTACTGCCTGAATAGTCCTTTCGGACTGTCCGTCAGTCTGAGTATGATAAGTTGTACTAAAGTTCAGCTCGGTTCCCAAGGTTTTATGAGATGCCTTCCAAAAGTGTGACACAAAGCAACCATCCCGATCCAAAATAATGGTCTTCGGCGTACCATGCAGTCGGACTATCTCGGCAATAAACACTCATGCCAACTTCTCTACTTAATACCCAGAAAATGAGCCGACTTGGTTAGTCGATCAACTATCACACAAATCATGTTCATCCCCGTCCTGGTCCTTGGCATATTAGTGATAAAGTCCATCGATAAATCCTCCCACTTCCACTAAGGAATCGGAAGTGGCTTCAACATTCCGGCAGGTCGCTGATGTTCAATCTTAACCTGTTGACAAGTTAAACACTTCGAGACGTATTCTGCTATGTCCTTCTGCATATTTACCCACCAGAAATTCTGCTTTATATCCCTATACATCTTACTGGTGCTCGGATGAATAGAATAGGGCGTACTGTGAGATTCCTTCATGATCGTCTGTTTCAAAACATCGTCACCGGGGACGCAAAGTTGACTCTGGAACCTCATAACTCCATCATCATATATTACAAATCCCGGGGCCTTCCCCTTGTTAACTCCATCACGTAACCGAATAATCAGAGAATCTTCTAACTTCTTAGATTTGATTTCTTCAACTAATGATGAAGTTAATTCCATCACACACAATTGCCTTTGTACCCCTTGAGACCATACTTCAATTCCTTCACGAATCAATTCTCATTGAATGCTGGACTGGGACGTAAGCGTTTCCAACATTCGAATAGAGATAGGTTTGCGGCTTAGTGCATCATCTACCACGTTCATTTTGCCTGGATGATAAAGGATTTCCAGATCATAATCTTTGATCAATTCCAGCCATATACTATGTCTCATGTTTAATTGCTTCTGACTAAAAATATATTTGAGACTCTTGTGATCTGTGAAGATCTGACAGTGAGTGCCGTACAAATAATGTCGCCAAATCTTCAGGGCAAAGACAACGGCTGCTAACTCTAAATCATGTGTCGGGTAGTTAACCTCATACGGTTTCAATTGTCAAGAGGCATAGGCAATCACCCTATCCTTCTGCATCAACACGCAACCCAGACCGTGATTTGAAGCATCACTGTAAAACCCATCAGTTCCATCTGGTAGTGCTAATATTGGTGCCATTGTCAGTGTTCTCTTAAGTTCATCAAAACTAGCCTGACATTTCTCGTCCCACATAAATTTCTGAGTCTTTTGCAACAACTGAGTAAGCAGACGAGCAATTTTGGAAAATCCTTCCACAAAACGACGATAATATCCAGCAAGTCCTAAGAAGCTTCCTTCACGTTCTTAGGAGATTCCCACTCCAAAATTGCCTCAACTTTCTTCGGTCTATCTGAACTCCGTCGGTTGATATCACGTGCCCAAGGAACATTACTTCCTTCAGCCAAAACTCACATTTGGAAAGTTTTGCATAAAGTTGTTCATTCCTCAAAGTATTCAAAACAATACGCAAATGTTCTGCATTCTCTTCTGGATCCTTCGAATAGATCAAGATGTCGTCAATGAAAACAACCACGAATTTATCCAAGTATTCTAAGAATACCCGATTCATCAATTACATAAACACCAAAGGAGCATTAGTAAGTCCAAATGGCATCACCACAAACTCGTAGTGCCCGTACCGGGATCTGAAAGCGGATTTCGGTATATCAGATTCCTTAATCCTCAACTGATGGTATCCTGACCTCAAGTTGATCTTCGAGAATATTGTCGCCCCCTGCAGTTGATCAAATAAATCGTCGATCCGGGGCAATGTGTATTTATTCTTGATCGTCATATTGTTCGTCTCCCTGTAATCAATACATAATCGGAGGGATCCGTGTTTCTTTCAAACAAAAAGAATGGGGGCACCCGAAGGAGAAACGCTAGGTTGAATGTAACCCTTCTACACCAATTCTTCAAGCTGTTTCTTTAACTCATACATCTCGGTTGGTGCCATACGATATGGTGCTCTGGAAATAGGTGCGGCTCCTGGTTCCAATTCGAAATTAAACTCTACAGCTCTACGCGGAGGTAATCCAGGTAGTTCGTCAGGGAATACGTCAAAGAATTCGTTCACAACTGGAATAGATGAGAGCACTACTTCTTCTTCCTTCTTCATGACATAACACCAAAACTCGGTACAACCCTGTTTCAACAATTTAATCACTTTCATGGCTTTGATCACTTTCCCTGAGCTCCCTGGTTTCCATCATTCAAATAAATGTTCAGATCCGTCATCAGCAATAATCAAAATAAATCTCTTCTGATAGTTCAAAATAAATCAGCAATAATTAAATCGTCACCAAGGATGTCAATCATGATAAGATTTGATGGCTAATTCCTACCTCCTATGGACGCAGGAAAATCCATAGTTTCTAGATTTCCCATAATTCTCTCTCCACTCGGCAGACAAACAACATAAGGTTCATAATCATGTAAACACGAGATTTTTAAATGATTAACACAGTTCAATGATATGAAAGAATGCGTAGCTCCTGAATCGAATAAGACACTAACTGGTTGCAAAAGAATCTGAATCGTACCTGATGCAACAACAATGTTCTGATCGTCTGACCTCTTCATCTCATAAAGGCGGGGCGGAACGGACCCGGCACTGAATGCTTCTCTCTTTCCAAAATTCTGCTGTTGAAGACCACTCTGCTGTGTCAGGTTCACACTCATCTCTTTTGGAACTTGTGGTGAAGTGCGAGCTCCAAACAATCTAGTCACATTTTCGCAAAAAGTCGCCTGATGCCCTTCTTGACCACATTCAAAACAGGTCACACAAGGAGCGGAGAAATCACGCCGAATATGCCCTGCTCGTCCACAGTTATAACACTTCTTCACTGCATCTGAAACCGTCGATGCTGTTCGGAACTTCTTTCCACCCTGAGAAGGATACGGAGGCCTCTTAGACGAATGGAATGAGGATTGGCCCTTGTGGGGCCCACTACCCTTGTTCTCAGTGAAGTTTCCAGACACTTTCTACTTCTTTGATTCCATAAATTTCTCCACGGGTGCCACTTTCATATCGTAAGCTAGGGCTTCATCCTGATACTGTCGGAGAGTAGTACATTCGAATCCTGACATATATTGTTGGATCTCCGGCTTTATTCGCATGTCGAAGTGAAAAATCTTCTCTGCCTCGGTTCTGACCAAATGTCGCACAAAGGTCAGCTCGTGATTAAAAGTTTTAATAATATATGTCACAGATGCCTCCAGATCTTGTGGTGTGAAAAACTCTCGGACTCTAGCCTCTCTAACTGGACGAGGACAATACTGTGCTTCCATCATTACTCAAAATTCCATCCAGTCAGCATTATGATCCTCAGGTCGAATGGCTTCCCACCAGTCGAAAGCTTTCCCAATCAGAAAATACTGAGCGATCGGAACTTTTCAGTCATCGGGACAATTAATTCCCGCAAATATATTCTCGAGTTCTTTCAGCCAGTGGTCCCAAGTAGGCATCTCTGAAGAACCGTCAAACGTCAGTGGGTGTAGTTTGACCACTTCTGAAAGCCACTTGTCTCCCCGATTGTCCTCTTTACACTGTTGACCCATCGTCGCTTGCATGCGGTCAACCACCTGAGCAAATTGGGTCATCTGAGTGACCACTTGTTGAAGCACTCCCGGCATGTTAGGATTTGCATCTTCCTCCATAGTTCGTGCTCGGTCATTGTTTACTGATTCCTGTTGTCCGTCGGAACGGTAATCCGCTCGATTAGCCGACAAATACAGGGTAGATGATGAATCTTCCTATCTCGCATTACCACGTCCGCGACCACAATCTCGTCCGCGTCTACAACCTCCTCTCAACATACTGTAAACACAAATACTCAATATCCAGGGCAAAATCCTCTAAAATTCATGAATATCCACAAAACAATAATTAAAATAGTAGTATATGAGACTTAAAACCACGATCCACATGACGACGCTAGCTGTACATTGATGTTATACGCGTCCAATAAATCAAACGACATAAACCGACCCAACTAAACCCAACTGCCAAGATATCCATGAATCTTTCCTCCGATACCATATTCTATAACACCCCGAGATATTCGGAATAATTACAGCCCCATAAACCCTTTATATAAGAGTTTACAAGGCTAAATTAAAGAATAGCTGAACAATACGAAAATACCAGCAATAGTTGAGTAATTTAATAACCGGTTAAAACATCACAACACAATTCATTTATTACAAATTTCTCAAATCATCAAAAGACACACGTACTCGAGTACTAAATACCAAACCAGAATATCAAAACAATTACCACGGACAACATCATTGAGCCCCTTCGTCATCATGCCGGTAATGTGGCTGCTTTCCCGCTCCTCGGCTACCTGAACATCAAAATAAATGTCCACCCCCGCAGGGGTTAGCAAAACGATGCTTGTACAAGTATCATAATATACAAGAACAGGTATACAACAATGATGCATAACAAAATACAAAACAAGGACTTCCGCTACCGGAATCCAATGATGCGAATGCACATGATTCAATCAACACAACATGGGTTAATCCAATGATCCAGGGCCCTCAGCATAGATGCCAAGATGATCCCATCGAACCAACACGAGGTGGAAAAACTGATCCAGCCCCGTCAGCATAGATCACACGATCTCTTTCGGATCAATACAACACACATGATACAACCATGCATACATATGCACAACAATATGTTCATCATATGAACATACACATGGATCAAAAACAAGAACGACATTATAACAATTCATCTAGGATAATCTCATATTCATCAATATGAATGGTAATATGCATGATCAAAATCATAAATGTTAAACCAAAAGTCATGTCACGATACTTGCCTCAAAAATGGCGACAAGGATAGATACTACGAATAACCTCCAACCCGGTCGAAGAACTCTCACTTGATAAATTCACCAAAAATCCGGACCTTCACTGAACAATAGCACCAATATAACTAACGGTTTCGGTTAATCGTTCTAAACATCATACGAGCATCAAGAGGCGTAATCTACCCGTCAATAAAAACGTATGAATCTGCCCCAACCCATACCGATTGAATCATCAGTACGCTACTAATTCGAAAAACAATCCCAAAATCTTCCAAGCAAGAATAAACACATCATTCAGTTGAGTTCTTAAACTATATCACATGATAGTTCGTCTAACATGGATCCTAACCATAACTTTCATTAATCTAACGCAGCAAGATTTTGAAAATCTCTTGAAGAACACCATAAAAACTCGTTTATTAGGTTCAACATGATTAACATCTTATTCTTCTTCAAGGAATAACTCTAAGTTGAAATCTATTAAATTCCCTTATACACGTTGTTCGTTTAAGTTGTACGTAAGAACTTAATAACCTCAGTAATAAACTCAACAATATCCATAGCATGATCATATTTGACAACAAGAACACATAATCAAGATCGGTGAAGCGCCACATACCTTTCACGGAAGGAAAAGATGAGATTACTTGATGAACTCCACGCCAAACGTTAGAACACTAATCCTCAAGGCTCCTTGCCTTCAATGGTATGATTAGAGGCTGATATGAAGGTTCAATATGGGGAGGGTAACTCTCTAAGTCTCGGAAATCGAGTGTGGGGGAAAGTGGAGACTGAAAAATGAAATGAGGTGCTATCCTATTTATAGAAAATGGTTATTAGCGTGCGCTATTGATCCTTTTTAGCGTGCGCTAACAGGCTCCCAGCCCACTGTATCTAACTATCCTCGGTCTAATGTATGCTAAATAGCCTTTACGTGCGCTAAAAGCAACAGTTAGCGTATGCTAACACCCATCGTAGCGTGCGCTATCGTCTTTACAAAAGCTCACTGACCTCTCTGTACTATATTTAGCGTGCGATAGCATCTCTCACGCCGCCTGTCTCAGTCATGCTGACCACGTATAGCGTGCGCTAAGACTCATCTATAGCGTGCGCTAGCTTACATATTTAGCGCGCGCTACACTTAAACGATATCGTGCGCTAAATGTACATAAGTACATGCATGAAACAACAACTACGAAATCATACACTCATCGATACAGGATCATGAAATATGGAGGATTATATTCAGATCAAAATACAACATATGCAATGTCACAAGGTTCAAATACAGATAAAATACACACCAGAATTTGGATATTACAACGCATACGTCTTTGGCAATTTACGGACCTCACGCATATGGTTTTGGTAATTTCCAGACTCGAATTCATTATGATAAATAAATTACATATAAAATTAATACAAATCATTTTTCACAACCTACAAAATTACATTCTACTATGTGTAATAATACATCTTGAAATAAATATTTGTAGCGAATTCATGTCCGGAATATCTAATTTCCAACATGGCAAGACCAGCTCCAAGTTCTAGATTGTTACGCCTAATTTAATTGCCGCCATTTTCATGAAATAATTTAAAATATATATTTTGATCCGATAATATAATCTTTATAATTATCTTAACAAACTAAGAATTGTAAACAGATTGGATAACTATTACTCTTCAGATTCTACAAACCCACATATTTGAGTTTATCCTATCTAGCACATCATATTCAGTATAAATAATAACCAGATAATCAATTTGTGAATTTAGATATTGATTAGCTAAAATTGTGGAAGAATCTTAAAAAAACCGATTTATCATAAATTGTGAAATGTATATTTTGACCAGATAATAAAAATCTTTATAATTATCTTAACAAACTAAGAATTTTAAACAGATTGGATAACTATTACTCTTCAGATTCTACAGATCCACATATTTGAATTTATCCTATCTAGCACATCATATTCAGTATAAATAATAACTAGATAATCGGTTTGTGAATTTCATGAACGCAACTAGTATGCATCCAGATTAGGAATTTAGACTCAACGACTAATGATTAAGCTGATCTTCCATATTCTGTCCATGATCTTCCAATCACATCGAGGGAGACTAATATTATTCATAAACACATCAAAGGTAATGAATTGTCCATAAACAATTTTATCTTATCTTATGTATTATTTGATTATTAAATGTTTAATTCTTCTTTCTATTTTACGGTCTTGATCACTGATTTTATCAAAGTTGATAACCATAGAACAAGACATCAGTCTCAAACAAAATTTATTATCGAATTATCGTAATGCATTGATTCTAGGAACTCGCCGACCGATCAACTCTTCCTACCGAATGGCCTAAAGAACGATTGAGTCCATTAAGGCAAAACAAAAGAGACTTTAGGAAACGAAACTATTAAGCAAGGGAAAGAGTAGTCAATAACTCCTCTTAGAAAATGAATGCCGCTACTCTCATATCAGTTGTAGTCTTTTTCTTTTCTGTTCCAGTAAGAGCTGTTGGTGTCAGGTTTGAAGGGAAAGTACATCGGAGGTTGGTCTTTCTCAATGTGGTGTATAACACGAAAAACCTTTTGATACAAGATAAGGCCATTCAAATGAAAGCAAAAAATGCTTCCTTTTTCTCTTTTTTCTCTTTCCCCCTCGAGATTCTGGATGGAGTGGAAAGGCTTGGGCCTACCTATCCTGATAGGACCCCATAAAAGAACGGGACATGTTGAGAGGTTCCATATAGCCGAGACAAAGGGCAACACTATTGTACGTGATCGTAGTATGTCACATCGCCTCATCCTTGTTGCATCAAAGAGTACCTATACACTATGTTCCGATTCACTGATAAGGAAGAGTTGGGGTGGGGTCTATGATGTGATACTCAAGTATGACTCGGGGAGATACATGCTAACTAACCCCACCCCTCGTCTTTTCTTTTCTTTTCTTTTTTTGCCACCATGTCGCCCCACGGGGGACATAGGGACGTACCAAAAATAAAAGAGGATCTTATCAACTTGTTCTGACCTAGGATAATAAGCTCACGAACTTGGTCTTACTTCACCGTCGAGAAACGAAAGAAAACTTTCATCTTCACGTTTAACTCAGACGTAGCTCCTATTTTGGTGTTTTGGGTGTGAAGCAGCGTCAAACCAAAATACCCAACAAGCATCAGCTCTCCATGAAAAGGAGGTGATCCAGCAGCACCTTCCAGTAAGGGTGTTCAAAACTGGATATCTGGAATTTCGGATATCCGAAAATTTGGATAATAGATTTTGATATCTGATATCCGTATCCGAAATGTCAGATATCTAATTTTTGGATATCCGAAATTTTGGATAAGGATATCGGATATCCAAATATCCAGAAAAAATATGAATTATATTCGGATATCCTTATATTCGAAAAAAATATTCGGATTCGGATATCAGATTTCCGAATATCCGAAAAAAATTCCGATCTGAATATCGGATATCCGAATATCCGAATACCTTTTATTATTTAAGCTATAAAAAAATAAAATTTTTTGTATTTTTCGGATTTTTCGGATATCCGAATATCCAAAAATTTTAAAAAGCATATCCGATACTTGAATTCGAAAAATCGGATATCCGAATTTCGGATATTTTTGAACAGCCCTACTTCCAGTACGTCTACCTTGTTACGACTTCGTTCCAGTCACTAGCCCTGCCTTCGGCATCCCCCTCCATGCGGTTAAGGTAAAGACTTGGGGCATGACCAACTCCCATAGTGTGACGGGCAGTGTGTACAAGGCCTGGGAACGAATTCACCTCCGTATGGTTGACCGGTGATTACTAGCAATTCCTACTTCATGCAGACGAGTTGCAGCCTGCAATCCGAACTGAGGATGGGTTTTTGGGGTTAGCTCACCCTCGCGGGATCGTGACCCTTTGTCCCGGCCATTGTAACACGTAGGGTCGCCAAGGGCATAAGGGGCATGATGACTTGACGTCATCCTCACCATCCTCTAGTTTATTACCGACAGTCTGTTCAAGGTTCCAAACGATGGAAACTAAACACGAGAGTTGCACTCGTTGCGGGACTTAACCCAAAGACTGACGGCACAAGCTAACAATATCCATGCACCACCCGTGTCCGCGTTCCCGAAGGCACCCCTCTCTTTCAAGAGGATTCACGACATGTCAAGCCCTGATTACACACATTAAAGTTATGTATTTTATAATCATTTGTTGTAATATTATTGTTTGAATCTTTTTATACCTTTGATGCACATATTCCTTTGAATCTATCGTGGATTAAATCCTTCGTGTATCTCCGTATTAACCTCGCAATTGGTCGTAAAAAAATTTAGTTAGTATCTGGAAATAATAAATAATGAAATCGGATATACTTTTCAAGCAACACATATTTTGATCAGATAATAATAATCATTATAATTATCTTAACAAACTAGAAATTGTAAACAAATTGGATAACTATTACTCTTCGGATACTACAAATCCATATATTTTAGTTTATCCTGTCTAGCATATCATATTCAGTATAAATAATAACAAGATAATCAGTTTGTGAATTGCATGAACGCAACTATTATACATTTAGATTTGGAATTTAGACTCCACGACTAATCATTCAACTGATCTTCCAAATTATATTCATCATATGTCAATCACATCTAGAGGTAGATTAATATTATTCATAAACACATCAAAGGTAATGAAATGTCTATAAGTAATTTTATCTTATCTTATGTATTATTTGATTATTAAATGTTAAACTCTTACTTTTATTTTGCTATCTTTATCACAGAAAGACATCAGTCTCAAACAAAATTGGGTATCCAATTATCTCAACCTGATTACACACATTAAAGTTATGTATTTTATAAATATTTTGACATAATTGGTTGACAATTATATTTGAGGATATCGTGTATCAGGTTTATCATATGAGAATGTTAGTGGGATGAGTATATGTATTCAGTAAGTCGTGTATATGTGTTCGGTAAATTGAGATGACAGGGAGGAGTAGTTGTAAATGGCTAAGTATAAAAGCCATTACGTACGTTAAGTGTAGGAGCTTAAGTACGTAAATATGCAAGCGTAACGTACGTTATGTAGAGTGCATAATGTACGTTATGAAGAGAATCAGACAGGATCAGGCTATGATCGACAAGTGGGTCCCGTGGTCGGCAACTTTCGAATGGCGTGCGAAAAGGCATGTCAACGAAGAGGTTAATGTATGCAACGGATTGCTCATTACGTACGTTAAATGGCTATATTACCATAGCAAGTCAACGACAATATTACATACGCTATGGCATGGGCCTTACGTACATAAGGCATCGAACGAAATGAGGTAGTGCACTCTGGATACTGATTACGTACGCTATGTAGGACATGTTGCGTACGTTAGTAGGTCTTACCTACGTTAGTGTTGGGTGTTAACGTATGTAATGATCTATGCAGGTTATAAAATAAGGATCGATCTTTCATTTCTTCACGAGAAGAAACAGATATCTTCCTCCCAAACTTGTCCCTCTTCACTTCTAAGCCTATTCCAGACCCTTCTACCTTGGTTGAGACCTTAATGGTTCGATTAAAAGCATGAGGTTTGGAATCCTTGATGTTTCTTGAAGTGTTTGCTTGTTGTGGTTCTTCTTCAAGAGGTATGTTGGATAACTCCTCTCTTTAATTTCGGATTTTGATGTTGTTGTTGATATTTTCTTCGTATGATGATGGTTATGGTGGTGTGGTTGTGATTCTTGAGGTTATGTGAATTGTATGTTGAAGAATATGATGATATATGTCTTCAATATGTTGCTTGTTATGGACATGATTATGGAATCATGGTGTTCTTGGTGTTCTTGGTATATATCACATCAAAGAAGAATATGTGATGGGATATATAATGGGTTTTATTATAAATATGGATTTGATAATTAAAACCGATATATGTTGATTGTAGTAGTTAATTTCATATGTTCTTGATTAAATATGAATCATGATAATGAGGATGAATCCGGAAAGATTATGGTTAATCTTAGAACATGATTATCAATGGTATTGAACTATTTGGATAGTTCGGGTTGTCGATTATGTCGGTCGTATTATTTTACCGTGAATTTACAATTATGAACAAGGAGAAATCTTGTTAATTCATCTAGGAGGTTGAATTCATAATAGAGTATGTTGTGTAATCCTTGTTATCGGGACGAGTTGATCGTTGATATGATTATCGGATTATGGAATCATATTGTGGTTATGGATTCGTGATTGATTGATTCGGGTTGTTAGGATTTGTGTTTAATCAGGATATCGTGGAACCATTGAGTTTATTGATTGGTTATATTTATTGTTCATTGTTATCGAACTTGTTGTTTATCGATTATTACAATAGGTTATGAGGATTGATCGCTGATTAGAATAATACGTTACGGTCGAGTTCGAGGATGTTCGTGAATTACTTTGGTCATGTCCGAGGAGCTTGTAGATGAAGGCAAGGAAATTGGTAACTGATTCATTATCATTGTACCGGTATCGAAGCAAGCTATTACTTGCTTAGTTTATAATATTTAATGAATGATTTTAGTTTCATTCGTTTATATTTCGTATAGCAATGATTTTAATTGTGGACTCTGGAGATTTGGGATTGTACGTTGTTTTCAGATTTTGGGAATTAAATCATGATGTATGTGATTTACAATTGTTATTGGTATACTTGAGTATCAAGGATACATTATGGTAAAGACGAGGATATGAGTTATTTATAGTCTATGGTATTTTGGATCGTCGAACATTGAGGATAATTGTTGGTGATGGTTTTGACATCGAGTTTACTCTCGATGGACTCGGGGAAAGTACTCTAATCATCTTTTTCATTTTGTCTCGATCATGTTGTGATACATTCATGTATTGTTGTTTTCATGCATGTGTGTATTATTTTTATCATGCAGTTGTGCATCATTGTCATATGTCCACCTCGTGTTGATCCGACGGGATCATCTTAGGATCTATGCTAGTGTGCGCTGGATCATTGGACGGGTTTTTCCACCTCGTGTTGGTCCGACGGGATCATCTTGGGATCTATGCAGTGAATGCTGGATCATCGAATTACCCTTGTGTTGTTCTTATACATATGTATATTGTTTGTTATCCACCTCGTGTTGATCTAACAGGATCATCTTGGGATTTATGCTGTGTGCACTGGATCATCGGATTTCCATGAGTATATGTTGTTATTGTTGTGGGCATATTGGTGTCGTCATGTGAGTGTGCATTTGTAAGTCTTTTGTAGGACCATGTCCGTATGTCGTATTGATCTGATCTCGGATTAGACTGACATGATTCATCGTGGCGTTGCGTATCTTGAGGTATGTTCTGTATTTTCTTCTTGGTACTTGTCTTTGGATGGATAATCGATCATCGTGTTGAGATTTGATGATGTTATCCGATGGATTGAATTGGTTAAAGTTGGTATATTTGCGTATTGGTGAGTTATGATGATGTTTTGAGAATCTTGGGTAATGTTGGCGGTATAGTATATATGTTGTGTATGAGTTTATTTTTTAATCGAGAATACGAGATGTGCAATATGGTAAGGGTTATTTTGATGAGTATTATCATGAATTGGTGAGGTTATGATGGTAACATTTCATTGGTAGTATTCTTACTTAGAATTTTCATTGGTATGTAATTATTGATGTGATGTGATCGTTATCATTGTTGAATATTATGGCTGACCCCATCGTGGGTTTTATTTTTAGGTTCTTGGGATATCGAGCTTGTAGCGGTCGTGAAGAGATGAGCTTTCCGTCGAATACTTGCTGTGGCGTGTGTTTGTGAATCGAGTACTTTGATTAGTTGTTATTTTCCGCTGCAAAAGTATTTTTAATTATTTGTTATATCCGCTGCGAGTGTGTTTTACAATGGCTTGCTACTATTTTGCGAACTTGGGTTCATTTTGGAAAATCATCTTCTAAACTATTTTATCGGTACGTGTAAGCGATGGCTTAATGTATACTTTTAGATTGATGAATTTTGGTATTTCAGCCTTGTACTTCAAATATGATTTTACGACTGTATTGATAAATGGATTTCGTAGAGTCTTTGAATATTTTAAAAGGATATTACCATCATTGCCGCTCAGGCATATTTGAAATGTTTGTAACAATGTCTTTTAGCCTTGTGGGTTCCTTTTTGGGGCCCACGACATTGTAATATTCCTGGATGGCTCTCGGGGTGTTACAGAATATGGTATCAGAGCATAGGTTGTGAAAACCTAGGCTGTCGGGTCGAGTCGAGTCGTGTTTTTATCATGTCATTCGAGTTGTCGGTTGACAAGTATTAGAGCCCTGTTTTTTTTGTTCACTCGGGCTTGTGTGTTATGTGGTTTATCAGTGTGGTACTGTGGTTGTTTTAAACTTGTCCAAATGGTACTAACATGTTTCTTCGGGAAGAGATATGTTGTGTTCTTGAGTTGGACAGATTTTGCAAAATGTATGCTTTGACAATATCTGTATCGAGTATTTCCTAGAGTTGAGACATGTGCCAGTATCATGGAGGATCGTCAGCTTCACGATCTATAAGTATTTGGATTTTTGAATTGCATTGAAGTTATTCTCAGTTAAAAATTGATGTACTTTGAGAAACATTCGGAAAAATATTATTTGTTACATTATGAGGTAGCCGAATATAATAGTTGGGACAAAACCGATGTTCTTGAGAAGCTATGATTATGGAAAATCAATATGTTAGTTAAACTTGGAAAAATGGAGTTGTGTATTTGGGAGAATGTTGTGAGTTGTTTAGAGGAACATGTAGTCATGCTAGTGAAACTGTTTTTCAACATCTGGAAATGATACTTTTCAAAACGATATATTTTGAATAAAGTATTTTGCTCGCTGTCATGAATATGTATTTTCTTAAATTTATTTTGAGAGAATATTGTTGTCTTTAAAAACATGTTTCATCATGGCATAGTTGAAGTGTTGCAGAATGGAATAATGATCGATGTTACGAGTCACCTGTGGAAAATGAGATTTTACAAAGTCTATCCAATAAGATTCTGGATTCTATCATGTGATTTTTCTACCGAATGTCAGTGGAATTGGTGACGAGCCGAATTGGTACATAAGAGCATGAATGCAGTCAGTCATTTGCATAGTCGAAAAGAATTATCATCGAGAACTTGACATAGGCGATATGATTTAACTTTTCAAAAATTAATATTAGTCTCACGAATATATACAAATACATGTTTTGAGTTTTGAAATTCTTGAAAGAACTTTCGAAAATTATTTTTTATTGACAAGATTATGTGATTTCAAACTGTTTTGAAAATGTGATCGGTATACATACAAGCATAGTACATAATGCATATCATGATGAAGTTCTGAGTGAGACCCACAAACTGGATAATACATCAGTATGGTACGATGAAAAGAGATTCGAACTTCAGTATGGTAGTTTGGTTATCCAGGGATGATCAGTTGGTTGATCAGGTAAGAGAAATATGTCGCGTGTTGTAGATTCAGTACATAATATGATTTTGGAACTTCAGGTTTTGTAAAACCGGGGCATATGTGCTATATAGCTCCATTGGTGTGGTAGTAGCGTGATTTTGCTAAAGTGACTTTGACTTTGGGCCAACTGATTTTTCTTCGCATGTGGTATTTTGAGTGATTTCTTAGTAAGTGTAGATTGGGGATGGTGACCCCAGGATGGTTGTTTTGTATATTGATTAGTCGTTCTCACTCCATGTATGATTGTGTATATTCGTCGGTTTGCGACTGTTTGTTCATACGCCGAGGGGTATGTTCAACAGTTGGGCGTATTTCTTTGAGATCCACTATATGTGATTTGTGTAACTTCTTGAGAATTTTATTCTTTTGTATATCTGTCCCTGTGGTTCTGTGTTGATCGTGTTGGAGCTTACCATGTGAGGGTATTCTCGATTATTGTTGATCCTGCATTGGTCGTACTGGAGTTTATCATGTCAATGATATTCTCGGTTAATTTATTGGTTGATCATTGTTATTGATCGTATGAGCATTCAGACTTTGTGTCGATATTTTGGGATTTGCTGCCATTGTATTGGGTAGTTGTTTCACAAATGTATCGTGTATTATTGGTTATCAGGATTTGGACATGATTGTGCAATCAGGCAGACAGACTTTGACACGGATGGATTATTCCATAATTGATTTACAACGATGTATTTTGTTGAAATTGGGGAAATTATTATTGTAAGCGTATTGAGGCTTTGAAGGGAAAAGTCATTTGCTAGTATCACAGGAAATCATCGGCTTCATGCATTTGTAAGTATACTGTTTCGGTTATTCGCTTTTGGTGATGATTGATCGTTTTCGTGATGATTCTGGATATTTTGGTTGAGCTGTTGTTTACGATGGAATTGCAAGTTTCGAGGACCAAACTTATTTTAAGTGGTGTAGTATGTAATATCCTGAATTCCCAATGTGGAATCGGATAATGTTATGTTTATCCGATTTATAATGCACATTGTGGAATCTTTATAGTAGGGGTAAAATAATTGAAGGACTGATATAGTTGTATTGGTACAATTGACATAATTGGTCGACAATTATTTTTGAGGATATCGTGTATCAGGTTTATCATATGAGAATATTAGTGGGACGAGTATATGTATTCAGTATGTCGTGTATACGTATTCAGTATATTGAGATGACAGGCAGGAGCAGTTGTAAATGGCTAAGTATAAAAGCCATTACGTACGTTAAGCGTAGGAGCTTACGTACGTAAATATGCAAGCGTAACGTACGTTACGTAGATTACATAACGTACATTATGAAGAGAATTGAACAGGATCAGGCTATTACCGAAAAGTGGGTCCCATGGTCGGAAACTATCGGTTGGTGTGCGAAAAGTCAAGTCTACAAAGAGGTTAACGTACGCAACAGATTGCTCATTACGTACGTTAAATGGGTATATTACTGTAGCAAGTCAACGATAATATTACGTACGCCATGGCATGGGCCTTACATACGTAAGGCATTGAACGAAATGAGGCAGTGAGCTTTGGATACTAATTAGATATGCTATGTAGGACATGTAGCGTACGTTAGTAGGTCTTGCGTATGTTAGTGTTGGGTGTTAACGTTGTAATATCCGCATTTTTCTTTTCCAGGTATTTTCATTTTTTGGTGTATTTTTTTGTTTATAGCGACTTACTTGTAACCGTATTAATATTTCGAGAATATTTAATACTGGACTTTTTGTCATCCGATCTTGTTTCGGACCTGTTATACTCAGTTCCGTGTTTATTGCCTTTCCGTCGCTATTTCGTTCGATTCTCATAATCGTTGTTCGGAACCGCCATCTCGGGGTTGCCGCAGATCCATCTCATGTTATTATGCATGTTGTGAGCTTTCGTATGTTGTTTCGATCATGTATCGTGTGTTTCGGATGTTTTGGACCATTTTGTAATTTCCCAAAGTTTTGGGGTGATTACTAACGTTGTAGTTTTCCGAACCCTCGGGTAGTCGGAATCGTGTTTTCTTTTAGCATTTTGGTTCTGACTCGATCTTGTTGTTCGCGTGTCTTCTTCGGCCCGTTGTTTGGTTTCGGATGCATGTTGTTTTCATCCGAGGTGGAATTCGTTGTTTTCCATCTTTGGGGTGTTGTCTGTCTGCACCCGCTAGCGCGCGCTATTCCTGCTGTCTAGCGCATGCTAGTGCCGTTGAGTAGCACACGCTATGTTGATTTGGTAGCGTGCGCTAACGACTCGAGCACAGCAGTGACAGTGCGTTGTTTCTGCTCTCTGCTCTCTGGACCAGCAGCTTAGTGCACGCTACATTTGTATATTAGTGCACGCTATGGTTTGGACTTAGCGCACGCTGGGTGTAACACCCCAATTTCACTTTGGGTTATTACACGCCACAGGACACACAAAGGTCCCGCCAAGCTGACGACACACAGGATTAAACCACAATCCAATACATAATAACCATGACATAACAGTCCAACAAAGGATACAAAACACAAGTTAGGCCTCGGCTGCGGCCAAAATAGTATATTTCAACATCAATCACTGAACGCAAACATTACACGATAAAGTACAACTCAAAACCAACCATAATACAGTATATAAAACTGACTCAAACATCACAAATACAACGACTGATATGAGCCCTCTAACATCCAGTGTGCTTGTCAACTCCGTGTGCGCCACATGGGGGCTCCTGTCCCTCGAGAATATCTGAAATGTACAAAACATTCCAGCCCAACAATGGGGTTAGCCACAACCGCTAGTGCAAGTACAGTATTACAATTATTTTAATCCACAGGCATTTCCAAATCATTTCAAAATCCAAAACAGTTCAATTCTCGATATTCCGGAATATCAATATCGATCACCAGTAAAAACACTCCGACAATCCTCGCGACCCGGTCCGGCCCTCAAGCCACCGAGTCCCTGTGTGCCCCGTCGCGCAATCCCCAGGTGAGGATGTCCACTCAAAGTTTCTCTCGTGACCCGGTCCAGCCGCTAAGCCACCAGGTCCCCGTGTGACCCCGTCGAGTCAATCTCCCAGTGAGAGTACCCGAGAATAACCTTTCAACTCTCATCATTCTCTAAACCATCACAGAAATGCATGCCATAAACTAATGCAATAAAGTACTTGCCTGGACTTTCTTACTCTCAAAGGAACAAACAACGAACAAGGCTACGGTCCGAACTATCTTCCAAATCCCGCTGCTAACAAAAATTGAGGCTTAATCATTTACAATTTTGTTGGAAAACACTAAAATCTATCCTAAATTCTACCCTTAGGACCATTTAATCGAGCACTACGAGGGCATAATGGGTTTTGCTCGAGTTACAAAAGAAGATTTGGAATCAATCCACAAAACCTTGAGGAAATCATGAAATCATACTTATACAACTATTTTCAACTACAATCCATCATAATTTGGAGCTAAAACGGTTGGAGAAACGAGATCCCCAAAACCCCCAAATTTCCCCAAAGTTAGGGTTCTACGGAAGGATTACCTCAATTCCTTGGTGAATATGATGTAGGATTGATAGATATCTACTTGAAGTTGAAAAGATTTGAGTTTCAACCGTGCTCCGACAAAGCCCTCGCCTCCACAGCCCTGGAGTCGTCTAGAAGCTCGAAGAAGAGGAGAGAAGATGAAAAATGACAAGTGTTGACCGCAACACATGTATTTATATAAGTGCGCCCTAGCGCGCGCTAACGCTTACCGAATAGCGTGCGCTATCGGCCTAGGTCTGCAGCCCAGACCCTTCTGCCCAGCCGAGCTGGTGTGCACCACATCCGACAGTGTTCGCTACTCAATCGAGTTAGCGTGCGCTGTACCGCCGAGTTAGCGCGCGAAGCTCCCGCCTTAGCGTGCGCTATCTGGTGCCTAGTCTAAGTCCAGAACCTGCTGCCCTGTTCAGAAACCCTTCTGTCCATACCAGTAGCGTGCGTTACGACCGAATAGCGTGCGCTACGACCGACGAGTTAGCGCACGCAATGACCGTCTTAGTGCACGTTACCTGTTGTTCTGGCCAAAGTCCAGACCTCACTGTCCTCACTGTCCGGGTCACTTAGCGCGCGTTATCACCTAACAGTGGCGTACGCTACCTGTTCCCCTAGCGTGCGCTACTATGATGCCTTAGCGTGCGCTAGATCGATTTTTAGTCCCAGTCCAGTGCTCTCTGTACTGCCCCATGCTACCGGTTAGCGTGCATAACTTCTTGTAGTAGCGCGCGCTAGCATACAACTTCCGTTGCGTACGCTACCCATATAAATTAGCGCACGCTAATCCTGGGTTGCAGAAGCGATACAAGCGGTTCAACATAACGATAACGGATATTAACAGAATACTAACAAGAAACACAACATACAGGCTCAATTTCGAATCAAACACATGATACCAATATTCGAAAGAATTTACGAACGAAACTACAAAGTTCATGAATTCATAATTATAAGCGATAAAAGGTACGATTATTACATTCTCTCCTCCTAAGAATAAGTTTGTCCCGAAACTTACGAAGTGAATAATTCGGGGTATCTAGACTTCATATGTTCTTCTGTCTCCCACGTGGCTTCTTCCGATCCATGTCTCGACCATTGTACTTTGACCAAGGGGATAACTTTACGCTTAAGTTGTTTTACCCGACGCTCCAAAATCTGGATTGGTTTTTCCTCAAAGGTGATATCGGAATTTAATTCAATCTCCCCAAAATCACTGATATGCTTAGGGTCCGGTACGTATTTCCTCAACTGGGAAACATGAAATACATTATGCACATGACTCAGTGAAGGCGGAAGGCCCACACGATAAGCAAGTTCACCAATTCACTCTATAATCTCAAATGGTCCAACATATCTCGGACTGAGTTTACCCTTCTTCCCAAAACGATAAACTCCACGGGTTGGCGATACTTTTATCAACACATGATCGCCGACTTCGAACTCTAGCGGTCGACGTCGATTATCGGCATATGACTTCTGTCGGCTTTGGGCGGCCAAAAGCCTCTCGCGAATCAAAGAAATCTTTTCCCGGGTCTCCACTAACATATCCGGCTCCGTCCCAATCAGTTCAGAGGAATCATCCCAACACAATGGTGACTTACATTTCCGTCCATATAGAGCCTCAAACGGTTCCATCTTAATCGACTCATGCCAGCTATTATTGTAGGCAAATTCGATTAGTGGCAAGTGCGATTCCCAATCATGCTTCCAATTTAGGGCACATGCTCGCAGCATGTCCTCAAGGGTCTGAATTGTCCGTTCAGACTGCCCATCAGTTTGAGGATGGTACGATGTACTGAGCCTCAGTTCCGTCCCTAAAGCTCGGTGAACGGATTGCCAAAAGTGCGACACAAATTTACCGTCGCGATCGGAAATAATGCTCTTAGGAGTCCCGTGTAATCTTACAATTTCCGCGATGATTACACGAGCTAGTTTCTCGGGCCCCCAATTATCCTTAATTCCCAGAAAGTGAGCTGACTTGGTTAGTCGATCGACTATAACCCAAATCATGTTCATCCCTGCTCGCGTACTCGGCATATTAGTGACAAAATCCATCGTTATATCCTTCCATTTCCATTCTGGGATTGGTAACGATTTAAGCAACCCTGCTAGTCGTTGATGTTCAATCTTGACTTGTTGACACGTTAAGCATTTCGACACGAACTCTTCAACATCATTCTTCATATTGCTCTACCAATAGTTATTCTTCACGTCCTTATACATTTTGCTTGTGCCGGGGTGAATAGAATACGGTGTAGTGTGCGCTTCCCTCAATATGGTCTGCTTAAGCTCGACGGTTGCAGGTATACAAAGTCTACCTCTAAACCTTAAAACACCATCATCCTGAATGATAAATCCGGGAGATTTTCCTCTCATCACATCCTTTCTTAGCTGGACTAGTAACGGATCCTCAAATTGCTTCGACTTGACTTCGTTGATCAAAGACGACGTGATCTCCAAAGTACATAATTGGCCTTGAACTTTCTGAAGCCAAATCTCTATATCTTGCCTAATTATGTCTCGACGGATCTCGTGTTGAGATGTAAGTATACTCAGCATTTGGAGGGCTACGGGTTTCCGACTTAATGCGTCCGCTACCACATTAGCTTTTCCTGGATGATATAATATTTCAAGATCGTAATCCTTAATCAGCTCCAACCATCGACGTTGTCTCATATTTAGCTCCTTTTGGCTAAATATATATTTTAGACTTTTGTGATCCGTGTATATTTTACACGAAGAACCATAAAGATAATGCCTCCAAATTTTTAGCGCGAATACAACCGCCGATAACTCTAAATCATGGG
This sequence comes from Orobanche coerulescens, assembly GCA_033398695.1. Taxonomy (NCBI): domain Eukaryota; kingdom Viridiplantae; phylum Streptophyta; class Magnoliopsida; order Lamiales; family Orobanchaceae; genus Orobanche; species Orobanche coerulescens. The sequence goes on along the minus strand of CM065815.1, from coordinate 111,589,859 downwards.
TAAGGTAATTTATTTCATATGGTTTCAATTGTCGGGACGCATATGAAATTACTCTACCTCTCTGCATCAAAACACAACCCAATCCAAGTCCGGAAGCATCACTGTACACTTCGAAATCATCGGTGCCCTGAGGTAACGATAACACGGGCGCCAAAGTTAATCGTCGTTTAAGCTCATCAAAACTGTTTTGCCTCTCGTCTGTCCGCTAGAATTTCTGAGATTTCTGGAGCAATTTAGTAAGTGGTCGAGCAATTTTTGAAAATCCTTCGACGAATCTGCGATAATATCCGGCAAGCCCTAGAAAGATCCTGGTCTCCTTCACATTCCTAGGGGGTTCCCACTCAATAATGGCCGCTATCATTTGGGGATCCACTCGAACTTCATCAACCGAAATTACATGACCAAGAAATGTCACCTCTTTAAGCCAGAATTCGCACTTTGAGAATTTAGCGTAAAGTTTCTCCATTCTCAAAGTGTTCAACACCATTCGGAGATGTTCAGCATGATCTTCCTCATTTCGGGAGTAGACAAGAATATCATCAATGAAAACGACCACAAATATATCAAGATAGTCAATGAAAACTTTGTTCATCAACTGCATAAACACGGCAGGAGCATTGGTTAGGCCAAATGGCATAACCACAAATTCGTAATGGCCGTACCGAGTACGGAAGGCAGTCTTCGGAATGTCAGAATCCCGAATCCTCAGCTGGTAATATCCCGATCGCAAGTCAATTTTAGAGAATACTGTGGCACCCTGAAGTTGGTCGAACAAATCATCTATCCAAGGTAAAGGATATTTGTTCTTAATAGTTAACTTATTCAATTCCCTGATGTTGGTCGAACAAATCATCTATCCGTCCTTCTTATTAACGAAGAGGACCGGCGCACCCCAAGGTGATGCACTAGGTCGGATGTACCCATTATCCAGAAGCTCGCCCAATTGTTTCTTCAGTTCTAACATCTCGGAGGGTGCCATACGATACGGCGCTCGGGAAACAGGTTTTGCGCTTGGCACAAGATCAATAGGAAACTCCACCTCTCTAGACGGAGGTCATCCCGGTAGGTCATCCGGAAATACATCTGGGTATTCAGTCACAACTGGAATGGATAATAAATCGGCTTCACCGTCATTTGTGCTCATGGCGTAACACCAATAACCAATACAGTCTTGTTTCTGTTGACTCAAAAAGGATTTTGATGATAATTTCATTCAAAACATTTAATTAAATCAATCTCAGCTCGTTGCTACATTGAAGGAACAAAATGATGTTAGCGCACGCTACCTATACCAGCGTAGCGCACGCTATCGAGGAATGTATGTATCAGCCTAGTCAGTCAGCTGCAGTCCAGTGAAGTCACCTGATGGATAGCGCATGCAAATCTTTCAACATTAGCGCACGCTAAATTACTTTAGTTAGCGCACGCTATACAATCAATATTAACGCACGCTATCGCATCATTCAGTCAGAGGACATAAAGGTTTGAGAAAGAAAATGGAAACGGTCTTGCGCACGCTATGAAAATATATTTACGTACGCTAATACAAGGAGTTAGCGCACGTTACTATACATTACTTGCGCACGCTACCTAATATGGTTAGTAGTCTAGTAGCTACTGGACTCAAAGTAAGAAGGGCTTTACGTACGCTACACAGGGTTACGTACGTAACTGAAGAATACATTTACCGCACGCTACGATATATTATTAGCGCACGCTAAAATCAGTCAACAAGCTTACCGTTGGAATTTCTACCGTTGGAAGGCAAGAGTCAATGAAGATCCGTCAAATATGGAAAAGTTGGAATTAATTAATACTAGCGCACGCTATGCATGTTTGCTAGCGCACGCTAAGCTCAAATCTAGCCGTTGGATAAAGAGACGTTGGGGAGACAAAACAATACGTTCAAAGTCAAGATTGAAGACCTATTGACCAGCCGATAACGCACGCTACGAGTACATGACTAGCCCATGCTAGCCATACTATTTTACCGTTGGAACAGTCTTGTGACCGTTCAGGAAAGCCAAGTCAGAATCGACAGCGCACGCTAGAAGACATTATTAGCGCACGCTAATAATACATTTTTCAGTATTTGAAGAATGGCTCTCACTTATAAATACCCATGGGACTTGGGTATCAAAGACACACAACTTCAAGCATACAAGCATACAAGCATTCCTGAGCTCAAATTGCTACTGATTACTATATTATAAGTTGTGAGAAGGAAAGATACAAGAGTGAATTTCTTTGTAATATCTATTATACTTTGTATTCTTTCATTTGATTGTAAGTGTTGCATCACTTAAACTTGAGCGTAAAAGAAACGAATTAAGAGTCACTAATCCGGTGTTATTAGGATCTTTGATCCGGCATTGTTAGGATTATACTCCCATATTTGTATAGTGAGGATTATCTAGTTCCTATAGAATACTAGATAAACAAAAGTTTATATTGAGAGAGAGGTTGAGCTTGGACCGATAGAAGATAAGCGGTTGTAACGGTTGTGAACTCGGACCGATCGAAGACGAGTCAAGATTGTGGTTGTTCTTGAGCCAATAGAAAAAGAAAGTCGGAGAGAGGACGTAGGCAAGTTGCCGAACCTCTATAAATCTTTGAGTCTTTAAATTCCGCACTATCTTTCATTTATTCGCAAGAAATTTCATTATTCCGCATTACCACTATTCAACCCCCCTTCTAGTGGTAAATTTATCTCTTCAGTTGGTATCGGAGACAGGTTTCTTTTTAAAGGTTTAACCACCTAAGAGAAAAAGATCCGCAAATGGCACTTCTTGGCCAAATCAAAAGAAATGCTCTCAACCGTCCTCCTTTCTTCGACGGTTCCAATTTCATGACATGGAAAAAGAAAATGGCTATCTTCGTTCAATCCTACGATATTGAAATCTGGAAAGTTATTGCTCTTGTTCCTAAGCTTGCTAAGAAAGAGGATGGATCAATGAAAAAGATCGACGAATTCAATGACGAGGGTTGGAGGAGCACACACGTCAACTCACGAGCTACTCAACTTCTCTATTGTGCTCTTAATCCCGAAGAACTCAATAGGATATCGTCCTATGAAAGCGCAAAGGAAATTTGGGAAATTCTCGAAGTCACTCATGAGGGAACCACCCAAGTCAAGGAGACCAAAATCAACATATTACTCTATGACTACGAACTTTTCTCCATGAAAGACGAGGAAACGATCACAAATATGTTGGATCGATTTTCGGCTATAACCAATGGTCTTGCATCTTTCGGAAAACCTATATCGAGCCGCGACAAAGCAAAGAAAATTCTTCGATCGTTTCCACGAGAATGGGATGCCACGGTCACCGCGATCATGGAGTCCAATGATCTCAACAAGCTCGAATTTAGTGCCCTCATCGGGTCACTCATCAATTATGAGATCGTTCTAAAGTCTAGAGGCACCAAACCAAAGCCTGGGGAAAGAGTAGTCGCATTCAATGTTGACAGCGACATTGAGGAAGATGTTCCCGAAGATGAAGACGACGAGGAACTTGCTCTCTACGCCAAGAACTTTAGGAGGTATAAAAGCCTAATTCAAAAGAGGCGAAGTTTTCTTGGTCGGGATGGTAAGCCGGAGCAAAAGAAGAGTGGCTATACTCCTATAAAGAAGTTCGACAATAATTGTCGGAAATGTGGTCAAGCCGGTCACTATGCCAAAGAATGCCGAGGATCCTCTTCAAAACCTCAAATGGAAAGATTCAAAAAGAAGGAGGTCTTAATCGCGTCTTGGAGTGATGACGAGGAGGAGATTAAAAGATCTCTAGACGTAAATCTCGCATTCATGGCACTCGACTCCGAAAGTAATATTGAGGTAAGTTCTAAACTCAATGATGACGAATATGACTCTTTTGATTTTTGTGATTCACAAGAAGTTCATCATGATGATGAGTTATTAAGTGCGTTTGAATCCTTGAATACGGAGTATGACGAGATGGTTAAATTAAACATATCTTTAAAGAAAAAAATAAAATCTCTAGAACTCGAAAATTCCTCTCTTCAAAACAAAGGCAAAACTATTGAGATCGAACATACCTTATGCCTTGAAAAGGAAAATGTTTTGAAAATCGAATTGACGAAAACTCAAAAGGAGCTAAAATATATTTTGAACAAATTTACTCTCGGTAACGAGAAATTCGAAAAGGCTTCTATCAATTCAAAAATCGCCTTTGCTAAAACACGGTCTTGGTTTCGATCCTTTTAAACGGGAACAATCCCTTATCAACCTTGACAAAATAAAGAAAACCGAAACAGAGAACTCAAAAGATTCTTCCAAACGAGTTCATGATGTTAATGTTCGTTCAAAATTGAGAACCATCAAAGTTAAGCAAATATGGGTTCCTAAAGGGACAATTGTTCCAAATGCTATAAGCATAGTTAACTTTGGAGGACCCAAACGGGCTTGGGTACCGAAACAACCGAGAAACTCTATTTTTGTAGGTACCGGCACCAAGGAAAAGCAAGTGGTACATTGATAGCGGATGCTCAAGGCACATGTGCGGCTCCGAGGACTTATTTGAAGACCTCGAATATCAAGAACAAGGACATGTGACCTTTGGGGATAATCAAAAGGGAAAAATCAAAGGCATCGGCAAAGTCGGTAAGGAACCTTCTCCCTCTATCAACAAAGTATTGTTTGTTGAAGGTTTGCATCATAATCTTCTTAGCGTTTCGCAACTTTGCGATGAAGGTTTTAAAATCCTATTTGAGCAAACGCATTGCACGGCATTTAGAAATAATAAAATTGCTTTCATTGGTTTGAGATGTGGAAACATATATATTGTTGACCTTAATGATAAAAGCTCATTCAATGAAAAATGTCTTATTACTTTGGATGATAATGCATATTTATGGCATCGAAAATTGGGGCATACTTCTCTACCTATCATTTCTATTTTATCTAGACACGACCTTGTTCGTGGATTGCCCAAACTCAAGTTTGATAGAAAGCATTTGTGTGAATCATGCATAAAAGGGAAACATACTCGAGAAACTTTTAAACCAAAATTCGAGGTTTCCACTAGTCGAGTTCTTGAACTTGTGCATATGGATTTGATTGGACCATCTGGATATGTTAGTTTAAATGGCAAACTTTACACTTTGGTTATTGTTGATGATTTCTCTCGATTTACTTGGGTTAGATTTTTAGCACATAAGGATGATGCATTTTCCGAGTTTTCTAAATGGTGTCGTTTGGTATCAAATGAGAAAAATCTCTCCATAATTTCTATTCGCACCGATCACGGAGGTGAATTTGATTGCACTCCGTTTGAACTCCTATGTGATAAATACGGGATTAATCACAACTTTTCGGCCCCTAGAACGCCTCAACAAAATGGAGTTGTTGAAAGGAAAAACCGATCTTTGGAAGAAATGTCAAGGACTATGCTTAATGAATACTCTCTTCCACGATATTTTTGGGCCAAAGCAATCTTTACCGCATGCTATGTGATTAACCGGGTTCATGTTTCGTAGAACTCATCTTAAAACCCCATATGAATTATGGAAGGGTAAAAAGCCCAACATAGCTTATTTTCATCCTTTCGGTTGCAATGTATTTATTTTAAACAATGGTAAGGATAACTTGGGCAAATTTGATGCTAAATCCGACTCCGGAATATTTCTTGGTTATTGCACTAATAGCAAAGCATATCATGTTTATAATATTAGAACGAATAAAGTTGAAGAGTCTATACATGTTAAATTCAATGATATGATCTCACCCCCGAGAAAGGTAGAATATTTTGATGATGCAGGTACTTTTCCGGATCCCTCACCCGAAGTGAAGAAAATTTCGGAAATCGAAACAAACACAATCGTTGATTTACCGAAAGATTGGAGGCACATCAAAGACCATCCAAAGGATCTCGTGATTGGAAACATTGAAGACGGTGTTCAAACCCGAAGGAGAACCACCGAATTTATGGCTCATTGTGCTTTTGTATCCGAAATAGTTCCCAAGAATATATCTGAAGCTCTCGATGATGAATGTTGGGTGATGGCAATGCAAGAGGAGCTTGTGTAATTCATGCACAATAATGTATGGAATTTAGTTCCCGCTCCTATTGATAAAACAATTATCGGAACTAAATGGGTGCATAAAATCAAGAGTGACGAAGATGGCTATCCAATTCGAAATAAATCTCGTTTGGTCGCTCAAGGGTATAATCAAGAGGAAGGTCTTGATTATGAATAAAGTTTTGCTCCCGTGGCTCGACTCGAAGCCATCCGCTTGTTATGTGCATTTGCCGCCCATAAAAAGATCAAACTATTTCAAATGGATGTGAAAAGTGCATTCTTGAATGGTTACATTCAAGAAGAAGTCTACGTCAAGCAACCTCCCGGATTTGAAGATCATTAATTTCCGGATCACGTCTACAAGCTCAACAAGGCACTCTACGGGTTGAAGCAAGCACCCCGAGCATGGTATGATCGTTTAAGTCAATTTTTAATTGCAAATGATTATAAAAGAGGCAAAGTCGATAATACCTTGTTTGTGAAAATATTGAATGATGATATACTTGTTTTCCAAATCTACGTTGATGACATTGTATTTGGAGCTACTAATGAATCTTTGTGCCAAGATTTCTCTAATCTTATGAAAGGAGAGTTCGAGATAAGTATGATGGGAGAATTAACATTCTTACTCGGGCTTCAAATCAAGCAATGTGAAGATGGAATCTTTATCCATCAAACGAAGTACTTAAACGACCTCCTTAAGAAATTCAAAATGGAAAGTAGGAAGGTGATATCGAATCCAATGTCTTCATCATTAAAGCTCGAAAAAGATGAAAATGGCAAATCCGTAGATCAAAACTTATATCGAGGTATGATCGGATCTTTGTTATATTTGACTGCATCTAGGCCAGACATAATTTTTGCTACATGTTTTTGTGCTCGATTCCAAGCTAATCCCAAGAAATCACATTTAACTGCTTGCAAACGGATTTTTCGTTACTTGAAAGGAACTATTGGACTAGGTCTATGGTATCCTTCTTGCTTAGATTTTAATTTAATTGCAAATGTCTATATGTTTAGTTCTACTATGAAACACAGGATTTTTACTTAGATTAATTGCACTGGTATTATCACATAGAATAGGGGTATTTTCAAAATATATGCCGTAGTCGCGGAGTTGATTTTTAATCCATAACACCTGAGCACAGGCGCTCCCTGCAGCGACATATTCGGCCTCAGCTGTAGACAATGCTACACTGATTTGCTTTTTACTTCCCCAAGATATTAAGCATGATCCAATAAAATGACAAGTACCACTAGTACTCTTTTTGTCAATTTTACATCCGCCGAAATCGGCGTCACTACTCACGGCGCTGTAATATTTCCTGATGGCTCTAGGTGTGTTACAGAATATGGTATCGGAGCTTAGGTTTTGGAAACCTAGGCTGTCGGGTCGATTCGAATCGTGTTTATATCACGTCATTTGAGTTGTCGTTAGCAAGTATTAGAGCCCTGGGTTTTTGTTGTTCACTCGGGCTTATGTGTTTTGTGGTTTACCAGTGGGGTACTGTGGTTGTTTTAAACTTATCCAAATGGTATTAACGTGATTCTTTGGAAAGAGATGTGTAGTATTTTGAGTTGAACTGATTTTCAAAATGTATGTTTTGAAAATATCTGTATTGAGTATTTTCTAGAGTTGAGACATGTGCCAGTATCACGGGGAATCGTCAGCTTCACGATCTGTAAGTATTTGGATTTTTGGATAGCATTGAGGTTATTTGCAGTTATAAGTTGATGTACTTTGAGAAACATTCAGAAAATATTATGTGTTATAGTACGAGGTAGCAAAATATAATAGTTGGGACAGAACTGATGATCTTGAGAAGCTACGATTATGGGAAATCAATATGTCGGTTAAACTTGGAAAACGGAGTTGTGTATTTGGGAGAAATATTGTGGATTGTTGAGAGGAAATAGTCAAGCTAGTTTATTTTGAGATATATGAAACTGTTTTTGAACATTTGAAAATGATACTTTTCAATATGATATATTTTGAATAAACTATTTTGCTCGTTGTCATGAAAATATATTTTCTTTTATTCATTTTGAGAGGTAGTATTGTTGTCTTTAAAAAAATATGTTTAATCATGGCATAGTTGAAGTGTTGCAGAGTAGAATAATGGTCGATATAGTAAGTCGTATGTGGAAAAGATGATTTTAACAAAGTCTATACAATAAGATTTTGGATTTTATCGTGTGATTTTCCGACCGAATGTCAGTGGAATTGGTGACGAGCCGAATTTATATATAGGAGTATGGATGTGGTCAATTATTTGCATAATTTCATTTTATTTAATCATGTGTTCGAAAAAGAATTCGAGAACTTGACATGAGCGAGCCAGTTTAACTTTTCGAAAATCAATTTTAGTCTCACGAATATATACATATACATTTTTTGGAGTTCTGAAATTCTTGAAAAAACTTTCGAAAATGGGTTTTTATTGACAAGATTATATGATTTCAAGTCGTTTTGAAAATGTGACTGGTATACGTACAAACGTAGTGCATAATGCATATCATGGTGAAGTTCTAAGTGAGACTCACAAACTGGATAACACATCAATGGTACGATGAAAAGAGATTCGAACTTCAGTATGGTAGTTTGGTTATCCAGGGATGACCTGTTGGTTGATCAGATAAGAGAAATATGTCGCGTGTTGTAGATTCAGTACAGAATATGATTTTGGAACTTAGGGTTTTGCGAAACCGGGGCATATATGCTATGTGGCTCTATTGGTGTGGTAGTAGCGTGATTTTGCTATAGTGATTTTTGACTTTTGATCCATATTGATTAGTCGTTCATACTCCACGTATGATTGGGCATGTTCGTCGGTTTCCGACTGGTTGTTCATACGCCGAGGGGTATGTTCAACAGTGGGCCTGTTTTTTTTTAGATCCACTGTATGTGATTTGTGTAACGTTTGAGAATTTTATTCTTTCGTATATCTGTCCCTGTGGTTCTGTGTTGATCGTGTTGGAGCTTATCATGTGAGGGTATTCTCAGTTATTTTTTATCATTCGTTGGTAGTATTGGAGTTTATCATGTTAATGATATTCTCGGTTGTGTTTTGACCTTTGGTTGGTCATATTGGAGTTTATCATGTCGATGATATTCTCGGTTAATATATTGGTGGATCATTGTTATTGATCGTATGAGCGTTCAGACTTTGTATCGATGTTTCGGGATTTGTTGCCATTGTTTTGGGCAGTTGTTTCACAGATGTATAGTGTCTTATTGGTTTTTATCAGGATTGGGACTTGATTGTGCGATCGGGCAGACAGGCTTTGACATGGATGGATTATTCCATAATTGAGTCATAACGTTGTATTTTGTAGAAATTAGTGAAATTGTGATTATAAGCGTATTGAGGCTTTGAAGTGGTGTCATTTGCTAGTATCGCAGGAGATCATCGACTTCACATATTTGTAAGTATACTGTCTTGATTATTAGTTAATGATGATGATTGATCGGTTTCGTGATGATTATGGATATTGTGGTTGAACTTTTGATTCTGATCGGATTGCATGTTTCGAGGACGAAAATTATTTTAAGTGGTGTAGTATGTAATATCCTGATTTTACTATAGTTGTTTAATGTTATTTTATCCGAGTTATACTGCACAATGTGGAATCTGTACAATAGGGATAAAATAATTGAAGGACTGAGACATCTGTACTGGTATAATTGTCGTACGTGGTCGACAATTGCATTTGAAGACATTATGTGTCAGGTGTATTGTATGAGAATATTATTGGAAGGAGTATATGTATTCAGTATGTTGTGTATACGTATCCTGTATGTCGAGACGGACAGGAGCAATTATAATTGGATAAGTATAGAAGCCATAACATACGCTAAGTTGAGGAGCTAACGTACGCTAATATGCTAAAAGTAACATATGTTATGTATCATGTATTACGTATGTTACGAGAGGAATCGGACAGAGGAATCTACACCTGACATGTGGAGCCCAGAGAACGGCTGGCGTGTAAAAAGGAAAGTCAACGAAGAGGTTAACGTACGCTATGGATTGCTCATTACGTACGTTAAATGGACATACTACTGTAGTCAACTCTGTGTTACGAATGCTATTGGCATAGGTGTTACGTACGTAAGCAATCAAACGAAATGAGGCAGTAGCCTCTGGATTGTCGTTACGTACGCTATCAAGGTCAAATACCGTACGTAAGGATTTATGTACGTTAAGATGGTTCATGTAGCGTACGTAATGTCTGAGTCTATAAATATGTGCAGTTGGGTATTGTTATTCATTTCGGCCATTTCTTCCCTTCATCCGATAGAGAGAGTCTTGAAGGAGGTTTTAAGGTTCCAAAATACTTGAGTATCATGGAGTTGATCGTCTTTAACAATATTGAACTTGGGAGTGATTGGAAATGGAATCAACCTTGAGAATCATCCTATTTCTTCGAAAAGGTAATTAATATTCACTTTGGATTTCATTTTGGATTGAATATTGGTGTTCTTGAGTTGATGTATGATAATGAGATGGATTACCGAATTACCATGTTGTTGTTTTTGTTGATATATGGATATTGATATGATTCTTGTAGTTTGAATTGTGTTGTTTATCTTTAAGAGATATTCTGGTTTTGGGTTTTGATGTTGTTGTTGTTTTATTCGTATTACGATGAATATGGAAATGATATGATGATTCTTGATGTTTCATGGAGTTTGTATTGAGCAAGAAGATGATATATCGATATATATATGTCTTGTATTATGAGTTAGATGATGGTTTAGATGTTAGAACATATTGGATTATGTTGTTTTGTTGGTTACGATCATGGCTGTGCATTATTTGGTATTCTTGAAGAACTCCTTGGCGAATATAACATAGCAAGATGACTATATGTTGAAGTATTGATGTTTTTGGATATGAACATGGAATGCTTATATCTAGAATTAAGATATGTTGATTGATGATGTGATTTCTGTATAACAATACGAGTATGAGAATGAGATTGAATTGGAAAGATTATGGTTAATCTTAGAATATGACTATTTGTGGTATTGAACTGTTTGGATAGTTTGGATTGTCGATCATATCAGTAGTATTATTTTAATGTGAATTTACAATTATGAACAAGGAGGAAACTTGATAATTCATATAGGAGGTTGAATTCAGAATAGAGTGTGTTATGTAGTCCTTGTTATTGGGATAAGTTGATTGTTGATATGATTATCGGATTATGGAATCGTATTGTGGTTATGGATTCGTTATTCATTGTTTTGGGTTGTTCGTATTTATGCTTAATCGAGATATTGTGGAACCAATGGGTTTGTTGATTGGTTATATTGATTGTTGATTGTTATCGAACTTGTTGTTATCGATTATAATAATAGGTTGTGAGGATTGAGCGTTGATTTGAATAATACATTATGATAAAGACGAGGATATGAGTAATCTATAGTCCGTGATATTTTGGATCGTCAAATATTGAGGATAATCATCGGTGATGGTTTCTAACATCGAGATTTCTCTCGAAGGACTCGTGGAAAGTGCTCTAATCATTTTTGACATTTTGTGTCGATCATGTTGTGATACATTTGTATATTGTTGTTGTCATGTATTTGTGCATTGTTGTTATCATGCATTTGTGCATTGTTGTCGTACGCCCACCTCGTATTGATCTGACGAGATCGTCCGATCATCTTGGGATCTATGCTAGCGTGCGCTGGATCATTGGATGGGTTTTCCACCACGTGTTGGTCCGATGGGATCATCATGTGAATCTATGGTGTCTGCGCTGGATCATTGGATTACCCATGTATTGTTATCGTGCATATATATTGTTGGTTATCCACCTCGTGTTGATCTAACAGGATCATCTTGGGATCTATGCTGTGCGCGCTGGATCCTCGGATTTCTATTGAGTATACATTGTTGTTATTATTGTGGCATATTGATGTCGTCATGTGAGTATGCATTTGTAGGTATCTTGTAGGACCATGTCCATATGTTGTATTGATCTGATCTCGGATTATACTGACATGATTCACCGTGGCATTGCGTATCTTGAGGTATGTTTTGTATTTTCTTCTTGGTACTTGTCTGTTGATTGGCAATCGATTATCATGTTGAGATTTGATGATATTTTCCGATGGATTGGGTTGGACAAAGTTGGTATATTTCGTATCCGTGAGTTATAATGATGTTTTGAGAATCTTAGATATTATCTGGGATACAGTACAAATGTTTGTGTACAATTCAGTGTGTTTTTGAGAAATACGAGATGTGGAATATTGTGAGGTTATTTTGATGAGGATTATCACGAATTGGAAAGGTTATGGCGGTAAGATGACATTGGTAGTATTCTTACTTAGTATTTTCATTGGTATATAATTATTGACGTGATGTGATCGTTATCATTGTTGAGTATTATGGCTGACCCCATCCTGGGCTTTCTTTTTAGGTTCTTGGGATATCGAGCTTGTAGCGGTCATGAAGAGATGAGCTTCCCGGAGGATACTGGCTATGGCGTGTGTTTATGAATTGAGTACTTTGGCTAGTTGTCAATTTTCCGCCGCAAAAGTATTTTTAGTTATTTATTATATCCGCTGCGAGTGTTTTTTAAAATGGGTTGCTAGTATTTTACGAACTTGGGTTTATTTTGGAAAATCATTTTCTAAACTATTTTGTCAATACGTGCAAGCGGTGGCTTAACGGATACCTTTGAAACTGTTGAGTTTTGGCGTTTTGGCCTTGTACTTCAAATGAGATTTTATGACGGTATTGATAAATGGATTTTATAAAGTCTTTGAATAATTTAAAAGATATTACCATCATCGCCGCTTAGGCGTATTTGAAATGTTTGTAAGAATGTCTTCTAGCCTTGTGGGTTCCGTTTCGGAGCCCACAGCGCTGTAATATTTCCGGATGGCTCTGGGGTGTTACAAAAACCCATCTGATCTGATATTTGGGGCTGAAAACCTATTTGATCTTATTTTTGGGGGTTGAAAACTCAGCTGATATTTGGTCTCGGCGAGGCATGTTGAGAACTTAGCTTCTGGAATATGACTCTTCACACTCTATAATGTAACGTCCGAATTAAATGAGACTATTTATAGAGGTAACTCTTCAGCTAAAGGATTAAAGAGAATTAATGGCACTTTAATATGTAGTAACTCCCCACCTGATGGAGTGGAATTGGACCCTATAAAAGGGGATCTTATGCATTTGATTTCATACACCAAAACATAGACGAAATACAAGCATACCACATATTGCAGCATATTTCCCTCTTGTTTTCGTACCCAGTTTCCAGCACCCAACGTTTGCCGGAGTTCTGAGTTTTGAAGAGCACCTAACTCCGAAACGTGCAGCAGTTGTATCTTGGGGACATATTGCCTGAGCCGTCTGCTCTTATACGAGGGCAAAATTTTCTTACGAGAGTTATCTCACATCTGCTAAAGTTGTAAATTTAATTCAGCTTTTAATTTATTAAGATTGTGATTGTTGGGATTCGGTGCCTAAATCGAAGGCCCAGCGGAAGCGGTAAAACGAAAATTAATTCGATCCGAATCCCTACGAGGATCGATCGAGCTACGTATATACGAATATATATAAACGAATTCAACAAGAGATATAGAAACTCACCCTTGTAGTCCGTTGATTAGATGGAATCCTTTTCTTGAGCTATTCCCCAAGCTTTGCTTAATCTCTACGAATCTATTCTGCTCCAAGCCCTTGAACGATCCAACGCCGAAAACACCGCGTCTCTACTTGCCACGTGCCGTAAAGATGATCGGAACAACAACACTCGACTAACCTCTAAGGTTATGGCTAGAATCAAGTGATGAAGCTTTTATTACTACACTCTAAGTGTATAATATATCTCTCAATAATTTTCTATCAATTTTTCTCCAAGAAAATGAAGAAGAAGTGAATGAAGAAGATGAAGATGAGTGTTAAACTCAAAGTCTATCTCTCTCTCTCTCTATCCTCACGTTGGAAAGCTTGGAAAAGAAAGTGATTGTCATCTTCATCATTTATTCAACTCCCCACTTCCTTTAACAACTCATGCATGTGGGAATCTTAACCCCACCTCCACAATTATCATATGTTGTGTCGAGAATTATACCCTCCGACCGGCGATCGCCTCGGAGATCGGGCGACCTAGCATCGCCGAGCAATGAGAGGCGTAATCGCACCGACCGGGCGACCAAGCCTTAGCCCCGCAGACAAGATAAATCGGCCAGCCGATGGTCCCAGGACAAGTCCAGGTGCCGAGCGATCGACATCAAATACGATCATCTCTCGGTACTCGGCGACCGACTCCTGGCGACCGACATGCCGACGATCATCACTCGGCACTTGCCGACCTACCCTTGGTGACCGACCGATTCCGACCCTCAGTGACCAGCTAAGAGACGACTGCTTCATGTCGATCAGAGCCGATGGCCATCCAGTCGGCAAAGGCCGAGCCTCAGGACAGACACCACGTGCAAGAGCCGAGACAAGATCAGCAATTCACGGATCATTGACCACAACTCGTCAAAGATCCGTCCACCACTGACAGGCCCGCCAAAGTTGCCGTAGGACCGCATGTGATAGTGAGTCCGGACGCGTCCGCTCCTCATTGACCGCCCAATTGCCGCCGTCAGTAGCTATGGACTTTAGCCGGGCCGCGCCCATTGCCTTGGACTTTAGGCCGACAACCCGTGTGATCGCCCCATTATATTATTGGCCGGCAGACGATCGCCCCATTATTATAATTGCCGGAAGGCGATCGCCCGCCTGAAGACAAGACTCGACTGCCACTATATACACACGGCTCCGTGCACTTGTTCAAGGACCGAGATTCTGACTCTCAAAACACCCTGCACTCGGATTTCTCTCGGATTTTTGCTCACTAAACAAGCATTCTCTGCATTCCCACGAGATTTCACACAGCACTTGGCTATCTCCAACTCTTGGCAACAGCTATCATTCGGTACTTACTTCTCTCGGCCTCTCTCATCAAGCAGACGATCGGCAGGGACGAAGAACACCGAGCTTCGCTCAAGAGCCGGATTAACAGAGTCTTTTTACACTCATTGTATTTAGATTTCTCTCATTAATACTTGTATCCACGAATATTTGTATTAATAACATTTCGCGAGAGCATTCAAGCCCGGGCCTAACAAACCCGGCAAATCTAGTGTTTATTCATACTCTCTCGGAAGTGCTCCCGCAAATTGTTGTTTGTTGTCCGTCTTCCAGCAGTATTAATCTTCGGATAAATATTTTGGGCAACAACAATTGGCGCTAGAGGAAGGGGATCTAACCCTCAAATTTTTATTCCTACCGTCTCGAAGAACACTCACTGTTCTCGGGGCAGATACTTGAAGTGACACTCACTGCGCTTCAAAGAAATCCTTCAGAAATCATGTCTTCCGCCTCCGCGTCGAAGAAAGCCGCTGGCCAGCCGGCCAGACGCCTCGTTCCGTCCCAGTCCGAGCCACGTCCGATGGTGGAAAGTAGCCGCCGCGGTCAGGGACGCTCGATCCCGTCCCTGGACGGCGGCCCAAGCCTCTCGCACGATCAGTTCCGAACCAAGGAACAGATCGACGAGGTCATGGCCGTCCTACAGGAGCGACAGAGTGCTCTCGACGCGCCTCCTGCTATCACCCCCTCAGCCGTCTGCCGGAAGTCCAAGCGGAAGCTCAAGGCGCTACTGGCCGAGCGATCGCCAGGAGGCTCTCGTCCACAAGAAGAGGCGCTCGCCAGCCGGGGCACTTCTGTCTTCGATCGCCTGGGCAGTGACCCCTCTTGGCGACCGGGGCAGTCCGGCCCCAGCTACGAGACGACGGAGTTTGAGTCCGTCACTAGGAGCTCGGCCTACCCGACTCCTAGAAGGCAGCCCAGCCGTCTGGCTCCCCCTCGCCAAATAGCCGAGGTCGGCAGCAGCGGAGTCCGTAGATCGGTACACGATCGCCTCGGCTCCCGCTCCCAAAGCCGATCAGCTAGCAACCGAGCCACGGCGATAGCTGCGATGCAACGTCAACTTGACGACATGAAGGCGCTCCTGGAATCCAGGGCAAGCGCCAAGAAGACGATCGCCGAGCCAAGCGAGCCGCTCGCGATCGACATCGAGCTCGCCCCTGTACAGCACAAGATCGCTCCGCCGCAAACGCCTTTGTATGAGGGGCGATCGGACCCCCAAACACACCTGAGCAAGTTCAACATCTTCATGACCGGGTGTGGGGCATCAGACGCGACCAGGTGCCGAATGTTCCCTTTGACGCTGGACGACCTCGCCCACCGGTGGTACACCTCATTTCCACCTCGGTCCATTGGCTCCTTTAACCAGCTGGCGCACGTATTCACAGAGTACTTCGCCACCAGGGTCGCTCGACCGGAAGGCCCCTTTCGCATGATGCAAATCAAGCAGGGAGGAGAAGAGTCCGACTCGGACTACATCGACCGGGTAGACATGATCATCCTCAACGGCGAGCCCGTAAGCGATGAGACCGCCCTCTACGCGGTCCTAGGAGGATTTCAGGGCTTTTCGCCTATGTTCAGGCATCTCACGAAGAACCAACTTAAGACCTACGCATCCTTCCGGGCTAGAGCCGTAGATTTTATGGCCAGGCAGAGGTTTCTTCTTAGCCTGTGAGCAGCGTGATCGGCGCCCGGACGACAATCTTCTGCCCGATCGCGGATATCAACCTACGAATCAAGCGATCGGCAGCCGAGCGACGGTCGCCAGTCTTCCAGCCCGATCGCCGATCATCACGCTACATCATCAGCAACCCGGAGGACACGATCGCCATCTACAGTCCAGCATCTAACATGACGGGCTAAGGCATAAGATCGCCTCCACCGCACACCATAAAGCCATGGTCCTGGTAGTCGATGGAACCGGCTGCTTCGGCCATGCAAGGTCCCTTTTGGCCGAGATCACCCGCCCTTCGTTTAAATACGAGGCCGGCGTAGTCTGAGGGCCCTCCAAAATTAATCAGTGGACACGATCGCGCGCCCTCAAAGGATCATCATCTAACATGGTGAACCCGGACAATGCGACACGTGCCACAATCCCCGTCTCAACGTACACCGTCGAGGTTCGCCATCTTCATGGTGGGCCGAGGTGGAAGCAGAGCCAAACAAGCCGCGGAGGTGGAGTTGATTCATTCGACGCTGCCCCGCGCAAGGACTCCTCTAGACCGAGACCGCACGCCCTTCGTTTAAATACGAGGCGAGGCGCAGCCTAATAGAGGACCCTCATAATAAAGTGAGTCACGAGACACTCAATGTCTTCGCGCACCAAGACACGGTCATAGAGTCGGTCCATCGAATTCCGCGACTGTGCACGATTCCTCAAACGAGCGAAACCATCAAGTTTCTGAGGGGGATCGGCCAATGTTGTTTTTTGCAGGTACAAGACCGAAAGATAGCTTGCCAATCGACCATGATAGCCCAAGTCCGAATCCAAAGTCAGCTCAGCAAGATCGCCCGTCCTCACCTTACACGATCGCCAGCAAGAACCACCTCGCCCCATGTCTTCAACATAGGAGCAAGCTGGGGGGCAATTGTTGTGTCGAGAATTATACTCTCCGACCGGCGATCGCCTCGGAGATCGGGCGACCTAGCCACTGCCGAGCAGCCGAGGCAGAACTGCCGACCAGCGACCGGGCGACCAAGCCTTAGCCCCGCAGACAAGATAAATCGGCCAGCCGATGGTCCCAGGACAAGTCCCGGTGCCGAGCGATCGACATCAAATACGATCATCTCTCGGTACTCGGCGACCGAATCCTGGCGACCGACATGCGGACGATCATCACTCGGCACTTGCCACCTACCCTTGGTGACCGACCGATGCCGACCCTCAGTGACCAGCTAAGAGACGACCGCTTCATGTCGATCAGAGCCGATGGCCATCCAGTCGGCAAAGGCCGAGCCCCAGGACAGACACCACGTGCAAGAGCCGAGACAAGATCAACAATTCACGGATCATTGACCACAGCCTGTCAGCATCCGTCCACCAGCCGACAGGCCCGCCGAAAGTTGTCAGTAGGACCGCATGTGACAGTGACTCCGGACGCGTGCTGGCTCCTCATTGGACCGCCCAGCTGGCTGCCTGCTGTAGCTTTGGACTTTAGGCTGGCTGCCAGCCATTGCCTTGGACTTTAGGCCGACAACCCGTGTGATCGCCCCATTATAATATTGGCCGGCAGACGATCGCCCCATTATTATAATGGCTAGAAGGCGATCGCCCGCCTGAAGACAAGACTCGGCTGCCACTATATATACACGGCTCCCTGCACTTGTTCAAGGACCGAGATTCTGACTCTCAAAACACCCTGCACTCGGATTTCTCTCGGATATTTGCTCACTAAACAAGCATTCTCTGCATTCCCACGAGATTTCACACAGCATTTGGCTATCTCCAACTCTTGGCAACAGCTATCATTTGGTACTTACTTCTCCCGGCCTCTCTCATCAAGCAGACGATCGGCAGGGACGAAGAACACCGAGCTTCGCTCAAGAGCCGGATTAACAGAGTCTTTTTACACTCATTGTATTTAGATTTCTCTCATTAATACTTGTATGCACGAATATTTGTATTAATAACATCTCGCGAGAGCATTCAAGCCCGGGCCTAACAAACCCGGCAAATCTAGTGTTTATTCATACTCTCTCGGAAGTGCTCCCGCAAATTGTTGTTTGTTGTCCGTCTTCCAGCAGTATTAATCTTCGGATAAATATTTTGGGCAACAACAATTGGTGCTAGAGGAAGGGGATCTAACCCTCAAATTTTTATTCCTACCGTCTCGAAGAACACTCACTGTTCTCGGGGCAGATACTTGAAGTGACACTCACTGCGCTTCAAAGAAATCCTTCAGAAATCATGTCTTCCGCCTCCGTCGAAGAAAGCCAGGCCGGCTGGCCGCGACGCCTGCTCCGCCCTGGGCCCGAGCCACGTCCGATGGTGGAAAGTAGCCGCCGCGGTCAGGGACGCTCGATCCCGTCCCTGGACGGCGGCCCAAGCCTCTCGCACGATCAGTTCCGAACCAAGGAACAGATCGACGAGGTCATGGACGTCCTAAAGGAGCGACGGAGTGCTCTCGACGCGCCTCCTGCTATCACCCCCTCAGCCGTCCGCCGGAAGTCCAAGCGGAAGCTCAAGGCGCTACTGGCCGAGTGTAACGCCCCCAAAATGAACCGGGTCGCCACAGTGCCGTAGATCCCATGAGGGACCCACAAGGCAAGTTTTTGAAAATATTTTCTAAAATATTTTATTTAACAGTGGTAATATACGGAAGTAATTAAGAAAGTCTTCGTACAACCCAAAGCACCAAAAGCAAATAGTGTCCGTACATACGGTTATTACACAACGTGGAATGTTCAAATTATTTAAGAAATTAACAGGCCTTCTTCCAACACAGCTCATGCCTAGCCGTAACCTTCGGGGGTGTCCTGCACAAATTCAACAAATTTACCTGGCACGACATGTCGTGCCAGTAACCTAGGTCAGAAACAATCCAAACCAAACTCAAAGGTAAAATCTAATAATTTCAAGGAATGAAGTTGTCACCGAATGTTCCATGTTATTCCTCTTATCAGCACATAAACTCCCAAGGTCGCAACCAAGGGTCACGGAAGTATCTACACAGGACTACTCCGGACGTGGGTACCATTCAGGTTTTATCCCGCAACACGATCCAACAAGAAAACTCCCAAGGCCGCGGCCAAGGGTCACGGTAGTATCTACTCGGGAATACTCCGGACAAGATAATCGTAAGAGCACCATTCCACAATAGTAACATTTACTATGTCTAAAATTATAAGACGTAAAGTCTGAGCAAGATTCACTTGCCTCAAATCCGACGCGAGTTATTTCTTGACAAGGCAACGGCTTGAACGATCGCACTTGGAAATCCGACCTATTACATGTTTGTCGATTAACATCTTATGATAATAATAATGATCAACGACGTTCCTCCCCCTCCCGCCTGTTAGAACCCTATCCTAGTTGCTTATGATGTCGGAATCGAATTTCTCCATTTTTATCCATAATGCGTGCCATTAATTTCTTTAGGTTCGGCAACATTCTTTATAAGTTATCCTTCCGCTAAACAATAGTGTTCTAACACAACATTCCTAGTTAATGATAACCAACAATCATCAAGATTTCATCGTTGTCTTAATATGCAAGTCTAGAACGATTAATCCATCATCTTAACATGTTTCGGTATCTATTTGGCTAGAAATTGTTGGTAACTTCATAAAGGATTCATTAACGGTTTTATTCAACATGATAATACGGTTATACATGAAATCCTTCAAGATGATTTTGAGAAGTTGGTGATTAGCAATATGATTATGAGTTCTACCATTATTCATTCCAATTTCAAGCTTTGATGGATATCGATTAACAATTGCGATAGCTATATACCGGTTCGATTACGGAGGATTCTAAGCTACCCAAGGCATCCGAGGTTTACTAAAACTTACTAAACAATACTGAAATGAGTTCAAGGTTGGATAAACTTACCTTTACTGACAAAAGATGATGAAGAACGATGGTGGACGAAGGAGAACGAGAGGATAACACCTTCAAGACCTTCCCCGAAGCTTGATTATCGTACTCTAATAGGATAGCACTTGAATTGGGAGGTTAGAATTGGTTCAATGATGGTGGAGAGTAGTGCACAAGGAAGAGGAATGATTTTTGGGACGGAAGAAATGAAAGGCAAAGTGTTCTTTTATAAACTCAGATTGCCCTTACGTACGTTATGACTTACGGTTTACGTACGTAAGAGGCTTTATGTACGTTATGGCAAAATACTTAACGTACGTAAGGAACTCGCTGGAACGATTCACACACATCGTTACGTACGTAACGAAAGCGGGTTAACGTACGTAACACCTCGTTGACTTGCCTGTCGCAATCACGCCGAAAGTTGGTCGGCACGCGTACTACCGGACGAAGATTTCTATCCGAAGACCGAAGACCGATGTTACGTACGTAAGGGCCGATATTTAACGTACGTAATGGCTCAGATATAGCGTGCGTAATGAGTCGGTGTATAACGTACGTAAAGGACAGTTTTGTTTGCCAAATTATCATCACATTAATTTCTTATGACACGACTCCCTCTCCATGTCGTCTGGAAATCTCTCGGGGAACAAGACATTGGCCACCGTCATATTCGCACCGATAATTACCTAACGACATCGAGGTATGTCAACAAAGTTCACAATCATCATACCATCACAATACACGAATAATAGATGCGATACCGTACAACCATATTATACAAAATATGTTTTATTGCAATGGAGTACATTTATTTATCAAACAGGAGAAATAGACGTGAGCGCCCAAAGTGAAAAAGCATGTAATACTGGTGGTATTACATACCACCCCCTTAAAAATAGTTTCGTCCCGAAACTAAGAAAATAACTCGGGATGATTCTCTCTCATGCTTGCCTCGGTCTCCCAAGTCGCTTCTTCCGTACCGTGGTACGACCACTGACCTTTAACAAGGGGTATGTTCTTGTTCCTTAGTGTCTTTACGCGTCGATCCAAAATCGCTGTTGGAACTTCCCTAAAGGTAGCATCATTGGAAATCTCTACTTCCCCGAAGTTGATCTTGTGGCTAGGATCGTACACGTACTTTCTCAACTGGGAGATGTGGAAGACATTATGCACTCCGTCTAACGATGGTGGTAATGCTAGCCGATAAGCGAGTCTACCGACTCGGTCCAGTATTTCGAACGGGCCAATAAATCTCGGGCTTAGCTTGCCCTTCTGGCGGAAGCGTCGAATGCCCCGCATTGGCGATAGTTTAACCCAAACATGATCCCCAACCATAAATTCCAACGGTCGCTGCCGGTCCATAGCTTAAGACTTTTGGCGACTCTGCGCTGCCAACATGTGTTTTCGAACAATGGATATCTTCTTAATAGATTCCTGGATTAGATCCAACTCGGAGGCGACGACATCGGATGCATCGTCCCAACATAGGGGAGACTTGCACTTTCTACCATACAAGGCCTCAAAGGGGGCCATGCCTATGCTTGCATGCCAGCTGTTGTTGTACGAAAATTCCGCTAAGCAGAGGTGTTTAGCCCACTCCTTGCCCCAATCGAGTACACATTCTCTCAACCTATCTTCCAGGGTCTGTATGGTGGGCTCTGTTTGTCCATCCGTTTGAGGATGATAGGCAGTGCTGAAATGCAGTTGAGTACCCATGGCCTGGTGGACAGCCTTCCAGAAGCGGGACACATATCTAGTGTCTCTATCCGAAATAATCCCCGAGGGAACGCCATGTAACCTCACGATTTCCCGAACAAAGATGGTAGCCAACTGTTCTGTTCCGATGGCCTCCTGAATTGGAATGAAGTGTGCCGACTTTGTCAGTCGGTCTACAATAACCCATATCGTGTCCTTTCCCCCCGTTGTCACTGGTAACTTGGTGACAAAGTCCATTGATATGCTCTCATATTTCCATTCCGGAATGGGTAAGGGCTGCATGATTCCGGCCGGTCTACGGTGTTCAATCTTCACCTGTTGACATATCATACATCGAGTGACAAACCTTGCTACCTCTTGCTTCATATTCTTCCACCAGAAACTCTTTCGCAGGTCTTTGTACATTTTGCTCGCCCCGGGATGTATCGAATAGGGAGTAGAATGAGCTTCCTTGAGTATAGTTTGCTTAAGCTCGTCTTTAGATGGAATGCAAATCGTGTTCTTGAATCTAACTAAGCCCCCTTGGATCCTGTAGTCTGAAATAACTCCCCATTCGGCCTTTACGCCGATCGCACGAAGTTCTGGATCCTCCATCTGTGCTAGGCGTATCTCGTCCAGCAGGGACGAGCGAATATCAATCGAGCACAACTGTCCATGGCGGTGTTGTATCCACACTTCAATGTCAATTTTGCTGCAACTCCAACTGTACTGTCAAACCAGATAGTGTCACCTCCTGCGCAGTTTTCCGACTCAGTGCGTCTGCTACGACGTTGGCCTTCCCAGGGTGATATAGAATCTCTACATCGTAATCCTTGATTAACTCCAGCCAACGCCTCTGTCTCATATTTAACTCTTTCTGCGTGAAAATGTACTTTAAACTCTTGTGGTCCGTAAAGATCTTACAGGTAACCCCATATAGGTAATGTCTCCAAATCTTAAGAGCGTGGACCACTGCAGCTAGTTCCAAGTCATGTGTCGGGTAGTTCACCTCATAAGGTTTAAGTTGACGAGAGGCGTAAGCGATAACCCTGTCATTTTGCATGAACACACAACCCAGCCCGTGCTTAGACGCATCGGTGGATATTACGAATCCCTCCATACCCTGCGATAGTACCAACACTGGGGCAGTAGTAAGCTTCCTTTTTAGCCTGTCGAAACTATCCTGACAATCTGTTGTCCAGACAAACTTGGTGTTCTTCCTAAGCAGATTTGTTAATGGCTGAGCGACACAGGAGAAGGCCTCGACGAACCGTCAATAATATCCCGCCAACCCCAGGAAACTTCTCACCTCTTTGACATTTCTAGGTGGTTCCCAATTCATAACTGTCTCGATCTTCTGGGGGTCTACTTTAACGCCTCCTGCTGAAATCACATGCCCCAAAAAGGTTGCCTCTAGCATCCAGAACTCGCATTTAGAAAGTTTAGCATATAGTTGATGTTGCCTTAAAACACTCAACACCTGCCTCAAGTGTTCCTCATGCTCCCATCGGCTTCGGGAATAAATTAAAATATCGTCAATGAAAACCACCACACACTTATCGAGAAACTCACGTAACTGCTCATCAATTTCATAAAAACAGCTGGAGCATTAGTCAGGCCAAACGACACCACCATGTACTCATAGTGCCCATATCTCGATCGAAATGCGGTCTTAGGAATATCCTCCTCTCGAATTCTCAATTGGTGATATCCCGAACGTAAGTCGATCTTTGAAAACACAGTCGCCCCTTGCAGTTGGTCCAGTAAATCATCAATCCTTGGAAGTGGGTAACGGTTCTTAATAGTGACCTTATTAAGTTCCCTGTAATCGATACACAGGCGCAGAGAGCGGTCCTTTTTCTTCACAAAAAGAACTGTCGCACCCCATGGCAAAGTACTTGGATGAATGAGCCCCTTCCTTAGCAATTCTTCGAGTTGTGACTTTAGTTCCTTCATTTCGGCTGGTGCCATCCTGTATGGTGCCTTGGAGATAGGCGTCGTTCCTGGCTCAAGTTCGATTGAGAGATCGACCTCCCTTTGTGGTGGCAGACGATCGCCCCATTATTATAATGGCCGGAAGGCGATCGCCCGCCTGAAGACAAGACTCGGCTGCCACTATATATACACGGCTCCCTGCACTTGTTCAAGGACCGAGATTCTGACTCTCAAAACACCCTGCACTCGGATATCTCTCGGATTTTTGCTAACTAAACAAGCATTCTCTGCATTCCCACGAGATTTCACACAGCACTTGGCTATCTCCAACTCTTGGCAACAGCTATCATTCGGTACTTACTTCTCCCGGCCTCTTTCATCAAGCAGACGATCGGCAGGGACGAAGAACACCGAGCTTCGCTCAAGAGCCGGATTAACAGAGTCTTTTTACACTCATTGTATTTAGATTTCTCTCATTAATACTTGTATCCACGAATATTTGTATTAATAACATCTCGCGAGAGCATTCAAGCCCAGTCCTAACAAACCCGGCAAATCTAGTGTTTATTCATACTCTCTCGGAAGTGCTCCCGCAAATTGTTGTTTGTTGTCCGTCTTCCAGCAGTATTAATCTTCGGATAAATATTTTGGGCAACAACAATTGGTGCTAGAGGAAGGGGATCTAACCCTCAAATTTTTATTCCTACCGTCTCGAAGAACACTCACTGTTCTCGGGGCAGATACTTGAAGTGACACTCACTGCGCTTCAAAGAAATCCTTCAGAAATCATGTCTTCCGCCTCCGCGTCGAAGAATGCCGCTGGCTAGCCGGCCAGACGCCTGCCTGGCCCTGGGCCCGAGCCACGTCCGATGGTGGAAAGTAGCCGCCGCGGTCGGGACGCCGATCCGCCTTGGGCGACGGCAACCTCTCGCACGATCAGTTCCGAACCAAGGAACAGATCGACGAGGTCATGGCCGTCCTACAGGAGCGACGGAGTGCTCTCGACGCGCCTCCTGCTATCACCCCCTCAGCCGTCCGCCGGAAGTCCAAGCGGAAGCTCAAGGCGCTACTGGCCGAGTGTAACGCCCCCAAAATGAATCGGGTCGCCACAATGCCGTAGATCCCATGAGGGACCCACAAGGCAAGTTTTTGAAAATATTTTCTAAAATATTTTATTTAACAGTGGTAATATACGGAAGTAATTAAGAAAGTCTTCGTACAACCCAAAGCACCAAAAGCAAATAGTGTCCGTACATACAGTTATTACACAACGTGGAATGTTCAAATTATTTAAGAAATTAACATGCCTTCTTCCAACACAGCTCATGCCTGGCCGTAACCTCCGGGGGTGTCCTGCACAAATTGAACAAATTTACCTGGCACGACATGTCGTGCCAGTAACCTAGGTCAGAAACAATCCAAACCAAACTCAAAGGTAAAATCTAATAATTTCAAGGAATGAAGTTGTCACCGAATGTTCCATGTTATTCCTCTTATCAGCACATAAACTCCCAAGGTCGCAACCAAGGGTCACGGAAGTATCTACACAGGACTACTCCGGACGTGGGTACCATTCAGGTTTTATCCCGCAACACGGTCCAACAAGAAAACTCCCAAGGCCGCGGCCAAGGGTCACGGTAGTATCTACTCGGGAATACTCCGGACAAGATAATCGTAAGAGCACCATTCCACAATAGTAACATTTACTATGTCTAAAATTATAAGATGTAAAGTCTGAGCAAGATTCACTTGCCTCAAATCCGACGCGAGTTATTTCTTGACAAGGCAACGGCTTGAACGATCGCACTTGGAAATCCGACCTATTACATGTTTGTCGATTAACATCTTATGATAATAATAATGATCAACGACGTTCCTCCCCCTCCCGCCTGTTAGAACCCTATCCTAGTTGCTTATGATGTCGGAATCGAATTTCTCTATTTTTATCCATAATGCGTGCCATTAATTTCTTTAGGTTCGGCAACATTCTTTATAAGTTATCCTTCCGCTAAACAATAGTGTTCTAACACAACATTCCTAGTTAATGATAACCAACAATCATCAAAATTTCATCGTTGTCTTAATATGCAAGTCTAGAACGATTAATCCATCATCTTAACATGTTTCGGTATCTATTTGGCTAGAAATTGTTGGTAACTTCATCAAGGATTCATTAACGGTTTTATTCAACATGATAATACGGTTATACATGAAATCCTTCAAGATGATTCCGAGAAGTTGGTGATTAGCAATATGATTATGAGTTCTACCATTATTCATTCCAATTTCAAGCTTTGATGGATATCGATTAACAATTACGATAGCTATATACCGGTTCGATTATTACGGAGGATTCTAAGCTACCCAAGGCATCCGAGATTTACTAAAACTTACTAAACAATACTGAAATGAGTTCAAGGTTGGATAAACTTACCTTTACTGACAAAAGATGATGAAGAACGACGGTGGACGAAGGAGAACGAGAGGATAACACCTTCAAGACCTTCCCCGAAGCTTGATTATCGTACTCTAATAGGATAGCACTTGAATTGGGAGGTTAGAATTGGTTCAATGATGGTGGAGAGTAGTGCACAAGGAAGAGGAATGATTTTTGGGACGGAAGAAATGAAAGGCAAAAGTGTTCTTTTATAAACTCAGATTGCCCTTACGTACGTTATGACTTACGGTTTACGTACGTAAGAGGCTTTACGTACGTTATGGCAAAATACTTAACGTACGTAAGGAACTCGCTGGAACGATTCACTCACATCGTTACGTACGTAACGAAAGCGGGTTAACGTACGTAACACCTCGTTGACTTGCCTGTCGCAATCACGCTGAAAGTTGGTCGACACGCGTACTACCGGACGAAGATTCCTGTCCGAAGACCAAAGACCGATGTTACGTACGTAAGGGCCGATATTTAACGTACGTAATGGCTCAGATATAGCGTGCGTAATGAGTCGGAGTATAACGACGTAGCGACGCTTTTGTTTGCCAAATTATCATCACATTAATTTCTTATGACACGACTCCCTCTCCATGTCGTCTGAAAATCTCTCGGGGAACAAGACGTTGGCCACCGTCATATTCGCACTGATAATTACCTAACGACATCGAGGTATGTCACTGAAAGTTCGTCAATCATCATACCATCACAATACACGAATAATCGATGCGATACCGTACAACCATATTATACAAAATATGTTTTATTGCAATGGAGTACATTTATTTATCAAACAGGAGAAATAGACGTGAGCGCCCAAAGTGAAAAAGCATGTAATACTGGTGGTATTACATACCACCCCCCTTAAAAATAGTTTCGTCCCGAAACTAATAAAATAACTCGGGATGATTCTCTCTCATGCTTGCCTCGGTCTCCCAAGTCGCTTCTTCCGTACCGTGGTGTGACCACTGAACTTTAACAAGGGGTATGTTCTTGTTCCTTAGTGTCTTTACGCGTCGATCCAAAATCGCTGTTGGAACTTCCCTAAAGGTAGCATCATTGGAAATCTCTACTTCCTCGAAGTTGATCTTGTGGCTAGGATCGTACACGTACTTTCTAAGCTGGGAGACGTGGAAGACATTATGCACTCCGTCTAACGATGGTGGTAATGCTAGCCGATAATCGAGTCTACCGACTCGGTCCAGTATTTCGAACGGGCCAATAAATCTCGGGCTTAGCTTGCCCTTCTGGCCGAAGCGTCGAATGCCCCGCATTGGCGATACTTTAACCCAAACATGATCCCCAACCATAAATTCCAACGGTCGCTGCCGGTCCATAGCGTAAGACTTTTGGCGACTTTGCGCTGCCAACATGTGTTTTCGAACAATGGATATCTTCTTAATAGATTCCTGGATTAGATCCAACTCGGTGGCGACGACATCGGATGCATCGTCCCAACATAGGGGAGACTTGCACTTTCTACCATACAAGGCCTCAAAGGGGGCCATGCCTATGCTTGCATGCCAGCTGTTGTTGTACGAAAATTCCGCTAAGCAGAGGTGTTTAGCCCAGTCCTTGCCCCAATCGAGTACACATGCTCTCAACATATCTTCCAGGGTCTGTATGGTGCGCTCTGTTTGTCCATCCGTTTGAGGATGATAGGCAGAGCTGAAATGCAGTTGAGTACCCATGGCCTGGTGGACAGCCTTCCAGAAGCGGGACACATATCTAGTGTCTCTATCCGAAATAATCCCCGAGGGAACGCCATGTAACCTCACGATTTCCCGAACAAAGATGGTAGCCAGTTGTTCTGTTCCGATGGCCTCCTGAATTGGAATGAAGTGTGCCGACTTTGTCAGTCGGTCTACAATAACCCATATCGTGTCCTTTCCCCCCGCCGTCACTGGTAACTTGGTGACAAAGTCCATTGATATGCTCTCCCATTTCCATTCCGGAATGGGTAAGGGCTGCATGATTCCGACCAGTCTACGGTGTTCAATCTTCACCTGTTGACATATCATACATCGAGCGACAAACCTTGCTACCTCTTGCTTCATATTCTTCCACCAGAAACTCTTTCGCAGGTCTTTGTACATTTTGCTCGCCCCGGGATGTATAGAATAGGGAGTAGAATGAGCTTCCTTGAGTATAGTTTGCTTAAGCTCGTCTTTAGGTGGAATGCAAATCCTGTTCTTGAATCTTACTAAGCCCCCTCGATCCCGTAGTCCGAAATAACTCCCCTTCACCTTTGCGCCGATCGCACGAAGTTCGGATCCTCCATCTGTGCTAGGCGTATCTCGTCCCAGCAGGACGAGCGAATATCAATCGAAAGCACAACTGCCCTCGGCGGTGTTGTATCCACACTTCAATGTCATTTTTCCGAGATCTTGCCGCAACTCCACTGCATCACAAACCAGATAGTGTCACCTCCTGCGCAGTTTTCCGACTCAGTGCGTCTGCTACGACGTTGGCCTTCCCAGGGTGATATAGAATATCTACATCGTAATCCTTGATTAACTCCAGCCAACGCCTCTGTCTCATATTTAACTCTTTCTGCGTGAAAATGTACTTTAAACTCTTATGGTCCGTAAAGATCTTACAGGTAACCCCATATAGGTAATGTCTCCAAATCTTAAGAGCGTGGACCACTGCAGCTAGTTCCAAGTCATGTGTCGGGTAGTTCACCTCATATGGTTTAATTTGACGAGAGGCGTAAGCGATAACCCTGTCATTTTGCATGAACACACAACCCAGCCCGTGCTTAGACGCATCGGTGCATATTACGAATCTCTCCGTACCCTGCGGTAGTACCAACACTGGGGCAGTAGTAAGCTTCCTTTTTAGCCTGTCGAAACTCTCCTGACAATCTGTTGTCCAGACAAACTTGGTGTTCTTCCTAAGCAGATTTGTTAATGGCTGAGCGACACAGGAGAAGGCCTCGACGAACCGTCGATAATATCCCGCCAACCCCAGGAAACTTCTCACCTCTTTGACATTTCTAGGTGGTTCCCAATTCATAACTGTCTCGATCTTCTGGGGGTCTACTTTAACGCCTCCTGCTGAAATCACATGCCCCAAAAAGGTTACCTCTGGCATAGAACTCGCATTTAGAAAGTTTAGCATACAGTTGATGTTGCCTTAAAACGCTCAACACCTGCCTCAAGTGTTCCTCATGCTCCCATCGGCTTCGGGAATAAATTAAAATATCGTCAATGAAAACCACCACACACTTATCGAGAAACTCTGTCAGAACCCTGTTCATCAATTTCATAAAAACAGCTGGAGCATTAGTCAGGCCAAACGACACCACCATGTACTCATAGTGCCGATATCTCGATCGAAATGCGGTCTTAGGAATATCCTCCTTTCGAATTCTCAATTGGTGATATCCCGAACGTAAGTCGATCTTTGAAAACACAGTCGCCCCTTGCAGTTGGTCCAGTAAATCATCAATCCTTGGAAGTGGGTAACGGTTCTTAATAGTGACCTTATTAAGTTCCCTGTAATCGATACACAAAGCAGAGAGCGGTCCTTTTATTCACAAAAGAATCGGCGCACCCCATGGCGAAGTACTTGGACGAATGAGCCCCTTCCTTAGCAATTCTTCGAGTTGTGACTTTAGTTCCTTCATTTCGGCTGGTGCCATCCTGTATGGTGCCTTGGAGATAGGCGTCGTTCCTGGCTCAAGTTCGATTGAGAGATCGACCTCCCTTTGTGGTGGCAATCGAGGTAGTTCGTCGGGAATATGTCCTAAATTCGTTCACTACAGGAATATTAGCAACCGACAATTGTGACGTGCCTCCTCGAAGAATATAGCACTGAATACGCTCCTCGATCATCACGAGGTGCTACCGAAAGGAGACCGAGGGACCCTTTGTGTCGAAGTGCTCTCGGCCTCTAATTGTGTGAGTGGCACCGTCATGGGTCGTAATAGAAACGGACACGAGATAGGTATACAATACCGTCTTGTGAATCGTCATCCAGACCATACCTAAAATCACATCTTCGATATGGAGTGTAAAGACCATGAGATTGGGTCATTGCCCAGTTATTGATACGACCTGACAGCGAACTTCCAAATTACCCTCCACCCCGCCGCCCTCGGGTAGTTTAACAAGAAAGAACTCACAGGTGGTACACAAGGGAGATGCAAACGGTTAACACATTCTACGGATATAAATGAGTGGGTTGCTCCAGATCAAACAAGACATGAACAGCCGAGATTTAATAAGGAGTGTACACGAGACGGCAGGAGTGGTGCAGTCGCGGTAGCCCTTAGTTCGAACACGTGGGACGGCAGTGTCCCCGAGGAGGGTGCGCATTCTCCCCGCGACCACGTCCTCTTCCGGCACCGTGTAGAGGAGACCGGTGAGGTGGAGATCGGTAGTCGGACATGGCGGACGCTCGGATGTCTGTACTGAGCCTTGTTGACTACGAGGAGCCGGGTTTGGTGTAGGTTTGATCCGAGAACAGAGAGAGACATGTGCCCACCCTTCCGCATGAAAAGCACTTTGTCGATGCTTTACGACACCGACTCATGGTATGCCTGCTATGCCACAATTGAAACAATACGGCGAGAAGGCCCGCCGATGTTCCTTTCGTTGGGACGAAGCTGCTGATTTGGAGGGGAACCCAATTCCCAAATTCACTCTGCTGGTGCTCCCGGACTGATTTGCGGTCTTCTGCTTCTTTTGGTTGTGCCCGGCATCCGAACTGACAACCGTACCGGCGTATGCTGTGACTACGTCCTCATATGCCCTCAACGTGGTGCAATGAAACCCCGCCGCGTAGCGTTGAACATCCTCCGGCAACCGTTGAGCAAGGTGACAAATTCGCTGGTCTTCGGATGGAACCATCTGTGCGACATAGCTTAGCTCGGTCCTGTATGCCCGAATGATTTCTTGTACTGGCAAATTCTGAGGGCCTGCGCTGAAGAAACTCCGCGCTCGTGCAGTTTGAACTGATCGGGGACAGTACTCGTCTCTCAATAGTTTGGAAAACTCGGGCCATCCGACTATTCTGTCCTCTGGCTTATAGGTCCTCCACCATCGGGCTGCGGTGTCACGGAGCTGGTTGATCCCGAGTGGCACTTTTCGGTTTCCTGGGCAGCCGATCACCTCGAAGGCAGTCTCCATTTCCGAGATCCAATCGTCCACGTGCTTATCCCCTGACCCGTCGAATAATGGCGGTCTGGCCTTCAGCATTTCTCCCAGCCAACGGTCCTTTCCGGTGTTCTCTTCTATGTTAATGACTGGTACTTGTTCTGCCCGGTTGACCTGAGCGATTCCCATGGCAATGGCCTGGGCGAGAGTCTGAACGAAGGCTGGATCAAATCCCCCGTTGTTCTGGTTTTCCGCTTCCTGTTCGCCTGACAATGTGGTGGTTGATTTCCGGCCGGATTAGTTTCTCCGGTGTTTCTGTCTTCCTGCTGGTTCATAGCGGAACCTTGTGCGTCATTTACGTTTCTTCTAGCTCCTCGACGTGCCATTGGTGATGTTCGATCAATCTAACAGGTTAGTTTAATGCAAACATTCTCTGAGTTCTTACTGAATCCAAACATCATACTTGATCCTTAAGAATTTACATGTATTTTACCTCGACATCCCTCGAGGAGTTACGGTCGTCAGAAGTGTTGGATTTTGAAGGCAAAACGTTTTCAAAATATTTTTGGTAAAACTTTCCACGTGAGTGTTTAGCCTCCGATACCATTTTCTGTAACGCCCCCAAAATGAACCGGGTCGCCACAGTGCCGTAGATCCCATGAGGGACCCACAAGGCAAGTTTTTGAAAATATTTTCTAAAATATTTTATTTAACAGTGGTAATACGGAAGTAATTAAGAAAGTCTTCGTACAACCCAAAGCACCAAAAGCAAATAGTGTCCGTACATACGGTTATTACACAACGTGGAATGTTCAAATTATTTATGAAATTAACAGGCCTTCTTCCAACACAGCTCATGCTCGTCAGAACCTTCGGGGTGTCCAGACAAATTCAACAATTTACTGCACGACATGTCGTGCCAGTAACCTAGGTCAGAAACAATCCAAACCAAACTCAAAGGTAAAATCTAATAATTTCAAGGAATGAAGTTGTCACCGAATGTTCCATGTTATTCCTCTTATCAGCACATAAACTCCCAAGGTCGCAACCAAGGGTCACAGAAGTATCTACACAGGACTACTCCGGACGTGGGTACCATTCAGGTTTTATCCCGCAACACGGTCCAACAAGAAAACTCCCAAGGCCGCGGGCAAGGGTCACGGTAGTATCTACTCGGGAATACTCTGGACAACATAATCGTAAGAGCACCATTCCACAATAGTAACATTTACTATGTCTAAAATTATAAGACGTAAAGTCTGAGCAAGATTCACTTGCCTCAAATCCGACGCGAGTTATTTCTTGACAAGGCAACGGCTTGAACGATCGCACTTGGAAATCCGACCTATTACATGTTTGTCGATTAACATCTTATGATAATAATAATGATCAACGACGTTCCTCCCCCTCCCGCCTGTTAGAACCCTATCCTAGTTGCTTATGATGTCGGAATCGAATTTCTCCATTTTTATCCATAATGCGTGCCATTAATTTCTTTAGGTTCGGCAACATTCTTTATAAGTTATCCTTACGCTAAACAATAGTGTTCTAACACAACATTCCTAGTTAATGATAACCAACAATCATCAAGATTTCATCGTTGTCTTAATATGCAAGTCTAGAACGATTAATCCATCATCTTAACATGTTTCGGTATCTATTTGGCTAGAAATTGTTGGTAACTTCATCAAGGATTCATTAACGGTTTATTCAACATGATAATACGGTTATACATGAAATCCTTCAAGATGATTCCGAGAAGTTGGTGATTAGCAATATGATTATGAGTTCTACCATTATTCATTCCAATTTCAAGCTTTGATGGATATCGATTAACAATTACGATAGCTATATACCGGTTCGATTATTACGGAGGATTCTAAGCTACCCAAGGCATCCGAGGTTTACTAAAACTTACTAAACAATACTGAAATGAGTTCAAGGTTGGATAAACTTACCTTTACTGACAAAAGATGAAGAACGACGGTGGACGAAGGATAACGAGAGGATAACACCTTCAAGACCTTCCCCGAAGCTTGATTATCGTACTCTAATAGGATAGCACTTGAATTGGGAGGTTAGAATTGGTTCAATGATGGTGGAGAGTAGTGCACAAGGAAGAGGAATGATTTTTGGGACGGAAGAAATGAAAGGCAAAGTGTTCTTTTATAAACTCAGATTGCCCTTACGTACGTTATGACTTACGGTTTACGTACGTAAGAGGCTTTACGTACGTTATGGCAAAATACTTAACGTACATAAGGAACTCGCTGGAACAATTCACTCACATCGTTACGTACGTAACGAAAGCGGGTTAACGTACGTAACACCTCGTTGACTTGCCTGTCGCAATCACGCCGAAAGTTGGTCGGCACGCTGCATTTCACCGGACGAAGATTCCTGTCCAAGACCGAAGACCGATGTTACGACGTAAGGGCCGATATTTAACGTACGTAATGGCTCGGATATAGCGTGCGTAATGAGTCGGAGTATAACGTACGTAGCGACAGCTTTGTTTGCCAAATTATCATCACATTAATTTCTTATGACACGACTCCCTCTCCATGTCGTCTGGAAATCTCTCGGGGAACAAGACGTTGGCCACCGTCATATTCGCACCGATAATTACCTAACGACATCGAGGTATGTCACTGAAAGTTTGTCAATCATCATACCATCACAATACACGAATAATAGATGCGATACCGTACAACCATATTATACAAAATATGTTTTATTGCAATGGAGTACATTTATTTATCAAACAGGAGAAATAGACGTGAGCGCCCAAAGTGAAAAAGCATGTAATACTGGTGGTATTACACCGAGCGATCGCCAGGAGGCTCTCGTCCGCAAGAAGAGGCGCCACAGGGCACTTCGTCTTCGATCGCACGGCGGTGACTCCTCTTGGCGACCAAGGCGGTCCCGGCCTACGAGACGACGGAGTTTGAGTCCGTCACTAGGAGCTCGGCCTACCCGACTACTAGAAGGCAGCCCAGCCGTCTGGCTCCCCCTCGCCAAATAGCCGAGGTCGGCAGCAGCGGAGTCCGGAGATAGGTACACGATCGCCTCGGCTCCCGCTCCCAAAGCCGATCAGCTAGCAACCGAGCCACGGCGATAGCTGCGATGCAACGTCAACTCGACGACATGAAGGCGCTCCTGGAATCCAGGGCAGGCGCCAAGAAGACGATCGCCGAGCCAAGCGAGCCGCTCGCGATCGACATCGATCTCGCCCCTGTGCAGCACAAGATCGCTCCTCCGCAAACGCCTTTGTACGAGGGGCGATCGGACCCCCAAACACACCTGAGCAAGTTCAACATCTACATGACCGGGTGTGGGGCATCAGACGCGACCAGGTGCCGAATGTTCCCTTTGACGCTGGACGACCTCGCCCACCGGTGGTACACCTCATTTCCACCTTGGTCCATTGGCTCCTTTAACCGGCTGGCGCACGTATTCACAGAGTACTTCGCCACCAGGGTCGCTCGACCGGAAGGCCCCCTTCGCATGATGCAAATCAAGAAGGGAGGAGAAGAGTACGACTCGGACTACATCGACCGGGTAGACGTGATCATCCTCAACGGCGAGCCCGTAAGCGATGAGACCGCCCTCTACGCGGTCCTAGGAGGATTTCAGGGCTTTTCGCCTATGTTCAGGCATCTCACGAAGAACCAACCTACGACCTACGCAGCCTTCCGGGCTAGAGCCGCAGATTTTATGGCCAGGCAGAGGTTTCTTCTTAGCCTGTGAGCAGCGCGATCGGCGCCCGGACGACGATCTCCTGCCCGATCGCGGATATCAACCTACGAATAAAGCGATCGGCAGCCAAGCGACGGTCGCCAGTCTTCCAGCCCGATCGCCGATTATCACTCTACATCATCAGCAACCCGGAGGACACGATCGCCATCTACAGTCCAGCATCTAACATGACGGACTAAGGCATAAGATCGACTCCACCGCACACCATAAAGCCATGGTCCTGGTAGTCGATGGAACCGGCTGCTTCGGCCATGCAAGGTCCCTTTTGGCCGAGATCGCCCGCCCTTCGTTTAAATACGAGGCCGGCGTAGTCTGAGGGCCCTCCAAAATTAATCAGTGGACACGATCGCGCGCCCTCAAAGGATCATCATCTAACATGGTGAACCCGGACAATGCGACACGTGCCACAACCCCCGTCTCAACGTACACCGTCGAGGTTCGCCATCTTCATGGTGGGCCGAGGTGGAAGCAGAGCCAAACAAGCCGCGGAGGTGGAGTTGATTCATCCGACGCTACCCCGCGCAAGGACTCCTCTAGACCGAGACCGCACACCCTTCGTTTAAATACGAGGCGAGGCGCAGCCTAACAGAGGACCCTCATAATAAAGTGAGTCACGAGACACTCAATGTCTTCGCGCACCAAGACACGGTCATGGAGTCGGTCCATCGAATTCCGCGACTGTGCACGATTTCTCAAACGAGCGAAACCATCAAGTTTCTGAGGGGGATCGGCCAATCTTGTTTTTTGCAGGTACAAGACCGAAAGATAGCTAGCCAATCGACCATGATAGCCCAAGTCCGAATCCAAAGTCAGCTCAGCAAGATCGCCTGTCCTCACCTTACACGATCGCCAGCAAGAACCACCTCGCCCCATGTCTTCAACATAGGAGCAAGCTGGGGGGCAATTGTTGTGTCGAGAATTATACTCTACGACCGGCGATCGCCTCGGAGATCGGGCGACCTAGCCATCGCGAGCAGAGGCGTAATCGCTGACCAGCGACCGGGCGACCAAGCCTTAGCCCCGCAGACAAGATTAATCGGCCAGCCGATGGTCCCAGGACAAGTCCCGGTGCCGAGCGATCGACATCAAATACGATCATCTCTCGGTACTCAGCGACCGACTCCTGGCGACCGACATGCGGACGATCATCATTCGGCACTTGCCGACCTACCCTTGGTGACCGACCGATGCCGACCCTCAGTGACCAGCTAAGAGACGACCGCTTCATGTCGATCAGAGCCGATGGCCATCCAGTCGGCAAAGGCCGAGCCTCAGGACAGACACCACGTGCAAGAGCCGAGACAAGATCCGCAATTCACGGATCATTGACCACAGCCTGTCAGCATCCGTCCACCAGCCGACAGGCCCGCCGAAAGTTGTCAGTAGGACCGCATGTGACAGTGACTCCGGACGCGTGCTGGATCCTCATTGGACCGCCCAGCTGGCTGCCTACTGTAGCTTTGGACTTTAGGCTGGCTGCCAGCCATTGCCTTGGACTTTAGGCCGACAACCCGTGTGATCGCCCCATTATATTATTGGCCGGCAGACGATCGCCCCATTATTATAATTGCCGGAAGGCGATCGCCCGCCTGAAGACAAGACTCGACTGCCACTATATATACACGGCTCCGTGCACTTGTTCAAGGACCGAGATTCTGACTCTCAAAACACCCTGCACTCGGATTTCTCACGGATTTTTGCTCACTAAACAAGCATTCTCTGCATTCCCACGAGATTTCACACAGCACTTGGCTATCTCCAACTCTTGGCAACAGCTATCATTCGGTACTTACTTCTCCCGGCCTCTCTCATCAAGCAGACGATCGGCAGGGACGAAGAACAACGAGCTTCGCTCAAGAGCCGGATTAACAGAGTCTTTTTACACTCATTGTATTTAGATTTCTCTCATTAATACTTGTATCCACGAATATTTGTATTAATAACATCTCACGAGAGCATTCAAGCCCGGACCTAAAAAACCCGGCAAATCTAGTGTTTATTCATACTATCTCGGACAAATTGTTGTTTGTTGTCCGTCTTCCAGCAGTATTAATCTTCGGATAAATATTTTGGGCAACAACATCATACATAAAAGAATGGAGACATAAGTCCAAAAAGAAGGTGGATAGAAATGGGGGGCGGGGGGGGGGGGGCATGTAGAAATGGATGAGTTCGGTCCGTTTCGGACTCCCGAGAGTCCAAACAGATAAACTCCAATTCCGTCCCGATGTATTTGTATAGTTTAATTAATCCAATTAATTTCATCATATCAAATACATTATAACATAATTAATTTCTCCAAGAAATAATTATATCCATGAATTAAATTAATCACCCAGTGATATATTTAATTCATTAGGCCGCAAATCAATTTATCCAATAAATCGATTTAGACATCTAATGTCCCAAATTTAGATATCCAAAATCTAATACTCATAATGAGAGAATTAGCTTTATTCATTCCGTCGTCAATCCTATTGCGCTACTCGGTAGGTCCGTCTCAGTTAGCAATGGGAGGAACCAAAGAGTAGTAGCACCACCTAACCAGCCTGGCGGCCTACACTGTACCCCAACTGAGAACGAATGATTGGGATCATTCAAGAACCATTCTGTCGTGAATACCAGTATACGTATAAACCCTTCTTTCAAATGTCCCGATCAAGTTATAGGGTCACGGTCAGTCAAACCCTATCTGTACTTGACGCTATGCATGCGTTAATGCAAATCGAGATCATCGAGCTGTAGTGTATCTAATACAACTAGCTCCAATGCTTTGGCCAAAGACTTATGATCTCATCTACCAATAACCGCATAGGACATATAACCCGCTCACTAACGGGAGAAAGAATTCTATCTTGGTATTCAGTAGGACCTGCTACTTGCCCGTCAAGATGCACGTCGAGGTTGACCCCTGCCTTCCGGTTTACAGGGGCGAACTACTCTAATGAAAATCTTGACGTCACAAGCACATCCCTACTAAATCCTCAAGTCGAAGGTTCACGAATACCTATCACAACCTTTTGATTCCGTCATTAAATGTCCCATAGTGAAATCCGTGTGACGAATCGAGGGTGAGTCAGTTCGAGTATACTAATCCAATTAGCATACCTATAATGTGTGTTCCCACTAAACATTAGTGTTTGACAGGCACTCTCCATGCCAAAGAACACGTCATACAAGTCTTCACATAAACTTAACGCCCAGTCAAGTTTCATCGACTTGCGAACGATTAAGTATTTGAGCTATAACCTTTCCAGTGCCGACCCCTTTATCCAATAAGGAGTGGAACATTTCGCTCTCAAATACACGGACTGATTTCTATATGTTTATTTACGAGTTAGGAATGCCAGTAACTACCAGTAAATAAAGAAACATTCATTTGCCTTATATAAATGATTTACATAATTACAAGTACAATGCCCTCACTCAACAACCTCTGAGTGGCATTCGAGGGCATACTCCTAACAATCTCCCACTTGCACTCAATGCCACACACTATGGTATCTAATACCCATGTTCTCCAGATGACGCTCCAAGCTAGTCTGAGAAAGTGGCTTGGTCAGTGGATCGGCGACGTTGTCGGCCGAGTCTACTCTGTGCAGCACAATGTATCCCTTGCGAACAAATTCTCTTATGAGATGATACTTCCTCTCAATATGTTTGGTGTTGTTGTGAAACCACGGCTCCTTGGCCTGCGCTAAAGCTCCGTCGTTGTCGCAGTACAGCGGAACATGCAGCTCAGCACATGGTATCACTTGAAGTTCTCCCAGAAACTTCTTAATCCAGAACCCTACCTTGGAAGCCTTCGAGGCTGCTTGATACTCAGCCTGACAGGTGGAATCAGCAGTCGCGCTTTGCTTGGCACTACGCCAAGATACTACTCCTCCATTAAGAGTAAATATGTAGCCAGAAGTGGACATCGAGTCGTCCTTCAGTCCTTGGAAGTCCGAATCAGTGAATCCCACCACATCCAATTCTCCACCACCATACATCAGAACCATATCTCTAGTCCTTCTCAAGTACTTGATGTAATACCCGGTTGAAATTCATGTCATTTCAAATCTCCTCATTGTTCAAATTGTGTTTTGTTGGGAGAACCCTTGTAATCATTGCTTGAAACCACAGTTTTGGGGTTTCCGTACTTCCATTTCGTGTTACTGTTTCCCAGATATTGAGTCCTATTGCTTTTATTCTCTTCCCGGATTATTTTGCATCATTTTAGGACCCAAGGGGGGTGTGGGCCGCGGCACAAGGAGTGTGCGCCGCGGCACACCCATTTTCCAGACCTGGCCGAGCAGTCTGTACCTTGTGCCGCGGCACATGCCGGCAGGGCCGCGACACACTGCCGAGTCACTACCCCGGCACACCCGTCCGGGCCGCGGCACACTAGTGTTGCATCTTCGGCCAAACCCGTCTGTACCTTGTGCCGCGGCACATGCCGGCCGGGCCGCGGCACATTGCCGAGCCCTAGGAGCAGTTTTTGGGCCTGTGCCGCGGCACACTTCGGCTGAGCCGCGGCACACAATGCAGTCAACTGTATAATTACATTTTTTTGAGCGAGATCCGCTCATTTCTTCCTTCTTCTTCAACACATACGAGAGAGAGAGCTTGAGGAGAGAAACTTGGCATCATCCATCACTTGAGGGTTTGATTTTCTTCATTTCCTTTCGATCGTGAAGCCCGGATAGTCGATCTATCGCGTATTCTTCGGATCATAATGCTTGGATCTTCAAGAGGTAATTTCTTCAACATCTTGGATTTCGATTTTCGTATTGAGTAATGATGTTTTGGATGTTAATATCATGGTGTACGAAGTGATATACGCATGATTATGGGCATGTTTGATTATTCATTGGATTATCGAAGGATTATTCAAGAACACTTTGAATATTGTGTTGGATTTTGGGGTTTTTCGTAGATTCGTCCGATTTATCCGATTTGAAGCTTGAGAACCTTGAGATTACGATGTATCTATACCGTATGCATGTTTTTCCTACGATTCTACGGATTGGATCGTGCCGTTTTCGGACTTGTGGGAGTTTGGGCGATTTTCCAACCTCTAGTTGTTTATCCGTGTATTTTCATGAATCGTAGACGGGTTTTGGGAATTTCTTCGTGTAATTTGAGTATGGATAATTGATTATCATATTTCTTGCGAATCATTTAGGTGCCGGAAGCGCGTTCTTGGACCTACCGAACTCATACCATTTTTCCGTTCGTTTTCTCGATGTCTCAAAGGCAAGTATATATTTATGATTGTACGTTCTCGACTTTGAAAGTAAGATATATGTTTGGCATAATTATTTATATCCACTCCGGGACGGGCCGAAGGGTCCTCCGAGGGTTTCGTAGCCTCTGGTGCGATTCCATGGATAATATGAATTAACCACTCCAGGACGGGCCGACGGGTCCTCTGAGGGTTCCGTAGCCTCTGGTGAGGTTCCAAGGTTGATCATGTATGTATTGATGCGGTGCTATGAGATTTAGTTATTCCGGAATACTAGTCTTGAATTGATGAATTGACGGTTACATTTACTTTATTGTCAAGAAGTATTGTGTTTCATACTTAATATACTTGCACTAGCTATTCGACGGCTAACCCCTTTATGGGGGAAATACTTTTTATGTATTTCAGGTTCCAGGAGAGCGGACAGGCCGGTATCGGGTCGGCATGAAGATGGTGGGCAAGTGTGA
Organism: Orobanche coerulescens; assembly: GCA_033398695.1. Lineage (NCBI taxonomy): Eukaryota > Viridiplantae > Streptophyta > Magnoliopsida > Lamiales > Orobanchaceae > Orobanche > Orobanche coerulescens. The sequence goes on along the minus strand of CM065815.1, from coordinate 111,548,699 downwards.
TACTGTGTCTTTCCTCCGGTTATGATTTGAGTTTTCCATTCAGTGTTGTTGTACTGGAATGGTTATTAAATACTCGAGTATTGTTTTCCATCTTCCTTGATGTTCCGGCCTGTGTTTGCCGAGGTATTGATTTGTGTTGTGATGTCTTTGGATACATTGGTTATGTTTTGAATATCCTTTGTATTGTTCTTCATTCCACTGTATGTAGACCTTCTCGGTCAAAATCTATAGTTTCGCATAGGTTTAGCCTTGTGGGTCCCACGGAGGGGCTTACGGCGCTGTAATATTCCCTGAATAACTTGGGGGTGTTACAGAATATGGTATCAGAGCTTAGGTCTATGGATACCTAGGCTGTCGGTCTTTTAGGTCGAATGAGTCATCATTTGTCCACAGTATCACTACTCTGCCATCATCACAGTGCGACCGGTACTTGTAAGACCTCTTACTCTTCTGGTGTTTCCTTATTTGTTATGCTTCGTTTTATTGGTATTCTTGAGAATCAATCACCTAAATGACATGCGATTGAACTGTACTTACGTGCCTCGTGTGTTCTTCAGTATGTCAGCTGGTAGGGGCCGTGGCCGTGGTCGTGGCCGTGGACGAGGAAGAGGTCGTGGCGCGGCCGTTTCCATCAGTTCAGTTGCGGGGTCGACCAACCCCAGTTTGTCGAACTCGGTGCATCCTGACACCGAAAGTCAACACGACCAGTCGAATGGCCAGGGGAAAAACGCGGACGTTGGAGTTGCGAATGCACTTCAACAATTGGCTACTCAGATGACTATTTTAGCCCAAACTGTTCAGCTGAATGATCCGAACCCGAACACGGATGCCTTGCTTCAGAATGTAATCCGCATGCACCCTCCACAGTTTGGCAGTACCACAGACCCGTTAGGTTGGGAAGATTAGCTAGCGGAATTGGAAAAGATTTTCGAGGCGGTTGATTGCCCCGAAGTGAGGAAAGTACCGATTGCTCAGTATTTCCTCACTAAGGAGGCCGCTACCTGGTGGAAGGTCATCAAGCCACAGGATCGTATTGCCACGTGGGATGAATTTAAGGAGCTTTTGGAGGCCGAGTTTTGTCCTTGGACGGTGCGAGAGGGCCGAATCCGAGCCTTTTTCGAGGCTAAACCACAAGATATTCCCGTTTCACAGGCGATCGTGGAGGACAACCAACAATTGATCCATGTAAAGGATCAAGTGCGTAACGAGCGTGATAAGATCCGTTATTTTGATATGCGGATGAATTTGGACTTACGGCGGTACATGGCCGGATTTGCTTGTACCACATTGAAAGAGTATCAGGACAGAGCTTTAGCCCATGATATGTTGAGCCCCGACAACGATACCGTTGAAGAACCGAAGAAGCAGAAAGTCGCGGGAAATTTTTCTAACTCCAAGAGTGGCAACTTTTAGAGGCCACAGATGACTAACCGTTCTGCCGGACAGTCGTCCCGTTCTAATAAAGGATAGAGGGGCTACCGTCCTACTCCGGGTACCACAAATCGCACGGTGACTTGCTATAATTGTGGCCGTTCAGGCCACGTTAATTTGGAATGCCACTTTCCACCATTGAAGTGTCACACATGCGGACAGATGGGACATAGAGCGGCTTATTGTTCCGAGCCGAATCAGACTTTAGACACTCGGGCTTCTGCCCCAGCACCACTTGATCAAAGTATGAATCAACGACAATCTTTTGGTCAACCTCACCAGAATTTCGGCAGGGGCCGGGGACGGGGTCAGAACGCTGGAGGGGGGAACTCTAGCGTCGGTTCGGTATAGCCACGGGTTTATGAGATGCGTCGAACAGATGAACCCGACGCGGCGGTGGTTTCAGGTACCATTCATATTTTATCTTATCCAGTCCGTGTACTTTTTGATACGGGTGCTACACATTCTTTTATTTCTTTGGAGTGTGTACGCCGTTTGAATATAACTTGTTTGACTGCTTGCAATCCCTTCATCGTGAAACTGCCTAGCAGGGATAGAATTGTGGGGAACCGGGAGATTAGAGATTTTCTGGTGATTATATCCGGTATGGAATGGTTGTCGAATCTGATTGTAGTTGATATGGAAGGCAAGGACGTGATCCTCGGCGAGGATTGGCTTGATAGTCACCAAGCGATTATGAATTACCGTACCAAGGTTATCACCATGATGACTAAAGACGGGTCTGAGTACTCATTTTTGGGACGTAAGTCGGGCCAATCCAGGTTACTTATCAGTGCCATGAAGGCCGTAAAACTTTTGAATAAAGGTTGTACGGGCTATTGGTGTTATGCCTTGAAAACGGAAGGAAATGAAGTCGATTTCTCTTCGATTCCGGTTGTTAATGAGTATCCCGATGTTTTTCCGGATGACCTCCCGGTATTACCGCCAGATCGAGAGATAGAATTTTCCGTAGACTTAGAGCCAGATGCGGCTCCGATTTCTAAAGCACCTTATCGGATGGCACCTTCCGAGATGCACGAATTGAAGACTCAGTTGGGAGAACTTCTGGAAAAAGGGTACATCAGACCGAGCGCTTCGCCTTGGGGCGCGCCTGTTCTTTTCGTGAGGAAGTAGGATGGTTCACTATGTTTGTGCATCGACTACCGTGAGCTGAACAAAGTAACCATCAAGAACAAATATCCTTTGCCTCGTATAGACGATTTATTTGATCAATTGCAAGGGGCTGTGGTTTTCACGAAGATTGATTTATGATCCGGGTATTATCAACTCAGGGTGAGGGAGTCCGACGTTCCGAAGACGGCATTTCGGACGAGATATGGGCATTATGAATTTGTAGTTATGCCTTTTGGGTTGACAAATGCGCCGGCAGTATTCATGCAATTAATGAATAAGATATTCATCGAGTACCTCGACAGGTGTGTATTTGTCTTTATTGACGACATCTTGATCTATTCTCGAGATAAGGAGGAACATGCCCGACACTTGCGTTTGATTTTGAACATTTTGAGAACCGAGCACCTCTATGAAAAATTCTCGAAATGTGAGTTTTGGTTGGAAGAAGTTATGTTTCTCGGCCATGTGATTTCGGCCGAAGGGGTTCGTGTAGACCCGCAGAAGATTGAGGCAGTGCTAGATTGGGCACCGCCTAAAAATGTTAAGGAAGTTCGTAGCTTTTTGGGACTTGCTGGGTATTACCGTCGGTTTGTCGAGGGGTTCTCGAAACTCGCTCGGCCGCTTACGAAATTACTCCAGAAGACCGAAAAGTTTATTTGGACGGATGAGAGACAACAGAGCTTCGATGAACTGAAGATACGATTGACTTCAGCGCCGATTTTAACTTTACCGCATGGTAGCGAGGGCTTTGCAGTTTATAGTGGCCGGGTCAAGGCACTGGCTGTGTACTTATGCAGCATGATAAGACGATAGCTTTTGCGTCACGACAATTAAAGCCTTATGAGATGAATTATCCTACTCACGATTTAGAGTTGGCCGCAATTGTCTTCGCACTCAAGATTTGGCGGCATTATTTGTATGGTTCACCGTGCCGGATTTATACCGATCACAAGAGCCTGAAGTATATTTTCAGTCAGAAGGAGCTGAATATGAGACAGAGACGTTGGTTAGAGTTGATAAAGGATTATGATTTGGAAATTCTTTACCACCCCGGAAAAGCCAATGTCGTTGCGGATGCTTTGAGCCGCAAATCGGCATCTCTTCAAATGCTCGAGGTTCTTACATCACAGACAAAAATTCGTCAGGATATATTGGAGCAAGGGATAGAAGTTTGGCTTCAGCGAGTACAGGGACAGTTGTGTACTCTCGAAATTACTTCGTCCTTGGTTGATGACATCAAAGGGAAGCAGTGGAGTGACCCGATGATCACTCAACTGAAGGAAGATGTAATTAAAGGAAAAGCTCCTGGCTTTATGGTTCACGAGGATAGTATTCTGAGATTTCAGGGCAGGCTTTGTGTTCCGAACGATTTAGAGTTGAGGCAGAGAATTCTCCGAGAAGCTCATGCTACGCCTTACTCAATCCACCCCGGGACGAGTAAGATGTACAAATATTTGAAGCGCAATTTTTGGTGGAATAACATGAAGAAGGATGTTACGGAGTTTGTACTACGGTGCTTGACGTGTCAACAAGTCAAGATAGAACATCAACGACCAGCGGGGTTGTTGAAACCGCTTCCCATTCCCGAGTGGAAGTGGGAAGATATCTCTATGGATTTCATCGCCGGCATGCCAAGAACTCGGGCCGGAATGAATATGATTTGGGTAATTGCTGATCGGTTGACCAAGTCTGCACACTTCTTGGGTATTAAGGATACTTGGGGACCGGATAGACTGGCTCGAACCTTTATTGCTGAGATCGTGAGGTTACACGATGCCCCCAAGACCATTGTTTCTGATCGAGATGTCCGTTTCGTATCGCATTTTTGGCAGGCCGTTCATCAGGCTCTGGGTACGGAGTTTAGATTGAGCACTTCCTTTCATCCTCAGTCGAACGGTCAGACAGAGAGGACGATTTAGACGTTGGAAGATATGTTGCGGACTTGTGCCTTAGATTGGAGTAATGATTGGGAGCTTCACTTACTGTTGATTGAGTTTGCTTACAATAATAGTTGGCATGCGTCGATCAAAATGGAACCCTTCGATACACTCTATGGTAGGCGATGTAGGTCGCCACTATGTTGGGACGAGGCTTCTGAGCTAGTTGGGATGGAGCCGGATATGTTGATGGAGACTAAGGAAAAGATTTTTATTATCCGGGACCGATTGTTGGCTGCCCAGAGTCGTCAGAAATCTTATGCTGATACTCGTCGTCGACCCTTGGAGTTTGAGGTAGGGGATCATGTCTTGCTCAAGGTATCGCCGACCAGGGGAGTTTTCCGCTTCGGGAAAAAGGGGAAACTTAGTCCGAGGTATATCGGACCCTTCGAGATTTTGGACAGAGTTGGAGATTTAGCTTATCGCTTGGCGTTGCCTCCAGCTTTGAGTCACGTCCACAGTGTTTTTCATGTGTCTCAATTGAGAAAGCACGTACCGGATCCGAGCCACATTATCGACTACAGTGAGATTGACGTATCCGAGGATATTACCTTTCCGGAGAAACCCGTGAAGATCCTCGAGCGTCGCGAGAAACAACTTCGGCATAAGACCATTCCACTGGTTAAAGTGCAATGGTCGAGGCATGGAGTCGAGGAGTCGACTTGGGAGACGGAAGAGAAGTTGTGAGTGGAATACCCCAAACTATTTATTTCTTAAGTTTCGGGACGAAACTTCTTTTTAGAGGGGGATAATGTAATACCCGGTTGAAATTCATGTCATTTCAAATCTCCTCATTGTTCAAATTGTGTTTTGTTGGGCGAACCCTTGTAATCATTTCTTGAAACCACCGTTTTGGGGTTTCCGTACTTCCATTTCGTGTTACTATTTCCGAGATATTGAGTCCTATTTCTTTTATTCTCTTCCTGAATCATTTTTCATCATTTTAGGACCCAAGGGGGGTGTGGGCCACGGCACAAGGAGTGTGCGCCGCGGCACACCCATTTTCCAGACCTGGCCGAGCAGTCTGTACCTTGTGCCGCGGCACATGCCGGCGAGGCGCGGCACCTGCTGCCGAGTCACTGCGGCACACACACGTCCGGCCGCGGCACACTCGTGTTGTATCTTGGCCAAACCTGTCAGACCTTGTGCCGCGGCACATGCCGGCGGGATGCGGCACCTTCGAGCCACAGGAGGCGATTTTGGGCTGTGCGGCACACTTCGGCTGAGCCGCGGCACACAATGCAGTCAACTGTATAATCACATTTTTTTGAGCGAGATCAGATCATTTCTTCCTTCTTCTTCAACACATATGAGAGAGAGAGCTTGACGAGAGAAACTTGGCATCATCCATCACTTGAGGGTTTGATTTTCTTCATTTCCTTTCGATCGTGAAGCCCTGATAGTCGATCTAACGCGTATTCTTTGGATCATAGTGCTCGGATCTTCAAGAGGATTTTTCTTCAACATCTTGGATTTCGATTTTCGTATTGAGTAATGATGTTTCGGATGTTAAGATCATGGTGTACGAAGTGATATACGCATGATTATGGGCATGTTTGATTATTCATTGGATTATTGAAGGATTATTCAAGAACACTTTGAATATTGTGTTGGATTTTGGGGTTTTTCGTAGATTCGTACGATTTATCTGATTTGAAGCTTGAGAACCTTGATATTATGATGTATCTATACCGTATGCATGTTTTTCCTACGATTTTACGGATTCGATTGTGCTGTTTTCAGACTTGTGGGAGTTTGGGCGATTTTCCAACCTCTAGTTGTTTATCCTTGTATTTTCATGAATCGTAGACGGGTTTCGGGAATTTCTTCATATAATTTGAGTATGGATAATTGATTATCATATTTCTTGCGAATCGTTTAGGTGCCGGAAGCGCGTTCTTGGACCTACCGAACTCATACCGTTTTTCCGTTCGTTTTCTCGATGTCTCAAAGGCAAGTATATATTTATGATTGTACGTTCTCGACTTTGAAAGTAAGATATATGTTTGGCATAATTATTTTTATCCACTCCGGGATGGGCCGACGGGTCCTCTGAGGGTTTCGTAGCCTCTGGTGCGATTCCATGGATAATATGAATTAACCACTCCGGGACGGGCCGACGGGTCCTCTGAGGGTTCCGTAGCCTCTGGTGCGGTTCCACGGTTGATCATGTATGTATTGATGCGGTGCTATGAGATTTAGTTATTCCGGAATACTAGACTTGAATTGATGAATTGACGGTTATATTTACTTTATTGTCGAGAAGTATTGTGTTTCATACTTAATATACTTGCACTAGCTATTCGACGGCTAACCCCTTTATGGGGGAAATACTTTTTATGTATTTCAGGTTCCAGGAGAGCGGACAGGCCGGTATCGGGTCGGCATGAAGATGGTGGGCAAGTGTGATACTGTGTCTTTCCTCCGGTTATGTTTTGAGTTTTCCATTCAGTGTTGTTGTATTGGAATGGTTATTAAATACTCGAGTATTGTTTTCCATCTTCCTTGATGTTCCGGCCTGTGTTTGCCGAGGTATTGATTTGTGTTGTGATGTCTTTGGATACATTGGTTATGTTTTGAATATCCTTTGTATTGTTCTTCATTCCACTGTATGTAGACCTTCTCGGTCAAAATCTATAGTTCCGTGTATGTTTAGCCTTGTGGGTCCCACGAAGGGGCTTACGGCGCTGTAATATTCCCTAAATAACTTGGGGGTGTTACACTTGAGAACGTTCTTTACGGCAGTCCAATGTTCCCTACCTGGGTTTGCCTGAAACCTACTCACCACGCTTACAGCATGCGCGATGTCAGGTCTTGTAGACAACATAGCATACATAAGGCTACCCACGGCCGAAGCATATGGTATATTACTCATTTCCTTGCGTTGTTCCTCACTTTGAGGACACATCTTCAAGGAGAGTTTTATTTCATGTTGCATCGGTAGGAACCCTCTTTTAGAATCATCCATCTTAAATCGCTTTAAGATTTTATCTATATAGAGGGCTTGGGAAAGACCTATTGTTCTCTTCGCTCTATCCCGGTAGAGTCGAATACCAAGAATATAGGTAGCTTCTCCCAAGTCTTTCATGGAGAAATTACTCGAAAGCCAAGCTTTCACAGAACTGAGCATTCCCACATCATTTCCTATTAGTAGAATGTCATCTACATATAGTACTAAGAATGCGATCTTGCTCCCACTAACCCTCTTGTATACACAAGGTTCCTCCTCATTTTGCACGAAATCAAACTCTTTGATTGCCTCGTCAAAACGAAGGTTCCAACTACGCGACGCTTGCTTCAGTCCATAAATAGAACGCTGAAGCTTGCACACTTTCTGAATATCAACTTCGGACACAAAGCCTTTAGGCTGCTCCATATAGATTTCCTCCTCGAGGAATCTATTAAGGAAAGCCGTTTTTATGTCCATTTGCCATATCTCATAATCATGGTAGGCAGCTATAGCAAGCATCATGCGAATAGACTTGATCATGGCTACAGGCGAGAAGGTATCGTGGTAATCGATCCCTTCCTTCTGGGTATAACCCTTTGCCACAAGCCCGGCCTTATAGGCGTCAACCTTGCCATCACCATCAGTCTTTATCTTGTAGATCCACTTGTTCCCAATAAGCACTATGCCCTTGGGGCGGTCTACTAGAGTTCAGACCTGATTGACATGCATCGAGTCTATCTCAGCTTCTATAGCTTCACGCCATTTCACGGAGTCTACATCCACCATCGCTTGGTCATAGGTCGTCGGGTCGGTCTCTTGTCTATCACTTGGAACCTCATGGAGACCCAACTCCTCCAAGTGCACAAGCCCATACCTCTCAGGTAAATGAGACACCCTACTAGACCTACAAGGTGGTTGTACTTGTGGTTCAGAAAGTTCGGTTCCAGTTTCTTGCACAGGTGTCTCTCGAGGAGTTTCATTGTATTCTTCTAAAGAAATACTTCTACCTGCTCTGCCTTCCTGAATGAACTCATCTTCCAGGAAGTGTGCTTGTAAAGCAACAACGATCATTCGATCTTCGGGCATGTAGTATATATATCCCATCGTCCCAGACGGGAATCCAATGAAACGTCCCTTCGCAGACCTATCTTCCAACTTTTCCACCTTAGTCTTCTTGACGTAGGCGGGACATCCCCAAATCCTAATATGATTAAGACTTGGTTTCCTTCCCTCCCACATCTCATGTGGAGTTTTAGGAACGGATTTGGAAGGACATCTGTTCAAGATATACGCGGCAGTCAGGAGTGCATACCCCCACAGGTAAATCGGCAAGTCAGTATAGCCCAGCATGGAACGGACCATGTTCAACAGGGTTCGGTTACTTCTTTCTGACACACCATTTAACTGAGGAGTACCTGAAGGTGTTAGTTGTGAAACTATTCCATGTTCCTTAAGGAACTCGTCAAACTCTGTACTCATATACTCGCCACCTCGGTCCGACCGAAGTGCTTTGATATGATTACCAGTTTGTTTCTCGACTAGGGCCTTGAATTCCTAGAATTTCTCAAAAGCCTCGGATTTATGTTTCATTAAGTATACATAACCATACCTAGTATGATCATCCGTAAACGTAATGAAATATTGATATCTGTCACGTGCTGCTTCCAAAGCACCACATACGTCGGTATGAATTAATCCCAGTTTATCAGCGGCTCTTTCAAAAGTCCCTGTGAAGGGGGACTTAGTCATTTTGCCTTTAAGGCAAGATTCACAAGTAGGAAAGGGATCCGATCCCAATAGACCCATAAGTACATCCTTTTCCATCTTGTAAACCTTGGTCTGACCAACATGACCAAGTCTAAGATGCCATTTCAAAACTTGATTGGTTTCATCCCTACCACGTTTTCTAGTCATAGTATTCACAACTACTTTGTTGCTGAGATTTAGATGATACAATCCATTTAACAATGTAGCAGTACCCACTAGTTTATTTCTAAAATAAATTTTGCAGGAACCATAACCAATGAAAAATGAAAAGCCTTTTCGGTCCATGACCGTAATAGATACAATGTTTTTATGCCCCCTGGGCAAAACAAGTACATATTCTAAAGTCAAAACAAAGCCGGATTCTAAACCCAAAAGAAGTGATCCTATGTCGGTCGCCTCGACACTATGCCCGCTTCCGACTGTGATCATAACTTCTCCAGCTCCAAGCTTCCTACTTTGTTCCATATCCTGATTCACCGTACAAATATGAGAACTAGCACCAGAATCCAGTATCCAGGAAGTAGAAAATACAGTAGCAGAACAATTTGTTTCCAAAACTAGAAGTTATGTACCTGAAGTGCCATGAAGAATCGGACAGTCTCTAGCCCAGTGGCCCAGCTCACCACACTTGAGATAAGCATCCTTCTTCTTCTTGTTCTTCGGAACCATCGGGGCCTAGCCCTTTCCCTTAAGGTCCTTAGCTTGCGGTCCAGTCCGCTTCTTGGTCTTTTTCTTCTTATTCTTAGACCTCCGAGGTCCAGAAGAAATCACAAGAGCAGACTCCTTCATCCGCGGAGTCTTCATCTGAGACTGAGCGGTCACAAGTTTGTTCATTAGCCCAGCCTATTTACATGCAATCTCATTGCAGTTAAAGTTCATAACAAACTGTGAGAAGGAATCAGGGAGAGACTGTGGGATAAGGTCGGTTTGGAGAGAAGTATCCATTTTAAAATCAAGAACCTCCAATCTCTCGATTATGGATATCATTTTGAGGACGTGTTCCCCAACCTTCTCACCTTCCTTCATCCGTGCACCGAACAGTTGCTTGGATATCTCATATCTAGCAGTTCTGCTGTGCTCACCATAAAGTTCGGTTAAGTGAGATAGAATCTGCCTAGCAGAAGTCATTTTCTCATGAGCTCTCTGAAGCTCATTAGACATGGAAGCCATCATATAAGCACGGACATTCACGTCATCCTTAACCCACTTTTCGTGGTTTTCAATATCTTCCTGATTGGCTCGGGTCCGCACAGGAGGCCCCGGAATGTCCGTCTCCAAGACGTATCCCAGTGCCTCTATACTGAGGACAATCATCGAGTTGCGGCCAATCCACAAAGTTAGGTCCCATTAAGGTGTTCTTTTGAGCGAGTGCGAGTGGATTCATTGTCATATTGAGATTTGAGTCTGCATTAAGTACGATAGATTAATTAGTGACTCATTCAATTATGTTCTGAGTATAGAATTAAGGTCTTTTCTATTCTTGTTACCCATCTCCCACTATTTTTATCGGAATAACACACTCCCATGTGAAATCCGGAAGTATCGTCGCTCTACTTCATAGTGGTGATCGAGTTCTTTATAAATCTTAATAGAGGGCAACCGAACAGGTTTCTAGTCTATTAATTTTCATAAAGTGGTGTCCAACACCAACCCATCTAATGGATGATTCGATCTTCTTTTTCCCCTTGTTCATTCCCCTCAACCTATATGGTTTCTATGGTTTGTGAACAAGTTAAGTTTATACCATCGACGCAAATCAGTTTCACAATTGAATCTTATCCGGTAACCTATCAGGTATCTAGGGATAAAATTTGCTCCAACCGAAGGCATCCAATGCGCTTCCGGTAATTTATTCGTCCTCCCTGAATGATTACCCCAATAACTCGGAAGCATAGCACATCCGGTTTGGATTTCAATTTCTCGAAAACTCGATGGAGGGAAGGAAAACCTTGAAACCTTATAAACTTAATTATTTGTTGTGGAAGAATTATCGCGATTAACGTTACACTTTGAACATTAATCATTTAAGCGCATTTGTGGCATTCATTCAACATGAAACAACCATTCACAACCTAGTTGCTACCAACATGTGGTTCATGGACCGTTCCTAGAAAACAAAAAACTCCGTAATCTAATTACAAGTCTTCGTCTTGAATCTTCGTCTTCTCGAAATGGATCTTCCTCCAGTCTTCGTCATTACATATAAATTTTACATTGAAAATTGCATCCTAGATACAAATTTTTCTAGTAAAATAAATAGGCTCAAAACGGCGTTTACAACCCAATCGAATAAAACGAACGATTCAAAAACTAAGTCCACGAACCACATCCCCATTCAAAAGCATTCATCCAAAAAATACTAAATAAATGGAAAGTGTAGAGATACATTGATCCAATCAACAATACGAACCGATCAAATCGATTCACACAATCGGTAATATGATAACGTTCAAAATAATGCGGTCGACCATAAATATTCCAATTAATCAAAATTCCATTATAAAATGAAATACCATAAATCATTTTAATCATATTAAATTCAATTTAATATGCGGGAGATTAATTTTTAAGAATACACGGAAAAATCGAGCCGGGGCGAAAATGGGCTGCCTGGCCGAGTCACCCTCGGCAGCTTTCCGGCAGACAGGCCTGCATGGCCGAGTCACGCTCGGAAGATGCCAGCCAGGACACGGACCGTGTCTCCAGACACGGTCAGTCAGCGATGGCACTTTGGAGGCTGCCGGACAGGGCCGTGTCACCGGACACGGCCGAGTCACCCGGCGACAACACCGCCTTTGTCCGAAAAATCGTCCGACGACGATTCGGAGCTCGATTTCCGACCGGATATCCAATATCAATATTTTTCAGCATTCATATCTTCAATATAAATCATATTTTCCAGAAATTTAAGATTTATATTTAGACATAAACTTACGAAAAATATAACTACAACGTACGTAAAAACATATACCACGATTATGACTAAAATGATTCCAAATCATTCACCATCTAATCAAGCATTCCAAATGCTAATATCGTATATACGATCGCAAGACCTATGCTCCGATACCACTGTTGGGATTCGGTGCCTAAATCGAAGGCCCAACGGAAGCGGTAAAACGAAAATTAATTCGATCCGAATCCCTACGAGGATCGATCGAGCTACGTATATACGAATATATATAAACGAATTCAACAAGAGATATAGAAACTCACCCTTGTAGTCCGTTGATTAGATTGAATCCTTCTCTTGAGCTATTCCCCAAGCTTTGCTTGATCTCTACGAATCTATTCCGCTCCAAGCCCTTGAACGATCCAACGCCGAAAATACCGCATCTCTACTTTCCACGAGCCGGAAAGACGATCGGAACAAAAACACTCGATTAACCTCTAAGGTTACAGCTAGAATCAAGTGATGAAACTTTTATTAATACACTCTAAGTGTATAATATATCTCTCAATAATTTTCAATCAATTTTTCTCCAAGAAAATGAAGAAGAAGTGAATGAAGAAGATGAAGATGAGTGTTAAACTCAAAGTCTATCTCTCTCTCTCTATCCTCACGTTGGAATGCTTGGAAAAGAAAGTGATTGTCATCTTCATCATTTATTCAACTCCCCACTTCCTTTAACAACTCATGCATGTGGGAATCTTAACCCCACCTCCACAATTATCATACATAAAAGAATGGAAACATAAGTCTAAAAAGAAGGTGGCTAGAAATGGGGGGGGGCATGGAGAAACGGATGAGTTCGGTCCGTTTCGGACTCCCGAGAGTCCAAACAGATAAACTCCAATTCCGTCCCGATGTATTTGTATAGTTTAATTAATCCAATTAATTTCATCATATCAAATACATTATAACATAATTAATTTCTCCAAGAAATAATTATATCCATGAATTAAATTAATCACCTAGTGATATATTTAATTCATTAGGCCGTAAATCAATTTATCCAATAAATCGATTTAGACATCTAATGTCCCAAATTTTGATATCCAATATCTAATACTCATAATGAGAGAATTAGCTTTATTCATTCCGTCGTCAATCCTATTGCGCGACTCGGTAGGTGTTGGGATTCGGTGCCTAAAACGAAGACCCAGCGGAAGCGGTAAAAAAAAATTAATTCGATCCGAATCCCTACGAGGATCGATCGAGCTACGCATATACGAATATAAAAAAAAAAACAAAGGAAGATTTGAAACCATACCCTTGTCGTCCGTTGATTATATGGAATTCCTTCTCTTGAGCTATTCCCCAAACGATCCAAAATGCTCCAAGCCCTTGGATGATCCAACGCCAAAAAAACCGCGTCTCTACTTGTCACGCGTCGGAGAAACGAATGGAATGACAACACTTGATTAACCTCTAAGGTTACGGCTAGAATCAAGTGGTGAAGCTTTGATTATAATAGTCTAAGTGTATAATTTATTTCTCTCAATTAATTTCTTGATTTTTTCTCCAAGAACAACAAGAACAAGATGAAGAATGAGATGAAGACTTTGGAATGAACTCTAAGTTCTTTTCCACTGTTTCTCTCTCTTCTACTTACGTAAGGAATCAATAGTGTGTACAAGAGTCACAAGTCTTCTCCCTTTATTCATTCTTTATTCACCAACAACCCACTAAACATCTCATCTCACATGAGAGATGCCTTTCAAGTCATTGTCTTCCATTTAAAAATGGAAACAAAAGACAAGATGAAAGGTGGTGGAAATGGGGGGTGGCCATCTAGAAGGGTAGGTGGAGTTCGGTCCGTTTCGGACTCCCGCGAGTTCAAACAGATAAACTCTAAATCCGTTCTAATGTATTTATATCAATTAATTAATCCAATTAATTAATTATATCAAATACATAATAACATAATTAATTTCTCCAAAAAATAATTATTTTCATGAATTAAATTAATGACCCAGTAATTTATTTAATTCATTAGGCTGTAAATTAATTTATCCAATAAATCAATTTAGACATCCAATGTGCCAATTAATTAGATATTCAATATCTAATATTAATTATGAGAGAATAAGCGTGATTCATTCCGTCGTCAATCCTATTGCGCGACTCGGTAGGTCCGTCTCAGTCAGCAATGGGAGGAACCAAAGAGTAGTAGCACCTCCTAGCCAGCCTGCGGCCTACACCGTACCCCAACTGAGAACGAATGATTGGGATCATTCAAGAACCATTCTGTCGTGAATACCAGTATACGTATAAACCCTTCTTTCAAATGTCCCGATCAAGTTATAGGGTCACGGTCAGTCAAACCCTATCTGTTACTTGACGCTATGTATGCATTAATGCAAATCGAGATCATTGAGCTCTCGTGTATCCAATACAACTAGCTCCAATGCTTTGGCCAAAGACTTATGATCTCATCTGCCAATAACCGCATAGGACATATAACCCGCTCACTAACGGGATAAAGAATTCTATCTTGGTATCCAGTAGGACCTGCTACTTGCCCGTCAAGATGCACGTCGAGGTTGACCCCCGCCTCCCGGTTTATAGGGTCGAACTACTCTAATGAAAATCTTGACGTCACAAGCACATTCCTACTAAATCCTCAAGTCAAAGGTTCACGAATACCTATCACAACCTTTCGATTCCGTCATTGACTGTCCCGGAGTGAAATCCGTGTGACGAATCGAGGGTGAGTCGGCTCGAGTATACTAATCCAATTAGCATACCTATAACGTGTGCTCCCACTAACTATTAGCGTTCGACAGGCACTCTCCATGTCAAAGAACACCTCATACAAGTCTTCACATAAACTTAATGCCCAGTTAAGTTTCATCGACTTGCGAACGATTAAGTATTTGAGCTATAAACCTTTCCAGTGCCGACCTCCTTATCCAATAAGGAGTGGAACGTTTTGCTCTCAAATACATGGACTAGTTTCTATACGTATATTTACGAGTTAGGAACGCCAGTAACTACCAGTAAATAAAGAAACATTCATTGCCTTATATTAATGATTTACATAATTACAAGTACAATGCCCTCACTCAACATCCTCTGAGTGGCATTCGAGGGTATATTCCTAACAGTAGGTCCGTCTCAGTTAGCAATGGGAGGAACCAAAGAGTAGTAGCACCACCTAGCCAGCCTGGCGGCCTACACTGTACCCCAACTGAGAACGAATGATTGGGATCATTCAAGAACCATTCTGTCGTGAATACCAGTATACGTATAAACCCTTCTTTCAAATGTCCCGATAAAGTTATAGGGTCACGGTCAGTCAAACCCTACCTGTACTTGACGCTATGCATGCGTTAATGCAAATCCAGATCATCGAGGTGTAGTGTATCTAATACAACTAGCTACAATGCTTTGGCCAAAGAATTATGATTTCGTCTGCCAATAACCGCATAGGACATATAACCCGCTCACTAACGGGAGAAAGAATTCTATCTTGGTATTCAGTAGGACCTGCTACTTGCCCGTCAAGATGCACGTCCAGGTTGACCCCCGCCTTCGGTTCTGAGGTCGAACTACTCTAATGAAAATCTTGACGTCACAAGCACATCCCTACTAAATCCTCAAGTCGAAGGTTCACGAATACCTATCACAACCTTTCGATTCCGTCATTGACTGTCCCGGAGTGAAATCCGTGTGACGAATCGAGGGTGAGTCGGTTCGAGTATACTAATCCAATTAACATACTTATAACGTGTGCTCCCACTAACCATTAGTGTTCGACAGGCACTCTCCATGCCAAAGAACACGTCATACAAGTCTTCACATAAACTTAACGCCCAGTCAAGTTTCATCGACTTGCAAACGATTAAGTATTTGAGCTATAACCTTTCCAGTGCCGACCCCCTTATCCAATAAGGAGTGGAACGTTTTGCTCTCAAATACACGGACTAATTTCTTTATGTTTATTTACGAGTTTGGAATGCCAGTAACTACCAGTAAATAAAGAAACATTCATTTGCCTTATATAAATGATTTACATAATTACAAGTACAATGCCCTCACTCAACAACCTCTGAGTGGCATTCCAGGGCATACTCCTAACAGTAATAGGTTGCCTTTATTTGTAATTTTTTATTGTAATTACATTGTTGGAAATTCACATAACCAACAATCGTAAGACAATTTTTATTTTTCTGTAATTTCCAATGGCGACCGATGCTGATGCTGCTGCCACTGCCAAAACTGCTGCACCTACTATTGCAGTTCAGACTGAGAAACCCGAGAAGTTTTCGGGTGTTGACTTTAAGAGATGGCAACAAAAAATGTTATTTTATCTCACTACCTTGGGGCTTGCTGTTTACCTCAAGGATAATCCTCTTGTGGTCAGTGAGATGGAAACTAATCATACGAAGCATTTTGCTTATGATCAGTGGTATAACAGTGACTTTATGTACCGCAATATGATATTGAATGGGCTGATTGATTCTTTTTACAATGTGTACGGTCATATCAAGACATCCAAAGAGCTCTGGAAACCTTTGGAGAAAAAGTATAAAACCGATGATACTGGTGCCAAGAAGTTCGTGATTGGACGCTAACTGGACTTTCATATGACGAATTTGTTAGGAGTATGCCCTCGAATGCCACTCAGAGGTTGTTGAGTGAGGGCATTGTACTTGTAATTCTGTAAACCATTTATATAAGGCAAATGATTGTTTCTTTATTTACTGGTAGTTACTGGCATTCCTAACTCGTAAATAAACATATAGAAACTAGTCCGTGTATTTGAGAGCAAAACGTTCCACTCCTTATTGGATAAGGGTGCCTTTGGAAAGGTTTATAGCTCAAATACTTAATCGTTCAAGTCGATGAAACTTGGAGGCGTTAAGTTTATGTAAAGACTTGTATGACGTGTTCTTTGACATGGAGAGTGCTGTCGAACACTAATGGTTAGTGGGAGCACACGTTATAGGTATGCTAATTAGATTAGTATACTCGAACGACTCACCTCGATTCGTCACATGGATTTCACTCAGGACGATCAATGACGGAATCGAAAGGTTGTGATAGGTATTCGTGAACCTTCGACTTGAGGATTTAGTAGGGATGTGCTTGTGACGTCAAGATTTTCATTAGAGTAGTTCGACCTGTAAACGGAAGGCGGGGTCAACCTCGGCGTGCATCTTGGCGGCAAGTAGCGAGTCTGCGAATACCAAGATAGAATTCTTTCTCCCGTTAGTGAGCGGGTTATATGTCCTATGCGGTTATTGGCAGATGAGATCATAAGTCTTTGGCCAAAGCATTGGAGCTAGCTGTATTAGATACACGAGAGCTCGATGATCTCGATTTGCATTAACGTATGCATAGCGTCAAGTACAGATAGGGTTTGACTGACCGTGACCCTATAACTTGATCGGGACATTTGAAAGAAGGGTTTATACGTTCTTGTATTCACGACGAATGGTTCTTGAATGATCCCAATCATTCGTTCTCGATCGAGGATGTACAGTGTAGGCCACCAGTCAAGCTGTGGTGCTACTACTCTTTGGTTCCTCCCATTGCTGACTGAGACGGACCTACCGAGTCGCGCATTAGGATTGACAACGGAATGAATCGAGCTAATTCTCTCATTATGAATATTAGATATTTGATATCAAATTTGGGACATTGGATGTTTAAATCGATTTATCGGATAAATTGATTTACGGCTTAATGGATTAAATATATCATGGGTGATTAATTTAATTCATGAATATAATTATTTCTTGGAGAAATTAATTATGTTATTTTGTATTTGATATGTTTAATTAATTGGATTAATTAATCGATACAAATACATCAGAACGGAATCGTAGTTTATCTGTTTGGACTCACGGGAGTCCGAAACGAACCGAACTCATCCGTTTCTGCATGGTAGCCACCCCCTAATTTCCACCCACTTTCCTCTTGTCTTGTTGTTTTCATTTTATATGAAAAAGATGACTTTGTGGGGCTTAGATTCTCATAATAATGAGATGTATCATGTGAGTGGAAATAGAATAAAGAGAGGAAGACTTCTCACCTCACTTCACTTTGATTCCAACGTGAGCTTTGAGTGTAGAGAGAGAAAAGACTTCTCCAAGTCTTCTTCATCATCTTCCTCTTTATTCATCAAGTTCTTGATTTTTCTTGGAAGAAAATTGAGAAATAAAAGAGAGATTGTGAGTTATACACTTAGAGTGTTATAATTTCATATTGCAAGCTTCATCACTTGATTCTAGCCGTAACCTTAGAGGTTAATCAAGTGTTGTTGTTCGATCGTTTTTCCGCGCGTGGCAAGTAGAGACGCGGTGTTTTCGGCGTTGGATCGTTCAAGGGCTTGGAGCGGATTGAACTCGTAGAGATCAAACTAAAGCTTGGGGAATAGCTCAAGAGAAGGTTTCCATTTAATCAACGGACTTGAGGGTTAGTTTCTTATGACTCTTGCTTTTCGTTTATATATTCGTATATACGTAGCTCGATCGATTCGTAGGGATTCGGATCGAATTAATTTTCGTTTCACCGCTTCCCGGGCCTTCGTTTTAGGCACCGAATCCCAACAGGGTATCGGAGCGTAGGTCTTGCGATCGTATATACGATATTGGCATTTGGAATGCTTGATTAGATGGTGAATGATTTGGAATCATTTTAGTCATAATCGTGGTATATATTTTACGTTCGTTGTAGTTATATTTTTCGTAAGTTTATGTCTAAATATAAATCTTAATTTCTTGGAAATATGATTTATATTGAAGATATGAATGTTGAAAAATATTGATATCGATATCCGGTCGAAAATCGAGCTCCGAATCGTCGTCGGACGACTTTTCGGACAAAGGCGTGAAGCTGCCGGGGTGACTCGGCGTGTCCGTGACACGGGCCGTGTCGAGCGACCCAGCCTTGCCGCGGCGAGACCGACCGTGTCGGAGACACGGGCCGTGCACTGGCCGTAGGCTGCCGAGCATGACTCGGCCATGCAGCGATCGGTAGGAAAGGTGCCGGCGATGACTGACTCGGCCATGGCAGCCATTTTCGCCCCGGCTCGATTTTTCCGTGTATTCTTGAAAATTAATCTCGCATGTTAAATTGGATTTAATATGATTAAAATGATTTATGGTATTTCATTTTATAAGGAAATTTTATTAATTGGAATATTTATGGTCGATCAATTATTTTGAACGTTATTATATTACCGATTGTGTGAATCGATTGGATCGGTTCGTATTGTTGATTGGATCAATGTATCTCTACGCTTTCCATTTATTTAGTATTTATTGAATGAATGCTTTTGAATGGGGATGTGGTTCGTGGACTTAGTTTTTGAATCGTTCGTTTTATTCGATTGGGTTGTAAAGGCCGTTTTGAGCCTATTTATTTTACTAGAAAAATTTGTATCTAGGATGCAATTTTCAATGTAAAATTTATATGTAATGACGAAGACCGGAGGAAGATCCATTTCGAGAAGACGAAGATTCAAGACGAAGACTTGTAATTAGATTACGGAGTTTTGTTTTCTAGGAACGGTCCATGAACCACATGTTGGTAGCAACTAGGTTGTGATTGGTTGTTTCATATTGTATGAATGCCACAAACGCGCTTAAACGATTAATGTGCAAAGTGTAACGTTAATCGCGATAATTCTCCCACAACAAATAATTAAGTTTATAAGGTTTCAGGTTTTCCTTCCCTCCATCGAGTTTTGAAATTGAAATCCAAACCGGATGTGCTATGCTTCCGAGTTATCGGGATAGTCGTTCGGGAGGACGGATAAATTACCGAGCGCATTGGATGCCTTCGGTTGGAGCAAATTTTATCCTAGAAACACGATAGGTTCTTAGGATAAGATTCAATTGTGGCGGTTGCGTCGATGGTATAAACTTAACTTGTTCACGAACCAGAGAAACCGTAGAGGTTGAGGGGAGTGAACAAGGGAAAAAGAAGATCGAATCATCCATTAGATGGGTTGGTGTTGGACACCACTTTATGAAAATTAATAGACTAGAAACCTGTTCGGTTGCCCTCTATTAAGATTTATAAAGAACTCGATCACCACTATGAAGTAGAGCGACGATACTTCCGGATTTCACATGGGAGTGTGTTATTCCGATAAAAATAGTGGGAGCTGGGTAACAAGAATAGAAAAGACCTTAATTCTATACTCAGAACATAATTGAATGAGTCACTAATTAATCTGTTATACTTAATGCAGACAAATCTCAATATGACAATGAATCCATTCGCAATTCTACTAAAAAAGAACACCTTAATGGGACCTAACTTTGTGGATTGGCTCCATGATCGATGATTGTCCTCGGTATAGAGGCACGGATACGTCTTGGAGACGGACATTCGGCGCCTCTATGCGGACTCGAGCCAATCAGAAGAGATTGAAAACCACGAAAAGTGGGTTAAGGATGACGTGAAAGTCCGTGCTTATATGATGGCTTCCATGTCTAATGAGCTTCAGAGAGCTCATGAGAAAATGACTTCGCTAGGCGATTCTATCTCACTTAACCGAGCTTTATGGTGAGCACAAAGAATCGCTAGATATGAGATATCCAAGCAATCGCTCGGTGCAAGGATGAAAGAAGGTGAGAAGGTTGGGGAACACGTCCTCAAAATGATATCCATGATCGAGAGATTGGAGGCTCTTGATTTTAAAATGGATACTTCTCTCCAAATCGACCTTATCCTACAGTCTCTCCCGATTCCTTCTCACGGTTTGTTATGAACTTCAACGCAATGAGATTGCATGTAACTTAGCCGGGCTAATGAACAAGCTGGTGACCGCTCGGTCTCGGATGAAGACCCGCGGATGAAGGAGTGCACTTGTGATTTCTTCCGGACTTGAAGTCTAAGAATAAGAAGAAAAGACCAAGAAGCGGATGGACCACAAGCTAAGGACCTTAAGGGAAAGGGCAAGGCCCGATGGTTCAAGAACAAGAAGAAAAAGGATACTTGTCTCAAGTGCGGTGAGTGGGCCCTTTGGGCTAGAGACTGTCCGATTCTTCATGGCACTTGGTCTGTAACTTTTAGTTTTGGAAACAAATTGTTACGCTACTTGTATTTTCTACTTCTGAATCTTGGATTACGTGCTAGTTCTCATATTTGTACCGTGAATCGGGATCTGGAACAAAGTAGGAAGCTTGGAGTGGGAAGTTATGATCACATTCGGAAGCGGGCATAGTGTCGAGGCAACCGACATAGGATCACTTCTTTTGGGTTTAGAATCCGGCTTTGTTTTGACTTTAGAAGATGTACTTGTTTTGCCCAAGGGGCACAAAAACATTGTATCCATTCCGGTCATGGACCGAAAAGGCTTTTCATTTTTCATTGGTGATGGTTCTGCAAAATTTATTTTAGAAATAAACTAGTGGGTCTGCTACATTGTTGAATGGATTGTATCATCTAAATCTCAAAGAACAAAGTAGTTGTGAATACTATGACTAGAAAACGTGGTAGGGATGAAACCAATCAAGTTTTGAAATGGCATCTTAGACTTGGTCATGTTGGTCAGACCAAGGTTTACAAGATGGAAAAAGATGGACTTATGGGTCCATTGGGATCGGATCCCTTTCCTACTTGTGAATCTTGCCTTAAAGGCAAAATGACTAAGTCCCCTTCACAGGACTTTTGAAAGAGCCGATAAGCTGGGATTAATCCATGCGACGTATGTGGTGCTTTAGAAGCGACGTGACGGATATCAATATTTCATTACGTTTACGGATGATCATACTAGGTATGGTTATGTATACTTAATGAAACATAAATCGAGGCCTTTGAAAAATTCCAGAATTCAAGGCCCTAGTCGAGAAACAAGCGGTAATCATATCAAAGCACTTGGTCGGACCGAGGTGGCGAGTATATGAGTACGGAGTTTGACGAGTTCCTTAAGGAACATGGAATAGTTTCACAACTAACACCTCAGTACTCCTCGGTTAAATGGTGTGTCGAAAGGAGGAACCGGACCACTGTTGAACATGGTCCGTTCCATCTTTGAGCTATCTTGACTTGCCGATTTACTGTGGGGTATGCACTCATTGCCGCGTATATCTTGAATAGATGTCCTTCCAAATCCGTTCCTAAAACTCCACATGAGATGTGGGAGGGAAGGAAACCAAGTCTTAATCATATTAGGATTTGGGGATGTCCCGCCTATGTCAAGAAGACTAAGGTGGAAAAGTTGGAAGCTAGGTCTGCGAAGGGACGTTTCATTGGATTCCCGTGCAGGACGATGGGATATCTATTCTACATGCCGAAGATCGAAGGATCATTGTTGCTTTACAAGCACACTTCTGGAAGATGAGTTCATTCAGAAGGCGGAGCGGTAGAAGTATTTCTTTAGAAGAATACAATGAAACTCCTCGAGAGACACCTGTGCAAGAAACTGGAACCGAACTTTCTGAAACACAAGTACAACCACCTCGTAGGTCTAGTAGGGTGTCTCATTTACCTGAGAGGTATGGGCTTGTGCACTTGGAGGAGCTGGGTCTCCATGAGGTTCCAAGTGATAGCCAAGAGACCGACCCGACGACCTATGACCAAGCGATGGTGGATGTAGACTCCGCGAAATGGCGTGAAGCTATGGAAGCTGAGATAGACTCGATGCATGTCAATCAGTGCGGACTCTAGTAGACCGCCCCAAGGGCATAGTGCCTGTGGGAACAAGTGGATCTACAAGAGAAAGACCGATGGTGATGGCAAGGTTGGCCTTTATAAGGCCGTGCTAGTGGCAAAGGGTTATACCCGGAAGGAAGGAATCGATTACCACGATACCTTCTCGCCCGTAGCCATGATCAAGTCTATTCGCATGATGCTTGCTATAGCCGCCTACCACGATTATGAGATATGGCAAATGGACGTAAAGACGGCTTTCCTTAATGGATTCCTCGAGGAGAAATCTATATGGAGCGGCCTAAAGGCTTTGTATCCGAAGTCGATATTCGAAAGTGTGCAAGCTTGACGTTCCATTTATGGTGAAGCAAGCGTCGCGTAGTTGGAATCTTCGTTTTGACGAGGCGGTCAAAGTTTGACTTCGTGCAAAATGAAGAGGAACCTTGTGTATACAAGAGGGTTAGTGGGAGCAAGATCGCATTCTTAGTACTATATGTAGATGACATTCTACTAATAGGAAATGATGTGGGAATGCTCGATTACGTGAAAGCTTGGCTTTGAGTAATTTCTCCATGAAAGACTTGGGAGAAGCTACCTATATTCTTGGTATTCGACTCTCTGGGATAGAGTGAAGAGAACAATAGGTCTTTCCCAAGCCCTCTATATAGATAAAATCTTAAAGCGATTTAAGATGGATGATTCTAAAGAGGGTTCCTACCGATGCGACATGGAATAAAACTCACCTTGAAGATGTGTCCTCAAAATGAGGAACAACGAAGGAAATGAGTAATATACCATATGCTTGGCCGTGGGTAGCCTTATGTATGCTATGTTGTGTACAAGACGACATTGCGCATCTTTGTAAGCGTGGTGAGTAGGTTTCGTGCAAACCCGTGTAGGGAACATTGGTGCCCGTAAAGAACGTTCTCAAGTACTTGAGAAGGACTAGAGATATGGTTCTGATGTATGGTGGTGGAGAATTGGATGTGGTGGGATTCACCGATTCGGACTTCCAAGGACGAAGGGCGACTCGATGTCCACTTCGCTACATATTTACTCTTAATGGAGGAGCAGTATCTTGGCGTAGTGCCAAGCAAAGCGCGACCGCTGATTCCACCTGTCAGCCGAGTATCAAGCGGCCTCGGAGGCTTCCAAGGAAGGGTTCTGGATTAAGAAGTTTAGGAGAACTTCAAGTGATACCATGTCTTTGGCTGTTCATTTGTCTTTGCGACAACGACGGAGTAGCGCAGCCAAGGAGCCGAGTTTCACAACAAAGACAAACATATTGAGAGGAAGTATCATCTCGTAAGAGAATTTGTTCGCAAGGGATACATTGTCCGCATAGAGTAGACTCGGCCGACAACGTCGCCGATCCACTGACCAAGCCACTATCTCAGACTAGCTTGGAGCGTCATCTGGAGAACATGGGTATTAGATACCATAGTGTGTGGCATTGAGTGCAAGTGGGAGATTGTTAGGAGTATGCCCTCGAATGCCACTCAGAGGTTGTTGAGTGAGGGCATTGTACTTGTAATTCTGTAAACCATTTATATAAGGCAAATGATTGTTTCTTTATTTCCTGGTAGTTCTTGGCATTCCTAACTCGTAAATAAACATATAGAAACTAGTCCGTGTATTTGAGAGCAAAGCGTTCCACTCCTTATTGGATAAGGGGTCGGCCTTTGGAAAGGTTTATAGCTCAAATACTTAATCGTCGCAAGTCGATGAAACTTGGTAGGCGTTAAGTTTATGTAAAGACTTGTATGACGTGTTCTTTGACATGGAGAGTGCCTGCCGAACACTAATGGTTAGTGGGAGCACACGTTATAGGTATGCTAATTAGATTAGTATACTCGAACCGACTCACCCTCGATTCGTCACATGGATTTCACTCCGGGACGATCGATGACGGAATCGAAAGGTTGTGATAGGTATTCGTGAACCTTCGACTTGAGGATTTAGTAGGGATGTGCTTGTGACGTCAAGATTTTCATTAGAGTAGTTCGACCTGTAACCGGAAGGCGGGGTCAACCTCGACGTGCATCTTGACGGCAAGTAGCGAGTCCTATCAATACCAAGATAGAATTCTTTCTCCGTTAGTGAGCGGGTTATATGTCCTATGCGGTTATTGCGGATGAGATCATAAGTCTTTGGCAAAAGCATTGGAGCTAGTTGTATTAGATACACGAGCTCGATGATCTCGATTTGCATTAACGTATGCATAGCGTCAAGAAATCTGAGATAGGGTTTGGTACCGTGACCTATAACTTGATCGGGACATTTGAAAGAAGGGTTTATACGTTCTTGGTATTCACGACAGAATGGTTCTTGAATGATCCCAATCATTCGTTCTCGATCGAAGTCAGTGTAGGCCACCGGTGGCTAGGTGGTGCTACTACTCTTTGGTTCCTCCCATTCTTGATCGAGACGGACCTACCGAGTCGCGCATTAGGATTGACAACGGAATGAATCGAGCTAATTCTCTCATTATGAATATTAGATATTTGATATCAAATTTGGGACATTGGATGTTTAAATCGATTTATCGGATAAATTGATTTACGGCTTAATGGATTAAATATATCACGGTGATTAATTTAATTCATGAATATAATTATTTCTTGGAGAAATTAATTATGTTATTTTGTATTTGATATGTTTAATTAATTGGATTAATTAATCGATACAAATACATCGAACGGAATCGTAGTTTATCTGTTTGGACTCACGGAGTCCGAAACGAACCGAACTCATCCGTTTCGCATGGTAGCCACCCCCTAATTTCCACCCACTTTCCTCTTGTCTTGTTGTTTTCATTTTATATGAAAAAGATGACTTTGTGGGGCTTAGATTCTCATAATAATGAGATGTATCATGTGAGTGGAAATAGAATAAAGAGAGGAAGACTTCTCACCTCACTTCACTTTGATTCCAACGTGAGCTTTGAGTGTAGAGAGAGAGAAAAGACTTCTCCAAGTCTTCTTCATCATGTTCCTCTTTATTCATCAAGTTCTTGATTTTTCTTGGAAGAAAATTGAGAAATAAAAGAGAGATTGTGAGTTATACACTTAGAGTGTTATAATTTCATATTGCAAGCTTCATCACTTGATTCTAGCCGTAACCTTAGAGGTTAATCAAGTGTTGTTGTTCCGGTCGTTTTTCCGGCGCGTGGAAAGTAGAGACGCGGTGTTTTCGGCGTTGGATCGTTCAAGGGCTTGGAGCGGATTGAACTCGTAGAGATCAAACTAAAGCTTGGGGAATAGCTCAAGAGAAGGTTTCCATTTAATCAACGGACTTCGAGGGTTAGTTTCTTACGACTCTTGCTTTTCGTTTATATATTCGTATATACGTAGCTCGATCGATTCTCGTAGGGATTCGGATCGAATTAATTTTCGTTTCACCGCTTCCGCTGGGCCTTCGTTTTAGGCACCGAATCCCAACAGAATTCCCCCACACTTATCTTTTGCACGTCCTCGGGCAAATCTTATACCCGAGTTATAATACTCATATGCTGAAAAAAATCATGACAAAACCAATATCAAGAGAGAACAAGTGATCATGACCCAAGTTAGATCAGAGAAAAATAGGATGCCGCACCAAATTCTAACAAGTTCATTGAGAATCGAATGCAAAAAGATTCAATACCCTCACGGTGGATATCACTCTTCAATCAAGTGTATATACGGGATATTCGAGAAGAGTTCACTCATATCAAAGCATAATGTGTCATTACCATATGCTTGGTCAAAAATCAAATCTCCACTACTTAAAAATAAACTCATGCATAAATCAAAAGGTCATTCTTTTGGTTGTAACGTGGCTTTGGGTATGGGTAGGATAAAGGGAAAATTATGAGGTTTGCTAGCCAAGATCAATTGTGAATTTAGATGCATAACGAATTCTATAAATAACAATCAACACCCCCTATTCTGTAATGAAAACTCTCAAACCATCATTCCCAAGTTATTTTGTACATGGTAATTGAATATTCATCTGGTAAGGTCATACTCTTGTGTAAGAAAAAGTATGCAATGGATCTTCTGGAAGGAATTATGTATCACTCAAGGGATAGTTCAAGTGCTATTTTATGTATATATAGTGATGATTTTCGCACTTGACCTCCCGCTTTTTTTTTTTTGGCCTTTATATATATATATATATATATATATATATTTTCGGTTCAATACTCCAATGTACTTCACACCCTTTCACTTTCAACAAAAGCTCTTAATCTCCACAATACTCTTATGAACATCGGTCCCTATTTGTCACACATCTAGTTCACAATTAAATCCTTGACTAGAGGGTGCAAATGGATGAGTCATCAATAAGAATGGATAATGGCTAAAGTAATGTGCTTGATCAAAGAAATAGGCTCAGGCTCAATGGGGCTTCTAAGGATAAAATATAATGGGTGGGAAAATATAAGCCAACAAGGGGTTAGTCCTAATTGCCTTTATCATCTTAATGCAAGAGTTTATGAATGTAGTCTCCAAATGTATAAATGAGCAAGTTCTAGAATGAAAACAATATGTTTGATCACACAACAAAAAATATAGAGTGTATATATATATATATATATTTATATTACATACATGTTCTTCAAATGACTGGTTTTATAACAAAATTAGGTCCACTTAATGAATTTTGAAAGTGTATCAAAAATCAAACCTAAAATTCACCAAAATTCTCCCAGAAGCCATAATGTCTTAGGAGTCTACTTGAATTTTCACAAATTTTATTATTAAGTATTAGTACTCTTTCAAAAATCATATTTCCAGACCTACCCAGAAAATTAACTGCACATACATGCAGAAAGTTTGCATTTGGTTAGCTACTTCCGGATTTCACAAGGGAGTGTGTTGTTCCGATAAAAATAGTGGGAGATGGGTAACAAGAATAGAAAAGACCTTAATTCTATACTCATAACATAATTAAACGAGTAACTAATTAATCTGTTATACTTAATGCAGACATAACTCTCAATATGACAATGAATCCACTCGCAATTCTACTCGAGAAGAACACCTTGATTGACCTAACTTTGTGGACTGGCTCCGCAATCCGATGATTGTCCTCAGTATAGAGGCACTGGGATACGTCTTGGAGATGGACATTCCGGATCCTCTTGTGCGGAACAGAGCAAATCAGGAAGAGATCGAAAACCACGAAAAGTGGGTTAAGGATGACAAAAAAATCCATGCTTACATGATGGCTTCTATGTCTAATGAGCTTCAGAGAGCTCATGAGAAAATGACTTATGCTAGGCAGATATCGAAGCAACTATTCGGTGCAAGGATGAAGGAAGGTGAGAAGGTTGGGGAACACGTCCTCAAAATGATATCCATGATCGAGAGATTGGAGGCTCTTGATTTTGAAATGGATACTTCTCTCCAAACCGACCTTATCCTTCAGTCTCTCCCTGATTCCTTCTCACAATTTGTTATGAACTTCAACTGCAATGAGATTGCATGTAACTTAGCTGGGATAATGAACAAACTAGTGACCACTCGGTCTCAGATGAAGACTCCGTGGATGAAGGCTTCTGCCCTTGTGATTTCTTCAGGACTTCAGATGTCTAAGAATAAGAAGAAAAAGACCAAGAAGCAGACTGGACCACAAGTTAAGGACCTTAAAGGAAAGGGCAAGGCCCCGATGGTTCCAAAAGACAAGAAGAAGAAAGATACTTGTCTCAAGTGCGGTGAGCTGGTCCACTGGGCTAGAGACTGTCCGATTCTTCATGGCACTTTAGGTACAGAACTTTTAGTTTTGGAAACAAATTGTTCTGCTACTGTATTTTCTACTTCCTGGATACTGGATTCTGGTGTTAGTTCTCATATTTGTACCGTGAATCAGGATCTGGAACAAAGTAGGAACCTTGGAGCTGGAGAAGTTATGATCATAGTCGGAAGCGGGAATAGTGTCGAGGCGACCGACATACGATAACTTCTTTTGGGTTTAGAATCCGGCTTTGTTTTGACTTTAGAAGATGTACTTGTTTTGCCCAAGGGGCACAAAAACATTGTATCCATTCCGGTCATCGACCGACAAGTCTTTTCATTTTTCATTGGTAATGGTTCCTACAAAATTTATTTCAGAAATAAACTAGTGGGTACTGCTGCATTGTTAAATGGATTGTATCATCTAAATCTCAGCAACAAAGTGGTTGTGAATACTATGACTAGAAAACGTAGTATGGATGAAACCAATCAAGTTTTGAAATGGCATCTTTGCCGAGAAAAACTGGATGACTCCGTTCATCAAATACTTAAAGGATGGAACGGTCCCTGACGACCATATCAAAGCTCGCCAACTCCAGCTCCGTGCGACCAGATATACCCTATTGGACGACCGGATTTACAAGCGAGCTTTCAGCCTTCCCCTCCTCAAGTGCATTACACCGAAGGAAGGTCGGCTCGTTTTAGTCGAGATCCATGATGGGATCTGTGGAAACCATGCTGGCGGGCGAGCTCTCATCCATAAAACCACTAGGCAAGGTTTTTTCTGGCCTTCACTTCAGAAGGATGCGATCGCCTATGCCAGATCGTGTCACAAGTGCCAAGTAATGGGTCCAAACATCAAGCTGGTGCAAGAATCAAGGGAGGAGATGTTTCCGACTATAAGATCCAGGGTGATTTGGTGAGGTCAAATGCGAAATGGTTCTCTAAAGTCTCGATAATGATGTTTCACGTTTGTACTTTTTTTTGAAAGGTGATACTCAAGATCAACCGGTGTTTTTCTAAATTATTTTCAAAAGGAGGTTTTCGTTTTTAAAACCTATCAATTCCCGTTTGCGGTTTGGGAATGTATGTACGATGTTTGCTTTGTCATTATAATGTTAACTTCCGAATATGAGCGAATTGGTGGCATGAACGTTGAGGCGTTGCCACGTATTTGTAGTACTAGCCCTCTGTGAGAGGTGTGAACTAGTATTTACTATTTGTCG
This sequence comes from Orobanche coerulescens, assembly GCA_033398695.1. Classification (NCBI taxonomy): domain Eukaryota; kingdom Viridiplantae; phylum Streptophyta; class Magnoliopsida; order Lamiales; family Orobanchaceae; genus Orobanche; species Orobanche coerulescens. The sequence goes on along the minus strand of CM065815.1, from coordinate 111,518,979 downwards.
CCTCGTGGTGATTTGCGTGTTGTCGCACGAGTGTGAGATATTGAAGCTTGAGTTTGTACGTTTGTGTACATGTGTGATTGTTTCATGATGTTTGTAATTATGTGTTGGTTATCGTTCGGGCCGTTGAGGTCGCCGAACGATACTGTCGTAGCTGTAGTGTTTGTGTGTGTATTACTTGACGATGGTAATCGTTGTATATGATATATGTTACGATTCCTTATTGTGCTGAGTTGGCATCTCCGGTTTGTTGTTTTGCGACGTTATATTCCATTGTACCTAGCAGTTGTATTTTCGGTATGCCGAGTCGAGGTGTTTCAACCGTGGTGTGTCGGGGTGTCACAGGGCACTTTCCATATTATTCGGAGTACCCGGGATTGCCCCGGACTTACAAAGGATTATGTTGGATAGTTGCCCTGCGACACGAATAAGGTTGGGGACGTGCGACAGTGGTCGGCGTCCAGAGTGTGTCCGTGCGCGAGCAGGACCTTGAGTCGGGAGAATAGGGCTTTAGGAGAAGAGTTTCGTGAAATACTTCTAATGGGGAGTTCCTTGGAGTGTTGGGAAGGTCTCCACCAAGTTTCACAACTAGACGGTTCCGTTTGAGTAGCGAACGATGCGAAGTATCGAGATGCTGCAGTGCAGTGGCATTGTAGTAGTTTTAGAATATTGCAGAGGCAATTCCTCACTCCTCGAGTATCGGATGGGGATGAAACTTTGAGGACTTATAGATAATGTCGTAAGCTACTCTACGGTTCAAGCGGATAAGGATTTGGTGTTCGTATGAGGGAGTTACACCCGATGTGCTTCCTCGGCCAATCAATGTCTAGTGCAATTACAAGGCATTATTTTTCTAAGCCTATTATTGGGGGGACAATCCTTAGATGGGCAATGGTGGGCAAGCGGCCACTCTTCCTCGTCCTGTCGAGCACCAAGCGTGCAATCTTCCTATAGGTAAGGGGGGCCTCTAGGGAGCCAACTCTATAAAAAAATGAGGACAATTTATCTTAGTGAAAAACTTTCAGAATATTCGACCTTCGGGTCTAAGTAAAAGTGTTTCTAAAACATTGAAAATATCTCAAAATATTTTGGTCCTCGAGGTAGAAGAATTTTGAAATATATTGTGGCACCTTGGATGTACCACGAGAAAATAATTCATTTTAAAAGTACGTCTCAAAATTTATTTTCTAAGATACTCAAGGTTTTCAAAGATAATTCAATGGGCAAGAATGCCCGAATATTTCTGGTAATTACACGGAACATTATAGCGCCGTGGATCCCGTGCCGGAACCCACCAGACTAAAAACCATTTACAAAAATACCCAAAAGGCCGATGATGGTAATGTGTCAAAAACTCACAAAATCCATTTACAACATGCCAAATACCATCATAAGAATTTCGCCAAAACGATCAAGGCCATAATGCCAAAAACTCGGTTAAGGGAATCGGTTTTTAAAATAAAACTCAGTCGGTAAAATACCGAAAGCCATTACAAAAGAACTCACGCAGCGGATAAAAGAAATACAGTCCAACATGCACAATCTAGCAACACTACTCCTCATATGAACGAAATATGAGAGTCAAATAACCACATATCACGAAATCAATATCCATAATAGAATTCCGTCAATTAACTCATAATCATACCTGTAACTCGCATCAGACGAGACACAAACACAAAGAAGAGAGACTTACAGCCACAGGTCGCACGAAGATGATGATCGCCCCACGATATTAATCACAACCAACAAACTCAGACGACGCGTCGTGACACGACTCAGTCAGACAAATTCTGACGAGAAAAAACTCAACAGACACCACTAAACCCGACAGCCTAGGTTTCCACAACCTAAGCTCTGATACCATTTCTGTAACACCCCCAATCTGATCAGGGATATTACATGCCGTAGACCCTCTCCTCAAGGATCTACCAGGCTGGTAACAACATCGAACATCTCAACAATGCTTTTAAGGCTAAAATGACCCAGTAGACTGATTTGGTCTTTCAAATAAATACATACAACTCAAACACATTACATGCCCACACAGGGGTCGAATACAACACACTCCCGTACAACGGGAACGAATACTGCATCGAAAATAAAAATACATCTAAACCAATCACATCATACGGATCCTCGTGTGATTAGTATCGTTCATCTTTCATCATCCTTCGTGTCGACCCTGTGTTATGCTCCCAAACCTGAATGCAAAAACAGACATCCACCCCCCGAATACTCGGGGGTTAGCAAAACTCCATTGTTTTGCTAGTGCAAGAACAAAGTGCAAATACGAGCCATACAATACAAGTTCCAAAAACAATAATAACCAGGAATCCTCAAAGATCCAAACGTAACGAAAAGTACTTCCTGAGGCAAGAGTTTGGTAAAACATTCTAAAACCGAAAGGTCTCAATTCAAGGGAAAACAATTTATAAAACGGTTTAAAATGCCATCGAGAGTTTTAATAGAAAACAATTTAGGATTACCGAATCCTTATCTTTCCAAAATCAACAGGGGTTACAACCCAAAGGTTTGTTTTCACAATTGACACCAACAACAATACATAAGGTTAAAACCCATGTCTCATTTTTGAACTTCCGAAAAATCTACAAAAATTCCAGGAAGTCCCACATAATTTAAGTATTACTCCTGAAAAAGGAGAGCTCTTAACTCTTTATGGTTTGAAAATGAAAAATCAAAACTCCAACTGATTTTCAGACATTCAAAACACAGTTTTGACACTAGAATTCCCAAAAATCAAACGACTATCTTCCCGACCTCCACAAATTATCAAATTTCATATACAGATAGTACTCATCATGAACTTAGTTTTAGAATCAAGAATAAATCAAAAATATGTTTGTATCATTAACTTATGACCCTTGAAACACGACCCAAAATCTGGTCAGCATACTATTGTGACGGAAAATAAATCCCTAACCCCTTATAAACCCTAATAGACCCCTAATTAATTACCTAGGGTTTTCGAGGTTTACTAGCATGTAATTAGTGTCATTAATGTGGTCTTAACATGTGTTTAAAATTATATTAGGGCTGGACCAAAAAGGCTAGATCGACATAACATATTAACAAAGCTTTCTCTGATTTCATGTGGTGTTAAACATCTCAAATTACGAAATAAACTCGACTACAACCATATGTACTGTATTAAGACAATACCAAGAATCCCCAAAACAATATCATAACTCATAAGTGTGGAATCAACTATCTGTGACAAATCCTGTCTGTCGGATTGCACCGTCAAATCTTAATCTGAATCAAACCCAATATCACATAATATATTTGTAGATCAACTACCACAAAATAATGATAAAAAGTCCTGAAACATCGACGTACAGTCCGAATGATCAATAGCAATGATCAACCAATAAATCTACCGAGAATATCATCTACGTGATAAACTTCAACACGATCAACAAAGGATCAACAACGACCGAGGATACCATCAACAGGAAAAACTCCAAACGATCAACAGAGGATCAACAACGACCGAGAATACCATCAACATGATAAACTCCAACCGATCAACAATGATGGATCTCAAAGAAATAATCCCAACTGTCGGACATACCCCTCCGGCGTATGAACAACTAGTTGAAACACGTCGAACATACCCAACCATAAATGGAGGATGAATGACCAATCCTTGTGGCTCAAAAATGGACGTCACAGTACGCCCGATCTGAAAATGTGTTCGTTAACATGTCCACCCCGTACGGAATCCAGGATATACGTGGAACCTGTACCTAATTAGCCTCACGGACTAACGTCTCGTGTGCACGGTCCAATGCGGAAAAAGGTGGATGCCCCTTCCTCTAGCGCCAATTGTTGTTACCCAAAATATTATTCGGAGATGATATTGATGGGATGGTCGAGTAACAAACAAATGCGAGAGCACATCCGTGGGGAAAGTAAATAACACAAGATTTGCCGGGGTTGTTAGTCCCGGGCTTGAATGCTCTCGCGAGATATTATTATTACAAATACTTGGGAGTACAAATATTAATGTTAGAGTACAATTACAATGAGTGTAAAGACCCTAGTTATCTTAGGTAACGAGTGCTGAAGATTGCCGGAAGAACCATAGATGATGCTCTGTGAGTTCTTGTAACAACGATGGAGTGCTCTGACGACTGTGAGAAATCGACGGTCTCTCACAGTGTATATTAGATGAATGTCTGAGCTCCTGGACTTTCGAGTCTTTTCGAATCTGAGCTATAGGGAGTTCTTGCCTCTGCCGACCGTCTTTTGGTTGAGAGGTGCTGAGAGAGAAATCATAAGATAGATTTAAGAGAGAAAGACGAGAGGAGATGGTTTTTCTGAATGTTTTTTGGAACCTTTTCCAGTTGTTGGAGGTTCTCTATTTATAGGACTGGGAGTCGCTGGGCGATCGCCTCTACTGTATTATAATAAGCGGGCGATCGTCTTTAGCACATGGGTTGGTCTCCTTAAAATCCGCAATAGTTGGTGGCTGCCAGAAGTGCGAACCAATCAGAGGCCAACACGCGTCTGTGTCGCTGTCATGGGAGGCCCTACTTAGGACCTTTCGGCGGGTCTGTCGGTAGGTGAGGTTTGTCCTTGCCGTTTGACAGCTGTTTGATGGGCTGGAGTCAAAGATCCATGTTCTGCGGCGCCATTCGCGGATCCGCACATGGGTCTCTATTCCGACCTTCGGCCTTCGCAGACTTGGCGGATGTTGGCCTTACGTGGCATGAGGCGTCCATCCACGATCGGTCACCTGGAACGATCGCTAGTTGCCGGGAGACGATCGCCTTGGCAGTTGATCGCTTGGCGCTGGGTCCTATTCTGGGTCCTTCGATCGGTAGTCTGGCTTGGTCTATTTGACTCTGGTTCGGTCGCCCGGTCTTTGTGCCGATCGCCTGTTGAGGTGTATAAATCTCGACACAATACCCCGAGGCCCCGTCGAACTCTCCCGAGGTGAGCAAACACATTCACAAAACATACACGCACAGGCATTGCCTAGGACCGGGATGCCACCACAAATCACACCCGAGACCTCGAAGGACCCTCCCGAGCTGGCTAGCGAAACAATCAAGCACAAATAATATATCACACCAAGGATATCCAAACAATTCACCAAGAGGCATCAAACACTTAGCAAAACACCATGTCGCACCGAAAGAGATAATATACGTACACACGCATTATCAAGCGCAACATCAGCACCAAACATAACCAAAGGATTCACGTAGTCACTTACAACCCACACAATTAACAAAACACACGCGTTTTGAAAGTGAGCCTTTAACGAGGCTAGCCGAATCTTTTGAAAACTCATTTCAAACAAACAAACAAACTTACCAAGACGATCACCAATCATTATATCCATGAAACAAGAAATGTATGGACAAGGTACTTGCCTCGAATAATCACAAACACGAAGAATCGACCGATGTAGGTTGGCACGAACCGACCACGAACCCACCGACTCCACCGAATGGCAACCTGCGACAATAAACTACGAACGAAAACAATAACAACGAAAATGAATTCCAAAGTACGACCCAAAGCCACTGAATTCAAGTAACAAACGACGAAGGTTCAAGGGTTTCCCCCAAAACGGCCAAGAACACGATTCGTCCCGTCAAAACATGAAAATGGAATTCCAAACCAAAATATGGATATACAATCCATAGTATATTTTTAACTACATCATTTAACAACAATCGATCCATCAAAAACGAATGGAAAACGAAATAAAGAACAAATTCCCCAGAAAGTCGATTCGAAGGAAATCAAGAAATATACCTTGATTCGACGAAGAACAATAGATTAAATGAAGTTAAACACATGAATAATACTAAGATTAATCATACCCATCATGGATTAATCAATAATACGGAACGAATCGGACAAAAACGCAAAACCCCCAAAATTTCTCAAAATAGGGTTCTAGGAAATCTCACCTTGATCCGCAGGATCAAAGGATGATATAGGATGATCAATCAATGATATGAACTAATGAACTTTGTGGATTGATTGACAAACATCATGGCTCCAATATCCCCAAGGCTCCAGCCGCGGAAGAGAAAGAAAGGAAATAAAAAACGAGTGAAAATGCGACTGCTCTGTCACATTTATACTTGGCCGGACTAGCGTGCGCTAGGCTGCCGAGCTAGCGTGCGCTATCGGCCCGGGCCGCAATCCAGGGACTTCCTGGACTAGACTGCTCGGCCAGGTAGCGTGCGCAGCCTTCCGGCCGTAGCGTGCACTACCTGTCAGTCGTAGCGTGCGCTGTGTCCGACAGTAGCGTGCGCTACCTGCCGATCCACACGAGTCCTGAACCTCACTGCCCCTACTGTCTCGACCGACTAGCGCGCGCACCTAACCGGCCGTAGCGTGCACTGCCTCCCGGCCGTAGCGTGCGCTACCTTCCGGCCGTAGTGTGCGCTACGCCGGTTCCTGTCGCACCCATCCGGCCAGTGCCCGCAACCGTCCGGCCAGTGCCGCAACCGTCCAGCCAGTGCCCGACCACCAGGACTCGACGACTCGATTATCCGAAATCGCACATAACGAACACAACAAAACGCTCGTGGGCAACATCATCGACCCGGAATGAAATACCATGCAACAATTAATCACACGCGACCATGAAAAGGGTCAAGACAACAAATACGAATGCGGATACCCACAACTTTGGGTAAATTACAAAATGGCCCAAAACGCCCGAAAATCACGATACGTGATCGAATAACCAAACCAAAGTTCACAACACGTCTAACAAAGTTAAACGGGCTTACGGGAAACTCGAAACAGTAGTTTCGAATCGCAAGAATCGAACTCAAGTGCGGAAAAGTCGCTAAGAAGCACGGAACTCAACAAAATGACACCGAAACGAACTCGGATGTCAAAAAGTGTATAATTAGTCATTCTCAAAATGATGAAATTGTCCCAAGCGAGTCATCAAAACGGACTCTCAAAATTATACTGTTTTAATATGTTACGGTCATTGTTGTGTCATGTAACATGATGACCCGAGAGAGGTCGAAAGAATGAAAGAAATCCGAGAGGAGTCTCATACAGATAAGAATGTTTTATGTGCATTACACAACATGATTTTGAGGATTTATAAGGGTTTAATCTCACTGAGTATGCTCGCGTACTCACACCTCGTCGTTTATGTTTTTCAGGCTAAGGAATCGATGAACGGGACAGGTAGAAGATGAATACATACTCCCAACACGATGATATTCTAAATAATAAAATATGTTGTCGCCGTAATTGTTATTATTTTTACGAAACACTTGATGTTCTTCAACGAATATAATTTCAACGGACTATGTCCGAATATTTGATTTCCCATGTTTTTGTAAAACTGTACTGATGTTTGAATAAACGACTTTATTGAAGATTTACTTACTAAAACGCTTCTGTAAGTACTCCAAATTTATATAAAAAAAAAAATTAAGGAAAAATTGAGCGGTGTAATGTGCTTTTTAATTAAGAAAGCCAGGGCGATACAGAATGGTATCGCAGCAAGACCTCTCTCTGTACGATAAGATTTGGGGATAAACCAAGCAGAAGATGGTGCAATAAGAAAAAGGCACGGACAACGAGCGGCTCCTAACAAGGCTTCTAGGCGGGGGGGATATGACTGAACCAAATTCTCACCAGAACGAGTGGTATTCCAAGACTGTATAGGTATGGGACTATACAGCTAAGGAGGTTTAAAAAGATTTACTTATACAAAACAAGATATTTCAAAACTTTTTTTTTGAAAGTATAACGAATAATTACGGCATGATTATATTTTCGGGAGAATATGTGGTTCATCGCTGCTGCCCAACGTTGACTCCGAGGTAATGTTTTCAAGCATTCACTCTTTTATGAAGACTTAAAAATTTCCGTATGAGTATAGAATGATTGTGTCGGCAAAAGATTTGAAAGGATATGTGAAAGTTTAAATGTTATCCTAAAGGAACAAAATTTGATTTCAAAGAAAGGTTTCAAAGTGATGTTTTTGCTGACGCAATGTTGTGCGGCGATTAATACGCCTCGATGGCGATCGGCATAATGATCAAGAGCCAGCCATAGAAGATAGATGCTGGGCAAGCGCCTAGCGGTCGACGTCCAAGGCGATCGTCTATTGGCATCTGGCGATCACCTATAATGTCCGACTGTAGACGATCGTCCCATGCCTCGTAGGAATCCGACACCCGTCAGATTCTTCGAAGACCGAATCTCGGACGAAGACCCACGTGCAGATCTGCAAAAGGCGCCACAAGATAAGTACTTTTGACCCCAGTCTGTCACCGCCTTCACACCTACCGAGAGGCCCGCCGAAAGGTACAAAGTGGGTCCTCCCTAGGCAGCGACTCAGGACGCGTGCTGACTTCTTATTGGCTTGCTCATCTGGCTGCCAGCAGCAGCCTCGGACTTTAAGGAAATAATTGTTAGGAATATGCCCTCGAATGCCACTCAGGGGATGAGAGAGTAAGGGCATTGTACTTGTAATTATGGAATAATTAATAAAAAGGCAATACGATTCATTCACTGTTTATTGTATTTCAATTGCATTCTTGACTTGGTGAACATTGAAGTGAAGTCCATGTAAATAAATCGAACATTCCATTCTCGTTATGGGATAAGAGAAAATGCACTGGAAGTGTTTAAAGTTTATTTACGTAAATTGTTCGCAAGTCAATAAACTTAAAATAGGCATTAAGTTTTAATACGACTTGTATAACTGATGCTAGGACGTGTGCACGTCTTGATAGCATAGTTATAAGTATATTAGTGGGGCCAGTATACTCGAACACGACTCATACTCGATTCAGTCACACGGTATTCACTCTCGGAGAGTCGATGACGAATCGAAAGGTTGTGATAGTATACGTGGACCTTTGACTTGAGGGTTCAGTAGAAGATGTGCCTGTGACGTTTAGTTTGTCATTAGAGTAGTTAGACTCATTTGCTTAATTACTGAGTCGACCTCGAAGTGCGGACTATACGGGCAGGTAGCAGTCTTTACTGTACGCCAAGAAAGGATTCTATCTCCTGTTAGTGAGCAGGTGAATGTCCTATACGGTTAATGGCAAATAAGATCATAAGTCTTTGGCCAAAGCATTACGATATAGTCGTATTAGATACACTATTAATCGGGTCTTGATTTGCATTAACACATGTATAGAGTTTAGTCAACAGTAGGGTTTGACTTTACCGTGACCCGAAGACTTGACCGGGACATCTGATGAAGGGTCTATACGTATATGGTATTCACGACATAATGGTTCTGGAATGATCCCTTCATTCGTTCTCGCCGGGTTTACTGAGGCGCCCGCTAGTCGGCTAAGTGCCGCCCGCACTCATTGGTTCCTCCCAATGCCGGCTAAGACGGACCTACGGAGTCGCGCATCAGGAACGTTGATGGATTAATGTGAATTTATTATCTCTCTATTAATATTAGATATTGGATATCTAATTAGATTTATTGGATAGATCAAATAGCGGTCTTATGAATTAAAATTAAGTTACCGGGTAATTAATTTAATTCATAAATTATATTTCTTAGAGAAATATATATTTATTTGATATAATTAATTAATTATATTAATTAATTAATATAAATACATTGGTGATTAAACGGAATGTATTTAATGGAGTCGTTTGACGAACGTTCGGTACACGAGCCGAGTGGCTCGGCTCGTTTCTAGGAAATTTCCAATGGGCCACCCCCCTCACATGTCTCATCACATTTGCATGTTATTGTGTTGTGTTGTCTTATGAAATGATTAGGTTGAGATTCTTTCTCAACTAATTATGACATAAAATGAGTTATTATATATCTATATAATAACTTACCCATTTGATGAAAAAGTTGACTAGAAACAAATACATACAAGCCTTTAACAGGCTGATCTCTTCTTCAGCCGTGTGTGCATTTTTGAGGGAGAGAAATATTTATTTTCTTGAGTGTTATCATCTTAGAGGTGAAAACAAATAAGAAAAAGAGAGATATAAATTCCTATAGTAATTCCTAGCCGTGTTCTTGGAGAACGGATTGCTATCGAATTTATCCGGGCAACTTCCGACGCGTGTGAAGTAGAGGCTTCGTACCTTTCGATGCTTGGAACGAAGGGATTTCGTGTTCGGGACGGGGTTCGTGATCATCATCATTTTTACGAAGATTTATTTCAAAGGCTTCAAGGGTATGATCTTTATCTTCGTATTTATATTTTCGTATATACGTTACTTGATCGATCCTGTTTGGGATTCGTATTTATTTCCGCTGCGTATTTCGTTTTATTTTCGGAATCCCAACAGTGGTATCAGAGAGAGGTCAATGTTTCTGTATATACTATTTTTTGTGCATTTTGAATGCTTTTGGATGATGATTATGATTTAGAATCATGTTTGGAATAATCGTAGATTTTAAATTGTTCGTTGTAGCATCACGTTTTTGGAAACGAAATAAAACGAAGAAACGGTCCGGCAGCAGCAGCCGGCAAGATCGTCTGGCCGTCAGCCAGCCGCCGAGCGTGCTCGGCCATGACTCGCCAGGGCTGAGAGTGCTCGGCCAGGGGGCCGAGAGTGATCGGCCAGCCGAAGAGGACTCGCCTGCACCCTCGGGATTTTGGCCCGATTTTGAATCGTGTCATGGTCGGGCCTAAAATCGATTGTCCGGACTCCGTTTTAAGTTTATATTTCGTTGTAATTATTTCCCAATAAATTTAAATTGGATTTTAATTTGACTAAATTAATATTTGGAATATTTTTAGTTAAGGGAAATAAATTAAACGAAAATATTATTTTGGCCGGATTACTTCGAACGAATTAAAATGACGATTATTAGTATCAATTGGATTAATACCATTAAAATTGAATAGATTAATTTTATATTGATTGGATTAATATATTAATTGATTATTTAATTTTAATGCCACTTTATATTAATTGGGTTAATATAGTAGAAATTGTATAGATTAATTTTATAGATTAATTGGATTAATTTATATTAAAATTAATTTTTTAATTTCGTTGCCATTACATGTTGTATGGAATCCTTATGTGATGGTGATATAGCTCGTGGACTTAGTTTTTGATTTGTTCGATTCGATTGGGTTGTAAAGGCCGTTTTGAGCCTATTTATATTTACTAGAAAAATTTGTATAGGATGCAATTTTTCAATGATGTAATTATTATTTTGGGTATGACGAAGACCGAAGACAACCGACCGAGAAGACGAAGTTTCGAAGACTGTGTTTTAATTTATTGGGTCATTCGCTTGGCCCAGTACTTAGGAATTAGGTCCATGAGCTATATGTTGGTAGTAACTAGGTTATTGTTTTCTGTTTTTCATTTTGAATGATTGACAAACCAACAAACGCGCGTATAAATGAATTAATGTGCAAAGTGTAATATTAATCGCGAAATTCTCCCGACTACAAACACACTAAGTTATAAAGGTTACGAGGTTTCCTACCCTCCGTCAAACTCATGGAAAATTGAAATCTAAACCGGAATATTATTCTTCCGAGTATGTCGGGGTAATATTTTTGGGGAAAGTTGATAAATTCCTAGAGTGCATTAGATGCCTTTGGTTGTGACAAATCAAACCCCTATAAACCGTATGGGTTGCCGGGTAAGATTCAATTGTCAGACTAATAGGAGTTGACGGTTTAAACTTAGATAGTTCAGCGAGCCATAGAAACCGAATGGGTTGAGGGCAAGTGAACTAGGGGTAAAAGAAGATCGAATCATCCATTAGATGGGTTGGTATTAGACACCACTTTATAAAGAATAATAGAATACAAACCGTATGGGTTGCCCCTCTATTAAACTTTGTAAATAAATCGATCACCACTATGAAGTCACCCATGACTTCCGGATTATAACATGGGAGTGTATAGTTCCTATAAAATTAGTGGGAGCCAAGACAAGAATTATACAAGCCCTTAAATTCTATACTCGGTCATAATTAAACAAGTCACTAATTGAATCTTGTCTAAATCTTTGCAGAAAACGAAACTGAATCTCTCTAAAATGGCTAAAAACCCACATGCAATACTACTTGAAAAGAATCTCCTAACTGGATCCAATTTTGTTGACTGGTTGTGGAATCTGATGATTGAACTCAGTATGGAGTCTCTGGGATACGTCTTGGAGGCGGACATTCTACCGACTCCAATCCGAACCAGGGGTAATCAGGAAGATATTGACGTCCATAAAAAAAAATTGGTCAAGGATAACGTGCTAGTCCGTGGTTTTATGATGGGCTCGATGACAAATGAGCTGCAAAGAGCGCACGAGAAAATAACTTCTGCTAGGTAGATTCTCGCACACTTGACCGAACTTTATGGAGAGCACAGTAGGACTGCTAGATATGAGATATCAAAGCAGTAGTTCAGTGCTAGGATGAAAGAAGGAGAGAAAGGGAGAGACCACGTCCTCAAGATGATCTCTATGATTGAGAGGCTCGAGGTGCTCAACTTTAATATAGATTTATCCCTTGAAATTGATCTCATCCTTCAATCTCTCCCTGACTCTTTCACACAGTTTGTAATAAAATTACATGCACATTAGCTGGGCTAATGAATAAACTGGTGACGGCGCAGTCTAATATGAACACTAAACCGTGAGAGGTTGCTCTTGTGATTTCTTCTGGGCCTATGAGGTCCAACAACAAGAAGAAAAAGACCTACGAGCAGTACAAACCCAAGAAAGGGGTACAGAAAGGAAAGGGCAAGGCCCAAAAGGTTCAAAAGGTAGATGGTCCAAAACCTACGGACAAATGCCTTGAATGCGGTGAGCTGGGCCACTGGCGAAGGACTTGTCCTAAGATTAATGGCGCATCAGGTACGAAACTTTTTGTTTTTGAAACAAATTGTTCCGCTACTGTATATTCTACTTAATGGATTCTGGATTCAGATGTCACTTCTCATATTTGTACTATGAATCAGGATCTGGAACGAAGTAGAAAACTTGAAGCTGGGGAAATAATGATCACTGTCGGAAGCGAACAAAGTGTCGAGGCAACCGATATTGGATCAATCCTACTGGGTTTAGAATCTGGTTTTATTTTGACATTAGATGAAGTACTTGTTTTGCCCAAGGGGCATAAAAACATTGTATCCATTCCAGTCTCGGACCGGAAAGGATTTTGTTTCTTCATTGGAAATGGTAGTTGTAAAATTTATTTTCGAAATAAATTGGTTGGCACAACTACATTGTTGAATGGTTTATATCATCTGAACATGCAAAATAAAACAGCAGTGAACACTTTAACTAGGAAACGTGGTAGGCAAGATACTAATCAAGCTCTTAAAAGGCACCTTAGATTTGGTCATGTTGGTCAGACCAAGGTTCAGAAAATGGAGAAAGATGGACTTTTAAGTCCATTGGGTGTAGAACCCTATCCAACTTGTGAATCTTGCCTTAGAGGCAAAATGACTAAGTCCCCCTTCACAGGGACTTTTGAAAGGACTGCCGATAAACTTGGATTGGTATATACCGATGTTTGTGGTGCTTTAGAAGTAGCCCGAGATGGATATCAATATTTCATAATGTTCACAGATGATCATACTAGGTATGGGATTGTGTACTTAATGAAACATAAATCCGAAGCCTTTACTAAATTCAAAGAATTTAAGGCCCTAGTTGAAAAAGAGACTGGATGTCATATCAAAGCACTTCGGTCGGACCGAGGTGGTTAATATATGAGAACAGAGTTTGATGAGTTCCTTAAGGAACATAGAATAGTTTCACAATTGACGCCGCCAGGAACCCCACAGTTAAATGGTGTTTCAGAAAGGAGAAATCGAACTTTGTTGGACATGGTTCGCTCTATGATTTACCTATTTACCTGTGGGGGTATGCCTTACTAACCGCTGTCTGTATCCTTAATAGATGTCCTTCAAAATCCGTTCCTATCACTCCACATGAGATGTGTAATTGTAAGAAACCAAGCCTGAATCACATAAGGATTTGGGGATATCCAGCCTATGTGAAGAAGGCTAAGGTGGACAAACTGGAAGCGAGGTCCATCAAAGGACGTTTCATTTGATACCCAGAGGACTCGATGGGTTATCTATTCTACACGCCAGAAGACCATAGGGTCATTGTGGCATTACAAGCGCACTTCCTTGAGGATGAATTCATTCAAGAAGGTGGCTCAGGTAGAAATATCTCTTTGGAAGAGCATAATGAAGGTCCTAAGGAGACATCTGATCAGGGATAAGGAACCGAACCTATTGTAAGACAACCTCCTCTTCGAAGGTCTGATAAGGTGTGTAAGTTGCAACGAGCCATTTATGGGCTGAAGCAAGCTTCTCGGAGATAGAACCTTCGGTTTGACGAAGCAGTCAAGGACTTTGACTTCGTACGAAATGAGGAGGAACCGTGTGTTTACAAAAAGGTCAGTGGGAGCAACATTGCGTTCTTAGTACTATATGTAGATGATATTCTACTTATAGGAAATAACGTAGCAATGCTCAGCACTGTGAAAGCTTGGCTTTCTAAAACGTTCTCCATGAAAGACTTGGGAGAAGCTTCCTATATTATAGGGATCCGTCTTTACAGAGATAGACCGCGAAGAATGATAGGACTTTCCCAAGCCCTCTATATAGATAAAATCCAAAGGAGATTAAAGATGGATGAATCTAAAAGAGGGTTCCTTCCCATGCGACATGGAATTCATCTCACCACGAAAATGTGTCCTCAAAGTGAGGAATACAAGAGAGATGAGTAAGGTACCCTATGCCTCGACAGTGGGTAACCTCATGTACGCTATATTGTGAACGAGACCGGACTTAGCCTATGCTGTGAGTATGGTAAGCCGATTTCAAGCAAACCTGGGTAGGGAACACTGGACTGCCGTAAAGAATATTCTTAAGTACTTAAGAAGAACTAGAGATTTGGTTCTTACTTACGGTGGTGGAGAACTGAGAGTGATTGGATTCACCGATTCTAATTTTCAAGTAGACAATGACGACTCTAAGTCGACGTTTGGGTATTTGTTTACTCTCAATGGAGGAGTAGTATCTTGGAGAAGCTCCAAGCAAACTGCTACTGTAGATTCCACCTGCCAAGCAGAGTATCAAGCTGCCTTAGAGGCTAGCAAAGAAGCATTTTGGATGTAGAAGTTTATGCAAGAACTTCAAGTGGTGCCTAATGCGGAGCTGCCTATATCACTATTCTGTGATAATGATGGAGCTGTCGCCCAAGCCAAGGAGCCTAGGGCTTACCACAACACCAAGCATATAGAGAGAAAATACCACATCGTTTGAAAGATGGTGGAAAAAGGATATGTTTCATTGCAAAGAGTAGACTCAGAAGACAATGTCTCTGACCCGCTGACTAAGCCATTAACCCAGGCCGTCTTAGAAAGACATCTGAAGAACATGGGTATTGGATACCATGATGTGTGGCATTTAGTGCAAGTGGGAGATTGTTAGGAATATGCCCTCGAATGCCACTCAGGAGATGAGAGAGTAAGGGCATTGTACTTGTAATTATGGAATAATTAATAAAAAGGCAATACGATTCATTCACTGTTTATTGTATTTCAATTGCATTCTTGACTTGGTAAACATTGAAGTGAAGTCCATGTAAATAAATCGAACATTCCATTCTCGTTATGGGATAAGAGAAAATGCACTGGAAGTGTTTAAAGTTTATTTATGTAAATTGTTCGCAAGTCAATAAACTTAAAATATGCATTAAGTTTTAATACGACTTGTATAACTGATGCTAGGACGTGTGCACGTCTTGATAGCATAGTTATAAGTATATTGGTGGGGCCAGTATACTCGAACACGACTCATACTCGATTCAGTCAAACGGTATTCACTCTCGGAGAGTCGATGACGAATCGAAAGGTTGTGATAGTATACGTGGACCTTTGACTTGAGGGTTCAGTAGAAGATGTGCATGTGACGTTTAGTTTGTCATTAGAGTAGTTATACTCATTTGCTTAATTACTGAGTCGACCTCGAAGTGCGGACTATATGGGCAGGTAGCAGTCTTTACTGTACGCCAAGAAAGGATTCTATCTCCTGTTAGTGTGCAGGTGAATGTCATATACGGTTAATGGCAAATAAGATCATAAGTCTTTGGCCAAAGAATTCTGATATAGTCGTATTAGATACACTATTAATCAGTCGGTCTTGATTTGCATTAACACATGTATAGAGTTTAGTCAACAGTAGGGTTTGACTTTACCGTGACCCGAAGACTTGACCGGGACATCTGATGAAGGGTCTATACGTATATGGTATTCACGACATAATGGTTCTGGAATGATCCCTTCATTCGTTCTCAGTCGGGGTTTACAGTGCGGCCCGCTAGGCTGGCTAAGTGCTGCCCGCACTCATTGGTTCCTCCCAATGCCGGCTAAGACGGACCTACGGAGTCGCGCATCAGGAACGTTGACGGATTAATATGAATTTATTATCTCTCTATTAATATTAGAAATTGGATATCTAATTAGATTTATTGGATAGATCAAATAGCGGTCTTATGAATTAAAATTAAGTTACCGGGTAATTAATTTAATTCATAAATTATATTTCTTAGAGAAATATATATGTATTTGATATAATTAATTAATTATATTAATTAATTAATATAAATACATTGGTGATTAAACGGAATGCATTTAATGGAGTCGCTTTCGTTTAACGAACGTCCATACAGCCGAGTGGCTCGGCTCGTTTCTAGGAAATTTCCAATGGGCCACCCCCCTCACATGTCTCATCACATTTGCATGTTATTGTGTTGTGTTGTCTTATGAAATGATTAGGTTGAGATTCTTACTCAACTAATTATGACATAAAATGAGTTATTATATATCTATATAATAACTTACCCATTTGATGAAAAAGTTGACTAGAAACAAACACATACAAGCCTTTAACAGGCTGATCTCTTCTTCAGCCGTGTGTGCATTTTTGAGGGAGAGAAATATTTATTTTCTTGAGTGTTATCATCTTAGAGGTGAAAACAAATAAGAAAAAGAGAGATATAAATTCCTATAGTAATTCCTAGCCGTGTTCTTGGAGAACGGATTGCTATCGAATTTATCTGGGCAACTTCCGACGCGTGTGAAGTAGAGGCTTCGTACCTTTCGATGCTTGGAACGAAGGGATTTCGTGTTCGGGATGGGGTTCGTGATCATCATCATTTTTACGAAGATTTATTTCAAAGGCTTCAAGGGTATGATCTTTATCTTCGTATTTATATTTTCGTATATACGTTACTTGATCGATCCTGTTTGGGATTCGTATTTATTTCCGCTGCGTATTTCGTTCTATTTTCGGAATCCCAACAATATTCCCACGTGATGGGACGATCGCCCACCTTATTCTAATATATAAAACGGCGTTCGCCCGTGTAACATCCCCAAAATCTTGGGTAGCTACAGCGCTGTGGATCTCTCATGGGACCCACCAAGCTAGGTTATTCGTTTTTACCTCACAAGAACTTTTGGTAAAAATATTAATATTGGAATTGATAATAAATATTCATCATATGAACAGGAAAGTTGAAGTACACACTATTTTAAAATTTAATACATGCTCTTTATTTACGAAATAATTGCCAAGGAAAATTTAACTCTATCCAGTCGCCGTTCTCAAGCATGCCCCGTCCCTTTGCATTCCCAAGCCTGTATTTCTGAAGTTCCTGCAACTGGCAAGTATAACAATACCAGCCCATACCCGGGTCAATCATAACACATTACAACAATATGCTCATATGTACGAATTTTGCAGTTCCAAAAGTATCAGCTAACAACACAATCACATATACATACAATAACACATAAGCACATATCCCCAATATCCGGATAGTGCAATTTCTACCACCCCCAATATCCGGGTGCACACCCCCAATATCCGGGTGCACAACGAACGTTCGTTATAAATTTCTCTTTGTTCCCACTGGAACGGCATAACTTTGCATCTCTTCACATTCATCACATAATACACAGATTCACAGCATCACAATTGGCACAACATAATCAATACACAATGAACACATAAAATTGCAATAATGCTAGGGCCGAGCAAGTTGAACGAACTTGCCTTGTGAAGTCGTCGATAAGATGATTCCAATTAAATCTCGAGAGTTCAGCTGTCCGCTCCTAGATAAGGTATCGATCTCCTAATAATAATATTCTATTAGCATTTTGTTAAGACGTCTCAATTTAATTTAATGGATCGCCCTTTATTTTATATTTCAACAAAATCATCGTCTAAAAATTAAATGCATTGATAAATAGCTCTTAGATATCATCCTTGAATATTTTTAAAAATATTTTCAACAATTTATAATTTAACTATTACTTATGCTGTAATAAATCAAACAATAGTCCTTATAATTTATTTAACAAAGTAACATTGAGAATAATTTCAATTTATTAATCTCAAATATTTCCAAAGGTAATACTTAATAACTTGAGTTGAAATAGAAATCTATTTCTTCCATTTCAAATATTCCTTAGAATATGTTGTTGCCCGAAATATTATCCGAAGATAGATATTGCTGGAATGGTCGAGCAACAGCAAATTGCGAGAGCACGTCCGTGGGGGTGTGAATAACACAAGATTTGTCGGGTTTGTTAGGCCCGGGCTTGAATGCTCTAGCGAGATGTTATTAATACAAATATTCGGGGATACAAGTATTAATCTAAGAATCTAATTCCAATGAGTGTAAAAGATCCTATTATCTAGCTCTTGAACGAAGCTTTGCCTGGTTCGTCTCTGCCGACCGTCTTTCGTGTAAGAGGTGCTGAGAGAGAAGAAAGGCCGAGAGATAGCTGTAGCCAAGAGTAAGAAAGCCAAGTTATGAGTTGACCTTGTTCTGAAGCAGAGAGAGACAGAGAGTTTAGAGTTGGAGACTTTTCCAAGTGCAGAAAGTCTTCTATTTATAGGGGCTGAGATACTCTGTTTACTGGCAGGCGATACGCCCTTTTATGTAATATAATAAGGGGCGATCGTCTTTATGTCACATGGGCTGTCTGCCTTTAGGCCTGCGGCTGCTGCTGGTAGCCAGTTGTGCGGTCCAATGAGGAGCTGGCACGCGTCCTCAGTCGCTGCCATGGGCGGTCCCACTATACAACTTTCGGCGGGTCTGTCAGTTGGTGAGAAGATGCTGACAGGATGTGGTCAACGATCCATGTGCTGTAGCGCCATTTCCGGATCTGCATGTGGGACTCTGTCCCGAGCTTAGGCCTTTGCCGACTGGACGATCGATGGCTTCGTGTGGCATGAGGCGGTCGTCATTTGGTCGGTCACCAGGGGTCGATCGCCAAGTACCGAGAGACGATCGCCTTAGATGTCGATCGCTTGGCACTGGGAGTTGTAATGGGACCTTCGGTCGGCCCATCTGCCTTGGCTGCTGGGCTCTGGCTTGGTCGCCCGGTCTCTGAGGCGATCGCCTTTTGAGACGTATAAATCTCGACACAACAATTGCTCCCCATCTTGCTCCGATGCTGAAGACATGGGGCGAGGTGGTTCTTGATGGCGATCGTGTAGGGTGAAGACGGGCGATCCGTTGAGCAGACTTTGGTTTCGGACTTGGGCGATCTGATCGATTGGCTAGCTATCTTCGGTCTTGTACATGCAATAAACAATTTTGGCCGATCCCTCGTAGAAAGCTGATTGTTTCGTCATTGAGGAATCGTGCACAGTCGTGGAGTTCGATGGACCGACTCCATGACCATGTCTTGTGCGCGAGCGACATCGTCTGTCTCGTGACTCATTTTATTGTGAGGGTCCTCTGTTAGGCTGCGCCTCGCCTCGTATTTAAATGAAGGGCGTGCGGTCTTAGTCTAGAGGAGTCCTTGCGCGGGGCGTCGTCGGATTAATCAACTCCACTTCCGCGGCTTGTTAGCTCTGCTTCCACCTCGGCCCGCCATGAAGATGGCGACCCTCGACGGTGTACGTTGAGATGGGGGTAGTGACGCGTCGCATTGTCCGGTTTCACCATATTAGATGATGAACCTTTGAGGACGGGCGATCGTGTCCACTGATTTGCTTGGAGGGTCCTTCGACTACGCACGCCTCGTATTTAAACGAAGGGCGATCGATCTCAACCCAAAGGAACCTTGCATGGCCTAAGCAGTTGGTTCCATCGACCACCAGGACCATGGCTACACTCTTCCACCTCGGATCGTCATGTTTAAATGCCGACCTTCGACGGTGTACGTTGTGCGGGGGAGGCGATCTCGTGCCGTAGTCCAACATGTTAGATGATGAACTGTAGATGGCGAGCGAGTCCTCCAGTTTTGGTGATGTTGCTTGATAATGGCGATCTGGATGGAAGACTGAACGTAAGACCATGGAATCCCCCTAGGACCGAGTAGAGGGCGATCTCATCACTTACGGGCTCGCCGTTGAGGATGATTACGTCTACCCGGTCGATGTAGTATGCGTCGGACTCTTCTTCCTCTTGCCTGATCTGCATCATGCGATGGGGACCTTCCGGCCGAACGACCTTAGTGGCGAAGTATGCTATGAAGCTGTTCGCCAGTTGATCAAAGGAGTTGACGGATCTCGACGGCAATGAGATGTACCATCTATGGGCCAGGTCGCCTAGCGTTAGCGGGAACATCCTGCACCTAGTCGCGTCTGATGCCCCACACCCGGTCATGTAGATGCGGAACTTTCTCAGGTGAGTCTCGGGGTCCGACCTCCCCTCGTACAGAGGTGTTTGCGGAGGAGCGATCCTTCGCTGCATGGGGGCGAGCTCGATGGGGACCGCGAGTGGCTCGCTCGGACCGGCAATCTTTCTCTTGGCGCCTGCCCCAGATTCCAGGAGCGCCTTCATGTCGTCGAGCTGGCGTTGCATCGCGGCCATCGCTATAGCTTGGTCGCTCGTGGCTCGGCTTTTGGAGCGGGAGCCGAGGCGGTCTTGTATGGATCTCCTGACTCCGCGGTCGCCGACCTCAGTTCTTTGGCGAGGAGGAGCCAGATGGCTGGCCTACCTTCTGGGAGTCGGATACGCCGAACTCCTGGTGACGGACTCGAGCTCCGTCGTCTCGTGGCTGGGGTCGGACTGCCCCGGTCGCCAAGATGGGTCGCTGCCAGCGGCCGAAAGCAGGTGCCCGGCTTGCGAGCGCCTCTTCTTGCGAATGGGAACCTCCTGGCGATCGCTCGGTCAGTAACGCCTTGAACTTCCATTTGGTCATGCGGCGGATGGCCGAGGGCGTTATAGCGGGCGGCGCGTCGAAAGCTCTCCGTCGCTCCTGTAGGATGGCCAAGGCCTTTTCGATCTGTTCTGCTGTTTGGAACTGATCGAGCGAGAGGCTTGGGCCGTCCCTCGGGGGCGGGATCGAGAGTCTCGGACCGCGGCGGCTACCCTCCGCCATGGGCTGCGGCTCGGATTGAGACGGAATGAGGCATCTGGCGGATTGGCCAGCGGCTTTCTTCGATGAGGAGGCAGAAGTCATGATTCTAAAAGCTTTCCTCTGGAGAACATTGAGTGTTTCTTCAGGTATATGCCCCGGAGAATAGTGAGTGTTCTTCGAGACGGTAGGATTAAAAATGAGGGTTAGATTCCCCTTTCTCTAGCGCCAATTGTTGTTGCCCGAAATATTATCCGAAGATAGATATTGCTGGAATGGTCGAGGAACAGCAAATTGCGAGAGAACGTCTGTGGGGATGTGAATAACACAAGATTTGCCGGGTTTGTTAGGCCCGGGCTTGAATGCTCTCGCGAGATGTTATTAATACAAATATTCGGGGATACAAGTATTAATGTAAGAATCTAATTACAATGAGTGTAAAAGATCCTATTATCTAGCTCTTGAGCGAGGCTTTGCCTGGTTCGTCTCTGCCGACCGTCTTTCGGGTAAGAAGTGCTGAGAGAGAAGAAAGGCCGAGAGATAGCTGTAGCCAAGAGTAAGAAAGCCAATTTATGAGTTGAGCTTGTTCTGAAGCAGAGAGAGACAGAGAGTTCAGAGTTGGAGACTTTGCCAAGTGCAGGCAGCCTTCTATTTATAGGAGCTGAGATGCTCTGTTTACTGGCGGGCCATCGCCCTTTTATGTAATATAATAAGGGGCGATCATCTTTATGTCACATGGGATGTCTGCCTTTAGGCCTGCGGCTGCTGCTGGCAGCCAGCTGTGCGGTCCAATGAGGAGCCGGCACGCGTCCTGAGTCGCTGCCATGGGCGGTCCCACTGTACAACTTTCGGTGGGTCCGTCGGTTGGTGAGAAGCTGCTGACAGGCTGTGGTCAACGATCCATGTGCTGCGGCACCTTTTCCGGATCTGCATGTGGGACTCTGTCCCGATCTTAGGCCTTTGCCGACTGGACGATCGATGGATTCGTGTGGTATGAGGCGGTCGTCATTTGGTCGGTCACCAGGGGTCGATCGCCAAGTACCGAGAGACGATCGCCTTAGATGTCGATCGCTCGGCACCGGGACTTGTCCTGGGACCTTCGGTCGGCCAATCTGCCTTGGCTGCTGGGCTCTGGCTCGGTCTCCCGGTCTCTGAGGCGATCGCCTGTTGAGACGTATAAATCTCGACACAACAGAATAATTCTGGAGATTTTATATAAGAACATAAATTCATTTATTCCGGTTTAATTATCTTATAATTGCATATATAGAAAATGATACTTAAAATTGCTGTTAAAAATATAAGTACGTCATATGGTCAGATACGTAGTTCGATTGTTCATAGTGTCTGTTATCATTAAATTATTTAAGTTTAATTAACACGGAAACGGAGTCGGAAATTTTATCATTTCCAAAAATTAAAAAAAAAATACTTAAATATATATAAATACGTCAACAGAAAAACGCATGAAACGGAATCGAAGAATGATTTACGGATCAAAAGTTATTCGCGATTTAAGTTGCGTTTCTACACTTAAAATCAGCTTTGACTTGTCCAAAATAACTCAGTTTTACATATCTATGTAGGTCACAAGTCGTCCAGGAACAAGTCTAGAGGGGGGGTGAATAGACTTGTTGAAACTCTTGAACTCTTTTTCCGAAGAGTGAGTTTCTTCAGCTGATAATCAAACAAATGACTTGGAGTCGTTTGTTCTTGGATAAGTGCGGAAGTCAGCTGATGACGAATATAAATTAATCTTAATGAAACACTTAACAATGTATGCAACAGTTAGAGTATGATGCAGTAAAACAGAATAACACAGCGATTATAGTGGTCTCAGAGGTGAGGTAATCCTCTACTAATCCACTTTTCTCCAAACCAGTTGGAGATGAATTCACTATAATTTTCAACCAAAGGATAAAGATTACAAAGATTCACAACACACTACAACAAACTTCCAACCGGTGGAATTCCGTGCCGTTGTACACACACTGATCGCCTTGCACCTCTTGATCCTCGATCCTCGGATGCCTTTACACCGCTACTTCAACCAGTGAAGTACCCGTACTCAAGATTTAAAGACAAGAGTGTTTGTCTTCTCCAACTTAAGAGCTTCCTTGAATATGAACTTTTTGGATCTGCTCTTTTTCTCGATGCTATTTGATTGCTTGAGATTGCTTTGTTTGCTTTGATCGCTAGAGTATATGTTCGCACCGTAGTTGCTCGATTTCAAATCTTCGGATATATATAGATCACGATCTCGAGCTTCTTCCTTGTAGCCGTTGCAAATCTTTGAACAAATCCGTCCGTTGGAGAGAGACTTCATTGTTTAATCTTTTCGAACGTTGCAAGGTTGGATTCCCATTATTTAATTTTATCTTCCGACCGTTGTGAGGACTTCGCATGTGAGCGCCAAATCTTTTGAATATAAAAGGATTAAAGTCTTCACGGTGGGTCGTGATGATTTAATTAAATCATATCTCTTGGGAATCACTCCAATTTGTCTCTTCACGTTGCATGTGAGCTTTCCGTAATATTTGACTTTTCAAAGCATGCCGACGTGGACTTGGAGTACTAGGTTTGTAGTTGAGTAGGCTGATGTGCGGCTTACATCTCTGCAGTAGGTTCTCTCGACTGCTCACCGTTTGAGACTTGTCCGATCAGGTGACTTCCCGAGGTACTCAACGCAGTCTGGTCAAACTTCTCTGATAAATTTTAGTTGACCAGGGCTACTCTGATTGAAGTCGGCTGTACTTCTCTGATGGACTAGGCTGTACTTTAGTACTTAGCCGATTTTCAGCCTAGCTAACTTTGGCCTATAGAAGATACTCATTTGGTTCTTCTTTACATTTTGCCAATTTTTATACTTAACATATTTTGGCCTATGGAAGATACTCATTTGGTTCTTCCTTACATTTTGCCAAGTAATAAACATTTGATTTTAAATTAATGACATCATCAAAATCTAACAAGTATTCCTAACAAATTCCCCCTATTTTGATGATGGCAAAACTAAGTAAGAAATCAAATGACCAAGTCTGCACTTAAGTGCAAGACAAAACTGAAATCAGTCTAATATTGAGACAACTGGAAAATTGTCATTCAACAGACTGTTCATAAATTTTTCTGACTTATCATTGAAATTATACAAGAATGTTTTAAGTACAGAAAATAAAATTACAAGTAAGAAAGTAACTAAAATCATCTGCCTCTTCCTCTACCTCTTCTAACAGTGCTTGGCAGCTTGAATGGTTTGGCTCCGATAGGTCTTACCTTGACCGGAGCAAGGCCATACTTTCTTTTACCACGAGTGCCGCGAAATCCTGCTCCTGCCGAGATCTGAATTTGTTCTCGAGGCACACTAGCTTGATTTCCTTTTGAAGTTGTAGCTCATCAAGTTCACCATCCATGCGGATTGGTGCTTCTTCACTACGAATAAGGGAATCATAGGAAAGGCTTTTTGCTCTTTTGCGTACTTTTTCGTAATGACCCAAAGCTTAGGGTGAACTTCTTCCATCCAGTTTATGAAAATCTCCCGTGGGGAGAGTTTGTCATCTTGAAGTAGTTCCCAGGACATAATAGTCTCTCGATGAACCTTTTCCTAGCGGCTCCCCACATTTCAAGAGCTTCAAATGGGCGAAATCCTCAACATACCATAGCTCCAACCCTTCCCATTCAAGAGTAGGTTCAAAGCCGCTTCTGGTCCTTCTTCTTTTTCCTACAGGCTGGTCAGCCTGCTCTTCTTGATCTACAGCTTCTTTCCTCTTTAGGCTAGAGGGTCCTTCAATCTGAGGGACATCTTGCTTCTTCTTACTTCTGATTTCCCTCTCTTCCCCGAATCCTCTCTTCCCCCTTTTGCCAAAGATCAATGAGGGTTGTCAATCGTTGCTCCATGCGGCTCATCCAATCGACATGCCAAAGGGCATTCTCGTTGTTTGTAGGAGGAGGAGGCCGAGGGATTTCTCCAAGTAGGTGTCAATCTTGGCATTTATGGTCTCAAGGTCGAGTGACTGAGTTGCTAGCCTCCCCAATGGTGTCTCCGACATCGCTTGATCACTCGTCATGGTAGGTGATAACCGAGCTGATGGGGAGTGTTCTCCCGATCCTTCAAAGAAGGGAGCCACTAGACTGCAGCTCCCGGCTGCAGCAGGAGGCCGATTGAGTCTTCTCCGGGTCCCCGACTGAGTCCTTCGCCAACTGCGTCTAGGGCCAGTGTACCGGGGAGGTACAACAATCCTATCTGCAGCTTCGTTGGTAGGCTCTGGCTCCTTCTCTCTTTCTTCCTCTTTCCCTTCTTCTTCTTCAGATTTCTCTTTTTCTCCTTCTCCAGATTGTTCTTTTTCTTCTTCTCCAGATTTTTCTTTCTCTTTTTCCTCATCTTTTTCTTTTTCTTTTTCTGCTCCTCCTTCACCTCCATCATCATGATTATCATCATCATCATCATCCTTAGCATCGTCCTTCTCCTTCTCTTCTCCTTCATCATTCTCATCATCCTCCTCCTTATCTTCTTCTTCTTCTTCCTGATCAACTTCTTCTCCTTCTTCATCTCTTTCATCAGCTACTTCTTCTGTTTTCTCAATCTCCTCTGTCTCCTTTTCAACTGGTATGTTTTCTTCAGGTTCTTTTTCTTCTTCATCCTCTTCAACCAAATTGATAATTTCATTCTCTTCATCAACTTCTTCAATCCTAATATCCTTTTCTACTTCCTCCTCTTCCTCCTCCTCTCCAAAGCTACCATCAAAAATACTGAGCATTATAGAGTGGATAAAATGGTCCATGTTTGTCTCAAAATGTGACATGAACCAGTTATCCTGGAGGAGTAAAGCTAAATCGACTCTTTGCAAAAATCGGTGGGAACATCCTCCGTGGCTTGGGGGTATTCCCAACCACTAGTTTCAACAAAAGTTTGAAAATTTGTAAAGGACATGGTTTTGAGAGTTTTCCACTCTTTAAAAATATTTACGAAAGAGTGTTTTTCTGCTTGTGGCTTGACAAGCTGAAGTTGTTCAATGGAGAGATTAAAAGTATTATTTTCTAAGAGATTGAAAGTGTAATCGTCAGAATAGATATAACAAGACTCGCTTCCTCTTCTTCGGTCATGTACACCGGAGGTGTAATAACAGTACAATTCGAGTTTCGGTATCTCAGTGCAGCCGGTCCGATGAGCCGGTGATCGAATCGATGGGCCGGTATGCTCAGCCGCTCTCTTCGCCGAATGCAGCCTTCCTTGGCCTCTTTGGAGAGGGTTCGGTGATGACCGCAGTTGGAAGGTCCTTCGGGCCGGTCCCCTTCTCTTGAATCGGATGGCGATTGGTGTATCGGACTCATTCTCGGACTCGATCAGCCTCCGATCTCACCGCAGTTGGTCCGAGTCTGATAAATCGTATCTTGGGCAATAGCTTGAGTCTGGAAAATCCTTCAACAACTGGGCTGCTCTCCCAGTGACTCCAACCTTCTTCTTGTCATGGTCCATGTGACCTAGCCTCTTGTTCGGGTGGAAAGGGTCGATGTTTCCCTTGGCCACTCCAGTCTGCTCCAAGAACCAACTAAGATGCGTTCCGAACGCCAACTTAGTCTTGAACTTCTTCTCACCTTCGAGCCATTCGACTTTGTTCACCTCGCGAACAAGTTGCCTGAAAATATAATCGGCCCAATCAACTTCCTCTCATTGAATTAACGCACCCAACACCATGAATTTTGAAGATGACAGTTGGTCATAGCTTCCTGCCATTCCCATGACTATCTTGTTTGTGATGTCCAGAGCGAATCGATAAACCCTCTTCAACTCATTTCTCTTCGCTGTAAACTTCAATTTCTCTGGGATGTTTTCGATTTTGATCGTCTTCCAGGTTTCGGCGGGTGATTGTTTAAGAGCTTCGACCGCCAAGCCGCGATGTTTCATCCCGAATACCGAACGGATCTTCTCTCGATCTATGGTGATAGGGATTCCGCCGATCGAGCCGTTAATCCCGTCTTTGAACCAGAGAGGCATTACGATAAAATTCGACGACATCTTCCTTGAACAAATGTTGCGGGTTGATGTCGAGAAACGGGTAGATTCCGTTCAGCTTCATCGCCCGGATTAAGTCGAGCATATCGAAGTCCTCTAGATTCGCTTCTAATAATCCTTCGAAATCGATGACCATGGAGAAGATGACCTGGTCCTTCATCGCCTTCAAGTTTGCTCCTTCAAGAGATGTCATTTCTGCAAAGAGAATTTTAGGATTTAGTGTATATTTTGCTCTGTAAGTTCTAGGGTTTCTGAAAGCGTAAAGAGGAAAGTGAAAGGGTTTTCTTCCTTATAAAGAAGATGAAAGGACGTTTGGATTATTTTATTATAAATTTAAACGGTGGTACGCCTTTTCATATTCTTTTGAATTTCAAATTTGAATCGGTGGCCCCATTTAAAATTTGACGGTTGATTCTGATTGGCCACCGTAGAGGTTAATTAAATAGGCGTGTGACGCGTGTATTTAAAATTGCCACTTGGCTTATAACGATGTATATTTTAAATGCCATTTTAGCTAAAATAATATTTATAAATTTGGCAGATATTAATTAAAAATTAGAGATCAGTTTAGAGAACTTAGCTGGTCTGATTTCGTTGACTGTTGACCACTCTGCAACAGGTGAGTTGACTTCTCGCCTGGTATTCTGTATAGCTAAGTTGCTTATTCTGGCCTTCGTCTTCTCGCCTGCATCAGCTTAGGCTGATTCTCAGGGTCCGTCCTTCCTTCAACTTGCTTCAGAACTAGATTCCCAATCTAGTAATCCAAGGTCTCTGATAAGCTCTAGGAATCTTTCTTCTGGTAATGGTTTGGTGAAGATGTCAGCTATTTGGTAGTCTGTGCTGACTCTTTCAACTCTAACCCTTTTGTTAAGCACATGATCTCGAATGAAATGGTGCTTGACGTCAATGTGCTTCGTCCTTGAGTGCAAAACCGGATTGTTGGTTATTGCAATAGCACTATTATTGTCACACCATATTGGAACTTCATTGGCAATAATATTATAGTCCCTTAACTGTTGTCTGATCCATAGAATTTGTGCACAACAGCTACCTGCAGCTAGGTATTCTGACTCTGTAGTGGATATGGAGTTAGAAACTCGCTTGCTAAACCAGATATCACCGGTTCCTAGGAATTGACACGTTCCACTAGTGCTCTTCCTATTGATTTTGCATCCGGCGAAATCCGCATCTCGAGTATCCCGATGACCAAGTTGTCATCCTTGGGGTACCACACCAACATTAATTGTAGACTTTAGGTACTTAATTATTCTCTTGGCCGCATCTAGGTGTGATTGCTTC
This sequence comes from Orobanche coerulescens, assembly GCA_033398695.1. Classification (NCBI taxonomy): domain Eukaryota; kingdom Viridiplantae; phylum Streptophyta; class Magnoliopsida; order Lamiales; family Orobanchaceae; genus Orobanche; species Orobanche coerulescens. The sequence goes on along the minus strand of CM065815.1, from coordinate 111,490,345 downwards.
ATTGACTGAATCTTGCACAAACTCCAACCGCATATGATATGTCCGGCTCGCTTGCTAGGTACGTAAGAGATCCGATGAGTCCTCTGTAGTGGGTTGAGTCCACCGATATTCCCGCCTGCCTCGCATCCGGTGAGTACTTGTGCTCATTGGAATTCTTGCGGGTTTGGTTGATTCCATTCCATATCTCTTGATGAGATCTCGGGTATATTTTGCTTGGTTGATGAAAATTCCTTTTTCCATCTGCTTAACTTGTAATCCGAGAAAGAAGTTAAGCTTTCCCATCATACTCATCTCAAATTCTCCTTGCATGAGGTTGGAGAATTTCTCGCATAGCTCTGGATTGGTTGATCCGAATATGATGTCATCCACATAAATCTGAACTATTAATATGTGGCCTTCGTGTTCCACTCTGAATAGGGTCTTGTCCACTTTTCCTTTGCAAAATCCATTTTTCTCAAGAAACACATGTGTTTCATACCATGCTCGGTGCTTGCTTGAGTCCATACAGAGCCTTCAACAGCTTATAGACTTTGTCTCCTTTGACAAAACCTGGGGGTTGCTCTACATAGACTTCTTCTTCTAGGACTCCATTTAGAAACGCACTTTTCACATCCATCTGGTAAACTTCAAAATCCTTGAATGCAGCATATGCGAGGAATAGTCTGATGGCTTCTAATCTTGCAACAGGTGCATAAGTTTCATCAAAATCTATTCCCTCACACTGTGCATATCCTTTTGCTACGAGTCTGGCTTTATTCCTAACAACAGCTCCGTCTTCATCACTCTTGTTTTTATACACCAATGTTTTTCCAATAACTTTCTTGCTATCACGTCCTTCTGTTAGTTCCAAAACTTTGATTCTTTCCATCTGCTCAAATTCATCTTTCATAGCATTAATACATGAATAATCTTCCAAGGCTTGTTCTGTAGTCTTGGGTTCAATTTGTGACATGAAACATGAGAACATCGCCATTCCTGCTGGTAGAGTTGATCGTCTTGTCTTGACTCCATCACCAACTTTCCGATGATTTGTTGAATTGGATGATCCTTGAGCCATTTGGGGATCTCGTCCTCTTCGGGTTTGTTCCCCTGTTGGATTGCTCGTGGTTATCTCGCATTCTGGATTCAGTGCAATCGATCGCTACCGCCTTGTCATCTGCAGCTTGGTTCGAATCGCAGATGAGTCTTTGTCTGCCCTACTGGTCTTTCAAGAAGAATCGATCGAGATAGGTTTGGTGATCCCGTCTCGACCGCATTGGGTCTTCATCACCGCAGCTTGGGTCATCAGCCGATCTGCAGTGAGTCCACCATTCCAAAGTGTCATGTACAATGACTTCTTCAATGGTTGCCGACTTGAGCTTGTTCTCAATTTGCTCAAGTTGTTTCGTACTCAACAAGAGATTCATCAAAAACAACATGGGGTGTTTCTTCCACAACTAAGGTTCTTTTGTTGAAAACTCTATATGCCTTGCTTCTTTGGGAATATCCCATAAATAGACCATCATCAGCTTTAGCATCAAAGGCATTTAGCCGTGTTTTACCATTGTTGTGGATGAAACACTTACAACCAAAAACATGAAAGTAAGCAAAGAGGAGTTCTATTATTTCAAACCTCATAGGAGTTTTGCCATGTCTCCCTACTATCATACTCCTGTTCGGTGTGGCAGTCAGGTTGGCAGCTTCAGCCGAACCTTTGGGTAGGTCTGCTTCGCAATCATGGACCTTGCCTTCCTTCGTGGTTCTGCTCCTTCTTTCAAGAACACCATTCTCACAAGGCCCTGGCCGCAGAGCTCATGCTGGATCCCATTCGATCACGAAATCGCTTATCGCCTTGTTGAGAAACTCTCCGCCTCTATCCGATCCGATCTTGATTATGGAGAGGGATTTCATTCGGATCCTTCTCAAGACTCGTAACTTGGTCAAGGTTTCACTTTTCTTGAATAGAAAGATGATCCAAGTGTACCTTGAATAATCATCTACAATCACAGGAGCATGCTTTCTGCCGCTCAAAGTCCTTGGCTTGATGGGACCAAATAGATCCATGTGGAGTATATCTAAGATCCTTGTTGTGAGCGTTGTAGGCTGCACTGGCTTGAACGACGCCTTGGTCTGCTTTCCCTTCTGACATGCATCACAGAGTGCTTCCTTCTTGAATGCTTCATTTGGAAGTCCTCTGACTAGCTTCTGAGAGCTAATCTTGTTGATGTCTTTGAAGTTCAGGTGACATAGTCTTTTGTGCCACAACCATCCATTCTCAGCTGCAGTCTTGGATAGAAAACAGGAGTTAGGTGTTCCTGTGTTCCAATCAATCATGTATACATCTCTTCTTCGGAAACCTTGTAGCTTTATTTCTCCAGATAAGATGTCTATCACCATACACTTCAAAATGGTGAAGACTACTAGATTCTTCTCGTCGCAGAACTGGCTTATGCTCAGGAGGTTGTACTTGAGCCCTTTGACATAATGAACTTTGGATATTACAATGTTTCCTCGGTGCAACTCTCCAAAGCCTTTTGTCTGTCCTCTAGAGCTATCTCCAAAGGTTACATCGGGACCTCTTTCCTTGATATATTTGGTCAGCATCCTCTTGTTCCCGGTCATGTGCCTCGAGCATCCAGAGTCTACAAACCATTCTTCTCCTCCAAAATTTGAGCTTGAGGAGATGTGGTTGTAGTCCTTCCATCTTTTCTGCAATTAAACAAGCAGAGATTTAGGTACCCAAATTTGTGTGGGTCCTTTGGGGTTAGTTGGTTTCCTGGAGAATTGATTTCTCCTTGGATTATAGGAATTGTTATTATTATTATAACCCTTATACGGTGCCTGTGGTCGAGGTCTAAATCTCCTGGTTGGATTGTATACCGGATATTCCTCAAAATAGTGTGGGCCATTTCTAAATCTAGGCTGAGACCATTTGTTAAACCTTTGTGGTCTCCACACTTGTTCATTTTGGTAATTTGTATAACCTTGAGGTTTCCATCTCGCCTCCCATTATGAAATCTATTTTTGGGGAGTTGTTGGTAATAGTGGGCATGTTGTCCGGCCGCCGCTTTTGCTCGCCACCGCTAGTCGCTGTCTAGGTGGTCAGCCTGGTGTAACTTGACCGCAGCTCAGACGCTTGACTTGGCCTGCTCGTTTTGAAAATCGGTTTATACATGTGCTCAAGAATGAGACCATTGTTTCTCCCTTGATAAACTTGGTTTTGAACTAGAGGGAGTGTGAGAATCATATCCAAGGCCCGGTTTGGTATATAATGACCTTTTATAAGTACACATTCGCCCAGAGTTGAAGACGCCTTCAGGAGGTTATTTCGCGCCGAGTTTTATTTAATCGTGCTGCCTTAGTAAACTCGGCTTTGGCATGAGCAAGTGCGGTGACTTTACTTTATGTAAAATATTTATCCGGTCTATCTCAAATTGTATTGACACTTGCCTGGTTTTTAAAATCAGCTGTAGTTGTCTCAACCTTATTTAAATCTAGGCTGAGTTTTTCGAAATCATTTTTCAGCTGCCTATTCTCATCTTGCAGCTGAGTCTTCTCTGCTGATACAGCTTGGTGTGCAGATTTAAGTGTTTCAAAATCTTTGAATAACTGATTTACCGATTCATGTAAATCCATATCTTGTGACATGGCTGAGCTATTATTTGAACCGGTAGGTTTAGAGGTTACCTCTTCATCAGCCAAGTTTGCCATCAGGCAATCATACTCCTCGTCGTCATCAGAAAAGAAACCGCCGCTTGATTCGACATGCTCCTGGTCTTCTCCGATGAGAGCTTTTCTTCTGTCTTCCTTTCTGCCCACCTCCTTCTTGGTTTCATCCTTCTTGAGCTCGGGACAATCCATTTGGATGTGTCCTATTTTATGACAGTTGTAGCATTCAACTTTCCAGCCTTCCAAATTTTCCGGTTCCTTCTTGGGTTCTCCTTGTAGTTTTTCTTATACTTGGAGTAGTTCTTTCAAATTGCCGAACCTTTGCATAATGAACGCCATTTCTTCCTCAAAATCTAGTGGATTTGGAGGTTTCACATCGGATAGGCTCTTAGCAGGGACTCGCCGCAAATGCGATTCCCTTCTCTCGCAGCTCGATTGAGGATGAGCTTGGAAGCTCGAACTCATAAGCCTTTAGATCGAGAACAGCCTCCTAATCTTTATCTTATTCGTGTCTTTGGATTCTCTCATAGCTATAGCCTTCATGCTCCATTCGGGATTGAGTGATCCGAGGACCTTGAGTGCCATTTCCCTGTTGCCATAAGTTTTGCCCAGGAGTTGATTTCATTGATAATTTCATGAACCTTGTGTCCACTTGGTCTATTGATTCACCATTCTTCATTTTAAAGTTGTCAAACTTTTGGATAGCTATTGACAACTTGTTTTCCTTGATCAGCTCCGTTCCTTCACACATTAGAGCTAATGTGTCCCAAATCTCTTTGGCATTCTTACAATTTTTGATCTTGACCATTGTGGATTTGTCAAGAGTTTGGTATAGCACATCTCCGGCCCCGTTGTCAAGATTGGCGCCTTTCTCTCTTCGGGGGTCAGCTCCGTTCTCTTCTTGGGAATCTTTTCGGGCCTCCCAGCTGCGATTTCTTCGGGCGTGTTGTCCTTCTCAAAAATGAATGGACCGTCTTCAATGATGCACCACATGTCGTCATGGATTGAAGATAAATGTGCCTGCATTCTTATCTTCCAGAGATCATACTCGTCAACTGAAAAGACAGGGAGTCTAGAGTGCATGTGTTCCATTATAACGTGAGAGATAAGATATATATATCTAGTATAGATCTGGTTCGTGAGAAAAAATGAACCAACCTCTCCGATACCACTTGTAGGTCACAAGTCGTCCAGGAACAAGTCTAGAGGGGGGGGGTGAATAGACTTGTTGAAACTCTTGAACTCTTTTTCCGAAGAGTGAGTTTCTTCAGCTGATAATCAAACAAATGACTTGGAGTCGTTTGTTCTTGGATAAGTGCGGAAGTCACCGATGACGAATATAAATTAATCTTAATGAAACACTTAACAATGTATGCAAAGTAGCTAGAGTATGATGCAAGAAACAAGAATAACACAAAGTGCTATAGTGGTCTCGAGGTGGGGTAATCCTCTACTAATCCACTTTTCTCCAAACCACTGGAGATGAATTCACTATAATTTTCAACCAAAGGATAAAGATTACAGTGATTCACAACACACTACAACAGCCTTCCAACCGGTGGAATTCCGTGCCGTTGTACACACACTGATCGCTTGCACCTCTTGATCCTCGATCCTCGGATGCCTTTACACCGCTACTTCAACCAAAGAAGTACCCCGTACTCAAGATTTAAAGACAAGAGTGTTTGTCTTCCAACTTAAGAGCTTCCTTGAATATGAACTTTTTGGATCCGCTCTTTTCTCGATGCTATTTGATTGCTTGAGATTGCTTTGTTTGCTTTGATCGCTAGAGTATATGTTCGCACCGGTAGTTGCTCGCCAAATCTTCGGATATATATAGATCACGATCTCTCGAGCTTCTTCCTTGTAGCCGTTGCAAATCTTTGAACAAATCCGTCCGTTGGAGAGAGACTTCATTGTTTAATCTTTTTCTCGAACGTTGCAAGGTCGATTCCCATTATTTAATTTTATCTTCCGACCGTTGTGAGGACTTCGCATGTGAGCGCCGAATCTTTTGAATATAAAAGGATTAAAGTCTTCACGGTGGGTCAGGATGATTTAATTAAATCATATCTCTTGCGGGAATCAATCCAATTTGTCTCTTCACGTTGCATGTGAGCTTTCCGTAATATTTGACTTTTCAAAGCATGCTGACGTGGACTTGGAGTACTAGGCTGTAGTTGAGTAGGCTGATGTGCAGCTTACATCTCTGCAGTAGGTTCTCTCGACCGTTCACCGCTTGAGACTTGTCCGATCGTGTGACTTCCCGAGGTACCTCGGGCCGCACCGTCAAACTTCTCGATAAATTTTAGTTGACTGTGGCTACTCGATTGAAGTCATTTCTCTGATGGACTAGGTCGTACTTTAGTACTTAGCCGATTTTCACTTAGCTAACTTTGGCCTATAGAAGATACTCATTTGGTTCTTCTTTACATTTTGCCAATTTTTATACTTAACATATTTTGGCCTATGGAAGATACTCATTTGGTTCTTCCTTACATTTTGCCAAGTAATAAACATTTGATTTTAAATTAATGACATCATCAAAATCTAACAAGTATTCCTAACAATCTACGTGATGTCTGATCTGATATTACAAAAGTTAATATTTTAGATATGTATTTTATATACAAAATGCACAAATGATATGTCAAGAAATACTTACGGATTGGTAGATAATCGAACTCAAAGATAGCACCTCGATCTGGATTTCAGAAATTCACTGGGGATTTTAATCAGACAGGTTCCATCAAGATGTCGAAAGCCGTCTCGACTGGCCGAAACGACCCCGTATCGTCGGCATAAAGGACTACTCTCGGATATATAAAGATGTATATTTATAAATATATAGTTTCTTTATATAGTTACATAAGTTGTGAGTATAAAAGAATTAGGACAAGGCTGTATTTATAGGACACAAAACAGGTGACCAGACAATTTCACACAGCCGCCCTACGTCACACAGCCCTGGCCGAGCCACGTGCGCGGGCCCTACCGAGTCACTACCGGCAGCCATGGCCGAGCAACGTGCGCGGGCCCTAGCGAGTCACTATCGGCCCACCCGGCCGATCCACGTGCGTAGGTCCCGCCCGGAAGATTCCTGGTGCTTGGCAGTTGGCAGTCTCCACTAAATCAATCATAACTTTTTCGTTCGGACTCCGATTGACTCGCCGTTTGAACCATTGGAAATCTAACTAAATTCTCTACAATGTAATAATACCACAATAATTCATTTAAAACAAGATATCACTTTTATAAATAATTTCACTAATTATTGTCATATAATAGTATTTACTTTATAATTTATATAATGTAAAATATTGGGATTTTACATACTCTCCCTCTGAAAATAAGTTTCGTCCCGAAACTTGGAACGAAGTTATCATCATTAAGTCATTCTCGAGTACATTTCCCAATATTCGCTGAAAAATCCTGTCGGAGAACACGACGTTGTGCACCGTCGGGTTCTATCGTAGATTTTCCGACGATTAATGTGTTGTTGCCCAAAATATTTATCCGAAGATTAAATACTGCTGGAATGGACGGACAACAAACAAATAAGGTTGCGGGAGCACTTCCGAGAGAATATGAATAAACACAAGATTTGCCGGGTTTGTTAGGCCCGGGCTTGAATGCTCTCGCGAGATGTTATTAATACAAATATTCATGGATACAAGAATTAATGTGAGAATCTAAGTACAATGAGTGTAAAACGATCCTGTTAATCCAGCTCTTGAGCGAAGCTTGGTGTTCTTCGTCCCTGCCGATCGTCTTCTGTATGAGAGAGGCCGAGAGAAGAAAGAACCGAGAGATAGCTGTTGCCAAGAGTAGGAGAAAGCCAAGTGCTGTGTATTGCTTCTGTATTGTGTGCTGAAATCGCGATAATGCCAAGGAGGAATCCAAGTGCAGGCTGCCTTTTATTTATAGGGGCTGAGGAGCCTTGTATCTAAACGGGCGATCGTCTTCCGGCCAATATAATAATGGGGCGATCGTCCTCAAGGTCACATGGGCAGTCTGCCTAAAGTCCAAGGTCATTGGCAGCCACCGTGGCGCCCAATGAGGAGCCAACACGCGTCCGGAGTCACTGTCACATGCGGTCCTACTGACACCTTTCGGCGGGCCTGTCGTCTGGTGGACGGATGCTGATAGGCTGTGGTCAACGATCCGTGAAATGCAGATCTTGTCTCGGCTCTGCACGTGGGCTCTATCCTGGGCTTCGGCCTTTGCCGACTGGATGATCATCGGCTTTGGGCGGCATGAGGTGGTCCGCATTAGTCGGTCACCAAGGGTCGGTCAGCAAGTGCCGAGAGATAATCGTCTGTTGGTCGGCCATCAGGAGTCGATCGCCAAGTACCGAGAGACGATCGTCTTAGGTGTCGATCGCTCGGCACCGGGACTTGTCCTGGGACCTTCGGTCGTCCGATCTATCTTGTTTCCCGGGTTAAGGCTAGGTCGCCTGGTCGCTAGTCGGCAGTTCTGCCTTGCTGCTCGGCAATGGCTAGGTCGCCCGATCTCCGAGGCGATCGCGGGTCGAAAAGTATAATTCTCGACACAACATAATAGATAATGCTATTCGATTTCTTTAAAAATATCAAGTACAACATCAGTAGAGGATCTCATTGATTATCACATAGATAAAAAAGACATGTATAGCAGTAAATACACCAAGCATATTATCACATTGCGTCATTTGCGGAGCTAATCTATTATCACATAAATATCAAAGACATCAAGTATAACGTTGATAGCAGTAAATACACCAAGCATATTATCATACTGCATCTCTAAAAATTATCTCCTCCATTCTTAAAATGGTAACAATTTGAGTATTAAATACTCTCTCTCTAAAAATTAAGTTTCGACCCGAAACTTATGTTTGGAACTACTCGGTGTACCAGTTACGCATTGCTTCTTAAATTTCTCAAGTGGCTTCTTCATTTCCATGGTGCGACCACTGGACTTTAACTAGAGGAATAGACTTGTTCCTTAATTTATTTATGCGATAATCTAAAATGGCAACTAGTATCTCCTCGAAAGTAGTATCCTTGGAAATATCCAAAATTTCGTGATTTAACTTGTGACTGGGATTGTGAACATAATGCCTCAATCGTGATACGTGAAAGTCGTTATGGACTCATTATATAGATAATGATAGGTCTAAGCAATCAGCTAAGTCTCCAACGCATTCAAAAGGTCTGATGAAACGTGGGCTTAACTTGCCCCTATAGAATTCCAGCAATGATAATGGTGCATAGTTGTCCTTGTTTTTCTCGAATATAGACCCAGTGTTCTTATTTGTTAGCTCACGTTGCAGCTCCACTTGTGATGTCAATCTACATAATATGTGTGTAACACCCCCGAGATATTCAGAGTATATTACAGCGCCGTGGACCCCTACATGGGACCCACCAGGCTACAACACGAAAACACCACTCGACTAAACATCACAGTTAGCGAGGACACACATTTAAAAATACAAAAATAAAGATACGCCGGAGCAACCGGCGAATTAAGCATCAACCGACAATGTAGCAATTTAAGGTAATACAACCGGAGTTTGAAATGAAAAGCCTAAGTACTCGCGAGTACAATCTATAAGTTTATAAATGTGTGAACAACCATATCGAAGGGGACAAAAGAAATACGAAGACCCAAATGCACATGTCAACGACCCTGGCCAACATCCTCGTACTGTCCCAGCGCTCGCTCATCCGGCAAAACATAACCTGAAATCCATAACAAGTATTTCCCCAAAACGGGTCCTCAAAGGGGTTAGCAATTACGCTAGTACAAGTAATTAAGACAAACCAAACGCTTACACATTTCATAGTACATGCATGTTGTGCGGCGATTAATACGCCTCGGTGGCGATCGGCATAATGATCTGAGAGCCAACCATAGAAGACATACTATGGGCAAACACCCAGAGGTCGGCACCCACGTCGATCGTCTTTTGGTATCCGGCGATCGTCTATTGGTATCTGGCAATCGTCTTTGATGTCCAACCAGAGACGGTTGTCTCGTGCCACGTATAAATCCAACATCCATCAAAGTCGTCGAAGACCGAATCTTGGACGGTGACCCACGTCCAGATCCGTAAAAGGCACCGACAGATAGGACCTTTGACCCCAGCCTATCACCTACCTCACCTACCGACAGGCCCGCCGAAAGGTTCAAAGTGGGTCCTCCCGGATAGCGACTCAGGACGCGTGCAGGCTACCCATTGGCTCGCACAGCTGGATGCCAGCAGCAGCCTCAGACTTTAAGGGAACAGCCCCACGTGACGGGACGATTGGCCATCTTATTATAAATAGGAGGCTTACAACAGTGTCCAAGGATCACGCGATTATCTTCATAAACACAGAAACACATCAAAGTGAATACAGTGAAAGGAATACAGAGAGAGATACATTCTCATACACTAAACATCAAATATCAAGAACTCACAGATCTTCATATCTGGTTCTTCCGGCAATCTACACGCTCTACAGCTTAGATAACTAAAAGTATTACACTCATTGTAATAGATTCTAACATTAATATTTGTACCCAACAGTATATTTATTAATAAGATCTCGCGAGAGCATTCAAGCCCGGGACTAACAACCACGACAAATCTTGTGTTATTTATTTTCTCACGGGAGTGTTCCCACATTTGTTTGTTACTCGATCATTCCAGCAATACTATCTCCGGATAATATTTTAGATAACAACAATTGGCGCTAGAAGGAGGGCACCTAAACCTTCATTTTTATTCCTACCATCTCGAAGAACACTCACTATTCTCCGGACATATACTTGAAGAAACACTCATTGTTCTTCAAAAGAAAAGCCTTCAGAAAAATGACATCTGCGACGACCTCCAAGAGAGCCACCCTGCGATCTGCCGGAAATCTCATTCCGGCCCGGACCGAATCCTAGCCCACGGAGGAAGGTGACCACGGTGACGCAAGGCTCTCACTCCCGCCCCCGAGGGACGGTCCTAGCCTCTCACTCGATCAGTTCCAGACCGCGGAACAGATCGAGGAGGCTATAGCCATCCTCAAGGAGCAACGGAGGGCATGCGACTCGCCCACCATCACTCCGTCAGCCATCCGCCGGGCCGGCAAGTGGAAGCTCAAGGGGATATATGTTGAGAAATCGACGGAAAGCCCCGAGCCGCAGGAGAAAGCTCTCATAAGGCGGGATGATTCCGTCTTCAGCCGCCTAGGGAGCGATCCCTCATGGCGGCCCGGGCACTCAGGCCCCAGCCGAGAGACATCGGAGTCCGAATCCTTTACCAGGAGTTCGGCATACCCGACTCCCAGAAGACAAGCCGGTCAGCGGGGCCCCACTCGCCCAAGAAATGAACCCGCTGGCAAAGAACTCATCATTCACCATGGGGCCAGGGGATCAGTGCACAATCGCCTTGGCTCGCGCTCCGGGAGCCAATCAGCGAGCAGTCAGGCGACGGCGATGGCCGCCATGCAGCGTCAGCTTGACGAGATGAAGGCGCTCCTGGAAACTGGGGCAGGCGCCAGGAGATCGATCGCCGGACCAAGTGAACCACTAGCGGTCCAGATCGAGCTCGCCCCAGTTCAACCAATGATCGCTCCCCCACAAACACCTCTTTATGAGGGGAGATCGGATCGGGAGACCCATTTGAGCAAATTCCGGATCTACATGACCGGATGCGGAGCATCAGATGCGACGAAATGTCGAATGTTCCCATTAACTCTGGGCGACCTCGCCCACAGGTGGTACATATCACTACCACCTCACTCAATCAATTGCTTTGAGAAGCTGGCGAACGACTTCACGTCGTACTTCGCTGCCAAAGTTGCTCGACTGAAAGGTCCCCACTGGATGATAAAAATCAGGCAGGGGAAGGACGAGCCCGATGAAGACTACATTGACCGGGTGGACGAAATAATCCTCACTGGAGAGCTTATTAGCGACGAGCTCGCTCTCCATTCGGTCCTGGGAGGATTCCATGGCCGCTCGCCCATGTTCAGGCACCTCACAAAGGATATCCCCCCGACCTACACGGTCTTCCGCGTCAGGGCCGCTGATTTCCTGGCCAGGCAGAGGATGCTCTCCCTCCTCTTAGGCATGGGATCTGCCGGAGAAGGGAAGGCGCCGTCTCCCATCCAGAAGAAGGCGGTCGCCAAGCCCAGAAAGGCGGTCGCAAAGCCGCCTGGGGAGTTCAAAGCCTTCGAGGATGTGGAAGTTCACCTCCTCCGCAACCTCAATCTATCTCCGGCCCACATCTTTAATGCCATAAAGCGGCGCGAATGGCTCAACAAACCAAGGCCGATAAGGGACAACGGTCACCTAGACCGCAGCAAATTTTGTGCCTACCACAAAAGTCCTGGCCACAACACCAGCCAATGCCGCGACCTCCTCAGACAACTCTGGACATTGTTTGAGGAGGGCAAATTGGATAACTTGGTCACCAGACCAGAGCCCCGATCAGAGAGGGCCGGAGGCCGCGAGCGCCGACAAAGCAATGGGATCCCTCCCAATCCGGTCGCAAGGATCGAGCAAAACGAGCCGGAGTACTCCGATGAATCGATCCCGCCGATCAACCCTGGAGGTCGGATTAATATGCTTCAGGCAGGAGGCGGAAACCTCGGAGGCCTTTCCCCGGTTTCCACTCTGTCGAACAGAAAGAGGAAGGCCGAACTGAGGGCGTTCGCCGGGGTCCATGTCGTGGTCCCACCAGAGACGAACATCTCCAAAGACGTGCTCATTACCTTCTCTAACAAGGATAGGGAGGGGGTGCAGTGTCCCAAAGAGGATGCATTGGTGATCTCTGCATGTATGCTTGGGAAGATGGTCGATCGCGTGCTGGTCGACAACGGGAACTTCTGCAATATAATATTCAAATCTGCTCTTGACCAGCTCAGCAACCTGACCAAGTTTATCAAGCCGTTCGACACCGTGCTTCAAGGGTTCGGCGACAGCACAGTCCAAGCCTATGGAAGGGTCAAGCTCTCTGTCGAGCTAATATGCTACTACGATCCCAAGGTTAGGATTACTAGGAACCTAAATTTTGTAATCATAGATAGGACCAGCATCTATAATGGGTTCCTAGGTCGTCCATTTTTAGAAACCTTTGAGGCGGTTGCCTCTTATTTCTTTTACTGTATCAAATTCCCCACTGCCGATGGGACGATCGGTACTGTAAAAGGAGATCAGCTAATGGCAAAGAAATGTTTGAATTACTCCTGTGTCGCAACTTCTTTCAATACTTCCCATGCAATTTGTAACGCCGATACGATCGACAATCAACCGATGGGGATCGACGAGCCAAGCACATCGTACCAACCCGACTCGGAGGACGCCATCTCACAACGAGTGACGGACGACATCGAGCCAAGGATCGGTTTCGAGCCAAGCCTCGACATCGATCCCAGGATCGAGTCTGGAAATCGTTCCAAACGAGAGGCGACCGTCCCCATCGAAGAGTTGGAAAATGTAACGATAGATCCGGCTCGCCCGGAGCGGGAAGTACAGATCGGCACAAGCATCGACCTCAAATTAAAGAAGGATCTGATCAATTTACTACGTAAGAACATCAGAGTCTTTGCCTGGTCGCATCAAGATATGGTTGGCATAAGTCCTGAACATGCTTGCCACTATCTAAAGATCGACCCGGCAAGGAAGCCTGTTCACCAGAAACGTAGGAAATTCGGTCCTGAGAAGTACACAGCACTCGACATAGAAGTCAAAAAGCTACTCGATAACAAACTAATTGGGGTAGCAACAGACGAACCGCTGTGGGTCGCCAATGACGTGCTCGTCAAAAAGCCGAACAACTCCTGGAGGTTATGCATCGACTTCACCGACCTCAACGCGGCATGCCCAAAAGACCACTTTTCGATGCCTCATATTGATCACTTAGTCGATATTACAGCAGGTTACGAGATGATGTTCATCGATGCCTTCGCCGGATATCATCAGATCCCAATGGCGGAGAAAGACATAAAGCACACATCATTTCATACGGAGAAAGACATATACTTTTGGGTCCGAATACCGTTCGGCTTAAAGAACGCAGGGGCAACCTACCAGCGACTAGTCAACGGAATGTTCGACAATCAGATCGGCAAGACCATGGAGGTCTACATTTACGACATCATGGTCAAAAGCCTCAAGAAAGAAGACCACCTCAATGACCTTGCCGAGACGTTCGCCATCCTCGAGAAGTTCAACATGAAACTAAACCCCAAGAAATGCACCTTCGGGGTGAGCTCCAGAAAATTCCTGGGGCACATCGTGAGCCAAAGGGGGATCGAGGCGAACCCCACCAAGATTCAGGCAATCCTCGACATGCAGGAGCCACGTAATGTCAAGCAAGTGCAACGCCTCACAGGTTGTTTGGCTGCCCTCAACCGTTTCATATCTCGGCTCGAGGATAAAAGCAAGCCTTTCTTCGCGACCATAAAGAACAAGAAGTTCGCATGGACGAAGGAGAGTCAAATAGCGTTCGCCAAAATCAAGGAGTACCTATCTAACCCCCAGATCTTGGCAAAGCCGATCCCCGGCGAGAAACTATTCCTTTACCTGGTGGCCTCAGAGGTCGCACTGAGTGCCGTTTTGGTGCGAGCGGAGGGACAAGTCCACTTGCCGACACTACACCATAGATGGCTTTCTACAACACTTAGGGGGCGGTGTTGCCTTATTGGATGTTACCATAGCTATGAAATTTTGGACCTACCACAACGTTCGGGTTATGGTGTTACGAAATCCTGAAATATATGTTACTCTAGCTATAAAAAGTGTAACTCTCAGTAACACCATTATATGTGTTACCTTAGAATATTAATAAACAAAATATTGAATTTTATATAAAATTAATGATTTAATAAAATTTTAACTTTAAAATAATTAATTTTAATAAAACATTGAATATATTTTTATAAAAAATATTCTATCAAATAAATGAATTATATATATTTTATAAATAATAAAATATTTTTAATAAATTTAAATTGAAAAGGTTTTAAAATAAAGTAGTATTTGAAAAATAATAAATTTTGATTTAAATAATTAAAAAATTATTAAAAAAATAAAAACATATAATAACTATGAATAATTACAAAATAATTAAAATAACAAATTTAATAAGTATATTTTATTACCAAAAAATAAATTAAATTTACAATATTAGAGAAAAGCAAAAAGTAAAGTCAACGGAGGAAGTGAGAGCGGCAAAACAGATTAAGGGAGAGCGGCAAATGAAAATTGGGGGAAAACAAGTCGGGGGAAATTGGGGCAAACAAACAAAAAGAAGTTTATCTCTGAGGAAAGAGATGCTACAGCTACAACCAAAAAATAACTGCTCGGCTATCTCAGTTGCTCAATCATCAAGGATTTATGTTTAATTAGGGTTCAATCGCTCGTCGTGAAGGATTAAAATCAATTAGGGTTCAATCCAAGCTTGGTTTGTGTTTGATTTAAGGTATAAATCTCTCTTTTTATGCTTCGATTTGTAAGCTTTGTTTGTGTTCATTCATCGATCTGTATATATTTATGTTGCATGCTTCGATTCGACCTCTCTCTGTCTCTCTCCCCTCTCTGTCCCTCTCTCCCCCCTGCCTCTCCCTCTCTGCCTGTCACACACAAAAACTAGAAAAAAACACTCAATGTGTTTATTTATGTGCGCATGTAAAAATATGTATAGGTTAATGCCATACTTTTAGATTTCTAGGTAGAAATATGCTAATTTAGAGTCGTTTGTTTGACCCGAAAAGTTAAATTTTTAATGTTTTTGATATATTGTATGGTTTTGCAGTAAAATGTGTTCATTTACTATGTGTTTACATTGAATGTTGTTTACTGTGACGGACTTTGTGTTTTGGCTGCTATATTGATTGAAGTGTGGTATTTGACTTTAGTTTTTAGTACAAAACCTATATCCGCAATGTTGTACCATATACGGCATGTTCTGTCCTTTTATTGTTAACATGTTTAAGCTAATGTATATGTAATATAATTATTTCTATAATTAATTAGTAATTGATAGTTAGCTATATATGACTTACGATAATTTAAAAACAGATAGGTTGGCCTGAATAAACACCTCGACGAGGTTCAGGCCTGTTTACACACACACACACACTTGTCTTGTTATGTTAATATAGTCAATATACTGGTGCTTGATAAATGTAGGGATGGATGACGAGGGAAACTCATGGATAGAGCTTCCAAAGTTTAGTGATGGCTATATTAGTGGGGTAAAAGCTTTTATACAAAATGCAGTTTCTAGGTTTGCTGTAGGTGATGAAATAACGTGCCCTTGCAAGAAATGTAAAAATGATAAGTGGTATCGTCAAGATGTAATATACAACCATCTCATATACAATGGTCCATCTCCATTGTATATGGAATGGATATGTGAGGTTTCTCGACGAAGGAGTGACGAAGACATGGATTGTGAGGGTGGGGAAGATTTTGGAGACAATCTAGGTGACATGTTGCACCGTACTCATGGAATGCGGAATGGTGGGGATGAGCACACTAATGTACCAACTGCTGATTTTAATAAGTTCACTCGCCATCTCGAAGACGGAAAGCAGCCATTATATCCTGGCTGTTCAAAATTTTCGCGATTAAGTTTTATCATTAGGCTTTATTCATTAAAATGTTCACATGGAATTACGGAGGCTGCATTCGGGGATCTACTACAGTTGCTGAGAGAGGCTTTCCCCCTGGCCCATATACCTTTATCTTTTAATTCTGCAAAGAATATCATTAAAGATTTAGGGCTTAATTACGAAAAAATACATGCATGTCCAAATGATTGCATGCTGTATTGGGCAGAAAACAAGGATAAAGATGTTTGTAAGACTTGCGGTGTTTCGAGATGGGCAGTAGTTGAAAAAAAAGGCAACAGTGACAATGACCCAGAGAAGGTGATTCGCAGAGTTCCGGCGAAGGTTATGCGCTATTTTCCACTGAAACCAAGGCTGAAAAGGTTGTTTATGTCCAAGGAGTATTCTGAACTTATGTTATGGCATGCCGTCGGACGAAAAAAAGATGGGAAGCTTAGACATCCAGCTGATGCCGAGGCTTGGCAGGCAATGGATGCAAGGTATCCTGATTTTTCAATAGAAAATAGAAATATCCGACTTGGTGTGGCCGATGGATTCGGCCTTACTGCATGATGACTTGATTCACTCAACATGGCCAATTGTATTGGTAAATTACAACCTCCCACCTTGGCTATGCATGAAGCACGAAAATTTGATTCTTTCGACAATCATCTCCGGTCCAGATTCTCCGAAAAATAGCATTGATGTATTTATGCAGCCTCTAATCGAAGAGTTGAAAGAATTATGGGATATAGGCATAGAAACCTATGATGCCTTAACTGATAAGAAATTTAGGCTACGTGCAAGCGTGTTGTGGACCATTAGCGATTTTTCGGGATATGCAATATTATCCGGTTGGAGCACAAAGGGTAAATTAGCCTGTCCCATATGCCATTATGAGACATCTTCAATGTACTTGAAACATAGTAAAAAAATGTGCTACATGAATCATAGAAAATTTCTGGATCCGGATCACAAATGGAGGTTTGACAAAAGAAGATTCAATGGTGAAGTTGAAATGGGACAGGCTCCACCAATTTTAACCGGAACAGATGTAGTTGAATTATTGTCGGGCTACGAAAATGAATTTGGGAACGCCAAAAGCAAGAAAAAGGGCAAAAAGGGGTATAAAGCGTAAAAGGGATTCCCCTTTAAAAAAAATCAATATTTTTTAATTTACCGTATTGGAGTCACAATTTATTGCGGCATAACCTTGATGTTATGCATATCGAGAAAAATATATGTGACAATATACTCGGTACTTTGCTGAATATGGGCCGTAAGTCGAAAGACCATTTAAATGCTCGTTTTGATTTACAAGAAATGGGCATCAGGAAGGTCCTTCATCCTGTTAAATCAAGTGATGGAAAATATCATGAGATTAGGGCTGCCATATTTGACATGACGAAACAAGAGAAAGATATATTCTGCACAGTATTGGAGAAGGCCAAACTTCCATACGCACTGACTAATATCGATCGGTATGTTCACACAAAGGAAAGGGTAATCTCGGGGTATAAGAGCCACGATGCTCATTTTGTTCTTCACTACTTGTTACAATTTGCGTGAAAAAACATTGAAACACGAGGTTGTCAGTACCTTTGATCAGACTTGGTGCATTCCTAAGAGGTCTTTGGAGCAAAGTAATCGATTTGCGTGATATGAAGAGGCTACAACAAGAAATTGTTGAGATTGTTTGTAGTTTTGAGATGATTTTTCCCTCGGCATTCTTTGACGTAATGATTCACTTGCTGGTTCATTTGTGCCAGGAAGTTGAATATGGGGGACCTGCACACTTGAGATGTATGTGGCCAATTGAGCGTTATCTATGTAAGCTGAAATCTTATGCGCGCAATAAGTCTAAACCAGAGGGTTCCATCGCCGAAGGCTACCTTGTAGAAGAATGCTTGACGTTCTGCTCAAGATTCTTAAGCGGTGACACAGTACCTAAATCCGAGAGTTGTCCACAAAAGATGGAATATCCAATTGGCACAAGAAGAAATAAAGATGGAAAACCTATTCAACTCGAAGAATCTCAATGGATGGCATGTCATCGGTACATCTTATTCAATTGTGGTAACAAGGATGTTGAGAGTTTAATCGAGTAAGTTTTAATGTCTAATTTGTTTTAAAAAGAATTAGAATGCTTCTATCTTGATAATATTAACTAGGTAATTATTGTAGGGAACATCGAGCTTTAATTGATGGTCATGCAATATCGAAAAGATATAAAAGAGAGAGGGCACATATGGAAGATTTCTGGAATTGGATGAAGGAAGAAGTTGTGGAGAAAGAGTACATTTCGAAGGAACTACAACTTCTTGCATTGGGCCCTAATCGAGCAGCTAAGAGGTTTAGTGGATATGTTATTAATGGATGTCGATTCTTTACAAAAGCCAGAGATGCTAAGTGTACAACACAGAATAGTGGTGTATTTTTGTCTTCCTTGACCACTAGCTTTGCAAGTTCGAAAGATCAGAATCCACATGTCGGTGTTGTCGATTATTATGGATCAATTGAAGAAATCCTAGAAATTGACTATTGGGGAGATTTCACTGTGATTTTATTCAAGTGCTGTTGGTACTATGCAGAAAAGGATTTGTATGGGCTGACTCGGGTGAATTTTAATAGATTGGTCCAAAAAACTGATCGATATGTGATGGCTTCACAAGTTCAACAAGTCTTTTATATAAAAGATCCAACTGAGAAGACATTACATAACGTTATCAACAGATTACCGAAATTTGGTGTGATGTCGAAAGTGAAAATGGGAATGAGAATGATGGGACTGATCCAGTTTTACATGATATAGGGGCTGGTTGTGGAACAGGAAATCAAGTTATTCATGTGAATTGGGCTAGAGAAGACATCCCGCCAACGAAAATTGTCATCCCGCCAAAATAAGTCAAGAAAATCATCTACTGTTTTCACATAATTCAGAACTGTTTATGTATTTACTACTTTATGTAATAATAAATTTTAGTAGTTAAAATTAGTGAAGTCTAGTATTTACTGCCTTTTAGTTAAAGTTAGTAGGCATCATATTGCCTTTTAGTATTATTGCTAGAGAAGAACTGTTTACTGCTTTATTTATTATTACTGCCTCATAAGTTAGTGAAGTCTAGTGTCTTTTTATTGTGATTTAATTGGGCACCTTTTACTTGTAATTTGCTGGACTGCTTCTTTCTGTTTTTACTTTGCATTTGCTGCACTCACTTATTTTTTGTATCGATCCTAATGTAATTTTCTTCTATTTTTATAGGATGGAAGATAGGTTACTTAATCTCAGATTTTACCACATGGGAAAATTTCAGAATGGACAATATGTTGGCGGAAAAGAGACTGAGATAATGAACGTAGAATCTGACTTGTTTTCCTACCCGGTGCTGATGGAACATGTTCTGAATGATCTTGAATACACTGAAATTGGAGGAGTTTACAAAAGAAATGGTAATGAGGCAGGGGGGTGGAAACTGGTGGCAAATGATGCGGACCTGTTTGACTTAGTTAAAGAAACTCAGAATGATGACCACGTGGATTTCTATATTGACAATGTTGTCAATACTAAAATTGAGCCAGTACCGCAGATGCAGCCGCATGTAGTAATACGACCAAGGCCTAATGTATTTGAAGGTATTAAACTTTATGTTTAGTTATTAGTTCGTGAAGGCATCATCTTATGTTGGTAATATAAGTATTTAGTTATTAGATCATGCATGTATTGTTTATCCTAATGCAATTGTACTGATAATTAAAATATATTGCTGCAGCTCCAAAACGAACCAAACGTCAGTTCGTGACCACTCATCAATTGCGACAGCAGGCAAGAAATAAGAAGTGTACTGAAGTATACAGTCCTAGGAAGTCCGCACGGCTGAATAATGCACAAGTGAAGATTCCAACTGAAGTCGAGAGTTATCGAAAGTCAAGTGAAAATGCTGAAGTCACTAGTGCTAGGAGATCGGCACGGCTGACAAGTGCTAGGCCAGAAATCAATGATATGATAAGCAACCAGTGCCCTAAGTCAACTGAAACGAGGAGTGCTCGGAAGTCGAAACCGATGAATAATCAACAAGCCATAGATGAAAATGAGATTCTGAAGTCTGCAAGTGTTCGGAGGAAATTGGATTTACATAATTCAAGGGATGAAAATGAGGATATGGATGAGAATGACATTCAGGTTAGAAGACTTGAATCAATATTTTTGATAACGTGATCGGTGTGATCAGTGTTCTAAATTTTTTGCAAGTTGACACAATATTTGTTTCTTTTGATTATGTACAGGTTGGAAATCTTCCACCTCCACCGCCACTTCCATCTCCAATAAAGCCGTTAAAGTTAACGGAGTATGAACAGCTTAAAACTACAAATATCGTGAGGAACAATGAAAAGCTTAGGGAGTTAAATTTGCCTACATTAGTTACTGATGTGGTAGATGGATTAAAAAAAACAGAGGAAAAAAAAAGATGCGAGATGAAAATGAATATGTTCCAGAAAATGAGGAACAAAGTGATGATGATGCTTCAGAAATTGTGCCAGAGGTGTGTCGTAACGAGAGAATTAATTTGTAGTTAAAATCACAATAACTGCAAAAATATTAGATAGTACTAATTGAATATATTTTTCAGAGAACCCAAAAATTGAAGAAAAGCAAGCTTCTCACCGGACCAACTACTCGTTTGCGAGCTAGTGCTGTGACTGCAACTGAAAAGGGTTCAACTCAGAATAATGTGAGTGCAAAAGAGGCGGAAAATTCAGTGCTTGTCACGCCTGCTTCACCATTCGATTACCATGTACGAAAGAATAGGATCAATGGTCGATTACCTTGCTATCTTTGGAACGCAAACGAGAACAAGCTGCAAATGCTGTTGCAAGTGGAAGTGGAACTAAGACTGTTGATAGGGTTCCGGAAGCAGACTTGCCATACACTGAAAATGAAGAATTTGAACCAGGTTTGGGCCTCTTACTTGACTTGATGTTTGCATACATTTGGATCTACTATATTCATGTTTGTATAGTGTCATGGTTTAACTGAATCTTTGTTCATATGTTATATACTTGGTATGTAAAGTTGTAGTTCCTAAAAAACTAAGAGGGAAAACCAGGATGGATAAAGTACATGTAAGGACGTTTGACAAAAGGGTTGTCATCTCAGTAAACGAGAAGTTCCAGCCTGTTTCAGATGATGATCGAAGGATTTCTGAACTGAGTAACTTTCTGGGGACACTAAAGAAGTGTGTGCCAATGACTTATGCATCTTGGGATCATGTTCCTGGAGACCTAAAGGACATCTTGTGGAATTATACTAAGGTAATCAGTAAATTTTAACTACCCTTACGTAAATAATGGTCAAATAGCATTCAAGATTTATTTATTCCTTTTTATGTTTAATTTCTATGTAAGCAACGTTATATTATTCCCGACGAATGTCGAAATGGGCATTGAAGACAAGACAATGATCTTGGAAGGGGTACAAGAGTCGAATAAAGAGGGATCATTATAAGCCTTATGAAACGATGAGGAGAGGATAGAAAATAAGCCACAGAAATTCCGCTTGAGGATTTCAAGTTGCTCTTAAAGTATTGGGGAGATCCTGAAGTTCGTATATGTATAATTTTAATTGACAAAAACTAGTGCTTCTTTTTCATGTTTGTTTTTGTAGATCGTATATGTAAAATTTATTGACAATTTGATATTTAATCAATTTCAGTGACATAAACTAGTGCTTCTTTTTCATATTTGTTTTTGTAGTTGAAGGTCGAGAAAATGCTAAAAGTCGTAGCATGTACAAAGACACACACACCGTTGGTCCAAAACTATTTTCCCAAGTTCGATACAAAATGGTACGTTCGTATGTGCTGTGCAGATGTACTCATTTTAGTATACTCATTTTACAACATCTGACTATTCCAGTTATTTTATTCCCAAAATATTTATACGATGTAATACTATAACTTCTGTCTCTTCTTTCTCATTGCTCGTTTTGATAAGATGACTATCTTTGCTTTCGTCTCAAACAAGCATTAAATCCAAGTTAATACAGTGACGATTTAAAGAGCTCAAAATTCGTAGTATCTGGTGGTATAGTACTTGTAATTCTTCTTTTTAAGTACATCATAGAATTTCCGGGTAGATTTTGTATATTGTCCTGTAGATGTATATTGTCCTGTACACTGGTACATGTATATTGTCCTGTAGATTTTTTTTTTTTGGTGGGATATTGTCCTGTAGATTTTGTTCTTCTATATATTCTTCTTGAACAAGTTCCAAGTCAGAAGGTATGTGAAAGTAGAAGCCACAAGAAGGAATGGTAAAGGCTCACTTGTCAGAACGTATATTAAATTTAGTTAACATGCTTCAAAGTCAGTCCCTCAGGTTGGTACTACCATGGCCTAACACAAGGCCCCATATAGATTCAGCTGATGGTAGCGCTTCGGGGGCAGCTAAAATAGTTATAACAAAATGGTCATGTGGCACTAAATAATTTCTCAATTGTCCTGGTCCTGTAGATGTATATTGTCCTGGAACATGTATATTGTCAAGGTCATTTGTTGAATAATTAAATAGATATTCTCATATCAAAATAATTGGTATGAACATATATAATATTAGGTGATTTGCATTTTGTTTTTTTGCTAGGAAAAGAAGTCACGTGATACGTTATGTGATGCACAAGCTTTTGCTAAAACTCGAAAGCGCAAGCCTGGACGCAAATACCAGACTAATTCTGAAGTGATGAAGTTCAGAATTGTAAGTAATTATTTTTTTAGTCAATTCCTTGAATCCATATTTTATCTTCCTCTGTCGACTAATTATTTCCATATGCAATGTTGGTTTATTTTGTAGGCTACGATTAAGACCAAACTCAAGTCATCATCAGGACTTGATGGAATCGAGGAACTAGTTTCAGGTGAAAAAAAATCCCATGGTCCGAGTTGGCTTATCGGCAGACATGATGCAAAGGTTGTCAAAACTTCTACCCAGGCTCCAGCTCCAGCAGATTCATACATTCAAGAGTTGACAAAAAAGATACGGCAGGACCTTGTTGACGAAATGGACGCAAAGGTAAACAGGAAGGTCAATGAAGAAGTGGATGCCAAGGTGAATCAGAAGGTACAGGACAACTTGACATTGGTCCTGAAAAAATTGGCTGAAGCAAACCCCACCTTGCAAATTAATTTTGGTGAAATTTGTGCCACAATTTCTAGCGACACATTAGGAGATGGTACTCCCATGACCGGCGGCCCTAGCGCTTAGACATCCACTTTCATATCTTTGTACCTTTTGAACTAGTGTGTTGGTTCTTTTATCGCGTTTATGTTTTATTTTTGTTCTAGTACTTAAAGTTTGAGTTGACGGATATGGGTTTTGGTTTTGAACTAAAGTAGTTGGTGGTTTTATGATTGGATGTTTTTTTGAATTGGTTTGTTTGTATTTTTAATGGGAAATGTAATATTTAAATTTTATATTTTTATTTTGTTAAACTAAGGTGTTACCTTAGGTATAATATATGTGTTACCAATGCCTTGCATTGGCAACACACAGGGTGTTGCCGTTGGTAAAATAGGTGTTACAGTAGAATAACTGATTTTGCATATCTTATGGGGCCTACAAAGTGGACCCCGGACAGTGGACCCCAGACAGTGGGCCTGCGGGCCCCATCAAGGTGGCCCACAAAGTGGGCCCACACGTGGGCCCTACCCCCGAACCCACCAAAGGGCCCCGCAAAATGGGCCCTACATGCGGCCCCCGCTAAGGTGGGGCCCACCAACGGCCGTCAGGACCCACTTTGTGGGGCCCATTTGCTTTTTTGTAAAATCATAAAGTCTGTTGCAACACAGAACTGATGTTGCTGTAGGATCCTCATGACGTTGCTGTAGAGTTCTTTGGTAATGAGTTAGTCTATGTTAGCATAGCCTGCTCATCATGTTGCGTTTGAGTCCAAAGGTTACTGCTCACAGAGCAACTTAGCTAAAGTGTTACCTTTGCCCATTTTGGGTCTGTGGCAACAGAAAATTGGGCCTAAGGTGACACAGTATTGTGGTTGCTAAAGGCCATTTATGGCGTAGTGCGATCTACTTCGTTAGTCAAGCGCTCCACAATGCGGAAACGCGATACACACCTCTGGAGAAGATCACCTACGCTCTAGTCATGAGTGTTCGCAAGCTGAGAGCCTACTTCTTTGAACATCAAGTGGAGGTTCTGACGACTCTCCCCCTGAGACAAATCCTGCACCGTCTAGACACTAACGGGCGACTCCTCAAGTGGTCACTGGAGATCGCCCAATATGGTATCACGTACGCTCCTCGCACAGCGATCAAAGGCCAGGCTCTGGCAGACTTCGTGGTAGAATTAACATTTCCCCACAGTCCGACCCAGATCGGCCGCCCTGCCTGGAAGCTGTACGTAGATGGCTCGGCGACCAACTCACGAGCAAGGGCAGGGATTGTCCTCATTAGCCCCGATGGACAAAGTTTCACAAATGCCATGCGTTTCGGGTTTCGTGCGACCAACAATGAAGCCGAATATGAAGCCTTGGTAGGCGGGCTCGATCTAGCCCTCGCCCTAGATGTTTGTCGCCTCCATATCTTCATGGACTCCCTCTTGGCCGTGAACCAAGTCAAGGGAGAATATGAGGCGCGCAGCGAACAGATGGTCAAATACCAAGAATTGGTCGCCAAAATGTGCATGAAATTTGAGGAAGTGCTAATCGAACAAGTCCCGAGAGAGCACAACTCCCAGGCCGATGCCCTATCCAAACTAGAGTCATCAGATGGGGCAGCCGATTTCTCTAATATCCAAATTACAAAATCAGCAAGGCCGGCGATCGACAAAAACCTGGATACCACAGTTGCCGTTGCCGAGGAGAACTGGATGACTCCGTTCATCAAATACTTAAAGGACGGAACGATGCCTGACGACCGTATCAAGTCTCGCCAACTCCAGCTCCGTGCGACCAGATACACCCTATTGGACGACCGGCTTTACAAGCGGGCTTTCAGTCTTCTCCTCCTCAAGTGTATTACTCCGGAGGAAGGTCGGCTCGTTTTAGCCGAGATCCATGACGGGATCTGCAGAAACCATGCTGGTGGGCGAGCTCTCATCCGTAAAACAACCAGGCAAGGTTTTTTCTGGCCGTCACTTCAGAAAGATGCGATCGCCTATGCCAGATCGTGTCATAGGTGTCATGTAATGGGACCAAACATCAAACTCTCCCCAGAGCAGCTCACTTCAATGTACAGCCCATGGCCTTTCGCCCAATGGGGCATCGACCTAATAGGTCCCTTGCCGACGATGCCAGGGGGCTGTAAGTTTGCCATCGTAGGGGTCGACTACTTCACCAAATGGGCTGAGGACAAACCACTCAACAAGATCGGCCAAGAGCAAGTAATCAAGTTCATTTGGAAAAACATCATATGCCGATTCGGTCTACCCCAGGCCATCATCTCCGACAACGGAAAGCAGTTCGACGTCTTAGAAGTCATGCAATTTTGCAAGAAGTGGGGAATCAAAGAGTTGTTCTCGGCCCCCTACCACCCTCAGACGAACGGGCAGGTAGAAGCCGTAAACAAAATCCTCAAACACACGATTAAAGCACGACTCGAATCCAGGCAAGGACGATGGGCGAGCGAGCTCCCAGATGTTTTGTGGTCTTATCGAACGACGACCCGAAATTCAACTGGAGAAACCCCATTCGCCCTCGCCTTCGGAACAGAAGTGGTGATCCCCTCAGAGATCGTCGTCCTCAGCCATCGAACCGAACAAGAGGTGACGACAGACAATGATGTGGCCCGGCGGATCGACCTTGACATGCTCGAAGAACGACGACTGACCTTAGAAATGAAGAACACAATCCATAAAAGGAGATCCGAGAGGTTCTTCAATTCGAAGGTCAAAGAAAGAAGGTTCCAAGAGGGCGATCTCGAACTCAAAAAGATCTAGACCCACACAGGTGTCTTTCGGCCGAACTGGGAAGGCCCCTTCAGGGTATCTAAGTGGCTAACTAAGGGAGCCTACGAACTTGAACACCCTAACGGCACTCCGGATCAGTATCTCTGGAATGCCGTACATATGAAGAAATACTACTAGTGAAAACTTTGTATTCAGTTTCAAATACCCTTAGTACAAGGAATATAATGAGATTTCTTCCTATCCCATCTACTCTAGAGATCGCCCCACCAGGCATATCGTGTACCGTCGAGGATCGTCATTCAAACATGGCAATCCGAGGTAGAAACAATGCGGCCATGGTCCTGGAGGTCGATGGGACCGACACCTTCGCCCATGCAAGGTTTTTTTCGGCTGAGATCGCCCGTCCTTCGTTTAAATACGAGGTCGGCATAGCTGAAGGACCCTCTAAACTAATTTGTGGACACGTTCGCACGCCCTCAAGGTACATTATCTAACATGATGTACCCGAACAAGGCGGCGCATCCCCACCCCTTCACAACGTATACCGTCGAGGGTCGCCATCCAACATGCCGACCCAAGGTAGAAAAGTGCTAACAAAGCCGCGGACGTGGAGTCGAATAAACCGACGACGCCCCATGCAAGGACTCCTCCAGACCAAGACCGCCCACCTTTCGTTTAAATACGAGGCGGGCGCAGCCCAACGGAGGACCCTCAGAATAAAGTGAGTCGCGGGAATATCCCTCGCACACAAAGACAAGGTTGTGGAGGTCAGTCCATCGAACTCCGCGACCGTGCGCAGTTCCTCAAAATCGGCAAAAGTGAAGATAGCTCACCAGACATACTATTTTTGTTCCCTTACTTACAATAAGTAAACAAAAACAAGGGGGCAAAGGAGGGGAGCTAATCCTAAACGCGATCGGAAGAACGAACCATACCCGATCGGCTTCGTTCAAACACACGCATGACGATCGGAATTGTTCAAACAATATTTACAAGTAAGAATTTCCAAACATATCAATACATTCAAACATTCAAACAGTCGGTCGGGCGAACAAGACATCGAAAACAATCATACACACACTTGTAAAAATTCGCATGCAAGCATTCAAAGGCGATCGTACATAAAAGGAAACAGGTGCGAAAAAAGGAGCATTTTATCAAGGAATTCGTACAATACAAAGCCCGAAGGCAATACAAAGAAAAAGCAAAAAGTTACAAGTAAAGGAAGACAAAGAAATCTCTCAGGTATTGAGGTAGGACCGATCTCGATCCCTACCTTTTTGGCGGCTCGGACAGCGTCAGCGTAGGCCACATAATAGGCGAACTTGCCGACGAGTGCCACATTTAGGTAGGGATCGGTCTCGATCACCTTTAGCTGCCCTCTCAACTCCGTGGTTGTTTTCTCAGCTTCCGCTAGCTCGACCAGCTTGGCGGCCGTTTCTCCTTTAGCCTTCTCAAGCTCTCCCTTTGCCTTCTCCAGCTCGCTGTTGGGCCAATCCACCGTCGCCTTCAGTCCGGTCGCCTCCTCCGGCGAGGCCGCATGCATCCGGCGAGCTTCCTTCTCCTGGCCCCGGAACCGATCGGCCACCTCCTTGGACCGACTAAGCTCCTGCTTCAACCGATCGAGGTCTTGCTTAGCTCGTTTGGCCGTCTCCGAGAATTCCTTCTCCATGGCCTGGATCCGGTTGGCGAAGTCGACTTTTTTGTTCCGAGCGGCCTCGAGGTCTTTGTGAAGGTGAGCGTTAGAGGGTCGCCCCTCGTAGTCCATGGCGGCTTGGGCGGCCATCGTCGCCGTCTGGAGAGCCAGGGCAATGGTCGCCTGCATGGCATCTCCAGACCGCCGACGAGCGATCGCATCGAGATCGGTCGTCCAAGCCTTAGGTAGAGAGGCGAAGGCCTTAGAGATATAGGAAGGGACATCAAGGGACTTCGGCGGAGACTTGCTCGCTAGGAAGTCCAGCACCATCGGCGAGACGTCCGGATCAGCGAGACGGACCCTGCAGCACAAACACAAAGAAAACAAAGGAGTTAGTGTATACCTTACTCAAATTTCATAACTCGAAAAGATCAAACCGGTCGTACCTGTTGACCAACTCGGGGTCGCGACCAAAATAGGGCTTGCCCCGAGAAGTTTCAGCTTCGGCGATCGCCGCTTTTTTCAAAAAGTCGGCCGAGGGCCTGGAGCCAGACCCCTCTACCATCGGAGCCAGACCCCTCTACCATCGGTAGGTACCCCTCCGGCCTCCGCCTCTTGCGGGTGCGCTGGAGTTGTTCCTCCTCCTGAGTTTCCGGCTCAGCGACCGGCACCACAGCGGGCCTCACCACAGGAACGGGGCGAGACGTCGTCGCAGGAACACGACCCATCTTCTTTCCCAGGTGAAGACGACCGATGAGACAAGGGTTAGACATGGCGATCTCATGTGGTGGCTCGGCGAAACGGGGAAAACGAATCTCTGCCAAAGAACAAACTCAAACAAGTTAGACTTCTACTTAGACATTGCGACCCCTTGAAGATGATCGTCACACAGGAAAGAGTAAATAAAAAGTCATAGCTGGAACTTTCAGATGACGTGGGAAGCGAAACAATCGAGCCCCCAATCGATGAAGTTCGTGACCGAGGCAAGGCGCGAATTCGCTCCCAGACGATCAAGAAATCAAAAGGGAGATCACCGATCACTGGAACAAGGAGTCCTGCGAAATGAAAACAAAATTAGATCAGTCCAAGACGTATCCGATCAAAGGGAGAGTTAAAACCCTTACTCGGATTCCTCTCCCGAAAATTTGTGGGGATCCCCAACTCGTCCTCCGGCCTATCACTCGACGCCGACCGCCACGCTCCGCCGACCCAGCACCATTTTGCCAGGTCGCCCCGGGTCTTGTTCGGCACACCGAGGACCACTCTTCCCATTCGACCTTGAATGTGATTCCCGCCGATCGACCCTTTCTGCGCTGCCAGTTTGAAAAGATAATTCATCTCCAGCGCAGAAGGCAAACGAAACAGCCTGTGACCGCCGAAAAGTGTCAGAGTACAGATGATCTGTAGCCAGGCGTTCGGCGTCAGTTGGAGCGGCGCTAGATTCCAGGCAACCAACAGATACGAGACGGCGAACGGCAATGGAAACTGCAGTCCGGCCGCCAGGGTCATTTCATTAATGGCGACCATACCCTCGGGAGGCTGGTCGGCACGTTCGTTATCAGAGGGCACGTGCAGCGAAACGTCAGAAGGGATATGAGACTTCGCCCTCCAGCAGCTCAAGTCTTTCCGGGTCGCCGAACTCTGGATCTGACCAATAGTCCACCGAGATGGGGCGGCAGCCCAGAACGTCGTTCGCCTCACATCTTCGTAGGGATGAGCGGCGGAGTAAGCTTCAAAATCAAATTCTGGACAGGGCCCGGCAATTCCCTCCATAAGCTTAGCGAAGGCCATATAGGCGGGGCCGAATACGCTATCTTTTTCCCAGGACAACCGCACCAGTTCATCTTCATCCACCGGCGAACCCCCTCGCTCCGCCTTCGCCGCAGATCTCGCCACTTCAGCCTCGTTGAAGAGCTCCTCAAGTTCTGCGGGTGCAATCCCCGCACGAATAGCCTCAACGGCCGTTTCCATATGGAGTCCTACGGGAATTTCCTCCCGGTCCGGCGAAGCCGCGGCGGCGGAGGTGCTTCTGGTCTCGAAGGTCTTAGATCCTCCAGACATGTTATAAAAAGTAAAGAGGAGAAAGAAAATTTATGTTCTTACCTAAAAGGAAGGACGATCGGCACAAGGATCGTCGGAAAAATTTTGCAGAATCTCGGCAAGAAAACGAGGAAGCGTGAAGAGTAGAAATGAAGAAGCCATAGCCCCTTTTATAGACAGTAGCTGGGGTCTCTTTGCAAATAGGCGAAATCCCGAGGGTTGGAGTGCAACCGTCGGGGGGGACACATTAAATGCAGCCCTCGAATACCGCGTACGCATCTTTTCGAGGGCACGCCAGGCGACAAAGTCTGACAAACCGTCGGACTCCCTCAATAGTAATGCGACGCGTGTCCTTGCAACGTTTCGCGAGCCCGCCTTCATTTCCCGCTGCTCCCAGCGCTAAAGGAGATCGTCCAAATTTGAAATTAAATCGTCTGGTCGTCTAAACAATGGCGATCGCCAACAGTGCCACCTCACCCCGTGTTTTCACCATCAAGCCGAGCTGGGGGGCAATAAAGGAGTGAGCTAATCCTAAACGCGATTGGAAAGAAGGACCCATACCCGATCGGCTTCGTTCAAACACACGCAGGACGATCGGAATTGTTCAAACAATATTTACAAGTAAGAATTTCCAAACATATCAATACATTCAAACATTCAAACAGACAGTCGGGCGAACAAGACATCGGAAACAATCATACACACACTTGTAAAAATTCGCATGCAAGCATTCAAAGGCGATCGTACATAAAAGGAAACAGGTGCGAAAAAAGGAGCATTTTATCAAGGAATTCGTACAATACAAAGCCCGAAGGCAATACAAAGAAAAAGAAAAAAGTTACAAGTAAAGAAAGACAAAGAAATCTCTCAGGGTCCCCCCGGCTGGTCTTCGCCCCCAGGTGGCAGATTGGCACGCGCTCCCACATCGGCCTCAGGATGAATGAGTTTATCCGGAAAAGGATACCAACTCAAGTTTATCCCCAAGTCGATGAGGTCAAGGATCGGCAGGGAAAACTCCGGATGCAAAGCGTGCTCGAGTGCATAGGCCTTGAAGCTCTCCATCATAGGACCGATCTCGATCCCTACCTTTTTGGCGGCTCGGACAGCGTCGCCGTAGGCCACATAATAGGCGAACTTGTCGACGAGTGCCACATTGAGGTAGGGATCGGACTTGATCGCCTTTATCTGCCCTCTCAACTCCGTGGTCGTTTTCTCAGCTTCCGCTAGCTCGACCACCTTGGCGGCCGTTTCTCCTTTAGCCTTCTCAAGCTCTCCCTTTGCCTTCTCCAGCTCACTGTTGAGCCGATCCACCATCGCCTTCATCCTGGTCGCCTCCTCCTGCGAGGCCGCATGCATCCGGTGAGCTTCCTTCTCCTGGCCCCGGAACCGATCGGCCACCTCCTTGGACCGACTAAGCTACTGCTTCAACCGATCGAGGTCCTGCTTGGCTCGTTTGGCCGTCTCCGAGA
Organism: Orobanche coerulescens; assembly: GCA_033398695.1. Classification (NCBI taxonomy): domain Eukaryota; kingdom Viridiplantae; phylum Streptophyta; class Magnoliopsida; order Lamiales; family Orobanchaceae; genus Orobanche; species Orobanche coerulescens. Next base: position 111,459,062 of record CM065815.1, on the reverse strand, counting down.
ATTCCTTCTCCATGGCCTGGATCCGGTTGGCGAAGTCGACGTTTTTGTTCCGAGCGGCCTCGAGGTCTTTGTGAAGGTGAGCGTTAGAGGGTCGCCCCTCGTAGTCCATGGCGGCTTGGGTGGCCATCGTCGCCGTCTGGAGAGCCAGGGCAATGGTAGCCTGCATGGCATCTCCAGACCGCCGACGAGCGATCGCATCGAGATCGGACGTCCAAGCCTTAGGAAGAGAGGCGACGGCCTTGGAGATATAGGAAGGGACATCAAGGGACTTCGGCGGAGACTTGCTTGCCAGGAAGTCCAGCACCATCGGCGAGACATCCGGATCAGCGAGACGGACCCTGCAGCACAAAAAAAAAAGAAAACAAAGGAGTTAGTGTATACCTTACTCAAATTTCATAACTCGGAAAGATCAAACCGGTCGTACCTGTTGACCAACTCGGGGTCGCGGCCAAAATAGGGCTTGCCCTGAGAAGTTTCAGCTTCGGCGATCGCCGCTTTTTTCAAAAAGCCGGCCGAGGGCCTGGAGCCAGACCCCTCTACCATCGGAACAGCGGAGATAGGTGAAGCGGCAAGCGGCGGCTCCAAGATGGATACGTCCGCTTCAGCTGTCGGCAGGGACCCCTCCGTCCTCCGCCTCTTGCGGGTGCGCTGGAGTTGTTCCTCCTCCTGAATTTCCGGCTCGGCGACCGGCACCACAGTGGGCCTCACCACAGGAATGGGGCGAGAAGTCATCGCAGGAACACGACCCGTCTTCTTTCCCAGGTGAAGACGACCTATGAGACCAGGGTTAGACATGGCGATCTCTTGTGGTGGCTCGGCGAAATGGGGAAAATGAATCTCTGCCAAAGAACAAACTCAAACAAGTTAGACTTCTACTTAGACATTGCGACCCCTTGAAGCCGATCGTCACACAGGAAAGAGTAAATAAAAAGTCATACTTGGAACTTTCAGATGACGTGGGAAGCGAAACAGTCGAGCCCCCAATCGATGAAGTTCGTGACCGAGTGAGCGAACGTCTATGTAGGAGTCCGGCAAGGCGCGAATTCGCTCCCAGACGATCAAGAAATCAAAAGGGAGATCGCCGATCGCTGGAACAAGGAGTCCTGCGAAATGAGAACAAAATTAGATCAGTGCAAGACGTATCCGATCAAAGGGAGAGTTAAAACCCTTACTCGGATTCTTCTCTCGAAAATTTGTGGGGATCCCCAACCCGTCCTCCGGCCTATCACTCGACGCCGATCGCCACGCTCCGCCGACCCAGCACCATTTTGCCACGTCGCCCCGGGTATTGTTCGGCACACCGAGGACCACTCTTCCCATTCGACCTTGAATGTGATTCCCGCCGATCGACCCTTTGTGCGCCGCCAGTTTGAAAAGATAATTCATCTCCAGCGCAGAAGGCAAACGAAACAGCCTGTGACCTCCGAAAAGTGTCAGAGTACAGATGATCTGTAGCCAGGCCTTCGGCGTCAGTTGGAGCGGCGCCATATTCCAGGCAACCAGCAGATACGAGACGGCGAACGGCAAGGGAAGCCGCAGTCCGGCCGCCAGGGTCATTTCATTAATGGCGAGCATACCCTCGGGAGGCTGGTCGGCACGTTCGTTATCGGAGAAACGTCAGAAGGGATATGATACTTCGCCCTCCAGCGGCTCAAGTCTTTCCGGGTCGCCGAACTCCGGATCTGACCAATAGTCCACAGAGACGGGTCGGCAGCCCGGAATGCCGTTCGCCTCACATGTTCGTAGGGACGAGCGGCGGAGTAAGCTTCGAAATCAAATTCTGGACAGGGCCCGGCAATCCCCTCCATAAGCTTAGCGAAAGCCATATAGGCGGGGCCGAATACGCTATCTTTTTCCCAGGACAACCACACCAGTTCATCTTCATCCACCGGCGAACCCCCTCGCTCCGCCGTCGCCGCAGATCTCGCCACTTCGGCCTCGTTGAAGAGCTCCTCAAGTTCTGCGGGTGCAATCCCCGCACGAATAGCCTCAACGGCCGTTTCCAAATGGAGTCCCACGGGAATTTCCTCCCGGTCCGGCAAAGCCGCGGCGGCGGAGGTGCTTCCGGTCTCGAAGGTCTTAGATCCTCCAGACATGGTATAAAAAGTAAAGAGGCGAAAGAAGATTTATGTTCTTACCTAAAAGGAAGGACGGTCGGCACAAGGATTTTGCAGAATCTCGGCAAGAAACGAGGAAGCGTGAAGATTAGAAATGAAGAAGCCATAGCCCCTTTTATAGACAGGAGTAGGGGTCTCTTTGCAAATAGACGAAATCCCGAGGGTTGGAGTGCAACCGTCGGGGGGGACACATTAAATGCAGCCCTCGAATACCGCATACGCATCTTTTCGAGGGCACGCCAGGCGACAAAGTCTGACAAACCATCGAACTCCCTCAATAGTAACGCGACGCGTGTCCTTGCAACGTTTCGCGAGCCCTCCTTCATTTCCCGCTGCTCCCAGCGCTAAAGGAGATCGTCCAAATTTGAAATTAGATCGTTTGGTCGTCTAAACAATGGCGATCGCCAACAGTGCCACCTCACCCCGTGTTTTCAGCATCGAGCCGAGCTGGGGGGCAATTGTTGTGCGGCGATTAATACGCCTCGGTGGCGATCGGCATAATTATCTGAGAGCCAACCATAGAAGACATACTCTGGGCAAACACCCAGAGGTCGGCACCCACGGCGATCGTCTTTGATGTCCAACCAGAGACGGTCGTCTCGTGCCACGTATAAATCCAACATCCGTCAAAGTCGTCGAAGACCGAATCTTGGACGGTGACCCACGTCCAGATCCGCAAAAGGCGCCGACAGATAGGACCTTTGACCCCAGCCTGTCACCTACCTCACCTACCGACAGGCCCGCCGAAAGGTGCAAAGTGGGTCCTCCCGGACAGCGACTCAGGACGCGTGCAGGCTTCCCATTGGCTCGCACAGCTGGCTGCCAACAGCAGCCTCAGACTTTAAGGGAACAGCCCCACGTGACGGGACGATCGGCCCTCTTATTATAATATAGAAAACGGCGGTCGCCCGCGATCGCCGGGGAGGTCCCAGCAACCTTGTCTCCTATAAATAGGAGGCTTACAACAGTGTCCAAGGATCACGCGATTATCTTCATAAACACAGAAACACATCAAAGTGAATACAGTGAAAGGAATACAGAGAGAGAGAGAGAGAGAGAGAGACATTCTCATACACTAAACATCAAATAGCAAGAACTCACAGATCTTCATATCTGGTTCTTCCGGCAATCTACACGCTCTACAGCTTAGATAACTAGAAGTATTACACTCATTGTAATAGATTCTAACATTAATATTTGTACTCAACAGTATATTTATTAATAACATCTCGCGAGAGCATTCAAGCTCGGGACTAACAATTCCGGCAAATCTTGTGTTATTTATTTTCTCACGGAAGTGTTCTCGCATTTGTTTGTTACTCGAGCATTCCAGCAATACTATCTCCGGATAATATTTTGGGTAACAACAGGAGTGTCACTAGCGTGTGAGAAACTTCTGGCATCTTCAGATTCTCTATCGTAGTTGGAGTTCGATATTTTCTGGCCGGCGAAAGGGTTTCACAACGGGGGTTTTTTGGTTTTACGAGAGATACAGCGAGAGAGTTTTTTTTGCAAGAGAGAGAAATATTGGGTTGTGGGACCATTTAGATTATTGTTGTTTGCTTTTAATAATTTTTTATTTTGTATGTTTTTATCTTTTAGTGGTAGACTTTAAGGGTAATAATGTCTTTTAGCACATTTTGGTATTAAAAACTTATAGTGTTATGAATGAGGATATATAACTTGTTAAATTTATGCTCTGGTACTAAAAAAGAGAGACCCTTATTATTATTATGTAAATCAAATTAATTGAATAATAAGAAGAAAATATGATATAATAGAAAAATTTCTATATAGGCATCCATGGATCACTATTATATATATATATATATATAAGATAATGGATTATTCATCTTAATAAAAATTTGAGCATTACAAAATAAATATTAAGAATAAATAGTATAAATAATACAAAAAATCTAAATTTCAATTATAAATCTGGAAATTGTACAATCTATAAAATACATTTTAAATATATATGCATGTATTCATACCGAACCCGATTATAAAGAGATTTTGTGCTACTCGTTTCAGTCCCAGATTCGTATAGTAATATATCAGTAGTTAATCGAACCCGGTTAATTTTCTTAAAATATCTAATTAATCAATTATGTTGTTAAAATTGGTGGATGTCCGTTCGAAGAAAAAACCAGACATTATAAATAATAAATAGTATAACTGAAAAAAGAAATAAAATTTATAGAAAATAACTATTTTAAAGGATTAATAATAAATTGTATAAATAACAAAAGCTATAAAATTTATTAGAAAATAACTATTTTAAACGATTTTTGTAATTAAAAATATTTTTTAGTTAAGGAAACACATGAATTCGGCAGAGGATACAAGCTAAATCAAATCGGGCTTTTCTACCACCATGCCAGGAAAATTTGGCCTGACGTTAGGCCGATAATAAAATTATTTATTTATTCATATTTGTTGATTCCAATTCGTATATTTTTCTTGTTAGAGTTGAATTGTACGAATTGGAATACAAGATTATGAACAAATATATAATTTTAGTATCGACCAAACATTAAACCAAATTTTTCTGACCTGGCGTAGAAAATTCATCTTAATTATACTAATATAATTATAATTTGGTAATTATCAAAACCGCATAATTCAGCTCTAACAAGAAGAATATACGAATTGGAATCAACAAATATGAACAAATATGTAATTTTAGTATCGATCTAACGTCAAACTAAATTTTTCAGGCTTGACGGTAGAAAAATCCTGACACTAAAGCTAACAAATCATAACATTATTTTTTTTTCGTTCACCTAAGTAAATGCTTTCCTCAAAGGTAATTCGAGCGCCAAACTCATAGTTTTACGGTTGGAGAAGACATCATCATTTGGAAAGGGAAGTAGTTTGCTAAAGAAAGTTATGGAGTAGATTTAATAGGCGCACTGTAGAGAAGCCACCCATGAAATTTCTCCTTGCTGTGTCGGCATGGAATCTGGAGCGTTTACAAGATCTTCTAAAATTATGCCGTCTGGAATCACTCCAGGCATGATAATCGGCAAGGCAGCCCCAACACATTAAGAGATCTAAAACAAATTTTCAAGTGAAGCCCATTAGAATAAAAAAAATAGTTACAAAAATATCAAGTTTGCAGAGACCAATATTTGAATGTACGACCAAAAAAATTTACAGCCTTAATATTGAGAAACTAATATACAAAAATATATGTAGTTATTTTATCATACTATATATTTATAACTAAAATGAATATTCTTGAGGTTCTTTTTTAAAAAAAAAAAAAATTGAAACCTAAAGTCCTAGCTTGAGTAGCTTTATTTGTCCTCGTAATCTGGGGGAAAGTGTACTGACATATTTTCACCAAACCAACGTCAACGCCCAGGCCAAACATCTGAAATTTGCACAGCCTAAAAAGACAACAACGACAGCATCCAATCCCGAAGTTAGGCGTCGAAGATCCGTCGGATGGGCCATGACTCGTGGAACTTACCACCTAGCTAGATGAGGCATTAGAGGGTCCCATGTGTAGCTAAAGAAAATGAGCCTAATTCCACCAGAAGACTGCGGTGGTTACACAAAGTATAGCACTATAGATTAACGAGTATTGAAGGCTGCAATCAAAGCCCTAGTTAGACGGTGTTTACAAGCCTTATTCACCAACATATAAGTAATAAACACGCCTATTTATTTATGCATGATCCACGGGCTCAACATATGACAATATTGAAAAGAATTATTCTGAACTTTGAGTTCTTGGGATTTAGGGTTTATGCGGTGGATTTAGGGTTTAAGTGGTGGTGCGCTATTAGATTGGTGTGATTTAGACCATTTGAATGTGGAGAAACGCAATTCTCTTTACCTGTGAGATGTTCTTGGTGAATAGGTGCACTAACGAATTGAAGGTGAGACTCTGGAGTTGGTTCGTTGTAAAAAACCTGGTGAATCCTGTATTCTCTTTTAACGAATGATAGCTGATTCAAGGCCGATCATTTATGCTTAGGTTGGCTATTTATCGCCTTGATGAATTCTATTTTCACTTTAGTTTCGCTCTCTTATCTTGACGACTATTCTATGCTTCTTCATACTTTGTGTACTTCTCATACCCACTTGTTTATTGTTGTAATAAAAAATTTCAGTTACTGGTAAAAAAAATATAGGAGCTCCTCAAATAAAAGTGGAAAAAGGAGGGATAATGGTGTCAATTAGATTCAGTCTCATGACCTTTAGAGTTATAGGTGTTGGAATAATATGGTACTTGCATGTGTATTACAAATAATATTTTGAACTGAACTATAACAAAGAACAGAATCAAACGTTAGACTTGAAATGAAAGAACAATTTTTTAATAAAATGACCAAAGATCGTCCGAAGCTAGAGCTTCTGCCCGCAAGACGAGAATAATCGACCTTACTTGTTCGTGTCATCCTGAAACTTCTACTGGTGAATGTCGTTCAATCCAAGCACCTGCGCATCCACTAATCCATCCACCGGTTCTGGAACCATTGGATCATCAAGCTCTTCAATGGCTCCAATTCACAATGTTGCTCGACTAATGCCTATCACCGAAAAACCTCCTGTTTTCTCGGGCCCCGACTTCAAATGCTGGTCTCAAAAGATGTTATTCTACATTACCACAATGGGGATTGCGAGCTTCCTGCGTGAAGAAAGGCCTTCTGTCCCTGATGAGAACGAGGCGAATGTTCAAGTGCGTACCAACTATGCTACCTGGGTTCATTCCAACTATCTGTGTCGGAATATGTTGCTGAACGGGCTTAATGATGGCCTGTTCAATGTGTTCAACCTCAAGGAGACTGCCAAAGAAATTTAGGATGCTCTTGAGTTGAAATATCGTGTTAATCCTGCTAGCACGAAGAAGTTTGTTGTGACAAGGCTCACCGAATTCCAAAGGATGGATACTCGTCCAATGATGCCCCAAGTACAAGAGTTCCAAACTCTTATACATGGTGTTCATTCCGAGGGGATGCCTCTACCCGAGCCGTACATTGTGGCGCTCTTGGTCGACAAGTTGCTGTTGGGATTCGGTGCCTAAAACGAAGGCCCAGCAGAAGCGGTAAAACAAAAATTAATTCGATCTGAATCCCTACGAGGATCGATAGAGCTACGTATATACGAATATCAAAAACGAATTCACAAGAGATATAGAAACTCACCCTTGTAGTCCGTTGATTAGATGGATAACCTTCTCTTGAGCTATTCCCCAAGCTTTGCTTGATCTCTATGAATCTATTCCGCTTCAAGCCCTTGAACGATCAAACGCCGAAAGCACCACATCTCTAATTGCCAAGCGCTGTAAAAATGATCGGAATGACACTCACCTCGTTATCCTCCAAGGATACGGCTAGAACAAGGTGATGAAGCTTTTAATTATTACACTCTAAGTGTATAATATATATCTCTCTTTTGATTTCTTGATTTTTCTTTAAGAACCACCAAGAACACTTAAAGAAGATGATGAAGACTTTTAGAAAAGTTTTCTCTCTCTATATCTCCCTCAAAACTCATGTTGGAATGGAATAGATTGAGAAGTGAGAGATGTCTTCTTCCCTTTATTCAACTCTCACTTTAATAATACAAATCATGCCACATGATTTTAAACCCCACAATGTCATGTTCTTTCATATAAAATGAAAGCAACAAGACAAGCGGAAAGTGAGTGGAAACAAAGGGGGGCGGCTACTATGTAAAAATGGATGAGTTTGTTTCGTTTCGGACTCCCGTGAGTCCAAACAGATAAACTACGATTCCGTTCCGATGTATTTGTATCGATTAATTAATTCAATTAATTAAACATATCAAATACAAAATAACATAATTAATTTCTCCAAGAAATAATTATATTCATGAATTAAATTAATCATCCAGTGATATATTTAATTCATTAAGCCGTAAATAAATTTATCCGATAAATCGATTTAAACATCCAATGTCCCAAATTTAGATATCCAATATCTAATATTCATAATGAGAGAATTAGCTCGATTCATTCCGCCGTTAATCCTAATGCGCGACTCGGTAGGTCCGTCTCAGTCAGTAATGGGAGGAACCAAAGAGTAGTAGCACCACCTAGCCAGCCTGGCGTCTTACACCGTACCCCAACTGAGAACGAATGATTGGGATCATTCAAGAACCATTCTTTCGTGAATACCAGTATACGTATAAACCCTTCTTTCAAATGTCCCGATCAAGTTATAGGGTCACGGTCAGTCAAACCCTATCTGTACTTGACGCTACGCATGCGTTAATGCAAATTGAGATCATTGAGCTCTCGTGTATCCAATACAACTAGCTCCAATGCTTTGGCCAAAGACTTATGATCTCATCTGCCAATAACCGCATAGGACATTTAACCCGCTCACTAACACGAGAAAGAATTCTATCTTGGTATTCAGTAGGACCTGCTACTTGCCCATCAAGATGCACGTCGAGGTTGACCCCCGCCTTCTGGTTTATAGGGTCGAACTACTCTAATGAAAATCTTGACGTCACAAGCACATTCCTACTAAATCCTCAAGTCGAAGGTTCACGAATACCTATCACAACCTTTCGATTCCATCATTGACTGTCCCAGAGTGAAATCCGTGGGACGAATCGAGGGTGAGTCGGTTCGAGTATATTAATCCAATTAGCATACCTATAACGTGTGCTCCCACTAACCATTAGTGTTCGACAGGCACTCTCTGTAACACCCCAAACTAGGCGGATATTACAGTGCCATGGACCCCCTACTGGGACCCACCAGGCGAATGAAAACTGATGAATTAAATAATATAATTGTAGTACCGAACCACATTATATTACCAAAAACTCCGATGAGGTGTTTAAATACAATACACCAGGACAATACAGAATACTAGTATATTTTATATGAAGATAAAGTACACCACCCTGAATAAATAAACATCTCAAACGGAATTTGCAGCGGAAATACAAATGACAGAAATGACTGAAATGACTGAAATGACTGAAATAACCGGAATGACTGGGGCCCCTACTAGTATCACTGGGACTCCTCGCCGTCAACATGCTCTTCCCGTGCCTTTGCCTTGCCGTGACCTGAAAACAAAATCCCCCAACGGGGTCAGTTACACAGAACAACAATCCTCAAGGGTTGAAAATACATAATCATGATATATCTGAAGTTATGAAGTATCCTTAGTTATGAATTACGCTGAAGAGGAGTATCATAGTACGCCCGTAGTGTTCTGTGCAAGTGTACAAGACGGATGACCGGACACACCCGTCCTTGTACCTAATTAGTCTCACGGAGGTAATCGTTACCGTGTGCACAGTCCAATGTATCACTCCCAATACATGGCCATCACGTGCCCGACTACAAATTCCACACATCCGCACCCGGCCACGCAATATGAACCCAGAAGGTCATATGAACGCGAATGACCACAATGAATATCAATGAATAATAATTCGACAAGGCCAAGAATGACTCACCGAGATGAAAATAATAGTGACGTGATTGATAACTCAATGAAATGATTGGAACCGTCGTTCCTCGTGAATGAAGTGATTATTCGACAATTACAAGTCTCAATACGGTTAATACAATGATGAATGAGTATGATTATGAATGAACAACAACAAAAGGATTGAATATCCTTTTAACCGAATAAGTATCAACCTACACAACACTAGTGACAATTATCCTTCCACGAACAACGTCCTAATTGAGATATCGGTCGCTCGAACAACCTTGAATAACACAATTACCAACAATCCATTCAACATACGAATCAAACACGAATATAACGAACTCAAAACGTCGATACGATTAAACCAAGTTCATTGGGGCATTATATCGATCACTTTGTAGCCAAACTTCGATTGTTTACAACCAAACCTCAATAATACCAACATCAAATCCCCAAGAAGTGTTTCAAAATAACAAAACATCTTCAATACGATCAATAATCCAATATGAATATACAAATTCGTGATTACAACAACGATTAATCGAAAACCCCCAAATCCAACTCAATATTCAAAGTGTTTTGAATAATCCTTCAATAATCCAATGAATAATCAAACATATCCATAATCATGCGTATATCACTTCATACAACATGATCTTAACATCCAAAACATCATATCTCAACAGAAATCGAAATCCAAGAGGTTTGATGAATATTACCTTTGAAGATCCAAGTACTTTAATCCGATGAAATCGCGTTAGATCGACAATCCGAGCTCCACAACCGAATGAAAATGATGAAAAACGAATACTCAAGTGATTGATGATGAAGATCTTCTCCCTCAAGCCCTCTCTCTCGGATGAGTTGAAGAAAATGGAAAAAATGAGTTGATCTCGCTCAAAAAAATGCAATTATAGTGCTGACTGCACTGTGTGCCGCGGCCCAGCCGAAGTGTGCCGCGGCAGTGACTCGGCAGTGTGCCGCAGCCCTGTCGGCATGAGCTGCGGCCCACGGTACAGACGGTTTGGCCGATAAGTTGAAACATGAGTGTGCCGCGGCCCGAAGGGGTGTGCCGCAGCAGTGACTCGGCAGTGTGCTGCGGCCCTGCCGGCATGTGCCGCGGCCCACGGTACAGGCTGCTCGGCCAAAACTGGAAAATGTGTCTGCCGCGGCGCACCCTCCTTGTGCCGCGGCCCACACCCCCCTAGGGTCCTCAAATGATGAAAAATGATCCGGGAAGAGAATAAAAGCAATAGGAATCAATATTTGGGAAACAATAACACAAAATGGAAGTACGGAAACCCCAAAACGATGGTTCTAAGCAATGATTACAAGGGTTCGCCCAACAAAACACAATTTGAACAATGAGGAGATTAGAAATGACATGAACTCCAACGTCAACATCGGCTAATGAATCAATTACAACAATCGAGATAATACTCTTGTCTCGTTTCCCAAGTAAAGTTGAAACAATGAACAATATCGATACACAACCCGAAGTTATTCCGAACGGTGAACACGGATGAATGATTATTAACAAGTGAAAAATTACATAGTGACAATTACCGAATGAAAATACTGAATGATAATGACTGAATTACAACCGGGTATTACACTCTCCTTGTCAAAGAACACGTCATACAAGTCTTCACATAAACTTAAGGCCGAGTCAAGTTTCATCGACTTGCGAACGATTAAGTATTTGAGCTATAAACCTTTCCAGTGCCGACCCCATTATCCAATAAGGAGTGGAACGTTTTGCTCTCAAATACACGGACTAGTTTCTATATGTATATTTACGAGTTAGGAATGTAAAACCCCCAAGATATTCGAGGTATATTACAGCGCCGCGAATCCCTATGTGGGACCCACCAGGCTAGACAAACATCATACTCCTCGACCCATAGAAACAACAGAATAACACCTCATCATAAAGCCGCCAAAAGATAATCCACTCGGTTCAACCGGTCAAGCATAACACCATAATCCGACACAAACATAATAAACGACAATACAATCCAGACGAGTAAAAAAATTCTTAAGTACTCGAGTACTTCTATTAGTTTAAAGACCACAAAAGGTAAAAAGATAAAAGGCAATAAGACACCACTCGTGCACAATCATCACGCACGGCCATCATCCGCATACTGGTACAGCGCCCGCTCGTCTCGATGAACCTGACCTGAAATTCATAAATCGAATTTCCCCAAAACGGGTCACCAAAGGGGTTAGCAATTACGCTAGTACAAGTAACCAAATGAACGACTTACATCTTATACATATAGTAAATGCATGCAATCAAGAAAACATCGATCCAAAATACTCATTTCCGGAAATGCCATAATCAAATCACATTTGTAAAATACACCACAATTAACCGTGGATCCACTCCTCCGTGGACCCCTACCGAGACCCCATCGGATCTAACCCACAGTGGTTAAAAGCAAGCTCGCGGATCCACCCCTCCGTGGACCCCTACTGAGACCCCGTCGGATCTAACCCATAGTGAGCATACACACAAACACAATTCTCATGAAATACTAATACGTTAAGATTGTAAGTTCATAAGGGTACTTGCCTCGATTTATAGACGGTGACACAAACGGAACGGAAGAATCAAGCACGACCGCGAGGAATCGACGAAATGAACCTAACGATTCGAATAACACAATCACAACCACTTCTAAACGATTACGGAAATGGAATACACCCGGAAACCCGCCTACGATTCATGTATATTCGTATAAAAGTAACAATGAGGGCGGACCACAACCAAACCCTCCCGATTTCGCAAAGCTATGAAAATATACCATGAATCCGTAGGAAAACTAATGGTATCAACAAGATTAATCATATTCATCATGGATTCACCAATAAAACGGAATGAATCGGACGAAAATACTGAAACCCCCAAATTAACCAAAAACAGGGTTCTAAGGGATATTACCTTTGAAGATCCAAGTACTATGATCCGTAGAACACGCGTTAGATCGACTATCCGGGCTTCGCAACCGAGTGAAAATGATGAAAATCAACCCTCAAGTGATGAATGATGAGAAGCTCTCCACTCTCTCTCTCTCTCTCTCTCTCGTATGCAGGTGATGGAAAGGAAAAGAATGAGTTGATCTCGCTCAACACACGCAATTATATGGTTGACCGCATTGTGTGCCGCGGCCCAGGCCCAAAAATTGCTCCCAGGGCTTGGCAGTGTGCTGCGGCGCGGCCGGCATGTGCCGCGGCACAAGGTACAGACGGGTTTGGCCGAAGATGCCACACGAGTGTGCCGCGGCCCGGACGGGTGTGCCGCGGCACTGACTCGACAGTGTGCCACGGCCCCATCGGCATGTGCCGCGGCACACAGTACAGGCCGCTCGGCCAAAAACTGGAAGATGTGTGTGCCGCGGCGCACAATCCTTGTGTCGCGGCCCACACCCCCCTTGGGTCCTAAAATGAAGAAAAATGACCCGGGAAGAGAATAAAAGCAATAGAAATCGATATTTGGGAACCAATAACACGAAATGGATCCACGGCAACCCCGAAACGGTGGTTCCGCACAACAATAACGAGAATCAGATCAATAGATGACAGGAAGGATACACTGAAAGATACACGAGGGTCACTATGATCGAGAAATACACCGAAAATGAAAATACAATGGAAAGAAAAAAAATGCAGATATTACATTCTACCCCTCTAAAATTAAATTTCGTCCCGAAACTTTAAGAAACAAACAACTCAGGGTAGCTGGCACGCATGCTATCCTCGGTTTCCCAAGTTGCTTCCTTGACACCATGTCTCGACCACTGCACCTTGACCAAAGGGATGGTCTTATGCCTCAGTTGTTTCTCACGATGCTCCAAAATCTTCAAAGGACGCTCTTCAAAAGTAATATCCTCGGCGACATCAATCTCACCATAATTAATGACGTGACTCGGATCCGGGACATATTTCCTTAGCTGGGAAACATGAAAAACGCTATGAACATGACTCAAGGCCGGAGGTAACGCCAAACGGTATGCCAACCCACCGACTCGCTCGAGAATATCAAAGGGTCCAATAAATCTCGGACTCAACTTCCCTTTCTTCCCGAAACGAAAAACTCCTTTCGTCGGCGACACCTTTAGTAAAACGTGGTCTCCCACCTCGAATTCCAAAGGTCGACGACGGACGTCGGCATACGACTTATGTCGACTCTGGGCGGTCAACATCCGTTCTCGAATCAAATCCACCTTCCGCCTTGTCTCTAAAATAATATCCGGTTCGGTCCCGACCAAATCGGATGCTTCGTTCCAACAAATCGGCGATCGACAACGCCGCCCATAAAGCGCCTCATATGGTGCCATCCGAATCGATGCGTGCCAACTATTATTATACGTGAATTCGATCAATGGCAAATGCTCCTCCCAGTCACTACTCCAATCGAGAGCACAAGCATGCAACAAATCCTCGAACGTCTGGATAGTGCGTTCCGACTGTCCATCTGACTGGGCATGAAAAGAGGTACTCAAATGCAAACGGGTACCCAACGCCTTATGCAACGCCTGCCAGAAGTGCGATACAAAACGGCCATCAAGATCCGAAACGATAGACTTCGGCGTACCGTGAAGCCTCACAATCTGCGCGATAAACACATGAGCTAACTTCTCCGGGCCCCAAGTGTCCTTGATGCCCAGAAAATGTGCCGACTTGGTCATACAATCAACAATCACCCAAACCATATTCATGCCCGACCTCGATCTCGGCAAACTCGTAATGAAATCCATCGATATATCTTCCCATTTCCATTCCGGAACGGGAAGTGACTGCAACAACCCAGCCGGTCGCTGATGCTCGATTTTGACCTGCTGACAAGTCAAACATCTCGCTACAAACTGTGCGACCTCCTCCTTCATATCATTCCACCAGAAGTTCCTTCTCAAGTCCTTGTACATCTTACTCGAACCAGGATGAACGGAGTAAGGTGTAGCATGGGCCTCACGCAAAATACTCTGTCTCAACTCTGAGTCGTTCGGCACACAAAGCCAACTCTGGAATCTCAAAATACCATCCTCGTGAATCACAAACCCAGGAGACTTTCCCTTAAGAACGTTCTCTCGGATTTGAGTAATCATCGGGTCCTCTAACTGTTTCAGCTTAATTTCATCGATCAAAGACGACGAAACCTCTAAGGCACAAAGTTGCCCGATGGCTCCCGGCAGCAAAACCTCAACATCTAATTCGATCAAAGCCCGCCGAAGCTCAGACTAAGACGTAAGGATCTCAAGCATTCGTAACGCAACTGGTTTCCGACTCAAGGCATCGGCCACGACGTTCGCCTTGCCCGGTTGATAAAGGATTTCGAGGTCATAATCCTTAATCAGCTCTAACCACCTCATCTGCCTCATATTCAACTCCCGCTGAGTAAATATGTATTTCAGACTTTTATGATCGGTAAAAATCTGACATGCAGAGTCGAAAAGATAGTGACGCCAAATCTTGAGCGCAAAAGCAACTGCCGCTAACTCCAAATCATGAGTAGGGTAGTTCAGCTCATACGGCCTCAACTGTCTCGACGCATAGGCAATGGTCTTGCCGTGCTGCATCAATACGCACCCAAGACCCTGACCCGAAGCGTCGCTATAAACGGCAAAACCCTCGTTGCCACATGGAAACGCCAAAACCGGGGCTGAAGTCAAACGCTTCTTCAGTTCCTCAAAACTCGACTGCCTCTCGTAATTCCAGACGAACTTCTCGGATTTCTGGAGCAACTGCGTAAGTGGTCGAGCTAGTTTCGAGAAACCCTCGACGAACCTACGATAGTAGCCAGCCAAACCCAAGAAACTACAGAGCTCCTTCACATTCTTGGGCGGTGCCCAATCCAACACTGCCTCAATCTTTTGCGGATCCACACGAACCCACTGGGCTGAAATCACGTGACCTAAAAACATCACTTCCTTCAGCCAGAACTCACATTTCGAGAACTGCGCATAGAGTTGCTCGGTCCTCAAAATGTCTAACACTACCCGCAAATGATGGGCATGCTCTTCCTCATTCCTCGAATAAATAAGAATATCGCCAATGAAGACGATGACGCACTTATCCAAATACTCGATAAAGACTTTGTTCATCAACTGCATGAACACCGCCGGCGCATTAGTTAACCCGAAGGGCATAACTACAAACTCATAATGTCCGTATCTCGTCCGAAAAGCTATTTTCGGCACATCGGACTCCCTCACCCGGAGCTGATAGTACCCCGATTTCAAATCAATCTTCGAGAACACCGCAGCTCCCTGCAACTGATCGAACAAGTCATCGATTCTCGGCAAAGGATACTTGTTCTTGATGGTCACCTTGTTTAGTTCGCGATAGTCGATACACAAACGTAGCGAACCGTCCTTCTTCCGCACAAATAGGACCGGTGCGCCCCAAGGTGAGGCGCTCGGTCGAACATACCCCGACTCAAGAAGCTCACTCAACTGTTTCTTCAACTCGGACATCTCTGAAGGTGCCATGCGATACGGCGCCTTCGAAATAGGAGCCGCGCCCGGATCTAACTCTATAGCAAACTCGACCTCACGGTCCGGTGGCAATCCCGGTAACTCGTCAGGAAATACATCAGGAAACTCACTAACGATTGGAATCGACGAAAGCTTGACTCCACCACCCTCCGCCTTCAGGGCATAGCACCAATAACCAGTACACCCCTTTCGCAGGAGTCTCATAGCCTTCAAGGCGTTAATAACTAACTTCTGGTTTCCCCTCTTTCGCCCCGCGAAAGAGTGCTCGGTGCTGTCCTCGGCTAACATAGTGATGATTCTCGTGCGGTAGTTCATAATCGCACCATGCCGCTCGAGCCAATCATCCCCAAGAATCAAATCCTCACCCTCGATACCCACAACAATAAGATTAGAGGGCCAAGCCCTCTCACAAATAAATACAGAACAGTCTCGAACCTCCTAATCACCAACGATCATATCACCGCTAGGAAGCTTAACGATGAAGGGCTCACAAGGCGTCAAACAGTCGAGACTCAAACGGCACACACAATCCAGAGATATGAACAAATGCGTAGCACCAGAATCGAAAAGCACACTGACAGGATGAGAAAGAATATGAACGGTGCCTGTCGCCACGGTAGCCGTTGGGTCATCGGCTCTCCGCATCTCATAGACACGCGGGTGGGCTGAGCCGACACTGGAAGCTCCCCCCTTAGCGGGCTGACCCCATCCTCTCCCTCGACTAGAATTCGGCGGAGATTGAGAAGCAAACTATCCTTGATTCACACTCGGTTCCCTAAGCGCTGGAATGGAAGTCCGGACACCTACGATTCTTTCCCTCTCGGCCTGAGCCGCCTTGTGGCCGGTGCCCTGCGATTACATGTCGGCAAAGGAATCGGACAATTACGGTGATGTGGCACTGGCTGCCACGGTTAAAACACTTCACTTCCGAGAAGGGGTGCAGCGACCTGCTGAAAACCCGATAGATCGAGTGGGCCACCACCGTGGAAAAGTTAGCGATGGAATTTCTGCGACCCCCACCTTTGTGGCCCGAAAAATTTCCGGCGGATTTCTGCTTCTTGCTCTCGCGGGCCGCCTCACTCGCCGTCACAGACATATCGTAAGCAAGGGCCCTACTCTGATAATCCTTCAAGGTAGTACAGACGAGCCCCGACATATAGTCCCGAATCGGCAACTTCATCCGTCTGGAAAAATGGAAAATTTTGTCGCTCTCAGCGACAACTTGGGTCTTCACATAACCCAACTCCTTGTTAAAATCAGCAATAGCTTGAGATACGGGGATATCTCGTGGTTGAGCATCATAGAAAGCATGTACTCGAGCCTGTCTGACCGGCCACGGGCAATATTCGGTCTCCATCAATTCCTGAAATTCGGCCCACGAAGCAACATGGTCTTTGGGCCCAACGGACTCCCACCAATCCGTAGCGTCCACAGTGAGAAAGTATTGGGCAATAAGGACCTTACGGTCCTCGGGACAGTTGGTAGCAGTGAAGACTTTAGACATCTCCTTGATCCACCCTTCCCAGCCGTTCGGGTCCGAAGCTCCCGAAAACTGAGGAGGATACATCTTGATGACATCCTGAAGCCAGCGATCCGCTCCGCCCCGATTAGCGTGGGCCGCATCCGGGTTCTGAACCGCCTGAGCTATCGCCGCCATTTGATTCACCATTTGCTGCATAACGGCCGCAATGCCAAGGTCGGCGCGCTCCTGAGAAGAAGCATGACTGTGACGGTCGCCGGTACTGCGGCTCCCGAAGACCACGACGTGGCCGCCCCACCGGCTGCCCCACGTCCCCGGCCGCGTCCACGGCCACGACCACGACCACGGCCTCTTCCAGCATCATACTGATGTTAAATAAGTAGCAAAGGCCATACGATGGTAAGTACAAGAAGGAAAACAATCACAATCAAGAATTAAAGGTGCGATACAAGGAAACAAGGAACAGAGTAAGGAAAAACTTACGGACACTGGTAGTACCGGAATCATGGCAGCATGATGATGATTGAGCAGAACGAAACACAACAAGACCCAATAAACCGACAAGCCTAGGTATCCATAAACCTGGCGCGCTACGATACCATTTTCTGTAACACCCCCAAGATATTCGAGGTATATTACAGCGCCGTGAATCCCTATGTGGGACCCACCAGGCCGGACAAACATCATACTCATCGACTCATAAAAACAACAGAATAACACCTCGTCATAAAGACACCAAAAGATATCCACCCGGTTCAACCGGTCAAGCATAACACCATAATCCGACACAAACATACATAAACGACAATACAATCCAGACGAGTAAAAAAATTCTTAAGTACTCGAGTACTTCTATTAGTTTAAAGACCACAAAAGGTAAAAAGATAAAAGGCAATAAGACACCACTCGTACACAATCATCACGCACGGCCATCATCCGCATACTGGTCCAGCGCCCGCTCGTCTCGATGAACCTTACCTGAAATTCATAAAACGAATTTCCCCAAAACGGGTCCCCAAAGGGGTTAGCAATTACACTAGTACAAGTAACCAAATGAACGACTTACATCTTATACATATAGTAAATGCATGCAATCAAGAAAACATCGATCCAAAATACTCATTTCCGGAAATGCCATAATCAAATCACATTTGTAAAATACACCACAATTAACCGTGGATCCACCCCTCCGTGGACCCGTACCAAGACCCCGTCGGATCTAACCCATAGTGGTTAAAAGCAAGCTCGCGGATCCACCCCTACGTGGACCCCTACCGAGACCCCGTCGGATCTAACCCATAGTGAGCATACACAGACACACAATTCTCATGAAAAACTAATACGTTAAGATTGTAAGTTCATAAGGGTACTTGCCTCGATTTATAGACGGTGACACAAACGGAACGGAAGAATCAAGCACGACTGCGAGGAATCGACGAAATGAACCTAATGATTCGAATAACACAATCACAACCACTTCTAAACGATTACGGAAATGGAATACACCCGGAAACCCGCCTACGATTCATGTATATTCGTATAAAAGTAACAACGAGGGCGGACCACAACCAAACCCTCCCGATTTCGCAAAGCTATGAAAATATACCATGAATCCATAGGAAAACTAATGGTATCAACAAGATTAATCATATTAATCATGGATTCACCAACAAAACGGAATGAATCGGACGAAAATCCCGAAACCCCCAAATTAACCAAAAATAGGGTTCTAAGGGATATTACCTTTGAAGATCCAAATACTATGATCCGTAGAACACGCGTTAGATCGATTATCCGGGCTTCGCAACCGAGTGAAAATGATGAAAATCAACCCTCAAGTGATGAATGATGAGAAGCTCTCCCCCCCTCTCTCTCTCTCTCGTATGCAGGTGAAGGAAAGGAAAAGAATGAGCTGATCTCGCTCAACACACGCAATTATATGGTTGACCGCATTGTGTGCCGCGGCCCAGCTGAAGTGTGCCGTGGCACAGGCCCAAAAATTGCTCC
Organism: Orobanche coerulescens; assembly: GCA_033398695.1. Lineage (NCBI taxonomy): Eukaryota > Viridiplantae > Streptophyta > Magnoliopsida > Lamiales > Orobanchaceae > Orobanche > Orobanche coerulescens. Next base: position 111,439,522 of record CM065815.1, on the reverse strand, counting down.
CAGGGCTCGGCAGTGTGCCGCGGGGCGGCCGGCATGTGCCGCGGCACAAGGTACAGATGGGTTTGGCCGAAGATGCCACACGAGTGTGCCGCGGCCCAGATGGGTGTTCCGCGGCACTGACTCGACAGTGTGCCGCGGCCCCGTCGGCATGTGCCGCGGCACACGCATGTGCCGCTCGGCCAAAATCGAAGATGTGTGTGCCGCGCGACAATCCTTGTGCCCACACCCCCTTGGGTCCTAAAATGAATAAAAATGAACCGGAAATAGAATAAAAGCAATTTGAATCGATATTTGGGAACCAATAACATGATATTGATCCACGGCAACCCAAAGCGGTTCCGCACAACAATAACGAGAGTCGATCAATAGATGACATGAAGGATACACTTAAAGATACACGAGGGTCACTATGATCGAGAAATACACCGAAAATGAAAATACAAGGGAAAGAAAAAAAAATGCGGATATTACAAGGAATGCCAGTAACTACCAGTAAATAAAGAAACATCCATTGCCTTATATTGATGATTTACATAATAACAAGTACAATGCCCTCACTCAACATCCTCTGAGTGGCATTCGAGGGCATACTCCTAACAATTTCCCACTTGCACTCAATGCCACATACTATGGTATCTAATACCCATGTTCTCCAGATGACGCTCCAAGCTAGTCTGAGAAAGTGGCTTGGTCAGTGGATCGGCGACGTTGTCGGCCGAGTCTACTCTGTGCAGCACAATGTATCCCTTGCGAACAAATTCTCTTACGAGATGATACTTCCTCTCAATATGTTTGGTGCTATTGTGTAACCTAGGCTCCTAGGCCTGTGTTACAGCTCCGTCGTTGTCGCAGTACAGCGGAACAGGCAGCTCAGCACATGGTATCACTTGAAGTTCTCCCAGAAACTTATTAATGCAGAACCCTTCCTTGGAAGCCTCCGAGGCTGCTTGATACTCAGCCTGATAGGTGGAATCAGCAGTCGTGCTTTGCTTGGCGCTACGCCAAGATACTGCTCCTCCATTAAGAGTAAGTATGTAGCCAGAAGTAGACATCGAGTCGTCCTTTAGTCCTTGGAAGTCCGAATCAGTGAATCCCACCACATCCAATTCTCCACGGCCATACATCAGAACCATATCTCTAGTCCTTCTCAAGTACTTGAGAACGTTCTTTACGGCAGTCCAATGTTCCCTACCTGGGTTTGCCTGAAACCTACTCACCACGCTTACAGCCTGCGCGATGTCAGGTCTTGTATGTAACATCCTCAAAATCTTGGGTAGCTAGAGCGCTGTGGATCCCTCATGGGACCCACCAAGCTATAGGTTATTCGTTTTTACCTCACAAGAACTTTTGGTAAAAATAATAATATTGGAATTGATAATAAATTTTCATCATACGAACAGGAAAGTTGAAGTACACACGATTTTAAAATTTAATACATGCTCTTTATTTCCGAAATAATTGCCAAGGAAAATGTAACTCTATCCAGTCGCCGTTCTCAAGCATGCCCCGTCACTTCGCATTCCCAAGCCTGTATTTTTGAAGTTCCTGCAACTGGCAAGTATAACAATACCAGCCCATACCCGGGTCAGTCATAACACATTACTGTAACACCCTCAAAACCGTATGGGAATATTACACGCCGTAGACCCTTTCCACAAGGATCTACCAGGCTAAACATCTATAAACAACCAAATGCTTGCCCGGCCAGGGTCAAACAATATAATAATACAAACCGTTAAGGTCACTTACACATAAACACACAGACCGATGAGGTCACACAACTCTATCAACAGAACTGACTAACAACATTACCCACACAGGGGTCGAAACACAATACAGCAGAAGATTGAATCAACTCTAATAATACAGGGAAATTTCTAGTTTCTAAGTTTCCGACAATCCTTTCTCCACTCGGTAACCCAACCACATAAGGTTCACAAGCATGAAAACCGGAAATATTCAAACGATTTACACAAGACAAGGATATGAAAGAATGTGTAGCTCCAGTATCAAATAAAACACTAAGCGGTGGGAAAGGATGCGGGCCGATTGCACGATGCGGCAATGACATCACGATCGTCTGTCCTCCTCATCTCGTGCAGGCGTGGGGAGCAGATCCGCACTCGATGTCCCCTTTCGGTCCCATTGTCCTCTGCCTCGCCGCGGCCAAAATTACGAGGCATCCGAACACTTTCTGCGTCTGTGGAATCTTGGCCTCCTTACGGGTAGGCTGTGGTGTACGGGCTCTAAAGATTTTGCGGCCTCTTCACAAAACACCGCCCGATGTCCCTCTCGTCCACAATCAAAACAAATCACGGCGGGAAGGGGGCAATTCCGTCGATAGTGCCCCGTCTGGCGCGATTAAAGCATTTCTGGTAACATCGGTAAAAGTTGATGTCGCCCGAAGTTCTTTCCGCTCCTAGGTGGGTGCGGAGGTTTCTGAAAGAGTGAAAGGATGGTGGGCCTTACGGGCCCCACTGTTCTTGTGCACTGTAAAAGTACCAGAGACTTTCTGATTCAAGGTATCCGCAAATATCTCCATCGCTCCAACCTAGATCTCATATGCCAACGCCTCATCCAGGTATTGGCGGAGTGAGGAACAATCGAATCCGGACATGTACCTCTGGACTTGGTTTCATTCTCATATCGAAATGAATCATCATTTACGCATCTGTTACGACCGGATGTCGAACAAATGCCATTCTTGGTTAAACGTCTTGATCGCACGGGATCTTGGTACATCGAAAGGCCGAGCGGAGAAAAACTCCCGAACTTTGGCTTCCCTCACGGGACGAGGCAATACTCGGCTTCCATCATCAATCGAAACTCTGTCAATCGGCATCATGGTCTACAGCCGGATGGCTTCCCACCATTCGGACGCTTCCCCTATCGTAAAATATTGAGCGATAGAGGCTCTCCGGTCGTCTGGGCGGTTGATTCCAGAAAGATTTTCTCCAGCTCCTTTAACCAATGATCCCAGGTGGGAGTCTCAGAAATACCGTCGAATTTGGGTGGTTGCATCTTCGCCACTTCTTGCAGCCACCGGCACCTCGATTTCCCATATCTGGGATCCCTTGTTGTCTCTCTCCCTGCTGTAGTCCCACCGCCACTTGCATTCGGTCCACGACACAGGCGGCCCAGAGTCATCTGGTTCACCACTTGACGAAGGATCTACAGTACAGGATCGGTTCATTATTAATAGATTCTGCGGCTCGCGAGCTATGACTTTGGTTAGAAGGCGACGCCTCCCTTTCGGCATTTCTTCGTCGCGTCCACGACGCGACCACGTCCACGCCCGCCTCTCAACATCGTAAGCATAAATACTCAATATACGGGAAACAACATCGTTCTAATATTCGAGTATAAAAGATACAATATGTAAAGAACGCGATAGAGTTTAGGAACTTACAACCACTGTTCGCATGAAGACGTGGCGGTGCGGTGATGTCATTCACGGCCGGTTACCCCAAAAGACATAAATGACCCTATTTTAACCCAACGGCCAAGATATCCATAATCTTGGCTCGATACCATATTCTCGTAACACCCCGATATATTCGGGAATATTATACCGTAAATCCTTTACGTAAGGATTTACAAGGCCGAAGAATTGAACAAGTATAAAAAGGTACTAATAAATGGAAATAACGGAATTACGGTACATCGATTCGACCCAATACAGAATAGTACAATTGTTCAACAACTTAATAATACATCACCAAATTCAAAATATCACAACCGACTTCGTACTCGAGTACTTATTGAAATAACGAATAAACAACGAGATAAATAAACCGGTCGGGACATCACTCTGCACCCTCGTCGTCATCTTGTTCCGGTGGTTGTTTCCCGACTCTCCGGATCCCGAACACAAACAAAATGTTCACCCCGAAGGGGTTAGCACAACGATGCTAGTACAAGTACCACAAGATATTATTCATATCTCACGGTGAATAATAATGATAACGTAAACGACAAAATACCAACGAGTCTTCTCCTACGAAACTCAAACATAACATACACAATCGATAATCACAACATGATATCAATACATACACATGGTAATTCCATCGATCCAGCGTTCATCGCCTAGAACCCACGATGATCCCATCGGACCAACCCGTGGTGGAAAAACCCGTCCGATGATCCGGTAGACGCTAGCATAGATCCCCGATGATCCCGTCGGACCAACACGAGGTGGACATACAATAACGACATACATGCACGACAATATGTATAACAACAATACGTAAAACAATTAAGGTACTTGCCTCGATTTGAAGACAATAATAACACTTCCACGGAAATGAACACTCGACGATCGTCCTTCTCAATCAATCACGTAACTAGACCAAACCTTAACAAAAGAAATAATATAGGATTTATCTCACGTCGTACAAATGTTTAACAATTCGATTAACGGTCAAAAGTTCATAAACTGCAATCTGCCCGAATAACTTAGCGCACGCTAAGTATTACGTAGCGTCGTTAAATGCACGATAGCGCACGCAAACAACAAAGCCTAGCGCACGCTAACGATGCATGGACAGTACTACACTGATCAGCCAACTGACTCGTCTGATGGTCTAGCGTACGTTACGTACCAAACGTAGCGCACGCTAACTAGTGTTCGATAGCGCACGTTAAACTGCATATCATAGCATGCGCTATCTCTGCATGGCAGTTTACTGCTGAGCAGTAAACTGTTCTTGCCATGTTCGAAACAATGAAATCCTTCGTGATCATTCATGTTACTTCCTTGAATACCAAGTTCTTACTCTTATGAATGATCTCCAGGATGATAGCAACTTCAAGATGCAAATATACGTATAATCATCATGACATCATAATCCATCTTGATTACAATTCTCATGCAAAGTTGGTGATCTCCGGTTGATGTATTAGATGCTACTATCTTTATACATATTCAGACTTCATCTTGAGGTGAACTAACAATTCCGACTTATACGAAAGAATATTTCCTAAGATGATTCTTCCTTTAAGTTCTTATAACATCTTTTCCAAATCATGATCACAACGATAACATAAATCATACGGATTGTTAACTTCAGAATATTTCTCTCATCATTTGAAGTACTAGGATTCCAACTACGGGGTTCCAACAATAATATCGTAATTGTAGACATTCCAATCTTCTAAACATGATGTTGTTGAAATAATTCACTAATGAAATCCAATGTCTCGTTAACATGACCATCATATCCATTGGAAATCCAATTCTAATACTGGTGATAGGTTGAACATACCTTAATATGCTGAATTCACTGAGCCACAAGGTGTAATTCGACTCCGGTTGATTATGTGCCCCTCCAAGGTGTTACTTCTCTTCAATAATCACTCACAAGTGATACTCAATCATTCAATGATCACTCATAAATGTTCTAAGTGTTTAGAAAGGAAATTCTTGCAATCTGGACTCTCAAAGATTTAGTATAGACGAAGTAAATGAAAGCCCAAGCGGTTGTTGTCCCATTTATAAAATTGCATTATTGACAAGTTAGCGCACGCTACTAAGCATCCCTTAGCGTGCGCTAATAATGGTTGACTTCATAATTTGTCCGGTGCGTCCGGGAATCTTATCCGGACCCATGTCCATTGGCGCACGAGCCAGTGCCAGCTCAATAATTGAGTCCTTAGCGCACGTTACTCATACCGCATAGCGTGCGCTAATAATGGCCCGATAGCGGCGTTAAGATACATTCTTAACGTGCGCTATCACGAGGTTGTTTGAGCAATTTTGCAAGTTGCTATACTTATGTATAATGATATTAATGCACTAAATATCATACTCCAATAATCAAAATCACCAATCCGAAATAATACATGGTTTGAATACGGATGAAATACATGTAATAAATCCGGATATTACATACTCTCCTACTAAAAAGGAGTTTCGTCCGAAACTCAAGGCGAGAATAACTCGGGATATCTAGACTTCATATCACCTGTTTCCCAAGTGGCTTCTTCCGTTCCATGACATGACCACTGAACTTTGACCAAAACGATTGACTTGTTCCTCAGTTGCTTAACTCGACTCTCGAGTATCTTGACTGGTCTTTCTTCAAACGTCCCATCCTGTTCGACTTCGATCTCGCCGAAATCGATGATATGACTGGGATCTGGTATATATCTCTGCAACTGGGATACGTGGAACACGTTATGAACATGGCACAATGACGGCGGTAATGCTAATCTGTAGGCCAACTCCCCAACTCTCTCGAGGATCTCAAATGGTCCGATATATCTCGGACTCGGCTTTCCTTTGATCACTTCGTCATGCAACCGAATCATCAGAGGATCATCTGCCTGTCTAGATTTGATTTCTTCGGTTAATGACGAAGTTATCTCCATCACGCACAGTTGTCCCTGGACTCTCTGTAACCACACTTCAATCCCTTCACGAATCATCTCTCACTGAAGGCTAAGTTGGGAGGTCAGTGTCTCCAGCATCTGAATAGAGACAGGCTTGCGGCTAAGTGCATCGGCCACTACATTCGCTTTGCCTGGATGATATAAAATCTCCAAGTCATAGTCCTTAATCAGTTCCAACCATCTTCTTTGCCGCATATTCAACTCTTTACATTGAATATGTACTTGAGACTCTTATGATCCGTAAAGATCGACGGTGAGTCCCGCATGATAATGCCTCCAAATCTTCAAGGCAAAACCACCGCCGCTAGTTCCAAATCATGTGTCGGGTAATTCACTTCATAAGGTTTCATTGTCGCGACGCATAAGCGATCACCTTATCATTACGCATCAACACGCACCCAAGTCCTTGGTTCAAGCATCACCGTAAACTATGAATCCTTGATTCCCGCGAAGTGATAGAATCGGTGCCGTTGTCAATTTCTTCTTTAACTCATCAAAACTAGTCCGACACGACTCGTTCCACTCAAACTTTTGAGTTTTCTCGAAGTCGAGTAAGTGGGCGGGAGATTTTAGAAAACCCTTCCACGAATCGACGGTAATATCCGCAAGTCCTAAGAAGCTTCTTGGACCTCTTTCACATTCTTTGGAGGCTTCCAATCCAATATTGCTTCGATCTTCCGAGGATCTACTCGGACTCCTTTAGCCGACACCACATGGCCGAGGAACATTACTTCCTTTAGCCGAATTCACATTTAGAAAGTTTGGCGTACAATTGCTCGTTTCTCAAGAGTTCCAATACAATCCGCAAATGCCGCACATGTTCTTAGGACTCTTAGAATACACCGAATGTCATCAATAAACACGACCACAAATTTATCCAAAATTCAATGAACACACGGTTCATTAATTGCATAAATACAAGAAAAGTGCGTTAGTGAGACCAAACGGCATCACTACAAACTCATAATGCCCGTAGCGAGTTACGAACGCTGATTTCGAACATCGACTCCTTAATCCTCGATTGATGGTATCACGATCTCAGATCGATCTTAGAAAATCATGTTGCTCCTTGCAATTGGTCAAACAAATCATCAATCCATGGCAACGGATACTTGTTCTTAATCGTCATCTTGTTCACTCTCCCGATAGTCAATACACAATGGAGCGATCCATCCTTCTTTCGGACAAAAGAATCGGCGCTCCCGTGGTGAAACGCTTGGAATATAGCCCTTGCCCAAGAACTCCTCCACCGCTTCTTGATTCGTACATCTCAAGAGGTGCCATACGATACGGCGCCTTAGAAATTGGTGTTGCTCCGTGTTCCGGCTCAATAGTAAATTCTACATCCCTTCGTGGAGGTAGCCTGTAATTCATCAGAAATACATCTGGAAATTCGTTCACAACAGAATAGATGAAAGTTCCACCATTTCGTCTTCTTTCTTCATTGCGTAACACCAGCATCCGATGCTGACCTTGTTTCAACAATTTGACGGCTTTCATCGCCTTGATCAACTTTCCCGAGCTTCCCGGTTTCCATCCCTCAAACAAAATCTCGGAACCATCGTCGATCACGAGATATTCCTCCTTCGGTAGCTTACAATTGCTCCGCACCGATTAAGCCAATCGTCTCCGAGTATCGTGTCATCTCCTTGCATTTCTATCATGATCGATTTGAGAGCCACTCTGCCTCCAAATGATACAGGAAATTTCTAGTTTCTAAGTTTCCGACAATCCTTTCTCCACTCGTAACCCAACCACATAAGGTTCACAAGCATGAAAACCGGAAATATTCAAACGATTTACACAAGACAAGGATATGAAAGAATGTGTAGCTCGAAGATCAAATAAAACACTAACTCGGCCGGGAAAGGATCTCGGACAAGACTGATGCGACAATGACATCACGATCGTCTGTCCTCCTCATCTCGCATGCAGACGTGGGGAGCAGATCCGGCACTCGATGTCCCCTTCGGTCCCATTGTCCTCTGCCTCGCCCGCGGCCAAAATTCCGAGGCATCCGAACACTTTGCTGCGTCTCGTGGAATATCGGCCTCCTTCTCGATCGGGCCGTGGTGTACGGGCTCTAAAAGATTTTGCGACCTCTTCACAAAACACCGTCCGATGTCCCTCTCGTCCACAATCAAAACAAATCACGGCAGGAAGGGGGCAATTCCGTCGATAGTGCCCCGTCTGGGCGCAGTTAAAGCATTTCCTGGTAACATCAGTAATAGTTGATGTCGCCCCGAAGTTCTTTCCGCTCCTAGCTGGGTGCGGAGGTTTCCTGAAAGAGTGAAAGGATGACTGGGCCTTACGGGCCCCACTGTTCTTGTGCTCTGTAAAAGTACCAGAGACTTTCTGTTTCTTGGTTTCCGCAAATTTCTCCATGGCTGCTTCCTTGATCTCATATGCCAACGCCTTATCCTGGTATTGGCGGAGTGTGGTACATTCGAATCCGGACATGTACCTCTGAACTTCTGGTTTCATTCTCATATCGAAATGAATCATCATTTCTGCATCTGTTCTGACCAGATGTCGAACAAATGCCAGCTGCTGGTTAAACGTCTTGATCGCCTGGGATACTGGTACATCAGAAGGCTGAGCGGAGAAAAACTCCCGAACTTTGGCTTCCCTCACAGGACGAGGGCAATACTGAGCTTCCATCATCAATCGAAACTCTGTCCAATCGGCATCATGGTCTACAGGCCGGATGGCTTCCCACCATTCGGACGCTTCCCCTATCAGAAAATATTGAGCGATAGAGGCTCTCCTATTGCGTCTGGCGCTTGATTCCGCAAAGATTTTCTCCAGCTCCTTTAACCAATGATCCTGTGGGAGTCTCGAAATACCGTCGAATTTGGGTGGTTGCATCTTCGCCACTTCTTGCGACCACCGGTCACCTCGATTTCCCATATCCGGGATCCCTTGTCGCCTCTCTCTCGCCGTAGTCCCACCGCCACTTGCATTCGGTCCACGACTGGGCGAACCGAGTCATCTGGTTCACCACTTGACGAAGGATCTCTGCACAACAGGATCTGGTTCATTATTAATAGATTCTGCGGCTCGCCGAGCTATGATCGCTCGGTTAGAAGGCGACGCCTCCCTTTCGGCATTTCTTCGTCCGCGTCCACGACCGCGACCACGTCACGCCCGCCTCTCAACATACCGTAAGCATAAATACTCAATATACGAGAAACAACATCGTTCTAATATTCGAGTATAAAGAGATACAATATGTAAAGAACGCGATAGAGTTTAGGAACTTACAACCACCGTTCGCATGAAGACGTAGGCGGTGCGGTGATGTCATTCACACTGTTACCCCAAAAGACATAAATGACCCTATTTTAACCCAACGGCCAAGATATCCATAATCTTGGCTCCGATACCATATTCTCGTAACACCCCGATATATTCGGGAATATTATAATAGCCGTAAATCCTTTACGTAAGGATTTACAAGGCAAGAATTGAACAAGTATAAAAAGGTACTAATAAATGGAAATAAAGGAATTACAAGACATCGATTCGACCCAATACAGGAATAGTACAATTGTTCAACAGAACTTAATAATACATCACCAAATTCAAAATATCACAACCGAATTCGTACTCGAGTACTTATTGAAATAACGAATAAACAACAGATAAATAAACCCGGTCGGGACATCACTCTGCACCCTCCTGTTCCAGTGGTTGTTTCCCAGCTCTCCTGGATCCTGAACACAAACAAAATGTTCACCCCCGAAGGGGTTAGCACAACGATGCTAGTACAAGTACCACAGCATATTATTCATATCTCACGGTGAATAATAATGATAACGTAAACGACAAAATACCAACGAGTCTTCTCCTACGAGAAACTCAAACATAACATACACAACTGATAATCACAACATGATATCAATACATACACATGGTAATTCCATCGATCCAGCGTTCACTGCCTAGAACCCACGATGATCCCGTCAGACCAACCCGTGGTGGAAAAACCCGTCCGATGATCCAGTATGCGCTAGCATAGATCCCCCGATGATCCCGTCGGACCAACACGAGGTGGACATACAATAACGACATACATGCACGACAATATGTATAACAACAATACGTAAAACAATTAAGGTACCTGCCTCGATTTGAAGACAATAATAACACTTCCACGGAAATGAACACTCGACGATCGTCCTTCTCAATCAATCACGTAACTAGACCAAACCTTAACAAAAGAAATAATATAGGATTTATCTCACGTCGTACAAATGTTTAACAATTCGATTAACGGTCAAAAGTTCATAAACTGCAATCTGCCCGAATAACTTAGCGCACGCTAAGTATTCTGTGTAGCGTGCGTTACGTCTGCCTGATAGCGCACGCAAACAACAAAGCCTAGCGCACGCTAACGATGCATGGACAGTACTACACTGATCAGCCAACTGACTCGTCTGATGGTCTAGCGTACGTTACGTACCAAACATAGCGCACGCTAACTAGTGTTCGATAGCGCACGTTAAACTGCATATCATAGCGTGCGCTATCTCTGCATGGCAGTTTACTGCTGAGCAGTAAACTGTTCTTGCCATGTTCGAAACAATGAAATCCTTCGTGATCATTCATGTTACTTCCTTGAATACCAAGTTCTTACTCTTATGAATGATCTCCAGGATGATAGCAACTTCAAGATGCAAATATACGTATAATCATCATGACACCATAATCCATCTTGATTACAATTCTCATGCAAAGTTGGTGATCTCCGGTTGATGTATTAGATGCTACTATCTTTATACATATTCAGACTTCATCTTGAGGTGAACTAACAATTCCGACTTATACGAAAGAATATTTCCTAAGATGATTCTTCCTTTAAGTTCTTATAACATCTTTTCCAAATCATGATCACAACGATAACATAAATCATACGGATTGTTAACTTCAGAATATTTCTCTCATCATTTGAAGTACTAGGATTCCAACTAGGGGTTCCAACAATAATATCGTAATTGTAGACATTCCAATCTTCTAAACATGATGTTGTTGAAATAATTCACTAATGAAATCCAATATCTCGTTAACATGACCATCATATCCATTGGAAATCCAAATCTAATACTGGTGATAGGTTGAACATACCTTAATATGCTGAATTCACTGAGCCACAAGGTGTAATTCGACTCCGGTTGATTATGTGCCCCTCCAAGGTGTTACTTCTCTTCAATAATCACTCACAAGTGATACTCAATCATTCAATGATCACTCATAAATGTTCTAAGTGTTTAGAAAGGAAATTCTTGCTCTCTGGACTCTCAAAGATGAAGTATAGACGAAGGAAATGAAAGCCCAAGCGGTTGTTGTCCCATTTATAAAATTCTGCATTATTGACAAGTTAGCGCACGCTACTAAGCATCCCTTAGCGTGCGCTAATAATGGTTGACTTCAGAATTTGTCCGGGTGCGTCAGCGGGAATCTTATCCGGACCCATGTCCCGCTGGCGCACGAGCCAGCTGCCCCGCTCAATAATTGAGTCCTTAGCGCACGTTACTCATACCTGCATAGCGTGCGCTAATAATGGCCCGATAGCGCGCGTTAAGATACATTCTTAACTTGCGCTATCACGAGGTTGTTTGAGCAATTTTTCAAGTTGCTATACTTATGTATAATGATATTAATGCACTAAATATCATACTCCAATAATCAAAATCACCAATCCGAAATAATACATGGTTTGAATACAGATGAAATACACTGTAATAAATCCGGATATTACATACTGGTCCAGCGCCCGCTCGTCTCGATGAACCTTACCTGAAATTCATAAAACGAATTTCCCCAAAACGGGTCCCCAAAGGGGTTAGCAATTACACTAGTACAAGTAACCAAATGAACGACTTACATCTTATACATATAGTAAATGCATGCAATCAAGAAAACATCGATCCAAAATACTCATTTCCGGAAATGCCATAATCAAATCACATTTGTAAAATACACCACAATTAACCGTGGATCCACCCCTCCGTGGACCCGTACCAAGACCCCGTCGGATCTAACCCATAGTGGTTAAAAGCAAGCTCGCGGATCCACCCCTCCGTGCACCCCTACCGAGACCCCGTCGGATCTAACCCATAGTGAGCATACACAGACACACAATTCTCATGAAAAACTAATACGTTAAGATTGTAAGTTCATAAGGGTACTTGCCTCGATTTATAGACGGTGACACAAACGGAACGGAAGAATCAAGCACGACTGCGAGGAATCGACGAAATGAACCTAATGATTCGAATAACACAATCACAACCACTTCTAAACGATTACGGAAATGGAATACACCCGGAAACCCGCCTACGATTCATGTATATTCGTATAAAAGTAACAACGAGGGCGGACCACAACCAAACCCTCCCGATTTCGCAAAGCTATGAAAATATACCATGAATCCATAGGAAAACTAATGGTATCAACAAGATTAATCATATTAATCATGGATTCACCAACAAAACGGAATGAATCGGACGAAAATCCCGAAACCCCCAAATTAACCAAAAATAGGGTTCTAAGGGATATTACCTTTGAAGATCCAAATACTATGATCCGTAGAACACGCGTTAGATCGATTATCCGGGCTTCGCAACCGAGTGAAAATGATGAAAATCAACCCTCAAGTGATGAATGATGAGAAGCTCTCCCCCCCTCTCTCTCTCTCTCTCGTATGCAGGTGAAGGAAAGGAAAAGAATGAGCTGATCTCGCTCAACACACGCAATTATATGGTTGACCGCATTGTGTGCCGCGGCCCAGCTGAAGTGTGCCGTGGCACAGGCCCAAAAATTGCTCCCAGGGCTCGGTAGTGTGCCGCGGGGCGGCCGGCATGTGCCGCGGCACAAGGTAGAGATGGGTTTGGCCGAAGATGCCACACGAGTGTGCCGCGGCCCAGATGGGTGTGCCGCGGCACTGACTCGACAGTGTGCCGCGGCCCCGTCGGCATGTGCCGCGGCACACAGTACAGGCCGCTCGGCCAAAAACTGGAAGATGTGTGTGCCGCAGCGCACAATCCTTGTGCCGCGGCCCACACCCCCCTTGGGTCCTAAAATGAAGAAAAATGACCCGGAAAGAGAATAAAAGCAATATGAATCGATATTTGGGAACCAATAACATGAAATGGATCCACGGCAACCCCGAAACGGCGGTTCCGCACAACAATAACGAGAGTCAGATCAATAGATGACATGAAGGATACACTTAAAGATACACGAGGGTCACTATGATCGAGAAATACACCGAAAATGAAAATACAAGGGAAAGAAAAAAAAATGCGGATATTACAAGGAATGCCAGTAACTACCAGTAAATAAAGAAACATCCATTGCCTTATATTGATGATTTACATAATAACAAGTACAATGCCCTCACTCAACATCCTCTGAGTGGCATTCGAGGGCATACTCCTAACAATTTCCCACTTGCACTCAATGCCACATACTATGGTATCTAATACCCATGTTCTCCAGATGACGCTCCAAGCTAGTCTGAGAAAGTGGCTTGGTCAGTGGATCGGCGACGTTGTCGGCCGTGTCTACTCTGTGCAGCACAATGTATCCCTTGCGAACAAATTCTCTTACGAGATGATACTTTCTCTCAATATGTTTGGTGCTATTGTGAAACCTAGGCTCCTAGGCCTGTGTTACAGCTCCGTCGTTGTCGCAGTACAGCGGAACAGGCAGCTCAGCACATGGTATCACTTGAAGTTCTCCCAGAAACTTCTTAATGCAGAACCCTTCCTTGGAAGCCTCCGAGGCTGCTTGATACTCAGCCTGATAGGTGGAATCAGCAGTCGTGCTTTGCTTGGCGCTACGCCAAGATACTGCTCCTCCATTAAGAGTAAGTATGTAGCCAGAAGTAGACATCGAGTCGTCCTTTAGTCCTTGGAAGTCCGAATCAGTGAATCCCACCACATCCAATTCTCCACGGCCATACATCAGAACCATATCTCTAGTCCTTCTCAAGTACTTGAGAACGTTCTTTATGGCAGTCCAATGTTCCCTACCTGGGTTTGCCTGAAACCTACTCACCACGCTTACAGCCTGCGCGATGTCAGGTCTTGTATGTAACATCCCCAAAATCTTGGGTAGCTAGAGCGCTGTGGATCCCTCATGGGACCCACCAAGCTATAGGTTATTCGTTTTTACCTCTCAAGAACTTTTGGTAAAAATAATAATATTGGAATTGATAATAAATTTTCATCATACGAACAGGAAAGTTGAAGTACACACGATTTTAAAATTTAATACATGCTCTTTATTTCCGAAATAATTGCCAAGGAAAATGTAACTCTATCCAGTCGCCGTTCTCAAGCATGCCCCGTCACTTCGCATTCCCAAGCCTGTATTTTTGAAGTTCCTGCAACTGGCAAGTATAACAATACCAGCCCATACCCGGGTCAGTCATAACACATTACTGTAGCACCCCCAAAACCGTATGGGAATATTACACGCCGTAGACCCTTTCCACAAGGATCTACCAGGCTAAACATCTATAAACAACCAAATGCTTGCCCGGCCAGGGTCAAACAATATAATAATACAAACCGTTAAGGTCACTTACACATAAACACACAGACCGATGAGGTCACACAACTCTATCAACAGAACTGACTAACAACATTACCCACACAGGGGTCGAAACACAATACAGCAGAAGATTGAATCAACTCTAATAATACAACCAAACTCTACCAACTTTCGACTCTTGATTAGTATCGCAGCTCGTCATCCCCTTGTGCCAATCCTATGACTGCTCCCCTGAACCTGCATGTACTGACGCAGTATCAGGACATCCACCCCGATTACTCGGGGGTTAGTAAAACTCCACTGTTTTACTAGTGCAAGTATAAAACGATACGAAATGCAACAAGTAAATAGCAACTACGAATTTAATATGGAAATCAATTATCAAATGTTCCCGAGAAGTTTTATTAATTTTGAACTCAAGCAAGAGATATTTGAAAAGGAACACATCATCTCGGGGATTTTTAAAGCAGAAATTCTTTTGGACCTCGAGTCCCAATTTACAAAGCCTTTTCGAAAATATTAGGGCCTTAGCCCGATTCTCTTTTCAAAACACAATAGATGAGATATCATTATGGGTCCGAGACCCATATTTAAAATGTTATCCAAACAATCACTGCTATACGACCGTTGTTCGTACACATCATGTACCGAACTCTGGAGGCCTCGACGGACCTTACCCGGACCATACACTCTGTTCGTACACATCATGTACCGAACTCTGGAGGCCTCGACGGACCTTACCCGACCACATACATCGTTCATACACATCATGTACCGAACCCCAGAGGCCTCGTCAGACCCTACCTGGATCACACACCTTGTTCGTACACATCATGTACCGAACTCCAGAGGTCTCATCCGACCCTACCTGGAACACACACACACCTCGACACGACACAATTCATAATCATCAAATGTCAAGCCATTCCACATTACACCGAAATGCATAATCAAGTATGTAAATCAAAACAACACAAATATCATAATCATCACAACAACTCAACAATGAACAATCACGCCCGGCACAACTTAGATGATTTGCACATCCAACACAATTCCACGATGTTAACTAGGTGATGGTATTATCGCTACCATCAATCATTCATGAAAATCAATTCACACGAAACATATTCACGAAAGTAAACCAATGCATCACAACCATAACACGACGTCCCTATTCACAAGACACAATTCGTATAGTAAAATACTTGCCTCGAAACCACGACGCGGAGAATCGACCGAAGTTGGTTGGCACGAACCGACTACGAACTCGCCGACTCCACCGAATGACAACCCGCAACAATAAACTATGAAGTACAACAATAACAACGAAAATGAATTCCAAAGTACGACCCAAAGCCGCTGAATTCAAGGAACAAACGACGAAAGTTCAAGGGTTTCCCCCAAAACGGCCAAGAACACGATTCGTCCCGTCAAAACATGAAAACGGAATTACAAACCGAAATATGGATATACAATCCCTAGGATATGTTTAACAACATCATTTAATAACAATCGATCTATCAAAAACATATGGAAAACGAAATCAAGAACAAATCCCCCAAAAAGTCGATTCGAAGGAAATCAAGAAATATACCTTGAATCGACGAAAAAACATGGATTAAATGATGTTAAATACATGAATAATACTAAGATTAATCATACCCATCGTGGATTAATCAACAACACGGAACGAATCGGACAAAAACGTAAAAACCCCAAATTTTCCCAAAATAGGGTTCTAGGAAATCTCACCTTGATTCGCTGGATCAACGGAGGTTATGGAGGGATTAATTGATGATATGAACTCCCAATATTCGTGGAATAGTTGCTTGACAACATGTCTCCTGGATCGCCAAGCCTCCAGCCGCGGAGAGGAAAAGATGGAAATGAAAAACGGGTGAGAATATGACTACTCTGTCATATTTATACAGGCACGGCCTAGCGTGCGCTACACCTTCCGGACTAGCACGCGCTAACGGGCAGCCTCGGCCGAGAACCTTCAGCCGGGGCCCGAATGGCCTAATGCCAAGACTTAATCACGGTCGGATCTCGCCGCTGACCGCGATAGAAGGCCTTGGCTGGCGGCGCTAGCGTGCGCTAGCCGATCCGTCTGTAACCTCTAGATCGAATCGCCGGCCAGGTAACGTACGCTAGCCGGTCGACAGCGTGCGCTACGCCTGCCGACTAGCGCACGCTACGCTCGGCATAGCGTGCACTACCTGCCGATCCTTCCTGAGTCCAGAACCGCAAAAACCCCACTGTCCGGTCCGATAGCGTGCGTTGGTCGGCCAAGCTAGCGTGCGCTATACCTGCCGAGCTAGCGCGCGCAGACTTCCGGCAGTAGCGTGCGCTACGCCGGTTCCTGCCGTGCTCGCCGGCGCCTCGAGACTTCCGATTGCCGCACTTTGTCGGCCACCGACCACGCCGCCACGACCCGGCGACTGATTTCCGAAACGCATTTTAACGAACACGACGAATAGTTTGCGGATGTTGTTGCCCAAACAAAGATGTCCAAAGCACCTGATATGAGAAAGACTAGGATCCTTACCATACACTAAAATAGAGGAGGTGAGCCTGTTGATTAAGTAAACAACAATTATATCACATTCAGGCCACATAAATTTTCAATTATGTGTTTATTTGATTTTATTTTATTTTCTACACAGGCAATTTTAGATGTTCTCGATGAGGAGATGTGGTGGCGGGCGCCGCAGTAGCATGGGCTCCTCACGAGCAGCTCCCGGACACTCTTCACCAGCTACGGACTCCCCACGAGAAGGTCCTGTTAGGTCTTCGTCTGCTCTACCCGAGACTCCGCCGATTGTTCTACTCCGAGACAGGGCAGACGAGGAGACTAGTGCACACATTTCTGAAGATGAGGATCGGGAGATAATAGCTTCTGAGGCAGCCTCAAGTGTTGTTTCCTGTAGAAAGATTGCTCTTGAAAGAGATACTAAAACCGGGTTAGTTATTTACTGTTTAATTGGTATAAAAGTATTTCCGAATAATTACAAAAAGAAAAGTAATCTTACAAATTTGCAAATACCACCTTCACAGTTGCTTCTATTTCAAAAATTGCTTCCCCAACTTGTGTAAGACTTTCATACGTTCCCTTTAACTTATATTTAAAGAAGAAAACAAGTACTAAAAATAGAAAACAAATGTTGATTAAATGTTATAACTAACTATAGTGATGATCTAAATGATTAATTTGGTTTTGGTTACGTAGATATAGTGATTCATCCCAGTTTCCGGGGTGTGCACGAGGAGTTTTAAAAGAGTTCCCAATCCGATGTGCTTCAACTGGAAAGATACTCCTAATAGCGTAAAGGCCCAGTACTATACCTTCTTTAAGGTAATTTGTAATCATTATGTAAACTAATTATATTCAATTGGAAAGTTAGTTTTATTAACTTGATATGCAATATTTCATAGAAATTTTTCACGTGGCCTGTTGAGTGGGAACAAGAAGTCTATGATTTTTTGGAGTCTCGTGCACGGGTTAGGTTCAGTAATTTCCTAAGTGATGCAAAAAAGAAAAGGGATCAAGGGAGGCCGAAACACATCCCTACTGATTGGTGGGAAGGTTTTTGTGCTTACTGGGATACTCCCGAGGTGAGATATGTATCTACGAGGGCGAGAGGCAACCGAATGGCTGAAGTGGATGGCCCTGGTACCGGGATAAGCAAGCACAGTGGAGGCTCTAAGTCTGTTAGCGTACTTGCTCGAGAGTTGGTTAGTAATTATCTAATTATTTTTGCTTTTATATGTAAGTGTGCATCATAATAATGTCGAAGTTTTTTTTAATAAATAGGCAACGAAGAACAATCTTCCATTAGAGCAGTGTGTTTATGCCTCTTTTCGAGCTATCCACATGAAAAAAGATGGAACTTTTACGACACAGAAGGATGCGGATATTGATGTAAGTATATATGCATTCGATTCATCTACGGTATTTTGGAATACATTCCATTCACACTTGTTGTTTTGATTGTCATGGAAACAATGTGTCTATTTCTCCAATAATCAACTTTAGTATTGTAGAAAAATGTTATAAATCATTAGCCCCTTTTATTCTAGCATTTTCTTTGGTTAATGATTTTAGAGTGACACGAAAGTTATAAATTTCATTAGACATTTCATCAATGGTGTTCTTGCAATCAAACTTAGAAAGATCAGAAATGTTAGTAGTTCTTACCAGATTACTTGCTGAACTAGCTTCCTGCTCATCTGACCTGGCCATCAGTGCAAGGTTCACGTACTCGGTTTCATCATCAGAATCATTCACATCTGCAACCCAGTCTTTTCTTGATGATGAAAGCCCTTTCTTTCTGCTTGACAAGTTCAAAATATTTCTTCTTATAGTCAACAGCCTCATATGGATTCCCCTTCTTCTCAACTTTAGGCTTCCTGCACTCACTAGAGAATGCCCAGCCATTCCACAGTTGTAGCTAGAAAATCCTTTGTATGAACCGGGCCGCTAGTCACTGGTATGGCCAGGTGACACTGTGAGAACTTGGATGGGCATTAAGTGGTTCGTAATCATATTGATGATGAGGATGGAGAGGATGAGGGCGAGGCGAGGATATGTGTTAGTTGTGAATGATTTTATACTCTTGCTATCCACGTGGACATGACTATTTTGTTTTGATGTTTTGAATATGAAGTTGTTCCATTTTCATTTATGTTTTTCTATATCCTTTATTTTATTTTGTGCTTTATTGTAATCTTAATGCTGGGTTTTGAGTTTGTAAAACAGAATTCAAACTGAAACCAATTGGTAATGATTATTCATTTATTAATTATAACTTTTACATGATATATATAGTTGAATCTTCATGTTCTGTTCATTTATGTATTTGGAGATTAGTGTTGTGAAGAATAGGTTTTCTCTTATAAAAAAATAGTAACAACTAGAACAAATTATGAGATGTGATCTTTGACGGTTCATATATGATTATTCTAGGTTTTTTCCGACTTTCTTTGCTCAAATGTAATTAGAATTCATATATGATTATTCCGTTTTTTCCTTGTTCTTTGCTTAAATGTAATTAGAATATTTATTTACGTAAAGTTGTATTCATTTGGAATGTTTTCTCATTGAGCATGTTTTTCTTCTCGTGCTAGGGTTAAGCGGCTTCTGCAGAGCAAGGAGAGGGAGCGATTTAAATATGATCTATAAGGCATCTTTGCAGGAGAAGGAGGCCGCCAAAGAATATGTCAAGAAAAAGCAGGATGTATGGCCTTTGGCGGTCTAGCTCCCAGCATCATAAGCACAGGCTCTAGCGGCGGTGGATCAACGACCTCACAGTTTCACGCATCTGAAGAGATCCACACTCGATTCACATCCTTATAGGAGCAGCTGATAGAGGAGCGCAGACTGAGAGAAGAGCAGGCAAAGGTGATTGAAGAAGAGCGCGTGAAGAGACAGCGCCTTGAGGAACAGTTGCAAGCTATTCAAGAAATGCTAACACAACAAAATCTTCCACCTCCGAGTCGCTCTTCTACTTCACCTTGATTTAGACTACTTATTTCTTTTTTTACTGTACGATGAAATGATGACAACTCTTGATTGTGTACGACAATATAACTATGACGATTGTGTAACATTGAGACGTTTTTGATATTTATGACTAGTTTGTTTGATTATTCAGAAATTGAAAGCAGGTAATTAAAATAAATAAAAATTCATAATATTCAGCAAAAACAAAAAATACCGACGGCATTCCCGACGGAAAAACTGCAGTTGAAAAATTACCAACGCCCTTTTACCGTCGATAAAACGCGTCGTGATTTACAGTTTTACCAACGGCTGCAAGGCCATCGGCAATAGTAAATTAGCGACAGCTAAATTCCGTCGGCAAAGGCGTCGTCATTGTTCCGTTTAACAACGCCAGGCCCGACGTCGTTATTCCAAAACTAACGACGGCAACACGGCGTCGTAAATTCCGTCGGCCGTGGCGTCAGTAGTGGCGTCGGTATCCGTCGGCAAAACCGTCCCGATTTAGTCACCGGGGATTGCCCGACGCCAACGGCGTCGGGAAGCCGTCGGTAATTTAACAACGCCACGAAATGGCGTCGGTAATTTTTTACCGTCAATCAGTTCTCCAACGCCCTTCTGGCGTCGGTAATGGTGTCGGTATTCAGTTTACCGACGCCCCCTGCTTATTTTGCCGACGGAATTTGACGTCGGTAAATACTGTTTTTTTTTTGTAGTGGATCGCCTCGGAGATCGGGCGACCTAGCCATTGCCGAGCAGCCGAGGCAGAACTGCCGACCAGCGACCAGGCGGCCTAGCCTTAGCCCAACAATCAAGATGTATCGGCCAACCGAAGGTCCCAGGACTAGTCCCGGTGCCGAGCGATCGACATTTAAAGACGATCGTCTCTCGGTACTTGGCGATCGACTCCTGGTGGCCGACTAGCAGACGATCATCTCTCGGCACTTGCCGACCGACCATTGGTGACCAACCGATGCCGACCCTCAGCAACTGGCCGATGCCGGCCTCTGGTGACCAGCTAGAGACGACCGCTTCATGCCAATCAGAGCCGATGGCCATCCAGTCTGTAAAGGCCGAGCCTCAGGACTGAGCCCACGTGCAGAGCCGAGACAAGATCCGTATATCACGGATCATTGAGCACAGCCTGTCAGCATCCGTCCACCAGCCGACAAGCCCGCCGAAAGTTGTCAGTAGGACCGCATGTGATAGTGACTCCGGACGCGTGCTGGTTCCTCATTGGACCGCACAGCTAGCTGCCGACTGTAGCCTTGGACTTTAGGCAGACTGCCCATGTGACCTTTAGGACGATCGCCCCATTATTATAATGGCCGGAAGACGATCGCCCGCTAGGAAACAAGGCTCCTCAGCCCCTATATATAGCAGGATGCCAGCACTTGTCCCATGACCGAGATTCTTACTCTCTGAACTCTCTGATTCACGCATAACACAGAAGCGACTCTCAGCACTTGGCTTTCTCCAACTCTTGGCAACAACTATCTTTTGGTACTTTCTTCTCCCGGCCTCTCTCATCAAGAAGACGATCGGCAGGGACGAAGAACACCGAGCTTCGCTCAAGAGCCGGATTAATAGAGTCTTTTTACACTCATTGTACTTAGATTCTCACATTAATACTTGTATCCATGAATATTTGTATTAATAACATCTCGCGAGAGCATTCAAGCCCGGGCCTAACAAACCCGGCAAATCTTGTGTTTATTCATTTTCTCTAGGAAGTGCTCCCGCAATTGTTGTTTGTTGTCCGTTCATTCCAGCAGTATTTAATCTTCGGATAAATATTTATTCCACTATTTTAAACTCAAATGATAAGTTTAGTTCTAAATCTGAAAATTGTGTTTTGATTTGTTTTTCCAGTGTAAAAAAGGCTTATAACTTGTATGGTTTGGAAAGTAAGTCTGTGTTTTTTTGCAAGAGATGTGAGGTTTTATGAAATTATATTTCCTTTTAAAATGAAATATGTAAGTGGTTCAAAAGAGTTTGTTAATGTTTCTGATAATAATAAAGATGTTTTTAATAAGTCAGAACTAAATTTTGATGAAAGTGGAGTAAATTCTTTTAATGACTATGTTGTTGGTAGTAATGTGAAGTATGGTCTTGAAAAGTATGTGTCCTATTCTAATTTTTCTATGTGCTTCTCTACCACTTTGACTTGTGAGCCTAAAACTCTTGCTGAGGCAACTCTTGCTTGTGGGGTCTTGAATAGTCTTGTGTTAATGACTATTCTCTTTACACTAAGAATAAGAATGGAGTTTTTGTATGAATAGATTCAGTTCGTTCGAAAATAACGGTAGTCCAGACTCTTGTTCTAGAAACTTCCCGCTATTTTTGTAGCCGAGAGTGTGTAATGCCTCGACCATGAGACGGACAAGTTCGACTTTATTAACGTTACCTTTTGAACCCACGACCTCAGATGAGTTGGTGGATGAGGTACTGGCTTGGTCTCTATTAGACATATTATCTGAGAAATGTATAGTTTGAGATTATTACGAATACCACCCCTGTGATTTATTCTAATTACGACAAACTCCCCTTATGTTCTATAAATTGCATTGGCCGCTTGGAATTGCAAGAACTACTTGTCACAGAACATAAATCATTGAGGAATCAAAGATGTCATGAAAACTAAAGAAATATGTATTATGTATAGTTTGAGAACAATTACGAACACCACCCCTGTGATTTAGTCTAATTACAATAAACTCCAGTTACGCTTTAAAAATAGCACTAAAGGCCGGATTTGCAAGAAGTGCTTGTCACAACAGACAACTCACAATATAAATCTTTTAAGAATAAAAAATATCATTAAAAATTAAGAGAAATTTATAAATTGAGAAAATTACAAACACCACCACTGAGATTTGGTCTAATTAAAATAGAATCCAATTATGTTTTAAAAATAGCATAATTAACTGCTGGATTTGCAAGAAAAACTAGTCACTTAACACAAGAACCAACATGCAATAGGAAAAAGAAATAAATGATTAAATTCTTTCTTCAGGGAATCAAAGATGTTAATAAAAATAAAGAAAAATCAATAGTTTGAGATAATTACAAACTCTACCCCTGTGATTTTGTTTAATTAAAAAAAGTCCAATTATGTTTTAAAAATAGCATTAACTACATAACTGGATCTACAAGAACAACATAACCTAAATAAAGTAAACACACACACACACACACACAGAGAGAGAGAGAGAGAGAAACACAGAAACACATACACACACAGAGAGAGAGAAACACAGAAACACACACACACACACACACATAAACACAGAAATACTTACAGACACGCTCACGCGCACACACACACACACACACATACATAAACACAGAGACACACACACACACATACGCAGAGATACGCGTGCGCGCACACACACACACACACACACACACACACACACACACACACACAGAGAGAGAGAGAGAGAGAGAGAGAGAAAGAGAGAGAGAGAGAGACGAGTTAAGCGAGTTCCTTTTTTCTTTTTTCAAAGGCATTTCAAAGCCTAACTAGTTACTTTGAGTGAAGAAACTAGTGATACTCAGATTAGAACATCAAGTATTACAAGGACAGGATGTATAGAGTACAAGTTAAGCAAAAATCAACATGTACACAGCACACATTGCGACAATACATCAAATAAAAATCTACATAAAATCATCAAGGCAACATCGTATAAATAAAGATCGAAACAAGAGGAAGAATAAACCAAACTGTCCACAATCTAAATCAAATTTTCAAGTGCACTTCACATAACAATCTAAAACAGAATATTCATTAGCTTGAAAATCACAATATTGACATGATCGTAAACACTATAGCATATGATCAGAATCATCATCATCATTACTATCTTCCTCATCTGACGTTATTATATATCCATCATCCGATGCCTCATCCACATCATCAATATCAATAAGTCCACCTCGTGGATGCGATATTGATATCTCATCATCTACAGTAGCTTGACTACCTCTAGTCCTCATGACCACGGCATCCTCTTGAAACGGTTGATGTAATGACGAGGCGGATGGTTCACAAGCTACTTCACTCCCCACCAATCCTTCTTAGCTTGATTCATACTAGTATAGGAAGCATAATACACTTGAGTATCTTGATTGGCTAACACAAAAGGTTCGTACTTCTTGTATTTACGGGTGTGGTTTACTGAAACCAAATTGAAATCTGTATTCACCGAAGTCCCTAGAGGTGATAAGTCAAACCACTCACACTTGAATAACACAATTGTTTTAGTAGGTTCACCATTATACTCTACCACACACAACTCCATTAATCGCCCGCAAAAATCTTGCTCATCACTATTATAAACCTCGCCCTTTATGCAGACACCACTATTCATAGTACTTTTATCTGACCCATGGTCAACCGTGTGGAACCTGTATCCATTAACTAAACACCCAGAATAAATTTGAACCCCGTACAATGGCCCTTCTGCAAGGTCCTTAATGCATTGGCTTGCATTACTTGAAGGATCATTAACCTATGACAATTATTAAGTATGTTAGTTATGTGACTTTCTACATATGAAATTAGTCTATAAATAATTTGATATGAGACCCCACACTTACATATGTTTTGAACCAACTTGCATACTCCTTTTCAACTCTTGTTTGTAAGTCATTTTCCGTTATCTCCAGATTAGTTGCTCGAATTTAATCTTCAAACAATCTTCAAAAAACACACGAGTTATTATATATTTAATGAATGAATATATTCTTCATTAAAATAAAATATCACGAGGGTACTCACGTCAAGTATGTCTCTGAAACCTCGGCACAATTGGATAAAATATATATGTGCTGCATTATACTCTTTGGCATCAAAATATCGTGAAGGCATTTTGCCAAAAGGACGGCCATCCAATTTGAAAATTGAGAGCATAGTTGGATCATCATTTTCATCGGCTCCCCCCTCATCATTTCGAGGCACACTTCTAATCTTCGTAGTCACCCAATCTTCAAAGTAGTATGAG
This sequence comes from Orobanche coerulescens, assembly GCA_033398695.1. Taxonomy (NCBI): domain Eukaryota; kingdom Viridiplantae; phylum Streptophyta; class Magnoliopsida; order Lamiales; family Orobanchaceae; genus Orobanche; species Orobanche coerulescens. Next base: position 111,414,052 of record CM065815.1, on the reverse strand, counting down.
CTAAATGTTGATGCCTCTTTCATTAAGTAGGCATTGGTGATGGATCCTTCAACTTTGGCTTTGTTCATTACAAAATCTTTCAATGTCTTCATATACCTCTCAAATGGATACATCCATCGATATTGTACTGGACCAGCAATTCGGGCTTCGTCAGCCAGATGGATAACAAGATGCTCCATTGAATCAAAGAAGCTAGGCGGAAAGATACGCTCAAGTTTGCACAAAGTAACTGGAATTGTTTCATGAAGTCTACACATGTCCTCTATTTTTATTGTCCGAGATGTCAAGTCTTTAAAGAAGATACTCAAATCTGTAATTGCCTTCCAAACAGCTTGAGGAAGAAGTTCACGAAACGCAATAGGTAACAAGCGTTGCATGAATACATGGCAGTCATGACTTTTCATCCCTCTCATCTTTAGTTGTTGCTTATCCACGCATCTACTAATATTGGACATGTAGCCATCAGGAAATTTAAGACGAGATATCCATTCACATATTACTCTCTTTTCATCTCTGTCAAGTGAGTAACAAGCTTTCGGATACTTTCCTGTCGTCTCATTTTTCTTTAATTCAGGTCTGATGCAGAGCAATTGCAACTCGTCTCTAGACTTGGTGGTATCCTTGGTCTTTCCCGGCACATTAAGCACAGTGTTGAACACATTATCAAACACATTTTTTTCAATGTGCATGACATCCAAATTGTGACGAATCAGAAGTTCTTTCCAATATGGGAGATCCCAAAAGATGCTTCTTTTCTTCCACCCGCTCCTAGAATTCTTGGATATCTCTTTGTTTGTCTCATTGTAGTCCTCTGTCACTTTCACAAGACCCAGTGCCTCTATTTGATTCAATATCTCGGCGCCGACCTTTTCTCAGTGTAGGTACTTCACATGTCATATTCTTTCTAAATGCTCGTCGGTTCCTCCTAAACATGTGATCTGGCTCCAAGAATTTCCGACTACAATCAAACCATGTTTGTTTACCACTCTTAGGAAGAGTAAACGCTTGATCTCATCCATGCAATGAGGGCATGCCAATCTTCCAAGTACTCCATCCGCACAACATTGAATACGCTGGAAAATCACTAATAGTCCACAACAACAGTGCTCGCATTTGAAAATTTTGCTTCAATGAGATGTCAAATGTTGGAACACCCTCTTCCCACAAATTCGTCAACTCCTTTATGAGCGGCTGAAGAAACACATCCAATTGCATCTTAGGATTGCGTGGCCCTGGTATTAAGATTGTTAGGAACATGAATTGTTCCTTCATACAGAGCCAAGGTGGTAAGTTATAGGGTGTGACTATAACTGGCCACGATGAATATTGTCGCCCTGATTGTGCAAAAGGTGCAAAACCATCAGTCGAAAGACCTAATCTCACATTTCTAGCCTCCGCAGCAAAATCTGGATAAATAGTGTCCAGGTGCTTCCATGCTGGAGAGTCTGCAGGATGACGCATAATTCCATCATTTGAACCAGAACATGAAGCATGTCATATCTGCCGCGGTAGCATTTGACATGTATAGCCTTTGCAATCGGGGAATAAGAGGAAAGTAGAACATCTTCATGGCTGCCACTTTTTTCCTCCTACGGCTTCCTGAGGAACGACACATATCTTTGTAGCGTGATGTACCACAGAATATACAACTCTCACTGTCTTTGTAATGGTCCCAATAAAGCATGCAGCTGTTTGGACAACAATCAATCTTCTCTACAGGTAATCCCAACCCACGCAATAATTTCTTTGTACTATAGAAGTTATCGGGACATAGATTCCCTTTTGGATGACTGTCTTTCATGAACTCTGCAAACTGATTAAAATACTTTTCTGATAAGTGGTTCTCTGCTTTCAAACTCATGAAACGAGTCATATAATACAATTGGGAGTAATTAGCACAACCAGGCTACAACTCTTTGTCTCCAGCATTCAACATGTCATATATTCGTTTTGCTTCAGGATTTGGTGGTTCTTCCACATTCTCAACATTAAATTGTGGCCCGACATGCTCCATGACCATCGTGCAGTGCAATTGGATCCCAACTCGTTGGTATCTATATTCACATCTTCATCCATATCTTCACATCCCTCATCCATTTCAATTTCGCCGTGAAAAATCCAAGTTTTATACTCCCTAATGAATCCAAATTTCCCAATGTGATACTTAACTTTTTCTGTATCATGAAACTGTATATTATCACATTTTTTACATGGACATCTTATTTGGTCACCCGACATGCAGTGCGGCTGACTACTTGCATACTCAATAAAGTTGTTAAGTCCAGAGAGGAATGCAGGATTCCAAGAGCCATCAAGTTTCCGGCGATACATCCACTCACGGTTGTCACCCATTCTAAAAATTGTAACAAAATGATCAAAAAAAACTCAAGGTTTTTTTCATCTTATGAAGAACATTATGAAAACAAACCCTTACAGTCATAAAACTCTTACAGTTACCACCCTTTAATTTACAGACTACAAAACTCAAGATTTTTTTCGTAACTATGGAACTTCTCTAGGGGGTTTCGTGATTACACAAACCTCAAAGGTAGATTTTGTGATTATCCCAAACAAATCATGAGATTTAGTCTAATCACAAATTTAAAAAAAAAATGGTTATCTTTAAGGATTACAGAGATCTCATAATAGCCACAAATGAGCAGTCCCTAACAAGAAGTTGTCCTATATAGCCAACAAAGTTATCCTATATAAGGTAATCACAGTTAACTCAAATAGCCACAAAGCTGTCCTACTATAAGTGGTAACATACTTCTATTTTTTATAAAGTCATGGCCAACTATATTCAAAAAGGATCGGGCAACTGGAGAACATGCTGAAGACATTATTGAGGCAGTTAAGAATGCTACTGTTCAAGATCATACGAGAATGTCCAGGAACCACTAAGTTCTCTGATGAAACTGAAACTATGTTGGAAAGCATTCCTCAAGTGTCATCTTCAATGAAGAAGAATGAAGACGAAGGAGGAAATCAGACCAGATTGACCTACTTTGTGAGTTACTAAGCACTTTCACTTAAAACACCACTGCCAGGTCGGGGGAAATTGCGTTGAGGATAGGGTATGATTATGACATATCAGTGGCAAGAAATGAGGTTTTCGGAATTGTTAGCAAAATCCGAGGGCTTACATTGAATGACAAATGTTTAAAAATTGTTGATTAAGAATACGGAGGATATGGAGTTGTTCTTTAGCTTTCCAGATGAAGCTCGTTCAGAGTTTGCTAGGATGAAACTTGAAGGTAACCTTTAGACAACGTACTATGTTGGAACATTTAGACTCTTAAGTTATCGACATAATCCCGGAGTTTAATTTTAAAATTTGTGTTCCAGTAAGATCTATATTTTGGAATTAATGGTTTACCTTAGTTTTGAAACATCAATCATGTAACATTTTGCCTTATCGTTTGTGGTAAACCGCGGATGATTATTGGTTAAACCGTGACGCCTTATCATTTTACCCAATCAATTTATGTGAAGTAAGAGTAGTTTATTTTTCATGAAATTCACATTCCGCTACTGCTCGTTATATGAAGTTCATGAAGTTCAGTTAATGGATCCTCCATGTTGATTTTTTTTCAGTTTTAATGTATGTTATGTTTCTAGTTTTTAATCAATACAAAACATTAAAGGTTGTTGACTTCTAAGTACCATGAAATCTGAATTCCTCAAGAAGATCAAGAATAGAGAGGAAAAAATGGTTAACTCATGGAAAGCCAAAATAATTAATCATACACGACCAAGAAAAGGGTCGAGACAACAAATACAGATACAGATACCCATTAAATTACAAAATGGCCCAAAACGCCCGAAAATCACGATACGTGATCGAATAACCAAACCGAAGTTCATAACACGTCTAATAAAGTTAAACGGACTTACATTCATCACATAATACACAGATTCACAACATCACAATTGGCACAACATAATCAATACACAATGAACACATAAAATTGCAATAATGCTAGGGCCGAGCAAGTTGAACGAACTTGCCTTGTGAGTCGTCGATAAGATGATTCCAATTAAATCTCGAGAGTTTAGCCGTCCGCTCCTAGATAAGGTATTGATCTCCTAATAATAATATGCTATTAGCATTTTGTTAAGACGTCTCAAATTAATTTAATGGCTCGCCCTTTATTTTATATTTCAACAAAATCATCGTCTAAAAATTAAATTCATTGGTAAATAGTTCTTAGATATCATCCTTGAATAATTTTAAAAATATTTTCAAAAATTTATAATTTAACTATTACTTATGCTGTAATAAATCAAACAATAGCCCTTATAATTTATTTAACAAAGTATCGTCGAGAATGATTTCAATTTATTAATCTCAAATATTTACAAAGTTAATACTTAATAACATGAGTTGAAATAGAAATCCATTTTGTCTATTTCAAATATTCCTTAGAATAATTCTGGATATTTTATATAAGAACAAAAATTTATTTATTATTGATTAGATTCAAGCCTTTTGTACTTAGAATTAGCTATAACAGCTCCGATTAATCTTTTACTTCTTGGTTAAGTCTTGTTGTAGCAAGGATTCGCTATAACAGCTCCGATTAAGCATTTACTTCTTAGTAAGTCTTGTTATAGGAGATAAGACCACGTTACATGCATTAGAGTTGGAACTCTATAAAAACTCGGGTTTATTGATTAGATTCGAGCCTTTTGTACTCTGAATAGGCTATAACAGCTACGATTAATCTTTTCTTTTTGATTAAGTCTTGTTGTAGCAGGGATTCGCTATAACAGCTCCGATTAAGCCTTTACTTCTTGATTAAGTCTTGTTAATATGAAATAAGACCACATTACATGCATTCGAATCGGAACTCTATGGAAACTCGAGTTTATTTATTAGATTCGAGCCTTTTGTACTCAGAATTGGCTATAACAGCTCCGATTAATCTTTTACTTTTTGATTAAGTCTTGTTGTATCAAGGACTAGATATAATAGCTCCGATTGAGCCTTTACTTATCGATTAAGTCTTGTTTATAGGAGACAAGGCCACGTTACATGCATTCGAGTCGAAACTCTATGAAATATCAGGTTTATTGATTAGATCCTAGCCTTTTGTACTCAGAATGCTATAACAGCTCGGATTAATCTTTTCTTTCTCGATTAAGTCTTGTTAATAGGAGATAAGACTACGTTTCATGCATTCGTGTCGGAACTCTATGAAAACTCGAGTTTATTGATTAAATTCGAGCATTTTGTACTCATAATTGACTATAAGAGCTTCGATTAATCTTTTACTTCTTGATTAAATCTTATTGTAGCAAGGATTGGATATAAGAGCTCTGGTTAAGCCTTTACTTCTTGATTAAGTCTTGTTAATAGGAGATAAGATCACGTTTCATGCATTCTAGTCGGAACTCTTTGAAAACTCGGGTTATTGATTAGTTTATCGTGAAGACTTATTTTATGATTTGATGTGACTTTGGACGAATATGTTTGTGTAATGTTTTGGATTTTTTTTTGGGATTTTTTTTTGATGTGATGTGATTTATCTTATGAACATGAAAGTAGCTCGTGATATGATGTTTGTGTTGCTGATTTATTTTGATTTTTTTATAGTTGTGTGGTATTGATATTGCGTCATTTTAAGTACTATTTTAGCTTAAAAAAGGGATCCATGATCCGTAGACCCGCGAATCCGATGGATCTGGATTTGGATCTCGGATTTTCGGATCCGGCGGATCTGGACCAGATCCAGATCTCAACAAAAAAATGTATCTGGATCTGGGATCAACAAGATCCGATCCAGATCCGGCCCGTTGCCATCCGTAAATCTATAACAATTATTATCTATTAACGACACATAATTTGAAGTAGCAATAACAAAACAATTAATATACATATATATATATAGGGAGAAGTGTGTGTGGGGCTGTCACACACCCAAGTTGGGTGAAAAACCCCTCACATTTAATTTTTTAACATTAAATTCCGGGGGGGCCCATTTTGTTTTAAATTAATATTAAAAAATTAGATGTGAGGGGTTTTTCACCCAACTTGGGTGTGTGACAGCCCCACACACACTTTTCCCATATATATATATACACACATATATATATAAAACTAATACTAAATTATTACATTCTCATTGTTAAGTTGCGGGAATGTAGAATTTGTAACAATTGGAGATCGATAACTGGTACTTTGATACAATCTATCATTGTTATTGAAGCTCGCAATGTATCCATGATTCACTTTATCTTTAAAGCAAGAAAAAAAAGGAAATTACTTTTTATATAAATATTTAATATATAATTTATTAATTTATATACTAAAAATGTTACCATTAGTTATGTCATTCAACAGTAATGATACACTCGGATTGTTGGAAACTCTGCTTCTTTTTCCATTAAAACTTGGTCCCTAGTTATATGATGGAGCACGATTTCTTGGTTGCAAAGACTTACGACGTCCTATATTCATTAAATAATTACACAAATATAATAAAATAATAATTAGAGTTTAGTAAGTATATAAATAAATCTACACAAGAAGACATATTCATAAAAATGCACTAATTCGCAAATGCTCCTTATCTGCCCGTACAAATTCAAAGTAAATCGTCTTATACACGTTTTAATATAAACAAACATAGAGGAAAATGTAAACCCTAACTATATAAGGAGAAAACCCTCATTTTTTTCCGTCACTTCTCCCTTTCTCCCTTACAACCCGCCCCCTTTTTCTCACTACTTCTTCCATACTTCATCCTGATAATAATCCAACTTTATCTCTGCATAACTAAGGCAAATCGACTCAAACGGTTGCTAGAAACAGATCATTCGTTCCCAAATTACATATAATATCAAGATTAAAAAACATCTATTCGATGTTTCATCGTTGTTCGGTAATAAGTACTTGCGGGTATGTGATTTTTCTGACAACGTTCTTCTACGACGGTAAGATCCGTGTGTTTTGAGCTCTTCTAAGTTACTTTTCTTGATCTAATATATTATTTGCGATATAATCTTCTACTTATAAAATTTTTTTTCATCTCTCGACCAGATCTGGTGCTTGTCTAGAAGATTTATTAAGATGATGTTTATTTGAGTATGTGATGATGATGGGATTCAATAATCATCTAGAGATTTATACAACTTTAAAGTCGACACAGGTACAGTAAACATTCCGGCAAGATCTGTATGCTTTTAGCTCTTCTAAGTTACTGTTTCTCGATCTAATGTATCATTTGTGATTTAATCTTTTATTTATAACATTTCTATTCAAATTTCGAACATATCTGGTGATTGTCTAGAAAATTTATTAAGATGGTGTTGATTTGAGTATGTAAAGACGACGAGATTCAATAAATCATCAAGAGATTTATACAACTTTAAAGTCAATATGAGTTACTGTAAGTTTAAACTAAGATATGTTAATGTTTTTGGATAACTATTTCCGTATGGTTCCTTTATGGTTTATTTCTTCTAGTTGTCTATATGCATATTGATCAGTTAATATTTAAATTTAAATGTTTTTTAATATTTTTGGACCCACATATTTGTATGCTTCCTAAGTCTCAATCGGTGATGTATAACCTAATTAAATTTATGAATCTGGTTGGTTCATACATTATTGCATAAATATGTTTATTTTATTCCGTTCTTTCTATTTTAGATCACAAACACTTGGCGAGTAATGTTGCGTTTTGATTAAAGTGTCATGGCCCTGATGTTATACTTAAAATGATCCAGAAATGGAATTCTCAACGAATATCTCAGTTGATTTTCGGTTTTAGTAATCTCTATTGCTTGAAAAGTATATCCGACTTACGTATTTATTATTTTCAGATACAAACTAATTTTTTTTACTACCAATTGCGAGGTTAAACTGGAGATACACGAAGGATTTAATCCACTGTGTATTCGAAGGACTATAATGTAACACCCCCAGAGCCATCTGGAAATATTACAGCGCCCCCAAAAAGGAACCCACAAAGGCTAAAAGACATTATTGTAAATATTTCAAATACGCCTAAGCGACGATGATGGTAATATCCTTTTAAAATATTCAAAGACTATGAAATCCATTTATCAATACCGTCGTAAAATCTCATTTGAAAGTACAAGGCTGAAATGCCAAAATTCATCAATCTAAAAGTATACGTTAAGCCCGCTTACACCTACCGACAAAATAGTTTAGAAGATGATTTCAAAAATGAACCCAAGTTCGCAAAATACTAGCAAGCCATTTTTAAACACACTCGCAGCGGATATAACAAATAATTAAAAATAGTTTTGCAGCAGAAAATAGCAACTAATCAAAGTACTCGATTCACAAGCACACGCCATAGCCAGTATCCCCCGGGAAGCTAATCTCTTCACGACCGCTACAAGCTCGATATCCTAAGAACCTAAAAACAAAGCCCACGACGGGTTCAGCCATATTACTCAACAATGATAACGATCACATCACGTCAATAATTACATACCAATGAAAATGCTAAGTAAGAATACTACCAATGAAATGTTACCGTCATAACCTCATAATTCATGATAATCCTCATCAAAATAACCCTTACCATATTGCACATCTCGTATTCTAGATTAAATAATAAACTCATACGCAACATCTATTCTATACCTCCAACAATACCCAAGATTCTCAAAACATCATCATAACTCACCAATACCGAAATATACCAACTTTAACCAATTCAATCCATCAGATAACATCATCAAATCCCAACACAATGATAGATTATCCATTCAAAGACAAGTACCAAGAAGGAAATACAGAACATACCTCAAGATACGTAATGCCATGACGAATCATGTTAGTCTAATCCGAGATCAGATCAATTCGACATACGGACATGGTCCTACAAAAGACTTACAAATGCACACTCACATGACGACATCAATATTCCCACAACAATAACAACATATACTCATGGAAATCCGATGATCCAGCGCACACAGCATAGATCCCAAGATGATCATGTTAGATCAACACGAGGTGGATTACCAATAATATACATATGCACAACAACACATGGGTAATCCGATGATCAGCGTTCACTGCAAAGATCCCAAGATGATCCCGTCGGACCAACACGAGGTGGAAAAGCTCGTCTATGATCCAGCGTACGCTAGCATAGATCCCAAGATGATCCTGTCGGATCAACACGAGGTGGACATACGACAACAATGCACAACTGCATGATAACAACAATACAAACATGCATGACAACAACAATACATGAATGTATCACAACGTGAACGACACAAAATAACAAAAATGATTAGAGTACTTGCCCTGAGTCCTTCGAGAGTAAACTCGATGTCAAAACCATCACCAACAATTATCCTCAATGTTCGATGATCCAAAATACCACGAACTATAGATAACTCATATCCTCGTCTTTAACATAATGTATCCTCGATACCCAGGGATACCAATAACAATTGTAGATCATATATATATATATATATTATGATTTAATTCCCAAAATCAGAAAACAATGTACAATCCCAATTCTTCAGAGTTCACAATTAAAATCATTGCTATACGAATTATAAATGAATGAAATTGAAACCATTCATTAAATATTATAAATTGAGAAAGTAATAACTTGCCTCGATACCGGTACGATGATAATGAAGCCGTTACCAATTTCCTTGCCTTCGTATACAAGCTCCTCGGACCTGACCAAAGTAATTCACGAACATCCTCGAACTCGACCGCAACATATTATTCTAATCAACGATCAATCCTCATAACTTATTGTAATAATCGATAAATAACAAGTTCGATAACAATCAACAATCGATATAACCAATCAACAAAATCAATGGTTCCACGATATCCCGATTAAACACAAATCCGAACAACCCAAATCAATCAATCACGAATCCATAACCACAATACGATTCCATAATCCGATAATCATATCAACGATAAACTCATCCCGATAACAAGGATTACATAACATACTCTATTCCGAATTCAACCTCATAGATGAATTAACAAGATTCCTCCTTGTTCATAATTGTAAATTCACGGTAAAATAACACGACCGACATAATCGACAATCTGAACTATCCAAATAGTTCAATACAATAGATAATCATGTTCTAAGATTAACCATAATCTTTCCGGATTCATCCTCATTATCATGATTCATATTTCATCAAGAACATATGAAATCAACTACTACAATCAACATATATTGGTTTTAATTATCAAATCCATGTTTATAATAAAAAACATTATATATCTTATCACATATTCCTCTTTGGTGTGATATATACCAAAAACACCATGATTCCATAATCATGTTCATAACAAACAACATATTGAAGACATATATCATCATATTCTTCAACATACAATTCACATAACCTCAAGAATCACAACCACACCACCATAACCATCATCATACAAAGAAAATATCAACAACAGCATCAAAATCCGAAATTTAAGAGAGGAGTTATCCAACATACCTCTTGAAGAAGAACCACAACAATCAAACACTTCAGCAAACATCAAGGATTCCAAACCTCAAGCTTTTAATCGAACCATCAAGGTCTCAATCAAGGTAGAAGGGTCTGAAATAGGCTTAGAAGTAAAGAGGGACAAGTTTGGGAGGAAGATATCTGTTTCTTCTCGTGAAGAAATGAAATACCGATCATTATTTTATAACCTGCATAGATCATTACGTACGTTTGTAACACCCCCAAGATATTCAGGGAATATTACAGCACCGTGGACCCCTACATGGGACCCACCAGGCTAATTAAGAAATACTACTCGTCTAACTATCTTAGTTAACGAGAAAAACACACATCACCAGAACGAAAAATAAATGAAACGCCCGGTATAACTGGCAAAACAGACATCGCTGCCAATCATAAATAACATATAATAATACAAACCATAATCCCAGTAGAAATACCTAAGTACACGCGAGTACTTTCTATAAGGTCACAAGTTTGAAGAAAAACAACCGCATCAAAAAGGACAACGGAAATAAAGAGACTCAATTGCACGCGTCATCAACCCTCGCCAGCATCCTCGTACTGCCCCAGTGCCCGATCGTCCGACTGAACATAACCTGAAATTCATAACAAGAATTTCCCCAAAACGGGTCCCCAAAGGGGTTAGCAATTACGCTAGTACAAGTAACCAAATGAACACCTTACACCTTACACATATAGTCAAGCATGCAAATGAGAAAACATTAGTTTGAAACACACATTTCCGGAAATGCCATAACCCAAAACACATTTATAAAATGCACCACAATTAACTGCGGATCCACGCCTCTGTGGACACCTACCGAGTTCGCGTTAGATCTAACCCGTAGTGGTTAAAAGCCAAGCTCGTAGATCCACGCCTCTGTGGATCCCTACCGAGACCCCATCAGATCTAATCCGTAGTGAGCATACATACACACGTTACCCATGCAATACTACCATGTTAAGCATGTAAGTTCATTAAGGGTACTTGCCTCAATTATCATGATGAAAAGACGGGATGAAACAATCGCGGCATTACAACCAATTCGACAAGAATAACAATAACGAAAGACACCCGAAACCCCAACTACGATTCATGTAAGTTCGTACAAAATAACGACGAGCATGGATCACAACCGAACCCTCTCGATTTCACAAATACCACGAAACTTACCATGAACTCGTAGGGAAAATGTGAATACCACCAAGATTAATCATATAAATCATGGATTAATCAACAATACGGAACGAATCGGAAAAAAACTCAAAAACCCCCAAATTCCCAAAAATAGGGTTCTAGGAGATGATGAAGAACCCAAGTAGATGTTGTTAATCTACACCAAAAACTCAAGGAAAATGATCTCTGAAGTGATTGGAAGAAGAAATCGCTTCCGAATCGCCTAAAGGATCGCCCGGCCACGGAGGAGGAGAAGAAACGAGAAATGAGGCGGATCTGGGTCAGCTCTCTAGTTTATATTACCAGAGAGCTTAGCGTGCGCTAACGATCCATAGTTAGCGTGCGCTACCTAGTCAAAAACCAGTCCAGAACCTACAGTTCTGGCCCATTAGCGTGCGCTACTAGAGAATAGCGTGCGCTAATGGCCCCTCGATAGTGCGCGCTATCGGGCCATAGCGTGCGCTACCTGGGCACCAGACTGAGTCCAGAAACATTCTGTCCAATTTGGACTACCGAGTTAGCGCGCGCTACCAGTCACCCAGTGTAATAATCGTACCTTCTATTGCTTATAATTATGAATTCATGAACTTTGTAGTTTGGTTCGTAAATTCTTTCGAATATTGGTATCATGTGTTTGATTCGAAATTGAGCCTGTATGTTGTGTTTCTTGTTAGTATTCCGTTAATATCCGTTATCATTGTGTCGAACCGCTTGTATCGCTTCTGCAACCCAGGATTAGCGTGCGCTAATTTATATGGGTAGCGTAAGCAACGGAAGTTGTAGGCTAGCGCGCGCTACTACAAGAAGTTACGAACGCTAACCGGCAGCATGGGGCAGTCCAGAGAGCACTGGACTGGGACTAAAAATCGAGCTAGCGCACGCTAAGGCATCATAGTAGCGCACGCTAGGGGAACAGGTAGCGCACGCCAATGTTGGGTGATAACGCGCGCTAAGTGACCCGGACAGTGACGACAGTGAGGTCTGGACTTTGGCCAGACCAACAGGTAACGTGCGCTAAGACGGTCGTTGCGTGCGCTAACTCGTCGGTCGTAGCGCACGCTATTCGGTCGTAACACACGCTACCGGTATGTACAGAAGGGTTTCTGAATAGGGCAACAGGTTCTGGACTTAGACTGGGCACCAGATAGCGCACGCTAAGGCGGGAGCTGCGCGCGCTAACTCGGCGGTACAGCGCACGCTAACTCGATTGAGTAGCGCACACTGTCGGATGTGGTGCACACCAGCTCGGCTGGGCAGAAGGGTCTGGGCTGCAGACCTAGGCCGATAGCGCACGCTATTCGGTAAGCGTTAGCGCGCGCTAGGGCGCACTTATATAAATACATGTGTTGCGGTCAACACTTGTCATTTTTCATCTTCTCTCCTCTTCTTCGAGCTTCTAGACGACTCTAGGGGTGTAGGCGAGGGTTTTGTCGGAGCACGGTTGAAACTCAAATCTTTTCAACTTCAAGTAGAGATCTATCAATCCTACATCATCTTCACCAAGGAATTGAGGTAATCCTTCCGTAGAAACCTAACTTTGGGGAAATTTGGGGGTTTTGGGGATCTCGTTTCTCCAACCGTTTTAGCTCCAAATTATGATCGATTGTAGTTGAAAATAGTTGTATAAGTATGATTTCATGATTTCTTCATGGTTTTATGGATTGATTCCAAATCTTCTTTTGTAAATCGAGCAAAACCCATTATGCCCTCGTAGTGCTCAATTAAATGGTCCTAAGGGTAGAACTTAATTAAGATGGATTTTAGTGTTTTCCAACAAAATTGTAAATGATTAAGCCTCAATGTTTGTTAGGAGCGGGATTTGGAAGATAGTTCGGACCGTAGCCTTGTTCGTTGTTTGTTCCTTTGAGAGTAAGAAAGTCCAGGCAAGTACTTTATTGCATTAGTTTATGGCATGCATTTCTGTGATGGTTTAGCGAATGATGAGAGTTGAAAGGTTATTATCGGGTACTCTCACTCGGGGATTGACTCGACGGGGTCACACGGGGACCTGGTGGCTTATCGGCTGGATCGGGTCACGAGAGATACTTTGAGTGGACATCCTCACCTGGGGATTGCTGGACGGGGCACACAGGGACTTGGTGGCTTGAGGGCCGGACCGGGTCGCGAGGATTGTCGGAGTGTTTTTACTGGTGATCGATATTGATATTCCGGAATATCGCGAATTGAACTATTTTGGATTTTGAAATGATTTGGAAATGCCTGTGGATTAAAATAATTGTAATACTGTACTTTCACTAGCGGTTGTGGCTAACCCCATTGTTGGGGTGGAATGTTTTGTACATTTCAGGTATTCTCGAGGGACAGGAACCCCCATATGGCACATACGGAGTTGACAAGCACACTGGATGTTAGAGAGCTCGTATCAGTCGTTGTATTTGTGATGTTTGAGTCAGTTTTATATACTGTATTATGGTTGGTTTTGAGTTGTACTTTGTCGTGTAATGTTTGCGTTCAGTGATTGATGTTGAAATATACTATTTTGGCCGCGGCCGAGGCCTAACTTGTGTTTTGTATCCTTTGTTGGACTGATATATCATGGTTATTATGTATTGGATTATGGTTTAATACTGTGTGTCGTCAGCCTGGCGGGACCTTTGTGTGTCCTGTGGCGTGTAATATCCCAAAGTGAAATTGGGGTGTTACATTTATGGTATCGGAGCCTAGGTTTCGGAAATACCTAGGCCTTTGGTCATTTGATTGTCAAGTCGTAAGAGTCGTATAAACTGATCGAGCTCAACACCGTGTGTTGCTGTCGAGCCGTGTGACCCATGGTGGTAAGACTCCTTAACTCTCTTTGTGCCTTGTCACTTTCATAGTAGGGTAGATTTAAGTTCCTTGGATTATGAAATGTTCTGATAATTTTAATCCTTCTATATCTCAGTATGTTGAGAGGCCGTGGTGGACGTGGCGGACATGGACGCGGCAGAGGCTGTGGTCGTGGTACCGCTAACGAATCTGGCACACATTCTAATGATGCATCTGATTCGGCATCCCATACGGAGCCGAACACTGCTTCTCGGAACCTGAGCGGTCAGCCAGATCCTACTGTAAGTCAAGAACCGTCGGCTGACACTAATGTGAATGCCGGCATAGCTGCTATACTCCAGCAGGTAGCAGCACAATTAGTCAAGTTAAATGAATCCGGGCATCATGATCAACCGACAGATGAGAGTAAATGGCTTCAAGGAGTGATGAAAATGCAACCTCCTCGTTTTACTGGTGCGTCTGATATGTTGGGCTGGGAAGGATGGTTGTTTCAGTTTGGCAGAATTTTTGATGCCATTGCGTGCCCCGAAGAGAGATGGGTCCCTATTGTACAGTATTTCCTTGACAAGGAGGTTGCGGATTGGTGGGAAGCTGCGAAACCTACGGATCGTGTGGCCACTTGGGCCGAGTTTAAAGCTGCGATAGAGGAAGAGTATTGTCCTTGGCCTATTAAAGAAAAACGAATTGCAGATTTCTTTACGGCAACACCTCAAGATGTACCTGTCACCGAGGCCATTGTTATGTATAATCAGCAACTGAATCATGTTCGTGAGCAAGTAAGGACCGAAGCGGATAAAATCCGTTACTTTGATTTGAGAATGAAGCCCAGGATTCGTGAGGCTATGGCTGGTTTCAGATGCGTTACGTTGAAGGAATATCAGGATCGAGCTTTGGCTATCGAGATGGTCATTTCTGCGTCAAGGTCGGGTACCGAGATGAAGAAGCCGAAGACGACCGGTGGTTTTTCAGGAAGTAAGAGTGGTGGATTTCACAAATCTCAAGCTTCTCACTCCGCTATGGGGAAATCTGTTCAGCAAGCCAGTAGTGCTTCGAGTTTACGACCGGGCCAGTCTTCTGCCTTTGGTAGAGGACAATGTTTCAATTGTAATCAAACAGGCCATCAGTGTCGAGAGTGTCCACTTCCTCCCGTTATTTGTTTCACATGCGGTCAAGCCGGTCATCGGGCGGCTCATTGCGAGGCTGCCACCAGAATTGTTAAACAGCAGAGTTCGGCACCAACTTCGAGTGTGAACCTGGGGCTACATCTAATCAGCCGCAACAGACTTTGGGACGTGGAAGAGGTCGAGGCCGGTTGGATCGTCAAGCTGCATCGAGTGTGGGTTCGGTACAGCCAATAGTGTACCAGATGAGGCGTGCAGACGACATAGAGGCTCCGGTAGCTGCAGGTATCATGCAAATACTTTCTCAACCTGTATCGGTATTATTTGATTCGGGAGCTACCCATTCGTTCATTGCTCTTGATTGTGTGAAACGTTTGGGTCTTGGGTGTTTGATTGAGTGCGAACCATTCGTAGTAAGTACTCCGAGTGGAGAGCGTTTGATTGGGAACCAAGAGATTAAAAATTGTCTCGTGTATATCGGGAGTCGAGATTGGCCATCAGACCTCATTGTGGTAGATCTGAAAGGAGAGGACGTAATTCTGGGAGATGATTGGTTAAATCGTCATGGTGCTATCATGAACTACTGAACGCGAACTATTTCTATAATAGCGGAAGATGGTGTCGAGAACACTTTCTTGGGTCGTAAACCGGGTAGTTCAGTTGGGGTGATTTCCGCCGTTAAGGCGATAAAATTGTTGAAACTGAAGAGATAAATTTACCACTAGAAGGGGGGTTGAATAGTGGTAATGCGGAATAACGAAATTTCTTGCCAATAAATGAAAGATAGTGCGGAATTTAAAGACTCAAAGATTTATAGAGGTTCGGCAACTTGCCTACGTCCTCTCTCCGACTTTCTTTTTCTATTGGCTCAAGAACAACCACAATCTTGACTCGTCTTCGATCGGTCCGAGTTCACAACCGTTACAACCGCTTGTCTTCTATCGGTCCAAGCTCAACCTCTCTCTCAATATAAACTTTTGTTTATCTAGTATTCTATAGGAACTAGATAATCCTCACTATACGAATATGGGAGTATAATCCTAACAATGCCGGATCAAAGATCCTAATAACACCGGATTAGTGACTCTTAATTCGTTTCTTTTACGCTCAAGTGTAAGTGATGCAGCACTTACAATCAAATGAAAGAATACAAAGTATAATAGATATTACAAAGAAATTCACTCTTGTATCTGTCCTTCTCACAACTTATAATATAGTAATCAGTAGCAATTTGAGCTCAGGAATGCTTGTATGCTTGTATGCTTGAAGTTGTGTGTCTTTGATACCCAAGTCCCATGGGTATTTATAAGTGAGAGCCATTCTTCAAATACTAAAAAACGTATTATTAGCGTGCGCTAATAATGTCTTCTAGCGTGCGCTGTCGATTCTGACTTGACTTTCCTGAACGGTCCCAAGACTGTTCCAACGGTAAAATAGTATGGCTAGTGTGCGCTAGTCATGTACTCGTAGCGTGCGTTATCGGCTGGTCAATAGGTCTTCAATCTTGACTTTGAACGTATTGGTTTGTCTCCCCAACGTCTCTTTATCCAACGGCTAGATTTGAGCTTAGCGTGCGCTAGCAAACATGCATAGCGTACGCTAGTATTAATTAATTCCAACTTTTCCAGATTTCACGGATCTTCATTGACTCTTGCCTTCCAACGGTAGAAATTCCAATGGTAAGCTTGTTGACTGATTTTAGCGTGCGCTAATAATATATCGTAGCGTGCGCTAAATGTATTCTTCAGTTACGTACGTAACCCTGTGTAGCATACGTAAAGCCCTTCTTACTTTGAGTCCAGTAGCTACTGGACTACTGACCATATTAGGTAGCGTGCGCAAGTAATGTATAGTAACGTGCGCTAACTCCTTGTATTAGCGTACGTAAATATATTTTCATAGCGTGCGCAAGACCGTTTCCATTTTCTTTCTCAAACCTTTCTGTCCTCTAACTGAATGATGCGATAGCGTGCGTTAATATTGATTGTATAGCGTGCGCTAACTAAAGTAATTTAGCGTGCGTTAATGTTGAAAGACTTACGTGCGCTATCCATCAGGTGACTTCACTGGACTGCAGCTGACTGACTAGGCTGATACATACATTCCTCGATAGCGTGCGCTACGCTAGTATAGGTAGCGTGCGCTAACATCATTTTGTTCCTTCAATGTAGAAACGAGCTGAGATTGATTTAATTAAATGTTTTGAATGAAATTATCATCAAAATCCTTTTTGAGTTAACAATCTCCCCCTTTTTGATGATGTCAAAACATTTAATTTATACCTGCAAAAACATTTTAAATGATTCGAATCAAAGTAACTTGTTCGATATATTAGTGCGTTTCGGTTTTTGGAGTATTCTCCCCCTTTTTGACATAAACAAAAAGGAACTCCCCCTGAATTGTTGCCTTCTTAACAAATATCATGAACCAAAACGAAATCACATAGACAATAATACAACAAATACCAAATGAAGCGAAATGCAAATATCATTAAAAACAAAATTCAATGCACTACATAGAATTTCAAGATATGAAACATAAAGACCATTCGAATGTTAAACTTCTACAATCAAACATCAAATTCCTAGATTCTAGGGTGCTGCATCGGAAGAGGAGGACGGGAATGGGAACGACGGATGTGTGTAACGAATGAAATCGGAGATGAGCCCACGAACTTCCCCGACTTCTGAACGAAGAGACCCGACTTCCGTGGGTAGAGACCGAACATCCTCTCGAATTTCAAGCTGAGAGGTCTCGATGCTCCGCATCCGAGCGAAAAGGTCGCTTTCCTCTTCCTCCGTGACTGCATCTCGCATCGGTCGCTTCCCTTTCATCTTCGGATGGCGAAGAAATTCTCTGGTTTGTATCTCCCTAAGCGTATGGGGTCCTCAGTGCATCACACGTTCGACCGGTGTTGGCATTCGTGTTCCCTTCGGTACTTGATCATCTTCTCAAAGGTACGGAAACAACACCCACCCTATATTGTATGTTTCAACATAATGCATAGCTTTGAGGGTTAGGTCGCTTATTTCGTGTCCCCGAGACACCGGGACGGGTGCCTCACTCGACAAGTCAACGTGAAAATGCCGGAAGATCACCGTGAGAATAGAGCCAAAAGGAAGTCCAGATTTCCGAGTCCTCGACATGTAATTCTTTGAGCGAAATGAATCCCCTTTCGCCTTCATCCAGTTTAGCACAATACCGGTAAAGTTCACCCTGTCATGCTTCAACACATGATACACCACATTCTTGTCTACGCCTACTAGTTTGTGTTGAGTATTAACTTTTGGCATTAAACATTTGGTTAGGGCAGCCAACAGCAATCGAATCTGAATACCGAAATCATTATTCTCGAAAACTTCATCTGTAACTTCGATGACTGTTATTGAGCACAAAAAGTCAGCAACTTCTCTTTCGGACACAAGAGACTCTTCGGCAATAGTTTTCCCAACGCAATCGAATCCATCCTTTGATAAACCAAATAGCTCGTGAAGTATTTCCGAGGAAATCTTCACCACAGTTCCATTCACTAGGCTACCAAGCACTAATCCACCATTACCATCACTCTCACCCAAGTGCAAATTTGCATAAAACTCACGGACACAAGCAGGGTATATGATTTCTATGCATTCCACAAATCGAGCTATCCCTAATCCTTCAAAGAACTCACGAATACTAACCTTAACCCGTTCAAGACTGTTGAAATTAAAGAAATAGCAATCGGTAAGATTCTCCTGCGGAAGGATATCGAAGAATACCTTCGATGCGCCGTAGGAAACAAATTGGGTTACGTCATATTCAGTATCGCGAGGGCGTTTGTAGTTTTTCCCCATGGTTTTTCGTCCCTTGCTAGACATAGTGAAGGAATTGGAAGTTTTGAAGATTCGGATTTGCGGCTAGGGTTTTTCTGTAAGAGGGTTTTCTTGCGTTTGCGTGCGTTAGAGAAGGATGAGAGTGTTACTGGGTCGTACGGACTATATATAGTCAACTGGATTTTTAGTTAGCATACGCTAGGAACATAAAGTTAGCGTACGTTAGGTAAAAATGAGAAGCTTACTGGACTGTCCAGTAGCTGATCTGAAATACGAAAGGTTTTAATTAGCGTACGCAAGACAGATAAGGTTAGCGTACGCTATCGAAAGCAGTAATTAGCGCGCGTTAAGGAAGTGAAGCTAGCGCGCGCTAGCGAATGAAGCGAATCAAGGATATTGATATCTTGAGTAGAAAGCTTATTTCAAAAATTGTCTATATGTCCCATACCAAGTTGTAAACGAATAGAATTAAACGATTCTTCGGGAAGAGGTTTTGTAAAAATATCAGCGAGTTGATCCTTCGTCCCGACAAAAATTAAACATATATCCTTTTTCTGAACATGATCGCGTACCAAAATGGAACCCACAAAGCTAAAAGACATTTTTACAAATATTTCAAATACGCCTTAGCGGCTATGACGGTAATATCTTTTAAATTCTTCAAAGACTTTATAAAATCCATTTATCAATACCGTCATAAAATCTCATTTCAAGTACAAGGCCAAAAGGCCAAAACTCAACAGTTTCAAAGGTATATGTTAAGTCACCTCTTGCACGTATTGACAAAATAATTTAGAAAATGCTTTTCCAAAAAAACCTCAAGTTCATAAAATACTAGCAACCCATTTTAAAATACACTCGCAGTGGATATAACAAATAACTAAAAATACTTTTGCAGTGGAAAAATGACAACTAGTCAAATTACTCAATTCATAAACACACGCCATAGCCAGTATCCTTTGGGAAGCTCATCTCTTCACGACCGCTACAAGCTCGATATCCCAAGAACCTAAAAAGAAAGCCCACGACGGGGTCAGCCATAATACTCAACAATGATAACGATCAAATAACGTCAATAATTACATACCAATGAAAATACTAAGTAAGAATACTACCAATGTAATCTTACCATCATAACCATACCAATTCGTGACAATCCTCATCAAAAAAACCTCACCATATTCCACATCTCGTATTTCTCAAAAACACATTGAATCGTACACAAACATTTGTACTATATCCCAGACAATACCCATGATTCTCAAAACATCATCATAATCACGGATACGAAATATACCAACTTTGTCCAACCTAATCCATCAGATAATATCATCAAATCTCAACATGATAATCGATTGCCAATCAATAGACAAGTACAAAGAAGAAAATACAGAACATACCTCAAGATACGCAACGCCACGACAAATCATGTCAGTCTAATCCGAGATCATATCAATACAACTTACGGACCTGGTCCTACAAGAGATCTACAAATGCATACTCACATGACGACATCAATATGCCCAAAAAATTAACAACGATGTATACTCAATGGAAATATGATGATACAGCACACACAGCACACACAGCATAGATCATGTTAGATCAATACGAGGTGGATAACCAACAATATACATATGAATGAAAACAACATATGGGTAATACAATGATCCAGCGCACACAACATAGATTCCCATGATGATCCCTTCGGACCAACACGTGGTGGGAAAACCTATCCAATGATCCAGCTCACGCATGCATAGATCCCAAGATGATCCCGTCAGATCAACACGAGGTGGACATACGACAACAATGCACAAATACATGATAACAACAATACACAAATACATGACAACAACAATACACAAATATATCACAACATGATCGACATAAAATGACAAAAATGATTAGAGCACTTTCCCCGAGTCCTTCGAGAGCAATCTCGATGTCAGAAACCCTCACCGATGATTATCCTCAATATTCGACGATCCAAAATATCACGGACTATAGATAACTCATATCCTCGTCTTTATCACAATGTATCCTCGATACCCAAATATACCAATAACAAAAGTAAATCATTTACATTATGATTTAATTTCCAAAATTAGAAAACAACGTACAATTCCAAATCTCCAGAGTTCACAATTATAATTATTGCTATACGAATCATAAAGGAATGAAACTGAAACCATTCATTAAAAATTATAAACTGAGAAAGTAAAAACTTGCCTCGATACAGATACAACGATAGTGAAGCCATTACCAATTTCCCTGCCTTCGTCTACAAGCTCGTCGGCCCTGACCAAAGCAATTCACAAACATCCTCGAACTCGACCGTATTATTCAAATCAATAATCAATCCTCACAACATATTGTAATAATCAATAACAACAAGTTCGATAACAATCAACAATCAATATACCCAATCAACAAACCCAACGGTTCTACAATATCTCGGTTAAGCATAAATACGAACAACCCAAATCAATCAATCACGAATCCATGACCACAATTCGATTCCATAATCCGATAATCATATCAACAATAAACTTATCCCGATAACAAGGATTACATATCACACTCTATTCCGAATTCAACCTCCTATATGAATTAATAAGATTCCTCCTTGTTCATAATTATAAATTCACAGTAAAATAATACTACCGATATGATCGACAATCCGAACTATCCAAACAGTTCAATACCAAAAATAGTCATATTCTAAGATTAACCATAACCTTTCCAATTTAATCTCATTCTCATACTCGTATTGTTATATAGAAATTACATCATCAATCAACATATCTTAATTCTAGATATGAACATTCCATGTTCATATATAAAAACATCGATACTTCAACATATAGTCATCTTGCTATGTTATATTCATCAAGAAGTTCTTCAAGAACACCAAATAATCCATAACCATGATCGTAACCTAAAAAAACAACGTAATCCAATATGTTCTAACATCTAAACCATCGTCTAACTCATAATCCAAGACATATATTGATATATCATCTTTTTCCTCAATACAAACTCCATGAAACACCAAGAATCATCATATTATTTTCATATTCATCGTAATATGAAGTAGACAACAACAACAACAACAACAAAATCAAAAGCCAAAACTAGAATATCTCTTAAAGATAAACAACACAATTCAAACCACAAGAATCATATCAATATCCATATATCAACAACAACATCATCGTAATTCGTAATTCATCTTATTATCATACTTATCAACTTGTTTATATGATAATCATCAACTCAAGAACACCAATATTCAATCCAAAATGAAATCCAAAGTGAATATTAATTACCTTTTAGAAGAAATGGGTTGATTCTCAAGGTTGATTCCGTTTCCAATCACTCCCAAGTTTAATATTGTTAAAGACGATCAACTCCATGATGCTCAAGTGTTTTGGAACCTCAAAACCTCCTTCAAGACTCTCTCTATCGGATGAAGGGAAGAAATGGCCAAAATGAATAACAATACCCAGCTGCATATATTTATAGACTCAGACATTACGTATGCTACATGAACCATCTTAACGTACGTAACAATCCTTACGTACGTTATCTGACCTTGATAGCGTACGTACGACAGTCCAGAGGCTACTGCCTCATTTTGTTCGATTGCTTACGTACATAACACCTATGCCATAGCGTACGTAACACAGAGTTGACTACAGTAGTATGTCCATTTAACGTACATAATGAGCAATCCATAGCGTATGTTAACCTCTTTGTTGACTTGTCTTTTTGCACGCCAGCCGTTCTCTAGACTCCACATGTCATGTATAGATTCCTCTGTCCGATTCCTCTCGTAACATACGTAATACTTGATACATAATGTACATTACTTTTAGCATATTAGCGTACGTTAGGTCCTCAACTTAGCGTACGTTATGGCTTCTGCACTTATCCAATTTGCTCCTGTCCGTCTCGATATACTGGATACGTATACACAACATACTGAATATATATACTCCTTACAATTCTCATACAATACGCCTGACACACAATATCTTCAAATGCAATTGTCGACCAAGTACGACAATTATACCAGTATAGATGTCTCAATCCTTCAATTATTTTATCCCTACTGTACAGATTCCACACTGTGCAGTATAACTCGGATAAAATAACATTAAACAACTATAGTAAAAATTCAGGATATTACAGTTTTCAGCCCTAAATATCAGATCATATGGGTTTTCAGCCCCAAATATCAGATCAAATGGGTCTTCAGCCCCAAATATCAGATCATATGGGTTTTCAACCCCAAATATCAGATGGGGTTTTAACCCCAAATATCAGATGGGTTTTCAGCCCCTAAATGTCAGATGGGTTTTGAACCTGGTTAACTCTTCACTATTTCCTAAATGGCCAACTTTAATCATTTATTTCTCACTCACCAGAAATCAGTTTTGAGAAAATAAAATCCTACGTTCATCTTCTCGAAATATAGATTCACAATTATTATTTAATTCCCAAGAATTAAATATTTTATCATTATTAAATTGAATTAAACTAAGTTAGAACTCATTTTTATAAAATCAATTTCCAACCACTATTACACTCACAACAATACAATTACACATATATATAGTTGTTGCATTGTCGGTTACACTAGATAACCGTTTTTAATTT
Source organism: Orobanche coerulescens (assembly GCA_033398695.1). NCBI lineage: Eukaryota > Viridiplantae > Streptophyta > Magnoliopsida > Lamiales > Orobanchaceae > Orobanche > Orobanche coerulescens. The sequence goes on along the minus strand of CM065815.1, from coordinate 111,389,990 downwards.
GTGGCAATCAAAAGTTGGTCTAGATAGTTCTATGTCAAGATCTTTCACTAGATACATAATTTTATAATGTTCTGTTTCTTTCTTCTTTGATATTCTAGATTTCTCTTTTTTTTTAGTGATACAAAATAATTATTTTTAATAAATCAATTTTACTTTCCAACACACCCCTAAACTTGATTTGTCATCCCGAGTAAACTTCTGAGCTTAATAAAATCATTATACTTGAGCGGCTTCGTAAATGTCGGCAATTAGCTCTTGTGATTTCACATACTCCAATTGGACTTTCTTATTTTCAATGCATTCTCTGATGTAATGGAAGCGTGTTCCCATATGTTTGCTTCGGTTATTAAATACTGGATTTTTTGCTAGTGCGATCGCCGATTTATTATCCATGCAGATTGTGGTTGGGTCCTTTTGGGGCCATCCAAGCTCTTCCAATAAATTTCTCAGCCAGACTGCATGGCAAACACTTGATGTGGTAGCCACATATTCAGCTTCATATGTTTACAGAATGACTATTGGTTGCTTTTTTGACATCCAGGTGAAGGCGATATCTCCGATGAAAAATACAAACCACTTGTACTTTTCCGATCATCATTGTCTCCAGCCCAATCACTATCACTGTACCCGATAAGCTTATATTGATTAGTTCTTGAACAAACCGTAGTTGATTGTACCTTTGAGAATGAAGAATTCTTTTTGCTGCCTTCATATGCGTAGTGGTTGGATGCTCCATATATCAACTTACGATTCTTGTAGCATAAAGTATGTCTGTCCTTGTGCAAGTTAAGTACCGCAGGCTTCCAACCAGACTCTTGAATAATGTCGGGTCTATATTTTCTCTTGCATCATTGTTGGATAACTTGATCCCGTATTCTACTGGTGTGTTGATTGCTTTGGAACCCTCCATCTTGAACTTCTTAAGAATTTCCTTAAGATATCCTTCCTGTGTGATAAAGATGTCGTCTTTAAGTTGCTTAACTTTCACACCGAGGTAGTACGCTATTAGCCCAATATCGGTCATCTCGAACTCTCTAGTCATGTACTTATTGAAAAAGATCAGATCATCAACATAGAAGCACAATATTAAAATATCTCTTTGATTTTGGCATAGAATGCATGCTCGTGTGGGCATTTGATGAAGCCATTCTTCTCTAAGTATTTATCGATCCGACTGTTCCACGCCCTCGGTGGTTGCTTTAAATCGTATAATTCTTTCTTCAGCTTCTAGACTTTATCTTCTTTCTTTTTCACCTCGTATCCCATTGGCTACTTGATATTAGGGATGACAAGAAAACCCAAACCCGATGGGGAAACCCGAAACCCGATCTTAATGGGTCGGGGCGGGGCAGACATTATCGGGTTACGGGGCGGGATCGGGGAGTTAACGAGGATTTTTTCAGGGTTTGGGGTAGTGACTAAGGTGGTCGTGCCCCCCCCCCCACCGTCCCATCCGATATTATATTAGATTATATATACTTTTATATTTTATATATATATATAATTATATGTTATATATATATATATATTTTTTCGGCATGCATCTTTATTTTTAGCTACAAATTGTATTTAGATTTTGATAATTGTTACCTAACAATTTCGGGTTTTGGTGCAAAAACGTGGAACGGGGCGGGGTTCGGGGGTAAGCTGTAGCCCCAATGGGGCACCCCAATAAGATCCCCGATGGAAACGGGGTGCGGACAGGGAATATTTCAGATTTCGGGTTCGGGAACGGGGATAGCCTTCCCATCCCCGAACCCGCCCCATTGTCGTTCCTACTTGATATAAACTTCTTTGTCTATGATATCCATTCAAGAAGGCTGACTTGACATCCATTTGGAATATCTTCCATCTGTTTTGGGCTGCAAGCGAGATTATTAGTCGAATAGTTTCTAAACGAGCGACTGGAGCAAATATCTCATCATAGTCGGTTCTGGCTCTTTGACTAGATTCTTTAGCGACAAGTATTGTTGGAACATTTTATTCCACACATTCAATTTAGAGGTTTTGATGATAAGTTGCTAAATAAAGAAACACAACAATGAATCAAGAAGGAGTCGAACATGCACGAGTTGGACAGAAAGATATTGAACTGAAGCAAAATCGAATATAACGTACGCTATGCCACAAGGCTAACGTACACAATGAAGACCAGCTGAAGATACAGCATGCACAATATACGTAACAAAGTAATGTTAATGTACGAAATGATCAGGCTCTAACGTACTTAAGACAAAGGTATTAACGTACGCTATGAGAAAGTGAAGTTCGAATCCAAATAAATCAATCCGTTGGATTGATTCTAGAAGGTCAAAAAACATGCAACGGATATATACTATAACGTACGCTACTAGGTGTTTCTAACGTATGCTAAAGCATGTGACATCATGGACTAGGTCATCACATCAACGGCTATCTGAGGTTGATATAATGTACGCAATCAACATGGCTAACATACGCTACAAATAGAACATAATGTACACTACGTAGCAAGCTAACGTACGATGTGTAAGAGACAGAAGCTACTGAACTGAAATGAACAGAAAATAACGTACGCTACATGGAAGTATTACATACACTAAAGGCATTACGTACAGTGTACATGAAGTACAACATACGCAATGAACAGACCAGCGACCAATGGCTAGTTTAGGCTTTGAAGCCTATAAATACCACTTCATATGGTATTCACCGAACAATAACTTCAAGCAAAACTTATATACTTCAGATATCATTATCTTCATTATTGTTGTTGTAGTCGAGCTTATTTGTTAGAGTTCGAGTGTTTGATACACTCAACCAATACATGAGAGTATTATAGAGTTGATTTGGTGTTATTAGGATATTTGATCTGACATTGTTAGAATCATAATCTAAATCTAAGTGAGGTTTGTCTAGTACCAATCGAAAGCTAGATATGTTGATTCCTTGTCCGATAGAAAAGAAAAACGGTTTATCTTGGATCGAAATAAAGACAAAATTGTAACAGTTTATCTTGGACTGATAGAAGACTAGAGTGTAACGGTTTACCTAGGACCGATAGAAGACAAGGTGGAAAGTTTTATCTTAAGCCTATAGAAAAATATGCGGAGAGAGGATGTAGGCACATTGCCGAACCTCTATATATCGCTGTGTCATTTACATTTCGCACTTAATCGCTTCCGTAATCGCAAAAGAATTATATATTCTTAACCGCATTGTTTAAACCCCATTCTAGTGGCGGTACCAAACTCAACAATTGGTATCATGGCGGGTATCTCTTATAGTTGGCTTAACATCCAAGGAAAAAAAGATCTAATGGCGCTTTAGTATGCCCCGGTCGAAGGCCTCCCCTTAAACCATCCTCCATATTTTGATGGATCAAATTTTATGACATGGAAAAAGAAGATGTCAATATGCATCCGAGCCTATGATATCAATCTCCGGAAAGTCATATGTCTTGGTCCTAAAATTCCTACAAATTCCGATGGTACTCTAAAAAGCTTCGAAGAATGCGATGATACGGATTGGAAGAATGACCATTATAAGCAAAGCAACACAATTGCTTTATTGTGTTTTAAATCCGGAAGAACATAATCGTATTTTTTCGTGTGATAGTGCCAAAGAAATTTGGAAAATCTCACGAAGGAATGAATCAAGTCAAGAAGACGAAGATTAATATGCTTCTCCACGACTACGAGCTTTTCATGATGAAAGACGAAGAGTCGATCACAAATATGTTAGACCGATTCTCAGTTATTTAAAAATGAGCTAGCATGCTTGGGAAAACCCTTATCGAGTAGTGAAAAGGTCAAGAAAATATTACAGTCACTACCTCTCGAATGGGACGACACGGTTATGGCAATTATGGAATCTAAAGATCTCAATACCCTTTATTTTAGCGCCCTTGTTGACTCGCTAATAAATTATGAGATTGTCCTTAAATCTCAGAATACAAAGCCAAAACATAAGGAAAGATCTATATCTTTAAAAGCTAAGAAGATGTCAAGAAATGAAGAAGCTATCCCGGTTGATGACGATGATGAAGAATCGGCATTTTATTCCAAAAACATCAATAAGTATCAAAAATTATTAAACCGGAGAAGAAGAGACTTCAACTCGCTGGTCCGGAATGAGTCAAATCAGTTCGACAATAATTATCGAAACTGTGGAAAATCCGGCCACTTTGCGAAAAATTATCGCGGCTCGACCTCCAAAAAGGAAGTACTAATAGCCACCTGGAGTGACGAGGATGAAGAAGAAAATAATATTCAAAATAATCTCGCACTCATGGCAAGGAGCTCGTTTGATGATAGTGACACCGAAAGTCAGGTAAGTACCTCTTCTCAAGATGAACTTTTGATGCTTTCGAACAATTACACATGGATTTTCAAAATTCACTAAAAGATAATAAATCCCTTTAAATTAAAAATAATATTTTGGAAGATGAAACCTCGAAATTATAAGAAAAAAGAAAATTTATTGTAATCGATCATTCTCTATGCCTTGAAAATAAAAATAAATTAAAAAATAATTTATTAAAAGTTCAAAATGAACTCAAAAATTTAACTAACAAATTTTCTCTCGGAAATGAGAAATTTGAAAAATTACTTAGTGTTCAAAAATTTTCGTTAAATAAACAAGGTCTAGGATTCAAACATAATGATAAAATGAATCCGTAAATTTCAAAATACCCCAATGTGGTAAATATTTAAAAATCGGGCATCACATTTTAAACTGTAAAAGCCCAAGATGAACAATCAAATAAAGAAAATATAAATTCCAAAAGGAACCATAATACCGAACATCGTCTATTTACCAAATGAAAAACAACTAAGAGTCGATTGGATCCCCAAAATTCAAAATTAATTATTTCAAAATAATCGGTATTTAACTCAGGGAATTACTGTTTAAAGGGGGAGATATTTTTCAGGGGGAGTTTTGCCCATTTCTTTAATATTTAATTTTTCATTGATTTTATGATTTTCATGCACTTTTTGCTAATGACAAAAAGGGAGAGAAGAATGAGGAGAAAAATAAGAGAAAAATAATGGGGAGAAGAAGAGAAAAAGAGAAGGTATGAGGGGAGAAAAAACTAAGGAAACAGACAAATCCAGAAACTTTGATATGTATATATTTTTTGTATTTTTGCAGGTATAAATTCCATCGAAGTATTGTTGTTTTGTCATCATAAAAAATGGGAAGATTGTTGGAACATTTCATTCCACACATTCAATTTAGAGGTTTTGATGATAAGTCGCTAAATAAAGAAAAACAACAATGAATCAAGAAGGAGTCGAACATGCACGAGCTGGACATAAAAACATTGAACTGAAGCAAAATCGAATATAACGTACGCTGTGCCACAAGGCTAACGTACACAACGAAGACCAGATGAAGATACAGCATGCACCACGTACGTAATGAATTAGTGTTAACGTACGTAATGATCAGGCTCTAACATACGTAAGACAAAGGTATTAACGTACGATACGAGAAAGTGAAGTTCAAATTCAAATAAATCAATCCATTGGATTGACTCTAGAAGGTTAGAAAGCATGCAACGGATATATACTATAACATATGCTACGAGGTGTTTATAACGTACACTAAAGCATGTGACGTCATGGAGTAGGTCATCATATCAACGGCTATCTGAGGATGATATAATGTACGCAATCAACATAGCTAACATACACTACAAGGAGAACAAAACTTATGCTACGAAGAAAGCTAATGTACGCTACGTAAGAGACAAAAGCTACTGAACTGAAATGAACATAATATAAAGTATGCTACATGGAAGTATTACGTACGCTAAAGGCATTACGGACGTTGTACATGAAGTATAACATACTGATGTATCTGAGCTGATCGGACACCAAGGATCAGATTGCTCCCTCTGTTCCGAGCTAGAAAACCATCGGAGTTCCTGCAGAAGACACCAGAATGGTCCTGGCATAAACTCTACGATGCTTAAGCTGGAACAGGTTTCTGGAGAAATCCAAATGCAATGCGTGTATGTGTGTTTTCTTCTCTCTTGGGCTTGAAGGAGGACATGCCTTCCGATATTTATAGAAGAGAGAGGAACTTGTCCTTAAAATCCTGCCTTTGATTGGGGGAGATCCCTGATTTTCAGGGGTACGTCCCTGAACATCAGGGATTCTACTTTTAAGATGAAATCCCAGCTTTCCAGGGACCTTGTCCTATTTGAGCTGGACTCTTTCTAGCTTGCCTAATTGACGATGACGAGGTCTATCTAGTTATGAGCTCAGAAAATAGACTTGGGGGTCGGATCTCCTTTTCGGGAAAGTTCTTCTCTAGGAATGCCGAGCTCATCCGCCCTCCGACCTACTCCAGGTCGGTAGTTCAGTTGGGTTTGCTTAAGAGCTGGGTTTAGTGGACCAAGTTCTTTAACAGACCTGAATATGATGTCATCTAGGAGAGCTGGCCTGTGGGATGACCTGCTGGTCTAGACCTGGCATGTCTACACCTGTTGGGGGTAGACTTGTAGGGACCGAGGTGCACCTAGTAGAGCTGGGCTCTGAGCTCCACTCTCCAAGTTTCCTGGTCTAGACTTGGCAGGTCTACACCTGTTGGGGGTAGACTTGTAGGGACCGAGTTGCACCTAGTAGAGCTGGGCTCTGAGCTCCACTCTTCGAGTTTGCTGGTCTAGACTTGGCAGGTCTACACCTGTTAGGGGTAGACTTGTAGGGACCGAGCTGCACCTAGTAGAGCTAGGCTCTGAGCTCCACTCTCCAAGTTGTATACTAGGTCGGTTGGACCTACTGGAACTTCACACAATAAGCTGGGTCTTTAGTAATCGGACTTTGTTCCGCTATTTTGAAATGAACTGTAATAAACCGGGCAGGTATATTTTGGGTCATATCAGCCAGTCTCCCCTACTGTAGTCTAGCGAAGAATGAGACCGAGTAGAGTAGACTAAATATTTATTTATTTTAATTTTTTATCCATAAGCGCAAAAGTTAAGCTCTAAAACATGACAAGACCCAATGCAGTTGTTCATTTTGTAGCTGATGAACAAAGATAAGAGTACAATAAGGGGCCTCATAGACACACTGTCTTGGACTCGTGATATAGATGGGGCGATCTTAAGATCGAGGTGCTGATAGGCTAAGCCAAGACCAAGAAGAAAGGATTCCGAGCTGAGGCCTTCTATACCGAGAGACCTGGCAGAGGCCAAAATAATAAGAGGCCGAGCTAAGCAAGCTGTATATTGAGGGCAGCTCACCCAATCAAATTTTTGGGCAGGTCACCCCGTCTTCAAATTTGAGGGTAGCTCACCCGATCAAATTTATGGGCAGGTCATCCAGTCTTCAAATTTGAGGGCAGCTCACCCGATCAAATTTATGAGCAGGTCACCCAGTCTTCAAATTTGAGGGCAGTTCACCTAATCAAATTTATGGGCAGGTCAACCAGTCTTCAAATTTGAGGGCAGTTCACCCGATCAAATTTATGGGCAGGTCACCCATTCTTCAAATTTGAGGGCATTTCATCCGATCAAATTTATGGACAGGTCACCCAATCTTCAAATTTGATGGCAGTTCACCCGATCAAATTTATGGCTAGGTCACCCAGTCTTCAAATTTGAGGGCAGTTCACCCGATCAAAATTTTGGGCAGGTCACCCAATCTTCAAATTTATGGGCAGGTACTTGTATTAACATCTTTGTGCTAACCCCTTTGGGGTGGACATTTGTTTTATGTTCAGGATACCGGAGGATGGGGAAACCACCACTAGAGCTGCATGATGACGAGGGTGCAGAGTGATGTTACGTCCGAAAGGGTTTGTCAGTTTAGTTTTGTTTTAATAAGTACTCGAACACGTTGTCTTTGTTGGTTGTATTCGATGTTTATTATTGGGAGTTGTCCAATTTGCATTTTCCAGACCTGTAATGTAATAATAAACTTTGCCACTGATATTCATTAATGTTGTTTTAAATTTCTTAGCCTAGTAAATCCTTATACCAAGGATTTACGATGCTGTAATAATCCTGAATACCTCCGGGTGTTACAGAATATGGTATCGGAGCTAAGATTATGGATATCTTGGCCGTTGGGTTTAATTAGGGTTCAGGTGTGTCTTTTTTAGTTAACCGGCTGTGAATAACATCATTGTACTACCTACGTCTTCATGTGAGTGGTGGTTGTAAGTTCCTAAACTCTATCTTGTCCTTTACATGTTATGTCCTTTTTGATAATTGAACGTTAGAATGATATTATTTCATGTATATTGAGTATGTATGCTTACAATATGTTGAGAGGAAGATGTGGACACGGACGTAGAAATGCTGAGAGGGGAGTTTCACCCTCTGTCCCTGATTCGCTGTCAAATCAGGCTAGCCACTGCTCGGGCGAACAACAAGAGTCCATCAACATTGAACGACAGCAAACAGTGGAAGCAAATGCCGAACCTGCTGTTCCCGACATCCTTCGTCAAGTGGTCAACTAAATGATCTAATTTGCTCAAGTTGTGGATAGAATGCAAGTGGTGGTAGGATTACAGTCGAGAGAGAGACAGCAAGGCATCCCAGACTTAGGAAATCGAGGAGATAGATGGCTACAGGAGGTGGCGAAGATGCACCGAAGTTCGATGGTTTTTCAAAGACACCGACATAGGATCACTGGCTGAGAGAGCTGGAGAAAGTATTTGCAGGGATTAACTGCGCGGACAACCGGAGAGCCCCCATTGCCCAATATTTCCTGCGGGAGAAGCGTCCGAATGGTGGAAAGCTATCCGACCTATCGATCATGATGCCGATTGGGGAGAGTTCAAACTTATGATGGAAGCTCAGTACTGCCCTCGCTCGGTGAGAGAAGCCAAAGTTCGAGATTTTTTCTCCGTGCAGCCTTCAGATGTGCCAGTGGCTCAGGCGATTAAGACATTTAACCAGCAGCAGGCGTTTGTTCGACACCTGGTCCGAACCGATGCAGAAATGATGATTCACTTTTATATGAGAATGAATCCGAAGATACAGAGGTACATGTCAAGTTTTGAATGCACCACTCTCCGCCAGTATCAAGACAAAGCTCTGGCATATGAAATGAAAGAAGCAGCTATGGAAAAGTTCTCTGAGTCCAAGAAGAATAAAGTCTCTGGTAGTTTCACAGAGCACAACAGTAGTGGGCTCCGCAAAGCCCAACCATCCTTTCATTCACTCAAGAGGCCTCCGCATCCATCCAAAGGTGGAAAGAACTCTAGATCAGTATCAGCAATGGAAGATGCAACCAGGTAATGTTTTAACTGTGGTCGGATAGGACATTATCGACGTGATTGCTCACTTCCCTCCATGACGTGTTATGATTGTGGACGAGAATGACATTGTGCGGTGTTCTGTGAAGAGGCTGCAAAATCTTTTGGAGCTCGTATTTCGCAGCCAATTCAGAAAGAGGCGAGTGTCCCTCAGACGCAACAGTGTTCAACCACTCCAGAATTGCGGCCGAGGTAGAGGCAGAGGACAGTGCGACCGGAAAGAAGCATTGAGTGCTGGGTCCGCTCCTCTACGCCTTTATGAGATGAGAAGGGCAGGCGATCATAATGCAGTTGTCGCATCAGGTACCGTTCAGATACTTTCGCAACGAGTTAGCGTTTTGTTCGATACAGGAGCTACATATTCGTTTATATTATTGACTTGTATTAATCGTTTGAACCTTTCTTGTTTTCATGAATATGAGCCTTATATTGTGGGTTTACCGAGTGGGGAAAGAATTGTGGGGAATTTAGAAACTAGAGATTTTCGTGTATCAATTGGAGGCAAAGAGTGGCTCTCGAACCTGACTGTGGTAGAGATTCAAAGAGATGACCTGATTCTTGGAGATGGTTGGCTTAGACGTTATGGAGCTATTATAAATGACCGGAAGAGGAATATCTCGATGATAGCCGAAGATGGTTCCGAAGTATTATTCGAATGATGGAGACCAGGAAGCTCAGGGAAAGTGATCAAGGCTATGAAAGCCGTCAAACTACTAAAACATGGCTGTACCGAATACTGGTGTTACACGATGAATAAAGAAGAAGGAAAGGTAGAGCTTTCATCCATTCCTATTATGAACGAATTTCCGGACATGTTCCCTGACGAATTATCGGGACTACCTCCACAATAAGATGTAGAGTTTACCATCGAGATAGAATCGGGAGCTACGCCGATTTCTAAGGCACCGTATCGTATGGCACCTACCGATATGTATGAATTGAAGAAGCAACTAGAAGAATTGCTGGATAAAGCTTATATTCGCAAATGGGGTGCACCAGTTCTCTTTATTTGAAAAAAAGATGGATCGCTTCGATTGTGCATCGACTACCGAGAGCTAAACAGGATGACAATCAAGAATAAATACACGTTGACATGGATTGATGATTTGTTCGACCAGTTGCAAGGAGCAACATTGTTTTCAAAGATCGATTTGAGATCGGGATACCATCAGCTGAGGATTAAAGAATCTGATGTCCCGAAGTCAGCCTTCAGAACTCATTACGGGCACTATGAGTTTGTGGTGATGCCGTTTGGTCTCACTAATGTGCCTGCTGTGTTTATGCAGTTGATGAATCGAGTATTCATAGAGTATTTGGACAAATTTGTAGTTATGTTTATCGATGATATTTTAGTGTATTCCAAGAGCCCAGGAAGAGCCTGAGCTGCATTTGTGGATCGTTTTGAACCTCTTGAGAAGCGAGCAGTTATATGCCAAACTTTCTAAATATGAATTCTAGCTAAAAAAAGTGATGTTCCTCGGTCATATGGTATCAGCAGAAGGGGTCCGAGTAGATCCCCAAAAAGTTGAGGCAATTTTGGAATGGAAGTCTCCTAAGAACGTGAAGGAAGTCAGAAGTTTCTTAGGACTTGCTAGGTATTATCATCGGTTCGTGGAAGGATTTTCCACTTACTCGATTGCTGCAGAAGAACCAAAAGTTTGAATGGGACGAGATGTGTCAGGCCAATTTTGATGAACTTAATAAGAGATTGACGATGGCTCCAATCTTAAAATTAACACAAGGAACTGAAGGGTTCATAGTTTATAGTGTCGCTTAAAATTAAGGTCTCGGTTGTGTACTGATTCAGAATGAGAAGGTGATCGCCTACGCTTCACGGTAGTTGAAGCCATATCAAGTTAATTATCCAATGCATGATTTGGAATTGGCAGCTGTTGTTTTTGCCCTGAAGATATGGAGACACTATTTGTACGGGACTCACTGTCAGATCTTCACAGATCATAAGAGTCTTAAATACATCTTCAGTCATAAAGAGTTGAACATGCGATAGAGGAGATGGCTGGAATTGATTAAAGACTATGACTTGGAAATTCTTTATCATCCAGGAAAAGCGAACGTAGTGGCTGATGCACTGAGCCGCAAACCCATTTCTATTCAACGCTGGAGACGCTCATGTCCCAGTCCAGCATATAGCAAGAATTGATCTGTGAAGGAATTGAAGTATGGTTACAAGGAGTTCAGGGACGATTGTGTGTGATGTAACTAACTGCATCGTTAATCGAAGAAATCAAATCTAAGCAATTAGATGATCCTCTGATGATTCGGTTATGTGATGAAGTAGGCAAGGGAAAGGCCCCAGGATATGTAATTCATGAATATGGAGTTCTGATATTCCAAAGTCGACTTTATGTTACCGATAATGATGCTTTGAAGCAGAAAATTATGAAGGAAGCTCACGATACGCCCTATTCTATTCACCCGGGCACTAGTTAGATGTATAAAAATCTGAAGCAGAATTTTTGGTGGGGCAACATGAAGAACGATGTGGCAGATTATGTTTCGAAGTGTTTAACTTGTCAACGGGTTAAGATTGAACATCAATGACCTGCCGGAATGTTGAAGCTACTTCCGATCCCTGAATGAAAGTGGGAAGATATATCGATGGACTTTATCACCAATATGCCGAAGACCAGAACAGGGAGGAATATGATTTGGGTGATAGTTGATCGACTAACAAAGTCGGCTCATTTTCTGGGCATTAAGGATACTTGGGGACCAGAGAAGTTGGCACAAGTGTTTATTGTGGATATAGTCTGATTGCATGGAATACTGAAGACCATTATTTCAGATCGGGATGGTCGCTTTATGTCACATTTTTAGAAAGGGGTTCATAGAGCCTTGGGAACCGAGTTGAACTATAGCACATCTTATCATCCTCAAATTTATGGACATTCCGAGAGGACTATTCAAACAGTATAAGCCATGTTGAGAGCTTGTGCCTTAGATTGGTCGACTGATTGGGAAATTCATCTGCCGTTGATTGAATTCACCTAAAATAATAGTTGGCATGCTTCGATTAAGATGGCACCTTTCGAAATATTGGGATGATTCGTCTCACTTAATCGGGACGGAACCAGAATTGATGGTGCAGTCTCAAGAGAAGGTAGCTTTGATTTGTGAAAGGCTGTTGACTGCCCAGAGTCGGCATAAGTCTTATACAGACGTGCGCCGTCGCCCGTTAGAGTTTGGAATTGGGGATCACATAATTCTGAAAGTTACTCCTACCCGAGAAATTTCACATTTTGGGAGGAAAAGAAAGTTGAGTCCGAGATATATTGGATCATTCGAGATTCTTGAGAGAGTTGGGGAGTTGGCGTACGGGTTAGCCTTGCCGCCCTCGCTGAGTCATGTTCATAATGTGTTTCATGTATCTCAGTTATGGAATTATGTACCGAATCTCAATCATGTCATCGATTTTGGTGAGATCGAAGTAGCTAATGATGGGACATTCAAGGAGAAGCCAATCAAGATACTCAGAGTCGAGAAAAGCAATTGAGTAATAAACCAATCTCCTTGGTTAAAGTTCAATGGTCGCGACACGGAGTCAAAGAAGCCACTTGGGATACGAAGGATAGTATGAAGTCGAGATACCAGAAACTATTTTCATCTTAAGTTTTGGGACGAAACTTCTTTTTATAGGGAGTGTATGTAATACCGGAATATTTGATATGTATTTTATCTGTATTTGAACCTTGTGACATTGCGAATGTCGTAGTATTAATCAAAGTATGATCCTCCATATTTCATAGTCCAGTAATGGCGACTGTATGATTCCATTGATGTTAATTCATGCATGTACCTATACGTAATTAATGCACGTTAACCAGTGAATGTAGCATACGCTAATATGTATGAGCTAGCGCACGCTAAAGAAAGACACTTAGCGTAAGCTATGTGCAGTCAACATGAATAAGATAAGGGTCAGCCTGTGAGATCGGATCGCGGATTTGGATAAGATTATGTCGGGATGAACGTGGACGGCTTTTGGAAAAGTTGAGTCAATGATGCTTAGCGCACGCTATTGGCGATATGCTAGCGCACACTAAGTTGAGTACAGTGAGGTCAGTAAGCTTTATAAAGTCATTAGCGCACACTATTATATGGAGTTAGCGTACACTAACTATTGTATTAATGTACGTAGAGGCTATTTAATGTACGTAAGGCCGAGGACAGAAAGAGACAGTGGATTGTGAGCCCGTTAGCGCATGCTAAAACTAAGGAATAGCGCACGCTAAAGGTCATTTCCTATATATATAGGACATCACCCTCATTTCATTTCTCACTTTACCCTTCGTCCATATCGACTTTTTCGACTTGGAGAGCTACCCTCATGACATTAACCCCTTATATCAGCCTCTGAATGTGATTGTTGAAGACGAGGAGCATTGGGGATTAGTGTTCAACCATCCGACATTGAGTTTCATCAAGGGTTTCATCGTTTCCTTATGTAGTAAGGTATGTGATGCTTCAATCACCTGAAACTCTTATCCTTAGCATCGATTTCAAGCATGCTACTGAGTTTATGGAGTTTGTTATGAACATTATGACTCATACAACAAGTTTAGGGAGATTGGACTAGATGAATGTAGGGTTTCATTGATAATAGTTGAACCTTGATTATGCCTATCATAAGGATGTGATTTTCGAAGATTATAACCTGCCTTGATGATGATTTCGTGATGATTATATGATGGAGATGATAATTTCGTGATGCTTATATGATGAATATGCTTATATGATGAATGAACCGATTATGTTATCACCTAGACTATGTTATCATCTTATTATTAGGCATATAGTAAATACTAGAAATGAAATTATGGCCTCTATCTTTTTGACGAATTAATATTTTTCCTTTTTCTTTCACCGGAATTTTAGATTCATCACCAAATGAGACATTGCCACTTACCGACTCATCAAGCTCCACAAACATATTTATTTTGTGACACATATGGTTACTTGCACCTATATCGAGGTACCACGTCTCGTCTTGTTTTCATCTTCTCCTTTGTATGCCAAGAGTAGGCTCGCATTTTCTTCTTTTGTATTTTCTATGAAATTATGCTTCCCTTCAACTTTAGCATCTCCTTATTTGGAAGCATAGTGCCCAAATTTGTAACAATTATTGACTGTAGATTTATCATACCTCGACTGGGAGTTGCTCCTCCCTCGACCGCTTGTGAATATCTTTCTTTCATTATTGTTGAAAAACTTTCTCATCCACGTCCATGTCCATATGCACGACCTCTGTCTCGATATTGTCCTTGACCTCGACCTCTCCCATATTGTCCTTGGCCTTTGCTCGAACCTTCCTCTTTGTCTGGAGCACTTATTTGCATTTTTAAAAGTTTCTCTACAATTTCTTGTTTTTTTTTTTTTGCTTTATGCTTGTAATGATCCCAATAAGATCAATAGTCATCTCCTCTAAATTTTTGGTTTCCTCAATAGTTGGGAATTAGTTAATGCAATATTTTCTCCATGATTCTTACATCCTCCAATTTTTCACTATTTTTTTTCATCGATTTGAGATTGCCAAGACTCTTGAAAAATAATCCAAAATTGATTCGGACTCTTTCATATGAAAAGACTCAAATTCTCCTCTTAAGGTGAATTGCGTATCTTTTTTACTTGCTCGACTCCTTTGCATGAGATATGCAGCTTCTCCCATGCTTTTTTGGCGGTGCTCGCACTCGATATTTTTTCAAAGTCGTCGTCCCCAGCGCTTGATAAATGAGATAGAGAGCTTTCTTGTCTCTTTTTCTCGCATCTCGTAATTTATCCCTTTGTTGGGATAACTCAGCTTCTTATCGCGGCTCCTCGTAGCCATTCTCTATGATCTCCCACACGTCGTGGGCTCCCAAAAGCACCTTCATCTTGATACTCCAAATATCAAAATTGCTATTATTGAGCATGGAGACTTGAAATGATTGTAGATTCGACATTCATCAAGTAGAACCTGTGTCTTCGATACCACTTTGTTGGAATAAAGAAGTGTGGTGGGAGGATTTATATAATTTGGAGTAATTTAATTAAGTTTGCATAGTGTGGATTTGTGTGTGTGAGAGAGAAATCTATTTGTAAGAACTCTTATAATTTTTATTTGCCTCATTAACTCTTACACTCACAACAATACAATTACACATAATATAGTTATTGCATTGTCGTTTACACTAGATAACCTTTTTTAATTTGTAGCAATAAAAAGTTGGGTTAGATAGTTCTATGTCTAGATCTTTCACTAGATACATAATTTTATAATGTTCTACTTCTTTCTTCTTTCATATTCTAGATTTTTCTTTTTGTTTAGCAATACAAAATATATGTTTTTAATAAATCCAGTTTACTTTCCACCAAATGATCGAGCATATTTTTCAGACTTTTCATTGATATTTGGGATATTTATCCGAGATAAAAGGATTTTCAAAATCAACCGCAATTTTAAAGGTAATAATGAAAGATTCAAGACTAAACTTGTTGCTAAAGGTTACATCTAGAAATAACTTACGACTTATGAGGAAACTTCCTCTCACGTATCAAAGAAGAATGGGTCATTTTTGGTATAGATGGAGGTTGTAGTACATATATACAAATTGTTTTTTTATATCCATCAGATCAAGTTAAAATTGATCATGACCGTTAATCATTAATACTACAATTTATATGTTGTACGCTTATCAAATAATATTGTACTTCTCATTTTCTGTTTACATTTTTAAATAATAAATGAATATAAATTTCCATAAAGCCCTTATGAATTTTGCAAGTCTATTATTATTATTATTATTATTATTTCTAAGTTTCTAAAGTTATTTTTTATTACACAATCATACTATTAGATAATTATTAACCTTCTAATTTAGATCCAACTCCAAAATAAATTAACTGCATATAATATCTATCATCTAAGTAAATATGAAAACCGACAAAAAATATCGAATCAATTTAAATCAATATACAATTAAATAAATTTAATTAATAATTATAAATATTATAATATAATAGATAAAATATTTTAATATTGAATTTCCGTTCAGTTCGTTGTTTTCCTACATATAATTGAGATAAAAAATATAAATAAATTCTGGAAACTAGAAAAGTGCTAAAGAAATGAGTTTCATAAAATACAAATTAATTTTAAAGTTGAAAATATAATCCTAATATTACTATATAAATCGTAACAAATTATATAAAATACAGTCAAATTCCAGAAAAAGCTAATATATTCAAATATAGATGCTAAAAATAAAAGACAATTAAGAATATGTGTGTAGCCTAGAATATGAAAAGAAACCGAAATAATTAGCATTTTTAAAATTAATAATATTTTAAGATATATTTGTAATTATTACAATTGATTTGAATTTTTAGATTTAATTATCTTTTCAGCATTTTTGATTTTTCCAAATTTTATTTGTATTTTTTGGAATTTAATTTATTTTGAATTGTATTTCATTTCCTGAATTTATTTGTAATGAAGGGAGTTGTACTTTTAAATATAATATATATTTAAAATTTATAGTGCTTAATATTGGAATAGTTATTCTTATCCATTTTTTATTCATAGTCCACCTCCAGTTAATTTAATTTTATCCATATTGGTCAAATAGCGTAGGATGCACATGTAACATTCCAAAAAAGATGGCTATTAAGGTGCCGTAGACTCCATACTGGAACCCACCAGGCGATACAAACACAGTATCCAACCGTAATATAGCTGCAGTAGCGAACCATATAATATTACCCAACACTCCAATGAGAAGTTTATATATCACAAGGATATAAATTGTCACAATACACAAGATCCCAAGTAAAAGTATAGACCATATAGTGATGGAGTATACCCAAAATAATATAACTGAAGAGAAGTACTATAAAGTGGAAATAAAATACACGGTTCAATCATAATCGGAGACAAGAAGACTCAGGTCCCCAAACTAGTATCCTTCAAACTCTTGGCCGTCACAATGCTCTTACCGTGCCTTGGCCTTCCCTAGACCTAAAATACAAACAACAAGCATCACATATACATAATCATAAATCTCAAGATATTATATAATCCACATATAACATATCTAAGTGAAACAAACCCGACTATCGAATATTTCCCTCGGTTATATGAACAACGAATCGCAAGCCGGCGGATATACCCAATCATACATGGTATATGAACGACCAATCAATAAGGCGCAAAAATGGACATCACAATACATTCTGATCCGAATATGTCCATGTACATGTCCACCCCATATACAAAATCCTCGAAATATACATGGGATAGTGTACCTAATTAGTCTCACGAAGTACGTCTCGTGTGCACGGTCTAATATGGGATCATCAACACACGACCATATATGTCCGACTAAAAATTCTACACATAACCAATCACCATGCAGATATGATTCCAAAAATATTACGGTGCAGCATGACAACAAAACTCAATAAATCAACATATCCAACCAGGATCAAAGAACTCACCGAAGTGATAACAACGATCGACGAGATCAATGATATCAAAGGTAGTGGACTTAGGATTACAATCCCACAAAAAAACGATCGACACGATCAACAATAAAACCATAATATGAATCATCAATTCATAAAGCAATACACATACATGAAATGTATAATATTCACAAGAATCATTATAACCAAGCAAGATAACTTACCTCAATTTCTGAAGGTGAAAATAATAGTCTTCCATCGAACAACGAACGATGTCCTTAACAATTAACACCCACTCGAGCAAGCAAAATAGAACGAAATACAATTTATTCAATAACCGAATTTCATAATATCGACATCGAATTCACGGAATTTGATATCCTCAATTTAACATGAATAGTTCAAACTATTCCAATCAATATCAAAGCCCTAAATAAATTCCAACATCCTCAACACATCTCTATGATCAAAACAACATGTTCATAATGTCTTTAAATACATATGGTAATCCATCATACAAGGGTTATCAAGAACAACATCAAATTAATCATCCTATTATTACCATATTATCATATGTTATCACAATCTTCCTAAGAATATTATCAATACTTAAACATGATGTTTTAAATAATCCGAAATCACCAATTTCTTAAGAATTTCGGACATAATATCAAGTTTAACTTAACTATTTCAAAACTATGATAATTATCTCATAGATCATCATAACCTTCCATTAAAATAGTTATAACCTCCCAAGAATACCAATGGTATCAACAATCATCTCCAATTATGTTAATCATCAAGTAAGCTTAACATAATCCTCCAAAACATAATTATGACATTTAAATATTTCTAAACATCATGAACATACTCATCTTTAAGTTATAATCATCATGTGTTCATAGAAATCAACAAGAATCATGTTACCCCCAACAATTCAACAACACATGAAGTAATCATCAAGATTAGATAACATACCTCTTGAAGATGAAGAATAACTCCCAAAATTTCAAGAACGCATTACAATCTTCAAGCTTCCTAGCTCCACTCCAATATATGAATTCTAAGCTCCAAGGTAAGCTGGAAGGGGATTATAACCACTTAGGAGGGCGGGAGGATGATTTCTAGAGAGAAAATCTGAAGTTGGATTGTGCAAAAATGAAAGACAATACATGTCTCTATAATCTGCACTTTTCCTAACGTACGCTACCTTTTACGTTAAGGTACGCTAACATCCATTTTGTATATTAACACTACGTAAACCTCCTCCAGAGGCTACCACCTCACTTCATAAACTGCCTTACGTACATTGTCAAATATAACATATGTCAGCTCAGACCCATTACGTACACTAACTCGTCAACGTTGCATACGTAATGTCTGTTGACTTGGCTGTCCTAATCAAGCCAAAAGTTTCAGCCATGCACGATCATGCGTGACCCTACACGCCGAAAGTTGAGATATGAGATGCACTTGGTTACGTACACAATCAACAACGAATAACGTACGCAACACTCATCCTAATAGTGTACGCTAGATGCTGAACGTGGCATACGTTAAAGCTAGTATGGTTAACCGAAATCACAGCTCACCATATAACGTCCAATAGGCAAAGCAATACAAACGCCAAATATGAATAGTTGGAATCCGAAATAGCTCAATATAATAAACATTGTATAAGTCCAAGTACAATACAACGATATTTGTACAATTCAAACTAAACCGTACAATGCAATAGTATAAAAATAAAAAATTGCAGCCAGATATATTACAGAACACACTGTATTTTTTAGATTTATCAAAAAAATATTATTCTTTTGAAGGATATATTTATATTTTGTTATATTTTAGTTATACTTTTTAGAGTTTATCATAGTTTTTGGATTTTTCCAAATTTAGTGTCCTTATATTTTATTTATAACATTTAAACTTAATTGAGGATTTTTTTTGTTATTTTTGTTCCTCATTTTTTGTATCTTTCTAGATATATTAACATAAACGTACTTTAAAAGATTTATATTAATTTCATTTTAGGATTTAAATGTTAGCATGTATTTCTAATTTTCAGGATTTATTTGTAAATTTTAGAACTAGTTTTTATTTCTTGGAATTTCTACGTATTTTTGTATTTAATTTTGTATTTTTTATAATATATAATTTATTAATATTATTATAAATTTATCAAAAATTGATAAGAATTATATGTATTTTATTTATAATTTGATAAAGTTATTTATATTGTCAGGATATTACTTTTATTTACTTTGGATTTATTTTCACACTTATTTAATTTTTTTCGTGTTTACTCTTGATCTTTTATGATTTATTTTATTCTTATGCTCTCTTTGTAATTTTAATTGATTATAATTTTAGAACTTATCTTTGTATTAGCACGTATTTGTATTTTCAAAAAAAAAAAGTGTATTAAAATATTAATATATTTAGTAGGATTTATTTTGTAGTTTCTCATATTTATTTGTGAATTTTAGAATTTGTATGAACTTTATTTATAGTTTTTGTAAATTATTTATAATGGTTTATATTTCTTGTATAGTTTACATTATAAAATAAAAAAGGTATAAATAAAAGAAGAGAATATTTTCATTTATTCATTTCTCTTCTCAATTTAAGTTTATTTTTATACTTAAATAATTTTAAATTTATTTAATATAATTATTCACTACAATCCTAATATCTAACTAGACAGGTAGTACAATATCTACTTATTCCAAAAATATTAAAAAAGAATTCGCTAATTACTCAATTATACTGTATTTATGGGGCCGGGTTACATGAATAACACTTGCCACATTTAATTATCATGCCAAAAATTGAGCAAAATCATCATGGATTTTTAATATGGAAAATGTTATACATAACGATCGTCCATATTACCAACTCAACTAGAAACCACCGAAGATAGCTAAATTGCCAAGGATTATTTCCACTAGAAATTATACCCGGGTTCGACTACACCACCTTATATTTCTTGTATCAAGTCGAACCTAAAAAAAAAATCACCTGAGATGCCTGCAGGGACGTCGCTACAGCCATTTCTTTTTTCTTTCCTTTCGTCCCATCTTGGTGAGAAAAATATTATTAACAAACTAGAAAACTCTTATTCCCATTAAGAGGATATGATTATTTTGTCTTTATTTTCTTTTTAAGGGGAGGTGTGCAGTAGTTTTTTATTTTCTAAAGGTGTTTAAGCTTGTCGGACTTTCTTCTCTTATGTTATACGCTCAGTTGCCTTGCGTATATGAAAATCGATTCTAAACTTCGTTTCTTTGAGTGTCAAACTCGATCATCAATTTGAAAAATATTAATTGAGCGGCGATTAGCTTATTTCACCGTGAATAGACGAAGTAGCAAATTTTAGAATCAAAAGTTAAAGTCTTGAGATGTGTTAAAACCATTATTGACAATTTGTTGCAAGGCGAATTTGAATTCAATAAGATTTTTTATAGGTTATGTAACTAAATTGGATAAGTAAAAATGAGATAAGGTTTTTAACTGATTATTTGTTTCGTTTAATATTTTAATATAAAATTGTTATTGGCTTATCTTACTAATTGTGTTTGTGCTTTTAATTTTTAAGTAGACTTTATCAATTTGAAAGTAATGCCAAATCAAGAGAAACGTGGGAGACAAAATTTTATCATTCTATAGGTCAAAAAGTGAGTTATTCATCATTTCACAATATTTTAGTGAAGTCTAAGCTTGTGAACTGAATTAAAAAAAAAAAAAAAAAGGCTTTGATCGATGCTCTTAAATAGAGTGGACATGGGCCTAGCCAGCCCACAGGCTGGCTTGAGCTGGTCGGGTTGGGACTAGGTGGCCCAAGACCGGTCCACGTTTGTGGCGGGCTAGGTCAGGTTGGGCTTCGGTAGGGCGATCGCGACCCACTGTCGGCCCGCCCCCGGCTATCAGTGGGCCGGCCAGACAGGGCCGGGCATTATATTTAAAAAATATTTGAATTTAAAAATATATTAATATTCTATTAAAAAATTAATTTATAAATATTTGTTTTTAAATTCTTAAATAAATTAGTAACATTAACAAAAGAAATTAAAAAATTTTGGTTTGAATTAAAAAAATATGTTAACATTAAATTAAAAAATCCATTTAAAGAAATTCATTTTGAATTTTAAAAATATATTAACATTAAAATAAATGGGGAGAAAATGGTGAAAAAATTGGACTTAGACTCAATTTGTAAAAATTAGATTATTTTTTAAAATTAAGCTAATTTTTAAAATTAATATGTATCTTAAGGAATGAAAGTCCACTTGTTCGTTTTACTTATCTGGAGCTTGAGGGTCAGATGATGTGCTCAGTCATCGTATTGGCCACTCGTTGAAGCTCCGGATTCGAATGAAGAATCCATCATCCACGGATCATCATCCTCGTTGTGGTAGTCTTCTTTATTCGTCCGTCCTTGTTGACGTTTTTCTGCTTGTTCCCAATCTTTCTTACAGACCAGAATCTTCATAATACCGGATGATAGAGATGTTCGTCTATCTGTTATAGCACTTCTACCTGTATTAAAAGTGGCCTCTCAAGTAATTGTCAAGGTTCGAACTACAAGGAGATCCCTTGCGATTCTAGTCAATATAGGATATTGTTCTCCACATAATTTCTACCATTTTAAAATCTCAAAATCGGCATCAAGCTCATGCGAACACGTAAAATACTCATTTGAAATTTGACTAGAAGAAATTCAAGAAGTAGAGCTTGATGACGATTTTGTTTTTGAAAAGAATTGAAGACGTAAATTGATTAAATCAACGTTTATTTCTGAAGTTGACTGAGATGTTACAATCTCAGTTTTTTTTAGTATATAAATCAACTAATGAAGCTAATATTTTTACGCACTCATTTATATACTCCTTATTATTAAAAAGAGTATAACCTAATGCATTATAATAATCATCAAGAAGATTATCGAGTGATTATTTTAACACCAAGATCAAGAAGACATGCAATACTATATATATAAGAAACAAGTACTCCAATTATTTTTCTTACACATTAGAAATAACTTCAGATAAATATATATTTTGATGTTCATTTAAAACATCAACAATTTTACAACATTCTAAATAACCTAATGCACATTAGGTTCGTAAACATAAGAAAGTATTACCTAATGCATTATAATAATCATCAGGAAGATTCTCGGGTGATTATTTTAACACCTAGGTCAAGAAGACATGCAATACCATATATATAAGAAACAAGTACTCCAACTATTTTTCTTACATATTAGAAATAACTTCAGATAAATATATATTTTGATGTTCATTTAAAACATCAACAATTTTACAACATTCTAAATAACCTAATGCACATTAGGTTCGTAAACATAAGAAAATAAATATGTAGAATTATTACAAGTGTTGGAATTCAGGGCCTAAACCAAAGTGCATCAGAACAATAATATTAATCTAATCAATAAACCGAACTCCTAAACAAGATTGATCAAGAATCGTATATACGAATAAAATAATTCAAAGTATGAATTTAGAGATCATACCCTTGAAGACCTTCGATTAAATATTGAAAATGAACACAATCCAAATGATCGAAACTTCGCAATTCCAAGTACTGAAAATATATCATGCATCGAAAAGATGACCGGAATTAACTTTTTTCTTCCCCATGGGAGAGGAGGATTGTCCCCGGTCCTGAGTACCCATGAGGCTCTACCTCACTCCCGATCTAGAGGTAACCAGCATGACCTGTTCGGCTTGTGGTCCCCAGCTTGGGTTACAGGCAGGCACTTACTGGCCCAGAATTAACTTCTTCATCAAGAACATGGATAGAAGTTGATAGAAGAAGGTTAGTATATTTATTTCAAACACTCAAAGTGAATGATATATATTTTCTCTCTCAAAATATACTTAACAACAAGTGCTTGTGACTTCCAAACTTTTCTCTCCCTCTTTAAGCTTGCTCACCTCCAAACCAATAATGAGGATGATGATGTTGCTTTGTCATATAAACAAAGTCACTACAGTACAAGATATATACCATAACTTTAATTATACAACAAGTATTTTAGTAAAGCCCCGCATTATTTTTATCATATCAACACTATGACAAAAATAATTATCCACCATGTAGAAGTGGGGGTGGGGGTGGGGTGGGGGATGTGAGAAATAATCAGGAGTTTGTTCGTTTCCATCCACGAAATGGACCTTCATTTGTTTAGTCCAATAGATACACCTTGGTATATTTTAATATTAACATAATTAACTAATCTAATTAATTTATTACATTAAATATAACTTCTATAAGAAATAATATAAATAAAATTTATCACCCATTAATATATTTTATTTACGAGACTGATTTAATTTATCCAATAAAGTAAATTATACATCCAACGTCCAATATTAACCAAGAGAGAATAAGCTCGATTTAATCCGTCGTCTATCCTGTGTGCACAACTCTGTAGGCTCGTCTCAGTTAGCAATGAGAGGATCCAAATAGTGTTAGCACCACCTAGCCAGTCTCATGGCCTATTGTATGTCATATATTATGAATATTGTATACGTATAAACCATTCAATCATATGTCTCGATCATTAGGGTCACGTTAATGTCAAACCCTATTGTAACTCGACAATATGCAATTATTAGTGCAAACCGAGGTATCATGTATCAAATACAACTAGCTATAAATGTTTTGTCCAAAGACTCACGATCTCATTTGTCACTAACAGCATAGGACATACACATGTTCACATATAGGAGAAAGAATCCTATCTTGATATTCAGTAGAGACTGATACTTACCCACCAAGTTCCACTTCAAGGTTGATCCACCAGTCGGTGATTGGATGGAACTACTCTAGTGACTAACTTAAGGTCACAAGCACATCTTCTACTAAATCGAGGTGAGTCATTGACCATCCCAGAGTGAATCCATGTGACTGAATCGAGGTGAGTCGAGTTCGAGTATACTAATACCATTAGCATACCTATAACGTGTGCTTCCACTAACCCATAGTGGAGACATGCACTCTCCATGTCAAAGTACATGTTATGCAAGTCATTGTAAATGGGGGTGGTGGGATGTGAGAAATAATCAGGAGTTTGTTCGTTTCGATCCATGAAATGGACCTTCATGTGTCTAGTCCAATAGATACACCTTGGTACATTTCAATATTAACATAATTAACTAATCCAATTAATTTATTACATTAAATATAACTTCTATAAGAAATAATATAAATAAAATTAATCACCCATTAATATATTTTATTCACGAGACCGATTTAATTTGTTCAATAAAGTAAATTAGACATCCAATATCCAATATTAACCAAGAGAGAATAAGCTCGATTTAATCCATCGTCTATCCTGTGTGCGCAACTCTGTAGGCTCGTCTCAGTTAGCAATGAGAGGATCTAAAGGGCGTTAGCACCACATAGCCAGTCTCAAACCCTATTGTATGTCTTACATTATGAATACTGTATACGTCTAAACCATTCAATCATATATCTCGATCATTAGTGTCACGATAATGTCAAACCCTATTGTAACTCGACTATATGCATTTGTTAGTGCAAACCGAGCTATCATGTATCAAATACAACTAGTTGTGAATGCTTTGGCTAAAGACTCACAATCTCATTTGTCACTAACAGCATAGGACATACACCTGCTCACTTATACGAGAAAGAATCATATCTTGGTATTCAGTAGAGACTGATGTTGTTGCCCAAAATATTTATCCGAAGATTAATACTGCTGGAAGACGGACAACAAACAACAATTGCGGGAGCACTTCCGAGAGTAGATAAATAATACAAGATTTGCCGGGTTTGTTAGGCCCGGGCTTGAATGCTCTCGCGAGATGTTATTAATACGAATATTCGTGGATACAAGTATTAATGAGAGAAATCTAAATACAATGAGTGTAAAAAGACTCTGTTAATCCGGCTCTTGAGCGAAGCTCGGTGTTCTTCGTCCCCGCCTAACTGGATGAGATAGCCGAGAAGTAAGACCGAAAGATAGCTGTTGCCAAGAGTTGGATGTTAGCCCAGTGTGTGTGTATTTGCTTCGGTGTGGTATGAAAATACGAGAATGCAGGGGCTGAATCCAAGTGCAGGCTGCCCTCTTTATATAGGGGTTGAGGTGCCTTGTTTCCTAGTGGGCGATCGTCTTTCGGCCATTAATGTAATGGGGCGATCGTCTAAAGGTCACATGGGCTGCCCGCCAAAAGTCCAGATCCACTGGCACCACCGAGTGGCCCAATGAGGAGCCGCACGCGTCCTAAGTACTTGTCACAAAAGGTCCCACTTTGTTACTTTCGGCGGACTTTGTCGATGGCGGGGTAGGTGACAGTGTGGTCACCGGCCTTGTCCGTCGGCTCCTTTCACGTGCCCAGGCCTCTGTTGGTAGGTGAGGTAAGTGATGTGTTTGTCGGCGCCTTTTGTGGATCTCGCACGTGGGTGCCGGCCCCTGCTTGCTCGGCCTTGCCGACCTGGATGGCCATCGGCCCGGATCGTCATGATGCGGTCGTCTCTAGCCGACACCGAGGATCGTTCTCGGCCACCATCAAGGTCGGCAATGGTCGGTCACCAAGGGTCGGCAAAGCGCCGAGAGATGATCGTCCATAAGTCGGTCGCTGAAGTCGGTCGCCAAGTACCGAGAGGCGATCGTATTCGAGGTCGATCGCTCGGCACCGGACTTGTCCTGGGACCTTCTACCGGGCGATTCATGCTTGTCTCCGGGCTAAGGCTAGGTCGCCGGTCGCCGGTCGGCGGTTCTTCCTGACGCCTCGGTGACTCGGTTGCCCGACCTCCTAGGCGATCGCCGGTCGGAAGGTGTTAAATCTTGACACAACAATTGCCCCCACTTGCTCCTATGTTGAAGACATGGGGCGAGGTGGTTCTTGCCGGCGATCGTGTAAGGATGAGGACGGGCGACCTTCTTGAGCCGACTTACGATTTCGGACTTGGGCTACCATGGTCGATTGGCTTAGCTATCTTTCGGTCTTGTACCTGCAAAAACAACATTGGCGATCCCCATGGAAACTTGGTGGTTTCGTTTTGTTTGAGGAATCGTGCACATCGCGGAGATCGATGGACCGACCCCATGACCGTGTCTTGGTGCGCGAAGACAATGAGTGTCTCGTGACTCACTTTATTATGAGGGTCCTCACTAGCCGCGCCGCCTCGTATCTAAACGAAGGGCGTGCGGTCTCGGTCTAGAGGAGTCCTTGCGCGGGGCGGCGTCGGATGAATCAACTCCACGCCCGCGGCTTGTTAGCTCTGCTTCCACCTCGGCCGGCCATGGAGATGGCCGACCTCGACGGAGTACGTTGAGACGGGGAATGTGGCATGAGTCCACTGATTAATGTTGGAGAGCACTCCGACTACGACAGCCAATAATTTAAACGAAGTGCGGTCGATCTTGGCCGAAAGTGACCTTGCATGGCCGAAGCAGCCGGTTCCATCGACTGCCAGGACCATGGCTTTATGATGTGCGGTGGAGGCGATCTTATGCCTTAGTCCGTCATGTTATCTGCTGGACTGTAGATGGCGATCGTGTCCACTGGGTTGCTGATGATGTAGCGTGATGATCGGCGATCGGTCCGGAAGACTGGCGATCGTCGCTCGGCTGCCGATCGCTTATTCGTAGGTCGATATTGGCGATCGGGCGGGAGATCGTCGTCCGGGTGCCGATCGCTGCTCACGAGCTAAGAAGAAACCTTTGCACGGCCGGAAAATCCGCGGCTCTAGCCGGAAGGCTGCGTAGGTCGTAGGTTGGGTCTTCGTGAGATGCCTGAACATAGGCGAAAAACCCTGAAATCCTCCTAGGACCGCGTAGAGGGCGGTCTCATCGCTTATGGGCTCGCCATTGAGGATGATTACGTCTACCCGGTCGATGTAGTCCGAGTCGGACTCTTCTTCTCCCTGCTTGATTTGCATCATGCGGAGGGGACCTTCGGGCCGACGACCACAGTGGCGAAGTACTCCGTGAAGACGTGCGCCAGGTCTTTAAAGGAGTCAATGGACCGAGGTGGCAATGAAGTGTACAACCGTAGGGCGAGGTCGTCCAGCGTCAGATCGAACAATAGGCACCGGGTCGCGACAGATGACCCACACCCGCTCATGAAGATGTTGAACTTCCTCAGTGCACTGGGTCCGATCGCCCCTCGTACACGGGTGTTTGCGGGGGAGCGATCTTGTGCTGCACGGGGGCGAGCTCGATGTCGATCGTGAGCGGCTCGCTTGGCCCGGCGATCGTCTTATTGGCGCCTGCCCTGGATTCCAGGAGCGCCTTCATGTCGTCGAGTTGACGTTGCATCGCGGCCATCGCCGTGGCTTGGTCGCTTGCAGATCGGCTTTGGGAGCGGGAGCCGAGGCGATCGTGTACCGATCTCCGGGCTCCGCTGCTGCCGGCCTCGGCACTCGGCGAGGGGGAGCCACGGCTAGGCTGCCTTCTGGGAATAGGGTAGGCCGAGCTTCTGGTGACGGACTCAAACTCCGTCGTCTCGTAGCTGGGGCCGGACTGCCCCGGTAGCCAGGTCGGGTCACTGCCCAGGCGATCGAAGACAGAGGTGCCCCGGCTGGCGAGCGCCTCTTCCTGCGGACGGAGCCTCACAGCGATCGCTCGGCCAGTGACGCCTTGAGCTTCCGCTTGGACTTCCGGCGGACGGCCGAGGGGGCGATAGCAGGAGGCGCGTTGAGAGCACTCCGTCGCTCCTGTAGGACGGCCAGGGCACCTTCGATCTGTTCCTTGGTTTGGAACCGATCGAGCGAGAGGCTTGGGCCGCCGTCCAGGGACGGGATCGAGCGTCTCTGACCGCGGCGGCTATCTTCCACCATCGGCTGTGGCTCGGACTGGGACGGAACAGTGGGCTTGGCCGGCTGGTCAGCGGCTCTTCGAAGCGGAGGCGGAAGACATGACTTCTGAAGGATTTCTTTGAAGTGCAGTAAGTGTCACTTCAAGTATCTGCCCCGAGAACAGTGAGTGTTCTTCGGGACGGTAGGTATAAAAAATCGAGGGTTGGATACCCTCCTTCTAGCGCCAATTGTTGTTGCCCAAAATATTTATCCGAAGATTAATACTGCTGGAAGACGGACAACAAACAACAATTGCGGGAGCACTTCCGAGAGTAGATAAATAATACAAGATTTGCCGGGTTTGTTAGGCCCGGGCTTGAATGCTCTCGCGAGATGTTATTAATACGAATATTCGTGGATACAAGTATTAATGAGAGAAATCTAAATACAATGAGTGTAAAAAGACTCTGTTAATCCGGCTCTTGAGCGAAGCTCGGTGTTCTTCGTCCCCGCCGGTAATCTGCTGGATGAGATAGGCCGGGAGAAGTAAGACCGAAAGATAGCTGTTGCCAAGAGTTGGATGTTAGCCAAGTGTGTGTGTATTTGCTTCTGTGTGGTATGAAAATACGAGAATGTAGGGGCTGAATCCAAGTGCAGGCTGCCCTCTTTATATAGGGGTTGAGGTGCCTTGTTTCCTAGTGGGCGATCGTCTTTCGGCCATTAATGTAATGGGGCGATCGTCCTAAAGGTCACATGGGCTGCCTGCCAAAAGTCCAGAGATCCACCGGCAAACACCGAGTGGCCCAATGAGGAGCCGGCACGCGTCCTAAGTACCGGTCACAGGAGGTCCCACTTTGTTACTTTCGGCGGACTTTGTCGGTGGCGGGGTAGGTGACAGCCGTGGTCACCGCCTTGTCCGTCGCCTCCTTTCGCAGCCCGGGCCTGTTGGTAGGTGAGGTAAGTGACAGTTTGTCGCCCTTTTGTGGATCTCGCACGTGGGTGCCGCCTCTGTTTGCTCGGCCTTGGCCGACCGGATGGCCATCGGCCCAGATCGTCATGATGCGGTCGTCTCTAGCCGGACACCGAGGATCGTTCTCGGCCAGAATCAAGGTCGGCAATGGTCGGTCACCAAGGGTCGGTCGGCAAAGCGCTGAGAGATGATCGTCCATAAGTCGGTCGCCAGAAGTCGGTCGCCGAGTACCGAGAGGCGATCGTATCTGAGGTCGATCGCTCGGCACCGGGACTTGTCCTGGGACCTTCGGCTGGGCGATTCATGCTTGTCTTCCGGGCTAAGGCTAGGTCGCCTGGTCGCTGGTCGGCGGTTCTTCCTCGGACGCTCGGCAGTGACTCGGTTGCCCGACCTCCTAGGCGATCGCCGGTCGGAAGGTGTTAAATCTTGACACAACAACTGATACTTGCCCACCAAGTTGCACTTCAAGGTTGATCCCACCAGTAGGTGATTAGATGGAACTACTCTAGTGACTAACTTAATATAACAAGCACATCTCCTACTGAATCTTCAAATCATAAGTTTACGTATACCTATCATAACCTTTTGATTCAGTCATTGACCATCCCAGAGTGAAATCAATGTGACTGAATTGATGTGAGTCGAGTTCGAGTATTCTAATCCCATTAGCATACCTATAACGTGTGATTCCACTAACCCTTAGTGGAGACAGGCACTCTCCATGTCAAAGTATATGTTATGCAAGTCTTCTATAAACTTAATGCCAAATTAAGTTGTAATATCCGATTGTAATTTTTCATTTGCACTATTGTATTGCACACATTTTATATGGATATATACTATGTTTATTATATCGAGATATTTCGGAATCAAATTATTTATGTTGGCGTTCATATTGTTTTGACTGTTAGACGTTGCATGGTAAGTTGCATTGACGCCAAGTACATTTGACCTAGCGCACGTTACGATTAGCGCCTTGCGTGCACTGTAATGACGACCGTTATGTACGTTAAGCTTGATAGATTACGTACATAACAGGGGTATCAGATTGCATCTCAACTTTCGGTGTGTGGAATCGCGCATGACCGCGGATGGCTAGAACTTTTGGCTTGATTCGGACATCTAAGTCAACCGGCATTACTTATGCAACTTTGTTGTGTTAGCGTACCTAATGATGGTGAGTTAACGTACATCATTTTTGTCAACGTACGCAAGGGGATGTGCAAAGTGAGGCAGTAGACTATGGATGATGTTTACATACGTAACACTAAGGTGTTAGCGTACGTAAAGAATGTTACTGTTGGGTTTCGGTGATTAAAATCGAGTTATGCAGCGAAAAATAAACTGGTCTAACCGGTAAAAACCAAGCCCCTAAACGGATCGATCAAGCATCGTATAAATGGATATAAATTGATGAAGATAAAATTAAGAATTCATGCCATCATAGACCTTCGATAATATCTTCTTGATTCCGAGCACAAACACAAATCCAATCGAACAAGCTTTTGGAAATTCTCGAGCACCGAAAGCACTGTGCCTTTACATATCATGTAACACCCCAAACTAGGCGGGTATTACAGTGCCGCGGACCCCCAACTAGGACCCACCAGGTGAATGAAACTTAATGAATTAAATAATATAATTGTAGTACCGAACCAGATTATATCATTAATTACTCCGATGAGGAGTTTCAAGTACAACACACCCAGGAAAATACCGAATACATGTATATTTTATATGAAGATAAAATATACAACACTGAATGAAAATGAATATCCAAACGGAAATCTGCAGCGGAAATATAAATGAAGAAACATGAATGACTGAAAAAGGACTGGGGCCCCCCTACTAGTATCACTGGGACTCCTCGCCGTCAATGTTCTCTTCATGTGCTTTAGCCTTGCCATGACATGAAAACAACATCCCCCAATGGGGTCTGTTACATAGAACAACAATCCTCAAGAGTTGAATAATATACAACAATCACATATCTTAGTTATGAATTCCAGCTGAAGAGGGGCACCATAGTACGCCCGTAATGGTATGTGCAACTGCACAAGACGAGTGTCCGGACACACCCGCCCTTGTGCCTAATTAGTCTCACGGAGGTATGTTACCGTGTGCACAGTCCATTGTATCGGTGAACCCAATCACATGACTATCAAGTGCCCGACTAAAAATTCCACACATCCCCACCTGGCCATACAATATGAACACAGAAGGCCACAAGGACAAAAGTGACCAATGAACATTAATGAATAATAATCCGACAAGGGTCAAGAATGACTCACCGAGATGAAATAACAATGAAATGAATGGCAGCTCATTCAAATGATTGGAACCGTCGTTCCTCGTGAATTGAATGATTAATTGATAATTACAAGTCTCGACATGAATGATATATTATGAGTGAATTACATGTATGAATGAACAACAACATAAGTAATGAATATCCCTTTAACCGAGTAAGAATTAACTTACTCAACACCGGTGAAGAATGTCCTTCCTCGAACAAACGTCCTAAAAGAGATGTCGGTCGCTCGAACAACCTTGAATAACACAATTACCAATAATCCTCTTAATAAACGATTTAAACATGATCACAACCCACTTCAAAAGTCGATACAACAATATCCAAACTCATTGGGGCATTATGACAAACACTTAGCAAACATTCATCCTTTGATTATAATCAACCCCAAATATATCGGAACCAAACTCCAAAATGAGTAGTTCAATCCAACAAAACACCTTCAATGATATCAATAATCCCATAGGAATCCACAAATCGAATTAACGACAATATCTAATCGAAAACCCCCAAAATATCAAAGTCAACTCTAAAGTGTTCTTGAATCAAACCCCAACATTCATGAAATCGAAAATATATGCCAATAAATCCGTAAGAATACATTTATCCAAGGTAGATAATCCATATCTAACATATTCCAACTTAAAACCAAGCTTACACGAAGAGATCGGAAGGAAAACATTAAAAATTCAAAATTCTGGATCCAAGAAATGTTTACGTTGATTTGAAGTATCGGAGAGGATGAAATGATGATTTATCCGAATAATAAGCTTGAAGATATTCATAGGTGGATGCAGCTCGAAGAGATCTCTCCAAATCGCCCGAAAACGCCCAAAAACAAAATGGGAAGTGAGAAATGACGAAACCTGGGCTGACTGTCCTATTTATACTGTTCCAGTTTAGCGCACGTTAAGCCCTGATATTTAGCGTGCGCTAGCGAGTTAATCGGACAGTCCAGTGAGCTCTGACTGCCTCATTAGCGTACGCTACGAACTTGGTAGCGTGCGCTAACGCCTTCCCGATAGCGTGCGTTAACCCAAAATGTTAGCATGCGCTAACTGAATATCTGATGCCCAAGAATCGCAAATCGTAACCTTCGCCCTCGACTGCTCGCGATAGCGTGCGCTGTTGGGATTTGGTGATTAAAATCGAATTACGCAGCGGAAAATAAACCGGTCCAACCGGATAAAACCAAACCCCAAAAACGGATCGATCAAGCATCATATAAACGAATATAAATAACGAGGAAGAGAATCAAAGAATACTTACCCTCGTAGTCCTTTGATGATATAATCTTCGGAGGAAAAAACCGAACAAGCTTTCTCCGGTTACCGACACGAACACGAATCCAATTCGTTGTAGCTTGTTGAATGATCCAACACCGAAATTTCCGAATGTCTCTACGTTATTACGCGTCGGATATTGATCGGAAAAATAAAATATCAATTCGTTCTCAAAGAACACGGCTAGGAATTGATACGGTATTTTTCTTCTCTTCTCTTCTTCCTTTTCTTTCTCTCAAAGATGAACAAGAAAAATGAAAATAAATTTTTCTCTCCCCTCCCTTAAGAACTCACGGCTGATTCATTCTCCTTGTGGTGAGTGATAGTGTTGTTTTATAACATGATTGAAAAGATACTAAAGATCAATATCATCATGTTATCTTTTGTCTTCATGTACAAAAACAACTCAAACTCACCCCACACCACATCATGACAACTAAAGGAAGTATCATGCAAGGTGGGAGGAAAATGAGGGGGCGGCCCACTAGATTTTAGGTGAGAAAACGAGCCGAGCCACTCGGTTCATGTACCGGACGTTCGCGTGTCTAGTCCGTTAAATACACTTCGTTTTATCCCAAATGTATTTATACTTAATTAATTAATCCAATTAATTAATTTTATCAAATACAAAATTATAATAATATATTTCCAAGAAATAATTATTTATGAATTAAATTAATTACCCAGTAA
Source organism: Orobanche coerulescens (assembly GCA_033398695.1). Classification (NCBI taxonomy): domain Eukaryota; kingdom Viridiplantae; phylum Streptophyta; class Magnoliopsida; order Lamiales; family Orobanchaceae; genus Orobanche; species Orobanche coerulescens. The sequence goes on along the minus strand of CM065815.1, from coordinate 111,356,224 downwards.
TTAATTTCAATTCACTAGACCGCATGATTTATCAAATAAATCAAATTAGATATCTAATATCCAATATTAATGAAGAGATAATCAATACATATTTATCTATCAAATATCCTTGTGCGCGACTCTGTAGGTCCGTCTTAGTCAGCAATGGGAGGAACCAAGGAGTACGGGTAACACTAAGCCAGTCTAGTGCTTCGTATCATAACCCAACTAAGAACGAATGATCGGATCATTCCAAAACCATTATGTCGTGAATACCGTATATGTATAAACCCTTCAATCATATGTCCCGGTCAAGTATTAGGGTCACGGAAAAGTCAAACCCTACTGTAACTTGACACTATGCTTTTTGTTAATGCAAACTGAGAACATCGAGCTCTCGTGTATCAAATACAACTAGCTCTAAATGCTTTGGCCAAAGACTTATAATCTCATTTGCCATTAACCGCATAGGACATTTACCTGCTCACTTACAGGAGAAAGAATTCTATCTTGGTATTCAGTAGAGACTGCTACTTGCCCACTAAGTTGCATTTCGAGGTTGACCCCACCCACCGGCAATTAGATCGAACTACTCTAATGACTAACTTAATGTCACAAGCACATCTCCTACTGAAACCTCAAGTCAAAGGTCCATGTATACCTATCACAACCTTTCGATCCAGTCATTGACAATCCCTGAGTGATATCCATGTGACCGAATCGAGGTGAGTCGTGTTCGAGTATCCTAATCTCCCTAGCATACCTATAACGTGTGCTCCCACTAAACCTTAGTAAATACTAGCACTCTACATGTCAAAGTACACATTATACAAGTGTTGTCTAAACTTATTGCCCAGTTAAGTTTTATCGACTTGCGAACGAGTTAAGCATTCGAGCTCTAAACACTTCCAGTGCCTATCTCCTTATCTCCATAAGGAGTAGAATGTTTGCTCTCAAATGCAAGGACTATTATTCTATATATCAAATCACAATGCCAGTGATATACAATAATATAGAAATAATTATTACCTTGTTAAATTTTCATAATTACAATACATATGCTCTCACTCTCTCATCCTCTGAGTGGCATTCGAGGGCATATATCTAACAATCTCCCACTTGCACTCAATGCCATAAACTATGGTTTCTTATACCCATACTCTCCAGATGTCTCTCTAAGACCTTCTGAGATAGTGGCTTGGTAAGCGGATCAGCAACGTTATTTGTTGTGTCTACTCTCTGCAGTATAACATTTCCTTCCTGAACCATTTCTCTCACAAAATGATATTTTCTCGCAATATGTTTGGTATTGTGGTGAGCCCTAGGCTCCTTAGCCTGTGCAACAGCTCCGTCGTTGTCACAAAACAGCGTCACGGGCTTCTCCGTATTAGGAACCACTTGAAGTTCCTCAGTGAACTTCTTAATCCAAAAAGATTCTTTAACAGCCTCCGTGGTTGCCTGGTATTCGGCTTGACATGTAGAGATAGCAGTCGAACTTTGCTTGGCACTTCTCCAAGAAACTGCCCCACCATTCAGAGTGAAGATATACCCTGATGTGGACATCTGAGCATCCATGTCCCCCAAAAATCTGAGTCTGTATAGCCCATCACTCTAATTTCTCCACCACCGTATGTAAGAACCAAGTCTTTAGTCCTCATTAGGTACTTAAGAATGTTCTTTACAGCAGTCCAATGTTCCTGCCCTGGATTTGACTGAAACCGACTTACTACGCTCACAGCATAGGCAATGTCCGGTCTAGTGCAAATCATAGCATACATGAGGCTACCTACTGCCGAAGCATAGGGCACCTTACTCATTTCCTTTCTGTCTTCCTCACTTTTAGGACACATCTCTAAGGAAAGTTTTGCACCATGTTGCATAGGAAGGAACCCTCTTTTAGAATCTTCCATCCTAAATCGCTTCAGGATCTTTTCTATATAGAGGGATTGGGAAAGACCTAACATTCTTTTTGTTCTATCCCGGTAGAGACGAATACCCAGATTATAGGTAGCTTCTCCCAAGTCTTTCATTGAGAACTCTTTAGAAAGCCAAGCTTTCACAGAACTGAGCATTCCTACGTCGTTTCCTATAAGTAGAATGTCATCTACATATAGTATTAAGAACGCAATTTTGCTTCCACTAACCTTCTTGTAAATACAGGGCTCCTCTTCGTTTTGGACAAAATCAAACTCTTTGACTGTCTCGTTAAAATGAAGATTCCAACTCCGTGGAGCTTGCTTCAGTCCATAAATGGCATGCTGAAGTTTGCATACTTTATGAATATTGGTTTGAGATATGAATCCCTTAGGCTGTTCCATGTAAATCTCCTCTTCGAGGAATCCATTTAGGAATGCCGTTTTCACATCCATTTGCCATATTTCATAATTTAAGTGGGATGCTATGGCAAGCATCATGCGAATAGACTTAATCATAGCTACAGGCGATAAGGTCTCGAAGTAATCGATTCCTTCTCTTTGGGAATAACCCTTTGCCACAAGCCTGGCCTTATAGGTATCAACCTTGCCATCTCCATCATTCTTTCTTTTATAGATCCATTTGTTTCCAATAGGCACTATGCCTTTAGGACGATCTACTAAAGTCCAGACCTGATTAGCATGCATTGAGTCTATCTCAGCTTCCATAGCTTCTTGCCACTTGTTGGAGTCAACACTACCATCGCTTGGTCGTATGTAGAAGGATCATTCTCTTGACTACTTTCTGTCATCTCATGGACACCCAGTTCCTCTTGATGCAGATAGCCATACCTCTCAGGTAATTGAGAAATTCTACTAGACTTGCGAGGTTGTGTTTGTATTTCAGAAGGTTGGGTTCTAATATCTTGCATAGGTGTCTCATTTGGTGTTTCTTTTATTTCTTCTAAAGAAATATTTCTACCTGCCCCTCCTTCCTGAATAAAGTGATCTTCCAGGAAGTGTGCTTGTATAGCAACGATGATCCTATGATCTTCGTGCATGTAGAATAGATATCCCATGGAATCCCCTGGATATCCTATGAAACGACCTTTCACAGACCTAGTTTCCAATTTCTCTACTTTAGTCTTCTTGACATAAGCAGGGCATCCCCAACTCCTAATGTGATTAAGACTTGGTTTCCTACCTCTCCACATCTCGTGGGGAGTCTTAGGAACGGATTTGGAAGGACATCTATTCAAGATATGCACTGAAGAAGGAGCGCGTAACCCCACGTATAAATCGGTAGATCAGTATAGTTAAGCATGGAGCGAACCATGTCCAACAAGGTTCGGTTCCTTCTTTCTGATACACCATTTAATTGTGGAGTAGCTGGAGGAGTGAATTGTGACACTATTCCTAGTTCCTTTAAGAACTCATCAAATTCGGTACTCATGTACTCACCACCCCACCGACCAAGAGTCTTAACACTAAGCACTGCTTGATTTTCAACTAGGGCTTTAAATTCCTTGAATTTATCAAAAGCTTCAGACTTATGTTTCATTAAGTACACGAATCCATACCTGGTATGGTCATCAGTGAATGTAATGAAATACTGAAAACCATCTCGTGCCACTTCAAAAGGACCACAGACGTCGGTATGGATCATTCCAAGTTTTTCAGCAGCTCTTTCAAAAGTCCCTGCAAAGGGTAACTTAGTCATTTTGCCTTGAAGGCAAGATTCACAAGTTGGATAGGGATCTGATCCCAATGGACCCATAAGCCCATCTTTCTCCATTTTATGAACCTTGGTCTGACCGATATGACCAAGTCTAAGATGCCACTTAAGTGCTTGGTTCGTTTCATCCCTACCACGCTTCCTAGTTATAGTGTTCACAGTTGTTTTATTCTTTAGATTTAAATGGTATAAACCATTTAATAATATAGCAGTACCAACCAATTTATTTCTAAAATAAATACGACAGGACCCATCTCCAATAAAGAAGTGAAATCCCTTTCGGTCCATGACCTAATTGATACAATATTTTGTGCCCCTTGGGCAAAACAAGTACATCATCTAAAGTAAGAATAAAACCGATTCTAAATCCAACATAAGGGATCCAATATCGAAGCCTCGACACTATGCCCACTTCCGACGGTGACCATCACCTCCCCGAATCCAGCCTTCCTACTGCTCCAGATCCTGATTCATTGTACAAATGTGAGAACTCGCACCGGAATCAAGTATCCAAGAAGTAGAATATACAGTTTCAGAACAATTTGTTTCAAAAACCAGTAGTTCCGTACCTGAAGGCGCATTACGGTCAAGCTTTGGACAGTACCTCTTCCAGTGGCCTAGCTCACCGCAGTTGAGGCATACATCCGTTTTCTTGGCCCCCTTGTTCTTTTGAACCATTGGGGCCCTGCCCTTTCCCTTGTCGATCTTGGCTATTGGACCTAACTGCTTCTTGTTCTTTTTCTTCTTATTCTTGGACTTCCAAGTCCGAGAAAAAATCACAAGTGCAGCTTCCTTTCCCTTTGTCTTCATCTAGGCGATCGTCGGTTGTTCATTAGCCCAGCTAAGTTACATGCAATCTCATTGCAGTTGAAGTTCATGACAAATTGTAAAAAGGAGTCAGGAAGTGACTGCAGGATAAGGTCAGTTTGGAGATATGCATGCATCTGAAAATTAAGAGCTTCCAATCTCTCAATCATCGAGATCATCTTGAGGACATGGTCCCCAACCGTCTCTCCTTCCTTCATCCTGGCGCCGAATAATTGTTTCGATATCTCATATCTAGCAGTTCGGCTATGCTCTCCATAGATCTCAGCCAGGTGCGATAAGATGGCTCTCGAAGATGTCATCTTTTCATGGGCACGTTGAATCTCATTGGTCATTGAGCCTAACATGTACCCTCGCACTCTTATGTCGTCTTTTACCCATTTCTCATGGGCATCGACATCTTCCTGATTGGCTCGGGTTCTTGCAGGAGCCGCTGGGATGTCCGCCTCCAAGACATATCCCAGCATTTCCATAGTTAGGACAATCCTCAAGTTTGGCTTGATCCACATAGTTCGGACGATCCAGACGTTCTTTTCAAGTAGTATAGCGAGTGGGTTCATTGTCATATTGAGAGTTTTGTTAATCGCAGAGAATAATTTAAGATTCGTTAGTGATTATTTAATTATGATCCGAGTAAAGAATTTAAGGACTTTCTTTATTCATAACTCGGCTCCCACTATTTTATCGGCATTTACACACTCCCATGTTAAATCCGGAAGTCTTGGGTGACTTCATAGTGGTGATCGATTTCTTTACAAAGTTTAATAGAGGGCAACCCATACGGTTTCTATTCTATTATTCTTTATAAAGCGGTGTCTAATACCAACCCATCTAATGGATGATTCGATCTTCTTTTACCCCTAGTTCACTTGCCCTCAACCCATTCGGTTTCTATGGCTCGCTGAACTATCTAAGTTTAAACCATCAACTCCTATTAGTCTGACAATTAAGTCTTACCCGGCAACCCATACGGTTTATAGGGGTTTGATTTGTCACAACCAAAGGCATCTAATGCACTCTAGGAATTTATCAACTTACCCCAAAAATATTACCCCGACATACTCGGAAGAATAATATTCCGGTTTAGATTTCAATTTTCCATGAGTTTGACGGAGGGTAGGAAACCTCGTAACCTTTATAACTTAGTGTTTGTAAGTGGGAGTATTAACGCGATTATATGTTACACTTTGCACATTAATCCGTTTATAAGCGTTAGCTTTGTCGGTTTGTTTGTTTGTCATACAATATGAAAACATACACAACCTAAAACTAACAACATGCAGTTCATGGACCGTTCCTAGAACAAAAACATCGTAATCTAATTACATGTCTTCGGTCTTGAATCTTCGTCTTCTCGAGCGAATCTTCCTCCGATCTTCGTCATTACATATAAATTTTACATTTGAAAAATTGCATCCTATACAAATTTTCTAGTAAAATAAATAGGCTCAAAACGGCCTTTACAACCCAATCGAACAAAACAAACGATTCAAAACTAGGTCCATGAACTACATCCCCATTCAAAATTCATGCAACAATTACATTAAAATAAATGGCAATAATAATTAATCTAAAATTGATCTAATCAATAAAAATTAATCCAACAATTAGAATTAATCCAATTAATTCATTTAAACGTTAATTTTAATTTGCTCCGGACAAAATAAATATTTCATTAAATTAATTCCCTTAAAATAAAATTACCATAATTATATTTTAGTCAAATTAAATCCAATTTAATTTGCGGAAAAATAATTTACCGAACGAAATATAAGCGAGTCGGAAAACACAAGGCCGGGCCAAGCCCATTGACCGACCCGGCAGCTTTAGTCATCCGGGTCCGACCAATTTTCCGGCTCATTTTTTTCGTCCCGAATCCAAAAATAATATTTTTCTAATTTTTATATTACACAAATAAATCAGTTTTTCGAAAGAAAAATAGATTTATATTGTAACATAAAATCATGAAAAATAATTTTTAGATGAACAATTAAACATCAACAATTAAAATTTTTATGATACTAAATCATAAAAAAAAATCAAGCATTTCAAATCCAAATATCGAATATACGATCGCATAGACCTTTCTCCGATACCACTGTTGGGATTTGGTGATTAAAATCGAATTACGCAGCGGAAAATAAACCGGTCCAACCGGATAAAACCAAACCCCAAAAACGGATCGATCAAGCATCATATAAACGAATATAAATAACGAGGAAGAGAATCAAAGAATACTTACCCTCGTAGTCCTTTGATGATATAATCTTCGAAGAAAAAAACCGAAGAAGCTTTCTCCGGTTACCGACACGAACACGAATCCAATTCGTTGTAGCTTGTTGAATGATCCAACACCGAAATTTCCGAATGTCTCTACGTTATTACGCGTCGGATATTGATCGGAAAAATAAAATATCAATTCGTTCTCAAAGAACACGACTAGGAATTGATACGGTATTTTTCTTCTCTTCTCTTCTTCCTTTTCTTTCTCTCAAAGATGAACAAGAAAAATGAAAATAAATTTTTCTCTCCTCTCCCTTAAGAACTCACGGCTGATTCATTCTCCTTGTGGTGAGTAATAGTGTTGTTTTATAACATGATTGAAAAGATATTAAAGATCAATATCATCATGTTATCTTTTGTCTTCATGTACAAAAATAACTTAAACTCACCCCACACCACATCATGACAACTAAAGGAAGTATCATGCAAGGTGGGAGGAAAATGATGGGGCGGCCCACTAGATTTTAGGTGAGAAAACGAGCCGAGCCACTCGGTTCATGTACCGGACGTTCGCGTGTCTAGTCCGTTAAATACACTTCGTTTTATCCGAAATGTATTTATACTTAATTAATTAATCCAATTAATTAATTTTATCAAATACAAAATTATAATAATATATTTCCAAGAAATAATTATTTATGAATTAAATTAATTACCCAGTAATTAATTTCAATTCACTAGACCGCATGATTTATCAAATAAATCAAATTAGAAATCTAATATCCAATATTAATGAAGAGATAATCAATACATATCTATCCATCAAATATCCTTGTGCGCGACTCTGTAGGTCCGTCTTAGTCGGCAACGGGAGGAACCAAGGAGTACGGGTAACACTTAGACAGCCTAAGTGTTGCATCAGAACTTGACTAAGAACGAATGATCGGATCATTCCAAAACCATTATGTCGTGAATACCGTATATGTATAAACCCTTCAATCATATGTCCCGGTCAAGTATTAGAGTCACGAAAAAGTCAAACCCTACTGTAACTTGACACTATGCTTTCTGTTAATGCAAACTGAGATCAACGAGCTCTCGTGTATCAAATACAACTAGCTCTAAATGCTTTGGCCAAAGACTTATAATCTCATTTGCCATTAACCGCATAGGACATTTACCTGCTCACTTACAGGAGAAAGAATTCTATCTTGGTATTCAGTAGAGACTGCTACTTGCCTACTAAGTTGCATTTCGAGGTTGACCCCCCCACCGGCGATTAGATCGAACTACTCTAATGACTAACTTAATGTCACAAGCATATCTCCTACTGAAACCTCAAGTCAAAGGTCCACGTATACCTATCACAACCTTTCGATCCAGTCATTGACAATCCCTGAGTGATATCCATGTGACCGAATCGAGGTGAGTCGTGTTCGAGTATACTAATCTCACTAGCATACCTATAACGTGTGCTCCCACTATCCCTTAGTGAATACTGGCACTCTACATGTCAAAGTACACATTATACAAGTCTTGTCTAAACTTATTGCCCAGTTAAGTTTTATCGACTTGCGAACGAGTTAAGCATTCGAGCTCTAAACACTTCCAGTGCCTATCTCCTTATCTCCATAAGGAGTAGAATGTTTGCTCTCAAATGCAAGGACTATTATTCTATATATCAAATCACAATGCCAGTGATATACAATAATATAGAAATAATTATTGCCTTGTTAAATTTTCATAATTACAATACATATGCTCTCACACTCTCATCCTCTGAGTGGCATTCGAAGGCATATCTCTAACAATTTCCCACTTGCACTCAATGCCACAAACTATGGTTTCTTATACCCATACTCTCCAGATCTCTCTCTAAGACCTTCTGAGATAGTGGCTTGGTAAGCGGATCAGCAACGTTATTTGCTGTGTCTACTCTCTGCAGTATAACATTTCCTTCCTGAACCATTTCTCTCACAAAATGATATTTTCTCGCAATATGTTTGGTATTGTGGTGAGCCCTAGGCTCCTGCTCCTTAGCAATGACTCCGTCGTTGTCACAAAACAGCGTCACGGGCTTCTCCGCATTAGGAACCACTTGAGGTTCCTCAGTGAACTTCTTAATCCAAAAAGTTTCTTTAGCACCCTCCGTGGCTGCCTAGTATTCGGCTTGACATGTAGAGATTGTTAGGAATATGCCCTCAAATGCCACTCAGAGGATGAGAGAATGAGAGCAATTGTATTGTAATTATGAATATTATATTTAATAAGGCAATTATTATTTCTATATTATTGTATATCACTGGCATTGTGATTTGGTATATAGAATAATAGTCCTTGCATTTGAGAGAGAACATTCTACTCCTTATGGAGATAAGGAGATAGGCACTAGAAGTGTTTAGAGCTCGAATGCTTAACTAGTTCGCAAGTCGATAAAACTTAACTGGGCAGTAAGTTTAGACAAGACTTGTATAACATGTACTTTGACATGTAGAGTGCCTGTCTTCACTATCAGTTAGTGGGAGCACACGTTATAGGTATGCTAATGGGATTAGTATACTCGAACACAACTCACCTCGATTCGATCACATGGATATCACTCAGGGATAGTCCATGATTGGATCGAAAGGTTGTGATAGGTATACGTGGACCTTTGACTTGAGGTTTCAGTAGGAGATGTGCTTGTGACATTAAGTTAGTCATTAGAGTAGTTCGATCCAATCGCCGGTTGGTGGGGTCAACCTCGAAATGCAACTTAGTGGGCAAGTAGCAGTCTCTACTGAATACCAAGATAGGATTCTTTCTCCTGTTAGTGAGCAGGTAAATGTCCTATGCGGTTAATGACAAATGAGATCATAAGTCTTTGGCCAAAGTAATTAGAGCTAGTTGTATTTGATACACGTGAGCCCAGTAATCTCGATTTGTATTAACAAATGCATATAGTCAAGTTACAATAGGGTTTGACATTACCGTGACCCTAATACTTGATCGGGACATTAGATTGAAGGGTTTATACGTATACGGTATTCACGACATAATGGTTTTGGAATGATCCTATCATTCGTTCTTAGTTAGGTTACGGTGTGGGCCACGAGACTGCTAAGTGGTGCTAACACTCATTGGATCCTCCCAATGCTAACTAAGACGAACCTACGCAGTCGCACGGGAATTGACGACGGATTATATTTAGCTTATTCTCTCTTGGTTAATATTGGACATTGGATGTCTAATTCAATTTATTGGATAAATTAAATCGGTCTCGTGAATTAAATAAATTACTGGGTAATTAATTTATTCATATTATTTCTTAGAGAATTTATTTTTAATATAATTAATTAATTAGATTAATTAATTATATTAATATTGAAACATACCAAGGTTTATCTATCGGATTAGATACACGAGGGTCCGTTTCACGGACCGAAACGAACCAACTTCTTTTTCTCCTCCCTTAGCCACCACCCCACTTTCATCAATTGACTTAGTGATTTTTTTATAAATGTGGGGACTTAATAATACATTTGATGTATTATTACTTCATTATTTATTCTTGAAATAATTGATGAGGTGTGTGTTTTGTTTATAAAATAAACACCATCTCCCTCATTTATAACATATGTGATCAGCCGTGAGTTAACTTAGAGGAGTGAGAGAAAAGTTTTCTAACTTTATACATTTTGAGTTCTAAGTGTATTTTGAGAGAAAACAATTTTTATAAAATACTTAGAGTATTTATAAAAATATATATAAGTTAATTCTATCAATTTCTAGCCGTATACTTAGAGTATAAATTGATAGAAATATTTTCCGGTCATCTTCCGACGCGTGATACGTAGAGGCACGGTGTTTTTGGTGCTCGGGAATTTCCAAAAGCTTGTTCGATTGGATTCGTGTTCGTACTCGGAATCAAGAAGATATTATCAAAGGTCTACGAGGGTATGATTTCTTAATTTATCTTCGTATATTTATATTCGTTTATACGATGCTTGATCGATCCGGTTTTGGGGTTTGGTTTTTATCCGGTTTGACCGGTTTATTTCCGCTGCGTAACTCGTTTTTAATCACCGAATCCCATCAGTGGTATCGGAGCGAGGTCTATGCAATCGTATATTCGATATTTGCATTTGGAATGCTTGATTATTTTTTATGATTTAGAATCATAATTGTTTTAATTGTTGATGTTTAATTGTTCATCTAAAAATTATTTTTCATGATTTTATGTTACAATATAAATCTATTTTTCTTTTGAAAAACTGATTTAATTGTGTAATATAAAAATTAGAAAAATATTATTTTTGGATTCGGGACGAAAAAAAATGAGCCGGAAATTGTATTGCCGACTCTTGGAATTTCACGCAAATGGTCAATAAGCCGGTCAATAATTTGGTCAGCCTGTCAGGCCACGGGCTTGGCCCGGCCTTGTGTTTTCCGACTCGCTTTTATATTTCGTTCGGTAAATTAATTTTCCGCAAATTAAATTGGATTTAATTTGACTAAAATATAATTATGGTAATTTATTTTAAGGGAATTAATTTAATGAAATATTTATTTTTTCTGGAGCAAATTAAAATTAACGGTTAAGTGAATTAATTGGATTAATTCTAATTGTTGGATTATTTTTTGTTGATTAGATCAATTTTAGATTAATCATTATTGCCATTTATTTTAATGTAATTGTTGCATTAATTTTGAATGGGGATGTAGTTCATGGACCTAGTTTTGAATCGTTTGTTTTGTTCGATTGGGTTGTAAAGGCCGTTTTGAGCCTATTTATTTTACTAGAAAATTTGTATAGGATGCAATTTTTCAAATATAAAATTTATTTGTAATGACGAAGACCGGAGGAAGATCTGCTCGAGAAGACGAAGATTCAAGACCGAAGACATGTAATTAGATTACTATGTTTTTGTTCTAGGAACGGTCCATGAACTGCATGTTGTTAGTTTTAGGGTGTGTATGTTTTCATATTGTATGACAAACAAACAAACCGACAAACCGCGCTTATAAACGGATTAATGTGCAAAGTGTAACATATAATCGCGTTAATACTCCCACTTAGAAACACTAAGTTATAAAGGTTACGAGGTTTCCTACCCTCCGTCAAACTCATGGAAAATTGAAATCTAAACCGGAATATTATTCTTCCGAGTATGTCGGGGTAATATTTTTAGGGAAAGTTGATAAATTCCTAGAGTGCATTAGATACCTTTGGTTGTGACAAATCAAACCCCTATAAACCGTATGGGTTGCCGGGTAAGATTCAATTGTCAGACTAATAGGAGTTGACGGTTTAAACTTAGATAGTTTAGCGAGCCATAGAAACCGAATGGGTTGAGGGCAAGTGAACTAGGGGTAAAAGAAGATCGAATCATCCATTAGATGGGTTGGTATTAGACACCACTTTATAAAGAATAATAGAATATAAACCGTATGGGTTGCCCTCTATTAAACTTTGTAAAGAAATCAATCACCACTATGAAGTCACCTAAGACTTCCGGATTTAACATGGGAGTGTGTAAATGCCGATAAAATAGTGGGAGCCGAGTTATGAAGAAAGTCCTTAAATTCTTTACTCGGATCATAATTAAACAATCACTAACGAATCTCAAATTATTCTCTGCAGTTAACAAAACTCTCAATATGACAATGAACCCACTCGCTATACTACTTGAAAAGAACGTCCTGACTGGTCCGAACTATGTGGACTAGCTTCGGAACTTGAGGATTGTTCTAAATATGGAAATTGTTAGGCGTATTTTTATACGCTTATTTATCATTATTTTGTAGTGTTTTGGTGAGTGAAATCATCTAAATGAGCTTTTAATGCCTTGATTTTGTATGATTGACAGGAAATTGAAGTCCGGGAGCTAAAACGAGGCAAAACGGGCGAAAACGGCAAAACTGGACAATGAGCCGCGGCGCAAGGAATCTGAGCCGCGGCACAGGAAGACACCAGCCGAGGGGCAGAGTAGGCTGTACTCTGTGCCGCGGCACAGCCCAGGTGAGCCGCGGCATAGAAGAATTATTTAACGCCCAGGTATTCAACTTTTGGCGATGTGCCGCGGCACAGGTTCAGTGAGCCGCGGCACACTTAGCGGGTTTGGTACGTCTGCGCGGATTCTGGGCCGTTTCGAAGCCAGTTTTTGTTAGGAATACTTGTTAGATTTTGATGATGTCATTAATTTAAAATCAAATGTTTATTAATTGGCAAAGTGTAAGGAAGAACCAAATGAGTATCTTCCATAGGCCAAAATACGTTAAAATTGGCAAAATGTAAAGAAGAACCAAATGAGTGTCTTCTATAGGCCAAAGTTAGTTAGGCTGAAAATCGGCTAAGTACTAAAGTACAGTCTAGTCCATCAAGAGAAGTACAGCCGACTCCAATCTGAGTAGCCCTGGTCAACTAAAATTTTATCAGAGAAGTTTGACCAGATCACTGAGGAACCTCGTGGAAGTCACCCGACTGCAAGTCTCAAACAGTATACAGCCAAGTGAACCTACCTGCAGAGAAGTAAGCTGCACATCAGTCTACTCAACTACAGCCTAGTACTCCAAGTCCACGTCAGCATGCTTTGAAAAGTCAAATATTACGGAAAGCTCACATGCAACGTGAAGAGACAAATTGGAGTGATTCCCGCAAGAGATATGATTTATTTAAATCATCCTGACCCACCGTGAAGACTTTAATCCTTTTATATTCAAAAGATTCGGCGCTCACATGCAGAAGTCATCACAACGGTCGGAAGATAAAATTAAATAAAGGGAATCCAGCCTTGCAACGTTCAGAAAAGATTAAACAAAGAAGTCTCCCTCCAACGGACGGATTTGTTCAGATTTGCAATGGCTACAAGGAAGAAGCTCAGAGTTCGTGATCTATATATATCCAGAGATTTGAAACTGAGCAACTACCGGTGCGAACATATACTCTAGCGATCAAAGCAAACAAAGCAATCTCAAGCAAACAAATAGCATCGTGAAAAAGAGCAGATCCAAAAAGTTCATATTCAAGGAAGCTCTTTAGTTGGAGAAGACAAACACTCTTGTCTTTAAATCTTGAGTACGGGGTACTTCACTGGTTGAAGTAGCAGATCAGAAGGCATCCGAGGATCGAGGATCAAGAGGTGCAAGGCGATCAAGTGTATACAACGGCACGGAATTCCACCGGTTGGAAGTGTTGTAGTGTGTAGTGAATCACCGTAATATTTATCACTTTGGTTGAGAATTATAGTGAATTCATCTCCAATAGTTTGGAGAAAAGTGGATTAGTAGAGGATTACCCCACCTCCGAGACCACTATAACCGTGTTATTTATCTGCTTTATCGCATCATACTCTAAATCACGCATACATTGTTAAAGTGTTTCATTAGATTAATTTATATTCGTCATCAGCTGACTTCCGCACTCATCCAAGAACAAACGACTCCAAGTCATTTGTTTGACTATCAGCTGAAGAAACTCACTCTTCGGAAAAAGAGTTCAAGAGTTTCTACAAGTCTATTCACCCCCCCCCCCTCTAGACTTGTACCTGGACGACTTGTGACCTACAAGTGGTATCAGAGAGGTTGGTTCATATTTTTTCACGAACCAGATCTACTAAGATATATATATCTTATCTCTCACGTTATAATGGAACACATGCACTCTAGACTACCTGTCTTTTCAGTTGACGAGTATGATCTCTGGAAGATAAGAATGCAGGCACATTTATCTTCAATCCATGACGACATGTGGTGCATCATTGAAGACGGTCCATTCATTTTCGAGAAGGACAATACAGCCGAGGAGATCGCAGCTGGGAGGCCCGAAAAGATTCCTAAGAAGAGAACGGAGCTGACCCCCGAAGAGAGAAAGCTAGCCAATCTTGACAACAGGGCCAGAGATGTGCTTTACCAAACTCTTGACAAATCCACAATGGTCAAGATTAAAAATTGCAAGAATGCCAAAGAGATTTGGGACACATTAGCTCTAATGTGTGAAGGAACGGAGCTGATCAAGGAGAACAAGTTGTCAATAGCCATCCAAAAGTTTGACAACTTTAAAATGAAGAATGTAGAATCTATAGACCAAGTGGACACAAGGTTCACCGAAATTATCAACGAGATCAACTCCCTGGGCAAAACATATGGCAACAGGGAAATGGCACTCAAGGTCCTCAGATCACTCAATCCCGAATGGAGCATGAAGGCTGTAGCTATGAGAGAGTCCAAAGACCTGAATAAGATAAAAATTCAGGAGCTGTTCTCTGATCTGAAGGCTTACGAGTTCGAACTTCCGAGTTCATCCTCGATCGAGCCTCACAGAGAAGGGAATCGCATTTGCACTGAGTCCCCGCTAAGAGCCTCATCTGATGTGAAACCTCCAAATCCGCTAGATTTTGAGGAGGAAATGGCTTTCATTATGCAAAGATTCAAGAATCTCAGGAAGAACTACTCCAAGTATAAGAAAAACTACAAGGAGAATCCTTAAGAAACCGTAAGGTGGAAGTCGGAAAGTTGAATGTTACAATCACACAAGATAGGACACATCCAAATGGATTGTCCCGAGCTCAAGAAGGATGAAACCAAAAAGGAGGTAGCCGTAAAGGAAGACAAGAAAAGCTCTCATCGGAGAAGACCAGAGCATGTCGAATCAAGCGGCGGTTTCTTTTCTCGATGACGACGAGGAATATGATTGCACGATGGCAAACTTGGGCCGATGAAGAGGTAACCTCTAAACCTACCGGTTCAAATAATAGCTCACCATGTCGCAAGATATGGATTTACATGAATCGGTAAATCAATTATTCAAAGATTTGAAACACTTAAATCGCACACCAAGTCAGACACAGAGAAGACTAAGTACCAAGATGAGAATAGGCAATTAAAAATGATTTCAAAAACTCACCTAGATTTAAATAAGATCGAGACAAATACAAATGATTTCAAAACTGCAAGTGCCAATACAAATTGAGATAGACCGGCTAAATATTTTACTTAAAGAAAAGTCACCGCACTTGCTCATGCCAAAGCCGAGTTTACTAAGCCGGCACGTATAAATAAAACTCAAAGCGCAGGAAATAACCTCCCCGAAAGCGTCGTTAACTCGACGAATTGTGTACTAACAAGAGGCCACTATATTCCGTGATCAGGCCTCGATATGATCCCCACACTCCCTCTAGTTCTAAAACCACTTTCATCAAGGGAGAAACAATGGTCTCGATCACGAGCCTGTATAAACCGATTTTCAAAAACAGCAATAACAGTCAAACGTCTAGTCAGCAATGTTACACTGCATACCACCTAGACAGCGACTAGCAAAGGGCCTGCAAAAGCAAAGAAATTCAGCATAACATGCCCACTATTACCAACAACTCCCTAAAAATAGATTTCATAATGGGAGGGGCGGATGGAAACCTCAAGGTTATCCAAATTACCAAAACGAACAAGTGTGGAGACCACAAAGATTTAATAAATGGTCTCACTTAGATTTAGAAATGGCTCACACTATTTTGAGGAATATCCTAGATACAATCCAACCAGAGATTTAGACCTCGACCACGTGCACCTTTTAAGGGTTATAATAATAATTCCTATAATCCAAGGAGAAATCAATTCTCCAGAAACCAACTAACCCCAAAGGACCCACACAAATCTGGTACCTAAATCTCTCGCTTGTTTAATTGCGAGAAAGGTGGAAGGACTACAACCACATCTCCTCAAGCTCAAATTTTGGAGGTGAAGAATGGTTTGTAGACTCGGATGCTCAAGGCACATGACCAAGGAACAAGAAGATGCCGACCAAATATATCAAAGAAAGAGGTCCCGATGTAACCTTTGGAGATAGCTCTAGAGGACAGACAAAGGCTTTGGAGAGCCGCACCGAGGAAACATTGTCATATCCAAAGTCCATTATGTCAAAGGTCTCAAATACAATCTCCCGAGCATAAGCCGCCTGCGACGAGAAGAATCTAGTAGTCTTCACCATCTTGAAGTGTATGGTGATAGACATCTTATCTGGAGAAATAAAGCTACAAGGTTTCCAAGAAGAGATGTATACATGATTGATTGGAACACAGAACACCTAACTCCTGTTTTCTATCCAAGATCAGTAGTGAGAATGGATGGTCGTGGCACAAAAGACTATGTCACCCGAACTTCAAAGCCATCAACAAAATTAGCTCTCAGAAGCTAGTCAGAGGACTTCCAAATGAAGCATTCAAGAATGAAGCACTCTGTGATGCATGTCAGAAGGGAAAGCAGACCAAGGCGTCGTTCAAGCCAGTGCAGCCTACAACGCTCACAACAAGGATCTTAAATCTACTCCACATGGATCTATTTGGTCCTATCAAGCCAAGGACTTTGAGCGGCAGAAAGCATGCTCTTGTGATTGTAGATGATTATTCAAGGTACACTTGGATCATTTTTCTATACAAGAAAAGTGAAACCTTGACCAAGTTACTCCGAGCCGAGAAGGATCCAGAATGAGAAATCCCTCTCCATAATCAAGATCGATCGATAGAGGAGGAGAGTTCCTCAACAAGGCGATAATCGATTTCAGCGATCGTAATGGGATCCAAGATGAGCTCTGCGGCCGGGACGCCCCGCAGAATGGTGTTGCTGAAAGAAGGAACAGAACCCTGAAGGAAGCAAATAGGTCCATGATTGCGAAGCGGACCTACCCAAGAGGTTCTGGGCTGAAGCCGTTAACACACCGCCACACCTGCATCAGAGTATGATAGTAGGGAGACATGGCAAAACTCCCTATGAGGTTTGGAATAATAGAACTCCTACCGTTGCTTACTTTCATGTTTTTGGTTGTAAGTGTTTCATCCACAACAACGGTAAAACACAAACTAAATGCCTTTGATGCTAAAACTCGATGATGGTTTATTTATGGGATATTCCCAAAGAAGCAAGGCATATAGAGTTTTCAACAAAAGAACCTTAGTTGTGGAGGAAACACCCCATGTTGTTTTTGATGAATCTACCGTTGAGTACAGAAACAACTTGAGCAAATTGAGAACAAGCTCAAGTCAAGAACCCTTGAAGAAGTCATTGTACATGACACTGAATGGTGGACTCACCTGCAGATCAGCTGATGACCCAACCGCACCGATGAAGACCCAATCGCAGATCGACAGATCATCAAACCTATCTCGATCCAGCTTGCCGCCAAGAAGACCAAATGGAGTCGACAAGGACTCATCTCAGCTTCGTAACCAAGTCAGCAGATGACAAGGCGGTAGCCGATCCAATTGCGCACTGTAATCCAGCAGATGTAGACAACCACCAGAGCAATCCAACGGGGAACAAACCTAAGAGGACGAGATCCCCAAATGGCTTAAGGATCATCCAATTCAAGAAATCATCGGAAAGTTGATCGATGGAATCAAGACAAGACAAGTCAACTCTACCGGCAGAATGGCGATGTTCTCATGTTTCATGTCGCAAATTGAACCCAAGACGGCGTAACAAGCCTTGGAAGATTATTCATGGATTAACGCCATGCAAGAGGAATTGGAGCAGATGGAGAGAAACAAAGTTTGGGAACTAATGCATGCACCTAATCACAAGAAAGTTATTGGCACCAAGTGGGTGTATAAAAACAAAAGTGATGAAGACGGAGTCGTTGTTAGGAATAAAGCCGACTCGTAGCAAAGGATATGCACAATGTGAGGGAATAGATTTTGATGAAACTTATGCACTGTTGCAAGATTAGAAGCCATCGACTATTCCTCGCATATGCCGCATTCAAGAATTTTGAAGTCTACCAAATGGATGTAAAAAGTGCGTTTCGAATGGAATCCTAGAAGAAGAAGTCTATGTAGAGCAACCCCGTGTTTTGTCAAAGGAGACAAAGTCTATAAGCCGTTGAAGGCTCAGATGGACTCAAGCAAGCACCGAGAGCATGGTATGAAACACTGTCTGTGTTTCTTGAGAAAAATGGATTTTGCAAAGGAAAAGTGGACAAAACCCTATTCAGAGTGGAGCACGAAGGCCACATTCTAATAGTTCAGATTTATGTGGATGACATCATATTCGGGTCAACCAATCCAGAACTATGTGAGAAATTCTCCAACCTCATGCAAGGAGAATTTGAGATGAGTATGATGGGAAAGCTTAACTTCTTTCTAGGATTACAAGTTAAGCAGATGGAAAAAGGAATTTTCATCAACCAGGCAAAGTATACCCGAGATCTCATCAAGAGATATGGAATGGAATCAGCCAAACCCGCAAGAATTCCAATGAGCACAAGCACTCACCTGGATGCAGACGAGGCAGGAATATCAGTGGACTCAACCCACTACAGAGGACTCATCGGATCTCTTCTGTACCTAACGGCAAGCAGGCCAGACATCTCATATGCAGTTGGAGTTTGTGCAAGATTCCAGTCCAAGCCGAAGCAATCACACCTAGATGCAGCCAAGAGAATAATTAAGTACCTAAAATCTACCATTAATGTTGGACTATGGTACCCCAAAGATGACAACTTCGAGCTGTCAGGATACTCAGATGCGGATTTCGCCGGATGCAAAATCAATAGGAAGAGCACTAGTAGAACGTGTCAATTCCTAGGAACCAGACTGATATCCTGGTTTAGCAAGAAGCAGGTTTCTAACTCTATCTCCACTACAGAGTCAGAATACCTAGCTGTAGGTAGCTGTTGTGCACAAATTCTATGGATCAGACAACAGTTAAGGGACTACAATATTATTGCCAACGAAGTTCCTATTTGGTGTGACAACAATAGTGCTATTGCAATAACCAACAATCCGGTTCTGCACTCAAGGACGAAGCACATTGACGTTAAGCACCACTTTATTCGAGACCACGTGCTTAACAAGAGGGTTAGAGTTGAAAGAGTCAGCACAGACTACCAGATAGCTGACATCTTCACAAAACCCCTGCCAGAAGAAAGATTCCTAGAGCTTAGCAGAGACCTTGGATTACTAGATTGGGAATCTAGTTCTGAAGCAAGTTGAAGGAAGGACGAACCCCCAGAATCAGCCTAAGCTGATGCAGGCGAGAAGACGAAGGCCAGTCGAAGCAACTTAGCTGTACAGATCACCAGGCGAGAGGTCAAACTCACCTGTAGCAGAGCGGCCAACAGTCAACGAATCAGACCAGCTAAGTTCTCTAAACTGATCTCTAATTTTTAAATTTTATCTGCCATATTTATAATATTATTTTGGCTTAAGAAATAGCATTTAAAAATACATTTTATGAGCCGAGTGGCAATTTTAAATACACGCGTCACACGCCTATTTAGTTAACCTCTACGGTGGCCAATCAGAATCAACCGTCAATTTTTAAATGGGGCCACCGATTCAAATTTGAAATTCAAAAGAATATGAAAAGGCGTACCACCGCTTAGACTTATAATAAAATAATTCAAACATCCTTTCATCTTCTTTATAAGGAAGAAAGCTTTTCACTTTTCTCTTTACGCTTTCAAGAAACCCTAGAACTTACAGAGCAAAATACACACTAAAAAATCCTAAAATCTTTTGCAGAAATGGCATCTTTTGACGGAGCAAACTTGAAGGCGATGAAGGACCAGGTCATCTTCTCCATGGTCGTCGATTTCGAAGGATTACTGGAAGCAAACCTAGAGGACTTTGATATGCTCGACTTAATCCGGGCGATGAAACTGAACGGAATCTACCCGTTTCTCGAAATCAACCCTCAACACTTGTTCAAGGAAGATGTGGTTGAATTTTATCGCAACGCTCACCTGATTCAGCACGAGATTAAGAGCGAAGTCGGTGGAGTACCAGTCACCATAGATACAGAGAAGATTCGTTCTGTGTTCGGAATGAAACATCGCGGTTTGGCGGTCGAAGCGCTCAAACAATCACCCGCCGAAACGTGGAAGACGATTAAGCTCGAAAATGTCCCTGAGAAATTGAAGTTTACAGCGAAGAGAAATGAGTTGAAAAGGGTCTATCGAGTTGCTTTGGATATCACAAATAAGATAGTCATGGGAATGGCAGGAAGCTATGACCAACTATCATCTTCAAAATTCATGGTGTTGGGTGCGTTAATTCAGCGAGAGGAAGTTGATTGGGCCGATTATATTTTTAGGCAACTTGTTCGCGAGGTGAACAAGGTCGAATGGCTCGAGGGAGAGAAGAAGTTCAAGACTAAGTTGGCGTTCGGAACGCATCTTAGTTGGTTCTTGGAGCAGATTGGAGTGGCCAAGGGAAACATTGACCCTTTCCACCCCAACAAGAGGCTTGGTCATATGGACCATGACAAGAAGAAGGTTGGAGTCACTGGGAGGGCAGCCCAGATATTGAAGGATTTACCAGACTCAAGCTATTGCCCAAGGTACGATCTATCAGACTCGGACCAACTCATTGAGATCGAATCGGCAATGAGTCCGAAAATGAGTCCGATGATACTCCAATCGCCATCCGTTTCAAGAGAAGGGGACCACTTTGAAGGACCTTCCAACCTGCATCATCTCCCGAACCCTCTCCAAAGAGGCCAAGGAAGCCGCAGTCGGTGAAGGAGAGCACGAACATCATGCCGCCCATCGCCTGGGCCAGCTCACCTGCACCACCGCACTGCACACTCGAAACCCGAATTGTACTGTCATTACTCCTCCAAAGGTACATGACCGAAGAAGAGGAAGCAGTGTCTTGTTATATCTATCCTCGCGCATTATACATTCAATCTTTTGGAAAATAACACTTTTAATCTTTCCATAGAACAACTTCAGCTTGTCAAGCCACAAGCAGAAAAACATTCCTTTGTCAATATTTTTAAGGAGTGGAAAACTCTTAAAACCATGTCCTTTACAAATTTTCAAATTTTTGTTGAAACTAGTGGATGGGAATACCCCCAAGTCACGGAGGATGTTCTGACTGATTTTTGCAAAGAGTCAGATTTGGCTTTACTCCTCCAGGATAACTGGTTCATGTCACATTTTGAGACAAACATGGACCATTTTATCCACTCTATAATGCTAAGTATTTTTGATGGTACTTTTGGAGAAGAGGAGGAAGAGAAAGTAGAAAAGGAGATTAGGATAGAAGAAGTTGATGAAGATAATGAAATTATCAATTTGGTTGAGGAGGATGAAGAAGCAAAAGAAGAACAAGAAGAAAACATACCAGTTGAAAAGGAGACAGAGGAAATTGAAAAAACAGAAGAAGTGGAAGATGAAGAAAATGAAGAAGAAGGAGAAGAAGTGGAGCAAGAAAAGGAAGAAGAAAATAAGGAGGATGATGATGATGATGATGAAGGAGAGAAGGAAAAAGATGATGCTAAGGATGATGATGATGATGATGATCATGATGATAGAGGTGAAGGAGGAGCTGGTGTGGTTACTGGAAAAGAAAAAGAAAAATCTGGAGAAGTAGAAAAAGAAAAATCTGGAGAAGTAGAAAAAGAAAAATCTGGAGAAGTTGAAAAAGAAAAATCTGGAGAAAAAGAAAAAGAGAAATCTGAAGAAGAAGAAGGGAAAGAGGAAGAAAGAGAAAAGGAGCCAGAGCAAGAGCCAGAGCCTACCAACGAAGCTGCAGATAGGATTGTTGTGCCTCCCGTACACCACCTCTAGATGCAGAGTCGGGCAGAGGACTCAGTGTCGGGACCCGGAGAAGACTCTATCTCGACTTACCCGCTGCAGCAGAGCCCGCAATGAAAGTGGCTCCATTGCTGAAGGATCAGGAGAACACTCCCCATCAGCTCAGTTATCCCCTACCATGACTGAGCTGATCAAGCAGATTGTCAGAGACACCATTGGGGAGCTGCTGTCAACACAGGTCACTCCTGACCTTCAAATCATTAATGCCAAAATCGACACCTTACTGCAGAGACAGATCCCTCAGCCTCCTCCTCCTACAAACAACAGAATGCCTTTTGGCATGTCTGACTGGATGAGCCGCATGGAGCAACAATTAACAACCCTCATTGATGCTGGCAAAAAGGGGGAAGAGAGGATTCAGGGGGAAGAGAGACAAATCAGAAGTAAGAAAAAGCAGGATGTCCCTCAGATTGAAGGACCATCTAGCCTGAAGAGGAAGGAACCTGTAGAATCAGAAGACAAGGCTGACCAGCCTGAAGGGAAGCGCAGAAGGACCAGAGGCGGCTTCGAACCTACTCTTGAATGGGAAGGTCTGGAGCTATGGAATGTTGAAGATTTCTGCCCACTTGAAGCTATTGAAATGTGGGGAGCTGCAAGGAAGAAGTTCATCAGAGACTTTTATGTCTGGGAACTATTTCAAGATGACAAACTCTCCCCACAGGAGATTTTCATAAACTGGATGGAAGAGGTTCATCCTAAGCTTTGGGCTGTTCTAAAGAAGTACGCAAAAGAGCAAAATGCATTTCCCATGATCCCTAAATTCAGAGCTGAAGAAGCACCAATCCGCATGGATGGTGAACTTGATGAACTACAACTACAGGAGGAAATCAAGCGAGTCTGCCTTGAAAACAAATTCAGATCGCAGCAGGAGCAGGATTTCGCAGCTCTAGTGGTGAAAAGGAAGTATGGCCTTGCTCCACCAAGGTAAGACCCATTGGAGCCAAACCATTCGGACACGCCAAGCGGCCTGTTCGAAGAGGCAGAGGAAGAGGCAGATGATTTTAACTATTTTCTTACTTGTAATTTATTTTCTGTACTTAAACATTCTTGTATAAATTCTATGATAAAAGTCAGAAAATTTTATGAACAGTCTGTTGAATGACAATTTTCCAGTTGTCTCAATATTTGACTGATTTCAGTTTTGTCTCGCACTTAAGTGCAGACTTGGTCATTTGATTTCTTACTTAGTTTTGCCATCATCAAAATAGGGGGAAATTGTTAGGAATACTTGTTAGATTTTGATGATGTCATTAATTTAAAATCAAATGTTTATTAATTGGCAAAGTGTAAGGAAGAACCAAATGAGTATCTTCCATAGGCCAAAATACGTTAAAATTGGCAAAATGTAAAGAAGAACCAAATGAGTGTCTTCTATAGGCCAAAGTTAGTTAGGCTGAAAATCGGCTAAGTACTAAAGTACAGTCTAGTCCATCAAGAGAAGTACAGCCGACTCCAATCTGAGTAGCCCTGGTCAACTAAAATTTTATCAGAGAAGTTTGACCAGATCACAATGAGGAACCTCGTGGAAGTCACCCGACTGCACAAGTCTCAAACAAGATATACCCAAGTGAACCTACCCGCAGAGAAGTAAGCCGCACATCGCCTACTCAACTACAAATTTAGTACTCCAAGTCCACGTCGGCATGCTTTGAAAAGTCAAATATTACGGAAAGCTCACATGCAACGTGAAGAGACAAATTGGAGTGATTCCCGCAAGAGATATGATTTATTTAAATCATCCCGACCCACCGTGAAGACTTTAATCCTTTTATATTCAAAAGATTCGGCGCTCACATGCGTAAGTCATCACAACGGTCGGAAGATAAAATTAAATAAAGGGAATCCATAATTGAAACGTTCAGAAAAGATTAAACAAAGAAGTCTCCCTCCAACGGACGGATTTGTTCAGATTTGCAACGGCTACAAGGAAGAAGCTCAGAGTTCGTGATCTATATATATCCAGAGATTTGAAACTGAGCAACTACCGGTGCGAACATATACTCTAGCGATCAAAGCAAACAAAGCAATCTCAAGCAAACAAATAGCATCGTGAAAAAGAGCAGATCCAAAAAGTTCATATTCAAGGAAGCTCTTTAGTTGGAGAAGACAAACACTCTTGTCTTTAAATCTTGAGTACGGGGTACTTCACTGGTTGAAGTAGCAGACTGTAAAGGCATCCGAGGATCGAGGATCAAGAGGTGCAAGGCAGTCAAGTGTATACAACGGCACGGAATTCCACTGGTTGGAAGCTGTTGTAGTGTGTAGTGAATCACTGTAATATTTATCACTGGTTGAGAATTATAGTGAATTCATCTCCAACTGGTTTGGAGAAAAGTGGATTAGTAGAGGATTACCCCACCTCTGAGACCACTATAACCGCCTGTGTTATTTACTGTTTTACTGCATCATACTCTAACTGCTGCATACATTGTTAAAGTGTTTCATTAGATTAATTTATATTCGTCATCAGCTGACTTCCGCACTCATCCAAGAACAAACGACTCCAAGTCATTTGTTTGACTATCAGCTGAAGAAACTCACTCTTCGGAAAAAGAGTTCAAGAGTTTCTACAAGTCTATTCACCCCCCCCCTCTAGACTTGTACCTGGACGACTTGTGACCTACAGTTTTCAACCGATTAATACGGACGCGATTTGTGGAGGTGCTGAGCTATAAATAGGGCTTAAGACCCTAATTTAATTATCTTGGAATCATTGAATCTAAACCTAGGAGAGCTTAAGCTTGGAGACAGAGAAGAGGAGGAAAGCGTAAGAATTCAAGGTATATGAGTCAAGAACGGAGGAATACGAGATTCATCTGCGTTTTAATTTTATGCTTTCGTTTATTTTTTCTCGTATTTTCGCTTTTAGTATGTCGTGCTAAAGCCCTAATCTAGGGTTTTGATGAAACCTTTGTTTTGACGAATTGATTGAGATTATCCAATTTATTACCTTTTTATTGAGTTTTCCCAATTATGTTTAATGCTTGCAATTATCTTGCCAATAGTTGTATTGATTTAATCATTCACTTCGAATCGGGAGAGGAGATTTGGTGAGGAACTATTGGTGAGGACCGTTTTATTCTGTGAGATAGGAATATACTCATAGGAACTACGTGGCCTTTAGGAGATTTCATGCTTTTTGCCTAGCGACGAGATAATTCACCTAGGGATAGAGTGCGTTAGTCGCCGTTAGATAAATCTATTGACCTCGGGAGAGGCGGTAGAATATATTAGCAATCTCCGCCTTCAGTAAATTGGGAAAATTATTTATTACGGATAATTGAGAGTAAATTCGGATAAACTAAGGTGGATTCAGAACCCTAGACGTATTCATCATTTGATTTCCTTAATCCAAGATATTGTTTTCTACTGCTTAGTATTTTAGAAATTCTTTTAGTTATTAATCCAAAAACCCAACTTCGATTGTTCAAATAAAATTGGAATACGAAAATGTCGGTAGTTAGAGATTCAATCCTCGTGGGAACGATACTCTACTTATCACTTTATTACTTGTAAACGATGACGTGCACTTGCGTGTAGGAAATATCGCAACAAAGTTTTTGGCGCCGTTGCCGGGGATTGAAATTTTTCTAATATCAATTTAAGTATTTCCAGTCTTAATTTGAACGTTTTATTTTTATTTTTGCGTATTTAATTTTGTTTATTCGTTTTTCCTTTCAGGACCTTTCGTTAGTGCATGAGAAGACTCGGTAACGAAGGCCTACTACCTTTGGACACCGAGCTCGAGCGCACTCTAAGAAGGAACAAAAAGGAGAAAAGAGAGTCTGCAGACGACTGGCCAACATGGCCGAGAATATTGAAATCCAAGGAGGAGACAACCAAGTGCGGCAAGTTCAACCGAACTAGCTCTTCGGGATTATGCCATGCCGCAAGTCAACGCAAATTTTTCGAATTCGCGTCCCACCATCCAAGCTAATAACTTTGAGATCAAGCCCGCCATTATTCGGATGGTGCAAAGTAGCCCATTCTCGTGGATCGCCAAGGACGACCCGAATGCCCACATTGCTTCATTCCTTGAGATATGCGACACATTTAAGACTAATGGCGTCACCGACGATGCCATCCGATTGAGGCTTTTCCCTTTTTCTTTGAGGGATAAAGCAAAGTTTTGGTTAAATTCCCTACCACCGGGGTCGATTACAACATGGGAGAGGTTAGTGCAAGCCTTCCTTGCAAAATTTTTTCCACCAGCTAAGACGGCGAGGTTGAGAAATGAAATAACCACTTTTGCCCAGTACGATATGGAATCGCTCCACTAGGCGTGGGAGCGATATAAATAATTGCTTCGAAGATGCCCTCATCACGGCATTCCTGATTGGCTTCAGCTGCATACGTTTTATGGTGGTTTGAGTGCTTCTACACGCACTCTTGTGGATGCGGCCTCCGGTGGAACATTCATGGGAAAATCTATGGCCGAGGCTCATGTGCTTTTGGAAGATATGGCTGAAAACGCATACCAATGGCCAGCAGAAAGATTGACACCGAAAAGAGTAATGGAAGTTTCAAGCAATGACCCGATCTCCACCTTGTCAGCTCAAGTCGCCGCTTTGACACAACAGCTCCAGACATTTTCGCACGCACCAACCCCCGTCACCATAGAGACATGCAATTGGTGTAACGGATCACACCCGAGCGCGGAATGTCAATTTGGAAATCCGTTCGAGCAAAATCAGATGGAGCAGGCTCAATTCGTAGGAAATGGGAATCGACCGAATAACCCGTACTCCAATACTTATAATCCGGGGTGGCGCAATCATCCCAACTTTTCATGGAGAAACGGACAGAACGCACACCAGCCCCCTTTCGCTCAGAATCAACAGCAGCCCCCTTCCGCTCCCAAAGTGTCTCTCGAGGAAGCGCTTGCAAAATTGGCGACAAATACGAGTCAATTTATGACTCGGATGGAAGCTACACTACAAAATCATTCTGCTTCCATTCGGAATTTGGAGGTCCAGCTGGGCCAAATCGCTAATGTGTTGACAGCTCGTCCGGAGGGAGCATTGCCGAGTACAACAGAGATTAATCCTAGAGAGAGTCTAAACGCAGTTAGCTTGAGAAGCGGGAGAGAGTTGCTGGATCAGCCGGAGCTGGGTAAAGAGAAGAAAGTGATGGAGGAAGAGATGGATTTAAAGCCAGAGGAGTCAAAGGATGTGAATCCGGATAACTTGAAGACATGTGTTCCCCTGCTCCGCTTCCGCAGACTACAAAGAAAGAAGGGCGGACAAACAATTTTCTAAATTCCTTGATGTGTTCAAAAAGCTTCACATAAATATTCCGTTCGCCGACGCATTGGAGAAGATGCCGAGTTATGTCAAATTCATGAAAGAGATATTATCTAAGAAGAGAAAACTTGAAGAGTTTGAAACGGTCACCTTGACAGAGGAGTGCAGTGCCATTCTTCAAAAGAAGCTCCCACCTAAATTAAAAGATCCGGGAAGCTTCAACATACCTTGCACCATGGGGAATTTTTCATTTGATAAGGCACTATGCGATCTTGGTGCGAGTATCAACCTCATGCCTCTGTCGATTTTCCAAAAGCTGAATATTGGGGAAGCTAAGCCAACCACGCCTCATTACAATTGGCGGACCGATCGATAAAGTATCCGAGGGGAGTGATCGAGGATGTATTAGTTAAGGTTGACAAGTTCATCTTTCCAGCCGACTTCATCGTACTAGACATGGAGGAAGATGAAAATATTCCGATCATCTTGGGACGACCATTTCTAGCGACGGGCCGCACCCTTATAGACGTGGAAAAGGGGGAGTTAACTCTGAGGGTCCAAGACGAGCAAGTTACTTTTCAAGTGTTCAAATCGTTCCCATGTCCCGGAAGTGCTGATAAAGAGTCTCAAATTGAAAGTGTGGATGTTGTTGAAAGAGGAAAGCACCGAAAACATCGTCGGTGGAAAAATTCAGATTTTGTATTGAATGGCCCAAGTTTTAAGAAGGATGTTGAACGAGTGGCATTCCTCGAGCATGAGGAAAAATCTGCTGCAGTCGTGAGTTCGTTGGCGAAGGAGGAGAGTGAGCTGAGAGCCAAGCGGACAATTAGTCATGGAGAAACCGGGTGTTTCGGAAAGTTATTCAAGTCGAAACCTTTCCGCAAACTACATTTGATGACTGAACCGAAAGTCGAACTGCTGATGACAAATGATCATAATTTTTACCAAAATACAAACGGTTCGATGAACGGGGCGGAAGCCAAATGGAGTTTGCGAAAAGCGAACTAACGTTGTTCAATAGGTCCGGCTGAAGACTATAAACTTAGCGCTTCTCGGGAGGCAACCCGAGTTCGTAGTTGTAGATTCTTTGTTGTTTGCTTGCATTTTTAGAGTCTCTTTTTGTCTTCTTTCTTCTTTGATCCATCCTTCCCTCTCATCTTAATGATTTCGTGTTAAATTTCTGTGCAAGAATGAGCAAAAGGGGAGAAATTCAATGATGAGCCGCGGCACAGTCCAGGTGAGCCGCGGCACACACCAGCTGAGGAAAAATGGCCGAGCAAACTGTACCCTGTGCCGCGGCATGATCTTACTGAGCCGCGGCACACCAGGTCGCCGAGCCGCGGCACCCGAGACCTGAGCCGCGGCACACTAAATGGTCGTGAAACGCCTGTGGCGCTCATATTTGTGCCGCGGCATACTAAGGCCGAGCCGCGGCACACTAACACACCGAGCCGCGGCATACGAAATCTGAGCCGCGGCACCCGACGACATACCAAAACGTCCCGATTCGATCAGACTTTGGGCCGCGGCTCACTTATATTGTGCCGCGGCCCCCGTCGCAAAATAAGAACAGCCAGGTAAGGCTCATTCAGTCGATCGGCCTGCATAGGATATTTCTTCCCTCTCTCTCTTCCTTCCTGCACACATGGAGGTTAGTTGGCTCCACTCTATGAGTCTCCCTTCTCAAATTCTCCAGGTTATTTTTGATTTCAAAATCATAAATGATTCTTGATGTGAAAAGATTTGGAGTTTTATATTGCTAGTTATTCTTCATTGTTGTTCTAAAATGGAGTTGGAATATGGGGAATTTGTTATTGTGATGGAATTGATGTTTATGAACGAATTGTTGAGGATGGTTTTCGTAATTCAGGGTTATAATCTGTGTTATTATTTTTGGGATTTGGAATTAACCATGAAAATTTTTGTTCTTCATTTTAACTTGTGCACACAAGGTGTTTGATAAATTGCAAAGAATGAAAATGGGTAAGCTAGGCATTTTCCAACTTATATGCAATGAATCATGTTGTCACATTATCCCCAACCTCTACATCATGTTCAACTTGAGAGCTATACTTAACTTCCTTTTTGATGATGCAAGCTTGTTTATTCACATTCCGCATGATGTAGTCAAGAAGCATGCAAGCTCACCGGACGATGCTGCACCACCGGCTCGAGCAGACTGGAGGGGAGTACTTGACCTTTTACTTTTCTTGCATTTCATTTTTTGTCCATTGAGGTCAATGTACGTCCTAAGTTTGGGGGGGATTTACATTCAGTCTACATTCATTGCTGTACTCTATCTTCTTGCTGTACATTATATTCTGTTGCACTTTTTATTTCTTTGCATAAAATTTTTTTCAGATAGCCTTGCTTGTCGTAGTTTTTCTTTATTCGTGAATTTTCGTGCTTCTATTTGTGTGATACTGATGTTACGACACTGTCTCTCTCTCTGAAGAAGCGGGCGAGTTCTAGTCGAGTTGTAGCCGCTATTTCTGCTCGCTAGTATTCAATTAGGTCCGAAATTTTTCGTGATTGTAGAGGTCTTGGCAGATAAGAGACGATACATACTTGTTGCTAAATCCCCATCAATACGTTTGGCTACATTTCCCGGATAGTGAGTCGTACCGTTTCTTTAGTCGTGTTGGCACTTAGTTTGAGTTTTGAGTCGGCCGCTTTTCCCTAAAAGTCGAGATAATGTGTTCTATGATGGGAAGTCTAGTAATGGGGTATTCGCATGACCCGTTGTTTACTCTCGCGTTATACGACGAACCTGATTAGTTTAATGATTTAGATATTTCACTTGTGCCAATGATAGGAAGCCTAGTAACCGGGGGCATTCGCGTGACCCGCTGTTTACTCTTGCGTAAAACGGCAACCTTGATTCGGACATGCGGAAATTATATATTCGAGTTGTTTCTCCGCTGTAGACGGGAACTTAGTAACTAGAAGCATCCATGTGCCCCATGAGTGTCTTTTACGTCAAACGGTTTCCTAATACATGAGAATGGAAGTTCCACCCTAGGATTATCCCGATGAAATATCCCGAGATCCTAACCTAGTGGTCGACTCGAATCAAATTTTTGAGCATATATATAAGGGGATACTGTCCGAGGTTTATTTATTATGAGACTCGAGAAAATTGTGCCTTTAGACTGTGGAACGCGACGAACTAGCTTGTTTATGTTAGCCTTTCATATTGACGGTCGATTTGACTCATGTTTTGTTAATCTTTGAGCTGAGTTTTCTTCATGAACGAATGATTAGGACTGAACTTGATTACTTTGCGGAATCATTATTCGAGTGCATTCGCTTTTATGACACTCGTATTATTTAGAGAGAATGGCAGGATAGTATTGATTAGATTGAACACTATGAGTTGCACAATTATTCACGACATTCTTTTATTGATTTTAATTCTTTTTGCTTGAGGACAAGCAAAGGCTTAAGTTTGGGGGTATTTGTTAGGCGTATTTTTATACGCTTATTTATCATTATTTTGTAGTGTTTTGGTGAGTGAAATCATCTAAATGAGCTTTTAATGCCTTGATTTTGTATGATTGACAGGAAATTGAAGTCCGGGAGCTAAAACGAGGCAAAACGGGCGAAAACTGGACAATGAGCCGCGACGCAAGGAATCTGAGCCGCGGCACAGGAAGACACCAGCCGAGGGGCAGAGTAGGCTGTACTCTGTGCCGCGGCACCTCGTGAGCCGCGGCACGTAAGAATTATTTAACGCCTGTATTCAACTTTTGGCGATGTGCCGCGGCACAAAGTTGAGCCGCGGCACACTTAGCGGGTTTGGTACGTCTGCGCGGATTAAGGCCGTTTCAAGCCGCTTTCAACCGATTAATACGGACGCGATTTGTGGAGGTGCTGAGCTATAAATAGGGCTTAAGACCCTAATTTAATTATCTTGGAATCATTGAATCTAAACCTAGGAGAGCTTAAGCTTGGAGACAGAGAAGAGGAGGAAAGCGTAAGAATTCAAGGGCGTATATGAGTCAAGAACGGAGGAATCCGAGATTCATCTACGTTTGAATTTTATGCTTTCGTTTATTTTTTCGTATTTTCGCTTTTAGTATGTCGCTAAAGCCCTAATCTAGGGTTTTGATGAAACCTTTGTTTTGACGAATTGATTGAGATTATCCAATTTATTACCTTTTTATTGAGTTTTCCCAATTATGTTTAATGCTTGCAATTATCTGGCCAATAGTTGTATTGATTTAATCATTCACTTCGAATCGGGAGAGGAGATTTGGTGAGGAACTATTGGTGAGGACCGTTTTATTCTGTGAGATAGGAATATACTCATAGGAACTACGTGGCCTTTAGGAGATTTCATGCTTTTTGCCTAGCGACGAGATAATTCACCTAGGGATAGAGTGCGTTAGTCGCCGTTAGATAAATCTATTGACCTCGGGAGAGGCGGTAGAATATATTAGCAATCTCCGCCTTCAGTAAATTGGGAAAATTATTTATTACGGATAATTGAGAGTAAATTCGGATAAACTAAGGTGGATTCAGAACCCTAGACGTATTCATCATTTGATTTCCTTAATCCAAGATATTGTTTTCTACTGCTTAGTATTTTAGAAATTCTTTTAGTTATTAATCCAAAAACCCAACTTCGATTGTTCAAATAAAATTGGAATACGAAAACGTCGGTAGTTAGAGATTCAATCCTCGTGGGAACGATACTCTACTTATCACTTTATTACTTGTAAACGATGACGTGCACTTGCGTGTAGGAAATATCGCAACAGAAATGCTGGGATACGTCTTGGAGGCGGACATCCAGCGGCTCCTGCAAGAACCCGAGCCAATCAGGAAGATGTCGATGCCCATGAGAAATAGGTAAAAGACGACATAAGAGTGCGAGGGTACATGTTAGGCTCAATGACCAATGAGCTTCAACGTGCCCATGAAAATATGACGTCTTCAAGAGCCATCTTATCGCACCTGGCTGAGCTCTATGGAGAGCATAGCCGAACTGCCAGATATGAGATATCGAAGCAATTATTCGGCGCCAGGATGAAGGAAGGAGAGAGGGTTGGGGACCATGTCCTCAAGATGATCTCGATGATTGAGAGATTGGAAGCTCTTGATTTTCAGATGCATGCATCTCTCCAAACTGACCTTATTATGCAGTCACTTCCTGACTCCTTTTCACAATTTGTCATGAACTTCAACTGCAATGAGATTGCATGTAACTTAGCTGGGATAATGAACAACCGACGACCGCCTGGGCCTCGATGAAGACAAAGGGAAAGGAAGTCGCACTTGTGATTTCTTATGGGACTTGGAAATCCAAGAATAAGAAGAAAAAGAACAAAAGCGATTAGGTCCAATAGCCAAGATCGATAAGGGAAAGGGCAAGGCCCCAATGGTTCAAAAGAGTTAGGGGCCAAGAAAACGGATGTATGCCTCAATCATGTGAGCTAGGCTACTGGAAGAGGTACTTGTCAAAGCTTGACCGTAATGCGCGTCAGTACGGAACTACTAGTTTTAGAAACAAATTGTTCTCAGAATCGTATATTCTACTTCTTGGATACTTGATTCCGGTGCGAGTTCTCACATTTGTACAATGAATCAGGATCTGGAACGAAGTAGGAAGCTGGATTCAGGGGAGGTGATGGTCACCGTCGGAAGTGGGCATAGTGTCGAGGCTTCTGATATCGGATCCCTTATGTTGGATTTAGAATCTGGTTTTATTCTCACTTTAGAAGATGTACTTGTTTTGCCCAAGGGGCACAAGAATATTGTATCAATTCCGGTCATGGACCGAAAGGGATTTCACTTCTTTATTGGAGATGGGTCCTGTCGTATTTATTTCAGAAATAAATTGGTTGGTACTGCTACATTATTAAATGGTTTATACCATTTAAATTTAAAGAATAAGACAACTGTGAACACTATAACTAGGAAGCGTGGTAGGGATGAAACGAACCAAGCACTTAAGTGGCATCTTAGACTTGGTCATATCGGTCAGACCAAGGTTCATAAAATGGAGAAAGATGGGCTTACGGGTCCATTGGGATCAGATCCCTATCCAACTTGTGAATCTTGCCTTCAAGGCAAAATGACTAAGTTACCCTTCGCAGGGACTTTTGAAAGAGCTGCTGACAAACTTGGATTGATCCATACCGACGTCTGTGTCCCTTTTGAAGTGGCACGAGACGACTTTCAGTATTTCATTACATTCACTGATGACCATACCAGGTATGGATTCGTGTACTTAATGAAACATAAGTCTGA
Source organism: Orobanche coerulescens (assembly GCA_033398695.1). Taxonomy (NCBI): domain Eukaryota; kingdom Viridiplantae; phylum Streptophyta; class Magnoliopsida; order Lamiales; family Orobanchaceae; genus Orobanche; species Orobanche coerulescens. The sequence continues at coordinate 111,322,480 of CM065815.1, read as the reverse complement.
AGCTTTTGATAAATTCAAGGAATTTAAAGCCCTAGTTGAAAATCAAACAGGTAACCGTGTTAAGACTCTTCGGTCAAAACGGGGTGGTGAGTACATGAGTACCGAATTTGATGAGTTCTTAAAAGAACTAGGAATAGTGTCACAATTCACTCCTCCAGCTACTCCACAATTAAATGGTGTATCAGAAAGAAGGAACCGAACCTTGTTGGACATGGTTCGCTCCATGCTTAACTATACTGATCTACCGATTTATCTGTGGGGTTACGCGCTCCTTACTGCTGTGCATATCTTGAACAAATGTCCTTCCAAATCCGTTCCTAAGACTCCCCATGAGATGTGGATAGGTAGGAAACCAAGTCTTAATCACATTAGGATTTGGGGATGCCCTGCTAATGTCAAGAAGACTAAAGTAGAGAAATTGGAAGCTAGGTCTGTGAAAGGTCGTTTCATAGGATATCCAGGGGATTCCATGGGATATCTATACTACATGCATGAAGATCATAGGATCATCGTTGCTATACAAGCACACTTCCTGGAAGATCAGTTTATTCAGGAAGGAGGGGCAGGTAGAAATATTTCTTTGGAAGAAATAAAAGAAACACCAAATGAGACACCTATGCAAGATATTAGAACCCAACCTTTTGAAATACAAACATAACCTCGCAAGTCTAGTAGAATTTCTCAATTACCTGAGAGGTATGGCTATCTGCATCAAGAAGAACTGGGTGTCCATGAGATGACAGAAAATAGTCAAGAGAATGATCCTTCTACATACGACCAAGCTATGGTAGATGTTGACTCCACAAAGTGGCAAGAAGCTATGGAAGCTGAGATAGACTCAATGCATGCTAATCAGGTCTGGACTTTAGTAGATCGTCCTAAAGGCATAGTGCCTATTGGAAACAAATGGATCTATAAAAGAAAGACTGATGGAGATGGCAAGGTTGATACCTATAAGGCCAGGCTTGTGGCAAAGGGTTATTCCCAAAGAGAAGGAATCGATTACTTCGAGACCTTCTCGCCTGTAGCTATGATTAAGTCTATTCGCATGATGCTTTCCATAGCAGCCCACTTAGATTCTGAAATATGGCAAATGGATGTGAAAACGGCATTCCTAAATGGATTCCTCGAAGAGGAGATTTACATGGAACAGCCTAAGGGATTCATATCTCAAACCAATATTCATAAAGTATGCAAACTTCAGCGTGCCATTTATGGACTGAAGCAAGCTTCACGGAGTTGGAATCTTCGTTTTAACGAGACAGTCAAAGAGTTTGATTTTGTCCAAAATGAAGAGGAGCCCTGTATTTACAAGAAGGTTAGTGGGAGCAAAATTGCGTTCTTAATACTATACCTAGATGACATTGTACTTATAGGAAACGATGTAGGAATGCTCAGTTCTGTGAAAGCTTGGCTTTCTAAAGAGTTCTCAATGAAAGACTTGGGAGAAGCTACCTATATTCTGGGTATTCGTCTCTACCGGGATAGAGCGAAAAGAATGTTAGGTCTTTCCCAAGCCCTCTACATAGAAAAGATCCTGAAGCCATTTAGGATGGAAGATTCTAAAAGAGGGTTTCTACCTATGCAACATGGTGCAAAACTTTCCTTAGAGATGTGTCCTCAAAGTGAGGAAGATAGAAAGGAAATGAGCAAGGTACCTTATGCTTCGGCAGTAGGTAGCCTTATGTATGCAATGATTTGCACTAGACCGGACATTGCCTATGCTGTGAGCGTAGTAAGTCGGTTTGATCAAATCCAGGCGTGAATATTGGATCGTCAGAAAGAACATTCTTAAGTACCTAAGGAGGGCTAAAGACTTGGTTCTTACATACGGCGGTGGAGAACTAAGAGTGATGGGTTATACAGACTGCATTTTTCTGGGGACATGGATGCTCGATGTCCACATCGTGGTATATCTTTACTCTAAATGGTGGGCGCTTGGAGAAGTGCCAAGCAAAGTTCGATCGCTATCTCTACATGTCAAGCCGAATATCGGGCAGCCACGGAGGTCGCTAAAGAAGCTTTTGGATAAAGAAGTTCACCGAGGAACTTCAAGTGGTTCCTAACGCAGAGAAGCCCGTGACACTGCTTTTGTGACAACGATGGAGCTGCACATGTGCTAAGGAGCCTAGGGCTCACCACAACACCAAACATATTGCGAGAAAATATCATTTTGTTAGAGAAATGGTTCGGGATGGGAATGTTACACTGCAGAGAGTAGACACAGCAAATAACGTTGCTGATCCGCTTACTAAGCCACTATCTCAGAAGGTCTTAGAGAGACATCTAGAGAGTATGGGTATTAGATACCATAGTTTGTGGCATTGAGTGCAAGTGGGAGATTTTTAGGAATATGCCCTCGAATGCCACTCAGAGGATGAGAGAATGAGAGCAATTGTATTGTAATTATGAATATTATATTTAATAAGGCAATTATTATTTCTATATTATTGTATATCACTGGCATTGTGATTTGGTATATAGAATAATAGTCCTTGCATTTGAGAGAGAACATTCTACTCCTTATGGAGATAAGGAGATAGGCACTAGAAGTGTGTAGAGCTCGAATGCTTAACTAGTTCGCAAGTCGATAAAACTTAACTGGGCAGTAAGTTTAGACAAGACTTGTATAACGTGTACTTTGACATGTAGAGTGCCTGTCTTCACTAACAGTTAGTGGGAGCACACGTTATAGGTATGCAAATGGGATTAGTATACTCGAACACGACTCACCTCGATTCGGTCACATGGATATCACTCAGGGATAGTCAATGATTGGATCGAAAGGTTGTGATAGGTATACGTGGACCTTTGACTTGAGGTTTCAGTAGGAGATGTGCTTGTGACATTAAGTTAGTCATTAGAGTAGTTCGATCCAATCGCCGGTTGGTGGGGTCAACCTCGAAATGCAACTTAGTGGGCAAGTAGCAGTCTCTACTGAATACCAAGATAAAATTCTTTCTCCTGTTAGTGAGCAGGTAAATGTCCTATGCGGTTAATGGCAAATGAGATCATAAGTCTTTGGCCAAAGCAGTTAGAGCTAGTTGTATTTGATACACGAGAGCTCGATGATCTCGATTTGTATTAACAAATGCATAGAGTCAAGATACAATAGGGTTTGACTTTACCGTGACCCTAATACTTGACCGGGACATATGATTGAAGGGTTTATACGTATACGGTATTCACGACATAATGGTTTTGGAATGATCCTATCATTCGTTCTTAGTTAGGTTACGGTGTGGGCCACGAGACTGGCTAAGTGGTGCTAACACTCATTGGATCCTCCCAATGCTAACTAAGACGAACCTACAGAGTCGCGGCACAGGAATTGACGACAGATTATATTTAGCTTATTCTCTCTTGGTTAATACTGGACATTGGATGTCTAATTCAATTTATTGGATAAATTAAATCGGTCTCGTGAATTAAATAAATTACTGGGTAATTAATTTATTCATATTGTTTCTTAGAGAATTTATTTTTAATATAACTAATTAATTAGATTAATTAATTATATTAATATTGAAACATACCAAGGTTTATCTATCGGATTAGATACACGAGGGTCCGTTTCACGGACCGAAACGAACCAACTTCTTTTTCTCCTCCCTTAGCCACCACCCCACTTTCATCAATTGACTTGGTGATTTTTTTATAAATGTGGGGACTTAATAATACATTTGATGTATTATTACTTCATTATTTATTCTTGAAATAATTGATGAGGTGTGTGTTTTGTTTATAAAATAAACACCATCTCCCTCATTTATAACATATGTGATCAGCCGTGAGTTAACTTAGAGGAGTGAGAGAAAAGTTTTCTAACTTTATACATTTTGAGTTCTAAGTGTATTTTGAGATAAAACAATTTCTATAAAATACTTAGAGTATTTATAAAAATATATATAAGTTAATTCTATCAATTTTTAGCCGTATACTTAGAGTATAAATTGATAGAAATATTTTCCGGTCATCTTCCGACGCGTGATACGTAGAGGCACGATGTTTTCGGTGCTCGGGAATTTCCAAAAGCTTGTTCGATTGGATTCGTGTTCGTACTCGGAATCAAGAAGATATTATCAAAGGTCTACGAGGGTATGATTTCTTAATTTATCTTCATATATTTATATTCGTTTATACGATGCTTGATCAATCCGGTTTTGGGGTTTGGTTTTTATCCGGTTTGACCGGTTTATTTCCGCTGCGTAACTCGTTTTTAATCACCGAATCCCATCAGAGATAGCAGTCGAACTTTGCTTGGCACATCTCCAAGAAACTGCCCCACCATTCAGAGTGAAGATATACCCTGATGTGGACATCTGAGCATCCATGTCCCCCGAAAAATCTGAGTCTGTATAGCCCATCACTCTAATTTCTCCACCACCGTATGTAAGAACCAAGTCTTTAGTCCTCATTAGATACTTAAGAATGTTCTTTACAGCAGTCCAATGTTCCTGCCCGGGATTTGACTAAAACCGACTTACTACGCTCACAGCATAGGCAATGTCCGGTCTAGTGCAAATCATAGCATACAGGAGGCTACCTACTGCCGAAGCATAGGGCACCTTACTCATTTCCTTTCTGTCTTCCTCACTTTTAGGACACATCTCTAAGGAAAGTTTTGCACCATGTTGCATAGGAAGGAACCCTCTTTTAGAATCTTCCATCCTAAATCACTGTGATCTTTTCTATATAGAGGATTGGGAAAGACCTAACATTCTTTTCGCTCTATCCCTAGAGAGACGAATACCTGTAATATAGGTAGCTTCTCCCAAGTCTTTCATTGAGAACTCTTTAGAAAGCCAAGCTTTCACGTAACCGAGCATTCCTACGCTGCTTCCTATAAGTAGAATGTCATCTACATATAGTATTAAGAACGCAATTTTGCTCCCACTAACCTTCTTGTAAATACAGGGCTCCTCTTCATTTTGGACAAAATCAAACTCTTTGACTGTCTCGTTAAAACGAAGATTCCAACTCCGTGAAGCTTGCTTCAGTCCATAAATGGCATGCTGAAGTTTGCATACTTTATGAATATTGGTTTGAGATATGAATCCCTTAGGTTGTTCCATGTAAATCTCCTCCTCGAGGAATCCATTTAGGAATGCCGTTTTCACATCCATTTGCCATATTTCATAATCTAAGTGGGCTACTATGGCAAGCATCATGCGAATAGACTTAATCATAGCTACAGGCGAGAAGGTCTCGAAGTAATCGATTCCTTCTCTTTGGGAATAACCCTTTGCCACAAGCCTGGCCTTATAGATATCAACCTTGCCATCTCCATCATTCTTTCTTTTATAGATCCATTTGTTTCCAATAGGCACTATGCCTTTAGGACGATCTACTAAATTCCAGACCTGATTAGCATGCATTGAGTCTATCTCAGCTTCCATAGCTTCTTGCCACTTGGTGGAGTCAACATCTACCATCGCTTGGTCGTATGTAGAAGGATCATTCTCTTGACTACTTTCTGTCATCTCATGGACACCCAGTTCCTCTTGATGCAGATAGCTATACCTCTCAGGTAATTGAGAAATTCTACTAGACTTGCGAGGTTGTGTTTATATTTCAGAAGGTTGGGTTCTAATATCTTGCATAGGTGTCTCATTTGGTGTTTCTTTTATTTCTTCTAAAGAAATATTTCTACCTGCCCCTCCTTCCTGAATAAACTGATCTTCCAGGAAGTGTGCTTGTATAGCAACGATGATCCTAGGATCTTCGTGCATATAGAATAGATATCCCATGGAATCCCCTGGATATCCTATGAAACGACCTTTCACAGACCTAGTTTCCAATTTCTCTACTTTAGTCTTCTTGACATTAGCAGGGCATCCCCAAATCCTAATGTGATTAAGACTTGGTTTCCTACCTCTCCACATCTCGTGGGGAGTCTTGGGAATGGATTTGGAAGGACATCTATTCAAGATATGCACAGCAGTAAGGAGCGCGTAACCCCACAGATAAATCGGTAGATCATTATAGTTAAGCATGGAGTGAACCATGTCCAACAAGGTTCGGTTCCTTCTTTCTGATACACCATTTAATTGTGGAGTAGCTGGAGGAGTGAATTGTGACACTATTCCTAGTTCCTTTAAGAACTCATCAAATTCGGTACTCATGTACTCACCACCCCAGTCTGACCGAAGAGTCTTAACACGGTTACCTGTTTGATTTTCAACTAGGGCTTTAAATTCCTTGAATTTATCAAAAGCTTCAGACTTATGTTTCATTGAGTACACGAATCCATACCTGGTATGGTCATCAGTGAATGTAATGAAATACTGAAAGCCATCTCGTGCCACTTCAAAAGGACCACAGACGTCGGTATGGATCAATCCAAGTTTTTCAGCAGCTCTTTCAAAAGTCTCTGCGAAGGGTAACTTAGTCATTTTGCCTTGAAGGCAAGATTCACAAGTTGGATAGGGATCTGATCCCAATGGACCCATAAGCCCATCTTTCTCCATTTTATGAACCTTGGTCTGACCGATATGACCAAGTCTAAGATGCCACTTAAGTGCTTGGTTCGTTTCATCCCTACCACGCTTCCTAGTTATAGTGTTCACAGTTGTTTTATTCTTTAGATTTAAATGGTATAAACCATTTAATAATATAGCAGTACCAACCAATTTATTTCTAAAATAAATACGACAGGACCCATCTCCAATAAAGAAGTGAAATCCCTTTCGGTCCATAACCGGAATTGATACAATATTTTTGTGCCCCTTGGGCAAAACAAGTACATCATCTAAAGTAAGAATAAAACCAGATTCTATAAGGGATCCGATATCAGAAGCCTCGACACTATGCCCACTTCCGACGATGACCATCACCTCCCCTGAATCCAGCTTCCTACTTCGTTCCAGATCCTGATTCATTGTACAAATGTGAGAACTCGCACCGGAATCAAGTATCCAAGAAGTAGAATATACAGTTACAGAACAATTTGTTTCTAAAACCAGTAGTTCCATACCTGAAGGCGCATTACGGTCAAACTTTGGACAATACCTCTTCCAGTGGCCTAGCTCACCGCAGTTGAGGCATACATCCGTTTTCTTGGCCCCCTTGCTCTTTTGAACCATTGGGGCATTGCCCTTTCCCTTGTCGATCTTGGCTATTGGACCTAACTGCTTCTTGTTCTTTTTCTTCTTATTCTTGGACTTCCAAGTCCCAGAAAAAATCACAAGTGCAGCTTCCTTTCCCTTTGTCTTCATCTGAGACTGGGCAATCGTCAGTTTGTTCATTAGCCCAGCTAAGTTACATGCAATCTCATTGCAGTTGAAGTTCATGACAAATTGTGAAAAGGAGTCAGAAAGTGACTGCAGGATAAGGTCAGTTTGGAGAGATGCATGCATCTGAAAATCAAGAGCTTCCAATCTCTCAATCATCGAGATCATCTTGAGGACATGGTCCCCAACCCTCTCTCCTTCCTTCATCTTGGCGCCGAATAATTGCTTCGATATCTCATATCTAGCAGTTCGGCTATGCTCTCCATAGAGCTCAGCCAGGTGCGATAAGATGGCTCTCGAAGATGTCATCTTTTCCTGGGCACGTTGAAGCTCATTGGTCATTGAGCCTAACATGTACCCTCGCACTCTTATGTCGTCTTTTACCCATTTCTCATGGGCATCGACATCTTCCTGATTGGCTCGGGTTCTTGCAGGAGCCGCTGGGATGTCCGCCTCCAAGATGTATCCCAGCATTTCCATAGTTAGGACAATCCTCAAGTTCCGAAGCCAGTCCACATAGTTCGGACCAGTCAGGACGTTCTTTTCAAATAGTATAGCGAGTGGGTTCATTGTCATATTGAGAGTTTTGTTAACTGCAGAGAATAATTTAAGATTCGTTAGTTATTATTTAATTATGATCCGAGTAAAGAATTTAAGGACTTTCCTTATTCATAACTCGGCTCCCACTATTTTATCGGCATTTACACACTCCCATGTTAAATCCGGAAGTCTTGGGTGACTTCATAGTGGTGATAAATTTCTTTATAAAGTTTAATAGAGGGCAACCTATACGGTTTCTATTCTATTATTCTTTATAAAGCGGTGTCTAATACCAACCCATCTAATGGATGATTCGATCTTCTTTTACCCCTAGTTCACTTGCCCTCAACCCATTCGGTTTCTATGGCTCGCTGAACTATCTAAGTTTAAACCATCAACTCCTATTAGTCTGACAATTGAGTCTTACCCGGCAACCCATACGGTTTATAGGGGTTTGATTTGTCACAACCAAAGGCATCTAATGCACTCTAGGAATTTATCAACTTACCCCAAAAATATTACCCCGACATACTCGGAAGAATAATATTCCGGTTTAGATTTCAATTTTCCATGAGTTTGACGGAGGGTAGGAAACCTCGTAACCTTTATAACTTAGTGTTTATAAGTGGGAGTATTAACGCGATTATATGTTACACTTTGCACATTAATCCGTTTATAAGCGCGGTTTGTCGGTTTGTTTATTTGTCATACAATATGAAAACATACACAACCTAAAACTAACAACATGCAGTTCATGGACCGTTCCTAGAACAAAAACATCGTAGTCTAATTACATGTCTTCTGTCTTGAATCTTCGTCTTCTCGAGCGAATCTTCCTCCGGTCTTCGTCATTACATATAAATTTTACATTTGAAAAATTGCATCCTATACAAATTTTCTAGTAAAATAAATAGGCTCAAAACGGCCTTTACAACTCAACCGAACAAAACAAACGATTCAAAACTAGGTCCATGAACTACATCCCCATTCAAAATTAATGCAACAATTACATTAAAATAAATGGCAATAATAATTAATCTAAAATTGATCTAATCAATAAAAATTAATCCAACAATTAGAATTAATCCAATTAATTCACTTAAACGTTAATTTTAATTTGCTCCGGACAAAATAAATATTTTATTAAATTAATTTCCTTAAAATAAAATTGCCATAATTATATTTTAGTCAAATAAAATCCAATTTAATTTGCGAAAAAATAATTTACCGAACGAAATATAAAAACGGAGTCGGAACACACAAGGCCCGGGCCAAGCCCGCGGCCCGACAGTGGTCATTGACCAATGATCCGGCACTTGAGTGCCGGTCCGCCAATTTTCCGGCTCATTTTTTTCGTCCCGAATCCAAAAATAATATTTTTCTAATTTTTATATTACACAAATAAATCAGTTTTTCAAAAGAAAAATAGATTTATATTGTAACATAAAATCATGAAAAATAATTTTTGGATGAACAATTAAACATCAACAATTAAAATTTTTATGATACTAAATCATAAAAAAAAATCAAGCATTCCAAATGCAAATATCGAATATATGATCGCATAGACCTTTCTCCGATACCACTGTTGGGATTTGGTGATTAAAATCGAATTACGCAGCGGAAAATAAACCGGTCCAACCGGATAAAACCAAACCCCAAAAACGGATCGATCAAATATCATATAAACGAATATAAATAACGAGGAAGAGAATCAAAGAATACTTACCCTCGTAGTCCTTTGATGATATAATCTTCGAAGGAAAAAACCGAAGAAGCTTTCTCCGGTTACCGACACGAACACGAATCCAATTCGTTGTAGCTTGTTGAATGATCCAACACCGAAATTTCCGAATGTCTCTACGTTATTACGCGTCGGATATTGATCGGAAAAATAAAATATCAATTCGTTCTCAAAGAACACGGCTAGGAATTGATACGGTATTTTTCTTCTCTTCTCTTCTTCTTTTTCTTTCTCTCAAAATGAAAATAAATTTTTCTCTCCCCTCCCTTAAGAACTCACGGCTGATTCATTCTCCTTGTGGTGAGTAATAGTGTTTTTTTATAACATGATTGAAAAGATACTAAAGATCAATATCATCATGTTATCTTTTGTCTTCATGTACAAAAACAACTCAAACTCACCCCACACCACATCATAACAACTAAAGGAAGTATCATGCAAGGTGGGAGGAAAATGAGGGGGCGGCCCACTAGATTTTAGGTGAGAAAATGAGCCGAGCCACTCGGTTCATGTACCGGACGTTCGCGTGTCTAGTCCGTTAAATACACTTCGTTTTATCCCAAATGTATTTATACTTAATTAATTAATTCAATTAATTAATTTTATCAAATACAAAATTATAATAATATATTTCCAAGAAATAATTATTTATGAATTAAATTAATTACCCAGTAATTAATTTCAATTCACTAGACCGCATGATTTATCAAATAAATCAAATTAGAAATCTAATATCCAATATTAATGAAGAGATAATCAATACATATTTATCCATCAAATATCCTTGTGCGCGACTCCGTAGGTCCGTCTTAGTCGGCAATGGGAGGAACCAAGGAGTACGGGTAACACTTAGCCAGTCTAGTGCTTCGTACCGTAACCCAACTAAGAACGAATGATCGGATCATTCCAAAACCATTATGTCGTGAATACCGTATACGTATAAACCCTTCAATCATATGTCCCTGTCAAGTATTAGGGTCACGGAAAAGTCAAACCCTACTGTAACTTGACACTATGCTTTCTGTTAATGCAAACTGAGATCATCGAGCTCTCGTGTATCAAATACAACTAGCTCTAAATGCTTTGGCCAAAGACTTATAATCTCATTTGCCATTAACCGCATAGGACATTTACCTGCTCACTTACAGGAGAAAGAATTCTATCTTGGTATTCAGTAGAGACTGCTACTTGCCCACTAAGTTCCATTTCGAGGTTGACCCCACACACTGGCGATTGGATCGAACTACTCTAATGACTAACTTAATGTCACAAATACATCTCCTACTGAAACCTCAAGTCAAAGGTCCACGTATACCTATCACAACCTTTCGATCCAGTCATTGACAATCCCTGAGTGATATCCATGTGACCGAATCGAGGTGAGTCGTGTTCGAGTATACTAATCTCACTAACATACCTATAACGTGTACTCCCACTAACCCTTAGTGAATACCGGCACTCTACATGTCAAAGTACACATTATACAAGTCTTGTCTAAACTTATTGCCCAGTTAAGTTTTATCGACTTGTGAACGAGTTAAGCATTCGAGCTCTAAACACTTCCAGTGCCTATCTCCTTATCTCCATAAGGAGTAGAATGTTTGCTCTCAAATGCAAGGACTATTATTTTATATATCAAATCACAATGCCAGTGATATACAATAATATAGAAATAATTATTGCCTTGTTAAATTTTCATAATTACAATACATATGCTCTCACTCTCTCATCCTCTGAGTGGCATTCGAGGGCATATCTCTAACATGCGCTACACCCAAAACTCAGCGTGCGCTACTACACCATTAGCGTACGCTAATATCTACTCATAGCGTGCGCTATGAATTATTCCAATTCAGTACAGTACCCACTTGACTCTACCGGATCGACCATTGCGCGCGCTACACCGATTGCGTAGCGTGCGCTACCCCAAACTACTAGCGCGCACTACTTACCATTCGTAGCGTGCGCTACTACAACTCAACTGCAGTCTAGTGCCTTCTGGACTGTCAGCCTGAACCACCATAGCGTGCGCTAATGCTGAGAGGTAGCGTGCGCTACCCGTAATCAATTAGCGCGTGCTAAGAAGAGTACGTAGCGTGCGCTACTCCTCACACACAGCCCACTACAAAGATGACAATGATGATACGCTCGGCCCGACTCTCCAACTAGATTGAAAGACGAATAATAACTGATACATGATGCAAATTACTCTGAACGGTGAATACAATGAATGAATATGAATGATGAGTGATTAAGAATGATCGAAAATTACTGAGTGACAATTACTGAATGATAATTACTGAATTACAACAGGGTATTACATACTTCCCCCCTTAAAAGAGTTTCGTCCTTGAAACTAAGGGTCAAACAACTCGGGATAACCCTCCTGCATACTATCCTCGATTTCCCAAGTAGCCTCTTCGACTCCGTGTCTAGACCACTGAATTTTAACCAAAGGAATCTTCTTGTTCCTCAACTGCTTGATCTGTCGCTCTAAAACTCGTATAGGATGCTCCTTATACGAATGATCATCCGCGATCTCGATTTCATTGAAATGAAGAATGTGACTCAGATCGGAAACATACTTCCGAAACTAAGAGACGTGAAACACATTATGAATTCGGCTCAACGCCGGAGGTAAAGCCAATAGATAAGCGAGACTGCCTACTTGATCCAAAATCTCAAATGGTCCAATAAATCTCGAACTCAACTTTCCCCGCTTCCCGAAATGGAAGATACCTCGACTTGGGGATACCTTGACCAAAACGTGGTCACCTGCCTCGAACTCTAATGGTCGATGACGATTATCTGCATATGATTTCTGTCGACTCTGAGCGGTCAACAAATGACTTCTGATCAAAGCTACCTTCTCACGGGCGACTATAAGCATATCGGGCTCGATGCCGATTAATTCGGATAAGTCATCCCAACACAAAGGAGATCGACAACGACAACTGTACAAGGCCTCTTAAGGTGCCATCTTAATCGAAGCATGCCAACTATTATTATACGTGAACTCGATCAATGGTAGTTGGGCTTCCCAATCGTCCTTCCAATCGAGAACATATGCCCTCAACATATCCTCCAACGTATGAATAGTCCTCTCTGATTGTCCGTCGGACTGAGGATGAAAAGTTGTGCTGAGATTAAGCTGAGTTCCCATTGCATGATGAACTGATTTCCAAAAATGCGACATGAATCGCCCGTCACGATCAGAAACGATACTCTTAGGAGTACCGTGCAGTCTCACTATCTCTTTGATGAACAACTGGGCAAGTCTCTCGGGACCCCACATATCCTTAATCTCAAGAAAATGAGCTGACTTAGTTAAATGGTCCTCAATTACCCAAATTGTATTCATGCCACGATGACTCGTCGGCAAACTCGTGATGAAGTCTATAGAAATATCTTCCCACTTCCACTCTGGGATAGGGAGCAGTTTCAGCATACCCGCCGGTCGCTGATGTTCTATCTTGACTTGCTTAAACATATTGAAACAAATTCCACGACTTCTCCCTTCATATTACTCTACCAGTAATTCTGTTTCAAGTCCTTGTACATCTTGCTAGACCCCGGATGAATGGAATAAGGGGTAGCATGAGCTTCTCTCAAAATCGAGTTTTTCATCTCGTCATTCGCCGGAACGCATAACCGGTTCTTAAATCACAAAAGTCCATCCTCGTGGACCACAAATCCAGGGGCTTTCCCCTGAGTCACATCATCTCGAATGCGCAACAAAGATGGGTCCGAACCCTGATTCACTCTGATCGCCTCCTCAAGTGGCGATGAAATCTCTAACGTATAAAGTTGCCCTTGTACTCGTTGTAACCAAACCTTGACCTCGGATCTTAGGAATTCCTATTGAAGTTCCTTCTGAACAGTCAAACGAGCAAGCATTTGCTCCTGAACGGACTTACGACTCAAGGCATCGGCAACAACGTTTGCCTTGCCCGGGTGGTATAGTATCTCAATATTATATTCTTTGATTAGTTCCAACCACTGCCTTTGTCGCATATTTAACTCCTTCTGAGTAAATATATACTTCAAACTGTTATGGTCGGTGAAAATTTGATAGGTGACGCCATAAAGATAATGACTCCAAATCTTTAATGCGAATACCACGGCCGCTAACTCTAGATCATGGGTCGGATAGTTGACCTCGTAAGGTCTCAGCTGTCGTGAAACATATGCAATAACTTTCTCGTTATGCATTAATACACATCCAAGACCATGTCCGGACGCGTCATTATAAACCACAAATCCTTCCGTCCCTTATGGCAAGGAAAGGACAGGTGCTGAAATTAATCGGCTCCTTAGTTCCTCAAAACTATGTTGACATGCATCGGACCACTCGTATTTCTTATCCTTCTGCAGAAGGTCCGCCATGGGTTGAGCGATTTTAGAAAATCCTTCCACGAATCGCCGATAATAACCAGCTAATCCGAGAAAGCTTCGGATTTCCTTAACATTCTTCGGAGGTTGCTAATCTCGGATAGCCTCCGTATTCTGAGGGTCGACGCGTACTCCGTCTGATGAAATCACATGTCCGAGAAACGTCACTTTGGACATCCAAAACTCACATTTGGAAAACTTCTCGTAAAGTTGCTCTCATCTCAACACTTTGAGAACCTGATGAAGGTGAAATTCATGCTCCTCTCGGTCACGAGAATAAATCAAAATGTCATCAATGAAGACAACCACGAACTGATCCAAATAGTTGATGAAAACCCAATTCATTAACTCCATGAACACCGCAGGTGCATTAGTTAACCCAAACGGCATTACCACAAACTCATAATGACAACAGCGTGTTCGAAACGCCGTTCTAGCAATATCCGACTCTCGAATTCGCAACTGATGATACCCAAATCTTAAATCGATCTTGAAAAATACTGAAGCTCCCTGAAGTTGATCCAAAAGATCATCGATGCGGGGTAGGGGATATTTATTCATGATCGTCACCCTGTTCAACTCCCGGTAATCAATGCACAAGCGAAACGAACCATCCTTCTTCTTGACAAATAACACAGGTGCGCCCCACGGGGACGCACTCGGTCGGATATAACCTTTCTCGGTCAAATCCTCCAATTGATTCTTCAGTTCTTGCATTTCGGTTGGGGCCATCCCATACGGTGCCTTCGATATTGGGGATGTACCAGGCTTCAACTCTATTGTGAATTCCACATCTCTCTGTGGAGGCAAACCAGGTAATTCGTCTGGAAATACATCGGCATATTCTCTCACTACCGGAATATCCTCCAATATTATTGATAATTTCTCGATCTTGGTCATATAGCACCAATAACCAACACACCCCTGACTGAGTAATTTTACTGCTTTCATCAAATTGATGACTCTTCCGGAACAGCTAGGATTACCTCCCTGAAATACACATTCGACCCCATCGTCTGAAATGATAGTGACCATACGCTTACGGACACAAATGAGGGCATCATGACGATCCATCCAATCGATACCCAAGATAACGTCGTCTCTCGGTAAATCTGCCACGATCAGGTTTGCCAACCAAACACGGCCGTTAAGCTGAATCGGACAATTCTCAATCTCACGATCCCTGATAATTCTTCTACCGTCAGGTAGACCAATGATATAAGGTTCACAACTAGTAGCATTATCCAAATGAAGTCTACTCAAGCATGACTCGGAAATGAATGAATGAGATGCACCAGTATAAAAAAGGGTACACACAGGTTGAGATAGAATTTCGAGTGTATCTGAGATCATCTGGGCCTCCGGATCATCGACCTTCTTCATCTCATAAATTCGGGGCTTGCCGGCCCCTAAATCGAACGCTCCCGTCTGATAGCTTTTGGCTCCGCCTTTATTTGCTCCCGTCATCTTGAACGACGCGGACTAAGTGGCCTGATTCTGAACCGCTGACTGTCTCGGGGCCTGAGATATCTCCGGAGTAGGTTTAGAGTCTCTTCGGCAAAAACGGGCCTTATGCCCAGCAATCCCACAGTTATGGCACGTGATAGTCTGCCTCGGATACTTGGTGCTGAAATGACCTTGTTCTTCACAGTTGAAACAGGTGATGGCCGAACTGGCCGCTTAGAACAGAGATTCCGCGGGTCTAGGTGCCATAGGAGATCGCTCATAAAAAGTAGGGCCCGCACGAGGCTTCTTGAAAGTTGCCTGACTGCCTTCAGACTGATTGCGATTCTTAGACTTCTTGCTAGCAGATGAAGGTTGTTGCTTAGCAACCTCCTTAGCAGTAAGCTCATAAGTAAGATCTTTCTCGAAGAATTCGGGCAGAGTGGTGCAATTGTGATTAAGCAACTGCATCCGCATAAGAGGTTTCAACCTCTTGCTGAAATACTTGATCTTGTCCGCCTCGGAGTGAATAATAGATGAGGCGAAAGGAAGAAGTTCCTAAAATTTCTCGGCGATGGCGAGAACATCATCATTCGCTGAGGGGTCGGGAATGAGTAATTCTGATAACTTGGCCTCTCTGAGTGGGTCCGGATAATACCTCTCCATTATGAGAGTCTTGAATTGATCCCAAGTACAAGATTCGTCAGTGGGCTTCAACGATAACCACCAAGAGTGAGCGCTCTTACCCAGATAGTAAGCCGCGACTGAAACTTTGTGCCCTTCGGGACACTCCACCATAGAAAACAACTTCTCGAAATGCTCAAGCCAGTGAACTATATCCGCCGGCTCAGACGAGACCTCAAGAGTAGGTGGTCTTTGGCGAGAGATGTCACCAATAATATTGCTCACACTCCTCTGTTGTCCCTGAGGTGGCGGCGGAGGAGCCTGCTGATTTTGGGCGGTTGAGTTCTGCGTGCCATCTGTGTCATCTGGGCCATCATGCCCTGCATAAAAGCGAGGGGATCAACCCGAACACCATGTGATTGAGCTATGTCCCGGGTACGACTCCCTGACAGTGAATGATCATTTCTGGGTGAATGAGTGGCAGCGTCGCTGCTCGATGAGTTTGCATTATTCCTCTCATTCGCGCCTGTATTCACACGAGCTCTCGAGTTTTGGCCCGCACCGCGGCCTCTTCCCCCGCGTGCTCTGCCAACTCTCTCCATACTGAAGTAGGAAAGTCACATGATAGTTATAGATCTCGCATGAATACCGTATTATGATTACGTCATGAAATGATAATAATGAGCGTACGCGCTCTAATACAATGATTGCATGAATGATCAACTGAGGTGACATGATTATCTGATGAAATTCTTGAAATGATTATCTTGAACAGTTAACAAGATTAATGATATGATCCTTAAGATCAACAACTGAGCAATGGAATGAACTGAGTGATTAAGGAGTTAACATAATCGACATGATCAAAAATGAAAATGATGATTGAGGATTGTTGACTGTTGAATGATGAATAGGTGATTCTTATTGCCAGAAATTATACCATGGCGTCAGAAATCTTACTGTTCTTTGGTCTGAGGGGTTCGGCTCTTGCACAGGTCACACGTGACGCGAAAGTCCAATGATACTAGTCTGATGAATGATGATTTCAAATAAGACATGACTCGAAAGGTAGTATTCAAAACCACGCTCCGATACCAACTCTGTAACACCCCAAACAAGGCGGGTATTACAGTGCCGTGGATCCCCAACTCGGACCCACCAGGTGAATGAAACTTAATGAATTAAATAATATAATTGTAGTACTGAACCACATTATATCATTAATTACTCCGATGAGGAGTTTCAAGTATAACACACCCAGGAAAATACCGAATACATGTATATTTTATATGAAGATAAAATATACAACACTGAATAAAAATGAATATCCAAACGGAAATCCGCAGCGGAAATATAAATGAAGAAACATGAATGACTGAAAAAGGACTGGGGACCCCTACTAGTATCACTGGGACTCCTCGCCGTCAACATTCTCTTCCCGTGCTTTAGCCTTGCCATGACCTGAAACCAACATCCCCCAACGGGGTCAGTTACACAGAACAACAATCTTCAAGATTTGAACAATATACAACAATCACATATCTTAGTTATGAATTCCAGCTGAAGAGGGGCACCATAGTATGCCCGTAATGGTATGTGCAAGTGCACAATACGAGTGTCTGGACACACCCGCCCTTGTGCCTAATTAGTCTCACGGAGGTACGTTACCGTGTGTACAGTCCATTGTGTCGGTGAACCCGATTACATGACTATCAAGTGCCCGACTAAAATTTCCACACATCCCCACCCGGCCACGCAATATGAACACAGAAGGCTACAAGGACAAAAGTGACCAATGAACATTAATGAATAATAATCCGACAAGGGTCAAGAATGACTCACCGAGATGAAATAACAATGAAATGAATGGTAGCTCATTGAAATGATTGGAACCATTGTTCCTCGTGAATTGAATGATTAATTGATAATTACAAGTCTGGACATGAATGATATATTATGAGTGAATTACATGTATGAATGAACAACAACATAAGGAATGAATATCCCTTTAACCGAGTAACACTTACTCAACACCGGTGAAGCATGTCCTTCCTCGAACAAACGTCCTAAAAGAGATGTCGGTCGCTCGAACAACCTTGAATAACTTAATTACCAATAATCCGCTTAATAAACGATTCAAACATGATCACAACCCACTTCAAAAGTCGATACAACAATATCCAAACTCACTGGGGCATTATGACAAACACTTAGCAAACATTCATCCTTCGATTATAATCAACCCCAACTATATCGTAACAAAACTCCAAAATGAGTAGTTCAATCCAACAAAACACCTTCAATGATATCAATAATCCCATAGGAATCCACAAATCAAGTTAACGACAACATCTAATCGAAAACCCCCAAAATGTCAAAGTCAACTCAAAAGTGTTCTTGAATCAATCCCCAACATTCATGAAATCGGAAATATATGCCAATAAATCCGTAGGAATACATTTATCCAAGGTAGATAATCCATATCTAACATATTCCCACTTAAAACCAAGCTTACACGAAGATATCGGAAGGAAAACATTAAAAATCCGAAATTCTAGATCCAAGAAATGTTTACGTTGATTTGATGTATCGGAGAGGATGAAATGATTATTAATCCGAATAATAAGCTTGAAGATGTTGATAGGTGGATGCAGCTCGAAGAGATCTCTCCAAATCGTCCGAAATCGCTCGAAAACGCCCAAAAACGAAATGAGATGAGAAATGACGAAACCTGGGCTGACTGTCCTATTTATACTGTTCCAGTTTAGCGCACGCTAAGCCCTGATATTTAGCGTGCGCTAGCGAGGTAACCGGACAGTCCAGTGAGCTCTGACTGCCTCGTTAGCGTACGCTACGAACTTGGCAGCCTGCGCTAACGCCTTCCCGATAGCATGCGTTAACCCAAAATGTTAGCGTGCGCTAACTGAATATCTGATGCCCAGTAACTGAAGTCCAGAACCTTCTGTCCTCTGACATGCTCGCGATAGCGTGCGCTACAACCAAAACTCAGCGTGCGCTACTACACCATTAGCGTACGCTAATATCTACTCATAGCGTGCACTATGAATTATTCCAATTCAGTCCAGTACCCACTGGACTCTGCCTGATCGACCTTAGCGCGCGATACACCGATTGCATAGCGTGCGCTACCCCAAACTACTAGCGCGCGCTACTTACCATTCGTAGCGTGCGCTACTACAACTCGACTGCAGTCCAGTGACTTCTGGACTGTCAGCCTGAACCACCATAGCGTGCGCTAATGCTGAGAGGTAGCGTGCGCTACCCGTACTCAATTAGCACGTACTAAGGAGAGTACGTAGCGTGCGCTACTCCTCACACACAGCCCACTACAAAGATGACAATGATGATACGCTCGGCCCGACTCTCCAACTGGATTGAAAGACGAATAATAACTGATACACGATGCAAATTACTCTGAATGGTGAATACAATGAATGAATATGAATGATGAATGATTAATAATGAGTGAAAATTACTGAGTGACAATTACTGAATGATAATTACTGACGCGTTGGAAGATGACCAGAAAATATATCTATCAACTCATACTCTAAGTATAAGGCTAAAAGATGATAGAATTAGCTTGTATATATTTTTTATAAATACTCTAAGTATTTTTTAAAAATTATTTTCTCTCAAAACACATTTAGAATTCAAATGTATAAAGCTTTAAAAATTTCCTCTCTTTTCTCCCTTAAAACTCACAGCCAAGATCACTTCCAGAGTGTCAAGTATTTTGATGATGATGTTGGTTCTTTTTTTATAATAAAAAAACTCACACCATGCCAAAACACTTAAACTTTAATTATACACCATGTATAATTAAAGTCCCCACAAATTAAATAAAACAGTAAGACAAAAACAATGATAATTCACCATGTTAGATGAGTGGGGCGATGGCCAAGGGAGGATATTTTGGTGTTGGTTTATTTCGGTCCGTGAAACGGACCCTCGTGTATCTAATCTGATAGATAAATCTTGGTACGTTTCAATATTAATACAATTAACTAATCTAATTAACTAATTATATTAAAAATATATTCTCTAAGAAATAAATAAATAAAATAATTACCCAGTAATTTATTTAATTCACGAGACCGGTTTAATTTATCCAATTAATTAATTTAGACATCCAATGTCCAATACTAACCAAGAGAGAATAAGCTAAATATAATCCGTTGTCAATTCTTTTGCCGCGACTCTGTAGGTTCGTCTCAATTAGCATTTGAAGGATCTAATGAGTGTTAGCACCACTTAGCCATTCTCGTGGCCCACACTGTAACCTAATTGAGAATGAATAATAGGATCATTCCAAAACCATTTTGTCATGAATACCGTATACATATAAACCCTTCAATCATATGTCCCGATCAAGTATTAGGATCACGGTAAAGTCAAACCCTATTTTAACTTGACTTTATGCTTTTGTTAATGAAAACCAATATCACCGAGCTCTTGTGTATCAAATACAACCAGATATAACCACTTTGGCCAAAGAGTTATGATCTCATTTGCATTAACCGTATAGGACATTTACCTGCTCACTAACAGGAGAAAGAATTCAATCTTGGTATTCAGTAGAGACTGCTACTTACCCACTAAGTTGTATTTCGAAGTTGACCCCACTAACCGGAGATTGGATCGAACTACTCTAATTACTAAATTAATGTCACAAGTACATCTCCTGCTAAAACCTCAAGTCAAAGGTCCACGTATACGTATCACACCCTTTCGATTCAGTCATTGACAATCTCTGAGTGATATCCATGTGACCGAATCGAGGCGAGTCGTGTTCGAGTATGCTAATCCTATTAGCATACCTATAACGTATGCTCCCACTAATCCTTAGTGAAGACAAGCACTCTATATGTCCAAGTACATGTTATACAAGCCATGTATAAACCTACTTACTGGCCATTTAAGTTTTATCGACTTGCGAACCAATAATCATTCGAGCCCTAAAACACTTCTAGTGCCTATTTGCTTATCTCCATAAGTAGTGAAATGTTTTCTCTCAAATGTAAGAACTTATTATTCTATATACCAAATCATGATAAGAGTGGTATACAATAATATAGTAATAATAAATTCCTTATTTAATAAATGTTCATAATTAGAATCAATGCTCTCACTCTCACATCCTGAGTGGCATTCGAGGATATATTCCTAACAATCTCCCACTTGCACTCAATGCCACAAACTATGGTATCTAATACCCATACTCGCTAGATGTCGTTGTAAGACCATCTGAGATAGTAGCTTGGTTAGTGGATCAGCAACGTTATTTGTTGTGTCTACTCTCTGCAGTATAACATTCCCTTTCTGAACCATTTCTCTAACAAAACGATATTTTCTCTCAATATGTTTGGTGTTGTGTTGAGCTCTAGGATCTTTAGCCCTTGCAACATATCCGTCGTTGTCGCAAAGCAGCGTCATGGGCTTCTCTGCGTCAGGAACCACTTGAAGTTCCTCAGTGAACTTCTTAATCCAAAAAGTTCTTTAGCAGCCTCCGTGGCTGCCTGATATTTGACTTGACATGTAGAGATTGCAGTCTCACTTTACTTGGCACTTCTCCAAGATACTGCTCCACCATTCAGAGTAAATATATATCTTGAAGTGGACATCTTCGCATCCATGTTTCCCGAAAAATCTGAATCTGTACAGCTCTCCACTTTTAGTTCTCCACCGCTGTATGTAAGAACTAAGTCTTTAGTCCTGTTCAGGTACTTAAGAATGTCCTTTATAGCAGTCTAATATTCATGCCCTGGATTTGAGTGAAACTGACTTACTACGCTTACAACATAGGCTATGTCTGGTCTAGTGCAAATCATAGCGTACATGAGGCTACCCACCACTGAAGCATATGGCACGTTACTCATTTCCTTTCTGTCTTCCACACTTTGAGGACACATCGCTAAGGAAAATTTTATGCCATGTCACATAGGTAGGAACCCTCTCTTAGAATCTTTCATCCTAAATCGCTTCAGAATATTTTCTATAAAGAGGGCTTGAGAAAGACCTAACATTCTTTTTGCTCTATCCCGGTAGAGACGAATACGCAGAATATAGGTAGCTTCACCCAAGTCCTTCATTGAGAACTCTTTATAAATCCAAGCTTTCCTAGAATTGAGTTTTCCTATGTCATTTCTTGTAAGCAGAATATGATCTACATATAGTATTAAGAACTTTTGCTCCTACTAACCTTCTTGTAAATATAGGGCTCCTCTTCATTTTGGACAAAATCAAACTTTTTAAATGTCTCGTTAAAACGAAGACTCCAACTTCGTGAAGCTGGCTTCAGTCCATAAATGGCACGATGAAGTTTGCATAGTTTATGAATATCGGTTTCAGATATGAATCCCTTAGGCCGTTCCATGTAAATCTCCTCCTCGGGGAATCCATTTAGGAATGCTGTTTTCTAAAATAAGTTGGACATAAGGTTTAGGAATTTGACTTATGCATATGAAACTTGTCTATTAATCATATCTAAAATAAGTTAGACATAAGGTTTAGGAATTGGTTATGATTTCATGTGAACAAACTGTCCAGAAATTACAAGCTGTTTAGAAATTGGGTCGTTTTTCACAAGGTGTAATTTAATGATAACAACATATTTTTGCTTGATTCGTAATTCTAAAACTAATTTCATGATGTTTACTATATGTAAATATAATTTCGTGGTCATTGGAGGTCGGGAAGTTGGTCTTTTGATTTTTGGGATTTTAATTGTCTAAACTCGGAAATCGAGTGTGAGAATCAGTCAATGTTTTTGATTTTTAGTTTTTAAACCAGAAGGAGTTAAGAGCTCTACCTCTACAAGATTATATAAAAGTAATTTGAGACTTCCAGGGATTTTTGTGGATCTTTATGAAGTGTTCAAGTGGGTCTAATAAATATAAACTTTCGGGGTGTACATGCAGTTCATTTTCTGTACATGTTTGGATAAACGATTTTTGAAATGGTAGTTGCACTTAATAATAAATTCTGGGAAAATTCATGTAAGCTCAAAAGACATATAAGAACATGTGTAAATCATTGTAGCTTCTGTATTGTAGTACAACTATAGTTTGCAAATTTGTAAAATTAAGGGTAAGACATACTAAAATCAGAAATTTGTTAAGAGGCTAAATTTTTGTGATATTCATACCATTTAATATGTTTGAACCCTAAAATGCACTTGAACATTAATTATGATATAATTGGTCATATATTAATATAATTCCAATGATGAAATCCTAACTTGTGTAGATTCGTTGAAGAAGGCGTGACATTGTTCCTTGTGTTCACTTTTTCGTTTGGTTTCATTTCATTCGTTAAGGTACAAATATTCTAACCTTTCTCTTAAGGTTTCTCATGACTCTCACATGTATTTTGATTATTAGTTATTTCCGATTATGATACCTTTGCTTTGAGCCTTCTATTATGACACTTTTGATATGACACTTATGATTTGAGCCTTTGCTATGAGCCTTTATATGAATCCATGTTATGATACTTCTGATGACTTATATATTCTGTGTCATTGCTATGACATTCTGTTTGACCCTTTAGTTTACTACCCGAGCTTTGACTAGTCATGGGGGTTCCATGACCATGTCATTGAGGCACCAATGACATGACTCTACAGTGGGTGAGTGATGACCCACTGCGTCCCTTTCTGTTATGTACTATGAGCTCAAGTATTATGTTTCTGGCCATTATGATTTCTGTAGGGGCATATGGATGCATCCTAGATATGATCTGATATGTATATGTTATATTTCTGGTGAATGGTGATTGTGTGCCATACACGTCATTCACACTCTGGGAGTTAGCTACTCCACTTATGATATTATGATGATATGATGTTATGATGATATGTCTTTGTGCTCGTGGTAGAATTCTGTAACCCTTACACTATTTACTACACTTATGATATACCTTCTGATATTTTCCCCATTACACCATATTCTGTATTCTCTTTTCAGTTTCAGTACTTTGCTCTATATATCTGTTCACTGAGCTTTGTAAGATCAGCCGCATTTTCTTTTCTTCCGCAACATGTTATTAAGCTGGGAGCTGGGCTGTCTTTGGGCTGAGAGTAGGAGCTGTGTGAGGACTTACCTACCATAGACTTCCTAGCTTTTTGGACTATGTTTTCATTATTTAGACTTGGATTATGTTTCCTTCGTCTTGGATTATGGAACTTATGTATTTCTTTTAAGTCTTGTTGACTTACATTTTGGTTTTTGTGATTAGACTTCCGTTTGCGTTCTATTATGTAAGTTCTGATATGCCACCACAATGTGATACTTCTACCCTAGTCGGGTTGGGGTGTTACAATTATGGTATCGGAGCCCTAGGTTTGACCTGTAGAGCTTAGGCTATGACCTGTGAGGATTGGGTAGACATTAGGTTTCCTTCTTCATCTTTTCCTTCCATACTTCATCTTTATTTTTAAAGATAGGGTCATGAGAAACAAAGTCATTCGGTTTGTTAAAATTCTTTGGAAGAATCTCCCAGAGCATGAAGCTACCTGGGAAACTGAGGAGTCGATGCGAACAAGTTATCCATATTTCTTTTTGTAGTCTGGTACGTCTCTTTTTCGCCTTCAATTCAATTTCATGGACGAAACTTTTGTTTAGAGGGGAAGAGTTGTAAAACCCTAAAATTCGAATTCCTAATTTGCGTCTGATTTCGAATTTTTCCGAGAACTTTGTAATGATTTATTTTAAACCCCAATTATATGTTATGTATTAAAATTAAATTAAAATTTACTAACCTAAGTTTATACCTATAATAAATAATTTGCAACATACGAATGATGATTGGAATCCCACTAATCTCGGCTAAATATCACATATCATAACCGATCCTTTACACCCCATTCAAACTCAATTATGAGCTTTCAATACCTTCCATTTTAAACCCCCGCGCAGCCCTAAGCTCTATTATTTATAACGCGGCTTCTTTTGCCTCTCCCCCATTCTCACGTCCGAAGAAAAACACATACATAACACACTTTCCATATATTTTCCTCCGCCAAAGAATAAGTAGAGGAGCATATCTCGGCGTCGAGAGTGTAGTGCTAAACGTTGGAGTGTTGGTGGTATTCGATTGGAGCCCAAATCCATGTTCCATTCTGTTTATTTCGCCCTAATCGACATTAGGTTCTTGATATTCTCCTTTTGCTCTATTGGATTCGACTTATGCATATGAAACTTGTCTATTAATCATATCTAAAATAAGTTAGACATAAGGTTATGATTTCATGTGAACAAACTGTCCAGAAATTACATGCTGTTCAGAAATTGGGTCATTTTTCACAAGGTGTAATTTAATGATAACAACATATTTTTGCTTGATTCGTGATTCTAAAACTATGTTCATGATGTTTGCTATATTTAAATATAATTTCATGGTCATTGGAGGTCGGGAAGTTGGTCTTTTGATTTTTGGGATTTCAATTGTCTAAACTCGGAAATCGAGTCTGAGAATCAGTCAATGTTTTTGATTTTTAGTTTTCAAACCATAAGGAGTTAAGAGCTCTACTTCTACAGGAGTGATATATAATTTATGTGAGACGTCCGCGGATTTTTTTTGATTTTTATGAAGTGTTCAATTGGGTCTAATAAATGTAAACTTTCGGGGTGTACATGCAGTTCATTTCCTGTACATGTTTGGATAAACGATTTTTGAAATGGTAGTTGCACTTAGTAATAAATTCTGGGAAAATTCATGTAAGCTCAAAAGATATATAAGAACATGTGTAAATCATTGTAGCTTCTGTATTGTAGAACAACTATAGTTTGCAAATTTGTAAAATTAAGGGTAAGGCATACTAAAATGAGAAATTTGTTAAGAGGCTAAGTTTTTGTGATATTCATACCATTTAATATGTTTGAACCCTAAAATGCACTTGAACATTAATTATGATATAATTGGTCATATGTTAATATAATTCCAATGATGAAATCCTAACTCGTATAGATTCGTTGAAGAAGGCGTGACGTTGTTCCTTGTGTTCACTTTTTCGTTTGCTTTCATTTCATTCGTTAAGGTACAAATATTCTGACCTTTCTCTTAAGGTTTCTCATGACTCTCACATGTATTTTGATTATTAGTTATTTCCGATTATGATATCTTTGCTTTGAGCCTTCTATTATGACACTTCTGATATGACACTTATGATTTGAGCCTTTGCTATGAGCCTTTATATGAATCCATGTTATGATACTTCTCATGACTTATATATTCTGTGTCATTGCTATGACATTCTGTTTGACCCTCCAGTTTACTACCCGAGCTTTGACTAATCATGGGGGTTCCATGACCATGTCATTGAGGCACCAATGGCATGACTCTACAGTGGGTGAGTGATGACCCACTGCGTCCCTTTCTGTTATGTATTATGAGCTCAAGTATTATGTTTCTAGCCATTATGATTTCTGCAGGGGCATATGGATGCATCCTAGATCTGATCTGATATGTATATGTTATATTTCTGGTGAATGGTGATTGTGTGCCATACACGTCATTCACACTCTGGGAGTTAGCTACTCCACTTATGATATTATGATGATATGATGTTATGATGATATGTCTTTGTGCTCGTGGTAGAATTCTGCAACCCTTACACTATTTACTACACTTATGATATACCTTCTGATATTTTCCCAATTACACCATATTCTGTATTCTCTTTTCAGTTTCAGTACTTTGCTCTATATATCTATTCACTGAGCTTTGTAAGATCAGCCGCAGTTTCTTTTCTTCCACGACAGGTTATTAAGCTGGGAGCTGGGCTATCTTTGGGCTGAGAGTAGGAGCTGTGTGAGGACTTACCTACCATAGACTTCCTAGCTTTTTGGACTATGTTTTCATTATTTAGACTTGGATTATGTTTCCTTCGTCTTGGATTATGGAACTTAGGTATTTCTTTTAAGTCTTGTTGACTTACATTTTGGTTTTTGTGATTAGACTTCCGTTTGCGTTCTATTATGTAAGTTCTGATATGCCACCACAATGTGATACTTCTACCCTTGTCGGGTTGGGGTGTTACAATTATGGTATCGGAGCCCTAGGTTTGACCTGTAGAGCTTAGGCTATGACCTGTGAGGATTGGGTAGACATTAGGTTTCCTTCTTCATCTTTTCCTTCCGTACTTCATATTTATTTTTAAAGATAGGGTCATGAGAAACAAAGTCATTCGGTTTGTTAAAATTCTTTAGAAGAATCTACCAGAGTATGAAGCTACCTGGGAAACCGAGGAGTCGATGCGAACAAGTTATCCACATTTCTTTTTGTAGTCTAGTACGTCTCTCTTTCGCCTTCAATTCAATTTCGTGGATGAAACTTTTTTTTAGAGGGGAAGAGTTGTAAAACCCTAAAATTCGAATTCCTAATTTGCGTCTGATTTCGAATTTTTCCCTAAGCTTTGTAATGATTTATTTTAAACCCTAATTATATGTTATGTATTAAAATTAAATTAAAATTTACTAACCTAAGTTTATACCTATAATAAATAATTCGCAACATGCGAATGATGATTGGAATCCCACTAATCTCGGCTAAATATCACATATCATAACCGATACTTTACACCCCATTCAAACCCAATTATGAGCTTTCAATATCTTCCATTTTAATCCCCCGCGCAGCCCTAAGCTCTAGTATTTATAACGCGTCTACTTTTGACTCTCCCCCATTCTCATGTCCGAAGCAAAACACACACATAACACACTTCCCATCTATTTTCCGCCGCTAAACAATAAGAAGAGGAGCAGGTCTCGGCGTGGAGAGTGTAGTGCTAAACGTTGGAGTGTTGGTGGTATTCGATTCGAGCCTAAATCCTTGTTCCATTCGGTTTCTTTCGCCCTAATCGACATCAGGTTCTTGATGTTCTCCTTTTTCTCTCTTGGATTCGACTTATGCATATGAAACTTGTCTATTAATCAGATCTAAAATAAGTTAGACGTAGGGTTTAGGAATTGGTTATGATTTCATGTGAACAAACTGTCCAGAAATTATAGGCTGTTCAGAAATTGGGTTATTTTGCACAGGGTGTAATTTAATGATAACAACATGGTTTTGCTTGATTCTTGATTTTAAAACTAAATTCATGATTTTTACTATAGGTATATCTAATTTCATGGTCATTGGAGGTCGGGAAGTTGGTCTTTTTATTTTTGGGATTTCAATTGTCTAGACTGGAAATTCGAATCTGAGAATTAGTCGATACGTTTGATTTATAGTTTTCAAACCATAAGAAGTTAAGATATCTCCTTCTACATAATTGATATATAAGTTATGTGGGACTTGTTGGAATTTTTGTGGATTTTTATGAAGTGTTCAATTGGGTCTAATAAATATAAACTTTTTGGAGTGTACCTGCAGTTCACTTTCTATATATGTTTGGATAAATGATTTTTAAAATGGTAGTTTCACTTAATAATAAATTCTGGGAAAATTCATGTAAGCTCAAAAGCATATAAGAACATGTGTAAATCATTATAGCTTCTCTATTGGAGTATAACTATAGTTTGAAAATTTGTAAAATTAAGGGTAAGACATACTAAAATTAGAAATTTCTTAAGAGGCTAAGTTTTTGTTATATTCATACCATTTAATATGTTTGAACCCTAAAATGCACTTGAATATTAATTATGATATAATTGGTTATATGTTAATATAATTCTAATGACGAAATCCTAACTCGTGTAGATTCGTTGAAGAAGGCGTGACGTTGTTCCTTGTGTTCACTTTTTCGTTTGCTTTCATTTCATTCGTTAAGGTACAGATATTATGACCTTTATCTTAAGGTTTCTTATGAATTTCACACATCTTTTGATTATTAGTTATTTCCTATTATGATACCTTTGCTTTGAACCTTCTATTATGACACTTCTGATATGACACTTATGATTTGAGCCTTTGCTATGAGCCTTTATATGAACCCATGTTATGATATTTTCTGATGACTTATATATTCTGTGCCATTGCTATGACATTCTGTTTGACCCTTTAGTTTACTACCCGAGCATTCACTAGTCATGGAGTTTCCATGACCATGTCATTGAGGCACCAATGGCATGACTCTACGATGGGCGAGTGATGACCCACTGCCTCCCTTTCTGTTATATATTATGAGCTCAAGTATTATGTTTCTGGCCATTATGATTTCTGCATGGGCGTATGGATGCATCCTAGATCTGATCTGATATGTATATATTATATTTATGGTGAATGGTGATTGCGTGCTATACACGTCATTCACACTCTGGGAGTTAGCTACTCCACTTATGATATTATGATGATATGATGTTATGATGATATGTCTTTGTGCTCGTGGTAGAATTCTGTAACCCTTACACTATTTACTACACTTATGATATACCTTCTGATATTTTCCCCATTGCACCATATTCTGTATTCTCTTTTCAGTTTCAGTACTTTGCTCTATATATCTGTTCACTGAGCTTTGTAAGCTCAGCCGCATTTTCTTTTCTTCCGCGACAGGTTATTAAGCTGGGAGCTGGGCTATCTTTGGGCTGAGAGTAGGAGCTGTGTGAGGACTTACCTACCATAGACTTCCTAGCTTTTTGGACTATGTTTTCATTATTTAGACTTGGATTATGTTTCCTTCATCTTGGATTATGGAACTTATGTATTTCTTTTAAGTCTTGTTGACTTACATTTTGATTTTTGTGATTAGACTTCCGCTTGCGTTCTGTTATATAAGTTCTGATATGCCACCACAATGTGATACTTCTACCCTTGTCGGGTTGGGGTGTTACAATTATGGTATCGGAGCCCTAGGTTTGACCTGTAGAGCTTAGGCTATGACCTGTGAGGATTGGGTAGACATTAGGTTTCCTTCTTCATCTTTTCCTTCCGTACTTCATATTTATTTTTAAAGATAGGGTCATGAGAAACAAAGTCATTCAGTTTGTTAAAATTCTTTGGAAGAATCAACCAGAGCATGAAGCTACCTGGAAAACCGAGGAGTCGATGCGAACAAGTTATCCACATTTCTTTTTGTAGTCTGGTACGTCTCTCTTTCGCCTTCAATTCAATTTCGTGGACGAAACTTTTTTTTAGAGGGGAAGAGTTGTAAAACCCTAAAATTCGAATTCCTAATTTGCGTCTGATTTCGAATTTTTCCCTAAACTTTGTAATGATTTATTTTAAACCCTAATTATATGTTATGTATTAAAATTAAATTAAAATTTACTAACCTAAGTTTATACCTATAATAAATAATTTGCAACATCCGAATGATGATTGGAATCCCACTAATCTTGGCTAAATATCACATATCATAACTGATCCTTTACACCCCATTCAAACCCAATTATGAGCTTTCAATACCTTCCATTTTAAACCCCCGCGCAGTCCTAAGCTCTAGTATTTATAACGCGTCTACTTTTGCCTCTCCCCCATTCTCACGTCCGGAGCAAAACACACATATAACACACTTCCCATCTGTTTTCCGCCGCTAAAGAAGAAGAAGAGGAGCAGGTCTCGGCTTCGAGAGTGTAGTGCTAAACTTTGGAGTGTTGGTGGTATTCGATTCGAGCCTAAATCCTTGTTCCATTCGGTTTCTTTCGCCCTAATCGACATCAGGTTCTTGATGTTCTCCTTTCTCTCTCTTGGATTCGACTTATGCATATGAAACTTGTCTATTAATCAGATCTAAAATAAGTTAGACGTAGGGTTTAGGAATTGGTTATGATTTCATGTGAACAAACTGTCCAGAAATTACGGGCTGTTCAGAAATTGGGTTATTTTGCACAGGGTGTAATTTAATGATAACAACATGGTTTTGCTTGATTCTTGATTCTAAACTAAGTTCATGATTTTTACTATAGGTATATCTAATTTCATGGTCATTGGAGGTCGGGAAGTTGGTCTTTTTATTTTTGGGATTTCAATTGTCTAACTGGAAAATCGAATCTGAGAATTAGTCGATATTTTTGATTTATAGTTTTCAAACCATAAGAAGATAAGATCTCTCCTTCTACAGTAGTGATATATAAGTTATGTAGGACTTGTTGGAATTTTTGTGGATTTTTATGAAGTGTTCAATTGGGTCTAATAAATATAAACTTTTTAGAGTGTACCTGCAATTCACTTTCTATATATGTTTGGATAAACGATTTTTAAAATGGAAGTTTCACTTAATAATAAATTCTGGGAAAATTCATGTAAGCTCAAAAGACATATAAGAAGATGTGTAAATCATTATAGCTTCTCTATTGGAGTATAACTATAGTTTGAAAATTTATAAAATTAAGGGTAAGACATACGAAAATCAGAAATTTGTTAAGAGGCTAAGTTTTTGTGATATTCATACCATTTAATATGTTTGAACCCTAAAATGCACTTGAATATTAATTATGATATAATTGGTCATATGTTAATATAATTCTAATGACGAAATCCTAACTCGTGTAGATTCGTTGAAGAAGGCGTGACGTTGTTCCTTGTGTTCACTTTTTCGTTTGCTTTCATTTCATTCGTTAAGGTACAGATATTCCGACCTTTCTCTTAAGGTTTCTTATGAACTTCACACATCTTTTGATTATTAGTTATTTCCTATTATGATACCTTTGCTTTGAACCTTCTATTATGACACTTCTGATATGACACTTATGATTTGAGCCTTTGCTATGAGCCTTTATATGAACCCATGTTATGATATTTTCTGATGACTTTTATATTCTGTGTCATTGCTATGACATTCTGTTTGACCCTTTAGTTTACTACCCGAGCATTCACTAGTCATGGGGGTTCCATGACCATGTCATTGAGGCACCAATGGCATGACTCTACGATGGGCGAGTGATGACCCACTGCGTCCCTTTCTGTTATGTATTATGAGCTCAAGTATTATGTTTCTGGCCATTATGATTTCTGCATGGTCGTATGGATGCATCCTAGATTTGATCTGATATGTATATATTATATTTATGGTGAATGGTGATTGCGTCCTATACACGTCATTCACACTCTGGGAGTTAGCTACTCCACTTATGATATTACGATGATATGATGTTATGATGATATGTCTTTGTGCTCGTGGTAGAATTCTGTAACCCTTACACTATTTACTACACTTATGATATACCTTCTGATATTTTCCCCATTGCACCATATTCTGTATTCTCTTTTCAGTTTCAGTACTTTGCTCTATATATCTGTTCACTGAGCTTTGTAAGCTCAGCCGCATTTTCTTTTCTTCCGCGGCAGGTTATTAAGCTGGGAGCTGGGCTATCTTTGGGCTGAGAGTAGGAGCTGTGTGAGGACTTACCTACCATAGACTTCCTAGCTTTTTGGACTATGTTTTCATTATTTAGACTTGGATTATGTTTCCTTCGTCTTGGATTATGGAACTTATGTATTTCTTTTAAGTCTTGTTGACTTACATTTTGATTTTTGTGATTAGACTTCCGCTTGCGTTCTATTATGTAAGTTCTGATATGCCACCACAATGTGATACTTCTACCCTTGTCGGGTTGGGGTGTTACAATTATGGTATCGGAGCCCTAGGTTTGACCTGTAGAGCTTAGGCTATGACCTGTGAGGATTGGGTAGACATTAGGTTCCTTCTTCATCTTTTCCTTTCGTACTTCATCTTTATTTTTAAAGATAGGGTCATGAGAAACAAAGTCATTCCGTTTGTTAAAATTCTTTGGAAGAATCACCCAGAGCATGAAGCTACCTCGGAAACCGAGGAATCGACGCGAACAAGTTATCCACATTTCTTTTCGTAGTCTGGTACGTCTCTATTTTGCCTTCAATTCAATTTCGTGGACGAAACTTTTTTTAGAGGGGAAGAGTTGTAAAACCCTAAAATTCGAATTCCTAATTTGCATCTAATTTCGAATTTTTCCCTAAACTTTGTAATGATTTATTTTAAACCCTAATTATATGTTATGTATTAAAATTAAATTAAAATTTACTAACCTAAGTTTATACCTCTAATAAATAATTTGCAACATCCGAATGATGATTGGAATCCCATTAATCTCTGCTAAATATTACATATCATAACCGATCCTTTACACCCCATTCAAACCTAATTATGAGCTTTCAATACCTTCCATTTTAAACCCCCGCGCAGCCCTAAGCTCTATATTTCTAACGCGGCTTCTTTTGCCTCTCCCCCATTCTCACGTCCGAAGCAAAACACACACATAACACACTTCCCATCTGTTTTCTGCCGCCAAAGAAGAAGAATAGCAGGTCTCGGCGTCGATAGTGTATTGCTAAACGTCGGAGTGTTGGTGGTATTTGATTCGAGCCTAAATCCTTGTTCCATACGGTTTCTTTCGCCCTAATCAACATCAGGTTCTTGATGTTATACTTTTTCTCTCTTGGATTCGACTTATGCATATGAAACTTGTCTATTAATCACATCGAAAATAATTTAGACTTAGGATTTAGCAATTGGTTATGATTTCATGTGAACAAACTGTCCAGAAATTACAAGCTGTTCAAAAATTGGGTTGTCTTGCATAGGGTGTAATTTAATTATAACAACATGTTTTTGCTTGATTCTTGATTCTAAAACTAAGTTCATGATGTTTACTATTTGTATCTCTAATTTCATGGCCATTGGAGGTCGGAAAGTTGGTCTTTTGATTTTTGGGAGTTCAAGTGTCTAAACTCGGAAATCGAGTCTGAGAATCAGTAGAGGTTTTTGATTTTTAATATTCAAACCATAAGGAGTTAAGATCTCTCCTTCTGCAGTAGTTATAAAAAAGTTGTGTGTGACTTCCTGAAATTTTTGTGCATTTGTATGAAGTGTTCCATTAGGTCTAATAAATGTAAACTTTTTGGAGTGTACCAGCAGTTCACTTTCTTTATATGTTTGGATAAATGATTTTTAAAATGGTAGTTTCACTTAATAATAAATTCTGGAAAAATTCATGTAAGCTCAAAAGACATATAAGAAGATGTGTAAATCATTATAGCTTCTCTATGGGAGTGTAACTATAGTTTGAAAATTTGTAAAATTAATGGTAAGACATACAAAAATCAGAAATTTGTTAAGAGGCTAAGTTTTAGTGATATTCATACCATTTAATATGTTTGAACCCTAAAATGCACTTGAATATTAATTATGATATAATTGGTCATATGTTAATATAATTCTAATGACGAAATCCTAACTCGTGTAGATTCGTTGAAGAAGGCGTGACGTTGTTCCTTGTGTTCACTTTTTCGTTTGCTTTCATTTCTTTCGTTAAGGTACAGATATTCTGACCTTTCTCTTAAGGTTTCTTATGAATTTCACACATATTTTGATTAATAGTTATTTCCGATTATGATACTTTTGCATTGAGCCTTCTATTATGACACTTATGATTTGAGCCTTTGCTATGAGCCTTTATATGAACCCATGTTATGATATTTTCTGACGACTTATATATTCTGTGTCATTTCTATGACATTCTGTTTCACCCTTCAGTTTACTACCCGAGCTTTCACTAGTCATGGGGGTTCCATGACCATGTCATTGAGGCACCAATGGCATGACTCTACGGTGGGCGAGTGATGACCCACTGCATCCCTTTCTGTTATGTATTATGAGCTCAAGTATTATGTTTCTAGCCATTATGATTTCTGCAGGGGCGTATGGATGCATCCTAGATCGGATATGATATGTATATGTTATATTTCTGGTGAATGGTGATTGTGTGCCATACACGTCATTCACACTCTGGGAGTTAGCTACTCCACTTATGATATTATGATGATATAATGTTATGATGATATGTCTCTGTGCTCGTGGTAGAATTTTGTAACCCTTACACCATTTACTACACTTATGATATACCTTCTGATATTTTCCCCATTGCACCATATTCTGTATTCTCTTTTCAGTTTCAGTACTTTGCTCTATATATCTGTTCACTGAGCATTGTAAGCTCAGCCGTATTTTCTTTTCTTCCGCGGCAGGTTATTAAGCTGAGAGCTGGGCTATTTTTGGGCTGAGAGTAGGAGCTGTGTGAGGACTTACCTACCATAGACTTCCTAGATTTTTGGACTATGTTTTCATTATTTAGACTTGGATTATGTTTCCTTCGTCTTGGATTATGGAACTTATGTATTTCTTTTAACTCTTGTTGACTTACATTTTGGCTTTTGTGATTAGACTTCCGCTTGCGTTCTATTATATCAGTTCTGATATGCCACCACAATGTGATACTTCTACCTTTGTCGGGTTGGGGTGTTACAATTTGTCATATTTTATAATCTAAGTAGGCTGTTATGGCAAGCATCATGCAAATAGACTTAATCATGGCTACAGGCGAAAAGGTCTCGAAGTAATCGATTCCCTCTTTTTGGGAATATCCCTTTGCCATAAGCCTAGCCTTATAGGTATCAAGTTTGCCATGTCCATCAGTCTTTCTCTTGTAAATCCATTTATTTCCAACAGGCACGATGCCTTTAGAACGATCTACTAAAATCTAGACCTGATTAGCATGTATTGAGTCTATCTTAGCTTCCATAGATTCTGGCCACTTTGTGGAGTCAACATCTACCATCGCTTGGTCGTATGTAGAAGGTGTTGGAAATATAATGCAGCAGAAGCGAAGTTGGGGGAAAATTTGATAATAGCATTTTACATATCAACAAGCACAAAACCTATTTAGGTATGCTAATTAATTAATTACAAAGATTAATAAATAATTTAAATATTATTTATTAAATCCTTGGTCAGTTAATCGGCCTTTCTGTCCTAACCAGGCTCTGAAAGAAGTCTCCCGGATGCTGAGAGAGAAATACTTGATTTGTTGCTAAATTCAATATCCTAATCTAGATTGAAGATCATAGGATATTTACCTTTTGAAGCATAATGGTTTGCTTTCTTGACCTCGTCCTCGAAATCATCTAGAGTATGATCCCGCCTTAATCCAGATGTTGTGTGGACAACGAGCTACCGAATATTGCTTGGACTACAATGAGATCGGTCGAAACTATGTTCTTGTGAGTCACTCGATTTTTCTTTATTTTCTAGTATTATGAAAACACTCTTAGAAAATTGATGTGTTATCTAAATCGAAGAATCAAAGACACAAGTCAATATCTACAATTAAACACAAAAAGAAAAAATCGAATTCTCTCTCACACAATATGTCACATGGCCAAACCCCCTATATAAGTCCTATTTGTAGGCTTTGGACTACTCTAGGGATCTTAAAAAGGATTAAGGTTAAGACTCCTAGTACAACCCAACTTTCCATATTAAGCATACCTAATATGGTTGAGTTCACTAATATCAATTCAGTCCACTAAAGAATTAATATTGCACTTCCAACGCAAATTCTAATTACAAAATCGGGCTCCTTATTTAAATATATTATTTACCGTGTTTAAGATATCAAATATCCATTAATTAATTTAAGCTATTGACAGCTTTAATTAATTAGTTTCTTATCCAACAGTAGTACCACTTGAACACTATTATTATTATATCGAAATTAAATCCACTGCAGAGTTTAATGTAATAATTATTATCGAGCTCCTCAAGGAGAGATCATCAACCTGCATGAGTCGGGACATGATTTCTAGTTATAATAATAATTATCATATAAATAATATTATTGCCCAAGATACGAAGCTTATTGAGTCAATCATTGTGACACACACCCATGGTAAATTAAAGCAATAAATATTATAAATATCTAATTAAATATTACTCCCTCCGTCCCACCCATCTTGAGCATTTTCTTTTCGGCACGGGATTTAAGAAAAGTTGAAAAGTAGTGTGTAAAGTGATAGTATGAATATATATTATTTAAAGTTGTGAGAGATAAAGGTGTCTTAAAAAGGAAATTACCAAGTATCTTGGGACGGACCAAAAAGGAATATGAACCAAGATCGGTGGGACGGAGGGAGTATATACTTAGAATTAAGAAATAATAATTATCCGAGATTCATGTTCTCCTTACAATCAGTACAGAATACACTATCTCACTTCTATCCAGTTAAACGTATGCAAATACGCTAATGCATGCTAATAGTCAACACCAACTAATCTCAAGCATACATTACAACTTTTAATATAATTTGTCTAATAATTATATAAGTTGTGAACTATTATATTATTTTATAAGGCACCGATAATATGATCTTCCGTGTATCACCAACACACCACATTATCTACGATATAAAAATAATTAGACAACACATTTGCATAACCATAATGTGAATAAATATGCAAAACAAGTGATTAAATATAATTCATATTCTCATAGGTAGTAACAGAGAAATAAGGTAATGTTGTGCGGCGATTTATACGCCTCGATGGCGATCGGCATAATGGTCGGAAGCTAACCAAAGAAGACAGATGCTGGGCAAGCGCCTAGCGGTCGACGTCCAAGGCGATGGTCTATTGGCATCTAGCGGTCGCCTCTAATGTCCGACCGGGGACGACCGTACCATGCCACGTGTGAATCCGACACCCGTCAAAGTCTGCGAAGACCGAATCTCGGGTGAAGGCCCACGTGTAGATCTGCAAAAGGCGCCGCAAGAACAGGCCCTACTCCAGCCCATCAGCAGCTGTCACTGATAGGGACGGCTTCACCTACCGACAGACCCGCCGAAAGGTCCTAGGTGGGACCTCCCAAGGCAGCGAGAAGGGGCACCTGTCGCCTCCTCATTGGTTCATGCATCTGGCTGCCAGCAGTAGCTGCGGACTTTAAGGAGACAGTCCCACGTGCTGGGACGATCGCCACCTTATTTAAATGCAGGAACGGCGATCATCCGCAGGAGACAGAGACATCCCAGCAACCTCTTCTCTTATAAAGAGGAGGCCCCCAGCATTGGCAAAAAGACAGTGAAAAACGTAAACACGATTACACACATCAAACAATACAGAGAACTCCTCATCTTTGTAACAAGAACTCAAAGAGTTTCAATTCTGGTTCTTCCGGCAATCTTCAGCACTCAAGAGCTAAGATAACTAGAGTCTTTACACTCATTGTAATTGTACTCTAACATTAATATTTGTACTCTCAAGTATTCGTATTAATAATATCTCGCGAGAGCATTCAAGCCCGGGACTGACAACCCCGGCAAATCTTGTGTTATTTACTTCCCTACGGACGTGCTCTCGCATTTTGTTTGTTACTCGTCCATTCCAGCATATCATATCCGGATAATAATTTGGGTAACAACAATTGGCGCTAGAGGAAGGGGGCTTAACCTTCATTTTCATTCCGACCTCGAAGAACACTCACTGTTCCCCGGGGCATATACTTAAAGAAACACTCACTGTTCTTCAAAGAAAAACCTTCAGAATAATGACGTCTGCCACGACCTCGAAAAGAGCCACTCTACGATCTGCCAGACACCTTATTCCGGCCCAGGCCGAGTCCCAACCTGCGGCCGAAGGCGACCGCGGCGACGCTAGACTCTCACTCCCACCCCCGAGGGACGGCCCCAGCCTCTCACTCGACTAGTTCCAAATCGCGGAACAGATCGAGGAGGCCATGGCCATCCTAAGGGAGCGACGGAGAGCATGCGACTCGCCCACCATTACTCCATCAGCCATCCATCGTGCGGGCAAGCGGAAACTCAAGGGGCTATATGTCAAGAAATCGTCAGAAATCTCCGAGCCGCAGGAAAAGGCGCTCGTAAGGCGGGACGATTCCGTCTTCAGCCGCCTAGGGAGTGATCCCTCATGGCGACCCGGGCATTCGGGCCCCAGCCATGAGACATCGGAGTCCGAATCCATCACCAGGAGTTCGGCGTACCCAACTCCCAGAAGACAGGCCGGCCGTCTGGCTCCCGCTCGCCCAAGAACTGAGCTCGGCGGCAGAGACCTCGTCACCTACCACGGGGCCAGGAGATCGGTACATGATCGCCTCGGCTCCCACTCCGAGAGCCAAACCGCGAGCAGTCAGGCTACGACGACGGCCACAATGCAGCGCCAGCTCGACGAAATGAAGGCGCTCATATAAACTGGGGCAGGCGCCAAGAGATCGGTCCCCGAACCGAGTGAGAAGCTCGCGGTCCAGATAAAGCTTGCCCCCGTACACCTGAATCGCACCTCCTCAAACAACTTTATATGAGGGGAGATCAGACCCTGAGACCCACTTGAGCAAGTTCCGGATCTACATTACCGGGTGCGGGGCATCGGACGCAACAAAGTGCTGAATGTTCCCATTAACATTGGGCGATCTTGCCCATAGGTGGTACATCTCATTGCCACCGCGCTCAATCAACTGTTTTTAGAAGCTGGCGAACGACTTCACATCGTATTTCGCTGCCAAAGTCGCTCGGCCAGAAGGCCCCCACCGCATGATGAAGATCAGGCAGGGGAAGGACGAGCCCGACGAAGACTACATCGACCGGGTGGATGAAATAGTCCTCACTGGGGAGCCCATTAGCGATGAGCTCGCCCTCTACTCGATCCTAGGGGGATTCTATGGCCATTCACCAATGTTCAGGCACCTCACGAAGGACATCCCCCCGACCTACGCGATCTTCCGCGTCAAGGCCGCCGAATTTCTGGCGAGGCAGAGGATGCTCACCCTTCGCTTAGGCGAGGGATCCCCGGAGAAGGGAAGGCGCCATCTCCCGTTCCGAAGAAGGCGGTCGCCAAGCCCAGAAAGGCGGTAGCAAAACCTCCCGGTGAGTTCAAGGCCTTCGAGGATGTGGAAGTTCACCTCCTCCGCAACCTCAATCTATATCCGGTCCATATCTTCAATGCCATCAAGGGGCGCGAATGGCTTAGCAAGCCGAAGCCGATGAGGGACAACGGTCATCTGGACCGCAGTAAATTTTGTGCCTACCACAAAAGTCCCGGCCACAACAACAGCCAGTGCCGCGACCTCCTCAGACAACTCTAGAGGTTGTTCAAGGAAGGCAAGCTAGACAATTTGGTGACCAAGCCAGAACCTTGGGCAGAAAGGACCGGGGGGCACGATCGCCGACAGAACGACGGAATCCCTCCAAATTCGGTCGCCAGGATCGACCAAAATGACCCGGAGTACTCAGACGAGTCGATCCCTCCAATCAACCCCGGCGGCCGGATCAATATGCTTCAGTCGGGAGGTGGAAACCTCGGAGGTCTTTCCCCGGTTTACACCATATCAAATAGAAAGTGTAAAGCCGAGCTGAGGGCATTCGCCGGAGTCCATGTCGTGGTGACCCCAGAACCGACCATCTCCAGAGACGTGCTCATCTCCTTCTCCAACAAGGATAGGGAGGGAGTGCAGTGCCCCAAAGAGGATGCATTGGTAATCTCTGCATGTATCTTTGGGAAAATGGTCGATCGCGTGCTGGTTGATAATGGGAGATTTTGCAACATCATATTCAAATATGCTCTAGGCTAGCTCGGCAACCTGACCAAGTTCATCAAGCCATTTGATACCGTGCTTCAAGGGTTCGGCGACAACACGGTTCGAGCTAATATGCTGTTACGATCTGAAGGTTAAGATCACTAGGAACCTCAATTTTGTAATCATAGATAGGCCCAGCATCTATAATGGGTTCCTAGGTCGCCCATTTCTAGAAACCTTTGAGGCGGTCACCTCTTCTTTCTTTTACTGTATCAAGTTCCCCACTACTGATGGGACGGTCGGTACTGTAAAAGGAGACCATCTAATGGCATAGAAATGTTTGAGTTACTCCTGCGTCGTAACTTCCCCTTTAAACGTTTCCTGTACTATTTATAACATTGAGGCGATTGACATTCAACC
Organism: Orobanche coerulescens; assembly: GCA_033398695.1. NCBI lineage: Eukaryota > Viridiplantae > Streptophyta > Magnoliopsida > Lamiales > Orobanchaceae > Orobanche > Orobanche coerulescens. The sequence continues at coordinate 111,281,786 of CM065815.1, read as the reverse complement.
AATGGAGATCGACGAGCCAAGCACCTCATACCAGCCCGACTCAGAGGACGTCATCTTGCATCAATTGTCGGATGACATCGAGCCAAGGATCGATTTCGAGCCAAGCCTCGATATTGATCCAAGGATCGAGTCTGGCAATCGTTCCAAACGAGAAGCGACCGTACTCATTGAAGAGTTGGAAAGTATAACAATCGATCTGGCTCGCCCGGAGCGGGAAGTGCAGATCGGCTCAAGCGTTGGTCCTGAGTTAAAAGACGATTTGATTAGTTTACTACATAAGAACACCAGAATCTTTGCCTGGTCGCATCAATATATGGTCGACATCAGTCCTGAACACGCTTTCCACTATCTAAAGATCAACCCAGCGAGGAAGCCTGTTCACCAGAAACGTAGGAAATTTGGTCCTGAGAAGTACGCTGCGCTCGACGCAGAAGTCAAAAAGCTAATCGACAACAAACTGATCGGAGTAGCTACCGACGAGCCACAGTGGGTAGCCAACGCGGTGCTCGTCAAAAAGGCGAGCAACTCCTGGAGGTTATGCATCGATTTCACCGACCTCAACGCGGCATGTCCGAAAGACCACTTTCTAATGCCTCATATTGACCACTTGGTCGATAGCGCGGCAGGTTGCGAAATGATATCGTTTATGGACGCCTTCGCCGGGTACCATTAGATCCCAATGGTGGAGAAAGACGTAAAACACACGTCATTCCATATAGAAAAAGACGTGTACTTTTGGGTCCGAATGCCGTTCGGTCTGAAGAATGCGGGGGCGACCTACCAATGACTAGTCAACGGGATGTTCGTCGATCAGATCGGCAAGACCATGGAGGTTTACATTGACAACATCGTGGTCAAGAGCCTCAAAAAGGAAGATCATCTCAAAGACCTTTCCGAGACGTTCGCCATCCTCGAGAAATTCAACATGAAACTTAACCCCAAGAAATGCAACTTCGGGGTAAGCTCCGGAAAGTTCCTGGGGAACATCGTGAGCTAAAGGGGGATCGAAGCGAACCCCACCAAGATCCAGGCGATCCTCGACATGAGGAGCCACGGAATGTCAAACAGGTGCAACGCCTCACGGGTTGTCTAGCAGCCCTTGACCGTTTTATTTCTCGGCTCGGAGACAAAAGCAAGCCATTCTTCGCCACCATAAAGAATAAGAAATTTTCATGGACGAAGGAAAGCCAAATGGCGTTCGCCAAAATCAAGGAGTATCTGTCTAATCCCCAAATTTTGGCGAAACTAATCCCCGGCGAAAAGCTATTCCTCTACCTGGCAGCCTCAGAGGTCGCGCTGAGCGCTGTATTAGTGCGAGCAGAGGGGCAAGCCCACTTGCCGATCTACTTCATCAGTCAAGCGCTTCATGACGCGGAAACGCATTACACACCCCTGGATAAGCTCGCCTACGCACTAGTCATGAGTGTTCGCAAGCTGAGGGCCTACTTCTTCGAACACCAAGTGGAGGTTCTGACGACTCTCCCTCTAAGGCAAGTTCTACACCGGCCAGACACCAATGGGAGACTCCTCAAGTGGTCACTGGAGATCGCCCAATACGGTGTTACGTACGCTCCTCGCACGGTGATCAAAGGCCAAGCTCTGGAGGATTTCGTGGTGGAATTAACGTTCCCACCCAGGTCGGTTGTCCTGCCTGAAAATTGTACGTAGATGGCTCGGCGACCAACTCGCGAGCAGGGGCAGGGATTGTCCTCATCAGCCCCGACGGCCAAAGTTTTACAAATGTTGTGCGTTTCGGGTTCCGTGCGACCAACAATGAAGCCGAGTACGAATCCTTGGTAGGCGGGCTCGATCTAGCACTCGCCATGGACGTTCGTCGCCTCTACATCTTCATGGACTCCCTCTTGGTCTTGAACCAAGTCAAGGGGGAATATGAGGCGCACGGCGAACAGATGATCAAATATCAAGAATTGGTCGCCGAAATGTGCACAATGTTTGAAGAAGTGCTTATCGAACAAGTCCCGAGAGAGTACAACTCCCAGGCCGATGCCCTATCCAAACTCACATCGTCAGATGGGGCAGCAGACTTCTCTAACATCTAAATCACGAAGTCAGCAAAATCGGCGATCGACAGAAGCCTGGTCACCAAAGTTACCATCGCCGAAGAGAACTGGATGACTCCGTTCATTAAATTTTTGAAGGACGGAACGGTCCCCGCAGATCGGATCAAAGCTCGCCAGCTTCAGCTCCAAGCAACCAGATATACCCTATTGGACGACCGTCTTTACAAGCGAGCTTTTAGCCTTCCTCTCCTCAAGTGCATTACGCCGGAGGAAGGCCGACTTGTTTTAGCCGAAATCCATGACGGGATCTATGGAAATCACGCCTACGCCCGATCTTGTCCCAGGTGTCAAGTAATGGGCCCGAACATCAAGCTCTCTTCCGAGCAGCTCACTTATATGTACAGTCCGTGGCCGTTCGCCCAATGGGGCATCGACCTCATTGGTCCTTTGCCGACGGTGCCAGGGGGATGTAAATTCGCCATCGTAGGGGTCGATTATTTCACAAAATGGGCAGAGGCCGAGCCCCTCAACAAAATCGGCCAACAACAAGTGATCAAGTTCATTTGGAAGAACATCATATGCCAATTCGGTCTACCACAGGCTATCATCTCCGACAACATAAAGCAGTTCGACGGTTTGGAAGTTATGCAATTCTGCGAGAAATGGGGAATTAAAAAGATGTTCTCGGCCCCTTACAACCCTAAGATGAATGGGCAAGTAGAGGCTGTAAACAAGATTCTCAAACACACGACCAAAGCAAGACTCGAATCAAAACAAGGACGGTGGGCGAGCGAGCTCCCGGATGTTTTGTGGTCTTATCGAACGACGACCCGAAATTCAACCAGCAAAACCCTATTCGCCCTCGCCTTTGGAAAAGATCGCCGTTCTCAGCCATCGAATTGCACAACAAATGACGGCGGACAATGATGTAGCTCGACGGATCGATTTGGATATGCTCGAGGAACGACGACTGACCTCGGAAATGAAGAACACAATCCATAAAAGGAAATCCGAGAAATTCTTCAATTCGAAGGTCAAGGAAAGGCAATTCCAAGTGGGCGACCTAGTCCTCAAAAAGGTCCAGACTCACACGGGAGTATTTGGCCCGAATTGGGAGGGGGCCTTCAGGATATCCAAATGGCTGACCATAGGAGCCTACGAGCTCCAACACCCAGACAGCACTCCGGACCAATATCCCTGGAACGCCGTTCATTTGAAGAAATACTATCAATAAAAACTCTGTATTCAGTTACCCAATGTACAAAGAGCTTAATGAGATTTTCCGATCCCCTTTAAATGATTCGCCTCGACAAAACAAACAAATGAAAAGAGGACAACTCGCTCGCCCTCTAAGAGTTCGTCATCTAACCTGATGGATCTAGGTAAGCGATCGCCCCCCCTAGCACAACGTATACCGTCGAGGATCGTCATATAGCATGGCGATCCGAGGTAGAAAAATGCAGCCATGGTTCTGGGAGTCGATGGAACTGATAGCCCGTCAATACAAGGTTCCTTTGTTCAGAGATCGCCCGCCCTTTCGTTTAAATACGAGGCGGGCATAGCCGAAGGACCCTCCAAAACAGATCAGTGGACACGTTCGCTCGTCCTCAGATCCATCATCTAACATGGTAGGCCTGGACAATGCGACGCGTCCTTCCCCCCGTCACACCGTATGCCCCCGTATGCCCTCTTAGGCAGAAAAGTGCTAACAAGCCATGGTAGAGAAGTCGATTTATCCGACGGCGCCCAGTGCAAGGACTCCTCCAGGCAGAGACCATCCGCCCCATCGCTACATTGCGAGGCAAAACGTAGCCTACGGAGGACCCTTACAATTAAGTGAGTCGCGAGAAGTTAACCATCATATGGAATGTCGCTCGCGCATAAGTCATAGTCCTAGAGGTCGGTTCCATCGAACCCCACGACTGTGCGAAGTCTTTCCAGGCCGGGACGTTCGGCCTACATTGAGGAATCAACAAAATCGAAGATCGCAAGAACCAAACTAAAGATAGCTCGCTAAACAAATTATTTTCGTTCCCTTACTTTCACCGAGTAAACAAAAACAAGGGGCAGAATGGAGCCATACATGCGATCAGGAGGACGGAACCACATACAATCGGCTTTGTTCAAATACACATATAACGATCGGTTTTGTTCAGAAATTTACAAGTAAGAATTTTAAGTATACCAATACATTCGGAGCTATACATACAACGAACTCTCCTCAAACACTTGTGTAAAGTCAAATGCAAAAGATTCAAACAGACGATCATACAAGCAAGGAATCAGATGCAATTATGTAAACACTTGTGTGAAGTCAAATGCGAAAGATTCAGACAGACAATCGTACAAGCAAGGAATCAGATGCAATTATGTATTTTATTTCATTCAAGTTATTTGTACATACGCCCGAAGGCAAAACACAATGAAACTGAAAAATTATAAGGGAAAACAAAATGAAAGCGGTCTAAGCGGTCTAACTCAGGCTGCCCCCGCCTGGACTTCGCCATCGTCCACTGGATCGGCATGCGCTTCCTCTCCGGCATCCAGATGAACGAGTTTCTTCGGCGACGGATACCAGTTCAGGTCGATTCCGAGGTCGGAGAGGTCAAGAATCGGAAAAAAGAAGGCCGGCTGAAGAGGATGCTCAAGCACATAGGCCTTGAAGTTATCAATCAGAGGGCCGACCTCGAGCCCTCCCTTCTTGGCAGCGCGGATGGCGTCAGCGTAAGCCATATAATAGGAAAACTCGCCGACATACTCCACGTTGAGCAAGGGATCGGCCTCGGTCGCCTCTAACTTCTCCTTCAGCCCCGCAATTGTTTGATCCGCACCCTGTATCTCGGCAACCTTGGCGGCCAGCTCCCCCTTCGACGACTCCAGCTCGCCATTTAACTAGTCCACCACCGCCTTCAGCCCGGTCGCCTCCTCCTGCGAGGCCGCATGCAACCGACGGGCTTCCGTCATTTGATCGCGCATCCGGTCGGTCGCCGCCCGGGCCCGGTCGAGTTCCTGCCTCATCCGGTCGAGATCCTGCTTAGCCCGTTTGGCCGTCTCAACGTACTTCTTCCCCATTGCCGCGATCCTGTCGGCAAACTCGGCATTCCGGTTCTGAGCAGCCTCGAGGTCTGAATGGAGACGGGCAGAAGAGGGCCGCCCCTCAAAATCCTTCACAGCTTGAGCGGCCATCGTCGCCGCTTGGAAGGTCAGGGCAAGAGTCGCCTGCATTGCGTCTCCGGACCGCCGGCGCGCGATCGCATCCAGGTCGGTCATCCAAGCCTTCGGCAGGGCGGAGATAGCTCGAGAGACGTAGTGAGGGACGTCGCTAGGCTCGCGGGGAGACCTGCTCGCGAGGAAGTCCAACATCATCGGCGAGCAGTTCAGGTCGGCAAGACGGACCCTGCACCAAGAACAAAGGAGTTAGTATGTCCCCTACACAAGTGACTTAACTCAACAGATCAACCAAACTTACCTTTCGACCTTCTCGGGGTCGCGGCCGAAAAAAGGCTTGCCCCGTGGGGTCTGGGCATCAGCGGTCGCCATGGATTGTAGGAAGGCCGATGAGGGCGTAGGCCCTTCTGCCATTAGAATTGCAGAGATTGGAGGCGCGGCGACTGGCGGCACCACTGCGGGCGCCTCAGCGGCAACAGTTGGAAAGAGATCCTCCGGCCTCCGCCTCTTGCGGTTACGCTGAAGATGCTCCTCTTCTCGTGTCTCCAGCTCGACGACGATCGGCCCCATGAGAGGTCTCGCCTCAGGGATAGAACGGGACGTCGCAGCAGGTGCACGACCCACCTTCTTCCCTTGGCGGAGATGATTCATAAGACCAGGGTTCGACATAGCAATTTCTCACGGCAGCTCGGAGTAGCGGGGGAAGTAGATCTCTGTCAAAGAAGACAATCAACCAGGTTAGACGTCTTCTTCAATCAAAGGTGATCGTCAAGCAAAAAGGAGATCGTAAACATTTGTACCTGGGACCTTTTAAGTGGCGGGGAAAGCGAAACAACCGAGCGCCCAACCAATGAGCTTCGTTGTTGATCACGTGAGCGTCAATGTAGCTGTCCGGAAGACCACAGATTCGCTCCAAGACGACCGAAAAATCAAATGGAAGGTCGCCGGCTGCTGGAACAAGGGAACCTGCAAAAAGAAAACCAAACTAGATCAGTTCAAGGTATATCCGAACGAAGGGAGAGTTAAAACCCTTACTCGGATTCTTCTCCCGAAAGCCGGTGGGGGTATCCAACTCATCCTCTGGTTTATCACTCGCGGACGACTTCCACGCTCCGCCGACCCAACACCATTTTGTCAGGTCGCCCCGAACCTTGTTCGGCACCCCAAGGACCACCCGGCCCATGCGACCCTGAATGTGGTAGCCACCAACTGAACCCTTCTGCGCCATCAACTTAAAGAGGTAGTTCATTTTCCAGCGCAGAAGGAAGACGGAACAACCGATGACGGCCAAAAAGAGTCAAAGTGCTGACGATCTGCAACCAGGCGTTCAGCGTCAGTTGGAGCGGCGCCACATTCCAGGAGGTCAACAGATATGACATGGTGAACGACAATGGGAACTGCAATCCGGACCCCATGATCAACTCGTTAACGGCGACCATACCCTCAGGAGGTTAGTCGGCGTGCTCGTTCTCGGCGGGCACATACAGTGAAACATCGAAGGGGACATGGAACTCCGCCCTCCAATGACTCAAGTCCTTCTTAGTCGCCGAACTCTTGATCTGGTCGAGGGTCCACGGGAGCAGTCCGCGTCCCGAAATGACGTCCGCTTTACGGGTTCATAGGGATGGGCGACCGAGTATGCGTGAAAATCAAACTGAGGACGTGGTCCGGCCAGCCTCTCCATAAGCTCGGCAAATTCTCGAAAGGCCCGGCCGAACACATTGTTCTGCTCCCAGTACAGTCTCACTGCCTCATCCTCGTCTACCGGCGAGCGCCTCTGCTCCATCGCCACCGACCTCGCCGCATCAGCCTCGTTGAAAAGCTCTTCAGCCTCCGCGGGTTCAGTCCCAGCGCGAATGGCCTCGAAGGCCATCTCCACGTGAAAATCTGTGGAGGTTTCATAACTGACAGTCGAAGTCGCGGCGGCGGAAGTGCTACCCGCCTCGTACACGGTGGATCCTCCAGACATGTTCAAAGAGAAAGGGGGAGAAAAGTTTTTGTTCTTACCTAGAGACTGAGTCGAACGTCGATCGGCACTCAAAGCTTCAAGAAATTTCAACTATATCTTCTTCTCAGGCAAAAGCGCATAAAGATCTAACCCCAGTCGCCCTAGCCCCTTTTATAGGCAAGAGCAGGGACTTCTGTGCAAATAAGCGGAATCTCGAGGGCTGAAGTGCAACCGTCAGATAAGTCGCATTTAATGCCGCCCTCGAAATCTGCGTACGCGTCGTTTCGAAGGCACGCCAGATGACAAGTCTCACAAAACTATCGGACTCCCCCAACGGGAGCGCGACATGTGCCCCAGTGACGTTTCGAAGCCCGTTTCCACTCCCCACTCTTTTCAGCATCCGGGGAGGTCGTCCAAATTCGAAATTAGTTCATCCGGGAGATGATCGTACACTTCGTAAGTAGATGAGATGCTCGTCTAAAACAAGCGATCGCCAGTAGAGCCACCTCACCCCACGTCTTCAATAATGGAGCGAGTTGGGGGGCAATTGTTGTGCGGCGATTTATATGCCTCGATGGCGATCGGCATAATGGTCAGAAGCCAACCAAAGAAGACAGATGTTGGGCAAGCGCCTTGCGGTCGACGTCCAAGGCGATCATCTATTAGCATCTGGCGATCGCCTCTAATGTCCGATCGGGGACGACCGTCCCATGCCACTTGTGAATCCGACACCCGTCAAAGTCTGCGAAGACCGAATCTCGGGTGAAGGTCCACGTGCAGATCCGCAAAAGGCGCCGCAAGAACAGGCCCTACTCCAGCCCATCAGCAGCTGTCAGTGATAGGTATGGCCTCACCTACCGACAGACCCGCCGAAAGGTCCTAGATGGGACCTCCCAAGGCAGCGAGAAGGGGCACCTGTCGCCTCCTCATTGGTTCACGCATCTGGCTACCAGCAGCAGCTGCGGACTTCAAGGAGACAGTCCCACGTGCTGGATGATCGCCCACCTTATTTAAATGCAGGAACGGCGATCGCCCACGGGAGACATGTTAGGTACCGATTCGGATATTTGCGCCGTTTGTGGAAGCGTAAATAAAATTGCGGAAAATAAATGACACGAGGATTTATAGAGGTTCGGCTATAAACGAGCCTACGTCCTCTCTTTATCTTTTTCAATAGGTTAAAGATAGCAACCTCTAAGCCTCTCTTCTATCGGTCGAGGTATAACCGTTTACAATCACGTCTTCTATTGGTCCGTGATAAACTACTCGTACTTGTCTTTGCGTCGGTCCAAGTTAAACCGTTTTCCTTTTCAATCGGACAAGGAATCAACCGCTCTAGCTTTCTATGGGTACTAGATAAACCTCACTTAGATATCGATTGCGATTCTAATAATGCCGGATCCTTGATCCTAATAACACCGAATCCAATCGTATCTTTTCTTTTACCACTCGTGTATGTTTTCGTGAATTCTCACTCAAACACTTACAATTAAGCTCAATATCAACAACAAGAATGTGTATAATAATATCACAAGTATAGGCAATTTGCTCAAGGTTGTTGTTCTCAAACAATACCATAGGGATGGTATTTATAGGCTTCATGATCAAACTAGCCGTTAGCTGCCAGGACCTTCATTACGTACGTTATATGCTCTCCATTACGTACGTAATCCTCATTACGTACGTTAACCATGGCTGGTTACGTACGTTAGCATCTTCACAAATCAGTCCAGTGAGTTTCGTCATTTTGAGTTACGTACGTTAGCATATACACGGTTACGTACGTTAACATTACATCACTCATGACGTCATATATCCGTTGTATGCTTTGCTGACTTTGACTTCTCCAACGTTCACTTGTTTGAACTCCTTTACGTACGTTATCTCTCATCCATTACGTACGTTAAGTCGCTACCATTACGCACGTTAATGATCACATATTACGAACGTTAGCTTTGTGTTTTTCCAGCATTTTGCACTTCGTTTTCCTTCGATGCTTGCTTCGTCTCTTCGTTGTTTTGTTTTGTTTGTCAACATTAATCATCAAAACACTCTTAATATATGTATGGAACAAAATGTTCCAACAATCTCCCCCTTTTTGATGATTACAAAACAACACTTCGTCAATGGGATTTTTCTGCAAAAATACAAATATATGTATATCTTTACAGACCAAAGTTTTTGACTTTGTCCGTTTCGTTAGAATCTTCTCCCATTTCTTTTTCGACTCCTTCTATTCTTTTCTCCATTTTTAAATTTTCATCGTCTTTTCGACGTCTCCGCATTTTTCTTTTCCTGTCATTTTCGACTTCTCCTTAGTTTTGTTCAACTCCTTCGTTTTTCCAATTCTTTTTGTATGCTATCGATTTTCTTCGTTTTTTTTTTCTCCCCCTTTCACGGTTAATTACATTTTCGACTTATTTCTCCATTCTCTTATCTCTCCCCCTTTTTGTATTCATCAAAAAGAAAAAAATAGCAATTGAATTTAATGATACCAAAATATAGAATATGCACGATAGAAATTTATGATAAATAAATGCATAAAGGGTAAAAATTCCCCCTGAAAATATTATCTCCCCTTAAAAAAAATACTCCCCCTGAGTAAAATACAAGAATCAATTTTTGGGGATCCAACCTATAGTTGGTTTTTGTTTAGAAACGTAGACGATATTTGAAACGATTGTTCCTTTAGGAACCCAAATTTTCTTAATTTTTATCGTCCGTCTCGGGCTTTTGCAACTTGAAATATGATGCCCGATTTTCAAACACTTTTCGCAATGGGGTATTTTAAGATTAACGGATTCGTTTTTCGAACGTGGTTTGAATCCTAACCCCTCTTTATTCAAAGTAAATTTTTGAACACCAAGCATTTGTTCAAATTTCTCGTTTCCGCACGAGAATTTCTTTGTCAAAGATTTAAGCTCGGTTTGAATTTTGGCGAGATCATCCTTCAAAATATTTTCATTTTCAATACACTTTGAATGATCGATTTCAACAAATTTTCCCTTCTTGATAATTTTGGAATTTTCAATTTCCAAAGATTTAATTTTAGACTTAAGGGATTTGATTTCCGATAAAGCATTTTGGAAATCCATATGTAATAACTCAAATGCATCAAATAATTCATCACGGGAGGATGTACTAACCTGGCTTTCGACGTCACTGTCGTCGAACGAACTTCGGGCCATGAGAGCGAGATTATTTTGGTTGATGAAATCATCTTCTTCGTCTTCATCGCTCCATGTTTCCACGAGGACCTCCTTCTTGGGTTTGGCACGGCAATGCTTAGCGAAGTGGCCTGGTTTTCCACATAGTCGACAAGAATTGTCGAACTTCTTAGATTCGCTCGAGATATCCTTCTTCCTCCGGTTTAATAAAGTTTGGAATTTATTAATATTCTTGGCATAATATGCCGCTTCTTCGTCGCTTTCCTCCACCGGGATTTCTTCTTTCTTTTTCGACATCTTAGCCTTCATGGCTAACGATTTTTCTTTCGGTTTCGGCTTGACACTTCGTGATTTTAACACGATCTCATAATTAATTAGCGAACCAACGAGGGCGCTAAAATCAAGCGTGTTGAGATCTTTAGATTCCATAATTGCGGTCACGGTGCCGTCCCATTCGCTAGGTAGTGATCGTAAAATTTTCTTAACTTTTTCACTACTAGATAATGGTTTTCCGAACGAAGCAAGTCCATTAGTGATGACCGAAAATCGGTCGAGCATATTGGTGATGGACTCGTCACCCTTCATCATGAATAGCTCGTAGTCATGGAGAAGCATATTGATCTTCGTCTCCTTGACTTGAGTCGTCCCTTCGTGTGTGATTTCTAGAATTTTCCATATTTCTTTCGCACTCTCACACGATGAGATTCGATTGACCTCTTCCGGATTTAAGGCACAAAATAAGAGTTGAGTAGCCTTACAATTTAGATGGTCATTTTTCCAATCGGCATCGTCGTATTCTTCGAAAGATTTGAGCGTACCGTCGGATTTGATTGGAACTTTCGGGCCAAGGCAAATAATCTTCCAAATTTCGATGTCGTATGCTCGGATGAATATCGACATCTTCTTCTTCCACGTCAAATAATTTGAGCCATCAAAGAATGGTGGTCGGTTGAGAGCAAGGCCTTCGACGGGAGCCATTTGCAAAGCCATTTTGGATCTTCTCCTCGGATGTTAAGCCGCGTATTGGAGTACCGCTCCGATACCAATTGTTAGGTACCGATTCGGATATTTGCGCCGTTTGCGGAAGCGTAAATAAAATTGCGGAAAATAAATGACACGAGGATTTATAGAGGTTCGGCTATAAACGAGCCTACGTCCTCTCTTTATCTTTTTCAATAGGTTAAAGATAGCAACCTCTAAGCCTCTCTTCTATCGGTCGAGGTATAACCGTTTACAATCACGTCTTCTATTGGTCCGTGATAAACCACTCGTACTTGTCTTTGCGTCGGTCCAAGTTAAACCGTTTTCCTTTTCTATCGGACAAGGAATCAACCGCTCTAGCTTTCTATGGGTACTAGATAAACCTCACTTAGATATCGATTGTGATTCTAATAATGCCGGATCCTTGATCCTAATAACACCGAATCCAATCGTATCTTTTCTTTTACCACTCGTGTATGTTTTCATGAATTCTCACTCAAACACTTACAATTAAGCTCAATATCAACAACAAGAATGTGTATAATAATATCACAAGTATAGGCAATTTGCTCAAGGTTGTTGTTCTCAAACAATACCATAGGGATGGTATTTATAGGCTTCATGATCAAACTAGCCGTTAGCTGCCAGGACCTTCATTACGTACGTTATATGCTCTCCATTACGTACGTAATCCTCATTACGTACGTTAACCATGGCTGGTTACGTACGTTAGCATCTTCACAAATCAGTCCAGTGAGTTTCGTCATTTTGAGTTACGTACGTTAGCATATACACGGTTACGTACGTTAACATTACATCACTCATGACGTCATATATCCGTTGTATGCTTTGCTGACTTTGACTTCTCCAACGTTCACTTGTTTGAACTCCTTTACGTACGTTATCTCTCATCCATTACGTACGTTAAGCTGCTACCATTACGTACGTTAATGATCACATATTACGTACGTTAGCTTTGTGTTTTTCCAGCTTTTTGCACTTCGTTTTCCTTCGATGCTTGCTTCGTCTCTTCGTTGTTTTGTTTTGTTTGTCAACATTAATCATCAAAACACTCTTAATATATGTATGGAACAAAATGTTCCAACAAGACAGAGACATCCCAGCAACCTCTTCTCCTATAAAGAGGAGGCCTCCAACATTGGCAAAAAGACAATGAAAAACGTTAACACGATTACACACAGCAAACAATACAGAGAACTCCTCATCTTTGTAACAAGAACTCACAGAGCTTCAACTCTGGTTCTTCCAGCAATCTTCAGCACTCAAGAGCTAAGATAACTAGAGTCTTTACACTCATTGTAATTGTACTCTAACATTAATATTTGTACTCTCAAGTATTCGTATTAATAATATCTCGCGAGAGCATTCAAGCCCAGGACTAACAACCCTGACAAATCTTGTGTTATTTACTTCCCCACAAACGTGCTCTCGTATTTTTTTTGTTACTCGTCCATTCCAGCATATCATCTACGGATAATATTTTGGGTAACAACAGGTAATACAAGCATAAAGTATGCTTTGTAGTATATAACCCTAACAGAAGGATCATTCTCTTGAATACTTTCTATCATCTCATGGACACCCGGTTCCTTTTGATGCAGATAGCCATACCTCTTAGGTAATTGAGAAGTTCTAGTAGACCTGCGAGGTTGTGTTTATATTTCAGAAGGTTCGATTCCAATATCTTGCACATGTGTGTCTCAATAGATGTTCTTTTATTTGTTCCAATACCTGCGCCTCCTTCTTGAATGAACTCATCTTCGAGAAAGTTTGCTTGTAAAGCAATGATGATCCTATGATCTTCGTGCATGTAAAATAGATATCCTATGAAATCTCGTGGATATCCTATGAAATGACCTTTCACAGACCTAGCTTCCAATTTCTCTACTTTAGGCTTTTTGATATAAGTAGGGCACCCTATATCTTAATGTGATTAAGACTTGGTTTTCTACCTCTCCACATCTCATGTGGAGTCTCAGGAACGGATTTGGAAGGACATCTATTCAAGATATGTGCAGTATTAATTAGCGCATGACCCCACAGATAAATCTATAGATAAATATAGTTAAGCATGGAGCGAACCATGTCTAACAAGACTTGGTTCCTTCTTTCTGATACACCATTTAATTGTTGAGTAGCTGGAGGAGTGAATTATGACATTATTCACAGTTCTTTTAAGAACTCGTTAAACTCGATACTCATGTACTCGCCACCTCGGTCTAACCGAAGAGCCTCAACATGGTTACATATTTGGTTTTCAACTAAGGCTTTAAATTCCTTGAATTTATCGAAAGCTTCAGATCTATGTTTCAGTAAGTACACGACCCATACCTTGTATGGTCATCTGTGAATGTAATAAAATACTGGAAACTATCTCATGCCACTTCAAAAGGGCCACAAATATCAGTGTGGATCAATCTAAGTTTTTCAGCAGCTCTTTCAAAAGTCCATGTGAAGGGTAACATAGTCATTTTGCCTTGAAGGCAAGATTCACAAGATGGAAAGGGATCCGATCCCAATGGACCTGTAAGCCCATCGTTCTCCATCGTATGAACCTTGGTCTGACCAACATGACCAAGTCTAAGATGCCGCTTAAGTGCTTGATCCGTTTCATCCCTACCACGCTTCCTAGTTATAGTATTCACAATTATTTTATTCTTTATATTCAAATGGTATAAACCATTTAATAATATAGCAGTACCAACCAATTTACTTCTAAAATAAATTAGACAGGACCCATCTCCAATAAAGAAGTGAAATCTATTTCGGTCCATGACCGGAATTGATACAATATTTTATGCCCATTGGGCAAAACAAGTACATCATCTAAAGTAAAAATAAAACCAGTTTCTAAATTCAACATAATGGATCCAATATCAAAAGCCTCGACACTGTGTCCACTTCTGATGGTGACCATTATCTCCCCCCAAATTCAGCTTCCTACTTCGCTCCAGATCCTGACTCATTGTACAAATGTGAGAACTCGCACTAGAATCAAGTATCCAGAAGTAGAATATACAGTTACAGAACAATTTATTTCCAAAACCAGTAGTTCCGTACCTGAAAACGCATTTCGGTCAAGTTTTGGACATTACCTCTTCCAGTGGCCTAGCTCACCATAGTTGAGGCATACGCCCATTTTCTTGACCCCTTGCTCTTTTGAACCATTGGGGATTTGCCCTTACCCTTATCGATCTTGACTTTTGGACCAAATTACTTTTTGTTCTTTTTCTTCTTATTCTTGGACTTTCAAGTCCCAGAAGAAATAATAAGTGCAACTTCTTTTCCCTTTGTCTTCATTTGAGACTGGGCAGTCGTCAGTTTGTTCATTAGCCCAGCTAAGTTACCGCAATCTCATTGCAGTTGAAGTTCATGACAAATTGGAAAAAGGAGTCAGGAAGTGACATTGAAGAGATGCATGCATCTGAAAACCAAGATTTTGTAATCTCTTAATCATCGAGATCATCTTGAGGATATGGTCCCCAACTCTCTCTCTTTCCTTCATCTTGGAGCCGAATAATTGCTTCGAAATCTCATATATAGCAGTTCGACTATGCTCTGCATAGAACTCAGCCAGGTGCACTAAGATGGCTCTCGAAGACGTCATCTTTTCATGGGCATATTGGAGCTCATTAGTCATTGAGCCTAACATGTACCTGCACACTCTTATGTCGTCTTTTACCCATTTCTCATGGGCACCGACTTCTTCCTAATTGGATCGGGTTCTTGCAGGAGCCGCTGGGATGTCCGCCTCCAAGACGTATCCTGGCATTTCCATCACGAGGGCAATCCTCATGTTCCGAATCTAGTCCACATAGTTCGGACCAGTCAGGGTGTTCTAGTATTGCGAGTGGGTTCATTGTCATTTTGAGAGATGTTTGTTAACTGCAGAGAATAATTTAAGATTAGTTAGTGATTATTTAATTATGATCCGAGTAAAGAATTTAAGGACTTCTTTTATTCATAACTCAGCTCCCAATATTTTATTAGCATTTACACACTCTCTGTATGAAATTCGAAAGTCACGGTTGACTTCATAGTGGTGATCGAGTTCTTTACAAAGTTTAATAGAGGGTAACCAATTCGGTTTCTATTCTATCATTCTTTATAAAATGGTGTCTAACACCAATCCATCTAATGGATGATTCGATCTTGTTTTACCCCTAGTTCACTTGCCTTCAACCCATACGATTTCTATAGATCACGAACGATCTAAGTTTAAACCGTAAACTCCTATTAGTCTGACAATTGAATCTCTCCCGGCAACCCATACGGTTTTTAGGGATTTGAATTGTCACAACCAAATGCATCTAATATACTCTAGGAATTTTTCAACCTTCCCCAAAATATTACCCCGACATACTCGGAAGAATAATATTTCAATTTAGATTTCGATTTTGCATGAGCTTGATGGAGGGTAGGAAACCTCGTAACCTTTATAACTTAGTGTCTGTAAGTGGGAGTTTAACGCGATTATATATTACACTTTGCACATTAATCCGTTTATAAGTGCGGTTTGTTGGTTTGTTGTTTGTCATACAATATGAAAACATACACAACCTAAATATAACAACGTGCAATTCATGAACCGTTCCTAAGTACCGAGTCATCATCAACTCGATAAAAATACAAGTAATCTAAATACAAGTCTTGAATCTTCGTCTTCATGGCGGTTCGTCCTCGGCTCTTTGTCATAGCTAATTTATTACAATAATAAAATTTACATCCTATACAAACTTACTGAAAAAAATAAATTGGCTCAAAACGGCCATACAACCCCACCGAATAAAGATTCAATAAACTAAGTGCATGAACTACATCACCATTCAAATAATAATGCAACCATTATATTAAAATAAGTGGCAAAAATAATTCTAAATCCAATCAATGTAAAATTAAATCACCTATTACAATTAATCCAATTTATTCACACAATCGTTCATATTAATTATTGATGAAAATAAATATTTTATTAAATTAATTCCCTTAAAAAATAAAATTACTATTATTATATTTTAGTCAAATTAAATTCAATTTAATTTGCAAAAATTAATTTACCGAACCAAATATAAAATGGAGTCGGAAAACACAAGGCAAGCCAGCGGCCCGCATGGCCGCCCTTTGCCGAGCGGCCCCAACAAGCCGCTCGGCGTCGCTTGCTCTCGCGGGCGTCTTGTCTTGGCAGCTGACCCGAGCTACCGGGTCCCACCATTTTTCTGGCTCGTCTTTTCATCCCAAAACCAAAAATAATATTTTTTTTTTAATTTTTATATTACACATATAAATCAGTTTTTTAAAAGAAAATTAGATTTATATTATATTATAAAATCATGAAAATAAATTTGTAGAAATTAAACATTAACAATTAAAAAAATTATGATTCAAAATCATAAAAACAAATAACCAAGCATTCCAAATGCAAATATCGAATATACGATTGCATAGACCTTGCCCCGATGCTACTGTTGGGTTTCGGTGATTAAAATCGAGTTACGCAGCCGAAAATAAACGACCGGTAAAAACCAAACCCCTAAACGGATCGATCAAGCATCGTATAAATAAATATAAATTGACGAAGCTAAATTAAGAAGTCATACACTCGTAGACCTTTGATAATATATTCTTTATTCCGAGAACGACACGAATCTAATTGAACAAACTTTTGGAAATTCTCGAACACCGGAAGCACCATGCCTCTACGTATCACGCTTTAGATGATGACCGAAGAATATATCTATCAACTTATACTTTAAGTATACGACTAGAAGATGATAGAATTAGCTTGTATATATTTTTTTATAAATACTCTAAGTGCTTTATAAAAATTATTTCTCTCAAAATACACTTAGAATTCAAATGTATAAAGTTTGAAAAATTTCATCTCTTTTCTCCCTCAAAACTCACGGCCAAGTTCACTTCCAGTGTCAAGTATTTTGATGATGATGTTGGTTCTTATTTTTGTTAGGAATATGCCCTCGAATGCCACTCAGAGGATGAGAGAGTGAGAGCATTGTATTGTTATTATGAATATTATATTAAATAAGGCATTTATAATTTCTATATTATTATATATCACAGGCATTGTGATTTGGTATATAAAATAATAGTCCTTGCATTTGAGAGCAAACATTCCACTTCTTATAGAGATAAGGAGATAAGCACTGGAAGTGTTCAGGACTCGAATGCCTAACTGGTTCGCAAGTTGATAAAACTTAACTGAGCGGTAAGTTTAGACAAGACTTGTAAAATGTGTATTTTGACATGTAGAGTGCTTGTCTTCACTAAGGGTTAGTGGTAGCACACGTTATAGGTATGGTAATGGATAAGTATACTCGAACACGACTCAACTCGATTCGGTCACATCGATATCACTCAGGGATTGTCAATTACTGAATCGAAAGATTGTTATAGGTATACGTGGACCTTCGAATTGAGGTTTTAGTAGGAGATGTGCTTGTGACATTAAGTTAGTCATTAGAGTAGTTCGATCCAATCGCCGGTTGGTGGGGTCAACCTCGAAATGCAACTTAGTGGGAAAGTAGCAGACTCTACTGAATACCAAGATAGGATTCTTTCTCCTGTTATTGAGCAGGTAAATGTCCTATGCGGTTAATGGAAAATTAGATCATAAGTCTTTGGCCAAAGTAGTTAGAGATAGTTGTATTTGATACACGAGAGCTCAGTGATCTCGATTTGTATTATAAAATGCGTAGAGTCAATATACAATAGGGTTTAACTTTATCGTGACCTTAATACTTGACCGGGACATATGATTGAAGGGTTTATATGTATACGGTATTGATGACATAATGGTTTTGGAATGATCCGATTATTCGTTCTTAGTTGGGTTATGGTATGGAGCGCTAGACTGGCTAAGTGTTACCCGTAATCCTTGGTTCCTACCATTTCCGACTAAGATGGACCTATGGAGTCGTGCACAAGGATATTTGATGGATAAAATATATATTTATTATCTCTTCATTAATATTGGATATTTGATATCTAATTGATTTATTTGATAAATCATGCGGTCTAGTGAATTGAAATTAATTACTGGGTAATTAATTTAAGTCATACATAATTATTTCATGGAAATATATTATTATAATTTTATATTTGATAAAATAATTAATTGTATTAATTAATTA
Organism: Orobanche coerulescens; assembly: GCA_033398695.1. NCBI lineage: Eukaryota > Viridiplantae > Streptophyta > Magnoliopsida > Lamiales > Orobanchaceae > Orobanche > Orobanche coerulescens. Next base: position 111,263,332 of record CM065815.1, on the reverse strand, counting down.
AATATAAATACATTGAGATAAAACAAGGTGTACTTAACGGACTAGACACGCGAACGTCCGGTACACGAACCGAGTGGCTCGGATCGTTTTCTCACCATACTCTAGTGAGCCGCCCCTCTCTCATGTAGGGAAGGTGTCTTGTATGTGTGTGGGGTGTGATAAACTTATAATATGAGGGTGAAGGCAAATGGATGAGATTTAGAATCTCAGCATTTGATCTCACTTCGTATTATAATTGAGATAGTTTATCACATCATTTCAATGAGTTGAAAAGCGCGCACACACACACACACACACACACACACACACACACTGTGTCACATAGAGAGAGGGAGATTTTTTTTCTTCAAGTCTTGTTCATCTTAGAGAGAAAGAAAAGGAAGAAGAGAAGAGAAGAAAAATACTACTCCCTCCGTCCACCAACCATGTGCATTGTTTTGACCGGCACAGATTGTAATATTTCAGTTGACTTAGTTGGTTAAGAGTGTTGATAGTGGAGTAAGGGGCCCACTTGTGTTAAAAAAATTGCCAAGAATAAAAAATGCACATAGGTTGCGGACGGACGAAAAAGGAAATTGTTGCACATGGGTGGCAGACGGAGGGAGTATATCAATTCTTAACCGTGTTCTTTGAGAACGGATTGATATATTATTTTTTCGATCAATATCCAACGCGTGATAACATAGAGACACTCGGCATATTTAATGTTTTGATCATTCATCAAGTTTGAACGAATTGGATTCGTGTTCGTGCTGGTGACCGAGAAACGATCAAAGCTTGGCTCGGGAATTTTTCTTCAAGAAGATATTATCAAAGGTCCACGAGGGTATGATCTCTTAATTTTATCTTCGTCATTTTATATTCGTTTAAACGATGCTAAGATGGATCCATTTTTGGGGTTTGATTTTATCCGGTTGGACCGGTTTATTTTCCGCTGCGTATCTCAATTTTAATCATCGAATCCCCATAGTTGTATCGGATCCAGGTCTATGCGTTCGTATATTCGATATTAGCATTTGGAATGCTTGGTTATTTTTTTATGATTTAGAATCATAATTATTTTAATTGTTAATGTTTAATTATTCATCTAAAATTTATTTTTTATGATTTTATGTTACAATATAAATCTATTTTTCTTTTGAAAAACTGATTTGAATGTGTAATATAAAAATTAGAAAAAATTATTGTTGGATTCGGGATCAAAATACGAGCCGGAAAAATAGCCGAACCCGGCACCTGGGTGCCGACAGAACTCGCTGCCGAGAGGAGCGTGCGCCAGTGCCAGGTGCTCGGGTCGCTGGGCCGGCCTGCCAAGCCGCGGACTTGGCCTGGGCCTTGTGCTGTCCGACTCCATTTTTATATTTCGTTCGTTAAATTAATTTCCCACAAATTAAATTGGATTTAATTTGACTAAAATATAATTATGGTAATTTTATTTTTAAGGGAATTAATTTAATGAAATATTTATTTTATCTGGAACAAATTAAAATTAACGGTTATGTGAATTAATTGGATTAATTCTAATAGTTGGATTAATTTTTGTTGATTAGATCAATATTTAGACTAATCAATATTGCCATTTATTTTAATTTAATGGTTGCATTATTTTTTAATGGTGATCTAGTTCATGGACTTAATATTTTTAATCTTTATTTGATGGGATTGTAATGGCCATTTTGAGCTGATTTATTTTTTTAGTAAGGGATGCAAATGTTACAAATGTAATAAATTCGCTATGATGAAGAGCCGAGGCCGAACCGCCATGAAGACGAAGATTCATGACTTGTAATTCGATTACTTGTATTTTTATCGAGTCGATAAAGACTCGGTACTTAGGAATGGTACATGAACTGCATGTTGTTAGTTTTAGGTTTTATATGTTTTCATATTGTATGACAAACAAACAAACCGATAAATCGCGCTTATAAACGTATTAATGTGGAAAATGTAACATATAACCGCGTTAAACTCCCACTTAAAAACACTACGTTATAAAGGTTACGAGGTTTCCCACCCTCCGTCAAACTCATGGAAAATTGAAATATAAACTGAAATATTATTCTTCCGAGTAGGTCAGGATAATATTTTTGAGGAATGTTGCTAAATTCCTAGAGTGCATTACATACCTTTGGTTGTGACAAATCAAACCCTAGAAACCGTATGGGTTACCGGGTAAGATTCAACAATTAGACTAATAGGAGTTGACGATTTAAACAAAGATAGTTCAGGGAGCCATAGAAACCAAATGGGTTGAGGGCAAGTGAACTAGGGGTAAAAGAAGATCGAATCATCCATTAGATGCGTTGGTGTTAGACACCACTTTATAAAGAATGATAGAATAGACACTCTATGTGTTTCCCTCTATTAAACTTTATAAAGAACTCGATCACCACTTGTTGGGATTCGGTGCCTAAATCGAAGGCCCAGCGGAAGCGGTAAAACAAAAATTAATTCGATCTGAATCCCTACGAGGATCGATCGAGCTACGTATATACGAATATATAAACGAAAACACAAGAGATATAGAAACTTGCCCTTGTAGTCTGTTGATTAAATGGATTCCTTCTCTTGAACTATTCCCCGAGCTTTATTTGTATGTCCCTACGATCCAATGTGCTCCAAGCCCTTGGATGATACAACGTCGAAAATACAACGCCTCTACTTGCCACGCACCGGAGAAACGACCGGAACGACGATCACCCAATTAACCTCTAAGGTTACGGCTAGAATCAAGTGATGGAAGCTTGTATATCAAGATTATAACACTTCAAGTATATAATCTATGATCTCTCAATTTTCTCACAATTTTTCCTCCAAGAAAATTATGAAAAAGAAATGGAGATGATGAAGAACACTTTTGAGAAAATTCTTTTCTCTCTCTCTCTCTCTCTCTCTCTCTCTCTCTCTCTCTCTCTCTCTTACAACTCACGTAGGAAAAATGGGTTGTATTAAGTGTGTGTCTTCACATTTCCATTTATTCAACTCCCCACATGTACAACTCATTTACATGAGAATCTAACCCCACCACCACAATGATCAACCTTTAAAGAAAGGAACAAGAGACAAAATGGAAAGTGGGTGGAAATGTGGGGGGACGGCCCATGTATAAATCGGACAAGTTCGGTTTGTTTCGGACTCCCGTGAGTCCAAACAGATAAACTACGATTCCATTCTGATGTATTCATATCATTTAATTAATCCAATTAATTAAACATATCAAATACAAAATAACATAATTAATTTCTCCAAGAAATAATTATATTTATGAATTAAATTAATCACCCAGTAATTTATTTAATTCATTAGGCCGAAAATCAATTTATCCAATAAATCAATTTAGACATCCAATGTCCCAATAAATTAGATATCTAATATCTAATATTCATAATGAGAGAATTAGCTCGAATCATTCCGTCGTCAATCCTATTGCGAGACTCCTGTGAGGTCCCTCTCAACAAGAATGGGATGAACCAAAGAGTCGTAGCACCACCTAGCCAGCCTGGCGGCCTACACTGTACCCCAACTGAGAACGAATGATTGGGATCATTCAAGAACCATTCTGTCGTGAATACCAGTATACGTGTAAACCCTTCTTTCAAATGTCCCGATCAAGATATAGGGTCACGATCAGTCAAACCCTATCTGTACTTGACGCTATGCACGCGTTAATGCAAATCGATATCATCGAGCTCTCGTGTATCCAATACAACGAGCTCCAATGCTTTGGCCAAAGACTTATGATCTCATCTGCCAATAACCGTATATGACGTATAACCCGCTCACTAACGGGATAAAGAATTCTATTTTGGTATTCAGTAGGACCTGCTACTTGCCCGTCAAGATGCACGTCGAGGTTGACCCCCACCTCCCGGTTTACAGGGTCGAACTACTCTAATGAAAATCTTGACGTCACAAGCACATCCCTACTAAATCCTCAAGTCGAAGGTTCACGAATACCTATCACAACCTTTAGATTCCGTCATTGACTGTCCCAGAGTGAAATCCGTGTGATGAATCGAGGGTGAGTCGGTTCGAGTATACTAATTTAATTAGCATACCTATAATGTGTGCTCCCACTAACCATTAATGTTCGACATGCACTCTCCATGTCAAAGAACACGTCACACAAGTCTTCTCATAAACTTAACGCCCAGTCAAGTTTCATCGACTTGCGAACGATTAAGTATTTGAGCTATAACCTTTCCAGTGCCGACCCCCTTATCCAATAAGGAGTGGAACGTTTTGCTCTCAAATACATGGACTAATTTCTATATGTTTATTTACGAGTTAGGAATGCCAGTAACTACGAGTAAATAAAGAAACATTCATTTGCCTTATATAAATGATTTACATAATTACAAGTACAATGCCCTCACTCAACAACCTCTGAGTGGAATTCGAGGGCATACTCCTAACAATCTCCCACTTGTACTCAATGCCACACACTATGGTATCTAATACCCATGTTCTCCAGATGACGCTCCAAGCTAGTCTGAGAAAGTGGCTTGGTCAGTGGATCGGCGACATTGTCGGCCGAGTCTACTCTGTGCAGCATAATGTATCCCTTGCGAACAAATTCTCTTACGAGATGATACTTCCTCTCAATATGTTTGGTGTTGTTGTGAAACCTCGGCTCCTCGCGCTACACTCCGTCGTTGTCGCACTACAAATGAACAGCAAATTTCAAGACATGGTATCACTTGAAGTTCTCCTAGAAACTTCTTAATCCAGAACCGTTCCTTGGAAGCCTCCGAGGCTACTTGATACTCAGCCTGACAGGTGGAATCAGCAGTCGCGCTTTGCTTGGCGCTACGCCAAGATACTACTCCTCCATTAAGAGTAAATATGTAGCCAGAAGTAGACATCGAATCGTCCTTCAGTCCTTGGAAGTCCGCATCAGTGAATACCACCACATCCAATTCTCCACCGCCATACATAAGAACCATATCTCTAGTCCTTCTTAAGTACTTGAGAACGTTCTTTACGGCAGTACAATGTTCCCTACCTGGATTTGCCTGAAACCTACTCACCACGCTTACAGCATGCGCAATGTCATGTCTCATACACGACATAGCATACATAAGGCTACCCACGGCCGAAGCATATGGTATATTACTCATTTCCTTTTGTTGTTCCTCACTTTGAGGACACATCTTCAAGGAGAGTTTTATTCCATGTCGCATCGGTAGGAACCCTCTTTTAGAATCATCCATCTTAAATCGCTTTAAGATTTTATCTATATAGAGGCCTTGGGAAAGACCTACCGTTCTCTTCGCTCTATCCCAGTAGAGTCTAATTCCAAGAATATAGGTTGCTTCTCCCAAGTCTTTCATGGAGAAATTACTCGAAAGCCAAGCTTTCACAGAACTGAGCATTCCCACATCATTTCCTATTAGTAGAATGTCATCCTCATATAGTACTAAGAATGCGATCTTGCTCCCACTAACCCTCTTGTACACACAAGGTTCCTCTTCATTTTGCATGAAGTCAAACTCTTTGATTGCCTCGTCAAAACAAAGGTACCAACTACGCGACACTTGCTTCTGTCCATAAATGGAACGCTGAAGTTTGCACACTTTCTAAATATCGACTTCGGACACAAAGCCTTTAGGCTGCTCCATATAGATTTCCTCCTCGAGGAATCCATTAAGGAAAGCCGTCTTTATGTCCATTTGCCATATCTCATAATCGTGGTAGGCAGCTATAGCAAGCATCATGCGAATAGACTTGATCATAGCTACAAGCGAGAAGGTATCATGGTAGTCGATCCCTTCTTTTTGGGTGTAACCCTTTGCCACAAGCCTGGCCTTATAGGCATCAACCTTGCCATCACCATCAGTCTTTCTCTTGTAGATCCACTTATTCCCAATAGGGACTATGCCCTTGGGGGGGTCTACTAGAGTACAGACATGATTGACATGCATTGAGTCTATCTCAGCTTCCATAGCTTCACGCCATTTCGCGGAGTCTACATCCACCATCGCTTGGTCATAGGTCATTGGGTCGGTCTCTTGGCTATCAATTGGAACCTCATGGAGACCCAACTCCTCCAAGTGCACAAGCCCATACCTCTCAGGTAAATGAGACACCCTACTAGACCTACGAGGTGGTTGTACTTGTGTTTCAGAAGGTTCGGTTCCAGTTTCTTGCACAGGTGTCTCCTGAGGAGTTTCATTATATTCTTCCAAAGAAATACTTCTACCTGCTCTGCCTTCCTGAATGAACTCATCTTCCAGGAAGTGTGCTTGTAAAGCAACAACGATCTTTCGATCTTCGGGCATGTAGAATAGATAACATATCGTCCCAGACGGGAATCCAATGAAACATCCCTTCGCAGACCTAGCATCCAACTTCTCCACCTTAGTCTCCTTGACATAAGCGGGATATCCCCAAATCCTAATGTGATTAAGACTTGGTTTCCTGCCCTCCCACATCTCATGTGGAGTTTTAGGAACGGATTTTGAAGGACATCTGTTCAAGATGTAAGCAGTAGTTAGGAGTGCATACCCCCACATGTAAATCAGTAAGTCAGTGTAGCCTAGCATGGAACAGACCATGTTCAACAAGGTCCGGTTCCTTCTTTCTGAAACACCATTTAACTGAGGAGTACATGGAGGTGTTAGTTGTGATACTATTCCATGTTCCTTAAGGAACTCGTCAAACTCCGTACTCATAGACTCGCCACCTCGGTTCGAGTGAAGTGATTTGATATGATTACCAGTTTGTTTTTCGACTAGGGCCTTGAATTCCTGGAATTTCTCAAAGGCCTCAGATTTATGTTCCATTAAGTACACATAACCATACCTAGTATGATCATCTGTAAACATAATGAAATATTGATATCCGTCACGTGTTGCTTCCATAGCATCACATACGTCGGTATGGATTAATTCCAGTTTATCAGCGGCTCTTTCAAAAGTCCCTCTGAAGGGGGACTTAGTCATTTTGCCTTAAGGCAAGATTCACAAGTAGGAAAGGGATCCGATCCCAATGGACCCATAAGTCCATCATTTTCCATCTTGTAAAACTTGGTCTGACCAACATGACCAAGTCTAATATGCCATTTCAAAACTTGATTGGTTTCATCCCTACCACGTTTTCTAGTCATAGTATTCACAACTACTTTGTTGCTAAGATTTAGATGATACAATCCATTTAACAATGTAGCAGTACCCGCTAGTTTATTTCTGAAATAAATTTTGCAGGAACCATTACCAATGAAAAATGAAAAGCCTTTTCGGTCCATGACCAGAATGGATACAATGTTTTTGTGCCCCTTGGGCGAAACAAGTACATCTTCTAAAGTCAAAACAAAGCCAGATTCTAAACCCAAAAGAAGTGATCCTATGTCGGTTTCCTCGACACTATGCCCGCATCCGACTGTGATCATAACTTCTCTAGCTCCAAGCTTCCTACTTTGTTCCAGATCCTGATTTACGGTACAAATATGAGAACTAGCACCAGAATACAGTATCCAGGAAGTATAAAATACAGTAGCAGAACAATTTATTTCCAAAACTAAAAGTTCTATACCTAAAGTGCCATGAAGTATCGGACAGTCTCTAGCCTAGTGGCCCAGCTCACCGCACTTGAGACAAGAATCATTCTTCTTCTTGTTCTTTGGAACCATCGGGGCCTTGCCCTTTCCCTTGAAGTCCTTGACATGTGGTCCAGTCTGCTTCTTGGTCTTTTTATTCTTGTTCTTAGACCTCCGAGGTTCAGAAGAAATCACAAGAGCAGACTCCTTCATCCGTGGAGTCTTCATCTGAGACTGAGCGGTCACAAGTTTGTTCATTAGCCCAGCAAAGTTACATGCAATCTCATTGCAGTTGAAGTTCATAACAAACTGTGAGAAGGAATCAGGGAGAGACTGTAGGATAAGGTCCGTTTGGAGCGAAGTATCCATTTTAAAATCAAGAGCCTCCAATCTCTCGATCATGGATATCATTTTGAGGACGTGTTCCCCAACCTTCTCACCTTCCTTCATCCTTGCACCGAACAGTTGCTTGGATATCTCATATCTAGCAATTCTGCTGTGCTCACCATAAAGTTCGGTTAAGTGAGATAGAATCTACCTAGCAGAAGTCATTTCCTCATGAGCGCTCTGAAGCTCATTAGACATGGAAGCCATCATATATGCACGGACTTTCACGTCATCCTTAACCCACTTTTCATGGTTTTCAATCTCTTATTGATTGGCTCTTGTCCGCACTGGAGGCGCCGGAATGTCCGTCTCCAAGACGTATCCCAGTGCCGCTATACTGAGGACTATCATTAGATTGTAGAGACAATCCACAAAGTTAGGTCCGTTCAAGGTGTTCTTTTTGAGTAGAATTGCGAGTGGATTCATTGTCATATTGAGAGTTATATCTGCATTAAGTACGACAGATTAATTAGTGACTCATTTAATTATGATCTAAGAATAGAATTAAGGTCTTTTCTATTCTTGTTACCCAGCTCCCACTATTTTTATCAGAATACACACTCCCATGAGAAATCCGGAAGTATCGTCGCTCTACTTCATAGTGGTGATAGAGTTCTTTATAAATCTTAATAGAGGGCAACTGAACATGTTCCTAGTCTATTAATTTTCATAAAGTGGTGTCCAACACCAACCCATCAAATAGATGATTCAATCTTATTTTTCCCCTTGTTCACTCCCCTCAACCTATACGGTTTATATGGTTCGTGAACAAGTTAAATTTATACCATCGACGCAAATCAGTTTCACAATTGAATCTTATCCGGCAACCTATCAGGTTTCTAGGGATAAAATTTGCTCCAACCGAAGGCATCCAATGCGCTCCCGATAATTTATCCGTCCTCTCCGAATGACTACCCTGATAACTCGGAAGCATAGCACATCCGGTCTGGATTTCAATTTCCCGAAAGCTCGATGGAGGGAAGGGAAACCTTGAAACCTTTATAAAGTTAATAATTTGTTGTGGGAGAATTTTCGCGATTAACGTTACACTTTGCACATTAATCATTTAAGCGCGTTTGAAGCATTCATACAATATGAAACAACCATTCACAACCTAGTTGCTACCAACATGTGGTTTATGGACCGTTCCTAGAAAACAAAAACTCCGTAATCTAATTACAAGTCTTCGTCTTGAATCTTCGTCTTCTCGAAATGGATCTTCCTCCGGTCTTCATCATTACATATAAATTTTACATTTGAGAAATTGCATCCTATACAAAATTTCTAGTAAAATAAATAGGCTCAAAACGGCCTTTGCAACCCAATCGAATAAAACCAAACGATTCAAAACTAGGTCCATGAACCACATCACCATTCAAAATTAATGCATCAAACAAATTAAAATAAATGACATTCATAATTAATCTAAATATTGATCCAATCAATATTAATTAATCCATCCAAACGAATTAATCCAATTAATTCAGACAACCGTTAATTTTAATTTGTTCCGGACGAAATAAATATTTCATTAAATTATTTCCCTTAAAATAAAATTACTGTTTCAGGAGAAAGTAAAAGACTGTAAATACGAGTAAATCAATTGTATTCATAACACTGATAGAGGGACCTTTATATAGGCATTACAATGAGAGTCCTTCCATACATAGGATTCCTAGATAAGGTAAGACATCTAATAGGATCCTACTACCTCTAGAAGGATCTAGAACCTTCCATCTATGTATCTACAATTAGTATTAGGTAAGACACATCACGGGAATAATAATTCCCGGAACACTCCCCCTGTGTCGAGCACTAATACAACAATGGTGCAAAAGATGTTGCCTTCGTAAAAACCTATTCCAAGCCAAAACAAAACCCCATGGGAAAAATAAAGGCTTGATGAGGAAAAGAATGCAACACACCAACATAACATCTCATGTATACTCCCCTGATGTATACATAACGACCCCCCCTGGTGAGTACCTCAAATCATAGGAGTCAGATGCCAAGTTGCCCTCACAACTATACCAAGGAAAAACCCAGTGGGAAAAATACCTCTTGGTCTAAGTTGAACAGAAGTACAACGCATCATTGTATGGATGTTCTCATAGGTCGCCTCGTTAAAAACCTTACCAAGTGAAACCCCAATGAAAAAACAAACCTTGGTCTAAGGACAAAAAGAGCGCGACACATCCAAAGTGCAGAGTCGCTAAAGACTTATCCGTAAATCAAGTTTTCTAAAGTCTTGACCTCTATGCACTAAATCAGTCATAACTTCTTCGATTCAATAGGTATCAATGAAACTGTAAGAACTTATGAAAACTAGACACCCATATCTTTTCATTCACATACAGTACGTAACCTAGATCGACCCGAGCAGATCACAAAGCTCTATCGAAGTTGACTTAGCAAATTACCGGACATATCCTGTCCTACTTTGCAACAATAGTCATATGTCACTCAACATGATGGATGTGATCAAATGGTTGGTTTCCTTGGAAAGTAGACACAAACCTTTCCAATGGCACCAATTTCACCATTTTCCATCAAGTGAGCTGCCCTGTAGGTCATATGGGAGATAGACCAACGCATTCTGGGAAGATTCGGGTATCAGTTTTCAAGTGTCCTTTTTATCGAGATAGAGCGAGCTTCAAGCTTCTTGTCAATCATAGACATTGCGTGAGCGCATCCTAGGCCATCATCACAGTGGCTTTACCGGATTATTACGAATGAGTACATCGAGTCAAACATGAGTACATAATACCGTACTTTTCTCTTAAGACTGCATCATCACTTGAGTGAGCCAAGTCTTATGATGACTTCGACTAATCATTGGAAATCATATAGGCATTACTTTATCGTCTATTAGGGAAACCATCCCTTAGATTGCCTTGAACCGATTGATGAATACGCATCATCAAGTGTCCCCAAGATCATTTCATTCTTAACTTTGGATTTAGTGGAATTTCTTAGTCTCACAAGAGTACATCACTATAAACCCTTAGTTTTACACGCAAAAGCTTCATATCTCTTCCAAATCAAGTACATACTTAGTATGCGTTCCCGACAATCACTTGTCGACGCCCTCCGTGGTTAGGAGCCACTTGATTTGAGTCTGATCCACCACGAGATCCTTTTTATCACTTAACTTAGTTCCCCACTAAAATAAGATTTAACCATAAGCTGCACGTCAGTTTTTGGGAAACTATCTAACTGAAAAGATAGTGGATGCTATAACATCCATTACAATAGCACAACTAAGTTTCGTGTCATCGTAGTCGATTCCAGTGCGTTCATGAGAAACCTCGTGCTATGAGGTGAGTTTAACTCCTTCTCTCACTCGCTTTGACAAAGTATACAGATAGATCTTATCTTTGGAGTGTCGACACCACTTCAACAAAGGGCTATCACTTTGTTCATACTGGAGTCGCATATGTTTCCATTTTAGTCCAAGGCTACAACGTTGTAGATTTTCAACGAAGTATGGTTCGATTAAACTCACATTCCACGTCCTCATGTACCGGCTTTATTCATAGAGTACTCTTTATGGATTAGCATTCATTGAGGCGTCCCCCAATGATGACTATAATCCAGAATCACATGAGACGGATGAGTTCATTTAATCATATGATCAAGTTTCATGTACCAAACTCGCATACATTCTTAGCGAGAGTATTTATCGAACCAAGTGGCATCCCAATACTCGATGAGATCCACGGCCTAGTAACACCATCTACCTCAATTTGTGGTGTTACTATATCACCATTCATAGGTGACGAACGTCTATGACCGGACACAATCCTTGCAGACATGTTTGCAGCATGTATTTAATCTCGTCACTTTAAGAACTTGGTGAGACACAGTAGGGACAAACTACGACAATTCCAAGTCGTTCTACTCGAACATGATCGTTCGCATCTCCCCCTAACGACGGGAAGACTGGCTCATCAAAGTGACTTACGAGATCGTCTGCCAAGGTATATATTAAGCGGACTATGAGTAAAAGCGCATGTCATATTCATCATTTATAACCTGTCATAATGCGTTGTGGTAACGCACTTTGGCACATGAACATGTGGACGATAAAGGTTTTCATTGTTAACATAATCCAGTTAACAAAATGCATATGGTTACACTTGTAACTAAGCATTTGAATGATGATAGGTATAGGTGAATATTACATGTTGACCTATGCTACATAACCGTAGCTACTGGTCTTGAGAATCCAACAAAACCGCCACCATGCACCACCGGGATCGAACATAAAGAAACGATTGAATCGATGATAGGCCGTTAGTTTTATCGAACTTCTAGTGCTTTCTTGAAGAGTTCACTCCCTTCACCAGCCCCAAACACCTCAAAATTTTGTGAGCATGTATAAACGGGTGTTTAGGATTTAAAAACCATCAACCTTGTGGTTAAAAACCGGTCGAAATGACATCGAACTGGTCGTTGGGATGGCTGGTGGTATGTGAAAACTTCATTTAACTGGTTCACCTCCTTCCAAGTCTCCAAATGGCACCAAAATTTGTGAGAAGGTAGCCTTGGATGTTAGGAAGTACTCGTTAAAATTTCACTTTACGACTTGGTCTAAAAAGTGGGTGAACTAACCTTTACAATGACTGGTCCGCAAGTTGGACAACCATAAACTCAGGTTTCATCAACTGATCAATCATTGTCAAAGGAACAACATAACATATAAATGTTGTCACTTGAGTACGACCATTTGTGAACACCATCATAGCATCATAAGCCACCTAGGCTAATACTTATGATCATGTATGTATAAGGACTCGGTGAAAAGGGGAGGACTCAGCATCATGCTTATGCGATTCGCTACATTATTCTCTTTAGCATAGGAGGGTGTCGTCTCCTAATCATGCCAAAGAATAGGCTTTAATAAATGAACATGGCTAAGAAGGATCATCGGGGGGTCTTTGGCGTCACACATGCTTATGAAAGCAAGACGCGGATGACATAAATATCATCATCGGTCATGAGCCCTTCTCACGACTCCACCAACGTACTTTGGTGTCTTTGATCCAACTAGTTTCTTTGTTCAAAGAAAATAATGTCCATGACAATACCGTGGTATATGGATCATCAAACTGTCCAAACTCCAGACTATTAAAGGCTAAATGTGTCAATGTCCCAATACATCTTCTGGTTACAAAAACCGATGCAAGCCGAACCATATTGACTCGTGAATATTTTTCCTTTCACATATTCAATACAAGTAATGCATAAGATTTTATTTCTCACAAATCATAATGAGATGATATGAGTGATACATTTTGGCATATATGTCATCGAGTCATGACACGGTTCAATTGTTACGGAACATATATGACTAGAAAACGCCATTCGGCATTCAACAACTTGAGCATTATACCACTCATTGATTGTGATGACCTAGGCATCATAGTCACAATGGATTTATAAACCAAAATCCAAAAATATCGTGTTCCTTAAAAATAGCTTAATACGCACTCAATTTCGCTTGCAAAATTTTACAAATATGAGCATAGCGAACACTCTAACAACATAGAGATTTTATACCAGATATGATCAAAATGATCTATCATATTGAGTGCATAACATGCCAAGGTTATATGCCTAAGGGGCAAAATTACGACACAAGCATGGTGTAACACTACCATGCACACGCTCGACCTTCTTATAAGGGTGCGTATTTTGGGCTTCCCCAAGGAAACTGTTTTTCAACATTTGAAAGATGATAGTTTAGCGTATAATGCATACCAAAAACTGCATCATCTATGGCAAATTCGGCCAAAAAGAGGTTGAAAAATATGTGGCATAAGACCACTTGCAAATTCAAGATGGGAACCAAGTTGGTTGGGACAAAAGTTAGCACAATCGCTGGAAATAAAATTCCGCGCAGCTTGACCTTTGTTCACTAAAACAGCGATAACTCCCTTGTTAGGAAGGCTATGGACGAACGGTCAGATGTTCTGGAAACTAGACTTGCGTATCTTTCTACCCATAGGTTATGCACCAAAAGGATCATTAAACTCAGATCACAGTGCATGTTTTAATTAACTGCTTTAGTATTTTCCAAGTTTAGTGAGAAAACAAGGTTGGGACCATATCCAATGGCATAAGTGTTGATGCAAAAACATGGCAATAACAGCCATAGGTACGTCTAAACGCAGCAGGGTGTTCGATTTCTTATCTCGACTAATGATCCTTTCGGTAACTCCAACTTGGTAGACTTGCAGAGAAAGTAGGAATGTCGGTACAGCTAAGGCTGTTTAAAAACCACTGATTCCGTTTGAACTTTCAAAGCATAAACAAATACCAAGGAGGATGCGCCTAGTGATGATCAAAAGTGTAGACAAAATCCACCAAAGTGCATCAAATCAACCAAGAATTTTAATTTTCAATTTGCAAGTATAGTCATAATAGCCATGTTATATGGATGCAACGCGGTGCATCATAATTAAGCATTTTGAACCATGAGACATAATGAATATACCATAACCAACTTGTCTTGACCATCCAATAAGATCGACTAAACATAGTCAAATGTATAAGGCACATGCCTTTACAAATACTCAGAAAAGTATTCGGACCTATAGTCATACGAACTATAATCAAGGTCAACGAATACAGGTACTTAACGCAATATGCCATTGCTTTACATGTTAAAATTCATGAGAATTACTCGTACATTCTTTCATATATCATATTGCAAGGAGACAGTGCATGACTACACCCACATGCAATATTTTATTTTAATAGGATGAAAGCTGGAGTTTTCCAAGTATGGGATTGGGTCAAGACCAACGTGGTGCTCGCTCAATTCAACATGACAATTCCGTCACAAATCGATTTTAACCACGACATATCCGTCGGAATCGATGTTTGTCCCATTTGTACATCACAAATCCGTGACTAATCATGAACAAGTCATAACTTTACCATTACCGACAATGTTCATTTTATTCAATTGTTGGTTTAAAATCGACAAAACGGCGACGTCAAATCGCACCCAAAACGTGGTGTATGCAACAACCATAAATATCGACTTTCAACAATTATCCATGACTCCCCCAGGACCGTCACACAGTTTACTTCGACATCCGAGAGTGATATCACCTCTCATAGTCTCATCCACCGCAAAGTAGCGTGGGAGATAAAGAACCCAATTCCCAAAAAAAAATTCCCAAAAGAGAAGAATTGAAAAATGGGAACTTTAATAAAGTCTTACGGGTACTTGATTCCATATTTGTTTTGGTCCTTGAACGGGAGCTTCTCTCCATATGAGCAACATATTTCCGTGGGTACTCCGTTCTATATTTACTTTGATCCTTGAACGGGATAAATATGGCTTCTCTCCATATCTTGCACATCATCATGAGCAACATATTTTCCTATATTCATGTAAAACATAAACATGGCAAGATTCATAAGTGTACAAATTAATGAACAAATGAATCATTAATTATGAAAAGATGGAGAGTTGAGAAACGTTCGAATAGGGCTACTGGGCTCAATAATTCGGCCGAAAAAGGACTCGAGCACGGCGATGCAGCAGCTCGGTATTGGATGAGGTCGGATCTCCAAATTTCCTCGTAAAATCTGCTTCTGTTCGGAGGTAGTTTCAGTAATCAATATTATTCAGAATCCGATCTCTACCGTTGAATATATAGATATTTGTGTTGGGAAGTTTCTGTCAAAATTTCACACCGATCCGAAGGTTAACGAATCGGGAAATATGATTTTGGTACAACTGCGTTGTGCAGAAAATTCACGCGCGGAAATTCTTGTCTCTCGGTTTTTTTTTTTCGATTTTGATAGGTTTTCTCTCGATTGCACTAGGTTTTCAAACGGTAAATATCACATGCATAAAACCATAGGACAATCCGGCGGTGCTTCGATTAGATCGGGTCGCAGCTTTAGGCAACAGTCGGCTGGACAAAAACGATCTGAAAACGGGACTGCCAGGGGGGTCGGGTCGGGTCAGCAAAGTGCAGCGGGCGAGTAGGGCAGCCGAACTGCTGGGTTGGACGAAGGGCCGGAGACAACCGACTTGGACAGGTCGATGGGAGGCAGCGACGGAGGCAGGTCGCGGTGGTTCACGAGTCTGGGCGGTGATGTTAGCGGCTCGTCGTGGCTGATCTAGCTTGGTCGGGGCAACTGTATGCGGCAGAAGGGTTCAATCAGAGTGGATGAGCAGCGTCATCGCGGTGGTCGACTGAAAACGGGCGGTCGCGGGTTTCACGAAGAAGGTGACCAACGACTGTATGGGGGCGGCCGATCCGGTGCTGATTTGGATGGCGACGTCATGGAGGTCATGATGCGGATGAAGAACGGGATGAAAGCTAGGTTTTTCGGCCGCGATTTTTTTTTTTTTTTGAATTTCGGACGATTTTTTTTCTTGCTCAGTTGGGGGACTACGTGCTGACAACGTGTTTCAGGAGAAAGTAAAAGACTGTAAATACGAGTAAATCAATTGTATTCATAACACTGATTGAGGGGCCTTTATATAGGCATTACAATGAGAGTCCTTCCATACATAGGATTCCTAGATAAGGTAAGACATCTAATAGGATCCTACTACCTCTAGAAGGATCTAGAACCTTCCATCTATGTATCTACAATTAGTATTAGGTAAGACACATCACGGGAATAATAATTCCCGGAACAATTACCATAATAATATTTTAGTCAAATTAAATCCAATTTAATTTGAGGGAAATCAATTTTCCGAACGAAATATAAAAAATAGAGCTGAAAACACAAGGCCCGGGCCAAGCCCGCAACCCGGCAGGGGCCGCCCACCTACCAAAGAAATTCTTGACCTTAAATTGGCCGCCGTGGCCCGTGAAATTTCTAGAGGCTGAGTCACGGTCCGCCATTTTTCATTGCTCTTTTCTTCCCGAATCCAAAAATAATATTTTTCTAATTTTTATATTACACAATTAAATCAGTTTTTCAAAAGAAAAATAGATTTATATTGTAACATAAAATCATGACAAATTAATTTTTAGATGAACAGTAGAAAATCAACGATAAATACGATTATGATTCCAAATCATAAATCATCCAATCAAGCATTCCAAATGCCAATATCGTATATATGATCGCAAGACCTACGCTCCGATACCACTGTTGGGATTCGGTGCCTAAATCGAAGGCCCAGCGAAAGCGGTAAAATGAAAATTAATTCGATCCAAATCCCTACGAGGATCGATCGAGCTACGTATATACGAATATATAAACGAAAACACAAGAGATATAGAAACTCACTCTTGTAGTCCGTTGATTAAATGGATTCCTTCTCTTGAGCTATTCCCCGAGCTTTAGTTGTATGTCCCTACGATCCAATGTGCTCCAAGCCCTTGGATGATCCAACGTCGAAAATACAACGCCTCTACTTGCCACGCGCCGAAGAAACGACCGGAACGACGTCACCCGATTAACCTCTAAGGTTACAGCAAGAATCAAGTGATGGAAGCTTGTATATCAAGATTATAACACTCCAAGTATATAATCTATGATCTCTCAATTTTCTCACAATTTTTCCTTCAAGAAAATTATGAAAAAGAAATGGAGATGATGAAGAACACTTTTGAGAAAATTCTTTTCTCTCTCTCTCTCTCTTACAACTCACTTATGAAAAATGGGTTGTATTAAGTGTGTGTCTTCACATTTCCATTTATTCAACTCCCCATATGTACAACTCATTTACATGAGAATCTAACCCCACCACCACAATGATCAACCTTTAAAGAAAGGAACAAGAGACAAAATGGAAAGTGGGTGGAAATGCGGGGAGAGGGGGGGGCATGTATAAATCGGACAAGTTCGGTTCGTTTCGGACTCCCGTGAGTCGAAACAAATAAACTCTGATTCCATTCTGATGTATTCATATCATTTAATTAATCCAATTAATTAAACATATCAAATACAAAATAACATAATTAATTTCTCCAAAAAACAATTATATTCATGAATTAAATTAATCACCTAGTAATTTATTTAATTCATTAGGCCGAAAATCAATTTATCCAATAAATCAATTTAGACATCCAATGTCCCAATAAATTAGATATCTAATATCTAATATTCATAATGAGAGAATTAGCTCGAATTATTCCGTCGTTAATCCTATTGCGCGACTCGGTAGGTCCGTCTCAGTCAGTAATGGGAGGAACCAAAGAGTAGTAGCACCACCTAGCCAGCCTGGAGGCCTACACTGTACCCCAACTGAAAATGAATGATTGGGATCATTCAAGAACCATTCTGTCGTGAATACCAGTATACGTGTAAACCCTTCTTTCAAATGTCCCGATCAAGATATAGGGTCATGGTCAGTCAAACCCTATTTGTACTAGATGCTATGCATGCATTAATGCAAATCGAGATCATCGAGCTCTCGTGTATCCAATACAACTAGCTCCAATGCTTTGGCCAAAGACTTATGATCTCATCTGCCAATAACCGCATAGGACATATAACCCGCTCACTAACGGATCCAGGTCTATGCGTTCGTATATTCGATATTAGCATTTGGAATGCTTGGTTATTTTTTTATGATTTAGAATCATAATTATTTTAATTGTTAATGTTTAATTATTCATCTAAAATTTATTTTTTATGATTTTATGTTACAATATAAATCTATTTTTCTTTTGAAAAACTGATTTGAATGTGTAATATAAAAATTAGAAAAAATTATTGTTGGATTCGGGATGAAAATACGAGCCGGAAAAATAGCCGAACCCGGCACCTCTGGCCGCCAGACAACAACACTCGCCCGCGAGAGGAGCAGTGCCGCCCAGTGCTGCTTCGGCCGCCGCATTGGCCGATACCGCCAAGCCGCGGACTTGGCCCGGGCCTTGTGCTGTCCGACTCCATTTTTATATTTCGTTCGTTAAATTAATTTCCCACAAATTAAATTGGATTTAATTTGACTAAAATATAATTATGGTAATTTTATTTTTAAGGGAATTAATTTAATGAAATATTTATTTTATCTGGAACAAATTAAAATTAACGGTTATGTGAATTAATTGGATTAATTCTAATAGTTGGATTAATTTTTGTTGATTAGATCAATATTTAGACTAATCAATATTGCCATTTATTTTAATTTAATGGTTGCATTATTTTTTAATGGTGATGTAGTTCATGGACTTAATATTTTTAATCTTTATTTGATGGGATTGTAATGGCCATTTTGAGCTGATTTATTTTTTAGTAAGGGATGCAAATGTTACAAATGTAATAAATTCGCTATGATGAAGAGCCGAGGCCTAACCGCCATGAAGACGAAGATTCATGACTTGTAATTCGATTACTTGTATTTTTATCGAGTCGATAAAGACTCGGTACTTAGGAATGGTACATGGACTGCATGTTGTTAGTTTTAGGTTTTATATGTTTTCATATTGTATGACAAACAAACAAACCGATAAATCGCGCTTATAAACGTATTAATGTGGAAAATGTAACATATAACCGCGTTAAACTCCCACTTAAAAACACTACGTTATAAAGGTTACGAGGTTTCCCACCCTCCGTCAAACTCATGGAAAATTGAAATATAAACTGAAATATTATTCTTCCGAGTAGGTCAGGATAATATTTTTGAGGAAGGTTGCTAAATTCCTAGAGTGCATTAGATACCTTTGGTTGTGACAAATCAAACCCTAGAAACCGTATGGGTTACCGGGTAAGATTCAACAATTAGACTAATAGGAGTTGACGATTTAAACAAAGATAGTTCAGCGAGCCATAGAAACCAAATGGGTTGAGGGCAAGTGAACTAGGGGTAAAAGAAGATCGAATCATCCATTAGATGCGTTGGTGTTAGACACCACTTTATAAGGAATGATAGAATAGACACTCTATGTGTTTCCCTCTATTAAACTTTATAAAGAACTCGATCACCACTTGTTGGGATTCGGTGCCTAAATCGAAGGCCCAGCGGAAGCGGTAAAACAAAAATTAATTCGATCTGAATCCCTACGAGGATCGATCGAGCTACGTATATACGAATATATAAACGAAAACACAAGAGATATAGAAACTTGCCCTTGTAGTCTGTTGATTAAATGGATTCCTTCTCTTGAACTATTCCCCGAGCTTTATTTGTATGTCCCTACGATCCAATGTGCTCCAAGCCCTTGGATGATACAACGTCGAAAATACAACGCCTCTACTTGCCACGCACCGGAGAAACGACCGGAACGACGATCACCCAATTAACCTCTAAGGTTACAGCTAGAATCAAGTGATGGAAGCTTGTATATCAAGATAATAACACTTCAAGTATATAATCTATGATCTCTCAATTTTCTCACAATTTTTCCTCCAAGAAAATTATGAAAAAGAAATGGAGATGATGAAGAACACTTTTGAGAAAATTCTTTTCTCTCTCTCTCTCTCTCTTACAACTCACGTAGGAAAAATGGGTTGTATTAAGTGTGTGTCTTCACATTTCCATTTATTCAACTCCCCACATGTACAACTCATTTACATGAGAATCTAACCCCACCACCACAATGATCAACCTTTAAAGAAAGGAACAAGAGACAAAATGGAAAGTGGGTGGAAATGTGGGGGGACGGCCCATGTATAAATCGGACAAGTTCGGTTTGTTTCGGACTCCCGTGAGTCCAAACAGATAAACTACGATTCCATTCTGATGTATTCATATCATTTAATTAATCCAATTAATTAAACATATCAAATACAAAATAACATAATTAATTTCTCCAAGAAATAATTATATTTATGAATTAAATAAATCACCCAGTAATTTATTTAATTCATTAGGCGGAAAATCAATTTATCCAATAAATCAATTTAGACATCCAATGTCCCAATAAATTAGATATCTAATATCTAATATTCATAATGAGAGAATTAGCTCGAATCATTCCGTCGTCAATCCTATTGCGAGACTCGGTAGGTCCCTCTCAGTCAGCAATGGGATGAACCAAAGAGTCGTAGCACCACCTAGCCAGCCTGGCGGCCTACACTGTACCCCAACTGAGAACGAATGATTGGGATCATTCAAGAACCATTCTGTCGTGAATACCAGTATACGTGTAAACCCTTCTTTCAAATGTCCCGATCAAGATATAGGGTCACGATCAGTCAAACCCTATCTGTACTTGACGCTATGCACGCGTTAATGCAAATCGATATCATCGAGCTCTCGTGTATCCAATACAACGAGCTCCAATGCTTTGGCCAAAGACTTATGATCTCATCTGCCAATAACCGTATATGACGTATAACCCGCTCACTAACGGGATAAAGAATTCTATTTTGGTATTCAGTAGGACCTGCTACTTGCCCGTCAAGATGCACGTCGAGGTTGACCCCCACCTCCCGGTTTACAGGGTCGAACTACTCTAATGAAAATCTTGACGTCACAAGCACATCCCTACTAAATCCTCAAGTCGAAGGTTCACGAATACCTATCACAACCTTTCGATTCCGTCATTGACTGTCCCAGAGTGAAATCCGTGTGATGAATCGAGGGTGAGTCGGTTCGAGTATACTAATTTAATTAGAATATCTATAACGTGTGCTCCCACTAACCATTAATGTTCGATAGGCACTCTCCATGTCAAAGAACACGTCACACAAGTCTTCTCATAAACTTAACGCCCAGTCAAGTTTCATCGACTTGCGAACGATTAAGTATTTAAGCTATGAACCTTTCCAGTGCCGACCCCCTTATCCAATAAGGAGTGGAACGTTTTGCTCTCAAATACATGGACTAGTTTCTATATGTATATTTGCGAGTTAGGAATGCCAGTAACTTCCAGTAAATAAAGAAACATCCATTGCCTTATATCAATAATTTACATAATTACAAGTACAATGCCCTCACTCAACATCATCTGAGTGGCATTCGAGGGCATACTCCTAACACCACTATGAAGTCAACCATGACTTCCGGATTTCACATGGGAGTGTGCAAATCCCGATAAAATAGTGGGAGTCGATTTATGAATAAATAAAGTCCTTAAATTATTTACTCAGATCTTAATTAAACAATCACTAACGATTCTCAAATTATTCTCCCCAGTTAACAAAATCTCTCATAATGACAATGAACCCACTCGCAATACTAAAACACCCCTACTGGTCCGAACTATGTGGACTGGCTTCAGAACTTGAGGATTGTCCTCACTATGGAAATGCTGGGGTACGTCTTGGAGGTGGACATCCCAGCGGCTCCTGAAAGAACCCGATCCAATCAGGAAGAAGTCGATGCCCATGAGAAATGGGTAAAAGACGATGTAAGAGTGCGCGGGTACATGTTAGGCTCAACGATCAATGTCCTTGAACGTGTCCATGAAAAGATGACGTCTTCGATGTAACACTCCCGAGATATTTGGAGAATATCACAGCGCCGTGGATCCCTGCCTGGGACCCACTAGGCTAATTTTTACACATAACGCATCATATTTCACAAAGTCCACTCGGAAATCAATAAATCCGATACATTAAGGAGGTTCAAACCAATGACATCCAAGACCACGAAGAAATACAAGAAAGTTATACATCAACCGGAAAAGGACTTTCCTAAAGTACTCGAGTACCATTTATTATAATAAGGATGGAACGCACTAAAGAGAATAATGCCCAAAACAAGGGGAACACGACTAGCCACAGTATCACGCCTCGCCATCGTCATCGTACCACCCCGGTGCTCGCTCGTAAGGATCCTTAGAATCTGAAAAACACAAAAGGAGTTTTCGCCAAACGAGAGGGGTTAGGGCAAGTATTACAAGTGAAACGTCACATCTTACACATAAAAGCATATGCACCAATTCACAGCCATGATAATGATTTTTCGGAAAATGCAATTATCCAAACATATCTCAATAATGACAATATCTCTTGATTAACCGTGGACTCAACAATGCGCGAATCCCTCCTCGACCCCGTCGGGTCATCTCAGAATGGCTAACCCAAATGTTCACAGAACCATCATAAGCGGAACCCTCCTCGGCCTCGTCAGGCCCTCTCGGAGTGAAGGAATATAACTCTCACACTCATATGCATTACTTTTCACATTTAAGAATACAACTTCCACAAGAATCACTTGCCTGGAATGAGAGAATAGGGTATGAATGACAAAGTACCAAGATTGAAGGATTCGGCAACTCCGAACCTAGACAAATTCGTGATCAACCATCAATAATCTATCGATAGGAAAATAAGTTGGAATCCACCCGACTTTACTACCCACGATACATGTGTTCCGGGAATAAAACTCTTAAATGGTGAATCGCAAGCCAGCCAACCCGAACACCCAATAATTCCGGAAATACACCAATAAACCTGTAGGAAAATATGTATCCAAGTTAGATAATTCATACTCGACATATTCCATCATAACAACAAGCTGAACCGAAGAGATCAGAAGGAAAACCCACCAAATCTCGAAAACCTGAGGTTATGCGAAGTTTACCTTGGATTTAGGATGAAGATCCCAAGTAGATGTTGTTAATCTACACCAAGAACTCGAGGAGGATGAAATCTCTGAGATTGAGGATGCCAAATCGCCCAAAAATTCACCTGGAAGTCGCCCACGGAGAGAAGGAAGGAGAAAGGAGAGGGAAATGAACTTCTCTCCAAAAATCCGCAGGTAAAAAGGGGTTGTTTGACTCGCGTTCCACGGCCCGGACTGAGTGTGCCGTGGCCCGCGGCTGAAATTCTTGAGCAGCTCCCAGGTAGTGCTGCGGCATGGCCAGTAGAGGGCCGCGACGCGCGGTACAGCGGCTGCCAGGTTCAAGTTTGCAAGATATGTGCCGCGGCGCGCACTGTTCGTGCCCAAAAAGTGACGAAAAATGACCCGGAAAGAGAATAAACATAATAGAACTCAAAACTTGGGAATAATAACACGAAATGGAATTGCAGGAACCCCAAAACAGCGATTTCGAGTGATGATTACGAAAATTGGTTCAAAGTCGCACGATCCGAACAAGAAAGAGTAAATTCGAAATGATATGAACTCCAACATCAAATCAACTCACTAAATACTTACAACGAGAGTTGAAATACAGGAGCACCAAAATGGAAAAATTTACAAAAAGTACGGGTATTACATCCCCCTCTAAAAGAAAGTTTCGTCCCGAAACTTAAGAAAGGAATAGCTCTGGATACGAGGAACGCATGCTCTCTTCGGTTTCCCACGTTGCTTCCTCAACTCTGTGCTTCGACCTCTATACTTTAACCAACAGAATAGTTTTGTGCCGGAGTTTCTTTACACGATGCTCCAGGACTTCCACTGGCCTCTCTTCAGACGTGACGTCATCTGCTACCTCGATATCCCCGTATTCAATGATATGGCTTGGGTCTCGGACATACTTTCTCAACTGAAAAGCGTGAAATACATTGTGAACGTGGCTAAGGGCTGGAGGTAACTCCAATCGATAGGCCAACTCACCACCTCTGTCGAGAACCTCAAATGGTCCAATATACCTCGGGCTAAGCTTGCCCTTCTTCCCGAACCTGTAGACTCCTCTCGTCGGTGATACCTTGAGTAGAACGTGATCTCCCACATCAAATTCTAAGGGCTGACGACGAGTGTCATGTAAGATTTTTGTCGACTCTGAGCAGTCAACAATCTATCTCGGATGATAGAGATCTTCTCTTTGGTTTCCATCAACATATTGGGTTCCATCCCGACTAAATCTGAAGCTTCGTCCCAATAAAGTGGGGATCTACACCGCCTACCATACAATGCCTCAAAAGATGCCATTTTAATCGATGCATGCCAACTGTTATTGTAAGTGAATTCGATCAACGGCAGGTGTATTTCCCAATCGCTACTCCAGTATAGGGCACACGCCCTCAGCATATCTTCCAATGTCTGGATCGTCCGCTCAGTCTGACAGTCAGACTGTAGATGGAAATAAGTACTCAACCTCGACTCGGTGCCCAAAGCCTGATGGACCGACATCCAAAAATGCGACACGAAACGACCATATCGATTGGAAACAATAGACTTTAGCATACCGTGTAATCTCACTATCTCCGATATAAAAATCCGGGACAATCGCTCCGGTCCCCATGTATCTTTAATGCCAAGAAAATGTGACGACTTAGTCAATCAGTCAACAATAACCCAAATCATATTCATCCCCGTCTTAGTCCTTGGCATCCCGGTGATGAATTCTATGGTAATATCTTCCCACTTCCATTCGGGATAGGGAGAGGCTTCAACAGCTCGGCCGGCCGTTGACATTCGATTTTGACTTGTTGACATGTCAAACACCTTAATACAAACTCGGTGACGTCTCTCTTCATGTTATTCCACCAAAAATTTATCTTAAGATCTTTGTATATCTTACTCGTCCCAGGATGGATCGAGTAAGGTGTAGCATGGGCTTCTCGGTGTAACACCCCAAATGGCGGTTATTACAGTGCCGTGAATCCCACACTGGGACCCACCAGGCGATATCCAAAACAGGTTAAATAAATATTATTTGTGATACCGAATCACAACGAATAGTCATTTCTCCGATTAGGAGTTTATTAAAATATGGCCAACGGCCTAACAACACACAGGATCCGAAAAACAAGTATAGACCATATGGGGATGGAAAATACTTCAAATGTCAAATACAACCCAATAACAATTTAAATGAAACGGGAAATAACATAACACGGTTTAACATAACCGGACAACAAAGATGAGGGGCCCCCGAACTAGTATCCTCCGAACCCTTCGCCGTCGACATGCTCTTCCCGTGCCTTGCCTTTGCCTCGACCTAAAATACAATACAAGTATTTCGCCCAACACAGGGTCAGATATACATGATAATCAATTCTTCCGACATTATACAATTCACATATATAGATCTCAAGAAAATCATTCCGACTATTAATCATACCCCTCGGGCGTATGAAACAATCAGTCACAAAATATCGAACACATCCAATCATACATGGTCTGTGAATGATTAACATTATGGCTCCAGATGGACATCACAGTACGCCCTATCCGGAAATGTGTCCGTGCACATGTCCACCCCGTATACGGAATCCAGAAATATACGTGGGACAATGTACCTAATTAGCCTCACGAACTAACGTCTCGTGTGCACGGTCCAATGCGGAATCATCCACGCATGACCATCGTATGCCTGGCTAAAAATTCTACACAATAACCAATCGGCACGCAGATATGATTCCGGATATGTCACGATACAACATGACAACGAAGTTCAATGAAATACACATCCAATTAAGGATCAAGAAAAACTCACCAAAGTGAAAATAAGAACCAACGAGATCAACGATTCAAAACGGCGTACTTGGGAATGCAACCCCATGAAGAAAATGGAATAACGTCAAGGACAGTGTCAAATCACGACAAACATTCCATGAACAATTCATACATATGAAAAATATAACCATCAGAAGAATCTAATCATCATTATAACCAAGCAAGATAACTTGCCTTATTACGGAGACGAGAATAGTCCTCTTCTTATCGGAACGAACGAACGGTCCTCGACAAGTTTTACTCGAACAAACAACCTTAAACGAAATACATTTTACTCAAAACATATTCGTAAAATTATCAATATAGGATTAGTAAGACGTCAACCTACAATCCTTTAGAATAGTTTGTTACTACCAATTGTTGAAGCCTTATGCCAGGAGTCCTTCTAACATCATTACAACCATAAGAATCGGTTTACAATATTTACCAAATGTTCGCATGATTCATCATAAGCAAGAGTTCTATCAAGGGTATGTTGAATAACCAATTATGATGCTAAGATCATCTTATGATGATTAAACTTTCCAAAACATTAAAAGGTTGAAAGGTAAAATCTGCACATTATGATTATTCTCCTCTCATTTAATTTGATTTTAAGCTAACAACAAGTTCATAAGTTCGGAGATTACACCATACTCATGAAGGTTATCAAAGTCTTTGTTTACAAGGCTGGAGGATTCATTAACATGATGGTGAATTCGCCATTTATCTAGTATGATGATCACACATTCTAAGTTCTCAACATATTAGATTCATGAAAAGTTATTGTTGAAATTATCAAGATCCTTATCAATCTTCAAAGACTTGTGAAATCGAACAATCATGATTTGTTAAAGCTTCTAAGATTTCGAACTAGATCATCTAATCTCATCTTTAACATTATCAAGTTCTTCTCAAGGTAAATAGATATCTAAAATGGTGTTTAAACACTCTATGATATCAAGTTCTTGATTAAATCCGATTATGAAGGACCAAACCGATCCAACAATGTCCTACTGAGCTAAATTCGTCCAACAAGATGAGTATGGTAGTTACAACATGATTAAAATCACTATATCATCAAGAACACCTCCATCTCAAACCCTTATTTAACATATTCATCAAAAGTGTTAAAAAGGTTGGATTAGAACTATGTTTTACTTGCTTAATCTAACTCTAGGTGAAGTATAATTCGTCATCAACATCAACATAAGAAAATAATGCAGAGAAGAAAGCACACCTACCTCCAGAAATGAAGAACAACTTCAATGTTATGAGAGAATATATTCCAAGCTCAAAAACAACTCTAAATCTCCAAGGAAATGAGCTCCACTCCGAGATTCAAGGCTTAGAAACAAGTTGGTGAAGGTTGATATCATTTTGGTAGTACAGAGGTATGATATGTGAAGAGAGAAATTCGGTTTGGGTCGTGAAGAAATGAAAAACAGGCTGGTCCTATAAATAGACTGTGCAGACTTAGCGCACGCTATCAGGACAGTTTAGCGTACGCTAATGCCCTTACGTACGCTATCCGGTCGATATTACGTACGTAAGCGGCTTACAGTGGCTACTGTCTTGAATTATCGCAGGCCATTAGCGCACGCTAATGAGGAATGGGTTGTGCACGCTAATAAAAGTAGATTCTCACCGACACGACAGCTCAGACTTAGATCTCATGCATGCTAACGGTTAAAAGGGTTCACTTGCTGAACTCAACTGCTGCCAGATTCCCTCCTAGCGTACGCAACAGAGGAAACCTTACGCACGCTAAGTCACATGATTAGCGTACGTTAATAGAACTGTGTAGCGTGCGCTACATTAACAAAATTCGAAAATACAACTCTCTAATTAACATAGAGTCATCACATTGAAATGAACTAACAACGATATGATATTCAGATCTATAATACCACGACATAATACTAAATGCAACGATTCATGATAATCAGATTATCTGAATAATACAATGACAGGTAAAAATGAAAAGTTACAATCGGATATTACATACTCCCCCCCTTAAAAAGAGTTTCGTCCTCGAAACTAAGGGGTAAATAACTCGGGGCATCTCGCTCGCATACTATCCTCGGTCTCCCACGTAGCCTCCTCGACTCCGTGTCGTGACCACTGAACTTTCAGTAGGGGAATCGTCTTGTTCCGCAATTGCTTGATCCTCCTCTCGAGTATCCGTACAGGACGCTCCTCGTACGAATGATCCTCTACTAAATCAATATCTTCGAATTGAAGTACGTGGCTCGGATCAGCAACATATTTCCTCAACTGGGAGACATGAAACACGTTGTGAATTTTACTCAAAGTCGGCGGTAAGGCTAGTCGGTAGGCCAGATCACCTACACGCTCCAATACCTCAAATGGCCCAATGTACCTCGGGCTCAGCTTGCCCATCTTCCCGAAACGAAAAACACCTCGAGTAGGAGACACCTTCATTAACACATGGTCACCAACCTCGAACTCAAGCGGTCTTCGACGATGGTCAGCATAAGACTTCTGTCGACTTTGAGCCGTTAACAACCGACTCTTAATCAAAGTGATCTTCTCACGGGCGGCTAACAACATATCGGGTTCCGTACCCAGAGATTCGGCGATTCGTCCCAACACAAAGGGGACCTACAGCGACGGCCATATAATGCCTCATACGGTGCCATCTGAATCGAAGCGTGCCAACTATTATTATAAGTGAATTCCACCAAAGGCAGCTGGGCTTCCCAATCGTTCTTCCAATCAAGAGCACATGCTCTCAACATATCTTCTAGAGTCTGTATGGTTCTCTCCGACTGACCATCAGTCTGTGGATGGAAAGCCGTACTGAAATTCAACTGCGTGCCCATCGCACGATGAACTGCCTTCCAGAAGTGTGACACAAATCGCCCGTCACGATCTGATACAATGCTCTTGGGGGTACCGTGTAGTCTCACAATTTCCTTAATAAACAGCTGGGCCAATCTCTCGGGGCCCCATGTGTCCTTAATTTCCAAGAAGTGGGCTGATTTGGTCAGACGGTCCACGATCACCCAAATCGTATTCATTCCTCGACGACTCGTCGGCAAGCTAGTGATAAAATCCATAGATATGTCCTCCCATTTCCATTCAGGAATCGGGAGCGGTTTCGAGATTCTGCGGGCATTGGTGCTCAATCTTAACTCTTGTGAGTTAAGCACCTCGAAACGAATTCGGCAACCTCACGTTTCATATTTCCCCACCAATAATTCTGTTTCAAATCCTTATACATCTTGCTAGAGCCCGGGTGAATAGGGTACGGGGTAGCATGGGCTTCTCTCATGATAGAGTTCCTCAACTCTTCGTCAGCGAGTACACAAACTCGATTTCTAAAACGTATCAATCCATCCTCGTGGATCACGAATCCAGGGGCTTTCCCCTGGGTTACTTCATCCCGAACTCGAGATAAGAATGGGTCCGTAACTTGCTTCGATTTGATCATATCATCAAGAGACGAAGAAATCTCAAGGGTGCAAAGTTGTCCCTGAACACGCTGTAACCAAACTTCAATTTCTGGCCTCGTAAGGTCCAACTGCAACTCCCTCTGTGCTGTCAAATGGCTCAGCATCTGCTCCTGCACTGTCTTACGGCTCAATGCGTCGGCAACCACATTTGCTTTACCCGGATGATAAAGGATCTCGATATCATAGTCCTTGATTAATTCTAGCCACCTTCTCTGCCTCATGTTCAACTCTTTCTGAGTAAAAATGTACTTTAGGCTCTTGTGGTCCGTAAAGATCTGGCAGGTAACTCCATAAAGATAGTGACGCCAGATTTTCAAAGCAAACACCACGGCTGCTAACTCCAAGTCGTGGGTCGGATAGTTAACTTCATAGGGTCACAATTGTCTCGATGCATAGGCGATTACTTTCCCTTCCTGCATTAGTACACATCCCAGACCCTGTCTCGACGCGTCACTATACACCACAAATCCTTTCGTTCCCTTTGGTAAGACCAAAATAGGTGCCGAAATCAATCGACTCTTGAGCTCTTCAAAACTTTGCTGACATGCTTCTGACCACAAATACTTCTTGTCCTTCCGCAGTAAGTCAGTCATCGGTTGCGAAATTTTAGAGAATCCCTCCACGAATCGTCGGTAGTAACCTGCTAGGCCGAGGAAACTACAAACTTTCTTCACGTTCTTCGGTGGTAGCCAATCTCGAATGGCTTCCGTCTTTTGTGGGTCCACTCTCACCCCTTCGGCTGATATCACATGCCCGAGAAAGACAACCTCAGGCATCCAGAACTCACACTTAGAAAATTTCCCATAAAGTTGTTCTCGCCTCAAAGTATCGAGAACTTGGTGGAGGTGACTCTCGTGCTCCTCGTGGTCGCGAGAGTAAATCAGAATGTCGTCAATGAAAACGACTACAAAGTGATCCAGATAGTTAATAAAAACTCGATTCATCAACTCCATGAACACTGCCGGTGCATTAGTCAGTCCAAATGGCATCACCACGAACTCATAATGCCCATAGCGAGTACGGAATGCTGTCTTCGAAATGTCAGACTCTCGAATCCTTAACTGATGATAACCAGATCTCAAGTCGATCTTAGAAAACACGGCAGCTCCCTGAAGTTGGTCCAATAAATCATCAATACGAGGCAAGGGATACTTGTTTTTGATGGTTACCCTGTTCAGCTCACGGTAATCAATACACAAGCGTAGAGATCCATCTTTCTTCCGTACGAATAACACTGGTGCTCCCCAAGGGGACGCACTAGGTCGAATATAGCCTTTGTTAGTCAACTCCTCAAGCTGGTTCTTCAATTCTTGCATCTCAGTTGGAGCCATACGGTACGGTGCTTTTGAGAGCGGGGACGTACCTGGTTCTAACTCAATAACAAACTCCACGTCACGATGAGGAGGTAAGCCTGGCAACTCGTTTGGAAATACATCTGGGTAGTCTCGGACTACCGGAATGTCGGCCAATTCAACTGGTCGATCTGCTGTTATGGTCATGTAACACCAATAACCAACACACCCTTGATTAAGCAGTTTCGCTGCTTTCATAGCGTTGATGACTCTCCCAGAACGCCTGGGATTATCACCTCGAAAAATACACTCGAAACCATCATCAGAAGTGACGGTTACCATCCGTTTGCGGACATTGAGTATTGCATCATGACGATCCATCCAATCGATACCCAAGATTATATCATCCTTAGGTAGATCGACTACAATCAGATTTGACAACCACTCACGGTCGTTCAAACGAATCGGACAGTCCTGGACTTCACGACTCCCAATAATTCTTCTACCATCAGGTAGACCAATCACGTATGGCTCACAATTGATAACATGGTCTAGAGGCAAACGACTTAAACAGGAAGAAGATATAAAGGAGTGTGAAGCACCGGTATCAAAAAGAACACACACAGGCTGGAAGTGGATCTCGAGTATACCTGAAATCATGCTGGCCTCGGGATCATCAGCTTTCTTCATTTCGTAAATCCTGGGTTTCGCAGTTCCGGCACTAGGTGTACCACTTTGATTCCCACGGCCCATTCCCCTATTCGCCCCGGTGGTCTGATAGGAAGCGGACGGAGGCGTCCGGTTCTGGACAGAGGATTGAATTGGAGCATGAGACGCTACTGGATCATGTCCGGACCCACCCCTGCAAAAACGAGCACGGTGACCAATCTTGCCACAAGTAAGGCATGTGACGGCAGGCTTCGGGCATTTAAAGCTGAAATGCCCCTGGTCTCCGCAGTTATAGCACACAACAGATGAGGGGACCGCTCGAGAGTGCGATCCAGCTGGCTTCGACGCCATGGGTGGTCGATCAGAGGGGTTTGGCAATGACTGGGGCTTCCTGAACGTCCCCCGGTTACTCTCGATGCAGTTCGATTCTGGACCTCTTGTTGTTGGATCGTGGTTGTTTCTTGGAAATTTCCTTCGCGGTGAGTTCGTACTCGAGCCTTCTCGATAAACTCCGGTAAGGTAGTACAGTGGTGATTCAACAATGCATTCTCATTCGGGGTTTAAGCCTCTTGAGAAAGTATTTGATCTTGTCGGCCTCTGTTCGGATAATTGTCGTGGCAAAAGGAAGGAGTGCTGGAATTTCTCGAACAGATAATACATCATCGTCTTGAGACGGGTCGGGGTTCAAAAGTTCCGATTTGGCCTCACGGAGTGGCCCCGGATAATGTGGTCTAGCATGAGGTTTTAAATTCCTCCCATGTGCAAACACCATCACCGGTCTTCTTGAAAGCCACCTGTATGAGCGCTTTGCTAAGATAATACGCGGCTACCGAGACGCGATTCTCTTCGGCGATCCACCATCTGGAAAAGTTTCTCAAAATGCTCGATCCGATTGCACAATGTCGGCGAGCTCGGAGGAGCCTTCAAAAGTCGGTGGTCGGCGAGAGATGTCGTGATAATCCGACTCACGGGTCCGCCAATCACGGGAGGAGGATGAGCCCCTGCCGCGGCCGAGCGGCCCTCTGCATAGCTTCCATTAGTTGACCCATCTGGGTCATCTGTGTCATCATGCCCTGCATTACGACGTAAGGATCGACACGTGCATCCCCGCGCCCACTGTGGTGCGATTGTTCCCTAGAAGGTGAACCACTGTCTGCGGAACTCTGATCCGCATTCGCGCGTCTGTTGGCTCGAGGTATTGGGATTCGGCCCCTTCCGCGGCCTCGTCCCCCTCTGCCACGACCTCTCAGGTTTCTTTCCATACTGAAAGAATCAATCGTAATGATAACCATAAGTACAGTTCAAGATACTAAAATACACGCTAAGTTAATAGCAACAAGGAATCACATATTCAAGGAAAACGGTTATTGATACTACAAATGTCGCACCGAATATCATATCGGTGTCAAGTCGAACAATTTCAATTGTATAATAAATTCAGCATTTACCTCGGATTATCAATCAGATAAATCCTGTCACAATTCCTTGAAATAACATGATCAACAGGGAGACCCATACTGATATCAATATCATGCCAGTAATTAAATCATGGCTCAAAAGGTACATACCGTATTTGGCTCGTAGGGTCAGGCGCTTGCACAGGTAACACGTGACACGAAGGTCTCTTGATACTAGTTCATTCTCAATGACTCATAAAAGAAAAGAAACAACGCTCTGATACCATCTTCTGTAACACCGCAAATGGCGGTTATTACAGTGCCGTGAATCCCACACTGGGACCCACCAGGCGATATCCAAAACAGGTTAAATAAATATTATTTGTGATACCGAATCACAACGAATAGTCATTTCTCCGATTAGGAGTTTATTAAAATATGGCCAACGACCTAACAACACAGGATCCGAAAAACAAGTATAGACCATATGGGGATGGAAAATACTTCAAATGTCAAATACAACCCAATAACAATTTAAATGAAACGGGAAATAACATAACACAGTTTAACATAACCGGACAACAAAGATGAGGGGCCCCCGAACTAGTATCCTCCGAACCCTTCGCCGTCGACATGCTCTTCCCGTGCCTTGCCTTTGCCTCGACCTAAAATACAATACAAGTATTTCGCCCAACACAGGGTCAGATATACATGATAATCAATTCTTCCGACATTATACAATTCACATATATAGATCTCAAGAAAATCATTCCGACTATTAATCATACCCCTCGGGCGTATGAAACAATCAGTCACAAAATATCGAACACATCCAATCATACATGGTCTGTGAACGATTAACATTATGGCTCCAGATGGACATCACAGTACGCCCGATCCGGAAATGTGTCCGTGCACATGTCCACCCCGTATACGGAATCCAGAAATATACGTGGGACAATGTACCTAATTAGCCTCACGAACTAACGTCTCGTGTGCACGGTCCAATGCGGAATCATCCACGCATGACCATCGTATGCCTGGCTAAAAATCCTACACAATAACCAATCGGCACGCAGATATGATTCCGGATATGTCACGATACAAGATGACAACGAAGTTCAATGAAATACACATCCAATTAAGGATCAAGAAAAAGTCACCAAAGTGAAAATAAGAACCAACGAGATCAACGATTCAAAACGGCGTACTTGGGAATGCAACCCCATGAAGAAAATGGAATAACGTCAAGGACAGTGTCAAATCACGACAAACATTCCATGAACAATTCATACATATGAAAAATATAACCATCAGAAGAATCTAATCATCATTATAACCAAGCAAGATAACTTGCCTTATTACGGAGACGAGAATAGTCCTCTTCTTATCGGAACGAACGAACGATCCTCGACAAGTTTTACTCGAACAAACAACCTTAAACGAAATGCATTTTACTCAAAACATATTCGTAAAATTATCAATATATGATTAGTAAGACGTCAACCTACAATCCTTTAGAATAGTTTGTTACTACCAATTGTTGAAGCCTTATGCCAGGAGTCCTTCTAACATCATTACAACCATAAGAATCGGTTTACAATATTTACCGAATGTTCGCATGATTCATCATAAGCAAGAGTTCTATCAAGGGTATGTTGAATAACCAATTATGATGCTAAGATCATCTTATGATGATTAAACTTTCCAAAACATTAAAAGGTTGAAAGGTAAAATCTGCACATTATGATTATTCTCCTCTCATTTAATTTGATTTTAAGCTAACAACAAGTTCATAAGTTCGGAGATTACACCATACTCATGAAGGTTATCAAAGTCTTTGTTTACAAGGCTGGAGGATTCATTAACATGATGGTGAATTCGCCATTTATCTAGTATGATGATCACACATTCTAAGTTCTCAACATATTAGATTCATGAAAAGTTATTGTTGAAATTATCAAGATCCTTATCAATCTTCAAAGACTTGTGAAACTGAACAATCATGATTTGTTAAAGCTTCTAAGATTTCTGAACTAGATCATCTAATCTCATCTTTAACATTATCAAGTTCTTCTCAAGGTAAATAGATATCTAAAATGGTGTTTAAACACTCTATGATATCAAGTTCTTGATTAAATCCAGTTATGAAGGAGCTAACCGATCCAACAATGTCCTACTGAGCTAAATTCGTCCAACAAGATGAGTATGGTAGTTACAACATGATTAAAATCACTATATCATCAAGAACACCTCCATCTCAAACCCTTATTTAACATATTCATCAAAAGTGTTAAAAAGGTTGGATTAGAACTATGTTTTACTTGCTTAATCTAACTCTAGGTGAAGTATAATTCGTCATCAACATCAACATAAGAAAATAATGCAGAGAAGAAAGCACACCTACCTCCAGAAATGAAGAACAACTTCAATGTTATGAGAGAATATATTCCAAGCTCAAAAACAACTCCAAATCTCCAAGGAAATGAGCTCCACTCCGAGATTCAAGGCTTAGAAACAAGTTGGTGAAGGTTGATATCGTTTTGGTAGTACAGAGGTATGATATGTGAAGAGAGAAATTCGGTTTGGGTCGTGAAGAAATGAAAAACAGGATGGTCCTATAAATAGACTGTGCAGACTTAGCGCACGCTATCAGGACAGTTTAGCGTACGCTAATGCCCTTACGTACGCTATCCGGTCGATATTACATACGTAAGCGGCTTACAGTGGCTACTGTCTTGAATTATCGCAGGCCGTTAGCGCACGCTAATGAGGAATGGGTTGCGCACGCTAATAAAAGTAGATTCTCACCGACACGACAGCTCAGACTTAGATCTCATGCATGCTAACGGTTAAAAGGGTTCACGTGCTGAAGTCAATCTTTGCGATTCCCTCCTAGCGTACGCAACAGAGGAAACCTTACGCACGCTAAGTCACATGATTAGCGTACGTTAATAGAACTGTGTAGCGTGCGCTACATTAACAAAATTCGAAAATACAACTCTCTAATTAACATCGAGTCATCACATTGAAATGAACTAACAACGATATGATATTCAGATCTATAATACCACGACATAATACTAAATGCAACGATTCATGATAATCAGATTATCTGAATAATACAATGACAGGTAAAAATGAAAAGTTACAATCGGATATTACACTCGGAGTATTCTCTGCCTCATCTCCGAGTACGGAACACAAAGCCTACCTTGAAATATCAAGGTGCCATCCTCGTGGATCATAAAACCAGGGGCTTTCCCTTTCTCCACATGCACCTTCAGTTGGACAACCATTGGGTCATTCCCCTATTTCTCCTCGATGTCATCGGCCAAGGACGTAATGACCTCAAGAGTACGCATCTGACCCTAAATCCGTTGGATCCATACTTCGACTCCTTGCTCAATCAAATCTCGTCTGATCTTCACATGAGGTGTAAGGACCTCAAGCATCTGAAGAGATACCGACTTACAGCTCAACGCGTCAGCTATAACGTTGGCCTTTCATGGATGGTAAAGGATCTCCAAGTCGTAATCCTTTATCAACTCCAACCAACGACGCTGTCTCATATTCAGTTCCTTCTGGCTAAAAATGTACTTTAGGCTCTTGTGGTCGGTATAAATTCGACATGAAGAATCGTACAAATAGTGTCGCCAGATCTTCAATACAAACACTACGGCAGCTAACTCTAAATCATATGTAGTATAATTCAACTCATACAGTTTAAGTTGTCGTGAAGCATAGGCGATAGTCTTATCATGCTGCAAGAGTACGCACCCAAGTCCTTGTCCTGATGCGTCACAATAAACTGAATACCCACCGATTCCCTGGGGTAGGGCTAAAACCGGTGTGGTAGTCAGACGCCTTTTTAGCTCTTTTAAAAAATCTCCGTTGTCTCTCTTCATTCCATTCGAGCTTTTTGGACTTCTGGAGTAATTGAGTAAGTGGTCGAGCAAGTTTAGATAACCCCTCGACGAACCTTCGGTAATACCCAGCCAGACCCAAAAAGCTACGAACTTCCTTCACGTTCCTAGTCGGTGCCCAATCTAACACTGCCTCAATCTTCTGGGGATCTACTCGGACCCTTTCCGCTGAAATCACATGTCCGAGAAACATGACTTCGTTGAGCCAAAATTCACACTTAGAAAACTTTGCATAGAGTTGCTGAGTCCTCAAAATCTCCAACACTAATTGCAAATGCCGAGCGTGTTCCTCATCATCACGAGAATAGACCAGAATATCATCGATAAAAATGACTACACAATTATCAAGATGCTCAATAAATATCTTATTCATCAATTGCATGAATATCGTCGGTGCGTTGGTTAACCCAAAAGGCATAACCACAAACTCATAGTGCCCGTACCTCGTACGGAAAGCGGTTTTAGGAATGTCGGATTCCTTTATCGGAAGTTGATAATAAACGAATCTCAAGTCAATTTTCGAGAACACTGTGGCTCCCTGCAGTTGGTCAAACAAATCATCGATACGCGGTAAAGGGTATTCATTCTTGATGGTCACCTTGTTTAGCTCCCGATAATCGATACACAAACGTAGTGAACCATTTTTATTTCTTACGAACAAGACCGGCACACCCCAAGGTGAAGCACTAGGTCTATTATACCCCTTATCCAACAACTCTCCCAACTGTCTTTTCAACTCTCGCATTTCTGAAGGTGCCATACGGTACGGTGCCTTAGAAATCGGGGTTGCACTTGATTCTAAATCAATTGTAAATTCAACCTCGCGTTCCGGTGGTAGCCCTGGTAAATCATGTGGAAAAACATCCAGGAATTCACTTACTACGGTAATGGAGGAAAGTTCGACTTTCCCATCCTCCACCTTCGCGGCCTAACACCAATACCCAACACAGCCTTCTCTAATAAGTTTTGTCGCCTTCAAGGCGCTAATTAAGAATTTCTGACACTCCCTCTTGTACCCCATAAATGAATGCTCGGTACCGTCTTCGGCCAACATCGATATGACCTTCGTTTGATAATTCATTGTCACTCCGTGTCTATCGTCGAGGAGTAAGTCTTCATCAACGATATCCATGACCATCAAATTCGAAGTCCACACTTTCTCTGCGATTATCACCGGACAATCTCTAACTTCCTTGTTCCTAATGATTCTATCCCCGCTGGGCAGCTTGACCACAAAGGACTCACAAGGAGACAAACACTCAATATTCAATCGATGCACACAATCTAAAGAGATGAATGATTGAGAAGCACGGGAATCAAAAAGCACTCTAACTGGATGAGAAAAAAGATAAACGATACCTGTAGCCACGGTAGCCTCTGGATCTCCAGCTCTCCTCATCTCATAGACACGAGGTTGCACTGAACCAGCACTGGGGGCTCCCCCTCTAACGGACTGGCCTCGGCCTCTGCCCCGACCGTAACCCTGAGATGTCTGAGCTACGGATGATTTCTGATTAACACTCGATTCTCCAGGCACAGGAACTGACGCTTGAGCCCCAAGTGTATTTTCCTCTTCCGTACAATACATAGCTCTGTGGCCTTCCTGGCTGCAATTAAAACACTTCAAAGGAGGTAGACTGCAATCACGATTAAGATGACCTTGTTGGCCACAATTAAAACATGTCACAACCCGGTTGGACACACTAGTACCAGCTCTGAAATTTCATTTTCCTCCCGACGCACGGGAAGACCCTCTAACTGGATAATTTGCCGACTGAGACCCCCGTTCATTGCCACCTCTACTGCTAGAAAACTTTCTGGAGGTCTTCTGTTTCTTACTGTCACCTGCCGCTTCGGTAATAGTGAAGGACATATCATAGGCTAATGCTTTGTCTTAATACTCATTCACTCTGGTGCAAGCAAATCCCGACATATAGTGTCGAACTTTCGGCTTCATTCGCATGACCAAGTGACGGATTTTATCTCTCTCTTATTCACTTGACTCTTCACATGGTTGAGTTGACGGTTGTATTCGATGATTGCTTGAGATACAGGGACATCTTGGGGTTTATCCTCGTAAAAGGCTCGAATCCTGGCCTCCTGAACAGGCCACGGGCAAAACTCAGCCTCCATCAATTCCTTAAACTCGTCCTATAAAACCACACGATCCGTAGGTGCGACTGCTTGCCACCAACTAGCCGCATCCCTTGTTAGAAAGTACTGAGCAACTGGCACCTTACGTGCCTTTGGACAATTTACGGCCATGAAAACTTTGTTCATCTCATTAATCCAATCTTCCCAGCCGATCGGATCATTTGCGCCAATACACTGGGGAGGGCGCATACGGATCACATCTTGTAACCATTTCTCTGCCCCAGTATCGGTTGCAGGAGATGGTTGGTTGTGCTGAACCGCTTGGGTTAAAAGAGCCATTTGGTTTGCCACTTATTGTAGTATGGTGGCAACGCTCACATCCGGGTGACTCCTTGCGGAAGTTCCCAGACTGGCCGACGGTTCCTGATGGCTACCGGTACTAGGCTGAACCAAATCCGACGTGTTACGCATAGCCGAGCCTTCTACAGAACTGAGGGATATGGCCGCCCCACCGGCTGCGCCACGCCCTCGGCCACGACCACGGCCGCGTCCACGTCCTCTGCCAGTTGACATTCTAAAGAGAAAAAGGGGAAGTAAACTCATAAGTATAACTCGTAACATTCCCATCATGGATATGGATTTCCCATGTCCCGAAATCGAATTACAATGAGGAAATAAAGAAAATAAGGGAGATAAGGAACTTACGAGTACCGACCGTACGAAATGATGGCAGCGCGATGATACTGTGCTCTCGGAACAATATAAAATGGACTCAACAGACCGACGGCCTAGATATCCATAAACCTAAGCTCTGATACCAAATTCTGTAACACCCCCGAGATATTCCGAGAATATCACAGCACCATGGATCCCTGTCTAGGACCCACTTGGCTAATTTTTACACATAACACATCAAATTTCACAAAGTCCACTCGGGAATCAATAAATCCGATACAACAAGGAGGTTCAAACCAATGACACCTAAGACCACGAAGAAATACAAGAAAGTTATACATCAACCGGAAAAGGACTTTCCTAATGTACTCACTCATATGCATTACTTTTCACATTTAAGAATATAACTTCCACAAGAATCACTTGCCTGGAATGAGAGAAAAGGGTGCGAATGACAAAGTACCAAGATTGAAGGATTCGGCAACTCCGAACCTAGACAAATTCGTGATCAACCATCAATAATCTATCGGTAGGAAAATAAGTTGGAATCCACCCGAATTCACTACCCACGATACATATGTTCCGGGAATAAAACTCTTAAATGGTGAATCGCAAGTCAACCAACCCGAACACCCAATAATTCCAGAAATACACCAATAAACCCATAGGAAAACATGTATCCAAGGTAGATAATTCATACTCGACATATTCCATCATAACAACAAGCTGAATCGAAGAGATCGGAAGGAAAACCCCCAAATCTCGAAAATTTGGGGTTAAGAGAAGTTTACCTTGGATTTAGGATGAAGATCCCAAGTAGATGTTGTTAATCTACCCCAAGAATTAGAGGAGGAGGAAATCTCCGGAAGTCGCCCACGGAGAGAAGGAAGGAGAAAGAAGGGGAAAATGAACTTCTCTCCAAAAATCAGCAGGTAAAAAGGGGTTGTCTGACTCGCGTTCCGCGGCCCGGACTGAGTGTGCCGCGGCCCGCGGCTGAAATTCGCGAGCAGCTCACAGGTAGTGCCACGGCACGTCCAGTAGAGGGCCGCGACGCGCGGTACAGCGGCTGCCAGGTTCAAGTTTTTAAGGTGTGTGCAGCGGTGCGCAACCCCTTGTGTCACGGCGCACACTGTTCGTGCCCAAAAAGTGACGAAAAACTACCCGGGAAGAGAATAAACGTAATAGAACTCAAAACTTGGGAATAATAACATGGAATGGAATTGCAGGAACCCCAAAACGATGGTTCCGAGTGATGATTACGAAAATTGGTTCAAAGTCGGACGATCCGGAAAAGAAAGAGTAAATTCGAAATGATATGAACTCCAACATCAAATCAACTCACTAAATACTTACAACGAGTGTTAAAATACAGGAACACCAAAACAGAAAAATTTACAAAAAGTACGGGTATTACATTCGAGAGCCATCTTAACGCACCTGGCTGAGCTCTATGGAGAGTATAGTCGAACTTCTAGATATGAGATATCAAAGCGATTATTCGGCGCCAGGATGAAGGAAGGAGAGAGAGTTGGGGACCATGTCCTCAAGATGATCTCAATGATTGAGAGATTAGAAGCTGTTGATTTTTAGATGCATGTATCTCTCCAAACTGACCTTATCCTGCAGCCACTTCCTTACTCCTTTTCCCAATTTGTCATGAACTTTAACTGCAATGAGATTGCATGTAACTTAGCTGGGCTAAAGAACAAACTGACGACTGCCCAGTCTCAGATGAAGACAAAGGGAAAAGAAGCTGCACTTTTGATTTCTTCTGGGACTTGAAAGTCCAAGAATAAGAAGAAAAATAACAAAAACCAGTCAGGTCCATTAGCCAAGATCGACAAGGGAAAGGGCAAAGCCCCAATGGTTCAAAAGAGCAAGGGGCCAAGAAAATGGATGTATGCCTCAACTGCGGTGAGCTAGGCCACTGGAGGAGGTACTGTCCAAAGCTTGACTGTAATGCGCCTTAAGGTACGGAACTACTGGTTTTGAAATCAAATTGTTCTGTAACGGTATATTCTACTTCTTAGATACTTGATTTCGGTGCGAGTTCTCACATTAGTACAATAAATCGAGATCTGGAACGAAGTAGGAAGCTGAATTCAGGAAAGGTGATGGTCACCGTTCGAAGTGGACATAGTGTTGAGGCTTCTGATATTGGATCCCTTATGTTCAATTTAGAATCTGGTTTATTCTTACTTTAGATGATGTACTTATATTGCCTAAGGGGCATAAAAATTTTGTATTAATTCCGGTCATGGACCGAAAAGGATTTCACTTCTTTATTGGAGATGGGTCCTGTCAAATTTATTTTAGAAATAAATTGGTTGGTACTGCTACATTATTAAATGGTTTGTACCATTTGAATCTAAAGAATAAAACAATTGTGAACACTATAACTAGAAAGCGTGGTAGGGATGAAACAAACCAAGCACTTAAGTGGCATCTTAGACTTGGTCATATTGGTCAGACCAAGGTTCATAAAATGGAGAAAGATGGACTTACGGGTCCATTGGGATCGGATCCCTATCTAACTTGTGAATCTTGCCTTTAAGGCAAAATGACTAAGTTACCCTTTGCAGGGACTTTTGAAAGAGCTGCTGAAAAACTTGGGTTGATACATACCTGTAATACCCGTACTTTTATGAATTGTTGGCTTTGACGTCCTTTCACTTTTGTCGCTCTTGTAAGCACGTTTTGAGTTGTTGTTGTTAATTTTAGAGCTTCGTACCTTTCAGGACATGTTCGTATTGATTGGACTTTGCAGTGATGATTTTTGAGTCAGGCAGATAGCGCACGCCAGGCATAAGCTAACGCACGCTATTTCTGTTGAGTAGCACGCGCTAGTTTCGCCTGTAGCGCACGCTATTGGTCTGGGCTTGGCAGAGGCAGTAGATGGGTTCTGCCCTCTGGACTAGCAATTAGCGCACGCTAGACGTGTCTAACGCAAGATATTCGTGCTTGGTAGCACGCGCTGGCATCAGATGTGGCGCACGCTCACTTCTCGGTTTTGGCAGTGGCAGTAGGGGTTTCTGCTCTCTGGACTAGCAGTATTGCGTAGCACGCGCTAT
Organism: Orobanche coerulescens; assembly: GCA_033398695.1. Taxonomy (NCBI): domain Eukaryota; kingdom Viridiplantae; phylum Streptophyta; class Magnoliopsida; order Lamiales; family Orobanchaceae; genus Orobanche; species Orobanche coerulescens. Next base: position 111,220,534 of record CM065815.1, on the reverse strand, counting down.
GTCGGATGTAGCGCACACTATCGACGCAGGTCAGAGGCTACTAGACTATAGGGTGACCTTGTTAGCGCGCGCTATACTCCATAATTAGCGCATGCTAATTAGGCCCAGTATAAAAACTGGGTAAGCCGCCCTCTTCGTCATTATCTTCTCATTTTCCACATTTACGACGAGAGCACACCATATAGGCGATTTGGAACAACTTTTCATCATCCATCACCATCTTTAGCTGGATAACAAGGATTCTACAACTTCTAATCCATTCCTTATCTACGAATCAAGGTAAATTCCTTAGAACCCTCGTTTGGGGATTTTTTGGGGATTTTTATTAGATCCGTCCGATTTATCCGTTTCGAAGCTTGAAATCCTTGAGAATGTAATATCCGCATTTTTTCTTCTTCCGGTATTTTTATTTTTGTGTATTTTTCATTTTTAGTGACTCGATTGTAACCATATGAATATTTCGAGAATATTTAATACTGGACTTTTTGCCATCCGAGTTTGTTTAGGACTTGTTTTACTCAATTTCGCATTTGTCATTTCCGTCGCTATTCGGTTCGATTCTCGTTATCGTTGTTTGGAACTGCCGTTTCGAGGTTGTCGTAAATCTATATTATGTTATTATGCGTATTGTGAGCTTTTTTTTGGTGTTTTGATCGTGTATCGTGTGTTTTAGATGTTTTGGGTGGTTTTGTAATTTCCCAAAATTATGGGGTAATTACTATCCTTGTCTTTTCCGAACCTTTGGGTAGTCGAAATCATGTTTTCTTTTAAGTGCTTCAGTTCTGACTCGAACTCGTCGTTTATGTGTCTTCTTTAGTCCGTTGTTTGGTGTCGGGTGCGCGTTGTTTTCATGCGGCGAAGAATTTGCCATTTTCCATCTTTGAGTGCTGTTTGCACTACTGTCTGCACTCGTTAGCACGTGCTGTTGGAGCAAAATTGGTATTTGAGCCATTGCGCAGAAGCATAAATATTAAGGTGCAGAAAATAAATGACACACAGATTTATAGAGGTTCGGCTATTAACGAAGCCTACGTCCTCTCTCGGTATCTTTTTCAATAGGACAAAGATCAACCTCTGCACCTCTCTTCTGTCGGTCGAGGGATTACCGTTACAATCACATCTTCAATTGGTCCGTGATAAAGCACTCGTACTTGTCTTTATGTCGGTCCATGTTAAACCGTTTTCCTTTTCTATTGGATAAGGAATCAACCACTCTAGCTTTCTATCGGTACTAGATAAACCTCACTAAGATAGCGATTGCGATTCTAACAATGCCGGATCCTTGATCCTAATAACACCGAATCCAATCGTATCTTTTCTTTTATCTCTCGTGTATGTGTTGAATGTATAAACACTCAAACTATCAATATAAGCTCAATATTACAACAACAATAGAATGTATATGAATATCAGATCAATGACTTGAATTCTTGAAGTTGTTGTAGGATGAATACCATTAGAAGTGGTATTTATAGACATTTCTCTTCCAACAAGCCGTTAGCTTGTTGTGCCTTCATTACGTACGCTAAAGCTCTTTCTTTACGTACTTTAGACCGATTACGTATGTTAGCCCATCCGCCTTACGTACGTTAGCTTAGTCCAGTTTTAGTCCAGTAGTATTCGATTCCTCCTTTACGTACGTTAATCAAACACCTATTACGTACGTTATATATAGTCAATATGTTCGTTGCTCGCTGACCTATGCCATGACGTCATCTCCAACGTTAATCTTGTTTGAACTCAGAACATTCACATTATGTACGTTCTCAACTGAACATTACGCACGTTATTGTCACATGGTTACGTACGTTATGCTATAAGAATAGCGTACGTTATCTTCCTTCAGCCCAGCTTTTGCGACTTCGATTTCTTCGATGCTTTGCTTCGCCTCTTTGTTGTTTTGTTTTGTTTATCAACTTAATCATCAAAACTCTATTAATGAATGTATGGAATAAAATATTCCAACAATCTCCCCCTTTTTGATGATTACAAAACAGCACTTCGTCAATGGGATTTACCTGCAAAATACAAATATATGTATATGTGTACAGACCAAAGTTTTCGAACTTGTCCGTTTCGTTAGTTTCTTCTCCCATTTCTTTTTCGACTCCTTCTTTCCTTTTCTTTTCCTTTTCGACATATTTTTTAATTTCTCATCATCTTTTCTACGTCTCCTCATTTTTCTTATCAATTTCCTTTTCGACTTTTCTTCGATTTCTCCCCCTTTCATGGTTAATCCCATTCTTCTCCTTTTCTCCTTTCTCCCCCTTTTTGTCTTCATCAAAAAGTGTAATAAATGATAATAACATGATAATAAATGCATAAAAGGGTAAAAACTCCCCCTGAAAAATATATCTCCCCATTAAAATATAAAAACTCCCCCTGAGTTAAATATCAATTTGATAAAAATTAATTCTTGGGGATCCAACCGAGAGTTGATTTTTCATTCGAAACATAGACGATATTTGAAATAATTGTTCCTTTAGGAACCCAAATCTTTTTAACTTTTATCGTCCGTCTTGGGCTTTTGCAATTTAAAATATGGTGCCTAATTTTCAAACATTTGTCACACCGGGGTATACTGAAATTTAAGGATTCGGTTTTAGAATGATGTTTGAATCCCAACCCCTGTTTATTCAAAGTATATTTTTGCATCGAGAGCATTTGTTCCAATTTTTCGTTTCCACACGAGAATTTCTTTGTTAAATTTTTGAGCTCGATTTGAACTTTAACAAGATCATCCTTTAAAATATTTTTGTTTTTAACGAATTTAGAATGATCGATCTCGACAAATTTTTCCTTTTCAAGAATTTTAGAATTTTCAATTTCCAATGATTTATTTTTAGATTTAAGGGATTTGATCTCGGATAAAGCATTTTGATAGTCCGTATGTAATAACTCGAATGCTTCAAAAAGTTCATTGTAGGAGTTACTTACTTGACTTTCGACGTCACTATCGTCGAATGAACTCCGGGCCATGAGTGCGAGATTATTTTGATTGATGAAATAATCATTTTCGTCGTCATCGCTCTATGTTGCAACGAGAACCTCCTTCTTGGGGTTGACACGACAATTCTTTGCAAAGTGGCCTGGTTTGCCACATAATCAACAATTGTTGTCGAATTTCTTATATTCGCCCGAGATGTCTTTCTTTCTCCGGTTTAATATGGTTTGAAACTCATTAATATTTTTGGCATAATATGCTGATTCTTCGTCGCTTTCATCAACCGAGATTTCTTCTCTTTTTGACATCTTAGCCTTCAAGGCTATCGATCTTTCCTTCGGTTTCGGCTTTGCATTTCGAGATTTAAGGACAATCTCGTAATTTATTAGTGAACCAACGAGGGCACTAAAATCAAGATTATTGAGATCTTTCGATTCCATAGTCGTTGTAACCGTGCCGTCCCATTCAACAGGTGTGATCTTAATATTTTATTGACTTTTTCACTACCTGATAATGGTTTACCGAACGAAGCAAGTCCATTTGTGATGACCGAAAATCGGTTGAGCATGTTGGTGATGGACTCCTCACCCTTCATCATGAATAATTCATAGTCATGGAGAAGCATATTAATCTTCGTCTTCTTGACTTGATTTGTCCCTTCGTGTTCAAGAATTTTCCGTATCTCTTTAGCACTTTCACACGATGAGATACGATTGACCTCTTCTGGATTTAAGGCACAAAATAGAAATTGAGTAGCCTTACAATTTATATGGTCGTTCTTCCAATCCGCATCATTATATTCTTCGAAAGATTTAAGCGTACCGTCGGATTTGAGAGGAATTTTTGGACCAAGACATATTACTTTCCAAAGCTCGATGTCATATGCTCGGATGAATATTGACATCTTTTTCTTCCACATCATGAAGTTTGAGCCATCAAATAATGGTGGTCGGTTTAGAGCAAGGCCTTCGATTGGAGCAAATTGGAACGCCATTTGGATCTTCTCCTCGGATGTTAAGCCGCTTATTGGAGGTACTGCTCCGATACCAATTGTTGGAGCAAAATCGGTATTAGCGCCGTTGTGCGGAAGCGTAAATATTAAGGTGCGGAAAATAAACGACACACGGATTTATAGAGGTTCGGCTATTAACGAAGCCTACGTCCTCTCTCGGTATCTTTTTCAATAGGATGAAGATCAACCTCTGCACCTCTCTTCTATCGGTCGAGGGATTACCATTACAATCACGTCTTCTATTGGTCCATGATAAACCACTCGTACTTGTCTTTGTGTCGGTCCTAGTTAAACTATTTTCCTTTTCTATTGGATAAGGAATGAACCACTCTAGCTTTCTATCGGTACTAGATAAACCTCACTAAGATAGCGATTGCGATTCTAACAATGTCGGATCCTTGATCCTAATAACACCGAATCCAATCGTATCTTTTATTTTACCTCTCGTGTATGTGTTGAATGTATAAATACTCAAAATATCAATATAAGCTCAATATCAATGACTTGACTGATTGAAGTTGTTGTAGGATGAAAACCATTAGAAGTGGTATTTATAGCCATTTCTCTTCCAACTAGCCGTTAGCTTCCTGTGCCTTCATTACGTACGCTAAAGCTCTTTCTTTACATACTTCATACAGATTACGTACGTTAGCCCATCCTCCTTACGTACATTAGCCTAGTCCAGTTTTACTCCAGTAGCATTCGATTCCTACTTTACGTATGTTAATCAAACACCCATTACGTACGTTATATATAGTCAATATGTCCGTTGCTCGCTGACCTATGCCATGACGTCATCTCCAATGTTCATCTCGTTTACACTCAGAACCTTTACATTACGTACGTTATCAACTGAACATTACGCACGTTATTGTCACATTGTTACGTATATTATGCTATAAGAATAGCATACGTTATCTTCCTTCAGCCCAGCTTTTTGCGACTTCGATTTCTTTGATGCTTTGCTTCGCCTCTTTGTTGTTTTGTTTTGTTTATCAACTTAATCATCAAAACTCTATTAATGAATGTATGGAATAAAATATTCCAACACGCGCTAATTTTGTTGTGTAGCGCATGCTAATTTCGTTGTGTAGCGCACGCTAACTTCATTGTGTAGCACACGCTAAATTCGCCTAGTAGCGTGTGCTAATGATTCGAGTACAGCAGTGGTATTAGGTTGTTTCTGCTCTCTGGATAAGCAGTTTAGTGCACGCTAAGTCTATGGGTTAGCGCACGCTATAGTCGGGGCTTAGCGCACGCTATAGTCGGGGCTTAGCGCATGCTAGGTGTGTGGCAGCGCGCGCTAATGCGGTATTCCAGTTGTGGTAGAATGTTTCCGGACTCTGGGTGACGAACAGGTAGCGCACGCTATAGCTTGATAGCGCGCGCTGTCGGGGTACTATTAGCGCACGCTAACGGGTCAGGACTGCAGGTTCTGGACCTGTTTTGGTTGGTTAACATGCGCTAACCGTGAGCTTTTAGCGCACGCTAAACCATCTGGTTATATATACCCGAGAGTTGACCCATATTCATCCATTTTTCTCACTTCTCTTCCTCCTCCACAGCTGGGGCGATTTAGGCGACTCTTGGGCTATTTCCGGGCGATTCGATGTCTTGTAACTCTAAGCCATCATCTTTCTTGAGTTCTTGGTGTATATTAACAACACCAACAATTGTTCTTCGTCTTCGATCCGAGGTAAGCTCTTAGAACCCTACCTTTGGGTAAATTGGCGGTTTTCGAGTTTTGTCTAATTCGTTCCGTATTGTTGATTAATCCATGATGTATGTGGTTAATCGTAGTGGTATTCATGTTTTCCCTATGAGTTCATGGTAAATTTCATGGAGGGTTCGGTCGCGACCCACCCTCGTTGTTTTTGTATGAATTTACATGAATCGTAGGTGGATTTTTGGGTGTCTTCCATTATCGTACTCGTTTAGAGATGGTTGTGATTGTATTCTTCGAATCGTTTGGTTCGAGTTTGTCGGTGCCTAGCGATCGTGGTTGTTTCTCCATTCTGTATGTTTCGTCGTTAATTACTCAAGGCAAGTATTCTTGTGAAACCTTTATGCTTAACATGAAATGGTGATGTATAATATGTGTGTGCTTTGCTCACTCCGGGAGGGTCCAACAGGGCCTCGGAGGAATCCAGCGGTTTAGCCCCGGATTCACGAGCTTGTTGGCTAGCCAGTCCGGGAGGGTACATAGAGGCCTCGGATGGGACCAGTGGTTTATCCCCTGTCCTAGGCGATGCATGTGTGTGGTTTTGATTTTTAACTATGGCCAGTCCGGGAGGGTCCATAGAGGCCCCGAATGGGACCAGTAGTTTAGCCCCGGTGCTAGGCAAGACTGAACCGTGATTATTGACTATTGTTTTTCGGAAAAGACATGTCTGGCTTTGGATTGTGAAATGACTTGATGCATGTACTATGAAATGTGTAAGCGAATGATTTGCCTTGATTACTTGTACTAGCGTAATTTCTAACCCCTTTGGGGACCTGTTTTGGGGAAATTCGTGTTATGAATTTCAAGTTGCATTCAGCCGGTCGAGCAGGCACTGAAGTAGTACGAGGATGCTGGCCAGGGTTGTTGACGTGTGCAACGAGTCCTTTCTTTTAGTTGCTCATTTTAGATGTTTGCTTTCAAACTTGTGAAACTAATAGATAGTACTCGCGAGTACTTAGGCGTTTTGATTTGGAATATGGTTTGTATTACTAAATGCTATTTATGATTGTCGGTGATGTCTGGTTTACCAGTTGTATCGGGTATTTTGTTTAAATTTCGTCTTGATGATGTGTGTTTTCTCGCTAACTGAGATGGTTAGACGAGTGGTATTTCTTATTTAGCCTGGTGGGTCCGATGTAGGGGTCCACGCCACTGTAATATCCCCTGAATATATTGGGGGTGTTACAAAAAATGGTATCAGAGCTCTAGGTTTATGGATACCTAGGCTTGTTGGTTAATTTGGTCTAGTTGTGTTTTATTTTGCACACCGTCATCCCGCTAACATCATCTTGGTACTTCCAGTGTTCGCAAGTTTTCCTTACTCGATTCCTTGTTTTCTCATATCGTATTTCTGTTTCTTGAACTGTGATTGTTTTCCTCTTGTACTTACCATCGAATTGCTTTTGCTATCTCTTATCTACAGTATGGATGCTGGAAGAGGTCGAGGTAGAGGTCGTGGCCGTGGTCGTAGACGCAGCCGGGGACGTGGGGCAGCCATTGGGGCGACCACGTCACACCCTTCTGAAGCTGGCAGTAATGATGGTCGTCAGGGCCATATTGCTACTCAAGACAATACAGCCGGCAATGGCGCCGACATTGGTGTTGCATCTATGATGCAACAAATGGTGAACCAAATGGCTACGATAGCCCAGACAGTTCAAAACCCAGCTCTGGCTCATACTGCTCAGGTCGGAACAGATCGTTGGCTTCAGGATGTCACCAAGATGCATCCTTCTCAGTTTTCTGGGGCTTCAGACCCGATTGATTGGGAGAGGTGGATCAAAGAGATGTCCAAGATCTTTGTTGCCACTAACTGCCTTGAGGATCGCAAGGTCTCAATCGCCAGTATTTTCTCACTGGGGAGGCTGCTGATTGGTGAGAGGCTGTTGAGCCTCAGGATCATATTGCTTTGTGGGCCAAGTTCAGAGACCTCATGGAAGCCGAGTACTGTCCGTGGCCAGTTCGTTGGGCCCGAGTTTATGCTTTTTATGATGCTCAGCCTCGAGATATTCCGGTTTCTCAAGCCATTGCAGATTTCAACCGGGAATTGGGCTACGTGAAGGCCCAAGTTAAGGAAGAGAACGACAAGATTTGCCACTTTTCTAGGCGTATGAAACCAAAGATTTGTGATTACATGTCTGGGATCGCCTGCACCACCCTAAAGGACTATGAGAGTAGAGCTCTTGCTTACGATTTGGCCTTTACGGCCAGTGAGGCGGCTCGAGAAAGTAAGAAACAGAAATTTGTCGGTAACTTTTCGGGTCACAAGGGCGGAGTTCAGCAGAAACCTCAGTCTGCTAACGTTCCTGCAAGCGGTTCGGCTCATTTTCTGGGGGCTTCCGAGGTGCTACCAGCGCCCCCACTCGAGAGATCAGGTGTTTTAACTGTGGCCAGCCGGGCCATAGGAACCGGGAGTGTCCTCATCCGTAGTTGGCTTGTCATACCTGTGGCCAGCCGGGCCACAAGGCTTACTTTTGTGATCGTGTGGGGAAGACTCTTGGTGCCCAAGCTTCTTTTCCAGCGCTTAGGGAGCCAAATGTGAACCAGGGGTCATTTGCTCCGCAGTCTCCACAGAGTGTCGGCCGAGGGAGAGGTCGGGGTTAGCCCGCTAGAGGGGGAGCTTCCAGTATCGGCTCCGCTCATCCGCATGGTGTGGCATCTACCGTGGCTACGGGTACCGGTCATATCCATTCTCACCCTATCAGTGTGCTTTTCGATTCTGGTGCTATGTATTCGTTCATCTGTTTGGAATATCGTTTGGGTCTTGACTGTTTGTCGCCTTGTGAGCCTTTCATCGTTAAACTTCATAGCGGTGATAGGATCGTTGGTGATCGGGAGATCCGAGATTGTTCTATGATTATTTGTGAGAGGACTTTGCTCTCTAGTCTTATTGTTGTGAATATTGAGGGTGATGATTTGATTCTCGAGAATGATTGGCTCGAGCGGCATGGTGTGATCATGAACTACCACACGAGAATCATCACCATGTTAGCTAAGGACGGAACCTAGCACTCTTTCGCGGGGCGAAAGAGGGGAAACCAGAAGTTCGTGATTAATGCCTTGAAGGCGATGAGACTCCTGCGGAAGGGGCGTACTGGTTATTGGTGCTACGCCTTGAAGGCGGAGGATGGTGGAGTTGAGTTTTCATCGATTCCAGTCGTTAGTGAGTTCCCTGATGTCTTTCCTGACGAGTTACCGGGATTACCACTGGACCGTGAGGTTGAGATTGCTATCGAGTTAGAGCCGGGTGCGGATCCGATTTCGAAGGCGCCGTATCGCATGGCACCTTCAGAGATGGCTGAGTTGGAGAAGCAGTTGAGTGAAATTCTTGAGTCGGGGTATATTCGACCGAGCGCTTCGCCATGGGGCGCACCGATCTTGTTTTTGCGGAAAAAGGATGGTTCACTGCGTTTATGTATCGACTATCGCGAGCTAAAAAAAGTGACCATCAAGAACAAGTATATTTTGCTGAGGATTGATGACTTGTTTGATCAGTTGCAGGGAGCCGCGGTATTCTCGAAGATCGATTTGAGATCAGGATACTATCAGCTTCGGGTGAAGGAGTACGATGTTCCAAAAATAGCTTTTTGGACGAGATACGAACATTATGAGTTTGTGGTTATGCCCTTTGGGCTAACTAATATGCCGGTAGTGTTCATGCAGTTGATGAACAAGGTTTTCATCGAGTATTTGGATAAGTGTGTCATCGTCTTCATTGATGATATCCTTATCTATTCGAAGAATGAGTAGGAGCATGCGCATCATCTGCGTGTGGTGTTAGACATTTTGAGGACCGAGCGACTCTATGCGAAGTTCTCGAAATGTGAGTTCTGGCTGAAGGAAGTGATGTTTCTGGGTCACGTGTGTAACACCCCCGATATATTCAGGAATATTACAGCGCCGTAAATCCTTTACATAATAATTTACAAGGCTGAAGAAATGAAAAGACAATAACAGATACCAACATATGAAAGTAAATGAAATAAAACACAACAGTTCTGGGCCAATAACGAGAATCAAATATCCAAAGGAAGAATATTAGTACATCACCAAATCCAATCATCACAAGCGACAACATACTCGAGTACTTATTAAAAACAACACAAACAACAGATAATTAAACCCGGCCGGAACATCACTCTGCACCCTCGTGGTCATGCAGTTCCAGTGGTTGTTTCCCTGCTATCCTGTATCCTGAACATAAACAAATGTTCACCCCCAAAGGGGTTAGCACAACGATGCTAGTACAAGTACCACAACATATTATTCAACATATCACGAAGAATAATAATAACATAAATGACAATATACCAATGAGTCTCCTCCTACGAGAAACTCCTATATAACATACACAAATGATAATCACAACATGATATCACAACATACACATGGTAATTCCGACGATCCAGCGTTCACTGCCAAGATCCCCCGATGATTCCGTCAAACCAACCCGAGGTGGAAAAACCCGTCCGATGATCCAGCGCACGCTAGCATAGATCCCACGATTATCCCGCCGGACCAACAAGAGGTGGAGATACAACAACGACATATATGCACGACAATATGTATAACATCTATACGTAAAACAATTAAGTACTTGCCTCGATTCGATGACAAGAATAATACTTCCACGAATATCAAAACACTCGAATGTCGCCCCTTCGATCAATCACGTAGCAAAGCTCGAACCTCAAACAAAAGAAATAATATAGAGTTCATCTCACGTCGTACGATCATCTAACAATCTAAATTACGGTTGGAAGTTCATAAAACATATACTGCCTGGTCTGCGTAACGTACGTTACGTACCCAACGTAGCATACGTTAAGGCTGCTCGTTAGCATACGTAAACTACTAAGTCTAGCGTACGCTAACCATGTATCGACAGTGCCTCTCTGATCAGTCGACAGACTCGTCTGATGATATAACGTACATTATGTACACATCGTAGCGTATGTTAATTCTGCGCGTTAACGTATGTAAGCTGCAAAGCCTAGAGTATGCTAAACATGCATCCGACAGTCTCATCCCTGATCAGACAACTGATTCGCCGCACGGAATTCTCAGTGTTAATGTACGTTAACTCCATGCATGATACACTCATGAAAACTTGAATGATCTAATGGTGTTCAATGCCTTACAACTTCAAGGATAAACATATCATCATTATGTCATACTCCAATCTTTGATCACAAATTCTCATACGTAATTTGGAAGGTCTAAGGTTGATATCAATATCATTCTATCATTCAAACTATCATCTTGAAGATTGTTAACAGTCCACCTTTACAAGATACAACAAATCCTTCCATGATCAACTTCCTAGGTTCATCTAACAACAATGATGTTAATACCAAGTCCGTGATTACTACGAAGACACTTTTCAAATTTGGATTATCAATCTCAGAAAACTTCCTTTACTTGTAACAAGATTCAAATTATGATGTTCTCAACAATGATATCTTAAGCATAATCATCCCAACTTCTAAACATGATGTTTGGTTGAATAAATCATCTATGGAACTTAATATCTTGGTAGCATGATCATCATATCCTTAAGAACACGAATCCAAGGTTGGAGATAGCATTAACATGCCTTAAGATGAAGAAAACACTGAGACAATAGGTAAAATCCAACTCCAGTTGCTTGTGTGCCAATCCAAGATGTTCTTCAACTTCAATGATCAAGTAATAGTGATAACCAATCTTCAATGATCAATTACTGGTGTTCTAAAGGTGTATAAGGTGGCTGGGAACTCTCTGGGCATGAAGTATATTGAAGGGTAAGTGAAATAAATGAACTGAAATGAAATGGAGTGATGTCTTATTTATAATTTTCTGTCCTTAACGTACGTTAGCCTTCATGCATAACGTACGTTGGTCGCTTAGCGTACGCTACCCAGTATACTTACCGTACGCTACCATCACCGATAGTTAACTATTCTAATTCTGTACTCGATTACGTACGCTACACCATCCGGTTACATACGTAAGTAACACCCATTAGCGTACGCTAGACACATTCCTTAGCGTACGTTAACAATCGTTGAGTTCAAAAGTGTCGAGGTTCATCTGCGGGAATCTTATCCGGACCCATGTCCGGCTGGCGCATGTGCTAGACGCCCAGCTCAATTATTGGTTGTTTAACGTACGCTACGCTACATTCGTAGCATACGCTAACTCTGGCGGATAACGTACATTAAGCTTCCTTCTTAGCGTATGTTATCACGTATTTGCATGAGAAAATTTACATGTTGCCATACTCATGTACAAGGATACAAATACTAGAAATAGCATACTTCGATTATCGATATCACAATTCCGAATAATACAGGGTTTAATTACAGATGAAATACTCAATAATTAATCCGGATATTACATACTCTCCTACTAAAAAGGAGTTTCGTCCCGAAACTCAAGACAAAAATAACTCTGGATATCTGGACCTCATGTTGTCTTCCATTTCCCAAGTGGCTTCCTCCACTCCGTGGCGCGACCACTGAATCTTAGCCAAAGCGATCAGTTTGTTTCTCAATTGCTTAACTTGACTCTCGAGTATCCTGATCGGTCTCTCTTCAAACATGCCGTCCTGAGCGACTTCGATCTCGCCGAAATCAATGATATATCTAGGATCTGGTATATACTTCTGTAACTGGGATACGTGGAATAAGTCATGAACATGGCTCAATGACGGCGGTAATGCCAACCTGTATGCCAACTCTCCAACTATCTCAAGAATCTCGAATTGTCCGATATATCTCGGACTGAGCTTTCCTTTCCTCCCAAAACGAAAGATTCCTCGAGTAGGAGAAACTTTTAAAAGCACGTGATTTCTAATACTGAACTTTAATGGACGACAGCACACGTCTGTGTAAGATTTCTATCGACTCTAGGTGGTCAACAGCCTTTCGCGAATCAAGGCTATCTTCTCTCGTGTCTGCACAATCAATTTTGGTTCCATCCCGATCAAGTCTGATGAATCGTCCCAACATAGGGGCGATCTGCATCTCCTCCCGTATAATGCCTCAAATGGTGCCATCTTAATGGAAGCATGCAAACTATTGTTGTAGGTGAATTCAATCAACGGTAGATGAACTTCCCAATCAGTTGACCAATCTAAGACACAAGCCCTCAGCATATCTTCCACCATTTGAATAGTCCTCTCGGATTGTCCGTCTGTCTGCGGATGATAAGCTGTGCTGAAGTTCAATTCAGTTCCCAAGGCTTTATGAACTGCTTTACAAAAATGAGACACAGAGCGACCATCTCGATCAGAAATAATAGTCTTCGGCGTACCATGCAATCAGACTATCTCTGAAATAAATACTCGTGCCAACTTCTCGGGTCCCCAAGTGTCCTTAATGCCTAGAAAATAAGCCGATTTGGTTAGACGGTCAACTATCACCCAAATCATGTTCATTCCTGTCTTGGTTCTCGGCATATTAGTGATAAAGTCCATCGATATGTCCTCCCACTTCCATTCAAGAATAAGGAGCGGCTTCAGCATTCCGGCAGGTCGTTGATGCTCGATCTTAACCTGCTGACAAGTCAAACATTTCGAGACATAATTCGATACATCTTTCTTCATGTTGCCCCACTAGAAGTTCTGCTTCAGGTCCTTATACATCTTACTGGTGCCCGGGTGAATAGAATAGGGCGTGCTGTGAGCTTTCTTTATAATTGTCTACTTCAAAATATCGACATCGGGAATGCAAAGTCAGTTCTGAAATCTCAAAACTCCATCATCATGAATTACTAATCCTGGGGCCCTTCCCTTTATAACTTCATCACCTAACCGAATCATCAGAAGATCATCTACATGCTTAGATTTGATTTCTTCGGTTAACGATGAAGTTAATTCCATCACACACAGTTGTCCTTGTACTCTTTGCAACCATACTTCAATTCCTTCGTGAATCAATTCTTGTTGAACGTTGTACTGGGAGGTCAGAGTCTCCAGCATATGAATAGAAACAGGCTTGCGGCTAAGTGCATCAGCCACTACATTTGCTTTGCCAGGATGATAAAGAATCTCCAAGTCGTAGTCCTTAATTAGTTCCAGCCATCTCCTTTTCCGCATGTTAAACTCTTTCTGACTGAAGATGTATTTGAGACTCTTGTGATCTGTAAAGATTTGACAGTGAATCCCGTACAGGTAGTGTCTCCAGATTTTCAAAGCAAAAACTACCGTTGCCACCTCCAAATCATACGTTGGGTAATTTACTTCATAAGGTTTCAGCTATCATAACGCATAGGCGATAACCTTCTCATTTTGCATCAATACACACCCGAGTCCTCGGTTTGAAGCATCACTATAAACTATGAATCCTCCAGTTCCCGGTGGAAGTGCTAAAATCGGTGCCATCGTCAATTTCTCCTTCAATTCATCAAAGCTAGTCTGGCACATCTCGTTCTACTCAAACTTTTGAGTTTTCTACAGTAGTCGAATAAGTGGGCGGGTAATTTTGGAAAACCCTTCCACGAACCGACGATAATACCCCACAAGTCCTAAGAAACTCCGGACTTCTTTCACGTTCTTAGGAGACTTCCAATCCATAACTGCTTCGATTTTCTGGGGATCTACTCGGACTCCTTCTGCTGATACCACAAGATCGATGAATATTACTTCATTTAGCCAGAATTCGCACATAGAAAGCTTGGCATACAAGTGCTCATTTCTCAGAAGGTCTAAAACGATCCGCAGATGCTGTGCATGCTCTTCCGGGCTCTTGGAATAAACCAGAATGTCATCAATAAATACGACCACGAATTTTTCCAAATACTCTATGAACACTCGGTTCATCAATTGCATGAATACAGCAGGTGCGTTAGTGAGACCAAAAGGCATCACTACAAACTCATAGTGTCCGTAGCGAGTTCTGAACACTGATTTCGGAACATCGGATTCCTTAATCCTAAACTGATGATATCCCGACCTCAGATCGATTTTAGAAAACACTGTTGCTCCTTGTAACTGGTCAAACAAATCATCAATCCGTGGCAATGGATACTTGTTCTTGATTGTCATCTTGTTCAGCTCTCGATAGTCAATACACAATCAAAGCGATCCATCCTTCTTCCGGACAAAAAGAACTGGTGCACCCCAGGGCGAAACGCTTGGCTTGATATAGCCTTTGTTCAGTAACTCTTCTAGTTTCTTCTTCAATTCATACATCTCATTAGGTGCCATACGATACAGCGCCTTAGAAATTGGTGTAGCTCCTGGTTCCAGCTCAATGGTGAATTCTACATCCCGTCGTGGAGGTAGTCCAGGTAATTCGTAAGGAAACACATCCGGAAATTCGTTCACAACAAGAATGAATGAGAGTTCTACTTTTCTATCTTCTTTCTTCATTGCATAACACCAGTATCCGGTACAACCCTATTTCAACAATTTGACAGTTTTCATCGCCTTGATCATCTTTCCTGAGCTTCCTGGTTTCCACCCTTCAAACTGTATTTCAGAACCATCGTCAGCTATCACCGAGAGATTCCTCTTTCGGTAGTTTACAATAGCTCCATATAGATTAAGCCAATCATCTCCGAGTATCAGGTCGTATCCTTGCATTTTTATCACAATCAGGTTTGAGGGCCACTCTCTGCCTCCAAATGATACAGGGAAATCTCTAGTTTCTAAGTTTCCAGCAATCCTCTCTCCACTCGGTAAACCCACAACACAAGGCTCACAATTATGAAAACCAGAAATATTCAAACGATTTACACAAGACAAGGATATAAATGAATGCGTAGCTCCTGTATCGAATAAAACGCTAACTGGCTGTGAAAGGATCTGAACAGTACCTGATGCGACAGCAGCATCCTGGTCGTCTGCCCTCCTCATCTCGTACAGACATGGGGGAACGGATCCGGCACTCGATGTCCCCTTTCGGTCCAACTGTCCTCTGCCTCATCCGCGACCAAAATTTTGGGGCAGCTGAACACTTTGCTACGTCTGCTGAATACTTGATCCCTTCTGAGCTGGCTGTGACGTACGGGCTCTAAAAGATTTTTCAACCTCTTCACAGAACACCGCACGTTGTCCCTCTCGACCACAATCAAAACAAGTCATGGCAGGAAGGGGGAAATTTCGCCGATAGTGTCCCGTCTGCTGCAGTTAAAGCACTTCCTTGTCACATCTATCGTGGCTGATACTGCTCCGAAGTTCTTTTCGCTCTTGGATGGGTGTAGAGGTTTCTTGAATGAATGAAAGGATGACTGGTCCTTGCGGGGCCCGCTGCTCTTGTGCTCTGTGAAACTACCAGAGACTTTCTGCTTCTTGGATTCTGCAAACTTTTCCATCGCTGCTTCTATGATTTCATACGCCAATGCTTTATCCTCATATTAACTGAGAGTGGTACATTCAAAACCGTACATGTACATCTGAATCTCTGGTTTCATTCTCATATCAAAATGGATCATCATTTCTGCATCTGTTCTGACCAGATGTCGAACAAATGCCAACTGCTGGTTAAACGTCTTAATCGCCTGAGATACTGGCACATCCGAAGGCTGCGTGGAGAAAAATTCCCGAACTTTGGCTTCCCTCACCGGACGAGGGCAGTACTGAGCTTCCATCATCAATTTAAATTCTCCCCAGTCAGCATCATGATCTACAGGCCGGATGGCTTCCCACCATTTGGACGCTTCCCCTATCAGAAAGTACAGAGCAACAGAGGCTCTCTGATCGTCTGGGCAATTAATCCTGGTGAAAATTTTCTCCAGTTCTTTTAACCAATGGTCCCACGTCGGTGTCTCCGAAAAGCCGTCGAATTTGGGTGGTTGCATCTTCGCCACGTCTTGCAGCCATCGGTCGCCTCGATTTCCCATGTCTGGGATACCTTGTTGTCTATCTCCCTGTTGTAATCCTACTGTCACCTGTATTCGGTCCACGACCTGGGCAAACTGAGTTATCCGGTTAACCACCTGACGAAGAATTTCGGGCACAGTAGGTTCTGGTTCATTGTTAATCGATCTTTGTGGCTCGCCTGAGATGTGGCTGGCCTGATTAGAAGGCGAAGCTTCTCTTTCAGCATTCCTTCGTCCACATCCGCGACCGCGACCACGTCCACGTCCACCTCTCAACATACTGTAAGCATAAATACTCAATATACAGGAAACAATATCGTTCAAATGTTCAAGTATAAAGAGGTATAACAGGTAAGGGACGAGATAGAGTTTAGGAACTTATAACCACTGTTCGCACAAAGACGTAGGCAGTACAGTGATGTTATTCATGGCCGGTTACCTCAAAAGACATATATTACCCCTATTTTAACCCAAAGGCCAAAATATCCATAATCTTAGCTCTGATACCATATTCTGTAACACCCCCGATATATTCAGGAATATTACAGCGCCATAAATCCTTTACATAAGAATTTACAAGGCTGAAGAAATAAAAAGGCAATAACAGATATCAACATATGAAAGTAACTGAAATAAAATATAATAGTTCTGGGCTAATACCGAGAATATAAATATCCAAAGGAAGAATATTAATACATCACCAAATCCAATCATCACAAACGATAACGTACTCGAGTACTTATTAAAAACAACACAAACAACAGATAATTAAACCCGGCCGGAACATCACTCTGCACCCTCGTCGTCATGCAGCTCCAGTGGTTGTTTCCCTGCTCTCCTAGATCCTGAACATAAACAAATGTTCACCCCCAAAGGAGTTATCACAACGATGCTAGTACAAGTACCACAACATATTATTCAACATCTCACGAAGAATAATAATAACATAAATGACAATATACCAACGAGTCTCCTCCTACGAGAAACTCCTAAATAAAATACACAAATAATAATCACAACATGATATCACAACATACACATGGTAATTCCGATGATCCAACATGACATAATGATGATATGTTTATACAAATACTAGAAATATCATGCTTTGATTATCGATATCACAATTCCGAATAATACAGGGTTCAATTACAGATGAAATACTCAATAATCAATCCGGATATTACAACGTGATTTCATCCGAGGGGGTCCATGTAGATCCACAGAAGATTGAGCCAGTGCTGGATTGGACACCGCCTAACAATGTGAATGAGGTCTGTAGTTTCTTGGGTTTTGGCTGGCTACTATCGTAGGTTCGTCGAGGGGTTCTCGAAACTAGCTCGGCGACTTACACAGTTGCTTCATAAGGAAGTTCGTATGGAATGACGAAAAGCAGTCGAATTTTGAGGAGTTGAAGAGGCGTTTGACTTCAGCCCTGATTCTAGCGTTGCCGTGTGGCAATGATGGCTTTGCTGTTTATAGTGATGCTTCGGGTCAGGATCTTGGGAGCGTGTTGATGCCGCACGACAAATCTATCGCATATGCTTCGAGACAGTTGAGGCCATATGAGCTCAACTAGCCTACTCACGATTTGGAGTTAGCGGCAGTTGTTTTTGCGCTCAAGATTTGGCGTCACTATCTCTTTGGCTCTGCATATTAGATTTTACCGATCATAAAAGTCTGAAGTATATCTTTACTCTATGAGGCAGAGGAGGTGGGTGGAATTGATTAAGAATTATGACCTCGAAATCCTTTATCATCTGGGCAAGGCGAACGTCGTGGCAGATGCCTTGAGTCGGAAACTGGTTATGTTGCGAATGCTTGAGGTACTTACGTCTCAATCTGAACTTCAGCGTGATTTGATCGAGTTGGGTGTTGAGATTTATTTGCCAGGAGCTGTCGGGCAACTTTGTGCTTTGGAGATTTCGTCGTTGCTGATCGATGAAATTAAACTGAAGCAGTTGGAGGATCCGATGATTACTTAAATCTGAGAGAATTTTATCAAGGGGAAGTCTCCTGGATTTGTGGTTCACGAGGATGGTGTGTTGAGATTCCAGAGTCGGCTTTGTGTACCAAACGAATTAGAATTAAGGCAGAGTATTTTGCGTGAGGCCCATGCTACGCCTTACTCGGTTTATCCTAGTTCGAGTAAGATGTACAAGGACCTAAGGAGGAACTTTTTGTGGAACAACATGTAGGAGGAGGTCGCACAGTTTGTAGCGAGATGTTTGACTTGTCAGCAGGTCAAAATAGAGCATCAGTGACCAGCCGGGTTGTTGCAGTCGCATCCCATTCCGGAATGGAAATAACGAATATACGATTGCATAGACCCCGTCCTGATACTACTGTTGGGTTTCGGTGATTAAAATCGAGTTACGCAACCGAAAATAAACCAGTCTAACGGTAAAAATCAAACCCCTAAACGGATCGATCATGCATCGTATAAACGAATATAATTGATGAAGATAAAATTAAGAAGTCATACACTCGTAGACCTTTGATAATATATTCTTGATTCCGAGCATGAACACGAATCTAATTGAACGAGCTTTTGGAAATTCTCGAACACTGAAAGTACCGTGCCTCTACGTATCACGCGTCAGAAGATGACCGAAAAATATATCTATCAACTTATACTTTAAGTATACGGCTAGAAGATGATAGAATTAGCTTGTATATATTTTTTATAAATACTCTAAGTACTTTATAAAAATTATTTCTCTCAAAATACACTTAGAATTCAAAAACATGAAGTTTGAAAAATCTCCCCTCTTTTCTCCCTCAAAACTCACAGCCAAGTTCACTTCTAAAGTGGCAAGTACTTTGATGATGATGTTGGTTCTTATTTTTGTTGGGAATATGCTCTCTAATGCCACTTAGAGGATGAGAGAGTGAGAGAATTGTATTGTTATTATTAATATTATATTAAATAAGGTATTTATTATTTCTATATTATTGTATATCACAGGTATTGTGATTTGGTATATAAAATAATAGTCCTTGCATTTGAGAGCAAACATTCCACTTCTTATGGAGATAAGGAGATAGGCACTGGATGTGTTTAAGACTCGAATGCTTAACTGGTTCGCAAGTCGATAAAACTTAACTGAGCAGTAAGTTTAGACAAGACTTGTATAACGTGTACTTTGACATGTAGAGTGTCTGTCTTCACTAAGGGTTAGTGGTGGCCAGGCATCGCCCACCAAAGTAGTATACTCGAACACAACTCAACTCGATTCGGTCACATGGATATCACTCAGGGATTGTCAATGACTAAATCGAAAGATTGTGATAGTTATATGTGGACATTTGACTTGAGGTTTCAGTAGGAGATGTGCTTGTGATATTAAGTTAGTCATTAGAGTAATTATATCCAATCGCCGGTTGGTGGGGTCAACCTCAAAATGCAACTTTAGTGGGCAAGTAGCAGTCTCTACTGAATACCAAGATAGGATTCTTTCTCCTGTTATTGAGCAGGTAAATGTCCTATGCGGTTAATGTCAAATGAGATCATAAGTCTTTGGCCCAAGCACTTAGAGATAGTTGTATTTGATACAAGAGAGCTCAGTGATCTCGGTTTGTATTAAAAAATACATAGAGTCAAGATACAATAGGGTTTAACTTTATTGTGACCCTATTACTTGACCGAGACATATGATTGAAAGGGTTTATACGTATACGATATTCACGACATAATGGTTTTGGAATGATCCGATCATTCGTTCTTAGTTGGGTTATGGTACGGAGCACCAAACTGGCTAAGTGTTACCTATACTCCTTGGTTCCTCCTATTTCTGACTAAGACGGACCTATGTAGTCGCGCACAAGGATATTTGATGGATAAAATATGTACTTATTATTTCTTCATTAATATTGGATATTTGATATCTAATTTGATTTATTTGATAAATCATACGATCTAGTGAATTGAAATTAATTATCGGGTGATTAATTTAAGTCATAAATAATTATTTCATGGAAATATATTATTATAATTTTGTATTTGATAAAATTAATTAATTGTATTAATTAATTAAGTATAAATATATTGAGATAAAACGAGGTGTACTTAACGGACTAGACACGCGAACGTCCGTATACGAACCGAGTGGCTCGGCTCGTTTTCTCACCATACTCTAGTGGTTCGCCCCTCTCTCATGCATAGAAGGTGTCTTGCATGTTTGTAGGGTGTGATAGACTTCTAATATGAGGGTGAAGATAAATGGATGAGATTTAGAATCTCGGCATTTAATCTCACTTCGTATTATAAATGAGATAGTTTATCACACCATTTCAATGAGTTGAAAAACACAAACACACACACTTTACAAACTTGCTAAAGCCTTGAGCAGTAGAGAGAGAGAGGGAGAAATTTTTTTCTTCAAGTCTTGTTCATCTTAGAGAGAAGAAAATGAAGAAGAGAAGATAAAAAATACTGTATTAATTCCTAACTGTGTTCTTTGAGAACGGATTGATATATTATTTTTCCAATCAATATCCAACGCGTGATAACATAAAGACACTTGACATATTCGGTATTTTGATTATTCATCAAGTTTGACCGAATTGGATTCGTGTTCGTGTTGGTGACCGGGAAACAATCAAAGCTTGGCTCGGGAATTTTCTTCAAGAAGATATTATCAAAGGTCCACGAGGGCATGATCTCTTAGTTTTATCTTCGTCATTTTATATTAGTTAAACGATGCTTGATGGATCCATTTCTGGGGTTTGATTTTATCCGG
Organism: Orobanche coerulescens; assembly: GCA_033398695.1. Taxonomy (NCBI): domain Eukaryota; kingdom Viridiplantae; phylum Streptophyta; class Magnoliopsida; order Lamiales; family Orobanchaceae; genus Orobanche; species Orobanche coerulescens. Next base: position 111,199,307 of record CM065815.1, on the reverse strand, counting down.
TTGGACCAGTTTATTTTCCACTGCGTATCTCGATTTTAATCATCGAATCCCCATAGTGGTATCGGAGCCAGGTCTATATGATCGTATATTCGATATTAGCATTTGGAATACTTGGTTATTTTTTTTTTTTGATTTAGAATCGTAATTGTTTTAACTGATAATGTTTAATTGTTCATCTAAAATTTATTTTTCATGATTTTATGTTACAATATAAATCTATTTTTCTTTTGAAAAACTGATTTAAATGTGTAATATAAATATCAGAAAATATTATTTTTAGATTCGGGACGAAAATACGAGCTGGAAAAAAGGCCAGACCCAATAGCTCGGAGCTGCCGGGCTAGCGACAGCAACTCCTCTTGAGAGGAGCGGGCGCGCCAAGCTGTGCAGGTGCTCAAAGCATTGGCCGATGCCCCTAGAGCCACGGGCTTGGTCCGGGCCTTGTGTTTTCGACTCCATTTTTATATTTTGTTCGGTAAATTAATTTCCCACAAATTAAATTGGATTTAATTAGACTAAAATATAATTATGGTAATTTTATTTTTAAGAGAATTAATTTAATGAAATATTTATTTTGTCCGGAACAAATTAAATTTAATCGTTATGTGAATTAATTGGATTAATTCTAATAGTTGGATTAATTTTTGTTGATTAGATCAATATTTAGATTAACCAATATTGCCATTTATTTTAATGTAATGGTTGCATTATTTTTCAATGGTGATGTAGTTCATGGACTTAGTCTTTTTAATCTTTATTAGATGGGTTGTAATGGCCGTTTTGAGCCGATTTATTTTTTTAGTAAATTTGTATAGGATGTAAATTTTATAAATGTAATAAATTAGCTATAATGAAGAGCCGAGGGCGAACCACCATGAAGACGAAGATTCGAGACTTGTAATTAGATTACTTGTATTTTTATCGAGTCGCTGAAGACTCGGTGCTTAGGAACTGTCCATGAAGTGCATGTTGTTAGTTTTAGGTTGTGTATGTTTTCATATTGTATGACAAACAAACAAACCGACAAACCGCGCTTTTAAATGGATTAATGTGAAAAGTGTAACATATAATCGCATTAAACTCCCACTTAAAAACACTACGTTATAAAGGTTACGAGGTTTCCTACCCTCCATCAAACTCATGGAAAATTGAAATCTAAACTGAAATATTATTCTTTCGAGTATGTCGGGGTAATATTTTTGGGGAAGGTTGATAAATTTCTAGAGTGCATTAGATGCCTTTGGTCGTTACAAATCAAACCCCTAGAAACCGTATGAGTTGCCCGGTAAGATTCAATTGTCAGACTAACAGGAGTTTACATTTTAAACTTAGATAGTTCAGCGAGCCATAGAAACCAAATGGGTTGAGGGCAAAGGAACTAAGGGTAAAAGAAGATTGAATCATCCATTAGATGGGTTGGTGTTAGATACCATTTTACAAAGAATGATAGAATGGAAACTGTATGGGTTGCCCTCTATTAAACTCTGTAAAGAACTCGACCACCACTATGAAGTCAACCATGACTTTCGGATTTCACATGGGAGTCTGCAAATGCCGGTAATATAGTGGGAGACGAGTTATGAATAAAGAAAGTCCTTAAATTATTTACTCGGATCATAATTAAACAATCACTAACGAATCTCAAATTATTCTCTGCAGTTAACAAAATCTCTCATAATGACAATGAACCCACTCGATATATTACTTGAATAGAATGCCCTGACTGGTCCGAACTATGTTGACTGGCTTCGAAACTTGAGGATTGTCCTCACTATGGAAATATTGGGATACATCATGGAGGCGGACATCCCAGCAGCTCCTGCAAGAACCCGAGCCAATCAGGAAGAAGTCGATGCCCATGAGAAATGGGTAAAAGATGACATAAGAGTGCGCGGGTACATATTAGGCTCAATGACCAATGTCCTTCAACGTGCCCATGAAAAGATGACGTCTTCAAGAACCATCTAAGCGCACCTGACTGAGCTCTATGGAAAGCATTGTCGAACTGCTAGATATGAGATATCAAAGAGATTATTCGGTGCCAGGATGAAGGAAGGATAGAGAGTTGGGGACCATGTCCTCAAGATGATCTAATGATTGAGCGATTAGAATCTCTTGATTTCCAAATGCATGTATCTCTCTAAACCGACCTTATCCTGCAGTCACTTCCGGACTTCTTTTCCCAATTTGTCATGAACTTCAACTGCAATGAGATTGCATGTAACTTAGCTGGGTATTGAACAAACTGACGACTGCCCAGTCTTAGAAGACGACAAAGGGAAAAGAAGCTGCACTTTTGATTTCTTATGGGACTTGGAAGTCCAAGAATAAGAAGAAAAAGAACAAAAGGCAATCAAGTCCAATAGCCAAGATCGATAAGGGAAAGGGCAAAGCCCCAATGATTCAAAAGAGAAAGGGGGCCAAGAAAATGGATGTATGCCTCAACTACGGTGAGCTAGGCCACTGGAGGAGGTACTGTCCAAAGCTTGACAGTAATGTGCCTTCAGGTACGGAACTACTGGTTTTGAAAACAAATTATTCTGTAACTGTATATTCTACTTCTTGGATACTTGATTCCGGTGTGAGTTCTCATATTTGTGCAATAAATCAGGATCTGGAATGAAGTAGGAAGCTAAATTCAGGGAAGGTGATGGTCACCGTTCGAAATGGACATAGTGTCGAGGCTTCTGATATTGGACCCCTTATGTTGAATTTAGAATCTGGTTTATTCTTACTTTAGATGATGTACTTGTTTTGCCCAAGGGGCATAAAATTTTGTATCAATTCCGGTCATGGAAAGAAAAGGATTTCACTTCTCTACTGGAGATGGGTCCTGTCGAATTTATTTTAGAAATAAATTGGTTGGTACTACTACATTATTAAATTGTTTATACCATTTGAATCTAAATAATAAAACAAATGTGAACACTATAACTAGGAAGCGTTGTAGGGATGAAACAAACCAAGTACTTAAGTGGCATCTTATACTTGGTCATATTGGTCAGACCAAGGTTCATAAAATGGAGAAAGATGGACTTATGGGTCCATTGGGATCGGATCCCTATCTAACTTGTGAATCTTGCCTTCAAGGCAAAATGACTAAGTTACCATTCGCAGGGACTTTTGAAAGAGTTGCTGAAAAACTTGGATTGATCCATACCGAAGTTTGTGGCCCTTTTAAAGTGGCACGAGATCGCTTTCAGTATTTCATTACATTCACTGATGACCATACTAGGCATGGGGTTCGTGTACTTAATGAAACATAAGTATGAAGCTTTTGATAAATTCAAGGAATTTAAAGCCCTACTTGAAAATCAAACATGTAACCGTATTAAGACTCTTCGGTCAGACCGAGGTGGTGAGTACATAAGTACCGAGTTTGATGAGTTATTAGAAGAACTAGGAATAGTGTCATAATTCACTCCTCCAGCTACTCCACAATTAAATGGTGTATCAGAAAGAAGGAACCGAACCTTGTTGGACATGTTTTGCTCCATACTTAACTTTACTGATCTACGTCTGCAGGATAACGCGCTCCTTACTGCTGCGCATATCTTGAACAGATGTCCTTACAAATCCATTCCTAAGACTCCCCATGAGATGTGGAGAGGTAGGAAACCAAGTCTTAATCACAATAGGATTTGGGGATGCCCTGCTTATGTCAAGAAGACTAAAGTAGAGAAATTAGAAGCTAGGTCTGTGAAAGGTCGTTTCATAAGATATCCAGGGGATTCCATGTGATATCTATTCTACATGCACGAAGTCATAGGATCATTGTTGCTTTACAAGCACAGTTCCTGGAAGATGAGTTCATTCAGGAAGGAGGCACATGTAGAAATATTTCTTTGGAAGAAATAAAAGGAACACCAAATGAGACACATGTGCAAGATATTAGAACCAAATCTTCTAAAATATAAACACAACCTCGCAAGTCTAGTAGAATTTCTCAATTACCTGAGAGGTATGGCTATCTGCATCAAGATGAACTAGGTGTCCATGAGATGACATAAAGTAGTCATGAGAATGATCCTTCTACATACGACCAAGCGATGGTAGTTGTTGACTCTGCCAAGTGGCAAGAAGCTATGGGAGCGAGATAGACTCCATGTATGCTAATGAAGTCTGGACTTTAGTAGATCATCCAAAGGCATGGTGCCTATTGGAAACAAATGGATCTATAGAAGAAAGACTGATGGAGATGGCAACGTTGATACCTATAAGTCCAGGCTTGTGGCAAAGGGTTATTCCTAAAGAGAACGAATCGATTATTTCAAGACCTTCTCGTATGTAGCTATGATTAAGTCTATTCACATGATGCTTGCCATAGGAGCCCACTTAGATTATGAAATATGGCAAATGGATGTGAAAACGGCATTCCTCAATGGATTCCTCGAGGAGGAGATTTACATGGAACAACCTAAAAGATTCATATCTGAAACCAATGTTCATAAAATATGCAAACTTCAGCGTGCCATTTATGGACTGAAGCAAAGCTTCGTGAAGTTGGAATCTTCATTTTAACGAAATAGTCAAAGAGTTTGATTTTGTCCAAAACGAAGAGAAGTCCTATATTTATAAGAACGTTAGTGGGAGCAAAATTGCATTCTTAATAATATATGTAGATTACATTCTACTTATAGGAAACGACGTAGGAATGCTCAGTTCTGTGAAAGCTTGGCTTTCTAAAGAGTTCTCAATGAAAGACTTGAGAGAAGCTACCTATATTCTGGGTATTCGCCTCTACCGGGATAGAGCGAAATGAATGTTAGGTCTTTCCCAAGCCCGATATATAGAAACGATCCTAAAGCGATTTAGGATGTAAAATTCTAAAAGAGGGTTCCTACCTATGCAACATGGTTCAGAACTTTCCTTAGAGATGTGTCCTCAAAGTGAGGAAGACAGAAAGGAAATGATCAAGGTACCCTATGCTTCGGCAGTTGGTAGCCTCATGTATGCTATGATGCACTAGGACGGACATTGCCTATGCTGTGAGCATAGTAAGTCGGTTTCATTGAAATCCAGGGCAGGAATATTGTACTGCTGTGAAGAATATTCTTAAGTACCTGAAGATGACTAAAGACTTGGTTCTTACATACGACGGTGGAGAACTTAGAGTGATGGGTTATACAGACTCAGATTTTTAGGGGGACATGGATGCTCAGATGTCCACATCTAGGTATATCTTTACTATGAATGGTGGGGCAGTCTCTTAGAGAAGAGCCAAGCAAATCTCGACTGCAATCTCTACATGTCAAGCCGAATATTAGGCAACCATGGAGGATGCTAAAAAAGCTTTTTGTGTTAAGAAGTTCACTAGGGAACTTCAAGTGGTTCCTAACGTGGAGAAGCCTGTGACCCTATTTTGTGACAACGACGGAACGGTTGCACAGACTAAGGAGCCTAGGGCTCACCACAACACCAAACATATTGCTAGAAAATATCATTTTGTTAGAGAAATGCTTTAGGAAGGGAATGTTATACTGCAGAAAGTAGACACAACAAATAATGTTGTTGATCCGCTTACCAAGCCACCATCTTAGAAGGTCTTAGAGAGACATCTGGAGAGTATGGGTATTAGATACCATAGTTTGTGGCATTGAGTGCAAGTGGGAGATTATTAGGAAAAAACCCTCGAATGCCACTCAGAGGAGGAGAGAGTGAGAGTATTGTATGGTTATTGTGAATATTATATTAAATAAGGCATTTATTATTTCTATTTTATTGTATATCACAGGCATTGTGATTTGGTATATAAAATAATAGTCCTTGCATTTGAGAGCAAACATTCCACTTCTTATGGAGATAAGGAGATAGGCATTGGAAGTGTTTAGGACTCGAATGCTTAACTGGTTCGCAAGTCGATAATACTTAACTGGGCAATAGGTTTAGACAAGACTTGTATAATGTGTACTTTGACATGTAGAGTGCCTATCTTCACTAGGAGTTAGTGAGAGCACACGTTATAGGTATGCTAATGGGATTTGGATACTCGAACACGACTCAACTCGATTCAGTCACATGGATATCACTCAGGGATTGTCAATGACTGAATCGAAAGATTGTGATAGGTATACGTGGAACTTTGGCTTGAGGTTTCAATAGGAGATGTGCTTGTGACATTAAGTTAGTCATTAAAGTAGTTCGATCCAATTGCCGATTTGTGGGGTCAACCTCGAAATACAACTTAGTGGGCAAGTAGCAGTCTCTACTGAATACCAAGATAAGATTCTATCTCTTGTCAGTGAGCAGGTAAATGTCCTAACCGGATAATAGCAAATGAGATCATGCCAAAACAGTTGGAGATAGTTGTATTTGAAACACGAGAGCTCAGTGATCTCGGTTTGTATTAACAAATTCATAGAGTCAAGAAACAATAGGATTTGACTCTATCGTTACCCTAATACTTGACCGGGACATATGATTGAAGGGTTTATACGTGTACGGTATTCACGACATAATAGTTTTGGAATGATCCGATCATTCGTTCTTAGTTGGGTTACGGTACGTAGCACTAGACTGGCTAAGGGTTACTCGTACTCCTTGGTTCCTCCCATTTCCAACTAAGACGGACCTAAGGAGTCGCGCACAAGGATATTTGATGGATAAAATATGTATTTGTTATCTCCGCATTAATATTGGATATTTGATATCTAATTTGATTTATTGATAAATCATGCAGTCTAGTGAATTGCAATTAATTACCGGGTCATTAATTTAAGTCATAAATAATTATTTCTTGAAAATATATTATTATTATTATTTTGTATTTGATAAAATTAATTAATTGGATTAATTAATTCAGTATAAATACATTGAGATAAAATGAAGTGTACTTAACGGACTAGACACGCGAACGTCCGATACACAAACCGAGTAGCTCGACTCATTTTCTCACCATACTCTAGTGGGCCGCCCTCCTCTCATGCATGGAAGGTGTCTTGCATGTGTGTGGGGTGTAATAGACTTATAATATGAGGGTGAGGACAAATGAATGAGATTTAGAATCTCAGCATTTGATCTCACTTCGTATTATAAATGAGATAGTTTATCACATCATTTCAATGAGTTGAAACACACACACACACCTTACAAACTTGCTAAATCCATGAGCAATAAAAAGAGGGAGAAATTTTTTTCTTCAAGTCTTGTTCATCTTAAAGAGAAAGAAAAGGAAGAAGAGAAGAGAAGAAAAATATTATATGAATTCCTAACCGTGTTCTTTGAGAACGGATTGATATATTATTTTTCCGACCAATATCCAACGCGTGATAACATAGAGACATTCGGCATATTCAGTGTTTTGATCATTCATCAAGTTTGAATGAATTGAATTCGTGTTCGTGTTGGTGACCGGGAAACAATCAAAGCTTGGCTCGGGAATTTTTTTCAAGAAGATATTATCAAAGGTCTACGAGGGTATGATCATTTAATTTTATCTTCGTCGTTTTATATTCGTTAAAACGATGCTTGATCGATCCGTTTTTGGGGTTTGGTTTTATCCGGTTGGACCGGTTTATTTTCCGATGCGTATCTCGATTTTAATCACCGAATCTCAATAGTGGTATCAGAGCCAGGTCTATGCGATTCTATATTCGATATTAGCATTTGGAATGCCTAGTTTTTTTTTTATGATTTAGAATCATAATTATTTTAATTGTTAATGTTTAATTGTTCATCTAAAATTTATTTTTCATGATTTTATGTTATAATATAATTTTTTTTTTAAAAAACTGAATTAAATGTGTAATATAAAAAATAAAAAAATATTAGTTTTCAACTCAGGACGAAAATACGAGCCGGAAAAATGGCCGGACCAGTGGCTCAGTGCCGTGTAAGTCACTGAGAAGGCAGCGCGCCATGCTGATACAGGGCTGCTTGTTAGGTATTGGGCCGGCCCACAGCCTTGGGCTTGGCCAGCCTTGTGTTTTTCGACTCCATTTTTATATTTTGTTTGGTAAATTAATTTCCCATAAATTAAGCTGGATTTAATTTGACTAAAATATAATTATGGTAATTTTATTTTTAAGGGATTAATTTAATGAAATATTTATTTTGTTCGGAACAAATTAAAATTATCAGTTATGTGAATTAATTGGATTCATTCTAATAGTTGGATTAATTTTTCTTGATTAGATCAATATCTAGATTAATCAATATTGCCATTTATTTTAATGTAATGATTGCATTATTTTTTAATGGTGATGTAGTTCATGGACTTAGTATTTGAATCTTTATTCGATGGGGGTAGTAATGGCCGTTTTGAGCCAATTTATTTTTTTAGTAAATTTGTATAGGATGCAAATTTTATAAATATAATAAATTAGCTATGATGAAGAGATGGGAACGAACCGCCATGAAGACGAAGATTCAAGACTTGTAATTAGATTAATTGTTTTTTTATCGAGTTGATGAAAACTCGATACTTAGAAACGGTCCATCAACTACATGTTAGTTTTATGTTGTGTATGTTTTCATATTGTATGACAAACAAACAAACCGACAAACCGCGCTTATAAATGGATTAATGTGCAAAGTGTAACATATAATCGCGTTAAACTCCAACTTAAAAACACTAAATTATAAAGGTTACGAGGTTTCCAACCCTCCATCAAACTCATGGAAAATTGAAATCTAAACTGAAATATTATTCTTCCGAGTACGTCGGGGTAATATTTTTGGGGAAGGTTGATAAATTCCTAGAATGCATTAGATGCATTTGGTTGTGACAAATCAAACCCCTAGAAACCGTATGGGTTGCCGGGTAAGATTCAATTTTCAGACTATTAGGAGTTGACGGTTTAAACTTAGATAGTTCATCGAGTCATAGAAACCAAATGGGATGAAACAAACCAAGCACTTAAGTGGCATCGTAGACTTGGTCATATTGGTTAGACCAAGGTTCATAAAATGGAGAAAGATGGACTTACAGATCCATTGGGATCGGATCCCTATCTAACTTGTGAATCTTGCCTTCAAGGCAAAATGACTAAGTTACCCTTCGCAGGGACTTTTGAAAGAGCTGCTGAAAAACTTGGATTGATCCATACTGACGTATGTGGCCCTTTTGAAGCGACACGAGATGGCTTTCACTATTTCATTACATTCAATGATGACCATACTATGTAACACCCCCAAGTTATTCAGGGTATATTACAGCGCCGTGAGACCCTCCGTGGGTCCCACAAGGGTATACATACGCGGAACCATGAATTTTGACCGATAGGGTCTCAGCATAATCTAGTAGAAGGCATTAAAAATGACACCAAGGTAATACTCAATTCGACATAATACAATACATCGGGATTTAAGACCCAGGGCAACACAAGCCAGAATGCCAATCAACATCTGAAGCACTACTCGAGTGTTCATAACCATTCTAAGTACAACATTACCGAATGGATAAAGTACAAAATACAGACATGGACAAGAAATAGCATCACCCAAATGTTAAGATTAACGTGCGTTAAGAAGGCAGAAAGTGCAGTATTTTCGTGTTGTGGTTATGAATTCGTACTGGTTTGAGTTGGATTGATCCGACTAGTGTTTAATCAATATATTCTCAAGCCGTTGGGTTTGTGATTTGGTTTTATCGATTGTTGATTGTTATCGAACTTGTTGTCTATCGATTACTGTAATAGGTTGAGAATATTGATCGGTGATTACAACCGTGTGCTGCGGTTGAGCTCGGGAATGTTCGTAGATTGATTTGGTCGAGACCGAGGAACTTGTAGATGACGGCAATGGATTTGGTAACAGCTTCCTCGTCATTGTATTTGTATCGAGGTAAGTTATTACTTGCTCAGTTTATAGTATTTAATGAATAGTTTCCGTTTCATTCGTTTATAATTCGTATAGCAATGTTTATAATCGTAATCACAGGAGATTTGGGATTATAAATCATATTCGAGTTTTGGGAATCTAAATCATAATGTATATGATTTACTTTTGTTATTGGTATACTTGTATATTGAGGATATATTGTGATAAAGACGAAGATATGAATTATCTGCAATCCGTAATACTTTGGACCGTCGAGTATTGAGGATAATGGTTCGTGATGGTTTAGACATTGAGATCGTTCTCGAAGGACTCGGGGAAAGTACTCTAATCATTTTTATCATTTGTGTGATCATGTCGTGATACATTCGTGTATCGTTGTTGTCATGCATTTGTACATTGTTGTTGTCGTGTATTGTGTACTGTTGTTTTATGTAGTTGTGCATTGTTGTCATATGTCCACCTCATGTTGGTCCGACGGTATCATAGGGGGATCTATGCTAGCATGCGCTGGATCATCGGACGGGTTTTCCACCTCGGGTTGGTCTGACGGGATCATCGGGGGATCTAGGCAGTGAACGCTGGATCATCGGATTGCCATGTATTGTTGTTGTGCATATGTATATTATGGGTTTGCCATAAGTATACATTGTTGTTATTGTTGTGATCATATTGACGTTGTCATATGAGTATGCATTTGCAGGTTTTGTGTTAGGACCATGTCCGTATGTTGTGTTGATCTGATCTCGGATTAGACTGACGTGATGGTAATGGTATTTCGTATCTTGAGGTATGTTCCGTATTTCCTTGGTACTTGTCTTTGATGGACAATCGATTATCGTATTGGAATTGTCGACGTTATCCGATGGTTGAATTGGCCAGAGTTGGTATAATTTCCGTATCGCGAGTTATGATAATGTTTTGAGAACCTTGGGTATTGTTGAGATACCGTACAGATATTTCGGTATTATCTTATTGTGTTGTTAAGGATACGAATCGTGGATTTTCGTAAAGTTACGATGGTAAGATTACATTGGCCGTATTCTTACTTAGTATTTCCATTAATATGTAATTATTGACGTGATGTGATGGTTATCATTGTTGGATATTATGGCTGACCCCATCGTGGGCTTTCTTTTTAGGTTCTTGGATTATCAAGCTTGTAGCGGTCGTGAAGAGATGAGCTTCCCGGAGGATACTGGCTAGGACATGTATTTGTGTATTGAGCTTCTGATCTGTTGTTGTATTCCGCTGCTAGAGTATTTTAATTGTTTGTTTTTATCCGCTGCGTGAGTATTTTTAAATGGCCTTTTGGTATCTGGTAACTTAGGTTACTTTGGCAATCATTTTCTATTCTGTCGGTACATGTAAGCGATAGCTTAACGTATGTTTTTAAACTGTTGAGTTTTAGCATTTCGGGCCTTGTGGTTTCAAATGAGATTTTACGACGGTTTTGATAAACGAGTTTTATAAAGTCTTCGAATGTTTTAAATAGATAATACCGTCGTTAGCCTCTTAGACGTTTATAAATGTTTGCGAAAATTTCCTTCAGCCTTGTGGGTTCCATCTCGATGCCCACGGCGCTGTAATATTCCCGGTCGGATCTGGGGGTATTACAGAATATGGTATCAGAGCTTAGGTTGAGAAAACCTAGGCAGTCGGGTCGAGGTGGGTTGTGTTTTTGTCGCGTCATTTGAGTTGTCGATTGACGAATATTAGAGCCGTGAGTTTTTGTTGTTCACTCGAGCTTGTGCGTGATGTGATTTACCAGTGTAGTACTGGGGTTGTTGTAAGCTTTTCCAAATGGTGTTAACGTGTTTCTTCAGATAGAGCTGTGTTGTGTTCTCGAGTTGAACTGAGTTTGAAAAATGTGTGTTTTGAAAATATCTGTTTCGAGTATTTTCTTGAGTCGAGACATGTGCCAGTATCACGGGGAATCGTCGGCTTCACGATCTGTAAGTATTTGGATTTTTGAATTTCTTCGAGATTTATTGCCGTTCTAAGTTGATATGCTTTGAGATTCAGAAAGATATTATGCATTACAGTATAAGGTGATAGAGTTGGGACAGGATTGATGATCTTGAGAAGTTATAATTTTGGAAATCAGTATGTCGGTTAAGTTTGGAACGGAATTGTGCATTTAGGAGAAATGTTGTGCATGGTTGAGAAGAACATGTAGTCATGTTAGTTCATTTTGAGATATATGAAACTGTTTTTGAGCATTTGAAAATGATACTTTTCAAAATGAATGTTTTACGGATGTTTTACCGAAAATGATTTTGGGCCGAGACCCAATAGATTTTGAAATAGTTTTATAATTCAGGACTTGGGGTCCAAAAAGGGTTTTCTACTTTTAAACTTCTTATAATGCGGAACGGGATTGGGCTGAGACCCTAATATTTTCAAAAGGCTTTTCTGTTTTCTAAAACTCCCGAGATTTGTTAGACACTTTACTAATCGTTTATGCATTTTATTACTACCTTTCGGGGTTTTGATTTATTTGTTCAAATAAAACTTTTCGGGAAGTCTTTCGCTGTGTTGATTTGTTTCAATATTTTGTCCTAGCATAATTGAGGTGATCCAGGATGGGTTAATGGTCGACGTTGTGAGTCATATATGGAAAAGGTGTTTTTATCGGAATTTATACATTGAGATTTTGAATTCTATCGTGTGATTTTCCGACCGAATGTCAGTAGAATTGGTGACGAACCGAATTGGTATACAGGAGTATGGATGTGGTCAATCATTTGCATAGTTTTCATTTTAAAACTTCGAAATCGTGTGGATTCGAAGGAAAAATGTTATCGAATACTTGGCACCAGCGAGCCGATTTAATTTTTCGAAAATTGATTTCGTGGTTTTACGAAAATTTTTGTTTAGAGTTTTGAAAATTTTGAAAGAACTTTCGAAAATTTGTCTTCATGACAAGATTACATGATTTCAAACTGGTTTGAAAATGTGACTAATATACATACGCATTTAGTGCATAGTGCATATCATGGTGAAGTTATGAGTGTGACTCACGAACTGGATAAGACATCAGTATGGAACGATGAATAGAGATTCAAACTTCAGTATGGTAGTTTGGTTATCCAGGAATGATCGGTTGATCGATCGGATAAGTAGAATATGCTGCGTATTATAGATTCGGGTACAGAATATGATTTTGGATCTTTGGATTTTGTGAAACCGGGACATATGTGCTATGTGATTCTATTGGTACGGTAGTAGCGCGATTTTACCATAGTGATCTTTGAATGATTTCTTTGTAAGTGTAAAATTAGGGATGGTAACGCCATGCTGGTTGTTTTGGATATTGAGTGGTCATTCCCACTCCATGTATGATTGGATATGTTCGTCGGGTTGTGATTGGTTGTTCGTATGCCGAGGAGTATGTTCGCCAGTCGGGTATGTTTATTGAGATCTACTGTACGTGATTGATTTGTCGTTTTGAGAATGTTATTCTTTTGTATATCTATTTATGTGGTTCTGTGTTGACCGTGTTGGAGTTTATCATGGTGATGATATTCTCGATTGCGTTTCGACCTTTGGATTGTTCATATTAGAGTTTATCATGTCAAATGATATTCTCGATTAATTTATGGGTTGATCATTGCTGGTGATCATCTGAGCGTTCAAATTTTGTGTCGATATTTCGGGATTCGTTGCCATTTTGTTGGGCAGTTGTTTCACAGATGTATCGTGTATTATTGATTTGTATCAGGATTTAGACTTGATTGTGTAATCAGGCAGATAGGATTTGAAACGGATAAATTATTTCTTCCGAAGATGTTATATTTTTATTGAAACTCATGGAATTGTGATCGTAAGCGTGTTGAAGATTTACAGTCAAGTCACTTGCTAGTATCTCAGGAGATCGTCGACTTGGCGCAGATGTAAGTATGCTATTTTAATTATTCGGTAATAATGATGATTGATCGTTGTCGTGATGGTTTCTGGATATTTTGGTTGAACGGTTTGTTTGTTTTTACGATGGATTGCAAGTTTAGAGGACGAAACTTATTTAACTGGTGTAGTATGTCATATCCGGAATTTCTATTACTATTGTTTAATGTTATTTTATCCGAGTTATGTTGTACAACGTGGAATCTGTACAGTATGGGTAAAATAATTGAAGGACCGAGACATCTGTATTGGTATAATTGTCGTACTTTGTAGACAATTGGATGTAAGAAGTATATGTATTCAGTATGCCGTATGTTCGTATTTTGTATGTTGAGACGTTGGACAAGAATAGCTGAAAATGGCTAAGTGTAACATTATTAACGCACGCTAATAATCATGAGTAGCGAACGCTATCGTGCAGGTTTAGCGCACGCTACAGATATAAGATAACGCACGCTAATGCAGTCAGATCGGAAGGAATCTGTGTGTGGACCAGGCCACTTTCGGCGCACGTTCTGATAAGTCAATGGATGTTTGTAATGTAGTACTAGCGCACGCTAAACCCTAAAGGTTAGTGCACGCTAATGGTATATTGGACAAAAAGGAATCTTATCCTCGTCAGCACTTTCGGCGTGTGGACCAGTCTTCGGAGCATACAGACAAACGAGTCAACTGATATTAGCGCACGCTAATCGCAAGGACTTGCGTACGCTAGAGAGTGTAAGTTACGTACGCTAATGCATGGGCATTACGTACGTAAGCGCATGTACGAAGCCAGACTGTAGCCTCTGGACTACGATAGCGCACGCTAACAAAGTCAGTTAGCGCACGCTAAGGCCGTAGCACACGCTAAACATAAGGTTTAGCACACGCTAGTAATATTCTTTATAAAAAGGGGCAGACGGGTGTTATGAAGCATTTCGTCCATTTCTTTCCTTTCACCCGATAGAGAGAATCTTGGGAGGACATTTGGAGTTCCTAAACACCGAGGGATGATCCTCTTTAACAAGATTAAAGATGGAAATCATGGATTAAAGCTTTGTTCTTGAAATCATTGGTGATTCTTGGAAATGGATTCAACCTTGGAAATCAATCCATTCCTTCATAAAGGTAATCACTCTTCATCTTTGGATTTCGTTTTGGATTGAATGTTGATGTTCTTGAGTTGATGATTATTACATAAACAAGTTGACAAGCATGATTATGAGATGGATTACCGGAGTATGATGATATTAATATGATTCGTGTGGTTTGAATTATGTAGTTTGTTTTCTTGAGATAAGTTGATGAATCTTTCTTCTCCTTTGCGGATGTTGATGATTAATCTCCGTAATGTTAGATTAGGGGAGTGTTGTTAAGGTTCTTGGTGTTCATGATGTTGATATTTGAGGAAGAAGATGATATTTGAATACAAGAATTAGATTAAGGGTTGGATGATTACTTATATGTTAAAGGATATCAAATTTCGTTATTTTGATATCTATGAGCATGATTTAGAATCACTTAGTGTTCTTGATAATCGCCATATGTTGATCGGTATCTGAAAACATGCATCAGTACAGCATTAGCGCACGTTAAGCTTACTGGCTAGTGCGCGCTAACGGGAGCAACTTAGCGCACGCTATGTTAAGTGATTAACGTGCGCTAAGAAGGCAGAAAGTGCAGTATTTTTGTGTTGTGGTTATGAATTTGTGCTGGTTTGAGTTGGATTGATCTGACTAGTGTTTAATCGAGATATTGTCAAGCCGTTGGGTTTGTGATTTGGTTTTATCGATTGTTGATTGTTATCGAACTTGTTCTCTATCGATTACTGTAATAGATTGAGAATATTGATGGGTGATTACAACCGTGTGCTACGGTCGAGCTCGAGAATGTTCGCAGATTGCTTTGGTTGGGACCGAGGAACTTGTAGATGATGGCAATGGATTTGGTAACAGCTTCCTCGTCATTGTATTGGTATCGAGGTAAGTTATTACTTGCTCAGTTTATAGTATTTAATGAATGGTTTCCGTTTCATTCGTTTATAATTCGTATAGCAATGTTTATAATCGTAATCACAGGAGATTTGGGATTATAAATCATATTCGAGTTTTGGGAATCTAAATCATAATGTATATGATTTACTTTTGTTATTGGTATACTTGTATATCGAGGATATATTGTGATAAAGACAAAGATATGAATTATCTGCAATCCGTAATACTTTGGACCGTCGAGTATTGAGGATAATGGTTCGTGATGGTTTAGATATTGAGATCGTTCTCGAAGGACTCGGGGCAAGTACTCTAATCATTTTTATCATTTGTGCGATCATGTCGTGATACATTCGTGTATCGTTGTTGTCATGCATTTGTGCATTGTTGTTGTCGTGTATTGTGTACTGTTGTTTTATGCAGTTGTGCATTGTTGTCATATGTCCACCTCATGTTGGTTCTACGAGATCATCGGGGGATCTATGCTAGCATGCGCTGGATCATCGGATGGGTTTTCCACCTCGGGTTGGTCTGACGGGATCATCGGGGGATCTAGGCAGTGAACGCTGGATCATCGGATTGCCATGTACTGTTGTTGTGCATATGTATATTATGGGTTTGCCATAAGTATACATTGTTGTTATTGTTGTGATCATATTGACGTTGTCATATGAGTATGCATTTGTAGGTCTTGTGTTAGGACCATGTCCGTATGTTGTGTTGATCTGATCTCGGATTAGACTGACGTGATGGTAATGGTATTTCGTATCTTGACGTATGTTCCGTATTTCCTTGGTACTTGTCTTTGATGGACAATCTATTATCGTATTGGAATTGTCGACGTTATCCGATGGTTGAATTGGCCAGAGTTGGTATAATTTCCGTATCGCGAGTTATGATAATGTTTTGAGAACCTTTGGTATTGTTGAGATACCGTACAGATATTTCGGATTATCTTATTGTGTTGTTAAGGATACGAATCGTGTATTTTCGTAAAGTTACGACGGTAATATTACATTGGTCGTATTCATACTTAATATTTCCATTAATATGTAATTATTGACGTGATGTGATGGTTATCATTGTTGGATATTATGGCTGATCCCGTCGTGGGCTTTCTTTTTAGGTTCTTGGATTATCATGCTTGTAGCGGTCGTGAAGAGATGAGCTTCCCGGAGGATACTGGCTAGGACATGTATTTGTGTATTGAGCTTCTGATCTGTTGTTGTATTCCACTGCTAGAGTATTTTAATTGTTTGTCTTTATCCGCTGCGTGAGTATTTTTAAATGGCCTTTTGGTATCTGGTAACTTAGGTTACTTTGGCAATCATTTTCTAAATCTATTCTGTCGGTACGTGTAAGCGATAGCTTAACGTATGTTTTTAAACTGTTGAGTTTTAGCATTTCGGGCCTTGTGGTTTCAAATGAGATTTTACGACGGTTTTGATAAACGAGTTTTATAAAGTCGTCGAATGTTTTAAATAGATAATACCGTCGTTAGCCTCTCCGATGTTTATAAATGTTTGCGAAAATTTCCTTCAGCCTTGTGGGTTTCATCTCGGGGCCCACGGCGCTGTAATATTCGCGGTCGGATCTAGAAGTGTTACACTGACTTTCTAGGGTAATTATTGGAGAAAATAAGAAAAAGGTAAATTTTGACAAAAATAATTTTCTTGAGAATATAAAAATTCTCGCCTACAAAGTCGAATCGCTATAATGACATAAAAAACTATAAATACCTTTAAATAAGGTAACAATTCATCATATATACGAGATAAAAATTTGCGGTGAAAGAAAATAAATCATAGTTTAAAATTTCTTGGTTTCCCCAAATGATTTTCAAAACATGACATAACGAAAAACATCATATATCAAATCTACTTTCATATGCCCTCTCAGCTCGCTTCTCCGTCCTTCCGGCTCAGTTCAATCTGCGGGATCAATAAAGGTGGGGGTGAGCTTCCTTCAGCTCGTGGAAATCTCACTGATCACAGTAATATACAATATCATGGAAAGCATAACATGAATAATCTACCATATTTTGTCCTCAACATGATAGCATACTCACAACATTACGTACAGCATGAATCGAGCATGCATAACACGAATATTGAGGTTGCGCAGGTGCCCCGCAACAACATGAAACATACACGCAATACCACATATAACATGAATCGAGCACGTATGTGAATTTTGGGTTGTGCATGTATCCCCACACAACATGAATCTTAAGATAACCTCTTACACGAATACAGGTGAGCCTGATTTGCAACGTGCATCATAAATTTTAAACATGAATAGAATATCATATATACAATCGAATTAAAACAATTAAAGTGATAGTGAAAATTCCCACCTGAATAAATGATGATGTCTGACTTGAAATGAAGCTGCCCGACTCACAGTTTTAAGCCCGTAAGTCCTCGATAAAGTCTAGATATAATAATAATAATTTAATCATTATAAAATATTACGATATAATGACTATAATTAAAATATATATGAATAATTCAGATTAATTATTAATATTAATTGAAAGGTCAACATTTTAATGTCTTGGTCAAAATAGGATTGAATTCAAGTTTTAAAGTTGACTGGGTTAACATCGAATTAATCTAAACTGTTTGGGATTGAATTGAATGTTTCTGAAAACTGGGAGTACTAAATTGAAAACCCCAAAATCTCGCGGGTATAAATACCCGTATCCTCACGGTTCAGCCGACAGAACCCTTATTTCCCACTCTCCTCCTCCCGTCTCTCTCGCTCTGACTCTCTCTCTCTCTCTCTCTACCTAACCTTCCGCATCGATCGGCCAGAAGAAAAATTACAGGAAAACACAAACAACATGGAATTCTACTCATCTCCCTCTTTCTGTTTCTTCTCGGTCGGAGTAAAATTGGCAGAGAACACACACACAAACACGATACACACACACAACCTTGGTCATATGAAACACTCAAATGCTCAGCTACAGGGCGACGGCGAGCTCGCGGTACGGTGCAGGTCCGACGCACGTTGCGGGTTCAAGGGATGGCTAACTCCGGCTTGGTGTCGCGGCGGCCTATGCGATGGTTCGGACGGGAAAAAAAGTAAATTCGATTCTATTGTTTTTTTATGGTTAGGAAAATTATAAATTTGAGATTGGATTGAAGATGGGGTTGTGTTTTGATTGTCAAATCTGGGTTGAAGTTTTAATCTGAACATAGGCAAAGCAAGCGATGGTTTCAGGCTAGTAGATGTGATATCGGGCTCGGCCCGGATTTGGGTTGATGAATTCGGGCAGGTCACGGTTTGCCTTTGGTTTATGTTGAAGATTTTAGATTTGGGCAGTGGTTCGGTGTTTATGATTCGCTTTTTTTTGTAATTATTATTGGCTTAAATTTCTGGGGTTTAGCTCGAATTCGGGTTCTACTGCTCGGGAAAAATGAAAAGTATTATGTTTTGCGTTCCGAATTTGAATTCGGGTTGTCTGGACTACATAAAAATTGAAGAGCTTTAGTTGTTGTATTTTTTCGAGTTATTATCTAATGTATATTGATTATTGTTCTAGCTTTGAAGATTCCATCCTGAACTATCGTCTTTCTTCTTTTATTCTTGATATTAGTATTGATTGCAGATGAATTCTTAACCAACTAGAAGGATGATAAAACTCAAAATCAAATGGAGAAAGCCATGTTTTACAGTTTTACCTCGTAAGATTGAACGGAAATCAGATGTAATGCTACTGGAATGTTTGATCGAATGATAACCCAATCAGATCCGTATTCTGAGCTCCTTACTTTGCAGAAGAGAATACTGGGAGGCCTAGATTTGTTGATGATGATCACGGTGGGTGCTTCCCGTGTTAACTTTTCTTCTTCTTTGTGAATTTTCTGGCGATGAACTTGTGTATTTTCTGTATTTTTTTGATCGATGAACAGATTGGTGTAAAGATTTCTGCACTGTAGAATATAGGTGTAGATTTTTAAGTGTTTTAGTTGAATTAGTATTGTATTTAGGATATACATCAAGGAGTTTTGATAATTTGAAAGAACTGGTGGAGGGGAACGATTAACTGGGAAGGAAGTGTTCTTAATTGTGGTTAGTTTAGTTTAATCATAGTTGGTTAATTTATAATACGTGGTTAATTATAAATGGTATAATAATAATAATACTAATAATAGTAAATGTAGAATAATTAATTGGTACTATTGATCATAAAATAAATTTGAAAAATGATAATGATAACAACAATAATAATATTAATATTTAATAAAATCGGTATTAATAATATTAATAATAATGATAATATTAATAATAATAGTGTTAGTATTATACTCGAATAATTTATCACTATTTTAAAATAAATGATGACCATTTGAATATATATATATATATATCTGATAAAATAATTCGGGCTAGGACTTGTGATACGTCGAAATAAATATTCATGACCCTCTAAATGAAATTAAATAAAATGAAATGCATTATAATATTATTATAAATAATAATATTGCATTATGAAAATAGCGGGTATTACATCCTACCCATCTTAAAAAAAATTTCGTCCTCGAAAATAAATGACATACCTCGATTGAAGAAATTCGGATAACGAGCTTGAAGGTCTTCGTCGCGCTCCCAAGTGGCTTCATCTTTACTGTGGTTACGCCATTGGATCTTGACAAACACCTTCTCTTTGTTTCTTAACTGCCGGACTGATCGGTCAAGAATCAATTCTGGTTGTTCTTCATAGGTAAGATCTTTGTTCATCTCCACGGCGGTATAGTTGATGACGTAGCTGGGATCGTGCACATACTTCTTCAACAATGATACGTGGAAGACGTTGTGCACAGCCGAAAGTTCCGGGGGTAAAGCCAAGCGGTAAGCTAACTCTCCAATTCGTTCCAGAATTTCGAACGGTCCAATGTATCTCGTTCTCAACTTGCTCCTTGGACCAAAACGAACAATTCCCTTGGTAGTAGATACCTTCCGGAATACCTTGTCGCAAACACATAATTCGAGATCTTTCCTACGTTTATCGGCGTAAGACTTCTGACGATCCTGTGTTATCTTGATCCTCTCACGAATCTTATCCACCACACCTGCTGTCTGTTCGATCATCTCGGGACCTAAAATTCTCTTTTCACCGACTTCATCCCAAAATTCTCTTTTCATCGACACTTTCTACCGTATAAGGCTTCATAAGGTGCCATGCCGATCGTCGATTGATAACTGTTGTTGTAAGCGAATTCTACCAAAGGCAACAGTCGCTCCCAATTATTGCTCATGTCTAACACACATGCTCGCAACATATCCTCAGGATCTGAATGGTCCTCTCGGACTAACCATCAGTCTGAGGATGATAGGCCATGCTAAATTCAACTGCATTCCCAAGGCTTCTTGCAAACTCTCCCAAAAACGCGATGTGAAACGAGTATCCCTGTCGGATACTATAGACACTGGCACTCCATGTAATTTAATAATCTCACGGATGTAAAGTTGGGCATACTGATCCATTCGAAAATTCATCTTAACTGGGATGAAGTGAGCTGACTTTGTGAGTCGGTCGACAACAACCCAAATAGCGTGATTTCCTCTTTCCGTTCGAGGCAAACCTTCCACAAAGTCCATCGTAATGTGTTCCCATTTCCATTCTGGAATATGAAGTGATTTAAGTAATCCAAAGGGGCGTTGGTGTTCTGCCTTCACTTGTTGACAAACTATACACTTTCTAACAAAGTCAGCCACATCTTTTTTCAAACCTTCCCACCAAAATGTCCCCTTAAGATCTTGATACATCTTTGTACTCCCATGGTGTACTGTATACGGAGTACTATGTGCCTCCTTCAATATCGCTTCTCTCAACTTGATAACATTGGGCACACAAATCCTCCCTTCATAATACATTGCGCCATCATTGGACATACTAAATCCCTTATCCTCACCTGAAAGAGTACGTTCTTTCATATTAACCAAGAAGTCGTCCTGTCCTTGACCTTCTTTGATTTGTCCCCTCAAGGTTGGTTGCACCACCGAACTAGCCAATAATGACTCAACTGGATTCGATGGTGTAGCCATCTCAAGGTTCATCCTTGTAAATTCCTTGACCAGACTTTCCTCTCTGGTCAACAAACAAGTTAGGTCTCCTCTCGCCTTACGGCTCAGTGCATCAGCAACTACGTTTGCTTTACCAGGGTGGTAATGAATCGTACAATCGTAGTCTTTGAACAACTCTAGCCATCTGCGCTGCCTCATATTCAATTTCTTTTATGTGAAAATATATTTCAGACTTTTGTGGTCTGTATAGATTTCACACTTACCTCCATACAGGTAATGCCTCCAAATCTTCAAGGCATGAACTGCCGCTGCTAATTCCAAATCATGCGTAGGGTAGTTCATCTCGTGCGGTTTCAACTGTCTCGAAGCATAGGCAACTACCTTGCCCTCTTGCATCAATACACATCCCAAGCCTTGCTTACGTCGGATCGAGAATCATCAAAACTAGTGCAGTGGTCAATCTTCGTTTAAGTTCTAGGAAACTCTTTCCGCATTTATCATTCCATAAGAAAACTTTTCCCTTTCTAGTCAATTTTGTCATCGGTGCAGCTATCTTCGAAAATCCCTCGATAAATCTCTGATAATAACTGGCTAATCCCAAGAAACTGCAAACTTCATTTGCATTACTCGGCACTTTCCAATCATTGACTGCTTCTACCTTAATCGGGTCAACCTCAATTCCTTTAGAAGTGACCACATGTCCCAAAAATGCAACTCGGTTAAGCCAAAATTCACACTTGTTGAACTTCGCATACAACTTCTCCTTGCGCAGTATTCCCAATACTGTTCTAAGATGTTGCTCATGTTCAACCTTGGTCTTTGAATATACAAGTATGTCATCTATGAACACAATGACAAACTTATCCAAATAAGGTTGAAAAACACGGTTCATGAGATCCATGAATACCGCTGGGACATTTGTCAAACCAAATGGCATCACTATAAACTCATAGTGTCCATATCGAGTTCGAAATGCTGTCTTCGGGATATCATGATCCTTAATCCTCAGCCGATGATATCTGGATCTCAAATCTATTTTCGAGAATACTCTCGAGCCTCCAAGTTGATCGAATAGGTCCTATATTCTAGGAAGTGGATATTTATTCTTTATCGTGAGTCGATTAAGTTCATGATAATCTATGCAAATCCTCAAGCTTCCATCCTTTTTCTTCAAGAAGAGCACTGGCGCACCCCATGGCGAAACACTCGGTCGGATAAATCCAGATTCGAGTAGTTCCTGGAGTTGCACTTTAAGCTCTTGCAATTCCTTAGGCACCATCCTATAGGGAGCCTTCGATATTGGTGCCGCTCCTAACACTAAATCAATCGAGAACTCAACTTGAAGATTCGGTGGAACTCCGGGCAAGTCTTCGGGAAAGACATCTGGATACTCCTTGATGATAGGTACATCAGCTACCATCTTCTCCGAAGTCGTTTTCCCCATCACATTCACCAAGAATCCTTGGCAACTACGCTTCTTCAACATCTTCACCGCTTTCATGGCTGAAATCACCTTTGGGGTACTGCTGTGTCTAACTCCCTCGAATACAGTCTTGACATCAACAGACGGACATAAGGTTACCCTCCTCTCGGAGCATTCAACTACAGGTCTATGTTTGTCCAACCAATCCATACCCAAAATAACATCAAAATCGCTAAGTTCAACTATGTGCAAGTTGGCTAAGAAGCTATGTTCGTTAATCTCTATCTCCACATTGTTAGTTATCGAGTCTACATGCACTACTCCCCCCGCAGGCATGCTAACTAACAAAGATCTAGGGGCTTTACTACATCTACAACCAATCATAGTGCAAAGCTTTCGAGAGATGAATGAATGAGACGCACCCGTATCAAACAACACCAAAGCGGGAATATTCGGAACTGACAACATACCTGACATGGTTTGGGGTTCAGTCTCTTCTTCGGCCTCGGCTATGCTGTATACTTGAGATTTGCCTCCTGAGCCTTGACCTTGCACATTATTGCCTGGGCCTTTTCCTATCTTAGGGCACGCTGAGGCAATGTGTCCTTCCTCACGGCAAAAATAGCACCGCTTCTGACCTAGCATACATGCACCTTTATGCCCCTTGCCACAAGTAGCACATGTAGGTTTATCGGACTGGGGTTTCACCCCTGAAGATCCAGTCTTAACATTCTTCTTGCTACCACCTCTTTGTTCGTGCCACTTGCATTTGTTATTTGCTGCAACTGGTGGTTCCCTTGCCTTTCCACGTCTAAACTAGAAGAAATGTCCTCGGCCCTTGCAACTGCTTCATTATAGCTCAGACGACCATGACCAACCAAATGATGATGAATCCGGTCACGTAGTCCATCCTGGAATTTCTGTGACTTCATGTCATCCATCTCGACCATGTGAGGAGCGAAACGGGACATGTGGTTAAATTTGCGCTCATACTCGGTGACCGACATTCCACCTTGGGTCAGATCGAGGAACTCCTTCTACATCTTGATTTTGTACGCCCTCGGGCAGTACTTTTCCATAACCGTCTCTTTGAACTGGTCCCAAGTGAATGTGTCTTTCTCATCTTGAGTTTTGAGCCTCCACACTCTAATCCACCATGTCCTAGCGTCTTCCTTGAGCTGGAACATGGCACATGACACCTTCTGAGCATCGGTGCATGCCATGTAGTCGAAGATGCTATCTAAGTTCAACAACCATTCTTCTATGGCTGCTGGTCCCTCACGACCAAGAAAGACGGGCGTCTTGAATTGGTTGAACAGCTTAATAACTTGAGCTTGAGCCTGCTCAGGGTTATTAGGCGGTCAGATGGTTGCGCCTTGAAGTAAGGTGGCCAATCTAGCCAATCCGCGGTTAGCCATGAGTCTGCCAATGAGTTGTAAAACCCATTAGTCGGCGTAGTGCAAGAAATAAAGAATGAGGAGACATGTAGAACGCATATAATAGTCGCAACACAGAGAAAAATATAAATGCAATAAAAGAACTGATTTTCATTAATATAATATGTTTGGAACATCCACTGGAATATTCAACAATAATAGATATAATAAAATGAACTGAGTCTACAACTACTCCTCATCGTCACTGCTAATAATCTCTACAACGGGAATAGGGGGTCGTGGCTCAATCCACGAAATGACTTCATCTTCAGACTCGATGTCTGCCATCAACACGTCCTTCATATTTTCGGCGAGATCCATCTTTGAGCTTTCATCAGGAACTTCTTCTGGATCTTCTTCTGGATATTCTTCGGGATCATCCTCTGGGTCTTCTTCAGGATCCTCCTCTGAGTCTTCCTCGTTCGTAGAGTCGGCATCCCAATTTGCAGCTAGAATCACCTCTCGAGCGAACAAATCTAATAAGCATCCAACGACGAACTGGAAATCATCCACAACATCTCGCTCTTCTTGCGGTATCTTGATGGCCTTTTTCAAAGCCGGGAGATGCAGCAACTCTAGTCTTCGGATAACTTCTCCATCAGGTGCTCTAGCTGTCGAGTGACGGAACCTTATTTCCCGAATTGCAGCCACTTACTCAGCCTATTAATGACGTAGTGTGGTGTATTTTCTAGTAGACTAGGGTTGTCCCACCAGTCTTTACGTGCTAGAAGACCCGAGTCAAAAGTAGCTGGGACCTTCTTACGTGGCGTCATTCTAGGTTTGGCCATTCTAACAATTCGTACATACATAAATAATTATGTAAATAAAATGAAATGACATATGCTTGAATAATGACTGAAATTTGGTACCTCAGACGGAGTGACGAAGTGCCGAAGCTGAGAGCATATGATACTTTTACATTCTAGCGAGTCTACAGAAAGGTAAAACCTCGCTCTGATACCACTATGTAACGCCCCGACTTTCTAGGGTAATTATTGGAGAAAATAAGAAAAAGGTAAATTTCGACAAAAATAATTTTATTGAGAATATAAAAATTCTCGCCTACAAAGTCGAGTCGCTACAGTGACATAAAAAAATATAAATACCTTTAAATAAGGTAACAGTTCATAAAATATATATTTGCGGCGGAAGAAAATAAATCATAGTTTAAAATTTCTAGTCAAGGTTTCCCCAAATGATTTTCAAAACATGATATAACGAAAAACATCATATATCAAATCCACTTTCATATGCCCTCTCGGCTCGCTCCTCCGTCCTTCTAGCTCAGTTCAACCTCCGGGATCAACAAAAGTTGGGGGTGAGCTTCCTTCAGCTCGTGGAAATCTCACTGATCACAGTAATATACAATCTAATGGAAAGCATAACATGAATCATCTACCATATTTTTTCCTCAACATGAAAGCATACTCACAACATTACGTACAGCATGAATCGAGCATGCATAACACGAATATTGAGGTTGCGCAGGTGTAACACCCCAAACTAGGCGGCTATTACAGTGCTGTGGAGCCCCAACTGGGACCCACCAGGCGAATGAAGATTAATAAATTAAATAATATAATTGTAGTACCGAACCACATTATATTACCAAATACTCCGATGAGGATCTTTAAGTACCATACACCTAGGAATACAGAATACTTGTACATTTTATATGAAGATAAAATATACAACCCTGAATAAATGAACATTCAACCGGAAGTTTGCAGCGGAAATAAAAAGAAGAAAGACATGAAAGACTGAAAGGACTGGGGCCCCCTACTAGTATCACTAGGACTCCTTGCCGTCAACGTTATCTTCCCGTGCTTTTGCCTTGCCATGACCTGAAAAAAAATCCCCCAACGGGGTCAGATACACAGAACAACAATCCTCAAGAGTTGAATAAACAAAATCATGAAATATCCTTAGTTATGAATTTAAGCTGAAGAGGAGCATCATAGTACGCCCGTAATGGAATGTGTACGTGCACAAGATGAGTGTCCGGAAACACCCGCCCTTGTACCTAATTAGTCTCACGGAGGTACATTACCGTGTGCACAGTCCAATGTGTCGGTGAACCCATCACATGACTATCGTGTGCCCAACTAAAAATTCCACACATCCCTACCCGGCCACGCAATATGAACCCAGAAGGTCACACGATCAAAAGTGACCAATGAACATAATGAATAACAATCCGACAAGGGTCAAGAATGACTCACCGAGATGAGATAATAATGAAATGAATGGTAGCTCATTGAAATGATTTGGAAATGTCGTTCCTCGTGAATGAAATGATTATTTGACAATTACAAGTCTCAATACGGTTAATACATTATGAATGGGTTATGATTATGAATGAAAAACGAAAGAAATGAGTATCCTTTTAACCAAGTAAGAATTAACTTACACATCACCGGTGAAGAAAGTCCTTCCACGAACAAACGTCCTAAATGAGGCGTCGGTCGCTCGAACAACCTTGAATAACACAATTACCAACAATCCGTTCAATATACGTATCAAGTACGATTATAACTAACTCCAAACGTCGATATGACAAATCCAGGTTCATTGGGACATTATAACAAACACGTTGTAACCAATCTTCGATTGGTTACAATCAACCTCAATCATATCCATATCAAACTTCCCACGAGTGTTTCAACCAAACAAAACATCTTTAATACAATCAATAGTCCAAAAATGAATACCCAATTCGAGATTACAACAACGTCTAATCGAAAAATCCCCAAATCCAATTCAATAATCAAAATGTTCTTGAATAAACCCAAATAATCCGATGATAATCCTTAACAATTCATAATCACAAGTATATCACTTCATATATCATGATTATCACATCCAAAACATCATATCCCAACTCAAAATCGAAATCCAAGATGTTGAAGAATTTACCTTTGAAGATCCAAACACTTCGATCCGGTGAAATCGTGTTAAATCGACTATCCAAGCTTCCCAATCCAAGATATATGTTTAGAATGTAACACCCCAAACTAGGTGGCTATTACAGTGCTGTGGAACCCCAACTGGGACCCACCAGGCGAATGAAGTTTAATGAATTAAATAATATAATTGTAGTACCGAACCACATTCTATTACCAAATACTCCGATATGGAGCTTAAGTACAATACACCAGGACAATACAGAATACTTGTATATTTTATATGAAGATAAAATACACCACCCTGAATAAACAAAAATCACAAACGGAATTTGCAGCGGAAATAAAAATGAAGAAAGCAAGAATGACTGAAAAGACTGGGCCCCCCTACTAGTATCACTGGGACTCTTCGCCGTCAATGTTCTCTTCCCGTGCTTTTACCTTGCCATGACCTTAAAACAATATCCCCCAACGGGGCCAGTTACACAGAACAATAATTATCATGAGTTAAATAAACAAAATCATGAAATATCCCTTAGTTATGAATTTAAGCTGAAGAGGAGCATCATAGTACGCACGTAATGGAATGTGCACGTGCACAAGATGAGTGTCCGGACACACCCGCCCTTGTACCTAATTAGTCTCACATAGGTACATTACCTTGTGCACAGTCCAATGTGTCGGTGAACCCAACACATGACTATCGTGTACCCGACTAAAAATTCCACACATCCCTACCCGGCCATGCAATATGGACCCAGAAGGTCACACGATCAAAAGTGACCAATGAACATAATGAATAATAATCCGACAAGGGTCAAGAATGACTCACCGAGATGAGATAATAATGAAATGAATGGTAGCTCATTGAAATGATTTGGAACCGTCGTTCCTCGTGAATGAAATGATTATTTGACAATTACAAGTCTCAACACGGTTAATACATTATGAATGAGTTATGATTATGAATGAACAACAACGAAAGGAATGAGTATCCTTTTAACCGAGTAAGAATTAACTTACTCAACACCGGGGAAGAATGTCCTTCCACGAACAAACGTCCTAAATAAGGTGTTGGTCGCTCGAACAACCTTGAATAACAAAATTACCAACAATCCGTTCAATATACAAATCAAACACGATTATAACCAACTCCAAACGTCGATATGACAAATCCAAGTTCATTGGGACATTATATCAAACACGTTGTAACCAATCTTCGATTGTTTACAACCAATCCTTAATTATACCCATATCAAAAACCCCAAGGAGTGTTTCAAACCAACAAAACATCTTCAATCCAATCAATAATCTAATATGAATATCCAATTCGTGATTTCAACAACAACTAATCAAAAAACCCCAAATCCAACTCATTATTCAAAGTGTTCTTGAATAATCTTTCAATAATCTAGTGAATATTCATACACACTCATAATCGTATGTATATCTCTTCATACAACATGATTATAACGTCCAAAACATCATATCTCAACACAAAATAGGAATCCAATATGTTGAAGAATTTACTTCTTGAAGATCCAAATACTTTGATCCGATGAACACGTGTTAAATCGAATATCCAAGCTTCACAATTGAATGAAGATGATGAAAACCGAACACCCAAGTGATTGATGAAGAAAAATCTCTCACTCAAGCTCTCTCTCTCTCTCGGAACAAGGTGAAGAAATGATAAAAATGACCTCAAAAACCCATCCAGGTACTTAAGTAATGCCATTGTTACGGCCGTAACTCGGCCAACTTACGGCCGTAACATTCCCAAGTCAACGGCCTTACGGCCGTAACCAGCCATCTCGTATGGCCGTAACTCGGTTTCATCCAGAATCTGCCGACAGTCATACGGCCGTACCCGCACCTGCCTTACGGGCGTAACTCGACTGATACGGCCGTACTCGGCAAAAGTTCCGGGCGTATGAAGCCCTCGTCGAAACTGCCTGGGCACCCTGCTCGAAACGTACGGACGTAACCGGCCAAACCTTACGGCCGTACCTGCCTCAACTTATGGCCATATGCTGCAACCCTTACAGCCGTAAGTCGTATTCGTCCGAACTGACCTGAAAACAACGAACGCATGTTACGGCCGTATACGCCTATCCTTACGGCCGTAACTCACCTTCGTCCAAAACATCCCAAAACCAACAAATGCATGTTACATCCATAATGCCTGATTAGTTACGGCCGTAACTCGCTGCTGGAAGTGACAAAAATCCGACTACTACATTTTCACTACAATAGATGAATGATCCGACATACCAGACGTATGTGAATGAAAACAAGTCCAACACATGCCATAGATGACACTTCCAACACAAGACTACCAATCACGATGATAATGATAATACTTTCGGCTCGATACTAAAACGGAGGCAAAAGACGATCGGTAATTGATACACGGCTAAAAATACGCCAACAATGAATACAATGAATGAACGTGAATGATGAACGATTATTAATGAGTGAAATTTACTAAGTGACAGTTATTGAATGATAATGAATGAATTACAATCGGGTATTACATACTCCCCCCCTTAAACAGAGTTTCGTCCTTGAAACTAAGGGTCAAACAACTCGGGATAACTCTCCCGCATATTATCTCCGGTTTCCCAATTAGCCTCTTCGACTCCGTGTCTAGACCACTAAATTTTAACCAAAGGAATCGTCTTGTTTCTCAAATATTTGATTCGCCGCTCTAAAACTCGTATAGGACGCTCCTCATACGAATGATCATCCGCGATCTCGATTTCATCGAACT
Organism: Orobanche coerulescens; assembly: GCA_033398695.1. Taxonomy (NCBI): domain Eukaryota; kingdom Viridiplantae; phylum Streptophyta; class Magnoliopsida; order Lamiales; family Orobanchaceae; genus Orobanche; species Orobanche coerulescens. The sequence goes on along the minus strand of CM065815.1, from coordinate 111,169,080 downwards.
GAAGTATGTGGCTCGGGTTGGAAACATACTTCCTCAGCTGAGAGACGTGAAACACATTATGAATTCGGTTCAACGGAGGAGGTAAAGCCAACCGATAAGCCAGACTGCCTACTCGATCCAAAATCTCAAATGGTCCAATGAATCTCGGACACAACTTTCCCCTCTTCCCAAAACGGAAGATATCTCGACTCGGGGATACCTTGACCAAAATATCCCTAAACCAACGAATGCATGTTACAGCCATAATGCCTGATTAGTTACGGCCGTAACTCGCTGCTGGAAGTGACAAAAATCCGACTACTCCGTTTTCACTACAATAGATGAATGATCCGACATACCATACGTATGTGAATGAAAACAAGTCCAACACATGCCATAGATGATACTTCCAACACAATACTACCAATCACGATGATAATGATAATACTCTCGGCTCGATACTCAAACGGAGGCGAAAGACGATCGGTAATTGATACACGGCTAAAAATACCCAACAATGAATACAATGAATGAACGCGAATGATGAATGATTATTAATGAGTGAAATTTACAGAGTGACAGTTACTGAATGATAATTACTGAATGATAATGAATGAATTACAACCGGGTATTACATAGAACACTCCTACCAAAGTGATGTGATGAAGAAAATCTCTCCCAAGAACTTCTCTCTCGGAACTCAAGTGAAGAAATGAGGAAAATGACCTCAAAAACCCGTCCAGGTGCTTAAGTAATGCCATTGTTATGGCCGTAACATTCCCAAGTCAATGGCCTTACGGCCGTAACCATCCATCTCGTACAGCCATAACTCGGCTTCGTCCAGAATCTGCCGACAGTCATACGGCCATACCCGCACCTGCTTTATGGGCGTAACTCGACTGATACGGCCGTACTCGGCAATACTTACGGGCGTATGAAGCCCTCGTCGAAACTGCCTGGGCACCCTTCTCGAAACGTACGGCCGTAACTGGCCAAGACTTACGGCCGTACTTGCCTCAACTTACGGCCCCGCAACCCTTACGGCCGTAAGTCCTATTCGTCCGAACTGTCCTGAAAACAACGAACGCATGTTACGGCCATATCAGCCTATCCATACGGCCATAACTCACCTTCATCCAAAACCACCCTAAACCAACCAATGCATGTTACGGCCATAATGCCTGATTAGTTACGGCCGTAACTCGCTGCTGTAAGTGAAAAAAAATCCGACCACTCCGTTTTCACTACAATTGATGAATGATCCGACATACCATACGTATGTGAATGAAAACAAGTCCAACACATGCCATAGATGATACTTCCAACCCAAGACTACCAATTACGATGATAAATGATAATACTCTTGGCTCGATACTCAAACGGAGGTGAAAGACGATCGGTAGTTGATACACGGCTAAAAATACGCCAACAATGAATACAATGAATGAACGTGAATGATGAATGATTATTAATGAGTGAAATTTACTGAGTGGCCGTTACTGAATGATAATTACTGAATTACAATCGGGTATTACATACTCCCCCCCTTAAACAGAGTTTCGTCCTTGAAACTAAGGGTCAAACAACTCGGGATAACTCTCCCGCATACTATCCCCGGTTTCCCAAGTAGCCTCTTCGACTCCGTGTCTAGACCACTAAATTTTAACCAAAGGAATCGTCTTGTTGCTCAAATATTTGATTCGCCGCTCTAAAACTCGTATAGGACGCTCCTCATACGAATGATCATCCGCGATCTCGATTTCATCGAACTGAAGTATGTGGCTCGGGTTGGAAACATACTTCCTCAGCTGAGAGACGTGAAACACATTATGAATTCGGTTCAACGGCGGAGGTAAAGCCAACCGATAAACCAGACTGCCTACTCGATCCAAAATCTCAAACGGTCCAATGAATCTCGGACACAACTTTCCCCTCTTCCCAAAATGGAAGATATCTCGACTCGGGGATACCTTGACCAAAATATCCCTAAACCAACGAATGCATGTTACGGCCATAATGCCTGATTAGTTACGGCCGTAACTCGCTGCTGGAAGTGACAAAAATCCGACTACTCCGTTTTCACTACAATAGATGAATGATCCGACATACCATACGTATGTGAATGAAAACAAGTCCAACACATGCCATAGATGATACTTCCAACACAAGACTACCAATCACGATGATAATGATAATACTCTCGGCTCGATACTTAAACGGAGGCGAAAGACGATCGGTAATTGATACACGGCTAAAAATACCTAACAATGAACACAATGAATGAACGCGAATGATGAATGATTATTAATGAGTGAAATTTACAGAGTGACAGTTACTGAATGATAATTACTGAATGATAATGAATGAATTACAACCGGGTATTACATAGAACACTCCTACCAAAGTGATGTGATGAAGAAAATCTCTCCCAAGAACTTCTCTCTCGGAACTCAAGTGAAGAAATGAGGAAAATGACCTCAAAAACCCGTCCAGGTGCTTAAGTAATGCCATTGTTACGGCCGTAACATTCCCAAGTCAATGGCCTTACGGCCGTAACCAGCCATCTCGTACAGCCGTAACTCGGCTTCGTCCAGAATCTGCCGACAGTCATACGGCCATACCCGCACCTGCTTTATGGGCGTAACTTGACTGATACGGCCGTACTCGGCAAAACTTACGGGCGTATGAAGCCCTCGTCGAAACTGCCTGGGCACCCTTCTCGAAACGTACGGCCGTAACTGGCCAAGACTTACGGCCGTACTTGCCTCAACTTATGGCCCCGCAACCCTTACGGCCGTAAGTCCTATTCGTCCGAACTGTCCTGAAAACAATGAACGCATGTTACGGCCATATCAGCCTATCCATACGGCGGTAACTCACCTTCATCCAAAACCACCCTAAACCAACCAATGCATGTTACGGCCATAATGCCTGATTAGTTATGGCCGTAACTCGTTGCTGTAAGTGACAAAAAATCCGACCACTCCGTTTTCACTACAATTGATGAATGATTTGACATACCATACGTATGTGAATGAAAACAAGTCCAACACATGCCATAGATGATACTTCCAACCCAAGACTACCAATCACGATGATAATGATAATACTCTTGGCTCGATACTCAAACGGAGGCGAAAGACGATCGGTAGTTGATACACGGCTAAAAATACGCCATCAATGAATACAATGAATGAACGTGAATGATGAATGATTATTAATGAGTGAAATTTACTGAGTGGTCGTTACTGAATGATAATTACTGAATGATAATGAATGAATTACAACCGGGTATTACATACTCCCCCCTTAAAAAGAGTTTCGTCCCCAAAACTAAGGGTCAAACAACTCGGGATAACTCTCCCGCATACTCTCCTCGGTTTCCCAAGTAGCCTCTTTGACTCCATGTCTAGACCACTGAATTTTAACCAAAGGAATCGTCTTGTTCCTCAACTGTTTGATTCCCCGCTCTAAAACTCGTATAGGATGCTCCTCATACGAATGATCATCCGCGATCTCGATTCCATCAAACTGAAGTATGTGGCTCGGGTCGGAAACATACTTCCACAACTGAGAGACGTGAAACATATTATGAATTCAGCTCAACGCCGGAGGTAAAGCTAATCGATAAGCCAGACTGCCTACTCGATCCAAAATCTCAAACGGTCCAATGAATCTCAGACTCGACTTTCCCCGCTTCCCGAAACGGAAGATATCTCGACTCGGGGATACCTTGACCAAAACGTGGTCACTTACCTCGGACTCTAATGGTTGACGACGATTATCTGCATATGATTTCTGTCGACTATGAGCGGTCAACAAGAGACTCCTCATCACAGCTACCTTCTCACGGGCGGCTATTAGCATATCGGGCTCGGTGCCGATTGATTCTGATAAGTCATCCCAACACAAAGGAGATCAACAGCGACGACCGTACAAGGGCTCATAAGGTGCCATCTTAATCGAAGCATGCCAACTATTGTTATACGTGAACTCGATCAACGGTAGTTGGGCTTCCCAATCATCTTTCCAATCAAGGACACATGCTCTCAACATGTCCTCCAACGTCTGAATGGTCCTCTCTAATTGTTCGTCGGACTGAGGATGAAAGGTTGTGCTGAGATTAAGCTGAGTTCCCATAGCACGATGAACTGATTTCCAAAAATGTGACATGAATCGCCCGTCACGATTAGAAACGATACTCTTAGGATTACCATGCAATCTCACTATCTCTTTGATGAATAACTGGGCAAGTCTCTCGGGACCCCACGTATCCTTAATCTCAAGGAAATGAGCTGACTTAGTCAAACGGTCCACAATTACCCAGATTGTATTTATACCATGATGACTCGTCGACAAACTCGTGATGAATTCCATTGAGATATCCTCCCACTTCCACTCTGGAATAGGGAGTGGTTTCAGCATACCCGCCGGTCACTGATGTTCAATCTTGACTTGCTGACACGTTAAGCATCTCGAAACAAATTCTGTGACTTCTCGCTTCATATTACTCCACCAGTAATTTTGTTTCAAGTCTTTGTACATCTTGCTAGACCCCGGATGAATGGAATAAGGGGTAGCATGAGCCTCTCTCAAAATCGAGTTTTTCAACTCGTCATTTGCCGGAACGCATAATCGGTTCTTAAATCGCAAAAGTCCATCCTCGTGGACCACAAATCCAGGGGCTTTACTAGGCGGCTATTACAGTACCGTGGAACCCCAACTGGGACCCACCAGGCGAATGAAGATTAATGAATTAAATAATATAATTGTAGTACCGAACCACACTATATTACCAAATACTCTGATGAGGAGCTTTAAGTACCATACACCCAGCAATACAGAATACTTGTACATTTTATATGAAGATAAAATATACAACCCTGAATAAATGAACATTCAACCGGAAGTTTGCAGCGGAAATAAAAAGAAGAAAGACATGAAAGACTGAAAGGACTGGGGCCCCCTACTAGTATCACTGGGACTCCTCGCCATCAACGTTCTCTTTCCGTGCTTTTGATGTGCCATGACCTGAAAACAATATCCCCCAACGGGGTCAGTTACACAGAACAACAATCCTCAAGAGTTGAATAAACAAAATCACGAAATATCCTTAGTTATGAATTTAAGGTGAATAGGAGCATCATAGTACGCCCGTAATGGAATGTGCACGTGCACAAGACGAGTGTCCGGACACACCCGCCCTTGTACCTAATTAGTCTCATGGAGGTACATTACCGTGTGCACAGTCCAATGTGTCGGTGAACCCAACACATGACTATCTTATGCCCGACTAAAAATTCCACACATCCCTACCCGGCCACGCAATATGAACCCGGAAGGTCACACGATCAAAAGTGATCAATGAACATAAAGAATAACAATCCGACAAGGGTCAAGAATGACTCACCGAGATGAGATAATAATGAAATGAATGGTAGCTCATTGAAATGATTTGGAACCGTCATTCCTCGGGAATGAAATGATTATTTGACAATTACAAGTCTCACTACGGTTAATACATTATGAATGGGTTATGATTATGAATGAACAACAACGAAAGGAATGAGTATCTTTTTAACAGAGTAAGAATTAACTTACACAACACCGGTGAAGAAAGTCCTTCCACGAACAAACGTCCTAAATGAGGTGTCGGTCGCTCGAACAACCTTGAATAACACAATTACCAACAATCCGTTCAATATACTTATCAAGTACGATTATAACTAACTCCAAACGTCGATATGACAAATCCAGGTTCATTCGGACATTATAACAAACATGTTGTAACCAATCTTCGATTGGTTACAATCAACCTCAATCATATCCATATCAAACTTCCAACGAATGTTTCAACCCAACAAAACATCTTCAATACAATCAATAGTCCAAAAATGAATACCCAATTCGATATTACAACAACGTCTAATCGAAAAACCCCCAAATCCAATTTAATAATCAAAATGTTCTTGAATAAACCCAAATAATCCGATGATAATCCTTAACAATTCATAATCACAAGTATATCACTTCATATATCATGATTATCACATCCAAAACATCATATCCCAACTCAAAATCAAAATCCAAGATGTTGAAGAATTTACCTTTGAAGATCCAAACACTTCGATCCGGTGAAATCGTGTTAAATCGACTATCCAAGCTTGCCAATCCAAGATATATGTTTAGAACACTCCTACCAAAGTGATGTGATGAAGAAAATCTCTCCCAAGAACTTCTCTCTCGGAACTCAAGTGAAGAAATGAGGAAAATGACCTCAAAAACCCGTCCAGGTGCTTAAGTAATGCCATTGTTACGGCCGTAACTCGGCCAACTTACGGCTGTAACATTCCCAAGTCAACGGCCTTACGACCGTAACCAGCCATCTCGTATGGTCGTAACTCGGCTTCATCCAGAACCTGCCGAAAATCATACGGCCGTACCCACACCTGCCTTACGGGCGTAACTCGACTGATATGGCCGTACTCGGCAAAACTTACGGGTGTATGAAGCCCTCGTCGAAACTGCCTGGGCACCCTGCTCGAAACGTACGGCCCTAACCGGCCAAGCCTTACGTCCGTACCTGCCTCAACTTACGGCCGTATGCCGCAACCCTTACGGCCGTAAGCCTATTCGTCCGAACTGCCCTGAAAACAACGAACGCATGTTACGGCCGTATCCGCCTATCCATACGGCCGAAGCTCACCTTCGTCCAAAACCTCCCTAAACCAATGAATGCATGTTACGACCGTAATGCCTGATTAGTTACTGTCGTAACTCGCTGCTGGAAGTGACAAAAAATCCGACCAATCCGTTTTCACTACAATTGATGAATGATCTGACATACCATATGTATGTGAATAAAAACAAGTCCAACACATGCCATAGATGATACTTTCAACACAAGACTACCAATCACGATGATAATGATAATACTCTCGGCTCGATACTCAAACGGAGGCGAAAGACGATCGGTAGTTGATACACGGCTAAAAATATGCCAACAATGAATACAATGAATGAATGTGAATGATGAATGATTATTAATGAGTGAAATTTACTGAGTGACAGTTACTGAATGATAATTACTGAATGATAATGAATGAATTACAACCGGGTATTACAACAGGTGCCCCGCAACAACATGAAACATACACGCAATACCACATATAACATGAATCGAGCACGTATGTGAATATTGGGTTGTGCAGGTGTCCCCACACAACTTGAATCTTAAGATAACCTCTTACACGAATACAGGTGAGCCTGATTTACAACGTGCATCATAAATTTTAAACATGAATAGAATATCATATATACAATCCAATTAAAGTAATTAAAGTGATACTGAAAATTCCCACCTGAATAAATGATGATGTCTGACTTGAAATGAAGCTGCTCGACTCACAGTCCTGAGCCCGTAAGTCCTCGATAAAGTCTACATATAATAATAATAATTTAATCATTATAAAATATTACGATATAATGACTATAATTAAAATATATATCCATAATTCAGATTAATTATTAATATTAATAGAATGGTCAACATTTTAATGTCTTGGTCAAAATAGGATTGAATTCAAGTTTTAAAGTTGACTGGGTTAAAATCGAATTAATCTAAACTGTCTGGGGTTGAATTGAAAGTTTCTGAAAACTGGGAGGACTAAATTGGAAACCCTAAAATCTTGCGGGTATAAATAGCCCTATCCTCACGGTTCAGCTGACAGAACCGTTATTTCTCACTCTCATCCCCCCGTCTCTCTCTCTCTGACTCTCTCTCTCTCTACCTAACCTTCCGCATCGATCGGCCATAAGAAAAATTACACGAAAACACAAACACCATGGAATTCTCCTCATCTTCCTCTTTATGTTTCTTCTCGGCCGGAGTAAAATTGGCAGAGAACACACACACAAACACGATACACACACACAACCTCGGTCCGATGAAACACTCAAACGCTCGGCTATAGGGTGATGGTGAGCTCGCGGTACGGTGCAGGTCCGACGCACGTTGCGGGTTCAGGGGATGGCTAACTCTGGCTTGGTGTCGCGGTGGCCTATGCGACGGTTCGGACGTAAAAAAAAAGTAAGTTCGATTCTATTGTTTTTTGATGGTTAGGAAAATTATAAATTTGATATTGGATTGAAGATGGGGTTGTGTTTTGATTGTGAAATATGGGTTGAAGTTTTAATCTGAACATAGGCAAAGCAAGCGACGGTTTCAGGCCAGTAGATGTGATATCGGGCTCGGCCCGGATTTGGGTTGATGAATTCGGGCAGGTCACGGTTTGCCTTTGGTTTATGTTGAAGATTTTAGATTTGTGCAGTGGTTCGGTGTTTATGATTCCCGTTTTTTTGTAATTATTGTTGGTTTAAATTTCTGGGGTTTGGCCCGAATTCGGGTTCTGCTGCTCGGGAAAAATGAAAAGTATTAAGTTTTGCGTTCCGAATTTGAGTTCGGGTTGTCTGGACTACATAAAAATTGAAGAGCTTTAGTTTTTGTATTTTTTCAAGTTATTATCTAATGTGTTTTGATTATTGTTCTAGCTTTGAAGATTCCATCCTAAACTATTGTCTTTCTTGTTTTATTCTTGATATTAGTATTGATTGCAGATGAGTTATTAACCAACCAGAAGGATGATAAAACTCAAAATCAAATGGAGAAAGCCAAGTTTTACAGTTTTACCTCGTAAGATTAAACAGAAATCAGATGTAATGCTACTGGAATGTTTGATCGAACGATAACCCGATCAGATCTGTATTCTGAGCTCCTTAGTTTGCAGAAGAGAATACTGGGAGGCTTAGATTTGTTGATGATGTTCGGGTTTGGTGCTTCCCGTGTTAACTTTTCCTCTTCTTTGTAAATTTTCTGGCGATGAACTTGTGTATTGTGTGTATATGTATTTTCTGTATTTTTTTTGATCGATGAACATATTGGTGTAAAGATTTCTGCACTGTAGAACTGGTGAGGGGAACGATCGACTGGGAAGGAAGTGTTCTTAATTGTGGTTAGTTTAGTTTAATCATAGTTGGTTAATTTATAATATGTGGTTAATTATAAATGGTATAATAATAATAATACTAATAATAGTAAATGTAGAATAATTAATTGGTACTATTGATCATAAAATAAATTTGAAAAATGATAATGATAACAACAATAATAATATTAATATTTAATAAAATTGGTATTAATAATATTAATAATAATGATAATATTAATAATAATAGTGTTAATATTATACTCAAATAATTTATAACACTATTATAAAATAAATGATGACCACTTGATTATATATCTGACAAAATAATTCGGGCTAGGACTTGTGATACGTCGAAATAAATGTTCATGATCCTCTAAATGAAATTAAATATAATGAAATGCACTATGATATTATTATAAATAATAATATTGCATTATGAAAATAGCGGGTATTACACACGATAACACATACTCATCCAACGAATACACGCACTAACACACAATCCTTGACAAGTGAAAGGAAAGACATACTATAATCACATAATATGATCACAACACCCTCCACATACAACACTAATACACATATTCAGAAAAGTACATTTGATCACAAACCATACGAGTTATCTTTGAAGGAAAATTTTTGTCGAGAATATACCGATTATTTTTTAAAGTTCATTAAAAACATTCAAATTGCACATATAATAAATTACCAACTGTTACGACTATGATACACGAGGTGTATGGGCAAGATACTTGCCTCGATAATCGATACCAAAACTCCGACGAACGCGGCTCGACTGGAAAACCTCGAATACCTTCAACTTCCGCAAGACACAATGAAAACACGATCACAACGTGGATCAAGACCAAAAATAATGGAAATCGCCTCAAACCAACGAAGGAAAACTCATAGGAATATTTAATCGAATATTAAATGTTCACGATTCCTCAAGAACACTAAAATCATCAATTGGGTCGAACAAATTGAATATATGGATATACAATCCATGGAACATGCTTAACAACATCATTTAACACTAATCGATTCATCAAAATCGAATTGAATACGAAATCAAGAACAAATCTTCAAAAAGTCAACCTTAAGGAAATCAAGAAAATACCTTGATTCGACGAAGAAAAAGGATTAGATGTTGTTAATCCACACCAAAACCTTGATGAATATGTTGTAGGACTGAAGATTCGGAAATTTTCACGAAGAATGGCCCCGGAATCGCCTCAAGAACTCAGCCCGTCGCGTGAGATTGGAAATGACAAATTCTGTCTCAAAACAGAAATGCCCGCTGCCTAAAATACATACTCTCGCTACAGCCGTAACATTATGGCCATTACGGATGTAACATCATGGCCATTACATCCGAAACACACTGTCCATTACGGTTGTAACATGCTGCAGGTTACGGCCGTAACCTGCATTCTGGCAGCAGATTCCATTCTGCTGTCTGATCAGACTCGAACGACCTCAAAATGCGACGACTTGTAAAATGTGATGTAATGCTTACAAGGAATTCTCAACAACGAACAAAAGTGTTAAGCAAACATGCGATTCCGGTAATCCAAAGGTAGGAAAAAACGAGCACGTAAGCGAGTACCCAAAACTTTGGGAAATTACAAAACAGCCCAAATGTCCGAAAAATCATGATACCAGATCGAATAACAATTATGAAGTTCTCAACATGACCACAAATGATAAATGAACTTGTTGTAATGACAAAATAACAGTTCCGAGCAAGATTCACAACAATCGGACCCAAATACGGAAAGGCCGCAATAATATGCCGATTAACCCGAAACAATACCAAAACTCGCTCGAATGACAACAATTGCAGAACAAAACATGTCCAAAATGTATCAATGAACACAAGCGAGTCACTAGAATTGAAAAATACATAAATGAAAAATACGGGTATTACATTCTACCCCCTTAAAAAAAGTTTCGTCCCCGAAACTTGAAACAACAAAAACAAAGCAACAACAAAGCAAGTAACTGACAGATAGCATCTCTCAAGGATCCCTTAGAGTCGATCCTGATATCGGTGTTGAAGTCCGGGTCTCATAAGACTCGGCAACCAACTCGCAAAACTGGATTATGTACCCCTCGAGCCCACACTTGTAACACGTTACTGGCGGGGAAGGACAATGTGTGTTGGAACATTTTGTTCCATACATATATTAAGAGTGTTTTGATGATTAATGTTGACAAACAAAACAAAACAACGAAGAGACGAAGCAAGCATCGAAGGAAAACGAAGTGCAAAAAGCTGGAAAAACACAAAGCTAACGTACGTAATATGTGATCATTAACGTACGTAATGGTAGCAGCTTAACGTACGTAATGGATGAGAGATAACGTACGTAAAGGAGTTCAAACAAGTGAACGTTGGAGAAGTCAAAGTCAGCAAAGCATGCAACGGATATATGACGTCATGAGTGACGTAATGTTAACGTACGTAACAACGGAAAGGCTAACGTACGTAACTCAAATGATGAAACTCCCTGGACTATTTTGTGAAGATGCTAACGTACGTAACCAGGCAGGGTTAACGTACGTAAAGGTGCTTACGTACGTAATGGAATGGATATAACGTACGTAAAGAAGGTTCAGCAGCTAACGGCTAGTTTGAAGATGGAGCCTATATATACCATCCCTATGGTATTGTTTGAGTACAACAACCTTGAGCAAATTGTCTATACTTGTGATATTATTACACACATTCTTGTTGTTGATATTGAGCTTAATTGTAAGTGTTTGAGTGAGAATTCACGAAAACATACACGAGTGGTAAAAGAAAAGATACGATTGGATTCGGTGTTATTAGGATCAAGGATCCGGCATTATTAGAATCGCAATCGATATCTAAGTGAGGTTTATCTAGTACCCATAGAAAGCTAGAGCGGTTGATTCCTTGTCCGATAGAAAAGGAAAACGGTTTAACTTGGACCGACGAAAAGACAAGTACGAGTGGTTTATCACGGACCAATAGAAGACGTGATTGTAAACGGTTATACCTCGACCGATAGAAGAGAGGCGAAGAGGTTGCTATCTTTAACCTATTGAAAAAAGATAAATAGAGGACGTAGGCTCGTTTATAGCCGAACCTCTATAAATCCTTGCGTCATTTATTTTCCGCAATTTTATTTACGCTTCCGCAAACGGCGCAAATATCCGAATCGGTACCCAACAATTGGTATCGGAGCGGTACTCTAATACGCGGCTTAACATCCGAGGAGAAGATCCAAAATGGCGTTTCAAATGTCTCCCGTCGAAGGCCTTGCTCTCAACCGACCACCATTCTTTGATGGCTCAAATTATTTGACGTGGAAGAAGAAGATGTCGATATTCATCCGAGCATACGACATCGAAATTTGGAAGATTATTTGCCTTGGCCCGAAAGTTCCAATCAAATCCGACGATGCGCTCAAATCTTTCAAGAATACGACGATGCCGATTGGAAAAATGACCATCTAAATTGTAAGGCTACTCAACTCTTATTTTGTGCCTTAAATCCGGAAGAGGTCAATCGAATCTCATCATGTGAGAGTGCGAAAGAAATATGGAAAATTCTAGAAATCACACACGAAGGGACGACTCAAGTCAAGGAGACGAAGATAAATATGCTTCTCCATGACTACGAGTTATTCATGATGAAGGGTGACGAGTCCATCACCAATATGCTCGACCGATTCTCGGTCATCACCAATGGACTAGCTTCGTTTGGCAAACCATTATCTAGTAGTGAAAAAGTTAAGAAAATTTTACGATCACTACCTAGCGAATGGGACGGCACCGTGACCGCGATTATGGAATCTAAAGATCTCAACACGCTCGATTTTAGTGCCCTTGTTGGTTCACTAATCAATTATGAGATTGTTCTAAAATCGCGAAGTGTCAAGCCGAAGCCGAAGGAACGATCGTTAGCCCTGAAGGCTAAGATGTCGAGGAAGAAAGAAGAAATTCCGGTGGAGGAAAGCGACGAAGAATCGGCATATTGTGCCAAAAATATTAATAAGTTTCAAACCTTATTAAACCGGAGGAAGAAGGATATCTCGGGCGAATCTAAGAAATTCGACAACTCTTGTCGATTATGTGGAAAACCAGGCCACTTCGCTAAGCATTGTCGTGTCAAACCCAAGAAGGAGGTTCTCGTGGCTACTTGGAGCGATGAAGATGAAGACGATGATTTCATCAATCAAAATAATCTCGCTCTCATGGCCCGGAGCTCGTTCGGCAGCGATGGCGTCGAAAGTCAAGTAAGTACATCCTCCCGTGATGAATTATTTGATGCATTTGAGTTGTTACATACGGATTTCCAAAATGCTTTATCGGAAATTAAGTCCCTCAAGTCTAAAATTAAATCTTTGGAAATTGAAAATTCCAAAATTATCGAGAAGGGAAAATTTGTTGAAATCGATCATTCAAAATGTATTGAAAATGAAAATATTTTGAAGAATGATCTCGTTAAAATCCAAACCGAGCTTAAATGACAAAGAAATTTTCGTGTGGAAACGAGAAATTTGAACAAATGCTTGGTGTTCAAAAATTTACTTTGAATAAAGAGGGGTTAGGATTCAAACCACGTTCGAAAAACGAATCCGTTAATTTTAAAATACCCCATTGCGAAAAGTGTTTGAAAATCGGGCATCATATTTCAAGTTGCAAAAGCCCGAAGCGGACGATAAAAATTAACAAAATTTGGGTTCCTAAAGGAACAATCGTTTCAAATATCGTCTACATTTCTAAACAAAAACCAACTATAGGTTGGATCCCCAAAAATTGATTTTTGTATTTTACTCAGGGGGAGTTTTTTTTAAAGGGGAGATAATATTTTCAGGGGGGAGTTTTTACCCTTTATGCATTTATTCATAAATTGTATCATGCATATTTTATATTTTGGTATTATTTATTTCAATTGATAGTTTATCCACTTTTTGATGAAAACAAAAAGGGGGAGAGAAAGGAGGAAAATTGGATTTACCCTAAAAGGGGGAGAAACGAAGGAGTTGAAAAATGAAAAGGAGAAGTCGAAAAAATGACAGAAAAAGAAAAATGCGGAGACGTCGAAAAGACGATGAAAATTTAAAAATGGGGAAAAGAAAAGAAGGAGTCGAAAAAGAAATGGGAAAAGATGCTAACGAAACGGACAAAGTCGAAAACTTTGGTCTGTAAAGATATACATATATTTGTATTTTTGCAGGAAAATCCCATTAACGAAGTGTTGTTTTGTAATCATCAAAAAGGGGGAGATTGTTGGAACATTTTGTTCCATACATATATTAAGAGTGTTTTGATGATTAATGTTGACAAACAAAACAAAACAACGAAGAGACGAAGCAAGCATCGAAGGAAAACGAAGTGCAAAAAGCTGGAAAAACACAAAGCTAACGTACGTAATATGTGATCATTAACGTACGTAATGGTAGCAGCTTAATGTACGTAATGGATGAGAGATAACGTACGTAAAGGAGTTCAAACAAGTGAACGTTGGAGAAGTCAAAGTCAGCAAAGCATGCAACGGATATATGACGTCATGAGTGACGTAATGTTAACGTACGTAACAAAGGAAAGGCTAACGTACGTAACTCAAATGATGAAACTCCCTGGACTATTTTGTGAAGATGCTAACGTACGTAACCAGGCAGGGTTAACGTACGTAAAGGTGCTTACGTACGTAATGGAATGGATATAACGTACGTAAAGAAGGTTCAGCAGCTAACGGCTAGTTTGAAGATGGAGCCTATAAATACCATCCCTATGGTATTGTTTGAGTACAACAACCTTGAGCAAATTGTCTATACTTGTGATATTATTACACACATTCTTGTTGTTGATATTGAGCTTAATTGTAAGTGTTTGAGTGAGAATTCACGAAAACATACACGAGTGGTAAAAGAAAAGATACGATTGGATTCGGTGTTATTAGGATCAAGGATCCGGCATTATTAGAATCGCAATCGATATCTAAGTGAGGTTTATCTAGTACCCATAGAAAGCTAGAGCGGTTGATTCCTTGTCCGATAGAAAAGGAAAACGGTTTAACTTGGACCGACGAAAAGACAAGTACGAGTGGTTTATCACGGACCAATAGAAGACGTGATTGTAAACGGTTATACCTCGACCGATAGAAGAGAGGCGAAGAGGTTGCTATCTTTAACCTATTGAAAAAAGATAAAGAGAGGACGTAGGCTCGTTTATAGCCGAACCTCTATAAATCCTTGCGTCATTTATTTTCCGCAATTTTATTTACGCTTCCGCAAACGGCGCAAATATCCGAATCGGTACCCAACAATGTGCACGAACATGACCCAGCACATTATAGTTGAAACATCTACTGGCCTTACCCTGAGTCGACGCTTATGACTTAGGACCCTCGGTTCCACTCGTCGAGCGATGGAGCTTCACGGCAAAAAGTCCACGGTGTTGTAGTTTGGAAACTCCAACTCCTGAACTGGTAGGAAAACCAACAACCGTCTTCTGCTTCTTCGACTCGGGCATATGCTCAGTCGATGATGAAGCTAGCTCGTAGGCTAACGCTCGATTTTTATACTCTCTCAACGTAGTGCAATTACTCCCACACTTGATTGGAATCCATAGATCCCATTTCTGATTCCATTGCTACTTGCCAGGAGTCAGTATCTTATCTTGGATTGCCTCCTTGTAAGTCCGTAGATCTGATTCATCTTCGCCTGGGATTAAGTTTGAAGATTGTTCCAAACCTATGAATTGTTCTGGTTGACGAACAACCCTCCCACTATGACGTGACAAATCCTGAGTTGGTGTAAAAGTCTTAAAATCAATATGTGGTGCAGTGTTAGTTGGCGCTTGTACGATTGGTATAAACGGATTCTCACCCCTCAGCTCTTCTAGAATTATTTCAGTCATGGGCTTGTGACTAATCTTATAATCCTATTCCAGGAATCGGGCATTGGTGCTACAATGACCTTCTGATCCTGGAGACTATAGAACAAGCCACCATTCGTTTCCTTAGGGTATCCTACAAACACTCGTACATGTTGGCCACTAAGTATACAGAATACAACTTGGAAAGTGTTTTAAACAACAGGCTGTACGATTTTCAAATCTGAGTGCGTAGCGGAAAAAAGTCTTGTTAAAGTAAGTTGCTATAAATACAGCAACTAGATATGAAGTGTATACTTAAAAATAATCACAGATATTAAAATAGTAAATGCAGAAGGTAAATGGCACGGTAATTAAAGTGGTTCGAGGTAAACTCCTCTATGTCCACTGGTCCTCCACACAGAAGTTAAAATATTTATTATAAATACTACATACACAACTATGTATTTATAATCAAACCTATCAATGTATCGTTCACACAGATTGATACAACGATCGAAGCTTTCAACCGTTCACACAGATTGGTTTAGGCTTTCAGTTGACTAACTTATTCACAGATAGTTTCGAAGCTTTGTCTCTTCAATGCAAGTCCGTCACACACAGTTCGGGAAAAGCAATGCTCTTTCAGTCCGCACAGGGATGATGGGATTTTTTAATGATAGAATGATGGTTGGAACAACAGCTTTGACTTTCTTGATCTTCAGCTGATAATGTGTTGTTCAAGGTTGAGTACTTTGGATATTTCTTCTCTCAGAATATGCAGTATACTTGAAGAAATATGTTTGCTCGGAATATTCTTATAAGCACTTGTTATCGTAGGTGTTGGTGTTGTTACTTGTTGGTTTGTTTTTGTGATCTTCAAACTCTTGGAGATATATATAGCCTTCTCAATAGATCCGTTATGAAAGATCCACTGAGAAAGATTCCGTGACAACTAGATAGTTGACTTGAATAAACCAAGATCCAGATTTTGCGTGGTTTGAAGATCTCTGTCGGCTTCAGTATTTAAATACTTTATCCTTTCAGTATTTAAATACTTCTTTATCAAACGGGACTTAACTTTAGCGAATACTAAAGATTCTTTTTTCAAACGGCTTCAGTCCTGTTTCGATGTGTATTGAAGGTCTCAATATTTCACAACTTGAATGATGTATCCATTTGAGCTGTAGGCTTATAGAGGAGAAGTCACTGTATGGAAAGTTTGCTGTATCAAGAAACAACTTCAATACTTGGCGCTTTTAGATTCTTGTTGCTGTATGATGGCATGATGATAACTCTTCGATACAGGATCAGCAACGTCAATTGGACTTTCGATATAGCAGCTTGCTGTATGCTGGATTGACATATTGTCAAAACACTATATTAAGATCTTTCGATACAGGATTGTTATCCCAAAAATTTCCCCCTTTTTTATAATTTGCCAAGTCTTCCTTTAAAAACCTTTTGATGTTATCCAAATGTTAGGCGTATTTTTATACGTTTATTTATCATTATTTCATATCCATTTTAAGTCTAAACCTGCATAAATGAGCTTTTAATGCACTATTTTTATATGTTTTGTAGGAAATTGGAGTCCGGAAGCTCGAACGGCGAAAAACGGGCCAAAACGGTGATTTCTGGTCATGTGCCGTGGCACAAGGAAAGCGGGCTGCGACACACGAAGGTGACTAACAAGCACCGAGCACGCTGTACTGTGAGCCGCGGCACAAGGATGCTGAGCTGTGGCCCAGGAAGAAAAAAAGACACCCAGGCATTCTGCGCTGAACGTTGTGGCCGCAGCACAGATTAAGTGAGCCGCGGCCCACGGGGCGGTTTTTGCTGTAATTGCCGCGTTTATGGGCCGTTTTTGGAGCTGTTTTCGACCCAATCCCCGGACGCATTTTAGAGGCTGATGATAGTTATAAATAGGGACTTACGGTCTAGAAAATAGGAGGGATCATCGAGGAATTGAGGAATTGAGAAGAAGCAGAAAACACCAAGGCCAAAGAGCTGAAGCTAGAGAACGGAGGAATCCAGCTTCTTCGTCTGCGTTTGATTTCTATGCTTTCTTTATTTCTTTGTGTATTTTTATTTTCTAGCATGTCAGGCTAGAACCCTAGTCTAGGATTTTGATGAAACCGAGGTTTTGATGAATTAACTTTTGATTATCAATTCAATTCCCTTTTCTATTGAGTTTTCCCAATTGTTCTTAATGCTTTCAATTGTGTGGCCTATAATTGAATTGTTTTGTTTACGCAACTCGAATAGGGAGAGGAGAGTTGGTAGGAAATAATTGGTGAGAATCGTTTTATTTTGTGAGATAGGAATATACTCATAGGAATTACGTGGTCTTTCTGAAGTTTTCGTGCTTTTTGCCTATTTTCGAATTAATCCACCTAGGAATAGAGTGTATTATTCACCTTAGATAATTCTATTGACCTCGGGAGAGGCGGTAGAGTATTTTAGCAACCTTCGCCTTCAATAAATTGGGAAATCATTAAATTCATATAATCGAGTAATTTGGATAAACCGAGGTGGATTCACAATCCTAGAATAATTCCTTATTTGATTTTCTTCCTTTGAATAATTGATTCTAATATTTCTTTGCTTTTATTAATTTTCCTTAATTATTACTTGCTCCTAAATTTCGACAGTTCAAATAAAATTAGAATACGCATAAATCGGTAATTAGTAAGTCAATCCTCGTGGGGACGATATCTTACTCATCTCTTTATTACTTGTTTACGACAACGTGCACTTGCGTTCACCGAATTTCGCAATAAGTTTTTGGCGCCGTTTCCGGGGATTGATTATTTTACTAATATCGATTTTAGTATTTCTAGTATTAGTTTGAACAATTTTTTTGTGTGTAATTTTTATTATTTTTTTCCTTTCAGGAATTTCTGGTTAGTGCATGAGAAAATTAGGTAACGAAGGCCTACTACCTTTGGATACCGAACTCGAGCGCACTCTTCAGAAAAACAAGAAGGAAAAGCGCGAACTACCGACAACAGGGACCATGGCCGATAACCCGGAAAATCACGGAGTAGACAACCCTATTCAGCAAGCTCAACCGGCATTAGCACTCCGTGATTACGCAATGCCGCAAATCAATGCAAACTTTTCGGGGATTCGGCGTCCAACCATCCAAGCGAACAACTTCGAAATCAAGCCGGCTATTATTCAGATGGTACAAGTGAGCCAATTTTGTGGACTGGCGAAGGACGACCCCAACACGCATATTGCTTCATTTCTCGAGATTTGTGACACCTTCAAGAATAATGGTGTCACCGATGATGCTATCCGTCTGCGGCTTTTCCCTTTCTCTTTGAGGGACAAAGCCAAGTTTTGGTTGAATTCACTACCACCGGGCTCTATCACGACTTGGGCAGAATTAGCACAAGCCTTCCTTGCTAAGTTCTTTCCACCATCAAAGACGGCGAGACTAAGGAATGAGATAACCATGTTCGGGCAATTTGATATGGAGTCGCTTCACGAAGCTTGGGAGCGATACAAGGATTTATTACGGAGATGCCCACACCATGGTCTACCGGACTGGCTACAAATTCAGATGTTCTATAATGGATTGAGTGCTTATACACGCACTCTTGTTGATGCAGCCGCTGGAGGAGCGTTGATGGGAAAAATGATGGCCGAAGCCCATTATCTATTGGAGGCGATGGCTGCAAATGCTTATCAGTGGCCTTCCGAACGAGTGATCCCGAAGCGAGTAATGGAAATCTCCAATAATGATCCAATATCTGCACTATCAGCACAAGTCGCAGCACTGACTCAGCAACTTCAAGCCTTTTCACATGCTCCTTCCCCTGTTACCACTGAATGATGTAATTGGTGCAACAGATCTCATCCTAGCGCAGAGTGCCAAGTCGAAAACCCTTTCGAGCAACCTCCGATGGAACAAGCTCAGTTCGTGGGGAACGGGAATCGGCAAAATAATCCGTATTCCAACACATATAATCCGGGGTGGCGAAATCACCCAAATTTTTCATGGAAGAACGGACAAAACTTAAACCAACCTCAGTTTGCTCAACACCAACAGCAACCTCCTCCCGCTCCAAAGATCTCTCTAGAGGAAGAAATGGTGAAATTGGCAGCAAATACGAGTCAGTTCATGACCGTACGGAAGGAACCTTGCAAAATCATTCCACTTCTATTCGCAACTTGGAAGTCCAATTGGGCCAAATTGCTAATGTATTAATAGCTCGCCCTGAGGGTACCTTGCCAAGTACAACCGAGACGAACCCCAGAGAGAGTATTAATGCCATTAATTTGAGAAGCGGGACGGAATTGTGCGAGCAGCCTAGGCAAGACAAAAAGAGAGGTGATGATGAAGAGAAGAAAAATTTGGCGACTGAGGAATCACAAAATTCTAGACCCTCGAAACTGTTTCCTGACAATCCGAAGGCATATGTGCCACCCGTCCCGTTCCCACAGCGTTTGCAAAAGCAGAAATTGGATAAATAATTCTCCAAGTTTCTTGACATCTTCAAGAAACTACATATCAACATTCCATTTGCTGATGCCTTGGAGCAAATGCCGAGCTATGTGAGGTTCATGAAAGAGATCTTATCTAACAAAAGGAAGCTCGAGGAATATGAGACAGTGGCATTAACGGAAGAGTGCAGCGCCATCTTGCAGATAAAGCTCCCGCCAAAATTGAAGGATCCAGGAAGTTTCAATATACCGTGCACTATATGAGATTTGTCTTTTGATAGAGCGTTGTGTGATCTCGGCGCCAGCATTAATCTTATGCCCCTTTCCATATTTAAGAAGCTAGGCATTGGGGAGGCCAAGCCGACGACAATCTCGCTGCAATTAGCTGACCGGTCTATCAAGTACCCGAGGGGGGTAATAGAAGATGTTTTAGTCAAGCTATTAATTCATCTTTCCCGCTGATTTCATTGTGCTCGATATGGAGGAGGACCAAGACATCCCAATTATTTTGGGAAGACCATTCTTAGCTACCGGCCGAACACTCATTGATGTGGAACAAGGGAAACTCACTCTGCGGGTTCAAGATGAGCAAGTCACTTTACAAGTGTTTCAATCCTTTCCGTGTCCAAGTAGTGTCGAGAAGAGTTCACAAATTGAAAGTGTAGATATCTTTGCAAAAGACGCACACTGGGAGAGTTGTCGGTCGAAGTGTTCAAAATCCATTTCAGCTGCTCCGACGTCTAATAAAAATGAAGAACGAATCGTGTATCATAAGCATTTGAATATGTCGTCTCCAACATCCGTTCATCCACCATCGAAAAATTCTCATGCTGTCATAAGTTCGCCCGTGGAGTTGAAAATTAAGCCGGATGTCAAACGAGTACTAAGTCAATTGCAAAATGGGTGTTTTGGAAGGCTACTATTATTAAATCCGTTTCGCAAAGAACGTTGGATATCCACACCAAAAGTCGAATGGTTGAATTTTAATGGTCAACAATTGAAATCACGTAATAACGGTTCGATGGAATGTGCGGAGTCCAAATGGTCTTTGCGGAATGCAAACTAATTTTCAAAAAGTCCGGCTGAAGACTATAAACTTAGTGCTTCTCGGGAGGCAACCCGAGTATTAGTGTAGATTTTTAGTATTTTCTTGCATTTTAGGATCTTTATTTTTTGTTATTTTTGCTTGAATATGCTTATCTCTCACGTTCTTGATGTTTTCTTTTGAAAATTCTGTGCACAAATCACCCTAGGGGAAGAATTCAGCCATGGGCCGCGGCACACACACCAGTCGAAGGAAAAAGGCCAAACAAACTGTACTCTGTGTCGCGGCACGACCTTACTGAGCCGCGGCACACCAGGTCCCTGAGCCGCGGCACATATGCACTGAGCCGCGGCACACCAAATACACCAGATGCGCCCAGGAACCTGTACTACGTGCCGCGGCATGGAGCAAATGAGCCGCGGCACACTTACACGATGAGCCGCGGCACCCATATCTTGAGCCACGGCACAAGGCGAAAGAACAAACAACGCCCAGGAGGCTGTACTCTGGGCCGCGGCTCACTTAAGTTGTGCCGCGGCCCCTGTTCAGAAGATGAACAACCCAGGTCTTCTTTATAACCCGATCGGCCAACACACCAGGTAAATTCCCTTCATCTCTGCGCACAGCGATCGGCCGAACATCTTCTCAACTCTTCTTCTTCTTGCATACTTCAATCCAAGTCAAGTAATTCTCACTCTCATAATCCTTTTTGATATATGATTTGAGAAGTAAGGTATTGTTATTCATTTGATGTCTAGGTTAACGAAAGATCATAACTCATAGCAAGATATTCACATCTCTGTCTTTAATCCAACATCATTAAATCATATACATATTACCATTTAATTCCAGCTAGAGCACAATATACAAACTATTATACCAAAAATCTTCATTTATAATGCCGTTGTTATGCGATTTATAAATGCAATGAAATTGAAATCATCCATTATATCAAAATCATTTTCTGTACGGTTTCCGCGCCGGAACTCACCAAGTTGAAAACCATTTTCAAAAACGTTCCAAAATGCCAAAAAGACCGATGACGGTAATACTTTCCAAATACTCCCCAAAAGTCATTTTCCAAATATCAATTTCCATCATAAAATGCCATTTGAAATTACAGGGCGACGACACCAAAACTCGATAGTTTCACAATATACGTTAAGTCACTCGACAAAAGAGTTAGGAAAAAGGGTCAATGAAATAACTCAAATTTACGAACCCAAAAGGTCATTTTAAAACACACACTACCTGATAAAAGTACCAAAAAGTCATTTTGAAATTTACACACGCAGCGGACAAGAACACAGTTCAAATTGCACATAACCACACACAACAATTGTTATTCATGAACGACACACATAGAGTACGGTCTCAACCGGTCAGCCTAACAATCACAAAAGTTAGACTTACGGCCAGAATGTAGTTTCTGAGCTTCTGCTCAGACCGATTAGTGTATAATTTAACGGAGACTTAGCGTGCGCTAGCCATGCCACGTTAGCGCGCGCTAGCTATTCTCATCCAGCAACACATTCATGAACATATACCAAATAATGCCAAAAGTCGAAGGTTACAAATAAACAACATACGAATCCAAATGCCAACATTTTACATTCTCACTAGATATCGTTTAACCGAAAAGTTGAAGGCGAAAGTCACGTCTCAAGTAAACTATTGGTAGACCTCATTTAAGCATTTAAAAATCAAAATTTGAAAATTTTCAATGCAAGATGAAAATATAATATATGTAGTTTGAATTCTCAAAATCTTTGGTCTCGAGGTCATCATACGAAAATCAAATCATTTTTCCTCCTCGAAGGATGTTTTTTTTTTTAAATAGAATTTACGTGACTTCCCCAAAACATTTGAAGTTTAAAATACCACATTGATAAACTTTTATTGAGTAACCAATCCAAAACATCACTCCTGTAAAAACGACTTCACACAAAGATGTATACATATATACATACATACCGGTACTACTCTTTATTCCAACACAATACGAGAATCAAACAAGTATGGAGTAAGTATTCACGAGGCACAATTAAACTCCACATAATAACACAGAATCACATAAACTCGTATAACACGAGACACAACAAAATAGGGAGACTTACATCCACAGATCGCACGAAGATGATGGTTGCACCTCGATACTAATCACGACCGACAACTCAGATGACGCGTCGCGACACCACTCAGTCACACCAAATCTGACAAGACAAGACCCGACAACACACAACTCAACCCGACAGCCTAGGTTTCCTCAACCTAAGCTCTGTTACCATATTCTGTAACACCCCCAAACCGCTTGGGAATATTACAGCGCCGCAGACCCTCTCCGTGAGGATCTACCAGGCTAAAAACAAAAACAATACCTCACATTACATGCCGACATGGCTACATAATGAGCTGCTAGACCGATTTGGTCTTTTACCACAATACCATACATCAAACATATACAACTCGACTTAAAACTCATACCCACGCAGGGGTTGGAATACATCAATATACTCATAAAACGGGAAAACTACACAACGGAGAGCCAAATACTGAGACTCTACCAAAATACTCAACGAATGGTCTTCATGTGATTAGTATCGTCGTCTTCCATCATCCTTCATATCGATCCTGTGATTCGCTCCCCAACAACCTGCAAGCACTGGGCCTTACATGAGACATGCACCCCCCGAATACTCGGGGGTTAGCAAAACTCCACTGTTTTGCTAGTGCAAGTATAAAACAGAAAATACAAGCCATACGCAACATACTCCAAAAATATAAAAATCTTGAATATATTTCCCGAGATAATTCACTAAATCAAAACGGTTTGATTTATAAAAGGTAGGAATAGAACCATGAATCTCATACAAAATATTTTACGGTCTCGGGAGTTTGAAAACATTTGGAAATAAGGAATTCTCAAGTCTTTCGAAAACACGTGGGGACACGGCCCAAAATCATCTTTCCAAAATACGATTCCAATAATAAAATGCGGTTTCATAACCCAATTCACAACACACGGGGTCCAAGACCCGAATCATAAGCCACAGGGTCCATGACCCGAATCACATAACACATGTTCCTAAGGATTATTCGCGTCCCGTGCTAACAAGCCACGAACCTCAGATGCTCCCGTAGAACATACCCGAGTGAATAACCCAATAGGAAACCATACCAAATCACATGTCCTCGTGACAACAGCCACAGAACAATTCCAAACCACAACCATAAGTTATCCCGGCATCGGGCTAACAAGCCACGAACCTCGGAGTCCCCGCAAGACATACCCGATGATAACCCCCACAATTTATCCCGGCATCGGGATAGCAAGCCCCGAACCTCGGAGTCCCCGCAAGACATACCCGGATTGGATAACCCTACGGTCATGCCCGACCCATACTAGCAAGTATGGATCCTGGAGATTCAACAATCCTACTCGGAGGCACATCACTTTCAACGATCACATAACAATGAGGGGAACATCAAGCCAAGCAACACTTAAACATCACAACCTCCTTTCGAAGGAGTAACAACTAATATCACACACAATACGTTCTAACCGAACAAGTACACATAGCATTACGTAATCCCCGACAAAGGATTACGGTCTATTAAACTCACTCAAAGTGATCATAGCATCTTTTCAACATACAAAACCAACACACATATTCCGAGAACACATATATTCACAAAGTACACGAATTATCGTTGAAAGACAAACATTTATCGAGAACATATCGATCCCTTTTTACGTTCATTAAACATTAGGTTTCACATAAAATCATTTATCATTAATTACGCCTACGAAACATGAAACGTATGGACAAGATACTTGCCTCGATATCACGAGCGACGAAACGACGAACAGGCACGATCGGGCAACCTTCGAACTTCCAAAAATGATCAAGACTTCGACAGCCCACGAATACTACGAAAATAGCATCACCACGAATCAATAACACTAATCGAAATCCAAAACGATCCTAAAAACGACAAGGATCTAAGTGTTCTCAAAGAAATCAAGAATCGTTGATCCGGGCGATAAAAATCGATGAACGGTTAACAAAATCTGAAGATTACGGTTAAGACAAACAAAAATACACAACCGAGTTAAGAATCACAAATCCAAGGAAAAACCCCAAATTCAAGAAACTAGGGTTCTATGAAGAGATTACCTTGATTTGGACCAAGAAGACGATTAGATGTTGTTAAAAATCTACCAATCCGTTCCAAAATGGAGCTTGATGAAGAAGATTGCTCCAAATCGCCTCTGGAGCTCACTCCCGTCGGAAAGGATGAAGAAAAGTGGAAAATGACGACTTAATGCTGTTGTCCAGTATTTATACTGGACAGTTATTAGCGCGCTAAACACCCTGCATTAGCGTGCGCTAACGGGGTCAACGCTTCAGAGAAACCGCCTATAACACAGTTAGCGTGCGCTAGCCAAAAGCCATAGCGTGCGCTAATGGGTCACAAAACCAGTCCAGTAGCCCCTGGACAGATCTGCACCTACCAAGTAGCGTGCGCTAGAAAGAAGGAAGAGCGTGCGCTAAGCAGTCGATAGCGTGCGCCAACTCTCGACCTTAGCGTGCGCTAACAAAGCCCCAGTCCCAGTCCAGTAGCTCCTGGACTGCCCCTGGACTGCCAGTTAGCGTGCGCTACAAATTCGGTAGCGTGCGCTAATCACCACTCCGTAGCGTGCGCTATGCCACAAGCATTAGCGTGCGCTACACCACAAAAACTCAACCACCCACAAAGTGATCCGAAATGCCTCCAAACATATGTCCCAACAAGACACAACCAAACATGGCACGAAATTCCAACGATGAGGACAATAACAATCCGATAAAACCCCAAAAATTCAACGATTCCGGAACAAAAATCTCGGGTATTACAGCAAGTGCACGGTGTCAACAAGTAATAAAGTGATAAGTAAGATATCGTTCCCTCGAGGACTGATTTCACTAAGTACCAAAATATAGTCAACTCGTAATTTTATTTGAAGAACAATTATATAGAATATATTTCTAAACTAATTGCAGAAAAATAAATAGGAAATAATAATAGTAATAATAAAAATAATAATAATACTAAGGGCGTAGGATTATGATTTTCACCTCAAACAATCAGGAGTGATTTTTATTTAATTCAATTCACCTTTATTCAATTGATTGTAAGCCAGGAATTCCTAAATTATTCTAAAGTCTTTCCCTAGATCGATAGAAAATACTAAGAATTATTAACTCGATATATCCCTATTCGAATTAGATAATTAATAGCTAAAACAGTTCATGAATCCCCAAAATAAATAGGCTTCACAATTCCCATGAGTATATCCCTATCTCACGACAATCATGATTTTTATCACAAGAACTATGCCTAAATTTCATCTCCCGAATCCATAAAGACATTCAAAACAATTCAACTGTTGGCCAGACAATTAAAAAGCATTAAGAACAATGAGAAAAATCCAACTCAATATGAATAACGAATGAATTAAAATAATAATAAATCAATCAAACCGTCATGTAATCGGCTACAATCACAACCCTACACGAATAGATCTAGAAACTAAGATGCGGAAAAATTAAGAAAAACCGTAAGGGATCCGTGGTCTTATCGTCGCACACAAATCTCTTCATTTCCGCTCTCCCCGGAGTCTTGTGTTCTGCTTGATTTCTTCCCCGCCAATCCCCCTGGTTCTGATTATTGATGTGCCTTTTATAGATTTTCTTTTACAATCCCCCCATCCCTTCAGTAGGTTTCTCACGAAGAAAATAAAATAATTGCCTTCTCAAAGTGCTCCTCTCGGCACACCAAAAAAAAAAACCAATGATCTGCGGCCCAAAGCTCATGTGAAGAAAATCTGCACACCCAAAAAGCCCACATCCGCGGCCCAACACAAAAATTCTGCACACTTACTTTCTTCCGAGTGGGCTTCATTCCTTCTTCTTTGTTTTCCGCGTTTTTTGATTCGTTTTGTTTCCTTTTTATCTATTCTCCTCTTTTCCAGACCTTCGATGTTTATTTATAGCTCTCCTCAGCCTCCAAAACGTGTCCAGGAATTAGGTTGGGAATATGCTCCAAAAACGGCCCAAAACCGCGGCCAATACATCAAAACGCCCCGTGGGCCGCGGCTCACTTAATCTGTGCCGCGGCTCACGGCGCACAGATTAAAACCTGGGCGAGACAATTTCCTTCTGGGTCGCGGCTCACTTAGGCTGTGCCGCGGCTCAGAGTACAGTTTGCTCGGGGGCTCGCTGGTTGTCTTCGTGTGCCGCGGCTCACTTGGTTTGTGCCGCGGCTCATGACCAAAAATTGCTGTTTTCACCCATTTTTCATCATTTCGGCTTCCGGACTCCGATTTCCTGCAAAACATATAAGAATAATGCATTAAAAGCTCATTTATGCTGATTTAGGCTCAAGATGGATATAAAATAATGATATAAAAGCGCATAAAAATACGCCTAACATTCGACCGCCTACAGGACGCGCTCGGCCGCCTATAGGAAGGCTCGGCCGCTTACAGGAAACCGCTCGGCCACCTACAGGACACTCTCGTCCGCCTATAGGATGCCGTCGGCCGCCTACACGATGCGCTCGGCCGCCTACAGGGAGGCTCGGACGCCTACAGCAAACCACTCGGCCGCCTACAGGAACCTCTCGGCATCCTACAGGACACTCTCGACCGCCTACAGGACGCGCTCGGCCACCTACAAGATGCGCTCGACCGCCAACAGGAAGCGCTCAGCATCATACATCAAGCGCTCAACCACATACAGCATGGGCTCGGCCGCATGCAGCACGCGCTCGGCGTCCTACAGGACACTCTCGGCCGCCTACAGGATGCGTTCGGCCGCCTACACGATGCGCTCGGCCGCCTACAGGGAGGCTCGGACGCCTACAGCAAACCACTCGGCCGCCTACAGGAACCTCTCGGCATCCTACAGGACACTCTCGACCGCCTACAGGACGCGCTCGGCCACCTACAAGATGCGCTCGACCGCCTACAGGAAGCGCTCAGCATCATACATCAAGCGCTCGGCCGCATACAGCACGGGCTTGGCTGCATGCAGCACGCGCTCGGCCGTGACTCGGCAGCTGTTTGATATATCGTCCAACGATTGCATACAACTCATTTGCGGGCAGATTTCTAAAATCCTGTTATTCCTGATCTATCTATTATTAATATAAATCATATTTCCAAGAAAAAACCTGATTTATACCATAACATAAAATCACGGAAAAATGATACTACAACGAACAATAAAATATCTACGATTATCAAAATGATTCTAAATCACCTAACGAGCATTCCAAATGTTAAATGTCGTATATACGATCGCAAGACCTCGCTCCAGTACTACTGTTGGGATTCGGTGCCTAAAACAAAGGCCCAGCGGAAGCGGTAAAACGAAAATAAATTCGATCTGAATCCCTACGAGGATCGATCAAGCTATGTATATACGAATATTGAAACGAAACAAAGGAGGATTCGAAATCATACCCTCGTAATCTATTGATTAGATGGGGTACTCCATGTAAGCGATTCCCCAAGCTTTAGGTGATCTTCCCACGAATCCAATTCGTCAAGCTCTTGAATGATCCAATGCCGAAAGCACCGCGTCTCTACTTGCCACACGCCGGAGAAACAATCGGAATGACAATCACCTAAATAACCTCTAAGGTTACGGCTAGAATCGGATGATGAAGCTCTTGATGAATATACTCCAAGTATGTTTATCAAAATTTCTCTCAATATTTTCTCTCAAGTTTTCTCTAATAAGAATGAAGAAGATGAAGAAGAGTGTTGAACTCAAAGTCTCTCTTTCTCTCTCTCAATGTGTAATACGTATGATTCAAATACAAGTGAGGTAAGGAGACTTTTATCCTTGTCTTCAAATGATTCATCTCACATGATAAATCAAGACAGCCCATTCTTAATTTATCACGAGATGTCATGTCCCTCATGATAAAACAAATCATGATATTATATGATTAAGTCTTCCACCACATTAGGTGGAACACATGGGGTGGTGGCCTACTTGAAGATGTAAGGGAGTTCGGTTCGTTTCGGACTCCCGCGAGTCCAATCCGATAAACTCCATTCCGTCTCGATGTATTTGTATCAATTAATTAATCCAATTAATTAATCATATTAAATAAATATAATATAATTAATTTCTCCAAGCAATAATTATATTCATGAATTAAATTAATCACTCAGTAATTTATTTAATTCATTAGGCCGTAATCTAATTTATCCAATAAATTAATTTAGACATCCAATGTCCCAAAATTAATTAGACATCCAATGTCCAATAAATTAGATATACAATATATAATATTTATAATGAGAGAATAAGCTCGATTCATGCGGTATTCAATCATATTGCGCGACTCGGTAGGTCCATCTCAGTCAGCAATGGGAGGAACCAAAGAGTAGTAGCACCACCTAGCCAGCCTGGCGGCCTACACTGTATCCTAACTGAGAACGAATGATAGCGATCATTCAAAAACTATTCTGTCGTGAATACCAGTATACGTATAAACCCTTGTTTCAAATGTCCCGATCAAGTTATAGGGTCACATTCAGTCAAACCCTATATGTACTTGACGCCATGCATGAGTTAATGCGAATCGAGATCACTGAGCTATCGTGTATCCAATACAACTAGCTCCAATGCTTTGGCCAAAGACTTATGATCTCATCTGCCAATAACAGCATAGGACATATAAGCTGTTCACTAACAGGAGAAAGAATTCTATCTTGGCATTCAGTAGGACCTGCTACTTGCCCATCAATATGCATGTCGAGGTTGACCCCCACCTTCCGGTTTTCTGGGTTGAACTACTCTAGTGAAAATCTTAACGTCACAAGCACATCCCTACTAAATCCTCAAGTCGAAGGTTCACGAATACCTATCACGACCTTTCGATTCCATTATTGACTGCCCCGAAGTGAAATACGTGTGACGAATCGACGGTGAGTAGGTTCGAGTATACTAATCTAATTAGCATACCTATAACGTGTGCTCCCACTAACCATTAGTGTTCGACAGACACTCTCCAAGTCAAAGAACACGTCATACAAGTCTTCACATAAACTGAAGGCCCAGTCAAGTTTCATCGACTTGCGAACAATTAAGTATGTGAGCCATAAACATTTCAAATGCCAATCCCCCTAATAAGGAGTGTAATGTTTTGCTCTCAAATATGCGGACTAATTTCTATATATATATATTTACGAGTCAGGAATACCAGTAAATAAAGAAACATACAATTGCCTTCTGATAATGTCTTACATAATAACAAGTACAATGCCCTCACTCAACATCCTCTGAGTGGCATTTGAGGGCATACTCCTAACATAGGGGTCAAGATACAACAACACTCCCATAATACGGGAAAACACTACAGCGGAAAGAATAATACAATTCGACCAAACAAATCTCAATACGGACCTCATGTGATTAGTATCATTTATCTTCCATTATCCTTCTTACCGATCCCGTGGTTCGCTCCCAAAAAACCTGCACGTACCTGAATGCAACAATAGGCATCCACCCCCGATTACTCTGGGGTTAGAAAACTGGAATTTTGCTAGTGCAAGTACATAACCATACGAAATGTAATAAGCAAATAGTAACCATGAATCAGATATGACAATTAGTTGCCAAAACATTTCCTAGAGGTTTTATTAATTAGTTACAAAACCTTTTACAAATATCTATAGGGCCTTAGCCTGAATCTTGTTTCAAAACACAATAGGCAAAATATCGTTACGGATCTGTGACTCAACATCAAAATATTATCCAGTCAAACATTGTTCATACTCGTCAAGTAACGAACACCATAGGTCGCAACGGACCGTACCTGGTTCCACACATTTACTGTTCGTACACCTCATGTAACGAGCCACAGAGGTCACGACTGATCGTACCCGGTTCCACATATTCACTATTCGTACACCTCATGTAACGAACCCCAGAGGTCACGACGGACCATACCCGGGTCCACATATTCACTGTTCGTACACCTCATATAACGAACCCCAGAGGTTACGACGGACCGTACCCGGTTCCACACGTTCTCACCCCACCACATATATGGATCATCTCAACACAATATTGCAAATAAGCACACATTATTACAAATATGTCCGACCAATCGACAATGTACCACAATACATGACCAAGTGTATAATTTATTCCGACACAATTATTATAATCATCAGGATACCTCAATCATGAACAAGCAAGCACAATGAAGACAACACGATTAACATAACCAACACGATACCACAATGATAAACAAGCAAGATATCATTGACACCATCAAACGTTTGAAATAATCAATTCATAATCAAATCACACAAATCATATCCACGAAGGTAAACCAAATCATCGTAAAAACAACACGTAATCTCTATTCACAACACACAAATCGCATGAGCAAGATACTTGCCTCAAAAATCGATACCGAAACCCCGACGAGGACGGCACAATCAGGAAAACCTCAAACACCTACAATCCTCCGTGAGAACAATGAGAATATGATTCTACGAGTACAACGATTGGCATCAATGGAAAACACACCTAAGAATCGAAGGAAACCCTCCGAGACATTTAATCGGACATTAAATGTTTAAGACTTCCTTAAAATACCAAAATCGGGGTTGGGCTCAAACAAATTCGAGATACGGATATACAATCCTTAGAACATGATTAAAATACTCAATAACACCATCCAATCCATCAAAGTCGGATGAACATAAAAATTAAGAAGAAAATCTCGAAGGTCAACCCTAGGAGATTACAAGAAGGTACCTTTGATTCGAATGAAATGAATTGGAGGATGATGTTAGACACGAATTGAACTTCCCAAAATGATGCACAATGATGCTACCGATCGCTACTCTCAAATCCAGCCGAAAATCACAGAGGGAGAAGGCGAAAGGGTAAAAATAGAACAAAACCCGTCGCCCAGGCCCTATATAGCTGAGCATGTTAAGACCGTAACATGTAGTACCTTACGACCGTAGCTTGGCCACTCCCCTTTCGGACGTACTCGGCCCTCCCTTACAGTCGTAACCAGGCCTCTCGGGGCTTCTGCCCAAAATATGGGAGCGCATTACGGCCGTAACTCGGCCATGCATTATGGCCGTAATACTGTCAACCTTACGGCCGTAACACACCATTCTTACGGCCATAGTTCTTATGGAACAATTCCGACAGTCCTGTTAGATGTTCAACAATGTCCTGGTGACTCAGGTGCACCATCTAGGATTCAAAATAGTAACGAGCATACTACGAAACATAATGTACCACACCATAAGCACATATTAAATCGAAGAGGCGTACGATGTAATATCCGGGGGTAAATTTTTTTGTTTCACTGTTGAGTTGTACATATTCATTTGGAATTGGACAAATGTCGTCGTATTGTATCATTCGTGTTTGTTGAGGTGCGTTGGTTTGCAGTTCGTTCATTCTAGTTGAGAGTTGGTAGAACAACTTGGTTGTCCACATTGTTGAGCTAACGTACGTTAGCTTGTGCGCTTAATGTACGTTAGGCTTTAGGCATTACGTACGTTATGATGTTCATGCTACATACGTAATGAGTGGTAGGTGGAGGGAACCTTCCTCGAACTTGACTTTCGGACGGTGGGTCCCGAACATCTATGATCCGATCTTACTATTGCAGTCAACGGATTCTTACGTACGTTAAGAGATAAGCTCTACGTATATAATCCATGTAGCTTGATAATGTACATAAATGGTTTTTGTTTACGTACGTTAAGGTCTTCGTATTTTTGGTCAGTTGGTTCTCGAGTTAGCATTACGTACGTTAATGTTTTGGCGTAGCGTACGTAATGGCCCTTACGTACGTTAACCTTGGTGTATAGCGTACGTAATGTGTTTGTCAGATTATATATCTTAGTTTCATATTTCATTTCTTCACAAACCAAAATCATTTTTCTCTCCCTAGAATCGTCCATCTGGACATATTCTTGATTTTATCCTCCTCCAACACGATTTTGATCATCCTAGCTTGGATTGAAGCTTGAATGGGAAGCTTTTTGGTGCTCCTTTGTTGTTTAAAGAGTTCTTCTTGTTATTCATTGGTAATTTCTCTTAATCTCTTGTTCTTCAAGTGATTTCCGAGTATGATGATGTTGTTGTTGTTGTTTTCTTCGGGTATTGATTGATTGTTGGCGTATATAATGATTCTTGATGAGTTTCTATAACTTATGATGAAGAACATGGTGATTGTGGTTTGAAGGGGAGTTGTTCTTGATTTTTTAGGAGGTTTGGAGGTTATAATTATATCTAGGAAGGATTATGTTAAGATTGCTACATGATTAACATAGTCTTGATATGATTGTTGTTGTTGATTGTGTTTTTCGAGGGATTATAACCATTTTAGTAAGGAATTATGATGAATTATGTAATGATTATCATAATCTTGAAATGGTTGAGTGAACCTTGTTGATTAATCCGAATTCATGATGAATAGGTGATTGATTATGGTTTAGACATCATGCTTGTTGAGATGATGATGTTCTTGGGGTAGTAATTATGATATTAGTGCTATTATCATTTTGCTATGTTTGTTTTGATGATTGTTCTTAAGTGATTCTTGTTGAATCGATTTCACAAGTGTTAAGAACGTAATGATCATGTTAATCGATCATTGAGGTGTTGGAGGATGTTAGAATTCATAGTTGAGAACTATGATATTCGTTGGTGGAGTTTAACTGATTCGGGGTTGAATCGGGATTATCCTTAGTGTTGTTTTCTATTTATTTTGTGTTATTGAATGAATTGTATTTCATTCAAGGTTGTTCGAGTGGTTGTGATCGTCGGAAGACGCCGTTCGTCGTTTCGTTGAAGGACGTTGATCGTGGAAGGACTTTCTCGCCTTCGGTTTGAGGCAATTTTTATACTTGTACTGGTCAATGAGATTAATGTTATCATATATGTGTATGAATGTGTTGTATCATTTCGAGACATAGTCTCTTCGTGATTTGTTGATATATGGGGATTGTTTGATGCAATACCCTTCGGCAATTAAGCTAGATGTTATTGTTATTCGTTAATGGTCTGTTTAAGGCATCGAAACTCTTGTTGTTATTGTTGTTGTCGATAGCCGGTCCGCGGTATCGATGTATCGATTATTATTGTTGACGTTGATGTCAGTCTAAGACATCGTTGGGTTCGTTGTTATCAAATTGGTATTGTTGCTATTATATTGGCCGATTGGAGGCATTTGACGTATTCGATTATTATCTCTGTTTTCATTGGTCGGTTTAAAGCACCGGGACATCTATTCTAATTGAGTCATTGTTATAGATTGGTCGTTTTAAGACAACCGAGGTATCGAATTGGGATTATCGAAGATAATTTCCATCCGTTATGTTGTTGTTATCGATTGGCCATTCCAAAGCAGTCGAGGTATATGAATTGGGATTATCGAAGAAAATTCCCATCCGTTGTATCATTGTTTATCGATTGACCATTCTAAGGTGATCAACGTATTGAATTGGGATTATCGAAGAAAATTCCCATCCGTTGTGTTGTTGTTATCGATTGGCCATTCTAAGGCAATCGAGGTACTGAATTGGGATTATCGAAGATAATTCCCATCCGTTGTATCATTATTTATCGATTGACTGTTCTAAGGTAATCGACGTATTGAATTGAGACTGTTGAAGATATTTCCCATCCGTTGAGTCGTTGTCATCGATTTACCATTCTAAGGTAATCGAGGTGTTGAATTGGGACTGTCAAGGATAGTTTCCATCCATTGAGTTGTTGTGATCGATTGGCCATTCCAAGGTAGTCGAGGTATTTGAATTGGGACTGCAGAAGACGGTACCCATCCGTGAGTTATTGTTGTCGTATTGGCCGACTCAAGGCAGCACACTATTATTCTTGTGAATTCGGTAATCTTGGGATCGTTGCTGTTGTGATTAATTGTGTTTTGGAGGCTAGCCTCGGCTAGTGCTCGATGGGTAATTTTGAGGCTTGAACCTTCGCGGATGGTTTCCCAACACCTAGAGTTCAGTAGGTCATGGTCATTAGATGGCCTCATTGCGATACAGCTTCGTGCCGTGGCTTCGGCCCTCATTGGGATACGGCTTCGTGCCGTGGCTTCGACCCTTATTGTGATACGGCTTCGTGCCGTGGCTTAGGCCCTCATTGTGATATGGCTTCGTGCCGTGGATTCGGCCCTCATTGTGATACGGCTTCGTGCCGTGGCTTCGGCCCTCATTGTGATACGGCTTCGTGCCGTGGCTTCGGTCCTCATTGTGATACAGCTTTCTGTCATGGCTTCGGCCCTCATTGTGATACGGCTTCGTGTCGTGGCTTCGACCCTCATTGTGATACGGCTTCGTGCTGTGGCTTCGGCCCTCATTGTGATATGGCTTCACCGTAGCTTCGGCCCTCATTGTGATACGGATTCGTGTCGTGCCTTCGGCCCTCAAATGTTACAGCTTCAGGCTGATTTTGGCTTCGGGCCACTGTGGTGTGTGACAGTTTCGGCTGAGTGGTTTTCAGACCATTATGATATTTCGGCAGCTTCGGCTGAGGGGCTTTCAGGCCATTGTGATATATTTGTATTTCTGTTGGAGCCTTCTGGCACTGTGATTTGTATCTAGTCAGCGTTGGTTTGGTTTACTTTCGTGTAATTTCATGGTTGTGTTCTATATTGATGATTCGCCGTTGGGCACTTGTGTTCTAACCTGTTGAGCAGGTATCGATCGTATGCCGTGGGCATAGTATTTCACGAATGCTCGATTCCTACTTTGGTTTGTGAGCATCTCGTACTACCATTGTTGTACTGTTTATTCTGCCTTTGGATGCATATCATGTTGTACATGTATTTGATATTCATTATTTGGATGACTGACCCCGTGGGGGCGGAACATGTTTACATGTTTTAGGTGCTTGCGAGGAGAGAGTTGAGACACAGAGGCATGACAATGGCGACAAGGCATTCGAGCGATACTAGACCGAGATGTTTTGGTGTTCATGTCGGTCAGACAGTTGGAGTACTCCAGTTTTGTTCAGTCGTTGTCATTTTGTATTATCCGAGCAAGGCTCGTGGATGTTGTTGTATTTTTATTTTGGCCATGTAGGCCCACCCTTGTTGTTGAAATTCCATATCGGAATATTATGTTGGATGTCAGTATAGGGATTGTGATTCCCCTTTGTGGTCAGTTTGTTGTATTTTAGTCATGTTCGCCTGGTGGATCTCCTGGTGTGGGGTCCACGGCACTGTAATAACCCAATGGAATTTGGGGGTGTTACAGAAGATGGTATCAGAGCATTGGGTTGTGAGATACCCTAATATGTGAGTTATGTGGCTCTACCGACGCAGTAGTAGTGGGGCATCAAGTTATGACAATCTGGACAGTCGGGTTTTGTGAGTCGTGATAGTTGGACGACTGTATGAGTCATTCTTTCATCAAGTCGTCGTTAGTGAAGACTAGTATTGCAAGACCTCGAAGATTCATATGACCTGTGTAAGGACTCGATTCTCTTTTATGTTCAAACATTCGTTATGTAATTGATTATACATGTTTTGTCGAAAACATGTATGTAACATTTGTGTTACGATTCATTCTTGATTATTTGTTTTGGAGCGTGTGGGATCAGTATTGACTATAATTAGTATGTTTGAGGTGATTGTTTATCTGTTGAGTATGTATACTCTTGTTTGGCTATTGACTTAGCATTCTGATTTGGCCGTTGAGGCGTATTTGAGCTATGATCATGATCGAGCGTTATTCTTTCAGTATGGAAAGGGGAACCCGAGGACGTGGCAGAGGGGGTAAAGGCTGCAGAATAGGCCGAAACCCAGAACCTCATGTTTATACGCGTATGGATGCCGAGATGGATCAGAATTCAGCCGGAGATGTGACTTACGCGACCGATTCTTCTTCGGGACGTCATACTCGAGGAGTCGATCAGACTGACATCGACCCTTTCTTGCTTATGAGGGGCATGATGGCCCAGATGACTCAGATGACGCAGATAATGGAAACCATGCAGACCTCAGTGGTTAGTGGTCCATCAAAGCAGGGATTCCGGGTGCCGTTTTATGGACGGGCCAGGAGGGTGAGTCAGATTGTCGGCGACATCTCTCGCCAAAGGCCGCCTATTTTTGAGGGTTCGTCGGAACCAGCTGATATTGTTTATTGGCTTGAACATTTTGATAAACTCTTCGACATGGTTCAGTGTCCGGAAGAGAGTAAGGTGGCAGTGGCGGCTTACTATTTGAGTAAAGGTACTTATTCTTGGTGGCTCTTTGTGAAGCCCACCGATCGTGATTGTGTTTGGAGTGAGTTCAAGACTCTCATGTTAGAGAGGTATTATCCGGATCCACTTCGTGAAGCCAAGTTGCTGGAGGTTTTGAACCCCAAATCCGTCGAGGATGAGGGTGTTATTGTTATCACTTAGAATTTTCAAGGACTTCCTCAGTTTGCTTCGTCTGTTATCCGTAGTGAAGTAGATAAGATCAAGTAGTTTAGCAAGAGGCTAAACCCGCAGTTGAGGATGCAGTTGTTCAATCATAATTGTAACTCACTTGGTGAATTCATTGAGAAGGCTCTTGGAGCAGAGCTTTTGATTTAGGAGCTTGCTCAGAAGAACCCTTCAGTTTCTTCCAGTGATAGGACTAGGATGCCGGTTCGTTCAAAGAGACATCAGGCTCCGACGTCCAAGAAGTCGTCTTCTAGTCGTCTTCATGCTGGGAAAGCATCTTCTTCTCAGATGACGAGTTCGACTGTTGTTTGCTTTAACTGCGATTTAGCGGGGCATGTTAGCACTCGTTGTACTGTGCCAGCTATTGTTTGTTTTTTGTGTGGGAGGCAGGGACACCTTCATAAATACTGTAGGAGTTCTAGTGCCAATAGGTCTCGAGAGAGCTCACGGGCCTCAAGAGATTTTATTACTCCAGTCCATACTTCATCCAAGGGGTCCTGTCAGGCTTCAGGAGCCAGAGGTAAGGACAGCCGAGGAGGAACAGCGAATTCAGGTCTAGGTTTTCCTCGATTCGATGAGATCGAGGAGATCGATGATCTGGAGGATGTTGGTTTCGGGTACATTTGAGATGTAACCTTGATTTGTATTTTCCTTGTTTTTCGGATTGATATTTGACTCAGTCTGTATTGTAGTATTGTGGTTGTGAACCATTTATTATTGATCTATCTTGTAATGGTAGCTTTTGAGAATCTTGGGATTTGAGGTCGTCTGATGTGTTTTTATTTCCTTTTGGTATTGTACCCGAGATTTTTGTGATAATCTGGGTAATTGTTCATTGCGATTCGAGACACCAAGTCATGAGGACTTGGACGTGCGATTGATATGGTCCCGAGGACTATATGTGTGTTGTTATTTTCCTTTTGTGGTGTGAGTCAGTGATTGCACGGGCGTCCGATGCCGATGAGAATGGGGGAGTGTACACCGATGATTGTAGACATGTACAATAGGCGGCACCCGCGGGGTGTGTACGTCGGTGTTACAAGTCATGCGGTTGGTATAACTTTCTGACTGGTCTTTGGCGAAGGAGTCATGATTCGACCGATCTCGCACTTAGTTGAGTGTTTTCATCACTTGTTTTTCATATCCTGATGGATAGTTCGTATTCCGAGTTGTGCACCCCTAGTTTCGGGGACGAAACTCTTTTTAAGGGGGGAGTATGTAATATCCGGGGGTAAATTTTTTTGTTTCACTGTTGAGTTATACATATTCATTTGGAATTGTACAAATGCCGTTGTATTGTATCATTTGTGTTTGTTGAGGTGCGTTGGTTTGCAGTTCGTACATTCCGGTTGAGAGTTGGTGGAACAACTTGGTTGTCCACTTTGTTGAGCTAACGTATGTTAGCTTGTGCGCTTAACGTACATTAGGCTTTAGGCATTATGTACATTATGATGTTCATGCTACGTACGTAATGAGTGGTAGGTGGAGGGAACCTTCATCGGACCCGACATTCCGATGGTAGGTCTCGGGCATCTTTGATCCGATCTTACTATTGCAGTCAATAGATCTTTACGTACGTTAAGAGATGAGCTCTACATACGTAATCCATGCAGCTTGCTAACATACGTAAATGGTTTTTGTTTACGTACGTTAAGGTCTTCTTATTTTTGGTCAGTTGGTTCTGGAGTTAGCATTACATACGTTAATGTTTTGGCATAGCGTACGCAATGGCCCTTATGTACGTTAACCTTGGTGTATAGCGTACGTAATGTGTTTGTCAGATTATATATCTTGGTTTCGTATTTCATTTCTTCACAAACCAAAATCATTTTTCTCTCCCAAGAATCGTCCTTCTGGACGTATTCTTGATATTTATCCTCTTCCAACACGATTTTGATTATCCTAGCTTGAATTGAAGCTGGAAGTGGGAAGCTTGTTGGTGCTCTTTTGTTGTTTGAAGAGTTCTTCTTGTTCTTCATTAGTAAGTTCTATTAATCTCTTATTCTTCAAGTGATTTCCGAGTATGATGATGATGTTGTTGTTGTTTTCTTCGGGTATTGATTGATTGTTGGAGTATATCATGATTCTTGATGAGTTTCTATAACTTATGATGAAGAACATGGTTATTGTGGTTTGAAGGGGAGTTGTTCGTGATGTTTTAGGAGGTTTGGAGGTTATAATCATGTCTAGGAAGGATTATGTTAAGATTGTTATATGATTAACATAGTCTTGATATGATTGTTGTTGTTGATTGTGTTTTTCGAGGGATTATAACCATTTTAGTAAGGAATTATGATGAATTATGTAATGATTATCATAATATTGAAATGGTTGAATGAACCTTGTTGATTAATCCAAATTCATGATGAATTGTTGACTGATTATGGTTTAGACATCATGTTTGTTGAGATGATGATGTTCTTGGGGTATTGATGATGAGATTAGTGATATTATCATTTTGAGATGTTTGTTTTGATGATTGTTCTTAACTGATTCTTGTTGAATCGATTTCACAAGTATTAAGAATGTAATGATCATGTCAATCAATCATTGAGGTGTTGGAGGATTTTAGAATTCATAGTTGAGAACTATGATATTCGTTGGTGGAGTTTAACCGATTCGGAGTTGAATCGGGATTATCCTTAGTGTTGCTTTCTATTGATTTTGAGTTATTTAATGAATTGTATTTCATTCAAGGTTGTTCGAGCGGTTGTGATCATCAGAAGACGCCGTTCGTCGTTTCGTGGAAGGACGTTGATCGTGGAAGGACTTTCTCGCCTTCGGTTTGAGGCAAGTTTTATACTTATACTGGTCAATGAGATTAATGTTATCATATATGTGTATGAATGTGTTGTATCATTTCGAGACATAGTCTCTTCATGATTTGTTGATATATGGGGATTGTTTGATGCAATACCCTTCGGCAATTATGCTAGATGTTATTGTTATTCGTTAACAGTCCGTTTAAGGCATCGAAACTCTTGTTGTTACTGTTGTTGTCGATAGGCGGTCCGCGGTATCGATGTATCGATTATTATTGTGGAAGTTGATGCCAGTCTAAGACATCATTGGGATCGTTGTTATCAAATTGGTATTGTTGCGATTGTATTGTCCGATTGAAGGCATTTGACGTATTCGATTATCATATCTGTTTTTGGTGGTCGGTTTAAGGCACCGGGACATCTATTCTAATTGAGTCATTGTTATCGATTGGTCGTTCTAAGACAATCGAGGTATCGAATTGGGATTATCGAAGATAATTCCCATCCGTTGTGTTGTTGTTATCGATTGGACATTCCAAGACAGTCGAGGTATTTGAATTTGGATTATCGAAGATAATTCCCACCCGTTGTATCATTTTTTATCGATTGACCGTTCTAAGGTGATCGACGTATTGAATTGGGATTATCGAAGATAATTCCCATCCGTTGTGTTGTTGCTATCGATTGGCCATTCTAAGGCACTCGAGGTATTGAATTGGGATTATCGAAGATAATTTCCATCCGTTGTATCATTGTTTATCGATTGACCATTCTAAGGTAATCGATGTATTGAATTGGGATTGTCGAAGACATTTCCCATCCTTTGAGTCGTCTTCATCGATTTACCGTTATAAGGAAATTGATATGTTGAATTAGGACTGTCAAGGATAGTTTCCATCCGTTGAGTTGTTGTGATCGATTGGCCATTCCAAGGCAGTCGAGGTATTTGAATTGGGACCGCCGAAGACGGTACCCATCCGTGAGTTATTGTTGTCGTATTGGCTGACTCAAGGCAGCACACTATTATTCTTGTGAATTCGGTAATCTTGGGATCGTTGCTATTGTGATTGATTGTGTATTGGAGGCTAGTGTCGGCTAGTGCTCGATGGGTAAGTTTGGGGCTTGAACCTTCGCGGTTGGTTTCCCAACACCTACAATTCAGTAGGTCACGGACATTGGATGACCTCATTGTGATACGGCTTCGTACCGTGGCTTCGGCCCTCATTGTGATACGGCTTCATGCCGTGGCTTCGGCCCTCATTGTGATACGGCTTCGTGCCGTGGCTTCGACCCTCATTGTGATAGGGCTTCGTGCCGTGGCTTCGGCCCTCATTGTGATACGGCTTCGTGCCGTGGCTTCGGCCCTCATTGTGATACAGCTTCGTGCCGTGGCTTCGGCCCTCAGATGTTACATCTTCGGGCTGATTTTGGCTTCGGGCCACTGTGGTGTTTTAGAGTTTCGGCTGAGTGGTTTTCAGACCGTTATGATATTTCGGCAGCTGCGGATGAGGGTCTTTCAGGCTATTGTGATGTATTTGTATTTCTATTGGAGCCTTCGGGCACTGTGATTTGTATCTAGTCAGCGTTGGTTTGGTTTAGTTTCGGGTAATTTCATGGTTGTGTTCTATATTGATGATTCGCCATTGGGAACTTGTGTTCTAACCTATTGAGCAGGTACCGATCGTATGCTGTGGGCATAGTATTTCACGAATGCTCGATTCTTACTTTGGTTTGTGAGCATCTCGTACTACCATTGTTGTACTGTTTATTCTGCCTTTGGATGCATATCATGTTGTACATGTATTTGATATTCATTATCTGGATGACTGACCCCATGGGGGCGGAACATGTTTACATGTTTTAGGTGATTGCGAGGAGAGAGTTGAGACACAGGGGCATGACGATGGCGACAAGGCATTGGAGCGATACTAGTCCGAGATTTTTTGGTGTTCATGTCGGTCAGACAGTTGGAGTACTCCAGTTTTGTTCAATCGTTGTCATTTTGTATTATCCGAGCAAGGCTCTTGGATGTTGTTGTATTTTTACTTTGGCCATGTAAGCCCACCCTTGTCGTTGAAATTCCATATCGGAATATTATGTTGGATGTCATTGTAGGGAT
The DNA here is from genome assembly GCA_033398695.1 of Orobanche coerulescens. Lineage (NCBI taxonomy): Eukaryota > Viridiplantae > Streptophyta > Magnoliopsida > Lamiales > Orobanchaceae > Orobanche > Orobanche coerulescens. The sequence continues at coordinate 111,126,385 of CM065815.1, read as the reverse complement.
TGTGATTCCCCTTTGTGGTCAGTTTGTTGTATTTTAGTCATGTTCGCATGGTGGATCTCATGGCGTAAGGTCCACGGCACTGTAATAACTTAATGGGATTTGGGGGTGTTACATAGGCGACAACAAGTCGCACTCGACGAACACTACAACAGGATACATCATACCGTAAATAACAGAGAGATGAATTCCAAATATTCATAACGAAACAAAATAACCGGCACAAAACGACAAATAGTTCAAGGCAAACAGAAACGATAATCTCGGGTATTACATTTTACCCCTCTAAAAAGAAGTTTCGTCCAAAAACTTAAAACAAACCACAACATGAAAATAAATCAAAAGTAAGAACAACAGATATCAATGATCTCTATGAGTCATTCTGCCCTCTCACCAACTTTTACCATACTAAGTCCAAAGATAAAATTAGTTTTTATTGGAATAATGGGGAGTGGGATAGGGAAAAAATTAGTCGCAAACTCTCGCTTGGCATTTGTGATCATCTTTGCTCTCTACCTACTTTCCCCTCTGTCAGCAAGCCTTCATGGACTCTTTCCCCTAACAGATTTTTTCTTTCAAAACCGCTTGGGGGCTGGTTCATAAAAAAAAACTCCGCACAATATTCTGCGATATTTTTGGAATCCACTTATCACACCTACCATCTCTCTTTTTATGGTGAAGGTGATTAATAAATGGATCTCAACGCCAGATGGTCTCTTGCGGAGGGGCATTGTTGCTACCAATAATTGTTATTGTTGTAATGGTGTTGAAGATCTTCCACACCTCTTTCTTCATGGCCCGGTTGCTAAAGATGTGTGGAAGTTTTTTCATAACCTCGCGGGTATTAAAATTATTGTGACCTCTAACTTTAATCTTGTCATTGCCAATTGGTTTGGTAAAACGAAGGGCACTCTTCACATTTTTCACATCATTCCGATCCTCATTCTATGGTTTATTTGGTGTTGTAGGAACGATAAGAGGGTTGATAATATTCCATTTACATTGAAACTTGTGTGCAAGCATATTTGGAATTACATTAACAACAATAAAGTTCGAGGCAAAATTAAAAGAAATTTTTGGAAGGGGGCTGATACAATTGCCGATTTCATGGGCATCAAATCGAGCCCCGGACCAAAATATATAATTCGCATGGTTCGTTGGATTAAGCCGGATATGGGATGGTGGAAACTCAATATCATGATCATAACATGATATTCCGTTCCAACGGGATTATAATTTCATGTCATAATTTCGATAATTCAAAATTCGGGAATCCACTTCATGAGTGATATTCCGTTCCAACGGGATTATAACATGATCTGGATTTAGCGGGATTTGAAGATCTGTTATCTGACAGTATTTTAAATACTTTATCCTAAAGTATTTAAATACTTTATACTAAAGTATTTAAATACTTCTTTATTCAACGGGACTTGACTTCTGAAGATTTCTTCTTTGTCCTGTTGCGAGCTATATGGAGGATAACTGTTTTGGTAATTCGAGACAGTTTCCATATTTGGTCTTTATAAGACTTCTTTGCTGTACTGAAGGGCTTCACTATATGCGGATTCGAGGCAGGTCTTCGATACAGGATAATGCCTCAATACTTCGATACAGTTTCCTTTACTGTATGCGGATTGGCATATATGTCAAAACCTCTTATCAAATACCATTCGATACAGGGATTGGATATCCCGACTGTTTAAATCTGAGGTTCTTGTTTTCCCAACAATTTCCCCCTTTTTGACAATTTGCCAAGACTTACTTTCTTAACTTTTCAAGTCTTTTTGATGATGCCAAAACCTTCTTCATGAAGTGATCTTCTTTGATGTCTTCTGGCAGATTTCTTGGTCTTTCGTCAAAAGGTCTGTCTTTCAGCAACTTAGTCTAAATAATGAACTGCTCGCAGGCGAGTTCGATACAGTTAAGGATTTTTACAACTTAATCTTATGATTGGCGCGCAGGCACAATCTTACAATGTATTCTAAGCTTACAACTGAAATCATGAACTGTTCGTAGACTAGTTCGTACAGCTTAATTATCAATCCCATATCCGGCTTAATCCAACAAACCATGCGAATTATATATTTTGGTCCGGGGCTCGGTTTGATGCCCATGAAATCGGCAATTGTATCAGCCCCCTTCCAAAAATTTCTTTTAATTTTGCCTCTAACTTTAATGTTGTTAATGTAATTCCATGTCATAATTTCGATAATTCGCATTTCGGGAATCCACTTTTCATGTTTTCGGAATTTCTTGGGGCTCAAACCAACAATTTAGCTGAAATCTACGCCATTTGGAGGGGGCTCGATTTATGCATCGAACACAATTTCACCAAAGTTTGGGTGGAGATTGACTCGAAGGTTGCACTTCATTTGATAGAGAAATCCTCTTCGTGTCATTGGCAACTCCAAGGCCTAATTTGTAAAATTCGGGATATTGTGGACAAATTCGACATTGGTTTTCCCATATTTTCCGAGAAGGAAATGCCGTTGCTGATTTTTTGGCCAATCAAGGATGTGACCATCAAGATTTCCACTTCCATGATATCTCCAATCTGAAAGGGGAAATCCGAGGCCTTATTAAACTTGATCAATTGTCCTATCCATATATTCGGAGTAGAAAAGTTTTTATATAATCTTATTATTGATGGGGCGAATCCCAACAACATTTGCCTAGTCTGGGGGTTGGCTCCTCAAATTTCCTATGTATTCCATCTGTTGGGGCGTGTAGAGGGTCTCGCCCTCTCTCCTTATTGCGGATGTGTAGAGGGACTCGTCCACCCTCGTTTTTTTCGCTATGTTATAAAATCTGCCCGTTTTTCTTTAAAATATAAGTCTTGTTAATAGGAGATAAGACCATGTTTCATGCATTCGAGTCAGAACTCTATGAAAACTCGGGTTCATAGATTCGAGCCTTTTGTACTCAGAATTGACTATAGAGCTTCGATTAATGTTTTACTTCTTGATTAAGTCTTGTTGTAGCAATGATTGGATATAATAGCTCCGATTTAAGCCTTTTCTTCTTGATTAAGTCTTGTTAATAGGTGATAAGACTACGTTTCATGCATTCGAGTCGGAACTCTATGATAACTCGGGTTTATTGATTAGATTCAAGCCTTTTGTACTCATAATTGGCTATAACAGCTCTGATTAATCTTTTCTTTCTTGATTAAGTCTTGTTACAGCAAGGATGCACTATAATAGCTCCGGTTAAACCTTTACTTCTTGATTAAGTCTCGTTAATAGGACATTCCAGGTTACATGCATTCGAGTCGAAAATCTTTGAAAACTCGGGTTTATTGATTAGATTCGAACCTTTTGTACTCAGAGTTGACTATAAAAGCTTCGATTAATCTTTTACTTCTTGATTAAGTCTTATTATAGCAAGGATTGGATATGAGAGCTCTGGTTAATCCTTTACTTCATGATTAAGTCTTGTTAATAGGAGATAAGATCTTATCTCATGCATTCGAGTTGGAACTCTATGAAAACTCGGGTTTATTGATTAGATTCGAGCCTGTTGTACTCAGAATTGGCTATAAGAGCTCCGATTAATCTTTTACTTCTTGATTAAGTCTTGTTGTAGCAAGGATTGGATATAATAGCTCCGATTAAGCCTTTATTTCTTCATTATATCTTGTTAATAGGAGATAAGACCACATTTCATGTATTCGAGTCGGAACTCTATGAAAACTTGGGTTCATTGATTAGATTCGAGCCTTTTTTACTCAGAATTGGCTATAAGTGCTCCGATTAATCTTTTACTTCTTGATTAAGTCTTGTTGTAGCAAGGATAATAGCTCCGATTAAGCCTTTACTTCTTGATTAAGTCTTGTTAATAGGACATAAGACCACGTTTCATGCATTCGAGTTGGAACTCTATGAAAAATTGGGTTTATTGATTAGATTCGAGCCTTTTGTACTTAGAATTAGCTATAACAGCTCCGATTAATCTTTTACTTCTTGGTTAAGTCTTGTTGTAGCAAGGATCGCTATAACATCTCTGATTAAGCATTTACTTCTTGGTAAGTCTTGTTAATAGGAGATAAGACCACATTACATGCATTCGAGTCGGAACTTAATAAAAACTCGGGTTTATTGATTAGATTCGAGCATTTTGTACTCTGAATTGGCTATAACAGCTCCGATTAATATTTTCTTTTTGATTAAGTCTGGTTGTAGCAAGGATTCGCTATAACAGCTCCGATTAAGCCTTTACTTCTTGATTAAATCTTGTTAATATGAAATAAGACCACATTACATGCATTCGAGTCGGAACTCTATGAAAACTCGAGTTTATTGATTAGATTCGAGCCTTTTGTACTCAGAATTGGCTATAACAGCTCTGATTAATCTTTTAGTTTTGGATTAAGTCTTGTTGTATCAAGGATTAGATATAATAGCTCGGATTAAACCTTTACTTCTCGATTAAGTCTTGTTTATAGGAGATAAGGCCACATTACATGCATTCGAGTCGAAACTCTATGAAAAATCGCGTTTATTGATTAGATCCTAGCCTTCTGTACTCAAAATTGGCTATAACAGCTCGGATTAATCTTTTCTTTCTCGATTAAGTCTTGTTAATAGGAGATAAGACTATGTGTCATGCATTCGAGTCGGAAATCTATGAAAACTCAGGTTTATTGATTAAATTCGAGCCTTTTGTACTCAGAATTGACTATAAGAGCTTCGATTACTCTTTTACTTCTTGATTAAATCTTATTGTAGCAAGGATTGGATATAAGATCTCTGGTTAAGCCTTTACATCTTGATTAAGCCTTGTTAATAGGAGATAAGACCACGTTTCATGCATTCGTGTCGGAACTCTATGAAAACTCGGGTTATTGATTAGATTCGAGCCTTTTGTACTCAGTTTTGACTATAGAGCTTCGATTAATCTTTTACTTCTTGATTAAGTCTTGTTGTAGCAAGGATTGGATATAATAGCTCCGATTTAAGCCTTTTTTTCTTGATTAAGTCTTGTTAATAGGAGATAAGACTACGTTTCATGCATTCGAGTCGGAACTCTATGAGAACTCGGGTTTATTGATTAGAATCAAGCCTTTGGTACTCACAATTGGCTATAACAGCTCCGATTAATCTTTTCTTTCTTGATTAAGTCTTGTTGCAGCAAGGATTCACTATAATCAGACAAAATACTCAATAATTAATCCGGATATTACATACTCTCCTTCTAAAAAGGAGTTTCGTCCCGAAACTCAAGACGAAAATAACTCTGGGTATCTGGATTTCATGATATCCTCCGTCTGTCAAGTGGATTCTTCCACTCCATGGCATGACCACTGAACCTTAACTAAAGCGATCAGTTTATTTCTCAATTATTTTACTCGACTTTCGAGTATCTTGATCGGTCTCTCTTCAAACGTACCATCCTTAGCGACTTCAATCTCGCAAAATCAATTACATGACTGGGATATGGTATATACTTCCGTAACTGGGATACGTGGAACACGTTATGAACATGGCTCAGCGATGGCGGTAATGCCAACCTGTATGCTAACTCTCCAACTTTCTCAAGAATCTCGAACGGTGTGATATATCTCGGACTCAGCGTTCCCTTTCTCCCAAAATGAAAGATTCCCCGAGTAGGAGAAACTTTTAAAAGCACGTGATCTCCAATACTAAACTCTAATGGGCGATGGCGCATGTCTGCATAAGATTTCTGTCGACTCTGGGCAATCAACAGTCTTTCGCGAATCAAGTCTATCTTCTCTCGTATCTGTACGATCAATTCTGGTTCCGTCCCCATCAAGTCTGATGAATCATCCCAACATAGGGGCATTCTGCATCTTCTCCCATATAATGCCTCAAACGGTGCCATCTTAATGGAGGCATGCCAGTCTCTCCCTGAATCCTTCTCACAGTTTGTTATGAACTTCAACTGCAATGAGATTGCATGTAATTTAGCGGGTCTAATGAACAAACTTGTGACCGCTCTGTCTCAGATGAAGACTCCGCGGATGAAGGAGTCTGCTCTTGTGATTTCTTCTGGACCACGGAGGTCTACGAATAAGAAGAAAAAGACCAAGAAGCAAACAGGACCACAAGTTAAGAAACTTAAGGGAAAGGGCCAGGCCCCGATGGTTCCGAAGAACAAGAAGAAGAAGGATGCTTGTCTCAAGTGCGGTGAGCTGGGCCACTGGGCTAGAGACTGTCCGATTCTTCATGGCACTTCAGGTACAGAACTTTTAGTTTTGGAAACAAATTGTTCTGGTACTGTATTTTCTACTTCCTGGATACTGGATTCTGGTGCTAGTTCTCATATTTGTACCGTGAATCAGGATCTAGAACAAAGTAGGAACCTTGGAGCTGGAGAAGTTATGATCACAGTCGGAAGCGGGCATAGTGTCGAAGCGACCGACATAGGATCACTTCTTTTGGGTTTAGAATCCGGCTTTGTTTTGACTTTAGAAGATGTACTTGTTTTGCCCAAGGGGCACAAAAACATTGTATCAATTCCGGTCATTGACCGAAAAGGCTTTTCATTTTTCATTGGTGATGGTTCCTGCAAAATTTATTTTAGAAATAAACTAGTGGGTACTGCTACATTGTTGAATGGATTGTATCATCTAAATCTCAGCAACAAAGTAGTTATGAATACTATGACTAGAAAACATGGTAGGGATGAAACCAATCAAGTTTTGAAATGGCATCTTAGACTTGTTCATGTTGGTCAGACCAAGGTTTACAAGATGGAAAAAGATGGACTTATGGGTCCATTGGGATCGGATCCCTTTCCTACTTGTGAATCTTGCCTTAAAGGCAAAATGACTAAGTCCCCCTTCACAGGGACTTTTGAAAGAGCCGCTGATAAACTGAGATTAATCCATACCGACGTATGTGGTGCTTTGGAAGCAGCACGTGACGGATATCAATATTTCATTACGTTTACAGATGATCTACTAGGTATGGCTATGTATACTTAATGAAACATAAATCCGAGGCCTTTGAGAAATTCCAGGAATTCAAGGCCCTAGTCGAGAAAGAAACTGGTAATCATATCGAAGCACTTCGGTCAGACCGAGGTGGCGAGTATATGAGTACGGAGTTTGACGAGTTCCTTAAGGAACATGGAATAGTTTCACAACTAACACCTCTAGGTACTCCTCAGTTAAATGGTGTGTCAGAAAGAAGGAACCGGACCTTGTTGAACATGGTCCGTTCCATGCTGGGCTATACTGACTTACCAATTTACCTGTGGGGGTATGCACTCCTGACTGCTGCTTACATCTTGAACAGATATCCTTCCAAATCTGTTCCTAAAACTCCACATGAGATGTGGGAGGGCAGGAAACCAAGTCTTAATCACATTAGGATTTGGGGATGTCCCGCCTATGTCAAGAAGACTAAGGTGGAGAAGTTGGAAACTAGGTCCGCGAAGGGACGTTTCATTGGATTCCCATCTGGGATGATGGGATATCTATTCTACATGCCCAAAGATCGAAAGATCGTTGTTGCTTTATAAGCACACTTCCTGGAAGATTAGTTCATTCAGGAAGGCGGAGCAGGTAGAAGTATTTATTTAGAAGAATACAATGAAACTCCTCGGGAACCACCTGTGCAAGAAACTGGAACCGAACCTTCTGAAACACAAGTACAACCACCTCGTAGGTCTAGTAGGGTGTCTCATTTACCTGAGAGGTATGGGATTGTGCACTTGGAGGAGCTGGGTCTCCATGAGGTTCCAAGTGATAGCCAAGAGACCGACCCAACGACCTATGACCAAGCGATGGTGGATGTAGACTCCACGAAATGGCGTGAAGTTATGGAAACTGAGATAGACTCGATGCATGTCAATCAGGTCTGTACTCTAGTAGACCGCCCCAAGCGCATAGTGCCTATTGGGAACAAGTGGATCTACAAGAGAAAGACTGATCGTGATGGCACGGTTGATGCCTATAAGGCCAGGCTTGTGGCAAAGGGTTATACCCAGAAGGAAGGGATCGATTACCACGATACCTTCTCGCCCGTAGCCATGATCAAGTCTATTCGCATGATGCTTGCTATAGCTGCCTACCACGATTATGAGATATGACAAATGGACTGAAAGTGTGCAAGCTTCAGCGTTCCATTTATGGACTGAAGCAAGCGTCGCGTAGTTGGAACCTTCGTTTTGACGAGGCGGTCAAAGAGTTTGACTTCGTGCAAAATGAAGAGGAACCTTGTGTATACAAGAGGGTTAGTGGGAGCAAGATCACATTCTTAGTACTATATGTGGATGACATTCTACTAATAGAAAATGATTTGGGAATGCTCAGTTCTGTGAAAGCTTGGCTTTCGAGTAATTTCTCCATGAAAGACTTGGGAGAAGCTACCTATATTCTTGGTATTCGGATCTACCGGGATAGAACGAAGAGAACAATAGGTCTTTCCCAAGCCCTCTATATAGATAAAATCTTAAAGCGATTTAAGATGGATGATTCTAAAAGAGGGTTCCTACCGATGCGGCATGGAATAAAACTCTCCTTGAAGATATGTCCTCAAAGTGAGGAAAAATGAAAGGAAATGAGTAATATACCATATGCTTCGGCCGTGGGTAGCCTTATGTATGCTATGTTGTGTACAATGTGAAATCCCAATATTTTACATTATATAAATTATAAAATAAATACTATTATATGACAATAATTAGTGAAATTATTTATAAAAGTGATATCTTTATTTAAATAAATTATTTTGGTATTATTAAATAATAAATTTTAAAATATATATTTAGACATTTTCTGGGAAGTATCGTGGACAAGTATCAACTTTGAAAAAAATCACCAAAGATTTTTGAGAAGTTAAAAAAAAATCCTAAAAATTAACAGTGTTGTAGAGAATTTAGTTAGCTTTCCAATGGTTCAAACGGCGAGTCAATCGGAGTCCGAACGAAAAAGTTATGATCGATTTAGTGGAGACTGCCAACTGCCGAGCACCAGGAATCTTCCGGGCGGGACCTACGCACGTGGCTCGGCCGGGGCTGCCGATAGTGACTCGCTAGGGCCCGCGCACGTGGCTCGGCCATGGCTGCCAGTAGTGACTCGGTAGGGCCCGCGCACGTGGCTCGGCCAGTGCTGTGTGACGTAGGGCGGCTGTGTCAAATTGACTGGGCACCTGTTTTGTGTCCTATAAATACAGCCTTTTCCTAATTCATTTATACTCAAAACTTATGTAAATATATACAGACACTCAATATTTATAAATATACATCTTTATATTTCCTATAAGAGTCCGTCCTGATGACGATACGGGATCGTTTTCCGGCAAGTCAGACCAGATTTCCTGACATACTGACTGGAACCTGTCCGATTGAAATCCCCAGTGAATTTCTGAAATCCAGATCAAGGTGCTATATTTGAGTTCGATTATCTACCAATACGTAAGTGATTTTTGATATCTTATTCGTGCTTTTTGTATATAAAATACATCACTAAAATATTAATTTTTGAAATCTCATATTAAACATCATTTATATATGTAAAAATGAGTGACTATCGGCAAGTCAAGAGTGATTTTAAGTGCAGAAACATAACTTAAATCGCGAATAACTTTTGATCCGTAAATAATTCTTCGATTCCGTTTCGTGCGTTTTTCTCTCTAAGTATTTATATATATTTAGTTATTTTTGTTTTAATTTTTGGAAATTATAAAATTTCCAACTCCGTTTCCGTGTTAATTAAACTTGAATTTTTTTAATGATTCTAGACATTATGAACAATCAAACTACGTAGCTTCTCATATGACGTACTTAAATTTTTAACGGCAATTTTAAGTATCAACTTATATATATGCAATTATAAAATAATTAAACTGGAATAAATAAATTTATGTTCTTATATAAAATATCCAGAATTATTCTAAGGAATATTTGAAATAGACGAAATGGATTTCTATTTCAACTCAAGTTATTAAGTATTAACTTTGGAAATATTTGAGATTAATAAATTGAAATCATTCTCGACGATACTTTGTTAAATAAATTATAAGGACTATTGTTTGATTTATTACAGCATAAGTAATAGTTAAATTATAAATTGTTGAAAATACTTTTAAATTTAATCAAGGATGATATCTAAGAACTATTTACCAATGAATTTAATTTTTAGACGATGATTTTGTTGAAATATAAAATAAAGGGCGAGCCATTAAATTAAATTGAGACGTCTTAACAAAATGCTAATAACATATTATTATTAGGAGATCAATACCTTATCTAGGAGCGGACGTCCGAACTCTCGATATTTAATTGGAATCATCTTATCGATGACTCACAAGGCAAGTTCGTTCAACTTGCTCGGCTCTAGCATTATTGCAATTTTATGTGTTCATTGTGTATTGATTATGTTGTGCCAATTGTGATGCGGTGAATCTGTGTATTATGTGATGAATGTGAAGAGATGCATAGTTATGCCGTTCCAGTGGGAACAAAGAGAAATTTATAATGAATGTTCGTTCCGCACCCGTATATTGGGGGTGTGCACCCGAATATTGGGGGTGGTAGAAATTGCACTATCCGGATATTGGGGATAGGTGCTTATATGTTATTGTATGTATATGTGATTGTGTTGTTAGCTGATACTTTTGGAACTGCAAAATTCGTACATATGAGCATATTGTTGTAATGTGTTAGGACTGACCCGGGTATGGGCTGGTATTGTTATACTTGCGATTGCGGGAACTTAAATACGAGGCTTGGGAATGCGAAGGGACGGGGCATGCTTGAGAACGGCGACTGGATAGAGTTAAATTTTCCTTGGCAATTATTTCGGAAATAAAGAGCATGTATTAAATTTTAAAATCGTGTGTACTTCAACTTTCCTGTTCGTATGATGAAAATTTATTATCAATTCCAATATTATTATTTTTACCAAAAGTTCTTGTGAGGTAAAAAGGAATAACCTAGCTTGGTGGGTCCCATGAGGGATCCACAGCGCTGTAGCTACCCAAGATTTTGGAGATGTTACAGTAGATGGTATCGGAGCGAGGTTAATTGAACTACACACTTTTAAAAAAAAAAATTTGAAGTCTAAAAGCGAGGCAACTACACATTGTAACACCCCCAAAACCATATGGGAATATTACACGCCGTAGACCCTTTCCACAACGATCTACCAGGCTAAACATCCATAAACAACCAAATGATCGACCGGCTAGGGTCAAACAATATAATAATATAGACCGTTAAGGTCACCTACACATAAACACACAGACCGATGAGGTCACACAACTCTATCAACAGAACTGACTAACAACATTACCCACACAGGGGTCGAAACACAATATAGCGGAAGACTGAATCAACTCTAAAAATACAACCAAACTCTACCAACTCTCGACTCTTGATTAGTATCGCAGCTCGTCATCCCCTTGTGCCAATCCTGTGACTGCTCCCCTGAACCTGCATGTACCTGGACGCATAACAGACATCTACCCCCCGATTACTCGGGGGTTAGTAAAACTCCACTGTTTTACTAGTGCAAGTATAAAACTATATGAAATGCAACAAGTAAATAACAACTACGAATTTAATACGGAAATCAATTATCAAAATGTTCCCGAGAAGTTTTAGAATTTCGAACTCAAGTAAGAGATATTTGAAAAGGAACACATCATCTCGGGGATTTTTAAAGCAGAAATTCTTTTGGACCTCGAGTCCCAATTTACAAAACCTTTTCGTAAACATTAGGGCCTTAGCCCGATTCTCGTTTCAAAGCACACTAAATAATATATCATTATGAGTCCGAGATCCATATTTAAAATGTTACCCAAACAATCACTGCTACACGATCATTGTTCGTACACATCATGTACCGAACTCCGGAGGCCTCGACGGACCTTACCCCGACCACACACACCATTCGTACACATCATGTACCGAACTCCGGAGGCCTCAACGGACCCTACCCGGCCACACACACTGTTCGTACACATCATGTACCGAACTCCGGAGGCCTCAACGGACCCTACCCGGCCACACACATCGTTCGTACACATCATGTACCGAACTCCAGATGTCTCGTCAGACCCTACCTGGATCACACACCTTGTTCGTACACATCATGTACCAAACTCCAGAGGTCTCGTCAGACCCTACCTAGATCACACACCTTGTTCGTACACATCATGTACCGAACTCCAGAGGCCTCGTCAGGCCCTACCTGGAACACACGCACACACATCGACACGACACAACTCATAATCATCAAATGTCAAGCCATTCCACATTACACCGAAATGTACAATCAAGTATGTAAACCAAAACAACACAAATATCATGATCATCACAACGACTCAACAATGACCAACCACGCCCGGCACAAACTTAGATGATTTGCACATCCAACACAATTCCACGATGTTAACTAAGTGAAGTTATTATCGTTACCATCAATTGTTCGTAATAATCAATTCATACGAAGCATATACACGAAAGTAAACCAATGCATCACAACCATAATACGACGTCCCTATTCACAAGACACAATTCGTATAAAAAAATACTTGCCTTAATAACCGCTACCGAATGTTGTTGCCCAAAATATCTATCCGAAGATTAAATACTGCTGGGGACGGACAACAAACAACAATTGCGGGAGCACTTCCGAGAGAAGATAAATAATACAAGATTTGCCGGGTTTGTTAGGCCCGGGCTTGAATGCTCTCGCGAGATGTTATTAATACAAATATTCATGGATACAAGTATTAATGTGAGAAATCTAGATACAACGAGTGTAAAAAGACTCTGTTAATCCGGATCTTGAGCGAAACTCGGTGTTCTTCATCCCTGCCGATCGTCTGCTTGATGAGAGAGGCCGGGAGAAGAAGTACCGAAAGATAGCTGTTGCCAAGAGTTGTAGAAAGCCAAGTGCTGAGTATTTTGCTTCTGTATGGTGTGTGAAATGCGAGAATGCCCGAGAGAGAGTCCAAGTGCCGGCTGCCTTCTATATATAGGGGCTGAGGTGCCTTGTCTCCTAGCGGGCGATCGTCTTTCGGCCATTAATATAATGGGGCGATCGTCCTAAAGGTCACATGGGCAGTCTGCCAAAAGTCCAAGGCTACATGGCACACCAGTGTATGCGGTCTAATGAGGAGCCAAAGCAGCGTCCTAAGTATCACAGTGGTCCCACTTCGTTACTTTCGGCGGACTCGTCGGTGGCGAGGTAGGTGGCAGGCCGTGGTCACATGTCTTGTCTGTCGGCCTTTTGCAGTCTGCGGCTCATGGTAGGTGAGGTAGGTGACAGTGTCAGCGCGCGCTTTTGTGGATCTCGCACGGTGCCGGTCTGTGGCTCGCTTTGCCGACCGGGATGGCCATCGCCCCGATCGGCATGAAGCGGTCGTCTCTAGCCGACACCGAGGATCGCCCTCGCCGCCATCGAGGGTCGGCACTGGTCGGTCACCAAGGGTCGGTCGGCAAGGCACCGAGAGATGATCGTCCATAAGTCGGTCGCCAGAAGTCGGTCGCCAGGCGCCGAGAGATGATCGTATTGGATGTCGATCGCTCGGCACCGGGACTTGTCCTGGGACCTTCGGTTGGCCGATTCATGCTGTCTGCGGGGCTAATGCTAGGCCGCCTGGTCGCCGGTTGGCAGCTCTATCTCGGCTGCTCGGCAGTGGCTAGGTCGCCCGATCTCCGAGGCGATCGCCGGTCGGAGAGTGTAATTCTCGACACAACAATTGCCCCCCAGCTTGCTCCTACGTTGAAGACATGGGGCGAGGTGGTTCTTGCTGGCGATCGTGTAAGGATGGGGACGGGCGATCTTGCTGAGCTGACTTATGATTCGGACTTGGGCTATCATGGTCGATTGGCTAGCTATCTCTCGGTCTTGTACCTGCAAAAACAACATTGGCCGATCCCCCTCGGAAACTTGATGGTTTCGCTTGTTTGAGGAATCGTGCACAGTCGCGAAGTTCGATGGGCCGACTCCATGACCGTGTCTTGGTGCGCGAAGACATTGAGTGTCTCGTGACTCACTTTATTATGAGGGTCCTCTGTTAGGCTGCGCCTGGCCTCGTATTTAAACGAAGGGCGTGCAGTCTCGGTCTAGAGGAGTCCTTGCGCGGGGCAGCGTCGGATGAATCAACTCCACACCCACGGCTTGTTAGCTCTGCTTCCACCTCGGCCCACCATGAAGATGGCGATCGTCGCTCGGCTGCCGATCGCTTTATTCGTGTGTCGATATCGGCGATCGGGCGGGAGATCGTCGTCCGGGCGCCGATCGCGCTGCTCACAGGCTAAGAAGGAACCTTTGCCTGGCCAGAAAATCTGCGGCTCTAGCCCGGAAGGCTGCGTATGTTGTAGGTTGGTTCTTCGTGAGATGCCTGAACATAGGCGAAAAACCCTGAAATCCTCCTAGGACCGCGTAGAGGGCGGTCTCATCGCTTACGGGCTCGCCGTTGAGGATGATCACGTCTACCCGGTCGATGTAGTCCGAGTCGGACTCTTCTTCTCCCTGCTTGATTTGCATCATGCGAAGGGGACCTTCTGGCCGGACGACCCTGGTGGCGAAATACTCCGTGAAGACGTGCGCCAGCTGGTTAAAAGAGCCAATGGACCGAGGCGGCAACGAGGCATACCACCTGTGGGCGAGGTCGTCCAACGTCAGAGGGAACATTCGGCACCTGGTCGCGTCTGATGCCCCACACCCGGTCATGTAGATGTTGAACTTCCTCAGGTGCATCTGGGGGTCCGATCGCCCCTCGTACACGGGTGTTTGCGGGGGAGCAATCTTGTGCTGCACGGGGGCGAGCTCGATGTCGATCGTGAGCGGCTCGCTTGGCCCGGCGATCGTCTTCTTGGCGCCTGCCCTGGATTCCAGGAGCGCCTTCATGTCGTCGAGTTGACGTTGCATCGCAGCCATCGCCGTGGCTTGGTCGCTTGCAGATCGGCTTTGGGAGCAGGAGCCGAGGCGATCGTGTGTCGATCTCCGGACTCCGCTGCTGCCGGCCTCGGCTATTTGGCGAGGGGGAGCCAGACGGCTGGGCTGCCTTCTGGGAGTCGGGTAGGCCGAGCTCCTAGTGACGGACTCAAACTCCGTCGTCTCGTAACTGGGGCCGGGCGCCCGGTTGCAGTCGGGTCACCGCCAGCGATCGAAGACAGAGGTGCCCCGGCGGCGAGCGCCTCTTCTTGCGGACGGAGCCTCCCAGCGATCGCTCGGCCGTGCGCCTTGAGCTTCCGCTTGGACTTCCGGCGGACGGCCAAAGGGGTGATAGCAGGAGGCGCGTCGAGAGCACTCCGTCGCTCCTGTAGGACGGCCAGGGCCCCTTCGATCTGTTCCTTGGTTCGGAACCGATCGAGCGAGAGGCTTGGGCTGCCGTCCAGGGGCGGGATCGAGCGTCTCTGACCGCGGCGGCTACCCTCCACCATCGGCTGTGGCTCGGATTGGGACGGAACGCGGCGTCCGGCCGGCTGGCCGGCGGCTTTCTTCGACGCGGAGGCGGAAGACATGTTTTCTGAAAGATTTCTTTGAAGTGCAGTAAGTGTCACTTCAAGTATCTGCCCCGAGAGCAGTGAGTGTTCTTCGAGACGGTAGGAATAAAAATTGAGGGTTAGACCCCCTTCCTCTAGCGCCAATTGTTGTTGCCCAAAATATCTATCCGAAGATTAAATACTGCTGGGGACGGACAACAAACAACAATTGCGGGAGCACTTCCGAGAGAAGATAAATAATACAAGATTTGCCGGGTTTGTTAGGCCCGGGCTTGAATGCTCTCGCGAGATGTTATTAATACAAATATTCGTGGATACAAGTATTAATGTGAGAAATCTAGATACAACGAGTGTAAAAAGACTCTGTTAATCCGGCTCTTGAGCGAAACTCGGTGTTCTTCGTCCCTGCCGATCGTCTGCTTGATGAGAGAGGCCGGGAGAAGAAGTACCGAAAGATAGCTATTGCCAAGAGTTGGAGAAAGCCAAGTGCTGAGTATTTTGCTTCTGTATGGTGTGTGAAATGCGAGAATGCCCGAGAGAGAGTCCAAGTGCAGGCTGCCTTCTATATATAGGGGCTGAGGTGCCTTGTCTCCTAGCGGGCGATCGTCTTTCGGCCATTAATATAATGGGGCGATCGTCCTAAAGGTCACATGGGCAGTCTGCCAAAAGTCCAAGGCTACAGCCGGCAGCCAGCTGTGTGGTCCAATGAGGAGCCAGCACGCGTCCGGAAGTACTGTTTCCGGCCATTAATTCTCGACACAACACCGAATACTTCGAAGAACACGGTTCGACCGGGAAGCTCGGACCCCGAAGAAGACAACTAACGGAAGGGTTCCGACTCGAGTTCTTCACAAGAATTTCGTCCCTAAGTCATACCAATGATAAATCAACAATCGTACGATGGATAATAATCATACAACGCCCAATCCCCTCTCTAAGACCTTTTGTCGGACACCTTCAAGGTGTTGACTAAGAACTCGACCAAAACAACGAATCGAAATGATCCAACCATGGAATAACAAGGGAAATGATAGAATACATCTAAATAATCATCAATACATCACAAATCTAAGTTATTACGGTTTAATCGGACAAAACGAACAAAAACTCCCAATTCACCCAAAAGTAGGGTTTCAAGAATTTACCTTGGATTAATGATGAAGAACAATTGTTGGTGTCATTAATCCACACCAAGAACTTGAAGAATATGAAGTTCTCTGGGATTGATGATGCAAAAACGCCCAAAAATCGCCCACAAGATCGCCCAAGAGGAGGAGGAATGAAGGAAGAGATGAAATGAGCATCCATCTCACAAAATCCGCACAAATAGGCTGATCTGCATTGTGTGCCGCGGCCCAGCCTAAGTGTGCCGCGGCACAGTGTACAGGCTGCTCGGCCAAAACTGGAAAATGAGTGTCTGAGCTATTTCGATCACAACTCTCTCGTCCGGACTCCGATTGACTCACCGTTTGAACCATTGGAAAGCTAACTTGATGCTATATAATATTGGAAAGATTAAAAATCTTTGGAGTTTCCAAGAATTTATGGTGATTTTACAAAGTCGACTCATACTTGGAAAAGTCATTTAATAACACTGAACTCAAGAAAACGACACCGAAACCCGAACCTGAATACGAATCGAAGATACGGTCATGAAGTACTCTCAAATACGAATCTAAGAGCTAAGAGAACACACGATTCCGACCACCCGAAGGCTCGAAATTCGACAACAGAAGGTAATTACCCCAAACTTTGGGAAATTACGAAAATGGCCCAAAACGTCCGAAAATCACGATACGTGATCGAATAACCAAACCGAAGTTCACAACACGTCTAAAAAAGTTAAACGGACTTACGGGAAACTCGAAACAGTAATTTCGGACGAGATTCACAAGAATCGAACTCGAGTGCGGAAAAGTCGTTAAGAAAACACGGGACTCAACAAAACAATACCGAAACGAACTCGAGTGACAAAAAGTGCAGAATTAATCATTCTCAGAATGATGAAACGGTCCCAAGCGAGCCGTCAAAACGGACCTCTGCCGAAAGAAGAAAATTACCGAAAATCTGAAATTGCGGATATTACACACATATTTTCAAGAATAATATCTTTGAAGAAATATCTTTTCGACTACACTGCAATCATTCCAAGCGCGTCAAGCATCCACCGACTTTGCATACCCTGTACAAGTAAGTGTTATGTTTTGAAGTACTTTTTCATGTTGTTTGAATTTATTTTGAGAACATAAGTTGAAATAAAATCATATACTATTAAGTATAACACACAACCAAGATACGCTTCAATAGAGTCCGAGAAGTTTCCTGACTCTGCCATCAAAAACAAAAATAAAAATAATACTTACAGATATCACATGATATCACAACAATCAAAAAGCGATCAACTAGAATGGAACACAACCCAATAAAAAAAACTAGTAAAACGACAAGGGATAAGGTATTTTAGAGGTTCAGGTCAATATTCGGCCTTCGCTTTCTTTCCCTTTGACCACTCAATTCGAGCTACTGCAGGATCGGGCTCAGGAACATATGCTTTCAATATATCTAATAAGTCTTCAGCTTTTGAAGCTGACATCAGAATACCGCGTGCAGACGGTGTAATAAAATGTTGTTCCACTGCATGGTCGAGAAAATTTAACAATCCATCATAGAATCCATTAATGTTCAACAATCCTATTGGTTTTTGATGGATGTTCAGCTGGGACCAAGACACCATGTGAAAATTTCCTCAATTGTTCCAAACCCTCCCAGTAAAGCAATGAAAGCATCAGACTTGTCAAGCATGAGATTCATCCTTTGAGTTAGGTTGGACACCTGTACTTCATCTCCTATTGTTTTTCCAGCAGGTTCAGTAAGAGCACTCGGAATGATACCTTGAAGTTGACCGCTTGCTTCATAAGCACCTTTTGCTACGTTCCCCATCAACCCACAACTTCCTCCTCCATAAATCAACGTAATATTCCTTTCAGCTAATATTTTACCACGATTATATGCTGTAGTGATGGTTTCACCACTTTTTCCGGGATTAGATCCACAGAAAATGCATATACTTGAAAATTTAAGATCAGAGGTTACTTCCATCTCTTTTTCTTTCTTTCTTTTGTGTTTGCTGGAAATATTTTTGGTGTAAAGTGACGAAAAAAATGATAATATTTATAGAAGTATAATTGAGGGTGAAACATTATTTAAATTAACTTATTAGGGGGAATTATGAAAATAATAATAGTAATTTTAACTTATTCGGCGAAAAAGTAAACGCATTAATTGCGCTTCACGTATTCGGTAGAATATTGAATGCATTTATTGCATGGCACTATTTTTTTATTTGAAACGAGAAACTTTAATGGAAATGACAAAATTAAAAAGTAAACGCTCATGTGAATGTACAGTAGTCGTGATTGTGTTCAGAAACGACTTCAATGCCTTCTATGAGTCGGGATGAGCTTCCATCTAATTTTCTTATAAATTGGCAAACAGTGTCCTTTACCATCAGATTCTCGAGATGATGTTCATATTCAAATATAAATCTCTTTCAAACAAAGAATTTCATATTGCACATACCCACTAGACTGCGTTTCAAGAGTCATTAGAACACTATCGAATGATTCCTTATTCAGGCCATCCTTAATGAACTTGATTTTGTCTTCTCTGATTGTTCAAGGAATTCCTAAAGATCGACATTTCGAATAGCAATCTCAACGAGCGCATTTATAACAAATTCTCATTTTCTTCACGCGTCGTTTTTTTTCAAATATGAACTTTTCCAAGCCCTGATAAGAATTTAGTGGGCGCTTCTGTGAATTCACCTCTTATTCTTACCTTGACTTCAATTATGAATCGAACATCATAAGGTATGCCTTTATGCATTATCAATCTCTAACCAAAATTCTCCACAATACTACCAAATACGAGTGGACCGAGGCATGTCAAAGAGCTTAGACGAACTCAAGTGGCGGCTGATGAGTGCTCCAGTGTTAATGCTTCCTCAAGGTACGGGCAACTTCGTCATCTATAGCGACACTTCTAAACAAGGACTGGATTGCATTCGGATGCAACACGGTAAGGTCATCGCATACGCGTTGTAATACCCGTGTATTTTATGAGTGTTATTTTGGATGTATTTTGTGGTATTGTGGTTATTTGGACTGTATATATTGATGATTGACCTTGGTATATTCATGGCTGATAATTGTTGGGTTCTGTGATTCTCGGATTGTGCTCGTTTTAGCCGGACTTTTTGCAAAATTAATTTTGGAAAATAGTAGTTAGCGCACGCTAAGACTGTATGTCTAGCGCACGCTAACCAGGTTCGAGTAGCACGTGCTACTCTTGTGCAATAGCGTGCGTTAGGCCGCTGGACAGTGAACTTTCTGGACTCTGGAATGGAGTGCTAGCGTACGCTATGGTAGAGCTAGCGTACGCTATTTCGATGTACTAGCGCACGTTACTTGTAAGATAGCATGCGCTAGGATGTCAGGTCAGTGCGGACAGAAATATTTCTGGACTGCAGGTACTTGCAGGTAGCGCACGCTACTGTATGGAGTTAGCGCGCGCTAGTGGCAATCGATAGCGCACGCTAATAGATAGTTCAGCGTACGCTACCGGAGTCTGGCAGAAAGTTCTGGAATGCCTTTTCTTCAACAGTGCACCGCCCTCAACTCGTTAGCGCACGCTAAGCCAGTAGTCGTAGCGTGCGCTAATGCCTCCCAGTATATATATGGGGGGCAGGTTCCAGAAACGTCATTTTTCACCTCTTCCTCTTCCCTTCGGTGGCTAGACGATTTGGAGTGTAGTTAGACGTGGTTTTCGACCAGTTTTCACCATCCAACAACATTTTCGTGTTCCTAGACTCAATCTAACAAGATTTCATCCAGTGTATCATCCAAATCAAGGTAAGATTGTTCAATCCCTAGTTTTTTGGAATTTTGAGGGTTTTGTTTAGATCTCATCCTTCTAATCCGTTTTAAACCTTGAATTGGGTCAGATTATGATTGTGAGACCATAATCCCTTGTTTTTCTTGAAGTATACGGATTTTGTTTGAGTTCCCACCTATTGATTGGAGTATGAACAACTCTGCCTTAGTAGTGTTTGATAGTTTGTCCCTAAGAGTAGAATTTGAAGGGAATCCTTCCTTTTCTGTGGTGTTGTGTTTTAATTCGGTATTTCGATGTGTTAGGATCGAATCGTTGAAGGAAATTCGGACCTTACATTCATCCGTTCGCCGTTTCTCGTGTCGTTCAAATTGAGGCACGTACTTTGATTGTGTTTAATGTACATCGTGTGAATATGTAAAAATGGAATTTGTGCCAAATTGTAGATCGAGTGTGTGTGAGCCGAGTAAAACCAGTGAGGGTCCCCTGGGGTCCGGTAGGCCGCGTATCCCTACGGATCACTCGGTTGGGCTATACACCAGGGAGGGCCTGACGAGGTGTCTCTGGGGTGTGTATCTTGCTTGAGAGGTACAGGGCCAGTATAGCTCGGGAGGTTGTTTTGTGATGATGACTATGATGTGGTATTCCCGAATATCTGTGATGGCACTATGATTTCTGTGGTTTTTGTTGATTATTCACTTGTTGTACATATTCTAGAATCATTGTACTTGCACCGGCTTCTTGCTGACCCCTCCTGGGGTGGATATACTTTTGTGTATTCAGGTACAGGTCTAGTGGGAGGTCTAGCACAGGACGGACACGAGCTTGGTGGGCAGCATTGATATCGTGCATCATTTTGAGTTGGTGGTCATATGGTCATGGTCAAAGTCGTGTTTTGATTTTGTACTCGCGCGGGTACTGTCCGGTGTTGTATGTCATGTCATTATTAATGGTTAATGATGTTGTTGTATTCCAGTTGTGAACGGTTGTATTGGTTATGATCCCACGGGATGATATGTTGTTTGGTATTGTGATGTATGTCATGTTGAAATTGAAGTTGGTTTTGATTGTATGAACGTTTATGTTTGTTGTATTAAATGTGTTTTATTTGGGTCTAAGCCTGGTAGGTTCTCCAAAAAGGATCTACGGCGCTGTAATATTCCTGTAAATCACGGGGATGTTACAGATTATGGTATCAGAGCCTAGGTTTATAGATACCTAGGCTGTCGGTGTTTTGGGTCTATTAAATTGAGTCAGTTGTTGTCTACGATATCATTGGCAGGCTACCACCTCATGTTGCCTGTGCTGGAAGACTCTTCGGATGTTGGTTGTTTCTTTCCTTCGGAAATAATTACCTTAATATTGTGCAATCTATTATTGTAATCGTCTCCTTGTTGAATTATTCTTATTCTTCAGTATGCCGAGGGGTAGAGCTATCCGTCAACGCGTTCGTGGTAGAGGCCGTGGCAGAGTGGTAGTGTCTGAGTCCGAGAGGTCCATTTCAGAATCGGCATCTCGTTCTGCGACTAGGTCGGACCCGATCCCTTTGGGAGGTTCAAATGGAGGCTCGGAGGCCGAAGTGCCTAATGTTATTCAACAAGTTGTAACACAAGTGCACCAACTGGCACAAGTGGTGCAGAATATTAATACTGGCAGGACGGTTGAGGATCGATGGCTTAAAGAAGTTATGAAGATGAACCCTCCCAGATTCGATGGTTCCGGTGATGCGAACAACTGGGATAATTGGTTAGTTGAGCTGGAGAAGATCTTTGACGGTATTGGTTGTCCTGAAGCCAAGAGAGTTCCGATTGCTCAATATCTGACAGTTGATGACGCTTAGGACTGGTGGCGAGTTGTTAAGCCCAAGGACCGTGATGTCACTTGGGAAGAATTTAAAGAATTGATGGAAGCTCAGTATTGTCCAGCGCCGGTACAGCTAGCAAGAGTCATTGAGTTCTTCAGAGCTCAACCCGAAGATGTTCCTATTTCTAAGGCAATCAGGACATACAACAAGCAGTTAATGTATGTCCAAGATCGGGTTAAGGATGAGATAGACAAGATACTTCATTTCGATGCAAGGATGAAATCGGAGGTCCGAAAGTATATGGTGGGCCTTGGGTGTACTACTTTGAGAGAATATCAGGATAGAGCACTTGCTTACGAAATGGTGTCAGTTCCGTTTCTAGCAGTTTCGAGCTCGAAGAAACCGAAATTTTCTGGTAGTTTTCGAGGCAGTGGATCGCGTAGGCCTCAATCTTCTATGCAATCTTCTGTCGGTTCCCCTCAGCCTAGTGGAGGAGTACCGATAGTGTGTTTTAATTGTGGAAATCCAGGACATGTCAGTTCTCGTTGCACTTCTCGTCCTATTGATTGTTTTAAGTGTGGGAAGCAGGGTCATCGCGCATTATATTGTGAGTCAGTGGGCAGAATCTTCTCTAAACAGTCCCCTATTCCGGCTGGCACAGTTACGGGTCAGCCAACTCCGAGTGTCGGACGTGGCAGTGGCAGAGGTAAAACCGAGCATAAGGATGCATCTAGCATTGGATCAGCCCCACCCCGATTGTATGAGATGAGGCGGACTGATGACGTGGGGACTGCCACTACGTCAGGTATTGTTTATATTTCGATGCACCCGGTAGATGTATTGTTTGATTCTGGAGCTACTCATTCTTTTATATCATTGTCTTGTGTGAATCGTTTGGGCCTAGACGGTCTCTCTACATGTGAACCTTTTATTGTTGGGCTGCCAAGTGGAGAAAGGATAGTTGGGGATCAAGAGATTGTCAATTGTCCTGTAACCATTGGCAGTAAAGATTGGTCATCCGATTTGATTGTGATCGATATGATGGGAGAGGATTTAATCCTCGGTGATGATTGGTTAAATCGGCATGGAGCGATAGTAGATTATCGTCGGAAAATAATTTCGATAGTCGCGCCGGATGGTACTAAACACATTTTTGAAGGGCAAAAACCTGGTACTTCTGGGAAGATTATTCGAGCCGTGAAGGCGATGAAATTATTGCGACGAGGTTGTACTAGTTATTGGTGTTACGCATTGAAGTCGGAAGTTGGCGAGGTACAGTTATCCTCTGTTCCAGTTGTGAATGAATTTCCAGACGTATTTCCGGATGATTTGCCGGGATTGTCACCACATCGTGAAGTGGAGTTCGTCATCGAACTAGAGCCCAATGTGGCGCCAATATCCAAGGCACCGTACAGAATGGCCCCATCGGAAATGCTAGAATTGAAGAAACAATTGGGTGAATTGTTGGACAAAGGTTATATTCGGCCTAGCGTGTCTCCATGGGGTGCACCGGTATTGTTTGTACGAAAGAAAGATGGGTCCTTACGGCTATGTATTGACTATCGTGAGTTGAATAAACTCACTATTAAGGACAAGTATCTGTTGCCAAGAATCGATGATCTATTTGACCAATTACAAGGGGCTATGGTTTTCTCCAAGATTGATTTGAGGTCAGGATATTACAAACTGCGAATTCGAGAATTCAGATATCCCCAGATCAGCATTTCGAACGAGGTATGGGCATTACGAAATCGTAGTTATGCCATTCGGTTTAACAAATGCTCCGGCGGCCTTTATGCAGCTTATGAACAAAACTTTTATCGAATATCTCGATAAATTTGTAGTGGTGTTTATCGACGACATATTAATCTATTCCAAAAGTGAGACGGATCATGCCGAACACTTGAGAATCGCGTTGAGTATTTTGAGGGCTGATAAGCTTTATGCTGAATTTTCTAAGTGCGAGTTCTGGCTTAGAGAAGTTTCTTTTCTGGGACACATCATCTCAGCCGATGGTATTCGAGTAGACCCTCAAAAGGTTGAAGCAGTCTTAGCTTGGGAGCCTCCACGGAATGTTAAGGAAGTTCGGAGTTTTCTAGGATTAGCGGGCTATTATCGTCGATTTGTTGAAAGATTCTCGAAAGTTGCTCGACCGCTCACCCTATTATTGCAGAAGACACGGAAATTTGAGTGGAGTGATGAGTGTCATAAGAGTTTTGATGAGTTGAAAAAAAGCGGTTGACTACGTCTCCGATCCTAGCCTTACCACAAGGAACGGAAGGTTTCGTTATTTATAGTGATGCTTCTAAACAAGGATTCGGATGTGTATTGATGCAAAATGAGAGAGTAGTGGCTTATGGGTCTCGACAATTAAAGCCATACGAGATGACTCATGATCTTGAGTTAGCCGCTGTGGTGTTTGCGTTGAAAATTTGGAGGCATTACTTGTATGGTTCTTCTTGTCGAGTGTATACGGATCATAAGAGCTTGAAGTACATATTTACGCAGAAGGAGCTAAATATGCGTCAGCGGCGATGGTTGGAACTCCTTAAAGATTATGATCTTGACATTCTTTACCATCCAGGTAAAGCGAACATCATTGCCGATGCGTTAAGCCGCAAGTCAGTCGTGTTGCAGAAGTTGGAACTACTTACCATTCAACTGAAGCTTAGACGAGAGTTGATTAATCTGGAAATTGAAGTTTGGCCTCACAGAACTCAAGGACAGTTGCATTTCCTTGAGATTACGTCCTCCGTGATGGAAGATATTAAGTCCAAGCAGTTAGATGATCTCTCAATTGTGCAGCTTCGGGAAGACAGTGTTAGAGGAAAAGCTCCTGGATTCTTAATCGATGAAGATGGAGTTCTTCGATTTCGAGGAAGAACTTGTGTACCTAATCAGGATGATCTCAAACAAGTTATTTTGAATGAAGCACATTCTACTCCATACTCGATTCATCCGGGTGTGAGTAAAATGTATAAGGACTTGAAGAAAAATTTTTGGTGGCCAAACATGAAGAAAGATGTAACAGAGTTCGTGTTGAAATGCTTGACTTGTCAACAGGTTAAAGCGGAACATCAGAGACCTGCCGGTAAATTACAACCGCTACCAATTCCGGAATGGAAGTGGGAAGATATAGCGATGGATTTTATTGTGGGAATGCCAAAGACGCGAAATGGAGTGAATATGATTTGGGTAATTGTTGATCGGCTAACCAAATCCGCGCACTTTCTGGGCATTAGAGATACTTGGGGACCGGAGAGGTTGGCTCGGTTATTCATTGCGGAGATTGTGAGACTCCATGCTGTTGGGATTCGGTGCCTAAAACGAAGGCCCAGCGGAAGCGGTAAAACGAAAATTAATTCGATCCGAATCCCTACGAGGATCGATCGAGCTACGTATATACGAATATATAAACGAAAGGCAAGAGTCGTAAGAAACTAACCCTCGAAGTCCGTTGATTAAATGGTAACCTTCTCTTAAGCTATTCCCCAAGCTTTAGTTTGATCTCTACGAGTTCAATCCGCTCCAAGCCCTTGAACGATCCAACGCCGAAAGCACCGCGTCTCTACTTGCCACGCGCCGGAAAAACGAACGGAATGACAACACCTTGCTATCCTCCGAGGATACGGCTAGAGCTAGGTGATGAAGCTTGCAATATGAGATTATCACACTCTAAGTGTATAACTCACAACTCTCAATTAATCTGTTGAAATTTCTCAAAGAAAACCAAGAAGAAATGAAGAACAAGAAGAAGACTTAAGAAATGAATTCAAAAATTCTTTTCTCTCTCTCTCTCTATTCATAAACCGTGAGAAAAATGAATGAATCATTTGAGAGATGATGTCTTCTACTTTTATTCTATTCCCACCCAAGATAACAACTCATCCCACTACAACACTTGCCCCACAAGTCTTAATCATCCATGAAAGAATGGAACAAGAAACAAAAGGAAGCAAGGTGGAAAGAGGGAGGGGGGGCAAGATGAAATTCAGACGAGTTCGGTTCGTTTCGGACTCCCGCGAGTCCAAACAGGTAAACTCCGATTCCATATCGATGTATTTATATCGATTAATTAATCCAATTAATTAAACATATCAAATACATTATAACATAATTAATTTCTCCAAGAAATAATTATATCCATGAATTAAATTAATCACCCGGTGATATATTTAATTCATTAGGCCGTAAATCAATTTATCCAATAAATCGATTTAGACATCTAATGTCCTAAATTTAGATATCCAATATCTAATATTCATAATGAGAGAATTAGCTTGATTCATTCCGTTGTCACCCTATTGCGCGACTCGGTAGGTCCGTCTCGATCGAGAATGGGAGGAACCAAAGAGTAGTAGCACCACCTAGCCACTCTGGCGGCTACACTGTACTTAACTGAGAATGAATGATTGGGATCATTCAAGAACTATTCTGTCGTGAATACCAGTATACGTATAAACCCTTCTTTCAAATGTCCCGATCAAGTTATAGGGTCACGGTCACTCAAACCCTATCTGTACTTGACGCTATGCATGCGTTAATGCAAATCGAGATCATCGAGCTGTCGTGTATCTAATACAACTAGCTCCAATGCTTTGGCCAAAGACTTATGATCTCATCTGCCAATAACCGCATAGGACATATAACCCGCTCACTAATGGGAGAAAGAATTCTATCTTGGTATTCAGTAGGACCTGCTACTTGCCCGTCAAGATGCACGTCGAGGTTGACCCCCGCCTTCCGGTTTATAGGGTCGAACTACTCTAATGAAAATCTTGACGTCACAAGCACATCCCTACTAAATCCTCAAGTCGAAGGTTCACGAATACCTATCACAACCTTTCGATTCCGTCATTGACGTCCGGAGTGAAATCCATGTGACGAATCGAGGGTGAGTCGATTCGAGTATACTAATCCAATTAGCATACCTATAACATGTGCTCCCACTAACCATTAGTGTTCGACAGGCACTCTCCATGTCAAAGAACACGTCATACAAGTCTTCACATAAACTTAACGCCTACCAAGTTTCATCGACTTGCGAACAATTAAGTATTTGAGCTATAACCTTTCCAAAGGCCGACCCCTTATCCAATAAGGAGTGGAACGTTTTGCTCTCAAATACACGGACTAGTTTCTATATGTTTATTTACGAGTTAGGAATGCCAGTAACTACCAATAAATAAAGAAACATTCATTTGCCTTATATAAATGGTTTACATAATTACAAGTACAATGCCCTCACTCAACAACCTCTGAGTGGCATTCGAGGGCATACTCCTAACAATCTCCCACTTGCACTCAATGCCACACACGATGGTATCTAATACCCATGTTCTCCAGATGACGCTCCAAGCTAGTCTGAGAAAGTGGCTTGGTCAGTGGATCGGCGACGTTGTCGGCCGAGTCTACTCTGTGCAGCACAATGTATCCCTTGCGAACAAATTCTCTTACGAGATGATACTTCCTCTCAATATGTTTGGTGCTGTTTTGAAACCTCGGCTCCTTGGCCTGTGCTACAGCTCCGTCGTTGTCGCAGTACAGCGGAACAGGCAGCTCAGCACACGGTATCATTTGAAGTTCTCCTAGAAACTTCTTAATCCAGAACCCTTCCTTGGAAGCCTCCGAGGCTGCTTGATACTCAGCCTGACAGGTGGAATCAGCAGTCGCGCTTTGCTTGGCACTACGCCAAGATACTGCTCCTCCATTAAGAGTAAATATGTAGCCAGAAGTGGACATCGAGTCGTCCTTCAGTCCTTGGAAGTCCGAATCAGTGAATCCCACCACATCCAATTCTCCACCGCCATACATAAGAACCATATCTCTAGTTCTTCTCAAGTACTTGAGAACGTTCTTACAAAGCACTCAATGTTCCCTACCTGGGTTTGCCTGAAATCTACTCACCACGCTTACAGCATGCGCGATGTCAGGTCTTGTACACAACATAGCATACACAAGGCTACCCACGGCTGAAGCATATGGTATATTACTCATTTCCTTGCGTTGTTCCTCACTTTGAGGACACATCTTCAAGGTGAGTTTTATTCCATGTTGCATCGGTAGGAACCCTCTTTTAGAATCATGCATCTTAAATCGCTTTAAGATCTTATCTATATAGAGGGCTTGGGAAAGGCCTATTGTTCTCTTCGCTCTATCCCGGTAGAGACGAATACCAAGAATATAGGTTGCTTCTCCCAAGTCTTTCATGGAGAAATTACTCGAAAGCCAAGCTTTCACAGAACTAAGCATTCCCACATCATTTTCTATTAGTAGAATGTCATCTACATATAGTACTAAGAATGCGATCTTGCTCCCACTAACTTTCTTATATACACAAGGTTCCTCTTCATTTTGCACGAAGTCAAACTCTTTGACCGCCTCGTCAAAACGAAGGTTCCAACTACGCGACGCTTGCTTCAGTCCATAAATGGAACGCTGAAGCTTGCACACTTTCTGAATATCGACTTCAGACACAAAGCCTTTAGGCTGCTCCATATAGATTTCCTCCTCGAGGAATCCATTAAGGAAAGCCGTCTTTACGACCATTTGCCATATCTCATAATCGTGGTAGGCATCTATAGCAAGCATCATGCGAATAGACTTGATCATGGCTACGGGCGAGAAGGTATCGTGGTAATCGATCCCTTCCTTCTGGGTATAACCCTTTTCCACAAGCCTGGCCTTATAGGCGTCAACCTTGCCATCACCATCAGTCTTTCTCTTGTAGATCCACTTGTTCCCAATAGTCACTATACCCTTGGGGCGGTCTACTAGAGTCCAGACCTGATTGACATGCATCGAGTCTATCTCAGCTTCCATAGCTTCACGCCATTTCGCGGAGTCTACATCCACCATCGCTTGGTCATAGGTTGTTGGGTCAGTCTCTTGGCTATCACTTGGAACCTCATGGAGACCCAGCTCCTCCAAGTGCACAAGCCCATACCTCTCAGGTAAATGAGACACCCTACTAGACCTACGAGGTGGTTGTACTTGTGTTTCAGAAAGTTCGGTTCCAGTTTCTTGCACAGGTGTCTCTCGAGGAGTTTCATTGTATTCTTCTAAAGAAATACTTCTACCTGCTCCGCCTTCCTGAATGAACTCATCTTCCAGAAAGTGTGCTTGTAAAGCAACAATGATCCTTCGATCTTCGGGCATGTAGAATAGATATCCCATCGTCCCAGATGGGAATCCAATGAAACGTCCCTTCGCAGACCTAGCTTCCAACTTTTCCACCTTAGTCTTCTTGACATAAGCGGGACATCCCCAAATCCTAATATGATTAAGACTTGGTTTCCTTCCTTCCAACATCTCATGTGGAGTTTTAGGAACGGATTTGGAAGGACATCTGTTCAAGATATACGCGGCGATCAGAGTGCATACCCCCACGTAAATCGGCAAGTCAAGATAGCTCAAGATGGAACGGACCATGTTCAACGTGGTCCGATTCCTTCTTTCCGACACACCATTTAACCGAGGAGTACTGGAGGTGTTAGTTGTGAAACTATTCCATGTTCCTTAAGGAACTCGTCAAACTCCGTACTCATATACTCGCCACCTCGGCCCGACCAAGTGCTTTGATATGATTACCGTTTGTTTCGACTAGGGCCTTGAATTCCTGGAATTTCTCAAAGGCCTCGGATTTATGTTTCATTAAGTATACATAACCATACCTAGTATGATCATCTGTAAACGTAATGAAATATTGATATCCGTCACGTGCTGCTTCCAAAGCACCACATACGTCGGTATGGATTAATCCCAGTTTATTAGCGGCTCTTTGAAATGTCCCTGTGAAGGGGGACTTAGTCATTTTGCCTTTAAGGCAAGATTCACAAGTAGGAAAGGGATCCGATCCCAATGGACCCATAAGTCCATCTTTTTCCATCTTGTAAACCTTGGTCTGACCAACATGACCAAGTCTAAGATGCCATTTCAAAACTTGATTGGTTTCATCCCTACCGCATTTTCTAGTTATAGTATTCACAACTACTTTGTTGTTGAGATTTAGATGATACAATCCATTCAACAATGTAGCAAGATCACTAGTTTATTTCTAAAATAAATTTTGCAGAACCATCACCAATGAAAAATGAAAAGCCTTGTCGGTCCATGACCTAATGGATACAATGTTTTTGTGCCCCTTGGGCAAAACAAGTACATCTTCTAAAGTCAAAACAAAGCCGGATTCTAAACCCAAAAGAAGTGATCCTATGTCGGTCGCCTCGACACTATGCCCGCTTCCGACTGTGATCATAACTTCTCCAGCTCCAAGCTTCCTACTTTGTTCCAGATCCTGATTCACGGTACAAATATGAGAACTAGCACTTAATCCGATATCAGAAGTAGAAAATATATGAGCATAACAATTTGTTTCCAAAACTAAAAGTTCTGTACCTGAAGTGCCATGAAGAATCGGACAGTCTCTAGCCCAGTGGCCCAGCTCACCGCACTTGAGACAAGCATCCTTCTTCTTCTTGTTCTTTGGAACCAACGGGGCCTTGCCCTTTCCCTTAAGGTCCTTAGCTTGTGGTCCAGTCCGCTTCTTGGTCTTTTTCTTCTTATTCTTAGACTTCCGAAGTCCAGATGAAATCACAAGTGCAGACTCCTTCATCCGCGGGGTCTTCATCTGAGACTGAGCGGTCACCAGTTTGTTCATTAGCCCAGCTAAATTACATGCAATCTCATTGCAGTTGAAGTTCATAACAAACTGTGAGAAGGAATCAGGGAGAGACTGTAGGATAAGGTCGGTTTGGAAAGAAGTATCCATTTTAAAATCAAGAGCCTCCAATCTCTCGATCATGGATATCATTTTGAGGACGTGTTCCCCAACTTTCTCACCTTCCTTCATCCTTGCACCGAACAGTTGCTTGGATATCTCAAATCTAGCGATTCACCGTGCTCACCATAAAGCTCGGTTAAGTGAGATAGAATCGCCTAGCGAAGTCATTTTCTCATGAGCTCTCAAGCTCATTAGACATGGAAGCCATCATATAAGCACGGACTTTCACGTCATCCTTAACCCACTTTTCGTGGTTTTCAATCTCTTCTGATTGGCTCGAGTCCGCATAGGAGGCGCCGGAATGTCCGTCTCCAAGACGTATCCCAAAGTGCCTCTATACCGAGGACAATCATCGATTGCGGAGCCAATCCACAAAGTTAGGTCCCATTAAGGTGTTCTTTTCGAGTAGAATTGCGAGTGGATTCATTGTCATATTGAGATTTGTCTCGCATTAAGTATAACAGATTAATTAGTGACTCATTCAATTATGTTACGAGTATAGAATTTAAGGTCTATTCTATTCTTGTTACCCGGCTCCCACTATTTTATCTAATAACACACTCCCATGTGAAATCCGAAGTATCGTCGCTCTACTTCATAGTGGTGATCGAGTTCTTTATAAATCTTAATAGAGGGCAACCAATGTGTTTCTAGTCTATTAATTTTCATAAAGTGGTGTCCAACACCAACCCATCTAATGGATGATTCGATCTTCTTTTTCCCCTTGTTCACTCCCCTCAACCTATACGGTTTCTATGGTTCGTGAACAAGTTAAGTTAATACCATCGACGCAAATCAGTTTCACAATTGAATCTTATCCGGCAACCTAACAGGTTTCTAGGGATAAAATTTGCTCCAACCGAAGGCATCCAATGCGCTCCCGGTAATTTATCCGTCCTCCCCGAACGACTACCCTGATAACTCGGAAGCATAGCACATCCGGTTTGGATTTCAATTTCCCGAAAACTCGATGGAGGGAAGGAAAAACTTTGAAACCTTATAAACTTAATTATTTGTTGTGGGAGAATTATCACGATTAACGTTACACTTTGCACATTAATCGTTTAAGCGCGTTTGTGGCATTCATACAATATGAAACAACCATTCACAACCTAGTTGCTACCAACATGTGGTTCATGGACCGTTCCTAGAAAACAAAAACTCCGTAATCTAATTACAAGTCTTCGTCTTGAATCTTCGTCTTCTCGAAATGGATCTTCCTCCGGTCTTCGTCATTACATATAAATTTTACATCAAAAATTGCATCCTAGATACAAACATTTCTAGTAAAATAAATAGGCTCAAAACGGCCTTTACAACCCAATCGAATAAAACGAACGATTCAAAAACTAAGTCCACGAACCACATCCCCATTCAAAAGCATTCATCCAATAAATACTAAATAAATGGAAAGCGTAGAGATACATTGATCCAATCAACAATACGAACCGATCCAATCGATTCACACAATCGGTAATATGATAACGTTCAAAATAATTCGGTCGACCATAAATATTCCAATTAATCAAATTTCCCTTATAAAATGAAATACCATAAATCATTTTAATCATATTAAATAAAATTTAACATGAGGGAGATTAATTTTCAAGAATACGAAAAATCGAGCCGGGCGAAAATGGCTGCCATGGCGAGTCACTGTCGGCATCTTCCGTGATGGCACGGCATGGCGAGTCACGCTCGGCGGCTACCGTCGGGCACGGCCGTGTCTCGACACGGTCGGAGTGCTGCTGGCGATGGCAGGGCTGACACGGCCGTGTCACCGGACACGCGAAGTCACCCTGGCGACTTCACGCCCTTTGTCGAAAAATCATCCGACGACGATTCGGAGCTCGATTTTCGACCGGATATCCAATATCAATATTTTTCAACATTCATATCTTCAATATAAATCATATTTCCAAGAAATTAAGATTTATATTTAGACATAAACTTACGAAAAATATAACTACAACGAACGTAAAAATATATACCACGATTATGACTAAAATGATTCCAAATCATTCACCATCTAATCAAGAATTCCAAATGCCAATATCGTATATACGATCGCAAGACCTACGCTCCGACACCACTGTTGGGATTCGGTGCCTAAAACGAAGGCCCAGCGAAAGCGGTAAAATGAAAATTAATTCGACCCGAATCCCTACGAGGATCGATCGAGCTACGTATATACGAATATATAAACGAAAGGCAAGAGTCGTAAGAAACTAACCCTCGAAGTCCGTTGATTAAATGGTAACCTTCTCTTGAGCTATTTCCCAAGCTTTAGTTTGATCTCTACGAGTTCAATCCGCTCCAAGCCCTTGAACGATCCAACGCCGAAAGCACCGCGTCTCTACTTGCCACGCGCCGGAAGAACGAACGGAATGACAACACCTTGCTATCCTCCGAGGATACGGCTAGAGCTAGGTGATGAAGCTTGCAATATGAGATTATCACACTCTAAGTGTATAACTCACAACTCTCAATTAATCTCTTGAAATTTCTCAAAGAAAACCAAGAAGAAATGAAGAACAAGAAGAAGACTTAAGAAATGAATTCAAAAATTCTGTTCTCTCTCTCTCTATTCATAAATCGTGAGAAAAATGAATGAATCATTTGAGAGATGATGTCTTCTACTTTTATTCTATTCCCACCCAAGATAACAACTCATCCCACTACAACACTTGCCCCACAAGTCTTAATCATCCATTAAAGAATGGAACAAGAAACAAAAGGAAGCAAGGTGGAAAGAGGGAGGGGGGGCCAAGATGAAATTCGGACGAGTTCGGTTCGTTTTGGACTCCCGCGAGTCCAAACAGATAAACTCCGATTCCATATCTATGTATTTATATCGATTAATTAATCCAATTAATTAAACATATCAAATACCTTATAACATAATTAATTTCTCCAAGAAATAATTATATCCATGAATTAAATTAATCACCCCGTGATATATTTAATTCATTAGGCCGTAAATCAATTTATCCAATAAATCGATTTAGACATCTAATGTCCTAAATTTAGATATCCAATATCTAATATTCATAATGAGAGAATTAGCTTGATTCATTTCGTTGTCAATCCTATTGCGCGACTTGGTAGGTCCGTCTCAGTCAGCAATGGGAGGAACCAAAGAGTAGTAGCACCACCTAGCCGGCTGGCGGCTACTGCACATGCCCCAATCGAGAACGAATGATTGGGATCATTCAAGAACCATTCTCGTGAATACCGGTATACGTATAAACCCTTCTTTCAAATGTCCCGATCAAGTTATAGGGTCACGGTCGACCAAACCCTATCTGTGCTTGACGCTATGCATGCGTTAATGCAAATCGAGATCATCGAGCTGTCGTGTATCTAATACAACTAGCTCCAATGCTTTGGCCAAAGACTTATGATCTCATCTGCCAATAACCGCATAGGACATATAACCCGCTCACTAATGGGAGAAAGAATTCTATCTTGGTATTCAATAGGACCTGCTACTTGCCCGTCAAGATGCACGTCGAGGTTGACCCCCGCCTTCCGGTTTATAGGGTCGAACTACTCTAATGAAAATCTTGACGTCACAAGCACATCCCTACTAAATCCTCAAGTCGAAGGTTCACGAATACCTATCACAACCTTTCGATTCCGTCATTGACTGTCCCGGAGTGAAATCCATGTGACGAATCGAGGGTGAGTCGGTTCGAGTATACTAATCCAATTAGCATACCTATAACGTGTGCTCCCACTAACCATTAGTGTTCGACAGGCACTCTCCATGTCAAAGAACACGTCATACAAGTCTTCACATAAACTTAATGCCCAGTCAAGTTTCATCGACTTGCGAACGATTAAGTATTTGAGCTATAACCTTTCCAAAGGTGCGACCCCTTATCCAATAAGGAGTGGAACGTTTTGCTCTCAAATACACGGACTAGTTTCTATATGTTTATTTACGAGTTAGGAATGCCAGTAACTACCAGTAAATAAAGAAACATTCATTTGCCTTATATAAATGGTTTACATAATTATAAGTACAATGCCCTCACTCAACAACCTCTGAGTGGCATTCGAGGGCATACCCCTAACACATGGTACCCCAAAAAGTATAGTGTCTGATCGCGATGGGCGTTTTGTGTCACATTTCTGGCAAGCAGTACATCGAGCACTCAGTACCAAATTGAATTTCAGCACCGCTTATCATCCCCATACGGACGGACAGTCGGAGAGGACGATCCAAACGCTGGAAGACATGTTGAGGGCTTGCGCGTTGGATTGGAAAGAAGATTGGGAGACTCATTTACCATTGATTGAATTTGCGTACAATAATAGTTGGCATAGTTCGATTGGGATGGCTCCGTTTGAAGCATTATATGGAAGACGGTGTAGA
The DNA here is from genome assembly GCA_033398695.1 of Orobanche coerulescens. Taxonomy (NCBI): domain Eukaryota; kingdom Viridiplantae; phylum Streptophyta; class Magnoliopsida; order Lamiales; family Orobanchaceae; genus Orobanche; species Orobanche coerulescens. The sequence continues at coordinate 111,091,099 of CM065815.1, read as the reverse complement.
TCGCCAATCTGTTGGGACGAACCGTACGAGTTACTTGGAGTAGAACCGGACTTGGTGGTTCATACTCGGGAAAAAGTTGCAATTATTCGGCAAAGGTTGTTGACTGCTCAGAGTCGACAAAAGTCATATGCCGACATTCGTCGTCGACCTTTAGAGTTCCAGGCGGGAGACCATGTGTTGTTGAAAGTATCGCCGACTCGTGGAGTTCCTCGGTTTGGTAAGAAGGGGAAGCTTTGTCCTCGTTATATTGGCCCCTTCGAGATCCTGGACAAGGTAGGCGATGTAGCTTATCGGCTAGCATTACCTCCGACGCTTAGTCATGTTCATAATGTGTTTAATGTTTCACAACTGCATAAGTATGTTCCCGATCCCAGCCATGTTATTGATTATCAAGAGATTGAGGTTAGTGATGATGTTACGTATGAAGAACAACCGGTAACCATACTAGAGCGACGAGTGAAACAATTGCGACGGAAAGTGATCCCGTTAGTAAAGGTCCAATGGTCTAAGCATGGAATTGAGGAGGCCACGTGGGAGACCGAGGATAGTATGCGTGCTCGATACCCCGAACTTTTTGTATCTTAAGTTTCGGGACGAAACTTCTTTTTAGGGGGTAAGGGTGTAATACCCGTGTATTTTATGAGTGTTATTTTGGATGTATTTTGTGGTATTGTGGTTATTTGGACCGTATATATTGATGATTGACCTTGGTATATTCATGGCTGATAATTGTTGGGTTCTGTGATTCTCGGATTGTGCTCGTTTTAGCCGGACTTTTTGCAAATTTAATTTTGGAAAATAGCAGTTAGCGCACGCTAAGACTGTATGTCTAGCGCACGCTAACCAGGTTCGAGTAGCGTGCGCTACTCTTGGGCAATAGCGTGCGTTAGGCCGCTGGACAGTGAACTTTCTGGACTCTGGAATGGAGCGCTAGCGTACGCTATGGTAGAGCTAGCGTACGATATTTTGATGTACTAGCGCATGTTACTTGTTGGATAGCGTGCGCTAGGATGTCAGGTCAGTGAGGACAGAAACGTTTCTGGACTGCATGTACTTGCAGGTAGCGCACGCTACTGTATGGAGTTAGTGCGCGCTAGTGGCAATCGATAGCGCACGCTAACAGATAGTTCAGCGTACGCTACCGGAGTCTGGCAGAAAGTTCTGGACTGCCTTTTCTTCAGCAGTGCACCTCAGTAGTCGTAGCGTGCGCTAATGCCTCCCAGTATATATATGGGGGGCAGGTTCCAGAAACGTCATTTTTCACCTCTTCCTCTTCCCTTCGGCGGCTGGGCGATTTGGAGTGTAGTTAGACGTGGTTTTCGACCAGTTTTCACCATCCAACAACATTTTCGTGTTCCTAGACTAAATCTAACAAGATTTCATCCAGTGTATCATCCAAATCAAGGTAAGATTGTTCAATCCCTAGTTTTTCGGAATTTTGAGGGTTTTGTTTAGATCTCGTCCTTCTAATCCGTTTTAAACCTTGAATTGGGTCAGATTATGATTGTGAGACCATAATCCCTTGATTTTCTTGAAGTCTACGAATTTTGTTTGAGTTCCCACCTATTGATTGGAGTATGAACAACTCCGCCTTAGTAGTGTTTGATAGTTTGTCCCTAAGAGTAGAATTTGAAGGGAATCCTTCCTTTTCCATGGTGTTGTGTTTTAATTCGGTATTTCGATGTGTTAGGATCGAATTGTTGAAGGAAGTTCGGACTGTACATTCATCCGTTCGCCGTTTCTCGTGTCGTTCAAATTGAGGCAAGTACTTTGATTGTGTTTAATGTACATCGTGTGAATATGTAAAAATGGAATTTGTGCCAAATTGTTGATCGGGTGTGTGTGAGCCGAGTAAAACCAATGAGGGTCCCCTGGGGTCCGGTAGGCCGCGTATCCCTACGGATCACTCAGTTGGGCTATACACCAGGGAGGGCCTGACGAGGCGTCTATGGGGTGTGTATCTTGCTTGAGAGGTACAGGGCCAGTATAGCTCGGGAGGTTTTTTTGTGATGATGACTGTGATGTGGTATTCCAGAATATCTGTGATGGCACTATGATTTCTGTGGTTTTTATTGATTATTCACTTGTTGTACATATTCTAGAATCATTGTACTTGCACCGGCTTCTTGCTGACCCCTCCTGGGGTGGATATACTTTTGTGTATTCAGGTACAGGTCCAGTGGGAGGTCTAGCACAGGACGGACACGAGCTTGGTGGGCAGCATTGATATCGTGCATCATTTTGAGTTGGTGGTCATATGGTCATGGTCAAAGTCATGTTTTGGTTTTGTACTCGTAGTCTTGTCCGGTGCTGTATGTCATGTCATTATTAATGGTTAATGATGTTATTGTATTCCAGTTGTGAACGGTTGTATTGGTTATGATCCCACGGGATGATATGTTGTTTGGTATTGTGATGTATGTCATGTTGAAATTGAAGTTGGTTTTGATTGTATGAACGTTTATGTTTGTTGTATTTAATGCGTTTTATTTGGGTCTAAGCCTGGTAGGTTCTCCAAAAAGGATCTACGGCGCTGTAATATTCCTGTAAATCACGGGGATGTTACACGCGTCGCGCCCATTGAAACCTTACGAAGTCAACTACCCCACTCATGACTTAGAACTTACTGGTGAGATCTATGCTTTGAAGATTTTGAGATATTAATTATATGGTTCCACGTGTAACACCCCCGATATATTCAGAAATATTACAGCGCCGTAAATCCTTTACATAAGGATTTACAAGGCTGAAGAATTGAACAGACATTAAAAGGTACTAACGAATAGAAATAACGGAATTACGATACAACAGTTCTGACTAAATACTAAAAATAAATACAATTGTTCAACAGAAACTCAATAATACATCACCAAATTCAAATTCATCATAAATGATTTCGTACTCGAGTACTTATTGAAATAACCAATAAACAACAAACAAATGAACCCGGCCAAAACATCACTCTGCACCCTCGTCGTCATGCAGCTCCAGTGGTTGTTTTCCCGCTCTCCTGGATCCTGAACATAAACAAAATGTTCACCCCCGAAGGGGTTAGCACAACGATGCTAGTACAAGTACCACAACATATTATTCATATCTCTCGAAGAATAATAACGTAAACGACAAAATACCAACGAGTCTTCCCCTACGAGAAACTCATAAATGACATACACAACTGATAATCACAACATGATATCATAACATACACATGGTAATTCCGTCGATCCAGCGTTCACTGCCTAGAACCCACGATGATCCCGTCAGACCAACCCGTGGTGGAAAAACCCGTCCGATGATCCAGCGCACGCTAGCATAGATCCCCCGATGATCCCGTCGGACCAACACGAGGTGGACATACAACAACGACATACATGCATGACAATATGTATAACATCAATACATAAAACAAATAAAGTACTTGCCTCGATTTGAAGACAAGAACAATACTTCCACGAAAACGAACACTCGAAGGTCGTCCTCCTCAATCAATCACGTAACAAGATCAAACCTTAACAAAAGAAATGATATAGGATTTATCTCACATCGTACGAATGTTTAACAATTCGATTTACGGCTAAAAGTTCATAAAATGTAATCTGCCTGAACTGCTTAGCGCACGCTAAGTACTCTGTATAGCGTGCGTTAAGTGCCTTTCGATAAGCGCACGCAAACAACAAAGCCTAGCGTACGCTAACTATGTATGGTCAGTACTTCACTGATCAGTCGACTGACTCGTCTGATGGCCTAGCGTACGTTACGTACCAAACGTAGCGTACGCTAACTCATGCTCGATAGCGCACGTTAATCTTTATAGCTTAGCGTGCGCTATCTGTGCATGGCAGTTTACTGCTGGGCAGTAAACTGTTCTCATCATGATCAAAACAATGAAATCTTCCGTGATAATTCATGTTACCTCCTTGAATATCATGTACATACGATTATGAATGATCTTACGGATAACAACAACTTCGGATTCAAGGATATGCATACCATTATAAAACCATATTCCATTACGACTACAAATCTTCATACGACAATTCGAAAGGCTTAACGGTTGATATCGACACCTTTATATCCATCAAAATTATCATACTGAAGTGGTTTAACATTCCATCTATACTAGATAAATCCTTCCATGATCAATCCCTTAGATTCATCTAACAACAATGATGTTAAAGTCAAGTCCATGATTGCTATGAAGTCATCTACTAGATTCGGATTACTAATGATAGAAGCTTCCTTTACTTGTTCAATGTAATAAGATTCGAATCATGATGATCATAATCAAGGTACTTAAGGCTTATTCATCTCAATATTCCAAACTTGATGTACTTTGGATAATTCACTTATGAAAATCAATATCTCGTTAACATGATCATCCAATTCTTTAGAATCCAACTCAAAGTCTGGAGATAGGTTGAACATACCTTAATATGATGAAAATCACTGAACCGTAAGGTAGAATCCGACTCCGGTTGGTTGTATGCCACTCCAAGGTGCTATTCCACTTCAATGATTACTCCCAAGTGATAACCAATATACAAACACCAACAAGATGTGTTCTAAGTGTGTAGAAGGATTATTACAGCTCTCTGGCCTCTCAAGAATGCATAATGGACGAGTAAAATGTAAGCCAAAATGGGTTGTTGTCCCATTTATAATATTCTGCATTTTAACAAGTTAGCGCACGCTACTAAGCTTTCCTTAGCGTGCGCTAATAAGAGTTGAAAAGAACTATCCAGGTTCATCCGCGGGAATCTTATCCGGACCCATGTCCCGGCTGGCGCATGTGCTATCCGTCCCGCTCAATAATTGAGTTCTTAGCGCACGCAACTCCTACCTGCTTAGCGTGCGCTAGTAGTAGCCCGATAGCGCGCGTTAAGCTACATTCTTAGCATGCGCTATCACGAGTTTGCATGAGAAATTTTGCATGTTTCTATACTTATGTACAAAGATATCAATGCAAGAAATATCATACTCCAATAATCAAAACCACAAATCCGAATAATACAGGGTTTGAATACAGATGAAATACACCGTAATAAATCCGGATATTACATACTCTCCTACTAAAAAGGAGTTTCATCCCGAAACTCAAGACGAAAATAACTCGGGATATCTAGACTTCATATCAGCTTCCGTTTCCCATGTGGCTTCTTCCATTCCGTGACGTGACCATTGAACTTTGACCAAAACGATTGGTTTGTTCCTCAGCTGCTTAACTCGACTCTCGAGTATCTTGACCGGTCTTTCTTCAAACGTCCCATCCTGCGCGACTTCGATCTCACCGAAATCAATGATATGGTAAAGTGCCGTATATACCTCCGTAACTGGGATACGTGGAACACGTTATGAACATGGCACAAGGACGGCGGCAATGCCAATCTGTATGCCAACTCTCCAACTCTCTCGAGGATCTCAAATGGTCCGATATATCTCGGACTCGGCTTTCCTTTCCTTCCGAAACGAAAGATTCCCCGAGTAGGAGAAACCTTCAAAAGTACGTGATCTCCAGTACTGAACTCCAATGGGCGACGACGTACGTCTGTGTAAGATTTCTGGCGACTCTGGGCGGTCAACAGCCTTTCACGAATCAAGGCTATCTTCTCTCGAGTCTGCACGATCAACTGCAGTTACATTCGATCAAGTCTGACGAATCATCCCAACATAGGGGCGATCTACATCTCCTCCCGTATAATGCCTCAAACGGTGCCATCTTAATGGAAGCATGCCAACTATTGTTGTAGGTAAATTCAATCAACGGTAGATAAACTTCCCAATCGTTTGACCAATCTAAGGCACAGGCCCTTAGCATGTCTTCCACCGTTTGTATAGTCCTCTCGGATTGTCCGTCAGTCTGCTGGTGATAAGCTGTGCTGAAGTTCAATTCGGTCCCCAAGGCCTTATGAACTGCTTTCCAGAAGTGAGACACAAAACGACCGTCTCGATCAGAAACAATGGTCTTCGGCGTACCGTGCAATCGAACTATCTCCGAAATAAATACCCGTGCTAACCTTTCTGGTCCCCATGTATCCTTAATGCCTAGGAAATGAGCGGATTTGGTTAAACGATCAACTATCACCCAAATCATGTTCATTCCTGTCCTGGTTCTCGGCATATTAGTGATAAAGTCCATCGATATGTCCTCCCACTTCCATTCAGGAATTGGGAGCGGCTTCAACATTCCAGCAGGCCGTTGATGCTCGATCTTAACCTGCTGACAAGTCAAGCATTTAGAAACATAGTCCGCTACATCTTTCTTCATGTTGCCCCACCAGAAAATCTGCTTCAAGTCCTTATACATTTCTTGGTGCACAGGTGGATAAAATAGGCGAATCGTGAGCTTCCTTCATAATCGTCATTTGAGAACATCATCATCGGGAACGCAGAGTCGGTTCTGAAATCTCAAAACTCCATCATCATGAATTATGAATCTGGGAGCCTTTCCTTTGATCACTTCATCACGTAACCGAATCATCAGAGGATCATCTGCCTGTCTAGATTTGATTCCTTCGGTTAATGATGAAGTTATCTCCATCACGCACAGTTGTCCTTGGACTCTTTGTAACCACACTTCAATTCCTTCGCGAATCATCTCTCGTTGAAGGCTAAGTTGGGAGGTCAGCGTCTCTAGCATCTGAATAGAAACAGGCTTGCGGCTAAGTGCATCGGCCACTACATTTGCTTTGCCTGGATGATACAAAATCTCCAAGTCATAGTCCTTGATCAGCTCTAACCATCTTCTTTGCCGCATGTTCAACTCTTTCTGACTGAATATGTACTTGAGACTCTTATGATCCGTAAAGATCTGACAGTGAGTCTCGTACAGATAATGCCTCCAGATCTTCAAAGCAAAAACTACTGCTGCTAGCTCCAAATCATGTGTTGGTTAATTCACTTCATAAGGTTTCAGCTGTCGCGACGCATAAGCGATCACCTTATCATTCTGCATCAATACGCACCCAAGTCCTTGGTTCGAAGCATCACTGTAAACTATAAATCCTCCAGTTCCCTGTGGAAGTGATAGAATCGGTGCCGTCGTCAATCTCTTCTTCAATTCATCAAAGCTAATCTGACACAACTCATTCCACTCAAACTTTTGAGTTTTCTGCAGGAGTCGAGTAAGTGGGCGGGAGATTTTAGAAAACCCTTCCACGAATCGACGATAATATCCAGCAAGTCCTAAGAAGCTTCGGACTTCTTTCACGTTCTTTGGAGGCTTCCAATCCATAATTGCTTCGATCTTATGAGGATCTACTCGGACTCCTTCAGCTAACACCACATGGCCGAGGAACATTACTTCTTTTAGCCAGAATTCACACTTAGAAAGTTTGGCGTACAATTGCTCGCTTCTCAAAAGTTCCAATACAATCCGCAAATGTTGCGCATGTTGTTCCGGACTCTTAGAATACACTAGAATGTCATCAATGAACACGACCACAAATTTATCCAAAAATTCAATGAACACTCTGTTCATCAATTGCATAAATACAGCAGGTGCGTTAGTGAGACCAAACGGCATCACTACAAACTCATAATGTCCGTAGCGAGTTCTGAAGGCTGACTTCAGAACATCAGATTCTTTAATCCTCAGTTGATGATATCCAGATCTCAGATCGATTTTAGAAAATACTGTTGCCCCTTGCAACTGGTCAAACAGATCATCAATCCGTGGCAACGGATACTTGTTCTTAATCGTCATCTTGTTCAGCTCTCGATAGTCAATACACAGTCGGAGCGATCCATCCTTCTTTCGGACAAAAAGAACTGGCGCTCCCCAGGGTGAAATGCTTGGTTGAATATAGCCCTTGTCCAGTAACTCCTCCAGTTGCTTCTTCAGTTCGTACATCTCAGTAGGTGCCATACGATACGGCGCCTTAGAAATTGGTGTAGCTCCGGGTTCCAGCTCAATGGTAAATTCTACATCCCTTCGTGGAGGTAGTCCAGGTAACTCGTCAGGAAATACATCTGGAAATTCGTTCACAACAGGAATGGATGAAAGTTCCACAATTTCGTCTTCTTTCTTCATTGCATAACACCAGTACCCGATACAGCCCTGTTTCAACAATTTGACAGCTTTCATCGCCTTGATCAATTTTCCTGAGCTTCCCGGTTTCCACCCCTCGAACAATATCTCGGAACCATCGTCAGCGATCAGCGAGATATTCCTCCTTCGGTAGTTTACAATTGCTCCATATCGATTAAGCCAATCGTCTCCGAGTATCAGGTCGTCTCCTTGCATTTCTATCATGATCAGATTTGAGAGCCACTCTCTGCCTCCAAATGATACAGGGAAATTTCTAGTTTCTAAGTTTCCGACAATCCTCTCTCCACTCGGTAAACCAACGACATAAGGTTCACAAGTATGAAAACTGGAAATATTCAAACGATTTACACAAGACAAGGATATAAAAGAATGTGTAGCTCCTGTATCGAATAAAACGCTAACTGGCTGGGAAAGGATCTGGACAGTACCTGATGCGACAGCAGCATCTTGATCATATGTCCTCCTCATCTCGTACAGACGTGGGGGAGCAGATCCTGCACTCGATGTCCCCTTTCGGTCCCATTGTCCTCTGCCTCGTCCGCGGCCAAAATTCTGAGGCATCTGAACACTTTGCTGCGTCTGTTGGATACTGGCTTCCTTCTGAACTGGCTGTTGTGTACGGGCTCTAAAAGACTTTGCAGCCTCTTCACAAAACACTGCCCGGTGTCCCTCTCGTCCATAATCAAAACAAGTCACGGCAGGAAGGGGGCAATTCCGTCGATAGTGCCCCATCTGGGCGCTGTTAAAGCATTTCCTGGTAACATCAGTAATAGTTGATGTCGCTCCGAAGTTCTTTCCGCTCCTAACTGGGTGCGGAGGTTTCTTAAAAGAGTGAAAGGATGACTGGGCCTTACGGGGCCCGCTGTTCTTGTGCTCTGTAAAAGTACCAGAGACTTTCTGTTTCTTGGATTCCGAAAATTTCTCCATAGCTGTTTCCTTGATCTCATACGCCAACGCCTTATCCTGGTATTGACGGAGTGTGGTACATTCAAATCCGGACATGTACCTCTGGATTTCTGGTTTCATCCTCATATCGAAATGGATCATCATTTCTGCATCTGTTCTGACCAGATGTCGAACAAATGCTAGCTGCTGGTTAAACGTCTTAATTGCCTGGGATACTGGCACATCAGAAGGCTGAGCGGAGAAAAACTCCCGAATTTTGGCTTCCCTCACAGGACGAGGGCAATACTGAGCTTCCATCATCAATCTAAACTCTATCTCGTTCTTTACATGTTGTGTCTTTTTATACTCGAATATTAGAACGATGTTGTTTCCTGTATATTGAGTATTTATGCTTACAGTATGTTGAGAGGCGGACATGGACGTGGTCGCGGTCGTGGACGCGGACGAAGAAATGCTGAAAGGGAAGCGTCGCCTTCTAATCAGGCCAGTCATAGCTCAGGCGAGCCGCAACAATCTATTAATAACGAACCAGAATCATTGTACTTGCACCGGCTTCTTGCTGACCCCTCCTGGGGTAGATATACTTTTGTGTATTCAGGTACAGGTCCAGTGGGAGGTCTAGCACAGGACGGACACGAGCTTGGTGGGCAGCATTGATATCGTGCATCATTTTGAGTTGGTGGTCATATGGTCATGGTCAAAGTCGTGTTTTGGTTTTGTACTCGCGCGGGTACTGTCCGATGTTGTATGTCATGTCATTATTAATGGTTAATGATGTTATTGTATTCCAGTTGTGAACGGTTGTATTGGTTATGATCCCACGGGATGATATGTTGTTTGGTATTGTGATGTATGTCATGTTGAAATTGAAGTTGTTTTTGATTGTATGAACGTTTATGTTTGTTGTATTTAATGTGTTTTATTTGGGTCTAAGCCTGGTAGGTTCTCCAAAAAGGATCTACGGCGCTGTAATATTCCTGTAAATCACGGGGATGTTACACGCGTCGCGCCCATTGAAACCTTACGAAGTCAACTACCCCACTCATGACTTAGAACTTACTGGTGAGATCTATGCTTTGAAGATTTGGAGACATTAATTATATGGTTCCACGTGCCAAATCTTCATAGATCACAAAAGTCTCAAGTACATCTTCAAGCAAAAGGAGTTAAACATGAGGCATAAGAGGTGGTTGGAACTCATCAATGATTACGACGCGGATATCCAATATCACCCAGGGAAGGTAAATGTGGTAGCTGACACTCTTAGCGGAAAGACCACCAGGAGCACATATTATGTAGATTGACATCACAAGTGGAGCTGCAACGTGAGCTAACAAATAAGAACATTGGATCTATATTCGAGAAAAACAAGGACAACTGTGCACCATCAACCTGCGATTATCATTGCCGGAATTCTTTAGGGGCAAGTTAAGCCCATGTTTCATCAGACCTTTTGAATGCGTTGGAGACTTAGCTATCGCATAGCCCTATCATTATCTCTATAATGAGTCCATAACGACTTTCTCGTATCACAATTGAGGCATTATGTTCACAATCCCGGTCACAAGTTAAATCACGAAATTTTAGATATTTCCAAGGATACTACTTTCGAGGAGATACTAGTTGCCATTTTAGATTATCGCATAAATAAATTAAGGAATAAATCTATTCCTCTAGTTAAAGTCCAGTGGTCGCACCATGGAAATGAAGAAGCCACTTGAGAAATTAAAGAAGAAATGCGTAACTGGTACCCCGAGTTGTTCCAAACATAAGTTTCGGGTCGAAACATAATTTTTAGAGGGAGAGTATTTAATACTCAAATTGTTACCATTTTAAGAATGGAGGAGATAATTTTTAAAGATGCAGTATGATAATGTGCTTGGTTTATTTACTGCTATCAATGTTATACTTGATGTCTTTGCTATTTATGTGATAATATATTAGCTCCGCGAATGACGCAATATGATAATATGCTTGGTGTATTTACTACTATACGTGTCTTTGTTATCTATGTGATAATCAATGAGATCCTCTACTAATGTTGTACTTTATATTTTTAAAGAAATCGAATAACATTATCGATTAATCGTAAGGTCGGTTTGGAGAGAAGTATCCATTTTAAAATCAAGAGCCTCCAATCTCTCTTCTATTCTTGTTGTTGGGATTCGGTGCCTAAAACAAAGGCCCAGCAGAAGCGGTAAAACGAAAATTAATTCGATCTGAATCCCTACGAGGATCGATCGAGCTGTTGGGATTCGGTGCCTAAAACGAAGGCCCAGCGGAAGTGGTAAAAAGAAAATTAATTCCATCTGAATCACTACGAGGATCGATCGAGCTACGTATATACGAATATGAAAAACGAATTCACAAGAGATATAGAAACTCACCCTTGTAGTCCGTTGATAAGATGGATAACCTTCTCTTGAGCTATTCCCCAAGCTTTGCTTGATCTCTACGAATCTATTCCGCTTCAAGCCCTTGAACGATCCAACGCCGAAAGCACCGCGTCTCTACTTGCCACGCGCCGGAGAAACGACCGGAACGACAATCACCTTGCTATCCTCCAAGGATACGGCTAGAGCTAAGTGATGAAGCTATATATTTGTGATTACAACACTCCAAGTGTATAACTCACTTACTCTCAATGAATCTCTCAATTTTCTCCAAGAACAATTAAGATGATATGAAGAAGATGATGAAGACAATTGAGAAAATGGTTTCTCTCTCTCTCTCTCTCTCTCTCTCTCTCTCTCTCTATCTCACTCTCACGTAGGAATGTGTAGGTTGAAATGAAAGATGTCTTCGTCCCTCTTATTCAACTCCCCACTACTTGCAACAACTCATGCATGTGGGAATCTAACCCCACCTCCACAATTATCATTCATTAAAGAATGGAGACATAAGTCCAAAAGAAAGGTGGCTAGAAATGGGGGGGGGGCATGGAGAAACGGATGAGCTCGGTTCGTTTCGGACTCCCGAGAGTCCAAACAGATAAACTACAATTCCGTCCCGATGTATTAGTATAGTTTAATTAATCTAATTAATTTCATCATATCAACTACAAAATAATATAATTAATTTCTCCAAGAAATAATTATATACATGAATTAAATTAATCAGCCAGTAATTTATTTAATTCATTAGGCCGTAAATCAATTTATCCAATGAATCGATTTAAACATCCAATGTTCCAAAATTAGATATCCAATATCTAATATTCATAATGAGAGAATTAGCTTTATTCATTCCGTCGTCAATCCTATTGCGCGACTCGGTAGGTCCGTCTCAGTCAGCAATGGGAGGAACCAAAGAGTAGTAGCACCACCTAGCGAGCCTGGCGGCCTACACTGTACCCCAACTGAGAACGAATGATTGGGATCATTCAAGAACCATTCTTCCGGTTTACAGGGTCGAACTACTCTAATGAAAATCTTGACGTCACAAGCACATCCCTACTAAATCCTCAAGTCGAAGGTTCACGAATACCTATCAAAAACTTTCGATTCCGTCATTGACTGTCCCGGAGTGAAATCCGTGTGACGAATCGAGGGTGAGTCGGTTCGAGTATACTAATCCAATTAGCATACCTATAACGTATGCTCCCACTAACCATTAGTGTTCGACAGGCACTCTCCATGTCAAAGAACACATCATACAAGTCTTCACATAAACTTAACGCCCAGTCAAGTTTCATCGACTTGCGAACGATTAAGTATTTGAGCTATAACCTTTCCAGTGCCGACCCCCTTATCCAATAAGGAGTGGAACGTTTTGCTCTCAAATACACGGACTAGTTTCTATATGTTTATTTATGAGTTAGGAATGCCAGTAACTACCAGTAAATAAAGAAACATTCATTTGCCTTATATAAATGGTTTACATAGTTACAAGTACAATGCCCTCACTCAACAACCTCTGAGTGGCATTCGAGAGCATATTCCTAACACGAGCTACGTATATACGAATATATAAACGAAAAGCAACAGCTGTAAGAAACTAACCCTCGAAGTCCGTTAATTAAATGGTAACCTTCTCTTGAGCTATTCCCCAAGCTTTAGTTTGATATCTACGAGTTCAATCCGTTCCAAGCCCTTGAACGATCCAACGCCGAAATCACCGCGTCTCTACTTGCCACGTGCCGGAGAAACGACCGGAACGACGATCACCTTGCTATCCTCCGAGGATATGGCTAGAGCTAAGTGATGAAGCTTCCAATATGAAATTATAACACTCTAAGTGTATAACTCACAATCTCTCTTTTATGTCTTGATGTTTTCTCCAAGAAAAAACCAAGAACTTGTGATGAAGATGAAGAAGAAAAGGAAGACTATATGAGAAAACAATTCTCTCTCTTCAACTCTCACAACTCACATAGGAAGCTAATCATAATGTAGGAGGAAGAGTTAGTCTACCCCTTTTTATTCTTCATTCAACAACTCATCAAATCACTTTTATAATAAAAGAGATTCCATGTCCCCTATTGATAAATATTTCATGATATTAAATCATGAAGTCTTCCACCACATTAGGTGGAAGACAAAGAGGGGGCGGCCATCTAGAAGGGTAGGAAAAATTCGGTCCGTTTCGGACTCCCGTGAGTCCAAACAGATAAACTCCGATTCTGTTCCGATGTATTTATATCAATTAATTAATCTAATTAATTAATAATTTCAAATACATAATAACATAATTAATTTCTCCAAGAAATAATTATATTCATGAATTAAATTAATCACCCAGTAATTTATTTAATCCATTAGGCCGTAAATGAATTTATCCAATAAATCGATTTAGACATCCAATGTCCCAAATTAGATATCCAATATCTAATATTTATAATGAGAGATTACGCTCGATTCATTCTGTCGTCAATCCTAATGCGCGACTCGGTAGGTCCATCTCAGTCAGCAATGGGAGGAACCAAAGAGTAGTAGCACGACCTAGCCAGCCTGGTGGCCTACACTGTACCCCGACTGAGAACGAATGATTGGGATCATTCAAGAACCATTCTGTCGTGAATACCAAGAACGATAAACCCTTCTTTCAAATGTCCCCGATCAAGTTATAGGTCACGGCCACCAAACCCTATCTGTACTTGATGCTATGCATGCGTTAATGCAAATCGAGATCATCGAGCTGTCGTGTATCTAATACAACTAGCTCCAATGCTTTGACCAAAGACTTATGATCTCATCTGTCAATAACCGCATAGGACATATAACCCGCTCACTAACGGGAGAAAGAATTCTATCTTGGTATTCGAAGAGACTCGCTACTTGCCCGTCAAGATGCACGCCGAGGTTGACCCCCGCCTTCCGCATGGTGGTCGAACTACTTTAATGAAAATCTTGACGTCACAAGCACATCCCTACTAAATCCTCAAGTCGAAGGTTCACGAATACCTATCACAACCTTTCAATTCCGTCATTGACTGTCCCGGAGTGAAATCCGTGTGACAAATCGAGGGTGAGTCGGTTCGAGTATACTAATTCAATTAGCATACCTATAACGTGTGCTCCCACTAACCATTAGTGTTCGACAGGCACTCTCCATGTCAAAGAACACGTCATACAAGTCTTCACATAAACTTAACGCCATGTCAAGTTTCATCGACTTGCGAACGATTAAGTATTTGAGCTATAACCTTTCCAGTGCCGACCCCCTTATCCAATAAGGAGTGGAACATTTTGCTCTCAAATACACGAACTTAGCTTCTATATGTTTATTTACGAGTTAGGAATGCCAGTAACTACCAGTAAATAAAGAAACATTCATTTGCCTTATATAAATTGTTTACATAATTACAAGTACAATGCCCTCACTCAACAACCTCTGAGTGGCATTGGAGGCAATACTCCTAACAATCTCCCACTTGCACTCAATGCCACACACTATGGTATCTAATACCCATGTTCTCCAGATGACGCTCCAAGCTAGTCTGAGAAAGTGGCTTGGTCAGTGGATCGGCGACGTTGTCGGCCGAGTATACTCAGGCAAAGACAATGTATCCCTTGCGAACAAATTCTCTTACGAGATGATACTTCCTCTCAATATGTTTGGTGTTGTGAAACCTCGGCTCCTTGGCTCGCGCTTATAGCTCCGTCGTTGTCGCAGACATGGAATAGGCAAAAAGACATGGCACTTCTTAATCCGTAACCCTTCCTTGAAGCCTCCGAGGCCGCTTGATACTCACCGACAGTGGAATCGCAGCCGCGCTTTGCTTGGCACTACGCCAAGATATCGCTCCTCCATTAAGAGTAAATATGTAGCCGTAAGTGGCCATCGAGTCGCCCTTCGCCCCTTGGAAGTCCGAATCAGTGAATCCCACCACATCCAATTCTCCACCGCCATACATCAGAACCATATCTCTAGTCCTTCTTAAGTACTTGAGAATGTTCTTTACGGCAGTCCAATGTTCCCTACCTGGGTTTGCCTGAAACCTACTCACCATGCTTACAGCATGCACAATGTCAGGTCTTATACACAACATAGCATACATAAGGCTACCTACGGCCGAAGCATATGGTATATTACTCATTTCCTTGCGTTGTTCCTCACTTTGAGGACACATCTTCAAGGTGAGTTTTATTCCATGTTGCATCGGTAGGAACCCTCTTTTAGATTCATCCATCTTAAATCGCTATAAGATATTATCTATATAGAGGGCTTGGGAAAGACCTATTGTTCTCTTCGCTCTATCCCGGTGGAGTCGAATACCAAAAATATAGGTAGCTTCTCCCAAGTCTTTCATGGAGAAATTACTCGAAAGCCAAACTTTCACAGAACTGAGCATTCCCACATCATTTCCTATTAGTAGAATGTCATCTACATATAGTACTAAGACTGCGATCTTGCTCCCACTAACCCTCTTGTATACACAAGGTTCCTCCTCATTTTGCACGAAATCAAACTCTTTGATTGCCACGTCAAAACGAAGGTTCCAACTACGCGACGCTTGCTTTAGTCCATAAATGGAACGCTGAAGCTTGCACACTTTCTGAATATCGACTTCGGACACAAAACCTTTAGGCTGCTCCATATAGATTTCCTCCTCGAGGAATCCATTAAGGAAAACCGTCTTTACGTCCATTTGCCATATCTCATAATCGTGGTAGGCAGCTATAGCAAGCATCATGCGAATAGACTTGATCATGGCTACGGCCGTGAAGGTATCGTGGTAATCGATCCCTTCCTTCTGGGTATAACCCTTTGCCACAAGCCTGGCCTTATAGGCGTCAACCTTGCCATCACCATCAGTCTTTCTCTTGTAGATCCACTTGTTCCCAATAGGCACTATGCCCTTGGGGCGGTCTACTAGAGTCCAGACCTGATTCACATGCATCGAGTCTATCTCAGCTTCCATAGCTTCCCACCATTTCGGGGAGTCTACATCCACCATCGCTTGGTCATAGGTCGTTGGGTCGGTCTCTTGGCTATCACTTGGAACCTCATGGAGACCCAGCTCCTCCAAGTGCACAAGCCCATACCTCTCAGGTAAATGAGACACCCTACTAGACCTACGAGGTGGTTGTACTTGTGTTTCAGAAAGTTCAGTTCCAGTTTCTTCCACAGGTGTCTTCCGAGGAGTTTCATTGTATTCTTCTAAAGAAATACTTCTATTGTAATATCCGTAACTTTCCATTTTAGCAGTTTCCATTTTTGGTGTATGTCTATTTTTATCGACTTTCTTGTAACTATTTCGACATTTTGAATTTAGTTTGTTCTTGGAGTTTTTCCATTTGGACGAGTTTTGATGATGTTTTCACGTAATTTCATTTTATGACATGTTTTGCCGTATGAACGTTCGATTCTCATAAAACTTATTCGTTTCTGTTGTTTCTTGGTTTATACAAGTTTGTATGATTGAGTTGGTCATGTTGAGACTTTCGGTTTGTAAATCCGACGTCGTTTCGTGATTTTCGGGTACTTGGGCCATTTTTGTAATTTCCTAATAGTTTAGGGAATCTCGTTTTCGTTGTCACATTACGGACCCTCCGGTGGTCGGAATTGTATTTTCTTTCAGCGCTTAACTCCGTCGTCTTGTATATTTCGTGTTCGTATTTCTGGATTCTGTCCTTGTCATGCGTTTTGAGTTTCCTACCTTCGACAGCAGCATTCTGGGCTGGGCAGTGTTGAACTGCTGTGTTGATAGCGCACGCTACTCATTCTCCCTTGCGTGCGCTATTGATGTGCAGTTAGCGTACGCTAACACGTTACTGCTAGCGTGCGCTAACGAGTGTTATTTATCTACTGGACTGTTATAAGCCCCGTTAGCGCGCGGTACTTGTGTTAGTTAGCGTGCGCTAACTATGCAGTTTATAAAAGACAGCGGGCAGTTTCAGAACAGCAGTTTTATTCTTTTCGCTTCGTTTTCTTCGACGTGTGACTTCAGAGGCGATTTCCACCGGTACTGGTCGGAGTTCTCTTCAAATTCCATCACCGTAGAGTCGTGTTAGCATATTATCATCAGCATAATCATCCTCCATCGTTCGAATTCAAGGTATTTTCATCTAGAACCCTAACTTGTCAATTTTGGGGGGTTTTCGGGATTCTAGGGATTAGTTCCGAATTGTTCAATTATATTACGAAATTTCTTACCGGTTGTTGTTATTGAATGATTCTCAATACGTTTTTCTCGAATTAATCCGTGAATTGTTGATACGGGGAGATTTTGCGTAAACCCTCGCCCGTATCGGTTGATCATTCATGATCGTAGTTGTAATCGGGGTTATGGGTGTATTCCAATAGAGTATTGTTGTCTGTTGGGACTGAACTATGTTGATCCTTCGTTTAGGAACCGTCGTTTTCCACCCGGACCATTCGTAGTCGTATTTCACTTCCGTTTCTTCAAGAATGTCTCAAAGGCAAGTACTTTACATTTGTTTAGATGTTCTAGTATTTGAATTATGGCTGTATTGTGGTTGTTGTGGATGGATATGTGTACGTTCACCTAGGGACGGTCCGACGGGGCCTCTAGGGATACGTATTCCCGTGTGTGTGCATATCACGAACTGTGGTTGACCACCCAGGGATGTCCGACGGGGCTCTGCGGGGTACGGTGGCCATGAGTCTCGTACCAAGGTTAACTTTGAATTGTGATTTGTTGTAGATAATGTGTTTTGTGATTGTACATTGTAAATATTCTGGAATATAAAAGGTTTTTCGAAAATGATTTTTGGCGCATATATTCATCTGATTAGAATGTAGTTCAAATGGATTGTACTTGCACTAGCAGTTGTCGCTAACCCCTTAAATGGGGGAAATACTTTTTGTATTTCAGGTATCGATCGTGGGGACAAACGAGCACTTGAGCCGTATGAGGATGATGGGCAAGCATGATACTGTCCAGTAGTCGATTATTGGTGTTCTGTCTGTCGGTTATTATTGATATCTTGTTTTGGGGTTTCTGTATTATAAAACTGGTTTAAGTACTCGAGTACTTCCTTTTCAAAATTGTTAATGTTGTGTTCCCGTTTTGGGAAATGGATTGATGTTGGATTCTATTTGTCGGGTTGTAGTCTTTTATTTGAATTGTCGTTTTAATGATGATTGTTTGTCGTTAACGAATGTCTTGTTGGTACGTTAGCTTGGTGGATTCCACAGTGTGGGGTACATGGCGCTGTAATATGCCCTGAATGTCTTGGGGTGTTACAGAATATAGTATTAGAGCTTAGGTCTATGGATACCTAGGCTGTCGGTTATTTGGGTCTAGTTAAGTGTCGTTTTCGGGACAGTATCACTGCTATGCCATCATCTCAGTACGCCGGTGCTCGTAAGTTTTTCCTAACTTGACTCGTTTCACCATTCTGTTCTATTCCTGTCTTAGTATCTTGTTGCGTTTTGCGTTTGAATTGTTCTTACCCGTTACTTCTTCAGAAATCCTGCTGGTAGAGGGCGCGGACGTGGTCGGGGACGTGGCGCAGCCGGTGGGGCGGCCATGTCCGATCACTCGGGAACTGATTCGGCGATGCCTTATTTGTCGAACAGTGTTCCCCCTAGTTCCGGAGGTCAGCAGGACCAGTCTGCTAGCTCCGGTAATGCACATGAGAATGTTGGAGTGGCCAACATTTTGCAACAAGTAGCGAACCAGATGACGCTACTAACTCAGGCCGTTCTAGTCGGCCAAGCTAATGCCAACCCGGTTCCGCCTACGGGATCCGGCAATGATAAGTTACTTCAGGACGTGATTCGTATGCGTCCTCCGCAGTTTGATAGTGCTTCCGACCCCTCTGGTTGGGAGAATTGGCTATTCGAGATGGAGAAAGTATTTGAGGCTGCTAATTGTTCTGAGGAGAGGAAAGTACCCATTGCTCAGTACTTCCTTGCCAAGGAGGCAGCAACGTGGTGGCAAGCGGTGAAACCGCATAACCGGCAAATACGTGCAAGGTAGTTTCGGATCTGATGGAAGATGAATTTTGCCCATGTCCAGTGAAAGAGGGGAGGATCCGAGCCTTCTTTGAGGCTAAACCCCAAGATGTTCCTATTTCTCAAGCTATCAAAGACTACAATCAACAGCTGCATTATGTGAGAAACCAAGTCCGAGATGAGCTTGACCAGATCCGCCACTTTGATATGCGGATGAAACTAAGGGTGCGCCACTAGATGGCTGGTCTGGGGTGCACGACTTTGAAAGAGTATCAAAATAAAGCGATGGCTTACCAGATGTCGTTTTCTGTGACAGAGACGGCAACCGAAAGAAAGAAGCAGAAGACCTCCGGTCACTTTTCGGGAGGCAAGTTAGGAGGGTATCCGAAGGCTCAGTCTGGGTCGCGAGTTTTCGGGAGTCAGTCGCCATCAGTTGGGCGAGGAAACGGTTCTAGGTCTGCTCCTACCGGTTCCGTTCGTGGTCCTACGTGCTTCAACTGTAGTCGTTCGGGCCACATAATGAGTGAGTGTGATAGGCCTCCGATTCAGTGTCTTGCTTGTGGTCGGATGGGTCATCGTGCTAAGTTTTGTACGGATGCAGCTCGGGCTCCAGTTACTCAGATATCAGCCCCAGCTGCGGGAGAGCCGAGTGTGAATCAGGCACCGACAGTTCCTCAGCCGCAGCAGAGTTTTGGTAGAGGTCGAGGACGTGGGCAGCCTTCTAGAGAGGGAGCTTCTAGTGCGGGGTCGGTTCCGCCCCGAGTGTATGAGATGAGACGAGCAGGAGACCCTGACGCGACGGTGGCTACAGGTACCGT
Organism: Orobanche coerulescens; assembly: GCA_033398695.1. NCBI lineage: Eukaryota > Viridiplantae > Streptophyta > Magnoliopsida > Lamiales > Orobanchaceae > Orobanche > Orobanche coerulescens. Next base: position 111,070,963 of record CM065815.1, on the reverse strand, counting down.
CCACATCCTTGATCATCCTATTTCCGTATTGTTCGATTCTAGTGCTACGCATTCTTTTAAATCTATGGATTGTGTGCGTCGTCTGCATGTTGATTTCCTAGTTGCTTGTGAGCCTTTGGTGTTAAACTTCCTAGTGGGGATACCATCGTGGGGGATCGTGAGATTAGAGATTTTTCTGTGAGTATCGCGGGGAGGGTTTGGCCTTCTAATCTGATCGCGGTAGATATTAGAGATGAGGATTTGATTCTGCGTGAGGATTGGCTGGACCGTCATGGGGCGATCATGAATTATAGAACGAGGACTGTGTCGATGTTAGCCTCTGACGGTACCGAGCATTCTTTCGTGGGGCGTAAGCGGAGTAGCCAGAGACTCTTGATCAGCGCCTTGAGGGCGGTGAGGCTTCTTTGGGGAGGTTGCACGGGCTATTGGTGTTACGCTTTGAGATCGGAAGAAGGGAGAGTCAAGCTCTCATCTATTCCGGTAGTGTGTGAGTATCCTGATGTCTTTCCAGATGAGTTGCCGGGTTTGCCGCCGGACCGAGAAGTTGAGTTTACCATCGATTTAGAGCCGGGTGCAGCACCGATCTCTAAGACGCCATACCGTATGGCGCCCGCCGAGATGCTGGAGATGAAGAAACAGTTGGGAGAGTTGCTAGACATGGGGTATATTCGACCGAGCGCTTCACCTTGGGGAGCACCAGTCCTGTTTGTGAAGAAGAAGGATGGGTCACTTCGTTTATGTATCGACTACCGAGAATTTAACAAAGTGACCATCAAAAACAAGTATCCGCTCCCGAGGATTGATGACTTGTTTGATCAGTTGCAAGGGGCAACTGTGTTTTCGAAGATTGATTTGAGATCGGGGTATTATCAGCTCCGAGTGAAGGATACCGACATTCCGAAGACGGCCTTTCGGACGAGATACGGTCACTACGAGTTTGTGGTTATGCCTTTTGGGCTAACCAACACCCCAGCCGTATTCATGCAGCTTATGAACAAAGTCTTTATCGAATACCTCAATAAGTGTGTAGTCGTTTTTATCGATGACATCCTGATTTACTTGAGGAGCGAGAAGGAGCACGCCCGTCATTTGCATATCGTGTTAGACATTTTGAGAACTCAGCATCTTTTTGCGAAGTTCTCAAAGTGTGAGTTTTGGTTACGGGAGGTTATGTTTCTCGGTCATGTGATCTCGGCCGAGGGTGTTCGTGTGGACCCACATAAGGTAGAGGTAGTGTTGGATTGGGCGCCGCCCAAGAACGTGTAGGAAGTCTGCAATTTTCTGGGATTAGCTGGGTATTACCGTAGATTCGTCGAGGGGTTATCTAAGCTCGCTCGACCGCTGACCCAGTTGTTACAGAAATCAGAGAAGTTTGTGTGGACCGACGAGAGGCATAATTGTTTTGAGGAGTTGAAGAAGCGGTTGACGACCGCTCCTGTTTTGGCTTTACCGAGTGGTAATGAGGGTATCTTAGTTTTTAGTGATGCTTCGGGCCAAGGGCTCGGATGCGCACTTATGCAGTACAGGAGGACGATTGCCTATGCTTACCGTCAGTTGAAACCGTACGAGTTGAATTACCCTACGCACGATATGGAGTTGGCCGCAGTTGTATTTGCGTTGAAGATCTGGCGTCATTACTTGTATGGCTCGTCGTGTCAGATTTTCACCGACCATAAGAGCCTGAAGTACATTTTTACGTAGAAAGAGCTTAATATGAGACAGAGGAGATGGTTGGAGTTGATTAAGGATTACGATCTTGAAATCCTTTATCATCCGGGCAAGGCTAATGTGGTAGCAGATGCCTTGAGCCGGAAATCGGTATCGCTTTGGGCACTTCAGTCACTTACGGCCCAGTCGGGACTTCAGCGAGAGTTTATGAGATTGAGCATTGAGATTGTGCTGCCAGAGAGTTCCGGGCAGTTGCGTACTCTTGAGATTTCTTCACCTCTGGTCGATGTCATTAAGTCGGGACAGTTAGAGGACCCGATGTTTATTCAGCTTCGAGAGAGTGTAGGGAAGGGGAAAGTCCCGGGATTCGTTATTCATGAGGACGGTGTGTTGAGATTCCGAGGTCGGTTGTGTGTTCCAAACGACTCAGAATTGAGACAGAGTATTATGCGAGAGGCTCATGCGTCACCTTACTCAGTCCATCCGGGCTCGAGTAAAATGTATAAAGATCTGAGGAAAAATTTCTGGTGGAACGACATGAAAAATGAGGTAGTTCAGTTTGTGGCTAAGTGTTTGACTTGTTAGCAAGTCAAGATTGAGCATCAGCGGCCAGCCGGGTTTTTGAAACCACTTCCCGTCCCGGAATGGAAGTGGGAGGATATCTCTATGGATTTTGTCACGGGTTTGCCGAGGACGAAGACTGGTATGAATATGGTGTGGGTGATTGTAGACTGACTGACTAAGTCGGCACATTTTCTGGGCATCAAGGATACTTGGGGTCCAGAAAAGTTGGCTCGTGTTTTTATCGCACAGATAGTGAGACTTCATGGTACGCGGAGGACCATTATTTCGGACAGAGATGGCCGATTTGTATCGCATTTTTGGTAGGCGGTACATAAAGCATTGGGGACACAGTTACGTTTGAGCACTTCGTTCCATCCCTGCATCGATAAGGGTCCAACGTACCATTCAGACGTTCGAGGATTTGTTGCGCGCGTGTGCGTTAGACTGGAGTAATGACTGGGAAGAGCATTTGGCCTTGATTGAGTTTACTTATAATAATAGCTGGCACACGTCGATTAAGATGGCACCGTATGAGGCACTTTATGGCCGACGTTGCCGATCACCGATATGTTGGGATGAGCCATCCGATCTAGTTGGCACCGAGCCAGACCTCGTGTTAGAGACGAGGGAGAAAGTTGACTTGATTAGAAAGAGAATGTTGGCTGCTCAGAGTCTTCAAAAAATTCTTATGCGGATGTTAGGCGTCGACCTTTGGAGTTTGAGGTGGGAGATCATGTTCTGTTGAGAGTGTCTCCGTCGAAGGGAGTTTTCCGTTTTGGGAAAAAGAGGAAGCTCAGCCCGAGGTATATTAGACCTTTCGAGATATTGGAGAGAGTCGGTGAGTTAGCATACCGCTTGGCTTTACCTCCATCGCTGAGTCATGTTCATAGCGTATTTCAAGTTTCCTAGTTGAAAAAGTACGTTCCGGACCCATCCCACATTATTAATTTTGGAGACGTGGAGATCGAGAAGGATGTTACGTTTGAGGAGAGGCCCGTCAAGATTTTGGAGCGTCGAGACAAACAGTTAAGGCACAAAACCATTCCTTTGGTCAAGGTGCAATGGTCGAGGCACGGAGTAGAGGAAGCGACGTGGGAATTAGAGGAGGATATGCGTTCGAGGCACCCCGAGCTTTTTGATACTTAAGTTTCGGGACGAAATTTTATTCTAGAGGGGGAGAATGTAATATCCGTAACTTTCCATTTTAGCAGTTTCTATTTTTGGTGTATGTCTATTTTTATCGACTCGTTGGTAACCGTTTCGACATTTTGAATCTACTTTGTTCTTGGAGTTTTTCCATTTGGACGAGTTTTGATGATGTTTTCACGTAATTTCATTTTAAGACATGTTTTGCCGTATGAACGTTCGATTCTCGTAAAACTCTTTCGTTTTCATTGTTTCTTGGTTAGTATGATTGAGTTGGTCATGTTGAGACTTTCGGTTTGTAAATCCGACGTCGTTTCGTGATATTCGGGCACTTGGGCCATTTTTGTAATTTCCTACTAGTTTAGGGAATCTCGTTTTCGTTGTCGCATTACGGACCCTCCGGTGGTCGGAATTGTATTTTCTTTCAGTGCTTAACTCCGTCGTCTTGTATATTTCGTGTTCGTATTTATGGATTCTGTCCTTGTCATGCGTTTTGAGTTTCGTACCTTCGGCAGCAGCATTCTGGGCTGGGCAGTGCTGAACTGTTGTGTTGATAGCGCACACTACTCATTCTCCCTTGCGTGCACTATTGATGTGCAGTTAGCGTACGCTAACACGTTACTGTTAGCGTGCGCTAACGAGTGTTATTTATCTACTGGACTGTTATAAGCCCCGTTAGCGCGCGCTACTTGTGTTAGTTAGCGTGCGCTAACTATGCAGTTTATAAAAGACAGCGGGCAGTTTCAGAACAGCAGTTTTATTCTTTTCTCTTCGTTTTCTTCAACGTGCGACTTCAGAGGCGATTTCCACCGGTACTGGTCGGAGTTCTCTTCAAATTCCATCACTGTAGAGTCGTGTTAGCATATTATCATCAGCATAATCATCCTCCATCGTCCGAATTCAAGGTATTTTCATCTAGAACCCTAACTTGTCAATTTTGGGGGTTTTTCGGGATTCTAGGGATTAGTTCCGAATTATTCAATCATGTTATGAAATTTCTTATCGGTTATTGTTATTGAATGATTCTCAATACGTTTTTCTCGAATTAATCCGTGAATTGTTGATACGGGGAGATTTTGCATAAACCCTCGCCCGTATCGGTTGATCGTTCATGATCGTAGTTGTAATCGGGGTTATGGGTGTATTCCAATAGAGTGTTGTTGTCCGTTGGGATTGAACTATGTTGATCCTTCATTTAGGAACCGTCGTTTTCCACCCGGACTGTTTGCAGTCGTATTTCACTTCCGTTTCTTCAAGAATGTCTCAAAGGCAAGTACTTTACATTTGTTTACATGTTCTAGTATTTGAATTATGGATGTATTGTGGTTGTTGTGGATGGATATGTGTATGTTCACCTAGGCACGGTCCGACGGGGCCTCTAGGGATACGTATTGCCGTGTGTGCGCGTATTACGAACTGTGGTTGACCACCCAGGGATGTCCGACGGGGCTCTGCGGGGTACGGTGGTCGTGAGCCTCGTACCAAGGTTAACTTTGAATTGTGATTTGTTGGAGATAATGTGTTTTGTGATTGTACATTGTAAATATTCCGGAATATAAAAGGTTTTTCTAAAATGATTTTTGGCGCATATATTCATCTGATTAGAATGTAGTTCAAATGGATTGTACTTACACTAGCAGTTTTCGCTAACCCCTTAAATGGGGGAAATACTTTTTGTATTTCAGGTATCGATCGTGGGGACAAACGATCACTTGAGCCGTATGAGGATGATGGGCAAGCATGATACTGTCCAGTAGTCGATTATTGGTGTTCTGTCTGTCGGTTATTATTGATATCTTGTTTTGGAGTTTCTGTATTATAAAACTGGTTTAAGTACTCGAGTACTTCCTTTTCAAAATTGTTAATGTTGTGTTCCCGTTTTGGGAAATGGATTGATGTTGGATTCTATTTGTCGGGTTGTAGTCTTTTATTTGAATTGTCGTTTTAACGATGATTGTTTGTCATTGACGAATGTCTTGTTGGTACGTTAGCCTGGTGGATTCCACAGTGTGGGGTCCACGGCGCTGTAATATGCCCCGAATGTCTTGGGGGTGTTACATCTACCTGCTCTGCCTTCCTGAATGAACTCATCTTCCAGGAAGTGTGCTTGTAAAGCAACAACTATCTTTCGTTCTTTGGGTATGTAGAATAGATATCCCATCGTCCCAGACGGGAATCCAATGAAACGTCCCTTCGCGGATCTAGCTTCCAACTTCTCCACCTTAGTCTTCTTGACATAGGCGGGACATCCCCAAATCCTAATATGATTAAGACTTGGTTTCCTGCCCTCCCACATCTCATGTGGAGTTTTAGGAACGGATTTGGAAGGACATCTGTTCAAGATGTAAGCGGCAGTCAGGAGTGCATACCCCCACAGGTAAATCGGTAAGTCAGTATAGCCCATCATGGAACGGACCATGTTCAACAAGGTCCGGTTCCTTCTTTCTGACACACCATTTAACTGAGGAGTACCTGGAGGTGTTAGTTGTGAAACTATTCCATGTTCCTTAAGGAACTCGTCAAACTCCGTACTCATATACTCGCCACCTCGGTCCGACTGAAATGCTTTGATATGATTACCAGTTTGTTTCTCGACTAGGGCCTTAAATTCCTGGAATTTCTCAAAGGCCTCGGATTTATGTTTCATTAAGTATTCATAACCATACCTAGTATGATTATCTGTAAACGTAATGAAATATTGATATCTGTCACGTGCTGCTTCCAAAGCACCACATACGTCGGTATGGATTAATCCCAGTTTATCAGCGGCTCTTTCAAAAGTCCATGTGAAGGAGGACTTAGTCATTTTGCCTTTAAGGCAAGATTCACAAGTAGGAAAGGGATCCGATCCCAATGGACCCATAAGTCCATCTTTTTCCATCTTGTAAACCTTGGTCTGACCAACATGACCAAGTCTAAGATGCCATTTCAAAACTTGATTGGTTTCATCCCTACCACGTTTTCTAGTCATAGTATTCACAACTACTTTGTTGCTGAGATTTAGATGATACAATCCATTTAACAATGTAGCAGTACCCACTAGTTTATTTCTGAAATAATTTTTGCAGGAACCATCACCAATGAAAAATGAAAAGCCTTTTCGGTCCATGACCGGAATGGATACAATGTTTTTGTGCCCCTTTGGCAAAACCAGTACATCTTCTAAAGTCAAAACAAAGCCGTATTCTAAACCCAAAAGAAGTGATCCTATGTCGGTCGCCTCGACACTATGCCTGCTTCCGACTGTGATCATAACTTCTCCAGCTCCAAGCTTCCTACTTTGTTCCAGATCCTGATTCACGGTAAAAATATGAGAACTAGCAACAGAATCCAGTATCCAGGAAGTAGAAAATACAGTAGCAGAACAATTTTTTTCCAAAACAAAAAGTTCTGTACCTGAAGTGCCATGAAGAATCGGACAGTCTCTAGCCCAGTGGCCCAGCTCACCGCACTTGAGACAAGCATCCTTCTTCTTCTTGTTCTTTAGAACCATCGGGGCCTTTCCCTTTCCCTTAAGGTCCTTAGCTTGGTGTCCAGCCCGCTTCTTGGTCTTTTTCTTCTTATTCTTAGACTTCCGAAGTCCAGAAGAAATCACAAGGGCAGACTCCTTCATTCGCGGAGTCTTCATCTGAGACTGAGCGGTCGCGAGTTTGTTCATTAGCCCAGCTAAGTTACATGCAATCTCATTGCAGTTAAAGTTCATAACAAACTGTGAGAAGGAATCAGGGAGAGACTGTAGGATAAGGTCGGTTTGGAGAGAAGTATCCATTTTAAAATCAAGAGCCTCCAATCTGTAACACCCCAAACTAGGCGGATATTACAGTGCCGTGGACCCCCGACTGGGACCCACCAGGCGAATGAAAACTGATGAATTAAATAATATAATTGTAGTACCGAACCACATTATATTACCAAATACTCCGATGAGGAGCTTAAGTACAATACACCAGGATAATACAGAATACTAGTATATTTTATGTGAAGATAAAATACACCACCCTGAATAAATAAACATCTCAAACGGAATTTGCAGCGAAAAATACAAATGAAGAGAAATAAGAATGACTGAAATGACTGAATGACTGGGGGGCCCTACTAGTATCACTGGGACTCCTCGCCGTCAACATGCTCTTCCCGTGCCTTTGCCTTGCCGTGACCTGAAACCAAAATCCCCCAACGGGGTCAGTTACACAGAACAACAATCCTCAAGGGATGAAAATACACAATCACGATATATCTGAAGTTATGAAATATCCTTAGTTATGAATTACGCTGAAGAGGAGTATCATAGTACGCCCGTAATGGTATGTGCATGTGCACAAGACGAGTGTCCGGACACACCCGTCCTTGTACCTAATTAGTCTCACGGAGGTACATTACCGTGTGCACAGTCCAATGTGTCGGTGAACCCAACACATGACCATCATGTGCCCGACTAAAAATTCCACACATCCCCACCCGGCCACGCAATATGAACCCAGAAGGTCATATGGGCAAGGAATGACCATGAAGAGTAATATTGAATAATAATTCGACAAGGCCAAGAATGACTCACCAAGATGAAAATAATAGTGACGTGATTGATAACTCAATGAAATGATTGGAACCGTCGTTCCTCGTGAATGAAGTGATTATTCGACAATTACAAGTCTCAATACGGTTAATACAATGATGAATGAGTATGATCATGAATGAACAACAACAAAAGGAATGAATATCCTTTTAACCGAGTAAGAATCAACTTACACAACACCGGTGACAATTATCCTTCCATGAACAACGTCCTAATTGAGATATCGGTCACTCGAACAATCTTGAATAACACAATTACCAATAATTCGTTCAACATACGAATCAAACACGAATATAACGAACTCAAAACATCGATACGACTAAACCAAGTTCATTGGGGCATTATATCGAACACTTTGTGTCCAAACTTCGATTGTTTACAACCAAACTTCAATAATACCAACATCATATCCCCAAGAAGTGTTTCAAACCAACAAAACATCTTCAATACGATCAATAATCCAATTTGAATAACCAAATTCGTGATTTCAACCACAATTAATCTAAAACCCCCAAATCCAATTCAATATTCAAAGTGTTCTTGAATAATCCTTCAATAATCCAATGAATAATCAAACATATCCATAATCATGCGTATATCACTTCATACAACATGATCTTTGTAATATCCGCAAATTCGATTTTCGGTAATTTTCTTTTGGCGGAAGTCCATTTTGACGAGTTGTTTGGGACCGTTTCGTCATCCTGAGAATTATTAATTCTACACTTTTTGACATCCGAGTTCGTTTCAGTGTCGTTTTGTTGAGTTCCGTGCTTTTAGCGACTTTTCCGCACTTGAGTTCGATTCTTGCGTATCTCGTTCTAAACTGCTGATTCGAGTTTCCCGTAAGTCCGTTTAACTTTGTTAGACGCGTTGTGAACTTCGGTTTGATTATTCGATCATGTATCGTGATTTTCGGGCGTTTCGGGCCATTTTGTAATTTACCCAAAGTTATGGGTATCCGTATCTGTATTTGTTATCTCGACCCTTTTCTTGGTCGCGTATGATTAATTATTGTATTATGCTTTCATTTCGGGTCGTTGATGATGTCCGCGAACTTTTCGTCGTATTGATTTTCGTACGTTTTCGGAAATCGAGTCGTCAAGCCCTGGTGGTCGGGCACTGGCCGGACGGTTGCGGGACTGGCCGGACGGTTGCGGGACTGGCCGGACGGATTGCGGGTTCTGGCCGAACAATGTCGGGCACTGGCCGAGCAGGCACAATGCCGAGTCACTGCCGCGGCACACCCGTCCGGGCCGCGGCACACTCGTGTTCAATTGTTGGCCGACCCGTCTGTACCTTGTGCCGCGGCACATGCCGACGGGGCCGCGGCACACTGCCGAGTCACTGCCGCGGCACACTTGGCAGGGCCACGGCACACTCGGACTGGGCCGCGGCACACTCGACAGTCAGCCCTATAATTGCGTTCTTTGTGCGATTCAACTGATATTTTTTCCATTTCTTCACCTTCATCTGAGAGAGGAGACTTGAGGGAGAGAATCTTCTTCATCTATCACTTGAGAGTTGGATTTTCATCATTTTCATCAGGTTGTGAAGCTCGGATCATCGATCTATCGCGTATTCTTCGGATCATAGTGCTTGGATCTTCAAGAGGTAATTTCTTCAATATCTTGGATTTCGATTTTGTATTGGGTAATGATGTTTTGGGTGTTAAGATCATGTTATATGAAGTGATATACGCATAATTATGGGCATGTTTGATTATTCATTGGATTATTGAAGGATTATTCAAGAACACTTTGAATATTGTGTTGGATTTTGGGGTTTTTCGTAGATTCGTCTGATTTATCCGATGTGAAGCTTGAGAACCTTGAGATTATGATGTATCTATACCGTATGCATGCCTTTCCTATGATTTTACGGATTGGATTGTTCCGTTTTCGGACTTATGGGAGTTTGGGCGATTTTCCAACCTCTAGTTGTTTATCCGTGCATTTTCATGAATCGTAGACGGGTTTCGGGAATTTCTTCGTGTAGTTTGAGTATGGATAATTGATTATCATTTCCTTGCGAATCGTTTAGGTGCCGGAAGTGCGTTCTTGGACCTACCGAACTCATACCCTTTTTCTGTTCGATTTCTCGATGTCTCAAAGGCAAGTATATATTTATGATTGTACGTTCTCGACTTTGAAAGTAAGATATATTGATGGCATGATATGAACGAACCACTTTGGGGCGGGCCGACAGGTCCCCTAAGAGTTCCGTAGCCTCTGGTGCGGTTCCACGGTATTCATACATGTATTGATAACGGATGATATGAACGAACCACTTTGGGGCGGGCCGACAGGTCCCCTAAGGGTTCCGTAGCCTCTGGTGCGATTCCACGGTATTCATACATGTATTGATAACGTATGATATGAACGAACCACTTTGGGGCGGGCCGACAGGTCCCCTAAGGGTTCCGTAACCTCTGGTGCGGTTCCACGGTATTCATATATCTGTTGATGCGATGCTATGAGATTTAGTTATTCCGGAATACTAGTCTTGAATTGATGAATTGATGGTCACATTTACTTTATTGTCGAGGAGTATTGTATTTCATACTTGATATACTTGCACTAGCTATTCGACGGTTAACCCCTTTATGGGGGAAATACTTTTTATGTATTTCAGGTTCCAGGAGAACGGACAGGCGGTTATCGGGTCGGCACGAAGATGATGGGCAAGTGTGATACTGTGTCTTTCCTCTGGTTGTGTTGTGTGTTTATCCATTCAGTGTTGTTGTACTGGAATGGTTATTGAATACTCGAGTATTGTTTTTCAGTTTTCCTTGATGTTCCGGCCTGTGTTGCCGAGGTATTGATTTGTGTGGTGATGTATTTGGTTTCATTGGTTATGGTTTTGAATACCATTTGTATTGCCCTTCTTTTCATTGTATCTAGACCTTCTCGGTCAAGTTTTACAATTCCGTGCATGAATAGCCTTGTGGGTCCCACGACGGGGCTCACGGCGCTGTAATATACCCTGAATAACTTGGGGGTGTTACAGAATATGGTATCAGAGCTTAGGTTTATGGATACCTAGGCTGTCGGTCTTTTGGGTCGATTAAGTCGTCATTTGCCCACAGTATCACTACTCTGCCATCATCACAGTGCGACCGGTACTTGTAAGTCCTCTCACTCTTCTTGTATTTTTCTTAATCGTTTCGTTTTTAGCTTGGTATTCTTGGGAATTGGTCACTTCGAGAATGTGCGATTTGGATTATACTTACGCACATGTGTGCCCTTCAGAATGTTGGATGTAAGGAGGAGGAGTCGTGGCCGTGGCCACGGACGTGAACTCTTCCTTGAGATTTTGTCAAATTGCTAATTGCGATATTAGTGTGTATCGGTATTGTGATGAGACTTTGTTTGGGAGTCGCATGCTAATATCACGGGAGATCATCGACTTCACGTACCTGTAAGTATACTGTTTTGATTATTCGCTGGTGGCGGTGTTTGATTGCTTTCGTGATGAGTTTGGAAATTTTGGATTGATCTGTTGTTTGTGACAAGATTGCAAGTTTCGAGGACGAAACTTATTTTAAGGCGATATCCCGACTTTTAGTACGTAATATCCGGATTTCAGCATAAATTTTTCGTGCTATTTTATCTGAGATAACTGGATAGATTGATGTCTATACAGTATGGATAAAATAATTGGAAGACTGAGATAGTTGTATTAGTATAATTGTCGTAGTTGGTCGACAATTACATTTGAAGATATCGTGTATCATATTATCGTACTTTTGATATTGGGTATATCATATGAGAATATTATCAGGATGTATATATGTATTCAATATGTCGTGTATATACATCTAGTATATCAAGACGACGGATTAGAATAGCGGAAATGGCTAAGTACAACCACGATAGCACACGCTACAAGGTATGCCTAGCGCACGCTAAGATATATATACTTAGCGTACGCCACGGTGCATACTTAGCGCACGCTAAGAGGTTTGAGTTACGTACGCTAAGGAGGACCCCTAACGTGCGCAAGGTATTCTGGATAAGGTCCGGAAGGTGGCCGACAGGTAGGCCCAGACTGTTTATCATCGGCGATTAGCGCACGCTAATGCATGTTGGTGGCGCACACTAATTTCAGATCGTCAACAGGGAATCTTGGCGTTATTGGCTGCTTTCGGCGTGTAGGACCCGAGCATCTTCTGGGAAGGTACAGGTTGTCGGGTCAACGACGATTAGCGCGCGCTAAGGTCGAGGAATAGCGCACGCTACTGAGCATTTCACTGTATCAAGTCAACGCCTGTTTGTGTACGCTAATGCATGGGCATTACGTACGTTAGATGAATTTCGAAGCAATGCAGTAACTTCTGTACTGCCCGATAGCACACGCTATCAAGGAAGGATAGCGTACGCTAGATCTGTAGCGCACGCTAAATATAAGGTCTAGCGCGCGCTAGTGATGTGTTTTATAAAGAGGATAGACGAGTGCTGAGAGGCATTTTGTCCATTCTCCTTCCTTCAGTCAATAGAGAGAGCCTTGGGAAGTACTTGAAGTTCCTAAACATTGAGAGATAATCCTCTTAAACAAGATTAAGATGGAGAGCTCGGATTTAAGTATTGTTCTTGAAGTTTTGATGATTCTTGGAATGGAGTTCAATTATTCTTCTTCGTGGTTCGTCCATACAAGGTAATCCTCGTATCCCTTTGATAGTGGTTCGTTTCTTTTTAAAGGATTACTACTTGGGAGGGAGCATGTTGGGATCATCATGTGATAATGTTATATGAGATTTATTGTAATTGTAATAAGAGATTTCGGATGTTGATATGATTATTGACATCTTCTTCATATGATGATGATGGTTTTGTTGCGATTCTTGAGGTTGTATGAATGGCATGATGAAGAAAATGGTAACATGGAGATATATATACCTCGGATATGTTGTTCTGAACGTGATTTCGGATATTTCATGTTCTTGAAGAACTCCTGAATTACACGAGGTTATGAAAATTTATAAGTGTTGATGTTTTGAAAATGAATATGGAATATTCATATCTAGAGATAAATTAGGTGTTTGAAATAATATTCGTATAGGAATACGAATGTGATTATGAGTTTGATGAGACTATTATTCATCTCTGAATTTGGAAGCCCATACGTCTGGAGCAAATATTCAAGTCAAATGATTAGATTGTTTGATAACCTTTTTAATATGATTATCTATTGTTTTGAACCAGTCGGATGGTTCGAATAAGTGATAGTCATATGAAAATTTTCACGATGGATTTACGAGAAGGGAACCTTGTCCACTCGTATTTAAGAATTGAATTTGGAATCGATAACATTTAGACCCTTAATATTGGTCCGAATTGGTTGCTGATATGATCATCGGATTTTGGCTCATATTGTGGACATGGATTAGTGAGGGTCTGAGTTGGATAGTTCAGACTGTGTTTAATCGAGATATTGTGGAACCGATGAGTTGTGGCCTTGTTGTATTGATATTGATCGTCATCGAACTTGTTGATTATTAATCCTTCGTTTTACAATAAGATATGATGTTTGATCATGGATTATGACTATTTTGTTGCGGTTGAGGTTGAAGAGTTCGTAATCAGCTTGGTCGGAACTGAGGAACTCGTAGACGAAAGAAACTGAATCGGTAACAGTTCGTGGCATTGATATCGATACAAGTTTTATACTTGTACGGGTCAATGAGATTAATGTTATCATATAGATGTATGAATGTATTGTATCATTTCGAGACATAGTCTCTTTGTGATTTGTTGATATTCGGCAATTGTTTGATGCAATACCCGTCGGAAAATTATGTCAAATGTTACTGTTATTCGTAAATGGCTGGTTCAAGGCGTTGCGATACTTGTTGGTAAAGTTGCTGTCGATAGCCGGTTCGCGGTATCGACGTATCGATTGTGATTGTGATGGATGTTCCATTGAGATATTGTGGGGATCGTCGTTATTGATATCGGTGTTTTTCTATTGATATTCTATTGACCGATTGAAGGCATTGATGTATTCGATTATCATCTTGGTTATCGGTAACCGATTAAATGTGCCGAAACATCCATTGTATCGTTGTTATCGATTTTTCCGTTCCAAGGTAATCGAAGTATTGAATTGGGACTGTCGAAGATAGTTCCCATCCGTTGAGTCGTTATCGATTGGTCGTTCTAAGACAATCGAGGTATTGAATTGGAATCGCCGAGGATAGTGCCCATCCGTGAGTTATTATTGTCGTGTTGGCCGACTCAAGGCAGCACACTATTATTCTTGTGAACTCGGTAATTTTATGATCGTCGAAGGTTGAGGATTTCCCGGATGGTTGTGTTGTGATTGTTGTTCGTGTTAATCGTGTAACACCCCCAGAATCAAACCGGGAATATTACACGCCGCAGACCCTCTCCATGAGGATCCACCAGGCTAGACATCCAAACAACACAACTCATTACATACCGACGTGATAAAATACCAAATCAACATACTAACTTGGTCTTTCATCACAAACATACAAGTCAAAATGCACATTTCTATCTCGACTCATACCCATGCAAGGGTAAAATACACTCACAAACAAAAATACGACAACGGAAAGGACCATACACGAACTCCGACTAACTGCATCCAAAACTGGCCTTCATGTGATTAGTATCATTCACCTACCATCATCCTTCGCACCGATCCTGTGTTTTGCTCCCAAACCTGCATGTACCTGGATGCAAAAACAGACATCCACCCCCGAATACTAGGGGGTTAGAAAAACTCCACTGTTTTGCTAGTACAAGTATAAAGTGCAAATACGAGCCATACACATAACACATTCCGAGAATACAACAAAAGACTTCCCGAGATATTTTGTTTGATTAAAAATAGTTCAAGTCTTGAAAGTAAAACGAAACAATAAGCACCTTGCAAACACTTCCAAATCTCGGGAGTTTTGAAAACATTTGTGATTGAAAAGTTCTTAATTCTACAAAAGCCACTTAGGGTCACCGCCCCAAAGTTTATTTTCCAAAAATACAAATCCGTCAACAAAACACGGGGTTCACAACCCAATTCATTCCAGTCACAAAACACAGGGTCCACGACCCGATCATTCCAGTCACAAAACACGGGGTCCACGACCCGATCATCAACTTCAATTCACTTCCAACAACACATTACACATAACACATTATTTTTATGCCATTTTAGCCAAACACCAAGACTCGATATATATAATGTCTCTCGACCCTGGGCGCCAATCATTGTGATACTCCGGACATATCACAATTAATCATCAGTACAAATATTCTGGCAATTCTCGCGACCCGGTCCGGCCCACAAGCCACCAAGTCCCTGTGTGCCCCGTCGAGCAATCCCCAGGTGAGAATGCCCACTCGAAGTAACCCTCGCGACCCGGTCCAGCCGCTAAGCCACCAGGTCCCCGTGTGACCCCGTCGAGTCAATCCCCGAGTGAGAGTACCCGAGAACAACCATACAACTCTTATCAATTCACATTTCCAAAACCAAAATCCTCAAGAGTCAATCACAATATATATATATATATAGTCGAGGTATTTTGCTAAAATGGCCATGTTATCCAACACATACTCACGACCCAGAATTAATACTATCCACAAAGAAACACACTTATCTCATCAACACTGAATTACAGCAACCAATATCACACAACTCATATATCCACCGATAACCACATGACTCCACGCACAATTCATAACAAGAGGATTTAACCATAAATTACCGACGACATATTCACACATATTGGCATCACCCGAAAGTAGGGAGATCCTATACTCAACACTAACACACATAGTCAATAAGCACATTAATTCCCGAACACAAGAGTCGTCCTTTAAGAAAACTATAATTGTAAATATACCGATTCTTTTAAGAAAAGGTTGTAAATATTCATTTAGCACATATCGTCAATTTTCAATCATTATATTCACAAAACACGTAATGTATGGGCAAGATACTTGCCTCGAAATCAATTGTGAATACTCCGACGAACGCGGCTAGGCCGAAACAGCCCCGAAACAGCCCCGAAAACCGACCACCTTCGCGAAAAATCAATAACAACACCATCACTACGAGAATAACACCGCTACGAATCAACAATACTAAACGAAATCCCAATCGACACTAAGAAACAACAAGGGTTCAAGGGTTTCCCAAGGAAATTAAAATCATGTTCCGGGTGGAATGAAATCAATAAACGAGTTTCTAATCCGTAGGGTACAACCAAAACAACAAGAACTACGCAATCAATTTATCATTTCCGGGTGAACTCAAGAGATCAAGGAAAAACCCCCAAAATTCCCAAAACCAAGGTTCTAAGGGATTTTACCTCGAATCCGACGGTGGAAGATGGAAGAAGGTTGATAAATCCATGTTAGGAGTTGAAAGGAGTTGATATCTAATGATATCTGGCCGAGATCTCCACCTTCTCACGCCTGGAATCGCCTGGGTCGCCGGAGGGGAAGAAGTGAAATGAAAAATGCCGAAAGTTGACCTCTGCAGTCCTATTTATACTTTCAACAGTTAGTGCACGCTAAGGTATGTGTAGCGTGCGCTATCGGCTGCAAAATGCAGTCCAGAACCCTCTGCCAGACTTCGTTAGCGCGCGCTAATAAATGTGTTTAGCGTGCGCTAATTATGGACTATGTAGTCTTTGCTATTTCGGCCATAACTCCTTCGTCCGGACTCTGATTGACTCGCCGTTTGAACCATTGGAAAGCTAATTTGATGATCTATCACATTGTAAAGTTTAAGAATTTTTAGACTTAATAAGTGCCGGTGGTGATCTTACAAAGTCGACCAAATGCACAACAACGATACTCCTCGACAAAACAATGATTATTCAACATGCAACGAAACACTAACGGACAACACCAACGATCCAAATCGAAAACGAACAAATAATAAAGCGCAACATACTATTAGCTCGACTTACGCAATGATAAGCCGTACCTGACGAACACCACAACACGGTACATCATGCTGTACCCAACATAAGGGAAAACTCAAGTAATCGCCAACAGAGCAAAATAACCGGCACAACCGACAATAATTCAAAAGTAACCGGAAACAAAAATCTCGGGTATTACATTCCACCCTACTAAAAATGAGTTTCGTCCCGAAACTTAAAACAAGAGCAAGGCGACTCTAGATAACACACGTTATCTAATATTGACAGCGCACAGGAGCTCCATGCAGTACAGAGCTACTGCAGTCTGATTCAATACGCAAGAATGCTTACGAAAAGCAACGAGCATGAATCACTGTGGTTGATAAAACCGAGCAATACAAAAATCAAATCACGATTCCCACGCTGAAAGGTATGAAATTCCAGTAACTCAAAGGTTTGGAAGATCAAATACGAAGACAATTTCCCAACACTTACGGAAATCACAAAGTGGCCCAGATATTCAATAATCACGATTTCCAGATCAAACAATAATGATTGGACAACGACGAACGAATAGCAATGATCGAACAACAACGTTAACCTCTGAAGTTCATACCTCAAATCAAGACATCAATAACTTGTAGGAACCACGAGGTGCTAGTTTCGAACACGGTTCACAAGAAATCGATCCGAACTTGGAAAGATCACAATGATATGCACATCAATTTGGAAAAATATTGCGAACTCACTCGAATGACAAGGGTGAGAACAACACAAGGTCAGAAGCATCAACGAACACAATCGAGTCGATACGGTCGAACGAAACGGAAGCGAAAAAAAAACATGGGTATTACATCATATCACCTTTAAAAGAGGTTTCGTCCCCCGAACCTAAATAATGAGTACGATGTACTAGAATAGCAGCCTTCCCATCAATATTCTCTTGGTTCCGCATCCGATTTCCATGACCAACTGTACCGCGGTCACGACCGCGTCCTCTGTACCTCGGCACACTAAGCAGATTCTCACTCAATACGATGACACGATTTCGCAAAATATTATACTAAAGTACCAACTCAGCGCGACATATCACATAAGGTAACTAATAATAACTCGATAAGAAAATCCACGAGGTATCTTTTTAAATGATATCATTTGAAAATCCTTGGATTTGTATGCTATTCAAAATAAACTTTAAAAGTACTTTTGGTACCTCGGGTTGTTTCAATAAAACTTGTAAATAAAAGACTTTTAACCGACTCATTTTCAAATCATTTGCAAAGCAATATTTTCTGTGTAACCGGCATTGTCAAAATCACCACGCCACTACACACCAGTATCACCGTTAATAACAAACAAGATAACCACGCAAGGTCATAAAATCATACGTAAATACTTTAATCAGTATAGGAAACTTTCCAAATCCGAGTTTGAAGTTTAAATCGAGTAATATTTTTCATCTTTCACTATATATTAAAAAAAATCGTATTGGTTTTTGAAAAAAAATTGTGTGAAAGATTTTTTTGAAAATCATGTACTCGAATTACTCGAAAATACAATAGTACGTTAAAACTCATTTCCGAAAATTCTCCCAACACTACACAAAAATCAACGACGGTAACATTTTCAAAATGTTCAAGGTACTTTAAAACAACTCTTTCATTACCGTCGAGGTTTTATTTGAGAATTCCTATGCCGGTTCGCAAATTTCAAACAATTTCAAACAAATTTTCAAAGCTCATACGAAGCCACCGGCTTAATCGCAACGTCAAATTAGTTTCAAAAATTGATTTTCCGCAACTTGCACAAACTTATGAAAGTTTCAGGCAAACATTTTCTAACACACACACAGCAGACGTAATTTAACAACTCACTGAGCAAAATCAATTATCACCTAGCGCGACGAAAAGTCACAACACTCATTCACACAAAACAATTGTCATCACTAGACAACACGTATAGAATACAGTCACAGACGACTGACTGCAGAAAGTTAATCCTGACGGCTAAAAAAAATGCGGTTCCACATCCTCTGCCCAGGCTGATTAGCGCACTTTACAACAACATTAGCGTGCGCTACTCATGCCACATTAGCGCGCGCTAGCCTTGTACTTAGCGTGCGCTAACAGCTCTAATTCAGCAACATGATTGCGAACATATACACGACTTTACTAGAATCGATGGTCACAAATAAACAACAACACGTTCAAATCTCAAAGTCATTGATTCGGCAATTCATGAGCAACCATCAAAAGACAATTGTTATTCAAAAACCGAAATATCACCTCTTATTAAAGAGAGCTATCTCAATGTAAACAAACTGAACGACTCGGCAATCACATCACAGTTTTAATCTAAAACTGGCTATACTGCCCGAACAACAAGAACATCATCACGTATTTGTCGACTAACAACCATAAAATCGATAAGTTGAAAGCGAGAGTCACGTCTTGCTTCATTTTGGAGACTTCACTTTAGTTTAAAAGTTGTGTTTTGAAAACTTATAATACAAGATGAACATAAAATATCGGTAGTTTGAATTCTCCAAACATTTCGACCTTGAGGTCATCATACGAAAATCAAACTTTTTCCTTCCTTTGGAGGATGTTTTAAAACAAAAATATACGTGTCTCTCCAAAAACATGTAAAGTTTTAAAATATCACATTGATGAATTTTTCTTTGCGTAACCACACCAAGGCCATTACTCTTATAAAAACGACTTATATCAGGATGTGTGTATATATACATATACGTTGGCACCACTTTAATTTTAGCATCATACGAGGATCAAACAACATAGGCCACATAATAACAAATCACCTTTAAACTCCACATCATAACACAAAATCATACAAGCTCGTATATCACAAGGCACAATATAGTAGGGAGACTTACATCCACAGGTCGCACGAAGATGATGGTTACACCTCGATACTAATCACGACTGACATCACAGACGACGCGTCGCGACACGACTTAGACAGACACAATCTGACAGAACAAGACACGACAATACCCGACTGGACTCGACAGCCTAGGTTTCCGCAACCTAATCTCTGATACCATAAATGTAACACCCCCAGAATCAAACTGGGAATATTACACGCCGCAGACCCTCTCCATGAGGATCCACCAGGCTAGACATCCAAACAACACAACTCATTACATACCGACATGATAAAATACCAAATCAACATACTAACTTCGTCTTTCATCACAAACATACAAGTCAAAATGCACATTTCTATCTCGACTCATACCCATGCAAGGGTAAAATACACTCACAAACAAAAATACGACAGCGGAAAGGACCATACACGAACTCAGACTAACTGCATCCAAAATTGGCCTTCATGTGATTAGTATCATTCGCCTACCATCATCCTTCGCACCGATCCTGTGTTTTGCTCCCAAACCTGCATGTACCTGGATGCAAAAACAGACATCCACCCCCGAATACTCGGGGGTTAGCAAAACTCCACTGTTTTGCTAGTACAAGTATAAAGTGCAAATACGAGCCATACATAACACATTCCGAGAATACAACAAAAGACTTCCCCAGATATTTTGTTTGATTAAAAATAGTTCAAGTCTTGAAAGTAAAACGAAACAAGTAAGCACCTTGCAAACACTTCCAAATCTCGAAAGTTTTGAAAACATTTGTGATTGAAAAGTTCTTAATTCTACAAAAGCCACTTAGGGTCACCGCCCCAAAGTTTATTTTCCAAAAATACAAATCCGTTAACAAAACACGGGATTCACAACCCAATTCATTCCAGTCACAAAACACACGGTCCACGACCCGATCATTCCAGTCACAAAACACGGGGTCCACGACCCAATCATCAACTTCAATTCACTTCCAACAACACATTACACATAACACATTATTTTTATGCCATTTTAGCCAAACACCAAGACTCGATATATATAATGTCTCTCGACCCTGGGCGCCAATCACTGTGATACTCCGGACATATCACAATTAATCATCAGTACAAATATTCTGGCAATTCTCGCGATCCGGTCCGGCCCACAAGCCACCAAGTCCCTGTGTGCCCCGTCGAGCAATCCCCAGGTGAGAATGCCCACTCGAAGTAACCCTCGCGACCCGGTCCTGCCGCTAAGCCACCAGGTCCCCGTGTGACCCCGTCGAGTCAATCCCCGAGTGAGAGTACCCGAGAACAACCATATAACTCTTATCAATTCACATTTCCAAAACCAAAATCCTCAAGTGTCAATCACAATATATATATATATAGTCGAGGTATTTTTGCTAAAATGGCCATGTTATCCAACACATACTCACGACCCAGAATTAATACTATCCACAAAAAATACACTTATCTCATCAACACTGAATTACAGCAACCAATATCACACAACTCATATATCCACCGATAACCACATGACTCCACGCACAATTCATAACAAGAGGATTTAACCATAAATTACCGACGACATATTCACACATATTGGCATCACCCGAAAGTAGGGAGATCCTATACTCAACACTAACACACATAGTCAATAAGCACATTAATTCCCGAACACAAGAGTTGTCCTTTAAGAAAACTATGATTGTAAATATACCGATTCTTTTAAGAAAAGGTTGTAAATATTCATTTAGCACATATCGTCAATTTTCAATCATTATATTCACAAAAAACGTAATGTATGGGCAAGATACTTGCCTCGAAATCAATTGTGAATACTCCGACGAACAACGGCTAGGCGAAAGCTTGACCCAGCAGACCACCTTTGCGAAAAATCAATAACAACACCATCACTACGAGAATAACACCGCTACGAATCAACAATACTAAACGAAATCCCAATCGACACTAAGCAACAACAAGGGTTCAAGGGTTTCCCAAGGAAATCAAAATCATGTTCCGGGTGGAATGAAATCAATAAACGAGTTTCTAATCCGTAGGGTACAACCAAAACAACAAGAACTACGCAATCAATTTATCATTTCCGGGTGAACTCAAGAGATCAAGGAAAAACCCCCAAATTTCCCAAAACCAAGGTTCTAAGGGATTTTACCTCGAATCTGACGGTGGAAGATGAAAGAAGGTTGATAAATCCATGTTAGGAGTTGAAAGGAGTTGATATCTAATGATATCTGGCCGAGATCTCCACCTTCTCACGCCTGGAATCGCCTGGGTCGCCGGAGGGGAAGAAGTGAAATGAAAATGACAAAAGTTGACCTCTGCAGTCCTATTTATACTGTCAACAGTTAGCTCACGCTAAGGTATGTGTAGCGTGCGCTATCGGATGCAAAATGCAGTCCAGAACCCTCTGCCAGACTTCGTTAGCGCGCGCTAATAAATGTGTTTAGCGTGCGCTAATTATGGACTATGCAGTCTTTGCTATTTCGGCCATAACTCCTTTGTCCGGACTCTGATTGACTCGCCGTTTGAACCATTGGAAAGCTAATTTGATGATCTATCACATTGTAAAGTTTAATAATTTTTAGACTTAATAAGTGTCGGTGGTGATCTTACAAAGTCGACCAAATGCACAACAACAATACTCCTCGACAAAACAATGATTATTCAACATGCAACGAAACACTAACGGACAACACCAACGATCCAAATCGAAAACAAACAAATAATAAAGCGCGACATACTATTAGCTCGACTTACGCAATGATAAGCCGTACCTAACGAACACCACAACACGGTACATCATGCCGTACCCAACATAAGGGAAAACTTAAGTAATCGCCAACACAGCAAAATAACCGGCACAACTGACAAAAATTCATAAATGACCAGAAACGAAAATCTCGGGTATTACAAATCGGTCCTTAAAGATTTTGATCCCAGGATGGTTGTTTTGAATATTGTTGGTCGTGTCGATCTTTCATTATTCGTGTGTCCTCGTTCACTTGGTGAGTTGTATGATCCGTATTGGATGTGTTATCCTTTGAATTTTTGTTGTCATGCTATAGCGTGACATATCTGGAATCATATCTGCGTGCCGATTGGGTATGTGTAGGATTTTTAGTCAGGCACATGGTGGTCATGCGTGGATGTTTCCGCGTTGGGCCGTGCACACGAGACATAGTTCGTGAGGCTAATTAGGTACATTGTCACACGTATATTCTGGATTCCATATACGGGGTGGACATGTGCACGGACACATTTCCGGATCGGGCGTACTGTGATGTCCCTCTTGAGACTTATCGTTTGGTCGTTCGTAGTCCATGTTGTATTGGATATGTCCGACGATCTGTGACTGGTTGTTCATACGCCGAGGGGTATGTCCGACAGTCAGGTTTGTTTCCTTGAGATCCGTATTGTGATGATTTACAGCTTCGGGCTGTTCGGCTTTCAGGCCATTGTGATGTATTGGTATTTCTGTTCGAGCCTTCAGACATTGTGATTCGTTCTTATTTCAGCGTTGGCTTGGATTACCTTCGGGTAATGTATTGTTGTGTTGCTTGTAATGTTTCGCCGTTGGGCGTAAGTTACGCGTTTCTTATGTATCTCGTTGAGTTTTCCTGGCGGGTTATTGCTTCTCCCTAGTTGTTTTAAGTTTCGGGACGAAACTTCTTTTAAGGAGGGTAGAATGTAATATCCGTAAATTCGATTTCCGGTAATTTTCTTTTTTGGCGGAAGTCCGTTTTGACGACTCGCTTGGGACCTTTTCGTCATCCTGAGAATGATTAATTCTACACTTTTTGACATCCGAGTTCATTTCGGTGTCGTTTTGTTGAGTTCCGTGCTTTTAGCGACTTTTCCGCACTTGAGTTCGATTCTTGCGAATCTCGTTCTAAACTGCTGATTCGAGTTTCCCGTAAGTCCTTTTAACTTTGATAGACGCGTTGTGAACTTCGGTTTGATTATTCGATCACATATCGTGATTTTCGGGCGCTTCGGGCCATTTTGTAATTTACCCAAAGTTATGAGTATCCGTATCTGTATTTGTTGTCTCGACCCTTTTCTTGGTCGCGTATGATTAATTATGGCATTATGCTTTTATTTCGGGTCGTTGATGTTGTCCGCAAATTTTTCGTCGTATTCATTTTCGTGCGTTTTCGGAAATCGAGTCGTCAAGCCCTGGTGGTCGGGCACTGGCCGGACGGTTGCGGGACTGGCCGGACGGTTGCGGGACTGGCCGGACGGATTGCGGGTTCTGGCCGAACGATGTCGGGCACTGGACGATCAGGCACAATGCCGAGTCACTGCCGTGGCACACCCGTCCGGGCCGCGGCACACTCGTGTTCAATTGTTGGCCGACCCATCTGTACCTTGTGCCGCGGCACAAGCCGACGGGGCCGCGGCACACTGCCGCGGCACACTTGGCCGGGCCGCGGCACACTGCCGAGCCCTGGGAGCAATTTTTGGGCCTGTGTCGCGGCACACTCGACAGTCAGCCCTATAATTGCGTTCTTTGTGCGATTCAACTGATATTTTTTCCATTTCTTCACCTTCATCCGAGGGAGGAGACTTGAGGGATAGAATCTTCTTCATCTATCACTTGAGAGTTGGATTTTCATCATTTTCATTCGGTTGTGAAGCTCGGATCATCGATCTATCGCGTATTCTTCGGATCATAGTGCTTGGATCTTGAAGAGGTAATTTCTTCAACATCTTGGATTTCGATTTTGTATTGGGTAATGATGTTTTGGGTGTTAAGATCATGTTGTATGAAGTGATATACGCATGATTATGGGCATGTTTGATTATTCATTGGATTATTGAAGGATTATTCAAGACCACTTTCAATATTGTGTTGGATTTTGGGGTTTTACGTAGATTCGTCCGATTTATCCGATTTGAAGCATGAGAACCTTGAGATTATGATGTGTCTATACCGTATGCATGCTTTTCCTACGATTTTACGGATTGGATTGTGCCGTTTTCGGACTTGTGGGAGTTTGGGCGATTTTCCAACCTCTAGTTGTTTATCCGTGCATTTTCATGAATCGTAGACGGGTTTCGGGAATTTCTTCGTGTAGTTTGAGTATGGATAATTGATTATCATTTCCTTGAGAATCGTTTAGGTGCCGGAAGCGCGTTCTTAGACCTACCGAACCCATACCCTTTTTCCGTTCAATTTCTCGATGTCTCAAAGGCAAGTATATATTTATGATTGTACGCTCTCGAGTTTGAAAGTAAGATATATTGATGGCATGATATGAACGAACCACTTTGGGGCGGGCCGACAGGTCCCCTAAGGGTTCCGTAGCCTCTGGTATGGTTCCACGGTATTCATACATGTATTGATAACGGATGATATGAGCGAACCACTTTGGGGCGGGCCGACAGGTCCCCTAAGGGTTCCGTAGCCTATGGTGCGGTTCCACGGTATTCATACATGTATTGATAACGGATGATATGAACGAACCACTTTGGGGCGGGCCGACAGGTCCCCTAAGGGGTCTGTAACCTCTGGTGCGGTTCCACGGTATTCATATATCTGTTGATGCGATGCTATGAGATTTAGTTATTCCGGAATACTAGTCTTGAATTGATGAATTGACGGTTACATTTACTTTATTGTCGAGGAGTATTGTATTTCATACTTGATATACTTGCACTAGCTATTCGACGGCTAACCCCTTTATGGGGGAAATACTTTTTATGTATTTCAGGTTCCATGAGAACGGACAGGTGGGTATCGGGTCGGCACGAAGATGATGGGCAAGTGTGATACTGTGCCTTTCCTCTGGTTGTGTTTTGTGTTTATCCATTCAGTGTTGTTGTACTGGAATGGTTATTGAATACTCGAGTATTGTTTTTCAGTTTTCCTTGATGTTCCGGCCTGTGTTGCCGAGGTATTGATTTGTGTGGTGATGTATTTGGTTTCATTGGTTATGGTTTTGAATACCATTTGTATTGCCCTTCTTTTCATTGTATCTAGACCTTCTCGGTCAAGTTTTACAATTCCGCGCATGAATAGCCTTGTGGGTCCCACGGCGCTGTAATATACCCTGAATATCTTGGGGGTGTTACAATCTTAACATCCAAAACATCATATCTCAATACAAAATCGAAACCCAAGATGTTGAAGAAATTACCTCTTGAAGATCCAAGCACTTTGATCCGAAGAACACGCGTTAGATCGACTATTCGGGCTTCACGATCGAAAGGAGATGAAGAAAACCAAGCACTCATGTGATAGATGATGGAAAGTCCCCCCCCTCAAGCCCTCTCTCTCGTATAGGTTGAAGAAATGGGAAGAAATGAGTTGTTCCACACAAAAACCGCAATTATAGTGCTGACTGCACTGTGTGCCGCGGCCCGACCGAAGTGTGCCGCGGCACAGGGCCAAAACTGCCCCCAGTGATCGGCAGCGTGCCGCGGCCCGGACGAGTGTGCCGCGGCAGTGACTCGGCAGTGTGCCGCGGCCCTGTCGGCATGAGCCGCGGCCCCCGGTACAGACGGGTTGGCCGAAAATTGCAACACGAGTGTGCCGCGACCCGGACGAGTGTGCTGCGGCAGTGACTCGACAGTGTGCCGCGGCCCTGCCGGCATGATCCGCGGCCCCCGGTACAGTCGGGTTGGCCAAAATAGCAGCATGTGTGTGCCGCGGTGCACACTCCTTGTGCCGCAGCCCACACCCCCCTTGGGTCCTAAAATAATGAAAAATGACCCGGGAAGAGAATAAAAGCAATAGGAATCACTATTTGGGAAACAATAACATGAAATGGAAGTACGGAAACCCCAAAAAACGGTGGTTCCAATCAATGATTACAAGGGTTCCCCCAACAAAACACAATTTGAACAATGAGGAGATTAGAAATGACATGAACTCCAACGTCAACATCGACTAATGAATCAATTATAACAATCAAGATAATACTCTTGTTTTGATTCTCGAGTAAGGTTGAAACAATGAACAATATCGATACACAACTCGAAGTTATTCTGAATGGTGAACAAGGATGAATGATTAACAAGTGAAAAATTACATAGTGACAATTACCGAATGAAATTACTGAATGATAATGACTGAATTACAACCGGGTATTACACAATCTCTCGATCATGGATATCATTTTGAGGACGTGTTCCCCAACCTTCTCACCTTCCTTCATCCTTCCACCGAACAGTTGCTTGGATATCTCATATCTAGCAGTTCTGCTGTGCTCACCATAAAGCTCGGTTAAGTGAGATAGAATCTGCCTAGCAGAAGTCATTTTCTCATGAGCTCTCTGAAGCTCATTAGACATGGAAGCCATCATATAAGCACGGACTTTCACGTCATCCTTAACCCACTTTTCGTGGTTTTCAATCTCTTCCTGATTGGCTCGGGTCTGCACAGGAGGCGCCGGAATGTCCGTCTCCATGATGTATCCCAGTGCCTCTATACTAAGGACAATCATCAGATTGCGGAGCCAATCCACAAAGTTAGGTCCCAATAAGGTGTTCTTTTCGAGAAGAATTGCGAGTGGATTCATTGTCATACTGAGATTTGAGTCTGCATTAAGTACGATAGATTAATTAGTGACTCATTCAATTATGTTCTGAGTATAGAATTAAGGTCTTTTCTATTCTTGTTACCCAGCTCCCACTATTTTTATCGGAATAACACACTCCCATGTGAAATCCGGAAGTATCGTCGCTCTACTTCATAGTGGTGATCGAGTTCTTTATAAATCTTAATAGAGGGCAACCGAACAGGTTTCTAGTCTATTAATTTTCATAAAGTGGTGTCCAACACCAACCCATCTAATGGATGATTCGATCTTCTTTTTCCCCTTGTTCACTCCCCTCAACCTATACGGTTTCTATGGTTCGTGAACAAGTTAAGTTTATACCATCAACGCAAATCAGTTTCACAATTGAATCTTATCCGGCAACCTATCAGGTTTCTAGGGATAAAATTTGCTCCAACCGAAGGCATCCAATGCACTCCCGGTAATTTATCCGTCCTCCCCGAACGACTACCCCGATAACTCGGAAGCATAGCACATCCGGTTTGGATTTCAATTTCCCGAAAACTCGATGGAGGGAAGGAAAACCTTGAAACCTTATAAACTTAATAATTTGTCGTGGGAGAATTTTCGCGATTAACGTTACACTTTGCACATTAATCATATTAGCGCGTTTGTGGTATTCATACAATATGAAAAAACCATTCACAACCTACTTGCTACCAACATGTGGTTCATGGACCGTTCCTAGAAAACAAAAAGTTCGTAATCTAATTACAAGTCTTCGTCTTGAATCTTCGTCTTCTCGAAATGGATCTTCCTCCGGTCTTCGTCATTACATATAAATTTTACATTGAAAATTGCATCCTAGATAGAAATATTTCTAGTAAAATAAATAGGCTCAAAACGGCCTTTACAACCCAATCGAATAAAACCGAACGATTCAAAAACTAGGTCCATGAACCACATCACCATTAAAAAATAATGCATCCAACACATTAAATAAATGACATTCATAATGAATCTGAATATTGATCCAATCAATATAAAACAATCCATCCAAAACGAATTAATCCAATTAATTCAAACAACCATCAATTTTAACTTGTTCCGGACGAGAAAATATTTCATTAAATTAATTCCCTAAGAATAAAATTACCATAATTAAATCTTAATCAAATTAAATCCAATTTAATTTGTGGGAAATTAATTATCGAACAAAATATAAAAAACAGAGTCGGAAAATACGGCCAGGCTAAGCCGAGACACTTGCCAGTGGCCGCCGAGGTGGCTACGAGTGCCGAGAATGGCCGGGCCTGCCGACCAAGACTCGCTCTGCCGCTGCACCGTGGTCCATACAGCATCATGAGGCGGTGCCCTTGCGGCTCAAGTGCCGGGTCCGTTCACGTTTTATTTCGTTTTTCGCCCTGATTCCTAAAATAATATTTTTCTAATCTTTATATTACTCATTTAAATCAGTTTCTCAAAAGAAAAATAGATTTATATTGTAACATAAAATCATGAAAAATTAATTTTTAGATGAACAATAGAAAATCAACGATTAATACGATTATGATTCCAAATCATACACCATCTAATCAAGCATTCCAAATGCTAATATCGTATATATGATCGCAAGACCTACTCTCCGATACCACTGTCGGGATTCAGTGCCTAAAACGAAGGCCCAGCGGAAGCGGTAAAACGAAAATTAATTCGATTTGAATCCCTATGAGGATCGATCGAGCTACATATATACGAATATATAAACGAAAAGCAAGAGTCATAAGAAACTAACCCTCGAAGTCTGTTGATTAAATGGTAACCTTCTCTTGAGCTATTCCACAAGCTTTAGTTTGATCTCTACGAGTTCAATCCGCTCCAAGCCCTTGAACGATCCAATGCCGAAATCACCGCGTCTCTACTTGCCATGCGCCGGAGAAACGACCGGAACGACGATCACCTTGCTATCCTCCGAGGATACAGCTAGAGCTAAGTGATGAAGATTCCAATATGAAATTATAACACTCTAAGTGTATAACTCACAATCTCTCTTTTATGTATTGATGTTTTCTCCAAGAAAAAATCAAGAACTTGTGATGAAGATGAAGAAGAAAAGGAAGACTATATGAGAAAACAATTCTCTCTCTTCAACTCTCACAACTCACGTAGGAAGCTAATCATAATGTAGGAGGAAGAGTTAGTCTACTCCTTTTTATTCTTCATTCAACAACTCATCAAATCACTTTTATAATAAAAGAGATTCCATGTCCCCTATTGATAAACATTTCATGATATTAAATCATGAAGTCTTCCACCACATTAGGTGGAAGACAAAGAGGTGGCGGCCATCTAGAAGGGTAGAAAAAATTCGGTCCGTTTCGGACTCCCGTGAGTCCAAATAGATAAACTCCAATTCCATTCTGATGTATTTATATCAATTAATTAATCCAATTAATTAATCTTATCAAATACATAATAACATAATTAATTTCTCCAAGAAATAATTATATTCATGAATTAAATTAATCACCCAGTAATTTATTTAATCCATTAGGCCGTAAATCAATTTATCCAATAAATCGATTTAGACATCCAATGTCCCAAATTAGATATCCAATATCTAATATTCGTAATGAGAGATCAAGCTCGATTCATTCCATCGTCAATCCTAATGCGCGACTTGGTAGGTCCGTGTCAGTCAGCAATGGGAGGAACCAAAGAGTAGTAGTACCACCTAGCCAGCCTGGTGGCCTACACTGTACCCCGACTGAGAACGAATGATTGGGATCATTCAAGAACCATTTTGTCGTGAATACCAGTAAACGTATAAACCCTTATTTCAAATGTCCCTGATCAGGTTATAGGGTCACGGTTAGTCTGTAACACCCCAAACTAGGCGGATATTACAGTGCCGTAGATCCCCAACTGGGACCCACTAGGCAAATGAAAATGAATGAATTACACAAGATAAATGTAGTACCGAACTACATTACAGCAATAATTACTCCGATGTGGAGTTTAGTTACAACACACCAGGACAATACCGAATACTGGTGTATTTTATATGAAGATAAAATACACAACACTGAATGAAACGGAGTATTCAAATGAAAGTCTGCAGCGGAAAATAAAGAATAATAACATGAATAACTGAAAGATCGGGGCCCCCTACTAGTATCACTAGGACTCCTCGACGTCAACATGCTATTCCCGTGCGTTTGCCTTGCCATGACCTGAAAAACAAAATCCCCAAACGGGGTCAGTTACAAAGAACAACAATCCTCAAGAGTTGAAAATACACAATCATGATTATATCTGAAGTTATGAAACATCTGTCGAAACATACGCAATCAAACATGCTATATGAATCAACTAACAAGATGCGACTCAAAGGAAATGGCGCCACACTACGCCCGGGATGGAAATGTGTCCGTGCACAAGCCACCAACGAGTATCGATCGAATACACGTGTGGTCTTGTACCTGTCGATCTCACGAAACAATCAATCTCGTGTGCACACCCAATGTGAGGCCACCAACCAACACACGACTATAATGTGCCCGACATGAAAACCCTACACATACCAACGGCATGCCAAGATGACCGGAATGCCACGATATAACAAAAGTGACATCGAAAATGAATAATGACTCACCGAGGTGGAATGGTAACGAAATAAATGACTGCTCAACGAAAAGATTGGAACCGCTGCTCCTTATGGTCAAACGATTAATTGATAACAACAAGTTTTGATACGGTTAATATAATGATGAGTGAGTTATGATTATGAATGAACAACAACAAAAGGGATGAATATCCTTTTAACCGAGTAAGAATTAACTTACAAAATACCGATGAAGAAAGTCCTTCCACGAACAAATGTCCTAAATGAAGTGTCGGTCGCACGAACAACGTTAATTCAATACAATTACCGACAATCCGATCAATATACAAATCAAACACGAATATAACGAACTCAAAACGTCGATACGACTAAACCAAGTCCATAGAGGCATTAAATCAAACACGTTGTATCCAAACTCCGATTGTTTACAATCAAACCTCAATATACCAATATCAAAATCCCCAAGAAGTGTTTCAAACCAACAAAATATCTCCAATACGATCAATAATCCGTTATGAATATCCAAAAACGTGATTATAACAACAATTAGTCGAAAATCCCCAATTCCAACTCGATATTCAAGGTGTTCTCGAATAATTCCTCAATAATCCAATGAATCCTTATACAAACTCATAATCATATACATATCCAACGTCCAAAACATCATATCTCAACACAAAATCGAAGTCCAAAGTGTTGAAGGAATTACCTCTTGATGATCCAAGTACTTTAATCCGAAGAACACGCGTTAGATTGATTATCCGGGCTTCACGATCGAAAGGAGATGAAGAAAATCAAACACCCAAATGATTTGTGAAGGAAAAACCCTCCCTCAAGCTTACTCTCACGGTTGAAGGTGAAGAAAAGGGATAGAAATGGCTGAAATCTTTGAAAAAAGCGAATTTAAGGGAGTTGATCGCTGCCGGACACGGCCGTGCCGATCGGCACGGCCGTGTCGCACAACCGGCCGGTTGGCGGCGAGGACTCGACCGTGTCCTGCTTGACACGGTCGCGCGCGAGGGCCTCCCGACAGTGACCCGTCCGGCTGACTTCGGCATGACTCGGCCGTGCGGGCGACACGGTCGGGCGTGTCGGCGATGCTTCGGCTTATCCGAAGGGTTCGACTCGGCCGTGCGAGCGACACGGTCGGGTCACGAGGCGAACACTTCGGCACTTTCCGGACGAGTACGGCACGGGCGTGTCGGACGACACGGCCGAGTTCGTTCGGCGATGATCGCCAAAATCAAAATGAGCGGTTGAGCTAAAACGACCATAAATCTCTCGTCCGGACTCCGATTGACTCACCGTTTGAACCATTGGAAAGCTAACTCGATGCTCTATAATATTGCAAAGATTTAGAATTTTTGGAGTTACCAAAAATTAATGGTGATCTAACAAAGTCGAACTCATATGAGGAAAGTTGAAACAATGAACAATAACGATACACCACTCGAAGTTTTACCGAACGGTGAACATGGTGAATGAATATGATTGGTGAATGATTATAAATGAGTGAAAATCCACTGAGTGACAATCACCGAATAAAATTACCGAATGATAATGACTGAATTACAACCGGGTATTACATACACCCCCCCTTAAAAGAGTTTCGTCCCCGAAACTAAGGGTCAAACAACTCGGGATAACACTCCCGCATACTATCCTCGGTTTCCCAAGTAGCCTCTTCGACTCCGTGTCTAGACCACTGAATCTTGACCAAAGGAATCGACTTATCCCTCAACTGTTTGACTCGCCGCTCTAACACTCGTACAGGACGCTCCTCGTACGAATGATCATCCGCGATCTCGATTTCTTCGAACTGAAGTATGTGACTCGGGTCGGCAACATACTTCCGCAACTGAGAGACGTGAAACACATTATGAATCCTGCTCAAAGCCGGAGGTAAAGCCAATCGATAAGCTAACTCGCCTACTCGATCCAAAATTTCAAATGGTCCAATGAATCTCGGACTCAACTTCCCCCGTTTTCCGAAACGGAAAATACCTCGACTCTGGGATACCTTGACCAAAACATGGTCACCCGTCTCGAACTCTAGTGGTCGACGACGATTTACTGCATATGATTTCTGTCGACTCTGAGCTGTCAACATACGACTCTTGATCAAAGCTACCTTCTCTCGGGCGGCTATAAGCATATCGGGCTCGGTGCCGATTGATTCTGACAAGTCATCCCAACAAAAAGGAGATCGACAAAGACGACCGTACAAGGCCTCGTAAGGTGCCATCTTAATGGAGGCATGCCAACTATACTGTACGTGGACTTAAACAACAGTAATTGGGCTTCCCAATCGTCTACTAATCGAGGACGCATGCCCTTAATATGTCCTCTAATGTCTGAATAGTTCTCTCTGATTGTCCGTCGGACTGAGGATGAAAGCCAATACTGAGATTAAGCTGATTTCCCATAGCACGATG
This sequence comes from Orobanche coerulescens, assembly GCA_033398695.1. Taxonomy (NCBI): domain Eukaryota; kingdom Viridiplantae; phylum Streptophyta; class Magnoliopsida; order Lamiales; family Orobanchaceae; genus Orobanche; species Orobanche coerulescens. The sequence continues at coordinate 111,037,656 of CM065815.1, read as the reverse complement.
AACTGATTTCCAAAAATGGGAAACAAATCGTCCGTCACGATCGGAAACGATACTCTTAGGAGTACCGTGCAGTCTCACTATCTCCTTGATGAACAACTGATCCAGTCTCTCGGGACCCCACGTATCCTTGATCTCAAGGAAATGAGCTGATTTAGTTGAGCGGTCCACAATCACCCAGATCGCATTCATGCCACGACGACTCGACGGCAAACTCGTGATGAAATCCATAGAAATGTCTTCCCACATCCATTCCAGAATAGGGAGAGGTTTTCAGCATAACCGCCGGTCGCTGATGTTCAATCTTGACTTGTTGGCAATTTAAGCATCTCGAAACAAATTCCGCGACTTCTCGCTTCATATTACTCCACCAGTAATTTTGTTTCAAGTCCTTGTACATCTTGCTGGACCCCGGATGAACAGAATAAGGGGTAGCATGAGCTTCTCTCAAAATAGAGTTTTTCAACTCGTCATTCGCCGGTACACACATCCGATTCTTAAATCTCAAAAGTCCATCCTCGCGGATCACGAATCCAGGGGCTTTCCCCTGAGCCACATCTTCACGGATGCGCAACAATGAAGGGTCTGAACTCTGATTCTCTCGATTACCTCCTCAAGAGATGATGAAATCTCTAACATACAAAGCCGTCCCCGAATTACCAAGCGGACCTCGATCTCGGGTCTAAGGAATTCTGATGAAGCTTCTTCGAATTAAACGAGCAAGCATCTGCTCTCACTGCGGACTTACGACTCAAGGCGTCGGCGACAACGTTCGCCTTGCCCAGTGGTAAAGGATCTCGATATCAAAATCTTTGATTAGTTATAACCACCGCCTCTGTCGCATATTTAACTCCTTGTGAGTAAATATATCCTTCAACTCTTGTGATTGGTGAAGATATGACAGTGATGCCATAAAGGCAACGACGCCAAATCCCCAACGCGAAAACCACGGCCGCTAGCTCCAGGTCGTGGGTTGGATAATTGACCAACTAATCCGAGGAAACATCGGATTTACTTAATATCTTTCGGAGGTTGCCAATCTCGGATAGTCTCCGTCTTCGAGGGTCGACACGAACTCGTCGGATGAAATTACATGTCCGAGAAAGTCACTTCGGACCTCCAGACTCACATTTGGAAAACTTTCCATAAAGTTGCTCTCGTCTCAACACGTCGAGAACCTGAAGAAGATGAACCTCGTGTTCCTCTCGGCTAAGAGAATAAATCAAAATGTCTTCGATGAAGACAACAACAAACTGATCCAAAAAGTCGATGAAAACCCGATTCATTAACTCCCTGAATACCGCAGGTGCAATAGTTAGCCCGAACGGCATAACTACGAACTCATAATGACCATAGCGTGTACGAAACGCTGTCCTCGCGATATCCGACTCTCGAATCCATGGCGGTGATATCCAGATCTTAAGTCGATCTGGAAAATCGAGGCTCCCTGAAGTTGATCTAAAAGATCAACAATACGAGGTAAAGGATACTACTCTTGATCATCACCCTGTTCAACTCCTGGTAATTAATACACACACGAGACGAGCCATTCTTCTCCTTGACAGATCACACTGGTGCTCCTCACGGGGACGCAATCGGTCGGAGATAACCTTTCTAGAACTATTTCTCAAGTTGAATCTTCAACTCCTGCATTCTGGTCGGGGTCATCCGATACGGTGCCTTCGATAAAGGGGCGTACTGCTCCAACTCACTCCTGAATTCCCTTACTCTATGTGAAGGCAACCAGATAACTCGTCTGGAAATACATCGTCAATCGATGACAATGATACCACGAATGATTGAACATTTCGATTGCCCTAGAATGGTCAATCGATAAAAAGAGATACCAATAATGATTGAACAACTCGATTGCCTTAGAAAGGTCAATCGATGAAGATGATACAATGAATGTTTGAATAACTCGATTGTCTTAGAAAGGCCAATCGATGGAAATGATACAATGAATGATTGAATAACTCGATTGCCCTAGAAAGGCCAATCGATGAAAATGATACAATGAATGATTGAATGACTCGATTGTCTTAGAAAAGCCAATCGATTAAAATGATACAATGAATGATTGAATGACTCGATTGTCTTAGAAAAGCCAATCGATGAAAATGATACAAGGAATGATTGAATAACTCGATTGCCCTAGAAAGGCCAATCGATGAGAATGATACAATGAATGATTGAATAGTTCGATTGCGGAATTTCTCTACTTCCGCCATAATAAAATTTCGACTGGAACAACGGGGATTACTTCCCTGAAGCATACATTCGACAACCAACGACGGAAAGATAGCGACCAAACGCTAACAAGCACTGAGGATAGTATCAAGACGATCAAACCAACTAATACCGAAAATTACATCGTCCTAAGATAAATTCACCACGATTAGATCCATCAACCAATCACGGTCATTAAGTAGGACTATCCCGAAACAAGTCTATTCAAGCATGAATCGAAAATGAATGAATGCGGTGTACCAGCATCAAAAGGTACACACAAGTTGAAATAAAATTACGAGTATACCTGAAATCATTCGGGCCACCGGATCGTCGATCCTCCTCATCATATAAATCTGGGACTTGGACGCTCCCGTCTGATAAATACGAGCTCCAACTCTATTTGCTTCCAGTGTCTTAAACAACGTTGACAAAGCAGTCTGATTCTGAAAGGCTGATTGCTTCGGGGCCTGAGATGCCGCCGGAGCCGACTTGGAGTCCTTTCGGCAAAAACAGGCCTTATGCCCAAAATTCCCACAATTATAGCACGTGATAGACGGTTTCAGACACTCAGTGCTGAAATGACCCGGCGTTCCACAATTGAAACAGGTGATGACCGAACTGGCCGCTCGGGAATGAGATCCCGCACGATTATGTGCCGTAGGAGGTCGCTCAGAAACGATAGGACTCACACGAGGCTTCTTGCAGGTTGATTGACCGCCTTCGGATAGATTACGCTTCGTTGATTTCCTGTTGACATATGCGGAGTTCTTTGCCGGCCAATTTCCTTAGCGGTGGCTCAGATGCGGAGAGTTCTCTCGATTAATCCGGTCAGTGGCGCAATGATGATTGAGCAACCGCACATGGGTCATCATGGCTCGCATAAAAGTGAGTGGATCAACCCGTACATCTTCCGATCGAGCCGAGTCCTGGCACGATTTCGGCGGCCAGTGATTATTTCTCGGGTTTCGGTCCGCACCGCGCCTCTCCCGTGCATCTCGACAGCTCTCTCCATACTGAAGTAGGGAGGTCGCATAATGATTATATTTCCCGCATGATTAGCACGTTATGATTATGTCATGAGATGATGAAAATGAGTATACATGCTCTAACTTAGTGATTATATGAATGATTTACTAAAGTGACATGATTATCTGATGAAATTCTTGAAATGATTATCTTGAATAACTTAACAAGATTGACAATATGATTATCTAGGTTGACAACTGAGTAATGAAATGAATTGAGTAATTAATGAGTTAACATGATCGTCCTGATTATTAACTGAGTAATGAAATGAATTAAGTGATTAATGAGTTAACATGATTGTCCTAATCACAATGAATGATGATGTTTGAGGATTGTTAAATGATGAATGATGAATGAATGACTATTGCCAGAAATTATACCATGGCGTTAGAAGTCTTACAGTTCTTTCGGTCTGATTGGCTCGGCATCTGCACAGGTCACACGTGACGCGAAAGTCCAATGATACTAGTCTGATGACGATGATTTCAAATGAGACATGACTCGGAAGGTAGTATTCAAAACCACGCTCCGATACCAACTCTGTAACACCCCAAACTAGGCGGATATTACAGTGCCGTAGATCCCCAACTGGGACCCACTAGGCAAATGAAAATGAATGAATTACACTAGATAAATATAGTACCGAACTACATTACAGCAATAATTACTCCGATGTGGAGTTTAGTTACAACACACCAGGACAATACCGAATACTGGTGTATTTTATATGAAGATAAAATACACAACACTGAATGAAACGGAGTATTCAAATGAAAGTCTGCAGCGGAAAATAAAGAACAATAACATGAATAACTGAAAGATCGGGGCCCCCTACTAGTATCACTAGGACTCCTCGACGTCAACATGCTATTCCCGTGCGTTTGCCTTGCCATGACCTGAAAAACAAAATCCCCAAACGGGGTCAGTTACAAAGAACAACAATCCTCAAGAGTTGAAAATACACAATCATGATTATATCTGAAGTTATGAAACATCCACAGAAACATACGCAATCAAACATGCTATATGAATCAACTAACAGTACGGCTCAAAGGAAATGGCGCCACACTACGCCCGGGATGGAAATGTGTCCGTGCACAAGCCACCAACGAGTATCGATCGAATACACGTGTGGTCTTGTACCTAATCAGTCTCACGAAACAATCAATCTCGTGTGCACAGTCCAATGTGAGGCCACCAACCAACACACGACTATAATGTGCCCGACATGAAAACCCTACACATACCAACTGCACGCCAAGATGACCGAATGCCACGATATAACAAAAGTGACATCGAAAATGAATAATGACTCACCGAGGTGGAATGGTAACGAAATAAATGACTGCTCAACGAAAAGATTGGAACCGTCGTTCCTTATGACTGAAACGATTAATTGATAAAAACAAGTTTTGATACGGTTAATATAATGATGAGTGAGTTATGATTATGAATGAACAACAACAAAAGGGATGAATATCCTTTTAACCGAGTAAGAATTAACTTACAAAATACCGATGAAGAAAGTCCTTCAACGAACAAATGTCCTAAATGAAGTGTCGGTCGCACGAACAACCTTAATTCAATACAATTACCGACAATCCGATCAATATACGAATCAAACACGAATATAACGAACTCAAAACGTCGATACGACTAAACCAAGTCCATAGAGGCATTAAATCAAACACGTTGTATCCAAACTCCGATTGTTTACAATCAAACCTCAATATACCAATATCAAAATCCCCAAGAAGTGTTTCAAACCAACAAAATATCTTCAATACGATCAATAATCCGTTATGAATATCCAAAAACGTGATTATAACAACAATTTGTCGAAAATCCCCAATTCCAACTCGATATTCAAGGTGTTCTCGAATAATTCCTCAATAATCCAATGAATCCTTATACAAACTCATAATCATATACATATCCCTTCATATAACATGATTATAACATCCAAAACATCATATCTCAACACAAAATCGAAGTCCAAAGTGTTGAAGGAATTACCTCTTGATGATCCAAGTACTTTAATCCGAAGAACACGCGTTATATTGATTATCCGGGCTTCACGATCGAAAGGAGATGAAGAAAATCAAACACCCAAATGATTTGTGAAGTAAAAACCCTCCCTCAAGCTTACTCTCACGGTTGAAGGTGAAGAAAAGGGATAGAAATGGCTGAAATGCTGAAAAAAACGAATTTAAGGGAGTTGGCGCTGCGGACACGGCCGTGCCGATCGGCACGGTCGTGTCGCATGCAATGGCCGACAGTTGGCAGCGAGGACTCGACCATGTCTGCCCTTGACACGGTCGCGGCGCGGAGGGCCTCCCGACGATGACCCGTCCGACAGCGACTTCGGCATGACTTCGGCCGTGCACGACACGGTCGGGCGTGTCAGCGATCGCTCGGCTTATCCGGAAGGGTTCGACTCGGCCGTGCTGCACGACACGGTCGGGTCCTGAGGCGACACTTGGCACTTTCCGGACGAGTACGGCACGGGCCGTGTCGGACGACACGGCCGAGTTCGTTCGGCAGTGATCGGCCAAAACTGAAAAATGAGCGGTTGAGCTAAAACGACCATAACTCTCTCGTCCGGACTCCGATTGACTCACCGTTTGAACCATTGGAAAGCTAACTCTATGCTCTATAATATTGCAAAGATTTAGAATTTTTGGAGTTACCAAAAATTAATGGTGATCTAACAAAGTCGAACTCATATGAGGAAAGTTGAAACAATGAACAATAACGATACACCACTCGAAGTTTTTCCGAACGGTGAACACAGTGAATGAATATGATTGGTGAATGATTATAAATGAGTGAAAATCCACTGAGTGACAATCACCGAATAAAATTACTGAATGATAATGACTGAATTACAACCGGGTATTACATAGTCAAACCCTATCTATACTTGATGCTATGCATGCGTTAATGCAAATCGAGATCATCGACCTGTTGTGTATCTAATACAACTAGCTCCAATGCTTTGGCCAAAGACTTATGATCTCATCTGCCAATAACCGCATAGGACATATAACCCGCTCACTAAAGGGAGAAAGAATTCTATCTTGGTATTCAGTAGGACCTGCTACTTGCCCGTCAAGATGCACGTCGAGGTTGACCCCCGCCTTCTGGTTTACAGGGTCGAACTACTTTAATGAAAATCTTGACGTCACAAGCACATCCCTACTAAATCCTCAAGTCGAAGGTTCACGAATACCTATCACAACCTTTCGATTCCGTCATTGACTGTCCCGGAGTGAAATCCGTGTGACGAATCGAGGGTGAGTCGGTTCGAGTATACTAATCCAATTAGCATACCTATAACGTTTGCTCCCACTAACCATTAGTGTTCGACAGGCACTCTCCATGTCAAAGAACACGTCATACAAGTCTTCACATAAACTTAACGCCCAGTCAAGTTTCATCGACTTGCGAACGATTAAGAATTTGAGCTATAACCTTTCCAGTGCCGACCCCCTTATTCAATAAGGAGTGGAACGTTTTGCTCTCAAATACACGGACTTAGCTTCTGTATGTTTATTTACGAGTTAGGAATGCCAGTAACTACCAGTAAATAATGAAACATTCATTTGCCTTATATAAATGGTTTACATAATTACAAGTACAATGCCCTCACTCAACAACCTCTGAGTGGCATTCGAGGGCATACTCCTAACACTTGTTACCCAGCTCCCACTATTTTTATTGGAATAACACACTCCCATGTGAAATCCGGAAGTATCGTCGCTATACTTCATAGTGGTGATCAAGTTCTTTATAAATTTTAATAGAGGGCAACCGAACAGGTTTCTAGTCTATTAATTTTCATAAAGTGGTGTCCAACACCAACCCATCTAATGGATGATTCGATCTTATTTTTCCCTTTGTTCACTCCCATCAACCTATACGGTTTCTATGGTTCGTGAACAAGTTAAGTTTATACCATCGACGCAAATCAGTTTCACAATTGAATCTTATCCGGCAACCTATCAGGTTTCTAGGGATAAAATTTGCTCCAACCGAAGGCATCCAATGCACTCCCGGTAATTTATCAGTCCTCCCCGAATGACTACCCCGATAACTCGGAAGCATAGGACATCCGGTTTGGATTTCAATTTCCCGAAAGCTCGATGGAGGGAAGGAAAATCTTGAAACCTTATAAACTTAATAATTTGTTGTGGGAGAATTATCGCGATTAATGTTACACTTTGCACATTAATTCATTTAAGCGCGTTTGTAGCATTCATACAATATGAACAACCATTCACAACCTAGTTGCTACCAACATGTGGTTCATGGACCATTCCTAGAAAACAAAAACTCCGTAATCTAATTACAAGTTGTTAGGCGTATTTTTATACATTTATTTATCATTATTTCATATCCATTTTAAGTCTAAACCTGCATAAATGAGCTTTTAATGCACTATCTTTATATGTTTTGTAGGAAATTGGAGTCCGGAAGCTCGAACGACAAAAAACGGGCCAAAACGGCGATTTCTGGTCATGTGCCGCGGCACAAGGAAAGCGGGCCGCGGCACACGAAGGTGACTAACAAGCACTGAGCACGCTGTACTGTGAGCCGCGGAACAAGGATGCTGAGCCGCGGACCAGGAAGAAAAATAGGCGCCCAGGCAACTCGCTGAAGGTTAGGGGCCGCGGCATAGATTAAGTGAGCCGCGGCCCACGGGGCGGTTTTTGCTGTAATTGCCGCATTTATGGGCCGTTTTTGGAGCTGTTTTCAACCCAATCCCTGGATGTATTTTGGAGGATGATGATAGTTATAAATAGGGATTTAAGGTCTAGAAAATGAGGAGGATCGATCATCGAGGAATTGAGGAATTGAGAAGAAGCAGAAAACACCAAGGGCAGAGAGCTGAAGAACGGAGGAATCCAAGTTCTTCGTCTGTGTTTGATTTCTATGCTTTCTTTATTTCTCTGTGTATTTTTATTTTCTAGCATGTCAGGCTAGAACCTTAGTCTAGAATTTTGATGAAACCGAGGTTTTGATGAATTAACTTTTGATTATCAATTCAATTCCCTTTTCTATTGAGTTTTGCCCAATTGTTCTTAATGCTTTCAATTGTGTGGCCTATAATTGAATTGTTTTGTTTACGCAACTCGAATCGGGAGAGGAGAGTTGGTAGGAAATAATTGGTGAGAATCGTTTTATCTTGTGAGATAGGAATATACTCATAGGAATTACGTGGCCTTTCTGAAGTCTTCGTACTTTTTGCCTATTGTCGAATTAATCCACGTAGGAATAGAGTGTATTATTCACCTTAGATAAATCTATTGACCTCGGGAGAGGCGGTAGAGTATTTTAGCAACCTTCGCCTTCAATAAATTGGGAAATCATTAAATTCATATAATCAGGGGTAATTCGGATAAACCGACGTGGATTCACAATCCTAGATTAATTCCTTATTTGATTTTCTTCCTTTGAATAATTGATTCTACTATTTCTTTGCTTTTATTAATTTTCCTTAATTATTACTTGCACCTAAATCAGTAGTTAGTGAGTTAGTCCTCGTGGGAACGATATCTTACTCATCTCTTTATTACTTGTTTACGATAACGTGCACTTGCGTTAAACGAAATTTCGCAACACAAGTCTTCGTCTTGAATCTTCATCTTCTCAAAACGGATCTTCCTCCGGTCTTCGTCATTACATATAAATTTTACATTGAAAATTGCATCCTAGATACAAATATTTCTAGTAAAATAAATAGGCTCAAAACGGCCTTTACAACCCAATCGAATAAAACGAACGATTCAAAACTAAGTCCACGAACCACATCCCCATTCAAAAGCATTCATCCAATAAATACTAAATAAATGAAAAGCGTAGAGATACATTGATCCAATCAACTATACGAACCAATCCAATCGATTCAAAACGAATTAATCCAATTAATTCAAACAGCCGTCAATTTAACTTGTTCCGGACGACAAAATATTTCATTAAATTAATTCCCCTAAGAATATAATTACCATAATTAAATCTTTGTCAAATTAAATCCAATTTAATTTGTGGGAAATTAATTATCGAACGAAATATAAAAAATGGAGTCGGAAAACACGGCCGGGCCAAGCCCGAGACACTGCCCAGCAGGCTGCCGATCAGGGCCTGCACAGGCTGCCGAGCACGGCCGGAAGGCTACCGAGACCATTGCTGTGCAACACCGAGAGGTCGCCGAGCATGCCCGCAGCCGCCGACCATGGCCTCACGTGTCAGATCGCGATCTGCCGCCTCGGACCGCGAGCGGCGCTGACCCAGTCGCGGGTCCGATTATGTTTTCGCTCGTTTTTTCGATTCCAAAAATAACATTTTTCTAATCTTTATATTACACTTTAAATCAGTTTTTCAAAAGAAAAATAGATTTACATTGTAACATAAAATCATGAAAAAATAATTTTTGGATGAACAATAGAAAATCAACGATTAATACGATTATGATTTCAAATCATACACCATCTAACCAGGCATTCCAAATACCAATATCGTATATGCGATCGCAAGACCTACGCTCCGATACCACTGTTGGGATTCGGTGCCTAAAACGAAGCCCCAGCGGAAGCGGTAAAATGAAAATTAATTCGATCCGAATCCCTACGAGGATCGATCGAGCTACGTATATACGAATATCAAAAACGAATTCACAAGAGATATAGAAACTCACCCTTGTAGTCCGTTGATTAGATGGATAACATTCTCTTGAGCTATTCCCCAAGCTTTGCTTGATCTCTACGAATCTATTCCGCTTCAAGCCCTTGAACGATCCAACGTCGAAAGCACCGCGTCTCTACTTGCCACGCGCCGGAAAAATGATCGGAATGACACTCATCTCGTTATCCTCCAAGGATACGGCTAGAACAAGGTGATGAAGCTTTTAATTATTACACTCTAAGTGTATAATATATATCTCTCTTTTGATTTCTTGATTTTTCTCTAAGAACCACCAAGAACACTTAAAGAAGATGATGAAGACTTTTAGAAAAGTTCTCTCTCTCTCTCTCTCTCTCTCTCTCTCAAAACTCACGTTGGAATGGAATAGATTGAGAAGTGAGAGATGTCTTCTTCCCTTTATTCAACTCTCACTTTAATAATACAAATCATGCCACATGATTTTAAACCCCACAATGTCATGTTCTTTCATATAAAATGAAAGCAACAAGACAAGATGAAAGTGAGTGGAAACTGTAACACCCCGAGATATTCGGAATAATTACAGTGCCGTAAACCCTTTAAGTAAGGATTTACAAGGCTAGTTAAAAGAAATGTGAATATAATCCAACAATCCCACAGAAATTCAAATTACAAAACCGGTTCCAACTGATCCAACGAGTTAATTAATACAACCATACCGAAATGATATTAATAAGACACGCGTACTCGAGTACTGAAAATGAACCAAGAAGACAATCAAAAGAAACAACAAACATCACTGAACCCCTTCGTCGTCACATCGGTACTGTGGCTGTTTCCCCGCTCCTCGGCTACCTAAACATCAAAACAAATGTCCACCCCCGAAGGGGTTAGCAAAACGATGCTAGTACAAGTATCATATTAAATAAATCGAATATGCATCAACAATAGATAACAAGATACACCAGACGGACTTCCGCTACCGGAATCCGACAATGCGAATCCACAAGATTCTATTAACACAACATGGGTATTCCAATGATCCAGCGCCCTCAGCATAGATCCCAAGATGATCCCATCGGACTAACACGAGGTGGAAAAACCCGTCCAATGATCCAGCGCCCTCAGCATAGATCCCAAGATGATCCCGTCGGACCAACACGAGGTGGACATCCGATCCAGCGCCCTCAGCATAGATCGTACAACATACACAAACACAACTTATGCATACATACATGCAAAATCACTATGTCCATCAACATGAACATACAAACACTAGATAACGAATATCATGACAATTCAACGAAATAAATCCCATGTTCAACAACATGAATAAACCACATGTATGCTCAAAATACCAATATTAACAAATTACGATACTTGCCTCAAGGATGGCAAGACCAAATCACTCCAACGATCTCAACACACTCGAAGGCCGTCTCCTTCGATCAACGTAGCAAGCTCGAACCTTAACAAAAGAATAATATAGAATTCATCTCAAGTCGTACGAATACAACAATCCGGTCTACGGCCGAAAGCTCTAAAAATGTAATCTGCCTGAACTACTTAGCGTGCGCTACGTACTCTACGTAACGTGCGCTAAGCCTACCCATTAGCGTACGTAAACGACGAAGTCTAGCGTACGCTAACTATGTACTGACAGTCCTCTCTGATCAGCCGACTGACCCGCCTGATGACATAACGTACGGTACGTACCAAACGTAGCGTACGTTACTCATTCCCGATAGCGCACGTTAATATGCCTATCTTAGCGTGCGCTAACCGTGCATGGCAGTTTACTACTGGTCAGTAGACTTAATCTAATGGTGATGATGTTGAAAAATTTATGAAAACGATTACTTGAAAAGAACATAATATAAATGTATATGTATAAATATTCGATATATATATAGTATAAGCCCTGCAGAAAATTTGTTAGCAAAACGAAATTCGCTGATCACGTATATAAACTGCAAGATTCTGTAACACTCCGAGATATTCGGAATAATTACAGCGCCGTAAACCCTTTAAGTAAGGATTTACAAGGCTAATTAAAAGAAGTGTGAAAATAATCCAACAATACCACAGAAATTCAAATTACAAAACCGGTTCCAATTGATCCATTGAGTTAATTAATACAACCATATCAAAACGATATTAATAAGACACGCGTACTCGAGTACTAAAAATGAACCAAGAAGACAAATCACAAAAACAACAAACATCAACCACATCACTGAGCCATTTCATCGTCATGCCGGTACTGTGGCTGCCTCCCCGCTCCTTGGCTACCTGAACATCAAAACAAATGTCCACCCCCGAAGGGGTTAGCAAAACGATGCTAGTACAAGTATCACAATACAAATTTCATCAATGCATTATAAAACATACAAAACGGACTTCCGTCACCGGAATCCAACGATGCGAATCCTCATGATTCCATCAACACAATATAGGGTAATCCAATGATCCAGCGCCCTCAGTATAGATCCCCATGATGATCCCGTCGGACCAACGCATGGTGGAAAGCCCGTCCAACGATCCAGCGCCCTCAGCATACATCCCCATGATGATCCCGTCGGACCAACGCATGGTGGACATTCGATCCAGCGCCCTCAGCATAGATCCTCATGACCCCCTCGGATCATTTACAATATAAACCATGCAATCATGCATACATATATGCATTCCAATATGTCCATTAATACGAACAATTAACAACGAATACCACGAGAAATCAGAGAAATCAATCTCATATTCGACAACATGAACAAAACCATATGCATGATCAAAGTTCCAATACAAACCAAACTCAACATATGATACTTGCCTCGAAAATGGCAAGAATGAAATACTCCAACAAATGTCACGCGTCCGTATGCCATCGCCCCTCGATCGTCCCCTATGCAAGGCTAGGACCTTGTTCAAAAGAAATAATAAAGAATTCATCTCATGTCATACGAACGTCTAACAATCCGGTCTATGGCCGAAAGCTATAAAAATGTAATCTGCCTGAACTACTTAGCGTGCGCTACGTTCTCTACGTAACGTGCGCTAAGCCTACCCGTTAGCGTACGTAAACAACAAAGTCTAGCGTATGCTAACTATGTACTAACAGTCCTCTCTGATCAGCCGACTGACCCGCCTGATGACACAACGTACATTACGTACCAAACGTAGCGTACGTTACTCATTCCCGATAGCACACATTAATATGCCTACCATAGCGTGCGCTAACCGTGCATGGCAGTTTACTACTGGGCAGTAGACTTAATCTAATGGTGATGAAACTCATGAAATCTTCAGTACTAAAACATGTCATCTCCGTGCATATCATGCTCATACGGTTTGCGAATGATCTTTTCGAATTAAACGACTACGAGATACAAGGATATTTATAATCATCACAGCATCATAATTCATCTTGATCTTCAAGGAAATATCCTAAGTTCAATCCATTCTATGTCTTAAAATGTATAATTCCATTATGTAAAAACATAAGAACTTAATAATCTCCATAAACTGGTCACAATCGGTTTTGAAGCTTCATGAATATGCTAGGAGTTCAAACACTAATAGGTTCAATGGATTATACGATGGATAAGTACCGAAACATCGAAAATATCCTTCTTACACATGATGTTCGACTACTTACGAATTTAGCTGACTAGATAATCCCAAATCATGATCAAAATGTCCTTCAGAATATTACTAATATTGGTGAAGAATCACCTACCTCAAAGTAGTGAAGAACACGAAGGAACTTTAAGAAACCCCACACCGAGGGCTTGAAGACCAATCTCCAATGATCTACAATCTTCAAACTCGTGCTAGGAGGATGATATGAGAGGTGGAGGATTGAGGAAGTAACTCTCTAAGTCTAAGAATTCGGTTTTGTAAGTGAAAAGATCTGAAAAAATGAAAAGTGTGTTGTCCTATATATAGAAAAGGGTTATTAGCGCGCGCTAGTCCATATATATAGCATGCGCTAATGGCCACACGAAGCTTACTGACTTCACTGTACTCAGCATTTAGCATGCGCTATCCTCATATCATTAGCGTGCGCTACCGCGTTGACTTGGTTTTTCCCGAAAGCCGTCCAGGTTCATCCCGACATAATCCGACCAAGATCCGCAGCTGATCTCACCTACCACCCTGTCTTAATCATGCTGAGTACGTATAGCGTGCGTTAGATCATGAAATATGGAGAATAATACTCAGATCAAAATGCAACAAATACAATATCGCAAGGTTCAATTACACATCAGAAATCTCGGGTATTACATCCTATCTCCCTAAAAAGAAGTTTCGTCCCGAAACTTAGGATGAAAACAACTCTGGATATCTAGTCTTCATATTGTCCTCTGTTTCCCAAGTGGCCTCTTCAACTCCGTGTCGTGACCATTGTACTTTAACCAAGGGTATTGGTTTATTCCCCAATTGCTTGATCCGACTCTCAAGTATCATGATTGGTCTCTCTTCGAAGGTGCCGTCATTAGCTACCTCTATCTCATCGAACTCAATGATGTGACTGGGATCTGGTACATACTTCCGCAATTGGGATACGTGAAACACATTGTGAACGTGACTCAGTGATGGTGGTAAGGCCAACCTGTATGCTAAATTCCCAACTCTCTCGAGGATCTCAAATGGTCCAATATATCTCGGACTTAGCTTACCTTTCCTCCCAAAATGGAAAATTGCTCGTGTAGGAGACACCTTCAATAGTACGTGATCCCCAATGTCGAACTCTAGCGGGCGACGACACATGTCTGCATAAGACTTCTGTCGACTCTGGGAAGTCAACAGTCTTTCCCAAATCAAGGCTATCTTTTGTTGAGTCTGAACTATCAATTCTGGTTCCGTCCCGATCAAGTCCGAAGAATCATCCCAGCACAGGGGTGATCGGCATCTTCTCCCGTACAACGCTTCAAATGGTGCCATCTTAATAGAATTATGCCAACTATTGTTGTAGGTGAATTCAATCAACGGCAAGTGAACTTCCCAATCAGTCGACCACTCCAAAGCACAGGCTCTAAGCATGTATTCTACTATTTATATAGTCCTTTCGGACTGACCGTCCGTCTGAGGATGATAAGCCGTGCTATAGTTTAGCTCGGTCCCCAAAGCCCTGTGAAATGCCCTCCAGAAGTACGACACGAAACGACCATCTCGATCTGAAATAATGGTCTTTGGTGTCCCATGCAATCTGACTATCTCTGCGATAAATACTCGTGCCAATCTCTGCGATAAATACTCGTGCCAATCTCTCAGGCCCCCATGTGTCTTTAATTCCTAGGAAATGAGCCGACTGTTAGGAATATGCCCTCGAATGCCACTCAGGGGATGAGAGAGTAAGGGCATTATACTTGTAATTATGGAATAATTAATAAAAAGGCAATACGATTCATTCACTGTTTATTGTATTTCAATTGCATTCTTGACTTGGTAAACATTGAAGTGAAGTCCATGTAAATAAATCGAACATTCCATTCTCGTTATGGGATAAGAGAAAATGTACTGGAAGTGTTTAAAGTTTATTTACGTAAATTGTTCGCAAGTCAATAAACTTAAAATGGGCATTAAGTTTTAATATGACTTGTATAACTGATGCTAGGACGTGTGCACGTCTTGATAGCATAGTTATAAGTATATTGGTGGGGCCAGTATACTCGAACACGACTCATACTCGATTCTATCACACGGTATTCACTCTCGGAGAGTCGATGATGAATCGAAGGTTGTGATAGTATACGTGGACCTTTGACTTGAGGGTTCGGTAGAAGATGTGCTGTGACGTTTAGTTTGTCATTAGAGTAGTTAGACTCATTTGCTTAATTCTTGAGTCGACCTCGAAGTGCGGACTATACGGGCGAGTGCGATCTTCGTACGCCAAGAAAGGATTCTATCTCTGTTAGTGAGCGGCGAATGTCTATACGGTTAATGGCAAATAAGATCATAAGTCTTTGGCAAGCATTCGATATAGTCGTATTAGATACACTATTAATCGATCGGTCTTGATTTGCATTAACACATGTATAGAGTTTAGTCATGATGAGGTTTGACTTTACCGTGACCCGAAGACTTGACCGGGACATCGATGAAGGGTCTATACGTATATAGTATTCACCACATAATGGTTACGGAATGATCCCTTCATTCGTTCTCGATCGGGGGTTTACGGTGCGGCCCGCTAAGTGGCTAAGTCTTTGCCCGCACTCATTAGTTCCTCCCAATGCCGGTGAGACGGACCTACGAGTCGCGCATCGGGAGCGTTGACGGATAAATGTGAATTTATTATCTCTCTATTAATATTAGATATTGGATATCTAATTATGATTTATTGGATAAATCAAATATCGGTCTTATGAATTTAAATTATGTTACCGGGTAATTAATTTAATTCATAAATTATATTTCTTAGAGAAATATATATTTGTATTTGATATAATTAATTAATTAGATTAATTAATTAATATAAATACATTGATGATTAAAAGGAGTGTATTTAACGGAGTCGTTTGACGAATGTCCGGTACACGAGCCGAGTGGCTCGGCTCGTTTTCTAGGAAACTTCCTTGTGGCCACCCACTCCTCATGGCATGGCATGATCTTGCATGTGTGTGGGAACTCACTTAGAGTTGAGATTCCCACATAATTGTGAATGATAGTTGTAAAGGAATAATTATTCTTTTATAATATATATATATATATCATTACATTATAAATGATGATATGAGACAACAACAAACATCTCATACTCATTCATTGAAAGCAGCCTGCCGTGAGTTTATGTGAGGAGGGAGGAGAAATTTTTTCTTTTCTATAATTTTCATCTTAGAGGTGTTATAAAAGTTAAGAAAAATTGAGAGAAAAAATTCCTACGAGTTCCCTAGCCGTGTTCTTGGAGAACGGAGTCTCGTCGAAATTTTTCCGGGCAACTTCCGACGCGTGTGAAGTAGAGGCTTCGAACTTTCGGTGCTTGGAACAAAGGGATTTCGTGTTCGGGACGAGGTTCGTGATCGTCATCCAATTTTACGAAGAATTATTTCAAAGGCTTCAAGGGTATGATCTTTATCTTCGTATTTATTTTTTCGTATATACGTTACTTGATCGATCCTGTTTGGGATTCGTATTTATTTCCGCTGCGTATTTCGTTTTATTTTCGGAATCCCAACAGTGGTATCGGAGAGAGGTCAATGTTTCCGTATATACGATTATTTGTGCATTTTGAATGCTTTTGGATGATGATTATGATTTAGAATCATGTTTGGAATAATTGTAGATTTTAAATTGTTCGTTGTAGCATCACGTTTTTTGAAACGGGCCGAAAAACGAAGAAACGGGGCTGTCGGCAGGGTGCTGGCAGCACTGCCTGGGCTGCCTGCCCAGACTGCCGAGCATGATCGGCCATGATCGGCCATGTCTCGGCCACAGCGGCCGAGAATGATCGGCCAGCCTGCCGAGCAGTGGCTCGGCCAGGCAGCCCTCGGATTTTTGGCCCGATTTTGAATCGGGCCGCGGGCTGGGCCTAAAACCGGATTATCCGGGACTCCGTTTTAAGTTTATATTTTGTTGTAATTATTTCCCAAAATTTAAATTGGATTTTAATTTGACTAAATTAATATTTGGAATATTTTTGAGTTAAGGGAAATAAATTAAACGAGAATATTATTTTTGGCCGGATTACTTGAGCAATTAAAATGATGATTATTAGTATTAATTTGATTAATACCATTAAAATTGAATAGATTAATTTTATATTGATTGGATTAATATATTAATTGATTATTTAATTTTAATGCCACTTATATTAATTGGATTAATATAGTAGAAATTGAATAGATTAATTTTATAGATTAATTAGATTAATTTATATTAAAATTAATTGTTTAATTTCGTTGCCATTACATGTTGTATGGAATCCTTATGTGATGGTGATATAGCTCGTGGACTTAGTTTTTGATTTGTTCGATTCGATTGGGTTGTAAAGGCCGTTTTGAGCCTATTTATTTTTACTAGAAAATTTGTATAGGATGCATTTTTTCAATGATGTAAGTATTATTTTGAGTATGACGAAGACCGAAGACAACCAACCGAGAAGACGAAGAATCGAAGACTGTATTTTTTTTATTTATTGGGTCATTCGCTTGGCCCAGTACTTAGGAATTAGGTCCATGAGCTATATGTTGGTAGTAACTAGGTTACAATTTTCTGTTTTTCATTTGGAATGATTGACAAACATACAAACGCGCGTATAAATGAATTAATGTGCAAAGTGTAACATTAATCGCGAAATTCTCCCGACAACAAACAGACTAAGTTTGAAAAAGGTTACGAGGTTTCCTACCCTCCATCAAACTCGTAGAAAATTGATACCCGGTGTGCTATGCTTCGAGTTATCGGGGTAGTACATTTGGTAGAGGTTGAAAAATTCTTGAGTGCATTAGATGCCTTCGGTTGGTGATAAATTTCGCCCTAGAAACACGATAGGTTGCGGGTGAGATTCAATAGTCAAACCGATAGACGTTGATGGTCAACAACTTAGATAGTCTGGATTGCCAAGAAACCTGATAGGTTGAGGGCATGAAGACTAGGGGTAAAAGAAGATCAAATCATCCGTTAGACGGGTTGGTGTTAGACACCACTTTACAGAAATTAATTGGCAAGAAACCTGATAGGTTGCGTCTGTTAAATTTTGTAAAGAACTTGATCACCACTAAGAAGTCGATCTAACCATGATTTCCGGATTATAACATGGGAGTGTATAATTCCGATAAAATTAGTGGGAGCCGAGACAAGAATTATACAAGCCCTTAAGTTCTATACTCGGTCATAATTAAACAAGTCACTAATTTAATCTTGTCTAAATCTTTGCGTAAAACGAAATTGAATCTCTCTAAAATGGCTAAAAACCCACTTGCAATACTACTTGAAAAGAATCTCCTAAGCGGCCTAACTTTGTTGGTAGTTGCGGAATCGATGATTGTACTCGGTATGGAGTCTCGGGATACGTCTTGGAGCGGACATTCCACCGACTCAATCCGGACTAGGGGTAATCGGGAAGACATTGACGTCCATGAAAAATGGGTCAAGGATGATGTGCTAGTCCGTGGTTTTATGATGGGCTCAATGACTAATGAGGCTGCGAGAGCGCACGAGAAAATGACTTACGCTGGCGATTCTCGCACACTTGACCAAACTTTATGGAGAGCACGGTGAGGTGCTAGATATGAAATATCAAAGCGGTTGTTCGATGCTAGGATGAAAGAAGGGGACAAAGTGGGAGACCACGTCCTCAAGATGATCTCTATGATTGAGAGGCTCGAGGTGCTCAACTTTAATATGGATTTATCCCTTCAAATTGATCTCATCCTTCAATCTCTACGACTCTTTCACGCAGCTTGTAATGAATTTCAACCGTAATGAAATTACATGCACATTAGCCGGGCTAATGAATAACTGCGCAGTCTAACATGAAGACTAAACCGAGAGATTTGCTCTTGTGATTTCTTTTGGGCCTAAGAGGTCCAAGAACAAGAAGAAAAAGACCTACGAGCGGACAAACCCAAGAAAGGGGTGCAAAAGGAAAGGGCAAGGCCCGAAAGGTTCAAAAGGTAGGCGGTCCAAAACCTACGGACAAATGTCTTGAATGCGGTGAGTGGGCCCTTTGCGAAGGACTTGTCCCAAGATTAATGGCGTATCAGTGCACGGAACTTTTTGTTTTTGAAACTAATTGTTCCGCCATCAGTATATTCTCGCTTCATGGATTCTCGATTCGTGCCACTTCTCACATTTGTACTATGAATCGATCTGGAACGGAGCGTAGAAAACTTGAAGTCGGGAAATAATGATCACTTTTGGAAGCGGACAAAGTGTCGAGGCAACCGATATGGATCAATCCTTCGGTTTAGAATGGTTTTATTTTGACATTAGATGAAGTACTTGTTTTGCCCAAGGGGCATAAAACATTGAATCCATTCCGATTCAGACCGGAAAGGATTTTGTTTCTTCATTGGCAATGGCGGTTGTTAAATTTATTTTCAAATAAATTGGTTGGAACAATACATTGTTGAATGGTTTATATCATCCGAACATGCAAAATAAAACAAAGGTGAACACTATAACTAGGAAACGTGGTAGGCAAGATACTAATCAAGCTCTTAAATGGCACCTTAGACTTGGTCATGTTGGTCGACCAAGGTTCGAAAATGGAGAAAGATGGACTTTTAAGTCCATTGGGTGTAGAACCCTATCCAACTTGTGAATCTTGCCTTAGAGGCAAAATGACTAAGTTTCCCTTCACAGGACTTTTGAAAGGGCTGTAGATAAACTTGGATTGGTGCATACCGATGTTTGTGGTGCTTTAGAAGTAGCCCGAGATGGATATCAATATTTCATAACGTTCACGATGATCATACTAGGTATGGGATTGTGTACTTAATGAAACATAAATCAAGCCTTTGCTAAATTCAAAGAATTTAAGGCCCTAGTTGAAAAACAAACCGGATGTCATATCAAAGCACTTCGGACCGAGGTGGCGAATATATGAGCACTGAGTTTGATGAGTTCCTTAAGGAACATGGAATCGTTTCACAATTCACGCCTCCAGAACCCCACAGTTAAATGGTGTTTGAAAGGAGAAATCGGACTTTGTTGGACATGGTTCGCTCCATGTTAAATTACACTGATTTACCTATTTACCTGTGGGGGTATGCCTTACTAACCGCTGCCTATATCCTAAATAGATGTCCTTCCAAATCTGTTCCTATCACTCCGCATGAGATGTGGAAGGGTAAGAAACCAAGCCTTAATCACGTAAGGATTTGGGGATGTCCAGCCTATGTCAAAAAGGCTAAGGTGGACAAACTGGAAGCGAGGTCCATAAAAGGACGTTTCATAGGATACCCAGAGGACTCGATGGGTTATCTATTCTACATGCCAGAAGACCATAGGGTCGTTGTGGCATTACAAGCGCACTTCCTTGAGGATGAATTCATTCAGGAGGGTGGCTCGGGTAGAAATATCTCCTTGGAAGAGCATAATGAAACTCCTGAGGAGACATCTGATCAGGGATTAAGAATCGAACCTATTGTAACACAACCTCCACTTCGAAGGTCTGATAGGGTATCTCACTTACCTGAGAGGTATGGCTATACACATGTCGAGGAACTGGGTCTCCACGACACACCTGATAGCAGTGAAAACGACCCTGTCACCTATGACCAAGCGATAGTGGATGTAGACTCTGATAAATGGCAAGAAGCAATGGAAGCTGAGATAGACTCGATGCATACCAATCAGGTCTGGACTCTAGTAGATCTTCCATCTGGCATGAGGACTATTGGAAATAAATGGATCTATAAGAGAAAGACTGATGGGGATGGCAAGGTTGATGCCTATAAGGCCAGGCTTGTGGCAAAGGGTTATACCCAAAGGGAAGGAATCGATTATCATGATACCTTCTCGCCCGTAGCTATGATAAAGTCGATTCGCATGATGCTTGCCATTGCTGCCTATTATGATTATGAAATATGGCAAATGGATGTCAAAACGGCTTTTCTAAATGGATACCTCGAGGAGGAAATCTATATGGAACAGCCTAAAGGTTTTGTGTCCAAAGCTAATATTCATAAAGTGTGTAAGCTGCAACGAGCCATTTATGGTCTGAAGCAAGCTTCTCGGAGTTGGAACCTTCGATTTGACGAAGCAGTTAAGGACTTTGACTTCGAACGAAATGAGGAGGAACCGTGTGTTTACAAAAAGATCAATGGGAGCAACATTGCGTTCTTAGTACTATATGTAGATGATATTCTACTTATAGGAAATAACATAGCAATGCTCAGCACTGTGAAAGCTTGGCTTTCTAAAACGTTCTCCATGAAAGACTTGGGAGAAGCTTCCTATATTCTAGGGATCCGTCTTTACAGAGATAGACCACGAAGAATGATAGGACTTTCCCAAGCCCTTTATATCGATAAAATCCTGAGAAGATTCAAGATGGATGAATCTAAAAGAGGGTTCCTTCCCATGCGACATGGAATTTATCTCACCACGAAAATGTGTCCTCAAAGTGAGGAAGACAAGAGAGAGATGAGTAAGGTACCCTATGCCTCGGCAGTGGGTAGCCTCATGTACGCTATGTTGTGTACGAGACCAGACTTAGCCTACGCTGTGAGTATGGTAAGTCGATTTCAAGCAAACCCGGGAAGGGAACATTGGACTGCCGTAAAGAACATTCTTAAGTACTTAAGAAGAACTAGAGATTTAGTTCTTACTTATGGTGGTGGAGAACTCAAGGTGATTGGATTCACCGATTCTGATTTTCAAGGAGACAATGACGACTCTAAGTCGACATCTGGGTATTTATTTACTCTTAATGGAGGAGCGATCTTGGAGAAGCTCCAAGCAAACCGCTCTGCAGATTCCACTGCCAAGCGAGTATCAAGCCGCCTCGGAGGCTAGCAAAGAAGCATTTTGGATGCGAAGTTTATACAAGAACTTCAAGTGGTGCCTAACGTGGAGTTGCCTATATCACTATTCTCGTGATAATGATGGAGTCGCCCAAGCCAAGGAGCCGAGGGCTCACCACAACACCAAGCATATAGAGAGAAAGTACCACATCGTTCGAGATGGTGGAAAAAGGATATGTTTCATTGGAAAGAGTAGACTCGAGAAGACAATGTCTCGACCGTTGACTAAGCCATTATCTCGGGCCGTCTTAGAAAGACATCTCAAGAACATGGGTATTGGATACCATGATGTGTGGCATTGAGTGCAAGTGGGAGATTGTTAGGAATATGCCCTCGAATGCCACTCGGGGATGAGAGAGTAAGGGCATTATACTTGTAATTATGGAATAATTAATAAAAGGCAATACGATTCATTCACCGTTTATTGTATTTCGATTGCATTCTTGACTTGGTAAACATTGAAGTGAAGTCCATGTAAATAAATCGAACATTCCATTCTCGTTATGGGATAAGAGAAAATGTACTGGAAGTGTTTAAAGTTTATTTACGTAAATTGTTCGCAAGTCAATAAACTTAAAATGGGCATTAAGTTTTAATATGACTTGTATAACTGATGCTAGGACGTGTGCACGTCTTGATAGCATAGTTATAAGTATATTGGTGGGGCCAGTATACTCGAACACGACTCATACTCGATTCAGTCACACAGTATTCACTCTCGGAGAGTCGATGACGAATCGAAAGGTTGAGATAGTATACGTGGACCTTTGACTTGAGGGTTCAGTAGAAGATGTGCCTGTGACGTTTAGTTTGTCATTAGAGTAGTTAGACTCATTTGCTTAATTGCTGAGTCGACCTCGAAGTGCGGACTATACAGGCAGGTAGCAGTCTTTACTGTACGCCAAGAAAGGATTCTATCTCCTGTTAGTGAGCAGGCGAATGTCCTATACGGTTAATGGCAAATAAGATCATAAGTCTTTGGCAAAGCATTCTGATATAGTCGTATTAGATACACTATTAATCAGTCGGTCTTGATTTGCATTAACACATGTATAGAGTTGAGTCAACAGTAGGGTTTGACTTTACCGTGACCCGAAGACTTGACCGGGACATCTGATGAAGGGTCTATACGTATATAGTATTCACGACATAATGGTTCTGGAATGATCCCTTCATTCGTTCTCAGTCGGGGTTTACAGTGCGGCCCGCTAGGCTGGCTAAGTGCTGCCCGCACTCATTGGTTCCTCCCAATGCCGGCTGAGACGGACCTACGGAGTCGCGCATCAGGAGCGTTGACGGATAAATGTGAATTTATTATCTCTCTATTAATATTAGATATTGGATATCTAATTATGATTTATTGGATAAATCAAATATTGGTCTTATGAATTTAAATTAAGTTACCGGGTAATTAATTTAATTCATAAATTATATTTCTTAGAGAAATATATATTTGTATTTGATATAATTAATTAATTAGATTAATTAATTAATATAAATACATTGATGATTAAAAGGAGTGTATTTAACGAGTCGTTTGTGAACGTCCGGTACGAGCCGAGTGGCTCGGCTCGTTTTCTAGAAACTTCCTTGTGGCCACCCACTCCTCATGGCATGGCATGATCTTGCATGTGTGTGGGAACTCACTTAGAGTTGAGATTCCCACATAATTGTGAATGATAGTTGTAAAGGAATAATTATTCTTTTATAATATATATATATCATTACATTATAAATGATGATATGAGACAACAACAAACATCTCATACTCATTCATTGAAAGCGACTGCCGTGAGTTTATGTGAGGAGGGAGGAGAAATTTTTCTTTTCTATAATTTTCATCTTAGAGGTGTTATAAAAGTTAAGAAAAATTGAGAGAAAAATTCCTACGAGTTCCCTAGCCGTGTTCTTGGAGAAGCGAGTCTCGTCGAAATTTTCCGGCAACTTCCGACGCGTGTGAAGTAGAGGCTTCGAACTTTCGGTGCTTGGAACAAAGGGATTTCGTGTTCGGGACGAGGTTCGTGATCGTCATCCAATTTTACGAAGAATTATTTCAAAGGCTTCAAGGGTATGATCTTTATCTTCGTATTTATTTTTTCGTATATACGTTAC
This sequence comes from Orobanche coerulescens, assembly GCA_033398695.1. Classification (NCBI taxonomy): domain Eukaryota; kingdom Viridiplantae; phylum Streptophyta; class Magnoliopsida; order Lamiales; family Orobanchaceae; genus Orobanche; species Orobanche coerulescens. The sequence continues at coordinate 111,013,153 of CM065815.1, read as the reverse complement.
TTGATCGATCCTGTTTGGGATTCGTATTTATTTCCGCTGCGTATTTCGTTTTATTTTCGGAATCCCAACACCGACTTGGTTAGTCGATCAACTATAACCCAAATCATGTTCATTCCCGTCTTGGTCCTTGGCATATTGGTGATGTAATCCATCGAGATATCCTCCCACTTCCACTCAGGGATCGGAAGCGGCTTTAACATCCCGGCAGGTTGCTGATGTTCGATTTTAACCTGCTGACAAGTCAAACATTTTGAAACATACTTTGCTACGTCCTTCTTCATATTTCCCCACCAGAAGTTTTGTTTTAGATCTTTATACATCTTACTGCTGCCCGGGTGAATAGAATAGGGCGCGCTCTGAGCTTCCTTCAGAATTGTCCATCTCAAATCATCATCATCGGGAACGCAAAGTCGACTCTGAAATCTCAGAACTCCGTCATCTTGTATCACGAATCCTGGGGCCTTTCCTTTCTTTACTTCGTCACATAACCGAAGGATTAGAGAATCGTTCAACTGCTTAGATTTGATTTCCTCGACTAGTGACGAAGTCAGTTCCATCACATATAGTTGCCCTTGGATTCCTGGTGACCATACTTCAATCCCTTCGCGGATCAGTTCTCGTTGAATAGTGGTTTGGGACGTAAGTGCTTCCAAAACTCGAAGAGAAATAGGTTTACGGCTCAATGCATCAGCTACTACATTTGCTTTACCCGGGTGATAGAGAATTTTCAAGTCATAGTCCTGGATCAATTCCAGCCACCTTCTCTGCCTCATGTTTAATTCTTTCTGACTGAAAATGTACTTGAGGCTTTTATGATCTATAAAGATCTGACAATGAGTGCCGTATAAATAATGTCGCCAAATTTTCAAGGCAAAGACCACAGCTGCTAACTCCAGATCATGAGTCGGGTAATTAACTTCGTACGGTTTCAACTGCCGAGAAGCATAGGCAATCACTTTATCCTTTTCAATCAACACACATCCCAGACCCTGATTTGAAGCATCACTGTATACCATGAATCCATCAGTTCCATCTAGTAATGCTAATATAGGCGCTGTCGTCAGTCTCTTCTTAAGTTCATCAAAACCAGCCTGGCATTTTTCATCCCACGTGAACATTTGAGTTTTCTGTAATAGCTAAGTGAGTGGACGAGCAATTTTGGAAAAGCCGTCTACAAAACGGCGATAATAACCAGCAGGTCCTAAGAAGCTTCGGACTTCCTTCACGTTATTAGGATCTTCCCATTCCAAGATTGCTTCGACTTTCTTCGGGTCCACCTGAACTCCGTCAGCTGATATCACATGCCCAAGGAAGGTTACTTCCCTAAGCCAGAACTCGCATTTGGATAGCTTCGCATAAAGCTGTTCATTCCTCAAGGTGCTCAAACCCACACGCAAATGCTCGGCATGCTCCTCTGTGTCTTTCGAATAGATAAAGATGTCATCAATGAAAACGACCACAAACTTATCTAGGTATTCTAAGAATACCCGATTCATCGATTGCATAAATACTGCAGGAGCATTGGTAAGTCCGAATGGCATCACCACGAATTCATAGTGCCCGTACCGGGATCTGAAAGTAGATTTCGGTATGTCTAATTCCATAATTCTCAACTGATGATATCTTGATCGCAAGTCAATCTTCGAGAATACCCTTGCCCCTTGCAGTTGATCAAATAAGTCATCGATCCGAGGTATAGGATACTTGTTCTTGATTGTCACCTTGTTTAGCTCCATGTAATCAATACATAATCGGAGGGATCCATCTTTCTTTCGGACAAAGAGAACGGGTGCTCCCCAAGGAGAAACGCTAGGTTGAATGTAACCCTTCTGCAATAATTCCTCCAGTTGCTTCTTTAGTTCATACATCTCGGTTGGCGCCATACGGTATGGTGCTCTGGAAATAAGAGCGGCTCCAGGCTCTAATTCGATAGTGAACTCCACTTCTCTCTGCGGAGGTAACCCAGGTAGTTCGTCAGGGAATACATCTGAGAATTCATTCACAACTGGAATAGATGAGAGCTCTACTCCTTCTTCTTTCTTCATGGCGTAGCACCAAAATCCGTGACAACCCTGCTTCAGCAATTTTACAGCTTTCATCGCTTTGATCAATTTTCCCGAGCTCCCCGGTCTCCATCCTCTGAATAAGTGTTCAAATCCGTCATCAGCAATGATAGTAATGACTCTTTCGGTAATTCAGAATAGCTCCATAACGGTTGAGCCAATCGTCTCCGAGAATTAAATCATCACCATGAATGTCAACTACAATAAGATTTGATGGCCAATCTCTCCCTCCTATAGACACTGGAAAATCTCTAATTTCTAGGGTTCCCACAATTCTCTCTCCACTTAGCAAACCCACAACATATGGTTCACAATCAAATAAACACGAGATTTTCAAACGATTAACACAGTTCAATGATATGAAAGAATGTGTAGCTCCAGAATCGAATAAGACACTAACTGGTTGCAAAAGGATCTGAATCGTACCTGATGCAACAACAGTGTTCTGATCGTCAGATTTCCTCATCTCGTACAGGCCCGTAGGAACGGACCCAGCACTGGATGTCTCTCTCTTCCCAACATTCTGCTGCTCGAATCCACTCTGTTGCGTCTGGTTCACACTTATCTCCTTCGGAACTGGCGCTGGGAGTGTGAGTACCAAAAGATTGAGTCGCATTTCCACAAAATGTTGTGCGATGTCCTTCCTGTCCACACTCGAAACAGGTCACAGTAGGTGCGAAACAATCACGTCGAACATGCCCTGTTTTGCCACAGTTATAACATTTCTTCCCTGCGTCTGAAATGGTTGGCGCTGCCCGGAACTTCTTTCTACCTCGAGAAGGATGCGGAGGCCTCCTGGACGAATGAAATGAGGACTGGCCCTTGCGGGGCCCACTACTCTTATTCTCCATGAAGTTTCCAGACACTTTCTGCTTCTTTGCTTCCGTTGACTTCTCCACCGCTGCCTCTTTCATGTCGTAGGCCAGCGCTTTGTCTTGATATTGTCGCAACGTAGTACACTCGAATCCGGACATGTACTTCTGTATCTCCGGCTTCATCCGCATATCGAATTGAAAAATCTTTTCTGCCTCTGTCCTGACTAAATGTCGCACACAAGTCAGCTTATGATTAAAAATTTTGATTGAATCTGTCACAGATGCTTCCGAACTCTGTGGTGAGAAAAACTCTCGGATTTTTGCCTCTCTAACTGGACGAGGACAATACTATGCTTCCATCATTAGTTTGAATTCCGTCCAGTCAGCATTATGATTTTCGAGTCGAATAGCTTTCCACCAGTTAAAAGCCTCCCCAGTCAGAAAATACTGGGCAATAGGAACTTTTCGATCCTCGGGACAGTTAATACCCGCAAATATCTTCTCTAACTCCTTTAGCCAATGATCCGAAGTAAGTGCCTCAGCAGATCCGTCAAATTTTGGAGGGTGCAATTTGACCACCTCAGTAAGCCATTTGTCCCCCCGATTATCCTCGTTATGATGCTGCCCCATCGCCGTCTGCATGCGATCAACAACCTGAGCAAACTAGTTTATCTGTGTAATACCCAGTTGTAATTCAGTCATTATTCAGTATTTATCATTCAGTAATTGTCACTCAGTAATTTTCACTCATTATTAATCATTTGTCACTCATATTCAATCATTGTATTCATCATTCAGAGTAATTGTATTGTGTATCAGTCGTCATTCATCATCAATCTAGATGGAGTTTCGTGCCCTGTTTATCACCATTGTCATATTCTTAGTGCGCTGTGTGTGAGGAGTAGCGCACGCTACGTACTCTCTTTAGCGTGCGCTAATTGAGTACGGGTAGCGCACGCCACCTCTCAACACTAGCGCACGCTAGTGTAGTTGAGCAGGCAGTCCAGAAGGCACTGGACTGCAGTTGGGATTATAGGTAGCGCACGCTACGAATGGTAAGTAGCGCGCGCTAGTGATCCGGAGTAGCGCACGCTATACAGTCAGTGTAGCGCGCGCTAAGGTCGGATCAGGTTGAGTCCAGTGGCTACTAGACTGAATTGAATTAATTCATAGCACACGCTACGAGTGGTTTTAGCGTACGCAAACGGTGTAGTAGCGCACGCTAATTGTTGGATGTAGCGCACGCTACCGAGATCAGATCAGAGGACAGAAGGTTTCTGGACTCCAGTACTGGGCATCAGATAATTCGTTAGCGCACGCTAACATTTGGGGTTAGCGCACGCCAATTGTACATCCGTAGCGCACGCTACCAAAGGTACGTAGCGCACGCTACCGTTCTCGTACACTGGGTACTGGACTACCCAAAATACCCGTTAGCGCACGCTACGCACAGGAGCTAGCGCACGCTAAACTGGAGTGACTATAAATAGGACAGTGCAGTCCATTTCGTCATTTCTTCATCTCACTTCACTCCTTCGGCGATTTTGGACGATTTCGTGCGATTTGGAGAGTATTCTTCGAGGTGTAATCATCAATCATCATCTTCAAGCTCATCATTCAGATTAATCATCATTTCATCATCTTCATCACATCATAATCAAGGTATTAATCTCTTGGATCTAGAATTTCGGATTTTTGGGTTTTTCCTTCCGATTTCTTCGTGTAAGCTTGGATTGTTGTTGGAATATGTTAGATATAGATTATCTACCTTGAATAAATATATTCCTATGGATTTAATGGCTATTTTGGGGATTTATTTCAAGAACCTTTGGGGTTGACTTCGGTTAATTTGGGGATTTCCGATCGATGTTGTTGTAATCTTGAATTGTGAATTCCTATTGGATTATTGATGCCATTGATATGGTTTTGCTGGTTTGAATCAATCATTGGAAAGTTGGTTTCGATAATTCGGGTTTTGGATATTATTGTATCGACGTTTGAGTTGGTTATAATCGTGTTTGATGCGTGTATTGAATCTAATTATTGGTAATTGTGTTATTCAAGGTTGTTCGAGCGACCGACATTTCATTTAGGACGTTGTTCGTGGACGGACATTCTTCATCGGTGTTGAGTAAGTTAATTCTTACTCAGTTAAAAGGATATTCATTCCTTTCGTTGTTGATCATTCATAATAGTAATTCATTCATAAGGTACTAACCATTTTAAAACTTGTAATTGTCACTTAATTACTTCATTCACAAGGAGCGACGGTTCCAATCATTTCATTGAGCTGTCATTCATTTCACCATCATTTTATCTTGGTGAGTCATTATTCATTTTCGATGTCACTTTTATTATATCGTGGCATTCCGGGTCATACTGGCGTGCCGGTTCGTATGTGTAGGATTTTCATGTCGGGCACATTTAAGTCGTGTGTTGGTTGTTGGCCTCACATTGGACTGTGCACACGATTCAATTGCTTCGTGAGACTGATTAGGTACAAGACCACACGTGTATTCGATCGATACTCGTTGGTGGCTTGTGCACAGACACATTTCCATCCCAGACGTAGTGTGGCACCATTCCTTTGAGCCGTACTATTAGTTGATTTATATAGCATGTTTGATTGCGTATGTTTCGACAGGATTGTGTGTATTCAACTCTTGAGGATTGTTGTTCTGTGTAACTGACCTCGTTGGGGGATATTGTTTTTCAGGTCATGGCAAGGCAAAAGCACGGGGAGAGCACGTTGACGGCGAGGAGTCCCAATGATACTAGAAGGGGGCCCCCAGTCTTTTCAGTCATTTATGTTTCCTTCATTTATTCCACTGCAGACATTCCATTTGAATACTCATTTCACTCAGTGTTGTATATTTTATCTCCATATAAAATATACATGTATTCTGTATTATCTTGGGTGTGTTGTATGAAACTCCTCATCGGAGTGATTAATGTTGTAATGTGGTTCTGTACTACATTTACCCTGTGTAATTCATTCATTTTCATTCGCCTGGTGGGTCCCAGTCGGGGGTCCACGGCACTGTAATATCCGCCTAGTTTGGGGTGTTACAGAGTTGGTATCGGAGCGTGGTTTGAATACTATCTTCCGAGTCATGTCTCATTTGAAATCATCGTCATTAGACTAGTATCATTGGACTTTCGCGTCAAGTGCGACCTGTGCAAATGCCGAGCCAATCAGACCGACAGAACTGTAAGACTTCTAACGCCATGGTATAGTTTCTGGCATTAATCACTCATTCATCATTCAACAGTCAACAATCCTCAATCATCATTTTCATTTGTGATCCAGTCGATCATGTTAATTCATTAATCACTCAGTTCATTTCATTGTTTAGTTATTGATCTTAAGGATCATATCTTTAATCTTGTTAACTTGTTCAAGATATTCATTTCAAGAATTTCATCAGATAATCGCGTCATTTCAGTTGATCATTCATGTAATAATTGTATTTGAGCACGCATGCTCATTTTCATCATTTCATAATATAATCATAATGTGATATTCATGCGAGATATATAATTATCATATGACCTTCCACTTCAGTATGGAAAGGGCTGGCAGAGGACGCGGGGGAAGAGGCCGTGGTGAAGGCCGGAACCCGAGAGCTCGTGTGAATACACGCGCGAATGCTAGGAATAATGATAACTCATCGAGCAGTTATGCTGCCACTCATTCACCTGGGCGTAATCACTCACTATCAGGGAGTCGTACCCGGGACACAGCTCAGTCAGAGGGTGTTCGGGTTGACCCACTCGCTTTTATGCAGGGCATGATGGCCCAAATGACTCAGATGGCACAACTAATGGAGACGATGCATAACTCCACTACTCAAAATCAATAGGCTCCTCCGCCGCCACCTCAGAGGCAAGAGAGGGGTGTAAGCAGTATCATTGGCGATATCTCTCGCCAGCGACCACCTACCTTCGAGGGCTCATATAAGCCGGCGGATATTGTTCATTGGCTTGAGCATTTCGAGAAGTTATTTGCAATGGTGGATTGCCCTGAAGGGCATAAAGTTTCAGTTGCGGCCTACTATCTTGGTAAGAGCGCTCATTCGTGGTGGTTATCGTTGAAGCCCACTGAAGGATCATGTACTTGGGATCAGTTCAAAACTCTCATGATGGAGAGGTATTATCCAGCCCCACTCAGGGAGGCTAAATTGTCGGAATTACTCACTCCCGACCTCTCAGCGGACGATGATGTTCTTGCCATCGCCGAAAAATTTCAGGAACTTCTTCCGTTCGCCTCATCTATCATTCATTCTGAGGCGGACAAGATCAAGTATTTCAGCAAGAGACTGAAACCTCGTATGCGTCTACAGTTGCTTAATCATAATTGCACCACTCTGGCCGAATTCATCGAGAAAGCTCTTCCTTACGAGTTTACTGCTAAGGAGATTGCTAAGCAACAATCTTCATCTGCTGGCAAGAAGTCTAAGAACCGTAATCAGTCTGACGGCAGTCAGGCCACTTTCAAGAAACCACGTGCGGGCTCTAACTTTTCTGAGCGACCTCCTATGGCGCCTAAACCCGCGGAATCTCAGTCACGAACGGCTAGTTCGGCCATCATCTGTTTCAACTGTGAGGAACAGGGTCATTTCAGCACCAAATGTCCGAAACAGACTGTCACGTGCCACAACTGTGGGATTGCTGGGCTTAGGGCCCGTTTTTGCCGAAGGGACTCTAAACCTACTCCGGCGTCATCTCAGGCCCTAGGACATTCAGCGGTGCAGAATCAAAGCACTTTACCTCGGCGTGCTCAAGACGACAGGAGCTAAAGGCGGAGCCAAGAGCTATCAGACGGGAGCGTCCGGTTCGGGGGCCGGCAAGCCCCGAATTTACGAGATGAAGAAGACCGACGATCCAGAGTCCCGAATGATCTCAGGTACGCTCGATATTTTATCTCAACCTGTGTGTACCCTTTTTGATACTGGTGCATCGCATTCATTCATTTCCGAGTCATGTTTGAGTAGACTATGTCTGTGTAGTGCTACTAGTTGTGAGCCTTATGTCATTGGCCTACCTAATGGTAGAAGAATTATCGCTAATCATGAGATTAAGGATTGTCCGATTCAGCTTCATGGCCATGTTTGGTTAGCAGACTTAATTGTGGTGGATCGACCGAGAGACGACGTCATTCTGGGTATTGACTGGATGGATCGTCACGATGCCATCATTGGTGTCCGTAAGCGTATGGTCACTATCATTTCAGGCGATGGGGTTGAATGTGTTTTTCAGGGAGGTAATCCCGGCTGTTCTGGTAAAGTCATTAATTTGATGAAAGCAGTCAAATTACTCCGTCAGGGGTGTGTTGGTTATTGGTGCTATATGACCAAAACCGAGAAATCATCAGTAATGTTGATGGATATTACGGTAGTGAGGGAATATGCCGATGTTTTTCCAGACGAGTTACCTGGTTTGCCTCCACAAAGAGATGTGGAATTCACGATCGAGTTGGAGCCCGGTACGTCCCCGATATCGAAGGCACCATACCGGATGGCCCAGACCGAAATGCAGGAATTAAAGAACCAACTTGAGGAGTTGTTCGAGAAAGGTTATAGCCGTCCGAGTGCGTCCCCGTGGGGAGCACCAGTGTTGTTTGTCAAGAAGAAGGATGGTTCGTTCCGCTTGTGTATTGATTACCGGGAATTGAACTAGGTGACGATCAAGAATAAGTATCCTTTACCCCGTATTGATGATCTTTTGGATCAACTTCAGGGAGCTTCAGTATTTTCCAAGATCGACTTAAGATCTGGATATGCGAGGACGGCGTTTCGAACACGCTATGGTCATTATGAGTTTGTGGTTATGCCGTTTGGATTGACCAATGCACCTGCGGTATTCATGGAGTTAATGAATCGGGTTTTCATCAACTATTTGGATCCGTTCGTGGTTGTCTTCATTGATGACATTTTGATTTATTCTCGTAACCGGGAGGAACACAAGCTTCACCTTCATCGAATGCTCGACGTGTTGAGACGAGAGCAACTTTTTGGAAAGTTTTCCAAATGTGAGTTCTGGATGTCCGAAGTGACGTTTCTCGGACATGTAATTTCATCAGATGGAGTTCGTGTCGACCCTCAAAAGACGGAGGCTATTCGAGATTGGCTACCTCCGAAGAATGTTAAGGAAATCCGAAGTTTCCTCGGACTAGCGGGTTATTATCGACGATTTGTGGAGGGATTTTCTAAAATCGCTCAACCCATGACGAACCTTTTACGGAAGGATAAGAAATATACGTGGTCCGACGCGTGTCAACAGAGTTTTGAGGAACTCAAGAGCCAGTTAACTTCAGCACCTGTCCTTTCTTTACCGCAAGGGACGGAGGGATTTGTGGTTTATAGTGATGCGTCCGGACAGGGTCTCGGATGTGTAGTCATGCAGAACGGGAAAGTCATTGCTTATGCTTCACGGCAATTGAGACCTTATGAGGTTAATTATTCGACCCACGACCTGGAGTTAGCAGTCGTGGTTTTTGCATTGAAGATTTGGCGTCATTATCTTTATGGCGTTACCTGTCAGATATTCACCGATCATAAGAGTTTAAAGTATATATTTACTCAGAAGGAGTTAAATATGCGACAGAGACGGTGGTTGGAACTAATCAAAGATTATGATATCGAGATCCTTTACCACCCGGGCAAGGCGAACGTTGTCGCCGACGCCTTGAGTCGTAAGTCCGTTCAGGAGCAGATGCTTGCTCGATTAACAGTTCGGAAGGAACTTCAGCAGGAATTTCTGAGACCCGAGATCGAGGTCTGGTTACAGCGAGTACAAGGGCAACTTTGTACGTTGGAGATTTCATCGCCACTTGAGGAGGCGATCAGGGAGAATCAGGGTTCAGACCCATTTTTGTTACGCATTCGAGAGGATGTAACTCAGGGGAAAGCCCCCGGATTTGTGGTCCACGAGGATGGACTTTTGCGTTTTAAGAATCGATTGTGCGTACCGGTGAATGACGAGTTAAAAAACTCGATTTTGAGAGAAGCTCATGCTACCCCTTATTCCGTTCATCCGGGGTCTAGCAAGATGTATAAAGACATGAAACAAAATTACTGGTGGAGTAATATGAAGCGAGAAGTTGCAGAATTTGTTTCGAGATGCTTAACCTATCAGCAAGTCAAGATAGAATATCAGCGACCGGCGGGTATGCTGAAACCTCTCCCTATTCCAAAGTGGAAGTGGGAAGACATTTCTATGGATTTCATCACGAGTTTACCGACGAGTCGTCGTGGCATGAATACAATCTGGGTGATTGTGGACCGCTTAACCAAATCAGCTCATTTCCTTGAGATTAAGGATACGTGGGGTCCCGAGAGACTGGCCTAGTTATTCATCAAAGAGATAGTGAGATTGCAAGGTACTCCTAGGAGTATCGTTTCCGATCGCGACGGACGGTTCGTGTCTCATTTTTGGAAATCAGTTCATCGGGCTATGGGAACTCAGGTTAATCTCAGTACCGCTTTTCATCCTCAGTCTGACGGACAATCAGAGAGGACTATTCAGACTTTGGAGGACATGTTGAGGGCATGTGTCCTCGATTGGAAAGATGATTGGGAAGCCCAACTACCGTTGATCGAGTTCACGTATAATAATAGTTGGCATTCTTCGATTAAGATGGCACCTTACGAGGCCTTGTACGGTCTTCGTTGTCGATCTCCTTTGTGTTGGGATGACTTATCAGAATCAATCGGCACCGAGCCCGATATGCTTATAGCCGCCCGTGAGAAGGTAGCTTTGATCAGGAGTCGTTTGTTGACCGCTCAGAGTCGACAGAAATCAAATGCAGATAATCGTCGTCGACCATTAGAGTTCGAGATTGTTGACCATGTTTTGGTCAAGGTATCCCCGAGTCGTGGTATCTTCCGTTTTGGGAAGAGGGGAAAGTTGAGTCCGAGATTCATTGGACCGTTTGAGATTTTGGATCGAGTAGGCGAGCTAGATTATCGATTGGCCTTACCTCCGGCGTTGAGCCGAATTCATAGTATGTTTCACGTCTCTCAGTTACGGAAGTATGTTGCAGACCCGAGTCACATACTTCAGTTCGACGAAATCGAGATCGCCGATGATCATTCATATGAGGAACGTCCTATACGAGTTTTAGAGCGGCGAATCAAACAGTTGAGGAACAAGACGATTTCTTTGGTTAAAATTCAGTGGTCTAGACACGGAGTCGAAGAGGCTACTTGGGAAATCGAGGATAGTATGAGGGAGAGTTATCCCGAGTTGTTTGACCCTTAGTTTCGGGGATGAAACTCTTTTAAGGGGGGTGTATGTAATACCCGGTTGTAATTCAGTCATTATTCAGTATTTATCATTCATTAATTGTCACTCAGTAATTTTCACTCATTATTAATCATTTGTCACTCATATTCAATCATTGTATTCATCATTCAGAGTAATTGTATCGTGTATCAGTCATCATTCATCATCAATCTAGATGGAGTTTCGTGTCGTGTTTATCACCGTTGTCATATTCTTAGTGTGCTGTGTGTGAGGAGTAGTGCACGCTACGTACTCTCTTTAGCGTGCGCTAATTGAGTACGGGTAGCGCACGCTACCTCTCAACACTAGCGAACGCCAGTGTAGTTGAGCAGGCAGTCCAGAAGGTACTGGACTGTAGTTGGGATTGTAGGTAGCGCACGCTACGAATGGTAAGTAGCGCGCACTAGTGATCGGGAGTAGCGCACGCTATACAGTCGGTGTAGCGCGCGCTAAGGTCGGATCAGGTTGAGTCCAGTGGCTACTGGACTGAATTGAATTAATTCATAGCGCATGCTACGAGTGGTTTTAGCGTACGCAAACGGTGTAGTAGCGCACGCTAATTATTGGATGTAGCGCACGCTACCGAGATCAGATCAGAGGACAGAAGGTTTCTGGACTCCAGTACTGGGCATCAGATAATTCGTTAGCGCACGCTAACATTTGGGGTTAGCGCACGCTAATTGTACATCCGTAGCGCACGCTACCATTCTCGTACAGTGGGTACTGGACTACCCAAAATACCCGTTAGCGCACGCTACGCACAGGAGCTAGCGCACGCTAAACTGGAGTGACTATAAATAGGACAGTGCAGTCCATTTCGTCATTTCTTCATCTCACTTCACTCCTTCGGCGATTTTGGACGATTTCGGGCGATTTGGAGAGTATTCTTCGAGGTGTAATCATCAATCATCATCTTCAAGCTCATCATTCGGATTAATCATCATTTCATCATCTTCATCACATCATAATCAATGTATTAATCTCTTGGATCTAGAATTTCGGATTTTTGGGGTTTTCCTTCCGATTTCTTCGTGTAAGCTTGGATTGTTGTTGGAATATGTTAGATATGGATTATCTACCTTGAATAAATATATTCCTACGGATTTAATGGCTATTTTGAGGATTTATTTCAAGAACCTTTGGGGTTGACTTCGGTTAATTTGGGGATTTCCGATCGATGTTGTTGTAATCTTGAATTGTGAATTCCTATTGGATTATTGATGCCATTGATATGGTTTTGCTGGTTTGAATCAATCATTGGAAAGTTGGTTTCGATAATTTGGGTTTTGGTTGTAACCAACGAGTTTGGATATTGTTGTATCGACGTTTGAGTTGGTTATAATCGTGTTTGATGCGTGTATTGAATCGAATTATTGGTAATTGTGTTATTCAAGGATGTTCGAGCGAACGACATTTCATTTAGGACGTTGTTCGTGGACGGACATTCTTCATCGGTGTTGAGTAAGTTCTTACTCAGTTAAAAGGATATTCATTCCTTTCGTTGTTGATCTTTCATAATAATAATTCATTCATAAGGTACTAACCGTTTTAAAACTTGTAATTGTCACTTAATTACTTCATTCACGAGGAACAACGGTTCCAATCATTTCATTGAGCTGTCATTCATTTCACCATCATTTTATCTTGGTGAGTCATTATTCATTTTCGATGTCACTTTTGTATCGTGGCATTCCGGGTCATACTGGCGTGCCAGTTGGTATGTGTAGGATTTTCATGTCGGGCACATTTAAGTCGTGTGTTGGTTGTTGGCCTCACATTGGACTGTGCACACGAGTCGATTGCTTCGTGAGACTAATTAGGTACAAGACCACACGTGTATTCGATCGATACTCGTTGGTGGCTTGTGCACGGACACATTTCCATCCCGGACGTAGTGTGGCGCCATTCCTTTGAGCCGTACTGTAAGTTGATTCATATAGCATGTTTGATTGCGTATGTTTCGACAGGATTGTGTGTATTCAACTCTTGAGGATTGTTGTTCTGTGTAACTGACCTCGTTGGGGGATATTATTTTTTAGGTCATGGCAAGGCAAAAGCATGGGGAGAGCACGTTGACGGCGAGGAGTCCCAATGATACTAGAAGGGGGGCCCCAGTCTTTTCAGTCATTTAGGTTTCCTTCATTTATTCCGCTACAGACATTCCATATAAAATATACATGTATTCTGTATTATCTTGGGTGTGTTGTATGAAACTCCTCATCGGAGTGATTAATGTTGTAATGTGTTTCGGTACTACATTTACCCTGTGTAATTCATTCATTTTCATTCGCCTGGTGGGTCCCAGTCGGGGGTCCACGGCACTGTAATATCCGCCTAGTTTGGGGTGTTACAATCTGAGCAACCACCTGTTGAAGCACTCCCGGCATGTTAGGATCTGCATTATTATTAGCTGATCCCTGCTGTCCTTCAGAATGGGAATCGGTTTGACTAGCGGATAATTCTGGGGTAGACGCCGAATCCTCCTGTCTCGTATTTCCACGTCCGCGTCCACGACCACGTCCGCGTCCACGACCTCCCCTCAACATACTATAAACACAAATACTCAATATCCAGGGTAAACTTTTCTAAAAGAAAGTCCGTCAATATTCATAAAACAGGAATTAAATAAAACGGTAGTATGTGGGATTAGGAGACTTACAACCACGGTCCACACGACGATGCTGGCTCAGCAGTGATGTTACAAACTACTAGTAATCAAATAACGTAAACAGACCCAACCAAAACCCAACTGCCAAGATATCCATGAATCTTAGCTCCGATACCATATTCTGTAACACCCCGAGATATTCGGAATAACTACAGTGTCGTAAACCCTTTAAGTAAGGATTTACAAGGCTAATTAAAAGAAGTGTGAAAATAATCCAACAATACCACAAAAATTCAAATTACAAAACCGGTTCCAACTGATCCATTGAGTTAATTAATACAACCATATCAAAACGATATTAATAACACACGCGTACTCGAGTACTGAAAATGAACCAAGAAGACAAATCACAAAAACAACAAACATCAACCACATCACTGAGCCATTTCATCTTCATGCCGGTACTGTGGCTGCCTCCCCGCTCCTCGGCTACCTGAACATCAAAACAAATGTCCACCCCCGAAGGGGTTAGAAAAACGATGCTAGTACAAGTATCACAATACAAATTTCATCAATGCATTATAAAACGTACAAAACGGACTTCCGTCACCGGAATCCAACGATGCGAATCCTCATGATTCCATCAACACAATATAGGGTAATCCAACGATCCAGCGCCCTCAGTATAGATCCCCATGATGATCCCGTCGGACCAACGCATGGTGGAAAACCCGTCCAATGATCCAGCGCCCTCAGCATAGATCCCCATGATGATCCCGTCGGACCAACGCATGGTGGACATTCGATCCAGCGCCCTCAGCATAGATCCTCATGACCCCCTCAGATCATTTACAATATAAACCATGCAATCATGCATACATATATGCATTCCAATATGTCCATTAATAAGAACAATTAACAACGAATACCACGAGAAATCAAAGAAATCAATCTCATATTCGAAAACATGAACAAAACCATATGCATGATCAAAGTTCCAATACAAACCAAACTCAACATATGATACTTGCCTCGAAAATGGCAAGAATGAAATACTCCAACAAATGTCACGTGTCCGTATGCCACCGCCCCTCGATCGTCCCCTATGCAAGACTCGGAACTTGTTCAAAATAAATAATAAAGAATTCATCTCATGTCGTACGAACGTCTAACAATCCGGTCTAGGACTGAAAGCTCTAAAAATGTAATCTGCCTGAACTACTTAGCATGCGCTACGTTCTCTACGTAACGTGCGCTAACCCTGCCCGTTAGCGTACGTAAACAACAAAGTCTAGCGTACGCTAACTATGTACTGACAGTCCTCTCTGATCAGCCGACTGACCCGCCTGATGACATAACGTACATTACGTACCAAACGTAGGGTACGTTACTCATTCCCGATAGCGCACGTTAATATGCCTACCATAGCGTGCGTTAACCGTGCATGGCAGTTTACTACTGGGCAGTAGACTTAATCTAATGGTGATGAAACTCATGAAATCTTAAGTGTTAAAACATGTCATCTCCGTGCATATCATGCTCATACGGTTTGTGAAAGATCTTTTCGGATTAAATGACTACGAGATACAAGGATATTTATAATCATCACAACACCATAATTCATCTTGATCTTCAAGGAAATATCCTAAGTTCAATCCATTCTATGTCTTAAAACGTATAATTCCATTATGTAAAAACATAAGAACTTAATAATCTCCATAAACTGGTCACAATCGGTTTTGAAGCTTCATGAATATGCTAGGAGTTCAAACACTAATAGGTTCAATGGATTATACGATGGATAAGTACCGAAACATCGAAAATATCCTTCTAACACATGATGTTCGACTACTTATGAATTTAGCTGACTAGATAATCCCAAATCATGATCAAAACGTCCTTCAGAATATTACTAATATTGGTGAAGAATCACCTACCTCAAAGTAGTGAAGAACACGAAGGAACTCGAAGAAACCCCACACCGAGGGATTGAACACCAATCTCCAATGATTTACAATCTTCAAACTCGTACTAGGAGGATGATATGAGAGGTGGAGGATTGAGGAAGAAACTCTCTAAGTCTAAGAATTCGGTTTTGTAAGTGAAAAGATCTAAAAAAAATGAAAAGTGTGCTGTCCTATATATAGAAAAGGGTTATTAGCGCGCGCTAGTCCATATACATAGCGTGCGCTAACGGCTATACGAAGCTTACTGACTTCACTGTACTCAGCATTTAGCGTGCGCTATCCTCATATCATTAGCGTGCGCTACCGCGTTGAATTGGCTTTTCCCGAAAGCTGTCCAGGTTCATCCCGACATAATCCGACCAATATCCGCGGCTGATCTCACCTACCACCCTGTCTTAATCATGCTGACTACGTATAGCGTGCGTTAAGGTGCATAAGTAGCGTGCACTACGAATCCAATTTAGCGTATGCTACGCTATGTCGATAGCGTGCGCTACATGTGCAAAAATCACCACTTAGAACACATTCATGCAATCATGTGCTCAACAACACCGGATCATGAAATACGGAGACTAATACTCAGATCAAAATGCAATAAATACAATATCACAAGGTTCAATTACACATCAGAAATCTCGGGTATTACAGATTCGATGTTGAGTCCAGTTAATCTGTCTCCTTAAAGCAAATTCGTCCTCACCACGGTGTATGACGTCTACCTCCCAGGATAAAACAATAGCTCGATGTAACAAATCTTTGATCCGCTGCACCCTCAACGAACTAGAACAAATCTGTCTACTATCACCGACTGCAGAAGAAAGAAAAACGAAGGAAAATATTTGGCTGTGTAGGTTCTCAAATTTCGTCCGTAAAAATAAGTGTATAAAACGAGCCCCCTCAGCCGGGTATTTATAGGTGAAGACTGGAGGAGGTTGTGTGCTGGAGGAACTCTATACCGATTGGAATTGGTATCTGGAGGAACTCTAAACCGATCGAAATTGGTATCTGGAGGAACTCTAAACTGATTTAAATACTTATCCAGATTCGATTTTATCCAGATCTGAAAAATTCGGAATTTATTAATTGAGGTATTTTCGGTAAAATAAAATTTTACCGAATAAAATTGCAGTAAAAAGATAACTTCGAGACGCCGAGACATTTCGCCCAAATCGCCCTTCGACCGAGCCAACCCGACCTGACCCGAGCCGAGCCGGACGGACGGACGGCGGCGGCGCGTGCGTGTGTGTGTGTGTTTGCGCGAGGGGCGCCTAGTCACACATCCACACATGTCTCATTTTGAACATGCCTTTGTCCATATCTCCTTATATACTTACAATTTCTCCCTTCTTTTTCCAATGTGGGATAGCATCCCAAATTCATTTTTAAAGGGTTCACTTTGGAACATTATATCTCATTCATACCTCAATTATTTTGAGTGTTCTTACATGTTTTGGAAACCTCGTACGGAGTACTACGTATTCCAACTAAGTCCCGACTTTAACTCGTAGTCGAGCCCACTCAAAATTTCCTCTCAAATGGACTGCTCAAAATAGCCCATTTCCTCCATTTTATCTTATATTTCCAACAATCCCCCACATGAATGAGATTGATGGTCCAGCAGCACACATCAGACACGGAGTTGACTTGGTGATAGTTACTACGGTTAGGCATTGCATAGGATAGGTAGAGTATGCTCCTTGAACCTTCCCTCGAAAGGATATATTCTCCTTACTGGCTAGACAGTGTGACTAGATGCCTTTGAACTGTCCGACCGCTTGTGTAAGTGATCGTATATCGTTCACAAGTGCCCTTCCTGATTTGTTCTATTCTCATTATTGTGCCCATTTTGGCCATGGACACCGTCCTCGTTCTGCGAGAGTTTCTAAAGAATTGTGCCTTAGAAATTCTCCTTTGAAGCGGCCCCTCTTCTCTCTAACATAGGTGATTCCTCTTTAAGTGTTTTGAGTAAACCCGTATTTTACTCCACCCGACTATACGTTGTCGACTTAAGAATCATTAAAAGAATAAGCTTAACCTCTTCCTACGGGTATCACTATTTTCATCCTAGGAATGGTCGGTTCGGGGTAACCCCCACAGTGATCGTGCCCAGTTTTATGGATTGGTTGTCCCATTGAACCTAGATCTTGGGATCTCCAGTCAGCTTAGGTTGGGTATCCTCCATAAAACCATTAGCTCAAGGCAATAGACCCATTCCTCTTGATGATTTATCAACAAGGTCTCTTGATAACCCTTTGGTTAGTGGATCCGCAATGTTATTCTTTGATGACACATAATCAATAGTGATAACTCCTGTTGATATCAATTGTCTAATGCTATTATGTCTCCTCCTTATGTGACGAGACTTACCATTGTACATTACGCTTTGTGACCTGCCAATCGCAGATTGACTATCGCAATGAATACATATTGCAGTCACAAGCTTTGCCCATCTTGGAATATCTTCTAGAAAATGGTGTAGCCATTCTCCCTCTTCTACATATTTATCTAGGGCTATAAACTCGGATTCCATCGTTGACCGAGATATGAGTGTCTGTTTCGAAGATTTCCATGCCACTGCTGCTCCGGCTAGTGTGAATACATATCCGCTTGTAGACTTGGAGTCTTTTATATTAGATATCCAATTTGCATCACTATATCCTTCAAGTACTGCTGGATATTTGGTATCGTGCAGCCCATACTCTCGAGTACCCCTTAAGTATCTTAGTACCCTTATGATCGCCTTCCAGTGATCCTTTCCGGGGTTGCTCGTGTATCTACTTAGTTTACTAACTGAGTAGGCTATATCTGGTCTTGTACAGCTCATCAAGTACATCAGACTTCCTATTATGCGTGAGTATTCGAGTTGAGATACTCCTTCACCCTTATTCTTGGATAGTCTCAACGTCATATCCACCGGGCTTTTGGCTGTGCCCGAGTCATCTTTATTAAATCTTTCAAGGATTTTGTCCACATAGTGGGCTTGACTCAGCATGAGACCTTACGACGTTCGTTTGATTTTAATCCCTAAAATTACATCTGCGAGTCCCATATCCTTCATATCAAATCTCGACCTCAGCATGTCTTTGGTCGATTTGATTATTCTTTCATCACTGCCGGTAATGAGTAAGTCATCTACATATAGACACAAAATGACATAGCCATTTTCTGTGCCTTTCACATATACACATTTGTCGGATTCATTAATTTTGAAGCCACCGCTAATCATGACATGATCAAATTTTTCATGCCACTGTTTTGGTGCCTGCTTCAATCCGTACAATGATTTTATGAGTTTGCAGACTTTCCTTTCTTGTCCAGGAGCGGAGAACCCCTCGGGTTGTTCCATGTAGATTTCCTCTTCTAAGTCCCCATTAAGAAAGGCAGTCTTAACATCCATTTGATGAACTTCTAAGCCTCGTAATGCTGCGATGGCAAGTATCATCCTGATGGAAGTTATTCTCGTCACAGGAGAGTAAGTATCAAAATAGTCTAGGCCTTCACGTTGGTTATATCCCTTCGCTATGAGCCTAGCCTTATATTTATCAACTGCTCCATCTTTCAATTTCTTCTTGAAAATCCACTTATTTCCTAATGGTTTACACTTAGTAGGTAATTCCACTAGTTCCCAAGTATGATTCTGTAATATAGAATCAATCT
The DNA here is from genome assembly GCA_033398695.1 of Orobanche coerulescens. Classification (NCBI taxonomy): domain Eukaryota; kingdom Viridiplantae; phylum Streptophyta; class Magnoliopsida; order Lamiales; family Orobanchaceae; genus Orobanche; species Orobanche coerulescens. Next base: position 110,993,757 of record CM065815.1, on the reverse strand, counting down.
CTTCTTTGATATCCTCCTTCCATAGAGGTCCATCCGTCGAGCTTACAGCTTCTTTGTAAGTCTGAGGAGCCTTTTCGAGCAAGTAGGTGATGAAATCTGGTCCGTAAGATTTCTCCGTCCTTTGTCGCTTGCTCCTTCTAGGTTCGTCCTCATTATCCCTTATTTGGTCTTCATTATCTTCATCCATTAGTTCAGAAGTCTGTTCGGATGCGATAAGCGGTTCACTTACAGTCTTGCAAGGAAAGATATTCTCAAAGTATGACGCATTCCTTTATTCCATAATCGTATTCTTGTGAATCTCAGGCACTTTGGATTCATGCACAAGAAATCGGTAAGCATTGCTGTTGTGTGCATATCCAATGAAAATGTAGTCAATCTTTTTTGGGCCTATTTTAATTTTCTTAGTAGTAGGTATTAGCACCTTTGCTAGACACCCAACACTTTCATGTAATTGTAGGAAGGCTTGACTCCTTTCCACAATTCATAAGGAGTTTTGTCTCCGTTCTTACGGCATATCTTGTTTAAAAGATAATTTGCCGTTAAGATGGCTTCTCCCCACATAATTTGCGGCAGACCTGAATTTAGTAATATCGCGTTCATCATCTCTTTCAGAGTGCGATTCTTACGTTCCGCCATGCCATTTGACTGTGGTGCATATGGGGCAGTGACTTCATGAATAATCCCATGTTGCGAGCAAAATTCGCCAAAATGGTTCCACATATTCACCTCCGCGGTCACTTCTCAAGATTTTTATCTTAGCATTCAATTGATTCTCAACTTCCGTTTTATAGAGAACGAATTTCTCTATGGATTCATCTTTGCTTTTAAGCAAGTATACATAGCAATATTTAGTACAATCATCCACGAAAGTAATAAAATGTTTGTTTCCACCTCTAGTTTGAACAAACTTCAAATCACATAGGTCGCTATGTATTAATTCTAGAGGTTTGATGTTTCTTTCCACTTTTCGGAATGGAGATCGAGTTAATTTTGCCTCTACACAAGTTTCACATTTGTGGTTTAAATCAATTTAAACTTTGGTATGTGATCTAATGCAATAAGTCTACGCATTGCATTAAAGTTAACGTGTCCTAATCTAGCATGCCATAAATTAGGAGACTCAATCAAGTAAGCAGAAGAATTCTTAATTTCATTATTTTTTATATTCATTACATTGAGCTTAACTAGCCCATCACATTCATATCCCTTGCCTATAAACACACCATTTTTCGACAAAATAACTTTATCGGACTCGAAAACGGTTCTAAAGCCATGCTTCATCAACAAGGTACCAGAAATAAGGTTCCTTCTAATGTGAGGCACATATAACACACGTTTAAGAGTCACTTCCTTTCCAGACATCATCTTTAAGATCACCGTGCCTTCGCCCCAGATAGTTGAGGTTGCAGAATTTCCCATATACAGTATATCACCGGCATCCTTTTCTTCCAAGGAGGAGAACATAGTCTTGTTGGCACATATATACCTAGTTGCTCCTGTGTCAATCCACCACTCTTTGGTGTTTGAACCAACTAGGTTCACTTCGGAGATCATAGCACATAAGTCAAGATGTTCCACTTGTTCGGTAATCAGATGTGCTGCATTACCCTCCTTTTTCTTTGGTTTCTTTGGCAGCCTGCAGTCGGCCGCCCTATGACCCATCTTTTCACAGTTGTAGAATTTTCCAAGGAATTTTTCTTTCTTTTTCCCAATTCCTCCTTTAGGTCCCAGCTTGGTTCCCTTTCCATTGTTGCCTTTCTTGGATGCCGGTCCAGTTTCCACAACATTGGCCTTTGCCATAACAGCATTTACCTTCTTCTTTGATCCTCGGTTGTCTTCCTATATGCGAAGTCTAACGATCAGATCTTCCATGCTCATATCCTTGCACTTGTGCTTGAGATAATTCTTGAAATCTTTCCAAGTCGATGGCATTTTCTCGATCACAGTAGCCACTTGGAAGGATTCGCTAATGATCATTCCTTCAGCATGGATTTCGTGAATGATCACTTGTAGCTCTTGTACTTGACTCACTACTGTCTTGGAGTCGATCATCTTGTAATCGAGAAACCGTCCAACAATCCACTTTTTGGCACCGGCGTCCTCGATCTTGTACTTATGGTCCAGTGAGTCCCATAACGCCTTAGCTGATTTAGCACTGCTGTACACGTTGTACAATGAATCGGCAAGGCCATTCATCACATAGTTCCGACACAGATAGTCGGAAGTTTTTCAAGCGTCAATGGCCATCAGAGTTTGTTGGTCACTGTCTTCGTCATATTTTGGCGCATCCTCCTTGAGGAATCGAGACAAGCCTAGAGTGGTTAGATAGAACATCATCTTCTGCTGTCATCTCTTGAAATTCTGCCTGTTGAATTTCTCTGGTTTGTCCGCATGGTTGACCGGAACCGAAACCGAAGTAGTTATCGGAATCGAAGCAGTACCCGATCCAGTTATTATAGGCGCACCTCTAGTCGCTGAACCCGAGCAGATTTTCTGAGGCGCACCTCCAGAAATGTCCGTAGACAGTGTTGGGTTTTAAGAATCCATATTAGCTTAGCTTTTGAAAATAGATCTGTTTTAATCAAGTAAAAGAAATTTGCTTTAAGATTGTTGAAAATTTTATGAAAACGGTTACTTGAAAAGAACAGAATATAAATGTATATGTATATATATTCGATATATATAGTATAAGCCCTGCAGAAAATTTGTTAGCAAAACGAAATTCGCCGATCATGTATATAAACCGGAAGATTCGCTGTTGAGTCCAGTTAATCTGTCTCCTTAAAGCAAATTCGTCCTCACCACGGTGTATGACGTCTGCCTCCCAGGATAAAACAACAGCTCGATGTAACGAATCTTTGATCAACTGCACCCTCAACGAACTAGAACAAATCTGTGTACTATCACCGACCGCAGAAGAAAGAAAAACGAAGGAAAATATTTGGCTGTGTAGGTTCTCAAATTTCGTCCGCAAAAATAAGTGTATAAAACGAGCCCCCTCAGCCGGGTATTTATAGGTGAAGACTGGAGGATGTTGGGTGCTGGAGGAACTCTATACCGATCAAAATTGGTATCTGGAGGAACTCTAAACCGATCGAAATTGGTATCTGGAGGAACTCTAAACTGATTTAAATACTTATCCAGATTCGATTTTATCCGGATCCGAAAAATTCGGAATTTATTAATTGAGGTATTTTCGGTAAAATAAGATTTTACCGAATAAAATTGCAGTAAAAAGATAACTTTGAGACGCCGAGACATTTCGCCCTTCGACCGAGCCGACCCGACCCGACCCGACCCGAGCCGGATGGACGGACGGCGGCGGCGCGCGCATGTGTGTGTGTGTGCGCGCGAGGGGCTCCTAGTCACACATCCACACATGTCTCATTTTGAACATGCCTTTGTCCATATCTTCTTATATACTAACAATTTCTCCCTTCTTTTTCCAATGTGGGATAGCATCCCAAATTCATTTTTAAAGGGTTCACTTTGGAACATTATATCTCATTCATACCTCAATCATTTTGAGTGTTCTTACATGTTTTGGAAACCTCGTACGGAGTACTACGTATTCCAACTAAGTCCCGACTTTAACTCGTAGTCGAGCCCACTCAAAATTTCCTCTCAAATGGGCTGCTCAAAATAGCCCATTTCCTCCATTTTATCTTATATTTCCAATAGATGAAACTCATGAAATCTTCAGTGTTAATACATGTCATCTCCGTGCATAACATGCTCATACGGTTTGCGAAAGATCTTTACGGATTAAACGACTACGATATACAAGGATACTTATAATCATCACAACACCATAATTCATCTTGATCTTCAAGGAAATATCCTAAGTTCAATCCATTTAAGGTCCCAAAACGTATGATTCCATTTTGTAAAGACATAAGAACTTTAATAATCTCCATATACTGGTCACAATCGGTTTGAAGCTTCATGAATATGCTAGGAGTTCAAACACTAAAAGGTTCACTGGTTTATACGATGAAGAAGTACCGAAACATCGAAAATATCCTTCTAACACATGATTGTTCGACTACTTACGAATTTAACTGACTAGGTAATCCCAAATCATGATCAAAACATCCTTCAGAATACTACTAATATTGGTGAAGAATCACCTACCTCAAAGTAGCGAAGAATACGAAGGAACTTGAAGAAATCCAACACTGAGGGCTTGAACACCAATCTCCAACGATCTACAATCTTCAAACTCGTGCTAGGAGGATGATATGAGAGGTTGAGGATGGAGTAAGTAACTCTCTAAGCTCAAAAATTCGTATTTGGGAAGTGAAAAGATCTGAAAAAATGAAAAAGTGTACTGACCTATATATAGAAAAGGGTTATTAGCGCGCGCTAGTCCATATACATAGCGTGCGCTAACGGTCATCTGGCTTATCGACTTCATCAGACTCAGCATTTAGCATGCGCTATCCTCATATCATTAGTGTGCGCTACCGCGTTGACTTGGCTTTTCCCGAAAGCCGTCCAAGTTCATCCCGACATGATCCGACCAAGATCCGCAGCTGATCTCACCTACTACCCTGTGTTAATCATGCTGACTATGTATAGCGTGCGTTAAGGTGCATAAGTAGCGTGCGCTACGAATCCAATTTAGCGTACGCTACGCTAAGTCGATAGCGTGCGCTACAAGTGCAAAAATCACCACTTAGAACACATTCATGCAATCATGTGCTCAACAACACCGGATCATAAAATACGGAGAATAATACTCATATCAAAATGCAACAAATATAAAATCACAAGGTTCAATTACACATCAGAAATCTCTGGTATTACATCCTTTCTCCCTAAAAAGAAGTTTCGTCCCGAAACTTAAGATGAAAACAACTCCGGATATCTAGTCTTCATATAGTCCTCCGTTTCCCAAGTGGCCTCTTCAACTCCGTGTCGTGACCATTGTACTTTAACCAGGGGTATTGGTTTATTCCTCAATTGTTTGATCCGACTCTCAAGTATCTTGATTGGTCTCTCTTCGAAGGTACCGTCATTAGCTATCTCGATCTCATCGAACTCAATAATATGACTGGGATCTGGTACATACTTCCGCAATTAGGATACATGAAACACATTATGAACGTGACTCAGCGATGGCGGTAAGGCCAACTGGTATGCTAAATCCCCAACTCTCTCGAGGATCTCAAACGGTCCGATATATCTCGGACTTAGCTTACCTTTTCTCCCAAAACGGAAAATTCCTCATGTAGGAGACACCTTCAATAGTACGTGGTCCCCAATGTCGAACTCTAGAGGGCTACGAGCACGTATGCATAAGACTTCTGTCGACTCTGGGCAGTCAACAGTCTTTCCCGAATCAAAGCAATCTTCTCTTGAGTCTGAACTATCAATTCCGGTTCCGTCCCGATCAAGTCCGAAGAATCATCCCAGCAGAGGGGTGATCGGCATCTTCTCCCATACAAAGCTTCAAATGGTGCCATCTTAATAGAGGCATGCCAACTATTGTTGTAGGTGAATTCAATCAACGGCAAATGAACTTCCCAATCAGTTGACCAATCCAAAGCACAAGCTCTAAGCATGTCTTCTACTGTTTGTATAGTCCTTTCGGACTGACCGTCCGTTTGAGGATGATAAGCCGTTCTAAAGTTCAGCTCGGTCCCCAGAGCCCTGTGAACTGCCTTCCAGAAGTACGACACGAAGTGACCATCTCGATCTGAAATAATGGTCTTCGGCGTTCCGTGCAATCTGACTATCTCTGCAATAAATGCTCGTGCCAATTTCTCGGGTCCCCACGTGTCTTTAATTCCTAGTAAATGAGCCGACTTGGTTAGTCGATCAACTATAACCCAAATCATGTTCATTCCCATCTTGGTCCTTGGCATATTGGTGATGAAATCCATTGAGATATCCTCCCACTTCCACTCAGGGATCGGAAGCGGCTTTAACATTCCGGCAGGTCGCTGATGTTCAATCTTAACTTGCTGACAATTCAAACACTTCGAAACGTACTCTGATACGTCCTTCTTCATATTTCCCCACCAGAAGTTTTGTTTTAGATCCTTATACATCTTACTGCTGCCCGGGTGAATAGAATAGGGCGGGTTGTGAGCTTCTTTCAGAATTGTCCGTCTTAAATCATCATCATCGGGAATGCAAAGTCAACTCTGAAATCTCATAACTCCATCATCTTGTATCACGAATCCTGGGGCATTTCCTTTCTTTACTTCATCACATAACCGAAGGATCATAGAGTCGTTCAACTGCTTATATTTGATTTCCTCGACTAGTGACGAAGTCAGTTCCATCACATATAGTTGCCCTTGGATTCCTGGTGACCATACTTCAATCCCTTCACGGATCAGTTCTCGTTGAATGCTGGTTTGGGATGTAAGTGCTTCCAACACTTGAAGAGAAATAGGTTTACGGCTCAATGCATCGGCTACAAGGTTTGCTTTACCCGGATGATAGAGAATTTCCAAGTCGTAATCCTTGATCAATTCCAGCCACCTTCTCTGCCTCATGTTTAATTCTTTCTGACTAAAAATGTACTTGAGGCTTTTATGATCTGTAAAGATCTGACAATGAGTGCCGTATAAATAATGTCGCCAAATTTTCAAGGCAAAGACCACAGCTGCTAACTCCAGATCATGAGTCGGGTAATTAACTTCATACGATTTCAACTGCCGAGAAGCATAGGCAATTACCTTATCCTTTTGCATTAGCACACATCCCAGACCCTGATTTGAAGCATCGCTGTATACCATGAATCCATCAGTTCCATCTGGTAATGCTAATATAGGTGCTGTCGTCAGTCTCTTCTTAAGTTCATCAAAACCAGCCTGGCATTTCTCATCCCACGTGAACCTTTGAGTTTTCTATAACAGCTGAGTGAGTGGACGAGGAATTTTGGAAAATCCCTCTACAAAACGGCGATAATATCCCGCAAGTCCTAAGAAGCTTCGGACTTCTTTCACATTATTAGGAGCTTCCCATTCCAAGATTGCTTCGACTTTCTTCGGGTCCACCTGAACTCCGTCAGTTGATATCACATGCCCAAGGAAATTTACTTCCCTAAGCCAGAACTCACATTTGGAAAGCTTCGCATAAATCTGTTCCTTCCTTAAGGTGCTCAAAACCACACGCAAATGCTCGGCATGCTCCTCTGTGTCTTTCGAATAGATCAAGATGTCATCAATGAAAACGACCACAAACTTATCTAGGTATTCTAAGAATACCCAATTCATCAATTGCATAAATACCGCAGGAGCATTGGTAAGTCCGAATGGCATCACCACGAATTCATAGTGTCCGTACCGGGATCTGAAAGCAGATTTCGGTATATCCAATTCCTTAATTCTCAACTGATGATATCCTGCTCGCAAGTCAATCTTCGAGAATACCCTTGCCCCTTGCAGTTGATCAAACAAGTCATCGATCCGAGGTATAGGATACTTTTTTCTTGATCGTCACCTTGTTAAGATCCCTATAATCAATACATAATCGGAGGGATCCATCTTTCTTCCGGACAAAGAGAATGGGTGCTCCCCAGGGAGAAACACTAGGTTGAATGTAACCCCTCTGTAATAATTCCTCCAGTTGCTTCTTTAGTTCATACATCTCGGTTGGCGCCATGTGGTATGGTGCTCTGGAAATAGGAGTGGCTCCAAGCTCTAATTTGATAGTGAACTCCACTTCTCTCTACGGAGGTTACCTAGGTAGTTCTTCAAGGAATACATCTGAAAATTCATTCACAATTGGAATAGATGAGAGCTCTACTCCTACTTCTTTCTTCATGGCGTAGCACCAAAGTCCATGACATCCCTACTTCAGTAATTCCACAGCTTTCATTGCTTTGATCAATTTTCCCGAGCTTCCCGGTCTCCATCCTCTAAATAAGTGTTCAAATCCGTCATCAGCAATGATAGAAATGACTCTCTTTCGATAATTCAGAATAGCTCCATAACGGTTGAGCCAATCGTCTCCGAGAATTAAGTCGTCACCATGGATGTCAACTACAATAAGATTCGATGGCCAATCTCTCCCTCCTATAGACATTGAAAAATCTCTAGTTTCTAGGGTTCCCACAATTCACTCTCCGCTCAGCAAACCCACAACATATGGTTCACAATCAAATAAACACGAGATTTTCAAACGATTAACACAGTTCAATGATATAAAAGAATGTGTAGCTCCGGAATCGAATAAGACACTAACTGGTTGCAAAAGGATCTGAATCGTACCTGATGCAACAGCAGTGTTCTGATCGTCAGATTTCCTCACCTCGTACAGGCGCGGAGGAATGGACCCAGCACTGGATGTCTCTCTCTTCCCAACATTCTGCTGCTGAAATCCACTCTGCTGCGTCTGGTTCACACTTATTTCCTTCGGAACTGGCGCTGGAGTGCGGGTACCAAACGATCTAGTCGCCACTCCACCGAAAGCCGCACGGTGCCCTTCTTGCCGACAATCAAAACAAGTCACAGAAGATGCGGGGCAATCACGTCGTATATGCCCTGCTCGACCACAATTATAGCACTTCTTTGATGTGTCTGAAACTATTGATGTTGTGTGGAACTTCTTTCCACCTCTAGAAGGATGTGGAGGTTTCTTGGATGAATAAAAGGAAGACTGGCCCTTGCGGGGCCCACCACTCTTGTTTTCCGAGAAGTTGTCGGTCACTTTCTGCTTCTTTGCCTCCATGGATTTCTCCACTGCCGCCTCTTTCATGTCGTAGGCCAGCGCTTTGTCTTGATACTGTCGCAACGTAGTACACTCGAATCCGGACATGTACTGCTGAATCTCCGGCTTCATCTGCATATCGAAATGAAAAATCTTTTTTGCCTCCGTTCTGACCAAGTTTCGCACACAAGTCAGCTGATGATTAAAAGTTTTGATTATGTCTGTCACATTTGTTTCCGAACTCTGTGGTGAGAAAAACTCTCGGATTTTTGCCTCTCTAACTGGACGAGGACAATATTGTGCTTCCATCATTAGTTTGAATTCCGTCCAGTCAGCACTATGATTCTCGGGTCGAATCGCTTCCCACCAGTCAAATGCCTCCCCAGTCAGAAAATACTGGGCAAAGGGAACTTTCCGGTCCTCAGAACAGTTAATACCCACGAATATCTTCTCTAACTCCTTTAGCCAACGATCCCAAGTAAGTGCCTCAGCAGATCCGTCAAATTTTGGCGGGTGCAATTTGACCACCTCAGCAAGCCATCTGTCTCCCCGGTTATCCTTGTGGTGCTACTGTCCCATCGCAGTCTGCATGCGGTCAACTACTTGAGCGAACGGGTTTATCTGAGACACCACCTGTTGAAGCACTCCTGGCATGTTAGGATTCGCGTCGTCATTCGCTGATCCCTGCTGCCCTCCAGAATGGGAATCGGTTCGACTAGCCGATAATTCTGGGGTAGTTGCGGAATCCTCCCGTCTCATGTTACCACGTCCGCGTCCACGACCGTGTTCGCGTCCACGTCCTCCTCTCAACATACTGAAAACACAATTTCTCAATATCCAGGACAAAATTTTCAAACTAAAGCCCGTCAATTACTCACAAAACAGAAATCAAGTAAAACGGTTGTATAAGAGATTAGGAGACTTGCAACCACGGTCCACATGACGACTTTGGCTGAACAGTGATGTTACGAATGACCCGTAAATCAATAACGTAAACAGACCCAACTAAAACCCGACTGCCAAGATATCCATAAATCTTAGCTCTGATACCATATTCTGTAACACCCCGAGATATTCGGAATAATTACAGCGCCGTAAACCCTTTAAGTAAGGATTTACAAGGCTAGTTAAAAGAAATGTGAATATAATCCAACAATACCACAGAAATTCAAATTACAAAACCGGTTCCAACTGATCCAACGAGTTAATTAATACAACCATATCGAAATGATATTAATAAGACATCCGTACTCGAGTACTGAAAATGAACCAAGAAGACAATCAAAAGAAATAACAAACATCACTGAACCCCTTCGTCGTCACATCGGTACTGTGGTTGTTTCCCTGCTCCTCGGCTACCTAAACATCAAAACAAATGTCCACCCCCGAAGGGGTTAGCAAAACGATGCTAGTACAAGTATCATATTAAATAAATCGAATATGCATCAACAATACATAACAAGATACACCACACGGACTTCCGCTACCGGAATCCGACAATGCGAATCCACAAGATTCCATTAACACAGCATGGGTATTCCAATGATCCAGCGCCCTCAGCATAGATCCCAAGATGATCCCGTCGGACCAACACGAGGTGGAAAAACCCGTCCAATGATCCAGCGCCCTCAGCCTAGATCCCAAGATGATCCCGTCGGACCAACACGAGGTAGACATCCGATCCAGCGCCCTCATCATAGATCGTACAACATACACAAACACAACCCATGCATACATATATGCAAAATCACTATGTCCATCAACATGAACATACAAACACTAGATAACGAATATCATGACAATTCAACGAAATAAATCCCATGTTCAACAACATGAATAAACCACATGTATGCTCAAAATACCAATATTAACAAATTACGATACTTGCCTCAAGGATGGCAAGAACAAATCACTCCAACGATCTCAACACACTCGAAGGCCGTCTCCTTCGATCAACGTAGCAAGCTCGAACCTTAACAAAAGAATAATATAGAATTCATCTCAAGTCGTACGAATGTCTAACAATCCGATCTACGGGCGAAAGCTCTAAAAATGTAATCTGCCTGAACTACTTAGCGTGCGCTACGTACTCTACGTAACGTGCGCTAAGCCTGCCCGTAAGCGTACGTAAACGACGAAGTCTAGCATACGCTAACTATGTACTGACAGTCCTCTCTGATCAGCCGACTGACCCGCCTAATGACATAACGTACGTTACGTACCAAACGTAGCATACGTTACTCATTCCCGATAGCGCACGTTAATATGCCTATCTTAGCGTGCGCTAACCGTTAATGGTAGTTTACTACTGGGAAGTAGACTTAATCTAATGGTGATGAAACTCATGAAATCTTCAGTGTTAATACATGTCATCTCCGTGCATAACATGCTCATACGGTTTGCGAAAGATCTTTACGGATTAAACGACTACGATATACAAGGATACTTATAATCATCACAACACCATAATTCATCTTGATCTTCAAGGAAATATCCTAAGTTCAATCCATTTCATGTCCCAAAACATATGATTCCATTTTGTAAAGACATAAGAACTTTGATAATCTCCATATACTGGTCACAATCGGTTTGAAGCTTCATGAATATGCTAGGAGTTCAAACACTAAAAGGTTCACTGGTTTATACGATGAAGAAGTACTGAAACATCGAAAATATCCTTCTAACACATGATTGTTCGACTACTTACGAATTTAACTGACTAGGTAATCCCAAATCATGATCAAAACATCCTTCAAAATACTACTAATATTGGTGAAGAATCACCTACCTCAAAGTAGCGAAGAACACGAAGGAACTTGAAGAAATTCAACACCGAGGGCTTGAACACCAATCTCCAATGATCTACACTCTTCAAACTCGTGCTAGGAGGATGATATGAGAGGTTGAGGATGGAGGAAGTAACTCTCTAAGCTCAAAAATTCAGATTTGGGAAGTGAAAAGATCTGAAAAAATGAAAAAGTTTACTGTCCTATATATAGAAAAGGGTTATTAGCGCGCGCTAGTCCATATACATAGCGTGCGCTAACGGTCATACGAAGCTTACTGACTTCACACTACTCAGCATTTAGCATGCGCTATCCTCATATCATTAGCGTGCGCTACCGCGTTGACTTGGCTTTTCCCGAAAGCAGGTTCATCCCGACATGATCCGACCAAGATCCGCGGCTGATCTCACCTACCACCCTATCTTAATCATGCTGACTACGTATAGTGTGCGTTAAGGTGCATAAGTAGCGTGCGCTACGAATCCAATTTAGCGTACGCTACGCAAATTCGATAGCGTGCGCTACAAGTGCAAAAATCACCACTTAGAACACATTCATGCAATCATGCGCTCAACAACACCGGATCATGAAATACGGAGAATAATACTCAGATCAAAATGCAACAAATATAATATCACAAGGTTCAATTACACATCAGAAATCTCGGGTATTACAGAAACAAAGGGGGGCGGCTACTATGCAAAAACGGATGAGTTCAGTTCGTTTCGGACTCCCGAGGGTCTAAACGGATAAACTCCGATTCCGTATCGATGTATTTATATCGATTAATTAATCCAATTAATTAAACATATCAAATACAAAATAATATAATTAATTTCTCCAAGAAATAATTATATACATGAATTAAATTAATCACCCAGTAATTTATTTAATTCATTAGGCCGTAAATCAATTTATCCAATAAATCGATTTAAACATCCAATGTTCCAAAATTAGATATCCAATATCTAATATTCATAATGAGAGAATTAGCTTTATTTATTCTGTCGTCAATCCTATTGCGCGACTCGGTATGTCCGTCTCAGTCAGCAATGGGAGGAACCAAAGAGTAGTAGCACCACCTAGCCAGCCTGGCGGCCTACACTGTACCCCAACTGAGAACGAATGATTGGGATCATTCAAGAACCATTCTGTCGTGAATACCAATATAGGTATAAACCCTTCTTTCAAATGTCCCGATCAAGTTATGGGGCCACGGTCAGTCAAACCCCATCTGTACTTGACGCTATGCATGCGTTAATGCAAATCGAGATCATCGAGCTCTCGTGTATCTAATACAGCTAGCTCCAATGCTTTGGCCAAAGACTTAAGATCTCATCTGCTAATAACCGCATAGGACATATAACCCGTTCACTAACAGGAGAAAGAATTCTATCTTGGTATTCAGTAGGACCTGCTACTTGCCCATCAAGATGCACGTCGAGGTTGACCCCCGCCTTTCGGTTTAAAGGGTCGAACTACTCTAATGAAAATCTTGACGTCAAAAGCACATCCCTACTAAATCCTCAAGTCGAAGGTTCACGAATTCCTATCACAACCTTTCGATTCCATCATTGACTGTCTTGGAGTGAAATACGTGTGACGAATCGAGGGTGAGTCGGTTCGAGTATACTAATCTAATTAACATACCTATAACGTGTGCTCCCACTAACCATTAATGTTCGACAGGCACTCTCCTTGTCAAAGAACACGTCATACATGTCTTTACATAAACTTAACGCCCAGTCAAGTTTCATCGACTTGCGAACGATTAAGTATTTGAGCTATAAACCTTTCCAGTGCCGACCCCCTTATCCAATAAGGAGTGGAACGTTTTTCTCTCAAATACACAGACTAGTTACTACATGTATATTTACGAGTTAGGAAAGAAACATCCATTGCCTTATATTGTTGATTTACATAATAATAAGTGCAATGCCCTCACTCAACATCCTCTGAGTGGCATTCGAGGGCATACTCCTAACATATAGCTCAAATACTTAATCGTTTGCAAGTCGATGAAACTTGACTGGGCGTTATGTTTATGTGAAGACTTGTATGACGTGTTCTTTGACAAGGAAAGTGCCTATCGAACACTAATGGTTAGTGGGAGCACACGTTATAGGTATGCTAATTGGATTAGCATACTCCAACTGACTCACCCTCAATTCGTCACACGGATTTCACTCCGGGACAGTCAATGATGGAATCGAAAGGTTGTGATAGGTATTCGTGAACCTTCGACTTGAGGATTTAGTAGGGATGTGCTTGTGACGTCAAGATTTTCATTAGAGTAGTTCGACCCTATAAACCGGAAGGCGGGGGTCAACCTCGACGTGCATCTTGATGGGCAAGTAGCAGGTCCTACTGAATACCAAGATAGAATTCTTTCTCCTGTTAGTGAACGGGTTATATGTCCTTTGCGGTTATTAGCAGATCAGATCATAAGTCTTTGGCCAAAGCATTGGAGCTAGCTGTATTAGATACACAAGAGCTCGATGATCTCGATTTACATTAACACATGCATAGCGTCAAGTACAGATGGGGTTTGACTGACCGTGACCCCATAACTTGATCGGGGCATTTGGAAGAAGGGTTTATACGTATACCAGTATTCACGACAGAATGGTTCTTGAAAGATCCCAATCATTCGTTCTCAGTTGGGGTACAGTGTAGGCCGCCAGGCTGGCTAGGTGGTGCTACTACTCTTTGGTTCCTCCCATTACTGACTGAGACGGACCTACCGAGTCGCGCAATAGGATTGACGACGGAATGAATAAAGCTAATTCTCTCATTATAAATATTAGATATTGGATATCTAATTTTGGAACATTGGATGTTTAAATCGATTTATTGGATAAATTGATTTACGGCCTAATGAATTAAATAAATTAGTGGGTGATTAATTTAATTCATGTATATAATTATTTCTTGGAGAAATTAATTATATTATTTTGTATTTGATATGTTTAATTAATTGGATTAATTAATCGATATAAATACATCGATACGGAATCGGAGTTTATCTGTTTAGAACCTCGGGAGTCCGAAACAAACCGAACTTGTCCGATTTCTAGCTTGGCCGCCCCCCACTTATATCCATGTGTTTGTATTGACTTGTCCCCATCATGGTTTTGGAATCTCATGTCTTGAGGGGACAAGCATCATATACATTATATGGGGGAATCTCTCATGTGATATGATTTGATTTTATATGGGTTGAATAAGAAGGGGAAGAGGACTTTGATCTCACTTCACTCAACTTCGGGAAAGCCTTCCAACGTGAGGAAATAGAGAGAGAGAGATAGAAGTCTTCTTCATCATCTTCTTCTTTATTCATCTTCTTCATAACTTCTTAGAGAAATTTTTTGAGGAAATATTGAGAGAGATAGATATTCATACACTTAGAGTGATATTAATATCTATAACAAGCTTCATCACCTAGCTCCAGCCGTATCCTCGGAGGATAGCAAGGTGTTGTCATTTTGTTCGTTTTTCCGGCACGTGGCAAGTAGAGACGCGGTGCTTTGGGCGTTGGATCGTTCAAGGGCTTGAAGCGGAATAGATTCGTAGAGATCAACCAAAGCTTGTGGAATAGCTCAAGAGAAGGTTATCCATCTAATCAACGGACTACAAGGGTGAGTTTCTATATCTCTTGTTATTCGTTTTGATATTCGTATATACGTAGCTCGATCGATCCTCGTAGGGATTCAGATCGAATTAATTTTCGTTTTACCGCTTCCGCTAGGCCTTCGTTTTAGGCACCAAATCCCAACAGTGGTATCGGACCGTAGGTCTTGCGATCGTATATACGATATTAGCATTTGGAATGCTTGATTAGATGGTGAATGATTTGGAATCATTTTAGTCATAATCGTGGTGTATGTTTTTACGTTCGTTGTAGTTATATTTTTCATAAGTTTATGTCTAAATATAAATCTTAATTTCTTGGAAATATGATTTATATTGAAGATATGAATGTTGGAGAATATAGATATTGGATATCCGGTCGAAAAACTAGCCCCGAATTGCCGTTGGACGGTCCGGGGGTGGTCCGAGGCCGGCCCCGGGGCTCGGGGCCGCGGCCCGGCTGTTGTAGCCCGGCAGGCGAGCAGCATCTTGGGGGCCGCGGCCGTGCTCTAGGGGCCGTGGCCCTGGGCCGCTGGGCAGCCCTGCATGCTGCCTGGTGGCGTTTTCGGCCGCGGTTCGGCCTATTTCGGACCTGTTTCGGGCTTGTTTGCTTCGTGTATTCCTAAAAATGATTTCCCTCATTTTAAATTGGATTTAATATGATTAAAATGATTTGTGGTATTTCATTTTATAAGGGAAAATTGATTTATTGGAATACTTGTGATCGACCGAATTATTTTGAACGTTTTCATATTACCGATTGTGAATCGATTTGATCGGTTCGTATTGTTGATTGGATCAATGTATCTCTACGCTTTCCATTTATTTAGTATTTATTGGATGAATGCTTTTGAATGGTGATGTGGTTCGTGGACTTAGTTTTTGAATCGTTCGTTTTATTCGATTGGGTTGTAAAGGCCGTTTTGAGCCTATTTATTTTACTAGAAAAAATTTGTATCTAGGATGCAATTTTCAATGTAAAATTTATATGTAATGACGAAGACCGTAGGAAGATCCATTTCGAGAAGACGAATATTCAAGACGAAGACTTGTAATTAGATTACGGAGTTTTTGTTTTCTAGGAACGGACCATGAACCACATGTTGGTAGCAACAAGGTTGTGAATGGTTGTTTCATATTGTATGAATGCCACAAATGCGCTTAAACGATTAATGTGCAAAGTGTAATGCTAATCGCGAAAATTCTCCCACGATAAATTATTAAGTTTATAAGGTTTCAAGGTTTTCCTTCCCTCCATCGAGTTTTTGGGAAATTGAAATCCAAACCGGATGTGCTATGCTTCCGAGTTATTGGGGTAGTCGTTCGGGGAGGACGGATAAATTACCGGGAGCGCATTGGATGCCTTCGGTTGGAGCAAATTTTATCCCTAGAAACCTGATAGGTTGCCGGATAAGATTCAATTGTGAAATTGATTTGCGTCGATGGTATAAACTTAACTTGTTCACGAACCATAGAAACCGTATAGGTTGAGGGGAGTGAACAAGGGGAAAAAGAAGATCGAATCATCCATTAGATGGGTTGGTGTTGGACACCACTTTATGAAAATTAATAGACTAGAAACCTGTTCGGTTGCCCTCTATTAAGATTTATAAAGAACTCGATCACCACTATGAAGTAGAGCGACGATACTTCCGGATTTCACATGGGAGTGTGTTATTCCGATAAAAATAGTGGGAGCTGGGTAACAAGAATAGAAAAGACCTTAATTCTATACTCAGAACATAATTGAATGAGTCACTAATTAATCTATCGTACTTAATGCAGACTCAAATCTCAATATGACAATGAATCCACTCGCAATTCTGCTCGAAAAGAACACCTTAATGGGACCTAACTTTGTGGATTGGCTCTGCAATCTGATGATTGTCCTCAGTATAGAGGCACTGGGATACATCTTGGAGACGGACATTCTGGCGCCTCCTGTGCGGACCCGACCCAATCAGGAAGAGATTGAAAACCATGAAAAGTGGGTTAAGGATGACGTGAAAGTCCGTGCTTATATGATGGCTTCCATGTCTAATGAGTTTCAGAGAGCTCATGAAAAAATGACTTCTGCTAGACAGATTCTATCTCACTTAACCGAGCTTTATGGTGAGCATAGCAGAACTGCTAGATATGAGATATCCAATCAACTGTTCGGTGCAAGGATGAAGGAAGGTGAGAAGGTTGGGGAACACGTCCTCAAAATGGTATCCATGATCGAGAGATTGGAAGCTCTTGATTTTAAAATGGATACTTCTCTCCAAACCGACCTTATCCTACAGTCTCTCCCTGATTCCTTCTCACAGTTTGTTATGAACTTCAACTGCAATGAGATTGCATGCAATTTAGCTGGGCTAATGAACAAACTTGTGACCGCTCAGTCTCAGATGAAGACTCCGCGGATGAAGGAGTCTGCTCTTGTGATTTCTTCTGGACCTCGGAGGTCTAAGAACAAGAAGAAAAAGAACAAGAAGCAAACTGGACCACAAGTTAAGGACCTTAAGGGTAAGGGCAAGGCCCCGATAGTTCTGAAGAACAAGAAGAAGAAGGATGCTTGTCTCAAGTGCGGTGAGCTGGGCCACTGGGCTAGAGACTGTCCGATTCTTCATGGCACTTCAGGTACAGAACTTTTAGTTTTGGAAACAAATTGTTCGCATCGTATTTTCTACTTCTGATAATCTTGGATTCTGGTGCTAGTTCTCATATTTGTACCGTGAATCAGGATCTGGAACAAAGTAGGAAGCTTGGAGCTGGAGAAGTTATGATCACAGTCGGAAGCGGGCATAGTGTCGAGGCGACCGACATAGGATCACTTCTTTTGGGTTTAGAATCCGGCTTTGTTTTGACTTTAGAAGATGTACTTGTTTTGCCCAAGGGGCATAAAAACATTGTATCTATTCCGGTCATGGACCGAAAAGGCTTTTCATTTTTCATTGGTGATGGTTCCTGCAAAATTTATTTTAGAAATAAACTAGTGGGTACTGCTACATTGTTGAATGGATTGTATCATCTAAATCTCAGCAACAAAGTAGTTGTGAATACTATGACTAGAAAACGTGGTAGGGATGAAACCAATCAAGTTTTGAAATGGCATCTAAGACTTGGTCATGTTGGTCAGACCAAGGTTTACAAGATGGAAAAAGATGGACTTATGGGTCCATTGGGATCAGATCCCTTTCCTACTTGTGAATCTTGACTCAAAGGCAAAATGACTAAGTCCCCCTTCACAGGGACATTTGAAAGAGCCACTGATAAACTGGGATTCATCCATACCGACGTATGTGGTGCTTTGGAAGCAGCACGTGATGGATATCAATATTTCATTACGTTTACAGATGACCATACTAGGTATGGTTATGTATACTTAATGAAACATAAATCCGAGGTCTTTGAGAAATTCCAGGAATTCAAGGCCCTAGTCGAGAAACAAACTGGTAATCATATAAAAGCACTTCGGTCGGACCGAGGATGCGAGTATATGAGTACGGAGTTTGACGAGTTCCTTGAGGAACATGGAATATTTTCACAACTAACACCTCCAGGTACTCCTCAGTTAAATGGTGTGTCAGAAAGAAGGAACCGGACCTTATTAAATAAGGTCCGTTCCATGCTGGGCTATACTAACTTACCAATTTACCTGTGGGGGTATGCACTCCTGACTGCCGCTTATATCTTAAATAGATGTCCTTCCAAATCCGTTCCTAAAACTCCACATGATATGTGGGAGGGAAGGAAACCAAGTCTTAATCATATTAGGATTTGGGGATGTCCCGCCTATGTCAAGAAGACTAAGGTGGAAAAGTTGGAAGCTAGGTCTGCGAAGGGACGTTTCATTGGATTCCCGTCTGGGATGATGGGATATCTATTCTACATGCCCGAAGATCGAAAGATCGTTGTTGCTTTACAAGCACACTTCCTGGAAGATGAGTTCATTTAGGAAGGCGGAGCAGGTAGAAGTATTTCTTTAGAAGAATACAATGAAACTCCTCGGGAGACACCTGTGCAAGAAACTGGAACCGAACTTTCTGAAACACAAGTACAACCACCTCGTAGGTCTAGTAGGGTGTCTCATTTACCTGAGAGGTATGGGCTTGTGCACTTGGATGAGCTGGGTCTCCATGAGATTCCAAGTGATAGCCAAGAGACCGACCCGACGACCTATGACCAAGCGATGGTGGATGTAGACTCCGCGAAATGGCGTGAAGCTATGGAAGCTAAGATAGACTCGATGCATGTCAATCAGGTCTGGACTCTAGTAGACCACCCCAAGGGCATAGTGCCTATTGGAACAAGTGGATCTACAAGAGAAAGACTGATGGTGATGGCAAGGTTGACGCCTATAAGGCCAGGCTTGTCGCAAAGGGTTATACCCATAAGGAAGGGATCGATTACCATGATACCTTCTCGCCCGTAGCCATGATCAATTCTATTCGCATGATGCTTGCTATAGCTGCCTACCACAATTATGAGATATGGCAAATGGACGTAAAGACGGCTTTCCTTAATGGATTCCTCGAGGAGGAAATCTATATGGAGCAGCCTAAAGGCTTTGTGTCCGAAGTCGATACTCAGAAAGTGTGCAAGCTTCAGTGTTTCATTTATGGACTGAAGCAAGTGTCGCGTAGTTGGAACCTTCGTTTTGACGAGGCAGTCAAAGAGTTTGACTTCGTGCAAAATGAAGAGGAACCTTGTGTATACAAGAGGGTTAGTGGGAGCAAGATTGCATTCTTAGTACTATATGTAGATGACATTCTACTAATAGGAAATGATGTGGGAATGCTCAGTTCTGTGAAAGCTTGGCTTTCGAGTAATTTATCCATGAAAGACTTGGGAGAAGCTACCTATATTCTTGGTATTCGACTCTACCGGGATAGAGCGAAGAGAACAATAGGTCTTTCCCAAGCCCTCTATATAGATAAAATCTTAAAGCGATTTAAGATGGATGATTCTAAAAGAGGGTTCCTACCGATGCGATATGGAATAAAACTCACCTTGAAGATGTGTCCTCAAAATGAGGAACAACGAAAGGAAATGAGTAATATACCATATGCTTCGGCCGTGGGTAGCCTTATGTATGCTATGTTGTGTACAAGACCTGACATCGCGCATGCTGTAAGCGTGGTGAGTAGGTTTCAGGCAAACCCAGGTAGGGAACATTGGACTGCTGTAAAGAACGTTCTCAGATACTTAAGAAGGACTATAGATATGGTTCTTATGGCGGTGGAGAATTGGATGTGGTGGGATTCACTGATTCGGACTTCCAAGGACTGAAGGACGATTCGATGTCTACTTCTGGATGCATATTTACTCTTAATCGAGGAACAGTATCTTGGCGTAGCACCAAGCAAAGCGAGACTACTGATTCCACCTGTCAGGCTGAGTATCAAGCAGCCTCGGAGGCTTCCAAGGAAGGGTTCTGGATTAAGAATTTTCTGGGAGAACTTCAAGTGATACCATGTGCTGAGCTGCCTGTTCCGCTGTACAGCGACAACGATGGAGCTGTAGCGCAGGCCAAGGAGCCTAGGTTTCACAACAGCACCAAACATATTGAAAGAAAGTATCATCTCGTAAGAGAATTTGATCGCAAGGGATACATTGTACTGCACAGAGTAGACTCGGCCGACAACGTCGCCGATCCACTGACCAAGCCACTTTCTCAGACTAGCTTGGAGCGTCATCTGGAGAACATGTGTTGGGTACCAAATCGGATATTTGCGCCGTTTTATGCGGAAGCGAAAATAAATTGCGGAAAATAAAGGACACGAGGATTTATAGAGGTTCGGCTATTAACGAAGCCTACGTCCTCTCTCGATGTATCTTTTTCCTTAGGCTTAAGATCAAAACCTCTACGCCTCTCTTCTATCGGTCGAGGGATTACCGTTACAAGCTCGTCTTCTATCGGTCCGAGTAAAACCGTTTTTCCTTTTCTATTGGATAAGGAATCAACCACTCTAGCTTTCTATGGGTACTAGATAAACCTCACTAAGATATCGATTGTGATTCTAACAATGCCGGATCCTTGATCCTAATAACACCGAATCAAATCGTATCTTTTCTTTTTATCGCTCGTGTATAATCTTGTGTATAACACTCAATCACTCTTAATTAAGCTCAAGAACAACAACTATAATGTTTACAATGATATAACACGTATGTATGCTTTGCTCAATGTTGTTGTATGGAATAATACCAACTCCTTGGTATTTATAGCCTTCTTCCTCCTTACTAGCCGTTGCTGCCAGTTGACTAGCTAGCGTGCGCTAGCCTTCCTTCTTAGCGTGCGCTATCGCACATTTTTGCTCTAGCGTACGTAAAGGCTTTCATGTAGCGTGCGTTAATCACTTTATATTTCACCGGTAGCTCGCCTTAATCATTAGCATGCGCTACCACTTCCTTTGTAGCGTGCGCTAATCCAATATATCCGTTGCATGGATTGTCAAAGTGACCGTTTGATATGCTCACTTTGACCTGCTTTTCCCAATGTTCGGATTGACTAGATTCAAACATCTTAGCGTGCGCTAATCATCCTTTGTAGCGTGCGCTAATGATGACTTCATTGCATACGTCATTCTGTGTTTGAATATCTTCCACAACAGTAACATGGCTCGATAGCGTGCGTTAATAATAGAGGGTAGCGTGCGCTAATAATAGAGTGTAGCGTGCGCTATCCATCTGCTGACTTCACTGCAGCTTACTTCGATACTAGGCTGGAATGCAGCTGACTCCTCGTTAGCGTGCGCTAACATATGTCCCTTAGCGTGCGCTAATGCAGTCCAGATTGCAATTTTTGCGTCTTCGTCTGCTTCGCCGTTTTGCTTCGCCTCGATGTTGTTTTGTAGTTTAGCAACTTTAATCATCAAAACACAAATTAAATAATGTGTGGAATAAATATTCCAACAACATGGGTATTAGATACCATAGTGTTTGGCATTGAGTGCAAGTGGGAGATTGTTAGGAGTATGCCCTCGAATGCCACTCAGAGGATGTTGAGTGAGGGCATTGTACTTGTTATTATGTAAATCAACAATATAAGGCAGTGGATGTTTCTTTATTTACTGATAGTTACTGGCATTCCTAACTCGTAAATATACATGTAAAAGCTAGTCCGTGTATTTGAGAGAAAAATGTTCCACTCCTTATTGGATAAGGGGGTCGGCACTGGAAAGGTTTATAGCTCAAATACTTAATCGTTCGCAAGTCGATGAAACTTGACTGGGCGTTAAGTTTATGTAAAGACTTGTATGACGTGTTCTTTGACAAGGAGAGTGCCTGTCGAACACTAATGGTTAGTGGGAGCACACGTTATAGGTATGCTAATTAGATTAGTATACTCGAACCGACTCACCCTCGATTCGTCACACGGATTTCACTTCGGGACAGTCAATGATGGAATCGAAAGGTTGTGATAGGTATTCGTGAACCTTCGAATTGAGGATTTAGTAGGGATGTGCTTGTGACGTCAAGATTTTCATTTGAGTAGTTCGACCCTATAAACCGGAAGGCGGGAGTCAACCTCGACGTGTATCTTGATGGTCAAGTAGCAGGTCCTACTGAATACCAAGATAGAATTCGTTCTCCTGTTAGTGAACGGGTTATATGTCCTATGCAGTTATTAGCAATGAGATCATAAGTCTTTGGCCAAAGCATTGGAGCTAGCTGTATTAGATACACGAGAGCTCGATGATCTCGATTTGCATTAACGCATGCATAGCGTCAAGTACAGATGGGGTTTGACTGACCGTGACCCCATAACTTGATCGGGACATTTGAAAGAAGGGTTTATACGTATATTGGTATTCACGACAGAATGGTTCTTGAATGATCCCAATCATTCGTTCTCAGTTGGGGTACAGTATAGGCCGCCAGGCTGGCTAGGTGGTGCTACTACTCTTT
Source organism: Orobanche coerulescens (assembly GCA_033398695.1). Taxonomy (NCBI): domain Eukaryota; kingdom Viridiplantae; phylum Streptophyta; class Magnoliopsida; order Lamiales; family Orobanchaceae; genus Orobanche; species Orobanche coerulescens. The sequence goes on along the minus strand of CM065815.1, from coordinate 110,970,778 downwards.
GGTTCCTCCCATTGCTGACTGAGACGGACCTACCGAGTCGCGCAATAGGATTGACGACGGAATGAATAAAGCTAATTCTCTCATTATGAATATTAGATATTGGATATCTAATTTTGGAACATTGGATATTTAAATCGATTTATTGGATAAATTGATTTACGGCCTAATGAATTAAATAAATTACTGGGTGATTAATTTAATTTATGTATATAATTATTTATTGGAGAAATTAATTATATTATTTTGTATTTGATATGTTTAATTAATTGGATTAATTAATCGATATAAATACATCGATACGGAATCGTAGTTTATCTGTTTAGACCCTCGGGAGTCCGAAACGAACCAAACTTGTCCGATTTCTAGCTTGGCCGCCCCCCACTTATATCCATGTGTGTGTATTGACTTGTCCCCATCATGGTTTTGGAATCTCATGTGTTGAGGGGACAAGCATCATATACATTATATGGGGGAATCTCTCATGTGATATGATTTGATTTTATGTGGGTTGAATAAGAAGGGGAAGAGGACTTTGATCTCACTTCACTCAACTTTTGGAAAGCCTTCCAACGTGAGGAAAGAGAGAGAGAGAGAGAGAGAGAGAGAGAGAGAGAGAGAGAGAGAGAGAGAGAGAGAGAGAGAGAGAGAGAGAGAGAGAGAGAGAGAGAGAGAGAGAGAGAGAGAGAGAGAGATAGAAGTCTTCTTCATCATCTTCTTTATTCATCTTCTTCATAACTTCTTAGAGAAATTTTGTGAGGAAATATTGAGAGAGAGCGATATTCATACACTTAGAGTGATATTAATATCTATAACAAGATTCGTCACCTAGATCTAGCCGTATCCTCGGAGGATAGCAATGTGTTGTCATTCCGTTCATTTTTCCGGCGCGTGGCAAGTAGAGACGCGGTACTTTCGGCGTTGGATCGTTCAAGGGCTTGAAGCGGAATAGATTCGTAGAGATCAACCAAAGCTTGGGGAATAGCTCAAGAGAAGGTTATCCATCTAATCAACGGACTACAAGTGTGAGTTTCTATATCTCTTGTTATTCGTTTTGATATTCGTATATACGTAGCTCGATCGATCCTCGTAGGGATTCGGATCGAATTAATTTTCGTTTTACCGCTTCCGCTGGGCCTTCGTTTTAGGCACCGAATCCCAACACTATAAACCTTCCCAGTGCCGACCCCCTTATCCAATAAGGAGTGGAACGTTTTGCTCTCAAATACACGGACTAGTTTCTATATGTATATTTACGAGTTAGGAATACCAGTAACTACCAGTAAATTGTAATATCTGGTACCCTCATTTTCTGTTATCTTGAATTGTTTGTGTTTTGATGTCGGACATTTTCTTGTTGATGAGAATTGGAATGATTTCTATCGTGATACTCTATTTGTTTCTATCGCATAGCCGTTTTAGTCGGGTGCGACTTGTTGTCGCGTACGTTTCTTTAATTAAATGTGTGCATGTGATGTGGTATGTGATGCGTCGTTAATTGCTCGTTATTGTTTTGAATCATTGCCGGTGGCGTTGTTATGGTCGTCGTGGGGCGTGTTTTCACGCTGTATATTCTTTCGCGTTGCTTGTAACGTTTCGCCGTTGGGCACGATTTTTTTCGGTTCTTGTGTATCTCGTTGTGTTTTCCTGGTGGGATATTGCTTCTCCCTACTTGATTTAAGTTTCGGGACGAAACTTTTTTTAAGGAGGGTAGAATGTAATATCCGCAATTTCGGATTTCCGGTAATTTTCTTTTTTCGGAGGAGGTCCGTTTCGACGACTCGTTTGGGACCGTTTCATCATTCTGAGAATGATTAATTCTGCACTTTTTGTCATCCGAGTTCGTTTCGGTATTGTTTTGGTGAGTCCCGTGTTTCTTAATGACTTTTCCGCACTCGAGTTCGATTCTTGTGAATCTCGTCCGAAAGTACTGTTTCGAGTTTTTGTAAGTCCGTTTAACTTTGTTAGACGTGTTGTGAACTTCGGTTTGGTTATTCGATCACGTATCGTGATTTTCGGACGTTTTGGGTCATTTTCGTAATTTCCCAAAGTTTGGGGTAATAACCTTCCGTTGTCGAATTTCGAGCCTTCGGGTGGTCGGAATCGTGTGTTCTCTTAGCTCTTAGATTCGTCTTTGCGAGTACTTCGGAACCGTATCTTCGATTTGTATTCAGGTTCGGGTTTCGGGGTCGTTCGGATCGTCGTTGTGATTCTTCATTTTGTGCCTGGAGGCTGCTGGCCGGACCTGGGCGAAACGGCCCTGAAAACGGTGTTGCCGAGCACCGTGTCCTGCGCCGGGTCGGCCAGTACCGGAAGCCTTCCGAGACACCCGGCGCTGGTGTGGGCCGTTTGCTGCACCGTGTCCGGCAAAAGTATATATATGGCAGGACAGTCGGGTTTTTCATCATTTTTGTCACTCGTTTCATCCTCTTCCGCGGATGGAGCTTTGATGATCATGGAGGGATGTTGTTAGGTGTTAAATCCATGAAGTTCCTGAGTCCATAACATCGATTAATCATTCCATAACTTTCTCCGATCGGCCGAATCAAGGCAAGTTTTCTTAAAATCTAGTTTTGGGGATTTTGTTCGACTTGTCCGTTTAATCCGTTTTAACTCAGAATAGTGATGTATTGATGATTGTTAAGCTATATTATATCAAATTCCTTGTTATTCCTCGGTTGGGTTGCCACGGATTTGTCGTTTTATTGAGTATCTTATCGGCGCCTTGAAGATGTTCGATAAAATGCCACAAAGAGAATCCGAGCGTTCTACGTTTATTTTTCCTCGTTCGTTCATTAATTTATTGATTTTATGATGTTAGGGTCAGATTCCTTGTGAAGAACGCGAGTCGGAACCCTTCTGTTCGTTGTCTTCGTCGTGGTACAAGCGTCCCGGTCGAACCGTGTTCTTCGGGGTATTCGGTATCGGTTATTAAGGGAAGTATCTTATTATACGACTTGTATCTTGCGACTAATAATCACGTATGAGATTTATAATGATTTTGCTTGCCTTCGTAAATATTTTTCGTTTGAATTGGTTGTGTATTCCGCAATTTGAAGGCTTTGTGATAATAGTGTTATTTTGGTATACGTGTTAGCTGTTGTGAAATGTATTGCATACCGAACGTATGTTATGTTAGTTGTGTGTCGTTGATTGATGATAGTTGTTGAGAGTGTTGAGATTATGTTATGTGCGTGTGACGTACGATTTTGTGGTGATCAACGTGATTGATTAACTGTGCTCATTGTTGTATGTAATGTGAATGTGAATGTGGTGTGCTGGAATGCTAAGTTCACTCGTGTGGGTTGAACGGGGCCTACGAGGATTCATGGCACAGGTCCATGGGATCAGAACTTAGTGTGTGGTGCTGAGGTCCAATTGTGCGGGTCTGACGAGGCCTACGATGATTCATGGTGTAATACCCGTACTTTTTGTAAATCTTCTACTCTTGTGCTTTGTAATTTTTACACTCATGTAAGCGTTTAGTAAGCTTCTATTAATCTTGGAACTCTTGTCTATTGGATTTACCCCCTTTTCTTGTTCCGATTGTCGCTGTTTTCGGATCCTTGATGCGATTATACTACCTTCGTGTAATAGGTAGCGCACGCTATGCACACCTTGTAGTGCACGCTAATTTAGTGAGGGTAGCGCACGCTATCCGTTATAATTAGCGCACGCTACTAATGTATTGAGGCGCAGTCCGGAGCTACCGGATCGAAAGGGAATTCCTAGCGTACGCTAGGTGTGACCGTAGCGTACGCTAGATTTTCGTGGAAACGCACGCTACGTTACAAGAGTAACGTTCGCTAAAGAGACCAGAGCCGGGGACGGTAGGTTCGGATCGGGCACTGACTACCAGGTAGCGCACGCTATTAGAAATAATTAGCGCACGCTAATTGAAGTCACTAGCGCACGCTATGAGCAGGTGTTAGCGTACGCTAACGGAGCTGGCAGAGGCTACTGGATTGCCTGGTGAGTCCGATAGCGCGCGTTATTTTTCATGGCTAGCGCACGCTAGTCCCTATTTAGTATAAATAGGACATCTCCGTTCCCAAATCGTCATTTCTTCCTTCCTTCACCTCCTTGGACGATTTTAGGCGATTCCGGGCGATTTGTGAGGAGTTCTTCGAGCTGCAATTATCTAGCAACATCTTTGAGTTTCTAGTTCGGAGTTATCAACGTTTAATCCTCTCTACCGCTCCAAATCAAGGTAAACTTCTCACAACCCTAGATTTTCGGGATTTGGGGATTTTCCATCCAATTTCTTCGGTCCAGCTTGTTGTTATGTTAGAATATATCGATTACGAGTTATCTACCTTGGATACATGTTTTCCTACGGATTTATTGGTATATTTCCGGAGTTCTTGAGTGTTTGGGATATTTGACTTGCGATTCACTATCCAAGAGAATTATTCCCGGAACACATGTATCGGGGTAGTAAATTCGGGTGATTCCAACTTATTTTCATACCGATGGGGTTTTGATAATTGAATTACGAACTTGTCTAGGTTCGGAGTTGTCGAATCCTTCGATCTTGGTACCTTGTCGTTCGTACCCTTTCCTCTCGATTCCAGGCAAGTGATTCTTGTGAAAGTTATGTTCTTAAATGTGAAAAGTAATGCATGTGATTGTGAGAGTTGCTTTCGTTCACTCCGAGAGGACCCGACGGGGTCGAGGAGGGTTCCGCTTATGTCGGTTCCGTGAACATTTGGGTTAGCCACTCCGAGATGATCCGACGGGGTCGAGGAGGGATTCGCGCATTGTCGAGTCCACGGTTAATCAAGAGATATCATCATTTCTAAATATGTTTGGATAATTGCATTTTCCGGAAAATCATTATCATAGCTTTGAATTGGTGCATATGCTTTTATGTATAAGACTTGACATTTCACTTGTAATACTTGCCCTAACCCCTCTCGTTTAGGGAAATTACTTTTGTGTTTTTCAGGTCCTAAGGAACCATACGAGCGAGCACCGGGACGATACGATGAGGACGGCGAGGCGTGATACTGTGGCTAGTTGTGTTCCATTTTGTTCGGTCGTTGTTCTCTTCGGTCCATTTTATCCTTGTAATAATAAATGGTACTCGAGTACTTTAGGAAAGTCTTTTTTTCATTGTCGCACAACTTCTTGTATTTCTTCATGGTATTGTTTGTCCGTGGTTGAACTTCCTTGCTTGTATCGAATTCATTGATTCCCAAGTAGATTTTGTCAAATTTTGATTCGTTGTGAGTGAGATGAGCCTAGTGGGTCCCAGGTCGGGATTTACGGCGCTGTGATATTCTCCGAATATCTCGGGGGGTGTTATAGAATTTGGTATCGGAGCTTAGGTTTATTGATACCTAGGCTGTCGGATTGCTGGGTCTAAATGTACTATTCCAAGAACACAGTATCATGTGTGCCGTCATCTCGCATCTGACCGGTACTCGTAAGTTCCCTATCTTATTTACCCTCTTTATTCACTCACTATCATTCGATTATGGGACATGAGAAGTCCATATTCTAGATGGCATTGCTTCGAGCTATTCTTGTGATTTTACTTACATTTTTTCTTTAGAATGTCAACTGGTAGAGGACGTGGACGCGGCCGTGGTCGTGGCCGAGGGCGTGGCGCAGCCGGTGGAGCGGCCATGTCCCTCAGCTCGGTAGAAGGCTCAGCTATGCCTAGCTTGTCGGACTCTATTCAACCTAGCACGGGTAGTCATCAGGAGCCGTCAGCCAGTCTGGGAACTTCTACAGGGAGCCAACCGGATGTGGGTGTTGCCACCATACTGCAGCAAGTGGCGAACCAAATGGCTCTTTTAACCCGGTGATGCAGCTTAACCAACCACCTCATTCTCGACCTTTGGGGCCGAGAAGTGGTTACAAGATGTTATTCGTATGCCCTCCCCTATTTATTGGTGCAAATGATCCGATCGGTGGGAAGATTGGATTAATGATATGAATAAAGTTTTCATGGCCGAGAATTGTCCAGAGGCACGTAAGGTGCGATTGCCCGAGACTTCCTATCAAGGGATGCGGCTAGCTGGTGGCAAGCTGTTGCACCTCAGGATCGTGAGGTTTCATGGGACGAGTTTAAGGAATTGATGGAGGCCGAGTTCTGCCCGTGGCCTGTTCAGGAGGCCAGGATTCGAGCCTTTTATGAAGCTAAACTCCAGGATGTCCCTGTATCTCAGGCGATCATTGAATACAACCGTCAACTCAACCATGTGAAAAATCAAGTGAAGGAAGAGAGAGATAGAATTCGTCACTTTGACATGCGAATGAAGCCAAAAGTTCGGCACTATATGTCGGGCTTCACTTGCGCCACATTGAAGGAGTATCAAGATAGGGCACTAGCCTATGATATGTCCTTCACCACTACCGAAACGACAAGTGAGAGTAAGAAGCAGAAGACCACTGGAAAGTTTTCTAGCGGTAGAGGTGGCAACCAGCGGGGATCGCAGTCGGCAAGATATACAACCAAAGGGTCTTCCCGTGCATCGGGAGGTAAACGGAATTTCAGAGCTGGTGCTAATGTGTCCAACCGGGTTGTGACTTGTTTTAATTGTGGCCAACAGGGCCATCTTAATCGTGATTGTGGTCTACCCCCATTGAAGTGTTTTAATTGCGGCCAGGAAGGCCACAGAGCCATGTACTGTACGGAAGAAGAAACTCCACTTGGAACTCAGGCATCAGCCCCTATGCCTGGAGAACCGAGTGTTAATCAGAAGTCATCTACGGGTCAGCCATCCCAGAGTTACGGTCGAGGCAGAGGCCGTGGTCAGTCTGTTAGAGGGGGAGTCCCTAGTGCTGGTTCGATGCAACCTCGTGTCTATGAGATGAGGAAAGCTGGAGATCCAGAGGCTACCGTGGCGACAGGTATCATTTCTCTTTTGTCTCGTCCAGTTAGAGTGCTTTTTGATTCTGGTGCTTCTCATTCGTTCATCTCTTTGGATTGTGTGCGTCGATTGAATATTGAGGGCTTGTCTCCTTGTGAGTCCTTTGTGGTTAAGTTGCCCAGTGGTGATAGAATCATGGGAGACAAGGAAGTTAGAGATTGTGCGGTGTTAATCGCTGAGAGAGTGTGGTTTTCGAATTTGATAGTGGTAGACATTGTTGATGAAGATCTAATCCTCGGTGACGATTGGCTCGATAGACACGGTGCGGTAATGAATTATCGCACGAAGATCATATCAATGTTAGCCAAAGACGGTACCGAACACCATTTTGCGGGGTACAAGAGGGGATGTCAGAAATTTTTGATTAGTGCCTTGAAGGTGACAAAACTCATTAGAAAGGGCTGTGTTGGGTATTGGTGTTATGCCATGAAAGTCGAAGATGGGAAAGTTGAACTTCCCTCGATTCCTGTTGTAAGTGATTTTCCGGATGTTTTCCTGCATTTAATTACGGGACTACCACCGGGCGGGAAGTTGAATTTACAATTGATTTGGAGTCGAGTGCGACCCGATTTCTAAGGCACCGTATCGTATGGCACCTTCAGAAATGCAAGAGTTGAAGAAACAACTGGGAGAATTGTTGGATAAAGGGTATATTAGACCCAGTGCCTCGCCATGGGGTGCACCGGTCTTGTTCGTAAGGAAGAAAGATGGTTCACTACGTTTGTGTATTGATTATCGGGAACTGAACAAAGTGACCATTAAGAATAAATACCCTTTGCCACGTATCGATGATTTGTTTGATCAATTGCACGGAGCCGCGGTGTTCTCGAAAATTGATTTGAGGTCCGGTTACTATCAGCTTCGCATTAAGGAATCCGACGTTTCTAAAACTGCTTTCCGTACGAGGTATGGACACTATGAGTTTGTGGTTATGCCTTTTGGGTTAACCAATGCACCGGAGATATTTATGCAATTGATGAATAAAAAATTTATTGAGCATCTTGATAACTGTGTAGTCGTTTTTATCGACGATATTTTGGTCTACTCTCGAGATGAAGAGGAACACGCTCGGCATTTGCGACTGGTGTTGGAGATTTTGAGGACTCAGCACCTCTATGCAAAGTTTTCTAAGTGTGAATTCTGGATGAAGGAAGTCATGTTTCTCGGATATGTGATTTCAGCGGAAGGGGTTCGGGTAGATCCCCAGAAAATTGAAGCAATGTTAGATTGGGCTCCACCCAAGAACGTGAAGGAGGTTCGTAGCTTTTTGGGTCTGGACGGATACTACCGGAGGTTCGTCGAGGGGTTCTCCAAACTTGCTCGACCACTTACTCAATTACTCCAGAAGTCCGAAAGGTTCGAATGGAATGAAGAGAGACAACGGAGTTTCGAAGAGCTGAAAAGGCGTCTGACTACCGCGCCGGTTTTAGCCCTGCCTCAGGGAGTCGGTGGGTATTCGGTTTATTGTGACGCCTCAGGACAAGGACTTGGGTGCGTACTCTTGCAGCATGATAAGACGATTGCCTATGCTTCACGGCAACTTAAACCGTATGAGCTGAATTATCCTACCCATGATTTGGAATTAGCTGTTGTAGTGTTTGCACTGAAGATCTGGCGTCACTATTTGTACGGTTCTTCATGTCGAATTTATACCGACCACAAGAGCCTAAAGTATATTTTTAGCCAGAAAGAGCTGAATATGAGACAACGACGTTGGTTAGAGCTGATAAAGGATTATGATCTGGAAATCCCTTACCATCCAGGAAAGGCTAACGTTGTAGCTGATGCGTTGAGCCGGAAGTCGATATCTCTTCAGATGCTTGAGGCCCTTACGCCTCAAGTTAAGATCAGACGGGAGTTAATTGAGCAGGGAGTCGAATTACGGATCCAACGAGTTCAGGGTCAGATGTGTACTCTTGAGGCTATTCCGTCCTTCATCGACGACATTGGGGAAAAACAGGAGAATGACCCAATGCTTGTCCAACTGAAGGCGGACGTGGAAAAAGGGAAAGCCCCTGGTTTTATGATCCACGAGGATGGCATTTTGAAATTTCAAGGTAGGATTTGTGTTCCGAATGACTCAGAGCTGAAACAGAGAATACTCCAAGAAGCCCATGCTACACCTTACTCGATCCATCCTGGGACGAGTAAGATGTACAAAGATCTTAAAAGGAGTTTTTGGTGGAATAATATGAAGAGAGATGTCACCGAGTTTGTGTCAAGGTGTTTGACATGTCAACAAGTCAAAATTGAGCATCAACGGCCGGCCGGGCTGTTGAAACCTCTCCCTATTCCCGAATGGAAATGGGAGGATATTACCATGGATTTCATCACCGGGATGCCGAGGACTAAGACGGGGATGAATATGATTTGGGTTGTTGTTGACCGATTGACTAAGTCGGCACATTTTCTTGGCATTAAGGACACCTGGGGACCGGAGCGATTGTCCCGGATTTTTATATCGGATATTGTGAGATTACACGGTACGCCAAAGTCTATTGTTTCCGATCGTGATGGCCGTTTCGTGTCGCATTTTTGGAAGGCGGTCCATCAAGCCTTGGGCACCGAATTGAGGTTGAGTACTTCCTTCCACCCACAGTCTGACGGTCAGACTGAGCGGACGATCCAGACATTGGAAGATATGCTGAGGGCGTGTGCCCTGGATTGGAGTACCAATTGGGAAATACACCTACCTTTGATCAAGTTCACTTACAATAATAGCTGGCACGCATCGATCAAGATGGCACCTTTTGAGGCATTGTATGGTAGGCGGTGTAGATCTCCACTTTGTTGGGATGAAGCTTCAGATTTAATCGGGACGGAACCCGATATGTTGATGGAAACCAAAGAGAAGATTTCCATCATCCGAGACCGACTGTTAACCGCTCAGAGTCGACAAAAATCCTATGCCGACAATCGTCGTCGGCCCTTGGAATTTAATGTGGGTGATCATGTCCTACACAAAGTATCACCGATTAGAGGAGTCTTCAGGTTCGGGAAAAGGGGCAAACTTAGTCCGAGATATATTGGACCATTTGAGATTCTCGACAGAATTGGGGAACTGGCCTATCGATTGGCTTTACCTCCATCCCTTAGCCATGTTCACAGTGTGTTCCATGTTTCCCAACTGAGGAGGTATGTCCCTGACCCGAGTCATATCATTGATTACGGGGACATCGAGATCGCAGAGGATGTCACATTTGAAGAGAAGCCACTGAAAGTACTAGAGCATCGAGTAAAACAACTCCGGCACAAAACCATACCGCTGGTTAAAGTTCAGTGGTCACGACATGGAGTTGAGGAAGCGACGTGGGAAACTGAGGAAAGCATGCACACTAGATACCCAGAGTTATTCGTTTCTTAAGTTTCGGGACGAAACTTCATTTTAGAGGGGGAGGATGTAATACCCGTACTTTTTGTAAATCTTCTACTCTTGTGCTTTGTAATTTTTACACTCATGTAAGCGTTTAGTAAGCTTCTATTAATCTTGGAACTCTTGTCTATTGGATTTACCCCCTTTTCTTGTTCGGATCGTCGCTGTTTTAGGATCCTTGATGCGATTATACTACCTTCGTGTAATAGGTAGCGCACGCTACACACACCTTGTAGCGCACGCTAATTTAGTGAGGGTAGCGCATGCTATCCGTTATAATTAGCGCACGCTACTAATGTATTGGAGGCAGACAGTCCAGTAGCTACTGTACTGGAAAAGGGAATTCCTAGCGTACGCTAGGTGTGACTGGTAGCGTACGCTAGGTGTGACTGGTAGCGTACGCTAGATTTTGGTGGTAGCGCACGCTACGTTACTAGAGTAACGTGCGCTAAAGAGAGCAGAGCTGGGGACAGTAGGTTCTGGACTGGGCACTGACTACCAGGTAGCGCACGCTATTAGAAATAATTAGCGCACGCTAATTGAAGTCACTAGCGCACGCTATGAGCAGGTGTTAGCGTATGCTAACGGAGCTGGTAGAGGCTACTGGATTGCCTGGTGAGTCCGATAGCGTGCGCTATTTTTCATGGCTAGCGCACGCTAGTCCCTATTTAGTATAAATAGGACATCTCCGTTCCCAAATCGTCATTTCTTCCTTCCTTCACCTCCTTGGACGATTTTAGGCGATTCCGGGCGATTTGTGAGGAGTTCTTCGAGCTGCAATTATCTAGCAACATCTTTGAGTTTCTAGTTCGGATTTATCAACGTTTAATCCTCTCCACCGCTCCAAATCAAGGTAAACTTCTCACAACCCTAGATTTTCGGGATTTGGGGATTTTCCATCCGATTTCTTCGGTCCAGCTTGTTGTTATGTTAGAATATATCGATTACGAGTTATCTACCTTGGATACATGTTTTCCTACGGATTTATTGGTATATTTCCGGAGTTCTTGAGTGTTTGGGATATTTGACTTGCGATTCACTATCCAAGAGAATTATTCCCGGAACACATGTATCCGGGTAGTAAATTCGGGTGATTCCAACTTATTTTCATACCGATGGGGTTTTGATAATTGAATTACGAACTTGTCTAGGTTCGGAGTTGTCGAATCCTTCGATCTTGGTACCTTGTCGTTCGTACCCTTTCCTCTCGATTCCAGGCAAGTGATTCTTGTGAAAGTTATGATCTTAAATGTGAAAAGTAATGCATGTGATTGTGAGAGTTGCTTTCGTTCACTCCGAGAGGACCCGACGGGGTCGAGGAGGGTTCCGCTTATGTCGGTCCCGTGAACATTTGGGTTAGCCACTCTGAGATGATCCGACGGGGTTGAGGAGGGATTCGCGCATTGTCGAGTCCACGGTTAATCAAGAGATATCATTTCTAAATATGTTTGGATAATTGCATTTTCCGGAAAATGATTATCATAGCTTTGCATTGGTGCATATGCTTTTATGTATAAGACTTGACATTTCACATGTAATACTTGCCCTAACCCCTCTCGTTTAGGGAAATTACTTTTGTGTTTTTCAGGTCCTAAGGAACCATACGAGCGAGCACCGGGACGATACGATGAGGACGGCGAGGCGTGATACTGTGGCTAGTTGTGTTCCATTTTGTTTGGTCGTTGTTCTCTTCGGTCCATTTTATCCTTGTAATAATAAATGGTACTCGAGTACTTTAGGAAAGTCTTTTTTTCATTGTCGCACAACTTCTTGTATTTCTTCATGGTATTGTTTGTCCGTGGTTGAACTTCCTTGCTTGTGTCGAATTCATTGATTCCCAAGTAGATTTTGTCAAATTTTGATACGTTGTGAGTGAGATGAGCCTAGTGGGTCCCAGGTCGGGATTTACGGCGCTGTGATATTCTCCGAATATCTCGGGGGGTGTTACACATGGCACGGGTCCATTGAATCAGGACACAATACGTCCAACCGTGCGGGTTCGACGGAACCTACGGTGACACGTGACACAGGTTCACAGGGTCGGGACTGGTTGTTGTGATTGTTGTGTTGACTCAATCCGTGTGGGTTGTTGAACCTACGGATACTCGTAGCAAGCGATCACGGAGTCATGAGCATGATTGATTGTTGTGATTTTTGTGTTGGCTCAATCCGTGTGGGTTGTTGAACCTACTGAGACTCGTGGCAAGCGATCACGGAGTCATGAGCATGATTGATTGTTGTGATTGTTGTGATTGGTTAAGTCCGTGCGGGTTGTTGAACCTACGGAGACACGTGACAGGGGATCACGGTGTCACGAATCATGTTTTGTAAATCAAACTTTTTGTAAGAAAGTTTTAAGAAAAGAATGTTGGGCCGAGCCCCACGAGATTTATGGAAATGTTTTCGTATTGTAAATTGTTGAAATACAATTTGAGATTTGGGTTAAGACCCTAAGATTTTCGAAAGGTTTTGAAATTCTAAAAATTCCCGAGATGATAATCTTATTTTCAAATGCTTCATAGCTTATCTTCCCTTGTAAAAACCTCCTGGTGATATTTTGATATTTGATTGTTATATTTGATTCACGATTATTACTTGCTTGTTATATTTCGTATGATTTGATAGTTGCACTAGTAAAACAGTGGAGTTTTACTAACCCCCGAGTAATCGGGGGGTGGATGTCTGTTTTGCGTCCAGGTACATGCAGATTTAGGGGAGCAGCCACAGGATTGGCACAAGAGGATGACGAGCTGCGATACTAATCATGAGTCGAGAGTTGTTTGATTTTTGTTGTGTTGTCAGAGTTGATTTCAGTCTTCCGCTGTATTATATTTCGACCCCTGTGTGGGTAATGTCGTTTAAGTCAGTTTTGTTGATTGGGTTGTGTGACCTTATCGGTCTGTGTATTCACGTGTAAGTGACCATAACGGTCTGTATTACTTTATTGTTTGACCCTGGTCGGTCAAGCATTTGGTTGTTTATGGATGTTTAGCCCGTAGATTTTGTGGAAAGGGTCTACGGCATGTAATATTCCCATATAGTTTTGGGGGTGTTACATTTATGGTATCGGAGATTAGGTTGCGGAAACCTAGGCTGTCGGGTCGAGTCAAGTCATGATCGGTCGAGTAATGTGTTGTCTTGTCGTTCGAGTCGTCAGGTGACACGTTGAGTTGGGCGTAGTCACAATGTGTCGGTTATGTTGTCAGACGAGATTAGTATCATGGGCGACCGTCACCTCCGTGCGGCCAGTGGATGTAAGTCTCCTCCTTTATGCGTAATACCTATGTATCTCGATTTTATCTTAGTGAGTTAATTGTGGTGCATGATTTTATTTACACAGTATTGTGTAATGTAGTTGTGTTTAATACTTGTGGCACATAGTATGAGTATAGCTGGGTGTATTGCTGTTTTACTTTTGAACCACCGTGTGGGGTGGTATGGTGTGAAAGATGTAAATCTTGATGGGTTCTGTGAAGGTATCAACGGTAGAGTTTGTGAGAAACTCCGATGAATGATTTTGATGTGTGTTTAAACTTGATACCACGAGATGCATTTGATTGAATTGGCGACCCTGGCTGCCATTTGAGTATGTGGTTTTAAATTCGTCTGTTTTTGGAATGTTGTAATTTTTGTCCGCTATGAGTAAGTTTGAGAATATTTTCTGAAGGACTTTACAGTTTGAGAATTTTTGTAGAAATCGATTTTTGGAAAATATTTTGGTGGTGCGGTCAAACCACGGTTTATGTGGATTTTTAAAATTTGCTAATTTTTGACAAATGGGCCGTGTATTGTAATACTCGGTTGTAATTCAGTCATTATCATTCAGTAATTTCATCCAGTAATTTTTTTTTTGGCGGAAGTCCATCTTAGCGACTCTATTGTTACCGTTTCGTCATTCCGAAAATGATTAATTCTACACTTTTTGTCATCTGAGTTCGTCTCGGTGTCGTTCTGTTGAGTTCCGTATTCTTAAGCGACTTTTCCACGTATGAGTTCGACTTTGTAAAATCACCATTAATTATTGGAAACTCCAAAAATTCTGAATCTTTTCAATATTATAGATCATCAAGTTAGCTTTCCAATGGTTCAAACGGTGAGTCAATCGGAGTCCGGACGAGGGATTTATGGTCGAAATAGCTAAGACACACACATGTTGCAGTTTTGGCCGACCCGCCTGTACCGGGGGCCGCGGCTCCTGCCGGAAGGGCCGCAGCACACTGTCGAGTCACTGCCACGGCACACTCGGCCGGGCTGCGGAACACTGCCGAGCACTGGGGGCAGATTTCGGCCTTGTGCCGCGGCACACTCGTCCGGGCCGCGGCACACAGTGCAGTCTCCACTATAACTTTTTTTTTAGAAGAAAAACTCATTTCTTCATCCTACATCCGAGAGAGAAGGTTTGTGGGAGAAATTTTCATCATCAATCACTTGAATACTCGATTATTCATCATTTTCATTCGGTTGTGAAGCTCGGATCGTCGATCTAACTCGTGTTCATCGAATCAAAGTGTTTGGATCTTCAAAGGTAATTTTCTCAAACCTCTTGGATTTCGATTTGTGTTGAGATATGATGTTTTGGATGTTATAATCATGTTGTATGAAGAGATATACATATGATTATGAGTATGTATGAATATTCATCGGATTATTGAAAGGTTATTCAAGAACACTTTGAATATTGAGTTGATTTGGTGATTTTCGATTAATTGTTGTTGAAATCACGAATTTGGATATTCATATTGGATTATTGATCGTATTGAAGATGTTTTGTTGGTTTGAAACACTTCTTAGGGATTTGATATTGGTATTATTGAGGTTTGGTTGCAAACAATCGAAGTTTGGCCTCAACGTGTTCGATATAATGCCCCAATGAACTTGGTTTAGTCGTATCGACATTTTGAGTTAGTTATCTTCATGTTTGATTCGTATGTTGAACGGTTTGTTGGTAATTGTGTTATTCAAGGTTGTTCGAGTGACCGGTAGTTTCCTTAGGACTATGTTCGAGAGAGATTGTATCATCACCGGTGTTAAGGTAAGTTAATTCTTACTCAGTTAAAGGGATATTCATTCCTTTCGTTGTTGTTCATTCATAATCATAACTCATTCATATTGTATTAACCGTATCGAGACTTGTCATTGTCAATTAATCACTTCAGTCACGAGGAACGACGGTTCCAATTATTTCATTGAGCTATCATTCATTTCACTGTCATTTCATCTCGGTGAGTCATTATTGATTTCGATGTCACTTTTGTTATCTCGTGGCATTCCGGGTCATACTGGCGTGCCGGTTGGTATGTGTAGGATTTTCATGTCGGGCACATATTAAGTCGTGTGTTGGTTGTTGGCCTCACATTGGACTGTGCACACGAGAAGATCACTTCGTGAGACTGATTAGGTACAAGACCACACGTGTATTCGATCGATACTCGATGGTGGCTTGTGCACGGACACATTTCCATCCCGGGCGTAGTGTGGCGCCACCCTTTGAGTCGTACCGTTAGTTGATTCATACATCATGTTTGATTGCGTATGTTTTCAACAAGATTGGGTTATAATCTAACCGATTCATTTTTGATCGAACTTGTGGTTTATACAGCATATATATGATTGTGTTTATTCAACTCTTGAGGGTTGTTGTTCTGTGTAACTGACCCCGTTGGGGGATTTTGTTTTTCAGGTCGTGGCACGGCTAAGGCCCGGGAAGATAACGTTGACGGCGAGGAGTCCCAGTGATACTAGTAGGGGGCCCCAGTCATTTCATTCACCGTGTTTCCTTATTTTATTTCCGCTGCAGATTTCCGTTTGGATTTTGAGTTCATTCAGTGTTGTATATTTTATCTCCATATAAAATATACTTGTATTCGGTCATTTCCTTGGGTGTGTTGTATGAAACTCCTCATCGGAGTAATTAATGATGTAATGTGGTTCGGTACTACATTTACCCTGTGTATTTCATTCATTTTCACTCGCGTGGTGGGTCCCAGTCGGGGGTCCACGGCACTGTAATATCCGCCTAGTTTGGGGTGTTACAGAGTTGGTATCGGAGTGTGGTTTTGAATACTACCTTCCGAATCATGTCTCATTTGAAATCATCGTTCATCAGACAAGTATCATTGGACTTTCACGTCACGTGTGACCTGTGCAAGAGCCGAGCCATTCAGACAAAGAACAGTAAGATTTCTTCATTTATCATTTTCATTTTAATCATGTTGATCATGTTAACTCATTAATCACTCAATTTATTTCATCACTCAGTTGTTGATCTTGAGGATCATATCATTAATCTTGTTAACTTGTTCAAATTAATCATTTCAAGAATTTCATCACATAATCACGTCACCTCAGTTGATCATTCATGTAATCTTTGTGTTTGGGCGCGTATGCTCATTTTCATCAGTTCATAACGTAATCATAATGTGATATTCATGCGAGATATATAATCATTTCGTGACTTTCCCACTTCAGTATGGAAAGAGCTGGCAGAGGACGCGGGGGAAGAGGCCGCGGTGCGGGCCGAAACCCGAGAGCTCGTGTGAATACACGTGCGTATGCTAGGAATAATGCTAATTCATCGAGCAGTGATGCTGCCACTCATTCACTTGGGCGTAATCATTCACTATCAGGGAGTCGTACCCGAGACACAGCTCAGTCAGAAGGTGTTCAGGTTGATCCACTCGCTTTTATGCAGGGCATGATGGCCCAAATGACTCAGATGACACAACTGATGGAAACGATGCATAACTCAGATACTCAGAATCAACAGGCTCCTCCGCCGCCACCTCAGAGGCAAGAGAGGGGTGTGAGCAGTATCATTGGTGACATCTCTCGCCAAAGACCACCTACTTTTGAGGGTTCATCTGAACCGGCGGATATCATTCACTGGCTTGAGCATTTCGAGAAACTGTTTGCTATGGTGGACTGTCCTGAGGGACACAAAGTTTCAGTCGTGGCTTACTATCTGGGTAAGAGCGCTCATTCATGGTGGTTATCATTGAAGCCCACCGACGGATTTTGTACTTGGAAACAATTCAAGACTCTCATGATGGAGAGGTATTATCCGGCCCCACTCAGAGAGGCCAAGTTATCAGAATTACTCACTCCCAACCCATCAGCGGACGACGATGTCCTCACCATCGCCTAGAAATTTCAGGAGCTACTTCCTTTCGCCTCGTCCATTATTCATTCTGAGGAGGACAAGATCAAATATTTCAGCAAGAGGTTGAAACCTCGTATGCGACTACAGTTGCTTAATCATCATTGCACCACCCTGGCCGAATTCATCGAGAAAGCTCTTACTTATGAGCTTACTGCTAAGGAGATTGCGAAGCAGCAACCTTCATCTGCTGGCAAGAAGTCTAAGAATCATAATCAGTCTGACGGTAGTCAGGCCACTTTCAAGAAACCTCGTGCGGGCTCTACTTTTTCTAAGCGACCTCCTATGGCGCCTAAACCCGCGGAATCTCAGTCTCGAGCGTCCAGTTCGGCCATCACTTGTTTTAACTATGAAGAACAGGGTCATTTCAGTACTAAGTGTCCGAGGCAGACTGTCACATGCCATAACTGTGGAATTGCGGGGTATAGGGCCCGTTTTTGCCGAAGGGACTCCAAACCCACTCCGGCGACATCTCAGGCCCCAAACTAGTCAGCGGTTCCGAATCAGGCCACTCAGTCCGCGTCGTTTAAGACGACAGGAGCTAACAAAGGTGGAGCCAAGAGCTATCAGACGGGAGCGTCTGGTTCGGGGGCTGGCAAGCCCCGAATTTATGAGATGAAGAAGACCGACGATCCAGAGGCCCGGATGATCTCAGGTACACTCGATATTCTATCTCAACCTGTGTGTACCCTTTTTGATACTGGTGCATCACATTCTTTTATTTCCGAATCATGCTTGAGTAGACTATGTCTGGGTAGTGCTACTAGTTGTGAGCCTTATGTCATCGGTCTACCTGATGGTAGAAGAACTATCGGGAATCGTGAGATTAAGGATTGTCCAATTTAGCTTCATGGCAGTGATTGGTTAGCAGACCTAATCGTGGTAGATTTGCCGAGAGACGACGTCATTCTGGGTATTGATTGGATGGATCGTCACGATGCCGTCATTAGCGTCCGTAAGCGTTTGGTCACTATCATTTCAAACGATGGGGTCGAATATGTTTTTCAGGGAGGTAATCCCAACTGTTCCGGGAGAGTCATCAACTCGATGAAAGCAGTGAAATTACTCAATCAGGGGTGTGTCGGTTATTGGTGCTATATGACTAAGACCGATAAATCATCAGTAATATTGGAGGATATTCCGGTAGTGAGAGATTATGCCGATGTCTTTCCAGACGTGTTACCTGGTTTGCCTCCACAGAGAGATGTGGAATTCAAGATTGAGTTGGAGGTTGGTACGTCCCCAATATTGAAGGCACCGTACCGGATGGCCCCGACCGAAATGATGGAACTAAAGAATCAATTGGAGGATTTGACCGAGAAGGGTTATATCCGGCCGAGTGCGTCTCCGTGGGGAGCACCGGTATTATTTGTCAAGAAAAAGGATGGTTCTTTCCGTTTGTGTATTGATTACCGAGAGCTGAACAGGATGACGATCAAGAATAAATATCCGCTACCCCGTATTGATGATCTTTTGGATCAACTTCAGGGAGCTTCAGTATTTTCCAAGATCGATTTAAGATCTGGGCATCATCAGTTGCGAATCCGAGAGTCGGATATTGCTAGGACGGCATTCCGAACACGCTATGGTCATTATGAGTTTGTGGTAATGCCGTTTGGGTTAACTAATGCACCTGCAGTATTCATGGAGTTAATGAATCGGGTTTTCATCGACTATTTAGATCGGTTCGTGGTTGTCTTCATTGATGAAATTTTAATTTATTCTCGTAACCGGGAAGAGCATGAGTTTCACCTTCATCAGGTGCTCGACGTATTGAGACGAGAGCAACTTTATGGGAAGTTTTCCATATGTGAATTCTAGATGTCCGAAGTGACGTTTCTCGGACATGTAATTTCATCAGACGGAGTTCGTATTGATCCTCAGAAGACGGAGGCTATCCGAGATTGGCAACCTCCGAAGAATGTTAAGGAAATCCGAAGTTTCCTCGGATTAGCTGGTTATTATCGGTGATTTGTCGAAGGATTTTCGAAAATCGCTCAACCCATGACGAACCTTTTAAGGAAAGAAAAGAAATACACGTGGTCTGACGTGTGTCAACAGAGTTTTGAGGAACTCAAGAGCCGGTTGATTTCAGCACCTGTCCTTTCTTTACCGCAAGGGACGGAAGGATTTGTGGTCTATAGTGATGCATCCGGACAGGTTCTCTGATGTGTACTCATGCAGAACGGGAAGGTTATTTCTTATGCTTCACGGCAATTGAGACCTTACGAGGTAAATTATCCGACCCACGACCTAGAGCTAGCAGCCGTGGTATTAGCATTGAAGATTTGGCGTCATTATCTTTATGGCGTTACCTGTCAGATATTCACCGATCATAAGAGTTTAAAATATATATTTACTCAGAAGAAGTTAAATATGCGACAGAGACGGTGGTTGGAACTAATCAAAGATTATGATATTGAGATACTTTACCACCCGGGCAAGGCGAACGTTGTCGCCGATAGCTTGAGTCGTAAGTCCGTTTAGGAGCAGATGCTTGCTCGATTAACAGTTCAGAAGGAACTTCAGCAAGAATTAGTTAGGCATAAGATCGAGGTTTGGTTACAGCGTGTTCAGGGACAGCTTTGTATGCTGGAGATTTCATCGCCACTTGAAGAAGTGATCAGAGTGAATCAGGGTTCGGACCCATTTTTGTTGCGCATCTGCGAGGATGTGGAACAGGGGAAAGCCCCTGGATTTGTGGTCCTCGAGGATGGACTCTTGAGATTTAAGAATCGGTTATGTGTACCGGCGAATGACGAGTTGAAAAACTCGATTTTGAGAGAAGCCCATGCTACTCCTTATTCAATTCATCTGGGATCCAGCAAGATGTACAAAGACTTGAAACAAAATTACTGGTGGAGTAATATGAAGCGTGAAGTCGCCGAGTTTGTTTCGATATGTCTCACCTGTCAACAAGTTAAGATAGAACATCAGCGACCGGCGGGTATGCTGAAACCGCTCCCTATTCCGGAGTGGAAATGGGAGGATATTTCAATGGACTTCATCACGAGTTTGCCGACGAGTCGCCGTGGCATGAATATAATCTGGGTAATTGTGGATCGTCTAACTAAGTCAGCTCATTTTCTCGAGATTAAGGATACTTGGGGTCCCGAGAGACTTGCCCAGTTGTTCATCAAAGAAATAGTGAGATTGCACGGTACTCCTAAGAGTATTGTTTCTGATCGTGACGGGCGATTCGTGTCTCATTTTTGGAAATCAGTTCATCGTGCCATGGGAACTCAGCTTAATTTCAGCACATCTTTTCATCCTCAGTCCGACGGACAATCAGAGAGGACTATTCAGACATTGGAGGACATGTTGAGGGCATGCGCCCTCGATTGGAAAGACGACTGGAAAGCCCAACTACCATTGATCGAGTTCACGTATAATAATAGTTAGCATGCTTCGATTAAGATGGCACCTTACGAGGCCTTGTACGGTCGTCGTTGTCGATCTCTTTTGTGTTGGGATGACTTATCAGAATCAATCGGCACCGAGACCGATATGCTTATAGCCGCCCGTGAGAAGGTAGCTTTGATCAAGAGTCGTTTGTTGACCGCTCAGAGTCGACAGAAATCTTATGCAGACAATCGTCGCCGACCATTAGAGTTCGAGACAGGTGACCACGTGTTGGTCAAGGTATCCCCGAGTCGAGGTATCTTCCATTTCGGGAAGCGGGGAAAGTTGAGTCCAAGATTTATTGGACCGTTTGAGATTTTGGAACGAGTAGGCGAGCTAGCTTATCGATTGGCGTTACCTCCGGCGTTGAGCCGGATTCATAATGTGTTTCACGTCTCTCAGCTACGGAAGTATGTTGCCCACCCGAGTCACATACTTAAGTTCGATGAAATCTAGATCGCAGATGATCATTCGTATGAGGAGCGTCCCATACGAGTCTTAGAGCGGCGAATCAAACAGTTGAGGAATAAGGCGATTCCTTTGGTTAAAATTCAGTGGTCTAGACATGGAGTCGAAGAGGCTACTTGGGAAACCGAGGATATTATGCGGGAGAGTTATCCCGAGTTGTTTGACCCTTAGTTTTGGGGATGAAACCCTTTTAAGGGGGGTGTATGCAATACCCGGTTGTAATTAAGTCATTATCATTCAGTAATTTCATCTGGTAATTTTATTTTTATTTTTTTTGGCAGAAGTCCATCTTAGCGACTCTATTTTTACCATTTCGCTATTCCTAGAATGATTAATTCTACACTTTTGGTCATCCGAGTTCGTCTCGGTGTCGTTCTGTTGAGTTCCGTATTCTTAAGCGACTTTTCCACGTATGAGTTCGAATTTGTAAAATCACCATTAATATTTGGAAACTCCAAAAATTCTGAATCTTTTCAATATTATAGAGCATCAAGTTAGCTTTCCAATGGTTCAAACGGTGAGTCAATCGGAGTCCGGACGAGGGAGTTATGGTCGAAATAGCTAAGACACACACATGTTTCAGTTTTGGCCGACCCGCCTGTACCGGGGGCCACGGCTCCTGCCGGCAGGGCCGTGGCACACTTCCGAGTCACTGCTGCGGCACATTCGGCCGGGCTGCGGCACACTCGTCCGGGCCACGGCACACTGCCGAGCACTGGGGGCAGATTTCGGCCCTATGCCGCGGCACACTCGGCCAGGCCGCGGCACACAGTGCAGTCTGCACTATAACTTCGTTTTTTGAGAAGAAAAACTCATTTCTTCATCCTACATCCGAGACAGAGGGTTTTTGGGAGAAATTTTCATCATCAATCACTTGAATACTCGATTCTTCATCATTTTCATTTGGTTGTGAAGCTCGGATCGTCGATCTAACGCGTGTTCATCGAATCAAAGTGTTTGGATCTTCAAAGGTAATTTTCTCAAACCTCTTGGATTTCGATTTGTGTTGAGATATGATGTTTTGGATGTTATAATCATGTTGTATGAAGAGATATACATATGATTATGAGTATGTATGAATATTCATCGGATTATTGAAAGGTTATTCAAGAACACTTTGAATATTGAGTTGGATTTGGGGATTTTCGATTAATTGTTGTTGAAATCACGAATTTGGATATTCATATTGGATTATTGATCGTATTGAAGATGTTTTGTTGGTTTGAAACACTTCTTGGGGATTTTATATTTGTATTATTGAGGTTTGGTTGTAAACAATCGAAGTTTGGCCTCAACGTGTTCGATATAATGCCCCAATGAACTTGGTTTAGTCGTATCGACGTTTTGAGTTAGTTATATTCATGTTTGATTCGTATGTTGAACGGATTGTTGGTAATTGTGTTATTCAAGGTTGTTCGAGCGACCGGTAGTTTCCTTAGGACGTTGTTCGAGAGAGATTGTATCATCACCGGTGTTAAGGTAAGTTAATACTTACTCAGTTAAAGGGATATTCATTCCTTTCGTTGTTGTTCATTCATAATCATAACTCATTCATATTGTATTAACCGTATCGATACTTGTCATTGTCAATTAATCACTTCAGTCATGAGGAACGACGGTTCTAATTATTTCATTGAGCTATCATTCATTTCACTGTTATTTCATCTCGGTGAGTCATTATTGATTTCGATGTCACTTTTGTTATCTCGTGGCATTCCGGGTCATACTGGCGTGCCGGTTGGTATGTGTAGGATTTTCATGTCGGGCACATATTAAGTCGTGTGTTGGTTGTTGGCCTCGCATTGGACTGTGCACACGAGAAGATCACTCCGTGAGACTGATTAGGTACAAGACCACACGTGTATTCGATCGATACTCGATGGTGGCTTGTGCACGAACACATTTCCATCCCGGGCGTAGTGTGGCGCCACCCTTTGAGCCGTACCGTTAGTTGATTCATACAGCATGTTTGATTGCGTATGTTTTCAACAAGATTGGGTTATAATCTAACTGATTCATTTTTGATCGAACTTGTGGTTTATACAGCATATATATGATTGTGTTTATTCAACTCTTGAGGGTTGTTGTTCTGTGTAACTGACCCCGTTGGGGGATTTTGTTTTTCAGGTCGTGGCAAGGCTAAGGCACGGGAAGATAACGTTGACAGCGAGGAGTCCCAGTGATACTAGTAGGGGGCCCCAGTCCTTTCATTCACCGTGTTTCCTTATTTTATTTCCGCTGCAGATTTCCGTTTGGATTTTGAGTTCATTCAGTGTTGTATATTTTATCTCCATATAAAATATACTTGTATTCGGTCATTTCCTTGGGTGTGTTGTATGAAACTCTTCATCGGAGTAATTAATGATGTAATGTGGTTCGGTACTACATTTACCATGTGTATTTCATTCATTTTCACTCGCCTGGTGGGTCCCAGTCAGGGGTCCACGGCACTGTAATATCCGCCTAGTTTGGGGTGTTACAGAGTTGGTATCGGAGCGTGGTTTTGAATACTACCTTCCGAATCATGTCTCATTTGAAATAATCGTTCATCAGACTAGTATCATTGGACTTTCACGTCACGTATGACCTGTGCAAGAGCCGAGCCATTCAGACAAAGAACAGTAAGATTTCTTCATTTATCATTTTCATTTTTATCATGTTGATCATGTTAACTCATTAATCACTCAATTCATTTCATCACTCAGTTGTTGATCTTGAGGATCATATCATTAATCTTGTTAACTTGTTCAAATTAATCATTTCAAGAATTTCATCACATAATCACGTCACCTCAGTTGATCATTCATGTAATCTTTGTGTTTGGGCGCGTATGCTCATTTTCATCATTTCATAACGTAATCATAATGTGATATTCATGCGAGATATATAATCATTTCGTGACTTTCCCACTTCAGTATGGAAAGAGCTGGCAGAGGACGCGGGGGAAGAGGCCGCGGTGCGGGCCGAAACCCGAGAGCTCGTGTGAATACACGTGCGTATGCTAGTAATAATGCTAATTCATCGGCGGTGATGCTGCCACTCATTCACACAGGCGTAATCATTCACTATCAGGGAGTCGTACCCGAGACACAGCTCAGTCAGAAGGTGTTCAGGTTGATCCACTCGCTTTTATGCAGGGCATGATGGCCCAAATGACTCAGATGACACAACTGATGGAAACGATGCATAACTCAGATACTCAGAATCAACAGGCTCCTCCCCCGCCACCTCAGAGGCAAGAGAGGGGTGTGAGCAGTATCATTGGCGACATCTCTCGCCAAAGACCACCTACTTTTGAGGGTTCATCTGAATCGGCGGATATCATTCACTGGCTTGAGCATTTCGAGAAACTGTTTGCTATGGTGGACTGTCCTGAGGGACACAAAGTTTCAGTCGTGGCTTACTATCTGTGTAAGAGCGGTCATTCATGGTGGTTATCGATGAAGCCCACCGACGGATTTTGTACTTGGGAACAATTCAAGACTCTCATGATGGAGAGGTATTATCCGGCCCCACTCAGAGAGTCCAAGTTATCAGAATTACTCACTCCCGACCCATCAGCAGACGACGATGTTCTCACCATCACCGAGAAATTTCAGGAGCTACTTCCTTTCGCCTCGTCCATTATTCATTCTGAGGAGGACAAGATCAAATATTTCAGCAAGAGGTTGAAACCTCGTATGCGACTACAGTTGCTTAATCATCATTGCACCACCCTGGCCGAATTCATCGAGAAAGCTCTTACTTATGAGCTTACTGCTAAGGAGATTGCGAAGCAGCAACCTTCATCTGCTGGCACGAATTCTAAGAATCGTAATCAGTCTGACGGCAGTCAGGCCACTTTCAAAAAACCTCGTGCGGGCTCTACTTTTTCCGAGCGACCTCCTATGGCGCCTAAACCCGCGGAATCTCAGTCCCGAGCGGCCAGTTCGGCCATCACCTGTTTTAACTGTGAAGAACAAGGTAATTTCAGTACTAAGTGTCCGAGGCAGACTGTCACATGCCATAACTGTGGAATTACGGGGCATAGGGCCCGTTTTTGCCGAAGGGACTCCAAACCCACTCCGGCGACATCTCAGGCCCCAAACTAGTCAGCGGTTCCGAATAAGGCCACTCAGTCCGCGTCGTTTAAGACGACAGGAGCTAACAAAGGCGGAGTCAAGAGCTATCAGACGGGAGCATCTGGTTCGGGGGCTGGCAAGCCCTGAATTTATGAGATGAAGAAGACCGACGATCCAGAGGCCCGGATGATCTCAGGTACACTCGATATTCTATCTCAACCTGTGTGTACCCTTTTTGATACTGGTACATCACATTCTTTTATTTCCGAATCATGCTTGAGTAGATTATGTCTGGGTAGTGCTACTAGTTGTGAGCCTTATGTCATCGGTCTACCTGATGGTAGAAGAATTATCGGGAATCATGAGATTAAGGATTGTCCGATTCAGCTTCATGGCCGTGATTGGTTAGCAGACCTAATCGTGGTAGATTTGCCGAGAGACGACGTCATTCTGGGTATTGATTGGATGGATCGTCACGATGCCGTCATTAGCGTCCGTAAGCGTTTGGTCACTATCATTTCAAACGATGGGGTCGAATATGTTTTTCAGGGAGGTAATCCCAACTGTTCCGGGAGAGTCATCAACTTGATGAAAGCAGTGAAATTACTCAATCAGGGGTGTGTCGGTTATTGGTGCTATATGACTAAGACCGAGAAATCATCAGTAATATTGGAGGATATTCCGGTAGTGAGAGATTATGCCGATGTCTTTCCAGACGTGTTACCTGGTTTGCCTCCACAGAGAGATGTGGAATTCAAGATTGAGTTGGAGGCTGGTACGTCCCCAATATCGAAGGCACCGTACCGGATGGCCCCGACTGAAATGATGGAACTAAAGAATCAATTGGAGGATTTGACCGAGAAGGGTTATATCCGGCCGAGTGCGTCTCCGTGGGGAGCACCGGTATTATTTGTCAAGAAAAAGGATGGTTCTTTCCGTTTGTGTATTGATTACCGAGAGCTGAACAGGGTGACGATCAAGAATAAATATCCGCTACCCCGTATTGATGATCTTTTGGATCAACTTCAGGGAGCTTCAGTATTTTCCAAGATCGATTTAAGATCTGGGCATCATCAGTTGCGAATCCGAGAGTCGGATATTGCTAGGACGGCATTCCGAACACGCTATGGTTATTATGAGTTTGTGGTAATGCCGTTTGGGTTAACTAATGCACCTGCGGTATTCATGGAGTTAATGAATCGGGTTTTCATCGACTATTTAGATTGGTTCGTGGTTGTCTTCATTGATGACATTTTAATTTATTCTCGTAACCGGGAAGAGCATGAGTTTCACCTTCATCAGGTGCTCGACGTATTGAGACGAGAGCAACTTTATGGGAAGTTTTCCAAATGTGAATTCTGGATGTCCGAAGTGACGTTTCTCGGACATGTAATTTCATCAGACGGAGTTCGTATTGATCCTCAGAAGACGGAGGCTATCCGAGATTGGCAACCTCCGAAGAATGTTAAGGAAATCCGAAGTTTCCTCGGATTAGCTGGTTATTATCGGTGATTTGTCGAAGGATTTTCTAAAATCGCTCAACCCATGACGAACCTTTTAAGGAAAGAAAAGAAATACACGTGGTCTGACGTGTGTCAACAGAGTTTTGAGGAACTCAAGAGCCGGTTGATTTCAGCACCTGTCCTTTCTTTACCGCAAGGGACGGAAGGATTTGTGGTCTATAGTGATGCATCCGGACAGGTTCTCTGATGTGTACTCATGCAGAACGGGAAGGTTATTTCTTATGCTTCACGGCAATTGAGACCTTACGAGGTAAATTATCCGACCCACGACCTAGAGCTAGCAGCCGTGGTATTCGCATTGAAGATTTGGCGTCATTATCTTTATGGCGTTACCTGTCAGATATTCACCGATCATAAGAGTTTAAAATATATATTTACTCAGAAGAAGTTAAATATGCGACAGAGACGGTGGTTGGAACTAATCAAAGATTATGATATTGAGATACTTTACCACCCGGGCAAGGCGAACGTTGTCGCCGATAGCTTGAGTCGTAAGTCCATTTAGGAGCAGATGCTTGCTCGATTAACAGTTCAGAAGGAACTTCAGCAAGAATTAGTTAGGCATAAGATCGAGGTTTGGTTACAGCGTGTTCAGGGACAGCTTTGTATGCTGGAGATTTCATCGCCACTTGAAGAAGTGATCAGAGTGAATCAGGGTTCGGACCCATTTTTGTTGCGCATCTGCGAGGATGTGGAACAGGGGAAAGCCCCTGGATTTGTGGTCCTCGAGGATGGACTCTTGAGATTTAAGAATCGGTTATGTGTACCGGCGAATGACGAGTTGAAAAACTCGATTTTGAGAGAAGCCCATGCTACTCCTTATTCAATTCATCTGGGATCCAGCAAGATGTACAAAGACTTGAAACAAAATTACTGGTGGAGTAATATGAAGCGTGAAGTCGCCGAGTTTGTTTCGAGATGTCTCACCTGTCAACAAGTTAAGATAGAACATCAGCGACCGGCGGGTATGCTGAAACCGCTCCCTATTCCGGAGTTGAAATGGGAGGATATTTCAATGGACTTCATCACGAGTTTGCCGACGAGTCGCCGTGGCATGAATATAATCTGGGTAATTGTGGATCGTCGAACTAAGTCAGCTCATTTTCTCGAGATTAAGGATACTTGGGGTCCCGAGAGACTTGCCCAGTTGTTCATCAAAGAAATAGTGAGATTGCACGGTACTCCTAAGAGTATTGTTTCTGATCGTGACGGGCGATTCGTGTCTCATTTTTGGAAATCAGTTCATCGTGCCATGGGAACTCAGCTTAATTTCAGCACATCTTTTCATCCTCAGCCCGACGGACAATCAGAGAGGACTATTCAGACATTGGAGGACATGTTGAGGGCATGCGCCCTCGATTGGAAAGAAGACTGGAAAGCCCAACTACCATTGATCGAGTTCACGTATAATAATAGTTGGCATGCTTCGATTAAGATGGCACCTTACGAGACCTTGTACGGTCGTCGTTGTCGATCTCTTTTGTGTTGGGATGACTTATCAGAATCAATCGGCACCGAGACCGATATGCTTATAGCCGCCCGTGAGAAGGTAGCTTTGATCAAGAGTCGTTTGTTGACCGCTCAGAGTCGACAGAAATCTTATGCAGACAATCGTCGCCGACCATTAGAGTTCGAGACAGGTGACCACGTGTTGGTCAAGGTATCCCCGAGTCGAGGTATCTTCCGTTTCGGGAAGCGGGGAAAGTTGAGTCCAAGATTTATTGGACCGTTTGAAATTTTGGAACGAGTAGGCGAGCTAGCTTATCGATTGGCCTTACCTCCGGCGTTGAGCCGGATTCATAATGTGTTTCACGTCTCTCAGCTATGGAAGTATGTTGCCCACCCGAGTCACATACTTAAGTTCGACGAAATCTAGATCGCAGATGATCATTCGTATGAGGAGCGTCCCATACGAGTCTTAGAGCGGCGAATCAAACAGTTGAGGAATAAGGCGATTCCTTTGGTTAAAATTCAGTGGTCTAGACATGGAGTCGAAGAGGCTACTTGGGAAACCGAGGATATTATGCGGGAGAGTTATCCCGAGTTGTTTGACCCTTAGTTTTGGGGATGAAACCCTTTTAAGGGGGGTGTATGCAATACCCGGTTGTAATTAAGTCATTATCATTCAGTAATTTCATCTGGTAATTTTATTTTTATTTTTTTTGGCAGAAGTCCATCTTAGCGACTCTATTTTTACCATTTCGCTATTCCTAGAATGATTAATTCTACACTTTTGGTCATCCGAGTTCGTTTCGGTGTCGTTCTGTTGAGTTCCGTATTCTTAAGCGACTTTTCCACGTATGAGTTCGAATTTGTAAAATCACCATTAATATTTGGAAACTCCAAAAATTCTGAATCTTTTCAATATTATAGAGCATCAAGTTATCTTTCCAATGGTTCAAACGGTGAGTCAATCGGAGTCCGGACGAGGGAGTTATGGTCGAAATAGCTAAGACACACACTTGTTGCAGTTTTGGCCGACCCGCCTGTACCGGGGGCCGCGGCTCCTGCTGGCTGGGCCGCGGCACACTTCCGAGTCACTGCTGCGGCACATTCGGCCGGGCTGCGGCACACTCGTCCGGGCCGCGGCACACTGCCGACCACTGGGGGCAGATTTCGGCCCTGTGCCGCGGCACACTCGGCCTGGCCGCGGCACACAGTGCAGTCTGCACTATAACTTCGTTTTTTGAGAAGAAAAACTCATTTCTTCATCCTACATCCGAGACAGAGGGTTTTTGGGAGAAATTTTCATCATCAATCACTTGAATACTCGATTCTTCATCATTTTCATTTGGTTGTGAAGCTCGGATCGTCGATCTAACGCGTGTTCATCGAATCAAAGTGTTTGGATCTTCAAAGGTAATTTTCTCAAACCTCTTGGATTTCGATTTGTGTTGAGATATGATGTTTTGGATGTTATAATCATGTTGTATGAAGAGATATACATATGATTATGAGTATGTATGAATATTCATCGGATTATTGAAAGGTTATTCAAGAACACTTTGAATATTGAGTTGGATTTGGGGATTTTCGATTAATTGTTGTTGAAATCACGAATTTGGATATTCATATTGGATTATTGATCGTATTGAAGATGTTTTGTTGGTTTGAAACACTTCTTGGGGATTTTATATTTGTATTATTGAGGTTTGGTTGTAAACAATCGAAGTTTGGCCTCAATGTGTTCGATATAATGCCCCAATGAACTTGGTTTAGTCGTATCGACGTTTTGAGTTAGTTATATTCATGTTTGATTCGTATGTTGAACGGATTGTTGGTAATTGTGTTATTCAAGGTTGTTCGAGCGACCGGTAGTTTCCTTAGGACGTTGTTCGAGAGAGATTGTATCATCACCGGTGTTAAGGTAAGTTAATTCTTACTCAGTTAAAGGGATATTCATTCCTTTCGTTGTTGTTCATTCATAATCATAACTCATTCATATTGTATTAACCGTATCGATACTTGTCATTGTCAATTAATCACTTCAGTCACGAGGAACGACGGTTCTAATTATTTCATTGAGCTATCATTCATTTCACTGTTATTTCATCTCGGTGAGTCATTATTGATTTCGATGTCACTTTTGTTATCTCGTGGCATTCCGGGTCATACTGGCGTGCCGGTTGGTATGTGTAGGATTTTCATGTCGGGCACATATTAAGTCGTGTGTTGGTTGTTGGCCTCGCATTGGGTGTGCACACGAGAAGATCACTCCGTGAGGCGATTAGGTACAAGACCACACGTGTATTCGATCGATACTCGATGGTGGCTTGTGCGAACACATTTCCATCCGGGCGTAGTGTGGCGCCACCCTTTGAGCCGTACCGTTAGTTGATTCATACGGCATGTTTGATTGCGTATGTTTTCAACAAGATTGGGTTATAATCTAAGCGATTCATTTTTGATCGAACTTGTGGTTTATACGGATATATATGATTGTGTTTATTCAACTCTTGAGGGTTGTTGTTACGTATGGCGACCCGTTGGGGATTTTGTTTTTCGTCGTGGCAAGGCTAAGGCACGGAAGATAACGTTGACGAGGAGTCAGTGATACTAGTAGGGGGCCCCAGTCCTTTCATTCACCGTGTTTCCTTATTTTATTTCCGCTGCAGATTTCCGTTTGGATTTTGAGTTCATTCAGTGTTGTATATTTTATCTCCATATAAAATATACTTATATTCGGTCATTTCCTTGGGTGTGTTGTATGAAACTCCTCATCGGAGTAATTAATGATGTAATGTGGTTCGGTACTACATTTACCCTGTGTATTTCATTCATTTTCACTCGCCTGGTGGGTCCCAGTCAGGGGTCCACGGCACTGTAATATCCGCCTAGTTTGGGGTGTTACAGAGTTGGTATCGGAGCGTGGTTTTGAATACTACCTTCCGAATCATGTCTCATTTGAAATAATCGTTCATCAGACTAGTATCATTGGACTTTCACGTCACGTATGACCTGTGCAAGAGCCGAGCCATTCAGACAAAGAACAGTAAGATTTCTTCATTTATCATTTTCATTTTAATCATGTTGATCATGTTAACTCATTAATCACTCAATTCATTTCATCACTCAGTTGTTGATCTTGAGGATCATATCATTAATCTTGTTAACTTGTTCAAATTAATCATTTCAAGAATTTCATCACATAATCACGTCACCTCAGTTGATCATTCATGTAATCTTTGTGTTTGGGCGCGTATGCTCATTTTCATCATTTCATAACGTAATCATAATGTGATATTCATGCGAGATATATTATCATTTCGTGACTTTCCCACTTCAGTATGGAAAGAGCTGGCAGAGGACGCGGGGGAAGAGGCCGCGGTGCGGGCCGAAACCCGAGAGCTCGTGTGAATACACGTGCGTATGCTAGGAATAATGCTAATTCATCGAGCAGTGATGCTGCCACTCATTCACCTGGGCGTAATCATTCACTATCAGGGAGTCGTACCCGAGACACAGCTCAGTCAGAAGGTGTTCAGGTTGATCCACTCGCTTTTATGCAGGGCATGATGGCCCAAATGACTCAGATGACACAACTGATGGAAACGATGCATAACTCAGATACTCAGAATCAACAGGCTCCTCCGCCGCCACCTCAGAGGCAAGAGAGGGGTGTGAGCAGTATCATTGGCGACATCTCTCGCCAAAGACCACCTACTTTTGAGGGTTCATCTGAATCGGCGGATATCATTCACTGGCTTGAGCATTTCGAGAAACTGTTTGCTATGGTGGACTGTCCTGAGGGACACAAAGTTTCAGTCGTGGCTTACTATCTGTGTAAGAGCGGTCATTCATGGTGGTTATCGTTGAAGCCCACCGACGGATTTTGTACTTGGGAACAATTCAAGACTCTCATGATGGAGAGGTATTATCCGGCCCCACTCAGAGAGGCCAAGTTATCAGAATTACTCACTCCCGACCCATCAGCGGACGACGATGTTCTCACCATCACCGAGAAATTTCAGGAGCTACTTCCTTTCGCCTCGTCCATTATTCGTTCTGAGGAGGACAAGATCAAATATTTCAGCAAGAGGTTGAAACCTCGTATGCGACTACAGTTGCTTAATCATCATTGCACCACCCTGGCCGAATTCATCGAGAAAGCTCTTACTTATGAGCTTACTGCTAAGGAGATTGCGAAGCAGCAACCTTCATCTGCTGGCACGAATTCTAAGAATCGTAATCAGTCTGACGTCAGTCAGGCCACTTTCAAAAAACCTCGTGCGGGCTCTAATTTTTCCGAGCGACCTCCTATGGCGCCTAAACCCGCGGAATCTCAGTCCCGAGCGGCCAGTTCGGCCATCACCTGTTTTAACTGTGAAGAACAGGGTCATTTCAGTACTAAGTGTCCGAGGCAGACTGTCACATGCCATAACTGTGGAATTACGGGGCATAGGGCCCGTTTTTGCCGAAGGGACTCCAAACCCACTCCGGCGACATCTCAGGCCCCAAACTAGTCAGCGGTTCCAAATAAGGCCACTCAGTCCGCGTCGTTTAAGACGACAGGAGCTAACAAAGGCGGAGTCAAGAGCTATCAGACGGGAGCATCTGGTTCGGGGGCTGGCAAGCCCTGAATTTATGAGATGAAGAAGATCGACGATCCAGAGGCCCGGATGATCTCAGGTACACTCGATATTCTATCTCAACCTGTGTGTACCCTTTTTGATACTGGTACATCACATTCTTTTATTTCCGAATCATGCTTGAGTAGATTATGTCTGGGTAGTGCTACTAGTTGTGAGCCTTATGTCATCGGTCTACCTGATGGTAGAAGAATTATCGGGAATCGTGAGATTAAGGATTGTCCGATTCAGCTTCATGGCCGTGGTTGGTTAGCAGACCTAATCGTGGTAGATTTGCCGAGAGACGACGTCATTCTGGGTATTGATTGGATGGATCGTCACGATGCCGTCATTAGCGTCCGTAAGCGTTTGGTCACTATCATTTCAGACGATGGGGTCGAATATGTTTTTCAGGGAGGTAACCCCAACTGTTCCGGGAGAGTCATCAACTTGATGAAAGCAGTGAAATTACTCAATCAGGGGTGTGTCGGTTATTGGTGCTATATGACTAAGACCGAGAAATCATCAGTAATATTGGAGGATATTCCGGTAGTGAGAGATTATGCCGATGTCTTTCCAGACGTGTTACCTGGTTTGCCTCCACAGAGAGATGTGGAATTCAAAATTGAGTTGGAGGCCGGTACGTCCCCAATATCGAAGGCACCGTACCGGATGGCCCCGAACGAAATGATGGAACTAAAGAATCAATTGGAGGATTTGACCGATAAGGGTTATATCCGGCCGAGTGCGTCTCCGTGGGGAGCACCGGTATTATTTGTCAAGAAAAAGGACGGTTCTTTCCGTTTGTGTATTGATTACCGAGAGCTGAACAGGGTGACGATCAAGAATAAATATCCGCTACCCCGTATTGATGATCTTTTGGATCAACTTCAGGGAGCTTCAGTATTTTCAAAGATCGATTTCAGATCTGGGCATCATCAGTTGCGAATCCGAGAGTCGGATATTGCTAGGACGGCATTCCGAACACGCTATGGTCATTATGAGTTTGTGGTAATGCCGTTTGGGTTAACTAATGCACCTGCGGTATTCATGGAGTTAATGAATCGGGTTTTCATCGACTATTTAGATCGGTTCGTGGTTGTCTTCATTGATGACATTTTAATTTATTCTCGTAACCGGGAAGAGCATGAGTTTCACCTTCATCAGGTGCTCGACGTGTTGAGACGAGAGCAACTTTATGGGAAGTTTTCCAAATGTGAATTCTGGATGTCCGAAGTGACGTTTGTCGGACATGTAATTTCATCAGATGGAGTTCGTATTGATCCTCAGAAGACGGAGGCTATCCGAGATTGGCAACCTCCGAAGAATGTTAAGGAAATCCGAAGTTTCCTCGGATTAGCTGGTTATTATCGGTGATTTGTCGAAGGATTTTCTAAAATCACTCAACCCATGACGAACCTTTTAAGGAAAGATAAGAAATACACGTGGTCCGACGCGTGTCAACAGAGTTTTGAGGAACTCAAGAGCCGGTTGATTTCAGCACCTGTCCTTTCTTTACCGCAAGGGACGGAAGGATTTGTGGTCTATAGTGATGCATCCGGACAGGGTCTCGGATGTGTACTCATGCAGAACGGGAAGGTTATTGCTTATGCTTCACAGCAATTGAGACCTTACGAGGTAAATTATCCGACCCACGACCTGGAGCTAGCAGCCGTGGTATTCGCATTGAGGATTTGGCGTCATTATCTTTATGGCGTTACCTGTCAGATATTCACCGATCATAAGAGTTTAAAATATATATTTACTTAGAAGAAGTTAAATATGCGACAGAGACGGTGGTTGGAACTAATCAAAGATTATGATGTTGAGATACTTTACCACCCGGGCAAGGCGAACGTTGTCGCCGACGGCTTGAGTCGTAAGTCCGTTCAGGAGTAGATGCTTGCTCGATTAACAGTTCAGAAGGAACTTCAGCAAGAATTAGTTAGGCATAAGATCGAGGTTTGGTTACAGCGTGTTCAGGGACAGCTTTGTATGCTGGAGATTTCATCGCCACTTGAAGAAGCGATCAGAGTGAATCAGGGTTCGGACCCATTTTTGTTGCGCATCTGCGAGGATGTGGCACAGGGGAAAGCCCCTGGATTTGTGGTCCTCGAGGATGGACTCTTGAGATTTAAGAATCGGTTATGTGTACCGGCGAATGACGAGTTGAAAAACTCGATTTTGAGAGAAACCCATGCTACTCCTTATTCAATTCATCCGGGATCCAGCAAGATGTACAAAGACTTGAAACAAAATTACTGGTGGAGTAATATGAAGCGTGAAGTCGCCGAGTTTGTTTCGAGATGTCTCACCTGTCAACAAGTCAAGATAGAACATCAGCGACCAGAGGGTATGCTGAAACCTCTCCCTATTCCGGAGTGGAAATGAGAGGATATTTCAATGGACTTCATCCCGAGTTTGCCGACGAGTCGCCGTGGCATGAATACAATCTGGGTAATTGTGGATCGTCTAACTAAGTCAGCTCATTTTCTCGAGATTAAGGATACTTGGGGTCCCGAGAGACTTGCCCAGTTGTTCATCAAAGAAATAGTGAGATTGCACGGTACTCCTAAGAGTATTGTTTCTGATTGTGACGGGCGATTCGTGTCTCATTTTTGGAAATCAGTTCATCGTGCCATGGGAACTCAGCTTAATTTCAGCACATCTTTTCATCCTCAGTCCGACGGAAAATCAGAGAGGACTATTCAGACATTGGAGGACATGTTGAGCGCATGCGCCCTCGATTGGAAAGACGATTGGAAAGCCCAACTACCATTGATCGAGTTCACGTATAATAATAGTTGGCATGCTTCGATTAAGATGGCACCTTACGAGGCCTTGTACAGTCATCGTTGTCGATCTCCTTTGTGTTGGGATGACTTATCAGAATCAATCGGCACCGAGCCCGATATGCTTATAGCCGCCCGTGAGAAGGTAGCTTTGATCAAGAGTCGTTTGTTGACCGCTCAGAGTCGACAGAAATCTTATGCAGACAATCGTCGCCGACCATTAGAGTTCGAGACAGGTGACCACGTGTTGGTCAAGGTATCCCCGAGTCGAGGTATCTTCCGTTTCGGGAAGCGGGGAAAGTTGAGTCCAAGATTTATTGGACCGTTTGAGATTTTGGTACGAGTAGGCGAGCTAGCTTATCGATTGGCCTTACCTCCGGCATTGAGCCGGATTCATAATGTGTTTCACATCTCTCAGCTAGGGAAGTATGTTGCCCACCCGAGTCACATACTTAAGTTCGACGAAATCGAGATCGCAGATGATCATTCGTATGAGGAGCGTCCCATACGAGTCTTAGAGCGGCGAATCAAACACTTGAGGAATAAAGCGATTCCTTTGGTTAAAATTCAGTGGTCTAGACATGGAGTCGAAGAGGATACTTGGGAAACCGAGGATATTATGCGGGAGAGTTATCCCGAGTTGTTTGGCCCTTAGTTTCGGGGACGAAACCCTTTTAAGGGGGGTGTATGCAATACCCGGTTGTAATTCAGTCATTATCATTCAGTAATTTCATCTGGTATTTTTATTTTTATTTTTTTTGGTAGAAGTCCATCTTAGCGACTCTATTGTTACCATTTCGTTATTCCGAGAATAATTAATTCTACACTTTTTGTCATCCGAGTTCGTCTCGGTGTCGTTCTGTTGAGTTCCGTATTCTTAAGCGACTTTTCCACGTATGAGTTCGAATTTGTAAAATCACCATTAATATTTGGAAACTAGAAAAATTCTGAATCTTTTGAATATTATAGACCATCAAGTTAGCTTTCCAATGGTT
The DNA here is from genome assembly GCA_033398695.1 of Orobanche coerulescens. Taxonomy (NCBI): domain Eukaryota; kingdom Viridiplantae; phylum Streptophyta; class Magnoliopsida; order Lamiales; family Orobanchaceae; genus Orobanche; species Orobanche coerulescens. The sequence continues at coordinate 110,934,062 of CM065815.1, read as the reverse complement.
CAAACGGTGAGTCAATCGGAGTCTGGACGAGGGAGTTATGGTCGAAATAGCTAAGACACACACATGTTGCAGTTTTGGCCGACCCGCCTGTACTGGGGGCCGCGGCTCCTGCCGGCAGGGCCGCGGCACACTTCCGAGTCACTGTCGCGGCACATTCGTCCGGGCTGCGGCACACTCGTCCGGGCCGCGGCACACTGCCGAGCACTGGGGGCAGATGTCGGCCCTGTGCCGCGGCACACTCGGCCGGGCCGCGGCACACAGTGCAGTCTGCACTATAACTTCGTTTTTTGAGAAGAAAAACTCATTTCTTCATCCTACATCTGAGAGAGAGGGTTTTTGGGAGAAATTTTCATCATCAATCACTTGAATACTCGATTCTTCATCATTTTCATTCAGTTGTGAAGCTCGGATCGTCGATCTAACGCGTGTTCATCGAATCAAAGTGTTTGGATCTTCAAAGGTAATTTTCTCAAACCTCTTGGATTTCGATTTGTGTTAAGATATGATGTTTTGTATGTTATAATCATGTTGTATGAAGAGATATACATATGATTATGAGTATGTATGAATATTCATCGGATTATTGAAAGGTTATTCAAGAACACTTTGAATATTGAGTTGGATTTGGGGATTTTCGATTAATTGTTGTTGAAATCACGAATTTGGATATTCATATTGGATTATTGATCGTATTGAAGATGTTTTGTTGGTTTGAAACACTTCTTGGGGATTTGATATTGGTATTATTGAGGTTTGGTTGTAAACAATCGAAGTTTGGCCTCAACGTGTTCGATATAATGCCCCAATGAACTTGGTTTAGTCGTATCGACGTTTTGAGTTAGTTATATTCATGTTTGATTCGTATGTTTAACGGATTGTTGGTAATTGTGTTATTCAAGGTTGTTCGAGCGACCGGTAGTTTCCTTAGGACCTTGTTCGAGAGAGATTGTATCATCACCGGTGTTAAGGTAAGTTAATTCTTACTCAGTTAAAGGGATATTCATTCCTTTCGTTGTTGTTCATTCATAATCATAACGCATTCATATTGTATTAACCGTATCGATACTTGTCATTGTCAATTAATCACTTGATCCACGAGCAGCGGTTCCAATCATTTCATTGAGCTATCATTCATTTCACTGTCATTTCATCTCGGTGAGTCATTATTGATTTCGATGTCACTTTTGTTATCTCGTGGCATTCCGGGTCATACTGGCGTGCCGGTTGGTATGTGTAGGATTTTCATGTCGGGCACATATTAAGTCGTGTGTTGGTTGTTGGCCTCACATTGGACTGTGCACACGAGAAGATCACTTCGTGAGACTAATTAGGTACAAGACCACACGTGTATTCGATCGATACTCGATGGTGGCTTGTGCACGGACACATTTCCATCCCGGGCGTAGTGTGGCGCCACCCTTTGAGCTGTACCGTTAGTTGATTCATAAAGCATGTTTGATTGCGTATGTTTTCAACAAGATTGGGTTATAATCTAACTGATTCATTTTTGATCGAACTTGTGGTTTATACAGCATATATATGATTGTGTTTATTCAACTCTTGAGGGTTGTTGTTCTGTGTAACTGGCCCCGTTGGGGGATTTTGTTTTTCAGGTCGTGGCCTAAGGCACGGGAAGATAACGTTGACAGCGAGGAGTTCCAGTGATACTAGTAGGGGGCCCCAGTCCTTTTATTCACCGTGTTTCCTTATTTTATTTCCGCTGCAGATTTCCGTTTGGATTTTGAGATCATTCAGTGTTGTATATTTTATCTCCATATAAAATATACTTGTATTCGGTCATTTCCTTGGGTGTGTTGTATGAAACTCCTCATCGGAGTAATTAATGATGTAATGTGGTTCGGTACTACATTTACCCTGTGTATTTCATTCATTTTCACTTGCCTGGTGGGTCCCAGTCAGGGGTCCACGGCACTGTAATATCCGCCTAGTTTGGGGTGTTACAGAGTTGGTATCGGAGCGTGGTTTTGAATACTACCTTCCGAATCATGTCTCATTTGAAATCATCGTTCATCAGACTAGTATCATTGGACTTTCACGTCACGTGTGACCTGTGCAAGAGCCGAGCCATTCAGACAAAGAACAGTAAGATTTCTTCATTTATCATTTTCATTTTAATCATGTTGATCATGTTAACTCATTAATCACTCAATTCATTTCATCACTCCATTGTTGATCTTGAGGATCATATCATTAATCTTGTTAACTTGTTCAAATTAATCATTTCAAGAATTTCATCACATAATCACGTCACCTCAGTTGATCATTCATGTAATCTTTGTGTTTGGGCGCGTATGCTCATTTTCATCATTTCATAACGTAATCATAATGTGATATTCATGCGAGATATATAATCATTTCGTGACTTTCCCACTTCAGTATGGAAAGAGCTGGCAGAGGACGCGAAGGAAGAGGCCGCAGTGCGGGCCGAAACCCGAGAGCTCGTGTGAATACACGTGCGTATGCTAGGAATAATGATAATTCATCGAGCAGTGATGCTGCCACTCATTCACCTGGGCGTAATCATTCACTATCAGGGAGTCGTACCCGAGACACAGCTTAGTCAGAAGGTGTTCAGGTTGATCCACTCGCTTTTATGCAGGGCATGATGGCCCAAATGACTCAGATGACACAACTGATGGAAACGATGCATAACTCAGATACTCAGAATCAACAGGCTCCTCCGCCGCCACCTCATAGGCAAGAGAGGGGTGTGAGCAGTATCATTGGCGACATCTCTTTCCAAAGACCACCTACTTTTGAGGGTTCATCTGAACCGGCGGATATCATTCACTGGCTTGAGCATTTCGAGAAACTGTTTACTATGGTGGACTGTCCTGAGGGACACAAAGTTTCAGTCGCGGCTTACTATCTGGGTAAGAGCGCTCATTCATGGTGGTTATCGTTGAAGCCCACCGACGGATTTTGAACTTGGGAACAATTCAAGACTCTCATGATAGAGAGGTATTATCTGGCACCACTCAGAGAGGCGAAGTTATCAGACTCCCGACCTATCCGCGGACGACGATGTTCTCACCATCGATGAGAAATTTCAGGAGCTACTTCCTTTCGCCTCGTCCATTATTCATTCTGAGGAGTACAAGATCAAATAATTCAGCAAGAGGTTGAAACCTCGTATGCGACTACAGTTGTTTAATCATTATTGCACCACCCTGGCCGAATTCATCGAGAAAGCTCTTACTTATGAGCTTACGGCTAAGGCGATTGCGAAGCAGCAAACTTCATCTGCTGGCAAGAAGTCTAAGAATCGTAATTAGTCTGACGGCAGTCAGGCCACTTTCAAGAAACCTCCGAAGGGCCGCGGCACACTTCCGAATCAGGCCGTTTTATTTTTATTTTTTTTGGCGGAAGTCCATCTTAGCGACTCTATTGTTACCATTTCTTTATTCCGAGAATGATTAATTCTACACTTTTTGTCATCCGAGTTCGTCTCGGTGTCGTTCTGTTGAGTTCCGTATTCTTAAGCGACTTTTCCACGTATGAGTTCGAATTTGTAAAATCACCATTAATATTTGGAAACTCCAAAAATTCTGAATCTTTTCAATAATATATAGCATCAAGTTAGCGTTCCAATGGTTCAAACGGTGAGTCAATCGGAGTCCGGATGAGGGAGTTATGGTCGAAATAGCTAAGACACACACATGTTGCAGTTTTGGCCGACCCGCCTGTACCGGGGGCCGCGGCTCCTGCCGGCAGGGCCGCGGCACACTTCCGAGTCACTGCCGCGGAACATTCGGCCGGGCTGCGTCACACTCGTCCGGGCCGCGGCACGCTGCCGAGCACTGGGGGCAGATTTCGGCCCTGTGCCGCGGCACACTCGGCCGGGCCGCAGCATACAGTGCAGTCTGCACTATAACTTCGTTTGTTGAGAAGAAAAAATCGTTTCTTCATCCTACATCCGAGAGAGAGGGTTTTTGGGAGAAATATTCATCATCAATCACTTGAATACTCGATTCTTCATCATTTTCATTCGGTTGTGAAGCTCGGATCGTCGATCTAACGCGTGTTCATCGAATCAAAGTGTTTGGATCTTCAAAGGTAATTTTCTCAAACCTCTTGGATTTCGATTTGGGTTGAGATATGATATTTTGGATGTTATAATCATGTTGTATGAAGAGATATACATATGATTATGAGTATGTATGAATATTCATCGGATTATTGAAAGGTTATTCAAGAACACTTTGAATATTGAGTTGGATTTGGGGATTTTCGATTAATTGTTGTTGAAATCACGAATTTGGATATTCATATTGGATTATTGATCGTATTGAAGATGTTTTGTTGGTTTGAAACACTTCTTGGGGATTTGATATTGGTATTATTGAGGTTTGGTTGTAGACAATCGAAGTTTGGCATCAACGTGTTCGATATAATGCCCCAATGAACTTGGTTTAGTCGTATCGACGTTTTGAGTTAGTTATATTCATGTTTGATTCGTATGTTGAACGGATTGTTGGTAATTGTGTTATTCAAGGTTGTTCGAGCGACCGGTAGTTTCCTTAGGACGTTGTTCGAGAGAGATTGTATCATCGCCGGTGTTAAGGTAAGTTAATTCTTACTCAGTTAAAGGGATATTCATTCCTTTCGTTGTTGTTCATTCATAATCATAACTCATTCATATTGTATTAACCGTATCGATACTTGTCATTGTCAATTAATCACTTCAGTCACGAGGAACGACGGTTCCAATTATTTCATTGAGCTATCATTCATTTCACTGTCATTTCATCTCGGTGACTCATTATTGATTTCGATGTCACTTTTGTTATCTCGTGGCATTCCGGGTCATACTGGCGTGCCGGTTGGTATGTGTAGGATTTTCATGTCGGGCACATATTAAGTCGTGTGTTGGTTGTTGGCCTCACATTGGATTGTGCACACGAGAAGATCACTTCGTGAGACTGATTAGGTACAAGACCACACGTGTATTCGATCGATACTCGATGGTGGCTTGTGCACGGACACATTTCCATCCCGGGCGTAGTGTGGCGCCACCCTTTGAGCCGTACCGTTAGTTGATTCATACAGCATGTTTGATTGCGTATGTTTTCAACAAGATTGGGTTATAATCTAACTGATTCATTTTTGATCGAACTTGTGGTTTATACAGCATATATATGATTGTTTTTATTCAACTCTTGAGGGTTGTTGTTCTGTGTAACTGACCCCGTTGGGGGATTTTGTTTTTCAGGTCGTGGCAAGGCTAAGGCACGGGAAGATAACGTTGACAGCGAGGAGTCCCAGTGATACTAGTAGGGGGCCCCAGTCCTTTCATTCACCGTGTTTCCTTATTTTATTTCCACTGCAGATTTCCATTTGGATTTTGAGTTCATTCAGTGTTGTATATTTTATCTCCATATAAAATATACTTGTATTCGGTCATTTCCTTGGGTGTGTTGTATGAAACTCCTCATCGGAGTAATTAATGATGTAATGTGGTTCGGTACTACATTTACCCTGTGTATTTCATTCATTTTCACTTGCCTGGTGGGTCCTAGTCAGGGGTCCACGGCACTGTAATATCCGCCTAGTTTGGGGTGTTACAGAGTTGGTATCGGAGCATGGTTTTGAATACTACCTTCCGAATCATGTCTCATTTGAAATATCGTTCATCAGACTAATATCATTGGAGTTTCACGTCACGTGTGACCTGTGCAAGAGCCGAGCCATTCAGACAAAGAACAGTAAGATTTCTTCATTTATCATTTTCATTTTAATCATGTTGATCATGTTAACTCATTAATCACTCAATTCATTTCATCACTCAGTTGTTGATCTTGAGGATCATATCATTAATCTTGTTAACTTGTTCAAATTAATCATTTCAAGAATTTCATCACATAATCACGTCACCTCAGTTGATCATTTATGTAATCTTTGTGTTTGGGCGCGTATGCTCATTTTCATCATTTCATAACGTAATCATAATGTGATATTCATGCGAGATATATAATCATTTCGTAACTTTCCCACTTCAGTATGGAAATAGCTGGCAGAGGACGCGGGGGAAGAGGCCGCGGTGCGGGCCGAAACCCGAGAGTTCGTGTGAATACACGTGCGTATGCTAGGAATAATGCTAATTCATCGAGCAGTGATGCTACCACTCATTCACCTGGGCGTAATCATTCACTATTAGGGAGTCGTACCCGAGACACAGCTCAGTCAGAAGGTGTTCAGGTTGATCCACTCGCTTTTATGCAGGGCATGATGGCCCAAATGACTCAGATAACACAACTGATGGAAACGATGCATAACTCAGATACTCAGAATCAACAGGCTCCTCCGCCGCCACCTCATAGGCAAGAGAGGGGTGTGAGCAGTATCATTGGCGACATCTCTCGCCAAAGACCACCTACTTTTGAGGGTTCATCTGAACCGGCGGATATCATTCACTGGCTTGAGCATTTCGAGAAACTGTTTGCTATGGTGGACTGTCCTGTGGGACACAAAGTTGCAGTCGCGGCTTACTATCTGGGTAAGAGCGCTCATTCATGGTGGTTATCATTGAAGCCCATCGACGGATTTTGTACTTGGGAACAATTCAAGACTCTCATGATGGAGAGGTATTATCCGGCCCCACTCAGAGAGGCCAAGTTATCAGAATTAGTCACTCCCGACCCATCAGCGGACGACGATGTTCTCACCATCGCCGAGAAATTTCAGGAGCTACTTCCTTTCGCCTCGTCCATTATTCATTCTGAGGAGGACAAGATCAAATATTTCATCAAGAGGTTGAAACCTCGTATGCGACTACAGTTGCTTAATCATCATTGCACCACCCTGGCCGAATTCATCGGCAGTCATGCCACTTTCAAGAAACCTCGTGCGGGCTCTACTTTTTCTGAGCGACCTCCTATGGCGCCTAAACCCACGAAATCTCAGTCCCGAGCGGCCAGTTCGGCCATCACGTGTTTTAACTGTGAAGAACAGGGTCATTTCAGTACTAAGTGTCCGAGGCAGACTGTCACATGCCATAACTGTGGAATTGCGGGGCATAGGGCCCGTTTTTGCCAAAGGGACTCCAAACCCACTCCGAAGACATCTCAGGCCCCAAACTAGTCAGCGGTTCCGAATCAGGCCACTCAGTCCGCGTCGTTTAAGACGACAGGAGCTAACAAAGGTGGAGCCAAGAGCTATCAGACGGGAGCGTCTAGTTCGGGGGCTGGCAAGCCCCGAATTTATGAGATGAAGAAGACCGACGATCCAGAGGCCCGGATGATCTCAGGTACACTCGATATTCTATCTCAACCTGTGTGTACCCTTTTTAATACTGGTGCATCACATTCTTTTATTTCCGAATCATGCTTGAGTAGACTATGTCTGGGTAGTGCTACTAGTTGTGAGCCTTATGTCATCGATCTACCTGATGGTAGAATAATTATCAGGAATCGTGAGATTAAGGATTGTCCGATTCAGCTTCATGGCCGTGATTGGTTAGCAGACCTAATCATGGTAGATTTGCTGAGAGACGACGTCATTCTGGGTATTGATTGGATGTATCGTCACGATGCCATCATTAGCGTCCGTAATCGTTTGGTCACTATCATTTCAGACGATGGGGTCGAATATGTTTTTCAGGGAGGTAATCCCAACTGTTCCGGGAGAGTCATCAACTTGATGAAAGCAGTGAAATTACTCAATCAGGGGTGTGTCGGTTATTGGTGCTATATGACTAAGACCGAGAAATCATCAGTAATATTGGAGGATATTCCGGTAGTGAGAGATTATGCCGATGTCTTTCCAGACGTGTTACCTGGTTTGCCTCCACAGAGAGATGTGGAATTCAAGATTGAGTTGGAGGCTGGTACGTCCCCAATATCGATGGCACCGTACCGGATGGCCCCGACCGAAATGATGGAACTAAAGAATCAATTGGAGGATTTGACCGAGAAGGGTTATATCCGGCCGAGTGCGTCTCCGTGGGGAGCACCGGTATTATTTGTCAAGAAAAAGGACGGTTCTTTCCGTTTGTGTATTGATTACCGAGAGCTGAACAGGGTGACGATCAAGAATAAATATCCGCTACCCCGTATTGATGATCTTTTGGATCAACTTCAGGGAGCTTCAGTATTTTCCAAGATCGATTTAAGATGTGGGCATCATTAGTTGCGAATCCGAGAGTCGGATATTGCTAGGACGGCATTCCGAACACGCTATGGTCATTATGAGTTTGTGGTAATGCCGTTTGGGTTAACTAATGCACCTGCGGTATTCATGGAGTTAATGAATCGGGTTTTCATCGACTATTTAGATCGGTTTGTGGTTGTCTTCATTGATGACATTTTAATTTATTCTCATAACCGGGAAGAGCATGAGTTTCACCTTCATCAGGTGCTCGACGTGTTGAGACGAGAGCAACTTTATGGGAAGTTTTCCAAATGTAAATTCTGGATGTCCGAAGTGACTTTTCTCGGACATGTAATTTCATCAGACGGAGTTCGTATTGATCCTCAGAAGACGGAGGCTATCCGAGATTGGCAACCTCTGAAGAATGTTAAGGAAATCCGAAGTTTCCTCGGATTAGCTGGCTATTATCGGTGATTTGTCGAAGGATTTTCTAAAATCGCTCAACCCATGACGAACCTTTTAAGGAAAGATAAGAAATACACGTGGTCCGACGCGTGTCAACAGAGTTTTGAGGAACTCAAGAGCCGGTTGATTTCAGCACCTGTCCTTTCTTTACCGCAAGGGACGGAAGGATTTGTGGTCTATAGTGATGCATCCGGACAGGGTCACGGATGTGTACTCATGCAGAACGGGAAGGTTATTGCTTATGCTTCACATCAATTGAGACCTTACGAGGTAAATTATCCGACCCACGACCTGGAGCTAGCAGCCGTGGTATTCGCATTGAAGATTTGGCGTCATTATCTTTATGGCGTTACCTGTCAGATATTCACCGATCATAAGAGTTTAAAATATATATTTACTTAGAAGAAGTTAAATATGCGACAGAGACGGTGGTTGGAACTAATCAAAGATTATGATATTGAGATACTTTACCACCCGGGCAAGGCGAACGTTGTCGCCGACGGCTTGAGTCGTAAGTCCGTTCAGGAGAAGATGCTTGCTCGATTAACAGTTCAGAAGGAACTTCAGCAAGAATTAGTTAGGCATAAGATCAAGGTTTGGTTACAGCGTGTTCAGGGACAGCTTTGTATGCTGGAGATTTCATCGCCACTTGAAGAAGCGATCAGAGTGAATCAGGGTTCGGACCCATTTTTGTTGCGCATCTACGAGGATGTGGCACAGGGGAAAGACCCCGGATTTGTGGTCCTCGAGTATGGACTCTTGAGATTTAAGAATCGGTTATGTGTACCGGTGGATGATGAGTTGAAAAACTCGATTTTGAGAGAAGCCCATGCTACTTCTTATTCAATTCATCCGGGATCCAGCAAGATGTACAAAGACTTGAAACAAAATTACTGGTGGAGTAATATGAAGCGTGAAGTCGCCGAGTTTGTTTCTAGATGTCTCACCTGTCAACAAGTCAATATAGAACATTAGCGACCGGCGGGTATGCTGAAACCGGTCCCTATTCCGGAGTGGAAATGGGAGGATATTTCAATGGACTTCATCACGAGTTTGCCGACGAGTCGCCGTGGCATGAATACAATCTGTGTAATTGTGGATCGTCTAACTAAGTCAGCTCATTTTCTCGAGATTAAGGATACTTGGGGTCCCGAGAGACTTGCCCAGTTGTTCATCAAAGAAATAGTGAGATTGCACGGTACTCCTAAGAGTATTGTTTCTGATCATGACGGGCGATTCGTGTCTCATTTTTGGAAATCAGTTCATCGTGCCAAGGGAACTCAGCTTAATTTCAGCACATCTTTTCATCCTCAGTCCGACGGACAATCAGAGAGGACTATTCAGACATTGGAGGACATGTTGAGGGAATGCGCTCTCGATTGGAAAGACGATTGGAAAGCCCAACTACCATTGATCGAGTTAACGTATAATAATAGTTGGCATGCTTCGATTAAGATGGCACCTTACGAGGCCTTGTACGGTCGTCGTTGTCGATCTCCTTTGTGTTGGGATGACTTATTAGAATCAATCGGCACTGAGCCCGATATGCTTATAGCCGCCCGTGAGAAGGTAGCTTTGATCAAGAGTCGTTTGTTGACCGCTCGGAGTCGACAGAAATCCTATGCAGACAATCGTCGCCGACCATTAGAGTTCGAGATAGGTGACCACGTGTTGGTCAAGGTATCCCCGAGTCGAGGTATCTTCCGTTTCGGGAAGCGGGGAAAGTTGAGTCCAAGATTTATTAGACCGTTTGAGATTTTGGAACGAGTAGGCGAGCTAGCTTATCGATTGGCCTTACCTCCGGCGTTGATCCGGATTCATAATGTGTTTCACGTCTCTCAGCTAGGGAAGTATGTTGCCCACCCGAGTCACATACTTAAGTTCGACGAAATCGAGATCGCAGATGATCATTCGTATGAGGAGCGTTCCATACGAGTCTTAGAGCGGCGAATCAAACAGTTGAGGAATAAAGCGATTCCTTTGGTTAAAATTCAGTGGTCTAGACATGGAGTCGAAGAGGCTACTTGGGAAATCGAGGATATTATGCGGGAGAGTTATCCCGAGTTGTTTGACCCTTAGTTTTGGGGATGAAACCCTTTTAAGGGGGGTGTATGCAATACCCGGTTGTAATTCAGTCATTATCATTCAGTAATTTCATCTGGTAATTTTATTTTTATTTTTTTTGGCGGAAGTCCATCTTAGCGACTCTATTGTTACCATTTCTTTATTCCGAGAATGATTAATTCTACACTTTTTGTCATCCGAGTTCGTCTCGGTGTCGTTCTGTTGAGTTCCGTATTCTTAAGCGACTTTTCCACGTATGAGTTCGAATTTGTAAAATCACCATTAATATTTGGAAACTCCAAAAATTCTGAATCTTTTCAATAATATATAGCATCAAGTTATCGTTCCAATGGTTCAAACGGTGAGTCAATCGGAGTCCGGATGAGGGAGTTATGGTCGAAATAGCTAAGACACACACATGTTGCAGTTTTGGCCGACCCGCCTGTACCGGGGGCCGCGGCTCCTGCCGGCAGGGCCGAGGCACACTTCCGAGTCACTGCCGCGGAACATTCGGCCGGGCTGCGTCACACTCGTCCTAACACTTCCGAATCTTTTCGCAGCTCTTGCCGGAAAGGCCGCAGCACACTGCCGAGTCACTGCCGCGACACACTCGGCCGGGCCGCGACACCTTTAGAAACCTTTGAGGCGATTCGGCCCCGTGCGCGGCACACTCGGCCGGGCCGCGGCACACAGTGCAGTCTGCACTATAACTTCGTTTTTTGAGAAGAAAAACTCATTTCTTCATCCTACATCCGAGAGAGAGGGTTTGTGGGAGAAATTTTCATCATCAATCACTTGAATACTCGATTCTTCATCATTTTCATTCGGTTGTGAAGCCTGGATCGTCGATCTAACGCGTGTTCATCGAATCAAAGTGGTTGGATCTTCAAAGGTAATTTTCTCAAACCTCTTGGATTTCGATTTGTGTTGAGATATGATGTTTTGGATGTTATAACCATGTTGTATGAAGAGATATACATATGATTATGAGTATGTATGAATATTCATCGGATTATTGAAAGGTTATTCAAGAACACTTTGAATATTGAGTTGGATTTGGGGATTTTCGATTAATTGTTGTTGAAATCAAGAATTTGGATATTCATATTGGATTATTGATCGTATTGAAGATGTTTTGTTGGTTTGAAACACTTCTTGGGGATTTGATATTGGTATTATTGAGGTTTGGTTGTAAACAATCGAAGTTTGGCCTCAACGTGTTCGATATAATGCCCCAATGAACTTGGTTTAGTCGTATCGACGTTTTGAGTTAGTTATATTCATGTTTGATTCGTATGTTGAACGGATTGTTGGTAATTGTGTTATTCAAGGTTGTTCGAGCGACCGGTAGTTTCCTTAGGACGTTGTTCGAGAGAGATTGTATCATCACCGGTGTTAAGGTAAGTTAATTCTTACTCAGTTAAAGGGATATTCATTCCTTTCGTTGTTGTTCATTCATAATCATAACTCATTCATATTGTATTAACCATATCGATACTTGTCATTGTCAACTAATCACTTCAGTCACGAGGAACGACGGTTCCAATTATTTCATTGAGCTATCATTCATTTCACTGTCATTTCATCTCGGTGACTCATTATTGATTTCGATGTCACTTTTGTTATCTCGTGGCATTCCGGGTCATACTGGCGTGCCGGTTGGTATGTGTAGGATTTTCATGTCGGGCACATAATAAGTCGTGTGTTGGTTGTTGGCCTCACATTGGACTGTGCACACGAGAAGATCACTTCGTGAGACTAATTAGGTACAAGACCACACGTGTATTCGATCGATACTCGATGGTGGCTTGTGCACGGACACATTTCCATCCCGGGCATAGTGTGGCGCCACCCTTTGAGCCGTACCGTTAGTTGATTCATACAGCATGTTTGATTGCGCATGTTTTCAACAAGATTGGGTTATAATCTAACCGATTCATTTTTGATCGAACTTGTGGTTTATACAGCATATATATGATTGTGTTTATTCAACTATTGAGGATTGTTGTTCTGTGTAACTGACCCCGTTGGGGGATTTTGTTTTTCAGGTCGTGGCAAGGCTAAGGCATGGGAAGATAACGTTGACGGCGAGGAGTCCCAGTGATACTAGTAGGGGGGCCCAGTCCTTTCATTCACCGTGTTTCCTTATTTTATTTCCGCTGCAGATTTCCGTTTGGATTTTGAGTTCATTCAGTGTTGTATATTTTATCTCCATATAAAATATACTTGTATTCGGTCATTTCCTTGGGTGTGTTGTATGAAACTCCTCATCGGAGTAATTAATGATGTAATGTGGTTCGGTACTACATTTACCCTGTGTATTTCATTCATTTTCACTCGCCTGGTGGGTCCCAGTCGGGGGTCCACGGCACTGTAATATCCGCCTAGTTTCGGGTGTTACATGTATTTCCAATGACACAATCAGACGGTATTTGAAAAATGTGTTTTGAAGTACTTCGGACAATGTAAAATATTACCGTCGTTTTGGTTAGGAACTTAAGGATTTTGGGAAATTTTTATTTTGCAGAACGATTTTTGGTTTTCGGAATTTTGAACTTCTTATGTCCACGTGTTGGGGCTAAATGGTTGTGATAAGTTTGTAGTGTTGTTGTGCTCGCCGTAGAATGTTTCAGTGTTTTCTAAATGTTGAGATACATGGTTTTGATTAAATGATCGAGGTATTAAAAGTGTTTTCAAAAATTTCATTTCACCAAATTTTTCAAACTTGAGAATTTTAAAATTTTATCATTTGAATAATACCCCGGAAATATTTTATTTTTGCTGCTAGTGTTTGATCCCTACGATACGTGTGTGGTTTTGACGGTGTTTGATTTGGTAAAATCCAAACACCTCTGTTGATGTGACTGTGTGAATTATTTTTGAATGAAGTTCTTAAATTACAGTGTTCGTTCGTGCACTTGTGTGATAACTTGGAGTTGATGCTTTATCGTGCTACTATTATCGTCCTATGTTGACGTTGTGCCAGTTGTTTGGTTGTGTTATTCTGTTTGGTCGTCCGTTCAGTATGCCGAGAGGTCGAGGCCGAGGCCGTGGTCGTGGTGGTAGTCGTAATCAGGAGCGTGAGAGGGCGACTCACTCCTTGCCGAGTACCAATCAGCTCGGTACAAATTAGGGACATTCTCATTCAGCTAGCGTTAATGTTGACATTGGCGCCGCCACCATCCTTCGTCAGATGGTTGATCAGTTAGTGCAGATGAATCAGGCCGTACATCGGAATGAGAACCCAGATGGGGATAACGGGGCTACTAAGTGGTTACGAGATGTGATGAGGATGTAGCCGCCCCATTTTATGGGTTCATCTGACTCGTTAGGTTGGGAAGGCTGGCTCTTCCAGTTGGACAGAACATTTGATGTTGTAGCTTGTCCGGATGAAAAGAGGGTACCCATTGCTCAGTACTTGCTTGACAAAGAAGCTGCAGACTGGTGGTAGGCTGTAGTACCTGCAAATCGTACACCTACATGGGCTGAGTTTAAGACCGCCATGGAGGCAGAGTATTGCCCGTTGCCTGTTCGTGAACGCAGGATCGTTGAGTTTTTCTCGGCTACACCCTATGATGTGTCGATATCCCAGGCGATAGTCGATTTTAATCGACAGTTGGCTTATGTTCGTGATCAAGTGAGAAGTGAAGCGGACAAGGTTCGATACTTCAGTAAGCGCATGAAACCCCATATCCGTGAGAGTATGTCTCCGCTCATGTATACCACCTTGAAAGATTATCAGGACCCAGCTCTAGCCATCGAGATGGCTGTTTCCATGTCAGAGGGTAGCTCAGGAGGTAAGAGGCAGAAGACCTCGAGTAACTTTTCAAGAGGCCAGAGAAGTGAGATTCGTGAGCCTATTACCTTGTATTGCCCTTCTGGGAACACTTATCATTCGTTTGATCAGTCTAAGAATCCTACTCACGAACCGAGTAAGACAAGCGACGTGAAGTTATGTTTCAATTGTAGCCGTGTGGGCCATACTCGGAAGAATTGTCACTCGCCGCAAGTTAACTATTTCAAATATGGACATGTGGGACATCAGGCGGTACACTGCGAGACTGTCGTTGAGATGTTCGGGAGCCAAGATCCCGCCCCTATGCATGGAGAGCTCAGTGGTGCCCAGTAGCATAGTTGCGTGTTGTATTTGTGTTATAATTCGAGTAGAGATTGATATTTGTTGCGTGAACTATTTGGTTTTGTTTGTATTCTACCGTGATGTTTTATTTTAAGTTTCGGGACGAAACTTATTTTTTGTGAGATAGAATGTAATATCCGGTACCCTCATTTTCCGTTATCTTGAATTGTTTGTGTTTTGACGTCGGACATTTTCTTGTTGATGAGAATTGGAATGATTTCTATCGTGATACTCTATTTGTTTCTATCGCATAGCCATTTTAGTCGGGTGCGACTTGTTGTCGCGTACGTTTCTTTAATTAAATGTGTGCATGTGATGTGGTATGTGATGCGTCGTTCATTGCTCGTTATTGTTTTGAATCATTGCCAGTGGCGTTGTTATGGTCGTCGTGGGGCGTGTTTTCACGCTGTATATTCTTTCGCGTTGCTTGTAACGTTTCGCCGTTGGGCGCGATTTTTTTCGGTTCTTGTGTATCTCGTTGAGTTTTCCTGGTGGGATATTGCTTCTCCCTACTTGATTTAAGTTTCGGGACGAAACTTCTTTTAAGGAGGGTGGAATGTAATATCCGCAATTTCGGATTTCCGGTAATTTTCTTTTTTCGGCGGAGGTCCATTTCGACGACTTGCTTGGGACCGTTTCATCATTATGAGAATGATTAATTCTGCACTTTTTGTCATCCGAGTTCGTTTCGGTATTGTTTTGTTGAGTCCCGTGTTTCTTAACGACTTTTCCGCACTCAAGATCGATTCTTGTGAATCTCGTCCGAAAGTACTGTTTCGAGTTTCCCGTAAGTCCGTTTAACTTTGTTAGACGTGTTGTGAACTTCGGTTTGGTTATTCGATCACGTATCGTGATTTTCGGACGTTTTGGGTCATTTTCGTAATTTCCCAAATTTGGGGTAATAACCTTCCGTTGTCGAATTTCGAGAAATTGGGTGGTCGGAATCGTGTGTTCTCTTATCTCTTAGATTCGTCTTTGCGAGTACTTCGTAACCGTATCTTCGATTCGTATTCAGGTTCGGGTTTCAGGGTCGTTCGGATCGTCGTTGTGATTCTTCATTTTGTGCAAGGAGGCTGCTGCCCGGACCTAGGCGAAACGGCCCTGAAAATGTTGTTGCCGAGCACCGTGTCCTGCGCCGGGTCGGCCAGGACCGGCAGCCTGCCGAGACACGGCCGAGACACCCGGCGCTGGTGTGGGCCGTTCTTTGCCGTGTCCGTGATATATATGGCGGGGCAATAGGGTTTTCATCATTTTTCTCACTCGTTTCATCCTCTTCCGCGGATGGAACTTTGATGATCATGGAGGGATGTTGTTAGGTGTTAAAACCATGAAGTTCCTGAGTCCATAACATCGATTAATCATTCCATAACTTGCTCCGATCGGCCGAATCAAGACAAGTTTTCTTAAAATCTAGTTTTGGGGATTTTGTTCGATTTGTCCGTTTAATCCGTTTTAACTCAGAATAGTGATGTATTGATGATTGTTAAGCTATATTATATCAAATTCCTTGTTATTCCTCGGTTGTATTGCCACGGATTTGTCGTTTTATTGAGTATCTTATCGACGCCTTGAAGGTGTTCGATAAAATGTCACAAAGAGAATCCGAGCATTCTACGCTTATTCTTCCTCATTCGTTCGTTAATTTATTGATTTTATGATGTTAGGGTCAGATTCCTTGTGAAGAACGCGAGTCGGAACCCTTCCGTTCGTTGTCATCGTCGTGGTACAAGCTTCCCGGTCGAATCGTGTTCTTCGGGGTATTCGGTATCGGTTATTAAGGCAAGTATCTTATTATACGACTTGTATCTTGCGACTAATAATCACGTATGAGATTTATAATTATTTTGCTTGCCTTCGTAAATATGTTCCATTTGAATTGGTTGCGTATTCCGCAATTCGAAGGCTTTTGTGATAATAGTGTTATTTTGGTATACGTGTTAGCTGTTGTGCAATGTATTGCATACCGAACGTATGTTATGTTGGTTGTGTGTCGTTGATTGATGATAGCTGTTGAGAGTGTTGATATTATGTTATGTGCGTGTGACGTATGATTTTGTGGTGATCAACGTGATTGATTAACTGTGCTCATTGTTGTATGTAATGTGAATGTGAATGTGGTGTGCTGGAACGCTAAGTTCACTCGTGTGGGTTCGACGGGGCCTACGAGGATTCGTGGCACAGGTCCATGGGATCAAAACTTAGTGTGTGGTGCTGAGGTCCAATCGTGCGGGTCTGACGAGGCCTACGATGATTCATGGCACAGGTCCATTGAATCAGAACACAATACGTCCAACCGTGCGGGTTCGACGGAACCTACGGTGACACGTGACACAGGTTCACGGGGTCGGGACTGGTAGTTGTGATTATTGTGTTGGCTCAATCCGTGTGGGTTGTTGAACCTACGGAGACTCGTGGCAAGCGATCACGGAGTCATGAGCATGATTGATTGTTGTGATTGTTGTGTTGGCTCAATCTGTGTGGGTTGTTTAACCTACGGAGACTCGTGGCAAGCAATCACGGAGTCATGAGCATGATTAATTGTTGTGATTGTTGTGATTGGTTAAGTCAGTGCGGGTTGTTGAACCTACGGAGACACGTGACAGGGGATCACGGTGTCACGAATCATGTTTTGTAAATCAAACTTTTTGTAAGAAAGTTTTAAGAAAAGAATGTTGGGCCGAGCCCCACGAGATTTATGGAAATGTTTTCGTACTGTAAATTATTGAAATACAATTTGAGATTTGGGTTAAGACCCTAAGATTTTCGAAAGGTTTTGAAATTCTAAAAATTCCCGAGATGATAATCTTATTTTCGAATGCTTCATAGCTTATCTTCCCTTGTAAAAACCTCCCGGGGATATTTTGATATTTGATTGTTATATTTGATTCACAATTATAACTTGCTTGTTATATTTCGTATGATTTGATACTTGCACTAGTAAAACAGTGGAGTTTTACTAACCCCCGAGTAATCGGGGGTGGATGTCTGTTTTACATCCAGGTACATGCAGATTTAGGGGAGCAGTCACAGGATTGGCACAAGAGGATGACGAGCTGCGATACTAATCATGAGTCGAGAATTGTTTGATTTTTGTTGTGTTGTCAGAGTTGATTTCAGTCTTCCGCTGTATTGTATTTCGACCCCTGTGTGGGTAATGTCGTTTAGGTCAGTTTTGTTGATTGGGTTGTGTGACCTCATCGGTCTGTGTATTCACGTGTAAGTGACCATAACGGTCTGTATTACTTTATTGTTTGACCCTGGTTGGGCAAGCATTTGGTTGTTTATAGATGTTTAGCCTGGTAGATCCTTGTGGAAAGGGTCTACGGCATGTAATTGTAACACCCCCAAACTGCTTGGGAATATTACAGCGCCGCAGACCCTCTCCGTGAGGATCTACCCGGCTAAAAACAAAAATAATACCTCACATTACATGCCGACATGGCTACATAATGAACTGCTAGACCGATTTGGTCTTTTACCACAATACCATACATCAAACATATACAACTCGACTTAAAACTCATACCCACGCAGGGGTTGGAATACATCAATATACCCATAAAACGGGAAAACTACGCAACGGAGAGCCAAATACTGAGACTCTACCAAAGTACTCAACGAATAGTCTTCATGTGATTAGTATCGTCGTCTTCCATCATCCTTCGTATCGATCCTGTGATTCGCTCCCCAACAACCTGCAAGTACACGGGCCTTGTCTGAGACATCCACCCCCCGAATACTCGGGGGTTAGCAAAACTCCACTGTTTTGCTAGTGCATGTATTAAAACAGAAGTACAAGCCATACATAACGTGCTTCAAGAATATAAAAATCTTGAATATATTTCCCGAGATAATTCACTTAATCAAAACAGTTTGATTTATAAAAGGTAGGAATAGAACCATGTATCTCATACAAAATATTTTACGATCTCGGGATTTTAAAAACATTTGGAATTAAGGAATTCTCAAATCTTTCGAAATCACTTGGGGACACGGCCCAAAATCATCTTTCCAAAATACGATTCCAATAATAAAACGCTGATTCACAATCCAATTCACAACACACGGGGTCTAAGACCCAAATCATAAGCCACAGGGTCCACGACCCATATCACATAACACATGTTCCTAAGGATTATTCGCGTCCCGTGCTAACAAGCCACGAACCTCAGATGCTCCCGTAGAACATACCCGAGTGAATAACCCAATAGGAAACCATACCAAATCACATGTCCTCGTGACAACAGTCACGGAACCATTCCAAACCACAACCATAAGTTATCCCGGCATCGGGCTAACAAGCCACGAACCTCGGAGTCCCCGCAAGACATACCCGATGATAACCCCCACAAGTTATCCCGACATCAGGCTAGCAAGCCACGAACCTCGGAGTCCCCGCAAGACATACCCGGATTGGATAACCCTACGGTCACGCCCGAACCATACTAGCAAGTATGGATCCCGGAGATTCAACAATCCTACCCGGAGGCACATCACTTTCAACGATCACATAACAATGAGCAGAACATCAAGCCAAGCAACACTTAAACATCACAACCTCCTTTCAAAGGAGTAACAACTAATATCACACCCAATACGTTCTTACCGAACAAGTACACATAATAATACATAATCCCCGGCAAAGGATTACGGTCTATTAAACTCACTCAAAGTGGTCATAGCATCTTTCAACATACAAAACCAGCACACATATTCCGAGAACACATATATTCACGAAGTACACAAATTATCGTTGAAAGGCAACATTTATTGAGAACATACCAATCCTTTATTACGTTCATTAAATATTGGGTTTCGCATAAAATCATTTATCAATAATTACGCCTACGAAACATGAAACGTATGGACAAGATACTTGCCTCAATACCGCGAGCAACGGAACAACGAACGAACACGGTCGAATAGCCCTCGAACTTCCGAAAATGACCAAGAATTCGACAACCTCACGATCGCTACGAAAATAACATCACCACGGATAAATAACGTTAAACGGAATCCGAATCAACCGGAAAAACAACAAGGATCCGAGGGTTCCTTCGAAGAAATCGGATATCAAGTCCCGGGTGATAAAAATCGATATATGAGTTACAAAATCCGAAGATCATGGCCAAGACAACAAGAATACCATAATCAAATCATCCACCATGGATTAAATCGAAGAATCACGAAGAAACCCCCAAAATTATATAACTAGGGTTCTACGGAAGAATTACCTCGATCCGACGAAGAACAAGGATTGGATGATGATATAATTGACAAGTATCTTCCAAACCACCTTGGAAAAGAGTAGAGTAGGCCAAAGACGTCGCACCCCGTCTTCTCTCATCGCCAGCCGCCCCAAAAACGAAGAAAGGGTGAGAAATGATGATTAAACGTTACTGTCCAGTATTTATACTGGACAGTTATTTGCGTGCGCTAACTAGACAGCATTAGCCCGCGCTAACGAGGTCAACTCTCAGAACTACCGCAATTAACAAGGTTAGCGTGCGCTAGACACACACACGTAGCGCGCGCTAACGAGCCACGGATACAGCCCAGTAGCTCCTGGACAGACGTGCACCTACCCGGTAGCGTGCGCTAGGAAGAATAAATGGCGTGCGCTAAGCAGTCGATATCGTGCGCTAGCTATCGACCTTAGCGTGCGCTAACAAAGCCCCAGTCCTAGTCCAGTATCTCATGGACTGCCTCTGGACTGCTAGTTAACGTGCGCTACACCACGCAATAGCGTGCGCAATGCCTCAAGCATTACCGTGCGCTACACCACAAAAACTCAAAAACTCACATAGTGATCCGAAACGCCTCCAAACACCTATCCCAACGAGGCACACCCAAATATGGCACAAAATTCCAACGATGAGGACAATAACAATCCGATAAAACCCCAAAAATTCAACGATTCCGGAACAAAAATCTCAGGTATTACATTCTACCCCTCTTAAAAGAAGTTTCGTCCTCGAAACTTGAAACATAGAACGAACGACGCAAAACAAACTCAGATAACACACGATATCCGTTGCCGAAATAACAAAACACAACGACCGAAAATCAATACGGTTGAACAATTCAACAGTACATCAATCAAAACACGAGCTATTCGCTGAACCAATACAAAATTCCACAACCCAAGGGTTGAAAGATCGAACACAAAACTAATTTCCTGAACTTAAGGAAATTACGATGGAGTCCTAACGCTCAACAATTACGAAACGAGATCAACAAAAACCGAACAATCAAACGATTAAATTACAACGATCGAGGCACAAAAGTCAATCAGTCATGTTCGAATCATGACGAATAATAATACTCAAAACAACAACCCCAAAGTTCACATCTCGACTCAAGATAATATACGATCCGGTGAAGACAACAAGATGTGCATTCACATGAGATCCATAGGAAATGGAATAGCAATTGGAAAGTCACAACGACAAACGGGTTATTCTGAAACAATACCACAACTCGTTCGATCAACAAAAGCACAAGAAAGGACAAGTCCAGAAAATGTCAACGAACATAACGAGTCGACAGAGTTGAAAGTACAGAGTTCAAAATTCGATCCACTTCAAATAAAAGAAGTTAATCTCCGGAATTCGAAACAACAAAGCAAGGGAAATAACTCAACATACAACTGATAGACCACGCCCCTCAGGAACTACTCGGAGTCGATCCTGTTATCAATGCTCAAGTCCGTGCCTCGTAAGGTTCGGTAACCATCTCGCAAAATTGAACCCGGTGTCCCTCAAGTCCACACCTGTAACACGTTACTGGCGGGGAAGGACAATGTGCACGAACATGTCCCGCCACATTACAGTTAAAACATCTCCTGGCTTTACCAGGAGTCAAAGCAGACAACTTGGAACTCTCAGTTCCACGCATCGAGCGATGGAGCTTCACAGCGGAGAGGATACTACGTTGCAAATTAGAAACACCGACTCCCATACTGTCCACACGGTCATCGGACTTCCTCTGTTTCTTCGACTCGGGCACAAGCGAAGCTAGTTCATGGGATAATGCTCGATCTTGATAGTCCCTCAACGAAGTGCAATTGAATCCCGACATATACACGCGAATATCCGGCTTCATCCGTCTGTCAAAGTGAAGGATCCTCTCTTCCTCGGTTCTCACCCGATCTCGCACATAACTGAGTTGTTTGCTATAATCGATGATAGCCTGCGACACCGATATATCTTGCAGTTCTGCCAAGTATAATTCGCGAATCCTCTGCTCTCTAATCGGTTTCGGACAGAACTCAGCTTCCATAAATGCTTGGAACTCCGCCCACGTGACATCACGATCACGAGGTTTAACAGCTTCCCACCAATTAGCGGCATCTTTGTCAAGAAGGTACTGAGCGATAGGTACCTTCCGCTCTTCAGGACATCCGACAGCCTCGAAAATCTTTCCCAACTGGAAAATCCAACCATCCCAGCCCAACGCATCCGCAACACCGGCGAATCGAGGGGGATTCATACGAATTACCTCGCGAAGCCATTGATTTACACCGACGTTCTGACTCGCGTCAATGCTACGTTGAACCACCTGGGTCAACTGAGTCATCTGAGTCGCTACTTGTTGCAATATAGTAGAAAAACCCAAACTAAAATCATTCCCAGCGACATTCTCTCGATTCCGCATTTGATCCCTGTGGCTGTCAGCACCACGGTTACGACCACGACCTCTACCCCTCGGTATGCTAACAAAAAACAACCTATGGCAACGGAAGATCATAACACATAGAGAGATATTCACATCTCCGTCTTTAATCAAACACCATTAAATCATATACATATTACAATTTAATTTAGGCTAGAGCACAATATACAAACTATTATCCCGACAATCTTCATTTATAATGCCGTTGTTATGTGAATTATAAATGCAATAAAATTAAAGTCATTCATTGCATCAAAATCATTTTCTGTACGGGTTCCGCGCCGGAACTCCCCAAGTTGAAAACCATTTTCAAAAAATATTCAAAAATGCTAAAAGGCCGATGACGGTAATATTTTCCAAATACTCACCAAAAGTCATTTTCCAAATACCAAATACCATCATAAAATACCATTTGAAATTACAAGGCGAAGATGCAAAAACTCAATAGTTTCAAAATATACATTAAGTCACCCGACAAAAGGGTTAGGAAAAAAAGTCAACGAAATAACTAAAATTTATGAGCCCGAAAGGTCATTTTAAAACACACACTACTTGGTAAAAGTACCAAAAAGTCATTTTGAACTTTACACATGTAGCGGACAAGAACACAATTCAAATTACACATAACCACACACAACAATTGTTATTCATGAACAACACACATAGAGTACGGTCTCAACTGGTCAGCCTAACAATCGCAAAAGTTAGACTTACGGCCAGAATGTAGTTTCTGAGCTTCTGCTCAGACCGATTAGTGTATAATTTAACAGAGACTTAGCTTGCGCTAGCCATGCCACGTTAGCGCGCGCTAGCTATTCTAATCCAGCAACGCATTCATGAACATATACCAAATAATGCCAAGATTCGAAGGTTACAAATAAACAACAACATACGAATCCAAACGCCAACAATTTACATCCTCACTACATATCTTTTAACCGAAAGGTTGAAGGTGAAAGTCACGTCTCAAGTAAACTTTTGGTAGACCACTTTTGAGCATTTAAAAAAATCAAATTTTGAAAATTTTCAAAGCAAGATGAAAATAAAATGTATGTAATTGAATTCTCGAAATCTTCGGTCTTGAGGTCATCATACGAAAATAAAAGCATTTTTCCTCCTCGAATGATGTTTTTAAATAGAATTTACGTGACTTCCCCAAAACATTTGAAGTTTAAAATACCACATTGATAAACTTTTATTGAGTAACCAATCCAAAACATCACTCCTGTAAAAACGATTTCACACAAAGATGTATACATATATACATACATACCGGTACTACTCTTCATTCCAACACAATACGAGAATCAAACAAGTATGGAGTAAGTATTCACGAGGCACAATTAAACTCCACATAATAACACAGAATCACATAAACTCGTATAACACGAGACACAACAAAATAGGGAGACTTACATCCACAGACCACACGAAAATGATGGTTGCGCCTCGATACTAATCACGACCTACAACTCAGACGACGCGTCGCGACACTACTCAGTCAGACCGAATCTGACAAGACAAGACCCGACAACACACAACTCAACCCTATAGCCTAGGTTTCCTCAACCTGGCTCCGATACCATATTCTGTAAGACCCCCAAACCGCTTGGGAATATTACAGCGCCGCATACCCTCTCCGTGAGGATCTACCAGGCTAAAAACAAAAACAATACCTCACATTACATGCCGACATGGCTACATAATGAACTGCTAGACCGATTTGGTCTTTTACCACAATACCATACATCAAACATATACAACTCGACTTAAAACTCATACCCACCACTACGCCATAAGTGCTCATAGGCAATGCCTATTTATTGTTGCAGAAGACACGAAAAGTGTTGCCTTATGCCAAAGGCAACACCAAACTCTTGTTGCCAATACGGCCGTTGCCTTCGACACCTAAGGCAACACTTTTAGTCTCTATTGCAACAACGAAAAGTATTGCATTACGCCTATAATGCAACAACATAACTAAGTAAGGCAACAACAAACGATGTTGCCGAAGATTTAAAAAAAAAAAGAACATAGGGACCGCATGTGCCACGTCATCGGTGGGTCCCACCTTTGTGCCACATCATCAGTGGGTCCCATCTTGATGCCACATCAGCAGTGGGGCCCATATTTATGCCACGTCGTCAATAGGCTCTACATTTGTACGTCAGCAATGGGCCCCACATCTATGCCACGTCAGCAGTTTTTTTGTAATACTATTTTTATAAAATACAACAACAGCTAAAGTAAAAGGCAATACTTCATACAAATAATTTGAAATAACTCTTTTATTTTTATATGAACCCATCCAAAATAAACCAAGGCAGCCAAAACCAACAAGGATGCCAATACAAAATACAAAGTCCTAAATTCATACAAAGCAACAGACTACCAAGTTAACTTCAAAAGTACCAAAACCAAGCACCACCACCAATCTAACTTAAAAAGTACAAAATTAGTAAGTCTAAATACAAGTGATCGAAAGTTACATATTGAAATAACTGATAAGTGGTGCCGCCTTGAGTCATAGGAGTACAATTATCATCTTGATCACTTGATATCGTTGCACAAAATTCTCCAATATCCAAGTTGAGGCCGGGATTAGCTTCTCCCACTTTCCTGTTTCACTTTTCCCTACCAAATTGTTGTAAATATTTTCTATGTTATCACAGATGAAGTATTTGAGTGTGAGTATATATCCATAATGAAAACCACTATATACTTAAAAATTCTAATTTGTTTGTGATTATTAAACATAATGGCCATATTTTTATCAGTATACATTTTTTCCTTATCAACAGTTCCTTCAAGCTGCAAAACAAAAAAATAAAGTATCAAAATGAGTAAAAGTCAGTTTCAGATGTCAACAAATGCCTCGATATTTGAAAGGAGGATGCTTTTTCTACACAAAGCAACAAACCGTTCATAAGTAAATAAAGGTAACCGTCTTAGTTCACATTTTCAACTAGTTGGACTCTAAGAAGGAATGTAGAAAGGAACTATTAGATCTAAAATCATTTCATGACCAGTTTGTCAAAAATAAGCAGAAAAATCTGACCTCTTCAGGACGTTCATTTTTTGTTGGTCTTCCACGCTTTCTGTGGACAACATTCTCACGCTGCTTCAGCTTAGTGTTCATAGGCCCAACCCTGTTTATATATGTAGTATACAGACCGCATATATATTATATGTTATTGTCATCACCTGTTATTATTCAAACTTTAGTATAAATCTTGATTGCTTGATTAATTGAACTTACAAACTCATTTAACGAAAGAGTTAAGCGAGTAGATTTACTTTACCTGTTGAGTAAGCTCTGTACTGAGTAAGACCCACAATCCCCTAAAACATTGCAGACATTTTTTCATCACAGATAGACATACTACAGGCATATGACATTGCACTGATGTATACTCATGCTCACAAATCAAGTACCAATCTATGTGAAAGCTTGAATTAATGCATTAACATGTAATTTGTAAAAACTAATTAAAGATATGGACCTGCTTATCTTCTCTCGGGACTAGTGGTCATCCTTGCGAAATCAAATCTCGGACAGTTTCATTGCACCTCAAGGTGAGGCAAATGAACCACATGCCTTCCATTATAATTCCTCTATAACCTTGTTGAAAAGATATTTGATTGATAAAAACAAGACACCTGGATTCTCCAATGTACCCAGCATAGTGTGTGTTTTCCTAGCTCTGGTGGCACCATAGCAAATGCTCAATAGCATAGATACAAGTTACATAAAACAAAAAACACCATAAGTCAGAATCTTATTAGAGAAATATATTAAATATTTCTTCTGCTTCTAGTATTATTACTTTGACCCAATGTTCACATTCAACCCATCCGACAAAAATACCATTAATATTTAATCATAAACAACTACTTGCAAAATCGTAAGCAACTAACAAAGCAACTATGAACTATGTACATATCTACCAAAATCCCAAGACTCTATAATAAACTAAGCCAAAAATACCTTCAATTTCAATTCAAATTACTCTCCCCGAAATGAACACAGCAGATTAAATTGACAAAAATCAAAACCCTAAAATCAAATTAACATCTAACAGTAGAGATTAAGTACCTTTAGTCAAATTGTAATACGGAAAAAGTTCAATCCCACATTGATTGAATCACGAGTTACCTTTAGTTTCAGCTGCTGAGTTTGATACTAATTGTTTCTGCACTAGTTTGTAGCTTAACCATTAATATCTTGAAAAATAAAACTATTATTCAGTTGCCGCTTTGGAAATGGGAGCTGATGGTTCTGGTTTTGATCTCCGGAAGATTGGTTTCTGGATGGGCTATTAGAATCGTGGTTTTCTCGATCGAAAGGAATTTCCTCTTGATAAAACGCGTCTTGTATTTCGTCTACGGATTGAGAAACGCGGTTCAGAACTGCTTGTGGCTGTCTCTGGTTTTGATTGCTTGGCAGTGCATATTCGACAAGAAGGTTGAGAAGGTTGCGGACGGCCACATCCTGCCTTTCGTGATGAAAATATGGGTGTGCCTTTTAGTGGAACCTTAAACTGGCTGTTGAAGACATTGCTAGTTAAGGTCCTGGCATCATCTTTTCCAGTGAGCACGTTTTTTGACCGGATTCAAGAGGCTCTGTTCAATCAATACGTGATTGAGACCCTCTCAGAGCCGCCATTGGTCGAGATACAGGATGAGCAGGAAGAGGAGGAAAGGGTTATGATTGAAGTCGAGAAGCTTCAGAGCGCGGGGGCCACTATCCCGCCCGATCTGAAGGCGAGTATGTTTCCGAAAAGCGGGAGATTGATCGGCACTCCAGGAAAGACTCCAGTGTCGGGGGGCGGTAGGAGTCCGTAGGGATTTTCTAAAGTGATGTCAAAGAAAGAGGAGCAGAACGGTATCACCATTGATCATTTGCATAGGTTGAATCGGAAGAGGAGAGAATGAGGGAGGCGGTAAGAAGAGGGAGTAGGGTTAGGGGTTATAAGGGAAGATCGGACGGTCCTGATGAAGGGGAGATTAATAATCTCAATCGGACGGCACCCACTAAAAATACTGTCATGGACTTTGGGTCGGGTTCGGGCTGGGATAATAAAAATATTATAACGGGCCGGGTTGGGCCAAAATATTATAATAGAACAGATAACATAATATAACCACACCAGCAAAATACACTTAGCAATCAATCAAATAGGGAAAAAACTAGGAAACACTTGAGCAATCATTCAAATATAAACAAAAAAAGAATTTAATCCTTCAAATCAAATTCAAAATAAAAAGTTTAACATACATTTTTAATTGACGGATCGAGAACTAAAGAAATATTACCTAAAATACGGAACCAACCACAGCGTTTTTTAAAAACGCCATGTAAGTGTACTCTTACATAGCGCTTGCTAATTAAACGCTATATGAGTATTTTTAAAAAGGATTGTATTATTTTTTATAATTTAAAATTTTGAAGTTTTAATATTAAAATTTATAATGTGTATTAGATTAAATAATTTAAGTATATATAAATTATAATTTATATTATATTATATATCAAACTTTGAAAATAAAACATATATCGTAATTTAAATTTCATTATATATATTGATAATATAGTAAAATTTAAAATTATAAAAATATTTATCAAACTTATCATTTGTTTAAGAGTAAAAAGTTATCAAAATTTAAATTTCATTTCAATGGGGTTTTTTGACAATAACTTGAATAATTATTAAAAAAATTAGATATAATGCAACACCATCACAGGTGTTGCACATCGCGCAACACCATTTTTATCTTGCAACACCAAATGTATATCTAGTGCAATACTATTTCAGTACTGTTTCAAAAGATCAAAAATCAGCAATCTATTGAAACGCTTTGGTGGCAAGACTAGCTAAAAGCATTGCCTATGAGCACTTATGGCGTAGTGCACGCAGGGGTTGGAATACATCAATATACCCATAAAACGGGAAAACTACACAACGGAGAGCCAAATACTGAGACTCTACCAAAATACTCAACGAATGGTCTTCATGTGATTAGTATCGTCGTCTTCCATCATCCTTCATATCGATCCTGTGATTCGCTCCCCAACAACCTGCAAGTACCTGGACGCAATACAGACATCCACCCCCCGAATACTCGGGGGTTAGTAAAACTCCACTATTTTGCTAGTGCAAGTATTAAAACAGAAGTACAAGCCATACACAATGTGCTTCAAGAATATAAAAATCTTGAATATATTTCCCGAGATAATTCACTTAATCAAAACAGTTTGATTTATAAAAGGTAGGAATAGAACCATGTATCTCATACAAAATATTTTACGATCTCGGGAGTTTAAAAACATTTGGAATTAAGGAATTCTCAAGTATTTCGAAAACACTTGGGGACACGGCCCAAAATCATCTTTCCAAAATACGATTCCAATAATAAAACGCGGATTCACAATCCAATTCACAACACATGGGGTCTAAGACCCAAATCATAAGCCACAGGGTCCACGACCCATATCACATAACACATGTTCCTAAGGATTATTCGCGTCCCATGCTAACAAGCCACGAACCTCAGATGCTCCCGTAGAACATACTCGAGTGAATAACCCAATAGGAAACCATACCAAATCACATGTCCTCGTGACAACAGTCACGGAACCATTCCAAACCACAACCATAAGTTATCCCGGCATCAGGCTAACAAGCCACGAACCTCGGAGTCCCTGCAAGACATACCCGATGATAACCCCCACAAGTTATCCCGACATCGGGCTAGCAAGCCACGAACCTCGGAGTCCCCGCAAGACATACCCGGATTGGATAACCCTACAGTCACGCCCAAGCCATACTAGCAAGTATGGATCCCGGAGATTCAACAATCCTACCCAGAGGCACATCACTTTCAACGATCACATAACAATGAGCAGAACATCAAGCCAAGCAACACTTAAACATCACAACCTCCTTTCAAAGGAGTAACAACTAATATCACACCCAATACGTTCTTATCGAACAATTACACATAACAATACATAATCCCTGGCAAAGGATTATGGTCTATTAAACTCACTCAAAGTGGTCATAGCATCTTTCAACATACAAAACCAGCACACATATTCCGAGAACACATATATTCACGAAGTACATGAATTATCGTTGGAAGGCAACATTTATTGAGAACATACCGATCCTTTTTTATGTTCATTAAACATTGGGTTTTGCATAAAATCATTTATCAATAATTACGCCTACGAAACATGAAACGTATGGACAAGATACTTGCCTCGGTACTGCGAGCAACGGAACAATGAACGAACACGGTCGAATAGCCCTCGAACTTCCGAAAACGACCAAGAATTCGACAACCTCATGATCGCTACGAAAATAACATCACCACGGATAAATAACGTTAAACGGAATCCGAATCAACCGAAAAAATAACAAGGATCCGAGGGTTCCTTCGAAGAAATCGGAAATCAAGTCCCGGGTGATAAAAATCGATATATGAGTTACAAAATCCGAAGATCATGGTCAAGACAACAAGAATACCATAATCAATTCATCCACCACAGATTAAATCAAAGAATCACGAAGAAACCCCCAAAATTACATAACTAGGGTTCTACGGAAGAATTACCTCGATCCGACGAAGAACAAAGATTGGATGATGATATAATTGACAAGGATCTTCCAAACCACCTTGGAAAAGAGTAGAGTAGTCCAAAGATGTCGCGCGCCGTCTTCTCCCGTCGCCAGCCGCCCCAAAAATGAAGAAAGGGTGAGAAATGATGATTAAACGTTGCTGTCCAGTATTTATACTGGACAGTTATTAGCGTGCGCTAACTAGACAGCATTAGCGCGCGCTAACGAGGTCAAATCTCAAAACTACCGCAATTAACAAGGTTAGCGTGCGCTAGACACACACACGTAGAGCGCACTAACGAGCCACGGATACAGCCCAGTAGCTCCTGGACAGACCTGCACCTACCCGGTAGCGTGCGCTAAGCAGTCGATAGCGTGCGCTAGCTATCGACCTTAGCGTGCACTAACAAAGCCCCAGTCCCAGTCCAGTAGCTCCTGGACTGCCTCTGGACTGCTAGTTAGTGTGCGCTACACATTCAGTAGCGTGCGCTAAACACCACGCAGTAGCGTGCGCTATGCCTCAAGCATTAGCGTGCGCTACACCACAAATACTCAAAAACTCACATAGTGATCCGAAACGCCTCCAAACACCTATCCCAACGAGGCACACCCAAATATGGCACAAAATTCCAACGATTAGGACAATAACAATCCGATAAAACCCCAAAAATTCAACGATTCCGGAACAAAAATTTCGAGTATTACAGTAATATTCCCATATGGTTTTGGGGGTGTTACATTTATGGTATCGGAGCTTAGGTTGTGGAAACCTAGGCTGTCGGGTCGAGTCAAGTCGTGATCGGTCGAGTAATGTGTTGTCTTGTCGTTCGAGTCGTCAGGTGACACGTTGAGTTGTGCGTAGTCACAATGTGTCGGTTATGTTGTCAAACGAGATTAGTATCGTGGGCGACCGTCACCTCCGTGCGGCCTGTGGATGTAAGTCTCCTCCTTTATGCGTAATGCCTGTGTATCTCGATTTTATCTTAGTGAGTTAATTGCGGTGCATGATTTTATTTACACAGTATTGTGTAATGTAGTTGTGTTTAATACTTGTGGCACATAGTATGAGTATAGCTGGGCGTATTGCTGTTTTACTTTTGAACCACCGTGTGGGGTGGTATGGTGTGAAAGATGTAAACCTTGATGGGTTCTGTGAAGGTATCAACGGTAGAGTTTGTGAGAAACTCCGATGAATGATTTTGCTGTGTGTTTAAACTTGATACAATGAGATGCATTTGATTGAATTGGCGACCCTGGCTGCCATTTGAGTATGTGGTTTTAAATTCGTCTGTTTTTGGAATGTTGTAATTTTTGTCCGCTATGAGTAAGTTTGAGAATATTTTCTGAAGGACTTTACAGTTTGAGAATTTTTGTAGAAATCGATTTTTGGAAAATATTTTGGTGGTGCGGTCAAACCACGGTTTATGTGGATTTTTAAAATTTGTTAATTTTTGACAAATGGGCCATGTATTTCCAATGACACAATCAAACGGTATTTGAAAAATGTGTTTTGAAGTACTTCGGACAATGTAAAATATTACCGTCGTTTTGGTTAGGAACTTTAGGATTTTGGGAAATTTTTATTTTGCAGAACGATTTTTAGTTTTCGGAATTTTGAACTTCTTATGTCCACGTGTTGGGGCTAAGTGGTTGTGATAAGGTTGTAGTGTTGTTGTGCTCGCCGGAGAATGTTTCAGTGTTTTCTAAATGTTGAGATACATGGTTTTGATTAAACGATCGAGGTATTAAAAGTGTTTTCAAAAATTTCATTTCACCAAATTTTTCAAACTTGAGAATTTTAAAATTTTATCATTTGAATAATACCCCGGAAATATTTTATTTTTGCTGCTAGTGTTTGATCCCTACGATACGTGTGTGGTTTTGACGGTGTTTGATTTGGTAAAATCCAAACACCTCTGTTGATGTGACTGTGTGAATTATTTTTGAATGAAGTTCTTAAATTACAGTGTTAGTTCGTGCACTTGTGTGATAACTTGGAGTTGATGCTTTATCGTGCTGCTATTATCGTCCTATGTTGACGTTGTGACGGTTGTTTGGTTGCGTTATTCTGTTTGGTCGTCCGTTCAGTATGCCGATAGGTCGAGGCCGAGGCCGAGGCCATGGTCGTTGTGGTAGTCGTAATCAGGAGCGTGAGAGGGAGACTCACTCCTTGCCGAGTACCAATCAGCTCGGTACAGATTAGGGACATTCTCATTCAGCTAGCGTTAATGTTGACATTGGCGCCGCCACCATCCTTCGTCAGATGGTTGATCAGTTAGTGCAGATGAATCAGGCCGTACATCGGAATGAGAACCCAGATGGGGATAAGGGGGCTAGTAAGTGGTTACGCGATGTGATAAGGATGCAGCCGCCCCGTTTTGTGGGTTTATCTGACTCGTTAGGTTGGGAAGGCTGGCTCTTCGAGTTGGAAAGAACATTTGATGCTGTAGCTTGTCCGGATGAAAAGAGGGTACCCATTGCTCAGTACTTGCTTGACAGAGAAGCTACAGACTGGTGGCAGGCTGTAGTACCTGCAGATCGTACACCTACATGGGCTGAGTTTAAGACCGCCATGGAGGCAGAGTATTACCCGTTGCCTATTCATGAACGCAGGATCTTTGAGTTTTTATCGGCTACGCACCAGGATGTGTCGATATCCCAGGCGATAGTCGATTTTAATCGACAGTTGGCTTATGTTCGTGATCAAGTGAAAAGTGAAGTGGACAAGGTCCGATACTTCAGTATGCGCATGAACCCCCATATCTGTGAGAGTATGGCTCCGCTCATGTGTACCACCTAGAAAGATTATCAGGACCCAGCTCTAGCCATCGAGATGGCTGTTTCCATGTCAGAGGGTAGCTCAGGAGGTAAGAGGCAGAAGACCTCGAGTAACTTTTCAAGAGGCCAGAGAAGTGAGATTCGTGAGCCTATTACCTTGTATTGCCCTTCTGGGAACACTTATCGTTCGTTTGATCAGTCTAAGAATCCTACTCACGAGTCGAGTAAGACAAGCGGCGTGAAGTTATGTTTCAATTGTAGCCTTGTGGGCCATACTCGGAAGAATTGTCGCTCGCCGCAAGTTAACTGTTTCAAATGTGGACATGTGGGACATCATGTGGTACACTGCGAGACTGTCGTTGAGATGTTCGGGAGCCGATATCCCGCCCCTACACGGGGAGAGCTCAGTGGTGCCCAGTAGCGTAGTTGCGTGTTGTATTTGTGTTGTAATTCGAGTAGAGATTGATATTTGTTGCGTGAACTTTTTGGTTTTGTTTGTATTCTACCCTGATGTTTTATTTTAAGTTTCGGGACGAAACTTATTTTTTGTGAGATAGAATGTTATATCCGGTACCCTCATTTTCCGTTATCTTGAATTGTTTGTGTTTTGACGTCGGACATTTTCTTGTTGATGAGAATCGGAATGATTTCTATCGTGATACTCTATTTGTTTCTATCGCATAGCCGTTTTAGTCGGGTGCGACTTGTTGTCGCGTACGTTTTATTAATTAAATGCGTGCATGTGATGTGGTATATGATGCGTCGTTAATTGCTCGTTATTGTTTTGAATCATTGCGGGTGGCGTTGTTAAGGTCGTCGTGGGCGTGTTTTCACGCTGTATATTCTTTCGCGTTGCTTGTAACGTTTCGCCGTTGGGCGCGATTTTTTTTCGGTTCTTGTGTATCTCGTTGAGTTTTCCTGGTGGGATATTGCTTCTCCCTACTTGATTTAAGTTTCGGGACGAAACTTCTTTTAAGGAGGGTAGAATGTAATATCCGCAATTTCGGATTTCCGGTAATTTTCTTTTTCCGGTGGAGGTCCGTTTCGACGACTCACTTCGGACCATTTCATCATTCTGAGAATGATTAATTCTTCACTTTTTGTCATCCGAGTTCGTTTCGATATTGTTTTGTTGAGTCCCGTGTTTCTTAACGACTTTTCCGCACTCGAGTTCGATTCTTGTGAATCTCGTCCGAAAGTACTGTTTCGAGTTTCCCGTAAGTCCGTTTAACTTTGTTAGACGTGTTGTGAACTTCGGTTTGGTTATTCGATCACGTATCGTGATTTTCGGACGTTTTGGGTCATTTTCGTAATTTCCCAAAGTTTGGGGTAATAACCTTCCGTTGTCGAATTTCGAGCCTTCGAGTGGTCGGAATCGTGTGTTCTCTTAGATAGATTCGTCTTTGCGAGTACTTCGTAACCGTATCTTCGATTCGTATTCAGGTTCGGGTTTCGAGGTCGTTCAGATCGTCGTTGTGATTCTTCATTTTGTGCCTGGAGGCTGCTCGCCGGACCTGGGCGAAATGGCCCTAAAAACGGCGCTGCCGAGCGCCGTGTCCTGCGCCGGGTCGGCCAGGACCGGCAGCCTGCTGAGACACGGCCGAGACACCCGGCGCTGGTGTGGGCCGTTTGATGCACCATGTCCGGCAGCAGTATATATATGGCAGGACAGTCGGGTTTTTCATCATTTTTCTCACTCGTTTCATCCTCTTCCGCGGATGGAGCTTTGATGATCATGGAGGTATGTTGTTAGGTGTTAAATTATATCAAATTCCTTGTTATTCCTCGGTTGGATTGCCACGGATTTGTCGTTTTATTGAGTATCTTATCGACGCCTTGAAGGTGTTCGATAAAATATCACAAAGAGAATCCGAGCGTTCTACGCTTATTCTTCCTCGTTCGTTCATTAATTTATTGATGTTATGATGTTAGGGTCAGATTCCTTGTGAAGAACGCGAGTCGGAACCCTTGCGTTCGTTGTCTTCGTCGTGGTACAAGCTTTCCGGTCGAACCGTGTTCTTCGGGGTATTCGGTATCAGTTATTAAGGCAAGTATCTTATTATACGACTTGTATCTTGCGACTAATAATCACGTATGATATTTATAATGATTTTTCTTGCCTTTGTAAATATGTTCCGTTTGAATTGGGTGTGTATTCCGCAATTCGAAGGCTTTGTGATAATAGTGTTATTTTGGTATACGTGTTAGCTGTTGTGCAATGTATTGCATACCGAACGTATGTTATGTTGGTTGTGTGTCGTTGATTGATGATAGTTGTTGAGAGTGTTGAGATTATGTTATGTGCGTATGACGTACGATTTTGTGGTGATCAACGTGATTGATTAACTGTGCTCATTGTTGTATGTAACGTGAATGTGAATGTGGTGTGATGGAACGCTAAGTTCACTCGTGTGGGTTCGACGGGGCCTACGAGGATTCATGGCACAGGTCCATGGGATCAGAACATAGTGTGTGGTGCTGAGGTCCAATCGTGCGGGTCTGACGAGGCCTACGATGATTCATGGCACAGGTCCATCAATCAGACACGGACGTCGGCCGTGCGGGTTCGACGGAACCTACGGTGACACGTGACATAGGTTCACAGGGTCGGGACTGGTTGTTGTGATTGTTGTGTTGGCTCAATCCGTGTGGATTGTTGAACCTACGGAGACTCGTGGCAAGCGATCACGGAGTCATGAGCATGATTGATTGTTGTGATTGTTGTGTTGGCTCAATCCGTGTGGGTTGTTGAACCTACGGAGACTCGTGGCAAGCGATCACGGAGTCATGAGC
The DNA here is from genome assembly GCA_033398695.1 of Orobanche coerulescens. NCBI lineage: Eukaryota > Viridiplantae > Streptophyta > Magnoliopsida > Lamiales > Orobanchaceae > Orobanche > Orobanche coerulescens. The sequence goes on along the minus strand of CM065815.1, from coordinate 110,898,419 downwards.
ATGATCGATTATTGTGATTGTTGTGATTGGTTAAGTCCGTGCGGGTTGTTGAACCTACGGATACACGTGACAGGGGATCACGGTGCCACGAATCATGTTTTGTAAATCAAACTTTTTGTAAGAAAGTTTTAAGAAAAGAATGTTTTGCCGAGCCCCACGAGATTTATGGAAATTTTTTCGTACTGTAAATTATTGAAATACAATTTGAGATTTGGGTTAAGACCCTAAGATTTTCGAAAGGTTTTGAAATTCTAAAAATTCCCGAGATGATAATCTTATTTTCGAATGCTTCATAGCTTATCTTCCCTTGTAAAAACCTCCCGGGGATATTTTGATATTTGATTGTTATATTTGATTCACGATTATTACTTGCTTGTTATATTTCGTATGATTTGATACTTGCACTAGTAAAACAGTGGAGTTTTACTAACCCCCGAGTAATCAGGCTTGGATGTCTGTTTTGCGTCTAGGTACATGCAGATTTAGGGGAGCAGTCACAGGATTGGCACAAGAGGATGACGAGCTGCGATACTAATCATGAGTCGAGAGTTGTTTGATTTTTATTGTGTTGTCAGAGTTGATTTCAGTCTTCCGATGTATTATATTTCGACCCTTGTGTGGGTAATGTCGTTTAAGTCAGTTTTGTTGATTGGGTTGTGTGACCTCATCGGTCTGTGTATTCACGTGTAAGTGACCATAACGGTCTGTATTACTTTATTGTTTGACCCTGGTCGGGCAAGCATTTGGTTGTTTATGGATGTTTAGCCTGGTAGATCCTTGTGGAAAGGGTCTACGGCATGTAATATTCCCATATGGTTTTGAGGGTGTTACATTTATGGTATCGGAGCTTAGGTTGCGGAAACCTTGGCTATCGGGTCGAGTCAAGTCGTGATCGGTCGAGTAATGTGTTGTCTTGTTGTTCTAGTCATCAGGTGACACGTTGAGTTGTGCGTAGTCACAATGTGTCGGTTATGTTGTCAGACGAGATTAGTATCGTGGGCGACCGTCACCTCCGTGCGGCCTGTGGATGTAAGTCTCCTCCTTTATATGTAATACCTGTGTATCTCGATTTTATCTTAGTGAGTTAATTGCGGTGCATGATTTTATTTACACAGTATTGTGTAATGTAGTTGTGTTTAATACTTGTGGCACATAGTATGAGTATAGCTGGGCGTATTGCTGTTTTACTTTTGAACCACCGTGTGGGGTGGTATGGTGTGAAAGATGTAAACCTTGATGGGTTCTGTGAAGGTATCAACGGTAGAGTTTGTGAGAAACTCCGATGAATGATTTTGCTGTGTGTTTAAACTTGATACCACGAGATGCATTTGATTGAATTGGCGACCCTAGCTGCCATTTGAGTATGTGGTTTTAAATTAAATGCTTTTGGAATGTTGTAATTTTTGTCCGCTATGAGTAAGTTTGAGAATATTTTCTGAAGGCCTTTACAGTTTGAGAATTTTTGTAGAAATCGATTTTTGGAAAATATTTTGGTGGTGCGGTCAAACCACGGTTTATGTGGATTTTTAAAATTTGTTAATTTTTGACAAATGGGCCGTGTATTTCCAATGACACAATCAGACGGTATTTGAAAAATGTGTTTTGAAGTACTTCGGACAATGTAAAATATTACCGTCGTTTTGGTTAGGAACTTAAGGATTTTGGGAAATTTTTATTTTGCAGAACGATTTTTGGTTTTCGGAATTTTGAACTTCTTATGTCCACGTGTTGGGGCTAAGTGGTTGTGATAAGTTTGTAGTGTTGTTGTGCTCGCCGGAGAATGTTTCAGTATTTTCTAAATGTTGAGATACATGGTTTTGATTAAACGATCGAGGTATTAAAAGTGTTTTCAAAAATTTCATTTCACCAAATTTTTCAAACTTGAGAATTTTAAAATTTTATCATTTGAATAATACCCCGGAAATATTTTATTTTTGCTGCTAGTGTTTGATCCCTACGATACGTGTGTGGTTTTGACGGTGTTTGATTTGGTAAAATCCAAACACCTCTGTTGATGTGACTGTGTGAATTATTTTTGAATTAAGTTCTTAAATTATAGTGTTAGTTCGTGCACTTGTGTGATAACTTGGAGTTGATGCTTTATCGTGCTTCTATTATCGTCCTATGTTGACGTTGTGCCGGTTGTTTGGTTGCGTTATTCTGTTTGGTTGTCCGTTCAGTATGCCGAGAGGTCGAGGCCGAGGCCGTGGTCGTGGTGGTAGTCGTAATTAGGAGCGTGAGAGGGCGACTCACTCCTTACCGAGTACCAATCAGCTCGGTACAGATTAGGGACATTCTCATTCAGCTAGCGTTAATGTTGACATTGGCGCCGCCACCATCCTTCGTCAGGTGGTTGATTAGTTAGTGCAGATGAATCAGGCCGTACATCGGAATGAGAACCCAGATGGGGATAACGGGGCTAGTAAGTGGTTACGAGATGTGATGAGGATGCAGCCGCCCCGTTTTGTGGGTTCATCTGACTCGTTAGGTTGGGAAGGCTGGCTCTTCCAGTTGGACAGAACATTTGATGTTGTAGCTTGTCCGGATGAAAAGAGGGTACCCATTGCTCAGTACTTGCTTGACAAAGAAGTCACAGATCGGTGGCAAGTCAGTAGTACCTCTGGATCGTACACCTACATGGGCTGAGTTTAAGACCGCCATGGAGGCAGAGTATTGCCCGTTGCCTGTTCGTGAACGCAGGATCGTTGAGTTTTTCTCGGCTACACCCCAGGATGTGTTGATATCCCAGGCGATAGTCGATTTTAATCGACAGTTGGCTTATGTTCGTGATCAAGTGAGAAGTGAAGCGGACAAGGTCCGATACTTCATTATGCGCATGAAACCCCATATCCGTGAGATTATGGATCCGCTCATGTGTACCACCTTGAAAGATTATCAGGACCCAGCTCTAGCCATCGAGATGGCTGTTTCCATGTCAGAGGGTAGCTCAGGAGGTAAGAGGCAGAAGACCTCGAGTAACTTTTCAAGAGGCCAGAGAAGTGAGATTCGTGAGCCTATTACCTTGTATTGCCCTTCTGGGAACACTTATCGTTCGTTTGATCAGTCTAAGAATCCTACTCATGAGCCGAGTAAGACAAGCGGCGTGAAGTTATGTTTCAATTGTAGCCGTGTGGGCCATACTCGGAAGAATTGTCGCTCGCCGCAAATTAACTGTTTCAAATGTGGACATGTGGGACATCAGGCGGTACACTGCGAGACTGTCGTTGAGATGTTCGGGAGCCGAGATCCCGCCCCTAGGCGTGGAGAGCTCAGTGGTGCCCAGTAGCGTAGTTGCGTGTTGTATTTGTGTTGTAATTCGAGTAGAGATTGATATTTGTTGCGTGAACTTTTTGGTTTTGTTTGTATTCTACCCTGATGTTTTATTTTAAGTTTCGGGACGAAACTTATTTTTTGTGAGATGGAATGTAATATCCGGTACCCTCATTTTCCGTTATCTAGAATTGTTTGTGTTTTGACGTTGGACATTTTCTTGTTGATGAGAATCGGAATGATTTCTATCGTGATACTCTATTTGTTTCTATCGCATAGCCGTTTTAGTCGGGTGCGACTTGTTGTCGCGTACGTTTCTTTAATTAAATGTGTGCATGTGATGTGGTATGTGATGCGTCGTTAATTGCTCATTGTTTTGAATCATTGCCGGTGGCGTTGTTATGGTCGTCGTGGGGCGTGTTTTCACGCTGTATATTCTTTCGCGTTGCTTGTAACGTTTCGTCGTTGGGCGCGATTTTTTTCGGTTCTTGTGTATCTCGTTGAGTTTTCCTGGTGGGATATTGCTTCTCCCTACTTGATTTAAGTTTCGGGACGAAACTTCTCTTAAGGAGGGTAAAATGTAATATCCGCAATTTCGGATTTCCGGTAATTTTCTTTTTTCGGCGGAGGTCCGTTTCGACGACTCGCTTGGGACCGTTTCATCATTTTGAGAATGATTAATTCTGCACTTTTTGTCATCCGAGTTCGTTTTGGTATTGTTTTGTTGAGTCCCGTGTTTCTTAACGACTTTTCCGCACTCGAGTTCGATTCTTGTGAATCTCGTCCGAAAGTACTGTTTCGAGTTTCCCGTAAGTCCGTTTAACTTTGTTAGATGTGTTGTGAACTTCGGTTTGGTTATTCGATCACGTATCGTGATTTTCGGACATTTTGGGTCATTTTCGTAATTTCCCAAAGTTTTGGGGTAATAACTTTCCGTTGTAGAATTTCGAGCCTTCGGGTGGTCGGAATCGTGTGTTCTCTTAGCTCTTAGATTCATATTTGCGAGTACTTCTTAACCGTATCTTTGATTCGTATTCAGGTTTGGGTTTCGGGGTCGTTCGGATCGTCGTTGTGATTCTTCATTTTGTGCACGGAAGGGCTTGGCGGACACGGAAACGGCCTGGCAACGGCTGCGAGCGCCGTGTCTGTCCGGGTCGGCCAGACCGGCACTGCCGAGACACGAGCGAGACACCGGCTAGTGTGGGCCGCTTCTTTGCACTGTCGGCAAAAGTATATATATGGCAGGATAGTCGGGTTTTTCATCATTTTTCTCACTCGTTTCATCCTCTTCCGCGGATGGAGCTTTGATGATCATGGAGGGATGTTGTTAGGTGTTAGATCCATGAAGTTCCTGAGTCCATAACATCGATTAATCATTCCATAACTTGCTCCGATCGGCCGAATCAAGGCAAGTTTTCTTAAAATCTAGTTTTGGGGATTTTGTTCGATTTGTCCGTTTAATACGTTTAACTCAGAATAGTAATGTATTGATGATTGTTAAGCTATATTTTATCAAATTCCTTGTTATTCCTCGGTTGGATTGCCACGGATTTGTCGTTTTATTGAGTATCTTATCGACGCCTTGAAGGTGTTCAATAAAATGTCACAAAGAGAATCCGAGCGTTCTACGCTTATTCTTCCTCGTTCGTTCGTTAATTTATTGATGTTATGATGTTAGGGTCAGATTCCTTGTGAAGAACGCGAGTCGGAACCCTTCCGTTTGTTGTCTTCGTCGTGGTACAAGCTTCCCGGTCGAACCGTGTTCTTCAGGGTATTCGGTATCGGTTATTAAGGCAAGTATCTTATTATACGACTTGTATCTTGCGACTAATAATCACGTATGAGATTTATAATGATTTTGCTTGCCTTCGTAAATATGTTCCGTTTGAATTGGTTGTGTATTCCGCAATTCGAAGGCTTTGTGATAATAGTGTTATTTTGGTATACGTGTTAGCTGTTGTGCAATGTATTGCATACCGAACGTATGTTATGTTAGTTGTGTGTCGTTGATTGATGATAGTTGTTGAGAGTGTTGAGATTATGTTATGTGCGTGTGACGTACGATTTTGTGGTGATCAACGTGATTGATTAACTGTGCTCATTCTTGTATGTAATGTGAATGTGAATGTGGTGTGCTGGAACGCTAAGTTCACTCGTGTGGGTTCGACGGGGCCTATGAGGATTCATGGCACAGGTCCATGGGATCAGAACTTAGTGTGTGGTGCTGAGGTCCAATTGTGCGGGTCTGACGAGGCTTACGATGATTCATGGCACAGGTCTATTGAATCAGGACACAGTACGTCCAACCGTGCGGGTTCGACGGAACCTACGGTGACACGTGACACAGGTTCACGAGGTCGGGACTGGTTGATGTGATTGTTGTGTTGGCTCAATCCGTGTGGCTTGTTGAACCTACGGAGACTCGTGGCAAGCGATCACGGAGTCATGAGCATGATTGATTGTTGTGATTGTTGTGTTGGCTCAATCCGTGTGGGTTGTTGAACCTACGGAGACTCGTGGCAAGCGATCACGGAGTCGTGAGCATGATTGATTGTTTTGATTGTTGTGATTAGTTAAGTCCGTGCGGGTTATTGAACCTACGGAGACACGTGACAGGGGATCACGGTGTCACGAATCATGTTTTGTAAATCAAACTTTTTGTAAGAAAGTTTTAAGAAAAGAATATTGGGTTGAGCCCCACGAGATTTATGGAAATGTTTTCGTACTGTAAATTGTTGAAATACAATTTGAGATTTGGATTAAGACCCTAAGATTTTCGAAAGGTTTTGAAATTCTAAAAATTCCCGAGATGGTAATCTTATTTTCGAATGCTTCATAGCTTATCTTCCCTTGTAAAAACCTCCCGGGGATATTTTGATATTTGATTGTTATATTTGATTCACGATTATTACTTGCTTGTTATATTTCGTATGATTTGATACTTGCACTAGTAAAACAGTGGAGTTTTACTAACCCCCGAGTAATTGGGGGATGGATGTCTGTTTTGCGTCTAGGTACATGCAGATTTAGGGGAGCAGTCACAGGATTGGCACAAGAGGATGACGAGCTGCGATACTAATCATGAGTCGAGAGTTGTTTGATTTTTGTTGTGTTGTCAGAGTTGATTTCAGTCTTCCGCTGTATTGTATTTCGACCCCTGTGTGGGTAATGTCGTTTAAGTCAGTTTTGTTGATTGGGTTGTGTGACCTCATCGGTCTGTGTATTCACATATAAGTGACCATAACGGTCTGTATTACTTTATTGTTTGACCCTGGTCGGGCAAGCATTTGGTTGTTTATGGATGTCTAGCCTGGTAGATCCTTGTGGAAAGGGTCTACGGCATGTAATATTCCCATATGGTTTTGGGGGTGTTACATTTATGGTATCGGAGCTTAGGTTGTGGAAACCTAGGCTGTCGGGTCGAGTCAAGTCGTGATCGGTCGAGTAATGTATTGTCTTGTCGTTCGAGTCGTCAGGTGATACGTTGAGTTGTGCGTAGTCACAATGTGTCGGTTATGTTGTCAGACGAGATTAGTATCGTGGGCGACCGTCACCTCCGTGCGCCCTGTGGATGTAAATCTCCTCCTTTATGCGTAATACATGTGTATCTCGATTTTATCTTAGTGAGTTAATTGCGGTGCATGATTTTATTTACACAGTATTGTGTAATGTAGTTGTGTTTAATACTTGTGGCACATAGTATGAGTATAGCTGGGCGTATTGCTGTTTTACTTTTTAACCACCGTGTGGGGTGGTATGGTGTGAAAGATGTAAACCTTGATGGGTTCTGTGAAGGTATCAACGGTAGAGTTTGTGAGAAACTCCGATGAATGATTTTGCTGTGTGTTTAAACTTGATACCACGAGATGTATTTGATTGAATTGGCGACCCTGGCTGCCATTTGAGTATGTGGTTTTAAATTAAATGCATTTTTGGAATGTTGTAATTTTTGTCCGCTATGAGTAAGTTTAAGAATATTTTCTGAAGGACTTTACAGTTTGAGAATTTTTGTAGAAATCGATTTTTGGAAAATATTTTGGTGGTGCGGTCAAACCACGGTTTATGTGGATTTTTAAAATTTGTTAATTTTTTACAAATGGGCCGTGTATTTCCAATGACACAATCAGACGGTATTTGAAAAATGTGTTTTGAAGTACTTCGGACAATGTAAAATATTACCGTCATTTTGGTTAGGAACTTAAGGATTTTGGGAAATTTTTATTTTGCAGAACGATTTTTGGTTTTCGGAATTTTGAACTTCTTATGTCCACGTGTTGGGGCTAAGTGGTTGTGATAAGTTTGTAGTGTTGTTGTGCTCGCCGGAGAATGTTTCAGTGTTTTCCAAATGTTGAGATACATGGTTTTGATTAAACGATCGAGGTATTAAAAGTGTTTTCAAAAATTTTATTTCACCAAATATTTCAAACTTGAGAATTTTAAAATTTTATCATTTGAATAATACCCCGGAAATATTTTATTTTTGCTGCTAGTGTTTGATCCCTACGATACGTGTGTGGTTTTGATGGTGTTTGATTTGGTAAAATCCAAACACCTCTGTTGATGTGACTGTGTGAATTATTTTTGAATGAAGTTCTTAAATTACAGTGTTAGTTCGTGCACTTGTGTGATAACTTGGAGTTGATGCTTTATCGTGCTGCTATTATCGTCCTATGTTGACGTTGTGCCGGTTGTTTGGTTGCGTTATTCTATTTGGTCGTCCGTTCAGTATGTCGAGAGATCGAGGCCGAGGCCGTGGTCGTGGTGGTAGTCGTAATCAGGAGCGTGAGAGGGCGACTCACTCCTTGCCGAGTACCAATCAGCTCAGTACAGATTAGGGACATTCTCATTCAGCTAGCGTTAATGTTGACATTGGCACCGCCACCATCCTTCGTCAGATGGCTGATCAGTTAGTGCAGATGAATCAGGTCGTACATCGGAATGAGAACCCAGATGGCGATAACGGGGCTAGTAAGTGGTTACGAGATGTGATGAGGATGCAGCCGCCCCGTTTTGTGGGTTCATCTGACTTGTTAGGTTGGGAAGGCTGGCTCTTATAGTTGGACAGAACATTTGATGTTGTAGCTTGTCCGGATCAAAAGAGGGTACCCATTGCTTAGTACTTGCTTGACAAAGAAGATGCAGACTGGTGGCAGGATGTAGTACCTGCAGATCGTACACCTACATGGGCTGAGTTTATGACCGCCATGGAGGCAGAGTATTGCCCGTTGCCTGTTCTTGAACACAGGATTGTTGAGTTTTCTCGGCTACACCCCAGGATGTGTCGATATCCCAGGCGATAGTCGATTTTAATCGACAGTTGGCTTATGTTCGTGATCAAGTGAGAAGTGAAGCGGACAAGGTCCGATACTTCAGTATGCGCATGAAACCCCATATCCGTGAGAGTATGGCTCCGCTCATGTGTACCACCTTGAAATATTATCAGGACCCAGCTCTAGCCATCGAGATGGCTGTTTCCATGTCAGAGGGTAGCTCAGGAGGTAAGAGGCAGAAGACCTCGAGTAACTTTTCAAGAGGCCAGAGAAGTGAGATTCGTGAGCCTGTTACCTTGTATTGCCATTCTAGGAACACTTATCGTTCGTTTGATCAGTCTAAGAATCCTACTCACGAGCCGAGTAAGACAAGCAGCGTGAAGTTATGTTTCAATTGTAGCCGTGTGGGCCATACTCAGAAGAATTGTCGCTTGCCTGCAAGTTAACTGTTTCAAATGTGGACATGTGGGACATCAGGCGGTACACTGCGAGACTGTCGTTGAGATGTTCAGGAGCCGAGATCCCGCCCCTACGCGTGGAGAGCTCAGTGGTGCCGAGTAGCGTAGTTGCGTGTTGTATTTGTGTTGTAATTCGAGTAGAGATTGCTATTTGTTGCGTGAACTTTTTGGTTTTGTTTGTATTCTACCCTGATGTTTTATTTTAAGTTTCGGGACGAAACTTATTTTTTGTGAAATAGAATGTAATATCCGGTACCCTCATTTTCCGTTATCTTGAATTGTTTGTATTTTGACGTCGGACATTTTCTTGTTGATGAGAATCGGAATGATTTCTATCGTGATACTCTATTTGTTTCTATCGCATAGCCGTTTTAGTCGGGTGCGACTTGTTGTCGCATACGTTTCTTTAATTAAATGTGTGCATGTGATGTGGTATGTGATGCGTCGTTAATTGCTCGTTATTGTTTTGAATCATTGCCGGTGGCGTTGTTATGGTCGTCGTGGGGCGTGTATTCACGCTGTATATTCTTTCGCGTTGCTTGTAGCGTTTCGCCGTTGGGCGCAATTTTTTTCGGTTCTTGTGTATCTCGTTGAGTTTTCTTGGTGGGATATTGCTTCTCCCTACTTGATTTAAGTTTCGGGACGAAACTTCTTTTAAGGAGGGTAGAATGTAATATCCGCAATTTCGGATTTCCGGTAATTTTCTTTTTTCGGTGGAGGTCCATTTCGACGACTCGCTTTGGACCGTTTCATCATTCTGAGAATGATTAATTCTGCACTTTTTGTCATCCGAGTTCGTTTCGGTATTGTTTTGTTGAGTACCGTGTTTCTTAACGACTTTTCCGCACTCGAGTTCGATTCTTGTGAATCTCGTCCGAAAGTACTGTTTCAAGTTTCCCGTAAGTCCATTTAACTTTGTTAGACGTGTTGTGAACTTCGGTTTGGTTATTCGATCACGTATCGTGATTTTGGGACGTTTTGGGTCATTTTCGTAATTTCCCAAAGTTTGGGGTAATAACCTTCCGTTGTCGAATTTCGAGCCTTCGGGTGGTCGTAATCGTGTGTTCTCTTAGCTCTTAGATTCGTCTTTGCGAGTACTTCATAACCGTATCTTCGATTCGTATTCAGGTTTGGGTTTCGGGGTCGTTCGGATCGTCGTTGTGATTTTTCACTTTGTGTCTAGAGGCTGCTGGCCGGACCTGGGCGAAACGGCCCTGAAAATGGTGTTGCCGAGCGCCGTATCCTGCGCCGGGTCGGCCAGGACCGGCAGCCTTGTAACACCCCCAAACCACTCGGGAATATTACAGCGCCGTAGACCCTCTCCGTGAGGATCTACCAGGCTAAATACAGAAACACCACAATACAATACAATACAATACATACCAACATGGGTAATTAACGGACCATTAGACCGATTTGGTCTTTACCAAAACACACACATCAACCATACATTACTCTTTCTCATAACTCATACCCACACAGGGGTTAACATAAATCAACGTTCCCGCATAAAGGAAAATAAACACAACGGAAGGACAAAACAAGACATCATCAAATACTCAACACCGGTCTTCATGTGATTAGTATCGCCGTCTTACATCATCCTTCGTAACGATTCTGTGAATTGCTCCCCAGCAACCTGCAAGTACCTGGACGCAATACAGACATCCACCCCCCGAATACTCGGGGTTAGCAAAACTCCACTGTTTTGCTAGTGCAAGTATAAATACAAAGACAAGCCATACATATCATACTCCAAGAACATAGAAATCGTGAATGTACTTCCCGAGATAATTCACTTGATCAAAACAATTTAAATTACGAAAGATAAGAATAAAACCATTTTACAACTTACAAAACATTTTACGACCTTGGGAGTTTTTGAAAACGTTTGGGGTTTAAGAAGTCTCAAGACTTTCGAACACTTAGGGACACAGCCCAAAATCATTTACTTCAAAATACGATTTCGATAACAAAATACGGGGTCCACGACCTAATAATAATATTTCAACCACAAACACTGGGATCCGTGAATCAACTTATTCACATCACATACTCACAAGAATAACCCGACATAAACTACACCGTGTCAAGCATTACCATGACGACGGTCTCACAGAACGACAATAGAGAACACAACTTTGCAACTTGACCATACGGTCGAACTCAACACACCACAGAGCTATAATACACAGAGCAACCACAGGACTCACGTACCCTTACCAAATTATCACAGTCAAGGGACAAATCACACACAACACATTTATCGGTGTCATTCCAGCCAAGTACAATACCATTTGGACTGCCATTCTAATCAGACGAAATATGCGCCAAAAATCACAGTTCTCCAACAAAATATTTCAAAGTTAACCGTTGGTACGAGACTCACGGCCTCCGTACCCCGCAGAGCCCAGTCGGACATCCCTGGGTGGTTAACCCCAGTTCGTGATACGCACACTCACGGCAATACGTATCCTTAGAGGTCCCGTCAGACCGTCCCTCGGTGAATATACACATATCATCCACAACACCACGGGAGGCCATAATTCGAATACTAGAATATGCATACAAATGCTAGGTAGTTCGCTAGAATGGCCACTTTAACCGGCATATACTCACAATTAATGTTACACAACGACAAGAAAATACCAATGCCAAACAACACCAAGTGTCCCAACCTCCTTACGAAGGAGTAACAACTAATATCACACAACGTCACATATTCACCGTACCATTACACAACTCAATACTCAATCTTCGGTAATTAATTACAGTCTACTAAATTCACTAAAATATGTTCGATATCTTCCATCACACAACAATGATACACAAAATCAGAAAACACGTTTATTCACAAAGCCTACGAGTTATCTTCGAAGGAAAACCTTTATCAAAAACATACCGATCCTTTTTAGAAGTTCATTAAAACATTCGGATTGCACATAAAGTCATTTATCAATGATTCCGTATACGAAACATGAAAAGTATGGGCAAGATACTTGCCTCGAAATCGGCACGCAAGTATTCCGACGAACACGGCTCAACCGGGAAGCTTCAAAACGCTCGATACCATCGAAAAGGAAGACGACGACGAACGGAAGGGTTCAACTTGGTTTCTTCGCAAGAAACTCGACCCTAACAACATATAATCAATAAATCATCGATCATACGAGGAAGAATAATCGTAGAACGCCCGAAAACCCCTCTAAGACATTTTACCGGACACCTTCAAGGCGTCGGTCAAGAACTCGACCCAAATAACGAATCGATACGATCCAACCATGGAATAACAAGGTAAATGATATAATACGTCTAAATAATCATCAATCCATCACAATCCTAAGTTAAATCGGATTAAACGGACGAAATCGAATAAAATACCCAAAATCCCCAAAATTAGATTTCTAGAAAATCTGACCTGATTCGGTAGATCGGAGGATGTTATAGGATGGATGATTGATGATATGAACTCCAAGACTTTATGGATTGATTGTCCAACAACATCTCTCCATGATTAACCAAGCTCCAGCCGCAGAAGGGAAGAAAACGAGTGAGAAATGGCTGAAGAAAAACGTCTGCTGGCCTTAAATAGGCTGTCTGCCGGCCGCCTTACGTACGTAACCGGCCATGGCTTACGTACGTAACCGGCCATGGCCGACTCACTGCCTAGAAATGCCGGAAACGTTACGCACGCACGCCGTGGCCTTACGTACGAATCGGCGAGCACTACCGGCCAGAACTCGGCCGCTGCACAGGCCTGCATCGCCGGCCATGACTCGGCCGGGGCCAACTCCGACGGCCCGAACGACCCCGAAACCCGAACCTGAATACGAATCGAAGATACGGTTACGAAGTACTCGCAAAGACGAATTCGAGCACTAAGAGAACACACGATTCCGACCACCCGAAGGCTCAAACTTCGACAACGGAAAGTAATTACCCCAAACTTTGGGAAATTACGAAAATGGCCCAAAACGCCCGAAAATCACGATACGTGATCGAATAACCAAACCGAAGTTCACAACACGTCTAACAAAGTTAAACGGACTTACGGGAAACTCGAAACAGCAGTTTCGGATGAGATTCGCAAGAATCGAACTCAAGTGCGGAAAAGTCGTTAAAAAGCACGGAACTCAACAAAACGGCACCGAAACGAACTCGGATGTCAAAAAGTGTAGAATTAATCATTCTCATAATGACGAAACGATCATGAGCGAGTCGTCAAAACGGACTTCCGCCGAAAAAAAAAGAAATTACCGGAAATTAAAATTACGGGTATTACATTCTACCCTCCTTAAAAGAAGTTTCGTCTCGAAACTTAAAACGGAGAAGCAATATCCACTGTCAGGAAGACTCGTCTAGATACACAAAATCCGAAAACTCGCACCCAGCGGCGAAACGCTGCAAGAAACGCAAAGAGACATACGGCGTGAAAACATGCTCCACGACAACCAACACAACGCCACTGATAGAGACATAATAAAACCAACAAGTGACAAGCGTCATCAAACAGATAATATAACCAAGTCGATTATCCGAACAATCACAAAACACAACGAACGAAAATCAATATGATTGACCACCCCAACAGTACATTAATCAAAACGCGAGCCAAACGCTGAACAAATACGGAATTCCACCGCCCAAGGGTTGGAAGATCGAAACGAGACTAATTTTCCGAACATAAGGAAATTAGGAAGGAGTCTGAACGTTCCACAATCATGAAACGGGGTCAACAAAATCTGAACAATCAATGATCGAACCACAACGACCGAACAACAATGATCAAATAACAATGATCGAACAACAACGATCAAATAACAATGATCGAACAACAACGATAAAAAAAACAATGATCGAGTAACAACGATCAAACAACAATGATCGAATGATAATAGCCGAACAATGACTCTGAAGTCCCCACTTCAACTCCAGACATTAAAAGAACTGGTAGAAAGTGAAAGATGTTACTTTCAAACAAGGTTCACAAGAATCGAACTGAACTCGGAAAAGTCACGATGATAAACAGATCAATCTGAAACAAGGTTACAACCAGGTCGAACGATGACAACCGAGACATCAAACAAGTTCAAACAGTATCGACGAACACGTGCAAGTCGATAGAATTGAGAAAGAGAAAATGCAGAAGCCAAAAATAATACGGGTATTATATTCGACCTCTTCTAAAAGAAGTGTCGTCCCCGAAACTCACTACAACGAAATCAAGGCGACAACACAACAAGCAACCGACAGAAACATCCTTCAGAGGCCTCTCAAAGCCGATTCTGATGACTGTGCTAAGCGCGAACTCCGGAAGTCTCGGTAAACCAATTCGCAAAACTGACTTCTGTGTCCCTCGAGTCCACACTTGAAATGTTTTACTAACGAGAAGGATAATTTGTACGTGCATGCCCCCGGCACAATACGTTTGAAACATCTTGGCTCGGCATACCAAAAATACAGATGCTAGATACAATGGAATATATGACATCGCAAAACAACAAACCGGAGATGCCAACTCAGCACAACAGAAAATCATGACACGCAACACATACGATGATTATTATCATAAAGCAACACATATATCAACGTCACAGCAACGACGACACCGTTCGGCGATCTCAACGGCCCGAACGATAACTAGCACATAATCAAAACATCATGAACAATCACACATTTACACAAACGTACAAACCCAAGCTTTAACAGCTCGCACATGTGCGATAGCACGCAAATCACCACGAAATGACAACGTTAAAGATCAACCTCACACTTATCACCGAGGGCTAATACAACGATTACGTGGCGAACGACTCAGCGCTCACACCACCAATTCAATCACAACTCGGGGGTTAACACCCTAAAGAAAGTGCGAACCTTATACATACATTCCTGCACCGCAAACAGGAACGAAAGGTTTTAAAAATGAAAACCACCCTTGAAAAAAATGATTTTGGAAACACTAGTTGATCTTGAGTATCACCTTTCAAAAAGTTGAACAAACATTATTGTCGAGACTTTGAAAACCATCATGCGTTTAATAAAAAAATGAGGACACTTTCTTTTAGCGAAAAACTTTCAGAATGCATTTGAAAATATCTCAAAATATTTCTGATCCTCAACTGGAAAATCTTTGAAATGTATTGCGGCATTAGAAAGCACCTTGAAAACACCGCAAGAAAATAATTCGTTGTACGTCTCGAAATTTAATTTTCTAAGATACTCAAGGTTTTCAAAAATTCAATAGGCCAGAATGCCCAAAACTCACAAAAATTCTTTATCAAACCGTCATAAAACATTCAAGGCCAAAATGCCAAAACTCGATTGAGGGAATCGGTTTTACGAATTAGAACTCAGTTTGCAAAATACTGAAAGTCATTTTTAAAGGACTCACGCAGCGGATAAAATACAGCTCGTAAATACATTAGCAGCGACACCGCCCCTCATACAAATAAAAGATGAGAGTCAAATACCCACACATCACGAAATCAAAATCCACATAAGGATTCAATCACTTAACGAATAATTACACAAGTAACTAGCATCAGACGAGGCACAAACACAAAGAAGGGAGACTTACATCCACAGGTCGCACGAAGATGATGGCTGCACCTCGATACTAATCACGACCGACACCTCAGACGATGCATCGCGACACAACTCAGTCAGACAAAATCTGACAAGACAAGACAAGACAAGACCCGACAACACAAAACTCGACCCGACAGCCTAGGTTTCCGCAACCTAAGCTCTGATACCATATTCTGTAACACCCCCAAACCACTCGGGAATATTACAGCGCCGTAGACCCTCTCCGTGAGGATCTACCAGGCTAAATACAGAAACACCACAATACAATACAATACAATACATACCAACATGGGTAATTAACGGACCATTAGACCGATTTGGTCTTTACCACAACACACACATCAACCATACATTACTCTTTCTCATAACTCATACCCACACAGGGGTTAACATAAATCAACGTTCCCGCATAAAGGAAAATAAACACAACGGAAGGACAAAACAAGACATCATCAAATACTCAACATCGGTCTTCATGTGATTTGTATCGCCGTCTTCCATCATCCTTCATAACGATTCTGTGAATTGCTCCCCAGCAACCTGCAAGTACCTGGACGCAACACAGACATCCACCCCCCGAATACTCGGGGGTTAGTAAAACTCCACTGTTTTGCTAGTGCAAGTATAAATACAAAGACAAGCCATACATATCATACTCCAAGAACATAGAAATCGTGAATGTACTTCCCGAGATAATTCACTTGATCAAAACAATTTAAATTACGAAAGATAAGAATAAAACCATTTTACAACTTACAAAACATTTTACGACCTCGGGAGTTTTTGAAAACGTTTGGGGTTTAAGAAGTCTCAAGACTTTCGAACACTTAGGGACACAGCCCAAAATCATTTACTTCAAAATACGATTCCGATAACAAAATAGGGGGTCCACGACCCAATAATAACATTTCAACCACAAACACTGGGGTCCGTGAATCAACTTATTCACATCACATACTCACAAGAATAACCTGACATAAACTACACCGTGTCAAGCATTACCATGACGACGGTCTCACAGAACGACAATAGAGAACACAACTTTGCAACTTGACCATACGGTCGAACTCAACACACCACAGAGCTATAAAACACAGAGCAACCACAGGACTCACGTACCCTTACCAAATTATCACAGTCAAGGGACAAATCACACACAACACATTTATCGGTGTCATTCCAGCCAAGTACGATACCATTTGGACTGCCATTCTAATCAGACGAAATATGCGCCAAAAATCACAGTTCTCCAACAAAACATTTCAAAGTTAACCGTTGGTACGAGACTCACGGCCTCCGTACCCCGCAGAGCCCCGTCGGACATCCACAGGTGGTTAACTTGATTCGTGATACGCACACTCACGGCAATACGTATCCCTAGAGGTCCCATCAGACCGTCCCTAGGTGAACATACACATATCATCCACAACGCCACGGGAGGCCATAATTCGAATACTAGAATATGCATACAAATGCTAGGTACTTCGCTAGAATGGCCACTTTAACCGGCATATACTCACAATTAATGTTACACAACGATAAGAAAATACCAATGCCAAACAACACCAAGTGTCCCAACCTCCTTACGAAGGAGTAACAACTAATATCACACAACGTCACATATTCACCGTACCATTACACAACTCAATACTCAATCTTCGGCAATTAATTGCAGTCTACTAAATTCACTAAAATATGTTCGATATCTTCCATCACACAACAATGATACACAAAATCAGAAAACACGTTTATTCACAAAGCCTACGAGTTATCTTCGAAGGAAAACCTTTATAAAAAACATACCGATCCTTTTTAAAAGTTCATTAAAACATTCGGATTGCACATAAAGTCATTTATCAATTATTCCGTCTACGAAACATGAAAAGTATGGGTAAGATACTTGCCTCGAAATCGGCACGCAAGTATTCCGATGAACACGGCTCAACCGGGAAGCTTCAAAACGCTCGATACCATCGAAAAGGAAGACGACGATGAACGGAAGGGTTCAACTCGGTTTCTTCGCAAGAAACTCGACCCTAACAACATATAATCAATAAATCATCGATCATACGAGGAAGAATAATCGTAGAACGCCCGAAAACCCCTCTAAGACATTTTACCGGACACCTTCAAGGCGTCGGTCAAGAACTCGACCCAAATAACGAATCGATACGATCCAACCATGGAATAACAAGGTAAATGATATAATACGTCTAAATAATCATCAATCCATCACAATCCTAAGTTAAATTGGATTAAACGGACGAAATCGAATAAAATACCGAAAATCCCCAAAATTAGATTTCTAGGAAATCTGACCTGATTCGGATGATCGGAGGATGTTATAGGATGGATGATTGATGATATGAACTCCAAGACTTTATGGATTGATTGTCCAACAACATCTCTCCATGATTAACCAAGCTCCAGCCGCAGAAGGGAAGAAAACGAGTGAAAAATGGCTGAAGAAAAACGTCTGCTGGCCTTAAATAGGTTGTCTGCCGGCCGCCTTACATACGTAACCGGCCATGACTTACGTACGTAACCGGCCATGGCCGACTCACTGCCTAGAAATGACGGAAACGGTACGACAAGCACGGCCGGGCCTTACGTACGAATCGCCTTACGTACGAATCGCCGAGCACTACCGGCCGTAACTCGCCAAGGCCGGCTACTGGGCCTGCATCGCCGGCCATGACTCGGCCGGGGCCAACTCCGACGGCCCGAACGACCCCGAAACCCGAACCTGAATAAGAATTGAAGATACGGTTACGAAGTACTCGCAAAGACGAATTCGAGCACTAAGAGAACACACGATTCCGACCACCCGAAGGCTCAAAATTCGACAACGGAATGTAATTACCCCAAACTTTGGGAAATTACGAAAATGGCCCAAAATGCCCGAAAATCACGATACGTGATCGAATAACCAAACCGAAGTTCACAACACGTCTAACAAAGTTAAACGGACTTACGGGAAACTCAAAACAGCAGTTTCGGACGAGATTCGCAAGAATCGAACTCAAGTGCGGAAAAGTCGTTAAAAAGCACGGAACTCAACAAAATGGCACCGAAACGAACTCGGATGTCAAAAAGTGTAGAATTAATCATTCTCAGAATAACGAAACGGTCATGAGCGAGTCGTCAAAACGGACTTCTGCCGAAAAAAAGAAATTACCGGAAATTAAAATTACGGGTATTACAAGCCTGCCGAGACACGGCCGAGACACCCGGCGCTGGTGTGGGCCGTTTGCTGCACCGTGTCCGGCAGCAGTATATATATGGCAGGACAGTCGGGTTTTTCATCATTTTTCTCACTCGTTTCATCCTCTTCCGCGGATGGAGCTTTGATTATCATGGAGGGATGTTGTTAGGTGTTAAATCCATGAAGTTCCTGAGTCCATAACATCGATTAATCATTCCATAACTTGCTCCGATCGGCCGAATCAAGGCAAGTTTTCTTAAAATCTAGTTTTGGGGATTTTGTTCGATTTATCCGTTTAATCCGTTTTAACTCAGAATAGTGATGTATTGATGATTTTTAAGCTATATTATATCAAATTCCTTGTTAGTCCTCGGTTGGATTGCCACGGATTTTTCATTTTATTGAGTATCTTATCGACGCCTTGAAGGTGTTCGATAAAATGTCACAAAGAGAATCCGAGCGTTCTACGCTTATTCTTCCTCGTTCGTTCGTTAATTTATTGATGTTATGATGTTAGGGTCAGATTCCTTGTGAAGAACGCGAGTCGGAACCCTTCCGTTCGTTGTCTTCGTCGTGGTACAAGCTTCCCGGCCGAACCGTGTTCTTCGGGGTATTCGGTATCGGTTATTAAGGCAAGTATCTTATTATACGACTTGTATCTTGCGACTAATAATCACGTATGAGATTTATAATGATTTTACTTGCCTTCGTAAATATGTTCCGTTTGAATTGGTTGTGTATTCCGCAATTCGAAGGCTTTGTGATAATAGTGTTATTTTGGTATATGTGTTAGCTGTTGTGCAATGTATTGCATACCGAACGTATGTTATGTTGGTTGTGTGTCGTTGATTGATGATAGTTGTTGAGAGTGTTGAGATTATGTTATGTGCGTGTGACGTACGATTTTGTGGTGATCAACGTGATTGATTAACTGTGCTCATTGTTGTATGTAATGTGAATGTGAATGTGGTGTGATGGAACGCTAAGTTCACTCGTGTGGGTTCGACGGGGCCTACGAGGATTCATGGCACAGGTCCATGGGATCAGAACTTAGTGTGTGGTGCTGAGGTCCAATCGTGCGGGTCTGACGAGACCTACGATGATTCATGGCACAGGTCCATTGAATCAGGACACAGTACGTCCAACCGTGCGGGTTCGACGGAACCTACGGTGACACGTGACACAGGTTCACAGGGTCGGGACTGGTTGTTGTGATTGTTGTGTTGGCTCAATCCGTGTGGATTGTTGAACCTACGGAGACTCGTGGCAAGCGATCACGGAGTCATGAGCATGATTGATTGTTGTGATTGTTGTGTTGGCTCAATCCGTGTGGGTTGTTGAATCTACGGAGACTCGTGGAAAAAGATCACGGAGTCATGAGCATGATTGATTGTTGTGATTGTTGTGATTGGTTAAGTCCGTGCGGGTTGTTGAACCTACGGAGACACGTGACAGGGGATCACGGTGTCACGAATCATGTTTTGTAAATCAAACTTTTTGTAAGAAAGTTTTAAGAAAAGAATGTTGGGCCGAGCCCCACGAGATTTATGGAAATTTTTTCTTACTGTAAATTATTGAAATACAATTTGAGATTTGGGTTAAGACCCTAAGATTTTCGAAAGGTTTTGAAATTCTAAAAATTCCCGAGATGATAATCTTATTTTCGAATGCTTCATAGCTTATCTTCCCTTGTAAAAACCTCCCGGGGATATTTTGATATTTGATTGTTATATTTGATTCACGATTATTACTTGCTTGTTATATTTCGTATGATTTGATACTTGCACTAGTAAAACAGTGGAGTTTTACTAACCCCCGAGTAATCGGGGATGGATGTCTGTTTTGCGTCCAGGTACATGCAGATTTAGGGAAGCAGTCACAGGATTGGCACAAGAGGATGACGAGCTGCGATACTAATCATGAGTCGAGAGTTGTTTGATTTTTGTTGTGTTGTCAGAGTTGATTTCAGTCTTCCGCTGTATTGTATTTCGACCCCTATGTGGGTAATGTCGTTTAAGTCAGTTTTATTGATTGGGTTGTGTGACCTCATCGGTCTGTGTATTCACGTGTAAGTGACCATAACGGTCAGTATTACATTATTGTTTGACCATGGTCGAGCAAGCATTTGGTTGTTTATGGATGTTTAGCCTAGTAGATCCTTGTGGAAAGGGTCTACGACATGTAATATTCCCATATGGTTTTGGGGGTGTTACATAAATAAAGAAACATCCATTGCCTTATATTGATGATTTACATAATAACAAGTACAATGCCCTCACTCAACATCCTCTGAGTGGCATTCGAGGGCATACTCCTAACAGTTGCCGCCTAGTTGGAAGTTCAATGGATACCTTAAGCATAAACGAAAGGAAATGACTCTTAAAATATTAGTTGCTAAGCTCCAAACTGAAGCTCAAGTCCATGATCAAGACTTGAGGACCAAAGCTCCTATGGATGCTAAGGCTAATCTGACTGAAGGTGGGGGCGGACCTTCCAAAAAGCGTCCACGTCCTACCAAAGGCAAGGGAAAGGATCTGACACCTCCGACAAAGTTTACTGGAATGTGCTACAACTGTGATAAGCCCATCCATATGGCGAAAAACTGCCGAAAGCCGAAGAAGAACAAGGGAAAGGGCAAAGTCAACCATGTCGAGAAGGACTTTAACTCTTGGGACAAAGATGACCTTGCTGCCATGATCACCGAGGTAAATCATATCTCGAAACCTAACCCTGTTACTTGGTTTCTTGATACATGTGCGACTGTTCACATCTGTGTGAACCGAGACTTGTTTTTCACTTACAAGGAGATTCTAGACCGCTTCATCACAGAGGCAAGTGATCGTACCTCTCCAGTTCTTGGAATTGGGACTGTTGTGCTTCAATTCACCTCCGGTGTGGAGATAACTCTGAAGGATGTGCTGCATGCTCCGACAATCCGCAAGAACTTGGTGTCTGGTGTCAAATTAGTTAGAGCTAAATTTGATGTAGACCTTCATAGTGATTTTATGATAATACGCAAGTTTGGCAAGACTCTCGGGAAAGGTCATATTGTCGAGGATATGTTCAAACTTAGCGTTTGTAATTGTAAGCCTCCAAAGGCAGTTGCTAATAATAACGCTACAACTTCTGCTTATTTGCTTGAGTGCTCAAATTTATGGCATTGTAGATTAGGTCATGTGAATCTAAATGCTATAAAAATATTAGTAAACTTAGATTTACTAAATAAATGAAATCAAAAATCAAAACAAATCTGAGATTTGTGTTGAGGCAAAAATGATGAAGCTACTGTTTCATTCGGTAAAACAGAATATAAAACCCCTTGAATTAATTCACACAGACGTGTGTGATTTAAAATTTGTGCAAACTAGAGGTGGTAAGATGTACTTTATCACTTTCATCGATGACTGCACAAGATATTATTATCTTTATCTTTTGAGAAGTAAAGATGAGGCTATTGAAGCCTTTAAGAACATCAAGAATGAAGCCGAGAATCAATTAGGCTGTCGTATTAAGATGGTTCTAAGTGATATAGGAGGCGAATGTGTAGCTCCGTTTGAGGAATTATGCAACGAGAGTGGTATAATTGATCAAACCACGACTCCATTTACACCACAATCTAATGGCGTTGCTGAACGTAAGAATCGAACACTTAAAGATATGATGAATGCCTTATTAATTAGTTCAGGGTTGCCCCAGAACATGTGGGGGGAAGCTGTCTTGACAGCCAACTACATATTGAACAAGATTCTGCTCAAAGGTAAGGATGTTACTCCTTATGAGTTGTGGAAAGGTAGAAAACCATCGTACAAATATCTCAAAGCGTGAGGGTGTTTGGTGAAAGTTGAGGTGCCTCTACCTAAACAAGTTAAAATTGGTCCTAAGACGATCGATTGTATGTTTATTGGTTATGCACTTAACAACAGCACTTACAGGTTTGTTATATACAAATCAGAGATACCCGACATTCATGTAAATACAACGATTGAATCAAGAAATGCTATATTCTTTGAAAATATCTATCCATATAAGAATAAGGTTGATCCTAACTCTAGCAAAAGAGTTGATGATGAAGCTACAAGTTCTAAACTTGTAGATGAGCCTATGTGTTATGAAACCATAGATGAAACTCAAGCTCGAATACGGTGTTATCTGAACGACCAAACAGAAAGCGACCTAGGTCTGCACTAGTCAATGTAGAACATAGACGAGGTACTAGAGTACGGAAAGTAAAGATATATGGACCAGACTACGTCGTTTTAATGTTAAATGGTGAACCGGTATTAGTAAAAGAAGCTTTATCCAGTCCAGATGCGGCTTTTTGGAAAGAGGCAATAGACATTGAGATTGAGTCTATTATGCTAAATCATACTTGGGTGTTAGTTGAACCACCATAGGGTTGTAAGGCTTTAGGATGCAAATAGATCTTAAATAAGAAGTACAAGTCTGACGGTATTATTGACAAATATAAGGCCCGACTTGTAGTTCAAGGCTTTAGGCAAAAACCTGGTTATGATTTCTTTGATACTTACTCGCCCGTGACAAGACTTAAATCTATTAGGGTGCTACTCGCTATTGCTGCTTTGCACAATCTCGATATTAATCAAATGGATGTTAAGACTGCATTCTTGTATGGGGAGTTGGATGATGAAATCTATATGAAACAACTGGAAGGGTTTGTAGTACCTGGGAAAGAGCACATGGTATGCAGACTACAACGGTCTTTATATGGTTTGAAACAAGCACCTCTGCGGTGGCATTTGAAATTTGGTGAAGTGATGTTGTCAAATAATTTCAATATCAATGAGAGTGACAAATGTGTCTATGTTAAGAAAACGGGTGACAATTATGTTATTGTTTGTCTATATGTAGATGACATTTTGATAATGGGTAGCAACTCTCGTGTGATTGGTGAAATGAAACGAATGCTAAGTAAGAATTTTAGCATGAAAGATATGGGTTTGGCTGATACTATTCTTGGAATTAAGATTATAAAAATGCCTAACGGAATTGCTTTGACGCAATCTCATTATGTTGAGGAAGTGTTAAGGAAATTCAACGCTTTTGATAAACCTATTGCCAAGACTCATTGGGAACCGAATGTTCATCTGATTAATCATAAGGGTGAAACCTGCGGGTCAAGATGAATATGCTAAGATCATTAGGATTTTGATGTATCTGTCAAATTGTACCGTCCTGATATAGCATGCTCGGTTCACAAGTTGAGTAGCTACACAGCTAGTCCAAGTAAAGAACATTGGAGGGCTCTAGAACGAGTACCGAGTTATTTAAAATATACTCAGATCTTTGCAATTCATTATTCAAGAGAGCCTGTTGTACTTGAAGGATGCAAATAGATCTTAAATAAGAAGTACAAGTCTGACGGTATTATTGACAAATATAAGGCCCGACTTGTAGTTCAAGGCTTTAGGCAAAAACCTGGTTATGATTTCTTTGATACTTACTCGCCCGTGACAAGACTTAAATCTATTAGGGTGCTACTCGCTATTGCTGCTTTGCACAATCTCGATATTAATCAAATGGATGTTAAGACTGCATTATTGTATGGGGAGTTGGATGATGAAATCTATATGAAACAACCGGAAGGGTTTGTAGTACCTGGGAAAGAGCACATGGTATGCAGACTACAACGGTCTTTATATGGTTTGAAACAAGCACCTCTGCGGTGGCATTTGAAATTTGGTGAAGTGATGTTGTCAAATAATTTCAATATCAATGAGAGTGACAAATGTGTCTATGTTAAGAAAACGGGTGACAATTATGTTATTGTTTGTCTATATGTAGATGACATTTTGATAATGGGTAGCAACTCTCGTGTGATTGGTGAAATGAAACGAATGCTAAGTAAGAATTTTAGCATGAAAGATATGGGTTTGGCTGATACTATTCTTGGAATTAAGATTATAAAAATGCCTAACGGAATTGCTTTGACGCAATCTCATTATGTTGAGGAAGTGTTAAGGAAATTCAACGCTTTTGATAAACCTATTGCCAAGACTCATTGGGAACCGAATGTTCATCTGATTAATCATAAGGGTGAAACCTGCGGGTCAAGATAAATATGCTAAGATCATTAGGATTTTGATGTATCTGTCAAATTGTACCGTCCTGATATAGCATGCTCGGTTCACAAGTTGAGTAGCTACACAGCTAGTCCAAGTAAAGAACATTGGAGGGCTCTAGAACGAGTACCGAGTTATTTAAAATATACTCAGATCTTTGCAATTCATTATTCAAGAGAGCCTGTTGTACTTGAAGGGTATAGTGATGCTAATTGGATATCCGAATCGAAAGACTCATTTTCTACGAGTGGATATGTGTTCACTATTGAGGGTGGTGCTGTATCTTGGAAGTCCAAGAAACAAACTTGTATTGCAAGGTCTACCATGGAATCTGAATTCATAGCTTTGGATAAAGCTGGTAAAGAAGCTGAATAGCTTAAGAATTTCCTCGAGGATATTCCATGTTGGACGAGACCTGTGCCGTCTGTGTTGATACACTGTGATATCCAAGCTGCTATTGGATGGGCACAAAATATGTTTTATAACGGTAAGTCTCGACATATTCGTCGACGACATAATGTCGTGAGGCATCTGATCTTGAGTGGGATTATCTTAATTGACTATGTAAGGTCAATAGATAATCTGACGGATCCGCTAACGAAGAGTATTAATCGAGATCAAATGTATAAATTGTTAGAGGGAATGGCTGTTAAATCCACATATTAAGGATGATTATAGCGGAAACCCAACCTTGTAGATTGGTGGATCCCAAGAGCTTGGTTCAATAGGATAACGAAGTTACAATAATCTGTATGTTAAAACACTCTGTTGCTATCCAAAATATTATCCGGAGATAGATATTGCTGGAATGGATGGGCAGCAAACAAAGTGCGAGAGCACGTCCGTGGTGGTGTAAATAACACAAGATTTACCGGGTTTGTTAGGCCTGGGCTTGAATGCTCTCGCGAGATGTTATTAATACGAATACGTTTGAGTACAAATATTAATGTAAGAATGCGATTACAATGAGTATAAAAGATCCTAGTTATCTAGCTCTGTGTGTTCTTGGTCTCGATTACAATGCGATTACAATGAGTGTAAAAGATCTTAGTTATCTTGAGCGAAGCTCTGTGTGTTCTTGGTCTCATTTCTGCTGACCGTCTTATGGGTTAAGAGGTCTCGAGAGTGAGAGAGAAAGATGTCCGAAGTGTATAGCGTTGCCAAGAGAGTGAAGCCAACTGTGAAACAGCGAGAGAAGCAGTCCTTTTCCCAAGTGCAGGATGCCTTCTATTTATAGGACTGGCCCTAGTTGGGCGATCGCCTTACCTGTATTATAATAAGGGGGCGATCGTCTTGCAGCACGTGGGTTGGTTGCCTTAAAGTCCGCGGCTGTTGCTGGCAGCCAGCTATGCGAGCCAATGAGGAGCCTGCACGCGTACTGAGTCACTGTCCCGGGATGTCCCACTTTGCACCTTTCGGCGGGTCTGTCGGTAGGTGAGATTGTTGACAGGCTGTGGTCAACGATCCATGTTCTGCGGTGCCTTTTCCGAATCTACACGTTGGTATCTATCCCGAGCTTTGATCTTCGCCGACTTGATGGATGCTAGCATTATGTAGCATGAGGCGGTCGTCTTTGGCCCGGCACCAGAGTCGATCGCCAGGTTCCCAAAGACGATCGCCTTAGATGTCGATCGCTCGACACTTGGGTTTGATCTGGGGCCTTCGATCGGTAGGTCTGCCTCGGCTATTTGACTCTGGCTCGGTCGCCCGGTCTCTGTGCCGATCGTCTGTTGAGATATACAAATCTCAACACAACAATTGCCCCCCAGCTTGCTCCGATGTTGAAGACATGGTGTGAGGTGGTTCTATTGGCGATCGTCTAGGATAAAGATGGGCGATCCGTTGATCGGACTTTGGTCTCGGATTTGGGCGATCTGATCGCTTGGCGAGCTATCTTCGGTCTTGTACCTGCAATCTTCAATTTTGCCGATTCCTCGTGGAAAGCTGATTGTTTCGTCGTTGAGGAACCGTGCACAGTCGCGGAGTTCGATGGACCGACCTCCATGACCGTGTCTTATGCGCGAGCGACATTCCAACTGTAGGTTTGTCTCGTGACTCATTTTATTGTGAGGGTCCTCCACTAGGCTGCGCCCGCCTCGTATTTAAACGAAGGGCATGTGGTCTCGGTATGGAGGAGTCCTTGCGCGGGGCGTCGTCGGATTAATCGACTCCATGTCCGCGGCTTGTTAGCACTTTTCTACCTAGGATCGTCATGTTAGATGGCAATCCTCGACGGTATACGTTTTGATGAGGGTAGGGACGTGTCGCATTGTCCGGGTCCACCAAGTTAGATGATGAATCTTTGAGGCCGAGCGAGCGTGTCCACTGATTTGTTTGGAGGGTCCTTCGGTACGCCCGCCTCGTATTTAAACGAAGGGCGAGCGATCGCAGCCCAAAGGAACCTTGCATGGCCAAAGCAGTCAGTTCCATCGACCACCAGGACCATGGCTACACTCTTCTACCTCGGATCGTCATGTTAGATGCCGACCCTCGACGGTGTACGTTGTGCGGGGGAGGCGATCTCGTGCCTTAGTCCATCATGTTAGATGATGAACTGTAGATGGCGAGTGAGTCCTCCATTTTTGGAGATGTTGCTTGATTCTGGCGATCGGGTTGGAAGACTGATGATCGTCGTTCGGTCGCCGATCGCGTTACTCATAGGTGGAAAAGTAACCTTTGCCTGGCCAAAAAGTCTGCGGCCTTTGCGCGGAATATCGCGTAGGTCGGGGGGATGTCCTTCGTAAGATGCCTGAACATATGCGAAAGACCATCGAATCCCCCTAGGACCGAGTAGAGGGCGATCTCATCACTCATGGGCTCGCCGTTGAGGATTATCTCATCCACCCGGTCGATGTAGTCTGCGTCGGACTCTTCTTCCCCTTGCCTGATTTTCATCATGCGATGGGGACCTTCTGGTCGAGCGACCTTGGCAGCGAAGTACGATGTGAAGTCGTTCGCCAGTTGTTCAAAGGAACTGATCGATCGCGGTGGCAATGAGATGTACCACCTATGGGCCAGGTCGCCCAGTGTCAACGGGAACATCCAGCACCTGGTCGCGTCTGATGCCCCACACCCAGTCATGTAGATCCGGAACTTGCTCAGGTGAGTCTCGGGGTCCGACCTCCCCTCCTATAAAGGTGTTTGAGGTGGAGCGATCCTTGGCTGCACGGGGGCGATCTCGATGCGGATCGCGAGTGGCTCGCTCGGCCCGGCGATCTTTCTCTTGGCGCCTGCCCCAGATTTCAGGAGCGCCTTCATGTCATCGAGTTGACGCTGCATAACGGCCATCGCCGTGGCTTGGTCGCTCGTGGTTTGGCTCTCAGAGAGGGAGCCGAGGTGATCGTATACCGATATCCTGACTCTGCGGGTGGCGATGAGGTCATCACCGCCGATCTCGGTTCTTCGGCGAAGACGAGCCAGGTGGCTGGTCGGCCTTCTGGGAGTTGGGTAAGCTGAACTCCTGGTGACGGATTCGGGCTCCGTCGTCTCGTGGCTGGGGCCAGAATGCCCCGGTCGCCATGATGGGTCGCTGCCTAGGCGGCTGAAAACGGAACAGCTCCGCCTCGCGAGTGCTTCTGCTCGTGAGTCGGGGCTTCCTGACGGTCGCTCGACAAGTAACCCCTTGAGCTTCCGCTTTCCCGCGCGGCAAATAGCCGATGGGGCAATTGCGGGCGCGTCGAATGCTCTCCGTCGCTCCCTTAGGATGGCCATAGCCTCCTCGATCTATTCCGCGGTTTGGAACTGGTCGAGCGAAAGGCTGGGGCTGTGCCTCAGGTGCGGGATCGAGAGTCTCGCGTCGCCGCAGCTACCCTCTGCTGTAGGCTGAGGCTCTGACTGAGCCGGAATAAGGCGTCCGGCGGATCAGAGAGTGGCTTTCTTCGATGTAGAGGCAGACGTCATTATTCTGAAGGCTTTTCTCTGAAGAACAGTGAGTGTTTCTTCAGGTATATGCCCCGGAGAACAGTGAGTGTTCTTCGGGTCGGTTGGAATGAAAATGAAGGTTTAGATGCCCTTCTTCTAGCGCCATTTGTTGCTACCCAAAATATTATCCGGATATAGATATTGCTGGAATGGATGGGAAGCAAACAAAGTGCAAGAGCACGTCCGTGGGGGTGTAAATAACACAAGATTTGCCGGGTTTGTTAGGCCCGGGCTCGAATGCTCTCGCGAGATGTTATTAATACGAACACGTTTGAGCACAAATATTAATGTAAGAATGCGATTATAATGAGTGTAAAAGATCCTAGTTATCTAGCTCTTGAGCGAAGCTCTGTGTGTTCTTGGTCTCGTTTCTGCCGACCGTCTTATGGGTTAAGAGGTCTCGAGAGTGAGAGAGAAAGATGTCCGAAGTGTATAGCGTTGCGAAGAGAGTGAAGCCAACTGTGAAACCGCGAGAGAAGCAGCCCTTTTCCCAAGTGCAGGATGCCTTCTATTTATAGGACTGGCCGTAGCTGGGCGATCGCCTTACCTGTATTATAATAATGGGGCGATCGTCTTGCAGCACGTGGGTTGGTTGCCTTAAAGTCCGCGGCTGCTGCTGGCAGCCAGCTGTGCGAGCCAATGAGGAGCCTGCATACGTCCTGAGTCGCTGTCCCGGGAGGTCCCACTTTGCACCTTTCGGCGGGTCTGTCGGTAGGTGAGATTGTTGACAGGCTGTGGTCAACGATCCATATTATGTAGCATGAGGCGGTCGGCTTTGGCCCGGCACCAGAGTCGATCGCCAGGTGCCCAGAGACGATCGCCTTAGATGTCGATCGCTCGACACTTGGGTTTGATCTGGGGCCTTCGATCGGCAGGTCTGCCTCGGCTATTTGACTCTGGATCGGTCGCCCGGTCTCTGTGCCGATTGCCTGTTGAGATGTACAAATCTCGACACAACACACTCAAACATACCTATTCTCTGAGAACAGTGTGTGATTGTTTACCTACATGTGGTGAGGTTAAGTCTTATGATTTTTAATGATTCTTGATTACCTCGGAGAGGTCAAGTATAGCAGGATACTTGGGGATAAGAATCATCTATATAAGTGTGAAGTGAGGGCCGCTTCAGTTGATACACTTATGAATCCAAAGGGGTGTCCAAGGCCGAAAAGGACACAAAACGTTAGAACGGACGGAATTGAGATGATATTGTGTCTATATTATTGTCTCGGTAGACACCATGGAGGACTAGTTCAAGGTTTTTCATGACCACTATGCCGCCAATATACTCGATGATGTTGACCATGGATAAGTTCAAGGTCACAAGCCACCTTGCCAAATGCAATATTGTCTCTTGAGGACTGAACTATGCATTTGCATTCAGTTTGCATTGGCATTCTTACTCATGTGGGGGATTGTTGGAAATGGTTTAGTAATTAACCATTTATTAAGAATAAATATTGTTAATTAAATATTTATTATTTAATTAAAATATTTATTGAATGTTAATCTATGTCGTGAGTAGATGAACGTGTTATATTTAATATTTCTATACCAATTTTTGGTTAGTGAGATATTATATATTAAAGTTGGATGTTGGAGTAGGAACTAACATGTTATATATCATGTTAGTTGTCCCACATTGATTGTGCATGAATGTTTTGACTTGTATTTAAAGTCTTTGTCTATATGGACTTAATAATAAGTGGGTTGGTATGTATGGGTTTCCTGGCACACAAACACACACGCGCGGGCGCCGCCGGCGCCGATCGACCGACCGACCGTCCATCCGTTCATCGGGTCGGGTCGGACAGGGCACGGGCCCAGGCTCAGGCTCAGCCAGGCCCAGAACTTGGATCTTGGCAATTGGTGCTTTAGGCTGGTGTTTGAGCTTATCTTTTTGGACCAAATCCGTAAGTCCACTAACCTTTTGGTATGGATCAAACCTTTTGGAATCGACCAAGACTCTTGAGTTGCCTAGTAAATACTTCACTCCAAGATGCAAAACTCTTCATCCGACTGAGCCCTTTGGGCGTCTGAAATCGCCAGCCATCGTGGTAGGATTAATGGCGACGAATCCCTTCATCTGATCAAGAAGTGCTATATAAATCAGCATTTGGTCATTGCAGAATTTACGAAAAAAACACTGCATTTTCTCAAAGCATAGCATATCATATTCAAGTTCAGTCTCAGTTCAGAATATTATTTGTAATACACGTGCATGTATCGTATTATTCCAACGATAGGAGCTCTCTACTATTAGAGGTGCCCAGAAAACTCGGACCCGGCGGGTCAACCCGTCGACCCGCCCAATCCGTCGGACCCACCGACTCGGACCCGTGGTATACACGGGTGGGGTCCGGGTCTTACCTTTCCCGACCCATCGACCCGCCGGGTCCAACCCGAATGACCCGGTGGTGAATTAAAAAAAAAATTTTGGCCGTTGGACCCGGCGGGTCCAACGGCCAGAATTTCAAATTTAAAAAAAGAAAAATCGAAAATTCTATCCATAAATACTATCCCAATCCATCTCATTTTCTCACACCTTCATTCTAATCTATCTCTTAAACTCTCATTGCTAATTGCTATACTATTTAATCTCTCTCTTTTTACTAGCATTTAATCATTATGTCGAGTTCTGACAAGGGAAACGGTATTGCTACGTCTCCCAAAAATTCCAAAATGTCCAAGTTCGATCGAATAGTTATTTGGGGCAAATCGAAGAAACCGTGTGGGATAACTATTCGGGAGCCCCAAAACCAACCTCCGTCCGGTTTTGAAAATGAAAGTCAAGAAGATGAATATGATGCTATACATGAAAGTATCTATTATGGTAGTACAACAACTACTAGTGAAGAAAAAGTTGACCCCCCGGAATTTCGACGTGTCCCAAATCGTCAACAACTGCAAAATATTGACGAAGAAATGGACCATGAAATCGATGCACTCTTCATGACGTACCAACTCCGACGCAAAAATCAAAGTCGAAGCGTCCTGCGGCAAGCCAAGCCGAAGAAGAACCTCCTTATGTTGAAGAGTTATCGTCCAAGGAGGAAGAAATTGTGAAAGGAAGAGGAAACAAGGAAACTAAAGCGAGAAAGAAGCCTGCCCCTGTTGTAGAAAAAAAAACCGATATCCGAACTTTTTTGAAAACACTTTAAGAAGGAAAAAATGATGGATGGTTCGATGAAGGTATTTTGCAACTACTGCAACAAATAAAATTCGTGGATAGTGTTGAAAGTCAAACTTGAAAGTTTGTGTTCTCCTAATATTGTGGATAATGTTGAAAGTCAAACTTTGTTTGAAAATATTCATGATGTTGAACAAGTAAAGTTGATTTAAAAATAGTTGTGAAACTGTTTTTGCAGAATATTTAGCTAAATATGGAGATATAATTCAAACTCAAAAAACAAGAACTAGGACTACCAAGACATTTAATAATTCGAATTCTTTCTGGCTCCCACTAACCCATTTCAACAACAACTCTATAATATAGCAAGAAATAGGTGGTAGTAACGTCGGTCAAAGAAATGACTTTAGTCGATATTATGCAACTAGTTTTGTGTTGGAGGATGACAATGCAGGTACATTTGATTAGTTAGATTGTGGAAGAGAAGGGGAACCGAGTTTCCCATACTTTCCATTATGGCACAAGAAATTCTTGCAGTTAGGGGTGTATTTCGAACCGAACATTCGTGAAAATTTCACGAAAATGTTCGTCAACGTTCAGTTCGTGTTCGGTTCGGTCAAATTCGAACAGTTCGCGAACATGTTCGTTACATACACGAACCGAACACGAACAAAATAATATACGTTCGTTAGTTCACGAACAGTTCGCGAACAAAGGTTTTTTTATATATTTATTAATAATTTTACAATAATTAATAAATATAATTAATAATTTTATAATAATTAATAAATATATATACAAAATAAAATCTACCATTCCAAAATCCTTAATTTCTAAATCTATCTTCTCTTTTTATTTTATTAATTATTAGAACACAAACGAACAAACGAACGATCAAAACGAACGAACAATCGAACGCTAACGAACGAACACGAAATATGTGAAATTTTAACGAACCGAACACGAACAAGTGGTTTGCAATTTTACCAAACACGAACACGAACCGAACGAATCGAATCCTTAACGAACGAACGTTCGTTAAAGTCACCGTTCGGTTCGTTCGGTTCGAAATACACCCCTACTTGCACTGCACACATCCACTGTCCCCGTTGAGAGTGCTTTTAGTCAAGGAGACTATAGGTTGGACGAGCGGAGATCCCGAATGACGTCAAAAAATCTCGAGGCTCAAATGATGCTTAAAGACGCAACAAAAGCCGAGTTACGAGATCAAGAAAATAAGTGGGATGACCTATTAGCGGACCAAGACGCCTATCAAGAAGGCACTACTGAAGGAGAGTCCAGTCAAATGAGTCAAGCCGACGATCAATACGACGACGACATCGACTTCGACTAAAGGTAAATAAGATAAGTCATGTAAGTAAAAAGTACTACGTAGGGCTTTGATTACTCACGAGGATACGTAGGCAATTTAATTTTAAGTGAAAACTTAAAATTAAATACAAGCCCATTTTTTTTAATTTTTCTTAATTAAAAGAACTACGTAGAGTTTTGATTTCTCACGAGGATACGTAAGCAATTTTATTTTAAATGAAAACTTAAAATTAAAATACAAGCTCATTTTTTTCAATAATTATTTTGTTCATTATAGTTACTTTTTCGTGGATAAAATGACAATAAATAAAATTTTATAAATATTTTAAAAAAAATATCACGAGTCGGATTCGAACCCGGATCCGGACCCCCCGGACCGACGGTGGGCACCTCTATCTACTATTTGTACTGCCGAATGATTCATGACATTTAGAGCGGTCATTTATTATATGTAGAAATAATTGGTCAATAAATAAAACCAAATACTGACTCGACGAGACTCGAGCACGACGTGCCCACTCAAGGGTGACAATTGTACTCGCCCGAACCGAGCTAAATAGATTTATCGCCAACTCGACTGGACCCGATGAAACTAAACCCGATTCCGAAAATTGAAAAACTGAATGCGAACTTGGGCGTACCCTACAGAAATCCGACCCGTTTAAAGCCCTATTTCCATCCCATTTTCATTTTCTCTCCTTCCTAGATTCCACACCTGGCAGTTCTTTTACGCTTAGTTCCCGAGTTTTAGTAAACGAAAGAAAAGAAAGGAAAAGAAAGTCAAGAGAGAAAAGAAGAGAAAGGAAAGTGGAAGGAAATTGTATTATGTGTTCCCGAGTTTGAAGGAAGTGAAAAGAAAATTAATCATTTTGTTTTTTTCTCTCTACATCCTTTCAAATCGGAAGGAAAGTTAGGACGGAAAGTTTTCTTTCCATTTCTTTCCGTTTCTTTTCATTAAAAAACTCAGGAAAATCAAATATTTTTTCTTTCTTCTTATTTCCGTCTATTTCCCTTCTTTTCTCTCGTTAAGTTAAACTCGGGAACTAAGCGGTAGTTACGGAAACATGCGAAACTTGCTGAGTGATAGGTGAAGAAAGTAGTAGTAGTAGTTGAATCACTTGGTTTTGGTTCTGAAGGGAACACCGGTATTATTTGGGAGGGCTTTTGCTGTCTTGTTAGGTGGGAGGCCTTTCTCCGCTTCTCGTTTTCTTCATCTGTAAGTTCCTTTTGCGATTTAATTTCATCCATTATTGCAGATCTGGTGATTTTCTCGGTGTGTGTGTGTGTGTGTGTTTCTGTTGCTTTTATGGTGGTAACTCGAAATCCAGGAAGAATCTGGACAGAAATAATTAGGAATCAGGGCTTTGATTCATAAACTTCTAGAAAAAGAAATTCGAGAAAATGTTATCAAGAAGAGTTGGATTCTCGCCATTTTCCATGGACATAGTTACCTTTCAGCTTACTTGATTTTGATCTGTAATAGCAAATGAAAGATAAAAGGGAAAATGAAGCATTTAAAAGGTATTCAAAATTATGGTTAGATTGAGGGCTTTAATTTGGTGTTCATCCCGCACTATGCAATATTAAAGAAATGAATTTCAAACAGGAAAGAAGGGGAAAAGGAGAAAATTGTTTTTCTGAAACTTGTTTTACCATTTGCATCTTCGTCTCAAAGCTTTTGATCTCTACTGTATCAGCCCTTAGATCTCATTAGTCTTCTATACATGAAATATCAGCCCTGTGAATTTAGTACAACCTACCCCCCTCACTTGAGGAGGGTATTTTGATTAAGGTACAACCTTTTAATTTTAGTCATTTTAACGAAGGTACAACTCGTTTTTAACCATCTATTCTTGCGTATTTTTTATTTATTTTTTCAATCAACTAATATAGTAATTTATATAATGAAAATCTTTAATTTAAGGAACGTTATATAAATTTAATTATATATTAAAATTTTATCTTGAAAGTACCCACTTCTATTGCAACGGAGGGCAACGGAGGGAGTATTATAGTATGGGTGATATATCATGATCCCATTAGGGTATATTGATTGTTGACACGGATACGAATTATCCGGGGAGAGGTGGATACGTATCGGTCGGAGTATATGTAGGAATATCGTAGCGGAAGTCTTTTTGCGAGTATGGGGTTTTTGGATGTATTTTGTGGGAGTAATATCGAATATAACAATAAAAATATCGAACAAGAAGACTTGAACGATCAAGAACAAGAGTTTATCGAATTAGACCTATAACTCGATAAGGTGATTTCTTCCCAAGACCTATTGAGAATCAATCGGATTAATACTCAGCAGCGTCGAATAAAAATCAAGTTTCGGTAAAAATCATTTACCAATGATAGAAACACAAAGTGTATTCTTTCACATTCAACATTCATAATACTCTCTATATTACAATGCTTATACAAGCTATATATAGCAAACCTCAAGTCTACCTAAAAGTTAAAGAAAATAATTCAAAGATCAAAATCTTTGAATAATCAAAACAAATCAAATAAAATAAGAAAAAGAAACATCAATCACAAAATATGGGAACACAATCCCTAAAATAAGTAAAGAAAGGAAAAGAGAAGACAAAACACACAAAAATCAGCAATTAAAAAGGTAAATTTGCCGTAGGACACGGGCCGTGTCGCTTGACACGGCCGCGGCGCGCATCTGGCGGGCAGGGACTCGACCGTGTCCGACTGACACGGTCGCGGCGCGACAGGGACGTCCGACAGCGACTGGTCCGACAGTGACTCGGCGCGATAGGGACGTTTGGCAGGACTCGACACGGGCGCGGCGTGACAGGGACGTTCGGCAATGACTCGACCGTGCCAGGCGACACGGTCGCGGCGTGACAAGGACGTCTGACAATGACTCGGCCGACAAAGGACTTGGCATTGACTCGGCCGTGTCCTGGAGCACGGCCGGGCCCTGGACAGTCATTTTCGGCATTTCGGCGAGTAGGACTCGGCCGTGTCGCCTGGCACGTCGGGTTCGACCGATGATGACCTTGGCATTTCAGACGAGTACAAAGACGGGCCGTTTGACGACACGAAGTTCGGTCCGGTGCGGCATTTTCCGGCAGGTGTGATATTTTCCGGCAGGTGGTGATTTTTCCGGCAGGCGACGACATTTTCCGGCAGGTTGTGTCATTTTCCGGCTTGTGTCCGTTTTCTTGCCCAAAAATGTTGCCGTACGTGCATGACGCGTTGTAAGGTCATTTACGTCGATCCTTGCTTCGGTTTCTTTATTCGGACTATTCAATTCCGTATCATCCCCTCCCCCTTTAAAGGTAATTGTCCTCAATTCCGAACTTCCTCCGTCATCAAGATAATTAATTAAAGCCTCTAAGTACTTGATCTCGAAAATGTCCGCAGTACGTACATGGCCCAAAATCTTGAGACGATAGGTAGTGGGGCCCCCTCGAGAATCACCAACAAAATAACTATCATTATTAATAAAATAATAATAATTACTCCGCCAGGTAATACCGATATCATGACATGAGTGGACATCTGAAATGGGAAGCACGACAGTAATAATAGGTCGCCCTTCATCGGATGCCACTTCAAGCCCTGGGAAAAACGCTTCGTCGTTGTCTTTCATGTTAAACACTTGGTAAGGCTCGGGATATAGATGTTCCGGAATCATAACATCCTCGTGCTCCGTATCATAAACTGGAAACGCCTCATTGGAGTTTGCCTCATAAAATGGACAAAAGTCTTCAAAACAACTTTCATCGAGATATGGATCGTCGTCGGGCACAACATCAAAAATGGGAAGTATTATTGATTTCACATCTAATTCACCATCAAGAATGGGAAACACATGATCAATTACGGACTCCTCTTCGTCAACTGGTTCTGCATCAAATACCGGTGGCCCTTCATAATCCGACCCAATTTCCATGACACAAAAAGGCTCCTCACCATTAAAATAATTTGGTCCGTTTTGGTCAATTTGGCCAACACAACCAAATGGCCCATGATCAAAGTAGCAAGATCCAGGTTCGTCGACTAGGGAGACACGGCTCAACTCATCTTCTTCGTTGAATTGCTCCGTTGAAAACTCTGTCTCGTCTACTTCATTGAAAATGGTGGTAGGGACATCGTCTTCGTCAAAAAAAACTTCGCTGGAAATTCTTCGATGAAAAAAAAATCTTTGATCAAAGGTTGGCGGCGGGGCGTCGAAGGATTGGTGGTGGGGAAACAACGACTGGTGGTAAGATGTGGTTTTGAACCTTCGCTTGAAATATTTTCTGAATTTTTGCCAATCTGTAATTTTAGGCTTACGTTGTTGTGAACAGGACTGTTTCAATTTTTGCCACCAGAAGGCGGCGCTACCGCGGAGGCGCTTTGTCACCAGCGAAACGCGACGGTTGATCGGGACAGCCTTGAAGTCCGCGTGCTCCTCACAAGCACGGAGCCAATCTATGCACGCATCTGGATTACTAGATCCGTGAAACTCCGGTATGCTGCGGAATTTAGCCAAGAAATCAATATCGTTGGCGTCGTTTCTGCGTCTTGCTTGCATACGTGGTTCCGGTAAGCCATTTAGTGCGTCACCGAGTTTGATCAAGAAATCGAGATCGGAAAAATCCATAACAAGAATCAAGAGATAGTTCTTCACACGAAATCGTTGAAGAAATCGTTGAATAAATCGCCCAAGGAGATGACCCTGGGCTCCGATACCACTTATGATACGAATTATCCGGGAGAGGCGGATACGTATCGTTCGGAGTGTGCGTAGGAATATCGTAGCGGAAGTCTTTTTGCGAGTATGGGGTTTTTGGATGTATTTTGTGGGAGTAATATCGAATATAACAATAAAAATATCGAACAAGAAGACTTGAACGATCAAGAACAAGAGTTTATCGAATTAGACCTATAACTCGATAAGGTGATTTCTTCCCAAGACCTATTGAGAATCAATCGGATTAATACTCGAAAACGCGTCGAATAAAAATCAAGTTTCGGTAAAAATCATTTACCAATGATAGAAACACAAAGTGTATTCTTTCACATTCAACATTCATATTACTCTCTATATTACAATGCTTATACAAGCTATATATAGCAAACCTCAAGTCTACCTAAAAGTTAAAGAAAATAATTCAAAGATTACAAAATCTTTGAATAATCAAAACAAATCAAATAAAATAAGAAAAAGAAACATCAATCACAAAATATGGGAACACAATCCCTAAAATAAGTAAAGAAAGGAAAAGAGAAGACAAAACACACAAAAATCAGCAATTAAAAAAGGTAAATGCCGGGTCGGACACGGGCCGTGTCGCTGACACGGCCGCGCGCATCTGGCCGGCAGGGACTCGGCCGTGTCCGATCGACACGGCCGCGCGCTGACAGGACGTCCGACGGCCGATCGTCCGGCTGACTCGGCGCGATAGGGACGTTTGCGTGACTCGACACGCGCGCGTAGCGTGGACGTCGGCAATGACTCGACCGTGCGAGCGACACGGTCGCGGCGTGGCAAGGACGTCGGCCGACCGGCCGACGGTGACTCGGCATTGACTCGACCGTGTCTGGAGCACGGTCGGGCGTCCGACGTCATTTTCGGCATTTCTGGGCGAGTAGGACTCGACCGTGTCGCCTGGCACGGTCGGGTTCGACCGACAGTGACCTTGGCATTTCCGGACGAGTACAGCACGGGCCGTGCCGGACGACACGGCCGAGTTCGGTCGGCAGTGGCCGGCATTTTCCGGCAGGTGTGATATTTTCCGGCACGTGGTGATTTTTTCGGCAGGCGACGACATTTTCCGGCAGGTTGTGTCATTTTCCGGCTTGTGTCCGTTTTCTCGCCTAAAAATGTTGCCGTACGTGTATGACGCGTTGTAAGGTCATTTACGTCGATCCTTGCTTCGGTTTCTTTATTCGGACTATTCAATTCCGTATCAGACACTTATTTTATACCGTAACTTTGCGTAGTTTATCTCAATGGTTAAACGAGTTTAACAAACCTGTGACACCATTTCTTGTTTTCAAAAGTAGTTTCATGGTAGGTCTTGATTTTACATAGAAGTGTGGGTGTTCAATTGGAACGCCGGACTGGACCAAATATTAGGAAAATGACTGGACTGTTAGGATCACAGTTCTGTTCCGGTCCCAATTCACCGAATGTAAACAGTCCTGTCCACGGTCCTAAATTTACTAGTAGTAGGTTTACCGAATATATAATATTAAAATTAAATACTATATATAATAGAAAAGGAACGAAACCCCACCACTTATTCACTCATTTAAAAGTATGTTTGGAGCGGCTACTATTTTATAAATTATGCTACTGTGTTGGCTTGTTTTTTTTGGTCGTTTGTGGTGATTGGGGTTAAAATATGTTTATAACAGGCTTTTTACTCGAGGGTTTTACAGTCTTTAGAGTTGAGGTCGAGACCAATAGGACCTGCCGAAACTTAACCGCTAACAACCAATTCGGTTCGGTTCGGTCCGGTCCGGTCCTTCATATTATAGGACCGACATAGTTGGCACTGTATGGTCCACCAGATCATGAACACCCCTTAAGCTTGATCGTGGTGGGTTTATAATCTTTGCAAGAAAATGTATTTGTCATTTTTATATAGGATTTTTTTTCAAAAAAAAAAAACAAATATGGGTTTTAATGCCGTCTATACATGCATATGTAGAACTCTTGACCTCTAATCTTGGTTTGTAAATTTGCTCAATGTATTATTTCTGTATGAAAAAATCTGACAGTCGACCTCAATCTTTAACTTCAAATAGTGATTAACTACAAGAAACATCCCTAGAGTTTGTCTAATTACATCATCTTCTAAAAAACCCTTTTGATGTTTGTTATATTTTACAAGTTGCACTTGGAGGTGGAGTGAGGGAAGTATTTGCTAGGTAAATGAAATTCTCAACAAGGGTGTTATAACAATTGGGAGGTATTAATATTTCGAAAGACACGTGGACCTGTTCGTAAATAGGCTCAACCTCAAGTTCACCTTTTCTAATCGTCCCCAAATAATATCAGCCACACAAATCTGCATTTTGATATCTCGACAACATCTGAGTCTGGAGTCGGTTGGCATGTATCTTCATTTGAAACCGTCAACAACCAGGAAAATCAAGTAATACCCCACAAAATTAATAAAAAAATGAAAACATTGAGAATGATAGTAGAAGATCGGTGAAAAGTTTGAAAAATATGAAAAACAATAATAATAGTAATAATAATAATAATCATAAAAGAATCAAACACTGTGCATTTCGATATTTCATCTGGAAAAAAAACTCCCGGACTTGTATGACGAATAAACTTGGAAACACGCGCAGGAATTCTTGTGGTATTGCCACCAAATTGTGTAATATATGGCTCTCGACAGCGTAATAACTTCACCCCACCGGAGGTCACAGACACAAACTGCATTTTCTCAACCGTTACTGAAGAGACAGCACTCGAGAGGCGAAGAATTTGGAAGCTGTTCAACTCTTGTTCAAAGACATCGATTTCTTCTAACTGCTCTTGCCCTCCTTGCATTTCTGTGCACCATTTATCTTTACTTCGCTGTGACTCTTGGAGCTGGCGATGCTTGTTCTGGTTTAGTGGGGGCTCAGAAGGCGTCTTGTCGTCTGATGCTGGGGAAAGCCTCTGCGTCTAAGGGGAAGCTAAAATTCTTCTAGAAAAGAAAAAAAGTATACGTTTTTAGGTTAAATGTACTTCCACGAGCTGCGAGCTTTTTTGGTGTGTATATGCGGGAAGGGGGAATTTTTTTATCTCAAGTGTGGAATATGAATATCTGAATATTTATGTAATTCTATATTTCTGGAGGAAAATTGTAAGGGTGGTGAGAACTTCAATTCCACAACCCTATTATTATTTTGTATTCTTTGTTTTTCCATTATCTTTATTTTTAGTGAAAATAATTTTTTTCTTGCAACCTGGAGATTTTGGTCGTTTTTACACTTTGCAACATAAATTATTATTAATAAACAATAGCTCGAAGTACAGTAGAACATCGATAAGTTAATACTTGTTAGATTAATAATTTTGATGAAATAATAATTTTTGTTGATCTCAATATAAAACACTAATTAACTTTAAATCTATTACTCCCACCACTTTTAAATAGATGTCATTTTGACTTTGTGCACACAAATTAAGAAAAAAAAATTATGCCAAAATTTGTCCCTAATAAATGATATTTTTTAATTAATGAAGAGTGAAAAGGTGAATTTTGAAAAAGTTACAAGAATTTAAAATGATATCTATTTAAAGGTGGAGGGAGTATTTGATAATTTCAATAAATTGTGGTCCCGACCTTATTAAATTATGAGGTTTTATGTTTGTTGCAAAACAAAGATTTATACTATACCTCTCGTTTTTATATTTCTAAAGCACATGCATAGTAATTATGTTTTTTTTTTTTTTTGGTTAGGTTAATTACCAAAGGCTACCTCTAAGAAGGTACACTATTAAAAAAACAATTATCTTCCAAACGTCTAAAATCCCCCGTTTACATTTGTTAGATAATAATAAAAGAAAACATCAAGTAAAGTTTTTTTATCACTTCAAAGAGGTATATTTTGTTGTTTAAAAAGGCAACTGGAAC
This sequence comes from Orobanche coerulescens, assembly GCA_033398695.1. Taxonomy (NCBI): domain Eukaryota; kingdom Viridiplantae; phylum Streptophyta; class Magnoliopsida; order Lamiales; family Orobanchaceae; genus Orobanche; species Orobanche coerulescens. The sequence goes on along the minus strand of CM065815.1, from coordinate 110,856,565 downwards.
TGTTTGTAATTATATGTATATGCTCAGGGGTAGTTTTGTAATTATACCAAGAAAATGGAATTATGAAAAGCGACGATACTATTTTCTCATCATAGACTAAAGAGTTTCCAACTCTTATTATCGAAGTGTACCTACCATATGCTCTACACCTGAACATGATTACATGGAAATCATCATGTAAGAAGTTACCGCAATACAAACAAACGTATATGAACAGAACACATTCTGGTATTCCGAGAAATGATTATCAGAAGAAAGACCAACTTTTCAGAAGCTCCAAACTCGGTTTTCATGAGATATGAACCGAAAGAAAAAAAAAATCTTTTCTACGAACACATGAGATTGCAGAGGTCCTCCAATCTTGCATTCGAGACATTGGCAAAGGGCAACACTCTAAACTTTCCATTATTCGAGCAAGTCAAAGTCAAGTGCTCCGAGCTTATCATCGTCTGCACAAACACAAAACAAACAACTTGCAGTTTTCAAGAATTGCACGAGATCAATAAGAGGGGGGGGGGAGGTGAGTTTGATAAGACATTTAAGTATTACTAGAAAAAGCACACTTTTTAGAAAGTACATTAAATATTTAGGATTAATTACAAAAAGTACCCTAAGATTTTATCTTGTCTTACATTTATCCCTTCATAAGCAAAAAAAAAAAAAAGAGCACATTTCGGAAATCCCCTTCATATTTTAACATGGAATCAAACCTTAGGGGTATTTTTGTAACTTCCAAACTCAGCTGTGTTTTCTTTTTGTATTCTGTTGAGGGTACATTTTGTAATTATCCCTAATATTTAGACGAGATCCCATAGAACTGTTGCACCTGTTTTGAAAAACTAGGCAACATATTCTCATCACATTTTTCAATAATTTTGATTACAAATATAGCCTTGAAGTTTAAGGGGGTATTTGTAATTTTGAAAGATAAATTGGAATCTTTTTTATTTTTTATTTATCTTTGAACTTTGGCCTTATAAACTATTTTTTTCTTTCAATTTTAATTAAGAAGTTTCTGTTTCTTCTTCTTTACCTCACATCTAATTGTTTTATCACTGCAGCTCCACCACTTGAAGGGAACACAATCGATATACTTGCACCAACCACAATATTTGTTCACATTAATGCCTCGCACAAGGGCCAAACCACCTCCCACGAGCCTGCATAATGAAAGAATCATGAAAAGGATTTCATATGAGCCACAATCCAAAGTGAAAGAACGTTTACTGCAAAGATATATATTATATATAAAAAGCACAACGAACTCACAGGAGACTGAGAATCACGAGACAAACAATCCTTGACACTGGCCTGTTCAACATTTGCTTTAGCTTGGTGGAGTTTTTAACATCGTAATTGAATATACCGCCTTTATTTTGATACACTTCCCCCGCATGAGGCTTGAACAGGAGCATAAAACCAACAAGCAACCCCGAGATAAAACCCCCGATGTTTGAAAAATTGTTGACAAGTGGTGTCAGTCCGAGAATGGCGTTCAACATCAAAATGATGAGAAAGGCAACAATAGCTGCAGTCTGCAATTTAACAAAAGAGGACGTTATTAGTGTAAGTCGAGACATTATTGCCAAAGAAATAAAGAATGAAAGAAAGAAAAGAACTTTTTAGACCTTTTCAGAGTAAATTTTCCAATTTTGGAAGAACCCAGAAAATGTGGCACCAAGCAATCCAAATAATGCACCAGAGGCACTGACTGATGGTCTATCTTGGAGAAATAGAGCAGCTAACAGACCACCGGTAAGATCCGAAACTATGTAGATAACTCCTATTCTTACTGCACAGCATAAAATTGTGGGAAATAATTAAAAAAAAGACAGATTTCATCAGGTTTTTTTAAGGGGTTGTTATATATGCTATCTTTTGAAATAAATACCCCATTGAGGTTTCTGTTTGATTAACATACAACCCCATCTTGAAAAAGCAAATATCGTGAAGGTATTGATAAATTTCGAAGATAAGTGGGTATTTTTGTAATTAAAACAAACCTCAAGGTATCCTTTGTAATTATCCCATCTTTTATAAAAACAGAAAATATAAGGAACTGAGCTGGAGATATACATGGTCCAAACTCTTGCTCCAAGTGAACTCCAACAAAGATTACGCTTGAGAGACTGATGATAAGGTGGAAAACTCCTGCATGTAAGCATGGGCTGGTAAAAGCACGCCATAATTGATGATCGCTTGTCAAGTATCTCAAACGAAGTGCTCCCATAGCATCCAGCCTATGAATTGCATAAAAGTTGGAACTCGCTGGTGATAAAAAATATAAGATGAAAAAGGAACAACTCTTTTGTTGTCGTAAAACTCCCATAAATAATGACAACAATAAAAGAGAAATGCTTAATCGGTAACTCGGTGGATAGAAAACGGGAAAATCAACCACACTGTCTATGCCTTAATGCATATTGCTGTTGGCTCAGTGATCAAACTCAATTATCGAGAAAATGGTAATTTATGATCCCAGACACCATAAACACACACACACACACAACCCCCCCCACACACACACACGCGCGCGCGCGCACACACACAGTGTGTGTGTGTGTGTGTGTGTATATAGAGAGAGAGTGAGAGACTGAGAGAGACAGCTATGTAGTCTGGATTGGGGGTCATCCAAAAAAATTCAAAAAAAATACTTGATTACATACATACATACATACATTTAGAGGAAAATTATACCGTGCAACATGGTGTATCATATATGGTACATCAGTTGTAATTATGTTATACATCAGTTGTGATTATATTGTTGTGTCATATTCTCACTGTAATTTTATTATACAGAGTTTTGATTATGCTATACACGAGTTGTGATTATGCTACTAATCACAATTAGTGTGTATCTTGTAACGTAGATCATGTTGTGGAATATACCGACACTATTTAGACATATTTTAGTTCACGTAACATTTGCCCTAAAATTAAGTTTGTTGCTCTAGTGGTGAACGTACTCCCCGCCAATAGCCAGATACAAGTTCAAACATCCATTCTCACGCATTCTTAGGTCTCTTTTTGTTGAAACTTTATATATTTCTAGTTCTAGTTAAAAAAATATATTGTAATTAAATTATTTTTTATCCATTTGGCCCCCTCCAATTCTGGTTATGCCCATGCACAGAGATGGGGGAGGGAGGGAGGGATATATACACACACACACACACAGAGGGACGGAGGGAGGAAGGGAGGGAGAGAGAGAGAGAGAGAGAGAGAGAGAGAGAGAGAGAGAGAGAGAGAGAGAGAGAGAGAGAGATGGTTAACAGCATGAAAGTTCTATCTTCTGAGCTAAAAGGTATATCAATTTGGAAACAGATTCAACAATTATTGATCTTAGGTGACAGGACTTTTCAGTTATACCTTAAAAACGAAGTACTAGCAAATAGATAACCATAGAAAAAATGACATAATTGAATAACATCACCCATTTTGAGACAAAGAACTAAAGAAGATAATAAACACTAGATAAATTATATCCACCATGTTCTCAGAAACCATAAAATCAGTACAACACTGAAATCCGAGAATCTAATCATATTGAAAAGAATTCAAAATCAGAACAAGAAATCACAAGAAAGTCGAGAAACAACACACCTAAAGTCCATTAACATATTTAATAGTAAAGAAAATGATCCACTGGACAACACATTTACCCAAAACTCCAAAGATTCATACATCAATCCAAGAAACTCAAAGATCAGTCAGGTACAATCAAGCTGATCCAGGTTAACATCAAATTAGTATCATCAATTCACCAAATCATCCCACTCCAAAACACGTTAAGTCAAGATAATTTTTTTTACAAAAAAAAAAATCACAGAGCTCACCCAGAAGCCGAGGGCCCGAGCAATGGATTCTCAGAAAGCGGCTGAAACGAAAATCTTCCCAGCTGTCTAAACACACACTGCGCGTGAGAATTTCTCCAGCAATCATTGACGATCATCGTGGCGCAAAAAGCGATCAAATGCAAAATCACGAATACGGATATAATCCACGTGCTTTCCTTTCTCTGAGACAATCGCCTGAAGAAATGAAAAGGGATCGTATGTTCTTTGAGCATTTCGTTTGCTGTGAGCTCGGCTGACATTCTATAGAGTGGGGATTGGGTGGATTTGATATCTATCTGTCTGTGCAGTTTGGGGTTTTGGGTCTCCGCCATTGGAGTTCCGATTTGGAGAGGACAGAGCTCTGGAGGTGGTTTTTCTGGTCGAAAGATGGTTTATTTATTTAAATGAGATGAAATTGCAGGTGAATTACGGGATTTCCTGAGATTTTGAGGGCTGGAAAAGAATACTTTGAGAGAGAGAGAGAGTGTGTTGCAGCAGTTAGTTGTTGTGTACAGCTGTCACCCGAGGAGGGCGGGGGGAGGAGATATAATGGTGGCTTGGCGGGAGTCGAGAGTACAATTGTGAGGGCAATTACAAAACGGCCCCAGGTTGATTTTAATTAAGGATGACCCTCAACGGCAAGTACACTTGCCGGAAGTTAGCTGACCGGCATCTCATTAACATTTTTTAGATTCTTGTTGGGGTGAGCCGAGTCGAGCTGAGTGTTGGTAGATTCGAACTCTAAGCTCAATTAAAAAATCGAGGCTCGAGCTCGACTCAGGTTAAATCGAATTTTATAATTTTCAAACTTGAACTCGGCCTGATGGTAAACTCGGGAAGCCTGAGCTCGACTCGGCTTTCGCTAAATACACAAATATATTTTTCAAAAGAAAAAGCTCTTAAAAAATAAAAACTCTTAAAAAGAACACTATTGTAGCACCACCAGTATATTTTGATCTGTATTCTGAGAGTTGGTTCGTACAGAATCGGTGGTAGTATTATACGTACCTCGAATATTGACAAGTATTACTGTTTTAATTATGTCATTACACTGTGAAAGCTATCATGATATTTAGTTGGTAAGATTAAGAAATCGGATGGTATTATTTGATACTGTTGGTTAATCGTCGGAGCGAATTGGCGGTGGCAAACATCATGTTCCCCGGTGAATTGTTCGATAGAGGTTAGAAAAATTGTCCGTGTTGTATTTGGACGTGTGAACTTAATATGGTTGTCGAGAGGATAATTTGGCCAAGTGTTGAAAGTCTTGCATACTTTACTGTCAAGTGTGACGTACTTAACTTGTTGATCATTTAGCTTAACTCGTTCAATATAATGTACGTAAGGTTTAGTGTGGATCAGATCAGACATAACTTGAGGAATCATCCAACTTGGGGGGGGGGGGTGTAACACCCCCGATATATTCAGGAATATTACAGCGCCGTAAATCCTTTACATAAGGATTTACAAGGCTGAAGAATTGAACAGACATTAAGAAATACTAACGAATGGAAATATCGGAATTAAGATACAACAGTTCTGACCAAATACTGAAAGTACAATTGTTCAACAGGAACTTAATAATACATCACCAAATTCGAATTCATCATAAATGACTTCGTACTCGAGTACTTATTGAAATAACCAATAAACAACAGACAAATAAACTCGGCCGGAACATCACTCTGCACCCTCGTCGTCATGCAGCTCCAGTGGTTGTTTTCCCGCTCTCCTGGATCCTGAACATAAACAAAATGTTCACCCCCGAAGGGGTTAGCACAACGATGCTAGTACAAGTACCACAACATATTATTCATATCTCACGAAGAATAGTAACGTAAACGACAAAAATACCAACGAGTCTTCTCCTACGAGAAGCTCATAAATGACATACACAACTGATAATCACAACATGATATCATAACATACACATGGTAATTCCGTCGATCCAGCGTTCACTGTCTAGAACCCACGATCATCCCGTCAGACCAACCCGTGGTGGAAAAACCCGTCCGATGATCCAGCGCACGCTAGCATAGATCCCCCGATGATCCCGTCGGACCAACACGAGGTGGACATACAACAACGACATACATGCATGACAATATGTATAACATCAATACGTAAAACAAATAAGGTACTTGCCTCGATTTGAAGACAAGAACAATACTTCCACGAAAACGAACACTCGAAGGTCTTCCTCCTCAATCAATCACGTAACAAGATCAAACCTTAACAAAAGAAATGATATAGGATTTATCTCACGTCGCACGAATGTTTAACAATTCGATTTACGGCCAAAAGTTCATAAAATGTAATCTGCCTGAACTTCTTAGCGCACGCTAAGTACTCTGTGTAGCGTGCGTTAAGTCTGCTCGATAGCGCACGCAAACAACAAAGCCTAGCGTACGCTAACTATGCATGGTCGATTTCACCGATCGCCGATCGACTTCTCGATGGCCTAGCGTACGTTACGTGCCAAACGTAGCGTACGCTAACTCATGCTCGATAGCGCACGTTAATCTACATAGCTTAGCGTGCGCTATCTGTGCATGGCAGTTTATTGCTGGGCAGTAGACTGTTCTCATCATGATCAAAACAATGAAATCTTCCGTGATAATTCATGTTACCTTCATGAATATCATGTTCATACGATTATGAATGATCTTACGGATAACAACAACTTCGGATTCAGGGATATGTATACCATTATAAAACCATATTCCATTTCGACTACAAATCTTCATACGACATTTCGAAAGGCTTAACGGTTGATATCGACACCTTTATATCAATCAAAATTATCACACTGTAGTTGTTTAACATTCCATCTATACTAGATAAATCCTTCCATTATCAATCCCTTAGATTCATCTAACAATAATGATGTTAAAGTCAAGTCCATGATTGTTATGAAGTCATCTACTAGATTCGGATTACCAATGATAGAAGCTTCCTCTACTTGTTCAATGTAATAAGATTCGAATCATGATGTTCATAATCAAGGTACTTGAGGCATAACCATCTCTATATTCCAAACATGATGCATGTTGAATAATTCACTAATGAAAAATCAATATCTTGCTAACATGATCATCTAATTCTTTAGAATCCAACTCTAAGTCTGTAGATAGGTTGAACATACCTTAATATGACGAAAATCACTGAACCGTAAGGTAGAATCCGACTCTGGTTGGTTGTATGCCACTCCAAGGTGCTATTCCACTTCAATGATCACTCACAAGTGATAACCAATATACAAAGACCAATAAGATGTGTTCTAAGTGTGTAGAAGGATTACTATAGCTCTCTGGCCTCTCAAGAGTGAAGAATGGACGAATGAAATGTAAGCCAAAACGGGTTCTTGTCCCATTTATAATATTCTGCATTTTAACTAATTAGCGCACGCTACTAAGCTTTCCTTAGCGCGCGCTAATAAGAGTTGACTTCAAAACTGTCCAGGTTCGTCCGCGGGAATCTTATCCGGACCCATGTCCCGGCTGGCGCATGTGCTAGCCGTCCAGTTCAATAATTGAGTTCTTAGCGCACGCAACTCCTACATGCATAGCGTGCGCTAGTAGTATCCCGATAGCGCGCGTTAAGCTACATTCTTAGCGTGCGCTATCACGAGTTTGCATGAGAAATTTTGCATGTTGTTATACTTATGTACAAGGATATCAATGCAAGAAATATCATACTCCAATAATCAAAACCACAAATCCGAATAATACAGGGTTTGAATACAGATGAAATACACCGTAATCAATCTGGATATTACATACTCTCCTACTAAAAAGGAGTTTCGTCCCGAAACTCAAGACGAAAATAACTCGGGATATCTGGACTTCATATCAGCTTCCGTTTCCCATGTGGCTTCTTCCATTCCGTGACGTGACCATTGAACTTTGACTAAAACGATTGGTTTGTTCCTCAGCTGCTTAACTCGACTCTCGAGTATCTTGACCGGTCTTTCTTCAAACGTCCCATCCTGCGTGACTTCGATCTCGCCGAAATCAATGATATGACTGGATCTGGTATATACCTCCGTAACTGGGATACGTGGAACACGTTATGAACATGGCACAATGACGGCGGCAATGCCAATCTGTATGCCAACTCCCCAACTCTCTCAAGGATCTCAAATGGTCCGATATATCTCGGACTCAGCTTTCCTTTCCTTCCGAAACGAAAGATTCCCCAAGTAGGAGAAACCTTCAAAAGTACGTGGTCTCCAGTACTGAACTCCAATGGGCGACGGCGTACGTCTGCGTAAGATTTCTGGCGACTCTGGGCGGTCAATAGCCTTTCACGAATCAAGGTTATCTTCTCTCGAGTCTGCACGATCAACTCTGGTTCTGTTCTGATCAAGTCTGATGAATCGTCTCAGCATAGGGGCGATCTGCATCTCCTCCCGTATAAATGCCTCGAATGGTGCCATCTTAATGGAAGCATGCCAACTATTGTTGTAGGTAAATTCAATCAACGGTAGATGAACTTCCCAATCAGTTGACCAATCTAAGGCACAGGCCCTCAGCATATCTTCCACTGTTTGAATGGTCCTCTCAGATTGTCCGTCAGTCTGCGGGTGATAAGCTGTGCTGAAGTTCAATTCGGTCCCCAAGGCCTTATGAACTGCTTTCCAAAAGTGAGACACAAAACGGCCGTCTCGATCAGAAACAATGGTTTTCGGCGTACCATGCAATCGAACTATCTCCAAAATAAATACTCGTGCCAACCTTTCTGGTCCCCACGTATCCTTAATGCCTAGAAAATGAGCTGATTTGGTTAAACGATCAACTATCACCCAAATCATGTTCATTCCTGTCCTGGTTCTCGGCATATTAGTGATAAAGTCCATCGATATGTCCTCCCACTTCCATTCAGGAATCGGGAGTGGCTTCAACATTCCGGTAGGTCGTTGATGCTCGATCTTAACCTTCTGACAAGTCAAGCATTTCGAAACATAGTCCGCTACATCTTTCTTCATGTTGCCCCACCAGAAATTCTGCTTCAAGTCCTTATACATCTTACTGGTGCCTGGGTGGATAGAATAGGGCGAACTGTGAGCTTCCTTCATAATTGTCTGTTTCAGAACATCGACATCGGGAACGCAGAGTCGGTTCTGAAATCTCAAAACTCCATCATCATGAATTATGAATCCGGGGGCCTTTCCCTTGATCACTTCATCACGTAACCGAATCATCAGAGGATCATCTGCCTGTCTAGATTTGATTTCTTCGGTTAATGATGAAGTTATTTCCATCACGCACAGTTGTCCTTGGACTCTTTGTAACCACACTTCAATTCCTTCTCGAATCATCTCTCGTTGAAGGCTAAGTTGGGAGGTCAGAGCCTCCAGCATCTGAATAGAAACAGGATTGCGGCTGAGTGCATCGGCTACTACGTTCGCTTTGCCTGGATGATACAAAATCTCCAGGTCATAGTCCTTGATCAGCTCTAACCATCTTCTTTGCCGCATGTTCAACTCTTTCTGACTGAAGATGTACTTGAGACTCTTGTGATCCGTAATGATCTGACAGTGAGTCCCGTACAGATAATGCCTCCAGATCTTCAAAGCAAAAACTAATGCTGCTAGCTCCAAATCATGTGTTGGGTAATTCAATTCATAAGGTTTCAGCTGTCGCGATGCATAAGCGATCACCTTGTCATTCTGCATCAATACGCACCCGAGTCCTTGGTTCGAAGCATCACTGTAAACTATAAATCCCCCAGTTCCCTGTGGAAGTGATAGAATCGGTGCCGTCGTCAATCTCTTCTTCAATTCATCAAAGCTAACCTGACACAACTCATTCCACTCAAACTTTTGAGTTTTCTGCAGGAGTCGAGTAAGTGGGCGGGATATTTTAGAAAACCCTTCCACGAATCGACGATAATATCCAACAAGTCCTAAGAAGCTTCGGACTTCTTTCACGTTCTTTGGAGGCTTCCAATCCATAATTGCTTCGATCTTCTGAGGATCTAATCGGACTCCTTTAGCTGACACCACATGGCCGAGGAACATTACTTCCTTTAGCCAGAATTCACACTTAGAAAGTTTGGCGTACATTTGCTCGCTTCTCAAAAGTTCCAATACGATCCGCAAATGCTGCGCATGTTCTTCCGGGCTCTTAGAATACACCAGAATGTCATCAATGAACACGACCACAAATTTATCCAAAAGTTCGATGAACACTCGGTTCATCAATTGCATAAATACAGCAGGTGCGTTAGTGAGACCAAACGGCATCACTACAAACTCATAATGTCCGTAGCGAGTTACGAGCGATTTCGGAACATCAGATTCCTTAATCCTCAGCTGATGATACCCCGATCTCAGATCGATTTTAGAAAATACTGTTGCCCCTTGCAACTGGTCAAACAGATCATCAATCCGTGGCAACGGATACTTGTTCTTAATCGTCATCTTGTTCAGCTCTCGATAGTCAATACACAGTCGAAGCGATCCATCCTTCTTTCGAACAAAAAGAACTGGCGCTCCCCAGGGTGAAACGCTTGGCTGAATATAGCCTTTGTCCAGTCACTCCTCTAGTTGCTTATTCAGTTCGTACATCTCAGTAGGTGCCATACGATACGGCGCCTTAGAAATTGGTGTAGCTCTGGGTTCCAGCTCAATGTTAAATTCTACATCCCTTCGTGGAGGTAGTCCAGGTAACTCGTCAGGAAATACATCTAGAAATTCGTTCACAACAGGAATAGATGAAAGTTCCACAATTTCGTCTTCTTTCTTCATAGCATAGCACCAGTACCCGATACAGCCCTATTTCAACAATTTGACAGCTTTCATTGCCTTGATCAATTTTCCTGAGCTTCCCGGTTTCCACCCCTTGAACAATATTTCGGAACCATCATCAGCGATCAGCGAGATATTCCTCCTTCGGTAGTTTACAATTGCTCCATATCGATTAAGCCAATCGTCTCCGAGTATCAGGTCGTCTCCTTGCATTTCTATCACGATCAGATTTGAGAGCCACTCTCTGCCTCCAAATGATACAGGGAAATTTCTAGTTTCTAAGTTTCCGACAATCCTCTCTCCACTCGGTAAACCAACAACATAAGGTTCACAAGTATGAAAACCGGAAATATTCAAACGATTTACACAAGACAAAGATATAAAAGAATGCGTAGCTCCTGTATCGAATAAAACGCTAACTGGCTGGGAAAGGATCTGGACAGTACCTGATGCGACAGCAGCATCCTGATCGTCTGTCCTCCTCATCTCGTACAAACGTGGGGGAATAGATCCGGCACTCGATGTCCCCTTTCGGTCCCATTGTCCTCTGCCTCGTCCGCGGCCAAAATTCTGAGGCATCTGAACACTTTGATGCGTTTGTTGGATACTGGCTTCCTTTTGGACTGGCTGTGGTGTACGGGCTCTAAAAGAATTTGCAGCCTCTTCACAAAACACTGCCTGATGTCCCTCTCGTCCACAATCAAAACAAGTCACGGCAGGTAGGGGGCAATTCCGTCGATAGTGCCCCGTCTGGGCGCAGTTAAAGCATTTCCTGGTAACATCAGTAATAGTTGATGTCGCTCCGAAGTTCTTTCCGCTCTTAACTGGGTGCGGAGGTTTCTTGAAAGAGTGAAAGGATGACTGGGCCTTACGGAGCCCGCTGTTCTTGTGCTCTGTAAAAGTACCAGAGACTTTCTGTTTCTTGGATTCCGAAAATTTCTCCATAGCTGCTTCCTTGATCTCATACGCCAACGCCTTATCCTGGTATTGACGGAGTGTGGTACATTCAAATCCGGACATGTACCTCTAGATTTCTGGTTTCATCCTCATATCGAAATGGATCATCATTTCAGCATCTGTTACGACCGGATGTCGAACAAATGCCACCGCAGTTAAACGTCTTAATTGCAGGATACGGCACATCTCAAGGCCGAGCGAGAAAAACTCCCGGTTTGGCTTCCCTCGCGGGGCGAGGCAATCTTGAGCTTCCATCATCAATCTAAACTCAATCAAAGATCATGGTCTACGCCGGATGGCTTCCCACCATTGACGCTTCCCTATCGGAAAATATTGAGCGATAAAGGCTCTCCTATTGCAGGCGATTAATTCCGGCAAAGATTTTCTCCAGTTCCTTCAACCAATGGTCCCAGGTGGGAGTCTCAGAAATACCATCGAATTTGGGTGGTTGCATCTTCGCCACCTCTTGCAGCCACCGGTCACCTCGATTTCCCATGTCTGGGATCCCTTGCTGTCTCTCTCCCTGCTGTAGTCCCACCGCCACTTGCATTCGGTCCACGACTTGGGCGAACTGAGTCATCTGGTTCACCACTTTACGAAGGATCTCTGGTACCGCAGGTTCCGGTTCGTTATTAATAGATTGTTGCGGCTCGCCTGAGCTATGACTGGCCTGATTAGAAGGCGACGCTTCCCTTTCAGCATTTCTTCGTCCGCGTCCACGACCGCGACCACGTCCACGTCCGCCTCTCAACATACTGTAAGCATAAATACTCAATATACAGGAAACAACATCGTTCTAATATTCGAGTATAAAGGGACATAATATGTAAAGAACGAAATAGAGTTTAGGAACTTACAACCACCGTTCGCATGAAGACGTAGGCAGTGCAGTGATGTCATTCACCACCGGTTACCTCAAAAGACATAAATGACCCCTATTTTAACCCAACGGCCAAGATATCCATAATCTTAGCTCCGATACCATATTATGTAACACCCCCGATATATTCAGGAATATTACAGCGCCGTAAATCCTTTACATAAGGATTTACAAGGCTGAAGAATTGAACAGACATTAAGAAATACTAACGAATGGAAATATCGGAATTAAGATACAACAGTTCTGACCAAATACCGAAAGTACAATTGTTCAACAGGAACTTAATAATACATCACCAAATTCGAATTCATCATAAATGACTTCGTACTCGAGTACTTACTAAAATAACCAATAAACAACAGACAAATAAACCCGGCCGGAACATCACTCTGCACCCTCGTCGTCATGCAGCTGCAGTGGTTGTTTTCCCACTCTCCTGGATCCTGAACATAAACAAAATGTTCACCCCCGAAGGGGTTAGCACAACGATGCTAGTACAAGTACCACAACATATTATTCATATCTCACGAAGAATAGTAACGTAAACGACAAAAATACCAACGAGTCTTCTCCTACGAGAAGCTAATAAATGACATACACAACTGATAATCACAACATGATATCATAACATACACATGGTAATTCCGTCGATCCAGCATTCACTGCCTAGAACCCACGATGATCCCGTCAGACCAACCCGTGGTGGAAAAACCCGTCCGATGATCTAGCGCACGCTAGCATAGATCCCCCGATGATCCCGTCGGACCAACACGAGGTGGACATACAACAACGACATACATTGATGACAATATGTATAACATCAATACGTAAAACAAATAAGGTACTTGCCTCGATTTGAAGACAAGAACAATACTTCCACGAAAACGAACACTCGAAGGTCTTCTTCCTCAATCAATCACGTAACAAGATCAAACCTTAACAAAAGAAATGATATAGGATTTATCTCACGTCGCACGAATGTTTAACAATTCGATTTACGGCCAAAAGTTCATAAAATGTAATCTGCCTGAACTGCTTAGCGCACGCTAAGTACTCTGTGTAGCGTGCGTTAAGTCTGCTCGATAGCGCACGCAAACAACAAAGCCTAGCATACGCTAACTATGCATGGTCAGTACTTCACTGATCAGTCGACTGACTCGTCTGATGGCCTAGCGTACGTTACGTACCAAACGTAGCGTACGCTAACTCGTGCTCGATAGCGCACGTCAATCTACATAGCTTAGCGTGCGCTATCTGTGCATGGCAGTTTACTGCTGGGCAGTAGACTGTTCTCATCATGATCAAAACAATGAAATCTTCCGTGATAATTCATGTTACCTTCATGAATATCATGTTCATACGATTATGAATGATCTTACGGATAACAACAACTTCGGATTCAGGGATATGTATACCATTATAAAACCATATTCCATTTCGACTACAAATCTTCATACGACATTTCGAAAGGCTTAACGGTTGATATCGACACCTTTATATCAATCAAAATTATCATACTGTAGTTGTTTAACATTCCATCTATACTAGATAAATCCTTCCATGATCAATCCCTTAGATTCATCTAACAATAATGATGTTAAAGTCAAGTCCATGGTTGTTATGAAGTCATCTACTAGATTCGGATTACCAATGATAGAAGCTTCCTCTACTTGTTCAATGTAATAAGATTCGAATCATGATGTTCATAATCAAGGTACTTGAGGCATAACCATCTCTATATTCCAAACATGATGCATGTTGAATAATTCACTAATGAAAAATCAATATCTTGCTAACATGATCATCTAATTCTTTAGAATCCAACTCTAAGTCTGTACATAGGTTGAACATACCTTAATATGACGAAAATCACTGAACCGTAAGGTAGAATCCGACTCCGGTTGGTTGTATGCCACTCCAAGGTGCTATTCCACTTCAATGATCACTCACAAGTGATAACCAATATACAAAGACCAATAAGATGTGTTCTAAGTGTGTAGAAGGATTACTATAGCTCTCTGGCCTCTCAAGAGTGAAGAATGGACGAATGAAATGTAAGCCAAAACTGGTTGTTGTCCCATTTATAATATTCTGCATTTTAACTAATTAGCGCACGCTACTAAGCTTTCCTTAGCGCGCGCTAATAAGAGTTGACTTCAAAGCGTCCCTGTGTTCGTCGCGGAATCTTATCCGGACCCATGTCCCGGCTGGCGCATGTGGTAGCCGTCCAGTTCAATAATTGAGTTCTTAGCGCACGCAACTCCTACATGCATAGCGTGCGCTAGTAGTAGCCCGATAGCGCGCGTTAAGCTACATTCTTAGCGTGCGCTATCACGAGTTTGCATGAGAAATTTTGCATGTTGTTATACTTATGTACAAGGATATCAATGCAAGAAATATCATACTCCAATAATCAAAACCACAAATCCGAATAATACAGGGTTTGAATACAGATGAAATACACCGTAATAAATCCGGATATTACAGGGGAGGGGGGGGGGGGGGGGGGCTAGGTACTTTCGGCGTGATGTGGATCGGCGAGTCAATGTCTATACCATGCGTAACATGTTGTACATTACGTACATAAGAATGTCTTTGTTACTTACGTAACAGATGACTAACGTACGTAATGAGCTGAAAAATTGTTATAATGAGACCCCCCTCTTTCATTTGTGTTCGATTTGTGATTTTTTCTCTCATCCAAAAATCGTCTTTGGTCAGTTATATACGTCATTATATCCTCCTAGCTCCTGTATGTTGGTCATACTGAGATTACTCAAATTTGTGAAGGATTCTTGAAGGTTTCAGTTTCGTTTGTCATCGTTCTTCATCGTTCATCATCATTTAAGGATGATTGGCTATCTTTCGATTATCTTTCAGTTATATGATGATGAGGATATAATCTTTATTTCAGAATTTGGAGTTTGGGGTACTATTCGATTATGAATTCGTAAGATTTTCCGAACCGTATGGTTGTTGTGAGGAACTATTGTCATAATCGAAATTACTGTCTTGTTTAAACTTCGAACTTGATTAGAAGTGGAGTTGCTCTCGATGTTTGTTAGAAGAATCTACCAAGAACTCGTTTGTTTGTGAATTGTTGATAAGATTCATCAAATTTATCATAACGCCACAATTGTTGATAGTTGTAAATTGGTTATTCGTAATCATCGAAGTTAATCTTGTTAGAATTGATCAAATTATTGTTTCATCGAATCATTTGGAACTAAGGTAAATTGATAATAGATATTATTGATATTATCATAACTCTTTTTAAAGATGCTCATATTCTTGAGACATCAGTTCGAGTATGTTGAGTAGATATTAATTTTGATAATAACCGGATTATGCTAAACCTATTGACATGATATCGAACTACCGAATGATAAATTATGTTTTGCATTGTCATAGTACATTGTTATGATCGAAGAATCGGAATCTCATAAATATAGATGTTGATGTAATCGTTGTTAAAATGGAATAATCGATCGTTGTAATTCGATAGAGTTATAATGAGACCGAACCGGTTGGGTGATTTTTAAATTCCCATTAATTGTTGATAAACGAGTTGCTGATTGATCCTATTATGACTAGGTTGTGCATTGCGATCGATTGGGAATCATTGTGACTGGGGCTTTGGTGATCATCGAGAATTGTTTAAACTTCGAACTTGATTAGAATTGGAGTTGCTATTTGTGACTGGGACCCACCAGGCGAGTGAAAATGAATGAAATACACAGGGTAAATGTAGAACCGGACCACATTACATCATTAATTACTCCGATGAGGGGTTTTATTACAACACACCCAAGAAAATGACCGAATACAAGTATATTTTATATGGAGATAAAATATACAACACTGAATGAACTCAAAATCCAAACGGAAATCTACAGCGGAAATGAAATAAGGAAACACGGTGAATGAAAGGACTGGGGCCCCCTACTAGTATCACTGGGACTCCTCGCCGTCAACATGCTATTCCCGTGCTTTTGCCTTGCCATGACCTGAAAACAAAATCCCCAAACGGGGTCAGTTACACAGAACAACAATCCTCAAGGGTTGAAAATACACAATCATGATATATCTGAAGTTATGAAATATCCTTAGTTATGAATTACGCTGAAGAGGAGTATCATAGTACGCCCGTAGTGTTTTGTGCAAGTGTACAAGATGGATGACCGGACACACCCGTCCTTGTACCTAATTAGTCTCACGGAGGTAATCGTTACCGTGTGCACAATCTAATGTATCACTCCCAATACATGGCCATCGCGTGCCCGACTAAAAATTCCACACATCCGCACCCGACCACGCAATATGAACCCAGAAGGTCATATGAACGAGAATGACCACAATGAATATCAATGGATAATAATTCGACAAGGTCAAGAATGACTCACCGGGATGAAAATAATAGTGAAGTGATTGATAACCCAATAAAATGATTGGAACCGTCGTTCCTCGTGAATGAAATGATTATTCGATAATTACAAGTCTCAATACGGTTAATACAATGATGAATGAGTTATGATTATGAATGAACAACAACAAAAGGAATGAATATCCTTTTAACCGAGTAAGAATTAACTTACACAACACCGGTGACAATTATCCTTCCACGAACAACGTCCTAATTGAGATATCGGTCGCCCGAACAACCTTGAATAACACAATTACCAACAATCCGTTCAACATACGAATCAAACACGAATATAACAAACTCAAAACTTCGATACGACTAAACCAAGTTCATTGGGGCATTATATCGAACACTTTGTGGCCAAACTTCGATTGTTTACAATCAAACTTCAATAATACCAACATCAAATCCCCAAGAAGTGTTTCAAACCAACAAAACATCTTCAATACGATCAATAATCCAATATGAATATTAAAATTCGTGATTACAACAACGATTAATCGAAAACCCCCAAATCCAACTCAATATTCAAAGTGTTCTTAAATAATCCTTCAATAATCCAATGAATAATCAAACATATCCATAATCATGCGTATATCACTTCATACAACATGATCTTAACATCCAAAACATCATATCTCAATACAAAATCGAAATCCAAGATGTTGAAGAAATTACCTCTTGAAGATCCAAGCACTTTGATCCGAAGAACACGCGTTAGATCGATTATCCGGGCTTCACGATCAAAAGGAGATGAAGAAAATAAAACACTCAAGTGATAGATGATGGGAAGTCTCCCCCCTCAAGCCCTCTCGCTCGTATGGTTGAAGAAATGGGAAAAAATGAGTTGTTCCACACAAAAACCGCAATTATAGTGCTGACTGCACTGTGTGCCGCGTCCCGGCCGAAGTGTGCCGCGGCACAGGGCCAAAACTGCCCCCAGTGATCGGCAGCGTGCCGCGGCCCGGACGAATGTGCCGCGACAGTGACTCGGCAGTGTGCCGCGGCCCTGTCGGCATGAGCCGTGCCCCCCGGTACAGACGGGTCGGCCAAAAAATGCAACACGAGTGTGCCGCGTCCCGGACGGGTGTGCCGCGGCAGTGACTCGGCAGTGTGCCGCGGCCCTGCCGGCATGAGCCGCGGCCCCCGGTACAGGCTGCTCGGCCAAAACAGGAAAATGAGTGTGACTTAGCTATTTCGACCATAAATCCCTCGTCCGGACTCCGATTGACTCACCGTTTGAACCATTGGAAAGCTAACTTGATGCTCTATAATATTGAAAAGATTCAGAATTTTTGGAGTTTCCAAAAATTAATGGTGATTATACAAAGTCGAACTCATACGTGGAAAAGTCGCTTAAGAATACGGAACTCAACAGAACGACACCGAGATGAACTCAGATGACAAAAAGTGTAGAATTAATCATTCTCGAAATGACGTAATGGTCACAATAGAGTCGCTAAGATGGACTTCCGCCAAAAAGAATAAAATTACCGGAAATCCGAATTGCGGATATTACATACTATCCTCCTTAAAAGAAGTTTCATCCCGAAACTTAAAACAAGTAGGGAGAAGCAATATCCCGCTAGAAAAACTCAACGAGATACACAAGAACCGCAAATGTACCCAACAATAGCATGATTCGAACAAGAAGGAAATTTGAAATGGCATGAACTCCAATATCAACATCGATTAATGAAGTAATTATAACGATCAAGATAATATTCTCATCTCGATTCTCAAACAAGGTTGAAACAATGAACGATATCAATACACGACTCAACATTAGTCCGAACGGTGAACACGAATGAATTAACATGAATGATGAATGATTATTAGTGAGTGAAAATCTACTGAGTGACAATTACTGAATGAAAAATGAATGAATTTACAAGCGGGTATCCCCACTTAAAAGAGTTTCGTCCCCGAAACTAAGGGTCAAACAACTCGGGATAACTCTTCCGCATACTATCCTCGGCTTCCCAATCGAGGACGCATGCCCTCAACATGTCCTCCAATATCTGAAAAGTCCTCTCTGATTGTCCATCGGACTGAGGATGAAAAGATGTGCTGAAATTAAGCTGAGTTCCCCATAGCACGATGAACTGATTTACAAAAATGAGACACAAATCGTCCGTCCCGATCGGAAACGATACTTTTAGGAGTACCGTGCAATCTCACTATCTCTTTGATAAATAACTGGGCAAGTCTCTCGGGACCCCACGTATCCTTAATCTCAAGGAATTGAGCTGATTTAGTTAAGCGGTCCACAATCACCCAGATCGTATTCATGCCACGAGGACTCGTCGGCAAACTCGTGATGAAATCCATGGAAATGTCTTCCCACTTCCATTCTGGAATAGGGAGAGGTTTCAGCATACCCGCCGGTCGCTGATGTTCAATCTTGACTTGTTGACAGGTTAAGCATCTCGAAACAAATTCTGCGACTTCTCGCTTCATATTACTCCACCAGTAATTTTGTTTCAAGTCCTTGTACATCTTGCTAGACCCCGGATGAACAGAATAAGGGGTAGCATGAGCTTCTCTCAAAATCGAGTGTTTCAACTCGTCATTCGCCGGCACGCACAACCAATTCTTAAATTTCAAAAGTCCATCCTCGTGGACTACGAATCCAGGGGCTTTCCCCTGAGCCACATCCTCACGGATGCGCAACAAGGATGGGTCTGAACCCTGTTTCTCTCTGATTGCCTCCCCAAGTGGCGATGGAATCTCTACATGCAAAGTTGTCCTTGTACTCGCTGAAGCCAGACCTCGATCTCGGGTCTAAGGGATTCCTGCTGAAGCTCCTTCTGAACTGTTAAACGAGCAAGCATCTGCTCCTGAACGGACTTACGACTCAAGGCGTCGGCGACAACGTTCGCCTTGCCTGGGTGGTAAAGGATCTCGATATCATAATCTTTGATTAGTTCCAACCACCGCCTCTGTCGCATATTTAACTCCTTCTGAGTAAATATATACTTTAAGCTCTTGTGATCGGTGAAAATCTGACAGGTGACGCCATAAAGGTAATGAAGCCAAATCTTCAACGCAAAAACTACGGCTGCTAGCTCCAGGTCGTGGGTCGGATAATTAACCTCGTAAGGTCTCAATTGCCGCGAAGCATAGGCAATAACCTTCCCATTCTGCATGAGTACACATCTGAGACCCTGCCCGGATGCATCATTATAAACCACAAATCCTTCCGTCCCTTGTGGCAAGGAAAGTACAGGTGCTGAAATTAACCGGCTCTTGAGTTCCTCAAAACTCCTCTGGCACGCGTCGGACCATGTGTAATTGTTATCCTTTCGCAAAAGGTTCGTCATTGGTTGAGCGATTTTAGAAAATCCTTCCACAAACCGCCGATAATAACCAGCTAATCCGAGAAAACTTCGGATTTTCTTAACATTCTTCGGAGGTAACCAATCTTAGATAGCCTCCGTCTTCTGAGGATCAACACGCACTCCATCTGATGAAATTACATGCCCGAGAAAAGTCACTTCGGACATCCAGAACTCACATTTGGAAAACTTTCCATAAAGTTGCTCTCGTCTTAACACGTCGAGAACCTGATGAAGATGAACCTCGTGTTCCTCTCGGTCACGATAATAAATCAAAATGTCATCGATGAAGACAGCAACAAACTGATCAAAAAAAAGTCGATGAAAATCCAATTCATTAACTCCATGAATACCGCAGGTGCATTAGTTAGCCCGAACGACATAACTACGAACTCATAATGACCATAGCGTGTACGAAACGCTGTTCTTGCGATGTCCGACTCTCGAATTCGCAACTGATGATATCCAGACCTTAGGTCGATCTTGGAAAATATTGAAGTTCCCTGAAGTTGATCTAAGAGATCATCAATACGGGGTAAGGGATACTTATTCTTGATCGTCACCCTATTCAACTCCCGTTAATTAATACACACACGAAACGAAACATCCTTCTTCTAGACAAACAACACTGGTGCTCCCCACGGGGACGCACTCGGTCGGATAACCCTTCTCGGTCAAATCCTCTACTTGATCCTTCAATTCCCGCATTTCGGTCGGGGCCATCCGGTACGGTGCCTTCGATAATGGGGACATACCAGGCTCCAACTCTATCGTGAATTCCATATCCCTTGGTGGAGGTAAAAACAGGTAGCTCGTCTGGGAGTACATCGTCAAGCGATAACGATGATACCACGAATGGTTGAACACCTCGATTGCCTAAGAATGGCCAATCGACGACAACGATACGATGAATGTTTGAACACCTCGATTGCCTTAGAATGGCCAATCGATGACAATGATATAAGGAATGATTGAATACATCGATTGCCTAAGAACGGCTAATCGGTGACAATGATATAATGAATGATTGAATACCTCGATTGCCTATGAACGGCCAATCGATGACAATGATATAATGAATGATTGAATACCTCGATTGCCTATGAACGGCCAATCGATGACAATGATATAATGAATGATTGGACAAATCCGATTGAGTAAATTTACTGCTACCATCATATTAATGATTCTTCCGGAACAACGGGGATCACCTCCCTGAAGCACACATTCGACCCCAACGACGAAAATGATAGTGACCAAACGTTTATGAGCATTGAGGGGATATCATGACGATCCATCCCACTAATACCTGATATACATCGTCCTTAAGTAAATCTACCACGATTTGGTCCATCAACCAATCGCGGTCATTTAAACTTGATTCAGTATGATTTCTGAAAATTCTTCCATCACCAGGTAGACCGATGGTATGAGGTCCAAAAGCAATAGGACTATCCCAAATTAAGTCTATTCAAACATGATTCGAAAATGAATAAATGCGGTGCACCAGTATCAAAAGGTACACACAGGTTGAAATAAAATTACGAGTATACCTGAGATCATTCGGGCCACCGGATCGTCGATCCTCTTCATCACATGCATCCGGGACTTGCCGGCCCCCGAACCGGATGCTCCCGTCTGATAAATATGAGCTCCGACTTTATTTGCTTCCATCGTCTTAAACGACGCTGACAGAGTAGTCTGATTCTGAATCGCTGATTGCTTCGGGGCCTGAGATGCCGCCGGAGCCGACTTGGAGCCCTTTCGGCAAAAATGGGCCTTATGTACAAAAATCCCACAATTATGGCACGTGATAGACGGTTTCAGACACTTAGTGCTGTAATAACCCGGTGCTCCACAGTTGAAACAGGTGATGGCCAAACTGGCCGCTCGGGACTGAGATCCCGTACGATTATGCGCCGTAGGAGGTCGCTCAGAAACGATAGGCCTGCACGAGGCTTCTTGAAGGTTGACTGACCGCCTTCGGATTGATTACGCTTCGTTGATTTCTTGCTGACAGATGAAGGTTGTTGCTCAGCAATTTCCTTAGCAGCAGGCTCATACGGGAGAGTTCTCTCGATTAATTCGGCCAGAGTGGCGCAATGATGATTGAGCAATTGCATATGGGTCATCATGACCTGCATAAAAGTGAGTGGATCAACCCGAACATCTTCCGATCGAGCGGAGTCTCGGATACGGTTTCCCGACAGTGAGTGATTATTCCCCAGGTTCCGGCCCGCATCGCGGCCTCTCCCCGTGCATCCCCTGACAGCTCTCTCCATACTGAAGTAGGAAGGTCGCATGATAATCATAGATCTCGTATGAGTACCGCATTATGATTTACGTCATGAAATGATGAAAATGAGCATATGCGCTCTAACACAGTGATTACATGAATGATTAACTGAGGTGACATGATTATCTGATGAAATTCTTGGAATGAGTATCTTGAACAAGTTAACAAGATTAATGATATGATCTTCCAGATCAACAACTGAGTAATGAAATGAATTGAGTGATTAATGAGTTAACAGGATCGTCCTGATCATCAACTGAGTAATGAAATGAATTGAGTGATTAATGAGTTAATATGATCAACATGATTAAAATGAAAATGATGTTTGAGGATTGTTAACTAGTGAATTATGAATGAATGATTATTGCCAGAAATTATACCATGGCGTTAGAAGTCTTACAGTTCTTTCGGTCTGATTGGCTCGGCATTTGCACAGGTCACACGTGACACGAAAGTCCAATGATACTAGTCTGATGACGATGATTTCAAATGAGACATGACTCGGAAGGTAGTATTCAAAACCACGCTCCGATACCAACTCTGTAACACCCCAAACTAGGCGGATATTACAGTGCCGTGGACCCCCGACTGGGACCCACCAGGCAAGCGAAAATGAATGAAATACACAGGGTAAATGTAGTACCGAACCACATTACATCATTAATTACTCCGATGAGGAGTTTTATTACAACACACCTAAGGAAATGACCGAATACAAGTATATTTTATATGGAGATAAAATATACAACACTGAATGAACTCAAAATCCAAACGGAAATCTGCAGCGGAAATGAAATAAGGAAACACGGTGAATGAAAGGACTGGGGCCCGCTACTAGTATCACTGGGACTCCTCGCCGTCAACATGCTATTCCCGTGCTTTTGCCTTGCCATGACCTGAAAACAAAATCCCCAAACGGGGTCAGTTACACAGAACAACAATCCTCAAGGGTTGAAAATACACAATCATGATATATCTGAAATTATGAAATATCCTTAGTTATGAATTACACTAAAGAGGAGTATCATAGTACGCCCGTAGTGTTCTGTGCAAGTGTACAACACGGATGACCGGACACACCCGTCCTTGTACCTAATTAGTCTCACGGAGGTAATCGTTACCATGTGCACAGTCCAATGTATCACTCCCAATACATGGCCATCGCGTGCCCGAATAAAAATTCCACACATCCGCACCCGGCCACGCAATATGAACCCAGAAGGTCATATGAACGAGAATGACCACAATGAATATCAATGGATAATAATTCGACAAGGTCAAGAATGACTCACCGGGATGAAAATAATAGTGAAGTGATTGATAACCCAATAA
Source organism: Orobanche coerulescens (assembly GCA_033398695.1). Classification (NCBI taxonomy): domain Eukaryota; kingdom Viridiplantae; phylum Streptophyta; class Magnoliopsida; order Lamiales; family Orobanchaceae; genus Orobanche; species Orobanche coerulescens. The sequence continues at coordinate 110,832,749 of CM065815.1, read as the reverse complement.
AATGATTGGAACCGTCGTTCCTCGTGAATGAAATGATTATTCGACAATTACAAGTCTCAATACGGTTAATACAATGATGAATGAGTTATGATTATGAATGAACAACAACAAAAGGAATGAATATCCTTTTAACCGAGTAAGAATTAACTTACACAACACCAGTGACAATTATCCTTCCACGAACAACGTCCTAATTGAGATATCGGTTGCTCGAACAACCTTGAATAACACAATTACCAACAATCCGTTCAACATACGAATCAAAAACGAATATAACGAACTCAAAATGTCGATACGACTAAACCAAGTTCATTGGGGCATTATATCGAACACTTTGTGGCCAAACTTCGATTGTTTACAATCAAACTTCAATAATACCAACATCAAATCCCCAAGAAGTGTTTCAAACCAACAAAACATCTTCAATACGATCAATAATCCAATATGAATATTAAAATTCGTGATTACAACAACGATTAATCGAAAACCCCCAAATCCAACTCAATATTCAAAGTGTTCTTGAATAATCCTTCAATAATCCAATGAATAATCAAACATATCCATAATCATGCGTATATCACTTCATACAACATGATCTTAACATCCAAAACATCATATCTCAATACAAAATCGAAATCCAAGATGTTGAAGAAATTACCTCTTGAAGATCCAAGCACTTTGATCCGAAGAACACGCGTTAGATCGATTATCCGGGCTTCACGATCAAAAGGAGATGAAGAAAATCAAACACTCAAGTGATAGATGATGGGAAGTCTCCCCCCTCAAGCCCTCTCTCTCGTATGGTTGAAGAAATGGGAAAAAATGAGTTGTTCCACACAAAAACCGCAATTATAGTGCTCACTGCACTGTGTGCCGCGGCCCGGCCGAAGTGTGCCGCGGCACAGGGCCAAAACTGCCCCCAGTGATCGGCAGCGTGCCGCGGCCCGGACGAATGTGCCGCGGCAGTGACTCGGCAGTGTGCCGCGGCCCTGTCGGCATGAGCCGCGGCCCCCGGTACAGACGGGTCGGCCAAAAAATGCAACACGAGTGTGCCGCGGACCAGACGGGGTGCCGCGGCAGTGACTCGGCAGTGTGCCTCAGCCCTGCCGGCATGAGACGCGGCCCCCGGTACAGGCTGCTCGGCCAAAACAGGAAAATGAGTGTGACTTAGCTATTTCGACCATAACTCCCTCGTCCAGACTCCGATTGACTCACCGTTTAAACCACTGGAAAGCTAACTTGATGCTCTATCATATTGAAAAGAGTCAGAATTTTTGGAGTTTCCAAAAATTAGTGGTGATTATACTAAGTCGAACTCATACGTAGAAAAGTCGCTTAAGAACACGGAACTCAACAGAACGACACCGAGACGAACTCGGATGATAAAAAGTGTAGAATTAATCATTCTAGAAATGACGAAACGGTAACAATAGAGTCGCTAAGATGGACTCCCGCGAAAAAGAATAAAATTACCGGAAATCCGAATTGCGGATATTACACTATTTATGTTTGTTAGAAGAATCTACCAAGAATTCGTTTGTTTGTGAATTGTTGATAAGATTCAGTGAATTTATCATAACGCAACTCGTAATCATCGAAGTTAATCTTGTTAGAATTGATCGAATTGTTATTTCATCAAATTATTTGGAACTAAGGTAAATTGATGACCGATATTATTGATATTATCACGACTCTTTTTAAAGGTGCTCATATTATTGAGACATTAGTTCGAGTATGTTGACTAGATATTAATTTTGATAATAATCGGATTATGCTGAACCTATTGATATGATGATCGAACTACCGAATGATATTTTGCATTGTCATAGTACTTTGTTATGATCGAAGAATCAGAATCTCATAAATATAAATGTTGATGTAATCGTTGTTAGAATGAAATAATCGGTCGTTGTAATTCGATAGAGTTATAATGAGACCGAATTGGTTGGGTGATTTTTAAATTCCCATTAATTGTTGATAAACGAGTTTCTAATTGATCTTATTATGACTAGGTTGTGTATTGTGATCGATTGGGAATCATTGTGACTGAGGCTTTGGTAATTATCGAGAATTACGCGCGTCGGACTTAATTCAAGTTCGCTACTTGCTTGGATTATGATAATTGATATTATGATATTAACGTGCTATTACATGATTTTATAATTTGGTAAATGTGATTAACCACATAACCGGTAATGTGTATATTGATGTGGCATTTTATGATTACCAGCAGTGTGCATCTGATACGGTTCTTTTACCTATATGTTGGAGCAATAATCGGTATACGCGCTATTGTGCGGAAGCGTATTTAAAGGTGCGGAAAATAAATCAACACAGGATTTATAGAGGTTCGGCCAAACGTGCCTATGTCCTCTCTTCGTATCTTTTTCTATAGGATGAAGATTAACCTCTGCACCTCTCTTCTATCGGTCGAGGGATTACCGTTACAATCTCGTCTTCTATCGGTCCGAGATAAACCGCACACACTTATCTTTTTGTCGGTCCATGTTAAACCGTTTTTCTTTTCTATCGGACAAAGAATCAACCTATCTAGCTTTCTATGGGTACTAGACAAACCTCACTCGGATATAGATTGCAATTGCCGGATCCTTGATCTTAATAACACCGAATCCAATCTTATCCTTTTTTTTCATCTCGTGTATGTTTTCGTGTATAACACTCAAACACTTATCAATATAAGCTCGAGTACAACAATAAGAATGTATACAATGATATCACAAGTATAGATGATTTGCTCAGTTGTTGTGTGGATTGATACCAAATGGTTTGGTATTTGTAGGCATTTTCCTCCAACTAGCTGTTAGCTTCTCTTGACTCTTTAGCGTGCGCTAGCCTTCCTGGATAGCGTACGTTAAGCTCATTACGTACGTTATAAATATCCTATAGCGTACGTTATCTTCTTCTAGTTTCAGTCCAGTGGCTTTCGTTTCTTCCTTTACGTACGTTGCCACTTTTCATTACGTACGTTAACTCTCTGATGTAGCGTACGTTAATCTTGCATTGTAGCGTGCGTTAACTCATATGTCCGTTGCATGCATTTGTCAAAATGTCCGTTGAGTATGTGGATTTTGACCTGGAGACTTCCAACGTTCATTTGTTTGAATTCGTATTCAAACTTCATTACGTACGTTAACAGCTTTGTGTTACGTACGTTATGCTCTTTCGATAGCGTGCTCTTCTGTAACACCCTCAAAACCGACCGGGAATATTACAGCGCCGTGGGACCCATATTGGAACCCACAAGGCTAAAATCATTTTCTTAAATGTTTAAAAATACCAAAAGGCCAATGGCGGTAATGTTTTAAATAGTTAAATATTTTTAAAAACGTTGTTCATAATTACCGTCGGAAAATACCATTTGAAAGTACAAGGCAAAGACGCCAAAAAGGGGCATTTAGAAAGTAAACATGAGTTGGAAAAATACTGAAAGCCATTATAAAATTTCACACGCAGCGAATAGAGACATAATTAAATACATTTGCAGCGGAATTATAAAAATCAGAAAGACACTCGATTCTCAGTAACCACGCCATAGCCAGTATCACCGGAAAGCTCATCCCTTCACGACCGCTACTAGCTCGAACTCCGAGTACCTAAAAGATAAAGCCCATGACGGGGTCAGCCATAATACTTAACAATGGTAACGATCACATCACATAAACAATTACATATCAATGTAATTACAAGGTAAAAACAAGTCCAGTGTAACCTTACTGATCCATCACAATTCATATCAAATCAATTCTTACCATAATCCACGTCTCGCGTCCTTAAGTAATGAATGAATTCAAAAGTAATCACCTGTACTGTATCCGAAATGATACCAAGATTTCTAGACATAAACACATCTCGAGTATAGAATAATTTGGCCAAATTCGATTCTGTCTGCTAGATCGCACAATCAGATCCCAATTCTGATAAAACCGATATCACACGGCACATCTGTAAACCAACTGTTCCGAGATAAAGGCAAGTCCCGGATACCCATACAAATCATGAATGCTCACACAATCAATAATGATAAACAATCAATGCATCAAAACAGAAATATCAATGACATGATAACTCCACCCAAGATCGACAAAGGACCAACTACGGATGAGCATACCATGAAGTGGTAACTCCAACAAGATCAATGAAGGATCAACAACTGGAAATACCAACAATACGGTAAGTTCCGACAAGATCAATAAAGGATCAACAACCGAGAATACCAACACGGTAAACTCCAACAAGATCGATAAGGAGACAATAACCGACAATACCGACGACACGGTAAACTCCAATAAGATCAATGGAGAGACAATAACTGACAATCCCGACGACACGGTAAACTCCAATAAGATCAATAAGGGAACAATAACCGAGAATACGGCAACACGGTAAACTCCAATAAGATCAATAAGGGAACAATAACCGAGAATACCGACGACACAGTAACTCCAGTAAGATCAATAAGGGAACAATAAACGGGAATACTGATGACACGATAAACTCCAACAAGGGTAATAAGGGATCAACGACCGAGAGTACTAACGACACAGTAAACTTCATCAGGAATTAATTAGGAAATAACAACCGAGGATATCAATGATAAGGCAACTCCCAAACAGAATCAATAAGGATCAATGACAACCTAGATTACCAATGATAGGGGAAACTCCAAACGAGATTAATAAACGGTCGATGACAAACGAGTTGACCATCGGTATGGTGACTCCAAACGAGTTCAGAAAAGGGTCAACGGGAACAGATATATGAGAGAATAAAATCTTCAACTATATACAAATCATATATACAGGATTTCAAGACAACCCGACTATCGAACAAATCCGATTATACATGGTCTGAACGACCAATCAACAAGACTCAAGATGGACGCCACGATACGCCCGATCCGGACATGTGTCCGTGTACAAGCCAACCACGGGTATTGATCAATACCCGTTTGGTCTCGTACCTAATCAGCCTCACGAAGTACGTCTCGTGTGCCCGGATCAATATGAGGTCGAAACAACATATGTTACACACGCCCGTCCCGAAAATCCTACACATGAACGATCAGAATGTATCTGACTCTAGATATGCCACGATACAACATGACAACAAATCCCGAAGAAACGCATATCCAACAAGGATCAGAAGATTTTCCAAGAGGGCAACAATAACTCGATCATGAAAGACCGACACGACCACAATGTCGTATTTCGTGAGACAACAGTTCACAGCATGCTCAACAATGCATATAATAATAGCACATAAATTCCCAAGGCAGCAGCCAAGGGTCACGGAAGCATCTACTCAGGAATACTCCGGACAATATCACATAAACTCCCAAGGCAGCAGCCAAGGGTCACGGAATCATCTACTCAGGAATACTCCGGACATAGGTGCCATTTAGGTCTTATATGTAATACCACCAGTATTACATGCTATTTCACGTTGAGCGATCATTTCTATTTAATAAATAAATGTACTCCGTCATGATAAACGTATTTTGGATGATGTGTTCGTACTGTTTTAACATGAATAAAGATTGTCCACGCCTGTTATTCTTGTATCGTGATTGTATGATGATTGATGATTTGTTGGTGACATACCTCGATGTCGCTGGGCAATTATCGGTGCGAATATAACGGTGGCCAACATCTTGTTCCCCGAGAGATTACTCGACGAGATTGATAGGGAGTCGCGTTATAGGAATCAATGTAATAATAACTTAATATACGAACCGAAAATTACGTACGTTAAAAACTATGTATTACGTACGCTAAGTTTGTGCCATTATGTACGCTAAGGGTTATGCCTTACGTACGTAATGTGGTTTTCAGTCTTCGGATAGGAAATCTTCGCCGGATGATACATCGTCAGACCAACTTTCGGCGCGATAGCGACAGGCAAGTCAACGGGTGTTACGTACGTTAGCCGACTTTCGCTACGTACGTAACGATGTGTGTAAAATAGTCCAGCAAGTTCTGAGTCTTTACTTACGTACGTTAAGCTCTCAATGATAACGTACGTAACAAGGCTTACGTACGTAAAGCTTCAGGCCTAACGTACATAAAGCCATTCCAGTTTTATATAAGGACACCCTCACTTTCATTTCTTCCGACCCAAAACTCACTCTTTGTTCTTAATACTATCCTCCACCCTCTCTAAGTTGGTTTTTAGCCTCCCTAATTAAGTGTTATCCTGTTGGAGTAAGTTGATCAAGCTCCGGAGGAGGTTTTGAAGGAGCTAACCTTTCGTTCTTCATCGTCCTTCGCCGTTCTTCATCCTCTTTTGTCATCTGAGGTAAGTCTATCAAATCTTGAACTCATTTCAGTGTTGTTATACGAGCTATACTAAATTTCGAATGCTTTGGGTAGTTTAGAACTTCCGAGGATGATCGGAACGATGAAAACTATCACAATTATTAATCGATGCCTAACTTATTAAGTGACTAGAATGAGTAGTGGTAGTACTCGTAATTGAATGGGAACTCATAACCGAATTGTTAATCACCAACACCTTATAATTATCTTGTTGTAGATTTCAATTATAATCCGATTACCATATCATAAGAATGTTAATAATCCCTTGATGAACTAACTAACGATGATCAAATCGGATAAGTGATCAAACATGTTAAGTTCGGGGAATTAGTGCTTAATCATTACATTCTAGTAATTTAAACTAAATTTAGTGATGTAAATACAATGGCCTTGAACCATAATCACGACATAGAGATGTTGTATTAGAACATTAATCAACGATATGATAAATTGTAAAATGGCGAACCGAGGAAACTAGTAAAACGCATTATGGTCAAACAGAGAATTCCGATTTTGGCAACATGAACAATCAAGTTTAGGATCCTTACGGGACGGGGAGGATTGTCATTAATCATCATTATTACTACAAAATGTTAATCGACAATCATGTAATAGGTTAGGCTTTCGGGTGTGGTCATTCGAGCCGTCGTGTTATCAAGGAAGTAACTCTCATCGGATTTGAGGCAAGTGAATCTTGCTCGGACCTTACGTATTAGTATTTCAGAATTTTACATGTGTTACTGTCTATGGTAAGGTGTTCGTCTTATCTGTCTCGTTCGGAGTATTCCTGTGTAGATACTTCCGTGACCCTTGGCTGCGGCCTTGGGAGTTTATATGTTGATATACATTGCGGGATTGTGTTGAGGGATAAAACCTGAATGGTACCCACGTCCGGAGTATTCCTGTGTAGATACTTCCGTGACCCTTGGTTGCGACCTTGGGAGTTTATGTGCTGATAAAAGGAATGACGTTAAATTGAATATTCGGCGATGACCTCGTTTCTGAATTCATCTGATTCTATCTTTGAAGTTTGTTCGAAATGTCTGACCTGGTTTGACTGACACGATATGTTGTGTCACGCAAATTTGTTGAATATGTGCAGGATATTCCCGAAGGTTCCGGTCAGGTCTGCGCAGTGTTGGAAAGGAGGCTTGTTATTTCTTAAACTAAATTTGAATAATCCACGTTGTGTAATAACCGTATGAATGGACTTTGTTACCTTTTATATTTCGCGTGTATGAACGCTTTCATTTGAACATTTCCGCAAACTACATGTTAAATAAATTGTTTTTTTGAAACCTCTTTTAAAACTCGCCTTGTGGGTCCCACCCGGGATTCACGGCACTGTGACGTCCGGCTTAATTTGGGGCATTATAGAAAATGGTCTCAGAGACGAAAACTCACGTGGAAAGTGTATCAAAATATTTTCTTTGAAAACGTTTTGCCTTCAAAAGTCCAACACTCCTGGCGACCGTAACTCATCGAGGAATGTCGAGGTAAAGTACACTTAAGCTCCTGAAAATCAGGTATAATGTTTGAATTAAGTAAAAACTCAGAGACTGTTGTACTAAACTAACCTTTTAGATCGAGCAATCATCACTAATGGCACGTCGTGGAGCTAGAAGGAACGTAAACGCCGCACAGGGTTCCGCTATGAATCAACAAGAAGACAGGAATACCGGCGAAACTAACCCAGCCGAGAATCAGCCACCACCCGTTAATCAGAACGAACAGGAGGTGGAAAATCAGAACAACGGGGGATTTGATCCGGCCTTTGTCCAGACCCTCGCACAGGCCATTGCTATGGGAATCGCTGAGGTAAACTGGGCAGAACGTGTACCGGTCATTGACATAGAAGAGAATGCTGGGAAGGACCGTTGGCTGAGAGAAATGCTGAAGGCCAGACCGCCATTATTCGATGGATGAATGGATAAGCACGTGGATGATTGGATGTCCGAGATGGATACTGCCTTCGAGGTGATCGGTTGCCCAGGGAACCGAAAGGTACCGCTCGGAATCAACCCGCTCCGCGACACCGCAGCCCGATGGTGGAGGACCTATAAGCGGGAGGACAGAGTAGTCGGATGGACCGAGTTTTCCAAACTATTGAGAGACGAGTACTGCCTCCAGTCAGCACAGACTGCTCGAGCTCGGAGTTTCTTCAGTGCAGGACCTCAGGACTTACCAGTACCCGAAATCATTCGAGCTTACAGGACCGAACTAAGTGTTATGAGGAGATTCCTCACACTATGCCGCAAGTGCACGGTGTCAACAAGTAATAAAGTGATGAATAAGATATCGTTCCCTCGAGGACTGATTTCACTAAGTACCAAAATATAGTCAACTCGTAATTTTATTTGAAGAACAATTATATAGAATTTATTTCTAAACTAATTGCAGAAAAATGAATGGACAATAATAATAGTAATAAAAATAATAATAATAATAATAAGGGTGTATGATTATGATTTTCACCTCAAACAATCAGGAATGACTTTTATTTAATTCAATTCACTTTTATTCAATTAATTGTAAGCCAGGAATTCCTAAATTATTCTAAAGCCTTTCCCAAGGTCGATAGAAAATACTAAGAATTATTAACTCGATATATCCCTATTCGAATTAGATAATAGCTACAACTGTTCATGAATTCCCACAATAAACAGGCTTCACAATTCCCATGAGTATATCCCTATCTCACGAAATCATGACTTTTCTCACAAGAACTATGCCTAAATTCATCTCCCGAATCCATAAAGACATTCAAATCAATTCAACTATTGGCCAGACAATTGAAAGCATTGAGAACAGTGAGAAGAATCCAATTCAATAAGAATAACGAGTGAATTGAAATAAAAATAAATTAATCAAACCGTCATGTAATCGGCTACAATCACAATCATACTCAAACAGATCTAGAAAATAAGATGCGGAAAAATTAAGAAAAACCGTAAGGGATCCATGGTCTTGTCGTCGCCCACAAATCTCCTACTCTTGTGTTCTTCGATCCCTCCTACGATGTCTCTTCGATCGATTTCTTGATTCTCGATGATGATCTTTTCTAGACCTTGAATCCCTATTTATAACTTTCCTCAGCCTCCAAAACGCGTCAGGGAATTAGGTTGGGAAAAGGCTCCAAAACGGACCAGAAACGCGGAAGACTCAACAAAACTGCCCCGTGGGCCGCGGCTCACTTAATCTGTGCCGCGGCTCACCATGATCAGCGCCTATGCCTGGGCGCGTATTTTTGCTCCTGGGCCGCGGCTCACTCTCCTTGTGCCGCGGCTCACAGTACAGTTCGCTCGGTGCCTTTGTGCGCCGTGCGTGTGCCGCGGCTCGCTTTCCTTGTGCCGCGGCCCCAGGCCAAAAATCGTTGTTTTCGCCAGTTTTTCGTCGTTTAGGCTTCCAGACTCCTATTTCCTACAAAACATATAAAGATAGTGAATTATAAGCTCATTTATGCAGATTTAGGCTCAAAATGGATATAAAATAATGATAGATAAGCGCATAAAAATACGCCTAACAAATACCCCCAAACTTGAGCCTTTGCTTGTCCTAAAGAAAAATTCAATTTTCAAATAAAAAGTATCGTGAATAATCGTGCAAATTCATAGTGCTCAACTTAATCAATACTAACCTGAAAATCTCAAAGAATAATACGAGTATCATATTAGTGAGTCACATTCACGGACACTGATTCCAAAAAGTAGTCATTTTTAGTCCTAACCAATCGTTCATGAAGAAAATCAAGCTCAAAGATTAACAAGCGTGAATTTAACCGACCGCCAATATGAAGGGTTAGAGTAAACAAGCTAACTCGCCCAGCCCCACAGTCTAGTGGCAAAATTTAAGAGTTTTATCGTCGAAAATAATCTTCAGACAGCATTCCCTTATGTATGATCATAATAAAAATTCGAGTTAACCACTAGGTTCAGATCTCGGGATGTTTCATCGGGATAATCCTAGGGTGGAATTCCATTCTCATGTATTGGGGAACCGTTTGACGTAAAAGACACTCATGGGGCAGATGGATGCTTCTAGTTACTAAGTCCCCCTCTACAGCGGAGAAAAAACTCGAATAGAAATTTCCGCATGTCAAGGTTGCCGTTTTACACGAGAGTAAACAACGGGTCACGTGAATACCCCCGGTTACTAGGCTTCCCATCATCGGTAATGCGATATTTCTAAATCATTAGTCTATTCAGGGTTGTCGTTTTACGCGAGAGTAAACAACGGGTCACGTGAATACCCCCAGTTACTAGACTTCCCATCATAGAATATGTATAATATCTCGACTTTTTTTTGGAAAAAAATGTCCGACTCTAAACTCAATTTAAGTGCCAACAAGACTCATGTTACTAGACGACTAGCTACGCGAAAAGTGTAACCAAACGTATAGACGGTGATTTGAAAACACGTATGTCTCCTTTCTTATCTGCTAAGATTTCTACAATAACGAAAAATATAGACTTAAATGAATACTCAGAGAAACAGATATCGCTGACTGCAACTTGACCAAAAGTCAACCATTTCTTCAAAAAGAAATCAGTATCGTAACATCAGTTTTACACACGGAAGCACGAAAAATTCATGAAAAATAAAGCAATGATGAAATCATAATTTATAACCAAGAAAAATTAAGAAAATATCGCATGCTTCAATTTATTCCACTACACATAAAATTATCAACAATAACACTCATGTGAAAATAAAAGAGATAATGAAAAGTGAATCTTATTCCAAATGTCTTCTTGAACGCCAGCACATGTCTGAGTGGAATCGTCTGTCAATCCATACTTCAAATAATGCTCAACATCACCAGGGACCCCCAAACTTAGTCTCTAGTCATGAAATAACTGTAGACATTAAGTCAAGAATGACTCGAATATGAAGGATAATACTCATTGGGGTTATATAAAAATAAATATTAGAGAAATAAGGGCCAACAAGAATACACGAATCCAAACAAAAAAAAAACAAAACAAAGGAAAAAATTATTAACGAAAAATCAAATAAAAACAACTAACTAGAAAGCAAGTAAAAATGATGGGTTGCCTCCCATCAAGCGCTCTATTTTACGTCTTGAGCACGACGTGGTGGAAATTTTTTTTAATGTGGCTTCTTTCTAGGGAGATTGTCAAATACCCCCTTTTTGCAATCTATAAGCCTCTTGTTCCACAAGGGAGGCTTTGGTTCATGCCTGGTTGCCAAAAATAATGAGTAAGAATAATTATGCAGACAACCAAAAAATAATGGAAGAATGTAATAATTGTAAGGTATGAAAAATAAGCAGAGTTCGAATGGGTAGATAATAAAGATATATCATGAAAAACCTCATTAGAACTCAAGGAATCAGCTTCAACAAAATCAAAAGTAATGGGGTCAATCTCTCCCAATATGGATTTAGGAAAAATTATGCATGGCGCCGTTAATAAAATTTTAGGCACAAAAGTTTTTACCTTATTATTCGAAGTTTGATGACAATTTAATGAAATTTCTTTGGAAACATCATCAATGGTAACTTCTTCTACAAGCTCATCACACTTTATGTAATTATCAGGTGCTGGTGGATCGACCCTAAAACTCAGCATATCTTTCTTCTCAACCTCCCCCTCAACTTCACTACTAAATCGATGAGCTCGAAAATAACCATAGTGAATCTCAAGACCAAGACTTGCACATTCTCGCTCAAGAGGGGTACTATCAGGATTTTTGAGAGTGTCTACACATTCTCGCTCAAGAGCTTAAGCAAACTATACTCAAGGAAGCTCATTCTACTCCCTATTCGGTGCATCCCGGGGCGAGCAAGATGTATAAGGATTTGCGGAAGAGCTTTTGGTGGAAGAACATGAAATAGGAGGTAGCGAGGTTCGTTACTCGATGCATGACATGTCAACAGGTGAAGATTGAACACCGCAGGCCGGCCGGAATCATGCAGCCCTTACCCATTCCGGAATGGAAATGGGAGAGCATATCAATGGATTTTGTCACCAAGTTACTAGTGACGGCGGGAGGAAAGGACACGATATGGGTCATTGTAGATCGACTGACGAAGTCGGCACATTTCGTTCCAATTCAGGAGACCACCGAGACAGAGCAGCTGGCCACCATCTTCATCCGAGAAATCGTCAGGCTACATGGCGTTCCCTCGGGGATTATATCAGATAGAGATACTAGATATGTGTCCCGCTTCTGGAAAGCTGTCCACAAGGCTATGGGTACTCAGTTACATTTCAGCACGGCCTATCACACTCAAACAGATGGACAGACAGAACGTACTATACAAACCCTGGAGGATATATTAAGAGCGTGTGTACTCGATTGGGGTAAGGATTGGGCCAAACACCTATGCTTGGCGGAATTTTCATACAACAATAGCTGGCATGCAAGCATAGGCATGGCACCCTTCGAGGCCTTGTACGGTAGAAGGTGCAAGTCTCCTCTGTGTTGGGATGATGCGTCCGATGTCATCGCTACCGAGTTGGATCTGATCCAGGAATCTATTAAGAAGATTCTCGTCGTTCGAAAACACATGTTGGCAGCTCAGAGCTGAGTAAGTCGATTCTTGATTGACTCATTCTATTCTTTTTAGTCGTATTTTTGTTTGCTTTTTAGTATTTTGTTCTCTTTTATGCGTGGTATGTTGTGTTTTTAATTTATAGGTAGCCAAGCGAAGATTGTGGTGAAATACGCGCTTTCATAGCCAATATTGGAGTGTATGACGATCAAGAGCTAAAACGGGGCCCAAAACGATACAAGATTAAAGCAAATATCAATCATAGTTTCTAAATTCCAGAATGATCACTCCGAATTGGGAAGTTTTCTCCCTTGATATAAATTCCTCGTGAAATTAGCTTTGAAACGGTATATCATACGCTAAATTCCGAGATGTATTGATACAAAAACGAAGGATCAAGCCGAAGAAGACCAAAAACCGGAATCAACGCATCAGGTAACTCGGCCGTGTCATAGAACACGGATGGGTCTCGTTCCAGTGAAAATTACACATTCCGTAAGAGTACAACACGGCCATGTCATGGGACACGGCCGAGTCACGATCCAGCTTCTTTTTCATTTCCAGCACAGTATGACACGGCCGTGTCACAGGACACGGCCGGGTCCGATGGATAAAAAGTTTTTGCTTTTCCAAGACAGCGCGACACAGGCCGTGTCACAGGACACGACCGAGTCACTTTTCCATTTTCTTTGACATTTTTGCACGATTTTGAGCCCTTTTATTGATCCTTTAGCTATATAAAAAGGTGTTGAGACCCTAAGGAACATATAGAGATCTTGTATGAGATATTTTGGTGGAAAAATACATGATTTAGGGAGAGAAACACCAAAATAGGGAGAAAAGAGAGATTTTCATCATCTTCTTTGTAATTTCATCTTGAAGAAAAATACATTTTGTGAGTGAATATTATTCCTTGCACCATTTTGTTGTGAGTTCTTGAAGGAAGATCATCAAACCTTCATCGGGAATTCGATTTCGGCATTTACAAGGGATGTTTCTACCATGTTTTGTTTTACAATTTCCATTATTATTGTTGAAATAATCATGAGTATCTAATCATTTCATATAGGTTTTCAGATTGAGCCACACACATATTATCGATTGTTAGTTCTATTGATTTGCCGGGTAAAGTTTGGGATTGTTCCTCTTGATTCGTTCTTCGCATAAGAACTTTTGATTTAGATCATCAAACCTATTTCATAGATGTTATTATTATTCAAAATGAGGGTTTTTATCGGTCTTCGCCATCAAACGGTCCGGTAGAAGTGATTGTAAATGTTCTCGTACTTTTTCACACAATCCTTTAACGATTTACCTCATCAAAAGTAGTCGGTTAATTGATTGTTAGTTAGGGATTCATCCCCATCAAAGGAGTATCTCTTATTTTTTAAAAGGACAATCGTGATTTTTAGAATTACCGCCATCAAACGGATTTCTTTTAATCGTGAGCAATCGATAATTACAAACCTTATTTCTTTGGGTATCAGAACTAATAATTGATTACGTGTGTGTCGGTGATTCTAAATTCCCATATCATTCTCATTATTGTAATCTATCAATTATCCGACCATTAATTTGGTGTTTTTAACGCTTAGTTTATTTTAATTTTATGCGTTAGTGATTGTAATCCTATCAAACCAATGATGTATTTTAATTTACTTTACTTCTGTTCATTCGACTATTTGCCGAACATTATCGAACTTTAAACTGTTTCCAATTCCTCGAGAGATCGACCTCAGAGTTACTTGCCGCTTCCTACAAAAGCGCTTCGTACACTTGCGAGTTTATAATTTGTTCATCACGTACGTTGTCACTTTTCATTACGTACATTAACTCTCTGATGTAGCGTACGTTAATCTTGCATTGTAGTGTGCGTTAACTCATATGTCCATTGCATGCATTTGTCAAAATGTCCGTTGAGTATGTGGACTTTGACCTGGAGACTTCCAACGTTCATCTGTTTAAATTCGTATTCGAACTTTATTATGTACGTTAACAACTTTGTGTTACGTACGTTATTCTCCTTTGATAGCGTGCGCTATACAATGCATATGGCGTGCGTTAAGCCTTCTGTCCAGATTTTTGCGTCTTCGACTTCTTCGTTGTTTTATTTCGCTTCATCGTTGTTTTACTTTGTTTAACAACTTAATCATCAAAACTCGAGAATGAATATTTGGAATAAAATATTCCAACACTATAGTGTGTATCCCGATACGGTTCTTTCCCTCATAGTGTGTATCCCAAGGGATGTGATTATGACGTAGCGGAAGGATCCAAATGAAGAGATTAGCCTTGATACGACGTATACTAGGCGTGTCTCAAAAGTTTCATTCAATAATCCAAAGTTCAACCTTAATCTCAACCAGAAGACACGATTAAATAGTACTTAAGGCCCATACAAGGGTCCAATAGAAAATAAAGACAACGGCTTATTAAATGAGCAGGAAATATAAATGAAATAAATAACTTATATTCTAGGCCTTAAAAATGATCATTGACCTCCATATATCGTATGGACTCGTCGCCCACATCATTCTCCCCCACCGAGAGAAGGTTCACCCTCGAACCTATACCATCCACATCATCCTCATCATTATCCCCAGTGTAAGGAATCAAGTCCTTCACGTTGAAGATGTCAGAAGTATGGATATAAAAAGGAAGTTTCAAACAATAAGCATTCAGATTGATCTTGGCAAGTACCTCTAAAGGACCAAGATTCCGTGCCGCAAGCTTGTTGTACTCGTGAACGGGGTAGCAATCACGAGTCAACACTGCCCAAACAAAGTCATCGGGCTCGAACTCCACATGATGATGACCCCGGTCCACTGCTGCTTTATACGCTACAGTGGAGGCAACTAACTGGTCATGGGTGGCACGGTGAGTGGTCCATAAAGCCGATCATATCCACATCCCGCACAGGAGAAGAGAGTGCGATCAAGTCAGAAGGACCACGAAGAATCATAGCATTAACAATCTGAAAATGAGCTGACCCGTACTAAGATTATGGGCTAAATTATGAGCAAACTCAGCCTGACTGATCTGAGAGTCGCAGGAGTGAATGTGCTCCCCTATCAAGCAGCACAACAAGTTCTTAAAAGACTAATTCACAACCTCAGTCTGTCCATCAATCTGCGGATGATAGGCACTACTGAAGTCCAAACGTGTGTGCGCCATACGCCAAAGACTCTTACAAAAAAAAAACTAAGAAATGGGCCTCCCGATCAGAGACAATGGAAAGAGGCAATCCATGCAGGCGGTAAAAAACAACTTGGCCACATTTACAGCATCTGCAGTCTTCTTACAGGGGATAAAATGAACCATCTTAGAAAAATGACCCACCACCACAAAGATAGAATAGTTACCTCATTGAGTACGAGGCAATCCCAACACAAAATCCATGTTGATAGCCTCTCAAGGAGTGCTGTAAATGGGTGTAGGACGATAAATACCGGCCGTCTATATGCCCTTAGACACCCGACAAACATGGCAATGAGAGAAATATCTGGTGACATCACAACGAAGGGTCGGCCCAAAGTAAGAACACTGTACCAACTCAATAGACCTGTCATGTCCGACATGACCGGCATTATGGAGCTTATAGATAAGCTGAAGGCGGAGACTAGTGTCCGAAATACAAAGGTGAGTGCCTTTCAAAATGAGCACATCGACCAACACAAAATCCAAAGGCTCACCAGTCCGAATGCGAGCCAAGATCAGCTAAAGAATTGATCATTTGTATAGGACTCACCCAACACCTCAATACCTGGGACCAAGATGCGAAGATCGGAAAACACAAAGTATGCCTACTTAAGGCACACACCACCCTGTTGGAGGCACCTGACCTATGGTTCAACACAAATTTAAACTACTCTAGGAACGCAACCCAAGAAGCATGGCGAGCAGACATGTTATCTTGTGTAGCCAAGTGACGAAGTGCGTCATGATCAGAATATAGGACAAACTCGCGGTGAAAGAGATAATGTCGCCAATGGCGAACTGCATGTACCACCGCATAAAACTCTACGTCGTATGTACTGTAACTCTACACCGTATTTTTTGGCTAAGTTAAGCCTAACTAGTGCGCATTATGTAGAGAGCTAACACATGCTAGCTTGCAAATGTATCGTACGCGAACAGTAGTGCATGTTAGTCCTAATGAGACAAGGATCTAGGCAGTGATCGACAGGTGGGTCCGACGGCCGACAACTTTCGGCATGCATGTGCATATCTGAGTCAACAGGTGTTTAGCGCATTAATGCTGGGGACTAGCACACGCTAAATGTTGACCAGCCCAAGAGAATCTAGCGCGTGGTCCCGGGTGTTTTCGGTGCATACATGTGTGTAGTAAACAGAGGTGTGCACATACGATATAGGTGATTAGTGCTTGCTAAGTCATGTCATTAGCGTAACTAATGGGGTCGAAAAACTCAGCCTTCCGCCAAGGTTAGATAGCGTGCGCTATCGTATTCTTAGTGCATGCTAGTATTGTATAATATATATACCTGCAGAACAGAAATTGGTGGTCACTTCGGCCATTTTTTCATTTTAGCGGAGATGGAGAGTTCTTAGAGTGATTTTTGAGACCCAAACACCTGAGTGTTCGTGGGATTAATCATTCTTAACATTTGGGAAGCGATTGGAAGCGAATTCAACATTGGGTTTCCATCCATTTCATCAAGGAAACACTTGTTTTTAATCTTCAAGAGGCCCGTTGTCTTATCTTGTGATTAATTCTGAGATGATGATGATATTATTAAGGATTACTTCATATGTTGCTGGATTGTTGGAAGATATCAAGTTTATTACTGGTTTTTATGAACACATGATGAAGAACATGATGATTATAATTTGAGAATGAGTATGTTCTTGATGTTTAGAAATACTTAGATGTTATAATCATATTTTGGAAGGATTATGTTAATACTATTAGATGATTAACATAGTTTGGAGGTGATTGTTTATATTATTGATGACCTTGGGAGGGTATAATCATTAAATGAGAGTATGATGAGTTATGAGATATATCATGGTTTTCAAATGGTTAAATTAAACTTGAAGTTAAATCTGAGATTCTTGATAAATTGGTGATTGATAATTGTTTAAGACATCATGTTTAAATGTTGGTATTGTTCTTGAGAGGATTATGATGATATTGTCATAATAGAATAATTATTTAAATGTTGATCTTAATAATCCTTGTAAAATGGATTATCATGAATGTTGAAGAACATTATTAACACATTAGCTTGATTAGCTGAGCTGAGAATGTTGGTATTCATAAATTTGGACCTTGATGTCCATTAGAATAGTTTGAACTATTCATGTTGAATTGTGGATATCAATTTCCATGAATTTGATACCAATATTATGAAATTGTGTTATTGAATGAATTGCATTTCATTCAAGGTTGCTTGCTCGCATGAGTGTTGTTAAGGACGTTGTTTGTTCGTTCATGCAAAGAAGTCTACTTTTTGTCTTCGGAATTGAGGCAAGTTATCTTGCTTGGATATAATGATAAATGATTCTTATGAATGTTATATATTTCATTTATGTGTATGCTTTATGAATCTATGATTCATATTGTGACGTTGTTATTGATCATGTCGATCACTTCGTTGTGGGACTGAAATCCCAAATTCGTTACCTTTGATATCGTTGATTCCGTTGGTCGTCATTGTCATTTCGGTGAAGTTCCGTGATCGTCATTGGATATGTTGATTACTTGAGTTTCGTTGTCACGTTGTATCGTGACATTTCTAGAATCAAATCTACGTGCTGATTGGTCATGTGTAGGATTTTAGTCGGACACATATGGTCATGTGTTGATGCTTCCACGTTGGGCTGTGCACACAAGACGATTACTTCGTGAGACTAATTAGGTATATTATCCCACGTATATCCTGGATTCGTATACATGGTGGACATATGCACGGACATATTACAAATCGAGCATATTGTGATGTCCGTCTTGATCCATATTGAGTCATTCATACCCACATATGATTGGGTACGTTTGACGGTTTGCGATTGGTTGTCCATTCGCCGATGGATATATACAACAATCGGGGTTATTTTCATTGAGATTTTTTGTATGTGATTTGTATAACATATTGGGAATTATTATCATGTACATCGGACCCTGTGGTTTTGGGCGCAATACTTGTTGTTTGTATTTTAGGTCGACGGGAGGCCAAGGCACAGGAAGAGCATTGTGACTGCGAGGGGTTTGAAGGATACTAGTTTGGGGGGCCAAGTCATTTTTTCTCCACTTATGATTAAACCATGTATTTTTATTTTCGTTTCGTTGTTTTACTTTGGGTAGACTCCATTTTCATATGGTTTACACTTGTATTTGGATTGTATGTGTCGTGGCAATTATAGCCATATGATGTATAAACTCCTTGTCAGAGTAATGGGTAATATTTTATAGTCCGGTACTACAGTTAAATTACGGTTGATTTATGTATTTGTATTACTTGATGTGTTCCAGTATGGGGTCCACAGTACCGTAATAGCCACTATTTTCGGGGTGTTACAGATGATGCATCACAAGAAAGCTCGAAGGGTTTCTCCAAATCAGGCAGGAATATTACCGCGGCGAAAATAAGACGCTCCTTAATCTGTACAAAAGCAGCATCAGCTGCAGGAGTCCAAACAAAAGGCTTGCAACCAATGCAGTCGGTGACAGGAGCCATGATGGAACTGAAATGAGCAATGAAGCGGAGGTAAAAATAAGCCAGTCCGTGAAAACTACGGGCCTTGGTGATAGTAGCTGGAGTAGGCCAATCACAAATAACTGCAATTTTCTTGTCATCCACACAAGTGCCCTCTGTCGAATAATATAACCCAGGAAAAGTACTGATTCCACCCCAAAGCCACTTACTTGAGGAAGCATAAAATTTCTCCTCACGCAAAATAGTGAATACACCATGCAAATGACCTATGTGCTCATCAAAGGAACGGCTGTAGACAAGGATATCATCAAAATAGACAATGATACATGTACCAATAAATGCTCGTAATGACCACTTCATCATGAATAAAAGTACTCGTCCCCAGGCCGTACACTACCAAAATCGGGGGTTTAGCCGACGACTTTAAGTCGTTGGCTAAAGGTCAAAGTCGTCGGCTAAACCCCTCAGTCGTCGGCTAAAAAGACGTCGGCCGATATTCGTCGGCCAAGGTTTAACACACGACTTTTTTTATAGTCGTCGGCTAAATCTCAAGGTTTAGATGACGACTTCGTCCCGTCGGCTAAAGTTTAGCCGACAACTTTTAAGTTTCGTCGGCTAAACCTCTACGTTTTAGCCGACCACTCCAAGAAAATATCGTCGGCTAAAGTCTTTTTAAAAAAAAAACAAATATTTACACTTTAGTCGACGACTTTTTGAAATGTCGTCGGCTAAAACCTGTTTTTTTTAAAAAAAGAATAAAACTTTAGCCGAAGACATTTCAAAAAGTCGTCGGCTAAAACATTTTTTTGAAAAAAAAAATATAACACACTTTAGCCGACGACATTTAATAAGGGCGTCGGTTAAAACTTTTTAAAAAAAAAATAAACTTTAGCCGATGACTTTTACCAAGGTCGTCAGCTAAAACCTAATATAAAAAAAAATTATTCTGATTTTGGGATCCCAAAACCTGTATTTTTTTGCACCTGCAATTTTTATACACCAACTCCCATTATCAACAACCATCAACGCACAACATATTCAATTAATACCATCAATAATATGCCCAACATTATATGCAACACAACGCACAACACATTCAAGAACATAAATTTCATCAACATACTAGTAGCGTCAACAAAATCATTTGCACAATTCTAACCCAAATATAAATATACAAGAATACTACAAGACAACAACTACAATCCACTACCAAAATCATCTAAATGTCGAAATGTAGAAGTAGAAGGATTACCCTAGATCCTCGTCACGAGGCTGTGAAGATGGGGTCTGACCGAAGATAAAAGGCGGTGGAGTAGGTGCCTACAGTCCAGCCTGAGTAATGGTCTGAGTCAGCGTCATCATATAGTCCATCATGGCCTGCTGCTGTCTCTGGAAACTCTCTAACCGCGACTCAGTCCTATGCTCACTCTCCTGTAACCGCATCTGAGTCCTCCTTTCATTCTCACCTCAGAGCTCCCTTTCCGCCCTCAACCACTCCTCGAGATAGGCAGTCCATTCATCCCATTCGCGAGGGCGCTAGAAGCCAGGGGTATCTTTCTATAGACTGTTACCCTCGGCTCCCATCATCTTAGTGCGGTACCGACAACCTTTAGGAGGGTAGACGGTACCCCACACCCTAGCGCGAACATAAGGATCGACCTGATAGATCTGTCCAATAGCCGAATCGAATTCTTCTGGGGTAGCCTCTCGTGTATCACCCCAGGCTGTCCAGAACATGTGCATCTCATTTTTCCAAGATTTATACCTAAAACACACGTTGCACAACATATATTATTGGTAAGAAAATAAATTAAGCAAACAATGTAGATACAAAATAAATTAAAATGACTTACTTGGTAGACTGCACCTTGTCACACCAAGTACGTAGTAGAGAGTCGGGAATGACAAACCACACCTATGAACAACATAAATACGCAATAACTTAAAAACATCACATATTGCATTTTGAAGAACTACGTGTTGATTGAAAAACACTTATCAAATATTTATTAACATACCGACATAGCATTGTTCAAAGCATCTTTCACGCACTGAGGCACGTCCCCCCTAATCGGGCCACAAAATGGGGACTCTGTCCCGAATGACAAAGCCCACATTACGTCTATATGACGCCGTAGCGTCAGAAGACATCACTGGCCATCCTTGTCTGTCTAGAGGAATCTCGTAACGGCCATGCTTACTGACGTACGAGTCGAGCGCCAGACCCTTTATCGGGCCACGAGTCTTCTTCTTTTTCTTCTCCTCCTCGATTACATTTTTCCCCTTCTCCTTCTCCCTCTCTATCTCCTCGTACAATTTCGTCTTTGAAACCCGACAACTCTGCCAACGCATGTTGTCTGGCTAAGACTCGTAGACGTACGCCTCCTCAGGGCTAATCAATCGAACGGGAACTCGGACTCCCGTATCATCGACCTCCAGAGTAGTCGGAACCATCAGAGGCATGAATAGACTCGGCGGCGGACCGTGGGGAACCACCGACGAGGAACTCCGTACATCTTCTGATATATGAGGGCTAGACGTGGGTCGGTGGATGGGAGGCATGCGAGTCTCCGTCTGCGAGGGAGTCGATCGTGGTGTCTGAATGGATAAACGCCGCGCTAGTGTAGCGGGCTCATCTATCACCCTCAGAAAATCGTCAGCGTTAATGCCAGTTTCTTCTAGTATCTGGCGGGCACGAGTGCTACTCTGAGATATGTATTGAGTAGCGTGATCCGCCCTACTAGAGGCTTCCGAACTCCCCCCCGAACTGGGAGTGGTCGACTTCTTCCCTAACGCTTTCTTTATTCTATCCATCTTCAAAAATAAAGAAACATACAGATATTAACACAAAAATTCGACAGTTTCCACAATATATTAACAATCACACAACAGTAATTATCAATGCCATACCACGTTAATCTTTCGATTAACGCCGGATATACAATCCCTTCCTCCTCAAACAAATTCATCAAATATTTCATCAATTCACAACTCATCAAACAATTTACCTAATTTATCACAAAATTCATCATATTTCATCCAACTAAAAACTAACAATTGATCAAAACTAAATTAAACACAAAATATGAAAAATACTAAATTTATCAAATAATCTAAACAAATTCATCAAACAAATACTATAAATTCATCAAAAAAAAATGAAAATGGTTGCCTGGCTGTCGGACGACGGGAGGGGGCTGGGCTGGCGGGCGAACGGCGGGCGGTCGGTCGGGCGGGCGGCGGTGTGTTGGCGGTCGGGTTACGGGGGCTGGGGTATGGGGACGGGGGTCGGGGGGGTGGTGGGCGGACGGTGGGCGGGCGGAGGGACGGGAGCTGTCGGACGGCGGGCGGGCGGTCGGGCGGGCGGCGGTGTGTTGGCGGGCGCCAGTGTGTTGGCGGGGGTCAGGGGGCTGGGGTCTGGGGACGGGGGGCTGGGGTTGGGAGAAGAACAGAGTAAGAAAAGAAGGAGAAAAAATGTATAAATATTTAGGGTTTAGCCGATGACAAGATCTAGGTCGTCGGCTAAAGTTTTTTCTAAAAAAAATAATAATATAGTTTAGCCGACCACTTCCAGGAAAGTCGTCGGCTAAACCCCAAGTACGACACGAGCCATGTCGTCTAACACGGTCGGGTCAGACATACAGTCATTTTTTACTTTCTGGGCAGGTGCGACACGGGCCATGTCGTTTGACACGGTCGGGTCCAGTGGGCAGGCGTTTTCTTAGTTGAACCAAATTTTTTTTTGAAAGGGGTTTAGCCGACGACCTAGATCTTTTCGTCGGCTAAACTATATTATTTTTTTTAGAAACTTTAGCCGACGACCTTGATCTTGTCGTCGGCTAAACTATATTATTTTTTTTAAAACTTTAGCTGACGACTTTGGTGGAAGTCGTCGGCTAAACTCCCCAATTTTTTTAATAATATTATTAATGTTATGTTGATATTTTGATTATTATTATTACTATTTTTTTCGTTATATATAACGTATGAAAATAAACATCTAATTTAAATTTATGGCTCATAGTCTGAGTCATCACTACAGTTTGTCTCATTATCTGAGTTGATATCTGGCAACATATGCCTCAAGTCGTCCACATTACCGTCATCAGAATTTTCAAGTAATTCGCCTGTATCAACGTCAAGGTACCCGTGAGCATCATCACGGAGTCGGACGACTCGTCCTTCAGGAACATTATTCATCATAATATCGTTGATGGTGGAATATTTGCTGCATTTGGCTCTTGATAAGCATCATCATCATCAGTACCTGTTGTTTCTCCCAGTGTAGCAGCACTATAAATATTCCTCGTTGTCACAACGTTCACTATCTTCCATGTGCATTTCTTCACCAAGTCGTCCAAATAATACACCGACTTTGCTGATGTTGCAAATACAAAAGGATCACTTTCATACCATGAAGTGGAAGTGTCAACGGATAACAGCCCGCAGTCGTCTTGCATATCGGTTCCAAGGCTGGTGTCATACCATCGACACTTAAACAAGTAAATTGTCATGCCTTCCCCGTAAATTAGTTCTACCACTTCCATAAGAACACCGTAATATCCACCATCTATCATAACCTCAGAATTTTGACATCTTATTTTTTGGTCTCTCTCAAGGCATACGAATGTGACACCGTTGACTTTGGCCAACGAATAAATTCTGGACATAACCGGCTTCATAGAAAGAATCATAAGTTCACGCGACCAGTTAGGGTGTTCATCATCTTGTATATGGTCATCTGTCGTAAATAAACTTTTTATGTAAAAAAAATATCTCAAGTCCAAAATCAATAGCAACTGAATATATACGTACCCATTCTCCAAAATAGTCGGCAAAAGTGTCATTGTGGAATATAGTGTCACCTTGCACCATATCGCATGACAAGTGGATGTCTTTCCAGTACTGAACTTCTGGACAATTGAGCAAAATCCACCAATGTGCAATTCGTGACTCGTACGGGTCTAATTGTCTTCCTGGCAACCTTCCATAGACGTCAACATCAGTGGAGATGATAGAAAGATTGAATTGTCTTTCATATGCTGGAATAGAGCAGGAAGGGGGCTCGAAGGTGCCCAAATACAACTTGATATACGTAATACACTCCGACGCAAGGTAAGATTCTGCAATGCATCCTTCCGGTGCAGACTTATTGGCCACTGAGTCTTTGTAATCACCGAGTTGCCTGTAATATTGTCACTGTGTTAGAAATCATATTTAATTTGACAATTATATATATATATATATATTACAAAATTATGTTACCTTTCAACCGGGTACATCCACGTGTAGTGCATTGGACCAGTGAGCAATAACTGCCGGGGAAGGTGGATCATGAGGTGAGGCATGAGGTCAAAAAAGTTTAGAGCAAATATTCGCTCAAGCTTGCACAAGATATAGATGATCTCATCTTGCATTTGACGCAAATCAGATCTCTTCACTTCTCTCGTACATAATTTTTGTAAAAATCTTGACAATGCAACACACGGCTCGATCACCTGTTTTGGTAAGTACGGTCGAATAAATACTGGAAATAGGAGTTGGAGTAGGATATGACAATCATGACTCTTCAAACTAGTTAACTTGTTCTCCCTGAAATTAACGCATCTTCCTATATTTCCAGCATACCCGGTAGGATACCTATCAGTCTTTATCCACCAAAATATTCCCAAAATATACTTTTGTGCGACCAATACTTATACCCGTCGGGTCTTTCAGGGGTTGTTGCAATCACATCTGGGTGGTTTCTAAGCTGACCAAAATCGTACTCGTTAAGAATCGATAGTATTTCATCACCTGTCCATTGTCGTGGTGGCTCGCCCATTTCTACAGTGCCATCAAATGCTGCAACATCCATACGCCACTCATGTTTCCTCTCAAGCCATATCCGATGACGCATTCGGATAACTTTCCTATAGTGGTACCTAGCACAATCTGCATTCAAACACACTGGACAACCTCTATATCCGCTAATAACAGATCCAGACAACATGCCATATGCAGGAAAATCACTAATAGTGCCGATACACATGGCGTGCAAGTAGAACGTCTCGGACGAATAACTGTCGTACATGGTCTGACCTTGCTCCCACAACAATTTCAGCTCCTCTATCAAAGGTCTCATATACACATCGATACACTTTCCCGGATAACCCAGCCCCGGGACTAACAAGGTCAACATATTATACTCCTTCCGCATACACATCCACGGAGGAAGATTGTAAGGAATCACTACAACAGGCCATATGGTATATGAAAAACTCATGTTACCAAAAGGGTTGAAACTGTAATACCCGTACTTTTTATTGACTGTTTGACCTTGCCGTTCTTCTTATTTTGTCGCTCTGTAAACTCTTGGTGATGGTATTGATATTGTTATAGAGTTTCGTATCTTGTTTGGATCACGATCGTGCTGTTTAGACCTTGCAGAAGTGTTCTGGGTCAGAGAAATAGCGCACGCTAGGCCTAGGCTAACGCACACTAATTCTGCTTCAGTAGCGAATGCTAGCTTTGAGCCGTAGCACGCACTAAGGGACCAGTCAGGTCAGAACCAGTAACTCATACTGCATTCCGGAGTGGCAGTTAACGCGCGCTAGGACTTCGTTAACGCATGCTATTCGTGGTCAGTAGCGCGCGCTAACAACCGTACGTAGCGCACGCTAACGGGCTGGTTGGCAGAGGCAGTGAGGTTGTCAGGTTTTCTGGACTATTTAGTAATGTACGCTAGTCTTTGGATAGCGCACGCTAGTAGAGCTACGTAGCGCACGTTAAGCCATAGCGGTAGCGCACGCTAAGACTCAAGCAGGGCAGAGGACAGTAGGTTCTAGACTCCAGTTTTCTGGACACCGTCTTTGGCTAGCGCACGCTAAGATAAGGCGATTAGCGCACGCTAACGGGGCCGACAGAGGCCACTGGTCTACCCGGTGACCTCGCTAGTGCACGCTAATAATCGTGGCGTAGCGTGCGCTAGACTGGGCGGGTATATATTGGACAATTGACTTCCATTTCGTCATTTTTCATCCTTTTCACTTATTTTCGATGGGAGAAGCTCGGGAGAGGCGATTTTGGGAAATTGGAATCGATCCATCTTCAAACATCAACATCTTTGGTTGGAGAACAAGGATTACACAACATCTAATCCATTCTATCGTCCAAATCAAGGTAAAAATCCTTAGAACCATATTTTTTGGGAATTTTGGGGTTTTTCCTAGATTCGTCCGATTTATCTATTTTGAAGCTTGAGAACCTTGAGATTATGATGTATCTACCCCGTATACATGCTCTTCCTGCGATTTTATGGATTGGTTTGTGCCGTGTACGGACTTGTGAGGGTTTGGGTGATTTTCGAAACTCTAGTTGTTAACCCTTGTATTTTCGTGAATCATGGATGGGTTTCGGGAGTTTCTTCGTGAATTATGAGTATAGATTATTGGTTATCATATCCCTTACGAATCGTTAAGGTGCTGGAAGCGCGTTCTTGGACCTACCGAACTCATACTCTTTTCCGTTCAATTTCTCGATGTCTCAAAAGCAAGTATACATTTATGATTGTATGTTCTCGACTTTGAAAGTAAGATATATGAATGACATGTTTATTTATATCCACTCTGGGGCGGGCCGACAGGTCCCCTGAGGCTTTCGTAGCCTTTGGTGCGATTCCACGGATAATTTGGGTTAACCACTCTAGGGCGGGCCGACGGGTCCCCTGAGGGTTTCGTAGCCTTTGGTGCGGTTCCATGGTTGATCATGTATACATTGTTGTGATGCTATGAGATTTAGTTATTCCGGAATACTAGTCTTGAATTGATGAATTGACGGTTACCTTTACTTCTATTTTTGGTATTCTTGAGATTCGGTCACTTTGATGACGTGCGATTGCATTGTACTTACGTGCCTTGTGTGTTCTTCAGTATGTCTGCTGGTCCGGGCCATGGCCGTGGTCGTGGCCGTGGACGTGGACGAGGACGTGGCGCGGCCATTTCCCTCGATTACATTGCGGGGGTCAACCCGATTTGTCGAACTCGGTGCATCCCGACACCGAAAGTCGGCATGGCGATCGGCGCCGAGAGGCAGCGGACGTTGGAGTTGCTAATGTACTTCAACAATTGGCTACCCAGATGACCATTTTAGCCCAAACTGTTCAACTGAATAATCCGAACCCGAATGCAGATGCCTTGCTTCAGAATGTAATCCGTATGCACCCTCCACAGTTTGGCGGTGCCACAGACCCGTTAGGTTGGGAAGATTGGCTAGCGGAGTTAGAGAAAATTTTTGAAGCGGTTGATTGCCCCGAAGTGAGGAAGTTACTGATTGCTCATTATTTCCTCACCAAGGAGGCCGCTACATGGTGGAAAGTCATCAAGCCACAGGATCGTGTTGCCACGTGGGATGAATTTAATGAGCTTTTGGAGGCCGAGTTTTGTCCTTGGCCGGTGCGAGAGGGCCGAATTCGAGCCTTGTTTGAGGCTAAGCCGCAAAATATTCCTGTTTCGCAAGCAATTGTAGAGTACAACCAACAATTGATCCACGTGAAGGATCAAGTGCGGAACGAGCGTGATAAGATCCGTTATTTTGATATGCGGATGAATTTGGACTTTTAGCGGTACATAGCCGTATTTGCTTGCACCACACCGAAGGAGTGTCAGGACGGAGCTTTAGCCCATGATATGTTAAGCCCCGACAATGATACCGTTGAAGAATCGAAGAAGCAGAAGGTTGCGGGGAATTTTTCGGGCTCTAAGAATGGCAACTTCCAGAGGCCACATACGACTAACCGTTCTACCGGACAGTCGTCACATTCTGCTAAAGGGAAGAGGGGTTTTTGTTCTGCTCCGGGCACCACAAATCGCACGGTAACTTGCTATAATTGTGGTCGTCCAGGCCACATTAATTTGGAATGCAATTATCCGCCGTTGAAGTGTCACACTTGCGGATAGATGGGACATAGAGCGGCTAATTGTTCCGAACCAAATCAAACTTTGGACACTCGGGCTTCTGCCCCAGCACCACTTGACCAAGGCATTAAACAGCGGCAATCTGTTGGTCAATCTCAGCAGAATTACGGCAGGGGTCGGGGAAAGGGTCAGAATGCTGGAGGGGGGGACTCTAGCGTCGGTTCGGTACGACCATGGGTCTATGAGATGCGTCGAACAAACGAAACCGATACAGCGGTGGCTTCAGGTACCATTCATATTTTATCTCATCCAGTCCGTGTGCTTTTTGATACGGGTGCTACACATTCTTTTATTTTCTTGGAGTGTGTACGCCATTTGAATATAACTTGTATGACTGATTGTGATCCCTTCATTGTGAAACTACCTAGCGGGGATAGAATTGTGGGGAACCGGGAGATTAGAGGTTTTCCGGTAATTATATCCGGTATGGAATGGTTATCGAATCTGATTGTAGTTGATATGGTAGGCGAGGACGTGATCCTCGGCGAGGATTGGCTTGATAGTCACCAAGCGATTATGAATTATCGTACCAAGGTTATTACTATGATGACTAAATACGGATTTGAGTACTCATTTTTGGGACGTAAGTTGGGCTAATCCAAATTACTTATCAGCGCCATGAAGGCTGTAAAACTTTTGAATAAAGGTTGTATGGGCTATTGGTGTTATGCCTTGAAAACGGAAAGGAACGAAGTTGATTTCTCTTCGATTCCGGTTGTTAATGAATATCCCGATGTTTTTCCGGACGATCTCCCGGGATTACCGCCAGAACGAGAGATAGAATTTTCTGTGGACTTAGAGCCAGATGCGGCTCCGATTTCTAAGGCACCTTATCGAATGGCACCTTTCGAGATGCAAGAATTAAAGAATCAATTGGGAGAACTTCTGGAAAGAGGGTACATCAGACCGAGCGCTTCGCTTTGGGGCGTGCCTGTTCTTTTTGTGTGAAAGAAGGATGGTTCACTACGTTTGTGCATCGACTACCATGAGCTGAACAAAGTAACCATCAAGAACAAGTACCCTTTGCCTCGTATAGACGATTTATTTGATCAGTTGTAGGGGGCTGCAGTTTTCTCGAAAATTGATTTAAGATCAGGGTATTATCAACTCAGGGTGAGAGAGTCCGACGTTCCAAAGACAGCATTTAGGACGAGGTATGTGCATTATGAATTTGTAGTTATGCCTTTTGGGTTGACTAATGCACCGGCAGTATTCATGCAATTAATGAATAAGATTTTCATCGAGTATCTTGACAGGTGTGTAGTCATATTTATTGACGACATTTTGATCTATTCTCGAGATAAAGAGTAACATGCCCGACACTTGCGTTTGGTACTAGATATTTTGAGAACCGAGCATCTCTATGCAAAATTCTCAAAATGTGAGTTCTGGTTGGAAGAAGTTACGTTTCTCGGCCATGTGATTTCGGCCGAAGGGGTTCGTGTAGACCTGCAGAAGATTGAGGCAGTGCTAGATTGGGCACCGCCTAAAAATGTTAAGGAAGTTCGTAGCTTTTTGGGCTTGCTGGGTATTACCGTCGGTTTGTCGAGGGGTTCTCGAAACTCGCTCGGCCCCTTACGAAATTACTCCATAAGACCGAAAAGCTTGTTTGGTCGGATGAGAGACAACAGATCTTCGATGAGCTGAAGAGACATTTGACTTCGGCGCCGATTTTAACTTTACCACATGGTAGTGAGGGCTTTGCAGTTTATAGTGACGCTTCAGGTCAAGGTCTTGGCTGTGTGCTTATGCAGCATGATAAGATGATAACTTTTGCGTCACGACAACTAAATCCGTATGAGATGAATTATCCTACTCACGATTTGGAATTGGCCGCAATTGTCTTCGCACTCAAGATTTGGCGGCATTATTTGTATGGTTCTCCATATCGGATTTATACCGATCACAAGAGCCTGAAGTATATTTTCAGTCAGAAGGAGCTGAATATGAGACAGAGACATTGGTTAGAGTTGATAAAGGATTACGATTTGGAAATTCTTTACCACCTCGGAAAAGCTAATGTCGTCGCGGATGCTTTAAGCCGCAAATCGGCATCTCTTCAAATGCTCGAGGTTCTTACATCTCAAACGAAGATTCGTCAGGATTTAATCGAGCAAGGGATAGAAGTTTGGCTTCAACGAGTACAAGGACAGTTGTGTACTCTCGAAATTACTTCGTCCTTGGTTGACGACATCAAAGGGAAATAGTGGAGTGACCCAATGATTTCTCAACTGAAGGAAGATGTAATTAAAGAAAAAGCTCCTGGCTTTATGGTTCACGAGGATAGTATTCTGAGATTTCAGGGCAGACTTTGTGTTCCGAATGATCTAGAGTTGAGGCGGAGAATTCTCCGAGAAGCCCATGCTACGCCTTACTCAATCCACCCCGGGACGAGTAAGATGTATAAGGACTTGAAACGAAATTTTTGGTGGAACAACATGAAGAAGGATGTCACGGAATTT
The DNA here is from genome assembly GCA_033398695.1 of Orobanche coerulescens. Lineage (NCBI taxonomy): Eukaryota > Viridiplantae > Streptophyta > Magnoliopsida > Lamiales > Orobanchaceae > Orobanche > Orobanche coerulescens. The sequence goes on along the minus strand of CM065815.1, from coordinate 110,801,807 downwards.
GTACTACGGTGCTTGACGTGTCAACAAGTCAAGATCGAACATCAACGGCCAGCGGGGTTGTTGAAACCGTTTCCCATTCCCGAGTGGAAGTGGGAAGACCTCTCTATGGATTTCATCACCGGCATGTCGAGAACTCGGGCCGGAATGAATATGATTTGGGTAATTGTCGATCGGTTGACCAAGTCTGTACACTTCTTGGGTATTAAGGATACTTGGGGACCTGATGGATTGGCTCGAACTTTTATAGCTGAGATTGTAAGGTTGCACGGTGCCCCCAAGACCATTGTTTCTGATCGAGATGGTCGTTTCGTATCGCATTTTTGGCAGGCCATTCATCAGGCTTTGGGTACTGAGTTGAGATTGAGCACTTCCTTTCATCCTCAGTCGGACTGTCAGACAGAGAGGACGATTCAGACATTGGAATATATGTTGCGAGCTTGTGCCTTAGAGTGGAGTAATGATTGGGAGCTTCACTTACTTTTGATCGAGTTTGCCTATAATAATAGTTGGCATGCGTCGATCAAAATGGCACCATTCGAGGCACTTTATGGTAGGCGATGTAGGTCGCCATTATGTTGGGACGAGGCTTCGGAGCTAATTGGAATGGAACCGGATATGTTGATGGAGACTAAGGAAAAGATTTCTATTATCTGGGACCGATTGCTGACTGTCCAGAGCCAACCCTTGGAGTTCGAAGTGGGGGATCATGTCTTACTCAAGATGTCGCCGACCAGAGGGGTTTTCCATTTCGGGAAAAAGGGGAAACTTAGTCCGAGGTATATCACCTTTCGAGATTTTGGACAGAGTTGGAGATTTAGCTTATCGCTTGGCGTTGCCTCCAGCTTTGGTTCACGTCCATAGTGTTTTTCATGTGTCTCAATTGAGAAAGTACGTGCCGGATCCGAGCCACGTTATCGACTACAGTGAGATTGACGTAGCCGAAGATATTACCTTTCCGGAGATACCCGTGAAGATCCTTCAGCGTCGCGAGAAATAACTTCGGCATAAGACCATTCCACTAGTTAAAGTGCAATGGTCGAGACATGGAGTCGAGGAGGCGACTTAGGAAACGGAAGAGAAGATACGGTCAGAGTACCCCAAACTTTTTATTTCTTAAGTTTCGGGACGAAACTTCTTTTTTAGAGAGGGAGAATGTAATACCCGTACTTTTTATTGACTGTTTGACCTTGCCGTTCTTCTTATTTTGTCGCTCTATAAACTCTTGGTGGTGATGTTGATATTGTTATAGAGTTTCGTATCTTGTTTGGATCACGATCGTGCTGTTTAGACCTTGAAGAAGTGTTCTGGGTCAGAGAAATAGCGCACGATAGGCCTAGGCTAACGCACGCTAATTCGGCTTCAGTAGCGCACGCTAGCATTGAGCCGTAGCGCGCGCTAAGGGACCAGTCAGGTCAGAACCAGTAACTCATACTGCTTTCTGGACTCGCAGTTAATGCACGCTAGGAGTTCGTTAACACACGCTATTCGTGATCAATAGCGCGCGCTAACAACCATCCGTAGCGCACGCTAACGGGCTGGTTGGCAGAGGCAGTGAGGTTGTCAGGTTTTCTGGGCTATTTAGTAACGTACGCTAGTCTTCGGATAGCGCATGCTAGTAGAGCTGCGTAGCGCACGCTAAGCCATAGCGGTAGCGCACGCTAAGACTCGAGCAGGGCAGAGGACAGTAGGTTATGGACTCCAGTTTTCTGGACACCGTCTTTGGCTAGCGCACGCTAAGATAAGGCGATTAGCGCACGCTAATGGGGCCGGTAGAGGCCTCTGGACTACCCGGTGACCTCGCTAGCACACGCTAATAATCGTGGCGTAGCGTGCGCTAGACTGGGTGGGTATATATTGGACAGTTGACTTCCATTTCATCATTTTTCATCCTTTTCACTTATTTTTGACGGGAGAAGCTCGGGAGAGGAGATTTTCGGCGATTGGAAGTGATCCATCTTCAAACATCAACATCTTTGGTTGGAGAACAAGGATTACACAACATCTTATCCATTCTATCGTCCAAATCAAGGTAAAAATCCTTAGAACCCTATTTTTTGGGAATTTTGGGGTTTTTCCTAGATTCGTCCGATTTATCCATTTTGAATCTTGAGAACCTTGAGATTATAATGTATCTACCCCGTATACATGCTCTTCCTGCAATTTTACGGATTAGTTTGTGCCGTGTTCGGACTTGTGAGGGTTTGGGTGATTTTCTAAACTCTAGTTGTTAACCCTTGTATTTTCGTGAATCGTAGATGGGTTTCGAGAGTTTCTTCATGAATTATGAGTATAGATTATTGATTATAATATCCCTAACGAATTGTTTAGGTGCCGAAAGCGCGTTCTTGGACCTATCGAACTCATACTCTTTTCCGTTCAATTTCTCGATGTCTCAAAGGTAAGTATATATTTATGATTGTACGTTCTTGACTTTGAAAGTAAGATATATGAATGGCATGTTTATTTATATCCACTCTTGGGTAGGCCAACAGGTCCCCTTAGGGTTTCGTAGCCTTTAGTGTGATTCCACGGATAATTTGGGTTAACCACTCTGGGGCGGGCCGACGGGTCCCCTGAGGGTTCCGTAGCCTTTGGTGCGGTTCCATGGCTGATCATGTATGCATTGTTGTGATGCTATGAGATTCAGTTATTCCGGAATACTAGTCTTGAATTGATGAATTAACGGTTACCTTTACTTTATTGTCGAGGAGTATTATGTTTCATACTTGATATACTTACACTAGCTATTCGACGGCTAACCCATTTATGGGGGAAATACTTTTTATGTATTTCAGGTTCCAGGAGAGCGGACAGGCAGGTATCGGGTCGGCATGAAGATGATAGGCAAGTGTGATACTGTATCTTCCCTCCGGTTATGTTTTGTGTTTCTCCATTCAGTGTTGTTGTACTGGAATGGTTATTGAATACTCGAGTATTGTTTTCCATTTTCCTTGATGTTCTGGCCTGCGTTTGCCGAGGTATTGATTTGTGTTGTGATGTCTTTGGATACATTGGATATGTTTTGAATACCTTTTATATTGTTCTTCATTCCGTTGTATGTAGACCTTCTCGGTCAAAAATTATAGTTCCGCATATGTTTAGCCTTGTGGGTCCCACGACGGGGCTCACAACGCTGTAATATTCCCTGAATAACGTGGGGGTGTTACAGAAACCATCAGATGCAATCCCGAGCCTCACATTTCGGATATCTGAAGAAAAATTCGGATACTCCCTATCTATATGCTTCCACGCCTCTCCATCCGAAGGGTGTATCATAGTATCCCTGTCATTAGTGCGCGGCTCGGCGTGCCATCTCATTGCTTTTGCCGTGTGAGGAGACATAAAAAGCCGTTCCAACCTGTCCTTCAGTGGAAAATACCAAAGTACCTTCACCGGTTTCTCGTTTCCAGCAGGAGTGATCATATATCTCTCTGTATCACATACAGGACATCTCGTGAGGTCTTCATTAGGATGCCCCCAGAATAGAACACAATCATACATGCAAACATGGATCTTAATGTAGGAAAGACCAAGATCTTTCAAAATTCGTCCTATTTTGGTATATGTGTTAGGAAGATGATGACCCTGTGGAAGCATATTACTCGTAAGCTCCAAGTAATCATCCACAGACTTGATGGATGATCTGTTTTTCACCTTTAATCTCATCGTTTCCATGACACGATCAAGAACAGTCATGTTACACCCTGGTTATTGAGGGGTCTGTTGGAGTTGAATTAGCTTATTGTACCTGTAAAGCCCAGCAGTATTGCAAGGCATCGGTCTACGGGCTCATGGAATTGGCTCAGTTGGTACAAACGTCTCGGAATAACCAAACACATCATCAATCAACCTCCTCTTCGGATCGATGAACCCGTCGTTACCACTAAATTGTCCGTGATCATACGGAATAATAGAATTCGGTGCTTCACCGTGGTATATCCAACATGTATATTTACTCCAAAAACTATTCTTCTTTAGGTGATCCCAGACCTCATCAAATGGAAAACGATACATATCACTGCGACATCTACATTTATTACACGGACAGTAGTGCAACGTATTACCACTGTCGTGCTCTTTTACAAATCTCATAAACTGCTTCATCCCATCCATTGCACTTGGATCCCATTTTCGTAACCTAATCCCACTCTTGTCCATCCTTAAATGTATAAATTTTCCAATATTAATCCAACTAACTAATATTTTTCAAATTATAAATGAAATCACAACAAACAATTAATCATAATGATTATCATCATAAAACTTAATCGTTATACATAAAAGCTTTCGAATCTACAAAATGAATAATACAAATTTTCGAAATTACAATAAAAAATATAATAAAATACCTTAATTAGTCGAAATGGTGATTATAGCAACCGGTAGAAACCTTCGTCACTCCAGCTAGCACAACTCAAAGTAGCAACACAAACTCAAAAAATACACAAAGGGGTTTCCAAGAACCGGGTTGATCTTTTTCGCAAGGTCGCAATACTCAAAGTAGCAACTCAAAAGCTTTTTTCAGGAATAACTGACAGGGTCGGGAATAGAAAGGTGTTTTTTAGCGGGGAGAGAGGCAAGATTGGGTTGGTGTTCCATGGATTATATATAATTTTAAATTGGAGGTTTAGCCAACGACTTGATCTAGGTCGTCGGCTAAACCCAATTTTTTTAAAGGGGTTTAGCCGACGACCTAAATCTGGGTCGTCGGATAAACTATTACAAAAGTTTAGCCGACGACCCAGATCAAATCGTTGGCTAAACCCCATTTTTTTTGGAAAAGGGTTTAGCCGACGACTCAGATCATGTCGTCAGCTAAACTATTAGAAAAGTCGTCGGCTAAAGTTTAACACTTTAGCCGACGACTATGTTGCACTATAGCCGACGACACAGATCAAGTCGTCAGGTAAAACTGTTTAGCCAACGCCAGTTCGGGTCGTCGGCTAAAGTGCAAAGTTTAGCCGACGACACTTTAAAGTCGTCGGCCATTTTTTTGAGGGTCGTCGGCTAAAGTGTGAATTTTGGTAGTGGTATCCAAATATGGTAATAACCATCAGCATGTCGAGCTTACTGAACAACATAGCACCTCTCAACTGATCCAATAAAGCATCCATACGAGGGATAGGAAAATGGTACCGCACAGTAATATTATTGATAGCTCGACTATCAACACACATCCTCCAAGATGCATCCTTCTCGGGAATAAGAAGTGCTTGGACAGCACAATGACCACTACACCGTCTGACAGATTCATGCTGTATCAAATCCTCCATCTGACGTCATAACTCCTCGTGTTGTACCAGGCTCATACGATAATGAGGACGATTCGGGAGAGCGGCTCCCGAAACCAAATCAATGTGATGTGAATATCACGCAAGGGCGGCAAACCCAGAGGGAAGCAGTAAAAACATCAGCAAAATCAGGTAGTAGCATAAGGACATCAGGATGTGTAACATGTTGGGAATAGTGCCCTAGGACATTTGATGTGCCTAGATTGTAATTGTCACATTTAAATAAAGTTATTTGATATCATCTATTTCTGATTGATTATAATAATGTGTTTTAATATTATCATAATCAAACAATAGTTATTATGAATAATAAGTTTATTCTAATGTTTGTGGTCCAATCATGTAGAGTGGAGACTCAAGTGATTAATATACTAGTATAAGTTTGATTGATAATCATCGGATGATTATGCGTATGGTACAAATCAAATTTATGGGTATTGGTTGGAGAACGCAATACTAGACAGACCCACATTGAGATCACATCATGGAAAATGTCGTAAGTGAATCTCAATATGCTAAGATGTCAATAAATCATTGAACCTGAGATTATCATAGAGTCCAACATGATAACTGCTATGTCTTGACGTAATCCAACATCAGTTGAGACATGGTGATCATAAAGGTTAACAATCGGGATTAGTAGGAGTCATGTAGAGGGCAATGAATAATCAAAATGGGGATTTGTCCCTCTCTTTAGGGAGAGAGATATCTGCTGGACCCCTCGATAAGTAGGACTAAAGGAAATGCATGGTCATGATCAAATGAAGAGTCATTTGATTCAACCAGTATACTTAAGATCGAGAACGCATTTGAATATAATAAGTATGACAATTTTCATGACTTAGTTCAAATATGATATCGCACGACAAATGGATTTGACACGTTAAATTTTTTAATGGACTATAAACTTATATTGCTTGGGTAGTCATAATGTACTGCTAGAGACCGCTTATAATTTATCATTTAATGAGGTATTAAATGATTACCAACACTATATAAGCCTTTTGAGTCACACATACGACAATTAAAGACAAGGAAGAATAATTAATAGATATAATATTAGATATTATATGTAACGCCCTGACTTTCTAGGAATAATTATAGGGGAAAATAAGTAAAAAGGTGAATTTTGACGAAAAATAAATTCCTTTGAGAATATTAAAATTCTCGCCTATAAATTCGAGTCGCTACACTGACTAAAATAAATACCTATTAGTTAAGGCAACGACATGTCATAATTAAGAGGTCATACTTACGGCGGAAGAAATTTAAAAACTATTATTACCAATCAATAGTTTCCCCAAATAAAATATATATTTCAAAGCATAAGACATAAAAGAAAGACATCTTTTAATAAAAACTATCATCATAAAGTTCTTCAAGAACAAAGGCAAGAGTAATGATAAAGCAAAAGTAGCCAAAGCTAGAGACCCAACTAAGTCAGTTTTCAAGGAAAAAGCTCTCAAAGATGAAAATTGTCATCATTGTAATAAACCAGGGCACTGGTCCGAAATTCCAAGGTCTACTTGGAAGAGGTAAAATGTACCAAGGGTAGTGAGGCTGCCACATGTATATTTGTTATAGAAGTTGACTTATCTACTTCTAATTCCTGGGTATTGGATACTCGATGTGGATCTCACATTTCTATAAATGTACATGGGTTGAGAAGCAGTGGAGAGATGAAGAAAGGGGAAGTGTATCTAAGAGTCAGCAATGGAGCAAGAGTTGATGCACTAGCCGTTGGAACTTATGATCTAGCTTTACTCAATGGGATTTTGTTAGTTTTGAACAATTGTTATTATGTTCCTGCTATGAATAGGAATATTATTTGAGTTTCTACATTAGCTTGTGAAGGTTACAGTTTGCTTATTAATAATAAGATTATTCGTATTTTCTTTGTTGACTTACTTTATGATACTACAAAGTTATATACTGGTCTTTACAGTATTAATCTAGATGAGTCCAATACTTTAGAAGTCTATAACATTACAACCAGAATACCTAAGCTCAATGATTCTAATACGACTTACTTATGGCACTGTTGACATGACCATATAAACGAGAAATGCATTTCTAAACTCCATCACAATGGACTTTTAGACTCCTTTGACTATGAGTCATATGGGACATGCGAGTCTTGTCTATTGGGCAAGATGACAAAGAATTATTTCACCGTTCATGGATAAAGGACTAGTGATATATTAGGCCTAGTACATACTGATGTATGGAAACCTCTTTGCACTCATGCTAGAGGCGGGTACCAATATTTCATCACTTTTAACAATAATTTTAGCCGATATGGATATGTTTCTTATGAAGCATAAACATGAATCTTTTGAAATGTTCAAAATATTCCAGAGTGAAGTACAGAATCAACTTGGCACAACAATTAAAGCCCTTCAAGGATCGAGGTGGCGAATACTTGAGCCAAGAATTCGATGACCATCTTAGGAGTTGTGGACTTTTTTCACAAATTACTCCTCCTGGAACACCTCAACATAACGGAGTGTCTGAGAGGAGGAATCGAACTTTATTAGATATGGTTCGATCCATGATAAGTCGAATGGAGCTTCTATTATCATTTTAGGGCCACGCCTTAGAAACAACAACATTCACCCTTAACCGTGTTTCATCTAAAGCATTTGAAAAGATACCATTTGAGAAATGGACTGGTAAGCGACCAAAATTGTCTTTTCTAAAGATCTAGGGTTGCAAAGCATTCGTAAGAAGACAAGTGTTTGACAAGCTCGTAGCCAGATCTAAAAGATGTTTATTTGTGGAATATCTTAAGGAAACTAAATGATACTACTTATATAAGCCCATAGAGAACAAAGTGTTTGTTACTCGAAATGCTGTCTTCTTAGAAAGAGAATTTATTTTCAAAACAGACAGTAAGAGAAAAGTAATTCTCAAGGAAACTCGAGAACCACAAGAAGACATTGCTTCACCGATGAAAACTGAACAGGCTCAACAATTAGTTTAGGAGCCAGTTCAAAGTACACAAGTTCCTCGCAGATCAGATAGGGTGCGACATGAACCTGAGAGATCTGGGTATATCGTAATAGAGGATGATGATGCATCTCTTATAGATGATGAGCCTTGTATCTTTTATAGACAGACTCATGGTGTTGACTATGATGAAACCTTTTCACCAGTAGTCATGCTTAAATCAATAAGAATTTTATTTGCTATTGCCGCATACTATGATTATGAGATATGGCAAATGGATGTCAAAACAACATTTCTTAATAGAAACTTACTCGAGGATGTGTACATGACACAACCTTAGAGTTTTGTTCATCCATAAAATTCTAAAAATGTTTGCAAGCTTCAAAGATCCATTTATGAGTTGAAGCAGGCTTCTCGGAACTGGTATCTTCGTTTTGATGAAACCGACAAAGAGTTTGGGTTTACTCAAAATAAAAATGAACCACGTGTGTACAAAAAGGTTAGTTGTGTAGGTCACAAGTCGTTAGGAATAAGTCTAGAGGGGGGGTGAATAGACTTATTAAACTCTTTTCCTGAATCTCAGGTGAGTTTACTCACCTGATAAAATGAGCAGCTAAAAAATTAACTGCAGATGATAATGCGGAAGCACAAGTGATAATAATACAGATGACTAATGCTGTATGCAAATGACTTATGTCAACTATAAAACTAAGATGTGCGGAAGAGTGTTGACTACTATATGGAACAGTTAATATGAATGCAGCATATAAGTATGATGAATGCAATAAAACACACAAGCACTTATAGTGGTTTCAGAGGTGGGGTAATCCTCTACCGGTCCACTTTTCTCCAAACCAATTGGAGATAAATTCACTATGACTCTCAACCAGTGATAAATATTATAATGATTCAAGCCAGTTACAACTGCTTCCAACCAGTGGAAACCCGTGGCCGTTGCAACTCCCTTGACTGCCTAGCACCTCCTGATTGAAAATCCGTGGATGCCTCAACAACCCACAAGCTATATATCACCTTCCAATCAAGACCCTTGGATGGCTTAATAGTCGCGAAACTTCTGAAACATCATTCACAGAAGTACCCCATACTCAGCTTTTAAGACAAGAGTGTTGTCTTCTCCAACTTCAAGAGCTTATCAGAATATAATCTTTGAAACTTTGCTCTTCACGATGCTATAGTTCTCTTAATAGCTTTGATTGCTTAGATTGCTTGTAAGTATTGTTCGCATCGTACATTGCTCATTCTGGTCTTCATATTTATAGTACGAATCTTGAGCTTCTTTCATAGCCGCTACATCTTGTAACAAATTCATCCGTTGGAGAGTGGACTTTTTTGTTTATTCTTTTATCTCTTTGCACGGCTTGATTTCCTTTCTTCAAATCTGTCCATTTGAAGAATCTTCCCGTTGTGTCGCTTTTCTTGATGTGTATATTCATAAGTCTTTCTGCTGTGGATCTTAAGGAATATTTTATTTCTAACTTTTTGGGAATCATTCGCTTTGTCTCCTTGAATTTACGTCCGCATGTCTTTCCGTAATTATTGACTTTCAATGCTTTGCTGACGTGGAGTGAGCTTCTTCAAAAACTTGGATGCAGAATAAGTTTGGTCAACCTCCTTTGATGTTCTGTTTGACCGAAAAACCTTGTCTGATAAAGAACTTATCTGTAGTTAACCTACAACTGATGTTTTACTTTGATCGAATATTGCCTAAAAAACTCGTCTGATGATATCTCATTTGTGGTCAAACCTAGCTGATGTTTTGTGTTAACCAGACCTTCTCTGATAATAAGTCGTCTGTGGTCAAACTTCTCTGATAATCTCTGTTGACTAGAACTCCTCTGATAATAGGTTGTCTGATGATAACTTGTCTGTGGTCAACCTTCTCTGATCTGTTTGAGTTGACCAAGACTGGGCTGAACTTTTCTCGCCTGATGATAACTCCTCTGCTCTTCAGTCGCTACAGTGTTTTGGTCAAACCTCTCTGATATTTATGTTGACCAAAACTCCTCTGATAAAAAGGTCACCTGACAACTTATCTAATATATCGTCGGTTCTATACTTAGCCGTTTTTTAACTGATTAACTTCAGATCAGTCTTGGCCTACATCAATGGCTCATGAAAGATACTCATTTGGTTCTTCTTTACAATACTAAGTACTTAGATATACATTTGAATAAGTCACAAGTACAGGCATGACATCATCAAAATCTAACAAGTATTCCTACCAATTTCCCCTATTTTGATGATGGCAAAACTTAAACATTCAAATGTAAAACAAGTCTGCCCAAAGATAAAGTGCAAGACAAAATTCAAATTCAGTCTGTTTGAGACAACTAGTGGTTGTCATTCAAGTGACTTTTATAAATTTTCGGATTTACATTACAGTTTAGAACAGTCTAAATGAAAAATTACAAGTAAAAATGAAAATTACAAGTAAACTATAAATTACAAATAAATTACAAGTAATAAAAATCATCTTCCTCCTCTGCCTCTTCCTTTTCCTCTAATCTGCTTCGCTGGAGGGAGTGACTTCAAGGGTTTTGCTCCAATGGGTCTTTTTATAACTAGGGCTAACCCATATTTCTTCTTGACCACTAAGGAAGCAAACTGCTGCTGTTCTGGAGATGTGAAATTATTTTCAATGCATACTTCTTTAATCTCTTCCTGAAGAGCAATTTCATCAAGTTCTCCATTCATGAGTGTAGGTGCTTCTTCAGGTCTGAAACTTGGGATCATGGGGTATGTATTGAAATCCTTTTTAGCATATTTCTTCAAAATTTCCCAAAGTTTGGGGAAAATCGTCTCCATGAAGTTGATGAATGTTTCTTGTGGGGAGCAGTCCTTATCTTGAATTATTTCCCAGAGGTAGTACTTCTCAATGAATTGCTTTCTTGCACTTCTCTACATATGTTCTGCCTCAGCAGGCATGAATTCTTCAACAAATTGGAGTTCTTTGCCTTCCCATTGGTATCTCACCTCTGGATTTTGTCCAGTTCTTTTTCTCTTGGCTGCAGGTGGGTCTGATGGTGCAGCTGGCTCTTTCATTTTCAAGATAGAACTACCTGCCTGAATCAGAGGGAGGTCTTGTTGATTTTTTGTTCTTGCTTCTTTCTTTTCTTTCCCCCTATTCCAATCTTCCCCCTTTTGCCAGCATCATTAATCTTGGCTAGTTGTTTCTCCACCCTAATCATAAAGTCAGACATGCCAATAGGCATTCTAGAGCTTGATGGTGTTGCGGAGGGTTCATTCCTGTTGATAATGGTGTCCAATTTGTCATTTGTGATTTTCAGCTCAGGTTTGACCTCGGTTGCCAGGAGTTGGGCTATTGTCTCTTCCACAATTCATCTGACCATCTCAGTGAAGTTTGATGGGTGAATTTCAGGTGCCATCTGATTAGCATTGTTCTCTCATGAGCTTTCATGTGCTGATTTCCTAGCTGTAGATTTTTCAGATGGTAAGCTCCTATCAGGTGCTCTCTGATTAAGTGAGGTTTTATCAGGCGTGCCTGATCGATCGTCTGAAGTGTGATGATGTGAGATGGATGCTTGATCAGGTGCATCATGGTCATCAACCTCATCATATCTTCTTTCCTCCTCTTTCCTTTCTCATTCTTCTTCTTTTTCATCTTCTTTTTATTCTTCTTCTTCTTTCTTTTCTTCTTCTCTGATCTCCTCCTCTTCTTCTTCTTCTTCTACTTTATTTTCAACTCCTTCCTCCTCTCCTGTCTTATCTTTTTCAACCTCTTCATTTTCTTCCTCTTTCTTTTCTTCTTCATTTTTTTCAACTCCTTCTTCATTTTCATATCTTTATTTTTCAACTTCATTTTCTTCTTTTCTGTCCTCCTTTTCAACTTCTAAAATCATAATTCCTTTTTTTCTACTCCCCTATCTTCCTTCTCTTCTACTTTCTCCTCCTCTCCAAGGGTTTCACCTTGTGATACACCCCTCATAATATGAAGGACGAAGTGGTCCATGTTTTCTTTGAAGTGAGACAGGAACCAGTTCTCCTTTAGCATTAAACTTACATCTGTCTCTTGACAGAAAAACATAACAAGATGTTCAGTAGCCGTGGGGTGATCCCAGGTACTTCTTTCAACAAACTCTCGCAATTGAGTTAAGGTGAGTGTTTTTAATTCCTTCCACCCTTCAAAAATATTAAGAAATGAAAATTTAAGAGATTGTTGTTTTACCATTTTCAATTGCTCTATGGGGAAGTTCAAGGGATTGTTCTCCCTAAGATTGATATAATATACAGCTTCTGGTATATTAATGGTTTCCTCAGCCTTGGGAGTGTTAAGTGGGGAATTATCTCTCCCACTAGACCTGAGGAGTGAGCAGGTTCATCTTCAGGTTGATCTTCCAGTGCAGCTGGTGCAGGTGATATAACCATCTGCATCTGATCAGGTTGTTCTGCAATCGGTGCAGGTGCAGGTGATGTGGCAGTCTGCAGTTCTTCTTCTTCTTCTTATTCTTCTTCTTTTTCTGAAGAGTAGTCTACCAGAACTCTCTGTCTCTTGGAGGGCTGATCAGGTGAGGAGTGGATGTAGACAGCTTCCTCCGGTTCAGGTGATTTCATCTTGAATATCTTGGACAGAGAAATGTTGTCTAAGTCAGAGTCATCTGCAAGTGGGATCTCAGGTGTAGGTGACTTTGACAGAATATCACCTGCAGGGGGAGCTGACGTCTTCTCCTCTGCAATTACTTCAGATGGGTGTTGGACAGCTGCATCTGATTAGACTTTTTCTGAGTCCAAAGGTCCTCTGTAAGATGTGGTGCCGCTTGTCATTTCCCTCAACATCTCAGCTGCCTTCAGCTGCTTATCTCCCAATTTCTTCAAAGTGTCTTGGTCCAGGTGACCAAGTCTTTTGCTGATCTGAAATGTTTCAGCTTTTCCTTTGGCCTTGCCAAGGAACTGCAAGATCCAGCTTATCTGAGTTCCATAGGCCAACTTCTGTCTGAATTTCTTTTCTCTCTCATCCCAGCTATCTTTATTAACTTCCCTGACTAGTTGTCTGTAAATGTAGTCAGGCCAGTTAATTCTCTCCCTTTGGATTAGGGCTCCCATCACCGTGTATTTGGCAGAGGAAAGTTGGTCGAAACTTCCTGCCATGCCAATGACTATCTTGTTGGTGATGTCAAGAACATACTTGTATTCCTTCCTCAAATCTCCCTTCTTGGTCATGAGTTTGACCTTTATTGGTTGCTCAGGTGACTTAATTTCGTACCAAGTTTCGGTTGGGCTCTTCTTCAGGGCTTCGACCACTATGCCCTTGTTCTCCATTTTGAAGGCGTCGGCGATGGGTCTGTGGAGTTGTGGTGACTTCTTCACCAAAAATCGAGCTTAGGATGCAGTGCTCTGTGACCCATGCTTCCCTGTAGAAGCAGATGACAGCCTCATTCAAAAGTTGCTTGGGGGAAATGTCCAGAAAATGGTAGATACCATTTTTCTTCATCCCCTGGATAACGTGCGCCATCTCCGCCGTGGCATTGGTTTCCAGCAAACCTTCAAATTCGACTATGATACTGAATATGATTTGTTCCTTTACCAGCTTCAGTGTGACTCCTTCGAAATAAGTGGTTGAGTCCATTTCTACAAAGAAGATGTTTCAATTTAGTGTAGTGGAAATTCTAGGGTTCTTTGCTTTTGAAAAATCTAGGGTTCTTGAGCTTAAAGACGATAATGTTTTTCTGAAATGATTTCCACCGTCTTATATACCCAGTTGAAAAGACCTTTTGAATTTTAATAGTTAAATAATCAAGAGGCGGTCCGGTTTTTAATAAATAGGAATGACGGTTAGAGTTGATTGGAAATCATGGAGGTAGTGTGATAATGTGATTTGTCCACGTGTAAATGAATAATATAATAATTATAAGTCGGTCAAGGGATGAGAAAATTAGCTGGTTGACTGTTTGACTTCTGACGCAGCTGTGATTTTAATTTCTTCTCTATTCTGATCAGGGGACTTTTCTTGTCTGTGCTTCTGATCAACTAGCTTTCCTTCGTCTTCTGCATCAGGTGAGGTATGTCGCCTGTGGTCGATATCAGCTAGATCTCCTCATATGTCCTTCGGATCCTCATCTGGTCTGATCAGGTGACTTCCTTGTCTGCTCTAATCAGGTGGCTTTCCTCGTCTATTGTCTTCTTCAGGTCAGATGACTTTTCTTCTATTCTTCATCTAAGTACTAGATTCCCAATCTAGTAATCTAAGATCCCTGCTAAGTTCAAGAAATCTTTCATCTGGTAACGGCTTGGTAAATATGTCAGCAATTTGATACTCTGTGCTGACTCTTTCTACTCTTAGTCTTTTGTTAAGCACATGATCTCTGATGAAGTGATGTTTGACATCTATGTGCTTTGTTCTTGAGTGCAGGACTGGATTATTGGTTATAGCAATTGTGCTATTGTTTTCACACCAGATAGGAACTTCATTTGTAATAATATTGTAGTCCCTTAGCTGTTGTCTGATACATAGAATTTGAGCACAACAGCTACCTGCAGCTAAGTATTCTGACTCAGTTGTGGATATTGAGCTAGATACTTGCTTCTTGCTGAACCATGAAATAAGTCTGGTTCCTAGAAACTGACATGTTCCACTGGTGCTTTTTCTGTCTATATTGCATCCTGCAAAGTCTGCATCTGAATATCCTGAGAGTTCAAAGTTGTCATCTTTGGGATACCATAAACCAACATTGATTGTGAATTTAAGATATCTGATTATCCTCCTGGCTGCTTCCTGGTGAGACTGCTTCGGTTTTGACTGAAATCTTACACATACTCCTACTGCATATGAAATATCAGGTCTGCTTGCAGTGAGGTATAGAAGTGATCCAATTAGTCCTCTGTAGTGTGTTGGATCCACTTGAATGCCTCCTTCATCTGCATCAATGTGTTGAGAGGTGCTCATAGGTACTCTTAGTGGTTTGGCCGAGTCCATGCCAAGTCTTTTGATTAAATCCCTTGTGTACTTTGCTTGGTTGATGAAAATTCCATTGTCAACTTGTTTGACTTGCAAACCAAGAAAGAAATTTAGCTTTCCCATCATACTCATCTCAAATTCTCCTTGCATGAGAGTTGGGAATTTAACATACCGATCCTTTTTAACATTCATTAAACATTCGGATTTTGCATAAAATCATTTACCAACAATTATGCCTACGAAACATGAAACGTATGGGCAAGATACTTGCCTCAATTCCACGAGCAATGGCACAATGAACGGACATGACCGGGTAGCCCTCGAACTTCCAAGATCGACCAAAAACCCGACAACTCCACAGAAACTACGAAAATAATATCACCAGGGTTGGTTGAGCCAAATATGATATCATCCACATATATTTGAACAAGTAATATGTGGTCTTCATGTTTAATTCTGAATAGTGTTTTGTCTACCTTTCCTTTGCTAAATCCATTTTTCTCCAGAAACACAGATAGTGTCTTATATCATGCTCTTGGTTTCTGTTTGAGTCGATATAGAGCTTTCTAAAGCTTGTATACTTTTGTATCCTTTGACAAATCCAGGGGATTGCTCCACATGGACTTCTTCTTCTAGAACTCTATTGAGAAATGCACTTTTTACATCCATTTGGCATACATCAAAATCTTTGAATGCTACATATGCAAGGAATAGTTTGATAGCCTCCAGTCTTGCTACATGTGCATATGTTTTATCAAAATCTATTCCTTCACACTGTGCATATATTTTTGCAACTAGTCTGGCTTTATTCCTAACAAATAGCTCTATCTTCATCACATTTGTTTTTGTACACCCATTTGGTGCCTATGACTTTCTTGTGATCTGGTCTGTCTGTTAGTTCCCAAACTTTGTTTCTCTCCATCTGGTTTAGCTCCTCTTACATTGCAATTACCCATATGTAATCTTCTAGTGCTTGATCTGTTGTCCTGGGTTCCATCTGAGACATGAAACATGAGAACATTGCCATTCCTCTGGTTCTGTAGATTGTCTGGTTCTGACTCCATCAATTAAGTTTCCAATTTTTTTTTTGAATGGGATGATCTCTAAGCCATTTGGGGATATCATCTCCAGGGTTTGTTCCTCCTGTTGAGTTGCTTTGATGAACTTCATCTCTCTCTGCATCAGCTTGGTTTTGGCCTGCTTGAACTGCATGTGGTTCAGCTATGGTCTTGTCATCTGCAGATGGGGATCCTGTCTGCTCTGCAGGTGTGTCTTCTTCAGCTGCAGTTGGAACAGGTATGGTTGGAGATCCTATCTGATTCGCAGTTGGGTCTTCAGACTGATCTGCAGTTGGCTCTTCTGGCTGATATGCAGTTGGGTCTTCAGGTGAGTCCATCATTCCTGTGTTACTGATGATAATTTCTTCCAGGGAGACGGATTTTAACTTTTTCTCAATTTATTCCACCTTTTTCATATTCAACAGTAGATTCATCAAACACAACATGGGGTGTTTCTTCCACAACTAATATTCTTTTGTTAAAAACTCAGTATGCCTTGCTTATTTTTGAGTATCCCATAAAGATACCATCATCATATTTAGCATCAAAGGCATTCAGTTGGGTTTTACCATTGTTTTGGATGAAACACTGACAACCAAAGATATGAAAGTATGCAACAGTTGGTGTTCTGCCATTTCAAGCCTCATAGGGAGTTTTGCCATATCTCCCTACTATCATACTACTGTTCTGAGTGTGGCATGCTGGTCATCTTCAGCAATCATTGACCTGGCAGCTTCCTTCAAGGTCCTGTTTCTTCTTTTAGCAACACCATTTTTTTGTGGTGTTCTTGCGGCAGAGACTTCATGCTAGATTCCATTATGATCACTGTATTTAGTGATTGCCTTGTTAAGAAATTCTCCACCTCTATTTGATCTGATCTTTATAATTGAGTGGGATTTCTCATTCTGAATCTTCCTCAGCAGTTCAAGTAGCTTTGTTAATGTTTCACTATTTTTATAGAGAAAAACAACCCATGTAAATCAGGAGTAGTCATCCACTACTACTAAGGCATGCTTCCTTCCACTGAATGTCCTTGGTTTGATAGGACAAAATAGATCCATATGAAGTAGATCTAGGATCCTGGTGGTGAGAGTGGTAGGCTGAACTAGTTTAAAGGTTGCTATAGTTTGCTTTCCCTTCTAGCAAGCATCACATATACTGTCCTTCTTTAATGCTTCTGCTGGAAGTTCTCTGACCTGCTTTTGAGCGCTTATATTGTTGATGGCTTTGAAGTTCAGGCAACATAATATCTTGTGCCAGAGCCATCCTTTCTCAGCAATTGTTTTTGATAAGAAGCAAGTATTTGGTGCTCCTGATTTCCGGTCTATCAGATAAACATCTCTTCTTCTAAATCCTTGTAGCTTAACTTCTCCAGTCAGGAGATCAATCACCATGCATTTCCATCTTGTGAGGACTAATAGATTGTTCTCATCACATAATTGGCTTATACTTAGAAGATTGTATTTGAGCCCTTTGACATACTGCACTTTAGTAACGATTATGTTCCCTCTTAGCAGCTTCCCATAACCTTTGGTTTGTCCTCTTGAGCGATCTTCAAATGATACATCTGGACCTCTTTCTTTCACATATTCTGACAGATTTGTATTGTTCCCTGTCATGTGCCTTGAGCATCAAGAATCTACAAACCATTCTTCACGTCATCCTGTTGAACTTGAGGTGACATGGTAGTATTCCTTCCACCTTTTCTGCAATCAGACAAGCAGAGATTTAGGTACCCAAATTTGTGTGGGTCCTTTGGGGTTAGTAGGCTTCCTAGAGAATTGGTTTCTCCTTGGGTTATAATCAACATAAGGTTAGTAGGCTTCTTGGAGAATTGGTTTGTCCTTGGGTTATAAAAATTATGTTGATTACCCCTATAAGGTATGTGTTGTCTAGGTCTATATCCCTAGTTAAGATTGTATACTGGATATGCCTCATAATATTTTTGGTGTGGGCCATTCCTAAATCTTGGCTGAGACCATTTATTAAATCTTTGGGGTCTCTACATCTGTTCATTTTGAAAGTTTGGATAACCTTGAGGTTTCCATTTACCTCTCCCATTCTGAAATATATTTTTGGGGAGTCTTTGGTAATAATTTGCATAATGTTTTGATTGCTGCTTCTGCCTTGGTCATTGCCTAGTCTCCTGTCTAGGTGGTGCCTTGTAAACCCTGGTTGCTGCCTAAACTTTTGACTGGGTTGCTGCCTATTTTGAAATACGGTTTTGTTTATAGGCTCAGCAGTCGGGACATAAGTTGATCCCTTGATAAAAGTGGTTTTTGAACTAGAGGGAGTGTTGGGGTCATATCGAAGGCCTGAATTTGAATAAAGTGTCCTCTGGTTCATACACAAACCATCAAGGGTTATAGATGCTTTCAGAGATGTTATCACTTTTAGCTTGTGTACTATTTAGCTGTTTCAACATAGATAGCTCAGTTTTGATATGAGCAAGTGCAATTGACTTTTCACTATTTAAAACAGTCAGCTTATGAATTTCAGCTGTGGTATTCCAGCTGAGTTTTTCAAAAGATTTTTAGACTGTTTTTCAAACTCAGCTATAACGTTTTTAAATCTTGCTGACTCTTGGATGAGTTTGTCAAAATCATTTTTCAACTGGACTTTCTCATTCTTCAGCTGTAACAGTTAGGTGAGTTCATTTTAAGGTTTCAAAATCATTTAGTAACTGATTTACAGATTCGTGAAGATTCATATCTTCAAACATGTCAGAGCTGAAACCTTATGTAGTTTAAGGTTTGGAGGTTACCTCTTCATCAGCTAGATTTGCCATCAGGCAGTTGTAGTCATCGTCATCATCAAAGAAAAATCCACCACTTGATTCTACTCTTTCTTCAATCTGATCTTCCCCAATGAGAGATTTTCTCTTGTCTTCTTTCTTGCCCATGTCCTTCTTCTTCATCTCTCTTGAGATCAGGGCAGTCAAATTGGATATGTCCTGTCTTGTGGCAATTGTAGCATTCCACCTTCCAGTTTCCAGCTTTTTGATTCCTCCTTGGATTGTATTTGTATTTTTTCTTGTACTTAGAGTAGTTTTTCATGAAGTTTCTGAATGTTTGCATGATGAATGCCATTTATTCCTCAAAATCTAGAGGATTTGGAGGTTTAACTTTAGACAGGTTCTTTGTAGGGGACTCTGATGCAAATGCTAAGCCTTTCTCTACTGGTTCAGTTGGTGATGAGTAGGGCAGCTCAAACTCATATGCCTTCAGGTCAGAGAACAACTCCTGGATCCTTATATTGTTAAAATCTGTTGATTCCCTCATGGCTATGGCTTTCATGCTCCATTCTGGGTTTAAAGACCTTAGAACTTTCAGGGCCATTTCCCTGTTGCCATATGTTTTTCCAAGAGGATTGATTTCATTTATTATCTCTATGAATCTTCCATCCACCTGGTCAATGGTTTCTCCATTCTTCATTTTGAACTTGTCAAACTTTTGGGTGGCTATTGACAACTTGTTCTCCTTGATTAGCTTGTTTTTTTCACATATTACTGCCAATGTGTCCCAGATTTCTTTTGCATTCTTGCAGTTCTTGATCTTTACCATGGTGGCTTTATCAAGGGTCTGATATAGAACATCTCTGGCCCAGTTGTCTAGGTTGGCCAGCTTCCTCTCTTCAGGTGACATTTCTGTTCCCTTCTTAGGAATCTTCTCTGGCTTCCCATCTGTAATTTCTTCAGGTGTGTTGTCTTTTAGAAAGATGAAGGGACCATCTTCTGTGACACACCACATGTCGTCGTGGATAGATGAAAGATGTGCCTGCATTCTTATTTTCCAAAGGTCATATTCATCAACAAAAAATACAGGTAATCTAGAGTGCATATGCGGCACGTGTTCCATTCTAAATGAGAGATTTATATATATGCTCAGATATATGGATCTGGTTCTGTAAATCTTAACCAACGTCTCTGATACCACTTGTAGGTCACAAGTCGTCAGGAATAAGTCTAGCGGGGGTGAATAGACATATTAAACTCTTTTCCTGAATCTCAGGTGAATTTACTCAGCTGATAAAATGAGCAGCTAAAAACTTAACTGCAGATGATAATGCGGAAGCACAGCTGATAGTAATGCAGGTGACTAATGCTGCCTGTAGGTGACTTATGTCAACTGTAAAACTAATATATGCGGAAGACAGTTGACTACTATATGGAACAGTTAATATGAATGCAGCAGATAAGTATGATGAATGTAATAAAACACACAAGCACTTATAGTAGTTTCAGAGGTGGGGTAATCCTCTACTAGTCCACTTTTCTTCAAACCAATTGGAGATGAATTCACTATAACTCTCTACTAGTGATAAATGTTACAATGATTTAATCCAGTTACAACAACTTCCAACCAGTGGAAACGCGTGGCCGTTGTAACTCCCTTGACTGCTTAGCACCTCCTGATTGAAAACCCGTGGATGCCTCAACAACCTGCAAGCTGTCTATCACCTTCCAATCAAGACCTCGTGGATGCCTTATCAGTTGCGAAACTTATGAAACCTCGTTCACAGAAGTACCCCGTACTCAGCTTTTAAGACAAGAGTGTTGTCTTCTCCAACTTCAAGAGATTCTCAGAATATGATCTTTGAAACTTTTCTCTTCATGATGCTATAGTTCTCTTGATAGCTTTGATTGCTTAGATTGCTTGTAAGTATTGTTCGCATCGTACTTTGCTCATTATGATCTTCAGATATTTATAGTACGAATGCATCTTGTAACAAATCCGTCCGTTGGAGAGTGGAATTCTTTGTTTATTCTTTTATCTCTTTGCACGGCTTGATTTCCTTTCTTAAGATTTGTCAGTTTGAAGAATCTTCCCGTTGCGCCACTTTGCTTGATTTCTATATTCATAAGTCTTTCTGGCGTGGATCTTAAGGAATATTTTATTCCTAACTTTTCGGGAATCATTCGCTTTGTCTCCTTGAATTTACGTCCGCATGTCTTTCCGTAATTGTTAACTTTCAACGCTTTGCTGACGTGGAGTAAGCTTCTTCAAAAACTTGGCTGCAGAATAAGTTTGGTCAACCTCCTTTGATGTTCTGTTTGACTGAAAAACCTTGTCTGATAAAGAACTTGTCTGTAGTCAACCTACAACTGATGTTTTACTTTGACTGAATGTTGCCTGAAAAACTCGTCTGATGATATTTCATCTGTGGTCAAACCCAGCTGATTTTTTGTGTTGACTAGACCTTCTCTATCATAAGTCGTCTACGGTCAAACTTCTCTGATAAAATCTGTTGACCAGAACTCCTCTGATAATAGGTTGTCTGATGATAACTTGTATGTGGTCAACCTTCTCTGATATGTTTGAGTTGACCAAGACTCGACTGAACTTGTATGGCCTGATGATAACTCGTCTGCTCTTCGACTGCTACAGTGTTTTGGTCAAACCTCTATGATATTTCTGTTGACCAAAACTCCTCTGATAAAAAGGTCGCCCGATAACTTATATGATATATCGTTGGTTCTATACTTACAGATTTTTAACTGATTAACTTCAGATCAATCTTAGCCTACATCAATGGCTCATAGAAGATACTCATTTGGTTCTTCTTTACAATGGCAAGTACTTAGATTATACATTTGAATAAATCACGAGTACAGGGATGACATCATCAAAATTTAACCAGTATTCCTAACAAGTGGAGCATAGTTATTTTTCTAGTCTTATATGTAGAGGACTCTTGCCAATGTCACATGGCATTTATCTGAGTACGACTCAGAGTCCTTCAACTCCTGATAAACGAGCCCCCATGAGTAAAATCCCATATGCTTCGTGTTAGGCGTATTTTTATGCGCTTATTTATCATTAGTTTATATCCATTTTGAGCCTAAAAATGCATAAATGAGCTTTTAATGCACTATTCTTATATGTTTTGCAGGAAATTGGAGTCCGGAAGCTCGAGCAGCGAAAAAAGGCGCAGCGGTTTTGGCACAGGGCCGTGACACAAGGGAAGCGGGCCGCGGCACACGAAGGTGGCTAAACAAGTGCCGAGCAAACTGTACCCTGAGCCGCGGCACAGCTTAAGTGAGCCGCGACCTAGGAGGAAAAATAAGCGCCCAGGTATAGGCGCCGAGTAGTAGGGGCCGTGGCACAGATTAAGTAAGCCGCGGCCCACTAGGCGGTTCTGATGTATTGGCCGCGGTTCTGGGCCGTTTTTGGAGCCTATTCCCAACCTAATCACACGGACGCGTTTTGGAGGCTTAGGACAGTTATAAATAAGCATTGAAGGGCTGAAAAGAAGGGGGGATCCAGAAGGGAGCATCGATAGATAGACAGAAGAACACAAGAGGAGGAGATTTGTGGGCGATGACAAGACCACGGATCCCTATGGTTTTTCTTAATTTTTCCGCATCTTAGTTTCTAGATCTAGTCGAGTAGGATTTTGATTGTAGCCGATTACATGACGGTTTGATTTATTTATTATTATTTCAATTCATTCTTTATTCTATTGAATTGGATTCTTCTTACTGTTCTTAATGCTTTTTAATTGTCTGGCCAACAGTTGAATTGTTTTGAATGTCTTTATGGATTCGGGAGATGAAATTTAGGCATAGTTCTTGTGAGATGAATCATAATTTTCGTGAGATAGGAATATACTCATGGGAATTGTGAAGCCTATTTATTGTAGGGATTCTTGAACTGTTTCAGCTACTAATTATCTAATTCGAATAGGGATATATCGAGTTAATAATTCGTAGTATTTTCTATCGACCTTGGGAAAGGCTTTAGAATAATTTAGGAATTCCTGGCTTACAATCAATTGAATAAAAGTGAATTGAATTGAATAATAATCATTCCTGATTGTTTGAGGTGAAAATCATAATCCTACACCCTTATTATTATTATTATTATTATTATTATTATTATTATTATTATTATTATTATTACTATTA
The DNA here is from genome assembly GCA_033398695.1 of Orobanche coerulescens. Classification (NCBI taxonomy): domain Eukaryota; kingdom Viridiplantae; phylum Streptophyta; class Magnoliopsida; order Lamiales; family Orobanchaceae; genus Orobanche; species Orobanche coerulescens. The sequence goes on along the minus strand of CM065815.1, from coordinate 110,778,668 downwards.
TTATTTATTTTTCTGCAATTAGTTTAGATATAAATTCCATATAATTGTTCTTCAAATAAAATTACGAGTCGACTATATTTTGGTACTTAGTGAAATCAGTCCTCGAGGGAACGATATCTTACTTATCACTTTATTACTTGTTGACACCGTACACTTGCGGCATAGTGTGAGGGATTTCCTCACAACAAGTTTTTGGCGTCGTTGCCGGGGACTGATTTTTTCGCTAATATCAATACCAAGCGACTCTAATTTTAATTTAAAGTTTTTTTTAGTCTCTTTATTTTTATATTTTTTTATTATGTTTTCCTTTGATTATCGTGACCCTTGGCATTTCATAAAATTCGATGATATTAATAATTGGCCTAATAGGTCAGTCAGCCCCCTCCCCCAAAACAAAAGACCATGCTTGAACAATGTGTAGACGCTCTCGAAAATCCAGATAGTACCCATCTTGAGCGAGAATGTGCACGTCGTGGTCTTGAGATTCACTATGGTTATTTTCCAGCACATATATTTAGTAGTGAAGTTGAGGGGGAGGTTGAAAGGAAAAACATGTTGAGTTTTAGGGTCGATCCCCCAGCACCTGATAATTACATAAAGTGTGATGAGCTTGTAGAAGAAGTTACCATTGATGATGTTTCCAAAGAAATTTCATTAAATTGTCATCAAACTTCGACTAATAAGGTGAACACTTATGTGCCTAAAATTTTATTAACGGTGCCACGCATAATTTTTCCTAAATCCATAATGGGAGAGATTGACCCTATTACCTTTTATTTTGTTGAGGCTGATACCATGAGTTCTAATGAGGTTGTTCATGATATGTCTTTATTATCTACCCATTCGAACTCTGCTTATTTTTTCATGCCTTATCATTATTATATTCTTCCATCATTTTTTGGTTGTCCGCATAATTATTCTTACTCATTATTTTCGGCAACCGGGCATGAACCAAAGCCTCCCTTGCGGAATAAGAGGCTTATAGATTGCAAGAAGGGGGTATTTGGCAATCTCCCTAGAAAGAAGCCACGTTGATTTTTTGTTTGCCATGTCGTGCTCAAGACGTAAAATAGAGCGCTTGATGGGAGGCAATGTAATACCCAGTTGTAATTCAGTCATTATCATTCAGTATTTATCATTCAGTAATTGTCACTCAGTATTTTTCACTCATTAATGATCATTTGTCGCTCATATTCAATCATTGTATTCATCGTTCTCAGTAATTGTATCGTGTATCAGTCGTCATTCATCATCAATCAAGATGGAGTTTCGTGCCGTATTTTTCACCGTTGTCATATTCATAGTGTGCTGTGTTTGAGGAGTAGCGCACGCTACGTACTCTCTTTAGCGTGCGCTAATTGAGTATGGGTAGCGCACTCCACCTCTCAACACTAGCGCACGCTAGTGTAGTTGAGCAGGCAGTCCAGAAGGCACTGGATTGCAGTTGGGATTGTAAGTAGCACACGCTACGAATGGTAAGTAGCGCGCGGTAGTGAGCCGGAGTAGCACGCGCTAAGGTCGGATCAGGTTGAGTCCAGTGGCTACTGGACTGAATTGGATTAATTCATAGCACACGCTATGAGTGGTTTTTAGCATACGCGAACGATGTTGTAGCGCATGCTAAATATTGTTTGTAGCGCATGCTACCGCGATCAGATCAGAGGACAGAAGGTTCTGGACTCCAGTACTGGGCATCAGATAATTCGTTAGTGCACGTTAACATTTTGGGGTTTGCGCACGCTAAGTGTTCAGCCGTAGCGCACGCTACAAGAAGGCACGTATCGCGCGCTACCGTTTTCGGACAGTGAGTACTGGACTAACCAAAACACCCGTTAGCGCACGCTAAGAGCTGGGGCTAGCGCGCGCTAAAATGGAATTTCTATAAATTGGACAGTGTAGCCCAGATTTCGGCATTTGTCATTTCTTCTCATTCTCTCATCGGTTCCGGGCGATTTGGAGCGATTTGGAGAGTATTCTTCGAGGTGTAATCATCAATCATCTTCTTCAAGTCTTTGAGTTGGATTAATCATCACTTAATCATCTCCAAAACATCAAATCAAAGGTATTAATCTCTTGGATCTAGAATTTCGGATTTTTGGGGTTTTCCTTCCGATTTCTTCGTGTAAGCTTGGATTGTTGTTGGAATATGTTATATATGGATTATCTACCTTGGATAAATATATTCCTACGGATTTAATGGCTATTTTGGGGATTTATTTCAAGAACCCTTGGGGTTGACTTCGATTAATTTGGGGATTTCCGATTGATGTTGTTGTAATCTTGAATTGTGGATTCCTATTGGATTTATTGATACCATTGATATTGTTTTGCTGGTTTGAATCAATCATTTGAAGTTGGTTTCGATAATTTGGGTTTGGTTGGAACCAACGGGAAGGATATTTTCAACGTATTCGTTAGAGTGCATCTACGAGTTTGGATATTGTTGTATCGACGTTTGAGTTGGTTATAATCGTGTTTGATGCGTGTATTGATCGAATTATTGGTAATTGTGTTATTCAAGGTTGTTCGAGCGACCGACATTTCATTTAGGATATTGTTCGTGGACGGACATTCTTCATCGGTGTTGTGTAAGTTAATTCTTACTCAGTTAAAAGGATATTCATTCCTTTCGTTGTTTTTCATTCATAATCATAATTTATTCATAAAGTACTAACTGTATTGAAACTTGTAATTGTCACTTCATCACTTCATTCACAAGGAACGACGGTTCCAATCATTTCATTGAGCTGTCATTCATTTCACCATCATTTCATCTTGGTGAGTCATTATTTATTTTCGATGTCACTTTTGTTATATCGTGGCATTCCGGGTCATACTGGCGTGCCGGTTGGTATGTGTAGGATTTTCATGTTGGGCACATTTAAGTCGTGTGTTGGTTGTTGGCCTCACATTGGACTGTGCACACAAGTCGATTGCTTTGTGAGACTGATTAGGTACAAGACCACACGTGTATTCGATCGATACTCGTTGGTGGCTTGTGCACGGACACATTTCCATCCCGGACGTAATGTGGCGCCATTCCTTTGAGCCGTACTATTACTTGATTCATATAGCATGTTTTATTGCGTATGTTATCAACAGGATTGTGTGTATTCATCTCTTGAGGATTGTTGTTCTATGTAACTGACCCAGTTGGGGGATATTGTTTTTCAGGTCATGGCAAGGCAAAAGCACGGGGAGAGCACGTTGAAGGCGAGGAGTCCCAATGATACTAGTAGGGGGCTCCAGTCTGTTCAGTCATTTATGTTTCCTTCATTTTATTCCGTTGCAGACATTCCGTTTGAATACTCATTTTACTCAGTGTTGCATATTTTATCTCCATATAAAATATACATTTATTCTGTATTATCTTGGGTATGTTGTATGAAACTCCTCACCGGAGTAATTAATGTTGTAATGTGGTTCGGTACTACATTTAACCTGTGTAATTCATTCATTTTCATTCGCCTGGTGGGTCCTAGTCGGGGGTCCACGGCACTGTAATATCCGCCTAGTTTGGGGTGTTACAGAGTTGGTATCGGAGCGTGGTTTTGAATACTACCTTCCAAGTCATGTCTCATTTGAAATCATCATTCATTAGACTAGTATCATTGGACTTTCGCGTCACGTGTGACCTGTGCAAGAGCCGAGCCCCTCAGACGAAAGAATAGTAAGATTTCCTCATCTATCATTTTCATTTGTGATCAAGTCGATCATGTGAATTCATTAATCACTCAGTTCATTTCCTTTCATTCGATTGTTGATCTTGAGGATCATGTCATTAATCTTGTTAACTTGTTCAAGATATTCATTTCAAGAATTTCATCAGATAATCACGTCATTTCAGTTGATCATTCATATAATCATTGTGTTTGAGCGCGTGTACTCATTTTCATCATCTCATAACATAATAATAATGTGATATTCATGCGAGATATATAATTATCATATGACTTTCCACTTCAGTATGGAAAGAGCTGGCAGAGGACGTGGGGGAAGAGGCCATGGTGCGGGCCGAAACCAGAGAGCTCGTGTGAATACACGTGCGAATGCTAGGAATAATGCTAACTCATCGAGCAGTGATGCTGCCACTCATTCACCTGGACGTGATCATTCACTATAGGGGAGTCGTACCCGGGACACAGCTCAGTCAGAAGGTGTTCGGGTTGACCCACTCGCTTTTATGCAGGGCATGATGGACCAAATGACTCAGATGGCTCAACTAATGGAGACAATGCATAACTCAACTACTCAGAATCAGCAGGCTCCTCCACCGCCACCTCAGAGGCAAGAGAGGGGTGTAAGCAGTATCATTGGCGATATCTCTCGCCAGCGACCACCTACCTTCGAGGGCTCATCTGAGCCGGCGGATATTGTTCATTGGCTTGAGCATTTCGAGAAGTTATTTGCTATGGTGGATTGCCCTGAAGGGCATAAAGTTTCAGTTGCGGCTTACTATCTTGGTAAGAGCGCTCATTCATGGTGGTTATCGTTGAAGCCCACCGACGGATCATGTACTTGGGATCAGTTCAAAACTCTCATGATGGAGAGGTATTATCCAGCCCCACTCAGGGAGGCTAAGTTGTCGGAATTACTCACTCCCGACCTCTCAGCGGACGATGATGTTCTTGCCATCGCTGAAAAATTTCAGGAACTTCTTTCGTTCGCCTCATCTATCATTCACTCTGAGGCGGACAAGATCAAGTATTTCAGCAAGAGACTGAAACCTCGTATGCAACTACAGTTTCTTAATCATAATTGTACCACTCTGGCCGAATTCATCGAGAAAGCTCTTACTTACGAGCTTACTGCTAAGGAAATTGCTAAGCAACAACCTTCATCTGCTGGCAAGAAGTCTAAGAACCGTAATCAGTCTGACGGCAGTCAGGCCACTTTCAAGAAACCACGTGCGGGCTCTACTTTTTCTGAGCGACCTCCCATGGCGTCTAGACCCTTGGGATCTTAGTCACGAGCGGCCAGTTCGGCCATCACCTATTTCAACTGCGAAGAACAGGGTCATTTCAGCACCAAGTGTCCGAAACAGACTGTCACGTGCCACAACTGTGGGATTGCTGGGCATAGGGCCCATTTTTGCCGAAGGGACTCTAAGCCTACTCCGGCATAATCTCAGGCCCCAAGATATTCAGCGGTGCAGAATCAGGCCAATCAGTCAGCGTTGTTCAAGACGACAGGAGCTAATAAAGGCGGAGCCAAGAGCTATCAGACGGGAGCGTCCGGTTCAGGGGCCGGCAAGCCCCGAATTTATGAGATGAAGAAGACCGACGATCCAGAGGCCCGGATGATCTCAGGTACACTCGATATTCTATCTCAACCTGTGTGTACCCTTTTTCATACTGGTGCATCGCATTTATTCATTTCCGAGTCATGTTTGAGTAGACTACGTCTGGGTAGTGCTACTAGTTGTGAGCCTTATGTCATTGGTCTACCTGACGGTAGAAGAATTATCGGAAATCGCGAGATTCAGAATTGTCCGATTAAGCTTCATGGCCGTGTATGTCTAGCAGACCTAATCGTGGTAGATTTACCGAGAGACGACGTCATTTTGGGTATTGATTGGATGGATCGTCACGACGCCATCATTAGTGTCCGTAAGCAGTTGGTCACTATCATTTCAGACGATGGGGTCGAATGTGTATTTCAGGGAGGTAATCCTAGCTGTTCCGGGAAGGTTATTAACTTGATGAAAGCAGTGAAATTACTCAGTCAGGGGTGTGTTGGTTATTGGTGCTATATGACCAAAACCGAGAAATCATCAGTAATGTTGATGGATATTCCGGTAGTGAGGGAATATGCCGATGTTTTTCCAGACGAGTTACCTGGTTTGCCTCCACAGAGAGATGTGGAATTCACGATTGAGTTGGATCCCGGTACGTCCCCGATATCGAAGGCACCGTACCGGATGGCCCCGACCGAAATGCAGGAATTAAAGAACCAACTTGAGGAGTTGTTCGAGAAGGGTTATATTCGACCGAGTGCGTCCTCGTGGGGAGCACCAGTGTTATTTTTCAAGAAGAAGGATGGTTCGTTCCGCTTGTGTATTGATTACAGGGAATTCAATCGGGTGACGATCAAGAATAAATATCCTCTACCCCGTATCGATGATCTTTTGGATCAACTTCAGGGAGCTTCAGTATTTTCCAAGATCAACTTAAGATCTGGATATCATCATTTGCGAATTCGAGAGTCGGATATCGCAAGGACGGCGTTCCGAACACGCTATGGTCATTATGAGTTTGTGGTTATGCCGTTTGGATTAACTAATGCACCTGCGGTGTTGTGTCGAGAATTATACTCTCCGACCGGCGATCGCCTCAGAGACCGGGCGACCATGTCGCAGACAGAACTGCCGACAGTGATCGAGCAACCTAGTCATAACCGGGCAGCCGAGATGGATCTGCCGACCAAAGGTCCCAGGACAAGTCCCGGTGCTGAGCGATCGACATCTAAGACGATCGTCTCTCGGCACATGGCGATCGACCCCTGTGGCCGATGACCAGACGATCATCTCTCGGCACCTGCCGACCGACCCTTGGTGACCAACCGATGCCGACCCTTGGTGACCGATCATTGACGATCGCCTCATGCCGATCGAAGCCGATGATCATCCAGTCGGCAAAGGCCGAAGCCCAGGACAGACCCCACGTGCAGAGCCGAGACAAGATCCGCATTTCACGGATCATTGACCACAGCCTGTCAGCATCTTCCCACCAGCCGACAGGCCCGCCGAAAGGTGTCAGTAGGGCCGCATGTGACAGTGACTCCGGACGCGTGCTGGCTCCTCATTGGACCGCACAGCTGGCTGCCAGCAGCTGCCTTGGACTTTAGGCCGACAGCCCTGTGACTTAAAGGCGATCGCCCCATTATTATATTGGCCGAAAGGCGATCGCCCGCCAGGAATCAAGGCTCCTCTGCCCCTATATATAGAAGGCAACCTGCACTTGTCCAAGGACCGAACTTTTACTCTGTGAAAGGCTTCAGAACTTCAGCACCCACAGTATTTCATGCACAACTTGGCGTTCTCCTACTCTTGGCAACAGCTATCTCTCGGTTCTTTCTTCTCTCGGCCTCTCTCATATCGAAGACGATCGGCAGGGACGAAGAACACCAAGCTTCGCTCAAGAGCTGGATTAATAGGGTCTTTTTACACTCATTGTACTTAGATTCTCACATTAATACTTGTATCCACGAATATTTGTATTAATAACATCTCGCGAGAGCATTCAAGCCCAGGCCTAACAAACCCGGCAAATCTTGTGTTTATTCATATTCTCTCGGAAGTGCTCCCGCAACATTGTTTGTTGTCCGTCCATTCCAGCAGTATTTAATCTTCGGATAAATATTTCGGGCAACAACAATTGGCGCTAGAAGGAGGGCATCTAACCCTCAATTTTATTCCTACCGTCCCGAAGAACACTCACTGTTCTCGAGGCATATACTTGAAGTGACACTCACTGCGCTTCAAAGAAATCTTTCAGAAATAATCTCTTCCGCCTCCGCGTTGAAGAAAGCCACTGGCCAGCCCGCCAGACACCTCGTTCCGTCTCAGTCCGAGCCACAGCCGATGGCGGAAGGTAGCTGCCGCTGTCCGAGACGCTCGATCCCGCCCCTGGGCGGCAGCCCAAGCCTCTCGCTCGATCAGTTCCGAACTGCGGAATAGATCGACGAGGCCATGGCCGTCCTACAGGAGCGACGGAGTGCTCTCGACGCGCCTCCTTCTATCACCCCCTCGGCCATCCACCGGAAGACCAAACGGAAGTTCAAGGCATTGCTGACCGGGCGATCGCCAGGAGGCTCTCGTCCGCAAGGAGAGGCGCTCACCAGCCGGGGCACCTCGGTTTTCGATCGCCTCGGCAGCGACCCATCATGGCGACCGGGGAAGTCCGGCCCCAGCCACGAGACGACAGAGTTTCAGTCCGTCACCAGGAGCTCGGCCTATCCGACTCCCAGAAGGCCGCCCAGCCGTCTGGCTCCCCCTCGCCAAATAGCCGAGGTCGGCAGCAGCGGAGTCAGGAGATCGGTACAAGATCGCCTCGGTTCCCGCTCCCAAAGCCGATCCGTGGGCGACCGAGCCACAGCGATGGCCGCGATGCAACGCCAGCTCGACGACATGAAGGCGCTCCTAGAATCCAGGGCAGGCGCCGAAAAGAAGATCTCCGAGCCGAGCGAGCCGCTCGCGGTTGACATCGAGCTCGCCCCCGTGTAGCACAAGATCGCTCCTCCTCAAACACCTTTGTACCAGGGGAGATCGGACCCCGAAACACACCTGAGCAAGTTCAACATATACATGACCGGGTGTGGGGCATCTGACGCGACCAGGTGCCGAATGTTCCCTATGATGCTGGACGACTTCGCCTACAGGTGGTACGCCTCATTGCTGCCTCGGTCCATCGGCTCCTTTAACCAGCTGGCGAATGTCTTCACAGAGTACTTCGCCACCAGGGTCGCTCGGCCGGAAGGTCCCCTTCGCATGATGCAAATCAAGCAGGGAGAAGAAGAGTCCGACTCGGACTACATCGACCGAGTAGACGAGATCATCCTCAACGGCGAGCCCGTAAGCGATGAGATCGCCCTCTACTCGGTCCTAGGAGGATTCCATGGCCTTTCGCCTATGTTCAGGCATCTTACGAAGAGCCAACCCTCGACCTACGCAATCTTCCGAGCTAAAGCCGCAGACTTTCTGGCCAGGCAAAGGATCCTTCTCAGCCTTTGAGCAGCGCAGTCGGCGCCCGAACGACGATCTCCCGCCCGATCGCCGGTATCAACCTATGAATCACCCGATCGGCGGCCGAGCGACGATCGCCAGTCTTCCAGCCCGATCGCCATTATCAATCAACATACAGCCATGGTCCTGGTAGTCGATGGAACCGGCTACTTCGGCCATGCAAGGTCCCTTTAGGCCAACATCGCCTGCCCTTCGTTTAAATACGAGGCCGGCGTAGTCTGAGGGCCCTCCAAAACTAATCAGTGGACACGATCGCCCGCCCTCAAAGGATCATCATCAAACATGGTGAACCTGGACAATGCGACGCGTCACTACCCCCGTCTCAACGTACACCGTCGAGGTTCGCCATCTTCATGGCGGGCCGAGGTGGAAGCAGAGCTAACAAGCCGCGGAAGTGGAGTTGATTCATCCGACGCTGCCCCGTGCAAGGACTCCTCTAGACCAAGACCGCACGCCCTTCGTTTAAATACGAGGCGAGGCGCAACCTAACAGAGGACCCTCACAATAAAATGAGTCACGAGACACTCAATGTCTTCGCACACGAGACACGGTCATGGAGTCGGTCCATCGAACTCCGCGACTCTGCACGGTTCCTCAGCGACGAAACAATCAAGTTTCTATGAGGGATCGGCCAATGTTGTTTTTTGCAGGTACAAGACCGAAAGATAGCTAGCCAATCGACCATGATTGCCCAAGTCCGAATCCAGAGTCAGCTCAACGGATCGCCCGTCCTCATCTTACACGATCGCCAGCAAGAACCACCTCGCCCCATGTCTTCAACATTGGAGCAAGCTGGGGGGCAATTGTTGTGTCGAGAATTATACTCTCCGACCGGCGATCGCCTCAGAGACCGGGCGACCATGTCGCAGACAGAACTGCCGACAGTGATCGGGCGACCTAGTCATAACCGGGCAGCCGAGATGGATCTGCTGACTAAAGGTCCCAGGACAAGTCCCGGTGCTGAGCGATCGACATCTAAGACGATCGTCTCTCGGCACTTGGCGATCGACCCCTGTGGCCGACGACCAGACGATCATCTCTCGGCACCTGCCGACCGACCCTTGGTGACCAACCGATGCTGACCCTTGGTGACCGATCATTGACGATCGCCTCATGCTGATCGAAGCCGATGATCATCCAGTCGGAAAAGGCCGAAGCCCAGGACAGACCCCACGTGCAGAGCCGAGACAAGATCCGCATTTCACGGATCATTGACCACAGCCTGTCAGCATCTTCCCACCAGCCGACAGGCCCGCCGAAAGGTGTCAGTAGGGCCGCATGTGACAGTGACTCCGGACGCGTGCTGGCTCCTCATTGGACCGCCTGGTGTTGCCAAGTGCCTTGGACTTTAGGCCGACAGCCCTGTGACTTAAAGGCGATCGCCCCATTATTATATTGGCCTAAAGGCAATCGCCCGCCAGGAATCAAGGCTCCTCTGCCCCTATATATAAAAGGCGGCCTGCACTTTTCCAAGGACCGAACTTTTACTCCGTGAAAGGCTTCAGAACTTCAGCACCCACGGGATTTCATAGACAACTTGGCGTTCTCCTACTCTTGGCAACAGCTATCTCTTGGTTCTTTCTTCTCTCGGCCTCTCTCATATCGAAGACGATCGGCAGGGACGAAGAACACCAAGCTTCGCTCAAGAGATGGATTAATAGGGTCTTTTTACACTCATGTACTTAGATTCTCACATTAATACTTGTATCTACGAATATTTGTATTAATAACATCTCGCGAGAGCATTCAAGCCCGGGCCTAACAAACCCGGCAAATCTTGTGTTTATTCATATTCTCTCGGAAGTGCTCCCGCAACTTTGTTTGTTGTCCGTCCATTCCAGCAGTATTTAATCTTCGGATAAATATTTCAGGCAACAACATGCGGTATTCATGGAGTTAATGAATTGGGTTTTCATCGACTATCTGGATCAGTTCGTGGTTGTCTTCATTGATGACATTTTGATTTATTCTCATGACCAGGAGGAACACGAGTTTCACCTTCATCAAGTGCTCGACGTGTTGAGACGAGAGCAACTTTTTGGAAAGTTTTCCAAATGTGAGTTCTGGATGTCCGAAGTGACATTTCTCGGACATGTAATTTCATCAGACGGAGTTCGTGTAGACCCTCAAAAGACGGAGGCTATTCGAGATTGGCTACCTCCGAAGAATGTTAAGGAAATCCAAAGTTTCTTCGGACTAGCGGGTTATTATCGACGATTTGTAGAGGGATTTTCTAAAATCGCTCAACCCATGACGAACCTTTTACGGAAGGATAAGAAATATACGTGGTCCGACGCATGTGAACAGAATTTTGAGGAACTCAAGAGCCGGTTAACTTCAGCACCTGTCCTTTCTTTACCGCAAGGGACGGAGGGATTTGTGGTTTATAGTGATGTGTCCGGACAGGGTCTCGGATGTGTACTCATGCAGAATGGGAAGGTTATTGCTTATGCTTCACGGCAATTGAGACCTTACGAGGTTAATTATCCGACCCACGACCTGGAACTAGCAGCCGTGGTTTTTGCATTGAAGATTTGGCGTCATTATCTTTATGGAGATACCTGTCAGATATTCACCGATCATAAGAGTTTAAAGTATATATTTACTTAGAAAGAGTTAAATATGCGACACAGACGGTGGTTGGAACTAATCAAAGATTATGATATCGAGATCCTTTACCACCCGGGCAAGGCGAATGTTGTCGCCGATGCCTTGAGTCGTAAGTCCGTTCAGGAGCAGATGCTTGCTCGATTAACAGTTCAGAAGGAACTTCGGCAGGAATTTCTGAGACCCGAGTTCGAGGTCTGGTTACAACGAGTACAAGGGTAACTTTGTACGTTGGAGATTTCATCGCCACTTGAGGAGGCGATCAGGGAGAATCAGGGTTCGGTTCACCCGGGATCTAGCAAGATGTATAAAGACTTGAAACAAAATTACTGGTGGAGTAATATGAAGCGAGAAGTCGCGGAATTTGTTTCGAGCTGCTTAACCTGTCAACAAGTCAAGATTGAACATCAGCGACCAGCGGGTATGCTGAAACCGCTCCCTATTCCAGAATGGAAGTGGGAAGATATTTCTATGGACTTCATCACGAGTTTGCCGATGAGTCGTCGTGGCATGAATACAATCTGGGTGATTGTGGACCGCTTAACTAAATCAGCTCATTTCCTTGAGATTAAGGATACGTGGGGTCCCGAGAGACTTGCCCAGTTGTTTATCAAAGAGATCGTGAGACTGCACGGTACTCCCAAAAGTATCGTTTCCGATCGTGACGGACGATTTGTGTCTCATTTTTGGAAATCAGTTCATCGTGCTATGGGGACTCAGCTTAATCTCAGTACAGCTTTTGATCCTCATTCCGACGGACAATCAGAGAGGACTATTCAGACTTTGGAGGACATGTTGAGGGCATGTGTCCTCGATTGGAAAGATGATTGGGAAGCCCAACTACCATTGATCGAGTTCACGTACAATAATAGTTTGCATTCTTCGATTAAGATGGCACCTTACGAGTCCTTCTACGATCGTCGTTTTCGATCTCCTTTGTGTTGGGACGACTTATCAGAATCAATCGGCACCGAGCCCGATATGCTTATAGCCACCCGTGAGAAGGTAGATTTGATCAGGAGTCGTTTGTTGACCGCTCAGAGTCGACAGAAATCATATGCAGATAATCGTCGTCGACCGTTAGAGTTCGAGACGGGTGACCATGTTTTGGTCAAGGTATCCCCGAGTCGTGGTATCTTCCGTTTTGGGAAGAGGGGAAAGTTGAGTACGAGATTCATTGGACCGTTTGAGATTTTGGATTGAGTAGGCGAGCTAGCTTATTGATTGGCCTTACCTCCGGCGTTGAGCCGAATTCATAATGTGTTTCATGTCTCTCAATTGCGGAAGTATGTTGCCGACCCGAGTCACATACTTCAGTTCGACAAAATCGAGATCGCCGATGATCATTCATATGAGGAGCGTCCTATACGAGTTTTAGAGAGGTGAATCAAACAGTTGAGGAATAAGACGATTCCTTTGGTTAAAATTCAGTGGTCTAGACACGGAGTCGAAGAGGCTACTTGGGAAACCGAGGATAGTATACGGGAGAGTTATCCTGAGTTGTTTGACCCTTAGTTTCGGGGACGAAACTGTAATACCCGAGATTTCTGTTATGTAATTGGAACTTGTGATATTGTAATGATTGTACTATTGTCTGAGTACTATTTTCCGTATTTCATAATCCGATGTTATCGAGCGTATGATTTCATGTTGTGATTTGAAGATTGTAATTCTGCGCATGTAGCGCACGCTACCAGCTATGTATAGCGTGCGCTAACGTGGATTCATAGCGCACGCTACTGAGGGTCATTAGCGCACGCTATGCGTGGTCTAATTGATTGAGACGTGCGGTAGGTGAGATCTGGCCGGGGGACCCCTGTCGGATCGTGTCGAATGAACCTGGACGGCTTTCGGGAAAAAAACCAAGTCAACGCCTTAGCGCACGCTACAGGCATGTGAATAATGCACGCTAAGTGCTGACTTCAGTTAAGTCAGAGAGCCGCTAGCGCACGCTACGAACAGGGATTAGCGCGCGCTAATGGCCATTTATTATAAATAGGACAACATCCTATTCGTGCTTTCAGTTCTTTCTCCTCCCATAAACCGAACTCTTACACTTAGAACATAACTCCCTTCGTCCTAAACACTTCATATCAACCTCCTAGTTCGAGATTGAAGATCGTATATCATTGGAGATTGGTGTTCAAGCCTTCGGTGTTGGATTGCTTCATTTTCCTCCGTGTTCTTCACTACTTTGAGGTAGGTGATTCTTCACTGATGTTAGTAATGTTCCTAAGGAAGTTTGAATCATGTTTTGGTAGCAAGTATTTCGTTTATAATCGGTCATCACATGTTAGAAGGATACTTTTGACGTATCGGCACTATATATCGTATGAACCTTTGAACCATCTTATTATAAGGACTCCTAAGCATGTTCAAATCGAGTTATGATCAGTAACCGGATATTTACCCAGTTGATACATTTTACACGATAGAATCATGTGTTTTGGAACGTAGAACAAATGGAACTTAGATTATTTCTTGGAGATCGTAGATGAATTATGATGTTGAGTTGACTATCCGTATATTCGTATTTCATAACCATAAAACTTCCACAAACCTTATTAGTATAATATGCCCGAGGATAACTTGTATTATCATGGTAGAATTCATGAGTTCTTCACCATTCAACCCAGTTTTCGGTTTGCAGTATTCTGCCATGCAAGATTAGCGCACGCTAACATGTGTGAGTTAACGTGCGCTATCGAGGTCCAGTTATCGCATAATACGTACGTAGCGTGCGTTATATATCGGCGATGCAAGCGCCGATTCGTAACTAGCGCACGCTAGTCTTACCCGATAGCGTCGCTAACGAGCTGCTTAGCGCCGCGTTACGTAGAGTATGTAGCGCCGCTAAGCGATCAGACATTGCTTATTTTGAGCTTTTCGGCCATAGACCAAATTGTTAGGCCATCGTTCGACTTGAGATGATTTGTATATCGTTCCTTTTGTTAAGGTTCGAGCCGGTTACGTTGATCGAAGGAGGCGGCCTTCGAGTGTGTTGAGATCATCGAAGTATTTCGTCTTGCCATTTTCGAGGCAAGTATCATATGTCGAGTTCGATTTATATTGAATCTTTGATCATGCTTGTGGTTTTGTTCATATTGTTGAATATGAGATGTATTTGAAAATTCTCATGATATTGGTTGATTATTTGTTCGTATTGATGAACATATTGAAATGCATATGTGTATGCATAGTTGATTGATTTATGGTATAAATGATCAGGGGATCATGAGGATCTATCTTGAGGGCGCTGGATCGAATGTCCACCATGCGTTGGTCCGACGGGATCATCATGGGGATCTATCTTTGAGGCGCTGGATCATTTGGACGGGTTTTCCACCATGCGTTGGTCCGCGGGATCATCATGGGGATCTATACCAAGGGCGCTGGATCGCTGGATTACCCTGTATTGTGTTGATGGAATCGTGAGAATTCGCATCGTTGGATTCCGGTAGCGGAAGTCCGTTTTGCATGTTTTATGATGCATTGATGATTTATTGTATTATGATAATTGTACTAGCATCGTTTTGCTAACCCCTTCGGGGTGGACATTGTTTTGATGTTCAGGTAGCCGAGGAGCGGGGAGGCAACCACGATCGGACAGACGATGAAATGGCTCAGTGATGTGATTGATGTTATTGTTGTTGAGAGTTGTCTTCTTGTTTCGTTTAGTACTCGAGTACGTCTGTTTTAATAATGTCCTTTCGATATGGTTGTATAAATTAACTCCTTGATCGGTTGAATCGAATATGTCTTTAAACTTCAGTTGTACGATTGGTTTATATTTACACTCTTTTTAAAATTAGCCTTGTAAATCCTTACCTAAAGGGTTTACGGCGCTGTAATTATTCCGAATATCTCGGGGTGTTACAGAATATGGTATCAGAGCTAAGATTCATGGATATCTTGGCGATCGGGTTAGTTGGTGCATTTACGTTATTTGATTATTGGTCGTTCGTAACATCACTGCTGAGCCAGCATCGTCGTGTGGACCGTGGTTGTAAGTTTCCTAAATCTCAAATACTACCGTTTTATTTTATTCATGATTTGTGAACATTGATGGATGTACTTTTAGAATGTTTGCCCTGGATATTGAGTATTTATGTTTACAGTATGTTGAGAGGAGGTCGTGGACGCGGGCCTTTGTCGTACGCGGACGTGGAAATGCGAGACAAGAAGAGTCGGTATCTACCCCGAGAGATAACCGCTAGTCAAACGGATTCCCATTCCGGGACAACAGGATCGGCAAATAATAATGCAGATCCTAACGTCTTTGGGAGTGCTTCACAGTGGTTGCCAGATAAAGCAATTTGCTCGGGTTGTGGATCGCATGCAGGCAGCGATGGGACAAAGAACATAACGTGGAAAATCGGGAGATAAATGGCTTCAAGTGATCAAATTGCATCCTCCGAAATTTGATGGTTCGACCGAGACGCTTTCTTGGGATCACCGGGTGAAGGAATTAGAGAAGATTTTGCGGGGATTAATTGTCCCAACGATAGGAAGGTTCGGTCGCCCGGTATCTTCGGACAGGAGGCTTTCGGCGGTGGGAGGCCATTCGACCAGGAGGAGCATAATGTTGGTGGACAGAATTCAAATTGATGATGGAGGCGCAGTATTGTCCTCGCCCAGTTAGAGAGGCCCGAGTTCGGGAGTTTTTCTCACCGCAAAATTCAGAAGCAACTGTGACGGACGTGATTAAGACTTTTAATCACTAGCTGACTTATGTGCGCCACCTGGTCAGGACCGAGGCGGAAAGGATTTTCCATTTTGACATGCGAATGAAGCCGGAAATTCAGCATTACATGTCCGGATTTGATTGTACCACCTTGAGGCAGTATCAGGACAAGGCGTTGGCCTATGAGATGAAGGAAGCAGCAGTAGAGAAATCGACGGAAGCAAAGAAACAGAAGGTGTCTGGAAACTTCACGGAGAATAAGAATAGCGGGCCCCGCCGGGGTCAGTCCTCTTTTCACTCATCCAGGAGACCTCCGCATCCTTCTCGAGGAGGAAAGAAGTTCCGAGCAGCACCAACTGTTTCAGACGCAGGGAAGTGTTATAACTGTGGAAAAGCGGGACATGTTCGACGTGATTGTTTCGCGCTGCTGTGACTGTTTCGAGTGTGGACAGAAGGACATCGCGCAACGTTTTGTGGGAATGCGACCCGATCTTTTGGTACTCGCACTCCGGCTCGATTCGAAGGAGACGAGTGTGAACCGACGCAGCAGTGGATTTCAGCAGAGAATGTTGGGAAGAGAGAGGCATCCGATCTTTGGGTCCGTTCCTCCGCGTATTTACGAGATGAAGAAGGATGATCGAACCACATTTGTTGCATCGTGTACAATTCAGATCCTTTTGCAACCGATTAGTGTTTTATTCGATTAGGAGCTACACATTCTTTTGTATCATTGAACCGTGTTAATCGTTTAAAAATCTCGTGCTTGTATGATTGTGAACCTTATGTTGTGGGATTACCTAGCGGAGAGAAAATTGTGGGAACCCTAGAAGCTAGGGACTTTCCGGTAACTATAGGAGGAGAGATTGGCCATCGAACCTTATTGTGGTTGACATTTACGGTGACGATTTAATTCTCGGAGACGATTGGCTCAACCGTTATGGAGCTATTCAATTACCGAGAGAGAGTCATTTCCATCATTGCCGATGACGGGTCGAACACTTATTCCGAGGATGGAGACCAGAAGCTCGGGAAAATTGATCAAGGCAATGAAAGCCGTGAAATTACGAAACGAGGATGTCGGGGACTCTGGTGCTATGCCATGAAGAAAGAGGAAGGAGTAGAGCTCTCATCTATTTCAGTTGTGAATGAGTTCTCAGATGTTTTTCCTGACGAACTACCTGGATTACCTCCGCAGAGAGAAGTGGAATTCGCTATCGAATTAGAGCCTGGAGTGTAATATCCGCAATTTTCGATTTCCGGTAATTTCTTTTTTTTCGGCGGAAGTCTGTTTTCACGACTCGCTCATGTCCGTTTCGTCATTCTGAGAATGATTAATTCTACACTTTTTGACATCCGAGTTCGTTTCGGTGTCGTTTTGTTGAGTTCCGTGCTTTTTAGCGACTTTTCCGCACTTGAGTTCGATTCTTGCGAATCTCGTCAAAGCTGTTGTTTGAGTTTCCCGCAAGTCCGTTTAACTTTGTTAGACGTGTTTTGAACCGGATTGGTTATTCGATCACGTATCGTGATTTCCGGGCGTTTTGGGCCATTTTGTAATTTCTTGAAAGTTACGGGTATCCGTATCTGTAATTGTTGTCTCGACCCGTTTCTTGGTCGCGTATGACTAATTATGGTATTACGCTTTCATTTCGAGTCGTTTATTTTTTACGCGAACATTTAGTCGTGTTAGTTACGTACGTTTTAGGAAATAGGGTCGTCGAGCCCAGGCGGTGGCGGGACTGGCCGGACGGTGGCGGGACTGGCCGGACGATTTCGGGCACCGGCCCGACGGGTGCGCGAGAACCGGCGTAAGCGCTGCCTTCGGCCGGAAGGCTGCCACGCTTCCGGCAGTGTAGCGCCTGCCGCCGGGTGGCTTTAGCGTCTGTGCTCGAACTTTGGCGATGGGGTTTCGAGGTTACGGACTCGGTCGGGATCGGCGAGTAGCGCCGCCGCTGTCGGTCGTAGCGCCACGCTAACGGCAGGGTAGCGCCGCCGGCCGACTAGCGACGTTACTGGATAAGTTGGTTAGTCCGGTGGCTCTTTGGGCCAATTAGCGCGCGAGCTTCCGTAGTAGCGCACGCTAGCGGAGTCGGGTCGACAGGTTTGGTCGGCGGGGTTGGTTGGTGATGCCGGTCGTGTGGGCCTGTCCGAGGGTACTCGGCGATCTGCCGATAAGCGCACGCTAGTCCGGAAGGCTAGCGACGCTAGTCTGGCCCGATATAAATATGGTGGCGATCACATTTCACTTCGTTTTTCATTTCCTTCCTTCTCCGTCCGCGAATGGCGATTCATGGGCGATGAAGCCATGTTGTTTAACAACAAAACCATGAAGTTCTGGAGTCCATAACATCAATCAATCGTCCGTTATCATCCTTTGATCCAGCGAATCAAGGTAATCTTCCTTAGAACCCTAATTTCGTGAATTTGGGGATTTTTGCAATTTCGTCCGATTCGTTCCGTGTTGTTGATTAATTCATGATGGGTATGATTAATCTTGATAGTATTCTTGTGTTTAACATCATTTAATCCATTGTTCTTCGTCGAATCGAAGCATAATTCTTGATTTCCTTCGAGTTGACTTTTTGGGGATTTGTTCTCGATCTCGTTTTTCATCCGTTTTTGATGGATCGATTGTGGTTAAATGATGTTGTTAAACACATTCTATGGATTGTATATCCATATTTCAACTTGGAATTTCGTTTTCGTGATTTGACGGAACGAATCGTGTTCTTGGCCGTTTTGGGGGAAATCCGTGAACTTTCGTCACTCGTTCCTTGAATTCAACGGCTTTGAGTCGTGTTATGGAATTCATTTCATTGTTATTATTTGTCCTTCGTAGTTTATGAACGTGAGTTGGCGTTCGGTGGAGTCGGCGAGTTCGTAGTCGGTTCGGGCCAACCTACTTGGNCGATTCTCCGCGTTGTTCTTATTCGAGGCAAGTACCTTGCCCATACTTTTCTCGTTTTATGGATATGATGATCGGTGGTCGTCTTGATGTGTTTGTTTGGTTATTTGAAATGAATTTTCAAAGGATTTCGGTTTGGCCTCGTTAAAGGCTCTCTTTCAAAACGCGTGTGTGTTTTGTGAACGTTGTGTTTTGGAAATTGATTATGATTTGATTATTTTGAACGTTGAAGGCTTTGATGATATCCCTATTTTTAAAGTTATGGAATTGTGTATTCCGGGTTTAATCCTGTTATTATGTTTTGGGGAGTTGATAATGTTGTCGGATAAATGGCCATCTCTAGTAAGTATTCTTAATGAACTTACATTCTTAGCATGTTAGTATTGCATGAGTAACGTGTGTGTGTGTATGCTCACTACGGGTTAGATCCGACGGGGTCTCGGTAGGGCTCCACGAAGGCCGTGGGACCGCGAGCTTGCTTTTAACCACGTGGGTTAGATCCGACGGGGTCTCGGCGAGGATCCGAAGGCGTGGGTCGCGGTTAATTGTGGTGCATTTTTACAAATGTGATTTGATAGTTGCATTTCCGAATATGAGTGCTTTTGAGCGGTTTTGTTGTTTGGATGGTTTGACTCCGTGGGTAAGAGGTTCGTTGTTCGTTTGGCTTACTTGGCTTGTATGGCACTAGAGTATTTTGTTGGTTATTTTAAATCCTTTATTTGTGGATTTTGAGGTTGGAAGACGAACCTTGTGGTCGTTCTTGTGTACTGTGAGTTGACGGATTTGGGGCTAAAATCCCAACGTTTTTGTAAAAGTCATTTTACGGATTTGGGGCTAAAATCCCAACGGTTTGGTAAATATCATTTTTCGGAAAGTAAACCTTTGGGGCGGTGACCCCCTTTTATCTTTTGGATTTTGAAAAGTAGGATTTGATAATCCTAAATTGTTTTCTATTAAAACTCTCGATGGCATTCTAAACCGTTTTATAAATTACTTCCATTGATTTATGATGTTTCGATTTTGAAATGTTTTCTCAAAACCCTTGCCTCGGGAAGTACTTTTCGTTTCGTTTGGATCTTTGAGGATCCTCGGTTATTGTTATTCGTGGAATGTGAATTGTATGGCTCGTATTTGCACTTTGTTCTTGCACTAGCAAAACAGTGGAGTTTGCTAACCCCGAGTATTCGGGGTGGATGTCTGTTGCATTCAGGTTTTGGAGCATAACACGGGGTCGGCACGAAGGATGATGAAAGATGATCGATACTAATCACATGAGGAACCGTACATCGTGTGTTGGTTCGATTGTACTTTATTTTCATTGCTATATTGTTCCGTTATGCAGGTGTGGTTGTATATTGTCCCCTGCGTCGTCAAGAGATGTAATTGAGTTGAATGTAATTGAGGAAAGACAAAATCGGTCTCTCGAGTCATTTTAGCCTTGAAGGCATTGTCAAGATGTAAAATGTTGTTACCAGCCTGGTAGATCCTCGAGGAGAGGGTCTACGGCGTGTAATATCCCTGAGTGGATTGGGGGTGTTACATAAATGGTATCAGAGCTTAGGTTGAGGAAAACCTAGGCTGTCGGGTCAAGTCGTGTTGTTTGAGTCTTGTTTCGTCGGATTTTATCTGACTGAGTCGTGTCGCGACGCGTCGTTTGAGTTTGTTGGTCGTGATTAGTATCGTGGGGCGATCATCATCTTCGTGCGACCTGTGGAAGTAAGTCTCCCTTCTTTGTGTTGTGCCTCGTGTGACACGAGCTATTTTTATGATTATTTGTTAAGTGGTGGAATCCTTATGTGAATTTTGATTTCACGATATGTATTTAGTCGACTTTCGTATTTGATTTATACGAGGAGTGTCGTCGCTTGTGATGTCTTTTTATTGTTGTTTTTCTCCATTGTTGATGATTTTCGAATCGATTTGCACGTTTTACAAGTCTCTTGTGGAAGCTTTGTGCTTATACGCGTTCGACTTGTTCACTAGCCAGTGCGGGAGAGTATTTTATCAGTGGTTTTGTTCTGGATGTGGTATTTTATCGTTTATTTCCGTTTAAAGACATATATTGTCTTGATTTTAAACTTTTTGATGCGTGTGCTAGGAGTTGTTTTAGTGAACGTCGGTATGTGTGAGTTTTGGGCATTCTGGCCTATTGGATTTTTGAAAACCTTGAGTATCTTAGAAAAATAAATTTCGAGACATACTTTTCAAATGAGTTATTTTCTTGTGGTACATCCAAGGTGCCGCAATATATTTCAAAAATTTTCTACTTCGAGGACCAAAATGCTTTGAGATATTTTCAATGTCTTAGAAACATTTTTATTTAGACCCGAGGGTCGAATATTTTGAAAGTTTTCACTAAGAGAAAGTGTCCTCATTTTTATCAAATGCGAAATGGTTTTTTTCCAATGTCTCGATAACAATGTTTCACGTTTATACTTTTTGAAAGGTGATACTCAAGATCAACCAGTATTCTTCTAAATTATTTTCAAAATGAGGTTTTCGTTTTTAAAACCTATCCATTCCCGTTTGAGGGCTGGGTATGTATGTGTGATGTTCGCGTTGTCATTTTGATACTTTCTCCCGAGTATGACCGAATTGGCGGTGTGAGCGTTGAGTCGCTTTCCACACATTTTTTGTGTTAGCCCCCTGTGAGAGGCGGGATGTTGGTGTTGAATATTATCGCCTCGTAGTGATTCCTGCGTTGTCGCGCATGTGCGAGCTGTTAGAGCTTGGTTTGGTATGACCGTGTGCATCGGTGATGGTTCCGTTATGTGTCGGTTGTTTAAAGTCTTGTTACCTTGCTTCCGTTTTTGTGAATTTCGTGGACGAGGTCGGAGGTAATGCCCGTACTATTTTGTCTTCTGTATTTTCTCTTTCCCCAGTCTATCGATTCGTTCATGATCGTTGGTACTTTGTGAACTTGTTCTATATTTCGGTTTCATCGTCCGAACGAGCTGTGATCTTGTTGTGGGTCGATCTGGTTATCGATGTTACTTTTTGGGGTTCAGTTCGATTCTTGTGAACCTTGTTTGGGAGTGACATCATCTGGTTCTACTAGTTCTTTTATTCGAAGTGGATCGGCTTTGGAACTCTTGTGTTTTCGACTCTGTCGACTCATTTATGTTCGTTGACATTTCTGAGCTTGTCCTTCCCCTTGCTTTTGTTTATCGAACGAGTGTGGTATTGTTTCGGAATAACTCGTTTGTCGTTGTGACTTTTTAATTGCTATTCCCTTTCTTGTGGATCTTATGGGAATGCACATCCTGTTGTTTTCACCGGATCATATATTGTCTCGAGTCGAGATGTGAACCTTGGAGTCGTTGTTTGAATTTTATTATCCTTCGTGATTCGAACATGATTCTTCGATTTTGTTGTCTCGATCGTTGTGGTTCGACCGTTTGATTGTTCGGTTTTTATTGATCTCGTTCCGTGATTGGTGAACATTCAGGCTCCTTCGTAATTCCCTTCAATTCGGGAAATTAGTTTCGTTTTCGATCTTCCAGCCCTTAGGCGGTGGGATTCCGTGTTTGTTCAGCGTTTGGCTCGCGTTTTGATCAATGCACCGTTAGGTTGGTCAATCGTATTGATTTTCGTTCGTTGTGTTTTGTGATTGTCGGATAATTGACTTGGCTATATTATCCGTTTGATGACGCTGGTCACTTGTTGGTTTTTATTATATCCCTAACGGCGACGTTGTGTTGGTCGCCGTGGAGCGTGTTTTCACGCCGTATACTCCTTTGCGTTGTTTGTAACATTTCGCCGTTGGGCGTTAGTTACGCATTCTTGTGTATCTCGTTGATTTTTTCCTGGCGGAATATTTCTTCTCCCTACTTGTTTTAAGTTTCGGGACGAAACTTCTTTTAAGGAGGGTAGAATGTAATATCCGCAATTTTCGATTTCGGTAATTTCTTTTTTTTCGGCGGAAGTCTGTTTTGACGACTCGCTCATGTCCGTTTCGTTATTCTGAGAATGATTAATTCTACACTTTTTCACATCCGAGTTCGTTTCGGTATCGTTTTGTTGAGTTCCGTGCTTTTTAGCGACTTTTCCGCACTTGAGTTCGATTCTTGCGAATCTCGTCCGAAACTGTTGTTTCGAGTTTCCCGCAAGTCCGTTTAACTTTGTTAGACGTGTTGTGAACTTCGGATTGGTTATTCGATCACGTATCGTGATTTCCGGGCATTTTGGGCCATTTTGTAATTTCTTGAAAGTTACGGGTATCCGTATCTGTAATTGTTGTCTCGACCCGTTTCTTGGTCGCGTATGACTAATTATGGTATTACGCTTTCATTTCGAGTCGTTTATGTTGTCGCGAACTTTTCGCCGTGTTCGTTCCGTGCGTTTTGAAATCGGGTCGCCGAGCCACAGCGGTGGCGGGGCGGCCGGACGGTGGCGGGGCGCCGGACGATTGCGGGCACCGGCCGGACGGTGCGCGAGAACCGGCGTAGCGCACGCCTTCTGGCCGGAAAAGGCTGCGACGCTAACCGGCAGTGTAGCGCCGCCGGGTGGCCTAGCGTCTGTGCTCGGGCACAGGCGATGGGGTTTCGAGGTTCGACTCGGTCGGGATCGGCGGGTAGCGCCACGCCGTCGGTCGTAGCGCACGCTAACCGGCGAGTAGCGCACGCCGGCCGACTAGCGTCGTTACGGATAAGTTGGTTAGTCCGGTGGCTCTTTGGGCCAGTCGGCAGCGCGCTTCCGCCGTAGCGCACGCTAGCGGGAGTCGGTCGGCAGGTTTGGTCGGCGGGGTTGGTTGGTGATGCCGGGTCGTGTGGGCCACTGGCGAGGGTACTCGGCGTCTGGCGATAGCGCACGCTAGTCCGGAAGGCTAGCGCACGCTAGTCGGCCCGAGATAAATATGGTGGCAGTCACATTTCACTTCGTTTTCATTTCCTTCCTTCTCCGTCCGCGAATGGCGATTCATGGGCGATGAAGCCATGTTGTTTAACAACAAAACCATGAAGTTCTGGAGTCCATAACATCAATCAATCGTCCGTTATCATCCTTTGATCCAGCGAATCAAGGTAATCTTCCTTAGAACCCTAATTTCGTGAATTTGGGGATTTTTGCAATTTCGTCCGATTCGTTCCGTGTTGTTGATTAATTCATGATGGGTATGATTAATCTTGATAGTATTCTTGTGTTTAACATCATTTAATCCATTGTTCTTCGTCGAATCGAAGCATAATTCTTGATTTCCTTCGAGTTGACTTTTTGGGGATTTGTTCTCGATCTCGTTTTTCATCCGTTTTTGATGGATCGATTGTGGTTAAATGATGTTGTTAAACACATTCTATGGATTGTATATCCATATTTCAACTTGGAATTTCGTTTTCGTGATTTGACGGAACGAATCGTGTTCTTGGCCGTTTTGGGGGAAATCCGTGAACTTTCGTCACTCGTTCCTTGAATTCAACGGCTTTGAGTCGTGTTATGGAATTCATTTCATTGTTATTATTTGTCCTTCGTAGTTTATGAACGTGAGTTGGCGTTCGGTGGAGTCGGCGAGTTCGTAGTCGGTTCGGGCCAACCTACTTCGGTCGATTCTCCGCGTTGTTCTTATTCGAGGCAAGTACCTTGCCCATAATTTTCTCGTTTTATGGATATGATGATCGGTGGTCGTCTTGATGTGTTTGTTTGGTTATTTGAAATGAATTTTCAAAGGATTTCGGTTTGGCCTCGTTAAAGGCTCTCTTTCAAAACGCGTGTGTGTTTTGTGAACGTTGTGTTTTGGAAATTGATTATGATTTGATTATTTTGAACGTTGAAGGCTTTAATGATATCCCTATTTTTAAAGTTATGGAATTGTGTATTCCGGGTTTAATCCT
Source organism: Orobanche coerulescens (assembly GCA_033398695.1). Classification (NCBI taxonomy): domain Eukaryota; kingdom Viridiplantae; phylum Streptophyta; class Magnoliopsida; order Lamiales; family Orobanchaceae; genus Orobanche; species Orobanche coerulescens. The sequence continues at coordinate 110,753,907 of CM065815.1, read as the reverse complement.
GTTATTATGTTTTGGGGAGTTGATAATGTTGTCGGATAAATGGCCATCTCTAGTAAGTATTCTTAATGAACTTACATTCTTAGCATGTTAGTATTGCATGTGTAACGTGTGTGTGTGTATGCTCACTACGGGTTAGATCCGACGGGGTCTCGGTAGGGCTCCACGAAGCTGTGGGACCGCGAGCTTGCTTTTAACCACTGTGGGTTAGATCCGACGGGGTCTCGGCAGGGATCCACGAAGCGGGTGGTCCGCGGTTAATTGTGGTGCATTTTTACAAATGTGATTTGATATTGGCATTTAAATGAGTGCTTTTGAACGGTTTTCATGATTGCATGCATTGACTAAGTGTGTAAGAGGTAAGTTGTTCGTTTGGCTTACTTGGCTAGGATGGCACTAGAGTATTTTGTTGGTTATTTTAAATCCTTTATTTGTGGATTTTGAGGTTGGAAGACGAACCTTGTGGTCGTTCTTGTGTACTGTGAGTTGACGGATTTGGGGCTAAAATCCCAACGTTTTTGTAAAAGTCATTTTACGGATTTGGGGCTAAAATCCCAACGGTTTGGTAAATATCATTTTTCTAGAAGTAAACCTTTGGGCGGTGACCCCCTTTTATCTTTGGATTTTGAAAAGTAGGATTTGATAATCCTAAATTGTTTTCTATTAAAACTCTCGATGGCATTCTAAACCGTTTTATAAATTACTTCCATTGATTTATGATGTTTCGATTTTGAAATGTTTTCTCAAAACCCTTGCCTCGGGAAGTACTTTTCGTTTCGTTTGGATCTTTGAGGATCCTCGGTTATTGTTATTCGTGGAATGTGAATTGTATGGCTCGTATTTGCACTTTGTTCTTGCACTAGCAAAACAGTGGAGTTTTGCTAACCCCCGAGTATTCGGGGGGTGGATGTCTGTTTTTGCATTCAGGTTTTGGAGCATAACACAGGGTCGGCACGAAGGATGATGAAAGATGATCGATACTAATCACATGAGGAACCGTACATCGTGTGTTGGTTCAGTTGTACTTTATTTTCCGCTGCTATATTGTTCCCGTTGTACGGGTGTGGTTGTATTTTGTCCCCTGCGTGGGCATGAGTTGTATTTGAGTTGTATGTAATTGTGGAAAGACCAAATCGGTCTACTGAGTCATTTTAGCCTTGAAGGCATTGTCAAGATGTTAAATGTTGTTACCAGCCTGGTAGATCCTCGAGGAGAGGGTCTACGGCGTGTAATATCCCTGAGTGGATTGGGGGTGTTACATGGAGCAGCTCCTATTTCCAGAGCACCATACCGCATGGTGCCAACCGAGATGTATGAACTCAAGAAACAACTGGAGGAATTGTTGCAGAAAGGTTATATTCAACCGAGCGTTTCTCCTTGGGGAGCGCCCGTTCTCTTTGTCCGGAAGAAAGACGGATCCCTCCGACTGTGTATTGATTACAGGGAGCTCAACAAGATGACAATCAAGAATAAGTATCCTATACCTCGGATCGACGACTTGTTTGATCAACTGCAAGGGGCAAGGATATTCTCGAAGATTGACTTGCAATCAGGATACCACCAGCTGAGAATTAAGGAATCGGATATACCAAAATCTGCTTTCAGATCCCGGTATGGGCATTATGAATTTGTAGTAATGCCATTTGGACTTACCAATGCTCCTGCGGTATTCATGCAATTGATGAATCGGGTTTTCTTGGAGTACTTGGATAAATTTGTGGTCGTTTTCATTGACGACATCTTGATATATTCGAGGGACGCAGAGGAACATGCTGAACATTTACGTGTGGTTTTGAGCATCTTGAGAAAGGAACAGCTGTATGCTAAGCTTTCTAAATGTGAGTTCTGGCTTAAGGAAGTAACTTTCCTTGGGCATGTGATATCAGCCGACGGAGTTCAGGTGGACCCGAAGAAAGTCGAAGCGATCTTGGAATGGGAAGTTCCTAGCAACGTGAAAGAAGTCCGAAGCTTCTTAGGACTTGCTGGATATTATCGCCGCTTTGTAGAGGGATTTTCCAAAATTGCTCGTCCGCTCACTCAGCTGTTACAGAAAACTCAAAAGTTCACGTGGAATGAGAAGTGCCAGGCTGGTTTTGACGAACTTAAGAGGAGACTGACGACAGCACCTATATTAGCACCGCGAGGGAACTGATGGATTCATGGTATACAGCGACGCTTCAAATCAGGGTTTGGGTTGTGTGTTGATGCAGAAGGATAAAGTGATTGCTTATGCTTCTCGACAATTGAAACCGTACGAAGTTAATTACCCGACTCATGATCTGGAGCTAGCAGCTGTGGTCTTTGCCTTGAAAATTTGGCGACATTATTTGTACGGCACTAATTGTCAGATCTTTACAGACCATAAGAGCCTCAAGTACATTTTCAGTCAGAAAGAATTAAACATGAGGCAGAGAAGGTGGCTAGAATTGATCAAGGATTACGACTTGGAGATTCTTTATCATACGGGAAAAGCAAATGTAGTAGCCGATGCTTTGAGCCGTAAACCTGTTTCCCTTCGAGTGTTGGAAGCACTTACATCCCAAACCAGTATTCAACGAGAACTGATCCGCGAGGGGATTGAAGTATGGGCACCAGGAATCCAAGGGCAACTTTATGTGATGGAACTGACTTCATCACTAGTCGAGGAGATCAAGTCTAAACAATTGAACGATTCTTTAATCCTTCGATTATGCGACGAAGTAAAGAAAGGAAAAGCCCCAGGATTCGTGATACAAGATGATGGAGTTCTGAGATTTCAGAGTCGACTTTGCGTTCCCGATGATGATGATTTGAGAAGGACTATTCTGAAGGAAGCTCACAGCGCGCCCTATTCTATTCACCCGGGCAGCAGTAAGATGTATAAGGATTTAAAGCAAAACTTTTGGTGGGGGAATATGAAGAAGGACGTAACGGAGTACGTTTCGAAGTGTTTGACTTGTCAGCAGGTTAAGATTGAGCATCAGCGACCTGCCGGGATGTTAAAGCCGCTTCCGATCCCTGAATGGAAGTGGGAGGACATTTCGATGGATTTCATCACCAGTATGCCAAGGACTAGAACGGGAATGAACATGATTTGGGTTGTAGTTGATCGACTAACCAAGTCGGCTCATTTCCTAGGGATTAAAGATACATGGGGACCCGAGAGATTGGCGCGAGTATTTATTGCGGAGATAGTCAGATTGCATGGGACGCCGAAGACCATTGTTTCAGATCGAGATGGTCGTTTCGTGTCGCACTCGGAGGGCAAGGCATGTGGCTTTGGGACCGAGCTAAACTTTAGCACGACTTATCATCCCCAACGGACGGTCATCCGAAAGGACTATTCAGATCAGAAGACATGCTTAGAGCTCGTGCCTGGGATTGGTCAACTGATTGGGAAGTTCATTTACCATTAGTTGAATTCACCTACAATAATAGTTGGCATGCTTCAATTAATATGGCACCATTTGAAGCTTTGTACGGGAGAAGATGCCGATCACCCCTGTGTTGGGATGATTCTTCGGACTTGATCGGGACGGAACCGGAATTGATTATTCAGACTCAAGAGAAGATAGCTTTGATTCGGGAGAGACTGTTGACTGCCCAGAGTCGACAGAAATCTTATGCAGACATACGTCGTCGCCCTCTAGAGTTCGACGTTGGTGACCATGTACTATTGAAGGTGTCTCCTACACGAGGGATTTTCCGTTTTGGGAGAAGAGGCAAGCTTAGTCCGAGATATATCGGACCATTTGAGATCCTAGAGAGAGTTGGGGATTTAGCGTACAGGTTGGCCTTACCGCCATCACTGAGTCACGTTCACAATGTGTTTCACGTATCCCAACTGCGGAAGTATGTACCGGACCCCAGTCACATCATTGATTTCGACGAGATCGAGATAGCTAATGATGGCACCTTCGAAGAGAGACCAATCAAGATACTTGAGAACCGGATCAAACAATTGAGGAATAAACCAATACACTTGGTTAAAGTACAATGGTCACGACATGGAGTCGAAGAGGCCACTTGGGAAACGGAAGACGGTATGAAGGCTAGGTATCCGGAGTTGTTTTCATCTTAAGTTTCGGGACGAAACTTCTTTTTAGGGAGGAAGGATGTAATACCCGAGATTTTTGTTATGTAATTGGAACTTGTGATATTGTAATGATTGTACTATTGTCTGAGTACTATTTTCCGTATTTCATAATCCGATGTTATCGAGCGTATGATTTCATGTTGTGATTTGAAGATTGTAATTCTGCGCATGTAGCGCACGCTACCAGCTATGTATAGCGTGCGCTAACGTGGATTCATAGCGCACGCTACTGAGGGTCATTAGCGCACGCTATGCGTGGTCTAATTGATTGAGACGTGCGGTAGGTGAGATCTGGCCGGGGGACCCCTGTCGGATCGTGTCGAATGAACCTGGACGGCTTTCGGGAAAAAAACCAAGTCAACGCCTTAGCGCACGCTACAGGCATGTGAATAGCGCACGCTAAGTGCTGACTTCAGTTAAGTCAGAGAGCCGCTAGCGCACGCTACGAACAGGGATTAGCGCGCGCTAATGGCCATTTATTATAAATAGGACAACATCCTATTCGTGATTTCAGTTCTTTCTCCTCCCATAAACCGAACTCTTACACTTAGAACATAACTCCCTTCGTCCTAAACACTTCATATCAACCTCCTAGTTCGAGATTGAAGATCGTATATCATTGGAGATTGGTGTCTGCCTTCGGTGTTGGATTGCTTCATTTTCCTCCGTGTTCTTCACTACTTTGAGGTAGGTGATTCTTCACTGATGTTAGTAATGTTCCTAAGGAAGTTTGAATCATGTTTTGGTAGCAAGTATTTCGTTTATAATCGGTCATCACATGTTAGAAGGATACTTTTGACGTATCGGCACTATATATCGTATGAACCTTTGAACCATCTTATTATAAGGACTCCTAAGCATGTTCAAATCGAGTTATGATCAGTAACCGGATATTTACCCAGTTGATACATTTTACACGATAGAATCATGTGTTTTAGAACGTAGAACAAATGGAACTTAGATTATTTCTTGGAGATCGTAGATGAATTATGATGTTGAGTTGACTATCCGTATATTCGTATTTCATAACCATAAAATTTCCACAAACCTTATTAGTATAATATGCCCGAGGATAACTTGTATTATCATGGTAGAATTCATGAGTTCTTCACCATTCAACCCGGGCGGTTTGCGATTCTCACATGCAAGATTAGCGCAAGCTAACATGTGTGAGTTAACGCGGCGCTATCGAGGTCCGATTATCGCATAATACGACGTAGCGTGCGTTATATATCGGCCGTGCAAATCCGTCACCAGAATTCAGCACACGCTAGTCTTACCCGATAGCGTACGCTAACAGGCCTGCTTAGCGCACGTTACGTAGAGTATGTAGCGCACGCTAAGCAGTCCAGACAGATTGCTTATTTTGAGCTTTTCGGCCGTAGACCAAATTGTTAGGCCATCGTTCGACTTGAGATGATTTGTATATCGTTCCTTTTGTTAAGGTTCGAGCCGGTTACGTTGATCGAAGGAGGCGGCCTTCGAGTGTGTTGAGATCATCGATGTATTTCGTCTTACCATTTTCGAGGCAAGTATCATATGTCGAGTTCGATTTATATTGAATCTTTGATCATGCTTGTGGTTTTGTTCATATTGTTGAATATGAGATGTATTTCTGAAAATTCTCATGATATTGGTTGATTATTTGTTCATATTGATGAACATATTGAAATGCATATGTGTATGCATAGTTGATTAATTTATGGTATAAATGATCCGAGGGGATCCTGAGGATCTATGCTGAGGGCGCTGGATCGAATGTCCACCATGCGTTGGTCCGACGGGATCATCATGGGGATCTATGCTGAGGGCGCTGGATCGCTGGACGGGTTTTCCACCATGCGTTGGTCCGACGGGATCATCATGGGGATCTATACCAAGGGCGCTGGATCGCTGGATTACCCTGTATTGTGTTGATGGAATAGTGAGAATTCGCATCGTTGGATTCCGGTAGCGGAAGTCCGTTTTGCATGTTTTATGATGCATTGATGATTTATTGTATTATGATACTTGTACTAGCATCGTTTTGCTAACCCCTTCGGGGTGGACATTGTTTTGATGTTCAGGTAGCCGAGGAGCGGGGAGGCAACCACATCGCAGACGGTGACGATGAAATGGCTCAGTGATGTGATTGATGTTATTGTTGTTGAGAGTTGTCTTCTTGTTTCGTTTAGTACTCGAGTACGTCTGTTTTAATAATGTCCTTTCGATATGGTTGTATAAATTAACTCCTTGATCGGTTTAATCGAATATGTCTTTAAACTTCAGTTGTACGATTGGTTTATATTTACACTCTTTTTAAAATTAGCCTTGTAAATCCTTACCTAAAGGGTTTACGGCGCTGTAATTATTCCGAATATCTCGGGGTGTTACAGAAACTCTTTTAAGGGGGGGTGTATGTAATACCCAGTTGTAATTCAGTCATTATCATTCAGTATTTATCATTCAGTAATTGTCACTCAGTATTTTTCACTCATTAATGATCATTTGTCGCTCATATTCAATCACTGTATTCATCGTTCTCAGTAATTGTATCGTGTATCAGTCGTCATTCATCATCAATCAAGATGGAGTTTCGTGCCGTGTTCATCACCGTTGTCATATTCATAGTGCGCTGTGTGTGAGGAGTAGCGCACGATACGTACTCTCTTTAGCGTGCGCTAATTGAGTACGGGTAGCGCACGCCACCTCTCAACACTAGCGCACGCTAGTGTAGTTGAGCAGCATCCGTAAGGCACCGACCGCAGCTGGGATTGTGGCAGCGCACGCTACGAATGGTAAGTAGCGCACGCTAGTGAGCCGGAGTAGCGCACGCTATGTAGTAGGTGTAGCGCGCGCTAAGGTCGGATCAGGTTGAGTCCAGTGGATACTGGACTGAATTGGATTAATTCATAGCGCACGCTATGAGTGGTTTTTAGCGTACGCAAATGATGTTGTAGCGCACGCTAAAAATTGTTTGTAGCGCACGCTACCGCGATCAGATCAGAGGACAGAAGGTTCTGGACTCCAGTACTGGGCATCAGATAATTCGTTAGCGCACGCTAACATTTTGGGGTTTGCGCACGCTAAGTGTTCAGTCATAGCGCACGCTACAAGAAGGCACGAAGCGCGCGCTACCATTTTTGGACAATGAGTACTGGACTAACCAAAACACCCGTTAGCGCATGCTAAGAGCTGGGGCTAGCGCGCGCTAAAATGGAATTTCTATAAATTGGACAGTGTAGCCCAGATTTTGGCATTTGTCATTTCTTCTCATTCTCTCATCGGTTCCGGACGATTTGGAGCGACTTGGAGAGTATTCTTCGAGGTGTAATCATCAATCATCATCTTCAAGTCTTTGAGTTGGATTAATCATCACTTCATCATCTCCAAAACATCAAATCAAAGGTATTAATCTCTTGGATCTAGAATTTCGGATTTTTGGGGTTTTCCTTCCGATTTCTTCGTGTAAGCTTGGATTGTTGTTGGAATATGTTAGATATGGATTATCTACCTTGGATAAATATATTCCTACGGATTTAATGGCTATTTTGGGGATTTATTTCAAGAACCGTTGGGGTTGACTTCGGTTAATTTGGGGATTTCCGATTGATGTTGTTGTAATCTTGAATTGTGGATTCCTATTGGATTTATTGATACCATTGATATTATTTTGCTGGTTTGAATCAATCATTTGAAGTTGGTTTCGATAATTTGGGTTTGGTTGTAACCAACGGTAAGGATATTTTCAACGTATTCGTTAGAGTGCATCTATGAGTTTGGATATTGTTGTATCGACGTTTGAGTTGGTTATAATCGTGTTTGATGCGTGTATTGATCGAATTATTGGTAACTGTGTTATTCAAGGTTATTCGAGCGACCGGCATTTCATTTAGGACATTGTTCATGGACGGACATTCTTCATCGGTGTTGTGTAAGTTAATTCTTACTCAGTTAAAAGGATATTCATTCCCTTCGTTGTTGTTCATTCATAATCATAATTTATTCATAAAGTACTAACTGTATTGAAACTTGTAATTGTCACTTCATCACTTCATTCACGAGGAACGACGGTTCCAATCATTTCATTGAGCTGTCATTCATTTCACCATCATTTCATCTTGGTGAGTCATTATTTATTTTCGATGTCACTTTTGTTATATAGTGGCATTCCGGGTCATACTGGCGTGCCGGTTGGTATGTGTAGGATTTTCATGTCGGGCACATTTAAGTCGTGTGTTGGTTGTTGGCCTCACATTAGACTGTGCACACGAGTCGATTGCTTCGTGAGACTGATTAGGTACAAGACCACACGTGTATTCGATCGATACTCGTTGGTGGCTTGTGCACGGACACATTTCCATCCCGGATGTAGTGTGGCGCCATTCCTTTGAGCCGTACTGTTAGTTGATTCATATAGCATGTTTGATTGCGTATGTTATCAACAGGATTGTGTGTATTCAACTCTTGAAGATTGTTGTTCTGTGTAACTGACCCCGTTGGGGGATATTGTTTTTCAGGTCATGGCAAGGCAAAAGCATGGGGAGAGCACGTTGACGGCGAGGAGTCCCAATGATACTAGTAGGGGGCCCTAGTCTGTTCAGTCATTTATGTTTCCTTCATTTTATTCCGCTGCAGACATTCCGTTTGAATATTCATTTTACTCAGTGTTGTATATTTTATCTCCATATAAAATATACATGTATTCTGTATTATCTTGGGTGTGTTGTATTAAACTCCTCACCGGAGTAATTAATATTGTAATGTGGTTCGGTACTACATTTACCCTGTGTAATTCATTCATTTTCATTCGCCTGGTGGGTCCCAGTCAGGGGTCCACGGCACTGTAATATCCGCCTAGTTTGGGGTGTTACAGGCAACCCATCATTTTACTTGCTTTCTAGTTAGTTGTTTTTATTTGATTTTTCGTTAATAATTTTTTTTCTTTGTTTTGTTATTTCGTTTGGATTCGTGTATTCTTGTGGCCCTTATTTCTCTAATCTTTTTATAACCACAATGAGATATTATCCTTCATATTCTAGTCTTTCTTGGCTTAATGTCTACAGTTATTTCATGACTAGAGACTAAGTTTGGGGGTCCCTGGTGATGTGGGGGATTACTTGAAGTATGGATTGACAGTCGATTCCACTCAGACATGTGCTGGCTTTCAAGAAGACATTTGGAATAAGTTTCACTTTTCCTTATCTCTTTTATTTTCACATGAGTTTTATTATTGATGAATTTATGTGTAGTGGAATAAATTGAAGCATGCGATAATTTTCTTAATTTTTCTTGGCTATAAATTGCGATTGCTTTATTGTCCTTGCATGCTGTTGATGGTTTTGTTCAAAAACGTGAATTTTTTGTGAATTTTTCGTGCTTCCGTGTGTAAAACTGATGTTACGATACTGATGTCTCTTGGAAGAAACGGTTGACTTTTGGTCGAGCTGTAGTCAGCGATATCTGTTTCTGTTGAGTATTCAATTAGGTCCGAAATTTTATCGCTTTTGTAGAAATCTTAGCAGATAAGAAAGGAGACATATGTGTTTTCAAATCGCTGCCTATATGTTTCGTTATACTTTTCGGTTAGCTAGTCGTCCAGTAACATGAGTCGTGTTGGCACTTAATTTGAGTTTAGAGTCGGACAGTTTTTCCCAAGAAAAAGTCGAGATATTATTTGTTCTATAATGGGAAGTCTAGTAACTGGGGGTATTCACGTGACCCGTTGTTTACTCTCGCGTAAAACGAAAACCCTGATTAGACTAGTGGTTTAGAGATTTTGCATTACCGATGATGGGAAGCCTAGTAACCGGGGGTATTCGCGCAAACCCGTTGTTTACTTTCGCTTAAAACAGCAACCTTGAATCGGACATGCGGGAATTGCTATTCGAGTTTTTTCTCCGCTGTAGAGGGGGACTTAGTAACTAGAAGCATCCATGTGCCCCATGAGTGTCTTTTACGTCAAACGGTTCCCCAACATATGAGAATGGAAATCCACCCTAGGATTATCCCGATGAAACATCCAGAGATCCGAACGTAGTGGTTGTTAGGCGTATTTTTATACGCTTATTTATCATTATTTTGTATTATTTTGGCGAGTAAAATTGCATAAATGTGCTTTTAATGTCTTATTCTCGCATGTTTGACAGGAGATTGGAGTCCGGAAGCTAAACCGAGGCAAAACGGGCGAAAATGGCGAATTTTGGCCGTGGGCCGCGGCACAAGGCAAATGGGCCGCGGCACACGAAGAGGACCAGCGGGCACCAGAGTAATCTGTACTCTGTGCCACGGCACAGACCAAGTGAGCCGCGGCACAGAAGAAAGTCACAGCTCCCAGGTTTTAATCTGGACGCCATGTGCCGCGGCACAGATTAAGTGAGCCGCGGCACACAGGGAGGTTTTGGTGTGCTCCGTGCGGGTTTGGGCCATTTTGAAGCCAATTCTCGACCTACTCACACGGACGCGATTTGGAGGCTGTTGGGAGCTATAAATAAGGGTTTAAGACCCTAATTAATCATCTTGGAGGCTTGGGAAAGCTAGGATCACGGAAGACTATCGCGGAAGAGAGAAGCAGAAGACATCAAGGGCAGAGGGCGGAAGCCAGAAGAACGGAGGAATCCGAGCTCTTCATCTGCGTTTGATTTTCATGCTTTTATTTATTAATTCTGTATTTTCATTATTTAGCATGTTAGGCTAAAACCCTTGTTCTAGGATTTTGATGAAACCTAAGTTTTGACGGATTTGCTTTAGATTATCTATATAATTCCCTTTTCTATTGAGTTTTCCCAATTGATTTTAATGCTTTCAATTGTCTGGCCAATAATTGGATTGTTTTAATTACCTTACTCGAATCGGGAGAGGAGAGTTGGTGAGGAACTATTGGTGAGGACCGTTTTATCTTGTGAGATAGGAATATACTCATAGGAACTACGTGGCCTTTTGGAGATTTTATGCTTTTTGCCTATTGACGAATTAATTCACCTAGGGATAGAGTGCGTTATTCGCCTTTAGAAAAATCTATTGACCTCGGGAGAGGCGGTAGAGTATTTTAGCAATCTTCGCCTTCAATAAATTGGGAAAATCATTAATTTCAGATAATCGAGAGTAAATTCGGATAAACTGAGGTGGATTCATAATCCTAGAATTATTCATCATTTGATTTTCCTTCTTTGATCGATCGTTTATACTGTTTAGCCTTTTATTAATTCTTTTAGTAATTAATTACAACCCAAAGTTCGATTGTTTAAATAAAACTAGAATACATAAAAATCGGTAGTTAGTGACTCAGTCCTCGTGGGAACGATACTCACTCATCACTTTATTACTTGTCAACAATAACGTGCACTTGCGTTAACGAAAAACCGCAACAAGTTTTTGGCGCCGTTGCCGGGGACTGAGTTTTACTAATATTGATTTCAGTATTTGTAGTCTTGGTTTGGACATTTTTTTTTATTTACTTATGTTCGTGTATTTTATTGTATTTGTTTGTCCTTTCAGGATATTTCGGGTAGTGCATGAGAAAATTCGGTAACGAAGGCCTACTACCTTTGGATACCGAACTCGAGCGCACTCTTCGAAGAAATAAGAAGGAGAAACGAGAGCTACCGACAACAGTCACCATGGCCAATAATATCGAAAATCACGGAGGTGATAATCCTGTTCAGCAAGTTCAACCGGCACTGGCACTTTGAGATTATGCTATGCCGCAAATTAACGCAAACTTTTCGGGGATTCGGCGTCCCACTATCCAGGCGAACAATTTTGAAATCAAGCCTGCTATTATTCAGATGGTACAAGCGATCCAGTTCTGTGGATGGCCGAATGATGACCCCAACGCACACATTGCGTCGTTTCTCGAGATTTGTGACACGTTCAAGAACAATGGTGTCACCGATGATGCTATCCGATTACAGCTTTTCCCTTTCTCTTTGAGGGACAAAGCCAAATTCTAGTTGAATTCTTTACCACCGGGCTCGATCACGACATGGGCGGAATTAGCGCAATCCTTCCTTGCTAAATTCTTCCCACCTTCAAAGACGGCGAGGTTACGAAACGAGATCACCACTTTTGGTCAATATGATATGGAGTCGCTTCATGAGGCGTGGGAGCGATACAAAGATTTGTTACGGAGATGCCCGCATCATGGCCTTCCGGATTGGCTTCAGATTCAGACGTTCTATAATGGTTTGAGTGCTTCTACACGCACTCTCGTGGATGCAGCAGCCGGAGGAGCCTTAATGGGAAAAACTATGGCTGAAGCACATTCTTTGTTGGAAGCTATGGCCGCAAATGCATATCAATGGCCATCTGAAAGAGTAACTCCAAAGCGAGTCATGGAAATTTCAAATAATGATCCAATCTCTACATTGTCAGCCCAAGTCGCAGCACTAACGCAGCAGCTTCAAGCATTTTCGCATGCTCCTTCCCCCGTTACCATTGAGTCTTGCAATTGGTGTAACGGATCTCACCCTAGCGCGGAGTGCCAAGTCGGAAACCCGTTCGAGCAGCCCCCAATTGAACAAGCTCAGTTCGTAGGAAACGGAAACCGGCAAAATAATCCGTACTCCAACACGTATAATCCGGGATGGCGTAATCATCCCAACTTCTCATGGAGAAACGGACAGAACTCGAACCAGCCTCCGTTCGCTCAAAACCAATAGCAGCCTCCTCCCGCTCCAAAAGTTTCTCTCGAGGAAGCAATTGCGAAATTGGCAGCCAATACGAGTCAGTTCATGACCCGTACAGAAGCAACATTGCAAAATCATTCCGCTTCCATTCGCAACTTGGAAGTCCAACTGGGCCAGATTGCTAATGTGTTGACAGCCCGCCCGGAGGGAGCATTGCCAAGTACGACCGAGATAAATCCTAGAGGAAGTCTAAATGCGATCAGTTTGAGAAGCGGGAAGGAGGTGTGTGACCAGCCCGAGAGAAGTGAAAAGAGAAGTGAAATTGAGGAGAAGAAAAATTTAGCGACGGAGGAATCACAAGATTGGAGACCCTCGATAACGTTTCCGGATAATCCGAAGGCATATGTGCCACCCATCCCGTTTCCGCAGAGATTACAACAGAAAAAGGCGGACAAGCACTTCTCTAAGTTCCTCGACGTGTTCAAGAAGCTTCATATTAACATTCCATTTGCCGACGCGTTGGAGCAAATGCCGAGCTACGTTAAATTCATGAATGAGATCTTGTCAAATAAAAGAAAACTCGAGGAGTTTGAGACAGTCGCCTTGACGGAGGAGTGCAGCGCGATTCTTCAGAAAAAGCTTCCGCCAAAATTGAAGGATCCGGGAAGGTTCAACATACCGTGCACTATGGGGAATCTCTCCTTTAATAAGGCGTTGTGCGATCTCAGTGCTAGTATTAACCTCACGCCTCTGTCTATTTTCAAAAAGCTGGGAATTGGAGAAGCAAAGCCGACGACAATCTCCTTGCAATTAGTGGATCGATCGATTAAATATCCGAGGGGAATAGTCGAGGATGTGTTAGTAAAAGTTGATAAGTTTATATTTACGGTCGACTTCATTGTGCTCGACATGGAGGAAGATCAAGACATCCCAATCATTTTGGGAAGACCATTCTTCGCGACCGGCCGAACCCTCATAGATGTGGAAAAAGGCGAATTAACTCTGAGGGTTCAAGACGAGCATGTCACATTCCAAGTATTTAAATCCTTTCCGTGTCCAGGTGGTGTCGAGAATGACTCGCAAATTGAAAGTGTGGATGCCGTTGTGAAAGACAGACACCAGAAAAATCGTCGGTCGAAAAAATCCGAATCCATTTCAGATGGTCTGACTTCTAAGAAAGATGTAGAACGAGTCGCACATCTCAAGCATGTAGACATGCCATCATCATCAACCATTAAGCCACAATCGGAAAAGTCTGTTGCTTTCATAATTCGTCCGTAAAAAAGGAAAATAAGCCGGAAGTCAAACGGACGCCCAGTCATGTGGAAAATGGGTGTTTCGGAAAGTTGTTCTCGTCAAAACCTTTCCGCAAACAACATTGGGTGTCCGAACCGAAAATCGAATCGTTAAGGACCGATGGTCAAAATTTTAAAACCCATATTAACGGTTCGATGAACGGGGCAGAGATCAAATGGAGTTTGCGAAAAGCGAACTGATTTTTAAATAGGTCCGGCTGAAGACTATAAACTTAGCGCTTCTCGGGAGGCAACCCGAGTTCTTAGTTGTAGATTTTTGCTTTTCAGTATTTTTCTTGCATTTTTGAATATTTATGTTTCATCATTTTTTGCTTTGATTTGCTGTCCATCTCGTTCTTGACGTGTTCTTCTAAAATTTCTGTGCAGGAAAAGTCCCAGGGGAGAAATTTATGCTTGAGCCGCGGCACAAGGCTTGTGAGCCGCGGCACACACAAATCGAAAGGGAGAGCTAAACTCTCTGTACGGCACAATATTACTGAGCAGCGGCACACTTGAGTCCTGAGCCGCGGCACGTTGTTCCTGAGCCGCGGCGCACCCATAGCCAAAAACATGAGCCAGAATTGCATTTATGGGCCGCGCACATATGTGCCGAGCCGCGGCACAATACCCCCGAGCCGCGGCACACAAAAGCCGAGCCGCGCCACGAAAAACAAACGAAAGGTGTAAAAAGGGATCAGACGCACCATCAAGCTGTGCCGCGGCACACCATGCGGAATTTGAACAGCCCAAGTAGTTTATAACGCGCACTCGGCCGACACCCAAGGTAAAATCCCTTCCTCTCCTTTGCGCGCGCGATCGGCCGACCTTCATCTCCCTTCTTCCTCTTGCAATTTTTCTTGCACTCTTCACAATCCAAGCAAGGTATGTCTAAATTTGTAATCTCAATTGTTCTATGAATCGAAAGGTGAAGTTGTGTTATTCATTTGAGGATTGATTATGTTCTTTCTTTCTTTCAAAATTCCTATCAAGTTGAGTTGATGACATGATGATTTTTGATCGATTTTTAATGGTTATTTTTTATTATGACTGAGTTGAATATGTCGGTTGTCATGACGAATGATTCGTGTTGTTGTTGTTGGGGATTCAATCGACCTATTGTCATATTTGTCTTCAATTGAACTCATGCCCTTTAAATGTTTGATGAAATGTCTGAATTAAAAATTGTCTTTGTTAGGTCAATATTTGAATCTATGTGCAACGTATTCGATCTGGAATTACAGCAACCCCAACCCTTACGTCTAGTTTAAACGTTAAATCTCAATTTTATTTTCCCCTCACGGCTGCGCTAGCTCGTTAAATTCTTGATTTACGGCTGGATATCCTTAGCAGAGTGATGATTATTCTCGTTATTGTTTGAGTAAGTAAACTCCGGTGTTTAATTTTTTTTTTCAGGACTTGCTATGGCTAGGACTAAAAAGCTGAGCAAGAGGGCCAGGACTCAGTCATCCCCCACTCGAGGGGAAACTTCTCACAGTCGAGACAATTCGGAGGTGCACCAGTTCTCTGACCCGGAGATCCACAAAATCTTCAACGAGAAGATTCGCCCACGACCTCTGATCCCGGAGAGGGGATTCACTCCAGCCCCCCAGGACGGGGAACTGCTGTCCATGATAGACGAGATGGGGTGGGCCCAATTCGCTGCACCCCCCGAGCCAGCGGTGATATCAATAGTGCAGGAGTTCTATGCCAGCGCGTTATTGAAGCACATTCGGGCAGGCCAGATGATACAGCAGCTAGACACTCAGATGCAGGTTGTCGTCCGAGGCATTACAGTGGATTTCTCGATGGCTGCTATTCGGAGGTTATTTGAGCTGCCGGTGGTTGACGACACGGCGTATTCGCGAGTTATGGATAGCCTCACGAAGGAGGGTCTGCTCGAGACTCTTGCACAACCCGACTCCGACTGGGAGCGGCGCGCACCGGTTTCTTCCACTTTCTACTTCAAGAGCTCGCGACTCAGCCGGCTCGGGCAAGCTTGGCTGTACTTCATTTGCACACGTATTGACCTTACCTCTCAGATCCTCACTGTTTTTCTCTCCCGAGCCCGGACATTATATGCTATCACCCCCGGCTGCGATTCGATGTGGCTCCTCTCCTGGTCCGATCTATCTTCCAGTGTATTCAGGGAGGGGCCAAGACGGTGTTGAATCACCCCTCTCTTATCTGCGCTCTGTGCTGGCAGTCGGGGCTGACGTGGTCGGACGACAAGCTGATGCTAGCTCCCCAGGCCCCGATTGATCACCGTATCATTTCACATTTCGACCAGTGGGGAGGAGCGCCGGCGCACGCTCGGGGGCGAGGATTTCTACTGGATGAGGCCCACGAGGGGTCCCCCGAGCCTCTTCTGCTAACACAGGGGCAGGCAGATGCCGGCCCACCGCCCGACAGAGAGAGATTGCAGGCGATGTTCGACGGGCTGAGGGAGGATATGAGGAGAGAGAGAGAGGATATGAGGAGAGAGAGAGGAGATAAGGATAGAGAGAGAGAGAGAGCCTTCTAGCTGAGATGAGAGAGGAGAGGCAGACGGAGAGGGAGAGCATCATTGCTGCCGTCAGGGATGAGATGCGAGAGCAGGCCCGCCGGGCCAACCGGCGTGAGGCGAGGCGTCTGGCAGCGAGGGACGCCTACCACCAGGAGCACCTTGCCGCATGGACGGCCCACATTTTGCACCCGGACGGGCCATTTATTGCACCTGCTCGGCCACCCACACCACCCTCCTCGCCGGATGACGCCGACACCAGCTCGTGAGAGGATTGTAGGGGACTACTTGACCTTTCACTTTTATTGCATATTATATTTTGTCCATTGAGGTCAATGTACGTCCTAAGTTTGGGGGGGGGGTCTATTTCTGTTGCTACATTTACTGTTGTACTTATTTCGTTTGCACTTTTTGTTATTTTTAGTTATCTTTTTGTCGATAGCCTTGCTTGTCATGATTTCACTCTTATTCGTGAATTTTTCATGCTTCT
This sequence comes from Orobanche coerulescens, assembly GCA_033398695.1. Lineage (NCBI taxonomy): Eukaryota > Viridiplantae > Streptophyta > Magnoliopsida > Lamiales > Orobanchaceae > Orobanche > Orobanche coerulescens. Next base: position 110,736,944 of record CM065815.1, on the reverse strand, counting down.
ATTTGTGTAATACTGATGTTACGACACTGTTTTTCTCTCTGAAGAAACGGTCGAGTTTTAGTCGAGTTGTAGTCAGTGATTTCTGTTTCTGCTAAGTCTTCATTTAGGTCCAAATTTTTTTTCGTTTTTTGTAGAGACCTTAGCGGATTAGAGAGGAGACATATGTGTTTTCAAATCGCCGTTGATACGTTTGGTTACATTTTTAGGTTAGCTAGTCGTCCAGTGACATAAGTCGTGTTGGCATTTGATTTTAGTTTAGAGTCGGACAGTTTTTCCCCAAAAGTCGAGATAATATTTGTTCTATGACGGAAAGTCTAGTAACCGGGGGTATTCACGTGACCCGTTGTTTACTCTCGCGTAAAACGACGACCCTGATTTGACTAGTGGTTTAGAGATTTCGCATGTACCGAAGACGGGAAGCCTAGTAACCGGGGGTATTCACGTGACCCGTTGTTTACTCTTGCGTAAAACAGCGACCTTGAATCGGACATGCGGGAATAGCTATTCGAGTTGTTTCTCCGCTGTGGAGGCGAACTTAGTAACTAGAAGCATCCATGTGCCCCATGAGTGTCTTTTACGTCAAACGGTTTCCCAATACATGAGAATGGAAGTTCCACCCTAGGATTATCCCGATGAAACATCCCGAGATCCGAACCTAGTGGTCAACTCGAATCAATTTCTTGAGCATATATATAAGGGAATACTGTCCGAGGGTTATTTTTAATGAAACTCGTGAAAATTTTGCCATTAGACTGTGGAACGGGGCGAATTAGCTCGTTTATTTTAACCTTTCATATTGACGGTCGATTAGATTCACGTTTGTTAATCTTTGAGCTGGATTTTCTTCATGAACGAGTGATTAGGACTGAACTTGGTTACTTTGTGGAATCAGTGTTCTGAGTGTAGCTCGCTATTACGATACTCGTATTATTCAGAGAGAATTTCAGGGTAGTATTGATTTGGTTGAGCACTATATGTTGCACGATTATTTACGATATTATTTTGTTGAAATTAATTCTTTTTGCTTGAGGACAAGCAAAGGCTCAAGTTTGGGGGTATTTGTTAGGCGTATTTTTATACGCTTATTTATCATTATTTTGTATTATTTTGGCGAGTAAAATTGCATAAATGAGCTTTTAATGTCTTATTCTCGCATGTTTGACAGGAGATTGGAGTCCGGAAGCTAAAACGAGGCAAAACGGGCGAAAATGGCGAATTTTGGCCGTGGGCCGCGGCACAAGGCAAGTGGGCCGCAGCACACGAAGAGGACCAGCGGGCACCAGAGTATCATGCAGACTGTGCCGTGGCACGTACTGTGAGCCGCGGCCCAGAAGAAAGTCACAGCACCCAGGTTTTAATCTGGACGCCATGTGCCGCGGCACAGATTAAGTGAGCCGCGGCACACAGGGCGGTTTTGGTGTGCTCCACACGGGTTTGGGCCGTTTTGAAGCAAGTTCTCGACCTACTCACACGGACGCGATTTGGAGGCTGTTGGGAGCTATAAATAAGGGTTTAAGACCTTAATTAATCATCTTGGAGGCTTGGGAAAGCTAGGATCATGGAAGACTATCGCGGAAGAGAGAAGCAGAAGACATAAAGGGCAGAGGGCGGAAGCCAGAAGAAAGGAGGAATCCGAGCTCTTCATCTGCGTTTGATTTTCATGCTTTTATTTATTAATTCTGTATTTTCGTTATTTAGCATGTTAGGCTAAAACCAATTGTTCTAGGATTTTGATGAAACCTAAGTTTTGACGGATTTGCTTTAGATTATCTATATAATTCCCTTTTCTATTGAGTTTTCCCAATTGATTTTAATGCTTTCAATTGTCTGGCCAATAATTGGATTGTTTTAATTACCTTACTCGAATCGGGAGAGGAGAGTTGGTGAGGAACTATTGGTGAGGACCGTTTTATCTTGTGAGATAGGAATATACTCATAGGAACTACGTGGCCTTTTGGAGATTTTATGCTTTTTGCCTATTGACGAATTAATTCACCTGGGGATAGAGTGCGTTATTCGCCTTTAGAAAAATCTATTGACCTCGGGAGAGGCGGTAGAGTATTTTAACAATCTTCGCCTTCAATAAATTGGGAAAATCATTAATTTCAGATAATCGAGAGTAAATTCGGATAAACTGAGGTGGATTCATAATCCTAGAATTATTCATCATTTGATTTTCCTTATTTGATCGATCGTTTATACTGTTTAGCCTTTTATTAATTCTTTTAGTAATTAATTGCAACCCAAAGTTCGATTGTTCAAATAAAACTAGAATACATAAAAATCGGTAGTTAGTGACTCAGTCCTCGTGGGAACGATACTCACTCATCACTTTATTACTTGTCAACGATAACGTGCACTTGCGTTAACGAAAAATCTCAACAGTGGTTAACTCGAATCTATATTAATGATCATACATAAGGGAATGCTGTCCGAGGATTAATGTTGATTATGAAATTCTTGAATTTTTGCCACTAGACTATGGGGCTGGGTGAATTGGCTTGTTTAATCTAACCCTTCATATTGACGGTCGGTTAAATTCACGCTTGTTAATCTTTGAGCTTGATTTTCTTCATGAACGATTGATTAGGACTGAAATTGGTTACTTAGTGGAATCAGTGTCCTGGATGTGACTCACTATTACGATACTTGTACTATTCTTTGAGATTTTCAGGGTAGTATTGATTAAGTTGAGCACTACGGACTTGCATGATTATTCACGATACATTTTGTTTAAAATTGATTTTTGCTTGAGGACAAGCAAAGGCTCAAGTCCTGGAGGCGTATTTTTATGCGCTTATTTATCATTAGTTTATATCCATTTTGAGCCTAAAAATGCATAAATGAGCTTTTAATGCACTATTCTTATATGTCTTACAGGAAATTGGAGTCCGGAAGCTCGAACGACGAAAAAAGGGCGAAAACGGCAGTTTTTGGCCTGGGGCCACGGCACAAGGAAGCGGGCCGCGGCACATGAAGGTGGCTAAACAAGTGCCGAGCGGACTGTACCCTGAGCCGCGACACAACTTAAGTGAGCCACGGCCCAGGAGGAAAAATAAGCGCCCAGGTATAGGCGCCGAGCAGTAGGGGCCGTGGCACAGATTAAGTGAGCCGCGGCCCACTAGGCGGTTATGATGTATTGGCCGCGGTTCTGGGCCGTTTTTGGAGCCTATTCCCAACCTAATCACACGGACGCGTTTTGGAGGCTTAGGACAGTTATAAATAAGCATTGAAGGGCTGAAAAGAAGGGGGGATCCAGAAGGGAGCATCGATAGATAGACAGAAGAACACAAGAGGAGGAGATTTGTGGGCGACGACAAGACCACGGATCCCTATGGTTTTTCTTAATTTTTCCGCATCTTAGTTTCTAGATCTAGTCGAGTAGGATTTTGATTGTAGCCGATTACATGATGGTTTGATTTATTTATTATTATTTCAATTCATTCGTTATTCTATTGAATTGGATTCTTCTTACTGTTCTTAATGCCTTTTAATTGTCTGGCCAACAGTTGAATTGTTTTGAATGTCTTTATGGATTCGGGAGATGAAATTTAGGCATAGTTCTTGTGAGATGAATCATAATTTTGGTGAGATAGGAATATACTCATGGGAATTGTGAAGCCTATTTATTGTAGGGATTCTTGAACTGTTTCAGCTACTAATTATCTAATTCGAATAGGGATATATCGAGTTAATAATTCGTAGTATTTTCTATCGACCTTGGGAAAGGCGTTAGAATAATTTAGGAATTCCTGGCTTACAATCAATTGAATAAAAGTGAATTGAATTGAATAATAATCATTCCTGATTGTTTGAGGTGAAAATCATAATCCTACACCCTTATTATTATTATTATTACTATTATTATTTATTTTTCTGCAATTAGTTTAGATATAAATTCCATATAATTGTTCTTCAAATAAAATTACGAGTCGACTATATTTTGGTACTTAGTGAAATCAGTCCTCGAGGGAACGATATCTTACTTATCACTTTATTACTTGTTGACACCGTGCACTTGCGGCATAGTGTGAGGGATTTCCTTACAACAAGTTTTTTGTGTCGTTGCCGAGGACTGATTTTTTCGCTAATATCAATACCAAGCGACTCTAATTTTAATTTGAAGTTTTTTTTAGTCTCTTTATTTTTATATTTTTTCTATTATGTTTTCCTTTGATTATCGTGACCCTTGGCATTTCATAAAATTCGATGATATTAATAATTGGCTAATAGGGTCAGTTAGCCCCCTCCCCCAAAACAAAAGACCATGCTTGAACAATGTGTAGACGCTCTCGAAAATCCAGATAGTACCCATCTTGAGCGAGAATGTGCATGTCGTGGTCTTGAGATTCACTATGGTTATTTTCCAGCACATATATTTAGTAGTGAAGTTGAGGAGGAGGTTGAAAGGAAAAACATGTTGTGTTTTAGGGTCGATCCCCCAGCACCTGATAATTAGATAAAGTGTGATGAGCTTGTAGAAGAAGTTACCATTGATGATGTTTCCAAAGAAATTTCATTAAATTGTCATCAAACTTCGACTAATAAGGTGAACACTTATGTGCCTAAAATTTTATTAACGGTGCCATGCATAATTTTTCCTAAATCCATAATGGGAGAGATTGACCCTATTACTTTTGATTTTGTTGAGGCTGATACCATGAGTTCTAATGAGGTTGTTCATGATATGTCTTTATTATCTACCCATTTAAACTCTGCTTATTTTTTCATGCCTTATCATTATTATATTCTTCCATCATTTTTTGGTTGTCCGCATAATTATTCTTACTCATTATTTTCGGCAACCGGGCATGAACCAAAGCCTCCCTTGTGGAATAAGAGACTTATAGATTGCAAGAGGGGGTATTTGGCAATCTCCCTCGAAAGAAGCCACGTTGATTTTTTGTTTGTCACGTCGTGCTCAAGACGTAAAATAGAGCGCTTGATGGGAGGCAATGTAATACCCGGTTGTAATTCAGTCATTATCATTCAGTATTTATCATTCAGTAATTGTCACTCAGTATTTTTCACTCATTAATGATCATTTGTCGCTCATATTCAATCATTGTATTCATCGTTCTCAGTAATTGTATCGTGTATCAGTCGTCATTCATCATCAATCAAGATGGAGTTTCGTGCCGTGTTTATCACCGTTGTCATATTCATAGTGTGCTGTGTTTGAGGAGTAGCGCACGCTACGTACTCTCTTTAGCGTGCGCTAATTGAGTACGGGTAGCGCACACCACCTCTCAACACTAGCGCACGCTAGTGTAGTTGAGCAGGCAGTCCAGAAGGCACTGGACTGCAGTTGGGATTGTAAGTAGCACACGCTACGAATGGTAATTAGCACGCGCTAGTGAGCGGGAGTGGCGCACGCTATGCAGTCGGTGTAGCGCGCGCTAAGGTCGGATCAGGTTGAGTCCAGTGGCTACTGGACTGAATTGGATTAATTCATAGCGCACGCTATGAGTGGTTTTTAGCGTATGCAAACGATGTTGTAGCGCACGCTAAATATTGTTTGTAGCGCACGCTACCACGATCAGATCAGAGGACAGAAGGTTCTGGACTCCAGTACTGGGCATAAGATAATTCGTTAGCGCATGCTAACATTTTGGGGTTTGCGCACGCTAAGTGTTCAACCGTAGCGCACGCTACAAGAAGACACGTAGCGCGCGCTACCGTTTTCGGACATTGAGTACTGGACTAACCAAAACACCCGTTAGCGCACGCTAAGAGCTGGGGCTAGCGCGCGCTAAAATGGAATTTCTATAAATTGGACAGTGTAGCCCAAATTTTGGCATTTGTCATTTCTTCTCATTCTCTCATCAGTTCCGGGCGATTTGGAGCGATTTGGAGAGTATTCTTCGAGGTGTAATCATCAATCATTATCTTCAAGTCTTTGAGTTGGATTAATCATCACTTCATCATCTCCAAAACATCAAATAAAAGGTATTAATCTCTTGGATCTAGAATTTCGGATTTTTGGGGTTTTCCTTCCGATTTCTTCGTGTAAGCTTGGATTGTTGTTGGAATATGTTAGATATGGATTATCTACCTTGGATAAATATATTCCTACGGATTTAATGGCTATTTTGGAGATTTATTTCAAAACCCTTGGGGTTGACTTCGGTTAATTTGGGGATTTCCGATTGATGTTGTTGTAATCTTGAATTGTGGATTCCTATTGGATTTATTGATACCATTGATATTGTTTTGCTGGTTTCGATAATTTGGGTTTGGTTGTAACCAACGGGAAGGATATTTTCAACGTATTCGTTAGAGTGCATCTACGAGTTTGGATATTGTTGTATCGACGTTTGAGTTGGTTATAATCGTGTTTGATGCGTGTATTGATCGAATTATTGGTAATTGTGTTATTCAAGGTTGTTCGAGCGACCGACATTTCATTTAGGACGTTGTTCGTGGACGAACATTCTTCATCGGTGTTGTGTACGTTAATTCTTACTCAGTTAAAAAGATATTCATTCCTTTCGTTGTTGTTCATTCCTAATCATAATTCATTCATAAAGTACTAACCGTATTGAAACTTGTAATTATCACTTCATCATTTCATTCACGAGGAACGACGGTTCCAATCATTTCATTGAGCTGTCATTCATTTCACCATCCTTTCATCTTGGTGAGTCATTATTTATTTTCGATGTCACTTTTGTTATATCGTGGCATTCCGGGTCATACTGGCGTGCCGGTTGGTATGTGTAGGATTTTCATGTCGGGCACATTTAAGTCGTGTGTTGCTTGTTGGCCTCACATTGGACTGTGCACACCAGTTGATTGCTTAGTGAGACTGATTAGGTACAAGACCACACGTGTACTCGATCGATACTCGTTGGTGGCTTGTGCACGGACACATTTCCATCCCGGACGTAATGTGGCGCCATTCCTTTGAGCCGTACTGTTAGTTGATTCATATAGCATGTTTGATTGCGTATGTTATCAACAGGATTGTGTGTATTCAACTCTTGAGGATTGTTGTTCTGTGTAACTGACCCCGTTGGGGGATATTGTTTTTCAGGTCATGGCAAGGGGAAAGCACGTTGACGGCGAGGAGTCCCAATGATACTAGTAGGGGCCCCCAGTCTGTTCAGTCATTTATGTTTCCTTCATTTTATTCCGCTGCAGACATTCCGTTTGAATACTCATTTTACTCAGTGTTGTATATTTTATCTCCAGATAAAATATACATGTATTCTGTATTATCTTGGGTGTGTTGTATGAAACTCCTCACCGGAGTAATTAATGTTGTAATGTGGTTCGGTACTACATTTACCCTGTGTAATTCATTCATTTTCATTCGCTTGGTGGGTCCCAGTCGGGGGTCCACAGCACTGTAATATCCGCCTAGTTTGGGGTGTTACAGGCAACCCATCATTTTACTTGCTTTCTAGTTAGTTGTTTTTATTTGATTTTTCGTTAATAATTTTTTTTCTTTGTTTTGTTATTTCGTTTGGATTCGTGTATTCTTGTGGCCCTTATTTCTCTAATCTTTTTATAACCCCAATGAGATATTATCCTTCATATTCTAGTCTTTCTTGGCTTAATGTCTACAGTTATTTCATGAGTAGAGACTAAGTTTGGGGGTCCCTGGTGATGTGGGGGATTACTTGAAGTATGGATTGACAGTCGATTCCACTCAGACATGTGCTGGCTTTCAAGAAGACATTTGGAATAAGTTTCACTTTTCCTTATCTCTTTTATTTTCACATGAGTTTTATTATTGATGAATTTATGTGTAGTGGAATAAATTGAAGCATGCGATAATTTTCTTAATTTTTCTTGGGTATAAATTGCGATTGCTTTATTGTCCTTCATGCTACTGATGGTTTTGTTCAAAAACGTGAATTTTTTGTGAAATTTTCATGCTTCCGTGTGTAAAACTGATGTTACGATACTGATGTCTCTTGGAAGAAACGGTTGACTTTTAGTCGAGCTGTAGTCAGCGATATCTGTTTCTGTTGAGTATTCAATTAGGTCCGAAATTTTATCGCTTTTGTAGAAATCTTAGCAGATAAGAAAGCAGACATATGTGTTTTCAAATCGCCGCCTATATGTTTGGTTATACTTTTCAGTTAGTTAGTCGTCCAGTAACATGAGTCGTGTTGGCACTTAATTTGAGTTTAGAGTCGGACAGTTTTTCCGAAGAAAAAGTCGAGATATTATTTGTTCTATGATGGGAAGTCTAGTAATCGGGGGTATTCACGTGACCCGTTGTTTACTCTCGCATAAAACGACAACCCTGATTAGACTAGTGGTTTAGAGATTTCGCATTACCGATGATGGGAAGCCTAGTAACCGGGGGTATTCGCGCAAACCCATTGTTTACTTTCGCGTAAAACAGCAACCTTGAATCGGACATGCGGGAATTGCTATTCGAGTTTTTTCTCCGCTGTAGAGGGGGACTTAGTAATTAGAAGCATCCATGTGCCCCATTAGTGTCTATTACGTCAAACGGTTCCCCAATATATGAGAATGGAAATCCACCCGAGGATTATCCCGATGAAACATCCCGAGATCCGAACCTAGTGGTTAACTCGAATCTATATTAATGATCATACATAAGGGAATGCTGTCTGAGGAGTAATGTTGATTATGAAATTCTTGAATTTTTGCCACTAGACTGTGGGGCTGGGCGAATTGGCTTGTTTAATCTAACCCTTCATATTGACGGTCGGTTAAATTCACGCTTGTTAATCTTTGAGCTTGATTTTGTTCATGAACGATTGATTAGGACTGAAATTGGTTACTTAGTGGAATCAGTGTCCTGGATGTGACTCACTATTACGATACTTGTACTATTCTTTGAGATTTTCAGGGTAGTATTGATTAAGTTGAGCACTATGGACTTGCATGATTATTTACGATACATTTTGTTTAAAATTGATTTTTGCTTGAGGACAAGCAAAGGCTCAAGTTTGGGGGTATTTGTTAGGCGTATTTTTATGCGCTTATTTATCATTAGTTTATATCTATTTTGAGCCTAAAAATGCATAAATGAGCTTTTAATGCACTATTCTTACATGTTTTGCAGGAAATTGGAGTCCTAAGCTCGAGCAGCGAAAAAAGAAAGCAGCGGTTTTGGCACAGGGCCGCGACACAAGGGAAGCGGGCCGCGGCACACGAAGGTGGCTAAAGAAGTGCCGAGCGAACTGTACCCTGAGCCGCGGCACAGCTTAAGTGAGCCGCGGCCCAGGAGGAAAAATAAGCGCCTAGGTATAGGCGCCGAGCAGTAGGGGCGCGGCACAGATTAAGTGAGCCATGGCCCACTAGGCGGTTCTGATGTATTGGCCGCGGTTCTGGGCCGTTTTTGGAGCCTATTCCCAACCTAATCACACGGACCCATTTTGGAGGCTTAGGATAGTTATAAATAAGCATTGAAGGGCTGAAAAGAAGGGGGGATCCAGAAGGGAGCATCGATAGATAGACATAAGAACACAAGAGGAGGAGATTTGTGGGCAACGACAAGACCACGGATCCCTACGGTTTTTCTTAATTTTTCTGCATTTTAGTTTCTTGATCTAGTCGAGTAGGATTTTGATTGTAGCCGATTACATGACGGTTTGATTTATTTATTATTATTTCAATTCATTCGTTATTCTATTGAATTGGATTCTTCTTACTGTTCTTAATGCTTTTTAATTGTCTGGCCAACAGTTGAATTGTTTTGAATGTCTTTATGGATTCGGGAGATGAAATTTAGGCATAGTTCTTGTGAGATGAATCATAATTTTGGTGAGATAGGAATATACTCATGGGAATTGTGAAGCCTATTTATTGTAGGGATTCTTGAACCGTTTCAGCTACTAATTATCTAATTCGAATAGGGATATATCGAGTTAATAATTCGTAGTATTTTCTATCGACCTTGGGAAAGGCTTTAGAATAATTTAGGAATTCCTGGCTTACAATCAATTGAATAAAAGTGAATTGAATTGAATAATAATCATTCATGATTGTTTGAGGTGAAAATCATAATCCTACACCATTATTATTATTATTACTATTATTATTTATTTTTCTGCAATTAGTTTAGATATAAATTCCATATAATTATTCTTCAAATAAAATTACGAGTCGACTATATTTTGGTACTTAGTGAAATCAGTCCTCGAGGGAACGATATCTTACTTATCACTTTATTACTTGTTGACACCGTGCACTTGCGGCATAGTGTGAGGGATTTCCTCACAACACTTCGGCCATTGGATCAATCATATATGCCATGGTTTGTACTCGACCAGATGTATCGTTTGCCCTTAGCATGGCAAGTCGATACCAATCAAATCCAGGTGAAAGTCACTGGACAACATTGAAAACCATCCTAAAGTACTTAAAAAGAACTAAGGATGTGTTCCTAATTTATGGAGGTGTGGGAAACGAGCTGGATGTAACTGGTTATGCCGATGCAAGTTTTGAAACCTTAGAGATGATTTTAAATCGCAAATTAGTTATGTGTTTGTATTGAATGGAGGTGCTGTGAGTTGGAAGAGTTCCAAGCAAAGCACGGTTGCTGATTCTGTACGAAAGCTGAGTACCAGGCAGCATCGGATGCAGCTAAGGAAGCCTTATGGATCAAGAAGTTCGTTACTGAACTAGGAGAGGTACCGACCATCCAGGGTCCCATAAGCCTTTATTGTGACAATAATGGTGCTATTGCACAAGCTAAAGATCCTAGGTCATCCCATCATAATTCCAAACATATACACAGAAAATATCTCATAGTCAGAGAGATCGTCGAGCAAGGAGACAGGGACGGCCCTATGGGTAGGCGAGCCGGGCGACTGCCTGTAATATCCGCGTTTTCTATCCTTGGTAATTTCTATTTTTGGTGCATATTCGTTTCGGACAACTCGCCTGGCACTATTTTGTGATTCTGAACCTATTTTGTTCTTGGAGTTTTCCGTTTAGATGGGTCTTGATAATGTTTTTACGTAATTTCATCTCGTGTTATATTCTGTCTCATGTGTATTCGATTCTCGTTAAACTCGTTCGATTTCGTCGTTTTCTTACTTCCATGAGTTCGTATGCTTGTGTAGAGCATGTTGCGAGTTTCGGATTGTTAATCCGACGTTGTGTCGTGATTTTTCGGATGTTTGGGCCGTTTTTGTAATTTCCTAGAAGTTTAGGGAATTTGTCCCTTGTTCGACTTTGTTTGGTTCTGTCCAGTCCGTTGCTTCTGGTGGCAGGGTTTGTTTTAACTGCAACCAATATGAGCATTTGATGAAGGATTGCCCTTTTCCTCCAGTTATTTGTTTTACTTGCGGGCAGACCGGGCATCGGGCGACTCATTGTGAGAGAGCCACCAGGGTCGCTAGAGTTCCGACTACCACTACCGAGAAGAGGGATCATAACACTCCATCTACTCATATTCCGCAGAGTTCGGGTCGTGGTAGAGGACGGGGACAGCCGGATCGCCGCACAGCCTCGAGCTCGGGTTCAGTCCACCCCCGATTGTACCAGATGAGGCGCACAGAGGAGGCGGACATTCCGGTGGCGTCAGGTACCACTCAGATCCTTACTCATCCCGTTTAGTGCTTTTTGATTCGGTGCTACCCATTCCTTTATTGCATCGGATTGTGTGAATCGTATTGGCTTTAGCGCTTGTTTGAGTGTGAACCGTTTGTGGTGGGTACGCCTAGTGGGGATCGTATGGTTGGGGACCGGGAAGTTAGGGATTGCCCCGTGAGGATCGGGAGCCGAGATTGGCCCTCGAACCTCATTGTTATCGACCTCAAGGGTGAGGATTTAATCCTCGGGGACGATTGGTTAGAGCGTCACGGTGCTATCATGAACTATCGGACTCGTACTATCTCGATCGTGGCCGAGGATGGCACCGAGCATACTTTCGTCGGCTGTAAGCCGGGTAGATCGGGGAGCGTGATTAGCGCCTTGAAGGCGATGAAACTTCTGAACCAGGGCTGTGTCGGCTACTGGTGCTATGCTCTGAGGGCAAAAGATGGTGGAGTTGACATGTCGTTAATTCCAGTTGTTAGTGAGTATCCCGATGTCTTCCCAGACGACAATTGTTTGCCGACTGAGCGTGATTGGGGGTTAGCCAAGGAGATATGTGAAAGATTACAACTGTTCTACGAGGTAACCGTTATGTTTTCTGGTTCAAAGTATCCAACAGCTAATGTGTTTTTTCCTTTGATTTGTGAGGTTGGATATTCTTTACGCGATTGGGCGGAATCACCGGATGTTATGATAAAGGATATGGCTACCTGCATGCTTGTTAAGTTTGATAAATATTGGTCGGTAATTCATGGAATAATGGGAATGGCAGCGGTTTTAGATCCGCGATACAAGTTAAAATTTGTCGAGTTACTTTTGCCGGTGCTTTATGGAGAAGTTAAGGCAAAGATTGAATTTCAAAATTTGGAAGAGTTTGTGAAAAAGTTATTTAAAGAGTATGAATCTAATCATTCATCAAGAAATGAGCATGAAGGTGTTGGTGGTGGTTCTTGTTCTGGTTCATCTTCCTTTAGTTCGGGGTTGTCATCCGGTCATCGTGTTGGTTTCAAAAAGCTTTTGTCCGATATTGCTTCAATTGCTAGCGAGCATGATGATTCGGGAGATATGACTGAGTTGGACAATTATTTGAAAGAGAAGCTTTTACCCAAGGACATGGAACTTGACTTGTTGGTGTGGTGGAAAACAAATGGGTTTAAGTATCCGACACTTCAAAGGATTGCTAAAGACATTATAGCTATTCCTGTTTCTACCGTTGCCTCAGAATCCGCCTTCAGCACAAGTGGAAGATTAATAAGTCCTCATCGTAGTCGACTTCACCCGAAGACATTGGAGGCTTTAATGTGTGCTCAAAGCTGGTTGTTAAATGATATCCGAGAGACTTGTTCCGCTGAGACCGAAGCATATTGCCGTTCTATTGAGTATGATTGTGATGCGGAAGAGGTGAATGTCGAGTGAAGGCCGCTGTGGATGATCTATTGGAATAAAATGTATTGCTGTTTGTTAACGTTCACCCTTTTATTTCATTTTGAGTTTGTAACGTGGAATGAAGCTTACAAGAGACATTGAGATGTTTTTTGAATTTTTATCTTCTGGAATGTTTTCTTGTCTGGTTTGAAACATCTTGGCATATCATATTTTGCATGTCATGCCTTTGAACCTATAAAATTCTCTGTTTTTTGTTTCACTATTGTAAAAAAAAAAAAATCTATTTTTTTCCCAACGACTTGCCGGGGTTACCACCACAGCGAGAGGTGGAGTTTCCTATCGATCTAGAGCCGAATGCAGCCCCTATTTCTCGAGCACCGTACCGTATGGCACCATCGGAGATGTTAGAGTTGAAGAACCAGTTGGGAGAATTGTTAGATAAAGGGTATATTCGACCGAGCGCATCGCCTTGGGGTGCGCCCGTACTTTTCGTTAAGAAGAAAGATGGGTCGCTTCGTTTATGCATCGATTATCGAGAATTAAACAAGCTGACCATCAAAAATAAATACCCTTTGCCCAGGATTGACGATTTGTTTGATCAGCTTCAGGGGGCGACAGTCTTTTCGAAGATTGATTTGCGATCGGGCTACTACCAGTTGAGGATTCGGGACGTCGATATTCCGAAAGCTGCCTTTCGGACGAGATATGGCCATTACGAGTTTGTGGTTATGCCTTTCGCTAACCAATGCCCCAGCAGTTGTTCATGCGGTTGATTAACAAGGTTTTTATTTAGTATCTGTACTTTTTCCTTGTCGTTTTTTTCGAGGATATTCTTATCTATTAACGGAGTCGGGAGGATCACGCCTTACATCTCGAATTGTATTAGACACTTTGAGGACCGGTTGTACGCGAAGTTCTCTAAGTGTGAGTTTTGGCTCGAGGAAGTGACGTTCCTCGGGCATGTGATTCAGCAGAGGAGTTCGGGTAGATCCGCAGAAGATAGAGCGGTGATGGCTTGGGAGCCGCCTAAGAATGTGAAGGAGGTGAGGAGTTTCTGGGTCTCGCCGGCTATTACCGCAGATTCGTTGAGGGATTTTCTAAGATCGCTAGACCACTCACTCGGTTGCTCCGTAAAACTCGAAGTTCGAGTGGGTGCGACAGGCGGGGCGGCTTTGACGAGTTAAAGAGACGTCGACTACCGCGCCCGTTTTAGCATTGCCTCGGGGAACGAGGACTTCGTAGTGTATAGTGATGCTTCGGGCCTTGGTCTAGGATGTGTTTTGATGCAGAGAGACAGAGTGATTGCTTATGCGTCCCGCCAATTGAAGCCTTATGAAGTAAACTATCCCACGCACGATTTGGAGTTAGCTGCGGTCGTTTTCGCCTTAAAAATCTGGAGGCACTACCTCTATGGGTCATCATGTAAGATTTTTACGGATCACAAGAGTTTTAAGTACATCTTAATACACAAAGAGTTTAAAATGAGACAGCGTAGGTGGTTAGAACTAATTAAAGATTACGACCTCGAGATACTCTACCATCCGGGTAAGGCCAACGTAGTGGCTGATGCGTTGAGCAGAAAACCGATGGCTTTGCAGATGTTAGAGGTACTTACACCGCAGAGTAAGATCCAGCGAGATTTCATCCGTCAGAATATTGAGGTTTGGGTTCAGAGAGTTCAGGGTCAGTTATGTGCATTAGAGATCACTTCGTCCTTAGATCGATGATATCAAGGCGAAGCGGATGACGATCCGTTTTTGGTCCAGCTTAAGGAGGATGTGAGGAAAGGGAAAGCCCCTGGATTTGTGGTTCACGATGATGGAGTTTTGAGGTTTCGCGGCAGACTTTGTGTACCATGTGATATTGAACTGAGACAGAAGATCTTAAGCGAAGCTCATACCACGCCCTACTCCATACATCCTGGTACGAGTAAAATGTACAAGGACGTGAGGAGTAACTACTGGTGGAGTAATTTGAAGATGGATGTTAGCGAGTTTGTGGCGAAGTGTTTGACCTGTCAGCAGGTTAAGATCGAGCATCAGCGACCCGCGGGGCTGTTACGACCACTTCCTATCCCGGAGTGGAAATGGGAGGATATTTCTATGGATTTCATTACCAATATGCCTAAGACTCAGACGGGGATGAACATGATTTGGGTCGTTGTTGATCGACTAACCAAATCAGCTCATTTTCTAAGTATTAAGGACACTTGGGGGCCGGAGAGGCTTGCACGAGTGTTTGTTGCGGAAATAGTGAGATTGCATGGGACCCCTAAGAGCATTGTTTCGGATCGTGATGGCCGGTTCATATCACATTTTTGGCAGGCCGTTTATAGAGATTTGGGAACCGAGTTGAGACTTAGTACATCCTACCACCCCCAGACAGACGGACAGTCTGAGCGGACGATACAGACGCTAGAAGATATGTTGAGAGCCTGTGCCTTAGATTGGAAGGATGATTGGGAGACACACTTGCCGTTGATCGAGTTCACGTGTAACAATAGTTGGCATGCCTCGATCAAAATGGCACCATTCGAAGCGTTGTATGGAAGGAGGTGCAGATCACCGTTATGTTGGGATGATAAATGCGAGCTAATCGGTGCAGAGCCCGATCGATAGTTGAGACGAGGGAGAAGATTACCCGATTCGTGGTAGATTGCCTTGGCCCAGTCGGCAGAAGTCTTATGCCGATACACGTCGCCGACCGTTGGAGTTTGAGGTGGGAGATCATGTCTTGCTTAAGGTGTCGCCGACGCGGGGAGTTTACCGTTTCGGTCGGAAGGGTAAACTTAGTCCGAGATTTATTGGACCGTTCGAGATTCTAGAGAGAGTTGGAGAGCTTGCATATCGGTTAGGCTTGCCTCCGTCCCTGAGCCACGTGCATAACGTATTTCATGTTTCCCAGCTTAGGAAGTACGTACCGGACCCTAGCCATATTATTGATTTTGGAGAGATCGAGTTGGGGCCCGACATTACCTTCGAGGAGAAGCCGATTCAGATCTTAGAGCATCGGGTTAAGCAACTCAGGCACAAAACCATCCCTTTGGTCAAAGTGCAGTGGTCGAGGCATGGATCCGAGGAGGCCACGTTGGAAACAGAGGAGAGTATGAGGTCGAGATACCCCGAGTTATTCGTGTTGTAAGTTTCGGGACGAAACTTATTTTTAGGGGGAGATAATGTAATATCCGCGTTTTCTATCCTTGGTAATTTCTATTTTTGGTGCATATTCGTTTGGACAACTACTTTGGCACTATTTTGTGATTCTGAACCTATTTTGTTCTTGGAGTTTTCCGTTTAGATGGGTCTTGATAATGCTTTTACGTAATTTCATCTCGTGTTATATTCTGTCTCATGTGTATTCGATTTTCGTTAAACTCGTTCGATTTCGTCGTTTTCTTACTTCCATGAGTTCGTATGCTTGTGTAGAGCATGTTGCGAGTTTCGGATTGTTAATCCGACGTTGTGTCGTGATTTTTCGGATGTTTGGGCCGTTTTTGTAATTTCCTAGAAGTTTAGGGAATTTGTCCCTTGTTCGACTTTGGTTGTGTACCTCAGATCGTTTTTGGGTTCCGTACTTCCACTACGTGTTATTGTTGCCCAAATATCGATCCCTGTTGCTTTTATTCTCCTTCCGGATCATTTTTCGTCATTTTGGGACCCGAGGGGGGGTGTGGGCCGCGGCACAAGGATTGTGCGCCGCGGCACACACATCACCCAGTTGTTGCCTAAACAAACTGTACCGTGTGCCGCGGCACAAGGATTGTGCGCCACAGCCGAAGTCGGTCTGCGGCACACTTGTCCGTCGCGGCACACCCGTGTGACACTTGCCGCCAAAATCGATCAGACGCGTGCCGCGGCAACCGGCAGATGCCGCAAAGACATGCCGAGTCGAGCCGCGCACACTTCGGATGAGCCGCGGCAACGAGCGGTCACCACCACCGGGCACAATTTTTGGCTGCGTGCCGGCCACGCTTATCCGAGCCGCACACACGGCGCGGCCGGCTATATCAGCGCTTTATTCATGAAATCACTCATTTCCTCCCCCCTTCTTCAACCGTGCGAGAGAGAGAGAGTCTTGAGAGGGAGAGTTCCTCCATCTATCACTTAATTGTGTAGATTTCTTCATCCCTTTTCGATCGAGTGGCTCGGATTGTGGATCTAACACGTGGTTTTTGAATTTGAATGCTTGATTCTTCAAGAGGTAAGAATTCCTTTAACCCTAGTATGATTTTTGGGGAGGGTTTGGTGGTGATCTTGTGTTTTAATTCGAATTAACCGATGTTGTTATTAGGTTTTGATAGTATTCTCGCGACCCATGGTTTTCTTGTTTTTGATTGGGATGAAATCCCGTTGTTTTACCATTGACCGATTTCATTTCCTTATGCACTCTTGGTGTCCGATGAATTGCCCCAACGGGTAGGATTAGGATTAATTCTTACCTTTCCGCGTTATTGAGACTTTTGTATACCGTTATTGTGTTAGGATTGGATTTGGGAGGATTGTTCGGACCGAAACCTATTCCGTCGTCGTTTCCTTCGTTTCGTTTCATTCAAGGCAAGTACATGTATTACATTTCGTTATGTATATTGTGATTTTCGAAATGAATGATGAATGGTGATTTTTGGGTGCGTGAGTTGTGTTCCTTCCACCCGGAGTGTCCGACGGGATGTCTGGGGGTCGATACTAAGGGGTACGGCCGCGGAAGTGGACTTGGGTGCGTGTGTGATTGAACTTCCACCCGGAGTGTCCGCCGGGATGTCCGGGGTCGATACTAAGAGTGCGCCGCGGAAGTGATATCCCACCCGGAGTGTTCGACGGGATGTCTGGGGGTCGATACTAAGGGGTACGGCCACGGGATACCAGTTGTGAATTTTTGATATCGTGATGATTGGAAATTGATGTGATTGCCAATGTAGTATTCCGGAATATATATGTGGCAAATGACCTATGTTTGAGATGATTGTGTAAAACCGTATTTTTGTATATAATGTTGTGTAATTGTGTACTTGCACTAGCTATTCGAATGCTAACCCCTTAAATGGGGGAAATGCGTCTTATGCATTTCAGGTACCGGGAGAGCTGAGGAGCAGGCATGGGGCACGCACGCGAAGGATGGGATGGCTTGATGATAGCGGCTCGAGTCTGTATTGTTTATTTTTATGTTTTGTCATTGCATATGTCGAGTATTGGAGTTAAACTGTTTATTCTTAAACTTGGTTTAAGTCCCCTGCGTGGGCAACGAATGGATATTTACATTATGTTTTATGTACTCCGTTGAAATGTTTTGGCCGAGGCCACGGCTCTATTTACTTTTGAGTGCATCTTTTGGGGTTTTCATTGTGGTTATGTGTCATGTGTTAGCCTGGTAGACCTCAAGAGGGTTCTACGGCGTGTAATGTCCCATTTGTGAATTGGGGTGTTACATTTATGGTATCAGAGCCTAGGTTTTGAATACCTAGGCTGTCGGTGAATTTCTGGGTCTGTCAGTTGCGTCATTAGAGTCAGTCGTTGAGCCTAATATCATCATGCTACCGTCTTTTCGTGCGACCCGTGGCTGTAAGTCTCCTCGAACTCTTATATCTCTGTAATTCGTTTTCTTGCGCTGTTCGGAATCGTGACTTGTGTTACCAACTTTGTGAATTTTGAATCTTTCTGATCTTGTCCTTTTCTTACTTCCTTCAGTATGTTGAGAGGTCGTGGTAGACCGGCTAGGGGACGCGGCCGAGGCCGTGGTCGGGGTGCTGATAATGAGGAGGGCTCACTTTCTCAGTCCTCTGCGGACTCAGCCTCTCACTCGGTCCGTCGGGTAATAATGCGTCTGGGAGCTCTGCCGTACTTCACGATTGGTAGCCCAACTTACTCGAGATAGCTCGGGGTGGGCGCTTAATCCGCCCCAACACCGGAAGAGGAGGCTAGTAAGTGGCTTGACGGTGACTAAGATGCACCCTCCTCGTTTCTCGGATCCTCCGACTCCCTCGGTTGGGAGAATTGGCTCTTTCGGTTGTCCAGACCTTCGATGCCGTAGCTTGTCACGAAGACAGGAGGGTACATATTGCCCAGTACCTCCTGGATAAGGAAGCTGCGGAATGGTGGGAGGCCGTTGTGCCCAGAGACCGTCGAGCTACTTGGGAGGAATTCAAGGCCGCTATGGAAGCAGAGTATTGTCCGCCGCCATCAAGGAACGCAGAATTGTGGAATTCTTCACCGCTACACCTCGGGACGTGCCTATTTCTCGTGCCATCATTACTTACAATCAGCGGTTGGGTTTCGTGAGAGATCGGTGAGGACGGAGGTCGATAAAATCCGTTACTTCAATATGCGCATGAAGCCGCATATTAGGCGTAGTATGGCACCGCTCATGTGTGCCACTTTGAAAGAATACTGTGATCGCGCCCTAGCGATCGAGATGGCGGTTCCGGAATCGAGTCGGTTTCGGAAGCTAAGAAGCGAAGACTACCGGTGGATTCTCGACCGGGAAAGGTGGTCGATTTTCGAGGTCTCGCTCGTTCCTACACTGAAGAGACCGTTTCAGCCGGCCGGGGATCTCGAGTAATCGTTCGACCAGTCCGTTGCTTCGTGGCGTGGTTTGTTTTAACTGCAACCAATATGAGCATTTGATGAAGGATTGCCCTTTTCCTCCGGTTATTTGTTTTACTTGCGCAGACCGGGCATCCGGCGACTCAATGTGAGAGAGCCACCGTGGTCGCTAGAGTTCCGACTACCACTAACGAGCAGAGGGATCATAACACTCCATCTACTCATATTCCGCAGAGTTCGGGTCGTGGTAGAGGACGGGGACACCGGATCGCCGCACGCCTCGAGCTCGGGTTCATCCACCCCGATTGTACCAGATGAGGCGCACAGAGGAGGCGGACATTCCGGTGGCGTTAGGTACCACTCAGATCCTTACTCATCCCGTTTCCGTGCTTTTTGATTCGGGTGCTACCCATTCCTTTATTGCATCGGATTGTGTGAATCGTATTGGCTTTAACTGCTTGTTTGAGTGTGAACCGTTTGTGGTGGGTACGCCTAGTGGGGATCGTATGGTTGGGGACCGGGAAGTTAGGGATTGCCCCGTGAGGATCGGGAGCCGAGATTGGCCCTCGAACCTCATTGTTATCGACCTCAAGGGTGAGGATTTAATCCTCGGGGACGATTGGTTAGAGCGTCACGGTGCTATCATGAACTATCGGACTCGTACTATCTCGATCGTGGCCGAGGATGGCACCGAGCATACTTTCGTCGGCTGTAAGCCGGGTAGATCGGGGAGCGTGATTAGCGCCTTGAAGGCGATGAAACTTCTGAACCAGGGCTGTGTCGGCTACTGGTGCTATGCTCTGAGGGCGAAAGATGGTGGAGTTGACATGTCGTCAATTCCAGTTGTTAGTGAGTATCCCGATGTCTTCCCAGACGACTTGCCGGGGTTACCACCACAACGAGAGGTGGAGTTTCCTATCGATCTAGAGCCGAATGCAGCCCCTATTTCTCGAGCACCGTACCGTATGGCACCGTCGGAGATGTTAGAGTTGAAGAACCAGTTGGGAGAATTGTTAGATAAAGGGTATATTCGACCGAGCGCATCGCCTTGGGGTGCGCCCGTACTTTTCGTTAAGAAGAAAGATGGGTCGCTTCGTTTATGCATCGATTATCGAGAATTAAACAAGCTGACCATCAAAAATAAATACCCTTTGCCCAGGATTGACGATTTGTTTGATCAGCTTCAGGGGGCGACAGTCTTTTCGAAGATTGATTTGCGATCGGGCTACTACCAGTTGAGAATTCGGGACGTCGATGTTCCGAAAGCCGCCTTTCGGACGAGATATGGCCATTACGAGTTTGTGGTTATGCCTTTCGGGCTAACCAATGCCCCAGCAGTGTTCATGCAGTTGATGAACAAGGTTTTTATTGAGTATCTGGACAAATTCGTAGTCGTTTTTATCGACGATATTCTTATCTATTCACGGAGTCGGGAGGATCACGCCTTACATCTCCGAATTGTATTAGACACTTTGAGGACTGAGCAGTTGTACGCGAAGTTCTCTAAGTGTGAGTTTTGGCTCGAGGAAGTGACGTTCCTCGGGCATGTGATTTCAGCAGAGGGAGTTCGGGTAGATCCGCAGAAGATAGAGGCAGTGATGGCTTGGGAGCCGCCTAAGAATGTGAAGGAGGTGAGGAGTTTTCTGGGTCTCGCCGGCTATTACCGCAGATTCGTTGAGGGATTTTCTAAGATCGCTAGACCACTCACTCAGTTGCTCCATAAAACTCAGAAGTTCGAGTGGACTGCAGACAGGCAGGACAGCTTTGACGAGTTAAAGAGACGTCTGACTACCGCGCCCGTTTTAGCATTGCCTCAGGGGAACGAGGACTTCGTAGTGTATAGTGATGCTTCGGGCCTTGGTCTAGGATGTGTTTTGATGCAGAGAGACAGAGTGATTGCTTATGCGTCCCGCCAATTGAAGCCTTATGAAGTAAACTATCCCACGCACGATTTGGAGTTAGCTGCGGTCGTTTTCGCCTTAAAAATCTGGAGGCACTACCTCTATGGGTCATCATGTAAGATTTTTACGGATCACAAGAGTTTGAAGTACATCTTCAGCCAGAAAGAGTTGAACATGAGACAGCGTAGGTGGTTAGAACTAATTAAAGATTACGACCTCGAGATACTCTACCATCCGGGTAAGGCCAACGTAGTGGCTGATGCGTTGAGCAGAAAACCGATGGCTTTGCAGATGTTAGAGGTACTTACACCGCAGAGTAAGATCCAGCGAGATTTCATCCGTCAGAATATTGAGGTTTGGGTTCAGAGAGTTCAGGGTCAGTTATGTGCATTAGAGATCACTTCGTCCTTGACTGATGATATCAAGGCGAAGCAGTATGACGATCCGTTTTTGGTCCAGCTTAAGGAGGATGTGAGGAAAGGGAAAGCCCCTGGATTTGTGGTTCACGATGATGGAGTTTTGAGGTTTCGCGGCAGACTTTGTGTACCATGTGATATTGAACTGAGACAGAAGATCTTAAGCGAAGCTCATACCACGCCCTACTCCATACATCCTGGTACGAGTAAAATGTACAAGGACGTGAGGAGTAACTACTGGTGGAGTAATTTGAAGATGGATGTTAGCGAGTTTGTGGCGAAGTGTTTGACCTGTCAGCAGGTTAAGATCGAGCATCAGCGACCCGCGGGGCTGTTACGACCACTTCCTATCCCGGAGTGGAAATGGGAGGATATTTCTATGGATTTCATTACCAATATGCCTAAGACTCGGACGGGAATGAACATGATTTGGGTCGTTGTTGATCGACTAACCAAATCAGCTCATTTTCTAAGTATTAAGGACACTTGGGGGCCGGAGAGGCTTGCACGAGTGTTTGTTGCGGAAATAGTGAGATTGCATGGGACCCCTAAGAGCATTGTTTCGGATCGTGATGGCCGGTTCATATCACATTTTTGGCAGGCCGTTCATAGAGCTTTGGGAACCGAGTTGAGACTTAGTACATCCTACCACCCCCAGACAGACGGACAGTCTGAGCGGATGATACAGACGCTAGAAGATATGTTGAGAGCCTGTGCCTTAGATTAGAAGGATGATTGGGAGACACACTTGCCGTTGATCGAGTTCACGTATAACAATAGTTGGCATGCCTCTATCAAAATGGCACCATTCGAAGCGTTGTATGGAAGGAGGTGCAGATCACCGTTATGTTGGGATGATACGTCTGAGCTAATCGGTACCGAGCCCGATCTGATAGTTGAGACGAGGGAGAAGATTACCCTGATTCGTGGTAGATTGCTGACGGCCCAGAGTCGGCAGAAGTCTTATGCCGATACACGTCGCCGACCGTTGGAGTTTGAGGTGGGAGATCATGTCTTGCTTAAGGTGTCGCCGACGCGGGGAGTTTACCGTTTCGGTCGGAAGGGTAAACTTAGTCCGAGATTTATTGGACCGTTCGAGATTCTAGAGAGAGTTGGAGAGCTTGCATATCGGTTAGGCTTGCCGCCGTCCCTGAGCCACGTGCATAACGTATTTCATGTTTCCCAGCTTAGGAAGTACGTCTTGACCCTAGCCATATTATTGATTTTGGAGAGATCGAGTTGGGGCCCGACATTACCTTCGAGGAGAAGCCGATTCAGATCTTAGAGCGTCGGGTTAAGCAACTCAGGCACAAAACCATCCCTTTGGTCAAAGTGCAGTGGTCGAGGCATGGATCCGAGGAGGCCACGTGGGAAACAGAGGAGAGTATGAGGTCGAGATACCCCGAGTTATTCGTGTTGTAAGTTTCGGGACGAAACTTATTTTTAGGGGGAGATAATGTAATATCTGCGTTTTCTATCCTTGGTAATTTCTATTTTTGGTGCATATTCGTTTCGGACAACTCGCCTGGCACTATTTTGTGATTCTGAACCTATTTTGTTCTTGGAGTTTTCCGTTTAGATGGGTCTTGATAATGTTTTTACGTAATTTCATCTCGTGTTATATTCTGTCTCATGTGTATTCGATTTTCGTTAAACTCGTTCGATTTCGTCGTTTTCTTACTTCCATGAGTTCGTATGCTTGTGTAGAGCATGTTGCGAGTTTCGGATTGTTAATCCGACGTTGTGTCGTGATTTTTCGGATGTTTGGGCCGTTTTTGTAATTTCCTAGAAGTTTAGGGAATTTGTCCCTTGTTCGACTTTGGTTGTGTACCTCAGATCGTTTTTGGGTTCCGTACTTCCACTACGTGTTATTGTTGCCCAAATATCGATCCCTGTTGCTTTTATTCTCCTTAGGATCATTTTTCGTCATTTTGGGACCCGAGGGGTGTGGGCGCGGCACAAGGATTGTGCGCCGCGGCACACACATCACCCGCTTGTTGCCTAAACAAATCGTACTGTGCCGCGGCACAAGGATTGTGGGCCGCGGCACACACCGAGTCGAAGCCGCGGAACACTTGTCCGTGCCGCGGCACACCCGTGTGACACTTGCCGGCCAAAATCGATCAGACGCGTGCCGCGGCACGGCCGGCAAAGGCCGCAAAGACATGCCGAGTCCGAGCCGCGGCACACTTCGGATGAGCCGCGGCACAACGAGCGGTCACCGACCACTGGGCACAATTTTTGGCTCTGTGCCGCGGCACGCTTTATCTGAGCCGCGGCACACGGCGCGGTCAGCGCTATATCAGCGTTTTATTCAGCGAAATCACTCATTTCCTCCCCCCTTCTTCAACCGTGCGAGAGAGAGAGAGTCTTGAGAGGGAGAGTTCCTCCATCTATCACTTAATTGTGTTGATTTCTTCATCCCTTTTCGATCGAGTGGCTCGGATTGCGGATCTAACACGTGGTTTTTGAATTTGAATGCTTGATTCTTCAAGAGGTAAGAATTCCTTTAACCCTAGTATGATTTTTGGGGAGGGTTTGGTGGTGATCTTGTGTTTTAATTCGAATTAACCGATGTTGTTATTAGGTTTTGATAGTATTCTCGCGACCCATGGTTTTCTTGTTTTTGATTGGGATGAAATCCCGTTGTTTTACCATTGACCGATTTCATTTCCTTATGCACTCTTGGTGTCCGATGAATTGCCCCAACGGGTAGGATTAGGATTAATTCTTACCTTTCCGCGTTATTGAGACTTGTGTATACCGTTATTGTGTTAGGATTGGATTTGGGAGGATTGTTCGGACCGAAACCTATTCCGTCGTCGTTTCCTTCGTTTCGTTTCATTCAAGGCAAGTACATGTATTACATTTCGTTATGTATATTGTGATTTTCGAAATGAATGATGAATGGTGATTTTTGGGTGCGTGAGTTGTGTTCCTTCCACCCGGAGTGTCCGACGGGATGTCTGGGGGTCGATACTAAGGGGTACGGCCGCGGAAGTGGACTTGGGTGCGTGTGTGATTGAACTTCCACCCGGAGTGTCCGACGGGATGTCTGGGGGTCGATACTAAGGGGTACGGCCGCGGAAGTGATATCCCACCCGGAGTGTTCGACGGGATGTCTGGGGGTCGATACTAAGGGGTACGGCCACGGGATACCAGTTGTGAATTTGTGATATCGTGATGATTGGAAATTGATGTGATTGCCAATGTAGTATTCCGGAATATATATGTGGCAAATGACCTATGTTTGAGATGATTGTGTAAAACCGTATTTTTGTATATAATGTTGTGTAATTGTGTACTTGCACTAGCTATTCGAATGCTAACCCCTTAAATGGGGGAAATGCGTCTTATGCATTTCAGGTACCGGGAGAGCTGAGGAGCAGGCACGGGGCACGCACGCGAAGGATGGGATGGCTTGATGATAGCGGCTCGAGTCTGTATTGTTTATTTTTATGTTTTGTCATTGCATATGTCGAGTATTGGAGTTAAACTGTTTATTCTTGAACTTGGTTTAAGTCCCCTGCGTGGGCAACGAATGGATATTTACATTATGTTTTATGTACTCCGTAGAAATGTTTTGGCCGAGGCCATGGCTCTATTTACTTTTGAGTGCATCTTTTGGGGTTTTCATTGTGGTTATGTGTCATGTGTTAGCCTGGTAGACCTCAAGAGGGTTCTACGGCGTGTAATGTCCCATTTGTGAATTGGGGTGTTACATTGCCCAGGGCATCAAAGCCCAAGGGGCATCAATTTAGGCCCAGTAATATTATTAGTAATAAAAAATTAATTAAAGTGTTGTGAACAAGACTTTGAAGTCTGAACCTCTAACATAGATAAACATTTTTTTACCACTAGGCTAATGATGCCCTTAGATGTTTTTCTTGTCTAGATTAATTGTATTATTATTTTTGTCGATTCATTTACTTTTCCAGAATTCCTTTTTTTAAATGTTTGTCTTGTTTTCATGACAATACTTATTTATCTGAAATGAAATAAAGTCAGTCATATTCAATAATTAATACTTTTTATGTATTTTTGCTTTGAAAAACCTTGTGATAATATTTAAAATCTACACGAAACAATTTAGATTACTTGTTAATTTCAACTCGAAACCACAAATATCTTTTGTTATATTTTATAAAATCAAATCCTGTATGAAATAATTTTAAATTAATACATATTTTCAACTAGTTTTTGTGATTTCCACCGTCATAATTTATGATTATTGGAGGTTATTATTTATTTTATTTTATATTTTTTTAGATGTAGAATCTTGTGAATCCAGTTTTGTTGTCACCCATAGTGTGGGTTGTTGTCTAAAGCTATATAGGACTATTTAGACTACATAACACGCGCTATTTAACTATGATTAGATTATTAAAAATATGATACAAATATAGTATTAAATTTTTCTATATTTTAAGATGACTTAAACCTCGTATATAGTTGTATTCTTTTAGTCTGAGCATAACTATCATTATATGCAAGTCTCTAAAGTTCATTTAACTTGATATTACATTATGATACTATATAATTATAAGATATGTAACAAAAATTGGTTCTTAAAATTAATATGCTTTTTTGTTTTGTAGTTTTTAAATTGGGGCGCATTTTTTCGCCTTTTCACCCCGGACATGAGAAACCTTAGGACCGGCCCTGCAAGGAGATATTACAATATGCAAAGTAGCAACGGAAGAGAATGTTGCTGATCCACTTACACCTCTCTCAGAAGGACAGCATGAAGAGCATGCTAGATCGATAGGAGTAAAAGTCATGAATGAATGGTCCTAGTACAAGTGGGAGATTGTTGGGAATAGTGCCATAGGACATTCGATGTGTCTACATTTGTCATTGTCACATTTAAATAAAGTTATTTGATATCATCTATTTCTCGTTGATTATTATTCAAACGTCCCTGGTCCAATCACGTAGAGTGGAGACTCAATTGATTAATATACTTGTATAAGTTTGATTAATGATCATCAGATGATTATGTGTATGGTATGGATCAAACTTATGGGTATTGGTTGGAGAACGCAATACTGGACAGACCCGCATTTAGATCACTACATAGAAATGTCATAAGTGAATCTCAATATATTAGTGTGTCCAGATCCTTGAACATGAAATTATCATAGAGTCCAACATGATGACTGTTATGCCTTGACGTAATCCAACATCATATGAAACATGCTGATCATAAAGATTAGCAATCAGGATTAGTGGAAGTCACGTAGAGGGCAATAAATAGTCAAGATGGGGATCTGTCCCTCTTTTTAGGGAGAGAGATATCTGCTGGGCCCCTCGATAAGTAGGACTGCAGGAAATGCATGACCATGCTCAAATGGAGAATCGTTTGATTCAATCAGTCTACTTAAGATCGAGAAAGCACTTGAACATAATAACTATGACAATTTCCATGACTTAGTTCAAATATGATATCGCACGACAAAGGGATTTGACACGTTAAATGTTTAATGGACTATAAACTTATATTATTTGGGTAGTCATAATGTCTCACTAGAGACCGCTTATGATTTATCATTTAATGAGGTATTAAATGATTGCCAACATAATATAAGCATTTTGGGTCACACATACGACAATTAAAGACAAGCAAGAATAATTAATAGATATAATGGATCTTATATTTATTAAAAAATTGAATAATGAGGAATATATAATATATTATATTATTATATTATTTAATTATATCAACTGGGAATGATAAATATAATATTGGATATTATATTTATTAGAGGATTAAATAATAGGTAATATATAATATATGATATTGTATATATTGTATTATTTAATAAGTTGAGGGGCAACTAAGCAAATACTAGAGTTTTAACTCTAGGGTTTACTTGGTTTAAATAAAGGGTCTTGGACAAGGAGTTGTCATAAGATTAAAATTACACAACCCTAATTCTGTGAGAAAAATCGGCCCTCCCCTCTCTTCATATCGTCCGAATTGTTTTCTATCCAAGAAGTCCGGTAAGGCCATCTTTGTCTTCTTCCCTTGGTTGATTTTGATCAACAGTACAAACCTTCTAGCAAGGAATTATTCGTTGTACTGACATTATTCGTAAGAATCTAGCAATCCGGCTTGTACCAATTGTTCGTGTGGGGATCACCAAAAGAGGATGGCGATTTTCATCAGCTTCTGGTCTGGGTTCAGATTCATTCTTCCGATTAAGGTAATTCGACGAACTCTTTATAAATTAATTAAATTACTGCATGAAGATCCTCATCTGGGTTTTTCGATAATTATTCCGCTGAGTTTTTTCTCAAATTTATTGTATTAGAGACACGTAAAACCCAACATAACAGTGATAGCATTATCCTGCTCAATACCCAAGAAGCATTAAAGGAGCAGACTCCACCTCAGGAAGAAAATCAGGATGAGGTAGCAACAACACAGTCTCAGACGGGGGAGCCGACTGAGGCACAACAGTATGCAGGACAATCTTAGACCCATCAAACACAAAGTTGTAAGTATTTCGACGCCTATCATGGACGACTGATCGATCAAACTTCCAAAGATGGCCCAAAAGCAAATGACATGCATCCATAGGAACCACATCACACCAAATAGTATCCTTATATTTAGACCCAATAAAAACGTAACATTGGGTCTACTATCAAGAGTCACTAAATTACCACGTTGAATACAAGCAAGCGTATAAGGAAAAAAGTGTGGTTCAGTAGATAAATGCAACATAGCAACAACATCAGTAGATATCACATTTTCACAAGAGCCCGAGTTAATAACAAAGCGACAAATCTTACCGGCAATGGTGCAAGTGGACTAAAAAAAACTATCAACATCACATCCAAGAATATAGAGCAAACAACCTAAAGCACCTGTAACAAAATTTTCTTCTTGGCGCACATATTCTGCTTTTTAAACTACACCTCTCCAAATTCAAGGCCAAAAGAATATCACGACATAGATCTTTTTAAGGAAAAAAGAAAAATATCCCATATCAAACCATGAAATGAAAAGGAAAAAAAACCATCAAGATATTGGTTCGAATTGATTGGGAATCTGATGGTTTTCTTGAACTTAAGCGATGAGAATGAAGTTGAGGCTAGTATTGGATACTATCTCCGTAAGACGAAATTGCCCCGTACAAATTGCTAACGGTTCTTGACAATCGTCCCTAAGATACAACGACTTCCTAGTTTAAGTTAGCAGCATTTGGAAAACTTAAACCTCCAGTGAACAAATTTATGTTTTGAACTTTTGAATATTCAAGGAACGGAAGAACTCAAGATGCTCGAATGCTATATGATTTCGGATTTTATGTTTTTTGTAGTAATTTCGGATTTTATATTTTCTAGATTGTTTGATCCTTCAGATGTGGGGTCTTTATATAGAGTTTTAGGTGCCTTTTGTGACTGGATGCACCCCTTGATTCGGATCTCATTAGTGGACAGACGCATCCGATCATGGTACAGACACCATTTGAATGATGGATAGTCATGTCCAGTCATGGTGCCCATCAGTGGACAGGTGCATCCACAACGCACCTCTTGGCGTGTACGAACCCAGTCGCGCCCTCCAAGCTGCCTAGACACGTCACCAAGCCAGTGAACCGAACTCTGGTTCGAGCTATCAAAAATTTAAGGCTCCTCATAGCTCCTCCCGACGATGCGCAAGTTCAAAGTGCGCCTCTAAAGCACCCAATGCAAAAAGTGTGACGTGTGATGTCGTGGTCGCGGTCATGGTCTCGGGCTCGGACGGTGCTATGCACCGTCCTTAATACATTTTGAGTTAGCCTTGATCTAGTCCAAACAAATTTAGTCCAATATGGTACACCATAAGGAGTAACACATGATTAATCCTTACTTTGGTGAAATTCCTTATAAAGTAGTTATAATTGCAATCTTTTTCCAATGTGGGATGTGACTCTTCACATTCCCACCTTTCCATTTCTCCATGTATTTAAATGGCTCACTTTATGTATTAATTTCTCATTTACCCGAAATTGGTTTTGAGGAAAATTAAATGCTAATCTTATCTACTAACAATATAGATTATGATTTCATAATTTACTTCCATTTACGAAAATGGAATCCACTTAAACAATTAGTCAAAGTTGGGTCAAACATATTTTAATAAACCAATTTCCAACAATCCTCCACATGAATGAACATTAATGCATGCATTTATGAAGAGTCACTCGAAAGTTCTCGGAAACAATTATTGCATTAGGAACGGTAGCTTATGGTTGTAAACCTTCCTCAGTAAAATATTGTCGGATTTACTAGTTTTTAATGACGTGATGTCTTGAACTATTCAGCCGCTTATGTAAACCAAGACAATAGTATTTACACAATAATCATTCTAACACATTTTGTTACATATTGTGTCCATTTCGGCCCTAGACCATATCTTAGTTTCGTAAGTGTTCTGAGTAGAAGCGGCTAGTACTTCTCACTTACATAGGTGATTTCCTATGAAGAGTATCCTGCCATACCCGACCATTTAGGTATAGGAATCATTAAAATTTAAAACTTAACCTCACCACATTATGCAGGTTTCTCACTTGGATGTTCTGGGAGTGGGCTGAACCAAGTTCCAAGTGTTCAATTGAACATTCATAACTTAGTTGTCCCATTGAACCAAGGTCTTGGGATCTCCAATTCACATGGTAGGGTTACCGCCATGAGTATTCTTATTTTTTGGATTTTAAGCCCATTCCCTTCAACAACTTGTACATTTTCTCTCGACTTATGCCTTTTGTAAGCAGATCTGCTAGGTTTTTCTTTCACTTTATATAGTCAACCGAAATAACTCCGTTCGAGATCAATTGTCTAATGGTATTATGTCTTCAACGAATATTCTAAACTTACCATTGTACATGCTGCTTTTAGCTCCTCCATGTTGGAACAATATTTTTCATAATGCATTTTATATGTTTTGATGATGGGTTACTTAAACAAAATTTACTTTCCATATTTTTCTATACTTAACATGCATAACGTACGTAATGAGCTTCCTTTAACGTATGTAAACTTAACAAATTTGGTAAGTGTTTTACTGCAGGTAACATACGTAATACATTATGTATAACGTACGTAAGGTTCGAATTTTGCCTGTTACCAGTCAACAATATAAGTCATCAACTGTTGCTCAAAAAGTCATCTCATCCAATGGCTCTCTTGACTAAGCATAACGTACGTATTGGCTCCTACATAACGTACGTAACGTAATCTCAGCCTATGCTACTGAACTGTTTTAAGGGTTCTGTTATGGCCGTTACACAAGAGGTGTAACGTACGTAAAGTACATAACGTACGTAACAGATGTACTATAACGTACGTAAGCTACTCCACTGCTCCAACGGGAAACTTGCTCCAAGAAGGCTATAAACGGATTCATTCATTGAGTTGGAAGATACACAATTGATCTGAGCTTACAAGCATACTCAAGAAATATCAAGCATACATTTCGAGATATATATATATATTCCATATTGTGATATTAGAAGAATTGTTCTATCATTTCTATATCTATATTCTTGTATCAACGAGCGATATCTTTTGTAAATTCGAGTTTTCTACTCGTAACTATTTATCGTGAGGTTGTCTTGTATCCTGAAAAACAAGAGTGTTTAAGTGAGGTTGCTCTTGAGCCCAGAAATCAAGAAATTGTAAAGTTCGGCACTAAACCTGAAAGTGCAATTGTAAGAGTTGGCACTAAACTAGAAAGTGCATTTAAGGTTTCTAGAAAAGTCCTAGTCGATAAAACTAGGTAGGGGATGTAGGCTTCATTAATAGCCGCCTCTCGAACAATTTCTTGTGTCTTTCTTTTCCGTATTTCATTTACTCCGATATTTAGCTTCCACACAAAAAGAGTTCAAAACTCTTATCCGCACTATTCAACCCCCCTTCTAGTGGCGGTACCAATCTAAACAATTGGTATCGGAGCAATCTCTTTTTCACCGGATTAACACCCGCTAGGGAAAAGATCCAGAAATGGCCTTTATCCACTCTTCTCTTGAAGGCAACGCTCTCAATCGCCCTCCTTTCTTCGATGGTTCAAACTTTATGACATGGAAGAAGAAAATGTCTATCTTCATCCGAGCTCACGATATTGAAATTTAGAAGGTCATTGCTCTTGGACCTACCATTCCAAAGAAGACAGATGGCTCAATCAAAAGCTTTGAAGAGTATGACGATGCCAACTGGAAGAACGATCACTTAAATAGTAAAGCTACTCAACTGCTTTACTGTGCTCTTAACCCAGAAAATCACAACAGAATATCTTCTTGTGAGACGGACAAAGAGATTTGGAAAATGCTCGAGATTACCCATGAAAGTACGAGTCAAGTGAAAGAAACAAAAATCAATATGCTTCTTCACGATTATGAACTCTTCACTATGAAAGAAGAAGAAAGCATTACTACTATGCTTGACCGTTTCTCGGCTATCACAAATGGGCTAGCTTCCTTCGGGAAACCGATATCAAGTAGTGATAAAGCCAAGAAAATCCTTCGATCTCTACTAAGAGAATGGGATGCTACTGTTACAGCTATCATGCAGTCGAAAGATCTCAACACCATAGAATTCAGTGCTCTCATTGGATCTCTCATAAATTACGAGATTGTCATTAAATCTCGAAGTTCGAAACCAAAGCCCAAGGAGAGATAAAAGACGATCGCCTTCAGAGCCAAAGAAGATAGCGATCTAGAAGATGAACCTACCGAAGAAGAGGATGAAGAAATGGCCTTTTATGCCAAAAATATAAAGAAATTCAAAAATCTTTTACAAAGGTGCCGGAGAAATATCAAATAGGAACCCAGGGATGAACCCCAAAAGGTTCACTTCCCACAAAACAAAAGGTTCGACAATACTTGTCGAAGGTGCGACGTTCCAGGTCATTTTGCTAAAGATTGTCGTGATGCTGCGCCTATGAGTTCATCAAAACCACCTCATAAGAAGTTCAAAAAGAAGGAAGTCTATGTTGCTACATGGAGCGACGATGATGAGGATGATGAACCACAAGTTCAAACCAATCTTGCTCTAATGGCCCGCACATCTGAAGATAGCGATGAAAAAGTCGAGGTAAGTGATTTTTCTCATGAAGAACTTATTGATGCTTTCGAATCTCTAAATGATGAATACGAAAAAGTTTGCAATATTAATAAACATTTGAAAAATAAAATAAAATCCCTTGAAAATGAAAATGCAAAATTATTGAAAAACAAGGACGTGTCGATTGATCATACAAATTGTCTAGAAAAAGAGAAAATTCTGAGAGATGATTTACACAAAACTCAGAAAGAATTGAAACTTTACGTTAGAAGATTCTCGTGTGGTAATGACAAATTTGAACAACTCTTATTTGGTCAAAAATTTTACCTTTCAAAACAAGGACTCGGGTATAATTCATTTCCAATGAAAAAGTCCTTAGAAATTACCACGAAAGATTCGGACATTTTAAAAATGGGAATTCCATCATGTCCAAAATGTTTAAACCCAGGACATACCGAAACCTACTGTAGAAGTTCTAGACAAACTATTAAAGTCAAACAAATTTGGGTACCTAAAGGGACCAATGTTCAAAACCAAGTTTTTATGTCTAACTCTACAGGACCCAAATTAGCCTGGGTACCTATAAAACGGAAGAAAATTATTTTTGTAGGTATAAGCAAGGAAGACAACATTATCAAATAAATGGTATATTGATAGTGGATGTTCAAATCACATGAATGGGAACAAACATCTCTTCACGGAGCTGAAAAAGGAAGATCGTGGTTGTGTAACATTTGGCGATAATAAAAAGGGCCAAATAAAAGGGACAGGTAAGATAGGTAAGAAACCTTTACCCACTATTGAAATGTTCTCTTTGTTGATGGTCTTTGCCATAATCTTCTAAGTGTTTTCAAACTCTGTGACACTGGTCTTAAATTAATTTTTGAAAGTACGCATTGCACTGCAAAGAGAAAAGACCAAGTTGTTTTTATTGGATTGCGATATGGAAATATTTATATTGTTGATCTTCAAGATGAATCTTCTTTCAATGAAAAATGTTTACTTTCATATGATGAAAATGCCGTTATTTGGCACCGAAAATTGGGTCATGCCTCTTTACCACTTCTTTCAAAATTAGCCAAAAACGATATTGTCCGTGGTCTACCAAAATTAAATTTCAGAAAAGACCATATCTGTGAGGCCTGTATTAAAGGTAAACATGCTAGAGGCTCGTTTAAACCAAAAATGGAAATTTACACTTGTCGCATTCTTGAATTAATTCATATGGATTTGATTGGTCCATCTCGGCATGCTAGCTTAACAGGTAAACTATATACTTTAGTTCTTGTTGATGATTTTTCGAGATTTACTTGGGTTAAATTCTTAACAAAATGGTGCATTCAACGAGTTTGTTAAGTGGTGTAAGGTTACCCAGAAGGAAAAAGAATTACCAATTATCGCCATCAGATCCGATTATGGTGGAGAATTTGATTCAATTTTTTTTTGAAGATTGTTGTGATAATTATGGTACTGGGCACAATTTTTCGGCACCTCGGACACCTCAACAAAATGGAGTTGCCGAGAGGAAGAATCGCTCTCTAGAAGAAGTGAGCCGAATAATGCTCCATGAATATGGGCTTCCTAAATATTTCTGGGCTGAAGCCGTTAACGCCGCTTGCTATGTTATTAATCGAGTCCATCTCCGAAGGAACAAAATGATGACTCCATATGAGATATTTAAAGGTAAAAAGCCCAACTTATCTTATTTTCATCCATTTGGTTGTAAGGTATTTATTCATAATAATGGTGAGGATAATTTGGGAAAAATTTGACTCTAAATCAGATATTGGAATATTTCTTGGTTATTCGACTAATAGTAAAGCTTATCGTGTATTTAATTGTAGAAGAGGCTCGGTAGAAGAGTCAATTCATATCAAATTTGATGATACAGTTTTACCCCCGAGAAAGGTTGTTTTTGATGATGATGCAGGTATGGTTCCGGCTAAAGAAGTGTCAGAAGCGTCAAAGGAATTGGAGAAGCTCGACTTAAGCTCGGACAAACCGGAGAAGAATTCTTTCAACCTTCCAAAAGATTGGGCTAATGTGAAAGATCATCCCATGGAGCAAATTCTTGGGAAAATCGATGAAGGTGTGCGAACTAGGAGAAATATAAATGATTGTATTAACAATATTGCATTCATTTCTCTTGCAGAACCAAAGAATATCGATGAAGCCATCAATGACGATAATATTGCTATGCAAGAAGAGCTAAATCAATTCGAAAGAAATAATGTTTGGGAATTGGTTTCGGCACCGGTAGACAAAACGATCATTGGTACAAAATGGGTTCATAAAATTAAAACCGATGATGATGGTCTCCCAATCAAGAAGGAGGATTGGACTACGGAGAAACCTTTGCTCCAGTTGCTCGTCTTGAGGCTATTCGCCTTCTCTGTGCTTTTGCCGTGTACAAGAAAATCAAACTCCATCAAATGGATGTAAAGAGTGCGTTCCTAAATGGAATCATCCAGGAGGAAGTGTATGTCAAGCAACCGCCGGGTTTTGAAGACTATGATCATCCAGATCATGTGTACAAGCTCCATAAATCTCTCTATGGATTGAAACAAGCTCTGAGAGCATGGTATAATCGTCTAAGCTCTTTTCTTATTTCAAATGGGTATAAAAGAGGTAATGTTGATAATGCCCTATTTATCAAAAATTTTGGTGATGATATGCTTATTTGCCAAATCTGTGTGGATGATATTGTTTTTGGTACAACTAACGAATCTTTATCCCAAGAATTTTCAAATCTTATGAAGGGAAAATTCGAAATGAGCATGATGGGAGAGTTGAAAATCTTTCTCGGACTCCAAATTAAGCAACTCAATGACGGAATATTCATTCACCAATCAAAGTACGTCAATGAGCTCTTAAAGAAATTTAAGATGGAAGAATGCAAAGAAATATCTACTCCTATGTCTTCCACTCTTAAACTCTACAAAGATGAAAAAGGTAAGTCTGTTGACCAGAAACAGTATCGAGGTATGATTGGGTCTTTACTCTATTTAACTGCTTCCAGACTTGATATTATGTTTGCTACCTGTTTATGTGCTCGTTTTCAAGCAAATCCTAAAGAATCTCATCTCATTGCATGCAAACGGATTTTTCGTTATTTAGAAAGTACTACTGGCTTTGGTCTATGGTATCCATCAAGCATTTATTTTAAACTTTTTGCATATAATGATGCTGATTTCGGTGGATGCAAAATTGATAGAAAAAGCACCACTGGAACCTGTCATTTCATGAGTTCTTGTTTAATTTCATGGGGGAGTAAGAAACAGACTAGTGTCGCTACTTCCACACCTGAAGCAGAATATGTGGCTGCGGGAAGTGCATGTGCACAAGTTCTGTGGATCAAAAATCAATTACTGGATTATGGTATCGAGCTTAAAAATACACCTATTTTTTGTGATAATACTAGTGCCATAAATTTGAGCAAAAACCCCATATTGCATAGTAGGACAAAGCATATTGAAATTCGTCACCATTTCATTCGTGATCATGTTCAAAACGGGAATGTGCGTCTCCAATTTGTTGGTACAAATGAACAATTAGCCGACATTTTTACAAAACCATTACCCGAAGATGCATTCAATTTCATTCGCATAAATTTAGGGATGGGTCATGTCGATCATTTTTAATTCTTTCATATCCATCATATACAGTAAAAATGGTCATTAAAAATCGGATATCATTTGAAGAGGTTCACTATTCATATGGTCAGTGTTACGGTCGTACCGCTCAGCATATTACGTACGTAAATGGAATTACGTATGTAACACCGGAAATGACTACGTACGTTACAGATGGCAGGTTTTTGGACAGAAATTTTGGACATCTCCTTACGTACGATACATAAGAATATAATATATGTTACTTAACCCATATTACGGACGTAACAGGTATTACGTATGTAATGTCTTATAACCTGATTCTTATAAACCCGTTTTTTATTCATTATCCCTTGTTCGTTTTAGGGGGACTATTATTCAGGGGGAGCTTTCTTAAAAATTTTTATCGACCCTCCAAAACTCGTTTTCAAAAACTCCCATATAAATTTTGTCATCATCAAAAAGGGGGAGATTGTTGGAACAATATTTTTCATAATGCATTTTATATGTTTTGATGATGGGTTACTTAAACAAAATTTACTTTCCATATTTTTCTATACTTAACATGCATAACGTAAGTAATGAGATTCCTTTAACGTACGTAAACTTAACAAATTTGGTAAGTGTTTCACTGCAGGTAACGTACGTAATACATTATGTATAACGTACGTAAGGTTCGAGTTTTACCTGTTACCAGTCAACAATATAAGTCATCAACCGTTACTCAAAAAGTCATCTCATCCAACGGCTCTCTTGACTAAGCATACCGTACATAATGGCTCCTACATAACGTACATAACGTAATCTCAACCTATGCTACTGACCTGTTTTAAGGGTTTTGTTACGGCCGTTACAAAAGAGGTGTAACGTACGTAAAGTGCATAACATACGTAACTGATGTACTATAACGTACGTAAGCTACTCCACTGCTCCAACGGAAAACTTGCTCCAAGAAGGCTATAAATAGCTTCATTTATTGAGTTGGAAGATACACAATTGATTTGAGCTTACAAGCATACTCAAGCAATATCAAGCATACATTTCGAGAGAGATATATATATTCCATATTATGATATTAGAAGAATTGTTCTATCATTTCTATATCTATATTCTTGTTTCAACGAGCGATATATTTTGTAAATTCGAGTTTTCTACTCGCAACTATTTATCATGAGGTTGTCTTGTATCCTGAAAAACAAGAGTGTTTAAGTGAGTTTGTTCTTGAGCCCAGAAATCAAGAAATTGTAAAGTTCGGCACTAAACTTGAAAGTGCAATTGTAAGAGTTGGCACTAAACTAGAAAGTGCATTCAAGGTTTATAGAAAA
This sequence comes from Orobanche coerulescens, assembly GCA_033398695.1. Lineage (NCBI taxonomy): Eukaryota > Viridiplantae > Streptophyta > Magnoliopsida > Lamiales > Orobanchaceae > Orobanche > Orobanche coerulescens. The sequence goes on along the minus strand of CM065815.1, from coordinate 110,699,188 downwards.
ATCTTAGTCGATAAAAATAGGTAGGGGACGTAGGCTTCATTAATAGCTGAACCTCTTGAACAATTTCTTGTATTCTTTCTTTTCCGTATTTCATTTACTCCGATATTTAGCTTCCGCACAAAAAGAGTTCAAAACTCTTATCCACACTATTCAACCCCCCTTCTAGTGGCGGTACCAATCTAACACTCCAATTGCTGATTAACTATCACAATGTATCAGCACAGCTGGTACAGGTTTAATCCAGCAAGGAATATCTTCTAAGAAATATTTAAGCCATTCAACTTCTTCTCCAGCTTTAGGTAGAGCATTAAACTCAGATTCCATAGTGGATTGAGCTATACACGTTTGCTTAAAAGATTTCCACGACACTGCCCCTCCTCTTATTGTGAATACATATCCACTTGTGGATGTGGAGTCTTTTGTGTCTGATATCCAATTGGCATCACAATATCGTTCTACTACTATTGGATATCTCGTATAAAGTATTCCATAGTTTATGGTATAATTTAAGTATATTAGCACCCTTGTTAAGGCTTTCCAATGATCCTTACTCGGGTTACTTGTGAACCTACTTAGTGTACTCACCAAATATGCAATGTATGGACGTTTACAATCAGTTAAGTACATTAGACTTCCAATTATCCTTGCATATTCCAACTGATAAACTGGCTCCCCTTTGATTTTATCTAAGCATAGACTTATGTCTATAGGGGTCTTAGATAGAGCACTATCAAAGGCATTGAGTCTTCTGAGTATGCTTTTGATGTGATAGGATTGTGACAAAACAATTCCATCTGAAGTTCTAGAGATCTTAATCCATAATATAACATCAGATAATCCCATATCTTTCATGTCAAAGTACTTTTTTAACATTTCCTTGGTTTTCAAGATTAATTCATGATTACTTCCCATAATCAACATATCATCTACATAAAGGCAAACTCTGATATAATTATCATTTGTTCCTTTAGTGTAAACACACTTATCACATTCATTTATCTTGAAACCATTTGACAACATTGTTCTGTCAAATTTTTCATGCCATTGCTTAGGTGCTTGTTTTAGTCCATAAAGTTACTTAACAAGTTTACACACCTTTTTCTCTTGTCCGGGTGAAACAAACCCTTCGGGCTATTCCATGTAAATCTCTTATTCAAGTTCCCCATTCAGGAAGGCAGTTTTTACATCCGTTTGATGTATCTCAAGGTTATGCAAGGCTGCAATAGGAATGGAAGTGATTCTTGTTACAAGAGAATATGAATCATATCCCTCCTTTTGTTTGAATCCTTTGAATACCAACCTGACTTTGTATTTATCAATAGATCCATCTACTCTATACTTCATTTTAAAAATCCATTTGTATCCCAATGGTTTGCAACCCAGTGGGAGATCAACTAACTCCTAAGTATTGTTATGCATTATGGATTCTATTTCACCGTTGATAGCTTCTTTCCATAGAGGAGCATGTGGACCAGACAAAGCTTCGTGAATGGTTCTGGGTTACTTTTCTAACACATGTCAGAAAATCAGGACCAAAAGACTTGGCTACTTTTGTCCTTTTACTACGTCTTGGTTCCTCTTCTTTATTTTGAGGTAGACCTGCAGTTTAAAAAGATATCTTGTTAGACCTTACTTCTTTTCTTTCTCTTTAAGGACAGATATTTTCAAAGAAAACAACATTCCTTGATTCTATGATCATACCATCATTTATATCAGGAATTGCTGACTTGTGCACTAGAAAGCGATAAGCACTACTACTGTTTGCATATCTAATGAAAGCACAATCAACCATTTTAGGTCCAATATTTACTTGCTTTGGCTTAGGTACTTCTACTTTAGCCAAGCACCCCCACACTTTAAGGTATTTCTATGATGGTTTCCGACCTTTCCATAATTTATATGGAGTTTTATCTCTACATTTGCATGGTATCTTGTTAAGAATGTGGTTGGATGAAAGTATAGCTTCCCCCCACATGTTGTCGGGTAATCCAGAACTTATTAACATCGCATTCATCGTCTCCTTAAGAGTTTGATTCTTGCGTTCATCAACACCATTTGATTGAGGTGAATAAGGAGCTGTAGTATGATGAATTATGCCAGCTTCCTTGCATAGTTCTTCAAGCGGAACAACATACTCCCCACCTCTATCACTTCAAACCATTTTAATCTTTAAGTTAAGTTGGTTTTCAACCTCATCTTATAAGCCTTGAATACTTCTGAAGCTTCATCTTTTCTTTTCAGAAGATATACATAACAATATCTTGTGAAATCATCAATAAACGTAATGAAGTACCTTTTCCCACCCCGAGTTTGCACAAATTTTAAATCACACACGTATGTATGAATTAACTCGAGTGGTGCTCAACCGCATGAAATGGTGCTTTAGCGAATTTAGCCTCAACACAAACTTCACACGTGGTTTTTTGAATCAAATTTAACACTAGGTATCAGAGCCAGATTCATTAACCTTTTAATTGTGTTGAAATTAATATCCTAATCTATCATGCCATAAATTAGAAAACTCTTAGAAAATACACCAAAGTAGAAGCTTTATTCTTCACCTCTTGGCGGAACACAGAAATTACATTCATTTTAAAGAGCCCTTTATCAAGGTACCTTTTACAAAGAACTAACTAGTCATTACAAACTTTTATGCCTCAAAAACTAGCCTAAATCCGGCTTTGCTTAACAGGGAACCTGACACTAAATTCTTACGAATGTCCGGAACATGTACCACATCCACTAGTGTCAGTTCTTTGCCAGAAGTCATTTTAAGCACCACCTTACCAAGTGCTACAATGTTGGAATTGTAATATCCGCATTTTTTCTTCCCCTTGTATTCTTCTTTTTCGGCGTATTTCCCGATAGTAGTGACCCTTGTGTATCTTTCAGTGTATCTTTTCTATTATCTATGGGTTTTATCCCCGTTATTGTTGAGCGGAACCGCCGTTTCGGGGTTGCCGTGGGTCCATTCTATGTTATGTTAACCGTTGAGATGTTCCGTTGGATGTTTCGTTCACCTTCCGGTGTTTTGGAACCGTTCATATTTCATACCTAGCGCACGCTATTCTTCTGCATAGCGCGCGCTAGGGGTTTCTTAGTAGCGCACGCTACGTTTGTTCCGTAGCGCGCGCTATCGAGTAGCCCTGGGAGTGGCAGTGTTGTTTTTCCAGCCTTCTGGACTAGAGTAGTAGCGTACGCTACATATGCTAGCGCACGCTAACGTCGAGGGGCTAGCGCACGCTGATGATGCCCGGTGGCGTGCGCTAGCGTGAGTGTCCAAGATCTTGGACGATTCACTATCAACCTGCTCAGTGCCAGTTAGCGCACGCTACTCATGTATGGTAGCGCACGCTAACGTGTCAGGTGGGTTCTGGGCAGTTTGCCACTGGACTCGGCTGATGTTCAGGTAGCGCACGCTATTGGTCGATAGCGCGCGCTACCGAGAGGTTATTAGCGCACGCTACGCATGCATGGTAGCGCACGCTAACGGCAAAAACCCTGGTTTCTGGACTCGGACGCTAACAGGAGGGTTGGTAACCCTATCCCGTTAGCGCACGCTAACCTTGAGGTCTTAGCGTGCGCTAACACTCCCTGGTTATATAAACCAGGGAGTTGACCGAGATGAACACCATTTTCATTTCTTTCCTTCTTCCGCGGCCGAGCCCCCCAGAGGCGATTTGAGGCGATTTTCTCCTTCCAATCACTTCAGAGATTCTTTTGCTTGAGTTCTTGGTGTAGACTAACATCATCCACTTGTGTTTCTCATCCAAAATCCAAGGTAATCTCTTAGAACCCTACTTTTGGATAATTTGGGGGTTTTGGGATTTTCTTCCGATCCGTTCCGTTTTGTTGATGGATTCATGATGAATATGATTAATATTGTTGGTATTCTTAGTTTCCCTACGGATTCATGGTATATTTCGTGATTTTTACGGAATCGAGAGGGTTTGGTTGTGGTCCGCCCTCGTTGTTGTTTATATACGAATATACATGAATCGTAGGCGGGTTTTCGGGTGTATTCCAATTCCGTATTCATTTAGAAATGGTTGTGATTGTATTCTTCGAATCGTTAGGTTCGGTTTCATTGGTTCTTAGCGTTCGTCGGTGACTTCCTTTCCGTTCGTTGCGTCGTCAATAATTCAAGGCAAGTATTTTTGGAAACCTTTAAGCTTAACATGAAATGGTGATGTATGTTATTTGTGTGTAACTCACCTCGTGTTGGCCCGACGGGGTCAAGGAGGGAAATCTATGCTGCCGCCCTGGATTTCACGAGTTTCGTACCGCTAGCCAACTCGTTAGGGTCCTTGCAAGGCCTCGAGTGAGAATGTATGCTGCCGCCCTGTTCTCACGGCTTAGCGTGTGCGTAGTTTTGTTTTTCTGTATTTGTAGCCAACTCGTTAGGGTCCCTGTGAGGCCCCGAGTGAGAATGTATGCTGCCGCCCTGTTCTCAAGGCTAATTGTTTGACTGTTTATTTTCCGGAAAAAGACATGTCTGGTTTTGACTTTCGAAATGATTATTGGTGCATGTACTATGAAATGTGTAAGCGATTGGTTTGCCTTGAATACTTGTACTAGCGTAATTGCTAACCCCTTTGGGGACCCGTTGTCGGGGAAATTCTTGTTATGGATTTCAGGTTATGTTCATTGCATTTGAGCTGCTACTGGATGGTACGAGGATGTTGGCCAAGGTTGTTGACATGTGCAATTGAGTCTTGTTATTTCCTACTGTCTCTTTTGATGTGGATGTTTTCCAAATTGTAAACTTATAGATTGTACTCGCGAGTACTTAGGCTTTTCTTTTCGGATTGTGTTTGGACTTCGTTGGAGTTACTGTATTTGTCGGTTGATGTTTATTATGGTTGTACCGACGTGTTGTTTTATGTTCTTGTTGTTAATAGTTGTTTCCTTGCTAACCGAGATGGTTAGTCGAGTGGTGTTTTATTGTGTTAGCTTGGTGGGTCCCATGTAGGGGTCCACGGCGCCGTAATACACCTCGAATATCTTGGGGTGTTACGAGAAAATGGTATCGGAGCTCTAGGTTTATGGATACCTAGGCTTGTTGGTTATTTGGGTCTAGTTGTGTTTTGTTTTGCACATTGTCACACCGCCGGCATCTCAAGACATCCAAGGCTCGTAAGTTTTCCTTACTCAATTCTCTTGTTTTCTCGTATTGAAATTCCACTTCTCGAACCGTGATTGCCTCTCTCGTACTTATTGTCGAGTTGTTTCTCGATCCATCCGGTTGTGTACTTTTGATTCTAGTATTGCGCCGTCCTTTGTCTCTCTGGAGTATGTGCGCCTGCTCGGGCTTGACCGCTTGTCGCTTTGAGCCTTCCATCGCTAAACTTCCTAGCATTGGTGGGATCGTTGGTGATCGAAAGATCCGAGTTTTGCTCCGTGGTATATTGTGAGAGGGCTTGACTCTCTAGTCTTTTGCTGTGTGATGGAATCTGCGTTTGGTAATTGCGATATACTAAATGTATGTTGAGCCGAATGTACCGATGAGTTGGACACCGAAGGGTGCAGTATGATGTAGAAGTTTTGAACATTGATATGTTCCGGTATAGGTATTGATGGCAGAGTTTGTTGAGAAACTCACATAGCTGGTTTCGACATATGTCCAAATCGGTGATCTTTGGTTACGCTGTCAAACTTGAAGAGATAGTTTGACATATGCTTGGAATTAGTATTCCCGAGTTGCGCTTGTTGAACTAGTGATTTTTGAATGTCGTATATGAGTGTGTCCGGGAATTGTTGGTACTTGGCTAATTATTGTTATTTACAACCAATGTGTTTCTATTAATAATAATACATGCGGCGTGCATGCTTGAAAATCTCTGAGATTTGATCGTATTGTGGGTTTTTGAAAAGTGACATGAATTTGGGCGAGCCAGCCTTGTATTTTCAAACAAAAACTTGTGTCGTATTTAAAGGTCGTGTTTCAAAGTGTTTGGGACATTTTATAAAATGCTACCGCTGTTAAGCCCTTGTCGTGTTTGAAAGGGTCTTGAAAACGATTTTTAACTTATCGGTTTTATTTTCGAATAACTAAAGTATACGATTTTAAAATCAGATTAGCCGGGAAAACCTAGGTTGTTGAGTCAAGTTGTGTTTGTTGAGTTTTGTCTCGTCGGATTTTGTCTGACTTAGTCGCATCGCGACGCGTCGTTTGAGATCATTGGTCGTGATTAGTATCGAGGGGTGGTCGTCACTTACGTGTGACCTATGGATGTTAAACTCCCTTCCTTGTGTTGTGCCTCGTGTGACACGAGTTATTTGTATGATTAGTCGATTGAATGATGGAATCCTTCTGTGGATTTTGATTTCACGATATGTGTTTATTAGACTCTCGTATTTGGTTTATACGAGGAGTGTCGTCTCTGCTGATGTATTTTCGTACCGTATTTTATCCGCTGCGTGAGTTCTTTCAAACGGCTTTCGGTATTTTGCAAACTGAGTTTTATTTCGTAAAATCGATTCCTTGAATCAAGTTTTGGCATTTTGGCCTTGAATATTTCATGATGGTTTGACAAATGATTTTGTGAGCTTTGGAAAAATATTACCGTCATTGGTCTTTTTAGCATTTTCGAAATGACATGGGAAATTGTGCTTAGCCTGGTAAATCCTTGTGAGAAAGGTTTACGGCATGTAATTTTTCTGGTGTGTTCTGTTGTTGTCTCTGTGGGTCGTTAGCGCACGCTATGCTTTGCAGCTAGCGCGCGCAAGAGTGCGTTGGTAGCACGCTAAGGGGAGGATAGCGCACGCTACCTGGTAGTTCGTGGCGATCCACAGCCTCTGGATCGGGCTCAAGTTCTCGTTAGCGCACGCTAACACTTGGGGTTAGCGCACGCTAACAGTGTATTTTTGGTCAGGAGTTTTGTTTGGTGCCGTGATAGCGCACGCTAACCTTCATGATTAGCGCACGCTAATTGTGTCCAGTATAAATACTGGACACCAGTCTAGAAGTTGCATTTTTTTTCTTCATTTCTTCTCCTTCCTCCATGAGTTTGAGACGTAGCGACTCGGTTTCGCATCTGGGCTGATTTTTCTTCCATCCAAAGGTGTTTTGGAGTATCCTAGACGATTTTTAACATCATCTAATCCATTGTTCTTCGCCGAATCTAGGTATTTTCTTGAATCCGTAGAGTTGACTTTTTGGAGTTTTGTTCCTGATATCGTTTTCCATCCAGTTTTGATAAACCGATTGTTGTTTTAACGATGTTGTTGAACATATCCCGAGGATTGTATATCACTGTCGTGATTTTGAGCGATTTGATGCGTGTGATATGATGTGTTTAAGTAAATGTTGATACGTGCGAATTTTGGGCATTCTCGCCTATTGTACTTAAAAACCTTGAGTATCTTAGAAAATAAACCTCGAGACGTACTTTTAAAATAAATTATTTTCTCACAAAGGTGCTCTCAAGATGCCTACTAGTGTCACGCTATGTTTCAAAATTATTCTACTTTGAGGATCAAAATATTTTGAAATATTTCTAATGATTTAGAAATGCATTCGCTTAGACCCGAAGGTCGAATATAGCTGACAAGTTTTAATTAAACGAAAGGTGTCTTCATTTCTTTTTTTTCAAACGCAAGATGATTTTTTTTAGTCTCGATGACGATGTTTGTACTACTTTTTGATATATGATACTCAAGATCAACTGGTGCTTACAAGTTATTTTCAAAGGTGGCTTTCGTTTTCAAAACCTATCATTCCTATTTGTGGTCCGGGAATATATGTGAGATGTTCGTACTCTCGTTAGGATGTTAACCCCCGAGTTGTTGTTGAATTGGTGGTGTGAGCGTTGAGTCGTTCGCCACACAGTTGTCGTGGTAGCCTCTGTGAGGGGTGTGATATTGGTATTGGATGTTGTCGCCTCGTGGCGGTTTATGCTTTATCGCATATATGCGAGCTGTTAGAGATCGGATTGGTATGATTGTGTGCATCGGTGATTGTTCCACGTTGTGTCGGTTGCTTGTTGTATTGTTACCTTGGTTCCGTTGTGGTGAGTTTCGGGGGCGAGGTCAAAAGTAATACCCGTACTATTTTGACTTCTATATCTTCTCTTTCTCCAGTCTATCGATTCGCTCGTGTTCATTGATACCTTATGAACTTGTTCTGTACCTTGGTTTCATCGTTCGAGCGAGCTGCAATCTGGTTTTGAGTCGATCTGGTTATCGCTGTGACCTTCCGAATTCGGTTCGACTATTGTAAACCTTGTTCGGAAGTAACATCTTTTGGTTCTAATAGTTCTTTTATTCGAAGTGGATCGGAATTTTAACTTCTGTACTTTTGGCTCTATCAACTCGTTTATGCTCGTTAACATTTCAACTTTCCCTATCCCTTGCTTTTGTTGATCGAACGAGGGTGGTATTGTTTCTAATAACTCGTTTGTCATTGTGGCTTTTCAATCGCTATTCCCTTTCCTGTGGATATTGTGGGAATGCACGTCTTGCTGTTCTCACCAGGTCATCCTGGGAGTTGTTGTTTGAATTTTATTATCCTACGTGTTTCGGACATGAATGTTCGATTCTTGTTGTCTCAATCGTTTGCTTGTTCGGTTTTTGTTCTCGTTTCGTGATTGTCGAGCGCCTGTGCTCCTTCGTAGTTCCCTTAAGTTCGGGAAATTAGTCTCGTTTTCGATCTTCCAACCCTTGGGCGGTGGAATTTCGTATTTGTTCAGCGTTGACTCGCGTTTTGGGTTGATGAACCGTTGGGTTGGTCAATCGTATTGATTTTCGTTCGTTGAGTTTTGTGATTGTTCGGATAATCGACTCGATTGGATTGTCTATTTGATGACGCTTGTCACTCGTTGATTTTATTATGTCTCTACCGGTGACGTTGTGTTAGTCGCCCTAGAGCGTATTTTCTCGCCGTATGTCTCTTTGCGTTCCTTGCAGCGTTTCGCCGTCGGGCGCGAGTCTTCGGTTTTGTGTATCTCGTCGAGTTTTCCTGGCAAAGGATATTGCTTCTCCCTACTTATTTTAAGTTTCGGGACGAAACTTGTTTTTAGAGGGGTAGAATGTAATATCCGCATTTTTTCTTCCCCTTGTATTCTTCTTTTTCGGCGTATTTCCCGATAGTAGTGACCCTTGTGTATCTTTCAGTGTATCTTTTCTATTATCTATGGGTTTTATCCCCGTTATTGTTGAGCGGAACCGCCGTTTCGGGGTTGCCGTGGGTCCATTCTATGTTATGTTAACCGTTGAGATGTTCCGTTGGATGTTTCGTTCACCTTCCGGTGTTTTGGAACCGTTCATATTTCATACCTAGCGCACGCTATTCTTCTGCATAGCGCGCGCTAGGGGTTTCTTAGTAGCGCACGCTACGTTTGTTCCGTAGCGCGCGCTATCGAGTAGCCCTGGGAGTGGCAGTGTTGTTTTTCCAGCCTTCTGGACTAGAGTAGTAGCGTACGCTACATATGCTAGCGCACGCTAACGTCGAGGGGCTAGCGCACGCTGATGATGCCCGGTGGCGTGCGCTAGCGTGAGTGTCCAGTACTGGACAGTTCACTACTGAACCCGTTCAGGTGCCAGTTAGCGCACGCTACTCATGTATGGTAGCGCACGCTAACGTGTCAGGTGGGTTCTGGGCAGTTTGCCACTGGACTCGGCTGATGTTCAGGTAGCGCACGCTATTGGTCGATAGCGCGCGCTACCGAGAGGTTATTAGCGCACGCTACGCATGCATGGTAGCGCACGCTAACGGCAAAAACCCTGGTTTCTGGACTCGGACGCTAACAGGAGGGTTGGTAACCCTATCCCGTTAGCGCACGCTAACCTTGAGGTCTTAGCGTGCGCTAACACTCCCTGGTTATATAAACCAGGGAGTTGACCGAGATGAACACCATTTTCATTTCTTTCCTTCTTCCGCGGCCGAGCCCCCCAGAGGCGATTTGAGGCGATTTTCTCCTTCCAATCACTTCAGAGATTCTTTTGCTTGAGTTCTTGGTGTAGACTAACATCATCCACTTGTGTTTCTCATCCAAAATCCAAGGTAATCTCTTAGAACCCTACTTTTGGATAATTTGGGGGTTTTGGGATTTTCTTCCGATCCGTTCCGTTTTGTTGATGGATTCATGATGAATATGATTAATATTGTTGGTATTCTTAGTTTCCCTACGGATTCATGGTATATTTCGTGATTTTTACGGAATCGAGAGGGTTTGGTTGTGGTCCGCCCTCGTTGTTGTTTATATACGAATATACATGAATCGTAGGCGGGTTTTCGGGTGTATTCCAATTCCGTATTCATTTAGAAATGGTTGTGATTGTATTCTTCGAATCGTTAGGTTCGGTTTCATTGGTTTCGTCGGTGACTTCCTTTCCGTTCGTTGCGTCGTCAATAATTCAAGGCAAGTATTTTTGGAAACCTTTAAGCTTAACATGAAATGGTGATGTATGTTATTTGTGTGTAACTCACCTCGTGTTGGCCCGACGGGGTCAAGGAGGGAAATCTATGCTGCCGCCCTGGATTTCACGAGTTTCGTACCGCTAGCCAACTCGTTAGGGTCCTTGCAAGGCCTCGAGTGAGAATGTATGCTGCCGCCCTGTTCTCACGGCTTAGCGTGTGCGTAGTTTTGTTTTTCTGTATTTGTAGCCAACTCGTTAGGGTCCCTATGAGGCCCCGAGTGAAAATGTATGCTGCCGCCCTGTTCTCAAGGCTAATTGTTTGACTGTTTATTTTCCGGAAAAAGACATGTCTGGTTTTGACTTTCGAAATGATTATTGGTGCATGTACTATGAAATGTGTAAGCGATTGGTTTGCCTTGAATACTTGTACTAGCGTAATTGCTAACCCCTTTGGGGACCCGTTGTCGGGGAAATTCTTGTTATGGATTTCAGGTTATGTTCAGCCAGACGAGCGGGCGCTGGGATGGTACGAGGATGTTGGCCAAGGTTGTTGACATGTGCAATTGAGTCTTGTTATTTCCTACTGTCTCTTTTGATGTGGATGTTTTCCAAATTGTAAACTTATAGATTGTACTCGCGAGTACTTAGGCTTTTCTTTTCGGATTGTGTTTGGACTTCGTTGGAGTTACTGTATTTGTCGGTTGATGTTTATTATGCCGGTTGTACCGGACGTGTTGTTTTATGTTCTTGTTGTTAATAGTTGTTTCCTTGCTAACCGAGATGGTTAGTCGAGTGGTGTTTTATTGTGTTAGCCTGGTGGGTCCCATGTAGGGGGTCCACGGCGCTGTAATACACCTCGAATATCTTGGGGGTGTTACAGGAATTAGCATAATTTCCCATTAATAGGTTCCTTCCATTAATCGGTGTGTACGAAGAAAACTTTTCCTTGTCTGCACAGATGTGGCGAGTCGCTCCGGTATCTATCCACCATTCTATTGGATTATCAGCCATTTTGGTTTCAAATACCATAGCACATAGATCGAGCTCTAACAAATCTAACGGAAGAGACTTGTCCTCAGCCACATTGAATTGGTTCTTATTTCCTTTCTTTGGAAGACGACAATCTTTAGCCATCTGGTTTGGTTTGCCACAATTGTAGCAATTCTCTTTAAACTTCTTGGCATTTCCCTTTTTCTTACTGCTGGCAGGGTGCTTCCTCTTGTTTCTAGTACTTGACTCAGCAATGTTAGCCTTTGCTTCCATTCCTAGTTTGCTAGACTTGACTTTGGATTTATAGTAGTCTTCCTCAATCCGTAGTCTCATAATCAGATCCTCAAGCCCCATTTTCATACGCATGTGCTTGAGGTAGTTTTTAAAATCTTTCCATATAACGGCAAATTTTCAATTATTGCGGCCACTTGAAAAGATCCACTCAATATCATCCCTTCAGACACTAAGTCATGAAGTATGATTTGAATCTCTTGAACTTGGCTGATCACCATTTTGGTATCAATCACTTTGAAGTCCAGAAACTTGCTAACAACAAATTTCTTTGTGCCAGCATCTTCTGCTTTATACTTCTTTTCCAAAGAGTTCCACAACTCTTTGGACGTCTTTATGGAACTGTACATGTTGTATAACGTGTCGTCCAACCTATTCAAGATATAATTCCTGCATAGAGAGTCAATGTGGTGCCATGCATCCACAGTCGTTCGCCTTTAAGAATCAGTGTCTTCTTCAACAACGGTTGGGCGTCCTCCGTCAGGAAGCTGGAAAGAATTAAGGTGGTCAGGTAGAACAGCATATTCTATTGCCACCTTTTGAAGTAGATACTGACAAACTTTGCCAGTTTTTCGCCATGTGCGGGAGTAGCGGGTAACGGTGCGTTCGAACTGGTTGCCATCTTTCAAGAAAACAGAATTTCGTCTAATGATTGTTGGTTCGAATTGACTGTGAATCTGATGGTTTTATTGAACTGAAGCAATGAGAATGAAGTTGAGGCTAGTATTGGATACTATCTCCATTAGACGAAATTGCCTCGTACAAAGTGCTAACGGTTCTTGGCAATCGTCCCTAAGATACAACGACTTCCCAGTTTGAGTTAGCAGCAATTGCAAAACTTAAACCTTCAGCGAACAACTTTGTGTTTTGGACTTCTGAATATTCAAGGAACATAAGAACTCAAGATGCCCGAATAATATATGCTTTTAGGATTTTATGTTCTCTGTAGTAATTTCGAATTTTATATTTTCTCGAGTGTATGATCATTCAGATGGGGGTCTTTATATAGAGTTTCAGGTGCCTTTCGGGACTGGCTGCACCCCTTAGTTTGGATTTCATTAGTGGATAGACGCGTCCGATCATGGTGCAGAGACCCTTTGAATGCTGGCAGTCATGTCCAGTAATAATGCCCATCAGTGGACAGGTGCATCCACAACGCGCCTCTTAGCGTGTACGAGCCCTGTCATGCCCTCCAGGCTGCCTAGACATGTCACCGATCCAGTGAACCGAACCCTGGTTCGAGCTATCAAAAAATTAAGGCTCCTCATAGCTCAAAGGTCCTCGCAATAGTCAAAGTGCACCTCTACAGTGCCCAATGCGACAAGTGCGACGTCGCAGTCGTGGTCGCGGTCTCGGGCTCGGGCTCGGACGATGCTACGCACCATCCTTGGTGCATTTTAAGTTAGCCTTGATCTAGTCAAAACAAACTTGGTCCACTATGGTACACCATAAGGAGTAACACATGATTACTCCTTACTTTGGCGAAACTCGTTATAAAGTAGTTATAATTGCAATCTTTTTCAATATGGGCGTGACTCTTCACATTCCCACCTTTTCATTTCTACATGTATTGAAATGACTCACTTTATGCATTAATTTTTCATTCACCCGGAATTGGTTTTGAGAAAAATTAAATGCTAATCTTATCTATTAACAATATAGATTATAATTTCACAATTTATTTTTATTTACAAAAATTGGGGTCCATTTAAATAATTGGTCAAAAATTGGTTCAAATCCATTTTTAACAAACCAATTTCCAACACAATCTTCCTCAACTCTTTTGCATACTACACTATTTAATCGATGTTGCCTCCCCTTGAGACAGTGCTTAATCGATGTTGCCTCCCCTACACGACAAAGGAGTGGTGATTGAATCATGTTAAATTAAAATTAAACTCTTTGTCGCTATCGAACGAACACGATGACGTTGGTGAACTGAGTAATGACGAAGATGTTGTTGTGGGAAACTGCAGAAGTGGATTGTCTGATAAACTTGAAAATAAACCAAACCAAACCAAACATACCTAGTATATCCCGCTCAGAGCAGGGTCTGGGGAGGGTAAGATGTACGCAGACCATGCCCCTATTTTTTACGGTAGGGTGGCTGTTTCCGTGAAGACCCCCAGCTTAGTGCACAACACAGTATAGAGTGGTGTATAAAAAGAAACATATGGTATGAAAAAGCTCACGACCATACCTGAGCACATGGTTTCATTCACATGAGACTTACCTAAGGGGACCTTGGCAACTACACTCTCGATGAAGGCTACTCTAACCGAAGAGAGGTTGACTCTGCGCACAACTCCTTGTAAAAAATACATCGCACGCAAAAGGCAGGAGGATCAAATATACAGTAAAAGTAAAAAGTGTAATGCTCTAGGTCAAAGCTAACCGAGACAACCCAATCCTGACGCTCTCAACTACAGCACAGCTCCCTACAAAAGCACCCACAACTTTGATCTGGTGCCTCCACGAGCACCTGTCAACCGTCATGGTCTCAAAAAGGTTTAAGGCCTTCAAATCTAATCTCAGCATGAAAATGATGCGATTTATTGAATAGAGAGATTTATGGGAGAAGAAGAATTAAATTTATAATTAGATAGTCGGACAAAAAATTAGAAAATCTATCCGACCTCCCTGGTCATATATGTAATCTGACAAGCCCTTTAATAATTGGTGGGCAGTAATATTTTAAGGGGCCCAAACAGGTTTCAAATATTTTAAACGCCAAAAATAGACAATTATTCTGAGAGTAATTTTGTTCACCCTCTTTTAAGAGGGGTGAACATTACCCCCTAATACTATATTAAAAATACATGTGTGTTCCGAGAATTATTATTCCCGTGATGTGTCTTACGTAATACTGATTGTAGATACATAGATGGAAGGTTTTGGATCCTTCTAGAGGTAGTAGGATCCTATTAGATGTCTTACCTTATCTAAGAATCTTATGTATGGAAGGACTCTCATTGTAATGCCTATATAAAGGCCTCTCTATTCATTGTTATCAATACAAGTGATTGACTCTATTTACAGTCTTTTTACTTTTTCCTGAAACATGTTATCAGCACGTAATCTACCACTGAAAAAAAATCATCCAATTCCCAAAAATATCGAAAAAAAGAAAAAAATCTTGAAAATCCCGCGGCCAAAACCCTAGACCGGCCGCCACCAAATCGCGCCTTCTTCCCCGAATCGATTTTTTCAGAAATCCCTATCTGGTCATCTTCCCCAGCCATCATCTCCTTCCAACTCGCCGCGTGCGACCCAGAATGTGGGACCCCTATTCCACCCTTGTCCGCTTCGATCGCCTCTGCATCAGATTCAAATCCGTCGCACCAGATCCAAACTATGGGACCCATCTTCATCAATCCCACTGCGCCGCCGCTCCAGGATAACCCTAATCCCCGTCACCTGTAGCCCGCCCAATTGCAGCCGCCATCTTTCCTACACCGGGTCCAACCAGCGACCACCCTGTGATCTAGATTTAGACGGAATCACTCCTATCCCGATCTACGTGCAGAAAAACCTGCTACCAGTTATTGATCTCCTTGCTCCGATCTGCCTCCATCACGACCCATCCGTCATGTCCCTATCACCAGAATTGTACTCGAATTTTGCACCACTTACCTTCTGATTCATGGACCCACAACCAGTTTTGAAACAGAACCAAGCCCGCCCAACCCGCTACGGTTATTGAAGCCCAGGAACCCAGCCCCTCCAACCTGGTTCCAACTCTTCTCTGCACATTCCATCCTAATAACTAGCCCGACCCGCGATGCAGAACCATGAGAAGGAGTGACCAGGCCTGTTGCTGCTCAACCTGAAAAGTCCGACCGCCTGCCACCCAGGACCTGACCCGTTTCTAGTTGCAGACCCAATTCCATATCCGATCTAGTCGCAACTCAACTAGATTTTCCCGCTTAATCAAATCAGATTTTTTTACCCTCTCAACCATGTAGCAAGAACTACAAATTTAACGGTGAAGATCTGATTCGGAGCAATATTTCTCGATGAGACTGTATGCAAAAGAAAAAAAAACGAGAGACGAGAATTTCCGCGCGTAAATTTTCTGCACAGTGCAATCGTACTAAAATCATGTTTTCCGATTCGTTAACCGTCGGATCGGTGTGAAATTGTGGTAGCATCTTCCCAACACAAATATCTGTATATTCAATGGTGGAGATCAGATTCCAAGCAGTATTGCTTATTGAATCTGTTGCCGAACAGAAGCAGATTTTTATAAGAAAATTTGTAGATCCGACCTCATCCAATACCGAACTGCTGCACCGTCGTGCTCGAGTCCTTTTTCGGACGATTATCGAGCCCAGTAGCCCTCTCCGGGCCTTTCTCAACTCTCTATTTTCCTAATTCATGATTCATTTATCATTAACTTGTATGTTTATGAATCTAACTATGTTTATGCTTTACGTGGCATATAGGAAAATATATTGCTCATGATGATGTGCAAAATATGAAGAGAAGCCATATTTATTATCCCGTTCAAGGATCAAAGTAAATATGGAACCGAGTACCACGAAAATATGTTGCTCATATGGAGAGAAGCTCCCGTTCAAGGATCAAAGCAAATATGGAACCAAGTACCCACGTAAGACTTTATTAAAGTTCTCGTTTTTCAATTTCTCTCTTTTGGGAAATTTTCTTTTTGGGGAATTGGGTATTTGGGTTCTTTATCTCCCACGCTACTTTGTGGTGGATGAGACTATGAGAGGTGGTATCACTCTCGTATGTCGATGTAAACTGTGTGACGGTCCTGGGGGAGTCACGGATAATTGTTGAAAGTCGATATTTATGGTTGTTGCATACACCACATTTTGGGTGCGATTTGACGTCGCCGTTTTGTCGATTTTAAACCAAAAATTGAATAAAACGAATATTTTCGGTAACGGTAAAGTTATGACTTGTTCATGATTAGTCACGGAATTGTGACGTACAAATGGGACAAACATCGATTGCGATGGATATGTCGTGGTTAAAATCGATTTGTGACGGATTTGTCACGATGAATTGAGCGACCACCACGTTGGTCTTGACCCAATCCCATACTTGGAAAACTCCATCTTTCATTCTATTAAAATAAAATATTGCATGTGGGTATAGTCATGCACCGTCTCCTTGCAATATGATCTATGAAAGAATGTACGAGTAATTCTCATGAATTTTAACATGTAAAGCAATGGCATATTGCGGTAAATACATGAATTCGTTGACCTCGATTATAGTTCGTATTACTATAGGTCCGAATACTTTTCCGAGTATTTCTAAAGGCATATGCCTTATACATTTGACTATGTTTAGTCGATCTTATTGGATGGTCAAGACAAGTTGGTTATGGTATATTCATTATGTCTCATGGTTCAAAATGCTTAATTATGATGCACCGCGTTGTATCTATATAACATGGCTATTATGACGTATACTTGCAAATTGAGAATTAAAATTCTTGGTTGATTTGATGCACTTTGGTGGATTTTGTCTACACTTTTGATCATAACTAGGCTCATCCTCCTTGGTATTTGTTTATGCTTTGAAACTTCAAACGGAATAAGTGGTTTTTAAACAACCTTAGCTGTACCGACATTCCTACTTTCTCTGCAAGTCTACCAAGTTGGAGTTACCGACATGATCCTTCGTCGAGATAATAAATCGAACACCCTGCTGCGTTTAGACGCACTTATGGCTGTTATTGCCATGTTTTTGCATCAACACTTATGCCATTGGATATGGTCTCAACCTTGTTTTCTCACTAAACTTGAGAAATACTAAAGCAGCCAATTAAAATATGCATTGTGATCTGAGTTTAATGATCCATATGGTGCACAATATATGGATAGAAAGATGCGGAAGTCTAGTTTCCAGAACATCTGACCGTTCATCCATAGCCTTCATGACAAGGGAGTTATCGCTGTTTTAGTGAACAAAGGTCAAGCTGCGCGGAATTTTATTTCCAGCGATTGTGCTAACTTTTGTCCCAACCAACTTGGTTCCCATCTTAACTTTGCAAGTGGTCTTATGACCCATATTTTTAAACCTCTTGTTTGGCCGAATTTGCCATAGATGATGCAGTTTTTGGTATGCGTTGTACGCTAAACTATCATCTTTCAAATGTTGAAAAACAGTTTTCTTGGGGCAGCCCAAAATACGCACCCTTATAAGAAGGTCGAGCGTGTGTATAGTAGTGTTACACCATGCTTGTGTCGTAATTTTTTCCCCTAGTCATATAACCTTGCCATGTTATGCACTCAATACGATAGATCATTTTGATCGTATCTGGTATAAAATCTCTATGTTGTTAGAGTGTTCGCTATGCTCATATTTGTAAAATTTTGCAAGCGAAATTGAGTGCGTATTAAGCTATTTTCAAGGAACACGATATTTTTGAATTTCGGTTTATAAATCCATTGTGACTATGTTGAATAGATCATCACAATCAATGAGCGGTATTAATGCTAAATTTGTTGAATGCCGAATGGCGTTTTCTAGTCGCATATGTTCCGTAACAATTGAACCATGTTATGACTCTATGACACATATGCCAAAGTGTATCACTCATAGCATCTCATTATGATTTGTGAGAAATAAAATCTTATGCATCACTTGTATTGAATATGTGAAAGGAAAAATATTCATGAGTCAATATGGTCCGGCTTGCATCGGTTTGTGTAACCAGAAGATGTATTGAGATATTGACACATTTAGGCTTTAATAGTCCGGTGTTTGGACAATTTGATGATCCATATACCACGGTATTTCCATGGACATCATTTTTTCTTTGAACAAAGAAGATAGCTGGATCAAAGACACCAAAGTATGTTGGTGGAGTCGTGAGCAGGGCTCATGACCGATGATGATATTTATGTCATCCGCGTTTTGCTTTCATAAGCATGTGTGACGCCAAAGACCCCCCCAATGATCCTTCTTAGCCATGTTCATTGATTTAAGCCTATTCTTTGGCACGAATAGGAGATAATACCCTCCTATGCTAAAGAGAATAATGTAGCAACTCGCATAAGCATGATGCTAAGTTCTCCCTTTTCACCTAGTCCTTATATATACATGATCATAAGTATTAGCCTGGGTGGCTTATAATGCTATGATGGTGTTCACAAATGGTCGTACTCAAGTGATAACATTTATATGTTATGTTGTTGCTTTGACAATGATTGATAAGTTGATGAAACCTGAGTTATGGTTGTCCAACTTGCGGACTTGTCATTGTAAAGGTCGGTTCACCCACTTTTTAGACCAAGTCTTAAAGTGAAATTTTAACAAGTACTTCCAAACATCCAAGGCTACCTTCTCAAAAATTTTGATGCCATTTGGAGACTTGGAAGGAGGTGAACCACTTAAATGAAGTTTTCACATACCACCAGCCATCCGAACAACCAATTCGATGTCATTTCGACCGGTTTTTAACCACAAGGTTGATGGTTTTGTAATCCTAAACACCCGTTTATACATGCTCATGAAATTTTGAGGTGTTTGGGGCTGGTGAAGGGAGTGAAATCTTCAAGAAAGCACTAGAGGTTAGATAAAACCAACGGCCTATCATCGGTTCAATCGTTTCTTTATGTTCGATCCTGGTGGTGCATGGTGGCGGTTTTGTTGGATTCTCAAGACCAGTAGCTATGGCTATGTAGCATAGGTCAACATGTCATATTCACCTATACCTATCATCATTCAAATGCTTAGTTACGAGTGTAACAGTATGCATTTTGTTAACTGGATTGTGTTAACACTGAAAAACTTTATCGTCCACATGTTCATGTGCCAAAGTGCGTCACCACAACGCATTACGACGGGTTATAAATGATGAATATGGAATGCGCTTTCACTCATAGTCCGCTTAAAATATACCTTGGAAAATGATCTCATAAGTCACTTTGATGAGCCAGTCTTCCCGTCGTTAGGGGGAGATGAGAACTATCATGTTCGAGTAGAACAACTTGGAATTATAGTAGTTTGTCCCTACTGTGTCTCACCAAGTTCCCTAAAGTGACGAGATTAAATACATGCTGCAAACATGTCTGCAAGGATTGTGTCCGGTCATGGACGTTCGTCACCTATAAATGGTGATATGATAACACCACAAATTGTGGTAGATGGTGTTACTAGGCTGTGGATCTCATAGAGTATTGGGATGCCCCTTGGTTCGATAAATACTCTCGCTAAGAATGTATGCGAGTTTGGCACATGAAACTTGATCATATGATCAAATGAGCTCATCCGTCTCATGTGATTCTGGATTACAGTCATCATTAGGGGACGCCTCAATGAATGCCAATCCATAAAGAGTACTATATGAATAAAGCCGGTACATGAGGACGTGGAATGTGAGTTTAATCGAACCATACTTCATTGAAAATCTACAACGTTGTAGCCTTGGCCTAAAATGGAAACTTATGCGACTCCAATATAAACAAAGTGATAGCCCTTTGTTGAAGTGGTACCGACACTCCAAAGATAAGATCTATCCGTATACTTTGTCAAAGCGAGTGAGAGAAGGAGTTAAACTCACCTCATGGCGCGAGGTTTCTCATGAACGCACTGGAATCGACTACGATGACACGAAAATTAGTTGTGCTATCGTAATGGATGTTATAGCATCCACTATCTTTTCAGTTAGATAATTTCCCAAAAAAACTGACGTGCAGCTTGTGGTTAAATCTTATCTTAGTGGGGAACTAAGTTAAGTGATGAAAGGATCTCGTGGTGGATCAGACTAAAATCAAGTGGCTCCTGACCACGGAGCGCGTCGACAAGTGATTGTCGGGAACGCATACTAAGTATATACTTGATTTGGAAGAGATATGAAGCTTTTACGTGTAAAACTAAGGGTTTATAGTGATGTACTCTTGTGAGACTAAGAGATTCCGCTAAATCCAAAGTTAAGAATGAAAGGATCTTGGGGACACTTGATGATGCGTATTCATCAATCGGTTTAAGGCAATCTAAGGGACGATTTCCCCAAGAGAGGATAAAGTAATGCCTATATGATTCCCAATGATTAGTTGAAGTCATCATAAGACTTGGCTCACTTAAGTGATGATGCAGTCTTAAGAAAAAAGTACGGTATTATGTACTCATGTTTGACTCGATGTACTCATTCGTAATAATCCGGTAAAGCCACTGTGATGATGGCCTAGGATGCGCTCACACAATGTCTGTGAATGACAAGAAGCTTGAAGCTCGCTCTATCTCGATAAAAGGACACTTGAATATCGATACCCGAATTTGCCCAGAATGTATTGGTCTATCTCACATATGACCTACAGGGCAGCTTGCTTGTTGGAAAATGGTGAAATTGGTACCATTGGAAAGGTTTGTGTATACTTTCCAAGGAAACCAACCATTTGATCACATCCATCATGTTGAGTGACATATGACTATTGTTGCAAAGTAGGACAGGATATGTCCGGTAATTTGCTGAGTCAACTTCGATAGAGCTTTGCGATCTGCTCAAGTCGATCTAGGTTACATACTATATGTGAATGAAAAGCTATGGGTGTCTAGTTTTCATATGTTCTTACAGTTTCGTTGATACCTATTGAATCGAAGAGGTTATAACTGATTTAGTGCATGGAGGTCAATATTTTAGAAAACTTGATAAGTGTTTAGCGACTCTGCACTTTGGATGTATCGCGCTCTTTTTGTCCTTAGACCAAGGTTTGTTTTTTCCCATTGGGTTTTCACTTGGTAAGGTTTTTAACGAGGCGACCTATGAGAATATCCATACAATGATGCGTTGTACTTCTGTTCAACTTAGACCAAGAGGTATTTTCCCACTGGGTTTTTCCTTGGTATAGTTGTGAGGGCAACTTGGCATCCGACTCCTATGATTTGAGGTACTCATCAGGGGGAGTCATTATGTATACATCAGGGGGAGTATACACGACACGTTATCTTGGTGCATTGCAATCTTTTCCTCATCAAGCCTTTATTTTTCCCATGGGTTTTGTTTTGGCTTGGAATAGGTTTTTACGAAGGCAACATCTTCTGCACCATTGTTGTATTAGTGCTCGATACAGGTGGAGTGTTCCGGGAATTATTATTCCCGTGATGTGTCTTACCTAATACTGATTGTAGATACATAGATTGAAGATTCTAGATCCTTCTAGAGGTAGTAGGATCCTATTAGATGTCTTACCTTATTTAGGAATCCTATGTATGGAAGGACTCTCATTGTAATGCATATATAAAGGCCCCTCTATTCATTGTTATCAATACAATTGATTGACTCTATTTATAGTCTTTTTACTTTTTCCTGAAACAATGCTGGAATATTACTTTTATCAAACAATGTCACCCGTCTCATAATGTCACCCATTTCAATACATCTTTTCTTCTTTCTCCATATTTTCTTCTTTCTCCACATTTTCTTATTTCTCTACCTTTATTCTCTTTCTTCGTCATAGTCTTCTCCATTTTTATTTTTTTTATCTGCTTTCAATTTTCTGAAACACTTTAAATCTTCGATAAGTAAAACCAGATTTTGTGGGTTTTGATTGTAGATATGTACTTAAACCTTCAAAATACTCACGGGAAACACATTGACGAAGGTACACAACTGAAGAGACAAATCATAAGAGGAGTTGGGGTAAAGATATTACACGAGGCTTTTTCTTTGGTAAGGGCATTCATTGAAAAATACAGTACTGTTCCGGGAATTATTATTCCCGTGATATGTCTTACCTAATACTGATTGTAGATACATAGATGGAAGGTTCTAGATTCTTCTAGAGGTAGTAGGATCCTATTAGATGTCTTACCTTATCTAGGAATCCTATGTATGAAAGGACTCTCATTGTAATGCCTATATAAAGGCCCCTCTATCATTGTTATGAATGCAATTGATTTGCTGTCTTTTACTTTCCCTGAAACACGTTATCAGCACGAAGTCCCCAACCGAGTAAGAATTTTTTTTTCCTCTACCATTTTTTTTTTCTAAAAATCCCGAAAAAAAAACTGCTGAAAACCTTAGCCGCCGATCGACTGTCGTCATCCCCAAATCGCCCACGTCGGTCGGCCTCACACATCACCACCAGCACCATCGGCGGACCTAACCAAACCAAACAAACCCTACTTCTTCTACAGGCATCGCAAACCCACCCAGAACCGCCCCACTGTCCGCGGCGGCCTATTCTCCAACCGCCAAATTCTGAACCCGAATAAGTTCAGCCGCCCCACCACCGCCAACGCGCATGAGTCCTTCGACCTCCAAAAGTGGGAACCAGACGATAAAGTCAACCAAAAACCACCGGATTGGAAAGACCCAACCGAAAAAATTTTCTTCCTGGCGAAGAATCTTTCCCCCATCGCGAGATACATAGTGGACGCTTTCAGAAAACATAAGCAGTGGAGCCCACAGTTGGTGCTGGAGCTTAATCGGCTACGCCGCGTGACACCGAAGCTGGTGGCCGAAATTTTGAAGTTTCCTGATGTTGATCCTAGGCTCTCGTCGAAATTTTTCCATTGGGCAGGAGATTCTCGGTGCATATTGGACACACAAGGTGGGGTCGTGTCCTATTGACGGTTGACCATCGGCCGGAAGAGAATGCAATCTCGACTTCAGCGCGTCAATTATCTGGACAGCGCAGTCGTACCAAAATCATGTTTCCCGATTCGTTAATCGTCGGATCGGTGTGAAATTTTGACAGAAACTTCCTAACACAAATATCTGTATATTCAACGGTGGAGATCGGATTCTGAGTAATATTGATTATTGAATCTGTCGCCGAACAGAAGCAGATTTTCACGAGGAAATTTAGAGATCCGACCTCATCCAATACCGAGCTGCTGCACCGCCGATTATAGAGCCCAGTAGCCCTTTTCGGGCGTTTCTCAACTCTCCATATTTTCCTACTTAATGATTCATTTGTTCATTGATTTGTACACTTATGAATCTTACCATGTTTATGTTTTACATGTATATAGGAAAATATGTCGCTCATGATGATGTGCACGCTATGGAGAAAAGCCATATTTGTTATTCCGTTCAAGGATCAAAGTAAATATGGAACCGAGTATCACGAAAATATGTTGCTCATATGGAGAGAAGCTCACGTTCAAGGAACAAAGCAAATATGGAACCAAGTACCCGTAAGATTTTATTAAAGTTCCCATTTTTCAATTTCTCTCTTTTGGGAATTTTTCTTGGGAATTGGGGGAATTGGGTATTTGGGTTCTTTATCTCTCATGCTACTTTGCGGTGTATGAGACTATGAGAGGTGATATCACTCTCGTATGTCGAAGTAAACTGTGTGACAGTCCTGGGGGAGTCACGGATAATTGTTGAAAGTCGATATTTGTGGTTGTTGCATACACCACGTTTTGGGTGCGATTTGATGTCGCCGTTTTATTGATTTTAAACCAATAATTGAATAAAATAAACATTGTCGGTAACGGTAAAGTTATGACTCGTTCATGATTAGTCACGGAATTTTGACGTATAAATGGGACAAACATCGATTGCGATGGATATGTCGTGGTTAAAATCGATTTGTGACGGAATTGTCACATTGAATTGAGCGACCACCACGTTGGTCTTGACCCAATCCCATACTTGAAAAACTCCATCTTTCATCCTAGTAAAATAAAATATTGTATGTGGGTGTAGTCATGCACCGTCTCCTTGCAATATGATATATGAAAGAATGTACAAGTAATTCTTATGAATTTTAGCATGTAAAGCAATGGCATATTGCGATAAATACATGAATTCGTTGACCTCGATTATAGCTCGCATGACTATAGGTCCGAATACTTTTCCGAGTATTTGTAAAGACATGTGCCTTATATATTTGACTATGTTTAGTCGATCTTATTGAATGGTCAAGATGAGTTGGTTATGGTATATTCATTATGTCTCATGGTTCAAAATGCTTAATCATGATGCACCGCATTGTATCCATATAACATGGCTATTATGACGTATACTTGCAAATTGAGAATTAAAATACTTGGTTGATTTGATGCACTTTGGTGGATTTTGTCTACACTTTGATCATGACTAGGCGCATCCTCCTTTGTATTTGTTTATGCTTTGAAAGTTCAAACGGAATTAGTGGTTTTTAAACAGCCTTAGCAGTACCGACATTCCTACTTTCTCTGCAAGTCTACCAAGTTGGAGTTACCGAAAGGATCATCAGTCGAGATAAGAAATCAAACACCCTGCTGCGTTTAAATGCACCTATGGCTGTCATTGCCATGTTTTTGCATCAACACTTATGCCATTGGATATGGCCTCAACCTTGTTTTCTCACTAAACTTGGGAAATACTAAAACAGCCAATTAAAACATGCACTGTGATCTTAGTTTAATGATTCGTGTGGTAAACAATATATGGATAGAAAGATGCGGAAGTCTAGTTTCCAGAACATCTGACCGTTCGTCCATAGCCTTCCTAACAAGTGAGTTATCGCTGTTTTAGTGAACAAAGGTCAAGCTGCGCGGAATTTTATTTTCCAGCGATTGTGCTAACTTTTGTCCCAACCAACTTGGTTCCCATCTTGAATTTGCAAGTGGTCTTATGACACATGTTTTTCAACCTCTTTTTGGCCGAATTTGTCATAGATGATGCAGTTTTTGGTATGCGTTGTACACTAAAATATCATCTTTCAAATGTTGAAAAACAGTTTCCTTGGGGAAGCCCAAAATACGCATCCTTATAAGAAGGTCGAGCGTGTGCATGGTAGTGTTACACCATGCTTGTGTCGTAATTTTGCCCCTTAGGCATATAACCTTGCCATGTTATACACTCAATATGATAGATCATTTTGATCGTATCTGGTGTAAAATCTCTATGTTGTTAGAGTGTTCGCTATGTTCATATTTGTAAAATTTTGCAAGCGAAATTGAGTGCGTATTAAGCTATTTTCAAGGAACATGATATTTTTGGATTTCGGTTTATACATCCATTGTGATTATGATGAATAGGTCATCACAATCAATGAGTTTAATAATGCTCAAGTTGTTGAATGCCGAATGGCGTTTTCTAGTCACATATGTTCCGTAACAATTGAACCATGTTATGACTCGATGATATATATGCCAAAGTGTATCACACATAGCATCTCATTATGATTTGTGAGAAATAAAATCTTATGCATCACTTGTATTGAATATGTGAAAGGAAAAATATTAATGAGTTAATATGGTCCGGCTTGCATTGGTTTTGTAACCAGAAGATGTATTGGGACATTGACACATTTAGGCTTTAATAGTCCAGAGTTTGGACAGTTTGATGATCCATATACCACGGTATTGTCATGGACATCATTTTATTTGAACAAAGAAACTAGTTGGATCAAAGACACCAAAGTACGTTGGTGGAGTCATGAGCAAGGCTCATGACCGATGTTGATATTTATGTCATCCGCGTCTTGTTTTCAAAAACATGTGTGACGCCAAAGACCCCCCCGATGATCCTTCATAGCCATGTTCATTTATTAAAGCCTATTCTTTGGCACGATTAGGAGATGACACCCTCCTATGCTAAAGAGGACAATGTAGCGACTCGCATAAGCATGGTGCTGAGTCCTCCCTTTTCACCGAGTCCTAATACATACATGATCATAAGTATTAGCCTGGGTGGCTTATGATGCTATTATGGTGTTCACAAATGGTCGTACTCAAGTGATAACATTTATATGTTATGTTGTTCCTTTGACAATGATTGATTAGTTGATGAAACCTGAGTTTATGGTTGTCTAACTTGCGGACCAGTCATTATAAAGGTCGGTTCACCCACTTTTTAGACCAAGTCTTAAAGTGAAATTTTAATGAGTACTTCCTAACATCCAAAGCTACCTTCTCACAAATTTTGGTGCCATTTGGAGACTTGGAAGGAGGTGAACCACTTAAATGAAGTTTTCACATACCACCAGCCGTCCCAACGACCAGTTCGATGTCATTTCGACCAGTTTTTGACCACAAGGTTGATGGTTTTGGAATCCCAACACCCGTTTATACATGCTCACGGAATTTTGAGGTGTTTAGGGCTAGTGAAGAGAGTGAACTCTTCAAGAAAGCAATAGAGGTTCGATAAAACCAACGGCCTAGCATCGGTTCAATCGTTTCTTTATGTTCGATCCCGGTGGTGCATGGTGGTGGTTTTGTTGAATTCTCAAGACCAGTAGCTACGGCTATGTAGCATAGGTCAACATGTCATATTCACCTATACCTATCATCATTCAAATGTTTAGTTACGAGTGTAACAGTATGCATTTTGTTAACTGGATTGCGTTAACACTGAAAAGCTTTATCGTCCACATGTTCATGTGCCAAAGTGCGTCACCACATTATGACGGGTTATAAATGATGAATATGACATGCACTTTCACTCATAGTCCGCTTAAAATATACCTTGACAGACAATCTCATAAGTCACTTTGATGAGCCAGTCTTCCCGTCGTTAGGGGGAGATGCGAATGATCATGTTCGAGTAGAATGACTTGGAATTGTCGTAGTTTGTCCCTACTGTGTCTCACCAAGTTCCTTAAAGTGACGAGATTAAATACATGCTGCAAACATGTCTGTAAGGATTGTGTCCGGTCATGGACGTTCGTCACCTATAAATGGTGATATGGTAACATCACAAATTGTGGTAGATGGTGTTACTAGGCCGTGGATCTCATAGAGTATTGGGATGCCAGTTGGTTCGATAAATACTCTCGCTAAGAATGTATGCGAGTTTGGTACATGAAACTTGATCATATGATCAAATGAACTCATCTGTCTCATGTGATTCTGGATTATAGTCATCATTGGGGGATGCCTCAATAAATGCCAATCCATAAAGAGTACTCTATGAATAAAGCCGGTACGTGAGGATGTGGAATGTGAGTTTAATCGAACCATACTTCGTTGAAAATCTACAACGTTGTAGCCTTGGCCTAAAATGGAAACATATGCGATTTCAGTATAAACAAAGTGATAGCCCTTTGTTGAAGTGGTGCCGACACTCCAAAGATAAGATCTATCCGTATACTTTGTTAAAGCGAGTGAGAGAAGGAGTTAAACTCACCTCATTTCGCGAGGTTTCTCATGAACGCACTGGAATCGACTATGATGACACGAAACTTAGTTGTGTTATCGTAATGGATGTTATAGCATCCACTATCTTTTCAGTTAGATAATTTCCCAAACACTGACGTGCAGCTTGTGGTTAATTCTTATCTTAGTGGGGAACTAAGTTAAGTGATGGAAGGATCTCGTGGTAGATCAGACTCAAATCAAGTGTCTCCTGACCACGGAGCGCGTCGACAAGTGATTATCGGGAACGCATACTAAGTATATACTTGATTTGGAAGAGATATGAAGCTTTTGCATGTAAAACTAAGGGTTTATAGTGATGTACTCTTGTGAGACTAAGAGATTCCGCTAAATCCAAAGTTAAGAATGAAAGGATCTTGGGACACTTGATGATGCGTATTCATCAATCGGTTTAAGGCAATCTAAGGGACGGTTTCACTAAGAGACGATAAAGTAATGCCTATATGATTCCCAATGATTAGTCGAAGTCATCATAAGACTTGGCTCACTTAAATGATGATGCAGTCTTAAGAGAAAAGTACGGTATTATGTACTCATGTTTGACTCGATGTACTCATTCGTAATAATCCGGTAAAGCCACTGTGATGATGGCCTAGGATGCGCTCACGCAATGTCTGTGAATAACAAGAAGCTTGAAGCTCGCTCTATCTCGATAAAAGGACACTTGAAAATTGATACATGAATCTGCCCAGAATGTGTTGGTCTATCTTCCATATGACCTACAGGGCAGCTCACTTGCTGGAAAATGGTGAAATTGGTGCCATTGGAAAGGTTGGTGTCTACTTTCCAAGGAAACCAACCATTTGATCACATCCATCATGTTGAGTGACATATGACTATTGTTGCAAAGTAGGACAGGATATGTCTGGTAATTTGCTAAGTCAACTTTGATAGAGCTTTGTGATCTGCTCAGGTCGATCTAGGTTACGTACTGTATGTGAAAGCTATGGGTGTCTAGTTTTCATAAGTTCTTACAGTTTTGTTGATGCCTATTGAATCGAAGAAGTTATGACTGATTTAGTGCATGGAGTTCAAGACTTTAGAAAACTTGATATGTCTTTAGCGACTCTGCAATTTGGATGTGTCGCGCTCTTTTTGTCCTTAGACCAAAGTTTGTTTTTTCCCATTGGGTTTTCACTTGGTAAGGTTTTTAACAAGGCGACCTATGAGAACATCCATACAATGATGCATTGTACTTCTGTTCAACTTAGACCAAGAGGTATTTTTCCC
The DNA here is from genome assembly GCA_033398695.1 of Orobanche coerulescens. Classification (NCBI taxonomy): domain Eukaryota; kingdom Viridiplantae; phylum Streptophyta; class Magnoliopsida; order Lamiales; family Orobanchaceae; genus Orobanche; species Orobanche coerulescens. The sequence goes on along the minus strand of CM065815.1, from coordinate 110,670,241 downwards.
ACTGGGTTTTTCCTTGGTATAGTTGTGAGGGCAACTTGGCATCTGACTCCTATGATTTGAGGTACTCATCAGGGGTAGTCGTTATGTATACATCAGGGGGAGTATAGATGACATGTTATACTGGTGCGTTGCAATCTTTTCCTCATCAAGCCTTTATTTTTCCCATGGGGTTTTGTTTTGGCTTGGAATAGGTTTTTACGAAGGCAACATCTTCTACACCATTGTTGTATTAGTGCTCGACACAGGGGGAGTGTTTCGGGAATTATTATTCCCGTGATGTGTCTTACCTAATACTGATTGTAGATACATAGATGGAAGGTTTTAGATCCTTCTAGAGGTAGTAGGATGCTATTAGATGTGTTACATTATCTAAGAATCCTATGTATGAAAGGACTCTCATTGTAATGCCTATATAAAGGCCCCTCTATCATTGTTATGAATGCAATTGATTTGCTATCTTTTACTTTCTCCTGAAACAAGTACAAATTTTTTTATTACGGTATATATGATTTCTAGGAGTTTTATTTTATATATTGTTATTTCTTTCTTTTTACTTTTTATTTTTTTCCTTCTACGTACTTCCTTTAGTTTTTGGTGATAATTGTTTTTTAAAAGAAAATATTTTTTTGTGCATACTTTTTCCCTTCCATTTCATCTGAGCAAAGTTACTTTTTTTTTCTTGAATGCAGTTTGTTATGAATCTTCCAGATTTAAATTTTAGTACTGATGAAGCATTATCATCAACTGTCGGAAGAAGTCAATCATGTAGTGGAACCAAAAATTGGAATGACATTTGACACAACAAAACAAGCCTACAATATATATAACACATATGCAAGGAAGATTGGCTCCAGTGTTAGGATTCAACGAACGAACAAAAGCAAAGCTGATAATATCATCCAAGGCTAAGTATTAGTGTGTTCATGTGAAGGGGTTGACCAGAAAACTAAGACACCTCAGAAGAAAAGAAATGAGAGAAGGTGTCATTGTAAGGCTTTATTTGTAATCAAACGTGTTACCGGCGATAAGTACCAATTGATTGATTTCATGTCAGAACATTCTCATGATCTTCTTCCACTTGAGAATTCCTATTACTTGAAGTCCCAACGGAAATTTAAATTTTCACAAGCTGCAATTATGACTAAAATGCATTCATCGGGATTGAAGCAAGGACAAATTTTTTCCTATATGTGTGAAGAAGCCGGTGGAGTTCAAAATATGAATTTCACAAGATCTGATTGGAATAATTTTTTATAAAGAAAACGGGCAGACTTTCTCAAGAAAGGTGATGCTAAATGTTTCAACAAAAGAAACGTGAGAATAAACATTATTTCTACTCCTTTAAGACACATGCAGATGGTGATATTTGTGGTGTATTTTCTTGGGATGCAAAATCTAGATGGGATTATGGGTTAGTTGGTGATGCTATATGCTTCGATACTACATTTCGAACAAATAATTATGATATGTTATGTGCTCCAATTGTCGGTGTTAACCATCATGGACAAACATCGCTCTTTGATTGTGGTATGCTTGATGGTGAAACATATTATGCAAATTATGTGGTTTGCTACTTTTTTGGAGGCTATGGGGGAAAAACCCAAAGAGCATATTCATGGACCAGTCTTCAGCTTTATCAAGTATTGTTGATGAGTTATTGCCTGAAGCCCATCATGGATTGTGTTTGTGGCATTTATATCAAAATGCTGCGAAAAAACTTGAGTAGCAATGGATATAAATCATTTTCACGACAGTTCAAATCATGCATTTACAATCCAGAAACAATTGAAGAATTTGAGCAAAGCCGGAACAAGTTACTTGAAGATCATGGGCTTGAAGAGAATGAATGGTTACGAAGAACATATGGAGTGAGGAAGAAATGGGCTCTGTAACACCCCCAGAAATCATCCGGGAGTATCACACATCGTAGACCATTCTCACAAGGATCTACCATGCTAAACACTACAAAACAACCAACTGTTTGACCGTCCAGGGTCAAATAAGATAACGACACGGACCGATGAGGTCACACAATTAAATCAAACTAAGATAAATTCTTTACAACACATGCCCATGCAGGGGTCAAAGTATAAAAACGATATAGCACAGTGGAAGACTGAGAATAATTCAATCATACAACGACATCAAACTGAACACCCCAACTCTTCATCAATATCGCATCCCATCATCTTCCATGCCGATCCTGTGACTACTCCCACGAACTAAGCATACCTGAAACGCATGAAATGCATTTCCCCCATTCAAGGGGTTAGCAATTCGAATTTGCCATTAAAAGTATCATAACTATATAAAATGTAGCAAGCGAACAACAATCACAGATCATATAAAAACAACCATCTAATAATTATTCCCGAGAGGTTTTGGTGTTTAGAAAACAAAGCACTTTAAGCATTTAAAAATAGAATCATCATCTCGGGAATTTTAGGATTACAAAACCTTTAGGACCTCGGGTCCTAAGTTTTAGGAATAATTTCAAAATGTTAGGGTCTTAACCCAAATCTCAGTTCAAATCTCAATAGTTTTACAATACGAAAATATTTCCACAAATCGCTTGGGTATCAGCCCAATCATTCCATTTTCGTAAAACTTTCCTTTCACAAACTTTGTTCATCAAAACATGTTCTAGACTCCGTGATCTTCTGTAGGTTCATTAACCCACACAGTCTTAACCAAAAACAACAATCACAAATATCAATCTCAACTCCCTGATCCACTCTCACGAGTCACCGTAGGTTCAACTACCCATACGGTCTTAACCAAACACAACAGTCACAATCAATCTCGACTCCGTGATCCACTGTTATGAGTCACCGTAGGTTCAACAACCCACACGGTCTCAACCAAACACAAGAATCATAAATCAATCATGCTCGTGACCCTGTGATCGCTTGTCACGTGTCTCCATCGGTTCGACAACCCGCACAGCTTGAGCCAACACAACAATCACAATAACCAGTCCCGACCCCGTGATCGTTTGTCACAAGTCACTATAGGCCCCATCGGACCTACACGGTTAGATGTACTATGTCCTGGACCCATGATCGATTGCCATGCATCATCGTAGGTCTCGTCAGACCCGCACGACCCACATACCTAGTTCTAATCCCAGGATCGATTACCCTAAATCCTTGTAGGTCCCGTCGAACCCACACGAGTGAACTTATCATCACAACAAATAACTTTCACATTCACATTACAACAAATCCATACACGGCCAATTAATCACATTGATTACCACAACTGTACACATCCAACACACAGAGCGCAATCTCAACAATCCAACCATTATCAACAACACCACACAATCAACATATCTCATGATCAACACACAACAATATACACATCTGTGTGTACAATCAGACCAATACGATTATCACAATCCAACACAGTTCCACAACATTACACATACCAAAATAACACAACATCGCCAAGCATTCATGACAGTAGTTCATAATCAATTCACACGAACTATGTTTATGAAAGTAAACCAAACTTCACAAACCCAACATGTAATCTCTATTCACAAGATACAAATCGCATAAGCAAGATACTTGCCTCAATAACCGACACCTAAATACTCCTACGAACACGGCTCGGTAGAATAGCCCCGAATATCTACAATCTCGGCGAGAAACAACGACAACACAATCATTAGGAGGATAAGGACCAATAACAATGAAAATCACAACCAACGACCGAAAGAAACTCATTGAAACAAACATTAAATGTTCATGGTTCCTCAAGAACCCTAAAATCGAGATTCGGATTAAATGAAACCGAAATATGGATATAGAATCCATAGGATGTGTTCAACAATATCACATAACACTAATTGATTCATCATAATCGGACTAGAATCGAAATCAAGAACAAACCCCAAAAATGTCAACTCAAGGAAATCAAGAAAAGTACCTCGATCTGACGAAGAACAACGGATTATATGATGTTATAATCACCTAAGACCCTCCAACACACCTTGGAATGGACCAAAATTAGCCAAGAATCCGAACCCTAGTCTCACCCGTCCATACACCGTGAGAAGAAAGGAAGAAATGGTGAAATGAGGTGAAAAACGCGACTGTCCCATCTATACCCACAGAGACGCATGACCACACACTTGACTAAATGCTCGTGCGTTTGGTCATGCGCTGGGCCACTACCCAGCTTCTTCTCTCATGCACGAGCAGCCGCACAAGCACCCTGTCCCTGGCCATAGATCACTGGCCGGCGCTAGGGTGCCGCACGAGTTGGGCACACGATTTCTTGCTCGTGTGGTTTGCTCGTGTGCTACAAATGAGGGCTAGAATCGAGCCCGATACGGTTCCGAAAGCACCCAAAACATAACCAAATCAAAAGGGAGAGATATCATGTGTCCACAACACCTTCTAAGAGGCAAAACGACAATCAGAATACAATATGCCGTGTCACACAGGCATACACGTGATCATCACAACTTATGCAATGACAAGTCGTACCTGACGAACACCATAATACGGTACATCATACCGTATACAACAGAGAGATAATTATAAATAATCATCATCCACACAAAATAACCAGCACTAAACGACAAATAATTCTAGGCAAACGAAAATGAAAATCACGGGTATACATACTACCCCACTAAAAATAAGTTTTGTCCCGAAACTTAAACAAAATAATCACAATGCAACATAACAAAACACAAACGTTCAAACATCATATATCAAAAAAACTCGTGACTTCATGATCTACTGTCACGTGTCTCCATAGGTTCAACAACCCACACAGGATTATTTAAACCAAAACATCAGTCATCAAGCACCAAACATTAAACATCAAAAATCAGATTTCCGCACGAGATGCAATCCACCCTCCAGGAGTAGGAGCAGAACCCCGGTCCCCAAACATCTTAGCAACGGTCTCGCAATGCACTGCTTGGTGTCCCACTTGACCACACTCAAAACAGTTAATCGGCGTCTTCTTACAATTTGCACATACGCGACTCAGAACATTATAGTTGAAACATCTTGGTGTACCACCAAAAGTCAACGATACTGACTTAGATCCCTTGATCCTCCGATCAATGGAGAAGGTCCCACAAATGATTGATGCGAGGGTCAAGGTTTAGAAACCCCAATTCTTTTACCTCTTGATGAATCTCCAGACTTCTTCTGTCTCTTTTCCACGAACATATGCTCCATCAATGATAGAGTCATCTCGAATGCTGGATCTCCACCAACATCGACATTGTCTCCAGCTACTTGCCTCTGATCATGCGACTGGTCTTCATGACCATATGCACTGGGCTGATCGGTGCTCGTTAACGTACGAGTCACCTCACCACTCTCATGTCTACGATCACGACCACAACCTCGTTTCCTCAACATATCGAACATACAACCGCTAGGTACAATGGAACATAACATCGCAAACCAACATACCAAAAATACCAGCTCAACACAACATATCTACGTAAGACAACAAATATTAACATGACAAAAATATCCGCTCTGGATAATTACACAAATACAAGAACTACCACTGCAACAACTGGAATTTACCGTTGTAAACAAATCACATGACCATATCAATGGGAAACTCACGACCATTACCGATACAAACACGGCTGTAACAAACTACACATCATTGTAGTCAACCATTGGTAACATTCTTTTAAAATTACACGAGGTATTCATTCAAATTATAATATTTTAAAATCCTTGAGTTCGTATGATTTTTCAAAATAAGATTTGAAAATACTTTTGATACCTCGGGTTGTCTTACTAAAACTATAAGTGTCGTAACCATCTCGTTTTGAAATTATTTGCACAATAGTATTTCGGAATATCAAATTCTTGATAACAACATCTTCAAGATACCCACGTCATCACGTATCATCATCATTACAAATAACAAAATGCAAGGTAACAACATGTTACCACGCAATATCGTCACAATTAACAAAACACACGGTAATCCGCGACCATGCTCCCTTTGCATCGACCCCAGAGGTTTCACCGAACTATCACCGGGTGGACAAACCATTCATACTCTCACTAACCATTTCCACGGATCCACAACTACAAGCAAATCAAACCATGCGATCACAATATTTAGATATACAACCGAAATTCTTTAACAAGAATGGCAACATGACAAGTATATCAAAGGAATTTGGCCTCACACACAGTCGCTTTAGTCACAACTTTAGCCTATTTCCTTAAGCGATAAATCGATATCAAACACACATTGTAAATACGATTAGCATGCGTTAACCAACTCAATTTAGAAAATCTCCCAAGTCTGAATTTTTTAAATTTAAACCGAGTAATATTTTTATCTTTCACTATTTATTCTTGAAAATGACAATCACCCTTTTCTTTTAAAATACAAAAATTTTATGATGTAAAAGATTTTTAAAATTGTATACTCGAGTCATTTGAAAATAAAACCAATATGTCAAGAATCATTTCCAAAAATCCTCTCAAACACGACAAAAGATCCACGGCGGTAACATTTTACAAAATGACCAAGATACTTCAAAATATATCTTTCAAATAGCGTCGCAAGGTCTCATCCAAAAATACAAGGTCAGCTCGCCAAAAATCCAAACCACTTCTCAAAATCCACACTAAGCCGCCATTTAACCGCGCCGTCAAAACATTTTGAAAATTAATTTTCCACAAATATACTCAAGTCTATGAAATTTTCAGAAACCATTTACAAACACGCACACGCAGCGGGTAAAACTACCAATAAAATCACATTTGCAGTAAATAACCACAATTAACCAAAAGCATTTGACTCCCAAACATATGCTTATCCGACATTCAAAATTACTAGTTTTAACAACACAACTTCATAACACCAAATTCAGACAACACTCGGCATAACCTGTCTCGGTTCTCACGAATTCTTTCACCGACACACTTTCTAAAACACATCAATGTTCAGCAATTCACAACACGTTACATCACTCAGAATTCAATCCATCAATATATCGTAATCGTTACATACTTAATATACCACAAGTATCAATCCGGCACAACACGCACATAACGGAGTCATCGAACACCAGATATAAAAGAGAAGACTTACATCCATAGATCGCACGAAGATGACGGTCGCCCACGATAGGAATCTCAACCGACAGCACATGCGACATGATGTGACTGTTGGAATTCGGTGCCTAAAACGAAGGCCCAGCGGAAGAGGTAAAATGAAAATTAATTCGATCTGAATCCCTATGAGGATCGATCGAGCTACGCATATATGAATATAAAATAAACAAAGGAAGATTCGAAATCATACCCTTGTCATCCGTTGATTATATGGAGTTTCTTCTCTTGAGCTATTCCCCAAACGATCCAAAATGCTCCAAGCCCTTGGATCATCCAACGCCGAAAAACCGCGTCTCTACTTGTCACGCGTCGGAGAAACGAACGGAATGACAAAACTCGATTAACCTCTAAGGTTACGGCTAGAATCAAGTAATGAAGCTTTGATTATAACACTCTAAGTGTTTTAATATTTAATCTCTCATTTTAATCTCTTGATATTTTCTCCAAGAATATATCTCAAGAACAAGTAATAAATGTGAAGACTTGAAGAAAACTTTTCTCTCCCTCTCTCCAGCTCAAATCACGTATGGAATGGGTGGTTGATTTGCTGGGAGAAGTCTTCCTTTTATTCCATTTACAAATCCCACAAAATTACCTTTATCCTTATTTTAAGAGATATCTTATCTCTAATGTCATAAGTCCTCCACCAACCAAATCAAGACTAAGACCAAGGCAAGACATCAAAGTGGGGTGGCTTCTAGAAGGAATCGGACGAGTTCGGTTCGTTTTGGACTCCCTTGAGTCCAAATGGATAAACTCCGATTCCGTTCCGATGTATTTATATTGATTAATTAATCTAATTAATTAATCATATCAAATACATAATGACATAATTAATTTCCCCAAGAAATAATTATATTCATGAATTAAATTAATCACCCAGTAATTTATTTAATTCATTAGGCCGTAAATTAATTTATCCAATAAATTAATTTAGACATCCAATGTCCTTAATATTCATTATGAGAGAATAAGCTTGATTCATTCCGTCGTCAATCCTATTGCGCGACTCGGTAGGTTCGTCTCAGTCAGCAATGGGAGGAACCAAAGAGTAGTTGCACCACCTAGCCAGCCTGGCGTCCTACACTGTACCCCAACTAAGAACGAATGATTGGGATCATTCAATAACCATTCTGTCGTGAATACCAGTATACATATAAACCCTTCTTTCAAATGTCCCGATCAAGTTATAGGGTCACGGTCAGTCAAACCCTATCTGTACTTGACGCTATGCATGCGTTAATGCAAATCGAGATCATCGAGCTCTCGTGTATCCAATACAACTAGCTCTAATGCTTTGGCCAAAGACTTATGATCTCATCTGCCAATAACTGCATAGGACATTTAACCCGCTCACTAACGGGAGAAAGAATTCTATCTTGGTATTCAGTAGGACCTGCTACTTACCCGTCAAGATGCACCTCGAGGTTGACCCCCGCCTTCCGGTTTACAGGGTCGAACTACTCTAATGAAAATCTTGACATCACAAGCACATCCCTACTAAATCCTCAAGTCGAAGGTTCACGAATACCTATCACGACCTTTCGATTCCATCATTGACTGTCCCGGAGTGAAATCCGTGTGACGAATCGAGGGTGAGTCGGTTCGAGTATACTAATCCAATTAGCATACCTATAACGTGTGCTCCCACTAACCATTAGCGTTCGACAGGCACTCTCCATGTCAAAGAACACGTCATATAAGTCTTCACATAAACTTAATGCCCATTTAAGTTTCATCGACTTGCGAACGATTAAGTATTTAAGCTATAAACCTTTCCAGTGCCGACTTCCTTATCCAATAAGGAGTGGAACGTTTTGCTCTCAAATACATGGACTAGTTTCTATATGTATATTTACGAGTTAGGAACGCCAGTAACTACCAGTAAATAAAGAAACATTCATTGCCTTATATAAATAATTTACATAATTAAAAGTACAATGCCCTCACTCAACATCCTCTGAGTGGCATTCGAGGGCATATTCCTAACAATCTCCCACTTGCACTCAATGCCACACACTATGGTATCTAATACCCATATTCTCCAGATGACGCTCCAAGCTAGTCTGAGAAAGTGGCTTGGTCAGTGGATCAGTTGTCGGCTGAGTCTACTCTGTGCAGCACAATATATCCCTTGCGAACAAATTCTCTTACGAGATGATACTTCCTCTCAATATGTTTGGTGCTGTTGTGAAACCTCGGCTCCATGGCCTGCGCTATAGCTCCGTCGTTGTCGCAGTATAGTGTAACAGGCAGTTCAGCACATGGTATCACTTGAAGTTCTCCCAGAAACTTCTTAATCCAGAACCCCTCCTTGGAAGCCTCCGAGGCTGCTTGATACTCAGCCTAACAGGTGGAATCAGCAGTCGCGCTTTGCTTGGCGCTATGCCAAGATACTGCTCCTCCATTAAGAGTAAATATGTAGCCAGAAGTAGACATCGAGTCGTCCTTCAGTCCTTGGAAGTCCGAATCAGTGAATCCCACCACATCCAATTCTCCACCGCCATACATCAGAACCATATCTCTAATCCTTCTCAAGCACTTGAGAACGTTCTTTACGGCAGTCCAATGTTCCCTACCTGGGTTTGCCTGAAACCTTCTCACCACGCTTACAGCATGCGCAATGTCAGGTCTCGTACACAACATAGCATACATAAGGCTACCCACGGCCGAAGCATATGGTATATTACCCATTTCCTTCCGTTGTTCGTCACTTTGAGGACACATCTTCAAGGAAAGTTTTATTCCATGTCGCATCGGTAGGAACCCTCTTTTAGAATCATCCATCTTAAATCGCTTTAAGATTTTATCTATATAGAGGGTTTGGGAAAGACCTATTGTTCTCTTCGCTCTATCCCAGTAGAGTCGAATACCAAGAATATAGGTAGCTTCTCCCAAGTCTTTCATGCAGAAATTACTCGAAAGCCAAGCTTTCACAGAACTGAGCATTCCCACATCATTTCCTATTAGTAGAATGTCATATACATATAGTACTAAGAATGCGATCTTGCTCCCACTAACCCTCTTATATACACAAGGTTCCTCTTCATTTTGCACGAAGTCAAACTCTTTGACCGCCTCGTCAAAACGAAGGTTCAAACTACGCGACACTTGCTTCAGTCCATAAATGGAACGCTGAAGCTTGCACACTTTTGGAATATCGACTTCAGACACAAAGCCTTTAGGCTGCTCCATATAGATTTCCTCCTCGAGGAATCCATTAAGGAAAGCCGTCTTTACGTCCATTTGCCATATATCATAATCGTGGTAGGCAGCTATAGCAAGCATCATGCGAATAGACTTGATCATGGCTACGGGCGAGAAGGTATCGTGGTAATCGATCCTTTCTTTCTGGGTATATCCCTTTGCCACAAGCCTGGCCTTATAGGCGTCAACCTTGGCATCACCATCAGTCTTTCTCTTGTAGATCCACTTGTTCCCGATAGGCACTATGCCCTTGGGGCGGTCTACTAGAGTCCAGGCCTGATTGACATGCATCGAGTCTATCTCAGCTTCCATAGCTTCACGCCATTTCGCGGAGTCTACATCCACCATCGCTTGGTCATAGGTCGTTGGGTCAGTCTATTGGCTATCACTTGGAACCTCATGGAGACCTGATTCCTCCAAGTGCACAAGTCCATACCTGTCAGGTAAATGAGACACCCTACTAGACCTACGAGGTGGTTGTACTTGTGTTTCAGAAGGTTCGGTTCCAGTGTCTTACACAGATGTCTCCAGAGGAGTTGCATTGTATTCTTCTAAAGAAATACTTCTACCTGCTCCGCCTTCTTGAATGAACTCATCTTCCAGGAAGTGTGCTTGTAAAACAACAACAATCTTTCGATCTTCAGGCATGTAGAATAGATATCCCATCGTCCCAGACGGGAATCTAATGAAACGTCCCTTCGCAGACCTAGCTTCCAACTTCTCCACCTTAATATTCTTGACATAGGCGGGACATCCCCAAATCCTAATATGATTAAGACTTGGTTTCCTGCCCTCCCACATCTCATGTAGAGTTTTAGGAACAGATTTGGAAGGACATCTGTTCAAGATGTAAGCGGCAGTCAGGAGTGCATACCCCCACAGGTAAATCGGTAAGTCAGTATAGCCCAACATGGAACGGACCATGTCCAACAAGGTCTGGTTCCTTCTTTCTGACACACAATTTAATTGAGGAGTACCTGGAGGTGTTAGTTGTAAAACTATTCCATGTTCCTTAAGGAACTCATCAAACTCCATACTCATATAGTCGCCACCTCGGTCCGACCGAAGTGCTTTGATATGATTACCAGTTTGTTTCTCGACTAGGGCCTTGAATTCCTGGATTTCTCAAAGGCCTCGAATTTATGTTTCATTAAGTATACATAACAATACCTAGTATGATCATCTGTAAACGTAATGAAATATTGATATCCGTCACGTGCTGCTTCTAAAGCACCACAAACGTGGGTATGGATTAATCACAGTTTATCAGCGGCTGGATTCTAAACCCAAAAGAAGTGATCCTATGTCGGTCGCCTCGACACTATGCCCGCTTCCGACTGTGATCATAACTTCTCCAGCTCTAAGCTTCCTACTTTGTTCCAGATCCTGATTCGCGGTGTTGTTACCCAAAATATTATCCGGAGATGATATGATGGAATGGACGAATAACAAACAAAATGCGAGATCACGTCCGTGGGGAAGTAAATAACACAAGATTTGTCGGGGTTGTTATTCCCGGGCTTGAATGCTCTCGCGAGATATTATTAATACGAATACTTGGGAGTACAAATATTAATGTTAGAGTACAATTAAAATGAGTGTAAAGACCCTTGTTATCTTAGCTCTTGAGTTATGAAGATTGCCGGAAGAACCAGAGTTGAAGTTCTGTGAGTTCTTGTTATAAAGATGAGGAGTTCTCTGTATTTTTTGCTGTGTGTAATCGTGTTAACGTTATCACTCCCCTTTTGCCAATGTTTTAGGCCTTCTATTTATAAGAGAAGAGGTTGCTGGGATGTCCCTGTCCACCATGGGCGATCGCCGTTCCTTCACTTAAATAAGGCGGGCGATCGTCCCAGCACGTGGGACTGTTTCCTTAAAGTCCGCAGCTGCTGCTGGCAGCCAGATGCGCGAACCAATGAGGAGGCGACAGGTGCCTCACCTCGCTGTCTTGGGCAGTCCCACCTAGGACCTTTCGGCGGGTCTGTCGGTAGGTGAGGCCGTCCTTATCACTGACAGCTGCTGATGGGCTGGAGTAAAGCCATCTCTTGCGGCGCCTTTTGTGGATCTGCACATGGCTCTCCACCCGAGATTCGGTCTTCGCAGACTTTGATGGGTGTCGGATTCACACGTGGCATGGGACGGTCGTCCCTGGTCGGACAATAGAGGCGATCGCCAAATGCCAATAGGTGATCGCCTTGGATGTCGACTTCTAGGCGCTTGCCCAGCCTCTGTCTTCTTTGGTTGGATTCTGACCATTATGCTGATCGCCTTTGAGGCGTATGAATCGCCGCACAACAATTTCCCCCCAGCTCGCTCCGATGTTGAAGATGTGGGGTGAGGTGGCTTTGCTGGCGATCGCTTGTTTTAAGCGAGCAACTCATCTTCTTATGAAGCGGACGATCATCCCCCGGATGAACTGATTTTGAATTTGGCCGATCTCCTCGGACGTTGGAAAGAGCGAGAAGTGGAGGCGGGCTTTGAAAAGTCACTGGGACACGCGTTGCGCTCCCGTTGGGGGAGTCCGACGGTTTTTATCATACTTGTCATCTGGCGTGCCCTCAAAATGATGCGTACGTGGGTTTCGAGGGCTGCATTAAATGCGGCTCACCCGACGGTTGCACTTCAGCCCTCGAGATTCCGCTTATTTGCCTAGAAGTCCCTGCTCTCGCCTATAAAAGTGGATAGGGCTACTGGGGTTAGATCTTTACGCGCTCTTGCCTTTAGAAGAAGACTTGGCTGAAATTTCTTCAAGCTCCGTGCGCCGATCGACGTTCTCTCTAGGTAAGAACAGAAACTTTTCTCCCTCCTTTCTCTTTGAACATGTCTGGAGGAGGATCCACCGTGTATGAGGTGGGTAGTACTTTCGCCGCCGCGACTTCGACTGCCAGGGATGAAACCTCCGCAGATTTTCACGCAGAGATGGCCGTCGAGACCATTCGCACTAGGATTGAACCCGCGGAGGTTGAAAAGCTTTTCAACGAGGCAGACGCGGCAAGGTCGGCGGTGGCGGAGCAGAAGCGCTCGCCGGTAGACGAGGATGAGGCAGTGAGACTGTATTGGGAGCAGAACAGTGCGTTCGGTCGGGCCTTTCTGGAATTTTCCGAGCTTATAGAGAGTCTGTCCGGACCACATCCTCAGTTTGATTTTCGTGCATACTCGGTCGCCCACCCCTATGAACCCGTAAAGCAGACGTCATTTCGGGCCGCGGACCACTCCCCGTGGACCCTCGATCAGATCAGGAGTTCGGAGACTAAGAAGGGCTTGAGTCATTGGAGGGCGGAGTTCCATGTCCCCTCCGATGTCTCACTGTATGTGCCCGCCGAGAACGAGCGCGCCGACCAACCTCCCGAGGGTCTGGTCGCCATTAATGAGTTGATCATGGGGGCCGAATTGCGGTTCCCATTGCCGTTCGCCGTGTCATACCTGTTGACCGCCTGGAATGTGGCACCGCTCCAACTGACGTTGAACGCTTGGTTGCAGATCGTCAGTACTTTAACTCTTTTTGGCAGTCACCGGCTATTCCGTCTTCCTTCTGCGCTAGAAATGAACTACCTCTTTAAGCTGACGGCGCAGTAGGGTTCAGTTGGCGGCTACCACATTCAGGGTCGCATGGCCCGGGTGGTCCTTGAGGTGCCGAACAAAGTTCGGGGCGACCTGACAAAATGGTGCTGGGTCGGCGGAGCATGGAAGTCGGTGGAGAGCGATAAGCCAGATGATCTAATTTGGTTTTCTTTTTGCAGGATCCCTTGTTCCAGCGGCCGGCGACCTTCCATTTGACTTTTAGATCATCTGGGAGTGAATCCGCGGTCTTCCGGACAATTACATCGACGCTTGCGTGATCAACAATGAAGCTCATTGGTTGGGCGCTCGGTTGTTTTGCTTTCCTCGCCATTTGAAGGTCCCAGGTACAAATGTTTACGATCCCCTTTCTGCTTGACGATCGCCTTTGATTGAAAGAGATATCTAACCTGGTTGAATGTCTTCTTTGATAGAGATCTACTTCCCCTACTACTCCGAGCAGCCGAGAGAGATCACTATGTCGAACCCCGGCCTTATGAATCGTCTCCGCCAAGAGAAGAAGGCGGGCCGTGCCCCTGCAACAACGACTCATCCTATCCCCGAGGCGAGACCTCTTATGGTGCCGATCGTCGAGCCAGAGGCTCGGGAAGAGGAGCATCTTCAGCGCAACCGCAGAAGGCGGAGGCCAGAGGAGCCTTTGCCAACTGTTGCTGCTGAGGCGTCCGTAGTGGTGCCGCCGGTCGCCGCGCCTCCTATTTCTGCTGTTCCAATGGCGGAGGGGCCTATGCCCTCATCGGCCTTCCTACAGGCCATGGCGACTGCCGACGCCCAGACCCCGCGGGGCAAGCCTTTTTTCGGCCGTAACCCCGAGAAGGTCGAAAGGTAAGCTTGGTTGATCTGTTGAGTTAAGCCATTTATGTAGGGGGCATACTAACTCCTTTGTTCTTGTTGCAGGGTCCACCTTGCCGAACCGAACTGCTCGCTGATGGTGTTGGACTTCCTCACGAGCAGGTCTCCCTGCGAGCCTAGCGATGTCCCTCACTATGTCTCTCGGGATATCTCCTCCCTCTGAAGGCTTGGACGACCGACTTGGATGCGATCGTGCGCCGGCGGTCTGAAGACGCAATGCAGGCGACTCTTGCCCTGACCCTCCAAGCGGCGACGATGGCCGCTCAAGCTGTTAAGGATTGTGAGGGACGGCCCTCTACTGCCCATCTCCATTCGGACCTCGCGGCTGCTCGGAGTCGGAACGCTGAATTAGTCGAGAAGATTGCAACGATGGAGAAGGAGTACGCTGAGACGGCTAAGCGGGCTAAACAGGATCTCGACCGGATGAGGCAGGAACTCGACCGGGCCCGGGCGGCGACCGACCGGATGCGCGATCAGATAACAGAGGCCCGTCAGTTGCATGCGGTCTCACAGGAGGAGGCGACTGCGATGAAGGCGGTAGTGGATCGGTTAAATGGCGAGTTGGAGTCGTCGAAGGGGGAGCTGTCCGCCAAGGTTGTCGAGCTCCAAGATGCAGACAAAACCATCGCGGGGCTGAAGGAGAAGTTGGAGGCGACCGAGGCCGATCCCTTTCTCAACGTGGAGTATGTCGGCGAGTTTGCCTATTACATGGCTTACGCTGACGCCATACGCGCTGCCAAGAAGGGAGGGCTCGAGGTCGGCCCTCTGATCGATAACTTCAAAGCCTACGTGCTTGAGCATCCCCTGCAGCCGTCCTTCTTTGTGCCGATCCTTGACCTCACCGACCTCAGAATCGACCTGGGCTGGTATCCGTCGCCGGACAAACTCGTTCATCCGGAAGCCGGCGAGGAAGCGCACGACAATACAGCTGCTGGTGACGAAGGCCAGGCGGGGGCGGCCTGAGTCCGACCGCTTACATTTTGTCTTCCCTTGTAATTTTTCAGTTTCTTCGTGTTTTGCCTTCGGGCGTATGTACAAATAACTTGAATGAAATAAAATATATAATTGCATCTGATTCCTTGCTTGTACGATTGTCTATCTGAATCTTTCGCAATTGACTTTACACAAGTGTTTGAGGAGTGTTCGTTGTATGTATAGCTCTGAATGTATTGGCATACTTAAAATTCTTACTTGTAAATTTATGAACAAAACCGATCATCATATGTGTGTTTGAACAAAGCCGATCGTATGTGGTTCCGTCCTCTTGATCGCATGCATGGTTCCGTTTTGCCCCTTGTTTTTGTTTACTTGGTAAAAGTAAGGGAACGAAAATAATTCATTTAGTGAGCTATCTTTAGTTTGGTTCTTGCGATCTTCAATTTTGTTGATTCCTCGAGGGAGGCCGAACGTCCCGACCTGGAAAGACTTCGTACAATCGTGGGGTTCGATGGAACTGACCTATATGACTATGTGTTGGCACGAGCGACATTCCGTCTGATGGTTAACTTCTCGCGACTCACTTAATTGTGAGGGTCCACCGTAGGCTACGTTTTGCCTCACAATGTAGCAAAGGGGCGGTCGGTCTTTGCCTGGAGGAGTCCTTGCATCGGGCGCCTTCGGATAAATCGACTTCGCTACCGTGGCTTGTTAGCACTTTTCTGCCTAAGAGGGCATACATTGTGATGGGTGAAGTACGCATCGCATTGTTCAGGTCCACCATCTTAGATGATGGATCTGAGGACGGGCGAGCGTGTCCGCTGATCTGCTTTGGAGGGTCCTTCGGCTACGCCCGCCTCGTACTTAAACGAAAGGGCAGGCAATCTCTGCCCAAAGGAACCTTGCATGGACGGGCTATCGGTTCCATCGACTCCCAAAACCATGGCTGCACTTTTCTACCTCGGATCGCCATGTTAGATGACGATCCTCGACGGTAGACGTTGTGCTAGGGGGGGCGATCGCTAGCACAGGTCCATCAGGTTAGATGACGACCTCTCGGAGGGCGAGCGAGTCGTCCTCTTTTTTATTTGTTTGTTCTGTCTAGGCGAATCATATAGAGGGGATCAGAAAATCTCATTAAGCTCTTTGTACATTGGGTAACTGAATACAGAGTTTTTATTGATAGTATTTCTTCAAATGTACGGTGTTCCAGGGATATTGGTCTGGAGTGCCGTCTGGGTGTTGGAGTTCGTAGGCTCCTCTGGTCAGCCATTTGGATATCCTGAAGGCCCCCTCCCAATTCGGGCCAAATACTCCCTTGTGAGTATGGACCTTTTTGAGGACTAGGTCGCCCACTTGGAACCGCCTTTCCTTGACCTTCGAATTAAAGAATTTCTCGGATTTCCTTTTGTGGATTGCGTTCTTCATTTCCGAGGTGAGTCTTCGCGCCTCGAGCATGTCCAAGTCGATCCGTCGAGCTACATCATTATCCGTCGTCATTTCTTGTGCAGTTAGGTGGCTGAGGACTGCGATCTCTGAAGGGATCACTGCTTCTATTCCGAAGGCGAGGGCGAATGGGGTTTCGCCGGTTAAATTTCGAGTCGTCGTTCGGTAGCACCACAAAACATCCGGGAGCTCGCTCGCCTATCGTCCTTGTTTGGATTCGAGTCTTGCTTTGATCGTGTGTTTGAGAATCTTGTTTACAGCCTCTACCTGCCCGTTCGTCTGAGGGAGGTAAGGGGTCGAGAATAGTTTTTTAGTTCCCCATTTCTCGCAGAATTGCATAACTTCCAAACCGTCGAACTGTTTTCCGTTGTCGGAGATGATAGCATGTGGTAGACCGAATCGGAATATGATGTTCTTCCAAATGAACTTGATCACTTGTTCTTGGCCGATCTTGTTCAGTGGCTCGGCTTCTGCCCATTTCGTTAAATAATCGACCCCCATGATGGCAAATTTACATCCCCCTGGCGCCGTCGGCAAAGCACCGATGAGGTCGATGCCTCATTGGGCCAATGGCCACGGACTGTACATAGAAGTGAGCTGCTCGGGGGAGAGTTTGATTTTCGGGCCCATCAATTGACACCTATGACAAGATCGGGCATAGGAGATCGCATCTTTTTGTAGTGTAGGCCAGAAAAAGCCTTGCCTGGTCGTCTTGTGGATGAGAGCTCGCCCTCCATCGTGATTTCCACAGATCCTGTCATGGATTTCGGCTAAAACGAGTCGGCCTTCCTCCGGCATAATGCACTTGAGGAGAGGTAGGCTGAAAGCTCGCATGTAAAGCTGGTCATCCAATAGGGTGTATCTGGTCACTCGGAGCTGAAGCTGGCGAGCTTTGATCCGATCTGCGGGGACCGTTCCGTCCTTTAAGTATTTAATGAACAGAGTCATCCAGTTCTCTCCGGCGATGGCAACTGTGGTGACCAGGCTTCTGCCGATCACCGATTTCGCTGACTTCATGGTTTGGATGTTAGAGAAGTCTGCCGCCCCATATGACGATGCGAGTTTGGATAGGGCATCGGTATGGGAGTTGTGCTCTCTCGGGACTTGTTCGATCAGCACTTCTTCAAACTTTGTGCACATTTCGGCGACCAATTCTTGATAACTGATCATTTGTTCGCCGCGCGCCGCATATATCCCCTTGACTTGGTTCACGACCAAGAGGGAGTCCATGAAGATGTGGAGGCGACAAACTTCCAGGGCAAGTGCTAGATCGAGCCCGCCTACCAAGGCTTCGTACTCGGATTCATTGTTGGTCGCTCGGAACCCGAAACGAACAGCATTTATGAAACTTTGGCCGTCGGGCTGATGAGAACAATCCCTGCCCCAGCTCGCGAGCTGGTCTCCGAGCCATCTACATACAATTTCCAGGCAGGACGGCCGACCTGGGTCGGACTGGGCGGGAACGTTAGTTCCACCACAAAATCCGCCAGAGCTTGGCCTTTGATCACCGTGCGAGGAGCATACGTGACACCATATTGGGAGATCTCCAGTGACCACTTGAGGAGTCGCCCGTTGGTGTCTCGTCGGTGCAGAACTTGCCTTAGGGGGAGAGTCGTCAGATCCTCTACTTGGTGTTCGAAGAAGTAAGCCCTCAGCTTGCGAACACTCATGACTAATGCGTAGGCGAGCTTCTCCAGAGGCGTGTAATGCATTTCGCATCATGGAGCGCTTGACTAACGAAGTAGATCGGCAAGTGGGCTTGCCCCTCTGCTCGCACTAATACAGCGCTCAGCGCGACCTCCGAGGCCGCCAGGTAGAGGAATAGCTTTTCGCCGGGGATTGGCTTCGCCAAAATTTGGGGATTAGACAGATACTCCTTGATTTTGGCAGATGCCATTTGAATTTCCTTCGTCCATGCAAATTTCTTATTCTTTATGGTGGCGAAGAATGGCTTACTTTTGTCTCCGAGCCCAGAAATGAAACGGTTAAGGGCTGCTAGACAACCCATGAGACGTTGCACCTGTTTGACATTCCGTGGCTCCTGCATGTCAAGGATCGCCTGGATCTTGGTGGGGTTCGCTTCGATCCCCCTTTGGCTCACGATGTGCCCGAGGAACTTTCCGTAGCTTACCCCCAAGTTGCATTTCTTGGGGTTCAGTTTCATGTTAAGTTTCTCGAGGATGGCGAACGTCTTGGCAAGGTCTTTGAGGTGATCTTCCTTTTTGAGGCTCTTGACCATGATATCGTCATTGTAAACCTCCATTGTCTTGCCGATCTGATCGGCGAACATCCCGTTGAATAGTCGTTGGTAGGTCGCCCCCGCGTTTTTCAGGCCGAACGCCATTCGGACCCCAAAGTACATGTCTTTTTTCGTGTGGAACGACGTGTGTTTTACGTCTTTCTCCGTCATTGGAATCTGAAGGTACCCGGCGAAGGGGTCCATAAACGACATCATTTCGCAACCTGCCGTGCTATCGACCAAGTGGTCAATATGAGGCATTGGAAAGTATTCTTTCGGACATGCCGCGTTGAGGTCGGTGAAATCGATGCATAGCCTCCATGATGTCGTCAATGTAAACCTCCATGGTCTTGCCGATCTGATCGGCGAACATCCCATTGACTAGTCGTTGGTAGGTCACCCCCACGTTTTTCAGGCCGAACGACATTCGGACACAAAAGTACACGTCTTTTTCTGTGTGGAACGACATGTGTTTTACGTCTTTCTCCGCCATTGGGATCTGATGGTACCCGGCGAAGGCGTCCATAAACGACATCATTTCGCAACCTGCCGTGCTATCGACCAAGTGGTCAATATGAGGCATTGGAAAGTGGTCTTTCGGACATGCCGCGTTGAGGTTGGTGAAATCGATGCATAGCCTCCATGAGTTGCTCGGCTTTTTGACGAGCACTGCGTTGGCTACCCACTGTGGCTCGTCGGTAGCTACTCCGATCAGTTTGTTGTCGAGTAGCTTTTTGACTTCTGCGTCGAGTACAGCGTACTTCTCAGGACCGAATTTCCTACGTTTCTGGTGAACATGCTTCCTTGCCGGTTCGATCTTTAGATAGTGCCAAGCGTGTTCAGGACTAATGCCGACCATATCTTGATGCAACCAGGCAAAGATTCCGATGTTCTTACGTAGTAAACTGATCAGATCATCTTTTAACTCGAGACCGACGCTTGTGCCGATCTGAACTTCCCGCTCCGGGCGAGCCGGATCTATTGTTATACTTTCCAACTCTTCAATGGGGATGGTCACTTCTCGCCTGGAATGACTGCCGGACTCGATCCTTGGATCAATATCGAGGCTTGGCTCGAAACCAATCCTTGGCTCGATGTCGTCCGACAATTTTTGCGAGATGCCGTCCTCTGAGTCGGGTTGGTATGAGGTGCTTGGCTCGTTGATCTCCATTGGTTTAATGTCGATCGCCTCAATGTTATAAATAGCACGGGAAACATTTAAAGGGGAAGTTACGACAGAGGAGTAATTCAAACATTTCTTTGCCATTAGCTGGTCTCCTTTTATAGTACCGACCGTCCCATCGACAGTGGGGAACTTGATACAGTAAAAGAAAGAAGAGGCGACCGCCTCAAAGGTTTCTAGAAAGGGCCGACCTAGGAACCCATTATAGATGTTGGGCCTATCTATGATTAAAAAATTGAGGTTCCTAGTGATCTTAACCTTGGTATCATAACAGCATATTAGCTCGACAGAGAGCTTGATCCTTCCGTAGGCTTGGACCGTGTTGTCGCCAAACCCTTGAAGCACGGTATCAAATGGCTTGATGAACTTGGTTAGGTTTCCGAGCTGGTCCAGAGCAGATTTGAATATGATGTTGCAAAAGCTCCCATTGTCAACCAGCACGCGGTCGACCATTTTCCCAAGGCTACATGCAGAGATTACCAATGCATCCTCTTTGGGGCACTGCACTCCCTCCCTATCCTTATTGGAGAAGGAGATGAGCGCGTCTTTGGAGATGGTCGAATCTGGGGGAACCACGACATGGACTCTGGTGAAAACCCTCAGCTCGGCCTTCTGCTTTCTATTTGATATGGTGGAAAACGGGGAAAGACCTCCGAGGTTTCCACCTCCCAACTGAAGCATATTGATCCGGCCGCCGGGGTTGATCGGAGGGATCGACTCGTCTGAGTACTCCGACTCGTTTTGCTTGATCCTGGCGACCGGATTGGGAGGGACTCTGTCATTCTATCGGCGATCGCGCCCCCCGGTCCTTTCTGCCCGGGGTTCTGGCTTGGTCACCAAATTGTCCAGCTTGCCTTCCTCGAACAACCTACAGAGTTGTCTGAGGAGGTCGCGGCACTGGATGGTGTTGTGGCCGGGACTTTTGTGGTAGGCACAAAATTTGCTGCGGTCCAGATGACCGTTGTCCCTCATCGACTTCAGCTTGCTAAGCCATTCACGCCCCTTGATGGCGTTGAAGATATGGGCCGGAGACAGATTGAGGTTGCGAAAGAGGTGAACTTCTACATCCTCGAAGGCCTTGAACTCACCGGGCGGCTTTGAGACCGCCTTTCTGGGTTTGGCGACCGCCTTTTTCGGGATGGGAGATGGCGCCTTCCCTTCTCCGGTAGATCCCTTGCCTAAGCGAAGGGTGAGCATCCTGTGCCTGGCCAGAATGTCGGCTGCCTTGAAACAGAAGGTCACGTAGGTTGGGGGGATGTCCTTCGTGATGTGCCTGAACATGGGTGAATGGCCATAGAATCCCCCTAGGACCGAGTAGAGGGCGAGCTCATCGCTAATGGGCTCGCCAGTGAGGACTATTTCATCCACCCGGTCGATGTAGTCTTCATCGGGCTCGTCCTTCCACTGCCTGATCTTCATCATGCAGTGGGGGCCTTCTGGCCGAGCGACTTTGGCAGCAAAATACGACCTGAAGTCATTCGCCAGCTTCTCAAAACAGTTGATTGAACGCGGTGGCAGTGAGACGTACCACCTATGGTCAAGATCGCCCAATGTCAATGGGAACATTCGGCACTTCGTCCCGTCGATGCCCCGCATCCGGTCATGTAGATCCGGAACTTGCTCAAGTGGGTCTCAGGGTCTGATCTCCCCTCATATAAAGGTGTTTGAGGAGGAGCGATCTTCGGTTGTATAGGGGCAAGCTCGATCTGGACCGCGAGCGGCTCATTCGGTCCGACGATCGATCTCTTGGCGCCTGCCCCAGTTTCTATGAGCGTCTTCATTTCATCGAGATGGCGCTGCATTGCGGCCATTGCCGTAGCCTGACTGCTCGCAGTTTGGCTCTCGGAGCGGGAGCCGAGGCGATCATGTACCGATCTCCTGGCCCTGTCGTATGTGACGAGGTCTCTGCCGCCGAGCTCAATTCTTTGGCGAGCGGGAGCCAGACGGCCAGCCTGTCTTCTGGGCGTTGGGTATGCTAAACTCCTTGTGACGGATTCGGACTCCGATGTTTCACGACTGGGGCCCGAATGCCCGGGTCGCCATGAGGGATCACTCCCTAGGCGGCTGAAGACCGAATCGTACCGCCTTACGAGTGCCTTTTCCTGCGGCTCGGGGCTTTCTGACGATTTCTCGACATATAGCCCCTTGAGCTTCCGCTTGCCCGCACGGTGGATGGCTAATGGAGTAATGGTGGGCGAGTCGCATGCTTTCCGTCGCTCCCTTAGGATGGCCATGGCCTCCTCGATCTGTTCTGCGGTTTGGAATTGATCGAGTGAGATGCTGGGGCCATCCCTCGGGGGCGGGAGTGAGAGTCTGGCGTCGCCGCGATTGCCTTCCGCCGCAGGTTGGGACTCGGATTGAGCCGGAATAAGGTGTCCGGCAGATCGCAGGGTGGCTCTTTTCGAGGTCGTGGCAGACGTCATGATTCTGAAGGTTTTTATTTGAAGAACAGTGAGTGCTTCTTCAAGTATATGCTCCGGAGAACAGTGAGTGTTCTTCAAAACGGTCGGGAAGAAAATGAAGGTAGACGCCCTTCCTCTAGCGCCAATTGTTGTTACCCAAAATATTATCCGGAGATGATATGCTGGAATGGACGAGTAACAAACAAAATGCGAGAGCACGTCTGTGGGGAAGTAAATAACAAAAGATTTGCCGGGGTTGTTAGTCCCGGGCTTGAATGCTCTCGCAAGATATTATTAATACGAATACTTGGGAGTATAAATATTAATGTTAGAGTACAATTACAATGAGTGTAAAGACCCTAGTTATGTTAGCTCTTGAGTGCTGAAGATTGTCGGAAGAACAAGAGTTGAAGCTCTGTGAGTTCTTGTTACAAAGATGAGGAGTTCTCTGTATTGTTTGCTGTGTGTAATCATGTTAACGTTCTCACTCCCCTTTTGCCAATGTTTTAGGCCTTCTATTTATAGGAGAAGAGATTGCTGGGATGTCCCTGTTCACCGCGGGCGATCGCCGTTCCTGCACTTAAATAAGGCGGGCGATCGTCCCAGCACGTGGGACTGTTTCCTTAAAGTCTGCAGCTGCTGCTGGCAGCCAGATGCGCGAACCAATGAGGAGGCGACAGGTGCCTCACGTCGTTGTCTTGGGCGGTCCCACCTAGGACCTTTCGGCGGGCCTGAATACCGTATACGTATAAACCCTTCAATCATATGTCCAGTCAAGTATTAGGGTCACGGAAAAGTCAAACCCTACTGTAACTTGACACTATGCTTTCTGTTAATGCAAACCAAGATCATCGAGATCTCGTGTATCAAATACAACTAGCTCTAAATGCTTTGGCCAAAGACTTATAATATCATTTGCCATTAACCGCATAAGACATTTACCTGCTCACTTACAGGAGAAAGAATTCTATCTTGGTATAAAGTAGAGACTGCTACTTGCCCACCTAGTTGCATTTCGAGGTTGACCCCACCCACCGGCGATTGGATCAAACTAATCTAATGACTAACCCAATGTCACAAGCACAACTCCTACTGAAACCTCAAGTCAAAGGTCCACGTATACCTATCACAACCTTTCGATCTAGTCATTGATAAACCCTGAGTGATATCCATGTGATCGAATCGAGGTTAGTCGTGTTCGAGTACACTAATCTCATTAGCATACCTATAACGTGTGCTCCCACTAACTCTTAGTGAAGACCGACACTCTACATGTCAAAGTACACATTGTACAAGTCTTGTCTAAACTTATTGCCCAGTTAAGTTTTATCAACTTGCGAATGAGTTAAGCATTCGAGCTCTAAACACTTCCAGTCCTATCTCCTTATCTCCATAAGGAGTAGAATGTTTGCTCTCAAATGCAAGGACTATTATTCTATATACCAAATCACAATGCCAGTGATATACAATAATATAGAAATAATTATTGCCTTATTAAATATTCATAATTACAATACAAATACTCTCACTCTCTCATCCTCTGAGTGGCATTCGAGGGCATATCCCTAACAATTTAATCTATATAGGTGA
Organism: Orobanche coerulescens; assembly: GCA_033398695.1. Classification (NCBI taxonomy): domain Eukaryota; kingdom Viridiplantae; phylum Streptophyta; class Magnoliopsida; order Lamiales; family Orobanchaceae; genus Orobanche; species Orobanche coerulescens. Next base: position 110,645,686 of record CM065815.1, on the reverse strand, counting down.
TTTGGTTTTGATTGTGGAGGAGATATTAAGTAGAAAAAAGGAAGACAACTCTCACTTATCCTTACCCCAATTCCATACGTGAGTTGAGAGGAGTGAGAGAGAAATAATTTTTTTTAAGTCTTCCTCTTGTTCTTCATCTTGTTCTTGAGTTTTCTTGGAGAAAATTCAAGATACATTGAGAGATATATATTATACACTTAGAGTGAAAATAATAAAAATATAATATTCTAAAAAATAAAAAAATCTAAAAATTCTGGAAAAGTTAAATTAAAATCGGAACTAATTTTTTTATATATTTAAAAATTTGGGAATTAAAAAAAAATCAGACCTTTAGATATTCTGGAATATTATATTGAAAAATTTGGAGTTTTTGTTTAAAATTCGACAATAAAAATAAAAATTTTAAAAAAATAAAGTGGAATAGTATTTTCTATAAAATAAACAAAAAAACTGAATTATTTTATTTTATTTTTAAAAATAAAAAACTGCTAGTCTTATTTTTTCTAACAGAAAAATTTACTTCTCATATAAAAAAATTGTATTATTTTTAAAAAAAATCTAAAATTTAAGAAAAACATAGATTAAGGATTAATTATTTAAAAAATAGGTATATTATAATAAAATTTCTTATTTCAATTTTTTGAAATTTCAATTTTTTATATAAATATAGATTTATTTATTTACATTAAAATTGGAAAATTGTGATAAAAGGGCAAATACTAGAAAATAAATATTTAAAAACCTGAAAATTTATGAAAAAAAAAAAATCAGAAAAAAAGATTTGTTTTTGTGTTATTGTTAGCATAAATAAAATAAAGAGATTGTAATTTTTATTTTTCGTAATATATATATATATATATATATCTCAATATTATTAGTCAAAGAATATAAGAAAATTATAACATATAAACAAAATTATAAAAAATATATATAATTGAAAATAAAAAATGTAGAAAAATGAAAAAAATCAGAAAATTCTTAAGATTTTAAAATAGTTTATATCTTCTCTTTTGTTTAAATAGAATCCTGTAGTGGTAAGTTAAAATTATGCTTTTAGTTGTTATTTCCTATTTACTGTATACTTAGACATTTAGTTCAATTGCAATATTTCTCTTCATACAATTTAGTTTATCTATAGATATTATTTCCGTAAATCAATTAGTAAGTTTATTTCTTTGCAATCAGTTAATCCTACAAAATTAGTAATAATTATAATAATCATCATAATTATCAATAATAAAAAAACTAAAAAAACAAATAATTATAACAACAAAATCCTTTAAAAGATTCAAAAAGAGATTGATACTTTTCACTCACTACAAACTGATTCTAAATATCAATCTTGTACAAACTGATTTTGAGAACTGACTGAATTTTGGCAAAAAGACCTCTATTGTACATGTCGAAGAAAGTTGGATTTCAAGTGCGACCGTTGTGACACCTCCAACGATCTAGAAGTTCGATCGACTATCATAATTTGGTTTGTATGCAAAGCTAAAAAAATGAAATATTGGTGAATGCAAGTCTGGCAACAAAATAGTAAAGGTCAATTAACGAGAAGAAGATTGTCCTTAACCAAAATTGAAATTCAACGAACAAAATTGATACAAAAAAATAAACGAAATCGAAAATCCGAATAATCAAGTTGTAAAAGAGAAAAATTTAATGGAACATTTTCTCCAGTAACTGGTAATTCTCCTTCTTGCATAGTGTTGCCTATGACTAACGCAACTCATTTCGAACTTAAGCAATCAATAATTCAACTTCTTCCATCTTTTCACGGTTTAAAAAGAGAAGATCCATATATGCATGTCAAGGAATTTCTTGGCATTTGTTCTACTTTTCGATTCCCAAATTTCTATGATGAGTCTGTCAAACTTAGACTATTTCCATTTTCTCAACGATAAAGCAAAATTCTGGCTAAATTCACTTCAAGCTGTAACACCCTCAAAATCTAACCAGGAATATTACACACCGCAGACCTTCTCCGTGAGGATATGCTAGGCTAGACACCGAAACAACACAAAACATTACATGCCGACGTGACAAAATGACGAGCCAATAGACCGAGTTTGTCTTTCATCATTAACATATAACTCAAATATACATAACTATGTCTGGACTCATACCATGCAAGGGTAAAATACACTCACAAACAAAAAGTACGACAGCGGAAAAGACCATAAAACGAACTCTAACTAATTGTACCCAAAATTGGCCTTCATATGATTAGTATCGTTCATCTTCCATCATCCTTCGTACTGGTCATGTGTCTTGCTCCCAAAACTTGCATGTACCTAGACGCAATACAAACATCCACCCCCGATTTATCGGGGATTAGCAAAACTCCACTGTTTTGCTAGTACAAGTATAAAGTGCAAATACGAGCCATACACAACACATTCCGAGAATACAATAACTTGAAAAATCTACAGCTCAGTCAAAACAAAAGACTTCCCGAGATTTCCCATTCAAATAAAATAGTTCAAACCATAAAAGTATAAATGAAAAGAGTGGTCACTTTGAAAGTCAATTTATGATCTCGGGAGTTTTGTTTAGGAATGTAATATCCTGAAATTCTACTATGATTGTTTAATGTTATTTTATCCGAATTATATTGTACAATGTGGAATCTGTACAGTATGGATAAAATGATTGAAGGACTGAGACATCTGTATTGGTAATATTGTCGAACTTGGTCGACAATTGTATTTGAAGATATTGTGTGTCAGGCGTATTTTATGAGAATATTATTGGAAGGAGTATGTTTATTCAACATGTCATGTGTCCGTATCTAGTATGTCGAGAAGATGGACCGGAACAATTGGAATTGGCTAAGTACAGCCTTATTAACGTACGCTAGCACAATGACTTAGCGTATGCTAATGCAGCGAGCTTAGCGCACGCTAAAGATATAGATTAGTGCACGCTAATAATAGATCGGTCAAAGGGAATATTGGCTTTATTGGTTACTTTTGGCATATAGGACCCAGGGACATTTGGACATGTGCAGATTGTCGGGTCAACGAAGATTAGCGCATGCTAAGGTTAAAGATTAGTGCACGCTAATGGTGTATTACTGTATAAAGTCAACGTCTCTATAACGTATGCTATGATCTTGGTGTTACATACATAAACCATTGTGCGAAGCAAGGCAGTAGCCTCTGGACCTCGATAGCACATGCTAACAAGGTAAGTTAGCGCACGCTAAAGAATGTAACATACACTAAATAAAGATGATAGCGCACGCTAATAATGTACAGTATATATATATATATATATATATATATATATATATGTGCGGTTGGGCATTATTTTTCATTTTCATCCATTTCTTCCTTTGAACCGATAGAGAGAGTTCTTAGAGAGAGGTTTGAGGTTCCAAACACTTGAGTATAGTGGAGTTGATCGTCCTTAACAACATTAGAGCTCGGAATCGATTGGAAATGGATTCAACCTTGAGAATCAACCCATTTCTTCAAAAAAGTAATTACTCTTCACTTTGGGATTTCATTTTAGATTAAAAATTGATGTTCCTGAGTTGATAATCATCACATGTACGAATTGATATGTATGATTATGAGATGGATTACCGGATTATGATGATGTTGTTGTTGATATATGGATATTGATATGATTCTTGTGGTTTTGAATTGTGTTGTTTATCGTTAAGAGATGTATTGGGTGATCTCTCATTCCATTTTTTGATTCTTGATGTTGGGTTGTGGTTTAGTTCATATGAAGATAAATACGGAAGTGATGTTATGATTGTTGGTGTTCTTGGTATATATCACATCAAAGAGGAATACGTGATAGAATATAAATGGTTTTGGATATACACATAGATTTGAGGATTAGAACCAATATTATGTTGATTATCGTAATACCCGATATTTGAGGGCCAGTATAGCTCGGGAGGTTGTTTTGTGATGATTATGGCACGTTGTTGTTTCGATAATTATGATATGTCCGGAATATCATAACGCTTCCATTCTCGGTGTGAGTTATGTCTTACGTAAGGTCTTGGTACTTGGCTAGAATGGCATCATTATAAGTGTCGTATATGATTTGTTTCTTGATGGTGAGATTTTTGGCATAAGGATGCGGGCCCTGGTGATTGTCTCCGGACATTGTGATTTGGTTGTTTATCGGGTGTGACCTTTTGGACTTTCACTCGAGTATGTGATGAGGATGATCGGGTCGTGGACCCCATGTTTTGTGATCGGATTGGTATTTTGAACTTAAAAAAGTCCTTGGCCCGTATCCCTATGTGGTTCTGTTAAGTTGAGGATTTGTATATTCCAAATGTTTTCAAAACCCCCGAGATCTTTGATATCTTGTAAAATGTATGTTGGGTTTATTCCCACCTGTCATGATTCGAGGCTTTTAATTAAATGATTTATCTCGGGAGTATGTTTTCAATTATCGGATATTGGAGTATGATACGTATGGCTTGTATTCATAATTTTTATACTTGCACTAGCAAAACAGGAGTTTTGCTAACCCCCGATTATTCGGGGTGGATGTCTCAGACAAGCGTCTGTGTACTTGCAAAGTTCCGGGAGCAAATCATAGGATCGATACGAAGGATGATGGAAGACGACGATACTAATCACATGAAGACCAGTTGTTGAGTATTTTGTTAGAGTCTCAGTGTTTGGCTCTCCATTGTGTAATTTTTCCATTTTATGGGAACGTTGATGTAATTCAACCCCTGTATGGGTATGAGTTTTGTATGTTTATTGTGTTGTTAGTGGCAAAAGACCAAATCGGTCTAATGGTTCATTATTTAGCCATATCGGCATTAAATGTGATGTATTGATTTTCGTATTTAGCCTGGTAGATCCTCGCCGAGAGGGTCTGCGGCGCTGTAATATTCCCAAGTGGTTTGGGGGTGTTACAAATTTATAGTGGTCGAATTCATATGTTCTTAAATGGATCATGATGATGAGATTGAATTTGGAAAGGTTATGATTGATCTTGGAGTATGATTTCCTTTACAATTGTATTTATAATCGCAAGGTGTTTATCGGTACCTATAATACATGCCACTGCATGATGTTAGCGCATGATAGCTGACTGGCTAACACACTCTAAGTTGGAATATTTAGTGCACATAAATATTCAGGAATTACGAACATAAACTATGTTCGTTAGCACACGCTATGTAATGTGACTAGCATACGCTAAGTCAACAGACAACATACATATATCGTAGTTTGGTTATGAGTTCGTAAGTGTTTTGTTCACGTTGTGTTTAATCGATATATTGTAGAATCGTTGAGTTTGGTGATTGGTTATGTCGGTTGTTGATTGTTATCGGATTATTGTGTATCGATTATTACAATAGGTTGTGATGTTTGATCGTGGATTACGATCGTTGTGTTGCAGTTGAGGTTGAAGAGTTCGTATATTACTTTGGTCGGGGCTGAGGAGCTCATAGACGAAGGCAATAGAATTGGTAACGGCTTCATCATTGTTGTGTCGGTATCGAGGCAAGTTATTACTTGCTCAATTTATAATATTTAATGAATGGTTTCAGTTTCATTTCGTTTAGGATGCATATAGGAATGATTATTGTTGTGAACTCTGGAGATTTGGATTGTATGTGGTTTTCCGATTTTTGGGAGTTAAATCATAATGTATATGATTTACATTTGTTATTGGTATACTTGGGTATCGAGGATACGTTATGATAAGACGAGAATATGAGTTATCTATGGCCGTGGTATTTTGGATCGTCAAACATTGAGGATAATCGTCGATGATGATTTGACAGCGAAATTGCTCCCGAAGGACTTGGGGCAAGTATCTTGATTTGATTTTGGTCTAGTGTTGATGATGTTGAGCATACGTATTGTCATTCATGTTGTTGAACATGAGGTCGTCCAAGTTGATTTGTCATAATGTCGTTCATGTTATTAATTCATATGTTGTTCATGTTGATGAACATATTGATTTGTATATGTGTATGCATAATTGTATTGTATATGTTGTATTGATCCGATGGGATCGTGTGATCTATGCTAAGGGCGCTTGATCAGTTGTCCACCTCGTGTTGGTCTGACAGGATCATCTTGGGAGCTATGCTGAGGGCGCTGGATCATTGGACGGGTTTTCCACCTCATGTTGGTCCGACGGGATCAACTTGGGATCTATGCTGAGGGCGCTGGATCATTGGATTACCCTGTGTTGTGTTGATGGAATCATGTGGATTCACATCGTGGGATTTACCATGTGCTGTTGTTGTGCATATGTACATTGTTGGTTATCCACCTCATGTTGATATAGTAGGATCATCTTGGGATCTATGTTGTGTGCACTGGATCATCGAATTTCCATTGAGTATACATTGTTGTTATCGTTGTGAGCATATTTGTAATATCCGGAATTTCTACTACTATTGTTTAATGTTATTTTATTCGAGATATGTTGTGCAACATGGAATCTGTATAGTATATATAAAATAAATGAAGGACTGAGATGTCTGTATTGGTATAATTATCGTACTTGGTCGACAATTACATTTGAGGATATAGTGTGTCGTGTCTACGTATTCGGTATATTGAGACGACGAGCAAGATCAGTGTAAATGGCTAAGTATAGTCTTATTAGCGCACGCTAATATTCACGCATAGCGCACGCTATTATTCAATTGTAGCGCACGCTAATGCCTAAGATTAGTGCATGCTAATTATATATCAATCAAAAAGAGAATCTTGTCATTGTCAGGCTACATTCGGTGCATGTTCCGATAAGGTCAACGGATGTTTGTTATGAAGGATTAGCACACGCTAATAAATATTGTTAGCGCACACTGCTAGCATATCGGTCCAAAGGGAATCTTATCCTTGTCAGATGCTTTCGGCGTGTGGACCCGTCTTCGGAGCATACAGACAAACAAGTCAACTATGAGTAGCACACGCTATGGTTGAAGGCTTGCGTACACTTAATAGAGGTATTTACGCACCTTATTGCATGGTCATTACGTACGTAAATCATTGTACGAAGTAAGGCAGTAGCCTCTGGACTGCGATAGCGCACGCTAACAAAGACAGTTAGCGCACGCTAGTAATGTACAGTATATATATGTGCAGTTGGCCATTATTCATCATTTTCGCCCATTCCTTCCTTGCAACCGATATAGAGAGTTCTTAGAGAGATGTTTGAGGTTCCAAACACTGGATTATAGTGGAGTTAATCATCCATAACAACATTTGAAGATTGGAAGTGATTGAGAACGGATTCAACCTTGGGATTCATCCCATTCCTTCAAAAAGGTAATTACTCTTCACTTTGGATTTTGTTTTGGATTGTGGATGATGTTCTTGGGTTGATGATTATCATATAAACAAGTTGATAAGCATGATTATGATATTGATTACCGGAGTATGATGATATTAATATGATTCTTGTGGTTTGAATTGTGTTATTCGTCTTCCTGAGATAAGTTGATTAATATTTGTCCTCAATTGCGGATGTTGATGTTATTGTTGATGATTACTCTCTGTAATGACAGATTATGGAAGTGTTGATATGGTTCTTGGTATTCATGATGTTGATATTGAGGAAGAAGATGATATATGAATATATGACTTGGATTATGAGTTGGATGATTGTTTATATTTTAAAGGATATCAGATTTTGTTATTATTGATCGGTGATTAAAAGAATGCTTTGCGTCGTGTTTGAGAATGTTCGTAGATTGCTTTGGGTGGGTCTGAGGAACTCATGGACGAAATCAATGGAATTGATGACGGCTTCCTCATCGTTATGTTGGTATCTAGGCAATTATATTACTTGCCTAGTTTATATTATTTAATGAATGGTTTCCATTTCATTCGTTTATAATTCGTATAGCAATGATTATAATTGTGAACACTGGAGATTTGGGATTGTACGTTGTTTTCAATTTTCGGGAATTTAAATCATAATGTATATGATTTACTTTTGTTATTGGTATACTTGGGTATCGAAGATACATTGTGATAAGGACAAAGATATGAATTATCTATAGTCCGTGGAATTTTAGATTGTCGAGTATTGAGAATAATGTTTGCGATGGTTTAGACATCGATATTGCTCTTGATGGACCCGAGGCAAGTACTCTAATCATTTTTGTCAATTTGTGTCGATCATATTGTGATACATGGTGTATTATTTTTGTCATGCATTTGTGTATTGTTGTTAATATGTATTTGTGCATTGTTGTCGTATGTCCACGATGCGTTGGTCCGATGGGACCATCATGGGATATCTATAGCTGTGTGCGTTGGATCGTTGGACAGGTATTTCCACCATGCGTTGGTCCTACGGGATCATCATAGGATATCTATGCTGTGTGTGCTAGATCGTTGGATTACCATATGTTGTTGTTGTGCATATGTATATTATGGGTTATCCACCTCGTGTTGGTCTTTCAGAATCATCTTGGGATCTATGCAGTGAATACCGGATCATCGAATTTCCATAAGTATATATTGTTGTTATTGATGTAAGCATATTGACGTTGTCATATGAGTATGCATTTGTAGGTCTTGTGTTAGGACCATGTCCGTATGTTGTGTTGATCTGATCTTGGATTAGACTAACGTGATTTCGTCGTGGCATTTCACATCTTGAGGTATGTTCCGTATCTCCTTTGGTATTTGTCTTTTGATGGACAATCAATTATCTTGTTAGGATTTGATGATGTTATCCGATGGATAGAATTGGTCAGAGTTGGTATTTTTCCGTATCATGAGTTAGTGATGATATTCTGATAATCTTGAGTATTGTTTAAGGAACAATACAGATGTTATGTTTGAGTTTATTGGTTAATCGAGATTACGAGATGTACAATATGATAATGGTTATTTGATGAGGATTATTCGAGTAAGTAAAGTTAAGGCGGTAAGATTACATTGGTCGTATTCTTACTTAGTAATTTCATTGGTATGTAATTATTGACGTGATGTGATCGTTATCATTGTTGGATATTATGGATGACCCCATCGTGGGCTTTCTTTTTAGGTTCTTTGGATATCGAGCTTGTAGCGGTCGTGAAGAGAGGAGCTTCGCGAAGGATACTGGCTAGGGCATGTATTTGTATATTGAGTTTCGTGATCAGTTCTTGTATTCTGCTGCTATAGTGTTTTTAATTGTTTGTCCTTTCCGCTGCGTGAGTATTCTTGAATCACCTTTCGTTATCCTTTAACTTAAGTTACTTTGGAAATCATTTTCTAAACTATTTTGTTGGTACATGTAAGCGATAGCTTAACGTATGTTTTTAAACTATTGAGTTTCGGCTGTTTGGCCTTGTCCTTTCAAATGAGATTTTACGACGGTTTTGATAAATGGATTTTATTGAGTCTTCTAATGTTTTTAAAATATATACCGTCGTTAACCTCTTGGGCGTTGGTAAATGTTCGCGGAAATGTCTTTTAGCCTTGTGGGTTCCATCTCGGGGCCCACGGTACTGTAATATTCCTCGATGGCTCTAGGGTGCTACAGAATATGGTATCAGAGCTTAGATTGAGAAAACCTAGGCAGTCGGGTCGAGTTGGGTCATGTCTTGTCGCGGCATTCGAGTTGTCGATTGACTAATACTATAGCTCTGGATTTTTGTTGTCCACTCAGGCTTGTGCGTTATGTGATTTACTAGTGTGGTACTGGGGTTGTTGTAAACTTTTCCGAATGGTGTTAACGTATTTCTTCGGATAGAGATGTGTTGTGTTCTCGAATTGAACTGAGTTTGCAAAATGTGTGTTTTGAAAATATCTGTGTCAAGTATTTTCTAGAGTTGAGACATGTGCCAGTATCACGGCGAATCGTCGGCTTCAGGATCTGTTAGTATTTGTATTCATGAATTGCATTGAGATTTATTGTCGTTCTAAGTTGATATACTTTGAGATTCAGCAGAATATTAATCGTTACAGTATAAGGTGACATAGTTGAGACAAGATTGATGATCTTGAGAAGTTATGACTTTGGAAAACAATATGTCGGTTATGTTTTGGAACGGAGTTATGCATTTGGGAGAAATGTTGTGGATAGTTGAGAAGAACATGTAGTCATGTTAATTCATTTTGAGATATATGAACTGTTTTTGAGCATTTGAAAATGATACTTTTCAAAATAAATGTTTTATGGATGTTTTACGGAAAATGATTTTGGGCCGAGACCCAATTGATTTTGAAATAATTTTATAACTCTGGACTTGGGGTCCGAAAAGGGTTTTCTACTTTTAAATTTCTTGTAATGTGGAATAGGATATGGGCTGAGACCCTAATGTTTCAAAAGGCTTTTCTGTTTTCTAAAACTCCCGAGATTTGTAAAACACCTTACCAACCGTTTATATATTTCATTACTGCCTTTTGGGGTTTTGGTCTAATTGTCCAAATGAAACTTCTCGGGAAGACTTTCGCTGTGTTGATTTGTTTCAATGTTTTGTCATAGCATAATTGAGGTGATTTAGGATGGGATAATGGTTGATGTTGCGAGCCATATGTGGAAAAAGAAGTTTTTATCGGAATTTATACATTAAGATTTTGGAACTCTATCGTGTGGTTTTCCGATGGAATGTCAGTGGAATTGGTAACAAACTGAATTGGTATACAGGAGTATGGATGTAGTCGATCATTTGCATAATTACATACTATTTAATCGTGTGTATTCGAAAAGAACTGTTATCGAATACTTGGCATTAGCGAGCCAGTTAATTTTTCGAAAATTGATTTCGTGGTCTTACGAAAATTTATGTTTTGAATTTTGAAATTTTTGAAAGAACTTTTGAAAATTTGTCTTCGTAACAAGACTATATGATTTCAACTGGTTTTGAAAATGTGATTGATATACATACGCATTTAGTGCATAATGCATATCATGGTGAAATTATGAGTGTGACTCACGAACTGGATAATACATCAGTATGGTACGATGAGAAGAGATTCGAACTTCAGCATGGTAGTTTGGTTATCCAGAGATGACCGATTGGTTGATCAAACAAGAGAAATAAGATGCGTGTTGTAGATTCATGTACAGGGTGTGATTTTGGAACGTCGGGTTTTGTGAAACCGGGGCGTATGTGCTATGTGACTCTATTGGCGTGGTAGTAGCACGATTTTACCATAGTGATTTTTTTTTTATTTCTTTGTAGGGGTAGATTTGGGGATGGTGACCCCAGGATGGTTGTTTTGGATACTGATTGGTCGTTCCCACTCCATGTATGATTGGGTATGTTCGTCGGCTTGTGACTGGTTGTTCGTATGCCGAAGGGTATGTTCAACAGTCGGGTGTGTTTCTTTGAGATCCACCGTATGTGGTTTGTGTAACGTTTTGAGAATTTTATTCGTCCGTATATTTGTCTTTGTCGTTCTGTGTTCATCGTGTTGGAGCTTACCGTGTGAAGGTATTCTCGATTATCGTTGATCGTTCGTTGATGATATTGGAGTTTATCATGTCGATGATATCCTCAGTTAATTTATTGGTTGATCATTGTTAATGATCGTATGAGCATTCGAATTTTGTGTCGATGTTTCGGGATTTGTGTCATTGTTTTGTTAGTTGTTTCATAGATGTATCGTGTATTATTCGTTTCGGAATTGGGACTTGATTGTGCGATTAGGTAGACAGGATTTTACACAGATAAATTATTTAATCCGAAGATGATACATTTTTGTTGAGACTCGTGGAATTGTGATTGTAAGCGTATTTAAGTTTTACAATGAAGTCATTAGCTAGTATCTCAGGAGATCGTTGACTTTGCGCATTTGTAAGTATATTGTTTTGGTTATTCATTAATGATGATTATTGATCGTTGTTGTGATGGTTTTGGAATATTTTGGTTGAATGGTTTGTTGGTTTTTCTATGACGGATTGCAAGTTTCGAGGACGAAACTTATTTTAAGTATTGTAGTATGTAATATCCGGAATTTCTACTACTATTGTTTAATGTTATTTTATCCGAGTTATGTTGTACAACGTGGAATCTGTACAGTATGGATAAAATAAATGAAGCACTGAGATGTCTGTATTGGTATAATTGTCGTACTTGGTCGACAATTGCATTTGAGGATATAGTGTGTCGTGTATACGTATTCGGTATATTGAGACGACGAGCAAGATCAGTATAAATGGCTAAGTATAGCCTGATTAGCGCATGCTAATATTCATGCATAGCTCATGATATTATTCAAGTTTAGCACACGCTAATGCCTAAGATTAGCGCACGCTAATTATAGATCGGTCAAAAAGAGAATCTTGGCATTTTCAGGCTACTTTCGGTGCATGTTCCGATAAGGTCAACAGATGTTTGTTATGAAGCATTAGCGCACGCTAATGCATATTGTGAGCGCACGCTACTATCAGATCGGTGCAAAGGGAATCTTATCCTTGTCAGATGCTTTTGGCGTGTGGACCCGTCTTCGGAGCATACAGACAAACGAGTCAACTATGAGTAGCGCGCGCTATGGTTGAAGGCTTGCGTACGCTAAATAGAGGTATTTACTTACGCTATTTCATGGGCATTGCGTACGTAAATCATTGTACGAAGTAAGGCAGTAGCCTCTGGACTGCGATAGCGCACGCTAACAAAGACAGTTAGCGCATGCTAGTATGTACATGATATATATGAGCAGTTGGCCATTATTCATCATTTTCGCCCATTCCTTCCGTGCAACCAATAGAAAGTGTTCTTAGAGAGATGTTTGAGGTTCCAAACACTGGATTATAGTGGAGTTAATCATCCATAACAACATTTGAGGATTGGAAGTGATTGAGAACGGATTCAACCTTGGGATTCAACCTATTCCTTCAAAAAGGTAATTACTTTTCACTTTGGATTTCATTTTGGATTGTAGATGATGTTCTTGGGTTGATGATTATCATATAAACAAGTTGATAAGCATGATTATGAGATGTATTATCGGAGTATGATGATATTAATATGATTCTTGTGGTTTGAATTATGTTATTCGTCTTCCTGAGATAAGTTGATTAATCTTTCTCCTCAATTGCGAATATTGATGTTATTGTTGATGATTACTCTCTGTAATGATAGATTATGGAAGTGTTGATATGGTTCTTGGTATTCATGATATTGATATTGAGGAAGAAGATGATATATGAATATATGACTTGGATTATGAGTTGGATGATTGTTTATATGTTAAAGGATATCGGATTTCGTTGTTTTCATAGCTATGAACATGGTTTTGAATCACTTAATGTTCTTGATAATCGCCATATGTTTATCGGTACCTATAATTCATGCAACTGCATGTCATTAGCGCACGCTAGAATTACCGGATAGCGCACGCTAACTGGAATGAGTCAGTGCACGCTACGTTAAGGGATTAACGTGCGCTAAGTGGACAGGCAGTGTAGTATATCGTGTTGTGGTTATGAATTCATGTTGGTTTGAGTTGGATTGTTCGGACTAGTGGTTAATCGAGATATATTGTTGAGATGTTGAGTTTGATTGATTGGTTATATCGGGAATTAATTATTATCGAATGTGTGTTAATCGATTATCATAATAGGTTGAGATTATTGGTCGGTGATTAAAACCATGCTTTGCGGTCGTGTTCGAGAATGTTTGTAGATTGCTTTGGGCGGGTCTGAGGAACTCGTGGACGAAATAAATGGAATTGGTAACGACTTCCTCATCATTGTGTCGGTATCGAGGCAAGTATATTACTTGCTAAATTTATAATATTTAATGAATCGTTTCTGTTACATTCGTTTATAATTCGTATAGCAATGATTATAATTTTGAACACTGGAGATTTGGATTGTACGTTGTTTTCAGGTTTTGGGAATTTAAATCATAATGTATATGATTTACTTTTGTTATTGGTATACTTGGGTATCGAAGATACATTGTGATAAGGACGAAGATATGAATTGTCTACAGTCCGTGACATTTTGGATCGTCGAGTATTGAGAATAATGTTTGTGATGGTTTAGACATCGAGAATGCTCTCGAAGGACCCGGGACAAGTACTCTAATTATTTTTGTCAATTTGTGTCGATCATATTGTGATACATTGTGTATTATTGTTGTCATGCATTTGTGTATTGTTGTTAATATGCATTTGTGCATTGTTGTCGTATGTCGACCATGCGTTGGTCCGATGGGATCATCATGGGATATCTATAGCTGTGTGCGCTGGATCGATGGACAGGTATTTCCACCATGCGTTGGTCCGATGGGATCATCATGGGATATCTATGCTGTGTACACTGGATCGTTGGATTACCATGTGTTGTTGTTGTGCATATGTATATTATGGTTTATCCACCTCGTGTTGGTCTTTCAGGATCATCTTGTGATCTATGCAGTGAACGCTGGATCATCGGATTTCCATAAGTATACATTATTGTTATTGATGTGAGCATATTGACGTTGTCATATGAGTATGCATTTGTAGGTCTTGTGTTAGGACCATATCCGTATGTTGTGTTGATCGGATCTTGGATTAGACTGACGTGATTTCGTCGTGGCATTTCACATCTTGAGGTATGTTCCGTATTTCCTTTGGTATTTGTCTTTTGATGGACAATCAATTATCGTGTTGGGATTTGATGATCGTTATCATTGTTGGACTGACCCCGTTGTGGGCTTTCTTTTTAGGTTCTTGGGATATCGAGCTTGTAGCAGTCGTGAAGAGAGGAGCTTCCCATGGGATACTGGCTAGGGCGTGTATTTGTGTATTGAGTTTCCTGACCAGTTCTTGTATTCCGCTGCTAGAGTGTTTTTAATTGTTTGTCCTTTCCTTTGCGTGAGTATTCTTGAATGACCTTTCGTTATCCATTAACTTAAGTTACTTTGGAAATCATTTTCTAAACTATTTTGTCGGTACGTGTAAGCGATAGCTTAACGTATGTTTTTAAACTATTGAGCTTCGGCTTTTTGGCCTTGTCCATTCAAATGATATTTTACGACGGTTTTGATAAATGGATTTTATTGAGTCTTTTAATGTTTTTAAAAGATATACCATCGTTAACCTCTTGGGAATTGGTAAATGTTTGCGAAAATGTCTTTTAGCCTTGTGGGTTCCATCTCGGGGCCCACGGCGCTGTAATATTCCTGGATACCTCTAGGGGTGTTACAATATTGATGTTGTCATATGAGAATGCATTTGTAGGTCTTATGTTAGGACCATGTACGTGTACGTGTGTTGATAATGCAGTTGTATTGAACTGATCTCGGATTAGACTGGCGCGAGTCGTCGTGGCATTGTGTATCTTGAGGTATGTTCTGTATCTCCTTTTTGGTTCTTGTCCTTGGATGGACAATCGATTATCATGTTGATATTGTTGATATTATCCGAGGGATTGAATTTGCCAGAGTTGGTACATTTCCGTAGTGGTGAGTCATGACGATGTTTCGAGAACTTGAGTATTGCTTGAAGTACAGTATAGATGTTCTGCGTGAATTCATTATTTAATGGATATTAAGAAATGTGGAATATGGTAAGGATTATTTTGATGAGGATTATCATCGAGTTAGTAAAGTTATGACGATAAGATTCCATTGGTCGTATTCTTATTTTGTGATTTCATTGGTATGTAATTATTGATGTGATGTGACAGTTATCATTGTTGAGTATTATGGCTGACCCCGCGTGGGCTATCTTTTTAGGTACTTGGAGTATCGAATCAATAGCGGCCGTGAAGAGATGAGCTTCCCGAAGGATACTGGCTATGGCGTGTGTTTGCGAATCGAGTACTTTGACTAGTTGTTATACTCCGCTGCTAGAGTATTTTTACTTGTTTGTCATTTCCGCTGTGTGAGTATTTTTAAATGTCCTTTTAGTATTCGGCAACTTAAGTTATTTTGGAAAACCATTTTCTAAACTAGTTTGTCAATACGTGTAAGCGATGACTTAACGTGTACTTTTGAAACTATTGAGTTTTGGCGGTTTGGCCTTGTACTTTCAAATGAGAGTTTTTCGACGGTCTTGTTAAATGGATTTTATAAAGTCTTTGATTATTTCAAAATATATTACCGTCATCGCCGTTTAGGCGTATTTGAAATATTTGTAAAAATTCCTTTCAGCCTTATGGGTTCCATTTCAGGGCCCACGACGCTGTAATATTCCCGGTTGGCTCTAGGGGTGTTACATAATATGGTATCAGAGATTAGGTTGAGAAAACCTAGGCTATTGGGTCGAGTCGAGTCGTGTTATGTCACATCATTTGAGTTGTCGGTTGGCAAATATTAGAGCCCTGGGTTTTTGCTGTTCACTCGGGCTTGTGTGATATGTGGTTTAGCAGTGTGGTACTGTGGTAGTTGTAAAATTTTGCAAAATGGATGTTTTGAAAATATATGTGTCGAGTATTTTCTAGAGTTGAGACATGTGCCAGTATCACGGGGAATCGTCGGGTTCATGATCTGTAAGTATTTGGATTTTGAATTGCATTGAGGTTATTTACAGTTATAATATTGATGTGCTTTGAGATTCGAAAGAATATTATGTGTTACGTTATGAGATAGCAGAGCATAATAGTTGGGACAGAATCAACGATCTTCAGAAACTGAGATATTGGAACATCGGTGTGTCGGGTAAATTTGGAAAATGGAATTGTGTATTTGGGAAAGATGTGGTGGATTGTTCAGAGGAACATGTCGTCATGTTAGTTCATTTTGAGACATATGAAACTATTTTTGAACATTTGAAAATGATACTTTTCAACATGATATATTTTGAATAAACTACTTTGCTCGTTGTCATGAAAATGTATTTCCTTAAAATTATTTTGAGAGACAGTATTATTGTCTTTAAAAACATGTTTCTTCATGGCATAGTTGCAGTATTGCAGAATGGGAGAATGATCAATGTTGCGAGTCATTTGTGGAAAGATGATTTTAACTAAGTCTATACAATAAGATGTTGGATTCTATCGTGTGATTTTTCCGACCGAATGTCAGTGGAATTGGTGACGAGCCGAATTGGTATACAGGAGTATGGATGTGGTCAATCATTTGCATAGTTTTCATTTTAAAACTTCGAAATCATGTGGATTTGAAGAAAACTGTTATCGAATACTTGGCATAAGCGATTCGGTTTAATTTTTTGAAAATTCATTTTTTTGTCTTACAAAAATATATGTTTTGAGTTTTGAAATTCTGGAAAGAATTTTCAAAAATGGATTTTTATTGACAAGATTATATAATTTCGAGATGTTTTGAAAATATGATTAGTATACGTACAAACATATTATATAATGCATATCCTGGTGAAGTTCTGAATGAGACTCACGAACTGGATAACATATCGATGGTACGATGAAAAGAGATTCGAACTTCAGTATGGTAGTTTGGTTATTCAGGGATGACCGATTTGTTGAGCTGATAAGAGGAATATGATGTGGGTTGTAGATTCATGTGCAGAATATGATTTTGGGACTCTGGATTTTGTAGAATCGGGGCACATGTGCTATGTGGCTCTATTGGTGTGGTAGCGTGATTTTGCTGTAGTTATTTTTGACTTTTGAGCCATATTGATTGGAGTACGACTGGATATGTTCAACGATTTATGACTGGTTGTTCGTACACCGAGGGGTACATTCAACAGTCAGTTGTGTTTCGTTGAGATCTACTGTATGTGATTTGTTTAACGTTTTGAGAATTTTTTTTCTCTCGTATATCTGTCTCTCTGTTTCTGTGTTGATCGTGCCGGATCTTACCGTGTGAGGGTATTCTCAGTTATTATTGACCGTTCATTAGTAATTTTGAGTTTATCATGTGGATGATATTCTCGGTTGTGTTTCGACCTTTGGTTGGTTGTATTGGAGTTTATCATGTCGATGATATTTTTGGTTAATTTATTGGTTGATCATTGTTGGTGATCGTATGAGCGTTTGGACTTCGTGTCGATGTTTTAAGATTTGTTACTATTGTTTTGGGCAGTTGTTTCACAGATGTATCGTGTATTATTGGTTTTTATCAGGATTGGGACTTGATTGAGTAATCAGGCATACAAGCTTTGACACATACGGATTATTCCATAATCGAGTTATAACGATGTACTTTGTTGAAATGTGTGATTGTGATTGTAAGCGTATTGAGGCTTTGACATGAGGTCATTTGCTAGTATCGCAGGAGATCATCAACTTCATGCATAGTATACTGTTTTGGTTATTTGTTAATGGTGATGATTGATCGGTTTCGTGATGGTTCTGGATATTGTGGTTGAACTTTTGATTGTGACCGGATTGCAAGTTTCGAGGACGAAACTTATTTTAAGTGGGGTAGAATGTAATATCCTGAAATTCTACTATGATTGTTTAATGTTATTTTATCCTAATTATATTGTACATTGTGGAATCTGTACAGTATGGATAAAATGATTGAAGGAATGAGACATATGTATTGGTAATATTGTCGAACTTGGTCGACAATTGCATTTGAAGATATTGTGTGTCAGGAGTATTGTATGAGAATATTATTGGAAGAAGTATGTTTATTCAAGTGTCATGTCGACGTATCTAATATGTCGAGAAGATGGACGAGAACAATTGGAATTAGCTAAGTATAGCCTTATTAATGTACGCTAGCACAATGACTTAGCGCACGCTAATGCAGAGAGCTTAAAGCACGCCAAAGATATAAATTAGCGCACGCTAATATTAGATCGGTCAAAGGGAATCTTTGCTTTATTGGTTACTTTCGTCATGTAGGACCCAGGCACATTCGGACATGTGTAGATTGTCGGGTCAACGAAGATTAGCGCATGCTAAAGTTGAAGATTAGCGCACGCTAATGGTGTATTACTGTAGCAAGTCAACGTATCTATAACGTATGCCATGATCTTGGTGTTACGTACGTAAACCATTATGCGAAGCAAGGCAGTAGCCTCTAGACCTCGATAGCGCATGCTAACAAGGTAAGTTAGTGCACACTAAAATATGTAACGTATGCTAAATAAAGATGTTAGCGCACCATAATAATGTATAGTATATATATGTGCAGTTGGGCATTATTCTTCATTTTCGTCCATTTCTTCATTTGAACCAATAGAGAGAGTTCTTAGAGAGAGGTTTGAGGTTCCAAACACTTGAGTATAGTGGAGTCGATCGTCCTTAACAACATTGGAGCTCGGAATCGATTGGAAATGGATTCAACCTTGAGAATCAACTCATTTCTTCAAAAATGTAATTACTCTTCACCTCGAGATTTTCTCTTGGATTAAATATTGATGTTCCTGAGTTTATAATCATCGCATGTACAAATTGATATGTATGATTATGAGATGGATTACCGGATTATGATGATGTTGTTGATATATGGATATTGATATGATTCTTGTGGTTTTGAATTGTGTTGTTTATTGTTAAGAGATGTATTGGGTGATCTCTCATTCCATTTTTAGATTCTTGATGTTGTGTTGTGGTTTAGTTCATATGATGATAAATACGGAAGTGATGTTATGATTCTTGGTGTTCTTGGTATATATCACATCAAAGAGGAATACGTGATAGAATATAAATGGTTTGGAATATACACAGATTTGAGGATTAGAACCAATATTATGTTGATTAGAGTGGTCGAATTCGTATGTTCTTGATAAGACATGGATGATGATGATGAGATTGAATTTGGAAAGGTTATTATTGATCTTGGAGTATGATTTCCTTTACAATTGTATTCGTAATCGCAAGGTGTTTATCAGTACCTATAATACATGCCACTGCATGATGTTAGCGCACGCTAGCTGACTAGGTAACGCACGCTAAATTGGAATATTTAGCGCACATAAATATTGAGGAATTACGTACGTAAACTATGTTCGGTAGCGCACGCTGTGGAATGTGACTAGCGTACACTAAGTCAACAGACAACATACGTATATCGTACTTTGGTTATGAATTCGTAAGTGTTTTGTTCAGACTGTGTGTAATCGAGATATTGTAGAACCGTTGGGTTTGGTGATTGGTTATGTCGTTTGTTGATTGTTATCGGATTATTGTGTATCGATTATTACAATAGGTTGTGATGTTTGATCGTGGATTACAATCGTTGTGTTGCGGTTGAGGTTGAAGAGTTCGTATATTGCTTTGGTCGGGGTTGAGGAGCTCGTAGACGAAGGCAATGGAATTAGTAATGTCTTCATCATCATTTTATCAGTATCTAGGCAAGTTATTACTTGCTCAATTTATAATATTTAATGAATGGTTTCAGTTTCATTTCCTTTATGATGCATATAGCAATGATTATTATTGTGAACTCTGGAGATTTGGATTGTATGTGGTTTTCCGATTTTTGGGAGTTAAATCATAATATGATTTACATTTGTTATTGGTATACTTGGGTATCGAAGATACGTTATGATAAGACGAGGATATGAGTTATCTATGGCCGTGGTATTTTGGATCGTCAAACATTGAGGATAATCGTCGGTGATGATTTGACATCGAGATTGCTCCCGAAGGACTCGGGGCAAGTATCTTAATTTGATTTTGGTCTACTGTGGATGATTTTGATCATGCGTATTGTCATTGATGTTGTTGAACATGAGGTCATCCAAGTTGATTTGTCATAATGTCGTTCATGTTATTAATTCATTTGTTGTCAATGTTGATGAACATATTGATTTGCATATGTGTATGCATAATTGTATTGTAGATGTTGTATTGATCTGATGGGATCGTGTGATCTATGCTGAGGGCGCTGGATCAGTTGTCCACCTCATGTTGGTCTGACGGGATCATCTTGGGATCGATGCTGAGGGCGCTGGATCATTGGACGGGTTTTCCATCTCGTGTTGGTCTGACGGGATCATCTTTAGATGTATGCTGAGGGCGCTAGATCATTGGATTACCCTGTGTTGTGTTAATGGAATCATGTGGATTCGCATCATTGGATTTACCATGTTTTGTTATGCATATGTATATTGTTGGTTATCCACCTCGTGTTGATCTAGTAGGATCATCTTGGAATCTATGTTGTGTGCGCTGGATCATCAGATTTCCATTGAGTGTACATTATTGATATCGTTGCGAGCATATTGATGTTGTCATATGAGTATGCATTTGTAGGTCTTGTGTTAGGACCATGTAGTGTGTTGTATTGAACTGATCTCGGATTAGACTGACGCGAGTTGTCGTGGCATTATGTATCTTGAGGTATGTT
Source organism: Orobanche coerulescens (assembly GCA_033398695.1). Classification (NCBI taxonomy): domain Eukaryota; kingdom Viridiplantae; phylum Streptophyta; class Magnoliopsida; order Lamiales; family Orobanchaceae; genus Orobanche; species Orobanche coerulescens. The sequence goes on along the minus strand of CM065815.1, from coordinate 110,624,568 downwards.
CTGTATCTCCTTCTTAGTTCTTGTCCTTGTATGGACAATCGATTATCGTGTTAATATTGTTGATGTTATCCGAGGAATTGAATTGGCCAGAGTTGGTACATTTCCGTAGTGGTGAGTCATGACGATGTTTCGAGAACTTGAATATTGCTTGAAGTATAGTATAGATGTTCTGCATGAATTCATTGTTTAATGGAGATTACGAGATGTGGAATATCGTAAGGATTATTGTGATGAGGATTATCATCGAGTTGGTAAAGTTATGATGATAAGATTCCATTGGTCGTATTCTTATTTTGTGATTTCATTGGTATGTAATTATTGATGTGATGTAACAGTTATCATTGTTGAGTATTATGGCTGACCCCATCGTTGGCTTTCTTTTTAGGTACTTGGAGTATCGAACCTATAGCGGCCGTGAAGAGATGAGCTTCCCTAAGTATACTGGCTATGGCGTGTGTTTGCGAATCGAGTACTTTAACTAGTAGTTATACTCCGCTGCTAGAGTATTTTTAGTTGTTTGTCATTTCCCCTGTGTGAGTATTTTTAAATGCCCTTTTAGTATTTGACAACTTAAGGTATTTTGGAAAACCGTTTTCTAAACTATTTTGTCAATACGTGTAAGCGGTGACTTAACGTGTACTTTTGAAACTATTGAGTTTTGGCGGTTTGGCCTTGTACATTCAAATGAGAGTTTTTCGATGGTCTTGTTAAATGGATTTTATAAAGTCTTTGATTAATTAACAAGCTTGTGGGTTCCGTTTCGGGGCCCACAGCGCTGTAATATTCCCTGTTGGCTCTGGGGTGTTACAAGGAAAACATTATGAAAACTGTATTCAAAGTCTCACGACGATGGAAAAATTATCTAAAACATTTCGGACATCAAAATATCACAACCAAGGACAAATTACACATAAAACTTCATTCTGTTGCCATTCTAGCCAAGTACCGAGATCCTGTATAATGTATCTCAACATCGAGAACAAAAACGTTATGATATTCCGGACATATCACAATTATCGAAAACATCAGCATCATCCTCATGATGAAAACCACACTTGGTAGCCCACGGCCGTACCCATAAGTATCGACCCCCAGAGGCCCCGTCGGACCATCCCCGTGTGGGAAACCACTACCACGGCCGTACCCATTAGTATCGCCACCCAGAGGTCCTGTCAAACCATCCCCGGGTGGAAGAACAACAACACACACACACGTTTACAAAACTGCATGTCTCGATTGTTAGTCACAATATATAGTCGAGGTACCTTACTAGAATGGCCAGTTGTCCAACACATACTCACGACCAAGTAACGATATAATTAACACTAGAATTCAACGATGCAGCTAGTAACAATCACATAGCAACGAGAGAGAGTACCTTTCCAACCACGCCGAACGGCACAACCTCCTCATAAAAAAGTTACCACCTTTATCACATAATGTCACATGATCATCAATAAACACACGTTTCCACGCACATACCTCAACGAAAGGTTAGACTTTAATTCTAAAAACGACATAATCACACAAAACGACACTCTACGAAAGTAAGGTATTCCTATACTCAACACTAAAACACATACTTAGACAAGCACATTTAACGACGAAACATATGAATCATCTTTAAGGAAATATTGAAAAACATATCGATTCCTTTGAAAGTTAATTATAGACATTCATTCAGCATATATCGTCGATTACCAACTATTAAATCCACAAAACACATAATGTCTGGGCAAGATACTTGCCCTGAAACCACGAGCAATGGAACAACGAACGAACACGGTCAAGCTGCCCCTGAACTTCCAAGAACAATCACGAACCCGACAGTCCACGAACACTACGAGAGTGACACCACCACGAATCAACAACACTAAACGGAATCCAAATCGACATTAAGAACAATAAGGGTTCAAGGGTTTTCCAAGGAAACCAAAATCATGTTCCGGGTGAAATGAAATCAATAAACAAGTTTCTAATCTGTAGGTTACAACCAAAACAACAAGAATACATAATTGATCGGATGGAATCGGTTAAGAATCATGAAACAAAGGAAAACCCCCAAATTCAATGAAACTAGGGTTCTAAGAAGAAATTACCTCGATCCAATCAAGAAGGATGATTTGATGATGTTATGTGCATGAATTCACCCCATGATGAATCTTGGTAAAGAAAATCGCCCCAGATAGCCTAAGGAACTCGCTCCCAATAGATAGAAATGAAGAAAAATGAGAAATGACAAAAAAGGGGGTTGCTGTCCAGTATTTATACTGGAGAGTTAGCATGCTCTACATTTCCACCTTAGTGCATGCTAACGGTCATGAGTTCAGTCCAGTAGTTTCTGGACAGTTTCTAGACAGTTTCAAAATTTCCATAGGATATTGTGCGCTAAGACAGGTGGTAGCATGCGCTAACTACAAGCGTTAGCATGTGCTAACGAGGGCTCCCGTCCAAGTCTAGTAGCTTCTGGACAGATCTGCACCCACCAGGTAGCGTGCGCTACAACACTCGATAGCGTGCGCTAATAATGCCTCGGTAGCGCGCGCTATGAAGCAGCATAGCGTGCGCTATGCCTACTGCACAAGCAGTAGGATCGCACCAAAAAATCCAACTGAACAAAATAACTGTCACAACCGACAAATAATTCAAGGTAACCGGAATGAAAATCTCGGGTATTACATACTACCCCACTAAAAATAAGTTTCATCCTGAAACTTAAAACAAGAAACAATCAGAGCAAGGCGACCCTAGATAACACACGTTATCCGCTGCTGATAACATACAAAGGCTCCATGCAGTACAAAACTGCTATAGTCCGATGCAAGAATGTTTTCGAATTGCAACGAATATGAATTGCTACGGTTGATTAACCCGAGCAGTACAACGGTTAAAACACGAGTCTAACGCTGAAAAAGTATGAAGTTTCAATAACTCAAAGATTCGAAAGATCAAATACGTAGACAGTTTCCCAAAACTTATGGAAATTACGAAGTGGCCCAAAAGCTCAATAATCACGATACGAGATCAAGCCATAACAATTGGACAACAACGATCGAATAACAATGATCGAATAACAACGATCAAACAACAACTCTGAAGTTCACACCTCAAATCAAGACATCAATAAGCTTGTTGGAACCACGAGGTGTCAATTTCGCACAAGGTTCACAGGAAATCGAACCAAACTTGGAAAGGTCACAACGATAAACAGACTGTAGCATTCCCAATTCTTGTCGAAGCATATAGAATCTAGTTGTGCTGAGAGGTTTTATAAAGATGTCGGCTAACTGGATGTCTATATGAACTTTCTTGGTCTGAACATCCTTATTCTCAACATGATTCCTGATGAAGTGATGCTTCATATCAATATGCTTAGTTCACGAGTGCAATATAGGATTGTGCGTTATTGCAATTGCACTCGTGTTATCGCACATGATCGGTTTTCTCTGACACTGATTCCATAATCGATAATCTTGTTGCATCCAAAGAATTTCGCATGCGGAACTTCCAAGGCGACAAAGATTCGACACGCTTGTAGAAAGCGAGTTGGCCAACTGCTTCTTACTGAACCATGACACAAGTCTAGGTCCAAGAAATTTACAAGTACCGCTTGTACTCTTCCGATCCAACTTACAGCCTCCAAGATCCGACTCGCTGTAGCCAACCAAATCAAATCCTCTTTCCTTATGATACCGCAATCCTACATCAACTGTTCCTTTGATGTACTTAAGGATTCGTTTGGCTGTTGTGAAGTGTGACTCATTAGGTGCTACTAGATATCGAGCACACACTCCTACAGCAAATTGGATATCGGGCCTGCGAGCCGTTAGGTATAAGAGTGATCCAGTAAGCTTCCTGTAGAGTGATTGATCAACCGGCTTTCTAGCTTCGTCAGCACTAATTTGCACGGAAGTGCTCATGGGGTTTGACGAGGATTTGGAGTTGTTCATCCCAAACTTGTTGAGTAGCTCCTTGCTGTACTTCTCCTAGTTGATGAAGATTCCTATAGGCGACTACTTGACCTGCAATCCTACGGAATAACTAAGTTCCCCCATCATACTCATGTCAAATTTACTTTACATGAGGTGAGAGAACCTTTGACATAAAGCAAGGTTAGTAGAACCAAATATAATATCATCGACATATATTTGTTCTATTAACAGGTCATCTCCTTCCTGTATCTTAAATAGAGTTTTGTCCACAGCACCTTTCTCAAATCCATTATTGGTAAGGTACAGGGATAGGGTTTCGTATCACGCTCTAGGTTCTTGCTTAAGTCCATACAGAGCTTTCCGTAGTCTGTATACAAGGTCTCCGCCTTCAGTGTTGACAAACCCTCATGGTTGTTCAACATAGACTTCTTCGGTGAGGTCTCCATCCAGGAATGCACTCTTAACATTCATTTGATATACTATAAAGCTCTTATGGGCGGTAAAAGCTAAACAATATCAAAACTCGCACGAATGACAAAGGCGGAAAACAACACAAGGTCAGAAGTATCAACGAACTACGCTATGATTTGCACTAGACCGGACATTACCTATGTTGTGAGCGTAGTAAGTCGGTTCCAGTCAAATCCAGGGCAGGAACATTGGACTGCTGTAAAGAACATTCTTAAGTATCTAAGGAGGACTAAAGACTTGGTTCTTACATACGGCGGTGGATAACTTAGAGTGATGGGTTATACAGACTCAGATTTTTCGGGGGACATGGATGCTCAGATGTCCACATCAGGGTATATCTTCACTCTGAATGGTGGGTCAGTTTCTTAGAGAAGTGCCAAGCAAAGTTCGACTGCTATCTCTACATGTCAAGCCGAATATCAGGCAGCCACGGAGGCTGCTAAAGAAGCCTTTTGGATTAAGAAGTTCACTGAGGAACTTCAAGTTGTTCCTAATGCGGAGAAGCTCGCAGCGCTGTTTTGTGACAACGACGGAGCTGTTGCACAGGCTACGGAGCCTAGGGCTCACCACAATACCAAACATATTGCGAGAAAATATCATTTTGTGAGAGAAATGGTTCAGGAAGGAAATGTCATACTGCAGAGAGTAGACACAGTAAATAACGTTGCTGATCCGCTTACCAAGCCACTAGCTCAGAAGATCTTAGAGAGACATCTGGAGAGTGTGGGTATTAGATACCATAGTTTGTGGCATTGAGTGCAAGTGGGAGATTGTTAGGGATATGCCCTCGAATGCCACTCAGGGGATGAGAGAGTGAGAGTATTTGTATTGTAATTATGAATATTTAATAAGGAAATAATTATTTCTATATTATTGTATATCACTGGCATTGTGATTTGGTATATAGAATAATAGTCCTTGCATTTGAGAGCAAACATTCTACTCCTTATAGAGATAAGGAGATAGGCACTGGAAGTGTTTAGAGCTCGAATGCTTAACTCGATCGCATGTCGATAAAACTTAACTAGGCAATAAGTTTAGACAAGACTTGTACAACGTGTACTTTGACATGTAGAGTGCCGGTCTTCACTAAGAGTTAGTGGTAGCACACGTTATAGGTATGCTAATGAGATTAGTGTACTCGAACACGACTCACCTCGATTCGATCACATGGATATCACTCATGGTTTGTCAATGACTGGATCGAAATGTTGTGATAGGTATACGTGGACCTTTGACTTGAGGTTTCAGTAGGAGTTGTGCTTGTGACATTGAGTTAGTCATTAGAGTAGTTCGATCCAATCACCGGTGGGTGGCGAAATGCAACTTAGTGGGCAAGTAGCAGTCTCTACTGAATACTAAGATAGAATTCTTTCTCCTGTAAGTGAGCAGGTAAATGTCCTATGCGGTTAATGGCAAATGAGATTATAAGTCTTTGGACAAAGCATTTAGAGCTAGTTGTATTTGATACACGAGAGCTCGATGATCTCGGTTTGCATTAACAGAAAGCATAGTGTCAAGTTACAGTAGGGTTTGACTTTTCCGTGACCCTAATACTTGATCGGGACATATGATTGAAGGGTTATACGTATACGGTATTCACGACATAATGGTTTTGGAATGATCCGATCATTCGTTCTTAGTTGGGTTACGGTACGAAGCACTAGACTGGCTAAGTGTTACCCGTACTCCTTGGTTCCTCCCATTGCCGACTAAGACGGACCTACGGAGTCGCGCACAAGGATATTTGATGGATAAATATATATTTATTATCTCTTCATTAATATTGGATGTTAGATACCTAATTTGATTTATTTGATAAATCATGCGGTCTAGTGAATTGAAATTAATTACTGGGTAATTATTGTACTTCCTACCGAAATCCCAAATTACGAAACTGGGCTCCTTATTAAATATATTATTTCCCGTGTTTAAGATATCGAATGTCCATTAATTAATTATAAGCTACTGACAGCTTTAATTAATTAATATCTTATCCAAGAGTAGTACCACTCGAACCTTATTATTATATCGGAATTAAATCCACCTGCAGGGTTTAATATAATAATCATTATCGAGCTCCTCAAAGGTACATCATCAACCCGCACGAGTCGGGGCATGATTTCTAGTAATAATAATAATTGTCGTATAAAAATATTATTGCCCAAGATACGAGGCTTATTGAGTCGATCATATTGACTCTCACCTATGGTAAATCAAAGCAATAATTATTATAAATATACAATTAAATATTATATACTTAGAATTAAGAAATAATAATTATCCGAGATTTACGTTCTTCTTACAGTCAGTACATAAGACATTATCTCACCTCGATCCAGTTCAACGTATGCAAATACGCTAATGTATGCTAATAGTCAAGACCAACTATTCTCAAGAATACACTACAACCTTTTATATAATTTGTCTAATAATTATATAGGTTGTGAACTATTATATTATTTTATAAGGCACCGATAATGTGATTTTCCGTGTGACACCAACACAACACATTATCTACAATATAAAATAATTAGACATTTCATTTGCATAACCATAACGTGAATAAATATGCAAAACATGTGATTAAATATAATTAATATTCTCATAGGTAGTAACAGGGAAATTAGGTAATACAAGCATAAAGTATGCTTTGAAGTATACAATCGTAACAATCTCCCACTTATACTCAAAGCATGCTTTTAAGTATACTACTCTATTACATAGTCTCTCATTTCTCCCACTTATACTCAAAGCAATGCTGCCATACACCGTAATCCCATTCCTTCCACATGCCTTTAAAAAACTTTTGAAGGAAGGCCTTTCGTGAAAGGGTCAGCAAGATTATCTTCCAATGCAACCCTGGCTACAACTACGTCTCCTTCCTTTACGAAGTGTCGTATGATGTGGTACTTGCGGTTGATATGTTTACTTGCCTGATGGGCTTGTCGTTCCCTTGAATTTGCGACTGCACCAGTATTATCACAATAAAGTGTAATACCCTCTGGCAAATCGGGAATCACAAATAAGTCCTGCAGGAAGTACTTGAGCCATACTGCCTCCTTGGCTGCCTCAGAGGCTGCCACATACTCGGCTTCCATGGTAGAGTCCGAGATGCATTTCTACTTCACACTCCTCAAACTAATGGCTCCACCTCCCAGGCTAAACACATAACCCGAAGTATACTTGGACTTTTCTTTCTTCGTTGAAAAATCTGAGTCAGTGTAACCCACCGGAAACAGGTCGTCTGATTGATATACAAGCATGTACTCCCTAGTCCTTCTCAGGTACTTGAGTATGTGCTTGACAGGAATCCAGTGTCCTAGTCCTGGGTTTGACTGATATCTAGCAGCCATGCCCACGGAATGACAGATATCTGGTCTAGTGCAAAGCATAGCATACATGAGACTTTCCACAGCAGATGCATAAGGGACCATCTTAATGTCATCTATCTCCTTTTGTGTCTTAGGACACATGTTCTTAGATTGTTGAATTCCATGCCTGTAAGGTAGAAAACCTTTCTTGGAATTCTCCATGCTAAACCGCTTCAGCACTGTATCGATATAGGATGCCTGGGATAAGCACAACATCCTCTTATTCCGATCACGAAAGATCCTGATTCCAAGGATGTGTCCTGCTTCTCCTAGATCCTTCATATCAAACTGCTCAGATAGCCATACCCGTACGTCCAACAATTCCTTCATGTTGTTTCCAATCAGAAGGATATCGTCTACATACAGTATAAGAAACACCAAAACGTTTCCATCGCATTTATTATATACACAACTCTCACTCGGACATTAGACAAATCCATATGACTGGACAACTTCGTCAAAACGAGTGTTCCAAGATAGTGATGCTTGCTTAAGTCCATAAATAGATTTCTTAAGTTTGCACACCAAGTTCTCTTATCCTTCAGCAATGAATCCCTCTGCTTGGCGCATATATATTTCCTTGCCTAGACTCCCATTCAAGAATGCAGTATTGACATCCATCTGCCAAATCTCGAGATCCAAATGCGCAGCTATAGCTAAAAGAATCCGGATGGACTTAAGCATGGCTACCGGCGAAAAGGTTTCATCATAATCGATACCCTCTTTCTGAGTGTAACCTTTTGCAAAAATCCCCGCTTTGAAGATTTCAACCTTCCCATCACGTCCTTTCTTTCGCTTGTAGACCCATTTACTCCCAATGGCTTGTACACCATTAGGTAGCTCTACTAGCTCCCACACTTGATTAGAATCCATAGATCCCATTTCTGATTCCATTGCTACTTGCCAGGAGTCAGCATCTTTATCTTGGATTGCCTCCTTATAGGTCCAGGGATCTGATTCATCTTCGCCTGGGATTGAGTCCGAAGACTTTCCCACGCCTATGAATCGTTCGGGATGACGAACAACCCTCCCACTACGACGAGGCAAATCCTGAGTTGGTGTAAAAGTATCAGAATCGATACGTGGTGTAGTGTTAGTTGGCGCTTGTACGATTGGTATAGACGGAGTCTCGCCCCTCAGCTCTTCCAGAATTATCTCGCTCATGGGCTTGTGACTAATCATATAATCCTCTTCCAGAAATCGGGCATTGGTGCTAACAATGACCTTCTGATCCTGGGGACTATAGAACAATCCACCCTTCGTTCCCTTAGGATATCCCACAAACACTCGTACTTCTGTACGAGATGCCAACTTATCAGCTTCCTTATTCAGCACATGTGCAGGAGTACCCCAAATCCGAACATGTCCTAGACTGGGCTTACGCCCACTCTATAATTATGTAGGTGTTTTTGGAACTGATTTCGAAGGCACCATGTTTAGAATGTACGTCGCTGTTTCTAAGGCGTATCCCCAAAACGAAATAGGTAAATCTGAATAACTCATCATTGATCTAACCATTTCTAAAAGAGTCCTATTCCTTCTTTCAGCCACACCATTTTGTTGTGGAGTTCCCGGCGCGGTGAGATGGGACGAAATCCCCTCATTCGCCAAGAAACCCAAAAACTCTCCACTAAGGTATTCGTCACCACGATCAGATCCTAGTGACTGGATACTTTTCCCATGACGCTTCTCCGTTTCAGCCTTGATGTCTCTGAACTTGTCAAAGGCTTCAGACTTACATCGCATCAAATAGATGTATCCATATCTCGAATAATCATCTATAAACGTGATGAAGTATTCGAAACCACCCCTAGCCTGAATATTCATTGGACCACATACATCCGTATGAACCAATTCTAACACATTCTGAGCACGGTTTTCCTTGGTTTTAAAAACCCTTTTGGTCATCTTACCTTGCAGACAGGATTCACAAATTGGAAATGACTCAACTTGGAGATCATCCAATGGGCCATCATCTACCAATCTTTGAATCCTTCCAAGGTTTACATGTCCTAACCGTAAATGCCACAGATATGTTTGGTTTATGCTTGAAGGTTCTTTTATATTTTTAGGTTTAGACAAAGAGTTAAGTGATTTATGCATAGGAGTTTGTGCAGTATTAACGACATATAGTCCATCATTAAAAGTACCTTTGCAAATATATTCACCGCTTCTTTTTATTAATAATGGCATTATCATCAAAAGAAACTTAATAACCATCGCTTTTTAATTTAGAAACCAAAATTAAATTCATTCTAAAATCCGGTACTAATAATACATCATTGAGGACTAATAATTTATCATTAATCTTCAACTGCACGACTCCCACTGCAACAGCCATAAGCCTGGAATAATCGCCCCAGTTTATGGTAATCTCGCCCGCACTAAGCTGCTTGGTTACCTGAAAACCATGCGAGTCAAAACAAACATGATCAGTGGAGCCTGAATCAACTATCCACGAAGTGGAAGAACAAGTTGCCAAACATGTTCTTGAAGAGATAAATTCACCACTAGAAGGGGGGTTGAATAGTGGTGATGCGGAATACCGAAATTTCTTGCAAATAAAAAGAAAATAGTGCGGAATTTAAAGACTCAAGAATTTATAGAGGTTCGGCAACTTGCCTACGTCCTCTCTCCGACTTTCTTTTTCTATTGGCTTAAGAAAAACCACAACCTTAACTCGTCTTCTATCGGTCCGAGTTTGCAACCGTTACAATCCGCTTGTCTTCTATCGGTCCAAGCTCAACCTTTCCCTCAATATAGATGATTGTTTATCTAGTGTTCTATAAGAACTAGATAATCCTCACTATACGAATATGGGAGTATAATCCTAACAATGCCGGATCAAAGATCCTAATAACACCGGATTAGTGACTCTTGATTCGTTTCTTTTTCGCTCAAGTGTAAGTGATGCAACACTTACAACCAAATGAAAGAATACAAAGAATAATGGATATTACAATTGAAATCGCTCTTGTATCTTTCTTTTCTCACAACTTGTAGTGGAATAAAATATATAAATCTGAGCTCAAGAATGCTTTGATTGCTTGTATGCTTGAATGCTTGAAGTTGTGTGTTTGATACCCAAGTCCTTCGGGTATTTATAGGTGTGAGACAGCCTTCAAATTCTGAAAAACATACTATTAGCGTGCGCTAATAGTGCCTTGTAGCGTGCGCTAACGAATTTTGACTTGAAATCTCTGAACGGTCACACAGACTGTTGTAATGGTAAAATAACATGTCTAGCGTGCGCTAGTAATGAAGTGGTAGCGTGCGCTAGCGTCTTGTTCAACTAGTCTTCGATCTTGACTTTGACAATATCCAATTTTCTCTCCAACGACTCTTTTTCCAACGGCTAAATTTATGATTAGCGTGCGCTAGCAAGTATGCATAGCGTGCGCTAGCATTAATTAAATCCAATTTTTCCAGATTTTCCGGATCTGCATTGACTCTTGCTTCCAACGGTTGAAATTCAAACGGTAAACTTCAGATTCCATTTAGCGTGCGCTAATACCTTTCCTTTAGCGTGCGCTACTGAGTTATTTCATTAACGTACGTTACCTTGTGTAGCGTACGTAAAAGCCTTGACAAAATGAGTCCAGTAGCTACTGGACTACAAACCATAATATTGGTAGCGTGCGCTAGAGATGATATGTAACGTGCGCTATGTCCATGATGTAGCGTACGTAATATGATATGCGTAGCGTGCGCAACGTCCAGTTTCTGATTTCCTTCCAGACTTCACTGACCTCTGGAGACTTGCGATAGCGTGCGTTATTTTTACTGTGTAGCGTGCGCTACCTGTAGGTTCTTAGCGTGCGCTAACTTTGTATAGATTGCGTGCGCTAACGATCAGGCGACTTGATGAGTGCGGTGACTTGGTCTGCAGATATGAGTGTCTCGATAGCGTGCGCTACGATATGATACGTAGCGTGCGTTAGCTATATTTTGCTTCTTCAAAATATTATCGAGCCGAGATTGATTCAATTAAATGTTTTGAATATAATAATCATCAAAATACATTTTGAGTCAACAATCTCCCCCTTTTTGATGATGTCAAAACATTTAATTAGTACCTGCAAAAACATTTTGAAATGATTCGAATCAAGGTAAACTTGTTCGATATATTAGTAGATTTTCGTTTTTGGAGTATTCTCCCCCTTTTTGACATAAACAAAAAGGAACTCCCCCTGAATTGTTGCGTTATTAAATATTAATGAAATTTGCCATTATTCAAGGTGCAATCAATAGTAAACAACAGTAACAATACTTGTAAACAAATGCCAAATTAAGAAATGCGAATTTCATTAAGATAAAATGCAGAAAATACAACGAGTTTTCATGACAAACGACATATAGATTATTCGAACAACAAGTTTATACATCAAACATCAAAGATCATCAAATCTAAGGATCGGAAGAGGACGAAGGGAAAGGGAACGAGGGGTGTGTGAAGCGAATGAACTCGGATAACAGCCCACGAACTTCCCGGACTTCTGAACGCACTTCCCGGACTTCCGAACGCAGAGCCCGAAAATCCTCTCGTATCTCAGCGTGTGAAGTCTCGATGCCCCGCATCCGAGCACAGAGATCACTCTCCTCTTCCTCCGTCACCACATTTCTCATCGGGCGTTTTCCTTTCGATGTAGGTTTCCTTACGAATTCCCGACCGCATTTCTCGAAGGGTGTGAGGTCCCCGTGAGTGATCTTTTCTTCTCGGTGGGTATCGTGACCCTTTCTCTACTTGGTCATCATCGCGTAGGTACGGAAGAGAATCCAGCCTCGTTGATCGTCCGGACGTAGTGCATAGCTTTGAGTGAAGCGTCCGAGATCTCATGTCCGAGGGAGACGGGGACTGCCTTGTCCTTCGACAAGTCGACTTGATGAAAACTAAAAATGGCCGACAGGATTGAGCCATAAGGCATCCCAGCCTTGCGAGAACGAGTGGCGTAGTTTTTCGACCGAAACAAATCTCCCTTCACCTTCATCCAACTGATGATGATGTCGGAGAAATTTACTTTATCGTCGTTGAGAACGCGGTACACCACTTGCTTGTCCACGCCCACTAGCTTGTGCTGCGAATTAACCTTTGGCATAAGGCATTTCGTGAGGGCTACCAAAAGCAGGCGAATATTGATTCCAAAGTCGTTGTTTTCAAAAAAATCGTCCGTTATGTCGATAACGGCCTTCGAGCTCAGAAACTCTTTCACATCAATTTCACCAATTTCATTATCATCGGCCAGGGATTTTCCAGTGCAAATAAAACCATCCCTGGGTAAACCAAAAATTTGATACAAAACATCGGAAGAGACTTTAACCCGAGTACCTCCGACAAGACTTCCTAACACAAGGGCTGAAGACCCTTCATTTTCGGCCACATGAAGATTAGCATAAAACTCTCGGACGAGTTCAGGGAAGATAGGGTTTTTGCACTCGATAAAACGAGAAATACCGAGTGAGGAGAAGAAATTGGAGATATTAACGTTTACCCGTTGGAGACTTAAGAGATTGAAGAATTAGCAATCGGTGATGTGTTCTTGAGGGAGTATGTCAAAGAACACTCTCGAGGCAGTGGCGGAGATGATCCGATCCGCATCAAATTGGGCAGTGAGAGGTCGTTTAAGATTGTTATATTGCTTTCCCATGGCAGTGCGATTCTTGCTCGACATGATCGGAGAAGGGATTGAAGTTGGAGGGATCGATTTGCGGCTAGGGTTTTTGCAAGAGGGAAGTCGATTGCGTGCGTTAGAGAGTGTGTTGTGTTTTAGGGTTGTACGGCATATATATAGTCAGCGAAGTTTAAGTTAGCGTACGCTAGGTTTTAGAAGGTTAGCGTACGTGAGGCTGAAAAAAGAGACTTACTGGACTGTCCAGTGGAATTCGAAAAACTTTAATTAGCGTACGCTAGAAGGTAGAGTTTAGCGTACGTTATCGAATGCAGATTTTAGCGCGCATTATGAATATGAAGCTAGCGCGCGCTAGCGAGTGATCTGAATCAAGGATTTTGATGTTTTGAGTAGTAAGCTTATTTCAAAAGTTGTCTACATGTCCCATGCCAAGTTGTAAACGAATGGAATTAAAAGATTCTTCGGGAAGAGGTTTTGTAAAGATGTCAGCAAGTGGATCCTTCGTCCCGACAAAAATTAAACAGATGTCTTTCTTTTGAACATGATCACGTAAAAAATGATGTCTAATATCTATATGTTTGGTTCGACTGTGCAAAACAGGATTTTTGCTCAAATTAATAGCACTAGTGTTATCACATAAGATAGGGGTATTTTCAAAATGAATGCCGTAGTCGCGTAGTTGATTTTTAATCCATAGCACTTGAGCACAGGCGCTCCCTGCAGCGACATATTCGGCCTCAGCTGTAGATAATGCTACGCTGGTTTGCTTTTTACTTCCCCAAGATATTAAACAAGATCCAACAAAATGACATGTACCACTAGTACTCTTTTTGTCAATTTTGCATCCGCCGAAATCGGCGTCACTATAGGCAATTAAATTAAAGTCCAAGCAAGAAGGATACCATAGACCTAGTCCAATAGTTCCTTTCAAATAGCGAAAAATGCGTTTACAAGCAATTAAATGTGATTCCTTGGGATTAGCTTGGAATCGAGCACATAGACACGTAGCAAATATTATATCTGGCCTAGATGCAGTCAAATATAGCAAAGATCCGATCATACCTCGATATAATTTTTGATCTACGGATTTGCCATTTTCATCTTTCTCAAGCTTTAATGATGACGACATTGGTGTAGATATCACCTTGCTATTTTCCATATTGAATTTCTTGAGAAGATCGTTTGAGTACTTCGTTTGATGAATAAAAATTCCATCTTCGCATTGTTTGATTTGAAGCCCGAGGAAGAACGTTAATTCTCCCATCATACTCATTTCGAATTCTCCTTTCATAAGATTAGAAAAATCTTGGCACAAGGATTCATTAGTAGCTCCAAAAACAATGTCATCAACGTAAATTTGGCAAACAAGTATATCATCATTTAGTATTTTAACAAACAAGGTATTATCGACTTTGCCTCTTTTATAGTCATTAGCTATTAAAAATTGACTTAAACGATCATACCATGCTCGGGGTGCTTGCTTCAACCCGTAAAGTGCCTTGTTGAGCTTGTAGACATGATCCGGAAAATGATGGTCTTCAAAACCGGGAGGTTGCTTGACGTAGACTTCTTCTTTAATGAAACCATTCAAGAATGCACTTTTGACATCCATTTGAAATAGTTTAATCTTCTTATGGGCGGCAAATGCACAAAGCAATCGAATGGCTTCGAGTCGAGCCACGGGAGCAAAACTTTCTTCGTAATCAAGACCTTCTTCTTGATTATATCCTTGGGCGACCAAACGAGATTTATTTCGAATAGGATAGCCGTCTTCGTCACTCTTGATTTTATGCACCCATTTAGTTCCGATAATTGTTTTATCTTTAGGCGCGGGAACTAAATTCCATACATTATTGTGCTTGAATTGCACAATCTCCTCTTGCATTGCCATCACCCAACTTTCATCATCGAGAGCTTCGGATATATTTTTGGGAACTATTTCGGATACAAAAGCACAATGAGCCATAAATTCGGTGGTCCTCCTTCGGGTTTGAACACCGTCTTCAATGTTTCCGATCACGAGATCCTTCGGATGGTCTTTGATGTGCCTCCAATCTTTCGGTAAATCAACGATTGTGTTCGTTTCGATTTCCGAAATTTTCTTCACTTCGGGAGAGGGATCCTAAAGATACCTGCATCATCAAAATATTCTACCTTTCTCGGGGGTGAGATCATATCATTGAATTTAACATGTATGGATTCTTCAACTTTATTCGTTCTAATATTATACACACGATATGCTTTGCTAATAGTACAATAGCCAAGAAAAATTCCGGAGTCGGATTTGGCATCAAACTTGCCCAAGTTATCCTTGCCATTGTTCAAAATAAATACATTGCAACCAAAAGGATGAAAGTAAGCAATATTGGGCTTTTTGCCCTTCCATAATTCATACGGAGTTTTAAGATGAGTTCTATGAACGTGAACTCGGTTAATCACATAACATGCCGTAAAAATTGCTTCGGCCCAAAAATATCGTGGAAGAGAGTATTCATTTAGCATTGTCCTTAACATTTCTTCCAAAGATCGGTTTTTCCTTTCAACAACTCCATTTTGTTGAGGCGTTCTAGGAGCCGAAAAATTGTGATTAATACCGTATTTGTCACATAAAAGTTCAAACGGGGTGCAATCAAATTCACCTCCGTGGTCGGTACGAATAGAGATTATGGAGAGGTTTTTCTCGTTTGATACCAAACGACACCATTTAGAAAACTCGGAAAATGCATCATCTTTATGAGCTAAAAATCTAACCCAAGTAAATCGAGAGAAGTCATCAACAATAACCAAAGTATAAAGTTTACCATCTAAACTAACATGTCTAGATGGTCCAATCAAATCCATATGCACGAGTTCAAGAACTCGACTAGTGGAGACCTCGAATTTTGGTTTAAACGATTCTCGAGTATGTTTCCCTTTAATGCATGATTCACACAAATGTTTTCTATCGAATTTGAGTTTGGGCAATCCACGAACAAGGTCGTGTCTAGATAAAATAGAAATAATAGGTAGAGAAGTATGCCCCAATTTTCGATGCCATAAATATGCATTGTCATCCAAGGTAATAAGGCATTTTTCATTGAAAGAACTCTTATCATTAAGATCGACAATATAGATGTTTCCACATCTCAAACCAATGAATGCAATTTTATTATTTCTAAATTCCGTGCAATGCGTTTGCTCAAATAGAATTTTAAAACCTTCATCACAAAGTTGCGAAACGCTAAGGAGATTATGATGCAAACCTTCAACAAATAGTACTTTGTTGATAGAAGGAGAAGGTTCCTTACCGACTTTGCCGATTCCTTTGATTTTTCCCTTTTGATTGTCTCCAAAGGTCACATGTCCTTGATCTTGATATTCGAGGTCTTCAAATAAGTCCTCGGAGCCGCACATGTGCCTTGAGCATCCGCTATCAATGTACCACTTGTTTTTCCTTGGTGCCGGTACCTACAAAAGTAGAATTTCTCGGTTGTTTCGGTACCCAGCCCGTTTGGGTCCTCAAAGTTAATTATGCTTATAGCATTCGAACAATCGTCCCTTTCGGAACCCATATTTGCTTAACTTTGATAGTTCTTAACTTTGAATGAATATTAACATTGTGAACTCGTTTGAGCGGATCTTTTGAGTTCTCGGTTTCGGTTTTCTTTATTTTGTCAAGGTTGATAAGGGATTGTTCCCGTTTAAAAGGGTCGAAACCAAGACCGTGTTTGAGCAAGGGCGATTTTTGAATAGATAGGAGCCTTTCGAATTTCTCGTTTCCGAGAGTAAATTTGTTCAAAATATATTTTAGCTCCTTTTGAGTTTTTGTTAACTCAATTTTCAAAACATTTTCTTTTTCAAGACATGAAGTATGGTCGGTCTCAATAGTTTTGCCCTTGTTTTGAAGCGAGGAGTTTTCGAGTTCTAGAGATTTTATTTTTCTCTTTAAAGATATATTTAACTTGACCATCTCGTCATACTCCGTATTTAATGATTCAAACGCACTCAACAACTCATCATCTTGATGAACTTCTTGTGAATCACAAAAGTCAAAAGAGTCATATTCGTCATCATTGAGTTTAGAGCTTACCTCGATATTGCTTTCGGAGTCGAGGGCCATGAATGCAAGATTTGCGTCTAGAGATCTTTCGATCTCCTCCTCGTCATCACTCCAAGAAGCGATTAGAACCTCCTTCTTTTTGAATCTTTCCATTTGCGGTTTTGAAGAGGATCCTCGGCATTCTTTGGCATAATGACCGGCTTGACCACATTTCCGACAATTATTGTCGAACTTCTTGATAGGAGTGTAGCCACTCTTCTTTTGCTCCGGTTTGCCATCCCGACCAAGAAAGCTTCGCCTCTTTTGAATTAGGTTTTTGTACCTTCTAAAGTTTTTGGCATAAAGAGCGAGTTCCTCGTCGTCTTCATCTTCGGCAACATCTTCCTCAACGTTGCTATCAACATTGAATGCGACTACTCTTTCCCGAGGCTTTGGTTTTGTGCCTCTAGACTTGAGAACGATCTCATAGTTGATGAGTGACCCGATGAGGGCACTAAATTCGAGCTTGTTGAGATCCTTGGATTCCATGATCGCGGTGACCGTGGCATCCCATTCTCGTGGCAACGATCGAAGAATTTTCTTAGCTTTGTCGCTGCTCGATATAGGCTTTCCAAAGATGCAAGACCGTTTGTTATAGCCGAAAATCGATCCAACATATTTGTGATCGTTTCCTCGTCTTTCATGGAAAATAATTCGTAGTCATGGAGTAACATATTAATTTTGGTCTCCTTGACTTGGGTGGTTCCCTCGTGAGTGACTTCGAGAATTTCCCAAATTTCTTTTGCACTTTCATAGGACGATATCCTATTAAGTTCTTCAGGATTGAGAGCGCAATAGAGGAGCTGAGTAGCTCGGGAGTTGACATGCGTGTTTCTCCAATCCTCATCGTTGAATTCTTCGATCTTTTTCAACGATCCATCTTCTTTCTTAGCAAGTTTAGGACCGAGAGCAATAACTTTCCAGATTTCAATATCGTAGGCTTGAACGAAGATCGCCATCTTCTTTTTCCACGTCATGAAATTGGAACCGTCGAAGAAGGGAGGACGGTTGAGAGCATTTCCTTCAATTTGGCCAAGAAGTGCCATTTGCGGATCTTTTTCTCTTAGGTGGTTAAACCTTTAAAAAGCGACCCGCTCCGATACCAACTGAAGAGATAAATTCACCACTAGAAGGGGGGTTGAATAGTGGTGATGCAGAATACCGAAATTTATTGCAAATAAAAAGAAAATAGTGCGGAATTTAAAGACTCAAGAATTTATAGAGGTTCGGCAACTTGCCTACGTCCTCTCTCCGACTTTCTTTTTCTATTGGCTTAAGAAAAACCACAACCTTAACTCGTCTTCTATCGGTCCGAGTTTGCAACCGTTACAATCCGCTTGTCTTCTATCAGTCCAAGCTCAACCTTTCCCTCAATATAGATGATTGTTTATCTAGTGTTCTATAAGAACTAGATAATCCTCACTATACGAATATGGGAGTATAATCCTAACAATGCCGGATCAAAGATCCTAATAACACCGGATTAGTGACTCTTGATTCGTTTCTTTTTCGCTCAAGTGTAAGTGATGCAACACTTACAACCAAATGAAAGAATACAAAGAATAATGGATATTACAATTGAAATCGCTCTTGTATCTTTCTTTTCTCACAACTTGTAGTGCAATAAAATATATAAATCTGAGCTCAAGAATGCTTTGATTGCTTGTATGCTTGTATGCTTGAATGCTTGAAGTTGTGTGTTTGATACCCAAGTCCTTCGGGTATTTATAGGTGTGAGACAGCCTTCAAATTCTGAAAAACATACTATTAGCGTGCGCTAATTGTGCCTTGTAGCGTGCGCTAACGAATTTTGACTTGAAATCTCTGAACGGTCACACAGACTGTTGTAACGGTAAAATACCATGTCTAGCGTGCGCTAGTAATGAAGTGGTAGCGTGCGCTAGCGTCTTGGTCAACTAGTCTTCGATCTTGACTTTGACAATATCCGATTTTCTCTCCAACGACTCTTTTTCCAACGGCTAAATTTATGATTAGCGTGCGCTAGCAAGTATGCATAGCGTGCGCTAGCATTAATTAAATCCAATTTTTCCAGATTTTCCGGATCTGCATTGACTCTTGCTTCCAACGGTTGAAATTCAAACGGTAAACTGCAGATTCCATTTAGCGTGCGCTAATACCTTTCCTTTAGCGTGCGCTACTGAGTTATTTCATTAACGTACGTTACCTTGTGTAGCGTACGTAAAAGCCTTGACAAAATGAGTCCAGTAGCTACTGGACTACAAACCATAATATTGGTAGCGTGCGCTAGAGATGATATGTAACGTGCGCTATGTCCATGATGTAGCGTACGTAATATGATATGCGTAGCGTGCGCAACGTCCAGTTTCTGATTTCCTTCCAGACTTCACTGACCTCTGGAGACTTGCGATAGCGTGCGTTATTTTTACTGTGTAGTGTGCGCTACCTGTAGGTTCTTAGCGTGCGCTAACTTTGTATAAATTGCGTGCGCTAACGATCAGGCGACTTCAGTAGGCTGCAGCTGACTTGACTGGTCTGTATATGAGTGTCTCGATAGCGTGCGCTACGATATGATACGTAGCGTGCATTAGCTATATTTTGCTTCTTCAAAATATTATCGAGCCGAGATTGATTCAATTAAATGTTTTGAATATAATAATCATCAAAATACATTTTGAGTCAACAGTTCTGACTACTAGTGCACGAGACATACCTTTCTTAAAAGCAGGGCAGTCCGCTTTAAAATGTCCTTTCTGACCGCACTTGTAGCACTTTTCCTTTGGCTTCTTGTTTGCCTCGGGGTGAGGAGCGTTGCTTTTCACCTTGAGAGTTGCCACTTGCTTCTGGCCAACCTTCTTCTTCTTCTTTTCCCATTTGGCTTTGGAAGAAGTAGCACCAGTTGCCACAAGAATCTGATGATAACCTTGTTTGAAGAGACCTTCAGCAGACTGAAGCTCTGTCAGATGTTCCGCCAAACTATATGTCCTACCGTTCATATTGTAGTTAAGGCGAAACTGCTCAAAGCTTCTAGGTAAGTTGCCTAAGATAATATCGACCTGCGTTTCCGCATCGATAGTAGCCCCAGTATGCTCAGTTTGTTCAAATGAGACATCATTTTCAGAACATGATCCCTTACTGGGGTCCCTTCAGACATTTGGGTTGTCGTCAATACCCTCATTGCATTTTGTCTAGTCGCCCGGTTCTGATGACCAAACATCTCGGTGAGACTTTTCATCATTTCCGCGGCCGAGCCTATCGTCTGATGCTGATGCTGCAATACATTTGTCAGTGAAGCCAAAATGTAACAGCGAGCCATCTCATCAGACTTTTTCCATTTTCGGAATTCAGCCAACTCTTCGGGAGTGGCATCCGGTTCTGGTTCTAGAGGGCTCTCCTCGATTAAGACAAATTTATGCCCCTCAGCAGTCAAGACAATGTCAATATTTCTTTTCCAATCGGCAAAGTTAGTGCCATCAAGTTCATTTTCTTTGAGAATAACAGCTAGTGGATTGAAAGACATCTGAGATAAAAATTAAAAACATCCATCACATAATGCATAGCAAAATATATCGAAAAACCTCATAATACAATATATATTCTACCAACCAACACCTCGAAAAATCCGCACATGCAAGCCACGATCGTGTGGATGTTTACACACATATTTTCCAATTAGAGTTTTACGTCTTTAATTTTACTATCTAGTCAAATTACGTTATGACACGTAAAATTAATAGTTGGTTTCTCTTGTCCATGTATTAATTAACATAGACTCCGATGGGGAGCTTATTAATTAATACACCTAAGTGAACACCATAATTTAACATCCTTAAAATATTATCTTTTTAAATAATAGTCCTACAGATGGAGAGGGCCTATCATAAAAAGTAATATTTACCTTATGTTATCAATTTGAAATTTAAAATTAGTGAACCTATAATTAGCACATCCGATATGGAGGAAGACTCTAATATCAACGCGCATGCTAATTACTTCACAATTTAAATTAATTATGGAGGCCAATATGATTTTATTTAAAAAAAATAAATCAATTTAATCACTTAGTTATTTTATCCTTAAGGTTTTTAATTTTCTCGTCCTAACATGCAAGGAAACATATCACGCATACATCCATACATGTCATACATCAAAATAATAAAAAAAAACCAAAAATAAAGCATGGATAATTAAATTATCCAATTATCATGGTCTTCTTCCTTGAGTTGAATCCGAGAAAATCTTCGACTCGATTTCTCCCACTGAATCAAGCATCTCATCGCTCCTCCCCGGCCGGGCCGTGGATTTCCAAAATTAAAATTTTACTTTTATGCAAAATTAATTACATAAAACTCCCCAGCGGACGCAACGAACGACGGCGAAACGGAGGACCAAAAACTGGACGACCAGCCGAACCAGTGGCGCCGGACAGTGCCATGAGCCGCTTGCTCGGCGCTGCTCGGCAGCAGCCGTGTCTTTTCAGCGGCGCTGCTTGCTTGTCGGCGCATGCCAGCTGATCCGGCGATCCGGTTCTGCTCTATTTCTTCGTGATCCCGTCTTTTCCGAATTCGATTACAATTTTATACGAAATAAAATACATCGAAATTACATCAAGATTACACGAAAAATAAAACCACCTAGAACTACCTGCGGATTTTCTCACGGGAAAAACTATTACATGCCTCAAAAAAACGGGGCAAACCAACAATTGCATAATTAATAAAAATAAATAATTAAATACACCATTCATATAAACCATGATAATTGGATCATATCACCTGCAAGAACACATCTAGCAAAATATTCCAACATCAAAATATATGAATATTTAAATTGTTATCAATTAATCACCAAAATTAATTAAAATAGCAAAAGCCTAAAAATTTGGCTCTGATACCAATTGTTGGAAAGTAAAACGCAGCAGAAGCGAAGTTTGGGAAAGTTGATAATCGCGTTTTACGCATCTACGAGCATTAGATCTATTTAGGTATGCTAATTAATTAATTACTAAGACTAATAAGCAATTTAAATATTATTTATTATTTATTAATTAAATATGTTGATAATTAAAATATCCTAATCTAGATCCAAGATCATAGGATATTACC
Organism: Orobanche coerulescens; assembly: GCA_033398695.1. Classification (NCBI taxonomy): domain Eukaryota; kingdom Viridiplantae; phylum Streptophyta; class Magnoliopsida; order Lamiales; family Orobanchaceae; genus Orobanche; species Orobanche coerulescens. The sequence continues at coordinate 110,602,002 of CM065815.1, read as the reverse complement.
TTTTGAAGCGTGTTTGTTACTTCCGTCTTGATCACCTTGTATTTCTACCTTTAGATCTTCTAGAGTATGATCCGCCTTAACCCGAACGTTGTGTGGGCAACGAGCTACCGGATCTTTCTTGGACAACCTTTGGATCGGCCGATTCCTATCCCTCACAACTCTCGATTTTCTTTTCCTCAAGTTATTCCGATATGTAGCAAGAATAAAAGTGTTCTCTCAATTGTGGAATCAAAGACACAAGTCAAGATCCACAATTAAACACTTAGAAGAAAAAATCGGAATTCCTTGTGTATGAACAATGCCTAAAATTGGCCAACACCCACGATGTCTTATTTATAGGCTCTTGGACTACTACTAGGGATCTAAAGGAGTATTATGGAAGGACTCCCAATAAATTCATCTTACCTTATTAGGATCTTACCTTATTAGGACTCTTCCTAATATATAATGAATCTATTAATATCAACTTAGTACACTAAAAGGTTGATATTGCACTTCCTACCAAAATCCCAAATTACGAAATTGGGCTCCTTATTAAATATATTATTTCCCGTGTTTAAGATATCGAATGTCCATTAATTAATTATAAGCTCTTGTGACTTTAATTAATTAATATCTTATCCAAGAGTAGTACCACTCGAACCTTATTATTATATCGGAATTAAATCCACCTGCAGGGTTTAATATAATAATCATTATCGAGCTCCTCAAGGGGACATCATCAACCCGCACGAGTCTGGACACGATTTCTAGTAATAATAATCGTCGTATAAACAATATTATTGCCCAAGATACGAGGCTTATTGAGTCGATCATTTTGACTCTCACCTATGGTAAATCAAAGCAATAATTATTATAAATATATAATTAAATATTATATACTTAGAATTAAGAAATAATAATTATCCGAGATTTACGTTCTTCTTACAACGATCTGAAGACACTATCTCACCTCGATCCAGTTCAACGTATGCAAATACGCTAATGTATGCTAATAGTCAAGACCAACTATTCTCAAGCATACACTACAACCTTTTATATAATTTATCTAATAATTATATATATTGTGAACTATTATATTATTTTATAAGGCACCGATAATGTGATCTTCCGTGTGACACCAACACACCACATTATCTACAATATAAAGTAATTAGACATTTCATTTGCATAACCATAACGTGAATAAATATGCAAAACATGTGATTAAATGTAATTAATATTCTCATAGGTAGTAACAGGGAAATTAGGTAATACAAGCATAAAGTATGCTTTGCAGTATACAATCCTAACAATTAGTGGACCCGCAAGTGAAACATCCTACAGTAGCTTTGTGACAAATGCCCGGGTGAGGCTTTCCGCAAGTAGCACAGAGAGGTGGAGGAGGTAAGGTCTCAGTAGGCCTCCTCTGACCCGAAGAACCTGAAGAACGACCCTACTGAGAACCCCGAGTCGACTGATCCTGTCTTGTGGCCCGGTTGTTGTTGCCATGACCCTGACGGTCATTCCCATTCCTACCAGTAACCCTCTGATCCTGACCCCTGTACTCCTGTCGCCTCTGATCAAAACCCCGATCCTGGCGACCCCTGTGCTCAACACCCTGGTCCTGACGACCCCTATGCTCATGACCCTGGTCCTGACGACCCCTGTAGTTAATACGATCACCATCCCTGTCCCTCTTGTTCGAACCCCTATCAGCACGAAGTAACTCAATATTGCGGGCCGCGTCCGCTACTAGTGCAACATCAGTGTAATCAGTATTCACGATCCAGTCTAATATCCACTTCTTCAGCCCCCACTTAAAGTGCCTAGCCTGCCTATGAGCACCACCCGCAATCGGTCCTACAAAACTAGCTAACCTCAGAATCCTCTGCATATAATCTCCAGACGATTCCCGATCCAACTGATGAATAGCCCCATACTCGCGCTCATACCTTTGCTGCTCGGAGAAAGGAAAGTGCTACTTATAGAAGATGTCACGGAAAGTATTCCATGCACAAGTTTCAGCAAAGTTCTCTCCCTTACCAGAACATATGCCTTCCACCAATTCAACGCATCACCTTCCAACTTGAAGGTAGCCAAATGCGTCTTGAATTCATCACCACAACCCAAGACCTTGAACAACTTCTCTATATGTGTGATCCAATCTTCTGCCTCTATGGGGGTGGCAGCAGATCGGAAAGAAAGAGGCTTAAGCTTAGTGAACTTTTCAATCCAACCATGCATCCCGATAGGTGGAGCACCGCCACCCGAAGAACCAGCATTATTTCTGATGTCATGGATGATTCTGGTCCTCAATTCAGTTGAGAGATTCGGGAGAGCATTAGCCAAAGCAGCGGATATCATGGCCTTGATGTCAGAGACATCATCCCCATTAGGATTTCTACGCGTATACACCATCTGAATGATCATCAAAGCGATTTGTAAGGTCAAATAAAGATGAAGTATGAAATGAAAATACGTAGAAGGAAACCTAATATCTACCCAAATCCTCATAGGTCATAGCCTAAGCTCTACAGGTCGAACTTAAAGCTCCGATACCATAATCGAAACACCCCAACCCGACGAGGGTAGAGGCATCACATTATGGTGACATATCAAAGCCTAGATAATGAACATAATGAACAGCGGAAGTCTTAAACATAAATAATCAAAAGGTTAAGTCGAAATGACTTAAACCAAAACATAAGTTCAATGAAAAGAAATACTCCAAAGGGATGAATAACAAATAATCCAAGTCTAAACAATGTCATAACAATAGCAAAATAAATCTAAGATGACTAGGGTAAAGTCTCCATGAGCTCAACTCTCAACCCCAAAGCAACCCCAGCTCCTAGCTTAGATACCTGCCGCATGAAAAGGAAAATGCGGCTGAGCTTAAAAAGCCCAGTGAACAGACATATATAAACAGAACCAAAAGATAAGGAACAAACATATAGAGTACGGTGCATTGGGAAAAGCATGAGGTATAAACAAATGGATATCAAAAGTAAGGGAAGGTCAGTAATCTACCACGAGCCCGAACACAAATCAAATCAAATATCATAGTAACCATGGAGTAGCTAACTCCCGAACATGTGAAAGACGTGTATTGCACACAAGCATCAATCACCGAACATATCATATCATAATCATGTCATATCCAATCAAATACAAATCGAACCTAGGATGCATCCATACGCCCCCGAACAAATCATATTGGCCATAACAAATATAAAGTGCACATATCATATCAAAATGGGATGGTGTGGAACATCACTCAACCACACTAGAGTCGTTCCATTGGTGCATCAATGACATGGCCATGTTACCTTCATGGCTAGGAAACGAACTTGGCTCGGGTATCAAACTTAAGGGTTCAAATGTCATATCATATCAAAGTTCATATCAAAGGTTCATATCAAATGTTCATAATCAAAGGTTTACAAATCTAAGGGAGCATAGCAAAGGCATAGATCAACTAAGAAAGCCATAATAAGAAGGCTCAGATCAAAGGCATCATAATCAAAACTAATATCAAACCGTTGTGAACGAATCATGAGAAACCTTAAGGGATATGGTCAGAATATTTGTACCTTATTCAAAGCAAGCAAAAGGAAAGAAAGGTCACACGAGATGGTTCACTCCCGCTTCACGGAACCTATACGAATTAAATACCAAGTATTACTTTAAGTTCAATTTGAATTAGGTTACTCATTTTAGTATACTTCTATAAATAGTAAGTTTCCATATTTAGAAGGTTTCTAGATTTAGAAACATTAGTCATTAATACCCAAAGTTATCATTTAATCAATTTAAGGTATCAAACGTGACAATATTAATAGTTTAAGGTTCATAATGATAATTATATAAGTTTTGGGTTTATAGTGCAAATATTGTAAGAAAGTATCATAAGGTTACATGGTTTCACAAGTTAAGACCTTTAGTTTAGAAAATGATAAGTTCAACCCGTAAGTTTAATAATACACACATAACCCTTATTTAGCCTTTTAACCTTTTTATCAGCTTTTATCTATGAACAGGTCACAACTTGACGAATTTTTGAACCACATCAGAACTCAGAATTAAAATTCATAAAATTTCACACGTACTTAAATGTCTTTAGAACCCACACGAATTTTGCTAGAATTTATTGCTTCGTTTAACCCCACACGAAAAATACTCAAACTAGGACTATTCAGAAAATCGACCTGCAGTTGTACCCAAAAAGTATTCGCCTCAACGACCTACCAAAACATCCACGAAAAATTCCCAAAAATTCATGATATTACCAATCATACGGTTACATACTGGAGAGTTTAATGGTCCAACTCATTATAGTTTTTAAATAAAAAAGCGACAAAGTGGACTGATTTCAGACTACCGAATTTCAGATTCAATACTTAAACACACAAAAATCAAAAACACGACCAAAACAACTCGAAATCACTCCAAACCAATTGGATCAGTTAGTAAACTCTTTAAACTTAGATTTGGACTCAAGAAACTCAGAAAAACACTTTTGTATCATCAAGATTCACCCTGCTCAATCCGACTCTAATATTCTGACAGCAAGAAAGTGGGGCAGAAAACAACTTCAATCCTTTAACCCTTCTAAATCCGATTGCACACACATCTCATAGGTTTATTTAGCCAATATCATGTTGGTATAATTTACTAAAAATTATATCGATAAATTTGAATTCATATAATTATACCATGAAGTATAATAATATTTGATGATTTTCAATTATACCTGTAGATCCAAAAGCTTGTATTGGACTCGTCCGTGTACGTCAAATAACGACTTAAGGGATCGCATGTTTTGAATCTCCTGTCTGTGCTGCAAATCTGAGAAGAACAAAGTAGTAGTTAGATTCGTTAATGACCATAGCAGTAAAATATATATATATATATATATAATTAATCAAATGAGGTAAATCCGAATGTGGGCGATGTTGAGTCCAGAAATCTGTCTCCTTAAAGCAAATTCGCCTCCACCGCAGTGTATAGCGTCTGCCTCTCAGGATAAAACAACATCTCGATGCGTTGATATATCGATCATCGCACCCTCAGCGAACTAGAATAAACCTGAACTACCACCGACGCGACCCAAATTATGAATAGAAATTATTTTTGAAAATAAAATTTTGAAGTCGGAATTTTTGGGTGAAAAAAAAGGACGAAATTTCTTTGTAAAAAATAAGACCCCTCACATCTGTATTTATAGGTGAAGATGAGAGAGAGACATGTGCTGGAGGAACTCTATACCGATCGAAATTGGTATCTGGAGGAACTCTAAACCGATCGAAATTGGTATCTGGAGAAACTGTAAACCGATCAGGATTAGTATCTCAATACTTATCTAAAGTTTAATTCGATTTTATCCGGATCCGAAAAATTCGGAATTTATTAATTGAGGTATTTTCGGTAAAATAAAATTTTACCGAATAAAATTGCAGTAAAAAGATAACTTCGAGACGCCGAGACAAATCGCCCAAATCGCCCTTCGACCGAGACCGAGCCGGCCGGCTGTCCGGACGGATGGCGACGGCGGCGGCGGCGCGCGCGCGTGTGTGTGTGTGCGAGAGGCGCCTAGTCACACATCCACACATGTCTCATTTTTTGAACATGCCTTTGTGCACATCCACACATGTTTTGCTAAATGTTTGATGCCTCTGGGTGAATTGTTTGGATATCCTTGGTGTGATATGTTATTTGTGCATGATTGCTTCGCTCACCTCGGGAGGGTCCGACGGGGCCACGTAGGGAGTCCAATGAGAGAGCCTTGGATTCACGAGTGGTGAATGTATTTTACTCACCTTGGGTAGGTTCGACGGGGCCTCGAAGGGAGTCCAATGGGAGAGCCCTGGATGCACGAGTAAAAACTTCACAAGTGGTGTGTATGTTTGGTGAATGTATTTGCTCACCTCGGGAGTGTTCGACGGGGCCACGGAGGGAGTCCAATGGGAGAGCCCTGGATTCACGAGTAAAAACTTCACGAGTGGTGTGTATGTTTGGTGCATGTATTTGCTCACCTCGGGAGGGTTCGACGGGGCCACGGAGGGAGTCCAATGGGAGAGCCCTGGATTCACGAGTAAAACTTCACGAGTTGGTATTGATTCTATGTCTGTCGAGGACACGTGACGTGGGTTTTAACCTTGTGAATTTGTTGTTGGTTTTCTATTTGTGAAAACAAAACCTTTGGGCTGTGACCCTGTTGATTTTGGAAAGAGAAGGATTTGATAATCCTAAGTTGTTTTCTATTAAAACTCTCGATGGCATTTTAAATCATTTTATAAATTGTTTCCCTTGACTTGGGATTTTTCGATTTAGGAAAGCTTTACCTAAACTCTTGCTTCGGGAACTACTTTTCGTTATGTTTGGATCTTGGAGAATTCCTGGTTATTATTGTTCGTGGAAATGTGAATTGTATGGCTCGTATTTTGCACTTTGTTCTTGCACTAGCAAAACAGTAGAGTTTTGCTAACCCCCGAGTATTCGTGGGGGTGGATGTCTGTTTCTGCATTCAGGTTTGGGAGCATAACATAGGGTCAGCACGAAGGATGAGGAAAGATGATCGATACTAATCACATGAGGAACCGTACATTGTTGTATTGGTTCAGTTGTATTTTATTTCTGCTGCAGTATTTCTCTCCACGTTTTACGGGAGTATTTTGTATTTAACCCCTGCGCGGGAATGTATTGTGATTGAGTTGTATGTTTTTATTGAAAGACCAAATCGGTCTACTGAATTGTTATAGCCTTAAAGGCATTATTTAGATATTCGATGTTGTTACCAGCCTGGTAGATCCTTGAAGAGAGGGTCTACATCGTGTAATATCCCTGAACGATTGGAGGTGTTACATAAATGGTATCAGAGCTTAGGTTGTGGAAACCTAGGCTGTCGGGTTTAGTGGTGTCTGTTGAGTTTTGTCTCGTCGGATTTTGTTTGACTGAGTCGTGTCGCGACGCGTCGTCTGAGTTTGTTGGTCGTGATTTGTATCGTGGGGCGATCATCATCTTCGTGCGACCTGTGGCCGTAAGTCTCCCTTCTTGTGTTGTGCCTCGTGTGACACGAGCTATTTGTTTTATTATTTGTTAAGTGATGGAATCTTCATGTAGATTCTTGGTTTCGTGATGCGTTTATGTGACTCTCATGTTTCGTTTATATGAGAAGTGTTGTCATTATTTATGCCCTTTTTACTAGGATATTTGACTGTTTGTTTCCGGTAAAAGACAGATGTTGTCTTGGTTTTAAACGAGTTGATGCGTGTATTATGATTGTATGTAAGTGAATGTCGATACGTGCGAGTTTTGGCATTCTGGCCTATTGGATTTTTGAAAACCTTGAGTGTCTTAGAATATAAAATTTGAGACGTACTTTTAAATGGATTGTATTTTCGGGGCGCCTACTAGCGCAACTATCTATTTCAAAATTCTTCTACTTTGAGGACCAAAATATTTTGAGATATTTTCAAATGCAGTTGCTTAGACCCAAGGGTCGAATATTTCTGAAAGTTCCAATTTAAAGGAAAGTGTCCTCGTTTTATCAAACGCAAGGTGGTTTTCAAAGTCTCGACAATGATGTTTGTTCAACTTTTTTAAAATATGATACTCAAGATCAACTGGTGTTTCCAAATTGTTTTCAAAAGGTTGTTTTCGTTTTTAAAACCTATCATCCCTGTTTGCAGTCCGGGAATATATATGTGATATTCGCATTGTTGTTAGAATGTTAGCTCCTGAGTATGATGGAATCGGTGGCGTGAACGTTGAGTCGTTTGCCACACATTTGTTGTGATTAGCCCTCTGTGAGAGGTGATATGTTAGTATTGAATGTTGTCGTTTTGTGATGATTTGTATGTTATCGCACTAGTGCGAGCTGTTGGAACTTGAGTTTGCACGTTTGTGTAAATGCGTGATTGTTTCATGCTGTTTTGTGATTATGTGCTGGTTATCGTTCGGGCCGTTGAGATCAGCGAACGATGCCGTCGTTGTTGTGGTGTTGATGTGTGTGTCGCTTTATGATAGTAACCATCGTATGTGTTGCGTGATACGATTTTCTGTTGTGCTGAGTTGGCATCTACGGTTTGTTGTTTGGCAATATTATATTCCATTGTACCTAGTAGTTGTATATTCGGTATGCCGAGCCGAGGTGTTTCAACCGTGATGTGTCGGGGGCATGCACGTGCAATTGTCTTTCTCGTCGGTAACGCGTTTCAAGTGTGTACTCGAAGGACACATAATTTAGTTTTGCGAATTGGTTACCGAGACTTCCGGAGTTCGTACTTTAGAACAGTTATCAGGATCGGCTTTGAGAGGCCTTTGAAAGATGTTTCTGTCAGTTGCTTGTTGTGTTGTCACCTTGCTTCCGTTGTTGTGAGTTGTGGGGACGACATTTCTTTTATAAGAGGCACTACAAAAAAAAAAACAGTATTTACCGACGCCAAATTCCGTCAGCAAAATAAGCAAGGGGCGTCGGTAAACTGAATACCGACGCCATTACCGACGCCAAAAGGGCGTTGGAATACTGATCGACAGTAAAAAATTTCCGACGCCATATCGTGGCGTTGTTAAATTACCGACGGCTTCCCGACGCCATTGGCGTCGGGCAATCCCCGGGTGACCTGAAACTGGGACGGTTTTGCCGACGGATACCGACGCCACTACTGACGCCACGGCCGACGGAATTTACGACGCCGTGTTGCCGTCGTTAGTTTTGCAATAACGACGCCGGGCCTGGCGTTGTTAAACGGAACAATGACGACGCCTTTGCCGATGGAATGTAGCCGTCGCTAATTTACTATTGCCGACGGCCTCGCAGCCGTTGGTAAAACTGTAAATCACGACGTGTTTTACCGACGGTAAAAGGGCGTCGGTAATTTTTCAACTGCAGTTTTTCCGTCGGTAATGCCGTCGGTATTTTTTGTTTTTGCCCAATATTCTGAATTTTTAATTATTTTCATTACCTGCTTTCAATTTTTGAATAATCAAACAAACTAGTCATAAATATCAAAAACGTCTCAATGTTACACAATCGTCATAGTTATATCGTCGTACACAATCAAGAGTTGTCATCATTTCATCGTACAGTAAAAAAAGAAATAAGTAGTCTAAATCAAGGTGAAGTAGAAGGGCGACTCGGAGGTGGAAGATTTTGTTGTGTTAGCATTTCTTGAATAGCTTGCAACTGTTCCTCAAGGCGCTGTCTCTTCACGCGCTCTTCTTCAATCACCTTTGCCTGCTCTTCTCTCAGTCTGCGCTCCTCTATCAGCTGCTCCTCTAAGGATGTGAATCGAGTGTGGATCTCTTCAGATGCGTGAAAGTGTGAGGTCGTTGATCCACCGCCGCTAGAGCATGTGCTTATGATGCTGGGAGCTAGACTGCCAGTGCCATACATCCTGTTTTTCTTGACATATTCTTTGGCGGCCTCCTTCTCCTGCAGTACAGTCTTATAGATCATATTTAAATCTGCTCCCTCTCCTTGCTCTGCAGCAAGCTGCTTAACCCTAGCCCGAGAAGGAAAAACATGCTCAATGAGAAAAACATTCCAAATGAATACAACTTTACAGAAATAAATATTCTAATTACATTTAAGCAGCAACAAGGAAAAAAACGGAATAATCATATATGAATTCTAATTCCATTTGAAAAGAAAGTTGGAAAAAACCTAGAATAATCATATATGAACTGTCAGCATCACATCTCATAATCTGTTCTAGTTGTTACTATTTTTTTATAAGAGAAAACCTATTCTTCACAACACTAATCTGCAAATACATAAATGAACAGAACATGAAGATTCAACTATATATATCATGTAAAAATTATAATTAATAAATGAATAATCATTACCAATTGGTTTCAGTTCGAATTCTGTTTTACTAACTCAAAACCCACATTTCCAACTCCGGTTCGGTTTTATACAAAACGACCCGAACCACTTAATGCCCACCCCGAAGTTCTGCCAGGCTGTCCAGCCCGGCTCATACCCAGCTGACTAGCAGCCTGGTTCATACAAATCACTTCTACATCTGCCCAGCCCGGCGCATAGCACTATTGAGAAATTCTCAAGTTTGATCTAAATCATTTCATGACACTAACGAGTTTTCTTAAATAATCCACAATCAGCAATATCACTTCTACATCTGCCATACAAAGGACATCAATTATCAAACTAATGCTGGTCCGCAAAAACTTTACTGTCCATATTGTAAATGAAGACGAACTAAAGCCAATTTACACATGCATTCAGCTTATACACCTACTACATGCGGAACTCTGGCAGCCTAGCATTTTTTTTTACCAGAGTTGATTTCTAAAAAGTGAAAATGGAGGAAAGTCATTCAGGCACCAGTAGGAGATCATGGCCGAAAGATCAGTTCATAGATTTGGTATTTTCATGGTCTATTCAAGAAATTTTTGATGAGAATCTGCACAAAAACCAGGTAATTTTTCTTTTTAATATCAGTTATAACATACATGTTCAGTGTTCACTTTCTGCAGTGATGAGAGTACTGAAGGTGAGACATTTTTCTACAATACTAAAGTTGATTATTGGAGAAATAGACACACTGTTTCCATGACAATCAAAACAACAAGTGTGAATCGAATGTATTCCAAAATACCGTAGACGAATCGAATGCATATATACTTACATCAATATCCGTATTCTTCTGTGTCGTAAAAGTTCCATCTTTTTTCATGTGGATAGCTCTAAAAGAGGCATAAACACACTGCTCTAATGGAAAATTGTTCTTCGTTGCCTATTTATTAAAAAAACTTCGAAATTATTATGATGCACACTTACATATACAAGCAAAAATAATTAGATAATTACTAACCAACTCTCGAGCAAGTACGCTAACAGACTTAGAGCCTCCACTGTGCTTGCTTATCCCGGTACCAGGGCCATCCACTTCAGCCATTCGGTTGCCTCTCGCCCTCGTAGATACATCTCTCACCTCGGGAGTATCCCAGTAAGCACACAAACCTTCCCACCAATCAGTAGGGATGTGTTTCGGCCTCCCTTGATCCCTTTTCTTTTTTGCATCACTTAGGAAATTGCTGAACCTAACCCGTGCACGAGACTCCCAAAAATCATAGACTTCTTGTTCCCACTCAACAGGCCACGTGAAAAATTTCTATGAAATATTGCATATCAAGTTAATAAAACTAACTTTCCAATTGAATATAATTAGTTTACATAATGATTACAAATTACCTTAAAGAAGGTATAGTACTGGGCCTTTACGCTATTAGGAGTATCTTTCTAGTTGAAGCCTGTCGGATTGGGAACTCTTTTAAAACTCCTCGTGCACACCCTGGAAATCTGGGGATGAATCACTATATCTCTGTAACCAAAACCAAATTAATCATTTAGATCATCACAATACTTATTTATAACATTTAATCAACATTTGTTTTCTATTTTTTAGTACTTGTTTTCTTCTTTAAATATAAGTTAAAGGGAACGTATGAAAGTCTTACACAAGTTGGGGAAGCAATTTTTGAAATAGAAGCAACTGTGAAGGTGGTATTTGCAAATTTGTAAGATTACTTTTCTTTTTGTAATTATCCGGAAATACTTTTATACCAATTAAACAGTAAATAACTAACCCGGTTTTAGTATCTCTTTTAAGAGCAATCTTTATACAGGAAACAACACTTGAGACTGCCTCAGAAGCTATTATCTCCCGATCCTCATCTTCAAAAATGTGTGCACTAGTCTCCTCGTCTGCCCTTTCTCGGAGTAGAACAATCGGCGGAGTCTCGGGTAGAGCAGACGAAGACCTAACAGGACCTTCTCGTGGGGAATCCGTAGCTGGTGAAGAGTGTCCGGGAGCTGCTCGTGAGGAGCCCGTGCTACTGCGGCGCCCGCCACCACCTCTCCTCATCGAGAACATCTAAAATTGCTTGTGTAGAAAATAAAATAAAATCAAATAAACACATAATTGAAAATTTATGTGGCCTGAATGTGTTATAATTGTTGTTTACTTAATCAACAGGCTCACCTCCTCTATCTTGTCTTGTGCTTCCCCCTATTTTTTAGTGTATGGTAAGGATCCTAGTCTCTGTCATATCAGGTGCTTTGGATGTCTTTGTTATTCCACTATTTTAAACTCAAATGATAAGTTTAGTTCTAAATCTGAAAAATGTGTTTTGATTTGTTTTTCCAGTGTAAAAAAGGCTTATAACTTGTATGGTTTGGAAAGTAAGTCTGTGTTTTTTGCAAGAGATGTGAGGTTTTATGAAATTATATTTCCTTTTAAAATGAAATATGTAAGTGGTTCAAAAGAGTTTGTTAATGTTTCTGATAATAATAAAGATGTTTTTAATAAGTCAGAACTAAATTTTGATGAAAGTGGAGTAAATTCTTTTAATGACTATGTTGTTGGTAGTAATGTGAAGTATGGTCTTGAAAAGTATGTGTCCTATTCTAATTTTTCTATGTGCTTCTCTACCACTTTGAATAAGTCTTGTGAGCCTAAAACTCTTGCTGAGGCAACTCAGAATCCTATGTAGAGAGAAGCTATGAATCCTGAAATGGAAGCTTTACATAGGAACAATACTTATGAATTGTGTGAGTTGCCTGAAGGCAGATTTGCTATTGGTTGTAAGTGGATATGGAACTTAAGTATAAGTATTCTGGTGAGATTGATAGGTATAAGGCTAGGCTTGTTGCCAAAGGTTTTAACCAAAGGGAAGGTATTGATTATGAGGAAACTTTTAGTCCTGTTGTGAAAATGGTTACTGTGAGGTGCTTAATTGCTTTATCTGTTTCTAATAAGTGGCCTTTATTTCAACTAGATGTTAATAATGCCTTCTTATATGGTGATCTTTATGAAGATGTTTATATGTAATTGCCTCCTGGTTATTATGACAAGGATGAAACAAGGGTGTGTAAATTGAATAAGTCTTTGTATGGGCTAAAACAGGCTCCAAGACAGTGGAATGAAAAACTTACCACTGCTTTGGTAGAAAATGGTTTTAAACAAAGTGTTAATGACTATTCTCTTTACACTAAGAATAAGAATGGAGTTTTTTTTGGCTTTACTGGTTTATGTTGATGACATTGTCATCACTGGCAATAACATTGGTGAAATTGAAAAGTTTAAAAGTTTTTTGAACTCTAAGTTTATGATAAAAGATCTTGGTGTTCTCAAATATTTTTTGGGAATTGAAGTTTTAGAAAGTGGTGATGATCTTTGTCTTTCACAAAGAAAGTATTGTTTAGATTTGTTGAATGAATATGGTCTGTTGGCTTGTAAGCCTGCTGCTACTCATATGCAGCAGAATGTGGTTTTGAGGCATGTTGAGACGGAGGGCCTAACGAGTTAAGCGAGTTCCTTTTTTCTTTTTTCAAAGGCATTTCAAAGCCTAACTAGTTACTTTGAGTGAAGAAACTAGTGAAACTCAGATTAGAACATCAAGTATTACAAGGACAGGATGTATGGAAAATGAGTAGAGTACAAGTTATAGACAAAGCAAATGAGTAGAGTACAAGTTAAGCAAAAATCAACATGTACACTGCACACATTGCGACAATACATCAAATAAAAATCTACATAAAATCATCAAGGCAACATCGTATAAATAAAGATCGAAAGAAGAGGAAGAATAAACCAAACTGTCCACAATCTAAATCAAATTTTCAAGTGCACTTCACATAACAATCTAAAACAGATTATTCATTAGCTTGAAAATCACAATATTGACATGATCGTAAAGACTATAACATATGATCAGAATCATCATCATCATTACTATCTTCCTCATCTGACGTTATTATATATCCATCATCCGATGCCTCATCCACATCATCAATATCAATAAGTCCACCTCGTGGATGCGATATTGATATCTCATCACTACAGTAGCTTGACTACCTCTAGTCCTCATGAGCGCGACATCCTCTTGAAATGGTTGATGTAATGACGAGGCGGATGGTTCACAAGCTACTTCAACTCTAGATCTAGGTGTGACCTTGCACACTCCCCACCAATCCTTCTTAGCTTGATTCATACTAGGATAGGAAGCATAATACACTTGAGTAGATTGATTTGCTAACACAAAAGGTTCGTACTTCTTGTATTTACTGGTGTGGTTTACTGAAACCAAATTGAAATCTGTATTCACCGAAGTCCCTAGAGGTGATAAGTCAAACCACTCACACTTGAATAACACAATTTTTTTAGTAGGTTCACCATTATACTCTACCACACACACCTCCATTAATCGCCCGCAAAAATCTTGCTCATCACTATTATAAACCTCGCCCTTTATGAAGACACCACTATTCATAGTACTTTTATCTGACCCATGGTCAACCGTGTGGAACCTGTATCCATTAACTAAACATCCAGAATAAATTTGAACCCCGTACAATGGCCCTTCTGCAAGGTCCTTAATGCATTGGCTTGCATTACTTGAAGGATCATTAACCTATGACAATTATTAAGTATGTTAGTTATGTAACTTTATACATATGAAATTAGTCTATAAATAATTTGATATGAGACCCCACACTTACATATGTTTTGAACCAACTTGCAAACTCCTTTTCAACTCTTGTTTGTAAGTCATTTTCCGTTATCTCCGGATTAGTTGCTCGAATTTGATCTTCAAACAATCTTCAAAAAACACACGAGTTATTATATATTTAATGAATGAATATATTCTTCATTAAAATAAAATATCACGAGGGTACTCACGTCAAGTATGTCTCTGAAACCTCGGCACAATTGGATAAAATATATATATGTGCTGCATTATACTCTTTGGCATCAAAATATCGTGAAGGCATTTTGCCAAAAGGATGGCCATCCAATTTGAAAATTGAGAGCATATTCGGATCATCATTTTCATCGGCTCCCCCCTCATCATTTCGAGGCACACTTCTAATCTTCGTAGTCACCCAATCTTCAAAGTAGTATGAGCTAAATGTTGATGCCTCTTTCATTAAGTAGGCATTGGTGATGGATCCTTCAACTTTGGCTTTGTTATTTACAAAATCTTTCAATGTCTTCATATACCTCTCAAATGGATACATCCATCGATATTGTACTGGACCAACAATTCGGGCTTCGTCAGTCAGATGGATAACAAGATGCTCCATTGAATCAAAGAAGCTAGGCAGAAAGATACGCTCAAGTTTGCACAAAGTAACTGGAATTGTTTCATGAAGTCTACACATGTCCTCTATTTTTATTGTCCGAGATGTCAAGTCTTTAAAGAAGATACTCAAATCTGTAATTGCCTTCCAAACAGCTTGACGAAGAAGTTCACGAAACGCAGTAGGTAACAAGCGTTGCATGAACGCATGGCAGTCATGACTTTTCATCCCTCTCATCTTTAGTTGTTTCTTATCCACGCATCTACTAATATTGGACATGTAGCCGTCAGGAAATTTAAGACGAGATATCCATTCACATATTACTCTCTTTTCATCTCTGTCAAGTGAGTAACAAGCTTTCAGATACTTTCCTGTCGTCTCATTTTTCTTCAATTCAGGTCTGATGCATAGCAATTGCAACTCGTCTCTAGACTTGGTGGTATCCTTGGTCTTTCCCGGAACATTAAGCACAGTGTTGACCACATTGTCAAACACATTTTTTTCAATGTGCATGACATCCAAATTGTGACGAATCAGAAGTTCTTTCCAATATGGGAGATCCCAAAAGATGCTTCTTTTCTTCCACCCGCTCCTAGAATTCTTGGATATCTCTTTGTTTGTGTCATTGTAGTCCTATGTCACTTTCACAAGACCCAATGCCTCTATTTGATTCAATATCTCAGCGCCCGACCTTTTCTCAGGTGTAGGTATTTCACATGTCATATTCTTTCTAAATGCTCGTCGGTTCCTCCTAAACATGTGATCCGGATCCAAGAATTTTCGACTACAATCAAACCATGTTTGTTTACCACTCTTAGGAAGAGTAAACGCTTCAGTCTCATCCATGCAATGAGGGCATGCCAATCTTCCAGCAGTACTCCATCCAAACGACATTGAATACGCTGGAAAATCACTAATAGTCCACAACAACAGTGCTCGCATTTGAAAATTTTGCTTCAATGAGATATCAAATGTTGGAACACCCTCTTCCCACAAATTCGTCAACTCCTTTATGAGCGGCTGAAGAAACACATCCAATTGCATCTTAGGATTGCGTGGCCCTGGTATTAAGATTGTTAGGAACATGAATTGTTCCTTCATACAGAGCCAAGGTGGTAAGTTATAGGGTGTGACTATAACTGGCCACGATGAATATTGTCGCCCTGATTGTGCAAAAGGTGCAAAACCATTAGTCGAAAGACCTAATCTCACATTTCTAGCCTCCGCAGCAAAATCTGGATAAATAGTGTCCAGGTGCTTCCATGCTGGAGAGTCTGCAGAATGACGCATAATTCCATCATTTGAACCAGAACATGAAGCATGCCACCTCATATCTGCCGCGGTAGCATTTGACATGTATAGCCTTTGCAATCGGGGAATAAGAGGAAAGTAGTACATCTTCATGGCTGCCACTTTTTTCCTCCTACGGCTTCCTGAGGCACGACACATATCTTTGTAGCGTGATGTACCACAGAATATACAACTCTCACTGTCTTTGTAATGGTCCCAATAAAGCATGCAGCTGTTTGGACAACAATCAATCTTCTCTGAGTAATCCCAACCCACGCAACAATTTCTTTGTACTATAGAAGTTATCGGGACATAGATTCCCTTTTGGATGATCGTCTTTCATGAACTCGCAACTGATTAAAACACTTTTCTGATAAGTGGTTCTCTGCTTTCAAACTCATGAAACGAGTCATATAAGACAATTGGGACTAATTAGCACAACCAGGCCACAACTCTTTCTCTCCAGCATTCAACATGTCATATATTCGTTTTGCTTCAGGATTTGGTGGTTCTTCCACATTCTCAACATTAAATTGTGGCCCGACATGCTCCATGACCATCGTACGGTTCGAATTGGATCCCAACTCATTGGTATCTATATTCACATCTTCATCCATATCTTCACATCCCTCATCCATTTCAATTTCGCCGTGAAAAATCCAAGTTTTATACTCCCTAATGAACCCAAATTTCCCAATGTGATACTTAACTTTTTCTGTATCATGAAACTGTATATTATCACATTTTTTACATGGACATCTTATTTGGTCACCCGACATGCAGTGCGGCTGACTACTTGCATACTCAATAAAGTTGTTAAGTCCAGAGAGGAATGCAGGATTCCAAGACCCATCAAGTTTCCGGCAATACATCCACTCACGGTTGTCACCCATTCTAAAAATTGTAACAAAATGATCAAAAAAAACTCGAGGTTTTTTTCATCTTATGAAGAACATTATGAAAACAAACCCTTACAGTCATAAAACTCTTACAGTTACCACCCTTTAATTTACAGACTACAAAACTCAAGGTTTTTTTCGTAACTATGGAACTTCTCTAGGGGGTTTCGTGATTACACAAACCTCAAGGGTAGATTTTGTGATTATCCCAAACAAATTCATCAGATTTAGTCTAATCACAAATTTAAAAAAAAATGGTTATCTTTAAGGATTACAGAGATCTCATAATAGCCACAAATGAGCAGTCCCTAACAAGAAGCTGTCTAATATAGCCAACAAAGCTGTCCTATATAAGGTAATCACAGTTAACTCAAATAGCCACAAAGCTGTCCTATATAGCCAACAAAGCTGTCCTATATAGCCAACAAAGCAATCACAGTTAACTCAAATCACAGTTAACTCAAAGTTGTCCTATATAGACAAGAAGTTGTCCTATATAACTCAAATCACAGTTAACTCAAATAGCCACAAAGCTGTCCTATATAGACAAGAAGCTGTCCTATATAGCCAACAAAGCAATCATAGTTAATCAAATAGCCACAAAGCTGTCCTATATAGCCAACAAGCTCAAGCTCATCTAACTCTACCCTAACAAGAAGTACAAGGTAAAGACAATCCCTCAAACAATTTTTTTTTTAAAAAAAAGCCAAAATGTTCAACATAAATAAACAAGGAACCCAAAAGTGTCCGGAAAACAATCAGAAATGGAAAGGAAACGGTGATGTTACCTGAATTGGGAAATCGAAAGAGGATAGCGTGATATCTCCGTCGGGGATTTTAGGTCGCCGATTGGGGGTGTTTTGCGGAGGTGCGCCGGAGGAAGAAATCGCAGATATCTCCGTCGGGGATTTTAGGTCGTCGGGGAGAGAGGCGTTTTGCACGGGGAGAGAGGCGTTTTGCACGGGGAGAGAGGCGTTTTGCAGAGAGGTGCGGGGAGAGAGGGGTTTTGCAGAGGTGCGGGATGAATTAGAATGATTTTAGGTCGAACCAGAATAGGCAGAGGGCTGAGAATGTATTAAAATTTACCGACGCCAACGGGCCGTCGGTAATGGCCTTGTCAAATTTGACAGATAACTTGGCGTCGGTAAAGGCGTTGTTAAATTTAACAAATACCGACGGCGGGAGTGGCATCGTTAATTCATGTAAGTCATGCCAATTAACGACGGCAAAAGTGCCGTCGGTATATTTCCGACGACTTCCGGCGTCGGTACTGGCGTCGGCAAATTTCGCGGGAAGACACTCGCGCTATGGCATCGTTAAAGCCTTCGGGGATCGTCTAAATTCACGGGTGTCGGTAACGGCGTCGTTAAATGCCAAAAAATACCAACGCCTTTACTGGCGTCGGTAAATGGCGTCTGTAAATACTGTTTTTTTGTAGTGAGGTCGATTGTAATATCCGTATTATTTTTGACTTCTGCGCTTTCTCCTTCTAAATTCTATAGACTTGCTCGTGGTCGTTGATACTTTTTGAACTTGTTTGGTATTCCGGTTGTCATCATTCGAACGGGTTGTGACCTTGTTTCGGATCGATCTGTTTTTCGTTGTGACTTTTCTGAGTTCGGTTCAATTTTTGTGAACCTTGTTCGGAAGTAACATCTTTTAGTTTCTACCAGCTCTTTAATGTCTTGAGTTGACGTGTGGACCTTGGAGTCATTGTTCGACTGTTGTCATTCGATCATTGTTGTTCGATCGTGGTTACTCGATCATTGTTTTTCGGTCGTTGTTGTTCGATCATTGTTTTTTATCGTTGTTATTCGATCGTTGTTGTTCGATCGTTGTTGTTCGATCGGGGTTGTCTAACTGTTGTTGCCTGATCTCGTACCGCGAAGAATTGTCATTCACCGTTAGTCAGCTGTTTCAAGTGTGGCCAGATGGGTCACCGAGCCGTGCATTGCGAGAGGGTAGTTGAAGTTCTTTTTGAGGATTTTGGCGTAGTCCGAATTGTTTGTGATTGTCCTTGTGGACTGTTTTGTGTTTAATTGCTGTTTTCTCGACTGTGCGTGTTTCTTGTAATAGGTGCTTAATGTTTTGTGAATGTTCGGATAATTGACTTGACTGTATTATACGTTTGATGACGCTTGTCACTTGTTGGTTTTATTATATCCCTAACGGCGACGTTGTGTTGGCCGTCGTGGAGCGTGTTTTCACACTGTACATTCCTCTGCGTTGCTTGTAACGTTTCGCCATTGGGCGTAAGTTATGCGTTTCTTATGTATCTCGTTGAGTTTTCCTGGAGGGAGATTGCTTCTCCCTACTTGTTTTAAGTTTCGGGACGAAACTTCTTTTAAGGAGGGTAGTATGTAATATCCGCAAATTTAATTTTCGGTAATTTTCTTTTTTTGGGAAGAGTTCGTTTTGACGACTCGCTTGGGACTGTTTCATCATTCTGAGAATGATTAATTTTGCACTTTTTGTCATCCGAGTTTGTTTCAGTATGGTTTTGTTGAGTTCCGTGTTTCTTAGAGACTTTTCCGCACTCGAGTTCGATTCTTGTGAATCTCATTCGAAACTACTGTTTCGAGTTTCCTGTAAGTCCGTTTAACTTTGCTAGACGTGTTGTGAACTTCGGTTTGGTTATTCGATCACGTATCGTGATTTTCGGGCGTTTTGGGCCATTTTGTAATTTACCCAAAAGTTGTGGGTATTCGCATTCGTATTTATTGTCTTGACCCATTTCATAGTCGCGCATGATTAATTGTTGCATGATATTTCATTTCAGGTCGATGATGTTGCCCACGAGCATTTTGTCGTGTTCGTTCCGTGCGATTTTGGATAATCGAGTCGTCGAGTTCTGGTGGTCGGGCACTGGCCGAACGGTTGCGGGCACTGGCCGGATGGGTGCGACAGGAACCGGCGTAGCGCACGCTACGGCCGGAAGGCAGCGCACGCTACGGCCGGGAGACAGCGCACGCTACGGCCAGGAGGCAGCGCACGCTACGGCCGGTTAGCTACGCATGCTAGTCGGCCGAGATAGTAGGGGCAGTGAGGTTCTGGAATCGGGTGGATCGACAGGTAGCGCACGCTACTGTCGGACACTGCGCACGCTACGACCGGCAGGTAGCGCACGCAACGGCCGGAAGGCTGCGCACGCTACCTGGCCGAGTAGTCTAGTCCAGGAAGTCTCTGGATTGCTGCCCGGGCCGATAGCGCACGCTAGCTCGGTAGCCTAGATGTCACATGGCACTTTTCATATTATTCGGAGTTCCCGGGATTGCCCCGGACTTACAAAGGATTATGTTGGGTAGTTTCCGTGGGACACGAATAAGGTTGTGGACGTGCGACAATGGTCGGCGTCCGGAGTGTGTCCGTGCGCGAGCAGGACCTTGATTCGGGGATAATAGGGCGTTAGGAGAAGAGTTTCGTGAAATTCTTGTAATGGGGAGTTCCTTGGAGTGTTGGGAAGGTCTCCACCAAGTTTCACAGCTAGACGGTTCCGTTTGGGTAGCGAACGATGCGAAGGATCGAGATGCTGCAGTGCAGTGGCATTGTCGTAGTTTCCGAATATTGCAGAGGCAATTCCTCACTCATCGAGTATCGGATGGGGCTGAAACTTTGAGGACATATATATAATGTCGTAAGCTACTCTACGGTTCAAGCGGATAAGGATTTGGAGTTCGGATGAGGGAGTTACACCCGATGTGCTTCTTCGGCCGATCAATATCTAGTGCATTCACGAGGGAATATTTCTATAAGCCTATTATAGGGGGGGCAGTCCTTAGATGGGCAATGGTGGGCAAGCAGCCAGTCTTCCTTGTGCTGTCGAGCACCAAGCGTGCAATATTCCTAGAGGTAAAGGGGGCCTCTAGGGAGCCAACTCTAAGCATCCGAAGTGTGCGATGAGTTCCCGAGCGAGTTGGAAATCGTTAGGGCGGCGTAGGACCTATGTGGTCTGCGTTGGGCTTAAGGTTGGCATGGAGGCTCTAGTGTGACCGGAGGGATGCTGTCAGTCATATAACACTTCCTCTATGTCGATTGGGCAATCGAGGCACTCACTTAAATCATACGCATCGTGAGCTTACTCGTAAGCATTACCTATCGGTTCTAGCTATGCTGCGGGGGATCGTTGGCTTGTACATGTGGTTGCGAGACAACACCACATTGCGGATTGAAGGTAATATGTCGGTATGAGAAGTAGTCCCAAACATCGTGAGGGGCAAATATCTATTGATGGCATGAATCTAAGCCAAGATCTAAAAATGGTTGTCCGTCTCGAGTGAGGTACTCTCAAGGGCGCCAAGGTACTGTACCTAGGAAGTCCCGAGTGAGTGTTGAGCACGAGGAATTGCACTTAGGGCATGCGAGTGACCCTTAGTGATAGGTGCCATTGCGGGTTAAGCTTGAAGGGTATGAGATACCGACCCTTAGTTGGCCAGAGGCAAAGGACAGGCGGGTGCCTAGCATTTTACGCAGCACAATGGACTAGTGCATGATATCTCTAATGTTGGTACTATATTAAATCTCGTTGATGGTAGCCGAACGGAGACTCGGAAGTCTCCTAGGCGCACGGGTGATTCGTGATCTGCTGCACAAATTTGACGGCCTGAACCTCAGTGAGCCGCACCCCGTGACAAGTAGTATTGGAGCCTGGAATGTCGCATCCAGGTTTAGCTGAACATTGAGCATTGTTGAATATCTTGCTTCCTCTTGAGAACCGGATACCAAAATTGTGCCGAATTTTTCTTATTATCCATTGTAGTGGCATTTCAGCGAAGGGCTTGTAGTGCGATCTTACGTATTGTGGCAGAGTTGAGAATTAAGTTGGCAGTGGGACTTGAGCGAATGGTAGTACCTCGAGTTGGCTTTGCAATTGGGCGAATGGTAGTACCCTGGTTGTTTGGTTTCTGTCGGGGATGTTCGAAGGCTTTGTTCTGTGTGAGTTGTTGGCATTAGTGATTCCGGCGAATGGTAGTAACCGAGTTACGACGTGTTTAATGACTATATTTTCTCTGCAATTACGGTTGGCAGTTGGTTAATGTGAGGGGAACATTCTCATCGGTAAATTGCGGACGCGTGAGTAACGGTGTTGGTGTAATATGATCAGAAACTTTATGTTGGCCTTTTTTTTGTGGGCTTATAAGATATCTTGATCTCCTAAAAGGAGACATTCCGGTGAGCCGGGTGGTGTGCATTAGCCACGTCTGCCATGTTGCAGCCATGTTTGCGTAGCGCCGCAGATTGAGAGGTGATTTGGTTTTGAGCCCTATTTGTGCGCAAACTTTAGTGCGGGAAACTGTCACAGCACGTTCAGGTGCAAAACTTGGGCTGAATCTTAGTGCGCGCAAGCGTCATAGCACTTAAGGTGCATCAGTTACATGGGATTTGAATTGTTATGCGCAAAGCGCTTTCGCACATGAGGTGCAATCGTAACACAGCCACCACGAAAGTTGCAAGAGTGGAGTGTTCAGTCTTCCTGGTTCGAGTCGGGCAGATATGAGAATGGGCATGCTCCAAGCGTGGTGTTGCATGTCCCAACAGTCTATAAGGGATAAGAGATTTGGGTCTGGCCTCCAACATGAGTGGGGGAGGGCCAGACTCTCGAGACGAAATGGGCTGATTCGAGAATGATGTTCCTTAAAGGGATTCCAAAGCCTAGAGTATGGGCTCTGTGGTTTAGGGATTTTCTGAAAGGGTCTTAGTTATATGGAGCATTGGGCTCCTTGGTTACCGAGGAGGTGTGTTCATCCTGGACACACACGTGAGCGATTTTGAGATGGCTGTTCTTGGAAGTAATTTGGAAGTCAATAAATGGGAACTATTGGTCTAAGGATTTCTGATAGGAGAAAGCCGAATGAGGTGTGCTCGTACAGAGTACACAATTATGCGTTGAGCAATAAGGCCAGACGGACAAGTTACAAATTAGGCCAGAGGGCCCGGGTTTCTGTCATCGTCTGAGTCAGAGCACCAGCGATACCAACCCTTGAGTTTTCGTCATGCCAGGTCCGAGGGCCGGTGACGTGGTGTGCCGAGAGTTAGGCATCACCTTCAAGGGGGGAGGGTGCGTTCATCACGCGCATAGCCTTCAAGCTCCTTGCCGTAGAAGTGCGGTAGCCCGAGGGCCGATAGTTTAGTGATCAGTGATCAGCCGTGTATGCCTCTTTCGACTTGTGCTAGAGGGCACTTGTCTTATAGAGTTTCATTGGGTTTGGCTCGTCCTTGATAGAATTCGGAATCCATATTATGGGGTATGGTTAGTAAGGATTTTTGAGGGGGAAGCCGCAGTGGTATTTGTGCGGAGCGCAAGGCTCATTTGGATGGGTTCTTGGTGTTAGTGAGCACTCATATAAGTATCATGTACTCCAGACGTTCAGGAAAATCGACCCAGTTTAATTCGGAGAACTTGTCGCTAGTCTCGGACTTGACAATGAGGGAGTAGCTTGATTTGAGCTAGAGTGGCAATCTAACACCATCGGTTGGTTTTCGATTATGTCGAGGCATGGGGAGAATGATTCCTGCCAATATTAGAGTGGGTGTGCGCCGATAGAGAGGCAACATCCGGGAGGAGGGAGAGTGATTTGATCGCGTGCACTGCATCCCTACGAGATAATTTTGAATGCGCGATGCACAAGAGTTGCCGAGCGAGCGGCGGGAAATTGCGATCATCGAGTGGCCGTGCAGGCGTTCTTCGAGTTGGGCCTCCGACTTTACAAGTAGGTGCCACTTGATGGAACTGAGAGTGATGTGCTGAAGCACCCGAGTTGAGGATATGTAGGTAGAGTGTCGAGTTCATTGCCCAAGTATTTTCATGATGAGATGGGCAGCGCATGTACATAGAGCAGGTTGTGTGTGCATGCGTTGACGAGGACGTCAATGGATCGAGAGGGGGAGGATGTCACAGAGCGCTTTTCATATTATTAGGAGTTTCCGGGATTTCCCCATACTTACAAAGGATTATGTTGGATAGTTGTCCTGCGACACGAATAAGGTTGTCGACATGCGACAATGGTCGGCGTCCGGAGTGTGTCCATGCGCGAGCAGGACCTTGAGTCAGAGATCAGAGGGTATAGGAGAAGAGTTTTGTGAAATGCTTGTAATGGGGAGTTCCTTTGAGTGTTGGGAATGTCTCCACCAAGTTTCACCACTAGACGGTTCCGTTTGGGTAGCGAACGATGCGAAGGATCGAGATGCTGCAGTGCAGTGGCATTGTCGTAGTTTCAGAATATTGCAGAGGTAATTCCTCACTCGTAGAGTATCGGATGGGGCTGAAACTTTGAGGACATATAGATAATGTCGCAAGATACTCTAAGGTTCAATCGGATAAGGATTTGGAGTTCGTATTAGGGAGTTACACCCGATGTGCTTCTTCGGCCGATTAATGTCTAGTGCATTCACAAGGGAATATTTCTATAAGCCTATTATAGGGGGGACAGTCCTTAGATGGGCAATGGTGGGCAAGCGGCCAGTCTTTCTTGTGGTGTCGAGCACCAAGTGTGAAATCTTCCTAGAGGTAAGAGGGGCCTCTAGGGAGCCAACTGTAAGCATCCTAAGTGTGCGAGGAGTTCCCGAGCGAGTTGGAAATCGTTAGGGCGGCGTAGGACCTATGTGGTCTGCATTGGGCTTAAGGTTGGCATGGAGGCTCTAGTGTGACCGGAGGGATGCCGTCGGCCATATAACACTTCCTCTATGTCAATTGGGCAATCGAGGCACTCACTTAAATCATACGCCTCTTGAGCTTACTCGTAAGCATTAGCTATCGGTTCCGGCTATGCTGTGGGGGATCGTTGGCTTGTGCATGTGGTTGCGAGACAACACCACATTGCGGATTGAAGGTAATATGTCGGTATGAGAAGTAATCCCAAACATCATGAGGGGCAAATATCTATTGATGGCATGAATCTAAGCCAAGATCTAAAAGGTTGTCCGTCTCGAGTGAGGTACTCTCAAGGGCAAATACAAGGAGTAGGAAGTCCCGAGTGAGTGTCGAGCACGAGAAATTGCACTTCTGGCATGCGAGTGACCCTTAGTGCCGAGTGCCATTGCGGGTTAAGCTTGAAGGGTATGAGATACCTATAACACCCCCAAGTTATTCAGGGAATATTTCAACGCCGTAAGCCCCACCGTGGGACCCACAATGCTAAACATACGCGGAACTATAAATTTTGACCGAGAAGTTCCACATACAATGGAATGAAGAACAATACAAAGGGTATTCAAAACATAACCAATGTATCCAATGACATGACAACACAAATCACTACCTCGGAAAACACAGGCCGGAACATCAAGGAGAATGGAAAACAATACTCGAGTATTCAATAACCATTCCAGTACAACAACACTGAATGGAAAACTCAAAACATAACCGGAGGAACGACACAGTATCACAGTTGCCCACCATCTTCATGCCGACCCGATACCTGCGTGTCCGCTCTCCTGGAACCTGAAGTACAATAAAAGCATTTCCCCCATAAAGTGGTTAGCCGTCGAATAGCTAGTGCAAGTATATCAAGTATGAAACACAATACTCCACGACAATAAAGTAAATGTAACCGTCAATTCATCAATTCAAGACTAGTATTCCGGAATAACTAAATCTCATAGCATCACATCAATACATATATGAATACCGTGGAACCGCACCAGAGGCTACGGAACCCTCATAGGACTCGTCGATCCATCCCAGAGTGGTTCGTACATATCATCCGTAGAATCGCACCAAGAGGCTACGAAACCTTCAGGGGACCTGTCGGCCCGCCCCAGAGTGGATATAAATAATCATGCCATTAATATGTCTTACTTTCAAAGTCGAGAACGTACAATCATAATTATATACTTGCCTTTGAGACATCGAGAAATCGAACGGAAAAAGGGTACGAAAAACCCCAAAATTCCCAAAAATAGGGTTCTAAGGATTTTTACCTTGATTCGGACATTAGGATGGATTAGATGTTGTGAAATCATTGTTCTCCAACCAAATATGTTGTTGTTAGAAGAAAGATCGCTTCCAATCGCCCAGAATCATCTCCCCCGAGTTGCTCCCGTCGGAAATGAGTGAAGAGGATGAAAAATGACGAAATAGAAGTCAACTGTCCAATATATATCCACCCAGTCTAGCGCACGATACGCCTCCTTCATTAACGTGCGCTAGCGAAGTCACCGGGTAATCCAGTGGCTTCTGCCGGCCCCGTTAGTGTGCGCTAATTGCCTATCTCTAGCGTGCGCTCGCCAAAAAGTGGCGTCCAGTACTGGAGTCCAGAACCTACTGTCCTCTGCCCTGGTCAAGCCTTAGTGTGCGCTACCGCTATGGCTTAGCTTGCGTTATGCAACAGCTTTAGCATGCGCTAGCCGAAGCCTAGCGTACGCTACCTGATAGTCCAAAAAACCTGACAACCTCACTGCCTCTGCCGACCAGCCCGTTAGCGTGCGCTACGGACGGATGTTAGCGTGTGCTACTAACCACGAATAGCGCGCGCTAACGAACTTCTAGCGCGCATTAATCCATCAGTACAAAGAGCAGTCCGAGTTACTAGTTCTGACCTAGCTGGTCCCTTAGCACGCGCTACGGCTCAAAGCTAGCGTGCGCTAATCAAGCAGAATTAGCATGCGTTAGCCTAGGCCTAGCGTGCGCTATTTCTCTGGCCCAGAACACTTCCGCAAGGTCTAAACAACACGATCAAGACACAAACAAGATACGAAACTCAATAACAATATCAACAACATCTCCAAGCGTTTACAGAGCGACAAAATAAGGAGAACGGCAAGATCAAAGAGTCAATAAAAAGTACAGGTATTACAATACCAACCAAAAGCAATCTACGAACTCTCCAACCTCAACCGCAACACAACGGTCATAATCAACGATCAATTATCGCAACTTATTGAAGTAATCAATTAACAACAATCCGATAACAATCGATAACCGACATAGCCAACCAAACAAACTCAACGGTTCAACGACACCTCAATACTATACAAAATCAAATAATCCAACTTAACAAATATGAACTCATATCCACGATACAAGCCGCAACTCGATAATCATAATTAATAATCAATATAATCGATCAACAAACCCATCCGCGGACAGAAAAGAAAGGAAATGAAAAACGAGTGAAAATGCGACTGCTCTGTCACATTTATACTGGTGCAGCCTAGCGTGCGCTAGTGTCATGGGGTGCGGCTCACTGAGGTTCAGGCCGTCGAATTCGTGCAGCGGATCACGAATCACCCGTGCGCCTAGGAGACTTCCGAGTCTCCCTCCGGCTACCATAAACGAGATTTCATATAAATGCTAATTTGGAGATAAAGTTAGAAAGAAAGAATAGCAGCTTAATTCATTAGGTCATGATTCCGCCTAGAAGCCTTGTCAGGAGCCGCTCGTTGTCCGTGCCCTTTTTCTTATTGCACCGGCGATCACTCCCCTTTCTCGGATCCACTCATTGTTCGTGCCCTTTTCTTATTGCACCGGCGATCACTCCCCGCCCTCGTCGGCCCCGGGTGTCACATGTTCACCAGCTTCCGCTTGGTTCATCCCCAAATCTCAGCATACTGAGAGAGGTCTTGCTACGATACCAGTCTGTATCGCCCTGGCTTTCTTAATTAAAAAGCATGTTACACCGCTCAATTTTTCCTTAAATTTTTTTTTATATAAATTTGGAGTACTTACGGAAGCGTTTTATTAAGTAAATCTTCAATAAAGTCGTTTATTCAAACATCAGTACACCTTTACAAAAACATGGGAAATCAAATATTCGGACATAGTCCGTTGAAATTATATTCGTTGAAGAACATCAAGTGTTTCGTAAAAATAATAATAATTACGGCGACAACATCTTTTATTATTTAGAATTTCATCATGTTGGGAGTATGTATTCATCTTCTACTTGTCCCGTTCGTCGATTCCTTAGCCTGAAAAACATAAACGACGAGGTGTGAGTACGCGAGCATACTCAGTGAGATTAAACCCTTATAAATCGTCAAAATAATGTTGTGTAATGCACAAAAAACATTCTTATCTGTGTGAGACTCGTCTCGGATTTCTTTCATTCTTTCGACCCCTCTCGGGTCGTCATGTTACATGACACAACAATGACCGTAATATATTAAAATAGTATAACCTCACCTCATTTGCGGAAATCTTGAAATATCATCCTTTGAATTTGGCTCGGTTGTCCTTCTTCGATCCCGGATACGCTGCTCCTAGCACTTGAAAATACTTTTTCATATTTCCGGCCATAAATTCTTGATGTAAAATCTGAAATCTCTTTGAGGACTTTTATCAAACACCTTTGAAAATGGTCAGGTTTGAGCTTTCTGTTTGATCGGGCTTTTTGAGGGCCTTTAATTTTTTGGAAGGGAAATATGTTATGGGCGTTCTACAGTAGAGGTCCAGATCTTTCATATGATATAAGATATGTACAAAAATACGTTCGACAACATGTATAAATAGGGGCTCAAAATCGGTTGAAAATCAATACTTATCCGGACAGCTTGAAAGCCTTATCCGGACAGCTGGCCGAGAAGCTTCTGTCGGTCGTGACCGACCTTATCCGGATAGGTGGACAGCCTTATCCGGACAGCTGGCCGAGAAGCTTCTGTCGGTCGTCACCGACCTTATCCAGAGCCTTATCCGGACAGCGCCGAGAAACTTCTGTCGGCCGTTACCGGCAGATGTCCGTCAACTTGGCTCGGCCGATTCGACCCCTTCCCGGTGTCCAAATTCGATTTTTCGACCTGTTTCGAACTCATCGGAGTTAAATCTTCGATATGCTCAGAACAGATTTTCGATAATAGTAATAAAATAATTTAATATTATTTTGGCAATATAAGTGTTCTGTAATGAAAATTTTATCGTATCAAATCGTCGAAACTTTTCGAAATCACTTTCATAAATTCTAAAATGATCCTTATAATTTATTTTGAAATCTATTCTTTTTAAATCCTTCATTTTATGCTAGGAGCGCATCGGTCCAAGTATCAGACAACTTGTAAATATTAAAAAATCAAAATCCATGATCGTTAGCCAAATAAATAGCATTTTAATAAGTCTATGAATTTTTGGGGCATTACAATCCTTCCCCCTTTAAAAAATTTCGTACTCGAAATTGAGCTTCGTCAGGAACTTTGAAATTCTGTATCAAACTTTGTATGAGTATTTTCATCAATAACTTTAAAAATATTGTGTCAGCAAAAATATCACTTTGAAACCTTTCTTTGAAATCAAATTTTGTTCCTTTAGGATAACATTTAAACTTTCACATATCCTTTCAAATCTTTTGCCGAAACAATAATTCTATACTCATACCAAAATTTTTAAGTCTTCATAAAAGAGTGAATGCTTGAAAACATTACCTCGGAGTCGACGTTGGGCAGCAGCGATGAACCACATATTCTCCCGAAAATATAATCATGCCGTAATTATTCGTTATACTTTCAAAAAAAAAGTTTTGAAATATCTTGTTTTGTATAAGTAAATCTTTTTAAACCTCCTTAGTTGTATAGTCCCATACCTATACAGTCTTAGAATACCTCTCGTTCTGGTGAGAATTTGGTTCAGTCATATCCCCCTCCGCCTGTAACACCCCCAATCCACTCAGGGATATTACACGTCGTAGACCCTCTCCTGAAGGATCTAGCAGGCTGGTAACAACATCGAATATCGAAATAATGCCTTTAAGGCTAAAACGACTCAGTAGACCGATTTGGTCTTTCAATAAAAACATACAACTCAATATCAATACATGCCCGCGCAGGGGTCAAATACAAAATACTCCCGTAAAACGTGGAGAGAAATACTGCAGCGGAAATAAAATACAACTAAACCAACACAACAATGTACGGTTCCTCATGTGATTAGTTTCGATCATCTTTCCTCATCCTTCGTGTCGATCCTGTGTTATGCTCCCAAACCTGAATGCAAAAACAGACATCCACCCCCCGAATACTCGGGGGTTAGCAAAACTCCACTGTTTTGCTAGTGCAAGAACAAACTGCAAAATATGAGCCATACAATTCACATTTCCATGAATAACAATAACCAGGAATCCTCAAAGATCCCAACGTAACGAAAAGTACTTCTCGAGGCAAGAGTTTAGGTAAAGCTTTCCAAAATCGAAAAATCCCAAGTCAAGGGAAACAATTTATAAAATGATTTAAAATGCCATCGAGAGTTTTAATAGAAAACAACTTAGGATCATCAAATCCTTCTCTTTCCAAAATCTACAGGGTCACAGCCCAAAGGTTTTGTTTTCGCAAATAGAAAACCAACAACAAATTCACATGGTTAAAACCCACGTCACGTGTCCTCGACGGACATAGAATCAATAGAAACTCGTGAGGTTTTACTCGTGAATCCAGGGCTCTCCCATTGGACTCCCTCCATGGCCCCGTCGAACCCTCCCGAGGTGAGCATATACATTCACCAAACATACACACCACTCGTGAAGTTTTTACTCGTGAATCCAGGGCTCTCCCATTGGACCTCCTCAGTGGCCCCGTCGAACCCTCCCGAGGTGAGCAAATACATTCACCAAACATACACACCACTCGTGAAGTTTTTACTCGTGAATCCAGGGCTCTCCCATTGGACTCCCTTCGAGGCCCCGTCGAACCTACCCAAGGTGAGTAAAATACATTCACCACTCGTGAATCCAGGGCTCTCCCATTGGACTCCCTTCGTGGCCCCGTCGGACCCTCCCGAGGTGAGCGAAGCAATCATGCACAAATAACATATCACCCCAAGGATATCCAAACAATTCACCCAGAGGCATCAAATATTTAGAAAAACACCACGTCAAACCATAGCGCACCGAAAAGAGATATGTGTATATATATTATCAAAGCATACCAACAACCACAACAACAACAAACAAATTCATAGGGTTCACATAATCATTTACGGGGCACAATATTCACAAAATACACGCGTTTTGTGTAATACCCGTAATTTCGATTTCTGGTAATTTCTTTTTTTCGGCGGAAGTCCGTTTTGACGACTTGCTCATCACCATTTCGTCATTACAAGAACGATTAATTCTGCACTTTTTGTCAGCCGAATTCGTTTCGGTATCGTTTTATTGAGTTCCGTGTTTTTGAGCAGTTTTTCCGCACATGAGTTCGATTCATGCGAATCTCGTCCGAAACTGCTGTTTCGAGTTTCTTGTAAGTCTGTCTAACTTTGTTAGACGTGTTGTGAACTTCGGTTTGGTTATTCGATCACGTATCGTGATTTTCGGGCGTTTTGGACCATTTTCGTAATTTCCCAAAGTTTGGGGTAATTACTTTCCGTTGTCGAATTTTGAGCCTTCGGGTGGTCGGAATCGCCTGTTCTCTTAGTGATCGAATTCATCTTTGCGAGTACTTCGTAACCGTATCTTTGATTCGTATTCAGGTTCGGGTTTTGGGGTCCTTCGGGCCATCCGAGTTGGCCCCGGCCGAGTCATGGCCGGCGATGCAGGCCCGGTAAGCCGGCCGAGTTACGGCCGGTAGTGCTCGGCGATTACGTCGTAAGGCGATTACGTCGTAAGCCTTGGCCTTTACGTGCGTAATGATGCCGGCATTTACGGCGGAGATTTCGCCATGGCGATTCGTCGTAAGGGCCGGTTACGTGCGTAAGGCGGCCGTGATCGGCTACTTTAGGCCAGCAGACGTTTTCTTCAGCCATTTTTCACTCGTTTTTCTTCTCTTCCGCGGCGGGGGGTGTGTTGATCATGGAGAGATGTTGTTGGACAATAAATCCATGAAGTCTTGGAGTTCATATCATCAATCAATCATCCCATAACATCCATTGATCGAGCGAATCAAGGTTAGATTTCTAGAAATCTAGTTTTGGGGAAATTGGGTATTTTGGTTGATTTCGTCCGTTTAATCCGTTTTAACTTAGGATTATGATGGATTGATGATTATTTAGATGCATTATATCATTTCCCTTGTTATTCCATGGTTGGATCGTATCGATTTGTTGTTTTGGTCAAGTTCTTGAATGACGCCTTGAAGGTGTCTGGTAGAATGTCATAGAGGGGTTTTCGGGCGTTCTACGATTATTCTTCATCGTATGATCGTTGATTTATTAATTGTATGATGTTAAGGTCGTGTTTCTTGTGAAGAAACCGTGTTGAACCCTTCCGTTCGTCGTCGTCTTCCTTTTCGATAGCATCGGGCGTTTCGTAGCTTCCCGGTTGAGCCGTGTTCGTCGGAATACTTGCGTGCCGATTTTGAGGCAAGTACCTTGTCCATATAATTCTTGTTTTTTGGATATGATAATTAGTGACCGTCTCTATGTGTTTATTTAATCGTTTGTTTCGAACTTTCAAAAGATTCGGTTTAGCCTTGTTAAAGGCTTGCTTTCAAAACGCGTGTGTTTTGTGAATGGTGTAGTTTGTAAATGACTATGTGATTTCTATGGATATGTTTGGTGTTGATGTTGCACTTGGTATGTCATGTGGACGTATATTATTTCATTTCGGTGCATTGTGGTTTGACGTGGTGTTTTGCCAAGTGTTTGATGCATCTGAGTGAATTGTTGGATATCTTTGTTGCATTGTGCTATGTGTGTGATTGTGTGGATGTGGGCGGGGTATACGGTGGCACGTGGCATGTGATCATGTGGCCAGGATGCAACAAGCGATTGATCCAACCGTGAGAGCCTAAGAAAAAAACTACGGTGACACATGGCATGTGATCATGTGGTCAGGATGCAACAAGTGATTGATCCAACCGTGAGCGCCAAAGATGTGTGTGATTCATTTCGCTAGCCAGCTAGGGAGGGTCCTTAGAGGCCTCGGGTGGGATTCATGGTGGCGTCCTGGTCCTAGGCGATGCGTGTGTGTGATTTGTTTCGCTAGCCAGCTCGGGAGGGTCCTTCGAGGCCTCGAGTGGGATTTGTGGCTTCGTCCCGGTCCTAGGCGATGCGCATGCGCGATTATGTTTTGTTGATTTTTATGTCCCTGTGAATTGTTGTCGGTTTTCTATTTGTGAAAACAAAACATTTGGGTTGTGACCCTTGTTGGTTTTTGGAAAGGATGAGGATTGATAATCCTAAGTTGTTTTCTATAAAAACTCCCGAGGGCATTTTAAACCATTTTGCAAACCGTTCTCGTTATTTGTGATCTTTCGGATTTGGAAAGTTTTACTCAAACTCTTGCCTCGGGAAGTATTCGTTTCGTTGTATTTGAATCTTTGAGGATTCCTGGTTATTATTGTTCTTGGAACTTGTATTGTATGGCTCGTATTTTTGCACTTGTACTTGCACTAGCAAAAAAGTGGAGTTTTGCTAACCCCCGAGTATTCGGGGGGTGGATGTCTGTATTGCATTCAGGTTTTGGTGCATAACACAGGGTCAGCATGAAGGATGATGAAAGATGAATGATACTAATCACACGAGGACCCATTGATGTCGTATTGGTTCAGTTGTATTTTATTTTCCGCTGCAGTATTCTTTCCCCGTTGTACGGGAGTGTGTTGTATTTCGACCCCTACGTGGGCATGTAATGTGTTTGAGTTGTATGTATTTATTGAAAGGCCAAATCGGTCTACTGAGTCATTTTAGCCTTAAAGGCATTGTTGAGTTGTTCTATGTTGTTACCAGCCTGGTAGATCCTTGAGGAAAGGTTCTACGGCGTGTAATATCCCTGAGCGGATTGGGGGTGTTATATAAATGGTATCGGAGCTTAGGTTGTGGAAACCTAGGCTGTCGGGTCAAGTTGTGTTGTCTGAGTCTTGTTTCCTCGGATTTTGTCTGACTGAGTCGTGTCATGATGCGTCGTCTGAGTTTGTTGGTCGTGATTAGTATCGTGGGGCGATCATCATCTTCGTGCGACCTGTGGATGTAAGTCTCCCTTCTTTGTGTTTGTGCCTCGTCTGATGCGAGCTACTAGTATGATTATTTGTTAATTGACGGAATCCTCTTATGGATTTTGATTTCGTGATATGTGGTTATTTGATTCTCATATTTCGTTTATATGAGGAGTAATGTTGCTGGATTGTGCATGTTGGACTGTATTTCTTTTATCCGCTGCGTGAGTTCTTTTGTAATGGCTTTCGGTATTTTACCGACTGAGTTTTATTTCGAAAACCGATTCCTTAACCGAGTTTTTGGCATTATGGCCTTGATCGTTTTGGCGAAATTCTTATGACGGTATTTAGTATTTTCTAAATGGCTTCTGTGAGTTTTTGAAATATTACCGTCATTGGCCTTTTTGGCATTTTTGTAAATGGTTTTTAGCCTGGTGGGTTCCGGCGCGGGACACACGGCGCTATAATGTTCCGTGTAAGTACCTAAAATTTTTGGGCATTCTAGCCCATTGAATTATTTTCGAAAACCTTGAGTATCTTAGAAAATAAATTTCGAGACGTACTTTTAGAATGAATTATTTTCTCGTGGTACATCCAAGGTGCCACAATATGTTTCAAAATTCTTCTACCTCGAGGACCCAAAATGTTTTGAGATATTTTCAATGTTTTATAAACACTTTTACTTAGACCAGAGGGTCGAATATTCTGAAAGCTTTTCACTAAGAGGAGGTGTCCTCATTTTTGTTCAAACGCAAGATGATTTTCAAAGTCTCGAAAATGATGTTTGTTCAACTTTTTGTAAAATGATACTCAAGATCAACTGGTGTTTCCAAACTGTTTTCAAAAGGTGGTTTTCGTTTTTAAAAACCTATCATTCCTGTTTGCGGACCAGAAATGCATGTATGGTTTTCGAACTTTCGTTACGGTGTTAACCCCGAATTGTGATTGAATTGGTGGCGTGAGCGTCGAGTCGTTCGCCACGCATATGTTTTGTTAGCCCTTTGTGGGAGGTGTGATGACGATCTTTAATGTTGCCATTTCGTGGTGGCTTGCATGTTATCGCACCTGTGTGAGCTGTTAAAGCTTGGGTTGTACGTTTGTGTACATCTGTGATTGTTTCATGACGTTTGTAATTATGTGCTGGTTATTCTTCGGGCCATTAAGGTCGCCGAATGATACCGTCGTTGCTGTAGTGTTTGTGTGTGTATTACTTTACGATGGTAATCATTATATATGGTATGTGTTATGATTCTTTGTTGTGCTGAGTTGGCATCTCCGCTATGTTGTTTTGCGACGTTATGCCCCATTATATCTAGCAATTGTATTTTCGGTATGCTGAGCCGAGGCATTTCAACCGTGATGTGCCGGGGCATGCACGTGTAAATTGCCCTTCTCGTCGGTAACACATTTCAAGTGTAGACTCGAGGTACACCAAATTCAATTTTGCGAATTGGTTACCGAGACTTCTGGAGTTCGCGCTTAGCACAGTCATCAGAACCGGCTTTGAGAGGCCTTTGAAGGATGTTTCTGTCGGTTGCTTGTTGTGCTGTCACCTTGATTTCGTGTTGTGAGTTTCGGGAACGACACTTCTTTTAGAAGAGGTCGAATATAATACCCGTATTATTTTTGGCTCCTGCATTTTCTCTTTCTCAATTATATCGACTCGCTCGTGTTCGTTGATACTTACTGAACTTGTTCTGTATTTCGGTTTGATCGAACGGACGAGCTGTGATCTTATTTTGGGTCAATCTGGTTATCGCTGTGACTTTTCCGAGTTCGGTTCGATTCTTGTGAACCTTGTTCGGAAGTAACATCTTTTGGTTCTACTGATTCTTTTATTCGAAGTGGGTCGAATTTGGAACTTCTGTATTTTCGACTCTGTCGACACGTTTATGTTCGTTGACATTTTCTGAGCTTGTCCTGCCCTTTGCTTTGGTTGATCGAACGAGCGTGGTATTGTTTCGGAATAACTCGTTTGTCGTTGTGACTTTTCAATTTCTATTCCCTTCCTGTAGATCTCATGTGAATGCACATCTTGTCGCTTTCACCGGATCATATATTGTCTCGAGTCGAAACGTGAACCTGGGAGTTGTTGTTTGAATTTTATTGTTCTTCGTGATTCGAACATGATTGTTCGATTTTTGTTGTCTTGACCGTTGTGGTTCGATCGTTTGATTGTACGGTTTTTGTTGATCTCATCTCGTGATTGTTGAACGTTCAGACTCCTTCGTAATTCCCTTAAGTTCGGGAAATTAGTCCCGTGTTCGATCTTCCAACCCTTGGGTGGTGGAATTCTGTATTTGTTCAGCGATTGGCTTGCGTTTTGATTGATGTACCGTTGGGTTGATCAATCATATTGATTTTCGTTCGTTGTGTTTTGTGATTGTTCCGATAATTGACTTGACTATATTATTCGTTTGATGACGCTTGTCACTTGTTGGTTTTATTATATCCCTAACGGCGACGTTGTGTTGGTCGTCGTGGAGCGTGTTTTGACGTTGTATATTCCTTTGCGTTGCTTGTAACGTTTCGCCGTTGGGCATAAATTATGCGCTTCTTGTGTATCTCGTTGAGTTTTTCCTGGCGGGATATTTCTTCTCCCTACTTGTTTTAAGTTTCGGGACGAAACTTCTTTTAAGGAGGGTAGAATGTAATACCCGTAATTTCGATTTCCGGTAATTTCTTTTTTTCGGCGAAAGTTCGTTTTGACGACTCTCTCATGACCATTTCGTCATTCCGAGAATGATTAATTCTGCACTTTTTGTCATCCGAATTCGATTCGGTATCGTTTTATTGAGTTCCGTGTTTTTGAGCGGTTTTTCCGCACATGAGTTTGATTCTTGGGAATCTCGTCCGAAACTGCTGTTTCGAGTTTCCCGTAAGTCTGTCTAACTTTGTTAGACGTGTTGTGAACTTCGGTTTGGTTATTCGATCACGTATCGTGATTTTCGGGCGTTTTGGGCCATTTTCGTAATTTCCCAAAGTTTGGGATAATTACTTTCCGTTGTCGAATTTTGAGCCTTCGGGTGGTCGGAATTGCGTGTTCTCTTAGTGCTCGAATTCGTCTTTGCGAATACTTCGTAACTGTATCTTCGATTCGTATTCAGGTTCGGGTTTCGGGGTCGTTCGGGCCATCGGAGTTGGCCCCGGCCGAGTCATGGCCGGGCGATGCAGGCCCGGTAAGCCTTGGCGATTCTGGCCGGTAGTGCTCGGTAGTTACGTACGTAAGGCCGGTTACGTACGTAAGCCCTGGCCGGTTACGTACGTAATGATGCCGACATTTCTGGGCAGAGATTTCGGCCATGGCCGGTCACGTACGTAAGGGCCCGGCCCGTTACGTACGTTAGGCGGCCGGCAGTCAGCCTATTTTAGGCCAGCAGACGTTTTCTTCAGCCATTTCTCACTCGTTTTTCTTCTCTTCCGCGGCTGGGGGTGTGTTTATCATGGAGAGATGTTGTTGGACAATAAATCCATGAAGTCTTGGAGTTCATATCATCAATAAATCATCCCATAGCATCCTTTGATCGAGCGAATCAAGATTAGATTTCTAGAAATCTAGTTTTGGGGAAATTGGGTATTTTGGTTGATTTCGTCTGTTTAATCCGTTTTAACTTAGGATTATGATGGATTAATGATTATTTAGATGTATTATATCATTTCCCTTGTTATACCATGGTTGGATCGTATCGATTCATTGTTTTGGTTGAGTTCTTGATCGACGCCTTGAAGGTGTCCGGTAGAATGTCATAGAGGGGTTTTCGGACGTTCTATGATTATTATTCATCGTATGATCGTTTATTTATTAATTATATGATGTTAGGGTCGTGTTTCTTGCGAAGAAACCGTGTTGAACCCTTCCGTTCGTTGTCGTCTTCCTTTTCGATAGCATCGGGCGTTTCGTAGCTTCCCGATTGAGCCGTGTTCGTCGGAATACTAGCGTGCCGATTTCGAGGCAAGTACCTTGTCCATATAATTCTTGTTTTGTGGATATGATAATTAGTGACCGTCTCTATGTGTTTATTTGATCGTTTGTTTCGAACTTTCAAAAGATTCGGTTTAGCCTTGTTAAAGGCTTGCTTTCAAAATGCGTGTGTTTTGTGAATGGTGTAGTTTGTAAATAACTATGTGATTTCTATGGATATGTTTGGTGTTGATGTTGCACTTGGTATGGCGTGTGGACGTATATTATTTCATTTCGATGCGTTATGGTTTGACGTGGTGTTTTGCTAAGTGTTTGATGCATCTGAGTGAATTGTTGGATATCTTTGTTGCATTGTGCTATGTGTGTGATTGTGTGGATGTGGGGGGGGGGGGGGGGGGGGTCTACGGTGGCACATGGCATGTGATCATGTGGCCAGGATGCAAAAAGCGATTGGTCCAACCGTGAGAGCCTAATAAAAACTACAGTGGCACATGGAATGCGATCATGTGGCCAGGATGCAACAAGTGATTGATCCAACCGTGAGCGCCAAAGATAATCTACGGTGGCACATGGCATGCGATCATGTGGCCAGGATGCAATAAGCGATTGATCCAACCGTGAGATGTGTGTGATTTGTTTCGCTAGCCATCTCGGGAGGGTCCTTCGAGGCCTCGGGTGGGATTTGTGGCTTCGTCCCGGTCCTAGGCGATGCGCGTGCGCGATTATGTTTTGTTGATTTTTATGTCCGTCGAGGACACGTGGTGTTGGGCTCTGGTCCTGTGAATTGTTGTCGGTTTTTTATTTTCGAAAACAAAATCTTTGGGCTGTGACCCCTGTTGATTTTAGAAAGATAAGGATTCGGTAATCCTAAATTGTTTTCTATCAAAACTCTCGATGGCATTTTAAACTGTTTTACAAATTGTTTCCCTTTATTTGTGATCTTTCGATTTTGGAATGTTTTACCCAAACTCTTGCCTCGGGAAGTACTTTTCGTTACGTTTGGATCTTTGAGGATTCTTGGTTATTGTTATTCGTGGAATGTGAATTGTATGGCTCGTATTTGCACTTTGTTCTTGCACTAGCAAAACAGTGGAGTTTTGCTAACTCCCGAGTATTCGGGGGGTGGATGTCTGTTTTTGCATTCAGGTTTGGGAGCATGACACAGGGTCGGCACGAAGGATGATGAAAGTGTAACACCCCAATTCACAAATGGGACATTACACGCCGTAGAACCCTCGTGAGGTCTACCAGGCTAACACATGACATATAACCACAATGAAATCCCAAGAGATGCACTCAAAAGTAAATAAGGCTGTGGCCTCGGCCAAAACATTTCAACGGAGTACATGAAACATAAAGTAAATATCAATTCATTGCCCACGCAGGGGACTTAAACCAAGTTTAGAAGTAAACAGTCTAACTCCAGTACTCGACAAACGCAACGACAAAACATAAAGAAAATACAGACTCGAGCCACATCATCAAGCCAGCCCATCCTTTGCGTGCATGTCCCGTGTCTGCTCCTCAGCTCTCCCGGTACCTGAAATGCATAAGACGCATTTCCCCCATTTAAGGGGTTAGCATTCGAATAGCTAGTGCAAGTACACAATTACACGACATTATATACAAATATGATTTTACACAATCATCTCAATCAGATATCATTTGCCATAAATATTCCGGAATACTACGTTGGCAATCAAACCAATTTCCAATCATCACGATATCACAAAATCACAACTGGTATCCCGTGGCCGTACCCCTTAGTATCGACCCCCAGACATCCCGTCGAACGCTCCGGGTGGAATACCACTTCCGCGGCCGTACCCCTTAGTATCGACCCCCAGACATCCCGTCGGACACTCCGGGTGGATGTTCAACCACACACGCACCCACGTCCACTTCCGCGGCCGTACCCCTTAGTATCGACCCCCAGACATCCCGTCGGACACTCCGGGTGGAAGGAACACAACTCACGCACTCGAAAACCATAATTCATCAATCATTTCAAAAACACAACGTACGTAACGAAATGTAATACATGTACTTGCCTTGAATAAGACGAAATGAAGGAAACGACGAAGGAATAGGTTTTGGTCCGAACAATCCTCCCAAATCCGTTCCTAACACAATAACGGTATACAACAAATCTCAATAATGCGGAAAGGTAAGAATTAATCCTAATTCTACCCGTTGAGGCAATTCATCGAACATCAAGAGTGCATAGGGAATTGAAATCGGTCAACGGTGTAATAACGGGATTTCATCCCATCCAATAACAAGGGAACCAAGGGTCACGAGTATACTATCGAAATCTAACAACAACATCGGTTAAATCGGATTAAAAGACAAGAT
This sequence comes from Orobanche coerulescens, assembly GCA_033398695.1. Lineage (NCBI taxonomy): Eukaryota > Viridiplantae > Streptophyta > Magnoliopsida > Lamiales > Orobanchaceae > Orobanche > Orobanche coerulescens. The sequence goes on along the minus strand of CM065815.1, from coordinate 110,561,654 downwards.
CACCACCAAACCTTCCCCAAATTCATACTAGGGTATAGGAGATCTTACCTCTTGAAGATCCAAGCACTTTAATCCTATGAACACATGTTAGATCAACAATCCGAGCTTCACGATCGAAAGGAGATGAAGAAAATCACACAATCAAGTGATAGATGAAGAAAAATCTCTCTCTCAAGCCTCTCTCTCGTATGGTTGAAGAAAAGGAAGAAAATGAGTGAATCTCCCTGAAAAAAACGCAGATATAGCGCTGACTGCCCGGTATGCCGCGGCCCAGCATAAGTGTGCCGCGGAACAGGGCCAAAACTGCGCCCAGTTGTCTCGGGCTTAGAGTTTGCTATGCTCCTAAGCATCGTGCGGCCTAGCAACCCTCTTGCTAGTCAGCCTTAAACACTCCGAATTTGGCTAAGTATGAAAGTTGGCACAACGAAAGAGAGGCAATGGGTTGAGGGAAAATTACTTCCACTAAGTAACAAAGAGTTTACAAGTATGTCTTACAAGTGAGTTCCCAAGGATGGCTGCAAATGAGCCCCAACTTTCCCATTTATACTACCTCCTATCACTAGAACCTTCCTCCACCTCCTCATTTGGAGGCTTATAGACCCTCCTACACTATACATGTTCTAGAGTATTCTAAGTACAGAAGCCTTTACAAATGTCTAGAAAACTCTACTAGCTTACAAGCCTCTTGACTCATCTAAAAGTCTCCAGCACTTTCCACATATTTCCGGACCTTTCCGGCTTTCTCGACCCGACCCGGCCCGCTCGGCCCGACTCCATGTAATCTGACCCGATCCGGCCCGGCCTTCCAAACATGCCTCCGGATTAATCTTTGATGTTCTGGACCATCCCGATCCGTTTCTGGAATGTTCCGAGTACAACTTCCGCTCAGTGGACTCCTCAGCTTTCCAATATCCACTGCTCTCACAAGGCTTTATCCCGCTAAGCCTATTATAGGGGGAGGGGGCTCCGTGCGTCCCTCGCGCGCACCCCTCGCGGGTGTCCGTCGCCCGTGTCCGAGTCTCGGCCCTTGGAAGTGCCTCGTCTCGTCATCTTGTCCCGCATTGTCCCGAAGTGGCGTGCCTGTCCGCTGCACTCGTCCGTTCGGTTCCCGGCGTGCCTTGTCCTGCCGCCCAGGTAGTCCCGCATCAGGCCTGATGGCCTTGTACCTCGGTCGGGCACTTTGTTGCCCGGATGGCCTGCTTGCCCGGCCATACATCCACGCATGCCACGCCACACGGCTAAGTCCCTCAGTCGGTTGTGCCGCTCCACACGGCCTAGCTGTCCCGAATGTGCCCCGTGCACGTTGATCTGCTGAACCTCACACCCCTCTGTGCGGGTCTGTCCGAGCACCCTGTCGGTCATTTCTCTCGGGGCGTGACACTCTACCCCTCCTGTTCCGTCGACGTCCCCATCGACGTGTGCTGCCACTCGGTTCCTCAATGTACCGCATTGATCCCAGACAGTACATCGGCATTTCTTCTTCAGTCAACTTTTCCTGAAATCGAAGTGTCGTCATCGCTGCGTAGGGAAGTTGCTCCACTGTCAAGGGGATAGTGATGGGTTTGTTCGGACCGTTCACCCATAGTACCTTTGCTTGTGGGAAAAAGGCAAAATCGTTCTTCTCCAGGAAGTCCATTCCCAAAATGAGGTCCCGATCATCCATCGTGGTGACCTTGAAGTGCACTCGGCCTTCCCAGTTTCCGAGCACGATTCGCACTCCGTTTGCTGCCCCTGTGACCGGTACTGCTGGTCCGTTGTTGGACTTCATCCAGCCCTTGCATGGCTGCACAAGTAGTCCCAATCTTCTGGCTTCGGCCTCGGTGATATAGTTGTAGTCGGCTCCCGTGTCGACCAAGGCCTTTATGGGTTGGTGGTTGATGGTTCCTTCCACGAACATCAACTTGCTTCCTCGCGGTCCCTCGCTGCCTGCACTGACGACAGAATTAAGTTGTGGGATCGTGCTTACCTGTTGCACGTCCGTGTGATCAATCGTTGGCCCCTCGCATTCGGCCATGGCGTTGAGCTTCCCCATCTTCGGACAGTCCTTCATCCGATGAGCTCCGCCGCACATAAAGCATCCTCGTTGGTCGGGAGCATCCCTGCTTTCACCCGAGTAGTATGGCTTGTCCGCGTCGTGTTGCGGTCTCATCCCGAATCTTCCACGTGATGATTGGGCTGGTTGCTATACTGACGTGCGGGTGTCTCCCCTGCCTTTGGCTTGACCCTCAGCTCGCGGCTCCTTCCTCTTCTCGAATTCGGCTAGGGACTCGGCCACTTTGATTGCCTCATTGACAGATTTCACCTCGCGGCTTTGTACTCTGTCCCTGACCCTACTCGGTAGTCCATCCAGGAAGAAAAATAGTCGATCATCCTCGGTCATGTCCGGAATCTGTATCATGATCGATGTAAAGTCCCGAACATAGTCCCGAATGGTAGTCTTATGCTTGAGCTCGCGGAGTTTCTTCCTTGCCTCATAGCATGTGTTCTCGGGATAGAATTGTGCCTTGAGTTCCGACACGAACTCGTCCCAAGTCCCGATCGGTTGGCAAGTCCCTTTCGTAACACCGGCCTGTCGATGACGCCACCACAGCGCTGCATCGTCGGCAAGATATAGTGTAGCCTTCCGTACCCTGGCCTTCTCGTCCGTCAGTCCCAGACCATCAAAGTAAAGTTCCATTAGCCATAGAAACTCCTCGATTGACTTGGCATCTCTCTTGCCAATGAATTCCTTGGGTTTGGGGACCTCAACCCTTGGTCCCTCGAACCTCGCCCCGCCAAATGTGTTGTTCCAGCTCGGCCCACCATTTGAGTTGGTGCCCGAGTTGCTTGGCCGACAGATTTTATCACAAAAATCTTCAAAACGTTTGGCACTTACCTCGCAAAACTCGGCATACTGCTTGTGCATCTCCGTGATGCTGGCTGCCACATGATCCTCGATCGTTGCTAGCTCCTTGCGCAACGAGAGTTGTTCCCTCTTGAAGGTCTCGAGCTGGCCCAACGTGTGCCCTTCCAGTTGGCCAACAGCTTTCTCGAGAGTACCCACACGTTCCTCCGTGCTCAATTGGGTGTTAGTGATGCGCTGCCCAAGAGCTTCGATGTCGTCCTCAATGTCGGGTAGGCGGTGTGCTAAGGTGAGTATGATCTTTCGGATGTCTTCATCCTCCAGAAGTCGGCTTCGTGCCGGGTTCTCCTCGTGTTGTGGCGGCACCACACCGCGCGGCTTGCTCTTGCCACGCTTGGCTTTCCCTTCGGCTGGGACTTCTCCACGTCCCCGGACCTTGTCAGCCTCTGTGACTCGTCCGTCCTCCACATTGATGCCTTCCTCGATCTGTCCGTCGGCCATGATGCCTGCTGATCGTTAGCGTCGACTCCCACAGTCTTGCACACCTCCTTGTGTGGCTAACGATGGCTCCTATACCACTTGTCACGGGCTTAGAGTTTGCTATGCTCCTAAGCGTCGTGCGGCCTAGCAACCCTCTTGCTAGTCAGCCTTAAACACTCCGAATTTGGCTAAGTATGAAAGTTGGCACAACGAAAGAGAGGCAATGGGTTGAGGGAAAATTACTTCCACTAAGTAACAAAGAGTTTACAAGTATGTCTTACAAGTGAGTTCCTAAGGATGGCTGCAGATGAGCCCCAACTTTCCTATTTATACTACCTCCTATCACTAGAACCTTCCTCCACCTTCTCATTTGGAGGCTTCTAGACCCTCCTACACTATACATGTTCTAGAGTATTCTAAGTACAAAAGCCTTTACAAATGTCTAGAAAACTCTACTAGCTTACAAGTCTCTTGACTCATCTAAAAGTCTCCAGCACTTTCCACATATTTCCGGACCTTTCCGGCTTTCTCGACCCGACCCGGCCCGACTCGGCCCGACTCCATGTAATCTGACCCGATCCGGCCCGGCCTTCCAAACATGCCTCCGGATTAATCTTTGATGTTCTGGACCAACCCGGTCTGTTTCTGGAATGTTCCGAGTACAACTTCCGCTCAGTGGACTCCTCAGCTTTCCAATATCAACTGCTCTCACAAGGCTTTATCCCGCTAAGCCTATTATAGGGGGAGGGGGCTCCGTGCGTCCCTCGCGCGCCGCCCGTGCGCGCGCCCAGCGCCTCGCGCGCACCCCTCGCGGGTGTCCATCGCCCGTTTCCGAGTCTCGGCCCTCGGAAGTGCCTCGTCTCGTCATCTTGTCCCGCATTGTCCCGAAGTGGCGTGCCTGTCCGCTGCGCTCGTCCGTTCGGTTCCCGGCGTGCCTTGTCCTGCCGCCCAGGTAGTCCCGCATCAGGCCTGATGGCCTTGTCCCTCGGTCGGGCACTTTGTTGCCCGGATGGCCTACTTGCCCGGCCATACATCCACGCATGCCGCGCCACACGGCTAAGTCCCTCAGTCGGTTGTGCCGCTCCACACGGCCTAGCTGTCCCGAACGTGCCCCGTGCACGTTGATCTGCTGAACCTCGCACCCCTGCATGCGGAGTGCATCAAACACCACAGCCGGTCATTTCTCTCGGGCGTGACACGGTGATCGGCGGTGTGCCGCGGCCGGACGAATGTGCCGCGGCGGTGACTCGGAAGTGTGCCGCGGCCCGTCGGCATGTGCCGCGGCACGGTCTGAAGGTTTGGCCGATAAGTGCAACACGAGTGTGCCGCGGCCGGATGAGTGTGCGCGGCGGTGGCCAGCGGTGTGCAGCCTGCCCGGCATGTGCCGCGGCACACTGCACAGACTGCTCGGCGGCCATCGACAATGTGTGTGCCGCGGCGCACATTCCTTGTGCCGCGGCCCACACCCCCCTTGGGTCCCAAAATGAAGAAAAATGATCCGGGAAGAGAATAAAAGCAATAGGAATCGATATTTGGGAAACAATAACACGAAATGGAAGTACGGAAACCCCAAAACAGTCCGAGGTACACAACCAAAATCGAACAAAGAACAAATTCCCTAAACTTATAGGAAATTACAAAAATGGCCCAAACATCCGAAAATCACGATACAACGTCGGATTAACAATCCGAATCTCACAACATGCTCTACTCAACCATACGAACTCATGGAAATAGGAAAATGACGAAATCAAACGAGTTTAACGAGAATCGAATACACTTGCGGTAAAATATAACTCAAGATGAAATTACGTAAAAACATCCTCGAGACTCATCCCAACGGAGAAACTCCAAGAACAAAATAGATTCAGAATTCCAAAACAGTGCCAAGCGAGTTGTCCGAAACGAATATACACCGAAAATAGAAATTACCAAAAATAGAAAACACGGATATTACATTATCTCCCCCTAAAAATAAGTTTCGTCCCGAAACTTACAAAACAAATAACTCGGGGTATCTCGATCTCATACTCTCTTCCGTCTCCCACGTGGCTTCCTCGGACCCATGCCTCGACCATCGCATTTTAACCAAAGGAATGGTTTTGTGCCTGAGTTGCTTCACCCGACGCTCTAAGATCTGAATCGGCCTCTGCTCGAAGGTAATGTCGCGCCCCAACTCGATCTCTCCAAAATCAATAATATGGCTAGGGTCCGGTAGGTACTTCCTAAGCTGGGAAACATGAAATACGTTATGCACGTGGCTCAGGGACGGCGGCAAACCTAACCGATATGCAAGCTCTCCAACTTTCTCTAGAATCTCGAACGGCCCAATAAATCTCGGACTAAGTTTACCCTTCCGACCGAAGCGGTAAACTCCCCGTGTCGGCGAAACCTTAAGCAACACATGGTCTCCCACCTCAAACTCCAACGGTCGGCTACGTGTATCGGCATAAGACTTCTGTCGGCTCTGGGCCGTCACCAATCTATCGCGAGTCAGGGTAATCTTCTCTCTCGTCTCAACTACCATATCGGGCTCGGTACCAATCAGCTCGGACGCATCATCCCAACACAACGGCGATCTGCACCTCCTCCCATACAATGCCTCGAATGGTGACATTTTTATCGAGGCATGCCAACTATTGTTGTACGTAAACTCAATCAACGGCAAGTGCGACTCTCAATCATCCTTCCAATCTAAGGCACAGGCTCGCAACATATCCTCTATGGATCGTCGGTTCTGACTGTCCGTCAGTCTGAGGGTGGTAAGACGTACTGAGTCTCAACTCAGTCCCCAAAGCTCGATGAACTGCCTGCCAAAAATGTGATACAAACCGGCCATCTCGATCTGAAACAATACTCTTAGGAGTCCCATGCAATCTCACAATCTCTGCAATAAACACTCGCGCCAGCCTCTCTGGTCCCCAAGTGTCCTTAATACCCAGGAAATGAGCTGATTTGGTTAGTCGATCAACAATAACCCAAATCATGTTCATTCCAGTCCGAGTCCTAGGCATCCCGGTAATGAAATCCCTAGAGATGTCTTTCCATTTCCATTCCGGAATGGGAAGTGGTCGTAGCAACCCCGCGGGCCGCTGATGCTCAATCTTAACCTACTGACAGGTCAAACACTTCGCCACAAACTCGCTAACGTCCGATTTCAAATTACTCTACCAATAGTTACTACTCACATACCTGTACATTTTGCTCGTACCAGGATGTATGGAATAAGGCGTAGTATGAGCCTCACTCAAAATCTTCTGTCTCAACTCAATCTCATTCAGTACATAATCTGCCACGAAATCTCAGAACGCCATCATCCTGAACCACAAATCCGGGGGCTTTCCTTCCTCACATCCTCCCTCAGCTGGACCAAAAATGGATCATCATACTATTTCGCTTTGATATCATCAGTCAGGGACGAAGTGATCTCCAATGCATATAACTGACCGTGAACTCTCTGAACCCAAACCTCGATATTCTGACAAATAAAATCCCAACGGATCCTGCTCTGTGGCGTGAGTACCTATAACATCTGTAACGCCTCCGGTTTTCAGCTCAATGCATCAGCCACAACGTTAGCCTTACCCGGATGATAAAGTATCTCGAGGTCGTAATCTTTAATTAGCTCCAACCACCTTCGCTGTCTCATGTTCAACTCTTTTTGACTGAAGATATACTTCAAACTCTTGTGATCCGTAAATATCTTACACGACGACCCATAGAGATAATGCATCCAGATCTTTAAGGCGAAAACGACCGCAGCTAACTCCAAATCGTGCGTGGGGTAATTCGTCTCATACGGTTTCAACTGGCGGGACGCATAAGCAATAACCCTATCTCTCTGCATCAAAACGTATCCAAGTCCGAGGCCCGAAGCATCACTATATACCATGAAATCTTCGTTCCCCTGAGGCAATGCTAACACGGGTGCGGTAGTTAGTCGTCTCTTCAACTCGTCAAAACTATTATGTCTGTCTGTGGTCCACTCGAATTTCTGAGTCTTCTGGAGCAACTGAGTGAGCCATCACTGCTTCTATCTGGCAAGACCCAGAAAACTTCTATCTGGACAAATCCCTCAACAAATCGAGGGTAATATCCGGCAAGACCCAGAAAACTTCTCACCTCCTTCACATTCTTAGGCGGCTCCCAAGCCATCACTGCTTCTATCTTCTGCGGATCTACTCGAACTCCCTCTGCTGAAATCACATGCCCGAGGAACATCACTTCCTCGAGCCAAAACTCACACTTAGAGAACTTCGCATACAACTGATCAGCTCTCAAAATGTCTAATACAATCCGGAGATGTAAGGCGTGCTCCTCCCGACTCCGTGAATAGATCAGAATGTCATCGATAAAGACGACTACGAATTTGTCCAGATACTCAATAAAAACTTTGTTCATCAACTGCATGAACACTGCTGGGGCATTGGTTAGCCCGAAAGGCATAACCAGAAATTCGTAATGGCCATATCTCGTCCGAAAGGCAGCTTTCGGTATATCGATGTCCCAAATCCTCAACTAGTAGTAGCCCGATCGCAAATCAATCTTCGAAAAGACTGTTGCCCCCTGAAGTTGATCGAACAAGTCGTCAATCCGGGGCAAAGGGTATTTATTTTTGATGGTCAACTTGTTTAATTCTCGATAATCGATGCATAAACGGAGCGATCCATCCTTCTTCTTAACAAAAAGTACGGGCGCACCCCAAGGCGATGCGCTTGGTCGAATATACCCTTTATCTAACAACTATCCCAACTGATTCTTCAATTCTAACATCTCCGACGGTGCCATACGGTACGGCGCTCGAGAAATAGGGGCCGCATTCGGCTCAAGATCAATAGGAAACTCCACCTCTCGCTGTGGTGTTAATCCCGGCAAGTCATCTGGAAATAAGTCGGGGTATTCACTAACAACTGGAATTGACGACAAATCAACTCCACCATCTTCCGCCTTAAGAGCGTAACACCAGTAGCCGACACAACCCTGGTTCAGAAGTTTCATCGCCTTCAAGGCGCTAATCACACTCCCCGACCTACCTGGCTTACGACCGATAAGGGTATGCTCGGTGCCGTCCTCGGACACTATCGAGATGGTACGAGTCCGATAGTTCATCATAGCACCGTGACGATCCAAACAGTCGTCTCCGATGATCAAATACTCACCCTTAAGGTCTATAGCAATGAGATTCGAGGGCCAATCCCGGATCCCGATCCTCACTGGGCAATCTCTAACCTCCCGGTCCCCAATCATACGATCCCCGCTAGGCATACCCACTACTAATGGTTCACACTCAAAAAAGCAGTCAAAGCCAATACGATTCACACAATCCGAAGAAATAAAGGAATGGGTAGCACCCGAATCAAAAAGCACTGAAACTGGATGAGTAAGGATCTGAGTAGTACCTGACGCCACCGGAATGTCTGCCTCCTCTATGCGCCTCATCTGATATAATCGGGGGTGAACTGAACCCGAAGTCGAGGCTGCGCGGCGATCCGGCTGACCCCGTCCCCTACCACAACCCGAACTCTGCGGAACATGAGTAGCTGGAGTGCTGTGATCCCTCTGATCGCTAGTGGTAGTCGGAACTCTAGCGGCCCTGGTGGCTCTCTCACAATGAGCTGCCCGATGCCCGGTCTGTCCACAAGTAAAGCAAGTAACTGGAGGAGAAGGGCAATCCTTCATCAAATGCTCATATTGGTTGCAGTTAAAACAAACCCTGCCACCAGAAGCGGATCGAATCAACGATTACCCTGAGATCCCCTAGCCTGATGAAATGGCCTCTTCCCCGGTGTAGGGGCCGACTGTGCTCTCGAAAATCGACCACTCTTGCCGGCTGAAAAGCTGCCAACCGTTTTCTATTTCTTGGCCTCGGTACGCAACTCTGATTCCGGTGCGGCCATCTCGATCGCTAGAGCGCGATCCTGATACTCCTTCAAAGTGACACACATGAGCGGGGCCATACTCTGCCTGATATGCGGTTTCATGCGCATATTGAAGTAACGGATTTTATCAGCCTCCGTCCTCACTTGATCTCTCACGAAACCCAACTGCTGATTGTAAGTAATGATGGCCTGAGATATAGGCACATCCTGTGGCGTAGCGGTGAAGAACTCCACAATTCTGCGCTCCTTAACTGGCGGTGGACAATATTCTGCTTCCATAGCAGCCTTGAATTCCTCCCAAGTAGCTCGACGGTCTCTGGGCGCAACGGCCTCCCACCATTCCGCAGCTTCCTTATTCAGGAGGTACTAGGCAATATGTACCCTCCTGTCTTAGGGACAAGCTACGACATCGAAGGTTCTGGACAACTGAAAGAGCCAATTCTCCCAACCGAGGGAGTCAGAAGATCTGGAGAAAAGAGGTAGGTGCATCTTAGTCACCGTCTGAAGCCACTTACTAGCTTCCTCTTCCGGTGTCGGGGGCGGATTCTGGCGTCCACCCTCAGCTATCTGAGCAAGCTGGGCTACTAACTGCTGAAGTACGGCAGTAGACCCGGCGTCGGCATTATTACCCGACGACACTGAGTGAGAGGCTGAGTCCACAGAGGACTGAGAAAGTGAGCCCTCTTCATTATCAGCACCCCGACCACGGCCTCGGCCGCGTCCCCTAGATAGTTTACCATGACCTCTCAACATACTAAAGGAAGAATGAAAAGAACAAGATCATAAAGATTCACAATTGACAAAGTTGGTATCACGATTCATAATTCCGAACAACGCAAGAAAACGAATTATAGAAATATAAGAGTTCGAGGAGACTTACAGCCACGGGTCGCACGAAAGGACGGTAGCATGATGATATTAGGCTCAACGACTGACTCTAATGACGCAACTGACAGACCCAAAAATTTACCGACAGCCTAGGTATTCAAAACCTAAGCTCCGATACCATAAATGTAACACCCCAATTCACAAATGATACATTACACGTCGTAGAACCCTCGTGAGATCTACTAGGCTAACATATGACACATAACCACAATGAAATCCCAAGAGATGCACTCAAAAGTAAATAAGGTCGTGGCCTCGGCCAAAATATTTCAACGGAGTACATGAAACATAAATTAAATATCAATTCATTGCCCACGCAGGGGACTTAAACCAAGTTTAGAAGTAAACAGTCTAACTCCAGTACTCGACAAACGCAACGACAAAACATAAAGAAAATACAGACTCGAGCCACATCATTAAGCCAGCCCATCCTTTGCGTGCATGTCCCGTGCCTGATCCTCAGATCTCCCGGTACCTGAAATGCATAAGACGCATTTCTTCCATTTAAGGGGTTAGCATTCGAATAGCTAGTGCAAGTACACAATTACATAACATTATATACAAATACGATTTTACACAACCATCTCAATCAGATATCATTTGCCATAAATATTCCGGAAAACTAAGTTGGCAATCAAACCAGTTTCCAATCATCACGATATCACAAAATCGCAACTGGTATCCCGTGGCCGTACCCCTTAGTATCGACCCCCAGACATCCCGTCGAACGCTCCGGGTGGAATACCACTTCCGCGGCCGTACCCCTTAGTATCGACCCCCAGACATCCCGTCGGACACTCCGGGTGGAAGTTCAACCACACACGCACCCAAGTCCACTTCCGCGGCCGTACCCCTTAGTATCGACCCCCAGACATCCCGTCAGACACTCCGGGTGGAAGGAACACAACTCACGCACTCGAAAACCATAATTCATCAATCATTTCGAAAACACAACGTACATAACGAAATGTAATACATGTACTTGCCTTGAATAAGACGAAACGAAGGAAACGACGAAGGAATAGGTTTTGGTTCGAACAATCCTCCCAAATCCGTTCCTAACACAATAACGGTATAAAACAAATCTCAATAATGCGGAAAGGTAATAATTAATCCTAATTCTACCCGTTGAGGCAATTCATCGAACATCAAGAGTGCATAGGGAATTGAAATCGGTCAACGGTGTAATAACGGGATTTCATCCCATCCAATAACAAGGGAACTAAGGGTCATGAGTATACTATCGAAATCTAACAACAACATCGGTTAAATCGGATTAAAAGACAAGATCACCACCAAACCTTCCCCAAATTAATACTAGGGTATAGGAGATCGTACCTCTTGAAGATCCAACCACTTTAATCTGAAGAACACGTGTTAGATCCACAATCCGAGCTTCACGATCGAAAGGAGATGAAGAAAATCACACAATCAAATGATAGATGAAGAAAAATCTCCCTCTCAAGCCTCTCTCTCTCGTATGGTTGAAGAAAAGGAAGAAAATGAGTGAATCTCGCTTAAAAAAATGCAGATATAGCGCTGACTACCCTGTGTGCCGCGGCCCAGCCTAAGTGTGTCGCGGCACAGGGCCAAAACTGCACCCAGTGATCGGCAGTGTGCCGCGGCCCGGACGAATGTGCCGCGGCAGTGACTCGGAAGTGTGCCGCGGCCCCGTCGGCATGTCTTTGCGGCACACGCATACGAAGGTTTGGCGATAAGTGCAACATGAGTGTGCCGCGGCACGGGCGAGTGTGCCGGCGATAACTTCAGCGGTGCCGCAGCCTCGCCGGCATGTGCCGCGCACACTGCATGCATCGCCGGCCAGAAACTGGACAATGTGTGTGCCGCGGCGCACATTCCTTGTGCCGCGGCCCACACCCCCCTTGGGTCCCAAAATGAAGAAAAATGATCCGGAATCGATATTTGGGAAACAATAACACGAAATGGAAGTACGGAAACCCTAAAACGGTCCGAGGTACACAACCAAAATCGAACAAAGAACAAATTCCCTAAACTTATAGGAAATTACAAAAACGGCCCAAACATCCTAAAATCACGATACAATATCGGATTAACAATCCGAAACTCACAACATGTTCTACTCAACCATACGAACTCATAGAAATTGGAAAATGACGAAATCGAACGAGTTTAACGAGAATCAAATACACCTGCAATAAAATATAACTCAAGATGAAATTACGTAGAAACATCCTCGAGACTCATCCCAACGGAGAAACTCCAAGAACAAAATAGATTCAGAATTCCAAAACAGTGCCAAGCGAGTTGTCCGAAACGAATATACACCAAAAATAGAAATTACCAAAAATAGAAAACACGGATATTACAGAAAGATGAACGATACTAATCACACGAGGATCCGTATGAGGTCATTGGTTTAGTTATAGTTTATTTTCCACTGCAGTATTCTTTCCCGTTGTACGGGAGTGTGTTGTATTCGACCCCTGCGTGGGCATGTAATGAGTTTGAGTTGTATGTATTTATTGAAAGACCAAATCAGTCTACTGAGTCATTTTAGCCTTAAAGGCATTGTTGAGATGTTCTATGTTGTTACCAGCCTGGTAGATCCTTGAGGAAAGGTTCTACAACGTGTAATATCCCTGAGCGGATTGGGGGTGTTACAATATCTTCCTTTGAATTTGGCTCGGTTGTCCTTCTTCGATACCGGATATGCTACTCCTAGCACTTGAAAATACTTTTTCATATTTCCGGCCATAAATTCTTGATGTAAAATCTGAAATCTCTTTGAGGACTTTTATCAAACACCATTGAAAATGGTCAGGTTTGAGCTTTCTGTTTGATCGGGCTTTTTGAGGGCCTTTTAATTTTTGGAAGGTAAATATCTTACGGGTGTTCTACAGTAGAGGTCCAGAGCTTTCATATGATATAAGATATGTACAAAAATACATCCAGGAACATGTATAAATAGGGGCTCAAAGTCGGTTGAAAATCAATACTTATCTGGACAAATGGAAAGCCTTATCCGGACAGCTGGCCGAGAAGATTCTGTCGGTCGTGACCGACCTTATCCGGACAGCTGGACATCTGTTAGACCCTTAACATGGGTGACTCGCTGGGCTCAGCAGGCGGTCGAGTCGCTGAGAGGACTGTGCCGACTGGGAGTGGCACGACACTAAGGCACGTGAATGAAAAGTGATTCGGAGGTTTCTTGGCAAGTGTGAGGCTTAGCTAAGACATGGAATCAAGACAATCTCGTGTTACTTTGAAGTTTTGGGCAGGTTCAAGGCTGGAGGTAGGTGAGTGATTCTTCAGCTTTTCAATAGTTACTGCTATCACCAGGCTTTATCCATCTAAGCCTATTATAGAGGGGGAGGTAGTTACTGAGAGCCATGCCCAAGGGGTGACCCAAGGTGCTCGGCCAAGGACTTGGCAAGGTGCTGGGACTTGCCATGGGATTGGGTCACGGGTCGATCCGATGGTGAAACCCGACCCGGATCGGACCGACCTGATCAGCGAACACTTCGGGCGCGGACAAGGCCTAGGCTGTGTTCCTACGGCCGAGAGGGTTCGGCCGTGCTGTGCGGACCTTGTTCGGAAATCGGATAAGTGCACAAAATGTTGGACATTTATGCACACTTGTGGGAATTGACTCGAACTATGTGGGAACAAGACTTGGGCGCAAGGGAACGCCAGATTTGGCGCGCACAAACATGGCATTGATGATTCGAGGCGGTTACGGATCATAGCAGTTGCATGGGGCGGTTATGAGGTAGTTACAGGCAACGACATGGCGGAACGGTCATGCGAGCGGTTTCGAGAAACGGTTGCAAGAAGGTTCCAAGTCATGTTAGACGTGCAGGGGACACGTCATCATACAGGCAGTTACTTGGTGGGCTGCATGTGCCAGGTGGAGTGCTGGGATCCATCAGGGCAGTTGCGGGACGGTTACTAGCAAGCGGTTGCGGATGGTTGCGGGATGGTTCCGGAAGACCTTGTACGTGGCAGTACAAGGCAGAGACGAGCAAGTTGCTGGGAAACTGCTCGGGACAAGTGACAGGGACGCATGGTGGTCTTTCGCCATGCGTCGACACATGGAGAGTCGAGCTGAACCTAGCAGTTGGGGTTGTCAACCGATGTAGTCCTTTGCTTGGGCTATAAATAGGTGTATTGTACAATTTTGTAGGCATAAAGCCAGAGCGGGAGATTGTAAGGATCTTAGAGAGTTTTACAGCAAGGCCTTATCCTTGTATATTGAGAGTGCAAATAATATTCAAGGTTGGGGAATTGTCCACGTAAATTGTGTGTGCCTTTACGTGTTTTGATTGTATTCCGCTGCATACTCCTTCAAACACTAAAGGTGGCTTTGGGCTGTAACTCTGATCATACTAAACACGAGTGCTATGAGGAAAACATGAGTGTTTGGTGAGGATCGAAGGCTGACTAGTTGTTGTGCGGACAATCAGTGCCGGCACAGGGTTGAATTTCGGCGAAAAATTCTAGCCCGATTCGGACCCGTGACAATTTGGTATCGGAGCCCCGTTGGTGGGTTCTGAGGAAAAAGTTGTTGCGTTATGGCACCTCGAGATGCAAGAGATGCGGATTGCAGAGATGAGATCGCGGCTTTAGACGAGAGGATTCAAAGGTTGGAGACTTTGATGGGGCAACCTCCACCAGTTCCGGTTGTAGCAGCAGTTTTCGAACGGATCTCAATGCTGGAGACCAATTTTCAAAAACTCCGTGCTATGGCGGAAGTACTCCATAAATCTATGGATGAAATCCCTAATTTCGTGGAAGGAAGGCTCGTTTCGGTTCAAGAGGAGATCAGTTCCGTAAGCGAGGCAGTGGATGTCCGGCTAGGTGCAGTCAATGACGAATGCCAGTTGTTGAGGATGGCGGTTTTTGGCTACGGGAGTCAAGGGAACTCGTCATCTTCATCCAGGTTCAAGACGCCCGATCCAAAATCATTTGGCAGCGAGAGAAGTGCCAAAGAATTGGAGAACTTCCTTTGGGACATGGAAACTTACTTTCATGCTGCACATGTTCCAAGTGAGGAGAAGTTCTCCATAGCCAGTATGTACCTTACTGGTGACGCCAAGTTGTGGTGGTGTACGCGTCAGTCGGAAGGCGCAAATTCCGATCGTGAGAAGATTGGTTCATGGGAAATGTTGAAACAGGAACTCAAGGAGCAGTTCCTGCCGTGTAACGTATCATGGGATGCACGTGAAGCCCTTCGTGAGTTGAAACACAAAGGGACTATTCGGGAATATGTGAAACGTTTCAGTACGTTGCTGTTGGATGTGAAAGATATGTCGGAAGAGGACAAGATGTTAAATTTCATGGCCAGATTACAACCTTGGGCACAAACCGAGTTGAGAAGGCAAGGTGTCGAGGATTTGCAATCTGCCATGGCTGCTGCTGATCGGTTGATGGACTATCGAGTTAGTGGCCCAGGCCCGGAATACGGAAAGAAGGGTGGTGGAAAGGGCAAAGGCAAGTTTGATGGTTTTAGAGCTACTAAAAAAATAACAGTGCAGGCCGAGGGTTCGTCTCATTCCAATAATGCGGACCGAATGAAGAAGAGATGTTACATCTGCAGTGGTGATCATCGAATGAGGGATTGCCCAAAGAGGGGAAGGTTGAATGCTATCTTGTGCGAAGAAAATGGCGACGAGGGTGATACTGAAACTGGTCGGCTTGGGGTAATGCAGTTAATGCATGAAATGCCGGAAAAGATCCCGAAGAATGCTCATGGCGAGGCAGATACTGTGAAGCCTCCAGCCACTATGTGGAACTAATGGTGCTAATCGAGCACCAGGCCAACGGTGCGATAAATGGTTGGCCGAAGGACAAGTCGGTGCGGGTTGATGGCTCATTTGTCCCGGACAATGGAAGATCCTTGCAGATTGTGGTCTGTTCGTGTCAAGAGGGTGATTGATGCGGCTCAAATTTCGATTTAAGGTGCGAGGTCGGAAAGTCAAGTTGCTTACAGGCATGCAAAGACAACTTGTTGCATTTGGTAGGGATGATATTCGACGACTTCGATCGATACGTGGTTGAGTAAGGATTTGTTTTCCATACGTTCATATGTTGAATATATTTGTTGGTTCCTACTATGCTTTTCCATTTTTGAACTTGGTGTGCAAAGATGGTAGGATGTGTGTTCTGTGTGAAGTATGTCCAGGTCATGTCTAATTTTGACGAAATGATGGTGTGGATGGTGGCTAAGGTCCCGATTAGCTTGTTATTTTCAGTCGAATGAGAAGTCCCACGAGTTTCAGTTGGACTGACCATCCGAGCATTGAGAGGATGCATACAGTTAATGTGCCGTCGGTGTTGTCAAAGGGACACGTTACTGAAGTTTGCAAAAATGAGTAAGGAGTTGCAGCCTATTACTCATTCCTGATAAGTCATTGGTTGTCCGTCTCAATGACTTAGTGGCTGGTTTACATGTATGTAGTTTACTTCAGTTTTTCGTTGTATGACCATTGTAAATATTTGCTAGGTCAAGTTATGTTTGGTTGTTTTCCTAGCAAGCGGGGGATGTCCGCTTTCATATGTATGTAATTATGTCGAAGTGGCGTTAAATTAGGCATATTATGTATATATGTAAAATGTTAGACGGAAGTTGCTGATTCAGTGTAGGAGACTTGAATGTTGAGGCTGATTTCAGTCGGTTCGCTGGGATGGTTTAAAGTACGTAGCTGTCTTATCATCAGAGGTTTATCGGATAGGCGATCAATTAAAGTGATCCAGCGTAAGGGTGAACCAAAGCTACTTTGCAAACGGAAGGCGATCTTTTCTAAGTATCGAACTATGACATGTTTAAGGGCTACACTTCTAGTCCGACGAGGACGTCGGTTTCTTTTAGTGGGGGAGGTTTGTTAGACCCTTAACATGGGTGACTCGCTGGGCTTGGCAGGCGGTCGAGTCGCTGGGCGGACTGTGCCGACTGGGCGTGGCACGACACTAAGGCACGTGAATGAAAAGTGATTCGGAGGTTTCTTGG
Source organism: Orobanche coerulescens (assembly GCA_033398695.1). Classification (NCBI taxonomy): domain Eukaryota; kingdom Viridiplantae; phylum Streptophyta; class Magnoliopsida; order Lamiales; family Orobanchaceae; genus Orobanche; species Orobanche coerulescens. The sequence continues at coordinate 110,544,577 of CM065815.1, read as the reverse complement.
CAAGTGTGAGGCTTAGCTAAGACATGGAATCAAGACAATCTCGTGTTACTTTGAAGTTTTGGGCAGGTTCAAGGCTGGAGGCAGGTGAGTGATTCTTCAGCTTTTCAATGGTTACTGCTATCACCAGGCTTTATCCGTCTAAGCCTATTATAGGGGGGGAGGTAGTTATTGAGAGCCATGCCCAAGGGGTGACCCAAGGTGCTCGGCCAAGGACTTGGAAAGGTGCTGGGACTTGCCATGGTATTGGGTCACGGGTCGATCCGGAGGTGAAACCCAACCCGGATCGGACCGACCCGATCAACGAACACTTCGGGCGCAGACAAGGCCTAGGCTGTGTGCCTACGGCCGAGAGGGTTCGGCCGTGCTGGGCGGACCTTGTTCGGAAATCGGATAAGTGCACAAATGTTGGACATTTATGCACACTTGTGGGAATTGACTCGAACTATGTGGGAACAAGACTTGGGCGCAAGGGAACTCCAGATTTGGCGCGCACAAGCTTGGCATTGACGGTTCGAGGCGGTTACGAATCATAGCAGTTGCATGGGGCGGTTATGAGGTAGTTCCAGGAAACGACATGGCGGAACGGTCATGCGAGTGGTTTCGAGAAACGGTTGCAAGAAGGTTCCAAGTCATGTTAGACGTGCAGGGGACACGTCATCATACAGGCAGTTACTTGGTGGGCTGCATGTGCCAGGTGGAGTGCTGGGATCCATCAGGGCAGTTGCGGGACGGTTACTAGCAAGCGGTTGCGGATGGTTGCGGGATGGTTCCGGAAGACCTTGTACGTGGCAGTACAAGGAAGAGATGAGCAAGTTGCTGGGAAACTGCTCGGGACAAGTGACAGGGATGCATGGTGGTCTTTCGCCACGCGTCGACACATGGAGTGTCGAGCTGAACCTAGCGGTTGGGGTTGTCAACCGATGTAGTCCTTTGCTTGGGCCATAAATAGGTGTATTGTACAATTTTGTAGGCATAAATCCAGAGAGGGAGATTGTAAGGATCTTAGAGAGTTGTACAGCAAGGCCTTATCCTTGTATATTGAGAGTGCAAATAATATTCAAGGTTGGGGAATTATCCCCGTAAATTGTGTGTGCCTTTACGTGTTTTGATTGTATTCCGCTGCATACTCCTTCAAACACTAAAGTTGTCTTTGGGCTGTAACTCTGATCATACTAATCACGAGTGCTATGAGGAAAACACGAGTGTTTGGTGAGGATCGAAGGCTGACTAGTTGTTGTGCGGAGAATCAGTGCCGGCACGGGGTTGAATTTCGGCGAAAAATTCTAGCCCGATTCGGACCCGTGACAATTTGGTATCGGAGCCCCGTTGGTGGGTTCTGAGGAAAAAGTTGTTGCGTTATGGCTCCTCGAGATGCAAGAGATGCGGATTGCAGAGATGAGATCGTTGCTTTAGACGAGAGGATTCAAAGGTTGGAGACTTTGATGGGGCAACCTCCACCAGTTCCGGTTGTAGCAGCAGTTTTCGAACGGATCTCAATGCTGGAGACCGATTTCGAAAAACTCCGTGCTATGGCGGAAGTACTCTAGAAATCTATGGATGAAATCCCTAATTTCGTGGAAGGAAGGCTCGTTTCGGTTCAAGAGGAGATCAGTTCCGTAAGCGAGGCAGTGGATGTCCGGCTAGGTGCAGTCAAGGACGAATGCCAGTTGTTAAGGATGGCGGTTTTTGGCTGCGGGAGACAAGGGAACTCGTCATCTTCATCCAGGTTCAAGACGCCCGATCCAAAATCATTTGGCAGCGAGAGAAGTGCCAAAGAATTGGAGAACTTCCTTTGGGACATGGAAACTTACTTTCATGCTGCACATGTTCCAAGTGAGGAGAAGGTCTCCATAGCCAGTATGTACCTTACTGGTGACGCCAAGTTGTGGTGGCGTACGCATCAGTCGGAAGGCGCAAATTCCGATCGTGAGAAGATTGGTTCATGGGAAATGTTGAAACAGGAACTCAAGGAGCAGTTCCTGCCGTGTAACGTATCATGGGATGCACGTGAAGCCCTTCGTGAGTTGAAACACAAAGGGACTATTCGGGAATATGTGAAACGTTTCAGTACGTTGCTGTTGGATGTGAAAGATATGTCGGAAGAGGACAAGGTGTTAAATTTCATGGCCGGATTACAACCTTGGGCACAAATCGAGTTGAGAAGGCAAGGTGTCGAGGATTTTCAATCTGCCATGGCTGCTGCTGATCGGTTGATGGACTATCGAGTTAGTGGCCCAGGCCCGGTATACGGAAAGAAGGGTGGTGGAAAGGGCAAAGGCAAGTTTGATGGTTTTATAGATACTAAAGAAATAACAGTGCAGGCCGAGGGATCGTCTCAGTCCAATAATGCGGACCGAATGAAGAAGGGATGTTACATCTGTAGTGGTGATCATCGAATGAGGGATTGCCCAAAGCGGGGAAGGTTGAATGCTATCTTGTGCGAAGAAAATGGCGACGAGGGTGATACTGAAACTGGTCGGCTTGGGGTAATGCAGTTAATGCATGAAATGCCGGAAAAGATCCCGAAGAATGCTCATGGCGAGGCAGATACTGTGAAGCCTCCAGCCACTATGTGGAACTAATGGTGCTAATCGAGCACCAGGCCAACGGTGCGATAAATGGTTGGCCGAAGGACAAGTCGGTGCGGGTTGATGGCTCATTTGTCCCGGACAATGGAAGATCCTTGCAGATTGTGGTCTGTTCGTGTCAAGAGGGTGATTGATGCGGCTCAAATTTCGGTTTAAGGTGCTAGGTCGGAAAGTCAAGTTGCTTACAGGCATGCAAAGACAACTTGTTGCATTTGGTAGGGATGCTATTCGACGACTTGGATCGATACGTGGTTGAGTAAGGATTTGTTTTCCATACGTTCATATGTTGAATATATTTGTTGGTTCCTACTATGCTTTTCCATTTTTGAACATGGTGTGCAAAGATGGTAGGATGTGTGTTCTGTGTGAAGCATGTCCAGGTCATGTCTAATTTTGACGAAATGATGGTGTGGATGGTGGCTAGGTCCCAATTAGCTTGTTATTTTCAGTCGACTGAGAAGTCCCACGAGTTTCAGTTGGACTGACCATCCGAGCATTAAGAGGATGCTTACAGTTAATGTGCCGTCGATGTTGTGTCAAAGGGACACGTTACTGAAGTTTGCAAAAATGAGTAAGGAGTTGCAGCCTATTACTCATTCCAGATAAGTCATTGGTTGTCCGTCTCAATGACTTAGTGGCTGGTTTACTTGTATGTAGTTTACTTCAGTTTTTCGTTGTATGACCATTGTAAATATTTGCTAGGTCAAGTTTGTTTGGTTGTTTTCCTAGCAAGCGGGGGATGTCCGCTTTCATATGTATGTAATTATGTCGAAGTGGCGTTAAATTAGGCATATTATGTATATATGTAAAATGTTAGACGGAAGTTGCTGATTCAGTGTAGGAGACTTGAATGTTGAGGCTGATTTCAGTCGGTTCGCTGGGATGGTTTGAAGTACGTAGCTGTCTTATCATCAGAGGTTTATCGGATAGGGGATCAATTAAAGTGATCCAGCGTAAGGGTGAACCAAAGCTACTTTGCAAATGGAAGGCGATCTTTTCTAAGTATCGAACTTTGACATGTTTAAGGGCTACACTTCTAGTCCGACGAGGACATCGGTTTCTTTTAGTGGGGGAGGTTTGTTAGACCCTTAACATGGGTGACTCGCTGGGCTTGGCAGGCGGTCGAGTCGCTGGGCGGACTGTGCCGACTGGGCGTGGCACGACACTAAGGCACGTGAATGAAAAGTGATTCGGAGGTTTCTTGGCAAGTGTGAGGCTTAGCTAAGACATGGAATCAAGACAATCTCGTGTTACTTTGAAGTTTTGGGCAGGTTCAAGGCTGGAGGCAGGTGAGTGATTCTTCAGCTTTTCAATGGTTACTGCTATCACCAGGCTTTATCCGTCTAAGCCTATTATAGGGGGGGAGGTAGTTACTGAGAGCCATGCCCAAGGGGTGACCCAAGGTGCTCGGCCAAGGACTTGGCAAGGTGCTGGGACTTGCCATGGGATTGGGTCACGGGTCGATCCGGAGATGAAACCCGACCCGGATCGGACCGACCCGATCAGCGAACACTTCGGGCACGGACAAGGCCTGGGATGTGTGCCTACGGCCGAGAAGGTTCGGCCGTGCTGGGCGGACCTTGTTCGGAAATCGGATAAGTGCACAAATGTTGGACATTTATGCACATTTGTGGGAATTGACTCGAACTATGTGGGAACAAGACTTGGGCGCAAGGGAACTCCAGATTTGGCGCGCACAAGCTTGGCATTGACGGTTCGAGGCGGTTACGAATCATAGCAGTTGCATGGGGCGGTTATGAGGTAGTTCCAGGCAACGACATGGCGGAACGGTCATGCGAGTGGTTTCGAGAAACGGTTGCAAGAAGGTTCCAAGTCATGTTAGACATGCAGGGGACATGTCATCATACAGGCAGTTACTTGGTCGGCTGCATGTGCCAGGTGGAGTGCTGGGATCCATCAGGGCAGTTGCGGGATGGTTACTAGCAAGCGGTTGCGGATGGTTGCGGGATGGTTTCGGAAGACCTTGTACGTGGCAGTACAAGGCAGAGACGAGCAAGTTGCTGGGAAACTGCTCGGGACAAGTGACAGGGATGCATGGTGGACTTTCGCCACGCGTCGACACATGGAGTGTCAAGCTGAACCTAGCGGTTGGGGTTGTCAATCGATGTAGTCCTTTGCTTGGGCTATAAATAGGTGTATTGTACAATTTTGTAGGCATAAAGCCAGAGCGGGAGATTGTAAGGATCTTAGAGAGTTGTACAGCAAGGCCTTATCCTTGTATATTGAGAGTACAAATAATATTCAAGGTTAGGGAATTGTCCCCGTAAATTGTGTGTGCCTTTACGTGTTTTGATTGTATTCCGCTGCATACTCCTTCAAACACTAAAGGTGACTTTGGGCTGTAACTCTGATCATACTAAACACGAGTGCTATGAGGAAAACACGAGTGTTTGGTGAGGATCGAAGGCTGACTAGTTGTTGTGCGGACAATCAGTGCCGGCACGGGGTTGAATTTCGGCGAAAAATTCTAGCCCGATTCGGACTCGTGACAATTTGGTATCGGAGCCCCGTTGGTGTGTTCTGGGGAAATAGTTGTTGCGTTATGGCACCTCGAGATGCAAGAGATGCGGATTGCAGAGATGAGATCGCGGCTTCAGACGAGAGGATTCAAAGGTTGGAGACTTTGATGGGGCAACCTCCACCAGTTCCGGTTGTAGCAGCAGTTTTCGAACGGATCTCAATGCTGGAGACCGATTTCGAAAAACTCCGTGCTATGGCGGAAGTACTCCAGAAATCTATGGATGAAATCCCTAATTTCGTGGAAGGAAGGCTCGTTTCGGTTCAAGAGGAGATCAGTTCCGTAAGCGAGGCAGTGGATGTCCGGCTAGGTGCAGTCAAGGACGAATGCCGGTTGTTGAGGATGGCGGTTATTGGCTGCGGGAGTCAAGGGAACTCGTCATCTTCATTCAGGTTCAAGACGCCCGATCCAAAATCATTTGGCAGCGAGAGAAGTGCCAAAGAATTGGAGAACTTCCTTTGGGACATGGAAACTTACTTTCATGCTGCACATGTTCCAAGTGAGGAGAAGGTCTCCATAGCCAGTATGTACCTTACTGGTGACGCCAAGTTGTGGTGGCGTACGCGTCAGTCGGAAGGCGCAAATTCCGATCGTGAGAAGATTGGTTCGTGGGAAATGTTGAAACAGGAACTCAAGGAGCAGTTCCTACCGTGTAACGTATCATGGGATGCACGTGAAGCCCTTCGTGAGTTGAAACACAAAGGGACTATTCGGGAATATGTGAAACGTTTCAGTACGTTGTTGTTGGATGTGAAAGATATGTCGGAAGAGGACAAGGTGTTAAATTTCATGGCCGGATTACAACCTTGGGCACAAACCGAGTTGAGAAGGCAAGGTGTCGAGGATTTGCAATCTGCCATGACTGCTTCTGATCGGTTGATGGACTATCGAGTTAGTGGCCCAGGCCCGGAATACGAAAAGAAGGGTGGTGGAAAGGGCAAAGGCAAGTTTGATGGTTTTAGAGCTACTAAAGAAATAACAGTACAGGCCGAGGGATCGTCTCAGTCCAATAATGCGGACCGAATGAAGAAGGGATGTTACATCTGCAGTGGTGATCATCGAATGAGGTATTGCCCAAAGCGGGGAAGGTTGAATGCTATCTTGTGCGAAGAAAATGGCGACGAGGGTGATACTGAAACTGGTCGGCTTGGGGTAATGCAGTTAATGCATGAAATGCCGGAAAAGATCCCGAAGAATGCTCGTGGCGAGGCAGATACTGTGAAGCCTCCAGCCAATATGTGGAACTAATGGTGCTAATCGAGCACCAGGCCAACGGTGCGATAAATGGTTGGCCGAAGGACAAGTCGGTGTGGGTTGATGGCTCATTTGTCCCGGACGATGGAAGATCCTTGCAGATTGTGGTCTGTTCGTGTCAATAGGGTGATTGATGCGGATCAAATTTCGGTTTAAGGTGCGAGGTCGGAAAGTCAAGTTGCTTACAGGCATGCAAAGATAACTTGTTGCATTTGGTAGGGATGCTATTCGACAACTTGGATCGATACGTGGTTGAGTAAGGATTTGTTTTCCATACGTTCATATGTTGAATATATTTGTTGGTTCCTACTATGCTTTTCCATTTTTGAACTTGGTGTGCAAAGATGGTAGGATGTGTGTTCTGTGTGAAGCATGTCCAGGTCATGTCTAATTTTGACGAAATGATGGTGTGGATGGTGGCTAAGGTCCCGATTAGCTTGTTATTTTCAGTCGACTGAGAAGTCCCACGAGTTTCAGTTGGACTGACCATCCGAGCATTGAGAGGATGCTTACAGTTAATGTGCCGTCGGTGTTGGCAAAGGGACACGTTACTGAAGTTTGCAAAAATGAGTAAGGAGTTGCAGCCTATTATTCATTCCAGATAAGTCATTGGTTGTCCGTCTCAATGACTTAGTGGCTGGTTTACTTGTATGTAGTTTACTTCAGTTTTTCGTTGTATGACCATTGTAAATATTTGCTAGGTCAAGTTATGTTTGGTTGTTTTCCTAGCAAGCGGGGGATGTCCGCTTTCATATGTATGTAATTATGTCGAAGTGGCGTTAAATTAGGCATATTATGTATATATGTAAAATGTTAGACGGAAGTTGCTGATTCAGTGTAGGAGACTTGAATGTTGAGGCTGATTTCAGTCGGTTCGCTGGGATGGTTTGAAGTACGTAGCTATCTTATCATTAGAGGTTTATCAGATAGGGGATCAATTAAAGTGATCCAGCGTAAGGGTGAACCAAAGCTACTTTGCAAACGGAAGGCGATCTTTTCTAAGTATCGAACTATGACATGTTTAAGGGATACACTTCTATTCCGACGAGGACGTCGGTTTCTTTTAGTGGAGGAGGTTTGTTAGACCCTTAACATGGGTGACTCGCTGGGCTCGGCAGGCGGTCGAGTCGCTGGGCGGACTGTGCTGACTGGGCGTGGCATGACACTAAGGTACGTGAATGAAAAGTGATTCGGAGGTTTCTTGGCAAGTGTGAGGCTTAGCTAAGACATGGAATCAAGACAATCTCGTGTTACTTTGAAGTTTTGGGCAGGTTCAAGGCTGGAGGCAGGTGAGTGATTCTTCAGCTTTTCAATGGTTACTGCTATCACCAGGCTTTATCCGTCTAAGCCTATTATAGGGGGGAGGTAGTTACTGAGAGCCATGCCCAAGGGGTGACCCAAGGTGCTCGGCCAAGGACTTGGCAAGGTGCTAGGACTTGCCATGGGATTGGGTCATGGGTCGATCCGGAGGTGAAACCCGACCCGGATCGGACCGACCCGATCAGCGAAAACTTCGGGCGCGGACAAGGCCTGGGCTGTATGCCTACGGCCGAGAGGGTTCGGCCGTGCTGGGCGGACCTTGTTCGGAAATTGGATAAGTGCACAAAATGTTGGACATTTATGCACACTTGTGGGAATTGACTCGAACTATGTGGGAACAAGACTTGGGCGCAAGGGAACTCCATATTTGGCGCGCACAAGCTTGGCATTGACGGTTCAAGGTGGTTATGAATCATAGCCGTTGCATGGGGCGGTTATGAGGTAGTTCCAGGCAACGACATAGCGGAACGGTCATGCGAGTGGTTTCGAGAAACGGTTGCAAGAAGGTTCCAAGTCATGTTAGACGTGCAGGGGACACGTCATCATACAGGCAGTTACTTGGTGGGCTGCATGTGCCAGGTGGAGTGTTGGGATCCATCAGGGCAGGTTGCGGACGGTTGCGGGATGGTTCTGGAAGACCTTGTACGTGGCAGTACAAGGCAGATACGAGCAGGGACGCATGGTGGTCTTTCGCCATGGGTCGACACGTGGAGTGTCGAGCTGAACCTAGCGGTTGGGGTTGTCAACCGATGTAGTCCTTTGCTTGGGCTATAAATAGGTGCATTGTACAATTTTGTAGGCAGAAAACCAGTGAGGGAGATCGTATCTTAGAGAGTTATACAGCGAGGCCTTTTCCTTGTATATTGAGAGTGCAAACAATATTCAAGGTTGGGGAATTATCCCCATAAATTGTGTGTGCCTTTACGTGTTTTGATTGTATTCTGCTACATACTCCTTCAAACACTAAAGGTGGCTTTGGGCTGTAACTCTGATCATACTAAACACGAGTGTTGTGAGGAAAACACGAGTGTTTGGTGAGGATCGAAGGCTGACTGGTTGTTGTACGGACAATCAGTGCCGGCACGGGGTTGAATTTCGGCAAAAAATTCTGGCCCGATTCGGACCCATGACAACAGCCTTATCCGGACAGCTGGCCGAGAAGCTTCTGTCGGTCGTGACCGACCTTATCCAGAGCCTTATCCGGACAGCGCCGAGAAACTTCTATCGGCCGTGACCGACAGATGACCGTCAACTTGGCTCGGCCGGTTCGACCCCTTCCCAGTGTCCAAATCCGATTTTCCGACCTGTTCCGGACTCGTCGGATTTAAATCTTCGATATGCTCGGAATGGATTTTCGATAATAGTAATAAAAAAATTTAATATTATTTTGGCAATATAAGTGTTCTGTAATGAAAATTTTATCGTATCAAATCGTCGAAACTTTTCGAAATCACTTTCATAAATTCTAAAATGATCCTTATAATTGATTTTGAAATCTTTTCTTTTTAAATCCTTCATTTTATGCTAGGAACGCATCGGTCCAAGTATCGGATAACCTGTAAATATTAAAAAATCAAAATCCATGATCGTTAGCCAAATAAATAGCATTTTAATAAGTCTTTGAATTTTTGGGGCGTTACAATCCTTCCCCCTTTAAAAAATTTCGTCCTCGAAATTGAGCTTCGTAAGGAACTTTGAAATTCTGTATCAAACTTTGTATGAGTATTTTCATCAATAACTTTAAAAATATTGTTTCAGCGAAAACATCCCCTTGGAACCTTTATTTGAAATCAAATTTTGTTCCTTTAGGATAACATTTAAACTTTCACATATCCTTTCAAATCTTTTGCCGACACAATCATTCTATACTCATACCGAAATTTTTAAGTCTTCATAAAAGAGTGAATGCTTAAAAACATTACCTCGGAGTCGACGTTGGGCAGCAGCGATGAATCACATATTCTCCCGAAAATATAATCATGCCATAATTATTCGTTATACTTTAAAAAAAAAGTTTTGAAATATCCTGTTTTGTATAAGTAAATCTTTTTAAACCTCCTTAGTTGTATAGTCCCATACCTATACAGTCTTGGAATACGTCTCGTTCTGGTGAGAATTTGGTTCAGTCATATCCCCCTCCGCCTAGAAGCCTTGTCAGGAGCCGCTCGTTGTCCGTGCCCTTTTTCTTATTGCGCCGGCGATCACTCCCCTTTCTCGGATCCACTCATTGTCCGTGCCCTTTTCTTATTGCACTGGCGATCACTCCCCGCCCTCGTCGGCCCCGGGTGTCACATGTTCACCAGCTTCTGCTTGGTTCATCCCCAAATCTCACCGTACTGAGAGAGGTCTTGCTCCGATACCATTCCGTATCGCCCTGGCTTTCTTAATTAAAAAGCACGTTACACCGCTCAATTTTTCCTTAAAATTTTTTTATATGTAAATTCGGAGTATTTGCGGAAGCATTTTAGTAAGTAAATCTTCAATAAAGTCGTTTATTCAAACATCAGTACAATTTTACAAAAACATGGGAAATCAAATATTCGGACATAGTCCGTTGAAATTATATTCGTTGAAGAACATCAAATGTTTCTTAAAAATAATAACAATTACGGCGACAACATCTTTTATTATTTAGAATTTCATCGTGTTGGGAGTATGTATTCATCTTCTACTTGTCCGTTAAGCCGATTCACGAGCACGAAAAACATAAACGACGAGGTGTGAGTACGCAAGCATACTCAGTGGGATTATACCATTATAAATCGTCAAAATCATGTTGCGTAATGCACATGAAACATTCTTATCTGTGTGAGACTCGTTTCGGATTTCTTTCATTCTTTCGACCCCTCTCGGGTCGTCATGTTACATGACACGACAATGACTGTAACATATTAAAACAGTATAACCTCACCTGGTTTGCGGAAATCTTGAAATATCTTCCTTTGAATTTGGCTCGGTTGTCCTTCTTCGATCCCGGATACGCTGCTCCTATCACTTGAAAATACTTTTTCATATTTCCGGCGATAAATTCTTGATGTAAAATCTGAAATCTCTTTGAGGACTTTTATCAAACACCTTTGAAAATGGTCAGGTTTGAGATTTCTGGTTGATCGGGCTTTTTGAGGGCCTTTAAATTTTTGGAAGGGAAATATGTTATGGGCGTTCTACAGTAGAGGTCCAGAGCTTTCATATGATATAAGATATGTACAAAAATACGTCCGGGAATATGTATAAATAGGGGCTCAAAGTCGGTTGAAAATCAATACTTATCCGGACAAATGGAAAGCCTTATCCGGACAGCTGGCCGAGAAGCTTCTGTCGGTCGTGACCGACCTTATCCGGATAGCTGGACAGCCTTATACGGACATCTGGCCGAGAAACTTCTGTCGGTCGTGACCGACCTTATCCAGAGCCTTATCCGGACAGCGCCGAGAAACTTCTATCGGCCGTGACCGACAGATATCCATCAACTTGGCTCGGCCGGTTCGACCCCTTCCCGGTGTCCAAATTCGATTTTCCAACCTGTTCCGGACTCGTTGGAGTTAAATATTCGATATGCTCAGAACGGATTTTCGATAATAGTAATAAAAAAAATTAATATCATTTTGGCATTATAAGTGTTCTGTAATGAAAATTTTATCGTATCAAATCGTCGAAACTTTTCGAAATCACTTTCATAAATTCTAAAATGATCCTTATAATTTATTTTGAAATCTTTTATTTTTAAATAATTCATTTTATGCTAGGAACGCATCGGTCCAAGTATCGGACAACCTGTAAATATTAAAAAATCAAAATCCATGATCGTTAGCCAAATAAATAGCATTTTAATAAGTCTTTGAATTTTTGGGGCGTTACAATCCTTCCCCCTTTAAAAAATTTAGTCCTTGAAATTGAGCTTCATAAGGAACTTTGAAATTCTGTATCAAACTTTGTATGAGTATTTTCCTCAATAACTTTAAAAATATTGTGTCAGCGAAAACATCACTTTGAAACCTTTATTTGAAATCAAATTTTGTTCCTTTAGGATAACATTTAAACTTTCACATATCCTTTCAAATCTTTTGCCTACACAATCATTCTATACTCATACCGAAATTTTTAAGTCTTCATAAAAGAGTGAATGCTTGAAAACATTACCTCGGAGTCGACGTTGGGCAGCAGCGATGAACCACATATTCTCCCGAAAATATAATCATGCTGTAATTATTCGTTATACTTTCAAAAAAAAGTTTTGAAATATCTTGTTTTGTATAAGTAAATCTTTTTAAACCTCCTTAGTTGTATAGTCCCATACCTATACAGTCTTGGAATACGTCTCGTTCTGGTGAGAATTTGGTTCAGTCATATCCCCCTCCACCTAGAAGCCTTGTCAGGAGCCGCTCGTTGTCCGTGCCCTTTTTCTTATTACACCGGCGATCACTCCCCTTTCTCGGATCCACTCATTGTCCGTGCCCTTTTCTTATTGCACTGGCGATCACTCCCCACCCTCGTCGGCCCCGGGTGTCACATGTTCACCAGCTTCTGCTTGGTTCATCCCCAAATCTCACCGTACTGAGAGAGGTCTTGCTCCGATACCATTCTGTATCGCCCTGGCTTTCTTAATTAAAAAGCACGTTACACAGCTCAATTTTTCCTTAAAATTTTTTTATATGTAAATTCGGAGTATTTGCGGAAGCATTTTAGTAAGTAAATCTTCAATAAAGTCATTTATTCAAACATCAGTACAATTTTACAAAAACATGGGAAATCAAATATTCGGACATAGTCCGTTGAAATTATATTCGTTGAAGAACATCAAATGTTTCTTAAAAATAATAACAATTACGGCGACAACATCTTTTATTATTTAGAATTTCATCGTGTTGGGAGTATGTATTCATCTTCTACTTGTCCCGTTCGTCGATTCCTGAGCCTGAAAAACATAAACGACGAGGTGTGAGTACGCAAGCATACTCAGTGGGATTATACCCTTATAAATCGTCAAAATCATGTTGCGTAATGCACATGAAACATTCTTATCTGTGTGAGACTCGTTTCGGATTTCTTTCATTCTTTCGACCCCTCTCGGGTCGTCATGTTACATGACACAACAATGACCGTAACATATTAAAACAGTATAACCTCACCTGGTTTGCGGAAATCTTGAAATATCTTCCTTTGAATTTGGCTCGGTTGTCCTTCTTCGATCCCGGATACGCTGCTCCTAGCACTTGAAAATACTTTTTCATATTTACGGCCATAAATTCTTGATGTAAAATCTGAAATCTCTTTGAGGACTTTTATCAAACACCTTTGAAAATGGTCAGGTTTGAGCTTTCTGTTTGATCGGGCTTTTTGAGGGCCTTTAAATTGTTAGAAGGGATATATTTTATGGGCGTTCTATAGTAGAGGTCTAGAGCTTTCATATGATATAAGATATGTACAAAAATACGACCGGGAACATGTATAAATAGGGGCTCAAAGTCGGTTGAAAATCAATACTTATCCGGACAAATGGAAAGCCTTATCCGGATAGCTGGCCGAGAAGCTTCTCTCGGTCGTGACCGACCTTATCCGGACAGCTGGATAGCCTTATCCGGACAGCTGGCCGAGAAGCTTCTGTCGGTCGTGACCGACCTTATCCAGAGCCTTATCCGGACAGCGCCGAGAAACTTCTGTCGGCCGTGACCGGCATATGTCCGTCAAGTTGGCTCGGCCGGTTCGACCCCTTCCCGGTGTCCAAATTCGATTTTCCGACCTATTCCGGACTCGTCGTAGTTAAATCTTTGATATGCTCCGAACGGATTTTCGATAATAGTAATACAAAAATTTAATATTATTTTGGCAATATAAGTGTTCTGTAATGAAAATTTTATCGTATCAAATCGTCGAAACTTTTCGAAATCACTTTCATAAATTTTAAAATGATCCTTATAATTTATTTTGAAATCTTTTCTTTTTAAATCCTTCATTTTATGCTAGGAACGCATCGGTCCAATTATCGGACAACCTGTAAATATTAAAAAATCAAAATCCATGATCGTTAGTGTTGTTGCCCAAAATATTTATCCGAAGATTAATACTGTTGGATGACGGACAACAAACAACAATTGCGGGAGCACTTCCGAGAGAAGATAAATAATACAAGATTTGCTGGGTTTGTTAGGCCCGGGCTTGAATGCTCTCGCGAGATGGTATTAATACGAATATTCGTGGATACAAGTATTAATGAGAGAAATCTAAATACAATGAGTGTAAAAAGACTCTGTTAATCCGGCTCTTGAGCGAAGCTCGGTGTTCTTCGTCCCTGCCGATAGTCACTTTCAGGAGAGCGTAGGAGAAGTAAGACCGAATGATAGCTGTTGCCAAGAGTTGGAGATTAGCCAAGTGTTTGATGTTGTGCTTCTGTATTGTATGAAATCCGAAGGAAGTCGAAGAAGTGTCCAAGTGCAGGGTGCGTTGCTTATACAGGGACAGCCGGGTCCTGTCCTTTAGCGGCCGATCGTCTGCCGGCCAATATAATAATGTGCCGATCGTCTGTCGGCCAATATTCTAATGGGGCGATCTCCTGGGCTGTCGGGCTAAAGTCCAAGGAAGATGCTGGCTATCGGGCTAAAGTCCAAAGCTCCAGCAGGCAGCCAGCTGGGCGGACCAATAAGGGGCCAGAACGTGTCCGGAGCCAGTCAACATGCGGCCCTACTGACAACTTTCGGCGGCTTGTCGGCTGGAGGAGAGATTCTGCCAGGCTGTGGTCAATGGCCCGTGATTCGCGGATCTTGTCTTGGCCCATGCACGTGGTGCCAGTCTTGAGGCTCGGTCTTCGCCGACTGAATGGCCATCGGTGCTGATCGACATGAGGCGGTCGTCTCTAGCTGATCATCCGAGGTCGCCATCGGCCAGGTGCTGAGGGTCGGCAATGGTCGGTCACCAAGGGTCGGTCGGCAGGTGCCGAGAGAGGTCGGTCACCAAGGGTCGATCGGCAGATGCCGAGAGAGGATCGTCCGCTAGTCGATCGCCAGGAGTCGGTCGCCGAGTACCGAGAGGCGATCGTATATGAGGTCGATCGCTCGGCACCGGGACTTGTCCTGGGACCTTCGGTTGGCCGATATAGCTTGTCCGCTGGGTTAAGGCTCGGTCGCCTGGTCGCTGCTCGGCAGATCTGCCTTGGCCGCTCGGCAGTGGCTCGGTCGCCCGACCTCCTAGGCGATCGCCGGTCGGAAGGTGTTAATTCTTGACACAACAATTGCCCCCCAGCTTGCTCCTATGTTGAAAACATGGGGCGAGGTGGTTCTTGCTGGCGATCGTGTTCGGATGAGGATGGGCGGTCTTGCTGAGCTGACTTAGGACTCGGACATGGGCTATCATGGTCGATTGGCTAGCTATCTTTCGGTCTCGTACCTGCAAAAACAACATTGGCCGATCCCCCACGGAAACTTGGGTGGTTTCGCTTTGTTTGAGGAATCGTGCACAGTCGCGGAGATCGATGGACCGACTCCATGACCGTGTCTTGGTGCGCGAAGACGTTGAGTGTCCCGTGACTCACTTTATTATGAGGGTCCTCTGTTAGGCTGCGCCTCGCCTCGTATTTAAACGAAGGGCGTGCGGTCTCGGTCTAGAGGAGTCCTTGCGCGGGGCAGCGTCGGATGAATCAACTCCACGCCCGCGGCTTGTTAGCTCTGCTTCCACCTCGGCCAGCCATGGAGATGGCCGACCTCGACGGTGTACGTTGAGACGGGGGTTGTGGCATGTGTCCACTGATTAATGTTGGAGAGCCCTCAGACTACGCCGGCCTCGTATTTAAACGAAGGGCGGGCGATCTCGGCCGAAAGGGACCTTGCATGGCCGAAGCAGCCGGTTCCATCGACTGCCAGGACCATGGCTTTATGATGTGCGGTGGAGGCGATCTTATGCCTTAGTCCGTCATGTTACATGCTGGACTGTAAATGGCGATCGTGTCCGCCGGATTGCTGATGATGTAGCGTGATGATCGGCGATCGGGCCAGAAGACTCGCGATCGTCGCTCGGCAGCCGATCGCTTTATTCGTGGGTCGATATCGGCGATCGGGCGAGAGTTAGTCCCTTATTTAAAATGTTGGACTGTAGGCGGTGAGCGAGTCCTCCGACTCTGCTGGATAGTAGCGATCGGGCTGGTAGACAGGAGGTCGTCGCGCGGGCGCCGATCGCTCTACTCCTAGGCCAAGAAGAAGCCTTTGCCTGGACAGGAAATCTGCGGCTCTAGCCCGGAAGGCTGCGTAGGTCGTCGGTAGGGTCTTCGTGAGATGCCTGAACATAGGCGAGAAGCCCTGAAAACCTCCTAGGACCGCGTAGAGGGCGGTCTCATCGCTTACGGGCTCGCCATTGAGGATGATCACGTCTACCCGGTCGATGTAGTCCGAGTCGGACTCTTCTTCTCCCTGCTTGATTTGCATCATGCGAAAGCGACCTTCTGGCTGGACGACCCTGGTAGCGAAGTATTCCGTGAAGACGTGCGCCAGCTCGTTAAAGGAGCCAATGGACCGAGGTGGCAATGAGGTGTACCACCGGTGGGCGATGTCGTCCAGCATCAGAGGGAACATCCGGCACCTGGTCGCGTCCGATGCCCCACACCCGGTCATGTAGATGTTGAACTTGTGCAGGTGTGTTTGGGGGTCCGATCGCCCCTCGTACACGGGAGTCTGAGGAGGAACGATCTTGTGCTGCACAGGGGCGAGCTCGATGTCGATCGCGAGCGGTTCGCTTGGCTCGGCGATCGTCTTTATGGCGCCTGCCCCGGATTGCAGGAGTGCCTTCACGTCGTCGAGCTGACGTTGCAATGCGGCAATCGCCGCGGCTCGGCTGCTTGCGGATCGGCTTTGGGAGCGGGGGCCGAGGCGATCGTGTACCGACCTCCGGACTCCACTGCTGCCGACCTCGGGAATTTGACGAGCGGGAGCCAGGCGGCTGGATCGTCTTGTGGGAGCCGGGTAGGCCGAGCTCCTAGTGACGGATTCGAACTCGCTGCCTCGTAGCCGGGGCCGGATCGCCCGGCCGCTGTGTCGGGTCACCGCCTGTGCGATCGAAGACGAGGTGCCCACCGCCGAGCGCCTCTTCTTGCGGACGAGAGCCTCCTGGCGATCGCTCGGCCAGTAATGCCTTGAGCTTCCGCTTGGACTTCCGGCGAGAGGCCGAGGGAGTGATAGCAGGAGGCGCGTCGAGAGCACTCCGTCGTTCCTGAAGGGCGGCTATGGCCTCTTCGATCTGTTCATTGGTCCGGAACTGATCGAGCGAGAGGCTCGGGCCGCCGTCCCGGGACGGGATCGAGCGTCTCTGACCGCGGCGGCTGCCTTCCACCATCGGCTACGGCTCGGACTGGGACAGAACGGGGGGTCTGGCCGGCTGGTCAGCGGCCTTCTTCGAGGCGGAGGCGGAAGACATGATTTCTGAATGATTTCTTTGAAGTGCAGTGAGTGTCACTTCAAGTATCTGCCCCGAGAACAGTGAGTGTTCTTCGGGACGGTAGGTATAAAAATTCGAGAGTTGGATCCCCTTCTTCTAGCGCCAATTGTTGTTGCCCAAAATATTTATCCGAAGATTAATACTGCTGGATGACGGACAACAAACAACAATTGCGGGAGCACTTCCGAGAGAAGATAAATAATACAAGATTTGCCGGGTTTGTTAGGCCCGGGCTTGAATGCTCTCGCGAGATGGTATTAATACGAATATTCGTGGATACAAGTATTAATGAGAGAAATCTAAATACAATGAGTGTAAAAAGACTCTGTTAATCCGGCTCTTGAGCGAAGCTCGGTGTTCTTCGTCCCTGCCGATAGTCTGCTCGGGGAGAGCGGCCGGGAGAAGTAAGACCGAATGATAGCTGTTGCCAAGAGTTGGAGATTAGCCAAGTGTTTGATGTTGTGCTTCAGATTGTATGAAATCCAAGGAAGTCGAAGAAGTGTCCAAGTGCAGGTGCCTTGCTTATATAGGGACAAATGGGTCTCGCCCTTTAGCGGCCGATAGCTGCCGGCCAATATAATAATGTGCCGATCGTCACGGCCAATATTCTAATGGGGCGATCTCACTGGTCACGGGCTAAAGTCCAAGGAAGATCTTTGTCGGGCTAAAGTCCAAAGCTCCAAAGAGTGACACCGCGCGGACCAATAAGGGGCCGAGCGTGTCCGAGCGCCAACATGCGGCCCTACCGACAACTTTCGGCGGCTTGTACCGGGTGGAGAGATTCGCCAGCCGTGGGTCAATGGCCCGTGATTCGCGGATCTTGTCTTGGCCCATGCACGTGGTGCCGCCTTGAGGCTCGGTCTTCGCCGACCGGATGGCCATCGGCCGATCGACATGAGGCGGTCGTCTCTAGCTGATCATCCGAGGTCGCCATCGGCCAGGTGCTGAGGGTCGGCAATGGTCGGTCACCAAGGGTCGGTCGGCAGGTGCCGAGAGAGGTCGGTCACCAAGGGTCGATCGGCAGATGCCGAGAGAGGATCGTCCGCTAGTCGATCGCCAGGAGTCGGTCGCCGAGTACCGAGAGGCGATCGTACCGAGGTCGATCGCTCGGCACCGGACTTGTCCTGACCTTCGGTTGGCCGATATAGCTTGTCCGTGGGTTAAGGCTCGGCCGCTGGTCGCCGCCGGCAGATTCTGCCTTAGCCGCTCGCTGGCTTGCCGCCCGACCTCCTAGGCGATCGCCGGTCGGAAGGTGTTAATTCTTGACACAACAGTTAGCCAAATAAATAGCATTTTAATAAGTCTTTGAATTTTTGGGGCGTTACAATCCTTCCCCCTTTAAAAAATTTCGTCCTCGAAATTGAGCTTCGTAAGGAACTTTGAAATTCTGTATCAAACTTTGTATGAGTATTTTCATCAGTAACTTTAAAAATATTGTGTCAGCAAAAACATCACTTTGAAAACTTTATTTGAAATCAAATTTTGTTCCTTTAGGATAACATTTAAACTTTCACATATCCTTTCAAATCTTTTGCCGACACAATCATTCTATACTCATACCGAAATTTTTAAGTCTTCATAAAATAGTGAATGCTTGAAAACATTACCTCGGATTCGACGTTGGGCAGCAGCGATAAACCACATATTCTCCCGAAAATATAATCATGCCGTAATTATTCGTTATACTTTCAAAAAAAAGTTTTGAAATATCTTGTTTTGTATAAGTAAATTTTTTTAAACCTCCTTAGTTGTATAGTCCCATACCTATACAGTCTTGGAATACCTCTCGTTCTAGTGAGAATTTGGTTCAGTCATATCCCCCTCCACCTAGAAGCCTTGTCAGGAGCCACTAGTTGTCCGTGCCCTTTTTCTTATTGCACCAGCGATCACTCCCCTTTCTCGGATCCGCTCATTGTCCGTGCCCTTTTCTTATTGCACCGGCTATCACTCCCCGCCCTCGTCGGCCCCGGGTGTCACATGTTCACCAGCTTCCGCTTGGTCCATCCCCAAATCTCACCGTACTGAGAGAGGTCTTGCTCCGATACCATTCCGTATCGCCCTGGCTTTCTTAATTAAAAAGCACGTTACACCGCTCAATTTTTCCTTACTTTTTTTTTTTATATATAAATTGGGAGTACTTACGTAAGCGTTTTAGTAAGTAAATCTTCAATAAAGTCGTTTATTCAAACATCAGTACAGTTTTACAAAAACATGGAAAATCAAATATTCGAACATAGTCCGTTGAAATTATATTCGTTGAAGAACATCAAATGTTTCGTAAAAACAATAACAATTCCGACGACAACATCTTTTATTATTTAGAATTTCATCGTGTTGGAAGCATGTATTCATCTTCTACTTGTCCCGTTCGTCGATTCCGTAGCCTGAAAAACATAAACGATGAGGTGTGAGTATGCGAGCATACTCGTCTCGGATTTCTTTCATTCTTTCGACCCCTCTCGGGTCGTCATGTTACATGACACGACAATGACTGTAACATATTAAAACAGTATAACCTCACCTCATTAGCGGAAATCTTGAAATATCTTCCTTTGAATTTGGCTCGGTTGTCCTTCTTCGATCCCGGATACGCTGGTCCTAGCACTTGAAAATACTTTTTCATATTTCCGGCGATAAATTCTTGATGTAAAATCTGAAATCTCTTTGAGGACTTTTATCAAACACCTTTGAAAATGGTCAGGTTTGAGATTTCTGGTTGATCGGGCTTTTTGAGGGCCTTTAAATTGTTAGAAGGGATATATTTATCCGGACAAATGGAAAGCCTTATCCGGACAGCTGGCCGAGAAGCTTCTGTCGGTCGTGACCGACCTTATCCGGATAGCTGGACAGCCTTATACGGACATCTGGCCGAGAAACTTCTGTCGGTCGTGACCGACCTTATCCAGAGCCTTATCCGGACAGCGCCGAGAAACTTCTATCGGCCGTGACCGGCAGATATCCATCAACTTGGCTCGGCCGGTTCGACCCCTTCCCGGTGTCCAAATTCGATTTTCCAACCTGTTCCGGACTCGTTGGAGTTAAATATTCGATATGCTCAGAACGGATTTTTGATAATAGTAATAAAAAAAATTAATATCATTTTGGCAATATAAGTGTTCTGTAATGAAAATTTTATCGTATCAAATCGTCGAAACTTTTCGAAATCACTTTCATAAATTCTAAAATGATCCTTATAATTTATTTTGAAATCTTTTCTTTTTAAATCCTTCATTTTATGCTAGGAACGCATCGGTCCAAGTATCGGACAACCTGTAAATATTAAAAAATCAAAATCCATGATCGTTAGCCAAATAAATAGCATTTTAATAAGTCTTTGAATTTTTGGGGCGTTACAATCCTTCCCCTTTAAAAATTTAGTCCTTGAAATTGAGCTTCATAAGGAACTTTGAAATTCTCGTATCAAACTTTGTATGAGTATTTTCATCGAACTTTAAAAATATTGTGTCAGCAAAAACATCACTTTGAAAACTTTATTTGAAATCAAATTTTGTTCCTTTAGGATAACATTTAAACTTTCACATATCCTTTCAAATCTTTTGCCGACACAATCATTCTATACTCATACCGAAATTTTTAAGTCTTCATAAAATAGTGAATGCTTGAAAACATTACCTCGGATTCGACGTTGGGCAGCAGCGATAAACCACATATTCTCCCGAAAATATAATCATGCCGTAATTATTCGTTATACTTTCAAAAAAAAGTTTTGAAATATCTTGTTTTGTATAAGTAAATTTTTTTAAACCTCCTTAGTTGTATAGTCCTATACCTATACAGTCTTGGAATACCTCTCGTTCTAGTGAGAATTTGGTTCAGTCATATCCCCCTCCACCTAGAAGCCTTGTCAGGAGCCACTAGTTGTCCGTGCCCTTTTTCTTATTGCACCAGCGATCACTCCCCTTTCTCGGATCCGCTCATTGTCCGTGCCCTTTTCTTATTGCACCGGCTATCACTCCCCGCCCTCGTCGGCCCCGGGTGTCACATGTTCACCAGCTTCCGCTTGGTCCATCCCCAAATCTCACCGTACTGAGAGAGGTCTTGCTCCGATACCATTCCGTATCGCCCTGGCTTTCTTAATTAAAAAGCACGTTACACCGCTCAATTTTTCCTTACTTTTTTTTTTATATATAAATTGGGAGTACTTACGTAAGCGTTTTAGTAAGTAAATCTTCAATAAAGTCGTTTATTCAAACATCAGTACAGTTTTACAAAAACATGGAAAATCAAATATTCGAACATAGTCCGTTGAAATTATATTCGTTGAAGAACATCAAATGTTTCGTAAAAACAATAACAATTCCGACGACAACATCTTTTATTATTTAGAATTTCATCGTGTTGGAAGCATGTATTCATCTTCTACTTGTCCCGTTCGTCGATTCCGTAGCCTGAAAAACATAAACGATGAGGTGTGAGTATGCGAGCATACTCGTCTCGGATTTCTTTCATTCTTTCGACCCCTCTCGGGTCGTCATGTTACATGACACGACAATGACTGTAACATATTAAAACAGTATAACCTCACCTCATTAGCGGAAATCTTGAAATATCTTCCTTTGAATTTGGCTCGGTTGTCCTTCTTCGATCCCGGATACGCTGGTCCTAGCACTTGAAAATACTTTTTCATATTTCCGGCGATAAATTCTTGATGTAAAATCTGAAATCTCTTTGAGGACTTTTATCAAACACCTTTGAAAATGGTCAGGTTTGAGATTTCTGGTTGATCGGGCTTTTTGAGGGCCTTTAAATTGTTAGAAGGGATATATTTATCCGGACAAATGGAAAGCCTTATCCGGACAGCTGGCCGAGAAGCTTCTGTCGGTCGTGACCGACCTTATCCGAATAGCTGGACAGCCTTATACGGACATCTGGCCGAGAAACTTCTGTCGGTCGTGACCGACCTTATCCAGAGCCTTATCCGGACAGCGCCGAGAAACTTCTATCGGCCGTGACCGGCAGATATCCATCAACTTGGCTCGGCCGGTTCGACCCCTTCCCGGTGTCCAAATTCGATTTTCCAACCTGTTCCGGACTCGTTGGAGTTAAATATTCGATATGCTCAGAACGGATTTTTGATAATAGTAATAAAAAAAATTAATATCATTTTGGCAATATAAGTGTTCTGTAATGAAAATTTTATCGTATCAAATCGTCGAAACTTTTCGAAATCACTTTCATAAATTCTAAAATGATCCTTATAATTTATTTTGAAATCTTTTCTTTTTAAATCCTTCATTTTATGCTAGGAACGCATCGGTCCAAGTATCGGACAACCTGTAAATATTAAAAAATCAAAATCCATGATCGTTAGCCAAATAAATAGCATTTTAATAAGTCTTTGAATTTTTGGGGCGTTACAATCCTTCCCCCTTTAAAAAATTTAGTCCTTGAAATTGAGCTTCATAAGGAACTTTGAAATTCTGTATCAAACTTTGTATGAGTATTTTCCTCAATAACTTTAAAAATATTGTGTCAGCGAAAACATCACTTTGAAACCTTTATTTGAAATCAAATTTTGTTCCTTTAGGATAACATTTAAACTTTCACATATCCTTTCAAATCTTTTGCCTACACAATCATTCTATACTCATACCGAAATTTTTAAGTCTTCATAAAAGAGTGAATGCTTGAAAACATTACCTCGGAGTCGACATTGGGCAGGAGCGATGAACCACATATTCTCCCGAAAATATAATCATGCTGTAATTATTCGTTATACTTTCAAAAAAAAGTTTTGAAATATCTTGTTTTGTATAAGTAAATCTTTTTAAACCTCCTTAGTTGTATAGTCCCATACATATACAGTCTTGGAATACCTCTCGTTCTGATGAGAATTTGGTTCAGTCATATCCCCCTCCGCCTAGAAGCCTTGTCAGGAGCCGCTCGTTGTCCGTGCCCTTTTTCTTATTGCACCGGTGATCACTCACCTTTCTCGGATCCGCTCATTGTCCGTGCCCTTTTCTTATTGCACCGGCGATCACTCCCTGCCCTCGTCGGCCCCGGGTGTCACATGTTCACTATAATACACGAGATTTCTGATGTGTATTTGAACATTTTGATATTGTATTTGTTGCATTTTGATCTGAGTATTATTCTCCGTATTTCATGATCCCGTGTTGTTGAGCGTATGATTTCATACATGTGTTCAAATTGTGATTTCTGGACTTGTAGCGCACGCTATCGACTAGGCGTAGCGTATGCTAATTTGTATTCGTAGCGCACGCTATGTGTGAATGTTAGCGCACGCTATACATATTCAACATGATTAAGACAGGGTGGTAGGTGAGATCAACAGCGGATCTTGGTCGGGACATGTCGGGATGAACCTGGACGGCTTTTGGAAAAAGCCGAGTCAACGCTGTTAGCGCACGCTACTTGTATGAGGATAGCGCACGCTAAATGTTGAGTACAGTGAGGTCAGTAAGCTTCGTATGGCCGTTAGCGCACGCTATGGATAGGGACTAGCGCGTGCTAATAACCATTTTCTATATATAGGACAACACCTTTTTCATTTTTTTCAGACATCATCACTTCTTAAACCCGATTTCTGAACTTAGAGAGTTACCTCATCCATCCTAAACCTCTCATATCATCATCCTAGCATGAGTTTAAAGATTGTGGCTCATTGGAGATTGGCGTTCAAGCTTCCGGTGTTGGATTTATTCAAGTTCCTCCTTGTTCTTCACTATTTTGAGGTAGGTGATTCTTCACCAACTGGAGTAGTATTCTTAAGGATGTTTTGGAACATGTTTTGAGATTATCTAGTTAGTTAAATTCATACGTAATCGATCATCATGTTATTAGAAGGATATTTTCGATATTTCGGTACTTCTTCATCGTATAGACCATTGAACCTTTTAGTGTTTGAACTCCGAAGAACATTCATGAAGCTACAAAACCGATTATGGCCAGTTTATGGAGATTATCAAGTCCTTATGTTTTTACATAATGGAATTATACATTTTGGGACATAGAATAGATTGAACTTAGGATATTTTCTTGAAGATCAAGATGAATTATGGTGTTGTGATGATTATACGTATCCTTGTATCTCGAAGTCGTTTAATCCGTAAGATCATTCATAAACCATATGAGCATGATATGCATGGAGATGACCTGTATTAACACTGAAGATTTCATGAGTTTCATCACCATTAGATCAAGTCTGCTGCCCTGTAGTGAACTGCCATGCACGGTTGGCGCACGCTAAGATATGTATATTAACGTGCGCTATCGGGCATAAGATAACGTACGCTATGTTTGGTACATAACGTACATTATGTCGCCAGGCGAGTCAGTCGGCTGATCAGAGAGGACTGTCAGTACATAGTTAGCGTACGCTAGACTTGTAACGCCACAATACTTATTTAAATGCTATTTATTTTGCTAACGATCATGGATTTTAATTTTTTTAATATTTACAAGTTGTCCGATACTTGGACCGATACGTTCCTAGCATAAAATGAAAGATTTAAAAAGAAAATATTTCAAAATAAATTATCAGGGTCATTTTTAGAATTTATGAAAGTGATTTCGAAAAGTTCCGACGATTTTGATGCGATAAAATTTCATTACAGAACACTTATACTGCAAAAATAATATTAAATTATTATTTTAATATTATCGAAAATCCGTTCCGAGTATATCGAAGATTTAACTCCGACGAGTCCGGAACAGGTCGGAAAATCGAATTTGGACATCGGGAAGCGGTCGAACCGGCTGAGCCAAGTTGACGGACATTTGCCGGCCACCACGGACACGCCGATCGACAATCACGGCCATGGCCGATGAAGCTTCTAGGCCACTCTCCGGATAAGGTGTCCCACTGTTCGGATAAGGTCGGTCACGACCATAAGCTCTGGACCACTATCCGGATAAGTCTGTCCCACTGTTCGGATAAGGTCGGTCCACGACCGACAGTGCTTCTCGCCACCGTCCGGATTAGGCTTCCACCGTCCGGTAAGGTTGATTTTAAACCTACTTTGAGCCCTTATTTATATATGTTCCGGACGTTTTTTGTACATATCATATATCATTTTGAAGTCGTGAACCTCTACTTTAAAACGCCCAAACATATTTTCCTTCCAAAATTTATAAAAGCCACAAAAATCCCGATCAAACAGATAGCTCAAATCGTGATTTTCAAAGGTGTTTGATAAAAGTCCTCAAAGAGATTTCAGATTTTACATCAAGAATTTATGACCGAAATATGAAAAAGTATTTTCAAGTGCTAGGAGAAGCGTATCCGGATCCAAGAAGGACAACCGAGCCAAATTCAAAGGAAGATATTTCAAGATTTCAAAGAAACGAGGTGAGGTTATACTGTTTTAATATGTTACGGTCATCGTTGTGTCGTGTAACATGACGACCCGCGAGGGGTCGATAGAATGAAAGAAATTCGAGACGAGTCTCACACAGATAAGAATGTTTTATGTTCATTACACAACATGATTTTGATGATTTATAAGGGTTTAATCTCACTGAGTATGCTCGCGTACTCACACCTCATCGATTATGTTTTTCGTGCTAAGGAATCGATTTAACGGACAAGCGTAAGATGAATACATATTCCCAACACGACGAAGTTCTAAAGAATAAAAGATGTTGTCGCCGTAATTGTTATTATTTTTACGAAACACTTGATGTTCTTCAACGAATATAATTTCAACGGACTATGTCCGAATATTTGATTCCCCATGTTTTTGTAAAACTGTACTGATGTTTGATTAAACGACTTTTATTGAAGATTTACTTACTAAAATAACTCCGCAAATACTCCGAATTTATATAAAAATTTTATGGAAAAAATTGAGCCGTGTAACGTTCTTTTTAATTAAGAAGCGAGGGCGTTACAGAATGGTATCGGAGCGGACCTCTCTCAGTACGGTGAGATTTGGGGATGAACCAAGCGAAAGCTGGTGAACATGTGACACCCGGGGCCGACGAGGGCGGGGAGTGATCGCCGGTGCAATAAAAATAGGGCACGGACAACGAGCGGCTCCTGAAAAGGCTTCTAGGCGGAGGGGGACATGACTGAACCGAATTCTCACCAGAACGAGAGGTATTCCAAGACTGTATAGGTATGGGACTATACAGTTAAGGAGGTTAAAAAAAATATTTACTTATACAAAACAAGATATTTCAAAACTTTCTAAAAGTATAACGAATAATTACGGCATGATTATATTTTCGGGAGAATATGTGGTTCATCGCTGCTGCCTAACGTCGACTCTGAGGTAATGTTTTCAAGTATTCACTCTTTTACGAAAACTTAAAATTATGGTATGAGTATAGAATGATTGTGTCGGCAAAAGATTTGAAAGGATATGTGAAAGTTTAAATGTTGTCCGAAAGGGACAAAATATGATTTCAAAGAAAGGTTTCAAAGTGATTTTGCTGGCACAATATTTTTAAAATTATTGATGAAAATACTCATACAAAGTTTGATACAGATTTTCAAAGTTCTTTACGAAGATCAATTTCGAGGACGAAATTTTTTAAAGGGGGGAGGATTGTAACGCCCCAATACTTATTTAAATGCTAACGATCATAGATTTTGATTTTTTAATATTTACAGGTTGTCCGATACTTGGACCGATACGTTCCTAGCATAAAATGAAAGATTTAAAAAGAAAATATTTCAAAATAAATTATAAGGATCATTTTTAGAATTTCAAAGTGATTTCAAAAGTTCACGATTTTGATACGATAAAATTTCATTACGTAACACTTATACCGCAAAATAATATTAAATTATTATTTTAAGATTATCAAAATCCGTTAGAGCATATCGAAGATTTAACTCCGACGAGTCCTAACAGGTCGGAAAATCGAATTTAGGCATCGGGAAGGGGTCGAACCTGCCGAGCCAAGTTGATGGACATCTGCCGGCCACCACGGACACGCCGATCGACAATCACGGTCATGGCCGGCGAAGCTTCTAGGCCACTATCCGAAAGGTCATCCAATTTGTCGGATAAGGTCGGTCACGACCGATGGCTTCTCAACCAATATCCGGATAAGGCCGCCCAATGTCGGATAAGGTCGGTCACGACCGACAGAAGCTTCTCGGCCAGCTGTCAGGATAAGGCTTCCAGCTGTCCGGGTAAGGTTGATTTTCAACCGACTTTGAGCCCTTATTTATATATGTTCCCTGACGTGTTTTTGTACATATCGTATATCATTTTGAAGATGTGAACCTCTACTTTAAAACGCCCGAAATATATTTTCCTTCCAAAATTTACAAAGCCACAAAAATCCCAATCAAACAGATAGCTCAAATCTGACAGTTTTTCAAAGGTGTTTGATAAAAGTCCTCAAAGAGATTTCAGATTTTACATCAAGAATTTATCGCCGGAAATATGAAAAAGTATTTTCAAGTGCTAGGAGCAGCGTATCCGGGATCCAAGAAGGACAACCGGGCCAAATTCAGAGGAAGATATTTCAAGATTTCAGCAAACGAGGTGAGGTTATACTGTTTTAATATGTTACGGTCATCGTTGCGTCGTGTAACATGACGACCCGAGAGGGGTCGAAAGAATGAAAGAAATCCGAGACGAGTCTCACACAGATAAGAATGTTTTATGTGCATTACACAACATGATTTTGACGATTTATAAGGGTTTAATCTCACTGAGTATGCTCGCATACTCACACCTCATCGTTTATGTTTTTCAGGCTAAGGAATCGACGAACGGGACAAGCAGAAGATGAATACATACTCCCAACACGATGAAGTTCTAAATAATAAAAGATGTTGTCGCCGTAATTATTATTATTTTTACGAAACACTTGATGTTCTTCGACGAATATAAATTTCAACGGACCATGTCCGAATATTTGATTTCCCATGTTTTTGTAAAACTGTACTGATGGTTGAATAAACGAGTTTTATTGAAGATTTACTGACTAAAATGCTTCCGCAAATACTCCGGATTTATATAAAATTTTTAAGAAAAAAAATGAGCTGTGTAACGTTCTTTTTAATTAAGAAAGCCGTATGCTATGAGAATGGTATCGGAGAGGACCTCTCTCAGTACGGTGAGATTTGGGGATGAACCAAGCGGAAGCTGGTGAACATGTGACACCCGGGGCCGACGAGGGCGGGGAGTGATCGTCGGTGCAATAGAAAAGGGCACGGACAATGAGCGGCTCCGAGAAAGGGGAGTGATCGCCGGTGCAATAAGAAAAAGGGCACGGACAACGAGCGGCTCCTGACAAGGCTTCTAGGCGGAGGGGGACATGACTGAACCGAATTCTCACCAGAACGAGAGGTATTCCAAGACTGTATAGGTATGGGACTATACAGTTAAGGAGGTTAAAAAAAAAGATTTACTTATACAAAACAAGATATTTCAAAACTTTCTTATTTTAAAAAAATATAACGAATAATTACGGCATGATTATATTTTCGGGAGAATATGTGGTTCATCGCTTTGCTAACGTCGACTCGAGGTAATGTTTTCAAGTATTCACTCTTTTATGAAAACTTAAAAATTATGGTATGAGTATAGAATGATTGTGTCGGCAAAAGATTTGAAAGGATATGTGAAAGTATAAATGTTGTCCGAAAGGGACAAAATATGATTTCAAAGAAAGGTTTCAAAGTGATTTTGCTGACACAATATTTTTAAAGTTATTGATGAAAATACTCATACAAAGTTTGATACAGATTTTCAAAGTTCTTTACAAAGCTCAATTTCGAGGACGAAATTTTTAAAGGGGGGAGGATTGTAACGCCCCAATACTTATTTAAATGCTATTTATTTTGCTAACGATCATGGATTTTAATTTTTTAATATTTACAGTGTCCGATACTTGGACCGATCGTTCCTAGCATAAAATGAAAGATTTAAAAGAAAATATTTCAAAATAAATTATAAGGATCATTTTTAGAATTTATGAAAGTGATTTAAAAGTTCGATGATTTTGATACGATAAAATTTCATTACGTAACACTTATATCGCAAAAATAATATTAAATTATTATTTTAATATTATCGAAAATCCGTTAGAGCATATCGAAGATTTAACTCCGACGAGTCCGTAACAGGTCGGAAAATCGAATTTGGACATCGGAAGCGGTCGAACCGGCCGAGCCAAGTTGACGGACATTTGCCGGCCACCGCCGGACACGCCGATCGACAATCACGGCCATGGCCGATGAAGCTTCTAGGCCACTCTCCGGATAAGGTGCCCACTGTCCGGATAAGGTCGGCCACGACCGAGAAGCTTCTGGACCACTATCCGGATAAGTCTCTGTCCAATCTGGATAAGGTCGGTCACGACCGACGAAGCTTCTCGCCACCGTCCGGATAAGGCTTCG
Organism: Orobanche coerulescens; assembly: GCA_033398695.1. NCBI lineage: Eukaryota > Viridiplantae > Streptophyta > Magnoliopsida > Lamiales > Orobanchaceae > Orobanche > Orobanche coerulescens. Next base: position 110,515,113 of record CM065815.1, on the reverse strand, counting down.
AGCTGTCCGGGTAAGGTTGATTTTCAACCGACTTTGAGCCCTTATTTATATATGTTACCGGACGTTTTTTTGTACATATCATATATCATTTTGAAGCTGTGAACCTCTACTTTAAAACGCCCGAAACATATTTTCCTTCAAAAATTTATAAAAGCCACAAAAATCCCGATCAAACAGATAGCTCAAATCTGACAGTTTTTCAAAGGTGTTTGGTAAAAGTCCTCAAAGAGATTTCAGATTTTACATCAAGAATTTATGACCGGAAATATGAAAAAGTATTTTCAAGTGCTAGGAGAAGCGTATCCGGGATCCAAGAAGGACAACCGAGCCAAATTCAAAGGAAGATATTTCAAGATTTCTGTAAACGAGGTGAGGTTATACTGTTTTAATATGTTACGGTCATCGTTGTGTCGTGTAACATGACGACCCGCGAGGGGTCGATAGAATGAAAGAAATCCGAGACGAGTCTCACATAGATAAGAATGTTTTATGTGCATTACACAACATGATTTTGACGATTTATAAGGGTTTAATCTCACTGAGTATGCTCGCGTACTCACACCTCAGTTGTTACCCAAAATATTATCCGGAGATAGTATTGCTGGAATGATCGAGTAACAAACAAATGCGAGAACACTTCCGTGAGAAAATAGATAACACAAGATTTGCCGGGGTTGTTAATCCCGGGCTTGAATGCTCTCGCGAGATGTTATTAATAAATATACTGTTGAGTACAAATATTAATGTTAGAATCTAATACAAGGAGTGTAAAGACTTCTAGTTATCTAGGCTTTAGAGCGCGTAGATTGCCGGAAGAACCAGATGGATGAATCTGTGAGTTCTTGCTTGGGATATATGATGAATGTGTATGAATATCACTATGAATGTGTTAATGTTTACCAAAAGAGCTTTTGATTCTCTCTTTGATAGGTATTTTGCACTTAATCCGTAGTGAAAATCGCGTCCCTTTGCTGCTACGGTGGGTTCTCTATTTATAGGGGACAAGGTAGTTGGGATCTCTCAGGCGATCGACGGCGACCGCCGTTTTTTACATTAAAATAAGGTGGCCGATCGTCCCGTCACATGGGGCTGCTCCCTTAAAGTTCCCGTCACATGGGGCTGTTCCCTTAAAGTCAGGGGCTGCTGCTGGAGTCAACTGTGTGAGCCAATGAGAGGCCAACACGCGTCCTGGGCAGCCGTCAGGGAGGACCCACTTTGTACCTTTCGGCGGCTTTGTCGGTAGGTGCGGTAGGTGTGGTAGGTGACAGGCTGAGGTCAAAGATTCTATCTATCGATATCTTTGAAGATCCGCATGTGGGCCATCGTCCAAGATTCGGTCTTCGATGACTTTGACGGATGCCGGATCCACACGTGGTATGAGATGACCGCCTGCGTCCGCTCATTAAAGACGATCGTCGAGATATCAAAACACGATCGCCGGGTACCAAAGGACGATCGCCATCTTGTGCGAACTCTAGGCGTATTGTCAGTGCATGTTTTTCATGGTTGGCTTCTCTGGTCGTGATGCCGATCGCCTATCGAGGCGTATTAATCGCCGCACAACAATTGCCCCGGCTCGCCTCGATGTTGAAAACACGGGGTGAGGTGGCACCGTGGCGATCGTCGTCAATGTTTAAACGATCGGCCCGATCTGAATTCAAATATGGACGACCCTCTTTTACGTCGGGAGCGGCGGGAAAAGAAGGCGGGCTTTTAAAGTGGCGAGGACACGCGTCGCGCCATTTGTTGGGAAGCTTAGACGGTTTGTCAGACTTGTCGGCTGGCGTGCCCTCGAAAATACGCGTACGCGGGATCCGAGGACATTTTTTAATGCGTTCCCACGTGATGGTTGCGATCCAGCCCTTGAGGTTTCTCTTATTTGCATATAGGCCCTCGTCTCCATCTATAAAAAGGGCAGGGCTTCTTCTCTTTTATTTTTACGCGTCCTTGGTAGCCATAGCTGAAATTCTGTAGAAATTTCTGGAGCTTTTTTTTGTGCCGATCTCCTTCTTTTTTCTCGGTAAGAACAAATTAACCTTCTCCCTCTCTTTACTTTCTAATATGTCGGGAGGATCAAAAGCATTCGAGACCGGAAGCTCTTCCGCCGCCGCCGCGTCGCCTGAATGGGAGGAGGTTCCCGTTGGAGTGGATATGGAGATGGCCGCCGAAGCTATTCGAGCGGGGATTGCACCCGCGGAACTTGAAGAGCTTTTCAACGAAGTGGCGAGACGGCGGCGACGGCGGAGGGGGGCTCGCCGCGGAGGAGGATGATCCGTGAGGAGGCACAGGAACGAGAGAGTAGATTCGGCCCCGCCTACATGGCTTTTGCTCGAGATGATGGAATCGATTGCCGGACCACATCCGGGTCGATTCAGCCTACACCGCCGCTCACCCTTACGAACATGTGAATCGGACGGTCTTTCGGGCCGCCGTCCCGTCTCCGTGGACTCTCGGAAAGATCCAGAGTACGGCGACCACGAAAGACCTGAGCCGTTGGAGGGCCAAATATCACATCCCTTCTGACGTCTCCCTTCACGTGCCCTCGGAGAATGAATGCGCCGACCAACCGCCCGAGCACATGGTTGCCGTCAACGAGATGATTATGGAGGCGGGTCTGCGATTCCCGTTGCCATTCGCCGTCTCCTACTTGCTGATCGCCTGGAATTTGGCGCCTCTTCAACTGACGCCTAATGCTTGGCTGCAGATCATCTGCACGTTGACCCTGTTTGGCGGTCATCGGTTGTTCTGCCTCCTTTCTGCGTTGGAGATGAATTATTTGTTTAAGTTGGCCGTGCAGAAGGGGTCAATCGGCGGCCATCATATTCAAGGCCGACTCGGGAGAGTGGTCCTTGGTGTGCCGAGTAAGACCAGGGGCGACCTGGCTAAATGGTTTTAGTCGGCGGGGCATGGCGATCGGCATCGGCGGCGAGGCCGAATGAGGAGTTGGAAATCCCCACCACTTTCCGGGAGAGGAATTCGAGTAAGGATTTTAACTCTCCCCTTGTTTGAGCTTGTCTTGGACTGATCTAATTTCGTTTCCTTTTTGCAGGACCTCTTGTTCCAGCGATCGTCGACCTTCCGTTTGATTTCTTGATCGTTTGGGAGCGGATCCGCGCTTTGCCGGACTCCTTTATCGACGTTCGTTCTCTTGGTACAGAAGCTCATCGGTTGGGGGCTCGATTGTTTTGCTACCCCCGTCACTTGAGAGTTCCAGGTATGAGCTTAAGTGGTGCTTCCTTTCTTGGGCGATCGACTCCATGAGGTCGTTTTGTTTTGTCTAACTTGTTTGTATCACTCTTTTGACAGAGGTTTATTTTCCCCGAATTACCGAACCGACTGCAGAGATCGCCATGTCGAACCCGGGACTCATCGGTCGCCTTCACTTGGGCAAACGGACTGGTCGCGTTCCTGCGACGACGCCTCACCCTGCCCCGGTAACGAGACCCGCTGAGGCGCCAGTCGCCAAGCCGGTGGTCGAGGGAGAGGAACAGCTCCAGCGCCGCAAGAGGCGGAGGTCGGAGGAGTCCCCGTCGATCTCTGAGGTGGACGTATCGATTCTTGAGCCTCCGGTCGCTGCGGCTCCTATCTCTGCCATCCCGATGATGGAGCGATCTGGCCCCAAGCCCCCGGTCTCCGGCCCCCGGTCATCTGTCAGCTCGGCGAAGAAGGTGGCGATCACCGATGCGGAAACGTCCCGAGGCAAGCCTTTTTTCGGACGCGATCCCGAGCTGGTCAATAGGTAAGAGTGGGTCAAAAATTTTCTGAGTTAGGCATTCTGAGCATGGTATGGGCTAACTCCTTGATTTCCTTGGTTTGCGCTGCAGGGTTCGTCTCGCCGACCCGGACGTCGCCCCCATGGTGCTGGACTTCCTGTCGAGCAAGGCTCCGCAAACTTCTGTGGAAGTCCCTGCTTACGTTCGCCAGGCTATCACTTCTCTGCCCAAGGCTTGGACGACCGATCTTGACGCGATCGCTCGTCGGCGATCTGGAGACGCCATGCAGGCGACCGTTGCCCTAGCTCTTCAGACGGCGACGATGGCCGTCCAGGCTGCTCGGGATTTTGAGGGGCGACCCTCCACTGCTCATCTCCATCGCGAACTTGAGACCGCCCGGAACAGAAACATCGAGGATGCTAACCGGATCCGGTCTATGGAGAAAGAGTATGAGGAGACGGCCAAACGGGCTAAGCAGGACGTGGATCGATTGAAGCAGGAGCTGAGCCGCTCCAAGGAGGCTGCCGATCGATCCGAGAATAAGGAGAAGGAAACTCGCGAAGCTTGAAGCTTCGCGGGAGGAGGCGGCCGGCCGAAGGCTGCGGTGGATCGGCTCGGTGGTGAGTTGGAGGCGGCGAAGAGAGGCTGGAGAAGTCGAGTCGAGAATGTTGCCAAGGCGGCCGGCGGCGGAGGTCGAGAAGACGGCCGTGGATTTGAAGGGCGGTGAAGCGATCAGTCGATCCCCACCTCAACGTCGCTCGTCGGCGAATTTGCTTATCGATTGGCCTTTGCGTCTTTGTTCGAGCCGCTAAGAAGGCGAGGATCGAGATCGGTCCCTTGATGGAGAACTTCAAATCCTATGCCCTCGAACATCCTCTGCATCCGAATTCTCCTTGCCGATCCTTGATTTTGCCGACTTCGGATCGATTTGAGTTGGTACCTTTGGTAAACTCATTCATCCCGAGGCCGGCGGTGCCCAAGCCGATCCGCAACCCGAAGGCGAAGACCAGCAGGCGGGGCCTTGAGAGGCATTTTTGTTCTTCCTCCGTAATTTGTACTTTTTGTTGTAATGCCTTCGGGCCTCGAAATGTATGAAGCTTGTGTTATGAATAAAATACTCCTTTTTTTTTATACTGCGTAATGTGTTACATGTGATCGCCTTTGATTGTTTGCGTGCAATTTTTTACGAGTACGTGTATATTTGCCTTCGGCTTTTTGTTCGTCCGGCCGATCGTCTGAGTGTTGAAAGTGTTGACATGTTTTGAATCGGAGTTCTTACTTGTAACTTTTGTCGGGCGACCCCGATCGTCCTGCATGTTTCCTCTTCGTTCGATCGTGTTTGAGATTAGCTCGACCTATCCCTGCCCCCTTGTTTTTGTTCACTTATTGTAACTAAGGAAACAAAGACTAGTCTGTCTGGCGAGCTATCTTCATTTTGCCGATTCTGAAGAGTTATGAGTGGTTGGGGTGTTCGATGGACCAATCTCCCCAATCGTGTCTTCGTGTGCGGGGGATATTGTGTATCCCGCGACTCACTTTTTGTGAGGGTCCTCCGTTAGGCTACGCCTGCCTTGTGTTAAAACGAAAGGCGGGCGATCTCGGTCTGGAGGAGTCCTTGCACGGAGTGTTGTCGGCTTATTCGACACCACGTCCGCGGCTTGTCAGCTCTGCTTCCACCTCGGCCCGCCATGAAGATGGCGATCCTCGACGGTGTACGTTGAGACGGGGGTAACGGCACGTCGCATTATTCGGGTTCACCATGTTTAGATGATGTACCTTGAGGACGTGCGACCGTGCCTCTTGATTATTTTGGAGGGTCCTTCGGCTACGCCGGCCTCGTATCTAAACGAAGGGCGAGCGATCTCTGCCCAAAGGAACCTTGCATGGGCGAAGCTGTCGGTTCCATCGATCTCCAGGACCATGGCTGCATTAATTTTATCTATGATCGTCGTGATCAGCGATCATCGGCGATATGCGATGTCTGGTGTGGCGAACGCCACAATAGATGGGATAGGAAAAAATCTCATTATATTCCTTGTACATCACTGAAATCGAATACAAATTTATCACTGATAGTATATTTTCAGATGCACGGCGTTCCAGGGATATTGGTCCGGAGTACCGTCAGGATGTTCCAGTTCGTAGGCTCCTTTAGCTAGCCATCTGGATACTCTGAAAGGTCCCTCCCAGTTTGGACCAAAAACGCCTGTGTGGGTTTGGATCTTCTTAAGGACGAGATCGCCTACTTGAAATCTTCTTTCTCTGACCTTTGAATTGAAGAACTTCTCGGCTCTCCTTTTGTGGATTGTGTTCTTCATTTCTGATGTCAGCCGCCTTTCTTCAAGCATGTCTAGGTCGATTCGTCGGGCTACATCGTTGTCGGTCGTCATCTCCTGCTCGGTTCGATGGCTGAGGACGGCGATCTCTGAAGGAATTACCGCTTCTGTTCCGAAGGTAAGGGCGAACGGGGTTTCGCCGGTTGAATTGCGGGTCGTCGTTCGGTAGGACCACAAAACGTCTGGGAGCTCGCTCGCCCATCGTCCTTGCCTGGATTCGAGTCGTGCTTTGATCGTGTGTTTGAGGATCTTATTCACTGCCTCTACCTGCCCGTTCGTCTGCGGGTGATAGGGCGCTGAGAATAACCTTTTGATTCCCCACTTTTCACAGAATTGCATGACTTCTAAGCCGTCGAATTATTTTCCGTTGTCGGAGATGATGGCCTGGGGCAAACCGAATCGGCATATGACGTTTTTCCATATAAACTTGATCACTTGCTCTTGGCCGATCTTATTGAGCGGTTCGGCCTCAGCCCATTTGGTGAAATAATCGACCCCAACGATGGCGAACTTACAGCCCCCTGGAGCCGTCGGCAAGGGACCTATAAGGTCGATGCCCCATTGCGCAAATGGCCAAGGGCTATACATGGAGGTGAGCTGTTCGGGTGATAGTTTAATGTTGGGGCCCACTATCTGACATCTATGACACGATCTGGCATAAGCGATCGCATCTTTCCGTAGGGATGGCCAGAAAAATCCTTGTCTGGTTGTCTTATGGATGAGGGCTTGCCCGCCCGCGTGGTTTCCACAAACCCCATCGTGGATCTCCGCTAAAACGAGCCGACCTTCCTCCGGTGTAATACACTTGAGGAGGGGAAGGCTGAAGGCTCGCTTGTAAAGCCAATCGTCCAATAGGGTATACCTGGTTGCACGAAGCCGGAGTTGGCGAGCTTTAACACGGTCGTCAGGGATCGTTCCGTACTTCAAGTATTTGATGAACGGGGTCATCCAGTTCTCTTCGGCGACGGCGACCGTGGCAACCAAATTCCTGTCGATCGCCGGCCTTGCTGACTTTGTGATTTGGATATTGGAGAAGTCGGCTGCCCCATCCGATGATGCTAGCTTGGAAAGAGCATCGGCACAGGAGTTGTGCTCTCTGGGGACTTGTTCGATTAGTACTTCTTCAAATTTTGTGCACATTTCGCGACCGGCTCTTGGTACTTGACCATCTGTTCGCGCGTGCCTCATATTCTCCCTTGACTTGGTTTACGACCAAAAGGGAGTCCATGAAGATATGGAGGCGACGAACATCCGGGCGAGGCTAGATCAAGCCCGCCTACGAGCTTCGTATTCGGCTTCATTGTTGGTCCCACGAAACCGCATACGGCATTTGTGAAACTCGACCGTCGGGGCTAATGAGGACAATCCACCTTTGCTCTCGCATTGGTGTTGAGCCATCCACGTATAATTTCAGCGGAGTCTACCGACCTGAGTCGGACTGTGAGGGAACGTTAATTCCACCACGAAGTCCGCCAGAGCTTGGCCTTTGATCGCCGTGCGAGGAGCGTAAGTGATACCGTATTGGGCGATCTCCAGCGACCACTTGAGGAGTCGCCCGTTGGTGTCTGGTCGGTGCAGGACTTGTCTTAGAGGTAGAGTTGTTAGGACTTCCACTTGGTGATCGAAGAAGTAAGCCCTCAGCTTACGTACACTCATGACAAGGGCGTAGGCGATCTTCTCCAATGGTGTATAACGTGTCTCAGCGTCGTGGAGCGCCTCGCTAACATAGTAGATGGGCAAGTGGGCCTGCCCCTCTGCTCGCACCAGAACGGCACTCAGCGCGACCTCTGAGGCCGCCAAGTAAAGGAATAATTTTTCACCGGGGATCGGCTTTGCCAGGATCTGGGGATTAGATAGATGTTCCTTTATTTTGGCGAATGCTATCTGGATCTCTTTCGTCCATGCGAACTTCTTGTTCTTGATGGTTGCGAAGAAAGTCTTGCTTTTATCGCCGAGCCGTGATATGAAACGGTTGAGGGCGGCTAGACAACCTGTGAGGCGTTGCACCTGTTTGATGTTTCGCGGTTCCTGCATGTCAAGGATCGCCTGTATCTTGGTGGGGTTCGCCTCGATCCCCCTTTGGCTCACTATGTGCCCCAGGAACTTCCCGGAGCCCACCCCGAAGTTGCATTTCTTGGGGTTCAGCTTCATGTTAAACTTCTCAAGGATGGCGAACGTCTTGGCGAGATCGTTGAGGTGATCTTCCTTCTTGAGGCTTTTGACTACGATATCGTCAATGTAGACCTCCATGGTCCTGCCGATCTGATCGGCGAACATTCTGTTGACTAATCGCTGGTAGGTCGCCCCTGCGTTTTTCAAGCCGAACGGCATTCTGACCCAAAAGTATATGTCTTTTTCTGTGTGGAAAGATGTGTGTTTTATGTCTTCCTCTGCCATTGGGATTTGATGATATCCGGCGAAGGAATCCATAAATGACATCATTTCGCAACCTGCCGTGCTATCGACCAGGTGATCGATATGAGGCATTGGGAAGTGATCTTTTGGACATGCCGCGTTGAGGTCGGTGAAGTTTATGCATAATCTCCAGGAGCCAGTTGGCTTTTTGACGAGCACCGCGTTGGCGACCCACTGTGGTTCGTCTGTAGCTACTCCGATCAATTTGTTGTTGAGTAACTTCTGGACTTCTATGTCGAGCGCCGCGTATTTCTCGGGACCGAACTTCCTATGCTTCTGGTGAACAGGCTTCATCGCCCGGTCGATCTTCAGATAATGGCAGGCGTGTTCGGGACTTATGCCAACCATATCTTGATGCGACCAGGCAAAGACACCGATGTTCTCACGTAGCAAGTTGATCAGATCTCCCTTTAATTTGCGGTCGATGCTTGCGCCGATCTGTACTTCCCGTTCTGGATGATCCGGATCCATCGTAATGCTTTCCAACTCTTCGACAGGAACGGTCGCCTCTCGTTTGATACGATCTCCGGACTCGGTCCTTGGATCGATGTCGAGACTTGGCTCGAAACCGATCCTCGGCTCGATGTCGTCCGTCGATTGATGAGAGATGGCGTCCCCTGAGTCGGGTTGGTACGAAGTGTTAGGTTCGTCGATCTCCATGGGTTGATCGTCGGTCGCTTCAATGTTACATATAGCATGGGAAGTAGCGAAATAAGTAACAACACAGGAGTAACTCAAACATCTCTTTGCCATTAGCTGATCTCCCTTTACAGTATCGACCGTCCCATCGGCAGTGGGGAATTTGATACAGTAAAAGAAAGATGATGCGACCGCCTCAAAGGTTTCTAAAAAGGGGCGACCTAGGAACCCATTATAGATGCTGGGCCTATCTATGATTACAAAGCTTAAGTTCCTAGTAATCCTAACCTTGGGATCATAAAAGCATACTAGCTCAACAGAGAGCTTGATCCTCCCGTAGGCTTGGACTGTGTTGTCGCCGAACTCTTGAAGCACGGTGTCGAAAGGCTTGATGAATTTGATTAGGTTGCCGAGTTGGTCTAGGGCGGATTTGAATATGATGTTGCAAAAACTTCCATTGTCGACCAACACGCGATCGACCGTCTTCCCAAGGATGCAAGCGGAGATCACTAGTGCATCCTCTTTGGGACATTGGACTCCTTCCCTGTCCTTGTTGGAAAAGGTGATGAGCGCGTCTCTAGAGATGGTCGGCTCCGGAGGAACTACAACATGGACTCCGGCGAATGCCCTCAGCTCGGCCTTTCGCTTCCTGTTCGACATGGTGGAAACCGGGGAAAGACCTCCGAGGTTTCCACCTCCGGCTTGAAGCATGTTTATCCGGCCGCCAGGGTTGATCGGAGGGACCGATTCATCAGAGTATTCCGGCTCATGCTCGATCCTGGCGACCGGATTGGGAGGAGTTCTCTCGCGTTGTCGGCGTTCGCGCCCTCCGGTCCTTTCCGTCCTTGGCTCCGGCTTGGTGATTAGATTGTCCAGTTTGCCTTCCTCAAACAGTCGCCAGAGTTGTCTGAGGAGGTCGCGGCATTGGCTAGTGTTGTGGCCGGGACTCTTATGATAGGCACAGAATTTGCTACGGTCTAGGTGACCGTGGTCTCTTATTGGTTTTGGCTTGGAAAGCCACTCGCGACCCTTGATCGCGTTGAAGATGTGTGCCGGAGATAAGTTGAGGTTGTGAAGAAGGTGGACCTCCACATCCTCGAAGGCTTTGAACTCGCCAGGCGGATTGGCGACCGCCTTTCTGGGCTTGGCGACCGCCTTCTTCTGGACATGGGAAGGTGCTTTTCCTTCTTCGGGCTGTCCCTCGTCCAAGCGGAGTGAGAGCATCTTCTGCCTGGCCAGAAAATCGGCGGCTCTGATGCGGAAAGTCAGTATAGGTCGGTGGAAAATCCTTTGTGAGGTGCCTGAACATGGGCGAGCGTCCGTGGAATCCGTTCAGATCGCGTGGTGAGCGATCTCGTCGCTGACGGGCTCACCGGTGAGGACTATCTCGTCCACCCGGGCGATATAATCCTCATCCGATTCGTCCTTCCCCTGCCTGATTTTCATCATGCGGTGGGGACCTTCCGGGCGAGCGACTTTGGCGGCGAAGTACGACGTGAAGTCGTTCGCCAGCTTCTCAAAGCAATTGATTGAGCGAGATGGTAGCGAGATGTACCACCTGTGGGCGAGATCGTCCAGAGTTAACGGGAACATACGACATTTCGTCGCGTCTGAAGCTCCGCATCCAGTCATGTAGATCCGGAACCTACTTAAGTGGGTTCCCGGATCCGTTCTCCCCTCATATAGAGGTGTTTGTGGGGGATTGATCGTTGGTTGGACTGGGGCGAGCTCGATCTGAGTCGCGAGTGGCTCGCTTGACCCAACGATTGGTCTCCTGGCGCCTGCCCCATTTTCCAGGAGCGCCTTCATCTCGTCGAGCTGGCGTTGCATGGCAGCCATCGCCGTCGCCTGACTGCTCGCCGAGTGGCTCTCAGAGCGTGAACCAAGGCGATCGTGTATCGATCCCCTGGCCCCGGGGTGAATGACGAGCTCCCTGCCAGTGGGTTCCTTCCTTGGGCGAGCAGGGGCTCGCTGACCGACCTGTCTCTTGGGGGTCGGATATGCCGAACTCCTGGTAAAGGATTCAGATACCGATGTCTCCCATTTGGGCTCGAGTGCCTGTGTTGCCATGAGGATCGCTTCTGGCGGTGAAGACGGAATCGTCGCGCCTTACGAGCCTTCCCCTGCGGCTCGGGACTTTCGTTGATTTCTCAACATAGATCCCCTTGAGCTTCCGTTTGCTTGCCGGCGGTTGGCGACGGTGATGGTGGGCGTATCGCGGGCCCTCTGCCGTTCCCTGAGGATGGCTATAGCCTCCTCAATCTGTTCCGATGTCTGGAACAGATCGAGTGAGAGGCTAGAACCGTCCCTCGGGGGCGGGAGTGAGAGCCTAGCGTCGCCACGCTCGCCTTCTGCCGTGGGCTCGGATTCGGTCCTCGCCGGAATAAGATTTCCGGCAGATCTCAGGGTGGCCCTTTTGGAGGTTGTTGCTGATGTCATTTTCTGAAGGCTTTTCTATTGAAGAACAGTGAGTGTTTCTTCAAGTATATGTCCGGAGAACAGTGAGTGTTCTTCGAGACGGTAGGAATAAAATGAAGGTTTAGATGCCCTCCTTCTAGCGCCAATTGTTGTTACCCAAAATATTATCCGGAGATAGTATTGCTGGAATGATCGAGTAACAAACAAATGCGAGAACACTTCCGTGAGAAAATAGATAACACAAGATTTGCCGGGGTTGTTAATCCGGGCTTGAATGCTCTCGCGAGATGTTATTAATAAATATCTTTGTTGAGTACAAATATTAATGTTAGAATCTAATACAAGGAGTGTAAAGACTTCTAGTTATCTAGGCTTTAGAGCGCGTAGATTGCCTAAGAACCAGATGGATGAATCATGAGTTCTTGCTTGGGATATATGATGAATGTGTATGAATATCACTATGAATGTGTTAATGTTTACCAAAAGAGCTTTTGATTCTCTCTTTGATAGGTATTTTGCACTTAATCCATAGTGAAAATCGCGTCCCTTTGCTGCTACGGTGGGTTCTCTAATTATAGGGGGCAAGGTAGTTGGGATCTCTCAGGCGATCGACGGCGACCGCCGTTTTTTACATTAAAATAAGGTGGCCGATCGTCCCGTCACATGGGGCTGCTCCCTTAAAGTTCCCGTCACATGGGGCTGTTCCCTTAAAGTCAGGGGCTGCTGCTGGAGTCAACTGTGTGAGCCAATGAGAGGCCAACACGCGTCCTGGGCAGCCGTCAGGGAGGACCCACTTTGTACCTTTCGGCGGCTTTGTCGGTAGGTGCGGTAGGTGTGGTAGGTGACAGGCTGAGGTCAAAGATTCTATCTATCGATATCTTTGAAGATCCGCATGTGGGCCATCGTCCAAGATTCGGTCTTCGATGACTTTGACGGATGCCGGATCCACACGTGGTATGAGATGACCGCCTCTGGTCCGCTCATTAAAGACGATCGTTAGATATCAAAAGACGATCGCTGGGTACCAAAGGACGATCGCCATACTGTGCCGAACTCTAGGCGTATTGTCCAGTGCATGTTTTTCATGGTTGGCTTCTCTGGTCGTGATGCCGATCGCCTATCGAGGCGTATTAATCGCCGCACAACAACCTCGTCATTTATGTTTTTCAGGCTAAGGAATCGACGAACGGGACAAGCAGAAGATGAATACATACTCCCAACACGATGAAGTTCTAAATAATAAAAGATGTTGTCGCCGTAATTATTATTATTTTTACGAAACACTTGATGTTCTTCGAGGAATATAAATTTCAACGGACCATGTCCGAATATTTGATTTCCCATGTTTTTGTAAAATTGTACTGATGGTTGAATAAACGAGTTGTATTGAAGATTTACTGACTAAAATGCTTCCGCAAATACTCCGGATTTATATAAAATTTTTAAGAAAAAAAATGAGCTGTGTAACGTTCTTTTTAATTAAGAAAGCCATGGCGTTACAGACTGGTATCGGAGAGGACCTCTCTCAGTACGGTGAGATTTGGGGATGAACCAAGCGGAATCTGGTGAACATGTGACACCCGGGGCCGACGAGGGCGGGGAGTGATCGTCGGTGCAATAGAAAAGGGCACGGACAATGAGCGGCTCCGAGAAAGGGGAGTGATCGCCGGTGCAATAAGAAAAAGGGCACGGACAACGAGCGGCTCCTGACAAGGCTTCTAGGCGGAGGGGACATGGTGGGCGAATTCTCACCAGAACGAGAGGTATTCCACGACTGTATAGGTATGGGACTATACAGTTAAGGAGGTTAAAAAAAAAGATTTACTTATACAAAACAAGATATTTCAAAACTTTCTTATTTTAAAAAAATATAACGAATAATTACGGCATGATTATATTTTCGGGAGAATATGTGGTTCATCGCTGCTGCCCAACGTCGACTCTGAGGTAATGTTTTTAGGTATTCACGCTTTTCTGAAAACTTAAAAATTATGGTATGAGTTGTTGTGTCAAGAATTAACACCTTCCGACCGGCGATCGCCTCGGAGGTCGGGCGACCGAGTCACTGCCGATCGTCCAAGGCAGATCGACCGACCAGCGACTAGGCGGCCAAGCCTTAACCCAGCGGACAAGCTATATCGGCCAACCGAAGGTCCCAGGACAAGTCCCGGTGCCGAGCGATCGACCTCAGATACGATCGCCTCTCGGTACTCGGCGACCGACTCCTGGCGATCGACTAGCGGACGATCCTCTCTCGGCATCTGCCGATCGACCCTTGGTGACCGACCATCTGCCGACCGACACTTGGTGACCGACCAATGCCGACCCTCAGCAACTGGCTGATGGCGACCTCTGATGACCAGCTAGAGACGATCGCCTCATGTCGATCAGGGCCGATGGCCATCCAATCGGCAAAGGTCGAGCCTCAAGACTGGCACCACGTGCAAGGGCCAAGACAAGATCCGCGAATCACGGGCCATTGACCCACGGCTGGCGAGAATCTCTCCACCCGGTAGACAAGCCGAAAGCTATCAGTAGGGCCACATGTTGACTGATTCCGGACACGTGATGGCTCCTTATTGGACCGCCCAGCTGGCGCCAGCCACTGCATTGGACTTTATACGGACTGCCAGCCACTACCTTGGACTTTAGCCCGACAGCCCAGGAGATCGCCCCATTATAATATTGGCCGGCAGGCGATCGGCACATTATTATAATGGCCGGCAGGCGATCGGCCACTAAAGGACAGGACCCGGCTGCCCCTATATATACATGGCTCCCAGCACTTGTCCAGGGGACCGAACTTTTTCTGCACAAAAGGCTCCAGAACTTCAACCTCTCCGGCAATATCGCGATTCAAGCACACAATACAGAAACAATATACAGCACTTGGCTATTCTCCAACTCTTGGCAACAGCTATCATTCGGTCTTACTTCTCCCGGCCTTTCTCCTCGAGCAGACTATCGGCGGGGACGAAGAACACCGAGCTTCGCTCAAGAGCCGGATTAACAGAGTCTTTTTACACTCATTGTATTTAGATTTCTCTCATTAATACTTGTATCCACGAATATTCGTATTAATATCATCTCGCGAGAGCATTCAAGCCCGGGCCTAACAAACCCGGCAAATCTTGTATTATTTATCTACTCTCGGAAGTACTCCCGCAATTGTTGTTTGTTGCCCGTCATCCAGCAGTATTAATCTTCGGATAAATATTTTGGGCAACAACAATTGGCGCTAGAGGCAGGGGGGCATCCAACCCTCGAATTTTTATACCTACCGTCCCGAAGAACACTCACTGTTCTCGGGGCAGATACTTGAAGTGACACTCACTGCACTTCAAATAAATCCTTCAGAAATCATGTCTTCCGCCTCCGCGTCGAAGAAGGCCGGCCCGGCCCGGCCCGGCGGACCCCGTTCCGTCGATCCGAGCGCGGCCCGATGGTGGAAGGCATCCGCCGCGGTCAGAGACGCTCGATCCCGTCCCGGGACGGCGGCCCGAGCCTCTCGCTCGATCAGTTCCGAACCAATGAACAGATCGAAGAGGCCATAGCCGCTCTTCAGGAACGACGGAGTGCTCTCGACGCGCCTCCTGCTATCACTCCCCCGGTCTCCCGCCGGAAGTCCAAGCGGAAGCTCAAGGCATTACTAGCCGAGCGAGCGCCAGGAGGCTCTCGCCCGCAAGAAGAGGCGCTCGGCAGCCGGGGCACGTCTGTCTTCGATCGCCTGGGCAGTGACCCGACCTGGCGACCGGGGCAGTTCGGCCCCAGCTACGAGATGACGGAATTTGAGTCCCTCACCAGGAGCTCGGCCTACCCGGCTCCCACATGGCGATCCAGCCGCCTGGCTCCCGCTCGTCAAATTCCCGAGGTCGGCAGCAGCAGAGTCCGGAGGTCGGTACACGATTGCCTCGGCCCCCGCTCCCAAAGCCGATCCGCAAGCAGCCGAGCCGCGGCGATTGCCGCTTTACGCGTCGGCTCGGCAGCGTGAAAGCGCTCCTGCAATCCGGCGGGCGCCATGAAGACGATCGCCGAGCCGAGCGAGCCGCTCGCGATCGACATCGAGCTCGCCCGTGCGGCACAAGATCGCTCCTCCTCGAGACACCGTGTACGAGGCGATCGGACCCCAAACACACCTGCACAAGTTCAACATCTACATGACCGGGTGTGGGGCATCGGACGCGACCAGTGCCGGATGTTCCCTCCGACGCCGGACGACATCGCGCACCGGTGGTACTGCTGAGTGCCTCCTCGGTCCATTGGCTCCTTTAACGAGTGGCGCACGTCTTCACGGAGTACTTCGCCACCGTGGTCGTCCGGCCGGAAGGTCGCTTTCGCATGATGCAAATCAAGCGGGGAGAAGAAGAGACCGACTCGGACTACATCGACCGGGTAGACGTGATCATCCTCAACGGCGAGCCCGTAAGCGATGAGACCGCCCTCTACGCGGTCCTAGGAGGTTTCGGGGCTTCGCCTATGTTCGAGCATCTCACGAAGACCCTACCGACGACCTACGCAGCCTTAGGGCTAGAGCCGCAGATTTCTGTCCGAGGCAAAGGCTTCTTCTTAGCCTAGGAGTTCGCGATCGGCGCCGGCGCGCCCTCCGGTCTCCCGGCCGGCGGCGACCTCGGTCTTCCAGGCCCGGTCACTACTATCCAGCAGAGCGGAGGACTCGCTCACCGCCTGATCAACATTCTAAATAAGGGACTAACTCCCGCCGATCGCCGATATCGACCTACGAATAAAGCGATCGGGTGCCCGAGTGGCGATCGCCGACCTTCCGGCCCGATCGCCGATCATCACGCTACATCATCGCAAGCAACCGGTGGACACGATCGCCATCTGATCCGGCAGATATATCATGACGGACTAAGGCACGAGATCGCCTCCACCGCACATCATAAAGCCATGGTCACAGCGATCGATGGAACCAGGCCCGGCCATGCTGAGTCCCTCTCGGCCGAGATCGCGCCCTTCGTTTAAATACGAGGCCGGCGTAGTCGAGGGCTCTCCAACATGTCGGTGGACCCATGCCACAACCCCATCTCAACGTACACCGTCGAGGTCGGCCATCTCCATGGTGGCCGAGGTGGAAGCGAAGCTAACAAGCCGCGGGCGTGGAGTTGATTCATCCCGCCGCCTGCGCAAGGACTCCTCTAGACCGAGACCGCACGCCCTTCATTTAAATACGAGGCGGCGCGGCTAACAGAGGACCCTCATAATAAAGTGAGTCACGGGACACTCAATGTCTTCGCGCACCAAGACACGGTCATGGAGTCGGTCCATCGATCTCCGCGACTGTGCACGATTCCTCAAACAAAGCAAAACCACCAAAGTTTCCATGGGGGATCGGCCAATGTTGTTTTTGCAGGTACAAGACCGAAAGATAGCTAGCCAATCGACCATGATAACACAAGTCCGAATCCTAAGTCAGCTCAGATCGCCCGTCCTCATCCATATACGATCGCCAGCAAGAACCACCTCGCCCCATGTTTTCAACATAGGAGCAAGCTGGGGGGCAATTGTTGTGTCAAGAATTAACACCTTCCGACCGGCGATCGCCTCGGAGGTCGGGCGACCGAGTCACTACCGATCGTCCAAGGGAGATCGACCGACCAGCGACTAGGCGGCCAAGCCTTAACCCAGCGGACAAGCTATATCGGCCAACCGAAGGTCCCAGGACAAGTCCCGGTGCCGAGCGATCGACCTCAGATACGATCGCCTCTCGGTACTCGGCGACCGACTCCTGGCGATCGACTAGCGGACGATCCTCTCTCGGCATCTGCCGATCGACCCTTGGTGACCGACCATCTGCCGACCGACACTTGGTGACCGACCAATGCCGACCCTCAGCAACTGGCCGATGGCGACCTCTGATGACCAGCTAGAGACAATCGCCTCATGTCGATCAGGGCCGATGGCCATCCAATCGGAAAAGGTCGAGCCTCAAGACTGGCACCACGTGCAAGGGCCAAGACAAGATCCGCGAATCACGGGCCATTGACCACAGCCTGGCAGAATCTCTCCACCAGCCGACAAGCCGCTGAAAGCTGTCAGTAGGGCCACATGTTGACTGATTCCGGACACGTGATGGATCCTTATTGGACCGCCCAGCTGGCGCCAGCCACTGCATTGGACTTTATACGGACTGCCAGCCACTACCTTGGACTTTAGCCCGACAGCCCAGGAGATCGCCCCATTATAATATTGGCCGGCAGGCGATCGGCACATTATTATAATGGCCGGCAGGCGATCGGCCACTAAAGGACAGGACCCGGCTGCCCCTATATATACATGGCTCCCAGCACTTGTCCAGGGGACCGAACTTTTTCTGCACAAAAGGCTCCAGAACTTCAACCTCTCTGGCAATATCGCGATTCAAGCACACAATACAGAAACAATATACAGCACTTGGCTATTCTCCAACTCTTGGCAACAGCTATCATTCGGTCTTACTTCTCCCGGCCTTTCTCCTCGAGCAGACTATCGGCGGGGACGAAGAACACCGAGCTTCGCTCAAGAGCCGGATTAACAGAGTCTTTTTACACTCATTGTATTTAGATTTCTCTCATTAATACTTGTATCCACGAATATTCGTATTAATATCATCTCGCGAGAGCATTCAAGCCTGGGCCTAACAAACCCGGCAAATCTTGTATTATTTATCTACTCTCGGAAGTGCTCCCGCAATTGTTGTTTGTTGCCCGTCATCCAGCAGTATTAATCTTCGGATAAATATTTTGGGCAACAACATGAGTATAGAATGATTGTGTCGGCAAAAGATTTGAAAGGATATGTGAAAGTATAAATGTTGTCCGAAAGGGACAAAATATGATTTCAAAGAAAGGTTTCAAAGTGATTTTGCTGACACAATATTTTTAAAGTTATTGATGAAAATACTCATACAAAGTTTGATACAGATTTTCAAAGTTCTTTACAAAGCTCAATTTCGAGGACGAAATTTTTTAAAGGGGGGAGGATTGTAACGCCCCAATACTTATTTAAATGCTATTTATTTTGCTAACGATCATGGATTTTAATTTTTTTAATATTTACAGGTGTCCGATACTTGGACGATCGTTCTAGCATATATTAAAAGATTTAAATAGAATAATTTTCTAAATAAATTTTTAGGATCATTTTTTGAATTTATGAAAGTGATTTGAAAAGTTCGACGATTTTGATACGATAAAATTTCATTACGTAACACTTATCTGCCAAAAATAATATTAAATTATTATTTTAATATTATCGAAAATCCGTTAGAGCATATCGAAGATTTAACTCCGACGAGTCGGAACAGTCGGAAAATCGAATTTGGACATCGGGAAGCGGTCGAACCGGGTGAGCCAAGTTGACGGACATTTGCGGTCACCGCGGACACGCCGGATCGACAAGCTGCCGGTCATGGCCGTGAAGCTTCTAGGCCACTCTCGGATAAGTGGCATCCACTGTCGGATAAGGTCGATCACGACCGGCGAAGCTCTGGACCACTATCCGGATAAGTCTGTCCAGCTGTCCGGATAAGGTCGGTCACGACCGACAGAAGCTTCTCGGCCAGCTGTCCGGATAAGGCTTCCAGCTGTCCGGGTAAGGTTGATTTTCAACCGAATTTTTGAGCCCTTATTTATTTATGTTCCCGGACGTTTTTTTGTACATATCATATATCATTTTGAAGCTGTGAACCTCTACTTTAAAACGCCCGAAACATATTTTCCATCCAATATTTATAAAAGCCACAAAAATCCCGATCAAACAGATAGCTCAAATCTGACAGTTTTTCAAAGGTGTTTGATAAAAGTCCTCAAAGAGATTTCAGATTTTACATCAAGAATTTATGACCGGAAATATGAAAAAGTATTTTCAAGTGCTAGGAGAAGCGTATCCGGGATCCAAGAAGGACAACCGAGCCAAATTCAAAGGAAGATATTTCAAGATTTCAGCAAACGAGGTGAGGTTATACTGTTTTAATATGTTACGGTCATCGTTGTGTCGTGTAACATGACGACCCGCGAGGGGTCGATAGAATGAAAGAAATTCGAGACGAGTCTCACACAGATAAGAATGTTTTATGTTCATTACACAACATGATTTTGACGATTTATAAGGGTTTAATCTCACTGAGTATGCTCGCGTACTCACACCTCATCGATTATGTTTTTCAGGTTAAGGAATCGACGAACGGGACAAGCAGAAGATGAATACATATTCCCAACACGACGAAGTTCTAAAGAATAAAATATGTTGTCGCCGTAATTGTTATTATTTTTCCGAAACACTTGATGTTCTTCAACGAATATAATTTCAACGGACTATGTCCGAATATTTGATTCCCCATGTTTTTGTAAAACTGTACTGATGTTTGATTAAACGACTTTTATTGAAGATTTACTTACTAAAATACCTCCGCAAATACTCCGAATTTATATAAAAATTTTATGGAAAAAATTGAGCCGTGTAACGTTCTTTTTAATTAAGAAAGCCAGGGCGTTACAAGACTTCATCGTTTACATACGCTAACGAGCAGGCTTAACGCACGTTATGTAGAATACGTAACGTACGCTAAGTAGCTCAGGCAGTTTACATTTTAAGAACTTTTGGCCGTAGATCGGATTGTTAGACATTCGTACGACATGAGATGAAATTCTATATTATTTCTTTTGTTAAGGTTCGAGCTTGCTACGTTTGATCGAAGGAGGCGGCCTTTGAGTGTTTTGAGATCATTGGAGTGATTAGTTCTTGCCATCTTTGAGGCAAGTATCGTAATTTGCTCATGTTGGTATTTTGAGCATGCATGTGATTTATTCATGTTGTTGGACATGGGATTTATTTCATTGAATTTGTTATGATATTCGTTATCAAGTGTTTGTATGTTCATGTTGATGGACATAGCTATTTTTTCATATATGTATGCATGAGTTGTGTTTGTGTATGTTGTACGATCTATGCCGAGGGCGCTGGATCGGATGTCCACCT
This sequence comes from Orobanche coerulescens, assembly GCA_033398695.1. Taxonomy (NCBI): domain Eukaryota; kingdom Viridiplantae; phylum Streptophyta; class Magnoliopsida; order Lamiales; family Orobanchaceae; genus Orobanche; species Orobanche coerulescens. The sequence continues at coordinate 110,494,616 of CM065815.1, read as the reverse complement.
CGTGTTGGTCCGACGGGATCATCTTGGGATCTATGCTGAGGGCACTGGATCATTGGACGAGTTTTTCCACCTCGTGTTGGTCCGACGGGATCATCTTGGGATCTATGCTGAGGGCGCTGGATCGTTGGAATACCCATGTTATGTTAATGGAATCTTGTGGATTCGCATTGTTGGATTCCGGTAGCGGAAGTCCTTATTGTGTATTCTGTTATGCATTGTTGTTGCATATTCGATTTGTTTAATATGATACTTGTACTAGCATCGTTTTGCTAACCCCTTCGGGGGTAGACATTTGTTTTGATGTTCAGGTAGCCGAGGAGTGGGAAAGCAACCACAGTACCGATATAACGACGAATGGGCTCAATGATGTTTATTGTTATTGTGATTCGTCTTCTTGGTTCACTTTCAGTACTCGAGTACGTGTGTTTTAATAACATTATTTCGATATGGTTGTATTAATGAACTCAATGGATCAGTTGAAACCGGTTTGTATTTTGAACTTCTATGGTACTGTTGTATTATATTTTCATTTCTTTTAATTAGCCTTGTAAATCCTTACTTAAAGGGTTTACGGCGCTGTAATTATTCCTAATATCTCGGGGTGTTACAGAATATGGTATCAGAGCTAAGATTCATGGATATCTTGGCAGTCGGGTTTTAGTTGGGTCTGTTTTCGTTATTTGATTTACGGGTCATTCGTAACATCACTATTCAGCCAGCGTCGTCATGTGGACCGTGGTTGTAAGTCTCCTAATCTCTTATACTACCGTTTTACTTAATTTCTGTTTTGTGAATATTGACGGGCTTTATTTTTAAAATTTTGCCCTGGATATTGAGTAATTGTGTTTACAGTATGTTGAGGGAAGGATGGGGACGCAGACGTGGTCGTGGACGCGGACGTGGTAATGTAAGACAAGAGGATTCATCAACTACCCCAGAATTATCGGCTAATCGAACCGATTCCCATTCTGGAGGACAGCAGGGATCAGCGAATGACAACGCAAATCCTAACATGCCAGGAGTGCTTCAACAGGTGGTGGCTCAGATAAACCAGTTCGCTCAGGTAGTTGACCGCATGCAAACGGTGATGGGACAACAGCATAACGAGGATAATCGGGGAGACAGATGGGTTACTGAGGTGGTCATATTGCACCCGCCAAAATTTGACGGTTCTGCTGAGGCACTTACTTGGGATCATTGGCTAAAGGAGTTAGAGAAGATATTTGCGGGGATTAACTGCCCCGAGGACCGAAAAGTTCCTATTGCCCAGTATTTTCTAACTAGGGAGGCTTTTGACTGTTGGGAAGCTATTCGACCTGAGGATCATAATGCTGACTGGATGGAGTTCAAACTAATGATGGAAGCTCAATATTGTCCACGTCCAGTTAGAGAGGCAAAAATACGAGAGTTTTTCTCACCGCATAGTTCGGAAGCATCTGTGACAAACATAATCAAGACCTTTAATCATCAGCTGACTTGTGTGCGACACTTGGTCAGAACGGAGGCGGAGAAGATTTTTCATTTCGATATGAGAATGAAGCCTGAGATTCAGCAGTACATGTCCGGATTCGAGTGTACTAGATTGCGACAATATCAGGACAAGGCGCTGGCCTACGACATGAAAGAGGCAGCAGTGGATAAATCAATGGAGGCGAAGAAGCAGAAAGTGTCCGGCAACTTCTCGGAAAACAAGAGTAGTGGGTGTTAGGAGTATGCCCTCGAATGCCACTCAGAGGATGTTGAGTGAGGGCATTGTACTTGTTATTATGTAAATCATCAATATAAGGCAATGGATGTTTCTTTATTTACTGGTAGTTACTGGCATTCCTAACTCGTAAATATACATGTAGAAACTAGTTCGTGTATTTGAGAGCAAAACGTTCCACTCCTTATTGGATAAGGGGGTCAGCACTGGAAAGGTTTATAGCTCAAATACTTAATTGTTTGCAAGGCAATGAAACTTGACTGGGCGTTAAGTTTATGTAAAGACTTATATGACGTGTTCTTTGACAAGGAGAGTACCTGTCGAACACTAATGGTTAGTGGGAGCACACATTATAGGTATGATAATTAGATTAGTATACTCGAACCGACTCACCCTCGATTCGTCACACGGATTTCACTCCGGGACAGTCAATGATGGAATCGAAAGGTTGTGATAGGTATTCGTGAACCTTCGACTTGAGGATTTAGTAGGGAAGTGCTTGTGACGTCAAGATTTTCATTAGAGTAGTTCGACCCTATAAACCGGAAGGCGGGGGTCAACCTCGACGTGCATCTTAATGGGCAAGTAGCAGGTCCTACTGAATACCAAGATAGAATTCTTTCTCCTGTTAGTGAACGGGTTATATTTCCTATGCGGTTATTAGCAGATGAGATCATAAGTCTTTGGCCAAAGCATTGGAGCTAGCTGTATTAGATACACGAGAGCTCGATGATCTCGATTTGCATTAACGCATGCATAGCGTCAAGTACATATGGGGTTTGACTGACCGTGACCCCATAACTTCATCGGGACATTTGAAAGAAGGGTTTATACGTATACTGGTATTCACGACAGAATTGTTCTTGAATGATCCTAATCATACATTCTTAGTTGGGGTACAGTGTAGGCCGCCAGGCTGGCTAGGTGGTGCTACTACTTTTGGTTCCTCCCATTGCTGACTGAGACAGACCTACCGAGTCGCGCAATAGGATTGACGGCGGAATGAATAAAGCTAATTCTCTCATTATGAATATTAGATATTGGATATCTAATTTTGGAACATTGGATGTTTAAATCGATTTATTGGATAAATTGATTTGCGGCCTAATGAATTAAATAAATTACTGGGTGATTAATTTAATTCATGTATATAATTATTTCTTGGAGAAATTAATTATATTATTTTGTATTTGATATGTTTAATTAATTGGATTAATTAATCGATATAAATACATCGATACGGAATCGGAGTTTATCTGTTTAGACCCTCGAGAGTCCGAAACGAACCGAACTCGTCCGATTTCTAGCATGGGCCGCCTCCCCACATTCCACCCACCTTCCTTGTGGACTCTTGCTCCATTCTTTAATGGATTATGATATATGGTGGGGTTAGATTCCCACATGTATGAGTTGTTGGTAGTGGTGGGGAGTTGAATAAATGAAGATGATGACAACTCACTTCATTTTTCACTTGATTCCAACGTGAGGTTGCAAGAGGAGAGAGAGATAGAAGTCTTCTTCATCATCTTCTTCTTTATTCATCTTCTTCATAACTTCTTAGAGAAATTTTGTGAGGAAATATTGAGAGAGATAGATATTCATACACTTAGAGTGATATCAATATCTATAACAAGCTTCATCACCGAGCTCTAGCCGTATCCTCGGAGGATAGCAAGGTGTTGTCATTCCGTTTGTTTTTCCGGCGCGTGGCAAGTAGAGACGCGGTGCTTTCGGCGTTGGATCGTTCATGGGCTTGAAGCGGAATAGATTTGTAGAGATCAAGCAAAGCTTGGGGAATAGCTCATGATAAGGTTATCCATCTAATCAACGGACTACAATGATGAGTTTCTATATCTCTTGTTATTCATTTTGATATTCGTATATACGTAGCTCGATCGATCCTCATAGGGATTCAGATCGAATTAATTTTCGTTTTACCGCTTCCGCTGGGCCTTCGTTTTAGGCACCGAATCCCAACAGTGGTATCAGAGCGTAGGTCTTGCAATCGTATATACGATATTAGCATTTGGAATGCTTGATTAGATGGTGAATGATTTGTAATCATTTTAGTCATAATCGTGGTATATGTTTTTACGTTCGTTGTAGTTATATTTTTTCGTAAGTTTATGTCTAAATATAAATCTTAATTTCTTGGAAATATGATTTATATTGAAGATATGAATGTTGGAAAATATAGATATTGGATATCCGGTCGAAAAACTAGCCCCGAAATGCCGTTGGACGGTCCGGGAGGGGTCCGGGAGCAAGGGGCCGCGGCCCAGGGCTCGGGGGCCGCGGCCCAGGGCTGTGCGGCCCGGCTGGCGGAACAACATGCTGGGAGCCGCGGCCCGTGCTCCAGGCCCGTGGCCCCGGGGCAGCAGCCACACTGGCGGCCGGCGTGACTCGGCCATGCAGGCACATGCAGTCGGCATGCTGCCGAGGGTGACTCGGCCATGGCAGGCCATTTTCGCCCTGACTCGATTTTTTCATGTATTCTTGAAAATTAATCTCCCGCATGTTAAATTGGATTTAATATGATTAAAATGATTTATGGTATTTCATTTTATAAGGGAAATTTGATTAATTGGAATATTTATGGTCGACCGAATTATTTTGAACGTTATCATATTACCGATTGTGTGAATCGTTTTGATCGGTTCGTATTGTTGATTGGATCAATGCATCTCTACGCTTTCCATTTATTTAGTATTTATTGGATGAATGCTTTTGAATGGTGATGTGGTTCGTGGACTTAGTTTTTGAATCGTTCGTTTTATTCGATTGGGTTGTAAAGGCCGTTTTGAGCCTATTTATTTTACTAGAAAAATTTGTATCTAGGATGCAATTTTCAATGTAAAATTTATATGTAATGACGAAGACCGGAGGAAGATCCATTTCAAGAAGACGAAGATTCAAGACGAAGACTTGTAATTAGATTAGGGAGTTTTTGTTTTCTAGGACGGTCCATGAACCACATGTTGGTAGCAACTAGGTTGTGAATGGTTGTTTCATATTGTATGAATGCCACAAACACGCTTAAATGATTAATGTGCAAAGTGTAATGTTAATCGCGAAAATTCTCCCACGACAAATTATTAAGTTTATAAGGTTTCAAGGTTTTCCTTCCCTCCGTCGAGTTTTCGGGAAATTGAAATCCAAACCGGATGTACTATGCTTCCGAGTTATCGGGGAAGTCGTTCGGGGAGGACGGATAAATTACCGGGAGCGCATTGGATGCCTTCGGTTGGAGCAAATTTTATCCCTAGAAACCTGATAGGTTGCCGAATAAGATTCAATTGTGAAACTGATTTGCGTCGATGGTATAAACTTAACTTGTTCACGAACCATAGAAACCGTATAGGTTGAGGGGAGTGAACAAGGGGAAAAGAAGATCGAATCATCCATTAGATGGGTTAGTGTTGGACACCACTTTATAAAAATTAATAGACCAGAAACCTGTTCGGTTGCCCTCTATTAAGATTTATAAAGAACTCGATCACCACTATGAAGTAGAGCGACGATACTTCCAGATATCACATGGGAGTGTGTTATTCCGATAAAAATAGTGGGATCTGGGTAACAAGAATAGAAAAGACCTTAATTCTATACTCAGATCATAATATAACAAGTCACTAATTAATCTGTTATACTTAATGCAGACAAATCTCAATATGACAATGAATCCACTCGCAATTCTGCTCGATAAGAACACCTTAATGGGACCTAACTTTGTGGATTGGCTCCGCAATCTGATGATTGTCCTCAGTATAGAGGCACTGGGATACGTCTTGGAGACGGACATTCCGGCGCCTCCTGTGCGGACCCGAGCCAATCAGGAAGAGATTGAAAACCAAGAAAAGTGGGTTAAGGATGACGTGAAAGTCCGTGCTTATATGATGGCTTCCATGTCTAATGAGCTTCAGAGAGCTCATGAGAAAATGACTTATGCTAGGCAGATTCTATCTCACTTAACCGAGCTTTATGGTGAGCATAGCAGAACTGCTAGATATGAGATATCCAAGCAACTGTTCGGTGCAAGGATGAAGAAAGGTGAGAAGGTTGGGGAACACGTCCTTAAAATGATATCCATGATCGAGAGATTAGAAGCTCTTGATTTTAAAATGGATACTTCTCTCCAAACCGACCTTATCCTACAGTCTCTCCCTGATTCCTTCTCACAGTTTGTTATGAACTTCAACTGCAATGAGATTGCATGCAATTTAGCTGGGCTAATGAACAAACTTGTGACCGCTCAGTCTCAGATGAAGACTCCTCGGATGAAGGAGTCTGCTCTTGTGATTTCTTTTGGACCTCGAAGGTCTAAGAACAAGAAGAAAAAGACCAAGAAGCAAACTAGACCACAAGTTAAGGACCTTAAGGGTAAGGGCAAGGCCCCGATGGTTCCGAAGAACAAGAAGAAGAACGATGCTTGTCTCACGTGCGGTGAGCTGGGCCACTGGGCTAGAGATTTTCCGATTCTTCATGGCACTTCAGGTACAGAACTTTTAGTTTTGGAAATAAATTGTTACTCTTGTATTTTCTACTTCTGAATCTTTGGATTAAGTGCTAGTTCTCATATTTGTACCGTGAATCAGGATCTGGAACAAAGTAGGAAGCTTGGAGCTGGAGAAGTTATGATCACAGTCGGAAGCGGGCATAGTGTCGAGGCGACCGACATAGGATCACTTCTTTTGGGTTTAGAATCCGGCTTTGTTTTGACTTTAGAAGATGTACTTGTTTTGCCCAAGGGGCACAAAAACATTATATCCATTCCGGTCATGGACCGAAAAGGCTTTTCATTTTTCATTGGTGAGGGTTCCTGCAAAATTTATTTTAGAAATAAACTAGTGGGTACTGCTACATTGTTGAATGGATTGTATCATCTAAATCTCAGCAACAAAGTAGTTGTGAATACTATGACTAGGAAACGTGGTAGGGATGAAACCAATCAAGTTTTGAAATGGCATCTTAGACTTGGTCATGTTGGTCAGACCAAGGTTTACAAGATGGAAAAATATGGACTTATGGGTCCATTGGGATCAGATCCCTTTCCTACTTGCGAATCTTGCCTTAAAGGCAAAATGACTAAGTCCCCCTTCACAGGGACATTTGAAAAAGCCGCTGATAAACTGGGATTAATCCATACCGACGTATGTGGTGCTTTGGAAGCAGCACGTGACGGATATCAATATTTCATTACGTCTACAGATGATCATACTAGGTATGGTTATGTATACTTAATGAAACATAAATCCGAGGCCTTTGAGAAATTCCAAGAATTCAAGGCCCTAGTCGAGAAACAAACTGGTAATCATATCAAAGCACTTCGGTCGGACCGAGGTGGCGAGTATATGAGTACGAAGTTTGATGAGTTCCTTAAGGAACATGGAATAGTTTCACAACTAACACCTCCAGGTACTCCTCAGTTAAATGGTGTGTCAGAAAGAAGGAACTGGACCTTGTTAAACATGGTCCATTCCATGCTGGGCTATACTGACTTACCAATTTACCTGTGGGGGTATGCACTCCTGACTGCCGCTTATATCTTAAACAGATGTCCTTCCAATCCGTTCCTAAAACTCCACATGAGATGTGGGAGGGAAGGAAAACAAGCCTTAATCATATTAGGATTTGGGGATGTCCCACCTATGTCAAGAAGACTAAGGTGAAAAAGTTGGAAGTTAGGTCTGCAATGGGACGTTTCATTGGATTCCCATCTGGGACGATGGGATATCTATTCTACATGCCCGAAGATCGAAAGATGGTTGTTTCATTACAAGCACACTTCCTGGAAGATGAGTTCATTCAGGAAGGCAGAGTAGGTAGAAGTATTTCTTTAGAAGAATACAATGAAACTCCTCACGAGACACCTGTGCAAGAAACTGGAACCGAACTTTCTGAAACACATGTACAACCACCTTGTAGGTCTAGTAGGGTGTCTTATTTACCTGAGAGGTATGGGCTTGTGCACTTGTAGGAGCTGGGTCTCCATGAGGTTCCAAGTGATAGCCAAGAGACCGACCCGACGAGCTATGACCAAGCGATGGTGGATATAGACTCCGCGAAATGGCGTGAAGCTATGGAAGCTGAGATAGACTCGATGCATGTCAATCAGGTCTGGACTCTGGTAGACCGCCCCAAGGGCACATTGCCTATTGGGAACAAGTGGATCTACAAGAGAGAGACTGATGGTGATGGCAAGGTTGACGCCTATAAGGCCAGGCTTGTGGCAAAGGGTTATACCCAGAAGGAAGGGATCGATTACCATGATACCTTCTTGCCCGTAGCCATGATCAAGTATATTCGCATGATGCTTGCTATAGCTGCCTACCACGATTATGAGATATGGCAAATGGACGTAAAGACGGCTTTCCTTAATGGATTCCTCGAGGAGGAAATCTATATGGAGCAGCCTAAAGGCTTTGTGTCCGAAGTCGATATTCAGAAAGTGTGCAAGCTTCAGCATTCCATTTATGGACTGAAGCAAGCGTCCCGTAGTTTGAACCTTCGTTTTGACGAGGCGGTCAAAGAGTTTGACTTCGTGCAAAATGAAGAGGAACCTTGTGTATACAAGAGGGTTAGTGGGAGCAAGATCGCATTCTTAGTACTATATGTAGATGACATTCTACTAATAGGAAATGATGTGGGAATGCTCAGTTCTGTGAAAGCTTGGCTTTCGAGTAATTTCTCCATGAAAGACTTGGGAGAAGCTACCTATATTCTTGGTATTCGACTCTACCGGGATAGAGCGAAGAGAACAATAGGTCTTTCCCGATCCGTCTATATAGATAAAATCTTAAAGAAATTTAAGATGGATGATTCTAAAAGAGGGTTCCTACCGATGCGACATGGAATAAAACTCACCTTGAAGATGTGTCCTCAAAATGAGGAACAACGAAAGGAAATGAGTAATATACCATATGCTTCGGCCGTGGTTAGCCTTATGTATGCTATGTTGTGTACAAGACCTGACATCGCGCATGCTGTAAGCGTGGTGAGTAGGTTTCAGGCAAACCCAGGTAAGGAACATTGGACTGCTGTAAAGAACGTTCTCAAGTACTTAAGAAGGATTAGAGATATGATTCTTATGTATGGCGGTGGAGAATTGGATGTGGTGGGATTAACTGATTCGGACTTCCATGGACTGAAGGACGATTCGATGTCTACTTCTGGCTACATATTTACTCTCAATGGAGGAGCAGTATCTTGGCGTAGCGCCAAGCAAAGCGCGATTGCTGATTCCACCTGTCAGGCTGAGTATCAAGCAGCCTCGGAGGCTTCCAAGGAAGGGTTCTGGATTAAGAAGTTTCTGGGAGAACTTCAAGTGATACCATGTCTTTGAAATTGCTGTTCATTTGTCTTTGCGACAACGACGGAGCTGTAGCGCACGCCAAGGAGCCGAGGTTTCACAACAGCACCAAACATATTGAGAGGAAGTATCATCTCGTAAGAGAATTTGTTCGCAAGGGATACATTGTGCTGCATAGAGTAGACTCGGACGACAACGTCGCCGATCCACTGACCAAGACACTTTCTCAGACTAGCTTGGAGCGTCATCTGGAGAACATGGGTATTAGATACCATAGTGTGTGGCATTGAGTGCAAGTGGGAGATTGTTAGGAGTATGCCTTCGAATGCCACTCAGAGGATGTTGAGTGAGGGCATTGTACTTGTTATTATGTAAATCATCAATATAAGGCAATAGATGTTTCTTTATTTACTGGTAGTTACTGGCATTCCTAACTCGTAAATATACATGTAGAAACTAGTCCTTGTATTTGAGAGCAAAACGTTCCACTCCTTATTGGATAAGGGGGTCGGCACTGGAAAGGTTTATAGCTCAACTACTTAATCGTTCGCAAGTCGATGAAACTTGACTGGGCGTTAAGTTTATGTAAAGACTTATATGACGTGTTCTTTGACAATGAGAGTGCCTGTCGAACACTAATGGTTAGTGGGAGCACACGTTATAGGTATGCTAATTAGATTAGTATACTCGAACCGACTCACCCTCGATTCATCACACGGATTTCACTCCGGGACAGTCAATGATGGAATCGAAAGGTTGTGATAGGTATTCATGAACCTTCGACTTGAGGATTTAGTAGGGATGTGCTTGTGACGTCAAGATTTTCATTACAGTAGTTCGACCCTATAAACCGGAAGGCGGGGGTCAACCTCGACGTGCATCTTGATGGCAGGTAGCAGGTCCTACTAAATACCAAGATAGAATTCTTTCTCCTGTTAGTGAACGGGTTATATGTCCTATGCGGTTATTAGCAAATGAGATCATAAGTCTTTGGCCAAAGCATTGGAGCTAGCTGTATTAGATACACGAGAGCTCGATGATCTCGATTTCCATTAACGCATGCATAGCGTCAAGTACAGATGGGGTTTGACTGACCGTGACCCCATAACTTCATCGGGACATTTGAAAGAAGGGTTTATACGTATACTGGTATTCACGACAGAATGGTTCTTGAATGATCCCAATCATTCGTTCTCAGTTGGGGTATAGTGTAGGCCGCCAAGCTGGCTAGGTGGTGCTACTACTCTTTGGTTCCTCCCATTGTTGACTGAGAAGGACCTACCGAGTCGTGCAATAGGATTGACGACGGAATGAATAAAGCTAATTCTCTCATTATGAATATTAGATATTGGATATCTAATTTTGGAACATTGTATGTTTAAATCGATTTATTGGATAAATTGATTTACGGCCTAATGAATTAAATAAATTACTGGGTAATTAGTTTAATTCATGTATATAATTATTTCTTGGAGAAATTAATTGTATTATTTTGTATTTGATATGTTTAATTAATTGGATTAATTAAGCGATATAAATACATCAATACGGAATCGGAGTTTCTCTGTTTAGACCCTCGGGAGTCCGAAACGAACCGAACTCGTCCGATTTCTAGCATCGGCCGCCCCCCCCACATTCCACCCACCTTCCTTGTGGACTCTTGTTCCAGTCTTTAATGGATTATGATATATGGTGGGGTTAGATTCCCACATGTATGAGTTGTTGGTAGTGGTGGGGAGTTGAATAAATGAAGATGATGACAACTCACTTCATTTTTCACTTGATTCCTGTTGGCAGCCCATCCAACTTGGAATCCACGTAGGCACTCCAGACAGCTAAACCGGCCGAGCAGAACCTGAAGTCGGACCGGGCAAAAACCTGATTTCCTCCCGGGCTCGCTAAAAACCGGACCGGACAGTGACACCAAGGCGGACCCGGTATCTGATCCGGGAGGGCCGAGCAGAGAGAGTATAAAATTGCTCCGATTCAAGATTACAACAAGGCCCACTTGAACGGCGGGAGACCCGAGGACCGACCCCAGCGGATAAGAACCGCCAAAAGTCGGCGAGGCAGGCCCGCATGCCAATTAACGCATGCAGTCGCGCCCCTTCCCAAGGCGCTCCTTAGAGGCTGCCACATGTCCAAGACATATATGCAGACTGACATGTGTTTTGGGCATATTTCCCAAACATTTGCCAGCTATCATCTCTCCACTGGCCCAAATTGTCTATATATAGAAGAAATGTACAGTGAAAGCAGATCTGAGGGATTTTGAGCATTTATAACAGAGAGAGAAAAAAGTGAGAATTCAGATTCATCGCCAAAAAGAAAATAAGACTTGTAATTAACAAGAAAACAAGATAGACCGGCATAAAATATCCTGCTCGGCTCTACTCTATTTAAAGGTCATTAATAAAATTTAGTGATCAAACACCTTCCCTCTTGTTATATTATTTTCTACGCGTCTTCGATCCATTCGTCCAGATCAGCACACGTGACGTTGACCAAATCAGACGTCAACAGACTGGCGCTAGAAGGAGGGCCAAACCTCCGTTAAAAAAAAATATATATTCTGCTCACCGGAGATGTCTCACGACAGTTCAAAAAACCCTCCGCCCGCGACGGAGGAGGAAAACCTCCGTAAGGTAGTAGAGTGCTTCAAACACCCTGCCTTTATCCAGGGCATGGCGGCCCTTATGGCAAGGGTTACCGGGGGCGGGACCCTTCAAAAACCCAAAGACCATATCGAGGCGGAATCTCAGACGACCCGCCCAGCTGCCTCGGGACGTAACAAAAAAAGGACGGCCTCTGGGATCGCCGGAGAAAAGGCGGAAATCCACGGCGAAAGCTCCCATCCCTCTCGGAAAAGTAAGCTTTCGCGCCCCACATCTATTTTTGATCGCCTCGGGGCGGGGAAGAAAATCGAGAAGGCAGCGCCGGCTCTTACTGTCCAGAGTCAGAGCCGTAAGGAAGAAAAAGCTCCACGCCCGTCCCTAAATCCGACACAAGTATTGCCTCCAACTCCGGGCGACAACTCGAGCGAGATCGAGTTTCTTAAAAAGCGCCTTACAGAGCTCGAGAATAAACAGCTCTAGCCATCCCAAAGTTCGGAATGGCTTAACAGCCTGGAGAGTCCCCTGGCCCCCAACGTTTTGGCGGAACCCCTCCCGGAGAAGTTCAAGATCCCTCAAATTCCACCATATAACGGGGAGACAGACCCCAATGCCCATCTTGGGCATTATAATTCCTGGATGGACCTGCACGGGTCTCAGGACGCATTCCGATGCCGAATATTCTCCCTAACACTAGGGGTGAGGGCCCAGAGATGGTATCGGACGCTGCCCCACCATTCTGTTCAGACAAGGGCCCAGCTATCGGCGACGTTCCGATCCCATTTCATGGGGTCCCTTGTGCGAGTCGCCCCACGCTATTCCATTGCTTCCGTTGTCCAGGGGCCGAACGAGTCCCTTAAAGATTATATATCCCGTTTCAATAAACGGATATTGGAGATGGAACCTATGTCCGACGATGCGCTGGCCATTATTGCTGAGGCCGGCCTTCTCAAAAATTCTTTTTTTCGCTCGACGGTGTGCCAGAATGTCCCACACACCTACCAGGAATTCTTGGAGCGCGCCAGCTCCCACATAGCTGCCGAGGAAGCTATGCCAGCACCAATGTTAGTCATGCCCTCTGATCAGAAAGGATCATATAAGAAGAAAGAGGATAGATGTGACTACAAAGAGGCCCGACAAGAATCCCGCCGGGAAAATAAGACTCCCGCCTCTTCCTCGACAGTCCCCACAACTCCGAGTTATCGGGAGCGTAGGCCCGAGCTCATGGCTAATTTCACCGAAATATATTCCGTCGGAGCCGCGGCCATTTTCGATCAAATAAAGGACAAAAACGTGCTCCCAGTTCCTCGGCCGATCTATAAAGATCAAAAGGACATGGACTAGACCCGCTTTTGTAAATATCATGAATCAGCGGGTCACAACACCGAACAGTGCCGAGACCTCATCGCCGCCTTGATCGCGGTATGCAACGAGACAGGCTTGAAACGGTTTACCCGGAACCCGCCTCGGGATCGCCAAGATCGGGCCGACCCGACGAGAGCCAAGAATGATCGGGTGCTTCCAGCCCCCAAATCCCCCCGGGAAATTTTAACCATTATGGGAACCGCTGAGGTCGAAGACCATCGATCAAAGCTCCAGAAAAAGGCATCCATCCGAGAAGCTGACACCTCCTACCAACGGATAGAACGCCGAGCAGAGGGGTTCCTATCAGTGGCCGAAGAAGCCCCCCAAAACCCCAAGCTGGCAGTTACTTTTAAGGAGTCCGATGCAGACGGCTTGGGCCATCCCCATTCAGACGCCCTTGTCATCACCCTGCCCGTAATGGGGATCCCGGTCCACAGGGTGTTGGTGGACTCCGGGGCCTATGCTAGCATCATATACCTTCATACCCTCCGTAGGATGAATGTAGACCAATCTTATGTCCGGCCCTGCAACGAGGATATTCGGGGATTTGCCAACTGCCGCACCTCCCCACTGGGGGAAATCGACCTCGCCTTGGAATTTGGTCAGGGGCCGATCAGAAGGACGATGATCACAACCTTCAAGATCATCGATGTGCACAGTGACTATAATGCCATCATAGGCCGACCTGTGATGTCAAGGCTGAGGGCTACTCAGTCTACCTATCACCTGTGCATGAAATTTCCCACCCCGGACGGCGTCGGGGTACATAGAGGGTATCAAAGGGCAGCCCGGGAATGCAATCTCAGCATCCGGGCTCGCGAAATCAACGCTGCAGAAGGCATCCCAGAAAATTTGCCGGAAGAAATGGAGACTACCAGCTCCGAACAGCTGGCGGGAAACACCCTGCTTGAACAGGGGTCCGACGGTCCCGGGGCCGCGCAAACCCCCGAAATGGGAACCGGACAGGAAACGGACCGGGGCCGCAAGCCCGGGAAGGAGCCGATCCTAGAAGAAGATCCCGTCGACCCGCGATATCAAAATCCGAAAGGAAAAATTCTCCACGCTGAGCCAACAGAAGAATTGGACCTAGTCGACATGGACTCATCTAATCCAACCTGACGACTAAAGATCGGCCACAACCTCCAAGAGCCGATCCGCTCCGAGATAATCTTCAATCTGAGACAAAATCTAGATGTCTTTGCTTGGACCCATTCGGATATGTCGGGGATTGATCCGGAACTGGCATGCCACCGGCTAAATATCGACCCCAGCTCAAAGCCGGTTATTCAGAAAAGAAGGAAAATGGGGCCGGAACGACAGAAGGGACTGGAGGAGGAGGTAGAAAAGCTTATCGATAACGGGTTTATTCGGGAAGCCTAATACCCGACTTGGGTAGCCAACCCGGTCTTGGTAAAAAAGCCGACCAGGCTATGGAGGCTCTGCATTGACTTCTCCAACCTGAACAAAGCCTGCCCAAAAGATAGCTACCCCCTCACCCATATCGACTACATGGTGGATGCAACGGCTGGGTACGAGCTAATGAGCTTTATGGATGCATATTCTGGATACAACCAGATCCCAATGGATCCCGCTGATGAGGAAAACACCTCCTTCTATTCGGCCCGCGGCCTATACTGTTACCGAATGATGCCTTTCGGACTCAAGAATGCTGGCGCAACATATCAACGCCTGGTAAATAAAATGTTTAATAGCTTGATAGGCCATACTATGGAGGTATATGTAGATGACATGTTAGTAAAATCTTTGCGCTCGGCCGATCATGTACATGACCTCAATAAAATGTTTGCTATTTTGCGAGAGTATAAGATGAAGTTAAATCCGAAGAAATGTTCATTTGGGGTAGGTTCTGGGAAATTCCTCGGCTACATGGTAAGCCAAAGAGGAATTGAAGCCAACTCCGATAAAATTACGGTAGTGACCGAGCTTGTTCCTCCAAACTTGGTCAAAAAGGTGCAAAGCCTAACGGGCCGACTAGCCGCGCTGAGTCGCTTTATCTCTCGCTCAACGGATAAATGCAAACCTTTCTTTGAGGCGATAAAAAAGAACAAGGATTTTCAATGGACAGAACCTTGCCAAAAACCCTTCGAAGCTATCAAGAAAGTTCTGGCAGAAGCCCCGACCTTGCAGAGACCGAACCGAGGGGAACTTCTTAGCTTATATCTCGCGGTCTCCGACTCGGCGATCAGCGCTGCTCTGATTCGAACGGAGAATGCAGTGCAACATCCGGTTTATTATGTGAGTCAGGCCCTTCACGATGCCGAGATTAGATATGCCCCAATGGAAAAATTGGCTTACGCGCTCGTAATGGCATCCCAGAAGTTGAGACCCTACTTTTTGGAACATGAGGTAGTCGTCTTAACGAACTATCCATTAAAGCAAGTCATGCACCGACCTGACGTTTCCGGGCGGATGGTCAAATGGGCCGTCGAACTCGGACAGTTTGACATAACTGATGAATCGCGCACTGCTATAAAGGGACAAGCCCTGGCGGACTTCATTGCAGAGTTCACACCAGCAATCGCACAGGAGGACGACCGATCAGAAGAATGGTCACTCTATGTGGATGGATCCTCAACCGCTGACCGATCGGGTGCCGGAATAGTCCTCGTTAGTCCCGGCCAACGTCTGTTCTACTCGGCTATTCGCTTGGATTTCCCGACCACCAACAATGAGGCAGAATATGAAGCCCTCTTGGCCGGTCTGGAAATGGTGACCTCCCTCGGCCTTGCCCGCCTCTCCATCTTGAGTGATTCTCAATTCGTGGTAAACCAGATCAACGGTGAATACGAAGCCAAAGAGCCCAAACTGGTTAAGTACCTCAGCCTGGCACAGGCCCGGCTGCAAGATTTTCAGGGAACGATACAACATATTCCCAGAACTGAGAACATCCAAGCCGACTCTTTGGCCAAACTCGCATCTAGCGCCGGGGCTGAACATATGGATGAGGTCAGCATAGGGTATCATGCCTCTTCGACCCTAGAAATGGCCGAAGTCCGAGCAGCTAAACAGTCAGAACCGCAAGGGTGGATGTAGCCTATAGTGCAATATCTTCAAAACGGCATTTTACCCGAGGATCGAGTCCAAGCGAGATCATTACGAACTCAGTCTGCCCGGTTCACCATCGTGGATGGGACCTTATATAAGAGAGGAAACTCGGTTCCGATGTTGAAATGCCTGTCCGAGTCAGAAGCAGAATATGCCCTCAGATAGGTGCACGAGGGTATATGCGGTAATCATTCCGGCGGCCAGGCATTGGCCTATAAATTAATCCGACAAGGCTATTATTGGCCCAATCTCAAAAAAGATGCCATCACGCTCGTGCGGAAGTGCGTCCGGTGCCAAATCTTCGCTCCGCAGATCCGATCCCCACCAGAAACTCTCACTTCCGTATATTGCCCATGGCCATTTGCCAAGTGGGGAATCGACTTGATCGGCCCTCTACCTAAGGGACGGGGAGGAGTGCAATACGCCATCGTCGCAGTCGATTATTTTACGAAATGGGCAGAGGCCGAGCCAATGGCACGAACAACCGAACAGAATATAGTCGACTTTATATGGAAGTCAATCATATGCCGGTTCGGGATCCCTCAATCTATTGTCTCTGATAATGCCAAACAATTTGACAATAAGAAGTTCCGAGCTTTCTGCGACGGCCTCCAAATACGAAATAACTTTTCCACGCCCTACTATCCACAATCCCACGGGCAGGTCGAGGCAGTCAGCAAGATCTTGAAGCAACATCTCAAGACACGCCTCGAGGAACTCAAGGGTTCTTGGCCCGAGGAGCTCCCCGGGACCTTATGGGCCTACCAAACAACGTATAGATCCGCCACCGGAGAAACGCCTTTCTCCTTGGCTTTCGACTCTGAAGCCGTTATCCCGGTCGAAATCGGGGCACCTACCTACCGAGTAGCACATTTTGAAGAGCAGGATAACGACTTGGCCCTCCAAGTGAACCTGGACCTCCTTGCCAAAAAACAAGCTCAGGCAGAAATGCAAAACGCCATCTATAAAAGAAGGAGTGAAAAGTATTACAACTCCAAGGTTCACCCCAGAAGCTTCCAGGTCGGCGACCTCGTCCTTAAAAGGGTATTAGGCCCGGATCCCGGACCACTCAAGCCCAAATGGGAAGGACCATATAAAGTTAGTGAAGTCCTTCAGAACGGAGCCTGCCGGTTGGAATATCTGAACGGCCAAAGACTAACTTACCCGTGGAATGCCATGTATTTAAAGAGGTATTATCAATAAAATTTGACGTTATTCCGTTTTTTAATATTGATGCACCTCACAAGACCGGCTCATCCGGCACTATAAGACCGAGCTCGTCTCGGCACCTCACAAGACCGGCTCATCCAGCACTATAAGACCAAGCTCGTCTCGGCACCTCATTAGACCGGCTCCTCTGGCACTATAAGACCGAGCTCGTCTCGGCACCTCATAAGACCGGCTCCTCCGGCACTATAAGACCGAGCTCGTCTCGGCACCTCATAAGACCGGCTCCTCCGGCACTATAAGACCGAGCTCGTCTCGGCACCTCATAAGACCGGCTCCTCCGGCACTATTGCACCGAGCTCGTCTCGGCACCTCATAAGACTGGCTCCTCCGGCACTATAAGATCGAGCTCGTCTCGGCACCTCATAAGACCGGCTCCTCCGGCACTATAAGACCGAGGTCCTCTCGGCACCTCATAAGACCAGCTCCTCCGGCACTATAAGATCGAGCTCGTCTCGGCACCTCATAAGACCGGCTCCTCCGACACTATAAGACCGAGCTCGTCTCGGCACCTCATAAGACCGGCTCCTCCGGCACTATAAGACTGAGCTCGTCTCGGCACCTCATAAGACCAGCTCCTCCGGCACTATAAGACCGAGCTCGTCTCGGCACCTCATAAGACCGGCTCCTCCGGCACTATAAGACCGAGCTCGTATCGGAACCTCATAAGACCGGCTCCTCCGGCACTATAAGACCGAGCTCGTCTCGGCACCTCATAAGACCGGCTCCTCCGGCACTATAAGACCGAGCTCGTCTCGGCACCTCATAAGATCGACTCCTCCGGCACTATAAGACCGAGCTCGTCTCGGCACCTCATAAGACCGGCTCCTCCGGCACTATAAGACCGAGCTCGTCTCGGCACCTCATAAGACCGGCTCCTCGGGCACTATAAGACCGAGCTCGTCTCGGCACAATCAACAAATGATGAGCATGATAGAAAGGCAACGGCCCATTCAACTGGGCCCAAACATCTAAAAGAACGACAACAAATGCTACAAGGAAGGTTTTATTTAATCAAGTCATTGTTACAAATTACAAACGGTGACAACAAACCAAAGAGAATTGGCACGCAGGCCATACATGAAATAAAACAAAAGAAAGACAAAGACTGGCGCGCAGGCCATGCGATAAACAAAATTTAAGGAGACTACTCGGCCCCACCCTCCTGGCCGGCCACCTGAAAGGACTGCCCCTCACCTTCGCCGTGTGGAGCCAGACCGGCATCCCCAACCTCAGCGACCTTTGGCTCATCGGCCTCAGTAATGTCAACATGAAGATCGTCTGCTTGAGATGCAATGTAGGCCTCGATCTCCTGAACGGTCTTACCATCCTTCATGAGATCTAATATCTCGTAACAGGTGGAGACATAATTCAGATTGATCAGCTCCTCAAAAGCAGGTGTCTCCTTAAAGGCCTCCGCCCCTTCGGCAAGACCCCTAGCGTAGCTCGAAGCCTCGCTGGTGCTAATGCGCTCGGTCAGGCTTTCGACCTGGGCCTTGGTTTCCTTCAAATAAGCCTCGTGCTCAGCCTGGGTATCCAAATACTGCCTGTGCGCCTGCTCGGCCTCCTCGGTCATCTCTTCGGCCTTCAGCTTCCATATGTCGGCCTGGAGGGCCCGACTATCCAGGAGCTCCATATCACCCCTCATGGAGGTTATCTCCCCATCCAGAGACTTGATCAACGAGGGACACATGTGGTGCTCCTCCTGCAAAGCTTTGAGGTCGGCCTCCGCCTTCTTTTGCTTCTCAGACAAGGCCAAAAACTCATTGGAGTCCTTCACATAGGTGCACATGGCGCGGCCGACCAGAGCGTTTCCAAACTATATCTGCTCAACCGGATCCATGTCATTAGTCATCATCTCCAACTTAGGCGTCCAACCCCTGATCGGAATATGACTGGAGACGGCCACCACAGGAGGAACCCGGTTGAGCATCTCAGGGGTCGGGGTAGCTGCCCGGACGTAGTCAAGGAACCAGTGCGGCCGTCGCCCCTTCATTTGGTTGCACGGTTCCACCCGTTCCTGGTTAACCGGGAGATAATGGCCCTATAAATCAATGACGGGCTCTTCACGACCAGTCCGGACAGGAGTCGGGGCGGACACGACAACTTCAGGAGCAGAGGAACCCTCAGCCTTGGTCGCACTGTCCTCAGGCACGGTCTCCACCCTCTTGCGCTTACCGGCCCGCTCCCTCCGCTCGGCGGCCTCAGTTGCCAGCCTCGCCACACGCTGCTCGGGCGTCTCTTTCCGCCCAGACGGAGTCTTGACCTTAGGAGATGGAAAAAGAAGACACATCAAAAAAAAAAAGGCTACCTGAAGAAGACATTATACTCGGATCGGTCGATCTAAGTCCGGCCGCCCAAAGGTTTTCCTCGGTCACCAAAAGATGAGACTTCCTTTGTTCAAGAGGAAGATCCAAAAGCTGCTCAACCCGGTCGTTGAACTCGGGAGAGGTCTCTGGCGCCGGGATGCATTCTGCACAAGCAACAAATGATGAGCGTTAGACAAAAAAGGAACAGGTATAAGAAATACGACAGTCACTCATTTTGGCCGTAAAGTGCTCGGGGACCCGCAACTCGGCATCTATCACCCCAGGCTCCCACTCATCCAACGAGCTCCTCCACGGTCCCCCTATGAAGAACCACTGTTCCTTCCAGCTATGGATGGTCTCAGGCACCCCCACTAACTCCTTATGCATAGCATGCCGGGCCGTCAGGTAAAACCAGCCCGAGCCGGATCTACCAACCAACCTCCATAGGAAGAGGCTGTTGAACTCCTCAAAACTGGGCTCGGGCCAGCCGTGCTGGTTAAAAAGAATGAAAAGTCCCACCACCCGAGCCCAGGAATTCGGATGGATTTTAGGGACAGGAAGGCCCCACTGCCTTAGCCACCGGGAAAAGGCTAATGGAAGCGGAAACCTAAACCCGGCCAGTAGAGAGCGGTAATACACCGCCGTACAACTGACGGGCGGTGTGTGGGGCCTCTCCTCGGGGTTCGGAACAAACATCCACACGCTCGCCGGAATCTTAAATCGCAGCCGCCACGCCGCCAATTGTTCCTCTGTAACGGTGCTCTGAATCAAGGCCGAATCCCACTCTGCCTCCACAAAAGGGGACGGCCGAGGATGAATCCAAGCCACCACCGTCTCGACTCTTTCTTCCGCCTGAGTCTCTCCGACGGCTGTCAACGGCGCCACCATCTCCACTTCCCCAGATCCCGGTAACTTCACGACTTCGCCTTCTTCTTCCTCGACGCTCCAGTCAACAGGAACTCCGCCCATCGACAGATCCACCACACCCGTGCGGTCCGGCGACACGGTCAAATCCGCCTCTGTCTCGCCCCTCATCTCCGACATCTTAAATAAAAAAGAAAAAAGAGGAGGAAGAACAAGCTTACCGGGAGAGTCTTTGTAAAATCGGAAAAGGAAAAATCGCCGAAAAAGTTCTTTCTCTCTGCAACAAGACGTAAAAATGGCGAAGGGAACACTGAAGGAGAAGACAAGATATATTTATAGGGGAATAAGGGCATTAAATGCTAGGCGCGTGAAGCGACAATTCCTACTGAACAATCGCAAAGTTCGAGAGCGCGTGAACACGCCATCCAATCTGCTTGTGCCACGCGTCCCCCACATAATGACACTTAAAGACCAGGGAATCGAATCGACGCGACTCTCGAAGAGGCGTCTATTCGAAAGATCTTATCCTCCCACAAGCCGGATCGGCCTCAACATGAAACGACTCCAGCCCCGACCAACCCGGCACGGCCCTGGACTCGGGGGCCCTTGTTGGCAGCCCATCCAACTTGGAATCCACGTAGGCACTCCAGACAGCTAAACCGGCCGAGCTGAACCTGAAGTTGGACCGGTCAAAAACCTAATTTCCTCCCGGGCTCGCTAAAAACCGGACCGGACAGTGACGCCAATGATGACCCGGTATCCGATCCGGGAGGGCCGAGCAGAGAGAGGATAAAATTGCTCCGATTCAAGATTACAACAAGGCCGACCTGAACGGCGGGAGACCCGAGGACCGACCCCAGCGGATAAGCACCGACAAGAGTCGGCGAGGCAGGCCCACATGCCAATTAACGCATGCAGTCGCGCCCCTTCCCAAGGCGCTCCTTAGAGGCCGCCACGTGTCCAAGACATATATGCGGACTGACATGTGCTTTGGGCATATTTCCCAAACATTTGCCAGCTGTCATCTCTCCACTGGCCCAAATTGTCTATATATAGAAGAAATGTACAGTGAAAGCAGATCTGAGGGATTTTGAGCATTTATAACAGAGAGAGAAAAAAGAGAGAATTCAGATTCATCGCCAAAAAGAAAATAAGACTTGTAATTAACAAGCAAACAAGATAGACCGGCATAAAATATCCTGCTCGGGTCTACTCTATTTAAAGGTCATTAATAAAATTTAGTGATCAAACACCTTCCCTCTTGTTATATTATTTTCTACGTGTCTTCGATCCATTCGTCCAGATCAGCACACGTGACGTTGACCAAATCAGACGTCAACAATTCCAACGTGAGGTTGGAAGAGGAGAGAGAGATAGAAGTCTTCTTCATCATCTTCTTCTTTATTTATCTTCTTCATAACTTCTTAGAGAAATTTTGTGAGGAAATATTGAGAGAGAGATATTCATACACTTAGAGTGATATTAATATCTATAACAAGCTTCATCACCTAGCTCTAGCCGTATCCTCGGAGGATAGCAAGGTGTTGTCATTCTATTCATTTTTCCGGCGCGGTGGCAAGTAGAGACGCGGTGCTTTGGGTGTTGGATCGTTCAAGGGCTTGAAGCGGAATAGATTCGTAGAGATCAAGTAAAGCTTGGGGAATAGCTCATGAGAAGGTTATCTATCTAATCAACGGACTACAAGGCTGAGTTTCTATATCTCTTGTTATTCGTTTTGATATTCGTATATACGTAGCTCGATCGATCCTCGTAGGGATTCGGATCGAATTAATTTTCGTTTTACCGCTTCCGCTGGGCCTTCGTTTTAGGCACCGAATCCCAACAGTGGGCCCCGCAAGAGCCAGTCTTCATTTCATCCATCTAGGAAACCTCCACATCCTTCTCGAGGTGGAAGGAAGTTCCGGACAACATCATCAGTTTCGGACGCATCAAAGAAGTGCTATAATTGTGGTCGAGCAGGGCATATTCGACGTGATTGTCCCATTCCTTCTGTGACTTGTTTTGAATGTGGGCAATAAGGACACCGATTAAATTTTTGCGGAAATGTGAATAGATCAATTGGTACTCGCACTCCAACACCAGTTCCGAAAGAGATAAGTGTGAACCAGACACAGCAGAGTGGATTTCAGCAGCAGAATGTTGGAAAGAGAGAGACATCCAGTGCTGGGTCCGTTCCTCCGCGCCTGTACGAGATGAGGAAATCTGACGATCAGAACACTACTGTTGCATCAGGTACGATTCAGATCCTTTTGCAACCAGTTAGTGTCTTATTCGATTCAGGAGCTACACATTCTTTCATATCATTGAACTGTGTTAACCGTTTGAAAATCTCGTGTTTATTTGATTGTGAACCTTATGTTGTGGGTTTGACGAGCGGAGAGAGAATTGTGGGAACCCTAGAAACTAGAGATTTTCCAGTATCTATAGGAGGGAGAGATTGGCCATCGAATCTTATTGTAGTCGACATCCATGGTGACGATTTGATTCTTGGAGATGATTGGCTCAACCGTTATGGAGCTATTTTGAATTACCGAAAGAGAGTCATTTCTATCATTTCCGATGACGTATCTGAACATTTATTCAGAGGATGGAGACCGGGAAGCTCGGGAAAATTGATCAAGGCTATGAAAGCAGTGAAATTACTGAAGCAGGGTTGTCACGGATTTTGGTGCTACGCCATGAAGAAAGGAGAAGGAGTAGAGCTCTCATCTATTCCAGTTGTAAATGAAGTCTCAGATGTATTCCCTGATGAACTACCTGGGTTACCTCCGCAGAGAGAAGTGGAGTTCACTATCGAATTAGAGCCTACAGCCGCTCCTATTTCCAGAGCACCATACCGTATGGCGCCAACCGAGACGTATGAACTAAAGAAGCAACTGGAGGAATTATTACAGAAGGGTTACATCCAACCTAGCGTTTTTCCTTGGGGAGCGCCCGTTCTCTTTGTCCGGAAGAAAGATGGATCCCTCCGATTATGTATCGATTACAGAGAGCTAAACAAGGTGAAGATCAAGAGTAAGTATCCTATACCTTGGATCGACGACTTGTTTGATCAACTGCAAGGGGTAACGGTATTCTCGAATATTGACTTGCGATCAGGATACCATCAGTTGAGAATTAAGGAATTGGATATACCGAAATCTGCTTTCAGATCCCGGTACGGACACTATGAATTTGTGGTAATGCCATTCGGACTTACCAATGCTCCTGCGGTATTTATGCAATTAATGAATCGAGTATTCTTAGAATACCTAGATAAGTTTGTGGTTGTTTTCATTGATGATATCTTGATTTATTCGAAAGACACGGAGGAGCATGCTGAGCATTTGCGTGTTGTTTTGAGCACCTTGAGGAATGAACAGCTTTATGCAAAACTTTCCAAATGCGAGTTCTGGCTTAGGGAAGTAACCTTCATTAGGCATGTGATATCAGCTGACGGAGTTCAGGTGGAGCCGAAGAAAGTCGAAGCAATCTTGGAATGGGAACCTCCTAAAAATGTGAAAGAAGTCTGAAGCTTCTTAGGACTTGCTGGATATTATCGCTGTTTTGTAGAGGGGTTTTCCAAAATCGCTCGTCCGCTCACTCAGCTGTTACAGAAAACTCAAAAGTTCACGTGGAATGAGAAATGCCAGGCTAGTTTTGATGAACTTAAGAAGAGACTGACGACAGCACCTATATTAGCGTTACCAGATGGAACTGATGGATTCATGGTATACAACGATGCATCAAATCAGGGTCTAGGATGTGTGTTGATGCAAAAGGATAAGGTGATTGCCTATGCCTCTCGACAGTTGAAACCATACGAAGTTAATTACCTGAGTCATGATCTGGAGTTAGCAGCTGTGGTCTTTGCCTTGAAAATTTGGCGACATTATTTTATACGGCACTCATTGTCAGATCTTTACTAATCATAAGAGCCTCAAGTATATTTTCAGTCAGAAGGAATTAAACATGAGGTAGACAAGGTGGCTGGAATTTATCAAGGATTACGATTTGGAAATCCTCTATCATCCAGGCAAAGCAAATGTAGTAGCTAATGCACTAAGCCGTAAACCTGTTTCTCTTCGAGTGTTGGAAGCACTTACATCCCAAACCAGCATTCAATGAGAACTAATCCGCGAAGGGATTGAAGTATGGTCACCAGGAATCCAAGGGCAACTATATGTGATGGAACTAACTTTGTCACTAGTCGAGGAAATCAAATCTAAGTAGTTGAACGATTCTCTGATTCTTCGGTTATGTGATGAAGTAAAGAAAGGAAAAGCCCCAGGATTCGTGATACAAGATGATGGAGTTCTGAGATTTCAGAGTCAACTTTGCGCTCCCGATGATGATGTTTTGAGCCATACAATTCTGAAGGAAGCTTACAGCGCGCCCTATTATATTCACCCGGGCAGCAGTAAGATGTATAAGGATCTAAAACAAAACTTCTGGTGGGGAAATATGAAGAAGGACGTAGCAAAATACGTTTCGAAGTGTTTGACTTGTCAGCAGGTTAAGATTGAACATCAGCGACCTGCCGGAATGTTGAAGCCACTTCCGATCCCTGAGTGGAAGTGGGAGGATATCTCGATGGATTTCATCACCAATATGCCAAGGATCAAGACGGGAATGAACATGATTTGGGTTGTAGTTGATCGACTAACCAAGTCGGCTCATTTCCTAGGAATTAAAGACACGTGGGGACCCGAGAAATTGGCACGAGTATTTATTGCGGAGATAGTCCGATTGCATGGGACGCGGAAGACCATTATTTTGGATCGAGATGGTCGTTTCGTATAGCATTTTTGGAAATCAGTTCACAGGGCTTTGGGAACCGAGCTGAACTTTAGCACAGCTTATCATCCTCAGATGGACGGTCAGTCCGAAAGGACTATTCAGACAGTAGAAGACATGCTTAGAGCTTGTGCCTTGGATTGGTCAACTGATTGGGAAGTTCACTTGCCGTTGATTAAATTCACATATAACAATAGTTGGCATGCTTCTATTAAGATGGAACCATTTGAAGCTTTGTACGGGAGAAGATGTCGATCACCCCTGTGCTGGGATGATTCTTCGGACTTGATCGGGACGGAACCAGAATTGATAGTCCAGACTCAAGAGAAGATAGCTCTGATTCGGGAAAGACTGTTGACTGCCCAGAGTCGACAGAAGTCTTATGCAGATGTGCGTCGTCGCCCACTAGAGTTCGACATTGGGGACCACGGACTATTGAAGGTGTCTCCTACACGAGGAATTTTCCATTTTGGGAGGAAAGGTAAGCTATGTCCGAGATATATCGGACCATTTGAGATCCTGGAGAGAGTTGGGGATTTAGCAAACAGGGTGGCCTTACCGCCATCGCTGAGTCACGTCCACAATGTGTTTCACGTATCCCAATTGCGGAAGTATGTCCCAGATCCCAGTCAAATTATTGATTTCGACAAGATCGAGGTAGCTAATGACGGCACCTTCGAAGAGAGACCAATCAAGATACTTGAGAGTCGGATCAAAAAATTGAGGAATAAACCAATAACCTTGGTTAAAGTACAATGATCATGATACGGAGTTTAACAAGCCACTTGGGAAACGGAGGAAAGTATGAAGACTAGGTATCCAGAGTTGTTTTCATCTTAAGTTTCGGGACGAAACTTCTTTTTAGGGAGAGAGGATGTAATACCCGAGATTTCTGATGTGTATTTGAACATTTTGATATTGTATTTGTTGCATTTTGATCTGAGTATTATTCTACGTATTTCATGATCCAGTGTTGTTGAGCGTATGATTTCATACATGTGTTCAAATTGTGATTTCTGCACTTGTAGCGCACGCTATCGACTAGGCGTAGCTTATGCTAATTTGTATTCGTAGCGCACGCTATGTATGAATGTTAGCGCACGCTATACGTAGTAAACATGATTAAGACAGGGTGGTAGGTGAGATCAACAACGGATCTTGGTCGGGACATGTCGGGATGAACCTGGACGGCTTTTGGAAAAAGCCAAGTCAACGCTGTTAGCGCACGCTACTTGTTTGAGTACAGTGAGGTCAGTAAGCTTCATATGGCCATTAGCGCACGCTATGGATAGGGACTAGCGCACCCTAATAACCATTTTCTATATATAGGACAACACCTTTTTCATTTTTTTCAGACTTCATCACTTCTCAAACCCGATTTCTGAACTTAGAGAGTTACCTCCTCCATCCTAAACCTCTCATATCATCATCCTAGCACGAGTTTAAAGATTGTGGATCATTGGAGATTGGTGTTCAAGCTTCCGGTGTTGGATTTCTTCAAGTTCCTCCTTGTTCTTCACTATTTTGAGGTAGGTGATTCTTCACCAACTGGAGTAGTATTCTTAGGGATGTTTTGGAACATGTTTTGAGATTATCTAGTCAGTTAAATTCATACGTAATCGATCATCATGTTATTAGAAGGATATTTTCGATGTTTCGGTACTTCTTCATCGTATAGACCATTGAACCTTTTAGTGTTTGAACTCCCAAGCACATTCATGAAGCTACAAAACCGATGTTGGCCAGTTTATGGAGATTATCAAGTTCTTATGTTTTTACATAATGGAATTATACGTTTTGGGACATAGAATAGATTGAACTTAGGATATTTTCTTGAAGATCAAGATGAATTATGGTGTTGTGATGATTATACATATCCTTGTATCTCGAAGTCGTTTAATCCGTAAGATCATTCATAAACCGTATGAGCATGATATGCATGGATATGACCTGTATTAACACTGAAGATTTCATGAGTTTCATCACCATTAGATCAAGTCTGCTGCCCTGTAGTGAACTACCATGCACAGTTAGCGCACGCTAAGATATGTATATTAACGTGCGCTATCGGGCATAAGATAACGTACGCTACATTTGGTACGTAACGTACGTTATGTCGTCAGGCGAGTCAGTCGGCTGATCAAAGAGGACTGTCAGTACATAGTTGGCGTACGCTAGACTTCGTTGTTTACGTACGCTAACGAGCAGTCTTAACGCACGTTACGTAGAATGCGTAGCGTAGGCTAAGTAGCTCAGGCAGTTTACATTTTAAGAACTTTCGGACATAGATCGGATTGTTAGACATTCGTACGACATGAGACAAAATTCTATATTATTTCTTTTGTTAAGGTTCGAGCTTGCTACACTTGATCGAAGGAGGTGGCCTTCGAGTGTGTTGAGATCATTGGTCTGATTAGTTCTTGCCATCTTTGAGGCAAGTATCGTAATTTGTTCATGTTGGTATTTTGAGCATGCATGTGATTTATTCATGTTGTTGAACATGGGATTTATTTCATTGAATTGTTATGATATTCGTTATCAAGTCTTTGTATGTTCATGTTGATGGACATAGCTATGTTTTCATATATGTATTCATGAGTTGTGTTTGTGTATGTTGTACGATCTATGCTGAGGGCGCTGGGGCGCTGGATCGGATGTCCACCTCGTGTTGGTCCGACGGGATCATCTTGGGATCTATGCTGAGGGCGCTGGATCATTAGACGGGTTTTTCCACCCCGTGTTGGACCGACAGGATCATCTTGGGATCTATGCTGAGGGCGCTGGATCGTTGGAATACCCATGTTGTGTTAATGGAATCTTGTGGATTAGCATTGTTGGATTCCAGTAGCGGAAGTCCGTATTGTGTATTCTGTTATGCATTGTTGTTGCATATTCGATTTGTTTAATATGATACCTGTACTAGTATCGTTTTGCTAACCCATTTGGGGGTGGATATTTGTTTTGATGTTCAGGTATCCGAGGAGTGGGAAAGCAGCCACAGTACGGATATGACGACGAAGGGGCTCAGTGATGTTTATTGTTATTGTGTGTTGTTGCCCGAAATTTTATCCGAAGATAGATATTACTGGAATGGTCGAGCAACAGCAAATTGCGAGAGCACGTCCGTGGGAATGGAAATAACACAAGATTTGCCGGGTTTGTTAGGCCCGGGCTTGAATGCTCTCGTGAGATGTTATTAATATCAATACGTTTGAGTACAAATATCAATGTAAGAATGCGATTACAATGAGTGTAAAAGATCCTATTTATCCAGCTCTTGAGCGAAGCTCTGCGTGTTTCGTCTCTGCCGACTATCTTTCGTGTAAGAGGTGCTGAGAGAGAAGAAAGGCCGAGAGATAGCTGTTGCCAAGAGTAAGAAAGCCAAGTTGTGAAATGAATCAGAGAGAGTGTCAGAGAGAGTCCGAGAGCTTTCCAAGTGCAGGCAGCCTTCTATTTATAGGAGCTGAGGTGCTCTGTTTACTGGCGGGCGATCGCCTTTTATGTAATATAATAAGGGGCGATCGTCTTTATGTAAAGTCCGCGGCTACTGCTGGCAGCCAGCTATGCGGTCCAATGAGGAGCCGGCACGCGTCCTGAGTTGCTGTCACGGGCGGTCCCACTGTACACCTTTCGGCGGGTCTGTCGGTTGGTGGAAAGATGCTGGCAGGATGTGGTCAACGATCCATGTGTTGCGGCGCCTTTTCCGGATCTGCATGTGGGACTCTGTCCCGAGCTTAGGCCTTTGCCGACTAGACGATCGATGGCTTCGTGCGGCATGAGGCGGTTGTCATTTGGTCGGTCACCAGGGGTCGATCGCCAAGTACCGAGAGACGATCGCCTTAGATGTCGATCGCTCAGCATCGAGACTTGTCCTGGGATCTTCGGTCGGCCAATCTGCCGTGGCTGTTGGGCTCTGGCTCGGTCGCCTAGTCTCTGAGGCGATCGCCTATTGAGATGTATAAATCTGAACACAACAATTGCCCCCCCAGCTTGCTCCGATGTTGAAAACATGGGGTAAGGTGGTTCTTGCTGGCGATCGTGTAGGATGAAGACGGGCGATCCGTTGAGCGGACTTTGGTTTCGGACATGGGCGATCTGGTCGATTGGCTAGCTATCTTCGGTCTTGAACCTACAATAAACAATTTTCCCGATCCCTCGTAGAGAGCTGATTGCTACGTTGTTGAGGAATCGTGCACAGTCGCGGAGTTCGATGGACCGACTCCATGACCATGTCTTATGCGCGAGTGACATTGTCTGTCTCGTGACTCATTTTATTGTGAGGGTCCTCCGTTAGGCTGCGCCTCGCCTCGTATTTAAACGAAGGGCGTGCGGTCTTGGTCTGGAGAAGTCCTTGCGTGGGGCGTCGTCGGATTAATCGACTCCACGTCCGCGGCTAGTTAGCTCTTTTCTACCTCGGATCGTTATGTTAGATGGCAATACTCGACGGTATACGTTGAGACGGGGGTAGTGACACTTCGCATTGTCCGTGAAGGATCCACCATGTTAAATTATGGACCTTCGAGGGCGGGCGATCGTGTCCACTGATTTGTTTGGAGGGTCCTTCGACTACGCCCGCCTCGTATTTAAACGAAGGGCGAGCGATCTCAGCCCAAAGGAACCTTGCATGGCCTAAGCAGTCGGTTCCATCGACCACCAGGACCATGGCTGCACTCTTCCACCACAGATCGTCATGTCAAATGCCGACCTTCGACGGTGTACGTTGTGCGTGGGAGGCGATCTTGGTGATCGGGCTGGAAGACTGGAGATCGTCGTTCGGGCGCCGATCGTGCTGCTCATAGGCTAAGAAGAAACCTTTGCGTGGCTAGGAAGTCTGCGGCTTTAGCGCGGAAGATCGCGTAGGTCGGGGGATGGTCCTACGTAAGATGCCTGAACATAGGCGAAAGACCATGGAATCCCACTAGGACCGAGCAGAGGGCGATCTCATCGCTTACGGGTGCACCGTTGAGGATGATCTCGTCTACCCGGTCGATGTAGTCTGCATCAGACTCTTCTTCTCCCTGCCTGATTTGCATCATGCGATGGGGACCTTCCGGACGGGCGACCTTGGCGGCGAAGTAAGCTGTGAAGCTGTTCGCCAGCTGATCAAAGGAGTTGACGTATCACGATGGCAATGAGACGTACCATCTGTGGGCCAGGTCGCCCAGAGATAGCGGGCACATTCGGAACCTGGTCGCGTCTGATGCCCCACACCCGGTCATGTAGATGCGGAACTTGCTCAGGTGAGTCTCGGGGTCTGACCTCCCCTCGTACAAAGGTGTTTGCGGAGGCGCAATCTTAAGCTGCACGGGGGTGAGCTCGATGTGGACCGCGAGTGGCTCGCCCGACCCGGCGATCTTTCTCTTGGCGCGTGCCCCAGATTCCAGGAACGTCTTCATGTCGTCGAGCGGGCGTTACATCACGGCCAACGCTGTTGCTTGGTCGCTCGCACCTTGGCTTTCGGAGCGGGAGCCGAGTCGATCGTGTACCAATCTCCTGACTCCACTGTTGCCGACCTCAGTTCTTCGGTGAGGAGGAGCCAGATGGCTGGTCGGCCTTCTGGGAGTCGGATACGCCGAACTCCTGGTGACGGACTCGAGCTCCATCGTCTCGTGGCTGGGGACGGACTGCCCCGGTCTCCATGACGGGTCGCTGCTTAGGCGATTAAAAACAGAGGTGCCCCGGCTAGCGAGCGCCTCTTCTTGCGAATGGGGGCCTTCTGGCGATCGCTCGGTCAGTAGCCCCTTGAACTTCTGTTTGGTCATGCGGCGGATGGCCGAGGGGGTTATAGCAGGTGGCGCGTCGAGAGCTCTCCGTCGCTCCCGTAGGATGGCCAGGGCTCCTTCGATCTGTTCCGCTGTTTGGAACTGATCGATCGAGAGGCTTGGGCCGTCCCTCGGTGGCGGGATCGAGAGTCTCGGACTGCGGCGGCTACCCTCCGCCATAGGCTGTGGCTCGTATTGAGACGGAATGAGGCGTCTCGTGGATCTGCCAGCGGCTTTCTTCGATGCAGAGGCAGAAGTCATGATTCTGAAAGCTTTCTCTGAAGAACAGTGAGTGTTTCTTCAGGTATATGCCCCGGAGAACAGTGAGTGTTCTTCGAGACGGTAGGAATAAAAATGAGGGTTAGATCGACACTTCTTCTAGCGCCAATTATTGTTGCCCGACAGGATCATCTTGGGATCTATGCTGAGGGCGCTGGATCGTTGGAATACCCATGTTGTGTTAATGGAATCTTGTGGATTCGCATTGTTGGATTCCAATAGCGGAAGTCCGTATTGTGTATTCTGTTATGCATTGTTGTTGCATATTCGATTTGTTTAATATGATACTTGTACTAGCATCGTTTTGCTAACCCCTTTGGGGGTGGATATTTGCTTTGATGTTCAGGTAGCCGAGGAGTGGGAAAGCAGCCACAGTACGGATATGACGACGAAGGGGCTCAGTGATGTTTATTGTTATTGTGTGTTGTTGCCCGAAATATTATCCGAAGATAGATATTGCTGGAATGGTCGAGTAACAGCAAATTGCGAGAGCACGTCCGTGGGGGTGTGACTAACACAAGATTTTTCGGGTTTGTTAGGCCCGGGCTTGAATGCTCTCGCGAGATGTTATTAATATCAATACGTTTGAGTACAAATATCAATGTAAGAATGCGATTACAATGAGTGTAAAAGATCCTATTTATCCAGCTCTTGAGCGAAGCTCTGCGTGTTTCGTCTCTGCCGACCGTCTTTCGTGTAAGAGGTGCTGAGAGAGAAGAAAGGCCGAGAGGTAGCTATTTCCAAGAGTAAGAAAGCTAAGTTGTGAAATGAATCAGAGAGAGTGTCAGAGAGAGTCCGAGAGCTTTCCAAGTGCAGGCAACCTTCTATTTATAGGAGCTGAGATGCTCTGTTTACTGGAGGGCGATCGCCTTTTATGTAATATAATAAGGGGCGATCGTCTTTATGTCACATGGGCTGTCTGCCTTAAACTCCGCGGCTACTACTGGCAGCCAGCTGTGCGGTCCAATGAGGAGCCGGCACGCGTCCTGAGTTGCTGTCACGGGCGGTCCCACTGTACACCTTTCGGCGGGTCTGTCGGTTGGTGGAAAGATGCTGGCAGGCTGTGGTCAACGATCCATGTGCTGCGGCGCATTTTCCGGATCTGC
Organism: Orobanche coerulescens; assembly: GCA_033398695.1. NCBI lineage: Eukaryota > Viridiplantae > Streptophyta > Magnoliopsida > Lamiales > Orobanchaceae > Orobanche > Orobanche coerulescens. The sequence continues at coordinate 110,462,215 of CM065815.1, read as the reverse complement.
ATGTGGGACTATGTCCCGAGCTTAGGCCTTTGCCGACTGGACGATCGATGGCTTCGTGCGGCATGAGGCGGTCGTCATTTGGTCGGTCACCAGGGGTCGATCGCCAAGTACCGAGAGACGATCGCCTTAGATGTCGATCGCTCGGCACCGGGACTTGTCCTGGGACCTTCGGTCGGCCAATCTGCCTTGGCTGGTGGGCTCTGGCTCGGTCGCCCAGTCTCTGAGGCAATCGCCTGTTGAGACGTATAAATCTCGACACAACATATTTGATAGCAAAACATTCCACTCCTTATTGAATAAGGATGTCGGCACTGGAAAGGTTTATAGCTCAAATATCGTTCGCAAGTCGATGAAACTTGACTGGGCATTAAGTTTATGTGAAGACTTGTATGACGTGTTCTTGGACATGGAGAGTGCCTGTTGAACGCTAATGTTTAGTGGGAGCACACATTATAGGTATGCTAATTAGATTAGTATACTCGAACCGACTCACCCTCGATTCGTCACACGAATTTCACTCCACGACAGTCAATGACGGAATCGAAAGGTTGTGATAGGTATTCGTGAACCTTCGACTTGAGGATTTAGTAGGGATGTGCTAGTGACGTCAAGATTTTCATTAGAGTAGTTCGACCCTATAAAACGGAAGGCGGGGGTCAACCTCGACGTGCATCTTGACGGGCAAGTAGCAGGTCTTACTGAATACCAAGATAGAATTCTTTCTCCCGTTAGTGAGCGGGTTAAATGTCCTATGCGGTTATTCGCAGATGAGATCATAAGTCTTTGGCCAAAGCATTGGAGCTAGTTGTATTGGATACACGAGAGCTTGATGATCTCGATTTGCATTAACGCATGCATAGCGTCAAGTACAGATAGGGTTTGACTGACCGTGACCCTATATCTTGATCGGGACATTTGAAAGAAGGGGTTATACGTATACTGGTATTCACGACAGAATGGTTCTTGAATGATCCCAATCATTCGTTCTCAGTTGGGGTACAGTGTAGGCCGCCAGGCTGGCTAGGTGGTGCTACTACTATTTGGTTCCTCCCATTGCTGACTGAGACGAACCTACCGAGTCGCGCAATAGGATTGACGACGGAATGAATCAATCTTATTCTCTCATTATGAATATTAGATATTGGATATCTAATTTGGGACATTGGATGTCTAAATCGACGTATTGGATAAATTGATTTACGACCTAATGGATTAAATAAATTACTGGGTGATTAAATTTAATTCATGAATATAATTATTTCTTAGAGAAATTAATTATGTCATTATGTATTTGATATGATTAATTAATTAGATTAATTAATCGATATAAATACATCGGAACAGAATCAGAGTTTATCTATTTGGACTCACGGGAGTTCGAAACGAAATGAACTCGTCCGATTCATCCACATAGCCGCCCCCCTCTTTTTCCACCCACCTTCATTTTGTCTTTATTCCATTCTTTATTGAGTGATAAAGACATTTGGGTCATGGTATCTTTTGATGGTGGGGTTGATCACTAATATGATAGGTTGTATCATGTGAAAAGGAATATAATAAAAGAGAAAGACTTCTCTTTTCAACTAATATGATTCCATACGTGAAGAAGAGCAGTGAGAAAAGAAAACAAAGATAGAATATTATTATTCTCAAGTCTTTCGTCTTCTTCATTTTATTCTTGAGTTCTCTTGGAGAAAATTTAAGATATATTGAGAGATATAAATTAAAACACTTAAAGTGTTATAATCAAAGATTCATCACTTGATTCTAGCCGTAACCTTAGAGGTTAATCGAGTGTTGTCGTTCTATTCATTTCTCCGGCGCGTGACAAGTAGAGACGCGTTTTTTTCGGCGTTGGATCATCCAAGGGGTTGGAGCATTTTGGATCGTTTGGGGAATACCTCAAGAGAAGGAAATCCATATAATCAACGAACGACAAGGGTATGATTTCGAATCTTCCTTTGTTTATTTCATATTCGTATATGCGTAGCTCGATCGATCCTCATAGGGATTCAGATCGAATTAATTTTCATTTTACCGCTTCCGCTGGGCCTTCGTTTTAGGCACCGAATCCCAACAGTGGTATCGGAGCAAGGTCTTGCGATCGTATATACGATATTTAGCATTTGAAATGCTTATTTTGTGATTTAGAATCATTTTGGTAATCGTAGATATTTTATTGTTCGTCGTAGTGTCGTTTTTCCGTGATTTTATGTTATGGTATAAATCAGATTTTTCTTGGAAATATGATTTATATTAATAATATTCAGATCAGGAATAACAGGATTTTAGAAATCTGCCCGAAAATGAGCTATATCGAATCGTTGGACGATTTTCCATACAGCTGCCGGGTATTGCCGAGCATGTCCGGCCCGTGGCCGGACTCTTGCTGTTTTCTGCCGAGTCCGGCCGAGCGCGTTGCTGTATCAAGCCGAGTGCTCGCTTGATCCGGCCCGACGCTTTCTGTATTCTGCCGAGTCCGGACGAGCGCGTTGCTGTATCGAGCCGAGTGCTCACTGGATCCGGCCAGACGCTTGCTGTATTCTACTGAGTCAGTGCCGAGCGCGTTGCTGTATCGAGCCGAGTGATCGCTGGATCCGACCGAGCGCTTGCTGTATCCTGCCGAGCGCGTTGCTGTATCCAGCCGAGTGCTTGCTGGATCCGGCGAGCGCTTGCTGTATCCTGCCGAGCACTTTGTTACGGGACAGGAGTTCCAAAGCCCGTGCGGCGTCCCAGAGGCCCTCACACCCTGGGACCAGCCTATCCCACATAGCATGCCTACTGGTTTCACCCTGCCATGGGCTCATGAGGGAGACGGCAGTAGCCCCCGACCAGTTGTGCCCTACCCGCAACGATCCCCTTCATAGTCAAGTCCTCGACCAGCGACAAGCTCTCCGGACTAAACCGGGTCGGCATGCCAGACTCGACCAGACCGATGCATCCAGGCAAGCAACGCCTTCACGCTAATGTCGCCCCCTATACCCCTCTTGTGGCAAGCTAACCAGAAGGCACGCCTCATTTGGACGGTCAACACAGACACGACATATCGGGTCGTGACATCCTCCCCCACCCAAATCACAGCACGCCCTCGTGCTGGGGGAGAATGTTTCTTTCCGCACACTGTATTGTCCCACGCACACAAAACAATCGTGGCCATTCACATACGGCACCATACAGTTGATGGAAAGGCTCTTCACTCGCGCGCCTCGTGCTAGCCCACAGTGCGCCACGCACATACCGCATCACCAATCGACATCAACCTTCACCCTATGCGCTTCCTGGCATTAGTACCTCGGTTGAACGACATTCCCTCAGCCGCTGCATTTTTCCTGCATGTCGAGGTTCCCACAGTGGCCCACGATGATCCACGCTCTTACACCCCGGTCACCGAAAGGTGGAGCTACCAAAAGTGCGCAATACAAGTGTGTCCACATTCCGGACCGTCTGATCGCACAAGCCTAGGACCACCTCTCATTCCGGCATAGAATCGGTTCATGTTCTCCACCTAGAAGCTTTAACAGGAGCCGCACTTTGACCGTGCCCTATTTGCACTGGCGTTCACTCCCTGCCCTCATTGGTTTCGGCAGAACATGACCACTCCCGAACCATGCCGTACTGAGAGAGGTTTCGGCTCCGATACCATTTGTCACGGGACGGGAGTTCTGAAGCCCGTTCGGCATCCCAGAGGCCCTCACACCCCGGGACTAGCCTATCCCACATAGCATGCCAACTGGTTTCGCCCTGCCATAGGCTCATCAGGGAGACGGCAGTAGCCCCCGACCAGCTGTGCCCTACCCGCAACGATCCCCTTCATAGTCAAGTCCTCGACCAGCGACAAGCTCTCCAGACTAAACCGGGTCTGCATGCATGACTCGGCCAGACCGATGCATCCGGGCAAACAACGCCTTAACGCTAATGTCGCCCCCTATACCCCTCTTGTGGCAAGCTAACCAGAAGGCACTCCTCATTTGGACGGTCAACACAGACACGACATATCGGGTCGTGACAACTTGCTGTATCCGGCCGGGTACGTGCTGTATCCTGCCGGGCGTGTACGGGCATGGTCGGGCCCTCTTTCCTGTCTGGAGCCGGGCGCATTTTGTAGGCTGCCGGGCGTGGCCTGTAGGCTGCCAGGCGTGGCCTGTAGGCTGCCGGGCAGGGTGCCTGGTGCTGCTGGGCAGTTTCCAAGCTATCGAGCACTGGGTCTCGTTTTTCAGTATATTTTTGATTATTGAATTTTCCTGTATTCAAATCATTAATTTGGAATTTTTGATGAGGGAAAACTAGAAGAAAATATTTTAAGGGTACACTACGGATGAAAATTAAATTGTCGATTATTGTTGAATTGATTGGATCAATTCTATTTATTGTTGATTATTGATTGGATCATATGTAATCTTCTCGCTTTCCATTTGTATAGTATCTATTGGATGAATGCTTTAGAATGGGGATGTGGTTCATGGACTTAGTTTGAATTCTTCGTTTTATTCGATTGGGTTGTAAAGGCCGTTTTGAGCCTATTTATTTTAATAGAAGATTTGTATAAGATGCAATTTTTTAAATGTAAAATTTATATGTAATGACGAAGACCGGAGGAAGATCCGCTCGAGTAGACGAAGATTCAAGACCGAAGACATGTAATTAGATTACGATGTTTTTGTTCTAGGAACGGTCCATGAACTGCATGTTGTTAGTTTTAGGTTGTGTATGTTTTCATATTGTATCACAAACAAACAAACCGACAAACCGCGCTTATAAACGGATTGAAATCTAAACCAGAATATTATTCTTCCGAGTATGTCGGGGTAATATTTTTGGGGAAAATTGATAAATTCCTAGACTGCATTAGATGCCTTTGGTTGTGACAAATCAGACCCCTATAAACCGTATGGGTTGCCGGGTAAGATTCAATTGCCAGACTAATAGGAGTTGACGGTTTAAACTTAGATAGTTCAGCGAGCCATAGAAACCGAATGGGTTGAGGGCAAGTGAACTAGGGGTAAAAGAAGATCAAATCATCCATTAGATGGGTTGGTATTAGACACCACTTTATAAAGAATAATAGAATAGAAACCGTGTGGGTTGCCCTCTATTAAACTTTGTAAAGAAATCGATCACCACTATGAAGTCACACAAGACTTCCGGATTTAACATGGGAGTGTGTAAATTCTGATAAAATAGTGGGAGTCGAGTTATGAATAAAGAAAGCCCTTAAATTCTTTACTCGGATCATAATTAAATAATCACTAATGAATCTTAAATTATTCTCTGCAGTTAATGAAACTCTCAATATGACAATGAACCCACTCGCTATACTACTTGAAAAGAATGTCCTGACTGGTCCGAACTATGTGGACTGGCTTTGGAACTTGAGGATTGTCCTAACTATGGAAATGTTGGGATACGTCTTGGAGGCGGACATCCTAGCGGCTCCTGTAAGAACTCGAGCCAATCAGGAAGATGTCGATGCCTATGAGAAATGGGTAAAAGACGACATAAGAGTGCGAGGGTACATGTTAGGCTCAATGACCAATGAGCTTCAACGTGCCCATGAAAAGATGACGTCTTCGAGAGCCATCTTATCGCACCTGGCTGAGCTCTATGGAGAGCATAGCCGAACTGCTAGATATGAGATATCAAAGCAATTATTCGGCGCCAGGATGAAGGAAGGAGAGAGGGTTGGGGACCACGTCCTCAAAATGATATCCATGATCGAGAGATTGGAGGCTCTTGATTTTAAAATGGATACTTCTCTCCAAACCGACCTTATCCTACAGTCTCTTCCTGATTCCTTCTCAAAGTTTGTTATAAACTTTAACTGTAATGAGATTGCATGTAATTTAGCTGGGCTAATGAACAAACTTGTGACCGCTCAGTCTCAAATGAAGACTCCGTGAATGAAGGAGTCTGCTCTTGTGATTTGTTCTGGACCTCGGAGGTCTAAGAATAAGAAGAAAAAGACCAAGAAGCAAACTGGACCACAAGTTAAAGACCTTAAGGGAGAGGGCAAGGCCCCGATAGTTCTAAGGAGCAAAAAGAAAGACGCTTGTCTCAAGTGCGGTGAGCTGGGTCACTGGGCTAGAGAGTGTCCGATTCTTCATGGCACTTCAGGGAGCCTGGAGCTAGAGAAGTAATGGTCACTGTCGGAAGCGGGCATAGTGTCGAGGCAACCGACATAGGATCACTTCTTTTGGATTTAGAATCTGGGTTTGTTCTGACTTTAGAAGATGTACTTGTTTTGCCCAAGGGGCATAAAAACATTGTATTCATTCCGGTCATGGACCGAAAAGGCTTTTCATTTTTCATTGGTGATGGTTCATGCAAAATTTATTTCAAAAATAAACTAGTGGGTACTGCTACATTGTTAAATGGATTGTATCATCTAAATCTCAGCAACAAAGTAGTTGTGTATACTATGACTAGAAAACGTGGTAGGGATGAAACTAATCAAGTTTTGAAATGGCATCTTAGACTTGGTCATATTGGTCAGACCAAGGTGTACAAGATGGAAAAAGATGGACTTATGGGTCCATTGGGATCGGATCCCTTTCCTACTTGTGAATCTTGCCTTAAAGGTAAAATGACTAAGTCCCCCTTCACAGGGACTTTTGAAAGAGCCACTGATAAACTGGGATTAATCCATACCGACGTTTGTGGTGCTTTGGAAGTAGCACGTGACGGATATCAATATTTCATTACGTTTACAGATGATCATACTAGGTATGGTTATGTATACTTGATGAAACATAAATCCGAGGCCTTTGAGAAATTCCAGGAATTCAAAGCCCTAGCCTAGAAACAGACTGGTAATCATATTAAAGCACTTCGGTCGGACCGAGGTGGCGAGTATATGAGTATGGAGTTTGACGAGTTCCTTAAGGAACATGGAATAGTTTCACAACTAACACCTCTAGGTACTCCTCAGTTAAATGGTGTGTCAGAAAGAAGGAACCGGACTTTGTTGAACATGGTTCGTTCCATGTTGGGCTATACTGACTTACCGATTTACCTGTGGGGGTATGCACTCCTAACTACCGCTTAAATCTTGAACAGATGTCTTTCCAAATCCGTTCCTAAAACTCCACATGAGATGTGGGAGGGTAGGAAACCAAGTCTTAATCATATTAGGATTTGGGGATGTCCCGCCTATGTCAAGAAGACTAAGGTGGAGAAGTTGGAAGCTAGGTCCGCGAAGGGACATTTCATTAGATTCCTGTCTGGGACGATGGGTTATCTATTCTACATACCCAAAGATCGAAAGATCGCTGTTGCTTTGCATGCACACTTCCTGTAAGATGAGTTCATTCAGGAGACACCTGTGCAAGAATTTTGAATCGAACCTTCTGTAAACATAAGTACAACCACCTCGTAGGTATAGTAGGGTGTCTCAATTACCTGAGATGTATAGTTTTATGCACTTGGATGAACTGGGTTTCTACGAAGTTCCAGGTGATAAACAAGAGACCGACCCGCGGCCAAATGACCTAGCAATGGTGGATGTAGACTCCATGAAATAGACTGTAGCAGTCTTCATGTAGTTGGAACCTTCGTTTTGACGAGGCACTCAAAGAGTTTGCCTTCATTCAAAATGAGGAGGAACCTTGTGTATACAAGAGGGTTAGTGGGAGCAAGATCGGATTCTTAGTACTATATGTGGATGACATTCTACTAATAGGTAATGATGTGGGAATGCTCAGTTCTGTGAAAGCTTGGCTTTCGAGTAATTTCTCCATGAAAGACTTGGGAGAAGCCACCTATATTCTTGGTATTCGGCTCTACCGGGATAGAACAAAGAGAACAATAGGTCTTTCTCAAGCCCTCTATATAGATAAAATCTTAAAGCGATTTAAGATGGATGATTCTAAAAGAGGGTTCCTACCGATGCGACATGGAATAAAAATCTCCTTGAAGATGTGTCCTCAAAGTGAGGAACAACGAAAGGAAATGAGTAATATACCATATGCTTCGGCCGTGGGTAGCCTTATGTATGCTATGTTGTGTACGAGACCTGACATTGCGCATGCCGTAAGCGTGGTGAGTAGGTTTCAGGCAAACCCAGGTAGGGAATATTGGACTTCCGTAAGGAACTTTCTCAAGTACTTTAGAAGGACTAGAGATCTGGTTCTTATATATGGCGGTGGAGAACTGAATGTAATGGGATTCACTGTATTGAACTTCAAAGGACATAAAGACGATTCTATGTCTACTTCTGGATACATTTACTCTTAATGGAGGAGCAGAATCTTCGCATAGTGCCCAGTATAGCGCGACTGCTAAATTCCACATGTTAGGCTGAGTATAAAGCGGCCTCGGGGGCCTCCAAAGGATGGACTTAGAAGTTACTGGCTAAACTTCACATGACACTTTGTGCTGCGCTGCCAAAGCGGTAGTACAGGCCTAGGAGCCGAGGATTCATAACAGTACCAAACATATTGAGAGAGAGTATCATCTCGTGAGAGAATTTGTTCGCAAAGAGATACATTGTGCTGCATAGAGTAGAGTCAGCCGACTACGTCGCTGATCCACTGACCAAACCACTTTCTCAGATTAGCTTAGAGCGTCATCTGGAGAACATAGGTATTAGATACCATAGCGTGTGGCATTGAGTGCAAGTGGGAGATTGTTGGGAGTATGCCCTCGAATGCCACTCAGAGGATATTGAGTGAGGACATTGTACTTGTAATTATGTAAATCATCAATATAAGGCAATGAATGTTTCTTTATTTACTGGTAGTTACTCGCGTTCCTAACTCATAAATATACGTATAGAAACTAGTCCATGTATTTGAGAGCAAAACGTTCCACTCCTTATTGGATAAGGAGGTCGGCACTGGAAAGGTTTATAGCTCAAATACTTAATCGTTCGCAAGTCGATGAAACTTGACTGGGCATTAAGTTTATGTGAAGACTTGTATGACGTGTTCTTTGACATGGAGAGTGCCTGTCGAACACTAATGTTTAGTGGGAGCACATGTTATAGGTATGCTAATTAGATTAGTATACTCGAACCGACTCACCCTCGATTCGTCACACGGATTTCACTCCGAGACAGTCAATGACAGAATCGAAAGGTTGTGATAGGTATTCGTGAACCTTCGACTTGAGGATTTAGCAGGGATGTGCTTGTGACGTAAATATTTTCATTAGAGTAGTTCGACCCTATAACCGGAAGGCGGGGGTCAACCTCGACGTGCATCTTGACGGGCAAGTAGCAGGTCATACTGAATACCAAGATAGAATTCTTTCTCCCGTTAGTGAGCGGGTTAAATGTCCTATGCGGTTATTGGCAGATGAGATCATAAGTCTTTAGCCAAAGCATTGGAGCTAGTTGTATTGGATACACGAGAGCTCGATGATCTCGATTTGCATTAACGCATGCATAGCATCAAGTACAGATAGGGTTTGACTGATCGTGACCCTATAACTTGATCGGGACATTTGAAAGAAGGGTTTATACGTATACTGGTATTCACGACAGAATAGTTCTTGAATGATCCCAATCATTCGTTCTCACTTGGGGTACAGTGTAGGCCGCCAGGCTCGCTAGGTGGTGCTACTACTCTTTGGTTCCTCCCATTGCTGACTGAGGCGAACCTACCGAGTCGCGCAATAGGATTGACGAAGGAATGAATCAATTTTATTCTCTCATTATGTGTAATACCCGGTTGTAATTCAGTAATTATCATTCAGTATTTATCATTCTGTAATTGATACTCAGTAATTTTCACTCATTATTAATCATTTGTCACTCAGATTCAGTCATGGTATTCATCATTCAGAGTAATTGTATCGTGTATCAATCGTCATTCATCATTAATCTGATTGGAGTTTCGTGCCGTGTTTATCATCATTGTCATTTTCGTTGCGAGCTGTGCGTGAGGGGTAGCGCACGCTACGTACTCCTTTTAGCGTACGCTAATTGGGTATAGGTAGTGCACGCTACCACTCAGCTTTAGTGCACGCTAGGGTTGCCCTGGATGTAGTCCAGAAGGTACTGGACTGCAGGTGAGTTATAAGTAGCGCACGCTACGAATGGTAAGTAGCGCACGCTAGTGAGTTGTAGTAGCGCACGCTAATATGTGGTGTAGCGCGCGCTAAGGATAGATCAGGTTGAGTCCAGTGGCTACTGGACTGCACTGGATTAATTCATAGCACATGCTATGCGTGATATTTAGCGTACGCAATCGATGTTTTAGCGCGCGCTAATCGTTGGTTGTAGCGCACGCTATCGAGGTCAGATCAGAGGACAGGCAGTTTCTGGATTCCAGTACTGGGCATCAAATTATTCGTTAGCGCACGCTAACTATGAGCATTAACGCACGCTAATGATATGGTCGTAGCGCACGCTACAAAAAGTTACGTAGCGCGCGCTACCGTTTTCGGACAGTGGGTACTGGAATACCCAAATTTCCCGTTAGCGCACGCTACGCATTAGGGCTAGTGCACGCTAACTTGGACTGACTATAAATTGGACAGTTTAGTCAGAGTTCGTCATTTATCATTCTAATCTCTTTCTCTCGTCGGTTCTTGGCGATTTGGGCGATTTTGAGTGTATCCTTCAAGGTGTAATCATCAATCATCATCTTCAAGTCTTTGAGTTGGATTAATCATCACTTCATCATCTCCAAACATCGAATCAAAGGTATTAATTTCTTGGATCTAGAATTTCGGATTTTTGGGTTTTTCCTTCCGATTTCTTCGTGTAAGCTTGGATTATCATTGGAATATGTTAGTTACGGATTATCTACCTTGGATAAATATATTCCTACGGATTTAGTGATTATTTTCGGAATTATTTCAAGAACCCTTGGGGTTGACTTCGGTTAATTGGGGATTTTCCGATTGATGTTGTTGTAGTCATGAATTATGGATTCCTAATGGATTATTGATATCATTGAAGTGTTTTGTTGGTTCGAAATACTCAATTTGGTGTTGGTTTCGACATATTCGGGATTGGATATTTCCGAAGTTGTGTGGTTGTTTGTGTATTCGTTGGAATGCCCTATGAGTTTGATTATCGTTGTTTCGACCTTTGGGTTAGTCGTGTTTTGTTGCTTGATACGCATATTGAACGATTGTTGGTAATTATTGTTATTCAAGGTTGTTCGAGCGACCGGTGTTTCCCTTAGGACGTTGTTCGTGGACGGACATTCTTCATCGGTATTGTGTAAGTTAATTCTTACTCGGTTAAAAGGATACTCATTCCTTTTGTTGTTGATTGCTCATAATCATAATTCATTCATCATAATATTAATCATTTTGAGACTTGTAATTATCGAATAATCATTTTATTCACGAGGAACGACGGTTCCAAATCATTTCATTGGGTTATCAATCACGTCACTATTACTTTCATATCGGTGAGTCATCTTGGCCTTGTCTAATTATTATTTATTGATATTCATCATGGTCATTCTCGTTCATGTGACCTTTCGGGTTCATATTGCGTGGCCGGGTGTGGCTGTGTGGAATTTTTAGTCGGGCACACGATGGTCATGTATTGGGTTCACCGATACATCGGACCGTGCACACGGTAACGCTTACCTCCGTGAGACTAATTAGGTACAAGGACGGGTGTGTCCGGTCATTCGTCTTGTACACTTGCACAGAACATTACGGGCGTACTATGATACTCCTCTTGGCGTAATTCATAATTAAGAATATTTCATAACTTCGCTAATTCATGATTGTGTAATTTCAACTCTTGAGGATTGTTGTTCTCAGTAATCGACTTCGTTGGGGATTTTGTTTTCGTGTCACGGCAAGTCAAAGTCACTGGGAGAGCAGGTAGACGGCGACTAGTCCGATGATACTAGTAGGGGGCCCCAGTCATTCCGTTTGTTCAGTCATTTTCAGTCATTTCAGTCATTCCGTCATTTGTATTTTTCCGCTGCAAATTCCGTTTGAGATGTTTATTTATTCAGGGTGGTGTATTTTATCTTCATATAAAATATAATAGTATTCTGTTTTGTCCTGGTGTAATGTACTTAAACTCCTCATCGGAGTATTTGGTAATATAATGTGGTTCGGTACTACACTTATATTATTTAATTCATCATTTTCATTCGCCTGGTGGGTCCCAGTCGGGGATTCACGGCACTGTAATATCCGCCTAGTTTGGGGTGTTACAGAGTTGGTATCGGAGAGTGGTTTTGAATACTACCCTCCAAGTCATGTCTCGTTTGAAATCATCGTCATTGGACTAGTATCATTGGACTTTCGCGTCACGTGTGACCTGTGCAAATGCCGAGCCAATCAGACTAAGAACTGTAAGATTTCTAATGCCATGGTATAATTTCTGGCATTAATCATTCATTCATAATTCATCAGTTAACAATCCTCAATCATCATTGTCACTTTGACCAGGACGGTCAGGTTAACTCATTAATCACTCAATTCATTTCATTATTCAGTTGTTGATCAGGAAGATCAAATCATTAATCTTGTTAACTCATTCAAGATAATCATTTCAATAACTTCATCAGATAATCATGTCACGTCAATTAATCATTCATGTAATCGCTGTATTTGAGCGCGTATGCTCATTTTCATCATTTCATAATATAATCATAATGTGATACTCATGCGAGATATATAATCATCATATGACTTTCCACTTCGCATGGAAAGGGCCGGCAGAGGACGTGGAGGACGAGGCCGTGGAGCGGGCCGAATCCCGAGAACTCGTGTGAATACACGCAAACGCGAGGAATAATGCTAATTCATCGAGCAATGACGCCGCCACTCATTCACTGACACGATCATTCACTATCGGGAGTCGCACTGACACGGCTCGACCGAGGGTGTCCGGTCGACCCACTCGCTTTTATGCAGGGCATGATGGCCCAAATGACACAGATGGCTCAGTTGATGGAGACGATGCATAACTCCGTCAATCAAAATCAGCAGGCTCCTCCGCCGCCACCTCAGAGGCAAGAGAGGAATGTGAGTAATATCATCGGCGATACCTCTCGCCAGAGGCCACCTACTTTTGAGGGCTCGTCTGAGCCGGCAAATATCATTCATTGGATCGAGCATTTCGAGAAGCTGTTTGCTATGGTAGAGTGTCCCGAGGGACACAAAGTTTCTGTTGCGGCCTACTACCTGGGTAAGAGCGCACATTCTTGGTGGTTGTCGTTGAAGCACACCGAAGGATCTTGTACTTGGGATCAGTTCAAGACTCTCATGATGGAGAGGTATTATCCGGCCCCACTCAGAGAGGCCAAGCTGTCAGAATTACTCACCCCCGACCCCTCAACAGACGAGGATGTTCTCGCCATTGCCGAGAAATTTCAGGAACTTCTTCCTTTCGCCTCATCCATCATTCATTCAGAGGCGGATAAGATCAAGTATTTCAAGAAGAGGTCAAAACCCCGTATGAGACTTCAAGCCATTTAATCATAATTGCACCACGTTGGCCGAATTCATTGAGAAAGCTCTCACCTACGAGCTTCGCTAAGGAAATTGCTAAGCAAAGAACCTTCGTCGCTAGCAAGAAATCGAAGAATCGTAATCACCAAGGCGGCCGACAACTTTCAAGAAACCTCGTGCGGGCTCGCTTTTTCGAGCGACCTCCGTGTCGCCTAAACCCGCGGAATCTCGGTCTCGAGCGGCGTTCGGCCATCACTGTTATAATCATGGAACTTGGTCACCTCGGTACCAAGTGTCCGAGGCGTACTATCACATGTCATAATTGTGGAATTGCCGGGCATAAGGCCCGTTTTTGCCGTAGGGACTCCAAACCTACTCGGACGTCATCTCAAGCACCTAAGCAACTATTCGTAATCAAAGCCACTTCAATCGGCGTCGTTTAAAACGACAGAGCAACTAAAGGTGGAGCTTTTAGCCATCGACGGAGCGTCCGGAACTAGCAAGCCCGGATTTATGAGATGAAGAAGACCGATGATCCGAGGCCCGAATGATCTCGTGTACACTCGATATTCTATCTCAACTGTGTGTACCCTTTTTGATACCGTGCATCGCATTTATTCATTTCCGAGTCATGTTTGAGTAGACTACGTGCAGGTAGTGCTACTAGTTGTGAGCCTTATGTCATTGGCCTACCCGATGGTAGACGAATTATCGTAATCGTGAGATTCGTAATTGTCCGATCTGGGCCATGGTGGTGTATGGCCAGCGGACCTAATCGTGGTAGATTTGCCGAGGGACGACATCATCTTGGGTATTGATTGGATGGATCGTCATGATGCCATCATTAGTGTCCGTAAGCGTTTGGTCACTATCATTTCGCATTTATGGGGTTGAATGTGTGTTTCAGGGAGGTAATCCCGGCTATTCTGGTAAGGTCATTAATTCGATGAAAGCAGTGAAATTACTCAATCAGGGGTGTGTTGGTTATTGGTGCTTTATGACCAAAACCGAGAAATCATCAGTAATATTGGCGGATATTCCGGTAGTGAGGGAATATGCCGATGTTTTCCGCATTTAGTTACTGGTTTGCCTCCACAGAGGGATGTGGAATTCACGATTGAGTTGGAGCACGGTACGTCCCGATATCGAAGGCACTGCATCGATGGCCCCGACCGAAATGCAGGACTTAAAGAACCAACTTGAGGAGTTGTTCGAGAAAGGTTATATCCGACCGAGTGCGTCCCCGTGGGGAGCACCAGTGTTGTTTGTCAAGAAGAAGGATGGTTCATTCCGTTTATGTATTGATTATCGGGAGTTGAACAGGGTGACGATCAAGAATAAGTATCCCTTACCCCGTATTGATGATCTCTTAGATCAACTTCAGGAGCTTCAAGATTTTCCAAGATCGACTTAAGGTCCTGGATACCATCGCCATGGATCCGAGAATCGGACATCGCGAGGACGGCGTTTCGAACACGCTATGGTCATTATGAGTTTGTGGTTATGCCGTTCGGATTGACTAATGCACCTGCGGTATTCATGGAGTTAATGAATCGGGTTTTTATCGACTTTTTGGATCAGTTTGTTGTTGTCTTCATCGATGACATTTTGATTTATTCTCGTGACCGGGAGGAACACGAGTTTCACCTTCATCAAGTGCTCGACGTGTTGAGACGAGAACAACTTTATGGGAAGTTCTCCAAATGTGAGTTCTGGATGTCCGAAGTGACTTTTCTCGGACATGTAATTTCATCAGACGGAGTTCGTGTCGACCCTCAGAAGACGGAGGCTATTCGAGATTGGCTACCTCCGAAGAGCGTTAAGGAAATCCGAAGTTTCCTCGGATTAGCGGGTTATTATCGGCGATTTGTGGAAGGATTTTCTAAAATCGCTCAACCCTTGACGAACTTATTGCGGAAGGATAAGAAATACACGTGGTCCGACGCGTGTCAACGGAGTTTTGAGGAACTCAAGAGCCGGTTAATGTCAGCACCTGTACTTTCCTTGCCGCAGGGGACGGAAGGATTTGTGGTCTATAGTGATGCGTCCGGACAGGGTCTCGGATGTGTGCTCATGCAGAACGGGAAGGTTATTGCCTATGCTTCACGGCAATTGAGACCTTACGAGGTTAATTATCCGACACACGACCTGGAGCTAGCAGCCGTGGTGTTCGCTTTGAAAATTTGGCGTCATTATCTTTATGGCGTTACCTGTCAGATATTCACCGATCATAAGAGTTTAAAGTATATATTTACTCAGAAGGAGTTAAATATGCGTCAGAGACGGTGGTTGGAATTAATCAAAGATTATGATATCGAGATCCTCTATCACCCGGGCAAGGCGAACGTCGTCGCCGACGCCTTGAGTCGTAAGTCCGTTCAGGAGCAGATGCTTGCCCGTTTAACAGTTCAGAAGGAGCTTCAGCAGGAATTCCTTAGACCCGAGATCGAGGTCTGGCTTCAGCGAGTTCAGGGGCAGCTTTGTATGTTAGAGATTTCATCGTCACTCGAGGAGGCAATCCGAGAGAATCAGGGTTCAGACCCATCATTGTTGCGCATCCGAGAGGATGTGGCTCAGGGGAAAGCCCCTGGATTTGTGGTCCACGAGGATGGACTTTTGAGGTTTAAGAATCGGTTGTGCGTACCGGCAAATGTCGAGTTGAAAAACTCGATTTTGAAAGAAGCTCATGCTACCCCTTATTCTGTTCATCCGGGGTCTAGCAAGATGTACAAGGACTTGAAACAAAATTACTGGTGGAGTAATATGAAGCGAGAAGTCGCAGAATTTGTTTCGAGATGCTTAACCTGTCAACAAGTTAAGATTGAACATCAGCGACCGGCAGGTATGCTGAAACCTCTTCCTATTCCCGAATGGAAGTGGGAAGACATTTCTATGGATTTCATCACGAGTTTGCCGACGAGTCGTCGTGGCATGAATACGATCTGGGTGATCGTGGACCGCTTAACTAAATCAGCTCATTTCCTTGAGATCAAGGAGACATGGGGTCCCGAGAGACTTGCTCAACTGTTCATCAAAGAGATAGTCAGACTGCACGGTACTCCTAAAAGTATCGTTTCCGATCGTGACGGACGGTTTGTGTCTCATTTTTGGAAATCAGTTCATCGAGCTATGGGGACCCAGCTTAATCTCAGTACCGCTTTTCATCCTCAGTCCGACGGACAATCAGAGAGGACCATTCAGACATTAGAGGACATGTTGAGGGCATGCGTCCTCGATTGGAAAGACGATTGGGAAGCCCAACTACCATTGATCGAGTTCACGTATAATAATAGTTGGCATGCTTCGATCAAGATGGCACCTTACGAGGCCTTGTATGGTCGTCGTTTTCGATCTCCGTTGTGTTGGGACGACTTATCAGAATCAATCGGCACCGAGCCCGATATGCTTATAGCCGCCCGTGAGAAGGTAGCTTTGATCAGGAGTCGTTTGTTGACCGCTCAGAGTCGACAGAAATCATATGCAGATAACCGTCGTCGACCATTAGAGTTCGAGGATGGTGACCATGTGTTGGTCAAGGTATCCCCGAGTCGTGGTGTCTTCCGTTTTGGGAAGAGGGGAAAGTTGAGTCCGAGATTCAATGGACCGTTGGAGATTTTGGATCGAGTAGGCGAGTTAGCTTATCGATTGGCTTTACCTCCGGCGTTGAGCCGAATTCATAATGTGTTTCACGTCTCTCAGTTGCGGAAGTATGTTGCCGACCCGAGTCACATACTTCAGTTCGACGAAATCGAGATCGCCGACGATCATTCATATGAGGAGCATCCTATGCGAGTTTTAGAACGACGAATCAAACAGTTGAGGAATAAGATGATTCCTTTGGTTAAAATTCAGTGGTCTAGACACGGAGTCGAAGAGGCTACTTGGGAAACCGAGGATAGTATGCGGGAGAGTTATCCCGAGTTGTTTGACCATTAGTTTCGGGGACGAAACTCTTTTAAGGGGGGGTGTATGTAATACCCGGTTGTAATTCAGTAATTATCATTCAGTATTTATCATTCAGTAATTGATACTCAGTAATTTTCACTCATTATTAATCATTTGTCACACAGATTCAGTCATGGTATTCATCATTCAGAGTAATTGTATCGTGTATCAATAGTCATTCATCATTAATCTGATTGGAGTTTCGTGCCGTGTTTATCATCATTGTCATTTTCGTTGCGAGCTGTGCGTGAGGGGTAGCGCACGCTACATACTCCTTTTAGCGTACGCTAATTGGGTATAGGTAGCGCACGCTAACACTCAGCTTTAGCGCACGCTAGGTTGCCACAGGCCGCATCCGTAAGGTACCGACCGCAGTGAGTTATAAGTAGCGCACGCTACGAATGGTAAGTAGCGCGCGCTAGTGAGTTGTAGTAGCGCACGCTAATATGTGGTGTAGCGCGCGCTAAGGACAGATCAGGTTGAGTCCAGTGGCTACTGGACTGCACTGGATTAATTCATAGCGCACGCTATGCGTGATATTTAGCGTACGCAATCGATGTTTTAGCGCGCGCTAATCGTTGGTAGTAGCGCACGCTATCGAGGTCAGATCAAAGGACAGACAGTTTCTGGATTCCAGTACTGGGCATCAAATTATTCGTTAGCGCACGCTAACTATGAGCATTAACGCACGCTAATGATATGGTCGTAGCGCACGCTACAAAAAGGTACTTAGCGCGCGCTACCGTTTTCGGACAGTGGGTACTGGAATACCCAAATTTCCCATTAGCGCACGCTACGCATTAGGGCTAGCGCACGCTAACCTGGACTGACTATAAATTGGACAGTTTAGTCAGAGTTCGTCATTTATCATTCTAATCTCTTTCTCTCGTCTGTTCTTGGCGATTTAGGCGATTTTGAGAGTATCCTTCAAGGTGTAATCATCAATCATCATCTTCAAGTCTTTGAGTTGGATTAATCATCACTTCATCATCTCCAAACATCGAATCAAATGTATTAATTTCTTGGATCTAGAATTTCGGATTTTTGGGTTTTTCCTTCCGATTTCTTCGTGTAAGCTTGGATTATCATTGGAATATGTTAGTTACGGATTATCTACCTTGGATAAATATATTCCTACGGATTTAGTGATTATTTTCGGAATTATTTCAAGAACCCTTGGGGTTGACTTCGGTTAATTGGGGATTTTCCGATTGATGTTGTTGTAGTCATGAATTATGGATTCCTAATGGATTATTGATATCATTGAAGTGTTTTGTTGGTTTGAAATACTCAATTTGGTGTTGGTTTCGACATATTCGGGATTGGATATTTCCGAAGTTGTGTGGTTGGTTGTGTATTCGTTGGAATGCCCTATGAGTTTGATTATCGTTGTTTCGACCTTTGGGTTAGTCGTGTTTTGTTGCTTGATACACGTATTGAACGATTGTTGGTAATTATTGTTATTCAAGGTTGTTCGAGCGACCGGTGTTTCCCTTAGGACGTTGTTCGTGGACGGACATTCTTCATCGGTATTGTGTAAGTTAATTCTTACTCGGTTAAAAGGATACTCTTTCCTTTTGTTGTTGATTGCTCATAATCATAATTCATTCATCATAATATTAATCATTTTGAGACTTGTAATTGTCGAATAATCATTTCATTCACGAGGAACGACGGTTCCAAATCATTTCATTGGGTTATCAATCACGTCACTATTACTTTCATATCGGTGAGTCATCTTGGCCTTGTCTAATTATTATTCATTGATATTCATCATGGTCATTCTCGTTCATGTGACCTTCCGGGTTCATATTGCGTGGCGGGTGTGGTGTGTGGAATTTTTAGTCGGGCACACGATGGTCATGTATTGGGTTCACCGATACATCGGACCGTGCACACGGTAACGCTTACCTCCGTGAGACTAATTAGGTACAAGGACGGGTCTGTCCAGGTCATTCGTCTTGTACACTTGCACGTAACATTACGGGCGTACTATGATACTCCTCTTCGGCGTAATTCATAATTAAGAATATTTCATAACTTCGCTTAATTCATGATTGTGTAATTTCAACTCTTGAG
This sequence comes from Orobanche coerulescens, assembly GCA_033398695.1. Taxonomy (NCBI): domain Eukaryota; kingdom Viridiplantae; phylum Streptophyta; class Magnoliopsida; order Lamiales; family Orobanchaceae; genus Orobanche; species Orobanche coerulescens. The sequence goes on along the minus strand of CM065815.1, from coordinate 110,442,820 downwards.
GATTGTTGTTCTCAGAATCGATTTCGCTGGGGATTTTGTTTTCGTGTCACGGCAAGGCAAAGGCACGGAAGAGCATGTTGACGGCGACGAGTCCCGTGATACTAGTAGGGGCCCTATCATTCCGTTTGTTCTACCATTTTCACTATTTCAGTCATTCCGTCATTTGTATTTTTCCGCTGCAAATTCCGTTTGAGATGTTTATTTATTCAGGGTGGTGTATTTTATCTTCATATAAAATATACTAGTATTCTGTTTTGTCCTGGTGTAATGTACTTAAACTCCTCATCGGAGTATTTGGTAATATAATGTGGTTCGGTACTACAATTATATTATTTAATTCATCATTTTCATTCGCCTGGTGGGTCCCAGTCGGGGATTCACGGCACTGTAATATCCGCCTAGTTTGGGGTGTTACGTTATGAATATTAGATATTGGATATCTAATTTGGGACATTGGATGTCTAAATCGACGTATTGGATAAATTGATTTACGGCCTAATGGATTAAATAAATTACTGGGTGATTAAATTTAATTCATGAATATAATTATTTTTTAGAGAAATTAATTATGTCATTATGTATTTGATATGATTAATTAATTAGATTAATTAATCGATATAAATACATCGGAACGGAATCAGAGTTTATCTGTTTAGACGCACGGGAGTTCGAAACGAAATGAACTCGTCCGATTCATCCACATAGCCGCCCCCCTCTTTTTCCACCCACCTTCATTTTGTCTTTATTTCATTCTTTATTGAGTGATAAAGACATTGGGGTCATGGTATCTTTTGATGATGGGGTTGATCACTAATATGATGAGTTGTATCATGTGAAAAGGAATATAATAAAAGAGGAAGACTTCTCTTTTCAACTAATATGATTCCATACGTGAAGAAGAGCAGTGAGAAAAGAAAAGAGAGAGAGAATATTATTCTTCTCAAGTCTTTCATCTTCTTCATTTTATTCTTGAGTTCTCTTAGAGAAGATTTAAGATATATTGAGAGATATAAATTAAAACACTTAGAGTGTTATAATCAAAGCTTCATCACTTGATTCTAGCCGTAACCTTAGAGGTTAATCGAGTGTTGTCATTATGTTCGTTTCTCCGGTGCGTGACAAGTAGAGACGCGGTTTTTTCGGCGTTGGATCATCCAAGGGCTTGGAGCATTTTGGATCGTTTGGGGAATAGCTCAAGAGAAGGAAATCCATATAATCAATGGACGACAAGGGTATAATTTAGAATCTTCCTTTGTTTATTTTATATTCGTATATGCGTAGCTCGATCGATCCTCGTAGGGATTCGGATCGAATTAATTTTCGTTTTACCGCTTCCGCTGGGCCTTCGTTTTAGGCACCGAATCCCAACAGTATAAATAGGGGCTCAAAGTCGGTTGAAAATCAATACTTATCCGGACAGATGGAAATCCTTATCCGGACAGCTGGCCGAGAAGCTTCTGTCGGTCGTGACCGACCTTATCCGGACAGCTGGACAACCTTATCCGGACAGCTGGCCGAGAATCTTCTGTCGGTCATGATCGACCTTATCCAGAGCCTTATCCGGACAGCGCCGAGAAACTTTTGTCGGTCGTGACCGGCAGATGTCCGTCAACTTGGCTCGGATGATTCGACCCCTTCCCGGTGTCCAAATTCGATTTTTCGACCTGTTCCGGACTCGTCGGAGTTAAATCTTCGATATTCTCAGAACGGATTTTCAATAATAGTAATAAAATAATTTAGTATTATTTTTGTAATATAAGTGTTCTGTAATGAAAATTTTATCGTATCAAATCGTCGAAACTTTTCGAAATCACTTTCATAAATTTAAAAATGATCCTTATAATTTATTTTGAAATCTTTTCTTTTTAAATCCTTCATTTATTCTAGGAACGCATCGGGCTAAGTATCGGACAACCTGTAAATATTAAAAAATCAAAATCCATGATCGTTAGCCAAATAAATAGCATTTTAATAAGTCTTTGAATTTTTGGGGCGTTACAATCCTTCCCCCTTTAAAAAATTTCGTCCTCGAAATTGAGCTTCGTAAGGAACTTTGAAATTCTGTATCAAACTTTTTATGAGTATTTTCATCAATAACTTTAAAAATATTGTGTCAGGCAAAACATCACTTTGAAACCTTTCTTTGAAATCAAATTTTGTTCCTTTACGATAACATTTAAACCTTCACATATCCTTTCAAATCTTTTGCTGACACAATCGTTCTATACTCATACCGAAATTTTTAAGTCTTCATAAAAGAGTGAGTGCTTGAAAACATTAACTCGGAGTCGACATTGGGCAGCAGCGATGAACCATATATTCCCCCAAAAATATAATCATGCCTTAATTATTCGTTATACTTTCAAAAAAAAAGTTTTGAAATATCTTGTTTTGTATAAGTAAATCTTTTTAAACCTCCTAAGCTGTATAGTCCCATACCTATACAGTCTTGGAATACCTCTCGTTCTGGTGAGAATTTGGTTCAGTTATAGTCCCCTCCGCCTAGAATCCTTGTCAGGAGCCGCTCGTTGTCCGTGCCCTTTTTCTTATTACACCAGCGATCACTCCCCTTTCTCGGATCCGCTCATTGTCCATGCCCTTTTATTATTGCACCGGCGATCACTCCCCGCCCTCGTCGGCCCCGGGTGTCACATGTTCACCAGCTTCCGCTTGGTTCATCCCCAAATCTCACCGTACTAAGAGAGGTCTTGCTTCGATACCATTCCGTATCGCCCTGGATTTCTTAATTAAAAAGCACGTTACACCGCTTAATTTTTTTTATATATAAATTTGGAGGACTTACGGAAGCGTTTTAGTAAGTAAATCTTCAATAAAGTCGTTTATTCAAACATCAGTACAGTTTTACAAAAACATGGGAAATCATATATTCGGACATAGTCCGTTGAAATTATATTCGTTGAAGAACATCAAGTGTTTCGTACAAATATAACAATTACGTCGACAACATCTTTTATTATTTAGAATTTCATCGTGTTGGGAGTATGTATTCATCTTCTACTTGTCCCGTTCGTCGATTCCTTAGCCTGAAAAATGTAAACGACGAGGTGTGAGTACGCGAGCATTCTCAGTGAGATTAAACACTTATAAATCGTCAAAATCATATTGTGTAATGCACATAAAACATTTTTATTTGTGTGAGACTCGTCTCGGATTTCTTTCATTCTTTCGACCCCTCTCGGGTCGTCATGTTACATGACACAACAATGACCATAACATATTAAAACAGTATAACCTCACCTCGTTTGCGGAAATCTTGAAATATCTTCCTTTGAATTTGGCTCGGTTGTCCTTCTTCGATCCCGGATACGCTGCTCCTAGCACTTGAAAATACTTTTTCATATTTCCGGCCATAAATTCTTGATGTAAAATCTGAAATCTCTTTGAGGACTTTTACAAACACCTTTGAAAATGGTCAGGTTTGAGCTTTCTGTTTGATCAGGCTTTTTGAGGGCCTTTAAATTTTTGGAAGGGAAATATGTTATGGGCGTTCTACAGTAGAGGTCCAGAGCTTTCATATGATATAAGATATGTACAAAAATACGTTCAGAAACTTGTATAAATAGGGGCTCAAAGTCGGTTGAAAATCAATACTTATCCAGACAGATGGAAAGCCTTATCCAGACAGCTGGCCGAGAAGCTTCTGTCGGTCTTGACAGACCTTATACGGACAGCTGGACAGCCTTATCCGGACAGCGCCGAGAAACTTCTGTCGGCCGTCCGGCAGATGTACGTCAACTTGGCTCGGCCGGTTCGACCCTTTCTCGATGTCCAAATTCGATTTTCCGACCTGTTCCGGACTCGTCGGAGTAAAATCTTCGATATGCTTGGAACGGATTTTTGATAATAATAATAAAATAATTTAATATTATTTTTGCAATATAAGTGTTCTGTAATGAAAATTTTATCGTATCAAATCATTGAAACTTTTCGAAATCACTTTCATAAATTCTAAAATGATCCTTATAATTTATTTTGAAATCTTTTCTTTTTAAATTCTTCATTTTATGCTAGGAACGCATCGGTCCAAATATCGGACAACCTGTAAATATTAAAAAGTGAGAATTAATTTTTTAATACCAAATCATAAAATTGATAAGTTATATATCCTCATTCATAAGAGTGTAAGTTATTGATACCATTTTACTTAAAAAGACTAAAATGTCCTCCAAAAAGGTGTAGATGATGACTTTCCTTTTTTTACCTTTTAGTGATAGATTTAAGGGTATTAATGTCTTTTGGTATAAAAAACTTATACTCTTATCAATGGGGATATATAACTTGTTACTTTTATGGTTTGGTATTATAAAAGATAGAACCCTATTAAAAAATCAAAATCCATGATCGTTAGGCAAATAAATAGCATTTTAGTAAGTCTTTGATTTTTTGGGGCGTTACAATCCTTCCCCCTTTAAAAAATTTTGTCCTCGAAATTGAGCTTCGTAAGGAACTTTGAAATCCTGTATCAAACTTTGTATGAGTATTTTCATCAATAACTTTAAAAATATTGTGTCAGCAACAACATCACTTTGAAATCTTTCTTTGAAATCAAATTTTGTTCCTTTAGGATAACATTTAAACTTTCACATATCCTTTCAAATCTATTTCCGACACAATCATTCTATACTCATACCGAAATTTTTAAGTCTTCATAATATAACACCCCAATTTCACTTTGGGAGATTACACGCTGTAGGGCCCATAAGGGTCCCACCAGGCTGATGACACATAAGTTAAACTATAATCCAAAACATATTCACCACGGCACAGTAGTGCAACACAGAACATAAAACATGAGTCAGGCCTCGGCCGCGGCCAAAATAGTAGAGTTAAACAGCATTCACTCAACATCACACACCATAATACAACCCAACTCAACAATAATACTGTAATACCCGGTTGTAATTCAGTAATTATCATTCAGTACTTATCATTCAGTAATTTCACTCATTAATGATCATTTGTCACTCATATTCAAACATGGTATTCACCGTTCAGAGTAATTGTATCGTGTATCAATCGTCGTTCATCACTAACATAATTGGAGTTCCGTGCCGTGTTTATCATCTTCGTCATTTTCATTGTGGGCTGTGCGTGAGGAGTAGCGCACGCTACGTACTCTTTCTAGCGCGCGCTAATTGAGTACAGGTAGCGCACGCGACCACTCAGCATTAGCGCACGCTAATGTTACCCTGGCTGCAGTCCAGAAGGTACTAGACTGCAGGTGAGTTATAAGTAGCGCACGCTACGAGTGGTAAGTAGTGCGCGCTAGTGGTTGTAGTAGCGCACGCTAATAATTGCTGTAGCGCGCACTAAGGGCGGATCAGGTTGAGTCCAGTGGCTACTGGACTGCGCTGGATTAAGTCATAGCGCACGCTATGAGTTGTTTTTAGCGTACGCAATCGATATTATAGCGCACGCTAAATATTGGATGTAGCGCACGCTACCGGGGTCAGATCAGAGGACAAACGGTTTCTGGATTTCAATACTGGGCATCAAATAATTCGTTAGCGCACGCTAACCATGGGTATTAACGCACGCTAATGGTATGGTTGTAGCGCACGCTACAAAAGGTACGTAGCGCACGCTACCGTGTTCGGACAGTGGGTACTGGACTACCCAAAACACCCGTTAGCGCACGCTAAGAGCTGGGGCTAGCGCGCGCTAAACTGGGATTGCTATAAATAGGACAGTTCAGCCCTTACTCCGTCATTTATCATTTCTTTTCGTTTCTTCGGTGGTTTCGGGCGATTCCAGGCGTCTTGGAGAGTGTTCTTCGAGGAGTAATCATCAATCATCATCTTCAAGCTTATCTTTTGGATTAATCACCATTTCAACATCCTCATCACATCAAATCTAAGGTATTAATCTCTTGGATCTAGAATTTCGGATTTTTGGGTTTTTCCTTCCGATTTCTTCGTGTAAGCTTGGATTATCATTGGAATATGTTAGATATGTATGATCTACCTTGGATAAATATATTCCTACGGATTTAATGGCTATTTTCGGAATTATTTCAAGAACCCTTGGGGTTGACTGTTGGGATTCGGTGCCTAAAACGAAGGCCCAGCGGAAGCGGTAAAACGAAAATTAATTCGATCCGAATCCCTACGAGGATCGATCGAGCTACGTATATACGAATATATAAACGAAAAGCAAGAGTCATAAGAAACTAACCCTCGAAGTCCGTTGATTAAATGGAAACCTTCTCTTGAGCTATTCCCCAAGCTTTAGTTGATCTCTACGTATCCGATCCGCTCCAAGCCCTTGAACGATCCAACGCCGAAAGCACCGCGTCTCTACTTGCCACGCGCCGGAAAAACGACCGGAATAACAACACTTGATTAACCTCTAAGGTTACGGCTAGAATCAAATGATGAAGCTTTTATTATTACACTCTAAGTGTATAATATATCTCTCAATAATTTTCTCTCAATTTTTCTCCAAGAAAAATGAAGAGGAAGTGAATGAAGAAGATGAAGAATGAGTGTTAAACTCAAAGTCTATCTTTCTCTCTCTCAATACTCACGTTGGAAGGCTTGTCAAACAAGTGAGGAGAGTCTTCTTTTTATGCTCCATAAAATCCTCCCAAATCAAGACTAAATAATTAAATGAATTAATTAAAAGATCTTGTTCCCTTGATACTTCAAGTCTTCCACCAATTAAGGTGTAGACTATGACCAAAGGAAAGAGGAGGGAAAATGGGATGGCCATCTAGAAGGAGCTGGGACGAGTTCGGTTCGTTTCGGACTCCCGTGAGTCCAAACAGATAAACTCCTATTCCGTTCCGATGTATTTGTGTCATTTAATTAATCCAATTAATTAAACATATCAAATACAAAATAACATAATTAATTTCTCCAAGAAATAATTATATTTATGAATTAAATTAATCACCCGGTGATATATTTAATTCATTAGGCCGTATATCAATTTATCCAATAAATCGATTTAGACATCTAATGTCTCAAATTTAGATATCCAATATCTAATATTTATAATGAGAGAATTAGCTTTATTTATTCCGTCATCAATCCTATTGCGCAACTCGGTAGGTCCGTCTCAGTCAGCAATGGGAGGAACCAAAGAGTAGTAGCACCACCTAGCCAGCCTGGCGGCCTACACTGTACCCCAACTGAGAACGAATGATTGGGATCATTCAAGAACCATTCTGTCGTGAATACCAGTATACGTATAAACCCTTCTTTCAAATGTCCCGATCAAGTTATAAAGTCACGATCAGTCAAACCCTATCTGTACTTGACGCTATGCATGCGTTAATGCAAATCGAGATCATCGAGCTCTCGTGTATCTAATACAACTAGCTCCAATGCTTTGGCCAAAGACTTATGATCTCATCTGCCAATAACCGCATAGGACATATAACCCGCTCACTAACGGGAGAAAGAATTCTATCTTGGTATTCAGTAGGACCTGCTACTTGCCCGTCAAGATGCACGTCGAGGTTGACCCCCGCCTTCCGGTTTACAGGGTTGAACTACTCTAATGAAAATCTTGACGTCACAAGCACATCCCTACTAAATCCTCAAGTCGAAGGTTCACGAATACCTATCACAACCTTTCGATTCCGTCATTGACTGCCCCGGAGTGAAATCCGTGTGACGAATCAAGGGTGAGTCGGTTCGAGTATACTAATCCAATTAACATACCTATAACGTGTGCTCCCACTAACCATTAGTGTTCGACAGGCACTCTCCATGTCAAAGAACACGTCATACAAGTCTTCACATAAACTTAACGCCCAGTCAAGTTTCATCGACTTGCGAACGATTAAGTATTTGAGCTATAACCTTTCCAGTTCCGACCCCCTTATCCAATAAGGAGTGGAACGTTTTGCTCTCAAATACACGGACTAGTTTCTATATGTTTATTTACGAGTTAGGAATGCCAGTAACTACCAGTAAATAAAGAAACATTCATTTGCCTTATATAAATGGTTTACATAATAACAAGTACAATGCCCTCACTCAACATCCTCTGAGTGGCATTCGAGGGCATACTCCTAACAATCTCCCACTTGCACTCAATGCCACACACTATGGTATCTAATACCCATGTTCTCCAGATGACGCTCCAAGCTAGTCTGAGAAAGTGGCTTGGTCAGTGGATCGGCGACGTTGTCGGCCGAGTCTACTCAGGCAAGACAATGTATCCCTTGCGAACAAATTCTCTTACGAGATGATACTTCCTCTCAATATGTTTGGTGTGTTGTGAAACCTCGGCTCCTTGGCTGCGCTACTGACTCCGTCGTTGTCGCGATGCAGTAGACAGTGACTCGGACATGGTATCATTTGAAGTTCTCCCGAAACTTCTTAATCCGAACCCTTCCTTGGAAGCCTCCGAGGCCGCTTGATACTCGGCTGACAGTGGAATCAGCGGTCGCACTTTGCTTGGCACTACGCCAAGATCGCTCCTCCATTAAGAGTAAATATGTAGCCGAAGTGGACATCGAGTCGTCCTTCGTCCTTGGAAGTCCGAATCGGTGAATCCCACCACATCCAATTCTCCACCGCCATACATCGTAACCATATCTCTAGTCCTTCTTAAGTACTTGAGAACGTTCTTTACGGCATCAATGTTCCCTACCTGGGTTTGCCTGAAACCTACTCACCACGCTTACAGCATGCGCGATGTCAGGTCTTGTACACAACATAGCATACATAAGGCTACCCACGGCCGAAGCATATGGTATATTACTCATTTCCTTGCGTTGTTCCTCACTTTGAGGACACATCTTCAAGGTGAGTTTTATTCCATGTTGCATCGGTAGGAACCCTCTTTTAGAATCATCCATCTTAAATCGCTTTAAGATCTTATCTATATAGAGGGCTTGGGAAAGGCCTATTGTTCTCTTCGCTCTATCCCGGTAGAGTCGAATACCAAGAATATAGGTTGCTTCTCCCAAGTCTTTCATGGAGAAATTACTCGAAAGCCAAGCTTTCACAGAACTAAGTATTCCCACATCATTTCCTATTAGTAGAATGTCATCTACATATAGTACTAAGAATGCGATCTTTCTCCCACTAACTTTCTTATATACACAAGGTTCCTCTTCATTTTGCACGAAGTCAAACTCTTTGACCGCCTCGTCAAAACGAAGGTTCCAACTACGCGACGCTTGCTTCAGTCCATAAATGGAACGCTGAAGCTTGCACACTTTCTGAATATCGACTTCAGACACAAAGCCTTTAGGATGCTCCATATAGATTTCCTCCTCGAGGAATCCATTAAGGAAAGCCGTCTTTACGTCCATTTGCTATATCTCATAATCGTGGTAGGCAGCTATAGCAAGCATCATGCGAATAGACTTGATCATGGCTACGGGCGAGAAGGTATCGTGGTAATCGATCCCTTCCTTCTGGGTATAACCCTTTGCCACAAGCCTGGCTTTATAGGCGTCAACCTTGCCATCACCATCAGTCTTTCTCTTGTAGATCCACTTGTTCCCAATAGGCACTATGCCCTTAGGGCGGTCTACTAGAGTCCAGACCTGATTGACATGCATCGAGTCTATCTCAGCTTCCATAGCTTCACGCCATTTCGCGGAGTCTACATCCACCATCGCTTGGTCATAGGTTGTTGGGTCGGTCTCTTGGCTATCACTTGGAACCTCATGGAGACCCAGCTCCTCCAAGTGCACAAGCCCATACCTCTCAGGTAAATGAGACACCCTACTAGACCTACGAGGTGGTTGTACTTGTGTTTCAGAAAGTTCGGTTCCAGTTTCTTGCACAGGTGTCTCTCGAGGAGTTTCATTGTATTCTTCTAAATAAATACTTCTACCTGCTCCGCCTTCCTGAATGAACTCATCTTCCAGGAAGTGTGCTTGTAAAGCAACAATGATCCTTCGATCTTCGGGCATGTAGAATAGATATCCCATCGTCCCAGATGGGAATCCAATGAAACGTCCCTTCGCAGACCTAGCTTCCAACTTTTCCACCTTAGTCTTCTTGACATAAGCGGGACATCCCCAAATCCTAATATGATTAAGACTTGGTTTCCTTCCTTCCCACATCTCATGTGGAGTTTTAGGAACGGATTTGGAAGGACATCTGTTCAAGATATACGCGGCGGTCAGTGCATACCCCAGTAAATCGGCAAGTCAAGATAGCCCGGCATGGAACGGACCATGTTCAACAGGTCCGGTTCCTTCTTTCGACACACCATTTAACCGAGGAGTACTGGAGGTGTTAGTTGTGAAACTATTCCATGTTCCTTTAGGAACTCGTCAAACTCCGTACTCATATACTCGCCACCTCGGTCCGACCGAAGTGCTTTGATATGATTACCAGTTTGTTTCTCGACTAGGGCCTTGAATTCCTGGAATTTCTCAAAGGCCTCGGATTTATGTTTCATTAAGTATACATAACCATACCTAGTATGATCATCTCGTAAACGTAATGAAATATTGATATCCGTCACGTCTTTGCTTCCAAAGCACCACATACATTGGTATGGATTAATCCCGATTTATCGGCGGCTCTTTGAAATGTCCCTGTGAAGGGGACTTAGTCATTTTGCCTTTAAGGCAAGATTCACAAGTAGGAAAGGGATCCGATCCCAATGGACCCATAAGTCCATCTTTTCCATCTTGTAAACCTTGGTCCACCAACATGACCAAGTCTAAGATGCCATTTCAAAACTTGATTGGTTTCATCCCTACCGCGTTTTCTAGTTATAGTATTCACAACTACTTTGTTCCGAGATTTAGATGATACAATCCATTCAACAATGTAGCAGTACCCACTAGTTTATTTCTAAAACAAATTTTGCAGAACCATCACCAATGAAAAATGAAAAGCCTTTTTGGTCCATGACCGAATGGATACAATGTTTTTGTGCCCCTTGGGCAAAACAAGTACATCTTCTAAAGTTAAAACAAAGCCGGATTCTAAACCCAAAAGAAGTGATCCTATGTCGGTCGCCTCGACACTATGCCCGCTTCCGACTGTGATCATAACTTCTCCAGCTCCAAGCTTCCTACTTTGTTCCAGATCCCGATTCACGGTACAAATATGAGAACTAGCACCGAATCCAAAGATCCAGAAGTAGAAAATACAAGGTAGCGAACAATTTGTTTCCAAAACTAAAAGTTCTCAGACTAAGTGCCATGAAGAATCGGACAGTCTCTAGCCCAGTGGCCCAGCTCACCGCACTTGAGACAAGCATCCTTCTTCTTCTTGTTCTTTGGAACCATTGGGGCCTTGCCCTTACCCTTAAGGTCCTTACCTTGTGGTCCAGTTTGCCTTTTGGTCTTTTCTTCTTGTTCTTAGACCTCCGAGGTCCGTAAGAAATCACAAGAGCAGACTCCTTCATCCATGAGTCTTCATCCGAGACCGAGCGGTCACAAGTTTGTTCATTAGCCCGGCTAAGTTACATGCAATCTCATTGCGGTTGAAGTTCATAACAAGCGTGAGAAGGAATCGAGGAGAGACTGTAGGATAAGGTCGGTTTGGAGAGAAGTATCCATTTTAAAATCAAGAGCCTCCAATCTCTCGATCATGGATATCATTTTGAGGACATGTTCCCCAACCTTCTCACCTTCCTTCATCCTTGCACCGAACAGTTGCTTGGATATCTCATATCTAGCAGTTCTGCTGTGCTCACCATAAAGTTCGGTTAAGTGAGATAGAATCTGCCTAGCAGAAGTCATTTTCTCATGAGCTCTCTGAAGCTCATTAGACATGGAAGCCATCATATAAGCACGGACTTTCACGTCATCCTTAACCCACTTTTCATGGTTTTCAATCTCTTCCTGATTGGCTCGGGTCCGCACAGGAGGCGCCGGAATGTCCGTCTCCAAGACGTATCCCAATGCCTCTATACTGAGGACAATCATCAGATTGCGGAGCCAATCCACAAAGTTAGGTCCCATTAAGGTGTTCTTTTCGAGTAGAATTGCGAGTGGATTCATTGTCATATTGAGATTTGTCTGCATTAAGTATAACAGATTAATTAGTGACTCATTCAATTATGTTATGAGTGTAGAATTAAGGTCTTTTCTATTCTTGTTACCCAGCTCCCACTATTTTTATCGGAATAACACACTCCCATGTGAAATCCGGAAGTATCGTCGCTCTACTTCATAGTGGTGATCGAGTTCTTTATAAATCTTAATAGAGGGCAACCGAACAGGTTTCTAGTCTATTAATTTTCATAAAGTGGTGTCCAACACCAACCCATCTAATGGATGATTCGATCTTCTTTTTCCCCTTGTTCACTCCCCTCAACCTATACGGTTTCTATGGTTCGTGAACAAGTTAAGTTTATACCATCGACGCAAATCAGTTTCACAATTGAATCTTATCCGGCAACCTATCAGGTTTCTAGGGATAAAATTTGCTCCAACCGAAGGCATCCAATGCGCTCCCGGTAATTTATCCGTCCTCCCCGAATGACTACCCCGATAACTCGGAAGCATAGCACATCTGGTTTGGATTTCAATTTCCCGAAAACTCGATGGAGGGAAGGAAAATCTTGAATCCTTATAAACTTAATAATTTATCGTGGGAGAATTTTCGCGATTAACGTTACACTTTGCAAATTAATCATTTAAGCGCGTTTGTGGCATTCATACAATATGAAACAACCATTCACAACCTAGTTGCTACCAACATGTGGTTCATGGACCGTTCCTAGAAAACAAAAACTCCGTAATCTAATTACAAGTCTTCGTCTTGAATCTTCGTCTTCTCGAAATGGATCTTCCTCCGGTCTTCGTCATTACATATAAATTTTACATCGAAATTGCATCCTAGATACAAACATTTCAAGTAAAATAAATAGGCTCAAAACGGCCTTTACAACCCAATCGAATAAAACGAACGATTCAAAACTAAGTCCACGAACCACATCCCCATTCAAAAGCATTCATCCAATAAATACTATATAAATGGAAAGCGTAGAGATACATTGATCCAATCAACAATACGAACCGATCCAATCGATTCACACAATCGGTAATATGATAACGTTCAAAATAATTCGGTCGACCATAAATATTCCAATTAATCAAATTTCCCTTATAAAATGAAATACCATAAATCATTTTAATCATATTAAATCCAATTTAACATGCGGGAGATTAATTTTCAAGAATACACGAAAAAATCGAGCCGGGGCGAAATTGGCCTGCCATGGCCGAGTCACTGCCGGCAGCATGCCGGCAGACATGCCTGGCATGGCCGATCACGATCGGCAGCTGCCGGCCGGGCACGGCCCGTGTCTCCTGACACGGTCGGGTCTGCCTGGCAGTGGCCTGGGGACTGCCTGACACGGCCCGTGTCACCAGACACGGCCGAGTCACCCTGGCAGCAACCTGCCCTTTGTCCGAAAAATCGTCCGACGACGATTCGGAGCTCGATTTTCGACCGGATATCCAATATCAATATTTTTCAACATTCATATCTTCAATATAAATCATATTTCCAAGAAATTAAGATTTATATTTAGACATAAACTTACGAAAAATATAACTACAACGAACGTAAAAATATATACCACGATTATGACTAAAATGATTCCAAATCATTCACCATCTAATCAAGCATTCCAAATGCTAATATCGTATATACGATCGCAAGACCTACGCTCCGATACCCTTTGTTGGGATTCGGTGCCTAAAAGCGAAGGCCAGTAGCGTAAAACGAAAATTAATTCGATCCGAATCCCTACGAGGATCGATCAAGCTACGTATATACGAATATATAAACGAAAAGCAAGAGTCGTAAGAAACTAACCCTCGAAGTCCGTTGATTAAATGGAAACCTTCTCTTGAGCTATTCCCCAAGCTTTAGTTGATCTCTACGTATCCGATCCGCTCCAAGCCCTTGAACGATCCAACGCCGAAAGCACCGCGTCTCTACTTGCCACGCGCCGGAAAAACGACCGGAATAACAACACTTGATTAACCTCTAAGGTTACGGCTATAATCAAATGATGAAGCTTTTATTATTACACTCTAAGTGTATAATATATCTCTCAATAATTTTCTCTCAATTTTTCTCCAAGAAAAATGAAGAGGAAGTGAATGAAGAAGATGAAGAATGAGTGTTAAACTCAAAGTCTATCTTTCTCTCTCTCAATACTCACGTTGGAAGGCTTGTCAAACAAGTGAGGAGAGTCTTCTTTTTATGCTCCATAAAATCCTCCCAAATCAAGACTAAATAATTAAATGAATTAATTAAAAGATCTTGTTCCCTTGATACTTCAAGTCTTCCACCAATTAAGGTGGAGACTATGACCAAAGGAAAGAGGAGGGAAAATGGGATGGCCATCTAGAAGGAGCTGGGACGAGTTCGGTTCGTTTCGGACTCCCGTGAGTCCAAACAGATAAACTCCTATTCCGTTCCGATGTATTTGTGTCATTTAATTAATCCAATTAATTAAATATATCAAATACAAAATAACATAATTAATTTCTCCAATAAATAATTATATTTATGAATTAAATTAATCACCCGGTGATATATTTAATTCATTAGGCCGTATATCAATTTATCCAATAAATCGATTTAGACATCTAATGTCTCAAATTTAGATATCCAATATCTAATATTTATAATGAGAGAATTAGCTTTATTTATTCCGTCGTCAATCCTATTGCGCGACTCGGTAGGTCCGTCTCAGTCAGCAATGGGAGGAACCAAAGAGTAGTAGCACCACCTAGCCAGCCTGGCGGCTACTGCTGTACTTAACCGAGAACGAATGATTGGGATCATTCAAGAACCATTCTGTCGTGAATACCAAGATACGTATAAACCCTTCTTTCAAATGTACCGATCAAGTTATAAAGTCACGATCACCAAACCCTATCTGTACTTGACGCTATGCATGCGTTAATGCAAATCGAGATCATCGAGCTCTCGTGTATCTATTACAACTAGCTCCAATGCTTTGGCCAAAGACTTATGATCTCATCTGCCAATAACCGCATAGGACATATAACCCGCTCACTAACGGGAGAAAGAATTCTATCTTGGTATTCGTAGGACTGCTACTTGCCGTCAAGATGCACGTCGAGGTTGACCCCGCCTTCCGGTTTACGGTCGAACTACTCTAATGAAAATCTTGACGTCACAAGCACATCCCTACTAAATCCTCAAGTCGAAGGTTCACGAATACCTATCACAACCTTTCGATTCCGTCATTGACGTCCCGGAGTGAAATCCGTGTGACGAATCAAGGGTGAGTCGGTTCGAGTATACTAATCCAATTAACATACCTATAACGTGTGCTCCCACTAACCATTAGTGTTCGATGTGCACTCTCCATGTCAAAGAACACGTCATACAAGTCTTCACATAAACTTAACGCCCTACCAAGTTTCATCGACTTGCGAACGATTAAGTATTTGAGCTATAACCTTTCCAAAGGCGACCCCTTATCCAATAAGGAGTGGAACGTTTTGCTCTCAAATACACGGACTAGTTTCTATATGTTTATTTACGAGTTAGGAATGCCAGTAACTACCAGTAAATAAAGAAACATTCATTTGCCTTATATAAATGGTTTACATAATAACAAGTACAATGCCCTCACTCAACATCCTCTGAGTGGCATTCGAGGGCATACTCCTAACATTGACTTTGGTTAATTGAGGGATTTTCCGATTGATGTTGTTGTAATCTTGAATTGTGGATTCCTATTGGATTATTGATATCATTGAAGTATTTTGATAGTTCGAAATACTCATTTTGGTGTTGGTTTCGATATATTCGGGATTGGATATTTTCGAAGTTGTGTGGTTGGTTACGTATTCGTTAGAATGCCCCTATGAGTTTGATTATCGTTGTATCGACCTTTGGGTTAGTCGTGTTTTGCTGCTTGATACGTGTATTGAACGGTTGTTGGTAATTATTGTTATTCAAGGTTGTTCGAGCGACCGGTATCTCGATTAGGACGTTGTTCGTGGAAGGACACTGTCTTCGGTATTGTGTAAGTTGATTCTTAGTCGGTTAAAAGGATATTCATTCCTTTTGTTGTTGATCATTCATAATCATAACTCATTCATCATTGTATTAATCATATTGAGACTTGTAATTGTCGAATAATCATTTCATTAGCGAGGAACGGCGGTTCCAATCATTTCATTGAAACTATCAATCACTTCATTATCACTTTCATATCGGTGAGTCATTCTTGACTTTGTCAGATTATTATTATTCATTGATATTCATTATGGTCATTCTCGTTCATATGACCTTCTGGGTTCATATTGCGTGGCCGGGTGCGGATGTGTGGAATTTTTAGTCGGGCACATGATGGCCATGTATTGGGAGTGATACATTGGACTGTGCACACGGTAACGATTACCTCCGTGAGAATAATTAGGTAGAAGGACGGGTGTGTCCGGTCATCCATCTTGTACACTTGCACAGAACACTACGGGCGTACTATGATACTCCTCTTCAGCGTAATTCACAACTAAGGATATTTCATAACTTCAGATATATCATGATTGTGTAATTTCAACCCTTGAGGATTGTTGTTCTGTATAACTGACCCCGTTGGGGGATTTTGGTTTTCAGGTCACAGCAAGGCAAAGGAACGGGAAGAGCACGTTGACGGCGAGGAGCCCCAGTGATACTAGTAGGGGCCCCCAGTCATTCCGCTTAATTCAGTCATTTCAGTCATTTTTATTTCTCTTCGTTTGTATTTTCTGCTGCAAATTCCATTTGAGATGTTTAAATTGTTCAGGGTGGTGTATTTTATCTCCATATAAAATATACTAGTATTCGGTTTGTCCTGGTGTGTTGTACTTAAACTCCTCATCGGAGTACTTGGTGATATAATGTGGTTCGGTACTACAATTATATTATTTAATTCATCATTTTCATTTGCCTGGTGGGTTCCAGTCGGGGATTCACGGCACTGTAATATCCGCCTAGTTTGGGGTGTTACAGAGTTGGTATCGGAGCGTGGTTTTGAATACTACACTCCAAGTCATGTCTCATTTGAAATCATCGTCATCGGACTAGTATCATTGGACTTTCGCGTCACGTGTGACCTGTGCAAATGCCGAGCCAATCAGACCAAGAACTGTAAGATTTCTAACGCCATGGTATAATTTCTGGCAAGAATCATTCATTCATATTTCATCAGTTAACAATCCTCAACCATCATTTTCATTTGACCAGGACGGTCATGTTAACTCGTTAATCACTCAATTCATTTCATTATTCAGTTGTTGATCAGGATGATCAAATCATTAATCATGTTAACTTGTTCAAGATAATCATGTCACCTCAGTTAATCATTCATGTAATCACTGTGTTAGAGGGCGTATGCTCATTCTCATCATCTCATGTCATAATCATAACGTGATATTCATGCGGGAAATATAATCATCATGTGACTTTCCTACTTCAGTATGGAGAGGGCAAGAAGAGGACGTGGAGGACGAGGCCGTGGAGCGGGCCGAATCCCGAGAGCTCGTGTGAATACACGTGCAAACGCGAGAAATAATGCTAATTCATCGGCGGCGACCGCCACTCATTCTCTGACGCGATCATTCACTAACGGAGTCGTGCAGGACACGGCTCGATCGAAGGTGTCCGGGTTGACCCACTCGCTTTATGCACGGCATGATGGCCCAAATGACCGGATGGCATAGGCGATGGAGAAAATGCATAACCGTCAATCAAAATCAACAGCTCCTCCGCCGCCACCTCGAGGCAAGAGAGGAATGTGAGCAATATCATCGGCGACATCTCTCGCGAGGCCACCTACTTTTGAGGGCTCGTCGATCCGGCGGATATTATTCATTGGCTCGAGCATTTCGAGAAGTTGTTTGCTATGGTAGAGTGTCCCGAAGGACACAAAGTTTTGTTGCGGCTTACTACAGGTAAGAGCGCACACTCTTGGTGGTTGTCGTTGAAGCCCACCGAAGGATCATGTACTTGGGATCGGTTCAAAACTCTCATGATGGAGAGGTATTATCCGGCCCCGCTCGGAGAGGCCAAACTGTCAATTACTCACCCCCGACCCCTCGGCAGACGAGGATGTTCTCGCCATTGCCGAGAAATTTCGGGAACTTCTTCCGTTCGCCTCATATATCATTCATTCCGAGGCGGATAAGATTAAGTATTTCAAAGAAGAGGTCAAACCCCGTATGAGACTACAGTTCCTTAATCATAATTGCACCACGTTGGCTGAATTCATTGAGAAAGCTCTTACCTATGAGCTTTCTGCTAAGGAGATTGCTAAGCAACAACCTTCATCTGCTAGCAAGAAGTCCAAGAACCGTAATCAGTCTGACGGCAGTCAGGCCACTTTCAAGAAACCTCGTGCGGGCTCTGCTTTTTCTGAGCGACCTCCTGTGACGTCTAAACCCGCGAAATCTCAGTCTCGAGCGGCCAGTTCGGACATCACCTGTTATAACTATGGGGATCTTGGTCATGTCAGCACCAAGTGTCCAAGACAGTCTGTCACGTGTCATAACTGTGGAATTGTTGGGCATAAGGCCCGTTTTTGCCGTAGGGACTCCAAACCTGCTCAGACATCATCTCAGGCCCCTAAGCGAAGCCGCTCGTAATCGGGCCACTCAATCGGGTCGTTTAAAACGACAGGAGCGACTAAAGGTGGAGTTTATATCCAGCAGACGGAGTTGCAGTGCCGGACTAGCAAGCCCCGGATTTATGAAATGAAGAAGACCGATGATCCAGAGGCCCGAATGATCTCAGGTACACTCGATATTCTATCTCAACCTGTGTGTACCCTTTTTGATACTGGTGCATCGCATTTATTCATTTCCGAGTCATGTTTGAGTAGACTACGTCTGGGTAGTGCTACTAGTTGTGACCCTTATGTCATTGGTCTACCTGATGGTAGACGAATTATCGGAAATTGTGAGATTCAGAATTGTCCGATTTAGTTTCAAGGTTGTGTATGGCCAGCGGACCTAATCGTGGTAGATTTGCCGAGAGACGACGTCATCTTGGGTATTGATTGGATGGATCGTCATGATGCCATCATTAGTGTCCGTAAGCATATGATCACTATCATTTCAGACGATGGGGTTGAATGCGTGTTTCAGGGAGGTAATCCCGGTTGTTCTGGTAAGGTCATTAATTTGATGAAAGCAGTGAGATTACTCAATCAGGGGTGTGTTGGTTATTGGTGCTTTATGACCAAAACCGAGAAATCATCAGTAATGTTGATGGATATTCCTGTAGTGAAGGAATATGCCGATGTTTTTCCAGACGAGTTACCTGGTTTGCCTCCAGAGAGAGATGTGGAATTCACAATTGAGTTGGATCCTGGTACGTCCCCGATATCGAAGGCACCGTACCGGATGGCCCCGACCGAAATGCAGGAATTAAAGAACCAACTTGAGGAGTTGTTCGAGAAGGGTTATATTCGACCAAGTGCGTCCCCGTGGGGAGCACCAGTGTTATTTGTCAAGAAGAAGGATGGTTCTTTTCGCTTGTGTATCGATTATCGGGAGTTGAACAGGGTGACAATCAAGAATAAGTATCCCTTACCCCGTATTGATGATCTCTTAGATCAACTTCAGGAGCTTCGGATTTTCCAAGATCGACTTAAGATCCGGATATCATCGATGCGGATTCGAGAGTCGGATATCGCGAGGACGGCGTTTCGAACACGCTATGGTCATTATGAGTTTGTGGTTATGCCGTTCGGATTGACTAATGCACCTGCGGTATTCATGGAGTTAATGAATCGGGTTTTCATCGACTTTTTGGATCAGTTTGTTGTTGTCTTCATCGATGACATTTTGATTTATTCTCGTGACCGGGAGGAACACGAGTTTCACCTTCATCAAGTGCTCGACGTGTTGAGACGAGAACAACTTTATGGGAAGTTTTCCAAATGTGAGTTCTGGATGTCCGAAATGACGTTTCTCGGACACGTAATTTCATCAGACGGAGTTCGTGTCGATCCTGAGAAGACGGAGGCTATTCGAGATTGGCTACCTCCGAAGAATAAGGAAATCCGAAGTTTCCTCGGATTAGCAGGTTATTATCGACGATTTGTGGAGGGATTTTCTAGAATCGCTCAACCCTTGACGTACCTTTTGCGAAAGGATAAAAAATACACGTGGTCCGACGCGTGTCAATGGAGTTTTGAGGAACTCAAGAGTCGGTTAATGTCAGCACCTGTACTTTCCTTGCCGTAGGGTATGGAAGGATTTGTGGTTTATAGTGATGCGTCCGGGCAGGGTCTCGGATGTGTGCTCATGCAGAATGGAAAGGTTATTGCCTATGCTTCACGGAAATTGAGACCTTACAAGGTTAATTATACGACACACGACCTGGAGCTAGCAGCCGTGGTGTTCGCTTTGAAGATTTGGCGTCATTATCTTTATGGCGTTACTTGTCAGATATTCACCGATCATAAGAGTTTAAAGTATATATTTACTCAGAAGGAGTTAAATATGCGACAGAGACGGTGGTTGGAATTAATCAAAGATTATGATATTGAGATCCTTTACCACCCGGGCAAGGCGAACGTTGTCGCCGACGCCTTGAGTCGTAAGTCCGTTCAGGAACAGATGCTTGCTCGTTTAACAGTCCAGAAGGAGCTTCAGCAGGAATTCCTTAGACCCGAGATCGAGGTTTGGCTTCAGCGAGTTCAGGGACAGCTTTGTATGTTGGAGATCTCATCGTCACTTGAGGTGGCAATTAGAGAGAATCAGGGTTCGGACACATCATTGTTACGCATCCGTGAGGATGTGGTTCAGGGGAAAGCCCCCGGATTTGTGGTCCACGAGAATGGACTTTTGAGGTTTAAGAATCGGTTGTGCGTACCGGCGAACGACCAGTTGAAAAACTCGATTTTGAAAGAAGCTCATGCTACCCCTTATTCTGTTCATCCGGGGTATAGCAAGATGTACAAGGACTTGAAACAAAATTACTGGTGGAGTAATATGAAACGAGAAGTCGCAGAATTTGTTTCGAGATGCTTAACTTGTCAACAAGTTAAGATTGAACATGATCGACCGGCGGGTATGCTGAAACCTCTTCCTATTCCCGAATGGAAGTGGGAAGACATTTCTATGGATTTCATCACGAGTTTGCCGACGAGTCGTCGTGGCATGAATACGATCTGGGTGATTGTGGACCGCTTAACTAAATCAGCTCATTTCCTTGAGATCAAGGATACTTGGGGTCCCGAGAGACTTGCCCAGTTATTCATCAAAGAGATAGTGAGACTGCACGGTACTCCTAAAAGTATCGTTTCCGATCGTGACGGATGGTTTGTGTCGCATTTTTGGAAATCAGTTCACCGTGCTATGGGAACCCAGCTTAATCTCAGTACCGCTTTTCATCCTCAGTCCGACGGGCAATCAGAGAGGACTATTCAGACATTAGAGGACATGTTGAGGGCATGCGTCCTCGATTGGAAAGACGATTGGGAAGCCCAACTACCATTGATCGAGTTCACGTATAATAATAGTTGGCATGCTTCGATTAAGATGTCACCTTAAGACGCCTTGTACGGTCATCGTTGTTGATCTCCTTTGTGTTGGGATGACCTATCAGAATCAATCGGCACCGAGCCCGATATGCTTATAGCCGCCCGTGAGAAGGTAACTTTGATCAGGAGTCGTTTGTTGACCGCTCAGAGTCGACAGAAATCATATGCAGATAACCGTCGTCGACCTTTAGAGTTCGAATCAGGTGACCATGTTTTGGTCAAGGTATCCCCGAGTCGTGGTATCTTCCGTTTCGGGAAGAGGGGGAAGTTGAGTCCGAGATTCATTGGACCGTTTGAGATTTTGGATCGAGTAGGCGAGTTAGCTTATCGACTGGCTTTACCTCCAGCGTTGAGCCGAATTCATAATGTGTTTCATGTCTCTCAGTTGCGGAAGTATGTTGCCGACCCGAGTCACATACTTTAGTTCGATGAAATCGAGATCGCTGACAATCATTCATATGAGGAGCGTCCTTACTGTCCAGGCCGCTTAGCGCGCATTATCACCCGACAGTTGCGTGCGCTACCCGCTCCTCTAGCGTGCGCTAATAAAATGCATTAGCGTGCGCTAGCTCGATTTTTGTCCCAGTCCAGTGCCCCCTGGACTGCCCCATGCTGCCGGTTAGCGTGCGCTATCTGGCCTACGACCTCCGTTGCGTACGCTACCCACATAACTTAGCGTACGCTAACCCTAGGTTGCGAAAGCGATACAAGCGGTACGACACATCGTTATCGAATGTTAGTGGAATACTAGCAAGAATCACAACAGACAGGCTTAATCTCGAATCAAACACATGATACCAATATTCGAAAAATTACAATCCAAACCACAAAGTTCATAAATTTATAATTATAGCTAATAAAAGGTACGAATATTACATTCTCTCCCCCTAAGAATAAGTTTCGTCCCGAAACTTACGAAGTGAATAATTTGGGGTATCTAGACTTCATATGTTCTTCTATCTCCCACGTGGCCTCTTCCAATCCATGTCTCGACCAGTGTACTTTAACCAAATGGATAACTTTATACATAAGTTGTTTTATCCGATGCTCCAAAATCTGGGTTGGTTTTTCCTCAAAGGTGATATCGGAATTCAATTCAATCTCCCCAAAATCAATGATATGTTTAGGGTCCGGTACGTATTTACTCAACTGGAAAATATGAAATACATTATGCACATGACTCAGTGAAGGCAGAAGGCCCACACGGTAAGCAAGTTCACCAATTCGCTCTATAATCTCGAATGGCCCAACATGTCTCGGACTGAGTTTACCCTTCTTCCCGAAGCGATAAACTCCACGGGTTGGCGATACTTTTATCAACACATGATCGCCGACTTCGAACTCTAACTGTCGACGTCAGTTGTCGGCATATGACTTCTGTCGGCTTTGGGCGGCCAAAAGCCTCTCGCGAATCAAAGAAATCCTTTCCCGGGTCTCCACTAACATATCCGGCTCCATCCCAATCAGTTCAGAGGAATCATCCCAACACAATGGTGACTTAAATTTCCGTCCATATAGAGCCTCAAATGGTGCCATCTTAATCGATGCATGCCAGCTATTATTGTAGGCAAATTCGAGTAGTAGCAAGTGCGATTCCCAATCATGCTTCCAATTTAAGGCACATGCTCGCAGCATGTCCTCAAGGGTCTGAATTGTCCATTCAGACTGCCCATCAGTCTGAGGATGGTACGATGTACTGAGCCTCAGTTACGTCCCTAAAGATCGGTGAACGGAATGCCAGAAGTGCGACACAAATCTACCATCTCGATCGGAAATAATGCTCTTAGGAGTCTCGTGTAACCTCACAATTTCTGCGATGAAAACACGAGCTAATTTATCGGGTCCCCAATTATCCTTAATTCCCAGAAAGTGAGCTGACTTGGTTAGTCGATCGACAATAACCCAAATCATGTTCATCCCCGTACGCGTCCTCGGCATATTGGTGACAAAATCCATTGTTATATCCTCCCATTTCCATTCTGGGATTGGTAGCGATTTGAGCAACCCATCTGGATGTTGATGTTCAATCTTGACTTGCTGACACGTCAAGCATTTCAACACGAACTCTTCAACATCATTTTTCATATTAATCCACCAATAGTTGTTCTTCACGTCCTTATACATTTTGCTTGTACCGGGGTGAAGAGAATACGGTGTAGTGTGCGCTTCCCTCAATATGGTGTGCTTAAGCTCGACGTCTGCAGGTATACAAAGTCTGCCTCTAAACCTTAAAACACCATCATCCTGAATCATAAATCTGGGATCTTTTTCTCCAACCACGTCCTTTCTTAGTTGGACTAGTAACGGATCCTCCAATTGCTTCGATTTGATTTCATTGACCAAAGACGACGTGATTTCCAAAGTCCATAATTGGCCTTGAACTTTCTGAAGCCAAATCTCTATATCCTGCATAATTATGTCTCGACGGATCTCGTGTTGAGGTGTAAGCATACTCAGCATTTGAAGCGCTACGGGTTTTCGACTCAACGCGTCCGCTACCACATTAGCTTTTCCTCGATGGTATAATATCTCAAGATCGTAATCCTTAATCAGCTCTAACCATCGACGTTGTCTCATATTTAGATCCTTCTGGCTAAATATATATTTTAAGCTTTTGTGATCCGTGTAAATTTTACACGAGGAGCCATAAAGGAAGTGCCTCCAAATCTTTAGCGTGAATACCACCGCCGATAACTCTAAATCATGTGTAGGGTAATTTATTTCATATGGTTTCAATTGTCGGGACGCATATGAAATTACTCTACCTCTCTGCATTAAAACACAACCCAATCCAAGTCTGGAAGCATCACTATACACTTCGAAATCATCGGTGCCCTGAGGTAACGATAACACGGGCGCCGAAGTTAACCATCATTTAAGCTCATCAAAACTATTTTGCCTCTCATTAGTCCACTCGAACTTCTGAGATTTTTGGTGTAATTGAGTAAGGGGTCGAGCGATTTTTGAAAATCCCTCGACGAATCTACGATAATATCCGACAAGCCCTAGAAAACTTCGGGTCTCCTTCACACTCCTAGGTGGTTCCCACTCAACAATGGCCGCTACCTTTTGGAGATCCACCCGAACTCTATCAACCGAAATTACATGATCAAGGAATGTCACCTCTTTAAGCCAGAATTCACACTTTGAGAATTTAGTGTAAAGTTTCTCCATTCTCAAAGTGTTCAACACCACTCGGAGATGTTCAGCGTGATCTTCCTCATTCCGGGAGTAGACAAGAATATCATCAATGAAAATGACCACAAACTTATCAAGATAGTCAATGAAAACTTTGTTCATCACCTGCATAAACACGGAAGGGGCATTGGTTAGACCAAACGGCATAACCACAAATTCGTAATGGCCGTACCGAGTACGGAAAGCAGTCTTCGGAATATCAGAATCCCTAATCCTCAACTGGTAATATCCTGATCGCAAGTCAATCTTAGAGAAAACCGCGGCACCTTGAAGTTGGTCGAACAAGTCATCTATCCGAGGCAAAGGATACTTGTTCTTAATGGTTAACTTATTCAATTCCCAATAATCAATGCATAGATGGAACGATCCGTCCTTCTTCTTAACGAAGAGGACCAGTGCACCCCAAGGTGATGCACTAGGTCGAATATACCCTTTATCTAGTAGCTCGCCCAATTGTTTCTTCAGTTCTAACATCTCGGAGGGTGCCATACGATACGGCGCTCGCGAGACAGGTGCTGCACTTGGCACAAGATCAATAGGAAACTCTACCTCTCTAGGCGGAGGTAATCCCGGTAGATCATCCGGAAATACATCTGGGTATTCATTCACAACTGGAATCGACAATAAATCGGCTTCACCGTCATTTGTGCTCATGGCGTAACACCAATAACCAATACAATTTTGTTTTAACAATTTTATCGCCCTAACAGCGGAAATCACCCCTCCTGAACTACCCGGTTTACGACCCAAGAAAGTGTGCTCGACACCATCTTCCGCTATTATAGAAATAGTTCGTGTTCGATAGTTCATGATAGCACCATGACGATTCAACCAATCATCTCCGAAAATTACATCCTCTCCTTTAAAATCTACCACGATAAGGTCTGAAGGCCAATCTCGACTCCCGATATACACAAGACAATCTTTAACCTCTCGGTTCCCAATCAAACGCTCCCCACTAGGAGTACTTACTACAAATGGTTCACACTCAATCAAACATCCAAGATCCAAATGTTTCACACAATCAAGGGCAATAAACGAATGGGTAGCTCCCGAATCAAATAATACTTATACGGGTTGAGAAAGTATTTGTGTGATACCTGCAGCTACCGGGGCCTCTGTGTCATCCATGCGTCTCATATGGTACACTCTCGGTTGTATCATCAACACTCGATGCATCTTGACGATCCAACTGGCCTCGACCTCTTCCACATCCCAAAGTCTGTTGCGGCTGATTAGATGTAGTCCCTGGGTTCACACTCGGAGTTGGCGCCGAACTCTGTTGTTTAACAAATCTAGTGGCAGCCTCGCAATGAGCTGCCTAATGACCGGCTTGTCCGCATGTGAAACAAATAACGGGAGGAAGTGGACACTCTCGAAACTGATGGCCTGTCTGATTACAATTGAAACATTGTCCTCTACCAAAGGCAGAAGACTGGCCAGGTCGAAAACTCGGAGCACTACTGGCCTTCTGAACGGTCCTCCCGATAGCGGAATGAGAAGCTTGAGATTTATGAAATCCACCACTC
The DNA here is from genome assembly GCA_033398695.1 of Orobanche coerulescens. Classification (NCBI taxonomy): domain Eukaryota; kingdom Viridiplantae; phylum Streptophyta; class Magnoliopsida; order Lamiales; family Orobanchaceae; genus Orobanche; species Orobanche coerulescens. Next base: position 110,416,613 of record CM065815.1, on the reverse strand, counting down.
TTACTTCCTGAAAAGCCACCAGTCGTCTTCGGCTTCTTGGTCTCAGTACCCGACCTCGATGCAGAAATGACCATTTCGATGGCCAAGGCACGATCCTGATACTCTTTCAAAGTAACACATCTGAAACCTGCCATAGCCTCGTGAATCCTGGGCTTCATTCTCAAATTAAAGTAACGGATTTTATCCGCTTCAGTCCTTACTTGCTCTCGAACATGGTTCAGTTGCTGATTATATGTGACAATGGCCTCGGTGACAGGCACATCTTGAGGTGTTGCCGAAAAGAAATCTGCGGTACATTTTTCTTTAACAGGCCAGGGACAATACTCTTCCTCTATTGCAGCTTTAAACTCGGCCCAAGTGGCCACACGATCCGTAGGTCTCACGGCTTCCCACCAATCCGCAGCCTCCTTGTCAAGTAAATACTACACAATAGGGACCCGTCTCTCTTCGGGGCATGCAACGGCGTCAAAAATCCTGCCAAACTGAAACAACCACCCTTCCCAGCCCAACGTATCAGACGCACCAGTAAAACGGGGAGGTTGTATTTTCATCACTCCTTGAAGCCATTAACTCTCATCTGTTGGCTGGTCATGATGTCCGGACTTATTCAACTTGACTAATTGTGCTGCTACCTGCTGGAGGATAGCAGCTATGCCGGCATTCACATTAGAGCCAGCCGACGGTTCTTGACTTACAGTAGGATCTGGCTGACCGCTCGGATTCAGGGAAGCGTTGTTCGGCTCTGTATGAGATGCCGAATCAGATGCATCAATAGAAGGTGTGCCAGATTCATTAGCGGTTCCACGACCACGGCCTCTGCCGCGTCCACGTCCGCCACGGCCTCTCAACATACTGAGATATAAAACGATTGAAATTATCAAGACAGTTCACAATCCAAGGAATTCAAATCTTTTCTATTATGAAAGCGACAAGGCACAAAGGGAGTTCAAGGAGTCTTACCACCACGGGTCACACAGCTCGACAGCAAAACACGGTGTTGAGCTCGATCAGTTTATACGACTCTTACGACTTGACAACTCAAATAACCAAAGGCCTAGGTATTCCCGGAACCTAGGGCTCCGATACCATAAATGTAACACCCCAATTTCACTTTGGGAGATTACACGCCGTAGGGCCCACAAGGGTCCCACCAGGCTGATGACACATAAGTTAAACTATAATCCAAAACATAATCACCATGACATAGTAGTCCAACACAGAACACAAAACATGAGTTAGGCCTCGGCCGCGGCCAAAATAGTAGAGTTAAACAGCATTCACTCAACACAAACATCACACACCATAATACAACCCAACTCAACAATAATACAAAATATAAAAACCGACTCTGACATGACAATTACAACGACTGATACGAGCTCTCTAACATCCGGTGTGCTTGTCAACTCCGTGTGCACCACATGGGGGCTCCTGTCCCTCGAGAGTACCTAAAATGCACAAAACATTCCACCCCAACAAGGGGTTAGCACAACTGCTAGTGCAAGTACAGTATTACAATATTTTAATCCATGGGTATTTCCAAATCAATTCAAAATACAAATAGTTCATTTCACGATATTTCGGAATATCACTATCGATCATCAGTAAAACACTCCGACAATTCTTGCGACCCGGTCCAGCCCTCAAGCCACCAAGTCCCTGTGTTCCCCGTCGAGCAACCCCAGGTGAGAATGCCCACTCGAAGTAACCCTCATGACCCGGTCCAGCCACTAAGCCACCAAGTCCCCGTGCGACCCCGTCGAGTCAATCCCCGAGTGAGAGTACCCGAGAACAATCTTTTAACTCATCAATGTCAAATTCATCACAGAAATGCATGTCATAAGCTAATGCAATAAAGTACTTGCCTAGATTTCAACTCACAAAGGAACAACAATGAACAGGGTTACGGTCCAAAGTATCTCCCAAATCCCGTTCCTAACAAACATCAAGGCTAAATCAACTTCAATTCCGTCGAAAAAACTAAAATCCATCCTAGTTCTACCCTTAGGAACATTTTGCCGGACACTACGGGGGCATTTTAATACCCGTACTTTTTATTGACTGTTTGACCTTTCCGTTTCTTATATGTTGTCGCTCTGTAAACGCTTGGAGATGTTGTTGATATTTTTATTGAGTTTCGTATCTTGTTTGGGTCTTGATCGTGTTGTTTTAGACCTTGCGGAAGTGTTCTGGGCCAGATAAATAGCGCACGCTAGGCCTAGGCTAACGCACGCTAATTTTGCTTGATTAGCGCACGCTAGCTTTGAGCCGTAGCGCGCGCTAAGGGGATCAGTCAGGTCAGAACCAGTAACTCGGACTGCTCTCTGGACTGGCGGATTAACGCACGCTAGGAGTTGTTAGCGCGCGCTATTCGTGGTTAGTAGCGCACGCTAACATCCGTCCGTAGCGCACGCTACCGGGCTGGTCGACAGAGGCAGTGAGGTTGCCAGGTTTTCTGGACTATCAAGTAGCGTACGCTAGGCTTCGGCTAGCGCACGCTAAAGCTGTTGCATAACGCACGCTATGCCATAGCGGTAGCGCACGCTAAGGTTTGAGCAGGACAGAGACAGTAGGTTCTGGACTCCAGTACTGGATGCCACATTTTGGGCTAGCGCACGCTAGAGATAGACGATTAGCGCATGCTAACAGGGCCGGCAGAAGCCACTGGACTACCCGGTGACTTCGCTAGTGCACGCTAATGAAGGAGGCGTAGCGTGCGCTAGACTGGGCAGATATATATATGACACTTGACTTCCATTTTCGTCATTTTCATCTTCTTCACTCCTTCTCGACGGGAATAGCTTGGGAAAGACGATTTTGGGCGATTGGAAGCGATCTTCCTTCTAATAACAACATATTTGGTTGGAGAACAAGTATTTCACAACATCTAATCCGTCTTATCATCCGAATCAAGGTAAAAATCCTTAGAACCCTACTTTTTGGGAATTTTGGGGTTTTTCGTAGATTCGTCCGATTTATACGTTTTGAAGCTTGAGAACCTTGAGATTATGATGTATCTGTACCGTATGCATGCTTTTCCTACAATTTTACGGATTGGATTGTGCCGTTTTCGGACTTGTGAGAGTTTGGACGATTTTTCAACCTCTAGGTGTTTATCCGTGTATTTTCATGAATCGTACATGGGTTTCGGGAGTTTCTTCGTGTAATTTGAGTATGGATTATTGATTATCATATTCCTTGCGAATCGTTTAGGTGCCGGAAGCGCGTTCTTGGACCTACCGAACTCATACCCTTTTTCCGTTCAATTTCTCGATGTCTCAAAGGCAAGTATATATTTATGAATGTGCATTCTCGACTTTGAAAGTATGAAATATTAATGGCATGATTATTTCTATCCACTCTGGGGCAGGCCGACGGGTCCCCTGAGGGTTTCGTAGCCTCTGGTGCGATTCCGCGGATGATATGAACGAACCACTCTGGGGTGGGCCGATAGGTCCCTTGAGGGTTCCGTAGCCTCTGGTGCGGTTCCACGGTATTCATATATGTATTGATGCGATGCCATGAGATTTAGTTATTCCGGAATACTAGTCTTGAATTGATGAATTGACGGTTACATTTACTTTATTGTCGAGAATTATTGTGTTTCATACTTGATATACTTGCACTAGCTATTCGACGGCTAACCCCTTATGGGGGAAATACTTTTTATGTATTTCAGGTTCCAGGAGAGCGGACAGGCAGGTATCGGGTTGGCATGAAGATGGTGGGCAAGAGTGATACTGTGTCTTTCCTCCGGTTATGTTTTGAGTTTTCCATTAAGTGTTGTTGTACTGGAATGGTTATTGAATACTCGAGTATTGTTTTCCATTTTTCTTGATGTTCCGGCTTGTGTTTGCCGATGTATTGATTTGTGTTGTGATGTCTTTAGATACATGGGTATGTTTTGAATACCCTTTGTATTGTTCTTCCTTCCATTGTATGTAGACCTTCTCGGTCAAAATTTATAGTTCCGCGTATGTTTAGCCTTGTGGGTCCTACGGTGGGGCTTACGGCGCTGTAATATTCCCTGAATAACTTGGGGTTGTTACAGAATATGGTATCAGAGCTTAGGTCTATGGATACCTAGGCTGTCGGTCTTTTGGGTCGATCTAGTCGTCATTTGTCCACAGTATCACTACTCTGCCATCATCATAGTGCGACCGGTACTTGTAAGACCTCTTACTCTTCTGGTGTTTCCTTATTCGTTTTGCTTCCTTTTATTGGTATTTGTGAGAATCGGTCACTTTGTTGACATGTGATTGAATTGTGCTTACGTGACTTGTGTGTTCTTCAGTATGTCAGCTGGTAGGGGCCGTGGCCGTGGTCGTGGCCGTGGACGTGGAAGAGGTCGTGGCGCGGCCGTTTCCATCAGTTCTGTTGCGGGGTCAACCAACCCCAGTTTGTCAAACTCGGTGCATCCTGACACTGAAAGTCAGCACGACCAGTCGAATGGCCAGGAGAACAATGCGGACGTTGGGGTTGCGAATGTACTTCAACAATTGGCTATCAAGATGACCATTTTAGCCCAAACTGTTCAGCTGAATAATCCGAACCCGAACACGGATGCCTTGCTTCAGAATGTAATACGTATGCACCCTCCACAATTTGGCGGTGCCACAGACCCATTAGGATGGGAAGATTGGCTAGCAGAATTGGAAAATATTTTCGAAGCGGTTGATTGCCCCGAAGTGAGGAAAGTACCGATTGCTCAGTATTTCCTTACCAAGGAGGCCGCTACGTGGTGGAAAGTCATCAAGCCACAGGATCGTGTTGCCACGTTGGATGAATTTAAAGAACTTTTGGAGGCCGAGTTTTGTCCTTGGTTGGTACGAGAAGGCCGAATCCGCACCTTTTTCGAGGCTAAACCACAGAACATTCCCGTTCCGCAGGCGATCGTGGAGTACAACCAACAACTGATCCATGTGAAGGATCAAGTGCGGAACGAGCATGACAAGATCCGTTACTTTGATATGCGTATGAATATGGACTTACGGCGATACATGGCTGGATTTGCTTGCACCACACTGAAGGAATACCAGGACAGAGCTGCCCATGATATGTTGAGCCCCGACCACGATACCGTAGAAGAATCGAAGAAGCAGAAAGTCACGGGGAATTTTTATGGCTCTAAGGGTGGCAACTTTCAGAGGTCACAGACAACTAACTGTTCTGCTGGACAATCGTCACGTTTTAATAAAGGAAAGAGGGGTTACCGTTCTACTATGGGTACCACAAATTGCACGGTGACTTGCTATAATTATGGCCGTTCAGGCCACGTTAATTTGGAATGCAACTTTCCACCATTGAAGTGTCACACGTGCGGACAGATGGGACATAGAGTGGCTTATTGTTCCGAACCGAATCAGACTTTGGACACTCGGGCTTCTGCCCCAGCACCACTTGATCAAGGTATAAATCAGCGACAATCTTTTGGTCAACCTCAACAGAATTTTGGCAGGGGCCGGGGACGGGGTCAGAACGCTGGAGGGGGAAACTCTAGCGTCGGTTTGGTACAACCACGGGTTTATGAGATGCGTCGAACAGACGAACCCGATGCGGCGGTGGCTTCAGGTACCATTCATATTTTATCTCATCCAGACCGTGTACTTTTTGATTCGGGTGCTACACATTCTTTTATTTCTTTGGAGTGTGTACGCTGTTTGAATATAACTTGTTTGACTGCTTGCGATCCCTTCATCGTGAAACTGCCTAGTGGGGATAGAATTGTGGGGAACCGGGAGATTAGATATTTTCCGGTGATTATATCCGGTATAGAATGGTCATCGAATGTGATTGTAGTTGATATGGAAGGCGAGGACGTGATCCTCGGTGAGGATTGGCTTGATAGTCATCAAGCGATTATGAACTACCGTACCAAGGTTATCACCATGATGACTAAAGACGGATATGAGTACTCATTTTTGGGGCATAAGTCGGGACTATCCAAGTTACATATCAGTGCCATGAAGGCCATAAAACTTTTGAATAAAGGTTGTACGGGCTATTGGTGTTATGCCTTGAAAACGGAAGGAAACGAAGTCGATTTCTCTTCGACTCCGGTTGTTAGTGAGTACCCCAATGTTTTTCTGGATGACCTCCTGGGATTACCGCCAGATCGAGAGATAGAATTTACCGTGGACTTAGAGCCAGATGCGGCTCCGATTTCTAAAGCACCTTACCGGATGGCACCTTCCGAGATGCAAGAATTGAAAAATCAATTGGGAGAACTTCTGGAAAAAGGGTACATCAGACCGAGCGCTTCGCCTTGGGGCGCGCCTGTTCTTTTCGTAAGGAAGAAGGATGGTTCACTATGTTTGTGCATCCACTACCGTGAGCTGAACAAAGTAACCATCAAGAACCGGTATCCTTTACCTCGTATAGACGATTTATTTGATCAATTACAAGGGGCTGTAGTTTTCTCGAAGATTGATTTAAGATCCGGGTATTATCAACTCAGGGTGAAGGAGTCCGACGTTCCGAAGACGGCATTTCGGACGAGATATGGCCATTATGAATTTGTAGTTATGCCTTTTGGGTTGACTAATGACCCGGAAGTATTCATGCAGTTAATGAATAAGATATTCATAGAGTACCTCGACAGGTGTGTAGTCGTCTTTATTGACGACATCTTGATCTATTCTCGAGATAAGGAGGAACATGCCCGACACTTGCGTTTGATATTAGACATTTTGAGTACCGAGCACCTCTATGCAAAATTCTCGAAATGTGAGTTTTGGTTGGAAGAAGTTATGTTTCTCGGCCATGTGATTTCGGCCGAGGGGGTTCGTGTAGACCCGTAGAAAATTAAGGAGTGCTGAATTGGGCACCGCCTAAAAATGTTAAGGAAGTTCGTAGCTTTTTGGGCCTTGCTGGTTATTACCGTCAGTTTGTCGAGGGGTTCTCGAAACTCGCTCGGCCGCATACGAAATTACTCCAGAAGACCGAAAAATTTGTTTGGACGGATGAGAGACGACAGAGCTTCGATGAACTGAAGAGACGATTAACTTCAGCGCCGATTTTAACTTTACCACACGGTAGCGAGGGCTTTGCAGTTTATAGTGACGCTTCTTGTCAAGGCCTGGGCTGTGTACTTATGCAGCATGATAACACGATAGCTTTTGCGTCACGACAATTAAAGCCTTATGAGATGAATTATCCTACTCACGATTTAGAGTTGGCCGCAATTGTCTTCGCACTCAAGATTTGGCGGCATTATTTGTATGGTTCACCGTGTTGGATTTATACCGATCACAAGAGCCTGAAGTTTATTTTCAGTCAGAAGGAGCTAAATATGAGACAAAGACGTTGGTTAGAGTTGATAAAGGATTATGATTTGGAAATTCTTTACCACCCCGGAAAAGCCAATTTCGTTGCGGATGCTTTGAGCCGCAAATCGGCATCTCTTCAAATGCTCGAGGTTCTTACATCTCAAATGAAAATTCGTCAGGATTTAATTGAGCAAGGGATAGAAGTTTGGCTTCAACGAGTATAAGGACACTTGTGTACTCTCGAAATTACTTCGTCCTTGGTTGATGATATCAAAGGGAAGCAGTGGAGTGACCCGATGATTGCTCAACTGAAGGAAGATGTAATTAAAGGAAAAGCTCCTGGCTTTATGGTTCACGAGGATAGTATTCTGAGATTTCAGGACAGGCTTTGTGTTCCGAACGATTTAGAGTTGAGGCAGAGAATTCTCCGAGAAGCTCATGCTACGCCTTACTCAATCCACCCCGGGACGAGTAAGATGTACAAATATTTGAAGCGCAATTTTTGGTGGAATAACATGAAGAAGGATGTTATGGAGTTTGTACTACGGTGCTTGACGTGTCAACAAGTCAAGATCGAACATCAACGACCAGCGGAGTTGTTGAAACCGCTTCCCATTCCCGAGTGGAAGTGGGAAGACATTTCTATGGATTTCATCACTGGCATGCCGAGAACTCGGGCCGGAATGAATATGATTTGGGTAATTGTCGATCGGTTGACCAAGTCTGCACACTTCTTGGGTATTAAGGATACTTGGGGACCGGATAGACTGGCTCGAACCTTTATTGCAGAGATCGTGAGATTACACGGTGCCCCCAAGACCATTGTTTCTGATCGAGACGGCCGTTTCGTATCGCATTTTTGGCAGGCCGTTCATCAGGGTTTGGGTACTGAGTTTAGATTGAGCACTTCCTTTCATCCTCAGTCGGACGGTCAGACAGAGAGGACGATTCAGACGTTGGAAGATATGTTGCGGGCTTGTGCCATAGACTGGAGTAATGATTGAGAGCTTCACTTGCCGTTGATCGAGTTTGCTTACAATAATAGTTGGCATGCGTCGATCAAAATGGCACCCTTCGAGGCACTTTATGGTAGGCGATGTAGGTCGCCATTGTGTTGGGACGAGGCTTCTGAGCTAATTGGAACGGAACCAGATATGTTGATGGAGACTAAGGAAAAGATTTCTATTATCCGGACCGATTCTGTTGCCGCCTGCATCGAGAAATCTTATGCTGATACTCGTCGTCGACCCTTGGAGTTTGAAGTGGGGGATCATGTTTTGCTCAAGGTGTCGCCGACCAGAGGAGTCTTCCGCTTCGGGAAAAGGGGAAACTTAGTCCGAGGTATGTCGGACCTTTCGAGATTTTGGACAGAGTTGGATATTTAGCTTATCACTTGGCGTTGCCTCCAGCTTTGAGTCACGTCCATAGTGTTTTTCATGTGTCTCAGTTGAGAAAGTACGTACCAGATCCGAGCCACATTATCGACTACAGTGAGATTGATGTAGCCGAGGATATTACCTTTCCGGAGAAACCCGTGAAGATCCTTGAGCGTCGCGAGAAACAACTTCGGCATAAGACCATTCCACTGGTTAAAGTGCAATGGTCGAGACATGGAGTCGAGGAGGTGACTTGGGAGATGGAAGAGAAGATGCGGGTGGAATACCCCGAACTATTTATTTCTTAAGTTTCAGGACGAAACTTTTTTTTAGAGGGGGAGAATGTAATACCCGTACTTTTTATTGACTGTTTGACCTTGTCGTTTCTCTTATGTTGTCGCTCTGTAAATGCTTGGAGATGTTGTTGATATTTTTATTGAGTTTCGTATCTTGTTTGGGTCTTGATCGTGTTGTTTTAGACCTTGCGTAAGTGTTCTGGGCCAGATAAATAGCGCACGCTAGGCCTAGGCTAACGCACGCTAATTGTGCTTGATTAGCGCATGCTAGCTTTGAGCCGTAGCGCGTGCTAAGGGGATCAGTCAGGTCAGAACCAGTAACTCGGACTGCTCTCTGGACTGGCGGATTAATGTACGCTAGGAGTTGTTAGCGCGCGCTATTCGTGGTTAGTAGCGCACGCTAACATCCGTCCGTAGCGCACGCTACCGGGCTGGTCGGCAGAGGTAGTGAGGTTGCCAGGTTTTCTGGACTATCAGGTAGCGTACGCTAGGCTTCGGCTAGCGCATGCTAAAGCTGTTGCATAACGCACGCTAAGCCATAGTGGTAGCGCACACTAAGGTTTGAGCAGGACAGAGACAGTAGGTTCTGGACTCCAGTACTGGATGCCACATTTTGGGCTAGCGCACGCTAGAGATAGACGATTAGCGCATGCTAACGGGGCCGGCAGAAGCCACTGGACTACTCGGTGACTTCGCTTGCGCACGCTAATGAAGGAGGCGTAGCGTGCGCTAGACTGGGATGATATATATATGACAGTTGACTTCCATTTTCGTCAATTTCATCTTCTTCACTCCTTCTCGATGGGAATAGATTGGGAAAGACGATTTTGGGCAATTGGAAGCAATCTTCCTTCTAATAACAACTATTTGGTTGGAGAACAAGGATTTCACAACATCTAATCCGTCTTATCGTCCGAATCAAGGTAAAAATCCTTAGAACCCTACTTTTTGGGAATTTTGGGGTTTTTCGTAGATTCGTCTGATTTATCCGTTTTGAAGCTTGAGAACCTTGATATAATGATGTATCTATACCGTATGCATGCTTTTTCTATGATTTTACGGATTGGATTGTGCCGTTTTCGGACTTGTGAGAGTTTGGACGATTTTCCAACCTCTAGGTGTTTATCCGTGTATTTTTATGAATCGTAGACGGGTTTCGGGAGTTTTTTCATGTAATTTGAGTATGGATAATTGATTATCATATTCCTTGCGAATCGTTTAGGTGCCGGAAGCACATTCTTGGACCTACCGAACTCATACCCTTTTTCCGTTCGATTTCTCGATGTCTCAAAGGCAAGTATATATTTATGAATGTGCGTTCTCGACTTTGAAAGTATTAAAATTAATGGCATGATTATTTCTATCCACTCTGGGGCAGGCCGACGGGTCCCATGAGGGTTTCGTAGCCTCTGGTGCGATTCCGCGGATGATATGAACGAACCACTCTGGGGCGGGCCGATAGGTCCCCTGAGGGTTCCGTAGCCTCTGGTGCGGTTCCACGGTATTCATATATGTATTGATGCGATGCCATGAGATTTAGTTATTCCGGAATACTAGTCTTGAATTGATGAATTGACGGTTACATTTACTTTATTGTTGAAAAGTATTGTGTTTCATACTTGATATACTTGCACTAGCTATTCGACGGCTAACCCCTTATGGGGGAAATACTTTTTATGTATTTCAGGTTCCAGAAGAGCGGACAGGCAGGTATCGGGTCGGCATGAAGATGGTGGGCAAGAGTGATACTGTGTCTTTCCTCTGGTTATGTTTTGAGTTTTCCATTCAGTGTTGTTGTACTGGAATGGTTATTGAATACTCGAGTATTGTTTTCCATTTTTCTTGATGTCCCGGCTTGTGTTTGCCGAGATATTGATTTGTGTTGTGATGTCTTTGGATACACGGGTTATGTTTTGAATACCCTTTGTATTGTTATTCCTTCCATTGTATATAGACCTTCTCGGTCAAAATTTATAGTTCCGCGTAGGTTTAGCCTTGTGGGTCCTACGGTGGGGCTTACGGCGTTGTAATATTCCCTGAATAACTTGGGGTTGTTACAGGCATAACGGGTTTTGTTCGATTTACGAAGGAAGATGCGGAATCAATACACTAAACCTTGAGGAAATCATGAAATCATGCTTATACAACTATATTCAACTATAACTCATCATAAATTTGGAGTTAAAACGGTTGGAGAAACGAGATCCCCAAAACCCCCAAACTTCCCCAAAGTTAGGGTTCCACAGAAGGATTACCTCAATTCCTTGGTGAAAATGATGTAGGATTGATAGATCTTAGCTTGAAGTTGAAAAGATTTGAGTTTCAACGGTGCTCCGCCGAAACCCTCGCCTACACAACCCTGGAGTCGTCTAGAAACTCGGAGAAGAGGAAAGAAGGTGAAAAATGACAAGTGTTGACCTCAACACTTATATTTATATAAGTGTGCCCTGGCGCGCGCTAGCGCTCTACGAATAGCGTGCTATCGGCCTAGGCCTGCAGCCCAGACCCTTCTGCCCAGCCGAGCTGGCGTGCATCATGTCCGACAGCGTGCGCTACTCAGTCGAGTTAGCGTGTGCTGTACCGCCAAGTTAGCGCGCACAGCTACCGCCTTAGCGTGCGCTACCTGGTGTCCATTCCAAGTCCAGAAACATTTTTGCCCTGCTCATGAACCCTTCTGCCCATCCTGGTAGCGTGCGCTATGACCGACCAGCGTGCGCTACGCCCGACGAGTTAGCGCACGCAACGACCATCTTAGCGCGCGTTACCTGTTGGTCTGGCCGAAGTCCAGACCCCACTGTCCAGGCCACTTAGCGCGCGTTATCACCCGACAGTTGAGTGCGCTACCCGCTCATCTAGCGTGCGCTAATAAAATGCATTAGCATGTGCTAGCTCGATTTTTGTCCCAGTCCAGTGCCCTCTGGACTGCCCCATGCTGCCGGTTAGCATGCGCTATCTGGCCTACGACCTCCGTTGCGTACGCTACCCACATAACTTAGCGTACGCTAACCCTAGGTTGCGAAATCAATACAAGCGGTACGACACACCGTTATCAAATGTTAGTGGAATACTGGCAAGAATCACAACAGACAAGCTCAATCTCGAATCAAACACATTATACCAATATTCAAAAAATTATAAACCAAACCACAAAGTTCATAAATTTATAATTATAGCCAATAAAAGGTACGAATATTACACATAAAAGAGTGAATGCTTGAAAACATTACCTTGGAATCGACGTTGGGCAGCAGCGATGAACCACATATTCTCCCGAAAATATAATCATGCCGTAATTATTCGTTATACTTTAAAAAAAAAGTTTTGAAATATCTTGTTTTGTATAAGTAAATCTTTTTAAACCTCCCTAGCTGTATAGTTCCATACCTATACAGTCTTGGAATACCTCACGTTCTGGTGAGAATTTGGTTCAGTCATATCCCGCTCCGCCTAGAAGCCTTGTCAGGAGCCACTCGTTGTCCGTACCCTTTTTCTTATTGTACCGGCGATCACTCCCCTTTCTTGGATCTGCTCATTGTCCGTGCCCTTTTATTATTGCACCGACGATCACTCCCCGCCCTCGTCGGCCCCGGGTGTCACATGTTCACAAGCTTCCGCTTGGTTCATCCCCAAATCTCACCGTACTGAGAGACGTCTTGCTCCGATACCATTCTGTATCGCCCTGGCTTTCTTAATTAAAAAGCACGTTACACCGCTCAATTTTTCCTTAAATTTTTTTTATATATATATAAATTTGGAGTACTTACGGAAGCGTTTTAGTAAGTAAATCTTCAATAAAGTCGCTTATTCAAACATCAGTATAGTTTTACAAAAACATGGGAAATTAAATATTCGGACGTAGTCCGTTGAAATTATATTCGTTGAAGAACATCAAGTGTGTCGTAAAAATAATAACAATTACGGCATTTAGAATTTCATCGTGTTGGGAGTATGTATTCATCTTCTACTTGTCCCGTTCGTCGATTCCTTAGCCTGAAAAACATAAACGACGAGGTGTGAGTACGCGAGCATACTCAGTGAGATTAAACCCTTATAAATCGTCAAAATCATGTTGTGTAATGCACATAAAACATTCTTATCTGTGTGAAACTCGTCTCGGATTTATTTCATTCTTTCGACCCCTCTCGGGTCGTCATGTTACATGACACAACAATGACTGTAACATATTAAAACAGTATAACCTCACCTCGTTTGCGGAAATATTGAAATATCTTCCTTTGAATTTGGCTTGCTTGTCCTTCTTCGATCCTGGATACGCTGCTCCTAGCAATTGAAAATAATTTTTCATATTTTCGGCCATAATTCTTGACGTAAAATCTGAAATCTCTTTGAGGACTTTTACAAACACCTTTGAAAATGGTCAGGTTTGAGCTTTCTGTTTGATCGGGCTTTTTGAGGGCCTTTAAATTTTTGGAAGGGAAATATGTTATGGGCGTTCTACAGTAGAGGTCCAGAGCTTTCATATGATATAAGATATGTACAAAAATACGTCCGGGAACATGTATAAATAGGGGCTCAAAGTCGGTTGAAAATCAATACTTATCCGGACAGTTGGAAAGCCTTATCAGGACAGCTGGCCGAGAAGCTTCTGACGGTCGTGACCGGCCTTATCCGGATAGCTGGACAGCCTTATCCGAACAGCTGGCCGAGAAGCTACTGTCGGTCATGACCGACCTTATCCAGAGCCTTATCCGGACAGCGCCGAGAAACTTCTGTCGGCCGTGACAGGCAGATGTCCGTCAACTTGGCTCGGCCATTTCGACCCCTTCCCGGTGTCCAAATTCAATTTTCCGACCTATTCCAAACTCATCGGAGTTAAATCGATATGCTCGGAATGGATTTTCGATAATAGTAATAAAATAATTTAATATTCTTTTTACAATATAAGTGTTCTGTAATGAAAATTTTATCGTATAAAATCGTCGAAACTTTTCGAAATCACTTTCATAAATTCTAACATGATCCTTATAATTTATTTTGAAATCTTTTCTTTTTAAATCCTTCATTTATGCTATGAACGCATCGGTCCAAGTATCGGACAACCTGCAAATATTAAAAAATCAAAATCCATGATCGTTAGCCAAATAAATAGCATTTTAATAAGTCTTTGAATTTTTGGGGCGTTACAATCCTTCCCCCTTTAAAAAATTTCATCCTCGAAATTGAGCTTCGTAAGGAACTTTGAAATTCTGTATCAAACTTTGTATGATTATTTTCATCAATAACTTTAAAAATATTGTGTCAGCAAAAACATCACTTTGAAACCTTTCTTTGAAATCAAATTTTGTTCCTTTAGGATAACATTTAAACCTTCACATATCCTTTCAAATGTTTTGCCTACACAATCATTCTATACCCCTACCGAAATGTTTAAGTCTTCATAAAAGAGTGAAATGCTTGAAAACATTACCTCGGAGTCAACGTTGGGCAGCAGCGATGAACCACATATTCTCCCGAAAATATAATCATGCCGCAATTATTCGTTATACTTTAAAAAAAAAGTTTTGAAATATCTTATTTTGTATAAGTAAATCTTTTTAAACCTCCTTAGCTGTATAGTCCCATACCTATACAGTCTTGGAATACCTTTCGTTCTGGTGAAAACTTGGTTCAGTCATATCCCCCTCCGCCTAGAAGCCTTGTCAGGAGACACTCGTTGTCCGTGCCTTTTTTCTTATTGCACCGGCGATCACTCCCCTTTCTCGGATCCGCTCATTGTCCGTGCCCTTTTCTTATTGCACCGGCGATCACTCCCCGCCCTCGTCGGCCCTAGGTGTCACATGTTCCCCAGCTTCCACTTGGTTCATCCCCAAATCTCACCGTACTGAGAGAGGTCTTGCTCCGATACCATTCTGTATCGCTCTGGCTTTCTTAATTAAAAAGCACATTACACCGCTCAATTTTTCCTTAATTTTTTTTTTTATAAATTTGGAGTACTTACATCAGTATATCTTCAATAAAGTCGTTTATTCAAACATCAGTATAGTTTTACAAAAACATGGGAAATCAAATATTCAGACATAGTCCGTTGAAATTATATTCGTTGAAGAACATCAAGTGTTTCGTAAAAATCATAACAATTACGGCGACAACATCTTTTATTATTTAGAATTTCATCGTGTTGGGAGTATGTATTCATATTCTACTTGTCCCGTTCGTCGATTCCTTAGCCTGAAAAACATAAACGACGAGGTGTGAGTACGCGAGCATACTCAGTGAGATTAAACCCTTATGAATCGTCAAAATCATGTTGTGTAATGCACATAAAGATTCTTATCTGTGTGAGACTCGTCTCGGATTTCTTTCATTCTTTCGACCCCTCTCGGGTTGTCATGTTACATGACACAATAATGACCGTAACATAATAAAACAGTATAACCTCACCTCGTTTGCGGAAATCTTGAAATATCTTCCTTTGAATTTGTCTCGGTTGTCCTTCTTCGATCCCGGATATGCTGCTCCTAGCACTTGAAAATACTTTTTCATATTTCCGGCCATAAATTCTTGATGTAAAATCTGAAATCTCTTTGAGGACTTTTATCAAACACCTTTGAAAATGGTCAGGTTTGAGCTTTCTGATTGATCGGGCTTTTTGAGGGCCTCTAAATTTTTGGAATGAAATATGTTATGGGCGTTCTACAGTAGAGGTCCAGAGCTTTCACATGATATAAGATATGTACAAAAATACATCCGGGAACATGTATAAATAGGGGCTCAAAGTCGGTTGAAAATCAATACTTATCCGGACAGCTGGAAAGCCTTATCCGGACAGCTAGCCGAGAAGCTTCTGACGGTCGTGACCGACCTTATCCGGATAGCTCGACAGCCTTATTCGGATAGCTGGCCGAGAAGCTTCTATCGGCTGTAACCGACCTTATGCAGAGCCTTATCCGGACAGCGCCGAGAAACTTCTGTCGGCCGTGACCGACACCCCTTCCCGGTGTCCAAATTTGATTTTCCGACCTGTTCCGGACTCATTGGAGTTAAATCTTCGATATGCTTGGAACGGATTTTCGATAATAGTAATAAAATAATTTAATATTATTTTTGCAATATAAGTGTTCTGTAATGAAAATTTCATCGTATCAAATCGTCGAAACTTTTCGAAATCACTTTCATAAATTCTAAAATGATACTTATAATTTATTTTGAAATATTTTCTTTTTAAATCCTTCATTTATGCTAGGAACGCATCGGTCCAAGTATCGGACAACCTGTAAATATTAAAAAATCAAAATCCATGATCATTAGCCAAATAAATAGCATTTTAATAAGTCTTTGAATTTTTGGGGCGTTACAATCCTTCCCCCTTTAAAAAATTTCGTCCTAAAAATTGAGCTTCGTAAGGAACTTTGAAATTCTGTATCAAACTTTGTATGAGTATTTTCATCAATAACTTTAAAAATATTGTGTCAGCAAAAACATCGCTTTGAAACCTTTCTTTGAAATCAAATTTTGTTCCTTTAGGATAACATTTAAACATTCACATATCCTTTCAAATCTTTTGCCGACACAATCATTCTATACTCATACCGAAATTTTTAAGCCTTCATAAAAGAGTGAATGCTTGAAAACATTACCTCAGAGTCGACGTTGGGCAGCAGCGATGAACCACATATTTTCCCGAAAATATAATCATGCCGTAATTATTCGTTATACTTTCGAAAAATAAATGTTCTTAAATATCTTGTTTTGTATAAGTAAATATTTTTAAACTTCCTTAACTGTATAGTCCCATACCTATACAATCTTGGAATACCTCTCGTTCTGGTGAGAATTTAGTTCAGTCATATCCCCCTCCGCCTAGAAGCCTTGTCAGGAGCCACTCGTTGTCCGTGCCCTTTTTCTTATTGCACCGGCGATCACTCCCCTTTCTCGGATCCGCTCATTGTCTGTGCCCTTTTCTTATTGCACCGGCGATCACTCCCCACCCTCGTCGCCCCCAAGTGTCACATGTTCACCAGCTTCCACTTGGTTCATCCCCAAATCTCACCGTACTGAGAGAGGTCTTGCTCCGATACCATTATGTATCGCCCTGGCTTTCTTAATTAAAAAACACGTTACACCGCTCAAATTTTCCTTAAATTTTTTTTATATATAAATTTGGCGTACTTACAGAAGCGTTTTAGTAAGTAAATCTTCAATAAAGTCGTTTATTCAAACATGAGTACAGTTTTACAAAAACATGGGAAATCAAATATTCAGACATAGTCCGTTGAAATTATATTCGTTGAAGAACATCAAGTGTTTTGTAAAAATAATAACAATTACGGCGACAACATCTTTTATTATTTAGAATTTCATCGTGTTGGGAGTATGTATTCATCTTCTACTTGTCCCGTTCGTCGATTCCTTAGCCTGAAAAACATAAACGACGAGGTGTGAGTACGCGAGCATACTCAGTGAGATTAAACCCTTATGAATCGTCAAAATCATGTTGTGTAATGCACATAAAATATTCTTATCTGTGTGAGACTCGTCTCGGATTTCTTTAATTCTTTCGACCCCATGTAACACAACAATGACCGTAACATATTAAAACAGTATAACCTCACCCCGTTTGCGGAAATCTTGAAATATCTTCCTTTAAATTTGTCACGGTTGTCCTTCTTCGATACGAGATATGCTGCTCCTACCACTTGAAAATACTTTTTCATATTTCCGGCCATAAATTCTTGATGTAAAATCTGAAATCTCTTTGAGGACTTTTATCAAACACCTTTGAAAATGGTCACGTTTGAGCTTTCTGATTGATCGGGCTTTTTGAGGGCCTCTAAATTTTTGGAATGAAATATGTTATGGGCGTTCTATAGTAGAGGTCCAGAGCTTTCATATGATATAAGATATGTACAAAAATACATCCGGGAACATGTATAAATAGGGGCTCAAAGTCGGTTGAAAATCAATACTTATCCGGACAGCTGGAAAACCTTATCCGGACAGCTGGCCGAGATGCTTTTGATGGTCGTGACCGACCTTATCCGGATAGCTGGACAGCCTTATCCGGACAGCTAGCCGAGAAGCTTCTGTTGGACGTGACCGACCTTATGCATAGCTTTATCCGGACAGCGCTGAGAAACTTCTGTCGGCCGTGACCGGCAGATGTCCGTCAACTTGGCTCGTCCGGTTCGACCCCTTCCCGGTGTCCAAATCTGATTTTCCGACCTGTTCCGGACTCATCGGAGTTAAATCTTCGATATGCTTGAAACGGATTTTCGATAATAGTAATAAAATAATTTAATATTATTTTTGCAATATAAGTGTTCTGTAATGAAAATTTTATCGTATCAAATCGTCGAAACTTTTCGAAATCACTTTCATAAATTCTAAAATGATACTTATAATTTATTTTGAAACCTTTTCTTTTTAAATCCTTCATTTATGCTAGGAACGCATCGGTCCAAGTATCGGACAACCTGTAAATATTAAAAAATCAAAATACATGATCATTAGCCAAATAAATAGCATTTTAATAAGTCTTTGAATTTTTGGGGCGTTACAATCCTTCCCCCTTTAAAAAATTTCATCCTAAAAATTGAGCTTCGTAAGGAACTTTGAAATTATGTATCAAATTTTGTATGAGTATTTTCATCAATAACTTTAAAAATATTGTGTCAGCAAAAACATCACTTTGAAACCTTTCTTTGAAATCAAATTTTGTTCCTTTAGGATAACATTTAAACATTCACATATCCTTTCAAATCTTTTGCCTACACAATCATTCTATACTCATACCGAAATTTTTAAGTCTTCATAAAAGAGTGAATGCTTGAAAACATTACCTCAGAGTCGACGTTGGGCAGCAGCGATGAACCACATATTTTCCCGAAAATATAATCATGCCGTAATTATTCGTTATACTTTCGAAAAAAAAAATGTTTTGAAATATCTTGTTTTGTATAAGTAAATATTTTAAAACTTCCTTAACTGTATAGTCCCATACCTATACAGTTTTGGAATACCTCTCGTTCTGGTGAGAATTTAGTTCAGTCATATCCCCCTCCGCCTAGAAGCCTTGTCAGGAGCCACTCGTTGTCCGTGCCCTTTTTCTTATTGCACCGGCGATCACTCCCCTTTCTCGGATCCGCTCATTGTCCGTGCCCTTTTCTTATTGCACCGGCGATCACTCCCCGCCCTCGTCGGCCCCAGGTGTCACATGTTCACCAGCTTCCGCTTAGTTCATCCCGAAATCTCACCGTACTGAGAGAGGTCTTGCTCCGATACCATTATGTATCGCCCTGACTTTCTTAATTAAAAAGCACGTTACACGGCTCGATTTTTCCTTAATTTTTTTTTTATATATAAATTTGGCGTACTTACAGAAGCGTTTTAGTAAGTAAATCTTCAATAAAGTCGTTTATTCAAACATTAGTATAGTTTTACAAAAACATGGGAAATTAAATATTCGGACATAGTCCGTTGAAATTATATTCGTTGAAGAACATCAAGTGTTTTGTAAAAATAATAACAATTACGGCGACAACATCTTTTATTATTTAGAATTTCATCATGTTGGGAGTATGTATTCATCTTCTACTTGTCCCGTTCGTCAATTTCTTAGCCTGAAAAACATAAACGACGAGGTGTGAGTACACGAGCACACTCAGTGAGATTAAACCCTTATAAATCGTCAAAATCATGTTGTGTAACGCACATAGAACATTCTTATCTCTGTGAGACTCGTCTTGGATTTCTTTTATTCCTTCGACCCCTCTCGGGTCGTCATGTTACATGACACAACAATGACCGTAACATATTAAAACAGTATAACCTCACCTCGTTTGCGGGAATCTTGAAATATCTTCCTTTGAATTTGGATCGGTTGTCCTTATTCGTTCCCGGATACGCTGCTCTTAGCACTTGAAAATACTTTTTCATATTTCCGGCCATAAATTCTTGATGTAGAATTGAAATCTCTTTGAGGACTTTTATCAAACACCTTTGAAAATGGTCAGGTTTGAGCTTTCTGTTTGATCAGGCTTTTTGAGGGCCTCTAAATTTTCGGAAGGGAAATATGATATGGGAGTTCTACAGTAGAGGTCCAGAGCTTTCATATGATATAATATATGTACAAAAATACATCCGGGAACATGTATAAATATGGGCTTAAAGTCGGTTGAAAATCAATACTTATCCGGCCAGCTGGAAAGCCTTATCCGAACAGCTGGCCGAGAAGCTTCTGTCGGTCGTGAGCGACCTTATCCGGACAGCTAGACAGCCTTATCCGGATAGCTGTCCGAGAAGCTTCTGTCGGTCGTGACCGACCTTATCCAGAGCCTTATCCGGACAGCGCCGAGAAACTTTTGTCGGCCGTGACCGGCAGATGTCCGTCAACTTGGCTCGGCCGGTTCGACCCCTTCCGGGTGTCCAAATTCGATTTTATGACCTGTTCCGGAATCATCGGAGTTAAATCTTCGATATGCTCAGAATGAATTTTCGATAATAGTAATAAAATAATTTAATATTATTTCTGCAATATAAGTTTTCTATAATGAAAATTTTATCGTATCAAATCGTTGAAACTTTTCGAAATCACTTTCATAAATTCTAAAATGATCCTTAAAATTTTTTTTGAAATCTTTTCTTTTTAAATCCTTCATTTTATGCTAGGAATGTATCTGTCCAAGTATCGGACAACCTGTAAATATTAAAAAATCAAAATCCATGATCGTTAGCCAAATAAATAGCATTTTAATAAGTCTTTGAATTTTTGGGGCGTTACAATCCTTCCCCCTTTAAAAAATTTCGTCCTCGAAATTGAGCTTCGTAAGGAACTTTGAAATTCTGTATCAAACTTTGTATGAGTAATTTCATCAATAACTTTAAAAATATTGTGTCAGCAAAAACATCACTTTGAAACCTTTCTTTGAAATCAAATTTTGTTCCTTTAGGATAACATTTAAACATTCACACATCCTTTCAAATCTTTTGCCGACACAATCATTCTATACTCATACTGAAATTTTTAAGTCTTCATAAAAGAGTGAATGCTTGAAAACATTACCTCGGAGTCGATGTTGGGAAGCAGCGATGAACCACATATTCTCCCGAAAATATAATCATGCCGTAATTATTCGTTATACTTTCAAAAAAGAAAAGTTTTGAAATGTCTTGTTTTGTATAAGTAAATATTTTTAAACCTCATTAGATGTATAGTCCCATACCTATACAGTCTTGGAATACCTCTCGTTCTGGTGAGAATTTGGTTCAGTCATATCCCCCTCCGCCTAGAAGCCTTGTCAGGAGCCGCTCGTTGTCCGTGCCCTTTTTCTTATTACACCGGCGATCACTCCCCTTTCTTGGATCCCCTCATTGTCCGTGCCCTTTTCTTATTGCACCGGCAATCACTCCCCGCTCTCGTCAGCCCCGGGTGTCACATGTTCACTAGCTTCTGCTTGGTTCATCCCCAAATCTCACCGTACTGACAGAGGTCTTGCTCCGATACCATTCTGTGTCGCCGTGGCTTTCTTAATTAATTTAGAGTACTTACTGTAACACCCCCAGATTCAAACCGGGAATATTACACGCCGCAGACCCTCTCCATGAGGATCCACCAGGCTAGACATCGAAACAACACAATGCATTACATACCGACATGATAAAATACCAAATCAATAGACCAACTTGGTCTTTCATCACTAACATACAAGTCAAAATACACATTTCTATCTCTACTCATACCCATGCAAGGGTAAATACACTCACAAACAAAAAATACGACAGCAGAAAAGGCCATACATGGACTCCGACTGACTGCATCCAAAAGTGGCCTTCGTGTGATTAGTATCATTATCCTTCCATCATCCTTCGCGTCGATCCTGTGTTTCGCTGCCAAACCTGCATGTACCTGGATGCAAAACAGACATCCACCCTCCTAATACTCGGGGGTTAGCAAAACTCCACTGTTTTGCTAGTACAAGTATAAAGTGCAAATACAAGCCATACATAACACATTCTGAGAATACAACAAAAGACTTCCCGAGATATTTTGTTTAATTAAAAATAGTTAAAGTCTTGAAAGTAGAAACAAAATAAGAAATCATTTTGAAAATACTTCCAAATCTCGGGAGTTTTGAAAACATTTGTGATTGAAAAGTTCTTAATTCTACGAAAGCCACTTAGGGTCACGGCCCCAAAGTTCATTTTCCAAAATGCAAATCCGTTAACAAAACACGGGGTCCACGACCCGATCATTCTGATCACCAAACACAGGGTCCACGACCCGATCATCCACTTCAATTCACTTCCAAAAACACATTACACATAACACATTATTTTTATGCCATTTTAGCCAAACACCAAGACTCGATATATAATGTCTCTCGACTCCGAGCAACAAGTATTGTGATACTCCGGACATATCACAATTAATCATTAATACAACCACTCTGGCAATTCTCGCGACCCGGTCCGGCCCTCAAGCCACCAAGTCCCTGTGTGCCCCATCGAGCAATCCCCAGGTGAGAATGCCCACTCGAAGTAACCCTCGTGACCCGGTCCAGCCACTAAGCCACCAGGTCCCTGTGTGACCCCGTCGAGTCAATCCCCAAGTGAGAGTACTCGAGAAAAACCATACAACTCTCATCAAATCACATTTCCAAAACCACAATTCTCAAGAGTAAATCACAATATATATAGTCGATGTATTTTGCTAGAATGGCCAAATATCCAACACATACTCACGACCCAGAATTAATACTATCCACAAAGAAACACACTTATCTTAACAACACCGAACGACACAACCAATATCACACCACTCACATATTCATTGATAACCACATGACTCCACGCACAATTCTTAACAAAAGGATTTAACCATAAATTACTGATGACATATTGACACATAATGACATCACCCGAAAGTAGGGAGATCCTATACTCAACACTAACACACACAGCCAAAAAAGCACATTAAGTCCCGAACACAAGAGTCGTCCTTTAAGAAAACCATGATTGTAAATATACCGATTCTTTTGAGAAAAGGTTGTAAACATTCATTTAGCACATATCGTCAATTTTCAACCATTATATTCACAAAACACGTAATGTATGGGCAAGATACTTGCCTCGGTAATCGATACCGGATACTCCGACGAACACAGCTCAACCGGGTTGTAACACCCCCAAAACCGTATGGGAATATTACACATCGTAGACCCCTTTCCACAAGGATCTACCAGGCTAAACATCCATAAACAACCAAATGCTTGCCCGGCTAAGGTCAAACAATATAATAATACAGACCATTAAGGTCACTTACACATAAACACACAGAACGATGAGGTCACACAACTCTATCAACAGAACTAACTAACAACATTACACACACAGGGGTCGAAACACAATACAGTGGAAGACTGAATCAACTCTAACAATACAACCAAACTCTACCAACTCTCGACTCTTGATTAGTATCACAGCTCGTCATCCTCTTGTGCCAATCCTGTGACTGCTCCCCTGAACCTGCATGTACCTGGACGAAAAACAGACATCCACCCCCGATTTCTCGGGGGTTAGTAAAACTCCACTATTTAACTAGTGCAAGTATAAACGATACGAAATGGAACAAGTAAAATAGCAACTACGAATTTAATATGGAAATCAATTATCAAAATATTCCCGAGAAGTTTTAGAATTTCGAACTGAAGTAAGAGATATTTGAAAAGGAACACATCATCTCGGGGATTTTTAAAGCAGAAATTCTTTTGGACATCGAGTCCCAATTTACAAAACCTTTTCGTAAACATTAGGGCCTTAGCCCGATTCTCGTTTCAAAGCACACTAGATAATATATCATTATGAGTCTGAGACCCATATTTAGAATTTTACCCAAACAATCACTGCTACACGATCATTGTTCGTACACATCATGTACCGAACTACGGAGGCCTCGACGGACCTTACCCGGCCCACACACACTTTCGTACACATCATGTTCCGAACTCCGAAGGCCTCAACGGACCCTACCCGACCACAAACATTGTTCGTACACATCATGTACCGAACTCCAGAGGCCTCGTCAGACCCAACCTGGATTACACACCTTGTTCGTACACATCATGTACCGAACTCCAGAGGCCTTGTCAGACCCTACCTGGATCACACACCTTGTTCGTACACATCATGTACCGAACTCCAGAGGCCTCGTCAGACCCTACCTGGAACACACACACACACCGACATGACACAACTCATAATCATCAAATGTCAAGCCATTCCACATTACACCGAATGTGTAATCAAGTATGTAAACCAAAACGACACAAATATCATAATCATCACAACAACTCCACAATGACCAACCACGCCCGACACAAACTTAGATGATTTGCACATCCAACACAATTCCACGATGTTAACTAAGTGAAGATATTATCGTTACCATCATTCGTTCATAGAAATCAATTCATACGAAGCATATTCACGAAAGTAAACCATTGCATCACAACCATAACATGACGTCCCTATTCACAAGACACAATTCGTATAGTAAAATACTTGCCTCGAAACCACGACGCGGAGAATCGACCGAAGTAGGTTGGCGCGAACCGACTACGAACCCGCCGACTCCACCGAACGCCAACTCGCGGTAATAAACTACGAAGGACAACAATAACAACGAAAATGAATTCCAAACTATGACCTAAAGTCTGAATTCAAGGAACAAGCGACGAAAGTTCAAGGGTTTTCCCCAAAACGGCCAAGAACACGATTCCTCCCGTCAAAACATGAAAAGGAAAATCCAAACCGAAATATGGATATACAATCCATAGGATATGTTTAACAACATCATTTAACAACAATCAATCCATCAAAAACGTATGGAAAACGAAATCAAGAACAAATCCCCCAAAGAGTCGATTCGAAGGAAATCAAGAAATATACCTTGATTCGACGAAAAAAATGGATTAAATGATGTTAAACATATGAATAATACTAATATTAATCATACCCATCGTGGATTAATCAACAACAGGGAACGAATCGGACAAAAACGCAAAAACCCCAAAATTTCCCAAAATAGGGTTCTAGGAAATCTCACCTTGATTCGCTGGATCAAAGGAGGTGATGGAGGGATTAATCGATGATATAAGCTCCCAATATTCGTGGATTAGTTGCTTGACAACATGTCTCCTGGATCGCCAAGCCTCCAGCCGCGGAGAGGAAAAGATAGAAATGAAAAACGGGTGAAAATATGACTACTCTGTCCTATTTATACTGGGCTGGAACTAGCGTGCGCTAGCCTTCTCGGACTAGCGTGCGCTATCGGCCAGTATCGGCCCAGCACCCTCGGCCAGGGTCCGGACGACCCGGCACTACCGACCAAACCTACCGACCACGACCTGTCCGCCCGACCCCGATAGCGTGCGCTGCGCCTGACGCTAGCGCGTGCTAGCCGACCTCTCTAGTAGCCTCTGAACTAAACAGCTCGCCCAGGTAACGTACGCTAGTCGTCCGGCAGCGTGCGCTACACATGCCGGTTAGCGCGCGCCACGACCGACAATAGCGTGCACTGCCTGCCGATCCTCCCTGAGTCCAGAACCTCAGAACCTCTCTCGCCTGCACTGAGATAGCGTACGCTGGGTCGGCCGACGGCGCTACACTGCCGAAGAAGCGCGGCAGCCTTCCGGCCGAAGGCGTGCGCTACGCCGTTCCTCGCCGTGCTCGCTGCTCGTGCTCAAGACTTCCGATGCCACACACTGTCGGCCACCGCCACCGCTTAGACCCGACTTAATTACTTTCAAAACGCATTTAAACGAATACGACGAAAAGCTCGCGGACAACATCAACGACCCGAAATGAAAACATAATGCAATAATTAATCATACGCGACCAAGAAAAGGCTCGAGACAACAAATACAGATGCGGATACCCATAACTTTGGGTAAATTACAAAATGGCCCAAAATGCCCGAAAATCACGATACGTGATCGAATAACCAAACCGAAATTCACAACACGTCTAACAAAGTTAAATGGACTTACGGGAAACTTCAAACAGCAGTTTCGAATGAGATTCGCAAGAATCGAACTCAAGTGCGGAAAAGTCGCCAAAAAGCACGGAACTCAACAAAACGACACCGAAACGAACTCGGATAACAAAAAGTGCAGAATTAATCATTCTCGGAATGATGAAACGGTCATGAGCGAGTCGTGAAAACGGACTTTCGCCAAAAAAAAGAAATTACCGGAAATCGAAATTACGGGTATTACATTCTACCCTCCTTAAAAGAAGTTTCGTCCCGGAACTTAAAACAAGTAGGGAGAAGCAATATTCCCGCCAGGAAAACTCGACGAGATACAAAAAAACAAAAACTCGCGCCCAATGGAGAAACGCTGCAAGAAACGTAAACAAACATGCGGCGTGAAAACACGCTCCACGACGACCAACACAACGCCACCGATAGAGACATAATAAAACTAACAAGTGACAAGCGTCATCAAACTGATAATACAACCAAGTCGGTTATCCGAACAATCACCAAACACAAAGCACCCATTACAAGGAAACACGCACAATCAAGAAAATAGAAATAAACACACAAACGATCCACAAGGACAACCACAAACAATTCGGACTATGCCGAAGTCCTCAAAAGCTACACTAGGCATTTCTGTGTTCTTTCGGAGCAGAGACGCAACCTCAATCCCCAAATCTCTCAACTACCGTCTCGCAATGCACGGCTCGGTGACCCACTTGGCCACGCACGAAACACTTTACTAACGGTGAACGACAATTCTTCACAGTACGAGATCAGGCAACAACAGTCAGACAACCCCGATAGAACAACAACGATCGAATAACAATGACCGAACAACAATGATGGAACAACAACGATCAAATAACAATGATCGGACAACAATGATCGAACAATAATGATCAAATAACAATGATCAAACAACAACGATCGAACAACAATAATCGAATGACAACAGTCGAACAATGACTCCGAAGTCCCCACTTCAACTCCAGACATTAAAAGAACTGATAGAAAGTGAAAGATGTTACTTCCAAACAAGGTTCACAAGAATCGAACCGAACTCGGAAAGGTCACGATGATAAACAGGCCGATCTGAAACAAGGTCACAACCAATTTGAACGATGACAACTGAGACATCAAACAAGTTCAAAAAGTATTGATGAACCCGTGCAAGTCGATAGAATTTAGAAGGAGAAACTGCAGAAGTCAAATATAGTACGGGTATTACATCCGACCTCTTATAAAAGAAATGTCTTCCCCGCAACTCACAACAACGGAAACAAGGTCACAACACAAAAAGCATCCGACAGGAAAATCTCCCATGGGTCTCTCAGAGCCGATCCTGATATCTGTGCTGAAGCGCGAACTCCGAAAGTCTCGGTAGGCAATTCGCAAAACTGAATTCGGTGTCCCTCGAGTCCGCACTTGAAATGCATTACTGACGAGAAGGTCAATTTACACGTGCATGCCCCGGCACATCACGGTTGAAACACCTCGGGTCGGCATACCGAAAATATAAATGCTAGATACAATGGGGCGTAACGTCGCAAAACAATATAGCGGAGATGCCAACTCAACACAACAAAGAATCATAACACATATCTTATACAACGATTACCATCGTAAAGTAATACACACACAAACACTACAACAACGACGGTATCGTTCGGCGACCTCAACGGCCCGAACGATAACCAGCACATAATTACAAACATCATGAAACAATCACACATGTACACAAACGTACAAACCCAAGCTTCAATACCACACTCATGCGACAACACGCATATCACCACGAGGCGATAAACAAACACCGGTTCACACCTCTCACAGAGGACTAGTACAACAAATGCGTGGCAACGCCGACGTTCATGCCACCAATTCGATCATACTCGGGAGAAAATATCATAACAACAACGTGAACATCATACATACATACCTAAACTCAAACGAGAATGGATAGGTTTTAAAACGAAAACCTCCTTTTGAAAATAATTTTGGAAACACGATTGATCTTGAGTATCACCCTTCAAAAAAAAAAGTACAAATGTGAAACATCGTTATCGGGACTTTGGAAAACTATTTCGCATTCGATAAAAATGAGGACACTTTCTTTTCGTGAATAACTTTCGGAAATATTCGACCTTCGGGTCTAAGTAAAAGTGTTTCTAAAACATTGGAAATATCTCAAAACATTTTGGTCCTCGAGGTAGAAGAATTTTGAAACATATTGTGGCACCTTGGAAGCACCACGAGAAAACAATTCATTTTAAAAGTACGTCTCGAAATTTATTTTCTAAGATACTCAAGGTTTTCAAAAATAATTCAATTGGCTAGAATGCCCAAAAATGCTCATGTAACAATATTCGTTTAAACATATTATAATATACGCATCAAATCGTACAAAATCAAGACAATACATGTCTTTTACCGGAAAACAGATAAATACATCGCAGTTCAAACTTGCTTAGGACCGGGGCTAAACCACTAGTCCATCAGAAGCCCCTACGGACTGAGTAAATCGCACCCATAAACATTTCCATACCATATTGAGCACAAGGTTTCACGAAAACACTTGCAAATGAACAAATCAGTTTGAAATATATACGTAGCGGACGAAACCAACAGTCAAGAATACATAACCAGCGACACTCCTCATATAAAAAAAATATGAGAGTCAAATAACCACATATCACGAAATCAAAACCCATAGGAGGATTCCGTCACTTAACAACACATAATCATACCAAGAATCCGCAATGCATTTGAGGCACTATCACAACGAAGGGAGACTTACAACCACAGGTCGCACGGAGATGACGGTCGCCCACGATACTAATCTCATCCGACAACATATCCGACACGTTGTGACTACGCACAACTCAACTTATCACCTGACGACTCGAACGACAAGACAACACATTACTCGACAAACCACGACTCGACTCGACCCGACAACCTAGGTTTCCGCAACCTAAGCTCCGATACCATAAATGTAACACCCCCAAAACTATATGGGAATATTACACGTCGTAGACCCATTTCCACAAGGATCTACCAGGCTAAACATCCATAAAAAACCAAATGCTTTCCCGGTCAGGGTCAAACAATATAATAATACAGACCGTTAAGGTCACTTATGCATAAACACACAGACCGATGAGGTCACACAACTCTATCAACAGAACTAACTAACAACATTACACACACAGGGGTCGAAACACAATACAGTGGAAGACTGAATCAACTCTAACAATACAACCAAACTCTACCAACTCTCGACTCTTGATTAGTATCGCAGCTCGTCATCCTCTTGTGCCAATCCTGTGACTGCTCCCCTGAACCTGCATGTACCTGGACGAAAAACAGACATCCACCCCCGATTTCTCGGGGGTTAGTAAAACTCCACTATTTTACTAGTGCAAGTATAAACGATACGAAATGCAACAAGTAAAATAGCAACTACGAATTTAATATGGAAATCAATTATCAAAATATTCCCGAGAAGTTTTAGAATTTCGAACTGAAGTAAGAGATGTTTGAAAAGGAACACATCATCTCGGGGATTTTTAAAGCAGAAATTCTTTTGGACCTCGAGTCCCAATTTACAAAACCTTTTCGTAAACATTAGGGCCTTAGCCCGATTCTCGTTTCAAAGCACACTAGATAATATATCATTATGAGTCTGAGACCCATATTTAGAATTTTACCCAAACAATCACTGCTACACGATCATTGTTCGTACACATCATGTACCGAACTACGGAGGCCTCGACGGACCTTACCCGGCCCACACACACTTTCGTACACATCATGTTCCGAACTCGGAAGGCCTCAACGGACCCTACCCGACCACAAACATTGTTCGTACACATCATGTACCGAACTCCAGAGGTCTCGTCAGACCCTACCTGGATTACACACCTTGTTCGTACACATCATGTACCGAACTCCAAAGGCCTTGTCAGACCCTACCTGGATCACACACCTTGTTCGTACACATCATGTACCGAACTCCAGAGGCCTCGTCAGACCCTACCTGGAACACACACACACACACCGACATGACACAACTCATAATCATCAAATGTCAAGCCATTCCACATTACACCGAATGTATAATCAAGTATGTAAACCAAAACAACACAAATATCATAATCATCACAACAACTCCACAATGACCAACCACGCCCGACACAAACTTAGATGATTTGCACATCCAACACAATTCCACGATGTTAACTAAGTGAAGATATTATCGTTACCATCATTCGTTCATAGAAATCAATTCATACGAAGCATATTCACGAAAGTAAACCATTGCATCACAACCATAACATGACGTCCCTATTCACAAGACACAATTCGTATAGTAAAATACTTGCCTCGAAACCACGACGCGGAGAATCGACCGAAGTAGGTTGGCGCGAACCGACTACGAACCCGCCGACTCCACCGAACGCCAACTCGCGGTAATAAACTACGAAGGACAACAATAACAACGAAAATGAATTCCAAACTATGACCTAAAGCTGCTGAATTCAAGGAACAAGCGACGAAAGTTCAAGGGTTTTCCCCAAAACGGCCA
Organism: Orobanche coerulescens; assembly: GCA_033398695.1. NCBI lineage: Eukaryota > Viridiplantae > Streptophyta > Magnoliopsida > Lamiales > Orobanchaceae > Orobanche > Orobanche coerulescens. The sequence continues at coordinate 110,386,083 of CM065815.1, read as the reverse complement.
AGAACACGATTCCTCCCGTCAAAACATGAAAAGGAAAATCCAAACCGAAATATGGATATACAATCCATAGGATATGTTTAACAACATCATTTAACAACAATCAATCCATCAAAAACGTATGGAAAACGAAATCAAGAACAAATCCCCCAAAGAGTCGATTCGAAGGAAATCAAGAAATATACCTTGATTCGACGAAAAAAATGGATTAAATGATGTTAAACATATGAATAATACTAATATTAATCATACCCATCGTGGATTAATCAACAACAGGGAACGAATCGGACAAAAACGCAAAAACCCCAAAATTTCCCAAAATAGGGTTCTAGGAAATCTCACCTTGATTCGCTGGATCAAAGGAGGTGATGGAGGGATTAATCGATGATATAAGCTCCCAATATTCGTGGATTAGTTGCTTGACAACATGTCTCCTGGATCGCCAAGCCTCCAGCCGCGGAGAGGAAAAGATAGAAATGAAAAACGGGTGAAAATATGACTACTCTGTCCTATTTATACTGGGCTGGAACTAGCGTGCGCTAGCCTTCTCGGACTAGCGTGCGCTATCGGCCAGTATCGGCCCATCACCCTCGGCCAGGGTCCGGACGACCCGGCACTACCGACCAAACCTACCGACCACGACCTGTCCGCCCGACCCCGATAGCGTGCGCTGCGCCTGACGCTAGCGCGTGCTAGCCGACCTGTCTAGTAGCCTCTGAACTAAACAGCTCGCCCAGGTAACGTACGCTAGTCGTCCGGCAGCATGCGCTACACATGTCGTGTAGCGCGCGCCACGACCGACAGTAGCGTGCACTACCTGCCGATCCTCCCTGAGTCCAGAACCTCAGAACCTCTCTGCCCAGACCCGATAGCGTACGCTGGGCCGGTCGACAGCGTGCGCTACACCTGCCGAGCTAGCGCGCGCAGCCTTCCGGCCGTAGCGTGCGCTACGCCGGTTCCTGTCGTGCCTGCTCGGTGCCTCAAGACTTCCGATGCCACACACTGTCCGGCCACCGCCGGCCGCCTAGACCCGACGACTCGATTTCTAAAAACGTACGAAACGAATACGACGAAAAGCTCGCGGACAACATCAACGACCCGAAATGAAAACATAATGCAATAATTAATCATACGCGACCAAGAAAAGGGTCGAGACAACAAATACAGATGCGGATACCCATAACTTTGGGTAAATTACAAAATGGCCCAAAATGCCCGAAAATCACGATACGTGATCGAATAACCAAACCGAAATTCACAACACGTCTAACAAAGTTAATTGGACTTACGGGAAACTTCAAACAGCAGTTTCGAATGAGATTCGCAAGAATCGAACTCAAGTGCGGAAAAGTCGCCAAAAAGCACGGAACTCAACAAAACGACACCGAAACGAACTCGGATGACAAAAAGTGCAGAATTAATCATTCTCGGAATGATGAAACAGTCATGAGCGAGTCGTGAAAACGGACTTTCGCCAAAAAAAGAAATTACCGGAAATCGAAATTACGGGTATTACATTCTACCCTCCTTAAAAGAAGTTTCGTCCCGGAACTTAGAACAAGTAGGGAGAAGCAATATTCCCGCCAGGAAAACTCGACGAGATACAAAAAAACAAAAACTCGCTCCCAATGGAGAAACGCTGCAAGAAACGTAAACAAACATGCGGCGTGAAAACACGCTCCACGACGACCAACACAACGCCACCGATAGAGACATAATAAAACTAACAAGTGACAAGCGTCATCAAACTGATAATACAACCAAGTCGGTTATCCGAACAATCACCAAACACAAAGCACCCATTACAAGGAAACACGCACAATCAAGAAAATAGAAATAAACACACAAACGATCCACAAGGACAACCACAAACAATTCGGACTATGCCGAAGTCCTCAAAAGCTACACTAGGCATTTCTGTGTTCTTTCGGAGCAGAGACGCAACCTCAATCCCCAAATCTCTCAACTACCGTCTCGCAATGCACGGCTCGGTGACCCACTTGGCCACGCACGAAACAGTTTACTAACGGTGAACGACAATTCTTCACAGTACGAGATCAGGCAACAACAGTCAGACAACCCCGATAGAACAACAACGATCGAATAACAATGACCGAACAACAATGATGGAACAACAACGATCAAATAACAATGATCGGACAACAATGATCGAACAATAATGATCAAATAACAATGATCAAACAACAACGATCGAACAACAATAATCGAATGACAACAGTCGAACAATGACTCCGAAGTCCCCACTTCAACTCCAGACATTAAAAGAACTGATAGAAAGTGAAAGATGTTACTTCCAAACAAGGTTCATAAGAATCGAACCGAACTCGGAAAGGCCACGATGATAAACAGGCCGATCTGAAACAAGGTCACAACCAGTTTGAACGATGACAACTGAGACATCAAACAAGTTCAAAAAGTATTGACGAACCCGTGCAAGTCGATAGAATTTAGAAGGAGAAACTGCAGAAGTCAAATATAGTACGGGTATTACATCCGACCTCTTATAAAAGAAATGTCGTCCCCGCAACTCACAACAACGGAAACAAGGTCACAACACAAAAAGCATCCGACAGGAAAATCTCCCATTGGTCTCTCAGAGCCGATCCTGATATCTGTGCTGAAGCGCGAACTCCGAAAGTCTCGGTAGGCAATTCGCAAAACTGAATTCGGTGTCCCTCGAGTCCGCACTTGAAATGCATTACTGACGAGAAGGTCAATTTACACATGCATGCCCCGGCACATCACGGTTGAAACACCTCGGGTCGGCATACCGAAAATATAAATGCTAGATACAATGGGGCGTAACGTCGCAAAACAATATAGCGGAGATGCCAACTCAACACAACAAAGAATCATAACACATATCTTATACAACGATTACCATCGTAAAGTAATACACACACAAACACTACAACAACGACGGTATCGTTCGGCGACCTCAACGGCCCGAACGATAACCAGCACATAATTACAAACATCATGAAACAATCACACATGTACACAAACGTACAAACCCAAGCTTCAACAGCTCACACTCATGCGACAACACGCATATCACCACGAGGCGATAAACAGTAAACACCAGTTCACACCTCTCACAGAGGACTAGTACAACAAATGCGTGGCAACGCCTCGACGTTCATGCCACCAATTCGATCATACTCGGGAGAAAATATCATAACAACAACGTGAACATCATACATACATACCCAGCCCTCAAACGAGAATGGATAGGTTTTAAAAACGAAAACCTCCTTTTGAAAATAATTTTGGAAACACGATTGATCTTGAGTATCACCCTTCAAAAAAAAAAAGTACAAATGTGAAACATCGTTATCGGGACTTTGGAAAACTATTTCGCATTCGATAAAAATGAGGACACTTTCTTTTCGTGAAAAACTTTCGGAAATATTCGACCTTCGGGTCTAAGTAAAAGTGTTTCTAAAACATTGGAAATATCTCAAAACATTTTGGTCCTCGAGGTAGAAGAATTTTGAAACATATTGTGGCACCTTGGAAGCACCACGAGAAAACAATTCATTTTAAAAGTACGTCTCGAAATTTATTTTCTAAGATACTCAAGGTTTTCAAAAATAATTCAATTGGCTAGAATGCCCAAAAATGCTCATGTAACAATATTCGTTTAAACATATTATAATATACGCATCAAATCGTACAAAATCAAGACAATACATGTCTTTTACCGGAAAACAGACAGTCACATCGCAGTTCAAACTTGCTTAGGACCGGGGCTAAACCACTAGTCCATCAGAAGCCCCTACGGACTGAGTAAATCGCACCCATAAACATTTCCATACCATATTGAGCACAAGGTTTCACGAAAACACTTGCAAATGAACAAATCAGTTTGAAATATATACGTAGCGGACGAAACCAACAGTCAAGAATACATAACCAGCGACACTCCTCATATAAACAAAATATGAGAGTCAAATAACCACATATCACGAAATCAAAACCCATAGGAGGATTCCGTCACTTAACAACACATAATCATACCAGTAACTCGCAATGCATTTGAGGCACTATCACAACGAAGGGAGACTTACAACCACAGGTCGCACGGAGATGACGGTCGCCCACGATACTAATCTCATCCGACAACATATCCGACACGTTGTGACTACGCACAACTCAACTTGTCACCTGACGACTCGAACAACAAGACAACACATTACTCGACAAACCACGACTCGACTCGACCCGACAGCCTAGGTTTCCGCAACCTAAGCTTCGATACCATAAATGTAACACCCCCAAAACTATATGGGAATATTACACGTCGTAGACCCCTTTCCACAAGGATCTACCAGGCTAAACATCCATAAAAAACCAAATGCTTTCCCGGTCAGGGTCAAACAATATAATAATACAGACCGTTAAGGTCACTTATACATAAACACATAGACCGATGAGGTCACACAACTCTGTCAACAGAACTGACTAACAACATTACCCACACAGGGGTCGAAACACAATACAGCGGAAGACTGAATCAACTCTAACAATACAACCAAACTCTACCAGCTCTCGACTCTTGATTAGTATCGCAGCTCGTCATCCTCTTGTGCCAATCCTGTGACTGCTCCCCTGAACCTGCATGTACCTGGATGCAAAACATACATCCACCCCCCGATTACTCGGGGGTTAGTAAAACTCCACTGTTTTACTAGTGCAAGTATAAAACCATACTAAATGCAACAAGTAAATATCAACTACGAATTTAATACGGAAATCAATTATCAAAATGTTCCCGAGAAGTTTTAAAATTTCGAACTCAAGTAAGAGATATTTGAAAAGGAACACATCATCTCGGGGATTTTTAAAGCAGAAATTCTTTTGGACCTCGAGTCCCAATTTACAAAACCTTTTCGTAAACATTAGGGCCTTAGCCCGATTCTCGTTTAAAAGCACACTAGATAATATATCATTATGAGTCTGAGACCCATATTTAAAATGTTACCCAAAGAATCACTGCTACACGATCATTGTTCGTACACATCATGTACCGAACTCCGGAGGCCTCGACGGACCTTACCCGGACCACACACACTATTCGTACACATCATGTTCTGAACTTCAGAGACCTCAACGGACCCTACCTGGCCACAAACATCGTTCGTACACATCATGTACCGAACTCCAGAGGCCTCGTCAGACCCTACCTGGATTACACACCTTGTTCGTACACATCATGTACCGAACTCCAGAGGCCTCGTCAGACCCTACCTGGATCACACACCTTGTTCGTATACATCATGTACCGAACTCCAGAGGCCTCGTCAGACCCTACTTGGAACACACACACAAACCGACACGACACAACTCATAATCATCAAATGTCAAGCCATTCCACATTACACGGAATGTATAATCAAGTATGTAAACCAAAACAACACAAATATCAAAATCATCACAACAACTCCACACTGACCAACCACGCCCGGCACAAACTTAGATGATTTGCACATCCAACACAATTCCACGATGTTAACTAAGTGAAGGTATTATCGTTACCATCATTCGTTCATAGAAATCAATTCATACGAAGCATATTCACGAAAGTAAACCAATGCATCACAACCATAACACGGCGTCCCTATTCACAAGACACAATTCGTATAGTAAAATACTTGCCTCGAAACCACGACGCGGAGAATCGACCGAAGTAGGTTGGCACGAACCGACTACGAACCCGCCGACTCCACCGAACGCCAACTCGCGATAATAAAATATGAAGGACAACAATAACAACGAAAATGAATTCCAAACTACGACCTAAAGCTGCTGAATTCAAGGAACAAGCGACGAAAGTTCAAGGGTTTCCCCCAAAACGGCCAAGAACACGATTCGTCCCGTCAAAACATGAAAACGGAAATCCAAACCGAAATATGGATGTACAATTCATAGGATATGTTTAACAACATCATTTAACAGCAATCAATCCATAAAAAATGTATGGAAAACGAAATCAAGAACAAATCCCCCAAAAAGTCGATTCGAAGGAAATCAAGAAATATACCTTGATTCGACAAAAAACAATGGATTAAATGATGTTAAACACATGAATAATACTAGGATTAATCATACCCATCGTGGATTAATCAACAACACGGAACGAATCGGACAAAAACGCAAAAACCCCAAAATTTCCCGAAATAGGGTTCTAGGAAATCTCACCTTGATTCGCTGGATCAAAGGAGGTTATGGAGTGATTAGTCGATGATATGAGCTCCCAATCTTCGTGGATTAGTTGCTTGACAACATGTCTCCTGGATCTCCAAGCCTCCAGCCGCGGAGAGGAAATGATGGAAATGAAAAACGGGTGAAAATATGACTACTCTGTCATATTTATACTGGGCCGGAACTAGCGTGCTGTCACGGGGTTATACTTGCGCCTCGCTAAGTCCTCGTCGTGCGGCACTCTTAGGTTGTCTCAATCCTAAGTAGTAAGCCTACTAATAAACAAGACTGCTAGGAAGGAAAGTAAGGAAATGCTTGGGGATGGTTTTCTCTTATTGCACTGTAGCAAATTTGATTTCTCAAGAGTGAGTTACAAATGAGTCCCAAGGAGGGGTATTTATACTAATCCTCCTAGTCTAGCAAATGACCAAGAAAACATTACTATTCCAAGTATTTACAAGAATGCCATCATCTAGAATGATCTATACAATTCTAAACAATTCTAAGAAGTCTTCTTGGAGTCCCCAGACCCCTCTGGAACGTCCGGCCCGACCCGGCCCGAAGTGTCCCGGCCCGGCCCGGCCAAGGCCCAATTCGGCCCGTAGCAATCCGATCCGATTTCTGACCTTCTGGAACCCTCTTTGACCTTCTGGAATTGATTGGTCTCCATCTTGAAGCTTCTAGGGTCTTCTTTCTGAAGAGTGGGTTCCTCGGCTTTTCAATATCTACTGCTGTCACAAGGCTTTTTCCGTCTAAGCCTATTATAGGGGGGGTAGTCCTCTGTGAGCTTGGCCCGGTCCATGCACGCGCGCGAGCATGCTGCACGCCCGTCCGGCAGGCTTCGGGGGATGCTGTGCGATGCCTGCTGCCTTAAGGTGGGGCGTGACATTCTCCCCCACCAAAGTCGTGACCGTCCTCGGCACGATGCTGTCCCGATATTCTTCAATCTTCTATCGGAATTGCCATAGGTGATCCTCATGTTCCCAGCTATTTTCAGCGTCTGGGAGTCCCTTCCAATGTAAAAAGAACTCGGTGTATGGGGCCACGCCCCTTCGTCGAACGTCCCGATGTGAAATGATCTCGGCTACTTCCTTGTCGAAGGAAGTAATCACGGCAGTAGGTGCTCGACGTGACTGAGCTCGGCCCGGATCCTCCATGTCCTGATGGTAAGGCTTTAGTTGGCTAACATCAAAGACCGGGTGTATCTTTATCTTCGGCGGCAGTTCCACTCGGTAGGAAACTGTCCAAACACGCCGCTCGATCTTGTAGGGCCCCTCGTATCTTCAGATAAGTCCCTTATGCACAGCCGAAATGCTTTAAATTACTGCGGGAGAAGTTTCACGATAACTAAGTCGCCTTCGTTGAACTCGACCGCTCATCGCTTGAGATCGGCCCATTTCTTCATCTTTTTGGCTGCCTTGTCCAATGATGCTCGAGCCAAGTCCGATTCCTCCTGTAATGACATAGCAAAGGTATATGCTGCGGGACTCTGTCCCGAGTATCCGGTGGCAATGTTATTCGTTGTCGCCGGTTGTCTCCCAGTGGCAAGCTCGAATGGGCTGCGTCCTGTTGATTCACTCTTCTGCAAGTTGTATGAGAATTGGGCCGTGTCTAAGAGTTTGGCCCAGTCCCGCTGATTGGCACTCACATAGTGCCGCAAGTAGCACTCAAGCAGTGCGTTAACTCGTTCTGTCTGCCCGTCCGTCTGTGGGTGGAAACTTGTTGAGAATGCTAAATTCGAGCCCAATAGCTTGAAAAGTCCCGACCAAAACTTTCCTGTGAAACGTGGGTCTCGGTCACTCACGATTGTCCTTGGAATGCCCCAATGTTTTACCACATGCTTTAAGAACAACTTGGCCGTCTCCAGAGCCGTTACGTCCGCCGGTGCTGGAATAAAGGTTGCGTATTTTGAGAACCTGTCCACCACAACTATGATCGACCCATACTCATCCGATTTAGGTAAAGCCATAATAAAGTCCATTGAAACGCTTTCAAAAGGGTGTTCTGGTATGGGTAAGGGTTGAAGTAGTCCACCAGGTTGTTGTTGCTCCACCTTGTCTTGTTGGCATACAAGACATGTCCGGACGTATGCCTCAACGTCCTCACGCATCCTGGGCCAAAAGTAGGAATTGTCAATTAAAGCCATTGTACGGTGCATACCTGGGTGTCCATCCCATAGTGTATCGTGGCATTCCTTCATGATGTCCCTCCGTAAGTTCCCCCATTTGGGCACGTACAAACGATTGCCTTTAGTAAAGAGTAGCTCGTCTCGTTCCCAGAACCGTCTTGTCTTGCCGCTCCTGGCAAGTTGCATGATGTTTTATGCGAAAGGGTCCTGCCTCAGTCCCTCGCGTATGCGGTCCTTGATGCTTCCTTCGGCCTTGGTCAAGGCTGCAAGCTCGGCCTTCCGGCTTAATGCATCGGCTACTCGGTTAAATACTCTAGGCTTGTACTCCAGGGTATAATCGAACTCAGCTAGGAATTCCTGCCATCTTGCTTGTTTTGGCGTGATCTTCTTCTGAGTTTGAAAATAACTTGTGGCTACGTTGTCTGTTCGTACCACAAACTTGCTCCCAAGTAAATAATGCCTCCAAGCTCTAAGGCAATGTACCACGACGGTCATTTCCTTCTCATGTACCGAGTACCGTCTCTCGGTGTCATTCAATTTTCAGCTCTCGTAGGCAACGGGATGCCCTAGCTGCATCAAAACTCCTCCGATGGCATAATCAGATGCATCGGTCTGAACCTCATATGCCTTGGCATGGTGTGGCAAGGCAAGAACTGGCTGCTCCATCACTTTGCCTTTGAGTCGCTCAAAGGCCTCTCGGCACTTATCCGTCCACTCCCATTTGTGGTCCTTCTTCAAAGGTCCGTTAATGGTGCTGCTATCCGAGAGTATCCCTCGATGAACTTCTGGTAGTAGTTCACGAGTCCCAGAAATGATCGGAGTTGGGTTACGCTGGTCGGCGGTTCCCAATCTCGAACGGCTTTCACTTTGGCCTCATCCATCATTATGCGGCCATCTTTGATACGGTGCCCCAGAAAAGTCACTTCCTGTTGGGCGAATGAGCATTTCTCCAACTTTGCATAAAGTTCATTGTCCCGCAATGCCTGTAACACCTGCCGCAAGTGTTCTACATGCTCCTCCATCGATGATGAGTAGATGACAATATCATCCAAATAAACGACAACAAACTTGTCTATGTATGGTTGAAATACCTTGTTCATCAGTGTGCAAAAGGTCGCTGGGGCATTTGTAAGCCCGAACGGCATCACAAGGAAATCAAACAAACCATACCTGGTCGCCATGGCGGTCTTGGGTTCGTCTCCTTCGGCTATCCGGACCTGCCAATATCCGGATCTTAGGTCGATCTTTGAAAAGTATTTGGCACCTCCCAGTTGGTCAAACAGCTCTCCAATGAGTGGAATGGGATATTTGTTGCGAACCGTCAGTTTGTTGAGTGCCCTATAGTCCACGCATATACGTAAGGATCCATCATGCTTCTTCTGGAACAAAACGGGGGATCCATAAGGAGATTTGGATGGTTGGATCATCTTGGAATCCAACAACTCTTTCAATTGCTTCTGCAGCTCCTTAAGTTCCGGTGGTGACATCCTATAGGGTGTCCTCGAAGGTGGATTCGCATCGGAAATAAGTTCAATTTTGTGGTCCACATCCCGTCTGGTCTGCAACTTCTTAGGTAGTTCCGCGGGCATCACGTCTTGGAACTCCTCCAAAACGGATTGAACTTCCTTTGGTACATCCTTGCTTTCGACATCGTTCCCATCATCAGGAACGTAAAATGCAGCGAAGGTCTCTTCCTGCTTTCGATGTCCTCGACTAAGTTGCATGGCTGAAAGGGTGCTTGTCCCCTTCGCTTCCCTCCTGGCCGGAATGGCCTGTGTCCTGTCGGAGTCCAAAATGACTAAGGAATCTGAAAATGGAAGAATGCAAGCCCGTACCTGATCGAACCATTATAACCCAAGAACCAAATCGTAGTCATCCATGGTCACTACAGTGAAGGTGATCATTCCCTGCCAGTCACCTATCTTTGCTTTCACTCCTCGTGCTTCGCCGGTCACCGGTTTAGCATGGGTGTTCACTGTCTTGATCGATCCATTAGTTGGAGTGACGATAAGTCGTAAGGCTTTGGCTACACCGTCCCGCATGAAATTGTGCGTAGCTCCTGTATCCACTAAGGCTTTGATGTGTGTGCCTCCGATCACGGCATCCACGAACATTGACCCTTTTCTGGGTCCCTTTGCCGGTTCCACAACGGCTTTGACAGCATTGAGCAAACTCAATGAGCCTATATGCGCACCATCCGCAACCTCGGTCTCCGTGGTCTCTTGAATGGCTGCGACCTTCTTCCTCCTAAATGGGCAATCGTACTTCATGTGAGAGGTACTATGACAAATGTGACAACCTCTCGGCTTATCGTTCTCATCCACTTGTTGCCTGCCCGAGTATTTGTTTGGCCTGAACCTTGATGGGCGGTCTCCCCCACCTTTGCCTTTGTCTGTGCGGAAAGTCCTTGGCTTATCACTGGTTTTCAACTCCCTTAAGCCCTCGGTCACAGCAATGGCAGTCGCCACGTCCTGGACATTTCGCCTTTTCAACTCTTGCCTCGCGAAAGGCTTGAGTCCGTCCATAAATGCAAACAACTTGTCGGTCGCCGTCAAGCTTGGTATCTCCAGTACAATTTCTTGGAACTCCTTGACATAATCTTTGATAGTACGAGTGTGGCTAAGTCTCTTTAGCCTGCCCCGAGCCTCGAACTCCACATTCTCGGGATCGAATTGCCTCTTCAATTCGGCCTTGAAGTCTTCCCAGGAAGCAATCCTGCACGCACCACTCTCAATGTCGCCCTGCTTGGTCCGCCACCACAGTACGGCTGTGTCGGCTAAGTATAAGGGCGCCGTCCGTAACTTGGTGTCATCATCTCGAATGTTTGAGGCACCAAAGTACTGCTCCAGGTTCCATAAGAAAATGTCAATCTCCTTGGCATTTCTCGATCCGTTGAACTTCCCAGGCCTTGGGATGTCAATTCGTGCGGGTGTCGCACCCACATGTCCTTCTCCATTGGCAATCGCCCTCTTCACTGTTGCCATCTCCGTCTTGAGAACCTCCATGCTCTCTTGCATGGCCAAGATCATGGCCCGAAAATCGGCCAACTCCTGCTTCATGTCCCCATCACAAGCATTGATAGTAGAAAGAACCTGGTTGTGCAGCTCCTCACCAGCTTCTTCTAAGTCATCCACCCTCTTCGCAACCTCATCGTAGACCTCCTCCAGTCGAGTCACTCGGCTATCCATGGCAGCAATCCGGTCGACAGACTTGTCTCTGCCCTTCTTGGTCTTCTCGGCCTGAGTGTTGGGTTGGGTAACATCGGATGATTTTGCCATCTTACTCCTTGCACGATCAGCTAGCAATCTTCGAAATCTGCCTTGGTTGTCTCAACCTGGGCTCCGATACCAACTATCACGGGGTTATACTTGCGCCTCGCTAAGTCCTCGCCGTGCGGCACTCTTAGGTTGTCTCAATCCTAAGTAGTAAGCCTACTAATAAACAAGACTGCTAGGAAGGAAAGTAAGGAAATGCTTGGGGATGGTTTTCTCTTATTGCACTGTAGCAAATTTGATTTCTCAAGAGTGAGTTACAAATGAGTCCCAAGGAGGGGTATTTATACTAATCCTCCTAGTCTAGCAAATGACCTAGAAAACATTACTATTCCAAGTATTTACAAGAATGCCATCATCTAGAATGATCTATACAATTCTAAGAAGTCTTCTTGGAGTCCCCAGACCCCTCTGGAACGTCCGGCCCGACCCGGCCCGAAGTGTCCCGGCCCGGCCCGACCAAGGCCCGATTCGGCCCGTAGCAATCCGACCCGATTTCTGACCTTCTGGAACCCTCTTTGACCTTCTGGAATTGATTGGTCTCCATCTTGAAGCTTCTAGGGTCTTCTTTCTGAAGAGTGGGTTCCTCGGCTTTTCAATGTCTACTGCTGTCACAAGGCTTTTTCCGTCTAAGCCTATTATAGGGGGGGTAGTCCTGTGTGAGCTTGGCCCGGTCCATGCACGCGCGCGAGCATGTTGCGCGCCTGTCCGGCAGGCTTCAGCCGGATGCTGTGCGATGCCTGCTGCCTTAAGGTGGGGCGTGACAGTGCGCTAGCCTTCCCGGACTAGCGTACGCTATCGGCCAGTATCGGCCCAGCACCCTCGGCCAGGGTCCGCACGAACCGGCACTACCGACCAAACCTGCCGACCGCGACCTGTCCGCCCGACCCCGATAGCGTTCGCTTGACGCTAGCGCGCGCTAGCCGACCTGTCCAGTAGCCTCTGGACTAAACAGCTCGCCAAGGTAACGTATGCTAGTCGGCCGGTTAGCGCGCCACGACCGACAGTAGCGTGCGCTACTTGCCGATCCTCCCCGAGTCCAGAACCTCATAACCTCTCTGCCCAGACTCGATAGCGTACGCTGGGCCGGTCGACAGCGTGCGCTGCACCTGCCGAGCTAGCGCGCGCAGCCTTCCGGCCGTAGCGTGCGCTACGCCGGTTCCTGCTGTGCCTGCTCGGCCAGTGCCCAGCACTTCCGACAGTGCCGCACCTGTCCGGCCAGCTGCTCAGCCGCCTAGACCCGACGACTCGATTTCCGAAAACGTACGAAACGAATACGACGAAAAGCTCGCGGACAACATCAACGACCCGAAATGAAAACATAATGCAATAATTAATCATACGCGACCAAGAAAAGGGTCGAGACAACAAATACAGATAAGGATACCCATAACTTTGGGTAAATTACAAAATGGCCCAAAACGGCCGAAAATCACGATACGTTATCGAATAACCAAACCGAAATTCACTACACGTCTAACAAAGTTAAACGGACTTACGGGAAACCTCAAACAGCAGTTTCGAACGAGATTCCCAAGAATCAAACTCAAATGCGGAAAAGTCGCCAAAAAGCACGAAACTCAACAAAACGACACCGAAACAAACTCGGATGACAAAAAGTGCAGAACTAATCATTCTTGGAATGACGAAACGGTCATGAGCGAGTCGTGAAAACGGACTTTCGCCGAAAAAAAAGAAATTACCGGAAATCAAAATTACGGGTATTACACGGGTCACCTCGAACACCTAAAATTCTCCGGCGGGAACAACAGTAACATAACGATCGGGAGACAACGAACGAAAGAGTTCCTACTCTCGTTCTTCATAGGAAACTGACCCTAATATCATGTCATCAATAATCAACGATCATACGAGGAAGAATAATCGTAGAATACTCAAAACCCCCCCTCTAAGGATTTTCACCGGACACCTTCAAGGCGTTGATTAGGAACTCAACAAAATGACGAATCTTTAGCAATCGAACCATGGATCAACAAGGAAATTAGTATAATATGACTTAATAATCATCAATCCATCACAATCTAAGTTATCACGGATCAAACGGGCGAAATCAAGCAAAACCCCCAATTTTCCCAAAACTAGGATTTTAGGAAAACTACCCTTGATTCGCTGGATTGAAGGATGTTATGGAGTGATTAACCAATGATATGAGCTCCCAAACTTCGTGAATTCATAGTATAACAACATCTCTTCGACTTCTCCAAGACTCCAGCCGCGGACAGGAAAGATAGGAAATGAAAAACGAGTGAAAATATGACTGCTCGGTCATACTTATACTGGTGCAGCCTAGCGTGCGCTAGGCTGCCGAGCTAGCATGCACTAACGGGCGGTCATGGTCGAGAATGTTCGGCCGGGGCCCGCGTTGACCTATCCTGCCGACCTGTCCTGCTGTCCAGAACCTTCCTGTCCGACCGCGGTAGCACGCGCAGCCTTCCGGCCGTAGCATGTGCTACGCCTGCCGATTAGCACGCGTCGTGTCCGATAGTGGAGTGCGCTACCTGCTGTCCGCCGGAAGTCCAGAACCTCTCTGCCCTGCTGCCTCGGCCGACTAGCGCGCGCAGCCTTCCGGCCATAGTGTGCGCTGTGTTCCGGCAGTAGCGTGCGCTATGCCGGTTCCTGCCGCACCCGTCCGGCCAGTGCCCGCACCCGTCCGGCCAGTGCCCAGCCGCCATGACCCGATGACTCGATTGTTCGAAAACGCATCGACGAACACGACAAAACGCTCGTGGACCACGTTATCAATCCGGAATGAACACAACATACAACAAAACACCATATACGGCCATAAACACCAAAATCAGTTGTCGAGAAAATAATATCGGCACTCGACAACCGGGAAATATCCGAAAAAAAATCCAAAATAACCGGAACGAAAATAGTGGGTATTACATTCTACCCCCCCTAAAAATAAGTTTTGTCCCGAAACTTAAAACAAATGCAAGGCGACCCTCGACAACACACCAGAGCTCCATGTAGTATAAAGCTACTACAGTCCTATTCAACATGCAAGAATGCTTACGGAAAGCAACAAGTATGAATCACTGCGGTTGATAAAACTGAGCAATACAAAAATCAAATCACGATTCCAACGCTGAAGGGTATGAAATTCCAGTAACTCAAAGATTTAGAAGACCAAATGCAAAGACAATTTCCCAACACTTATGGAAATTACGAAATGGCCCAGATGTTCAATAATTACGATTACGAGATCAAACAATAATGATTGTACAATGACGAACAAATAGCAAAGATCGAACAACAACGATCAACTATGAAGTTCACACCCCAAATCAAGTCATCAATAAACTTGTAGGAATCACGAGGTGTTAGAAATCGATCCGAACTTCGAAAGATCACAACGATATACACATCAATTTGGAATAATATCAGAACTCGTTCGAATGATAAAGGTGAGAAACAATACAAGGTCAGAAGCATTAACGAACACAATCGCCTCAATACGGTCGAATGAAACGGAAACGAGAAGAAAAAAAATGTGGGTATTGCATCATATCACCTTTAAAAGAGGTTTCGTCCCTGGAATCTAAACAACGAGAACGAAGTGCTTGAATAGCAACCTTCCCGGCCATATCCTCTTGGTCCCGCATCTAATCTCCATAACCAACTGTACCGCAGTCATGGCCGCGTCCTCTGTCCCTCGGCATACTAAGCGGATTCTTACTCAATACGATTGCACCACTTCGCAAAAACAATATGCTAAAGTACCAACTTAGCATGACATATCACATAAGGTAACCAATAACAACTCGAAAAGAAAATCCACGAGGTATCCTTTTAAAGGAAATCTTTCGAAAATCCTTGGATGTGTATGCTATTGAAAATAAACTTCAAAAGTACTTTTGGTACCTCGGGTTGTTTCATCAAAAATTGTAAACAACATACTTTAACCGTCTCATTTGAAATCATTTGCCAAAATAATAATTCCTTGTATTCGGCGTTATCAAAATCATCATGCCTCTACGTATCATCATCACCGTTAACAACCAACAAGTTAACTATGCAAGATCATCAAACCATTCTTACATACTCTAGCATTTCCAAATCCGAGTTTGAACTTTACATCGAGTGAGATTTTTCATCTTTCACTATATATTTTTGAAAATAAAAATAATATTGGTATTTGAAATAAAATATTTTTATGATGTGAAAGATTTTTGAAAATCATGTACTCGAATTATTCGAAAATATAATAGTACGCTAAAAGTCATTTCCGAAAATTCTCCCAACACTACACAAAAATCAACGACGGTAACATTTTACAAAATGTTCAAGGTACTCTAAAACAACTCTTTCAATACCGTCGAGGTTTTATTGGAGAATCCTAGGCCGGCTCACAAATTTCAAACGATTTTCAAAGTTCATATGAAGCCGCCGACTTAATAGCAACATCAAATTAGTTTCAAAAATTGATTCTTTCTCTACTTGCACAAACTTATGAAAGTTTTAGGAAAAACATTTTCAAACACACACACAACAGACATAATTTGTCAACTCACTGAACAAAATCAATTATCACTTAGCGCAACAAAAAGTCATAACACACGTTCACACAAAATAGTTGTCATCACTAGACAACACTAGTAGAATACAGTTACAGGTGATCGACTGCCAAGGTTAGGCCTAACAGTTAAAAGAAATATGGTTCTCTAGCCTCTGTCCCGATCATCCACTTCAATTCACTTCCAAAAACATATTACACATAACACATTATTTTTATGCCATTTTAGCCAAACACCAAGACTCGATATATAATGTCTCTCGACTCCGAGCAACAAGCATTGTGATACTCCGGACATATCACAATTAATCATTAATACAACCACTCTGGCAATTATTGCGACCTGGTCCGGCCCTCAAGCCACCAAGTCCCTGTGTGCCCCGTTGAGCAATCCCCATGTGAGAATGCCCACTCGAAGTAACCCTCGTGACCCGGTCCAACCGCTAAGCCACCAGGTCCCCGTGTGACCCTGTCGAGTCAATCCCTGAGTGAGAGTACCCGAGAAAAACCTTACAACTCTCATCAATTCACATTTCCAAAACCACAATCCTCAAGAGTCAATCACAATATATATAGTCGAGGTATTTTGCTAGAATGGCCAAATATCCAACACATACTCACGACCCAGAATTAATACTCCACAAAGAAACACACTTATCTCAACAACACTGAACGACACAACTAATATCACACAACTCACATATCCACCGATAACCACATGACTCCACGCACAATTCTTAACAAAAGGATTTAACCATAAATTACCGACGACATATTCACACATAATGACATCACCCGAAAGTAGGGAGATCCTATACTCAACACTAACACACATAGCCAAATAAGCACATTAAGTCCTGAACACAAGAGTCGTTCTTTAAGAAAACCATGATTGTAAATATACTAATTCTTTTGAGAAAAGGTTGTAAACATTCATTTAGCACATATCATCAATTTTCAACCATTATATTCACAAAACACGTAATGTATGGGCAAGATACTTGCCTCGATAATCGATATTGGATACTCCGACGAACACGGCTCAACTGGGTAACCTCGAACACCTAAAATTCTCCGGCGGGAACAATGGTAACATAACGATCAGGAGACAACGAACGAAAGAGTTCCTACTCGCGTTCTTCGCAGGAAACTGACCCTAATATCATGTCATCAACCCCCTCTAAGGATTTTCACCGGACACCTTCAAGGCGTTGATTTGGAACTCAACAAAACGACGAATCTTTAGCAATCGAACCATGAATCAACAAGGAAATTGGTATAATATGACTTAATAATCATCAATCCATCACAAATCTAAGTTATCACGGATCAAGCGGTCAAAATCAAGCAAAACCCCCAATTTTCCCAAAACTAGGATTTTAGGAAAACTAACCTTGATTCGCTGGATTGAAGGATGTTATGGAGTGATTAACCAATGATATGAGCTCCCAAACTTCGTGGATTAATAGTATAACAACATCTCTTCGACTTCTCCAAGACTCCAGCCGCGGACAAGAATGATAGGAAATGAAAAACGAGTGAAATTATGACTGCTCGGTCATATTTATACTGGTGCAGCCTAGCATGCGGTAGGCTGCCGAGCTAGTATGCGCTAACGGGCAGTCATGGTCGAGAACCTGCCGACCTGTCCTGTTGTCCAAAACCTTCCTGTCCGACCGCGGTAGCGCGCGCAACCTTTCGGCCGTAGCGTGCGCTGCGCCTACCGATTAGCGCGCGCCGTGTCCGACAGTGGCATGCGCTACCTGCTGTCTGTAATACTCGGTTGTAATTCAGTCATTATCATTCAGTAATTTCATTCGGTAATTGTCACTATGTAATTTTTCACTTGTTAATAATCTTTCATCCGTGTTCATCGTTCGGAATAATTTCGAGTTGTGTATCGATATTGTTCATTGTTTCAACCTTACTTGGGAATCGAGACAAGAGTATTATCTTGATCGTGGTAATTGATTCATTAGTCGTTGTTGACGTTGGAGTTCATGTCATTTCTAATCCCCACATTGTTTAATTTGTGTTTTGTTGGGCGAACCCTTGTAATCATGGCTTGGAACCACCGTTTTGGGGTTTCCGTACTTCCATTTCATGTTATCGTTTCCCAAATATTGATTCTTATTTCTTTTATTCTCTTCCCGGGTCATTTTTTATCATTTTAGGACCCAAGGGGGGGGGGGGGGGTGGGCCGCGACACAAGGAGTGTGCGCCGCGGCACACACATTGTCCAGTTTTGGCCGAGCAGTCTGTACCATGGGCCGCAGCACATATCGGCAGGGCTGCGGCACACTCGTCCGGGCCGCGGCACACTCGTGTTGCACTTATCGGCCAAACCTTCTGTACCGTGTGCCTCGGCACATGCCAACGGGGCTGCGGCACACTGCCGAGTCACTGCCGCGGCACATTCGTCCGGGCCGCGGCACACTGCCGATCACTGGGCGCAGTTTTGGCCCTGTGCCGTGGCACACTTCGGCTAGGCCGCGGCACACAGGGCAGTCAACTCTATAATTGCGTTTTTCTGAGCGTGATCAGCTCATTCTTCCCATTTTCTTCAACTATACGAGAGAGAGAGGCTTGAGAGGGAGATTTTCCTTCATCTATCACTTGAGCGTGTGATTTTCTTCATCTCCCTTCGATCGTGAAGCCCGGATAATTGATCTAATGCGTGTTCTTCGGATCAAAGTGCTTGGATCTTCAAGAGGTAATTTCTTCAACATCTTGGATTTTCATTTTTTATTGAGATATGATGTTTTGGATGTTAAGATCATGTTGTATGAAGTGATATACGCATGATTATGGATATGTTTGATTATTCATTGGATTATTGAAGGATTATTCAAGAACACTTTGAATATTGAGTTAGATTTGGGGGTTCTCGATTAATCGTTGTTGTAATCACTATTTTGGATATTCATAATGGATTATTGATCTTATTGAAGATGTTTTGTTGGTTTGAAACACTTCTTGGGGATTTGATATTGGTATTTTTGGGGTTTGGTTATAAACAATCGAATTTTGACCACAAAGTGTTCGATATAATGCCCCAATGAATTTGGTTTAATCGTATCGACGTTTTGAGTTCGTTATATTCGTGTTTGATTCGTATATTGAACGGATTGTTGGTAATTTTATTATTCAAGGTTGTTCGAGCGACCGATATCTCAATTAGGACGTTGTTCGTGGAAGGATAATTATCACCGGTGTTGAGTAAGTTAATTCTTACTCGGTTAAAAGGATATTCATTCCTTTTGTTGTTGTTCATTCATAATCATAACTCATTCATCATTGTATTAACCATAACAAAACTTGTCATTATCAATTAATCACTTCAGTCACAAGGAACGACGGTTCCAATCATTTCATTGAGCTGTCATTCATTTCACCATCATTTCATCTCGGTGAGTCATTATTCATTTTCGATGTCACTTTTGTTATATCGTGGCATTCCGGGTCATACTGGCGTGCCGGTTCGTATGTGTAGGATTTTCATGTCGGGCACATTTAAGTCGTGTGTTGGTTGTTGGCCTCACATTGGACTGTGCACACGAGTCGATTGCTTCGTGAGACTGATTAGGTACAAGACCACACGGGTATTCGATCGATACTCGTTGGTGGCTTGTGCACGGACACATTTCCATCCCGGGCGTAGTGTGGCGCCACCCTTTGAGCCGTACTGTTAGTTGATTCATACAGCATGTTTGATTGCGTATGTTTTCAACAAGATTGGGTTATAATCTAAGTTTTGATCGAACTTGTGGTTTATACAACATATATATGATTGTGTTTATTCAACTCTTGAGGATTGTTGTTCTGTGTAACTGACCCCGTCGGGGGATATTGTTTTTCAGGTCATGGCAAGGCGAAAGCACGGGGAGAGCACGTTGACGGTGAGGAGTCCCAATGATACTAGAAGGGTGCCCCAGTCTTTTCAGTCATTTATGTTTCCTTCATTTATTCCGCTGCAGACATTTCGTTCGAATACTCATTTCAATCAGTGTTGTATATTTTATCTCCATATAAAATACACATGTATTCTGTATTATCCTGGATGTGTTGTATGAAACTCCTCATCAGAGTAATTATTGTTGTAATGTGGTTCTGTACTACATTTACCCTGTGTAATTCATTCATTTTCATTCGCCTAGTGGGTCCCAGTCGGGGGTCCACGGCACTGTAATATCCGCCTAGTTTGGGGTGTTACAGAGTTAGTATCGTAGCGTGGTTTTGAATACTACCTTCCGAGTCATGTCTCATTTGAAATCATCGTCATCGGACTAGTATTATTGGACTTTCGCATCACGTGTGACCTGTGCAAATGCCGAGCCAATCAGACCGAAAGAACTGTATGATTTCTAACGCCATGGTATAATTTCTGGCAATAATCATTCATTCATCATTCATAAATTGACAATCCTCAAACATCATCATTCATTATGATTGGGACGATCATGTTAACTCATTAATCACTCAATTCATCTCATTACTCAGTTGATGATCAGGACGATCATGTTAACTCATTAATTACTCAATTCATTTTATTACTCAGTTATTGATCTGGAAGATCATATCATTAATCTTGTTAACTTGTTCAAGATACTCATTTCAAGAATTTCATCAGATAATCATGTCACTTTAGTAAATCATTCATGTAATCACTGTGTTAGAACGCGTATGCTCATTTTCATCATTTCATGACGTAAATCATAATGCGGTACTCATACGAGATCTATGATTACCATGCGACCTTCCTACTTCAGTATGGAGAGAGCTGTCAGGGGATGCACGGGGAGAGGCCGCGGTGCGAGCCGGAACCCGGGGAATAATCACTCACTGTCATGAAGACGTACCCAGGACTCAGCTCAATCGGAAGATGTTCGGGTTGATCCACTCACTTTTATGTAGGTCATGATGACGCATATGCAATTGCTCAATCATCATTGCGCCACTCTGGCCGAATTAATTGAGAGAACTCTCCCGTATGAGCCTGCTGCTAAGGAAATTGCTGAGCAACAACCTTTATCTGTCAGCAAGACATCAACGAAGCTGCACCATCCAAGGCGGTCACCAACCTCCAAGAAGCCTCATGTGGGCCCTAACGTTTCTGAGCGACCTCCTATGGTGCATAATCGTGCGGGATCTCAGTCCCGAGCGGCCAGTTCGGCCATCACCTGTTTCAACTGTGGAGTGCTGGGTTATTACAGCACTAAGTGTCTGAAACCGTCTATCACGTGCCATAATTGTGGGAATTTTGGGCATAAGGCCCATTTTTGCCGAAGGGTTCCCAAGCTGACTCCGGCAGCATCTCAGGCCCCGAAGCAATCAGCGATTCAAACTCAGACTACTCTGTCAGCGTCGTTTAAAACGATGGAAGCAAGTAGAGTCGGAGCTCATATTTATCAGATGGGAGCGTCCGGTTCGGGGGCCAACAAGTCCCGGATTCATGTGATGAAGAGGATCGACGATCTGGTGGCCCGAATGATCTCAGGTATACTCGTAATTTTATTTCAACCTGTGTGTACCTTTTGATACTGGTGCACCGTATTCATTAATTTTTGAATCATGTTTGAATAGACTTAATTTGGATAGTCCTATTGCTTGTGGACCTCATACTATCGGTCTACCTTACGATGGAAGAATTTTTGGAAATCATACCAAGGTAAGCTTAATGACCGCAATTGGTTGGCAGACCTAATCGTGGTGAATTTATCTAAGGACGATGTAATATTTGGTATTAGTTGGATGGATCGTCATGATACTATCCTCAGTGTTGTAAGCGTTTGGTCACTATCATTCCAGTCGTTGGAGTCGAGTGTGTATTTCAGGGAGGTAATCCCCGTTGTTCCAGAAGAATTATTAATATGAGAGAAGCAGAGAAATTCCTCAATCGAGTTGTTCAATCATTCATTGTATCATTTTCATCGATTGGCCGTTCTAAGGCAATCGAGTTGTTCAATCATTCATTGTATCATTTTCATCGATTGGTCGTTCTAAGGCAATCGAGTTGTTCAATCATTCATTGTATCATTTTCATCGATTGGCCGTTCTAAGGCAATCGAGTTGTTCAATCATTCATTGTATCATTTTCATCGATTGACCGTTCTAAGGCAATCGAGTTGTTCAATCATTCATTGTATCATTTTTATCGATTGACCGTTCTAGGGCAATCGGAATGTTCAATCATTCGTGGTATCATTGGCATCGATTGACGACGTATTCCCAGACGAGTTACCTGGTTGCCTTCACAAAGAGTTTTGGAATTCACGAGTGAGTTGGAGCCCGGTACGTCCCCGTTATCGAAGGCACCATACCGGATGGCCCCGACCAAAATGCAAGAGTTGAAGATTCAACTTGAGGAATTGTTCGAGAAAGGTTATCTCCGACCAAGTGCGTCCCCGTGTGGAGCACCACTGTTATCTATCAAGGAGAAGTATGGTTCATTCGTGTGTGTATTAATTATCAGGAGTTGAGCAGGATGATGATCAAGGATAAGTATCCTCTACCCCGCATCGATGATCCCTTAGATCAACTTCAGGGAACTTCAGTATTTTTTTTTAGATCGACTTAAGATCTGGATATCATCAGTTGCGAATTCGAGAGGCGGATATCGCGAGGACGGTGTTTCAAACACACTATGGCCATTATGAGTTCGTGGAGTTAATTAATGCACTAGTGCACATGCGGTATTCATGGAGTTAATGAATCGGGTCTTCATCGACTTTTTGGATCAGTTCGTGGTTGTCTTTATTGATGACATTCTAATTTATTCTCGTGACTGTTAGGAGCACGAGCTTCACCTTCATCAGGTTCTCGACATGTTGAGACGAGAGCAGATTTATGGAAAGTTTTCCATATGTGAGTTCTGGATGTCCGAGGCGACGTTTCTCGGGCATTTAATTTCATCAGACGGAGTTAGTGTCGACCCTCAGAAGACGGAGGCTATCCGATATTGGTAACCTCCGAAGAATGTTAAGGAAATCCGAAGTTTCCTTGGATTAGCTGGTTCATTATCCGACCCACGACCTGGAGCTAGCAGCCGTGGTTTTTGCGTTGGAAATTTGGCGTCATTACCTTTATGGCGTCACCTGTCAGTTATTCACCAATCACAAGAGTTGAAGTATATATTTACTCAGAAGGAGTAAAATATACGACAGAGGCGGTGGTTGGAACTAATCAAAGATTATGATATCCAGATATTTTACCACCTGGGCAAGACGAACGTTGTCACCGACGTGTTGAGTCGTAAGTCCGTTCAGGAGCAGTTGCTTGCTCATTTAACAGTTCAGAAGGAGCTTCAGCAGGAATTCCTTAGACCCGATATCGAGGTCTGGCTTCAGCGAGTACAAGGGCAACTTTGCATATTAGAGATTTCATCGCCACTTGAGGAGGCAATCAGAGAGAATCAGGGTTCAGACCCATCACTGTTGCGCATCCATAAGGATGTGGCTCAGGGGAAAGCCCCTGGCTTTGCGATCCACGAGGATGGACTTTTGCGTTTTAAGAATCGGTTATGCGTACCGGCGATTGACGAGTTGAAAAACTCGATTTTGAGAGAAGCTCATGTTACCCCTTACTCCATTCATCCGGGGTCTAGCAAGATGTACAAGGACTTGAAACAAAATTTCTGGTGGAGTAATATGAAGCGAGAAGTCGTAGAATTTGTTTCGAGATGCTTAACCTGTCAACAAGTCAAGATTGAACATCAGCGACCGGCGAGTATGCTGCAACCTCTTCCTATTCCATAATGGAAGTGGGAAGACATTTTTATGGACTTCATCACGAATTTGCCGACGAGTCGTCATGGCATGAATACAATCTGGGTGATTGTGGATCGTCTAACTAAGGCAGCTCATTTTCTCGAGATTAAGGATACTTGGGGTCCCGAGAGACTTGCCCAGTTGTTCATCAAAGAAATAGTGAGATTGCACGGTACTCCTAAGAGTATCGTTTCTGATCGTGACGGGCAATTCGTGTCTCATTTTTGGAAATCATTTCATCGTGCCATGGAAACTCAGCTTAATTTCAGCACAGCTTTTCATCCTCAGTCCGACGGACAATCAGAGAGGACTATTCAGACATTGGAGGACATGATAAAGGCATGCGTCCTCGATTGGAAGATGATTGGGAAGCCCAACTACCAATGATCGAGTTCACGTATAATAATAGTTGGCATGCTTCGATTAAGATGGCACCTTACGAGGCCTTGTACGGTCGTCGTTGTCAATCTCCTTTGTGTTGGTATGACTTATCAGAATCAATCGGCACCGAGCCCGATATGCTTATAGCCGCCCGTGAGAAGGTAGCTTTGATCAGGAGTCGTATGTCGACAGCTCAGAGTCGACAGAAATCATATGCAGATAATCGTCGTCGACCACTAGAGTTCGAGACAGGTGACCACGTGTTGGTCAGAGTATCCCCAGTCGAGGTGTTTTCCATTTCGGAAAACGGGAAAAGTTGAGTTCGAGATTCATTGGACCATTTGAGATTTTAGATCGAGTATGCGAGCTAGCTTACCGATGGGCTTTACCTCCGGCGTTGAGCCGAATTCATAATGTGTTTCACGTCTCTCAATTGCGGAAGTATGTTGCCGACCCGAGCCATATACTTCAGTTCGACGAAATCGAGATCTCAGATGATCATTCATATGAGAAGCATCCTATACGAGTTTTAGAGCGGCGAATCAAACTGTTGAGAAACAAGACGATTCCTTTGGTCATAATTCAGTGGTCTAGACACGGAGTCGAAGAGGCTACTTGGGAAACCCAGGTTAGTATGCGGGAGAGTTATCCCGAGTTGTTTGAACCTTAGTTTCGAGGACGAAATTCTTTTAAGGGGGGGTGTATGTAATACCCGGTTGTAATTCAGTCATTATCATTCAGTAATTTCATTCGGTAATTGTCACTGTGTAATTTTCACTTGTTAATAATCTTTCATCCGTGTTCATCGTTCGGAATAATTTCGAGTTGTGTATCGATATTGTTCATTGTTTCAACCTTACTTGGGAATCGAGACAAGAGTATTATCTTGATCGTGGTAATTGATTCATTAGTCGTTGTTGACGTTGGAGTTCATGTCATTTCTAATCCCCACATTGTTCAATTTGTGTTTTGTTGGGCGAACCCTTGTAATCATGGCTTGGAACCACCGTTTTGGGGTTTCCGTACTTCCATTTCATGTTATTGTTTCCCAAATATTGATTCCTATTGCTTTTATTCTCTTCCCGGGTCATTTTTCATCATTTTAGGACCCAAGGGGGGTGTGGGCCGCGGCACAAGGAGTGTGCGCCGCGGCACACATTGTCGATTTTGGCCGAGCGATGCAGCCGTGGGCCGCGGCACATGCCGGCAGGGCCACGGCACACTGCCGAGTCAGTGCCGCGGCACACTCGTCCGGGCCGCGGCACACTCATGTTGCACTTATCGGCCAAACCCTCTGTACCGTGTGCCGCGGCACATGCCGACGGGGCCGCGGCACATTCGTCCGGGCCGCGGCACACTACCGATCACTGGGTGTAGTTTTGGCCCTGTGCCGCGGCACACTTCGGCTGGGCCGCGGCACACAGGGCAGTCAACTCTATAATTGCGTTTTTCTGAGCATGATCAGCTCATTCTTCCCATTTTCTTCAACTATACGAGAGAGAGAGAGAGAGGCTTGAGAGGGAGCTTTTCCTTCATCTATCACTTGAGTGTGTGATTTTCTTCATCTCCGTTCGATCGTGAAGCCCGGATAATTGATCTAACACGTGTTCTTCGGATCAAAGTGCTTGGATCTTCAAGAGATAATTTCTTCAACATCTTGGATTTCGATTTTGTATCGAGATATGATGTTTTCGATGTTAAGATCATGTTGTATGAAGTGATATACGCATGATTATGGATATGTTTGATTATTCGTTGGATTATTGAATGATTATTAAAGAACACTTTGAATATTGAGTTAGATTTGGGGGTTCTCGATTAATCGTTGTTGTAATCACGATTTTGGATATTCATAATGGATTATTGATCGTATTGAAGATGTTTTGTTGGTTTGAAACACTTCTTGGGGATTTGATGTTGGTATTTTTGAGGTTTGGTTATAAACAATCGAAGTTTGACCACAAAGTGTTCGATATAATGCCCCAATGAACTTGGTTTAATCGTATCGACGTTTTGAGTTCGTTATATTCGTGTTTGATTCGTATATTGAACGGATTGTTGGTAATTGTATTATTCAAGGTTGTTCGAGCGACCGATATCTCAATTAGGACGTTGTTCGTGGAAGGATAATTGTCACCGGTGTTGAGTAAGTTAATTCTTACTCGGTTAAAAGGATATTCATTCCTTTTGTTGTTGTTCATTCATAATCATAACTCATTCATCATTGTATTAACCGTATCAAAACTTGTCATTGTCAATTAATCACTTCAGTCAAAAGGAACGACGGTTCCAATCATTTCATTGAGCTGTCATTCATTTCACTATCATTTCATCTCGGTGAGTCATTATTCATTTTCGATGTCACTTTTGTTATATCGTGGCATTCCGGTTCATACTGGCGTGCCGGTTGGTATGTGTAGGATTTTCATGTAGGGCACATTTAAGTCGTGTGTTGGTTGTTGGCCTCACATTGGACTGTGCACACGAGTCGATTGCTTCGTGAGACTGATTAGGTACAAGACCACACGGGTATTCGATCGATATTCGTTGGTGGCTTGTGCACGGACACATTTCCATCCCGGGCGTAGTGTGGCGCCACCCTTTGAGCCGTACTGTTAGTTGATTCATACAGCATGTTTGATTGCGTATGTTTTCAACAGGATTGGGTTATAATCTAACCGATTCATTTTGATCGAACTTGTGGTTTATACAACATATATATGATTGTGTTTATTCAACTCTTGAGGATTGTTGTTCTGTGTAACTGACCCCGTCGGAGGATATTGTTTTTTAGGTCATGGCAAGGCGAAAGCACGGGGAGAGCACGTTGACGGTGAGGAGTCCCAATGATACTAGAAGGGTGCCCCAGTCTTTTCAGTCATTTATGTTTCCTTCATTTATTCCGCTGCAGACATTCCGTTTGAATACTCATTTCACTCAGTGTTGTATATTTTATGTCCATATAAAATATACATGTATTCTGTATTATCCTGGATGTGTTGTATGAAACTCCTCATCGGAGTAATTATTGTTGTAATGTGGTTCGGTACTACATTTACCCTGTGTAATTCATTCATTTTCATTCGCCTAGTGGGTCCCAGTCGGGGGTCCACGACACTGTAATATCTGCCTAGTTTGGGGTGATACAGAGTTAGTATCGGAGCGTGGTTTTGAATACTACCTTCCGAGTCATGTCTCATTTGAAATCATCGTCATCGGACTAGTATCATTGGACTTTCGCGTCACGTGTGACCTGTGCAAATGCCGAGCCAATCAGACCGAAAGAACTGTAAGATTTCTAATGCCATGGTATAATTTCTGGCAATAATCATTCATTCATCATTCATCAATTAACAATCCTCAAACATCATCATTCATTATGATTGGGACGATCATGTTAACTCATTAATCACTCAATTCATCTCATTACTCAGTTGATGATCAGAACGATCATGTTAACTCATTAATTACTCAATTCATTTCATTACTCAGTTATTGATCTGGAAGATCATATCATTAATCTTGTTAACTTGTTCAAGATACTCATTTCAAGAATTTCATTAGATAATCATGTCACTTCAGTTAATCATTCATGTAATCACTGTGTTAGAGCGCGTATGCTCATTTTCATCATTTCATGACGTAAATCATAATGCGGTACTCATACGAGATCTATGATTACCATGCGACCTTCCTACTTCAGTATGGAGAGAGCTGTCAGGGGATGCACGGGGAGAGGCCGCGGTGCGAGCCGGAACCCGGGGAAAAATCACTCACTGTTAGGAAGACGTACCAGGACTCAGCTCGATCGGAAGATGTTCGGGTTGATCCACTCACTTTTATGCAGGTCATGATGACCCATATGCAATTGCTCAATCATCATTGCGTCACTATGGCCAAATTAATTGGGAGAACTCTCCCGTATGAGCCTGCTGCTAAGGAAATTGCTGAGCAACAACCTTTATCTGTCAGCAAGAAATCAACGAAGCGTAATCAGTCCGAAGGCAGTCAGTCAACCTCCAAGAATCCAAAATAACCGGAATGAAAATCGTGGGTATTACACTTACGTAAGCGTTTTAGTAAGTAAATCTTCAATAAAGTCGTTTATTCAAACATCATTCGTTGAAATTGTATTCATTGAAGAACATCAAGTGTTTCGTAAAAATAATAACAATTACGGCGACAACATCTTTTATTATTTAGAATTTCATCGTGTTGGGAGTATGTATTCATCTTCTACCTGTCCCGTTCGTCGATTCCTTAGCCTGAAAAACATAAACGACGATGTGTGAGTACGCGAGCATACTCAGTGAGATTAAACCCTTATAAATCATTAAAATCATGTTGTGTAATGCACATAAAATATTCTTATCTCTGTGAAACTCGTCTCGGATTTCTTTCATTCTTTCGACCCCTCTCGGGTCGTCATGTTACATGACACAACAATGACCGTAACATATTAAAACAGTATAACCTCACCTCGTTTGCGGAAATCTTGAAATATCTTCCTTTGAATTTGGCTCGGTTGTCCTTCTTCGATCCCGGATACGCTGCTCCTAGCACTTGAAAATACTTTTTCATATTTTCGGCCATAAATTCTTGATGTAAAATCTGAAATCTCTTTGAGGACTTTTATCAAACACCTTTGAAAATGGTTAGGTTTGAGCTTTCTGTTTGATCGGGCTTTTTGAGGGCCTCTAAATTTTTGGAAGGGAAATATGTTACAGGCGTTCTACAGTAGAGGTCTAGATATTTCATATGATATAAGATATGTACAAAAA
The DNA here is from genome assembly GCA_033398695.1 of Orobanche coerulescens. Taxonomy (NCBI): domain Eukaryota; kingdom Viridiplantae; phylum Streptophyta; class Magnoliopsida; order Lamiales; family Orobanchaceae; genus Orobanche; species Orobanche coerulescens. The sequence continues at coordinate 110,356,993 of CM065815.1, read as the reverse complement.
TACGTCCGAGAACATGTATAAATAGGGGCTCAAAGTCGGTTGAAAATCAATACTTATCCGGACAAATGGAAAGCCTTTTCCGGACAGCTGGCCGAGAAGCTTCTGTCGGTCGTGACCGACCTTATTCGGACAGCTGGACAACCTTATCCGGACAGCTGGCCGAGAAGCTTCTGTCGGTCGTGACCGACCTTATCCAGAGCCTTGTCCGGACAGCGCCGAGAAACTACTGTCGGCCGTGACCGGCAGATGTCCGTCAACTTGGCTCGGCCGGTTCGACCCCTTCCCGATTTCCAAATTCGATTTTCCGACCTGTTCCGGACTCTTCGGAGTTAAATCTTCGATATGCATGGAACGTATTTTCGATAATAGTATTAAAATAATTTAATATTATTTTTTCAATATAAGTGTTCTGTAATGAAAATTTTATCGTATGAAATCGTTGAAACTTTTCAAAATCACTTTCATAAATTCTAAAATGATGCTTATAATTTATTTTGAAATCTTTTCTTTTTAAATCCTTCATTTTATGCTAGGAACGCATCGGTCAGAGTATCGGACAACCTGTAAATATTCAAAAATCAAAATCCATGATCTTTAGCCAAATAAATAGCATTTTAAATAGTCTTTGAATTTTTGGGGCGTTACAATCCTTCCCCCTTTAAAAAATTTCGTCCTCGAAATTGAGCTTCGTAAGGAACTTTGAAATTCTGTATCAAACTTTGTATGAGTATTTTCATCAATAACTTTAAAAATATTGTGTCAGCAAAAACATCACTTTGAAACCTTTCTTTGAAATCAAATTTTGTTCCTTTAGGATAACATTTAAACTTTCACATATCCTTTCAAATCTTTTGCCGACACAATCATTCTATACTCATACCGAAATTTTTAAGTCTTCATAAAAGAGTGAATGCTTGAAAACATTACCTCGGAGTCGACGTTGGGCAGCAGCGATGAACCACATATTATCCCGAAAATATAATCATGCCGTAATTATTCGTTATACCTTCAAAAAAAAAAGTTTTGAAATATCTTGTTTTGTATAAGTAAATCTTTTTAAACTGTAACACCCCAAACTAGGCGGATATTACAGTGCCATGGACCCCCAACTGGGACCCACCAGGCGAGTGAAAATGAATAAAATACACAGGGTAAATGTAGTACCGAACCACATTACATCATTAATTACTCCGATGAGGAGTTTCATACAACACAGCCAAGATAATACATAATACATGTATATTTTATATAAATATAAAACATACGACACTGAATAAAATGAGTATTCAAACGGAAGTCTGCAGCGGAAATAAAATAGAGAAAACACGAGTGAATGAAAAGGACTGGGGCCCTCTACTAGTATCACTGGGACTCCTCGCAGTCAACGTTCTCTTCCCGTGCCTTAGCCTTGCCATGACCTGAAAAACAAAATCCCCCAACGGGGTCAGTTACACATAACAACAATCCTCAAGAGTTGAATAAACACAATCATATATGCGGTATAAACCACAAGTTCGATCAAAATTCTCAAACCGTCGAACACATGCGATCAAAAGTGAATCGGTCAGATTATAACCCAATCCTATTGAAAACATAGGCAATCAAACATGCTGTATGAATCAACTAAGGGTACGGCTCAAAGGGTGGCGCCACACTACGCCCGGGATGGAAATGTGTCCGTGCACAAGCCACCAACGAGTATCGATCGAATACAAGTGTGGTCTTGTACCTAATCAGTCTCACGAAGTAATCATCTCGTGTGCACAATACAATGTGAGGCCAACTACCAACACACGACTTAATATGTGCCCGACATGAAAATCCTACACATACCAACCAACACGCCTGTATGACCCGGAATGCCACGAGATAACAAAAGTGACATCGAAATCAATAATGACTCACCGAGATGAAATGATAGTGAAATGAATGATAGCTCAATGAAATGATTGGAACTATCGTTCCTCGTGACTGAAATGATTTATTGACAATGACAAGTCTCGATATGGTTAATACAATATGAATGAGTTATGATTATGAATGAACAACAACGAAGGAATGAATATCCCTTTAACTGAGTAAGAATTAACTTACTCAACACCGATGAAGAATGTCCTTCCACGAACAACATCCTAAATGAGATGTCGGTTGATCGAACAACCTTGAATAATACAAATACCAACAATCCGTTGAACATACGAATCAAACACGAATATAACAAACTCAAAACATCGATACGACTAAACCAAGTTCATTGGGGCATTTCGACAAACACCTTGAAAACAAATTCCCTTCTTAAACAACTAAACCCAATTATATCGAGAACCAACTTCTATTGAATGATCCAAACCACCAAAACACCATCAATACAATCGATAATCCAAACGAAATGCTCAAATTGAGTTTACGATATCATTAAATTGCAAAACCCAATTCCAAGTCAACCTTAAAAGTGTTTTTGAGAAAAAACTTCCAACAATCCGATGATAACTCGTAAAAACTCATAATCATACATATATCCATCACAATTCATGATTATACCATCCAAAACATATTGCTCCAACTCAAAATCGAATTCAAGGGTTGAAGAAAGTTACCTTAGATTAGGATGAAAAATCCACAAATATGTTGTTGATCCACACTACAACTTGAAGAAGATGAAATCTCTGAGTTTTGATGATCTTGAAACACCCCAAAATCGCCCAAAAATCGCCCCAAGGAAGAGAGGAAGAAGTGAAATGAAGAAATGAGCTTGTTCCTCTCAAAAAAACGAAATTATAGAGCAGCCTGCACTGTGTGCCGCGGCCCGGCCGAGTGTGCCGCGGCACAGGGCCAAAATCTGCCCCCAGCGCTCGGCAGTGTGCTGCGTCCCGGTTGAGTGTGCCGCGGCACAGGGCTAGAAAACTGCACAGTGACTCGGCAGCATGCTGCGGCCCAGCCAGCAGGAGCCGCGACCCCCGGTACAGGCGGGTTGGCCAAAAACTGCAACATGTGTGTGCCGCGGCGCACACTCCCTTGTGCCGCGGCCCACACCCCTTGGGTCCTAAAATGATGAAAATTGACCCGGGAAGAGAATAAAAGCAATAGGAATCAATATTTGGGAAACAATAACACGAAATGGAAGTGCGGAAACCCCAAAACGGTGGTTCCAAGCAATGATTACAAGGGTTCGCCCAACAGAAGCACAATTTGAACAATGAGGAGATTTGAAATGACATGAACTCTAACGTCAACATCGACTAATGAATCAATTACAACAATCAAGATAATACTCTTGTCTCGATTCCCAGGCAAGGTTGAAACAACGAACAATATCGATACACGACTCGAAGTTATTCCGAATGGTGAACACGGATGAATGAATGTGGATGATGAATGATTATTAACAAGTGAAAAATTACATAGTGACAATTACTGAATGAAATTACTGAATGATAATGATTGAATTACAACCGGGTATTACATACACCCCCCTTAAAAGAGTTTCATCCCCGAAACTAAGGGTCAAACAACTCGGGATAACTCTCCCGCATACTATCCTCGGTTTCCCAAGTAGCCTCTTCGACTTCATGTCTAGACCACTGAATTTTAACCAAAGGAATCGCCTTATTTCTCAACTGTTTGATTCGCAGCTCTAAGACTCGCATGGGACGCTCCTCATACGAATGATCATCTGCAATCTCGATTTCGTCGAACTGAAGTATGTGACTCGGGTCGGCATCATACTTCCGTAGCTGAGAGACGTGAAACACATTATGAATTCGGCTCAACGCTGGAGGTAAGGCCAATCGAGAAGCTAGCTCGCCTACTCGATCCAAAATCTCAAATGGTCTAATAAATCTTGGACTGAACTTTCCCCGCTTCCCTAAACGGAAGATACCTCGACTCGGGGATACCTTGACCAACACGTGGTCACATGTCTTGAACTCTAATGGTCGGCGACGATTGTCTGCATAATATTTCTGTCGACTCTGAGCGGCCAACAAACGACTCCTGATCAAAGCTACCTTCTCACGGGCGGCTATAAGCATATCGGGCTCGGTGCCGATTGATTCTGATAAGTCATCCCAACACAAAGGAGATCGAAAACGATGACCGTACAAGTCCTCGTAAGGTGCCATCTTAATCGAAGCATGCCAACTATTATTATACGTGAACTCGATCAATGGTAGTTGGGCTTCCCAATCGTCTTTCCAATCGAGGACGCATGCTTTTATCATGTCCTCCAATGTCTGAATAGTCCTCTCTGATTGTCCGTCGGACTGAGGATGAAAAGCTGTGCTGAAATTAAGCTGAGTTCCCATGGCACGATGAAATGATTTCCAAAAATGAGACACGAATTGCCCGTCACGATCAGAAACGATACTCTTAGGAGTACCGTGCAATCTCACTATTTCTTTGATGAACAACTGGGCAAGTCTCTCGGGACCCCAAGTATCCTTAATCTCGAGAAAATGAGCTGACTTAGTTAGACGATCCACAATTACCCATATTGTATTCATGCCACAGCGACTCGTCGGCAAACTCGTGATGAAGTCCATTGAAATATCCTCCCATTTCCACTCCAGAATGGGGAGCGGTTTCAGCAATACCCGTCGGTCACTGATGTTCTATCTTGACTTGTTGACAGGTGAGACATCTCGAAACAAACTCGGCGACTTCACACTTCATATTACTCCACCAGTAATTTTATTTCAAGTCTTTGTACATCTTGCTGGACCCCGGATGAATAGAATAAGGGGTAGCATGGGCTTCTCTCAAAATCGAGTTTTTAAACTCTTCATTCGCCGGTACACATAACCGATTCTTAAATCTCAAGAGTCCATCCTCGTGGACCACAAAGCCAGGGGTTTCCCCTGTGCCACATCCTCGCAGATGCGCAACAAAAACGGGTCCGAACCCTGATTCACTCTGATCGCCTCTTCAAGTGGCGATGAAATCTCCAGCATACAAAGTTGTCCCTGAACACGCTGTAACCAAACCTCGATCTTATGCCTAAGTAATTCTTGCTGAAGTTCCTTCTGAACTGTTAATCGAGCAAGCATCTGCTCCTGAACGGACTTACGACTCAAGGCGTCGGCGACAACGTTCGCCTTGACCGGGTGGTAAAGTATCTCAATATCATAATCTTTGATTAGTTCCAACCACCGTCTCTGTCGCATATTTAACTCCTTATGAGTAAATATATATTTTAAACTCTTATGATCGGTGAATATCTGACAGGTAACGCCATAAAGATAATGACGCCAAATCTTCAATACGAATACCACGGCTGCTAGCTCTAGGTCGTGGGTCGGATAATTTACCTCGTAAGGTCTCAAATGCCGTGAAGCATAAGCAATAACTTTCCCGTTCTGCATGAGTACACATCCGAGACCCTGTCCGGACGCATCACTATAGACCACAAATCCTTCCGTCCCTTGCGGTAAAGAAAGGACAGGTGCTGAAATTAACCGGCTCTTGAGTTCCTCAAAACTCTGTTGACACGCGTCGGACCACGTGTATTTCTTATCTTTCCTTAAAAGGTTCGTCATGGGTTGAGCGATTTTAGAAAATCCTTCCACAAATCGTCGATAATAACCAGCTAATCTGAGGAAACTTTGGATTTCCTTAACATTCTTCGGAGGTTGCCAATCTCGGATAGCCTCCGTCTTCTGAGGGTCAACACGAACTCCATCTGATTAAATTACATGTCCGAGAAACGTCACTTCGGACATCCCGAATTCACATTTGGAAAACTTCCCATAAAGTTGCTCTCGTCTCAACACGTTGAGCACCTGATGAAGGTGAAACTCGTGCTCCTCCCGGTCACGAGAATAAATTAAAATGCCATCAATGAAGACAACCACGAACCAATCCAAATAGTCGATGAAAACCCGATTCATTAACTCCATGAATAGCGCAGGTACATTAGTTAACCCAAACGGCATTACCACAAACTCATAATGACCATAGCGTGTTTGGAACGCCGTCCTAGCAATATCCGACTCTCGGATGCAACTGATAATACCTAGATCTTAAATCAATCTTGGAAAATACTGAAGCTCCCTGAAGTTGATCCAAAAGATCATCAATACGGGGTAGGGGATATTTATTCTTGATCATCACCCTGTTCAGCTCTCGGTAATCAATACACAAACGAAAAGAACCGTCCTTTTTATTGACAAATAATACCGGTGCTCCCCACGGAGATGCACTCGGCCGGATATAACCCTTCTCGGTCAAATCCTCTAATTGATTCTTTAGTTCCAGCATTTCGGTCGGGGCCATCCAATACGGTGTCTTCGATATTGGAGATGTACCATGCTCCAACTCAATCGTGAATTCCACATCTCTATGTGAAGGCAAACCAGGTAACTCGTCTGGAAATACGTCGGCATATTCTCTCACTACCAGAATATCCGCCAACATTATTGATGATTTCTCAGTCTTAGTCATATAGCACCAATAACCGACACACACCTGATTGAGTAATTTCACTGCTTTCATCAAGTTGACTCTCCCGTAACAGCTGGGATTACCTCCATGAAAAACACATTCGACCCCATCGTCTGAAATGATAGTGACCAAACGCTTATGGACGCTAATGACGGCATCGTGACGATCCATCCAATTAATACCCAGAATGACGTCGTCTCTCGGCAAATCTACCACGATTAGGTCTGCTAACCAATCACGGCCATGAAGCTGAATCGGACAATCCTTAATCTCACGATTCCCGATAATTCTTCTACCATCAGGTAGACCGATGACATAAGGCTCACAACTAGTAGCACTACCCAGACGTAGTCTACTCAAACATGATTCGGAAATAAAAGAATGCGATGCACCAGTATCAAAAAGGGTACACACAAGTTGAGATAGAATATCGAGTGTACCTGAGATCATCAAGGCCTCTGGATCGTCGGTCTTCTTCATCTCGTAAATTCGGGGCTTGCCGGCCTCCGAACCAGACGCTCCCGTCTGATAGATCTTGGCTCCGCCTTTGTTAGCTCCTGTCGTCTTAAACGACGCGGACTGAGTGGCCTGATTCGGAACCGCTGACTGTTTTGGGGTCTGAGATGTCGCCGGAGTGGGTTTGGAGTCCCTTCGGCAAAAACGGGCCCTATGCCCCGCAATTCCACAGTTATGGCATGTGACAGTCTGCCTCGGACACTTGGTATGAAATGACCATGTTCTTCACAGTTGAAACAGGTTATGGCCGAACTGGCCGCTCGGGACTGAGATTCCACGGGTTTAGGCGCCATAGGAGGTCGCTCAGAAAAAATAGAGCCCGCACGAGGTTTCTTGAAAGTGGCCTGACTGCCGTCAGACTGATTACAATTCTTTGACTTCTTGCCAACAGATGAAGGTTGTTGCTTAGCAATCTCCTTAGCAGTAAGCTCGTAAGTAAGAGCTTTCTCAATGAATTCGGCCAGAGTGGTGCAACTGTGATTAAGCAACTGCATCCGCATACGAGGCTTCAACCTCTTGCTGAAATATTTGATCTTGTCCGCCTCAGAATGAATAATGGACGAGGCGAAAGGAAGTAGATCCTGAAATTTTTTGGCGATGGTGAGAACATCGTCGTCCGCTGATGGGTCGGGAGTGAGTAATTCTGATAACTTGGCCTCTCTGAGTGGGGCCGGATAATACCTCTCCATCATGAGAGTCTTGAATTGTTACCAAGTACAAAATCCATCGGTGGGCTTCAACGATAACCACCATGAATGAGCACTCTTACCCAGATAGTAAGCCGCGACTGAAACTTTGTGTCCCTCAGGACATAGCAAACAGTTTCTCAAAATGCTCAAGCCAGTGAATGATATCCGCCGGTTCAGATGAACACTAAAAAGTAGGTGGTCTTTGGCGAGAGATGTCGCCAATGATACTGCTCACACCCCTCTCTTGCCTCTGAGGTGGCGGTGGAGGAGCCTGTTGATTCTGAGTAGCTGAGTTATGCATCGTTTCCATCAGTTATGTCATCTGAGTCATTTGGGCCATCAGGCCCTGCATAAAAGCGAGTGGATCAACCCGAACACCTTCTGACTGAGCTATGTCTCGGGTATGACTCCCTGATAGTGAATGATTACGCCCAGGTGAATGAGTGGCAGCACCACTGCTCGATGAATTAACATTATTCCTAGCATTCGCACGTGTATTCACACGAGCTCTCGGGTTTCGGACCGTACTGAAGTGGGAAAGTCACGAAATGATTATATATCTCGCATGAATATCACATTATGATTATGTTATGAAATGATGAAAATAAGCATACGCGCTCAAACTCAATGATTACATGAATGATCAACTGAGGTGACGTGATTATCTGATGAAATTCTTGAAATGATTATTTTGAACAAGTTAACACAATTAATGATACGATCCTCAAGATCAACAACTGAACAGTGAAATGTACTGAGTGGTTAATGAGTTAACATGATCGACATGATTACAAATGAAAATGATAAATGAGGAAATCTTACTGTTCTTTGGTCTGAAGGGCTCGGCTCTTGCACGGGTCACACGTGACGCGAAAGTCCAATGATACTAGTCTGATGAATGATGATTTCAAATGAAACATGACTCGGAAGGTAGTATTCAAAACCACGCTCCGATACCAACTCTGTAACACCCCAAACTAGGTGGATATTACAGTGTCGTGGACCCCCGACTGGGACCCACCAGGCGAGTGAAAATGAATGAAATACACAGGGTAAATGTAGTACCGAACCACATTACATCATTAATTACTCCGATGAGGAGTTTCATACAACAAAGCCAAGATAATACATAATACATGTATATTTTATATGAAGATAAAACATACGACACTGAATAAAATGAGTATTCAAACGGAAGTCTGCAGCGGAAATAAAATAGTATCACTTGGACTCCTCGCCATCAACATTCTCTTCCCGTGCCCTAGCCTTGCCATGACCTGAAAAACAAAATCCCCCAATGGGGTCAGTTACACAGAACAACAATCCTCAAGAGTTGAATAAACACAATCATATATGCGGTATAAACCACAAGTTCGATCAAAAATCTCAAACCGTCAAACACATGCGATCAAAAGTGAATCGGTCAGATTATAACCCAATCCTGTTGAAAACATACGCAATCAAACATGCTGTATGAATCAACTAACGGTACGGCTCAAAGGGTGGCGCCACACTACGCCCGGGATGGAAATGTGTTCGTGCACAAGCCACCAACGAATATCGATCGAATACACGTGTGGTCTTGTACCTAATTAGTCTCACGAAGTAATCGTCTCGTGGGCACAGTCCAATATGAGGCCAACTACCAACACACGATTTAATATGTGCCCGACATGAAAATTCTACACATACCAACCGGCACACCAGTATGACCCGGAATGCCACGAGATAACAAAAGTGACATCGAAATCAATAATGACTCACCGAGATGAAATGATAGTGAAATGAATGATAGCTCAATGAAATGATTGGAACCATCGTTCCTCGTGACTGAAATGATTAATTGACAATGACAAGTCTCGATACGGTTAATACAATATGAATGAGTTATGATTATGAATGAACAACAACGAAAGGAATAAATATCCCTTTAACTGAGTAAGAATTAACTTACTCAACACCGATGAAGAATGTCCTTCCACGAACAACATCCTAAATGAGATGTCGGTCGATCGAACAACCTTGAATAACACAAATACCAACAATCCGTTCAACATACGAATCAAACACGAATATAACGAACTCAAAACATCGATACGACTAAACCAAGTTCATTGGGGCATTTCGACAAACACCTTGAAAACAAATTCCCTTCTTAAAAAACTAAACCCATTTGTATCGAGAACCAACTTCTATTGAATGATCCAAACCACCAAAACACCATCAATACAATCGATAATCCAAACAAAATGCTCAAATCGAGTTTACGATATCATTAAATTGCAAAACCCAATTCCAAGTCAACCTTCAAAGTGTTCTTGAGAAAAACTTACAACAATCCGATGATAACTCGTAAAAACTCATAATCATACGTATATCCATCACAATTCATGATTATACCATCCAAAACATCATGCTCCAACTCAAAATCGAATTCAAGGGTTGAAGAAAGTTACCTTAGATTAGGATGAAAAATCCACAAATATGTTGTTGATCCACACTACAACTTGAAGAAGATGAAATCTCTGAGTTTTGATGATCTTGAAACACCCCAAAATCGCCCAAAAATCGTCCCAAGGAAGAGAGGAAGAAGTGAAATGAAGAAATGAGCTTGTTCCTCTAAAAAAAAACGAAATTATAGAGCAGCCTGCACTATGTGCCGCGGCACAGGGCCAAAATCTGCCCCCAGCGCTCGGCAGTGTGCCGCGGCCCGGCCGAGTGTCTTTGCGGCACGTGGCTAGAAAGCGCACGATGACTCAAGAAGATGCCGCGGCCCTACCGGCTGCCGCGCCCCTGCAGTGAGTCGGCCAAAAACTGCAACATGTGTGTGCCGCGGCGCACACTCCCTTGTGCCGCGGCCCACACCCCTTGGGTCCTAAAATGATGAAAAATGACCCGGGAAGAGAATAAAATCAATAGGAATCAATATTTGGGAAATAATAACACAAAATGGAAGTACGAAAACCCCAAAACGGTGGTTCCAAGCAATGATTACAAGGGTTCGCCCAACAGAAGCACAATTTGAACAATGAGGAGATTTGAAATGACATGAACTCCAACGTCAACATCGACTAATGAATAAATTACAACAATCAAGATAATACTCTTGTCTCAATTCCCAAGCAAGGTTGAAACAATGAACAATATCGATACACGACTCGAAGTTATTCCGAACGGTGAACACGGATGAATGAATATGGATGATGAATGATTATTAACAAGTGAAAAATTACATAGTGACAATTAGTGAATGAAATTACAGAATGATAATGACTGAATTACAACCGGGTATTACATAAACCTCCTTAGTTGTATAGTCCCGTACCTATACAGTCTTGGAATACCTCTCGTTCTGGTGAGAATTTGGTTCAGTCATATCCCCCTCCGCCTAGAAGCCTTGTCAGGAGCCGCTCGTTGTCCGTGCCCTTTTTCTTATTGCACCAGCGATCACTCCCCTTTCTCGGATCCGCTCATTGTCCGTGCCCTTTTCTTATTGCACCGGTGATCACTCCCCGCCCTCGTCGGCCCCGGGTGTCACATGTTCACCAGTTTCCGCTTGGTTCATCCCCAAATCTCATCGTACTGAGAGAGGTCTTGCTCCGATACCATTTTGTATCGCCCTGGCTTTCTTAATTAAAAAGCACGTTACACCGCTCAATTTTTCCTTAAATTTTTTTCATATATAAATTTGGAGTACTTACGGAAGCGTTTTAGTAAGTAAATCTTCAATAAAGTCGTTTATTCAAAAATCAGTACAATTTTACAAAAACATGGGAAATCAAATATTCGGACATAGTCCGTTGAAATTATATTCGTTGAAGAACATCAAGTGTTTTGTAAAAATAATAACAATTACAGCGACAATATCTTTTATTATTTAGAATTTCATCGTGTTGGGAGTATGTATTCATCTTCTACTTGTCCCGTTCGTCGATTCCTTAGCCTGAAAAACATAAACGACGAGGTGTGAGTACGCGAGCATACTCAGTGAGATTAAACCCTTATAAATCGTGAAAATCATGTTGTGTAATGCACATAAACATTCTTATCTGTGTGAGACTCGCCTCGGATTTCTTTCATTCTTTCGACCCCTCTCGGGTCGTCATATTACATGACACAACAATGACCGTATTATATTAAAACAGTATAACCTCACCTCGTGTGCGGAAATCTTGAAATATCTTCCTTTGAGTTTGGCTCGGTTGTCCTTCTTCGATCCCGGATACGCTGATCCTAGCACTTGAAAATACTTTTTCATATTTTCGGCAATAAATTCTTGATGTAAAATCTGAAATCTCTTTGAGGACTTTTACAAACTCCTTTGAAAATGGTCAGGTTTGAGATTTCTGTTTGATCGGGCTTTTCGAGGGCCTTTAAATTTTTGGAAGGGAAATATGTTACGGGCGTTCTATAGTAGAGGTCCAGAGCTTTCATATGATATAAGATATGTACAAAAATACGTCCGGGAACATGTATAAATAGGGGCACAAAGTCGATTGAAAATCAATACTTATCCGGACATATGGAAAGCGTTATCCGGACAGCTGACCGAGAAGCTTTTGTCGGTCGTGACCGACCTTATCAGGATAGCTGGACAGCCTTATCCGGACAGCTGGCCGAGTAGCTTCTGTCGGTCGTGACCGACCTTATCCAGAGCCTTATCCGGACAACGCCGAGAAACTTCTGTCGGCCGTGACCGGCAGATGTCCGTCAAATTGGCTCGGCCGGTTCGACCCCTTCCCGGTGTCCAAATTCGATTTTCCGACCTGTTCCGGACTTGTCGGAGTTAAATCTTCGATATGCTTGGAACGGATTTTCGATAATAGTAATAAAATAATTTAATATTATTTTTGCAATATAAGTGTTCTGTAATGAAAATTTTATCGTATCAAATAGTCGAAACTTTTCGAAATCACTTTCATAAATTCTAAAATGATCCTTATAATTTATTTTGAAATCTTTTATTTTTAAATCCTTCATTTATGCTAGGAATGCATCGGTCCAAATATCGGACAACCTTTAAATATTAAAAAATCAAAATCCATGATCGTTAGCCAAATAAATAGCATTTTAATAAGTCTTTGAATTTTTGGGGCGTTACAATCCTCCCCCCTTTAAAAAATTTCGTCCTCGAAATTGAGCTCCGTAAGGAACTTTGAAATTATGCATAAAACTTTGTATGAGTATTTTCATCCATAACTTTAAAAATATTGTGTCAGCAAAAACATCACTTTGAAACCTTTCTTTGAAATCAAATTTTGTTCCTTTAGGATAACATTTAAACTTTCACATATCCTTTCAAATCTTTTGCCGACACAATCATTCTATACTCATACCGAAATTTTTAAGTCTTCATAAAAGAGTGAATGCTTGAAAACATTACCTCGGAGTCGACGTTGGGCAGCAGCGATGAACCACATATTCTCCCGAAAATATAATCATGTCGTAATTATTCGTAATTTCAAAAAAAAAGTTTTGAAATATCTTGTTTTGTATAAGTAAATCTTTTTAAACCTCCTTAGCTGTATAGTCCCATGCCTATACAGTCTTGGAATACCTCTCGTTCTGGTGAGAATTTGGTTCAGTCATATCCCCCCCCACCTAGAAGCCTTGTCAGGAGCCGCTCGTTGTCCGTGCCCCTTTTCTTATTGCACCAGCGATCACTCCCCTTTCTCGGATCCGCTCATTGTCCGTGCCCTTTTCTTATTGCACCGGCGATCACTCCCCGCCCTCGTCGGCCCCGGGTGTCACATGTTCACCAGCTTCCGCTTGGTTCATCCCCAAATCTCACCGTACTGAGAGAGGTCTTGCTCCGATACCATTCTGTACCGCCCTGGCTTTCTTAATTAAAAAGCACATTACACCGCTCAATTTTTCCTTAATTTTTTTTTCATATATAAATTTGGAGTACTTACGGAAGCGTTTTAGTAAGTAAATATTCAATAAAGTCGTTTATTCAAAAATCGATGCAGTTTACAAAAACATGGGAAATCAAATATTCGGACATAGTCCGTTGAAATTATATTCGTTGAAGAACATCAAGTGTTTCGTAAAAATAATAACAATTACAGCGACAATATCTTTTATTATTTAGAATTTCATCGTGTTGGGAGTATGTATTCATCTTCTACTTGTCCCGTTCGTCGATTCCTTAGCCTGAAAAACATAAACGACGAGGTGTGAGTACGCGAGCATACTCAGTGAGATTAAACCCTTATAAATCGTCAAAATCATGTTGTGTAATGCACATAAAAGATTCTTATCTGTGTGAGACTCGCCTCGGATTTCTTTCATTCTTTCGACCCCTCTCGGGTCGTCATGTTACATGACACAACAATGACCGTAACATATTAAAACAGTATAACCTCACCTCGTTTGCGGAAATCTTGAAATATCTTCCTTTGAATGTGGCTCGGTTGTCCTTCTTCAATCCCGGATACGCTCATCCTAGCACCTGAAAATACTTTTTCATATTTCCGGCAATAAATTCTTGATGTAAAAGCTGAAATCTCCTTGAGGAATTTACAAACACCTTTGAAAATGGTCAGGTTTGAGCTTTCTGTTTGATCGGGCTTTTTGAGGGCCTTTAAATTTTTGGAAGGGAAATATGTTATAGGCGTTCTATAGTAGAGGTCCAGATCTTTCATATAATATAAGATATGTACAAAAATACGTCCGGGAACATGTATAAATAGGGGCTCAAAGTCGGTTGAAAATCAATACTTATCCGGACAGATGGAAAGCGTTATCCGGACAACTGACCGAGAAGCTTTTGTCGGTCGTGACCGACCTTATCTGGATAACTGGACAGCCTTATCCGGACAGCTGGCCGAGAAGCTTCTATCGGTCGTGACCGACCTTATCCAGAGCCTTATCCGGACAACGCCGAGAAACTTCTGTCGGCTGTGACCGGCACATGTCCGTCAAATTGGCTCGGCCGGTTCGACCCCTTCCCGGTGTCCAAATTCGATTTTCCGACCTGTTCCGGACTCGTCGGAGTTTAATGTTCGATATGCTTGGAAAGGATTTTTGATAATAGTAATAAAATTATTTAATATTATTTTTGCAATATAAGTGTACTGTAATGAAAATTTTATCGTATCAAATCGTCGAAACTTTTCGAAATCACTTTCATAAATTCTAAAATGATCGTTATAATTTATTTTGAAATCATTTCTTTTTAAATCCTTCATTTATGCTAGGAACGCATCGGTCCAAGTATCGGACAACCTGTAAATATTAAAAAATCAAAATCCATGATCGTTAGCCAAATAAATAGCATTTTAATACGTCTTTGAATTTTTGGGGCGTTACAATCCTCTCCCCTTTAAAAAATTTCGTCCTCGAAATTGAGCTTCGTAAGGAACTTTGAAATTCTGTATAAAACTTTGTATGAGTATTTTCATCCATAACTTTAAAAATATTGTGTCAGCAAAAACATCACTTTGAAACCTTTATTTGAAATCAAATTTTGTTCCTTTAGGATAACATTTAAACTTTCACATATCCTTTCAAATCTTTTGCCGACACAATCATTCTATACTCATACCAAAAATTTTAAGTCTTCATAAAAGAGTGAATGCTTGAAAACATTACCTCGGAGTCGACGTTGGGCAGCAGCGATGAACCACATATTCTCCCGAAAATATAATCATGCCGTAATTATTCGTAATACTTTAAAAAAAAAGTTTTGAAATATATTGTTTTGTATAAGTAAATCTTTTTAAACCTCCTTAGATGTATAGTCCCATGCCTATACAGTCTTGGAATACCTCTCGTTCTCGTGAGAATTTGGTTCAGTCATATCCCCCCCCCCCACCTAGAAGCCTTGTCAGGAGCCGCTCGTTGTCCGTGCCCTTTTTCTTATTGCACCAGCGATCACTCCCCTTTCTTGGATCCGCTCATTGTCCGTGCCCTTTTCTTATTGCACCGGCGATCACTCCCCGCCCTCGTCGGCCCCGGGTGTCACATGTTCACCATCTTCCGCTTGGTTCATCCCCAAATCTCACCGTACTGAGAGAGGTCTTGCTCCGATACCATTCTGTATCGCCCTGGCTTTCTTAATTAAAAAGCACATTACACCGCTCAATTTTTCCTTAAATTTTTTTTCATATATAAATTTGGAGTACTTACGGAAGCGTTTTAGTAAGTAAATCTTCAATAAAGTCGTTTATTCAAAAATCAGTACAGTTTTACAAAAACATGGGAAATCAAATATTCGGACATAGTCCGTTGAAATTATATTCGTTGAAGAACATCAAGTGTTTCGTAAAAATAATAACAATTACAGCGACAATATCTTTTATTATTTAGAATTTCATCGTGTTGGGAGTATGTATTCATCTTCTACTTGTCCCGTTCGTCGATTCCTTAGCCTGAAAAACATAAACGACGAGGTGTGAGTACGCGAGCATACTCAGTGAGATTAAACCCTTATAAATCGTCAAAATCATGTTGTGTAATGCACATAAAATATTCTTATCTGTGTGAGACTCGCCTCGGATTTCTTTCATTCTTTCGACCCCTCTCGGGTCGTCATGTCACATGACACAACAATGACCGTAACATATTAAAACAGTATAACCTCACCTCGTTTGCGGAAATCTTGAAATATCTTCCTTTGAATGTGGCTCGGTTGTCCTTCTTCAATCCCGGATACGCTCATCCTAGCACTTGAAAATACTTTTTCATATTTCCGGCAATAAATTCTTGATGTAAAAGCTGAAATCTCCTTGAGGAATTTACAAACACCTTTGAAAATGGTCAGGTTTGAGCTTTCTGTTTGATCGGGCTTTTTGAGGGCCTTTAAATTTTTGGAAGGGAAATATGTTATAGGCGTTCTATAGTAGAGGTCCAGATCTTTCATATAATATAAGATATGTACAAAAATACGTCCGGGAACATGTATAAATAGGGGCTCAAAGTCGGTTGAAAATCAATACTTATCCGGACAGATGGAAAGCGTTATCCGGACAACTGACCGAGAAGCTTTTGTCGGTCGTGACCGACCTTATCTGATAATCGATGACCTTATCCGGACAGTGGCGAGAAGCTTCTATCGGTCGTGACCGACCTTATATCCGAGCCTTATCCGACAACGCCGAGAAACTTCATTTGTGACCGCACATGTCCGTCAAATTGGCTCGGCCGGTTCGACCCCTTCCCGGTGTCCAAATTCGATTTTCCGACCTGTTTCGGACTCGTCGGAGTTAAATGTTCGATATGCTTGGAACGGATTTTTGATAATAGTAATAAAATTATTTAATATTATTTTTGCAATATAAGTGTCTTGTAATGAAAATTTTATCGTATCAAATCGTGAAACTTTTCAAATCACTTTCATAAATTCTAAAATGATCGTTATAATTTATTTTGAAATCATTTCTTTTAAATCCTTCATTTATGCTAGGAACGCATCGGTCCAAGTATCGGACAACCTGTAAATATTAAAAAATCAAAATCCATGATCGTTAGCCAAATAAATAGCATTTTAATACGTCTTTGAATTTTTGGGGCGTTACAATCCTCTCCCCTTTAAAAATTTCGTCCTCTAAATTGAGCTTCGTAAGGAACTTTGAAATTCTGTATAAAACTTTGTATGAGTATTTTCATCCATAACTTTAAAATTATTGTGTCAGCAAAAACATCACTTTGAAACCTTTATTTGAAATCAAATTTTGTTCCTTTAGGATAACATTTAAACTTTCACATATCCTTTCAAATCTTTTGCCGACACAATCATTCTATACTCATACCAAAAATTTTAAGTCTTCATAAAAGAGTGAATGCTTGAAAACATTACCTCGGAGTCGACGTTGGGCAGCAGCGATGAACCACATATTCTCCCGAAAATATAATCATGCCGTAATTATTCGTAATACTTTAAAAAAAAAAGTTTTGAAATATATTGTTTTGTATAAGTAAATCTTTTTAAACCTCCTTAGATGTATAGTCCCATGCCTATACAGTCTTGGAATACCTCTCGTTCTCGTGAGAATTTGGTTCAGTCATATCCCCCCCCCCCACCTAGAAGCCTTGTGAGGAGCCGCTCGTTGTCCGTGCCCTTTTTCTTATTGCACCAGCGATCACTCCCCTTTCTTGGATCCGCTCATTGTCCGTGCCCTTTTCTTATTGCACCGGCGATCACTCCCCGCCCTCGTCGGCCCCGGGTGTCACATGTTCACCATCTTCCACTTGGTTCATCCCCAAATCTCACCGTACTGAGAGAGGTCTTGCTCCGATACCATTCTGTATCGCCCTGGCTTTCTTAATTAAAAAGCACATTACACCGCTCAATTTTTCCTTAAATTTTTTTTCATATATAAATTTGGAGTACTTACGGAAGCGTTTTAGTAAGTAAATCTTCAATAAAGTCGTTTATTCAAAAATCAGTATAGTTTTACAAAAACATGGGAAATCAAATATTCGGACATAGTCCGTTGAAATTATATTCGTTGAAGAACATCAAGTGTTTTGTAAAAATAATAACAATTACAGCGACAATATCTTTTATTATTTAGAATTTCATCGTGCTGGGAGTATGTATTCATCTTCTACTTGTCCCGTTCGTCGATTCCTTAGCCTGAAAAACATAAACGACGAGGTGTGAGTACGCGAGCATACTCAGTGAGATTAAACCCTTATAAATCGTGAAAATCATGTTGTGTAATGCACATAAACATTCTTATCTGTGTGAGACTCGCCTCGGATTTCTTTCATTCTTTCGACCCCTCTCGGGTCGTCATGTTACATGACACAACAATGACCGTATTATATTAAAACAGTATAAGCTCACCTCGTGTGCGGAAATCTTGAAATATCTTCCTTTGAGTTTAGCTCGGTTGTCCTTCTTCGATCCCGGATACGCTGATCCTAGCACTTGAAAATACTTTTTCATATTTTCGGCAATAAATTCTTGATGTAAAATCTGAAATCTCTTTGAGGACTTTTACAAACTCCTTTGAAAATGGTCGTTTGAGATTTCTTTGATCGGGCTTTTCGAGGGCCTTTAAATTTTTGGAAGGGAAATATGTTACGGGCGTTCTATAGTAGAGGTCCAGAGCTTTCATATGATATAAGATATGTACAAAAATACGTCCGGGAACATGTATAAATAGGGGCACAAAGTCGATTGAAAATCAATACTTATCCGGACATATGGAAAGCGTTATCCGGACAGCTGACCGAGAAGCTTTGTCGGTCGTGACCGACCTTATCAGGATAGCTGGACAGCCTTATCCGGACAGCTGGCCGAGTAGCTTCTGTCGGTCGTGACCGACCTTATCCAGAGCCTTATCCGGACAACGCCGAGAAACTTCTGTCGGCCGTGACCGGCAGATGTCCGTCAAATTGGCTCGGCCGGTTCGACCCCTTCCCGGTGTCCAAATTCGATTTTCCGACCTGTTCCGGACTTGTCGGAGTTAAATCTTCGATATGCTTGGAACGAATTTTCGATAATAGTAATAAAATAATTTAATATTATTTTTGCAATATAAGTGTTCTGTAATGAAAATTTTATCGTATCAAATAGTCGAAACTTTTCGAAATCACTTTCATAAATTCTAAAATGATCCTTATAATTTATTTTGAAATCTTTTATTTTTAAATCCTTCATTTATGCTAGGAATGCATCGGTCCAAGTATCGGACAACCTGTAAATATTAAAAAATCAAAATCCATGATCGTTAGCCAAATAAATAGCATTTTAATACATCTTTGAATTTTTGGGGCGTTACAATCCTCTCCCCTTTAAAAAATTTCGTCCTCGAAATTGAGCTTCGTAAGGAACTTTGAAATTCTGTATAAAACTTTGTATGAGTATTTTCATCCATAACTTTAAAAATATTGTGTCAGCAAAAACATCACTTTGAAACCTTTATTTGAAATCAAATTTTGTTCCTTTAGGATAACATTTAAACTTTCACATATCCTTTCAAATCTTTTGCCGACACAATCATTCTATACTCATACCAAAAATTTTAAGTCTTCATAAAAGAGTGAATGCTTGAAAACATTACCTCGGAGTCGACGTTGGGCAGCAGCGATGAACCACATATTCTCCCGAAAATATAATCATGCCATAATTATTCGTAATACTTTAAAAAAAAAGTTTTGAAATATCTTGTTTTGTATAAGTAAATCTTTTTAAACCTCCTTAGATGTATAGTCCCATGCCTATACAGTCTTGGAATACCTCTCGTTCTCGTGAGAATTTGGTTCAGTCATATCCCCCCTCCCCCACCTAGAAGCCTTGTCAGGAGCCGCTCGTTGTCCGTGCCCTTTTTCTTATTGCACCAGCGATCACTCCCCTTTCTTGGATCCGCTCATTGTCCGTGCCCTTTTCTTATTGCACCGGCGATCACTCCCCACCCTCGTCGGCCCCGGGTGTCACATGTTCACCAGCTTCCGCTTGGTTCATCCCCAAATCTCACCGTACTGAGAGAGGTCTTGCTCCGATACCATTCTGTATCGCCCTGGCTTTCTTAATTAAAAAGCACATTACACCGCTCAATTTTTCCTTAAATTTTTTTTCATATATAAATTTGGAGTACTTTCGGAAGCGTTTTAGTAAGTAAATCTTCAATAAAGTCGTTTATTCAAAAATCAGTACAGTTTTACAAAAACATGGGAAATCAAATATTCGAACATAGTCCGTTGAAATTATATTCGTTGAAGAACATCAAGTGTTTTGTAAAAATAATAACAATTACAGCTACAATATCTTTTATTATTTAGAATTTCATCGTGTTGGGAGTATGTATTCATCTTCTACTTGTCCCGTTCGTCTATTCCTTAGCCTGAAAAACATAAACGACGAGGTGTGAGTACGCGAGCATACTCAGTGAGATTAAACCCTTATAAATCGTCAAAATCATGTTGTGTAATGCACATAAACATTCTTATCTGTGTGAGACTCGCCTCGGATTTCTTTCATTCTTTCGACCCCTCTCGGGTCGTCATGTTACATGACACAACAATGACCGTATTATATTAAAACAGTATAACCTCACCTCGTGTGCGGAAATCTTGAAATATCTTCCTTTGAGTTTGGCTCGGTTGTCCTTCTTCGATCCCGGATACGCTGATCCTAGCACTTGAAAATACTTTTTCATATTTTCGGCAATAAATTCTTGATGTAAAATCTGAAATCTCTTTGAGGACTTTTACAAACTCCTTTGAAAATGGTCAGGTTTGAGATTTCTGTTTGATCGGGCTTTTCGAGGGCCTTTAAATTTTTGGAAGGGAAATATGTTACGGGCGTTCTATAGTAGAGGTCCAGAGCTTTCATATGATATAAGATATGTACAAAAATACGTCCGGGAACATGTATAAATAGGGGCACAAAGTCGATTGAAAATCAATACTTATCCGGACATATGGAAAGCGTTATCCGGACAGCTGACCGAGAAGCTTTTGTCGGTCGTGACTGACCTTATCAGGATAGCTGGACAGCCTTATCCGGACAGCTGGCCGAGTAGCTTCTGTCAGTCGTGACCGACCTTATCCAGAGCCTTATCCGGACAACGCCGAGAAACTTCTGTCGGCCGTGACCGGCAGATGTCCGTCAAATTGGCTCGGCCGGTTCGACCCCTTCCCGGTGTCCAAATTCGATTTTCCGACCTATTCCGGACTTGTCGGAGTTAAATCTTCGATATGCTTGGAACGAATTTTCGATAATAGTAATAAAATAATTTAATATTATTTTTGCAATATAAGTGTTCTGTAATGAAAATTTTATCGTATCAAATAGTCGAAACTTTTCGAAATCACTTTCATAAATTCTAAAATGATCCTTATAATTTATTTTGAAATCTTTTATTTTTATATCCTTCATTTATGCTAGGAATGCATCGGTCCAAGTATCGGACAACCTGTAAATATTAAAAAATCAAAATCCATGATCGTTAGCCAAATAAATAGCATTTTAATAAGTCTTTGAATTTTTGGGGCGTTACAATCCTCCCCCCTTTAAAAAATTTCGTCCTCGAAATTGAGCTCCGTAAGGAACTTTGAAATTCTGCATAAAACTTTGTATGAGTATTTTCATCCATAACTTTAAAAATATTGTGTCAGCAAAAACATCACTTTGAAACCTTTCTTTGAAATCAAATTTTGTTCCTTTAGGATAACATTTAAACTTTCACATATCCTTTCAAATCTTTTGCCGACACAATCATTCTATACTCATACCGAAATTTTTAAGTCTTCATAAAAGAGTGAATGCTTGAAAACATTACCTCGGAGTCGACGTTGGGCAGCAGCGATGAACCACATATTCTCCCGAAAATATAATCATGTCGTAATTATTCGTAATACTTTCAAAAAAAAAAGTTTTGAAATATCTTGTTTTGTATAAGTAAATCTTTTTAAACCTCCTTAGCTGTATAGTCCCATGCCTATACAGTCTTGGAATACCTCTCGTTCTCGTGAGAATTTGGTTCAGTCATATCCCCCCCCCCACCTAGAAGCCTTGTCAGGAGCCGCTCGTTGTCCGTGCCCCTTTTCTTATTGCACCAGCGATCACTCCCCTTTCTCAGATCCGCTCATTGTCCGTGCCCTTTTCTTATTGCACCGGCGATCACTCCCCGCCCTCGTCGGCCCCGGGTGTCACATGTTCACCAGCTTCCGCTTGGTTCATCCCCAAATCTCACCGTACTGAGAGAGGTCTTGCTCCGATACCATTCTGTACCGCCCTGGCTTTCTTAATTAAAAAGCACATTACACCGCTCAATTTTTCCTTATTTTTTTTTTTCATATATAAATTTGGAGTACTTACGGAAGCGTTTTAGTAAGTAAATCTTCAATAAAGTCGTTTATTCAAAAATCAGTACAGTTTTACAAAAACATGGGAAATCAAATATTCGGACATAGTCCGTTGAAATTATATTCGTTGAAGAACATCAAGTATTTCGTAAAAATAATAACAATTACAGCGACAATATCTTTTATTATTTAGAATTTCATCGTGTTGGGAGTATGTATTCATCTTCTACTTGTCCCGTTCGTCGATTCCTTAGCCTGAAAAACATAAACGACGAGGTGTGAGTACGCGAGCATACTCAGTGAGATTAAACCCTTATAAATCGTCAAAATCATGTTGTGTAATGCACATAAAATATTCTTATCTGTGTGAGACTCGCCTCGGATTTCTTTCATTCTTTCGACCCCTCTCGGGTCGTCATGTTACATGACACAACAATGACCGTAACATATTAAAACAGTATAACCTCACCTCGTTTGCGGAAATCTTGAAATATCTTCCTTTGAATTTGGCTCGGTTGTCCTTCTTCAATCCCGGATACGCTCATCCTAGCACTTGAAAATACTTTTTCATATTTCCGGCAATAAATTCTTGATGTAAAAGCTGAAATCTCCTTGAGGAATTTACAAACACCTTTGAAAATGGTCAGGTTTGAGCTTTCTGTTTGATTGGGCTTTTTGAGGGCCTTTAAATTTTTGGAAGGGAAATATGTTATAGGCGTTCTATAGTAGAGGTCCAGATCTTTCATATAATATAAGATATGTACAAAAATACGTCCGGGAACATGTATAAATAGGGGCTCAAAGTCGGTTGAAAATCAATACTTATCCGGACAGATGGAAAGCGTTATCCGGACAACTGACCGAGAAGCTTTTGTCGGTCGTGACCGACCTTAGCTGGATAGCTGGACGGCCTTATCCGGACAGCTGGCCGAGAAGCTTCTATCGGTCGTGACCGACCTTATCCAGAGCCTTATCCGGACAACGCCGAGAAACTTCTGTCGGCCGTGACCGGCACATGTCCGTCAAATTGGCTCGGCCGGTTCGACCCCTTCCCGGTGTCCAAATTCGATTTTCCGACCTGTTTCGGACTCGTCGGAGTTAAATGTTCGATATGCTTGGAACGGATTTTTGATAATAGTAATAAAATTATTTAATATTATTTTTGCAATATAAGTGTACTGTAATGAAAATTTTATCGTATCAAATCGTCGAAACTTTTCGAAATCACTTTCATAAATTCTAAAATGATCGTTATAATTTATTTTGAAATCATTTCTTTTTAAATCCTTCATTTATGCTAGGAACGCATCGGTACAAGTATCGGACAACCTGTAAATATTAAAAAATCAAAATCCATGATCGTTAGCCAAATAAATAGCATTTTAATACGTCTTTGAATTTTTGGGGCGTTACAATCCTCCCCCCTTTAAAAAATTTCGTCCTCGAAATTGAGCTTCGTAAGGAACTTTGAAATTCTGTATAAAACTTTGTATGAGTATTTTCATCCATAACTTTAAAAATATTGTGTCAGCAAAAACATCACTTTGAAACCTTTATTTGAAATCAAATTTTGTTCCTTTAGGATAACATTTAAACTTTCACATATTCTTTCAAATCTTTTGCCGACACAATCATTCTATACTCATACCAAAAATTTTAAGTCTTCATAAAAGAGTGAATGCTTGAAAACATTACCTCGGAGTCAACGTTGGGCAGCAGCGATGAACCACATATTCTCCCGAAAATATAATCATGCCGTAATTATTCGTAATACTTTTAAAAAAAAGTTTTGAAATATCTTGTTTTGTATAAGTAAATCTTTTTAAACCTCCTTAGATGTATAGTCCCATGCCTATACAGTCTTGGAATACCTCTCGTTCTCGTGAGAATTTGGTTCAGTCATATCCCCCCCCCCCCACCTAGAAGCCTTGTCAGGAGCCGCTCGTTGTCCGTGCCCTTTTTCTTATTGCACCAGCGATCACTCCCCTTTCTTGGATCCGCTCATTGTCCGTGCCCTTTTCTTATTGCACCGGCGATCACTCCCCGCCCTCGTCGGCCCCGGGTGTCACATGTTCACCAGCTTCCGCTTGGTTCATCCCCAAATCTCACCGTACTGAGAGAGGTCTTGCTCCGATACCATTCTGTATCGCCCTGACTTTCTTAATTAAAAAGCACATTACACCGCTCAATTTTTCCTTAAATTTTTTTTCATATATAAATTTGGAGTACTTACGGAAGCGTTTTAGTAAGTAAATCTTCAATAAAGTCGTTTATTCAAAAATCAGTACAGTTTTACAAAAACATGGGAAATCAAATATTCGGACATAGTCCGTTGAAATTATATTCGTTGAAGAACATCAAGTGTTTCATAAAAATAATAACAATTACGGCGACAACATCTTTTATTATTTAGAATTTCATCATCTTGGGAGTATGTATTCATCTTCTACTTGTCCTGTTCGTCGATTCCTTAGCCTAAAAAACATAAACGACGAGGTGTGAGTACGCGAGCATACTCAGTGAGATTAAACCCTTATAAATCGTCAAAATCATGTTGTGTAATGCACATAAAACATTCTTATCTGTGTGAGACTCACCTCGGATTTCTTTCATTCTTTCGACCCCTCTCGGGTCGTCATGTTACATGACACAACAATGACCGTAACATATTAAAACAATATAACCTCGCCTCGTTTGCGGAAACCTTGAAATATCTTCCTTTGAATTTGGCTCGGTTGTCTTTCTTCGATCCCGGATACGCTGATCCTAGCACTTGAAAATACTTTTTCATATTTCCGGCAATAAATTCTTGATGTAAAATCTAAAATCTCTTTGAGGAATTTACAAACACCTTTGAAAATGGTCAGGTTTGAGCTTTCTGTTTGATTGGGCTTTTTGAGGGCCTTTAAATTTTTGGAAGGGAAATATGTTACAGGCGTTCTATAGTAGAGGTCCAGAGCTTTCATATAATATAAGATATGTACAAACATACGTCCGGGAACATGTATAAATAGGGGCTCAAAGTCGGTTGAAAATCAATACTTATCCGGACAGATGGAAAGCGTTATCCGGACAACTGACCGAGAAGCTTTTGTCGGTCGTGACCGACCTTATCTGGATAGCTGGACAGCCTTATTCGGACAGCTGGCCGAGAAGCTTCTATCGGTCGTGACCGACCTTATCCAGAGCCTTATCCGGACAACGTCGAGAAACTTCTGTCGGCCGTGACCGGCACATGTCCGTCAAATTGGCTCGGCCGGTTCGACCCCTTCCCGGTGTCCAAATTCGATTTTCCGACCTGTTCTGGACTCGTCGGAGTTAAATGTTTGATATGCTTGGAACGGATTTTCGATAATAGTAATAAAATTATTTAATATTATTTTTGCAATATAAGTGTTCTGTAATGAAAATTTTATCGTATCAAATCGTCGAAACTTTTCGAAATCACTTTCATAAATTCTAAAATGATCCTTATAATTTATTTTGAAATCTTTTCTTTTTAAATCCTTCACTTATACTAGGAACGCATCGGTCCAAGTATCGGACAACCTGTAAATATTAAAAAATCAAAATCCATGATCGTTAGCCAAATAAATAGCATTTTAATAAGTCTTTGAATTTTTGGGGCGTTACAATCCTCCCCCCTTTAAAAAATTTCGTCCTCGAAATTGAGCTTCGTAAGGAACTTTGAAATTCTGTATAAAACTTTGTATGAGTATTTTCATCCATAACTTTAAAAATATTGTGTCAGCAAAAACATCACTTTGAAACCTTTCTTTGAAATCAAATTTTGTTCCTTTAGGATAACATTTAAACTTTCACATATCCTTTCAAATCTTTTGCCGACACAATCATTCTATACTCATACCAAAAATTTTAAGTCTTCATAAAAGAGTGAATGCCTGAAAACATTACCTCGGAGTCGACGTTGGGCAGCAGCGATGAACCACATATTCTCCCGAAAATATAATCATGCCGTAATTATTCGTAATACTTTAAAAAAAAAGTTTTGAAATATCTTGTTTTGTATAAGTAAATCTTTTTAAACCTCCTTAGATGTATAGTCCCATGCCTATACAGTCTTGGAATACCTTTCGTTCTCGTGAGAATTTGGTTCAGTCATATCCCCCCCCCCCCCACCTAGAAGCCTTGTCAGGAGCCGCTCGTTGTCCGTGCCCTTTTTCTTATTGCACCAGCGATCACTCCCCTTTCTTGGATCCGCTCATTGTCCGTGCCCTTTTCTTATTGCACCGGCGATCACTCCCCGCCCTCGTCGGCCCCGGGTGTCACATGTTCACCAGCTTCCGCTTGGTTCATCCCCAAATCTCACCGTACTGAGAGAGGTCTTGCTCCGATACCATTCTGTATCGCCCTGGCTTTCTTAATTAAAAAGCACATTACACCGCTCAATTTTTCCTTAAATTTTTTTTCATATATAAATTTGGAGTACTTACGGAAGCGTTTTAGTAAGTAAATCTTCAATAAAGTCGTTTATTCAAAAATCAGTACAGTTTTACAAAAACATGGGAAATCAAATATTCGGACATAGTCCGTTGAAATTATATTCGTTGAAGAACATCAAGTGTTTCATAAAAATAATAACAATTACGGCGACAACATCTTTTATTATTTAGAATTTCATCATGTTGGGAGTATGTATTCATCTTCTACTTGTCCTGTTCGTCGATTCCTTAGCCTGAAAAACATAAACGACGAGGTGTGAGTACGCGAGCATACTCAGTGAGATTAAACCCTTATAAATCGTCAAAATCATGTTGTGTAATGCACATAAAACATTCTTATCTGTGTGAGACTCACCTCGGATTTCTTTCATTCTTTCGACCCCTCTCGGGTCGTCATGTTACATGACACAACAATGACCGTAACATATTAAAACAATATAACCTCGCCTCGTTTGCCGAAACCTTGAAATATCTTCCTTTGAATTTGGCTCGGTTGTCCTTCTTCGATCCCGGATACGCTGATCCTAGCACTTGAAAATACTTTTTCATATTTCCGGCAATAAATTCTTGATGTAAAATCTAAAATCTCTTTGAGGAATTTACAAACACCTTTGAAAATGGTCAGGTTTGAGCTTTCTGTTTGATCGGGCTTTTTGAGGGCCTTTAAATTTTTGGAAGGGAAATATGTTACAGGCGTTCTATAGTAGAGGTCCAGAGCTTTCATATAATATAAGATATGTACAAACATACGTCCGGGAACATGTATAAATAGGGGCTCAAAGTCGGTTGAAAATCAATACTTATCCGGACAGATGGAAAGCGTTATCCGGAAAACTGACCGAGAAGCTTTTGTCGGTCGTGACCGACCTTATCTGGATTCTTGGCCGATGCCTTATCCTGGACGGTGGCCGAGAAGCTTCTATCGGTCGTGACCGACCTTATCGAGCCTTATCCGGACAACGCCGAGAAACTTACGGCCGTGACCGGCACATGTCCGTCAAATTGGCTCGGCCGGTTCGACCCCTTCCGGTGTCCAATTCGATTTTCCGACATTACGAACTCAACTCGGAGTTAAATGTTTGATATGCTTGGAACGGATTTTCGATAATAGTAATAAAATTATTTAATATTATTTTTGCAATATAAGTGTTCTGTAATGAAAATTTTATCGTATCAAATCGTCGAAACTTTTCGAAATCACTTTCATAAATTCTAAAATGATCCTTATAATTTATTTTGAAATCTTTTCTTTTTAAATCCTTCATTTATACTAGGAACGCATCGGTCCAAGTATCGGACAACCTGTAAATATTAAAAAATCAAAATCCATGATCGTTAGCCAAATAAATAGCATTTTAATAAGTCTTTGAATTTTTGGGGCGTTACAATCCTCCCCCCTTTAAAAAATTTCGTCCTCGAAATTGAGCTTCGTAAGGAACTTTGAAATTCTGTATAAAACTTTGTATGAGTATTTTCATCCATAACTTTAAAAATATTGTGTCAGCAAAAACATCACTTTGAAACCTTTCTTTGAAATCAAATTTTGTTCCTTTAGGATAACATTTAAAATTTCACATATCCTTTCAAATCTTTTGCCGACACAATCATTCTATACTCATACCAAAATTTTTAAGTCTTCATAAAAGAGTGAATGCTTGAAAACATTACCTCGGAGTCGACGTTGGGCAGCAGCGATGAACCACATATTCTCCCGAAAATATAATCATGCCGTAATTATTCGTCATACTTTCAAAAAAAAAAGTTTTGAAATATCTTGTTTTGTATAAGTAAATCTTTTTAAACCTCCTTAGCTGTATAGTCCCATGCCTATACAGTCTTGGAATACCTCTCATTCTGGTGAGAATTTGGTTCAGTCATATCCCCCCCCCCCCCACCTAGAAGCCTTGTCAGGAGCCGCTCGTTTTCCGTGCCCTTTTTCTTATTGCACCAGCGATCACTCCCCTTTCTCGGATCCGCTCATTGTCCGTGCCCTTTTCTTATTGCACCGTCGATCACTCCCCGCCCTCGTCGGCCCCGGGTGTCACATGTTCACCAGCTTCCGCTTGGTTCATCCCCAAATCTCACCGTACTGAGAGAGGTCTTGCTCCGATACCATTCTGTATCGCCCTGGCTTTCTTAATTAAAAAGCACATTACACCGCTCAATTTTTCCTTAAATTTTTTTTCATATCTAAATTTGGAGTACTTACGGAAGCGTTTTAGTAAGTAAATCTTCAATAAAGTCGTTTATTCAAAAATCAGTACAGTTTTACAAAAACATGGGAAATCAAATATTCGGACATAGTCCGTTGAAATTATATTCGTTGAAGAACATCAAGTGTTTCATAAAAATAATAACAATTACGGCGACAACATCTTTTATTATTTAGAATTTCATCATCTTGGGATTATGTATTCATCTTCTACTTGTCCTGTTCGTCGATTCCTTAGCCTGAAAAACATAAATGACGAGGTGTGAGTACGCGAGCATACTCAGTGAGATTAAACCCTTCTAAATCGTCAAAATCATGTTGTGTAATGCACATAAAACATTCTTATCTGTGTGAGACTCACCTCGGATTTCTTTCATTCTTTCGACCCCTCTCGGGTCGTCATGTTACATGACACAACAATGACCGTAACATATTAAAACAATATAACCTCACCTCGTTTGCGGAAACCTTGAAATATCTTCCTTTGAATTTGGCTCGGTTGTCCTTCTTCGATCCCGGATACGCTGATCCTAGCACTTGAAAATACTTTTTCATATTTCCGGCAATAAATTCTTGATGTAAAATCTAAAATCACTTTGAGGAATTTACAAACACCTTTGAAAATGGTCAGGTTTGAGCTTTCTGTTTGATCGGGCTTTTTGAGGGCCTTTAAATTTTTGGAAGGGAAATATGTTACAGGCGATCTATAGTAGAGGTCCAGACCTTTCATATAATATAAGATATGTACAAAAATACGTCCGGGAACATGTATAAATAGGGGCTCAAAGTCGGTTGAAAATCAATACTTATCCGGACAGATGGAAAGCGTTATTCGGACAACTGACCGAGAAGCTTTTGTCGGTCGTGACCGACCTTATCTGGATAGCTGGACAGCCTTATCCGGACAGCTGGCCGAGAAGCTTCTATCGGTCGTGACCGACCTTATCCAGAGCCTTATCCGGACAACGCCGAGAAACTTCTGTCGGCCGTGACCGGCAGATGTCCGTCAAATTGGCTCGGCCGGTTCGACCCCTTTCCGGTGTCCAAATTCGATTTTCCGACCTGTTCCGGACTCGTCGGAGTTAAATGTTCGATATGCTTGGAACGGATTTTCGCTAATAGTAATAAAATTATTTAATATTATTTTTGCAATATAAGTGTTCTGTACTGAAAATTTTATCGTATCAAATCGTTGAAACTTTTCGAAATCACTTTCATAAATTCTAAAATTATCCTTATAATTTATTTTGAAATCTTTTCTTTGTAAATCCTTCATTTTATGCTAGGAACGCATCGGTCCAAGTATCGGACAACCTGTAAATATTAAAAAATCAAAATCCATGATCGTTAGCCAAATAAATAGCATTTTAATAAGTCTTTGAATTTTTTGGGCGTTACAATCCTTCCTCCTTTAAAAAATTTCGTCCTCGAAATTGAGCTTCGTAAGGAACTTTGAAATTCTGTATCAAACTTTGTATGAATATTTTCATCAATAACTTTAAAAATATTGTGTCAGCAAAAACATCACTTTGAAACCTTTCTTTGAAATCAAATTTTGTTCCTTTAGGATAACATTTAAACTTTCACATATCCTTTCAAATCTTGTGCCGACACAATCGTTATATACTCATACCGAAATTTTTAAGTCTTCATAAAAGAGTGAATGCTTGAAAACATTACCTCGGAGTCGACGTTGGGCAGCAGCGATGAACCATATATTCTCCCGAAAATATAATCATGCCGTATTTATTCGTTATACTTTAAAAAAAAAGAGTTTTGAAATATCTTGTTTTGTATAAGTGAATCTTTTTAAACCTCCTTAGATGTATAGTCCCATACCTATACAGTCTTGGAATACCTCTCGTTCTGGTGAGAATTTGGTTCAGTCATATCCCCCTCCGCCTAGAAGCCTTGTTAGGGGCCGCTCGTTGTCCGTGCCCTTTTTCTTATTGCACCAGCGATCACTCCCCGCCCTTGTCGGCCCCGGGTGTCACATGTTCACCAGCTTCCGCTTGGTTCATCCCCAAATCTCACCGTACTGAGAGAGGTCTTGCTCCGATACCATTTTGTATCGCCCTGGCTTTCTTAATTAGAAAGCACGTTACACCGCTCAATTTTTCCTTAAATTTTCTTTATATATAAATTTGGAGTACTTACGGAAGCGTTTTAGTAAGTAAATCTTCAATAAAGTCATTTATTCAAACATCACTACAATTATACAAAATCAAGGGAAATCAAATATTCGGACATAGTCCGTTGAAATTTTCGTTGAAGAACATCAAGTGTTTTGTCAAAATAATAACAATTACGGTGACAACATCTTTTATTATTTAGAATTTCATCGTGTTGGGAGTATGTATTCATCTTCTCCTTGGCCCGTTCGTCGATTCCTTAGCCAGAAAAACATAAATGACGAGGTGTGAGTATGCAAGCATACTCGGTGAGATTAAACCCTTATAAATCGTCAAAATCATGTTGTGTAATGCACATAAAACATTCTTATCTGTGTGAGACTCATCTCGAATTTCTTTCATTCTTTCGAACCCTCTCGGGTCGTCATGTCACATGACACAACAATGACCATAACATATTAAAACAGTATAACCTCACATCGTTTGCGGAAATCTTGAAATACCTTCCTTTGAATTTGGCTCGGTTGTCCTTCTTCGATCCCGGATACGCTGCTCCTAGCACTTAAAAATACTTTTTCATA
The DNA here is from genome assembly GCA_033398695.1 of Orobanche coerulescens. Taxonomy (NCBI): domain Eukaryota; kingdom Viridiplantae; phylum Streptophyta; class Magnoliopsida; order Lamiales; family Orobanchaceae; genus Orobanche; species Orobanche coerulescens. The sequence continues at coordinate 110,325,199 of CM065815.1, read as the reverse complement.
TTTCCGGCCATAAATACTTGATGTAAAATCTGAAATCTCTTTGAGGACTTTTATCAAACACCTTTGAAAATGGTCAGGTTTGAGATTTCTATTTGATCGGGCTTTTTGAGGGCCTTTAATTTTTTGGAAGGGAAATATGTTACGGGCGTTCTACAGTAGAGGTTCAGAGCTTTCATTTGATATAAGATATGTACAAAAATACGTTCGGGAACATGTATAAATAGGGGCTCAAAGTCGGTTGAAAATCAATACTTATCCGGACAGCTTGAAAGCCTTATCTGGACAGCTGGCCGAGAAGCTTCTGTCGGTCGTGACCGACCTTATCCGGACAGCTGGACAGCCTTATCCAGACAGCTGGCCGAGAATATTCTGTCGGTCGTGACCGACCTTATCCAGAGCCTTATTGTAACACCCACGATATATTCAGGATTATTACATCGCCGTAAATCCTTTACATAAGAATTTAAAAGGCTGAATAAATGCAACGACAATGACATATACTAACTTATGAAATTACTGAAATAAAATACAACAGTTCTTGTTCAATACTGAGAATACAAATATCCAAACGAAGAATTATTAATACATCACCAAAATCCAAACATCACAAACTGACGAAGTACTCGAGTACTTATTAAAAATAACCAAACTCAAACAATTAAACTCGGCCGGAAACATCACTCTGCACCCTCGTCGTCATGCAACTCTAGTGGATGTTTCCCCACTCTCCTGGATCCTGAACATAAACAAATATTCACCCCCGAGGGGGTTAGCACAACGATGCTAGTACAAGTACAATAATCATACGACAGTGATATAATCAACAATTATATCATAACATGTTTCTCCAACGAGAAATAACAACACATATCACATCATAACAGTCTCAAAATACTGATGGCATTCCAATGATCCACCGTACACAGCTATAGATTCCCATGATGATCCCGTCAGACCAACGCATGGTGGAACTACCTGTCCAACGATCCAGCACACATAGCTATAGATTCCAATGATGATTCCCGTCGGATCAACGCATGGTCGACATTTAATCACAATACATAATACACAATACAATCACAATATAGCTGTCATAATATAAACAATTCTAATTAGAGTACTTGCCTCGATTCGAAGACAAGAACAATACTTCCACGAAAACAAAATACTCGAAGGTTTCCCCTTCGATCAATCACATAGCAAGCTCGAACCTTAACAAAAGAAACATCTAACAATCTAAAATACGGTCGGAAGTTCTTAAAAGAAATCTGTCTGGATTGCTTAACGCATGCTACGCATCTTATCTAGCGTACATTAAGGCTACTCGTTAGCGCACACAAATACACACAGCCTAGCGTACGCTAACCATGATTGGTCATTACCTCACCGATCAGCCGACTGACTCGCCTGATGACTTAACGCACGCTAAGTTCCAAACGTGGCGTACGCTAAACATACCCGATAGCGCACGTTAATTCACATAGCTTAGCGCACGCTAAGAGTGCATGGCAGTTTCATTACTGGGCAGCAAACTTCTTCTAATGGTGATGAAACTCATGAAATCTTCAGTGATAATACATATCATCTCCATGCATATCATGCTCATACGGTTTATGAATGATCTTACGATTAACAAGAACTTCAAATTCGAGAATACGTATATCATCATAAAACCATATTCCATTTCGATTACAATTCTTCATGCGAAGTTTGATGTTCTTAAGGTCGAAGCACTAGATTTCAATATCATCATTACATCCCGATTTAACCATGGAGATAAACTAACAATTCCATCTTATAAGAAAGGATGCAATCTAAGATGATTCTTTCCTTAAGTCCTTTTAACCAAAAGTGATATCACCTCCAATTTTATGATTAATATGACAACATAAATCATACGGATAATCAACTTCAGAATGTTCCTCTCATCATCTGATGTACTAAGATTCCAACTACGGGGTTCCAATGATAATATCATCAACATAAACATTCCAAACTTCTAAACATGATATTTGTTGAATAATTCACCAAAGGAACTCAACATCTTGCTAGTATGATCATCTTATTCTTTAGAATCCGAATCTAAGGCTGGAGATAGAATTAACATACCTTAATATGACGAAATCACTGAACCAAAAAGGTAGAATCCGACTCCGGTTGGTTGTATGCCACTCCAAGGTGCTACTCCACTTCAATGAGCAATCCCAAGAGATACCCAATATCCAATGATCAAGTAGATGTGTTCTAAGTGTGTTTGAGGAGGATAAAATGCTCTCTGGACTATTAAGTACGAAGGTTACTCGAAGGAAATGAGAAGAAAATGGAGTGCTGTCCCTTATATAAAGTTTCTGTACATTAGCTGATTAGCGCACGCTATCATACATCCTTAGCGCGCACTAATAAGAGTTGACTCCAAAACTGTCCAAGTTCGTCCGCGGGAATCTTATCCGGTCCTACGTCCGGCTGGCGCATGTGTTAGCCGCCTAGCTCAATAATTGACTGCCTAGCGCACGCAAATCCTACATTCATAGCGTGCGCTAGTTGTAGCCGATAGCGCGCGTTAAGCTACATTCTTAGCGTGCGCTATCATGAGTACGCATGAGAAATTTTGCATGTTGTTATATTTATGTACAAAGATACAAATGTGAGAAATATCATACTCCAATTATCGAGATCACGAATCTGAATAATACAGGGTTCGAATACAGATGAAATACACAATAATAAATTCGGATATTACATACTCTCCTACTAAAAAGGAGTTTCGTCCCGAAACTCAAGACGAAAATAACTCCGGATATCTGGACTTCATGCCATCTTCCGTTTCCCATTTGGCTTTTTCCACTTCGTGGCGTGACCACTGAACTTTGACCAAAACGATTGGTTTGTTCCTCAACTGCTTAACTCGATTGTCGAGTATCCTGATTGGTCTTTCTTCAAACGTTCCATCCTGAGCGACTTCGATTTCACCAAAATCAATGACATGACTAGGATCCGGTATATATCTCCGTAACTGGGATACGTGGAACACATTACGAACATGGCTCAATGACGGTGGTAATGCCAATCTGTATGCCAACTCTCAAACTCTCTCGAGGATCTCGAATGGTCCGATATATCTCGGACTCAGCTTTCCCTTTCTTCCAAAACGAAAGATTCCCCGAGTGGGAGAAACCTTTAAAAGTACGTGGTCTAAAGTACTGAACTCCAATGGGCGACGGCGTATGTCTGCGTAAGATTTCTAGCGACTTTGGGTTGTCAACAGCCTTTCACGAATCAAGGCTATCTTCTCTCGTGTCTGCAGAATCAATTCCGGTTCTATCCCAATCAAGTCTGATGAATCGTCCCAACATAGGGGCGATCTGCACCTCCTCCCGTATAATGCCTCAAACGGTGCCATTTTAATGGAAGCATGCCAACTATTGTTGTAGGTAAATTCAATCAATGGTAGATGAACTTACCAATCATTTGACCAATCTAAGGCACAAGCCTTCATCATATCTTCCACCATTTGAATAGTCCTCTCGGATTGTCCGTCAGTCTATGGGTGATAAGCTGTGCTGAAGTTTAATTCGGTCCCCAAGGCCTTATGAACTTCTTTCCAAATGTGAGACACAAAACGGTCGTCTCGATCAGAAATAATGGTCTTCGGCGTACCATGCAGTCGAACTATCTCTAAAATAAATACTCGTGCCAACCTCTCTGGTCCCCAGGTGTCCTTAATGCCTAGAAAATGAGCTGATTTGGTTAAACGATCAACTATCACCCAAATCATGTTCATTCCCATCTTGGTTCTCGGCATATTAGTGATAAAGTCAATCAATATGTCCTCCCACTTCCATTCAGGAATCGGGAGCGGCTTTAACATCTCGATAGGTCGTTTATGCTCGATCTTAACCTGCTGACAAGTCAAGCATTTCGAAACATAGTCCGCTACATCTTTCTTCATGTTGCCCCACCAGAAATTATGCTTCAAGTCTTTGTACATCTTATTGGTGCCCGGTGGATAGAATAGGGCGAACTGTGAGCTTCCTTCATAATCGTCTGTTTCAGAACATCGATATTGGGAACACAGAGTCGGTTCTGAAATCTCAAAACTCCATCATCATGAATTACGAATCTGGGGGCATTCCCCTTGATCACTTCATCACGTAACCGAATCATCAAAGGATCATCTGTCTGTTTAGATTTGATTTCCTCGGTTAATGGTGAAGTTATTTCCATTACGCACAGTTGTCCTTGGACTCTTTGTAACCATACTTCAATTCCTTCTCGAATCATCTCTCGTTGAAGGCTAAGTTGGGAGGTCAGAGTCTCCAGCATATGAATAGAAACAGGCTTGCGGCTAAGTGCATCTGCCACTACATTCGCTTTGCCTGGATGATACAAAATCTCCAAGTCGTAGTCCTTAATCAGTTCTAACCATCTTCTTTGCCGCATGTTCAACTCTTTATCACTAAAGATGTATTTGAGACTCTTGTGATCCGTAAAGATCTCCCAGTGAGTCCCGTACAGGTAATGCCTCCACATTTTTAAAGCAAAAACTACTGCCGCCAGCTCCAAATCATGCGTTGGGTAATTCACTTCATAAGATTTCAGCTGTCGTGACACATAAGTGAGCACCTTATCATTCTGCATCAATACGCATCCGAGTGCTTGGTTCGAAACATCACTGTAAACTATGAATCCTTCAGTCCCCTGTGGAAGTGTTAAAATCAGTGCTGTCGTCAATCTCTTCTTCAATTCATCAAAGCTATTCTGGCACAATTCGTTCCACTCAAACTTCTGAGTTTTCTACAAGAGTCGAGTAAGTGGGCGGGAAATTTTAGAAAACCCTTCCACGAATCGACGATAATATACAGCAAGTCCTAAGAAACTTCGGACTTCTTTTACGTTCTTTGGAGGTTTCCAATCAATAACTGCTTCGATTTCCTGAGGATCTACTCGGACTCCTTCAGCTGATACCACATGGCCGAGGAACATTACTTCCTTTAGCCAATTTTCACTCTTAGAAAGTTTGGCGTACAATTGTTCATTTCTTAACAGGTCTAACACAATCCGTAAATGCTGTGCATGCTCTTCCGGGCTCTTAGAATGCACCAGAATGTCATCAATGAATACGACCACAAATTTTTCCAAATATTCGATGAATACTCAGTTCATCAATTGCATGAATATGGCAGGTGCATTAGTGAGACCAAACGACATCACTACAAACTCATAATGTCCATAGCGAGTTCTGAATGCTGACTTTGGAACATCAGATTCCTTAATCCTCAGCTGATGATATCCTGATCTCAGATTGATTTTAGAAAATACTGTTGCTCCTTGTAACTGGTCAAACAAATCATTAATCTGTGGTAATGGATACTTGTTCTTAATCGTCATTTTGTTCAGTTCTCGATAGTCAATACACAGTCAAAGCGATCCATCCTTCTTCCAGACAAAAAGAACTGGCACTCCCCAAGGCGAAACGCTTAGCTGGATATAGCCTTTGTCCAGTAACTCCTCTAGCTGCTTCTTCAGTTCGTACATCTCAGTAGGTGCCATGCGATACGGCGCCTTAGAAATTGGTGTATCTCCGGGTTCCAGCTCAATGGTGAATTCTAAATCCCGTCGTGGAGGTAGTCCAGGTAACTCGTCAGGAAATACATCTGGAAATTCGTTCACAACAGGAATGGATGAAAGTTCCACAATTTCGTCTTCTTTCTTCATTGCATTGCACCAGTATCCGGTACAGCCCTGTTTCAACAATTTGACAGCTTTCATCACCTTGATCAACTTTCCTGAGCTTCCTGGTTACCATCCTTCAAACAATATTTCGGAACCATCGTCAGCGATGAGCGAGATATTTCTCCTTCGGTAGTTTACAATAGCTCCATATCGATTAAGCCAATTGTCTCTGAGTATTAGGTCGTCTCCTTGCATTTCTATCACAATCAGATTTGAGAGCCACTCTCTGCCTCCAAATGATACAGGGAAATCTCTAGTTTCTAAGTTCCCAACAATCCTCTCTCCACTCGTTAAACTAACAACATAAGGTTCACAGTATTGAAAACCAGAAATATTCAAACGATTTACACAAGATGAGGATATAAATGAATGCGTAGCTCCTGTATCGAATAAGACGCTAACTGGCAGGGAAAGGATCTGAACGGTACCTGATGCGACAGCAGCATCATGATCATATGTCCTCCTCATCTCGTACAGACGTGGGGGAACAGATCCGGCACACGATGTCCCCTTTCGGTCCCATTGTCCTCTGCCTCATCCGCGGCCAAAATTCTGAGGCATCTGAACACTTTGCTGCGTCTGTTGGATACTAGCTTCCTTCTGAACTGGCTGCGATGTACGGGTTCCATTGAAATTGGTGGCATCCTTGCAAAATGTCGCACAGTGCCCTTCCTGTCTGCAATCAAAACATGTAACTGGAGTGCGCAAACAATCACGCCAAAGGTGACCTAGGCGACCACAGTTAAAGCACCTCCTAGCTGTATCCGTTGTGGCTGACATTGTTCCGAAATTCTTTCCGCTCTTAGATGGGTGCGTAGGTTTCTTGAAAGAATGAAAAGATGACTGGGCATTGCGGGGCCCGCTGCTCTTGTGCTCTGTAAAAGTACCAGAGACTTTCTGCTTCTTGGACTCCATAAACTTCTCCATTGCTGCTTCTTTAATTTCGTACGCCAACGACTTATCCTGGTATTGATGGAGAGTGGTACATTCAAAACCGGACATGTACCTCTGGATTTCTGGTTTCATCCTCATATCGAAATGGATCATCATTTCTGCATCTGTTCTGACTAGAGGTCGAACAAATGCCAGGTGCTGGTTAAATGTCTTAATCGTCTGGGATATAGGTTCGTCTGACGGCTGAGCGGAGAAAAACTCCCGAACTTTGGCTTCCCTAACAAGACGAGGGCAGTACTGAGCTTCCATCATCAATTTAAATTATAAGAAAGGATGCAATCTAAGATGATTCTTTCCTTAATTCCTTTTAACCAAAAGTGATATCACCTCCAATTTTATGATTAATATGACAACATAAATCATACGGATAATCAACTTCAGAATGTTGCTCCCATCATCTGATGTACTAAGATTCCAACTATGGGGTTCCAATGATAATATCATCAATATAAACATTCCAATCTTCTAAACATGATGTTTGTTGAATAATTCACCAAAGGAACTCAACATCTTGCTAGTATGATCATCTTATTCTTTAGAATCTGAATCTAAGGCTGGAGATAGAATTAACATACCTTAATATGACGAAATCACTGAACCAAAAAGGTAGAATCCGACTCCGGTTGGTTGTATGCCACTCCAAGGTGCTACTCCACTTCAATGATCAATCACAAGAGATACCCAATATCCAATGATCAAGTAGGTGTCTTCTTAGTGTGTTTGAGGAGGATAAAATGCTCTCTGGACTATTAAGTACGAAGGTTACTCGAAGAAAATGAGAAGAAAATGGAGTGCTGTCCCTTATATAAAGTTTCTGTACATTCGCTGATTAGCGCACGCTATCATACATCCTTAGCGCGCGCTAATAAGAGTTGACTCGAAAACTGTCCAGGTTCGTCCGCTGGAATCTTATCCGGTCCTACGTCCGGCTGGCACATGTTTTAGCCGCATAGCTCAATAATTGACTGCCTAGCGCACGCAAATCCTACATTCATAGCGTGCGCTAGTTGTAGCCGATATCGAGCGTTAAGCTACATTCTTAGCGTGCGCTATCACGATTACGCATGAGAAATTTTGCATGTTGTTATACTTATGTACAAAGATACAAATGTGAGAAATATCATACTCCAATTATCGAGATCACAAATCTGGATATTACACTTATCCGGACAGCGCCAAGAAACTTCTATCGGGCGTGATCGGCAGATGTCCGTCAACTTGGCTTGGCCGGTTCGACCCCTTCCCGGTGTCCAAATTTGATATTCCGACCTGTTCCGGACTCGACGGAGTTAAATCTTCGATATGATTGGAACGGATTTTTTATAAGAGTAATAAAATAATTTAATATTATTTTTGTAATATAAGTGTTCTGTAATGAAGATTTTATCGTATCAAATCGTCGAAACTTTTCGAAATCACTTTCATAAATTCTAAAATGATCCTTATAATTTATTTTGAAATCTTTTCCTTTTAAATCCTTCATTTTATGCTAGGAACGCAATGGTCCAAGTATCGGACAACCTGTAAATATTAAAAAATCAAAATCCATGATCGTTAGCCAAATAAATAGCATTTTAATAAGTCTTTGAATTTTTGGGGCGTTATAATCCTTCCCCTTTAAAAAATTTCATCCTCGAAATTGAGCTTCGTAAGGAACTTTGAAATTCTGTATCAAACTTTGTATGAGTATTTTCATCAATAACTTTAAAAATATTGTGTCAGCAAAAACATCACTTTGAAACCTTTCTTTGAAATCAAATTTTGTTCCTTTAGGATAACATTTAAACTTTCACATATCCTTTCAAATCTTTTGCCGACATAATCATTATATACTCATACCGAAATTTTTAAGTCTTCATAAAAGAGTGAATGCTTGAAAACATTACCTCGGAGTCGACGTTGGGCAGCAGCGATGAACCACATATTCTCCCGAAAATATAATCATGCCGTAATTATTCGTTATACTTTCAAAAAAAAAAGTTTTGAAATATCTTGTTTTGTATAAGTAAATCTTTTTAAACCTCCTTAGTTGTATAGTCCTATACCTATACAGTCTTGGAATACCTTTCGCTCTGGTGAGAATTTGGTTCAGTCATATCCCCCTCCGCCTATAAGCCTTGTCAGGGGCCGCTCGTTGTCCGTGCCCTTTTTCTTATTGCACCGGCGATCACTCCACGCTCTCGGATCCGCTCATTGTCCGTGCCCTTTTCTTATTACACCGGCGATCACTCCCCACCCTCGTCGGCCCCGGGTGTCACATGTTCACCAGCTTCCGCTTGGTTCATCCCCAAATCTCACCGTACTGAGAGAGGTCTTGCTCCGATACCATTCCGTATCGCCCTGGCTTTCTTAATTAAAAATCCCGTTACACCGCTCAATTTTTCCTTAATTTTTATATATATATATATATATATAAATTTGGAGTACTTACGGAAGCGTTTTAGTAAGTCAATCTTCAATAAAGTCATTTATTCAAACATCAGTACAGTTTTACAAAATCATGGGAAATCAAATATTCGGACATAGTCCGTTGAAATTATATTCGTTGAAGAACATCAAGTGTTTCGTAAAAATAATAACAATTACGGCGACGACATCTTTTATTATTTAGAATTTGATCGTGTTGGGAGTATGTATTCATCTTCTACTTGGCCCGTTCGTCGATTCCTTAGCCTAAAAAACATAAATGATGAGGTGTGAGTACGCGAGCATACTCAGTGAGATTAAACCCTTATAAATCGTCAAAATCATGTTGTGTAATGCATATGAAACATTCTTATCTGTGTAAGACTCATCTCGGATTTCTTTCATTCTTTTGACCCCTCTCGGGTCGTCATGTTACATGACACAACAATGACCGTAACATATTAAAACAGTATAACCTCACCTAGTTTGCGGAAATCTTGAAATATCTTCCTTTGAATTTGGCTCGGTTGTCCTTCTTCGATCCCGGATACGCTGCTCCTAGCACTTAAAAATACTTTTTCATATTTCCGGCCATAAATTCTTCATGTAAAATCTGAAATCTCTTTGAGGACTTTTATCAAACACCTTTGAAAATGGTCAGGTTTGAGCTTTCTATTTGATCGGGCCTTTTGAGGGCCTTTAATTTTTTGGAAGGGAAATATCACTACACCATAGATTGCATACAGCAACGTGTAAAATACGTTGCAATATGCCCTAAATTCATTGCAATAGGGCCTATTGCAACGATTATGCAAAAATCAAGCGTGCCCTTTGCTCTGGTTGCCATAGGGCCCTTATGGCAACAAATTTGGTACCATATTGCAACGGCATATTATCGTTGCAAATATAGTATATGGCAACGATTTAACGGCTATAGCAACATGTTTAACACCATTGCAATATTTTGGACTACCTATGGCAACATTTTTTTGCAACGATTTTTTTGTGTTAATTGTTGCAATACATGGATTCAGGCAACCCTAAGGCAACATATATATGCCCAATTGCAACGTATTTAGAATCAAATGTAATCTAATTTTATTAATGAATATGACATATATGGCAACATTTAAGCTTCTATTGCAATGCTAAATAAAAAAACTGGCATGACCATTAGATTTATTTAATTGGTATATCGCAACATCAATCCAACCGAGCAATATTACTGCTGTTCCAACATCAATAAATTCACTCAGACTAAGTTTAGGAAAATGACCAAGTTGAAGCAAAATAACTAAGTTCAAGTGACACACAATCTAACTTAGTAATACATAGACCAATATCTTAGTTAAAAATTATATAAACATGAGTCATGGCTCTTCTTCCTCTTCCTATTCCTCTTCCTCTTCATCTTCATCTATCTTCATCTTCATCTTCATCTTCATCTTCATCTTCATCTTCATCTTCATCCGTCTCATCTCCGTCCTCAATAGAAGTAGTAGCACATCTAAATCCTTCTCTGAATCATTATGGACTTCTCCCAATCTGAAATTAGAAAAAAAAAAGTTAGCTCATCACAAAGTAGATTAAATAATGCAATGGCTTCAAAGAGATATAATTGCCCTCGACAAAATCAAAACAACTCCTTGTGATACTCTATATTGATATTCTTTTACCTTGTGAAATTTCCCGTTGCATCCGACTCTTGTGAAGCATTACACAAACTATTACGGAGACCGCTTTCACAATGCTTACATATCGTCCATCTTCCATGTTCTGGTACACAAGAATGTAATCGCCGGTTGCTAAGCGGTGGGCGTCGACAAATCCCCCTGTTAAGATCACGCAATTCAGGTTTTAGTAAAGTAATAACTTAACAAAATTCTGACTATAAGGAGTGGGGAATGAATAATATTTCCCGGAGATAATATATACCACAGTAGACTCGAGCACGTACATCCTGCTGCTGTTATTTGGCCAGTATCTGCATACATACATAAAGGTTGGAAAATATATATTTAAACTTGTATGAAGTAAAGATGCTTACGTACGGAGAAAAATATTGTGTTAGAAATAAGTGTGGCCACAAAAACAATATAATAGCACGAATGTTAAAAGGTAACCAAGCTAGTTAATCTTACCCAATATTTATTGCCGTCTCCATCTTATCACCTGTTATAACCCAAATTTTAATTCCAGCATTTTCAAGCTTGTTAATGCATTCAGGGACCTGCAGAGCACACACACACACACACATACACACACACACACACACACATATATATATATATAAGGAACTGAAACAAATTTGCTTTAATTTTATTTCTTCAAAGAAAAGGTGCACTTCATTCAGATGCAAAGACGGAATAAACACACGCAATATGAGATTTCAGTTTAACATTGACCCCTTTTTGTAGTTTGTCCTCAACAGCTGTAGCACCAAGGAGAACCAAGTCCCTCTCAATCTTATCAACAGCTGCTTCCATTAGATCATCTCTCTGAGCCATCAGAAACTCCTCTTCCCAAGAACTAAACTCTAATTCACTAAGCTCACGGTATGCAACTACTAAAGTTCGTAAACCTGCTTCAGCATATCCTTTGATATGATCCTTTGTTACTGCCACAAAATCTTGCACATCATCTGACATCCTTTCAAACATTATGCTGCATGGAAATACAATAAATACAACCAAAAAAATGAGTTTCAGGTTCATATACGACTCGATTGTAAACAAGACATTTCTCTAGCAGATTTAAGTGTCCTCAGAGAGAGAACACATGCACCCTTGCACAGGAGCAGCAACTGGTTTTCAACGTTCTTTACAATCACTGACATCTCTTCCTCGCAGAAATGAACTCCAGAATATGAAGAAGCGTATATGATCTACAAAAAGTAACATGATATACAGTTAAGGCAAACATCTGTCTTACTTTGTACAATTTATTGGTGAATTGTAGGCAATGTAAATGCCACGACAAAAGAAAAAAAAAACTCATTCTGAGGGAAATAAGACATCTTGAGAAATAAAACATGTGTTGAAAATGGCTTGAGTTCTTAGGCTCAAGGTCACCAGCATGTGTTGATTCATTTAGTATTCGGCACGGGACAACAAACCTCCCCTTTTTCTTTTTCTTCTTCTACCGAAAGTCAATAAGGAACTCTCAAATATGCTAATCATAACTCCGTGTTAAAAGTCTTCTCTGAGTTGTCCGCATAAATTTTTCAAAGTAGTAATAATAATAAATAAAATGGTTCCAAAACCTAAAACGAGTTGCATGAAGAAGCCTTGAGGAAATCCAATCATCAATATGAGACCTAAATTTATCGTAGTATATCTTATAAAAAGTAAAAGAGAAAACTAGTCTTCAACATAATGGAGAGAAGGTAATACAACCCATAAAGTTATAGCAAAATCCTATCAAACAACTACACCCCAACAATGACAAGAATCGGCAACACCTTTATCCACGAAAAATACACCGACACTCAAGAAGGGGAAGAACCTAGTACCAATATCTCAACTCCGATTAAAGGTGTCAGTAGAGATATAATAGACACTACTTTCTCCGATAAAGCCATATACCCATGAAGAGATATTCTTTACAATTTGCATGACACATTAAAAGTTCTTAAAATGTTACCAAATCAAAGCCAAGAAGTATCACTACTTTTAGCTTTCCTCACAAGTCTTGAAACATAGTTCACTCTTACTAAACCCTTATCTGCTGAAACAACAGTTTATTCGATAATAGAAGCTGTGGCACCAATTAGCTGCCAAGATTCAAGAACCTAAAGATACAAGGAATCTGGTTTACATACAATTTAGACTCAGCACCCCCTTTGCTTTAACAAGTCTCGCAAACCCTTGGTATTCTTGTCTAGAATACTAGGCTTCTCTACAAAGTAGCATTGACTTAAAAAAGGGAGCACGTACAAGCTGTTCTCTTTTTTTGCAAGACAAAGATCCAAGAAAGGTGATGAAGAGAAGAATGACGGTGAGAAACTTGATACTGTATAGTATCAAATGGAAGCAAGTTTTATCATAATATATTGCATGTCCTGTGAATAAGAGTGCAAAAGAAACAAATCATTCACATACACACACAAGGCTAGGCGTATATATGACTAGGCAATTGAAATACGCGAATGATCAGATATGAACAAGATCCCAAACTAGTTAGAGAAGCTCACACAATCAGCAAAAGAACAAAGAAACCACATCAATTTCACCCTTGATGCACTATGGGGAATGACAAACTAACATGCTGGCGGCCACATAAATACTTTCTAAATCTAACATAAGAAAATGAAATCAATCTAAACCTGGAGAAAGACAGAACAAATCATTCCTGAAAATCAAATAGTGGGAAGTTAAAAACAATTACCATTGAACATCATCGCCATCACCCACCAGCAACCTATAATGTATACATAAATACATACATACAAATATATATATATATATATAATACATACACATATATATAAGAATAAAGAGCAGGTGTTATGCACCTAATAGAAAGCCTATGAAGCACGGACACTCTCCCAAAGCCACGTTTCGTTGGACACTCGAACACGTTGGACACTAAAACAGTTGTCGCATAAAAATTTATTAAAAAAAAAAGAAGAATAAGAAAACTCTCAAACTTGATGCAAAGCACAAAACTTTAAGCGAACAATACCAATATACCGGGAATAAGCGATAAAAAAAATATATATTACAGCTAAACTAACCTTCAATCCACCAAATTGAGAACGACCGAGATTATTTCTGTTGGCCATCAATGAAGCAACCTCCAATTGTCAACAAACTTTTGAGAGATAGATCTACTTCTTCTCGCCTGGAAAATTCCAAAAAGAGAGAAATAACTTTGGAGCAATACCTTTAAAATTGAAATTTTTTACCGGAAAAAGCCCAGAATTACTTCAATCAGAACAATACCTTCACATACAAGAAAGTCCGCTGGTATCCCTTTCCTTGCGAGTGAAAAACAGTGAATGATTTACATATGAATTCAACGATTTACTGAACTTTTGCTTTTCTTCACCATGTCTGCGTGCCGACAGCCGAGTGGGAGGAAGGATGGGGTGGGGGGAAGAGAACTAGGGTTTTTCTGGGTTGGCCGTGTGGGTTGTGTCTGTCCGTTGTGGGTTTTGTTTTTTCTTTTCTTTTTTCTTTTGTTATTTTTTGTAAGCCCGGCAAGAAATCCCGCTCACATCAAGCCCGCCAATATTCCCCCCCCCCCAAAATGAATAGATACTGCAACGATTTTAAAAAAGTATTGCAATAGAATGTATGTTTTAAACTTTCTTAGATTTTTCCAATGGAATTGCAATGCTTTCCAAAAGCATTGCAATTTATATGATTTGGTTTCTCAATTGCAATGGTTTTTAACAATTTTTTAGAAATGTGGTTGCAATAGGCAATCTATGGGCATTCTACAGTAGAGGTCCAGAGCTTTTATTTGATATAAAATATGTATAAAAATACGTTCGGGAACGTGTATAAATAGGGGCTCAAAGTCGGTTGAAAATCAATACTTATCCGGACAGCTTGAAAGCCTTATCTGACAACCGGGCCGAGAAGCTTCGTCCGTGGACCGACCTTATCCTGACAAACCGACCTTATCCGGATAGCTGGCCGAGAAGATTCTGTCGGTCGTGACCGACCTTATCCAGAGCCTTATTGTAACACCCCCGATATATTCAGGAATATTACAGCGCCGTAAATCCTTTACATAAGAATTTACAATGCTGAATAAATGAAACGACAATAACATATACTAACTTATGAAATTACTGAAATAAAATACAACAGTTTTGGTTCAATACCGAGAATACAAGTATCCAAAGGAAGAATTATTAATACATCACCAAAATCCAAACATCACAAACTGACAACGTACTCGAGTACTTATTAAAAATAACTAAACTCAGACAATTAAACTCGGCCGGAAACATCACTCTGCACCCTCGTCGTCATGCAACTCCAGTGGTTGTTTCCCCGCTCTCCTGGATCCTGAACATAAACAAATGTTCACCCTCGAGGGGGTTAGCACAACGATGCTAGTACAAGTACAATAATCATACAACAGTGATATAATCAACAATTATATCATAACAAGTTTCTCCAACGAGAAATAACAACACATATGACATCATAACAGTCTCAACATACTGATGGCATTCAACGATCCAGCGCACACAGCTCTAGATTCCCATGATGATCCCGTCGGACCAACGCATGGTGGAACTACCTGTCCAACGATCCAGCGCACACATCTATAGATTCCCATGATGATTCCCGTCGGATCAACGCATGGTGGACATTTAATCACAATACATAATACACAATACAATCACAATATAGCTATCATAATATAAACAATTCTAATTAGACTACTTGCCTCGATTCGAAGACAAGAACAATACTTCCACGAAAACGAAATACTCGAAGGTCGCCCCTTCGATCAATCATGTAGCAAGCTCGAACCTTAACAAAATAAATAACATAGAATTCATCTCACGTCGAACGAACATCTAACAATCCAAAATACGATCGGAAGTTCTTAAAAGAAATCTGTCTTGATTGCTTAACGCACGCTACGCATCTTATGTAGCATACGTTAAGGCTACTCGTTAGCACATGCAAATACACACAGCCTAGCGTACGCTAACCATGCACGGTCAGTACCTCACTGATCAGCCGACTGACTTGCTTGATGACTTAATGCACGCTAAGTTCCAAACGTGGCGTACGCTAAACATACCCGATAGCGCACGTTAATTCACATAGCTTAGCGCACGCTAAGAGTGCATGGCAGTTTTATTACTGGGCAGCAAACTTGTTCTAATGGTGATGAAACTCATGAAATCTTCACTGATAATACATGTCATCTCCGTGCATATCATGCTCATATGGTTTATGAATGATCTTACGGATAACAACAACTTCAAATTCGAGAATACGTATATCATCATAAAACCATATTCCATTTCGATTACAATTCTTCATGCGAAGTTTGATGTTCTTAAGGTGGAAGCACTAGATTTCAATATCATCATTACATCCCGATTTTACCATGGAGATAAACTAACAATTCCAGCTTATAGGAAAGGATGCAATCTAAGATGATTCTTTCCTTAAGTCCTTTTAACCAAAAGTGATATCACCTCCAAATTTATGATTAATATGAAAACATAAATCATATGGATAATCAACTTCAGAATGTTCCTCTCATCATCTGATGTACTAAGATTCCAACTATGGGGTTCCAATGATAATATCATCAACATAAACATTCCAAACTTCTAAACATGATGTTTGTTGAATAATTCACCAAATGAACTCAACATATTGCTAGTATGATCATCTTAATCTTTAGAATCCGAATCTAAGGCTGGAGATAGAATTTGTAATACCCGGTTGTAATTCATTCATTTTCATTCAGTAATTATCAGTCTGTAATTGTCACTCAGTAATTCTCACTCATTAATAATCACTCATCATTCATGAATCACTCATTTGCGTTCAATGTTGGCATGTTGTAATCGTATATCAGTTACCGATCGTCATTTTATCTCCGTTTTTAGATCGAGATGGGAGTATTATCATTTTCATTGTGATTGATAGCCTTGTACTGAGAGTATCATCTTTGGCTCGTGTTAGACTTGTTCACTTTCACATTCGTATGATATGTCGGATCATTCATCAGTCGTAGCGAGGAATCGGAATTATCGGATTGATTCACCTTGGCCAGCATCGAGTTACGGCCGTAAGGTTCTGGGATACGGCCGTAAGTCAGCGGGTACGGCCGTAAGGCTGGCCGGTTACGGCCGTAAGTGGTCCAGCAGGCTGCCCGGGCATTTTGGCCGAAGGTGAGTTACGGCCGTAAGGAAGGTGAGATACGGCCGTAAGTGGCGTTCGTAAATTTCGGGTGTTGCCGATCAAGGGTGACTTACGGCCGTAAGGGTTGCGGCATACGGCCGTAAGTCGAGGCAGGTACGGCCGTAAGGCTTGGCCGGATACGGCCGTACGCTGCAGGAAGGATGTCCGGCCATTTTTGACGAAGGCGGGTTACGCCCGTAAGGTTGGCCGGATACGGCCGTATCATCCGAGTTACGGCCGTAAGGTGTGCGGTACGGCCGTAAGGCTATCGGCGGGTGTTTTTGACGAAGGCGAGTTACGCCCGTAACTAAGGAACGGTTACGGCCGTAAGTCTGTCGGCAGGCTTTCGGACGAAGCCGAGTTACGGCCGTCTGAGTTGGCGATTACGGCCGTAAGGCCGTTGACTTGTAAAGCTACGGCCGTAAGAGGGCCGAGTTACGGCCGTAACTTCCGGCAGTATATATGGTTTGGCCGGGACACTTTTTCCTCATTTTCTTCATTCTCACTTCCTTCTTCCTTTTGTCCGAGAGAGAGCTTGGGAAAGGGATTCTTCCTTAATCAAACACTTGAGTACTTGAGTTTCTTCAATTCCATTCAATCATATAGCTCGGATACTCGTTTTAACTCGTGTTCTTCGGATCGTAGTGGTTGGATCTTCAAGAGGTAATTTCTCTTGGATTTCGATTTTGTGTTGAGTTATGATGTTTTGGACGTTATAATCATGTTATATGAAGGGATATGTATATGATTATGAGTTGTATAAGGATTCATTGGATTATTGAGAGATTTATTCAAGAACACTTTGAATATCGAGTTGGATTTGGGGATTTCCGATTAATTGTTGTTATAATCACGTTTTTGGATATTCATAACGGATTATTGATCGTATTAGAGATGTTTTGTTGTTTTGAAACACCTCTTGGGGATTTGAAGTTGGTATTATTGAGGTTTAGTGGTAATCAATCAAAGTTGGCCTCAAAGTGTTCGATATAATGCCCCAATGAACTTGGTTTAATCGTATCGACGTCTTGAGTTCGTTATATTCGTGTTTAATTCGTTATTGATCGGATTGTTGGCAATTGTATTGAATTAAGGTTGTTCGAGCGACCGGTATCTTGGTTAGGACGTTGTTCGTGGACGGACATTCTTCATCGTTGTTGAGTAAGTTAATTCTTACTCGGTTAAAAGGATACTCATTCCTTTTGTTGTTGATTACTCATAATCATAACTCATTCATCATTGTATTAATCATATTAAAACTTGTTATTGTCAATTAATCACTTCAGTCATAAGGAACGACGGTTCCAATCTTTTCGTTGAGCTATCATTCATTTCATTATTACTCTCATCTCGGTGAGTCATTCTTGACTTTGTCAGATTATTACTTATTCATTGATATTCATTACGGTCATTCTCGTTCATATGACCTTCTAGGTTCATATTGCGTGGCCGGGTGTGGCTGTGTGGAATTTTTAGTCGGGCACACGATGGTTATTGTATTGGGTTCACCGATACATTAGACCGTGCACACGGGAAAGCGTTACACCGTGAGACTAATTAGGTACACGGACGGGTGTTGTACACTCACACGTAACATTACGGGCGTACTATGATACTCCTCTTCAGCGTAATTCATAATTAAGAATATTTCATAACTTGATTAATTCATGATTGTGTAATTTCAACTCTTGAGGATTGTTGTTCTGTATAACCGACCTCGTTTGGGGATATTGTTTTTCGTGTCATGGCAAGGCAAAGGCGCAGGAGAACACGTTGACGGCGGGAGTCCCAGTGATACTAGAAGGGGCCCCATCCTTTCAGTCATTTATTCATCATTTATGTTTTTCTTTATTTATTCCATTGCAGACATTCCTTTCGAATACTCATTTCATTCGGTGTCATGTATTTTATCGTCACATAAGATACACATGTATTCTATATTATCCTTGGTGTTTTGTATGAAACTCCTAATCGGAGTAATTGATGTTATAATGTGGTTCGGTACTACATTTACCCTGTGTAATTCATCCTTTTCATTCGCCTGGTGGGTCCCGGTCGGGGTCCACGGCACCGTAATATCCGCTGGTTTGGGGTGTTACGAGTTGGTATCGAGCGTGGTTTTGAATACTACCCTCCAAGTCATGTCTCGTTTGAAATCATCGTCATCGGACTAGTATCATTGGACTTTCGCCACGTGTGACTGTGCAAGTGCCGAGCCAATCGACCAAGAATCGTAAGATTTCTAATGCCATGGTATAATTTCGGCATTAATCATTCATTCATAATTCATCGATTAACAATCCTCAATCATCATTGTCACTTTGATCGACGGTCAGTTAACTCATTAATCACTCAATTCATTTCATTATTCATTGTTGATTAGAAAGATCAAATCATTAATCTTGTTAACTCATTCAAGATAATCATTTCAAGAACTTCATCGATAATCATGTCACGTCAATTAATCATTCATGTAATCGTGTATTGGAGCGTGTATGCTCATTTTCATCATTTCATAATATAATCATAACGTGATATTCATGCGGGAAATATAATCATCATGTGACTTTCCTACTTGAAGATGGAAAGAGTGGCAGAGGACGAGGAGGACGAGGCCGTGGAGCGGGCCGAATCCGAGAACTCGTGCGAACACACGTGCAAATGCCAGAATAATGCTAACTCATCGAGCGTGACGCCGCCACTCATTCACCAGACGCGATCATTCACTATCGGGAGTCGTGCGGGACACGGCTCGGTCGGAGGGTGTCCGGGTTGACCCACTCGCATTTATGCAGGCATGATGGCCCAAATGACGCAGATGGCTCGATTGATGGAGACGATGCATAACTCCGTCAATCAAAATCAGCAGGCTCCTCCACCGCCACCTCGGAGGCAAGATAGGAATGTGAGTAATATCATCGGCGATATCTCTCGCGAGGCCACCTACTTTTGAGGGCTCGTCGAGCCGGCAGATATCATTCATTGGCTCGAGCATTTCGAGAAGCTGTTTGCTATGGTAGAGTGTCCCGAGGGACACAAAGTTTCTGTTGCGGCTTACTACCTGGGTAAGAGCGCACATTCTTGGTGGTTATCGTTGAAGCCCACCGAAGGATCTTGTACTTGGGATCAGTTCAAGACTCTCATGATGGAGAGGTACTATCCGGCCCCACTCAGGGAGGCCAAGTTGTCGGAATTACTCACTCCCGACCTTTCGACGGATGATGATGTTCTCGCCATTGCCGAAAAATTTCAGGAACTTCTTCCGTTCGCCTCATCTATCATTCACTCAGAAGCGGACAAGATCAAGTATTTCAGCAAGAGGTTGAAACCCCGTATGAGACTTCAGTTACTTAATCATAATTGCACCACGTTGGCTGAATTCATTGAGAAAGCTCTCACCTACGAGCTTACTGCTAAGGAAATTGCTAAGCAGCAACCTTCGTCTGCTAGCAAGAAAGCGAAGAATCGTAACCAGTCTGAAGGCGGTCAGACAACCTTCAAGAAACCCCGTGCGGGCTCTGCTTTTTCTGAGCGACCTCCTGTGTCGTCTAGACCCGCGGAATCTCAGTCTCGAGCGGCCAGTTCGGCCATCACCTGTTTTAACTGTGGGGAGCTTGGTCACCTCAGTACCAAGTGTCCTCGACAGACTATCACCTGTCATAATTGTGGGATTGCTGGGCATAAGGCCCGTTTTTGCCGTAGGGACTCCAAACCTACTCAGACGTCATCTCAAGCCCCGAAGCAGTCAGCCGTTCAGAGTCAGGCCGCTCAATCAGCGTCGTTTAAAACGACAGGAGCGACTAAGGGTGGAGCCTATAGCCAGCAGACGGGAGCGTCCGGTGCCGGGACTAGCAAGCCCCGGATTTATGAGATGAAGAAGACTGATGATCCCGAGGCCCGGATGATCTCAGGTACACTCGATATTCTATCTCAACCTGTGTGTACCCTTTTTGATACTGGTGCATCGCATTCATTCATTTCCGAGTCATGTTTGAGTAGACTACGTCTGGGTAGTGCTACTAGTTGTGAGCCTTATGTCATCGGCCTACCTGATGGTAGACGAATTATCGGTAATCGTGAGATTCAGAATTGTCCGATTCAGTTTCATGGTCGTGTATGGCCAGCAGACCTAATCGTGGTAGATTTGCTGAGGGACGACGTCATCTTGGGTATTGATTGGATGGATCGTCATGATGCCATAATTAGTGTCCGTAAGCGTATGGTCACTATCATTTCAGACGATGGGGTTGAATATGTGTTTCAGGGAGGTAATCCCGGCTGTTCTGGTAAGGTCATTAATTTGATGAAAGCAGTAAGGTTACTCAATCAGGGATGTGTCGGTTATTGGTGCTATATGGCCAAAACCGAGAAGTCATCAGTAATGTTAACGGATATTCCGGTGGTGAGGGAATATGCCGATGTTTTTCCAGACGAGTTACCTGGTTTGCCTCCACAGAGGGATGTGGAATTCACGATTGAGTTGGAGCACAGTACGTCCTGATATCGAAGGCACCGTACCGGATGGCCCCGACCGAAATGCAGGAATTAAAGAACCAACTTGAGGAATTGTTCGAGAAGGGTTATATCCGACCGAGTGCGTCTCCGTGGGGAGCACCCGTGTTGTTTGTCAAGAAGAAGGATGGCTCATTTCGTTTGTGCATCGATTATCGGGAGTTGAACAGAGTGACAATCAAGAATAAGTATCCCTTACCCCGTATTGATGATCTTTTAGATCAACTTCAGGGAGCTTCAGTATTTTCCAAGATCGACTTAAGGTCTGGATATCATCAGTTGCGGATTCGAGAGTCGGACATCGCGAGGACGGCGTTTCGAACACGCTATGGCCATTATGAGTTGGTGGTTATGCCGTTCGGATTGACTAATGCACCTGCGGTGTTCATGGAGTTAATGAATCGGGTTTTCATCGACTTTTTGGATCAGTTTGTTGTTGTCTTCATCGATGACATTTTGATTTATTCTCGTGACCGGGAGGAACATGAGTTTCACCTTCATCAAGTGCTCGACGTGTTGAGACGCGAACAACTTTACGGGAAGTTCTCCAAATGTGAGTTCTGGATGTCCGAAGTGACTTTTCTCGGACATGTAATCTCATCAGACGGAGTTCGTGTCGACCCTCAGAAGACGGAGGCTATTCGAGATTGGTTACCTCCGAAGAATGTTAAGGAAATCCGGAGTTTCCTCGGACTAGCGGGTTATTATCGGCGATTTGTGGAAGGATTTTCCAAAATTGCTCAACCATTGACGAACCTTTTGCGAAAGGATAAGAAATACACGTGGTCCGACGCGTGTCAGTAGAGTTTTGAGGAACTCAAGAGCCGGTTAATGTCAGCACCTGTACTTTCCTTGCCGCAGGGGACGGAGGGATTTGTGGTTTATAGTGATGCGTCCGGGCAGGGTCTCGGATGTCTGCTCATGCAGAACGGAAAGGTTATTGCCTATGCTTCACGGCAATTGAGACCTTACGAGGTTAATTATCCGACCCACGACCTGGAGCTAGCAGCCGTGGTGTTCGCTTTGAAAATATGGCGTCATTATCTTTACGGCGTTACCTGTCAGATATTCACCGATCATAAGAGTTTAAAGTATATATTTACTCAGAAGGAGTTAAATATGCGACAGAGACGGTGGTTAGAATTAATCAAAGATTACGATATCGAGATCCTTTACCACCCGGGCAAGGCGAACGTTGTCGCCGACGCCTTGAGTCGCAAGTCCGTTCAGGAGCAGATGCTTGCTCGTCTAACGATTCGAAGGAACTTCGGGAATTCCTTAGACCCGAGATCGAGTCCGGCTTCAGCGAGTTCGGGGACACTTTGTATGTTAGAGATTTCATCGTCACTCGAGGAGGTAATCGAGAGAACCAGAGTTCGGACCCTTCATTGTTGCGCATCCGTGAGGATGTGGCTCGAGGAAAGCCCACGGATTCGTGGTCCACGAGGATGGACTTTTGAGATTTAAGAATCGGTTGTGCGTCTCGTGAATGACGAGTTGAAAAACTCGATTTTGAGAGAAGCTCATGCTACCCCTTATTCTGTTCATCCGGGTCGGCCAAGATGTACAAGGACTTGAAAGCAGAATTCTTGGTGGAGTAATATGAAGCGAGAAGTCGCGAGAATTTGTTTCGAGATGCTTAACTCAACAAGTTAAGATTGAACATCGGCGGCCGTGGGTATGCTGAAACCTCTCCCTATTAGGAGTGGAAGTGGGAAGACATTTCTATGGACTTCATCACGAGTTTGCCGACGAGTCGTCGTGGCATGAATACGATCCAGGTGATTGTGGACCGCTTAACTAAATCAGCTCATTTCCTTGAGATCAAGGATACGGGGTCTGAGAAGGCCTCGATTGTTCATCAAAGAGATAGTCGACTTCATGGTACTCCTAAGAGTATCGTTTCCGATCGTGACGGACGATTTGTGTCTCATTTTTGGAAATCAGTTCATCGTGCTATGGGAAATCTGCTCAATCTCAGTTCAGCTTTTCATCCTCAGTCCGAAGGGCAATCAGAGAGGACTATTCAGTCATTAGAGGACATGTTGAGGGCATGCGTCCTCGATTGGAAGGACGATTGGGAAGCCCAACTACCATTGATCGAGTTCACGTATAATAATAGCCGGCATGCTTCCATTAAGATGGCACCTTACGAGGCCTTGTACGGTCGTCGTTGTCGGTCTCCTTTGTGTTGGGATGACTTGTCGAATCAATCGGCACCGAGCCCGATATGCTTATAGCCGCCCGAGAGAAGGTAGCTTTAATCGGAGTCGTATGTTGACAGCTCGAGTCGACGAAATCCTATGCGGATAATCGTCGTCGACCACTAGAGTTCGAGACGGGCGACCACGTTTTGGTCAAGGTATCCCAGTCGAGGTATTTTCCGTTTTGGGAAGAGGGGAAAGTTGAGTCCGAGATTCATTGGACCGTTTGAGATTTTGGATCGAGTGGGCGAGTTAGCTTATCGATTGGCTTTACCTCCGGCGTTGAGCCGAATTCATAATGTATTTCATGTCTCTCAGTTGCGGAAGTATGTTGCCGACCCGAGTCACATACTCCGATTCGTGAAATTGAGATCGCCGACGATCATTCATATGAGGAACGTCCTATTCGAGTTTTAGAGCGGCGAATCAAACAGTTGAGGAATAAGACGATTCCTTTGGTTAAAATTCAGTGGTCTAGACACGGAGTCGAAGAGGCCACTTGGGAAACCGAAGAGAGTATGCGGGAGAGTCATCCCGAGTTGTTTGACCCTTAGTTTCGGGGACGAAACTATTTTAAGGGGGGGAGTATGTAATACCCGGTTGTAATTCATTCATTTTCATTCAGTAATTATCAGTCTGTAATTGTCACTCAGTAATTCTCACTCATTAATAATCACTCATCATTCATGAATCACTCATTTGCGTTCAATGTTGGCATGTTGTAATCGTATATCAGTTACCGATCGTCATTTTATCTCCGTTTTTAGATAGAGACGGGAGTATTATCATTTTCATTGTGATTGATAGCCTTGTACTGAGAGTATCATCTTTGGCTCGTGTTAGACTTGTTCACTTTCACATTCGTATGATATGTCGGATCATTCATCAGTCGTAGCGAGGAATCGGAATTATCGGATTGATTCACCTTGGCCAGCATCGAGTTACGGCCGTAAGGTTCTGGGATACGGCCGTAAGTCAGCGGGTACGGCCGTAAGGCTGGCCGGTTACGGCCGTAAGTGGTCCACCAGGGTGCCCGGGCATTTTGGCCGAAGGTGAGTTACGGCCGTAAGGAAGGTGAGATACGGCCGTAAGTGGCGTTAGTAAATTTCGGGTGTTGCCGATCAAGGGTGACTTACGGCCGTAAGGGTTGCGGCATACGGCCGTAAGTCGAGGCAGGTACGGCCGTAAGGCTTGGCCGGATACGGCCGTCTGTGCAGAAGGATGTCCGGCCATTTTTGTGAAGGCGGGTTACGCCCGTAAGGTTGGCCGGATACGGCCGTATCATCCGAGTTACGGCCGTAAGGTGTGCGGTACGGTCGTAAAGGTCATGCGGGTGTTTTTGAGCGGCGAGTTACGCCGTAACTAAGGAAACTTACGGCCGTAAGTCTCGGGAGGCTTTCGGACGGCCGAGTTACGGCCGTCTGAGTTGGGACGGTTACGGCCGTAAGGCCGTTGACTTGTAAAGTTACGGCCGTAAGAGGGCCGAGTTACGGCCGTAACTTCCGCAGATATATGGTTTGGCGACACTTTTTCCTCATTTTCTTCATTCTCACTTCCTTCTTCCTTTTGTCGAGAGAGAGCTTGGGAAAGGGATTCTTCCTTAATCAAACACTTGAGTACTTGAGTTTCTTCAATTCCATTCAATCATATAGCTCGGATACTCGTTTTAACTCGTGTTCTTCGGATCGTAGTGGTTGGATCTTCAAGAGGTAATTTCTTCAACACCTTGGATTTCGATTTTGTGTTGAGTTATGATGTTTTGGACGTTATAATCATGTTATATGAAGGGATATGTATATGATTATGAGTTGTATAAGGATTCATTGGATTATTGAGAGATTTATTCAAGAACACTTTGAATATCGAGTTGGATTTGGGGATTTCCGATTAATTGTTGTTATAATCACGTTTTTGGATATTCATAACGGATTATTGATCGTATTAGAGATGTTTTGTTGTTTTGAAACACCTCTTGGGGATTTGAAGTTGGTATTATTGAGGTTTAGTGGTAATCAATCAAAGTTGGCCTCAAAGTGTTCGATATAATGCCCCAATGAACTTGGTTTAATCGTATCGACGTCTTGAGTTCGTTATATTCGTGTTTAATTCGTTATTGATCGGATTGTTGGCAATTGTATTGAATTAAGGTTGTTCGAGCGACCGGTATCTTGGTTAGGACGTTGTTCGTGGACGGACATTCTTCATCGTTGTTGAGTAAGTTAATTCTTACTCGGTTAAAAGGATACTCATTCCTTTTGTTGTTGATTACTCATAATCATAACTCATTCATCATTGTATTAATCATATTAAAACTTGTTATTGTCAATTAATCACTTCAGTCATAAGGAACGACGGTTCCAATCTTTTCGTTGAGCTATCATTCATTTCATTATTACTCTCATCTCGGTGAGTCATTCTTGACTTTGTCAGATTATTACTTATTCATTGATATTCATTACGGTCATTCTCGTTCATATTGCGTGGCCGGGTGTGGCTGTGTGGAATTTTTAGTCGGGCACACGATGGTTATTGTATTGGGTTCACCGATACATTAGACCGTGCACACGGGAAAGCATTACACCGTGAGACTAATTAGGTACACGGACGGGTGTTGTACACTCACACAGAACATTACGGGCGTACTATGATACTCCTCTTCAGCGTAATTCATAATTAAGAATAATTCATAACTTCAGTTAATTCATGATTGTGTAATTTCAACTCTTGAGGATTGTTGTTCTATATAACTGACCCCGTTTGGGGATATTGTTTTTCAGGTCATGGCAAGGCAAAGGCGCAGGGAGAACACGTTGACGGCGGGGAGTCCCAGTGATACTAGAAGGGCCCCATCCTTTCGGTCATTTATTCGATCATTTATGTTTTTCTTTATTTATTCATTGAGACATTCCTTTCGAATACTCATTTCATTCAGTGTCGTGTATTTTATCGTCACATAAGATACACATGTATTCTATATTATCCTGGGTGTGTTGTATGAAACTCCTAATCGGAGTAATTGATGTTATAATGTGGTTCGGTACTACATTTACCCTGTGTAATTCATCCTTTTTCATTCGCCTGGTGGGTCCCAGTCGGGGGTCCACGGCACTGTAATATCCGCCTGGTTTGGGGTGTTACAGAATTAACATACCTTAATATGACGAAATCACTGAACCAAAAAGGTAGAATCCGACTCCGGTTGGTTGTATGCCACTCCAAGGTGCTACTCCACTTCAATGATCAATCACAAGAGATACCCAATATCCAATGATCAAGTATATGTGTTCTAAGTGTGTTTGAGGAGGATAAAATGCTCTCTGGACTATTAAGTACGAATGTTACTTGAAGGAAATGAGAAGAAAATGGAGTGTGCGCTAGTTGTAGCCGATAGCGAGTGTTAAACTACATTCTTAGCGTGCGCTATCACGATTACACATGAGAAATTTTGCATGTTGTTATACTTATGTACAAAGATACAAATGTTAGAAATATCATACTCCAATTATCGAGATCACAAATCCGAATAATACAGGGTTCGAATACAGATGAAATACATAATAATAAATCCGGATATTACACTTATCCGGACAGCGCCGAGAAACTTCTATCGGCCGTGACCGGCAGATGTCCGTCAACTTGGCTTGGCCGATTCGACCCCTTCCCGGTGTCCAAATTTGATATTCCGACCTGTTCCGCACTCGACGGAGTTAAATCTTCGATATGCTTGGAACGGATTTTCGATAAGAGTAATAAAATAATTTAATATTATTTTTGTAATATAAGTGTTCTGTAATGAAGATTTTATCGTATCAAATCGTCGAAACTTTTCGAAATCACTTTCATAAATTCTAAAATGATCCTTATAATTTATTTTGAAATCTTTTCTTTTTAAATCCTTCATTTTATGCTAGGAACGCAACCGTCCAAGTATCGGACAACCTGTAAATATTAAAAAATCAAAATCCATGATCGTTAGCCAAATAAATAGCATTTTAATAAGTCTTTGAATTTTTTGGGGCGTTACAATCCTTCCCCCTTTAAAAAATTTCATCCTCGAAATTGAGCTTCGTAAGGAACTTTGAAATTCTGTATCAAACTTTGTATGAGTATTTTCATCAATATCTTTAAAAATATTGTGTCAGCAAAAACATCACTTTGAAACCTTTCTTTGAAATCAAATTTTGTTCCTTTAGGATAACATTTAAACTTTCACATATCCTTTCAAATCTTTTGCCGACACAATCATTATATACTCATACCGAAATTTTTAAGTCTTCATAAAAGAGTGAATGCTTGAAAACATTACCTCGGAGTCGACGTTGGGCAGCAGCGATGAACCACATATTCTCCCGAAAATATAATCATGCCGTAATTATTGGTTATACTTTCAAAAAAAAAAGTTTTGAAATATCTTGTTTTGTATAAGTAAATCTTTTCAAACCTCCTTAGTTGTATAGTCCTATACCTATACAGTCTTGGAATACCTTTCGTTCTGGTGAGAATTTGGTTCAGTCATATCCCCCTCCGCCTAGAAGCCTTGTCAGGGGCCGCTCGTTGTCCGTGCCCTTTTTCTTATTGCACCGGAGATCACTCCCCGCTCTCGGATCCGCTCATTGTCCGTGCCCTTTTCCTATTGTACCGGCGATCACTCCCCGCCCTCGTCGGCCCTGGGTGTCACATCTTCACCAGCTTCCGCTTGGTTCATCCCCAAATCTCACCGTACTGAGAGAGGTCTTGCTCCGATACCATTCTGTATCGCCCTGGCTTTTTTAATTAAAAAGCCCGTTACACCGCTCAATTTGTCCTTATTTTTTTTATATATATAAATTTGGAGTACTTACGGAAGCGTTTTAGTAAGTAAATCTTCAATAAAGTCATTTATTCAAACATCAGTACAGTTTTACAAAATCATGGGAAATCAAATATTCGGACATAGTCCGTTGAAATTATATTCGTTGAAGAACATCAAGTGTTTCGTAAAAATAATAACAATTACGGCGACGACATGTTTTATTATTTAGAATTTCATCATGTTGGGAGTATGTATTCATCTTCTACTTGGCCCGTTCGTCGATTCCTTAGACTGAAAAACATAAATGACGAGGTGTGAGTACGCGAGCATACTCAGTGAGATTAAACCCTTATAAATCGTCAAAATCATGTTGTGTAATGCATATAAAACATTCTTATCTGTGTGAGACTCATCTCGGATTTCTTTCATTCTTTCGACCCCTCTCGGGTCGTCATGTTACATGACACAACAATGACCGTAACATATTAAAACAGTATAACCTCACCTAGTTTGCGGAAATCTTGAAATATCTTCCTTTGAATTTGGCTCGGTTGTCCTTCTTCGATCCCGGATATGCTGCTCACATCACTTAAAAATACTTTTTCATATTTCCGGACATAAATTCTTGATGTAAAATCTGAAATCTCTTTGAGGACTTTTATCAAACACCTTTGAAAATGGTCATGTTTGAGCTTTCTATTTGATCGGGCTTTTTAAGGGACTTTAATTTTTTGGAAGGGAAATATGTTATGGGCATTCTACAGTAGAGGTCCATAGCTTTTATTTGATATAAGATATGTATAAAAATACGTTCGGGAACATGTATAAATAGGGGCTCAAAGTCGGTTGAAAATCAATACTTATCCGGACAGCTTGAAAGCCTTATCTGGACAGCTGGCCGAGAAGCTTCTGTCGGTCGTGACCGACCTTATCCAGACAGCTGGACAGCCTTATCCGGATAGCTGGCCGAGAAGATTCTATCGGTCGTGACCGACTTTATCCAGAGCCTTATTGTGACACCCCCGATATATTCAGGAATATTACAGCGCCGTAAATCCTTTACATAAGAATTTACAAGGCTGAATAAATGAAACGAAAATGACATATACTAACTTATGAAATTACTGAAATAAAATGCAACAATTTTGGTTCAATACCGAGAATACAAATATCCAAAGGAAGAATTATTAATACATCACCAAAATCCAAACATCACAAACTGACGACGTACTCGAGTACTTATTAAAAATAACTAAACTCAGACAATTAAACTCGGCCGGAAACATCACTCTGCACCCTCGTCGTCATGCAACTCCAGTGGTTGTTTCCCCGCTCTCCTGGATCCTGAACATAAACAAATGTTCACCCTCGAGGGGGTTAGCACAACGATGCTAGTACAAGTACAATAATCATACAACAGTGATATAATCAACAATTATATCATAACAAGTTTCTCCAACGAGAAATAACAACACATATGACATCATAACAGTCTCAACATATTGATGGCATTCCAATGATCCAGCGCACACAGCTCTAGATTCCCATGATGATCCCGTCGGACCAACGCATGGTGGAACTACCTGTCCAACGATCCAGCGCACACATCTATAGATTCCCATGATGATTCCCATCGGATCAACGCATGGTGGACATTTAATCACAATACATAATACACAATACAATCACAATACAGCTATCATAATATAAACAATTCTAATTAGAGTACTTGCCTCGATTCGAAGACAAGAACAATACTTCCACGAAAACGAAATACTCGAAGGTCGCCCCTTCGATCAATCACGTAGCAAGCTCGAACCTTAACAAAATAAATAACATAGAATTCATCTCACGTCGAACGAACATCTAACAATCAAAAATACGGTCGGAAGTTCTTAAAAGAAATCTGTCTGGATCGCTTAACCCACGCTACGCATCTTATGTAGCATACGTTTAGGCTACTCGTTAGCACATGCAAATACACACAGCCTAGCGTACGCTAACCATGCACGGTCAGTACCTCACTGATCAGCCGACTGACTCGCCTGATGACTTAATGCACGCTAAGTTCCAAACGTGGCGTACGCTAAACATACCCGATAGCGCACGTTAATTCACATAGCTTAGCGCACGCTAAGAGTGCATGGCAGTTTCATTACTGGGCAGCAAACTTGTTCTAATGGTGATGAAACTCATGAAATCTTCACTGATAATACATGTCATCTCCGTGCATATCATGCTCATACGGTTTATGAATGATCTTACGGATAACAACAACTTCAAATTCGAGAATACGTATATCATCATAAAACCATATTCCATTTCGATTACAATTCTTCAAGCGAAGTTTGATGTTCTTAAGGTCGAAGAACTAGATTTCAATATCATCATTACATCCCCATTTAACCATGAAGATAAACTAACAATTCCCGCTTATAAGAAAGGATGCAATCTAAGATGATTCTTTCCTTAAGTCCTTTTAACCAAAAGTGATATCACCTCCAATTTTATGATTAATATGACAACATAAATCATACGGATAGTCAACTTCAGAATGTTCCTCTCATCATCTGATGTACTAAGATTCCAACTACGGGGTTCTAATGATAATATCATCAACATAAACATTCCAATCTTCTAAACATGATGTTTGTTGAATAATTCACCAAAGGAACTCAACATCTTGCTAGTATGATCATCTTATTCTTTAGAATCCGAATCTAAGGCTGGAGATAGAATTAACATACCTTAATATGACGAAATCACTAAACCAAAAAGGTAGAATCCGACTCTGGTTGGTTGTATGCCACTCCAAGGTGCTACTCCACTTCATTGATCAATCACAAGAGATACCCAATATCCAATGATCAAGTAGATGTGTTCTAAGTGTGTTTGAGGAGGATAAAATGCTCTCTGGAATATTAAGTACGAAGGTTACTCGAAGAAAATGAGAAAAAATTTCATCCTCGAAATTGAGCTTCGTAAGCAACTTTGAAATTCTGTATCAAACTTTGTATGAGTATTTTCATCAATAACTTTAAAAATATTGTGTCAGCAAAAACATCACTTTGAAACCTTTCTTTGAAATCAAATTTTGTTCCTTTAGGATAACATTTAAACTTTCACATATCCTTTCAAATCTTTTGCCGACACAATCATTCTATACTCATACCGAAATTTTTATGTCTTCATAAAAGAGTGAATTCTTGAAAACATTACCTCGGAGTCGACGTTGGGCAGCAGCGATGAACCATATATTCTCCCGAAAATATAATCATGCCGTAATTATTCGTTATACTTTCAAAAAAGAAGTTTTAAAATATCTTGTTTTGTATAAGTAAATCTTTTTAAACCTCCTTAGCTGTATAGTACCATACCTATACAGTCTTGGAATACCTCTCATTCTGGTGAGAATTTGGTTCAGTCATATCCCCATCCGCCTAGAAGCCTTGACAGGAGCCGCTCGTTGTTCGTTCCCTTTTTCTTATTGCACCAGCGATCACTCCCCTTTCTCGGATCCGCTCATTGTCCGTGCCCTTTTCTTATTGCACCGGCGATCACTCCCCGCCCTCGTCGGCCCCGGGTGTCACATGTTCACCAGCTTCCGCTTGGTTCATCCCCAAATCTCACCGTACTGAGAGATGTCTTGCTCTGATACCATTCTTTATCGCCCTGGCTTTCTTAATTAAAAAGCACGTTACACCACTCAATTTTTAGTAAGTAAATCTTCAATAAAGTCATTTATTCAAACATCAGTACAGTTTTACAAAGACATGGGAAATCAAATATTCGGACATAGTCCGTTGAAATTATATTCATTGAAGAACATCAAGTGTTTCGTAAAAATAATAACAACTACGGCGACAACATCTTTTATTATTAAGAATTTCATCTTGTTGGTAGTATGTATTCATCTTCTACTTGTCCCGTTCGTCGATTCCTTAGCCTGAAAAACATAAATGACAAGGTGTGAGTACGCGAGCATACTCAGTGAGATTAAACCCTTATAAATCATCAAAATCATGTTGTATAATGCACATTAAACATTCTTATCTGTGTGAGACTCGTCTCGGATTTCTTTCATTCTTTCGACCCCTTTCGGGTCGTCATGTTACATGACACAACAATGACCGTAACATATTAAAACAGTATAACCTCACCTCGTTTGCGGAAATCTTGAAATATCTTACTTTGAATTTGGATCGGTTGTCCTTCTTTGATCCCGGATACGCTGTTCCTAGCACTTGAAAATACTTTTTCATATTTCCGGCCATAAATTCTTGATGTAAAATCTGAAATCTCTTTGAGGACTTTTATCAAACACCTTTGAAAATGGTCAGGTTTGAGCTTTCTGTTTGATCAGGCTTTTTGAGGGCCTTTAAATTTTTGGAAGGGAAATATGTTACGGGCGTTCTACAGTAGAGGTCCAGAGCTTTCATATGATATAAGATATGTACAAAAATACATCCGTGAACATGTATAAATAGGGGCTCAAAGTCGGTTGAAAATCAATAATTATCCGGATAGATGGAAAGCCTTATCCGGATAGCTGGCCGAGAAGCTTCTGTCGGTCGAGACCGACCTTATCCGGATAGCTGGTGTAACACCCCCAAATCCTATTGGGTTATTACAGTGTCGTGGACCCCACGCCGGGAGATCCATCAGGCGAACATGACTAAAATACGTTAAATTAAACAACAAGGGAAAATCATAGTCCCTACCACGATATCCGACACAATATTCCGATAAGGAATTTCAATGACAACGATGGGCCTACATGGACAAAAATAAAATACAACAACATCCACGAGCATCTGCTCGGGTAATACATAGTGACAATGACTGACAAACTGGAGAACACTCCAACTGACTAACCAACATGAACAACTCGGACTAGTATCGCTTGAATGCCTCGTCGCCATCATCATGCACCTGTGTCTCAACTCTCTCCTCGCAAGCACCTAAAACATGAAAACATGTTCCGCCCCCATGGGGTCAGTCATCCAGATAATGAACATCAAATACATGTATAACATGATATGCATCCAAAGGCAGAATGAAACGGTACAATGATGATAATAATACGAGATGCTCACAAACCAATGTAAGAACCGAGCATTCGTGAAACACTATGCCAACGGCATACTATTAATACAGCCCGAAGCTATAGTTAATGAGGGATAATAAGGTCATAACCACGACCGTGACCTACTGAGCTGTAGGTGTCGGGAAGCCAACCGCGAAGGTTCAAGCCCCAAGCTTACCCATAATAAGATCATAAACATGACCGTGACCTACTGAGTTGTAGGTGTTGGGAAGCCAACCGCGAAGGTTCAAGCCCCAAGCTTACCCATAATAAGATCATAAACACGACCGTGACCTACTGAGCTGTAGGTGTTGGGAAGCCAACCGCGAAGGTTCAAGCCCCAAGCTTACCCATAATAAGATCATAAACACGACCGTGACCTACTAAGCTGTAGGTGTTGGGAAGCCAACCACGAAGGTTCAAGCCCCAAGATTACCCATCATAATGAGCACTAGCCGAGACTAGCCTCCAAAACATAATAAATCACAAATGGCAACGATCCGAAGACTACCGAATTCACGAGAATGACAGTGTGTTGTCTTGAGTCGGCCAATACGATAATGATGACTCACGGATGGGCACCGTCCTTGGAGGTCCCAATTCAATACCTCGATTACCTTAAAATGGTCAATCGATAACAACGACACAACAGATGGGAACTATCCTCGACAGCCCCAATTCAATACCTCGACTACTTTAGAATGCCAACCGATAACAATGATGCAACGGATGATTCAATACCTCGATTTCCTTAAAACGGCCAATCGATAACAATGATACAATGAATGATTGAGCACCTCGATTACCTTAGAACGGCTAATCGATGACAATGATATAATGAATGATTGAGCACCTCGATTGCCTTAGAACAGCTAATCGATGACAATGATACAATGAATGATTGAGCACCTCGATTGCCTTAGAACGGCTAATCGATGACAATGATACAATGAATGATGGAACTCCTCGATTGCCTTAGAACGGCCAATCGATAAGAATGATATAACGAATGATTGAACTCCTCGATTGCCTTAGAACGGCCAATCGATAACAATGATACAATGAATGATTCAACTCCTCGATTGCCTTAGAATGGCCAATCAATAACAATGATACAATGAATGCCTCGACACCTTTAATCGGCTACCGACGACGAAGATGAGAACGAATATGACAATGCCTTCAATTGGCCAATACAACATGAATGACAGGAAGCCAACATCAATAACAATGGTTACAACAACGTCTAGATCGACATCAATATTAACAACAACAACCGATACATCGATACCGCGAACCGATGATCGATAATAATATTAACAACGAATATCTCAATGACTTACCGTCCATTAATGAATGATAATAAACATTTGGCATAATTGCCGAAGAGTATGGTATCGGACGATCCCCTAATATCAATGAACTTATGAAGAGACTAAGTCTCGGAATGATACAACACATTCATACACATATATGATAACATTAATCTCATTGACTAGTATAAGTATAAAACTTGCCTCAAACCGACGGCTAAGTCCTTCCACGAGCAACGTCCTTGAAGTGATTATCGGTCCTCGAAACAAGCTTGAATAACACAATTACCAACGATTCGCTTAATATACGAATCAAGCATGATAACAACCAACTCAAAAGTCGATACAACAATACTCAAACACATTGAAGCAATTCAACCAACACGTTGTAGACAACCTCCAATTGTTTACAACCAATCTCGATTATATCGATACCAAACCTCCAATGAATGATTCAATCCAACAAAACATCTTATATATAATCAATATTCTCATAGGAATACACAATTCAATATTCCAACAACATCTAATAGAAACCCCCAATTCCAAAATCAACATCCAATATGTTCTTGAATAATCCTCAAACAATCCAATGATAATTCATAAAAACTCATAATCATACGTATATCCCTTCACATATCATGATTACAACATCCAAATCATCATATCCCAACTAAAAATCGAAATCCAAGATGTTGAAAAATTTACCTTAGATTTGGGATGAAGAATCCAAAAAGATGTTGTTAATCCACACCACAACTTGAAGAAGATGAAATTATCTGAGTTTGATGATGCTAAATCGCCCAAAATATTGCCCACAAATCGTCCAAGGAGGATAGGAAGAAGGAAAGTGATGAAATGAGCTTGATTCTCATGAAACCCGCTGAAATAGGCAAAACTGCACTGTGTGCCACGGCACAGGCTGAGTGTGCCGCGGCCCATGGCCAAAAAACTGCCCAGCACATTGTTTTTGTGCCACGGCCCGGCCAGAAGTGGCCGCGGCCCGCGGTACAGCCCGCTCCAGCACCAAAAGGCACATGGTGCAGCCTTAGCTATTTCGACCATAACTCCTTCGCCAGGATTCCGATTGACTCACCCTTTGAACCGTTGGAAATATAACTTGATGCTCTATAATATTGAAAAGAGCATCACCGAATCACCCTTTGAACCATTGGAAATATAACTTGATGCTCTATAATATTGAAAAGATTCAGAAATTTTGGAGTTTCCAAAAATTAATGGTGATTTTACAAAGTCAAACTCATACGTGGAAAGGTCGCTTAAGAACACGGAATTCAACAGAACGACATCTAGACGAACTCGGATGACAAAAAGTGTAGAATTAATCATTCTCAGAATGACGAAACGGTCACAATAGAGTTTCTAAGATGGACTTACACCAGAAAAAAAAATTAACGGAAATCGAAATTGCGGATATTACATACTACCCCCCTTAAAAGAAGTTTCGTCCCGAAACTTAAAATAAGTTGGGAGAAGCAATATCCCGCCAGGAAAACTCAATGAGATACACCAGAACTGAAAACTCGCTTCTCATCTGCATCGGCTACCCATACAAACACTGATTCACACCTCCAAAGAAGAATAGCAATGCACACATAGTCCTCGGGACCATATCTATCGCACGCCCAAGTACCCATGACTTGACGTCTCGAATCACAATGAACAATCACGTAGATTATCACGAAATCTCGATACAACACCAAAAGGAATGCATCAAACGATCTCAAAATCTCAAGATTCTCAAATATGATCATTATAAAATAGATGAACAATAAATGATCCACAACCACGATACATTACTACGGATTGAGTTATACAGTCACCCGAAAAACAAGGCTAAATTTCAAATGTACCCAACATCGATATCCTCCATATCATCAATCTCCTCGGTCCCATCGATTCAAGGTAGACCCAAACTTGAACTCACCGCTCAATATGATCCTCTGGCTCTCGAAGCCTGATAGGACCCGTTAGATGATGCACGAGCTATAGTAACAAAATCCCTCGAGGCTTTTGAGCCATCTCGAGATTTATCGGCACTAGAGTTTCTGCAGTATTTCCGTAGGTATCCCGGCCTCCCACACAGAAAACAGACAATAACTGGCACCGTACACCGAGTACTAATGTGCCCTGCTGAATCACAATTAAAGCAAACAACAGTCGAATTATTCATCTGAGAAGAATATCTCCCAGCACGAAGACGACTAGAAAACGATCTCTTGGACGTCGGAGTCCGATGTCCCTCTGACAGCTCTTTCCATACCGAGGCAGGAAAATCACATGATAATTACAGATCCCGTATAAAGATCGCATTATGATTACGTTACAGAATGATGATAATGAGCATACATGCTCTAACACAATGAATGCAGTAAGGATGTAATGAAATGATCGTAGACATTACATCGGAATATGATAAGATCGTATGAAAGATCAGGTGAGGTAACATGATTATCTGATGAAATTCCTGAAATGATTACCTTGAACAAGTTAACAAGGTTGAAAATTCGATCCAAAAGATCAACAACTGAACTGTGAGTTAGGCTGGATGATTAATGAATTAACTGAGAAATGAGATTGACTTGTTTACAGAATTTGCTATACATGTCTCAAGAGGATCTTTAGATAGAATTTTCTCCAAAGACTTGTTTACCGTGGCTTCAATTGCGTCTATTCTTAGACAATACTCATCTATGGAGGGATGATTCAAAGTTTCTAGGACATCGAAGATGACATGTTCGTCTTCCACTCTGAGAATTAGCTTTCCTTCATAGACGTCAATAAGAGCACGTCCGATTGTGAGAAATGGTCGTCCCAAAATAATGGGAATATCCTGATCTTCTTCAATGTCAAGGATGATAAAATCTGCTGGAAATATGAATTTATCAACCTTGACGAGCACATCTTCTATTATCCCATGTGGATATTTGATTGACCGATCAGCTAATTGTAGTGAAACTGTTGTTACTTTTGCTTCTACCAAGTTCAGTTTGTTGAAAATTGACAGGGGCATTGAGTTGATACTTGCCCCTAAATCACAAAGAGCTTTGCCAAAAATCACTTCACCAATTGTACACGGGATTGTGAAAGTTCCCGGATCTTTTAGCTTGAGTGGCAACTTCTTTTGTAGTATTGTGCTACATTCCTCTGTTAGCATGATAGTTTCATATTCTTCAAGCCTTTGTTTGTTGGAAAGAATATCTTTCATAAATTTGGCATAGCTTGGCATTTGTGCTAGAGCATCGGTAAAAGGAATGTTGATGTGCAGCTTTTTGAAAATTTCCAAAAATTTCCTGAATTGAGCATCGAGCTTGTGATTCTTCAATCGTTGAGGAAATGGGATAGGTAGAACATATGATTTTGTAGCAACTGGACCTTTTTTAGATGAAGGTCCTTATTCAGATTCTTTTTATGATTCTTGATTTTGTTTATTTTTTTGTTTTTCCAGATGATTTTCCACAGAAATTTCTGGCAGCTGCACTCCACTTCTTGTTGTGATAGCTTGGACATTTTCCCTTGGATTTACCTCAGTATTTCTAGGTAACATGCCATAAGATCTTTCTGAAAGTATTTTGGCCATTTGGCCAACTTGTGTCTCCAGATTTTTAATTGAAGCATCATTGCGTTGTTGATACTTCAATTGTTGTTCAACTAGCTTCGTGATTGCTTCTTCCCACCCAGGCTTCTTTTCTTGATGCGTTGGATTCAACACATTGTTGTTGTTTGCATAAGAAAAATTTGGATGATTTTTGTACCGTGGATTGTATGTTGGCCCATAAGGATTGTATGCTTGCCTTTGGGAATTCTGAGCATACGCCACTTGTTCTGGTGGTGGTGGTGACTGCTCCTATTGCACTAAGGGACAGATAGTGCTGTTGTGAGTTGCTCCACAAATTTCACATGAAAAAGCTGAAACTTGTGCAGTTTGCACCGTCTTCACAGATTGAGGAGTTGAAAAAGACATGTCCTCGACTTTCTTTGATAGAGTTTCAATTTTTGCCAACATAAGTGAATAAGAATCCACTTCAAAAACACCATTTGGTTTCATTTGGATATTTCTGTCTGGCCATCTTGCACTTTGTTCACTTATAACCTCAAAAAGATTATAAGCCTCTTTCATAGTTTTGTTACCAAGTGAGCCATTTGATGATGAATCGACATTGGCTCGGCATGTAGGTAAAATTCCAGAATATAAGTAATTGGCTTGTGCTCCCAAATTGAAACCATGGTTAGGACATTTTCGTAGCATATCTTTGTATCTCTCCCATGCTTCGTGGAATGATTCTGAATCTTGTTGACGAAATGTAGAGATTTCGTATTTGAGTTTCGCCACTTTTATTGTTGGAAAGTATTTAGTGGTGAATTTTTGGACAAATTCGGGCCAGTTTGTTATGCTTTGTGGTGGCAAAGTATCTAGCCACTCTCTTGCTCTGTCCTTCAAAGTGTGCAGGAAAAGTCTCATTTTGATTGCCTCGTCATTTACATTTGGATATTTGAAATTTCCACAAATCTCCACAAAACGGTTAATATGGAGATATGGATTCTCGTCGGTTCTTCCATAGAATGAGTTGTTGTTGGAGAAGAGATTGATGAAATCAGAGCGAATTTGAAAATTGTCCACTCCAAATGGTGGATATATCACACTTGATTGCACGCTCAAAGATGGGGGGTTCATGAATTCCCCAAAGAGCATGTTGTCTTCATCTGTTTCCGGCACAATAGGATATTGTTGATGTTGAATGTTTTGAAAATTAGGTATTCCCCCTACCAGAGGAATTCTTTCGTTATCGTTTCCTTGGGAGAGACGTGGGTTTAGTTCGTCCGCCATTGATGGTGAAGAAATAATGCTTTTCTTTTGTTCTCTTCGCCTTCTTCTGAATGTAGCTTCGATCTCGGGATCTAGTGAAACTAAATCGCGATTGTACGTCCTTCGCATAAACAAGAGAATCTACAACAAAGAAAAAGTTGTATTTATAACAATAGTTAATAATGTAATATTTCAAATATAACACTTATACTTCCCCGGCAACGGCGCCAAAAACTTGACACGTTCTTAGTGTAACTATCGCAAGTGCACGATATCGTATCAAGTAGTAAGTGGACTTTTTGAGTCCTGTTTATCGATCCCATGAGGAAGTTCGGTTATAATTTGAATTATACACTATTAGTCTATTTTTATAGATACTAAGATGAGTGAAACACACAATTAAAGAGTTTGGTTTGACAAATGCAAAGAAAATGTAATAATAGTTCTAATATTCAAGGAAATGAAAGATTGCACTAATAATAGATTAATAGAAGATAAAATGAAATGGTTGGGATTACAAACTTAGTTCGTCATTAGTTATAGAAGATGTATAGGAGATCATAAGATGAATTTACTTATTATGTTGTGTAGATTCGATTTTCCTTAAAAAGACGGTTTCTCTTTCGAACTATAAAACGACCCTTATATATTGAATCAATCCACTATATTTCTATGTTGATTGGCTTCAATACATAGCATTAGGATTTATGAAAATAACTCAAAGAATCATCTAAGGTCTAGAGGTATATTTCTATCCCCTAGAACAACTTAGAGTGAAGATCATTTGATCTAATCAAACATATTTTCTTTCGAAACATATGAAGACCATAAATATCGTCATTTATACATAATACAAGCTTGAGTGGTCATTATAAGTTGAACAAGAGAAAGAATTGATCCTAACCCCCTTAGTAGATAAAAGATAAA
Source organism: Orobanche coerulescens (assembly GCA_033398695.1). Lineage (NCBI taxonomy): Eukaryota > Viridiplantae > Streptophyta > Magnoliopsida > Lamiales > Orobanchaceae > Orobanche > Orobanche coerulescens. The sequence goes on along the minus strand of CM065815.1, from coordinate 110,284,555 downwards.
GAAGCAATAAACTCTCTGAACAACATATGCTATACCACTATTACACAAATCATTCAAGAACACAAGTGTGTTCTTCACACAAAAAGAAAATATTACAAAAAATGGAAAAATTATAAGATGAATGATGAATGATGATGGATCTAAGGGGTCTATTTATACACCTAAAGTCATCTAATAGCTCAAAGACTCCAGCATTATTACAATAGATCGGATCAATGCCAGCCATCCCCTCAATAATAGACAAAAAGTATAAAAAATTATACAATGATCAAAATCTGCCAAGAGTTACGGCCGTAACAGTCAGGAGTTACGGCCGTAACATGTATGACTTACGGCCGTAATATACATGAGTTACGACCGTAAGTAGGCTACGGCTTTTTGTTTTGTGAGTTACGCTCGTATGCTATGATGTTACGCCCGTATGGAGTTTCAGACTTCATTCTATGCCCATATTTTCTCAGACTTTGCGTTTTTGCCCCAAATCTTCTTCGGATGATAACTTTTGATATATAACTCTGATTTTGAATCCGGAGAGACTGCCGAACTCGTATCAAAAAGCCCTAAAACATGAATACATAAAAATTCAAAAAAGAGAATATTTTATAAACCTGTTATTTCTTGAGTAAATCAGTAATTCAATCCGATTAAGACTATATTTACATCATCATCCGATAAAAAAAAATTATTAAAAACTAATTAATTAAAAGCAAAAAATGAGTAGACTAGCTCAATTATGGGTGAAATTTATCGATACAAACCATAGATAAGTGTATAAAACTGACACTTATCAGGACTGTGACCCTAAGTGGCTTTTGAGGAATTAAGAACTTTTCAATTTCAAATGTTTTCAAAACTCCCGAGATTTGGATGTGTTTTCAAAGTGCTTACTTGTTTCGTTTCTACTTTCAAGACTTGAACTATTTTAACTAAATGAAATCTCTCGGGAAGTCTTTCGTTATATTCTCGGAATGTGTTGTGTATGGCTCGTATTTGCACTTTATACTTCTACTAGTGAAACAATGGAGTTTTGCTAACCCCCGAGTAATCGGGGGGTGGATATCTGTATTGTGTCCAGGTACATGTAGGTTTTTGGGAGCAAATCACAGGATCGGTGCGAAGGATGATGAAAGCTAATGATACTAATCACATGAAGACCAGTTTTGGGTGCAGTCAGTCGGAGTTCATTGTGGTCTTTTCCGCTGTCGTACTTTTGTTTATCAATATATTTTACCCTTGCATGGGTATGAGTCTGGATAGGATTATGTATTTTTGATTTGTAAGTCAGTGATGAAAGACCAAATCGGTCTAATGATTCGTGATTTTGCCACGTCGGCATGTAATGTATTATGTTGATTCAGTGTATAGCCTGGTAGATCTTCGTGGAGGAGGACTGTGGCGTGTAATATTCCCGGTTTGATTCTGGGGGTATTACATTTATGGTATCAGAGCTTAGGTTGTGGAAACCTAGGCTGTCGGGTCAGGTCATATATTGTCAGGTCTTGTCTTGTCGGATGGTGTCTGACTGAGTTAAGTCGCGACGTGTCGTTTGAGATCTCGGTCGTGATTTGTATCGTGGGGCGATCATCATCTTCGTGCGACCTGTGGATGTAAGTCTCCCTTCTTTGTGATTGTGCCTCGTCTGATGCGAGTTACTTGTATGATTATTCGTTAAGTGATGGAATCCTTCTGTGGATTTTGATTTCGTGATATGTGGGTATTCGATTCTCATATTTTATTTATATGAGGAGAGGTGTCGCTACTAATGTATTTTCGAACTGTATTTTATCCGCTGCGTGAGTTCTTTCAAAATGACTTTCAGTATTTTGCATACTGAGTTTTATTTCGTAAAACCGTTTCCCTAAATGGTGGCATGAACGTTGAGTCGTTTGCCACGCAATTGTTGTGTTAGCCCTCTATGAGAGGTGAGATGTTGATATTGAATGTTGTCGCTTTGTAGTGATTTGCATGTGAACGCACTCATGTGAGCTGTTAAAGCTTAGGATTGTAAGTGCGTGTACATGTGTGATTGTTTCATAATATTTTTTATTGTGTGCTGGTTATCGTTCGGGCCGTTGAGATCACCGAACGATGCCGTTGTTGCTGTGATTGTGTGTAAGTGAGTTGCCTTACGTTGATGTGTTGTGTTGAATTGGCACCTCCGGTATGTTGTTTCGCGATGTTATATCCCACTGTACCTAGCAGTTGCATTTTCGGTATGCCGAGGTGTTCCATGTGTAATATGCCTGGGCATGTTCGTGCAAATTGTCTTTCCCCGCCAGTAGCAGATTGCAAGTGTGGACTCGAGGGACACAAAAATCCAGTTTTGCGAGTTAGTTACCGAGTGTTTCGGGGTACGAACTTCAGCATAGTTATGAGGATCGGCTTTTAGAGGCCGTTGAAAGATGTTTCTGTCGGTTGCTTGTTGTGTTGTCACCTTGATTTCGTTGTTGTGAGTTGCTGGGATGACATTTCTTTTATAGGAGGTCGAATGTAATACCCGTATTATTTTTGACTTCTGCATTTTCTCCTTCTAATTTCTATCGATTTGCTCGTGTTCGTTGATACTTTTTGGACTTGTTTGGTATCTCGGTTGTCATCGTTTGAACGGGTTGTGACCTTGTTCAGATCGATCTGCTTATCGTTGTGACTTTTCCGAGTTCGGTTCCATTCTTGTGAACCGTGTTCGAAAGTAATATCCTTTAGTTTCTATCAGCTCTTTAATATCTTGAGTTGAAGTGGGAACTTCGGAGTCATTTTTTTTCTTTTCTCGACCGTTGCTGTTAGATCATTGTTGTTCGATCATTGTTACTTGATCATTGTTTTTCGATCGTTGTTGTTCGATCGTTGTTATTTGATCATTGTTGTTCGATCATTATTGTTCAATCGTGGTTGTCCGAGTGTTGTTGCCTGATCTCGTACCGCGAAGAATTGTCGTTCACCATTAGTCAGCTGTTTCGAGTGTGGCCAGATGGGTCACCGAGCCGTGCATTGCGAGATGGTAGCCTAGGTTCTTTTTGAGGATTTCGGCATAGTCCAAATTGTTTATGATTGTCCTTGTGGATCGTTTTCTGTTTATTTCTGTTTTCATGACCATGCTTGTCTTCTTATGTTGGTACCTATTGTTCTAGGATTGTTCGGATAATTGACTCGATTATACCATCTGTATGACGACGCTTGTCACTTGTTGGTTTTATTAGATCCTTGCTTGCGGCATTGTGATCGTTGTCGTCGAGCGTGATTTCACGCCGTATAATCCTTTGTGTTGCTTGTAACGTTTCGCCGATGGGCATAGGTTACGCGTTTCTTGTACTGGCGGGATGTTGCTTCTCCCTACTTTTTTTTTTAAGTTTCGGGACGAAACTTCTTTTAAGGGGGTAGTATGTAATATCCGCAATTTCGATTTCCTGTAAATTTCTTTTTCAGTGAAAGTCCATTTTGGCGACTCTCTCATGACCGTTTCGTCATTCCGAGAATATTAAATTCTGCACTTTTTGTCATCCGAGTTCGTTTCGGTATCGTTTTGGTAGTTCCGTGTTCTTAAGCGACTTTTCCACACTTGAGTTCGATTCGTGCGAATATCGTCCGAAACTGTTGTTTCGAGTTTCTCGTAAGTTCATTTAATGTTATTATTCATGTTGCGAGCTTTGACTTGGTGTTTCGATTGTGTATCGTGTATTTCAGACGTTTTGGGCCATTTTCGTAATTTCCGTAAGTTTGGGGTAATTACTTTCCGTTGTCGAATTTCGAGCCTTCGGGTGGTCGGAATCGTGAGTTTTCTTAGTGCTCGGATTCATCTTTACGAGTAATTCATAACCGTATCTTCGATTCGTATTCAGGTTCGGGTTTCGGGGACGTCCGGGCCGTCGGAGTTGGCCCCGGCCGAGTCATGGTCGGGCATTTTGGGGCCAGGCCACCCCTGGCCGAGTTACGGCCGTAAGGGCCCGGCAGTTATGGCCGTAAGGCCGGTTACGTGCGTAAGCCTTGGCTGGTTACGTACGTAACGCTGCCAGCATTTTTGGGCAGAAGACTCGGCCATGGCCGGTTACGGCCGTAAGCCATGGCCGTTTACGTACGTAAGGCGGTCGGCAGGCTTCCTATATAACGCCCAGCAGACGGTTTTTTCACCCATTTTCTCACTCGTTTCCTTCCCTTCTGCGGCTGGAGATTTCATGAACATGGAGGCATGTTGTTAGGCAATGAATCCATAAGATTCCTAAGTCCATATCATCGATTAATTCTTCCATAAAATGCTCCGATCGATCGAATCAGGGTAAGTTGTCTTAAAATCTAATTTTGGGGATTTCGTTTGATTTGTCCATTTAATCCGTATAAACTCAGAATAGGGATGGGTTGATGATTGTTAAGCTTTATTATTTCGAATTCGTTGTTGTTCCATGGTTGGATTGCCTAGGATTCATCGTTTTATTGAGTTTCTTATTGACGCCTTGAAGGTGTTCGATAAAATGTCTCAAACGGAATTCGGGCGTTCTACGATTATTCTTCCTCGTTCAACCGTTAATTTATTGATGGTATGATGTTAGGGTCAGGTTCCTTGCGAAGACTCGAGTCGGAATTTTTCCGTTCATCGTTTTCTTCAAGCTTTCCGATCGAGGGTGTATTCATTGTCTTTGCCGGAGAATTGTAGGTGTTCGAGGTTTCCCGGTTGAGCCATGTTCTTCGGTGTGTCCGATATCAATTGTCGAGGCAAGTATCTTGCCCATACATTATGTGTTTTGTGGATATAATAGTTGCTAATCGTCGATATGTGCTAAATAAATATTTATAACCATTTATTTTAAAAGAATCGGTATATTTACCATAATGGTATTCTTGAAGACGACTCGTGTGTTCCGAGAATTAATATGTTTAATTGAATATGTGTATTAATGTTGAGTATATGATCGCATTACTTTCGTATGATGCCATTATGAGTGATTACGTCGTCGGTAAGTTTTGAAGTTTAATCCTTTATTTAAGCTGTACGTGGAGACATGTGGTTATCGATGAATATGTGAATTTATGTGATACTGGTTGTGCCGTTCGGTGCTGTTGAAATTGTGTGCTTCCTTGTTGATAGTATTAGTTCTGGGTCGTGAGCATATGTTGGATAATTTGGCCATTCTAGCAAGGTACCTCGACTATATATTTTGTGTGTTTGACCCTTGAAAGTTGTGTGGCCTCTGGGGGCCGATACTAATGGGTACGGCCATGGAAGTGGACTTGGGTGTGTGTGTCGTTGTTCTTCCACCCGGGGATGGTTCGACGGGACCTCTGGGGCCGATACTAATGGGTACGGCCGCGGAAGTGGTTTCCCACCCGGGGACGGTCCGACGGGGCCTATGGGGGCCGATACTAATGGGTACGGCCACGCGTTACCAAGTGTGGTTTCTGTGATATTGATGTTGATGTTTTCGTTAGTTTTGATATTGTCCGGAGTATCACAATGCTTTGTGCTCGGGGTTTAGAGATATTATATATCGAGTCTTGGTGCTTGGCTAGAATGGCATAAATAATATATTATGTATAATGTGCCCTTGTAAGTGAATTGAAGTGGATGACCGGGTCGTGGACCCTGTGTTTTGTGACCGGAAAGGTTGGGTCGTGGACCCCGTGTTTTGTTAACGGATTTGCATTTTTGGAAAATGAACCTTGGGACTGTGACCCTAAGTGGCTTTCGAGGAATTAAGAACTTTTCAATTTCAAATGTTTTCAAAACTCCCGAGATTTGGAAGTGTTTTGAAAGTGCTTACTTGTTTCGTTTCTACTTTCAAGACTTTAACTATTTTAACTAAATGAAATCTCTCGGGAAGTCTTTCGTTGTATTCTCGGAATGTGTTGTGTATGACTCGTATTTGCACTTTATACTTGTACTAGTGAAACAGTGGAGTTTTGCTAACCCCCGAGTAATCGGGGGTGGATATCTGTATTGTGTCCAGGTACATGCAGGTTTTTGGGAGCAAATCACAGGATCGGTGCGAAGGATGATGGAAGCTAATGATACTAATCACATGAAGACCAATTTTGGGTGCAGTCAGTCGGAGTTCATTGTGATCTTTTCCGCTGTCGTACTTTTGTTTATCAGTGTATTTTACCCTTGCATGGGTATGAGTCTGGATAGGATTATGTATTTTTGATTTGTAAGTCAGTGATGAAAGACCAAATCGGTCTAATGATTCGTGATTTTTGCCACGTCGGCATGTAATATATTATATTGATTCAGTGTATAGCCTGGTAGATCTTCATGGAGGAGGTCTGCGGCGTGTAATATTACCGGTTTGATTCTGGGGGTGTTACATCCTAAAGGAACAAAATTTGATTTCAAAGAAAGGTTTCAAAGTGATGTTTTTGCTGACACAATATTTTTAAAGTTATTGATGAAAATACTCATACAAAGTTTGATACAGAATTTTAAAGGTCCTTACGAAGCTCAATTTCGAGGATGAAATTTTTTAAAGGGGGAAGGATTGTAACGCCCCAAAAATTCAAAGACTTATTAAAATGCTATTTATTTGGCAAACGATCATGGATTTTGATTTTTTAATATTTACAGGTTGTCTGATACTAGGACCGATGCGTTCCTAGCATAAAATGAAGGATTTAAAAAGAAAAGATTTCAAAATAAATTATAAGGATCATTTTAGAATTTATGAAAGTGATTTCGAAAAGTTTCGACGATTTGATACGATAAAATTTTCATTACAGAACACTTATATTGCAAAAATAATATTAAATTATTTTATTACTGTTATCGAAAATACATTTTGAGCATATCGAAGATTTAACTCCGACGAGTCCGGAATAGGTCGCAAAATCGAATTTGGACACCGGGAAGGGGTCGAACCGGCCGAGCCAATTTGGTGGACATCTGTCGGTCACGGCCGGCAGAAGTTTCTCGGCGCTGTGCGGATAAGGCTCTGGATAAGGTCAGTCATGACCGACAGAAGCTTCTCGGCCAGCTGTCCGGATAAGGCTGTCCAGCTGTCCGGATAAGGTCGGTCGTGACCGACAGAAGCTTCTCGGCCAGCTGTCCGGATAAGGCTTTCCAACTGTCCGGATAAGTATTGATTTTCAACTGACTTTGAGCCCCTTTTTATACATGTTCCCGGACGTATTTTTGAACATATCTTATATCATATGAAAGCCCTGGACCTCTACTATAGAACGCCTGTAACATATTTCCCTTCCAAAAATTTAATGGCCCTCAAAAAGCCCGATCAAACAGAAAGCTCAAACCTGACCATTTTCAAAGGTGTTTGATAAAAGTCCTCAAAGAGATTTCAGATTTTACATCAAGAATTTATGGCCGGAAATATGAAATAGTATTTTCAAGTGCTAGGAGCAGCATATCCGGGATCGAAGAAGGACAACCGAGCCAAATTCGAAGGAAGATATTTCAAGATTTCCGCAAACGAGGTGAGGTTATACTGTTTTAATATGTTACGGTCATTGTTGTGTCATGTAACATGACGACCCGAGAGGGGTCGAAAGAATGAAAGAAATTCGAGACGAGTCTCACACAGATAAGAATGTTTTATGTGCATTACACAACATGATTTTGACGATTTATAAGGGTTTAATCTCACTGAGTATGCTCGCGTACTCACACCACGCCGTTTATGTTTTTCAAGCTAAGGAATCGATGAACGGGACAAGTAGAAGATGAATACATACTCCCAACTAGAGGAAATTCTAAATAATGTTTTCGCCGTAATTGTTATTATTTTTAGGAAACACTTGATGTTCTTCAACGGATATAATTTCAACGGACTATGTCCGAATATTTGATTTCCCATGTTTTTGTAAAACTGTACTGTTGTTTGAATAAACTACTTTATTGAAGATTTACTTACTAAAACGCTTCCGCAAATACTCTGAATTTATATATATAAAAAAAAATTAAGGAAAAATTGAGTGGTGTAATGTGCTTTTTAATTAAGAAATCCAGGGCGATACAGAATGGTATCGGAGCAAGACCTCTCTGAGTACGATGAGATTTGGGGATGAACCAAGCAAAAGCTAGTGAACATGTGACACCCGGGGTCGACGAGGGAAGGGAGTGATCGCCGGTGAAATAAGAAAAGGGCACGGACAATGAGCGGATCCGAGAAAGGGGAGTGATCGCCGGTTCAATAAGAAAAAGGGCACGGACAACGAGCGGCTCCTAACAAGGCTTCTAGGCGGAGGGGGATATGACTGAACCAAATTGTCACCAGAACGAGAGGTATTCCAAGACTGTATAGGTATGGGACTATACAACTAAGGAGGTTTAAAAAGATTTACTTATACAAAACAAGACATTTCAAAACTTTTTTTTAAAGTATAACGAATAATTACGGCATGATTATATTTTCGGGAGAGTATGTGGTTCATTGCTGCTGCCCAACGTCGACTCTGAGGTAATATTTTCAAGCATTCACTCTTTTATGAAGACTTAAAAATTTCGGTATGAGTATAGAATGATTGTGTCGGCAAAAGATTTGAAAGGATATGTGAAAGTTTAAATGTTATCCTAAAGGAACAAAATTTGATTTCAAAGAAAGGTTTCAAAGTGATGTTTTTGCTGACACAATATTTTTAAAGTTATGGATGAAAATACTCATACAAAGTTTGATACAGAATTTCAAAGTTCCTTACGAAGTTCAATTTCGACGATGAAATTTTTTAAAGGGGGAAGGATTGTAACGCCCCAAAAATTCAAAGACTTATTAAAATGCTATTTATTTGGCTAACAATCATAGATTTTGATTTTTTAATATTTACAGGTTGTCCGATACTTGGAGTGATGCGTCCTAGCATAAAATGAAGAATTTAAAAAGAAAAGGTTTCAAAATAAATTATAAGGATCATTTTAGAATTTATGAAAGTGATTTCGAAAATTTTCGACGATTTGATACGATAAAATTTTCATTACAGAACACTTATATTGCGAAAATAATATTAAATTATTTTATTACTATATCGAAAATCCTTTCTGAGCATATCGAAGATTTAACTACGAAGAGTCCGGAATAGGTCAAAAAATCGAATCAGGACACCGGGAAGGGTTCGAACCGGCCGAGCTAAGTTGACGGACATCTGCCGGTCACGGCCGACAAAAGTTTCTCGGCGCTATCCAGATAAGGATCTGGATAAGGTCGGTCACGACCGACAGAAGCTTCTCGGCCATTTATGCGGATAAAGTCATCCATTGTCCGGATAAGGTCGGTCACGACCGACAGAAGCTTCTCGGCCAGCTGTCCGGATAAGGCTTTCCAGCTGTCCGGATAAGTATTGATTTTCAACCGACTTTGAGCCCCTATTTATACATGTTCCCGGACGTATTTTTGTACATATCTTATATCATATGAAAGCTCCAGACCTCTACTGTAGAACGCCCATAACATATTTCCCTTCCAAAAATTTAAAGGCCCTCAAAAATCCCGATCAAACAGAAAGCTCAAACCTGACCATTTTCAAAGTTGTTTGATAAAAGTCCTCAAAGAGATTTCAGATTTATATCAAGAATTTATGGCCGGAAATATGAAAGTATTTTCAAGTGCTAGGAGCAGCGTATCCGTGATCGAAGAAGGACAACCGAGCCAAATTTAAAGGAAGATATTTCAAGATTTCCGCAAACGAGGTGAGGTTATATTGTTTTAGTATGTTACCACTACTACAAAAAAGACATTCAATATCGCTCGTTTAACATCGGTTTTTAAACCGATGTTAAAAAAGACGCGGTGGCATAATACTGGGCATGGACTTCCTGAGGAAGAACAATGTTGGCATAGTTCCGCACAAGAGGGCGCTGTACGTGTGTGATCAAGCCAAGCTGCAGGAAATACGCTTGACCACAGAGCCTTCCAGACAAGCAATGTTGGCACTCAAGTACGTGAGGAAGCTTGAGGAGGAGCCGAGTTACCACCTTGGAGCAGTTCGGTTCATCGAGGGGCTGCCACATCGCCGAGGATGTCGACGAAATGGGCGGGGGAGAATGTCACGGCCGACAGTCGACAACGAGACAGGTGTGCGCAGACGGTCGCACACTGGTTTTTCTAAAAACCGATGTTCATCGGTTTTTAGCAGAACCGATGTTAATTTTTAATTTAACATCGTTTTTTTTATAACCGATGTTAAATTTTTAAAAAATCTGGATTTTTAAAAAAATAGGAACTTTATTATTTTAAAGAAAAATTCGGAATATTAATAAAATTAGATGTTTATATTTATTGTTCAAAAATAAAAGGTAAAAATTGGAAGTTTTTATTTAAATTTCGAAAATAAAAAATAAACATTAGTTCGAAAATAAAAAATAAAAATCGGATGTTGTTATTAAAGTTCTAAAATAGAAAATAAAAATCAGATGTTTTTATATAATGTTTTGAAAAAAAGGTGCAATATTATTTTCCATAAATAAAAAATAAACTGAATTATTATATATATTTTTAAAAACCTCCTAGTATTTGTTTTTATAATTTTTTACTTTTCATAAAATACTATTTTATGTTTTTACAAAAAATCTAAAAAAAACAGATTAAATATTAATTATAAATCAGATCCAGATTTTTTAATTTTTTATTTTTTATTTTGGAGCTTTAAATAAAAACATCCGACTTTTAATATTAATATTCTAGATTTTTTAAAAAAAAAAAAATTCGATTTTTTAATATATATATATATATATAAATATATATATTACATTATCTTATATTTATATAAATTTATAAATGTATATAGTATATAAATATAACACATAGCAAAAAATATACAAGAAATTCATCTGGCGGAGTGGTAATATCACTATTCCAAAAGCAAGAGGTGGTGAGTTCGAAACCCACCAACAACGAAATTTAATGGTATTTGTTGTAGGTTGGTGGGCCTTGGTGCGGGGGGCTGGTGCGGGTGGTTGTGTGCAGGTTGAAATTTGGGTTGGGCTAGCTGGGTTAGCCGCGGTCCGATAAAATTTTAAAATCGCGAAATTTAACATCGGTTGTCCCAGAACCGATGTTAAATATCGTGATATTAAAATTAACATCGGTTGTTATAACAACCGATGTTAAAATCGAAGTTTAACATCGGTTATTAGAAACCGATGTTAATTTTAACGTCGCGACATTTAATATCGGTTCCAAAACCGATGTTAAATGTCCCAAAAAACCGATGTTAAATGTCTGTTTTGTAGTAGTGTACGGTCATTGTTGTGTCATGTAACATGACGACCCGAGAGGGGTCGAAAGAATGAAAGAAATCCGAGACGAGTCTCACACAGATAAGAATGTTTTATGTGCATTACACTACAACACCCACAATCTGCTCAGGGATATTCCACGCCGTAGACCCTCTCCTCAAGGATCTACCAGGCTAGTAACAACATCGAATATCTAAATAATGCCTTTAAGGCTAAAACGACACAGTAGACCGATTTGGTCTTTCAATAAAAACATACAACTCAATCTCAATGCATGCCCGCGCAGGGGTCAAATACAAAATACTCCCGTAAAATGTGGAGAGAAATACTGCAGCGGAAATAAAATACAACTGGACCAATACAACAATGTACGGGTCCTCATGTGATTAGTATCGATCATCTTTCATCATCCTTCGTTCCGATCCTGTGTTATGCTCCCATACCTGAATGCTAAAACACACATCCACCCCCCGAATACTCGGGGGTTAGCAAAACTCCACTATTTTGCTAGTGCAAGAACAAAGTGCAAAATACGAGCCATACAATTCACATTTCCACGAATAAAAAAATAACCAGGAATCCTCAAAGATCCAAATGTAACGAAAGGTACTCTCCCTCCGTTTAGACGAGGAACCATCCGGAGAAGGAAAGGCGCCATCCCGTGTCCAGAAGAAGGCGGTCGCCAAGCCCAGAAAGGCGGTCGCCAAGCCACCTGGCGGGTTCAAAGCCTTCGAAGATGTAGAAGTCCACATTCTCCACAATCTCAACTTATCTCCGGCCCACATCTTCAACGCAATCAAGGGCCGCGAGTGGCTTTCCAAACCAAAGCCGATAAGGGCCCACAGTCACCTAGACCGTAGCAGATTCTGTGCCTACCACAAGAGTCCCAGCCACAACACCAGCCAATGTCGCGAGAACCTAGAATGGAAAGGACCGGAGGGCGCGAGCACCGACAAAATGAGAGAAATCCTCCCAATCCGGTCGCCAGAATCGAGCATGAGCCGTAATACTCTGATGAGTCGATCCCTCCGATCAACCCTGGCGGTCGGATCAACATGCTTCAAGCAGGAGGTGGAAACCTCGGGGGCCTTTCCCCGGTTTCCACCATGTCAAACAGGAAGCGAAAGGCCGAGCTGAGAGCGGTCGCCGGGGTCCATGTCGTGGTACCTCCGGAGCAGACCATCTCCAAAGACGCGATCATCGCCTTCTCCAACAAGGACAGGGAGGGAGTGCATTGCCCCAAAGAAGATGCACTGGTGATCTCTGCTTGTATCCTTGGGAAGATGGTCGATCGCGTGCTGGTCGATAATGGAAGTTTCTGCAACATCATATTCAAATCCGCCCTAGACCAGCTCGGCAACTTGACCAAATTCATCAAGCCGTTCGACACCGTGCTCCAAGGGTTCGGCGACAACACAGTCCAAGCCTACGAAAGGATCAAGCTCTTTGTCGAGCTAATATGCCTTTACGATCCCAAGGTTAGGATTACTAGGAACCTAAACTTTGTAATCATAGATAGGCCCAGCATCTATAATGGGTTCCTAGGTCGCCCCTTTCTAGAAACCTTTGAGGCGGTCGCCTCGTCTTTCTTTTACTGTATCAAATTCCCCACTGCTGATGGAGATCAGCTAATGGCAAAAAGATGTTTGAATTAGCTAATGGCAAAAAGATGTTTGAATTACTCCTATGTTGTTACTTCTTTCAATACTTCCCATGCTATGTATAACATTGAAGCGATCGACGATCAACCCATGGAGATCGACGAGCCAAGCATATCAGACCAACCCGACTCAGAGGACGCCATCTCGGTTCGATTAACGGATGACATCGAGCCAAGGATCAGTTTCGAGCCAAGTCTCGACATCGATCCAAGGATCAAGTCCGGTAATCACTCCAAACGAGAGGCGACCGTCCCCGTCGAAGAGTTGGAGAGTATAACGATAGATTCGTCTCATCGAGAACGGGAAGTACAGATCGGCGCAAGCATCAACCGCGAATTAAAAGAGGATCTGATCAATTTGCTACGTAAGAACATCGGAGTCTTTGCCTGGTCGCATCAAGATATGGTTGGTGTAAGTCCTGAGCACGCTTGCCACTATCTAAAGATCGACCCGACAATGAAGCCTGTTCACCAAAAACGTAGGAAATTCGGTCCCGAGAAATAGGCGGCGCTCGACATAGAAGTCCAAAAGTTACTCAACAACAAATTAATCGGGGTAGCTACAGACGAACCACAATGGGTCGCCAACGCGGTACTCGTCAAAAAACCAACTGGTTCCTGGAGGTTATGCATCGACTTCACCGACCTCAACGCAGCATGTCCAAAAGATCACTTTCCAATGCCTCATATTGATCACTTGGTCGATAGTACAGCAGGTTGCGAAATGATGTCATTTATGGATGCTTTCGCCTGATATCATCAAATCCCAATGGCGGAGAAAGACATAAAACACACATCTTTCCACACGGAAAAAGACATATACTTTTGGGTCCGAATGCCATTCGGCTTGAAAAACGCAGGGGCGACGTACCAGCGACTAGTAAACAGAATGTTCGCAAATCAAATCGGCAAGACCATGGAAGTCTACATTGACGACATCGTAGTCAAAAGCCTCAAGAAGGAAGACCACCTCAGTGATCTCTCCGAGACCTTCGCCATCCTCGAGAAGTTTAACATGAAACTGAACCCCAAGAAATGCAACTTCGGGGTGGGCTCCGGAAAATTCCTGGGGCACATCGTGAGCCAAAGGGGGATCGAGGCGAACCCCACCAAAATTCAGGCGATCCTTGACATGTAGGAGCCGCGGAACGTCAAGCAGGTGCAACGCCTCACAGGTTGTCAAGCCGCCCTCTACCGTTTCATATCTCGGCTCGGCGATAAAAGTAAGCCATTCTTCGCGACCATAAAGAACAAGAAGTTATCATGGACGAAGGAGAGTCAGGTGGCGTTCGCCAAAATAAAAGAATATCTATCAAACCCCCAGATCCTGGCAAAGCCGATCCCCGGTGAGAAACTATTCCTTTACCTAGCAGCCTCGGAGGTCGCACTGAGTTCCGTTTTGGTGCGAGCACAGGGACAAGTCCACTTGCCGATCTACTATGTTAGTCAAGCGCTCCATGAAGCTGAAACACATTATACACCATTGGAGAAGATCGCCTACGCCCTTGTCATGAGTGTCCGTAAACTAAGGGCTTATTTCTTCGAACATCAAGTGGAAGTCCTGACAACTCTACCTCTAAGACAAGTTCTGCACCGACCAGACACCAACGGGCGACTTCTCAAGTGGTCACTGGAGATCGCCCAATACGGTATCACTTACGCTCCTCGCACGGCGATCAAAGTCCAAGCTCTGGCGGACTTCGCGGTGGAACTAACATTCCCTCACAGTCCAACCCAGATCGGCCGACCTGCCTGGAAGTTATATGTGGATGGCTCGGCGACCAATTGGAGAGCAGGGGCAGGGATTGTCCTCATCAGTCCCCATGGACAAAGTTTCACTAATGTTGTGCGTTTCAGCTTTCGTGCGACCAACAATGAAGCTGAGTACGAAGCCTTGGTAGGCGGGCTCGATCTAGCCCTCGCCCTGGATGTTCGTCGCCTCCATATCTTCATGGACTCCCTCTTGGTCGTGAACCAAGTCAAGGGAGAATATGAGGCGAGCGGCGAACAAATGGTCAAATACCAAGAGCTGGTCGCCGAAATGCGCACAAAATTTGAGGAAGTGCTAATCGAACAAGTCCCGAGAGAACACAACTCCCAGGCTGATGCCCTATCCAAGCTAGCATCATCAGATGGGGCAGCCGATTTCTCTAATATCCAAATTACGAAATCAGCAAGGCCAGCGATCGACAGAAGCCTAGTTACCACAATTGCTGCTGCCGAGGAGAACTGGATGACTCCGTTCATCAAATACTTAAAGGACGGAACGGTCCCCGACGACCGTATCAAAGCTCGCCAACTCCGGCTACGTGCGACCAGATACACCTATTGGATGACCGGCTTTACAAGCGAGCTTTCAGCCTTCCCCTCCTCAAGTGTATTACGCCGGAGGAAGGTCGGCTCGTCTTAGCCGAAATCCATGATGGGATCTGCGGAAACCATGCTGGCGGACGAGCTCTCATCTATAAAACAACCAGGCAAGGTTTTTTCTGGCCATCACTTCAGAAGGATGCGATCGCCTATGCCAGATCGTCTCATAGGTGTCAAATAATGGGACCAAACATTAAACTCTCCCTCGAGCAGCTCACCTCAATGTACAGCCCATGGCCATTCGCGCAATGGGGCATCGACCTTATAGGTCCCTTACCTACGGCTCCAGGGGCTGTAAGTTCGCCATCGTAGGGGTCGACTATTTCACCAAATGGGCTGAGGCCGAACCGCTCAACAAGATCGGCCAAGAGCAAGTGATCAAGTTTATCTGGAGAAGCATCATATGCCGATTCGGCCTGCCCCAGGCAATCATCTCCGACAATGGAAAACAATTCGACGGCTTAGAAGTCATGCAATTCTGTGAGAAGCGGGGAATCAAAAGGTTGTTCTCGGCTCCCTATCACCCTCAAACGAACGGGCAGGTAGAGGTTGTAAACAAGATCCTCAAACACACAATTAAACCGCGACTCGAATCCAGGCTAGGACGATGGGCAAGCGAGCTCCCAGACGTTTTGTGGTCTTATCGAACGACGACCCGTAATTCAATCGGCGAAACCCCATTCGCCCTCGCCTTCAGAATGGAAGCGGTGATTCCCTTGGAGATCGCCGTCCTCAGCCATCGTACTGAACAAGAGATGACGACCGACAACGATGTAGCCCGACGGATCGACCTCGACATGCTCGAAGAACGACGACTGACCTCAGAAATGAGGAACACAATCCACAAAAGGAGATCCGAGAAGTTCTTCAATTTGAAGGTCAAGGAGACAAGGTTTCAGATGGGCGATCTCGTCCTCAAAAAGATCCAGACCCACACAGGTGTTTTTGGTCCGAACTGGGAAGGCCCTTTCAGGATATCTAAATGGCTAACTTAGGGAGCCTACGAACTTGAACACCCTAACGGTACTCCGGATCAATATCCCTTGAACGCCATGCATCTGAAGAAATACTACCAGTAAAAATTTTGTATTCAGTTTCAACTACCCAATGTACAAGGAATATAAATGAGATTTTTCCTATCCCATCTATTCTGGCGATCGCCCCACCAGGCATATCTCATACCACCGACGATCGTCGTTCATGGCGATCCGAGGTAAAATCAATGCAGCCATGGTCCTGTAGGTCGATGGAACCGACAGCTTCGCCCATGCAAGGTTCCTTCGGGCTGAGATCGCCCGCCCTTCGTTTAAATACGAGGCCGGCGTAGCCAAAGGACCCTCCAAAATGATCAGTGGACATGTTCGCACGTCCTCAAAGTACGTCATCTAACATGATGTACTCGAACAAGGCGACGCGTCCCTACCCCTTCACAACGTATACCATCGATGGTCGTCATCTAACATGCCGACCCGAGGTACAAAGGTGCTTAAAAAGCCGCGGATGTGGAGTTGAATAAACTGACAACGCCCCGTGCAAGGACTCCTCCAGACCAAGATCGCCTACCTTTCGTTTAAATACAAGGCAGGCGCAGCCTAACGGAGGACCCTCACAATAAAGTGAGTCGCGGGATAGGCAATGTCCCTCGCACACAAAGACACGGTTGTGGAGATCGGTCCATCGGACTCTGTGACCGTGCACGATTCCTCAAAATCAGCAAACTGAAGATAGCTCGCCAAACAAACTATTTTTTGTTCCCTTACTTACAATAAGTAAACAAAAACAAGGGGGCAGAGAAGGGGAGCTAATCCTAAATGCGATCGGAAGGAAGGAACCACACCCGATCGGCTTCGCTCAAACACACGCATAACGATCGGAATCGTTTGACAAAATTTACAAGTAAGAATTCCCAAACATGTCAATACATCCAAACGTTCAGACAATCGGTCGGATAAACAAAGACTTTGGAAGCAATCATACACATACTTGTAAAAGTTCGCATGCAAAAATTCAAAGGCGATCATACATGAGAAGACACAAAGTGCAAAAAAGGAATATTGATTCATAACAAAGAGTTCGTACAATATGAAGCCCGAAGGCAATACAAAGAGAAAGAAAAAAATACAAGATACAAGGAAAATAAAGAGATCTCTCAGGGTCCCCCCGGCTGGTCTTCGCCCTCAGGAGGCGAATCGGCATGCGCCCCCCCATCAGCCTCAGGACGAATGAGTTTATCCGGGAAAGGATACCAACTCAAATCGATCCCCGAGTCGACGAGGTCGAGAATCGGCAAAGAAAACTCCGGGTGCAAAGGGTGCTCAAGCTCATAAACCTTGAAGCTCTCCATCAGAGGACCAACCTCGATCCCCACCTTCTTGGCGGCTCTAACAGCATCGGCGTAGGCCACATAATAGGCGAACTCGCCGATGAGAGTCACATTGAGGTAGGGATCGGTCTCGATCGCCTTCAGCTGCCCTTTCAACTCCACGGTCGTTTTCTCAGCTTCCGCCAGCTCGACCACCTTGGCGCCGTTTTCTCCTTTAGCCTTCTCCAGCTCTCTTTTCGCCGCCTCCAGCTCGCTGCTGATCTGATCCACCGTCGCCTTCAGTCCGGCCGCCTCCTCCTGTGAAGCCGCGTGCTTCCGGCGAGTTTCTTTCTCCTGATCACGGAACCGATCGGCAGCCTCCTTGGAGCTGCTCAGCTCTTGCTTCAGTCGGTCGACGTCCTGTTTAGCCCACTTGGCCGCCTCTATGTACTCCTTCTCCATAGACTGGATCCGGTTGGCGTATTCAATGTTCGCGTTCCGGGCGGCCTCGAGGTCGCTATAGAGGCGAGCAGTAGAGGGTCGCCCCTCAAAATCCCTAGCGGCTTGGATGGCCATCGTCCCCGTCTAGAGAGCCATGGCAATGGTCGCCTGCATGGTATCTCCAGATCGCCGACGAGCGATCGCATCGAGATCAGTCGTCCAGGCCTTGGGCAGTGAGTTGATGGCCTTCTGGACGTAAGTAGGGACGTCGAGGGACTTTTTCGGAGCCTTACTCGACAAGAAATCCAGAACCATAGGAGCGACGTCCGGGTCAGCCAGACGGACCCTACAGCGCAAACGAAAGGGACCAAGGAGTTAGTCTATACCTTACTCAAAATGCCTAACTCGGAAAGTTCAACCCAATATTACCTGTTGACCAGCTCGGGATCGCGGCCAAAATAAGGCTTACCCCGAGGAGTTTCAGCCTCGGCAATCGCCACCTTTTTCGAGGAGCCGCCCGATGACTTGGACCCGGACGCCGAGGGCCTAGAGCCTGATCCCTCCATCATCGGAACAGCAGAGATAGGAGCCGCAGCAACCGGAGGCTCCAGAATAGACACGTCCGCCTCAATGGTCGGCAAGGACTCCTCCGACCTCTGTCGCTTGCGGCGCTGGAGTTGTGCCTCTTCTTAAATTTCCCGCTCGGCGACCGGCACCCCAGCGGGCCTCACCACCGGAGCAGGGCAAGACGTCATC
The DNA here is from genome assembly GCA_033398695.1 of Orobanche coerulescens. NCBI lineage: Eukaryota > Viridiplantae > Streptophyta > Magnoliopsida > Lamiales > Orobanchaceae > Orobanche > Orobanche coerulescens. The sequence goes on along the minus strand of CM065815.1, from coordinate 110,265,859 downwards.
GCAGGAACACGACCAGTCTTCTTACCCAGGTGAAGGCGACCGATGAGTCCTGGGTTAGACATGGCGATCTCTGGTGGTAGATCGGTAAAGAGGGGAAAGTGAATCTCTGTCAAAGAAGAAGTACAAACAAGATTAGACATCTACTTAGACGTTATGACCTCCTAGAGACGATCGTCAAGCAAGGAAGAAATAAAATTTATACCTGGAACTCTCAAGTGACGAGGGAAGCGAAAAAATCGAGCCCCCAACCGATGAAGTTCGGCGCCGAGTGAGCGAACGTCTATGAAGGAATCCGGCAAGGCACGAATCCGCTCCCAAACGATCAAGAAATCGAAATGGAGATCGCCGATCGCTGGAACGAGAGGTCCTGCAAAAAGGAAACGAAATTAGATCAGTCCAAGACAAGCTCAATCAAAGGGAGAATTAAAATCCTTACTTGGATTCCTCTCCCAAAAATTGGTAGGAATCTCCAACTCCTCCCCCGGTTTGTCACTCGATGCTGATCGCCACGCTCCGCCGACCCAGCACCATTTTGCCAGGTCGCCGCGGGTCTTGTTCGGAACACCGTAGACCACTCTTCCCATTCGGCCCTGGATATGATTACCGCCGATCGACCCTTTCTGCGCAGCCAGTTTAAATAAATAGTTCATCTCCATCGCAGAAAGAAGGCGGAACAACCGGTGACCGCCAAACAGTGTCAAAGTGCAGTTGACCTGTAGCCAGGCATTCGGCATCAGCTCGAGCGGCGCCAAATTCCAGGCGATCAATAAGTAGGAGATGGCAAACGGCAATGGGAATCGAAAACCGGCCTCCATGATCATCTCACTAACGGCGACCAGACCCTCAGGCGGTTGGTCGGCACGTTCATTTTCCGATGGCACGTGCAGGGAGACGTCAGAGGGAATATAATATTTTGCCCTCCAGCGGTCCAAGTCTTTCCGGGTCGCCGAACTCCGGATCTTACCAAGAGTCCACTGAGACGGGTGATAAGTGGTAATTTTACCACTTATTTCTAGGATTTTATACTAGGTTTTTATCTCGTTTCGTGATTAATGTGCTCGTATTTGGCTTATTTATGATTAGTCGAGCCGTATTACGCGTTTGGGTTGGTTTTAGTGTGTTTGCAGGTTTTTAGAGCCAAAAGGACCCAAAACGAGACAAAGGACCGAGAGTCGAGTCACGAACGGAAGAAACGGATTTTTGCAAGAGACAGACCACCCTATCGGCCCAGCCTATTGGCCGATAGGTGCGTCCGAAAGGTGTTCCTGCCCTACCGAGTGAAGTCGATCGACAAACCAACTATCGGCCAGCCTATCGGCCGATAGGCCAGTCCGATAGGCTGCCCAACGGACTCTCGTATTTTGACGTATTATGACTCTTTTGGATAGATTTTGTTTCCTAGATTAGGGCTAATCGGGAGTTTAACCCCCTTAGGCTATATAAACCTCCTCCTAGACCTAGTTTTACTATCTTGGATGATTCTTTATCATCTTTTGCAATCTTTTACATATTTTGGCAAGATTAATTCTTGGGATACAAGAACTTTTTGGAGGCAGCAACGATTATTGTTTTTCGGAGATTGAAGACTCGGAGTTCATCCGTAAGGGTTGTAATCTCTCTTTTCATATTAATAATATGCATTCTCCATCAATTTCTTGTTTAATTTCAATTATGTCTGGCTAATTCCATTGATTGATTCTAGGGTTAGTAATTTTAATTGATGTTCACATGATGTTCCTTTGATTACCTTTTTACCTTTCATCCTAGGCTTGTGATCAAGATGTGTTAAATCTCATGCTAGATTAAAGGGCCCTTAATCGATGCATGTTAGCTAATTGATTTTGCCCGGAAGGATTAATTAATTAGTGGAGATACTTGATGCACGATATGATTTGATCTTAAGACCTAAGTGGAGTAAGATAAATCATAGATAAATAAGTTGGCGCTTTTTAAGTGATTTAAATTCTTTGAGCCTTAGCGGGAAAAAGGGTTTAAAATTAACTATCTTTCTAGGTTGCCTTGATCGGAATTCTAGATCGGCTGAGTGATTATTTCTAGGATTGAATTAAAATTTGGGGAAAAGGAATCAAGTGAATGGATTGTGTGAACTCAATTAGATGATACTTCCCTAGGATCAATTAACCTTCAACTTGTGATTTTATCTTGCTAATTTGCTTTATTTGCTTGATTTAGATAATTCATCTTTTATTTTATTTTTATTTTTCGATTTTTGAAGTTAGATAATTAGTAACAACCCAAATTTTCGGATTCCTAAATAGCAGTCAAAATTTGAGTAGAGTTACTTCCTTTATTTTCGACACATCAATTCCCTTGGGTTCGACAGCTTGGAATTACTTCGAGGTTTTACAAATTTTAAAATTGATCGTATTTGAAAACCATACTACGTGAATTCTAGCGATCAATTTTTGGCGCCGTTGCCGGGGAATTGATAGAAAACTTAAGGGGATAATTCGAAAAAGAAGAGATTGTTACTTTAGGTTGTTTACTATTATTATTAATATTCGATCTCGTTTCCTCACATCTTGTTTTCTCTTCCTTGTAGGCGGTGCATGATCACAAGATCCCAAGGAAAGGACTTATTTCCTTTGGATCCGGAAATCGAGAAGTCTTTGAGGAGGAAGAAGCAAGAAGCGAGAACCGAGACTATTTCTATACCTTTCGTTGATACCATGGCCGGCATTGTTGACCCACCACGAGAACTCGCTCGTCCCGAGAAGATCCCTTTGAATGCCCGCTTTCGACCTAAGCTGGACGATTATCAAGAAGGAGGTTGGGGGAAGATCGATGCCAACAACTTCGAGCTTAAGCCGTCCCTCATCGCTACAGTGAAGTCTCAAACATACGGAGGAGGAGTTAATGAAGATCCAAACGCTCACCTTGAGTCGTGTTTGGACATATGTGCCACCATCAAGCAAAACGGAGTGCCTCCGGATGTCATTAAGCTCCGCCTATTCCGGTTCTCCTTAGAAGACGATGCGCTAGATTGGTACAAGAGCCTAGATCGGAAGGAAATTGGTACTTGGAGAGAGATGACTCGGTTGTTCTTAGCACAGTTCTATCCTCCCTCGAAGGTGCAAAAACAAATCAACGATATCTTGCAATTCGAGCAATATGAGGATGAATACTTATACGAGGCATGGATCCGATTTAAGAAGCTACTTCGCAAATGCCCACAGCATGGAATTGACAAGGAGGAAATCTACATTCGGTTTTATCGGGGTTTGATGAGGAAGGCTAGAAGAGAGTTGGACTATTCATCGAAAGGGGGATTTCTTGCTAACGATTATGAAGAGGCCAAGAATCTCATCGAGCTAGCGGTCAACAATGATTACGAGGAGGTGACCGATAGGAAGATGACGAGAAGAAAGGTTCCATCCGGTGACGAGGACGCCTACGGTGATTTGAAGGCAAAATTTGAAAGACAACAAAAAGAGCTTGAGATACTAAGAAAGAAGACTTTGGGATTCAATGCAGTTTTTGAAGAGCTAAACGAGCCTATTGCAATTGAGGATGATGTAAATTACGTGCAAGGAGGAAACTTCCGGCAAGGGGGAAATAGGGGAAACTATTATCCGAACAATCGAAACCACCCTAATTTCTCCTATGCCAACCCGAACAATGCTCTCCAGCCACCACCGGGATTTAACGTGAAAAACGGGGTTATTCAAGAGCCGATTGCTAAGACACCGATGGAAGAGATGTTGGAACGGTTAGAGGCAAGTCAAAAAGATTTTATTTATAAAGCAGACAAGAGGTTCGGGGCTCTCGAGCATAGTGTGACATCTATTGGAAACTCAGTGATAGCCTTGACAAAGCAGATGTCGATGGTGGAGACCCAAATGAGTCAAATGGCGAACGCCCAAGCCGGATTTCATAAGCCAGGCCATTTTCCGAGCAGTACCGAGACCAACCCGAAGACGCAACAATGCAACGCAATCGAGCTTCGGAGTGGGACAAGGTACAGTAATCATGGGGCTGAAATTGATAAATCTGGAAACGAGGATGTACTAGAAACGGGAGCCGAGAACGAGAAGGAAGATGAAACGCAGCAGGCCCATCGGCCAAGACTATCGGCCGATAGGCCCACCCGATACCCATACAGAATGCCGGCAGTGGAGCCTATCGACCCCCCTATCGGTCGAAAGGCTCCTGGAAGTTCGAATGTGAAGGATTTTGAGGTAAAAGCTCCATTTCCACAGCGATTAGCCAAGTCAAGATATGATGAAAAGCTTCAACGATTTATCGACATGTTTCAAAAGGTGAATATCAACATTCCACTTCTAGACGCTTTGAGAGACATGCCGGGGTACGTTAAATTCTTGAAAGACGCTGTGGCAAGCAAGAGGAAGTTGGCAAAGTTTGAAACAATACATTTGACAGAGGAGTGTAGCGCTATCATTCAAAACAAGCTCCCGCTCAAGCAGAAGGATCCGGGACGTTTTACTTTGACATGCAAGATTGGCGACCAAACGTTCCGTAATGGGTTGTGTGATCTCGGGGCAAGCATCAATCTTATGCCTCTATCCATCTTTAAGAAGTTGAAGATTGGGGAGATGAAGCCGACTACCATTTCTCTACTCATGGCGGACCGGTCGATCGCTTATCCGAGGGGAATTGTGGAGGATGTGTTCGTTAGAGTCCAACACTTAGTCTTCCCGGCCGATTTCGTAGTTCTTGATATGCCCGAGGACGAGAATCAACCATTGATCTTTGGGAGACCGTTTCTAGCGACGGGGAGAGCACTTATCGACGTCCAAGAGGGTGATCTTACTTTCCGGGTTAATGATCAAAATCTGAAAATTTCCATCTATGACGCGATGAAGAAGCCCGAGGATGCGCCCGAGGAATGTTATGAAATTGAGTCTATTATGCCGCCCCCGACCGACTTGTTGGAGCATTGCATTTCACACTCCATTTACTCACATTCCGATGTTGAAGAAATTTACGAGGATTGGCCAAAGTATGTTCGAATGTTGGAGGTGAACGAGAGTCGATCTAATGAGAGGGATGTATGCTATCTTGATATCAACAAACCCGTTCAAGGGGGAGTTGTCGCTGAAGACCCGTAATGAATGAGGTATCGTCTAGCTAAAGACGTTAAACGTAGCACTTGTTGGGAGGTAACCCAACGTATGTATATTAGTTCGTTTTATTCGTTTGTTTTCGATTTTTCGTTTGCGTGATTTTTGTAGTTTCTAGTTTCATAGTAGCTTTGTTAGTTTTGTTAAGTTCTAATCCATGCACGCCGAGTTTTGGATACTTGCAGGTCTTTAATCGCCATATCCAAGCAAAAACGGGACCAAGTTTGCGAACCAGAAAAAGTTGAAAAATTTTTTTGAGACAGACAATCCTATCGGACGAGCCTATCGGCCGATAGGTCCGGCCGATAGGCTGAGTAAAATTAAAAAAAATTACATGTTGCAAGCAGTGGTCGATAGGCAGACCCTATCGACCGATATCCCACCCGATATGAGGTACGTAAGTTTCAGTAGTTCCTATCGGCCTAGCCTATCGGCCGATAGGCCTGACCGATAGGACATACCCGGCCCAGTACCCGCTTCGACCCGGTTGATTAATACCCCTCTTAAACACCTTCACCACCCGATTTTCTCACACACTTACATACTTATCGGCCGATAGAACACAAGAAGCGATTTCTTTCTACTTTTCTTCCTTCAAAACTCGATCAAGGTACCTAATTTCGACTCTTAATCCTCTTGTTTTTCAATTCTATACATGTTTTGAAGCACTTTGACGGATTCTTTTTGGAGTTTTGTTGAATTTCGAATTGGGGATCCACTTTTTGGGGATTTTGTTAGACTTTGATGTTCTTTGAATTTTATGCCCGATTGTTGATAGAATCTTGATGGAAACATGTTATCTATGCTTGATTGTTCATGGGTACTTCGAATTGGGGGACTATTTGATGAAATTGAACGAATTTTAAAAAAACTCCCAAATTGGAAGAACCCTAATTTCGAAATTATTGAAATTGGGTAAATTTGTTGAATTGAATTGTTAATTGGGATTGATATGAGTTGAATTGTTAATGAATTAGATTTGATTGGAGAGAATTTGTCCTAATATGATCGTAGTGTGTTGTTTTGTTATTGTGGGTGGTGATTTTGATCCTTTGAATATGAAATGGGGGAATCTAAGTTTGGGGGAGGTTGTGTGATTTGTGATTGTAGTATATGGCTGTCGGGTCTATGATTTTGATGTTTATTGGACGTTATAGGGCTCTTAGTTGATATTGTGGGATTATTGGATTATGTCGACGCTTATTGAATGGTTGCATTATGAGTTGCTTATTGGATTTTGATTGGATGGTTGTTTTGTAGGAACTTTGAAATGGGAAAGCAAAGCAAGAAGTCGAAGCCGAGTACGGCCGGAAGGTCTAAGGCAACCACAGAGAAGGAAAAGGCTCCGACGAAGGTAGTGCCGGCTATTCCGATCCTACCGCACTCGACCAAGAAGTTCAAGCCGAGATTAGTGGCGAGTCTAAAAGAAGGTGGTCGCACCTTATCGGAATGTCACACAAGCATTGCCGATTTTTGCATGAGGAGACGGCTCGGGGTATGGGTATATACGATGATATTATGTTACTAGCGAGGCAGTGCGGGTTTGAGAGCATTTTTCGGGCAAACTATCTCGCTTACCACGTGCTCACCGTGGAGTTTCTGTCCACACTTGAGGTTTTTAGGGAGAACGGAACTCCGGCATCTATTCGCTTCAACCTCGACAACATAGAAAGGGAGCTCTCGGCCGACGAAGTTAATGCCATTATCAACGGGGCCGAGGACGGGTCATTCCAGCAGGGCGATCATGCCAAAGAAAACTTAGAGCTGTGGTCGAAGATGATTTACCGCAGGGAGGAGACACTTCTCATTTATAATCCGACGTATGCCAAGGCCTCTTCGATCAGGAACCCAGTTCTCCGTTATATCCACCGTCTGTTCACCTCGACGATTTTGAGCCGTACCGATTCGGGGACGTGCTTGTCCACTGATCTTCACCTTTTATGGTCGGCCTTGAATGGTACACGGAAGCACGCCGGATGTTTTCTGATTGAGCACATGGAGAAACAAGCCCGGCTGACCGGGAAGCAGAGGATTGGGATTGGGGCGTTCGTGACCCCTATCGCGGAGCATCTTGGGGTGCACATTAGAGGAGAGCCGGTGTCCCGAGACATCTATTTGGATAGACCGACACTACAGAGGCAAGAGATGCTTGCCTTCACCGAGGGGTTCGACTGGAAATTGCACGGTCGGAACAAAACCGTGTCCCTCTTCCGACTCCCCTCTCCGACCTTGACTTCTGTGATGGGCGACGCGCCCGATGTATATGCGAGGTGGAGTATGAGCTCCGAGGCTCATTTGGCACTTATCCGACCGTTGGATGCGTCTCGTAAGAGGCAACGCCGGGAGGTGACCATTGATGAGCCGTTCTTGGAGGGAGCCGAGGAGGAGCTGGATGATATACCCGAGGGGGGTAGCCGTGATGAGATTCCCACCGGTGGAGGTAGTAGTTTTCAGATGAGAGCTCCGGATTTTGATGCTTTTGAGTCGAGATTTTTTGAGAGAGAGAGAGATGCACGAAGAGAGTATGCAGGCGCAAGATAATTACCATTTGGTGAGTATGCGTTCTTTGACAACCGAGTTTGGTTCTTTGGGAACTCGGCTGGGCGAGGTTGAGACTCGGGTGGGTGTTGTTGCCACTCGGGTCAATGAGTTGTACGAGCTCGTGGAGAAACGAGCCGAAGAGGATAGAGTGTGGCGACAGGAGGAGATTGCTTGGAGGGAGCAAGAGAGGAAGAGGCAGGAAGATAGGTGGGCCCAGGAGGACCACTACAACCGAATGCTACACGAGATGTACCACTTTGCTCCTTTCCCCAATTCACATGCCCGCTATGATCCGAGCTCGCCGACAAACCCGCCATTTCCGCCACAGTGATCAGGTACTCCGTTAACAAAGCCACTCCTTACTCTTTTCAAACTTATTCCTCCTTTGGGATGCGAAATAAGTTTGGGGGGGGGGGAGAAGTGCGGCTTTGTTAATTTCTTTACGTGTGAGTACCTTGTTTGCCTTGTATCTTTATTTGCTTGTGTTGGTGCCCGTTGTTTTTATTTGTGCTTATCATATTGGTGTTGCGTGGTTTTGGCTTTTGTTGCTTAGTTTTTAGTTTTTTTTTTATGTTCATTTTCGTTTGGTGTGTTTGCTAGTTTCTATTTTTTTAGGTCGTAGTAGTGTTTTGCTTTCGTGTTTGCTTTTATTTGCTTTTCGTTGTTTGCTTTGAGGCCTTGCTTGTCTTAGTTTTTCTTTATTCGTGAATTTTTCGTGCTTCTATTTGTGTGATACCGATGTTACGACACTGTTTTTCTCTCTGAAGAAACGGTCGAGTTTTAGTCGAGTTGTAGTCAGTTATTTCTGTTTTGCATAGTATTCATTTAGGTCCAAAATTTTTCGTGATTGTAGAGGTCTTGGCAGATAAGAGACGATACATACTTGTTTTAAAATCACCGTCAATACGTTTGGTTACATCTTCCGGATAGTGAGTCATACTGTTTCTTTAGTCGTGTTGGCACTTAGATTGAGTTTAGAATCGGTCAGTTTTTCCCAAAAGTCGAGATAATGTTGTTCTATGAAGGGAAGTCTAGTAACCGGGGGCATTCGCGTGACCCGTTGTTTACCCTCGCGTAAAACGACGACCCTGATTAGACTAGTGATTTAGATATTTCACATGTGCCAATGATAGGGAGCCTAGTAACCGAGGGTATTCGCGTGACCCGCTGTTTACTCTCGCGTAAAACGGCGACCTTGATTCGGACATGCGGAAATTATATATTCGAGTTGTTTCTCCGCTGTAGACGGGAACTTAGTAACTAGAAGCATCCATGTGCCCCATGAGTGTCTTTTACGTCAAACGGTTTCCTAATACATGAGAATGGAAGTTCCACCCTAGGATTACCCCGATGAAACATCCCGAGATCCTAACCTAGTGGTCAACTCGAATCAAATTCTTGAACATATATTTAAGGGAATCTGTCAGGGTTTATTTGTTATGAAACTCGTGAAAATTGTGCCACTAGGCGTATAGCAGGACGATCTAGCTTGTTTATTTTAGCCTTTCATATTGTGGTCGATTTGACTCACGTTTTGTTAATCTTTGAGTGGATGTTCTTCATGAACGAGTGATTAGGGCGAACTTGATTACTTTGCGGAATCATTATTACGAGTGCAGCTCATTTATTACGACACTCGGATTATTTAGAGAGAATTACAGGATAGTATTGATTAGGTTGAACACTATGAGTTGCACGATGATTCACGACATTCTTTTCTTTTCTTTTTGTTGTTCGGACGAACAAGGCTTAAGTTTGGGGGGGTTTGATAAGTGGTAATTTTACCACTTATTTCTAGGATTTTATACTAGGTTTTTATCTCGTTTCGTGATTAATGTGCTCGTATTTGGCTTATTTATGATTAGTCGAGCCGTATTACGCGTTTGGGTTGGTTTTAGTGTGTTTGCGGGTTTTAGAGCCAAAAGGACCCAAAAGCGAGACAAAGGACCGAGAGTCGAGTCACGAACGGAAGAAGCGGATTTTTGCAAGAGGCAGAGACCACCCTATCGGCCCAGCTATCGGCCGATAGGTGCGTCGAAAGGTGTTCTGCCCTACCGAGTGAAGTCGATCGACAAACCAACTATCGGCCGACTATCGGCGATAGGCGATCGATAAGTGCCCGCCATGGACTCTCGTATTTTGACGTATTATGACTCTTTTGGATAGATTTTGTTTCCTAGATTAGGGCTAATCGGGAGTTTAACCCCCTTAGGCTATATAAACCTCCTCCTAGACCTAGTTTTACTATCTTGGATGATTCTTTTTCATCTTTTATCATCTTTTGCAATCTTTTACATATTTTGGCAAGATTAATTCTTGGGATACAAGAACTTTTTGGAGGCAGCAACGATTATTGTTTTTCGGAGATTGAAGACTCGTAGTTCATCCGTAAGGGTTGTAATCTCTCTTTTCATATTAATAATATGCATTCTCCATCAATTTCTTGTTTAATTTCAATTATGTCTGGCTAATTCCATTGATTGATTCTAGGGTTAGTAATTTTAATTGATGTTCACATGATGTTCCTTTGATTACCTTTTTACCTTTCATCCTAGGCTTGTGATCAAGATGTGTTAAATCTCATGCTAGATTAAAGGGCCCTTAATCGATGCATGTTAGCTAATTGATTTTGCCCGGAAGGATTAATTAATTAGTGGAGATACTTGATGCACGATATGATTTGATCTTAAGACCTAAGTGGAGTAAGATAAATCATAGATAAATAAGTTGGCGCTTTTTAAGTGATTTAAATTCTTTGAGCCTTAGCGGGAAAAAGGGATTAAAATTAACTATCTTTCTAGGTTGCCTTGATCGGAATTCTAGATCGGCTGAGTGATTATTTCTAGGATTGAATTAAAATTTGGGGAAAAGGAATCAAGTGAATGGATTGTGTGAACTCAATTAGATGATACTACCCTAGGATCAATTAACCTTCAACTTGTGATTTTATCTTGCTAATTTGCTTTATTTGCTTGATTTAGATAATTCATCTTTTATTTTATTTTTATTTTTCGATTTTTGAAGTTAGATAATTAGTAACAACCCAAATTTTCGGATTCCTAAATAGCAGTCAAATTTTGAGTAGAGTTACTTCCTTTATTTTCGACACATCAATTCCCTTGGGTTCGACACCTTGGAATTACTTCGAGGTTTTACAAATTTTAAAATTGATCGGATTTGAAAACCATACTACGTGAATTCTAGCGATCAACGGGTCGGCGGCCTGAAACACCGTCCGCTTCACACGTTCATAAGTATGAGCGGCGGAGTAAGCTTCAAAGTCAAATTCCGGACAGGGTCCGGCGATCCCCTCCATAATCTTGGTGAAAGCCACATAGGCGGGGCCAAATACACTCTCCCGTTCCCAAGTTATCCGCATCAGTTCGTCCTCATCTGCCGGTGAGCCCCCCTGCTCTGCCGTCGCCGCCGTTCTCGCCACTTCGGTCTCGTTGAAGAGCTCTTCGAGTTCTGCGGGTGCAATCCCCGCACGAATAGCCTCAACGGCCGTTTCCATATCAACTCCCACGGGAATCTCCACCCGGTCAGGCGAAGCCGCGGCGGCGGAAGTGCTTCCGGCCTCGAAGGTCTTATATCCTCCCGACATATTCTTAAAAAGTAAAGGGAGAAAGAAGATTGGTTTTCTTACCTAAAGAAAGGAAGACGATCTGCACAACAAAGCTTCGAAAATTTCTACAGAGTTTCAGCAAGAAGGCAAGGACGCGTGAAGAGTAAAAATGGAGTAGCCCTAGCCCCTTTTATAGATGGAGGTGGGGGTCTCTATGCAAATAGGGGAAAGTCCGAGGGCTGGAGTACAACCGTCAGTGGGGGGGACACCATAAATGCTGCCCTCGAATCCCGCGTACGCGTATTTTCGAGGGCACGCCTGGCGACAAGTCTGACAAACCGTCGGACTCCCCCAACAGTAGCGCGACGCGTGTCCTTGCAACGTTTTGAGAGCCCGCTTTCATTTCCCGCTGCTCCCAGCGCAAAAGGAGATCGTCCAAATTTGAAATCAGATCGCCCGATCGTCAAGACATTGGCGATCGCCAACTGTGCCACCTCACCTCGTGTTTTCAAACATCGAAGCGAGCTGGGGGGCAATTGTTGTGCGGCGATTATTACGCCTCGATGGCGATCGGCATAACGATCAGAGAGCCAGCCATAGAAGACTTACTCTGGGCGAACGCCCAGAGATCGACACTTATGGCAATTGTCTCTTGGTACCCAGCGATCGTCTTTTGATATCTGGCGATCGTCTTTAATGTGTGAACCAGAGACGATCGTCTCGTGCCACGTATGGATCCAACATCCGTCAAAGTCGTCGAAGACCGAATCTTGGACGGTGTCCCACATGCGTATATTCAAAGGGCGCCTACAAATAGGACCCTTGACCCCAGCCTGTCACCTATCTCACCTACCTACAGGGCCGCCGAAAGGTACAAAGTGGGTCCTCCCAGACGGCGACCCGGGACGCGTCTTTGGTTTCTATTAGCTCGCCACAGTAGCCACAGCGGCCCAGCACTTTAAGGGAACGGCCCCACGTGACGGGACGATCGGCCATCTTATTATAATATAGAAAAACGGCGGTCGCCCGCGATCGCCAGAGAAGTCCCAGCAACCTTGTCTCCTATAAATAAGGGACAAACAACAGTGGCTAAGGAGAGGCGATTTTACCGTGAATACAGAGCAAATACACACAGAAAGAGAACCAAGGACTCATCTGGAAATCACTTATACATTCATAGTGATATTCATATACACTTATCATACATCCCAAGCAAGAACTCACAGATCTACATATCTGGTTCTTCCGGCAATCTACACGCTCTACAACTTAGATAACTAGAAGTCTTTACACTCATTGTAATAGATTCTAACATTAATACTTGTACTCGACAGTATATTTATTAATAACATCTCGCGAGAGCATTCAAGCCCGGGATTAACAACCCCGGCAAATCTTGTGTTATCTATTCTCTCACGGAAGTGTTCTCGCATTTGTTTGTTACTCGATCATTCCAGTAATACTATCTTCGAATAATATTTTGGGTAACAACAACAAGCAAATAATAAACTAAACTATCAAGACTTTTGACAAAGATTGTAAACAACACATGCTTGGCTTCTTCCTCCTTCATTTCGGCCGTGGGGTACTTGAAGGGATGAGATAATCATCTTTCTCATGTGATATCTTTGTAAGATAAGGACTTGAACATGAAAGGGACTTCTTGGCATCTTCTTCTTCATGTGGTTCGGCCGATTTGTCTTCAAAGGAGTGGAGTGAATCAAATCTCTATCCTTGATCTTGATATGGTGGACTTTGAAAATGAAACCAAATATTAAAGTAGTGGGGACAAAAGATCCTTCATGGATGCATGTCACAATCGGCCGAAATCTTCCCCAAATGGCCGATTTTGTATGCATGAACATGCATACGTATGCATGTTTTGATACATCTAAGTTATCTCAGTTCCGATTATTAAGATCGTTCCCATTTCCGCATTTGTTTTCTCACCGAAGTACGTAGGTGCATGTGCATGCAACGTGGTATCGTCACCTACGTCAATTCTTACTTCGCTTACTTCGTTTGGAAACGTCATAATCGCATCATCCCCTCCCCCTTTGAAAGGAATTGACCTCAATTCAATGATTCCCTCGTCGTCAAGGTAAGCAGATAGATCGCCCACGTTAAAAGTGGCATGTACCCCATAATCGCCTAGAAGTTCTACTTTATACGCATTGTCGTTCACTTTACCCACGATTTTGTAAGGTCCCTCGGCCCTCGGCATAAGCTTGTTCTTGCGTTTGTTAGGAAATCTCTCTTTTCTTAAGTGTACCCAAACCAAGTCGCCTACTTTGAATAGTCTCGGTTTTCTATGATTGTTGGATTTCCATTTGTATGCGTCATTCACCTCTTTGATTCGATCATGTATTTGTCCGTGCAACTTGATCATCGATTTAAGTTTCGATTCCGCATCTTTGTGTACCAACTCGTCCTTCGGAAATGGAATCAAGTCTAAGGGTATATAAGGATTTAACCCGTAAACGACTTCAAAAGGAGAATGTGCCGTAGCATGTGTAGGGGATCGGTTATAGGCAAATTCCGCATGATCAAGTTTCACGTCCCAATCCTTTTGCATTTTATTCACAAGTCCTCGCAACAACGTTCCTAACGTTCGATTTGTGACTTCGGTTTGACCATCGGTTTGAGGATGGTGTGAAGTGCTAAATAAGAGCTTTGTACCCACTTTCCTCCATAAAGTATTCCAAAAATAGCTAAGGAATTTCGAATCCCGATCCGAAACAATAGTCTTCGGAACTCCATGTAAACAAACCACCTCTCGGAAGTATAAATCGGCCACGTTCCTTGCGTCGTCGGTTTTGTGGCAAGCCACGAAATGAGCCATTTTTGAGAACTGATCAACAACCACCATAATAGCATCTTTACCTCGTTGAGTACGGGGTAAAGCGACAATAAAATCCATTGACACATCTTCCCACGATCTTTTTGGAACTGGTAGAGGCATATACGATCCCGGTTTGAACGAACTCTTTGAGATGTGACATGTTACGTATTTACTTAAAACATTGTAAACGTCATTTAGCATTTTAGGTCAAAAGAAATGTTCTTTTAGTACTTCTAATGTTTTAGCCATGCCAAAATGTCCTGCTAAACCTCCTCCGTGAGCCTCCCGGACCAATAATTCCCGAACCGCCTGTTTTGGAACACAAAGCCTATTCCCTTTAAATAGGAAATCATCTTGTAACATGAACTCCCCGAACGGACCAGATTTCCAACTAGTAAAAATTTCTCCAAAATCCGCATCATTTTCATAACACTCCTTCAACATTTCGAAGCCAAGTAACCGAACCTCCAGAGTAGAAAGTAAAGCATACCTCCTAGATAACCCATCCGCAACGACATTGCTTTTACCGTCTTTGTACTTGGATGAAAAGTGAAATGATTGTAGGAATTCCACCGACTTGGCATGCCTCGGACTCAGTTTATGTTGTCCGTTAATGTACTTCAATGATTCGTGGTCCGAGTGTAGAATAAAATGCTTCGTTCGTAAGTAATGACTCCAATGATCAAGGGGCCGTACGATAGCATAGAATTATTTATCGTAAGTACAATAATTCAACTGAGCTCTGTTCTACTTCTCCGAAAAGTAAGCGATAGGTCGTTTACCTTGAATAAGAACCGCTCCAATTACAACTCCGCTAGCATTACATTCAACTTCGAATGGTTGAGTAAAATCGGGTAGTGTTAGAATCGGTGCTTCGCATAATTTGGCCTTTAACTTCTCGAAAGCTCCTTGGGCAGCCCCATTCCATACAAATGGTCCCTTTTTAAACACTCCATTATCGGACTTGAAATGGTGCTAAAGTCTCGAATAAACCTCCGGTAAAAAGAAGCAAGTCCGTGAAATGATCTCACTTCCGTCATGGTCGTAGAGGTCGACCGAGACTTAATTGCTTCGATTATTGTTTGATCAATCGCCACCCCGTCCTTCGAAATGACATAGCCAAGAAAGACTATACTTTCGACTAGGAACGAACACTTCTCTTTTTTTCCATACAATTTTTGGTCCTTCAAGGTTTCGAAGATTAGCCTTAAGTGCCCGAAATGTTCTTGTAGTGATTGACTATAGATTAGAATGTCATCGAGATATACAACCACGAACTTCCCCAGAAATGGTTTAAGTACTTCGTTCATCAATCTCATGATGGTACTAGGCGCATTTGTAAGACTGAACGGCATAACGGTCCATTCATATAATCCATTTTTCGTTTTGAAGGCCGTCTTCCACTCGTCACCTTCTTGCATTCGGATTTGATGATATCCGCTTCGTAAATCAACTTTTGAAAAGATCACCGAACCATGTAGTTCGTCTAACATGTCATCAAGTCTTGGGATAGGGAACCGATACTTGACAGTGATATTGTTCAAGGCCCGACTATCCACACACATCCGCCAAGAACCATCTTTCTTAGGGACAAGTAAGACCGGAACCGCACACGGACTCAAACTCTCCCGGACATACCCGCGGTCCAAAAGCTCTTTGACTTGTCTTTGTAACTCCTTTGTCTCCTAGGGATTACATCTATAAGCGGCTTTATTAGGAAGTGGTGCTTCCGGTATAAGATCGATTTGGCGTTCGATACCGCGAATAGGTGGTAAACCCGACGGTAATTCTTCGGGAAAAACATCCTCAAATTCGTGTAACAACACATCTAACTCTCCTCCGTTTTTTACTCCCATGTCTCGTCCCATGTCTCTTTAAACATCACCAAATATACTTGCTCCCCGTCATTAATGGCATGTTCCATTTCTCTTTTGCTGGCAAGCATGGTAAGTTTCGGTTTCTCCACTCGACTAGAACTCATCGAACAGACAGCTTGTGGGAAAATTGGTTTGAGCACAATCTTCTTTCCTTTGTCTTGTAATTCATATTCATTACTCCGACCTCGATGTAAAACATCTTGGTCGAACGTCCATGGTCGTCCCAAAAGTATGTGGCATGCGTCCATTGGGAGTACGTCACATAACACATCGTCTCCGTATGATCCCATAGTTAAGTTGACCCGTACTTGTCTTGACACCTTCACTTTACTTCCGTCATCAAGCCGGTGTAAAGCATACGGTCTTGGGTGAGCCATAGTGGTTAGCCTGAGTTTGGTAACCATTTCGTTTGAAGCTACTTTCGTGCAACTCCCTCCGTCTATTATCAAGCTACACCACTTTTCTCCGACTTTGCATTTGGAATGAAAAATTTGGTCTCTTTGCTCCGTATCACTTGGAATGATTTTGGTATGTAGTGCTCGAAGCACTAAAGCAGTATCATATTCCGGAGCGTCATAAGTCTCGCAATCCTTATTCTCTTCCTCGGCCTCCATTTTAAACACGTCACTAAGGCCTTCCTTCTCGTCCTGGACTAAAAGTTCATCTCGGACCGCAAGAGCTTCTCTTAAAGTGACCACCCTTTTATTTGGACATGCATTTTGATAGTGACCAAATCCTTGACATTTAAAACATCGTACTTCAGCCAAGCTCGTTTT
Organism: Orobanche coerulescens; assembly: GCA_033398695.1. Lineage (NCBI taxonomy): Eukaryota > Viridiplantae > Streptophyta > Magnoliopsida > Lamiales > Orobanchaceae > Orobanche > Orobanche coerulescens. Next base: position 110,249,156 of record CM065815.1, on the reverse strand, counting down.
CTTGGAAACGTGAGGAACCTTCGGGGCCGGGGTAGGGACTTGAAAAGGTACGGTAGGTTTCGTAGTCGAACTTGAGCCGGCACTTGCATTTCCGAATTTGTATAGGAATTCGGGTTTGGTAAACTTCAACTTGTTTTGAGCTTCAATTTTTATGCATAGTCCGCATAAAGTTTCAAAATCTCCGTATGGGTATAATTCCACCGTATTTGCAATGTTTCAGTTTAGGCCGCGTAAGAAGCGTGACATTCTTTGTTCTTCATTTTCTTCAAGTTCTCCCATTAAGGCCAAGCCTTCAAATTCTTCGATGTATTCTTACACACTTAGTTTCCCTTGTACGAACTCCGCAATTTTTCGGTATAAGGTTAACCGATGTGATGTCGGGACATACCTTTTACGTAGTTTTTTCTTCAAAGAATCCCAAGAACGGATTTTCTCTTTTCCCGCACGAGCTCGTTGTGTTTTCACACCCTCGAACCATAAGGAAGCGCCCTTCCCTAACTTGAGAATCGCATATTTGCAACGTTTCTCATCGTTAAGGTGCTTGAAGTCGAACATACGTTCAATCTTCCTCTCCCACTCCAAGTAAACTTCGAGATTAGTACCTCCGACAAATTCCAGAAGTTCATTTACTTTGAATTCATCCACATGACGCGGTGAATGTGCGTCATAGCCTCCTCTTCTAGCTTGAAAACGTGGTTCTTGTAAGTTTTGTAGTGCCTCACGTAGTTTCTCCATGAAATCGTCGGAAAAAACCATGATAAGATAGCTTTGACAAGAAAATCGCCAAGAGAATTTAGCCAAGGAAATAACCTTGGTCTCCGATGACACTAATGATACGAATTACGTATGAAATTGTACTTAAACTCGCAAGGAAATGCAGCGGAAATATTTTGTTACCTCACAACACTCGATATGTGTAACACTCGTAAGAATTAACCGAAAGTAGGGCAATTCGGCTTACGTAAACAAGATAATTATGAAAGTAAATTATCAAACTAAACCTATAGTTTGATAAAGCAATCTCTCCTCAAGACCTATTGAGAATCGATTAAAATTAAAACTCGAAGACGCGTCGAATTATAATCAAGTTGTGCTGAAAATCATTCAACAAGCATACATGTACAATGTATTTAGTTTTTTCAAGCTTCCAAAGTGTTTATTAAAGTTTGAGGATGAGGCTAATATATAGCCATTACACTACTAATCAGTTCAAACAAGATCACACAAAATCAAGCTAAAAGACAAGCAAATAATAAACTAAACTATCAAGACTTTTGACAAAGATTGAAAACAACACATGCTTGGCTTATTCCTCCTTCATTTCGGCCGTGGGGTACTTGAAGGGATGAAATAATCATCTTTCTCATGTGATATCTGTAATATCCGGGGATAATTTTTTTTTTTTCGTGTTACTGTTGAGTTGTACATATTCATTTGGAATTGTACAAGTGTTGTTGTTTTGGACTGATACAATGTATATTGTATTGGAATATTTCGGGATCGAAATATTATACTTGTCGTCGGGTTGGTCTCGTCGTTTGAATGTTGGTTGGAGAGTTTGGATTTTTGGCTAAGTTCATAGCCTTAGCGTACGCTACGGATGTAGCATTACGTACGCTAGCGTGTTGCTATTACGTACGTTATGCCTGTAAGGTTACGTACGTAATGCTTGGTAGGTGGCAAGAACCTTCCTCGTAGTCACTTTCGGCCTGTGGGTCCCGAGCATCTTCCGATCGGATATCACTATTGCAGTCAACGGACCCTTACGTACATTAAGAGGTGAGCTCTACGTACGTAATGCAGGTCTTGTTAACTTACGTAATAAGTTCTTGTTTACGTACGTTAAGGCCTTCGTATTTTAGTCCAGTTAGTTCTGGATTTTTCATTACGTACGTTAATGTCATGGCATAGCGCACGTAATGTCTCTTACGTACGTTAACCGTAGTGTATAACGTACGTAATGAGTTTGTCAGTCTATTTATGTTAGCTTCATATTTCATTTCCTCACGAACCAAAACACAATTTCTCTCCCTAGAATCGTCCGTTTGGACTTGTTATTGATGTTTAGAACCTTCCAACTCGATCTTGATCATCCTTGCTTGGATTGAATCTTGAAGTTGGTAGCTTGTTGGTGCTCCTTTGGTGTTTGGAGGCTTCTTCTTGTTCTTCTTTGGTAAGTTTCCTCAATCTCTTGTTCTTCAAGTGATTTTCGAGTTTTTGTTGTTGTTTTCTTCGGGTATTGCTTGATTAATGGAGTATATCATGATTCTTCATGGTTTTGATAAACTTTGATGAAGAACATGATGGTATTGCTTGAGTTGGATTATGTTCTTGATGTTTTAGATTGTTTGGAGGTTTTTGATCATGTCTAGGAAGGATTATGTTAAGATTGTTATATGATTAACATAATCTTGAGCTGATTATTGTTGTTGGTGGTGTTCTTGAAATATTTTAACCATTTTAGTAAGGATTTATGATGATTTAGGAGATGATTATCATAATTTGTAAATGGTTGAGTGAATCTTGTTGTTCAATCCGAATTCATGATGTATTGATGAAGGATTTTTGTTTCAGACATCCTGATTATTGAGTTGATGATGTTCTTGGGGTGATAATGATAATATTGATAATATTATCATTGTAGGAGGATCAACTTGATGATATTGGTGATATTATCATTTTCAGATGTTTGTTTTGATGATTGTTCTTAAGTGAATCTTGTTGAATGGATTTCACAAGTGTTAAGAATTTAATGATCATGTTAATTGATCATCGAGGTGTTAGAGGATGTTAGAATTCATAGTTGTGAACTATGATATTCGTTCGTGCGGTGTGATCGATTCGTGTTTGAATCGGGCTTTGTCCTTGTCGTTTTTTTCTATTGATTTTGTGTTTTTGAATGAATCGTTTTCATTCAAGGTTGTTCGAGTGTTGTGATCGTCGGGAGGCGCCGTTCGTCGTTTCGTGCCAGGACGTTGATCGTGGAAGGACTTTCTCGCCTTCGGTTTGAGGCAAGTTTTATACTTGTACTGGTCAATGATATTGATGTTATCATATATGTATATGAATGTATTGTATCATTTCGAGACTTAGTCGCTTCGTGATTTGTTGATATTCGGGAATTGTTTGATGCAATACCCTTCGGTGATTATGCCAGATGTGATTGTTATTCGTTAACGGCCGGTTTAAGGCATTGAGATTCTTGTTGTCGATAGCTGGTTTGCGGCATCGATGTATCGATTATTATTGTTGAAGTTAATGTCGTTCTGAGGCATCGTTGAATCGTTATTATCGAATTGGAACTGTTGCTATCATGTTGCATTGGCCGATTGAAGGCATTTGATATATTCGTTTATCATATCTGTTTCGGTGGTCGGTTTAAGACGCCGGGACATCTATTCTACCGTATCATTGGTTTTCGATTAACCGTTCTAAGGTAATCGATGTATTTAATTGGGATTATCGAAGATAATTCCCATCCGTTGTATCATTGGTTATCGATTAACCGTTCTAAGGTAATCGAGGTATTGAATTGGGATTATCAAAGTTAATTCCCATCCGTTGTATCATTGGTTATCGATTAACCGTTCTAAGGTAATCGATGTATTGAATTGGGGTTATCGAAGATAATTCCCATCCGTTGCATCATTGGTTATCGATTAACCATTCTAAGGTAATCGATGTATTTAATTGGGATTATCGAAGATAATTCCCATCCGTTGTGTCATCGTTATCGATTGACCGTTCTAAGGTAATCGATGTATTGAATTGGGACGGTCAAAGATAGTTCCACCCATTGAGTTGTTGTGAATTGGCCATTCCAAGACAGTCGAGGTATTTGAATTGGGACCACCATGGACAGCGCCCATCCATGAGTTGTTGTTGTCGTGTTGGCCGACTCAAGGCAGCACGCTATCATTCTTGTGAATTTGGTAATCTTGGGATCGTTACTGTTGTGATTAATTATGTTTTGGAGGCTAGTCTCGGCTAGTGCTCGATGGGTAAGCTTGGGGTTGAACCTTCACGGTTGGTTTCCCAACACCTACAGTTCAGTAGGTCACGGTCATGTTAATGATCTTATTATGGGTAAGCTTGGGGCTTGAACCTTCGTGGTTGGTTTCCCAACACCTACAGTTCAGTAGGTCACGGTCATGTTAATGATCTCATTATGGGTAAGCTTGGGGCTTGAACCTTCGCGGTTGGTTTCCCAACACCTCTGATTCGATGAGTCACGGTCACCGGGTGATCTCATTATGGGTAAGTCTGGGGCTTGAACCCTCGCGGTTGGTTTCCGGCACTGCAATTCAGTCACGGTCATTGGATGATCTCATTGTGATACGGCTTCATGCCGTGGCTTCGCCCTCATTGTGATACGGCTTCGTGCGTGGCCCGGCCCTCATTGATCTGACTTGGGCTATTTTCGCCGGGCCATTGTGGTGGTAGCGGCTTGGTGAGTGACATTCGGTATTATGATGGTAAACAGACTTTGGGGTCGTTATTAGGCCATTATGATGTATCGGTATTCCTGTTGGAGCCTTCGGGCATTGTGATTCGTATCTATTTCAGTGTTTGGCTTGGTTTACCTTCGGGTGATGTATTGTTGTGTTCTGTATTGATGATTCGCCGTTGGGAACTTGTGTTCTAACCTGTTGAGCAGTTATTGATCGTATGCCGTGGGCATAGTATTCCACGAATGCTCGATTCTTACTTTGATTTGTGAGCATCTCGTATTACCATTACTATACTATTCATTCTGCCCTTTGGATGCATATCATGTTGTACATGTATTTGGTAATCATTATCTGGATGGCCCGGCCCAGTGGCGGAACATGTTTTCATGTTTTAGGTGTTTGCGAGGAGAGAGTTGAGACACAGGGGCATGACGGTGCCGACGAGGCATTCGAGCGATACTATTCCGAGATGTTTTGGTGTTCATGCCAGTCAGACAGTTGGAGTACTCCAGTTTTGTTCAGTCTTTGTCATTTTGTATTATCCGATCAAGGCTCGTGGATGTTGTTGTATCTTATTTTGGCCATGTAGGCCCACTATTGTCTTTGAAATTCCATATCGGAATAATATGTTGGATGTCAGTGTAGGGATTGTAATTCCCCTTTTGGTCAGTTAATTGTATTTTTGGTCGTGTTAGCCTGGTGGATCTCCTGGTGTGGGGTCCACGGCGCTGTAATGACCCAATGGGATTTGGGGGTGTTACAATATCTTTGTAAGATAAGGACTTGAACATGAAAGGGACTTCTTGGCATCTTCTTCTTCATGTGGTTCGGTCGATTTGTCTTCAAAGGAGTGGAGTGAATCAAATCTCTATCCTTGATCTTGATATGGTGGACTTTGAAAATGAAAGCAATTATTAAAGTAGTGGGGACAAAAGATCCTTCATGGATGCATGTCACAATCGGCCGAAATCTTCCCCAAATGGCTGATTTTGTATGCATGAACATGCATACGTATGCATGTTTTGATACGTCTAAGTTATCCCAGTTCCGATTATTAAGATCGTTCCCATTTCCGCATTTGTTTTCTCACCGAAGTACGTAGGTGCATGTGCATGCAACGTGGTATCGTCACCTACGTCAATTTTTACTTCGCTTACTTCGTTTGGAGACATCATAATCGTATCATGTTGTTAGCTAATACTTTTGGAACTGCATAATTCGTACATATGAGCATATTGTTGTAATGTGTTATGACTGACCCGGGTATGGGCTGGTATTGTTTTACTTGCCAGTTGAAGGAAATTCAGAAATACAGGCTTGGGAATGCGAAGGGACGGGGAATGCTTGACAATGGCAACTAGACAAGTTTAGTTTTCTTGGTATTTATCTCGAAAATAAAGCGTATGTGATGATGATAAAATCCTGTGTATTTCGACTTTCCTATTTGTATGGAAAATATTATTCTCGTTTTCAAGTTTGCTTATTTTTAAAGTACTTGTGATGTAAGATGAATAAGCTAGCCTAGTAGACCCCATGAGGAATCCACGGCGCTGTAACTACCCATAATTTTGGGGATGTTACAGTAGATGGTATCGGAGCGCCAGGTTAATCGAATTACACACGTACTTTTACCAATATATTTGTTAAAAATTTGAGCTTTTCTAAAAGCACCACTGTCATGCCAGAAATGACAAAAACGGCGGAACAAATTACACACGTTTTCATACGGAAGTTTGAATCAATACTTTAACAAACATACTGCGATTTTTCCAAATACGTCAAGCATCCACCGACTTCGCATGACCTCAACAAGTAAGTATAATATTTTGAAGTTTCTACATGATATTTAGATTTATTATGAGGACACCAACCGTGGGTATAAACTTGGCAAAAACAATAAAACTGCAAATCGTAATATGACTAGAAATTAATTGCAAATTAATCACCTTAGAATGGCTATAGGACAACATGGAATGAGGATTCGTGGCGATGAAAGTATGGCCGAGAGTGAAGATGCATCGATTCAGCAAGGCGGGAATGGGGAAGCACAACAAAATATTCCCCATGGTTTCAACGCTGAAACCTTGCGGGATATCATTGCTAATGCAATCTCCCAGGGCATCCAAGCCGGATTGACAAGGGGTTGGCAAGAGTCGACTGGACCAGAGAGTAACCAACAACGACACGAGCAAGAAGAGGAAGAAGTACCTCCACCACCCCCTATTGGAGAAAGATGGCTAGGGGAACTATTGAAGGCAAAGCCACCAAAATTTGACGGAACTAAAGAGAAAGACATTGACGACTGGATTACCAAAGTTGAGACTGCTTTTGAAGGAATCAATTGTCCCGCCGACAGGATGGTTCCTATAGCTCAGAATCTACTATGAGATGCTGCTGCACGATGGTGGAGAGGAAGAAAACCTGTAGGTCGCAGCCTTAGCTGGGGAGAATTCACTCAACTACTGAAGTAGGAGTATTATCCTAAGCCGGTAAGGGATGCTCGAGTTCGATATTTCTTCGGAGCTCGGCCTCAAAATTTACCTGTTGGGGAGATCATCCGAAAATATCAATACGACCTAAGCTATGTTGCACACATGGTGCCAACTGAAGATCAAAAGATATGCCACTTGGCTCAAAGATTGCCAATAGAGATTCAACAGTATGCTGCTGGATTTCGATCTGCCACCCTATAAGAATACCAGGATACAATCTTAGCTTATTCAATGGTCACTTCTTCTCACGGAACTGGACCAATGGACAAGAAGCAGAAGACACAACATCATTCTATAGGGTTCAATAAGAACAACTCCAATTCCGATTTCCACTAATCCAATCGATCTTTCTTGCCCTCTCACTCTAATTCCCGAGGGGGATCGCAAAACTGTAATTCTGTTATAGAAAGAAGATGTTTCAACTGCAAGAGTGCTGCTCATCTAAAGAAGTACTGCCCCAGGCCTCCTACCAAATGTTTCAATTGTGGAAAAGGACACATGGCCCAGTTCTGTCGAGTCAACCCTACCGTTCAATCAAACGCATCTTCTCCAGCCCCCATGACGCAGACCCATCACTTCAGGCCACCTGCGACACAATCTTTCCAGTCGACGCCACCAGCTGGACATGGTCGTGGACGTGGTAGTGGCCCAACAACCAGCTCAGGCACCATTGCCCCACGCTTATTCGAAATGAGGAAATCTAACGAGTTTAACGCTCCGTCGGCATCAGGTACACTCAGCATTTGCTCCCAACCTGTGCGCATTTTATTTGATACTGGTGCAACCCATTCTTTTATTTCAGAAACCAGTGTAAAAATATTAAATCTTGTAAGCTCTTTGTGTCAACCTTTTATTGTAAGATTACCGGAAGGTAGTAGGATTTGTGGTAACAAAGAGATCCGAAACTGCCCCGTCCATCTTGGGGGTAGGGATTGGGTTGCCAACTTGATTGTGTTACCTTTGCACCATGAAGAAATGATCCTAAGTATGGACTGGATGGTACGTCATCGCGCCATACTAGACACCTACAACAAATCCATCACCGTCACAGCAAAAGATGGCACACAAAGGATATACGTCGGAGAAGAACACGCAAGATCGGGGGGTTCAATATGTGCAATAACACCAGATGAATCTACAGAACTTGAGTGTATGGGATACTGGTGTTATATCTTGCATGAGGACTCATCCGAACTATCTATCGAGAAAATTCCAGTGGTAAACGAGTTTGCTGACGTATTCCCTGACGACTTGCCCGGACTTCCTCCCCCTCGCCAAGTTGATTTTTCCATCGAACTCGAACGAGGGACGACTCCAATCTCTAAAGCTCCATATCGATTGGCACCTGCAGAAATGCAGGAACTCAAGAAACAGCTTGAAGAATTACTGGAGAAGGGCCTTATTAGACCAAGTGCATCACCATGGGGAGACCCGGTATTGTTCGTAAAAAGGAAAGATGGGTCACTTAGACTCTGTATTAATTACAGTGAACCGAACAAGAGAACAATCAAGAACAAATATCCATTGCCGAGAATTGACGACCTGTTAGATCAATTACCAGGAGCAGTTATATTCTCCAAAATTGATCTAAGATCAGGTTACCACTAGTTGCGCATCAAGGAGGAGGACATCCCAAAGACTACCTTTCGCACCAGATACGGACATTTTGAGTGTGTCGTAATGTCATTTGGCTTAACCAATGCACCGGCAGTGTTCATGGAATTGATGAACAGAATACTCATCGATTACTTAGATAAATTCATGGTAGTCTTCATCGATGATATCCTGATATATTCTAAGAGTAGGGATGAGCACGAGAAACACCTAAGAATTGTTCTAAACACGTTGAGGCAAAATAAACTTTATGGAAAATTTTCCAAGTGCAATTTCTGGATGAATGAAGTAACTTTCTTAGACCACGTAATTAATGCTGAAGGTGTAAAAGTCAACCCACAGAAGATCGAAGCAATAATGACTTGGGAACCACCCAAGAACATCAAGGAAGTACGAAGTTTTTTGGGCCTAACAGGATACTACCGACGGTTCGTGGAAGGATTCTCGATATTAGCACAACCTCTAACCAAACTTCTCCGCAAAGTTACCAAGTACGAGTGGACGGAGTCATGTCAAAAGAGCTTTGACGAACTCAAAAATTGGCTGACGAGTGCTCCAGTGTTAATGCTTCCTCAAGGGACAGACGGCTTCACCATATATAGCGATGCTTCAAAACAAGGATTGGGATGTGTGTTGATGCAGCACGGTAAAGTTATTGCATACGCATCTCGACAATTAAAACCATACAAAATCAACTACCCCACTCATGACTTGGAACTTGCTGCTGTAGTGCATGCCTTGAAGATTTGGAGACACTACTTATATGGACCCACTTGTCAAATATTCACGGATCACAAAAGTCTCAAGTATATATTCACACAGAAGGAGTTAAACATGCGGCAGAGGAGGTGGCTGGAACTCATCAAAGACTATGACGTGGATATCCAGTATCATCCAGGAAAGGCTAATGTAGTTTCTGACGCTCTCAGCCGGAAAATTACTCAGGAACATACGCTAAACAGAATGACATCACAAATCGAGTTGCAACGCGAGTTAACAAAGAACGACATTGAAGTACGGATTCAGGAGGAGCACGGACAACTATGCACCATGAACCTGCGATCAACGTTGCTGGATGAAATTCTTCAAAAACAGGCAGACGATCCCAAAATACAAGGCATTATGAATGATATTCTGTTAGGAAAATCGCCAGACTTCGTCATTCACGTGGATGGAATCCTAAGGTTTTGAAAGTGAATATGCATTCCTTCTAACGACCAGCTCAAGCAAATGATATTGAAAGAAGCCCATGCTACGCCATACTCTATTCATCCTGGCATGAACAAAATGTACAAAGATCTTAAGCAACACTACTGGTGGCCAAATTTGAAGCGCGATGTAGCTGAATTCGTAGCTCGGTGCATGACATGCCAACAAGTGAAGATCCAACACAAGAGCCCTGCAGGAGTAATGCAATCACTCCCAATACCCGAGTGGAAATGGGAAGATATCTCGATGGATTTCGTCACTGGTCTTCCAACGACAAAGGGTGGGAAGGATAAAATTTGGGTCATTGTTGATAGACTTACGAAATCTGCACACTTTCTCGCTATACCTGAAGCGTTTGGAGTCAATGGGTTAGCAGCATTATTCATTCGTGAGATCGTTCGTTTGCATGGCATGCCTAAATCTATTATTTCAGATAGAGACGGGCGTTTTGTATCACGATTTTGGAAAGTAGTGCATAGAGCTTTGGGCACACGACTAAACTTTAGCACTGCCTACCATCCTCAAGCTGATGGACAAACTGAACGTACTATCCAAACCCTAGAGGACATGCTACGATCTTGTGTCCTTGATTGGGGTAAAGATTGGATCAATCATCTTGGACTAGTGGAGTTCGCTTATAATAACAGTTGGCATGCTAGTATTGGAATGGCACCATTTGAAACATTATATGGCAGAAAATGTAGATCACCCTTATGTTGGAATGATACTTCTGATGTAGTCGCTACAGAGCTAGACTTGATCAAGGAATCAATTGAGAAAATAGCAATAGTGCGCAACCACATGCAAGCTACTCAAAGTCGACAAAAGTCATATGCGGAGAACCGCCAACGACCTTTAGAATTTGAAGTAGGCGATCATGTATGGATCAAGGTGTCCCCTACTCGAGGCATTCGCCGCTTCGGATAGAAAGTCAAGTTGAGCCCACGTTTCATTGGACCCTTTGATATTATTGAACGTGTTGGAGACTTAGCTTATCGTTTAGCTCTACCACCCTCTCTAGAAGGAGTCCATAACGTATTTCACGTATCGCAGCTACGGCGATATGTTCACGATCCTAGCCACAAGCTGAATCACAAATCTCTAGAGATTGCAGAAGATACTACATATGAAGAGATACTTGTCGCTATTTTAGATTATCGTCTAAAGAAATTAAGAAATAAATCTATTCCTCTAGTTAAAGTCCAGTGGTCACACCATGGAGTTGAAGAAGCTACGTGGGAAACCAAAGAAGCAATGCGTAACTGGTACCCCACATTATTCCAAACATAAGTTTCGGGTCGAAACTTAATTTTTAGAGGGAGAGTATTTAACCCCAAAATTGTTACCATTTGATGGGATAATTTTGAAGGACCCAATGTGATAATATGCTTGGTGTGTTTACTGCTATATGTGTCTTTGTTATCTATGTGATAATCAATGAGATCCTCTACTGATGTTGTACTTGATATTTTTAAAGGAATCGAATAACATTATCCATTAATCGTCGGAAAATCCACGATAGAACTAGACGGTGCGCAACGTCTTGTTCTCCGACAGGATTTTTCAGTGAATATTAGGAAATGTAGTCGAGAATGACTTAATGATGATAACCTCGTTCCAAGTTTCGAGACGAAACTTATTTTTAGAGGGAGAGTATGTAAAATCCCAATATTTTACATTATATAAATTATAAAGTAAATACTATTATATGACAATAATTAGTGAAATTATTTATAAAAGTGATATCTTGATTTAAATAAATTTTTGTGGTATTATTACATAATAATTTAAAATATATATTTGGACATTTTCTAGGAAGTATCGTGGACAAGTATCAACTTGAAAAAAAATCACCAAGGATTTTTGAAAAGTTAAAAAAATTCTGAAAATTAACAATGTTGTAGAGAATTTAGTTAGCTTTCCAATGGTTCAAACGGCGAGTCAATCGGAGTCCGAACGAAAAAGTTATGATCGATTTAGTGGAGACTGCCAACTGCCGAGCACTAGGAATCTTCCGGGCGGGACCTACGCACGTGGCTCGGCCGGGGCTGCCGATAGTGACTCGGTAGGGCCCGCGCACGTGGCTCGGCCATGGCTGCCAGTAGTGACTCGGTAGGGCCCGCGCACGTGGCTCGGCCAGTGCTGTGTGACGTAGGGCGGCTGCGTCAAATTGACTGGGCACCTGTTTTGTGTCCTATAAATACAGCCTTTTCCTAATTCATTTATACTCAAAACTTATGTAACTATATACAGACACTCAATATTTATAAATACACATCTTTATATTTCCGATAGGAGTCCGTTCTGCCGACGTTACAGGATCGTTTTCCCGCAAGTCAGACCAGTTTTCCTGACATACTGACTGGAACCTGTCCGATTAAAATCCCCAGTGAATTTCTGAAATCCAGATCAAGGTGCTATCTTTGAGTTCGATTTTCTACCAATCCGTAAGTGATTTTTGATATCTTATTCGTGCGTTTTTTATATAAAGTACATTACTAAAATATTAATATTTGAAATCTCATATTAGACATCATTATATATGTAAAAACGAGTGAATATGGACAAGTCAAGACTGATTTTAAGTGCAGAAACATAACTTAAATCGCGAATAACTTTTGATCCGTAAATCATTCTTCAATTCCATTTCGTGCTTTTTTCTATTGAAGTATTTATATATATTTAGTTATTTTTGTTTTAATTTTTGGAAATAATAAAATTTCCAACTCCGTTTCCGTGTTAATTAAACTTAAAAAAAATTAATGATAATAGACATTATGAACAATTGAACTACGTAGCTGCTCATATGACGTGCTTAAATTTTTAACGGCAATTTTAAGTATCATTTTATATATGTGCAATTATAAAATAATTAAACTGGAATAAATAAATATATGTTCTTATATAAAATATCCAGAATTATTCTAAGGAATATTTGAAATAGACGAAATGGATTTCTATTTCAACTCAAGTTATTAAGTATTAACTTTGGAAATATTTGAGATTAATAAATTGAAATCATTCTCGATGATAATTTGATAAATTATAAGGACTATTGTTTGATTTATTACAGCATAAGTAATAGTTAAATTATAAACTGTTGAAAATATTTTTAAATTATTCAAGGATGATATCTAAGAACTATTTACCAATGCATTTAATTTTTAGACGATGATTTTGTTGAAATATAAAATAAAGGGCGAGCCATTAAATTAAATTGAGACGTCTTAACAAAATGCTAATAGCATATTATTATTAGGAGATCAATACCTTATGTAACACCCCCGATATATTCAGGAATATTACAGCGCCGTAAATCCTTCACATAAGGATTTACAAGGCAGAAGAATTGAACAGACATTAAAAGGTACTAACGAATGGAAATAACGGAATTACAATACAACAGTTCTGACCAAGTACTAAAAATAATAAAATTGTTCAACAGGAACTTAATAATACATCACCAAATTCAAATTCATCATAAATGACTTCGTACTCGAGTACTTATTGAAATAACCAATAAACAACAGACAAATAAACCCGGACGAAACATCACTCTGCACCCTCGTCGTCATGCAGCTCCAGTGGTTGTTTTCCCGCTCTCCTGGATCCTGAACATAAACAAAATGTTCACCCCCGAAGGGGTTAGCACAACGATGCTAGTACAAGTACCACAACATATTATTCATATCTCACGAAGAATAATAATGTAAACGACAAAAATACCAACGAGTCTTCTCCTACGAGAAACTCATAAATGACATACACAACTGATAATCACAACATGATATTATAACATACACATGGTAATTCCGTCGATCCGGCGTTCACTGCCTAGAACCCACGATGATCCCGTCAGACCAACCTGTGGTGGAAAAACCCGTCCGATGATCCAACGCACGCTAGCATAAATCCCCCGATGATCCCGTCGGACCAACACGAGGTGAACATACAAGAACGACATACATGCACGACAATATGTATAACAACAATACATAAAACAAATAAGGTACTTGCCTCGATTTGAAGACAAGAACAATACTTCCACAAAAACGAACACTCGAAGGTCGTCCTCCTCAATCAATCACGTAACAATATCAAACCTTAACAAAAGAAATGATATAGGATTTATCTCACGTCGTACGAATGTTTAACAATTCGATTTACGGCCAAAAGTTCATAAAATGTAATCTGCCTGAACTGCTTAGCGCATACTAAGTACTCTGTGTAGCGTGCGTTAAGTCTGCTCGATAGCGCATGCAAACAACAAAGCCTAGCGTACGCTAACTATGCATGGTCAGTACTTCACTGATCAGTCGACTGACTCGTCTGATGGCCTAGCGTACGTTACGCACCAAACATAGCGTACGCTAACTCGTGCTCGATAGCGCACATTAATCTTGATAGCTTAGCGTGCGCTATCTGTGCATGGCGCCATTCTGGCAAGCGATGCTTATTCTCATCATGATCAAAACAATGAAATCTTCTGTGATAATTCATGTTACCTCCATGAATATCATGTTCATACGATTATGAATGATCTTACGGATAACAACAACTTCGGATTCAAGGATATGCATACCATTATAAAACCATATTCCATTTCGACTACAAATCTTCATACGACGATTCGAAAGGCTTAACGGTTGATATCAACACCTTTATATCCATCAAAATTATCATGGTGTAGTTGTTTAACATTCCATTTATACTAGATAAATCCTTCCATGATCAATCCCTTAGATTCATCTAACAATAATGATGTTAAAGTCAAGTCCATGATTGTTATGAAGTCATCTACTAGATTCGCATTATCAATGATAGAAGCTTCCTCTACTTGTTCAATGTAATAAGATTTCGAATCATGATGTTCATAATCAAGGTACTTAAGGCTTATTCATCTCAATATTCCAAACATGATGTACTTTGGATAATTCACTAATGAAAATCAATATCTCGTTAACATGATCATCCAATTCTTTAGAATCTAACTCTAAGTCTGGAGATAGGTTGAACATACCTTAATATGATGAAAATCACTGAACCGTAAGGTAGAACCCGACTCCGGTGGGTTGTATGCCACTCCAAGGTGCTATTCCACTTCAATGATCACTCACAAGTGATAACCAATATACAAAGACCAACAAGATGTGTTCTAAGTGTGTAGAAGGATTATTATAGCTCCCTGGCCTCTCAAGAATGAAGAATGGATGAATAAAATGTAAGCCAAAATGGGTTGTTGTACCATTTATAATATTCTGCATTATAACTAATTAGCGCACGCTACTAAGCTTTCCTTAGCGCGCGCTAATAAGAGTTGACTTCAAAACTGTCCAGGTTCGTCCGTGGGAATCTTATCCGGACCCATGTCCCGGCTGGCGCATGTGTTAGCCGTCCCGCTCAATAATTGAGTTCTTAGCGCACGCAACTCCTACATGCATAGCGTGCGCTAATAGTAGCCCGATAGCGTGCGTTAAGCTACATTCTTAGCGTGCGCTATCACGAGTTTGCATGAGAAATTTTGCATGTTGTTATACTCATGTACAAAGATATCAATGCAAGAAATATCATACTCCAATAATCAAAACAACAAATCCGAATAATACAGGGTTTGAATATAGATGAAATACACCGTAATAAATCCGGATATTACATACTCTCCTACTAAAAAGGAGTTTCGTCCCGAAACTCAAGACGAAAATAACTCGGGATATCTGGACTTCATATCAGCTTCCGTTTCCCATGTGGCTTCTTCCTTTCCGTGACGTGACCATTGAACTTTGACCAAAACGATTGGTTTGTTCCTCAGTTGCTTAACTCAACTCTCGAGTATCTTGACCGGTCTTTCTTCAAACGTCCCATCCTGCGCGACTTCGATATCGCTGAAATCAATGATATGACTGGGATCTGGTATATACTTCCGTAGTTGGGATACGTGGAACACGTTATGAACATGGCACAATGACGGCGGCAGTGCCAATCTATATGCCAACTCCCCAACTCTCTCACGGATCTCAAATGGTCCGATATATCTCGGACTCAGCTTTCCTTTCCTTCGGAAGCGAAAAATTCCCCGAGTAGGAGAAACCTTCAAAAGTACGTGTTCTCCAGTATTGAACTCCAATGGGCGACGGCGTACGTCCGCGTAAGATTTCTGGCGACTCTGGGCGGTCAACAGCCTTTCACGAATCAAGGCTATCTTCTCTCGAGTCTGCACGATCAACTGTGGTTCTGTTCCGATCAAGTCTGACGAATCATCCCAACATAGGGGCGATCTACATCTCCTCCCGTATAATGCCTCAAACGGTGCCATCTTAATGGAAGCATGCCAACTATTGTTGTAGGTAAATTCAATCAATGGTAGATGAACTTCCCAATCGTTTGACCAATCTAAGGCACAGGCCCTTAGCATGTCTTCCACCGTTTGAATAGTCCTCTCGGATTGTCCATCAGTGTGCGGGTGATAAGCTGTGATGAAGTTCAATTCGGTCCCCAAGGCCTTATGAACTGCTTTCCAGAAGTGAGACACAAAACGGCCGTCTCGATCAGAAACAATGGTCTTCGGCGTACCATGCAATCGAACTATTTCCGAAATAAATACTCGTGCCAACCTCTCTGGTCCCCACGTATCCTTAATGCCTAGAAAATGAGCTGATTTGGTTAAACGATCAACTATCACCCAAATCATGTTCATGCCTATCCTGGTTCTCGGCATATTAGTGATAAAGTCCATCGATATGTCCTCCCACTTCCATTCAGGAATTGGGAGCGGCTTCAACATTCCGGCAGGCCGTTGATGCTCGATCTTAACCTGCTGAAAAGTAAAGCATTTAGAAACATAGTCCACTACATCTTTCTTCAGGTTGGCCCACCAGAAATTCTGCTTCAAGTCTTTATACATCTTACTGGTGCCTGGGTGGATAGAATAGGGCGAACTGTGAGCTTCCTTCATAATCGTCTGTTTCAGAACATCAACATCGGGAACGCAGAGTCGGTTCTGAAATCTCAAAACTCCATCATCATGAATTATGAATCCGGGCGCCTTTCCTTTGATCATTTCATCACGTAACCGAATCATCAGAGGATCATCTGCTTGTTTAGATTTGATTTCTTCGGTTAATGATGAAGTTATCTCCATCACGCTCAGTTGTCCTTGGACTCTTTGTAACCACACTTCAATTCCTTCTCGAATCATCTCTCGTTGAAGGCTAAGTTGGGAGGTCAGCGTCTCCAGCATCTGAATAGAAACAGGCTTGTGGCTGAGTGCATCGGCCACTACATTCGCTTTGCCTGGATGATACAAAATCTCCAAGTCATAATCCTTAATCAGTTCTAACCATCTTCTTTGCCGCATGTTCAATTTTTTCTGACTGAAGATGTATTTGAGACTCTTGTGATCCGTAAACATCTGACAGTGAGTCCCGTACAGATAATGCCTCCAGATCTTTAAAGCAAAAACCACTGCTGCTAGCTCCAAATCATGTGTTGGGTAATTCACTTCATAAGGTTTCAGCTGTCGCAACGCATAAGCGATCACCTTATCATTTTGCATCAATACGCACCCGAGTCCTTGGTTTGAAGCATCACTGTAAACTATAAATCCTCCAGTTCCCTATGGAAGTGATAGAATCGGTGCCGTCGTCAATCTTTTCTTCAATTCATCAAAGCTAACCTGACACAACTCATTCCACTCAAACTTTTGAGTTTTCTGCAGGAGTCGAGTAAGTGGGCGGGAGATTTTAGAAAACCCTTCCATGAATCGACGATAATATCCAGCAAGTCCTAAGAAGCTTCGGACTTCTTTCATGTTCTTTGGAGGCTTCCAATCCATAATTGCTTCAATCTTCTGAGGATCTACTCGGACTCCTTTAGCTGACACCACATGGCCGAGGAACATTACTTCCTTTAGCTAGAATTCACACTTAGAAAGTTTGGCGTACAATTGCTCGCTTCTCAAAAGTTCCAATACAATCCGCAAATGCTGCGCATGTTCTTCCGGGCTCTTAGAATACACCAGAATGTCATCAATGAACACGACCACAAATTTATCCAAAAATACGTTGAACACGGTTCATCAATTGCATAAATACGGCCAGTGCGTTAGTGAGACCAAGCGGCATCACTACAAACTCATAATGTCCGTAGCGAGTTACGACGGCGATTTGAACATCGATTCCTTAATCCTCAGCTGATGATATCCTGATCTCAGATCAATTTTAGAGAATACTGTTGCCCCTTGCAACTGGTCAAACAGATCATCAATCCGTGGCAACGGATACTTGTTCTTAATCGTCATTTTGTTGAGCTCTCGGTAGTCAATACACAGTCGAAGCGATCCATCCTTCTTTCGGACAAAAAGAACTGGCGCTCCCCAGGGTGAAACGCTTGGCTGAATATAGCCTTTGTCCAGTAACTCCTCCAGCTGCTTTTTCAGTTCGTACATCTCAGTAGGTGCCATACGATACGGCGCCTTAGAAATTGGTGTAGCTCCGGGTTCCAGCTCAATGGTAAATTCTACATCCCTTCGTGGAGGTAGCCCAGGTAACTCGTCAGGAAATACATCTGGAAATTCGTTCACAATAGGAATGGATGAAAGTTCCACAATTTCGTCTTCTTTCTTCATTGCATAGCACCAGTACCCGATACAACCCTGTTTCAACAATTTGACAACTTTCATTGCCTTGATCAATTTTCCTGAGCTGCCCGGTTTCCATCCCTCAAACAGGATTTCGGAACCATCGTCAGCGATCAGCGAGATATTCCTCCTCCGGTAGTTTACAATTGCTCCATATCGATTAAGCCAATCGTCTCCGAGTATCAGGTCGTCTCCTTGCATTTCTATCACGATCAGATTTGAGAGCCACTCTCTGCCTCCAAATGATACAGGGAAATTTCTAGTTTCTATGTTTCCGACAATCCTCTCTCCACTCGGTAAACCAACAACATAAGGTTCACAAGTATGAAAACCGGAAATATTCAAATGATTCACACAAGACAAAGATATAAAAGAATGCGTAGCTCCTGTATCGAATAAAACGCTAGCCCAGGAAAGGATCGGGCCGATGCACGATGCGGCAATGACATCCTTATCGTCTGTCCTCCTCATCTCGTACAAACGTGGGGGAGCAGATCCGGCACTTGATGTCCCCTTTCGGTCCCATTGTCCTCTGCCTCGTCCGTGGCCAAAATTTTGAGGCATCTGAACACTTTCTTTGATCTGTTGGATCTTGGCTTCCATGCAGGTGTTTGTGGTGTACGGGCTCTAAAAGACTTTGCGGCCTCTTCACAAAACCGCCCGATGTCCTCTCGTCCACAATCAAAACAAGTCACGGCGGGAAGGGGACAATTAGTCGATAGTGCCGTCAGCGCAGTTAAAGCATTTCCTGGTAACATCAGTAATAGTTGATGTCGCTCCGAAGTTCTTTCCGCTCCTAACTGGGTGCGGAGGTTTCTTGAAAGAATGAAAGGATGACTGGGCCTTACGGGGCCCGCTGTTCTTGTGCTCTGTAAAAGTACCAGAGACTTTTTGTTTCGTAGATTCCGAAAATTTCTCCACAGCTGCTTCCTTGATCTCATACGCCAACGCCTTATCCTGGTATTGACGGAGTGTGGTACATTCAAAACCGGACATGTACCTCTGGATTTCTGGTTTCATCCTCATATCGAAATGGATCATCATTTCTGCATCTGTTCTGACCAGATGTCGAACAAATGCCAGCTACTGGTTAAACGTCTTAATTGCCTGGGATACTGGCACATCAGAAGGCTGAGCGGAGAAAAACTCCCGAATTTTGGCTTCCCTCACAGGACGAGGGCAATACTGAGCTTCCATCATCAATCTAAACTCTATCCAATCAGCATCATGTTCTACAAGCCGGATGGCCTCCCACCATTCGGATGCTTCCCCTATCAGAAAATATTGAGCGATAGAGGCTCTCCGGTCGTCTGGGCAGTTAATTCCGGCAAAGATTTTCTCCAGTTCCTTCAACCAATGGTCCCAGGTGGGAGTCTCAGAAATACCATCGAATTTGGGTGGTTGCATCTTCGCCACCTCTTGCAGCCACCGGTCACCTCGATTTCCCATGTCTCGGATTCCTTGCTGTCTCTCTCCCTGCTTTAGTCCCACCGCCACTTGCATTCGGTCCACGACTTAGGCGAATTGAGTCATCTGGTTCACCACTTGACGAAGGATCTCTGGTACAGCAGATTCCGGTTCGTTATTGATAGATTGTTGCGGCTCGCCTGAGCTATGACTGGCCTGATTAGAAGGCTACACTTTCCTTTCAGCATTTCTTCGTCCGCGTCCACGACCGCGACCACGTCCACGTCCGCCTCTCAACATAATGTAAGCATAAATACTCAATATACAGGAAACAACATCATTCTAATATTCGAGTATAAAGGGACATATCATGTAAAGAACGAGATAGAGTTTAGGAACTTACAACCACCGTTCGTATGAAGACGTAGGCAGTGCAGTGATGTCATTCACGGCCGATTTCCTCAAAAGACATAAATGACCCCTATTTTAACCCAACAACCAAGATATCCATAATCTTAGCTCTGATACCATATTCTGTAACAACCCCGATATATTCAGGAATATTACAGCGCCGTAAATCCTTTACATAAGGATTTACAAGGCTGAAGAATTGAACAGACATTAAAAGGTACTAACGAATGGAAATAACGGAATTACGATACAACAGTTCTGACCAAGTACTAAAAATAATACAATTGTTCAACAGGAACTTAATAATACATCACCAAATTCAAATTCATCATAAATGACTTCGTACTCGAGTACTTATTGAAATAACCAATAAACAACAGACAAATAAACCCGGCCGAAACATCACTCTGCACACTCGTCGTCATGCAGCTCCAGTGGTTGTTTTCGCGCTCTCCTGGATCCTGAACATAAACAAAATGTTCACCCCCGAAGGGGTTAGCACAATAATGCTAGTACAAGTACCACAACATATTATTCATATCTCACGAAGAATAATAATGTAAACGACAAAAATACCAACGAGTATTCTCCTATGAGAAACTCATAAATGACATACACAACTGATAATCACAACATGATATTATAACATACACATGGTAATTCCGTCGATCCAGCGTTCACTGCCTAGAACCCACGATGATCCCGTCAGACCAACCTGTGGTGGAAAAACCCGTCCGATGATCCAGCGCACGCTAGCATAGATCCCCCGATGATCCCGTCGGACCAACACGAGGTGGACATACAATAACGACATACATGCTCGACAATATGTATAACAACAATACATAAAACAAATAAGGTACTTGCCTCGATTTGAAGACAAGAAAAATACTTCCACGAAAACGAACACTCGAAGGTCGTCCTCCTCAATCAATCACGTAACAAGATCAAACCTTAACAAAAGAAATGATATCGGATTTATCTCACGTCGTACGAATGTTTAACAATTCGATTTATGGCCAAAAGTTCATAAAATGTAATCTGCCTGAACTGCTTAGCGCATGCTAAGTACTCTGTGTAGCGTGCGTTAAGTCTGCTCGATAGCGCATGCAAACAACAAAGTCTAGCGTACGCTAACTATGCATGGTCAGTACTTCACTGATCAGTCGACTGACTCGTATGATGGCCTAGCGTATGTTACGCACCAAACGTAGCGTACGCTAACTCGTGCTCGATAGCGCACGTTAATCTTGATAGCTTAGCGTGCGCTATCTGTGCATGGCAGTTTATTGCTGGGCAGTAAACTGTTCTCATCATGATCAAAACAATGAAATCTTCCGTGATAATTCATGTTACCTCCATGAATATCATGTTCCTACGATTATGAATGATCTTACGGATAACAACAACTTCGGATTCAAGGATATGCATACCATTATAAAACCATATTCCATTTCGACTACAAATCTTCATACGACGATTCGAAAGGCTTAACGGTTGATATCAACACCTTTATATCCATCAAAATTATCATGCTGTAGTTGTTTAACATTCCAGTTATACTAGATAAATCCTTCCATGATCAATCCCTTAGATTCATCTAACAATAATGATGTTAAAGTCAAGTCCATGATTGTTATGAAGTCATCTACTAGATTCGGATTATCAATGATAGAAGCTTCCTCTACTTGTTCAATGTAATAAGATTTCGAATCATGATGTTCATAATCAAGGTACTTAAGGCTTATTCATCTCAATATTCCAAACATGATGTACTTTGGATAATTCACTAATGAAAATCAATATCTCGTTAACATGATCATCCAATTTTTTAGAATCCAACTCCAAGTCTGGAGATAGGTTGAACATACCTTAATATGATGAAAATCACTGAACCGTAAGGTAGAACCCGACTCCGGTTGGTTGTATGCCACTCCAAGGTGCTATTCCACTTCAATGATCACTCACAAGTGATAACCAATATACAAAGACCAACAAGATGTGTTCTAAGTGTGTAGAAGGATTATTATAGCTCTCTGGCCTCTCAAGAATGAAGAATGGACGAATAAAATGTAAGCCAAAATGGGTTGTTGTCACATTTATAATATTCTGCATTATAACTAATTAGCGCACGCTACTAAGCTTTCCTTAGTGCGTGCTAATAAGAGTTGACTTCAAAACTGTCCAGGTTCGTCCGCGGGATTCTTATCCGGACCCATGTCCCGGCTGGCGCATGTGTTAGCCGTCCCGCTCAATAATTGAGTTCTTAGCGCACGCAACTCCTACATGCATAGCGTGCGCTAATAGTAGCCCGATAGCGCGCGTTAAGCTACATTCTTAGCGTGCGCTATCACGAGTTTGCATGAGAAATTTTGCATGTTGTTATACTCATGTACAAAGATATCAATGCAAGAAATATCATACTCCAATAATCAAAACCACAAATCCGAATAATACAGGGTTTGAATATAGATGAAATACACCGTAATAAATCCGGATATTACACCTTATCTAGGAGCGGACGGCCGAAATCTCGAGATTTAATTGGAATCATCTTATCGACGACTCACAAGGCAAGTTCGTTCAACTTGCTCGGCCCTAGCATTATTGCAATTTTATGTGTTCATTGTGTATTGATTATGTTGTGCCAATTGTGATGCTGTGAATCTGTGTATTATGTGATGAATGTGAAGAGATGCAAAGTTATGCCGTTCCAGTGGGAACAAAGAGAAATTTATAATGAACGTTCGTTCCGCACCCGGATATTTGGGGTGTGCACCCGGATATTGGGGGTGGTAGAAATTGTACTATCCGGATATTGGGGATAGGTGCTTATGTGTTATTGTATGTATATGTGATTGTGTTGTTAGCTGATACTTTTGGAACTGCAAAATTCGTACTTATGAGCACATTGTTGTGATGTATTATGACTGACCCGGGTATGGGCTGGTATTGTTTTATTTGCCAGTTGCAGGAACTTCAGAAATACAGGCTTGGGAATGCGAAGGGACGGGGAATGCTTGACAATGGAAACTAGACAAGTTTAGTTTTCTTGGTATTTATCTCGAAAATAAAGCGTATGTGATGATGATAAAATCGTGTGTATTTCGACTTTCCTATTTGTATGGAAAATATTATTCTCGTTTTCAAGTTTGCTTATTTTTAAAGTACTTGTGATGTAAGACGAATAACCTAGCCTAGTGGACCCCATGAGGAATCCACGGCGCTGTAACTACCCATAAATTTGGGGATGTTACACGAACCAATGAGAGGCCAACACGCGTGTATGTCGCTGTCATGGGAGGCCCTACTTAGGACCTTTCGGTGGGTCTGTCGGTAGGTGAGGTTTGTCCTTGCCGTTTGACAGCTGTTTGATGGGCTGGAGTCAAAGATCCATGTTCTGCGGCGCCATTCGTAGATCCACACATGGGCCTCTATTCTGAGCTTCGGCCTTCGCAGACTTGGCGGATGTTGTCCTTACGTGGCATGAGGCGGTCGTCCACGATTGGGAACCTGGGATGATCGCTAGTTGCCGGGAGACGATCGCCTTGGCAGTCGATCGCTCGGCGCTGGGTCCTGTTCTGGGTCCTTTGATCGGCAGTCTGTCTTGGTCTATTTGACTCTGGTTCGGTCGCCAGGTCTTTGTGCCGATCGCCTATTGAGGTGTATCAATCTCGACACAACAATTTCCCCCCAACTTGCTCCGATGTTGAAGACATGGGGTGAGGTGGTTCCACTGCCGATCGTTTAGGATAAAGACGGGCGATCCGCTGAGCGGACTTTGGTCTCGGATTTGGGCGACCTGATTATTTGGCGAGCTATCTTCGGTCTTGTTCTTGTGATCTTTAATTTTGCAGATCCCTCGTGGAAATCTGATTGTCTCGACCTTGAGGAACCGTGCACGGTCGCGGAGTTTGATGGACCGACCTCCATGACCGTGTCTTGTGCGCAAGGGACATTCCACCTGTAGGTTTGTCTCGCGACTCACTTTATTTTGAGGGTCCTCCGTTAGGCTGTGCCCGCCTCGTATTTAAACGAAGGGCGTGCGGTCTTGGTATAGAGGAGTCCTGGCACTGGGCGTCGTCAGATTAATCGACTCCACGCCCGCGGCTTGTTAGCACTTTTCTACCTCGGATCGTCATGTTAGATGGCAATCATCGACGGTATATGTTGTGACGGGGGTAGGGATGCGTCGCATTGTCCGGGTCCACCAAGTTAGATGATGAACCTTTGGGGGCGGGCGAGCGTGTCCACAGATTTATTTGCAGGGTCCTTCGGCTACGCCTGCCTCGTATTTAAATGAAGGGAGAGTGATCGCATCCCAAAGGAACCTTGTATGGACGAAGTTGTCGGTTCCATCGACTTCCAGGACCATGGCTGCACTTTTCTACCTCGTGTCGTCAAGTTAGATGGCAATCCTCGACGGTATACGTTGTGCTGAGGGAGGCGATCTCGTGCCTTGGTCCATCATGTTAGATGATGAACTGTAGATGGCGAGCGAGTGCTCCATTTTTAGAGATGTTGCTTGGGCAGTAGCCTTTCGTTGTACTGTAGCCTTTGGGCGACCGTGTTTGATTCTGGCGATCGGACTGGGAGACTAGCGATCGTTGTTCTGACGCCGATCACGGCACTTGGGCCTTTCTGCCCGGGGCTCTGGATATGTTACTAGACTGTCCAGCTTGCCTTCCTCGAACAATCTCCAGAGTTGTCTGAGGAGGTCGCGGCATTGAACCGGTGTTGTGGTCGGGACTCTTGTGGTAAGCACAAAATTTGTTGCGGTCCAGATGACTGTGGTCCCTTACTGCCTTCGGCTTGCTTAACCGCTCACGCCCCTGGATGGCGTAGAATATATGAGCCGTAGATAGACTGGGGTTGTGGTAGAGATGGGCTTCCACATCCTCGAAGGTCCTGAAATCACCGAGCGGTTTGGTGGACACCTTGTTGGACTTGGCGATCACCGTCTCTGCCCCCTCGTCTTGGCGAAGGGCGAGCATCCTCCGCCTGACCAAAAAGTTTGCGGCCTTGGCGCGGAAGATTGCGTAGGTCAGGGGGATGTCCTTCGTAAGGTGCCTGAACATGGTCGAAAGACCATTGGATCCCCCTAGGACTGAATAGAGGGCGATCTCGTCGCTTACGGGCTCTCCATTGAGGATAATCTCATCCACCCGGTCGATGTAGTCTGCGTCGGTCTCCTCTTCCCCCTGCCTGATTTTCATCATGCGGTGGGGACCTTCTGGTCGAGCGACCTTGGCGGCAAAGTACGATGCGAAGTCGCTTGCCAGTTGTTCAAAGGAATTGATTGATCGCGGTGGCAACGAGATGTACCACCTATGGGCTAGGTCGCATAGAGTCAACGGAAACATTCGGCACCTGGTCGCGTCTGGTGCCCCGCATCTAGTCATGTAGATCCGGAACATGCTCTGGTGAGTCTCGAGGTCCGATCTCCCCTCGTACAAAGGTGTTTGAGGAGGAGTGATCCTTGGCTGCACGGGGGATAGTTCGATCTGGACCGCGAGCGGCTCGCTCGGCCCAACGATCTTTCTCTTGGCGCCTGCCCTAGTTTCTAGGAGCACCTTCATGCCATTGAGCTGGCGTTGCATTGCGGCCATCGCCGTAGCTTGGTCGCTCGTGGTTCGGCTCTCGGAGCGGGAGCCGAGGCGATCATGTACCGACCTCCTGGCTCCGCGGTAGGCGATGAGGTTATCGCCGCCGATCTCGGTTCTTCGGCGAGGAGGAGCCAGATAGCTGTCCTGCCTTCTGGGAGTTGGATAAGCTGAACTCCTGGTGAGGAATTCGGGATCCGTAGTCTCATGGATGGGGCCAGAATGCCCCGGACGCCATGATGGGTCGCTGCCCAGGCGGTTGAAAATGGAACCGTCCCGCCTCGCAAGTGCTTCTGCTCATGAATCGGGGCTTCCTGATGATCGCTCGTCAAGTAACCCCTTGAGCTTCCGTTTGCCCGCGCGGCGGATGGCCGATGGGGTAATTGCGGGCGCATCGAATGCTCTCCATCGCTCCCTCAGGATGGCCATAGCCTCCTCGATCTGTTCCGCGGTTTGGAACTGGTCGAGCGAAAGGATGGGGCTGTCCCTCAGGTGTGGGATCGAGAGTCTCGGGTCGCCGCGACTACCCTCTGCCGTAGGCTGGGGCTGGGATTGAGCCGGAATAAGGCATCCGGCAGATCGGAGAGTGGATCTCTTCGATGTGGTGGCAGAAGTCATGAATCTAAAGGTTTTCTCTGAAGAACAGTGAGTGTTTCCTCAGGTGTATGCTCCGAAGAACAGTGAGTGTTCTTAGAAACGGTCGGAATAAAAATGAAGGTGGATGCCCCTTCCTCTAGCGCCAATTATTGTTACCCAAAATATTATCCAGAGATGATATTGATGGAATGGTCGAGTAGCAAACAAATGCGAGGGCACGTCCATGGGGAAAGTAAATAACACAAGATTTGCCGGGGTTGTTAGTCCCGGGCTTAAATGCTCTCGCGAGATATTATTATTACAAATACTTGGGAGTACAAATATTAATGTTAGATTACAATTACAATGAGTATAAAGACCCTAGTTATCTAAGCTAACGAGTGCTGAAGATTGCCTAAAGAACCATAGATGATGTTCTGTGTGTTCTTGTAACAACGATGGAGTGTTGTGACGACTGTGAGAAATCGACGGTCTCTCACAGTGTGTGTTAGCTGAATGTCTGAGCTCCTAGACTTGCGAGTCTCTTCGAATCTTAACTATAGGGAGTTCTTGCCTTTGTCGACTGTCTTTTGGTTGAGAGGTGCTGAGAGAGAAATTAAAAGATAGATTCAAGAGAGAAAGCCGAGAGGAGATGGTTTTTCTGAATGTTTTTCGGAACCTTTCTCCAGTGGTTGGAGGTTCTCTATTTATAGGACTGGGAGTCGCTGGGCGATCGCCTCTGCTGTATTATAATAAATGGGCGATCGTCTTTAGCACATGGGTTGGTCTCCTTAAAATCTACAGAAGTTGCTGGCTTCCAGAAGTGCGAACCAATAAGAGGCCAGCACGCGTCTGTGTCGCTGTCATGTGAGGCTCTACTTAGGACCTTTCGGCGGGTCTGTCGGTAGGTGAGGTTTGTCCTTGCCGTTTGACAGCTGTTTGATGGGCTGGAGTCAAAGATCCATGTTCTGCGGCACCATTCGCGGATCCGCACATGGGCCTCTATTCCGAGCTTCGGCCTTTGCAGACTTGGCGGATGTTGTCCTTACGTGGCATGAGGCGGTCGACCACGATCGGGCACCTGGGACGATCGCTAGTTGCCGGGAGACGATCGCCTTGGCAGTCGATCGCTCGACGCTGGGTCCTGTTCTGGGTCCTACGATCGGCAGTCTGCCTTGTTCTATTTGACTCTAGTTCGGTCGCCCGGTCTTTGTGCCGATCGCCTGTTGAGGTGTATCAATCTCGACACAACAATTTCCCCCCAGATTGCTCCGATGTTGAAGACATGGGGTGAGGTGGTTCCACTGGCGATCGTTTAGGATAAAGACGGGCGATCCGCTGAGCGGACCTTGGTCTCGGATTTGGGCAACCTGATTATTTGGCGAGCTATCATCGGTCTTGTTCTTGTGATCTTTAATTTTGCAGATCCCTCGTGGAAAGCCAATTTCTCGACCTTGAGGAACCGTGCACGGTCGCGGAGTTCGATGGACCGACCTCCATGACCGTGTCTTGTGCGCGAGGGACATTCCACCTGTAGGTTTGTCTCGCGACTCACTTTATTGTGAGGGTCCTCAGTTAGGCTACACCCGCCTCGTATTTAAACGAAGGGCGTGCGGTCTTGGTCTGTAGGAGTCCTAGCAAGGGGCGTCGTCGGATTAATCGACTCCACATCCGCGTCTTGTTAGCACTTTTCAACCTCGCATCGTCATGTTAGATGGCATTCCTCGACGGCATACGTTGTGACGGGGGTAGGGACGCATCGCATTGTCCGGGTCCACCAGGTTAGATGATGAACCTTTGGGGGCGGGCGAGCGTGTCCATAGATTTGTTTGGAGGTTCCTTCGGCTACGCCCGCCTCGTATTTAAACGAAGGGCGAGCGATCGCAGCCCAAAGGAACCTTCCATGGACGAAGCTGTCGGTTCCATCGACTTCCAGGACCATGGCTGCACTCTTCTACCTCGGATCATCAAGTTAGATGGCGATCCTCGATGGTATACATTGTGCTGAGGGAGGCGATTGCGTGCCTTGGTCCATCATGTTAGATGATGAACTGTAGATGGCGAGCGAGTCCTCCATTTTTGGAGATGTTGCTTGGGCAGTAGCATTTCGTTGTACTGTAGCCTTCGGGCGACCGTGTTTGATTCTGGCGATAGGACTGGGAGACTGGCGATCGTCGTTCTGACACCGATCACGGCACTTGGGCCTTTTAGCCCGGGGCTCCGGCTAAGTTACTAGACTATCCAGCTTGCCTTCCTCAAACAATCTCCAGAGTTGTCTGAGGAGGTCGCGGCATTGATCGGTGTTGTGGCGGGGACTCTTGTGGTAAGCACAAAATTTGTTGCGGTCCAGATGACCGTGGTCCCTTACTGCCTTCGGCTTGCTTACCTGCTCGCGCCCCTGGATGGCATAGAATATATGAGTCGGAGATAGACTGGGGTTGTGGTAGAGATGGGCTTCCACATCCTCGAAGGTCCTGAAATCACAGGGCGGTTTGGCGGACGCCTTGTTGGACTTGGCGATCACCATCTCTGCCCTCTCATCTTGGCGAAGGGCGAGCATCCTCCGCCTGGCCAAAAGTCTGCGGCCTTGGCGCGGAAGATTGCGTAGGTCGGCGGGATGTCCTTCGTAAGGTGCCTGAACATGGGCGAAAGACCATTGAATCCCCCTAGGACCGAATAGAGGGCGATCTCGTCGCTTACGGGCTCGCCGTTGAGGATTATCTCATCCACCCGGTCGATGTAGTCTGCGTCGGTCTCCTCTTCCCCCTGCCTGATTTTCATCATGCGGTGGGGACCTTCTGGTCGAGTGACCTTGGCGGCAAAGTACGATGTGAAGTCGCTCGCCAGTTGTTCAAAGGAACTGATTGATCGCGGTGGCAACGAGATATACCACCTATGGGCCAGGTCGCACAGTGTCAATGGGAACATTCGGCACCTGGTCGCGTCTGGTGCGCCGCATGTAGATCTGGAACTTGCTCAGGTGAGTCTCGGGATCCGATCTCCCCTCGTACAAAGGTGTTTGAGGAGGAGTGATCCTTGGCTGCACGGGGGCGAGTTCGATCTGGACCGCGAGCGGCTCGCTCGGCCCAGCGATCTTTCTCTTGGCGCCTGCCCCAGTTTCTAGGAGCGCCTTCATGCCATTGAGCTGGCATTGCATTGCGGCCATCGCCGTAGCTTGGTCGCTCGTGGTTCAGCTCTCGGAGCGGGAGCCGAGGAGATCATATACCGATCTCCTAGCTCCGCGGTAGCCGATGAGGTCGTCGTCGCCGATCTCGGTTCTCCGGCGAGGAGGAGCCAGATAGCTGTCCTGCCTTCTGGGAGTTGGATAAGCTGAACTCCTGGTGATGGATTCGGGCTCCGTCGTCTCATGGATGGGGCCAGAATGCCCTGGATGCCATGATGGGTCGCTGCCCAGGCGGCTGAAAACGGAACCTTCCCGCCTCGCGAGTGCTTCTGCTCGTGAATCGGGGCTTCTTGATGATCGCTCGTCAAGTAACCCCTTGAGCTTCTGTTTGCCCGTGCGGCAGATGGCCGATGGGGTAATTGCGGGCGCATCGAATGCTCTCCATCACTCCCTCAAGATGGCCATAGCCTCCTCGATCTGTTCCGCAGTTTGGAACTAGTCGAGCGAAAGGTCAGCCGTCCCTCAGGTGCGGGATTGAGAGTCTCGGGTCGCCGCGACTACCCTCTGCCGTAGGCTAGGGCTTTGATTGAGCCGGAATAAGGCATCTGGCGGATCGGAGAGTGGATCTCTTTGATGTGGTGGCAGACGTCATGAATCTGAAGGTTTTCTCTGAAGAATAGTAAGTGTTTCTTCAGGTATATGATCCGGATAATAGTCAGTGTTCTTAGAAACGGTCGGAATAAAAATGAAGGTGGATGCCCCTTCCTCTAGCGCCAATTATTGTTACCCAAAATATTATCCGGAGATGATATTGATGGAATGGTCGAGTAACAAACAAATGCCAGAGCACGTCCGTGGGGAAAGTAAATAACACAAGAATTGTCGGGGTTGTTAGTCCTGGGCTTGAATGCTCTTGCGAGATATTATTATTACAAATACTTGGGAGTACAAATATTAATGTTAGAGTACAATTACAATGAGTGTAAAGACCCTAGTTATCTTAGCTAACGAGTGCTGAAGATTGCCGGAAGAACCATAGATGATGCTCTGTGAGTTCTTGTAACAACGATGGAGTGCTGTGACGACTGTGAGAAATCGACGGTCTCTCACAGTGTGTGTTAGCTGAATGTCTGAGCTCCTGGACTTGCGAGTCTCTTCGAATCTGAACTATAGGGAGTTCTTGCCTCTGTCGACCGTCTTTTGGTTGAGAGGTGCTGAGAGAGAAATCTTAAGATAGATTCAAGAGAGAAAGCCGAGAGGAGATGGTTTTTCTGAACGTTTTTCGGAACCTTTATCCAGTTGTTGGAGGCTCTCTATTTATAGGACTGGGAGTCGCTGGGCGATCGCCTCTGCTGTATTATAATAAGCGGGCGATCGTCTTTAGCACATGGGTTGGTCTCCTTAAAATCTACAGAAGTTGCTGGCTTCCAGAAGTGCGAACCAATGAGAGGCCCTACTTAGGACCTTTCGGCGGGTCTGTCGGTAGGTGAGGTTTGTCCTTGCCGTTTGATAGCTGTTTGATGGGCTGTAGTCAAAGATCCATGTTCTGCGGCTCCAATCGCGGATCTGAACATGGGCCTCTATTCCGAGCTTCGGCCTTTGCAGACTTGGCGGATGTTGGCCTTACGTGGCAAGAGGCGTTCGTCCACGATCGGGCACCTGGGACGATCGCTAGTTGCCGGGAGACGATCGCCTTGGCAGTCGATCGCTCGGTGCTGGGTCCTATTCTGGGTCCTACGATCGGCAATCTGCCTTGGTCTATTTGACTCTGGTTCGGTCACCCGATCTTTGTGCCGATCGCATGTTGAGGTGTATCAATCTCGACACAACAATTGCCCCCCCAGCTTGCTCCGATGTTGAAGACATGGGGTGAGGTGGTTCCACTAGCGATCGTTTAGGATAAAGACGGGCGATCCGCTGAGCGGACTTTGGTCTCGGATTTGGGCGACCTGATTATTTGGCGAGCTATCTTCAGTCTTGTTCTTGTGATCTTTAATTTTGCAGATCCCTCGTGGAAAGCCGATTGTCTCGACCTTGAGGAACCGTGCACGGTCGCGGAGTTCGATGGACCGACCTCCATGACCGTGTCTTGTGCGGGAGGGACATTCCACCTGTAGGTTTGTCTCGCGACTCACTTTATTGTGAGGGTCCTCAGTTAGGCTACGCCCGCCTCGTATTTAAACGAAGGGCGTGCGGTCTTGGTCTGTAGGAGTCCTAGCAAGGGGCGTCGTCGGATTAATCGACTCCACATCCGCGTCTTGTTAGCACTTTTCTACCTCGGATCGTCATGTTAGATGGCATTCCTCGACGGCATACGTTGTGACGGGGGTAGGGACGCATCGCATTTTCCGGGTCCACCAGGTTAGATGATGAACCTTTGGGGGCGGGCGAGCGTGTCCATAGATTTGTTTGGAGGGTCCTTCGGCTACGCCCGCCTCGTATTTAAACGAAGGGAGAGCGATCGCAGCCCAAAGGAACCTTCCATGGACGAAGCTGTCGGTTCCACGACTTCCAGGACCATGGCTGCACTCTTCTACCTCGGATCATCAAGTTAGATGGCGATCCTCGATGGTATACATTGTGCTGAGGGAGGCGATTGCGTGCCTTGGTCCATCATGTTAGATGATGAACTGTAGATGGCGAGCGAGTCCTCCATTTTTGGAGATGTTGCTTGGGCAGTAGCATTTCGTTGTACTGTAGCCTTCGGGCGACCGTGTTTGATTCTGGCGATAGGACTGGGAGACTGGCGATCGTCGTTCTGACACCGATCACGGCACTTGGGCCTTTTAGCCCGGGGCTCCGGCTAAGTTACTAGACTATCCAGCTTGCCTTCCTCTAACAATCTCCAGAGTTGTCTGAGGAGGCCGCGGCATTGATCGGTGTTGTGGCGGGGACTCTTGTGGTAAGCACAAAATTTGTTGCGGTCCAGATGACCGTGGTCCCTTACTGCCTTCGGCTTGCTTACCTGCTCGCGCCCCTGGATGGCGTAGAATATATGAGTCGGAGATAAACTGAGGTTGTGGTAGAGATGGGCTTCCACATCCTCGAAGGTCCTGAAATCACAGGGCGGTTTGGCGGACGCCTTGTTGGACTTGGCGATCACCATCTCTGCCCTCTCATCTTGGCGAAGGGCGAGCATCCTCCGCCTGGCCAAAAGTCTGCGGCCTTGGCGCGGAAGATTGCGTAGGTCGGCGGGATGTCCTTCGTAAGGTGCCTGAACATGGGCGAAAGACCATTGAATCCCCCTAGGACCGAATAGAGGGCGATCTCGTCGCTTACGGGCTCGCCGTTGAGGATTATCTCATCCACCCGGTCGATGTAGTCTGCGTCGGTCTCCTCTTCCCCCTGCCTGATTTTCATCATGCGGTGGGGACCTTCTGGTCGAGTGACCTTGGCGGCAAAGTACGATGTGAAGTCGCTCGCCAGTTGTTCAAAGGAACTGATTGATCGCGGTGGCAACGAGATATACCACCTATGGGCCAGGTCGCACAGTGTCAATGGGAACATTCGGCACCTGGTCGCGTCTGGTGCCCCGCATGTAGATCTGGAACTTGCTCAGGTGAGTCTCGGGATCCGATCTCCCCTCGTACAAAGGTGTTTGAGGAGGAGTGATCCTTGGCTGCACGGGGGCGAGTTCGATCTGGACCGCGAGCGGCTCGCTCGGCCCAGCGATCTTTCTCTTGGCGCCTGCCCCAGTTTCTAGGAGCGCCTTCATGCCATTGAGCTGGCATTGCATTGCGGCCATCGCCGTAGCTTGGTCGCTCGTGGTTCAGCTCTCGGAGCGGGAGCCGAGGAGATCATATACCGATCTACTAGCTCCGTGGTATGCGATGAGGTCGTCGTCGCCGATCTCGGTTCTCCGGCGAGGAGGAGCCAGATAGCTGTCCTGCCTTCTGGGAGTTGGATAAGCTGAACTCCTGGTGATGGATTCGGGCTCCGTCGTCTCATGGCTGGGGCCAGAATGCCCTGGATGCCATGATGGGTCGCTGCCCAGGCGGCTGAAAACGGAACCTTCCCGCCTCGCGAGTGCTTCTGCTCGTGAATCGGGGCTTCCTGATGATCGCTCGTCAAGTAACCCCTTGAGCTTCTGTTTGCCCGTGCGGCAGATGGCCGATGGGGTAATTGCGGGCGCATCGAATGCTCTCCATCACTCCCTCAAGATGGCCATAGCCTCCTCGATCTGTTCCGCAGTTTGGAACTAGTCGAGCGAAAGGCTGGGGCCGTCCCTCAGGTGCGGGATTGAGAGTCTCGGGTCGCCGCGACTACCCTCTGCCGTAGGCTAGGGCTTTGATTGAGCCGGAATAAGGCATCTGGCGGATCGGAGAGTGGATCTCTTCGATGTGGTGGCAGACGTCATGAATCTGAAGGTTTTCTCTGAAGAATAGTAAGTGTTTCTTCAGGTATATGATCCGGATAATAGTCAGTGTTCTTAGAAACGGTCGGAATAAAAATGAAGGTGGATGCCCCTTCCTCTAGCGCCAATTATTGTTACCCAAAATATTATCCGGAGATGATATTGATGGAATGGTCGAGTAACAAACAAATGCCAGAGCACGTCCGTGGGGAAAGTAAATAACACAAGAATTGTCGGGGTTGTTAGTCCCGGGCTTGAATGCTCTTGCGAGATATTATTATTACAAATACTTGGGAGTACAAATATTAATGTTAGAGTACAATTACAATGAGTGTAAAGACCCTAGTTATCTTAGCTAACGAGTGCTGAAGATTGCCGGAAGAACCATATATGATGCTCTGTGAGTTCTTGTAACAACGATGGAGTGCTGTGACGACTGTGAGAAATCGACGGTCTCTCACAGTGTGTGTTAGATGAATGTCTGAGCTCCTGGACTTGCGAGTCTCTTCGAATATGAACTATAGGGAGTTCTTGCCTCTGTCGACCATCTTTTGGTTGAGAGGTGCTGAGAGAGAAATCTTAAGATAGATTCAAGAGAGAAAGCCGAGAGGAGATGGTTTTTCTGAACGTTTTTCGGAACCTTTCTCCAGTTGTTGGAGGCTCTCTATTTATAGGACTGGGAGTCGCTGGGCGATCGCCTCTGCTGTATTATAATAAGCGGGCGATCGTCTTTAGCACATGGGTTGGTCTCCTTAAAATCTACAGAAGTTGCTGGCTTCCAGAAGTGCGAACCAATGAGAGGCCCTACTTAGGACCTTTCGGCGGGTCTGTCGGTAGGTGAGGTTTGTCCTTGCCGTTTGATAGCTGTTTGATGGGCTGTAGTCAAAGATCCATGTTCTGCGGCTCCAATCGCGGATCTGAACATGGGCCTCTATTCCGAGCTTCGGCCTTTGCAGACTTGGCGGATGTTGGCCTTACGTGGCATGAGGCGTTCGTCCACGATCGGGCACCTGGGACGATCGCTAGTTGCTGGGAGACGATCGCCTTGGCAGTCGATCGCTCGGTGCTGGGTCCTATTCTGGGTCCTACGATCGGCAATCTGCCTTGGTCTATTTGACTCTGGTTCGGTCACCCGATCTTTGTGCCGATCGCATGTTGAGGTGTATCAATCTCGACACAACAATTCCCCCCCCCCCCCAGCTTGCTCCGATGTTGAAGACATGGGGTGAGGTGGTTCCACTGGCGATCGTTTAGGATAAATACGGGCGATCCGCTGAGCGGACTTTGGTCTCGGATTTGGGCGACCTGATTATTTGGCGAGCTATCTTCAGTCTTGTTCTTGTGATCTTTAATTTTGCAGATCCCTCGTGGAAAGCCGATTGTCTCGACCTTGAGGAATCGTGCACGGTCGCGGAGTTCGATGGACCGACCTCCATGACCGTGTCTTGTGCGGGAGGGACATTCCACCTGTAGGTTTGTCTCGCGACTCACTTTATTGTGAGGGTCCTCCGTTCGGCTGCACCCGCCTCGTATTTAAACAAAGGGCGTGCGGTCTTGGTCTGGAGGAGTCCTAGCACGGGGCGTCATCGGATTAATCGACTCTACATCTGCGGCTTGTTAGCACTTTTCTAACTCGGATCATCATGTTAGATGGCAATCCTCGACGGTATACGTTGTGACGGGGGTAGGGACGCGTCGCATTGTCCGGGTCCACCAAGTTAGATGATGAACCTTTCGGGGCGGGCGGGCGTGTCCACAGATTTGTTTGGAGGGTCCTTCGGCTAAGCCCGCCTCGTATTTAAACGAAGGGCGAGTGATCGCAGCCCAAAGGAACCTTGCATGGACGAAGATGTTGGTTCCATTGACTTCCAGGACCATGGCTGCACTCTTCTACCTCGGATCGTCAAGTTAGATGGCGATCCTTGACAGTATACGTTGTCTTGAGAGAGGCGATATCGTGCCTTGGTCCATCATGTTAGATGATGAACTGTAGATGGCGAGCGAGTCCTACATTTTTTGAGATGTTGCTTGGGCAGTAGCCTTTCGTTGTACTGTAGCCTTTGGGCGACCGTGTTTGATTCTGGCGATCGGACTGGGAGACTCGCGATCGTCGTTCTGACGCTGATCACGGCACTTGGGCCTTTCCGCCCAGGGCTCCGGCTAAGTTACTAGACCGTCCAGCTTGCCTTCCTCGAACAATCTCCAGAGTTGTCTGAGGAGTTCGCGGCATTGATCGGTGTTGTGGCCGGGACTCTTGTGGTAAGCACAAAATTTATTGTTGTCCAGATGACCGTGGTCCCTTACTGCCTTCGGCTTGCTTAGCTGCTCGCACCCCTGGATGGCGTAGAATATATGAGACGGAGATAGACTGAGGTTGTGGTAGAGATGAGCTTCCACATCCTCGAAGGTCCTGAAATCACCGGGCGGTTTGGCGGACGCCTTGTTGGACTTGGCGATCACCGCCTCTGCCCCCTCGTCTTGGCGAAGGGCGAGCATCCTCCGCCTGGCCGAAAAGTCTGCGGCCTTGGCACGGAAGATTGTGTAGGTCGGGGGGATGTCCTTATTAAGGTGCCTGAACATGGGCGGAAGACCATTGAATCCCCCTAGGACCGAATAGAGGGCGATCTCGTCGCTTACGGGCTCGCCGTTGAGGATTATTTAATCCACTCTGTCGATGTAGTCTGCGTCGGTCTCCTCTTCCCCCTGCCTGATTTTCATCATGCGGTGGGGACCTTCTGGTCGAGTGACCTTGGCGGAAAATTACGATGCGAAGTCGCTCGCCAGTTGTTCAAAGGAACTGATTGATCGCGGTGGCAACGAGATGTACCACCTATGGGCCAGGTCGCCCAGTGTCAACGGGAATATTCGGCACCTGGTCGCGTCTGGTGCCCCGCATCCGGTCATGTAGATCCGGAACTTGCTCAGGTGAGTCTCGGGGTCCGATCTCCCCTCGTACAAAGGTGTTTGAGGAGGAGTGATCCTTGGCTGCACGGGGGCGAGTTCGATCTGGACCGCGAGCGGCTCGCTCGGCCCAGCGATCTTTCTCTTGGCGCCTGCCCCAGTTTCTAGGAGCGCCTTCATGCCATTGAGCTGGTGTTGCATTGCGGCCATCATAGTAGCTTGGTCGCTCGTGGTTCGGCTCTCGGAGCGGGAGCCGAGGCGATCGTGTACCGATCTCCTGGCTCCGCGGTAGGCGATGAGGTCGTCGCCGCCGATCTCGGTTCTTCGGCGAGGAGGAGCCATATGGTTGTCCTGCCTTCTGGGAGTTGGATAAGCTGAACTCCTGGTGACAGATTCGGGCTCCGTCGTCTCATGGCTGGGGCCAGAACGCCCCGGATGCCATGATGGGTCGCTGCCCAGGCGGTTGAAAATGGAACCGTCCCGCCTCGCGAGTGCTTCTACTCGTGAATCGGGGCTTCCTGATGATCGCTCGTCAAGTAACCCCTTGAGCTTCTGTTTGCCCATGCGGCGGATGGCCGATGGGGTAATTGCGGGCGCATCGAATGCTCTCCATCGCTCCCTCAGGATGGCCATAGCCTTCTCGATCTGTTCCGCAGTTTGGAACTGGTCGAGCGAAAGGCTGGGGCCATCCCTCAGGTGCGGGATCGAGAGTCTCGGCTAGCCGCAGCTACCCTTTGCCGTAGGCTGGGGCTCGGATTGAGCCGGAATAAGGCGTCCGGCGAATCGGAGAGTGGATCTCTTCGATGTGGTGGCAGACGTCATGAATCTGAAGGTTTTCTCTGAAGAACAGTGAGTGTTTCTTCAGGTATATGCTCTGGAGAACAGTGAGTGTTCTTTCCGAAAATGAACAGTAGTTTATTATTATTAATTATATTATTATTATTATTTTTATTATTATTATAAGTTTTTATTATTTTTCAGATTTTTTATGAACATAAAAAGAAAGTAAATTCTACCACTAATTATTATTTAAACTAAATAAATCTATAAAGAAAAAACAGATAATAATAATAAAGAAAATCAGTAAAATAAATAACTAGTAGAAGAACTTAACTACCTTGATGACGACAGTCTCCGTGTACTTCGTTTGCGCCTCTCCGGCAACGGCGCCAAAAATTTGTTGTTACTTGTTAAGTCAAATACTTGCAAGCGCACGATTCGTTCGATGTAGAAATACGGTGAAAGGTCGATTCTACAGGGAAGACTATGATGGTGAAATAAAAATATTTCTATCGTCACTACACCATATATGACCTATTTGAAGCCCATCATATGATTATGTTTCATAAAATGTTGCTATGGACAAGAAACCTGCATATCTATTGTAATACTTTCGAAATGTGTTACTTTAAATGGGAAAGTGTTTCAAGCCTAAAAAACATTTTGACAGTTTTAGATCTATAGCAATACTTCAGAAAAGTGTTACAATAACATGATACGCTTTTGGTCGCTTTGACCAAAATATGTAGGCGTGAGTTTAATTTTTTCATTGGACGGGCATTTTTAGTACCAAATATTTGGTACCAAAATTTTTATTAGACAAAAATAAGTTTTATTACATAAAAATTATTACTCATCCCTAGGGGTGAAATTCGGGCGGATATTTCCCGCCCGATCCGGAGCAAGATCCGGTCGGATTCGAATTCGGGAAGAAAATTTAGTATCCGTTCGGATACGGGATCGGATTCGAATAGTAAAATTCGGATACAGGATCGGATTCGGATTATGTACTATCCGCCCGTATTCGAATTTTCCCATATTTTACCGAATATTTCCCGAATTATAAATCCGGATATACGATTTTATTTAATTATTTTTTATAATATTTTTATCTTAATTAATAACTAGTAAAACTAAAAAATACTCTACAAGACCTAAAATTCTGTCTATCTCTTTTTATCGCCGCTCTCTCTCTCTCTCTCCTCTTATTTGGGAATCACTTTCATTACTAATATGACTTCGTTTGTACCCATTTGAACAGAAAACTATGGATCCTGAAGACGATGCCACCGCGGCTTTAATATCTGAATTTATTATTGTGTATTTCATCTGTTTTGAACCCTGTATTATTCAGAATTGTGATATCGATAATTGGAGTATGATATTCTCGTATTTGAACCCTTGTACATGAGTATGGCAACATGCAATTTTTCCCATGAAAATACGTGATAACGTACGCTAACAAGGATAGCTTAACCTACGTTATCTGTTAGGATTAGCGTACGCTACGAATGTAGCGTAGCGTGCGTTAACCAGTCAATTATTGAGCTGGGCGGCTAGCACATGCGCCAGCCGAACGTGGTTCCGGATGACATTCCCGCGGACGAACCTGGACAATTTTGGAGTCAACGCTTATTAGCGTGCGCAAGGATAGTAGGATAGCGTGCGCTAATCAGCTAATGTGCAGAAAACTTTATATAAGGGACATCACTCCATTTCTTCTTGTTCCCATCACTCGTCCTCATTTCTTGATAGTCCAGAGAACCTTCCCTCATTCTTAAACACACATAGACCACCTCCACTTTATCACTAAAGGTTGGATGTCACTTGTGATTGATCATTGGAGTGGAGTAACGTCTTGATTTGGCAAACAAGCAACCGGAGTCGGATTCTACTTGTTGTCTCGGTGTTTTTCTTTATCTTAAGATATGTTATAATACTTTCAACCTTGAGTTCGTGTTCTTAAGGATATGAAGATCATACTATCGAGATATTGAGTTCCATTGATGAATTATCCAAACAACATCGTGTTTATAAGTTAGAATGATTATGCTTAAGATATCATCGTTGGAAACATCATGATTAGCATCCTACCACGTCGAATGATGAGAGAAATATTCTGAGATTGATCATCCGTATGGATAACGCTACCATATGGATCATAGACGTAAAGTTGATGTCACTTTTGTTAGAAGGACTTAGGAAAGAATCATAGAAGATTTCATCCTTTCATATAAGTTGGAATTGTTAGTTCATCTTCATGGTTAAATCGGGATCTATTGATGATATTGGAATCTAGTGCATCAACCTTAAGAACACCGAACTTCGCATGAGAAGTGTAACTAAGATGGAATATGGTGTTGTGATAATTATGCGTATTCTTGCACCTCGAAGATATTTGAATCCGTGAGAACATTTGTAATAGGATGAACGTAATATGCAGGGAGATAACATATATTAAACACTGAGGATTTCGTAAGTTTTATCACGGTTAGAACAGTCGATTGCCCAGGAAGAACTGTCATACATGATTAGCGTGCGCTAAATCATTATGGTTGACGTGCGCTATCGAGCATAAGTTAACGTACGCTACGCTTGGAACGTAACATGCGTTATGTTATCAGACGAGTCAGTCGACTGATTAGTGAGGTACTGACAGTGCATGGTTAGCGTACGCTAGACTTCGTATCTTTGCGTGCGCTAACGAGTAGACTTAGCGTACGCTACATAGGAGTAGCGTGCGTTAAGCAAGCCAGGCAGATTATAATTTATGTACTTCCGACCATAATTTAGATTGTTAGACATTTGTACGACGTGAGATGAATTCTATATTATCTCTGTTGTTAAGGTTCGAGCTTAGCAATGTGATTGATCGAAGGGGGGCGACCTTCGAGTGTCTTGATATCCGTGGAAACTTTATTCTTGTCATCGAACCGAGGCAAGTACTTTAATTAGAATTGTTTATATTATGTAAGTTATATTGTGATTGTATTATGTACATGTGATTGTGATTAAATGTTCACCATGCGTTGATCCGACGGGAATCATCATGGGAATCTATAGCTATGTGTGCTGGATCATTGGATAGGTAGTTCCACCATGCGTTGGTCCGACGGGATCATCATGGGAATCTATAGCTGTGTGTGCTGGATCGTTGGAATACCATCAGTATGTTGAGACTATTATGATGTGATATGTGTTGTTGTTATTTCTCGGTGTAGAAATTTGTCATGATTATTGTTGATTAAATCATTGTTATATGATTATCGTACTTGCACTAGCATCGTTGTGGTAACCCCTTCGGGGGTGGACATTTGTTTATCTTCAGGCTCCAGGAGAGCGGGGAAACAACCACTGGAGCTGCATGACGACGAGGGTGCAGAGTGATGTTCCGGCCGAGTTTATTGTCTGTTGTTGGTTATTTTAATAAGTACTCGAGTACATCGTAATTCGT
Source organism: Orobanche coerulescens (assembly GCA_033398695.1). NCBI lineage: Eukaryota > Viridiplantae > Streptophyta > Magnoliopsida > Lamiales > Orobanchaceae > Orobanche > Orobanche coerulescens. The sequence continues at coordinate 110,208,145 of CM065815.1, read as the reverse complement.
GATGTTTGTATTTCAGTGATGTATTATTATTCTTCATTTGGATATTTGCATTCTCGGTATTGAACCAGAACTGTCGTATTTTATTTCAGTGATTTAATGATTTAGTATCTGTTATTGTCTTTTCATTTATTCAGCCTTGTAAATTCTTGTGTAAAGGATTTATGGCACTGTAATATTCCTGAATATATCAGGGGTGTTACAGAATATGGTATCAGAGCTATGATTATGGATATCTTGGCCATTGGGTTAAAATATGGGTCATATATGTCTTTTGAGGTAATCGGCCGCGAATAACATCACTGTACTGCTGCGTCTTCATGCGAACGGTGGTTGTAAGTTCCTAAACTCTATCTCGTTCTTTACATGTTGTATCTCTTTATACTCGAACATTAGAACGATACTGTTTCCTGTATATTGAGTGTTTATGCTTACAGTATGTTGAGAGGTGGACGTGGACGTGGTCGCGGTCGCGGACACAAATGAAGGAATGCTGAAAGAGAAGCTTCACCTTCTAATCAGGCCAGCCACAGCTCAGGCGAGCCACAGAGATATATTAATAATAAACCGGAACCTGCTGTGCCCGAAATCCTTCGTCAGGTGGTGAACCAGATGACTCAGTTCGCCCAAGTCGTGGACCGAATGTAGGTGGTAGTAGGGTTACAACAGGGAGATCGACAACAAGGTATCCCAGACATGGGGAATCGAGGTGACCGATGGCTGCAAGAGGTGGCAAAGATGCAACCACCCAAATTCGACGGCTTTTCTAAGACACCAATGTGGGATCACTGGTTAAAGGAACTGGAAAAATTTTTTGCCAGAATTAATTGCCCAGACGACCGGAGAGCCTCTATTGCTCAGTTTTTCGCTTCCGCTGCGCCCTTCATTTTTGCTTGCGAATCCCTACAGTGGTATCGGAGTGTGGTCTTGCGATCGTATATATGATATTTTGCATTTGAAATGCTTGATTGAATGGTTTATGATTTGGAATCATAAATGTTTAATCGTTGTATATGTTTGTTTGTTCGTTGTGTTTTTCGTAAATTCATATCAAAATATAAAACTTGTATTTCTTTGAAATATGATTCATATTGAAAATATGAAAGTCGAAAAATATTGATATTGGATATTAGGTCGAATATCGAGCCCTGAATTGCCATTGGACGAAACTGAGGACAAAACTGAAAATGGCTAGGCCAAAATTCAAGTCTGCCTCGCGGTCTGGAGTATGGGATCGCGAGGCGGCCTTTGGATCATGATCCACTGTGGCCATATCGAGATCCGGGCACTGCTCCAGCATATTTGGAGCTCATTTTTCCACCCGTTTCAGAAAATTAATCTCCCGCATTTTATATTAGATATAATTTGATTAAAATGGAATATGGTATTCAATTTAAAGTAGGAAACTTGATTTGTTGGAATGGTTTTGATTGACCGAATTACTTTGAATGATTTCATATTACCGATTGTGTGGATTGACTGGATCAATACATTTATAGTTAATTTTATATATCGGTTGGATCAATATATTTATATTAGTTCTATTTATTCAGTATTTATTGGATGAATGCTAGTGAATAGGGATGTGGTTCATGGACCTAGTTTTGAATCGTTTGGTTTTATTCGATTGGGTTGTAAAGGCCGTTTGCGTCTATTTATTTTACTAGAAAATTTGTACAGGATGCAATTTTTCAATGTAAAATTTATGTGTAATGACGAAGACTGGAGGAAGATCCCTTCGAGAAGACGAAGATTCAAGACCGAAGACTTGTAATTATATTACGATGTTTTTGTTCTGGGAACGGTCCATAAACTGCATGTTGGTAGCAACTAGCTTGTGAATATTTTATTCATATGGTATGAATGTAACAAACCCCCTTAAATGAATTAATGTGCAAAGTGTAACATTAATCGCGAAAATTCTCCCACAACAAAATATTAAGTTTAAAATATTTCAAGGTTTTCCTTCCCTCCATCGAGGTTTCGGAAAATTAAAATCCAAATTGGATGTGCTATGCTTCCGAGTTATCGGGGTAGTCGTTCAGGGAGGATCGATAAATTACCTAGAGTGCATTGGATACCTTCGGTTGGAGCAAATTTTATCCCTATAAACTTGTTAGGTTGCCGAATAAGATTCAATTTTGAAACTGATTAGCGTCGATGGTATAAACTTAATTTGTTCACGAACTATAGAAACCATATAGGTTGAGGGGAGTGAACAAGGGGAAAAAGAAGATCGAATCATCCATTAGATGGGTTGGTGTTGGACACCACTTTATGAAGATTAATAAACCAGAAACCTGTTCGGTTGCCCTCTATTAAAATTTATAAAGAACTCGATCACCACTATGAAGTAAAGCGAACAAGTACTTCCGAATTTCACATAAGAGTTTGTTATTCCGATAAAAATAGTGAGAGCTGGGTTAAATGAATAGAAAAGACCTTAATTGTAAACACATATCATAATCAAACGAGTTACTAATCAATATGTTTTACTTAATGCAGACAAATCAAATAACAACTCTCGTAATGACAATGAACCCACTTGCAATTCTACTCGAGAAGAACAACCTAACCAGACCAAACTTTGTGGACTGGCTCCGCAATCTGATGATTGTCCTCAATATGGAGGCATTGGGATACGACTTGGAGGCAGACATTCCAGCATCTCCAGTACGGACCACATCCATTCAGGAAGATGTTGAAAATCACGAAAAGTGGGTTAAGGATGACATTAAAGTCCGTGGCTATATGATGGGCTCTATGTCTAATGAGCTTGAGAGAGCTCATGAGAAAATGACTTCTGCTAGGCAGATCTTATCTCTCTTAACCGAGCTTTATGGTGAGCACAGTCGAACGGCTAGGTATGAGATATCTAAGCAACTCTTCGGTGCAAGGATAAAGGAAGGTGAGAAAGTTGGGAACCACATCCTCAAAATGATCTCTATGATCGAGAGATTGGAGGCTCTTGATTGTAGGATGCATGTTTCTCTCCAAACTGACCTTATCCTACAATCTCTTCCTGATTCCTTCTCTTAGTTTGTTATGAACTTCAACTGCAATGAAATTACTTGCAATTTAGTTGGGTTGATGAACAAACTTATAACCGCTTAGTCTCAGATGAAGACTCCATGGGTGAAGGGATCTGCCCCTGTGATTCCTTCTAAATCTCAGAAGTCAAAGAACAAGAAGAAAAAGACCAAGAAGCAGATAGGATCACAAAGTAAAGATAAAGGCAAGGCTCCGATGGTTCCTAAGAGCAAGAAGAAGGACAAATGTCTCAAATGCGGTGAGTTAGGCCAAGGAACAAGAGACTGTCTGATCCTTCATGGCACTTCAGGTACAGAACTTTTAGTTTTGGAAACGAATTATTCTGCTATTGTATTTTCTACTTCTTGGATACTGGATTCAGGTGCTAGTTCTCATATTTGTACCATGAATCAGGATCTGGAACAAAGTAGGAAGCTTGGAGCTGGGGAAGTGATGATTACTATCATCAGCGGGCATAGTGTTGAAGCAACTGACATAGGATCACTTCTTTTGGATTTGGAATCTGACTTTGTTTTAACATTGGATGATGTACTTGTTTTTCCCAAGGGGCATAAAAATATTGTATCCATTGCGGTCATGGATCGGAAAAGCTTTTCATTTTTCATTGGTGATGGTTCCTGCAAAATTTATTTCCGAAATAAACTAGTAGGCATTGCCACATTGTTAAATGGATTGGATCATCTAAACCTAAATAACAAAGTCTTTGTAAACACTATGACTAGGAAGCGTGGTAGGGATGAAACTAATCAAGTTTTGAAATGGCATCTTAGACTTGGTCATATTGGTCTGACCAAGGTTGACAAAATGGAAAAATATGGACTTTTGGGTCCATTGGGAGCGGATCCCTTTCCAACTTGTGAATCTTGCCTTAAAGGCAAAATGACCAAGTCCCCCTTCACAGGGACCTTTGAAAGAGCCACTGATAAACTTGGATTAGTCCATACTGATGTATGTGGTGCTTTGGAAGCAGCACGTGACGGATATCAGTATTTCATTATGTTTACGGATGATCATACTAGGTATGGTTATGTATACTTAATGAAACATAAATCCGAGGGCTTTGAGAAATTCCAGGAATTTAAGGCCCTAGTCGAAAAACAAACTGGTAATCATATTAAAGTACTTCATTCAAATCGAGGTGGCGAGTATATGAGTACAGAGTTTGACGAGTTCCTTATGGAGCACAGAATAGTGTCACAACTCACACCTCTAGGAACTCCTCAATTAAATAGTGTGTCGGAAAGAAGGAACTGAAACTTGTTGGACATGGTTCGTTCTATGCTTAGCTACACCGACTTACTGATTTACTTGTGGTGTTATACACTCCTGACTGCTGCTCATATCTTGAATAGTTGTCCTTCCAAATCCGTTCCTAAAACTTTGTATGAAATGTGGGAGGGCATAAAACCAAGTCTTAATCATATTAGGATTTGGGGATGTCCCGCCTATGTCAAGAAGACTAAGGTGGAGAAGTTGGAAGCAAGGTCCGTGAAGGGACATTTCATTGGATTCCCATCTGGGACGATGGGTTATCTATTCTATATGCCCGAAGATTAAAAGATCATTGTTGATTTGCAAGCATACTTCCTGGAAGATGAGTTCATTCAGGAAGGTGGAGCAGGTAGAAGTATTTGTTTGGAAGAAAATAATGAAACTCCTCAGGAGACACCTGTACAAGAAATCGGAACCAAACCTTGTGAAACACAAGTACAACCATCTCATAGGTCTAGTAGGGTGTCTCAAATACCTAAGAGGAATGGCTTTATGCACTTGGAGGAACTGGGTCTCCATGAGGTTCCAGGTGATAGCCAAGAGACCGACCCCGCGACCTATGACCAAGCGATGGTGGATGTAGACTCTGCAAAATGGAGAGAATCTATGGAAGCTGAGATAGACTCGATGAATGCCAATTAGGTGTGGACTCTAGTACATCGCCCCAAGGACATAGTGTCTATTAGGAACAAGTGGATCTACAAGAGGAAGACTAGCGGGGATGGCAAGGTTGACACCTATAAGGCCAGGATTGTGGCAAAGAGTTTTACCCATAAAAAGGGATCAATTACCACGATACCTTCTCGCCCGTAGCCATGATCAAGTCTATTCGAATGATGCTTTCTATAGCTGCCTACCACGATTATGGGATATGGCAGATGGACGTGAAGACGGATTTCCTTAATGGATTCCTCGAGGAGGAGATCTATATGGAGTAGCCTAAAGGCTTTATGTCTGACATTGATTCATAAAGTGTGCAAGCTTCAGCGTTCTATTTATGGACTGATGCAGGCTTCGCATAGTTGGGACCTTCGTTTTTCCGAGGCTGTCAAAGAGTTTGACTTCATGCAAAATGAAGAGGAACCTTGTGTATACAAGACGGTTAGTGGGAGCAAGATCGCATTCTTAGTACTATATGTAGATGACATTCTACTAATAGAAAACGATGTGGGAATGCTCAGTTCTGCGAAAGCTTGGCTTTCGAGTAGGTTCTCCATGAAAGACTTGGGAGAAGATACCTATATTCTTGGGATTCGACTCTACCGGGATAGAGCAAAGAGAATGATAGGTCTTTCCCAAGCCCTCTATATAGATATGATCTTAAAGTGATTTAAGATGGATGATTCTAAAAGAAAGTTCCTTCCGATGCGACATGGAATAAAACTCACCTCGAAGATGTGTCCTCAATGTGAGGAATAATGAAAGAAAATGAGTAATATACCATATGGGTCGGCCATGGGTGGACTGATATATGCTATGCTGTGTACGAGACCTGACATTGCACATCCTGTGAGCGTGGTAAGTAGGTTTCATGCAAACCCAGTAAAGGAACATTGGACCACCGTAAAGAACGTTTTCAAGTAATTGAGAAGGACTAGAGATCTGGTTCTTATGTATGGTGGTGGAGAACTGAATGTTATGGGATTCACTGATTTAGACTACAAAGGAAAAAAGGACGACTCCATGTCTACTTCTGGCTGCATTTTTACTCTTAATGGAGGAGCAGTATCTTGGCGTAGCGCCAAGCAAAGCATGATGGCTGATTCCACTAATTCCACCTATCAGGCTGAGTATCAAGCGGACTCGGAGGCCTCTAAGGATTGGTTTTGGATTAAGAAGTTTCTGGGTGAACTTGAAGTGACACCAAATGCTGAGCTGCCTGTTACGATCTTGTGTGATAACGATGGAGCCGTAGCATAGGCCAAGGAGCCTAGGTTTTACAACAGTACAAAACACATTGAGAGAACGTATTATCTCGTGAGAGCATTTGTTCGCAAAGGATACATTGTGCTGCATAGTGTAAACTTAGAAGACAATGTCACTGATCCACTGACCAAGCCACTTTCTCAGATTAGCTTGGAGCGTCATCTGGAGAACATGGGTATTAGATACCATAGTGTGTGGCATTGAGTGCAAGTGGGAGATTATTAGGAAAATGCCCTCGAATGCCACTCAAAGGATGTTCGAGAAAGGGCATTGTACTTGTTATTATGTAAACTATTATGAGAAGGAAATTGTTTGTTTATTTATTTACTGAAAGTCATTTGCATTCCTGACTTGTGAATATATATAGAGAAACTAGTCCATGTATTTTATAGGAAAACATTTCACTCCTTATTAGATAAGGGGATCAGCACCGAAAAGGCTTATAGCTCAAATACTTAATCGTTCGCAATTCGATGAAACTTGACTGGGTGTTAAGTTTATGTGAAGAGTTGTATGACGTGTTCTTTGACTTTTAAAGTGCCTGTCGTCACTAATGGTTAGTGGGAGCACACGTTGTAGGTATGCTAATGGGATTAGTATACTCGAACTGACTCATCCTCGATTCGTCACACGGTTTTCACTCCGGGACAGTCAATGACGGAATCGATAGGTTGTGATAGGTATTCGTGAACCTTCGACTTGAGGATTTAGTAGGGATGTTTTTGTGAGGTTAAGATTTTCACTAGAGTAGTTTGACCCAGAAAGCCGAGAGGTGGGGGTCAACCTCGGCATGCGTCTTGATGGACAAGTAGCAGGTTCTACTATGTACCGAGATAGGATTCTTTCTTCTATAGTGAACACGTATATGTCCTATGTGGTTATTGGCAGATGAGATCATAAGTCTTTGGCCAAAGCATTGGAGCTAGTTGTATTGGATATACGAGAGCTCGGTGATCTCGATTTGCATTAACTCAAACATAGCATCAAGTACAGATAGAGTTTGACTGATCGTGACCCTATAACTTGATTGGGACATTTGAAAGAATAGTTTATACGTTTACTGGTATTCACGACAGAATGGTTCTTGAATGATCTCTGTCATTCGTTCTTATTAAGATTACAATATAGGCCGCGGGACAGGCTAGGTGGTGCTATTACTCCTTAGTTTCTCCCATTGCTTACTGAGACGGACCTACCGAGTCGCACATTAGGGAGACGATGGAATAATTTGAACTGGATATTTTATTGTGAATTTTAGACATTGGATGTCTAATTTAATTTATTGAATAAATTAAATTAGTCTTGTGAATTAAATAAATTACTAGGTAATTAATTTAACTCATGGATAATTATTCTTAGAGAAATAATATTTTGATGTAATTGATAAATTAGATTAATCAATTGTATTAATTTTATTTGAGACGAACCAAGATCTATCAGTCAGACTAGATACATGACGGTCCGTTTCATGAATCGAAATGAACCAAAACCTACTCTATTATTATGCGGGCCACCCCATACGTTGAACATCTTGTAAGATGACCTTTGTCCCCATCTTGCATGTGTTTAGGAGTCTTCCTAACACTTTGGGACAAAAGGGGGATGATAAGATGGGATCTTATCATGATCACCCCTTAGGTGTGACTTTGGAATGAAGTGAAGACTTTGTAATAAAACAAATATCATCCACTCCATCGTATCAATTGGAAAATCGGCCTACACAAGATATAGATAGGGAGAGTTCATTTTGTTTTATATCTTATATTCTTAGAGGGAGAAAGAAAAATAAGAACAAAACATATATCACTTTGAGTGATCACATACTTGAGAGATAATATCAAGAACAATATATACATCACTTGGAGTGATTTCATTCTTGAGAAGTAAAGTTCCTACTACTATTTTCTATCCGTATCCTTGGAGGATAATCGAGTAGATTATTATTCCGGTCATCTCCCGACACGTGGCTAGTAGAGACGCGGTGTTTGGATCATCGAGGACTTGTCAAATTGGATTTTTGGTCACCGGCATCAACTTCGACCATTTTATCAACAGACTACAAGGGTATGATTTCGTATCTTCCGTTTGTTCATTTTATATTCGTATATACGTAGCTTTTTTCGATCCTCTTGAGGGATTCATATTGCACTTAAGTGTTTCGCTCCCGCTGCACCCTTTGTTTTTGCTTGAGAATCCCTACAATCCCCTCATTTGCCAAGAAATCCAAAAACTCTGCACTAAGGTATTCGCCACCACGATCAGATCATAGTGACTTGATAATCTTACCATGACGCTTCTCCATTTGAGCTACGTCGCATCAAATAGATGTATCCATATCTCGAATAATCATATATAAACGTTATAAAGTATTCGAAACCACCCCTAGCCTGGATTTTCTTGGACCACATACATCCGCATGAACCAATACTAACACATTTTGAGCATGGTTTCCCTTGGTTTTAAAACCCTTTTGGTCATCCTACCTTCCAGGCAGGATTCACAAATTGAAAATGACTCAACTTGGAGGTCATCCAATGAGCCATCATCTACCAATCTTTGAATTCTTCTAAGATTTACATGATCCCACCGTAGATGCCATAGATATGTTTGGTTTATGCTTGAAGGTTCTTTTCTCTTTTTAGGTTTGGACAAAGAGTTAAGCAATCTATATTTATATATGGGAGTTTGTGCAGTATTAATAACATACAGTCCATCTGTATAAATACCTTTGCAAATATATTCACCGTCTCTTCTAATAATAGCATCACCATCAATAGAAACTGAATAACCATCACAACTTAATTTAGAAACCGAAATTAAATTAATTCTAAAATATGGTACTAATAATACATTATTAAGTACTAATATTTTATTATTAATCTTCAACTGCACAACTCCCACTGCAACAGCCATAAGCCTGGAATAATCGCCCTAGTTGATGGTGATCTCGCCCGCCTTAAGCTGCCTGGCTACCAAAAAACCATGGGAGTCAAAGCAAACAAGATCAGTGGAGCCTAAATCTACTATCCACGAAGTGGTAGAATAAGATGCCGAACATGTTTTGACTACTAGTGCATGATACCTTTCTTAAGAGCAGGGCAGTTCGCTTTGAAATATCATTTCTAACCGCACTTGTAGCATTTTCCCTTTGGCCTTTTGTTCGCCTCAGGATGAGGAGCCTTGCTTTTGACTTTGAGAGTTGCAACTTGCTTCTGGCCCACTTGTTTCTTGTTCTTCTTCCCCTACTTGGGTTTAGAAGTCGAAACACCAGCTGCTGCAAGAACTTGATACCCCTGTCTGAAGAGTCCTTCCGTAGCTTGAAGCTCTGTCAGCAATTCCGCCAAGATATACTCCCTGTGATTCATATTGTAGTTTAGGCAGAACTGCTCAAAGCTCCTAGGTAAGCTGCCTAGGATGATATCGACATGTGTTTTCACATCGATAGTAGCCCCTAAGATATCAAGTTCGTTTAGATGAGAAATCATCTTTGGAACATGATCCATTACCGGGGTTCCTTCAGGCATTTGGGTCGTCATAAAGACCCTCATAACATTTTACCTAGCTTCCCGGTTCTGATGACCAAACATCTCGCCGAGATTTTTCATTATTTACGTGGCCGTGCCCATACTCTGATGTTTATGCTGCAATACATTTGTAAAGAAGCCAAGATGTAACAGCGAGCCATCTCATTAGATTTCTTCCATTTGCGGTATTCTTTCACCTCATAAGGTAGTGAATCCGCATCTGGTTCCAATGGGCATTCCTCAATTAGAACAAACTTATGTTCCTCAGCGGTCAGGACAATATTAAGATTACATTTCCAATCAGCAAAGTTAGTGCCATCTAGTTTGTTTTCTTTGAGAATTACAACAAGTGGATTGCAAGTCATCTGGGATAAAATTAAAAACATTCATCACATAATTCATAGCAAAATATATTGAAAAACCTCAAGACACAATATATATGCTAGCAACCAACACCTCAAAAAAAACCTGCATATGCAAGCCACGATCGTGTGGACGTTTACACACATATTTTTCAATTAGAATTTTACGTCTTTAATTTTACTATCTAGTCAAATTACGTTATGACAAGTAAAATTAATAGTTGATTCCTCTTAGCCATGTATTAATTAACATATATTCCAATGGGGAGCTTATTAATTAATACACCTAAGTGAACACAATAATTTAACAACCTTAAAAATATTATCTTTAAATAATAGTCCTACAGATGGAAAGATCATATCATAAAAAATAATATTTACCTTTTGTTATGATTTGAAATTTAGAACTAGTGAACCTATAATTAGCACATCAGATACGGAGGAAGACCCTAATGTAAACGCACATGCTAATTACTTCACAATTTAAATTAATTATGGAGGCCAATTTGATTTTATTATAAAAATAAATCAATTTAATCACTTAGTTATTTTAGGCTTGAGGTTTTTAATTTTCTCGTCCTAACATGCAAGAAATATATCACACATACATTTATACATGTCATACATCAAAACACTAAAAACCAAAATAAACGCATGGATAATTAAATTATTCAATTATCATGGCCTTGTTCCTTGAATTGAACCAGAGGAAATCTTCGACTCGATATCTCCCACTGGATCAAGCATCTCGTAACTCCTCCCCGATCGTGCCGTGAATTTCCAAAATTAAAATTCACTTTTATGCAAAATTAATTACCTGGAAAAGTTCAATTTTAAAATCCCGACTCTCCAGCGGACGCAATGAATAGCGGTGAAACGGACATGACCAAAAAAACTGGACGACCCGACCCCAACCGGCGAACCGGCCCTGTAGCAGTACTGCGGCCTCAAGAAGCGAGCTGGAAGCCTCAGTGACGATCGTGTCTTTGCTCGGTAGCGCCAGCGTCTTCTTTGTTAATTGCGGTATCCGAGAATCCGGTGTCTCGGTTCTGCTCTACTTCGTCATGATTTTGTCTTCTCCGAATTCGATTACAATTTTATAAAAAATTAAATACATTGAATTTACAACAAAATTACACGAAAAATAAGATCCTAGATCTACCCGCTGATTTTTTTACGGGAAAAACCATTACATGCCTCAAAAACGGGCCAAACCAACAATTGCATAAAAAAATAATAACATTAACCATTCACATAACCATGATAATTGGATCATATTCCCTACAAGAACACATCTAGCAAAATATTCCAACATCAAATTACACCAATATTTAAATTGCTATCAATTAATCATCAAAATTAATTAAAATAGCAAGAGCCTAAAATCTGGCTCTGATACCAATTGTTGGAAATGAAATGCAGCGGAAGCAATGTTGGGGAAAGAATTTTTAAAAGCGTTATACGCATCCACGAGCACAAAACCTATTTAGGCATGCTAATTAATTAACTACTAAGATTAATAAGCAATTTATATATTATTTATTCTTTCTTAAATAAACTTATTGGTAAATTCAATATCCTAATGTAGATCGAAGATCATAGGATATTTGCCTTTTGAAGCGTAGTGGTTGCTTTCTTGATCTCTTCCTCAAAATCTTCTAGAGTATGATCCCGCCTTAATCCGGACGTTGTGCGGGCAACAAGCTATTGAATCTTGCTTAGACTTCAAGGATGGATCGGCCGAAGTATACTACCTCTCGAAACTCTCGATTTTCTTTTCTTCAAGTAATTCCGATTTGTAGCAAGAATTAAAGTGTTGTCTCAATTGTGGAATCAAAGATACAAGTCAAGATCCACAATTAAACACTAAGAAGAAAAATCGAAACCCTTTGTGTAGGATATGTTGTAACACCCCCAATCTGCTCAGGGATATTACACGCCGTAGAACCTTTCCTCAAGGATCTACCAGGCTGGTAACAACATAGAACAAATCAACAATGCCTTTAAGGCTAAAATGACTCAGTAGACCGATTTGGTCTTTCAATAAATACATACAACTCAAACTCATTACATGCCCACGCAGGGGTCGAATACAACACACTCCCGTACAACGGGAAAGAATACTGCAGCGGAAAATAAACTATAACTAAACGAATGATATCATACGGATCCTCGTGTGATTAGTATCGTTCATCTTTCATCATCCTTCGTGCCGACCATGTGTTATGCTCCCAAACCTGAATGCAAAAACAGACATCCACCCCCCGAATACTCGGGGGTTAGCAAAACTCCACTGTTTTGCTAGTGCAAGAACAAAGTGCAAATACGAGCCATATAATTCAAATTCCAAGAATAACAATAACCAGGAATCCTCAAAGTTCTAAACGTAACGAAAAGCACTTCCCGAGGCATGAGTTTGGTAAAACATTCCAAAACCGAAAGATCACAAATCAAGAGAAACAATTTATAAAACAGTTTAAAATGCCATCGAGAGTTTTAATAGAAAACTATTTAGGATTTCCGAATCTTTCTCTTTCCAAAAATCAACAGGGGTCACAGCCCAAAGGTTTTGTTTTCGCAAATAGAAAACCGACAACAATTCATAGGGCCAGAGCCCAACATCACGTGTCCTCGACGGACATAAAAATCAACACAACGTAATCACGCACACGCATCGCCTAGGACCGGGACGAAGCCACAAATCCTACTCGAGGCCTCGAAGGACCCTCCCGAGCTGGCTAGCGAAACACATCACACACATCTCACGGTTGGATCAATCGCTTGTTGCATCCTGGCCACATGATCGCATGCCATGTGCCACCGTAGATTATCTTTGGCGCTCACGGTTGGATCAATCACTTGTTGCATCGTGGCCACATGATCGCATGCCATGTGCCACCGTAGTTTTTATTAGGCTCTCACGGTTGGACCAATTGCTTGTTGCATCCTGGCCACATGATCACATGCCATGTGCCACCATAGGCCCCGCCCACATCCATACATTCACACACAGCACAATACAACACATATATTCAAATAATTCACCCAGAGGCATCAAACACTTAGCAAAACACTACATGAAACCACAACGCACCGAAATGAAATAATATACGTCCACACGCAATACAAAGTGCAACATCAACACCAAACATATCCATAGAATTCACATAGTTATTCACAAACCACACCATTCACAAAACACACGCGTTTTGAAAGAAATCCTTTAACAAGGCTAAACCGAATCTTTAGAAAGTTCAATTCAAACGACCAAACAACCACAGTTAGACGATCACTAATTATCATATCCATAAAACAAGAATTATATGGACAAGGTACTTGCCTCAAAATCAGCACGCAAGTATCCCGACGAACACGGTTCAACCGGAAAGCTTCGAAACGCCCGATGCTTTCGAAAAGGAAAAAGACAACGAACGGAAGGGTTCAACTTGGTTTGTTCGCAAGAAACTCGACCCTAACAACATATAATTAATAAATCAATGATCATACGAGGAGGAATAATCGTAGAACGTCCGAAAACCACTCTACGACATTCTACCGGACACCTTCAAGACGTCGATCAAGAACTCGACCAAAACAACAAATCGATACGATCCAACTATGGAATAACAAGGGAAATGATATAATACATCTAAATATTCATAAATCCATCATAATCCTAAGTTAAATCGGATTAAACGGATGAAAACAACCAAAACACCCAAATTCCCCAAACTAGATTTCTAGGAAATCTGACCTGATTTGGTAGATCGGAGGATGTTATAGGATGGATGATTGATGATATGAACTCCAAGACTTCATGGATTGATTGTCCAACAACATCTTTCCATGATTCCAACGCCTCCAGCCGCTGAAGAGAAGGAAGAGAATGAGAAAATGGGTGTAAAACCCGACTGCGGGGCCTTAAATAGGCTGCCTGCCGGCAGGGTTACGTACGTAACCGGCCAAGGCTTATGTACGTAACGGAGTCACTGCCCCAAATCTGCCGGCATCGTTATGTACGTAACCGGCCTTACGTACGTAACTGCCGAGCACTACCGGCCGTAACTCGGCCAGTGCCGGCCTGGGCCCAGACTGCCCGGCCATGACTAGGCCGGTGCCAACTCCGACGGCCCGAACAACCCCGAAACCCAAACCTGAATACGAATCGAAGATACGGTTACGAAGTACTCGCAAAGATGAATTCGAGCACTAAGAGAACACATGATTCCGACCACCCGAAGGTTCGAAAATCGACAATGGAAGGTAATTACCCCAAACTTTGGGAAATTATGAAAATGGCCCAAAACGTCCGAAAGACACGATACATGATCGAAACACCAAGCCGAATCTCGCAACATGAATAATAACATTAAATGAACTTACGAGAAACTCGAAACAACAGTTTCGGACGAGATTCGCAAGAATCAAACTCAAGTACGGAAAAGCCGCTTAAGAACGCGAAACTCAACAAAACGATACCGAAACGAACTCGGACGTCAAAAAGTGCAGAGTTAAATATTCTCGGAATGACGAAATGGTCATGAGAGAGTCACCAAAACGGACTTGCGCCGAAAAAAGAAAATTACCGAAATCCGAAATTGCGGATATTACATTGTACCCCCCTTAAAAGAAGTTTCGTCCCGAAACTTAAAACAAGTAGGGAGAAGAAATATACCACCAGGAATATTTCAATGAGATACACAAGAATGCGTAACTAACGCCCAACGGCGAAACGTTACAAACAACGCAAAGGAATATACGGTGTGAAAACACACTCCACGACGAGCAACACAACGCCACCGGTAGAGACATAATAAAACAAACAAGTGACAAGCGTCATCAAACAGATAATACAATCAAGTCGATTATCCAAACAATCACAAAACACAATGAACGGAAATCGATACGATTGACCAACCCAACGGTACATCAATAAAAACGTGAGCCAATCGCTGAACAAATACGGAATTCCAATGCCCAAGGGTTGGAAGATCGAAAACGAGACTAATTTCCCGTACTTAAGGGAATTACGAAGGAGTCTGAACGTTCAACAATCACGAAATGAGATCAACAAAAACCGAACAATCAATGATCGAACCACAACGATCGAGACAACAAAAATCGAATAATCATGTTCGGATCACGAAGAACAATAAGGTTCAACCGAGAACTCCGAGGTTCACATCTCGACTCGAGACAAAACATGATCCGGTGAAAACAACAAGATGCGCACTCACATAAGATCCACAGGAAAGGGAATAGCAATTGAAAAGTCACAACGACAAACGAGTAATTCCGAAACAATACCACCCTCGTTCGATTAACAAAAGTAAGGGATAGGGCAAGCTCAGAAAATGTTAACGACATAAACGAGTCGACAGAGTCGAAAATACAGAAGTTCAAAATCCGATCCACTTCGAATAAAAGGACTAGTAGAACCAAAAGATGTTACTTCCGGACAAGGTTCACAAGAATCGAAACAACTCGGAAAAGTCACAGCGATAACCAGATTGACCCAAACAAGATCACAGCTCGTTCGAACGATGAAACCAAAATACATAACAAGTTCAGAAAGTATCAACAAACACGAGCGAGTCGATAGACTTGATAAAGAGGAAATGCAGAGGTCCAAAAACAATACGGGGATTACATTCGACCTCTTATAAAATAGGGTCGTCCCCGCTACTCACAATAACGGAAACAAGGCAACAACA
The DNA here is from genome assembly GCA_033398695.1 of Orobanche coerulescens. NCBI lineage: Eukaryota > Viridiplantae > Streptophyta > Magnoliopsida > Lamiales > Orobanchaceae > Orobanche > Orobanche coerulescens. Next base: position 110,192,299 of record CM065815.1, on the reverse strand, counting down.
CAAAAGCAGCTGGTGGAAACATTTCCCATGGGCCTCTTAGAGCCGATCCTGATATCTGTACTGAAGTTCACGCCCCGAAAGACTCGGAACCCAACTCGCGAAACTAGATCCTGTGTCTCTTGGGTCCACACTTGAAATGCATTACTGACGAGAAGGACAATTGGTACGTGCATGCCCCCGGCACGCCACAGTTGAAACACCTCGGCTCGGCATACCGAATATAGAAATGCTAGATACAATGGGGCATAACGTCGCAAAACAACATAGCGGAGATGCCAACTCAGCACAACAAGGAATCATAACACATATCATATACAACGATTACCATCATAAAGTAATACACACACAAACACTACAGCAACGAGGGTATCGTTCGGCAACCTCAACGGCCCGAACGATAACCAGCACATAATTACAACCATCATGAAACAATCACACATGTACACAAACGTACAAGCCCAACAGCTCACTCATGCGACAGCACGCAAATCACCACGAGATGATAAACAGTAAACACCAGTTCACACCTCTCACAGAGGGCTAGTACAACAAATGCATGGCAACGTATCGACGTTCATGCCACCAATTCGATCATACTCGGGAGCAAACATCATAACGACAACGCGAACATCATACATACATACCCAGCCTTCAAACGGGAATGGATAGGTTTTAAAAACGAAAACCTCCTTTTGAAAATAATTTAGAAAAACACCGATTGATCTTGAGTATTACCTTTCAAAAAAAAAAGTACAAACGTGAAACATCGTTATCGAGACTTTGGAGAACCATTTCGCATTTGATAAAAATGAGGACACTTTCTCTTAGTGAAAAACTTTCAGAATATTCGACCCTCTGGTCTAAGTAAAAGTGTTTATAAAACATTGAAAATATCTCAAAACATTTTGGGTCCTCGAGGTAGAAGAATTTTGAAACATATTGTGGCACCTTGGATGTACCACGAGAAAATAATTCATTTTAAAAGTACGTCTCGAAATTTATTTTCTAGGATACTCAAGGTTTTCGAAAATAATTCAATGGGCTAGAATGCCCAAAAATTTTAGGTAATTACACGGAACAATATAGCGCCGTGGGTCCCGCGCCGGAAGCCACCAGGCTAAAAACCATTTATAAAAATGCCAAGAAGGCCGATGGCGGTAATATTTCAAAAAAAAAAAACTCACAAAATCCATTTACAAAATACTAAATACCGTCATAAGAATTTCGCCAAAACGATCAAGGCCATAATGCCAAAAACTCGGTTAAGGGAATCGGTTTTCGAAATAAAACTCAGTCGGTAAAATACCGAAAGCCATTACAAAAGAAATCACACAGCGGATAAAAGAAATACAGTCCAACATGCACAATCCAGCAACACTACTCCACATATGAACGAAATATGAGAGTCAAATAACCACATATCACGAAATCAAAATCCATAAGAGGATTCCGTCAATTAACTCATAATACCTGTAACTCGCATCAGACGAGGCACAAACACAAAGAAGGGAGACTTACATCCGTAGATCGCATGAAGATGATGATCGCCCCACGATACTAATCACGACAAACCAACTCAGACGACGCATCGCGACACGACTTAGTCAGACAAAATCCGACGAGACAAAGCTCAACAGACACCACTGACCCGACAACCTAGGTTTCCACAACCTAAGCTATGATACCATTTATGTAACACCCGCAATCCGCTCAGGGATATTACACGCCGTAGAACCTTTCCTCAAGGATCTACCAGACTGGTAACAACATAGAACAACTCAAGAATGCCTTTAAGGCTAAAATGACTCAGTAGACCGATTTGGTCTTTCAATAAATACATACAACTCAAACTCATTACATGCCCACGCAGGGGTCGAATACAACACACTCCCGTACAACGGGAAAGAATACTGCAGCGGAAAATAAACTATAACTAAACCAATGACATCATACGGATCCTCGTGTGATTAGTATCGTTCATCTTTTATCATCCTTCGTGCCGACCATGTGTTATGCTCCCAAACCTGAATGCAAAAACAGACATCCACCCCCCGAATACTCGGGGGTTAGAAAAACTCCATTGTTTTGCTAGTGAAAGAACAAAGTGCAAATACGAGCCATATAATTCAAATTCCAAGAATACCAATAACCAGGAATCCTCAAAGTTCCAAACGTAACGAAAAGCACTTCCCGAGGCATGAGTTTGGTAAAACATTCCAAAACCGAAAGATCACAAATCAAGAGAAACAATTTATAAAACAGTTTAAAATGCCATCGAGAGTTTTAATAGAAAACAATTTAGGATTTCCGAATCCTTCTCTTTTCAAAAATCAACAGGGGTCACAGCCCAAAGGTTTTGTTTTCGCAAATAGAAAACCGACAACAATTCACAGGGCCAGAGCCCAACATCACGTGTCCTCGACGGACATAAAAATCAACACAACGTAATCAAGCACGCGCATTGCCTAGGACCAGGACGAAGCCACAAATCCCACTCGAGGCCTCGAAGGACCCTCCCGAGCTGGCTAGCGAAAAAAATCACACACATCTCATGGTTGGATCAATCGCTTGTTGTATCCTGGCCACATGATCGCATGACATGTGCCACCGTAGATTATCTTTGGCACTCACGGTTGGATCAATCACTTGTTGCATCCTGGCCACATGATCGCATGCCATTGGCCACCGTAGTTTTTATTAGGCTCTCACGGTTGGACCAATCGCTTGTTGCATCCTGGCCACATGATCGCATGCCATGTGCCACCGTAGGCCCCGCCCACATCTATACATTCACACATAGCACAATACAACACATATATTCAAATAATTCACCCAGAGGCATCAAACACTTAGCAAAACACCACGTCAAACCACAACGCACCGAAATGAAATAATATATGTCCACAAGCAATACAAAGTGCAACATCAACACCAAACATATCCATAGATTCACATAGTTATTCACAAACCACACCATTCACAAAACACACGCGTTTTGGAAGCAAGCCTTTAACAAGGCTAAACCGAATCTTTTGAAAGTTCAATTCAAACGACCAAACAACCACATTTAGACGATCACTAATTATCATATACATAAAACAAGAATTATATGGACAAGGTACTTGCCTCAAAATCGGCACGCAAGTATCCCGACGAACACGGCTCAACCGGAAAGCTTCGAAACGCCCGATGCTTTCGAAAAGGAAAACGACAACGAACGGAAGGGTTCAACTTAGTTTCTTCGCAAGAAACTCGACCCTAACAACATATAATTAATAAATCAATGATCATACGAGGAGGAATAATGGTAGAACGTCCGAAAACCCCTCTAAGACATTCTACCGGACACCTTCAAGGCGTCGATCAAGAACTCGACCAAAACAACAAATCGATACGATCCAACTATGGAATAACAAGAGAAATGATATAATACATCTAAATAATCATCAATCCATCATAATCCTAAGTTAAATCGGAATAAACGGATGAAAACAACCAAAACACCCAAATTCCCCAAACTAGATTTCTGGGAAATATGACCTTATTCGGTAGATCGGAGGATGTTATAGGATGGATGATTGATGATATGAACTCCAAGACTTCATGGATTGATTGTCCAACAACATCTTTCCATGATTCCCACGCCTCCAGACGCGGAAGGGAAGGAAGAGAATGAGAAAATGGGTGAAAAACCCGACTGTAGGGCCTTAAATAGGCTGCATGCCGGCAGGGTTACATACGCAACCGGCCAAGGCTTACGTACGTAACCGAGTCACTGCCCCAAATCTGCCGGCATCATTACGTACGTAACCGGCCAGATCTTACGTATGTAACCGGCCTTACGTACGTAACTGCCGAGCACAACCGGCCGTAACTCGGCCAGTGCCAGCCTGGGCCCAGACTGACTGGCCATAACTCGGCCGGGGCCAACTCCGATGGACCGAACGACCCCGAAACCCGAACCTGAATACGAATCGAAGATACGGTTACGAAGTACTCGCAAAGATGAATTCGAGCACTAAGAGAACACACGATTCCGACCACCTGAAGGTTCGAAATTCGACAATGGGAGGTAATTACCCCAAACTTTGGGAAATTACGAAAATAGCCCAAAACGTCCGAAACACACGATACATGATCGAAACACCAAGCCGAAGCTCCCAACATGAATAATAACATTAAATGAACTTACGAGAAACTCGAAACAACAGTTTCGGACGAGATTCGCAAGAATCGAACTCAAGTACGGAAAAGCCGCTTAAGAACGCGAAACTCAACAAAACGATACCGAAACGAACTCGGATGTCAAAAAGTGCAGAGTTAAATATTCTCGGAATGACGAAATGGTCATGAGAGAGTCACCAAAACGGACTTCTGCCAAAAAAAGAAAATTACCGAAATCCGAAATTGCGGATATTACATATGTAGTCCCAGACGAACCATCCCCCTTGTGTCCTATTTACAGGCTTTGGACTACTATAGAGATCTTAATGAGGATTAGGGTTTAGACTCCTAGTGAAACCCAACTTTCCATATTAAGCACTTCCTAATATGGTTGAGTTCACTAATATCAATTCAATCCACTAAAGAATTAATATTGCACTTCCAACCCAAATCCCAATTTACAAAATCGTGCTCCTTATTTGAATATATTATTTCCCGTGTTTAAGATATCAAATGTCTATTAATTAATTTAAGCTACTGGCAGCTTTAATTAATTAATTTCTTATCCAAGAGTAGTACCACTCGAACCTTATTATTATATCAGAATTAAATCCATTTGAAGGGTTTAATATAAAAATCATTATCGACCTCCTCAAGGGGACATCATCAACTCGCATGAGTTGGAACATTATAATAATTGGCATATAAACAATATTATTGCCCAAGATATGAAGCATATTGAGTCAATCACTTTGACTCTCACCAATGATAAATCAAAGTAATAAATATTGTAAATACATAATTAAATATTATATTCTTAGAATTAAGAAATAATAATTAGCCCAAATTTACATTCTTCTTACTGTCAGTACAGAAGACACTATCTCACTTCGATCCAGTTCAACGTATGGAAATATGCTAATGCTTGCAAATAGTCAAGACCAACTAATCTCAAACATACATTACAACATTTCACATAACTTGTCTAAAATTATATAGGTTAAGAACTATTATATTATTTTATAAGGCACTGATAATGTGATCTTCCGTATGACACCAACACACTACATTATCTATAATATAAAATAATTAGACATTTCATTTGCATAACCATAACGTGAATAAATATATAAAACATGTGATTAAATGTAATTAATATTCTCATAGGTAGGTACACGGAAATAAGGTAATACAAGCATAAAGTATGATTTGTAGTATACAACCCTAACCATATGCCATGTGGAGGGCCGACCAGGAAGCTAGAAGCCCAGCAGGCCCACCGAGCAAGTGTGCCATGTGGAGGGCCGACCAGATATCATGCTAGTCGGGTCCCAAGATTCTAGTGAACCAGGACTGGGCAGATCATCAGGAAGCGGATGGCTGACCCCAGCGATAAACCTCAATCGAAGCGGCGATGGATAAACATTGTCCCTGCATGCGGGAACAAGCACACAGGACAGTTATAACAACCTGTCCCCGCCTCTTTCCGAAGTGCCTTCAAAAGCTGCCATGTGTCCTTGCAAAATTCCCTCCTCCTCACAAGTGTTTTGGAGGCATATTGAATATTCCTGAGCTGTCCCTCATCCGATTGGCCAGGGCCCTCAATAAAGTAGAGAAAATGTACGATAGAAAAGGACTTTAAAAAATGTTCCACTAAAAAATTAGTCCCACACTGTAATACACCAGGTATACTAGATCGGCCTGAAAAATCAGCTCGGCTCTCTATGAGATAATCAATAAAATTTTATATTCTCTATCCACTTGGCTTTTAATTACTGTCTTATTTGCTATGTGACTTCAATTTATCTGTTCTGAATCAGCACACGTTTTGTTGACCAAACACGCTATCAACATATAGGTTGTCTAATGGTACTCGAACTCGCAATAGAAGCCAAACTTCGTGCCTTCTTCCTACTTCCAAACAAAAGATCAATTCACAGGTTGTCTAATGGTGTCCATATGTATTACTTCATTGGTGAGTGGGTTATGGAACCGAATAAGATCTTTCGTTGTTGTGGAATAAGAACCATTCCGCAAGATGGAAAACATGTTGATATGGTCTTCAACCCATCGTACGTACCTTCATGAATGAACGTAGGACAAATATTTAAATGTTCACTTGGTTTTGTCGGGAGTTGAACGAAATAATGGCTTTGATCAGAGATATGAACAAGGAGCTTCAAGAAAAATATTACTTTCTGAATTATATGAAGCCAATGAATAAACAACGAATACATGTATATTTGAACCGTGAGTATCTGGCCGAATATTTGATGGAAGGGCGAGGAATGCTTTCGAGGAACCTGTTATAATAGGATAACCTCCTTATATCTTGAAATTAATTCAAGTTGATACCATTCATGAACATTATAATGGATTTTATGCGTATATTTTATTTCTACTCTAGTCTTTGAGTTTTTGGTAGATTACCCTGCCTGTTTTAGAGAATGTACAATTTACTCTCATGTGTAAATTAGATAGTCATATTATCTCCTAGTATTTTGAAAAAATGAATCGATTATACCCTGTATAAATTAAATAAGTGCATAATCCTATGTATATTCAAAAAGACGCATCTCGTTTCTTCTATCGTTTTGTGCACGAGGAGCGATTTGTGTCGTTCGGATAAAATACAGGGGGTTAATCTGCAATATTGTGTGAATACATGAGGATAATATTCTTACTTAATTTACAAAAAGAAACAACTGATCTATTTTTGAAAGCAGGTAGAGTAATATAAATATTTAATTTAAAAAAAAAAAGAAACGATTCATTTTATCAAACAGGGAGAATAGTCAAAATAAGGGGCCAAACTTAGGGAATGGCCAAAAAAGGCTAGGGATAAGAGATCTAGAGGAATTTAAATAGAGGTAGAATAGTCAAACAAGGGGCGAGAGATTTGAGGTCTAGAAGAATTTGGTATTGATTGTATTCTATCAGAGATGCCTATTTATAAAATTGATCATATTAAAGCGCGTTAAAAGTATTTATTATGACGACTGGTAGTGGATAAATTCTCTAACTAAATATAATAACCTGTAAACTAGGCCAATTGGGACCACACTAGCCATGCCTTGTGTGACAGGCTCAACCGAGAAAATATTGGCAGGGGGAATCGAACTCGTGACCTTTCAGCTTCGCTCTCACCCACTATATTAACTATATTTGTTACATTTTTCATCATTACATTCAATTACTCTCCAAACTTATTGATGGTGATCAAGGTTAGATATTGTAACTATTGGTATTCGGTGCCTAAAACGAAGGTCCAGTGAAAGCGGTAAAACGAAAATTAATTCGATCCGAATCCCTACGAGGATCGATCGAGCTACATATATACGAATATATAAACGAAAGGCAAGAGTTTTAAGAAACTAACCCTTGAAGTCCGTTGATTAAATGGTAACCTTCTCTTGAGCTATTCCCCAAGCTTTGCTTGATCTCTACGAATCCAATCCGCTACAAGCTCTTGAACGATCCAACACTGAAAGCACCGTGTCTCTACTTGCCACGCACCGGAAAAACAACCGAAATGACAACACTCGATTAACCTCTAAGGTTACGGCTAGAATCAAGTGATGAAGCTTTTTATTCCCCTTGCCTGATTTGCATCATGCGAGGGGGACCTCCTGGTCGAGCGACCATTCACACGTGGCATGTGACGGTCGTCCCTGGTCGGACAGTAGAGGCGATCGCCCGATGCCAATAGGCGATCACCTTGGATGTCGACTGCTAGGTGCTTGCCCAGCCTCTGTCTTCTTTGGTTGGCTTCTGACCATTATGCCGATTGCCTTTGAGGCGTATGAATCGCCGCACAACACACGGTATAAATATGAGAACTAGCACCAGCATCCAGTATCCAGGAAGTAGAAAATACAGTAGCAGAATAATTTATTTCCAAAACTAAAAGTTCTGTACCTGAAGCGCCATGAAGAATCGGACAGTCTCTAGCCCAATGGCCCAGTTCACCGCACTTGAGACAAGCATCCTTCTTCTTCTTGTTCTTCGGAACCATCGGGGCCTTGCCCTTTCCCTTAAGGTCCTTAACTTGTGGTCCAGTTTACTTCTTGGTCTTTTTCTTCTTATTCTTAGACCTCCGAGGCCCAGAAGAAATCACAAGAGCAGACTCCTTCATCCGCGGAGTCTTTATCTGAGACTGAGCGGTCACAAGTTTGTTCATTAGCCCAGCTAAATTACATGCAATCTCATTGCAGTTAAAGTTCATAACAAACTGTGAGAAGGAATCAGGAAGAGACTGTAGGATAAGGTCTGTTGGCCACTAAGTATACTGGATACAGCTTGGAAAGTATTTTAAACTACAAGCTGTACGGTTTTCAAATCTGAGTGCGTAGCGGAAGTCTTAAATACAGTAAGTTGCTGAGGATACAGCAACTCGGTGTGCAGTGTATACTTAAATAATCACAGTTAATAAAACAATAAAGACAGAAGGTAAATAACACAATATTTAAAGTGGTTCGAGGTAAACCCCTCTACGTCCACTGGTCCTCCACACAAGAGTAAAAAGTTTATTATAATTACTATGTACACAACTACGTATTTATAACAACACTTAATCAATATATTGTTCACACAAATTGATATAAAGATCTTAGCTTTCAACCATTCACACAGATTGGTTTTAGCTAACACTTGATTGGCTTCTTCATACACAGTTCTGAAGCTTCGCCTTCTTCAATACAAGTCCGTCACACACAGTTCGGGAGTAGCAAGGATTCCTCAGTCCACACAGGCATGATATGAGTTTGTTCAAAGATAGAACAGGGTTTGAACAACAGCTATGACTTTCTGGGCTTTAAGCTGATAATGTGTTGTTCAAGGTTTGAGCACTGTATATCTTTTCTATCAGAATAGCAGAAAGCTTAGGGAGATATGTTTTGCTCTGATTATTTCTTGTGAGCTTTGTTCGTTTATAAGTCGTGAATATTCTGAATGTATTCTCTAGATTTTCAGTGTGTCTTGATCTTCAAACTCTGGAGATATATATAGCCTCTGAAATATATCTGTTTGAAATATATCCGTTGAGCAAGATTCTGCGACAACTTGATATTTGACTGAGATCCAGATATTGCGGGATTTGAAGATCTTCTGACTTACAGTATTTAAATACTTTATCCTTTAGTATTTATACTTCTTTATCAACGGGACTTGACTTCTAGCGAGTACTGAAGATTCCTTCTTTTCCTGTTTGAGGGGTGTATGGAAGGATCGCTGTATTGATATTTCGAGACAACTTCCATACTTAGCTTTGCGGGACTCTTTGCTGTATGATAGATTTGCTGTATGTTTGAGACTGCGAGAATTCTTCGATACAGGTTGATACTTGATCTGCTTTTCGATACAGCTATTGGTGGTATTCACGATTTGGCATATTGTCAAAACATTCTGACAATACGATCGATACAGGGATTGTTTATCCCAACATCATCGATACAGGGTTTTTGTTATCCCAACAATTTGTCCCCTTTTGATAATTTGCCAAGTCCTTCCGAGTCTTCTTTTAAAACATTATTATGTTATCCAAACATCCTTGATGATGCCAAAACTTTGACACTTAGCGGTTTGAAGTGGGGCAAACTTCTTGGTCTTCTTTCGAATGTTCTGGCCTTCTGCATTTGGCTTAACATTAAGAACTGCTCGCAGGCAAGTTCAGCTTTTATCAAAAGAAAGTTACATTGAAAACATATGATTGGCGCGCAGGCGCCATCTTACATTGTTTTCTAGATGCATACAACTTAAACTATGAACTGTTCGCAGACAAGTTCTTACAGCTTGTGTATGAGATTGGTTTCATAATATGAATACAGTAAGAATAAATAAAGTGACTGTAAACATGTAAGAACACAGTAGATTAAGAGTTGTAATCTTTAAAGACAGGCAAAATTTTTATTGATATTGAAATGAGGAGTACAAAATTTTGCTGTTCGGAAGATAAGATTACAAAAACTATAATACAAGGAAATTTAGCTTCTATAGTCTGAATACCTCCATGGTCTTTTGGGGTCATTCTTAGTGTTCTTCCACCAGTATTGATGGGCTTCCTTGTCTCGATTCTGATAAATGGCTCGTCCTTCATATGATTTGTCGAAGACAAGAATCCAATCCTCTTAGTGGGTCACCAAGTCACCATTCTTGTGCTTTGATTTCATCTGCAGCTGTAGCGGGAGTGTTCCACCTTCCAGCTTCGTCTTGAATTCCTCTGCGGCTTCCTGCACCGTTCTGCATCTATTGAATAATGGAGAATCCCTGATAAGTATAACAAAGTATCTTAACAGTTCATTTTTCCTCCAGTCTATGATCTCTGCAGCGGTAGGTTGTCGGTCTGCCGGGAGGTTCATAGATGGCGGCTTTCAGACTAGGCTTTTACAAGGATACTTAGGATCCTGGAATTCTGGTCTTTCTTCCTGTATCCTCACGTTCGGCATTGAGATACGGGCTATGTCTGCAGTGATGGAGTCTTCAAATGGAGCTAACAACTCTTTCTCTTGCTGCAACCTCATTCTCCTAGCGGCTTCCCTTGTTTCTTCCTCCTTTTTGGCATCATCAAGGTATGACACCTTTTCATCAAGACATTCCAGGATTTCCAAAGCGACATCCTATTTCGTCTCAATATTAAACATTCTCTCAACGAGGGAGGAGAGCACCTGCGACATATCTTTTATGTTCTTGTCATGGTGTCGCAGTTGGGAACCGGATTCGATCAGAGCAGATGCGGTCTTGGCCTCAGACACGCGGAGTTTCGATTGCTCTTCTCTCTGGATCTGTTCTTGCTTCTCTTGTAGTTGGCTTAGAGCTTGCTTGAAGACATGTGGCAAGACAGTGAAGGCTTCGACTACTCGAGAGACTTCATGCCTTAGTCCGGTCATTTCTTCAACAGCAGATGTGTGAAGCCAATTAAGAGCCTTTTCTACAGAGTGTAGACCATTGACCGCATCCTGAATAAAGACAGTTTGGAGGCCAAGAGCACGTAATCGCTCTTTTCTTGTTTCGGTGCTGGGAGAGTCTGGCTGGGCAAAGTCTTCGACTCCATTTAACCTTCTCAAATTCACATTAGGGCGTGAATTGAGTTGGACATCCTCAGGTATAGCACCGTCGTCGGATTCGAAGGCGGTTAATGGGGCGGGAATAACTGTTTTGGGTTCGGAGGCAGGGGTGCGGCATCCTCCTGTGTCGAAATGGTTTATGTAGACATGGATACAGGAGGGACCAATTCCTCCTGGTGTCTCTCAGCATCCGCCTGTTCCGGCAGAGGGACTGATTCCTCTTACTGGATGGCGCTAGATCTTTCTTCGTCGGTGGCAACGATAGGCTCGGGTGCCTATTGCAAAACATGTTGTTCCTCCTCTACATGAGGGACTGAATCCTTATTGTCGGGAACTTTGGCTTGCTGTGGCGAAGGGGGCGACTGATGGGTAGATGTCCCTTCATCTCTCTTTGCTTGGGCTTCCTCTCGACTCATCCGTAGACTAGCCTAGAGTGCGTCGTCATCGTCGTCGGAATCAGGATCAGACTTTGGACTATCGGGAGTTTCCTTGGATGAAGCTTTTCCTTCCCTTCGAGCTTCAGCCTTATCAAGCAGATGACTCTCAATATGATCCTTAACGAATAAGTTGTCCCATTGGATTAGGACAGCAATTTCTTGAGTGTCCGTCACTTCCAAAATGAATTTTTCTTCGTTACACCACTCGCTCCAGTTGTACAAAGTTTCGTACGGAGCAAGTCTAAAGCTCTTCCATTGGAGAAACCGCTCGAAATACTGTTCAATATGCACGGAAAGCAGGGTCATGGAAATGATTGTGTTCGGGGAGGGACTCCGTACAGCGTCTGGGTCTGCTGTAGGAAGGGGTTCCTCTACAGGTGTGGGATCCTGTATTGGAGAGGGATTCCTTACAGGGGATGGTACCCCGAAGGAAGTTGGATCCTGAACGGGTGTGGAATTCCGTATAGGAGAGGTAGCTATTGGCTCCAAACAGGTAGCCGACTCGCCAGAGTATTTTGAGTTGGCAGATGTCCTAGTATCCGTCGTAGCCGCCAAGGGCTCGGGATCTACTGTCGATACAGTAGCGGGCATCTCTTCCACAGGGGTTGGGCCCTGGGGTAGTTGATCAGTGGGTTGCGCCACGAGAGGAGCATTCTCGGAGGGTTCTGTAGCTTTAACTTTCGTAAGCCTCCTTTTCGGCTTTTCAACAGCAACTGGAGTTTTGCTGTGAGATATTTTTTCCTTCTTCGAAGATTCGACACTTTGGGACTTAGAAGAAACGTCCCTCGGATCTGCAGACAGCGGAAAGTTCCGGATAAAAGGTGTGTTGGCAATCAGGACGCTCCGGTTGAAGGCAGTGGGCCTGACGCCTCCTAAGAATATCTGTGAACTGATCTTCTTTGCTTCCACGGTTTGCTGAAGTCCGCACTTCGTCAAAACATGGTTTAAGAATAAACCAAACGATTTCTTCTGAGAAGCATGTCTAGACACCTCTTCCTGCAAACGCTTAAAGATGACTTGACACCAATTGACCTTCTTGCAGGTCACTATAGCGTCCATCATCCTGAATCTGAGATTGGTTCACATCTCAAAAGCACCTGTACGATTCTCAATAATACGGCAGCAAAAATCATGTAAATAAACGAAGGGTAAACAAAAATTCTTCTTATGGCATGTGGTGTGAACCACTTCCACCGTTGCTGAACCAGTGAATAAGCCATAGTACTGAGTCAGCAGTTCTTGGGACCCAAAGGTCTCAAGTTCTTCCATAGTCAAGCCATCAGAAGGTAGCCTGAAGATGTTTTGGAGAAGCTCTTGGTCAACGCGGATCTCCACTCCACGGATAACGGCTGTGATGTCAGCGACATGACCTCCTTGAGCCAGTGACAGAAAACAAACTACGGCGTTGAGGTAGAACTCCTCAACCACATGAGCATCATAGTTCTCGGCGGTGTGGCTCCCAAGGCGGTAGAGGCCTTATTGACGGCTTCTCGTAGTGACGACCTCCAAGGCATCGACATCATCACCTTCAACGTGAATACGTTCCAGTACGACAGATCTGGAGAAGATCCGTCCGTCGATGAAGTTGAGTGACTTCTTGAGAGAGGTGGAAGATGTCTGAGTAGACGCCATTGATGATTTTTCATGTAACGGTGAAAAAGATACAAGAAAAATATGCAGTAAACACAAAAAAAAATTATAGGCTGAATGCTCGAGTGCTCTTAAAATATGCAGAAGGCGTAAAGAGTCTCAAATGGCATTTACAGTCCTTTTATAGTAGTCGGCGAAGAAAGGTTTTCAGAGAACGAATGGTTAAATTTAAGGGATGGGAACCGGTGTTTAAAATGAACGGTCACGATGGACTGAGTGTAACTGGTACACTTATCCATTGAATTTTAAAATAGGAGCAGGTCCCACTTCTGACATTTCATATTACCCTTAATGTCTGAAACGACGGTATTAAATATTAAACAATTTGAAAACATCGCGGATTTTGAGATTCGATTGTCCAGATGTTGTGTAAGGCATTTAATGTAAAAGACGTTTGACATGAAAACAGGGCACGTGGGCAAAAATTGTTTTTAAGATGAAATATTATAATATATAATGAAGCGAATTCCCATAGTTTGTGCTGTATCCGCGACGATACAGCATTCCCCCTTAAAAGGTACATATAGGTTTCAATTCCATACAACAACTTTTGGATTAATGCTGTATCCATGGGTCATACTGTATTCCCCCTTAATATTGCACACGTCAGCTGTAGGATGATTCATATCGCTTTGTTACCTACAGTGCTGTATTGAAGGCTCTGAGTGTACACATAATTAATGGTGGATACTATATTCTTGGGTCTTACAATATTCCCCCTCAATTGTTGAGTAAAAACAGTAAATACTTACAGGGAGTCAGGCTGTAGCAATCCCAATTCTTGTCGAAGCATGTTGAATCTTGCTGTGTCGAGAGGCTTGGTGAAAATGTTGGCCAACTGAATATCTGTATGAACTTTTTACAGCCGAACATCCTTGTTCTCGACATGATTCCTATTGAAATGATGTTTCATGTGGATATGCTTAGTGGGCGAGGGCAATACAGGGTTGTGCGTTATTGCAATTGCACTCGTGCTATCACACATGATGGGCGTTTCCTTAGCTTCAATCCCATAATCTGACAACTGTTGCTGCATCCAAAGGATCTGCATACAGCAACTACCAGCAGCATAGTACTCTGATTCAGCCGTGGAAAGTGAGTTTGCCAATTGCTTCTTACTGAACCAAGACACAAGTCTAGGTCCAACAAAGTGACAAGTTCCACTTGTACTCTTCCTATCTAACTTGCAGCCTCCTAGATCCGAGTCATTGTAGCCAACTAAATCGAATCCGCCTTCTTTAGGATACCACAGTCCTACATCGACTGTTCCTTTAATATACTTCAGGATTCGTTTAGGTGTATTGAAGTGTGATTCTTTGGGTGCTACTTGATATCTCGCACACACTCCTACAGCAAACTGGATATCGGGCCTGCTAGCCATTAGGTATAGGAGAGAGCCAATAATCTTCCTGTAGAGTGATTGGTCAACCGGCTTTTCGGCTTCATCAGCACTAATTTGCACGGAAGTGCTCATGGGGGTTGACGATGATTTGGAAGTATTCATTCCTAATTTGTTGAGAAGCTCCTTGCTGTATTTTGCCTGGTTGATGAAAATACCTATAGGCAACTGGTTTACCTGCAAACCTAGGAAATAACTAAGTTCTCCCATCATACTCATTTCAAATTTACTTTGCATGAGATGAGAGAACCTTTGACATAAAGCAAGGTTAGTTGAACCAAATATAATGTCATCTACATAGATTTGAACCATTAGAAGGTCATCGCCTTCCTGTATTTTGAACAAGGTCTTGTCCACAGCACCTTTCTCAAATCCATTATCGGTTAAATACTGGGACAGGGTCTCATACCATGCTCTAGGGGCATGCTTAAGTCCATACAGTGCTTTCCTTAGCCTGTATACTAGATCTATGCCATCTGTGTTGGCAAACCCTAGTGGTTGTTCAACATAAACTTCTTCGGCAAGGTCTCCATTTAGGAATGCACTTTTGACGTCCATTTGGTATACAATGAAGCTCTTATGGGCAACAAATGCTAAAAATATCCTAATGGGCTCTAGTCTGGATACAAAGGCAAACGTTTCATCGTAGTCTATGCCTTCTTCATGTCTATAGTCTTGTGCGACTAGTCTGGATTCATTTCTTATAATTAGTCCATTTCGATCCTTCTTGTTTCTAAATACCCATTTGGTTCCAATAACTGATTGATGCGTAGGTCTGGGTACAAGATACCATACATTGTTTCTTTCAAAACCGTTAAGTTCTTCTTCCATAGATGTTATCCAATGAGAATTATTGAGAGCTTCTATGGTAGAAATAGGTTCGGACTGGGCAAAGAATATAGCAATAGTGCACATATTGAGTCTTCTAAGCTTGGATTGAGATTTCCATTCAGGGAATGGTGATATCTCAATATCTGGTTCTTCTTGTGTACACAGTACATTTCCTTGTGTACTGTGTATTCTCCTACGAGTAGAAACACCAGCATTAATGTTTCCAATGATCAGCTCTTGCGGGTGATCTCTCAACCATCTTCGGTCGGGTTCTAATTCGGGGTCCCGTATTATATCTTGAGTTGCTGTAGTTTCGGCTTCAGCTTGTACAGCATCGGCTTCATCTAAGTTGATTCTTACAGCTGTGGGGTTGACTTCTAGGTCAACAACAGGTTCTATGGGAGTTGGTGGATCTAAGATGGAAAGTTGTTGGACGTTCTGAGTAACAGCTTCTACTCCTGCAGGGTCATGGTGAGATTCGTCGAACACTACATTAACTGATTCCTCGATCGTCAGATTCCTTTTATTAAAGATCCTATAAGCTTTGCTGACGGACGAATATCCTACAAATATTCCTTTATCTGACTTTTCATCAAAGGTTCTAAGTTGATCCTTCCCATCGTTCAACACATAGCACCTGCATCCAAAAATGTGAAAATACGAAACTAACGGACTTTTGTTGTTCCATACCTTGTGTGCTGTTTTGTTGTGGTGCTTGTTGATGATACAGCGGTTTTGAGTGTAGCATGCTGTATTGGTTGCTTCACCCCAGAAACCCTGTGGCAACTTGCTTGCAGCAATCATTGTCCTTGTTGCTTCCTTCAGCATCCTATTCTTTCGCTCGGCAACACCATTTTGTTGAGGTGTACGGGCAGCTGAGTATTCGTGCTGTATCCCATTTTACGAACAGTATTGCTCTATAAAGTGGTTAGTAAATTCTGTACCTCTGTCGTAACGAATGGACACGATACTCGATCCTTTTTCATTTTGAAGCATTCTTAGGAGATCGGGCAGTTTTGATGTTGTTTCCTTCTTTTTGATTAAGAATATTGTCCAAGCATACCTGGAGTAATCATCAACAACAAAGAGACAGTATTTCTTACCTCCCAAACTTACTGGGTCTACAGGACCATAGAGATACATTTGTAGCATTTCCAACACTCTGTGGGTTGAAAGGTATGATTTGCTCTTCAGGGTGGACTTGATTTGCTTGCCTTTTTGACATGGTCCACAGACACTGTCTTTTTGGAATGATACATTAGGCAATCCTCTAACCAGTCCCTGTCTTGAGAGCTTGTTGATCGTCTTGAAGTTGACGTGTGACATCCTCTTATGCCATAGCCAGCTAGGATCTGCAGTGCCTTTGGCAACTAAACAAGGAATTGTGGAGCTCGTAGGCATCCAATCAGCAATATACATATTACCTGATCTTCTTCCTGTGAGCACAACTTCTTTGGTTAGGATGTTCTTAACTCTACAGTGATCTATATAGAATTTCACCGAGAACTGTTTGTCACAGAACTGGCTAATACTAAGTAGATTGTACTGTAAGCCTTCAACATGAGCTATATCGGTGACTTTGAATTTTCCGACAAGAAGGTTTCCTTTTCCTCTTGTTCTTCCTTTAGATTTATCACCGAATCGGACTTTTGGACTGCAACCTTCTACGAAATCTGATAGCTTGCTTCTATCTCCTATCATGTACCGGGAGCATCTGCTATCGAAGTACCATATTTCCTTCTCCAAAATGTCCTGTAGCACAAACATTAGGTAGATTTAGATCCCCTTCGATTGTTGGGTCCGTGAATGTTAGTGCCTTTTGGTACCCAAATTTTCCTGATAGCAATTGGTTTACTGTAGGTTACATTTGGTACAGATTTGCAGTATCTACGTGGGGCATGTACGTAGTTATTGTATCCATGATAATCATTATGCATGTAAAAATCAGGGTTATTATTATTAATCCAGTACGTATGCCGTCTCGGAGGTGGAGCCATTTTCTTTGACCTTACAGCTTGCCTTCTGGGTTTCCATTTAGATTCCCATAGTTGTTGTCGATGCTGTGCGGACACCTGCTTTCTTGATGGATAATGAGGCTCCTGTATCCGATTACTAGGCGTCTTTGTCTTGAAATCTTGCCGTGCGGGCCTTTGGTATTTGGATACAACCTTCTTTACGAGCAGTGTTAGTCTTTGTTGATATGCTCGGGGAGCATGCTGTTGCATGCGCCTTACAGGTTGGAATGGCTTATGATTCCGCTGTCTTGAATAGGATTGCGGGGGCGGAATGGCAGCCTTTTCTTTTCGCGGTGCAGCAGGTTCCTTCACAGGACTTGAAGTTTCTTCCGATACAGGAATGTGTTCCACACTCTTGACGAACACAGTACTAGTTTTCCCTTTGTTGGAAAATGAGTTGTATCCTAAGCCACTTTTATCATGAGCATGTTTCCCAGTGCTTAAATTTCTTCCATTCTTTTAGATGATTTCTCGAAAGATTTCAGAATGGTCTCAAGTTCGCTTTCTCGCTTTTCGAGAGTATTAAATTTTTCTTGAAGTAGAACAAAATCATTTGTCTTGCTTCCATTTTAAGACTTAGTCTCACTTAGTTCATGAGCAAGTTGATGGTTGCTCTCCACGAGTTTTTCATGCTCGACCTTGCTGTTTTCACAATCAATAGACATATTTTCATAATTTATCTTTAGCAAGTCGTTTTCTTCTTTCGGCTCTATGTTGGAAAGTTGAAGCTGAATGTTTTCATTTTTCAAAGTCTCGTGGGCTTTTTGAATGTTCTTAAATTCATTCATCATTTTGTCGAAAGTATGCGATGCATTCACTGGAATAATTGAGGTTGATCTTACCTCATCATCACTATCTTCTTCTTCCGGAATGTCTTTTGCCATAAAGAACATATATGCCTTATCTTCGAATTCATCGTCAGATGAGTCACTTTTAGTGACTACATGAAGACATTATTCGGATTTGGATGGTGTGGGTGAGGCTTCTGATTCTCCTATCAGTGCCTTGAGCTTGTTTTTCTAAGCATGTCTTCGTTCATCCCTCTCTTGTTGCTCGGCTTCCGTCAACCTTTGAACTTTGGGATGAGGATATTTGGTTGCATAATGTCCTGGTTTCCTGCAATTATAGCACAGGTTAGCGTCACCAGAGGAAGTTTCAGTACTTACCTTGTGAACAGGCTTGGGCCTGTAGGGAGTCTTTCCAGACTGCTTGATGAACTTTTTGAATTTGTGCATGAGGAGCGCCATTTCATCTTGTGACAGGATATCGTCGTCGCTGTCAGCATTCTTGTAATTTGGCTTTGATGGGCTGGGCATGCTGTGTCGACGGTTGGATACAGCGGCTAAGGCTGTAGTCCTGGCGGGAGATTCTTCAGCTTTCTCTCTCCTGTCTATATCGTACTCAAATGCTTTGAGGTCAGAAAAGAGATCAAAGGTAGATATTTCATTAAGATTACAAGACACACGCATAGTTGTGGTCTTAATGTCCCATCGAGCAGGGGGAGATCTGAAAATTTTTAGATTTTTCTCCTTTTGAGTATAAATTTTGCCCAAAGCTTCAAGTTCACCAACAATTCCAGTGAATCTGAGGTCAAGTTCCTCAAATGTTTCAGTTGGTTTCATTTCAAAGATTCAAATTGCTGAGTTAATTTGGAAATCTTATTTTATTTGGAGAGCTCAGTTCCCTCACAAATCAACTTGAGTTTATCTCAGGTATTCTTGGCTGTTTTACAGCTTTTTACCTTCGAGAATGTGCCTTTGTCAAGGGTGACAAACAGTGCATTCTTCGCAACATTGTCGAGGTTGGCGCGCTTTCTTTCGTCTGTGGTCCATTGATCGTGCTCCTTCTCGAGCATCTCAGCATGGGCTTGGCCTTCAATCCTTGCGGCCGGATTTACCTTCATTATCTTGATGGGGCCATCCTGTATAACAAAAATCATCTCTTCGTGCATTGCTGCAAGATGAGCCTCCATCCTGATTCTTCGATCATCAAACTCATTAATAGAGAACATAGGAACTTTGTTGATCATTGATGTATCCATATGAGAATGTAGGAATGAAAAAGAGTGTTTTATAAAAATAAGTGACTTTGGATCTGATTCGGTTGAAAATATGACTGATTCTTTTTAGAATCAACCGCTCCGATACCACTTGTTGGCCACTAAGTATACTGGATACAGCTTGGAAAGTGTTTTATACTACAAGCTGTATGGTTTTTAAATCTGAGTGCGTAGCGGATGTCTTAAATGCAGTATGTTGCTGAGGATACAGCAACTCGGTGTGCAGTGTATACTTAAATAATCACAGTTAATAAAACAATAAAGACAGAAGGTAAATAACACAATATTTAATGTGGTTCGAGGTAAACCCCTCTACGTCCGCTAGTCCTCTAGACAGGAGTAAAAAGTTTATTATAATTACTGCGTACACAACTACGTAATTATAACAACACTAAATCAATATATCATTCACACAGATTGATATAAAGATCTTAGCTTTCAACCGTTCACACAGATTAGTTTGAGCTAACACTTGACTGGCTTCTTCACACACAGTTCTGAAGCTTCGTCTTCTTCAATGCAAGTCCATCACACACAGTTCGGGAGTAGCAAGGATTCCTCAGTCTACACAGGGCTGATATGAGTTTGTTCAAAGATAGAACAGGGTTTGAACAACAGCTATGACTTTGTGGGCTTTAAGCTGATAATGTGTTGTTCAAGGTCTGAGCACTGTATATCTCTTCTATCAGAATAGCAGAAAGCTTAGGGAGATATGTTTTGCTCTGAATATTTCTTGTAAGCTTTGTTTGTTTGTTAGTCGTGAATATTCTGAATGTATTCTGTAGATTTTCAGTGTGTCTTGATCTTCAAACTCTAGAGATATATATAGCCTCTGAAATATATCCATTTGAAATATATCCGTTGAGCAAGATTCTGCGACAACTTGATATTTGACTGAGATCCGGATATTTCGGGATTTGAAGATCATCTGACGTATATTATTTAAATACTTTATCTTATAGTATTTAAATACTTCTTTATCAACGGGACTTGACTTCTAGCGAATACTGAAGATTCCTTCTTGTCCTGTTTGAGGGATGTATGGAAGGATCGCTGTATTGATATTTCGAGACACCTTCCATACTTAGCTTTGCGGGACTCTTTGATGTTTGATAGATTTGATGTATGGTTGAGACTGCGAGAAGTCTTCGATACAGGTTGATACTTGATCAGCTTTTCGATACAGCTATTAGCGGTATTCAGGATTAGGCATATTGTCAAAAAATTCTGACAATACGATCGATACAGGGATTGTTTATCCCAACATCATCGATACAGGGTTATTATTATCCCAACAAGGTCGGTTTCGAGAGAAGTATCCATTTTAAAATCAAGAGCCTCCAATCTCTCGATCATGGATATCATTTTGAGTACATGTTCCCCAACCTTCTCACCTTCATTCATCCTTGCACCGAACAGTTGCTTGGATATCTCATATCTAGCAGTTCTGTTGTGCTCACCATAAAGCTCGGTTATGTGAGGTAGAATATGCCTAGCAGAAGTAATTTTCTCATGAGCTCGCTGAAGCTCATTAGACATAGAAGCCATCATACATGCACGGACTTTTACGTCATCCTTAACCCACTTTTCGTGGTTTTCAATCTCTTCCTGATTGGCTCTGGTCCGCACAGGAGGCGCCGGAATGTCCGTCTCCAAGACGTATCCCAGTGCCTCTATACTGAGGACAATCATCAGATTGCGGAGCAAGTCCACAAAGTTAGGTCCAATCAGGGTGTTCTTCTCGAGTAGAATTGCGGGTGGATTCATTGTCATATTGAGAGTTATGTCTGCATTAAGTATAACAGATTAATTAGTGACTTGTTATATTATGACCTGAGTATAGAATTATGGTCTTTTCTATTCTTGTTACCCAGCTCCCACTATTTTTTATCGGAACAACACACTCCCATTTGAAATCCGGAAGTATCGTCGCTCTACTTTATAGTGGTGATCGAGTTCTTTATAAATTTTAATAGAGGGCAACCTAACAGGTTTCTAGTCTATTAATTTTCATAAAGTGGTGTCCAACACCAACCCATCTAATGGATGATTCAATCTTCTTTTTCCCCTTGTTCACTTCCGTCAACCTATACGGTTTCTATGGTTCATGAACATGTTAAGTTTATACCATCGACGCAAATCAGTTTCACAATTGAATCTTATCCGGAAACCTATCAGGTTTCTAGGGATAAAATTTGCTCCAACCGAAGGCATCCAATGCACTCCCGGTAATTTATCCGTCCTCCCTGAATGACTACCCCGATAACTCAGAAGCATAGCACATCCGGTTTGGATTTCAATTTCCCGAAAGCTTGATGGAGGGGAGGAAAACCTTGAAACCTTATAAACTTAATAATTTGTTGTGGGAGAATTTTTGTGATTAACGTTACACTTTGCACATTAATCATTTTAGCGCGTTTGTTGCATTCATACAACATGAAACAACCATTCACCACCTAGTTGCTACCTGTAACACTCCCAATTCGCTCAGGGATATTACACGCCGTAGAACCTTTCCTCAAGGATCTACCAGGCTGGTAACAACAAATGAACAACTCGACAATGCCTTTAAGGCTAAAAAAACTCAGTAGACCGATTTGGCCTTTCAATAAAGACATACAACTATAACACATTACATGCCCACGCAGGGGTCGAATACAAAATGCTCCCGTACAATGGGGAAAAATACTGCAGCGGAAATAAAATACAACTAAACCAATACGACATCAACGGGTCCTCGTGTGATTAGTATCGTTCATCTTTCATCATCCTTCATGCCGACCCTGTGCTCTGCTCCAAAACCTGAATGCAATACAGACATCCACCCCCCGAATACTCGGGGGTTAGCAAAACTCTACTGTTTTGCTAGTGCAAGTATAAAATACGAAAACGAGCCATACATATCATACTCCACGGAACATGTTAATCATAAACATACTTCCCGAGGTAAATCACTTAATCAAAACGGTTAAATTGAAAGATAGGGGTAAACCCGCTATACATCTTGTGAAAACATTTTACGATCTCGGGAGTTTTGAAAACATTTGGAATTTTAAGAATTCTCGAACCTTTCAAAAACATTTAGGGACACAGCCCAAAAGTCATTTTCCCAAAACATAAATTCGATAACAACAAATGGGGTCCATGACCCGATCATACCATAACAGCCTGTTTCCACAGATTATTCGCGTCCCGTGCTAGCAAGCCACGGACCTCAGATGCTCCCGTAGAACAAACCCGAGTGAATAACCCATAGGGAAACTATATCAAATCACATGTCACCGTAACCGCAGTCACGTGACTACAAGCACATATACGTACATAATCAAACCACAACCATAAGTTATCCCGGCATCGCGCTAACAAGCCACGAACCTCGGAGTCCCCGCAAGACATACCCGATGATAACCCCACAAGTTATCTCGGCATCGGGCTAACAAGCCACGAACCTCGGAGTCCCCGCAAGACATACCCAGATTGGATAACCCTACGGTCACGCCCGACCCATACTAGCAAGTATGGATCCCGGAGATTCAACAATCCTACCCGGAGGCAAATCACATACATCAAGCACACAACAATAATCACTTATCAAGCCAAACAACATTAAGCATCACAACCTCCTTTCAAGGAGTAACAACTAATATCACACACATTACGTTCTTACCGAACAAGTACACAATAACAATACATAATCCCCAGCAAAGGATTACGGTCTATCAAACTCACTCGAAGTGATCATATTATCTTTCAACATACAAAACCAACACACATATTCCGAGAACACATATTCACGAAGTATACGAATTATCGTTGAAAGACAACATTTATCGAGAACATACCGATCCCTTTTTACGTTCATTAAACATTTGGATTTCGTATAAAAATCATTTATCAACAATTATGCCTATGAAACATGAAACGTATGGGCAAGATACTTGCCTCGATACCACGAGCACGGAACTACGAACGGACACGGCTCAATCGGGAAGCTTCAGAACGCCCGATGCTATCGAAAAGGAAGACGACAACGAATGGAAGGGTTCAACACGGTTTCTTCGCAAGAAACTCGACCGTAACATCATATAATCTATAAATCAATGATAATACGAGGAAGGATAATCGTAGAACGCCCGAAAACCCCTCTAAGACATTTTACTGGACACCTTCAAGGCGTCGGTCAAGAACTCGACCCAAACAACGAATCGATACGATCCAACCATGGAATAATAAAGGAAATGATATAATACATCTAAATATTCATCAATCCATCATAATACTAAGTTAAATCGGATTAATCGGACAAAGACAACCAAAATACCCAAATTCCCCAAAACTAGATTTCTAGGAAATCTGACCTGATTCGGTAGATCGGAGGATGTTATAGGATTGATGATTGATGATATGAACTACAAGACTTCATGGTATTATTGTCCAACAACATCTCTCCATGATCAACACACCCCCAGCCGCGGAATAGAAGAAAACCGAGTGAAAATGGCTGAAGAATACGTCTGCTGGCCTTAAATAGGCCGACTGTCGGCCGGGTTATGTACGTAACCGGCCAAGGCTTACGTACGTAATCGAGTCATCGCCCTAAATCGCGGCCCGTTACGTGCGTGGCGGTGGCCTTACGACGTGAATCGCCTTACGTGCGTCGCCGATCACTCTGGCCGTAACTCGGCGATCTGCGGCTGGCCCGAACGACGGCCCGAACGACCCCGAAACCCGAACCTGAATACGAATCGAAGATACGGTTACGAAGTACTCACAAAGACGAACTCGAGCACTAAGAGAACACACGATTCCGACCACCCGAAGGCTCGAAATTCGACAACAGAAAGTAATTACCCCAAACTTTGGGAAATTACGAAAATGGCCCAAAACGCCCGAAAATCACGATACGTGATCGAATAACCAAACCGAAGTTCACAACACGTCTAACAGAGTTAAACGGACTTACGGGAAACTCGAAACAGCAGTTTCGGACGAGATTCACAAGAATCGAACTCAAGTGCGGAAAAACCGCTAAAAAGCACGTAACTCAACAAAACGACACCGAAACGAGTTCGGATGAGAAAAAGTGCAGAATTAATCATTCTCGGAATGACGAAACGGTCATGAGCGAGTCGTCAAAACGGACTTTCTCCGAAAAAAAGAAATTACCGAAAATCGAAATTACGGGTATTACATTCTACCCTCCTTAAAAGAAGTTTCGTCCCGAAACTTAAAATAAGTAGGGAGAAGCAATATCCACTATCACGAAAACTCGACGAGATACCCAAAAACCGAAAACTCGCGCCCGACGGCGAAACGCTGCAAGAAACGCAAATGAACATACGGCGTGAAAACACGCTCCACGACGACCAACACAACGCCACCGATAGAGACATAATAAAACCAACAAGTGACAAGCGTCACCAAACAGATAATACAACCAAGTCGATTATCCGAACAATCACCCAAAACACAACGAACGAAAATCAATATGATTGACCACCCCAACGGTACATCAATCAAAACGCGAGCCAATCGCTGAAGAAATACGGAATTCCACCGCCTAAGGGTTGGAAGATCGAAAACGAGACAAATTTCCCGAATTAGGAAGGAGTCTGAATGCTCAACAATCACGAAACGAGATCAACAAAAACCGAACAATCAAACAATCGAACCACAATGGTCGAGGCAACAAAAATCGAACAATCATGTTCGAATCACGAAGAACAATAAAATTCAAACAACAACTCCAAGTTTCACGTCTCGGCTCGAGACAATATTTGATCCGGTGAAAACAACAAGATGTGATTCACATAAGATCCACATGAAAGGGAATAGCAATTGAAAAGTCACAACGACAAACGAGTAATTTCGAAACACCACACTCGTTCGATCAATAAAAGCAAGGGATAGGGCAAGCTCAGAAAATGTTAACGAACATAAACGAGTCGACAGAGTCGAAAATACAGAAGTTCAAAATCCGATCCACTTCGAATAAAAGAACTAGTAGAACCAAAGGGTGTTACTTCCGAACAAGGTTCACAAGAATCGAACCGAACTCGGTAAAGTCACAGCGATAACCAGATCGACCGAAAATAAGATCACAGCTCGTTCGAACGATGAAACCAAAATACAGAACAAGTTCAGAAAGTATCAACGAACACGAGCGAGTCGATAGACTTCAGAGAGAGAAAAAATGCGGAAGTCAAAAATGATACGGGCATTACATTCGACCTCTTATAAAAGAAATGTCATTCCCGTAAACCACAACAACGGGAGTAAGGTGACAACACAAAAAGCAAACGACAGAAACATCTCCCATGGGCCTCTCAGAGCCGATCCTCATATCTGCATCGAAGTTTGTGCCCCGAAAGACTCGGAACCCAACTCGCAAAATAGGGTCTTGTGTTTCTCGGGTCCACACTTGAAAAGTGTTACTAACGAGAGGGGCAATTTGCACGTACATGCCCCCGGCATAATACGTTCGAAATGCCTCGGCTCGGCATACCGAAAATATAGATGCTAGATACAATGGAACATAACGTCGCAAAACAACATAGCGAAGATGCCAACTCAGCACAACGAAGAATCATAACACATACCGTATACAACGATTACCATCGTAAAGTAATACACACACAAACATTACAGCAACGACGGTATCGTTCGGCGACCTCAACGGTCCGAACAATAACCAGCACATAATAACAAACATCATGAAACAATCACACATGTACACAATCATATAAACCCAAGCTCTAAGAGCTCGCACAGGTGCGATAACACACAAGTCACCATAAAATGATAACATTAAAGATCGTCATCATACCTCCCACAAAGGGATAACAAAACATATGCGTGACGAACGACTCTACGCTCACGCCACCAATTCAATCACAATTCGGGGTTAACACCGTAACGAAAGTTCGAAAACCATACATGCATTTCCGGTCCGCAAACAGGAATGATAGGTTTTAAAAATGAAAACCACCTTTTGAAAATAGTTTGGAACACCAGTTGATCTTGAGTATCACTTTACAAAAAGTAGTGCAAACATTGTTATCGAGACTTTGAAAATCATCTTGCGTTTGAACACAAATGTGGACACCTTCTCTTAGTGAAAAACTTTCAGAATATTCGACACTTGGGTCTAAGCAACTGCATTTCAAAAAAAAATAATTGAAAATATCTCAAAATATTTTGGTCCTCAATTGGAATAATTTTGAGACATATTGCGGCACTAGAAGGCACCTTGAAAGTACCGCGAGAAAATAATTTATTTTAAAAGTACGTCTCGAAATTTATTTTCTAAGATACTCAAGGTTTTCAAAGATAATTCAATGGGCTAGAATGCCCAAAAATTTCAGGTAATCACACGGAACATTATAGCGCCGTGGGTCCCGTGCCGGAACCCACCAGGATAAAATCATTTACAAAAACGCCAAAAAGGCCGATGACGGTAATATTTCAAAAACTCACAAAAGCCATTTACAAAATACTAAATACCGTCATAAGAATTTCGCCAAAATGATCAAGGCCATAATGCCAAAAACTCGGTTAAGGAAATCGGTTTTCGAAATAAAACTCGATCGGTAAAATACCGAAAGCCATTACAAAAGAACTCACGCAGCGGATAAAAGAAATAAAGTCAAACATACACAATCCAGCAACACTACTCCTCATAGGAACGAAATATGAGGGTCAAATAACCGCATATCAAGAAATCAAAATCCATAAGAGGATTCCATCACTTAACAAATAATCATAAAAATAGCTTGTGTCACACGAGGCACAACACAAAGAAGGGAGACTTACATCCACAAGTCGCACGAAGATGATGATCACCCAACGATACTAATCACGACCAATAAACTCAGACGACGCGTCGCGACACGACTCAATCAGACAAAATCCGACGAGACAAAAACTCAACAGACACCACTGACCCGACAGCCTAGGTTTCCACAACCTAAGCTCTGATACCATTTATGTAACACCCCCAATCCGCTCAGGGATATTACACGCCGTAGAACCTTTCCTCAAGGATCTACCAGGCTGGTAACAACAAACGAACAACTCGACAATGCCATTAAGGCTAAAAAAAACTCAGTAGACCGATTTGGCCTTTCAATAAAAACATACAACTCTAACACATTACATGCCCACGCAGGGGTCAAATACAAAATGCTCCCGTACAACGGAGAAAAATACTGCAGCGGAAATAAAATACAACTAAACCAATACGACATCAACGGGTCCTCGTGTGATTAGTATCGTTAATCTTTCATCATCCTTCATGCCGACCCTGTGCTCTGCTCCAAAACCTGAATGCAATACAGACATCCACCCCCCGAATACTCGGGGGTTAGCAAAACTCCACTGTTTTGCTAGTGCAAGTATAAAATACAAAAACGAGCCATACATATCATACTCCACGGAACATGTTAATCATAAACATACTTCCCGAGGTAAATCACTTCATCAAAACGGTTAAATCGAAAGATAGGAGTAAACCCGCTATACATCTTGTGAAAACATTTTACGATATCGGGAGTTTTGAAAACATTTGGGATTTTAAGAATTCTCAAACCTTTCAAAAACATTTAGGGACACAACCCAAAAGTCATTTTCCCAAAACATAATTTCTATAACAACAAATGGGGTCCACGACCCGATCATACCATAACAGCCTGTTTCCACAGATTATTCGTGTCCCGTGCTAGCAAGCCACGGACCTCAGATGCTCCCGTAGAACAAACCCGAGTGAATAATGTAATACCCGGTTGAATTTCATTCATTTTTATTCAATATTAATCAGTTAGTAATTATCATTCAGTAAACTTCACTCATTATTAATCACTCATCATTCATGATTCATTCATTGCGTTCACTGTTGGAATGTTGTAAATCGTATATCAGTTACCGATCGTCATTTCATCTCCGTTTATAGATTGAGATGGGAATATTATTATTTTCATCGGGATTGGTAGTCTTGTACTGGGAGTATCATGTTTGGCATGTGTTGGACCTGTTCACTTTCACATTCGTATGATTTGTCGGATCATTCATCAGTCGTAGCGAGGAATCGGAGTTGTGGGAATTTCATCTTATCCAGCAACGAGTTACGGCCGTAAGGAGTGTCGGATACGGCCGTAATAGACGTTCGTTGTTTTCAGGCCATTTCGGACGAGCGGGACTTACGGCCGTAAGGATTTCGGCATACGGCCGTAAGTTAGACGGTACGGCCGTAAGGTTTGGCCGGATACGGCCATACGTGCCGAGCAGGTGCCCAGACGTTTCTGGCCGAAGGCGAGTTACGGCCGTAAGGGTTGCGGCATACGGCCGTAAGGCGAGGGAGATACGGCCGTAAGGCTTGGCCGGATACGGCCGTACATTGCAGGCAGGGTACCTGGTCATTTTCGACGAAGGGGGCTTACGCCCGTAAGATTGGCCGGATACGGCCATATCGTCCGAGTTACGCCCGTAAGGGGTGCGGGTACGGCCGTAAGGATGTCGGCCGATGTTTTTGACGAAGGCGAGTTACGCCCGTAACTTAGGAGCGGTTACGGCCGTAAGTCTGTCGGCAGGATTTTGGACGAAGCCGAGTTACGGCCGTACGAGTTGGCCGGTTATGGCCCTAAGGCCGTTGACCTGGGATGTTACGTCCGTATGAGGGCCGAGTTACGGTCGTAACTTCCGGCAGTATATAAGGTTTTGGCCGGGACATTTTTCCTCATTTCTTCATTCTCCAACTTTTATCCGAGAGAGAGGGTTGAGGGAGAGATCTTCCATCACTTAATCATTTGAGTGTGTAATTTTCATCATCTTCATTCATTTGGGAACCTTGGATACTCGATTTAACTCGTGTTCTTCGGATCGAAGTGGTTGGATCTTCAAGAGGTAATTTCTTCAACATCTTGGATTTCGATTTTGTGTTGAGATATGATGTTTTGGACGTGATAATCATGTTATATGAAGGGATATGCATATGATTATGAGTTTGTATATGGATTCATTGGATTATTGAGGGATTATTCAAGAACACTTTGAATATCGAGTTGGATTTGGGGATATTCGATTAATTGTTGTTATAATCACGTATTTGGATATTCATAACGGATTATTGATCGTATTGAAGATGTTTTGTTGGTTTGAAACACTTCTTGGGGTTTTGGTGTTGGTATTATTGAGGTTTGGTTGTAATCAATCGAAGTTGGCCACTAAGTGTTCGATATAATGCCCCAATGAACTTGGTTTAATCGTATCGACGTTTTGAGTTCGTTATATTCGTGTTTGATTCGTGTATTGAATGGATTGATGGTAATTGTATTTATTCAAGGTTGTTCGAGCGACCGACACTTCGTTTAGGACGTTTGTTCGTGGAAGGACATTCTTCATCGGTATTGTGTAAGTTAATTCTTACTCGGTTAAAAGGATATTCATTCCTTTTGTTGTTGTTCATTCATAATCATAATTCATTCATAAGGTACTAACCGTTTCAAAACTTGTAATTGTCACTTCATTACTTCATTCACGAGGAACGACTGTTCCAATTATTTCATTGAGCTATGATTTATTTCACTGTCATTTCATCTCGGTGAGTCATTATTGATTTTGATGTCACTTTTGGTTATATCGTGGCATTCCGGGTCGTGACCGGGCGTGCAGTTGGTATGTGTAGGATTTTCATGTCGGGCACATTATAGTCGTGTGTTGGTTGGTGGCCTCACATTGGGTGTGCACACGAGTTGATGGCTTCGTGAGATCGACAGGTACAAGACCACACGTGTATTCGATCGATACTCGTTGGTGGCTTGTGCACGGACACATTTCCATCCCGGGCGTAGTGTGGCGCCATTCCTTTGAGCCGTACTGGTAGTTGATTCATATAACATGTTTGATTGCGTATGTTTCGACAGGATATTTCATAACTTCAGTTATATCATGATTGTGTATTTTCAACCCTTGAGGATTGTTGTTCTGTGTAACTGACTCCGGCTGGGGATTCTGTTTTTCAGGTCATGGCAAGGCAAAAGCATGGGAATAGCATGTTGACGTCGAGGAGTCCCAGTGATACTAGTAGGGGGCCCCGATCTTCCAGTTATTCATGTTGTTGTCCTTTAATTTACGCTGCATACTTTCATTTGGATACTCCGTTTCATTGAGTGTTGTTTATTTTATCTTCATATAAAATATACTAGTATTCGGTATTGTCCTGGTGTGTTGTACTTAAACTCCTCATCGGAGTATTTGGTAATATAATGTGGTTCGGTACTACAATTATATTATTTAATTCATCATTTTCATTCGCCTGGTGGGTCCCAGACGGGGATTCACGGCACTGTAATATCCGCCTAGTTTGGGGTGTTACAGAGTTGGTATCGGAGCATGGTTTTGAATACTACCTTCCGAGTTATGTCACATTTGAAATCATTGTCATCAGACTAGTATCATTGGACTTTCGCGTCACGTGTGACCTGTGCAAATGCCGAGCCAACCAGACCGAAAGAACTGTAAGATTTCTAACGCCATGGTATAATTTCTGGCAATAGTCATTCATTCATCATTCATCAATTAACAATCTTCAAACATCATCGTTCATTATGATCAGGATGATCATGTTAACTCATTAATCACTTAATTCATTTCATTACTCAGTTAATGATCAGGACGATCATGTTAACTCATTAATTACTCAATTCATTTCATTACTCAGTTGTCGATCTGGATGATCATATTATTAATCTTGTTAAGTTGTTCAAGATAATCATTTCAAGAATTTCATCAGATAATCATGTCACTTCAGTAAATCATTCATATAATCACTAAGTTAGAGCATGTATACTCATTTTCATCATCTCATGACATAATCATAACGTGATAATCATGCGGGAAATATAATCATTATGAGACCTTCCTACTTCAATATGGAGAGAGCTATCAGGGGATGCACGGGGAGAGGCCGCGGTGCGGGCCGAAACCCGGGAAATAATCACTCGCTGTCGGGAAATTGTGCCCAGGACTCAGCTCGATCAGAAGATGTTCGGGTTGATCCACTCACTTTTATGCAGGCCATGATGACCCATGTGCAATTGCTCAATCATCATTACGCCACTCTGGCCGGTTTAATCGAGAGAACTCTCCCGAATGAGCCTGCTGCTAAGGAAATTGCTGAGCAACAACCTTCATCTGTCAGCAAGAAATCAACGAAGCGTAATCAATCCGAAGGCAGTCAGTCAACCTTCAAGAAGCCTCGTGTGAGTCCTATCGTTTATGAGCAACCTCTTACGATGCATAATCGTGCGGGATCTCAATCCCGAGCGGCCAGTTCGGCCATCATCTGTTTTAATTGTGGAGAACCGGGTCATGTCAGCACCAAGTGCCCGAGGCAGTCTATCACGTGCCATAATTGTGGGAATTTTGGGCATAAGGCCCGTTTTTGCCGTAAGGACTCCAAGTCGGCTCCGGCGGCATCTCAGGCCCCGAAGCAATTAGCGATTCAGAATCAGACTGCTCTGTCAACGTCGTTTAAGACAATGGAAGCAAATAAAGTTAGAGCTCATATTTATCAGTCGGGAGCGTCCGGTTCGGGGGCCGGCGAGTCCCGGATTCATGTGATGAAGAGGATCGACGATCCGGTGGCCCGAATGATCTCAGGTATACTCGTAATTTTATTTCAACATGTGTGTTCCTTTTGATACTCGTACACCGCATTCATTCATTTTCGAATCATGTTTGAATAGATTTATTTTGGGATAGTCCTATTGCTTGTGGACCTCATACCATCGGTCTACCTGACGATGGAAGAAGTTTCGGAAATCATACCGAAGTAAGCGTAGTGACCGCGATTGGTTGGAGGACCAAATCGTGGTGAATTTATCTTAGGACGATGTAATTTTGGGTATTAGTTGGATTGATCGTCTTGATACTATCCTCAGTGTTTGTGAGCGTTTGGTCGCTATCTTTCCGTCGTTGGTTGTCGAATATGTGCTTCAGGGAAATAATCGCCCTTGTTCCAGAAGAATTATTATTATGACGAAAGCAGAGAAATTCCGCAAATGAGTTATTCAATCATTCATTGCATCATTTTAATAGATTGGCCTTTCTAAGGCAATCGAGTTATTCAATCATTCATTGCATCATTTTCATCGATTGGCCTTTTTAAGGCAATCAGGTTATTCAATCATTCATTGCATCATTTTCATCGATTGGCCTTTTCAAGGCAATCGAGTTATTCAATCATTCATTGCATCATTTTCATCGATTGGCCTTTCTAAGGCAATCGAGTTATTCAATCATTCATTGCATCATTTTCATCGATTGGCCTTTTTACGGCAATCGAGTTATTCAATCATTCATTGCATCATTTTCATCGATTGGCCTTTTTAAGGCAATCGAGTTATTCAATCATTCATTGCATCATTTTCATCGATTGGCCTTTCTAAGGCAATCGAGTTATTCAATCATTCATTGCATCATTTTCATCGATTGGCCTTTCTAAGGCAATCGAGTTATTCAATCATTGATTGCATCATTTCCATCGATTGGCCTTTCTAAGGCAATCGAGTCATTAAATCATTCATTGTATCATTTTC
Source organism: Orobanche coerulescens (assembly GCA_033398695.1). Classification (NCBI taxonomy): domain Eukaryota; kingdom Viridiplantae; phylum Streptophyta; class Magnoliopsida; order Lamiales; family Orobanchaceae; genus Orobanche; species Orobanche coerulescens. The sequence goes on along the minus strand of CM065815.1, from coordinate 110,159,091 downwards.
ATCGATTGGCCTTTCTAAGGCAATCGAGTTATTCAAACATTCATTGTATCATTTTCATCGATTGGCCTTTCTAAGGCAATCGAGTTATTCAATCATTCATTGTATCACTTTTTATCGATTGACCATTCTAGGGCAATCGAAATGTTCAATCATTCGTGGTATCATTGTCATCGATTGACGATGTATTCCCAGACGAGTTATCTGGTTGCCTTCTCACAAAGTAGTGGAATTCAGGAGTGAGTTGGAGCCGGTATGTCCCCGTTATCGAAGGCACCGTATCGGATGGCCCCGACCGAAACGCAGGAGTTGAAGATTCAACTTGAGGAATAGTTCGAGAAAGGTTATCTCCGACCGAGTGCGTCCCCGTGAGGAGCACCAGTGTGATCTGTCAATGAGAAGGATGGCTTGTCTCGTGTGTGTATTAATTATCAGGAGTTGGACAAGGTGATGATCGAGATTAGTATCCTCTACCCCGTATTGATGATCTCTTAGATCAACTTCAGGGAACTTCAATATTTCTCCCAGATCGACTTAAGATCTGGATACCATCAGTTGCGAATTCAAGAGTCGGGTATCGCAAGGACGGCGTTTCGTACACGCTATGGTCATTATGAGTTCGTAGTTATGTCGTTCGGGCTAACTAATGCACCTGCGGTATTCATGGAGTTAATGAATCGGGTTTTCATCGAATTTTTGGATCAGTTTGTTGTTGTCTTCATCGATGACATTTTGATTTATTCTCGTGATCGAGAGGAACACGAGGTACGTCTTCATCAGGTTCTCGACGTGTTTAGACGCGAGCAACTTTATGGAAAGTTTTCTTAATGTGAGTTCTGGATGTCTGAACTGACTTTTCTCGGGCATGTAATTTCATCTGTCAGAGTTCGTGTCGACCCTCAGAAGACGGAGGCTATCCGAGATTGGCAACCTCCGAAAGATGTTAAGGAAATCTGAAGTTTCCGCGGATTAACTGGTTAATTATCCGACCCACGACTTGGGGCTAGCAGCCGTGGTTTTCGCGTTGGAAATTTGGCGTCTTTACCTTTATGGCGTCACCTGTCAGATCTTCACTGATCACGAGAGTTGAAGTATATATTTACTCAGAAGGAGTTAAATATGCGACAAAGACGGTGGTTGGAACTAATCAAAGATTATGATATCGAGATCTTTTACCACCCGGGCAAGGCGAATGTTGTCGCCGATGCCTTGAGTCGTAAGTCCGTTCAGGGGCAGATGCTTGCTCGTTTAACAGTTCAGAGGAGCTTCAGCAGGATTTCCTTAGACCCGAGATTGAGGTCTGGCATCAGCGACTGGCGGGTATGCTGAAACCGCTCCCTATTCCAGAATGGAAGTGGGAAGACATTTCTATGGATTTCTTCACGAGAGTGCCGACGGGTCATCGGGGCATGAATACGATCTGGGTGATCGTTGACCGCTTAACTAAGTCAGCTCATTTCCTTGACATTAAGGATACATGGGGTCCCGAGAGACTTGCCCAGCTGTTCATTAAAGAGCTAGTGAGATTGCACGGTACTCCTAAGAGTATCGTTTCTGATCGTGACGGGCGATTCGTGTCTCACTTTGGAAATCAGTTCATCGTGCTATGGGAACTCAGCTTAATGTCATTACCGTTTTTCATCCTCAGTCAGACGGATAATCAGAGAGGAGTATTCAGACATTGGAGGACATGTGGAGGGCATGCGTCCTCGATTAGAAGACGATTGGGAAGCCCAATTACCATTGATTGAGTTCACGTACAATTGTAGTTGGCATGCTGCGATGAAGATAGCACCTTACGAGGCCTTGTACGGTCATCGTTGTCGATCTCCCTTGTGTTGGGACGACCCATCAGAGTCAATCGGCACCGAGCCCGATATGCTTGTAGCCGCCCGGGAGAAGGTAGCTTTGATCAGGAGTCGTTTGTTGACTGCTCAGAGTCGACAGAAATTATATGCAGATAATCGTTGACCACTAGAGTTCGAGAGGGGTGACCACGTTTTGGTCAAGGTATCCCCGAGTCGAGGTATCTTCCGTTTCAGAAAACGGGGAAAGTTGAGTCTGAGATTCACTGGACCGTTTGAGATTTTGGATCAAGTAGGCGAGTTAGCTTATCGATTGGCTTTACCTCTGGCGTTGAGCCAAATTCATAATGTATTGCACGCCTCGCAGTTGCGGAAGTATGTTGCCGACCCGAGTCACATACTTCAGTTCGACGAAGTCGAGATCGCGGATGATCATTCGTACGAGGAGCGTCCTGTATGAGTTTTAGAACGGCGAATCAAACAGTTGAGGAACAAGACGATTCCTTTGGTCAAGATTCAGTGGTCTAGACACGGAGTCGAAGAGGCTACTTGGGGAACCTAAGAGAGTATGCGGGAGAGTCATCCCGAGTTATTTGGCCCTTAGTTTCGGGGACGAAACTCTTTTTAAGGGGGGGAGTATGTAATAACCGGTTGAATTTCATTCATTTTTATTCAATATTAATGAGTCAGTAATTATCATTCAGTAAACTTCACTCATTATTAATCACTCATCATTCATGATTCATTCATTGCGTTCACTGTTGGAATGTTTTAAATCATATATCAGTTACCGATCGTCATTTCATCTCCGTTTATAGATTGAGAGGGGAATATTATCATTTTCATCGGGATTGGTAGTCTTGTACTAGGAGTATCATGTTTGGCATGTGTTAGACCTGTTCACTTTCACATTCGTATGATTTGTTGGATCATTCATCAGTCGTAGCGAGGAATCAGAGTTGTCGGAATTTCATCTTATCCAGCAACGAGTTACAGCCGTAAGGAGTGTCGGATACGGTCGTAATAGACGTTCGTTGTTTTCAGGCCATTTCGGACGAGCGGGACTTACGGCCGTAAGGATTTCGGCATACGGCCGTAAGTTAGACGGTACAGCCGTAAGGTTTGGCCGGATACGGCCGTACGTGCCGAGCAGGGTTCCCAGACGTTTCTGGCCGAAGGTGAGTTACGGCCGTAAGGGTTGCGGCATACGGCCGTAAAGCGAGGGAGATACGGCCGTAAAGGCTTGGCCGGATACGGCCGTACGTTGCAGGTAGGGTACCTGGTCATTTTCGACGAAGCGGGCTTACGCCCATAAGATTGGCCGGATACGGCCGTATCGTCCGAGTTACGCCCGTAAGGGGTGCGGGTACGGCCGTAAGGATGTCGGCCAATGTTTTTGATGAAGGCGAGTTACGCCCGTAACTCAGGAGCGGTTACGGCCGTAAGTCTGTCGGCAGGATTTTGGACGAAGCCGAGTTACGGCCGCATGTTGGCCGGTTACGGCCGTAAGGCCGTTGACCTGGGATGTTACGACCGTATGAGGGCCGAGTTACGGCCGTAACTTCCGGCAGTATATAAGGTTTTGGCCGGGACATTTTTCCTCATTTCTTCATTCTCCAACTTTTATCCGAGAGAGAGGGTTGAGGGAGAGATCTTCCATCACTTAATCATTTGAGTGTGTAATTTTCATCATCTTCATTCATTTGGGAAGCTTGGATACTCGATTTAACTCGTGTTCTTCGGATCAAAGTGGTTGAATCTTCAAGAGGTAATTTCTTCAACATCTTGGATTTCGATTTTGTGTTGAGATATGATGTTTTGGACGTGATAATCATGTGATATGAAGGGATATGCATATGATTATGAGTTTGTATATGGATTCATTGGATTATTGAGGGATTATTCAAGAACACTTTGAATATCGAGTTGGATTTGGGGATTTTCGATTAATTGTTGTTATAATCACGTATTTGGATATTCATAACGGATTATTGATCGTATTGAAGATGTTTTGTTGGTTTGAAACACTTCTTGGGGTTTTGGTGTTGGTATTATTGAGGTTTGGTTGTAATCAATCGAAGTTGGCCACTAAGTGTTCGATATAATGCCCCAATGAACTTGGTTTAATCGTATCGACGTTTTGAGTTCGTTATATTCGTGTTTGATTCGTGTATTGAACGGATTGATGGTAATTGTATTTATTCAAGGTTGTTCGAGCGACCGACACTTCGTTTAGGACGTTTGTTCGTGGAAGGACATTCTTCATCGGTATTGTGTAAGTTAATTCTTACTCGGTTAAAAGGATATTCATTCCTTTTGTTGTTGTTCATTCATAATCATAATTCATTCATAAGGTACTAACCGTTTCAAAACTTGTAATTGTCACTTCATTACTTCATTCACGAGGAACGACTGTTCCAATTATTTCATTGAGCTATCATTCATTTCACTGTCATTTCATCTCGGTGAGTCATTATTGATTTTGATGTCACTTTTGTTTATATCGTGGCATTCCGGGTCGCACTGGCGTGCCGGTTGGTATGTGTAGGATTTTCATGTCGGGCACATTATAGTCGTGTGTTGGTTGGTGGCCTCACATTGGACTGTGCACACGAGTTGATGGCTTCGTGAGACTGATTAGGTACAAGACCACACGTGTATTCGATCGATACTTGTTGGTGGCTTGTGCACGGACACATTTCCATCCCGGGCGTAGTGTGGCGCCATTCCTTTGAGCCGTACTGGTAGTTGATTCATATAGCATGTTTGATTGCGTATGTTTCGACAGGATATTTCATAACTTCAGTTATATCATCATTGTGTATTTTCAACCCTTGAGGATTGTTGTTCTGTGTAACTAACCCCGGATGGGGATTCTGTTTTTCAGGTCATGGCAAGGTAAAAGCACGGGAATAGCATGTTGACGTCGAGGAGTCCCAGTGATACTAGTAGGGGGCCCCGATCTTCCAGTTATTCATGTTGTTGTCCTTAAATTTCCGCTGCATACTTTCATTTGGATACTCCGTTTCATTCAGTGTTGTGTATTTTATCTTCATATAAAATATACTAGTATTCGGTATTGTCCTCATCGAAGTATTTGGTAATATAATGTGGTTCGGTACTACAATTATATTATTTAATTCATCATTTTCATTCGCCTGGTGGGTCCCAGTCGGGGATTCACGGCACTGTAATATCCGCCTAGTTTGGGGTGTTACAGCCCACAGGGAAACTATATCAAATCACATATCACCGTAACCGCAGTCACGTGACTACAAGCACATATACGTACATAATCAAACCACAACCATAAGTTATCCCGGCATCGCGCTAACAAGCCACGAACCTCGGAGTCACCGCAAGACATACCCGATGATAACCCCACAAGTTATCTCGACATCAGGATAACAAGCCACGAACCTCGGAGTCCCCGCAAGACATACCCGGATTGGATAACCCTACGGTCACGCCCGACCCATACTAGCAAGTATGGATCCCGGAGATTCAACAATCCTGCCCGGAGGCAAATCACATACATCAAGCACACAACAATAATCACTTATCAAGCCAAACAACATTAAGCATCACAACCTCCTTTCAAGGAGTAACAACTAATATCACACACATTACGTTCTTACCGAACAAGTACACAATAACAATACGTAATCCCCTGCAAAGGATTACGGTCTATCAAACTCACTCGAAGTGATCATATTATCTTTCAACATACAAAACCAACACACATATTCCGAGAACACATATTCACGAAGTATATGAATTATCGTTGAAAGACAACATTTATCGAGAACATACCGATCCCTTTTTACGTTCATTAAACATTTGGATTTCGTATAAAAATCATTTATCAACAATTATGCCTATGAAACATGAAACGTATGGGCAAGATACTTGCCTCGATACCATGAGCACGGAACCACGAACGGACACGGCTCAATCGGGAAGCTTCAGAACGCCCGATGCTATCGAAAAGGAAGACGACAACGAACGGAAGGGTTCAACATGGTTTCTTCGCAAGAAACTCGACCATAACATCATATAATCTATAAATCAATGATCATACGAGGAAGGATAATCGTAGAACTCCCGAAAACCCCTCTAAGACATTTTACCGGACACCTTCAAGGCGTCGGTCAAGAACTCGACCCAAACAACGAATCGATACGATCCAACAATGGAATAATAAAGGAAATGATATAATACATCTAAATATTCATCAATCCATCATAATCCTAAGTTAAATCGGATTAATCGGACGAAAACAACCAAAATACCCAAATTCCCCAAAACTAGATTTCTAGGAAATCTGCCCTGATTTGGTAGATCGGAGGATGTTATAGGATTGATCATTGATGATATGAACTCGAAGACTTCATGGTATTATTGTCCAACAACATCTCTCCATGATCAACACACCCCCAACCGCGGAAGAGAAGAAAACCGAGTGACAATGGCTGAAGAAAACGTCTGCTGGCCTTAAATAAGCCGATCACGGCCGGGTTACGACGAATCGCCAAGGCTTATGTACGAATCGAAGTCATCGCTTCTAAAATCGCCGGCCTGTTACGTGCATATAACCGCCAGGGCCTTACGACGAATCGCCTTACGTACATAATCGCCGATCACTACCGCCAGAACTCGCCGCGGCCTGGGCCCGAACGACGGCCCGAACGACCCCGAAACCCGAACCTGAATACGAATCGAAGATACGGTTACGAAGTACTCGCAAAGACGAACTCGAGCACTAAGAGAACACACGATTCCGACCACCCGAAGGCTCGAAATTCGACAACGGAAAGTAATTACCCCAAACTTTGAGAAATTACGAAAATGGCCCAAAACGCCCGAAAATCACGATACGTGATCGAATAACCAAACCGAAGTTCACAACACGTCTAACAAAGTGAAACGGACTTACGAGAAACTCGAAACAGCAGTTTCGGACGAGATTCGCAAGAATCGAACTCAAGTGCGGAAAAACCGCTAAAAAGCACGGAACTCAACAAAACGACACCGAAACGAGCTCGGATGACAAAAAGTGCAGAATTAATCATTCTCGGAATGACGAAACGGTCATGAGAGAGTCGTCAAAATGGACTTTCTCCGAAAAAAGAAATTACCGGAAATCGAAATTACGGGTATTATACTACCAACATGTGATTCATGGACCGTTCCTAGAAAACAAAAACTCCGTAATCTAATTACAATTCTTCGTCTTAAATCTTCGTCTTCTCGAAAAGAATCTTCCTCCGGTCTTCGTCATTACGTATAAATTTTACATTGAAAAATTGCATCCTATATACAAATATTTCTAGTAAAATAAATAGGCTCAAAACGGCCTTTACAACCCAATCGAATAAAACGAACGATTCAAACTAAGTCCATGAACCACATCCTCATTCAAAATCATTCATCCAATAAATACTCAATAAATGGATAGCGAGAAGACTACATATGATCCAATCAATAATCAACAAAAAATAGAATTGATCCAATCAATTCAACAATAATCGACAATTTAATTTTCATCCGTAGTGTACCCTTAAAATATTTTCTTTGAATTTTCCCTCATCAAAAATTCTAAATTAATGATTTTAATACAGGAAAATTCAATAATCGAAAATATACTGAAAAACGAGATCCAGTGGCCGACACCAACACCGCCCAAAGATCACCAGCACTCGCCTGACAGCCCAAAGCCACGCCCGGCAGCCTACAGACGCGCCCGGCTCCAGACAGAAAGGGGCTCGACCATGCCCGGACACGCCCGACAGATACAAGACGTACTGGGCCGAATACAAGCAAGTGCTCGGCAGATACAAGAAGCGCCGGCCGGATCCAGCGAGCACTCTACTGATACAAGAACGCGCCGGATCGACTCGGCAGATACGAAGCGTCCGGCCACGGGCCGGACGTGCTCGGCCATACTCGGCAGCTGTATGGAAAATCGTCCAACGATTGGATACAACTCGTTTTTGGGCAGATTTCTAAAATCTTGTTATTCCTGATCTGAATATTATTAATATAAATCATATTTTCAAGAAAAACCTGATTTATACCATAACATGAAATCACGAAAAATGACACTACGACGAACAATAAAATATCTACGATTATCAAAATGATTCTAAATCACAAAATAAGCATTCCAAATGCTAAATATCGTATATATGATCGCAAGACCTCGCTCTGATACCATTGTTGGAATTCGGTGCCTAAAATGAAGGCCCAGCGGAAGCGGTAAAACGAAAATTAATTCGATCCGAATCCCTACGAGGATCGATCGAGCTACGCATATACGAATATAAAATAAACAAAGGAAGATTCGAAATCATACCCTTGTCATCTGTTGATTATATGGAGTTCCTTCTCTTGCTATTCCCAAACGATCCAAAATGCTCCAAGCCATTGGATGATCCAACGCCGAAAAACTGCGTCTCTACTTGACACGCATCGGAGAAACGAACAGAATGACAACACTCCTTATTTTAAGAGATATCTTATCTCTAATGTCATAAGTCCTCCACCAACCAAATCAAGACTAAGACCAAGGCAAGGCATCAAAGTGGGGCGGCCTCTAGAAGGAATCGGACGAGTTCGGTTCGTTTCAGACTCCGTTTCGGACTTCCGATGTATTTATATCGATTAATTAATATAATTAATTAATCATATAAAATACATAATGAAATAATTAATTTCTCTAAGAAATAATTATATTCATTAATTAAATTAATCACCCGGTAATTTATTTAATTCATTAGGCCGTAAATTAATTTATCCAATAAATTAATTTAGACATCCAATGTCCCAAATTAGATATCCAATATCTTAATATTCATTATGAGAGAATAAGCTTGATTCATTCCATCGTCAATCCTATTGCGCGACTCGGTAGGTTCGTCTCAGTCAGCAATGGGAGGAACCAAAGAGTAGTAGCACCACCTAGCCAGTGTGACGGCATACACTGTACCCCAACTGAGAACGAATGATTGGGATCATTCAAGAACCATTCTGTCGAGAATACCAGTATACGTATAAACCCTTCTTTCAAATGTCCCGATCAAGTTATAGGGTCACGGTCAGTCAAACCCTATCTGTACTTGACGATATGCATGCGTTAATGCAAATCGAGATCATCGAGCTCTCGTGTATCCAATACAACTAGCTCTAATGCTTTGGCCAAAGACTTATGATCTCATCTGCCAATAACCGCATAAGACATTTAACCCGCTCACTAACGGGAGAAAGAATTCTATCTTGGTATTCAGTAGGACCTGCTACTTGCCCGTCAAGATGCACGTCGAGGTTGACCCCTGCCTTCCGGTTTACAGGGTCGAACTACTATAATGAAAATCTTTACGTCACAAGCACATCCCTACTAAATCCTCAAGTTGAAGGTTCACGAATACCTATCACAGCCTTTCGATTCCATCATTGACTGTCTCGGAGTGAAATCTGTGTGACGAATCGAGGGTGAGTCGGTTCGAGTATACTAATTCAATTAGCATACCTATAACGTGTGCTCCAACTAACCATTAGCGTTCGACAGGCACTCTCCATGTCAAAGAACACGTCATACAAGTCTTCACATAAACTTAATGCCCAGTCAAGTTTCATCAACTTGCGAACGATTCAGTATTTGAGCTATAAACCTTTCCAGTGCCGATCTCCTTATCCAATAAGGAGTGGAACGTTTTGCTCTCAAATACATGGACTAGTTTCTATACGTATATTTACGAGTTCGGAATGCCAGTAACTCCCAGTAAATAAAGAAACATTCATTGCCTAATATAAATGATTTTTACATAATTAAAAGTACAATGCCCTCACTCAACATCCTCTGAGTGGCATTCGAGGGCATATTCCTAACAGTGACAACACACAATTCAACTTGTCACCTGACCACTCGAATGACACGACAAAACACGACTAAACTCGTCCTGACAGCCTAGGTTTCCACACCTAAGCTCTGATACCATAAATGTAACACCCCCAGAAATGATCCGGGAATATCACACATCATAGACCATTCTCACTGTAACACCCCCAAAACCATCCGGGATATTACAGCGCCGTGGGTCCCGCGCCGGAACCCACCAGGCTAAAAACCATTTACAAAACCATTTCAAAAACGTTTAAAACCCCCAAAAGGCCAATGATGGTAATATTTTAAATACTCAAATATTTTCAAAAATGTAATTTTGAAATACCGTCATAAAATACCATTTGAAAATACAAGGCGAAGTGCCAAATCTCGATAGTTCAAAATGTACGTTAAGATAAAATAGTTTAGGAAAAGGTTTAACGAAATAACCCAAATTCGCAAAGTGCCAAAAGGGCCATTTAAAATACACACACGCAGCGGATAAATATACCAAAAAGCCATTTTGAAATATACACACGCAGCGGATAAATGCCGTTCAAAATACACATTTGCAGCGGAAATGAATAACCAGAAAAGAAATACTCGATACTCCAAAACATGCCACCGCCAGTATCACATCGGGAAGCTCATCCCTTCACTACCGCTACTAGCTCGATCTCCGAGTACCTAAAAATAAAGTCCACGACGGGGTCAGCCACAATACTCAATATTGATATCGATCACATCATCATAAATAATTACATACCAATATAATAATACTGTAAGACTACTACCAACGTAATCTTACCATTATAACCTTACCAATTCATGGCAATCCAAACCAAATCGATCCTTACCATAATTCACATTTCGCATTCTCAAATGACGAAAAGAAATCAACAATTATCTGTACCGTATTCCAAAATACCAACAATCCTCCAAACCTCATCATAACTTATAAGTGTGGAAATAATCCAACCTGTGCCAAATCCTGTCTGTCGGATCGCACAATCAAATCTCAATTTGGGTAAAACCAAATATACACGATACATCTGTAGGTCAAATTTCCAAAGAACAATGATAACAAGTCCCGAACATCGACGTACAGTCCGAATGCTCATACAATTAATAACAATGATCAACCAATACATCACTGAGAATATCATCGATATGATGAGTTCCAATATGACCAAGCCAAGGTCAAAGTATAACCGAAATTATCATCAACATGATGAATTCCAATACGATCGACAAGGATCAACAATAACCGAGAATACCCTCAAAATGGTAAACTCCAAACACGATCAACAAAGATCAACAATAACCGAGAATTCCCTCAACGAGGTAAACTCCAAATGATCAACAAAGGACCAACAATAACCGAGAATTCCCTCAACGAGATAAACTCCAAATGATCAACAAAGGACCAACAATAACCGAGAATACCCTCAACAAGGTAGACTCCAAATGATCAACAAGGACCAACAATAACCGAGAATACCCTCAACAAGGTAGACTCCAAATGATCAACAAAGGACCAACAATAACCGAGAATACCCTCAACAAGGTAGACTCCAAATGATCAACAATAATGGATCTCAAAGAAATAACTCTGGTTGTCGAACATACCCCTCAGGCGTATGAACAACCACCGCAAACCGTCGAACATATCCAATCATACATGGAAGTATGAACGACCAAACGGTATGGCTCAAAGATGGACATCACAAGACGCCCGATCCGGAAATGTGTCCGCACAAGCCACCCCGGGTATCGATCAAATACACGTGCGGTCTTGTACCTAATTAGCCTCACGAACTACGTCTCGTGTGCACGGTTCAATGCGGAAATAATATCCACGCATAACCATCATGCGCCTGGCTAAAAATCCTACACAATAACCAATCGGAACGCAGATATGATTCCAGATATGTCACGATGCAACATGACAACGAAACTCAAAGAATCGCATATCCAATAAGGATCAAAAGACTCACCGAAGTGAAACAACAGACTGACAGTGAAAAGTCGACACGACTAATCAATATTCAAGACAATAATCCTGGGATCATCATCCCCGACAAATAATCAACACGATCAACGATCTCAATACAATCAGCCGTGGGATCATCATCCCTCAACGAAATAATCAATACGAATCCACATCGAACATATACAATAATTCCTCAAAACAATTATTCTCATAACTGAACAATACTGGAATTACCTCAAGCCGAAGACAATATCCTTTCCACGAACCAACATCCCTGAACGAATACACAGTTTTACGAATAATCTCAAATAAGGTACCATCCATTCAATACCAATAAATCTTTATCCCGATACTTATGTCATCACGTTAACTATCCTCGATATCCGATATACTATACCCTTGATCGAAGATAACTCACGTCTTCCTTGAACACAATTAAATCATATACCTTCTGATTTAATAAAAGCTAGAGCACGATATACAACTCATTAACCGACAAATTACCTTTCTAACAACATTGCTATACGAATTATAAATGAAATGAAAACGAAACCATTCATCAAATATTATAAACTGAACAAGTATGAACTTGCCTCGATACCGATACCACGAAGTCATTGCAGAATCCATTGCCTTCGTCCCCGAGCTCCTCAGCCCCGACCAAAAGCAACCTACGAACTCTCCAACCTTGACCGCAACACAACGGCCATAATCAAAGCTCAATTATCGCGACCTAATGCAATAATCAAATGACAACATATCCGATAATAATCAATAACCGGTATAACCAACCAATCAAACTCAACGGTTCAACAATACCTCGATCATTTACAAAACCGAACAATACAACTCAAACAATTACGAACTCATATCAACAATACAAGCCGAAGTCCGATAAATCATAATTATCAATCAATAACCGATCAATAACCCAATAGTTCCACAATATCTCGATTAAACACAGTCTTAAACAATCCAGTTCAAACCATCACGAGTTCATAATCTCAACACGAAAATACTACACTGTCTGCCTACTTAGCGCACGTTAAACTCATAACGTAGCGTGTGCTAAGTCGTTCCCGATAGCGTGCGCTAGCGAGTATGCTTAGCGTGCGCTAATGCTACACAGATGCATGCATTCCAGCATTGACTAACACTTAGCGGCTACGAATATGAATGTAATGAAAACCATACTCCAAGATCAAACACAACCTTCCAGATCCAAACTCATCATCATACTCGAAATCATATTCGTATTCTTATACGAATATTATATCAAATCACATAACTTGGCTCTAGATACGAATATCCCATATTCATATCCAAAACATCAACACCTTCTATACATAATCATCATATCCTATAATTTCAGAGCTCTTCAAGAACATGAAATATCCGACATCACGTTCAAAACAACATAATTCGGGGTATATATCATAATGTTTATCATTTTCTTCATCATGCAAATCACATAATCAAACCAACCCGATAACAAGGATCATCTCATACATAATCTGGAATACAACCTCATATCATGATTTAACTCATGTAAATCAACCACTGAAATTATCATGATTCAGAAATCCATGATTCAACCTCATCAAGTTAAACGAATCACCATTAACATGAAGAATCTTAAATAACATCCGAAAACTCTTATCATAATCCCATAAAATCTCATATAATATCGTCACATGATTATCCAACATGTTCCTCACATGTAATCATCCTTAAAAACGAACAACTAACAAGGGATACGAATATTACCTGGATTTAGATGAACCAAGAAGAAGAACACTTGAACTCCATTCCAAGAATCATGAGTAACTTGAAGAACAAGGCTTGAATCCATGCTCTCTATCTTAATCTTGTTAAAAATCACCACCTCACCGTGTGTGGGAACCTCAAGATCCTCCCAAATCTCTCTCTATCGACTGAAGGAGAAAGAATGGACTAAATGCATCTCAAAACCCGTATGCCCCCTTTTTATAAAGTGTATTACTAGCGTGCGCTAAACCTTATGTTTGGCGTGCGCTACGGCCTTAGCGTGCGCTAACCGACTTTGTTAGCGTGCGCTATCGCATCCCAGAGGCCACTGTCTTGCCTCGAACATGAGCTTACGTACGTAATGCCCATGCATTAGCGTACGTATTTCACACTGTTTAGCGTACGCAAGTCCTTACATTTAGCGTGCGCTAATATCAGTTGACTTGCTACAGTCTACGTACCGCATGTGCCCCACATGCCGATCTAACAAGGATAAGATTCCCTTTGACCGATCTACAATTAGCGTGCGCTAAGCCTCATGCTTTAGCGTGCGCTAATACTTGAGGACAACAACCGTTGACTTACGAGAATGTGCGCCGAAAGCAGCTGGGTCCACACGCAGATTCCTTCCGATCTGACTGCATTTAGCGTGCGCTACATTCCGCCTCTAGCGTGCGCTAACCATGAACGATAGCGTGCGCTATACTTGAACATTAGCGCGCGCTAATCAGGCTATACTTAGCCATTTTCCAACTCTCCTCATCCGTCTCGACATACCAAAACACGAACATACTGCTTACTGAATACATGTACTGAATCCAATAACATCATCATACGATATATCCAATATCAAAAGTACGATAACTTGATACACGGTATCCTCAAAATAATTGTCGAACCACTACGACAGTTATACGAGTACAAATACAGCTGTCTCAGTTCTCAATTTATTTTATCCATACTGTATAGACACCAAGCCATCCAGTATATCTTAGATAAAATAACGCGAAAAATTCATACTGAAAATTCGGGTATTACACTCACAAGGATCTACCAGGCTAAACTCTACAAAACAACCAATTGTTTGACCGGCCGGGGTCAAACAAGATAACGACACGGACCGATTGTAATACCCACGATTTTCGTTCCGGTTATTTTGGATTTTTTTCGGATATTTCCCGGTTGTCGAGTTCCAGTATTATTTTCTCGACAACTGATTTTGGCGTTTAAGACCGTAGGTGATGATTTGTTATCCGTTATTTTCATTTCGGATCGATGATGTTGTCCCCGAGTGTTTTGTTGTGTTCGTCCCGTGCGATTTCGAAAAATCGAGTCGTCGAATCATGGTGGTTGGGCACTGGCCGGACGGTTGGGGACGCTGGCCGGACGGCTGCAGGCACTGGCCGGACGAGTGCAGGCACTGGCCGGGCGGGTGCGGCAGGAACCGGCGTAGCGGACGCTATGGCCGGAAGGTAGCACACGCTACGGCCGGGAGGCAGCGCACGCTACGACCGGTTGGCTGCGCGCGCTAGTCGGCCGAGGCAGTAGGGCGTAAAGGTTCGGATCGAGGATCGGCAGTAGCGACGCCATCGTTTGACATCGCACGCTACTGCCCGGGTGTAGCGCACGCCACGGCCGGAAGTGTCACAGACGCTACTGGCCGAGCCGTAAAGTCTCTAGATTGTGGCCCAACCGACGCCGCACGTGTTCGGGCCGCATGATGGCGGGCCCAACCAACATTCTCGACCATGACCGCCGCTAGCGCACGCTAGCTCGGCGATCTACCGCACGCTAGGCCGCACTAAAGATAAATATGACCGAGCAAATTGTTTGCACTCATTTTTCATTTCCTTCGTTTCGTGTACGTGGCTGGAGTCTTGGAGGTGACGAAGGCATGTTGTTATACAACTAATCTACGAAGTTTGGGAGCTGATAACATCGATTAATCAGTCCATAACATCCTTCAATCCAGTGAATCAAGGTTAGTTTTCCTAAAATCACAGTTTTGGGAAAAATTGGGGATTTTGTTGATTTCGTCCGTTTGATTCGTTATAACTTAGAATAGTGAGGGATTGTTGATTATTAAGTTGTTTTATATCGAATTCCTTGTTTTTCCATGGTTGGATTACCAAGGATTCTTCGTTTTGTTGAGTTCCTAATCGGTGCCTTGAAAGTGTCCGGTGAAAATCCTTAGAGGGGGTTTTGGGCGTTCTACGATTATTCTTCCTCGTAAGATCGTTGATTTTGACGGTATTATGTTAGGGTCAGGTTCCTTGCGAAGAACTCGAGCTAGAACCCTTCCGTTCGCCGTTTTCCGATCGGTGGTTCTACCGTCGTTCCCGCCGAAGAGTTTTGGGCATTCGAGGTTTTCCGGTTAATCCACGTTCGTCGGAGTGTCCGGTATCAACTATTGAGGCAAGTATCTTGCCCATACATTACGTATTTTGTGAATATGATGATTGAAAATTGACGATACGTGTTAAACAAATTGTTTACAACCATTTTTCTAAAGAATCGTTATAACTATAATCATGGTTTTATTTAAAGAGGATTCTTGTGTTCGGGAATCAATGTGCTTAATTGACTATGCGTATTGGTGTCGAGTATAGGATCACATTATATTCGAGTGATTCCATTATGTGTGATTTTGTTGTTGGTAAGTTAAAGTTCAATTATTTTGTAAGATTTTGTGTGGAGTCATGCGGATGTGTGTGAATGTGTGAACTTGTGTGATATTGGTTGTGTCGATTGGTGCTGTTTAGATGGTGTGTTTCTTTGTGGATAGTATTAATTTTGGGTCGTGAGAATGTATTGGATAATATGGTTATTTTAGCAAAATACCTCGACTATATATATTGTGATTGACTTTTGAGGATTGCGGTTTTGGAAATGTGAATTGATGAGAGTTGTAAGGTTTTTCTCGGGTACTCTCACTCGGGGATTGACTCGACGGGGTCACACGGGGACCTGGTGGCTTAGCGGCTGGACCGGGTCGCGAGAGTTACTTCGAGTGGGCATTCTCACCTGGGGATTGCTCGACGGGGCACACAGGGACTTGGTGGCCTTACGGCGGGACCGGAGGGCTGGACCGGGTCGCGAGAATTGCCAGAGTGTTTGTACTGTTGATTAATTGTGATATGTCCGGAGTATCACAATGCTTGTTGCTCGGAGTCGAGAGACATTATATATCGAGTCTTGGTGTTTAGCTAAAATGGCATAAAAATAATGTGTTATGTGTAATGTCTCGTTGGAAGTGAATTGAAGTGAATGAACGGGTCGTGGACCCTGTGTTGGTAATCGAAATGGTTGGGTCGTGGACCCTGTGTTATGTGACTGGAATGAATTGGGTTGTGAACCCCGTGTTTTGTTAATCGGATTTGCATTTTTGGAAAATGAATATTGGGGCAGTGACTCTAAGTGGCTTTTGAAGAATTAAGAACTTTACTATCGCAAATGTTTTCGAAAACTCCCGAGATTTGAAAATGTTTTCAAAGTGCCTTCTTGTTTTGGTTTCTATTTTCAAGACTTGAACTATTATTATCAAAATATCTCGGGAAGTCTTTTGTTGTATTCTCGGAATGTGTTATGTATGGCTCGTATTTGCATTTTATACTTGCACTAGCAAAACAGTGGAGTTTTGCTAACCCCCGAGTATTCGAGGGGTCGATGTCTGTTTTTGCATCCAGGTACATGCAGGTTTGGGAGCAAAACACAGGATTGGCGTGAAGGATGAAGGAAGGCAAATGATACTAATCACACGATGGCCAGTGTTGGATACAGTCAGTCGGAGTTTGTGTATGGTCTTTCTTATGTCGTACTTTTGGTTTGTGAGTGTATTTTACCCTTGCATGGGTATTAGTCGAGATAGAAATGTGTATTTTTGACTTGTATGTTAGTGACGAAAAACCAAGTTGGTCTACGGATTTGGTATTTTATCATGTCGGTATGTAATTTATTGAGTGGTTTTGATGTCTAGCCTGGTGGATCATCACGGAGAGGGTCTGCGGCGTGTAATATTCCCGGTTTGATTCTGGGAGTGTTACATTTATGGTATCAGAGCTTAGGTTGCGGAAACCTAGGCTGTCGGGTCCAGTCGGGTATTGTCGTGTCTTGTTCTGTCAGATTGTGTCTGTCTAAGTCGTGTCGCGACGCGTCGTCTGTGATGTCGGCCGTGATTAGTATCGAGGTGCAGCCATCATCTTCGTGTGACCTGTGGATGTAAGTCTCCCTACTATATTGTGCCTTGTGATATACGAGCTTATATGATTTTGTGTTATGATGTGGAGTTTAAAGGTGATTTGTGATTATGTGGCCTATGTTGTTTGGTCCTCGTATGATGCTAGGATAAAAGTGGTACCAACGTATATGTATATATACACACATCCTGATATAAGTCGTTTTTACAAGAATAATGGCCTTGGTGAGGTTACGCAAAGAAAAATTCATCAATGTGATATTTTAAAACTTTACATGTTTTGAGGAGTCACGTATATTTTGTTTTAAAACATCCTCCAAAGGGAGGAAAAAGTTTGATTTTCGTATTATGACCTCAAGGCCAAATTTTTTTTTAAGAATTCAAACTACCGATATTTTATTTTCATTTTATATTATAAGTTTTCAAAACACGATTTTTGAACCCAAGTGAAGTTTACAAAATGTAGACAAGACGTGACTCTCGTTTTTAACTTATCGGTTTTATGGTTGTTAGTCGAGAAATACGTGATGATGTTCTTGTTGTTCGGGCAGTGTTGCCAGTTTTAGATTAAAACAGTGATGTGAATGCTAAGTCGTTCGGTATGAGTTACGACAGCTCTCTTTATTAATAGACGAGATTTCGATTTTGGATGACAGTTGTCCTTTGATGGTTGCTCGCGAAGTGTTGTAAGCATGTGAATCGATGGCATTTAGATTCATATGCTGTCGTTGTTCATTTGTAACTATCGGTTTTAGTAATGTTGTATATATGTTCATAATCACGTGCTGAATTTGAGCTGTTAGCGCACGCTAAGTACAAGGCTAGCGCGCGCTAATGTGGCATGAGTAGCGCACGCTAAAGTTGTTGTAACGCGCGCTAATACAGCATGAATAGCGCACACTAAATAATTGTTGTAGCGTGCGTTAGTTAGCTGGGACAGAGGATGTGGAACCGCATTTTTGCCGTTATGTCTAACTTTCTGCAGTCAGTCATCAGTGACTGTATTCTATGTGTGTTGTCTAGTGATGACAACCGTTTTGTGTGAACAGGTTTTGTGACCTTTCATTCGCGCTAAGTGATAATTGATTTTGTTCGGTGAGTTGATAAATTATGTCTGCTGTATGTGTGTGTTCGAAAATGTTTTCCTTAAACTTTCATAAGTTTGTGCAAGTTGTGGAAATCAATTTTTTTAAACTAATTTGACGTTGCGATTAAGCCGGCGGCTTCGTATGAATTTGGAAATTGTTTGAAATTTGCGAGCCGGCCTAGGATTCTCAAATAAAACCTCGACGGTATTGAAAGAGTTGTTTTAAAATACCTTGACCATTTTGTAAAATGTTACCGTCGTTGATTCTTGTGTAGTGTTGGGAGAATTTTCAGAAATGACTTTAACGTACTATTGTATTTTCGAATAATTCGAGTACATGATTTTCAAAAATCTTTCACATCATAAAATATTTTTTTTCAAAAACCAATACGATTTCTTTTTCAAAAATATATAGTGAAAGATGAAAAATCTCACTCGATGTAAAGTTCAAACTCGGATTTGGAAATGTTAGAGTATGTAGGAATGGTTTGATGATCTTGCATGGTTAACTTGTTGGTTGTTAACGGTGATGGTGATGAGTAAAGGCATGACGATTTTGATAACGCCGGTTACAAGGAATTATTATTTTGGCAAATGATTTCAAATGAGGCGGTTAGAGTATGTTGATTACAAGTTTTGATGAAATAACCCGAGGTACCAAAAGTACTTTTAAAGTTTATTTTGAATAACATACAAATCCAATGATTTTCAAAAGATTTTCTATAAAGGGATACCTCGTGGATTTTCTTTCCGAGTTGTTATTGGTTACCTTATGTGATATGTCATGCTAAGTTGGTACTTTAGCATATTTATTTTTGCGAAGTGGTGCAATCGTATTGAGTGGGAATCCGCTTAGTATGCCGAGGGACAGAGGACACGACCGTGACCACGGTACAGTTGGTTATGGAGATTAGATGCGGGACCAAGAGGATATGGCCGGGAAGGTTGATATTCAAGCACTTCGTTTTCGTTATTTAGGTTTCGGGGACGAAACCTCTTTTAAAGGTGATATGATGTAATGCCCGCATTTTTTTTCTTCTTCTTCTCGTTTCCGTTTCGTTCGACCGTATTGAGGCGATTGTGTTCGTTAATGCTTCTGACCTTGTGTTTTTTCTCTCATATGTCATTCGAGCGAGTTCTGATATTGTTACAAATTGATGTGCATATCGTTGTGATCTTTCCAAGTTCGGACCGATTTCTTGTGAACCGTGTTCGAAACTAACACCTCGTGCTTCCTACAAGTTATTGATGTCTTGATTTGAGGTATGAACTTCAAAGGTTATCGTTGTTGTTCGATCATTGCTATTCGTTCGTCGTTGTCCAATCATTATCGTTTGACCTCGAAACCATGATTATTGAACATCTGGGCCATTTTGCGATTTCCATAAGTGTTGGGAAATTGTTTTCGTATTTGATCTTACAAATCTGTGAGTTATTGGAATTTCATACCTTTCAGCGTTGGAATCGTGATTCGATTTTTGTATTGCTCGGTTTTATCAAGCGCAGCGATTCATGCTCGTTGCTTTTCGTAAGCATTCTTGCGTATTGAATCGGATCGTAGTGGCTTTATACTGCCTGGAGTTCTGGTGTGTTGTCGAGAGTCGCCTTGCTTTTGTTTTAAGTTTCGGGACGAAACTTATTTTTAGGGGGGTAGAATGTAATACCCACGATTTTCGTTCCGGTTATTTTGGATTTTTTTCGGATATTTCCCGGTTGTCGAGTTCCGGTATTATTTTCTCGACAACTGATTTTGGCGTTTAAGACCGTAGGTGATGATTTGTTATCCATTATTTTCATTTCGGATCGATGATGTTGTCCCCGAGCGTTTTGTCGTGTTCGTCCCGTGCGATTTCGGAAAATCGAGTCGTCGACTCATGGTGGTTGGGCACTGGCCGGACGGTTGGGGACGCTGGCCGGACGGCTGCAGGCACTGGCCGGACGAGTGCAGGCACTGGCCGGGCGGGTGCGGCAAGAACCGGCGTAGCGCACGCTATGGACAGAAGGTAGCGCACGCTACGGCCGGGAGGCAGCGCACGCTACGACCGGTTGGCTGCGCGCGCTAGTCGGCCGAGGCAGTAGGGGCAGAAAGGTTTTGGACTGGGAGGATCGGCAGGTAGCGCACGCTACTGTCGGACACTGCGCACGCTACAGCCGGTAGGTAGCGCACGCTACGGCCGGAAGGCTGCGCACGCTACCTGGCCGAGCCAGGAAGTCTCTGGATTGTGGCCCGGACCGACAGCGCACGTGTTCAACGCATGATGGCGGGCCCAGCCGAACATTCTCGACCATGACCGCCGCTAGCGCACGCTAGCTCGGCAGTCTAGCGCACTGTCACGGACCGCAGATTTGCCCCTATGTCACGCTGGTTGTGCAAAACGTATCGGAGGATCGTGCTTCAGTGGTTGTCCCTTCAGTGTTGTAGTAAGAAACCCCTGGAGTTCAGGTATGCCGACCAGGTTCAATTCGGGGAGCTTACCGCTAGTCTTGGACTTAACCTAGAAGGGGGATTCGACCGTCCCTACACAAACTGGTCGGGCCAACTGGTCGGGAACTGGAGTCGTTCTCCTGATGAGCCCATGGCAGGGCGAAACCAGTGACATTGTGCCGATTCCCTAAGGCTTATCCCTGTGCTCCACGCACACATGATCGCATGGGGGTGCCGCACGGGCTTGCAATCTCCCAGCCCGTGACAAGTGGTATCGGAGCCGCGCTCGTCCCCTCTCACGATGGTCCTTCCGCATCGCTCTCCAAGCACCCTAGTGCCGCACCATGCGGGTTCCCACCCTTTGGCGCGCAAGGGTTTGGCTGTGACGAACAGGGGGGAGATCACACATCCCATCCCAAGCGTTCCCACCTCACTATGGTGTCTGCATGCGGGTCCTCTACCCTTCGAGGACGGGTTTGCTGGGAGCTGGGTCTGAGATGCTGTGGATGAGGCAGTCCTTTGTGCTTTCGCGGCGGGATAGGCACCTTTTTCGGGGCGTACTCAGAATGCACGAGGACGTGCATGATTATGGCGGTGGGAGGATGTCACGGACCGCAGATTTGCCCCTATGTCACGCTGGTTGTGCAAAACGTATCGGAGGATCGTGCTTCAGTGGTTGTCCCTTCAGTGTTGTAGTAAGAAACCCCTGGAGTTCAGGTATGCCGACCCGGTTCAATTCGGAGAGCATACCGCTAGTCTTGGACTTAACCTAGAAGGGGGATTCGATTGTCCCTACACAAACTGGTCGGGCCAACTGGTCGGGAACTGGAGCCGTTCTCCTGATGAGCCCATGGCAGGGCAAAATCAGTGACATTGTGCCGATTCCCTAAGGCTTATACCTGTGCTCCACGCACACATGATCGCATGGGGGTGCCGCACGGGCTTGCAATCTCCCAGCCCGTGACAAGTGGTATCGGAGCCGCGCTCGTCCCCTCTCACCATGGTCCTTCCGATCATTTCTGGGACTCGTGAACTACTACCGGAAGTTCATCGAGGGATACTCTCGGATAGCAGCACCATTGACGGACCTATTGAAGAAGGACCACAAATGGGAGTGGACGGATAAGTGCCGAGAGGCCTTTGAGCGACTCAAAGGGAAAGTGACGGAGCAGCCAGTTATTGCCTTGCCAGACCATGCCAAGGCATATGAGGTTCAGACCGATGCATCTGATTATGCCATCGGAGGATTTTTGATGCAGCTAGGGCATCCCGTTGCCTACGAGAGCATAAAATTGAATGACACCGAGAGATGGTACTCGGTACATGAGAAGGAAATGACCTCCGTGGTACATTGCCTTAGAGCATGGAGGCATTATTTACTTGGGAGCAAGTTTGTGGTACGAACAGACAACGTAGCCACAAGTTATTTTCAAACTCAGAAGAAGCTCACACCAAAACAAGCAAGATGGCAGGAATTCCTAGCTGAGATCGATTATACCCTAGAGTACAAGCCTGGAGTACTTAACCGAGTAGCCGATACATTAAGCCGGAAGGCCGAGCTTTCAGCCTTGACCAAGGCCGAGGGAAGCATCAAGGACCGCATACGCGAGGGACTGAGGTAGGACCCTTTCGCAGAAAACATCATGCAACTTGCCAGGAGCGGCAAGACAAGACGGTTCTCGGAACGAGAGGAGCTACTCTTCACCAAAGGCAATCGTTTGTACGTGCCCAAATGGGGGAACTTATGGAGGGACATCATAAAGGAATGCCACGATACACTATGGGCTGAACACCCAGGTATGCACCGTACAATGGCTTTAATTGACAATTCCTACTTTTGGCCCAGGATGCGTGAGGACGTTGAGGCACACGTCCGGACATGTCTTGTGTGTCAACAAGACAAGGTGGAGCAACAACAACCTGGTGGACTACTTCAACCATTACCCATACCGGAACACCCTTTTGAAAGCATTTCAATGGACTTTATTTCGGCTTTGCCTAAATCGGATGGGTACAGGTCGATCATAGTTGTGGTGGACAGGTTCTCAAAATACGCAACCTTTATTCCAGCACCGGCGGACGTGACGGCTCTGGAGACGGCCACGTTGTTCTTAAAGCATGTGGTAAAACATTGGGGCATTCCAAGGACAATCGTGAGTGATCGAGACCCACGTTTCACAGGGAAGTTTTGGTCTGGACTTTTTAAGCTATTGGGCTCGAATTTAGCATTCTCAACAAGTTTCCACCCACAGACGGATGGGCAGACAGAATGAGTTAACGCACTGCTTGAGTGCTACTTGCAACTCTATGTGAGTGCCAATCAGCGAGACTGGGCCAAACTCTTAGACACGGCCCAATTCTCATACAATTTGCAGAAGAGTGAATCAACGGGATGCAGCCCATTCGAGCTCGCTACAGGGAGACAACCGGCGACAACGAACAACATTGCCACCGGATACTCGGGACAGAGTCCTGCAGCATATACCTTTGCTAAGTCATTACAGGAGGAATCGGACTTAGCTCGAGCATCACTGGACAAGGCAGCCAAGAAGATGAAGAAATGGGCCGATCTCAAGCGACAAGCGGTCGAGTTCAATGAAGGCGACTTAGTTATGGTGAAACTTCTACCACAGCAATTTAAAGCATTTCGGGCTGTGCATAAGGGACTTATCCGGAGATACGAGGGACCCTACAAGATCGAGCGGCATGTTGGGACAGTTTCATATCGAGTGGAACTACCGCCGAAGATAAAGATACACCCGGTCTTTCATGTTAGCCAACTGAAGCCTTACCATCAGGACATGGAGGATGTGGGCTGAGCTTAGTCACATCGAGCACCTACTGCCGTGATTACCTCCTTCGACAAGGAAGTAGCCGAGATCATTTCACATCGAGACGTTCGACGAAGGGGCGTGGCCCCATACATCGAGTTCCTTGTGAATTGGAAGGGACTCCCAGACGCTGAAAATAGCTGGGAAGATGAGGATCACCTATGGCAATTCCGTCAGAAGATTGAAGAATATCGGGACAGCATCGTGCCGAGGACGGTCACGACTTTGGTGGGGGAGAATGTCACGCCCCACCTTAAGGCAAAGCAGTATCGCAAAGATCTCAAGCCTTCGGACGGCGCGCGCAGCAGTTGCGCGTGCATGGACCGGGCCAAGCTCACAGAGGACTACCCCCTATAATAGGCTTAGACGAAAAAAGCCTTGTGACAGCAGTAGACATTGAAAAGCCGAAGAACCCACTCTTCAGAAAGAAGACCCTAGAAGCTTCAAGATGGAGACCAATCAATTCCAGAAGGTCAAAGAGGGTTCCAGAAGGTCAGAAATCGGTTCGGATTGCTACGGGCCGAATTGGGCCTTGGCCGGGCCGGGACACTTCAGGCCGGGTCGGGCCGGACGTTCCAGAGGGGGCTGGAGACTCCAAGAAGACTTCTTAGAATTACCTAGAATTGCATAGATCATTCTAGATGATGGCATTCTTGTAAATACTTGGAATAGTAATGTTTTGTTGGTAATTTGTTAGTCTAGGAGGATTCGTATAAATACCCCCCTTGGGCTCATTTGTGACACACCTTGAGAAATCTGATTTGCTACAATGCAATAAGAGAAAACCTTCCCCTGAAGACTCGAATGACACGACAAAACACTACTAAACTCGTCCTGACAGCCTAGGTTTGCACACCTAAGCTCTGATACCATAATTGTAACACCCCCAGAAGTGATCCGGGAATATCACACATCATAGACCATTCTCACAAGGATCTACCAGGCTAAACACTACAAAACAACCAATTGTTTGACCGGCCGGGGTCAAACAAGATAACGACACGGACCGATTGTAATACCCACGATTTTCGTTCCCGTTATTTTGGATTTGTTTTCGGATATTTCCCGGTTGTCGAGTTCCGGTATTATTTTCTCGACAACTGATTTTGGCGTTTAAGACCGTAGGTGATGATTTGTTATCCGTTATTTTCATTTCGGATCAATGATGTTGTCCCCGAGTGTTTTGTTGTGTTCGTCCCATGCGATTTCGAAAAATCGAGTTGTCGAATCATGGTGGTTGGGCACTGGCCGGACGGTTGGGGACGCTGGACGGATGGCTGCAGGCACTGGCCGGACGCGTGCAGGCACTGACCGGGCGGGTGCGGCAGGAACCGGCGTAGCGCACGCTATGGCCGGAAGGTAGCGCACGCTACGGACGGGAGGCAGCGCACGCTATGACCGGTTGGCTGCGCGCACTAGTCGGCCGAGGCGAGGGGCGTAAGGTTCGATCGGGAGGATCGCAGGTAGCGCACGCCATCGCCGAACATCGCGACGCTACAGCCGGCAGGTAGCGCACACTACGGCCGGAAGGCTGCGCACGCTACTGTCTCTGGATTGTGGCCCGGACCGACAGCGCACGTGTTCAGTGCATGATGGCGGGCCCGGCTGAACATTCTTGACCATGACCGCCCGCTAGCGCACGCTAGCTCGGCAGTCTAGCGCATGCTAGGCTGCACCAGTATAAATATGACCGAGCAGTCCTGTTTGCACTCATTTTTCATTTCCTTAGTTTCGTGTACGCGGCTGGAGTCTTGGAGGTGACGAAGGCATGTTGTTATACAACTAATCTACGAAGTTTGGGAGCTGATAACATCGATTAATCACTCCATAACATCCTTCAATCCAGCGAATCAAGGTTAGTTTTCCTAAAATCATAGTTTTGGGAAAAATTGGGGATTTTGTTGATTTCGTCCGTTTGATTCGTTATAACTTAGAATAGTGAGGGATTGTTGATTATTAAGTTGTTATATATCGAATTCCTTGTTTTTCCATGGTTGGATTACCAAGGATTCTTCGTTTTGTTGAGTTCCTAATCGATGCCTTGAAGGTGTCCGGTGAAAATCCTTAGAGGGGGGTTTTGGGCGTTCTACGATTATTCTTCCTCGTAAGATCGTTGATTTTTACGGTATTATGTTAGGGTCAGATTCCTTGCGAAGAACTCGAGCCGGAACCCTTCCGTTCGCCGTTTTCCGATCGGTGGTTCTACCGTCGTTTCCGCCGGAGAGTTTTGGGCATTCGAGGTTTTCCGGTTAATCCACGTTCGTCGGAGTGTCCGGTATCAACTACTGAGGCAAGTATCTTGCCCATACATTACGTATTTTGTGAATATGATGATTGAAAATTGACGATACATGTTAAACAAAATGTTTACAACCATTTTTCTAAAGAATCGTTATAACTATAATCATGGTTTTATTTAAAGAGGATTCTTGTGTTCGGGAATTAATGTGCTTAATTGACTATGCGTATTGGTGTCGAGTATAGGATCACATTATTTTCGAGTGATGCCATTATGTGTGATTTTGTTGTTGGTAAGTTAAAGTTCAATTATTTTGTCAGATTTTGTGTGGAGTCATGCGGATGTGTGTGAATGTGTGAACTTGTGTGATATTGGTTGTGTCGATTGGTGCTGTTTAGATGGTGTGTTTCTTTGTGGATAGTATTAATTTTGGGTCGTGAGTATGTGTTGGATAATATGGCCATTTTAGCAAAATACCTCGACTATATATATTGTGATTGACTTTTGAGGATTGCGGTTTTGGAAATGTGAATTGATGAGAGTTGTAAGGTTTTTCTCGGGTACTCTTACTCGGGGATTGACTCGACGGGTCCTGTGGGGACTCGTGGCTTAGCGGCCGACCGGGTCGCGAGAGTTACTTCGATCGGGCATTCTCACTGGGATTGCTCGACGGGCACACAGGGACTTGGTGGCCTTACGGCGGGACCGGAGGGCTGGACCGGGTCGCGAGAATTGCCAGAGTGTTTGTACTGTTGATTAATTGTGATATGTCCGGAGTATCACAATGCTTGTTGCTCGGAGTCGAGAGACATTATATATCGAGTCTTGGTGTTTGGCTAAAATGGCATAAAAATAATGTGTTATGTGTAATGTGTCGTTGGAAGTGAATTGAAGTGAATGAACGGGTCGTGGACCCTGTGTTGGTGATCGAAATGGTTGGGTCGTAGACCCTGTGTTATGTGACTGGAATGAATTGGGTTGTGAACCCCGTGTTTTGTTAATCGGATTTGCATTTTTGGAAAATGAATATTGGGGCGGTGACCCTAAGTGTCTTTTGAAGAATTAAGAACTTTACTATCGCAAATGTTTTCGAAAACTCCCGAGATTTGAAAATGTTTTCAAAGTGCCTTCTTATTTTGGTTTCTATTTTCAAGACTTGAACTATTATTATCAAAATATCTCGGGAAGTCTTTTGTTGTATTCTCGGAATGTGTTATGTATGGCTCGTATTTGCACTTTAAACTTTCACTAGCAAAACAGTGGAGTTTTGCTAACCCCCGAGTATTCGGGGGGTGGATGTCTGTTTTTGCATCCAGGTACATGCAGGTTTGGGAGCAAAACACAGGATTGGCGCGAAGGATGATGGAAGGCGAATGATACTAATCACACGAAGGCCAGTGTTGGATACAGTCAGTCGGAGTTTGTGTATGGTCTTTCTTCTGTCGTACTTTTGATTTGTGAGTGTATTTTACCCTTGCATGGGTATTAGTCGAGATAGAAATGTGTATTTTTGACTTGTATGTTAGTGACGAAAAACCAAGTTGGTCTACGGATTTGGTATTTTATCATGTCGGTATGTAATTTATTGAGTGGTTTTGATGTCTAGCCTGGTGGATCCTCACGGAGAGGGTCTGCGTCGTGTAATATTCCCGGTTTGATTCTGGGGGTGTTACACCGATGAGGTCACACAATTAAATCAAACTAAAATAAATTCTTTACAACACATGCCCATGCAGGGCTCCAAGTATAAAAACGATATAGCACAGCGGAAGACTGAGAATAATTTGTTGTTGCCCAAAATATTTATCCGAAGATTAATACTGCTGGAAGACGGACAACAAAAAACAATTTGCGGGAGCACTTCCGAGAGAAGATAAATAATACAAGATTTGCCGGGTTTGTTAGGCCCGGGCTTGAATGCTCTCGCGAGATGTTATTAATACAAATATTCGTGGATACAAGTATTAATGTGAGAAATCTAGATACAATGAGTGTAAAAAGACTCTGTTAATCCGGTTCTTGAGCGAAGCTCGGTGTTCTTCGTCCCTGCCGATCGTCTGCTCGATGAGAGAGGCCGGGAGAAGTAGGACCGAATGATAGCTGTTGCCAAGAGTTGGAGATAGCCAAGTGCTGTATATTTCGCTTCTGTATTGCGTGATATCCGAAGGGAGTTGAAGAAGAATCCAAGTGCTGGGAGCCTTGTATATATAGTGGCAGACGGGTCTTGTCTTCTGGCGGGCGATCGCCTTCCGGCCATTATAATAATGGGGCGATCGTCTGCCGGCCAATATTATAATGAGGCGATCACCGGGGCTGTCCGACTAAAGTCCAAGGAAGAGGCTGGCAGTCTGCCTAAAGTCCAAAGCTACAGCCGGCTGCCAGCTGGGCGGTCTAATGAAGAGCCAGCACGCGTCCGGAGCTAGTGTCACATGCGGCCCTACTGACAACTTTCGGCGGGCCTGTCGGCTGGTGGACGGATGCTGACAGGCTGTGGTCAATGATCCGTGATATGCGGATCTTGTCTCGGCCCTTGCACGTGGTGTCTGTCCTGAGGCTCGGCCTTTGCCGATTGGATGGCCATCGGCGCTGATCGACATGAGGCGGTCGTCTCTAGCTGGTCATCAGAGGTCACCATCGGCCAGTTGCCGAGGGTCGGCATTGGTCGGTCACCAAGGGTCGGTCGGCAAGTGCCGAGAGATGGTCGTCTCCGGTCGGTCGCCAGGAGTCGGTCGCCGAGTACCGAGAGACGATCGTATTTGATGTCGATCGCTCGGCACCGGGACTTGTCCTGGGACCTTCGGTTGGCCAATTTAGCTTGTCCGCTGGGTAAAGGCTCGGCCGCCTGGTCGCTAGTCAGCAGTTCTGCCTTGGCTGCTCGGCAGTGGCTAGGTCGCCCGATCTCCGAGGCGATCGCTGGTCGGAGAGTGTAATTCTTGACACAACAATTGCACCCCAGCTTGCTCCTATGTTGAAGACATGGGGCGAGGTGGTTCTTGCTGGCGATCGTGTAGGATGAGGACGGGCGATCTGGCTGAGCTGACTTAGGATTCGGACTTGGGCTATCATGGTCGATTGGCTCGCTATCTTTCGGTCTTGTACCTGCAAAAACAACATTGGCCGATCCCCCTTGGAACCTTGATGGTTTTGCTTGTTTGAGGAATCATGCACAGTCGCGGAATTCGATGGACCGACTCCATGACCGTGTCTTGGTGCGCGAAGACATTGAGTGTCTCGTGACTCACTTTATTATGAGGGTCCTCTGTTAGGCTGCGCCTCGCCTCGTATTTAAACGAAGGGCGTGCGGTCTCAGTCTAGAGGAGTCCTTGCGCGGGGCAGCGTCGGATGAATCAACTCCACGCCCGCGGCTTGTTTAGCTCTGCTTCCACCTTGGCCTGCCATGGAGATGACGAACCTCGATGGTGTACGTTGAGACGGGGGTAGTGGCACGTGTCCACTGATTAATTTTGGAGAGCCCTCAGACTACGCCGGCCTCGTATTTAAACGAAGGGCGGGCGATCTCGGCCGAAAGGGACCTTGCATGGCCGAAGCAGCCGGTTCCATCGACTACCAGGACCATGGCTTCATGATGTGCGGTGGAGGCGATCGCGAGCCTTAGTCCCTCATGTTAAATGGTGGACTGTAGGCGGTGAGCGAGTCCTCCGGCTCTGCTGGATAGTATCGATCGGGCTGGGAGACTGGAGGTCGTCGCGCGGGCGTTGATCGCTCTACTCCTAGGCTAAGAAGAAGCCTTTGCCTGGACAGGAAATCTGCGGCTCTAGCACGGAAGACCGCGTAGGTCGTGGGCTGGTCCTTCGTAAGATGCCTGAACATAGGCGAAAGACCATGGAATCCGGCTAAGACCACGTGGAGGGCGATCTCATCGCTTACGGGCTCGCCGTTGAGGATGATCTCGTCTACCCGGTCGATGTAGTCCGAGTCGGATTCTTCTTTCCCTTGCTTGATTCGCAGCATGCGATGGGGACCTTCCGGTCGAGCGACCTTGGCGGCGAAGTACCTTGTGAAGACGTTCGCCAGCTCGTTAAAGGAGCCAATGGACCGAGGTGGCAATGAGGTGTACCACCGGTGGGCGAGGTCGTCCAGCGTCATAGGGAACATTCGGCACCTGGTCGCGTCTGATGCCCCACACCCGGTCATGTAGATGTTGAACTTTCTCAGGTGCATTTCGGGGTCCGATCGCCCCTCGTACAAGGGTGTTTGCGGAGGAGCGATCTTGTGATGCACGGGGGCGAGCTCGATGTCGATCGCGAGCGGCTCGCTTGGCTCGGCGATCGTCTTTATGGCTCCTGCCCTGGATTCCAAGAGCGCCTTCACGTCGTTGATCTGACGTTGCAATGCGGCAATCGCCGTGGCTCGGTTGCTTGCGGATCGGCTTTGGGAGCGGGAGCCGAGGCGATCGTGTACCGATCTCCGACTCGCCGCCGCGACTCGGCAATTTGGCGAGCCGGAGCGACGGCCGGGCCGCTTCCGGGAGCCGGTAGGCCGAGCTCCCGGTGACGGACTCAAACTCCGCTGCCTCGTAGCCGGGCCGGACCGCCTTGGCCGCTGTGTCGTCACCGCCAGAGATCGAAGACAGAGGTGCCCTGGCCGCGAGCGCCTTCTTGCGACGAGCCTCCTGGTGATCGCTCGCGCATGCCTTGAGCTTCCGCTGACTTCCGGACGGCCGAGGGAGTGATAGCGGAGGCGCGTTGAGAGCACTCCGTTGCCCCGAAGGGCGGCTATGGCCTCTTCGATCTGTCATTGGTTCGAATCGATCGAGCGAGAGGTTGGGCCACCGTCTAGGGACGGATCGAGCGCCTCTCGATCCGGCGGCTACCTTCCACCGCCGGCCGCGGCTCGGACTAGGACGGAACGGGGTCCGCCGCCGGTCACGGATTTCTTCGACGCGGAGGCGGAAGACATGATTTCTGAAAGATTTCTTTGAAGTGCAGTGAGTGTCACTTCAAGTATCTGCCCCGAGAACAGTGAGTGTTCTTCGGGACGGTAGGTATAAAAAATTTGAGGGTTGGATCCCTTCCTCTAGCGCCAATTATTGTTGCCCAAAATATTTATCCGAAGATTAATACTGCTGGAAGACGGACAACAAACAACAATTTGCGGGAGCACTTCCGAGAGAAGATAAATAATACAAGATTTGCCGGGTTTGTTAGGCCCGGGCTTGAATGCTCTCGCGAGATGTTATTAATACAAATATTCGTGGATACAAGTATTAATGTGAGAAATCTAGATACAATGAGTGTAAAAAGACTCTGTTAATCCAGCTCTTGAGCGAAGCTCGGTAT
This sequence comes from Orobanche coerulescens, assembly GCA_033398695.1. Lineage (NCBI taxonomy): Eukaryota > Viridiplantae > Streptophyta > Magnoliopsida > Lamiales > Orobanchaceae > Orobanche > Orobanche coerulescens. Next base: position 110,127,570 of record CM065815.1, on the reverse strand, counting down.
TCTTCGTCCCTGCCGATCGTCTGCTCGATGAGAGAGGCCGGGAGAAGTAAGACCGAATGATAGCTGTTGCCAAGAGTTGGAGATAGCCAAGTGCTGTAAATTTCGCTTTTGTATTGCGTGAAATTCGAAGGGAGTTGAAGAAGAATCCAAGTGCTGGGAGCCTTTTATATATAGTGGCAGCCGGGTCTTGTCTTCTGGCGGGCGATCGCCTTCCGGCCATTATAATAATGGGGCGATCGTCTGCCGGCCAATATTATAATGGGGCGATCACTGGCCGTTTGACTAAAGTCCAAGGAAGAGGCCGACACCGCCTAAAGTCCAAAGCTACACTGGCCACACTGGCGGTCCAATGAAGAGCCAGCACGCGTCCGGAGCCAGTGTCACATGCGGCCCTACTGACAACTTTCGGCGGGCCTGTCGGCTGGTGGACGGATGCTGACAGGCTGTGGTCAATGATCCGTGATATGCGGATCTTGTCTCGGCCCTTGCACGTGGTGTCTGTCCTGAGGCTCGGCCTTTGCCGACTGGATGGCCATCGGCGCTGATCGACATGAGGTGGTCGTCTCTAGCTTGTCATCAGAGGTCGCCATCAGCCAGTTGCCGAGGGTCGGCATTGGTCGGTCACCAAGGGTCGGTCGGCAAGTGCCGAGAGATGGTCGTCTCCGGTCGGTCGCCAGGAGTCGGTCGCCGAGTACCGAGAGACGATCGTATTTGATGTCGATCGCTCGGCACCGGGACTTGTCCTGGGACCTTCGGTTAGCCGATTTAGCTTGTCCGCTGGGTAAAGGCTCGGCCGCCTGGTCGCTGGTCGGCAGTTCTGCCTTGGCTGCTCGGCAGTGGCTATGTCGCCCGATCTCCGAGGCGATTGCTGGTCGGAGAGTGTAATTCTTGACACAACATAATTCAATCATACAACGACATCAAACTGAACACTAAAACTATTGATCAATATCGCAACCCATCATCTTCCATGCTGATCCTGTGACTGCTCCCACGAACCAAGCATACCTGAAATGCATGAAATGCATTTCCCCCATTCAAGGGGTTAGCAATTCGAATTTGCCATTAAAAGTATCATAACTATATGAAATGTAGCAAGTGACCAACAATCACGGATCAGATAAAAACAACCATCCAATAATTATTCCCGATAGGTTTTGGTGTTTAGAAAACAAAGCACTTTAAGCATTTAAAAATAGAATCATCATCTCGGGAATTTTAGGAATACAAAACCTTTAGAACCTCGGGTCCTAAGTTTTACGAATAATTTCACAATGTTAGGGTCTTAACCCAATTCTCATTTCAAATCTCAATAGTTTTACAATACGAAAATATTTCCACAAATCGCTTGGGTATCAGCCCAATCATTCCATTTTCGTACAACTTTCCTTTCAAAAACTTTGTTCATCAAAACATGTTCTAGACTCCGTGATCTTCTGAGTCAGCGTAGGGTCATTAACCCACACAGTCTTAACCAAACACAACAATCACAAATATCAATCTCAACTCCCCAATCCACTGTCACGAGTCACCGTAGGTTCAACAACCCACACGGTCTTAACCAAACACAATAGTCACAATCAATATCGACTCCGTGATCCACTGTTATGAGTCACCATAGGTTCAACAACCCACACGGTCTCAAACAAACACAACAATCATAAATCAATCATGCTCGTGACCCCGTGATCGCTTGTCACGTGTCTCCGTCGGTTCGATAGCCCGCACAGCTTGAGCCAACACAACAATCACAATAACCAGTCCCGACCCCATGATCAATTGCCACAAGTCACTATAGGCCCCATCGGACCTACACGGTTTGATGTACTATGTCCTGGACCCATGATCGATCGCCATGCATCATCGTAGGTCTCGTCAGACCCAAACGACCCACATACTATGTTCTAATCCCAAGATCGATTACCCTGAATCCTTGTAGGTCCCGTCACACCCACACGAGTGAACTTAGCATCACAACAAATAACTTTCACATTCACATTAAAACAAATCCATACACGGCCAATCAATCACATTGATTACCACAACTGTACACATCCAACACACAGAGTGCAATCTCAAAAATCCAACCATTATCAACAACACCACATAATCAACATATCTCATGATCAACACACAACAATATACACATCCGTGTGTACAATCAAACCAACATGATCATCACAATACAACATAGTTCTACAACATTAAACATACCAAAATAACACAACATGGCCAAACATTCATGACAGCAGTTCATAATCAATTCACACTAACTATATTTATGAAACTAAACCAAACATCACAAACCCAACACATAATCTCTATTCACAAGATACAAATCGTATAAGCAAGATACTTGCCTCAATAACCGACAGTAATACCCGGTTGTAATTCAATCATTATCATTTAGTCATTATCATTCAGTAATTATCACTCAGTAATTATTGACTCATTAATGATCATTCATCGTTCATATTCATTCATTGTATTCACCGATCAAAGTAATTGTATCGTGCATCAGTTATCATTCGTCATCCTACCTGGTTGGAGGATCGAACCGTGGTCATCATCATTGCCATCTTTATAATGGGCTGTGTGTGAGGAGTAGCGCACGCTACGTACTATCTTTAGCGCGTGCTAATTGAGTACGGGTAGCGCACGTTATCTCTCAGTATTAGCGCACGCTAATGTGGTTCAGGCCTGCAGTCCAGAAGGCACTGGACTGCAGTTGAGTTGGTGTAGCGCACGCTACGAATGGTAAGTAGCGCACACTAGTAAGTTTGGATAGCGCCCGCTATACAATCAGTATAGCGCTCGTTAAGGCCGATCAGGCAGAGTCCAGTGGGTACTGGACTGATTTTGGAATAATTCCTAGCGCACGCTATGAGTGGATTTTAGCGTACGCTAATGGGGCAGTAGCACACACTGATATTTGGACGTAGCGCGCGCTATCGGGAGCAGGTCAGAGGACAGGAGGTTATGGACTTCAGTTACTGAGCATCAGATATCCAGTTAGCGCGCGCTAACACAAGGTTAACGCACGCTAAGTATATGGTTGTAGTGCACGCTACAAAAGGTACGTAGCGCACGCTACCGTTTTGGACAGAGGGTACTGGACTACCCAGAATTCCCGTTAACGCACGCTAAATATCAGGGCTTAGTGTGCGCTAAACTGGAATTACTATATATAGGACAGTCCGGCTCAGATTCATAATTTTCACTTCTCACTTCGATTCCGGGCGATTTTGGGCGATTCGGAGAGATCTTTTCGAGCTGCACTCATCCATCATCATCTTCAAGCTTATCATTTGGATTTATCATCATTTCATCCTCTCCAACACATCAAATCAAGGTAATTATTTCTTAGATCTAGAATATCAGATTTTGGGTTTTTCCCTCCGATTTCTTCGTGTAAACTTGGATTGTTGTTGGAATATGTTACATATGGATTATCTACCTTAAATAAATGTATTCCTACGGATTTATTGATATGTTTTTCAGATTTTATGAACATTTGGAGAATTAATCAAGAACCCTTGATGTTGACTTTGGTTATTTGGGGGTTTCCGATTATAGTTGCCGTAACTTCAAGTTGTGGTCTCCTATTTGAATATTGATATTATTGAATGTGTTTTGTTGGATTGAACTACTCATTTTGGAATTGATTTCGATATATTTGGGTTTTGGTTATAATCAAGGGTTGATGTTCGCTAAGTGGTTATTTGAATGCCTCAATGAGTTTAGATATTGTTGTATCGACCTTTGAGTTAGTCGTAATTCATGCTTGATACATATATTGAGCGGATCATTGGTAATTGTGTTATTCAAGGTTGTTCGAGCGACCGAAATCTCTTTTAGGACGTTGTTCGAGGAAGGACATTTCAACACCGATATTGTGTAAGTGGATTCTTACTCGGTTAAAAGGATATTCATTCCTTACATTCTTGTTCATTCATACATGTAATTCACTCATAATATATCGCTCATGTTGAGACTTTTATTTATCAACTCATCATGTTGTTGGGATTCGGTGCCTAAACCGAAGGCCCAGCGGAAGCGGTAAAACGAAAATTAATTCGATCCGAATCCCTACGAGGATCGATCGAGCTACGTATATACGAATATATAAACGAAAAGCAAGAGTCGTAAGAAACTCACCCTTGTTGTCCGTTGATTAGATGGATAACCTTCTCTTGAGCTATTCCCCAAGTTTTGCTTGATCTCTACGAATCTATTCCGCTTCAAGCCCTTGAACGATCCAACGCCGAAAGCACCGCGTCTCTACTTGCCACGCGCCAGAGAAATGAACGGAACGACGATCACCTTGCTATTCTCCAAGGATACGGCTAGAGCTAGGTGATGAAGCTATTGATTTGTGATTACAACACTCTAAGTGTATAACTTGTAACACCCCCAAAACCATATGGGAATATTACACGCCGTAGACCCTTTCCACAAGGATCTACCAGGCTAAACATCCATAAACGACCAAATGCTTGCCCGGCCAGGGTCAAACAATATAATAATACAGACCTTTAAGGTCACTTACACATAAACACACAGACCGATGAGGTCAAACAACTCTATCAACAGAACTGACTAACAACATTACCCACACAGGGGTCGAAACACAATACAGCGGAAGACTGAATCAACTCTAACAATACAACCAAACTCTACCAACTCTCGACTCTTGATTAGTATCGCAGCTCGTCATCCCCTTGTGCCAATCCCGTTGCTCCCCGAACTCGCATGTACCGGGCCTTGAGCAGGACATCCACCCCTCGATTACTCGGGGGTTAGTAAAACTCCACTGTTTTACTAGTGCAAGTATAAAACGATACGAAATGCAACAAGTAAATAGCAACTATGAATTTAATACGGAAAACAATTATCAAAATGTTCCCGAGAAGTTTTAGAATTTCGAACTCAAGTAAGAGATATTTGAAAAGAAACACATCATCTCGGGGATTTTTAAAGTAGAAATTCTTTTGGACCTCGAGTCCCTATTTACAAAACCTTTTCGTAAACATTAGGGCCTTAGCCCGATTCTCGTTTCAAAGCATACTAGATAATATATCATTATGAGTCGGAGACCCATATTTAAAATGTTACCCAAACAATCACTGCTACACGATCATTGTTCGTACACATCATGTACCGAACTCTGGAGGCCTCGATGGACCTTACCCGGACCACACACACTGTTCGTACACATCATGTACCGAACTCCGAAGGCCTCAACAGACCTTACCCGGACCACACACACTGTTCGTACACATCATGTACCGAACTCCGGAGGCCTCAACGGACCTTACCCGGACCACACACACTGTTCGTACACATCATGTACCGAACTCCGGAGGCCTCAACGGACCCTACGCGGCCACAAACATTGTTCGTACACATCATGTACCGAACTCCAGAGGTCTCGTCAGACCCTACCTGGATCACACACCTTGTTCGTACACATCATGTACCGAACTCCAGAGGCCTCGTCAGACCTTACCTGGAACACACACACACACACATCGACACAACACAACTCAAAATCATCAAATATCAAGCCATTCCACATTACACCGAAATGTATAATCAAGTATGTAAACCAAAACAACACAATTATCATAATCATCACAACAACTCAACAATGACCAACCATACCTAGCACAAACTTAGATGATCAACACGACCAACACAATTTCACGACGTTAGCTAAGTGAGGGTATTATCGCTACCATCAATCATTCATAATAATTAATTCTTACGAAGCATATTCACGAAAGTAAACCAAATTCATCACAACCATAGCACGACGTACCTATTCACAAGACACAATTCGTATAGTAAAATACTTGCCTTAATAACCGCTATCGAATACTCCGAAGAACACGGTTCGACCGGGAAGCTCGGACCCCGAAGAAGACAACGATCGGATGGGTTCCGACTCGAGTTATTCACAAGAATTTCGTCCCTAAGTCAAATCAATGATGAATCAACAATCGTACGATGAATAGTAATCGCACAACGCCCAAACCCCCCTCTAAGACCTTTTGTCGGACACCTTCAAGGCGTCGACTAAGAACTCAACCAAAACGACGAATTAATACAATCCAACCGTGTAATAACAAGGGAAATGATATAATACATCTAAATAATCATCAATACATCATAATCTTAAGTTAAATCGGATTAAACGGACAAATCGAACAAAATCCCCAATTTTCCAAAAACTAGATTTTTAGGAAATCTAACCTTGATTCGGTCGATCGGAGGGTGTTACGGGGTGATTGATTGATGTTAGAAACTCACGAACTTCGTGGATTGGATGTATGACAACATGCCTCCATGCTACACAAGTCTCCAACCGCGGAAGAGGAAGAAAGAAGTGAGAAAAATGACTGAAACCCGACTGCTCTGCCATATTTATACCCCTGCCGGACACGGCGCAGCAAACGGCCCAGACCAGCGCCGGGTGTCTCGGACGTGTCTCGCCAGGCTGCTGGTCCTTGCCAACCCGGCGCAAGACACGGCGCTGGTAAGCGCCGTTTCCAGGGCCGTTTCGCACAGGTCCGGCCAGCCAGGACTCGGTCGATCCGACGGTCCAAAAAATCCCGAAACTCAGACCTGAACGTAAACCGAAAAGACGGTTACGAAGTACTCGTAAATACGAATCCGAACATTGAGAGAACACATGATTCCGACCACCCGAAGGCTCGAAATTCGACAACGGAAAGTAATTACCCCAAACTTTGGGAAATTACGAAAATGGCCCAAAACGTCCGAAAATCACGATACGTGATCGAATAACCAAACCAAAGCTCGCAACATGAAAAATAACATCAAATGAACTTACGAGAAACTCGAACCAATAGTTTCGTACGAGATTCGAAAGAATCGAACTCAAGTGCGGAAAAGTCGCTAAAAAGCACGGAACTCAACAAAACGACACAGAAACGAACTCGGCGTCGAAAAGTGAAGAATTAAACATTCTCAGAATGACGAAACGTTCGCAAGCGAGTCGTCAAAATGGACTTCCTCCGAAAAAGAAAAATTACCGAAAATCGAAAATTACGGATATTACATACTACCCTCCTTAAAAGAAGTTTCGTCCCGAAACTTAAACCAAGTAGGGAGAAGCAATTGTAACACCCCCGATATATTCAGGAATATTACAGCGCCGTAAATCGTTTACATAAGGATTTACAAGGTTGAAGAATTGAACGGACATTAAAAGGTACTAACGAATGGAAATAACGGAATTAAGATACAATAGTTCTGACCAAATACTGAAAGTACAATTGTTCAATAGGAACTTAATAATACATCACCAAATTCAAATTCATCATAAATGACTTCGTACTCGAGTACTTATTGAAATAACCAATAAACAACAGACAAATAAACCCGGCCGGAACATCACTCTGCACCCTCGTCGTCATGCAGCTCCAGTGGTTGTTTTCCCGCTCTCCTGGATCCTGAACATAAACAAAATGTTCACCCCCGAAGGGGTTAGCACAACGATGCTAGTACAAGTACCACAACATATTATTCATATCTCATGAAGAATAATAACGTAAACGACAAAAATACCAACGAGTCTTCTCCTACGAGAAACTCATAAATGACATACACAACTCATAATCACAACACGATATCATAACATACACATGGTAATTCCGTCGATCCAGCGTTCACTGCCTAGAACCCACGATGATCCCGTCAGACCAATCCGTGGTGGAAAAACCCGTCCGATGATCCAGCGCACGCTAGCATAGATCCCCCGATGATCCCGTCGGACCAACACGAGGTGGACATACAACAACGACATACATGCACAACAATATGTATAACATCAATACATAAAACAATTAAAGTACTTGCCTAGATTTGAAGACAAGAACAATACTTCCACGAAAACAAACACTCGAAGGTCGTCCTCATCAATCAATCACGTAACAAGATCGAACCTTAACAAAAGAAATGATATAGGATTTATCTCACGTCGTAGGAATGTTTAACAATTCGATTTATGGCCAAAAGTTCATAAAATGTAATCTGCCTGAACTGCTTAGCGCACGCTAAGTACTCTGTGTAGCGTGCGTTAAGTCTGCTCGATAGCGCATGCAAACAACAAAGCCTAGCGACGCTAACTATGCATGGTCAGTACTTCACTGATCAGTCGACTGACTCGTATGATGGCTTAGCGTACGTTACGTACCAAACGTAGCGTACGCTAACTCGTGCTCGATAGCGCACGTTAATCTTCATAGATTAGCGTGCGCTATTCGTAGCATGCGATTTCTTCAGGCGATGCTTATTCTCATCATGATCAAAACAATGAAATCTTCCGTGATAATTCATGTTACCTCCATGAATATCATGTACATACAATTATGAATGATCTTACGGATAACAACAACTTCGGATTCAAGGATATGCATACCATTATAAAACCATATTCCATTTCGACTACAAATCTTCATACGACGATTCGAAAGGCTTAACGGTTGATATCAACACCTTTATATCCATCGAAATTATCATGCTGTAGTTGTTTAACATTCCATCTATACTAGATAAATCCTTCCATGATCAATCCTTTAGATTCATCTAACAATAATGATGTTAAAGTCAAGTCCATGATTGTTATGAAGTCATCTACTAGATTCGGATTACCAATGATAGAAGCTTCCTCTACTTGTTCAATGTAATAAGATTCGAATCATGATGATCATAATCAAGGTACTTAAGGCTTATTCATCTCAATATTCCAAACATGATGTACTTTGGAAAATTCACTTATGAAAATTAATATCTCGTTAATATGATCATCCAATTCTTTAGAATCCAACTCTAAGTCTGGAGATAGGTTGAACATACCTTAATATGATGAAAATCACTGAACCGTAAGGTAGAATCCAACTCCGGTTGGTTGTATGCCACTCCAAGGTGCTATTCCACTTCAATGATCACTCACAAGTGATAACCAATATACAAAGACCAACAAGATATGTTCTAAGTGTGTAGAAGGATTATTATAGTTCTCTGGCCTCTCAAAAATGAAGAATGGACGAATGAAATGTAAGCCAAAACGGGTTGTTGTTCCATTTATAATATTCTGCATTTTAACTAATTAGCGCACGCTACTAAGCTTTCCTTAGCGCGCGCTAATAAGAGTTGACTTCAGAACTGTCCAGGTTCGTCCGCGGGAATCTTATCCGGACCCATGTCCCGGCTGGCGCATGTGCTAGCCGTCCCGCTCAATAATTGAGTTCTTAGCGCACGCAACTCCTACATGCATAGCGTGCGCTAGTAGTAGCCCGATAGCGCGTGTTAAGCTACATTCTTAGCGTGCGTTATGTTAGGAATATACCCTCGAATGCCACTCAGGGGATGAGAGAGTATGGGCATTGTACTTGTAATTATGGAATAATAAATAATAAAAAGGCAATTCGATTCATTCACTGTTTATTGTATTTCAATTGCATTCTTGACTTGGTAAACATTGAAGTGAAGTCCATGTAAATAAATCGAACATTCCATTCTCGTTATGGGATAAGAGAAAATGCACTGGAAGTGTTTAAAGTTTATTTACGCAAATCGTTCGCAAGTCAATAAACTTAAATGGGCATTAAGTTTTTAATAAGACTTGTATAACTAATGCTAGGACATGTTCATGTCTTGATAGCATAGTTATAAGTATATTGGTGGGACCAGTATACTCGAACACGACTCATACTCGATTCAGTCACACGGTATTCACTCTCGGAGAGTCGATGACGAATCGAAAGGTTGTGATAGTATACGTGGACCTTTGACTTGAGGGTTCAGTAGAAGATGTGTCTGTGACGTTTAGTTTGTCATTAGAGTAGTTAGACTCATTTGCTTAATTGCTGAATTGACCTCGAAGTGCGGACTATACGAGCAGGTAGCAGTCTTTACTGTACGCCAAGAAAGGATTCTATCTCCTGTTAGTGAGCAGGATAACGTCCTATACGGTTAATGGCAAATAAGATCATAAGTCTTTGGCCAAAGCATTCTGATATAGTAGTATTAGATACACTATTGATCAGTTGGTCTTGATTTGCATTAACACATGTATAGAGTTTAGTCAACAGTAGGGTTTGACTTTACCGTGACCCGAAGACTTGACCGGGACATCTGATGAAGGGTCTATACGTATATAGTATTCACGACATAATGGTTCTGGAATGATCCCTTCATTCGTTCTCAGTCAAGGTTTACAGTACGGCCCGCTAGGCTGTCTAAGTGCTGCCCGCACTCATTGGTTCCTCCCAAAGCCGGCTGATATGGACCTACGGAGTCGCGCATTAGGAGCGTTGACGGATAAATGTGAATTTATTATCTCTCTAATTAATTAGATATTGGATATCTAATTATGATTTATTGGATAAATCAAAAGGCGGTCTCATGAATTAAAATTAAGTTATCGAGTCATTAATTTAATTCATAAATTATATTTCTTAGAGAAATATATTTGTATTTGATATAATTAATTAATTAATTAATTAGATTAATTAATTAATATAAATACATTGATGATTAAAAGGAGTGTATTTAACGGAGTCGTTTGACGAACGTCCGGTACACGAGCCGAGTGACTCGGCTCGTTTCTAGGAAGCTTCCTTATAGGCCACCCCCCACCTCACATGGCCATTACATTTTGCATATTGTGTTTGTTGTAAAGTCATCTTAATAATGTTTGAGATTCCTCTCACATTATTTTTATTCATTATGATGAGTTGTTATATTATATATATAACCAACTCTTGATGAAGTAGGGAACAACACACACACATATTTTCAGCTTGCAAATCAGATTCTGGCCGTGAGAGTTTGAGTGAGGAAGAGAATTTTTTTTTTAAGTTATTTTCATCTTAGAGGTGAAAGAAATTCAAAGAAAAATAGAGAGTAAATTCCTATAGTAATTCCTAGCAGTGTTCTTGGAGAACGGATTGCTATCGAATTTTTCCGGGCAACTTCCGATGCGTGTGAAGTAGAGGCATCGTATTTTCGGCGTTTGGAACGAAGGGATTTCGTGTTCGGGACGGGATCGTAATCATCGTCTACTTTTTACGAAGATTTATTTCAAAGGCTTCAAGGGTATGAACCTTTATCTTTGTATTTTTTTTTTTGTATATACGTTACTTGATCGATCCTGTTTGGGATTCGTATTTATTTCCGCTGTGTATTTCGTTTTATTTTCGGAATCCCAACACGTTATCACGAGTTTGCATGAGAAATTTTGCATGTTGTTATACTTATGTACAAAGATATCAATGCAAGAAATATCATACTCCAATAATCAAAACCACAAATTCGAATAATACAGGGTTTGAATACAGATGAAATACACCGTAATAATTTCGGATATTACATACTCTCCTACTAAAAAGGAGTTTCGTCCCGAAACTCAAGACGAAAATAACTCGGGATATCTGGACTTCATATCAGCTTCCGTTTCCCAGGTGGCTTCTTCCATTCCGTGACGTGACCATTGAACTTTGACCAAAACGATTGGTTTGTTCCTCAGCTGCTTAACTCGACTCTCGAGTATCTTGACCCGTCATTCTTCAAACGTCCCATCCTGCGCGACTTTGATCTCGCCGAAATCAATGATATGACTGGGATCTGGTATATACCTCCGTAACTGGGATACGTGGAACACGTTATGAACATGGCACAATTACGGCGGCAATGCCAATCTGTATGCCAACTCCCCAACTCTCTCAAGGATCTCAAATGGTCCGATATATCTCGGACTCAGCTTTTCTTTCCTTCCGAAACGAAAGATTCCCTGAGTAGGAGAAACCTTCAAAAGTACGTGGTCTCCAGTATTGAACTCCTATGGGCGACGGCGTACGTCCGCGTAAGATTTCTGGCGACTCTGGGCGGTCAACAGCTTTTCACGAATCAAGGCTATCTTTTCTCGAGTCTGCACGATCAACTCTGGTTCTGTTCTGATCAAGTCTGACGAATCATCCCAACATAGGGGCGATCTACATCTCCTCCCGTATAATGCCTCAAACGGTGTCATCTTAATGGAAGCATGCCAACTATTGTTGTAGGTAAATTCAATCAATGTTAGATGAACTTCCCAATCGTTTGACCAATCTAAGGCACAGGCCCTTAGCATGTCTTCCACCATTTGAATAGTCCTCTCGGATTGTCCGTCAGTCTGCGGGTGATAAGCTGTGCTGAAGTTCAATTCGGTCCCAAGGCCTTATGAACTGCTTTCCAGAAGTGAGACACAAAACGGCCGTCTCGATCAGAAACAATGGTCTTCGGCGTACCATGCAATCGAACTATTTCCGAAATAAATACTCGTGCCAACCTCTCTGGTCCCTATGTATCCTTAATGCCTAGAAAATGAGCTGATTTGGTTAAACGATCAACTATCACCCAAATCATGTTCATTCCTGTCCTGGTTCTCGGCATATTAGTGATAAAGTCCATCGATATGTCCTCCCACTTCCATTCAGGAATTGGGAGCGGCTTCAACATTCCGGCAGGCCGTTGATGCTCGATCTTAACTTGTTGACAAGTCAAGCATTTCGAAACATAGTCTGCTACATCTTTCTTCATGTTGCCCCACCAGAAATTCTGCTTCAAGTCCTTATACATTTTACTGGTGCCCGGGTGGATAGAATAGGGCAAACTGTGAGCTTCCTTCATAATCGTCTGTTTCAGAACATCATCATCATCGGGAACGCAGAGTCGGTTCTGAAATCTCAAAACTCCATCATCATGAATTATGAATCCGGGGGCCTTTCCTTTGATCACTTCATCACGTAACCGAATCATCAGAGGATCATCTGCCTGTCTAGATTTGATTCCTTCGGTTAATGATGAAGTTATTTCCATCACGCACAGTTGTCCTTGGACTCTTTGTAACCACACTTCAATTCCTTCTCGAATCATCTCTCGTTGAAGGCTAATTTGGGAGGTCAGCGTCTCCAGCATCTGAATAGAAACAAGCTTGCGGCTGAGTGCATCGGCCACTACATTCGCTTTGAGTGGATGATACAAAATCTCCAAGTCATAATCCTTAATCAGTTCTAACGATCTTCTTTGCCGCATGTTCAACTCTTTCTGACTGAATATGTACTTGAGACTCTTGTGATCCGTAAAGATCTGACAGTGAGTCCCGTATAGATAATGCCTCCAGATCTTCAAAGCAAAAACTACTGCTGCTAGCTCCAAATCATGTGTTGGGTAATTCACTTCATAAGGTTTCAGCTGTCGCGACGCATAAGCGATCACCTTATCATTCTGCATCAATACACACCCGAGTCCTTGGTTCGAAGCATCACTGTAAACTATAAATCCTCCAGTTCCCTGTGGAAGTGATAGAATCGGTGCCGTCGTCAATCTCTTCTTTAACTCATCAAAACTACTCTGACACGACTCGTTCCACTCAAAATTTTGTGTCTTCTGCAGGAGTCGAGTAAGTGGGTGGAAGATTTTAGAAAACCCTTCCATGAATCGACGATAATATCCAGCAAGTCCTAAGAAGCTTCGGACTTCTTTCACGTTCTTTGGAGGCTTCCAATCCATAATTGCTTCAATCTTCTGAGGATCTACTCGGACTCCTTTTGCTGACACCACATGGCCGAGGAACATTACTTCTTTTATCCAGAATTCACACTTATAAAGTTTGGCGTACAATTGCTCGCTTCTCAAAAGTTCCAATACAATCCGCAAATGCTGCGCATGTTCTTCCGGGCTCTTAGAATACACCAGAATGTCATCAATGAACACGACCACAAATTTATCCAAAAATTAAATGAACACTCGGTTCATCAATTGCATTAGTGAGACCAAACGGCATCACTACATACTCATAATGTCCGTAGCGAGTTCTGAACGCTGATTTCAGAACATCCGATTCCTTAATCCTCAACTGATGATACCCTGATCTCATATCGATTTTAGAAAATACTGTTGCCCCTTGCAACTGGTCAAACAGATCATCAATCTGTGGCAATGGATACTTGTTCTTAATCGTCATCTTGTTCAGCTCTCGATAGTCAATACACAGTCGAAGCGATCCATCCTTCTTTCGGACAAAAAGAATTGGCGCTCCCCAGGGTGAAACGCTTGGCTGAATATAGCCCTTGTCCAGTAACTCCTCCAGCTGCTTCTTCAGTTCGTATATTTCAGTAGGTGCCATACGATACGGCGCCTTAGAAATTGGTGTAGCTCCGGGTTCCAGCTCAATGGTAAATTCTACATCCCTTCATGGAGGTAGTCCAGGTAACTCGTCAGGAAATACATTTGGGAATTCGTTCACAACAGGAATGGATGAAAGTTCCACAATTTCATCTTCTTTCTTCATTGCATAGCACCAATATCCGGTACAGCCCTGTTTCAACAATTTGACAGCTTTCATTGCCTTGATCAATTTTCCTAAGCTTCTCGGTTTCCACCCCTCGAACAATATTTCGGAACCATCGTCAGCGATCAACGAGATATTCCTCCTTCGGTAGTTTACAATTGCTCCATATTGATTAAGCCAATCGTCTCCGAGTATCAGGTCGTCTCCTTGCATTTCTATCACGATCACATTTGAGAGCCACTCTCTGCCTCCAAATGATACAGGGAAATTTCTAGTTTCTAAGTTTCCGACAATCCTCTCTCCACTCGGTAAACCAACGACATAAGGTTCACAAGTATGAAAACCAGAAATATTCAAACGATTTACACAAGACAAAGATATAAAAGAATGCGTAGCTCCTGTATCGAATAAAACGCTAACTGGCTGGGAAAGGATCGGGCCGATTGCACGATGCGGCAGAAGATCACGATCGTCTGTCCTCCTCATCTCGTACAGACGTGGGGGAGCAGATCCGGCACTCGATGTCCCCTTTCGGTCCCATTGTCCTCTTCCTCGTCCGCGGCCAAAATTCTGAGGCATCTGAACACTTTGCTGCGTCTGCTGGATAATGGCTTCCTTCTGGACTAGCTGTGGTGTACGGGCTCTAAAAGACTTTGCAGCCTCTTCACAAAACACTGTCCGATGTCCCTCTCGTCCGCAATCAAAACAAGTCACGGCAGGAAGGGGGCAATTCCGTCGATAGTGCCCCGTCTGGGCACAGTTAAAGCATTTCCTGGTAACATCAGTAATAGTTGATGTCGCTCCGAAGTTCTTTCCGCTCCTAACTGGGTGCGGAGGTTTCTTGAAAGAGTGAAAGGATGACTGGGCCTTACGGGGCCCGCTGTTCTTGTGCTCTGTAAAAGTACCAGAGACTTTCTGTTTCTTAGATTCCGAAAATTTCTCCATAGCTGCTTCCTTGATCTCATACGCTAACGCCTTATCCTGGTATTGACGGAGTGTGGTACATTCAAATCCGGACATGTACCTCTGGATTTCTGGTTTCATCCTCATATCGAAATGGATCATCATTTCTGCATCTGTTCTGACCAGATGTCGAACAAATGCCAGCTGCTGGTTAAACGTCTTAATTGCCTGGGATACTGGCACATAACAAGGCTGAGTGGAGAAAAACTCCCGAATTTTGGCTTCCCTCATAGGACGAGGGTAATACTGATCTTCCATCATCAATCTAAACTCTGTCCAATCAACATCATGGTTTACAGGCCGGATGGCTTCCCACCATTCGGACGCTTCCCCTATCAGAAAATATTGAGCGATAGAGGCTCTCCGATCGTCTGGGCAGTTAATTTCGGCAAAGATTTTCTCCAGTTCCTTCAACCAATGGTCCCAGGTGGGAGTCTCAGAAATACCGTCGAATTTGAATGGTTGCATCTTCGCCACCTCTTGCAGCCACCGGTCACCTCGATTTCCCATGTCTGGGATCCCTTGCTGTCTCTCTCCCTGCTTTAGTCCCACCGCCACTTGCATTCGGTCCACGACTTGGGCAAATTGAGTCATCTGGTTCACCACTTGACGAAGGATCTCTGGTACAGCAGGTTCCGGTTCGTTATTGATAGATTGTTGCGGCTCGCCTGAGCTATGACTGGCTTGATTAGAAGGCGACGCTTCCCTATCAGCATTTCTTCGTCCGCGTCCACGACCGCGACCATGTCCACGTCCGCCTCTCAACATATTGTAAGCATAAATACTCAATATACAGGAAACAACATCGTTCTAATATTCGAGTATAAAGGGGCATAGCATGTAAAGAACGAGATAGAGTTTAGGAACTTACAACCACCGTTCGCATGAAGACGTAGGCAGTGCAGTGATGTCATTCACGGCCGGTTACTTCAAAAGACATAAATGACCCCTATTTTAACCCAACAGCCAAGATATCCATAATCTTAGCTCCGATACCATATTCTGTAACACCCCCGATATATTCAGGAATATTACAGTGCCGTAAATCCTTTACATAAGGATTTACAAGGCTGAAGAATTGAACGGACATTAAAAGGTACTAACGAATGGAAATAACGGAATTAAGATACAACAGTTCTGACCAAATACTGAAAGTACAATTGTTCAACAGGAACTTAATAATACATCACCAAATTCAAATTCATCATAAATGACTTCGTACTCGAGTACTTATTGAAATAACCAATAAACACCAGACAAATAAACCCGGCCAGAACATCACTCTGCACCCTCGTCGTCATGCAGCTCCAGTGGTTGTTTTCC
Organism: Orobanche coerulescens; assembly: GCA_033398695.1. Lineage (NCBI taxonomy): Eukaryota > Viridiplantae > Streptophyta > Magnoliopsida > Lamiales > Orobanchaceae > Orobanche > Orobanche coerulescens. Next base: position 110,110,922 of record CM065815.1, on the reverse strand, counting down.
CGCTCTCCTGGATCCTGAACATAAACAAAATGTTCACCCCCGAAGGGGTAAGCACAACGATGCTAGTACAACTACCACAACATATTATTCATATCTCATGAAGAATAATAACGTAAACGACAAAAATACCAACGAGTCTTCTCCTACGAGAAACTCATAAATGACATACACAACTGATAATCACAACATGATATCATAACATACACATAGTAATTCCGTCGATCCAGCATTCACTGTCTAGAACCCACGATGACCCCGTCAGACCAACCCGTGGTGGAAAAACTCGTCCGATGATCCAGCGCACGCTAGCATAGATCCCCCGATGATCCCGTCGGACCAACACGAGGTGGACATACAACAACGACATACATGCATGACAATATGTATAACATCAATACATAAAACAATTAAAGTACTTGCCTCGATTTGAAGACAAGAACAATACTTCCACGAAAACGAACACTCGAAGGTCGTCCTCCTCAATCAATCACGTAACAAGATCGAACCTTAACAAAAGAAATGATATAGGATTTATCTCATTTCGTACGAATGTTTAACAATTCGATTTACGGCCAAAAGTTCATAAAATGTAATCTGCCTGAACTGCTTAGCGCACGCTAAGTACTCTGTGTAACGTGCGTTAAGTCTGCTCGATAGCGCACGTAAACAACAAAGCCTAGCGTACGCTAACTATGCATGGTCAGTACTTCACTGATCAGTCGACTGACTTGTCTGATGGCCTAGCGTACGTTACGTACGAAATGTAGCGTACGCTAACTCGTGCTCGATAGCGCACGTTAATCTTCATGGCTTAGCGTGCGCTATCTGTGCATGGGAGTTTACTGTTGGGCAGTAAATTGTTCTCATCATGATCAAAACAATGAAATCTTCCATGATAATTCATGTTACCTCCATGAATATCATGTACATACGATTATGAATGATCTTACGGATAACAACAACTTCGGATTCAAGGATATGCATACCATTATAAAACCATATTCCATTTCAACTACAAATCTTCATACGACGATTCGAAAGGCTTAACGGTTGATATCAACACCTTTATATCCATCGAAATTATCATGCTGTAGTTGTTTAACATTCCATCTATACTAGATAAATCCTTCCATGATCAATCCTTTAGATTCATCTAACAATAATGATGTTAAAGTCAAGTCCATGATTGTTATGAAGTCATCTACTAGATTCGGATTACCAATGATAGAAGCTTCCTCTACTTGTTCAATGTAATAAGATTCGAATCATGATGATCATAATCAAGGTACTTAAGGCTTATTCATCTCAATATTCCAAACATGATGTACTTTGGATAATTCACTTATGAAAATTAATATCTCGTTAATATGATCATCCAATTCATTAGAATCCAACTCTAAGTCTGGAGATAGGTTGAACATACCTTAATATGATGAAAATCACTGAACCGTAAGGTAGAATCCAACTCCGGTTGGTTGTATGCCACTCCAAGGTGCTATTCTACTTCAATGATCACTCACAAGTGATAACCAATATACAAATACCAACAAGATATGTTCTAAGTGTGTAGAAGGATTAGTATAGTTCTCTGGCCTCTCAAAAATGAAGAATGGACGAATGAAATGTAAGCCAAAACGGGTTGTTGTTCCATTTATAATATTCTGCATTTTAACTAATTAGCGCACGCTACTAAGCTTTCCTTAGCGCGCGCTAATAAGAGTTGACTTCAGAACTGTCCAGGTTCGTCCGCGGGAATCTTATCCGGACCCATGTCCCGGTTGGCGCATGTGCTAGTCGTCCCGCTCAATAATTGAGTTCTTAGCGCACGCAACTCCTACATGCTTAGTGTGCGCTAGTAGTAGCCCGATAGCGCGCGTTAAGCTACATTCTTAGCATGCGTTATCACGAGTTTGAATGAGAAATTTTGCATGTTGTTATACGTATGTACAAAGATATCAATGCAAGAAATATCATACTCTAATAATCAAAACCACAAATTCGAATAATACAGGGTTTGAATACAGATGAAATACACCGTAATAATTCCGGATATTACAGCAATAACCCACCAGGAAAACTTGACGAGATACACAAAAACCGAAAACTCGCGCCCAACGGCGAAACGCTGCAATAAACGCCAAAAGACATACGGCGTGAAAACACGCTCCACGACGACAAACACAATGCCACCGACTATGATTCAAAACAATAATGAGCAATTAACGTCACATCACATGCACACATTTAATCAAAGAAACGCACGCGACAACAAGCCGCACCCGACTAAAATGGCTATGCGAAAGAAACAAATAGAATATCACGATAGAAATCACTCCGATACTCATCAACAAGAAAATGTCCGACGTCAAAACACAAACAATTCAAGATAACAGAAAATGAGAATACCGGATATTACATTCTATCATACAAAAAATATGTTTCGTCCCGAAACTTAAACTAAGGTTATCACAGTGATACGAAACGTAATACTTGACTTTTCAACGCATGCTGACGTGGACTTGGAGTACTTGGCTGACTTCGACTAGGCTGATGAGCAGCTAACATCTCTGCAGTCTGGACCTCTCTGCTGTTCACTGTTTGTGACTTATCTGATCAGGTGACTTCCCTGAGGTACCTTGGGTGATCTGGTCAAACTTCTCTGATAAATTATGTTGACCAGGACTACTCTGACTCGACTCGACTGATCCTCTCTGATGAACTTAGCTGTACTCAGTACTTAGCCGATTTTAGCCTAACTAATTTTTGGCCTACAGAAGATACTCATTTGGTTCTTCTTTACATTTTGCCAATTAATAAACATTTGATTTTATATTACTGACATCATCAAAATCTAACAAGTATTCCTAACAAATTCCCCCTATTTTGATGATGGCAAAACTTTAAACAAGTAATCAAATGATCAAGTCTGCACTTCAGTGCAAGACACAAACTGAAATCAGTCTAATATTGAGACAACTGGAAATTGTCATTCAACAGACTGTTATAAAACTTTCTGACTTGATTATGATTGAATTTTACAAGAAAGTTTTTACAGGCACATAAATAATAAAAAAAATACAAAGAAATAAAGTCATCTGCCTCTTCCTCTGCCTCTGCGAATAGGCTGTTTGGCAGGTCTGAAGGGTTTAGCTCCAATTGGTCTTATCTTGACCGGAGCAAGACCATACTTCCTCTTCACAACAAGAGCTGCAAAGTCTTGTTCTTGTTGGGATGAAAATCTATTCTCAAGACATAACTGCTTGATTTCTCTTTGAAGCTCTAGCTCATTAAGCTCATTGTCCAGACGGGTCGGCGCTTCCTCTGCTCTAAATGAGGGAATCATAGGATAAGCATTTTGATCCTTAGCATGCTTCTTCAGAATAGCCCAGAGTTTTGGGTGAGCTGTTTCCATGAAATTGATGAAGATCTGCTGTGGGGAGACATTATCATCCTGGAGTATTTCCCAGATGTAGTAGTCTCTGATGAATTTCTTTTTTGCAGTTCCCCACATGGGCAGGGCTTCATATGGTATAAAATCCTCAACATACCACAGCTCCTTTCCTTCCCATTCTAGAGTAGGCCCAAAACCTCCTCTAGTCCTCCTTTTCTTGCCTTCAGGCTGGTCAGCCTGTTCATCTGGATCTGCTCCTCCCTTCCTCTTCAGACTTGAAGGTCCTTCAATTTGAAGGATATCTTGCCTCTTTTTTGTTCTTATCTCCGCCCTTATCTCTCCTTGATTACTTCCTTCCCCCTGAACTCTCTCTTCCCCCTTTTTTCCAGCATCAACTAGGGTAGTTAATTGCTGCTCCATTCTGCTCATCCAATCAGACATGCCAAATGGCATTCTGTTGTTGGTGCAGCAAAGTGTCGATCTTTGCATTGATTGATTGAAGGTCAGGAGTGACCTGAGACGCCATCAGCTCTCCAATTGTATCTTTGACTATCTGCCTGATCAGCTCAGTCACGGCAGGTGATATCTGAACTGATGGAGAGTGCTCTCCTGAGCCTTATGCAAAAGAACCACTGGACTGCAAGCTTCTGTCTGCAGCTGGTACTCCAGACGGGGTCTTCTCTGGGGTCCCTGACCTGGAGTCCTCAGCTAACTCCGCGTCTAGGCTAGTGTACCGGGCAGGTACCACAGTCCTATCTGCAGCCTCTTGTGTCTGCTCTGGTTCTGGCCCTTTTCCTTCGTCTTTCTCTTCCTCTTTCTCCTGTTCCTCCTCCTTTTCTTCATCTTCCTTCTCCTTTTCTTTTTCCTCATCCTTTTCTTTTTCATTTTCTTTTTCAGCTCCTGCATCTCCTCCATCATCATCATCATTATCATCATCATTGTTGTTGTCATCATCCTTCTCCTCTTTTTCTCATTCATCATCATTCTCCTTTTCATCATCATCCTCGTTTTCTCCATCTTTTTCTTGTTCTACCTCTTCTCCTTCTTCTTCTTCTTCTTCTTCATCAGCCAACTCTTCCGTTTTCTCAATTTCTTCTGATTGTTTTTCAACTAGAGTGTTTTCTTCTGTTCTTCTCTCTTCCTGCTCTTCTTCTTCTTTTTCATCATCCAGATCAATAACTTCTTTATTTTCTTCTCCATCTACATCCTCAATTCTAATTTCCTTTTCAACTTCCTCCTCCTCCTCTTCTCCAAAAGAACCATCAAAAATGCTAAGCATTATGGAATGGATGAATTGGTCCATGTTGGTTTTAAAATGAGACATGAACCAATTATCCTGGAGGATCAACACTAAGTCTGATTCTTTGCAGAAGTGAATCAGTACCTCCTCTGTGGCTTGGGGATATTCCCAACTACTGTTTTCAATGTAAGTTTGAAGGTTTGTAAATGTCAGAGTTTTGAAAAACTTCCACTCTTCAAAAATATTGACAAAAGAGTGTTTTAATGCTTGTGGCTTAACAAGTTGTAGCTGTTCAATTGATAGGTTGAAAGTATTGTTTTATAGCAGGTTAAAGGTATAAATAGCTTCAGGAATTGAAATTATTAGACCTGCTTCTTCTTCCTCGGAGATGTAGGCTGGGGGGGTGAGTACAGCCACAATCCGAGTCTCGTGGGTGCCTGGGGAAGGCTGGTCTTCCAGATGAGTTGGTGATCTGGCTGAGGGGCTGGCAAGATGTTTAGACTGCTCTTCCTCACTAAATTGCAGTTTCCTTGGCCTCTTGGGAGAGGGTTCTGGTGACGACTGCAGAAAAGAAGTTCCTTCAGGGGATGGTCCCCTTCTCTTAAATCTGACTGCTATGGGAGTGTCGTCGGACTCGATGTCTGACTCGACTGCAGTTGGTATGTCGGCTGTAGGTAGGTCCGACTCTCCTGACGAATAATATCTCGGATATGGCCTTGAGTCAGGTAGGTCCTTCAGCATCTGAGCTGCTCTCCCAGCGCCTCCCAATTTTCTCACCTTCTCGTGGTCCATATGACCAAGTCTTTTGTTGGGGTGGAAGGGGTCAGTGCTTCCCTTCGCCACACCAGTCTTTTCCAAAAACCAACTCAGCTACGTTCCAAACGCCAGCTTTGTTTTAAATCTCTTCTCATCTTCAAGTCACTCGACTTTGTTGACCTCTCGGACGAGTTGCCTGAATATGTAGTCTTCCGAGTCAATTTCTTCTTCCTGAATTAGTGCTCCCAGCACCATAAATTTTGCCGACGATAGTTGGTCATAACTGCCGGCCATCCCCATGATTATATTGTTGGTTATGTCCAACGCGAAACGATAAACTTTCTTAAGCTCATTCCTCTTGGCAGTTAGTTTCAGTTTTTCCGGGATATTCTCCACCTTAATCTTCTTCCAGTTTGAGAAGCTTGAGAGCTTCGACGGCTATGCCGCGGTGCTTCATACCGAAAACTCTGCGAATCGACTCTCGCGTTATGTCGATTTGCCTTCCGCGAACAGTGCTTCGAATTCCGTCTTGAATTAAACAAGCTTCGCGATAGAACGCGATAACATCCTCCTTGTATAGATGTTGAGGGTTGATGTCTAGGAATGGGTAGATCCCATTGAGCTTCATTGCGCGAATCAGGTCAAGCACATCGTAATCCTCCAAATTCGCTTCCAATAAGCCTTCAAAGTCAACGACCAGTGAGAAAATGATCTGGTCCTTGACCGCCTTCAGGTTTACGCCTTCGAAGTAGGTCGCCATTTCTGCAATCAAAAGATTTTAGTGTATTTCGGTGTTCCAGAAATTTTTGCTCTGAGAAATCTAGGGTTTGAATGCGTAAAGGGTAAAGTGAGGGGTCTTCTTTCCTTATAAAGAAGATGAAAAAACGTATGAATTATTTATTATATATTTGAAACGGTGGTAAGCCTTTTGATATTCTTTTGAATTTCAAATTTGAATCGGTGGCCCATTTTTAAAATTTGACGGTTGATTCTGATTGGCCACCGTGGAGGTCGCTTTAATAAGCGATTGACGCGTGTATTAAAATTGCCACTTGGCTTAGGAAAATATATATTTAAATGCCAGTTGTTAACCAAAATTAATATAATAATATTATAAATATGGCAGATAATAATTAAATATTCAGAGGTCAGTTTAGAAAACTTAGTCTGATGATTTGTTATTTGTTGACCGCTCTGTATCAGGTGAGTTGACTTCTCGCCTGGTATTCTGATCAGCTAGGTTGCTTTGTCCGTCCTTCGTCTTCTTGCCTGCATCAGCTAGGGTCTGATTCTCTAGTTGGGTCCGTCCTTCCTCTGAAATGCTTCAGCATGCTTCAGTAGTAGATTCCCAGTCTAGTAATCCAAGATCTCTGCTCAGCTCCAAAAATCTTTCTTCTGGCAAGGGTTTGGTAAAGATGTCAGCTATCTGATAGTTTTGCTGACTCTTTCAACTCTAACCCTTTTGTTAAGCACATGGTCTCTAATGAAATGGTGCTTAACATCAATGTGCTTCGTCCTTGAGTACAAAACCGGGTTGTTGGTTATTGCAATAGCACTATTGTTGTCACACCAGATAGGGACTTCATTTGCAATGATATTATAGTCCCTTAGCTGCTGTCTAATCCATAAAATTTGTGCACAACAGCTACCTGCAGCTAGGTATTCTGACTCTGTGGTGGAGATAGAGTTAGACACCTGCTTCTTGCTAAACCAGGATATCAGTCTGGTTCCTAGGAATTGACACGTTCCACTAGTGCTCTTCCTGTTGATTTTGCATCCTGTGAAATCCGCATCTGAGTATCCTGACAGCTCGAAATTATCATCCTTGGGATACCATAGTCCAACATTGATTGTAGACTTAAGGTATTTTTATATCCTCTTGGCTGCATCTAGGTGTGATTGCTTCGGCTTGGACTGGAATCGTGCACAAACTCCTACGGCATAGGATATGTCTGGCCTGCTTGCAGTGAGGTACAGAAGAGATCCAATGAGTCCTCTGTAGTGGGTTGAGTCCACTGATATGCCTGCCTCGTCTGCATCCAGATGAGTACTTGTGCTCATAGGAATTCTTGCTGGCTTGGCTGATTCCATTCCATATCTCTTGATAAGGTCTCTGGTATACTTTGCTTGGTTGATGAAAATTCCTTTTTCCATCTGCTTAACTTGTAGTCCGAGGAAGAAGTTAAGCTTTCCCATCATACTCATCTCAAATTCTCCTTGCATGAGATTGGAGAATTTCTCGCATAGCTCTGGATTGGTTGATCCGAATATGATGTCATCCACATATATTTGAACTATTAATATGTGGCCTTCGTGCTCCACTCTGAATAGGGTTTTGTCCACTTTCCCTTTGCAAAAACCATTTTTCTCAAGAAACACAGACAGTGTTTCATACCACGCTCTAGGTGCTTGTTTAAGTCCATAGAGAGCCTTTAACAGCTTATAGACTTTGTCTCCTTTGACAAAACCTGGGGGTTGCTCTACATAGACTTCTTCTTCTAGGATTCCATTTGGAAAAGCACTCTTTACATCCATCTGATATACTTCAAAATCCTTGAATGCAGCATATGCGAGGAATAGTCTGATGGCCTCTAATCTTGCAACAGGTGCATAGGTTTCATCAAAATCTATTCCTTCACACTGTGCATACCCTTTTGCTACAAGTCTGGCCTTATTCCTAACAACAGCTCCGTCTTCATCACTCTTGTTTTTGTACACCCATTTGGTGCCAATAACTTTCTTGTGATCAGGTCTGTCTGTTAGTTCCCAAACTTTGTTTCTTTCCATCTGCTCCAATTCCTCTTGCATGGCATTGATCCACGAATAATCTTCCAAGGCTTGTTCTGTTGTCTTGGGTTTAATTTGTGACATAAAGCATGAGAACATAGCCATTCCTGCTGGTAGGGTTGACTGTCTTGTCTTAACTCCATCAGTCAACTTTCCGATAATTTGCTGGATTGGGTGATCTTTGAGCCACTTGGGGATGTCTTCCTCTTCTGGGTTTGTTCCCCCTATTGGATTGCTCTGGTGGATTTCTGCATCAGCTGGGTTCTGGTCTGCAACTGGATCAGCTACCGTCTTGTCATCTGCAGGTTGGGTCTGATCTGCAGGTGAGTCTTTATCAGCTACGGCTGGGTCTTCATCAGCGGCAACCGGATCAGATAGGTTTGGTGATCCTGTCTGATCTGCAGTTGGGTCTTCAGCAGCTGCAGTTGGGTCATCAGGCTGGTCTGTAGGTGAGTCCACCATCCCAGTGTCATGTATAATGACTTCTTCAAGGGTTGCTGACTTGAGCTTGTTCTCAATTAGCTCAACTTGTTTCCTGTACTCAACGGTAGATTCATCAAAAACAACATGGGGTGTTTCCTCCACAACTAAGGTTCTTTTATTAAAAACTCTATATGCCTTGCTTCTTTGTGAATATCCCATAAAGAGACCGTCATCAGTTTTAGCATCAAAGGCATTTAGTTGTGTTTTACCGTTGTTGTGGATGAAACACTTACAACTAAAAACATGAAAGTAAGCAACAGTAGGAGTTCTATTATTCCAAACCTCATAGGGAGTTTTGCCATGTCTCCCTACTATCATACTCCTGCTCAGGTGTGACAGTGTGTTGTGACTTGACTAGAACCTTTTGGGCAGGTCCGCTTCTGCAATCATGGACCTTGCTGCTTCCTTCAGGGTTCTGTTCCTTCTTTCAGCAACACCATTCTGTTGGGGCATCCTGGCTGCAGAGAGCTCATGCTGGATCCCATTCTGATCGCTGTAATCAGTTATCGCCTTGTTGAGAAACTCTCCTCCTCTATCTGATCTGATCTTGATGATGGATAGGGATTTCTCATTCTAGATCCTTCTCAGCAGCTCAGGTAGCTTGGTCAAGGTTTCACTTTTCTTATATAGGAAGATGATCCAAGTGTACCTTGAATAATCATCTACTATTACAAGTGCATGCTTTCGGCCGCTCAAAGTCCTTGGCTTGATAGGACCAAATAGATCCATATGGAGTAGATCTAAGATCCTTGTTGTGAGAGTTGTAGGTGAATCGGCGGCGAACGATGCTCAGTCCGCTTTCCTTTCGATATGCATCACAAAGCGCTTCCTTCTTGAATGCTTCATTTGGAAGTCCTCGACCGACTTCCGAGAACTAATCTTGTTGATGGCTTTGAAGTTCAGTGACATAGTCTTTTGTGCCACACCATCCATTCTCGCCATCGTCTTGGATAGAAAACAGGAGTTAGGTGTTCCTGTGTTCCAATCAATCATATAGACATCTCTCCTTCTGAAACCTTGTAGCTTTACTTCTCCAGATAAGATATCTATTACCATACACTTCAAGATGGTGATACTACTAGGTTCTTCTCGTCACAGAACTGGCTTATGCTCAGGAGGTTGTACTTGAGCCCTTTGACATAATGAACTTTGGATATCACAATGTTTCCTCAGTGCAGCTCTCCAAAGCCTTTTGTTTGTCCTCTAGAGATATCTCCAAAGGTTACATCGGGACCTCTTTCTTTGGTGTATTTGGACAACATCTTCTTGTTCCCGGTCATATGCCTCGAGCATCCAGAATCTACAAACCATTCTTCACCTCCAAAATTTGAGCTTGTGGAGATGTGGTTGTAGTCCTTCCACCTTTTCTGCAATCAGACAAGCAGAGATTTAGGTACCCAAATATGTGTGGGTCCATTGGGGTTAGCTGGTTTCCTGGAGAATTGATTTCTCCTTGGATTATAGGAATTGTTATTATTATTATAACCCTCATAAGGTGTGTAAGGTCAAGGTCTGAATCTCCTGTTGGGATTGTATACTGGATAGTCCTCAAAATTTTGATAGTGTGGGCCATGTCTAAATCGTGGCTGAGACCATTTATTAAATCTTTGAGGTCTCCACACTTGTTCATTTTGGTAATTAGGATAACCTTGAGGTTTCCATCTGCCCCTCCCATTATGAAATCTGTTTTTAGGGAGTTGTTGGTAATAGTGGGCATGTTGTCTGGGCTGCTGCTTTTGCCTGGGCCATTGCCTAGTCGCCTGTCTAGGTGGCTGCCTGGTGTAACCTGACTGCAGCCTAGACATTTGACTTGGCTGTTGCCTGTTTTTGAATATAGGTTTATACGTAGGCTCAACAGTCGATACAATTGTTTCTCCCTTGATAAACTTTCTTTTAGAACTAGAGGGAGTGTGAGGATCATATCCAAGGCCTGATTTGGAATATAGTGGCCTTTTATTGGTACACAATTCTTCCAAGGTTGAAGATGCCTTCAGGGAGGTTATTTCCTGTGCCTGAGTCTTATTCACCTGTGTCAGCTTAGTAAACTCATTTTTGGCATGAGCAAGTGCAGCTGATTTTTCTTTAAGTAAAATGGTTAGTCTGTTTATCTCAGCTGTATTAACGTCAGCCTGGTTTTTAAAGTCAGCTGCAGTTATCTCAACCTTATTCAAATCTAGGCTGAGTTTTTCGAAATCATTTTTCAGCTGCCTATTCTCATCTTGCAGCTGAGTCTTCTCTGCTGATACAGTTTGGTGTGCAGATTTGAGTGTTTCAAAATCTTTAAATAACTGATTTACCGATTCGTGCAGATCCATATCTTGTGACATGGCTGAGCTATTATTTGAACCGGTGGGTTTAGAAGTTACCTCTTCATCAGCTAGGTTTGCCATCAGGCAGTCATACTCCTCATCTTCATCAGAAAAGAATCCGCTGCTTGATTCGACATGCTCCTGGTCTTCTCCGATGAGGGCCTTTATTCTATATTCTTTTCTGCCCACCTCTTTCTTGGTTTCGTCCTTCTTGAGCTCAGGACAGTCCATTTGGATGTGTCCTGTCTTGTGACAATTGTAGCATTCTACTTTCCAGCTTCCAGCCTTCTGGTTTCTTCTTGGATTCTCCTTATAGTTTTTCTTGTATTTGGAGTAGTTCTTTCTAAAGTTGCTGAACCTTTGCATTATAAACGCCATTTCTTCCTCAAAATCTAGTGGATTTGGAGTTATCACATCAGATAGGCTCTTGGTAGGGGACTCGGCTGCAAATGCGATTCCCTTCTCTGCAGGCTCAGTTGAGGATGAACTTGGAAGCTCGAACTCATAAGCCTTCAGATCAGAGAACAACTCTTGAATCTTTATCTTATTTAGGTCCTTGGACTCTCTCATGGCCACGGCCTTCATGCTCCATTCAGGGTTGAGATATCTGAGAACCTTCAGTGCCATTTCCCTATTGCCATAGGTTTTGCCCAGGGAGTTGATCTCATTAATAATCTCAGTGAACCTTGTGTCCACTTGATCTATGGATTCGCCGTTCTTCATTTTGAAATTGTCAAACTTTTGAATAGTGATTGACAATTTATTTTCTTTGATCAGCTCCGTTCCCTCACACATTAAAGCTAATGTGTCCCAGATTTCCTTGCCATTCTTGCAGTTCTTGATCTTGACCATGGTGGATTTGTCAAGAGTCTGATATAATACATCGCTGGCCCGGTTATCAAGATTGGCCAGTTTTCTTTCTTCGGGAGTCATCTCCGTCCTTTTGTTAGGAATCTTCTCTGGCTTCCCTGCTGCGATCTCCTCTGCTGTGTTGTCTTTCTCGAAGATGAATGGACCATCCTCTATGATGCACCACATGTCGTCATGAATCGAAGATAAGTGTGCCTGCATCCTTATCTTCCACAGATCATACTCGTCAACTGAAAACACAGGGAGTCTAGAATGCATGTGTTCCATTATAAAGTGAGAGTAAAGATATATCTTTGATATAGATTTGGTTCGTGAAATAAATGAACCAACCGCTCCGATACCACTTGTAGGTCACAAGTCGTCCAGGTACAAGTCTAGAGGGGGGGTGAATAGACTTGTAGAAACTCTTTAACTTTTTTTCACGAAGAGTGAGTTTCTTCAGCTGATAGGTAGACAAATGACTTGGAGTCGTTTGTTCTTTAATATATGTGCGGAAGTCAGCTGATGACGAATATAAAGTAATTAATGAAACACTTAACAATGAATGCAGCAGTTAAAGTATGATGCAGTAAAACAGTAAATAACGCAGGCAATTATAGTGGTCTCAGAGGTGGGGTAATCCTCTACTAATACACTTTTCTCCAAACCAGTTGGAGATGAATTCACTATAATTCTCAACCAGTGATAAATATTACAGTGATTCAAACCACACTACAACAGCTTCTAACCAAAGGGAAATCCGTCTTTGTTGTACACACTGATCGCCTTGCACCTCTTGATCCTCGATCCTTGGATGCCTTTACAGTCTCTTACTTCAACCAGTGAAGTACCCCGTACTCAGGATTATAGACAAGAGTTTTTGTCTTCTCCAACTAAGAGCTTCTTTAAGTATGAACTTTTAGAACCGCTCTTTTCACGATGCTATTGATTGCTTTAGATTGCTTGATTGCTTTGTTCGCTTGAAAGTATGTTCGCACCGATGATTGCTCAGTTTCAAATCTTCGGATATATATAGGTCACGATCTCTGAGCTTTTTCCTTGTAGCCGTTGCAAATCTTTTGAACAAATCCGTCCGTTGGAGGGAGACTTCTTTGTTTAATCTTTCTGAACGTTGCAAGGCTGGATTCCCATTATTTTATTCTATCTTCCGACAGTTGTGAAGACTCTGCATGTGATGCGCCGAATCTTTTGATTTAAAAAATTATTAAAGTCTTCAAGGTGGTCCTGGATAGCTTTTTTAATTCATATCTCTAGCGGGAATCACTCCAATTTGTCTCTTCACGTTGCATGTGACTTTCCGTAATACTTGACTTTTCAACGCATGCTGACGTAGACTTGGAGTACTTGGCTGACTTCGACTAGGCTGATGAGCAGCTAACATCTCTGCAGTCTGGACCTCTCTGCTGTTCACTGTTTGTGACTTATCTGATCAGGTGACTTCCCTGAGGTACCTTGGCTGCAGTCTGGTCAAACTTCTCTGATAAATTATGTTGACCAGGACTACTCTGACTCGACTCGACTGATCCTCTCTGATGAACTTAGCTGTACTCAGTACTTTTTTTTTTTTTTTTTTTTAAAAAAAACGGATATATTATAGCACAAAGAAGATAGGGGGGCCTATTCCCTTACATAGCCGATATTTTTCTGGGGGGCCAAATCCCAAACATAGCCCGAAAATAAAACAAGCTAACTAAGAACTAGAAAGCAAGTAAATTTTAGTCACACGACAAATGGTACAAACAAATATATTCAGCTGAGTGTCTGGTTCGAGCTTGAATATTTGTTGAACTGCACCATGAGCCGTGTTAGAATTAGGTACTTTAACGACATACCTAGGTCAAGTTTGAGCGCCAACTGAGTATCAGGCCTTTAGCTGTACTCAGTACTTAGCCGATTTTAGCCTAACTAATTTTTGGCCTACAGAAGATACTCATTTGGTTCTTCTTTACATTTTGCCAATTAATAAACATTTGATTTTATATTACTGACATCATCAAAATCTAACAAGTATTCCTAACAAGAAGTGAGAAAAATCAGTGAAACCCGACTGCTCTGCCATATTTATACCCCTGACACGGCGCAAAGAAACGGCCTGACCAGCGGGTGTCTCGGCCGTGTCTCGGCAGTGCCGGTCCGCCAACCTGGCGCAAGACACGGCACAAGGCGCCGCTGCTTCTGTGGCGCCGCATGTGTCCGGCCACCAGACTCGGTCGATCCGACGGTCCGAAAAATCCCGAAACTCAGACCTGAACGTAAACCGAAAAGCACGGTTACGAAGTACTCGTAAAGACGAATCCGAACACTAAGAGAACACATGATTCCGACCACCCGAAGGCTCGAAATTCGACAATGGAAAGTAATTACCCCAAACTTTGGGAAATTACAAAAATGGCCCAAATCATCCGAAAATCACGATACGTGGTCGAATAACCAAACCAAAGCTTGCAACATGAAAAATAACATCAAATGAACTTACGAGAAACTCGAACCAATAGTTTCGGATGAGATTCGAAAGAATCGAACTCAAGTGCGGAAAAGTCGCTAAAAAGCACGGAACTCAACAAAACGACACAGAAACGAACTCGGGCGTCGAAAAGTACAGAATTAAACATTCTCAGAATGAAGAAACGGTCGCAAGCGAGTCGACAAAATGGACTGCCTCCGAAAAAGAAAAATTACCGAAAATCGAAAATTGTCGATATTACATCTCACTTTCTCTCTTTAATTTCTTGATTTTTCTCAAAGAATCACCAAGAACATATGAAGAAGAAGAAGACTCTGAGAACGAACTTTTCTCTCTCTTTCCTATCCCACAAGAACCGTATGATGCCAAGAATCAAGTAAGTGTGATTAGTGTGACGGGTCGGGCGAAAGTGACCCAGATGACCCTAAGAGGAGTCTCTATGTGTCAGAAGGTTCCGGAAGGTTCTAGAATGATCAAGAAAGACCCAGAGATCTCTACATACTTGTAAATTCGTAGATGACTCTAGAAGCATGTAGAAATGTACTTCTTACACACTCTGTAGAATGCTCATGTAAATGCCCATGTAAATGTAATACAAGTATCTAGAGTGTTCTATCTAGAAAGTTCTATCTAGAGAGTTCCACTCCAGAACTCTCCTAGGCTGGTATAAAAGGGGGAGGAGCCTCATTTGCTCACTCCATCCAGAAATCCTCAAGCAATCAAGCATTGTAAAGCTCTCTTGTACCCAAAGCATTCATACTTAATAAAAATCCTTTTGTGCCATTACCCTTTTTCTCGTTACTTTCAGGCTTACTTAGTAACTCGACTCAGCTTAGTTGTTTAAATGCCGCACGGGTTAGCTGCGCAAAACTCCCATCCCGTGACAAGTGGTATCGGAGCCACGGTTTGCACACAACCGACTCATATCACACGAGAACAATGGCCAACACTCAGGATGTCCCTATTGATGCTACCCAAGAGCAGCAACGCGGTCGTGAGGAGCAACGAGGTAACAAGGTCCGAGGCAAGTCCAAGGGACCCTCTGCCGACGCCTTCGAACCTCGGATTGCCACACTGGAAGCCTCGATGGCTAGCTTGGAGGAGAACCTTGATCAAGTCCATGACAGGTTCGACACTCTGGAGATGGAATACGCCGACATTGCTAGCGTACTGAACAAACTTATGATGGACCAGTCGGATATGTTGCGTGGGCAACTTATTGAATTCCAGAAGTAGATTCATGGTCTCCGTGGCTTTGTTCAAGAAGAGCTACGCTCTATTCGCTCGGAAGTGGAAGAAGTCCGATCGGAATGGGCTAAACACAAGCGAGCTGCATCATTTAATTCCGCTGCCCCGTTCGCTCTTGATGCGCGCCGCTTGGATGTGCCGAAGCCCGAAACCTACGATGGCACTCGGAATGCCACTGTGGTCGATAACTTCTTATTCGGCCTAGAACGATACTTTGACGCTATGGGCGTAAAAGATGAAGACTAAAGGTCAGTGGCGCACCAAATTACCTGCGTGGTGCCGCACAACTCTGGTGGCGCCGGAAGTATGGCGATGTGGGCAAAGGGATCTCCACCATTGATACTTGGGCAGACTTCCAAAGAGAACTCCGAAAACAATTTGCCCCAAGCAATGCCGAACGAGATGCGAGAGCTCGCCTCCGAAGACTCAAGCAGACAGGTACGATTCGTGACTACATCAATGAATTTACAACTCTCATGCTTGAAGTTGAAATGTCCGATAAAGATGCACTTTTCTATTTCACCTATGGCCTTAACAATTGGGCCAAAACCGAGTTGGATAGACACGGTGTTCAGACCCTTGACGAAGCTATCGCCAAGGCTGAATCACTCACTGACTACTCTGGGCAAGGTAAAGATAAACGGACCATTCATGGCAAAGGTGGGGGAGAAAATTGCAAGGAAGGATATGGCGGTAATCGCAAGAATTGGGGAACTAACAGACCCCCATGTGGCAAGATCGGGCAACAAAAATTCCCAGGAAAGAAGGAGCAATCAAAGCCCAAAAGCCCTTGCTTCATATGCAATGGCAACCATTGGATACGCGACTGCCCCGAAAAGAAGACCCTAAACGCCCTTGCTGCCCACTTAAAGATTAGTGCCGACGATACCTCGGCCCCTCCATTAGAAGAACTCCGACACAGCATGGGTTCTCTTCAATACATGTCCGCTCTTAAGGGACAAGCCCCAACGCCCGTTACTACGAAGAAATGGCTCATGTTTGCTCGCACCATTATTAACGGTCACACCGTTAGCGCGTTACTCGATACTGGGGCATCTCATAACTTCATGTCCGAGGAAGAATCCAAACGCCTAGGTCTCAAGACAGTCTATCGCGGAGGTGCGATGAAGGCAGTAAACTCACCTGCCAAGCCTATAGCCGGAATTGCTCATGACGTCCCACTCTCTCTTGGGTCATGGTCCGGAAAGCTCGACTTTTCTGTCGTCCCCATAGACGACTTCAAGATGGTTCTAGGCATGGAATTCTTCGATAGATTCCAAGCCTTTCCTATGCCAGCCACAAAAACACTCGCCATCTACGACGGGGACAAGGCATGCATGGTCCCTATTGAACGAGCCCATGTTGAGAAGAAACTAATCTCAGCCATGCAATTTAAGAAGTAGATGCGGAAGTACCCCAACTACTTGGTAACAATTCGGCAGCTCAATGACGAGAAAAAACTCAACTCATCGCGGACTGATCACCCGCAAATCTTGAAGAATATTCTTGAAGAATACAAGGATGTGATGCCTAAAGAGTTGCCTAAGAAACTTCCACCCAGGCGAGAGGTGGATCATTGTATCGAGTTGGAACCTGGTGCCAAACCTCCAGCTGCTGCTCCTTACCGCATGGCACCGCCCGAACTCGCTGAACTACGAAGGCAAATCAAGGACCTTCTAGAAACAGGATACATACGTCCCTCCAAATCTCCCTACAGTGCACCCGTACTTTTCCAGAAGAAGAAGGATGGCACCATTCGAATGTGCATCGACTACAGGGCACTCAATCGGATCACTATCAAGAACAAATTCCCAATACCATTGATAGCTGATCTCTTCGATCAACTTGGCAAGGCGCGGTACTTCACCAAACTTGACCTGCGCTCGGGGTACTATCAAGTGCGAATTGCTGAAGGAGATGAGGCCAAAACCACATGTGTGACTCGCTACGGTGCTTTTGAGTTCCTTGTCATGCCCTTCGGTCTCACAAATGCACCTGCAACCTTTTGCACCCTCATGAACAAGGTACTTCACCCTTTCCTTGACCAATTTGTTGTTGTTTACTTGGATGATATTGTGTTGTATAGCTCGACTCTTGAAGAACATATTCAACACCTTAAACAAGTCTTCCAAGTACTACGCGAGAACGAGCTCTATGTTAAGAAGGAAAAATGTTCATTTGCCCAAGAAGAAGTTGAATTTCTCGGTCACAAGGTTAAAAGAGGCAAAATCATGATGGAAAATGCAAAGGTGAAAGCTATTCGGGATTGGCAACCCCCGACCAAGGTTCCAGAACTTCGATCATTTCTTGGCTTGGTGAACTACTACCGCCGCTTTATAAGAGGATACTCGGCCAAAGCAGCCCCACTGACCGATCTACTTAAGAAAAACCAAGTATGGCATTAGTCCAGCAAGTGTCAGCAAGCTTTTGAAGAACTCAAGCAAGCGGTGTCCGAAGAACCCGTACTGGACTTGCCGGACCACACAAAAGCTTTTGAGGTACAAACTGACGCTTCTGATTTCGCTATTGGAGGAGTGCTCATGCAGGATGGACACCCCATTGCCTTTGAGAGCCGGAAACTCAATGAGACAGAAAGACGGTATACAGTGCAAGAAAAGGAAATGACTGCGGTCATACACTGCCTGCGAACATGGCGACACTACCTGCTTGGCTCACACTTTGTCATTATGACGGATAATGTTGCTACGAGTTATTTTCTGACGAAAAAGAAGTTAAGTCCCATGCAAGCTCGATGGCAAGACTTCTTGGTGGAATTCGACTACCGACTCGAGTACAAGTTGGGGAAAGCTAATGTAGTCGCGGATGCCCTAAGCAGGAAGGCAGAACTGGCCACTATGAGTTCAAGTATGCCAAAGTCCGACCTCATCCAACGGATTAAGGAAGGAGTCCAACAAGACGCCCAACTGAAAGATCTTTTGGACAAAATAAGGCAAGGCAAAACAAGGCGGTTTTGGGAGGAAGATGGTATCGTACGCACCATTGGCGATCGGATATTTGTGCCTAAGTGGGGAAAACTTTGAAAGGAGATCATAAAGGAGTGCCACGACACTAAGTGGGCTGGTCACCCAGGAATCGAACGCACCACTGCACTCGTGCAGGCCTCATACTATTGGCCGCAATTGAGGGACGAAATTGAAGCCTACGTGAAGACTTGTCTTGTGTGCCAGCAAGACAAGAATGAACAGAATCTGCCGGCAGGATTGTTGGAGCCCCTGCCCATTGCTTCAAGGCCCTGGGAGAGCGTCTCAATGGACTTCATCACTACTCTCCCAAAATCAGAAGGATTTGGAAGCATCATAGTGGTGGTGGACCGATACAGTAAGTATGCTACTTTCATTCCCACATCACCCGATTGCAATGCTAATGAAGCTCCCCGTCTATTCTTCAAACATATCATCAAACTTTGGGGGATTCTTTTAAGCATTGTGAGTGATCGAGACCCTCGATTCACTGGACGATTTTGGAGAGAACTATTCGAGCTATTGGGAACCGACCTCAAGTTCTCGACAAGTTTCCATCCCCAAACAGATGGACAGACCGAACGAATCAATGCATTGCTGGAACTATATCTAAGGC
This sequence comes from Orobanche coerulescens, assembly GCA_033398695.1. Classification (NCBI taxonomy): domain Eukaryota; kingdom Viridiplantae; phylum Streptophyta; class Magnoliopsida; order Lamiales; family Orobanchaceae; genus Orobanche; species Orobanche coerulescens. Next base: position 110,091,777 of record CM065815.1, on the reverse strand, counting down.
ACTATGTGAGCGCCATCGAAGGATCGCCAAGATTACTTGATGTGGCCCAGTTTTCTTACAATCTGCAGAAAAGCGAGGCAACATGTAAGTCCCCTTTCGAAATCATTATGGGTTTTCAGCCACTAACCCCGAATGCTGTAGCCTCGACACATGAAGGGAAGAGTCCCGCAGCTCACCGCATTGCCCGAGAATGGCATGAGGAAATAGACATTACGCGCGCCTACCTTGATAAGGCCACCCGGAAGATGAAGAAGTGGGCTGATCCTAAAAGAAGAGACATTAAGTTCCAGGAAGGTGATCAGGTCATGGTCAAACTTTCTACCAACCAATTCAAGGCATTGCGCAAAGTACACAAAGGTTTGGTGAGGAGGTACGAAGGACCATTTACAATAATCAAACGTGTTGGAAATGTCTCTTATATGTTGCAACTCCCTCCAAGACTTAAAATACATCCGGTCTTCCACGCGAGCCAATTGAAACTCTACCATGCTGACTCGGAAGACCCGCACCGAGGAGAGTCAAATCGTGCACCTACTGCCGTAATCACCTCATTCGAAAAGGAGGTGGACTATATTGTGACCGAACGAGTTACTCGGAAGAGAGGCGTGCCTCCCGGCACGGAGTACTTGGTAAAATGGAAAAACCTCCCTGATAACGAAGCAACATGGTAGCGGGAAGACGAACTATGGAAATTTCAAGATCACATCAAGAGTTTCAGACAAGAGAACGCGCCGAGGACGTCGCTGAAATAGGTGGGGGAGGATGTGACGGGTCGGGCGAAAGTGACCCGGATGACCCTAACAGAAGTCTCTATGTGTCGAAAGGTTCCGGAAGGTTCTAGAATGATCAAGAAAGACCCAGAGATCTCTACATACTTGTAAATTCGTAGATGACTCTAGAAGCGTGTAGAAATGTACTTCTTACACACTCTGTAGAATGCTCATGTAAATGCCCATGTAAATGTAATACAAGTATCTAGAGTGTTCTATCTAGAAAGTTCTATCTAGAGAGTTCCACTCCAGAACTCTCCTAGGCTGGTATAAAAGGGGGAGGAGCCTCATTTGCTCACTCCATCCAGAAATCCTCAAGCAATCAAGAATTGTAAAGCTCTCTTGTACCCAAAGCATTCATACTTAATAAAAATCCTTTTGTATCATTACCCTTTTTATCGTTACTTTCAGGCTTACTAAGAAACTCGACTCAGCTTAGTTGTTTAAGTGCCGCACGGGTTAGCTGCGCAAAACTCCCATCCCGTGACATTAGTCTTCCTTTTCTTTCTTTATACACTTTCAACCAAACCATATGACTCATTCACATGAGTGGTCACCCCACAAGTCATTGTCCTCCATTTAAAAATGGAGACAAAAGACAAGATGAAGCTTGGTGGAAAGGGGGGGCAGCCATCTAGAAGGGAATCGAAGAGTTCGGTTCGTTTTGGACTCCCGTGAGTCCAAACAGATAAACTCTGATTCCGTTCCAATGTATTTATATTAATTAATTAATTTAATTAATTAATCATATCAAATACATAATAACATAATTAATTTCTCCAAGAAATAATTATATTTATGAATTAAAATAATCACCCAGTAATTTATTTAATTCATTAGGCCGTAAATTAATTTATCCAATAAATTGATTTAGACATCTAATGTCCCGAATTAGATATCCAATATCTAATATTCATAATGAGAGATTAAGCTCGATTCATTCCGTCGTCAATCCTATTGCGCGACTCGGTAGGTTCGTCTCAGTCAGCAATGGGAGGAACCAAAGAGTAGTAGCACCACCTAGCCAGCCTGGCGGCCTACACCGTACCCCAACTGAGAACGAATGATGCACTTTTTGTCATCCAAGTTCGTTTCGGTATCATTTTTTTGAGTTCCGTGTTCTTTAGCGGCTTTTCCGCACTTGAGTTTGATTCTTGCGAATCTCGTCCGAAATTGTCGTTACGAGTTTCTCGTAAGTTCATTTAATGTTATTATTCATGTTGTGAGCTTTGGCTTGGTGTTTCGATCGTGTATCGTGTATTTCGGACGTTTTGGGCCATTTTCGTAATTTCCCAAAGTTTGGGGTAATTACTTTCGGTAGTCGAATTTCGAGCCTTCGGGTGGTCGGAATCGTGTGTTCTCTTAACGCTTGGATGCGTCTTTGCGAGTATGTCGTAACCATATCTTCGATTCATATTCAGGTTCGGGTTTCGGTCGCTTGCCGGAGTGGCCACGGCCGAGCGGGCTGCTCGCCGAGTTACGGCCGTAGGTGCGCCGTTACGGCCGTGCGTGCTCGGCGAGCATGTCCCGAAATGCCGACATGCCGTAAGGGCCGAGAGTTACGGCCGAGCGGTGCGGCTTTCCTGACGAATGCCGGTTCTGGGCCAGGTGACTGGCCGGTACGGCCAGAAAGTCGAGTTACGGCCGTAAGTCCTCGCTTCTACGGCCGTAAGCGATCGGCCGGGTCAAGGCGGGTTTTGACGAATGCCGGTTACGGCCGTAAGTCCCTGCCGGTTACGGCCGTAACCCGGTCGGCCATACATAGGCTGTGACCGGCCAAACCCTCATTTTTTCATCATTTCTTCACCCGGGTGCGGCTGGCGACGGGAAAAATTGGGAAATGGAGTTTTTGGTCGATTCCACTCAATTTCTAAGCGTTTTTGAGGATCCTTATCGATTATATCAACATCAAATCATTGTTCTTCGTCGGATCGAGGTAATTTCTTGAAATCTCCTAAAATTTGATTTTTCGAGATTTCTTCTTGATTTTCATTGTTCGTCCGAATTTGATGAATCGGTTGATGTTAGTAAACATTGTTAATCGTGTTCTATGGATTTTATATCCATATTTTCGATTCGTTCAACCCGATTGATGATTCTTAGGCTCTTGAGGAACTTTGAACATTTAGTGTTCGATTAAATGCCTCAAAGAGTTTCTTTCGGTCGTTATGATGATTTCGATTGATATTGTGTTATTGAATGAATTGTATTTCATTAAAGGTGGTTCGAGTACTTGTGTTTATCGGAGGACGCCGTTCGTTGTTCGTGGAAGGAATTCATCGCCTTCGGTTGAGGCAAGTTTTATACTTGTACTAGTCAATGAGATTAATGTTATCATATATGTGTATGAATGTGTTGTATCATTCCGAGACTTAGTCTCTTCATGAATTCATTGATATTAAGAGATCGCTCGATACGATACCTTTCGCAATTATGCCAAATGTTTTTATTGTTCGTTAATGGCGGTTCAAGGCATTGTGATACTCGTTGTTAATGTTATTATCGATCACCGGTTCGCGGTATCGATGTATCGATCGTTGTTGTTGATATTAATGTCGATTTAAGACGTCGTTGTAATCATTGCTATTAATGTTGGAGTTTTGTCCTTGAAGTTGTTTTGGCCGATTAAAGGCGTTGACGTATTCATTTCTCTTCTTCGTTGTCGGTAACCGATTAAAGGTGCCGAGGCATCCTTCGTATCATTGTTATCGATTGGCCGTTCTCAGGCAAATCGAAGTGTTCAATCATTCATCGTATCATTGTCATCGATTAGCCGTCCTAAGGCAATCGAGGTGCTCAATCATTCGTTGTATCATTGTTATCGATCGGCCGTTTTAAGGCAATCGAGGTATTGAATCATCCGCTGCATCATTGTTATCGGTTGGCCATAGGCCATCGAGGTATTGAATTGGGGCTATCGAGGATAGTTCCCATCCGTTGTGTCGATGTTATTGATTGACCATTCTAAGGTAATCGAGGTATTGAATTGGGACCGCCGAGGACGGTACCCATCCATGAGTCATTGTTGTCGTGTTGGCCGACTCAAGGCAGCACACTATCATTCTCGTGAATTCGGTAATCTTGGGATCATTGCTGTTTGTGATTAATTATGTTTGGAGGCTAGTCTCGGCCATTAGATGGTTTCCTTGTGATACGGCTTCGTGCCGTGGCTTCGGCCCTAGTTGTGATACGGCTTCGTGCCGTGGCTTCGGCCCTGATTGTGATACGGCTTCGTGCCGTGGCTTCGGCCCTAATTGTGATACGGCTTCGTGCCGTGGCTTCGGCCCTAATTATGATACGGCTTCGTGCCGTGGCTTCGGCCCTAATTGTGATACGGCTTCGTGCCGTGGCTTCGGACCTAATTATGATACGGCTTCGTGCCGTGGCTTCGGCCCTAATTGTGATACGGCTTCGTGCCGTGGCTTCGGCCCTAATTGTGATACGGCTTCGTGCCGTGGATTCGGCCCTAATTGTGATACGGCTTCGTGCCGTGGCTTCGGCCCTCATTGTGATACGGCTTCGTGCCGTGGCTTCGGCCCTAATTGTGATACGGCGTCGTGCGGTGGCTTCGGCCCTAATTGTGATATGGCTTCGTGCCGTGGCTTCGGCCCTAATTGTGATACGGCTTCGTGCCGTGGCTTCGACCCTAATTGTGATACGGCTTCGTGCCGTGGCTTCGGCCCTAGTGGTGATACAGCTTCGTGCCGTGGCTTCTGTAACACCCCCAATCCACTCAGGGATATTACACGCCGTAGACCCTCTCCTCGAGGATCTACCAGTCTGATAACTAAAATCAAACATCTAAACATCGCCTTTAAGGCTAAAATGACTCAGTAGACCGACTTGGTCTTTCAATAATAACATACAACTCAATTCCAAACACATACCCACGCAGGGGTCAAAATACAATAAACTCCCGTACAACGGGGAAAAGATACTGCAGCGGAAAAGAAAATACAACTAGACCAATACGACATCAACGGATCCTCGTGTGATTAGTATCGTTCATCTTTCATCATCCTTCGTGCCGACCCTGTGCTATGCTCCAAAACCTGAATGCAAAAATAGACATCCACCCCCCGAATACTTGGGGGTTAGCAAAACTCCACTGTTTTGCTAGTGCAAGTACAAGTGCAAATATACGAGCCATACAATACAAGTTCCAAGAATAATAATAATCAGGAATCCTCAAAGTTCCAAACGTAATGAAAAGCACTTCCCGAGGCATGTGTTTGGTAAAACATTCCAAAACCGAAAGATCACAATTCAAGGGAAAACAATTTATAAAACAGTTTAAAATGCCATCGAGAGTTTTAATAGAAAACAATTTAGGATTTCCGAATCCTTCTATTTCCAAAAATCAACAGGGGTCACAGCCCAAAGGTTTTGTTTTCGCAAATAGAAAACAGACAACAATTCACATGGCCCGAGCCCAACATCACGTGTCCTCGACGGACATAAAAATCAACACAACGTAATCACGCACGCGCATCGCCTAGGACCGGGACGAAGCCACAAATCCCAGTCGAGGCCTCGAAGGACCCTCCCGAGCTGGCTAGCGAAACAATTCACACACATCTCACGGTTGGATCAATCGCTTGTTGCATCCTGGCCACATGATCGCATGCCATGTGCCACCGTAGATTATCTCAGGCTCTCACGGTTGGATCAATCACTTGTTGCATCCTGACCACATGATCACGTGCCATGTGTCACCGTAGACCTTCAACCATATCCACACATTCACACAAATAACACAATGCAACAAAGATATCCAAACAATTCACTCAGAGGCATCAAACACTTAGCAAAACACCACGTCAAACCAAAACGCACCGAAATGAAATAATATACGTCCACACGCAAATACCAAGTGCATCATCAACACCAAATATATCCATAGGATTCACATAGTCATTTACAAGACACACCATTCACAAAACACACGCGTTTTGAAAGCAAGCCTTTAACAAGGCTAAACCGAATCTTTTGAAAGTTCAATTCAAACGACCAAACAACCACATTTAGACGATCACTAATTATCATATCCATAAAACAAGAATAGTATGGGAAAGGTACTTGCCTCGAAATCACGATCGCAACGAGACGACGGATAGGACGCGGTCGAATAGCCCCGAACCCCCGAACAATATCAAGAACGCGATAGCACCACGAGTATTACGAGAATAACACCACACGAATCATCAATCACCAAACGGGATTCAACATCGGAATCCTCGAACACCTATAAACCTCCGGAAGGAACAATAACGCATGGTTACGGCGAGAATCAAAGCCAAAACAACGGAAATCCCAACAAACTATCGAAGGGAAACTCATTGGGACATTTAATCGAACACTAAATGTTCAATAATTCCCAAGAACACTCGAATCGTCAATCGAGTTAAACAAACTCGATATATGGATATACAACCCATAGAACACAATTAATAACATCATACTACACCAACCGATGTATCAAAATCGGATTAGAAACGAAATCAAGAACAATTTCTCCAAAAAGTTAACTTGAAGGAAAATCAAGAATATACCTTGATTCGACGAAGAACACGGATTGGATGATGATATAATCAACAAGAATCTTCCAAAATGCCTTGGAAATGATTATAATCGACCAAGAACTCGATTTCCCGTCGCACCCGTCGCAAATGAAAAAAACGAAGTCTGGCCGAGCCAGGCCTATATATAGCCGGTAGAGTTACGGCCGTAACCGGCAGTGCCTTACGGCCGTAACTCGGACCTTACGGCCGTACTCGGCAGGCCTTACGGCCGTAACCGGCATTCGTCAAAAATCAGTCCAACAACTGTCGGGCATTTACGGCCGTAACTGGCACACATTACGGCCGTAACCGGCCTTCGTCCGGATGCTGCCCAGCGCCCGCACGGCCGTACCCGATCACACATACGGCCGTAACTGGCACACCTTACGGCCATAACCGGCACCTTACGGCCGTAACTCGGCCAGGCCAGGCCCTGCTCCGGCCGTGACTCGGCCGTGGCCAGTCCGACGGCCCGGACGACCCCAAAACCCGAACCTGAGTAAAAATCGGAGATACGGTTACGAAGTACTCGCAAAGACGAATCCAAGCGCTAAGAGAACACACGATTCCGACCACCCGAAGTGTCGGAATTCGACAACGGAAGTAATTACCCCAAACTTTGGGAAATTACAAAAATGGCCCAAAGCGCCCGGAAATCACGATACACGATCGAAACACCGAACCAAAGCTCGCAACATGAATAATAACATTAAATGAACTTACGGGAAACTCGAAACAGCAGTTTCGACCGAGATTCGCAAGAATCGAACTCAAGTGCGGAAAAGTCGCTAAAAAGCTCGGAACTCAACAAAACGATACCGAAAAAAACTCGGATGACAAAAAGTGCAGAATTAATCATTCTCGAAATGACGAAACGGTCATTAGCGAGTCGTCAAAACAGACTCCGGCCGAAAAAAGAAATTTACCGAAAATCGAAAATTGCGGATATTACATTCTACCCTCCTTAAAAGAAGTTTCGTCCCAAAACTTAAAACAAGTAGGGAGAAGCAATATCCCGCCAGGAAAACTCAACGAGATACGCAAGGAAACGCGTAACTTATGCCCATCGGCGAAACGTTACAAGCAACGCAAGGAATATACGGCGTGAAAACATGCTCCACGACGACCAACACAACGTCGCCGTTAGCAATATAATAAAACCAACAAATGACAAGCGTCATCAAACGGATAATATAGTCAAGTCAATTATCCGAACAATCACAAAACGCAACGAACGAAAATCAATACGATTGACCAACCCAACGGTTCATCAATCCAAACGCGAGTCAAACGCTGAACAAATACGGATTTCCACCGCCCAAGGGTTGGAAGATCGAAAACGAGACTAATTTCCCGAACATAAGGGAATTAGGAAGGAGTCTGAACGCTCGACAATTACGAAACGAGATCAACAAAAATCGAACAATCAACGATCGAACCACAAAGATCGAGACAACAAAAATCGAACGATCATGTTCGAATCACGAAGAACAATAAAATTCAAACAACAACTCCAAGGTTCACATTTCGACTCGAGACAATATATGATCCGGTGAAAACAACAACATATGCATTCACATAAGATCCACATGAAAGGGAATAGAAATTGAAAAGTCACAACGACAAACGAGTTATTCCGAAACAATACCACACTCGTTCGATCAACAAAAGCAAGGGGTAGGAGAAGCTCAAAAAATGTCAACGAACATAAACGAGTCGACAGAGTCGAAAATACAGAAGTTCCAAATCCGATCCACTTCGAATAAAAGAATTAGTAGAATCAAAAGATGCTACTTCCGAACAAGGTTCACAAGAATCGAACCGAACTCGGAAAAGTTACATCGATAACCAGATCGACCCAAAACAAGATCACAGCTCGTTCGAACGATGAAACCGAAATACAGAACAAGTTCAGAAAGTATCAACGAACATGAGCGTATCGATAGACTGGAGAAAGAGAAAATATAGAAGCCAAAAATAATACGGGTATTATATTCGACCTCTTCTAAAAGAAGTGTCGTCCCCGAAACTCACAACAACGAAATTAAGGAGACGACACAACAGGCAATCGACAGAAACATCCTTCAAAGGCCTCTCAAAGCCGATTCTGATATTTGCGCTGAAGCACGAACTCCGAAAGTCTCGGTAGCTAATTCGCAAAACTGAATTCGGTGACCCTCGAGTCCACACTCGAAATGTGTTACTGACGAGAAGGACAAATTGCACGTACATTCCCCCGACACATCACGGTTGAAATGCCTCGGCTCGGCATACCGAAAATACAAATGCTAGATACAATGGAACATAACACCGCAAAACAACATACCGGATATGCCAACTCAGCACAACAAGGAATAATAACATATATCATATACAACGATTATCATTGTAAAGTAATACACACACAAACACTACAGCGACGACGGTATCGTTCGGCGACCTTAACGGCCCGAACAATAACCAGCACATAATTACAAACATCATGAAACAATCACATATGTACACCAACATACAAACCCAAGCTTCAACATCTCACACTCGTGTGGCACACGCAATCCACCACGAGACGACAACCATTAAATACCAGTTCACACCTCTCACAGAGGGCTAGTACAACAAATACGTGGCAACGCCTCAACGTTCATGCCACCAACTCGATCATACTCGGGAGCAAACACCATTACGACAACGCGAACATCATACATACATTCCCAAACACAAATGGGAATTGATAGGTTTTTAAAAAAAATGAAAACCACCTTTGGAAAATAATTTAGAAAAACACCGGTCGATCTTGAGTATCACCTTTCCAAAAAAAGTAAAAACGTGAAACATCGTTATCGAGACTTTGGAAAACCATTTCGCATTTGATAAAAATGAGGACACTTTCTTTTAGTGAAAATCTTTCAGAATATTCGACCCTCGGGTCTAAGTAAAAGTGTTTATAAAACATTGAAAATATCTCAAAACATTTTGGTCCTCGAGGTAGAAGAATTTTGAAACATATTGTGGCACCTTGGAAGTACCGCGAGAAAACAATTCATTTGAAACGTACGTCTCGAAATTTATTTCTAAGATACTCAAGTTTTCGAAAATAATTCAATGCCAAAAAGGACGATGCCAAAAAGGCTAGAATGCCCAAAAATTTCAGGTAATTACACAAAACTTTATAGCGCCGTGGGTCCCGCGCCGGAACCCACCAGGATAAAAACCATTTACAACGTCAAAAAGACCGATGACGGTAATATTTCAAAAACTCACAAAATCCATTTATAAAATACTAAATACCGTCATAAGAATTTCGCCAAAGCGATCAAGGCCATAATGCCAAAAACTCGGTTAAGGGAATCAGTTTTCGAAATAAAACTCAGTCGGTAAAATACCGAAAGTCATTACAAAAGAACTCACGCAGCGGATAAAAGAAATACAGTCCAACATGCACAACCCAACAACACTACTCCTCACATGAACGAAATATGAGAGTCAAATAATCACGTATCAAGAAATCAAAATCCATAAGAGGATTCCGTCACTTAATACAAAATCAAACAAATAGCTCGTGTCACACGAGGCACAATACAAAGAAGGGAGACTTACATCCACAGGTCGCACGAAGATGATGATCGCCCACGATACTAATCACGACCAACAAACTCAGACGACGCGTCGCGACACGACTCAGTCAGATAAAAATACGACGAAACAAGACTCAAACAACACGACTTGACCCGACAGCCTAGGTTTCCACAACCTAAGCTCTTATACCATTTATGTAACACCCCCAATCCACTCAGGGATATTACACGCCGTAGACCCTCTCCTCGAGGATCTACCAGGCTGATAACTAAAATCAAACATCTAAACATCGCCTTTAAGGCTAAAATGACTCAGTAGACCGACTTGGTCTTTCAATAATAACATACAACTCAATTCCAAACACATACCCACGCAGGGGTCAAAATACAATAAACTCCCGTACAACGGGGAAAAGATACTGCAGCGGAAAAGAAAATACAACTAGACCAATACGACATCAACGGATCCTCGTGTGATTAGTATCGTTCATCTTTCATCATCCTTCGTGCCGACCCTGTGCTATGCTCCAAAACCTGAATGCAAAAAATAGACATCCACCCCCCGAATACTCGGGGGTTAGCAAAACTCCACTGTTTTGCTAGTGCAAGTACAAGTGCAAATATACGAGCCATACAATACAAGTTCCAAGAACAATAATAATCAGGAATCCTCAAAGTTCCAAACGTAATGAAAAGCACTTCCCGAGGCATGAGTTTGGTAAAACATTCCAAAACCGAAAGATCACTATTCAAGGGAAAACAATTTATAAAACAGTTTAAAATGCCATCGAGAGTTTTAATAGAAACCAATTTAGGATTTCTGAATCCTTCTCTTTCCAAAAATCAACAGGGGTCACAGCCCAAAGGTTTTATTTTCGCAAATAGAAAACAGACAACAATTCACAGGGCCCGAGCCCAACATCACGTGTCCTCGACGGACATAAAAATCAACACAACGTAATCACGCACGCGCATCGCCTAGGACCGGGACGAAGCCACAAATCCCAGTCGAGGCCTCCAAGGACCCTCCCGAGCTGGCTAGCGAAACAATTCACACACATCTCACGGTTGGATCAATCGCTTGATGCATCCTGGCCACATGATCGCATGCCATGTGCCACCGTAGATTATCTCAGGCTCTCACGGTTGGATCAATCACTTGTTGCGAGGTCCCAAAAGATTTCTACTTTTAAACCCCCGAGATGATGAGTTTATTTTCAAATACTTCATTGTTTGACCACATGATCACGTGCCATGTGTCACCGTAGACCTTCAACCATATCCACACATTCACACAAATAACACAATGCAACAAAGATATCCAAACAATTCACTCAGAGGCATCAAACACTTAGCAAAACACCACGTCAAACCACAACGCACCGAAATGAAATAATATACGTCCACACGCAAATACCAAGTGCATCATCAACACCAAATATATCCATAGGATTCACATAGTCATTTACAAGACACACCATTCACAAAACACATGCGTTTTGAAAGCAAGCCTTTAACAAGGCTAAACCGAATCTTTTGAAAGTTCAATTCAAACGACCAAACAACCACATTTAGACGATCACTAATTATCATATCCATAAAACAAGAATAGTATGGGCAAGGTACTTGCCTCGAAATCACGATCGCAACGAGACGACGGATAGGACGCGGTCGAATAGCCCCGAACCCCCGAACAATATCAAGAACGCGATAGCACCACGAGTATTACGAGAATAACACCACACGAATCATCAATCACCAAACGGGATTCAACATCGGAATCCTCGAACACCTATAAACCTCCGGAAGGAACAATAACGCATGGTTACGATGAGAATCAAGGCCAAAACAACAGAAATCCCAACAAACTATCGAAGGGAAGCTCATTGGAACATTTAATCGAACACTAAATGTTCAATAATTCCCAAGAACACTCGAATCGTCAATCGAGTTAAACAAACTCGATATATGGATATACAACCCATAGAACACGATTAATAACATCATACTACACCAACCGATGTATCAAAATCGGATTAGAAACGAAATCAAGAACAATTTCTCCAAAAAGTCAACTTGAAGGAAAATCAAGAATATACCTTGATTCGACGAAGAACACGGATTGGATGATGATATAATCAACAAGAATCTTCCAAAATGCCTTGGAAATAGGTTATAATCGACCAAGAACTCGATTTCCCGTCGCACCCGTCGCCAGCCGCCGAAAGAAGGAGAAAAAAATGAAAAAAACGAAGTCTGGCCGAGCCAGGACTATATATAGCCGGCAGAGTTACGGCCGTAACCGGCAGTACCTTACGGCCGTAACTCGGACCTTACGGCCGTACTCGGCAGGCCTTACGGCCGTAACCGGCATTCGTCAAAAATCAGTCCAGCAACTGTCGGGCACTTACGGCCATAACTAGCACACCTTACGGCCGTAACCGGCACCTTACGGCCGTAACTCGGCCAGGCCAGGCCCTGCTCCGGCCGTGACTCGGCCGTGGCCAGTCCGACGGCCCGGACGACCCCAAAACCCGAACCTGAGTAAAAATCGGAGATACGGTTACGAAGTACTCGCAAAGACGAATCCAAGCGCTAATAGAACACACGATTCCGACCACCCGAAGTGTCGGAATTCGACAACGGAAGTAATTACCCCAAACTTTGGGAAATTACAAAAATGGCCCAAAGCGCCCGGAAATCACGATACACGATCGAAACATCGAACCAAAGCTCGCAACATGAATAATAACATTAAATGAACTTACGGGAAACTCGAAATAGCAGTTTCGACCGAGATTCGCAAGAATCGAACTCAAGTGCGGAAAAGTCGCTAAAAAGCACGAAACTCAACAAAACGATACCGAAACGAACTCGGATGACAAAAAGTGCAGAATTAATCATTCTCGAAATGACGAAATGGTCATGAGCGAGTCGTCAAAACGGACTCCGGCCGAAAAAAGAAATTTACCGAAAATCGAAAATTGCGGATATTACAGCTTCGGCCCTAATCGATAATAGCTTCAGGCTATTTTGGCTTCATGTGATTGTGATATTTGACAGCTTCCTCTGAGTGGCTTTCAGGCCTTTGTGATTGTCTTGGTAAATTCATTGAAGCCCTCGGGCATTGTGATTCATAAGTAATTCAGTTCTGGTTTGGTTCATGTCGTGTAATTCATTGTGGTACTCTGTGATTATGATTCGCCGTTGGGCACTTATGTTCTAACCTATTGAACAGGTATTAATAGTATGCCGTGGGCATAGTATTTCGCGAATGCTCGGTTCTTACATTGGGTTGTGAGCATCTCGTATTATTATCATTGTACCGTTTCATTCTGCCTTTGGATGCATATCATGTTATACATGTATTTGATGTTCATTATCTGGATGACTGACCCCGTGGGGGCGGAACATGTTTTCATGTTTTAGGTACTTGCGAGGAGAGAGTTGAGACACAGGGGCATGATGATGGTGACGAGGCATTCGAGCGATACTAGTCAGAGTTGTTCATGTTTGTCAGTCAGTTGCAGTGTTTTACAGTTTGCCAGTCATTGTCATTATGTATTACCCGAGCATATGCTCGTGTATGTTGTATTTTTATTTTTGGCCATGTAGGCCCATCGTTGTCGTTGAAATTCCTTATCGGAATATTGTGTCGGATATCATGGTGGGGACTGTGATCTCCCTTGTTGGTTAATTGTAATGTAGTTTAGTCATGTTCGCCTGGTGGATCTCCTGGCGTGGGGTCCACGGCACTGTAATAACCCAATGGGATTTGGGGATGTTACAGAAGATGGTATCAGAGAGGTTTTGGGTTGTGAGATACCCTGATATGTGAGTTATGTGGCTCTACCGACACGGTAGTAGTGGGATTGTCAGGTTATGACAATCTAGTCAGTCAGGTTTTGTTAGTCGTAATATTAGTACGACTGCACGAGTCATTCATTCATCAAGTCGTCGTCAGTGAAGACTAGTATCGCGAGACCTCGAAGCGTCGTATGACCTGTGTAAGGACTCGGTTCTCTTTATGTTCATATATTCATCATGTCATTAATTATTCATGCTTTGTTGAAACATATATGTGATATTAGTGTTATGATTGATTCATGACTAATTGTTTTTGAGCACGTGTGACTTGTGTAAGCGTTAAGGATCAACTCATTCATCAGTTGATAATCCTCAATCATCATTTTGATCTTGTCGATCATGTTAATTCATTCATCACTCAGTTAATTCATTCATCATTCAGTCAATCTCATCGCTCAGTTAATTCATTCATCACTCAGTTAATCTCATTGTTAAGTTAATTCATTCATCACTCAGTTAATCTCATTGTTCAGTTAATTAATTCATCACTCAGTTAATCTCATCGCTCAGTTAATTCATTCATCATTCAGTCAATCTCATAGTTCAGTTAATTCATTCATCACTCAGTTAATCTCATTATTCAGTTAATTCATTCATCACTCAGTTAATCTCATTGTTAAGTTAATTCATTAATCACTCAGTTAATCTCATCGCTCAATTAATTCATTCATCACTCAGTCGATCTCATTACTCAATTAGTTCATTCATCACTCATTCAATCTCATTATTCAGTTAATTCATTCATCACTCATTCAATCTCATCGCTCAATTAATTCATTCATCACTCAGTCAATCTCATTACTCAAGTAATTCATTCATTACTCACTCAATCTCATTATTCAGTTAATTCATTCATCACCCAGTCAATCTCATTGCTCAATTAATTCATTCATCACTCAGTCAATCTCATTACTCAATTAATTCATTCATCACTCATTCTATCTCATTGCTCAGTTAATCATTCATCAATTATTCAATCTCATTGCTTAGTTAGTTCATTCATCACTCACTCATTGCTCAGTCAATTCATTAACCATCCAGTCCATCTCATTGTTCAGTTGTTGATCTTGTGGATCGAATTTTCAACCTTGTTAACTTGTTCAAGGTAATGATTTCAGAAATTTCATCAGGTAATCATGTTACCTCATTTGATCTTTCATGCGATCTTATCACATTCCAGTGTCATGTGGACGATCATTTTACCGCATTATTAATACATTCATTGTGTTAGAGCTTGTATGCTCATTGTTATCATTCCGTCTCATAATCATAATGCGATCTTCATACGAGATCTGTAATTATCACGTGACTTTCCTGCCTCGGTATGGAAAGAGCTGTCAGAGGAACATCGGACTCCGACGTCCAAGAGATCATTTTCTAGTCGTCTTCGTGCTGGGAGAGCATCTTCATCTCAGACGACGAGTTTGACTGTTGTTTACTTTAACTGTGATACAATATGACATCCATCACCGGTTTTGAGCAAGTTAATTCTTGTTCGGTAATAGGATAATCATTCATTTCATTGTCGTTCATTCATTCACATAAGTCATTCATCATATCAATCACTTTGAGACTTATAATTATCAAACTAATTATTCACTTCACGGGGAACATTGGTTCCAATCATTTCATTTGAGCTATCACTCGTTACGTTATCATTTCACCCCGGTGAGTCATTCTTGATCCTTGTTGGATTTCGATTCATTATCATTCATTGTAATCATTCTTGTTCGTGTGTATCTCATTGATTTTTCCTGGCGGGATATTGCTTCTCCGTACTTTTTTTATGTTTCGGGACGAAACTTCTTTTAAGGGGGGTAGTATGTAATATCCGCAATTTCGATTTTTCGGTAATTTTCTTTTTTTGGCGGAAGTCCATTTTGACGACTCTCTCATGACCGTATCGTCATTCTGAGAATATTTAATTCTGCACTTTTTGTCATCCAAGTTCGTTTCGGTATCATTTTGTTGAGTTCCGTGTTCTTTAGCGGCTTTTCCGCACTTGAGTTCGATTCTTGCGAATCTCGTCCAAAACTGTCGTTTCGAGTTTCTCGTAAGTTCACTTAATGTTATTATTCATGTTGTGAGCTTTGTCTTGGTGTTTCGATCGTGTATCGTGTATTTCGGACGTTTTGGGCCATTTTCGTAATTTCCCAAAGTTTGGGGTAATTACTTTCGGTAGTCGAATTTCGAGCCTTCGGGTGATCGGAATCGTGTGTTCTCTTAACGCTTGGATGTGTCTTTGCGAGTACGTCGTAACCATATCTTCGATTCGTATTCAGGTTCGGGTTTCGGGGTCGTCGGGCCGTCGGAGTGGCCACGGCCGGAGCCGGGCCTGGCCTGGCCGAGTTACGGCCGTAAGGTGCCGGTTACGGCCGTAAGGGCCGAGAGTTACGGCCGTACGGGTGCCAGGCAGCTTCCTGACGAATGCCGGTTACGGCCGTAAGGACCTACCGGGTGTTGTTACCCAAAATATTATCCGGAGATAGTATTGCTGGAATGATCGAGTAACAAACAAATGCGAGAACACTTCCGTGAGAAAATAGATAACACAAGATTTGCCGGGGTTGTTAATCCCGGGCTTGAATGCTCTCGCGAGATGTTATTAATAAATATCTTGAGTACAAATATTAATGTTAGAATCTAATACAAGGAGTGTAAAGACTTCTAGTTATCTAGGCTTTAGAGTGCGTAGATTGCCGGAAGAACCAGATAGATGAATCTGTGAGTTCTTGCTTGGGATATATGATGAATGTGTATGAATATCACTATGAATGTGTTAGTGGTTGCCAAAAGAGCTTTTCATTCTCTCTTTTGTGTGTATTTTGCACTTAATTCGTAGTAGAATTCGTCCCCTTCTGGCCGCAGCAGTGAGTCCTCTATTTATAGGGGACAAGGTAGTTGGGATCCTCAGGCGATCGCGGGCGATCGCCGTTTTCTATATTAAAATAAAACGGTCGATCGTCCCGTCACGTGGGCCTGTTCCCTTGAGGTCCGAGGTTGCAGTTGGAGGCCAGCTGGGTGAACCAATGGGAAGCCAGCACGCGTTGCAGTCATTTGTCCCGAGGAGGGCCCACTTCGTACCTTTCGGCGGCCTTGTCGGTAGGTGTGGTAGGTGACAGGCTGGGGTCAATGATCTTATCTGTCGGTGTCCTTTGAAGATCCGCGGGTGGGCCATCGTCCAAGATTCGGTCTTCGACGACTTTGACGGATGCCGGATCCCCACGTGGCATGAGATGATCGCCTCTGGTCCGCTCATGAAAGACGATCGCCAGATATCAAAAGACGATCGCTGGTTACCAAAAGACGATCGCCGCATTATGCCTAACTCTAGGCATTTTTCCGGGGTATGTCTTTCATGGTTGGCTTTTTTGATCATGATGCCGATCGCCTATCGAGGCGTATTAACCGCCGCACAACAATTGCCCCCCAGCTCGCCTCGATGTTGAAAACACGGGGTGAGGTGGCACTGTTGGCGATCGCCAATGTTTAAACGATCAACCGATCTGACTTCAAATATGGACGACTTTCTTTCGCGTCGGGAGCAGCGGGAAAAGAAGGCGGGCTTTCTAAAGTGGCAGGGACACGCATCGCGCCGCTGTTGGGAGAGTCCGACGGTTTTGTTGGTCTTGTCGGTTGGCATGCCCTCGAACGCGTTTGCGAGATTCGAGGGCGGCATTTAATGCGTCCCCACGTGACGGTTGCGATCTGGCCCTCGAGGTTTCTCCTATTTGCATTTAGACCCTCGTCCCCATCTATAAAAGGGCCTGTGCTTCTTCTCCTTCACTTTTTTACGCGCCCTTTGTATCCATAACCGAAATTCTGCAGAAATTTCTGGAGCTTGTTGTGCCGATCGTCTTCCTTTCTTTAGGTAAGAAACCCAATTTTTCTTTCTCCCTTAATTTTTTGAGAATATGTCGGGAGGATCTAAGGTCTTCGAGTCCGGAAGCACTTCTGCCGCCGCGGCTTCGCCGGACCGGGAGGGAATTCCTGTGGGAATCCCCGTGGAAACGGCCGTAGAGGCTATTCGTGCGGGGATTGCACCCGCAGAGCTTGAGGAGCTTTTTAACGAGGCCGTAGTGACGGGATCTGCGGCGGCGGAGGAGCGAGACGTGTCGCCGGTGGAGGAAGACGAACTGATGCGTCTGTCTTGGGAAAAAGATAGCGTCTCTGGCCCCATCTATACGGCTTTTGCTAAACTTATGGAGGGGATTGCCGGCCCCTGTCCGGAGTTTGATTTCGAGGCTTACTCCGCCGCTCATCCCTACGTACATGTGAAGCGGACGGAGTTTCGGGCTGCTGACCCGTCTCAATGGACTCTTGGTCAGATTCGGAGTTCGGCGACCTGGAAGGACATGACCCGCTGGAGGGTCAAATATCATATCCCCTCTGATGTGTCTTTCCACGTGCCCTCCGAGAACGAACGTGCTGACCAGCCTCCCGAGGGTATGGTCGCCATCAACGAAATGACCACATTTGCCGGATGCGGTTTCCCTTGTCGTTCGCCGTTAGACCGCGATCGCCCGGAACTTGGCGCCTCTTGATTGACGTCGAACGCTTGCCGCAGCTTTATCAAGACATTGACATTGTTTGGCGGTCACGAGTTGTTTCGCTTGCCTTACTGGAGATGAATTATCTTTTAAGCCGATCGTGCGAAGGGATCGATCGGCGGTTACCATATCCAAGGTCGCCAGGTAGGGTGGTCATTGGGGTGCCGAGCAAGGCTCGGGCGACCTGACAAAGTGGTCTTTGGGTTGGTGGTGCATGGAGGTCGGCATCGAGCGAACCGCCGGAGAAGGAGTTGGATATCCCCACCAATTTTCGGAGATGAATCCAAGTAAGGGTTTCCATTCTCCCTTTGTTTGGATACTCCTTGGGTGATCTAATTTATTTCCCTTTTTGCAGGATCCCTTGTTCCATCGATCGACGATCTCCCCTTTGATTTCTCGATCGTCTGGGAGCGGATTCGCGCATTGCCGGATTCCTATAAAGACGTTCAATCAGTCAGCCAAGAATCTCATCGGTTGGGAGCTCGACTGTTTCGCTTCCCTCGCCACCTGAAGGCCCCTGGTATGACTTTTCATCTACTCTCTTCTGCGAGGCGATCGTCTCCAAGAGGTCGCCATGTCTAAGTAAGTGTCTAACTTGTTTGAGTTTCTTCTTTGGTAGAGATTTATTTTCCCCGTATCGCCGAGCTACCGCAGGAGATTGCCATGTCTAATCCCGGTTTTATCGGTCGCCTTCATCTGGGAAAGAAAACGGGTCGCGTTGTTGCGACGTCGTCTCGCCCTGCCCCTGTAGTGAGGCTCGCTGCGGTGCCGGTCGCCGAACCGGAATCTCAAGGTGAGGAACAACTTCAGCGCAACCGCAAGAGGCGGAGGCCGGAGGGGTCCCTTCCGTCGGCTGAGGCGGATTTAGCTATTTTAGAGCCGCCGATCGCCGCTCCCCCTGTTTCTTCCGTTCCGATGGCGGAGGGGTCTGGTCCCAGGCCATCGGCATCAAGCTCCAGGACACCTGCCGGCTTTTTGAAAAGGACGGCGATCGCTGACGCCGAGACTTCTCGGGGAAAGCCCTATTTCGGCCGTGATCCAGAGCTGGTCAACAGGTGAGAATGGTTTAAACCTTCCGAGCTAGGGTTTCCTTGGTTTGCGCTGCAGGGTTCGTCTTGCCGATTCGGACGTTGCTCCCATGATGCTGGACTTTCTGTCGAGCAAGGCTCCGCAACAGTCTCTCGAAGTCCCTGCTTACGTTCGCCAGGCTATCACCTCTCTGCCCAAGGCTTGGACGACCGATCTCGATGCGATCGCTCGTCGGCGATCTGGAGACGCCATGCAGGCGACCGTTGCCCTGGCTCTTCAGACGGCGACGATGGCCGTCCAAGCTGCTAGGGATTTTGAGGGGCGACCCTCCACTGCTCATCTCCATCGCGACCTCGAGGCCGCCCGGAACAAAAATATCGAGGATGCCAACCGGATCCGGTCTATGGAGAAGGAGTATGAGGAGACGGCCAAAAGGGCTAAGCAGGACGTGGATCGATTGATGCAGGAGCTGAGCCGCTCTAAGGAGGCTGCCGATCGGTCCCGTGATAAGGAGAAAGAAACCCGCCAGAAGCTCGCGGCGTCGCAGGAGGAGGCGGCCGGACTGAAGGCGATGGTGGATCGGCTCAGCGGTGAGCTGGACGTGGCGAAGAAGGAGCTGGAGAAGGCCCAGGGTGAGAATGCCGCCAAGGTTGTCGAGCTGGCGGAGGCTGAGAAGACGGCCGTGGAGTTGAAGGGCCAACTGAAGGCGATCGAGACCGATCCCTACCAAAGTGTGGCGCTCGCCGGCGAGTTCGCCTATTACTTGGCCTATGCTGACGCTGTTCGAGCCGCAAAAAAGGCAGGGATCGAGATCGATCCCTTTATGGAGAGCTTCAAATCCTACGCCCTCGCGAATCCCCTGCACCCGGAGTTCTCCTTGCCGATCCTTGACTTAGCCAACTTTGGGATCGACTTGAGTTGGTATACGGGTAAACTCATTCATCCCGAGGCCGAAGCCGATCCGCAACCTCAGGGCGAAGACCAGCAGGCGGGGCCTTGAGAGGCATTTTTGTTTTTCCTCCATAACTTGTACTCTTTGTTTTCCTTTTGTAATGCCTTCGGGCCCCGTAATGTATGAAACTCGCGTTATGAATAAAATGTTCCTCTTTTCATACTGTCTTTTTATATACGATCGCCCTTTGAATGTTTTGCGTGCAATTTTTACGATTACGTGTATGATTGCTCTCGTCGTTTTGCTCATCCGACCGATCGTCTGAGTGTTGAAAGTATTGACATGTTTTGAATCGGAATTCTTACTTGTAATTTATGTCGGACGACCCCGATCGCCCTGCATGTTTTTGAGCGAAGCCGATCGACTGTGGTTCCTCTTTGTTCGATCGTATTTGAGATTTGCTCGACCTATTCCTGCCCCCTTGTTTTTGTTCACTTATTGTAAGTAAGGAGACAAAAACTAGTCTGTCTGGCGAGCTATCTTCATTTTGCCGATTCTGAAGAGTCATGTGTGGTTGGGGTGTTCGATGGACCGATCTCCCCAATCGTGTCTTCGTGTGCGAGGAATATTGTGTATCCCGCGACTCACTTTTTGTGAGGGTCCTCCGTTAGGCTACGCCTGCCTTGTGTTAAAACGAAAGGCGGGCGATCTCGGTCTGGAGGAGTCCTTGCGCGGAGTGTTGTCGGCTTATTCGACACCACGTCCGCGGCTTGTCAGCTCTGCTTCCACCTCGGCCCGCCATGAAGATGGCGACCCTCGACGGTGTACGTTGAGACGGGGGTAACGGCACGTCGCATTGTTCGGGTTCACCATGTTAGATGATGTACCTTGAGGACGTGCGATCGTGCCTATTGATTATTTTGGAGGGTCCTTCGGCTACGCCGGCCTCGTATTTAAACGAAGGGCGGGCGATCTCAGCCCAAAGGAACCTTGCATGGCGAGTGTCGGTTCCATCGACCTCCGTGACTGTGGCTGCATTAATTTTACCTAGGATCGTCGTGATCGGCGATCGTCGGCGGTATGCGATATGCACAGTGGGGCGATCGCCATAATAGATGGGATAGGAAAAATCTCATTATATTCCTTGTACATCATTGAAATTGAATACAAATTTATCACCGATAGTATTTTTTCGGATGCACGGCGTTCAGGTATTGGTCCGAGTACCGTCAGATGTTCGATTCGTAGGCTCCTTTAGTTAGCCATCTGGATACTCGAAAGGTCCCTCCTGGACCAAAACGCCTGTATGGGTTTGGATCTTCTTAAGGGACGAGATCGCCCACTTGAAATCTTCTTTCTTCGACCTTTGAATTGAAGAACTTCTCGGCTCTCCTTTGTGGATTGTGTTCTTCATTTCGAGGTCACCGTCTTTCTTCGAGCATGTCTAGGTCGATTCGTGCTGCTACATCATTGTCGGTCGTCATCTCTGCTCGGTTCGATGGCCGAGGACGGCGATCTCTCGAAGGAATCACCGCTTCGCTCAAGGCAAGGGCGAACGGGGTTTCTCGGTTGAATTGCGGGTCGCTGTCGGTAGGACCACAAACGCCTCGGGAGCTCGCCGCCCAACGTCCTTGCACGGATTCGAGTCGTGCTTTAATCGTGTGTTTGAGGATCTTATTCACCGCTCTACTCGCCTGTTCGTCCGAGGGTGATAGGGCGCCGAGAATAACCTTTTGATTCCCCACTTCTCACTGAATTGCATGACTTCTAAACCGTCGAATCTGTTTTCCGTTGTCGGAGGTGATGGCACAGGCGGACCGAATCGGCATACGACGTTTTTCCATATAAACTTGATCACTTGCTCTTGGCCGATCTTGTTGAGCGGTTCGGCCTCAGCCCATTTGGTGAAATAGTCGACCCCAACGATGGCGAACTTACAGCCCCCTGGAGCCGTCGGCAAGGGACCTATAAGGTCGATGCCCCATTGCGCAAATGGCCAAGGGCTATACATGGAGGTGAGCTGTTCGGGTGATAGTTTAATGTTGGGGCCCATTATCTGACACCTATGACACGATCTGGCATAGGCGATCGCATCTTTCCGAAGTGATGGCCAGAAAAACCCTTGTGTGGTTGTCTTATGGATGAGGGCTCGCCCGCCCGCATGGTTTCCACAAATCCCGTCATGGATCTCAGCTAAAACGAGCCGACCTTCCTCCGGTGTAATACACTTGAGGAGGGGAAGGCTGAAGGCTCGCTTGTAAATCCGATCGTCCAATAGGGTATATCTGGTCGCACGAAGCTGGAGTTGGCGAGCTTTAACACGGTCGTCAGGGACCGTTCCGTCCTTTAAGTATTTGATGAACGGAGTCATCCAATTCTCCTCGGCGATGGCGACCGTGGTAACCAGATTTCTGTCGATCGCCGGCCTTGCTGACTTCGTGATTTGGATATTGGAGAAGTCGGCTTCCCCGTACGATGATGCTAGCTTGGAAAGAGCATCGGCCTGGGAATTGTGCTCTCTCGGGACTTGTTCGATTAGCACTTCTTCAAATTTTGTGCACATTTCGGCGACCAGCTCTTGGTATTTGACCATATGTTCGCCGCGCGCCTCATATTCTCCCTTGACTTGGTTCACGACCAAAAGGGAGTCCATGAAGATATGGAGGCGACGAACATCTAGGGCGAGGGCTAGATCGAGTCCGCCTACCAAAGCTTCATATTCGGCTTCATTGTTGGTCGCACGAAAACCGAAACGCACAGCATTTGTGAAACTCTGACCGTCGGGGCTGATGAGGACAATCCCTGCCCCTGCTCTCGCATTGGTCGCTGAGCCATCCACGTATAATTTCCAGGCAGGTCGGCCGACCTGGGTCGGACTGTGAGGGAACGTTAATTCCACCACGAAGTCCGCCAGAGCTTGGCCTTTGATCGCCGTGCGAGGAGCGTAGGTGATACCGTATTGGGCGATCTCCAGGGACCACTTGAGGAGTCGCCCGTTGGTGTCCGGTCGGTGCAGGACTTGTCTTAGAGGTAGAGTTGTTAGGACTTCCACTTGGTGATCGAAGAAGTAAGCCCTCAGCTTACGTACGCTCATGACAAGGGCGTAGGCGATCTTCTCCAATGGTGTATAACATGTCTCAGCGTCGTGGAGCGCCTGGCTAACATAGTAGATCGGCAAGTGGGCTTGCCCCTCTGCTCGCACCAGAACGGCACTCAGCGCGACCTCCGAGGCCGCTAAGTAAAGGAATAATTTTTCACCGGGGATCGGCTTTGCCAGGATCTGGGGGTTAGATAGATATTCCTTTATTTTGGCGAATGCTATCTGGATTTCTTTCGTCCATGCGAACTTCTTGTTCTTGATGGTCGCGAAGAAAGGCTTGCTTTTATCGTCGAGCCGTGATATGAAACGGTTGAGGGCGGCTAGACAACCTGTGAGGCGTTGCACCTGCTTGATGTTTCGCGGTTCCTGCATGTCAAGGATCGCCTGTATCTTGGTGAGGTTCGCCTCGATCCCCCTTTGGCTCACTATGTGCCCTAGGAACTTCCCGGAGCCCACCCCGAAGTTGCATTTCTTGGGGTTTAGTTTCATGTTAAACTTCTCAAGCATGGCGAACGTCTCGGCGAGATCGTTGAGGTGATCTTCCTTCTTGAGGCTTTTGACTACGATATCGTCAATGTAGACCTCCATGGTCTTGCCGATCTGATCGGCGAATATTCGGTTGACTAATCGCTGGTAGGTCGCCCCCGCGTTTTTCAAGCCGAACGGCATTCTGACCCAAAAGTATATATCTTTTTCTGTGTGGAAAGATGTGTGTTTTATGTCTTCCTCCGCCATTGGGATTTGATGATATCCGGCGAAGGCATCCATAAACGACATCATTTCGCAACCTGCCGTGCTATCGACCAGGTGATAAATATGAGGCATCGGGAAGTGATCTTTTGGACATGCCGCGTTGAGGTCGGTGAAGTCAATGCATAATCTCCAGGAGCCAGTTGGCTTTTTGACGAGCACCGCGTTGGCGACCCATCGCGTTCGTCTGTGGCTACTCCGATCAATTTGTTGTTGAGTAACTTCTGGACTTCTATGTCGAGCGCCGCGTATTTCTCGGGACCGAACTTCCTACGCTTCTGGTGAACAGGCTTCATCGCCCGGTCGATCTTCAGATAATGGCAATCGTGTTCGGGACTTATGCCAACCATATCTTGATGCGACCAGGCAAAGACTCCGATGTTCCTACGTAGCAAGTTGATCAGATCCCCCTTTAATTCGTGGTCGATGCTTGCGCCGATCTGTACTTCCCGTTCGGGGTGATCCAGATCCATCGTAATGCTTTCCAACTCTTCGACAGGAACGGTCGCCTCTCGTTTGGTACGATCTCCGGACTCGGTCCTTGGATCGATGTCGAGACTTGGCTCGAAACCGATCCTTGGCTCGATGTCGTCCGTCAATTGATGAGAGATGGCGTCCCCTGAGTCGGGTTGGTACGAAGTGTTAGGCTCGTCGATCTCCATGGGTTAATCGTCGGTCGCTTCAATGTTACATATAGTATGGGAAGTATTGAAAGAAGTAACAACATAGGAGTAATTCAAACATCTCTTTGCCATTAGCTGATCTCCTTTTACAGTACCGACCGTCCCATCGGCAGTGGGGAATTTGATACAGTAAAAGAAAGATGAGGCGACCGCCTCAAAGGTTTCTAAAAAGGGGCGACCTAGGAACCCATTATAGATGCTGGGCCTATCTATGATTACAAAGCTTAGGTTCCTAGTAATCATAACCTTGGGATCATAAAAGCATACTAGCTCAATGGAGAGCTTGATCCTCCCGTAGGCTTGGACTGTGTTGTCGTCGAACCCTTGGAGCACGGTGTCGAAAGGCTTGATGAATTTGATTAGGTTGCCGAGTTGGTCTAGGGCGGATTTTAATATGATGTTGCAGAAACTGCCATTGTCGACCAGCACGCGATCGACCGTCTTCCCAAGGATACAAGCAGAGATCACTAGTGCATCCTCTTTGGGACATTGCACTCCCTCCCTGTCCTTGTTGGAAAAGGTGATGAGCGCGTCTCTAGAGATGGTCGGCTACGGAGGTACTACAACATGGACTTCGGCGAAAGCCCTCAGCTCGGCTTTTCGCTTTCTGTTTGACAGGGTGGAAACCGGGGAAAGGCCCCCGAGGCTCCCACCTCCTGCTTGAAGCATGTTGATCCGACCGCCAGGGTTGATCGGAGGGATCGACTCATCAGCGTACTCCGGCTCATGCTCGATTCTGGCGATCGGATTGGGAGGAATTCTTTCGCTTGGTCGGCGCTCGCGCCCTCCGGATCTTTCTGTCCTCGGTTCTGGCTTGGTGATCAAATTGTCCAGTTTGCCTTCCTCAAACAGTCGCCAGAGCTGTCTGAGGAGGTCGCGGCATTGGCTAGTGTTGTGGCCGGGACTCTTATGATAGGCACAGAATTTGCTACGGTCTAGGTGACCGTGGTCCCTTATTGGCTTTGGCTTGGAAAGCCACTCGCGACCCTTGATCGCGTTGAAGATGTGGGCCGGAGATAAGTTGAGGTTGTGAAGAAGGTGGACCTCTACATCCTCGAAGGCTTTGAACTCGCCAGGCGGCTTGGCGACCGCCTTTCTGGGCTTGGCGACCGCCTTCTTCTGGACATGGGAAGGTGCTTTTCCTTCTTCGGACTGTCCCTCGTATAAGCGGAGTGAGAGCATCTTCTGCCTGGCCAGAAAATCGGCGGCTCTGACGCGGAACGCTGTATAGGTCGGTGGAAAATCCTTTGTGAGGTGCCTGAACATGGGCGAGCGTCCGTGGAATCCGTTTAGGACTGCGTGGTGAGCGATCTCGTCGCTGACGGGCTCACCGGTGAGGACTATCTCGTCCACCCGGTCGATGTAATCCTCATCCGATTCGTCCTTCCCCTGCCTTATTTTCATCATGCGGTGGGGACCTTCCGGGCGAGCGACTTTGGCGGCGAAGTACGACGTGAAGTCGTTCGCCAGCTTCTCAAAGCAATTGATTGAGCTAGATGGTAGTGAGATGTACCACCTGTGGGCGAGATCGCCCAGAGTTAACGGGAACATACGACATTTCGTCGCATCTGAAGCTCCGCATCCGGTCATGTAGATCCGGAATTTGCTTAAGTGGGTTCCCGGATCCATTCTCCCCTCATATAGAGGTGTTTGTGGGGGGTTGATCGTTGATTGGACTGGGGCGATCTCGATCTGGACCGCGAGTGGTTCATTTAGCCCAGCGATCGGTCTCCTGGCACTTGCCCCAATTTCTAGGAGCGTCTTCATCTCGTCGAGCTGGCGTTGCATAGCGGCGATCGCCGTTGCCTGACTGCTCGCCGATTGGCTCTCAGAATGCGAACCAAGGCGATCGTGTACTGATCCCCTAGCTCTGTGGTGAATGACGAGCTCCCTGCCAGTGGGTTCCTTTCTTGGGCGAGCAGGGGCTCGTTGACCGGCCTGTCTCCTGGGAGTCGGATATGCCGAACTCCTGGTAAAGGATTCGGATACCGATGTCTCCCGGCTGGGGCCTGAGTGCCCGGGTCGCCATGAGGGATCGCTCCCCAGGCGACTGAAGACGGAATAATCCCGCCTCACGAGGGCCTTCTCCTGCGGCTCGGGGCTTTCTGTCGATTTCTCGACATAGATCCCCTTGAGCTTTCGTTTGCTTGCCCGGCGGATGGTTGACGGAGTGATGGTGGGCGAGTCGTAGGCCTTCCGTCGCTCCCTGACGATGGCTATAGCCTCCTCAATCTGTTCCGCGGTCTGGAACTGATCGAGTGAGAGGCTAGAACCGTCCCTCGGGGGCGGGAGTGAGAGCCTAGCGTCGCCACGGTCGCCGTCCGCCGTGGGCTGGGATTCGGTCCTCGCCGGAATAAGATTTCCGGCAGATCTCAGGGTGGCCCTCTTGGAGGTTGTTGCTGATGTCATTTTCTGAAGGTTTTTCTATTGAAGAACAGTGAGTGTTTCTTCAAGTATATGTCCGGAGAACAGTGAGTGTTCTTCGAGACGGTAGGAATAAAAATGAAGGTTTAGATGCCCTTCTTCTAGCGCCAATTGTTCTTACCCAAAATATTATCCGGAGATAGTATTGCTGGAATGATCGAGTAACAAACAAATGCGAGAACACTTCCGTGAGAAAATAGATAACACAAGATTTGCCGGGGTTGTTAATCCCGGGCTTGAATGCTCTCGCGAGATGTTATTAATAAATATACTGTCGAGTACAAATATTAATGTTAGAATCTAATACAAGGAGTGTAAAGACTTCTAGTTATCTAGGCTTTAGAGCGCGTAGATTGCCGGAAGAACCAGATAGATGAATCTGTGAGTTCTTGCTTGGGATATATGATGAATGTGTATGAATATCACTATGAATGTGTTAGTGGTTGCCAAAAGAGCTTTTAATTCTCTCTTTTGTGTGTATTTTGCACTTAATTCGTAGTAGAATTCGTCCCCTTCTGGCCGCAGCAGTGAGTCCTCTATTTATAGGGGACAAGGTAGTTGGGATCCCTCAGGCGATCGCGAGCGATCGCCGTTTTCTATATTAAAATAAAACGGCCGATCGTCCCGTCACGTGGGCCTGTTCCCTTGAGGTCCGAGGTTGCAGTTGGAGGCCAGCTGGGTGAACCAATGGGAAGCCAGCACGCGTTGCGAGTCGCTGTCCGAGGAGGGCCCACTTGGCCTTGTCGGTAGGTGTGGTAGGTTACAGGCTGGGGTCAATGATCCTATCTGTCGGTGTCCTTTGAAGATCCGCGGGTGGGCCATCGTCCAAGATTCGGTCTTCGACGACTTTGACGGATGCCGGATCCCCACGTGGCATGAGATGATCGCCTCTGGTCCGCTCATGAAAGACGATCGCCAGATATCAAAAGACGATCGCTAGTTACCAAAAGACGATCGCCGCATTATGCCGAACTCTAGGCGTTTGTCCGGAGTATGTATTTCATGGTTGGCTTTTCTGATCATGATGCCGATCGCCTATCGAGGCGTATTAACCGCCGCACAACACCGGGTACGGCCGTAAGTGCCGAGTTACGACCGTAAGTCCCTGTCGGTTACGGCCGTAAGCGATCGGCTGGGGCTGGGCGGGTTTTGACGAATGCCGGTTACGGCCGTAAGTCCCTGCCGGTTACGGCCGTAACCCGATCGGCCATATATAGGCTATGACCGGCCAAACCCTCATTTTTTCATCATTTCTTCACCCGGGTGCGGCTGGCGACGGGAAAAATTGGTAAATGGAGTTTTTGGTCGATTCCACTCGATTTCTAAGCATTTTTGAGGATCCTTATCGATTATATCAACATCAAATCATTGTTCTTCGTCGGATCGAGGT
Source organism: Orobanche coerulescens (assembly GCA_033398695.1). Lineage (NCBI taxonomy): Eukaryota > Viridiplantae > Streptophyta > Magnoliopsida > Lamiales > Orobanchaceae > Orobanche > Orobanche coerulescens. Next base: position 110,063,186 of record CM065815.1, on the reverse strand, counting down.
AATTTCTTGAAATCTCCTAAAAATTGATTTTTCGAGATTTCTTCTTGATTTTCATTGTTTGTCCGAATGTGATGAATCAGTTGATGTTAGTAAACATTGTTAATCGTGTTCTATGGATTGTATATCCATATTTTCGATTCGTTCAACCCGATTGATGATTCTTAGGCTCTTGAGGAACTTTGAACATTTAGTGTTCGATTAAATGCCTCAAAGAGTTTCTTTCGGTCGTTATGATGATTTCGATTGATATTGTGTTATTGAATGAATTGTATTTCATTCAAGGTGGTTCGAGTACTTGTGTTTATCGGAGGACGCGGTTCGTTGTTCGTGGAAGGAATTCATCGCCTTCGGTTGAGGCAAGTTTTATACTTGTACTAGTCAATGAGATTAATGTTATCATATATGTGTATGAATGTGTTGTATCATTCCGAGACTTAGTCTGTTCATGAATTCATTGATATTAAGAGATCGTTCGATAAGATACCTTTCGGCAATTATTCCAAATGTTTTTATTGTTCGTTAATGGCCGGTTCAAGGCATTGTGATACTCGTTGTTAATGTTATTATCGATCACCGGTTCGCGGTATCGATGTATCGATCGTTGTTGTTGATATTAATGTCGATTTAAGACGTCGTTGTAATCATTGCTATTAATGTTGGAGTTTTGTCCTTGAAGTTGTTTTGGCCGATTAAAGGCGTTGACGTATTCATTTCTCTTCTTCGTTGTCAGTAACCGATTAAAGGTGCCGAGGCATCCTTCGTATCATTGTTATCGATTGGCCGTTCTCAGGAAAATCGAAGTGTTCAATCATTCATCGTATCATTGTCATCTATTAGCCGTCCTAAGGCAATCGAGGTGCTCAATCATTCGTTGTATCATTGTTATCGATCGGCCGTTTTAAGGCAATCAAGGTATTGAATCATCGGCTGCATCATTGTTATCGGTTGGCCATTCTAAGGCCATCGAGGTATTGAATTGGGGCTATCGAGGATAGTTCCCATCCGTTGTGTCATTGTTATCGATTGACCATTCTAAGGTAATCGAGGTATTGAATTGGGACCGTCGAGGACGGTACCCATCCATGAGTCATTGTTGTCGTGTTGGACGACTCAAGGCAGCACACTATGATTCTCGTGAATTCAGTAATCTTGGGATCATTGCCGTTTGTGATTAATTATGTTTGGAGGCTAGTCTCGGCCATTAGATGGTTTCATTGTGATACGGCTTCGTGTCGTGGCTTCGGCCCTAATTGTGATACGGCTTCGTGCCATGGCTTCGGCCCTGATTGTGATACGGCTTCGTGTCGTGGCTTCGGCCCTGATTGTGATATGGCTTCGTGTCGTGGCTTCGGCCCTAATTGTGATACGGCTTCATGCCGTGGCTTCGGCCCTAATTGTGATACGGCTTCGTGCCGTGGCTTCGGACCTAATTATGATACGGCTTCGTGCCGTGGCTTCGGCCCTAATTGTGATACGGCTTCGTGCCGTGGCTTCGGCCCTAATTGTGATACGGCCGTGCGTGGCCCGGCCCCTAATTGTGATACGGCCGTGCGTGGCCGGCCCTAATTGTGATACGGCTTCGTGCGTGGCCGGCCCTAATTGTGATACGGCCGTGCGTGGCTTCCCCTAATTGTGATACGGCCGTGCGGCTGGCAGCCCTAATTGTGATACGGCTTCGTGCCGTGGCTTCGGCCCTAATGGTGATACGGCTTCGTGCCGTGGCTTCGGCCCTAATCGATAACAGCTTCGGGCTGTTTTGGCTTCATGTGATTGTGATATTTGACAGCTTCGTCTGAGTGGCTTTCAGGCCTTTGTGATTGTCTTGGTAAATTCATTGAAGCCCTCGGGCATTGTGATTCATAAGTAATTCAGTTCTGGTTTGGTTCATGTCGTGTAATTCATTGTGGTACTCTGTGATTATGATTCGCCGTTGGGCACTTATGTTCTAACCTATTGAACAGGTATTAATAGTATGCCGTGGGCATAGTATTTCGCGAATGCTCGGTTCTTACATTGGGTTGTGAGCATCTCGTATTATTATTATCATTGTACCGTTTCATTCTGCCTTTGGATGCATATCATGTTATACATGTATTTGATGTTCATTATCTGGATGACTGACCCCGTGGGGGCTGAACATGTTTTCATGTTTTAGGTGCTTGCGAGGAGAGAGTTGAGACACAGGGGCATGATGATGGCGATGAGGCATTCGAGCGATACTAGTCAGAGTTATTCATGTTTGTTAGTCAGTTGGAGTGTTCTCCAGTTTGCCAGTCATTGTCATTACGTATTACCCGAGCAGATGCTCGTGTATGTTGTTGTATTTTTATTTTTGGCCATGTAGGCCCATCGTTGTCGTTGAAATTCCTTATCGGAATATTGTGTCGGATATCATGGTGGGGACTGTGATCTCCCTTGTTGGTTAATTTTAATGTAGTTTAGTCATGTTCGCCTGGTGGATCTCCTGGCGTGGGGTCCACGGCACTGTAATAACCCAATGGGATTTGGGGATGTTACAGAAGATGGTATCAGAGAGCTTTTGGGTTGTGAGATACCCTGATATGTGAGTTATGTGGCTCTACCGACGCGGTAGTAGTGGGATTGTCAGGTTATGACAATCTAGTCAGTCAGGTTTTGTTAGTCGTAATATTAGTACGACTGCACGAGTCATTCATTCATCAAGTCGTCGTCAGTGAAGACTAGTATCGCGAGACCTCGAAGCTTCGTATGACCTGTGTAAGGACTCGGTTCTCTTTATGTTCATATATTCATCATGTCATTAATTATTCATGCTTTGTTGAAACATATATGTGATATTAGTGTTATGATTGATTCATGACTAATTGTTTTTGAGCACGTGTGACTTGTGTAAGCGTTAAGGATCAACTCATTCATCAGTTGATAATCCTCAATCATCATTTTGATCTTGTCGATCATGTTAATTCATTCATCACTCAGTTAATTCATTCATCATTCAGTCAATCTCATCGCTCAGTTAATTCATTCATCACTCAGTTAATCTCATTGTTCAGTTAATTCATTCATCACTCAGTTAATCTCATTGTTCAGTTAATTGATTCATCACTCAGTTAATCTCATCGCTCAGTTAATTCATTCATCATTCAGTCAATCTCCTCGCTCAGTTAATTCATTCATCATTCAGTCAATCTCATCGTTCAGTTAATTCATTCATCACTCAGTTAATCTCATTATTCAGTTAATTCATTAATCACTCAGTTAATCTCATCGCTCAATTAATTCATTCATCACTCAGTCAATCTCATTACTCAATTAATTCATTCATCACTCATTCAATCTCATTATTCAGTTAATTCATTCATCACTCAGTCAATCTCATTACTCAAGTAATTCATTCATTACTCATCAATCTCATTATTCAGTTAATTCATTCATCACCCAGTCAATCTCATTGCTCAATTAATTCATTCATCACTCAGTCAATCTCATTACTCAATTAATTCATTCATCACTCTTTCTATCTCATTGCTCAGTTAATCATTCATCACTTATTCAATATCATTGCTTAGTTAGTTCATTCATCACTCACTCATTGCTCAGTCAATTCATTAATCATCCAGTCCATCTCATTGTTCAGTTGTTGATCTTGTGGATCGAATTTTCAACCTTGTTAACTTGTTCAAGGTAATCATTTCAGGAATTTCATCAGGTAATCATGTTACCTCATTTGATCTTTCATACGATCTTATCATATTCTGGTGTCATGTGGACGATCATTTTACCGCATTATTAATGCATTCATTGTGTTAGAGCGTGTATGCTCATTGTTATCATTCCGTCTCATAATCATAATGCGATCTTCATACGAGATCTGTAATTATCACGTGACTTTCCTGCCTCGGTATGGAAAGCGCTGTCAGAGGAACATCGGACTCCAACGTCCAAGAGATCGTTTTGTAGTCGTCTTCGTGCTGGGAGAGCATCTTCATCTCAGACGGCGAGTTCGACTGTTGTTTACTTTAACTGTGATACAATATGACATCCATCACCGGTTTTGAGCAAGTTAATTCTTGTTCGGTAATAGGATAATCATTCATTTCATTGTCGTTCATTCATTCACATAAGTCATTCATCATATCAATCACGTTGAGACTTATAATTATCAAACTAATTATTCACTTCACGGGGAACATTGGTTCCAATCATTTCATTTGAGCTATCACTCGTTACGTTATCATTTCACCCCGGTGAGTCATTCTTGATCCTTGTTGGATTTCGATTCATTATCATTCATTGTAATCATTCTTGTTCGTGTGTATCTCGTTGATTTTTCCTGGAGGGATATTGCTTCTCCCTACTTGTTTTAAGTTTCGGGACGAAACTTCTTTTAAGGGGGGTAGTATGTAATATCCGTAATTTCGATTTTCTTTTTTTGGCGGAAGTCCATTTTGACGACTCGCTCATGACCATATCGTCATTCTGAGAATATTTAATTCTGCACTTTTTGTCATCCAAGTTCGTTTTGGTATCATTTTGTTGAGTTCCGTGTTCTTTAGCGGCTTTTCCGCACTTGAGTTCGATTCTTGCGAATCTCGTCCGAAACTGTTGTTTCGAGTTTCTCGTAAGTTCATTTAATGTTATTATTCATGTTGTGAGCTTTGGCTTGGTGTTTCGATCGTGTATCGTGTATTTCGGACGTTTTGGGCCATTTTCATAATTTCCCAAAGTTTGGGGTAATTACTTTCGGTAGTCGAATTTCGAGCCTACGGGTGGTTGGAATCGTGTGTTCTCTTAACGCTTGGATGCGTCTTTGCGAGTACGTCGTAACCATATCTTCGATTCGTATTCAGGTTCGGGTTTCGGGGTCGTTGGGCCGTCGGAGTGGCCACGGCCGGAGCCGGGCCTGGCCTGGCCGAGTTACGGCCGTAAGGTGCGATTCTGGCCGTCGTGCGCGGCAGGCATGGCACGGCGAATGCCGATTACGGCCGTAAGGGCCGAGATTCTGGCCGTACGGGTGCCGGCGACTTCTGATGAATGCGATTACGGCCGTAAGGACTGTCGATGCACGGTAGTAAGTGCCGAGTTACGCCGTAAGTCCCTGTCGGTTACGGCCGTAAGCGATCGGTGGGGCCGGGCGGGTTTTGACGAATGCGGTTACGGCCGTAAGTCCTCGCGATTCTGGCCGTAACCGGTCGGCCATATATAGGTGTGGCCGCCAAACCCTCATTTTTCATCATTTCTTCACCGGTGCGGTGGCGGCGACGAAAAATCGGAAATGGAGTTTTTGGTCGATTCCACTCGATTTCTAAGCGTTTTTGAGGATCCTTATCGATTATATCAACATCAAATCATTGTTCTTCGTCGGATCGAGGTAATTTCTTGAAATCTCCTAAAATTTGATTTTTCGAGATTTCTTCTTGATTTTCATTGTTCGTCCGAATTTGATGAATCGGTTGATGTTAGTAAACATTGTTAATCGTGTTCTTTGGATTGTATATCCATATTTTCGATTCGTTCAACCTGATTGATGATTCTTAGGCTCTTGAGGAACTTTGAACATTTAGTGTTCAATTAAATGCCTCAAAGAGTTTCTTTCGGTCATTATGATGATTTCGATTGATATTGTGTTATTGAATGAATTGTATTTCATTCAAGGTGGTTCGAGTACTTGTGTTTATCGGAGGACGCCGTTCGTTGTTCGTGAAAGGAATTCATCGCCTTCGGTTGAGGCAAGTTTTATACTTGTACTAGTCAATGAGATTAATGTTATCATATATGTGTATGAATGTGTTGTACCATTCCGAGACTTAGTCTCTTCATGAATTCATTAATATTAAGAGATCGTTCGATACGATACCTTTCGGCAATTATGCCAAATGTTTTTATTGTTCGTGTTGTTGCCCAAAATATTTATCCGAAGATTAATACTGCTGGAAGACGGACAACAAACAACAATTGCGGGAGCACTTCCGAGAGAAGATAAATTATACAAGATTTGCCGAGTTTGTTAGGCCCGGGCTTGAATGCTCTCGCGAGATGTTATTAATACAAATATTCGTGGATACAAGTATTAATGTGAGAAATCTAGATACAATGAGTGTAAAAAGACTCTGTTAATCCGGCTCTTGAGCGAAGCTCGGTGTTCTTCGTCCCTGCCGATCGTCTGCTTGATGAGAGAGGCCGGGAGAAGTAAGTACCGAATGATATCTGTTGCCAAGAGTTGAAGATAGCCAAGTGCTGGGTGTTGTGCTTCTGTAATGTATACTGAAATCGCGATAATGCAGACCCTTGGCCGAGTGAAGGGTGCCTTGTTTATATAGTGGCAGCCGAGTCTTGTCTTCTGGCGGGCGATCGCCTTCCGGCCATTATAATAATGGGGCGATCGTCTGCCGGCCAATATTATAATGGGGCGATCACCCGGGCTGTCGGGCTAAAGTCCAAGGAAGAGGCTGGCGATGCTAAAGTCCAAAGCTTCTGGCCATTGCCACTGGCGGTCCAATGAAGAGCCAGCACGCGTCCCGAGTCAGTGTCACATGCGGCCCTACTGACAACTTTCGGCGGGCCTGTCGGCTGGTGGACGGATGCTGACAGGCTGTGGTCAATGATCCGTGATATGCAGATCTTGTCTCGGCCCTTGCACGTGGTGTCTGTCCTGAGGCTCGGCCTTTGCCGACTGGATGGCCATCGGCGCTGATCGACATGAGGCGGTCGTCTCTAGCTGGTCATCAGAGGTCGCCATCGGCCAGTTGCCGAGGGTCGGCATTGGTCGGTCACCAAGGATCGGTCGGCAAGTGCCGAGGGATGGTCGTCCACTTGTCGGTCGCCAGGAGTCGGTCGCCGGGTACCGAGAGACGATCGTATTTGATGTCGATCGCTCGGCACCGGGACTTGTCCTGGGACCTTCGGTTGGCCGATTTAGCTTGTCCGCTGGGTAAAGGCTCAGCCGCCTGGTCGCTGGTCGGCAGTTCTGCCTTGGCTGCTCGGCAGTGGCTAGGTCGCCCGATCTCCGAGGCGATCGCCGGTCGGAGAGTGTAATTCTTGACACAACAATTGCCCCCCAGCTTGCTCCTATGTTGAAGACATGGGGCGAGGTGGTTCTTGCTGGCGATCGTGTAAGATGAGGACGGGCGATCTTGCTGAGCTGACTTAGGATTCGGACTTGGGCTATCATGGTCGATTGGCTAGCTATCTTTTGGTCTTGTACCTGCAAAAAACAACATTGGCCGATCCCCCTCGGAAACTTTGTGGTTTCGCTTGTTTTGAGGAATCGTGCACAGTCGCGGAATTCGATGGACCGACTCCATGACCGTGTCATGGTGCGCGAAGACATTGAGTGTCTCGTGACTCACTTTATTATGAGGGTCCTCTGTTAGGCTGCGCCTCGCCTCGTATTTAAACGAAGGGCGTGCGGTCTCGGTCTAGAGGAGTCCTTGCGTGGGGCAGCGTCGGATGAATCGACTCCACGCACGCGGCTTGTTTAGCTCTGCTTCCACCTCGGCCCGCCATGGAGATGACGAACCTCGACGGTGTACGTTGAGACGGGGGTAATGGCACGTGTCCACTGATTAATTTTAGAGAGCCCTCAGACTACGCCGGCCTCGTATTTAAACGAAGGGCGGGCGATCTCGGCCGAAAGGGACCTTGCATGGCCGAAGCAGCCGGTTCCATCGACTGCCAGGACCATGGCTTTACGATGTGTGGTGGAGGCGATCGCGAGCCTTAGTCCCTCATGTTAAATGGTGGACTGTAGGTGGCGAGCGAGTCCTCCGGCTCTGCTGGATAGTAGCGATCGAGTGGGAGGCGGAGGTCGTCGCGCGGCGCCGATCGCTCTACTCTAGGCTAAGAAGAAGCCTTTGCACAGACAGAAATCTGCGGCTCTAGCCGGAAGAGGCTGCGTAGGTCGTCGGTTGGGTCTTCGTGAGATGCCTGAACATAGGCGAAAAGCCCTGAAATCCTCCTAGGACCGCGTAGAGGGCGGTCTCATCGCTTACGGGCTCGCCGTTGAGGATGATCACGTCTACCCGGTCGATGTAGTCCGAGTCGGACTCTTCTTCTCCCTGCTTGATTTGCATCATGCGAAGGGGACCTTCAGGCCGGACGACTCTGGTGGCGAAGTACTCCGTGAAGACGTGCGCCAGCTCGTTAAAAGAGCCAATGGACCGAGGTGGCAATAAGGTGTACCACCGGTGGGCGAGGTCGTCCAGCGTCAGAGGGAACATTCGGCACCTGGTCGCGTCAGATGCCCCACACCCGGTCATGTAGATGTTGAACTTGTTCAGGTGTGTTTGGGGGTCCGATCGCCCTTCGTACACGGGTGTTTGAGGAGGAGCGATCTTGTGCTGCACCGGGGCGAGCTCGATGTCGATCGCGAGCGGCTCGCTTGGCTCGGCGATCGTCTTCATGGCGCCTGCCCTGGATTGCAGGAGCGCCATCATGTCGTCGATCTGACGTTGCATCGCTGCCATCGTCGTGGCTCGGTCGCTCGCTGATCGGCTTTGGGAGCGGGAGCCGAGGCGATCGTGTACCGATCTCCGGACTCCGCTGGTGCCGACCTCGGCAATTTGGCGAGGGGGAGCCAGACGGCTGGGCTGCCTTCTGGGAGCCGGGTAGGCCGAGCTCCTGGTGACGGACTCAAACTCCGTCGTCGTAGGCCCAGGGCCGGGCTGCCCGGCCGCGAGTCGGGTCACTGCCCAGGCGATCGAAGACAGAGGTGCCCCGGCTGCCGAGCGCCTCCTCTTGCGGATGAGAGCCTCCTGGCGATCGCTCGGCCAGTAACGCCTTGAGCTTCCGCTTGGACTTCCGGCGGGCGGCCGAGGGGCTGATAGCAGGAGGCGCGTCGAGAGCACTCCGTCGCTCCTGTAGGACGGCCATGACCTCGTCGATCTGTTCCTTGGTTCGGAGCTGATCGAGCGAGAGGCTTGGGCCACCGTCCAGGGATGGGATCGAGCGTCTCTGACCGCGGCGGCTGCCTTCCACCATCGGCTGCGGCTCGGACTGGGACGGAACGGGGGGTCTGGCCGGCTGGTCAGCGGCTTTCTTCGACGCGGAGGCGGAAGACATGATTTCTGAAAGATTTCTTTGAAGCGCAGTGAGTGTCACTTCAAGTATCTGCCCCGAGAACAGTGAGTGTTCTTCGAGACGGTAGGTATAAAAATTTGAGGGTTGGATGCCCTCCTTCTAGCGCCAATTGTTGTTGCCCAAAATATTTATCCGAAGATTAATACTGCTGGAAGACGGTCAACAAACAACAATTGCGGGAGCACTTCCGAGAGAAGATAAATAATACAAGATTTGCCGGGTTTGTTAGGCCCGGGCTTGAATGCTCTCGCGAGATGTTATTAATACAAATATTCGTGGATACAAGTATTAATGTGAGAAATCTAGATACAATGAGTGTAAAAAGACTCTGTTAATCCTGCTCTTGAGCGAAGCTCGGTGTTCTTCGTCCCTGCCGATCGTCTGCTTGATGAGAGAGGCCAGGAGAAGTAAGTACCGAATGATAGCTATTGCCAAGAGTTGGAGATAGCCATGTGCTGGGTGTTTTGCTTCTGTAATGTATACTGAAATCGCGATAATGCAGACCCTTGGCCGAGTGCAGGGTGCCTTGTTTATATAGTGGCAGCCGAGTCTTGTCTTCTGGCGGGCGATCGCCTTCTGGCCATTATAATAATGGGGCGATCGTCTGCCGGCGAATATTATAATGGGGCGATCACCCGGGCTGTCGGGCTAAAGTCGAGAAGAGGTCGGCACTAAAGTCAGCTTCTGGTGCCAATCAAGGCGGTCCAATGAAGAGCCAGCACGCGTCCGGAGTCAGTGTCACATGCGGCCCTACTGACAACTTTCGGCGGGCCTGTCGGCTGGTGGACGGATGCTGACAGGCTGTGGTTAATGATCCGTGATATGCGGATCTTGTCTCGGCCCTTGCATGTGGTGTCTGTCCTGAGGCTCGGCCTTTGCCGACTGGATGGCCATCGGCGCTGATCGACATGAGGCGGTCGTCTCTAGCTGGTCATCAGAGGTCGCCATCGGCCAGTTGCCGAGGGTCGGCATTGGTCGGTCACCAAGGGTCGGTCGGAAAGTGCCGAGGGATGGTCGTCCGCTTGTCGGTCGCCAGGAGTCGGTCGCCGAGTACCGAGAGACGATCGTATTTGATGTCGATTGCTCGGCACCGGGACTTGTCCTGGGACCTTCGGTTGGCCGATTTAGCTTGTCCGCTGGGTAAAGGCTCGGCCGCTGGTTCTTTGATCGCGATTACGCCTTGCTGCTCAGCGATGCTAGGTCGCCCGATCTCCGAGGCGATCGCCAGTCGGAGAGTGTAATTCTTGACACAACAGTTCGTTAATGGCCGGTTCAAGGCATTGTGATACTCGTTGTTAATGTTATTATCGATCACCGGTTCACGGTATCGATGTATCGATCGTTGTTGTTGATATTAATGTCGATTTAAGACGTCGTTGTAATCATTGCTATTGATGCTGGAGTTTTGTCCTTGAAGTTGTTTTGGCCGATTAAATGCATTGACGTATTCATTTCTCTTCTTCGTTGTCGGTAACCTATTAAAGGTGCCGAGGCATCCTTCGTATCATTGTTATCGATTGGCCGTTCTCAGGCAAATCGAAGTGTTCAATCATTCATCGTATCATTGTCATCGATTAGCCGTCCTAAGGCAATCGAGGTGCACAATCATTCATTGTATCATTGTTATCGATCGGCCGTTTTAAGGCAATCAAGGTATTGAATCATCCGCTGCATCATTGTTATCGGTTGGCCATTCTAAGGCCATCGAGGTATTGAATTGGGGCTATTGAGGATAGTTCCCATCCGTTGTTTCGTTGTTATCGATTGACCATTCTAAGGTAATCGAGGTATTGAATTGGGACCGCCGAGGACGGTACCCATCCATGAGTCATTGTTGTCGTGTTGGCCGACTCAAGGCAGCACACTATCATTTTCGTGAATTCAGTAATCTTGGGATCATTGCCGTTTGTGATTAATTATGTTTGGAGGCTAGTCTCGGCCATTAGATGGTTTCATTGTGATACGGCTTCGTGCCGTGGCTTCGGCCCTAATTGTGATACGGCTTCGTGCCGTGGCTTTGGCCCTGATTGTGATACGGCTTCGTGCCGTGGCTTCGGCCCTGATTGTGATACGGCTTCGTGTCGTGGCTTCGGCCCTAATTGTGATACGGCTTCGTGCCGTGGCTTCGGCCCTAATTGTGATACGGCTTCGTGCCGTGGCTTCAGATCTAATTATGATACGGCTTCGTGCCGTGGCTTCGGCCCTAATTGTGATAGGGCTTCGTGCCGTGGCTTCGGCCCTAATTGTGATACGGCTTCGTGTCGTGGCTTCGGCCCTAATTGTGATACGGCTTCGTGCCGTGGCTTCGGCCCTAATTGTGATACGGCTTCGTGCCGTGGCCGGCCCCTAATTGTGATACGGCTTCGTGCCGTGGCCCGGCCCTAATTGTGATACGGCCGTGCAGTGGCCCGGCCCTAATGGTGATACGGCTTCGTGCCGTGGCTTCGGCCCTAATCGATAACAGCTTCGGGCTGTTTTAGCTTCATGTGATTGTGATATTTGACAGCTTCATCTGAGTGGCTTTCAGGCCTTTGTGATTGTCTTGGTAAATTCATTGAAGCCCTCGGGCATTGTGATTCATAAGTAATTCAGTTCTGGTTTGGTTCATGTCGTGTAATTCATTATGGTACTTTGTGATTATGATTCGCCGTTGGGCACTTATGTTCTAACCTATTGAACAGGTATTAATAGTATGCCGTGGGCATAGTATTTCGCGAATGCTCGGTTCTTACATTGGGTTGTGAGCATCTCGTATTATTATTATCATTGTACCGTTTCATTCTGCCTTTGGATGCATATCATGTTATACATGTATTTGATGTTCATTATCTGGATGACTAACCCCGTGGGGGCTGAACATGTTTTCATGTTTTAGGTGCTTGCGAGGAGAGAGTTGAGACACAGGGGCATGATGATGGAGACGAGGCATTCGAGCGATACTAGTCAGAGTTATTCATGGTTGTCAGTCAGTTGGAGTGTTCTCCAGTTTGCCAGTCATTGTCATTACGTATTACCCGAGCAGATGCTCGTGTATGTTGTTGTATTTTTATTTTTGGCCATGTAGGCCCATCGTTGTCGTTGAAATTCCTTATCGGAATATTGTGTCGGATATCATGGTGGGGACTGTGATCTTCCTTATTGGTTAATTTTAATGTAGTTTAGTCATGTTCGCCTGGTGGATCTCCTGGCGTGGGGTCCACAACACTGTAATAACCCAATGGAATTTGGGGATGTTACAGAAGATGGTATCAGAGAGCTTTTGGTTGTGAGATACCCTAATATGTGAGTTATGTGTCTCTACCGACGCGGTAGTAGTGGGATTGTCAGGTTATGACAATCTAGTCAGTCAGGTTTTGTTAGTCGTAATATTAGTACGACTGCACGACTCATTCATTCATCAAGTCGTCGTCAGCGAAGACTAGTATCGCGAGACCTCGAAGCTTCGTATGACCTGTGTAAGGACTCGGTTCTCTTTATGTTCATATATTCATCATGTCATTAATTATTCATGCTTTGTTGATACATATATGTGATATTAGTGTTATGATTGATTCATGACTAATTGTTTTTTAGCACGTGTGACTTGTGTAAGCGTTAAGGATCAACTCATTCATCAGTTGATAATCCTCAATCATCATTTTGATCTTGTCGATCATGTTAATTCATTCATCACTCAGTTAATTCATTCATCATTCAGTCAATCTCATCGCTCAGTTAATTCATTCATCACTCAGTTAATCTCATTGTTCAGTTAATTGATTCATCACTCAGTTAATCTCATTGTTCAGTTAATTGATTCATCACTTAGTTAATCTCATCGCTCAGTTAATTCATTCATCATTCAGTCAATCTCATCGTTCAGTTAATTCATTCATCACTCAGTTAATCTCATTATTCAGTTAATTCATTCATCACTCAGTTAATCTCATTGTTCAGTTAATTCATTAATCACTCAGTTAATCTCATCACTCAATTAATTCATTCATCACTCAGTCAATCTCATTACTCAATTAATTCATTCATCACTTATTCAATCTCATTATTCAGTTAATTCATTCATCACTCAGTCAATCTCATCGCTCAATTAATTCATTCATCACTCAGTCAATCTCATTACTCCAGTAATTCATTCATTACTCATCAATCTCATTATTCAGTTAATTCATTCATCACCCAGTCAATCTCATTGCTCAATTAATTCATTCATCACTCAGTCAATCTCATTACTCAATTAATTCATTCATCACTCATTCTATCTCATTGCTCAGTTAATCATTCATCACTTATTCAATCTCATTGCTTAGTTAGTTCATTCATCACTCACTCATTGCTCAGTCAATTCATTAATCATCCAGTCCATCTCATTGTTCAATTGTTGATCTTGTGGATCGAATTTTCAACCTTGTTAACTTGTTCAAGGTAATCATTTCAGGAATTTCATCATTTGATCTTTCATGCGATCTTATCATATTCCGGTGTCATGTGGACGATCATTTTACCGCATTATTAATGCATTCATTGTGTTAGAGCGTGTATGCTCATTTCAGGAATTTCATCAGGTAATCATGTTACCTCATTTGATCTTTCATGCGATCTTATCATATTCCGTCTCATAATCATAATGCGATCTTCATACGAGATCTGTAATTATCACGTGACTTTCCTGCCTCGGTATGGAAAGAGCTGTCAGAGGAACATCGGACTCTGACGTCCAAGAGATCGTTTTGTAGTCGTCTTCGTGCTGGGAGAGCATCTTCATCTCAGACGACGAGTTCGACTGTTGTTTACTTTAACTGTGATACAATATGACATCCATCACCGGTTTTGAGCAAGTTAATTCTTGTTCGGTAATAGGATAATCATTCATTTCATTGTCGTTCATTCATTCACATAAGTCATTCATCATATCAATCACGTTGAGACTTATAATTATCAAACTAATTATTCACTTCACGGGGAACATTGGTTCCAATCATTTCATTTGAGCTATCACTCGTTACGTTATCATTTCACCCCGGTAAGTCATTCTTGATCCTTGTTGGATTTCGATTCATTATCATTCATTGTAATCATTCTTGTTCGTGTGTATCTCGTTGATTTTTCCTGGCGGGATATTGCTTCTCCCTACTTGTTTTAAGTTTCGGGACGAAACTTCTTTTAAGGGGGGTAGTATGTAATATCCGCAATTTCGATTTTTTGGTAATTTTATTTTTTTGGCGGAAGTCCGTTTTGACGACTCGTTCATGACCGTATCGTCATTCTGAGAATATTTAATTCTGCACTTTTTGTCATCCAAGTTCGTTTCGGTATCATTTTGTTGAGTTTCGTGTTCTTTAGCGGCTTTTCCGCACTTGAGTTCGATTCTTGCGAATCTCGTCCGAAACTGTCGTTTCGAGTTTCGAGTAAGTTCATTTAATGTTATTATTCATGTTGTGAGCTTTGGCTTGGTGTTTCGATCGTGTATCGTGTATTTCAGACGTTTTGGGCCATTTTCGTAATTTCCCAAAGTTTGGGGTAATTACTTTCGGTAGTCGAAATTCGAGCCTTCGGGTGGTCGGAATCGTGTGTTCTCTTAACGCTTGGATGCGTCTTTGCGAGTACGTCGTAACCATATCTTCGATTCGTATTCAGGTTCGGGTTTCGGGGTCGTCGGGCCGTTGGAGTGGCCACGGCCGGAGCCGGGCCTGGCCTGGCCGAGTTACGGCCGTAAGGTGCCGGTTACGGCCGTACGTGCTCGGCAGGCATGGCCTGACGAATGCCGGTTACCTCCGTAAGGTCCGAGAGTTACGGCCGTACGGGTGCTGTGCGGCCGTGGCGAATGCGGTTACGGCCAGTAAGGACTGCAAGATGCGGCGTAAGTCTTAGAGTTACGGCCGTAAGTCCCTGTCGGTTACGGCCGTAAGCGATCGGCTGGGGCTGGGCGGGTTTTGACGAATGCCGGTTACGGCCGTAAGTCCCTGCCGGTTACGGCCGTAACCCGGTCGGCCATATATAGGCTGTGACCGGCCAAACCCTCATTTTTCATCATTTCTTCACCCGGGTGCGGCTGGCGACGGGAAAAATCGGGAAATGGAGTTTTTGGTCGATTCCACTCGATTTCTAAGCGTTTTTGAGGATCCTTATCGATTATATCAACATCAAATCAGTGTTCTTCGTCGGATCGAGGTAATTTCTTGAAATCTCCTAAAATTTGATTTTTCGAGATTCTTCTTGATTTTCATTGTTCGTCCGAATTTGATGAATCGGTTGATGTTAGTAAACATTGTTAATCGTGTTCTATGGATTGTATATCCATATTTTCGATTCGTTCAACCCGATTGATGATTCTTAGGCTCTTGAGGAACTTTGAACATTTAGTGTTTGATTAAATGCCTCAAAGAGTTTCTTTCGGTCGTTATGATGATTTCGATTGATATTGTGTTATTGAATGAATTGTATTTCATTCAAGGTGGTTCGAGTACTTGTGTTTATCGGAGGACGCCGTTCGTTGTTCGTGGAAGGAATTCATCGCCTTCGGTTGAGGCAAGTTTTATACTTATACTAGTCAATGAGATTAATGTTATCATATATGTGTATGAATGTGTTGTATCATTCCGAGACTTAGTCTCTTCATGAATTCATTGATATTAAGAGATCGTTCGATATGATACCTTTCGGCAATTATGCCAAATGTTTTTATTGTTCGTTAATGGCCGGTTCAAGGCATTGTGATACTCGTTGTTAATGTTATTATCGATCACCGGTTCGCGGTATCGATGTATCGATCGTTGTTGTTGATATTAATGTCGATTTAAGGCGTCGTTGTAATCATTGCTATTAATGTTGGAGTTTTGTCCTTGAAGTTGTTTTGGCCGATTAAAGGCGTTGACGTATTCATTTCTCTTCTTCGTTGTCGGTAACCGATTAAAGGTGCCGAGGCATCCTTCGTATCATTGTTATCGATTGGCCGTTCTCAGGCAAATCGAAGTGTTCAATCATTCATCGTATCATTGTCATCGATTAGCCGTCCTAAGGCAATCGAGGTGCTCAATCATTCGTTGTATCATTGTTATCGATCGGCTATTTTAAGGCAATCAAGGTATTGAATCATCCGCTGCATCATTGTTATCGGTTGGCCATTCTAAGGCCATCGAGGTATTGAATTGGGGATATCGAGGATAGTTCCCATCCGTTGTGTCGTTGTTATCGATTGACCATTCTAAGGTAATCGAGGTATTGAATTGGGACCGCCGAGGACAGTACCCATCCATGAGTCATTGTTGTCGTGTTGACCGACTCAAAGCAGCACACTATCATTCTCGTGAATTCAGTAATCTTGGGATCATTGCCGTTTGTGATTAATTATGTTTGGAGGCTAGTCTCGGCCATTAGATGGTTTCATTGTGATACGGCTTCGTGTCGTGGCTTCGGCCCTAATTGTGATACGGCCGTCTTGTGGCCGGCCCCGATTGTGATACGGCCGTGCGTGGCTTCGGCCCCGATTGTGATACGGCCGTGCGTGGCCCGGCCCTAATTGTGATACGGCCGTGCGTGGCCGGCCCTAATTGTGATACGGCCGTGCGTGGCCGGACCTAATTATGATACGGCCGTGCGTGGCCGGACCTAATTATGATACGGCCGTGCGTGGCCGCCCTAATTGTGATACGGCTTCATGCCGTGGCCCGGCCCTAATTATGATACGGCCGTGCGTGGCCCGCCCTAATTGTGATACGGCCGTGCGTGGCCCGGCCCTAATTGTGATACGGCCGTGCGTGGCCGCCCTAATTGTGATACGGCCGTGCGTGGCTTCGCCCTAATTATGATACGGCCGTGCCGTGGCCGGGCCCATTGTGATACGGCCGTGCCGTGGCTTCGCCCTAATTGTGATACGGCCGTGCGTGGCCCGGCCCTAATTGTGATACGGCCGTGCGTGGCCGGCCCTAATTGTGATACGGCCGTGCGTGGCCGGCTCTAATTGTGATACGGCCGTGCCGTGGCCCTAATGGTGATACGGCCGTGCGTGGCTTTGCCCTAATCGATAATGACGGGCTGTTTTGGCTTCATGTGATTGTGATATTTGACAGCTTCGTCTGAGTGGCTTTCAGGCCTTTGTGATTGTCTTGGTAAATTCATTGAAGCCCTCGGGCATTGTGATTCATAAGTAATTCAGTTCTGGTTTGGTTCATGTCGTGTAATTCATTGTGGTACTCTGTGATTATGATTCGCCGTTGGGCACTTATGTTCTAACCTATTGAACAGGTATTAATAGTATGCCGTGGGCATAGTATTTCGCGAATGCTCGGTTCTTACATTGGGTTGTAAGCATCTCGTATTATTATTATCATTATACCGTTTCATTCTGCCTTTAGATGCATATCATGTTATACATGTATTTGATGTTCATTATCTGGATGACTGACCCCGTGGGGGCGGAACATGTTTTCATGTTTTAGGTTCTTGCGAGGAGAGAGTTGAGACACAGGGGCATGATGATGGCGACGAGGAATTCGAGCGATACTAATCAGAGTTATTCATGTTTGTCAGTCAGTTGGAGTGTTCTCCAGTTTGCCAGTCATTGTCATTACGTATTACCCGAGCAGATGCTCGTGTATGTTGTTGTATTTTTATTTTTGGCCATGTAGGCCCATCGTTGTCGTTGAAATTTCTTATCGGAATATTGTGTCGGATATCATGGTGGGGACTGTGATCTTCCTTGTTGGTTAATTTTAATGTAGTTTAGTCATGTTCGCCTGGTGGATCTTCCGGCGTGGAGTCCACGGCACTGTAATAACCCAATGGGATTTGGGGATGTTACAGAAGATGGTACCAGAGAGCTTTTGGGTTGTGAGATACCCTGATATGTGAGTTATGTGGCTCTACCGACGCGGTAGTAGTGGGATTGTCAGGTTATGACAATCTAGTCAGTCAGGTTTTGTTAGTCGTAATATTAGTACGACTGCACGACTCATTCAATCATCAAGTCGTCGTCAGTGAAGACTAGTATCGCGAGACCTCGAAGCTTCGTATGACCTGTGTAAGGACTCGGTTCTATTTATGTTCATATATTCATCATGTCATTAATTATTCATGCTTTGTTGAAACATATATGTGATATTAGTGTTATGATTGATTCATGACTAATTGTTTTTTAGCACGTGTGACTTGTGTAAGCGTTAAGGATCAACTCATTCATCAGTTGATAATCCTCAATCATCATTTTGATCTTGTCGATCATGTTAATTCATTCATCACTCAGTTAATTCATTCATCATTCAGTCAATCTCATCGCTCAGTTAATTCATTCATCACTCAGTTAATCTCATTGTTCAGTTAATTCATTCATCACTCAGTTAATCTCATTGTTCAGTTAATTGATTCATCACTTAGTTAATCTCATCGCTCAGTTAATTCATTCATCATTCAGTCAATCTCATCGTTTAGTTAATTCATTCATCACTTAGTTAATCTCATTATTCAGTTAATTCATTCATCACTCAGTTAATCTCATTGTTTAGTTAATTCATTAATCACTCAGTTAATCTCTTCGCTCAATTAATTCATTCATCACTCAGTCAATCTCATTACTCAATTAATTCATTCATCACTCATTCAATCTCATTATTCAGTTAATTCATTCATCACTCAGTCAATCTCATCGCTCAATTAATTCATTCATCACTCAGTCAATCTCATTACTCATGTAATTCATTCATTACTCATCAATCTCATTATTCAGTTAATTCATTCATCACCCAGTCAATCTCATTGCTCAATTAATTCATTCATCACTCAGTCAATCTCATTACTCAATTAATTCATTCATCACTCATTCAATCTCATTGCTCAGGTAATCATTCATCACTTATTCAATCTCATTGCTTAGTTAGTTCATTCATCACTCACTCATTGCTCAGTCAATTCATTAATCATCCAGTCTATCTCATTGTTCAGTTGTTGATCTTGTGGATCGAATTTTCAACCTTGTTAACTTGTTCAAGGTAATCATTTCAGGAATTTCATCAGGTAATCATGTTACCTCATTTGATCTTTCATGCAATCTTATCATATTCCGGTGTCATGTGGACGATCATTTTACCGCATTATTAATGCATTCATTATGTTAGAGCGTGTATGCTCATTGTTATCATTCCGTCTCATAATCATAATGCGATCTTCATACGAGATCTGTAATTATCACGTGACTTTCCCGCCTCGGTATGGAAAGAGCTGTCAGAGGAACATCAGACTCCGACGTCCAAGAGATCGTTTTGTAGTCGTCTTCGTGCTGGGAGAGCATCTTCATCTCAAACGACGAGTTCGACTGTTGTTTACTTTAACTGTGATACAATATGACATCCATCACCGGTTTTGAGCAAGTTAATTCTTGTTCGGTAATAGGATAATCATTCATTTCATTGTCGTTCATTCATTCACATAAGTCATTCATCATATCAATCACGTTGAGACTTATAATTATCAAACTAATTATTCACTTCACGGGGAACATTGGTTCCAATCATTTCATTTGAGCTATCACTCGTTACGTTATCATTTCACCCCGGTGAGTCATTCTTGATCCTTGTTGGATTTCGATTCATTACCATTCATTGTAATCATTCTTGTTCGTGTGTATCTCGTTGATTTTTCCTAGCGGGATATTGCTTCTCCCTACTTGTTTTAAGTTTCGGGAAGAAACTTCTTTTAAGGGGGTAGTATGTAATATCCGCAATTTCGATTTTTTGGTAATTTTCTTTTTTGGCGGAAGTCCGTTTTGATGACTCTCTCATGACCGTATCGTCATTCTGAGAATATTTAATTATGCACTTTTTGTCATCCAAGTTCGTTTCGGTATCATTTTGTTGAGTTCCGTGTTCTTTAGCGGCTTTTCCGCACTTGAGTTTGATTCTTGCGAATCTCGTCCGAAACTGTCGTTTCGAGTTTCTCGTAAGTTCATTTAATGTTATTATTCATGTTGTGAGCTTTGGCTTGGTGTTTCGATCGTGTATCGTATATTTCGGACGTTTTGGGCCATTTTCGTAATTTCCCAAAGTTTGGGGTAATTACTTTCGGTAGTCGAATTTCGAGCCTTCGGGTGGTCGGAATCGTGTGTTCTCTTAACGCTTGGATGCGTCTTTGCGAGTACGTCGTAACCATATCTTCGATTCGTATTCAGGTTCGGGTTTCGGGGTCGTCGGGCCGTCGGAGTGGCCACGGCCGGGGAGGCTGGCCGAGTTACGGCCGTAAGGTGCAGTTACGTCCGTACGTGCTCGGCGAGCATGGCTCGACGAATGCTGTTACGGCCGTAAGGGCCGAGTTCTGGCCGTCTGGTGCCGAGCGGCTTCTGACGAATGCGATTCGGCCGTAAGGACTGTAGATGCGGCCGTAAGTCTTAGAGTTACGGCCGTAAGTCCCTGTCGGTTACGGCCGTAAGTGATCGGCCGGGGCTGGGCGGGTTTTGACGAATGCCGGTTACGGCCGTAAGTCCCTGCCGGTTACGGCCGTAACCCGGTCGGCCATATATAGGCTGTGACCGGCCAAACCCTCATTTTTTCATCATTTCTTCACCCGGGTGCGGCTGGCGACGGGAAAAATCGGGAAATGGAGTTTTTGGTCGATTCCACTCGATTTCTAAGCGTTTTTGAGGATCCTTATCGATTATATCAACATCAAATCATTGTTCTTCGTCGGATCGAGGTAATTTCTTGAAATCTCCTAAAATTTGATTTTTCGAGATTTCTTCTTGATTTTCATTGTTCGTCCGAATTTGATGAATCGGTTGATGTTAGTAAACATTGTTAATCGTGTTCTATGGATTGTATATCCATATTTTCGATTCGTTCAACCCGATTGATGATTCTTAGGCTCTTGAGGAACTTTGAACATTTAGTGTTCGATTAAATGCCTCAAAGAGTTTCTTTCGGTCGTTATGATGATTTCGATTGATATTGTGTTATTGAATGAATTGTATTTCATTCAAGGTGGTTCGAGTACTTGTGTTTATCGGAGGACGCCGTTCGTTGTTCGTGGAAGGAATTCATCGCCTTCGGTTGAGGCAAGTTTTATACTTGTACTAGTCAATGAGATTAATGTTATCATATATGTGTATGAATGTGTTGTATCATTCCGAGACTTAGTCTCTTCATGAATTCATTGATATTAAGAGATCGTTCGATACGATACCTTTCGGCAATTATGCCAAATGTTTTTATTGTTCGTTAATGGCCGGTTCAAGGCATTGTGATACTCGTTGTTAATGTTATTATCGATCACCGGTTCGCGGTATCGATGTATCGATCGTTGTTGTTGATATTAATGTCGATTTAATACGTCGTTGTAATCATTGCTATTAATGTTGGAGTTTTGTCCTTGAAGTTGTTTTGGCCGATTAAAGGCGTTGACGTATTCATTTCTCTTCTTCGTTGTCGGTAACCGATTAAAGGTGCCGAGGCATCCTTCGTATCATTGTTATCGATTGGCCGTTCTCAGGCAAATCGAAGTGTTCAATCATTCATCGTATCATTGTCATCGATTAGCCGTCCTAAGGCAATCGAGGTGCTCAATCATTCGTTGTATCATTGTTATCGATCGGCCGTTTTAAGGCAATCGAGGTATTGAATCATCCGCTGCATCATTGTTATCGGTTGGCCATTCTAAGGCCATCGAGGTATTGAATTGGGGCTATCGAGGATAGTTCCCATCCGTTGTGTCGTTGTTATCGATTGACCATTCTAAGGTAATCGAGGTATTGAATTGGGACCGCCGAGGACGGTACCCATCCATGAGTCATTGTTGTCGTGTTGGCCGACTCAAGACAGCACACTATCATTCTCGTGAATTCGGTAATATTGGGATCATTGCTGTTTGTGATTAATTATGTTTGGAGGCTAGTCTCGGCCATTAGATGGTTTCATTGTGATACAGCTTCGTGCCGTGGCTTCGGCCCTAATTGTGATACGGCTTCATGCCGTGGCTTCGGCCCTGATTGTGATACGGCTTCGCGCCGTGGCTTCGGCCCTAATTGTGATACGGCTTCGTGCCGTGGCTTCGGCCCTAATTATGATACGGCTTCGTGCCGTGGCTTCGGCCCTAATTGTGATACGGCTTCGTGCCGTGGCTTCGGCCCTAATTATGATACGGCTTCGTGCCGTGTCTTCGGCCCTAATTGTGATACGGCCGTGCGTGGCCCGGCCCTAATTGTGAAACGGCTTTGTGCCGTGGCTTCGCCCTAAGCGTGATACGGCTTCATGCGTGGCCGGCCTAATTGTGATACGGCCGTGCGTGGCCCACCTAATTATGATACGGCTTCGTGCGTGGCCCGGCCCTAATTGTGATACGGCCGTGCCGTGGCTTCGCCCTAATTGTGATACGGCTTTGTGCCGTGGCTTCGCCCTAATCGTGATACGGCTTCATGCCGTGGCCCTATTTGTGATACGGCCGTGCCGTGGCTTCGCCCTAATTATGATACGGCCGTGCCGTGGCCCGGCCCTGATTGTGATACGGCTTCGCGCCGTGGCTTCGCCCTAATTGTGATACGGCCGTGCGTGGCCGGCCCTAATTATGATACGGCCGTGCGTGGCTTCGCCCTAATTGTGATACGGCCGTGCGGTGGCCCGGCCCTAATTATGATACGGCCGTGCGTGTCTTCGCCCTAATTGTGATACGGCTTCGTGCCGTGGCTTCGCCCTAATTGTGAAACGGCTTTGTGCCGTGGCCGGCCCTAAGCGTGATACGGCTTCATGCCGTGGCTTCGCCCTAATTGTGATACGGCCGTGCGTGGCTTCGCCCTAATTATGATACGGCTTCGCACCGTGGCTTCGCCCTAATTGTGATACGGCTTCGTGCGTGGCCCTAATTGTGATACGGCTTCGTGCCGTGGCTTCGGCCCTAATGGTGATACGGCTTCGTGCCGTGGCTTCGGCCCTAATCGATAACAGCTTCGGGCTGTTTTGGCTTCATGTGATTGTGATATTTGACAGCTTCGTCTGAGTGGCTTTCAGGCCTTTGTGATTGTCTTGGTAAATTCATTGAAGCCCTCGGGCATTGTGATTCATAAGTAATTCGATTGCTTTGGTTCATGTCGTGTAATTCATTGTGGTACTCTGTGATTATGATTCGCCGTTGGGCACTTATGTTCTAACCTATTGAACAGGTATTAATAGTATGCCGTGGGCATAGTATTTCGCGAATGCTCGGTTCTTACATTGGGTTGTGAGCATCTCGTATTATTATTATCATTGTACCGTTTCATTCTGCCTTTGGATGCATATCATGTTATACATGTATTTGATGTTCATTATCTGGATGACTGACCCCGTGGGGGCGGAACATGTTTTCATGTTTTAGGTGCTTGCGAGGAGAGAGTTGAGACACAGGGGCATGATGATGGCGACGAGGCATTCGAGCGATACTAGTCAGAGTTATTCATGTTTGTCAGTGAGTTGGAGTGTTCTCCAGTTTGCCAGTCATTGTCATTACGTATTACCCGAGCAGATGCTCGTGTATGTTGTTGTATTTTTATTTTTGGCCATGTAGGCCCATTGTTGTCGTTGAAATTCCTTATCGGAATATTGTGTCGGATATCATGGTGGGGACTGTGATCTCCCTTATTGGTTAATTTTAATGTAGTTTAGTCATGTTCGCCTGGTGGATCTCCTGGCATGGGGTCCACGACACTGTAATAACCCAATGGGATTTGGGGGTGTTACAGCTAACACGATGACAGTAACACACGGATAGGCACCGTCCTTAACAGCCCCAATTCAACACCTCGATTGCCTTAGAATGGCCAACCGATAACAATGATGCAGCGGATGATTCCATGAATGATTGAGCGCTTCGATTGGCTTAGAATAGCCAATCGATACGAATGATGCGATGAATGATTGAATACCTCGATTACCTTAGAACGGTCAATCGATAACAATGATATAGTGAGTGATTGAACATTTCGATTTGCCTGAGAACGGCCAATCGATAACAATGATACGAAGGATGCCTCGGCACCTTTAATCGGTGACCGACGACGAAGATGAGAAATAAATACACCAATGCCTTTAATCGGCCAATACAGTTTTAATGACAACCCCAACAGGAATAACAATGATCTCAACGATGTCTTAGATTGACATCAATTTTAACAACAATCGATACATCGATACCGCGAACCGGCTATCGACAATGACATTAATAACGAGTATCACAATGCCTTGAATCGGCCATTAACGAACAATAGTAAACATTTGGCATAGTTTCCGAAAGATATCGTATCAAACGATCTCTTAATATCAATGAATTCATGAAGAGACTAAGTCTCGGAATGATACAACACATTCATACACATATATGATGACATTAATCTCATTGACTAGTACAAGTATAAAACTTGCCTCAAACCGAAGGCGAGAAGGTACTTCCACGATCAACGTCCTTAAATAAATTATCGGCCGCTCGAACAACCTTGAACAACACAAATACCAACAATTCTCTTAATACACGAATCAATCATGATCACAACTAACTCAAAAGTCGATACAACAATACCCGAAACTCATTGGGGCATTTAAACAAACGCGTTGTAAACAATCTCCAATTGTTTACAACCAAAACTGAATTACATCCGAAACCAACTTCCAATGAATGATTCAATCCCACAAAACCTCATGAATATTATCAATAATCCAACAGGAATACTTAAATCGGGATTACAACCACTTCTAGTCGAAAACCCCCAAATTCCAAAGTCAACACCAAGGTGTTCTTGAAAAATTCCTCAATGATTCATAATTTCCAAAAATTACATCAAAGAATCCGTAAGAATACATGTATCCAAGATAGATAATCCATATCTAACATAATCCAACATGAAAGCAAGCTAACTCGAAGAGATTGGGGATAAAACCTTCAAATCCCGAAATTCAAGATTAAATGAAAAATTATCTTGATTTGCAGGGATGAAACTGATTAGATGATGATTAATCCAACTTAAGAGTTTGAAGATGATTCTAGATGATTGCAGCTCGAAAAGATCTTTCCGAATCGCCCAAGCTCGTCCGAAAATGGTTGAGAAATGAAGAAATGACGAAGGTTGGACTGAACTGTCTTATTTATACTATCCCAGCTTAGCGCACGCTATGACCTGATATTTAGCGTGCGCTAGCGGTTTAGTGGGCAGTCCAGTGAGCTCTGAAATGCCTCGTTAGCGTGCGCTACGAATTGGTAGCGTGCGCTAACACCTTACCGATAGCGTGCATTATCCCAGATTGTTAGCGTGCGCTAACTGATGTCTGATATTCAAAATCAAGTCCGTAACCTCATCGTCCTTCCGCTTGCACGCGTTAGCGTGCGCTACTAATGTGACTTAGCGTGCGTTACCAGCACAATTAGCGTACGCTACTTACCACTCGTAGCGTGTGCTACGAATTTCCCAAATCAGCCCAGTACCTTCTGGACTGTCTGCCCCCACTTGCGCTAGCGTGCGCTAATACTGAATCATAGCGTGCGTTACCTGCACCCCATTAGCGCGCGCTAACCATAATGTGTAGCGTGCGCTACCTCTCAAACTGGAAACTAAAACATGATGATGATGATGATGATGACAATAATCTCGGCTCGATCTCAAATAGTGATGAATGACGAATAGCAACTGATATGCGATTCCAAAGTACGCCGAACAATGGTCACGACTGAATGAACATGAATGATGAATGGATATTACTGAGTGAAAAATTCCGAGTGACGGTTACTGAGTGATGATAAATGAATTCACAACCGGGTATTACATACTCCCCCCCTTAAAAAGAGTTTCGTCCTCGAAACTAAGAGTAAACTATCCATCATGATCTGAAAACAATAATGCCCAAATAGTCCTCGGGACCAAATCAATCGCATGCCCAAGTCCCCAAGACTTGACATCTCGAATCATAGTGAACAATTTCCCAAATTATCACGAAATCTTGAGTACAACGCCAAAGGGACGAATTCTCAACAAATGACCCAAATCTCAAGATTCTCGAATATGATCATAATAAAATAGATCAACAATAAATGATCCATAGTCACGATACATTATTACGGATAGATTTATACAGTCATCCAAAAACAAGGTTACATCTCAAATGTACCCAACATCGATATCCTTCCATATCATCGATCTCCTCTATCTCAACGATTTAAGGTATATCCGAAGATGAACTCGCCGCTAAATATGATCTCAGAAGTTCACGAGAATGAAAGTGACTAAAATGAATGATGAATGATAAATGACTATAAATCCGACAAGGATTAAGAATGACTCACCAAGGTGAATTAATAACGTCATGAGTGATTGTTCAAGTGAAATTATTGGAACCGTTGTTCCTCGTGAATTGAATGATTAGTTTCATGATGACAAGTCTCAACATGATTGATGTATGATTAATGAATTATATGAATGAATGAACGACAACGAAATGAATGATTATACTATTAACGAGAATTAACTTGTCCAAACCGGTGATGAATGTCCTTACCTCTGGCCCTCGAGGCCTGATGGGGTCCCTTGGATGATGCACGGGATGGAGTAACGAAGTCTCTCGAGGCCCTTGAGCTCTCTTGAGATTTACTGGCACTAGAACTCCTGCAGTATTTATGCCGGTGTCCCTGCCTCCCACACAGAAAACAAACAATAGCTGGCACCGTACACCGGGTACTAACGTGACCTGCTGAGTCACAGTTAAAGCAAACAACAGTCGAACTCGTCGCCTGAGAGGAAGATGCTATCCCAGCACGAAGACGACTAGAAAACAACCCCTTAGACGTCGGAGCCCGATGTCCCTCTGAACGAGCCGGCATTCTAGTCCTCTCACCCGAAGAAACTGAAGGATGCTTCTGAGTAAGCTCCTTGATCAAAAGCTCTGCTCCAAGAGCCTTCCCGATGAATTCACTAAGTGAACTACAATTGTGATTGAACAACTGCATCCTCAACTGTGGATTTAGCCTCTTGCTAAAATATTTGATCTTATCCGCCTCAGTACGGATAACTGACGAAGCAAACTGAAGTAGTCCCTGAAACTTCTCAGCAATGACAATAACACCCTCGTCCTCAACGGATTCGGCATTCAAAACCTCTGACAACTTGGCTTCACGAAGTGGAGCCGGATAATACCTCTCTAACATGAGAGTCTTGAACTCACTCCAACCACAATCGTGATCGGCGGGTTTCACAGAAAGCCACCACGAATAAGCACCCTTACTCAAGTAATAAGCCACTACTGCCACTCTACTCTCTTCCGGACATTGAACCATATCGAAGAGTTTATCAAAATGATCAAGGCAATGAACAATATCAGCTCGTTCCGACGAACCCTCAAAAGTAGGCGGCCTCTGACGAGAGATATCACCAACAATCTGATTCACTCCTCCAGTCTGTCCATGAAATGGAACCTGGAATCCCTGTTGCGGTGGACCACGAACCATCGAGGTCTGCATGGTCTCTACCATCCGCGTCATCTGAGTCATCTTGGCCATCATGCCCTGCATAAGTATGAATGGGTCAACCCGAACACCTTCCGAGTGAGATGCATCTCGAGTATGACTCCCTTACAGTGAATGATTATCTGTTGATGAATGAGTAGCCTCGCTATTTGATGAATTAATGATATCCCTCGCGTTCGCGTGGGTATGCACACGAGATCCCGGGTTCCAGCCCGCACCGCGGCCTTTTCCCATGCGCCCTCTGACAGCTCTATCTATACTGAAGTAGGAGAGTCACATGATGATTATAGATCCCGCATGAATATAGCATTATGATTAAGTTACAGAATGATAATAATGAGCATACACGCTCTAACACGATGAATGCATTAATGATGCAATGAAATGATCGTCGGCATGACGCCAGAATATGATAAGATCGCATGAAAAAATCAAGTGTGTTAACACGATTATTTGATGAAATTCTTGAAATGATTATCTTGAACAAGTTAATAAGGTTGAAAATGCATTTTACAAGATCAGCTGGGATTGAGTGAGTGATGAATGAATTAATTGAGGAATGAGATTGACTGAGTGATGATGAATTAACTGAATAATGAGATTGACTGAGTGATGAATGAATTAACTGAGTCATGAGATTGACTGAGTGATGAATGAGTTAACTGAGTCATGAGATTGACTGAGTGATGAATGAATTAACTGAGTCATGAGATTGACTGAGTGATGAATGAATTAACTGAGTCATGAGATTGACTGAGTGATGAATGAATTAACCGAGTCATGAGATTGACTGAGTGATGAATGAATTAACCGAGTCATGAGATTGACTGAGTGATGAATGAATTAATTGAGTCATGAGGTTGACTGAGTGATGCATCAATTAACATGATCGACAAGATCGAAATGATGATTGAGGATTATTAACTGATGAATGAGTTGATCCTTAACGCTTACAGAAGTCACACGTGCTCCAAACCAATTAGTCATGAATCAATCATAACACTAATATCACATATAGGTTTCAACAAAGCATGAATAATTAATGACATGATGAATGTATGAACATAAAGAGAATCGAGTCCTTACACAGGTCATACGAAGCTTCGAGGTCTCACGATACTAGTCTTCACTGACGACGACTCGATGAATGAATGACTCGTGCAGTCGTACAAATTTCACGGCTCACAAAACCCGACTGTCCAGATTGTCATAACCTGACAGTCCCATTACTACCGCATCGGTAGAGCCACATAACTCACATATCAGGGTATCTCACAACCCAAAATCTCTGATACCATCTTCTGTAACACCCCCAAATCCCATTGGGTTATTACAGTGCCGTGGACCCCACACCCGGAGATCCACCAGGCGAACATGACTAAAATACATTAAAATTAACCAACAAGGGAGATCACAGTCCCTACCATGATATCCGACACAATATTCCGATAAGGAATTTCAATGACAACGATGGTCCTATATGGCCAAAATAAAAATACAACAACATCCACGAGCATCTGCTCGGGTAATACATAATGACAATGACTGACAAACTGGAGAGCACTCCAACTGACTGACCAACATGAACAACTCGGACTAGTATCGCTCGAATGCTTCGTCGCCATCATCATGCCCCTGTGTCTCAAATCTCTCCTCGCAAGCACCTAAAACATGAAAACATGTTCCGCCCCCACGGGGTCAGTCATCCAGATAATGAACATCAAATACACGTATAACATGATATGCATCCAAAGGCAGAATGAAACGGTACAATGATAATAATAATACGAGATGCTCACAACCCAATGTAAGAACCGAGCATTCATGAAACACTATGCCCACGGCATACTATTAATACCTGTTCGACAGGTTAGAACGTAAATGCCCAATGGCGAATCATAATTATAGAACACCACAATGAATTACACGAATATGAACCAAAACAAAACTGAATTAATTATGAATTACAATGCCCGAAGGCTCCAATGAAATTATCGAGACAAACACAACGGCCTGACAGCCACTCATACGAAGCTGTCAAATATCACAATCACCTGAAGCCAAAACACCCCGAAGCTGTATCAATTAGGGCCGAAGCCACGGCACAAAGCCGTATCACAATTAGGGCCGAAGCCACGGCACGAAGCCGTATCAAAATTAGGGCCGAAGCCACGGCACAAAGCCGTATCACAATTAGGGCCGAAGTCACGGCACGAAGCCGTATCACAATTAGGGCCGAAGCCACGACACGAAGCCGTATCACAATTAGGGCCGAAGCCACGGCATGAAGTCGTATCACAATTAGGGCCGAAGCCACGGCACGAAGCCGTATCACAATTAGGACCGAAGCCATGGCACGAAGCCGTATCACAATTAGGGCCGAAGCCGCGGCATGAAGCCGTATCACAATTAATGATAGTGTGCTTCCTTGAGTCGGCCAACACGATGAAAGTAACACACGGATAGGCACCCGATAACAATGATGCAGCGGATGATTCCATGAATGATTGAGCGCTTCGATTGGCTTAGAATGGCCAATTGATACGAATGATGCGATGAATGATTGAATACCTCGATTTCCTTAGAACGGTCAATCGATGACAATGATATAGTGAATGATTGAACATTTCGATTTGCCTGAGAACGGCCAATCGATAACAATGATACGAAGGATGCCTCGGCACCTTTAATCGGTGACCGACGACGAAGATGAGAAATGAATACACCAATGCCTTTAATCGGCCAATACAGTTTTAATGACAACCCCAATAGGAATAACAATGATCTCAACGATGTCTTAGATTGACATCAATATTAACAAAAATCGATACATCGATACCGCGAACCGGCTATCGACAATGACATTAATAACGAGTATCACAATGCCTTGAATCGGCCATTAACGAACAATAGTAAACATTTGGCATAGTTGCCGAAAGGTATCGTATCAAACGATCTCTTAATATCAATGAATTCATGAAGAGACTAAGTCTCGGAATGATACAACACATTCATACACATATATGATGACATTAATCTCATTGACTAGTACAAGTATAAAACTTGCCTCAAACCGAAGCCGAGAATGTACTTCCACGATCAACTTCCTTAATGAAATTATCGGCCGCTCGAACAACCTTGAACAACACAAATACCAACAATTCTCTTAATACACGAATCAAGCATGATCACAACCAACTCAAAAGTCAATACAACAATACCCGAAACTCATTGGGGCATTTAAACAAACGCGTTGTAAACAATCTCCAATTGTTTACAACCAAAACTCAATTACATCCGAAACCAACTTCCAATGAATGATTCAATCCCACAAAACCTCATGAATATTATCAATAATCCAATAGGAATACTTAAATCGGGATTACAACCACTTCTAGTCGAAAACCCCCAAATTCCAAAGTCAACACCGAGGTGTTCTTGAAAAATTCCTCAATGATTCATAATTTCCGAAAATTATATCAAAAAATCCGTAAGAATACATGTATCCAATATACATAATCCATATCTAACATAATCCAACATGAAAGCAAGCTAACTCGAAGAGATCGGGGATAAAACCTTCAAATCCCGAAATTCAAGATTAAATAAAAAATTACCTTGATTTGAAGGGATGAAACTGATTAGATGATGATTAATCCAACTTAAGAGTTTGAAGATGATTTTAGATGATTTCAGCTCGAAAAGATCTTTCCGAATCGCCCAAGCTCATCCGAAAATGGTTGAGAAATGAAGAAATGACGAAGGTTGGACTGAACTGTCTTATTTATAATGTCCCAGCTTAGCGCACGCTATGACCTGATATTTAGAGTGCGCTAGCGGTTTACTGGGCAGTCCAGTGAGCTCTGAAATGCCTCGTTAGCGTGTGCTACGACTTGGTAGCGTGCGCTAACACCTTACCGATAGCGTGCATTATCCCAGATTGTTAGCGTGCGCTAACTGATGTCTAATATTCAAAAACTGATGTCCATAACATACTGTCCTCTGCCTTGCACGAATTAGCGTACGCTACTAATGTGACTTAGCGTGCGTTACCAGCACAATTAGCATACGCTACTTACCACTCGTAGCATGCGCTACGAATTTCCCAAATCAGCCCAGTACCTTCTGGATTGTCTGCCCCACTTGCGCTCGCGTGCGCTAATACTGAATCATAGCGTGCGTTACCTGCACCCCATTAGCGCGCGCTAACCAGAATGTGTAGCGTGCGCTACCTCTCAAACTGAAAATTAAAACATGATGATGATGATGACAATAATATCGGCTTGATCTCAAACAGTGATGAATGACGAATAGCAACTGATATGCGATTCCAAAGTACGCCGAACAATGGTCACGACTGAATGAACATGAATGATGAATGGGTATTACTGAGTAAAAAATTCTGAGTGACAGTTACTGAGTGATGATAAATGAATTCACAACCGGGTATTACAGGTGTCTCCCGAGGAGTTTCATTGTATTCTTCTAAAGTAATACTTCTACCTACTCTGCCTTCCTGAATGAACTCATCTTCCAGGAAGTGTGCTTGTAAATCAACAACGATCTTTCGATCTTCGGGCATGTAGAATAGATATCCCATCGTCCCAGATGGGAATCCAATGAAACGTCCCTTCATAGACCTAGCTTCTAACTTTTCCACCTTAGTCTTCTTGACATAGGCGGGACATCTCCAAATCCTAATGTGATTAAGACTTGGTTTCCTTCCCTCCCACATCTCATGTGGAGTTTTAGGAACGGATTTGGAAGGACATCTGTTCAAGATATACACGGCAGTCAGGAGTGCATACCCCCACAGGTAAATTGGCAAGTCAGTATAGTCCAGCATGGAACGGACAATGTTCAACAGGGTCCGGTTCCTTCTTTCTGACACACCATTTAACAGAGGAGTACCTCGAGGTGTTAGTTGTGAAACTATTCCATGTTCCTTAAGGAACTCGTCAACAGTTGTTAAAAACCGCTCTTAAAAGATCAGTTAACAGCGGTTATTAAATAACCGCTGTTAAAAGAATAACACTTAACAGCGGTTGTTACAAACAACCGCTGTTAAGCTGCACATTTAACAGCGGTTATTTGTAGAACCGCTGTTAAGTATGTTTTTTTTTCTTTTTTTTTTCTTTTAACAACGGGTTTTTGTACAATTTAATAATTTATATAATATATATAAATTATAATTTTTCATATATAATTTAATATGTATGTATTATAATTTTCAATATATAATGCAATATATAATTTTTAATATTGATATATAATAAAATATATTAATATTCAATATAGGAGATTGCTGTTTAATTTTCATGATTAAATTTATTATATAATTATATGTATACATTTGATGTAGTGGATGAGATTGCTATGTGATAATTAGAGCAGGGGCGTTTTTGAAATATTTGAAAAATATTTGTTTGTGATTTTTGGGATGAACTCAGCCTTTTCTTATCGGAATCGGCTCACTTAGAGTGGGGGCATTTTTGAAATATTTGAAAAATATTTGTTTGTGATTTTCGGGATGAACTCAGCCTTTTCTTATCGGAATCGGCTCACTGAGCAAGAGTCACTGCTATGCGGTGTGGTACGTCGTTTTTTGGCCAAAAATGATGTTTAGGCTCTCAATTTTGCGTTTTTCTGTTTTACGGGACCTAATTGCAAATTTTGAAAAGTTTGTGTGCTTGTTATTTAATTGTGTATTGTTAACTCTAGTTTTTCTAGGGTATATATATGCTTCTAAGACTATATTTCGATATTATTGAATGAATAAGAATTTCCTCTAACAGCAGTTGTTTAAAACAACCGTTGTTAATTGTATATATATTGTTGCTACCCAAAATATTATCCGGAGATAGATATTGCTGGAATGGATGGATAGCGAACAAATGCGAGAACACTTCCGTGAGAAAGATAAATAACACAAGATTTGTCGGGGTTGTTAGTCCCGGGCTTGAATGCTCTCGCGAGATATTATTAATACTAATATTCGGGGATACAAGTACTAATGTAAGAATACAATTACAATGAGTGTAAAGATTCTTGTTATCTTAGCTAGTGAGCGTGTAGATTGCCGGAAGAACCAGATGTGATGCTCTGTGAGTTCTTGTAACAAAGGAGGTGAACAGTCGCGGCGGTGAGAGATCGACAGTCTCTCACGGCGAGTATTAGCTGGATGCTTGAGCTCCTGGGCTTATGAATCTCTTGGAATCTGTCTTGTAGAGACTTCCGGCCTCTGCCGATCGTCTTCTAAATGAGGGATTCGGAGAGAGAAGTCCTGAGATGGATTCCGGCGAGACAGCAGGGAGCTTGATGGTATGTGTGTTCTTCTGTTTTTCCGTGAATGAATTCGGAATATAAGTGAATGAGATCTGAACCAATTCGGAACCTTTTTCCAGTAGGAGGAGGCTCTCTATTTATAGGACTTGGATATGCCGGGCGATCGCCTTTGCTGTATTATAATAATCGGGCGATCGTCTTTATACACATGAGCTTGTTCCCTTAAAGTCCGCGGCTGCTGCTGGCAGCCAGCTGTACGGTCCAATGGGGAGCCTGCACGCGTCCTGAGTTGCTATCACGGGTGGTCCCACTGACAACTTTCGGCGCGCCTGTCGATAGGTGAGCTAGGTGACAAGCTGTGGTCAAAGGTCTTGTCTGTCAGCAAAAGATCTTGTCTGTCAGCGCCTTTTGTGGATCTGCACGTGGGTGCTGTTCTGAGATCCAGTCTTTGATGACTTTGACGGGCGATCATCTCTGTTCGGGGTGTAGGCCGATTGTCCTTAGCCGGACACTAGAGTCGATCGCCAGATGCCAAAGGGCGATCGCCTTGGGAGTCGATCGCTAGGTACCTGATGGTGGTCTGGTTTCTTCGATTTGGCGAGCTAGCCATAGTTTGACTGGAGTTGACTTGGTCTCTCGGCCTCATAGTCGATCGCCTGTCGGGATGAATAAATCTTGACACAACATATATAAAAAAACGTTTAACATCGGTTGTTTAAAACAACCGCTGTTAATGTAACATTTAATATATAATTTTAAATATTTATTTATAATAATATACATTCGTAGTCAATATATTATAAATTTTACTGTACATTATAAAATTTAAATTTTCAGCATGGTTATATACAATATACATTATAAATATGTAACATAATTTTTATTACATTATATTATTATTCAATAATAATATAATATCTTAATTAATAATATAAATCATAAAAGTTTAATAATCAATTTCATTAAATTTTTATATAATATATTATAACTTTAATATATATATATATATATATATAATATAATTCTGAAAATATTAATAAACATATATATACAAATAAATGATTAATTGTACACGTATATAAAATAAAACAACAAAAGTATAAGAAATGACTTTGGCTCAATGATTTGATACCAACTCCAGAAAAGTGGAGGTCAGGGGTTCAAATCCCATGTGCACCAAAAATGCACATTTATATGCATAAATGTGCGGGTCGCGAGCGGGCGAGGCAGGCAGGGATGTGCGGGCTGGTCGGGCGGGGATCTGTGCAGGGTAGTTTAATTAATTTTTTTATTTCAATAATTTTAACAGCAGTTGTAAAAGAACCGCTGTTAAAAAAATAATTTTGAAAAAAGAATTATTTAACAGCGGTTTTACTAATAACCGCTGTTAAATTTAACATCGGTTATTAGTAAAAACTGTTGTTAAATTTAACAGCGGTTTTTAAAAAAACCGCTGTTAAATTTAACATCGGCACCTTTAACAGCGGTTCCAGAACCGCTGTTAATATGGCTCCAGAACTGCCGTTAAAGCCCTGTTTTTGTAGTAGTGGGTACAAAGACTTCAAACAAAATTACTGGTGGAGTAATATAAAGCGAGAAGTCGCGGAATTTGTTTTGAGATGTTTAACCTGTCAGCAAGTCAAGATAGAACATCAGTGACCGGCAGGTATGCTGAAACCTCTCCCTATTCCAGAGTGGAAGTGGGAAGATATTTCAATGGACTTCATCACGAGTTTGCCTACGAGTCGTCGTGGCATGAATACAATTTGGGTAATTGTGGATCGTCTAACTCAGTCAGCCCATTTCCTTGAGATTAAGGATACATGGGGTCCCGACAGACTTGCCCAGTTGTTCATCAAAGAAATAGTGAGATTGTATGGTAATTCTAAGAGTATCGTTTCTGATCGTGACGGGCGATTCGTGTCACATTTTTGGAAATCAGTTCATCGTGCTATGGGAACTTAGCTTAATCTCAGCACAGCTTTTCATCCTCAGTCCGACGGACAATTAGAGAGGACTATTCAGACATTGGAGGACATGTTGAGAGCATGTGTCCTCGATTGGAAAGATGATTGGGAAGCCCAACTACCATTGATTGAGTTCACGTATAATAATAGTTGGCATGCTTCGATCAAGATGGCACCTTACGAGGCCTTGTACAGTCATCGTTGTCGATCTCCTTTATGTTGGGATGACTTATCAGAATCAATCGGCACCGAGCCCGATATGCTTATAGCCGCCCGTGAGAAGGTAGCTTTGATCAGGAGTCGTTTGTTGATCACTCAAAGTCGACAAAAATCATACGCAGATAATCGTCGTCGGCCATTAGAGTTCGAGGCGGGTAACCATGTTTTGGTCAAGGTATCCCCGAGTAGAGGTATCATCCGTTTTCGGAAGAGGGGGAAGTTGAGTCCGAGATTCATTGGACCGTTTGAGATTTTGAATCAAGTAGGCGAGCTAGCTTATCGATTGGCCTTACCTCCGGCGTTGAGCCGAATTCATAATGTGTTTCACGTCTCTCAGTTGCGGAAGTATGTTGCCGATCCGAGTCACATACTTCAGTTCGACGAGATCGAGATCGCTGACGATCATTCGTATGAGGAGCGTCCCGTACGAGTCTTAGAGCAACGAATCAAACAGTTGAGGAACAAGACGATTCCTTTGGTTAAAATTCAGTGGTCTAGACACGGAGTCGAAGAGGCTACTTGGGAAACCGAGGATAGTATGCGGGAGAGTTATCCCGAGTTGTTTGACCATTATTTTTGGGGATGAAACTCTTTTAAGGGGGTGTATGTAATACCCGGTTGTAATTCAGTCATTATCATTCAGTAATTATCACTCAGTAATTATTCACTCATTAATGATCATTCATCGTTCATATTCATTCATTGTATTCACCAGTCAGAGTAATTGTATCATGCATCAGTTATCATTTGTCGTCCTACCTGGATGGAGGATCGAACCGTGGTCATCATCATTGTCATCTCCATAATGGACTGTGTGTGAGGAGTAGCGCACGCTACATACTATCTTTAGCGCGCGCTAATTGAGTACGGGTAGCGCACGCTATCTCTCAGTATTAGCGCACGCTAATGTGGTTCAGGCCTGCAGTCCAGAAGGCACTGGACTGCAGTCGAGTTGGTGTAGTGCACGCTACGAATGGTAAGTAGCGCACGCTAGTAAGTTTGGATAGCGCCCGCTAAACGGTCAGTATAGCGCTCGTTAAGGCCGATTAGGCAGAGTCCATTGGGTACTGGACTGATTTTGGAATAATTCCTAGCGCACGCAATGAGTGGATTTTAGTGCACACTGATATTTGGGCGTAGCGCGCGCTATTGCGAGCAGGTCAGAGGACAGGAGGTTCTGGACTTCAGTTACTGAGCATCAGATATTCAGTTAGCGCGCGCTAACACAAGGTTAACACACGCTAAGGTTGTAGCACACGCTACAAAAGGTACGTAGCGCACGCTACCGTTTCGGACAGAGGGTACTGGACTACCCAGAATTCCCGTTAACGCACGCTAAATATCAGGGCTTAGCGTGCGCTAAACTGGAATTACTATATATAGGACAGTCCGGCTCAGATTCATCATTTTCACTTCTCACTTTGATTCCGGGTGATTTTGGGCGATTCGGAGATATCTTTTCGAGTTGCACTCATCCATCATCATCTTCAAGCTTATCATTTAGATTTATCATCATTTCATCCTCTCCAACACATAAAATCAAGGTAATTATTTCTTGGATCTAGAATTTCGGATTTTGGGTTGTTTCCCTCCGATTTCTTTGTGTAAGCTTGGATTGTTGTTGGAATATGTTAGATATGGATTATCTAACTTAAATAAATGTATTCCTACAGATTTATTGATATGTTTTTCGGATTTGATGAACATTTGGAGAATTAATCAAGAACCCTTGATGTTGACTTTGGTTATTTTTGGGGGTTTCCGATTATAGTTGTCGTAACTTCGAGTTGTGGTCTCCTATTGGAATATTGATATCATTGAAGGTGTTTTGTTGGGTTGAACTACTCATTTTGGAGTTGATTTTGATATATTTGGGTTTTGGTTATAATCAAGGGTTGATGTTCGCTAAGTGCTTGTTTGAATGCCTCAATGAGTTTGGATATTGTTGTATCGACCTTTGAGTTAGTCGTAATTCATGCTTGATACGTATATTGAGCAGATCATTGGTAATTGTGTGTTTCAAGGTTGTTCGAGCGACCGACATCTCTTTTAGGACGTTGTTCGAGAAAGGACATTTCAACGCCGGTATTGTGTAAGTAAATTCTTACTCGGTTAAAAGGATATTCATTCCTTACGTTGTTGTTCATTCATACATGTAATTAACTCATAATATATTGTTCATGTCGAGACATGTATTTACCAACTCATCATGTAACTCATGAGGAACGACGGTTCCAAAATCATTTCATTGAAGCTATCACACGTTGTGTCATTATTTCATCTCAGTGAGTCGTTCTTGGTCCTTATGAGATTCTATTCATTACTCCTCACCTTGGTCATTTTTGTTCTGGTGATATTCAGGAATTATATTGCATGGCCGGTCGGCGCATGTGTGGAATTTTAGTCGGGCACACTATGGTGATGTGTATATACGGGACTCCGGACACATTGGACTGTGCGCATGGTAATGTGTATACGCGGGACTCCGGACACATTGGACCGTGAGACTAATTTGGCCAATAGCATGGGTATATGCGGGACTCTGGACACTCGACTACTTGTGCTCCTACGAATTTCATTCGGGCGTACATTGATGCTCATCATTCAACTTAGTTCATTAATTCATTTATGTGATCGTTGTATATTGTTCAACTCTTGAGGATTGTTGTTCTGTGTAACTGACCCCGTTGGGGGATGTTGTTTTCAGGTCATGGCAAGGCTAAGGCACGGGAAGAGAACGTTGACGGCGAGGAGTCCCAGCGATCGTGTTTACTTCATTATATTTCCGCTGCAGACTTCCGTTTGAATTCTCATTTTATTCAGTGTTGTATATTTTATCTTCATATAAAATATACATGTATTCTGTATTATCTTGGGTGTGTTGTAATGAAACTCCTCATCGGAGTAATTTGATTATATAATGTGGTTCGGTACTACAATTATATGCTTTATGTCATTAATTTTCATTCGCCTGGTGGGTCCCAGTTGGTGGTCCACGGCACTGTAATATCCACCTAGTTTGGGATGTTACACCGACACCCGAATACTATTACGACACGGCTCGATCAGACAGCCCCGAATACCTACAATCTCTATGGGAAACAACAACAACACAATCCTGGATCCTGAACATAAACAAATGTTCACCCTCGAAGGGGTTAGCACAACGATGCTAGTACAAGTACCATAACATATTATTCAACATCTCACGAAGAATAATAATAACATAAATGACAAAGAACCAAAGAGTCTTCTCCTGCAAGAAACTCAATAGTAACATACACACATGATAATCACAACATGATATCACAACATACACATGGT
This sequence comes from Orobanche coerulescens, assembly GCA_033398695.1. Classification (NCBI taxonomy): domain Eukaryota; kingdom Viridiplantae; phylum Streptophyta; class Magnoliopsida; order Lamiales; family Orobanchaceae; genus Orobanche; species Orobanche coerulescens. Next base: position 110,023,884 of record CM065815.1, on the reverse strand, counting down.
AATTCCGATGATCCAGCGTTCACTACCTAGACCCCCCGATGATTCCGTCAAACCAACCTGAGGTGGAAAAACCCGTCCGATGATCCAGCGCACGCTAGCATAGATCCTCCGATGATCCCATCGGACCAACACAAGGTGGACATACAATAACGACATACATGTATAACAATATGTATAACATCAATACGTAAAACAATTAAGGTACTTGCCTCGATTCGAAGACAAGAATAATACTCCCACGAATAACAAAATGCTCGAAGGTCGCTCCCTTCGATAAATCAAGTTGCTGCGCCCTTGGTATAGATCCCCATGATGATCCCGTCGGACCAACGCATGGTGGGAAACCCGTCCAGCGATCCAGCGCCCTCAGCATAGATCCCCATGATGATCCCGTCGGACCAACGCATGGTGGACATTCGATCCAGCGCCCTCAGCATAGATCCTCATGATCCCCTCAGATCATTTATACCATAAATCAATCAACTATGCATACATATATGCATTTCAATATGTTCATCAATACGAACAAATAACAACGAATACCACGAGAAATTTCAGAAATACATCTCATATTCAACAACATGAACAAAACCACAAGCATGATCAAAGCTTCAATATAAATCGAACTCGACATATGATACTTGCCTCGGAAATGGCAAGAATGAAATACTCCAACAAACTTCACGCGTCTGTATGTCACCGCCCCACGATCGACCCCTATGCAAGGCTCGCACCTTGGTCAAAAAGAGATACAAGGAACTTAACATACCACTCGTTACTAACATACGCTCACCGAATATTAATATTATGATCGTAAAGTAGTGACACTAGGTTGGTTCATGGTTAGAACACTAGGTAAGAACTGAACCGGGAACGGTAAGGCACTCTATAATGGCTGAACGATCATTTCGAATATGAAGTACCGTTGTTTAAAAGTTCATTGTTTCACAAGGTGTTGAAGGTTTCGTGTTTAATAAGGAAATGAATGTCAAATCCTCATATGATCGGCTATTATGATTCTTCCCCCAATATTACTCAAGATGACAAGCATACTCGAATAATACACAAGGAAAACGACACTACGGTGATTTGGTTAGAGTTCAAGGACCTGGTCGATATTTTACCCTCAAGAACATGGAGAACATTGTCATAACAATTTCTTCTAACATATATGAATTCCTCCAATGGAACATAAAAAGGGATCAGAGAATATAACTGAAATCATGCCTATTACTACGACGAATTAGGGATACTTCATGCTAAGGTTTTCCTCCACAGAGGCTATAACAATACTCTACGTAATGGAAGAAAGACAAGGTATAATCGGGTTCTAAACTTCAAAATATGGTGCTGGACTCAAAAGGTCATTAACTAATCCAATGATTTCCAAAACAAGCTCAAAGTATAGTTAAGAATGTAAGGTCTAGCTTGGTGAATCGTAACATACCTTAAGAGATGCAAGAGTAAAGAAAATCTTCAATAAACTCTTCACCGGAAGCTTGATCACCAACTCACACGGTCTAGGCTTCCCAAAATTGGATGTAGATGATGATATGAGGGATGTGAGGTGAAGGATAGTCTCAAGAACACAAAAATCGGTCAAGGAAAGAGTGGGAAATGAAGTGAGGGTCGGGTTCTATAAATAGATTTCTGGACGTTACGTACGTTATACAATCACCCTTACGTACGTAACAAGCTTAACGTACGTTATACCCTATATTTAGCGTACGTAAACGTTTGACCAGAGTTCACTGGCCTGATTTCGCCATTTCCTTACGTACGTAATAACTCGGGGTTTACGTACGTAATATCCATGTCCTTAGCGTACGTAATACATGGACCATAGCGTACGTAACACCTATGTCCAGGTTCACGCGGAAATCACACGAATCTCCCCCGGCCCCTTCCTCGGCCCCCACACGCCGACCCTTATCCGAACCCAAGTTGACTTAGCTTACGTACGTTAAGAACATCAGATAACGTACGTAATACTGCATCCTTAGCGTACGTTATGGATGTAATATCCGGGGGTAATTTTTTTTTTTTCGTGTTACTATTGAGTTGTACGTATTCTTTTGGAATTGTACAAGTGTTGTTATTTGGACCGATACAATGTATATTGTACTAAAATATTTCGGGATCGAAATATTTCTACTGGTCGTCGGTTTCGTTTCGTCGTTTGGTTGTTGCTTGGCGAGTTTGGAATTTTGGCTAAGTTTATAGCCATAGCGTACGCTACCTGTGTAGCATTACGTACGCTAATTTGTTGCGATTACGTATGTTACGCCCTGAGGTTACGTACGTAATGCGTGATAGGTGGTGGAAAACTGGGCGAGGGTATCTTTGGGGTATCATATATATATATATATATGTAAATATGTCAACTTTTGAGATTCCCCCTCACGTTCCCCCCTCTCACCTTACTCCCTCATGCCATATTATATATATATATATATATATTTATATATATATATAACATCATCACCCTCACATCTCTCTCTCCCTCTCGCCAGCTTTCTCCATCCCTCCCTCATTTTCTTTTTTTTTTTCTCTTCTTCTTCTTCCCGTGCCATCGCCCTCTCTCCCTTCTCTCCATCTCTTTCTTCTTCCGGCGAGGTGGAGCTGTAGGCGGGCAGCGGCTTCTTCGTCTCCGGCGACGACTGAAGTTCGGCGAGGGCAGGCGGCTCACGACCGGAGCTCGGCGGCGGCCTGGTCGGAATTTCCAAACCGGAAGGCTGCAAATCCGGTCGACCTGTTCCGGCATTTTTTTTCTGGAGAGACGGAGCTCAGGCGTCCACCGGTTCTTCATGGTTTCCGGCCATGGACGTTTCTCCATTGTTTCCGGCGACCGGAGGTGGTTTTTGTCCGGAACGGACGGCGGAACGGAGGTTTGACATATTTCCGGCGAGGAGTTGCAGGCGGAGAGTGGTGAAAACCGGCCATGGACGGAAACGGACCGGAGTTGGACGAATTCCGGCGGGTCAATTTTCCGGCGGCCGATTTCCGGTATGGGAGTTCTTTCGGACCTGGCCGATCGGCTCCTTCCTTTGGTTGTTCGAGTGCTTGTGATTGACGGAGGACGCGTTGATTGATTCGTGGTAGGACGTTGATCGTGGAAGGACTTTCTCGCCTTCGGTTTGAGGCAAGTTTTATACTTGTACTGGTCAATGAGATTAATGTTATCATGTATGTGTATGAATGTGTGTATCATTTCGAGACTTGGTCTCTTTATGATTTTGTTGGTGTCAGGGGATTGTTTGATACGATGCCCTTCGGCAAATTATGCCAAATATTATTGTTGCTCGTAAATGGCCGATTTAAGGCATTGCGATACTTGTTGGTAATATTGTTGTCGATAGCCGGTTCACGGTATCGACATATCGATTGTTATTGTTAATTCATGTTCCTTTGAGATATTGTTGTTGATAGCCGGTTCGCGGCATCGACGTATCGATTGTCGTTATTGATTGATGTTCCATCAAGATATTTTTTTTGTGAATCGTCGTTATGGATATCAGTGTTTTTTTTCTATTGATGTCGTTTTGGCCGATTGAAGGCATTGACGTATTCGATTATCATCTTCGTTATCGGTAACCGATTAAAGGTGCCGAGACATCCGTTGTACAATTGTTATCGGTTAACCGTTCTGAAGGTTATCGATATATTGAATTGGGATTATCAAAGATAATTCCCATCCGTTGTATAATTATTATCGATTGTCCGCTCTAACGGTAATCGATATATTGAATTGGGATTATCAAAGATAATTCCCATCCGTTGTATAATTATTATCGATTGTCCGCTCTAACGGTAATCGATATATTGAATTGGGATTATCAAAGATAATTTCCACCCGTTGTCAAAAATATAATTCCCATCCGTTGTATAATTGTTATCGATTGGCCATTCTACGGTAATCGAAGTATTGAATTGGGATTATCAACGATAATTCCCATCCGTTGAATTATTATTGTCGTGTTGACCGATTCAAGGCAGCACACTTGTGAACTCGGTAATTTTGTGATCGTTGAAGGTTGAGGATTTCCCGAACTGTTGTGTTGTGATCGTTGCTCGTGTTAATCGGTCCTTAGGGATTTTGATCCCAGGATGGTTGTTTTGAATATTGTTGGTCGTGTCGATCTTTCATTATTCATATGTCATCGTTCACTTGGTGAGTCGTATGATCCGTATTGGATGTGTTATCCTTTTAGTTTCGTTGTCGTGTTGTATCGTGACATATCCGGAGTCATATCTACGTTCCGATTGGATATTGTGTAGGATGTTTAGCCGGGAACATATATAGTCATGCGTGAATATTTTCCGTGAAAGGATGTGCATACGAGACGTAGTTCGTTGAGGCTAATTAGGTACATTGTCCCACGTATATCCTGGATTCCGTATACGGGGTGGACATGTGCACTGACACATATTCGGATCGGGCGTACTGTGATGTCCATCATTGAGCCATACAATTTTGTTCGTTCATAGTCCATTTAAATGTGTGGATGTGTTCGACGTTTTGTGATTAAGAGTTCATACGCCTGAGGGGTATGTTCGACAGTCATGTTTGTTTCTTTGAGATCTGTATTGTGATGATTTACAGCTTCGGGCTGTTCGGCTTTCAGGCCATCGTGATATTTTGGCGGCTTGGCCGAGGGCTTTCGTGCCATTGTGATGTAACGGTATTTCCGTTTGAGCCTTCGGGCATTGTGATCCTTATTTATTTCAGCGTTGGATTGATTTACCTTCGGGTAATGTATTGTTGTGTTCTATATTGATGATTCGCCATTGGGCACTTATGTTCTAACCTATTGAGCAGGTATTGATCGTATGCCATGGGCATAGTGTTCCACGAATGCTCGATTCTTACTTGGTTTGTGAGCATCTCGTACTACCATTGTTGTCTTGTTTATTACGCCTTTGGATGCATATCATGTTGTGCATGTACTTGATATTCATTATACTGGATGGTGACCCAGTGGGGCGGAACATGTTTTCATGTTTTAGGTACTTGCGAGGAGAGAGTTGAGACACAGGGGCATGACGATGGCGACGAGGCATTCGAGCGATACTAGTCCGAGATATTTTGGTGTTCATGTTGGTCAGACAGTTGGAGTACTCCAATTTTGTTCAGTCGTTGTCATTTTGTATTATCCGAGCAAGGCTCGTGTATGTTGTTGTATTTTATTTTGGCCATGTAGGCCCATCCTTGTCGTTGAAATTCCATATCGGAATAGTATGTCGGACGTCATAGTAGGGTCTGTGATTTCCTATTTTGGACAAGTTGTTGTATTTTATTCGTGTTCGCCTGGTGGATCACCTGGTGTGGGGTCCACGGCACTGTAATGACCCAATGGGATTTGGGGGTGTTACAGAAGATGGTATCAGAGAATTGGGTTGTGAGATACCCTGGCTTGTGTGTTATGTGGCTCTACCAAGGCGGTAGTAGCGGGGCTGTCAGGTTATGACAATCTGGACAGTCGGGTTTTGTGAGTCGTGATAGTTGGACGACTGTATGAGTCATTCTTTCATTGAGTCGTCGTCAGTGAAGACTAGTATCGCAAGACCTCGAAGCTTCGTATGACCTGTGTAAGGACTCTATTCTCTTTTATGTGCATACATTCATTATGTCATTGATTAAACCTGTTTTGTTGACACTTGTATGTGACGATCGGGTGCAATTTATTATGATTATTTGCTTTGGAGCGTGTGGGCTCTGTATCGGCTATGATTAGCGCGATCGATGTGATCGTTTATCTGTTGAGTATGTATACTCGTGTTTTGCGTTGACCTAGCATTCTGGCCGTTGAGGCGTATTTGAGCTGTGGTCATGATTGAACGTTATTCTTTCAGTATGGAAAGAGGACGTGACAGAGGGGGTAGAGGCTGCAGCGTGGGCCGACACCCGAAACCTCGTACCAATAATTTGGTGGCTGATGAATCATTTTCGGAGTTGTGCTCGAGAACCCACCGATCGTGATTGTGTTTGGATCGAGTTCAAGACTCTCATGTTAGAGAGGTATTATCCGGCTCCACTTCGTGAAGCCAAGTTGCCGGAGGTTTTGAACCCCGGATCCGTCGAGGACGAGGGTGTTATTGTTATTGCTGAGAAGTTTCAAGGACTTCATCAGTTTACTTCATCTGTTATCTGTACTGAGGCGGATATGATCAAGTATTTTAACAAGAGGTTGAACCCGCCGTTGAGAATGCATTTATTCAATCACAATTGTAGTTCACTTGGCGAATTCATCGAGAAGGCTCTTGGAGCAGAGCTTTCGATCGAGGAGCTTACTCAGAAGGATCCTTCAGTATCTTCTGGTGAGAGGACTAGGATGCCGATTCGTTCAGAGGGACATCGAGCTCCGACGTCCAAGAGGTCATTTTCTAGTCAGGCTTCGTGCTGGGAAAGCATCTTCTTCTCAGGCGCCGAGTTCGACTAATTATTTGTTTTAACTGTGATTCAGCGGGGCATGTGAGTACTTGATGTACGGTGCCAGCTATTATTTATTTTCTGTGTGGGAGGCAGGGACACCTTCAGAATACTGCAGGAGTTCTAGTGCCAGTAGGTCTCGAGAGAGCTCATGGGCCTCGAGAGATTTTGTTACTTCAGTCCGTACTTCATCCAAGGGGTCATATCGGGCTTCGGGAGCCAAAGGTATGGACACCCGAGGGGAAGTAGCGAGTTCAGATTAGGGTCTTCCTCGAGTCGATGAGATCGAGGAGCTCGATGATCTGGAGGATGTTGATTTCGGGTACATTTGAGATGTAACCTTGATTTGTATTTTCCTTGTATTTCGGATTGATGTTTGACTCGGTCTGTATTTTAATATTGCGGTTATGAACCATCTATTATTGATCTATCTTGTTATCATTGTATCTGAGAATCTTGACACTTGAGTCATTTGATGTGATTTTCTTTCCTTTTGATACTGTACCCGAGATTTTTGTGATGATCTGGGTAATCGTTCATTGTGATTCGAGACGTCAAGTCGTGAGGACTTAGGCGTGCGTTCGATATAGTCCCGAGGACTATGTCTCTGTTGTTATTTTCTTTTGTGGTGCGAGTCCGTGATTGCATGGGCGTCCGATGCTGATGAGAACGGGGGAGTGTACACCGATGATCGTAGACATGTACAATGGGCGGCTCCCGCGGGATGTGTACGCCGGTGTTACGAGTCTTGCGGGTGGTGCGACTTCCTGGCTGGTCTCTGGCGGAGGAGTCATGATTCGGCTAATCTCGCACTTGATTGAGTGTCTTTATCACTTGATTTTTTTCGCCTTGTTCAGGCAGAGGAGACGTGGGGACCCGTGGGGTCGGCCCAGTTGCTTAGGCGGAATTGCTCGTATTGAGGAGTATTCCTGGAGATGTTGTTTTCTTATCCTGATGAATAGTCCGTGCCCCGACTTGTGCATCCTGAGTTTCGGGGACGAAACTCTTTTTAAGGGGGGGAGTATGTAATATCCGGGGGTAATTTTTTTTTTTCGTGTTACTGTTGAGTTGTACGTATTCTTTTCGAATTGTACAAGTGTTGTTATTTGGACCGATACAATTTATATTGTACTAGAATATTTCGGGATCGAAATATTTCTACTGGTCGTCGGTTTCGTTTCGTCGTTTGGTTGTTGCTTGGCGAGTTTGGAATTTTGGCTAAGTTTATAGCCATAGCGTACGCTACCTGTGTAGCATTACGTACGCTAATTTGTTGCGATTACGTACGTTACGCCCTGAGGTTACGTACGTAATGCGTGATAGGTGGTGGGAAACTTCCTCGTGGTCAACTTTCGGGGCGAGGGTATCTTTGGGGTATCATATATATATATATATATATATATATATATATATATATATATATATATATATATGTAAATATGTCAACTCTTCAGATTCCCCCTCACGTTCCCCCCTCTCACCTTACTCCCTCATGCCATATTATATATATATATATATATATATATAAAACATCATCACCCTCACATCTCTCTCTCCCTCTCGCCAGCTTTCTCCATCCCTCCCTCATTTTCTTTTTTTTCTCTTCTTCTTCTTCCCGTGCCATCGCCCTCTCTCCCTTCTCTCCATCTCTTTCTTCTTCCGGCGAGGTGGAGCTGTAGGCGGGCAGCGGCTTCTTCATCTCCGGCGACGACTGAAGTTCGGCGACGGCAGGCGGCTCACGACCGGAGCTCGGCGGCGGCCTGGTCGGAATTTTCAAACCGGAAGGCTGCAAATCCGGTCGACCTGTTCCGGCATTTTTTTTCTGGAGAGACGGAGCTCAGGCGTCCACCGGTTCTTCATGGTTTCCGGCCATGGACGTTTCTCCATTGTTTCCGGCGACCGGAGGTGGTTTTTGTCCGGAACGGACGGCGGAACGGAGGTTTGACATATTTCCGGCGAGGAGTTGCAGGCGGAGAGTGGTGAAAACCGGCCATGGACGGAAACGGACCGGAGTTGGACGAATTCCGGCAGGTCAATTTTCCGGCGGCCGATTTCCGGTATGGGAGTTCTTTCGGACCTGGCCGATCGGCTCCTTCCTCTGGTTGTTCGAGTGCTTGTGATTAACGGAGGACGCGTTGATTGATTCGTGGTAGGACGTTGATCGTGGAAGGACTTTCTCGCCTTCGGTTTGAGGCAAGTTTTATACTTGTACTGGTCAATGAGATTAATGTTATCATGTATGTGTATGAATGTGTGTATCATTTCGAGACTTGGTCTCTTTATGATTTTGTTGGTATCAGGGGATTGTTTGATACGATGCCCTTCGGCAAATTATGCCAAATATTATTGTTGCTCGTAAATGGCCGATTTAAGGCATTGCGATACTTGTTGGTAATATTGTTGTCGATAGCCGGTTCGCGGTATCGACATATCGATAGTTATTGTTAATTGATGTTCCTTTGAGATATTGTTGTTGATAGCCGGTTCGCGGCATCGACGTATCGATTGTCGTCATTGATTGATGTTCCATCAAGATATTTTTTTTGTGAATCGTCGTTATTGATATCAGTGTTTTTTTTCTATTGATGTCGTTTTGGCCGATTGAAGGCATTGACGTATTCGATTATCATCTTCGTTATCGGTAACCGATTAAAGGTGCCGAGACATCCGTTGTACAATTGTTATCGGTTAACCGTTCTGAAGGTTATTGATATATTGAATTGGGATTATCAAAGATAATTCCCATCCGTTGTATAATTATTATCGATTGTCCGCTCTAACGGTAATCGAGATATTGAATTGGGATTATTAAAGATAATTCCCATCCGTTGTATAATTATTATCGATTGTCCGCTCTAACGGTAATCGATATATTGAATTGGGATTATCAAAGATAAGTTCCACCCGTTATCAAAAAGATAATTCCCATCTGTTGTATAATTGTTATCGATTGTCCATTCTACGGTAATCGGAGTATTGAATTGGGATTATCAACGATAATTCCCATCCGTTGAATTATTATTGTCGTGTTGACCGATTCAAGGCAGCACACTTGTGAACTCGGTAATTTTGTGATCGTTGAAGGTTGAGGATTTCCCGAACTATTGTGTTGTGATCGTTGCTCGTGTTAATCGGTCCTTAGGGATTTTGATCCCAGGATGGTTGTTTTGAATATTGTTGGTCGTGTCGATCTTTCATTATTCATATGTCATCGTTCACTTGGTGAGTCGTATGATCCGTATTGGATGTGTTATCCTTTGAGTTTCGTTGTCATGTTGTATCGTGACATATCCGGAGTCATATCTACGTTCCGATTGGATATTGTGTAGGATTTTTAGCCGGGCACATATATAGTCATGCGTGAATATTTTCTGTGAAAGGCTGTGCACACGAGACGTAGTTCGTTGAGGCTAATTAGGTACATTATCCCACGTATATCCTGGATTCCGTATACGGGGTGGACATGTGCACTGACACATATTCGGATCGGGCGTACTGTGATGTCCATCATTGAGCCATACAATTTTGTTCGTTCATAGTCCATTTAAATGTGTGGATGTGTTCGACGTTTTGTGATTAAGAGTTCATACGCCGAGGGTATGTTCGATATCATGTTTGTTTCTTTGAGATCGTATTGTGATGATTTACGGCTTCGGCCATTCGGCTTTCGTGCCATCGTGATATTTTGGCGGCTTAATTTGAGGGCTTTCAGGCCATTGTGATGTAACGGTATTTCCGTTTGAGCCTTCGGGCATTGTGATCCTTATTTATTTCAGCGTTGGATTGATTTACCTTCGGGTAATGTATTGTTGTGTTCTATATTGATGATTCGCCGTTGGGCACTTATGTTCTAACCTATTGAGCAGGTATTGATCGTATGCCATGGGCATAGTGTTCCACGAATGCTCGATTCTTACTTGGTTTGTGAGCATCTCGTACTACCATTGTTGTACTGTTTATTCTGCCTTTGGATGCATATCATGTTGTGCATGTACTTGATATTCATTATACTGGATGGCTGACCCCGTGGGGGCGGAACATGTTTTCATGTTTTAGGTACTTGCGAGGAGAGAGTTGAGACACATGGGGCATGACGATGGCGACGAGGCATTCGAGCGATACTAGTCCGAGATATTTTGGTGTTCATGTTGGTCAGACAGTTGGAGTACTCCAATTTTGTTCAGTCGTTGTCATTTTGTATTATCCGAGCAAGGCTCGTGTATGTTGTTGTATTTTATTTTGGCCATGTAGGCCCATCCTTGTCGTTGAAATTCCATATCGGAATAGTATGTCGGACGTCATAGTAGGGTCTGTGATTTCCTATTTCGGACAGGTTGTTGTATTTTATTCGTGTTCGCCTGGTGGATCACCTAGTGTGGGGTCCACGGTACTGTAATGACCCAATGGGATTTGGGGGTGTTACAATGGACGCCTGTTAACGTACGTAAGTACGTGCAGAATCATGCATGCAAAGTTGAAGATATATATAAAAACATAAGGATACAAATACGGGAAACCAACTACGATTATAACATCATGAAGTCGAGATCATACAAGGTCGAGTACAAGGTAAATACACCATTTATCCGGGCATTACAGCTTCTGCCTATATCGAAGGAGTAAGAGTGTTGGGAATAATTCCAAAACCTCTGTCTGAAAGTAAAATCTCTAGGTCAACTATTGGAGATGAGTTTAGATCTGTAAATATGCAAGATCGCATAACTCACATGATAAATAATTCTGGCGCCTTTATCACCCTTCCCGGTGGTTTTGGCACCCTTGAGGAACTTTTTCATGTGGTTACCAGAGCCCAACTAAATGTTCATCAAAAACCAATAGGTCTGTTTAATGTCAATGGTTTCTTTGATTGTTTACTATCTTTCATCGACTACTTTGCTGAAAAGGGTTTTATTTCCGAGCGTGCTAAACGAATAATAGTCATTGCAACAACACCAGAAGAACTAATCAAAAAACTTAATGAATTTGTTCCTCAACCAGATCCAGCACTAGCTAAAATTGTCTGGATGAAAGATTTTACCGTGAGAAAACAAAAAGTAGATTCATTCCTCTCCCTTTGATAACCCATGTCGGACCTCTTGTATTTTTACTTTCTGTCGTGTGTAATAATCGTGCTAAATGGTGGCAGCTTAAGGAGTTTCTTCTTGATCTCTTGACGCGCATCTATTCGCAATTTATGTATTGTTATTGCTGTAATTTTTATTGTGTGTTTTTTATAAAAGCATTGATGGCAGCGTAAGGCGACTCTTCGGACTTTCTTGATGCGCATCTTAAAAATTGTGTTATACTTACGAGTATATTTTATTTTCTTTTGTTGTTTGCCTCGTATATTTATTCTCTTGCAGATTCTAAAAGGCGTTAGCTCATGCATAAACTTTCTTAACAGGGAGTATTCTGCTTTTATGCATTGCTTTTTAATTTATTTTAAACCGAGGACAGTTTTATTTTCAAGTTTGGGGGTGGTATGTTTTAATTTGGTGTGTTGGTATTTTGGTGTGTTATATTTGCCTTAATTTTTTCATTTTTTTTAATATATATATATATATATATATATAGTATTTTGATTTATGAGATTTCTAGATCTGGCCATAACACCAATAAATTAGCTATACAAGTTTCTAAAATCGTTTTAAATCGGTTAAAAAATTGTATATTCCAAAATTTTTGAGCCTTAATCTCTCTTTCCAAGCCCATATAAAATTGAGTCATTCGTTACCTTGAGAAAAGAAGAATCAGTCGGTTGATGAAAAATAGAACTGAAATTTACTTAATTTGTGGAGTTTTTGATTTTTCATACTTAACTAATAAATGATTTTCTGCAAAAATTCTATTCCCTAAAAAAAAGGAGTCATTGGTGAAAAGAGCTACACGTTAGCAAATAACGGTGTGAAAGCTATCACCTAAAAAAATGACGAAAAGGAGAAGTGTTGAGCAGCAACAGCTGTCTAATTTTGGGGGTCTTAAAATTTTGCGAAAAATAAAGGACTAACCATTGTTGGTGCGTAGCTGCCGTCTCACAGAAAATTGGTGAAAAGAGCTGCACGTTAGCAAATAACGGTGTGAAAGCTATCACCTTTTGAAAAAATAAGATAGAAATTGTGTTGGTGAAAAGAGCTACACATTAGCAAATAACGGTGTGAAAGCTATCACTAAAAGGGATGTTGTTTATGAGCAGATTTGAATTAATTAGCGGCTGAATTTCAATACACTCAATTTCGTAAAAAAAATCACAATATTTGATGACGCCAATGAAATTCTTCTTCATATTGAGTCGAACGAGTGATCGAGAGCAACCATTAAAGGGAGTCGTGTGTATCACGAGTGGGAAAGAAATAATCAACCTTTTGGGGGGAAAACCTTGAATTTGGAATTACAAAATAAAAACCGTGTTTTAACTTCAAAATCATTAGTAGATTTATTTTGAATCTTGATTCATTTATATCTACTGTATAAAGCTGGTTGTTGTGTATTAATGGCATTTTGATCTCCTTTTTCTCTTTATATATAATTATTTTTAATTTATGTGTGTATTAATTTTCTTATTTTTGTCTTATTTTTATATTTATTTTTGGAGCGTGAATAATATAGAGTCTTGCTCGGGACTAGCAAGAATTCAAGTTTGGGGGTGTGATAAGTGTCAGTTTTATACACTTATCCATGGTTTGTATCGATAAATATCACCCATAATTGAGCTAGTCTACTCGTTTTTTGCTCTTAATTAATTAGTTTTTAATAATTTTATTTTTATCGGATGATGATGTAAATCTAGTCTTAATCGGATTGAATAACTGATTTACTCAAGAAATAACATGTTTATTAAATATTCTCTTTGTTTAATTTTGATATATTCATGTTGTAGGGCTTTCCGAGATGAATTCGGCAGTCTTTCCGGATTCAAAATCAGAGTTATATATCAAAAGTTATCATCCGAAGAAGATTTGGGGCAAAAACGCAAAGTCTGAGAAATTCTGGGCTGAAAACGTAACTTTCAAAGCAACCAGTGAGCACATTGACGAAGCCAAGTTATGGCCATAACTTCTGAATGTTACGGCCGTAAGACATCCTTGTTACGACCGTAACTCCTTAATGTTACGGCCGTCACTCTTGATAGATTGTTAAAATTTGTCTAATTTTTTATACTTTTTGTGTATCATTGAGGGGATGGCTGGCATTGATCCGATCTATTATAACAATGCTGGAGTTTTGGAGCTATTAGATGACTTTAGGTGTATAAATAGATCCCTTAGATCCTTCATCATTCATCATTCATCATATAATTTTTTACTTTTTGTAAACTTTTCTTTTTGTGTGAAGAACACATTTGTGTTCTTGAGTGATTTGTGTAAGTGTGGTATAGCATATGTTGTTCAGAGAGTTTATTGCTTCTTTCTCCTTTATCTACTAAGGGAGTGAGGATCAATTCTTTCTCTTGATTCAACTAATAATGACCACCAAAGCTTGTATTATGTATATTAAACCCTTCATGGGCTAAGTTACCTTTAGTTGGGATTATAAACAAGGTTAGTCATGTTATTTATGTTTCTATAAAGATCTATTGTGAATTACTTATTATTGTGTGTGATTTTCATTGTTTTAACAATCTTTATTTATTTGGCCAATAAATGACGATATTTATGGTCTTCATATGTTTCGAAAGAAAATATGTTTGATTAGATCAAATGATCTTCACTCTAAGTTGTTCTAGGGGATAGAAATATACCTCTAGACCTTAGATGATTCTTTGAGTTAGTTTCATAAATCCTAATGCTATATATTGAAGCCAATCAACATAGAAATATAGTGGATTGATTCAATATGTAAGGGGCATTTTATAGTTCGAAAGAGAAACCGTCTTTTTAAGGAAAATCGAATCTACACAACATAATAAGTAAATTCATCTTATGAACTTCTATACATCTTCTATAACTAATGACGAACTAAGTTTGTAATCCCAACTATTTCATTTTATCATTAATCAATCTATTATTATTGCAATCTTTTTATTTCCTTAAAATATTAGAAATATTATTGCATTTTCTTTGCAATTATTAAACCAAACTCTTTAATTGTGTGTTTCACTCATCTTAGTATCTATAAAAATAGACTAATAGTGTATAATTCAAATTATAACCAAACTTCCTCGTGGGATCGATAAACCGGACTCAAAAAGTCCACTTACTACTTGATACGATATCGTGCACTTGGGATAGTTACACTCAGAACGTGTCAAGTTTTTGGCGCCGTTGCCGGGGAAGTATAAGTTATATTTGAAATCTTAGATTGTAAACTATTTTTATAGGTACAAATTTCTCGACATTGTAACTTAGTACTAAATTGTGTTTGTCCGGTCAAGTGGCGGATAAAGGTACTCCGTGACTATTAAAGTCGGATTTTTCAGTTTCCCACAACAACTGATATTTGTAGATATTTTCTTCAATTATCTTCATTTTTTTTATTTTTTTTATCATGGAAGAAACATTGTATAAAATTGAAAAAAGATTTCCCTTTCTAAGCAAAAATGCAATTTTAAAAATTTACAAGACAAGGCTTGAAAGGATGAGGTTGCTTATGAATAAAAGCATACCTTTTGACATAAGATTCATTATTGAAGCCAAAGTAAGAATAGAGGGTGAATTCACGGAAACACCGACTAGATTTTTACCAGGGCTTGAAAAAAGTTCATATGCCAAGAAACGACGAGCAAAGATGATAGTCGTTTGAATCTTGATTCATTTCTATCTACTGTATAAAGCTGGTTGTTGTGTATTAATGGCATTTTGATCTCCTTTTTCTCTTTATATATAATTATTTTTAATTTATGTGTGTATTAATTTTCTTATTTTTGTCTTATTTTTATTTTTATTTTTGGAGCGTGAATAATATAGAGTCTTGCTCGGGACTAGCAAGAATTCAAGTTTGGGGGTGTAATAAGTGTCAGTTTTATACACTTATCCATGGTTTGTATCGATAAATATCACCCATAATTGAGCTAGTCTACTCGTTTTTTTGCTTTTAATTAATTAGTTTTTAATAATTTTATTTTTATCGAATGATGATGTAAATCTAGTCTTAATCGGATTGAATAACTGAATTACTCAAGAAATAACAGGTTTATTAAATATTCTCTTTGTTGAATTTTGATATATTCATGTTGTAGGGCTTTCCGAGACGAATTCGGCAGTCTTTCTGGATTCAAAATCAGAGTTATATATCAAAAGTTATCATCCGAAGAAGATTTGGGGCAAAAATGCAAAGTCTGAGAAATTCTGGGCTGAAAACATAACTCTCAAAGCAACCAGTGAGAAAATTGACGAAGCCAAGTTACGGCCGTAACTTCTGAATGTTACGGCTGTAATATCCGCAATTTCGAATTTCGGTAATTTTCTTTTTTTCGGCGGAAGTCCATTTTGACGACTCGCTCATGACCGTTTCGTCATTCTGGGAATGATTTATTCTACACTTTTTGACATCCGAGTTCGTTTCGGTGTCGTTTTGTTGAGTTCCGTGATTTTTAGCGACTTTTCCGCACATGAGCTCGATTCTTGCGAATCTCGTCCGAAACTGTTGTTTCGAGTTTCTCGTAAGTTCATTTAATGTAAGTTCGATTGCGAGCTTTGGTTCGGTGTTTCGATCATGCATCGTGTATTTCGGACGTTTTGGGCCATTTTTATAATTTCCCAAAGTTTGGGGTAATTACTTCCGTTGTCGAATTCCGACAATTCGGGTGGTCGGAATCGTGTGTTCTCTTAGTGCTTGGATTCGTCTTTGCGAGTACTTCGTAACCGTATCTCCGATTTTTACTCAGGTTCGAATTTCGGGGTCGTCCGGGCCGTCGGAGTCGCCACGGCCGAGTCACGGCCGGAGCAGGGCCTGGCCTGGCCGAGTTACGGCCGTAAGGTGCCGGTTACGGCCGTAATATGTGCCAGTTACGGCCGTAAGTGTGATCGGGTACGGCCGTACGGGCGCTGGGCATCTTCCGGACGAAGGCGATTCTGGCCGTAATGTGCGATTACGGCCGTAAGTGCCGGCGATTCTTTGGATCGATTTTTGACGAATGCCGGTTACGGCCGTAAGGCCTGCCGAGTACGGCCGTGAGGGCCGAGTTACGGCCGTAAGGCACTGCCGGTTACGTCCGTAACCCTGCCGGCTATATATAGCCTTGGCTCGGCCAGACTTCGTTTTTTCTCACTTTTTACTCGTTTTTCTTCCTTTTTCGGCGGTTGGCGACGGGAGGCTCGGGAAATCGAGTTCTTGGCCGATTCTAATCATTTCCAAGGCATTTTGGAAGATCCTTGTTGATTATATCAACATCTAATCCGTGTGTTTCGTCGAATCAAGGTATATTTCTTGATTTTTCTTCAAGTTGACTTTTCGGAGAAATTGTTCTTGATTTCGATTCTAGGCCGATTTTGATACATCGGTTGGTGTAGTATGATGTTATTAATCGTGTTCTATGGGTTGTATATCCATATTTCGAGTTTGTTCAACTCGAGTAGTGATTCGAGTGTTCTTGGGAGTTATCGAACATTGAGTGTTCGATTAAATATCCCAATGAGTTTCCCTTCGATAGTTGTTGGGATTTCCGTTGTTTTTGGCCTCGATTCTCGTTGTAATCATGTTTTATTGTTCCTTCCGGAGGATTATAGGTGCTCGAGGATTTACGAGTTGAATCTCGTTGGTGTTTGATGATTCGTGTGGTGTTATTCCGTCGTAATTTCGGTGCTATCGCGTTCTAGATAGTGTTCGGGAATTTGAGGGCTACCCGGCCGTATCCGTTCATTTTTCCATTGCTCGTGATATCGAGGCAAGTACCTTGCCCATACTATTCTTTTTTTATGGATATGATAATTAGTGATCGTCTAAATGTGGTTGTTTGGTCGTTTGAATTGAACTTTCAAAAGATTCGGTTTAGCCTTGTTAAAGGCTTGCTTTCAAAACGCGTGTGTTTTGTGAATGGCGTGGTTTGTGAATAACTATGTGAATTCTATGGATATGCTTGGTGTTAATGTTGCACTTGGTATTGTGTGTGGACGTATATTATTTCATTTCGGTGCATTATGGATTGACGTGGTGTTTTGCTAAGTGTTTGATGCCTCTGGGCGAATTGTTTGAATATCCTTGATGTGATATGTTATTTGTGTGAATGTGTGGATATGGTTGAAGGTCTACGGTAACAAATGGCACGTGATCATGTGGTCAGGATGCAACAAGTGATTGATCCAACCGTGAGAGCCTGAGATAATCTACGGTGGCACATGGCATGCGATCATGTGGCCAGGATGCAACAAGCGATTGATCCAACCGTGAGATGTGTGTGATTTGTTTCGCTAGCCAGCTCGGGAGGGTCCTTCGAGGCCTCGAGTGGGATTTTTCGCTTCGTCCCGGTCCTAGGCGATGCGCGTGCGTGATTACGTTGTGTTGATTTTTATGTCCGTCGAGGACACGTGATGTTGGGCTCGGGCCCTGTGAATTGTTGTCTGTTTTCTATTTGCGAAAACAAAACCTTTGGGTTGTGACCCCTGTTGATGTTTGGAAAGAGAAGGATTCGAAAATCCTAAATTATTTTCTATTAAAACTCTCGATGGCATTTTAAACTGTTTTATAAATTGTTTCCCTTTTATTGTGGCCTTTCGGTTTTTGGAATGTCTTACTCAAACTCTTGCCTTGGGAAGTACTTTTCGTTACTTTTGGATTTTTGAGGATTCCTGGTTATTGTTATTCGTGGAATGTGAATTGTATGGCTCGTATTTTTGCACTTGTACTTGCACTAGCAAAACAGTGGAGTTTTGCTAACCCCCGAGTATTCGGGGGGTGGATGTCTATTTTAGCATTGAGGTTTTGGAGCATGGCACAGGGTCAGCACGAAGGATGATAAAAGATGAACGATACTAATCACACGAGGATCCGTTGATGTTGTATTGGTCTAGTTGTATTTTCTTTTCCACTGTAGTATCTTTTCCTCGTTGTACGGGAGTTTATTGTATTTTGACCCTTACGTGGGTATATGTTGGAATTGAGTTGAATGTTATTAATGAAAGACCAAATCGGTCTACTGAGTCGTTTTAGTCTTAAAGGCGATGTTTAGATGTTTGATTGTAGTTATCAGCCTGGTAGATCCTCGAGGAGAGGGTTTACGGCGTGTAATATCCCTGAGTGGATTGGGGGTGTTACATAAATGGTATCGGAGCTTAGGTTGTGGAAACCTAGGCTGTCGGGTCAGTAGTGTCTGTTGAGTTTTGTTTCGTCGGATTTTATCTGACGGAGTCGTGTCTCGACGCGTCGTCTGAGTTTGTTGGTCGTGATTAGTATCGTGGGCGATCATCATCTTCGTGCGACCTGTGGATGTAAGTCTCCCTTCTTTGTATTGTGCCTCGTGTGACACGAGCTATTTGTTTGATTTTGTATTAAGTGACGGAATCCTCTTATCGATTTTGATTTCTTGATACGTTATTATTTGACTCTCATATTTCGTTCATGTGAGGAGTTGTGTTGCTGGATTGTGCATGTTAGACTGTATTTCTTTTATCCGCTGCGTGAGTTCTTTTGTAATGGCTTTCAGTATTTTACCGACTGAGTTTTATTTCGAAAACCGATTCCTTTAACCGAGTTGTTGGCCTTGACCATTTTGACGGTAGTTGGGTGTTTTCAAATGATTTTGTGAGTTTTGATAAGTACTACCATCATCGACCTTTTTGGGCGTTTTTGTAATTGGTTTTTAGCCTGGTGGGTTCCGGCGCGGGACCCACGGCGCTATAAAGTTTTGTGTAATTACCTGAAATTTTTGGGCATTCTAGCCCATTGAATTATTTTGGAAAACCTTGAGTATCTTAGAAAATAAATTTCGAGACGTACTTTTAAAATGAATTATTTTCTCGTGGTACATCCAAGGTTCCACAATATGTTTCAAAATTCTTCTACCTCGAGGACCCAAAAATGTTTTGAGATATTTTCAATGTTTTATAAACACTTTTACTTAGACCCGAGGGTCGAATATTCTGAAAGTTTTTCACTAAGAGAAGGTGTCCTCATTTTTGTTCAAACGCAAGATGATTTTCAAAGTCTCGAAAATGATGTTGTTCAACTTTTTGTAAAATGATACTCAAGATCAACTGGTGTTTCCAAATTATTTTCAAAAGGTGGTTTTCGTTTTTAAAGACCTATCATTCCTGTTTGCGGACCGGAAATGTATGTATGGTTTTCGAACTTTCGTTACGGTGTTAATCCCGATTTGTGATTGAATTGGTGGCGTGAGCGTTGAGTCGTTGCCACGCATATGTTTTGTTAACCCTTTGTGGGAGGTGTGATGACGATCTTTAATGTTGTCATTTCGTGGTGGCTTGCGTGTTATCGCACCTGTGTGAGATGTTAAAGATTGGGTTTGTGCGTTTATGCACATGGGTGATTGTTTCATGAGGTTTGTGATTATGTGCTGGTTATTGTTCGGGCCGTTAAGGTCGCCGAACGGTGCCGTCGTTGCTGTTATATGCATGTGTGTGTTGCCTTGCGATGGTGATCGTTGTATGTGTTATGTGTTATGATTTTCTGTTGTGCTGAATGGTTACTTATTCAGTATGCCGAGGGGCCGAGGTCGTGATCGTGGCGACCGGATGCGTGATCGGGATCATGCTGCCGGTGATGGTATTGGTATTGGTGTTGCTACTATTTTGCAGCAGGTAGCCACTCAGATGACTCAGTTGACTCAGGCAGTTCAGCGTGTTACAGATGTGACCCAGCACACTGGTGCAAATCAGTGGCTTCGAGAAGTGGTTCGTATGAATCCCCCTCGTTTCGCTGGTGCTGCAGATGCATTATGCTGGGATGGTTGGCTTTTCCAGTTGGAAAAGATATTCGAGGTAGTTGATTATCCGGAAGAACGTAAGGTACCGGTCGCTCTGTATCTTCTCGACAAAGATGCCGCTAGCCGGTGGGAGGCTATTAAGCCTCGAGATCGCGTTGTCACGTGGGCGAGTTCCGTAAATTCATGAGAGATGAGTTTTGTCCTAACCGATCAGAAATCATAGGATTAATGAATTCTTTTCGCGAAACCGCATGATGTACCATTGTCTCAAGCTATTATTGATTTTAGCAAACAGCTCGGCTATGTGCGTAATCAAGTAAGGACAGAGGAGGACAAGATTTGTCATTTTAGTAGGCGGATGAAGCGGAGATTCGTCGATTACATGGCAGTCTCGCTTGTACTTCCACGAGAGATTATCGAATAGGGCGTTAGCCTATGAGCTATCAGTTATCGACCGAGAGTATGTCGACTCAAGAAGCAGAAAACCGTTGGGAACTTTTCAGAAATCGGAGTGGGCCTTGAGGTTGGGACTTCGTTTCGTCATCCCAAAATGGTTCCTAGATCGCGTGATCAGAGGAGTAGTACCCCTGCAGTGAGTAATGTGAGCACTTCGAAGATATGTTATAACTGTAGTCGAGCGGGCCATACTGCGAAGAATTGTCGTTCACCGTTAGATAGCTATTTCGAGTGTGGCCAGGTGGGTCACCGATCCGTACATTGCGAGACGATAGCTGAGAGGTTTGGGGATCGAGGTTGCGTCTCTGTTCCGAAAGGACACGGAGATTCCTAGTGTGTTTTGAGGATTTCGGCGTAGTCCGAATTATTTATGATTGCCCTTGTGGATCGTTTTGTGTTTATTCTCTGTTTTCTCGACTGTGCGTGTTTTCTTGTAACAAGTACTTTGTGTTTTGTGATTGTTTGGGTAATTGACTTGATTGTATTATCTGTTTGATGACGCTTGTCCCTTGTTGGTTTTATTATGTCTCTACCGGTGGCGTTGTGTTGGTCGTTGTGGAGCGTGTTTTCACGCCGGATGTCTCTTTGCGTTTCTTGCAGCGTTTCGCCGTTGGGCGCGAGTTTTCAAGTTTTGTGTATCTCGTCGAGTTTTCCTGGCGGGTATATTGTTTCCCCCTACTTGTTTTAAGTTTCGGGACGAAACTTCTAGGAGGGTAGAATGTAATATCCGCAATTTCGAATTTCGGTAATTTTCTTTTTTTCGGCAGAAGTCCGTTTTGACAACTCGCTCATGACCGTTTCGTCATTCTGGGAATGATTTATTCTACACTTTTTGACATCCGAGTTCGTTTCGGTGTCGTTTTGTTGAGTTCCGTGCTTTTTAGCGACTTTTCCGCACTTGAGCTCGATTCTTGCGAATCTCGTCCGAAACTGTTGTTTCGAGTTTCTCATAAGTTCATTTAATGTTATTATTCATGTTGCGAGCTTTGGTTCGGTGTTTCGATCATGTATCGTGTATTTCGGACGTTTTGGGCCATTTTTGTAATTTCCCAAAGTTTGGGGTAATTACTTCCGTTGTCGAATTCCGACACTTCGGGTGGTCGGAATCGTGTGTTCTCTTAGCGCTTGGATTTGTCTTTGCGAGTACTTCGTAACCGTATCTCCGATTTTTACTCAGGTTCGGATTTCGGGGTCGTCCGGGCCGTCGGAGTGGCCACGGCCGAGTCACGGCCGGAGCAGGGCCTGGCCTGGCCGAGTTACGGCCGTAAGGTGCCGGTTACGGCCGTAATGTGTGCCAGTTATGGCCGTAAGTGTGATCGGGTATGGCCGTACGGGCGCTGGGCATCTTCCGGACGAAGGCCGGTTACAGCCGTAATGTGTGCTAGTTACGGCCGTAAGTGCCCTACAGTTGCTGGACTGATTTTTTGACAAATGCCGGTTACGGCCGTAAGTCCTGCCGAGTATGGCCGTAAGGGCCGAGTTACGGCCGTAAGGCACTGCCGGTTACGGCCGTAACCCTGCCGGCTATATATAGCCTGGGCTCGGCGAGACTTCGTTTTTTCTCACTTTTTACTCGTTTTTCTTCCTTTTTCGGTGGTTGGCGACGGGAGGCTCGGGAAATCGAGTTCTTGGCCGAATCTAATCATTTCCAAGGCATTTTGGAAGATCCTTGTTGATTATATCAACATCTAATCCGTGTGTTTCGTCGAATCAAGTTATATTTCTTGATTTTTCTTCAAGTTGACTTTTCGGAGAAATTGTTCTTGATTTCGATTCTAGGCCGATTTTGATACATCGGTTGGTGTAGTATGATGTTATTAATCGTGTTCTATGGGTTGTATATCCATATTTCGAGTTTGTTCAACTCGAGTAGTGATTCGAGTGTTCTTGGGAGTTATCGAACATTGAGTGTTCGATTAAATGTCCCAATGAGTTTCCCTTCGATAGTTGTTGGGATTTCCGTTGTTTTTGGCCTCGATTCTCGTTGTAATCATGTTTTATTGTTCCTTCCGGAGGATTATAGGTGCTCGAGGATTTCCGAGTTGAATCTCGTTGGTGTTTGATGATTCGTGTGGTGTTATTCCGACCAAATAACGGTGCTATCGCGTTCTAGATAGTGTTCGGGAATTTGAGGGCTACCCGGCCGTATCCGTTCATTTTTCCATTGCTCGTGATATCGAGGCAAGTACCTTTCCCATACTATTCTTGTTTTATGGATATGATAATTAGTGATCGTCTAAATGTGGTTGTTTGGTCGTTTGAATTGAACTTTCAAAAGATTCGGTTTAGCCTTGTTAAAGGCTTGCTTTCAAAACGCGTGTGTTTTGTGAATGGCGTGGTTTGTGAATAACTATGTGAATTCTATGGATATGCTTGGTGTTAATGTTGCACTTGGTATTGTGTGTGGACGTATATTATTTCATTTCGGTGCATTGTGGATTGACGTGGTGTTTTGCTAAGTGTTTGATGCCTCTGGGCGAATTGTTTGAATATCCTTGATGTGATATGTTATTTGTGTGAATGTGTGGATATGGTTGAAGGTCTACGGTGACACATGGCACGTGATCATGTGGTCAGGATGCAACAAGTGATTGATCCAACCGTGAGAGCCTGAGATAACCTACGGTGGCACATGGCATGCGATCATGTGGCCAGGATGCAACAAGCGATTGATCCAACCGTGAGATGTGTGTGATTTGTTTCGCTAGCCAGCTCGGGAGGGTCCTTCGAGGCCTCGAGTGGGATTTGTGGCTTCGTCCCGGTCCTAGGCGATGCGCGTGCGTGATTACGTTGTGTTGATTTTTATGTCCGTCGAGGACACGTGATGTTGGGCTCGGGCCCTGTGAATTGTTGTCTGTTTTCTATTTGCGAAAACAAAACCTTTGGGTTGTGACCCCTGTTGATGTTTGGAAAGAGAATGATTCGAAAATCCTAAATTATTTTCTATTAAAACTCTCGATGACATTTTAAACTGTTTTATAAATTATTTCCCTTTTATTGTGGCATTTCGGTTTTTGGAATGTCTTACTCAAACTCTTGCCTCGGGAAGTACTTTTCGTTACTTTTGGATTTTTGAGGATTCCTGGTTATTGTTATTCGTGGAATGTGAATTGTATGGCTCGTATTTTTGCATTTGTACTTGCACTAGCAAAACAGTGGAGTTTTGCTAACCCCCGAGTATTCGGGGGGTGGATGTCTATTTTTGCATTCAGGTTTTGGAGCATGGCACAGGGTCGGCACGAAGGATGATGAAAGATGAACGATACTAATCACACGAGGATCCGTTGATGTCGTATTGGTCTAGTTGTATTTTCTTTTCCACTGCAGTATCTTTTCCCCGTTGTACGGGAGTTTATTGTATTTTGACCCCTACATGGGTATATGTTGGAATTGAGTTGAATGTTATTAATGAAAGACCAAATCGGTCTACTGAGTCGTTTTAGTCTTAAAGGCGATGTTTAGATGTTTGATTGTAGTTATCAGCCTGGTAGATCATCGAGGAGAGGGTTTACGGCGTGTAATATCCCTGAGTGGATTGGGGGTGTTACAACGGCCGTAAGACATCCTTGTTACGGCCGTAACTCCTTAATGTTACGGCCGTAACTCTTGACAGATTGTTAAAATTTGTCTAATTTTTTATACTTTTTGTGTATTATTGAGGGGATGGCTGGCATTGATCCGATATATTGTAATACTGCTGGAGTTTTGGAGCTATTAGATGACTTTAGGTGTATAAATAGACCCCTTAGATCCTTCATCATTCATCATTCATCATATAATTTTTCACTTTTTGTAAACTTTTCTTTTTGTGTGAAGAACACATTTGTGTTCTTGAGTGATTTGTGTAAGTGTGGTATAACATATGTTGTTCAGAGAGTTTATTGCTTCTTTCTCCTTTATCTACTAAGGGAGTGAGGATCAATTCTTTCTCTTGATTCAATTAATAATGACCACCAAAGCTTGTATTATGTATATTAAACCCTTCATGGGCTAAGTTACCTTTTGTTGGGATTATAAACAAGGTTAGTCATGTTATTTATGTTTGTATAGAGATCTATTGTGAATTACTTATTATTGTGTGTGATTTTCATTGTTTTAACAATCTTTATTTATTTGGCCAATAAATGACGATATTTATGGTCTTCATATGTTTCGAAAGAAAATATGTTTAATTAGATCAAATGATCTTCACTCTAAGTTGTTCTAGGGGATAGAAATATACCTCTAGACCTTAGATGATTCTTTGAGTTATTTTCATAAATCCTAATGCTATGTATTGAATCCAATCAACATAGAAATATAGTGGATTGATTCAATATGTAAGGGGCGTTTTATAGTTCGAAAGAGAAACCGTCTTTTTAAGGAAAATCGAATCTACACAATATAGTAAGTAAATTCAGCTTATGAACTTCTATACATCTTCTATAACTAATGACGAACTAAGTTTGTAATCCCAACTATTTCATTTTATCGTTAATCAATCTATTATTATTGCAATCTTTTTATTTCCTTAAAATATTAGAAATATTATTGCATTTTCTTTGCAATTATTAAACCAAACTCTTTAATTGTGTGTTTCACTCATCTTAGTATCTATAAAAATAGACTAATAGTGTATAATTCAAATTATAACCAAACTTCCTCGTGGGATCGATAAACCGGACTCAAAAAGTCCACTTACTACTTGATACGATATCGTGCACTTGCGATAGTTACACTAAGAACGTGTCACGTACGTTAATTCACATAGCTTAGCGTACGCTAATCGTGCATGGCAGTTTCACTGCTGGGCAGCAGATTGTTCTAACTGTGATGAACTTACGAACTCCTCAGTGATTAACGTACGTTATTCGTCTACATGCCATGTTCATAAACTTATGAATGATCTTACGGATTCAAACATCTTTGAATTTCAATAAAATGAATATCATCACAACTCTTATATTCAAACTCGATTATCATTCTCATGTGAAGTTTGGTGATCTCAGGTTGATGCATTAGATTCCATTATCATTATCACATTCAGACTTCATCTTGAAGGTGAACTAACAATTCCAACTAAGAGTTTTTCAACGACGATATCATAAGCATAGTTATTCCGAATTCTAAGCATGATGTTTGTTGAATAATTCACTAATGGAACTCAATATCTTGATAACATGATCATCTTATCCTTCAGAACACGAATCTTAGGCTAGATATAGAATTAACATACCTTAAGATGAAGAAATCACTGAGCCAAAAAGGCAAAATCCGACTCCGGTTGGTTGTATGCCAATCCAAGGTGCTACTCCACTTCAATGATCAATCACAAGTGATATCCAATCTTTAATGAATCAAGTATAGGTGGTCTAAGTGTTTTAAGGAGGATATAATGCTCTCTGGTCTCTCAAGAACGAAGGATAAACGAAGGAAATGTAAACCAAGTAAAATGGGTTGCTGTCCCATTTATAACATTTCTGCACATACGTTAATTAGCGCACGCTATCTCCATATCCTTAGCGCACGCTAACTAGCGTTGACTCCAAATATGTCCAAGTTCGCCCGTGGGAATCTTATCTGGACCCACGTCCGGTTGGCGCATGTGCTAGCCGTCTAGCTCAATAATTGACTGCCTAGCGCACGCAATTCTTCATTCGTAGCGTGCGCTAGTTGTAGCCGATAACGCACGTTAAGCTACATTCTTAGCGTGCGCTATCACGAGTTTGTATGAGAAATTTTGCATGTTGTTATACTTGTAATACCCGTAATTTTGATTTCCGGTAACTTTCTATTTTTGGCGGAAGTCCGTTTTGACAACTCGCTTGGGACCGTTTCGTCACCCTAAGAATGATTAATTCTACACTTTTTGACATCCGAATTCATTTCGGTGTCGTTATGTTGAGTTCCGTGCTTTTCAGCGACTTTTCCGCACTTGAGTTCGATTCTTGCGAATCTCGTTCTAAATTGCTGTTTCGAGTTTCCCGTAAGTCCGTTTAACTTTGTTAGACGAGTTGTGAACTTCGGTTTGGTTATTCGATCACGTATCGTGATTTTCGGGCATTTTGGGCCATTTTGTATATTACCCAAAGTTATGGGTATTCGTATCTGTATTCGTTGTCTCGACTCTTTTCGTGGTCGCATATGATTAATTATTGCATTACGTTCTCATTTCGAGTCGTTGATGTCGTCCGCGAACTTTTCGTCGTGTTCGTTCCGTACGGTTTCGGAAATCGAGTCGTCGAGCCCTGGTGGTCGGGCACTGCGTAGTGCACGCTACGGCCGGAACGCTGCGCGCGCTAGCTCGGCAGTGTAGCGCACGCTGTCGAGTCAGCCCACCGTACACTATCGGGCCTGGGCAGAGGGGTTCTGGGGTTCTGGACTCAGGTAGGATCGGCAGGTAGCGCACGCTACTGTCGGTCGTGGCGCACGCTAACCGATAGGGGTAGCGCACGCTGTCGGACAGCTAGCGTACGTTATCGGGATGAGTTTGTTAGTCCAGAGGCTACTGGAAAGGTCGGCTAGCGCGCGCAGGCTTCCGGCCGTAGCGCACGCTAGCGGGAGTCGGGCGGACGAGTCATGGTCGGCAGAATTGGTCGGTGGTTCCGAGTCATGCGGGCCATGGCCGAGAGTGCTGGGCCGATACTGGCCGATAGCGCACGCTAGTCCGGGAAGGCTAGCGCACGCTAGTTCCGGCCCAGTATATAAATGACAGAGCAGCAACTTTTTCAGTCATTTTTCATTTCCTTTCTCTTCGGTCCGCGGCTGGAACTTTGGAGGAGATGAAGCCATGTTGTTAAACAACAAATCCATGAAGTTCCTGAGTTCATATCATTGATCGATCATCCTATAACATCCTTCGATCCAGCGAATCAAGGTTAGATCTTTAGAACCCTACTTTTGGGGAGATTTGGGGGTTTTCGCGTTTTTGTCCGATTCATTCCGTTTTGTTGATTAATTCATGATGAATATGATTAATCTTGTTGGTATTCTTAGTTTCCCTACGGATTCATGGTATATTTCGTGGTTTTTACGGAATCGAGAGGGTTCGGTTGTGGTCCGCCCTCGTTGTCATTTTTATACGAATATACATGAATCGTAGGCGGGTTTCTGGGTGTATTCCAATTCCGTATTTGTTTAGAATCGGTTGTGATTGTATTCTTCGAATCGTTAGGTTCGGTTTCGATGGTTCCTAGCATTCGTCGGTTACTTTCCATTAGTCCGTTGCGTAAGCCGACTATTCAAGGCAAGTATACATTTATGATTGTACGTTCTCGACTTTGAAAGTAAGAAATATTGATGGCATATCATGAACGAACCGTTTTTATGGCATTCATAGATATATTGATGGCATATCATGAACGAACCGTTTTGACGGCATTCATAGATATATTGATGGCATATTATGAACGAACCGTTTTTACGGCATTCATATATGTATTGTTGGCATGTAATGAACGAACCGTTTCTACGGCATTCCTACATGTAACGGCGTATGATATGAACGAACCGTTTCTACGGCATTCACATACGTCTTGATGTGACACTATGAGATTTTAGTTATTCCGGAATCCTAGTCTTGAATTGATGAATTGACGGCTACATTTACTTTATTGTCGAGGAGTATTGTGTTTCATATTGATATACTTGCAGTAGCTATTCGACGGCTAACCCCTTTATGGGGGAAATACTTTTTATATATTTCAGGTTCCAGGAGAGCGGACAGGCGGGTATCGGGTCGGCATGAAGATGATGGGAAAATGTGATACTGTGTCTTGTCTCCGGTTATCTTTTTGGATTCCTCCATTCAGTGTTGTTGTACTGGAATGGATTTTAAATACTCGAGTATTGTATTTCAGTTTCCTTGATGTTCCGGCCTGTGTTGCCGAGGTATTGATTTGTGCAGTGATGTATATGGTTTCATTGGTTATGGTTTTGAATACCATTTGTATCGTCTTTCTTTCCATTGTATGTAGACCTTCTCGGTCAAGTTTATAGTTCCGCGTATGTTTAGCCTTGTGGGTCCCACGGTGGGGCTCACGGCGCTGTAATATACCCTGAATAACTTGGGGGTGTTACAGAATATGGTATCAGAGCTTAGGTTTATGGATACCTAGGCTGTCGGTCTTTTGGGTCGATTGAGTCGTCATTTGCCCACAGTATCACTACTCTGCCATCATCATAGTGCGACCGGTACTTGTAAGTCCTCTCACTCTTCTTGTATTTTTCTTAATCGTTTCGTTTATAGCTTGGTATTCTTGGGAATTGGTCACTTCGAGATTGTGCGATTTGGATTATACTTACCCACGTGTGTGCCCTTCAGAATGTTGTCTGAAAGTAGGAAGAATCGTGGCCGTGGTCACGGACGTGAACTCTTCCTTGAGATTTTGTTAAGTTGCTAATTGCGATATTGGTGTATATCGGTATTATGTCGAGACTTTGTTTAGAAGTCGCATGCTAGTATCACGAGAGATCTTCGACTTCACAGACTTGTAAGTATATTGTTCGGATTATTTGATAATTCTTGGTGAATTTGAATTTCCATTGAAATGTTGTTTGTACGAGTGATTGCAAGTTTCGAGGACGAAACTTATTTCGTTGATGGATGATGGTGCTTGAGGATGATGTGAATGTATGACAATGTTGTTGAATGCGTATATGTATTCATTGTGCCGTATGATCGTTTAGTATGTCGAGATGTTGGTAGAGAATAGCGGTAAATGGCTAAGTACAGCTACGTTAGCGCACGCTACAGGGTATGCCTAGCGCGCGCTAAGATATATACTTAGCGTACGCTATGGTGCATACTTAGCGCACGCTAAGGGGTTCGGTTACGTACGCTAAGGAGGACCCCTAACGTACGTAACGACTTGCTAGGTTAGTTTCGGAAGGTGGCCGACAGGTAGGCCCAGGTTGATTTTTATATTCAGTTAGCGCACTCTAACGCATGTTGGTTAGCGCACGCTAACATCAGATCGCCAATAATGAAATCTTAGCTTTCGGCGGGTGGACCCGGCCATGTTCGACGCGTGTCCAGATAAAGTCAACGAGTGCTTGTCGTGTAGAGCTAGCGCACGCTAAAACCGTATGATTAGCGCACGCTAATTCCAGATCGGTCAAAGGAATCCCGGTAATCGCGGGTGCTTTCGGCATGTGTGGGCACGATACTGTATCAAGTCAACGTCGATTAGCGCGCGTTAAGGTCGAAGAATAGCGCACGCTACTGAGCATTTCACTGTAGCAAGTCAACACCTGTTAGCGTACGCTAATGCATGGGCATTACGTACGTTAGATGAATTTGGAAGCAATGTAGTAGCTTCTGGACTGCCCGATAGTGCACGCTATCAAGGAAGGATAGCGCACGCTAGTGATGTGTTTTATAGAGAGGATAGACGAGTGCTGAGAGGCATTTTGTCCATTCTCCTTCTTTCAGTCAATAGAGAGAACCTTGGGAAGTACTTGAAGTTCCTAAACATTGAGAGATGATTCTCTTAAACAAGATTAAGATGGAGAGCTCGGATTTAAGTATTGTTCTTGAAGTTTTTGATGATTCTTGAAATAGAGTTCAAATTATTCTTCTTCGTGGTTCGTCCATACATGGTATGGCTTTTGGTATTTTGCCAACTGAATTTTTATTTTGTAAAACCGATTCCCTAAACTGAGTTTTTGGCATTTTAGCCTTGATCGTTTTGACGGTATTTGGAAAATGATTTTTTCTTAATATTTGAAAAATGTTACCGTCATCGGTCTTTTTAGCATTTTTGAAATGACGTGGAAAATTGTGCTTAGCCTAGTAAATCCTTGTGAGAAGGGTTTACGGATCGGGGGTGTTACAATTATGGTATCATGTGATAATGTTATACGAGATTTATTGGAATTGTAATAAGAGATTTCGGATGTTGATATGATTATTGAGATCTTCTTCATATGATGATAACAGTATTGTTGCGACTCTTAAGGTTGTATGAATGGCATGACGAAGAAAATGGTAACATGGAGATATATACCTCGGATATGTTGTTCTGAACGGAATTTTGGACATTTCGTGTTCTTGAAGAACTCTTGAATTATACGAGGTGATAAAATTTTTTTTTTTTAAGAAGTGTTGATGTTTTGAAAATGAATATGGAATATTCATATCTAGAGCTAAACTATGTGTTTGAAATAATATTCGTATAGGAATACGAATGTGATTGTGAGTTTGATGAGACTATTATTCATCTCTGAATTTGGAAGCCAATACGTATGGAGCAAATGTTCAAGTCAAATGATTGGACTATTTGATAACCTTTTTAATAGGATTATCTATTGTTTTGAACCAGTCGGATGATTCGAATTGATGACGGTCATAAGTAAATTTTAACGATGGATTTACGAGAAGGGAACCTTATCAATTCGTATTTAAGAATTGAGTTTGGAACATTTAGACCCTTATTATTGGTCCTAATTGGTTGCTGATATGATCATCATATTTCGACTCGTATTGTGGACAGGATTTGTAAGTGTCTGAGTTGGTTTGTTCAGACTGTGATTAGTCGAGATATGGTGAAACGGTTGAGTTTGTGGTTTGGTGGTATTGGTATTGATCGTCATCGAACCTGTTGATTATTAATCCTTCGTTTTACAATAAGATATGATGTTTGATCGTGAATTATGACTGTTGTGATGCGGTTAAGGTTGAAGGGTTCGTAGATTAACTTGGTCGAGACTGAGGAATTCGTAAGACGAAATCAACTGAATTGGTAACAGTTCGTTGTATTGATGTCGAGGCAAGTTTTATACTCGTACTAATCAATGAGACTAATGTTATCGTGTAGGTGTACGAATGTATGTATCATTTCGAGTCTTGGCCTCCTTATGATTGCATTGATATCAGGGGATTGTTTGATATGACACCCGTCGACAAATTATGCCAAATGTTATTGTTGTTCGTAAACAGCCGATTGAAGGCATTGATGTATTCGAATTTCATCTTCATTATCGGTAACTGATTTAAATGTGCCGAGACATACGTTGTACCGTTGTTATCGAGTTGCCGTTCTAAGGTAACCGAAGTATTAAATTGGGACTGTTGAAGATAGTTCCCATCCGTTGAGTCGTTATCGATTGGTCGTTCGAAGATAATCGAGATATTGAATGGGGATCGCCGAGGATAGTGCCCATCTGTGAGTTATTATTGTCGTGTTGGCCAACTCAAGGAAGCACACTATTATTCTGGTGAACTCGGTAATTTTGTGATCGTTGAGGGTGAAGGATTTCCCGAATTGTGGTGTTGTGGTTATTGCCGTGTTAATCAGTCCTTAGGGATTCTGATCCCAGGATGGTTGTTTTGAATATCGTTGGTCATGTCGATCTTTCATTGTTCGTATGTCATCGTTCACCTGGTGAGTCGTATGATCCGTAATGGGTATTTTATCCTTTGAGTTTCGTTGTCATGTTGTATCATGGCATATCTGGAATCATGTCTGCGTGTCGATTGGTTATGTGTAGGATTTTTAGCCAGGCACTCGATGGTCATGCGTGGATGTTTCCGCATTGGACCGTGCATACGAGACGTAGTTCTTGAGGCTAATTAGGTACATTATCACACGTATATTCTGGATTCCGTATACGGGGTGGACATGTGCACGGACACATTTCCGGATCGGGCGTACTGTGATGTCCCTCTTGAGCCTTATTGTTTGGTCGTTCGTAGTCCATGTCGTATTGGATATGTCCGACGATTTGCAGCTGGCTGTTCATACGCCGAGGGGTATGTCCGACAGTCAGGGTTGCTTCTTTGAGAATCTGTATTGTGATGATTTACAGCTTTGGGCTGTTCGGCTTTCAGACCATCGTGATACATAGCTTCGGCTGAGGGGTTTTCAGGCCATTGCGATGTGTTGGTGTTTTGTTGGAGCCTTCGGGCATTGTGATTCGCATCTCTTTCAGCATTGGTTTAGTTTACCTTCGAGTAATGTATTGTTGTGTTCTATATTGATGATTCACCGTTTGGGCGTAAGTTTCGGTTCTTGTGTATCTCGTTGAGTTTTTCCTAGCGGGATATTTCTTCTCCCTACTTGTTTTAAGTTTTGGGACGAAACTTCTTTTAAGGAGAGTAGAATGTAATACCCCTAATTTTGATTTCCGGTAACTTTCTATTTTTGGCGGAAGTCCGTTTTGACAACTCTCTTGGGACCGTTTCGTCACCCTAAGAATGATTAATTCTACACTTTTTGACATCCGAGTTCGTTTCGGTGTCGTTATGTCGAGTTTCGTGCTTTTCAGCAACTTTTCCGCACTTGAGTTCGATTCTTGCGAATCTCGTTCTAAACTGCTGTTTCGAGTTTCCCGTAAGTCCGTTTAACTTTGTTAGACGAGTTGTGAACTTCGGTTTGGTTATTCGATCACGTATCGTGATTTTCGGGTATTTTGGGCCATTTTGTATATTACCCAAAGTTATGGGTATTCGTATCTGTATTCGTTGTCTCGACTCTTTTCGTGGTCGCATATGATTAATTATTGCATTACGTTCTCATTTCGAGTCGTTGATGTCGTCCGCGAACTTTTCGTCATGTTCGTTCCGTACGGTTTCGGAAATCGAGTCGTCGAGCCCTGGTGGTCGGGCACTGGTCGGACGGTTGCGGGCTCTTGCCGGACGATGGCGGGCACTGACCGAGCTGGCATGACAGGAACCGGCATAGCGCACGCTACGGCCGGGACGCTGCGCGCGCTAGCTCGGCAGTGTAGCGCACGCTGTCGAGTCAGCCCAGCGTACGCTATCGGGCCTGGGCAGAGGGGTTCTGAGGTTCTGGACTCAGGTAGGATCGGCAGGTAGCGCACGCTACTGTCGGTCGTGGCGCACGCTAACCGGCAGGGGTAGCGCACGCTGTCGGCCGACTAGCGTACGTTACCGGGATGAGTTTGTTAGTCCAGAGGCTATCGATTAGCCGCCGCTAGCGCGCGCACGCTTCCGGCCGTAGCGCACGCTAGCGGGAGTCGGGCGGACGAGTCATGGTCGGCAGAATTGGTCGGTGGTGCCGAGTCATGCGGGCCATGGCCGAGAGTCCGGGCCGAGCATCTTGCCGATAGCGCACGCTAGTCCGGGAAGGCTAGCGCACGCTAGTTCCGGCCCAGTATATAAATGACAGAGCAGCAACTTTTTCAGTCATTTTTCATTTCCTTTCTCTTCGGTCCGCGGCTGGAACTTTGGAGGAGATGAAGCCATGTTGTTAAACAACAAATCCATGAAGTTCCTGAGTTCATATCATTGATCGATCATCCTATAACATCCTTCGATACAGCGAATCAAGGTTAGATCTTTAGAACCCTACTTTTGGGGAGATTTGGGGGTTTTAGCGTTTTTGTCCGATTCATTCCGTTTTGTTGATTAATTCATGATGAATATGATTAATCTTGTTGGTATTCTTAGTTTCCCTACGGATTCATGGTATATTTCGTGGTTTTTACGGAATCGAGAGGGTTCGGTTGTGGTCCGCCCTCGTTGTCGTTTTTATACGAATATACATGAATCGTAGGCGGGTTTCCGGGTCTATTCCAATTCCGTATTCGTTTAGAATCGGTTGTGATTGTATTCTTCGAATCGTTAGGTTCGGTTTCGATGGTTCCTAGCATTCGTCAGTGACTTTCCATTCCGTTCGCGCTGCCGACTATTCAAGGCAAGTATACATTTATGATTGTACGTTCTCGACTTTGAAAGTAAGAAATATTGATGGCATATCATGAACGAACCGTTTTTACGGCATTCATAGATATATTGATGGCATATCATGAACGAACCGTTTTGACGGCATTCATAGATATATTGATGGCATATTATGAACGAACCGTTTTTACGGCATTCATATATGTATTGTTGGCATGTAATGAACGAACCGTTTCTACGGCATTCCTACATGTAACGGCGTATGATATGAATGAACCGTTTCTACGGCATTCACATACGTCTTGATGTGACACTATGAGATTTTAGTTATTTCGGAATACTAGTCTTGAATTGATGAATTGACGGCTACATTTACTTTATTGTCGAGGAGTATTGTGTTTCATATTGATATACTTGCACTAGATATTCGACGGCTAACCCCTTTATGGGGGAAATACTTTTTATGTATTTCAGGTTCCAGGAGAGCGGACAGGCGGGTATCGGGTCGGCATGAAGATGATGGGCAAGTGTGATACTGTGTCTTGTCTCCGGTTATCTTTTTGGATTCCTCCATTCAGTGTTGTTGTACTGGAATGGATTTTAAATACTCGAGTATTGTATTTCAGTTTCCTTGATGTTCCGGCCTGTGTTGCCGAGGTATTGATTTGTGCAGTGATGTATCATTTTTTATGGTTTTGAATACCATTTGTATCGTCTTTCTTTCCATTGTATGTAGACCTTCTCGGTCAAGTTTATAGTTCCGCGTATGTTTAGCCTTGTGGGTCCCACGGTGGGGCTCACGGCGCTGTAATATACCCTGAATAACTTGGGGGTGTTACAGAATATGGATACCTAGGCTGTCGGTCTTTTGGGTCGATTGAGTCGTCATTTGCCCACAGTATCACTACTCTGCCATCATCATAGTGCGACCGGTACTTGTAAGTCCTCTCACTCTTCTTGTATTTTTCTTAATCGTTTAGTTTATAGCTTGGTATTCTTGGGAATTGGTCACTTCGAGATTGTGCGATTTGGATTATACTTACGCACGTGTGTGCCCTTCAGAATGTTGTCTGAAAGTAGGAAGAATCGTGGCCGTGGTCACGGACGTGAACTCTTCCTTGAGATTTTGTTAAGTTGCTAATTGCGATATTGGTGTGTATCGGTATTATGTCGAGACTTTGTTTAGAAGTCGCATGCTAGTATCACGAGAGATCTTCGACTTCACAGACTTGTGAGTATGTTGTTCGGATTATTCAATAATTCTTGGTGAATTTGAATTTCCATTGAAATGTTGTTTGTACGAGTGATTGCAAGTTTCGAGGACGAAACTTATTTTTAAGGGGGGTAGTGTAATACCCTAATTTTTTTTCGGATATATTTTTTTCGTTTAAATTGTTGGATTTCGTTGATGGATGATGGTGCTTGAGGATGATGTGAACGTATGACAATGTTGTTGAATGCGTATATGTATTCATTGTGCCGTATGATCGTTTAGTATGTCGAGATGTTGGTAGAGAATAGCGGTAAATGACTAAGTACAGCTACGTTAGCGCACGCTACAGGGTATGCCTAGCGCGCGCTAAGATATATACTTAGCGTACGCTACGGTGCATACTTAGCGCACGCTAAGGGGTTCGGTTACGTATGCTAAGGAGGACCCCTAACGTACGTAACGACTTGCTGGGTTAGTTTCGGAAGGTGGCCGACAGGTAGGCCCAGGTTGATTTTTATATTCAGTTAGCGCACGCTAACGCATGTTGGTTAGCGCACGCTAACATCAGATCGCCAATAATGAAATCTTAGCTTTCGGCGGGTGGACCCGGCCATGTTCGACGCGTGTCCAGATAAAGTCAACGAGTGCTTGTCGTGTAGAGCTAGCGCACGCTAAAACTGTATGATTAGCGCACGCTAATTCCAGATCGGTCAAAGGAATCCCCGTAATCGCGGGTGCTTTCGGCATGTGGGGGCACGATACTGTAGCAATTCAACATCGATTAGCGCGCGTTAAGGTCGAAGAATAGCGCACGCTACTGAGCATTTCACTGTAGCAAGTCAACGCCTGTTAGCGTACGCTAATGCATGGGCATTACGTACGTTAGATGAATTTGGAAGCAATGTAGTAGCTTCTGGACTGCCCGATAGCGCACGCTATCAAGGAAGGATAGCGCACGCTAGTGATGTGTTTTATAGAGAGGATAGACGAGTGCTGAGAGGCATTTTGTCCATTCTCCTTCTTTCAGTCAATAGAGAGAACCTTGGGAAGTACTTGAAGTTCCTAAACATTGAGAGATGATTCTCTTAAACAAGATTAAGATGGAGAGATCGGATTTAAGTATTGTTCTTGAAGTTTTTGATGATTCTTGGAATAGAGTTCAAATTATTCTTCTTCGTGGTTCGTCCATACATGGTATGGCTTTTGGTATTTTGCCAACTGAATTTTTATTTTGTAAAACCGATTCCCTAAACTGAGTTTTTGGTATTTTAGCCTTGATCGTTTTGACGGTATTTGGAAAATGATTTTTTCTTAATATTTGAAAAATGTTACCGTCATCGGTCTTTTTAGCATTTTTGAAATGACGTGGAAAATTGTGCTTAGCCTAGTAAATCCTTGTGAGAAGGGTTTACGGATCGGGGGTGTTACAATTATGGTATCATGTGATAATGTTATACGAGATTTATTGGAATTGTAATAAGAGATTTTGGATGTTGATATGATTATTGAGATCTTCTTCATATGATGATAACAGTATTGTTGCGACTCTTAAGGTTGTATGAATGGCATGACGAAGAAAATGGTAACATGGAGATATATACCTCGGATATGTTGTTCTGAACGGGATTTTGGACATTTCGTGTTCTTGAAGAACTCTTGAATTATACGAGGTGATAAAAAAAAATTTTAAGAAGTGTTGATGTTTTGAAAATGAATATGGAATATTCATATCTAGAGCTAAACTATGTGTTTGAAATAATATTCGTATAGGAATACGAATGTGATTGTGAGTTTGATGAGACTATTATTCATCTCTGAATTTGGAAGCCCATACGTATGGAGCAAATGTTCAAGTCGAATGATTGGACTATTTGATAACCTTTTTAATAGGATTATCTATTGTTTTGAACCAGTCGGATGATTCGAATTGATGACGGTCATAAGTAAATTTTAACGATGGATTTACGAGAAGGGAACCTTATCAATTCGTATTTAAGAATTGAGTTTGGAACATTTAGACCCTTATTATTGGTCCTAATTGGTTGCTGATATGATCATCATATTTCGACTCGTATTGTGGACAGGATTTGTAAGTGTCTGAGTTGGTTTGTTCAGACTGTGATTAGTCGAGATATGGTGAAACGGTTGAGTTTGTGGTTTGGTGGTATTGGTATTGATCGTCATCGAACTTGTTGATTATTAATCCTTCGTTTTACAATAAGATATGATGTTTGATCGTGAATTATGACTGTTGTGATGCGGTTAAGGTTGAAGGGTTCGTAGATTAACTTGGTCGAGACTGAGGAATTCGTAAGACGAAATCAACTGAATTGGTAACAGTTCGTTGTATTGATGTCGAGGCAAGTTTTATACTCGTACTAATCAATGAGACTAATGTTATCGTGTAGGTGTACGAATGTATGTATCATTTCGAGTCTTGGCCTCCTTATGATTGTATTGATATCAGGGGATTGTTTGATATGACACCCGTCGACAAATTATGCCAAATGTTATTGTTGTTCGTAAACAGCCGATTGAAGGCATTGATGTATTCGAATTTCATCTTCATTATCGGTAACTGATTTAAATGTGCCGAGACATCCGTTGTACCGTTGTTATCGAGTTGCCGTTCTAAGGTAACCGAAGT
This sequence comes from Orobanche coerulescens, assembly GCA_033398695.1. Lineage (NCBI taxonomy): Eukaryota > Viridiplantae > Streptophyta > Magnoliopsida > Lamiales > Orobanchaceae > Orobanche > Orobanche coerulescens. The sequence continues at coordinate 109,985,698 of CM065815.1, read as the reverse complement.
ATTGAATTGGGACTTTCGAAGATAGTTCCCATCCGTTGAGTCGTTATCGATTGGTCGTTCGAAGGCAATCGAGATATTGAATGGGGATCGCCGAGGATAGTGCCCATCTGTGAGTTATTATTGTCGTGTTGGCCAACTGAAGGCAGCACACTATTATTCTGGTGAACTCGGTAATTTTGTGATCGTTGAGGGTGAAGGATTTCCCGAATTGTGGTGTTGTGGTTATTGCCGTGTTAATCGGTCCTTAGGGATTCTGATCCCAGGATGGTTGTTTTGATATCGTTGGTCGTGTCGATCTTTCATTGTTCGTATGTCATCGTTCACCTGGTGAGTCGTATGATCCGTAATGGGTATTTTATCCTTTGAGTTTCGTTGTCATGTTGTATCATGGCATATCTGGAATCATGTCTGTGTGTCGATTGGTTATGTGTAGGATTTTTAGCCAGGCACTCGATGGTCATGCGTGGATGTTTCCGCATTGGACCGTGCATACGAGACGTAGTTCTTGAGGCTAATTAGGTACATTGTCACACGTATATTCTGGATTCCGTATACGGGGTGGACATGTGCACGGACACATTTCCGGATCGGGCGTACTGTGATGTCCCTCTTGAGCCTTATTGTTTGGTCGTTCGTAGTCCATGTCGTATTGGATATGTCCGATTTTATGGGCCGCTCATACGCCGAGGGGTATGTCCGACAGTCAGGGTTGCTTCTTTGAGAATCTGTATTGTGATGATTTACAGCTTTGGGCTGTTCGGCTTTCAGGCCATCGTGATACATAGCTTCGGCTGATGGGTTTTCAGGCCATTGCGATGTGTTGGTGTTTTGTTGGAGCCTTCGGGCATTGTGATTCGCATCTCTTTCAACATTGGTTTAGTTTACCTTCGGGTAATGTATTGTTGTGTTCTATATTGATGATTCGCCGTTTGGGCATAAGTTTCGGTTCTTGTGTATCTCGTTGAGTTTTTCCTAGTGGGATATTTCTTCTCCCTACTTGTTTTAAGTTTCGGGACGAAACTTCTTTTAAGGAGAGTAGAATGTAATACCCGTAATTTTGATTTCCGGTAACTTTCTATTTTTGGTGGAAGTCCGTTTTGACAACTCGCTTGGGACCGTTTCGTCACCCTGAGAATGATTACACTTTTTGACATCCGAGTTCGTTTCGGTGTCGTTATGTTGAGTTCCGTGCTTTTCAGCGAATTTTCCGCACTTGAGTTCGATTCTTGCGAATCTCGTTCTAAACTGCTGTTTCGAGTTTCCCGTAAGTCCGTTTAACTTTGTTAGAAGAGTTGTGAACTTCGGTTTGGTTATTCGATCACGTATCGTGATTTTCGGGCATTTTGGGCCATTTTGTATATTACACAAAGTTATGGGTATTCGTATCTGTATTCGTTGTCTCGACTCTTTTCGTGGTCGCATATGATTAATTATTGCATTACGTTCTCATTTCGAGTCGTTGATATCGTCCGCGAACTTTTCATCGTGTTCGTTCCGTACGGTTTCGGAAATCGAGTCATCGAGCCCTGGTGGTCGCACCGCCGGACGGTTATGGCTCGCCGGACGATGGCGGGCATCGACCGAAAGCAGCACGACAGTACCGCGCGAGCGCACGCCACGGCCGGACGCCGCGCGCTTAGCTCGGCAGTTGTAGCGCACGCTGCCGAGTCACCCGGCCAGACGCTATCGGCCCGGGCAGAGGGGTTATGGGGTTCTCGACTCGTAGGATCGGGCAGTAGCGCACGCCATCTGGCCGCGGGCGCACGCTAACCGGGCAGGGGTAGCGACGCCGTCGGCCGGCTAGCGTACGCACGGGATGAGTTTGTTAGTCCAGAGGCTACCGGGATGTCGGCTAGCGCGCGCAGGCTTCCGGCCGTAGCGCACGCTAGCGGGAGTCGGGCGGACGAGTCATGGTCGGCAGAATTGGTCGGTGGTTCCGAGTCATGCGGGCCATGGCCGAGAGTGCTGGGCCGATACTGGCCGATAGCGCACGCTAGTCCGAAAAGGCTAGCGCACGCTAGTTCCGGCCCAGTATATAAATGACAGAGCAGCAACTTTTTCAGTCATTTTTCATTTCCTTTCTCTTCGGTCCGCGGCTGGAACTTTGGAGGAGATGAAGCCATGTTGTTAAACAACAAATCCATGAAGTTCCTGAGTTCATATCATTGATCGATCATCCTATAACATCCTTCGATCCAGCGAATCAAGGTTAGATCTTTAGAACCCTACTTTTGGGGAGATTTGGGGGTTTTAGCGTTTTTGTCCGATTCATTCCGTTTTATTGCTTAATTCATGATGAATATGATTAATCTTGTTGGTATTCTTAGTTTCCCTACGGATTCATGGTATATTTCGTGGTTTTTATGGAATCGAGAGGGTTCGGTTGTGGTCCGCCCTCGTTGTCGTTTTTATACGAATATACATGAATCGTAGGCGGGTTTCCGGGTGTATTCCAATTCCGTATTCGTTTAGAATTGGTTGTAATTGTATTCTTCGAATCGTTAGGTTCGGTTTCGATGGTTCCTAGCATTCGTCGGTGACTTTCTATTCCGTTCATTGCGTCGTCGACTATTCAAGGCAAGTATACATTTATGATTGTACGTTCTCGACTTTGAAAGTAAGAAATATTGATGGCATATAATGAACGAACCGTTTTTACGGCATTCATAGATATATTGATGGCATATCATGAACGAACCGTTTTGACGGCATTCATAGATATATTGATGGCATATTATGAACGAACCGTTTTTACGGCATTCATATATGTATTGTTGGCATGTAATGAACGAACCGTTTCTACGGCATTCCTACATCTAACGGCGTATGATATGAACGAACCGTTTCTACGGCATTCACATACGTCTTGATGTGACACTATGAGTTTTTAGTTATTCCGGAATACTAGTCTTGAATTGATGAATTGACGGCTATATTTACTTTATTATCGAGGAGTATTGTGTTTCATATTGATATACTTGCACTAGCTATTCGACGGCTAACCCCTTTATGGGGGAAATACTTTTTATGTATTTCAGGTTCCAGGAGAGCGGACAGGCGGGTATCGGGTCGGCATGAAGATGATGGGCAAGTATGATACTGTGTCTTGTCTCCGGTTATCTTTTTGGATTCCTCCATTCAGTGTTGTTGTACTGGAATGGATTTTAAATACTCGAGTATTGTATTTCAGTTTCCTTGATGTTCCGGCCTGTGTTGCCGAGGTATTGATTTGTGCAGTGATGTATATGGTTTCATTGGTTATGGTTTTGAATACCATTTGTATCGTCTTTCTTTCCATTGTATGTAGACCTTCTCGGTCAAGTTTATAGTTCCGCGTATGTTTAGCCTTGTGGGTCCCACGGTGGGGTTCACAGCGCTGTAATATACCCTGAATAACTTGGGGGTGTTACAATACTTATGTACAAGAATACAAATGTGAGAAATATCATACTCCAATTATCGAGATCACAATTCCAAATAATACAGGGTTCAAATACAGATGAAATACCCAATAATAAATCCGGATATTACACCTCACGAGTCATCTGAAAATCATAAATTGTCCCTGGATTACGTTGTTTTAACAAATATAGATAAGGTGGAAGCCTCTGATACGACTCATCAAAGCCGCCATATGTATTCTCTATTGCTATATTCCTCGTCTCGAGAGCAAAATTGTATAGCATGTCAATGCCGTACTCCGTACGCATCTCTGCAATCGTCTGCTTTGGCCTCAAAGTGACCCCCTCACTGGTTAATCTTTTAGCAAAATAATGGGCGGCAACCTCAGAAGTGACCGACCGTGCGGCAGCACGGTTCAAATCAGGGTGACAGCTGTGCTCCAAGGCCAACTTAGTAATTATCCAAATAGTTGCACCCTCAATAGCACACAACCTAAACTGACAATTGTTTTGCCCACTCTTACAGACAAACGCTACACGTTTTATCGACAGAACGATCAGTGATACACTTTAGCATGTTTCCCAAATGATACATTCCTACAGTTTCTGTCTTGGACCGAAAGGTGGACCCCACGTCTAGCTGACCGGTGAGCGGTGGAGGATGCTCGACCCAACCCAAAGTCCCGGCACTACCGAGGTCCGGAAATGGAATGATCCAGTTACTCATTGAATGTAGATGTTCATGCTCGCTCGCAGATTGATGGTGAGATGAGAAGTTCCGATGACTCATAATCTTATCCATTTAGGCCGGTTGGCGAACCCAAGCAATAAATTCCACAGATAGTGACTCAAGCAAGTCTTTACAACAATCTTTATCTCCGGATGTATGCACCTCCTCATCTTCCTCGTATTGATAATATTTAGATGGCATATCATAATTTATGTTGCCGGGCTCTACTCGCGAGCTACTACATCCCATATTAACCTCGGGAGTGGAGGAGCTGCCGTTCTCAACATAGACCTTAGGATTCTCCTTGTATTCTACTAGTAAACGTAGTATCTCGGTATCGCCCCATAATAGGACTTTTACTTTGTTTCCCTTGACCATGCGTGTCAAGTACCATAATTTGTAATCGGACTCATTTGGACCACCCAACCCCTCTCTGATAACCCCCACGAGGTTTGCACGATTAACTTTGCTCGTGTTGATGTAGACAAAAAAGGAGTCCCCGTCTACATATGTCGATCACTCCCAATGACCACCGTGATGTATCAAAATACGCTGCCACGACATCTGATTACAAAAAGATGAATAACTATTCAGAAAACTGAGCGAAAAATATTCTAAAACGGTCTGTCTTAGACACGACCGATGCACACGGTCGTATGCTACCGTGTGCAGTGATCATGTGCAAGTTTCTATCCATAAAAACGATCGCTGCACATAATTTTAGACGATCTTGTTAAACGATCGTGAACACATTAGTTGTGCGCACGATGTTACAAGAATCATTATCTCAATCATCTCATGGGTTCCTCTACCCAATACACAGAGTATCATCACAAGATCAATCATCTCAACATCTCACGGGGTCCTCGACCCAATCCACAAAATATCTTCACAGGATCAATCATCTCAACATCTCACGGGGTCCTCGACCCAATCCATAGAATATCATCACAGCACAATCAATTTTGACAAATCTTGCTCAAGACCCTTGACTAATTAGCCCTCGGAGATCTCGTCAAATATCCTTGGTTAATTAATCCTGATACCAATGTTTAAAACGAGTTGAAACAAACTTTCAGAAGCACGAATCCCAGTCTTTATCGAGACCAACATTTCAAAGCGAGTTGAAAGAACTTTTGAAATACAAAAATCGTTCGGTATCGGGGTCTTAGCTGTCACTCGAATATCCATAACCAATAAGCCTGCCAGGTGCCTCCCTTGTACACCTGTGCACTGACGTTCACTCCACTATCTTGGCCGCTCCTTGAACATGTCACTGCACCGACGCTCACTCCCGCAAGAGCCACCCCATGCTCATGCATTATGTAACACCTGTGTTCACCAACCATATAGAGCCGCTCATTGTAGCGTACACCAGGCTGGAGTTCACAACCCGCCCTCAGAGGCTCCCGGATACGACGTCTCTCAAAACAAGTACTCACATTGTTTCAAACATCAAGCACACAGTCAATCGTTGTATCAATTAACAAAATTAGTACACAAATTCACACATGTTATCAATCAAAACTCGGCACAATACGCCTTCAGGCATAAACAAACCACACCACACATATATCCCTGAATCGTAATTCAACCAAATACACATACTCGACTATATTATCACTATAAATATATCTTATACCTGCATCCCATTTACGTACGACTAATACTAACATCAATCATTCAAAACTCACAAGAACCCACAAACACGCATATATATATATATATATATATATATATATAGATAAATTAACATAAAACAACAGATACACTTTGGCAACTATGATTTTACATAGGTATAATTCGTATATCAAGGTACTTGCCTTGATTATTTCGGTGGTTACTGAGTTCGGTAAAACTTGGACAAGAAGTTATCGATCCCCAATTTCCGAACCTAAGAAAATCAATATAGCAAGACTTGTATCAGGACTACCGATTCTAGTCACAATAACACGTGGAATTCAAAACCATATTCTAAGGGGATATTTATCGAACACCTAGCGGGCATTTCGTCTATAAGAAATATTATAGTTGAAGAATCCGATCTCTACCCCGCTAGAATCGATGAAAACCACTCAAGAACATCTATGAATCCAAGAACATCTATGTACCATCCTAGAAACAAGAACTAGTAAGAATCTATTGGAGTAACTTGAAGAACTTCATCACATACCTTGATTTAACCTAGAAAAATGGATGATTCTTCGAGAGAAACCTTGATATCCGGATTCTATGATGTTAGGAACAAGTTTATGGCTTGATCTGGAGTACAAAACTGAAAATATTCGTGGAGAATGAGTTTGGGTCGAAAGAATGCCCTAGAACACTTCAGAAACGAGTGAGATAGCTATTTATACTCATGCAGTCGGATTTTCTAGATTTCAGCACTTCCCATCCGTGTCAAATGACACGGGTTGTGTCACCTGTCCAGAGAGTTTCTTCTTAACTAAAATAGTTCGACACGGCCCGCGTAAAATGACATGGGTCGTGTCACTGCATTAGAGTCTGCTATTTCGACCTAAACTCCTTAGTGCCGGCACCGATTGACTCACCGTTTGAACCATTGAAAAGCTAATTCAATAATATATGATTTTGTAAAATTTTAGAATTTTTTGGATTTTTCTAGAGTTTATGGTGACTGATCAAAGTCAGTCCTTGTGCACGGCACTATCCAGAATTATCTACTCTTGTTTCTATTAACACCCTTTTGATAAAACGGCTCTGAGGTTTGTTCACATGATCGTAATTTGAGAAGATCAGGGTAGTTTAAAATTATCGAAAGGGATTTCAAATGAGTCATCAACGAATGGAGAGTCACCAAACATAAAGATTACTAATAAGAGGTACGGATATTACATTTCCCCATACTGAGGGGAAGTTTGGACCCAGAAACTCAAAACAACCAGAGTTGGAAACGTAAAGCATTGAAATGAAAAACGATCAAATTCACGATTGCTGAAACAGCAACGATTAGGACATATTACAAAATCTTCATTCTCCCATATTAGGCTCTTCAGAAGGAGACGTATAATTTCGGGACACCCTCCGGTCGTTTGCTCTGCTTGCCAATAGGGTAGCATTCATTGCCAATTCGGAAACTATCTCATAGTATTTCTCCTGATAACCTTCACACCCACACCGGTAACAAGTCAAGAGTGGAAAGGGACAATTTGCACGAACATGTCCCTGACAGTTGCAGTTGAAGCACCCCCTTCTTACCGAGAGTCGCTGATGTTGGCTTGGGATTCCCAGCGTTCACTCCCGACCGCGAAGATGACGCGTTCGAACGACGTGGGATTTTGGGAACCTTAGTCCCTTTTCCGCCCAAAAATTTTCCAGATGTCCTCAGTTTCTTCGCTTCGCTCGTGGGTTCAATCATTGAAGAGATTTCATAGGATATAGTTTGATCTCGATACTCCTTCACCATAGCATGAATCGTTGCCGTACGAACCACTTCACTGCTTCCACTTCCATCATCACATCTACGTCCGCTAAGGCTCGACATACTAATACAGATAATACCATTTAGAATAACTAAATAATCGACCGTACAATATACCACAATATCAACACAAGGTTTAGTTAGCACCCCCGAATGTCCAAGGTAGGCAACACTAAAAAGAATTCGGGGAGCATCCGTACTATATACGAGTCCGAGTATCCTTATTATGTCAGGAAATGACTTTTTACACTCCTCAGAATAACTGTAGTATCGCAAAGTGCAAAGTTTTTTTTCTGGAATCAATTTCTAATCCTTCGACGAGGACGACTATTTTATGTATGCACTCAATGAAAATAAATTTTTTAAAAAGAGGGCGAGTCACGTTATGCTCAAAACTTGTGAATACTGTCCTTTATTTTGGAAGAGGAAGTTTATACATCGACTTTTAAAAATTATTTTTTCGAATAATGTATAAAAGAATTTTTATGATTTAAATTTTTTTAAAGATATCGTAACTAATTTGAAAAAAGTGGTGAGTTCCAAATACCACAAATTGAAAATCTTTCCTCTTCTATCAAAATATTTAATCGAAAAGATTTTTTACCGAAATACATTACCATTTGACATGACGATATTAAATCGTAGGTTTTCACAATGTTAGAAAATTTCAAAACACCACTTTAAAATGTTCGTGCATCGGATAAAATTAACAATTAAAAATTCATTCTAATGAAATGTAAAAATCGATAAATATACTCGAATTCCGAAGCATACTACATAACCGCTTTCACTCGGACCGTATACGCATGTTATATCCTAAAACAATAATATCACAAATAAGTTCCAACCCCTTGTTCAACATTAAACACATTAGCAATAATCAAATACCCATATAAGGGGACTTACATTCAGGAGACTTACCATCACGGATTGCATGAAGATGATGTCGGAACCACGATACTAATGACAACTCTGATGCGTGCGACTTACACATGACATGGACTTCCCATTGGCCTAGTTTTTTCGCAAAACTAAGCTTTGATACCATAACTGTAACACCTCCAGAATTCGACAGGGAATGTCACATGTCGTAGACCCTTCTCAGAAGAATCTACCAGGCTAAACTCCAAATGACTGCTCAATGATTGACCAACCGGGGTCAAATTAATTACAAAACATACCGACAAGGTTATTAACCAATTAAAAAACCAACATATTTAACAACTCAACGACAATAATAAACTTGAATGCAAAAAAGAATGACAACTCAATTCAATAAATGGAAACCACACCCGTGCAAGGATGAATACTCGATCACACGAGAAATACTAACTAAGATAAAACAAAAGAAAAGACTCCGACTCTTGTGTGATTAGACCCACCCCCCGAATACTCGAAGGTTAGCAAACTGAAATTTGCTAGTACAAGTACATAATATACAAGATATAAGAAAAATATCAACACAAAACTCAACAGTCGCGAAGCCTTAGCACGAACCACACATTCTCATAGTCAACATAGAATAGCACTCACTTACACAAGGTCAAAGATAATCACATAGTCATATTTTCTTTACATAATATAACACCAATGAAACTTTAAATGAGCCCAATGAGTCAAAAGATCTAGTTCGAAAACCCCTTTTTTAAAAGGAATATATTTTGAAAAATATATTGACAAGATAGTTTGAAAACGTTATTATTGACTCTGGCCGTTTTGAATGGTTTAGGGTTTTGAAAAATCGAATGTAAATGCTTTAGAAAATAACTTGAAGATTTCTCGGGCCCTTAACCCAGTATGTGAAAAACAGTTTTACAAAAAAAACCATTTCAATGTTATTCGGGGTCCTCGGCCCAATTTACAAAACACTATCATTACAAGAATCATTATCTCAACCATCTCACGGGTTCCTCGACCCAATTCATAGAGTATCATCACAAGATCAATCATCTCAACATCTCATGGGGTCCTCGACCCAATCCACAGAATATCATCATATGATCAATCATCTCAACATCTCACGGGGTCCTCGACCCAATCCACAGAATATCATCACAGCACAATCAATGTCACAGCCTCTCATTTCGACAAATCCTGCTCAAGACCCTTGATTAATTAACCCTCGGAGATCTCGTCAAATATCCTTGGTTAATTAACCCTGATACCAACGTTTAAAACGAGTTGAAACAAACTTTCAGAAGCATGACTCTCAGTCTTTATCGAGACCAACATTTTAAAGCGAGTTGAAAGAACTTTTGAAATACGAAAATCATATGGTATCAGGGTCTTAGCTGTCACTCAAATATCCGTAACCAATAAGCCTGCCAGTGCCTCCGTTGCACACCTGTGCACCGGCGTTCACTCCACTATGTTGGCCGCTCCTTGAACATGTCACCGCGCCAGCGCTCACTCCCGCAAGAGCCGCCCCTTGCTCACGCATTATGTAACACCGGTGTTCACCAACCATATGGAGCCGCTCATTACAGCGTACACCAGGACGGAGTTCACGCCCGGCCCTCAGAGGCTCCCGGATACGACGTCTCTTACAACAAGTACTCACATTGTTTCAAATATCAAGCACACAGTCAATCATTGCATCAATTATCAAAATCAGTACACAAATTCACATAAATTATCTGTCAATCAACAACTACACTAACAAACAACACCACGCGCGTTATCAATCAAAACTCGGCACGATACGTCTTCAGGCATAAACAAACCACACCACACATATATTCCTGAATCGTAATTCAACCAAATATACATACTCGACTATATTATCACTATAAATATAGCTTATACCTGCATCCCCTTTACGTACGCCTAACTAATACTAACATCAATCATTCAAAACTCACAAGAACCCACAAAAATGCATATATATATATATATATATATATATATAAATTAACATAAAACAACAAATACACTTTGGCAACTATGATTTTGCATAGGTATAATTCGTATATCAATGTACTTGCCTTGATTATTTCGGTGGTTACCGAGTTCGGTAAAACTTGGAAAAGAAGTTATCGATCCCCAATTTTCGAACCTAAGAAAATCAATATAGCAAGACTAGTATCAGGACTACCGATTCTAGTCACAATAACACGTGGAATTCAAAACCATATTCTAAGGGGATTTTTATCGAACACCTAGCGGGCATTTCGTCTATAAAAAATATTATAGTTGAAGAATCCGATCTCTACCCTGCTAGAATCGATGAAAACCACTCAAGAACATCTATGAATCCAAGAACATCTAAGAACCATCATAGAAACAAGAACTAGTAAGAATCTATCGGAGGAACTTGAAGAACTTCATCACATACCTTGATTTAACCCAGAAAAATGGATGATTCTTCAAGAACAATCTTGATATCCGGATTCTACGATGTTAGGAACAAGTTTATGGCTTGATTTGGAGCACAAAACTGAAAATATTCATAGAGAATGAGTTTGGGTCGAAAGAATGCCCTATAACACTTCAGAAACGAGTGAGATAGCTATTTATGCTCATTCGGTCAGATTTTCTAGATTTCAGCACTTCCCGGCCGTGTCAAATGACACGGGTCATGTCACCTGTCTAGAGAGTTTATTCTTAACTAAAATAGTTCGACACGGCTCGCGTCAAATGACATGGGTCGTGTCACTGCATTAGAGTCTGGTATTTCGACCCTAACTCATTCGTGTGGGCTCCAATTGACTCATTGTTGAACCATTGGAAAGATAATTTAATAATATATGAGTCTGTAAAATTTTAGAATTTTTGAATTTTTCTAGAATTTATTGTGACTGATCAAAGTTAGTCCTTGCGCACGGCACTATCCAGAAATATCTACTCTTGTTTCTATTAACACCCTTTTGGTACTCCATCCATATTTGAATATTTTTATGGTGTAATATTACCTCTAAATAAGAGTTGCAAATATCTAGATTGATCAAATGGTCCGGTCACAGTCGTAGCATTATACCGAAATATTATCAACATATGGTATCAATAGTAACATATAACGACATTGCATATTATATTATGTAGCGATTATAGAGTTCTGGTAAAACAGAACAACAAGGATAATAGAACAATATGAAAGATTGCGTAAGTTCAACAAACGGACAATGAATCCACAAAAACGGGCCAACAATTCGAAGTTATTTAGGCTAAAAGTCCAGGGTATTACAGTAATTTGATATCTTTAATGCTTTTATATATTGAGTATAGTACTTAGAAAACTAATTTACACCGCCTTTATTATACGAATGTGGTGCGATCTATTTTTGCGAGACGTATATTTTTGAATGAATAATGTTATTATTGTCGTTATTGTTTTGTTAAACTGCTTTTACTATTATTATACACTGTTTTTATTATTTTCATGTCCATTTTGGACTTAGAAAATTTTATTTCATAAAAAATCACTACACCATATATGACCTATTGCAAGCCCACAAAAGTGTATTCTTAGTCCCGAAAAATATTACAATAGATGTTTATGTAACGTTTTGGCCAAAATTCGGCATTGCATTTAATGGCGTTGCCGATGCTCTCTATTGCAACATTATGTGTACTTATTGCAACACATTTTGTAATATTACAATAGCACTTTTTTCTAACACTTTGATCTGTTTTAGTAACATTTTTAAGGTGTTACAATAGACTAATGCAACACTTTTCAGCAACATTTATATCCCCATTGTAATACTTTTAAATTTTATTTGCAACACTAATCTGAAACACTTTTTATTAGTCCGGATTGCAATATCCTGTTTGAAATTTCAATATACCATTCACAAAAGCATATCAAACTAGAAATCACATTTCAAATTTCCCAAAAGGCAAATCCAACAAAACATGTCAATAAAGCCGAAACAAACCGATATGTACCACAACATCATCTTACATCTAGTACTTAAGCCTAAAGTCAAAACACATAATCGACCTACACCATAATTCTACATGAAACTGTCTTTCAAGTCAAAATATCCAACCAATCAATTACGCATATACAAAATAAAAGTACTGATTATCAATCATCATGAAGTTCACTTTCCTCAGCCTCGCGATCGTCGTCCTCGCACTCATCATCATGAACCACCTTTTCCATGATGCTATTTTCATATGCTAAGGACTTGTGAGCATAATCTTCCTTGTTTGTTCTTTCTTTCTCCACAGCTTTGATCTCTCTTTTTTCTTGTTCTAATCCACTTCAAGTGATGCATATGGAGAAAAAGTGAATAGTAAATTAAGATACTAGTAAGGAAATATTTGTGACTTTTTTTACTGACTTGGGGGATATATAATACAAGAAACTTGTCAAGTATAGAAAGTGACACATTAAAGATATATGTACATGCACCTCAAAAGAGAATGAAGATAAGTATCAAGCTATTCACCCCATACAGATGGAATAGTGATGGAAAAACAAAAGAGAATGGATACTTCTGTTGTGATGTTTAGTCAGTGTTCTGGTCGCCATATCAAGAACGCAGTTAAAAAAGCAGGTTGCATTTAATAATACAATTATATCACAATAGGAAAAAACAATATGAAATCAAAATAGAAAAATGGATAAGCATCTGATTAAAAAGTCAATCAGCACTGCACTGCAGAGAATTCATATTAAGGCATGACTTGCATTTGCTGAGCACTGGATGCCGAAACACACATATTAAGTACATACATAGACCCACATATTACTCTTCATGTATATTTACATATTTTCTTTCTATTTACTGTGCTTTCTTGCAACTACAGCACGGTGATAGTGCCATTGACAGTCATCTCATTTTTTATGCATACAATGCATGACAACATAATGCCTGATAACCAGTTCCTTAGGTCAACAGTAAACCACAAGGCAAGCAATAAATAGCAAGAGAAACATTTAAAGAAAAAATAGAAGGAGAAGAAAAAGAGTCCATAAAATTTACGACTCACTTCACTTGTTGGATATGCAATACCAATAGCAACAAATTGTGCTATAATAATTATGTACCAAAATGAAGATAAGCAATTCTACTTCATCAAGAATCAACTAACCTGACGAGGTGCAGCAGAAGTTAAGAGATTCAATGCAGAAATAATGAGATCTTCAGCCAACGGTTTCTGTTCAGAAAGAATGATGCAAATAGATTTTCTAAAATTGGTAACATACAACAGGAATATATCCACATTGGGAGCCAAACTAGAGAATTAGATCAAAAAAATTCTGACAAAATCAGCATGCCCAAACTCCTATCATCCAAACTGAGACTTGTACTGGATTGTGAAAAATCGGCAAGAAATAACAGAGATAGCAACCTTGCAGCACCTACTTGTATATTCTGAACAAAATAAAGAAACAAAGAAAGCTAGCAAGTTCACCAATAAATTAAAATCCGCGCAAGTTACTGAAAAAATTTCAAGCCATCAGATTCTGCAATGACAACAGAACAAATACGTGGGTGCAATAAATAAGATAGGTTTGCAGCAGATTTGCAGCATGCATTTCTTTATAAAAAAGAGTAGCCAGCAAACTATATAACTAAATCAAAATGATCAAAAAGCCATTACTGAAAATGAAAAGATGGTTACCCAGCATATTGTTAAATTAAATTCAAATTGTTGACGTGACAACCAGAAAACTTTACGGAGGATATATATAAGATCAGAAACCCAAATTTCATCCATATGAAACATACAAACTAAGAGAATATAAAAGAAAAACTAATTAAGGAGGCACCCGACAATGAGAAATAAAAAGCATACAACATTTTGAGTGTATGATATTAATGATATGGCGGCAGAGATCACAGGCAGTCCCTGGTCCAGGAAAGGCCGCTTGTAAACCATCATTCATTAGGCCCAGAGCATCACGCTGCCCCTTTGATTTTCCTCTCTTTCCAGCCATGAATCGGCGGCGAGAGGTTTCAGAAATCTCACTGGCGATAGAAAAGTGCCCCGCTGCCAACAAAAAGTTTGGTCGCGAAATAGGTGTAGACCATGCAAAACTGAAATTAAAGAAAGCCCGCTGTTAGGCGTATTTTTATACGCTTATTTATCATTATTTTGTATTATTTTGGAGAGTGAATTTGATAAAATGAGCCTTTAATGCCTTAATTTTGTATGTTTTTCAGGAAGTTGAAGTCCGGAAGCTAAAACGAGGCGAAACGGGCGAAAACGGCATATTTTGGCTATGAGCCACGGCACAAGGAAGCAGGGCCGCGGCACAGGAAGACACCCAGCCGAGCGCAGAGTAAACTGTACTCTGTGCCGCGGAACAGCCCAGGTGAGCCGCGGCACAGAAGAAATTAAGGACGCCCAGGCATCCAGCTGAAGGCTCTGTGCCGCGGCACAGATTTAGTGCACCGCGGCACACTTGGCGGTTTTTGTATGTCCGCGCGGATTAGGGCCGTTTTGAAGCCAGTTTTCGACCTACTCATACGGACGCGATTTGGAGGATGTGCTGAGCTATAAATAGGGTTTAAGACCCTAATTAATTATCTTTGAATCTTTTATCTTTTGGAGCTGAAGCTTGGAGACGGCAGAAGAAGAGGGAAGCAGAAGACTTCAAGGGCAGAAGGCGGAAGCCGAAGAACGGAGGAATCCGAGCTTC
Source organism: Orobanche coerulescens (assembly GCA_033398695.1). Taxonomy (NCBI): domain Eukaryota; kingdom Viridiplantae; phylum Streptophyta; class Magnoliopsida; order Lamiales; family Orobanchaceae; genus Orobanche; species Orobanche coerulescens. The sequence goes on along the minus strand of CM065815.1, from coordinate 109,970,528 downwards.
AACTGCGTTTGATTTTAATGCTTTCATTCTATTATTCTGTATTTTCAATTATTAGTATGTCAGGATAAAAACCTAATCTAGGGTTTTGATGAAACCTATGTTTTGACGAATTGCTTGAGATTATCCAATTAATTACCTTTTTGTTGAGTTTTCCCAATTGTGTTTAATGCTTGCAATTATCTGGCCAATAGTTGTATTGATTTAATCATTCAATTCGAATCGGGAGAGGAGAATTGGTGAGGAACTATTGGTGAGGACCGTTTTATTCTGTGAGATAGGAATATACTCATAGGAACTACATGGCCTTTTGGAGATTTTATGCTTTTCGCCTATTGATGAATTAATTCACCTAGGGATAGAGTGCGTTATTCGCCTTTAGATAAATCTATTGACCTCGGGAGAGGCGGTAGAATATATTAGCAATCTCCGCCTTCAATAAAATGGAAAAATTATTTATTACGGATAATCGAGAGTAAATTCGGATAAACTGAGGTGGATTCAGAATCCTAGACTTATTCATCATTTGATTTCCCTTTATTCAAGCTATCGTTTTCTACTATTTAGTCTTTTAGTAATTCTTTTAGTTATTAATTGCAAAACCCAAATTCGATTGTTCAAATAAAACTGGAATACATAAAAATCGGTAGTTAGAGATTTAGTCCTCGTGGGAACGATACTCTACTTATCACTTTATTACTTGTAAACGATAACGTGCACTTGCATGTAAGAAATATCGCAACAAGTTTTTGGCGCCGTTGCCGGGGACTGAAATTTTTCTAATATCGATTTAAGTATTTCTAGTCTTAATTTGAACGTTTTTATTTTTATTCTTGTGTATTTTATTTTGTTTATTTGTTTTTTCTTTCAAGACCTTTCGTGTAGTGCATGAGAAAACTCGGTAACGAAGGCCTACTACCTTTAGATACCGAGCTCGAGCGCACTCTAAAAAGGAACAAGAAGGAGAAACGAGAGTTACAGACGACGATCAACATGGCCGAGAATATCGAAATCCAAGGAGGAGATAACCATGTGCAGCAAGTGCAACCGGCACTAGCTCTTCGAGACTATGCCATGCCGCAGATCAATGCAAATTTTTCGGGAATTCGGCGTCCCACTATCTAAGCCAATAATTTTGAGATCAAGCCTGCTATTATTCAGATGGTGCAGGCGAGCCAATTCTGTGGACTGCCGAATGACGACCCGAATACTCATATTGCTTCTTTCCTGGAAATTTGTGACACGTTCAAAAATAATGGTGTCACCGACGATGCCATCCGATTGAGGCTTTTCCCTTTTTCTTTGAGGGATAAAGCGAAATTTTGGTTGAATTCTTTACCGTCGGGGTCGATTACAACATGGGGAGAGTTAGCACAAGCCTTCCTTGCCAAATTCTTTCCACCTTCTAAGACGGCGAGTTTGAGAAACGAGATAACCACCTTTGGTCAATATGACATGGAATCGCTCCACGAGGCGTGGGAGCGATATAAAGATTTGTTACGAAGATGCCCTCATCACGGCCTTCCTGATTGGCTTCAGATTCAGACGTTCTACAATGGTTTGAGTGCTTCTACACGCACTCTCGTGGATGCGGCCGCCGGTGGGGCCTTGATGGGAAAGACTATGGCCGAGGCACACTCGCTTTTGGAAGCTATGGCTGCAAATGCATATCAATGGCCATCGGAAAGATTGACACCGAAGAGAGTTATGTAAGTTTCAAGTAATGATCCGATTTCCACCTTGTCAGCTCAAGTCGCCGCTTTGACCCAACAGCTCCAAGCATTTTCGCATGCACCTTCCCCCGTTACCATAGAGACATGCAATTGGTGTAACGGATCACACCCGAGCGCGGAGTGTCAAGTTGGAAACCCGTTCGAGCAACATCAGATGGAGCAGGCTCAATCCGTGGGAAATGGAAATCGGCAGAATAACCCGTACTCCAACACTTATAATCCGGGGTGGCGCAATCATCCCAACTTTTCGTGGAGAAACGGACAGAACTCAAACCAGCCCCCGTTCGCTCAGAATCAACGGATCCTCCCGCTCCAAAAGTTTCTCTCGAGGAAGCACTTGCGAAATTGGCGGCAAATACGAGTCAATTCATGACCCGTACTGAAGCGACATTGCAAAATCATTCCGCTTCCATTCGAAACTTGGAGGTCCAGCTGGGCCAAATTGCTAATGTGTTGACAGCTCGCCCGGAGGGAGCATTGCCGAGTACAACATAGACAAATCCTAGAGAGAGTCTAAACGCAATCAGCTTTAGAAGCGGGAAAAGGGTGTTGGACCAGCCCGAGCGGTGTGAAAAGAAGAAGGAAATTGAGGAAAAGAATAATTTAGAGCCAGAGGAGTCGCAAGATTTGAAACCTTTAATAACGTTGCCGGATAACCCGAAGACATGTGTGCCCCCCGTCCCGTTTCCGCAGAGATTACAACAGAAAAAGGCGGACAAACAATTCTCTAAGTTCCTTGAGGTGTTCAAAAAGCTTCACATTAACATTCCGTTCGCCGACGCGTTGGAACAGATGCCGAGTTACGTTAAGTTCATGAAAGAGATATTGTCGAAGAAAAGAAAACTCGAGGAGTTTGAAACTGTCGCCTTGACGGAGGAATGCAGCGCAATTCTTCAAAAGAAGCTCCCACCAAAATTGAAAGATCCGGGAAGCTTCAACATACCGTGCACCCTGGGGAATCGCTCTTTTAATAAGGCACTGTGCGATCTCGGCGCTAGTATTAACCTCATGCCTCTGTCGATTTTTAAGAAGCTGGAAATTGGAGAAGCAAAGCCGACGACGGTCTCCTTGCAGTTGGCGGATCGATCCATCAAATACCCAAGGGGAGTGATTGAGGACGTATTAGTCAAAGTTGATAAGTTCATCTTTCCGGCCGATTTCATCATACTCTACATGGAGGAAGATGAAGATATCCCAATCATCTTGGGACGACCATTTTTAGCGACTGGCCGAACCCTTATAGACGTGGAAAAAGGGGAGTTAACTCTGAGGGTCAAAAACGAGCAAGTTACTTTTCAAGTATTCAAATCGTTTCCATGTCCCGGAAGTGTTGATAAAAGGTCAAAAATTGAAAGTGTAGATGTCATTGAAAGAGGAAAGCACCGAAAACATCGTCGGTTGGAAAATTCAGATTTTGTGTTAGATGGTCCAATTTTTAAGAAGGATGTAGAACGAGTAGCGTTTCTCGAGCATGAGGACAAATCTGCTGCAGTCTTGAGTGCGTTTGTGAAGGAGGAGAGTAAGCCGGAAGCCCAGCGGACATCTAGTCATGAGAAAACGGGTGTTTCGGGAAGTTGTTCACGTCGAAACCTTTCCGCAAACAACATTTGATGTCCGAACTGAAAGTCGAATCGTTAATGACCGCTGGTCATAATTTTAAAAAATATATCAACGGTTCGATAAACGGGGCGGAAACCAAATGGAGTTTGCGGAAAGCGAACTAATATTTTCGAATAGGTCCGGCTGAAGACTATAAACTTAGCGCTTCTCGGGAGGCAACCCGAGTTCGTAGTTGTAGATTTTTGCATTTCTTTATTTTTCTTGCATTCTTGATTTTTATTTTTCTTCATTTTTGTGCTTCAATTTGCTTCTGCCTCTCGCTTTTAACGTGTTCTTCTCAAAATTCTGTGCAGGAAAGTCCCAGGGGAAAAACTGAAGCCTGAGCCGCGGCACAAGTATTGTGAGCCGCGGCACACACAGCTCGCAAGGAAGGGCTAAACAAACTGTACTCTGTGCCGCGGCACGACATAAATGAGCCGTGGCACATTTGAGCACTGAGCCGCGGCACACGAAATCTGTGCTGCGGCACACGACAAAACGAGCAAACAGGTAAAAGGGACTGTACCCTGTGCCGCGGCTCACTTTAGCTGTGCCGCGGCACACTATGCGGAATCTGAAAGGCCCAGGTAGCATATAACACGCAGTTGGCCGGCCATACCAGGTACGCCTCTTTTCTTTTTTTCCCTCCCCCGCGCGCGAATCGGCCGAACTCTTCCTCTTCGCGATTTATTCTTGCGACTTCTTATCTTGCATTTTTCACAAACAAATCAAGGTATGTTCCAAGCTCTAATCTCTACTTGTTTTTAAATTTGAAGTTGTTTATGCATTGGTTGGATTGAATATATTTATTTTCCTTCAAAAAGTTCTAGGATGGTTTAGGGGGTAACATAGTAGTTTGAATCGAATTTTCATGGTTAGTTTGGAATATGAATGAATTGAGTGCGTTGTTTTGATGATGAATGAATTGTGTTTCTGTTCTTGGGGGCTGAATCGAGCTATAGCCATGTTTATTCTTCAAGTAAATTCGTGCCCTTAAGGTGTTTGATAAAATGTCTAAGTGAAAAATTTTCTTTGTTAAAGCAATCTTTTGAATCGTTGTGCAACGTATTCGTTCTGAAATTACATCAAGCCCAACCCTTACTTCCAGTTTAAACGTTTAAGTCCAATTTCATCTTTCTCTCATGAATGTGCTATCTTGTTAAATTCTTGATTTCCGGCTGGATATCTTTAGCTGAGTGTTCATTATTGTTATTATTGTTTGCGTACATAAACCCTGGCGTTGTATTTTTCAGGACTGACTATGGAGAGAACAAAGAAGCTGAGCAAGAGAGCTAGGACCCAGTCATCCCCCACTCGAGGGGAGACCTCTCGTAGTCGGGCCAAGTCGTAGGGGCACCAGTTTTCGGACCCTGAAATTCACAAGATCTTCAATGAGAAGATTCGGCCACGACCGCTTATTCCGGAGAGGGGATTTACTCCAGCCCCTCAGGACGGGGAATTGCTCACCATGATTGATGAGATAGGGTGGGCCAGATTTGCTGCACCCCCCGAGCCAGCGGTTATCTCGATTGTGCAGGAGTTCTACGCTAGTGCACTACTGAAGCACATTCGGGCAGGCCATACGTTGCCGTCATTAGAGTCTAGGACTCAGGTCGATGTCCGAGGGGTTACAGTTGATTTCTCCACTGCTGCTATTCGGAGGTTGTTTGGGCTTCCGGTGGTATATGAGTCGGCCTATGACCGAGTGATGACTAGCCTCACGAAGGAGGCCCTGCTCGAGACTATTGCACAGCCCGATTCCGACTGGGAGCAGCGCGCACAGGGTTCTTACACTTTCCACTTCAAGAGCTCGCGCCTCAGCCGGCTCGGGCGTGCCTGGCTTTATTTTATCTGCGCACGCATTGACCCCACCTCCCAGATCCATACTGTTTTTCTCTCCCGCGCCCGGACACTTTATGCTATCACGTCCGGGCTGCGTTTCGATGTGGCCCCCATCCTGGTCCGATCTATCTTCCAGTGTATCCAGGGGGGGCCAAGACGGGGTTGAAGCACCCCTCTCTCATCTGCGCTTTGTGCCGGCAGTCGGGGCTGACATGGTCAGACGACGAGCCGATGCTTGCTCCCCAGGCCCCGATCGACCACCGCATCATATCACACTTTGACCAGTGGGGAGGAGCGCCGGCGCATGCTCGGGGGAGAAGATTTCTGCTGGAGGAGGCCCACGAGGGATCCCCCGAGCCTCTTTTGCCGACACATGGAGAGACCGGCCCGCAGCCCGAGAGAGATAGATTACATAAGATGTTTGATGGGCTAAGGGAGGATCTGAGGAGAGAGAGAGAGGAGCTAAGAGAGGAGACGAGGAGAGAGAGAGATGAGATGAGGAGAGAGAGGGAGAGTTTGATGGCTACCATGCGAGAGGAGCAGCGGACGGAGCGAGAGAGCGTTATTGCTGCCGTCAGAGCCGAGATGCGAGAGCAGGCCCGCCGGGCCAACCGACGAGAGGCGAGGTGTCTGGCTGCGAGGGATTCTTATCATCAGGAGCACCTTGCTGCATGGACGGCCCATATCATGCATCCCGACGGGCCATTTATTGCACCCGCCCGGCCAGCCACACCACCCTCCTCACCGGATGATGCCGGCACCAGCTCGTGAGCGGACTGGAGGGGAGTACTTGACCTTTTACTTTTACTGCATATCATATTTTGTCCATTGAGATCAATGTACGTCCTAAGTTTGGGGGGGGGGATTTACTTTCATTTGCTACATTCATTGCTGTACTGATTTTGTTGCACTTTTCATTACTTTGCGTTAATTTTTTTCGATAGCCTTGCTTGTCTTAATTTTTCTCTATTCGTGAATTTTTCGTGCTTCTATTTGTGTGATACTGATGTTACGACACTATTTTTCTCTCTGAAGAAACGGTCGAGTTCTAGTCGCGTTGTAGTCAGAGATTTCTGTTTCTGCTTAGTATTCATTTAGGTCCAAAAAATTTCGTGATTGTAGAGGTCTTGGCAGATAAGAGAGGATGCATACTTGTTTTTAAAATCACCGTCGATACGTTTGGTTACATTTTCTGGTTAGTTAGTCGTCCAGTTACATTAGCCGTGTTGGCACTTAGAGTGAGTTTAGAGTCGGTCAGTTTTTCCCAAAAGTCGAGATAATGTTGTTCTATGAAGGGAAGTCTAGTAACCGGGGGTATTCACGTGACCCGTTGTTTACTCTCGCGTAAAACGACGACCCTGATTAGACTAGTGATTTAGATATTTCACACGCCGATGATAGGGAGCCTCGTAACCGGGGGTATTCGCGTGACCCGTTGTTTACTCTCGCGTAAAACGGCGACCTTGATTCGGACATGCGGAAATTATATATTCGAGTTGTTTCTCCGTTGTAGAAGGGAACTTAGTAACTAGAAGCATCCATGTGCCCCATGAGTGTCTTTTACGTCAAACGGTTTCCCAATACATGAGAATGGAAGTTCCACCCAAGGATTATCCCGATGAAACATCCCGAGATCCGAACCTAGTGGTCAACTCGAATCAATTTATTGAGCATATATATATAAGGGAATACTGTCCGAGGTTTATTTGTTATGAAACCTGTGAAAATTTTGCCATTAGACTGTGGAACGGGACGAACTAGCTTGGTTATTTTAACCTTTCATATTGACGGTCGATTTGACTCACGTTTTGTTAATCTTTGAGCTGGATTTTCTTCATGAACGAGTGATTAGGACTGAACCTGATTACTTTGCGGAATCATTATTCTGAGTGCAGCTCGCTATTATGACACTCGTATTATTTAGAGAGAATTACAGGATAGTATTGATTAGGTTGAACACTACGAGTCGCACGATGATTCACGACATTCTTTTATTGAATTTAATTCTTTTTGCTTGAGGACAAGCAAAGGCTTAAGTTTGGGGGTATTTGTTAGGCGTATTTTTATACGCTTATTTATCATTATTTTGTATTATTTTAGAGAGTGAATTTGATAAAATGAGCCTTTAATGCCTTAATTTTGTATGTTTGTCAGGAAGTTGAAGTCCGGAAGCTAAAACGAGGCGAAACGGGCGAAAACGGCATATTTTGGCTATGAGCTGCGGCACAAGGAAGCAGGGCCGCGGCACAGGAAGACACCCAGCCGAGCGTAGAGTAATCAGATTGTGCCGCGGCACAGCCTGTGAGCCGCGCACGTAAGAAATTAAGGATGCCCAGGCATCCAGCTGAAGGCTCTGTGCCGCGGCACAGATTTAGTGCGCCGCGGCACACTTGGCGGTTTTTGTATGTCCGCGCGGATTAGGGCCGTTTTGAAGCCAGTTTTCGACCTACTCATACGGACGCGATTTGGAGGATGTGCTGAGCTATAAATAGGGTTTAAGACCCTAATTAATTATCTTTTAATCTTTTATCTTTTGGAGCTGAAGCTTGGAGAAGGCAGAAGAAGAGGGAAGCAGAAGACTTCAAGGGCAGAAGGCGGAAGCCGAAGAACGGAGGAATCCGAGCTTCAACTGCGTTTGATTTTAATGCTTTCATTCTATTATTCTGTATTTTCAATTATTAGTATGTCAGGTTAAAAACCTAATCTAGGGTTTTGATGAAATGATTGGTGCATAATTGATCTAAAATTCATATACAAAATATTCATTTTTCCGGGCATAATTGTACTGATTTGTGATTAAAAATATATATTTTACAGATATATCCAAACATGAGCTAAAAATGGTTATTTTACAGATTACTGACATGAAGCATCAAAAAGGACGGAAAACAAGACCAAATCCAACGACGGGAATTTTTCAAGGCAAAACGACCTACAACACGGCGCAAACAGGACCGTGTTATGTAGGCCGTTTCACATACGGCGCAACAAGGGCCGTGTCTTGGGCCGTTTCACACACGGTCGGCATTTAGCGCCGTGTCCTCGCGCGTATTCCGGAAGAGACCGAGTCAGCACAAAACGGCGCACAACATGGGGCAAACTGAGCCGTTTTTCATCGCCGTTTTTCAGCAGATGCCATGCAAAATTAGTCCACTTTTGACCAACTTGTGAACTCAACCACAAGATATTTTTTTGGTCAAAAATCTGAAAATTCAAAGACATGGGTGAAGTGTGAACAAAGAATTAAAAAAATGATATTACAATAGATATTTTGAATTAAATAATCAATTGTATTCTTGAAAATCACCTATAAAAGGGCATCTTCACCCATTGCAAAATCACACACATTCTTACCAATAAATCCTCAACTTCTTGCTAAGAAATACTCCTTTCCTTTAGCAATATATTTTCCTTAGAATTTTCAATTTTAGTTTGTATTTTATTTTTGGTTTGAAGTTTTTCTTTCATTTAGTTTGTAATTGAAAAGTGCTTGATCAATAAGCACTTAGTATTTTACTTAGTGTTTTACTTTCAAATTTTGTAAGCTTGTAACCTTTAAACAAGTTTGAAGTTATATTTTGAAGTTTGTTTCTTGCACTTTGATTCATCATATTCAAGTAAGTTTTATCTATTGTCATTAAGTTCTAGTAATTAAAAGTTTCTATATATATATTATATATATCATTATTTCTATTATAATTTTAGTATGTATAAACCAATGAGTAGCTAATCTTTCTTCCTAGGGGAAGGGGGATTTCTATTAGGTTATATATTGAGTATTTGATTGATTTAAACTATTTTTAGGACTAATTGGTTTAAATAGAGATTGATCATATCCTATTTTTACTAATGAAACCTTCTTGATTGATTGTTGAGTGAATTGGAAACATATCTTTTCAATCTATCAAATGTTAATCTTGTTATCAACATCTTAAGATTGCGAAAGTGGTTAAGACATCTTTGATTACGAAAGTACGGAGGTGAAAAGTTGATTACTCGATGAACGATCGTTTACCCTAAAAATAGTCAAGTTAGAGAAATGAAAGGACTAATTGGTTTAAATAGAGATTGATCATATCCTATTTCTACTAGTGAAACCTCCTTGATTGATTGTTAAGTGTATTGGAAACACATCTTTTCAATCTATCAAGTGTTAATCTTGTTATCAACATCTTAAAAAAGTGACAGCGATTAAGACATCTTTGATTACGAAAGTACGGAGGTGAAAAGTTGATTACTCGATAAACATTCGTTTTTTCTTTTATATCCGTATAAATCAATTCCTATACTCAATTAAAAACCTAATTTAATGAACCCGTATTCCCCTAGATTTTATAAATTCCCAACTCATTTTAATTCTATTCATTTTCACTAGTTAAAAATAGTCTAGTATAAAAATAGTCTTAATATAAATAGTCTAGTATAAATAGTCTTAATATAAATAGTCTAGTATAAATAGTCTAGTATAAATAGTCTTAATATAAATAGTCTAGTATAAAAATAGTCTTATAAAACTAGTCTTATAAAAAAATAGTTTAAATTAAAAATAGTGCATTTTAATTTAATTAATATTTAAAAACCCAATAATCTATTTTAGTATTTATTTCTCGCAATTTGTAACAAAAAATTATACGAAGCCCTGTTGGACAATCCTCGAGAGAAAAGACCTTGGTAGAACTTACCACAACTACTTCTACCTCGTATATATTTGCGAGCGACTCAAGAACTCCTATTTTTAGGATAAGTTTTCTGTCCGATCAAATTTTGGCGCCGTTGCCGGGGATTGTTTTAGGCCAAATATAATTTTTCTGTCCGGTCAAGTGGCGGATAACAGTACTCCGTGACTATTAAAGTCGGATTTTTCAGTTTCCCACAACAACTGATATTTGTAGATATTTTATCGTTTTTCATTTTAATTTTTTTTGGTCATGGATGAAACATTGTTTAAAATTGAAAAAAGATTTCCCTTTCTAAGCAAAAATGCAATTTTAAAAATTTACAAGACAAGGCTTGAAAGGATGAGGTTGCTTACGAATAAAAGCATACCTTTTGACATAAGATTCATTATCGAAGCCAAAGTAAGAATAGAAGGTGAATTCACAGAAACACCAACTAGATTCTTACCAGGCTTGGAAAAAGTTCATATGCCAAGAAACGACGAGCAAAGATTCTAGCCGTTTGCTATAAATGTGCTAGATGGAACTGTAATGCAAAATGTCGATCTTTAGGAATTCCATCTACAAACAGAGAAGATAAAATTCAGTTCATTAATGATGGTCTGAATAAGGAGAATTTAGATAATATCGAAATTTCTCTTGACACGCATCCTAGTGGACTTGTGTATTACGGAATTCAATGTTTGTGGAATAAATTCAAACCAGAATATGAACAACGTCTTGGGAATCTGACGTTAAAAGACCCTGTTTGCCAATTTGTAAGAAAATTGGATGGGAAGCTTCTCCCGACTCATAGAAGGCGTTTAGGCCGCTTCGAACGTAAAATCGAGAGGAAGATGTGAGCCACAATCACAACTACTGTACATACGCGTAAGTATCTTTTATTTTTGTCGTGTGGTGAGATTTTCTGAATAAAAAAATGTGATACGCGATAAATGCATTCATTATTCTATTGAGTAGTTGAAGCGCAATCAACGCAATCACAAACTTGTTAAGCAATTTTTCCTCATTTTTTCTTCTATAAATAACCTTTGTGCTTGTTTCTTTTATTCATCCCTCAAACTTGTACTTTTCTCTTTTTCTCTCTAAATAAATTTCTTTTCAAAAATGGAGTCATCATCTTCCACAAAAAAATTTTACACACCGCATTTTTGGTGGATCTAGTTCGGAAAAGAGGCATGCTTCATCAAGCGGCCCCACGACTTGGGTCGTACCTTAGGAGAAAAATGCATTCATGTAGTTTACGGAGGAGGAAGTCTAGGATTAATGGGACGAGTCACGTACGCCTATATGGAAGGAGTAAGAGTATTGGGAGTAATCCCAAAACCTCTGCCGAAAGTAAAATCACCGGTCAACTATAGGAGATGAGTTTAGATCTCGTGAATATGCAAGATCGCATAACTCACATGATAAATAATTCTGCGCCTTTATCGCCCTTCCCGTGGTTTTGGCACCCTTGAGGAACTTTTTCATGTGGTTACCAGAGTCGGCTAAATGTTCATCAAAACCAATAGGAGTGCTTAATGTCAATGGTTTCTTTGATGGTTTACCGTCTTTCATCGACTACTCGCCGAAAAGGGCTTTATTTCCGAGCGTGCAAAACGAATCATAGTCGTTGCAACAACACCGTAAGAACTAATCAAAAACTCAATGAATTTGTTCCTCAACCAGATCCACTCTAGCTAAAATTGTCCAGGTAGAAGATTTTACAGTGAGAAAACGAAAAGTGGATTCATTCCTCTCCCTTTGATAACCCATGACGGACCTCTTGTATTTTTACTTTCTGTCGTGTGTAATAATCGTGCTAAATGATGGCAGCTTAAGGAGTTTCTTCTTGATCTCTTGACGCGCATCTATTCGCGATTTATGTATTGCTGTAATTTTTATTTCGTGTTTTGCTTTTATAAAAACTTTGATGGCAGCGTAAGGCGACTCTTCGGACTTTCTTGATGCGCATCTAAAAAATTATGTTATACTTACGAGTATATTTTATTTTCTTTTGTGTGTGCCTCGTATATTTATTCTCTTGCAGATTCTAAAAGGCGTTAGGCTCAGACATCAACTTTCTTAACAGGGAGTATTCTGCTTTTCTGCATTGATTTTTAATTTTTTTTTATAAACTGAGGACAGTTTTATTTTCAAGTTTGGGGGTGGTTTGTTTTAGTATTTTGGTGTGTTGTAATTTTGGTGTGGTTTGTTTAATAATTTTGGTGTGTTTTGATTGATTTGGTTATTTGCCTTAATTTTTTTTTATTATATATATATTTATAGTATTTTGATTTTTGAGATTTTTAGATCTGGCCATAACACCAATAAATTAGCAATATACAAACTTCTAAAATCGTTTTAACCGGTAAAAAAAAATTGTATATTCCAAAATTTTTTTTTTGAGCCTTAATCTCTCTTTCCAAGCCTTGTAATTATCATATAAAATCGAGTCATTCGTTACCTTGAGAAAAGAAGAATCAATTGGTTGATGAAAAATAAAACTTAAATTTACTTAATTTGTGGAGTTTTTGATTTTTCATGCTTAACTAAAAAATGATTTTCTGCAAAAATTCTATTCCCTAAAAAAAAAAAAAGGAGTCATTGGTGAAAAGAGCTACACGTTAGCAAATAACGGTGTGAAAGCTATCACCTAAAAAAATAAATGACGAAAAGGAGAAGTGTTGAGCAGAATAAATGCCTAATTTTGGAAGTCTTAAATTTTGCGAAAAATAAAGGACTAACCATTGTTGGTGCGTAGTCGCCGTCTCGTAAAAATTGGTGAAAAGAGCTACACGTTAGCAAATAACGGTGTGAAAGCTATCACCTTTTTACGAAAGAAAAATAATGAGATAGAAATTGTGTTAGTGAAAAGAGCTACACGTTAGCAAATAACGGTGTGAAAGCTATCACTAAAAGGGATGTAGTTTATGAGCAGATTTGAATTAATTAGCAGCTGAATTTCAATACACTCAATTTTGTGAAAATCACAATATTTGATGACGCCGATGAAATTCTTCTTCATATTGAGTCGAAAAATAAACGAGTGATCGAGAGCAACCATTAAAGGGAGTCGTGTGAAGTCACGAGTGGGAAAGAAATAATCAACCTTTAGGGGGGGGAAACCTTGCATTTTGGAATTACAAAAATAAAAACCGTTAGTAGATTTATTTTGAATCTTGATTCATTTTCTATCTACTGTATAAAGTTGGTTATTGCGTATTAATGGCATTTTGATCTCTTTTTATCTTTATATATAATTATTTTTCTTAAATTTGTGTGTATTATTTTTTATTTTTTATTTTGTGTCTTATTTTAATTTTTATTTTGTGTGTGATTAATAATGAGTCTTGCTCGGGACTAGCAAGAATTTAAGTGTGGGGTATTTGATTGGTGCATAATTGATCTAAAATTCATATACAAAATATTCATTTTTCCGGGCATAATTGTACTGATTTGTGATTAAAAATATATATTTTACAGATATATCCAAACATGAGCTAAAAATGGTTATTTTACTGACATCGACATGAAGCATCAAAAAGGACGGAAAACAAGACCAAATCCAACGACGGGAATTTTTCAAGGCAAAACGACCTACAACACGGCGCAAACAGGACCGTGTTATGTAGGCCGTTTCACATACGGCGCAACAAGGGCCGTGTCTTGGGCCGTTTCACACACGGTCGGCATTTAGCGCCGTGTCCTCGCGCGTATTCCGGAAGAGACCGAGTCAGCACAAAACGGCGCACAACACGGGGCAAACTGAGCCGTTTTTCATCGAGTGGGGGTCATTTTGCAGCGAATCGAACGGCCATGAAGGTGTACCAATGTGGCTTCTATTGGCCTTCTATTCATAAAGATTGCCAAGCTTTTGTGAAACATTGCGATAGATGCCAACGATTGGGGAACATAGCAAAAAGAGACGAGATGCCGCAGCACGCTATTATGGAAGTAGAGTTGTTTGACGTATGGGGTATCGATTTTATGGGTCCGTTTGCAAAATCACGAGGCTATTCGTATATTTTACTTGCGGTCGACTACGTGTCAAGATGGGTTGAGGCGATGCCGACGATTACGAACGATTCGAAAGTGGTGATTAAATTCCTTAATAAGAACATTTTGACTCGGTTCGGGACTCCACGAGCTTTGTTGAGTGACGGGGGGAGCCACTTTAATAATAGGTGGTTAGGAACCCTTCTTGCAAAATATGGAGTTAAACATAAGATTACGTCCGCCTATCATCCACAAGCTAATGGACAAGCCGAGCTCGCCAATCGGGAGATCAAACAAATTTTAGAGAAGACGGTCACGAACAAGAAGGACTGGGCTAAATATCTAGATGATGCACTTTGGGCTTATCGGACCGCGTATAAGACTCCGATTGGAATGTCTCCATACCAGCTCATCTTTGGGAAATCCTGTCATTTACCGGTGGAGCTGGAAGTTAAAGCGTATTGGGCCACTAGACGGATTAATTTCGAATTTCTTGAGGCTAGTGGATCGAGAAGAGAGAAGCTGCTGGAAATCGACGAGTGGAGAAACGAGGCTTTCGAAAATGCAAGGATTTACAAGGAAAGAGCGAAAAAGTTTCACGATGATCGCATTCGGAAGAAGGACTTCGTCCCGGGAGACGAAGTGCTCGTTTTCAATTCTCGGCTTCGTCTATTTCCGGGGAAGTTGATGTCAAAGTGGATCGTCCATACACCGCCTTTCAAGTAAATCAAAACGGATCATGTGTCGTGATGAAAGAAGATGGGAACAAGTTTATTGTGAACGGACATCGGATGAAGCACTATTTCAAGCCCTTGCACCACGAAGAGAAGTATGTTACTTACCTCAAGACCCTAATGAATGAGGTATCGTCTAGCTAAAGACGTTAAACGTAGCACTTGTTGGGAGGTAACCCAACGTATGTATATTAGTTCGTTTTATTCGTTTGTTTTCGATTTTTCGTTTGCGTGATTTTTGTAGTTTCTAGTTTCGTAGCAGCTTTGTTAGTTTTGTTAAGTTCTAATCCATGCACGCCGAGTTTTGGATACTTGCAGGTCTTTAATCGCCATATCCAAGCAAAAACGGGACCAAGTATGCGAAATAGAAAAAGTTGGAAAATTTTTTGAGACAGACGAACCTATCGGTCGAGCATATCGGCCGATAGACTGAGGAAAATTAAAAAAAAAAAAATTTAAGGTTGCAAGCAGTGGTCGATAGGCAGACCCTATCGACCGATATCATGACCCGATATGAGGTACGTAAGTTTCTGTCTGTCCTATCGACCCAGCCTATCGGCCGATAGGCCTGGCCGATAGGACATACCCGGTCCAGTATCCGCTCCGACCCGGTTGATCAGTAACCCCTTTTATACACTTCTCCCACCCGTTTTTTTTCTCACAAACACACACATCGGCCGATAGAACATAAGCGGCAATTTTCGCATCTGTTTTTCCTTCAAAACTCGATCAAGGTACTTAATTTCGACACTTAATCCTCTTGTTTTTCAATTCTATACATGTTTTGAAGCACTTTGACGGATTCTTTTTGGAGTTTTGATGAATTTCGAATTGGGGATCCACTTTTTGGGGGCTTTTGTTAGACTTTGATGTTCTGTGAATTTTATGCCCGATTGTTGATAGAATCTTGATGGAAACATGTTATCTATGCTTGATTGTTCATGGGTACTTCGAATTGGGGGATTATTTGATGAAATTGAACGAATTTTGAAAAAAACCCCCAAATTGGAAGAACCCTAATTTCGAATTTGTTGAAATTGGGTAAATTTGTTGAATTGAATTGTTAATTGGGATTGATATGAGTTGAATTGTTGATGAATTAGATTTGATTGGAGATAAATTGTCCTAATATGATCGTAGTGTGTGGTTTTGTTATTGTGGGTTGTGATTTTGATCCTTTGAATATGAAATGGGGGAGTCGAAGTTTGGGGGAGGTTGTGTGATTTGTTGATCGTAGTATATGGCTGTCGGGTCTATGATTTTGATGTTTATTGGACATTATAGGGCTCTTAGTTGATATTGTGGGATTATTGGATTATGTCGACGCTTGTTGAATGTTTGCATTATGAGTTGCTTATTGGATATTGATTGGATGGTTGTTTTGTAGGAACTTTGAAATGGCTGGAAAGCAAAGCAAGAAGTCGAAGCCGAGTAAGGCCGGAAAGTCTAAGGCAACCACAGGGAAGGAAAGGGCTCCGACGAAGGTAGTGCCGGCTATTCCGATCCCGGCTGCGCTCGACCCGAAGAAGTTCAAGCTAAGATTGACTGGATCTGAGTCTAAAAGAAGGTGGTCGCACCTTATCGGAATGTCACACAAGCATTGCCGATTTTTGCATGAGGAGACGGCTCGGGGTATGGGGATATACGATGATATTATGTTACTAGCGAGGCAGTGCGGGTTTGAGCAAATTTTTCGGGCAAACTATCTCGCTTACCACCTGCTCACCGTGGAGTTTCTGTCCACACTTGAGGTTTTTAGGGAGCACGGGACTCCGGCATCTATTCGCTTCAACCTCGACAACACAGAAAGGGAGCTCTCGGCCGACGAAGTTAACGCGATTATCAACGGGGCCGAGGACGGGTCATTTCAGCAGGGCGATCATGCCAAAGAAAACATAGAGCTGTGGTCCAAGATGACTTACCGCAGGGAGGAGACGCTTCTCATTTATAATCCGACGTATGCCAAGGCCTCCTCGATCAGGAACCTAGTTCTCCGTTATGTCCACCGTCTGTTCACCTCGACGATTTTGAGCCGTACCGACTCGGGGATGTGCTTGTCCACTGATCTTCACCTTTTACGGTCGGCCTTGAAAGGTACGCGGAAGCACGCCGGATGTTTTCTGATTGAGCACATGGAGAAACAAGCCCGGCTGACCGGGAAGCAGAGGATTGGGATTGGGGCGTTCGTGACCCCTATCGCGGAGCATCTCGGGGTGCGCATTAGAGGAGAGCCGGTGTCCCGAGACATCTATTTGGATAAACCGACACTGCAGAGGCAAGAGATGCTTGCCTTCACCGAGGGGTTCGACTGGAAATTACACGGTCGGAACAAAACCGTGTCCCTCTTCCGACTCCCCTCTCCGACCTTGACCTCTATGATGGGCGACGCGCCCGATGTATATGCGAGGTGGAGTATGAGCTCCGAGGCTCATTTGGCGCTTATCCGACCGTTGGATGCGTCTCGTAAGAGGCAACGCCGGGAGGTGACCATTGATGAGCCGTTCTTGGAAGGAGCCGAGGAGGAGCTGGATGATATACCCGAGGGGGGTAGCCGTGACGAGATTCCCACCGGTGGAGGTAGTAGTTTTCAGATGAGAGCTCCGGATTTTGAGGCTTTGGAGTCGAGATTTTTTGAGAGAGAGAGAAAGATGCACGAGGAGAGTATGCAGGCGCAAGACAATTATCATTTGGCGAGTATGCGTTCTTTGACAACCGAGTTTGGTTCTTTGGGAACTCGGCTGGGCGAGGTTGAGACTCGGGTGGGTGATGTTGCCACTCGGGTCAATGAGTTGTACGAGCTCGTGGAGAAACGAGCCGAAGAGGACAAAGTGTGGCGACAAGAGGAGATTGCTTGGAGGGAGCAAGAGAGGAAGAGACAGGAAGATAGGTGGGCCCAGGAGGACCACTACAACCGAATGGTACACGAGATGTACCACTTTGCTCCTTTCCCCGATTCACATGCCCGCTATGATCCGAGCTCGCCGACAAACCCGCCATTTCCGCCGCAGTGATCAGGTACTCCGTTAACAAAGCCACTACTTTCTCTTTTCAAACTTATTCCTCCTTTGGGATGCGAAATAAGTTTGGGGGGGGGGGAGAAGTGCGGCTTTGTTAATTTCGGCACGTGTGAATACCTTGTATGCCTTGTATCATTATTTGCTTGTGTTGGTGCCCGTTGTTTTTATTTGTGCTTCTCATATTGGTGTCGTGTGGATTTGGCTTTTGGTTGCTTAGTTTTTAGATTTTTATGTTCATTTTCGTTTGGTGTGTTCGCTAGTTTTTTTTTAGGTCGTAGTAGTTTTTTTTAGATTTCGTGTTTGCTTTTATTTGCTTTTCGTTGTTTGCTTTGATGCCTTGCTTGTCTTAGTTTTTCTTTATTCGTGAATTTTTTGTGCTTCTATTTGTGTGATACCGATGTTACGACACTGTTTTTCTCTCTGAAGAAACGGTCGAGTTTTAGTCAAGTTGTAGTCAGTTATTTCTGTTTTGCATAGTATTCATTTAGGTCCAAAATTTTTCGTGATTGTAGAGGTCTTGGCAGATAAGAGACGATACATACTTGTTTTAAAATCACCGTCAATACGTTTGGTTACATCTTCCGGATAGTGAGTCGTACTATTTCTTTAGTCGTGTTGGCACTTAGACTGAGTTTAGAGTCGGTCAGTTTTTCCCAAAAAAAAAACGAGATAATGTTGTTCTGTGAAGGGAAGTCTAGTACCGGGGGCATTCGCGTGACCCGTTGTTTACCCTCGCGTAAAACGACGACTCTGATTAGACTAGTGATTTAGATATTTCACATGTGCCAATTATAGGGAACCTAGTAACCGGGGGTATTCGCGTGACCCGCTGTTTACTCTCGCGCAAAATGGCGACCTTGATTCGGACATGCTGAAATTATATATTCGAGTTGTTTCTCCGCTGTAGACGGGAACTTAGTAACTAGAAGCATCCATGTGCCCCATGAGTGTCTTTTACGTCAAACGGTTTCCTAATACATGAGAATGGAAGTTCCACCCTAGGATTACCCCGATGAAACATCCCGAGATCCTAACCTAGTGGTCAACTCGAATCAAATTCTTGAACATATATATAAGGGAATACTGTCCGAGGTTTATTTGTTATGAAACTCGTGAAAATTGTGCCACTAGACTGTGTAACGGGACGAACTAGCTTGTTTATTTTAGCCTTTCATATTGAAGGTCGATTTGACTCACGTTTTGTTAATCTTTGAGCTGGATTTTCTTCATGAACGAATGATTAGGACTGAACTTGACTACTTTGCGGAATCATTATTCTGAGTGCAGCTCGCTATTACGACACTCGTATTATTTAGAGAGAATTACAGGATAGTATTGATTAGGTTGAACACTATGAGTTGCACGATGATTCACGACATTCTTTTTCTTTTCTTTTTGTTGTTCGGGACGAACAAGGCTTAAGTTTGGGGGGTTTGATAAGTGGTAATTTTACCACATTTTTCTAGGATTTTATACTAGGTTTTTATCTCGTTTCGTGATTAATGTGCTCGTCTTTGGCTTATTTATGATTAGTCGAGCCGTATTACGCGTTTGGGTTGGTTTTAGTGTGTTTGCAGGTCTTTAGAGCCAAAAGGACCCAAAACGAGACAAAGGACCGAGAGTCGAGTCAAACGGACGGAAGAAACGGATTTTTGCAAGAGACAGACGAACCTATCGGGCCAGCCTATCGGCCGATAGGTGCGTCCGAAAGGTGTCCAGGCCCTATCGAGTGAAGTCGACCGACGAACCAACTATCGGGCCAGACTATCGACCGATAGGCCAGTCCGATAGGCTGCCCAGCGGGCTCTCGTGTTTTGACGGATTATAACTCTTTTGGATAGATTTTGTTTCCTAGATTAGGGCTAATCGGGATTTTAACTCCCATAGGCTATATACACCTCCTCCTAGACCTAGTTTTATCATCTTTCATCAAGCTTTTATCATCTTTCATCATCTTTTGCACTCTTTTACATATTATCGCAAGATTAATTCCTTGGAGACTATAACTTTTTGGAAGCAGCAATTATTATTGTTTTTCGGAGATTGAAGACTCAGGGTTCATCCGTAAGGGTTGTAATCTCTCTTTTCATATTAATAATATGCATTCTACATCTATTTCTTGTTTAATTTCAATTATGTCTGGCTAAATCCATTGATTGATTCTAGGGTTAGTAAATTTAATTGATGTTCACATGATGTCCCTTTGATTACCTTTTGACCTTTCATCCTAGGCTTGTGATCAAGATGTGTTAAATCTCATGCTAGATTAAAGGGCCCTTAATCGATGCATGTTAGCTAATTGATTTTGCCCGGAAGGATTAATTAATTAGTGGAAATACTTGATGCACAATTTGATTTGATCTTAAGCCCTAAGTGGAGTAAGATAAATCATAGATAAATAAGTTGACGCTTTTTAAGTGATTTAAATTCTTTGAGCCTTAGCGGGAAAAAGGGTTTAAATTAACTATCTTTCTAGGTTGCCTTGATCGGAATTCTAGATCGGCTGAGTGATTATTTCTAGGATTGAATTAAAATTTGGGGAAAAGGAATCAAGTGAATGGATTGTGTGAACTCAATTAGATGATACTACCCTAGGATCAATTAGCTTTCGCTTGTGATTTTATCTTGCTAATTTGCTTTATTTGCTTGATTTAGATAATTCATCTTTTATTTAATTTTTATTTTTCGATTTTTAAAGTTAGATAATTAGAAACAAACCAAATTTTCGGATTCCTAAATAGCAGTCAAATTTTGAGTAGAGTTATTTCCTTTATTTTCGACATATCAATTCCCTTGGGTTCGATACCTTGGAAATACTTCGAGGTTTTACAAATTTTAAAATTGATCGGATTTGAAAACCATACTACGCGAATTCTAGCGATCAACCCCGAAACCCAAACCTGATTACGAATCGGAGATTCGGTTACGAAGTACTCGCAAAGACGAATTCGAGCACCAAGAGAACACACGATTCCGACCACCCGAAGGCTCGAAGTTCGACAACGGCGCCAGGAAAAAACTCAACGAGATACACAAGAACCGAAAAAAAATCGCGCCCAACGGCGAAACGTTACAAGCAACGCAAAGGAATATACGGGGTGAAAACACGCCCACGACGACTAACACAACGCCACCGACTATGTTTCAAAACAACAACGAGTAATTAACAACACATCACATGCACACATTTAATAAAAGAAACGCACGCGACAACAAGTCGCACCCGACCACAACGACTATGCGGTAGAAACAAATATAGTATTATGATAGAATTCACTCCGATTCTCGTCAACAAGAAAATGTCCGACGTCAAGACACAAACAATTCAAGATAATAGAAAACGAGAATACCGGACATTACATTCTATCCTATTAAAAATAAGTTTCGTCCCGAAACTTAAAATAAAACATCATGGTAGAATACAAACAAAACTAAAAAGTTCACGCAAGAAATATCAATTTCTACACGAATTACAGCACGAAGTACGATACACAACTACATCACGGGACACCACCAGGCACTCCCCGAGTAGGAACGAAAACCCAATTCCCGAACATCTTGGCAACGATCTCACAATGCACCGCTCGGTGACCCACTTGGCCACACGCGAAACAGTTGACTAACGGTGAACGACAATTCTTCGCAGTACGAGATCAAGCAACAACAATCAGACAACCCCGTTCGAACAACAACGATCGAACAACAACGATCAAATAACAATGATCGAATTACAACAGTCGAACAATGACTCTGAAGTCCCCACTTCAACTCCAGACATTAAAAAGAACTCGTAGAAAGTGAAAGATGTTACTTCCAAACAAGGTTCACAAGAATCGAACCGAACTCGGAAAGGTCACGATGATAAATAGGTCGATCTGAAACAAGGTCACAACCAGTTCGAACGATGACAACTGAGACATCAAACAAGTTCAAAAGTATCGACGAACACGTGCAAGTCGATAGAATTTAGAAGGAGAAACTCCAGAAGTCAAATATAGCACGGGTATTACATCCGACCTCTTATAAAAGAAATGCTGTCCCCGCAAATCACAACAGCGGAAACAAGGTAACAACACAAAAAGCATCCGACAGAAAAATCTCCCATGGGTCTCTCAGAGCCGATCCTGATATCTGTGCTGAAGCACGAACTCCGAAAGTCTCGGTAGCCAATTCACAAAACTGAATTCGGTGTCCCTCGAGTCCTCACTTGAAACGCGTTACTGACGAGAAGGACAATTTACACGTGCATGCCCCGACACATCATAGTTGAAACACCTCGGCTCGGCATACCGAAAATACAAATGCTAGATACAATGGGGCATAACGTCGCAAAACAATATAGCAGAGATGCCAACTCAGCACAACAAAGAATCATAACACATATCATATACAACGATTACCATCGTAAAGTAATACACACACAAACACTACAACAACGACGGTATCGTTCGGCGACCTCAACGTCCCGAACGATAACCAACACATAATTACAAACATTATGAAACAATCACACATGTACACAAACGTACAAACCCAAGCTTCAACATATCACACTCGTGCGACAACACGCAAATCACCACGAGGCGATAAACAGTAAACACCAGTTCACACCTCTCACAGAGGGCTAGTACAACAAATGCGTGGCAACGCCTCGACGTTCATGCCACCAATTCGATCATACTCGGGAGCAAACATCATAACGACAACGCGAACATCATACATACATACCCATCCCTCAAACGGGAATGGATAGGTTTTAAAAACGAAAACCTCCTTTTGAAAATAATTTTGGAAACACCGATTGATGTTGAGTATCACCCTTCAAAAAAGTACAATCTTGAAACATCGTTATCGAGACTTTGGAAAACTATTTCGCATTCGATAAAAATGAGGACTTTCTTTTCGTGAAAAACTTTCGGAAATATTCGACCCTCGGGTCTAAGTAAAAGTGTTTCTAAAACATTGGAAATATCTCAAAACATTTTGGTCCTCGAGGTAGAAGAATTTTGAAACATATTGTGGCACCTTGGATGTACCACGAGAAAATAATTCATTTTAAAAGTACGTCTCGAAATTTATTTTCTAAGGTACTCAAAGTTTTCAAAGATAATTCAATGGACTAGAATGCCCAAAAATTTCAGATAATTACACGGAACATTATAGCGCCGTGGGTCCCGCGCCGGAACCCACCAGGCTAAAAACCATTTACAAAACACCAAAAAGGTCGATGACGGTAATATTTCAAAAACTCCCAGAAGCCATTTACAATATACTAAATACCGTCATAAGAATTTCGCCAAAACGATCAAGGCCATAATGCCAAAAACTCGGTTAAGGGAATCGGTTTTCGAAATAAAACTCAGCCGGTAAAATACCGAAAGCCATTAAAAAAAACTCACGCAGCGGAAAAAGGAATACAGTCCAACATGCACAATCCAATTGAATACATCTCACAGCATCTAGTTTAAACATACAACAAAACCATTACAAAATAAAACTCAGCCGGTAAAATACCGAAAGCCATTACAAAAGAACTCACCCAGCGGAGAAAGGAATACAGTCCAACATGCACAATCCAATTGAATACATCTCACAGCATCTCGGGGATTTTTAAAGCAGAAATTCTTTTGGACCTCGAGTCCCAATTTACAAAACCTTTTCGTAAATATTAGGTCCTTAGCCCGATTCTCGTTTCAAAGCACACTAGATAATATATCATTATGAGTCCGAGACCCATATTTAAAATGTTACCCAAACAATCACTGCTACACGATCATTGTTCGTACACATCATGTACCGAACTCCAGAGGCCTCGACGGACCTTACCCGGACCACACACACTGTTCGTACACATCATGTACCAAACTCCGGAGGCCTCGACGGACCTTACCTGGACCACACACACTATTCGTACACATCATGTACCGAACTCCGGAGGCCTCAACGGACCCTACCCGGCCACAAACATTGTTCGTACACATCATGTACCGAACTCCAGAGGTCTCGTCAGACCCCACCTAGATCACACACCTTGTTCGTACACATCATGTACCGAACTCCAAAGGTCTCGTCAGACCCTACCTGGAACACACACCTGGTTCGTACACATCACGTACCGAACTTCAGAGGCCTCGTCAGACCCTACCTGGAACACACACACATCGACACGACACAGCTCATAATCATCAAATGTCAAGCCATTCCACATTACACCGAAATGTCCAATCAAGTATGTAAACCAAAACAACACAAATATCATGATCATCACAACAAATCGACAATGACCAACCACGCCCGGCACAAACTTAGATGATTTGCACATCCAACACAATTCCAGGATGTTAACTAAGTGAAGGTATTATCGTTACCATCAATTGTTCGTAATAATCAATTCATACGAAGCATATACACGAAAGTAAACCAATGCATCACAACCATAATACGACGTCCCTATTCACAAGACACAATTCGTATAGTAAAATACTTGCCTTAATAACCGCTACCGAATACTCCGAAGAACACGATTCGACCGGGAAGCTCGGACCCCGAAGAAGACAACGAACAGAAGGGTTCCGACTCGAGTTCTTCACGAGAATTTCGTCCCTAAGTCATACCAATGATAAATCAACAATCATACGATGGATATAATCATACAACGCCCAATCCCCCCTCTAAGACCTTTTGTCGGACACCTTCAAGGCGTCGACTAAGAACTCGACCAAAACAACGAATCGATACGATCCAACCATGGAATAACAAGGAATTCTATATAATACATCTAAATAATCAATAATACATCAATAATCTAAGTTATTTCAGATTAAACGGACAAATCGAACAAAATCCCCAAAACTAGATTTTAAGAAAACTTGCCTTGATTCGGTCGATCGGAGCGAGTTATGGAAGGATTAGTCGATGTTATGAACTGCAAAACTTCGTGGATTCATAGTATAACAACATGTCTTCGACTTCCCAAAGACTCCAGCCACGTACAGGAAGGATAGGAAATGAAAACGAGTGAAAAAAATGACTGCTCGGCCATATTTATACGCCTGCCGGACACGGCGCAGCAACCGGCCCAGACCAGCGCCGTGTGTCTCGGCCGTGCCGCGGCAGGCTGCCAGTCCTGGCCGACCCGGCGCAGGACACGGTGCTCGGCAGCGCCGTTTTCAGGGCCCTTTGGCCCAGGTCCGGCCAGCACCCCCCCAGATGTAAAAAAAATGATTCCGACGATCCGAACGACCCCGAAACCCAAACCTGATTACGAATCGGAGATTCGGTTACGAAGTACTCGCAAAGACGAATTTGAGCACCAAGAGAACACACGATTCCGACCACCCGAAGGCTCGAAGTTCGACAACGGAAGGCAATTACCCCAAACTTTGGAAAATTACGAAAATGGCCCAAAACGTTCGAAAATCACGATACGTGATCGAATAACCAAACCGATGTTCACAACACGTCTAAAAAAGTTAAACGGACTTACGGGAAACTCGAAACAGTAATTTCCAACGAGATTCGCAAGAATCGAAGTCAAGTGCGGAAAAGTCGCCAAAAAGCACGGAACTCAACAAAACGACACCGAAACGAACTCGGATGACAAAAAGTGCAGAATTAATCATTCTCGGAATGACAAGACGGTCCCAAGCAAGTCGTCGAAACGGACCTCCGCCGAAAAAATAAAATTACCGGAAATCCAAAATTGCGGATATTACATTCTACCCTCCTTAAAAGAAGTTTCGTCCCGAAACTTAAATCAAGTAGGGAGAAGCAATATTCCGCCAGGAAAACTCAACGAGATACACAAGAACCGAAAAAAATCGCGCCCAACGGAGAAACGTTACAAGCAACGCAAAGGAATATACGGCGTGAAAACACGCCCACGACGACTAACACAACGCCACCGACTATGTTTCAAAACAACAACGAGTAATTAACAACACATCACATGCACGTATTTAATCAAAGAAATGCACGCGACAACAAGTCGCACCCGACCACAACGACTATGCGGTAGAAACAAATATAGTATTATGATAGAATTCACTCCGATTCTCGTCAACAAGAAAATGTCCGACGTCAAGACACTAACAATTCAAGATAATAGAAAACGAGAATACCGGACATTACATTCTATCCTATTAAAAATAAGTTTCGTCCCGAAACTTAAAATAAAACATCATGGTAGAATACAAACAAAACCAAAAAGTTCACGCAAGAAATATCAATTTCTACACGAATTACAGCACGAAGTACGATACACAACTACATCACGGGACACCACCAGGCACTCCCCGAGTAGGAACGAAAACCCAATTCCCGAACATCTTGGCAACGATCTCACAATGCACCGCTCGGTGACCCACTTGGCCACACTCGAAACAGTTGACTAACGGTGAACGACAATTCTTCGCAGTACGAGATCAAGCAACAACAGTCAGACAACCCAGTTCGAACAACAACGATCGAACAACAACGATCAAATAACAATGATCGAATTACAACAGTCGAACAATGACTCTGAAGTCCCCACTTCAACTCCAGACATTAAAAAGAACTCGTAGAAAGTGAAAGATGTTACTTCCAAACATGGTTCACAAGAATCGAACCGAACTCGGAAAGGTCACGATGATAAATAGGTCGATCTGAAACAAGGTCACAACCAGTTCGAACGATGACAACTGAGACATCAAACAAGTTCAAAAAGTATCGACGAACACGTGCAAGTCGATAGAATTTAGAAGGAGAAACTCCATAAGTCAAATATAGCACGGGTATTACATCCGACCTCTTATAAAAGAAATGCCGTCCCCGCAAATCACAACAGCGGAAACAAGGTAACAACACAAAAAGCATCCGACAGAAAAATCTCCCATGGGTCTCTCAGAGCCGATCCTGATATCTGTGCTGAAGCGCGAACTCCGAAAGTCTCGGTAGCCAATTCACAAAACTGAATTCAGTGTCCCTTGAGTCCTCACTTGAAACGCGTTACTAACGAGAAGGACAATTTACACGTGCATGCCCCGACACATCACAGTTGAAACACCTCGGCTCGGCATACCGAAAATACAAATGCTAGATACAATGGGGCATAACGTCGCAAAACAATATAGCAGAGATGCCAACTCAGCACAACAAAGAATCATAACACATATCATATACAACGATTACCATCGTAAAGTAATACACACACAAACACTACAACAACGACGGTATCGTTCGGCGACCTCAACCGCACGAACGATAACCAGCACATAATTACAAACATTATGAAACAATCACACATGTACACAAACGTACAAACCCAAGCTTCAACATCTCACACTCGTGCGACAACACGCAAATCACCACGAGGCGATAAACAGTAAACACCAGTTCACACCTCTCATAGAGGGCTAGTACAACAAATGCGTGGCAACACCTCGACGTTCATGCCACCAATTCGATCATACTCGGGAGCAAACATCATAACGACAACGCGAACATCATACATACATACCCAGCCCTCAAACGGGAATGGATAGGTTTTAAAAACGAAAACCTCCTTTTGAAAATAATTTTGGAAACACCGATTGATCTTGAGTATCACCCTTCAAAAAAGTACAATCGTGAAACATCGTTATCGAGACTTTGGAAAACTATTTCGCATTCGATAAAAATGAGGACTTTCTTTTCGTGAAAAACTTTCGGAAATATTCGACCCTCGGGTCTAAGTAAAAGTGTTTCTAAAACATTGGAAATATCTCAAAACATTTTGGTCCTCGAGGTAGAAGAATTTTGAAACATATTGTGGCACCTTGGATGTACCACGAGAAAATAATTCATTTTAAAAGTACGTCTCGAAATTTATTTTCTAAGGTACTCAAAGTTTTCAAAGATAATTCAATGGACTAGAATGCCCAAAAATTTTAGATAATTACACGGAACATTATAGCACCGTGGGTCCCGCGCCGGAACCCACCAGGCTAAAAACCATTTACAAAACACCAAAAAGGTCGATGACGGTAATATTTCAAAAACTCACAGAAGCCATTTACAATAAACTAAATACCGTCATAAGAATTTCGCCAAAACGATCAAGGCCATAATGCCAAAAACTCGGTTAAGGGAATCAGTTTTCGAAATAAAACTCAGCCGGTAAAATACCGAAAGCCATTACAAAAAAACTCACGCAGCGGAAAAAGGAATACAGTCCAACATGCACAATCCAATTGAATACATCTCACAGCATCTTGTTTAAACATACAACAAAACCATTACAAAATAAAACTCAGCCGGTAAAATACCGAAAGCCATTACAAAAGAACTCACCCAGCGGAAAAAGGAATACAGTCCAACATGCACAATCCAATTGAATACATCTCACAGCATCTCGGGGATTTTTAAAGCAGAAATTCTTTTGGACCTCGAGTCCCAATTTACAAAACCTTTTCGTAAATATTAGGTCCTTAGCCCGATTTTCGTTTCAAAGCACACTAGATA
Organism: Orobanche coerulescens; assembly: GCA_033398695.1. Lineage (NCBI taxonomy): Eukaryota > Viridiplantae > Streptophyta > Magnoliopsida > Lamiales > Orobanchaceae > Orobanche > Orobanche coerulescens. The sequence continues at coordinate 109,942,467 of CM065815.1, read as the reverse complement.
ATATATCATTATGAGTCCGAGACCCATATTTAAAATGTTACCCAAACAATCACTGCTACACGATCATTGTTCGTACACATCATGTACCGAACTCCAGAGGCCTCGACGGACCTTACCCGGACCACACACACTGTTCGTACACATCATGTACCGAACTCCGGAGGCCTCGACGGACCTTACCTGGACCACACACACTATTCGTACACATCATGTACCGAACTCCGGAGGCCTCAACGGACCCTACCCGGCCACAAACATTGTTCGTACACATCATGTACCGAACTCCAGAGGTCTCGTCAGACCCTACCTAGATCACACACCTTGTTCGTACACATCATGTACCGAACTCCAGAGGCCTCGTCAGACCCTACCTGGAACACACACCTGGTTCGTACACATCATGTACCGAACTTCAGAGGCCTCGTCAGACCCTACCTGGAACACACACACACACACATCGACACGACACAGCTCATAATCATCAAATGTCAAGCCATTCCACATTACACCGAAATGTCCAATCAAGTATGTAAACCAAAACAACACAAATATCATGATCATCACAACAACTCGACAATGACCAACCACGCCCGGCACAAACTTAGATGATTTGCACATCCAACACCATTCCAGGATGTTAACTAAGTGAAGGTATTATCGTTACCATCAATTGTTCGTAATAATTAATTCATACGAAGCATATACATGAAAGTAAACCAATGCATCACAACCATAATACGACGTCCCTATTCACAAGACCCAATTCGTATAGTAAAATACTTGCCTTAATAACCGCTACCGAATAATCCGAAGAACACGATTCGACCGGGAAGCTCGGACCCCGAAGAAGACAACAAACAGAAGGGTTCCGACTCGAGTTCTTCACAATAATTTCGTCCCTAAGTCATACCAATGATAAATCAACAATCGTACGATGGATAATAATCATACAACGCCCAATCCCCCCTCTAAGACCTTTTGTCGGACACCTTCAAGGCGTCGACTAAGAACTCGACCAAAACAACGAATCGATACGATCCAACCATGGAATAACAAGAAATTCGATATAATACATCTAAATAATCAATAATACATCAATAATCTAAGTTATTTCGGATTAAACGGACAAATCGAACAAAATCCCCAAAACTAGATTTTAAGAAAACTTGCCTTGATTCGGTCGATCGGAGCGAGTTATGGAAGGATTAGTCGATGTTATGAACTGCAAAACTTCGTGGATTCATAGTATAACAACGTGTCTTCGACTTCCCAAAGACTCGGCCAGCGTCAGAAGGATAGGAAATGAAAACGAGTGAAAAACGATCGCTCGCCATATTTATACGCTGCCGGACACGGCGCAAAGAATCGGCCTGCACTCGCCGTGTGTCTCGGCCGTGTCGCGTAGCTGCTGCCCCGCCGACCCGGCGCAGACACGGTGCTCGGCACGCTGCCAGGCCCTTTGGCCTGTGTCCGGCCAAAGACCCCAGATGTAAAAAAAATGATTCCGACGATCCGAACGACCCCGAAACCCAAACCTGATTACGAATCGGAGATTCGGTTACGAAGTACTCGCAAAGACGAATTCGAGCACCAAGAGAACACACGATTCCGACCACCCGAAGGCTCGAAGTTCAACAACGGAAGGCAATTACCCCAAACTTTGGGAAATTACGAAAATGGCCCAAAACGTTCGAAAATCACGATACGTGATCGAATAACCAAACCGATGTTCACAACACGTCTAACAAAGTTAAACGGACTTACGGGAAACTCGAAACAGTAATTTCCAACGAGATTCGCAAGAATCGAAGTCAAGTGCGGAAAAATCGCCAAAAAGCACGGAACTCAACAAAACGACACCGAAACGAACTCGGATGACAAAAAGTGCAGAATTAATCATTCTCGGAATAACAAGACGGTCCAAAGCGAGTCGTCGAAACGGACCTTCACCGAAAAAAGAAAATTACCGGAAATCCGAAATTGCGGATATTACATTCTACCCTCCTTAAAAGAAGTTTCGTCCCGAAACTTAAATCAAGTAGGGAGAAGCAATATTCCGCCAGGAAAACTCAACGAGATACACAAGAACCGAAAAAAAATCGCGCCCAACGGCGAAACGTTACAAGCAACGCAAAGGAATATACGGCGTGAAAACACGCCCACGACGACTAACACAACGCCACCGACTATGTTTCAAAACAACAACGAGTAATTAACAACACATCACATGCACACATTTAATCAAAGAAATGCACGCGACAACAAGTCGCACCCGACCACAACGACTATGCGGTAGAAACAAATATAGTATTATGATAGAATTCACTCGGATTCTCGTCAACAAGAAAATGTCCGACGTCAAGACACAAACAATTCAAGATAATAGAAAACGAGAATACCGGACATTACATTCTATCCTATTAAAAATAAGTTTCGTCCCGAAACTTAAAATAAAACATCATGGTAGAATACAAACAAAACCAAAAAGTTCACGCAAGAAATATCAATTTCTACACGAATTACAGCACGAAGTACGATACACAACTACATCACGGGACACCACCAGGCACTCCCCGAGTAGGAACGAAAACCCAATTCCTGAACATCTTGGCAACGATCTCACAATGCACCACTCGGTGACCCACTTGGCCACACTCGAAACAGTTGACTAACGGTGAACGAAAATTCTTCGCAGTACGAGATCAAGCAACAACAGTCAGACAACCCCATTCGAACAACAACGATCGAACAACAACGATCAAATAACAATGATCGAATTACAACAGTCGAACAATGACTCTGAAGTCCCCACTTCAACTCCAGACATTAAAAAGAACTCGTAGAAAGTGAAAGATGTTACTTCCAAACAAGGTTCACAAGAATCGAACCGAACTCAGAAAGGTCACGATGATAAATAGGTCGATCTGAAACAAGGTCACAACCAGTTCGAACGATGACAACTGAGACATCAAACAAGTTCAAAAAGTATCGACGAACACGAGCAAGTCGATAGAATTTAGAAGGAGAAACTCCAGAAGTCAAATATAGCACGGGTATTACATCCGACCTCTTATAAAAGAAATGACGTCCCCGCAAATCACAACAGCGGAAACAAGGTAACAACACAAAAAGCATCCGACAGAAAAATCTCCCATGGGTCTCTCAGAGTCGATCCTGATATCTGTGCTGAAGCGCGAACTCCGAAAGTCTCGGTAGCTAATTCACAAAACTGAATTCGGTGTCCCTCGAGTCCTCACTTGAAACGCGTTGCTGACGAGAAGGACAATTTACACGTGCATGCCCCGACACATCACAGTTGAAACACCTCGGCTCGGCATACCGAAAATACAAATGCTAGATACAATGGGTCATAACGTCGCAAAACAATATAGCAGAGATGCCAACTCAGCACAATAAAGAATCATAACACGTATCATATACAACGATTACCATCGTAAAGTAATACACACACAAACACTACAACAACGACGGTATCGTTCGGCGACCTCAACGGCCCGAACGATAACCAGCACATAATTACAAACATTATGAAACAATCACACATGTACACAAACGTACAAACCCAAGCTTCAACATCTCACACACGTGCGACAACACGCAAATCACCACGAGGCGATAAACAGTAAACACCAGTTCACACCTCTCACAGAGGGCTAGTACAACAAATGCGTGGCAACGCCTCGACGTTCATGCCACCAATTCGATCATACTCGGGAGCAAACATCATAACGACAACGCGAACATCATACATACATACCCAGCCCTCAAACGGGAATGGATAGGTTTTAAAAACGAAAACCTCCTTTTGAAAATAATTTTGGAAACACCGATTGATCTTGAGTATCACCCTTCAAAAAAGTACAATCGTGAAACATCGTTATCGAGACTTTGGAAAACTATTTCGCATTCGATAAAAATGAGGACTTTCTTTTCGTGAAAAACTTTCGGAAATATTCGACCCTCGGGTCTAAGTAAAAGTGTTTCTAAAACATTGGAAATATCTCAAAACATTTTGGTCCTCGAGGTAGAAGAATTTTGAAACATATTGTGGCACCTTGGATGTACCACGAGAAAATAATTCATTTTAAAAGTACGTCTCGAAATTTATTTTCTAAGGTACTCAAAGTTTTCAAAGATAATTCAATGGACTAGAATGCCCAAAAATTTCAGATAATTACACGAAACATTATAGCGCTGTGGGTCCCGCGCCGGAACCCACCAGGCTAAAAACCATTTACAAAACACCAAAAAGGTCGATGACGGTAATATTTCAAAAACTCACAGAAGCCATTTACAATATACTAAATACCGTCATAAGAATTTCGCCAAAACGATCAAGGCCATAATGCAAAAAACTCGGTTAAGGGAATCGGTTTTCGAAATAAAACTCAGCCGGTAAAATACCGAAAGCCATTACAAAAAAACTCACGCAGCGGAAAAAGGAATACAGTCCAACATGCACAATCCAATTGAATACATCTCACAGCATCTAGTTTAAACATACAACAAAACCATTACAAAATAAAACTCAGCCGGTAAAATACCGAAAGCCATTACAAAAGAACTCACCCAGCGGAAAAAGGAATGCAGTCCAACATGCACAATCCAATTGAATATATCTCACAGCATCTCGGGGATTTTTAAAGCAGAAATTCTTTTGGACCTCGAGTCCCAATTTACAAAACCTTTTCGTAAATATTAGGGCCTTAGCCCGATTCTCGTTTCAAACCACACTAGATAATATATCACTATGAGTCCGAGACCCATATTTAAAATGCTACCCAAACAATCACTGCTACACGATCATTGTTCGTACACATCATGTACCGAACTCCAGAGGCCTCGACGGACCTTACCCGGACCACACACACTATTCGTACACATCATGTACCGAACTCCGGAGGCCTCGACGGACCTTACCCGGACCACACACACTATTCGTACACATCATGTACCGAACTCCGGAGGTCTCAACGGACCCTACCCGGCCACAAACATTGTTCGTACACATCATGTACCGAACTCCAGAGGTCTCGTCAGACCCTACCTAGATCACACACCTTGTTCGTACACATCATGTACCGAACTCCAGAGGCCTCGTCAGACCCTACCTGGAACACACACATGGTTCGTACACATCATGTACCGAACTTCAGAGGCCTCGTCAGACCCTACCTGGAACACACACACACATCGACACGACACAGCTCATAATCATCAAATGTCAAGCCATTCCACATTACACCGAAATGTCCAATCAAGTATGTAAACCAAAACAACACAAATATCATGATCATCACAACAACTCGACAATGACCAACCACGCCCGGCACAAACTTAGATGATTTGCACATCCAACACAATTCCAGGATGTTAACTAAGTGAAGGTATTATCGTTACCATCAATTGTTCGTAATAATCAATTCAGACGAAGCATATACACGAAAGTAAACCAATGCATCACAACCATAATACGACGTCCCTGTTCACAAGACATAATTCGTATAGTAAAATACTTGCCTTAATAACCGCTACCGAATACTCCGAAGAACACGATTCGACCGGGAAGCTCGGACCCCGAAGAAGACAACGAACAGAAGGGTTCCGACTCGAGTTCTTCACAAGAATTTCGTCCCTAAGTCATACCAATGATAAATCAACAATCGTACGATGGATAATAATCATACAACGCCCAATCCCCCCTCTAAGACCTTTTGTCGGACACCTTCAAGGCGTCGACTAAGAACTCGACCAAAACAACGAATCGATACGATCCAACCATGGAATAACAAGGAATTCGATATAATACATCTAAATAATCAATAATACATCAATAATCTAAGTTATTTCGGATTAAACGGACAAATCGAACAAAATCCCCAAAACTAGATTTTAAGAAAACTTGCCTTGATTCGGTCGATCGGAGCGAGTTATGGAAGGATTAGTCGATGTTATGAACTGCAAAACTTCGTGGATTCATAGTATAACAACATGTATTCGACTTCCCAAAGACTCCAGCCGCGTACAGGAAGGATAGGAAATGAAAACGAGTGAAAAAAACGACTGCTCGGCCATATTTATACGCCTGCCGGACACGGCGCAGCAACCGGCCCAGACCAGCTGTAACACCCCAAACTAGGCGGATATTACAGTGTCGTGGATCCACGACTGGGACCCACTAAGCAAATGAAAATGAATGAATTACACAGGATAAATGTAGTACCGAACCACATTACAACAGTAATTACTCCGATGAGGAGTTTAATTACAACACACCAGGACAATACCGAATACTAGTGTATTTTATATGAAGATAAAATACACAACACTGAATGAAACGGAGTATCCAAATGAAAATCTGCAGCGGAAGATAAATGACAATAATATGAATAACTGAAAGATCGGGGTCCCCTACTAGTATCACTGGGACTCCTCGACGTCAGCGTGTTCTCCCAGTGCTTTTGCCTTGCCAAGACCTGAAAAACAAAATCCCCAAACGGGGTCAGTTACAAAGAACAACAATCCTCAAGGGTTGAAAATACACAATCATGATTATATCTGAAGTTATGAAATATCCCGTCGAAACATACGCAATCAAACATGCTATATGAATCAACTAACATTACGGCTCAAAGGGTGGTGCCACATTACGCCCGGGATGGAAATGTGTCCGTGCACAAGCCACCAACGAGTATCGATCGAATACACGTGTGGTCTTGTACCTAATCAGTCTCACGAGGCATATGACTCGTGTGCACAGTCTAATGTGAGGCCAACAACCAACACACGACTTAAACGTGCCCGACATGAAAATCCAACACATACCAACCGGCACGCCAGTATGACCCGGAATGCCACGATATAACAAAAGTGACATAGAAAATTAATAATGACTCACCGAGATGGAATGATAGTGAAATAAATGACAGCTCAATGAAATAATTGGAACCGTCGTTCCTTATGACTGAAGTGATTAATTGACAATAACAAGTTTGATACGGTTAATACAATGATGAATGAGTTATGATTATGAATGAACAACAACAAAAGGGATGAATATCCTTTTAACCGAGTAAGAATTAACTTACACAACACCGGTGACAATTATCCTTCCACGAACAACGTCCTAATTGAGATATCGGTCACTCGAACAACCTTGAATAATACAATTACCAACAATCCATTCAATATACGAATCAAACACGAATATAACGAACTCAAAACGTCGATACGACTAAACCAAGTCCATTGAGTCATTAAATCAAACACATTGCGGCCAAACTCCGATTGTTTACAATCAAACCTCAATATACCAATATCAAATCCCCCAAGAAGTGTTTCAAACCAACAAAACATCTTCAATACGATTAATAATCCAAAACGAATATCCAAAAACGTAATTATAACGACAATTAATCGAAATCCAACTCGATATTCAATGTGTTCTTGAATAATCCCTCAATAATCCAATGAATCATTATACAAACTCATAATCATATACATATCCCTTCATATAACATGATTATAACGTCTAAAACATCATATCTCAACACAAAATCGAAACCCAAGATGTTGAAGAAATTACCTCTTGAAGATCCAACCACTTCGATTCGATGAACACGAGTTAAATCGAGTATCCGAGCTTCCCAAATGAATGAAGATGATGAAAATCTAACACTCAAGTGATTGAGGATGGAAAAATCCCTCTCTCAAGTCTCTCTCTCGGAACAAAATGAAGAAAGAATGAAAATGATGAAAAAGTCCCGGCCAGCCCTATATAAACTGCCGGAAGTTACGGCCGTAACTCGGCCCTCTTACGGCCGTAACATTGCAGGTCAACGGCCTTACGGCCGTAACCGGCCAACTCGTACGGCCGTAACTCGGCTTCGTCCGAAAGCCTTCCGACAGACTTACGGCCGTAACCGCTCCTGAGTTACGGGCGTAACCCGCCTTCGTCAAAAACATCCGCCGACATCCTTACGGCCTTACCCGCACACCTTACGGCCGTAACTCGGATGATACGGCCGTATCCGGCCAAGCTTACGGGCGTAAGCCCTCTTCGTCGAAAATGACCAGGCACCTAGCCTGCAGCGTACGACCGTATCCGGCCAGGCCTTACGGCCGTATCTCCCTCGCCTTACGGCCGTATGCTGAAACCCTTACGGCCGTAACTCGCCTTCGGCCAAAAACGTCTGGGCACCCTGCTCAACACGTACGGCCGTAACCGGACAGCCTTACGGCCGTACTGCCCAACTTACGGCCGTATGCCGAAATCCTTACGGCCGTAAGTCCTGCTCGGCCGAAATGGCCCGGAAACAACGAACGTCGATTACGGACGTATCCGACACTCCTTACGGCCGTAACTCGTTGCTGGACAAGATGAAATTCCGACAACTCCGATTCCTTGCTACGATTGATGAATGATTCGACATACCATACGTTTGCGAACGCGAACAAGTCCAACACATGTCAAAAATGATACTTCCAGCACAAGACTACCAATCACGATGATAATGATAATACTCCCGCTCTGACACTCAAACGGAGATGAAACGACGATCGGTAACTGATACACGGTTACAACATGCCAAATGAACGCAAATGAATGAATCATGAATGATGAGCGATCATTAATGAGTGAAAATTACTGAGTGATAATTACAGACTGATGATTACTGAATGGTAAAGAATGAATTACAACCGGGTATTACATACCCCCCCCTTAAAAAGAGTTTCGTCCCCGAAACTAAGGGTCAAACAACTCGGGATAACTCCCCCGCATACTCTCCTCGGTTTCCCAAGTGGCCTCTTCGACTCCTTGTCTAGACCACTGAAACTTAACCAAAGGAATCGCCTTATTCCTCAACTGTTTGATTTGCCGCTCTAACACTCGTATGGGACGATCCTCATACGAATGATCATCTGCGATCTCGATTTCGTCGAACTGAAGTATGTGACTCGGGTCGGCAACATATTTCCGTAGCTGAGAGACGTGAAACACATTACGAATTCGGCTCAACGCCAGAGGTAAAGCCAATCGATAAGCTAACTCGCCTATTCGATCCAGAATCTCAAACGGTCCAATGAATCTCGGACTCAACTTTCCCCTCTTCCCAAAACGGAAGATATTACGACTCGGGATTACCTTGACCAAAACATGGTCACCCGTCTCGAACTCTAATGGTCGACGACGATTACCTGCATATGATTCCTGTCGACTCCGAGCGGTCAACAACGACTCCTGATCAAAGCTACCTTCTCACGAGCGGCTATAAGCACATCGGGCTCGGTGCCGATTGATTCTGATGGGTCGTCCCAACACAAGGGAGATCGACAACGACGACCGTACCAGGCCTCGTAAGGTGCTACCTGAAACGAAGAGCGCCAACTATTATTGTACGTGAATTCGATCAACGGTAGTTGGGCTTCCCAATTGTCTTCTAAATCGAGGACGCATGCCCTCAACATGTCCTCCGATGTCTGAATAGTCCTCTCTGATTGTCCGTCGGACTGAGGATGAAAAACGGTAATAATATTAAGCTGAGTTCCCACAGCACGACGAACTGATTTCCAAAATGAGACACGAATCGTCCGTCACGATCAGAAATGATACTCTTAGGGGTACCGTGCAATCTCACTATCTCTTTGATGAATAGATGGGTAAGTCTCTCGGGACCCCACGTATCCTTAATCTCAAGGAAAAGAGCTGATTTAGTTAAGCAGTCCGCGATCACTCAGATCGTATTCATGCCACGACGACTCGTCGGCAACTCGTGATAAAATCCATAGAAATGTCTTCCCACTTCCATTCTGGAATAGGGAGCGGTATCAGCATACTCGCCGGTCGCTGATGTTCCATCTTGACTTGCTGATAGGCTAAACATCTCAAAACAAATTCCGCAACTTCTGGCTTCATATTACTCTACCAGAAATTTTGTTTCAAGTCCTTGTACATCTTGCTAGACCCCGGATGAACCGGATAAGGGGTAGCATGATCTTCTCTCAAGATCGAGTTTTTCAACTCATCATTCGCCGGTACGCACAACCGATTCTTAAATCTCAAGAGTCCATCCTTGTGGACCACAAATCCAGGGGCTTTCCCCTGTGCCTCATCCTCGCGGATGAGCAACAAAATGAATCTGAACCCTGATTCTCCCTGATTTCCTTCTCAAGTGATGATGAAATCTCTAACATACAAAGCTGTCCCTGAACTCGCTGAAGCCGGACCTCGATCTCGGGTCTAAGGAATTCCTGCTGAAGCTCCTTCTGAACTGTTAAACGAGCAAGCATCTGCTCTTGAACGGACTTACGACTCAAGGCGTCGGCGACAACGTTCGCCTTGCTCGGGTGGCAAAGGATCTCGATATCAAAATCTTTGATTAGTTCCAACCACCACCTCTGTCGCATATTTAACTCCTTGTGAGTAAATATATAATTCAACTCTTGAGATTGGTGAAGATCTGACAGGTGATTCCATAAAGGTAACGACGCCAAATTTCCAACGCGAAAACCACGGTTGCTAGCTCCGGCCGTGGGTTGGATAATTAACCAGCTAATCCGAGGAAACTTCGGATTTACTTAACATCTTTCGGAGGTTGCCAATATCGGATAGCCTCCGTCTTCTGAGGGTCGACACGAACTCTGTCAGATGAAATTACATGCCCGAGAAAAGTCAGTTCGGACATCCAGAACTCACATTTGGAAAACTTCCCATAAAGTTGCTCTCGTCTCAACACGTCGAGAACCTGATGAAGATGAACCTCATGTTCCTCTCGGCTACGAGAATAAATCAAAATGTCATCGATGAAGACAACAACAAACTGATCTAAAAGGTCGATGAAAACCCGATTCATTAACTCCATGAATACCGCAGGTGCAATAGTTAGCCCGAACGGCATAACTACGAACTCATAATGACCATAGCGTGTACGAAACGCTGTCCTTGCGATATCCGACTCTCGAATCCGCAACTGGTGATATCCAGATCTTAAGTCGATCTTGGAAAATACTGAAGCTCCCTGAAGTTGATCTAAAAGATCATCAATACGGGGTAAGGGATACTAATCTTGATCATCACCCTGTTCAACTCCTGGTAATTAATACACACACGAGACGAGCCATCCTTCTCCTTGACAGATCACACAGGTGCTCCTCACGGGGACGCAATCGGTCGGAGATAACCTTTCTCGAACTATTCCTCAAGTTGAATCTTCAACTCCTGCATTCGGGTCGGGGCCATCCGATACGGTGCCTTCGATAAAGGGGACGTACCGGCTCCAACTCACTCCTGAATTCCCCTACTCTATGTGAAGGCAACCAGATAACTCGTCTGGAAATACATCGTCAATCGATGACAATGATACCACGAATGATTGAACATTTCGATTGCCCTAGAATGGTCAATCGATAAAAAGTGATACCAATAATGATTGAACAACTCGATTGCCTTAGAAAGGCCAATCGATGAAAATGATACAATGAATGTTTGAATAACTCGATTGCCTTAGAAAGTCCAATCGATGAAAATGATACAATGAATGATTGAATGACTCGATTGTCTTAGAAAGGCCAATCGATGGATATGATGCAATGAATGATTGAATAATTCGATTGCCTTAGAAAGGCCAATCGATGGAAATGATACAATGAATGATTGAATAACTCGATTGCCTTAGAAAGGCCAATCGATGAAAATGATACAATGAATGATTGAATAACTCGATTGCCTTAGAAAGGCCAATCGATGAAAATGATACAATGAATGATTGAATAACTCGATTGCCTTAGAAAGGCCAATCGATGAAAATGATACAATGAATGATTGAATAGCTCGATTGCGGAATTTCTCTGCTTTCGTCATAATAATACTTCTTCTGGAACAACGGGGATTACTTCCCTGAAGCACACATTCGACAACCAACGACGGAAAGATAGCGACCAAACGCTAACAAACACTGAGGATAGTATCAAGACGATCAAACCAACTAATACCGAAAATTACATCGTCCTAAGATAAATTCACCACGATTAGATCCATCAACCAATCGCAGTCATTAAGCTTAATTCGGTATGATTTCCGAAAAAATCTTACATCGTCAGGTAGACCGATGGTATTAGGTCCACAAGCAATAGGACTATCCCAAAATAAGTCTATTCAAACATGATTCGAAAATGAATGAATGCGGTGCACCAGTATCCAAAAATGTACACACAGGTTGAAATAAAATTACGAGTATACCTGAGGTCATTCGGGCCACCGGATCGTCGATCCTCCTCATCACATGAATCTGGGACTTGCGGCCCCGACCGACGCGCTCCGTCGATAAATATGAGCCCCAACTCTATTTGCTTCCATTGTCTTAAACGACGTTGACAAAGCGATGCATTTACAAACGCGGATTGCTTGGGGCTCGAGATGCCGCGAGCCGACTTGGAGTCCTTTGGGCAAAACGGGCCTTATGCCCAAAATTCCCACAATTATAGCACGTGATAGACGGTTTGGACACTCAGTGCTGAAATGACCCGGCGTTCCCCAATTGAAACAGTGATGGCCGCGGCGCTCGGGATCGAGATCTGCACGATTATGCGCCGTAGGAGGTCGCTCGAAGCGATAGGACTCACACGAGGCTTTTGAAGGTTATTGACCGCCTTGAGTTGATTACGCCGTTGATTTCTTGCGACAAATGAAGGTTGTTGTTCAAGACTTTCCTTAGCGGCCGGCTCATACGGAGAGTTCTCTCGATTAATCCGGCGAGTGGCGCAACGATGATTGAGCAAGCGCACATGGATCATCATGGCACATAAAAGTGAGTGGATCAACCCGAACATCTTCTCGATCGAGCGAGTCACAGGCACGATTTCCCGACAATGAGTGATTATTTCCGGGTTTCGGCCCGCACTGTCTCTCCTGTGCATCCTCGACAGCTCTCCCCATCTTGAAGTAGGAAGGTCGCATAATGATTATATTTCCCGCATGATTATCACTTATGATTATGTCATGAGATGATGAAAATGAGTATACATGCTCTAACTTAGTGATTATATGAATGATTTCTTCAAGTGACATGATTATCCGATGAAATTCTTGAAATGATTATCTTGAATAACTTAACAAAATTAATAATATGATCATCCGGATCGACAACTGAGTAATGAAACGAATTGAGTAATTAATGAATTAACATGATCGTCCTGATCATTAACTGAGTAATGAAATGAATTAAGTGATTAATGAGTTAACGTGATCGTCCTAATCACAATGAATGATGATGTTTGAGGATTGTTAATTGATGAATGATGAATGAATGACTATAGCTGAAATTATACCATGGCGTTAGAAATCTTACGATTCTTTCGATCGATTGGCTCGGCATTTGCACAGTCACACGTGGCGAAAGTCCAATGATACTAGTCTGATGACGATGATTTCAAATGAGACATGACTCGGAAGGTAGTATTCAAAACCACGCTCCGATACCAACTCTGTAACACCCCAAACTAGGCGGATATTACAGTGCCGTGGATCCCCGACTGGGACCCACTAGGCAAATGAAAATGAATGAATTACACAGGATAAATGTAGTACCGAACCACATTACAACAGTAATTACTCCGATGAGGAGTTTAATTACAACACACCAGGACAATACCGAATACTAGTGTATTTTATATGAAGATAAAATACACAACACTGAATGAAACGGAGTATCCAAATGAAAATCTACAGCGGAAGATAAATGACAATAATATGAATAACTGAAAGGTCGGGGTCCCCTACTAGTATCACTGGGACTCCTCGACGTCAGCGTGTTCTCCCCGTGCTTTTGCCTTGCCAAGACCTGAAAAACAAAATCCCCAAACGGGGTCAGTTACACAGAACAACAATCCTCAAGGGTTGAAAATACACAATCATGATTATATCTGAAGTTATGAAATATCCTGTCGAAACATACGCAATCAAACATGCTATATGAATCAACTAACAGTACGGCTCAAAGGGTGGTGCCACACTACGCCCGGGATGGAAATGTGTCCGTGCACAAGCCACCAACGAGTATCGATCGAATACACGTGTGGTCTTGTACCTAATCAGTCTCACGAGGCATATGACTCGTGTGCACAGTCCAATGTGAGGCCAACAACCAACACACGACTTAAACGTGCCCGACATGAAAATCCAACACATACCAACCGGCACGCCAGTATGACCCGGAATGCCACGATATAACAAAAGTGACATCGAAAATGAATAATGACTCACCGAGATGGAATGATAGTGAAATAAATGACAGCTCAATGAAATGATTGGAACCGTCGTTCCTTATGACTGAAGTGATTAATTGACAATAACAAGTTTGATACGGTTAATACAATGATGAATGAGTTATGATTATGAATGAACAACAACAAAAGGGATGAATATCCTTTTAACCGAGTAAGAATTAACTTACACAACACTGGTGACAATTATCCTTCCACGAACAACGTCCTAATTGAGATATCGGTCGCTCGAACAACCTTGAATAATACAATTACCAACAATCCGTTCAATATACGAATCAAATACGAATATAACGAACTCAAAACGTCGATACGACTAAGCCAAGTCCATTGAGTCATTAAATCAAACACGTTGCGGCCAAACTCCGATTGTTTACAATCAAACCTCAATATACCAATATCAAATACCCCAAGAAGTGTTTCAAACCAACAAAACATCTTCAATACGATTAATAATCCAAAACGAATATCCAAAAACGTAATTATAACGACAATTAATCGAAAACCCCCAATTCCAACTCGATATTCAAAGTGTTCTTGAATAATCCCTCAATAATCCAATGAATCATTATACAAACTCATAATCATATACATATCCCTTCATAAAACATGATTATAACGTCCAAAACATCATATCTCAACACAAAATCGAAACCCAAGATGTTGAAGAAATTACCTCTTGAAGATCCAACCACTTCGATCTGATAAACACGAGTTAAATCGAGTATCCGAGCTTCCCAAATGAATGAGGATGATGAAAATCTAACACTCAAGTGATTGAGGATGGAAAAATCCCTCTCTCAAGTCTCTCTCTCGGAACAAATTGAAGAAAGAATGAAAATGATGAAAAAGTCCCGGCCAGCCCTATATAAACTGCCGGAATTTACGGCCGTAACTCGGCCCTCTTACGGCCGTAACATTCCAGGTCAACGGCCTTACGACCGTAACCGGCCAACTCGTACGGACGTAACTCGGCTTCGTTCGAAAGCCTGCCGACAGACTTACGGCCGTAACCGCTCCTGAGTTACGGGCGTAACCCGCCTTCGTCAAAAACATCCGCCGACATCCTTACGGTCGTACCCGCACACCTTACGGCCGTAAATCGGATGATACGGCCGTATTCGGCCAAGCTTACGGGCGTAAGCCCTCTTCGTCGAAAATGACCAGGCACCTAGCCTGCAGCGTACGGCCGTATCCGGCCAGGCCTTACGGCCGTATCTCCCTCGCCTTACGGCAGTAGTATCGAAACCCTTACGGCCGTAACTCGCCTTCGGCCAAAACGTCTGTGCACCACCTTTCGACACGTCGGCCGTAGAAGCCAGCCTTACGGCCGTACTGCCCAACTTACGGCCGTATGCCGAAATCCTTACGGTCGTAAGTCCTGCTCGGCCGAAATGGCCCGGAAACAACGAACGTCGATTACGGCCGTATCCGACACTCCTTACGGCCGTAACTCGTTGCTGGACAAGATGAAATTCCGACAACTCTGATTCCTTGCTACGATTGATGAATGATTCGACATACCATACGTTTGCGAACGCGAACAAGTCCAACACATGTCAAAAATGATACTTCCAGCACAAGACTACCAATCACGATGATAATGATAATACTCCCGCTCTGACACTCAAACGGAGATGAAACGACGATCGGTAACTGATACACGGTTACAACATGCCAAATGAACGCAAATGAATGAATCATGAATGATGAGCGATCATTAATGAGTGAAAATTACTGAGTGATAATTATAGACTGATAATTACTGAATGGTAAAGAATGAATTACAACCGGGTATTACACCAGCGCCGTATGTCTCGGCCGTGTCGCGGCAGGCTGCCAGTCCTGGATGACCCGACGCCGGACACGGCGCTCGGCAGCGCCGTTTTCAGGGCCGTTTCGCCCAGGTCCGGCCAGCACCCCCCCAGATGTAAAAAAAATGATTCCGACGATCCGAACGACCCCGAAACCCAAACCTGATAACGAATCGGAGATTCGGTTACGAAGTACTCGCAAAGACGAATTCGAGCACCAAGAGAACACACGATTCCGACCACCCGAAGGCTCGAAGTTCGACAACGGAAGGCAATTACCCCAAACTTTGGGAAATTATGAAAATGGCCGAAAACGTTCGAAAATCATGATACGTGATCGAATAACCAAACCGAAGTTCACAACACGTCTAACAAAGTTAAACGGACTTACGGGAAACTCAAAACAGTAATTTCCAACGAGATTCGCAAGAATCGAAGTCAAGTGCGGAAAAGTCGCCAAAAAGCACGGAGCTCAACAAAACGACACCGAAACGAACTCGGATGACAAAAAGTGCAGAATTAATCATTCTCGGAATGACGAGATGGTCCCAAGCGATGTAATATCCACAATTTTCGATTTTCGGTAAATTTCTTTTTTTGGTCGGAGTCCGTTTTGACGACTCGCTCATGACCATTTCGTAGTTCTGAGAATGATTAATTCTACACTTTTTGACATCCGAGTTCATTTCGGTGTCGTTTTGTTGAGTTCCGTGCTTTTTAGCGACTTTTCCGCACTTGAGTTCGATTCTTGCGAATCTCGTTCGAAACTGCTGTTTCGAGTTTCCTGTAAGTCCGTTTAACTTTGTTAGACGTGTTGTGAACTTCGGTTTGGTTATTCGATCACGTATCGTGATTTCCGGGCGTTTTGGGCCATTTTGTAATTTCTTAAAAGTTACGGGTATTCGTATCTGTAATTGTTGTCTCGACCCGTTTCTTGGTCGCGTATGATTAATTATTGTATTATGTTTTCATTTCGGGTCGTTGATGTTGTCCGTGAACTTTTCGTCGTGTTCGTTCCGTGCGTTTTCGGAAATCGAGTCGTCGAGCCACAGTGGTCGCATCGCCGGACGGTTGCGGGATGGCCGGACGATTGCGGGCACCGGCCGGACAGTGCGGCAGAACCGGCGTAAGCGCACGCTATCGGCGCCTAACGACGCCTTCTCGGGTGCAGGCGGTGGGGTTACGAGGTTACGGACTCGGTCGAGATCGGCGAGTAGCGCACGCCATCTTGTCGGTAATGCGCACGCTAACCGGCGGGGGTAGCGCACGCTGTCGGCCGACTAGCGTACGTTACCTGGGCGAGCTTCTTTTTTTTTTTTTTTTCGGCTAGCGCGCGCAGGCTTCCAGCCGTAGCGCACGCTAGCGGGAGTCGGGTCGGCAGGTTTGGTCGGTGGTGCCGGGTCGTGCGGGCCCTGGCCGAGGGTACTCGGCCGATACCGGCCGATAGCGCACGCTAGTCCGGGAAGGCTAGCGCATGCTAGTTCCGGCCCAGTATAAATGTGACAGAGCAGTCGCGTTTTCATTCATTTTTCACTTCCTTCCTTCTCCGTCCGCTGCTGGCGATTCATGGGTGACGAAGCCATGTTGTTTAACAACAAATCCATGAAGTTCTTGAGTTCATAACATCAATCAATCATCCGATATCATCCTTTGATCCAGCGAATCAAGGTAATCTCCCTTAGAACCCTAATTTCATGAATTTGGGGGTTTTTGCATTTTTGTCCGATTCGTTCCGTGTTGTTGATTAATTCATGATGGGTATGATTAATCTTGGTAGTATTCTTGTGTTCAACATCATTTAATCCATTGTTCTTCGTCGAATCGAAGTATATTTCTTGATTTCCTTCGAATCGACTTTTTGGGGGATTTGTCCTCGATCTCGTTTTCCATCCATTTTTGTTGGATATATTGTGGTTAAATGATGTTGTTAAACATATTCTATGGATTGTATATCCATATTTCGACTTGGAATTCCATTTTCGTGTTTTGTCGGAACGAATCGTGTTCTTGGCCGTTTTGGGGAAAACACTTGAACATTCGTCGTTCGTTCTTTGAATTCAACGGCTTTGTGTCATGCTATGGAATTCATTTTCATTGTTGTTATTGTGCTCCGTAGTTTATTATCGCGAGTTGGCGTTCGGTGGAGTCGGCGGGATCATAGTCGGTTCGTGTCAACCTATTTCGGTCGATTCTCCGCGTTGTTCTTATTCGAGGCAAGTACCTTGTCCATATAATTCTTGTTTTATGGATATGATAATTAGTGATCGTCTCCTTGTATTTATTTGATCGTTTGAATTTCACTTTCAAAGATTCGGTTTAGCCTTATTAAAGGCTTGCTTTCAAAACGCGTGTGTTTTGTAAATTGTGTGGGTTGTAAGTGACTACGTGAATTCTTTGAATATGTTTGGTGTTGATGTTGTGCTTGGTAACGCGTGTGTGCATATATTACCTCATTTCGATGCGTTGTGATTTGACGATTATGTCGTGCTTTGTGTTTGTTGCCTTTGGTGGATTGTATGAATATCCTTGTTGTGACGTGTTAATGGTGTGAATGTATTTCGCTCACCGTGGGTTGGTCCGACGGGGCCACGGCGGGAGTCCGATAGTATAGCCCTGGATTTACGAGTGCGGTTGATTATGTTTTAGTGAATGTATTTTACTCACCGTGGGTTGGTTCGACGGGGCCACGGCGGGAGTCCAATGGTATAGCCCTGGATTCACGAGTAGAACTTCACGAGTGCGTTTGTATGTGTTAGTGGATGTATTTTACTCCCCGTGGGTTGGTTCGACGGGGCCACGACGGGAGTCCAATGGTATAGCCCTGGGTTCACGAGTAAAAACTTCACGAGTTGGTGTATATGATTTCGAAAACGCATTCTGCTCACCTTGGGAGGGTCCGACGGGGCCACAAAGGGAATCCAATGGTATAGCCCTGGATTCACGAGTTGGTGTTGTATTTTTGGGGACCAAGGTTTACGTATCTTGGGCGATTATATTGTATTGATTTTATGTCCGTCGAGGACACGTGACTTGGGTTTTGGCCCTGTGAACTGTTGTCGGTTTTCTATTTGCGAAAACAAAACCTTTGGGCTGTGACCCCTGTTGATTTTGGAAAGATAAGGATTTGATAATCCTAAATTGTTTTCTATTAAAACTCTCGATGGCATTTTAAACTGTTTCATAAATTGTTTCCCTTGAATTGTGGTCTTTCGGTTTTGGAATGTTTTACTCAAATTCTTGCCTCGAGAAGTATTCGTTTCGTGGTATTTTTAATCTTTGAGGATTTCTGATTATTGTTATTCTTGGAACTTGAATTGTATGGCTCGTATTTTTGCACTTGTACTTGCACTAGCAAAATAGTGGAGTTTTGCTAACCCCCGAGTATTCGGGGGGTGGATGTCTATTTTTGCATTCAGGTTTTGGAGCATAACACAGGGTCGGCACGAAGGATCATGAAAGATGAACGATACTAATCACATGAGGATCCGTTGATGTCGTATTGGTCTAGTTGTATTTTCTTTTCCGCTGCAGTATCTTTTCCCCGTTGTACGGGAGTTTATTGTATTTTGACCCCTGCGTCGGTATGTGTTTGGGATCAAGTTGTATGTTATTATTGAAAGACCAAATCGGTCTACTGAGTCATTTTAGCCTTAAAGGCGATGTTTAGATGTTTGATTTAGTTATCAGCCTGGTAGATCCTCGAGGAGAGGGTCTACGGCGTGTAATATCCCTGAGTGGATTGGGGGTGTTACAAGCGAGTCGTCGAAACGGACCTCCGCCGAAAAAAGAAAATTACCGGAAATCCGAAATTGCGGATATTACAGGAGCTGGTAAAGGTCTCAATTGTCATCTCCAGAAATCTTTCAAGCCTTCAATAATGGCATAGAAATTGAACGAGCCAAAGATGCTTGTAGAAGATACAAACTTATCATAAGAAAAAGCTGGTCCATCATAACGGAGAGGTCTTTGAAGCTACACATTACCTGAAATGAATATTTTGCATTCTGCCATTGTTTTTTGTTATAATTTATAGCGTTTAGAATCATTGCTGAAACATATAAGCCTTCGTATACAGTAGAGGGTATTTCTGTCAGGATTTGCAGGTTTAACAAGTGTTTCTCTGTATATTTTTATAACCCACATATTCACTGAATGGACAACAAAATATAGCAAAGAAATTAATGTGGTATATCCAAATCTCATGTGGATCATTCTCTATCACCTTTAAAATAGATCAATTATAACTACTAACATATTAGCATAATAGCAGTATATGAAAAACTTACCTATAGTACAGTGGCGGCGAGACGGAGCTGAGTGGCGGCGATACGGAGACGGAGGCGGAGATGACACACGGCGAGGAGATGGAGATGGAAATGGAGATGGAGATGAGATGTCTGACAGGGAGAAAGGAGATGTGAGGCGAGGCAATTTATTTGTGAGGGAGAAGGGTAAGGCTGCTGTGAGAGCCGAGAGGTAAGATATAAAGTAGAAACCCTCCTAATCCTAACACTTCTGTTCTGTCCAGGCCTTTTGTCGATTTTACGTTTTTTTTCTTACTTAACAAAATGACGTCGTTTTACTTATACATGACAAAACGACCTCGTTTTAATATGATTGAATTTGATTTCGGTCCATTTCGGTCTGGTTCGGTTCGGTCCGTACCGGAACCGAGAACCGAACCAAACTATTTCGGTCCGGTTCTGTTTTTCTATTTTTCGGTTCGATTTTCTTTGATTTCAGTTTTTCGGTTCTTTTTTCGGGTTTTCTCGGTTCGGTTTTCGGTTCCGAAATGCCACCCCTACTGTGAAGGCATGAATTGAGGACGACGACCGCTTTTTCTAGAGAGAAGGCAGAGAGAATTTTTTAGAGAGAGAGAGCGACTTGACTGTCCCACTATTAAGATAGGAGGCAATTAAGATAAAGATATTATAAAAACTAATTAAATAAAATCGGATATCTGGATTTATAATCCGGGAAATATCCGGTAAAATATGAAAAAATTCGAATACGGGCGGATAGTACATAATCCGAATCCGATCCGGTATCCTAATTTTACTATCCGAATCCGATCCCGTATCCGACCGGATACTAAATTTTCTTTCCGAATTCGAATCTGACTGGATCCAGCTCCGGAACGGGCGGGAAATATCCGCCCGAATTTCACCCCTAGGGGTGAGTAATAAGTTTTGTGTAATAAAACTTATTTTTGTGTAATAAAAATTTTGGTACCAAATATTTGATACTAAAAATGCCCGCCCAATGAAAAAATTAAACTCCCGCCTACATATTTTGGTCAAATCGACCAAAAGCAGATCATGTTATTGTAACACTTTTTTGAAGTATTGCTATAGATCTAAAACTGTCAAAATGTTTCTTAGGCTTGCAACACTTTCCCACTTAAAATAACACATTTCGAAAGTATTACAATAAATATGCAGGTTTCTTGTCTATAGCAACATTTTATGCAACACAACCATATGATGGGCTTGCAATAGGTCATATATGGTGTAGTCCATACAAAGGGCTATTGTCTTGTTACAGATGCTTTTATCATCATTATTATTTGTTGGTCTTTATCTTTTTAATTTTATTTGAATTTTCTGAAAAATGAGCACGTAATTAATTTCATATCTTCAATGCTTTTTTACTTTCAGTATACTGTTTACACAGAAAAACTACACTGTTTTTATTATATAAATGTATTGCATTCTATTTGTCAGGCATATATTTTTGAATCAATAATGATAATTTCATTTTATACTTCTACCTATACAATATGCATGTTAGATTGTAGATAATGAAACGGTAATTAACTTGATATTTTTTTATCAAATATAAACAACAAATTAGTAAATTACTGCATTTTAAACGAAGATAACAGTTATGTAAGGCATCATATTGCGTCAAGTGATCACATTAATAAACCTTTAATCAAAACCGTCCGTGCTAATAGATCTAGCGAACAAAACATCATATATATATATATAGAGAGAGAGAGAAAAATTAGGTCCTAAATATCATTGGGGAGTATTAATGACACCCATTTGTATTAATGACATGATTTTTGGAGTGAAAATATGTGAAGAGTAATGTCATGTGTAGTTGCCCAAAATATTTATCCGAAGATTAATACTGCTGGAAGACGGACAACAAGCAACAATTGCGGGAGCACTTCCGAGAGAAGATAAATAATACGAGATTTGCCGGGTTTGTTAGGCCCGGGCTTGAATGCTCTCGCGAGATGTTATTAATACAAATATTCGTGGATACAAGTATTAATGAGAGAAATCTAAATACAATGAGTGTAAAAAGACTCTGTTAATCCGGCTCTTGAGCGAAGCTTGGTGTTCTTCGTCCCCGCCGATAATCTGCTGGATGAGATAGGCCGGGAGAAGTAAGACCGAATGATAGTCGTTGCCAAGAGTTGGAGATTAGCCAAAGTGCTTGATGTTTGCTTCTGTATAGTGTGAAATCCGAAGGGAGTTGAAGAAGTGTCCAAGTGCTGGGAGCCTCGTATATATAGGGGCAGCCGGGTCCTGTCCTGTAGTGGCCGATCGCCTGCCGGCCATTATAATAATGTGCCGATCGCCTGCCGGCCAATATAATAATGGGGCGATCTCCTGGGCTGTCGGGCTAAAGTCCAAGGAAGATGCTGGCTGTCGGGCTAAAGTCCAAGGAAGATGCTGGCTGTCGGGCTAAAGTCCAAGGAAGATGTTGGCTGTCGGGCTAAAGTCCAAGGAAGGGGCTGGCACAGCTGGGCGGTCCAATAAGGAGCCAACACGCGTCCGGAATCAGTCAACATGTGGCCCTACTGACAAGCTTTCGGCGGCTTGTCGGCTGGTGGAGAGATTCTGTCAGGCTGTGGTCAATGGCCCGAGATTCGCGGATCTTGTCTCGGCCCTTGCACGTGGTGCCAGTCTTAAGGTTCGGCCTTCGCCGACTGGATGGCCATCGGTGCGGATCGACATGAGGCGGTCGTCTCTAGTTGATCAACCGAGGTCGCCATCGGCCAGGTGTTGAGGGTCGGCAATGGTCGATCGCCAAGGGTCGGTCGCCGAGTACCGAGAGAGGTCGGTCACCAAGGGTCGATCGGCAGATGCCGAGAGAGGGTCGCTCGATTGTTGATCGCCAGGAGTCGGTCGCCGAGTACCGAGAGGCGATCGTCTTGATGTCGATCGCTCGGCACCGGGATTCGTCCTGGGACCTTCGGTTGGCCAGTCTAGCATGTCCGCTGGGTTAAGGCTCGGTCGCCTGGTCGCTGATCGGCAGATCTGCCTTGGCCGCTCGGCAGTAAGTCGGTCGCCCGTCCTCCTAGGCGATCGCCGGTCGGAAGGTGTTAATTCTTGACACAACAATTGCCCCCCAGCTTGCTCCTATGTTGAAGACATGGGGCGAGGTGGTTCTTGCTGGCGATCGTGTCTGGATGAGGACGGGCGATCTGAGCTGACTTAGGACTCGGACTTGGGCTATCATGGTCGATTGGCTAGCTATCTTTCGGTCTTGTACCTGCAAAAACAACATTGGCCGATCCCCCATGGAAACTTGGTGGTTTCGCTTTGTTTGAGGAATCGTGCACAGTCGCGGAGATCGATGGACCGACTCCATGACCGTGTCTTGATGCGCGAAGACATTGAGTGTCTCGTGACTCACTTTATTATGAGGGTCCTCTGTTGCCGCGCCGCCTCGTATTTAAACGAAGGGCGTGCGGTCTCGGTCTAGAGGAGTCCTTGCGCAGGCGGCGTCGGATGAATCAACTCCACGCCGCGGCTTGTTAGCTCTGCTTCCACCTCGGCCACCATGGAGATGGCCGACCTCGGCAGTGCGTTGAGACGGGGTTGTGGCATGTGTCCACCGATTAATGTTGGAGAGCCCTCGGACTACGCCGGCCTCGTATTTAAACGAAGGCGGGCGATCTCGGCCGAAAAGGGACCTTGCATGGCGAAGCGGCGGTTCCATCGACCCGGTGACCATGGCTTTATGATGTGCGGTGGAGGCGATCTTATGCCTTAGTCCGTTATGTTATATGCTGGACTGTAGATGGCGATCGTGTCCGCCGGGTTGCTGATGATGTAGCGATCTGGCCGGAAGACTGGCGATCGTCGCTCGGCAGCCGATCGCTTTATTCGTAGGTCGGTGTTGGCGATCGGCGGGAGTAAGTCCCTTATTTAGAATGGACTGTAGGCGGGGATCGAGTCCTCCGGCTCTGCTGGGTAGTAGCGATCGGGCTGGGAGACTGGAGGTCGTCGTACGGGCGCCGATCGCTCTACTCCTAGGCTGAGAAGAAGCCTTTGCCTGGACAGGAAACCTGCGGCTCTAGCCCGGAAGGCTGCGTAGGTCGTCGGTAGGGTCTTCGTGAGATGCCTGAACATAGGCGAGAAGCCCTGAAAACCTCCTAGAACCGCATAGAGGGCGGTCTCATCGCTTACGGGCTCGCCGTTGAGGATGATCCCGTCTACCCGGTCGATGTAGTTCGAGTCGGACTCTTCTTCTCCCTGCCTGATTTGCATCATGCGATGGCGACCTTCTGGCCGGGCGACCCTGGTGGCGAAGTGTTCCGTGAAGACGTGCGCCAGCTCGTTGAAGGAGCCAATGGACCGAGGTGGCAGTGAGGTGTACCACCGGTGGGCGAGGTCGTCCAGTGTTAGAGGGAACATTCGGCACCTGGTCGCGTCAGATGCCCCACACCCGGTCATGTAGATGTTGAACTTGTGCAGGTGCGTTTGGGGGTCCGATCGCCCCTGGTACACGGGTGTCTGAGGAGGAGCGATCTTGTGCTGCACCGGGGCGAGCTCGATGTCGATCGTGAGCGGCTCGCCTGGCACGGCGATCTTCTCCACGGCGCCTGCCCCGGATTGCAGGAGCGCCTTCACGTCGTCGATCTGACGTTGCATTGCGGCAATCGCCGCGGCTCGGCTGCTTGCGGATCGGCTTTGGGAGCGGGGGCCGAGGCGATCGTGTACCGACCTCCGGACCCCGCTGCTGCCGACCTCGGGAATCAGCGGCGGGAGCCAGGCGGCTGGATCGCCTTGTGGGAGCCGGGTAGGCCGAGCTCCTGGTGACGGATTCGAATTCCGTAGTCTCGTAGCTGGGGCTGGACTGCCCCGGTCGCCAGGTCGGGTCACTGCCCAGGCGATCGAAGACAGAGGTGCCCCGGCTGCCGAGCGCCTCTTCTTGCGGGCGAGAGCCTCCTGGCAATCGCTCGGCCAGCAATGCCTTGAGCTTCCGCTTGGACTTCCGGCGGGACACCGAGGGGGCCACAGCTGGAGGCGTGCCGAGAGCACTCCGTCGTTCCTGAAGGGCGGCTATGGCCTCTTCGATCTGTTCATTGGTTCGGAACTGATCGAGCGAGAGGCTCGGGCCGCCGTCCCGGGACGGGATCGAGCGTCTCTGACCGCGGCGGCTGCCTTCCACCATCGGCTGCGGCTCGGGCCCAGGGCAGGCAGGTCCGCCTACTGGTCGGCTTTCTTCGACGCGGAGGCGGAAGACATGATTTCTGAAGGATTTCTTTGAAGTGCAGTAAGTGTCACTTCAAGTATCTGCCCCGAGAACAGTGAGTGTTCTTCGGGACGGCAGGTGTAAAAATTGAGGTTTAGAGCCCTTCCTCTAGCGCCAATTGTTGCTACCCAAAATATTATCCGGAGATAGATATTGCTGGAATGGATGGGATAGCAAACAAATGCAAGAGCACTTCCATGAGAAAGATAAATGACGCAAGATTTGCCGGGGTTGTTAGTCCCGGGCTTGAATGCTCTCGCGAGATATTATTAATACCAATATTCGGGGATACAAGTACTAATGTAAGAATACAAATACAATGAGTGTAAAGATTCTTGTTATCTTAGCTAGTGAGCGTGTAGATTGCCGGAAGAACCAGATTTGATGCTCTGTGAGTTCTTGTAACAAAGGAGATGAACAGTCGCGGCGATGAGAGATCGGCCGTCTCTCACGGCGAGTATTTAGCTGGATGCTTGTGCTCCTGGGCTTATGAATCCCTTGGAATCTGTCTAGTGGAGACTTGCTGCTTCTGTCGATCGTCTTCTGGACGAGAGATTTAGGGAGAGAAGTCGTGAGATGGATTCCGGTGAGATAGCCGGGAGCTTGATGATATGTATGTTCTTCAGTATTTCCGTGAATGTATCGGAATATGAGAGAATGAGTTCTGAGCGTAAGTCAGAATGAATTCGGAACCGTTAATGGAATGAATTTCCAACCGTAGGTTGAGTCAATTCCGAACCGTAAGTTGTGCGAAGTCGGAACCTTTTTCCTGTAGGAGGAGGTTCTCTATTTATAGAGCTTGGATTCGCCGGGCGATCGCCTTTTCTGCATTATAATAATCGGGCGATCGTCTTTTAGCACATGGGCCTGTCCCCTCAAAGCCTGCAGGAGTTGCTTTGGCGATCAGTATCGGTCCAACGGGGAGCTTACACGCGTCCTGAGTAGCTGACACGGGTGGTCCCACTGACAACTTTCGGCACGCATGCTGGTAGGTGAGGTAGGTGACAGGCTGTGGTCAAAGGTCTTGTCTGTCAGCAAAAGATCTTATTTGCAAGCGAAGATCTTATCAGCGCCTTTGGTGGATCTGCACGTGGGTGCTTTTCTGAGATCCAGTTCTTGATGGTTTTAACGGGCGATCGTCTCTGCTCGGGGCGTAGGTCGACTGCCCTTAGCCGGTCACTAGAGTAGATCGCCAGCTGCCAAAGGGCGATCGCCTTGGGAGTCGATCGCCTGGCATCTGATAGTGGTCTGATATCTTCGACATGCCGAGCTAGCCATAGTTTGACTGAGGTTGACTTGGTCGCTCGGCCTTATAGTCGATCGCTTGTCGGGATGAATAAATCGTGACACAACATCATGTGCATGCCAAGTGAAGAGACTTTTATAATAAATTGTAATGAAGATCAATAACTGATAATGAATATCAATCGATCAGTCAGGGCATTAAACTGGGATACAATAAAACACACATCACCACCACACTACACTTCAAACACACACTACAACAAAAAAACACACATCACCACCACTCCTCCGATGTCCTCACTCCTCCTCTGCAGGCCACACCTCCACCAGACTCACCTTCGTCGAACGTCATCTCCACCGAACTAAACCACCACCACCGAAGTTTTTCTTCATATATCTAAGGTTTGTATTCATAGATCTAAAGTTTTATAAAAATAGATCTAAAATTTTGAAAGTTTTTCTTGATGTTTATATTTGGATATCGGTTTCTATTAATTTATATCGCGTTACTCCGCCGCCGTTATTGACTGGCCGGAAAAGTTGTCGCCGCGCCGCCGTTTTTTTAAGGTAGCTTTTGAGTTTGTTTTTACTAGATCTATTAATATTTAATAATTTTGTAATGTGCTTATAGGTAGATATGATAGCAATACCTTCGGAATCAAGATTTTTATTTTTTGTTTGTATAATGATTTGATTATTAAGTTATTTAGTTTAGTTTATTTGTGTTCTTGATTCTTTACGTAAACATTAACAAAATCTTCTCAACAATCAACAAAGTTCTCTTGCGGCAGCCTTAGTTACAAATTGATGTATATTCGGCAATTTATACAAACATTACGCGATTAACAATTAGATACAACGTTTGTGTATCGCACGGGTTCTGAAAATGAAAATAACAAAAAAAAAACCTATAAGCTTCTCAAATGACAACAAACAACATCCGACGCAATGTTGGTAACCATCTGCACATATTTAACCATGTGCACCAACATTACGTACAAAACACGTAGATATAATGCATAACATTAACATACTACACTATAACAATAACTTAAATTTAACATATATGACCAACGCTTTTACTCATCGTCCCGAACTTAACATTTTTGTATAACCAAATTAAAGTAAACGATAACCAAAATTAATACCATAAATTAACCGAATACGAAACAGACCAAAACTATGTGCAATGCAAGAGATTTAATACTATCACGACAAACTTTCAATCCATCCCTCAGTGTTCAAGACTATAAAACCTAAATATCATTCTGAGTGTTTCACTCAACCTCAATTAAAAGCAATAACGTCACCAACAATCTTCATCCCATGATAACAAATACAAATTACAAACTTATTGAAAAAAAACTAATACATTACATATAACTAATTATATAAAACTTATATTACAAATATTGACGCAACCTTGATAAAAAGTATATAAATATCTGCACAAATATTACGTACAAAATACGTAGATATTCAACCAAAAACACAGCCGGTTCATCGAACGGGTTCGTAAGACCTCATATTTGTTAGTCTTACACCATAACAAAATTTATTACTGAACACTCTCTCTCTCTCTCTCTCTATATATATATATATATATATATATATGGGGACTTTATTTTCAGAACTCTCTTAAGTGCGAGAACTGCGAGAACTCCTTTAAACCAATGAGATTTTTTTAAATATTAAAAAATATTATTAATTCAAAAGGGTATTGTAGTAAAATACAAATTTTATTACGGGAGATAACCCCTACTGATGATAACCCTACTATAATAGCCCTAGTAATGATAACCCCTACTATATATATAATCCCTACTATATAGTAGGGGTTATGATGAGCAGGGGTTGTATGCATTGACATGATGTACATTATGTATTATTAGGAGTACAAAATGTGGTTATCGCAGTTCTCGCACTTAACAGATTTCTAAAAATAAAATTACACTATATATATATAATGGATAAAAATATACTATTTATTTTGGCAATTCAATAAT
Source organism: Orobanche coerulescens (assembly GCA_033398695.1). NCBI lineage: Eukaryota > Viridiplantae > Streptophyta > Magnoliopsida > Lamiales > Orobanchaceae > Orobanche > Orobanche coerulescens. The sequence continues at coordinate 109,913,603 of CM065815.1, read as the reverse complement.
TGGTTAAAATTATTTGACAATGAAATGATGATAAAAAAACATAATGATTATAAGCACTTATTCAAATCCAATAGTGGAGTCTCATCCAATACTAATGTAGGATGAAATATTTTAAATAAGAAGAATCTACAAGTTAGAAAGTACCGCATAAGAGAGTCAAAGTGGTGCTTCAAATATATTTTGCTATTATACTACCTTCGTTTTATATTAATTGACCTTTTGTTTTTCCAGATTGAATTTTGACATTAATATCTTTCTCAAAATATAATAACAAAAATTATTAAAAAATAATGTTATAAAAATATATTGTAATGTAGCAATACAAATTTTATCATTATTTTCTATGAGATAATCTATGGTCAAAGTTCAATCAAAAAAGTCAAAACGTCAATTAATATGACACGGAGAATCATTTTTCGAATAAAAATAGAAATTAATCTGAACTATTGATCTTTGTTTAATCTACGGTTTAAATTAATGTCTGCATAAAATATATACATTTCATGCATCAAAATGTCAATGCATTAAAATTAAGCATTATATACAGATGAATGTTGATACATTAAAAACAAATATTTTATGCATAACTTTTGTGGGAGTAAATTTTTATTATCTATTTAATCAAAATTTATGGACCAAATCGATTTATATTTTTTAACTTAAACACTATTCTCACTGAAAACCACTACACACACACATACACACACACGCGCGCGCGCGCGCGCACACACACACACATATATATATATATATGTAGTTATATATAGATTGATTAAATGGGAATCAGTACTTAAAGTGTGAATGTAGTGTCAAATCATAATCGTTGATGGTTGAAATTTAGCGGTTAAAGATTAGTTCCTAATAATATTTAGTTTTCTAAATTAACAATATTAAGGTCATTAATCTAGTTTTCTAAATCAAGACTATTAAGGGCATTAATTTAGTTTCCTAAATTAATATATTAAGGATTAATCTTGATTATTCATTATTGTTCACCAATAGTTGTGATTTGGCCCTATGTTCCGATTCTAAAGACTAGTTCTCATTTGAACCTATCCCTATTTAAGGACTAGCCAAATCCCAAACCATCCCAAACCGTGCCTTTCCATACAATTAGGTATGTATACACTTGCGTAAAACTAAATGTGATTCATACTAAATATACATTTAATATATATTTAGGGATGTCAATGCGTCGGGTAGGGTACGGGTATGCCACCTCCATACTCTACCTTATTTAATTCGGATCGGGTTCGGGTACTGCCCAATGGGTAATCGGATACCCAGTGCATATTCGGGTAGCCGCATACCCTATATTTAAGAATATAAATATTTTTTAATATAAATCATATATACATATAATGTAAATAATAAATTCAATTTAAGATAATAAATATTTAAAATATTATATTTTATATGATAAAATATACTAATATATAATAATCTCTCAGTCCACGAAGTTAGTGCACACTTGAGAGTGACACATGCTTTAATAAAAGGGAATGATGTGTGTTTTGTTAGTGGGAAAATGGTCCCACTTATTATTGTGATATGTTACTTAACGTGAATATGATGATTCATTAATTGGTGGAGAAGAAGAGCAGCTAGGGCTTGGTGGAGAAGAAGAGCGGCTATGGGTTTCAATCCGAAATTTCTGATATTTCTTCGTTTGATTTAGGAATGGCCCAACATGGTTATTGGGTAAATTTAATTAGTGATGGATGAGTGCTAGTTAATGGGCTAGGTTAGTATTAAGTAATTATTAATTAAAAAAAATGGTGGACCATGTATTAGTTTTTTTGTAAAAAGGTGTATAAAGGGTAAAATAAAAAAATAGAAAGGATGAAGTGTGCACTATTTTAGTGGACACCTTAAAATGGAAAATTGCGCACAACTTTGTGGATGAAGGGAGTATTATAGTATTTATGTATAATATATTATAATAATATATTTATATAATTCAAGCGGGTACGTGGGTCGGATAATCGGGTTGGGTACTACACTCATACCCTACTCGTACCCCGATCATAAAATTTCAGGTTCGGCCGATACCCGACCATATTATGGGTTTACCCGACAGGTATGATCGGGTACGAATAAAGTTGATATCCTATATATGTTTTTATTTTAAGGATTGATTCTCATTTGAACTACTCCCTTTATATATTTAGTCTTTTTTAATTCTTTTTCTACGTGTGTGTGTATATATACGGGTGGGTCTCTGTAACACCCCAAATCCGCTCAGGGATATTACATGCCGTAGAACCTTTCCTCAAGGATCTACCAGGCTGGTAACAACAAACAAGCAACTCGACGATGCCTTTAAGGCTACAATAACTCAGTAGACCGACTTGGTCTTTCAATAAAAACTTACAACTCAATTACAATTCATGCCCACGCAGGGGTCAAAGTACAACAACTCCCGTACAACGGGGAAATATTACTGCAGCGGAAAATAAAGTACATCTCAACATACGGTTCCTCATGTGATTAGTATCGATCATCTTTCATCATCCTTCGCGCTGACCCTGTGTTATGCTCCCAAAACCTGAATGCAAAAACAGACATCCACCCCCCGAATACTCAGGGGTTAGCAAAACTCCACTGTTTTGCTAGTGCAAGTATAAAATACGAAGACAAGCCATACATATCATACTCCAAGGACTTAGAATTCATAAACATACTCCCCGAGGTAAATCACTTGATCAAACTGTTCAAAATGAGAAAGGTGGGAATAAACAAAATATACATCTTACAAAATATTTTACGATCTCGGGAGTTTGTAAAAATATTTGGGATTAAAGAATTCTCAAGTCTTTCGAAAACGCTTGGGGACGCGGCCCAAAAATCATCTTTCCCAAAATACAATTCCGATAATAAAACACGGGTTCAAAATCCAATTCACAAAACACGGGGTCCAAGACCCAAATCACGAAACATAGGGTCCACAACCCAAATCATAAATCACAGGGTCCACGACCCGAATCATAAACCATAGGGTCCACGACCCAAATCATCAAACACAGGGTCCACAACCCAAATCACAAATCACAGGGTCCACGACCCGAATCATAAACCACAGGGTCCACGACCTAAATCATCAAACACAGGGTCCACAACCCAAATCATCAAGCATATATTCCCAAGGATTATTCGCGTCCCATGCTAACAAGCCACGAACCTCAGATGCTCCCGCAGAATATACCCAAGTGAATAACCCAATGGGAATCCATACCAAATCACATGTCACCGTAACAACAGTCACGTGACCACAAGTACAGATACATTCATAACCAAATCACAACCATAAGTTATCCCGGCAGCGTGCTAACAAGCCACGAACCTCGGAGTCCCCGCAGGACATACCCGATGATAAACCCCACAAGTTATCTCGGCATCGGGCTAACAAGCCACGAACCTCGGAGTCCCCGCAAGACATACCCGGATTGGATAACCCTACGGTCACGCCCTACCCATACTAGCAAGTATGGATCCCGGAGATTCAACAATCCTACCCGGAGGCACATCACATACATCAAGCACACAATAATAATCACTTATCAAGCCAAACAACATTAAGCATCACAACCTCCTTTCAAGGAGTAACAACTAATATCACACACATTACGTTCTTACCGAACAAGTACACAATAACAATACGTAATCCCCGACAAAGGATTACGGTCTATTAAACTCACTCGAAGTGATCATATTATCTTTCAATATACAAACCCAACACACATATTCCGAGAACATATATTCACGAAGTATACGAATTATCGTTGAAAGACAACATTTATCGAGAACATACCGATCCCTTTTTACGTTCATTAAATATTGGATTTCGCATAAAATCATTTATCAAAAATTATGCCAACGAAACATAAAACGTATGGGCAAGATACTTGCCTCGATACCACGAGCACGGAACCACGAATGGACACGGCTCAACCGGAAAGCTTCGGAACGCTCGATGCTATCGAAAAGGAAGACGACAATGAACGGAAGGGTTCGACATGGTTTCTTCGCAAGAAACTCGACCCTAACATCATATAATTAATAAATCAACGATCATACGAGGAAGAATAATCGTAGAATGCCCGAAACCCCCTCTAAGACCTTTTATCGGACACCTTCAAGGCGTCGATTAAGAACTCGACCAATCGACGAACTCTTAGCAATCAAACCATGGAACAACAAGGAAATTGATAGAATACAACTTAGTAATCAATAATCCATCAATAATCTAAGTTATTACGGATCAAATGGATGAAATCCAACAAAAACCCCAATTTCCTCAAAACTAGATTTTTAAGAAATCTAACCTTGATTTGGTAGATTGGAGGAGGTTATGGGATGATTGATCGACGTTAGTGTTGTGCAGCGATTCTATGCCTCGATGGCGATTGGCATAATGGTCAAGAGCCAGCCAAAGAAGACAGATGTCGGGCAAGCACTTAGCAATCAACGTCTAAATCGATCGTCTATCGGCATCTGGCGATCGCCTATATTGTCCGACTGTAGATGATCGTCCCGTGCCACGTATGAATCCGACACCCGTTAGAGTCTTCGAAGACCGAATCTCGGATGAAGACCCACGTGCAGATCCGCAAAAGGCGCCACAAGATAAGACCTTTTGACCCCAGCCTGTCACCACCTTCACACCTACCGACAGGCCCGCCGAAAGGTACAAAGTGGGTCCTCCCCTGACAGCGGATCAGGACGCATGTGGACTTCTCATTGGCTCGTACATCTGGCTGGCAGCAGCAGCCTCAGACTTTAAGGAAACAGTCCCACGTTATGGGACGATCGACCACCTTATTCTAATATAGAAAATGGTGGTCGCCCGCGATCGCCGGGGAGGACGTAGCAACCTCTTCTCCTATAAATAGAAGGCCTTCTACAGTGGCCAAAGGACGGGAGAATTACTTGACGGAAACTCATTCACGTACACAAAACATAAAAAGCAAGAACTCACAGAGCATCATATCTGGTTCTTCCGGCAATCTTCACGCTCAATAGCTAAGATAACTAGAGTCTTTACACTCATTGTAATCGTACTCTAACATTAATATCTGTACTCACTATTATTCATATTAATAACATCTCGCGAGAGCATTCAAGCCCGGGACTAACAACCCCGACAAATCTTGTGTTATTTACTTTCCCATGGAAGTGCTCTTGTATTTGTTTGTTACTCGACCATTCCAGCAATATTCATCTCCGAATAATATTTTGGGTAACAACAATTGGCGCTAGAGGAAGGCAGATCTTAACCATCATTTTTTATTCCGACCGTCTCGAAGAACACTCACTGTTCTCTAGGGCATATACTTGAAGAAACACTCACTATTCTTCAAAGAAAAACCTTTAGAAACATGAGGTCTACCACAACCTCAAAAAGAGCCACCCTGCGATCTGTCGGACATCTCACTCCCGCCCCCGAGGGACGGCCCCAGCCTCTCACTCGACCAGTTCCAAACAACGGAACAGATCGAGGAGGCGATGGCCATCCTCCGGGAGCGACGGAGAGCATGCGACTCGACCACCATTACTCCATCAGCCATCCGCCGTGCGGGCAAGCGGAAGCTCAAGGGGCAATATGTCGAGAAATCGTCAGAAAGCCCCGAGCCACAGGAAAAGGCGCTAGTAAGGCGGGACGATTCTCTCTTCATCCGCCTAGGGAGTGATCCCTCATGGCGACCTGGGCATTCGGGACCCATCCGGGAGACATCGGAATCCGAATCCGTCACCAGGAGTTCGGCATACCCGACTCCCATAAGACAGGCCGGCCAACGGGCTCCCGCTCGCCCAAGAATTGATATCGGTGGCAGAGAACTCGTCACCTACCACGGGGCTAGGGGATCGGTACACGATCTCCTAGGCTCCCGCTCCGAGAGCCGATCAGCAAGCAGTCAGGCTACGGCGATGGCCGCAATGCAGCGCCAGCTCAACGAAATGAAGGCGCTCATTGAAACTGGGGCAGGCGCCAAGAGATCGATCGCCGGACAAAATGAGCCACTCGTGGTCCAGGTCGAGCTCGCCCCTGTTCAACCAAAGATCGCTCCTCCTCAAACACCTCTATATGAGGGAAGATCGGATCCTGAGACCCATTTGAGCAAGTTCGGGATTTACATGACCGGATGTGGGCATCGGACGCGATGAAGTGCCGAATGTTCCCGTTGACGTTGGGCGATCTTGCCCATAGGTGGTACATATCACTGCCGCCACACTCGATCAACTGGTTTGAGAAACTGGCGAATGACTTTACGTCGTATTTCGCCGCCAAAGTCGCTCGGCCAGAAGGCCCCCACCGCATGATGAAGATCAGGCAGGGGAAGGACGAGCCCGACGAAGACTACATCGACCGAGTGGATGAAATAGTTCTCACCGGCGAGCCCATTAGCGACGAGCTCGCTCTTTACTCGGTCCTAGGGGGATTCTATGGCCATTCACCCATGTTCAGGCACCTTACGAAGGACATCCCCTCGACCTACGCGATCTTCCGCGTCAAGGCCGCTGATTTTCTAGCTAGGCAGAGGATGCTCACCCTTCGCTTAGGCGAGGGATCTACCGGGGAAGGGAAGGCGCCAAATTTCATCCCGAGAAAGGCGATCACCAAGCCTAGAAAGGCGGTCGCAAAGCCGCCCGGTGAATTCAAAGCCTTCGAGGATGTGGAGGTTCACCTCCTCCACAACCTTAATCTATCTCCGGCCCACATTTTCAATGCCATCAAGGGGCGCTAGTGGCTTAGCAAACTGAAGTTGATGAGGGACCACGGTCACCTTGACCACAGCAAATTTTGTGCCTACCACAAGAGTCCGGGCCACAACACCAGCCAGTGCCGCGACCTCCTCAGAAAACTCTGGAGACTGTTTGAGGAAAGCAAATTGGATAACTTAGTTTCCAAGCCAGAACCCCGAGCATAAAGGACCGGGGGGTGCGAGCACCGACAGAACGACGGAATCCCTCCCCATCCAGTCGCCAGGATCGAGCAGAACAAACCGGAGTACTCTGACGAATCAATCTCTCCAATCAACCCTGGCGGCCGGATAAATATGCTTCAGGCAGGAGGTGGAAACCTATGAGGCCTTTCCCCGGTTTCCACCATGTTGAACAAAAAGCAGAAGGCCGAATTGAGGGCGTTCGCCGGGGTCCATGTCGTGGTACCCCCAGAGCCGACCATCTCCAAAGACGTGCTCATCACTTTCTCCAACAAGGATAGGGAGGGAGTACAGTGCCCCAAAGAGGATGCATTGGTAATCTCTGCATGTATCCTTGGGAAAATGGTCGATCGCGTGCTGGTTGACAATGGGAGCTTTTGCAATATATCATATTCAAATCTGCTCTTGACCAGCTCGGCAACCTGACCAAGTTCATCAAGCCATTTGATACCGTGCTTCAAGGGTTTGGCAACAGCACAGTCCAAGCCTATGGAAGGATCAAGCTCTCTGTCGAGCTAATATGTTATTACGATCCCAAGGTTAGGATTACTAGGAACCTCAATTTTGTAATCATAGATATTCCCAGCATCTATAATGGGTTCCTAGGTCGCCCATTTCTGGAAACCTTCGAGGCGGTCGCCTCTTGTTTCTTTTACTGTATCAAATTCCCCACTGCCGATGGGACGGTAGGTACTGTAAAAGGAGACCAACTAATGGCTAAGAAATGTTTGAATTACTCCTGTGTCGTAACTTCTTTCAACACTTCCCATACTATTTATAACATTGAGACGATCGACAATCAACTGATGGAGATCGACGAGCCAAGCACCTCATACCAGCCCGACTCAGAGGACGGCATCTCACATCGATTGACGGACGACATCGAGCCAAGGATCGGTTTCGAGCCAAGCCTCGACATCGATCCAAGGATCGAGTCCGGAAATCGTTCCCAACGAGAAGCGACCGTCCCCATTGAAGAGTTGGAAAGTATAACGATAGATATGGCTCGCCCGGAACGGGAAGTACAGATCAGCGCAAGCGTTGATCTCGAGTTAAAGGAATATCTGATTGGTTTACTGCGTAATAACATCGGAGTCTTTTCCTGGTCGCATCAAGATATGGTCGGCATAAGTCCTGAACACGCTTGCCACTATTTAAAGATCGACCCGGCAAGGAAGCCTGTTCACCAGAAACGTAGGAAATTCGATCCTGAGAAATACGCAGCGCTCGACATAGAAGTCAAAAAGTTACTCGACAACAAACTAATCAGAGTAGCTACAGACGAGCCACAGTGGGTAGCCAACGCGGTGCTCGTCAAAAAGCCGAACAGCTCGTGGAGGTTATGCATCGACTTCACCGACCTCAACGTGGCATGCCCAAAAGACCACTTTCCGATGCCTCATATTGACCACTTGGTCGATAGCACAGCAGGCTGTGAAATGATGTCATTCATGGATGCCTTCGCCGGGTACCATCAAATCCCAATGGCGGAGAAAGACATAAAACACACATCGTTTCACACGGAAAAAGACGTGTACTTTTGGGTCCGAATGCCGTTCGGTCTGAAGAATGCGGGGGCGACCTACCAACGACTAGTCAACGGGATGTTCGCCAACCAGATCGGCAAGACCATGGAGGTCTACATTGACGACATCATAGTCAAGAGCCTCAAAAAGGAAGATCACCTCAATGACCTTGCCGAGACATTCGCCATCCTCGAGAAGTTCAACATGAAGATGAACCCCAAGAAATGCAACTTCGGGGTAAGCTCCGGAAAATTTCTGGGGCACATAATGAGCCAAAGAGTGATTGAAGCAAACCCCACCAAGATCCAGGCGATCCTCGACATGCAGGAGCCACGAAATGTCAAACAGGTGCAACGCCTCACTGGTTGTCTAGCTGCCCTCAACCGTTTCATATCTCGGCTGGGAGATAAAGGCAAGCCATTCTTCGCGACCATTAAGAACAAGAAGTTCGCATAGACAAAGGAGAGTCAAATAGCGTTCGCTAAAATCAAGGAATATCTATCTAACCCCCAGACCTTGGCAAAGCCGATCCCCGGCGAAAATCTATTCCTTTACCTGGTAGCCTCGGAGGTCGCGCTGAATGCTGTTTTAGTGTGAGCATAGGGGCAAGCCCACTTGCCGATCTACTTTATTAGCCAAGCGCTCCACGATGCGGAAACGCGATACACGCCTCTGGATAAGATCGCCTACGCTCTAGTCATGAGTGTTCGCAAGATAAGGGCCTACTTCTCCGAACATCAAGTGGAGGTTCTGACGACTCTCCCCTTAAGGCATGTTCTGCACCGGCCAGACACCAATGGGCAACTCCCGGCCAGACACCAATGAAGCCTTGGTAGGCGGGCTCGATCTAGCACTCGCCCTGGATGTTCGTTGCCTCCACATCTTCATGGACTCCCTCTTGGTGGTGAACCAAGTCAAGGGAGAATATGAGGCGCGCGGCGAACAAATGATCAAATACCGAGAACTCGTCGCCGAAATGTGCACGAAGTTTGAAGAAGTGCTGATCGAACAAGTCCCGAGAGAGCACAACTCCCAGGCCGACACCCTATCCAAACTAGCATCGTCAGATGGGGAGGCAGATTTCGCTAACATCCTAATCACGAAATCAACAAAGCGGGCGATCGACATAGACCTGATTACCACAGTTACCATCGCCGAAGAGAACTGGATGACTCCGTTCATTAAATACTTGAAGGACGGAATGGTCCCCGCCGACCATATCAAAGCTCGCCAGCTTCAGCTCCGTGCAACCAGATACACCCTTTTGGACGATCGGCTTTACAAGCGAGCTTTCAACCTCCCTCTCCTCAAGTGCATTACGCCGGAGGAAGGCCGACTCGTTTTAGCCGAGATCCATGATGAGATCTGTGGAAATCATGCTGGAGGGTGGGCTCTCATCCATAAGACGACCAGGCAAGGTTTTTTCTGGCTTAAACTGCAAAAAGACGCGATCTCCTATGCCAGATCGTGTCACAGGTGTCAAGAAATGGGACCAAACATCAAGCTCTCCCCCGAGCAACTCACTTCTATGTACAGCCCATGGCCGTTCGCCCAATGGGGCATCGACCTCATCGGTCCCTTGCCGACGGCGCCAAGGGGATGTAAATTTGCCATCGTAGGGGTCGATTACTTCACAAAATGGGCTGAGGCCGAGCCACTCAACAAGATCGGGCAAGAACAAGTAATTAAGTTCATTTGGAAGAACATCATATGCCGGTTCGGTCTACCCCAGACTATAATCTCCGATAATGGAAAGCAGTTCGACGGCTTGGAAGTCATGCAATTCTGTGAGGAATGGGGAATCAAAAAGTTGTTCTTGGCCCCCTACCACCCTCAGACGAACGGGCAGGTAGAGGCTGTAAACAAGATCCTCAAACACACGATCAAAGCACGACTCGAATCCAAACAAGGACGGTGGGCGAGCGAGCTCCCAGATGTTTTGTGGTCCTACCGAACGACGACCCAAAACTCAACCGGTGAAACCCCATTCGCCCTCGCCTTCGGAACAGAAGCAGTGATCCCTTCGGAGATCGCCGTCCTCAGCCACTGAACTGAACAAGAGATGACGACGGACAATGATGTGGCCCGACGGATCGACTTGGACATGCTCGAAGAACGGCGACTGACCTCAGAAATGAAGAACACAATCCACAAAAGGATATCCGAGAAATTCTTCAACTCGAAGGTCAAGGAAAGACGGTTCCAAGTGGGCGACCTAGTCTTCAAAAAGGTCCAGACTCACACAGGAGTCTTTGGCCCAAATTGGGAAGGCCCCTTCAGGATATCTAAGTGGCTAACTGGGGGAGTCTACGAACTCGAACACCCAGATGGCACTCCGGATCAATATCCCTGGAACGCCGTGCATTTGAAGAAATACTACCAGTAAAAACTTTATATTCAGTTACCCAATGTACGCGGAATTTTAATGAGATTCTTCGATCCCCTATATATGATTCGCCTCGATGAAAACAAATAAATAAGAAGAGGACGACTCGCTCGCCCTACAAAAGGTCGTCATCTAACCTGACAGACCTATGCAAGCGATCGCCCCTCCAAGCACAACGTATACCGTCAAGGGTCGCCATCTAACATGGCGATTCGAGGTAGAAAAGTGCAGCCATAGTCTTGGAGGTCGATGGAACCGACAACTTCGTCCATGCCAGGTTCCTTTGGGCTGCGATCGCTCGCCCTTCATTTTAATACGAGGCGAGCGTAGCCGAAGGACCCTCCAAATAAATCTGTGGACACGCTCGCTCGCCCTCAAAGGTACATCATCTAACCTGATGGACCCGGACAAGGCGACGCGTCCCTATCCCATCGCAACGTATACTGTCAAGGGTCGCCATCTAACATGGCGATCCGAGGTAGAAAAGTGCTAACAAGCCGCTGTTAGGCGTATTTTTATACGCTTATTTATTATTATTTTGTATTATTTTAGCGAGTAAATTTGCATAAATGAGCTTTTAATGCCTTATTATTGTATATCTGACAGGAGATTGGAGTCCGGAAGCTAAAACGAGGCAAAATGGGCGAAAACGGCGATTTTTGGCCTGGGGCCGCGGCACGTATCAAGTGGGCTGCGGCACACGAAGAGGAGCAGCGGGCACCAGAGAAAGCTGTACTCTGTGCCGCGGCACAGACCAGGTGAGCCGCGGCCCAGAGGGAAATTATAGCACCCAGGTTTTAATCAGCGCGCCATGTGCCGCGGCACAAATTAAGTGAACCGCGGCACACGGGGCGGTTTTGGTGCGCTCCGCGCGGGTTTGGTCCGTTTTGAAGCCAGTTCTCGACCTAATCACATGGACGCGATTTGGAGGCTGCTGAGAGCTATAAATAAGGGTTTAAGGCCCTAATTAATCATCTTTTGATCTTGGGAAATCTTGAAGAAGGATAAGCATAAGACAGCAAGAGCAGAGGGCAGAAGCCAGAAGAACGGAGGAATCCGAGCTCTTCATCTGCGTTTGATTTTTAATGCTTTCATTCATTAATTCTGTATTTTTATATTTTAGCATGTCAGGCTAAAACCCTATTCTAGGATTTTGATGAAACCTAAGTTTTGACGGATTTGCTTTAGATTATCTATATAATTCCCTTTTCTATTGAGTTTTCCCAATCGATTTTAATGCTTTCAATTGTCTGGCCAATAAATAGATTGTTTTAATTACCTTACTCGAATCGGGAGAGGAGAGTTGGTGAGGAACTATTGGTGAGGACCGTTTTATCTTGTGAGATAGGAATATACTCAAAGGAACTACGTGGCCTTTTGAGGATTTTGTGCTTTTTGCCTATTGACGAATTAATTCACCTAGGGATAGAGTGCGTTATTCGCCTTTAGAAAAATCTATTGACCTCGGGAGAGGCGGTAGAGTATATTAGCTATCTTCGCCTTCAATAAATTGGGGAAATCATTAACTTCAGATAATCGAGAGTAAATTCGGATAAACTAAGGTGGATTCAGAATCCTAGATTTATTCATCATTTGATTCTCTTTCTTCAAGCGATCGTTTTTACTGTTAGTTCTTTTATTGATTTTATTTAGTTATTAATTGCAACACAAATATCGACTGTTCAAATAAAATTAGAATACATAAAAATCGGTACTTAGTAATTCAGTCCTCGTGGGAACGATACTCACTCATCACTCTATTACTTGTCAACGATAACGTGCACTTGCGTTTACAAAATATCACAACAAGTTTTTGGCGCCGTTGCCGGGGACTGAAATTTTTACTAATATCGATTTCAGTATTTCTAGTCTTAGTTTGAACATTTTCTTTTTATTGTTTTTGTATTATTTATTTGTTTGTTTTTCTTTTTAGGATTATTCGGTTAGTGCATGAGAAAATTCGGTAACGAAGGCCTACTACCTTTGGATACCGAACTCGAGCGCACTCTTCGGAGAAACAAAAAGGAGAAACGAGAGTTGCCAACCACAATCACCATGGCCGAAAATACCGGAAATCACGAAGCGGAAAACCCCATGGTGCAAGCTCAACCGGCACTAGCACTTCGAGATTATGCTATGCCGCAGATCAATGCGAACTTTTCGGGATTTCGGCGTCCGACAATTCAGGCAAACAACTTCGAAATCAAGCCTGCAATTATTCAAATGGTGCAATCGAGCCAGTTTTGTGGATTGCCGAACGATGACCCCAACGCACACATTGCGTCTTTTCTCGAGATTTGTGACACGTTCAAGAACAACGGTGTCACCGACGATGCTATCCGTTTACGGCTTTTCCCTTTCTCTTTGAGGGATAAAGCAAAATTTTGGCTGAATTCTTTACCGCCGGGCTCGATCACGACATGGGCGGAATTAGCGCAAGCCTTCCTTGCTAAATTCTTCCCACCATCAAAGACGGCGAGGTTACGGAACGAGATCACTACTTTTGGTCAATATGATATGGAATCGCTTCACGAGGCGTGGGAGCGATACAAAGATTTATTAAGGAGATGCCCGCATCATGGCCTTCCGGACTGGCTCCAAATTCAGACGTTCTATAATGGATTGAGTGCTTCTACATGCACTCTAGTTGATGCGGCCGCTGGAGGAGCCTTGATGGGAAAAATAATAGCTGAAGCACACTCGTTGTTGGAAGCTATGGCCGCAAATGGATATCAATGGCCGGCCGAACGAGTAAATCCGAAGCGAGTTATGGAAATATCGAATAATGATCCGATCTCTACACTTTCTGCTCAAGTCGCCGCTTTGACGCAACAACTTCAGGCATTTTCGCATGCTCCTTCCCCCGTTGCCATTGAATCTTGTAATTGGTGTAATGGATCTCGTCCTAGCGTAGAATGCCAAGTCAGAAACCCTTTCGAGCAACATCCGATGGAGCAAGCTCAATTCGTGGGAAACGGAAATCGAAAAAATAATCCTTACCCCAGCACTTATAATCAAGGGTGGCGAAATCACCAAAATTTTTCGTGGAGGAACGGGCAAGCTTTAAAACCTCCACAAGCTCAATTCGCGCAGCCCCCACAGCAGCCCCCTCAATCACCAAAGGTATCCTTGGAAGATGCTCTTGCTCAATTGGTGGCTAACACGAGCCAATTCATGACCCGCACCGAGACTACCCTCCAAAATTATTCTACCTCCATCCGAAACTTAGAAACACAAATGGGGCAGATTACTAATCTATTGTCCTCTTGGTCTCAAGTTGCATTGCCCAGCGCAACCGAAATGAACTCCAAAGAAAACGTGCAGGCAATCGAATTACGAAGTGGAAAGGAGTTGAAAGAGCAACCTATCAATAACAAGGACAAGATCGAGCAAAGTGAGAAAGAAAAGGACGAGGCGCCCAAGCCAAAGGAAGTATCGACTACTCACCCCACTCCTCAAATTCCATTCCCTCAGCATTTCCAAAAGCAAAAACTAGACAAGCAATTTTCAAAGTTCCTCGACGTCTTCAAGAAATTGCACGTAAACATTCCATTTGCCGACGCGTTAGAACAAATGCCGAGTTATGTAAAATTCATGAAAGAAGTCTTGTCAAACAAAATAAAGCTCGAGGAGTATGAGATGGTCGCATTGATGGAGGAGTGCAACGCTATTTTACAAAAGAAGCTCCCACCTAAATTGAGAGATCCGGGAAGTTTTACCCTTCCTTGCATCATTGGAAATTCGTCTTTTGAAAGAGCCCTATGCGATCTCGGAGCCATCATAAACCTTATGCCCCTTTCTATTTTTAAAAAGCTGGATATTGGGGAAGCCAAGCCGACGACGGTCTCTTTACAATTGGCCGATAGACCTATCAAATATCCGAGGGGAGTGATAGAGGACGTCTTAGTCAAAGTCGATAAGTTCATCTTTCCGGCTGATTTCATCGTGCGTGACATGGAGGAGGACCACGACATCCCAATTATCTTGGGAAGACCATTTTTGGCCACCAGACGAACTTTGATCGATGTGGAAAAAGGGAAGCTGACTCTACGAGTTCAAGAGGAGCAAGTAACGTTCAATATCTTTCGATCCGTAAAATATACGATTGATGCTGAAAATTGTCTCCAAGTTGACGTCATTGACTCTTGTGTGAGTAGAGCCTTTCGAGAGAATTATCCACCCGATCCATTGGAATCCGTTTTGATTGGGGCTGTTTCCGAACTAAATGCAGAGCATGTAGCCTACGTACGACACATGGATGCTTCCCCGCCTATTTTCATTCGTCAACCATTTGAGGAGCTCGGAAGTCCACCAACTCGACCCGTCCCATCAATCGAAAAACCTCCAAAGTTGGAACTCAAGAAGCTGCCGTCTCATTTAAAATACGCATTTTTGGGACCCGACGACTCCCTTCCAGTTATTCTTTCGGCCACTTTAGCGGGGGATCAAGAGGCGAAATTATTGAGAGTTTTGAGGGAGTACAAATCTGCTCTTGGATGGTCTATTGCGGATATTAAGGGGATCAGCCCGTCAATTTGCATGCACAAGATTTTGATGGAGGAAGACTACAAACCATCCGTGGAGCATCAACGCCGTTTGAATCCAGACATGAAGGAGGTGGTAAAAGTCGAGGTTTTAAAACTCCTCGACGCAGGTATGATCTTTCCGATTTATGATAGCAAGTGGGTAAGTCCGGTCCAAGTTGTGTCAAAGAAGGGTGGGATAACGGTTATTCAAAATGATAATAATGAATTAATTCCCACTAGGATTGTCACGGGGTGGCGTATGTGCATAGATTATAGGAAATTAAATAAGGCCACTAGAAAAGACCATTTCTCCTTACCTTTTATTGATCAGATGTTAGATAGATTAGCCGGACACGATTTCTATTGCTTTCTCGATGGTTATTCGGGGTATAATCAGATTTATATAGCCCCCGAAGACCAAGAGAAAACGACATTTACATGTCCTTACGATATTTTCGCTTATAGGCGCATGCCTTTTGGATTATGTAATGCGCCGGCTACTTTTCAACGGTGTATGATGGCTATTTTTTCTGACATGGTAGAGCAGTGCTTGAGATTTTTATGGATGATTTTTCTGTTTTTGGAGATTCGTTTGACATTTGTTTGCAAAATTTGCAGAAAGTCTTGAAAAGATGCGAAAAGACAAATTTGGTCTTGAACTGGGAGAAGTGTCATTTTATGGTGCAGGAGGGCATAGTACTTGGCCATCGAATATCCTCACATGGAATTGAAGTCGACCGGGCGAAAATCGAAACAATTGAGAAGATGCCTTCGCCGACTTTGGTCAAAGGGATTAGAAGTTTTTTGGGACATGCCGGTTTCTATCGCCGATTTATTAAGGATTTTTCTAAGATCACGAAGCCATTGTGCAATCTACTCATGAAGGATGTTCCGTTTAATTTTGACAAGTCGTGTAAAGAAAGTTTCGAGTTATTGAAGAAAGCTCTAAGCACGGCACCTGTGATAGTCGCTCCAGACTGGGACCTTCCGTTCGAGTTAATGTGTGATGCAAGCGACTTTGCCATTGGGGCTGTTTTGGGGCAGAGACGAGGGAAGGTGTTCCACGTCGTATACTATGCGAGCCGAACACTCTACGACGCCCAAAGAAATTATGCCACCACAGAAAAGGAATTGTTGGCGGTGATCTTTGCATTTGATAAATTCCGGGCGTATCTACTGGGAACGAAAGTGATAGTGTGGACCGACCATTCAGCAATAAAATACCTTTTGGAGAAGAAGGATGCTAAACCAAGGTTGATTAGGTGGGTGATTCTCCTTCAAGAATTCAACTTGGAGATTCGGGACAAGAAAGGGACTGAGAATGTTATAGCCGATCACCTTTCACGATTAGAGAGTCAACTTGAGAAGGGAGAAAGTCAGCCACAAATCATGGAAACCTTTCCCGACGAGCAGCTCTACAAGTTGAGTTCAAAACACGCGCCATGGTATGCTGATCTAGTGAACTACTTGGCAAGTAAAACAATTCCAAACGACCTCTCACGCCATCAAAAGAAGAAGCTAATCTCATACGCTAAGTATTATTTGTGGGACGATCCTTTTCTATTCAAAACATGCCCCGATCAAATCATTCGTAGATGTATTCCGGATGAGGAAATCCACAGTGTGCTAAACCATTGTCATGCATCACCCTACGGTGGACATTTTAGTGGAAATAGAACAGCAGCGAAGGTCCTATAATCGGGGTTCTATTGGCCGTCATTATTCAAGGATACCCACTCCTTTGTGTCCGTGTGTGATCGGTGTCAACGGACGGGAAACATCTCAAGACGACACGAAATGCCGCTGAACACCATACTTGAAGTTGAATTGTTTGATGTATGGGGGATCGACTTCATGGGTCCATTTCCTCCATCAAATAAGAATCTCTATATTTTGGTAGCCGTCGACTATGTCTCAAAATGGGTTGAAGCGGTGGCACTACCTACGAATGGGTCCAATGTCGTAGTCAAGTTTATAAAACAATATATTTTCACACGTTTTGGGACTCCACGTGCTATTATCAGTGATGGTGGTTCACACTTCGACAACAAATTCCTTGATGCGGTCTTGAGCAAATATGGAGTCACTCATTGTGTTGCTACAGCCTACCATCCTCAGACGAGCGGTCAAGTCGAGATATCAAATCGAGAGCTGAAGTGGATCTTAGAAAAAATGGCCAGGTCGTCTCAAAAAGATTGGTCTTTCAAACTCGATGATGCACTTTGGGCATACCGCACTGCGTATAAAACACCTATCGGGATGTCGCCTTACAGATTGGTTTATGGGAAAAGTTGCCATTTACCCGTAGAGATGGAACATCGTGCTTACTGGGCGATAAAGAAATTAAACTTTGATCTGAAATCTGCTGGTGAAAAGCATTCATTGCAACTAAACGAGTTGGAAGAAATTCGCCACGACACATACGAGAATGCGAAACTTTATAAGGAGCGGACAAAGATGTGGCATGACAAGCACATCATACAGAGAGAATTTGTCCCAGGTCAAGAGGTGTTGTTATTTAATTCTCGCTTAAAGTTATTCCCCGGAAAATTGCGTTCACGATGGTCGGGGCCATTCACCGTAGTTCAAGTGTTCCCACATGGTGCGGTGGAAGATCAAAAAGATGACCACAAATTCAAAGTTAATGGACAGCGGTTGAAGGCCTACTTGGGAATCCAATAGACACGCAGAAGACGAGTGTCGTCTTATCCACCGCCGGATGAACGCTAGAAAAGTCCGGCTGAAGACAATAAATTTAGCGCTGCTCAGGAGGCAACCCGAGTATTAGTAGTAGATTTTCAATTTTTAGTGTTTTCATCTATTTTAGAGTCTATGTATTTCATCATTCTTGCTTGGATATGCTTATCTCTCATGCTCTTGACGTGTTCTTTTGAAAATTCTGTGCAGAACAAGCCCCAGTGAAAAATTCAGGCCTGAGCCGCGGCACAAGGATTGTGAGCCGCGGCACACACAAATCGAACAAAAAGGCTAAACCTCCTGTACTCTGTGCCGCGGTACAACTTTACTGAGCCGTGGCATACTAACATGATGAGCCGCGGCACATTGCTGCTGAGCCGCGGCACACCAAATGACAGAGTTACACCCAGGTCCCTGTACTCCATGCCGCGGCACGGACAAGACGAGCCGCGGCACACTAATATGATGAGCTGCGGCACCCATATGCTGAGCCGCGGCACAAAGCTAAATAAAAACAACCACCCAGGAGGTTGTACTATGGGCCGCGACTCACTTATGTTGTGCCGCGGCCCCCGTCGCAACATGAGAATGCCCATGTATATTTCATACATTCGATCGGCCATCACACATCTGGTAAGACCCCTCTCCTTCCTTCGCACAATGAGGTCAGTCGATACCCTTCTTTTAGTCTTCTTCTCAAATTCTTTAGGTAATTCTCAATCTCGCAATCATAATTGATACA
The DNA here is from genome assembly GCA_033398695.1 of Orobanche coerulescens. Lineage (NCBI taxonomy): Eukaryota > Viridiplantae > Streptophyta > Magnoliopsida > Lamiales > Orobanchaceae > Orobanche > Orobanche coerulescens. The sequence goes on along the minus strand of CM065815.1, from coordinate 109,894,782 downwards.
TGATTTCAAAAGTGAATTGAAGTTATATGTTGCTACTTGTTCTTCAATGTTTTCTCAAAAATGGAGTTGGAATATGGTGAATATGGTATTTGATTGTGATGGGATTGGTGATTATGAACGAATTGGTGATGTTAGTTGTCTTTTTTCACGGCTATTATCTGTGTTATTATTTTTGGGATTTGGAGTTAACCATTAAAATTCTTGTTCTTCATTTTAACTTGTGCATACCAAGTGTTTGATAAATTGCAGCAATGAGACATTGTTAAGCCAAGCATTTTCATACTTATACAACGAATCGTTTTATCGGATTACATTATCTCCCGACCCTTACATCATATTGATGAGTCGATTTTTGATCGTCTCATTCTGTTCTATCGAGTCGCACTTTCATTTGTTTTTCGAGTGTTTTTGCCCTTTTTACGCGTGGTATGTGTGTTTTTAATTTATAGGTAGCCAAGCGAAGATTGTGGTGAAATATGCGCTTTCATAGCTAATATTGGAGTCTATGACGATCAAAAGCTAAAACGGGGCCTAAAACGACGAAAGATTTAAGCAGTATCGATCAAATCTCCTAAATCCCAGAATCTCCACTCCGAATCGAGATGTATTCTCCTTTGATATAAATTCCTCGTGAAATTAGCTTCGAAACGGTATATCATATGCTAAAATCCGAGGTGAATTGATACAAGAACGAAGGATCAAGCCGAAGACCAAAACCGGACTTGGCCGCACTGTGCAACCGGACTAGCCGCACTGTGCAACCGGACTAGGCTGCGACAGCGCCGGCTGCATCAGTAACTCGGCCGTGCCATGGGACACGGCCGGTCTCATTCCAGCCGCAATCGCACTTTCCGGATGAGAAGAACTCGACCGTGCCTTTTGGGACACGGCCGAGTCACTATCGGCCATTTTGCCTTTCCCGCATAGTGCTGCACGGCCGTGTCACGGGACACGGCCGAGCCTCTCGACAGACTACTTTTCGTTATTCAGCGTAGTGCGATACGGCCGTGTCCCAGGACACGGGCCGTGCCACTTTTTGGTTCATGTCACTTTCCTTGACATTTTTGCATACTTTTAAGCTTTGTCTTGATTTTTTTTTGGCTATAAAACAAAGGGTAGTGACCCCTTGAGAGGTGTGCTTGTCTTGTGAAGAAGATATTTTGTGGAAAAACACAAGATTAGGGAGGAAAAACACCAAAAGAGTGGGAAAGAGAGAGATTTTCATCATCTTCCTTGTGTGTTCTTGGAGTGAGAAAAATACTTTTGTGAGATATAATAATTCCTTGTATAAATTTGTTGTGAGTTCTTGTAAGAAGATCATCAAACCTTCATCGGGAATTCTATTTCGGCATTTACAAGGGAAGTTTTTACCATGTTTTGTTCTTCAATTTCCATTATTGTTGTTGAATTAATCATGTGTGGCTAAACACTTCATATGGGTTTTTAGATATATCCACACACATGTTTTTGATTGTTAGTTCCTTTTGATTTTCCGGATAAAAGTTTGGAATTGTTCCTCTTGTTCGTTCTTCATTTAAGAACTTTTGAATTAGATCATCAAACCTTTTTCATTATTGTTATTATTATTCGAATCGAGGGTTTTTATCGGTGTTCGCCATCAAACGACCCAAAAGAAACGATTGTGAATGTTCTCGAGCTTTTTCGCGCGATCTTTAAACGATTTACCTCATCAAAAGTAGTCGGTTAATTGATTGTTAGCTAGGGTTTCGTCCCCATCAAAAGAGTATCCCTTAATTTTCGTTGAGAACAATCGTGATTTTTAGAATTTCCGCCATCAAACGGATTTCTTTTAATCGTGAGCAATCGATAATTCCTAACCTTATTTATTTGAGTATCGGAACTAATAATTGATTACGTGTGTGTCGGTGAGTCTAAATTCCCATATTAATCTCATTATTGTTATCTCTCATTTATCCGACTATCAAATTGGTGTTGTTATCACTTAGTTCAATTTAAATTTTGTGCATTAGTAATTGTAATCATAATCAACCAATGATGTATTTTAATTTAATTTACTTTTGTTCATTCGACTATTTGCCGAACATTATCGAATTTTAAACCGTTTCCAATTCCTCGAGAGATCGACCTCGTAGTTACTTGCCGCTTACTACAAGAGCGATTCGTACACTTGCGAGTATTTAATTTGAATCCATCACATATGTAAAATTGAGAACTCATTCTTAATTTCCTCTTTAATGATGCAAGCTCATTCATTCACAATCCGCATGGTGTAGTCGAGAAGTGTGCAGCCTCGCCGGATGACGCCGGCACCAGTTCGTGAGCTGTTTGTAGGGGAGTACTTGACCTTTCACTTTTATTGCATATTATATTTTGTCCATCGAGGTCAATGTACGTCCTAAGTTTAGGGAGGGGGTTTACTTTCTGTTGCTACATTTATTGCTGTACTTATTTCGTTTGCACTCTTTGTTATTTTTAGTTATCTTTTTGTTGCTAGCCTTACTTGTCATGATTTTACTCTTATTCATGAATTTTTCGTGCTTCTATCTGTGTAAAACTGATGTTACGATACTGACTTCTCTCTGAAGAAATGGTTGAGTTGTAGTCGAGTTGTAGTCAGTGATTTCTGTTTCTGCTAAGTCTTCATTTAGGTCCGAAATTTTTTTCGTTTTTGTAGAGATCTTAGCGGATAAGAGAGGAGACATACGTGTTTTCAAATCGTCGTCGATACATTTGGTTACATTTTTCGGTTAGCTAGTCGTCCAGTAACATAAGTCGTGTTGGCACTTAGATTGAGTTTAGAGTCAGACAGTTTTTCCCAAAAGTCGTGATATTATTTGTTCTATGATGGGAAGTCTAGTAACTGGGGGTATTCACGTGACCCGTTGTTTACTCTCACGTAAAACGACGACCCGGATTAGACTAGTGATTTAGAAATTTCGCATGTGCCGATGATAGGGAGCCTAGTAACTGGGGGTATTCGCGTGACCTGTTGTTTACTCTCGCGTAAAATAGCGACCTTGAATCGAACATGCGAGAATAGCTATTCGAGTTGTTTCTCCGCTGTGGAGGGGAACTTAGTAACTAGAAGCATCCATATACCCCATGAGTGTCTTTTACGTCAAACGGTTTCCCAACACATGAGAATGGAATTCCACCCTAGGATTATCCCGATGAAACATCCCGAGATCCGAACCTAGTGGTCAATTCGAATCAATTTATTGATCATATATAAGGGAACACTGTTCGAGGGTTATTTTTGATGAAACTCATGTAAATTTTTGCCAGTAGACTGTGGAACTGGGCGAGTTAGCTTGTTTATTTTAACCTTTCATATTGACGGTCGATTAAATTCACGTTTGTTAATCTTTGAGCTGGATTTCTTCATGAACGAGTAATTAGGACTGAAATTGGTTACTTTGTGGAATCAGTGTTCTGGATGTAGCTCGCTATTACGATACTTGTATTATTCAGAGAGAATTTCAGGGTGGTATTGATTAGGTTGAGCACTATGAGTTGCACGATTATTCACGATATTCTTTTATGTGTAATCAATTCTTTTTTTTTGCTTGAGGACAAGCAAAGGCTTAAGTTTGGGGGTATTTGTTAGGCGTATTTTTATACGCTTATTTATCATTATTTTGTATTATTTTGGCGAGTAAATTTGCATAAATGAGCTTTTAATGCCTTATTCTTGTATATCTGACAGGAGATTGGAGTCCGGAAGCTAAAATGAGGCAAAACGGGCGAAAACGGAAATTTTTGGCCTAGGGCCGCGGCACACGAAGAGGACCAGTAGGCACCAGAGATAGCTGTACTCTGTGCCGCGGCACAGACCAGGTGAGTCGCGGCCCAGAGGAAAATTATAGTGCCCAGGTTTTAATCAGCGCGCCATGTGCCACGGCACAGATTAAGTGAGCCGCGGCACACGGGGCGGTTTTGGTGCGCTCCGCGCGGGTTTGGGCCGTTTTGAAGCCAGTTCTCGACCTAATCACACGGACGCGATTTGGAGGCTGCTGAGAGCTATAAATAAGGGTTTAAGGCCCTAATTAATCATCTTTTGATCTTGGGAAATCTTGGAGAAGGATAAGCAGAAGACAGCAAGAGCAGAGGGCGGAAGCCAGAAGAACGGAGGAATCCGAGCTCTTCATCTGCGTTTGATTTTTAATGCTTTCATTCATTAATTCTGTATTTTTATATTTTAGCATGTCAGGCTAAAACCCTGTTCTAGGATTTTGATGAAACCTAAGTTTTGACGGATTTGCTTGAGATTATCTATGTAATTCCCTTTTCTATTGAGTTTTCCCAATCGATTTTAATGCTTTCAATTGTCTGGCCAATAATTGGATTGTTTTAATTACCTTACTCGAATCGGGAGAGGAGAGTTGGTGAGGAACTATTGGTGAGGACCGTTTTATCTTGTGAGATGGGAATATACTCATAGGAACTACGTGGCCTTTTGAGGATTTTGTGCTTTTTGCCTATTGACGAATTAATTCACCTAGGGATAGAGTGTGTTATTCGCCTTTAGAAAAATCTATTGACCTCGGGAGAGGCGGTAGAGTATATTAGCTATCTTCGCCTTCAATAAATTGGGGAAATCATTAACTTCAGATAATCAAGAGTAAATTCGGATAAACTAAGGTGGATTCAGAATCCTAGATTTATTCATCATTTGATTCTCTTTCTTCAAGCGATCGTTTTTACTGTTAGTTCTTTTATTGATTTTATTTAGTTATTAATTGCAACACAAATATCGACTGTTCAAATAAAATTAGAATACATAAAAATCGGTACTTAGTAATTCAGTCCTCGTGGGAACGATACTCACTCATCACTTTATTACTTGTCAACGATAACGTGCACTTGAGTTTACGAAATATCGCAACAACTGCGGACGTGGAGTCGAATAAACCGACGACGCCCCGTGCAAGGACTGCTCCAGATCAAGACCGCTCGCCTTTCGTTTAAATACAAGGCCGGCGCAGCCTACGGAGGACCCTAACAATAAGGTGAGTCGCGAGACAGACCTACAGATGGAATGTCCCTCGAACACAAAGACACGGTTATAGAGGTCGGTCAATCGAACTTCGCAACCGTGCACGGTTCCTCAAAGTCGAAACAGTCGTCCTCCCTCGAAGAATCGGCAAAACTAAAGATAGCTCACCAAACATACTATTTTCGTTTCCTTACTTACACTAAGTAAACAAAAACAAGAGGCAAAGTGGAGCTATTCCTACATGCGATCGGGAGGAAGGAACCATACACGATCGGCTTTGTTTAAACACAGACATGACGATCAGTTTTGTTCAAGAAATTCACAAGTAGGAATTTTCAAGTGTACCTATACATTTGGGTCTATTCAGACAATTGTGCAAAGTCGAAGTGGTGCAGAACATTCAGAAGAGGCGATCGTACACATAAAGAATCAGATGCAAAAAAGAAGCATTTTATTCCATTCAAAATGATTGTGCGTACAAGCCCGAAGGCAATACAAGGAAAAACTGAAAATTACAAAGGAAAACAAAACAACTCCAGCATCACTCAGGACACTCCCGACTGGCCTTCACCTCCAGCGGGCGGATCGGTGTGCGCTTCCTCACCGGCCTCAGGATAAACAAGTTTATCCGGAAATGGATACCAGCTCATATCGATCCCTAAGTCGGTGAGGTTGAGTATCGGCAAAGAGAAGTCCGGCTGCAGAGGATGCTCGAGTACATAGGCTTTGAAGGTTTCCATCATAGGGCCGACCTCGAGCCCTACCTTCTTGGCAGCACGGATAGCATCGGCATAAGCCATATAGTATGCGAACTCGCCGACATACTTCAAATTAAGGTAGGGATCAATCTCGATCGCCTTTAACTGATCCTTCAGCCCCGTGGCCGTCTTGTCCGCATCCGCGAGCTCGGATACCTTGGCAGCCAGTTCCCCCTTCGTTTTCTCCAGCTCGCCGTGGAGCCGGTCCACTGTCGCCTTCAGCCCAGTCACCTCCTCCTGCGAGGCCGCGTGCAACTGGCGAGCATCCGTCATCTGATCACGGAACCGATCTTCCACCCCCCGAGACCGGTCAAGCTCCTGCCTCATCTAGTCAAGGTCTTGTTTGGCTTGCTTGGCTGTCTCCATATACTCCTTCTCCATGGCCACTATCCTATTAGTGAACTTGGCATTCTGGTTCCGAGCAGCCTCAAGATCTTGGTGGAGGCGAGCAATAGAGGGTCGCCCCTCGTAATCTTTGACAGCTTGGGCAGCCATCGTCGCCGATTGGAGAGTCAGGGCGAGTGTCGCCTGCATGGCATCACCAGACCGCCGACTCGCAATCGCGTCCAGTTCGGTCGTCCAAGCCTTAGGAAGAGAGGTGATGGCCCAGGAGACATAGGAAGGGACGTCGACAGGATCGCGCGGGGACTTGCTTGCCAGGAAATCCAGCACCATTGGCGAGGTGTTCGGATCGGCAAGGCGTACCCTGCAACACAAACAAAAAACAAGGGAGTTAGTATACATCCTACACAAGTAGCCTAACTCAGAAAGATCAAACCAATATTACCTTGCGACCAACTCGGGGTCGCGGCCGAAATAGGGCTTGCCCCGCGGAGTCTCGGCTTCAGCGATCGCCACAGTCTTCAGGAAGGCCGCTGAGGGCCTAGACCCCTCCGCCATTGGAACAGCAGAGATAGGTGGCGCGGCAAACGGCGGCACCACAATGGATGCCTCCGCAGCAGTAGTCGGCAGGGGCTCCTCCGACCTCCGCCTCTTGCGGTTGCACTGGAGATGCTCCTCCTCCCGAGCATCGGGCTCGACGACCGGCACTACAGTAGGTCTCTCCTCGGGGACAGGATGGAATGTCGTTTCAGGGTCACGAACCGCCTTCTTTCCTTGGTGGAGACGACCCAAAAGACTGGGGATCGACATTAAAATCTCTCTCGGGGGCTCGGCGTAGCGGGGAAAATAGGTCTCTGTCAAAGAAGAAATTTAACCAAGTTAGACATCTATCTCAATCAGACGATCGTCAAGCAGAAAAGAGGAAGTAAAAGTTTATACCTGGAACCTTCAGTTGGCGAGGGAAGCGAAACAATCGAGCTCCCAAACAATGAGGTTCGTTGTTGACTATGCGAACGTCGAGGTAGGAGTCTGGCAGACCGCTAATTCGCTCCCAGACGATCAAGAAATCAAAAGGGAGATCGCCGATCATTGGAACAAGGGAGCCTACAAAAAGGAAACCAAGTTAGATCAGTTCAAGGTGTATCCGAACAAAAGGAGAGTTAAAACCCTTACTCAGATTCCTCTCGCGAAAACTGGTGGGGATAGCCAACTCATCCTCTGGCTTTTCGCTAGACGCCGACCTCCACGCTCCGCCGACCCAAAACCATTTCGTCAGGTCGCCCCGGGTCTTGTTCGGCACCCCGAGGACCACTCTGCCCATGCGACCCTGAATGTGGTAGCCACCAACTGAGCCCTTCTGTGCCGTCAGCTTGAAGAGGTAGTTCATTTCCAGCGCAGAAGGTAGACGGAACAGCCGATGACCTCCAAAAAGTGTCAAGGTACTAATAATCTGCAGCCAGATGTTCGGCGTCAATTGGAGCGGCGCCACATTCCAGGCGGTCAACAGGTACGACACGGCGAACGGCAATGGGAACCGTAGACCGACCTCCAGGATCAGTTCGTTAACACCGACCATACCCTCGGGGGGTTGGTCGGCGCATTCGTTCTCCGAAGGCACATATAACGAGACATCAGAAGGGATATGGAATTTCGCCCTCCAGCGACTCAAGTCTTTCCTGGTCGCCGAACTGCGAATTTGACCGAGGGTCCACGGGGAGCGGTCCGCGGCCCGAAACGCCGTCCGTTTCACGGGCTCATAGGGGTGGGCGACAGAGTATGCTCCGAAGTCAAACTGGGGACGTGCTCCGGCAATCCTCTCCATGAGCTTAGAAAAATCCAAAAAGGCAGGTCCGAACACGCTGTTCTGCTCCCAGTACAGCCTCACCGCTTCATCCTCATCCACCGGCGAGCCCTTGTGCCCCGCCGCCGCCGCCTATCTCGCCGCATCGGCCTCGTTGAAGAGCTCTTCAACCTCCGTGGGTGCGATTCCCGCACGGATGGCCTCGACGGCCGTCTCCATGTGAAGAACCGTGGAGGTTTCTTCCTGGGCAAGCGATGTCGCGGTGGCAGAAGAGATACCAGCCTCATAAGCTTTGGATCCTCCTCCAGACATGTTTCGAAGATAAAAGGCGAGAGAAAATTTTTGTTCTTACCTAGAAAGAAAGTCGGTCGGCACAAGTCTGACAAAACTGTCGGACTCCCCCAACGGGAGCGCGACGCGTGTCCCTGCAACGTTTCGAGAGCCCGCCTCCACTTCCCGCTATTTCCAGCGCATAAGGAGATCATCCGGATTTGATATCAGTTCGTCCAGGCGACGATCGTTCTTATCATAAACAGATGAGTCAATCGTCTAAAACAGGCGATCGCCAACAGTGCCACCTCACCCCACGTTTTCAACATCGGAGCGAGCTGGGGGGCAATTGTTGTGCGGTGATTTTACGCCTCGAAGGCGATCGGCATAATGGTCAAGAGCCAGCCAAAGAAGATAGATGCTGGGCAAGCGCCTAGCGATCGATGACTAAATCGATCGTCTATCGGCATCTGGCAAAAGCCTATAATGTCCGACTGTAGACGATCGTCCCGTGCCACATATGAATCCGATACCTACCAGGGTCTTTGAAGACCGAATCTCGGATGAAGACCCACGTGCAGATCCGCAAAAGGCGCCACAAGATAAGGCCTTTTGACCCTAGCCTATCACCACCTTCACACCTACCGATAGGCCCACCGAAAGGTACAAAGTGGGTCCTCCCCTGACAGCGGCTCAGGACGCGTGTGGACTTCACATTGGCTCGCACATCTGGCTGCCAGCAGCAGCCTCGGACTTTAAGGAAACAGTCCCACGTGATGGGACGATCGGCCACCTTATTCTAATATAGAAAATGATGGTCGCCCGCGATCGCCGGGGAGGACCTAGCAACCTCTTCTCCTATAAATAGAAGGCCTCCAACAGTGGCCAAAGGACGGGAGAATTACTTGACGGAAACTCATTCACGTACACAAAACATAAAAACAAGAACTCACAGAGCATCATATCTGGTTCTGCCGGCAATCTTCACACTCAATATCTAAGATAACTAGAGTCTTTGCACTGATTGTAATCGTACTCTAACATTAATATTTGTACTCACTAGTATTCATATTAATAACATCTTGCGAGAGCATTCAAGCCCGGGACTAACAACCCTAGCAAATCTTGTGTTATTTACTTTCCCACGGAAGTGCTCTTGCATTTGTTTGTTACTCGACCATTCCAGCAATATTCATCTCCGGATAATATTTTGGGTAACAATAGTTAGAAACTCAAGAACTTCGTGGATTGATAGTTGAACAACATCTCTTCATGTTCTCCTTGCCCCAACCGTGGAAAGGAAATGAGAGGAATGAGAAAAATAGGTGTAAACCCGTCTGTTCGGTCATATATATACTGCCTAGCAGCCTGCCGACCACGTACGGCCGTAGCCAGTCCGCCTTACGGCCGTAACCGGCCTTCGGCCGGATGCTGCCCAGCACCTTACGGCTGTACCCAATCACGCCTTATGGCCGTAAGCGACATTCATCCGGAACCTGCCTAGCACCTTACGGCCGTACCCGATCACGCCTTACGGCCATAAGCGGCATTCATCCGGAACCTGCCTAGCACCTTACGGCCATATCCGGCACCTTACGGTCGTAAATCGGCCAGGCGGATCCCTGGCCCAAAACGTGCGGTCGTGACTCGGCCGTGGCCAACTCCGACGGCCCGGACGACCCCGAAACCCGAACCTGAATATGAAACGAAGATACGATTACAAAGTACTCGCAAAGACGAATCCAAGCGCTAAGAGAACACACGATTCTGACCATCCGAAGGCTCGAAATTCGACAATGGAAAGTAATTACCCCAAACTTTGGGAAATTACAAAAATGGCCCAAAACGTCCGAAATACACGATACACGATCGAAACACCAAGCCAAAGCTCGCAACATGAATAATAAAATTAAATGAACTCACGAGAAACTCGAAACAACAGTTTCGGACGAGATTCGCACGAATCGAACACAATTGCGGAAAAGCCGCTTAAGAACATGGAATTCAACAAAACGACACCGAAACGAACTCGGACGTCCAAAAGTGCAGAATTAATAATTCTCAGAATAACGAAACGGTCACGATCGAGTCGTCAACACGGACTCCCGCTGAAAAAAAAAATTATCGAAGTCCGAAATTACGGGTATTACGTTCTACCCTCCTTAAAAGAAGTTTCGTCCCGAAACTTAAAACAAGTAGGGAGAAGCAAAATCTCGCCAGGAAAACTCAACGATATTCACAAGAACCGAAAAACTTGCGCCCAACGGCGAAACATTACAAGTAACACAAAGGAATATACGGCGTGAAAACACGCTCCACGACGACCAACACAACGCCACCGGTAGAGACACAACGAACGAAAATCAACACAATTGACCAACCCAATGGTACATCAATCAAAACGCGAGCCAATCACCGAACAAATACGGAATTCCACCGCCCAAGGGTTGGAAGATCGAAAACGAGACTAATTTCCCGAACATAAGGGAATTACGAAGGAGTCTGAACGTTCAACAATCACAAAGCGATATCAACAAAAAACGAACAATCAAACGATCGAACCACAACGATCGAGACAACAAAAATCGAACAATCATGTTCGAATCACGAAGAACAATAAAATTCAAACAACAACTCCAAGGTTCACATCTCGACTCAAGACAATATATGATCCGGTGAAAACAACGAGATGTGCACTCACATAAGATCCACAGGAAAGGGAATAGCGATTGAAAAGTCACAACGACAAACGACTTATTCCAAAATAATACCACACTCGTTCGATCAACAAAAGCAAGGGACAGGACAAGCTCAGAAAATGTCAACGAACATAAACGAGTCGACAGAGTCGAAAATATAGAAGTTCAAAATCCGATCCACTTCAAATAAAAGAACTTAATTTCCGAAGTTCGAAACAACAAGGTAAGGAAATATCATAACATACAACTGATAGACCACGCCCCTCAGGTACTCCTCGAAGCCGGTCCTGATATCAATTCTCAAGTTCGTGCCTCGGAAGGCTCGGTAATCAACTCACAAAACTGAACATGATGTCCCTCGAATCCGCACTTGAAACGCGTCACAGGCAATGAAGGACAAATTGAACGTACATTCCCCCGGCACCTCACGGTTGAAATGCCTCGGCTCGGCATACCGAAAATACAGATGCTAGATACAATGGAACATAACACCACAAAACAACATACCGGAGATGCCAACTCAGCATAACATATCAACGCATATAAAAATGACAACAACAACGGCATCGTTCGACGATTACAACGGCCCGAACGATAGCCAGCACACAATCACAAACATCATGAAACAATCACCCATATGCATAAACGCACAGAAATCCAAGCTTTAACAACTCACACTCGTGTGACAACACGCAAATCACCACGAGGCCAGTTCACACCTCTCACAGAGGGCTAGTACAACAAATGTGTGGCAACGCCTCGACGTTCATGCCACCAATTCGATCATACTCAGGAGCAAACCTCATAACGACAACGCGAACATCATACATATATACCCAGCCCTCAAACGGGAATGGATAGGTTTTAAAAATGAAAACCTCCTTTTGAAAATAACTTAGAAAAACACCGGTTGATCTTGAGTATCACCTTTAAAAAAAAGTACAAACGTGAAACATCGTTATCGAGACTTTGGAGAACCATTTCGCATTTGATAAAAATGAGGACACTTTCTCTTAGTGAAAAACTTTCAAAATATTCGACCTTCGGGTCTAAGTAAAAGTGTTTCTAAAACATTCAAAATATCTCAAAACATTTTGGTCCTCGAGGTAGAAGAATTTTGAAACATATTGTGGCACCTTGGATGTACCACGAGAAAATAATTCATTTTAATAGTACGTCTCGAAATTTATTTTCTAAGATACTCAAGGTTTTCAAAGATAATTCAATGGGCTAGAATGCCCAAAAATTTCAGGTAATTACACGGAACATTATAGCGCCGTGGGTCCCGCGCCGGAACCCACCAGGCTAAAAACCATTTACAAAAATGCCAAAAAGGCCGATGACGGTAATATTTCAAAAACTCACAAAAGTCATTTACAAAATACTAAATACCGTCATAAGAATTTCTCCAAAACGATCAAGGCCATAATGCCAAAAACTCGGTTAAGGGAATCGGTTTTCGAAATAAAACTCAGTCGGTAAAATACCGAAAGCCATTACAAAAGAACTCACGCAGCGGATAAAAGAAATACAGTTCAACATGCACAATCCAGCAACACTACTCCTCATATGAACGAAATATGAGAGTCAAATAACCACATATCACGAAATCAAAATCCATAAGAGGATTCTGTCAATTAACACATAATCATACCAGTAGCTCGCATTGGACGAGGCACAAACACAAAGAAGGGAGACTTACATCCACAGGTCGCACGAAGGTGATGATCGCCCCACGATACTAATCACGACCAACCAACTCAGATGATGCATCGCGACATGACTCAGTCAGATAAAATCTGACAAAACAAGACTCAAACAACACGACTTGACCCGACAGCCTAGGTTTCCACAACCTAAGCTCCGATACCATTTATGTAACACCCCCAATCCGTTCAGGGATATTACACGCCGTAGAACCTTTCCTCAAGGATCTACCAGGCTGGTAACAACAAACAAACAACTCGACGATGCCTTTAAGGCTACAATAACTCAGTAGACCGACTTGGTCTTTCAATAAAAACTTACAACTCAATTAGAATTCATGCACACGCAGGGGTCAAAGTACAACAACTCCCGTACAATGGGAAAAATTACTGCAGCAGAAAATAAAGTACAACTGAACCAATTCTCAACGTACGGTTCCTCATGTGATTAGTATCGACCATCTTTCATCATCCTTCGTGCTGACCCTGTGTTATGCTCCCAGAATACTCTGGGGTTAGCAAAACTCCACTGTTTTGCTAGTGCAAGTATAAAATACGAAGACAAGCCATACATATCATACTCCAAGGACTTAGAATTCATAAACATACTTCACGAGGTAAATCACTTGATCAAACTGTTCAAAATGAGAAAGGTGGGAATAAACCCAATATACATCTTACAAAACATTTTACGATCTCGGGAGTTTGTAAAAACATTTGGGATTAAACAATTCTCAAGTCTTTCGAAAACGCTTGGGGACGCGGCCCAAAAATCATCTTTCCCAAAATATAATTCCGATAATAAAACACGGGTGTTGGGATTCGGTGCCTCTAAAACGAAGGCCCAGCGGAAGCAGTAAAACGAAAATTAATTCGATCCGAATCCCTACGAGGATCGATCGAGCTACGTATATACGAATATATAAACGAAAAGCAAGAGTCGTAAGAAACTAACCCTCGAAGTCCGTTGATTAAATGGTAACCTTCTCTTGAGCTATTCCCCAAGCTTTAGTTTGATCTCTACGAGTCTATTCCGCTTCAAGCCCTTGAACGATCCAACGCCGAAAGCACCACGTCTCTACTTGCCACGCGCTGGAAAAACGAACGGAATGACAACACCTTGCTATCCTCCGAGGATACGGCTAGAGCTAGGTGATGAAGCTATTGATTTTGAAGAATATACTGTAAGTATATTTATCAAAATTTTCTCAATATTTTCTCTCAATTTTTCTCCAAGAAAAATGAAGAAGAAGTTAGTGAAGAAGATGAAGAAGTATGAACACCATGAAATGAACTCTAAGTTCTTTTCTCTCTCTCCTTCAAACTTTCTTACATCTCACGTATGAAATGCTCCAAATGAATACATGTGAGAGTTGGTCTTCTTCTCATTCTTTATACACTTTATAACCACTAACAACTCATCTCACATGAGAGGTCTTCCCCACAAGTCATTATCATCCATTATAAAATGGAAACCAAAGACCAAAGGGAAGGTTGGTGGAAGGGGGCGGCTATCAAGAAGAAATCGGACAAGTTCGGTTCGTTTCGGACTCTCGCGAGTCCAAACAGATAAACTTCGATTCCGTTCCAATGTATTTATATCAATTAATTAATCCAATTAATTAATCATATCAAACACATAATAATATAATTAATTTCTCCAAGAAATAATTATATACATGAATTAAATTAATCACCCAGTAATTTATTTAATTCATTAGGCCGTAAATCAATTTATCCAATAAATCGATTTAGACATCTAATGTCCCAAATTTAGATATCCAATATCTAATACACATAATGAGAGAATTAGCTTGATTCATTCAGTCGTCAATCCTAATGCGCGACTCGGTAGGTCCGTTTCAGTCAGCAATGGGAGGAACCAAAGAGTAGTAGCACCACCTAGCCAGCCTGGCGGCCTACACTGTACCCCAACTGAGAACGAATGATTGGGATCATTCAAGAACCATTCTGTCGTGAATACCAGTATACGTATAAACCCTTCTTTCAAATGTCCCGATCAAGTTATAGGGACACGGTCAGTCAAATCCTATATGTACTTGACGTTATGCATGCGTTAATGCAAATCGAGATCATCGAGCTCTCGTGTATCTAATACAGCTAGCTCCAATGCTTTGGCCAAAGACTTATGATCTCATCTGCCAATAACCGCATAGGACATATAACCCGTTCACTAACAGGAGAAAGAATTCTATCTTGGTATTCAGTAGGACCTGCTACTTGCCCATCAAGATGTACGTCGAGGTTGACCCCCGCCTTCCGGTTTACAGGGTCGAACTGCTCTAATGAAAATCTTGACGTCACAAGCACATCCCTACTAAATCCTCAAGTCGGAAGTTCACGAATACCTATCACAACCTTTCGATTCCATCATTGACTGTCCCGGAGTGAAATCCGTGTGACGAATCGAGGGTGAGTCGGTTCGAGTATACTAATCCAATTAGCATAACTATAACGTGTGCTCCCACTAACCATTAGTGTTCGACAGGCACTCTCATTGTCAAAGAACACGTCATAGAAGTCTTTACATAAACTTAACGCCCAGTCAAGTTTCATCGACTTGCGAACGATTAAGTATTTGAGCTATAAACCTTTCCAGTGCCAACCCCCTTATCCAATAAGGAGTGGAACGTTTTGTTCTCAAATACATGGACTAGTTTCTATATGTATATTTACGAGTTAGGAATGCCAGTAACTACCAGTAAATAAAGAAACATTCATTGCCTTATATAAATGATTTACATAATTATAAGTACAATGCCCTCACTCAACAACCTCTGAGTGGCATTCGAGAGCATACTCCTAACAATCTCCCACTTGCACTCAATGCCACACACTATGGTATCTAATACCCATGTTCTCCAGATTATGCTCCAAGCTAATCTGAGAATGTGGCTTGGTCAGTGGATCAGTGACGTAGTCGGCTGACTCTACTCTATGCAAAGACAATGTATCTCTTTGCGATCAAATACTCTTACGAGATGATACTCTCTCAATATGTTTGGTACTGTAGTGAAACCTCGGCTCTTAGGCCTGGGCTAACGCTCTGGCATCGCAGGACAAGGTGTCACGAGAAGTTTACCTAGTAACTTCTTAACCCTTCCTTTGGAGGCCTCCGTGGCCGCTTTATACTCAGCCTAACTGGTGGAATCAGCAGTCGCGCTATACTAGGCACTATGCCAAGATACTGCTCTTCCATTAAGAGTAAATGTAGCCAGAAGTAGACATATAATCGTCTTTATGTCCTTGGAAGTCCAATACAGTGAATCCCACCACATTCTATACTCCACCACCATATATAAGAATCAGATCTCTTAGTACTTCTAAAGTACTTGAGAACATTCTTTACGGCGGTCTAATGTTCCCTGACTGGGTTAGCCCGTAACCTACTTACCACGATTCCAGCATGCGCAATGTCAGGTCTTGTACACAATAAAGCACATGTAAGGCTACCCACTTCCGAAGCATATGGTATATAACTCATTTCCTTTCATTGTTCTTCACTTTGAGGACACATCTTCAAGGTGAGTTTTATTCCATGTCGCATCGGAAGGAACCCTTTTTAAGATCTAATCTATATAGAGGGCTTGGGAAAAACTTATCATTCTCTTCGATCTATCCCAGTAGAGTCGAATCCCAAGAATATAGGTTTCTTCTCCCAAGTCTTTCATGGAGAAATTACTCGAAAGCCAAGCCCAGAACTGAGCATTCCCACATCATTTCCTATTAGTAGAATGTCATCTACATATAGTACTTAGAATGTGTTCTTGCTCCCACTAACCCTCTTGTATACACAAGATTCCTCTTCATTTTGCACGAAGTCAAGCTCTTTAACCGTCTCATCAAAATGAAGGTCCCAACTACATGAAGACTGCTACAGTCCATTTCATGGAGTCTACATCCACCATTGCTAGGTCATTTGGTCGTGGGTCGGTCTCTTGTTTATCACTTGGAACCTCGAGGAAACCCAGTTCCTCCAAGTGCATAAAACTATACCTCTGAGGTAATTGAGACACCCTACTAGACCTACTAGGTGGTTGTACTTGTGTTTCAGAAGGTTCGGTTCCAATTTCTTGCACAGGTGTCTCCTTAGGAGTTTCATTGTATTCTTCCAAAGAAATACTTCTACCTGCTCCGCCTTCCTGAATGAATTCATCTTCCAGGAAGTGTGCTTGTAAAGAAACAACGATCTTTCGATCTTCGGGCATGTAGAATAGATATCCCATCGTCCCAGACGAGAATCCAATGAAACGTCCCTTCGCAGACCTAGCTTCCAACTTTTCCACCTTAGTCTTCTTGACATAAGCGGGACATCCCCAAATCCTAATATGATTAAGACTTGGTTTCCTTCCTTCCCACATCTCATGTGGAGTTTTAGGAACGGATTTGGAAGGACATCTGTTCAAGATATACGCGGCAGTCAGGAGTGCATACCCCCACAGGTAAATCGGCAAGTCAGTATAGCCCAGCATGGAACGGACCATGTTCAACAGGGTCCAATTCCTTCTTTCTGACACGCCATTTAACTGAGGAGTACCTAGAGGTGTTAGTTGTGAAACTATTCCATGTTCCTTAAGGAACTCGTCAAACTCCGTACTCATATACTCACCACCTCGGTCCGACCGAAGTGCTTTGATATGATTACCAGTTTGTTTCTCGACTAGGGCCTTGAATTCCTGGAATTTCTCAAAGGCCTCGGATTTATGTTTCATTAAGTATACATAACCATACCTAGTATGATCATCTGTAAACATAATGAAATATTGATATCTGTCACGTGATGCTTCCAAAACACCACATACATCGGTATGGATTAATCCCAGTTTATCAGCGGCTCTTTCAAAAGTCCCTGTGAAGGGGGACTTAGTCATTTTGCCTTTAAGGCAAGATTCACAAGTAGGAAAGGGATCCGATCCCAATGGACCCATAAGTCCATCCTTTTCCATCTTGTAAACCTTGGTCTGACCAACATGACCAAGTCTAAGATGCCATTTTAAAACTTGATTGGTTTCATCCCTACCACGTTTTCTAGTCATAGTATTCACAACTACTTTGTTGCTGAGATTTAGATGATACAATCCATTCAACAATGTAGCAGTACCCACTAGTTTATTTCTAAAATAAATTTTGCAGGAACCATCACCAATGAAAAATGAAAATCCTTTTCGGTCCATGACCGGAATGGATACAATGTTTTTGTGCCCCTTGGGCAAAACAAGTATATCTTATAAAGTCAAACAAAGCCGGATTCTAAACCCAAAAGAAGTGATCCTATGTCGGTCGCCTCGACACTATGCCCGCTTCCGACTGTGATCATAACTTCTCCAGCTCCAAGCTTCCTACTTTGTTCCAGATCCTGATTCACGGTACAAATATGAGAACTAGCACTTAATCCAAGATCCAGAAGTAGAAAATACAAGAGCGTAACAATTTGTTTCCAAAACTAAAAGTTCTGTACCTGAAGTGCCATGAAGAATCGGACAGTCTCTAGCCCAGTGGCACAGCTCACCGCACTTGAGACAAGCATCCTTCTTCTTCTTGTTCTTCGGAACCCTTAAGGTCCTTTGCTTGTGGTCCAGTCTGCTTCTTGGTCTTTTTCTTCTTATTCTTAGACTTCCGAAGTCCAGAAGAAATCACAAGGGCCGAATCCTTCATCCGCGGAGTCTTCATCTGAGACTGAGCGGTCACAAGTTTGTTCATTAGCCCAGCTAAATTACATGCAATCTCATTGCAGTTGAAGTTCATAACAAACTGTGAGAAGGAATCAGGGAGAGACTGTAGGATAAGGTCGGTTTGGAGAGAAGTATCCATTATAAAATCAAGAGCCTCCAATCTCTCGATCATGGATATCATTTTGAGGACGTGTTCCCCAACCTTCTCACCTTCCTTCATCCTTGCACCGAACAGTTGCTTGGATATCTCATATCTAGCAGTTCTGCTATGATCACCATAAAACTCGGTTTAGTGAGATAGAATCTGCCTAGCAGAAGTCATTTTCTCATGAGCTCTCTGAAGCTCATTAGACATGGAAGCCATCATATAAGCACGGACTTTCACGTCATCCTTAACCCACTTTTCGTGGTTTTCAATCTCTTCCTGATTGGCTCGGGTCCGCACAGGAGGCGCCGGAATGTCCGTCTCCAAGACGTATCCCAGTGTCTCTATACTGAGGACAATCATCGATCATGGAGCCAATCCACAAAGTTAGGTCCCATTAAGGTGTTCTTTTCGAGCGATCATGAGTGGATTCATTTTCATATTGAGATTTGAGTCTGCATTAAGTACGATAGATTAATTAGTGACTCATTCAATTATGTTCTGAGTATAGAATTAAGGTCTTTTCTATTCTTGTTACCCAGCTCCCACTATTTTTATCGGAATAACACACTCCCATGTGAAATCCGGAAGTATCGTCGCTCTACTTCATAGTGGTGATCGAGTTCTTTATAAATCTTAATAGAGGGCAACCGAACAGGTTTCTAGTCTGTTAATTTTCATAAAGTGGTGTCCAACACCAACCCATCTAATGGATGATTCGATCTTCTTTTTCCCCTTGTTCACTCCCCTCAACCTATACGGTTTCTATGGTTCGTGAACAAGTTAAGTTTATACCATCAACGCAATCGCCACAATTGAATCTTATCCTAAGAACCTATCAGGTTTCTAGGGATAAAATTTGCTCCAACCGAAGGCATCCAATGCGCTCCCGGTAATATATCCGTCCTCCCCGAACGACTACCCCGATAACTCGGAAGCATAGCACATCCGGTTTGGATTTCAATTTCCCGAAAACTCGATGGAGGGAAGGAAAACCTTGAAACCTTATAAACTTAATAATTTGTTGTGGGAGAATTATCGCGATTAACGTTACACTTTGCACATTATTCATTTAAGCGCGTTTGTGGCATTCATACAATATGAAACAACCATTCACAACCTAGTTGCTACCAACATGTGGTTCATGGACCATTCCTAGAAAACAAAAACTCCGTAATCTAATTACAAGTCTTCGTCTTGAATCTTCGTCTTCTCGAAATGGATCTTTCTCCGGTCTTCGTCATTACATATAAATTTTACATCGAAAATTGCATCCTAGATACAAACATTTCTAGTAAAATAAATAGGCTCAAAACGGCCTTTACAACCCAATCGAATAAAACGAACGATTCAAAACTAAGTCCACGAACCACATCCCCATTCAAAAGCATTCATACAATAAATACTATATAAATGGAAAGCGTAGAGATACATTGATCCAATCAACAATACGAACCGATCCAATCGATTCACACAATCGGTAATATGATAACGTTCAAAATAATTCGGTCGACCATAAATATTCCAATTAATCAAATTTCCCTTATAAAATGAAATACCATAAATCATTTTAATCATATTAAATCCAATTTAACATGAGGAGATTAATTTTCAAGAATACACGAAAAATCGAGCCGGGCGAAAATGGCTGCCATGGCCGAGTCATCGCTAGGCATCCTGCCGGCCGACACGGCCGTGCCGAATGGCACTCGGGTCATCTGCGGTGACCTAGACCTACTGCCAGACTCGGCCGTGTCACCGACACGGCCGAGTCACTCCGGAAGCCGCCGACCGGACACGGCCCGTGTCACGTGCACGGCCGAGTCAGTCACCTGGCGACTTCACGCCTTTGTCCGAAAAATCGTCCGACGACGATTCGGAGCTCGATTTTCGACCGGATATCCAATATCAATATTTTTCAACATTCATATCTTCAATATAAATCATATTTTAAAGAAATTAAGATTTATATTTAGACATAAACTTACGAAAAATATAACTACAACGAACGTAAAAATATATACCACGATTATGACTAAAATGATTCCAAATCATTCACCATCTAATCAAGCATTCCAAATGCCAATATCGTATATACGATCGCAAGACCTACGCTCCGATACCACTGTTGGGATTCGGTGCCTCTAAAACGAAGGCCCAGCGGAAGCGGTAAAACGAAAATTAATTCGATCCGAATCCCTACGAGGATCGATCGAGCTACGTATATACGAATATATAAACGAAAAGCAAGAGTCGTAAGAAACTAACCCTCGAAGTCCGTTGATTAAATGGTAACCTTCTCTTGAGCTATTCCCCAAGCTTTAGTTTGATCTCTACGAGTCTATTCCGCTTCAAGCCATTGAACGATCCAACACCGAAAGCACCGCGTCTCTACTTGCCACGCGCTGGAAAAACGAATGGAATGACAACACCTTGATATCCTCCTAGGATACGGCTAGAGATAGGTGATGAAGCTATTGATTTTGATGAATATACTCTAAGTATATTTATCAAAATTTTCTCAATATTTTCTCTCAATTTTTCTCCAAGAAAAATAAAGAAGAAGTTAGTGAAGAAGATGAAGAAGTATGAACACCATGAAATGAACTCTAAGTTCTTTTCTCTCTCTCCTTCAAACTTTCTTACATCTCACGTATGAAATGCTCCAAATGAATACATGTGAGAGTTGGTCTTCTTCTCATTCTTTATACACTTTATAACCACCAACAACTCATCTCACATGAGAGGTCTTCCCCACAAGTCATTATCATCCATTATAAAATGGAAACCAAAGACCAAAGGGAAGGTTGGTGGAAGGGGGCGGCTATCAAGAAGAAATCGGACAAGTTCGGTTCGTTTCGGACTCTCGCGAGTCCAAACAGATAAACTTCAATTCCGTTCCAATGTATTTATATCAATTAATTAATCCAATTAATTAATCATATCAAACACATAATAATATAATTAATTTCTCCAAGAAATAATTATATACATGAATTAAATTAATCACCCAGTAATTTATTTAATTCATTAGGCCGTAAATCAATTTATCCAATAAATCGATTTTGTAACGCCCCGACTTTCTAGGGTAAATATTGGAGAAAATAAGTAAAAGGTAAATTTTGAGAAAAATAATTTTCTTGAGAATATAAAAATTCTCGCCTACAAAGTCGAGTCGTTACAATGACATAAAAATAAATACCTTTAAATAAGGTAACATTTCATCATAAATATGAGGTAAAAGTTTGCTGCGGAAGAATAATTCATAATTTATAAATTTCTGATCAACGTTTCCCCAAATAAGTTTCAAATATTTGACAAAAAGAAACATCATATAATAATTCCTCTTTCATATGCCCTCTCGGCTCGCTCCTTCGTCTATCCGGCTCGGTTCAACCTGCGGGTTCAATAAAGGTGGGGTGAGCTTCCTTCAGCTCGTGGAAATCACACTGATCACAGTAATATACAATCTCATGGAAAGCATAACATGAAGAATCTATCACATTTTTCCTCAACGTAATTGCATACTCACAATATTACGTATAGCATCAATCGAGCACGCATACACGAATATTGAGGTTGCGCAGGTGCCCCCGCAACAACATCAAACATAAACACAATACCACATAACATGAATCGAGCACGCATGTGAATATTGAGGTTGCGCAGGTGTCCCCGCAACAACATAAAACATAAACACAATACCACATAACATGAATCGAGCACGCATGTGAATATTGAGGTTGCGCAGGTGTCCCCGCAAGAACATATATCTTAAGATAGCCTCTTACACGAAAACAGGTTAGCTTGAATTACAACGTGCATAAAAATTTTAAACATGAATAGAAGATCACATACACAGTCCAATTAAAGCAATTAAAGTGATAGTGAAAATTCCCACCTGAATAAATGATGATGATGATGTCTGACTGAAATGAATGTGCTCGACTCACAGTCCTAAGCCCGTAAATCCTTGACAAAGTCTACATATAATAATAATAATTAAAATCCTTACAATTTATTATTTATATAATAAATGAAAGGATACGAATATCACTATATAATAACTGAAAATAAATTACAATTGCTAATTAATATTAACTGAAGAGTTAACATTATTAGTGACTGAAATTAAAATATTTATGCCATAATTATTACTATTAATTTGGAAGTCAATATTTTGAATGTCTCGGTCAAAATTAGGATTAAATTGAAGTTTGAAAATTGACTGGGTCAGATTGTAAGACTTGAGTAACTGACTGGATTAAAATCGAATTAATTTAAACTATCTGGGACTGAATTGAATGTTTCTGAAAGATGTGAGGGCTAAATTGAAGTTGATGGAAAATCAGAGGATTAAATCGAATAACCTACGAAAATCGCAGGTATATAAAACCCTCTTCTTCACCTCAGCCGACATCAGCCTTCATTTCTCACCCCCTTCTCCCGTCAAACCCGTTCTCTCTCCAGCCCTCTCTTCCACCTCTCTCTCTAACCTTTACTAAAAACCGACCTCCCTTCTCTCAAATCCCATCTCGGTCAGAGTACAGAAGACGAAAAACATTCATACGGTCGGAACACAAATCAGACCCCGTATCTCAAACCATCTGCACACAATTCACAACCAATCAGACACACACACAGACCACGGCAGACGAGAATGAACAAAAAGGGAATCAGCGACGCGATGGAAAGTCCCATCGTTCGGGTCGGGCCTCGACTGGAAACAGGTAAGGGTATTAGTATTCCTGAGGTTGATTTCGACCATGGTTCATGGTTGATGGTTGAGTGAATCCGGGTCAGCGGGTGATGGGTTTTGGTTCTGAGAGGAGATGGCCGATGTGGTTGGCAATTTAGGTTTAGATTTCAAAATTAATGTTGATCGGGTTTTGATTTTGGGTTACGGGTTGAAGTTGATTTTTGTGACTTAAAGGTTTTTGGTTCCGGGGTTGCGAATTGGAGCAGATTTTTGTGAAACTGGCTCGGTATTATGCCGCAGGTCCGAAGGGTTTCGGGTTCGGGCAGTGGATTTCAAACGGTGATGTTTGATTTTGGTGTTGTTGATTATGGAATCTGGTTTAATTTATGGGGTTGTGGTTTTCTACGTTTGATTGAAATTCATATTTTCGGATTATGATTTTCTGTTATGGATTCGAAATCACGAAGAAGAATTATCTGATATCCTAGCAGGAAATAAGAAAACGAGAATATGATTCCGAGAAGAAATCGGCAGATTACCTCCTGTTGAGATTCAGATGACTCGTTGAATTTGGATGAAGATGAAGACGTGTCTGCTCCTCCTTCCTCCTTGCAGCAAGTTTCTGTGTTGTATTTTCTTTTCCTTTTTTTTTTTTTGTTGTGGAACGAAGAAGAAGAAGAAGACGGCGCTGGGAAGAAAACGTGTATTCTGTGTTGTATGTGTTGTATTGTGTATTTGGACAGTAGAGGCTGTATATTTATACTGTAGGTTTAGGGTTAGGGTTAATTAATTTCCTTTTGGGCTTGTATTAATTTCCTGGGTTTGCAATATTATTATTATTATGAGTTAGCACAATGTTTGGGCCAATAATAATGATAATAATAATAATAATAACAATAATGATAAAAATTGAAATAATAATATCGAAGTAATATTAACGATGATATCGAAATAATGAAGATAAAATATTAATAATGTTAATATTAACATTGCGCCCATTATAAATATTATTATTATTAATAATAATAATAATAATAATAATACCTTTAATTATCATACTAAAAAATGACTAATATTAAATATTCTGGAATCAACTTGAGAAATTGACTCGGGCTAGGACTTGTGATACGTCCAAATAAGTGTTCATGATTCTTTAAATTGAATTAAATAACATGAAATGTATTATAATATTATTATAAAATAATAATATTACATTATAAAAATGACGGGTATTACATCCTACCCCTCTTAGAAAAATTTTCGTCCTCGAAAATAAATGATATACCTTGATTGAAGAAATTCGGATAACGAGCTTGAAGTTCCTCTTCGCGCTCCCAAGTAGCTTCATCCTGGGTGTGGTTACGCCATTGGATCTTGACGAACACCTTCTCTTTATTCCTCAATTGCCCGACTGATCGATCGAGAATCAGTTCTGGTCGTTCTTCATAGGTAAGGTCTTTGTTCAACTCCACGACGGTATAGTTGATGACGTGGCTGGGATCGTGCACATACTTTCTCAACAATGATACGTGGAAGACGTTGTGCACAGCCGAAAGTTCTGGGGGTAAAGCCAAACGGTAAGCTAACTCTCCATTCCGCTCGAGGATTTCGAACGGTCCAATATATCTTGGTCTCAACTTGCTCCTCGGACCAAAACGAACAATTCCCTTGGTAGGAGATACCTTCAGGAATACTTTGTCGCCAACACAGAATTCGAAATCTTTCCTACGCTTGTCGGCATAAGACTTCTGACGGTCCTGGGCTATCTTGATCCTCTCACGAATCTTATCCACCATGCCAACTGTTTGCTCGATCATCTCGGGACCCAAAATCCTCCTTTGTCCTACCTCATCCCAATACAGTGGTGATCGACACTTCCTACCATATAGGGCTTCATACGGTGCCATACCGATCGTCGACTGGTAACTGTTGTTGTAAGCAAATTCTACCAAAGGCAACAGTCGTTCCCAATTATTTCCCATATCTAGCACACATGCTCGCAACATATCCTCAAGGATCTGGATGGTCCTCTCGGGTGACCATCGGTTTGAGGATGATAAGCCGTACTAAAATTCAAGCTGCGTTCCCAAAGCTTCTTGCAAACTCTCCCAAAAAGCGATGTGAAAGCAGTATCCCTATCGGATACTATAGAGACGGCACTCCATGCAACTTAATAATCTCCCCGATATACGATTGAGCATCTTGATCCATTCGAAAGTTCATCTTAACTGGGAGAAAATGAGCTGACTTTGTGAGTCGGTCGACAACAACCCAAATAGCGTGATTTCCTCTTTCCGTTCGAGGCAAACCTACCACAAAGTCCATCGTAATGTGTTCACATTTCCATTCTGGGATATGAAGTGACTTAAGTAATCCAAAGGGGCGTTGGTGTTCTGCCTTCACTTGCTGACAAACAATACACTTTATGACAAAGTCTGCCACATCTCTCTTCAAACCTTCCCACCAAAATGTCCCCTTAAGATCTTGATACATCTTTGTACTCCCAGGGTGTGCTGTATATGGAGTACTATGTGCCTCCTTCAATATAGCTTCTCTCAACTTAACAATATTGGGCACACAAATCCTCCCTTCATAATACATCGTGCCATCATCGGACACGCTAAAGCCTTTATTCTCACCTGAAAGAGTACGTTCTTTCATCTTGACCAAGAAGTCGTCCTGTCCTTGACCTTCTTTGATTTGTTCTCTCAAGGTTGGTTGTACCACCAAACTAGCCAATAATGACTCAACTGGACTCGATGGTGTAGCCATCTCAAGGTTCATCCTTGCAAATTCCTTGACCAAGCTTCCCTCCTTGGTCAACAAACAAGTTAGGTCTCCTCTCGCCTTACGGCTTAGTGCATCAGCAACTACGTTTGCTTTACCGGGGTGGTAATGAATTGTACAATCATAGTCTTTGACCAACTCAAGCCATCTGCGCTGCCTCATATTCAATTTCTTCTGTGTGAAAATATATTTCAGACTTTTGTGGTCTGTATAGATTTCACACTTACCTCCATATAGGTAATGCCTCCAAATCTTCAAGGCATGAACTACCGCTGCTAATTCCAAATCATGAGTAGGATAGTTCAGCTCGTGCGGTTTCAACTGTCTCGAAGCATAGGCAACTACCTTGCCCTCTTGCATTAATACACATCCTAAACCTTGTTTGGATGCATCACTGTAGATGACAAATTCTTTCGTCGGATCGGGAATCGTCAATCTTTGTGCGTGATTAATCTTTGCTTAAGTTCTTGGAAACTCCTTTCGCATTTCTCATTCCATAAGAAAGCTTCCCCTTTCCTAGTCAACTTAGTCATCGGTGCAGCTATCTTCGAAAATCCCTCGATGAATCTCCGATAATAACCGGCTAATCCCAAGAAGCTTCGAACTTCATTCGCATTACTCGGTACTTTCCAATCATTGATCGCCTCAACTTTAATCGGGTCAACCTCAATTCCTTTAGAAGTGACCACATGACCCAAAAATGCAACTCGGTTAAGCGCATTCGCACTTGTTGAATTTCGCATATAACTTCTCCTTGCGCAGTATTCCCAATACCGTTCTAAGATGCTGCTCATGTTCAACCTTGGTCTTCGAATATACAAGTATGTCATCAATAAACACAATGACAAACTTATCCAAATAAGGTTTAAATACACGGTTCATGAGGTCCATGAATACCGCTGGCGCATTAGTCAAACCAAATGGCATCACTATAAATTCATAATGTCCATAACGAGTTCGAAATGCGGTCTTCGGGATATCATCACTCTTAATCCTCAGCTGGTGATATCCGGATCTCAAATCTATATTCGAAAATACTCCCGGCCCTCCAAGTTGATCGAATAGGTCCTCTATTCTAGGAAGTGGATATTTATTCTTTATCGTGAGTCGATTAAGTTCACGATAGTCAATACACATCCTCAAAATTCCGTCCTTTTTCTTCACGAAGAGCACTGGCGCACCCCATGGCGAAACACTCGGTCGGATAAATCCAGTCGGCGGTTCTGAGTTGTACCTTCAGCTCTTGCAATTCCTTAGGCGCCATCCTATAGGGAGCCTTCGATATTGGTGCCGCTCCTGGCACTAGATCAATCGAGAACTCAACTTGACGATTCGGTGGAACTACGGGCAAGTCTACGGGAAAGACATCTGGATACTCTTTGACGATAGGTACATCAGCTACCGTCTTCTCCGAAGTCATTTTCCCCATCACGTTCACCAAAAATCCTTGGCAATCACTCTTCTTCAGCATCTTCACAGCCTTCATGGCAGAAATCACCTTCGGGGTACTGTTGTGTCTAACTCCCTCGAATACGGTCTTGACATCAACGGACGGACATAAAGTTACTCTCCTTTCGGAGCATTCAACTACAGCTCTATGCTTGTCCAACCAATCCATACCCAAAATGACATCAAAATCGCTAAATTCCACTATGTGCAAGTTGGCTAAGAAGCTATGATCATTAATCTCTATCTTCACATTGTTAGTTATCGAGTCTACACGCACTACTCCCCCCGCAGGCATGCTAACTAACAAAGATCTAGGGGCTTTACTACTTCTACAACCAATCATAGTACAAAGCTTCCTAGAGATGAATGAATGAGACGCACCCGTATCGAACAACACCAAAGCAGGAATATTTGCAACTGATAACATACCTGACATGGTTTGGGGTTCAGTCTCTGCTTCAGCCTCGGCCATGCTATACACTCGAGCTCTGCCTCCTGAGCCTTGACCTTGCACATTATTGCTTGGGCCCTTTCCTATCTTCGGACACGCTGGGGCCAGGTGTCCTTCCTCACGGCAATAATAGCACCGCCTCTGACCAAGCATACATGCACCTTTATGTCCCTTGCCACAAGTAGCACATGTAGGGTTAGTTGACTGGGGTTTCACCCCTGAAGGTCCAGTCTTAACAATCTTCTTGTTACCACCTCCTTGATCGTGCCACTTGCGCTTGTTATTTGTTGCAACTGGTGGTGCCCTAGCCTTCTCCACATCTAAACTAGCAGAAATGTCCTCGGCCCTTGAAATGGCTTCATTGTAGCTCAAACGACCATGACCAGCCAAATGGTGGCGAATCCGGTCACGAAGTCCATCCCGGAATTTCTGAGACTTCATATCATCCGTCTCGACCATGTGGGGAGCGAAACGGCACATATGGTTAAACTTGCGCTCATACTCGGTTACCGACATTCCACCTTGGGTTAGATCAAGGAACTCATTCTGCATCTTGATCTTGTATGCTCTTGGGTAGTACTTTTCCATGATCGTCTCCTTAAAATGATCCCAAGTGAATGTGTCTTTCTCGTCTTGAGTCTTGAGCCTCCACACTCCCATCCACCATGTCCGAGCATCTTCCTTAAGCTGGAACACGGCACATGACACCTTCTGAGCGTCGGTGCACGCCATGTAGTCAAAAATGCTATCTAGATTCATCAACCATTCCTCTATGGCTGCTGGTCCCTCACGACCAAGAAAGACAGGCGGCTTGAAGTGGTTGAACCTCTTAATAACTTGAGCTTGAGCCTGCTCAGGGTTATTAGGCGGTACGATAGTCGCGCCTTGAAGCAAGGTGGCCAATCCAGCCAAGAGTTGATCTTGTGTGGGTGGGGCATTGCGATTTCATGATTAGCCATGAGTCTGCCAACGAGTTGTAAAACTCATGAGTCATTCTAGGTTTGGCCATTCTAACAGTTCGTACATATATATATATATATATAATTATGTAAGTAAAATGAAATGACATATGCATGAATAATGACTGAAATTTGGTACCTCAGACGGAGTGAAGAAGTGGCGAATCTGAGAGCATATGATACTTTTACATTTTAGTGAGTCTACAGAAAGGTAAAACTCTCTCTGATACCACTATGTAACGCCCCGACTTTCTAGGGTAAATATTGGGGAAAATAAGTAAAAGGTAAATTTTGAGAAAAATAATTTTCTTGAGAATATAAAAATCTCGCCTACAAAGTCGAGTCGTTACAATGACATAAAAATAAATACCTTTAAATAAGGTAACATTTCATCATAAATATGAGGTAAAAGTTTGCGGCGGAAGAATAATTCATAATTTATAAATTTCTGATCAACTTTCCCCAAATAAGATTCAAATATTTGACAAAAAGAAACATCATATAATAATTCCTCTTTCATATGCCCTCTCGGCTCGCTCCTTCGTCCATCCGGCTCGGTTCAACCTGCGGGTTCAATAAAGGTGGGGGTGAGCTTCCTTCAGCTCGTGGAAATCACACTGATCACAGTAATATATAATCTCATGGAAAGCATAACATGAAGAACCTATCACATTTTTCCTCAACGTAATTGCATACTCACAATATTACGTATAGCATGAATCGAGCACGCATACACGAATATTGAGGTTGCGCAGGTGCCCCCGCAACAACATCAAACATAAACACAATACCACATAACATGAATCGAGCACGCATGTGAATATTGAGGTTGCGCAGGTGTCCCCGCAACAACATAAAACATAAACACAATACCACATAACATGAATCGAGCACGCATGTGAATATTGAGGTTGCGCAGGTGTCCCCGCAACAACATATATCTTAAGATAGCCTCTTACACGAAAACAGGTTAGCCTGAATTACAACGTGCATAAAAATTTTAAACATGAATAGAAGATCACATACACAGTCCAATTAAAGCAATTAAAGTGATAGTGAAAATTCCCACCTGAATAAATGATGATCATGATGTCATTTGAAATGAATGTGCTCGACTCACGATCTAAGCCCGTAAATCCTTGACAAAGTCTACATATAATAATAATAATAATTAAAATCCTTACAATTTATTATTTATATAATAAATGAAAGGATACGAATATCACTATATAATAACTGAAAATAAATTACAATTGCTAATTAATATTAACTGAAGAGTTAACATTATTAGTGACTGAAATTAAAATATTTATGCCATAATTATTACTATTAATTTGGAAGTCAATATTTTGAATGTCTCGGTCAAAATTAGGATTAAATTGAAGTTTGAAAATTGACTGGGTCAGATTGTAAGACTTGAGTAACTGACTGGATTAAAATCGAATTAATTTAAACTATCTGGGACTGAATTGAATGTTTCTGAAAGATGTGAGGGCTAAATTGAAGTTGCTGGAAAATGAGAGGATTAAATCGAATAACCTACGAAAATCGCAGGTATATAAAACCCTCTTCTTCACCTCAACCGACATCAACCTTCATTTCTCACCCCCTTCTCCCATCAAACCCGTTCTCTCTCCAGCCCTCTTTTCCACCTCTCTCTCTAACCTTTACTAAAAACCGACCTCCCTTCTCTCAAATCCCATCTCGGTCGGAGTACAGAAGATGGAAAACATTCATACGGTCGGAACACAAATCAGACCCCGTATCTCAAACCATCTGCACACAATTCACAACCAATCGGACACACACACAGACCACGGCAGACGAGAATGAACAAAAAGGGAATCAGCGACGCGATGGAAAGTCCCATCGTTCGGGTCGGGCCTCGACTGGAAACAGGTAAGGGTATTAGTATTCCTGAGGTTGATTTCGGCCATGGTTCGTGGTTGATGGTTGAGTGAATCTGGGTCAGCGGGTGATGGGTTTTGGTTCTGAGAGGAGATGGCCGATGTGGTTGTCAATTTAGGTTTAGATTTCAAAATTAATGTTGATCGGGTTTTGATTTTGGGTTACGGGTTGAAGTTGATTTTCGTGACTTAAAGGTTTCTGGTTCCGGGGTTGCGAATTGGTGCAGATTTTTGTGAAACTGGCTCGGTGTTATGCCGCAGGTCCGAAGGGTTTCGGGTTCGGGCAGTGGATTTGAAACGGTGATGTTTGATTTTGGTGTTGTTGATTATGGAATCTGGTTTAATTTCTGGGGTTGTGGTTTTCTACGTTTGATTGAAATTCATATTTTCGGATTATGATTTTCTGTTATGGATTCGAAATCACGAAGAAGAATTATCTGATATCCTAGCAGGAAATAAGAAAACGAGAATATGATTCCGAGAAGAAATCGGCAGATTACCTCCTGTTGAGATTCAGATGACTCGTTGAATTTGGATGAAGATGAAGACGTGTCTGCTCCTCCTTCCTCCTTGCAGCAAGTTTCTGTGTTGTATTTTCTTTTCCTTTTTTTTTTTTTTTTTTTGTTGTGGAACGAAGAAGAAGAAGAAGACGGCGCTGGGAAGAAAAGGTGTATTCTGTGTTGTATGTGTTGTATTGTGTATTTGTACAGTAGAGGCTGTATATTTATACTGTAGGTTTAGGGTTAGGGTTAATTAATTTCTTTTTGGGCTTGTATTAATTTCCTGGGTTTGCAATATTATTATTATTATGAGTTAGCACAATGTTTGGGCCAATAATAATGATAATAATAATAATAATAATAACAATAATGATAAAAATTGAAATAATAACATCGAAGTAATATTAACGATGATATCGAAATAATGAAGATAAAATATTAATAATGTTAATATTAACATTGCGCCCATTATAAATATTATTATTAATAATAATAATAATAATAATAATAATAATAATAATAATAATAATAATAATAATACCATTAATTATCATACTAAAAAATGACTAATATTAAATATTCTGGAATCAACTTGAGAAATTGACTCGGGCTAGGACTTGTGATACGACCAAATAAATGTTCATGATTCTTTAAATTGAATTAAATAACATGAAATGTATTATAATATTATTATAAAATAATAATATTGCATTATAAAAATGACGGGTATTACAGATTTAGACATCTAATGTCCCAAATTTAGATATCCAATATCTAATACACATAATGAGAGAATTAGCTTGATTCATTCCGTCGTCAATCCTAATGCGCGACTCGGTAGGTCCGTTTCAGTCAGCAATGGGAGGAACCAAAGAGTAGTAGCACCACCTAGCCAGCCTGGCGGCCTACACTGCACTTAACCGAGAACGAATGATTGGGATCATTCAAGAACCATTCTCGTGAATACCGATAACGTATAAACCCTTCTTTCAAATGTCCTGATCAAGTTATAGGGTCACTACCAAACCCTATTCGTACTTGACGCTATGCATGCGTTAATGCAAATCGAGATCATCGAGCTCTCGTGTATCTAATACAGCTAGCTCCAATGCTTTGGCCAAAGACTTATGATCTCATCTGCCAATAACCGCATAGGACATATAACCCGTTCACTAACAGGAGAAAGAATTCTATCTTGGTATTCAGTAGGACCTGCTACTTGCCCATCAATATGCACGTCGAGGTTGACCCCCGCCTTCCGGTTTACAGGGTCGAACTACTCTAATGAAAATCTTGACGTCACAAGCACATCCCTACTAAATCCTCAAGTCGAA
This sequence comes from Orobanche coerulescens, assembly GCA_033398695.1. Lineage (NCBI taxonomy): Eukaryota > Viridiplantae > Streptophyta > Magnoliopsida > Lamiales > Orobanchaceae > Orobanche > Orobanche coerulescens. Next base: position 109,862,304 of record CM065815.1, on the reverse strand, counting down.
AGTTCACGAATACCTATCACAACCTTTCGATTCCATCATTGACTGTCCCGGAGTGAAATCCGTGTGACGAATCGAGGGTGAGTCGGTTCGAGTATACTAATCCAATTAGCATACCTATAACGTGTGCTCCCACTAACCATTAGTGTTCGACAGGCACTCTCCTTGTCAAAGAACACGTCATACAAGTCTTTACATAAACTTAATGCCGAGTCAAGTTTCATAGACTTGCGAACGATTAAGTATTTGAGCTATAAACCTTTCCAGTGCCAACCCCCTTATCCAATAAGGAGTGGAACGTTTTGTTCTCAAATACACGGACTAGTTTCTATATGTATATTTACGAGTTAGGAATGCCAGTAACTACCAGTAAATAAAGAAACATTCATTGCCTTATATAAATGATTTACATAATTATAAGTACAATGCCCTCACTCAACAACCTCTGAGTGGCATTCGAGGGCATACTCCTAACAACGGGTTCACAATCCAATTCACAAAACACGGGGTCCAAGACCCAAATCACGAAACATAGGGTCCACGAACCAAATCATAAATCATAGGGTCCACGACCCGAATCATAAACCACAGGGTCCACGACCCAAATCATCAAACACAGGGTCCACAACCCAAATCATAAATCACAGGGTCCACGACCCGAATCATAAACCACAGGGTCCACAACCCAAATCATCAAACACAGGGTCCACAACCCAAATCATCAAACACATATTCCCAAGGATTATTCGTGTCCCGTGCTAACAAGCCACGAGCCTCAGATGCTCCCGCAGAACATACCCGAGTGAATAACCCAATGGGAAGCCATACCAAATCACATGTCACCGTAACAACAGTCACGTGACCACAAGCACAGATAAATTCATAACCAAATCACAACCATAAGTTATCCTGGCATCGTGCTAACAAGCCACGAACCTCGGAGTCCCCACAGGACATACCCGATGATAACCCCACAAGTTATCTCGGCATCGGGCTAACAAGCCACGAACCTTGGAGTCCCCGCAAGACATACCCGGATTGGATAACCCTACGGTCACGCCCGACCCATACTAGCAAGTATGGATCCCGGAGATTCAATAATCCTAAACGGAGGCACATCACATACATCAAGCACACAACAATAATCACTTATCAAGCCAAACAACATTAAGCATCACAACCTCCTTTCAAGGAGTAACAACTAATATCACACACATTACGTTCTTACCGAACAAGTACACAATAACAATACGTAATCCCCGGCAAAGGATTATGGTCTATTAAACTCACTCGAAGTGATCATATTATCTTTCAATATACAAAACCAACACACATATTCCGAGAACACATATTCACGAAGTATACGAATTATCGTTGAAAGACAACATTTATCGAGAACATACCGATCCCTTTTATGTTCATTAAACATTGGATTTCGCATAAAATCATTTATCAAAAATTATGCCAACGAAACATGAAACGTATGGGCAAGATACTTGCCTCGATACCACGAGCACGGAACCACGAACGGACACGGCTCAACCGGGAAGCTTCGGAACGCCCGATGCTATCGAAAACGAAGACGACAATGAACGGAAGGGTTCAACATGGTTTCTTCGCAAGAAACACGACCCTAACATCATATAATTAATAAATCAACGATCATACGAGGAAGAATAATCGTAGAACGCCCGAAACCCCCTCTAAGACCTTTTATCGGACACCTTCAAGGCGTCGATTAAGAACTCGACCAAACGATGAATTCTTAGCAATCAAACCATGGAACAACAAGGAAATTGATAGAATACAACTTAATAATCAATAATCCATCAATAATCTAAGTTATTACGGATCAAACAGACGAAATCCAACAAAAATCCCAATTTCCTCAAAACTAGATTTTTAAGAAATCTAACATTGATTCGGTAGATCGGAGGAGGTTATGGGATGATTGATCGACGTTAGAAACTCAAGAACTTCGTGTATTGATAGTTGAACAACAATTCTTCATGTTCTCCAAGCCCCAGCCGTGGAAAGAAAATGAGAGGAATGAGAAAAATGGGTGTAAACCCGTCTGTTCGATCATATATATTCTGCCCAGCAGCTTGCCGACCACGTATGGCCGTAGCCAGTCCGCCTTACGTCCGTAACCAGCCTTCGTCCGGATGCTGCCCAGCACCTTACGGCCGTACCCGATCACGCCTTACGGCCGTAAGCGGCATTCATCTGGAACCTGCCTAGCACCTTACGACCATACCCGATCACGCCTTACGGCCGTAAGCGGCATTTGTCTGGAACCTGCCTTACACCTTACGGCCGTATCCGACACCTTACGGCCGTAACTCGGCCTGGCGGGTCCCTGGCCCAAAACGTGCGGCCGTGACTCGGCCGTGGCCAACTCCGACGGCCCGGACGATCCCGAAACCCGAACCTGAATATGAAACGAAGATACGGTTACAGAGTACTCGCAAAGACGAATCCAAGCGTTAAGAGAATACATGATTCCGACCATCCGAAGGCTCAAAATTCGACAACGGAAAGTAATTACCCCAAACTTTGGGAAATTACGAAAATAGCCCAAAACGTCCGAAATACACGATCGAAACACCAATCCGGAGCTCGCAACATGAATAATAACATTAAATGAACTCACGAGAAACTCGAAACAATAGTTTCGGATGAGATTCGCACAAATCGAACTCAAGTGCGGAAAAGCTGCTTAAGAACATGGAATTCAACAAAACGACACCGAAACGAACTCGGACGTTTAAAAGTGTAGAATTAATTATTCTCAGAATAGCGAAACGGTCACGAACGAGTCTTCAACACAGACTTCCGCCGAAAAAAAGAAAATTACCGAAGTTCGAAATTACGGGTATTACAGTCTCAACAAGATTTTGAGGCATTAAGGTAATTTATTTTATAATTTCATGATTAATCTAATTGTCAAATAACTATCGAAATTGTTTTGTGAGATGTGACTACTTTTTGTTTGTTTACAAATAAATATAGGATTTGTATCAGCAACCTCAATAATACCTAGCAATATGCCCACTTTATTATATTACATATACACTTGTCATAGTTATACCACACCTATTATATTTATATTAAATCCAAAACCTTATTTGACACCACTATTTGATATAGCATGAAAATTTTCAATAAATCAGGAGATAGATTTTATTGTACATGTAAAATTAAAAAGTCGTGTTTCATAATTATTTATACTATGTCAAGATTTTTTTTCAAACATCTACAACCTATAATATGTACGTTTTTTTAATATCCAATTTATATATGCATAAATATTATTTTTATATTCCTTAATAAACATGATTCTAATCATTCCCAAATATATATGAAAAATATATAATAACGCTATAGATTCAAAGTACCACATTAACTTCCTCTTTACATTATCTAGAATCTCATAACGGTTTTAATAGACTTCACTTATTGGAGAACCTAAAAAAATACTTCAAATAATTTTATTTTTCTCACTCATATTTAATTTGCGGTGTAGTTTATAGGGGATTAAATTTATACTTGGAATTTAATTTTAATCTATTTATTATTTATATTGCTTATAATGAATATATATAGGTAGATAGATGCTTAGGAATCACATATTAATTTCTAGAAGACTTTAAAATTTTGAAAAACATGGACTGAATGAACCAAACTATTAATTATGATGTATTTTATATATTCACACGAATAAGTTCACCGATTTTCCCTGATTTTGGACGATTCGTTCCGAACTCCACAAGTTTCAAAATAATATAACCGACTACTACAAATTCAGATCACTATGTTACTAGATATGCTTATGTGAAACTTTGTCATTTTTTGTTCCTATTTTTAGAATTGTAGATGATGAATCTATTTTGCAACATTACCAAACTATGCAAAATCATATTATTAAGTGGCTAACCATTGCCTCTTTAAGCAAGAATAACACAAATGTTGGCAATTAAATTGGAGATACATCTTTTCAGCTATAATCCACCGCCTAATCCCTAAATCCCAAAAACTCAAGTTTCAGAATAACTCTATTCAATGTTGTCATATATTGAGCCCATGGATCATGCAAAAATAATAGGCTTATTTGTTACTTATATGTTGGTGAGTAAGGCTTATCAAAACCGGCTAGCTAGAGCACTGATTGCAACCTTCAATGCTCGTTAATCTATATTTTGTGTAACCATCGCAGTCTTCCCGGGGAATTAGGTAGTCCTCATTTTCTTTACCGACACATGGAGCCCTCTAACGCCTCATCGTGGTAGGTGGTAAGTTCCATAGGGTGACCGCCCACCCGATGGGTCTTTGGCGCCTAACTTTGGGATTGGAGGGAGGCTGTTGTTGTCGTCTTTTTAGGTTGTTCAAATGTCAGATCTTTGGCATGGGCTTTGACATTGGTCTGGTAAAAATATGTCAGTACACTTTTTCTCCAACTACCGGGCAGGTAAAACTATCCAAGCTAGAGTTTTAGGTTTCAACTTTTGTTTTTTTTTTTTAAAAAAAAGAAGCCCCAAAAAAGTTTATTTTGTTATAAATATAGAACGATAAATTAATTATATATGTTTTTCTAAAATTCTGTTGGTCCTACGTTCAAATATTGGACTCTGCAAACTTGATATTTTTGTAAACATTTTCTTATTCTAATGGGCTTCACTTGAAAATTCGCTTTAGATCTTTTAATGTGTTCGCCCCGCCCTGCCAATTATCATGCCTGGAGTGATTCAAGGCAGTATAATTTTAGAAGATATTGTAACCGCTCTCGATTCGGTGCCGACAAAGCCGAGAGAAATTTCATGAGTGGATTCTCTGCTGTGCGCTTATTAAATCTACTCCGTGAATTTCTTTACCAAACTACTGTTGATTCTTTATATTCCCAACAATGTAAATATAATAAAAAATTACAATTATAATCAACCTACTACATTCAAGTAAAATAAAAACTGGACTGAAACACAAAGAAGCAGAAACGAGTAGAACTCTTTCCGTAACAACTTTGCCCCCGTATAAGAGTAGACGGCTCAGGCTAGATGTCCCCAAGATACAAATGCTATGTTTTTTAATTAGGTGCTCGCCAAAACTCAAGACTCTGACGAACTTTTAAGTGCTGGACTGGGTACATAATGAAAAAGAAGTATGTGATCAGTATGCTGAAATGACTTCTGTTTTCTATATACAAAATTAAGTGCAGATAACTCCTTTTATAGGATTCATAATTCCATTAGGTGGGGGATTTTGCAACAATTATGACATTCAATCCTTCAGGTAATGACTTTCTTTACTGGCCTCATAAGACACTGTAACACCCTCAATCCACTCAAGTATATTACACATCATAGACCATTTCCTCAAGGATCTACCAGGATAGTAACTAAAATCAAACATCAAAATATCACCTTTAAGGCTAAATGACGACCTAGTAGACTGATTAGGTCTTTCCATTAATACATACAACTCAATCTCAATACATACCCATGCAGGGGCCAAAATACAACATGCTCCCGTACAACGGGGAAATATACCACATCAGAAATAACTACAACTAAACCAATACAACAGCGTACGAGTCCTTATGTTGATTAGTATCGATCATCATTCATCATCCTTCATACGAACCCTGTGTTATGCTCCCTAAGGCCCTGCAAGTACCTGAATGCAATACAGACATCCACTCCTCGAATTCTCGGAGGTTAGCAAAATTCCACTATTTTGCTAGTGCACGTACAAAGTGCAAAAATGAGTCATGCAAGTTATATTCCAAGAATAATAATAACCAGGAATCTTCAAAGATTCAAACATAACAAAAAATATTTCCCGAGGCAAGAGTTTGAGTAAAACTTTCCAAATTCGAAAGATCACAAATCAAGAGAACAATTTATAAAATGTTTAAAACGCCCTTGGGAGTTTTAACGGAAAATAATTTAGGATTAACGAATCCTTCTCTTCTCAAAGAAACCGAAAGGGGTCACAACCCAAAGATTTACTTTCTCAATAAAAACCAACAACAATTCACAGGGTTCAAAGCCTACGTCACGTGTCCTCGACGGACATGAAGTCAACAGAATATAACCACCCAAGATATGAAATCTCGGTAACACGTCCAAAGTACTCGACCTGGGAAAACACATCCAAAATCATATACATAACACGCCGTGATCCCATGCCACGTCATATCACGGTTGGATCAATCACTTGTTGTCTCCTAACCACATGATCGCATGCCATGTGTCACCGTAGGTATTCTTAGGCGCCACGGTTGGATCAATCACTTGTTTCATACCGACCACATGATCACAAGCCATGTGTCACCATAGTTTTTCTTAGGCTCTCACAGTTTGATCAATCACTTGTTGCATCCTGACCACATGAGCACAATCCATGTGTCACCATAGACCTCGCCCATGTCCACACATTCACACACATAACATAGTACACCAAGGATATCACAATAATCCACACAGACACAACAAACACTTAGCACGACACAATTATCAAATTACCACGCACCGAAATGAAGTAATACATGTGTATATATATATATATATATAACATCAACACCAAGCGTATTTATAAGGTTCACTTAACCATTCACACAAGACACACCGTTCAAAAAACCCACACGCATTTTGAAAGAGAGCCTTTAACGAGGTTAAACTGAATCTTTTGAAAGTTTATTCCAAACAACCAAACAAACACACTTAGACGATCATCGATCATCATATCCACAAAACAAGAAATGTATGAACAAGGTACTTTCCTCGAATAATCATAACGCGGAGAATCGACCGAGTAGGATGGCACGAACTGACTATGAACCCACCGACTCTGCCGAATGCCAACTCGCGATAATAAACTACGAACGACAATAACAACAATGAAAATAAATTCCATAGCACGACCTAAAGCCGCTGACTTAAAGGAACAAACGACGAAAGTTCAAGGCTTTCCCCCAAAACGGCCAAGAACGCGAATCGACTCCACAACAACATGAAAACGAACTTCCGACCCAAAATATGGATATACAATCCATAGGATATGTTTAACAACATCATTCACAACAATCGATTCATCAAAATCGGGTGGAAAAACGAAATTAAGAACAAAACTCCCAAAAAGGTCAACTATAGGGAATCAAGAAAAATACCTCGATTCGACGAAGAACAATGGATTAGATGATGTTATAATCACCTAGAATACTCCAAAATACCTTTGGATGGAACAAAATCGGTCCCGATCATGAACCCTAGTCGCCCACGACTCACTCCCGCGGAGAGGAGAGGAAAAGAAGTGGAAATGGTGAAAAACGACTGCTGTCCAGTATATATACTGGACAGTTTAGCGTGCGCTAATCTTCACTGATTAGCGTGCGCTATCAAAGCATAAAACAAACATTCTGCCAAAATGTACAGTTAGTGTGCGCTAACCACAATAGTTTAGCGTGCGCTAACGAGACCTCCAGACCCAGTCCAGTAGCGTCTGGACTGCCTCGAACTACCAGTTAGCATGCGCTACCACACCCGTAGCGTGCGCTAACTACTGCACCTTAGCGCGTGCTAACCGCCCGAATGTAGCGTGCGCTATCGACTCATAAATGACAGCAACAGTACTCTAAAATGGGTACGATGACAGACTTCTCCGACCGAATCTTCATGTTCAAGATACACACGAAAACCACCAGAATATGATCGTACTAAGAGCCTGAGCTCTAATCAAACTCACACGCGACCATGAAAAGGGTCGAAACAACAAATATGAAGGCGGATACCCACAACTTTGGGAAATTACAAAAGGGCCCAAAATGCACGAAAATCACGATACGTGATCGAATAACCAAACCAAAGTTCACAACACGTCCAACAAAGTTAAACGGACTTTGGAGGAACGTGAAACAGTATTTTCGAACAAGATTCGCAAGGATCGAACTCAGCGCAGAAAAGACGCTTAAGAATACGAAACTCAACAAAACGACATCGAAACAAACTCGGATGACAAAAAATGCAGAATTAGTCGCTCTCATAATGACGAAACGGTCACAATGAGACATTAAAATGGACTCCTGCCAAAAAAAGAAATTAACCGAAAATCAAAATCGCGAATATTACAGACACTGCAGATAATGATGACCTGTAACCTCCAACTCTTGAGCTGAAATGTGAGGCCACTCTAAGAGTCAGGTTCAGGTTCCATAAGAGTCATCCATGGGCTGATTTATCATTGGGTTTAGTTCAGGTCTGTACAATATTTCGTTGGGCCTGTCTGCAAAATTAAAATAGTTTCGGCCCAAGCTTGAAGCCCCAAGCCCCAAGACCCACATCGCCCAAGTCTAGCCCAAAGTCCAATTGTCAAGGACCAAGACCCAAGTCCCAAGGCCCATGGCCCGTGCCGATTCGAGCCGCCCGATGGGCGGGCAGCGGCGTGCGCACATCTATGGGCTCCGCATCGCTGGCCCACTAGTGTAAACTACTAGCTTGTTGAACTATCCATACACATTCTTACTAATAAACTAGTCAAGAAGGTTTTATTTTTCCAACATGGGATGACCTTTCATATCCTATTATAACTCTTCTCCACTTAAATTAAATGGCCATATTTAATTATTTATTTCTCACTCACCAAAAATAAGTTTTGAGAAATCCTACATTTATCCCTTCGAAACGTAGATTCACAATTTAATATTTAATTCCCAAGAATGAAATATTTTATTATCATTAAATTGATTCAAATTTAGTCAAAACTTACATTTCTTTAACCAATTTCCAACAATCCCCCACATGAATAGAAATAAATGCATGCATGAATGCAGACTCACATACCCAACTTTCGCGAAATACTACTGCATTGGGAAAGATAGTTTGTGGCTTTGAACCTTCCTCAGTAAGATATCGTCTGACATACTAGCGGCTTAGTTGTAATATCCGGATATTCGTTGTGTATTTTTATATGTACTTGAATCATGTGAGTGTATGATTATGGCATATAATTAATTGAAGTACAATATCCCTTATCCATATTCCAATATTCATGATCGTATTGTGTGAAAATTGATACTTCATGCATTATCTGCATGATACTAGCGTACGTTAACATAAAGACCTAGCATACGCTAACGAGCACATCTAACATATTTTAATATTGTTACTTAGCGTACGTAAGGGGTGGTCTGGATCAGATAAGGCATGCTCGGCGTGTGGGGCCTGGTGTCGGCCATCTTCCACAACAGCCGGACAACATTTAAAAAGACAATTCAACGACTATTACCGTACGCTATAACATAAGTATAACATATGCTAGGTCGATTAAGTAGTGTAAGTAAGCCTTTTAACAACGTAAGTAATTATATGACAAAAATAAGGCAGTAAGATATGTAAATCGATAGCGTACACCAATGTAGTGTGTTAGCATACATTAAGGTGCTTGCGTACGTAACATTGTGAGAGTAGCGTACGTTAACTATAGTATTCTATTAAATACATCAACCCTCTTTCATTTCCTCCATTCACCTTGTCTGAATTCTACACCCTTGAGAGCTCCCACAGTCCTATAAAATCCTTATGTGAGCCTTTCAACTTGTTCTTGGGGATCATAGGCACCTTGGATTTGTGTTCAAGCTTCCGACGTTAAGTTCTACCGATTATCAATTCGTCCATCAACGGTCAAATATTTGAATTCTGATTCAAATCTCATAGCGTACGTTAAGAACTATGTCTTATGTACATTAAGCTCTTGTTCATAGCCCACGTTGGTCTTTGCGCATTTCGTGCGTTAACTGCTCTATTTTAGCTGAAGTTCTTTGCTTTTCCGTCCAGCTCGTGCTTCTTCAACTCTTGTTGATTAATTGTTGTTTTTTATTATTTATCAACTTATCATCAAAACCTTTAATAAGAATGTGTGGAATAAAATATTCCAACAATCTATCCCTTTTTGATGATGACAAAACAACAATCCTTGATGGATTTTATACCTGAAAAATACAGTAAACAATATACAGATCAAAGTTTTCGACTTTGTCTGTTTCATAAGTTTTCTCCTCCCCATCATACCTTCTTCTTCTTCTCCCCATTTATTATTTTTTCCCCATTTCGTCTTCTCAATTTTCTCCCCCTTTTGTCATTAGCAAAAAGTACATTTAATTGATGAAAAATTATTATAAATGTATAAAACTCCCCCTTAATCTATTAACTCCCCTTGAGTTAAATACCAATTTATTTGAATAACTAATTTTGAATTTTGGGGATCCAACTGACTCTTGGTCGTTTTTCATTTGGAAAATAGACAATATTCGGTATTATGGTTCCCTTTGGAATCCATATTTTCTTTATTTTTATCGTTCGTTTTGGGGTTTTATAATTTGTAATGTGATGCCTGATTTTCAAGTATTTACGACAATTAGGTATTTTCAAATTTAAGGATTCATTTTTATCACTTGGTTTGAATCCTAATCCTTGTTTATTTAATGAAATTTTTTGAATCGATGCTAATTTTTCAAATTTGTCATCTCCACAGAAAAATTTGTTCGTTAAATCTTTAAGTTCGTTTTTAACTTTTAATAAATTATTTTTCAATTTATTCTCTTTTTCTAAATACAGAGAATGATCGTTTTCTATAAATCCCCCTTTTCTTCAATTTTGGAGATTTTATCTTCCAATAATTTATTTTTTAGTTTGAGGGATTTATTATCTTTTAGTGGATTTTGAAAATATGTATGTACTTGTTCAAAAGCATTAAAAAGTTCGCCGTGAGACGAGGTACTTACCTTACTTTCATTGTCGCTGTCGTCAAAAGAGCACCTTGCCATGAGTGTGAGATTATTTTGAATATTTTCATATTCATCTTCTTCGTCACTCTAGGTGGCTATTAGCACTTCCTTTTTAGAAGTCGAGCCACGATTACAAACCAAACCAAACCAAACATATCAGTATATCCCACACAGAGCAGGGTATGGGGAGAGTAAGATGTACGCAGACCATGCCCCTACTTTTTACGGTAGGGAGGCTGTTTCCGTGAAGACCCTCAGCTTAGTGCACAGCAAAGTATAGCGTGAAATATACAAAGAAGCATATGATACGAAAAAGCTCCAAAGCATACCTGAGCCCATGGCTTAATTCACATGAGCCTTACCTAATGGGACTTTGGCAACTGTACTCTGGATGCACGTTGCTCTAACAGAGGAGAGGTTGACTCTGCGCACAACCCCCTGTCAAAAACACACCACATGCAAAAGGCAGTAGGATAAAATAAACAATATAGGTAGAAGATGCAATGCTCTAGGTCAAAGCTAACCGAGACAACCCAACCCTGAGACTCTCAACTATAGCATCGATCCCTACACAGGAATCCACAACTCTGATCTGGCTCCTCCAAGAGCCCCTATCAACAGTCATGGTCTCGGAAAGGTTTAAGGCCTTCAAATCTAATCTCAGCTGCTCCTCCCACGTCCTCCTTGGGCTGCCTCTCCTCCTATCCCCGACAACCAATAAACTCTCGACCCTCCTCACCGGAGCAGAAGCCTGCCTCCTGCGGACGTGGCCAAACCATCTCAATCTCCCTTCCCTAACTTTCGCTGAAATGGGCGCCACTTCTAGCGCGTTCCTGAAAACCCCGTTAGAGATTCTATCCAGCATTTAGGACTTGCGACTTGAAGTCTTTTCTTCTTCGCTTTAATAAATTTTGATACTTGTTGATATTTTTGGCATGAAATGTCGATTCTTCATCATTATCATCAACTGGGATTTCTTCTTTATTTTCTAAATATCTCTTTAGATTTCAAATCTATAGATTTTTCTTTGAGCTTCGGTTTGGTATTTTGAGATTTTAACACGATCTCGTAGTTTATTAGCGAACCGACAAGAGATCTAAAATCAAGCGTGTTGAGATCTTTAGACTCCATGATAGCCGTGACCGTCCCGTACCATTCACAAGGTAGTGATAGTAATATTTTCTTCACATTTTCACTACTTGATAATGATTTTCCAAAGCAAGCTAGTCCATTTGCGATGACGGAAAAATTGGTCGAGCATGTTTGTTATGGACTCGTCATTCATCATCATCAATAGTTCATAGTCGTGGAGAAGCATATAGATCTTCATCTCCTTGACTTGATTCGTTCCTTCATGAGTTACCTCTAGCATTTTCTAAATTTATTTGGCACTATCACACGAGAAAATACGATTGTGTTCTTCCAGATTTAATGCACAATAAAGCAATTGAGTTGCTTTGGAATTATAATTGTCGTTTTTCCAATCCGCATCATCGTATTGTTCGAAGCTTCTCAGAGAGCCATCGACTTCTGTAGGAATTTTTGAACAAGTCATATAACCTTACAAAGTTCGATATCATAGGCTCGAATGAAGATTGACCTATTTTTCTTCCATGTCATGAAGTTTGATCCATCAAAAAATGGAGGTCGGTTTAAGGCGAGACCTTCGACTGGCGCAAAATGAAGCACCATTGGATCTTTTTCTCCTTGGATGTTAAGCTGACTATTAGAGATACCGCTTCGATACTAATTGTTGGGTTGGTACCGCCACTTGAAGTGGGGGTTAGATAGTACAGTTAAGAATATAGAATTCTTTTGATATTGCGGAAGCGATAAAGTGCAGAATGTAAATGACACAGCGATATATAGATGTTCGGCAATGTGCCTACATTCTCTCTCGTTATGTTTTTCTATAGATTCAAGATAAATCTTTCCACTTTGTCTTCGATCGGTCCAAGCTAAACCGTTACAATCTTGTCTTCAATCGGTCCAAGATAAACTGTTACAATCTTGTCTTTTTGTTGGTTCAAGATAAAACCATTTTCCTTTTCTATCAGACAAGGAAACAACCTTTATTGCTTTCTATCGGTACTAGAAAAATCTCATTTGGATTTAGTTTATGATTCTAACAATGTTGAATCCATGATCTTAATCAAATCTACAATCCTTTCTTTTCCCTTGTGTATGGTTGAGTGAATTAAATACTCGAACTCTTATCAATTAAGCTCGATTAAAACAACAATAATGAATATAATAATATCCGATGTATATAAACTTTTCTTGTTGTACTGAATCTTACCAAATGCATTGGTATTTATGTAATACCCGGTTGTAATTCAGTAATTATCATTCAGTATTTATCATTCAGTAATTTCACTCATTAATGACCATTTGTCACTCATATTCAATCATGGTATTCATCGTTCAGAGTAATTGTATCGTGTATCAATCATCGTTCATCACTAATCTAATTGGATTTTCGTGCCGTGTTTATCATCATTGTCATTTTCATTTTGGGCTGTGCGTGAGGAGTAGCGCACGCTACGTACTCTTTCTAGCACACGCTAATTGAGTACAGGTAGCGCACGCTACCACTCAGCATTAGCACACGCTAATGTTACCCTGGCTGCAGTCTATAAGGTACTGGACTGCAGGTGAGTTATAAGTAGCGCACGCTACGAGTGGTAAGTAGCGCGCGCTAGTGGGTTGTAGTATCGCACACTAATATTTGGTGTAGCGCGCGCTAAGGACGGATCAGGTTGAGTCCAGTGGTTACTGGACTGCACTGTATTAATTCATAGCGCACGCTATGAGTGGTTTTTAGTGTACGCAAACGGTGTTGTAGCGCACGTTACTTGTTGGTTGTAGCGCACGCTACCGAGATCAGATCAGAGGACAGAAGGTTCTGGACTTCAATACTGGACAACAGATATTTAGCTAGCGCACGCTAACAATTGGAGTTAACGCACGCTATTGGGATAGAGTTAGCGCACGCTACCAGGTTGTAGCGTACGCTAACGGGTCAGCCAGAGTTCACTGGAATGTTTATACAACTCGTTAGCGCACGCTAAATATCAGGTCATAGCGTGCGCTAATCTGGAGCAGTATAAATTGGACAGTTAGCCTGAGTTTCGTCATTTTCTCACTTCTCTTCGTTTTTGAGCGACGTCGGGCGATTTCGGGCGACTTGGAGTGTTCTCTTGGAGCTGCTATCATCTATCATCATCTTCAAGTCTTTGAGTTGGATTAATCATCATTTCATCATCTTCATCTCATCAAACCAAAGGTATTAATCTCTTGGATCTAGAATTTCAGATTTTTGGGTTTTTCCTTCTGATTTCTTCGTGTAAGCTTGGATTGTTGTTGGAATATATTAGATATGGATTATCTACCTTGGATAAATGTATTCCTATGGATTTAATGGCTATTTTGGGGACTTATATCAAGAACCCTTGGGGTTGACTTTGGATAATTTGGGGATTTCCGTTTGACGTTGTTGTAATCTTGAAATTGTGAATTCCTATGAGATTATTGATATCATTGAAAGTGTTTTGATGGTTTGAAATACTCATCGCGGAGTTGGTTTCGATATATTCGAGTTTGGATATTGTTGTATCGACGTTTGAGTCGGTTATGATCGTATTTGATTCGTGTAATGATCGAATTATTGGTAAATTGTGTTATTCAAGGTTGTTCGAGCGACCGGCATTTCATTTAGGACGTTGTTCGTGGACGGACATTCTTCATCGGTGTTGTGTAAGTTAATTCTTACCCGGTTAAAAGGATATTCATTCCTTTTGTTGTTGTTCATTCATAATCATACTCATTCATCATTGTATTGACCGTATTGAGACTTGTAATTGTCGAACAATCACTTCATTCACGAGGAACGACGGTTCCAATCATTTCATTGAGTTATCAATCACGTCACTATTATTTTCATCTCGGTGAGTCATGCTTGACCTTGTCGAATTATTATTCATTGAAATTCATTGTGGTCATTCTCGCTCATATGACCGTCTGGGTTCATATTGCGTGGCCGGGTGTGGCTGTGTGGAATTTTTAGTCGGGCACACGATGGTCATGTATTGGTTTCACCGATACATTGGACCGTGCACACGGTAACGCTTACCTCTGTGAGACTAATTAGGTACAAGGACGTGTGTGTCCGGTCATTCGTCTTGTACACTTGCACAGAACATTACGGGCGTACTATGATACTCCTCTTCAGCGTAATTCATAATTAAGGATATTTCATAACTTTAGTTATATCATGATTGTGTATTTTCAACCCTTGAGGATTGTTGTTCTGTGTAACTGACCCCGTTGGGGGATTTTGTTTTCAGGTCACGTCAAGGCAAAGGCACGGGAAGAGCATGTTGACGGCGAGGAGTCCCAGTGATACTAGTAGGGGGCCCCAGTCATTCCGCTTAATTCAGTCATTTCAGTCATTTTTATTTCTCTTCATTTGTATTTCCGCTGCAAATTCCGTTGAGACGTTTATTTATTCAGGGTGGTGTATTTTATCTTCATATAAAATATACTAGTATTCTGTTTTGTCCTGGTGTAATGTACTTAAGCTCCTCATCGGAGTATTTGGTAATATAATGTGGTTCGGTACTACAATTATATTATTTAATTCATCAGTTTTCATTCGCCTGGTGGGTCCCAGTCTGGGGTCCACGACACTGTAATATCCGCCTAGTTTGAGGTGTTACAGAGTTGGTATCGGAGAGTGGTTTTGAATACTACCCTCCAAGTCATGTCTCATTTGAAATCAACGTCATCGGACTAGTATCATTGGACTTTCGCATCACGTGTGACCTGTGCAAATGCCGAGCCAATCAGACCAAGAACTGTAAGATTTCTAATGCCATGGTATAATTTCTGGCAATAATCATTCATTCATAATTCATCAGTTAACAATCCTCAATCATCATTTTCATTTTGACCAGGACGGTCAGGTTAACTCTTTAATCACTCAATTCATTTCATTACTCGGTTGTTGATCTCGAAGATCATATCATTAATCTTGTTAATTTGTTCAAGATAATCATTTCAATAATTTCATCAGATAATCATGTCACCTCGGTTAATCATTCATGTAATCACTGTGTTAGAGCGTGTATGCTCATTTTCATCATCACATGTCATAATCATAACGTGATATTCATGCGGGGAATATAATCATCATGTGACTTTCCTACTTCAGTATGGAGAGAGCAAGAAGAGGACGCGGAGGACGAGGCCGTGGTGCGGGCCGAATCCCAAGAGCTCGTGTGAATACACGTGCGAATGCGAGAAATAATGCTAATTCATCGAGCAGCGACGCTGCCACTCATTCACCTGGACGTGATCATTCACTATCGGGGAGTCGTACCCGGGACACAGCTCAGTCAGAAGGTGTTCGGGTTGACCCACTCGCTTTTATGCAGGGCATGATGGCCCAAATGACGCAGATGGCACAACTTATGGAGACGATGCACAACTCAGTTAATCAAAATCAACAGGCTCCTCCGCCGCCACCTCAGAGGCAAGAGAGGAATGTGAGCAGTATCATCGGCGACATTTCTCGCCAAAGGCCACCTACTTTTGAAGGCTCATCTGAGCCGGCGAATATTGTTCATTGGCTAGAACACTTCGAGAAGCTATTTGCGATGGTAGAGTGTCCCGAAGGACACAAAGTTTCAGTTGCGGCTTACTATCTGGGTAAGAGCGCTCATTCTTGGTGGCTGTCGTTGAAGCCCACCGAAGGATCATGTACTTGCGAGCAGTTCAAGACTCTCATGATGGAGAGGTATTATCCGGCCCCACTCAGAGAGGCCAAGCTGTCAGAATTACTCACACCCGAACCCTCAGCAGACGAGGATGTTCTCGCCATTGCCGAGAAATTTCAGGAACTTCTCCCTTTCGCCTCATCCATCATTCATTCAGAGGCGGATAAAATCAAGTATTTCAGCAAGAGGCTGAAACCCCGTATGAGGCTTCAGTTGCTTAATCATAATTGCACTACGTTGGCCGAATTCATTGAGAAAGCTCTCACTTATGAGCTTACTGCTAAGGAAATTGCTAAGCAGCAACCTTCGTCTGCTAGCAAGAAATCGAAGAATCGTAATCAGTCTGAAGGCGGTCAGATAACCTTCAAGAAACCTCGTGCGGGCTCTTCTTTTTCTGAGCGACCTCCTGTGACGTCTAAACCCATGGAATCTCAGTCTCGAGCGGCCAGTTTGGCCATCACCTATTTTAACTGTGGGGATCTTGGTCATCTCAGTACCAAGTGTCCGAGGCAGACTATCACGTGTCATAATTGTGGGATTGCTGGGAATAAGGCCCGTTTTTGCCATAGGGACACCAAACCTACTTAGACGTCATCTCAGGCCCCTAAGCAGTCAGCCGTTCAGAATCAGGCCACTCAATCAGCGTCTTTTAAAATGACAGGAGCGACTAAAGGTGGAGCTTATAGCCAACAGACGGGAGCGTCCGGTGCCGGGACTAGCAAGCCCCGGATTTTTGAGATGAAGAAGACCGATGATCCAGAGGCCTGAATGATCTCAGGTACACTCGATATTCTATCTCAACCTGTGTGTACCCTTTTTGATACTGGTGCATCGCATTCATTCATTTCCGAGTCATGTTCGAGTAGACTGCGTCTCGGTAGTGCTACTAGTTGTGAGCCTTATGTCATTGGTCTACCTGATGGTAGACGAATTATCGGAAATCGTGAGATTCAGAATTGTCCGATTCAGCTTCATGGCCGTGTATGGCCAGCGGACCTAATCATGGTAGATTTTCCGAGAGATGACGTCATCTTGGGTATTGATTGGATGGATCGTCATAATGCCATCATTAGTGTCCGTAAGCGTATGGTCACTATCATTTCAGACGATGGGGTTGAATGTGTTTTTCAGGGAGGTAATCCCGGCTATTCTGGTAAGGTCATTAATTTGATGAAAGCAATAAATTACTCGATCGGGTGTGTTGGTTATTGGTGCTATATGACCAAAACCGAGAAATCATCAGTAATGTTGACGGATATTCCGGTAGTGAGGGAATATGCCGATGTTTTTCCAGACGATTTACCTGGTTTGCCTCCACAGATAGATGTGGAATTCACGATTGAGTTGGAGCCCGGTACATCCCCGATATCGAAGGCACCGTACCGGATGGCCCCGACCGAAATGCGGGAGTTGAAGAACCAACTCGAGGAGTTATTCGAGAAAGGTTATATCCCACCGAGTGCGTCCCCGTGGGGAGCACCAGTGTTGTTTGTCAAGAAGAAGGATGGTTCATTTCGCTTATGTATTGATTATCGGGAGTTGAACAGGGTGACAATCAAGAATAAGTATCCTTTACCCCGTATCGATGATCTTTTGGATCAACTTCAGGGAGCTTCAGTATTTTCCAAGATCGACTTAAGATCTGGATATCATCAGTTGCGGATTCGAGAGTCGGATATCGCGAGGACGACGTTTCGAACACGCTATGGTCATTATGAGTTTGTGGTTATGCCGTTTGGATTGACTAATGCACCTGCGGTATTCATGGAGTTAATGAATTGGGTTTTCATCGACTTTTTGGATCAGTTTGTTGTTTTCTTCATCGATGACATTTTGATTTATTCTGGTGACCGAGAGGAACACGAGTTTCACCTTCATCAAGTGCTCGACGTGTTGAGACGAGAACAACTTTATGGGAAGTTTTCCAAATGTGAGTTCTAGATGTCCGAAGTGACGTTTCTCGGACACGTAATTTCTTCAGACGGAGTTCGTGTCGATCCTTAGAAGACGGAGTCTATTCGAGTTTGGCTACCTCCGAAGAATGTTAAGGAAATCCGAAGTTTCCTCGGATTAGCGGGTTATTATCGGTGATTTGTGGAGGGATTTTCTAGAATCGCTCAACCCTTGACGAGCCTTTTACGGAAGGATAAGAAATACACGTGGTCCGACGCGTGTCAACGGAGTTTTGAGGAACTCAAGAGCCGGTTAATGTCAGCACCTGTACTTTCCTTGCCGCAGGGGACGAAAGGATTTATGGTTTATAGTGATGCATCCGGACAGGGTCTCGGATGTGTGCTTATGCAGAATGGAAAGGTTATTGCCTATGCTTCACTGTAATTGAGACCTTACGAGGTTAATTATCCAACACATGACCTGGAGCTAGCAGCCGTGGTGTTCGCTTTGAAGATTTGGCGTCATTATCTTTATGGCGTTACCTGTCAGATATTCACCGATCATAAGAGTTTAAAGTATATATTTACTCAGAAGGAGTTAAATATGCGACAGAGACGGTGGTTGGAATTAATCAAAGATTATGATATCGAGATCCTTTACCACCCGGGCAAGGCGAACATTGTCGCCGACGCCTTGAGTCGTAAGTCCGTTCAGGAGCAGATGCTTGCCCGTTTAACGATTCGAAGGAGCTTGGCGGGAATTCCTTAGACCGAGATCGAGTCTGTCTTCGTGAGTTCGAGACAGCTTTGTATGTTGAAGATCTCATCGTCACTTGAGGAGGCAATCAGAGAGAATCAGGGTTCAGACCCATCATTGTTACGCATCCGTGAGGATGTGGTTCAGGGGAAAGCCCCTGGATTCGTGGTCCACGAGGATGGACTTTTGAGATTTAAGAATCGGTTGTGCATACCGGCGAATGACGAGTTGAAAAACTCGATTTTGAAAAAAGCTCATGCTACCCCTTATTCTGTTCATCCGGGGTCTAGCAAGATGTACAAGGACTTGAAACAAAATTACTGGTGAAGTAATATGAAACGAGAAGTCGCAGAATTTGTTTCGAGATGCTTAACCTGTCAACAAGTTAAGATTGAACATCAGCGACCGGCGGGTATGCTGAAACCTCTCCCTATTCTAGAATGGAAGTGGGAAGACATTTCTATGGATTTCATCACGAGTTTGCCGACGAGTCGTCGTGGCATGAATACGATCTGGTAATTGTAGACCGCTTAACTAAATTAGCTCATTTTCTTGAGATTAAGGATACTTGGGGTCCCGAGAGACTTGCCCAGTTATTCATCAAAGAGATAGTGAGACTACACGGTACTCCTAAAAGTATCGTTTCCGATCGTGACGGACGGTTTGTGTCGCATTTTTGGAAATCAGTTCATCGTGCTATGGGAACTCAGCTTAATCTCAGTACCGCTTTTCATCCTCAGTCCAACGGACAATCAGAGAGAACCATTCAGACATTAGAGGACATGTTGAGGGCATGCGTCCTCGATTGGAAAGACGATTG
The DNA here is from genome assembly GCA_033398695.1 of Orobanche coerulescens. Lineage (NCBI taxonomy): Eukaryota > Viridiplantae > Streptophyta > Magnoliopsida > Lamiales > Orobanchaceae > Orobanche > Orobanche coerulescens. Next base: position 109,842,284 of record CM065815.1, on the reverse strand, counting down.
GGAAGACCAACTACCATTGATCAAATTCACGTATAATAATAGTTGGCATGCTTCGATTAAGATGGCACCTTAAGAGGCCTTGTACGGTCGTCGTTGTCGATCTCCTTTGTGTTGGGATGACCTATCAGAATCAATCGGCACCGAGCCCGATATGCTTATAGCCGCCCGTGAGAAGGTAGCTTTGATCAGGAGTCGTTTGTTGACCGCTCAGAGTCGACAGAAATCATATGCAGATAACCGTCGTCGACCATTAGAGTTTGAGGCAGGTGACCACGTGTTGGTCAAGGTATCCCCGAGTCGTAGTATCTTCCGTTTTGGGAAAAGGGGTAAGTTGAGTCCGAGATTCATTGGACCGTTTGAGATTCTGGATCGAGTAGGCGAGTTAGCTTACCGATTGGCTTTACCTCCGGCGTTGAGCCGAATTCATAATGTGTTTCACGTCTCTCAGTTGCGGAAGTATGTTGCCGACCCGAGTCACATACTTCAGTTCGACGAAATCGAGATCGCCGACGACCATTCATATGAGGAGCGTCCTATACGAGTTTTAGAGCGGCGAATCAAACAGTTGAGGAATAAGACGATTCCTTTGGTTAAAATTCAGTGGTCTAGACACGGAGTTGAAGAGGCTACTTGGGAACCGAGGATAGTATGCGGGAGAGTTATCCCGAGTTGTTTGACCCTTAGTTTCGGGGACGAAACTCTTTTAAGGGGGGTGTACGTAATACCCGGTTGGAATTCAGTAATTATCATTCAGTATTTATCATTCAGTAATTTCACTCATTAATGATCATTTGTCACTCATATTCAATCATGGTATTCATCGTTCAGAGTAATTGACCGTGTATCAATCGTCATTCATCACTATTCTAATTAGAGTTTCGTGCCGTGTTTATCATCATTGTCATTTTCATTGTGGGCTGTGCGTGAGGAGTAGCACATGCTACGTACTCTTTCTAGCGCGGGCTAATTGAGTACAGGTAGCGCACGCTACCACTCAGCATTAGCGCACGCTAATGTTACCCTGGCTGCAGTCCAGAAGGTACTGGACTGCAGGTGAGTTATAAGTAGCGCACGCTACGAGTGGTAAGTAGCGCGCGCTAGTGGGTTGTAGTAGCGCACGCTAATATTTGGTGTAGCGCGCGCTAAGGACGGATCAGGTTGAGTCCAATGGTTACTGGACTGCACTGGATTAATTCATAGCGCACGCTATGAGTGGTTTTTAGCATATGCAAACGGTGTAGTAGCGCACGCTACTTGTTGGTTGTAGCGCACGCTACCGAGATCAGATCAGAGGACAGGAGGTTCTGGACTTCAATACTGGACAGCAGATATTTAGCTAGCGCACGCTAACAATTGGAGTTAACGCACGCTATTGGGATAGAGTTAGCGCACGCTACCAGGTTGTAGCGTACGCTAACGGGTCAGCCAGAGTTCACTGGAATGTTCATACAACTCGTTAGCGCACGCTAAATAGCAGGTCATAGCGTGCGCTAATCTGGTTCAGTATAAATTGGACAGTTAGCCTGAGTTTCGTCATTTTCTCACTTCTCTTCGTTTTTGAGCGACGTCGGGCGATTTCGGGCGACTTGGAGTGTTCTCTTCGAGTTGCTATCATCTATCATCATCTTCAAGTCTTTGAGTTGGATTAATCATCATTTCATCATCTTCATCTTATCAAATCAAAGGTATTAATCTCTTGGATCTAGAATTTCGGATTTTTGGGTTTTTCCTTCCGATTTCTTCGTGTAAGCTTGGATTGTTGTTGGAATATATTAGATATGGATTATCTACCTTGGATAAATGTATTCCTACGGATTTAATGGCTATTTTGGGGACTTATATCAAGAACCCTTGGGGTTGACTTTGGATAATTTGGGGATTTCCGTTTGACGTTGTTGTAATCTTGAAATTGTGAATTCCTATGAGATTATTGATATCATTGAAAGTGTTTTGATGGTTTGAAATACTCATCATGGAGTTGGTTTCGATATATTCGAGTTTGGATATTGTTGTATCGACGTTTGAGTCGGTTATGATCGTATTTGATTCGTGTAATGATCGAATTATTGGAAAAATGTGTTATTCAAGGTTGTTCGAGCGACCGGCATTTCATTTAGGACGTTTTTCGTGGATGGACATTCTTAATCGGTGTTGTGTAAGTTTATTCTTATTCGGTTAAAAGGATATTCATTCCTTTTGTTGTTGTTCATTCATAATCATATTCATTCATCATTGTATTGACCGTATTGAGACTTGTAATTGTCGAACAATCACTTCATTCACGAGGAACGACGGTTCCAATCATTTCATTGAGTTATCAATCACGTCACTATTATTTTCATCTCGGTGAGTCATGCTTGACCTTGTCGAATTATTATTCATTGAAATTCATTGTGGTCATTCTCGCTCATATGACCGTCTGGGTTCATATTGCGTGGCTGGGTGTGGCTGTGTGGAATTTTTAGTCGGGCACACGATGGTCATGTATTGGGTTCACCGATACATTAGACCGTGCACACGGTAACGCTTACCTCTATGAGACTAATTAGGTACAAGGACGGGTGTGTCCGGTCATTCATCTTGTACACTTGCACAGAACATTACGGGCGTACTATGATACTCCTCTTCAACGTAATTCATAATTAAGGATATTTCATAACTTCAGTTATATCATGATTGTGTATTTTCAACCCTTGAGGATTGTTGTTCTGTGTAACTGACCCCGTTGGGGGATTTTGTTTTCAGGTCACGGCAAGGCAAAGGTACGGGAAGAGCATGTTGACGGCGAGGAGTCCCAGTGATAGTAGTAGGGGGGCCCAGTCATTCCGCTTAATTCATTCATTTCAATCATTTTTATTTCTCTTCATTTGTATTTCCGCTGCAAATTCCGTTGAGACGTTTATTGATTCAGGGTGGTGTATTTTATCTTCATATAAAATATACTAGTATTCTGTTTTGTCCTGGTGTAATGTACTTAAGCTCCTCATCGGAGTATTTGGTAATATAATGTGGTTCGGTACTACAATTATATTATTTAATTCATCAGTTTTCATTCGCCTGGTGGGTCCCAGTCGGGGGTCCACGGCACTGTAATATCCGCCTAGTTTGGGGTGTTACAATTTATAGGTTTGAGAGCCAAACTAGCCGTTGCTACATTAGACACCCAGCATAACATATCTTAAGAGATTTTGCGTATGTTAACTTCACTTGTTATGTACGTTATCTGTTGATCAATACAGTCCAGTAACTTATGTCTCTTACGTAGCGTACGTTAAGTTTTCTACGTAGCGTACATTATATGTAACCTCACATAGCCGTTAGATGACATACTCCATGATGTCACTTCGTCCATCAACGGTCCAATATTTGAATTTTAATACAATTTTATAGCGTACGTTAAGAACTATGTCTTATGTACGTTAGGCTCTTGTTCACAGCACATTGATCTTCATTCATTGCGTGCGTTAGCTGCTCTGTTTTAGCTCAAATTCTTTAATTTTCTGTCCAGTTTGTGCTTCTTCAAATGTTGTCGATTAATTGTAGTTTTCATTATTTATCAACTCATTATCAAAATCTTTAATACGAATTTGTGGATAAAATGTTCCAACAAATCGGAGTTTTAGTAAAGTTATGAATTAAACTTAGAAATCCAAATGAATACATTCCTTTGTATGACATTTTGGGATTCGTTCATCATGATTATGTTCTTGATAGAGGACCATCGAGTAGCTGAACCGTATGTATATAAGTTGATAATCACAGTTTGAGTATTGAATTGTTGACGACTTGAATGTAGTTGAATTTCAAAGACGTCGTCAAATCATCCCCGTTATTACCATTCAATTCTCATGATGTATGTTGAGAGTCCGACTAAGTGTTCGTCAGATTTTTGAACCATCAAAACTAGCCATACGTACGATGATTAACTTAATCAAAGCTTAGGAACATTTGATGATCGTGTGTTAGTTACGTATACGCAAGTTTGACTCTCTGTTATTTCAGTTGTATAAGGTTCGAGTTTTGGAATTGGTTGATCGAAGGGACGTCCTTCGAGTATGATGAACCCGAAGAGGTTATCACTCAATCATAGCTTAGGAACATCGTTTTGATTGTTGAACCATCAAAACCAGCCATACGTAGGATCATTGACTCAATCATAGCTTAGGAACATTAGATGCTTGTGTGTTAGTTAAGTACACGCAAGTTGAATTCTTTGCTATTTATTTTATATAAGGTTTTAGTTTTGCAAGTGGTTGATCGAAGGGACATCCTTAGATTGTGCTGGCATTCGTTGAAAGTACTTAATCTTTGTCATAATCCTATGGCAAGTACTTTAATTATATTTTCTGTATTAATGTCATTCATGTCGTTGTCGTTTGTCCACCACGTGTTGGTCCGACGAGATCATATTGGGATCTCTGCTAGCATGCACTAGATCATTGGATGGGTTTTCCACCATGTGTTGGTCCAACGGGATCATCTTGGGATCTTGGCAGTGAATGCTGGATCACAAATTACCATGTGTATGTTGAGATTGTCATGTTGTGTAATGCATTGTAGGTCTTCTCATAGGAGGAGCTTGTAAGTTGTTATTATTCTTTGTGAATTGACGAATAATCTTTTGTTGTATGATTATCGTACTTGTGCTAGCATCATTTTGCTAACTGTTTCAAGGGTGGGCATGTGTTTTATGTTCACGATCTAGAGGAGCAGGAGAACAACCACACAGGAAACATGATGACGAGGTGCACAGTGATTGTTAGTGGTCCGGAGAAGTAATTTCAATCTGTGTTCGTTTTAAATAAATACTCGAGCACACCGTTTAGTTGTTTAATTTTGATGATTATGTACTGATGAATTCTATTTAGTGTCCTCGTTTATTTTGAGAAACTCGATTTGTAATAATAAACTCATTGTTGGTATTTGATAAGTGTTTGTTTTGTACAATTAGCCTAGTAAATCTTTACATAAAGGCTATACGACGCTGTAGTAACCCTGAAAATCTCAGGGGTGTTACATAATATGGAATCAGAGCTAAGATTATGGATATCTTCGCAGTCGGGTCCAGATGTATCTTTTGATTGACCGTCAGCAAATAACATCACTATACCGCCTACATATTCATGCGACTCGTGGTTATAAGTTTCCTAAAACTTAATTATTATCCTTTAATATTATTGCTTTTTGCGATCATTAAACTCTAGAACGATATTGTTCCTCATATATTGAGTATGTATGCTTGCAGTATGTTGAGAGGAGTTTATGGACGTGGTCGCGGTCATGGACGCAGATGCGGGAATGTTGGAAGGGAAGCTTTACGCTCAGTTTCTGATTCTCTGTCGAATCAGGCTAATCTCAATTCTGGCGAACGACAGGGATCTGTCAACAATGATCAAGAGCAAACTATGGAGGCAAATGATCATCCTGATGTTCCAGATGTGCTTCATCGAGTGGTCAACCAGATGACCCAATTTGCTAAGTGGTGGACCGAATGCAAGTGGCGAGAGGTCTACAACCTGGAGAAGGATATCAAGGCATTACTAACTTAGGCTATCGTGGGGATAAGTGGCTTCAGAAAGTGTTGAAGATGCATCCACCAAATTTTGATGGTTTTTCTGAGGTACCTACATGGGATCACTGGCTGAAGGAATTAGAAAAAGTTTTTACAGGAATCAACTTCCCGAATGACCGAAAATTCCCCGTCGCCAAATATTTTATGATTGGAGAAGTGTATGAGTGGTGGGAGGCCATCCGACCTTCTGACCATGATGAAAATTGGGGAGAATTCAAGTTAATGATGGAAGCTCAGTACTGCGCTCGTCCAATTAGGGAGGCTAAAGCTTGAGAGTTCTTCTCTGCGCAACCTCTGCACTTACCCATGGCGCAAGTGATTAAGACCTTTAATCAGCAACTGACATTTATTAGACATATGTTCAGAACCGATGCAGAAAAGATGGTCCATTTTGACATGAGGATGAAACTGGAGATACAATGATACATGCCAGGATTTGAATGAACAACTCTTCATCAGTATCAAGATAAAGCCCTGGCCTATGAGATGAAAGAACTGGCAGTGGAGATGTTTTCTGTCCAAGAAACAGAAAGTCTCTGGTGGTTTTTCATAGCACAATAATAGTGGGCCCTATAAAGCCCAATCATCTTTTCACTCATCCAAGAGGCCCCCGCATCTATCCAGAGGCGGAAAGAGTTCCAGATCAGCTGCAACAGTTATAGATGCAGTGAGGAAATATTTTAACTGTGTCCGATCAGGACATTTCTGATGTGACTGCTCATTTCTGACGTGTTATGAATGTGAACAAGAAGGACACCGTGTGATGTTTTGCAGAGATGTTGCTAGATCTTTTGGGTCTCATCCTTCATAGCAGGACTAAAAAGAAATAAGTGTCAATCAAACTCAACAAAGTGGTTAGCTACACCAGAACTTTGGTCGAGGGAGAGGTAGATGCCAGTATGACAAGTAGGAAGCATCGAGTGCTGGGTTCGTTCCTACATGGATTTTTGAGATGAGGAGGACAAATGATCAGAGTATGATGGCTGCATCAGGTACGGTTCAGATGCTTTCTCAACCAGTTAATGTTTTATTCGATACATGAGCTACACATTCTTTCATACCACTATCTTGTGCAAATCATTTGAATTTTTTGTTCATAAATGTGAGCCTTATATTATGGGTTTACCAAGCGAGGAAAGGATTGTGAGAAATTTAGAAGCTAGAAATTATTCTATATCAATCGGAGGCAAGAATTAGCCTTCAAATTTGATCGTGGTAGATATTCATGGAGATGACCGGATTCTTCGAGACGATTGTCTTAACTGTTGCAGAGCTATTATGAAATACCATAATAGAAATATCTCGATGGTAGATGAGGACGGTTCTGAATATTTATTTGAAGGATGGAGAATAGGGAGATCAGGGAAAGTGATTAAAGCAATGAAGGCCATCAAATTGTTGAAACAGTGTTGTGCCAAATACTGGTGTTATGCAATGAAGAAAGACGAAGAGAGAGTAGAACTTTCATCGATTCCTATTGCAGAAGAATTTTCGGATGTTTCCCCTGATAAATTACCTGTATTACCCCCATAATGAGATATAGAGTTTACCATTGAGCTATAACCGAGAGCCACACCTATTTCCAAGGAGCCATATCGAATGGCACCCATCGAGTTGTTTGAGTTAAAGAAGCAACTTGAAGAGCTGTTGCACAAAGGTTATATCCAGCCAACGTTTCCCCCTGGGTTACACCAGTTTTATTTGTTCGAAATGATGATGGATCACTTCGGTTGTGCATTGACTATCGGGAGCTAAACATAGTGATGACAAGAATAAATACCTGTTGCCTTGGATTGATGATTTGTTCGACCAGTTGCAAGGAGCGACAGTGTTCTTGAAGATCGATTTGAGATCAGGATACCATCAATTGAGCATTGAAGAATTCAACATTCCGAAATCAGTATTTAGAACCCGCTATGGGCACTATGAATGTGTGGTAATGGTATTCGGTCTCACCAATGTGCCTGCTGTGTTTATGCAGTTAATAAATCGATTATTCATAGAGTACTTGGATAAATTCATAGTTGTTTTCATCGATGACATTTTAATCCTCATGTGGAAAATTTTCAAATTGTTTTGAACACGTTGAGGAACGATCAGTTGTATGCAAAGCTCTCTAAATGTGAATTCTGGCTAAAGTAAGTAATGTTCGTTGGTCATGAACTATCATCAGAAGGAGTTCGAATAGATCCACAGAAAGTCGAGGCAATCACACAGTGCGAGTCTCCTAATAATGTGAAAGAGGTCAGAAGTTCCTTAGGACTTGCTGGGTATTATCGCTGGTTTATACAGGGGTTTTCCAAGATCACCCGCCCACTTACTCAATTATTGCAGAAAACCCAAAAGTTTGAATGGAATGGGATGTGTGAAGTTAGTTTTGACAAACTCAAGAAGAGACTGACAACAACTCCAATCATAGCATTACCAGAGGGAATTGAAGGGTTCATAATTTAAAGTGATGCTTCAAATCAGGGTCTAGGTTGCGTACTAATGCAGAGTGATAGGGTAATCACCTACGCTTTAAGGCAGTTGAAACTGTACGAAGTCAATTACCCAATGCATGATTTGGAGTTAGCAGCTGCTGTTTTCGCCCTGAAAAATATTGCAACACTATTTGTACGGAACCCATTGCATCACAGATCATAAGAGTCTTAAATATATTTTTAGTCAAAAAGAGTTAAATGCACGACGGAGAAGATGGCTAGAATTAATTAAAGACTATGACTTGGAAATTCTTTATCACCTAGGAAAAGAGAATGTGGTAGCTAACGCACTGAGCCGCAAACTTGTTCTATTTGAATGTTAGAAACTCTCACGACCCAGTCCATAATTCGACAAGAGTTGATTTGTTGAGAAATTGAAGTTTGGTTACAAAGAGCCCAAGGGAAACTATGTATGATGGAACTAACTTCATCATTCACTGGTGAAATCAAATCTAAGCAATCAGATGACCATTTGATGATTCGATTACGTGATGAAGTAAGCAAGAGAAAGGCCCCGGGCTTTGTAATCTACAAAGATGGAGTTTTGAGATTCGAAATATATTTTGTGTCCCAGATGATGATGTCCTGAAGAAAACAATCATGAAAGAAGCCCATAATACACCTTATTCAATTAATCCAGTCATTAGTAAGATGTATAAGATATGAAGCAAACTTTTTGGTAAAGTAACATGAAGAAAGAAGTAGCGAAATATGTCTCGAAGTATTTAACTTGTCAACAAGTTAAAATCGAGCATCAGCAACCCGCCGGAATGAAGCTCCTTCCAATTCCTGAATGGAAGTGGGAGGACATATCGATGGACTTTATCACCAACATGCCGAAGACCAAAACTGGAATTAATATGATCTAGGTGATAGTTGATTGTTTAACCAAGTCGGCTCACTTTCTAGGTATCAAGGATACCTGGTGACCGGAGAGATTGGCTCGGATATTTATTATAGAAATAGTCCGATTGCATGGAACACCGAAGACCATTATTTTAGATCGAGATGGTCCTTTTATGTCTTATTTTTTGAAAACGATTCATAAGGATTTGGGAATCGAGTTGAGATTTAGCATGTCCTATCATCCTCAAATCGATGGACAATCCGAAAGGACCATCCAAATAGTAGAAGCCATGTTGAGAGCTTGTGCCCTAGATTTTTCAACTGATTGGGAAACCCACCCGCTGTTGATCACCTATAGTAATAACTGGCACGCTTCAACTAAAATGTCACCTTTCGAAGTATTGTATGGAAGAAGATTTAGATCACCGTTATGTTGGGACGAACTATCTGACGTAATCAGGATGGAACCAAAATTGATAATACAGACTCAGGAAAATATAGCCCTAATCCATGCAAGATTGTTGACCACCCAAAAATTGTATTATGCGGATGTGCGCCACTGCCCGTTAGAATTTGAAGTTGTGGACCATTTACTACTAAAAGTTTCTTCTACTCGGGGAATTTTTCATTTCGGGAGGAAGGAAAAGTTGAGTCTAAGATATATCGGGTCACTCAAGATTCTTGAAAGAGTTGGAGAATTGGCATACTGCCATTGATGAGTCATGTTCATAATATGATTCATGTATCACTGTTAAATAAATACATATCGGATACGAGTCATGTCATCGATTTTGGCGAGATCGAAGTGGATAATGACGACATGTATGAGGAGAAACCAATCAAGATACTCGAAAGTTAAATCAAGCAATTGAGGAATAAATCAACATAATTGGTTAAAGTTTAATGGTCACGACATGGAGTCGAAGAAGCAACATGGGAGACTGAAGGCAACATGCAGGCGAGATCCCCAGAGTTATTTATTTCTTAAGTTTAGAGAGAAAACTTCTTTTTAGAAGGGGAGTATGTAATACCCTGATATTAATTGTGTACTTTTATTCCTATTTGAGTCATGTGGTATACGATTATGGCTATAATTAATTGAAGTATGATTTTCCTTATCTGTATTCAAGTATTCATGATCGTATTGTCTGATAATTTATACTTCATGCATTATCTGCATCATATTAGCGTACGGTAACATAAAGACCTAGCGCACGCTAATTGTAATATCCGTGTATTTTAGTATTCGTATGTGTGTTGTTTCGGACGTATTTAGTTGAGAATTTATTCGTAATTTCCATGTTGAATTATGGTTATTTGGAACCGTGTGTTTTGACGATCGGAATTGGAATGTTTATGACCGGGTCTTGACTTTCTTGATTTGGAAGATCGCCACACCTATTCCTTCTACTCCGTAAATAGTCTCAAGCTTCCCGGCATTATAACATTGTCGACGTTTTGGAGTTGCTAGTTTTGTGATTTCCGGAGTATGTTTGTCTTGGCTGGAATGTCGAAGTAGTGACTCGAGAGTTATGGTCGTAAGATATGAATGTATTACCAAAAGGGGTTAATAGAATAAGAGTAGGTATTTCCGAATTGTGATTTGCACAAGGGCTGACTTCGGTCGATCACCATAAATTCCACAAAAATCCCAAAATTCTAAAATTTTTCATAATTGTAGATAATTGAGTTAGCTTTCTAATGGTTCAAACGGTGAGTCAATCGGAGTCCGGACGAAGGAGTTATGGTCGAAATAGCAGACCCTGGTGCAGTGACACGGCCGTGTCATTTGACGCGGGCGTGTCGAACTGTTACGGTTAAGCAAAAAGGTTCTGGACTGTGACATGACCCCTGACTCGACCGTGTCCTGTGACACGAGCAGAAGTGCAGAAATGCTGAAAAACCCATTTCGGGAGCTATATATAGCCTTTGGTCGATTTTTTTGGGCATTCTAGCACCTTCTCTTCATCCTCCACCTAGAATCCTTCATCTTAAACTCCAAAATCAAGCCATAAACATGTTCCAAACACTATAGAATCAAGATATCAAGTTCATTATTGAAGAATTATCCATCTGTTGGTTGAATTAAGGTATGTGGTTGAAGTTCTTCAAGTTATTTGAAAGAATTTTGGGGTTTGTTGGGAATTCTTGATTCAAGTTCGTTTTGGCTCTGGATTATGTTAGATTATGATATTGTAATCATGTTCCTTTGTTTTCCCTCAAAGTTTATGGATTAAATTCCGAGTTTTTAATCTGTTCTTGGGTTCGACCTTTGTCGCCTCCGTAGTGTTCGATTAAATGTCTCTAAGGGTAGAACTTAGGGTGAATTCTTCTGTTTCCATGGTGTTGTGTTTTTATTCGGTATCTCAATGTGTTAGGGTTGAATTGTTGAAGGAAGTTCGAACCGTACATCCATCCATTCGTTGTTTCCCGTGTCGTTCGAATTGAGGCAAGTACTTTGATTGTGTTTAATGTACTTCGTGTGAATATGTAAAAATGTGATTTGTGCCAATTGTTGATCGAATGTGTGTGAGCCGAGTAAAACCAGTGAGGGTCCCCTAGAGTCCGGTAGGTTGCGTTTCCCTACGGGTCACTCGGTTGGGCTATACAACCAGAGAGAGCCTGACGAGGTCTCTTGGGGAGCATATCTTGCGAGATGCGGGGCCAGTATACCTCGGGAGGTTGTTTTTTTGATGATGATTGTGATGTGGTATTCTGGAATATCTGTGATGGCACTGTGATTTCTGTGGTTTTGTTGATTATTCACTTGATGTACATATTCTAGAATCATTGTACTTGCACCGGCTTCTTGCTGACCCCTTCTGTGGTGGATATACTTTTGTGTATTCAGGTACAGGTCCAGTGGGAGGACTAGCACAGGGCGGACACGAGCTTGGTGGGCAGCATTGATATCGTGCATCATTTTGAGTTGGTGGTCATATGGTCATGGTCAAAGTCGTGTTTTGGTTTTGTACTCGTGTGGGTACTGTCTATGTTGTATGTTGTGTCAGATTTGATGGTTAATGATGTTATTGTACTCCCGTTTGGAGTGGTTGTGTTTTATGATCCTACGGGACAATTTGTTATTTGGTATTGTGGTGTACAACTTATCGAGTTGAATTTGGTTTCTTTTAACGGATGAATGTCCTAGTTTTGTTATCGTTTAATGTATTTTTTGTTGGTCTTAGCCTGGTAGATTCTCTAAAAAGAATCTACGGTGCTGTAATATCTATGTATATCACGGGGGTGTTACAGAATATGGTATCGGAGCTTAGGTTTATGGATACCTAGGCTGTTGGTGTTTTGGGTCTGTTAATGTCGAGTCGGTCTTTTGTTCATGATATCACTGGTTTGCTGCCACATCGTGCTATCTGTGCTGGGAATTCCCTCGGAGGTTAGTTATTTTTTTCTTTTAGGGAATAATTGTTGATGTGATTGGATAATCTGTTGTTGTAATCTTTCATCTCCTCAATCTTCCATTGTTGTTCAATTTGGGTGAATAACTTGTAATCTGAGACAGCTGTATTCGCATAATGGATGAATTCGACCGACAGATATATTTGAGGATATCGGGTATCAGATCGTCCTAATTTTAATATCAGGAATATCATATGAGAGCATTACTGGGATGAGGACACTGTTGGGACGACAAACAGAAGCAGTTATAAGAGGCTATTACGGAAGCCATAATGTGCGCTAAGTTGAGGATCTAGCGTATGTTAAGACGTCAGGTGTAGCGTGTGCTATATGTCATGCATAACGTACACTATTAGAGATATTGGTCAGGGTTCAGGAAATGGCCGACAAGTGGGTCCCGTGGTCGGCAACATCCGACATATGAGTGGTTAAGGCAAGTCAATATTGGAGCTAACGTACGCTATGGATGGATATTATGTACGTTAAATGGGTGAGTTACTGTAGCAAGTCAACGACTATATTAAGAACACTAAGGCATGGGCTTTGTGTACGTAAGCCATTGAATGAATTAAAAGCAATAGTCCCTGGACGGTTATTGCCTACGCTATCAAGGCCAGAACGCATACGTGAGGCATTGATCGCGAACGCTGGTGTTACATGTTGTATGTAAGGAAAGCAGACAGTGACCTCTGGATTAGTGATACGTACCCTATCAAGGTCAGATAACGTACGTAAGGAGTGTTACGTGTGCTAGGTTGTTCATATAACGTACGTAGTGACTAGAATTTATAAATATGTGGGATCTCCATCACCTTGGTATTTTGAGAAGTTCAACCTCGCTTTTTAGTTCTTCAATCCTTCGAGACTGATTTGCCTCTCCTGAATCGATTAAGGACTGGAGAGCATGGATTGGAGCAGGATATATGGAGTTAAAGTTGATTCTTGAGATGTTCATTGGTGTTGAACATTTTCTTAAGGTATGTCGAACCATTCTACACTTTAATTTTTTTTTTTGATCCTGATATTGTTATTGATGATTACATCTTGTAATGGTAGATTTTAGAAGTGCGGTGATGAATTTGAATATTTGACGGAAATCTGTGTTGAGGAAATGATGATATATGTATCTTGGATTATGTTGTTTTATTATGAGCATGATTATGGAATCGTGATGTCCTTCGTACATATCACCCTAAGAAGGAATATGTTAAAAGATATTAATGGTTTTCGATATAGTCTTGGATTTGATATTTAGAAATTAATATTATATTGATTATAGTGGTGGATTTCAGATGTTCTTGATGAAACACAAATCATGATATGAGGTTGAAACTAGAGTGATTGTGGTTAATCTTGGTATATGATTATTCATAATATTGAATTATTCGGATAGTTTGATTTGTCGAGGGTATCGGTATCAGCATTTTTCGATGGATTTACGAATATGAACAAAAAGAAACATTGTTAAATTCGTATTTGAGGTTAAAGTTGGAAGTGAGAATGTTGACACACATATTATTAGTTTGAATTGATTATTGGTATGATTATCGGATTTCAGACTTGTGTTGTTAAAATGAGTTCATGATTGATCGTAGTATTGTTGAACAATTAGGTTTGTTGGTTAGTTATACCGGTTGTTGATTATTATCAAACGGGCTGTTAATCGATTATGACATTAGATTGTGATAGTTGATCGATGACTATAACCGTTATGTTGAAATTGAGAGTGAAGAACTCGTGGATTGCCTTGGTCGGGATGGAGAGGCTCGTAGAGGAACACAGTGGGTTTGGTAACGGATTCGTGGCATCGTCGTCGAGGAAAGTTTATACTCGTTCAGTTCATAATACTTAATGAAGGGTTTCAGTTTCATTTCATTTATGATTCATATAACAGTGATATTGTGAATGTGAAATTACCGGTATATTGGTTTATATATTGTGCTTTGCTTTGTATTAAATCATAATGTATATGATTTAAATGTGTTTGGTGAAGTCAGAAATTTGAGTCATCTTTAGTTGGTGATATGTAATGTTGGATATCGAAGATAGTTATCGTGTCGACAATGATGTAGGGACGATGGTTTATGGTTGTTGATGGACTGTACCTCATTCGAGATTATTCGAGTAAGTTGTATATTCGTTCAAGGATGTTGTTCGTGGAAAGAATATTGTCTTCGACTTTGAGGTAATTTAAGTATTGTTCAGCTATGAAGATAATTATTATGTTAGGTTGTTATATATATTGTACGTTGAGGCTTCGTATATTGAGATTCGTATTGGTTGTTCGTTGAGGGATGTTGATCCCAGGACTATGGTTGGTATTAATGGTTGTGTCAGTTGTTTCATTGAGAGATGTTGATCCCAGAACTGTTGTCTGAGATTGTTGATCGTATGGATTATCCTTTGGGGATTGTGATCATAGGATGTTTGTTTTGGATATGGTCGGTCGTGTCGATCTTTCATTGTCTGTGTGTCTTTGTTCACTTTGGTGAGTCTTTTGATCCTTATTGGATATGTGATTCTTTGAGTTTCGTTGTCATGTTGCATCGTGACACATCTGGAGTGATATGCATTCTGATTGGTTATTGTGTAGGATTTTTAGGTGGGCACACTATGGTTATGTGTTTATATTTCCACATTGAATCGTGCACACGAGACGTAGTTCGTGAGGCTAATTAGGTACATGTCCCACGTATATCCTGGATTCTGTATACGGGGTGGACATGTGCACGGACACGGGTGTACTATGACTTCCATCTTTGAGCCATATTGTTTGGTCGTTCATCCTTCATTTATAGTTGGGTATGTTCGACGGTTTGCGGTAGGCTGTTCATACGCACGAGGGGTATGTTCGGTAGATGGTGTTATTTCTTTGAGATCCTTTATTGTTGATCGTTTGGAGTTCACCTTGTTGATGGTATTCTCGGTTATTGTTTATCCTTGTTGATTGTGTTGGAGTTTACCTCGTTGATGGTATTCTCGGTTATTGTTGATCTTTGTTGATCATTTGGAGATTACCTTGTTGATGGTATTCTCGGTTATTGTTTGGTCCTTTGTTGATCATTTAGAGTTTACCTTGTTGCTGGTATTCTCAGTTATTGGGGTTATCATGTCGATGATATTCTCGGTTGATGTATTGGTTGATCATTGTTATTGATCGTATGAGCATTCGGACTGTACGTCGATGTTTCGGGATTTATATTCATTGTTTTGTGGCAGTTGATCTACAGATATGTTGTATGTTATTGGTTTACCCAAATTGAGATTTAATTATGTAATCCGACGGATAGGATTTGACACGGATGCATTATTCTACACTTGTAAGTTATGATGATGTTTTGAGAATTCATGGTATTGTTTGAATACAGTGCAGACGGTAGTATTTGAGTTCATTCGTCAATTGAGAGTGTAATATGTGGATTGTGAGGAGGATTAAATTGTTATGGCTTTCCATGAGTTGGTAATATTATGATGGTACTCGGAGATGGAGCTAGTTGTAGTTGTGAAGAGGTGAGCTTTCCGGGTAATACTAGTTATGACATTTACTGCGAATCGAGTATTGTTGCTGAATGACTATTTTTCGCTGCAAATGTATTTCTAACTGTTTATTATAGCCGTTGCATGAGTATTAGTAAATGGCCCTTTTGATATTTTGCAACTCAAGTTATTTCAGAAAATCATTTTCTAAACGTATGTCAATACGTATGACGGTGGTTTAACATATACTCATAATTTTTTGGGTTCTGGCATTTTGGTTTTGTACTTTCAAATGATATTTTACGGCAGTTTTTCATAAATAAATTCAGTAAAGTATTTCGAATGTTTTTTAAGGATATTGCCATCAATTGTCTTTTGACATGCTTTAAACGATTTCGAAACAATTTTTTTGCCTTGTGGGTTCCGGCGAGGGGGTCTACGACGCTGTAGTATTCCCTGATAATTTTGGGAGTGATACAGAAACTGGTATGTTGGTATTGTGTTGAGACTTCATATAGGAGTCATATGTTAGTATCACCGGAGAACCTCAACTTCACGTACCCGTAAGTATATTGCTTTGGTTAGTCGCTTGTGATAACGATTGATTATTTTTGTGATGAGGTTGGAAATTTTTGGTTGAGATGTTGGTTGAAAAAGGATTGCAAGTTTCGGGACGAAACTTATTTTTAGGGGGTAAGGGTGTAATATCCGTGTATTTTAGTATTCGTGTGTGTGTTGTTTCAGACGTATTTAGTTGAGAATTTATTCGTAATTTCCATGTTGAATTATGGTTATTTGGAACCGTGTGTTTTGACTGAAGGCAGCATGCAGGCGAGATCCCCAGAGTTATTTATTTCTTAAGTTTAGAGACAAAACTTCTTTTTAGAAGGGGAGTATGTAATACCCTGATATTAATTGTGTATTTTTATTCCTATTTGAATCATGTGGTATACGATTATGGCTATAATTAATTGAAGTATGATTTTCCTTATCTGTATTCAAGTATTCATGATCGTATTGTCTGAAAATTTATACTCATTATCTGCATCATATTAGTGTACAGTAACATAAAGACCTAGCGCACGCTAATTGTAATATCCGTGTATTTTAGTATTCGCATGTGTGTTGTTTCGGACGTATTTAGTTGAGAATTTATTCGTAATTTCCATGTTGAATTATGGTTATTTGGAACCGTGTGTTTTGACGATCGGAATTAGAATGTTTATGGTTGGTAATTGTCAAGTTTTGTGATTTCCGGAGTATGTTTGTCTTGGCCGGAATGTCGAAGTAGTGACTCGAGACTTATGGCTGTAAGATATGAATGTATTACCAAAAGGGGTTAATAGAATAAGAGTAGGTATTTCCGAATTGTGATTTGCACAAGGGCTGACTTCGGTCGATCACCATAAATTCCACAAAAATCCAAAAATTCTACAATTTTACAAAATTGTAGATAATTGAGTTAGCTTTCTAATGGTTCAAACGGTGAGTCAATCGGAGTCCGGACGAAGGAGTTATGGTCGAAATAGCAGACCCTGGTGCAGTGACACGGCCGTGTCATTTGACGCGGGCGTGTCGAACTGTTACGGTTAAGCAAAAAGGTTCTGGACTGTGACACGACCCCTGACTCGACCGTGTCCTGTGACACGACCGGAAGTGCAGAAATTCTGAAAACCCCCTTTCGGGAGCTATATATAGCCTTTGGTCGATTTTTTTGGGCATTCTAGCACCTTCTCTTCATCCTCCACCTAGAATCCTTCATCTTAAACTCCAAAATCAAGCCATAAACATGTTCCAAACACTATAGAATCAATATATCAAGTTTATTATTGAAGAATTATCCATCTCTTGGTTGAATTAAGGTATGTGGTTGAAGTTCTTCAAGTTATTTGAAAGAATTTTGGGGTGTGTTGGGAATTCTTGATTCAAGTTCGTTTTGGCTTTGGATTATGTTAGATTATGATATTGTAATCATGTTCCTTTGTTTTCCCTCAAAGTTTATGGATTAAATTCCGAGTTTTTAATCCGTTCTTGGGTTCGACCTTTGTCGTCTCCGTAGTGTTCGATTAAATGTCTCTAACGGTAGAACTTAGGGTGAATTCTTCCGTTTCCATGGTGTTGTGTTTTGATTCGGTATCTCAATGTGTTAGGGTTGAATTCTTGAAGGAAGTTCGAACCGTACGTCCATCCATTAGTTGTTTCCCATGTCGTTCGAATTGAGGCAAGTACTTTGATTGTGTTTAATGTACTTCATGTGAATATATAAAAATGTGATTTGTGTCAATTGTTGATCGAGTGTGTGTGAGCCGAGTAAAACCAGTGAGGGTCCCCTGGGGTCCGGTAGGCTGCGTTTCCCTACGGATCACTTGGTTGGTCTATACAACCAGAGAGAGCCTGACGAGGTCTCTTGGGGTGCGTATCTTGCGAGATGCGGGGCCAATATAGCTCGGGAGGTTGTTTTTTTGATGATGATTGTGATGTGGTATTCCGGAATATCTGTGATGGCACTATGATTTCTGTGGTTTTGGTGATTATTCACTTGATGTACATATTCTAGAATCATTGTACTTGCACTGGCTTCTTGCTGACCCCTTCTGGGGTGGATATACTTTTGTGTATTCAGGTACAGGTCCAGTGGGAGGACTAGCACAGGGCGGACACGAGCTTGGTGGGCAGCATTGATATCGTGCATCATTTTGAGTTGGTGGTCATATGGTCATGGTCAAAGTCGTGTTTTGGTTTTGTACTCACGCGGGTACTGTCTATGTTGTATGTTGTGTCAGATTTGATGGTTAATGATGTTGTTGTACTCCCGTTGGGAGTGGTTGTGTTTTATGATCCTACGAGACAATTTGCTATTTGGTATTGTGGTGTACAACTTATCGAGTTGAATTTGGTTTCTTTTAACGGATGGATGTCCTCGTTTTGTTATCGTTTAATGTATTTTGTGTTGGTCTTAGCCTGGTAGATTCTCTAAAAAGAATCTACGGCGCTGTAATATCTCTGTATATCACGGGGGTGTTACACTAATGAGCACATCTAACGCACGTTAATGCTTTTACTTAGCGTATGTAAGGGGTGGTCTGGATCAGACAAGGCGTGGTCGGCGTGTGGATCCCGGGTGTCAGCCATCTTCCACAAGCAGCCGGACAACTTTTAAAAAAGACAAATCAACAACTATTGGCGTATGCCACAACATAAGTATAACATACGCTAAGTCGATTAAGTAGCGTACATAAGCCCTTTAACAACGTACATAATGATAGGATAGAAATGAGGTAGTAAACTACGTAAATCGATAGCGTACGCCAATGTAGTGTGTTAGCATACGTTAAGGTGCTTGCGTACGTAACATTTTATGACTAGCGTACGTTAAGGATAGTATTCCATTTAAAGACATCAACCCTCTTTCATTTCCTCTATTCACCTTGTATGAATTCTGCACCCTTGAGAGCTCCCCCAGCCCTATAAACTCCTTATATCACCCTCTCAACTTGGTTTTGAGGATCGTAGGCACCTTGGACTGGTGTTCAAGCTTCCGCCGTTATGTTCTATGAATTGTTTTGTCATTTCTCTCCATATAAGGTATGTTGTTGCTACTCCAGTCTTGAGTTCATGTTTCTAGGATTGTTATGAACAGATTTCTGAGATTATCAGACCTCATTGATGACTTAATAAACTGAACACCATGATTTAGGAGGTTTGAAATGATTAAACCTAGGTTATTCCCTTGTCAAGACATTTATATGGTGGCCTATGATTATGTTGAGTGGTATGATGAAGTTTTCAGTGATATTCATGTCTTCCTATTGATGATTTCGAAATACATGGGGATTAGGTGACTTGAAGTTGAAAATACTCATAATAGGTGAATGAAATGAGGAGAATAGAGGCCTTTACTATAAGTATAATCTTTGCCACTTTATAGAGAATCATATATTGAGTATCCTTCATATACCGATCATTGTTAGGAGATGAATGTGATGATGATAAATTTGTTGAACTATGAGAACTCTTGTAGAAGGATTTATCACAAAAAAGAATCAAAGTTTTAGTAAATTTATGAATTAAACTTAGAAACCCAAATGAATAAGTTCCTTTGTATGACGTTTTGGGATTCGTTCATCATGATCATGTTGTTTATAGAGGATTGACGAGTAGTTGAACCATATGTATATGAGTTTATTATCACGGTTTCAGTATTAAATTTTTGACGACTTGAATGTACTTGAATTTCATAGACGTTGTCAAATCATCCCCGATATTACCATTTAATTGTCATGATGTATGTTGGGAGTCCGACTAAGTGTTGATTGGATTGTTGAACCATCAAAACCAGCCATACATAGGATGATTAACTCAATCATAACTTAGGAACGTTAGATGCTCGTATGTTAGTTAGGTATATGCAAGTTGAACTCTTTGTTATTTCTTTTATCTAAGGTTCGAGTTTTGCAAGTGGTTGATCGAAGGGACGTCCTTCGAGTGTGTTGGCATTCGTCGAAAGTATTTAATCCTTGTCATCATCCTAAGTCAAATACTTTAATTATATTTTTCGTATTAATGTCATTCATGTCATCGTGCATATATGTGTCATTGTCATTTGTCCACTACGTGTTTTGTCCATCATCTTGGAATCTATGCTAGCATGCACTGGATCATTGGATGGGTTCTACACCACGTGTTGGTCCGACGGGATCATCTTGGGATCTAGGCAGTGAACACTGGATCACAGTTTACCATGTGTATGTTGAGATTGTCATGTTGTGTAATACATTGCAGGTCTTCTCGTATGGATCTTGTAAGTTGTTATTATTCTTCGTGAATTGTGGAATAATTGTAATGCCCATGATTTTGGTGTTCGGACATCTTGAATTATTTACCGTTAAGCGGATATGTGGTGCCTGTGTTTATGTGATCGTATGTCGTTGTCCGTTAGTGTTTCGTTGCATGTTGAATGATTGATGTTTTGTCGAGGAATATCATTGTTGTGCATTTGGACTGACTTTGTAAGATCACCACCGGCATTTATAAAGTGTAAAAATTATGAAACTTTACAGTGTTATATATCATCAAGTTACCTTTCCAATGGTGTAAACGGTGAGGCAATCGGGGTCCGGACGAAGGAGTTATGGTCGAAATAGCAAATACTATACAGTGAGCATATAGTGTATAATTAGCGCACGCTAAAAACATTTATTAGCGCGCGCTAACGAAGACTGGCAGATGGTTCTGGACTGATTTTTTCATCCGATAGCGCATGATACACATGCCTTAGCGCGCTCTAATTGTTGACAGTATACATAGGACTACAGAGGTCAAGTTTCGTCATTTCTTCCTCTCCTTTCTTCCTTCTGGCGATCTGTGCAATCTTGAGGGTGTGTAAGCATGGATTTTAGCCTGATATCATCATCCATCAACATCTTTGAGTTTCTAGTATGGATTTAACGACATCCCAACATCTTTCATCATTTTAATCAAGGTAAAATTCTTAGAAACCTAATTTTGGGTATTTAGGGTTTTGTTCTTGATTTTGATTTCAATCTATTTTTGATGAATCGGGTAGTGTTAAATGATGTTGTTAAACATGTTCTATGGATTGTATATCCATTTCCTTGATTCTTTCAACCCAATTGATGATTCGAGTGTTCTTGAGGAACCGTGAACATTTAGTGTTCGATTAAATGTCCATATTTGTTTTCCTTCATTGATTTGAGGCGTTTCCCATTAGTTTCTCATGGAAGTTGTAGGTGTTCGAGGTCTTCCATTCGGGCCGTGTTCGTCGGAGTTTTTGGTATTGATTATCGAGGCTAGTATCTTGCTCATACATTACACGTTCCGCAGAAATAGTAGTTGGCGACCAATTATGTGTGCTACTTGAATGCTTATAATGAATTTCCCAAAGAATCAGTATATTTTCAATAACGGTTTCTATAAAGACAATTCATGTGTTTTGTGAACAAAGGTGCTTTTCTGAATATATGTATTAGTGTGGTATGTTGGAATATGTTGTAGTCATATTACGTGGTTATAGTAGTCCTTTTTCGCTTGTCGAGGATTGCGTATTGATACGTGTACTCGTTTGGCAAATGTGAGATGTTGTGTGATATTTGTAACATCCCCGATATATTCAGGAATATTACAGCGCCGTAAATACTTTACATAAGGATTTACAAGGCTGAAGAATTGAAAAGACATTAACAGGTACCAACGAATGATAATAACGGAATTAAGATACAACAGTTTTGACCAAATACTGAAAATACGAATGTTCAACAGAAAATTATTAATACATCACCAAATTCAAATTCATCAAAAACGACTACGTACTCGAGTACTTATTGAAATAACCAACAAACAACAGACAAATAAATCCGCCCGGAACATCACTCTGCACCCTCGTCATCATGAAGCTCCAGTGGTTGTTTTCCCGCTCTCCTGGATCCTGAACATAAACAAAATGTTCACCCCCGAAGGGGTTAGCACAACGATGCTAGTATAAGTACCACAACATATTATGCAACGTCACACGCAGAATAATAATAACGTAAGTGATAAAATATCAAACGAGTCTTCTCCTGCGAGAAACTCATACATAACATACACAACTGATAATCACAACATGATATCATAATATACACATGGTAAGTCCGACGATCCAGCGTTCACTGCCTAGAACCCAGGATGATCGCGTCAGACCAACCCGTGGTGGAAAAACCTGTCCGATGATCCAGCGCACGCTAGCATAGATCCCCCGATGATCCCGTCGGACCAACACGAGGTGGACATACAACAAAGACATACATGCACGACAATATGTATAACATCAATACGTAAAACAAATAAGGTACTTGCCTCGATTCGAAGACAAGAACAATACTTCCACGAAAACGAAACACTCGAAGGTCGCCCCTTCAATCAATCACGTAACAAGCTCGAACCTTAACAAAAGAAATAATATAGAATTTATCTCACGTCGTACGAATGTCTAACAATCTGATTTACGGCAGAAAGTTCATAAAATGTAATCTGTCTAAACTACTTAGCTTACGCTAAATATTATACGTAGCGTGCGTTAAATCTGTTTGTTAGCGTACGCAAATTACGAAGCCTAGCTTACAGTAACTACGCACGGCCAGTACTACACTGATCATCCGACTGAATCGCCTGATGGATTAACGTACGATACGTACCGAACATAGCGTACGTTAACTCGTGCTCGATAGCGCACGTTAATCTACAAACCTTAGCGTGCGCTAACTGTGCATGGCAGTTCACTACTGGGCAGTAGACTGATCTCATCATGATCAAACCAATGAAATCTTCAGTGTTAATTCATGTTACCTCCATGAATATCATGTTCATACGATTATGAATGATCTTATGGATAACAACAACTTCGGATTCAAGAATATGCATACTATAATAAAACCATATTCCATTTCGATTACAATTCTTCATGCGATACTTCGGAAGGCCTAACGGTCGATATCAACACCTTTATATCAATCAAAACTATCATTTTTGTAGTTTGATTAACATCCCATCTTTACAAGATAAATCCTTCCATGATCAATCCCTTATATTCGTCTAACAATAATGATGTTAACGTCAAGTCCATGGTTGCTATGAAGACACCTACTAGATTCGGATTACCAATGATAGAAGCTACCTCTACTTGTCCATTGTAATAAGATTCGAATCATGATGTTCATAATCAAGGTACTTAAGGCATAATCATCTCAATATTCTAAACATGACGCGGTTTGGATAATTCACCCAAGAAACTCAATATTTTGCTAGCATGATCATCTTATTCTCCATAACACGAATCTAGAGTTGGAGATAGAATCAACATACCTTAATATGATGAAATCACTGAACCCCAAAGGTAGAATTTGACTACGGTTGGTTATCTGCCACTCCAAGGTGCTACTTCTCTTCAATGATCAATCACAATAAGTATCCAAGGAACAATGATCAACTGGATGTGTTATAAG
Source organism: Orobanche coerulescens (assembly GCA_033398695.1). Taxonomy (NCBI): domain Eukaryota; kingdom Viridiplantae; phylum Streptophyta; class Magnoliopsida; order Lamiales; family Orobanchaceae; genus Orobanche; species Orobanche coerulescens. Next base: position 109,818,489 of record CM065815.1, on the reverse strand, counting down.
TGTATCTAAGGAAGATGATATGCCCTATGGTCTCTCAAGAACGAAAGATAAATGATGGAAATAAGAAATAAAATGGAGTGATGGCCCATATATAAACTTTATGTTCATAGCCGATTAGCGCACGCTACCATGCATCCTTAGCGCGCGCTAATAAGAGTTGACTCCAAAATTGTCCAGGTTCATCCACGGGAATCTTATCCGGTCCTACGTCCGGCTGGCGCATGTGTTAGCCGCCTAGCTCAATAATTGATTACCTAGCGCACGCAAGTCCTACATTCATAGCGTGCGCTAGTAGTAGCCGATAGCGTGCGTTAAGCTACATTCTTAGCGTGCGCTATCACGAGTTTGCATGAGAAAATTTGCATGATGATATACTCATGTACGAAGATACCAATGTGAGAAATAACATACTCCAATTATCGAGATCATAAATCCGAATAATACAGGATTCGAATATAGATGAAATACACAATAATAAATCCGGATATTACAATATTAGTTGTGACTACTTTTTAAGGAGGTTGTGATGTTCGATGTTGTTTGGAAATTGTACTTCCTTGTTGTTGTGTGATTATTGTAAAGTGATGTGCCACTGGGTACGGTTTGTTGAACCTCTAGGATCCGTCCTTGCAAGTACGGATATGGCATGATCATAGGGTTATCCAAACCGGGTATGTCTGGTGGAGGCTCCGAGGTTCGTGTCTTGCTAGCCCGATGCTGGGATAACTTATGGTTGTGGTTTGGTTGTGTGACATACGTGTCATGGATTGTCCAAACCGGGTAGGTCTCATGGAGGCTCCGAGGTTCGTGGCTTGCTAGCCCGATGCCGGGATAACTATGAACGTATGTCATGGTTGTGGTTATTGTTACTGTTGTCATGGTGATATGTGATATTGTGTGGTTTCCAATTGGGTTATTCACTCGGGTATGTCTCTAGGAGGCTCTGAGGTTCGTGGCTTGCTAGCACGAGACGCGAATAATCTTTGGGAATATGTTGATATGGATGATTGGGTCGTGGACCCTGTGTTTTGTGATCGGAATCGTATGATTGGGTCATGGACCCCGTGTTTTGTTATCGGATTTATATTTTGGAAAATAATCTTTGGGCTATGTCCCTAAGTGGTTTTCATTAAGATGAGAATTTTTAAATTCTAGATGTTTTTAAAACTCCCAAGATCTTAAATTGTTTTGCAAGATGTACATTGATTTCATTCCTACCTTTTATGGTTCGAACGGTTTTAATAAAGTGAGTTATCTCGGAAAGTCTTTGTTATGCTACTGGTTAGATGTTATCGATTATTATGTTCTCGGGGGATGTTGTGTAGGGCTCGTATTTGCACTTTATATACTTGCACTAGCAAAATAGTGGAATTTTGCTAACCCCCGAGAAATCGGGGGGTGGATGTCTGTATTACGTCCAGGTACTTGCAGGTTTTTGGGGAGCTAATCACAGGATCGGTACGAAGGATGATGGAAGACAACAATACTAATCACATGAAGACTAGTACTTGGTACTGGTGGTCGTAATATATTTTATTTTCCGCAGTAGTGTTCTCCCGCTGTATGGGAGTGTTGTTGTATTTGGACCCCTATGCGAGTATGAGTTTTGAAAGAGAGATGTATATGAAGTTTATGTTGAAAGACCAGATCGGTCTAATGGTTCGTTATTTAGCCATGTCGGCAAGTAATGCGATGTCCTGTTTTTGTAATTAGCGTGGTAGATCCTCACAGAGAGGGTCTCCGGCGCTGTAATATTCCCGAGTGGATTGGGGGTGTTACAGAATATGGTATCAGAGCTTAGGTTGCTGAAACCTAGGCTGCCGCGTTGAGTCGTGTATTGTTGAGTCTTGTCTTGTCGGATAGTGTCTGACTAAGTCATGCCGCGATGCGTCGTCTGATATGTCGGTCGTGATTAGTATCAAGGTGCGGCCATCATCTTCGTGCGATCTATGGATGTAAGTCTCCCTACTATATGATGTGTGATTTTGTGTTATGAGGTGGAGTTTAAATGTCAAATGCGAATATGTGACCTATGCTTGTTTGATTCTCGAGTTATGCTGGGAGAAAGAGTGGTGCCTGTGTATATACCTTTGTATAAACCGTCTTTACAAGAGTAATAACTTTGGAATCTTAAGGTTTTGAACGTTTTTGGGAATTCACATAAATTTTATTTTAAAACGTCCTCCAAGGGAGGAAAACTTTTGATTTTCGTATGATGACCTCAAGGCCGAAAATTTTTAAGAATTCAAACTATTGATATTTCATTTTCGTTTTGTACTATAATTTTTCGAAATATGATTTTTAAACTCAAATGAGGTCTACCAGAATTACTGATAAGTGTCAGTTTTGTACACTTATCCATGGTTTGTATCGATAAAATTCACCCATAATTGAGCTAGTCTACTCGTTTTTTGCTTTTAATTAATTAGTTTTAATAATTTTATTTTTATCGGATGATGATCAGATTAAATAACTGATTTACTCAAGAAATAACATGTTTATTAAATATTATCTTTGTTGAAATTTTGATATATTCATGTTGTAGGGCTTTCCGAGACGAATTCGGCAGTCTTTCCAGATTCAAAATCAGAGTTATATATCAAAAGTTATCATCCGAAGAAGATTTGGGGCAAAAATGCAAAGTCTGAGAAATTCTGGGCTGAAAACATAACTTTCAAAGAAACCAGTGAACAAATTTACGAAGCCAAGTTACGGCCGTAACTACAGAATGTTACGGCCGTAAGTCATCCAAGTTATGGCCGTAACTCCTTAATGTTACGGCCGTAACTCTTGACAGATTGTTATGATTTGTCTAATTTTTTATACTTTTTGTGTATTATTGAGGGGATGGCTGGCATTGATCCAATCTATTGTAATAATTTTGGAGTTTTGGAGCTATTAGATGACTTTAGGTATATAAATAGACCCCTTAGATCTTTCATCATTCATCATTCATCATATAATTTTCCATTTTTTGTAAACTTTTCTTTTTGTGTGAAGAACACACTTGTGTCCTTGAGTGATTCGCTTGAGTGTGGTATAGCTTATGTTGCTCAGAGACTTTATTTCTTATTTCTCCTTTATCTACTAAGGGAGTGATGATCAATTCTTTCTCTTGATTCAACTAATAATGACCACCAAGTCTTGTATTATGTATAATAAACCCTTCATGGGCTAAGTTACCTTTAGTTAGGATTATAAACAAGGTTAGTCATGTTATTTATGTTTGTATAAAAGATCTATTGTGAATTACTTATTATTGTGTGTGATTTCCATTGTTTTAACAATCTTTATTTATTTGGCCAATAAATGACGATATTTATGGTCTTCATATGTTTCGAAAGAAAATATATTTGATTAGATCAAATGATTTTCACTCTAAGTTGTTCTAGGGGATAGAAATATACCTCTAGTCCTTAGATGATTCTTTGAGTTATTTTCATAAATCCTAATGCTATGTATTGAAGCCAATCAACATAGAAATATAGTGGATTGATTCAATATGTAAGGGGCGTTTTATAGTTCGAAAGAGAAACCGTCTTTTTAAGGAAAATCGAATCTACACAACATAATAAGTAAATTCATCTTATGATCTCCTATACATCTTTTATAAATAATGACGAACTAAGTTTATAATCCCAACTATTTCATTTTATCGTTAATCAATCTATTATTATTGCTATCTTTTTATTTCCTTATAAGTTTAGAACTATTATTGTATTATCTTTGCAATTATTAAACCAAACTCTTTAATTGTGTGTTTCACTTATCTTGGTATCTATAAAAATAGACTAATAGTGTATAATTCAAACCAAACTTCCTTGTGGGATCGATAAACCGGACTCAGAAAGTCCACTTTACTACTTGATACGATATCGTGCACTTGCGATAGTTACACTAACAACGTGTCAAGTTTTTGGCGCCGTTGCCGGGGAAGTATAAGTTAAATTTGAAATCTTACATTGTAAACTATTTTTATAGGTACAAATTTCTCGACATTGTAACTTAGTACTCAATTGTGTTTGTCCGGTCAAGTGGCGGATAACGGTACTCCGTGACTATTAAAGTCGGATTTTTCAGTTTCCCACAACAACTGATATTTGTAAATATTTCCTCCATTTATTTTCATTTTTTTTTATTATGGAAGAAACATTGTATAAATTGAAAAAAGATTTCCCTTTCTAAGCAAAAATGCAATTTTAAAAATCTACAAGGCAAGGCTTGAAAGGATGAGGTTGCTTATGAATAAAAGCATACCTTTTGACATAAGATTCATAATTGAAGCCAAATTAAGAATAGAGGGTGAATTCACAGAAACACCGACTAGATTTTTACCAGGGCTTGGAAAAATTTCAAATGCGAATAAACGATGAGCAAAGATGATAGCCGTTTGTTATAAATGTGCTAGATGAAACTGTAATTTAAAATGTCGATCTTTAGGAATTCCATCTACAAACAGAGAAGTTAAAATTCAGTTCATTAAGGATGGCCTGAATAAAGAGAATTTAGATAATATCGAAATTTCTCTTGACACGCATCCTAGTGGACTCGTACATTACGGAATTCGATGTTTGTGGAATAAATTCCAACCAGAATATGAACAACGTCTTGGGAATCTGACGTTAAAAGACCCTGTTTGCCAATTTGTAATAAAATTGGATGGGAAGCTTCTCCCCGACTCATAGAAGGCGTTTAGGCCGTTTCTGAATGTAAAATCAGAAGAAGATTTGAGCCACAATCACAACTACTGTACATACGCGTAAGTATCTTTTATTTTTGTCGTGTGATGAGATTTTCTGAATAAAAAAATGTGATACGAGATAAATGCTTTCATTATTCTATTGAGTAGTTGAAGCGCAATCAAACGCAATCACAAACTTGTTAAACAATTTTTACCTTCTTTTTCTTCTATTAATAAACATTGTGCTTGTTTCTTTCATTCATCCCTCAAACTTTCACTTTTCTCTGTTTCTCTCTAAATAATTTCTTTTCAAAAATGGAGTCATCATCTTCAACATAAAAATTTAGCATAGTCTGCATTTTTGGTGGAGCTAGTTATGGAATAGAGGCATGCTTTACTGAAGCAGCCCACAACTTGGGTCGTACCTTAGGAGAAAAATGCATTCATGTAGTTTACGGAGGAGGAAGTCTAGGACTAATGGGACGAGCTGCTGCTTCTTCCTATATGGAAGGAGTAAGAGTGTTGGGAATAATTCCAAAACCTCTGGCTGAAAGTAAAATCACCGGGTCAACTATTGGAGATGAGTTTAAATCTGTAAATATGCAAGATCGCATAACTCACATGATAAATAATTCTGGCGCCTTTATCACCCTTCCCGGTGGTTTTGGCACCCTTGAGGAACTTTTTCATGTGGTTACCAGAGCCGACTAAATGTTCATCAAAACCAATAGTGCCTTAATGTCAATGGTTTCTTTGATGGTTTACTATCTTTCATCGACTACTCTGCTGAAAAGGGTTTTATTTCCGAGTGTGCTAAACGAATCATAGTCGTTGCAACAACACTAGAAGAACTAATCAAAAAACTCAATGAATTTTTTCCTCAACCAGATCCAGCTCTAGCTAAAATTGTCTGGATGGATGATTTTACCATGAGAAAATGAAAAGTGGATTCATTCCTCTCCCTTTGATATCCCATTTCGGACCTCTTTTATTTTTACTTTCTGTCGTGTGTAATAATCGTGGTAAATGGTGGCAGCTTAAGGAGTTTCTTCTTGATCTCTTAACGTGCATCTATTCGCGATTTATGTATTGTTATTTTATTACTGTAATTTTTATTGTGTGTTTTTTATAATAGCATTGATGGCAGCGTAAGGCGACTCTTCGGACTTTCTTGATGCGCATCTTAAAAATTGTGTTATACTTCCGAGTATATTTTATTTTCTTTTGTTGTGTGCCTCGTATATTTATTCTCTTGCAGATTCTAAAAGGCGTTAACTCAAACATCAACTTTCTTAACAGGGAGTATTCTGCTTTTTCTGCATTGCTTTTTATTTTATTTTATTTTTAAAAACTGAGGACAATTTTATTTTCAAGTTTGGGGGTGGTTGGTTTTATTATTTTGGTGTGTTGTAATTTTGGTGTGTTTTGATTGATTTGGTTATTTGCCTTAATTTTTTTATTATATATATATATATATTTATAGTATTTTGATTTATGAGATTTCTAGATCTGGCCATAACACCAATAAATTAGCTATATACAAGCTTCTAAAATCGTTTTAACCGGTAAAAAATTGTATATTCCAAAATTTTTTGAGCCTTAATCTCTTTCCAAGCCTTGTAATTATCATATAAAATCGAGTCATTCATTACCTTGAGAAAAGAAGAATCAATCGGTTGATGAAAAATAGAACTGAAATTTACTTAATTTGTGGAGTTTTTGATTTTTCATGCTTAAACTAAAAAATGAATTTCTGCAAAAATTCTATTCCCTAAAAAAAAAGGAGTCATTGGTGAAAAGAGCTACACGTTAGCTGTAATATCCGCAATTTCGGATTTCCGGTAATTTCTTTTTTTCGGCGGAGGTCCGTTTTGATGACTCGCCCATGACCGTTTTGTCATTCTGAGAATGATTAATTCTACACTTTTCGTCATCCGAGTTCATTTCGATGTCGTTTTGTTGAGTTCCGTGCTTTTTAGCGACTTTTCCGCACTTGAGCTCGATTCCTGCGAATCGCGTTCGAAACTGCTGTTTCGAGTTTCCCGTAAGTCCGTTTAACTTTGTTAGACGTGTTGTGAACTTCGGTTTGGTTATTCGATCACGTATCGTGATTTTCGGACGTTTTGGGCCATTTTCGTAATTTCCCAATGTTTGGGGTAATTACCTTCCGTTGCCGAATTTCGAGCCTTCAGGTGGTCGGAATCGTGTGTTCTCTTAGCGCTTGGATTCGTCTTTTCGAGTACTTCGTAACCGTATCTTCGATTCATATTCAGGTTCGGGTTTCGGGGTCGTCCGGGCCGTCGGAAGTGGCCACGGCCGAGACACGGACGCAGCAGGTACTCGTCTGGCGATTACTGGCCGTAAGGTGCGATTCTGGCCGTAAGTGATTAGCGTGCATGGCACGATGAATGCGATTCTGGCCGTAAGGGCCGAGAGTTACGGCCGTAAGGTGCCGTGCAACTTCTGACGAATGTCGATTCTGGCCGTAAGGGCGAGAGTTCTGGCCGTAAGGTGCTGTGCAACTTAGGACGAATGCGATTCTGGCCGTAAGGACCTGCCGGGTACTGCCGTAAGTGCCGAGTTACGGCCGTAAGGCCCGGCCGGTTACGACCGTAAGTGATCGGCCATGGTCGGCTATTTAAAGGCCTGAACATGGATCTCTCGGCCATTTTCCATTTTTCCTTCGTTTTTCGCGACCCGTCGACGGAATTTGAGGGTTTTTGATCGGGAACATCATAGAACATCATTTTTGGAAGGCTTGTGTTGATTATAACATCATCTTCCACCCGGATCGAAGGTAAGAACACCTAAACTTTTGGATTTTGGATGTTCTTGGGGTTTCTTGGTGTTTTGGCCGATTTGCTTTGTTTTGATTTAGATTGTTGATGAACTTGATTGTAAACTCGTAATCATTCAATACCCTTGAAGTTTTGTCGAACGAATTTGAGTATTTCTTTGAATAATCCATTGAATTGGACTACGCCTTCAAAGTGCCCGATAAAATACTTCAATGGGTAGAACTTGGGAAGTTCCATACGTTTTCGTGGAATTGTGATTGAATTGATATCGTTGTGACTTAGGAACGAATTCTTGTGAAGAACTCGAGTCGGAACCCTTCCGTTCGTTGCCTTCTTTGGGGTCCGAGCTTCCCGGTCGAACCATGTTCTTCGGAGCGTTCGGTAGCGGTTAGTAAGGCAAGTATCTTATTATACGACTTGTATCTTGCGACTAGTAATCACGTATGAGATTTATGATGATTTTGCTTGCCTTCGTAAATATGTTCTGTTTGAGTTGGTTGTGTTTTCCGCAATTTGAAGGCTTTGTGATAATAGTGTTATATTGGTATACGTGTTAGGCGTTGTGCCATTTGTGCAGGATTGCGATGTACATATGAGATGGTTGTACACGTGGTTGTGCAATGTATTGTGTACTGAATGTGTGTTATGTTGGTTAAGTGTCGTTGATTAATGATTGTTGTTGCGAGTGTTGAGGTTGTGTTATGTGCGTGCAATGCACGATTTTGTGGTGATCAATGTGATTGATTAATTGTGCTCATTGTTGTATGTAATGTGAATGTGAATGCGAATATGTGTGTGACCGCTAAGTTCACTCGTGTTGGTTCGACGGGACCTACGAGGATTCGTGGCAGTGGACTACGGGGTCAGAACTTAGTGAGGTACTGAGGTCCAATCGTGCTGGTCTGACGAGGCCTACGATAACGCATGGCAGTGGACCATGAGTTTTGGACACAGTTCGTCCAACCGGGTGAGCTCGATGGGGCTTACGGTGACACGTGGCAGTGGACTATGGTGTCAGGACTGTGTGTGTGATTGTTGTGATTGATATAGTCCGTGCGGGTTGTTACGCCTACGGAGACACGTGACAGTGGATCACGGTGTCAGAATTGGTTATGTCTGGTTTATAGTCCGTGTAGGTTGTTGAACCTACGGAGACACGTGACAGTGGATCACGGTGTCGGAATTGATTATGTTTGTTTAGTTGTGCGTGATGTAGTCTGTGCCGGTTGTTGAACCTACGGAGACACGTGACAGTGGATCACGGTGTCATGAGCATGATACTTTTCAAATCAAAGTTTTTAAAGGAAAAGTTTTATGAAAATGAATGTTGGACCGAGTCCTAAGCTTGAATAAATGTTTCCCGTATTGTAAACTGCTGAGTTATGATACAAGATTTGGGTTAAGGCCCTAAAGTTTTTTTTCGAAAGGTTTTGAGAATCAGGACTTGAGGCCTTAAAGGTTTTGAAAATCTAAAAATTCCCGAGATGATAATCTTATTTTTGAATGCTTCATAGCTTATCTTCTCTTGTGAAAACCTCCCGGGAATATTTTGATACTTGATTATTATATTGGATTCACGATTATTATTTGCTTGTTACATTTCGTATGATTTGATACTTGCACTAGTAAAATAGTGGAGTTTTACTAACCCCCGAGTAATCAGGGGGTGGATGTCTATTTTGCGTCCAGGTACATGCAGATTTAGGGGAGCAGTCACAGGATTGGCACAAGAGGATGACGAACTGTGATACTAATCATGAGTTGAGAGTTGTTTTGGTTTTTGTTGTGTTGTCAGAGTTGATTTTAGTCTTCCGTTGTATTGTATTTCGACCCCTGTGTGGGTAATGTATATTAGTCAGTTTTGTCGATTGGGTTGTGTGACATCATCGATCTGTGTATTCACCTGTAAGTGACCATATCGGTCTGTATCATTTTATTGTTTGACCCTGGCTGGGCAAGCATTTGGTTGTTTATGGATGTTTAGCCTGGTAGATCCTTGTTGAAAGGGTCTTCTGTAATATCCGCATTTTTCTTTCCCTTGTATTTTTATTTTCGATGTGTTTCTCGGTTGTAGTGACCCTCGTGTATCTTTCAGTGTATTTTTTCAGTCACCTGTTGATATGATTCTCGTTATTGTTGTGCGGAACCGCTGTTGCGGGGTTGCCGTGGATCCATCTATGTTTTAATGCGTCTTGAGATGTTCCGTTTGACGTTTCATTCATATTCCGGTGTTTTGGACCGTTCATATTTCATACCTAGCACACGCTATCTTTTCTGCATAGCGCACGCTAGAGGTCCCTTAGTAGCGCACGCTACGTTTGTTTCGTAGCACGCGCTAGCGAGTTATCCCTGGGGGTGTCACTTCTGTTCCCAGCCCTCTGGACTATCGGATTAGCGTACGCTACTTTGTCTAGCGCACGCTAATGTTGGGGGACTAGCGCACGTTAAGTTGTCCAATAGCGTGCGCTAGCGTGACTGTCCAGTACTGGACAGTTTGCTACTGAACTCGGTCAGGTGCCCAGGTAGCGCACGCTACGTTTGTACGTTAGCGCGTGCTAACAGGTCAGGTGAGTATTGGGCAGTTAACTTTTGGACTCGGCTGATGTCCAGGTAGCACACACTATTGCTCGATAGCGCGCGCTACCGGGAGGTTATTAGCGCACGCTACATTTCGAGTAGCGCACGCTAACGGCCAGAAATCTGGTTACTGGACTGGGACGCTAACTGTATGGGCTGGAGTTTCGTCCCGTTAGCGTACGCTAACTTTGGGGGATTAGCGCGCGCTAACACTCCCTGGCTATATAAACCAGGGAGTTGACCCAGATGAGCATATCATTTTCATTTGTTCTCCTCCCCGCGGCGTAGAGCTTCTCCAGGCGAATTTCGAGTGATCTCTTCCTCTGATTATTTCAGGCATCCCCTACCTTGAGTTTTTGAAGTATATTAACAACACCTACTTGTGTTCTTCATTCTCAACCCAAGGTAAATCTCTTAAAACCCTACTTTCGGGAGATTTTGGGATTTTGGGATTTTCGTCCGATTCATTCCGTTTTGTTGATGGATTCATGATGAATATGATTAATCTTGATGGTATTCTTAGTTTCCCTACGAATTCATGGTATATTTCGTGGTTTTTACGGAATCGAGAGGGTTTGGTTGTGGTCCTCCCTCGTTGTTATTTTTGTATGAATATACATGAATCGCAGGCGGGTTTTCGAGTGTATTCCATTTCCGTATTCGTCTAGAGTTGGTTGTAATTATGTTCTTCGAATCGTTAGGTTCGGTTCCGTTGATTCCTAGCATTTGTCGGTGATTATCCTTTCCGTTCGTTGCGTCATCAATTATTCAAGGCAAGTATTTTTGGAAACCTTTATGCTTAACATGAAATTGTAATGTATTTTGTGCGTGATTTGCTCACCTCGGGATGGTCCGACGGGATCACGGAGGGACTCCAAAGGGTTGAGTCCTGGATTCATGAGTTTGTTTAGCTAGCCAGCTAGGGAGGGTCCTTAGAGGCCTCGGGCGGGATCAATGGTATTACCCTGTTCCCAAGGCAAATTGTTTGACTGTTTGTTTCCGGAAAAGACATGTCTGGTTTTGGCTTTTTAAATTGATATTGGTGCATGTACTAGGAAATGTGTAAGCGATTGGTTTGCCTTGATTACTTGTACTAGCGTAATTGCTAACCCCTTTGGGGACCCGTTTTGGGGAAATTCTAGTTATGGATTTTAGGTTATGATTATCCGGACGAGCGAGCATCGGGACAGTACGAGGATGTTGGCCAGGGTCGTTGACATGTGCATTTGGGTCTTCTTATTTCTTTTGTCTATTTCGATATGGTTGTTCCCACAGTTATAAACTTATAGATTGTACTCGCGAGTACGTAGGCTTTTCATTTCAAACTCCGTATTGTATTACTTTAAACTGTTACATTGTCGGATGATGCTTATTTCGCCGGTTGCTCCGGGCGTATCTTTATATGTCATATCGTTTAAATGTGTGTCCTCGCTAACCGAGATGGTTAGTCGAGTGGTGTTTTCTTGTTGTAGCCTGGTGGGTCCCATGTACGGGTCCATGGCGCTGTAATACACTCCGAATATCTCGGGGTGTTACAGAAAATGGTATCGGAGCTCTAGGTTTATGGATACCTAGGCTTGTCGGTTACTTGGGTCTAGTCGTGTTCTATTTTGCACATTGTCACATCGCTGCCGGCATCTCAGTACTTCCAGTGTTCGTAAGTTTCCTTACTCGATTCTTTACTTTCTCGTACTGTATTCCGTTTCTTGAACTGTGGTTATTCTCCCTCTTTTGCTTATCATCGTAGTTGCTTTTTCCTCCCTTACTCATCCTCGATATACTTCTGTTATCTCTTAACACCATTATGGATGCCGAAGGAAACTGTGGTCGTGGTCGTGGATGCGGCCGAGGACGTGGGGCAGCCGGTGGGGCGGCCACGTCGCATTCTTCGGGAGCCGGCAGTACCGGCGACCGTCACAGTCATGCTTCTTCTCAGGAGCGCGCCGACCTTGGTATTGCGGCCGTTATGCAGCAAATGGTAAACCAAATGGCGGCGATATCTCAAGTGGTTCAAAACCCCGATCAGGCCCATGCTAATCGGGGTGGAGCAGACCTTTGGCTCCAAGGTGTCATCAAGATGCATCCTCCTCAGTTTTCGGGAGCATCAGACCCGATCGGCTGGGAGGGGTGGATCAAGGAGATATCTAAGGTCTTCGTTGCCACCAATTGTCCCGAGGACCGCAAGGTCCCTATTGCCCAGTACTTTCTCACTGGGGACGCTATGGATTGGTGGGAGGCCGTGGGGCCCAAAGATCATGTTGCTTCGTGGGCCGAATTTCAGGAGCTGATGGAGACTGAATATTTCCCTTGGCCAGTTATACAGGCTCGAGTCCATGCTTTCTACGATGCTCAACCTCTGGATATTCCCGTGTCCCAAGCCATTGCCGATTTTAATAAGGAGTTGGGCTATGTGAAGACCCAAGTTGTCGAAGAGAGCGACAAAATTTTCCATTTTTCCAGGAGGATGAAGCTGTCCATTCGAGACTATATGTCTGGACTCGTCTGCACTACTTTGAAGGATTATCAGAGTAGGGCCCTCGCTTATGATATGTCGGTGACGGCTAGTGATGTGGCTCGTGAGAGCAAGAAGCAGAAGTCGGTCAGAAATTTTTCTGGTACCAAGAGTGGAGGCCAGCAGAAATCTCAGGCTGCAAGCATTTCTACGGGCGGTTCGGCTCGTTTCTCTGGGAGCTTTCGGGGTGCCGCCTTTACTTCCGCTCGTGAACCCATATGCTTTAATTGTGGTGTGCAGGGCCATAGGAACCGGCAGTGTTCTCGTCCGAAGTTTACTTGTCATACTTGTGGACAGTTGGGCCACAAGGCCCTCTTTTGTGATCAGATCAGACATCTTCGCGGCGCCCGTTCATCTCACCCAGCACCTATGGAGCCGAGTGTGAACCAGGGCTCATTTGCTCCGCCGCCTCCACCGAGTGCCGACGGAGGTAGGGGTCGGAGTCAGCCCACTAGGGGAGGAGTTTCCAGTGTCGGCTCTGCCCAGCTGCATATCTATGAAATGAGGAGGGCCGATGACCCAGCAGCTACTGTGGCGACATGTATCGTTCATATCCATTCCCATCCTGTCAGTGTGCTTTTTGATTCGGGTGCTACGCATTCATTCATTTCTCTAGAGTGTGTACGCCGTTTGAGTCTCGACTGCTTGTCACCTTGCAAGCCTTTCATCATTGAACTTCCTAGCGGTGATAGAATTGTCGGTGATCGAGAGGTCCGGGACTGTTCTGTGTTTATTTGTGAGAGGGTCTGGACCTCTAATCTTGTTGTTGTGAGTATTGAGGGTGAGGATTTTATTCTCGGGGATGATTGGCTCGAGCGGCATGGTGCAATCATGAACTACCGCACGAGAATCATCACTATGTTAGCTGAGGATGGCACCGAGCACTCTTTCGCGGGACGAAAGAGGGGAAACCAGAAGTTCGTTATTAACACCATGAAGGCGATGAGACTCTTGCGAAAGGGGTGTACTGGTTATTGGTGCTACACCTTGAAGGCGGAGAGTGGTGGAGTCGAGCTTTCGTCGATTCCAGTCGTTAGCGAATTTCGTGATGTATTTCCTGACGAGTTGCCGGGATTGCCACCGGACCGCGAGGTCGAGTTTGCTATAGAGTTAGAGCCGGGTGCGGCTCCAATTTCGAAGGCGCCGTATCGCATGGCAACTTCAGAGATGTCAGAGTTGAAGAAGCAGTTGAGTAAGCTTCTTGAGTCGGGGTATGCTCGGTCGAGCGCCTCGCCTTGGGACGTGCCGGTCCTGTTTGTGCGAAAGAAGGATGGTTCATTGCGTTTGTGTATCGACTATCGCGAACTAAACAAGGTGACCATCAAGAACAAGTATCCTTTGCCGAGAATTGATGACTTGTTCGATCAGTTGCAGGGAGCTGCGGTATTCTCGAATATTGATTTGAGATCGGGGTACTACCAACTTCGGGTGAGAGAGTTCGATGTGCCGAAAACAGCTTTTCGGACGAGATACGGACATTATGATTTCGTAGTTATGACTTTCGGGTTAACCAATGCGCCGACGGTGTTCATGCAGTTGATGAACAAAGTCTTTATCGAGTATTTGGATAAGTGTGTCGTCGTCTTCATTGACTATATTCTTATTTATTAGAGGAACGAGGAGGAGCATGCACATCATTTGCGAGTAGTGTTAGACTTTTTGAGAACCGAGCAACTCTATGCGAAGTTCTCGAAATGTAAGTTCTGGCTGAAGGAAGTAACGTTTTTGGGTCACGTGATTTCAGCCGAGGGGGTTCGTGTAGATCCACAGAAGATTGAGGCAGTGTTGGATTGGGCGCCGCCCAAGAATGTGAAGGAGGTCCGTAGTTTCTTGGGTTTGGCTGGCTACTATCGTAGGTTCGTCGAGGGTTTCTCGAAACTAGCTCGGCCACTTACACAGTTGCTCCAGAAATCCGAGAAGTTCGTTTGGAATGACGAGAGGCAGTTGAGTTTTGAGGAACTGAAGAAGCGTTTGACCTCAGCCCCAGTTTTGGCATTGCCATGTGGCAATGAGGGTTTGGACGTTTATAGTGATGCTTCGGGTCAGGGTCTTGGGTGCGTATTGATGCAGCACGGCAAGACCATTGCCTATGCGTCGAGACAATTGAGGCCGTATGAGCTGAACTACCCTACTCATGATTTGGAGTTAGCAGCAGTTGTTTTTGCGCTCAAGATTTGGCGTCACTACCTTTTCGGCTCTACATGTCAGATTTTTACCGATCATAAAAGTCTGAAATACATATTTACTCAGCGGGAGTTGAATATGAGGCAGAGGAGGTGGTTAGAGCTGATTAAGGATTATAACCTCGAAATCCTTTATCATCCGGGCAAGGCGAACGTCGTGGCCGACGCCTTGAGTTGGAAACCGATTGTGTTGCGAATGCTTGAGGTCCTTACGTCTCAGTCTGATCTTCGGCGGGCTTTGATCGAGTTAGATGTTGAGGTTTTGTTTCCTGGAGCTGTCGGGCAACTTTGTGCTTTAGAGGTTTCGTCATCTTTGATCGATGAAATTAAGCTGAAGCAGTTAGAGGATCCTATGATTACTCAAATCCGAGAGAACGTTCTTAACGGAAAGTCTCTGGGGTTTGTGATTCATGAGGATGGTGTTTTGAGATTCCAGAGTCGGCTTTGTGTATCGAACGACTTAGAGTTGAGACAGAGTATTCTGCGCGAGGCCCATGCTAGACCTTACTCCGTTCATCCTGGTTCGAGTAAGATGTACAAGGACCTGAGGAGGAATTTCTGGTGGAATGATATGAAGGAAGAGGTCGTGCAGTTTGTAGCGAGATGTTTGACTTGTCAGCAGGTCAAAATGGAGCATCAGCGACCGGCTGGGTTATTGCAGTCACTTCCCGTTCCGGAATGGAAATGGGAAGATATATCGATGGATTTCGTTACGAGTTTGCCGAGATCGAGGTCGGGCATGAATATGGTATGAGTGATTGTGGATCGTCTGACCAAGTCGGCACATTTTCTGGGCATCAAGGACACTTGGGGCCCGTAGAAGTTGGCTCGTGTGTTTATCGCGCAGATTGTGAGGCTTCAAGGTACTCCGAAGTCTATTGTTTCGGATCGTGATGGCCGTTTTGTATCGCACTTTTGGCAGGCGGTGCATAAGGCGTTGGGTACTCGGTTGCGTTTGAGTACCTCTTTTCATCCCTAGTCAGATGGACAGTCGGAACGTACTATCCAGACATTCGAGGATATGTTGCGTGCTTGTGCTCTCGATTGGAGTAGTGACTGGGAGGAGCATTTGCCATTAATTGAATTCACGTACAACAATAGTTGGCACGCGTCGATTCGGATGGCGCCGTATGAGGCACTTTATGGTCGGCGTTGTCAATCACCGATTTGTTGGAATGAGGCATCCGATTTGATCGGGACCGAGCCGGATGTCGTTTTAGAGACGAGGCGGAAGATAGAATTAATTCGGGAACGAATGTTGACTGCCTAGAGTCGACAGAAGTCATATGCCGATGCCCGTCGTCGACCTTTGGAATTCGAGGTGGGAGACCATGTTTTACTAAAGGTGTCGCCGACGAGAGGAGTTTTCCATTTCAGGAAAAGGGGAAGTTGAGTCCGAGATTTATTGGACCCTTCGAGATTCTCGAGCGAGTCGGTGGGTTGGCATACCGTTTGGCGTTGCCCCCGGCCCTGAGTCATGTTTATAGCGTTTTTCATGTTTCCCAGCTGAGGAAATATGTCCCGGATCCTAGTCACATCATCGACTATGGGGAGATTGATATCGCCGAGGATATTACTTTTGAAGAACGTCCCTTGAAGAATTTGGAGCATCGCGAGAAACGACTGAGGCGTAAGACCATCCCTTTGGTCAAAGTGCAGTGGTCGAAACATGGTGTCGAGGAGGCAACTTGGGAGACCGAGGATAGCATGCGTGCTAGGTACCCCGAATTATTTGTCTCTTAAGTTTCGGGACGAAACTTGTTTTTAGAGGGGTAGAATGTAATATCCGCATTTTTCTTTCCCTTGTATTTTTATTTTCGATGTGTTTCTCGGTCGTAGTGACCCTCGTGTATCTTTCAGTGTATCTTTTCAGTCACCTGTTGATTTGATTCTCGTTATTGTTGTGCGGAACCGCTGTTTCGGGGTTGCCGTGGATCCATTCTATGTTTTAATGCGTCTTGAGATGTTCCGTTCGACGTTTCGTTCATATTCTGGTGTTTTGGACTGTTCATATTTCGTACCTAGCGCACGCTATGTTTTCTACATAGCGCACGCTAGAGGTCCCTTAGTAGCGCACGCTACATTTGTTTCGTAGCGCGCTTGCGAGTTATCCCTGGGGGTGTCAGTTCTGTTCCCAACCCTCTGGACTATCGGATTAGCGTACTCTACTTTGTCTAGCGCACGCTAATGTCGGGAGACTAGCGTACGCTAAGTTGTCCAATAGCGTGCGCTAGCGTGACTGTCCAGTACTGGACAGTTTGCTACTGAACTCGGTCAGGTGCCCAGGTAGCGCACGCTACGTTTGTACGTTAGCGCGCGCTAACGGGTTAGGTGAGTATTGGGCAGTTAACTTTTGGACTCGGCTAATGTCCAGGTAGCACACGCTATTGCTCGATAGCGCGCGCTACCCGGAGGTTATTAGCGCACGCTACGTTTCGAGTAGCGCAAGGTAACGGCTAGAAATCTGGCTACTGGACTGGGACGCTAACTGTATGGGCTGGGGTTTCGTCCCGTTAGCGCACGCTAACTTTGGGGGATTAGCGCGCGCTAACACTCCCTTGCTATATAAACCAGGGAGTTGACCCAGATGAGCATATCATTTTCATTTCTTCTCCTCCCCGCGGCGTAGAGCTTCTCCAGGCAAATTTCGAGCGATATCTTCCTCCGATTATTTCAGGCATCCCCTACCTTGAGTTTTTGAAGTAGATTAACAACACCTACTTGTGTTCTTCATTCTCAATCCAAGGTAAATCTCTTAGAACCCTACTTTCGGGAGATTTGGGGATTTTGGGATTTTCGTCCGATTCATTCCGTTTTGTTGATGGATTCATGATGAATATGATTAATCTTGATGGTATTCTTAGTTTCCCTACGGATTCATGGTATATTTCGTGGTTTTTACGGAATCGAGAGGGTTTGGTTGTGGTCCGCCCTCGTTGTTATTTTTGTACGAATATACATGAATCGTAGGCGGGTTTTCGGGTGTATTCCATTCCCGTATTCGTCTAGAGTTGGTTGTAATTATGTTCTTCGAATCGTTAGGTTCGGTTCCATTGATTCCTAGCGTTCGTTGGTGATTATCCTTTCCGTTCGTTGCATCATCAATTATTCAAGGCAAGTATTTTTGGAAACCTTTATGCTTAACATGAAATGGTAATGTATTTTGTGCGTGATTTGCTCACCTCGGGATGGTCCGACGGGATCACGGAGGGAGTCCAAAGGGTTGAGTCCTGGATTCATGAGTTTGTTTAGCTAGCCAGCTCGGGAGGGTCCTTAGAGGCCTCGGGCGGGATCAATGGTATTACCCTGTTCCCAAGGCGATGCATGTGCGTGTTTTGTTTTACGATATGGCCAGCTCGGGAGGGTCCTTAGAGGCCTCGGGCGGGATCAATGGTATTACCCTGTTCCCAAGGCAAATTGTTTGACTGTTTGTTTCCGGAAAAGACATGTCTGGTTTTGGCTTTTGAAATTGATATTGGTGCATGTACTATGAAATGTGTAAGCGATTGGTTTGCCTTGATTACTTGTACTAGCGTAATTGCTAACCCCTTTGGGGACCCGTTTTGGGGAAATTCTTGTTATGGATTTCAGGTTATGATTATCCGGACGAGCGAGCACCGGGACAGTACGAGGATGTTGGCCAGGGTCGTTGACATGTGCATTTGGGTCTTCTTATTTCTTTTGTCTATTTCGATATGGTTGTTCCCACAGTTATAAACTTATAGATTGTACTCGCGAGTATTTAGGCTTTTCATTTCAAACTCTGTATTGTATTACTTTAAATTGTTACATTGTCGGATGATGCTTATTTCGCTGGTTGCTCCGGGCGTATCTTTATATGTCATATCGTTTAAATGTGTGTCCTCGCTAACCGAGATGGTTAGTCGAGTGGTGTTTTCTTGTTGTAGCCTGGTGGGTCCCATATAGGCGTCCACGGCGTGTAATATTCCCATATGGTTTTGGGGGTGTTACATTTATGGTATTGGAACTTAGGTTGCCGAAACCTAGGCTGTCGGGTCGAGTCAAGTCGTGATTTGTCGAGTAATGTGTTGTCTTGTCGTTCGAGTCGTCAGTGACAAATTGAGTTGTGCATAGTCACAACGTGTCGGTTATGTTGTCGGACGAGATTAGTATCGTGGGCGACTGTCACCTCCGTGCGACCTGTGGATGTAAGTCTCCTCTTTTATGCGAAGTACCTGTGTATCTCTATTTTATCTTAGTGAGTTAATTGCGGTGCATGATTTTATTTACACAGTATTGTGTAATATAGTTGTGCTTAGTACTTGTGGCACATAGTATGTGTATAGAACTGAGTACATTATTGTTTTATCTTCGAACCACCGGGTGGTGTGGTATGGTGCGAAAGTTGTAAACCTTGATGGATTTCGAAAAGGTATCGACGATTGAGTTCGTGAGAAACTCCGAGGAATGATTTTGTTATATGTTTAAACTAGATGCTGTGAGATGTATTCATTTGGATTGTGCATGTTGGACTGTATTTCTTTTATCCGCTGCGTGAGTTCTTTTGTAATGGCTTTCGGTATTTTACCGACTGAGTTTTATTTCGAAGACCGATTCCCTTGACAGAGTTTTTGGCATTATGGCCTTGATCATTTTGGCGAAATTCTTATGACGGTATTTAGTATTTTGTAAATAGCTTTTGTGAGTTTTGAAATATTACCGTCATCGGCCTTTTTGGTGTTTTTGTAAATGGTTTTTATCCTGGTGGGTTCCGGCGCGGGACCCACGGCGCTATCATGATTCCGTGTAATTACCTGAAATTTTTGGGCATTCTAGCCCATTGAATTATTTTTGAAAACCTTGAGTATCTTAGAAAATAAATTTCGAGACGTACTTTTAAAATGAATTATTTTCTCGTGGTACATCCAAGATGCCACAATATGTTTCAAAATTCTTCTACCTCGAGGACCAAAATGTTTTGAGATATTTTCAATGTTTTAGAAGCACTTTTATTTAGACCCGAGGGTCGAATATTCTGAAAGTTTTTCACTAAGAGAAAGTGTCCTCATTTTTATCAAATACGAAATGGTTCTCCAAAGTCTCGATAATGATATTTCACAGTTGTACTTTTTTTTAAAAGGTGATACTCAAGATCGACCGGTGTTTTTCTAAATTATTTTCCAAAGGAGGTTTTCGTTTTTAAAACCTATCCATTCCCGTTTGAGGGCTGGGTATGTATGTATGATGTTGGCTTTGTCGTTATGATGTTAACTCCCAAATATGATCGAGTTGGTGGCATAAACATTGAGGCGTTGCCACGTATTTGTTGTACTAGCCCTCTGTGAGAGGTGTGAACTGGTATTTAATGGTTGTCGCCTCGTGGTGGATTACGTGTGTCACACGAGTGTGAGATGTTGAAGCTTGAGTTTGTACGTTGGTGTACATGTGTGATTGTTTCATGATGTTTGTAATTACGTGCTGGTTATCGTTCGGGCCATTTAGGTCACCGAACGATACCGTCGTTGCTGTGGTGTATGTGTATGTATTACTTTACGATGGCAATCGTCGTATATGATATGTGTTATGATTCTTTGTTGTGCTGAGTTGGCATCTCCGCTATGTTGTTTTTCGACGTTATGCCCCATTGTATCTAGCATTTATATTTTCGGTATGCCGAGCCGAAGTGTTTCAACCGTGAGGCGCCGGGGCATGCACGTGTAAATTGTCCTTCTCGTCGGTAACGCTTTTCAAGTGCGGACCCGAGACACGCAGGATCCAGTTTTGCGAGATGGGTTCCGAGTCTTTCGGGGCACGAACTTCAGTACAAATATGAGGATCGGCTCTGAGAGGCCCATGAGAGATGTCTACGTCGTTTGCTTTTTGTGTTGTCACCTTGCTCCCGTTGTTGTGAGTTGCGGGAACGACATTTCTTTTATAAGAGGTCGAATATAATGCCCGTATCATTTTTGACTTCCGCATTTTCTCTCCCTCAAGTCTATCGACTCGCTCGTGTTCGTTGATACTTTCTGAACTCGTTCTGTATTTCGGTTTCGTCGTACGAACGAGCTGTTACCTTGTTTTGGGTCGATCTGGTTATCGCTGTGACTTTTCCGAGTCCGGTTCGATTCTTGTGAACTTTGTTCGGAAGTAACATCTTTTTGTAACACCCCCAAAACTATATGGGAATATTACACGCCGTAGACCCTTTCCACAAGGATCTACCAGGCTAAACATCCATAAACAACCAAATGGTTGCCCGACCAGGGTCAAACAATAAAATAATATAGACCGTTATGGTCACTTACACGTGAATACACAGACCGATGAGGTCACACAACCCAATCAACAAAACTGACTTAAACGACATTACCCACACAGGGGTCGAAATACAATACAGCGGAAGACTGAAATCAACTCTGACAACACAACAAAAATCAAACAACTCTCGACTCATGATTAGTATCGCAGCTCGTCATCCTCTTGTGCCAATCCTGTGACTGCTCCCCTAAATCTGCATGTACCTGGACGCAAAACATACATCCACCCCCCGATTACTCGGGGGTTAGTAAAACTCCACTGTTTTACTAGTGCAAGTATCAAATTATTCCCGGGAGGTTTTCACAAGGAAAGATAAGCTATGAAGCATTCGAAAATAAGATTATCATCTCGGGAATTTTTAGATTTTCCAAAACCTTTAAGACCTCAAATCCTGATTCACAAAACCTTTCGAAAAACTTTAGGGTCTTAACCCAAATATTGTTTCATGACTCAGCAGTTTACAATACGGGAAACAATTACTCAAGCTTAGGACTCGGTCCAACATTTATTTTCATAAAACTTTGATTTGAAGAGTATCATGCTCATGACACCGTGATCCACTGTCACGTGTCTCCGTAGGTTCGACAACCCGCACGGACTACACCACGCACAATTAAACAAACATAATCAATTCCGACACCGTGATCCACTGTCACGTGTCTCCGTAGGTTCAACAACCCGCACGGACTATTAACCAGACATAACCAATTCCAACACCGTGATCCACTGTCACGTGTCTCCGTAGGCTTAACAACCCACACGGACTATATCAATCACAACAATCACACACACAGTCCTGACACCGTAGTCCACTGCCACGTGTCACCGTAAGCCCCGTCGAGCTAACCCGGTTGGACGTACTGTGTCCGAAACTCATGGTCCACTGCCATGCGTTATCGTAGGCCTCGTCAGACCAGCACGATTGGACCTCAGTACCTCACTAAGTTCTGACCCCGTAGTCCACTGCCACGAATCCTCGTAGGTCCCGTCGAACCAACACGAGTGAACTTAGCGGTCACACACATATTCATATTCACATTCACATTACATACAACAATGAGCACAATTAATCAATAACACTGATCACCACAAAATCGTACATCCCACGCACATAACACAATCTCAACACTCGCAACAACTATCGTCAATCAACGACACATAACCAACATAACACACGTTCGGTACACAATACATTGCACAATCGAGTGTACAATCATCCCATATGTACGTCGCAATCCTGCACAAATGGCACAATGCCTAACACGTATACCAATATAACACTATTATCACAAAACCTTCAAATTGCGGAAAACACAACCAACTCAAACGGAACATATTTACGAAGGCAAGCAACATCATCATAAATCTCATACGTGATTACTAGTCGCAAGATACAAGTCGTATAGTAAGATACTTGCCTTAATAACCGCTACCAAACGGTTCGAAGAACACGGTTCGACCGGGAAGCACGGACCCCGAAGAAGACAACGGACGGAAGGGTTCAACTTGGTTTCTTCACATGCAACTCGACCCTAACAACATATAATTAATAAATCATCGATCATACGAGGAAGAATAATCGTAGAACGCCCGAAAACCCCTCTATGACATTTTACCGGACACCTTCAAGGCGTCGATCAAGAACTCGACCAAAATAACGAATCGATATGATACAACCATGGAATAACAAGGGAAATGATATAATACATCTAAATAATCATCAATCTATCACGATCTTAAGTTAAATTGGATAAAACGGACGAAATCGAACAAAATACCCAAAATCCCCAAAATTAGATTTCTAGAAAATCTGACCTAATTCGCTCGATCAAAGGACGTTATAGGACGGATGATTGATGATATGAACCTCAAAACTTCATGGATTGATTGTATAACAACATGCCTCCATGATTGACCAAGCTCCAGCCGTGGAAGGGAAGAAAACGAGTGAGAAAATGGGTGAGAAAAAACGCCTGCTGGCCTTAAATAGGCCGACTGCACAGTGTGCCGCAGCCCAGCCTAAGTGTGCCGTGGCACAGGGCCGAATCTGCCCCCAGTGATCGGCAGCGTGTCGCGGCTCACGGTACAGGCTGCTCGGCCAAAACTGGAAAATGAGTGTCTGAGCTATTTCGACCATAACTCTCTCGTTCGGACTCCGATTGACTCACCGTTTGAATCATTGGAAAGATGACTTGATGCTCTATAATATTGAAAAGATTCAAAATCTTTGGATTTTGCAAGAATTTATGGTGATTTTACAAAGTCGAACTCATACTCGGAAAAGTCGTTTAATAACACTGAACTCAAGAAAACGACACCGAAACCCGAACCTCAATACGAATCGAATATACGGTTACGAAGTACTCGCAAATACGAATCTAAGAGCTAAGAGAACACACGATTCCGACCACCCGAAGGCTCGAAATTCGACAACGGAAGGTAATTACCCCAAACTTTGGGAAATTACGAAAATGGCCCAAAACGTCCGAAAATCACGATACGTGATCGAATAATCAAACCGAAGTTCACAATACGTCTAACAAAGTTAAACGGACTTACGAAAAACTCGAAACAGCAATTTCGGACGAGATTCACAAGAATCGAACTCGGGTGTGGAAAAGTCGTTAAGAAACACGGGACTCAACAAAACAATACCGAAACGAACTCGGATGACAAAAACTGCAGAATTAATCATTCTCAGAATGATGAAACGGTCCCAAGAGAGTCGTCAAAACGGACCTCCGCTGAAAAAAGAAAATTACCAGAAATCCGAAATTGCGGATATTACATTCTACCCTCCTTAGAAGAAGTTTCGTCCTGAAACTTAAATCAAGTAGGGAGAAGCAATATCCCACCAGGAAAACTCAACGAGATACACAAGAACCGAAAAAAAATCGCGCCCAACGGCGAAATGTTACAAGCAACGCGAAAGAACATACAGCGTGAAAATACGCCCCACGACGACCTACACGACGCCACCGGTAGAGACATTATAAAATCAACAAGTGACAAGCGTCATCAAACAGATAATACAATCAAGTCGATTATCCGAACAATCACAAAACACAACGAACCAAAATCAATATGATTGACCACCCCAATGGTATGTCAATCAAAACGCGAGCCAATTGTTGAACAAATACGGGATTCCGCCGCCCAAGGGTTGGAAGATCGAAAACGAGACTAATTTCCCGAACTTAAGGGAATTACGAAGGAGTCTGAATGATCAACAATCCCGAAACGAGATCAATAAAAACCGAACAATCAATGATCGAATCACGATGATCGATTCAACAAAAATCGAATAATCATGTTCGGATCACGAAGAACAATAAGGTTCAACAGACAACTCCGAGGTTCACATCTCGACTCGAGACAAAACATGATCCGGTGAAAACAACAAGATGCGCACTCACATAAGACCCACAGGAAAGGGAATAGCAATTGAAAAGTCACAGCGACAAACGAGTAATTCCGAAACAATACCACCCTCGTTCGATTAACAAAAGTAAGGGACAGGGCAAGCTCAGAAAATGTTAAAGAACATAAACGAGTCGACAGAGTCGAAAATACAGAAGTTCCAAATCTGATCCACTTCGAATAAAAGAACTAGTAGAACCAAAAGATGTTACTTCCGAAAAAGGTTCACAAGAATCGAACCGAACTCAGAAAAGTCACAGCGATAACCAGATCGACCCAAAACAAGATCACAGCTCGTTCGAACGATGAAACCGGAATACAGAACAAGTTCAGAAAGTATCAATGAACACGTACGAGCCGATAGAATTGAGAAAGAGAAAATGCAGGAGCCAAAAATAATACGGGTATTATATTCGACCTCTTCTAAAAGAAGTGTCGTTCCCGAAACCCACAACACGAAATCAAGATGACAACACAACAAGCAACCGATAGAAACATCCTTCAAAGGCCTCTCAAAGCCGATTCTGATGACTGTGCTAAGCGCGAACTCCGGAAGTCTCGGTAACCAATTCGCAAAACTAAATTCTGTGTCCCTCGATTCCACCCTTGAAATGTGTTACCGACAAGAAGGACAATTTACACGTGCATGCCCCGGCACATCACGGTTGAAACGCCTCGGCTCGGCATACCGAAAATACAATGGGGCATAACATCACAAAACAACATTGCGGAGATGCCAACTCAGCACAACAAAGAATCATAACACATATCATATACAACGATTACCATCGTAAAGTAATACACACACAAACACTACAACAATGACGGTATCGTTCGGCGACCTTAACGGCCCGAACAATAACTAGCACACAATTACAAACATCATGAAACAATCACACATGCACACAAACGTACAAACCCAAGCTTCAACATCTCACACTCGTGTGACACACGCAATCCACCAAGAGGCGACAACCATTAAATACGAGTTCACACCTCTCACAGAGGGCTAGTACAACAAATACGTGGCAACGCCTCAACGTTCATGCCACCAACTCGATCATATTCGGGAGTTAACATCATAACGACAAAGCCAACATCATACATACATACCCAGCCCTCAAACGGAAATGGATAGGTTTTAAAAACGAAAACCTCCTTTGGAAAATAATTTAGAAAAACACCGGTCCATCTTGAGTATCACCTTTAAAAAAAGGTACAAACGTGAAATATCATTATCGAGACTTTGTAGAACCATTTCGCATTTGATAAAAATGAGGACACTTTCTCTTAGTGAAAAACTTTCAGAATATTCGACCCTCGGGTCTAAATAAAAGTGCTTCTAAAACATTGAAAATATCTCAAAATATTTTGGTCCTCGAGGTAGAAGAATTTTGAAACATATTGTGGCATCTTGGATGTACCACGAGAAAATAATTCATTTTAAAAGTACATCTCGAAATTTATTTTCTATGATACTCAAGGTTTTCAAAAAATAATTCAATGGGATAGAATGCCCAAAAATTTCAGGTAATTACACGGAATCATGATAGCGCCGTGGGTCCCGCGCCGGAACCCACCAGGATAAAAACCATTTACAAAAACGCCAAAAAGGCCGATGACGGTAATATTTCAAAACTCACAAAAGCCATTTATAAAATACTAAATACCGTCATAAGAATTTCGCCAAAATGATCAAGGCCATAATGCCAAAAACTCTGTCAAGGGAATCGGTCTTAGAAATAAAACTCAGTCGGTAAAATACCGAAAGCCATTACAAAAAAACTCACGTAGCGGATAAAAGAAATACAGTCCAACATGCACAATCCAAATGAATACATCTCACAGCATCTAGTTTAAACATATAACAAAACCATTCCTCGGAGTTTCTCACGAACTCAATCGTCGATACCTTTTCGAAATCCATCAAGGTTTACAACTTTCACACCATACCACACCACCCGGTGATTCGAAGATAAAACAATAATGTACTCAGTTCTATACACATACTATGTGCCACAAGTACTAAACACAACTATATTACACAATACTGTGTAAATAAAATCATGCACCGCAATTAACTCACTAAGATAAAATAGAGATACACAGGTACTTCGCATAAAAGAGGAGACTTACATCCACAGGTCGCACGGAGGTGACAGTCACCCACGATACTAATCTCGTCCGACAACATAACCGACACGTTGTGACTACGCACAACTCAATTTGTCACTGACGACTCGAACGACAAGTCAACACATTACTCGACAAATCACGACTTGAATCGACCCGACGGCCTAGGTTTCCGCAACCTAAGCTCCGATACCATAAATGTAACACCCCCAAAACTATATGGGAATATTACACGCCGTAGACCCTTTCCACAAGGATCTACCAGGCTAAACATCCATAAACAACCAAATGCTTGCCCGACCAGGGTCAAACAATAAAATAATATAGACCGTTATGGTCATTTACACGTGAATACACAGACCGATGATGTAATATCCGGATTTATTACTGTGTATTTTACCTGTATTCGAACCCTGTATTATTCGGAATTGTAATCTTGATGATTGGAGTATGATATTTCTTACATTGATATCTTTGTACATAAGTATAGCAACATGCAAAATTTCTCATGCAAACTCGTGATAGCGCACGCTAATAATGTAGCTTAACGCGCGCTATCGAGCTACTACTAGCGCACGCTATCTATGTAGGAGTTGTGTGCGCTAAGCACTCAATTATTGAGCGGGACGGCTAACACATGCGCCAGCCGGGACATGGGTCCGGATAAGATTCCCGCGGACGAAACTGGACAGTTTTGAAGTCAACTCTTATTAGCGCGCGCTAAGGAATGCTTAGTAGCGTGCGCTAATTAGCTAAAGTGCAGAATATTATAAATGAGACAGCAACCCGTTTTGGCTTACATTTCATTCGTCCATTCTTCATTCTTGAGAGTCCAGAGAGCTATAATAATCCTTCTACACACTTAGAACACATCTTATTGATCCTTGTATATTGGTTATCACTTGTGAGTGATCATTGAAGTGGAATAGCACCTTGGAGTGGCATACAACTAACCGGAGTCGGATTCTATCTTACGGTTCAGTGATTTTCGTCAAATTAAGGTATGTTCAACCTATCTCCAGACTTAGAGTTGGATTCTAAAGAATTAGATGATCATGTTAACAAGATATTAATTTTTCATTAGTGAATTATTCAACATGCATCATGTTTGGAATATATAGATGGTTATGCCTCTAATACCTTGATTATGAACATCATGATTCGAATCTTATTACAATGAACAAGTAGAGGAAGCTTCTATCATTGGTAATCCAAATCTAGTAGATGACTTCATAGCAATCATGGACTTGACTTTAACATCATTATTGTTAGATGAATCTAAGGGATTGATCATGGAAGGATTTATCTAGTATAGATGGAATGTTAAACAACTACAGTATGATAATTTTGATTGATATAAAGGTGTCGATATCAACCGTTAAGCCTTTCGAATTGTCGTATGAAGATTGTAGTCGAAATGGAAGATGGTTTCATAATAGTATACATATCCTTGAATCCGAAGTTGTTGTTATCCGTAAGATCATTCATAGCCATATGAACATGATAATTCATGGAGGTAACATGAACTAACACTGAGGATTTCATTTGGTTTGATCATGTTGAGGTCCATCTACTGCCCAGTAGTAAACTGCCATGCACAGATAGCGCACGCTAAGCTATGTAGATTAACGTGCGCTATCGAGCACGAGTTAGCGTACGCTACGTTTGGTACGTAACGTACGCTAGGCCATCGAGCAGTCGATCGGTGATCGGTGAAATCTTGACCATGCATAGTTAGCGTCGCTAGGCTTTGTTGTTTGCGTGCGCTATCGAGCGGACTTAACGCACGCTACGAGTACTTAGCGTGCGCTAAGCGGATTCAGCAGATTACATTTTATGAACTTTTGGCCGTAAATCGAATTGTTAAACATTAAATGCGACGTGAGATAAATCCTATATCATTTCTTTTGTTAAGGTTTGATCTTGTTACGTGATTGATTGAGGAGGACGACCTTCGAGTGTTCGTTTTCGTGGAAGTATTGTTCTTGTCTTCAAATCAAGGCAAGTACCTTAATTGTTTTATGTATTGATGTTATACATATTGTCGTGCATGTATGTTGTTGTTGTATGTCCACCTCGTGTTGGTCCGACGGGATCATCGGGGGATCTATGCTAGCGTGCGCTGGATCATCGGACGGGTTTTTCCACCACGGGTTGGTCTGACGGGATCATCGTGGGTTCTAGGCAGTGAACGCTGGATCGTCGGAATTACCATGTGTATGTTATGATATCATGTTGTGATTATCAGTTGTGTATGTTATGTTTGAGTTTCTCGCAGGAGAAGACTCGTTTGACATTTTACCATTTACGTTATTATTATTATTCTGCGTGTGACATTGAATAATATGTTGTGGTACTTGTACTAGCATCGTTGTGCTAACCCCTTCGGGGGTGAACATTTTGTTTATGTTCAGGATCCAGGAGA
Organism: Orobanche coerulescens; assembly: GCA_033398695.1. Taxonomy (NCBI): domain Eukaryota; kingdom Viridiplantae; phylum Streptophyta; class Magnoliopsida; order Lamiales; family Orobanchaceae; genus Orobanche; species Orobanche coerulescens. The sequence continues at coordinate 109,789,481 of CM065815.1, read as the reverse complement.
GCGGGAAAACAACCACTGGAGCTGCATGACGACGAGGGTGCAGAGTGATGTTCCGACCGGGTTTATTTGTCTGTTGTTTATTGGTTATTTCAATAAGTACTCGAGTACGAAGTCATTTATGATGAAATAAAATTTGGTGATGTATTATTAAGTTCCTGTTGAACAATTGTACTTTCAGTATTTGGTCAGAACTGTTGTATCTTAATTCCGATATTTCCATTCGTTAGAATTTCTTAATGTCTGTTCAATTCTTCAGCCTTGTAAATCCTTATGTAAAGGATTTACGGCGCTGTAATATTCCTGAATATATCGGGGGTGTTACGGAATATGGTATCGGAGCTAAGATTATGGATATCTTGGCCGTTGGGTTAAAATTGGGGTTATTTATGTCTTTTGAGGTAACCGGCCGTGAATGACATCACTGCACTGCCTACGTCTTCATGCGAACGGTGGTTGTAAGTTCCTAAACTCTATCTCGTTCTTTACATGTTGTGTCTCTTTATACTTGAATATTAGAACGATGTTGTTTCCTGTATATTGAGTATTTATGCTTACAATATGTTGAGAGGCGGACGTGGACGTGGTCGCGGTCGTGGACGCGAACGAAGAAATGCTGAAAGGGAAGCGTCTCCTTCTAATCATGCCAGTCATAGCTCATGCGAGCCGCAACAATCTATTAATAACGAACCGGAACCTGCTGTACCAGAGATCCTTCGTCAAGTGGTGAACCAGATGACTCAGTTCGCCCAAGTCGTGGACCGAATGCAAGTGGCGGTGGGACTACAGCAGGGAGGGAGACAGCAAGGGATCCCAGACATGGGAAATCGAGGTGACCGGTGGCTGCAAGAGGTCGCGAAGATGCAACCACCCAAATTCGACGGTATTTCTTAGACTCCCACCTGGGACCATTGGTTGAAGGAACTGGAGAAAATCTTTGCCGGAATTAACTGCCCAGACGACCGGAGATCCTCTATCGCGCAATACTTTCTGATAGGGGAAGCGTCCGAATGGTGGGAAGCCATCCGGCCTGTAGACCATGATGCTGATTGGACAGAGTTTAGATTGATGATGGAAGCTCAGTATTGCCCTCGTCCTGTGAGGGAAGCCAAAGTTCGGGAGTTTTTCTCCGCTCAGCCTTCAGATGTGCCAGTATCCCAGGAAATTAAGACGTTTAACCAGCAGCTGGCATTTGTTCGACATCTGGTCAGAACAGATGCAGAAATGATGATCCATTTCGATATGAGGATGAAACCACAAATCCAGAGGTACATGTCTGGATTTGAATGTACCACACTCCGTCAATACCAGGATAAGGCTTTGGCGTATGAGATCAAGGAAGCAGCTATGGAGAAATTTTCGGAATCCAAGAAACAGAAAGTCTCTGGTACTTTTACAGAGCACAAGAACAGCGGGCCCCGTAAGGCCTAGTCATCCTTTCACTCTTTCAAGAAACCTCCGCACCCAGTTAGGAGCGGAAAGAACTTCGGAGCGACATCAACTATTACTGATGTTACCAGGAAATGCTTTAACTACGCCCAGACGGGGCACTATCGACGGAGTTGCCCCCTACCTGCCGTGACTTGTTTTGATTGTGGACGAGAGGGACATCGGGCAGTGTTTTGTGAAGAGGCTTCAAAGTCTTTTAGAGCCCGTACACCACAGCCAGTCCAGAAGGAAGCCAGTATCCAACAGACGCAGCAAAGTGTTCAGATGCCTCAGAATTTTGGCCGCGGACGAGGCAGAGGACAATGGGACCGAAAGGGGACATCGAGTGCCGGATCTGTTCCCCCACATTTGTACGAGGTGAGGAGGACAGACGATCAGGATGCTGCTATCGTATCAGGTACTGTCCTGATCCTTTCCCAGCCAATTAGCGTTTTATTCGATACAGGAGCTACGCATTCTTTTATATCTTTGTCTTGTGTAAATCGTTTGAATATTTCCGGTTTTCATACTTGTGAACCTTATGTTGTTGGTTTACCGAGTGGAGAGAGGATTGTCGGGAACTTGGAAACTAGAAATTTTCCTGTACCATTTGGAGGCAGAGAGTGGCTCTCAAATTTGATTGTAATAGAAATGCAAGGAGACGACCTGATATTCGGAGACGATTGGCTTAATCGATATGGAGCAATTGTAAACTACCGAAGGAGGAATATCTCGCTGATCGCTGATGATGGTTCCGAAATATTGTTCGAGGGGTGTGTTGTGTCGAGAATTATACTCTCCGACCGGCGATCGCCTCGGAGATCGGACGACCTAGCCACTGCCGAGCAGCCGAGGCAGAATTGCCGACCAGCGACCAGGCGGCCTTGCCTTAGCCCCGCAGACAAGATGAATCGGCCAACCGAAGGTCCCAGGACAAGTCCTGGTGCCGAGCGATCGACATCAAATACGATCGTCTCTCGATACTGGGCGACCGACTCCTGGCGACCGACTAAGGACGACCATATCCCGGCACTTGCCGACCGACCCTTGGTGACCGACCGATGCCGACCCTCAGCAACTGGCCAATGCCGACCTCTAGTGACCGGCTAGAGACGACCGCTTCATGCCGATCAGAGCCGATGGCCATCTAGTCGGCAAAGGCCGAGCCTCAGGACAGACACCACGTGCAGAGCCGAGACAAGATCCGCATATCACGGATCGTTGACCATAGCCTGTCAGCATCCGTCCACCAGCCGACAGGCCCGCCGAAAGTTGTCAGTAGGGCCGCATGTGACAGTGACCCCGGACGCGTGCTGGCTCCTCATTGGACCGCCCAGCTGGCTGCCAGCCACTGCCTTGGACTTTAGGCCGACAGCCTGTGTGACTTAAGGTCGGTCGCCCCATTATAATATTGGCCGGCAGACGATCGCCCCATTATTATAATGGCCGGAAGACGATCGCCTGCCAGATCTCAGGGCACCTCAGCCCCTATATATAGCAGGCAGCCTGCACTTGTCCAAAGGATCCGAAATTCTTGAGAACACACGGAAATACTTCAATTCCCACGAGATTTCACACAGCACTTGGCTATCTCCAACTCTTGGCAACAACTATCATTCGGTACTTACTTCTCTCGGCCTCTCTCATCAAGTAGACGATCGGCAGGGACGAAGAACACCGAGCTTCGCTCAAGAGCCGGATTAACAGAGTCTTTTTACACTCATTGTATCTAGATTTCTCACATTAATACTTGTATCCACGAATATTTGTATTAATAATATCTCGCGAGAGCATTCAAGTCCGGGCCTAGCAAACCCGGCAAATCTTGTGTTTATTCCTATTCTCTCGGAAGTGCTCCCGCAAATTGTTGTTTGTTGTCCGTCTTCCAGCAGTATTTAATCTTCGGATAAATATTTTGGGCAACAACAATTGGCGCTAGAGGAAGGGGGGCAGATCTAACCCTCAAATTTTTATTCCCACCGTCTCGAAGAACACTCACTGTTCTCGGGGCAGATACTTGAAGTGACACTCACTGCGCTTCAAATAAATCCTTCAGAAATCATGTCTTCCGCCTCCGCGTCGAAGAAAACCGCCGGCCAGACGCCTCGTTCCGTCCCAGTCCGAGCCACAGCCGATAATGGAAGATAGCCGCCGCAGTCATAAACGCTCGATCCCGTCCCTGTACGGCGGCCCAAGCCTCTCGGTCGATCAGCTCCAAACCAAGGAACAGATCAACGAGGTCATGGCCGTCCTACAGGAGCGACGGAGTGCTCTCGACGCGCCTCCTGCTATCACCCCCTCGGCCGTCCGCCGGAAGTCCAAGCGGAAGCTCAAGGCGTTACTGGCCGAGCGATCGCCAGGAGGCTCTCGTCCGCAAGAAGAGGCGATCGCCAGGAGGCTCTCGTCCGCAAGAAGAGGCGCTCGCCAGCCGGGGCACCTATGTCTTCGATCGCCTGGGCAGTGACCCGTCTTGGCGACCGGGGCAGTCCGGCCCCAGCTACGAGACGACGGAGTTTGAGTCCGTCACCAGGAGCTCGGCCTACCCGACTCCCAGAAGGCAGCCCAGCCGTCTGGCTCCCCCTCGCCAAATAGCCGAGGTGAGCAGCAGCGGAGTCCGGAGATCGGTACACGATCGCCTCGGCTCCCGCTCCCAAAGCCGATCCGCAAGCGACCGAGCCACGGCGATAGCCGCAATGCAGCGTCAGATCGACGACATGAAGGCGCTCCTGGAATCCAGGGCAGGCGCCAAGAAGACGATCGCCGAGCCAAGCGAGCCGCTCGCGATCGACATCGAGCTCGCCCCCGTGCAGCACAAGATCGCTCCTCCGCAAACACCTTTGTACGAGGGGAGATCAGACCCCCCAAACGCACCTGAGCAATTTCAACATCTACATGACCGGGTGTGGGGCATCAGACGCGACCAGGTGCCGAATGTTCCCTATGACGCTGGACGACCTCGCCTACCGGTGGTACACTTTATTGCCACCTCGGTCCATTGGCTCCTTTAACCAGCTGGCACACGTCTTCACGGAGTACTTCGCCACCAGGGTCGCTCGACCAGAAGGTCCCCTTCGCATGATGCAAATCAAGCAGGGACAAAAAGAGTCCGACTCGGACTACATCGACTGGGTAGACGTGATCATCCTCAACGGCGAGCCCGTAAACGATGAGACCGCCCTATACGCGGTCCTAGGAGGATTTCATGGTCTTTCGCCGATGTTCAGGCATCTCACGAAGAACCAACCTGCGACCTACGCAGCCTTCCGAGCTAGAGCCGCAGACTTTCTGGCCAGGCAAAGGTTTCTCCTTAGCCTCTGAGCAGCGCGATCGGCGCCCGGACGACGATCTCCCGCCCGATCGCCGTTATCAACCTATGAATAATGCGATCGTCAGCCGAGCGACGATCACCAGTCTTCCAGCCCGATCACCATCATCACGCTACATCATCAGCAACCCGGAGGACACGATCGCCATCTACAGTCCGGCATCTAACATGACGGACTAAGGCATAAGATCGCCTCCACCGCACATCATAAAGCCATGGTCCTGGTAGTCGATGGAACCGGATGCTTCGGCAATGCAAGGTCCCTTTCGGCCGAGATCGCCAGCCCTTCGTTTAAATACGAGGCCGGCGTAGTCTGAGGGCCCTCCAAAATTAATCAGTGGACACGATCGCCCGCCCTCAAGGTTCACCAGCTAACTTGATGTACCCGGACAATGCGACACGTGCCACTACCCCCGTCTCAACGTACACCGTTGAGGTTCGCCATCTACATGGTAGGACAAGGTGGAAGCAGAGCTAACAAGCCGCGGAGGTGGAGTTGATTCATCCGACGCTGCCCCGCGCAAGGACTCCTCTAGACCGAGACCGCACGCCCTTCGTTTAAATACGAGGCGAGGCGCAGCCTAACAGAGGACCCTCATAATAAAGTGAGTCACGAGACACTTAGTGTCTTCGCGCACCAGGACACGGTCATGGAATCGGTCCATCGAACTCCGCGACTGTGCACGGTTCCTCAGCGACGAAACAATCAAGTTTCTACGAGGGATCGGCCAATGTTGTTTTTTGCAGGTACAAGACCGAAAGATAGCTAGCCAATCGACCATGATAGCCCAAGTCCGAATCCTAAGTCAGCTCAACAAGATCGCCCGTTCTCATCCTACATGATCGCCAGCAAGAACCACCTCGCCCCATGTCTTCAACAACGGAGCAAGCTGGGGGGAAATTGTTGTGTCGAGAATTATACTCTCCGACCGGCGATCGCCTCGGAGATCGGACGACCTAGCTACTGCCGAGCAGCCGAGGCAGAACTGCTGACCAGTGACCAGGCGGCCTTGCCTTAGCCCCGCAGACAAGATGAATCAGCCAACCGAAGGTCCCAGGACAAGTCCTGGTGCCGAGCGATCGACATCAAATACGATCGTCTCTCGGTACTGGGCGACCGACTAAGGACGACCATCTCCCGGCACTTGCCGACCGACCCTTGGTGACCGACCGATGCCGACCCTCAGCAACTGGCCAATGCCGACCTCTGGTGACCGGCTAGAGATGACCGCTTCATGCCGATCAGAGCCGATGGCCATCCAGTCGACAAAGGCCGAGCCTCAGGACAGACACCACGTGCAGAGCCGAGACAAGATCCGCATATCACGGATCATTGACCACAGCCTGTCAGCATCCGTCCACCAGCCGACAGGCCCGCCGAAAGTTGTCAGTAGGGCCGCATGTGACAGTGACCCCGGACGCATGCTGGCTCCTCATTGGACCGCCTAGCTGGCTGCCAGCCACTGCCTTGGACTTTAGGCTGACAGCCCATGTGACTTAAGGTCGGTCGCCCCATTATAATATTGGCCGGCAGACGATCGCACCATTATTATAATGGCCGGAAGACGATCGCCCGCCAGATCTTTGGGCACCTCAGCCCCTATATATAGCAGGCAGCCTGCACTTGTCCAAAGGATCCGAAATTCTTGAGAACACACGGAAATACTTCAATTCCCACGAAATTTCACACAGCACTTGGATATCTCCAACTCTTGGCAACAACTATCATTCGGTACTTACTTCCCTCGGCCTCTCTCATCAAGTAGACGATCGGCACAGACGAAGAACACCGAGCTTCTCTCAAGAGCCGGATTAACAGAGTCTTTTTACACTCATTGTATTTAGATTTCTCACATTAATACTTGTATCCACGAATATTTGTATTAATAACATCTCGCGAGAGCATTCAAGCCCGGGCCTAACAAACTCGACAAATCTAGTGTTTATTCATATTCTCTCGGAAGTGCTCCCGCAAATTGTTGTTTGTTGTCCGTCTTCCAGCAGTATTAATCTTTGGATAAATATTTTGGGCAACAACAGGGTGGAAACCGGGAAGCTCAGGAAAATTGATCAAGGCGATGAAAGCTGTGAAATTGTTGAAACAGGGCTGTGTCGGATACTGGTGCTATGCAATGAAGAAAGAAGACGAAATTGTGGAACTTTCATCCATTCCTGTTGTGAACGAATTTCGAGATTGTATTTCCTGACGAGTTACCTGGACTACCTCCACGAAGGGATGTAGAATTTACCATTGAGCTGGAACTCGGAGCTACACCAATTTATAAGACGCCGTATCGTATGGCACCTACTGAGATGTACGAACTGAAAAAGCAGCTGGAGGAGTTACTGGACAAAGGCTATATTCAGCCAAGCGTTTCGCCCTGGGGAGCGCCAGTTCTTTTTGTCCGAAAGAAGGATGGATCGCTTCGACTGTGTATTGACTATCGAGAGCTGAACAAGATGACGATTAAGAACAAGTATCCGTTGCCACGGATTGATGATCTGTTTGACCAGTTGCAAGTGGCAACAGTATTTTCTAAAATCGATCTGAGATCAGGGTATCATCAACTGAGGATTAAGGAATCTGATGTTCCGAAATCAGCGTTCAGAACTCGCTACGGACATTATGAGTTTGTAGTGATGCCGTTTGGTCTTACTAACGCACCTGCTGTATTTATGAAATTGATGAACCGAGTGTTCATCGAATTTTTGGATAAATTTGTGGTCATGTTCATTGATGACATCCTGGTGTATTCTAAGAGCCCGGAAGAACATGCGCAGCATTTGCGGATTGTATTGGAACTTTTGAGAAGCGAGCAATTGTACGCCAAACTTTCTAAGTGTGAATTCTGGCTAAAGGAAGTAATGTTCCTCGGCCATGTGGTGTCAGCTAAAGTAGTCCGAGAAGATCCTCAGAAGATCGAAGCAATTATGGATTGGAAGCCTCCAAAGATCGTGAAAGAAGTCCGAAGCTTCTTAGGACTTGCTGGATATTATCGTCGATTCGTGGAAGGGTTTTCTAAAATCTCCCTCCTACTTACTCGACTCCTGCAGAAAACTCAAAAGTTTGAGTGGAATGAGTTGTGTCAGGTTAGCTTTGATGAATTGAAGAAGAGATTGACGACGACACCGATTCTATCACTTCCACAGGGAACTGGAGGATTTATAGTTTACAATGATGCTTCGAACCAAGGGCTCGGATGCGTATTGATGCAGAATGATAAGGTGATCACTTATGCATCGCGACAGCTGAAACCTTATGAAGTGAATTACCCAACACATGATTTGGAGCTAGCAACAGTAGTTTTTGCTTTAAAGATCTGGAGGCATTATCTATACGGGACTCACTGTCAGATCTTTACGGATCACAAGAGTCTCAAGTACATATTCAGTCAGAAAGAGTTGAATATGCGGCAAAGAAGATGGTTAGAACTGATTAAGGACTATGACTTGGGGATTTTGTATCATCCAGGCAAAGCGAATGTAGTGGCCGATGCACTCAGCCGCAAGCCTGTTTCTATTCAGATGCTGGAGACGCTGACCTCCCAACTTAGCCTTCAACGAGAGATGATTCGAGAAGGAATTGAAGTGTGGTTACAAAGAGTCCAAGGACAACTGTGCGTGATGGAAATAACTTCATCATTAACCGAAGAAATCAAATCTAGACAGGCAGATGATCCTCTGATGATTCGGTTACGTGATGAAGTGATCAAGGGAAAGGCCTCCGGATAAATAATTCATGATGATGGAGTTTTGAGATTTCAGAACCGACTCTGCGTTCCCGATGTCAATGTTCTGAAACAGACAATTATGAAGGAAGCTCACAGTTCGCCCTATTCTATCCGCCCAGGCACCAGTAAGATGTATAAGGACTTGAAGCAGAATTTCTGGTGGGGCAACATGAAGAAAGATGTAGCGGACTATGTTTCGAAATGCTTGACTTGTCAGCAGGTTAAGATCGAGCATCAACGGCCTGCCGGAATGTTCAAGCCACTCCCGATTCCTGAATGGAAGTGGGAGGACATATCGATGGACTTTATCACTAGTATGCCTAGAACCAGGACAGGAATGACCATGATTTGGGTGATAGTTGATCGTTTAACCAAATCAGCTCATTTTTGGGGCATTAAGGACACGTGGGGACCAGAGAGGTTGGCACGAGTATTTATTTCGGAGATAGTTCGATTGCATGGTATGCCGAAAACCATTGTTTCTGATCGAGACGGCCGTTTTGTGTCTCATTTTTGGAAAGCAGTTCATAAGGCCTTGGGGACCGAATTGAACTTCAGTACAGCTTATCACCCGCAGACTGACGGACAATCCAAGAGGACCATTCAAACGGTGGAAGATATCTTTGAGGGCACATGCCTTAGGCGGTCAGCGATTGGGAAGTTCATCTACCGTTGATTAAATTTACCTACAACAATAGTTGGCATGCTTCCATTAAGATGGCACCGTTTGAGGCATTATACGGGAGGAGATGTAGATCGGCCCTATGTTGGGACGATTCATCAGACTTAATCGAGACAGAACCAGAGTTGATCGTGCAGACTCGAGAAAAGATAGCCTTGATTCGTGAAAGGCTGTTGACCGCCCAGAGTCGCCAGAAATCTTACGCAGACGTACGTCGTCGCCCATTGGAGTTCAGTACTAGAGACCACGTACTTTTTAAGGTTTCTCCTACTCGGGGAATCTTTCGTTTCGGAAGGAAAGGAAAGCTGAGTCCGAGATATATCGGACCATTTGAGATCCTTGAGAGAGTTGGGGAGTTGGCATACAGATTGGCATTGCCGCCGTCATTGTGCCATGTTCATAACGTGTTCCACGTATCCCAGTTATGGAGGTATATACCAGATCCCAGTCATATCATTGATTTCATCGTGATCGAAGTCGCGCAGGATGGGACGTTTGAAGAAAGACCGGTCAAGATACTCGAGAGTTGAGTTAAGCACTTGAGGAACAAACCAATGGTTTTGGTCAAAGTTCAATGGTCACGTCACGGAATGGAAGAAGCCACATGGGAAACAGAAACTGGTATGAAGTCCAGATATCCCGAGTTATTTTCGTCTTGAGTTTCGGGACGAAACTCCTTTTTAGTAGGAGAGTATGTAATATCCGGATTTATTACTGTGTATTTTACCTTTATTCGAACCCTGTATTATTCGGAATTGTAATCTTGATGATTGGAGTATGATATTTCTTACATTGATATCTTTGTACATAAGTATAGCAACATGCAAAATTTCTCATGAAAACTCGTGATAGCGCACGCTAAGAATGTAGCTTAACGCGCGCTATCGAGCTACTACTAGCGCACGCTATGTATGTAGGAGTTGCGTGCGCTAAGCACTCAATTATTGAGCAGGACGGCTAACACATGCGCCAGCCGGGACATGGGTCCGGATAAGATTCCCGCGGATGAACCTGGACAGTTTTGAAGTCAACTCTTATTAGCGCGCGCTAAGGAATGCTTAGTAGCGTGCACTAATTAGCTAAAGTGCAGAATATTATAAATGAGACAGCAACCCGTTTTGGCTTACATTTCATTCGTCCATTCTTCATTCTTGAGAGGCCAGAGAGCTATAATAATCCTTCTACACACTTAGAACACATCTTATTGATCCTTGTATATTGGTTATCACTTGTGAGTGATCATTGAAGTGGAATAGCACCTTGGAGTGGCATACAACTAACCGGAGTCAGATTCTATCTTACGGTTCAGTGATTTTCGTCATATTAAGGTATGTTCAACCTATCTCCGGACTTAGAGTTGGATTCTAAAGAATTAGATGATCATGTTAACAAGATATTAATTTTTCATTAGTGAATTATTCAACATGCATCATGTTTGGAATATAGAGATGGTTATGCCTCTAATACCTTGATTATGAACATCATGATTCGAATCTTATTACAATGAACAAGTAGAGGAAGCTTCTATCATTGGTAATCCAAATCTAGTAGATGAATTCATAGCAATCATGGACTTGACTTTAACATCATTATTGTTAGATGAATCTAAGGGATTGATCATGGAAGGATTTATCTAGTATAGATGGAATGTTAAACAACTACAGTATGATAATTTTGATTGATATAAAGGTGTCGATATCAACCGTTAAGCCTTTCGAATTGTCGTATGAAGATTGTAGTCGAAATGGAAGATGGTTTCAGAATAGTATACATATCCTTGAATCCGAAGTTGTTGTTATCCGTAAGATTATTCATAGCCATATGAACATGATAATTCATGGACGTAACATGAAATAACACTGAGGATTTCATTTGGTTTGATCATGTTGAGGTCCATCTACTGCCCAGTAGTAAACTGCCATGCACAGATAGCGCACGCTAAGCTATGTAGATTAACGTGCGCTATCGAGAACGAGTTAGCGTATGCTACGTTTGGTACGTAACGTACGATAGGCCATCAGACGAGTCAGTCGACTGATCAGTGAAGTATTGACCATGCATAGTTAGCGTACGCTAGGCTTTGTTGTTTGCGTGCGCTATCGAGCAGACTTAACGCACGCTACACAAAGTACTTAACGTGCGCTAAGCAGTTCAGGCAGATTACATTTTATGAACTTTTGGCCGTAAATCGAATTGTTAAATATTCGTACGACGTGAGATAAATCCTATATCATTTCTTTTGTTATGGTTTGATCTTGTTACGTGATTGATTGAGGAGGACGACCTTCGAGTGTTCGTTTTTGTGGAAGTATTGTTCTTGTCCTCAAATCGAGGCAAGTACCTTAATTGTTTTATGTATTGATGTTATACATATTGTCGTGCATGTATGTCGTTGTTGTATGTCCACCTCGTGTTGGTCCGACGGGATCATCGGGGGATCTATGCTAGCATGTGCTGGATCATCGGACGGGTTTTTCCACCACGGGTTGGTCTGACGGGATCATCATGGGTTCTAGGCAGTGAACACTGGATCGTCGGAATTACCATGTGTATGTTATGATATCATGTTGTGATTATCAGTTGTGTATGTTATGTTTGAGTTTCTCGCAGGAGAAGACTTGTTTGACATTTTACCATTTACGTTATTATTATTATTCTACGTGTGACGTTGAATAATATGTTGTGGTACTTGTACTAGCATCGTTGTGCTAACCCCTTCGGGGGTGAACATTTTGTTTATGTTCAGGATCCAGGAGAGCGGGAAAACAACCACTGGAGCTGCATGACGACGAGGGTGCAGAGTGATGTTCCGTAGGGTTTATTTTATGCATTGTTTATTGGTTATTTCAATAAGTACTCGAGTACGAAGTCATTTATGATGAAATTAAATTTGGTGATGTATTATTAAGTTCCTGTTGAACAATTGTACTTTCAGTATTTGGTCAGAACTGTTGTATCTTAATTCCGATATTTCCATTCGTTAGTATTTCTTAATGTTTGTTCAATTCTTCAGCCTTGTAAATCCTTATGTAAAGGATTTACGGCACTGTAATATTCCTGAATATATCGGGGGTGTTACGGATGAGGTCACACAACCCAATCAACAAAACTGACTTAAACGACATTACCCACACAAGGGTCGAAATACAATACAGCGGAAGACTGAAATCAACTCTGACAACACAACAAAAATCAAACAACTCTCGACTCATGATTAGTATCGCAGCTCGTCATCCTCTTGTGCCAATCCTGTGACTGCTCCCCTAAATCTGCATGTACCTGGACGCAAAACAGACATCCAACGAGTGTGGTATTATTTCGGAATAACTCGTTTGTCGTTGTGACTTTTCAATTGGTATTCCCTTTCTTGTGGATCTTATGTGAATGCGCATATTGTTGTTTTCACCGGATCATATATTGTCTCGAATCGAGATGTGAACCTTGGAGTTGTTGTTTGAATTTTATTGTTCTTCGTGATTCGAACATGATTGTTCGATTTTTGTTGTCTCGATCGTTGTGGTTTGATCGTTTCATTGTTCGGTTTTTGTTGATCTCGTTTCGTGATTGTTGAACATTCAGACTCGTTCGTAATTCCCTTAAGTTCGGAAAATTAGTCTCGTTTTCGATCTTCCAACCCTTGGGTGGTGGAATTCCATATTTGTTGAGCGATTGGCTCGCGTTTTGATTGATATACCGTTGGGTTGGTCAATCATATTGATTTTCGTTCGTTGTGTTTTGTGATTGTTCGGATAATCGACTTGATTGTATTATCTGTTTGTTGACACTTGTCACTTGTTGTTTTTATTATGTCTCTACCGGTGTGTCACGGTGTGCGGCTCACTGAGGTTGAGGCCGTCGATTTCGTGCAGCATATCACGTATCACCCGTGCGCCTAGGAGACTTCCGAGTCTCCGTCCGGCTACCATCTACGAGATTTCATATAGTACCAACATTAGAGATATCATGCACTGGTCCATTGTGCTGCGTAAAACGCTAGGCTCCCGCCTTACCTTTGCCTCCGACCGACTAAGGGCCGGTATCTCATTTCCTTCAAGCTTAACCCGCAATGGCACTCGGCACTAAGGGTCACTCGCATGCCCGAAGTGCAATTCCTCGTGCTCGACACTCACTCGGGACCTCCTAGGTGCAGTACCTTCGCGCCCTTGAGAGTACCTCACCCGAGACGGACAACCTTTTAGATCTTGGCTTAGATTCATGCCATCAATAGATATTTGCCCCTCATGATGTTTGGGACTACTTCGCATACCGACATATTACCTTTAATCCGCAATGTGGTGTTGTCTGGCAACCACATGTACAAGCCAATGATCCCCCGCAGCATAGCCGGAACCGATAGCTAATGCTTACGAGTAAGCTCATGAGGCGTATGATTTAAGTGAGTGCCTCGATTGCCCAATCGACATAGAGGAAGTGTTATATGGCCGACGGCATCCCTCCGGTCACACTAGAGCCTCCATGCCAACCTTAAGCCCAACGCAGACCCCAAAGGTCCTACGCCGCCCTAACGATGTCCAACTCGCTCGGGAACTCTTCGCACACTTCGAATGCTTAGAGTTGGCTCCCTAGAGGCCCCCCTTACCTCTAGGAAGATTGCACGCTTGGTGCTCGACAGCACGAGGAAGACTGGCCGCTTGCCCACCATTGCCCATCTAAGGACTGTCCCCCCTATAATAGGCTTAGACAAATATTCCCTTGTAATTGCACTAGACATTGATTGACCGAGGAAGCACATCGGGTGTAACTCCCTCATACGAAATCCAAATCCTTATCTGCTTGAACCGTAGAGTAGCTTACGACATTATCTATAAGTCCTCAAAGTTTCAGCCCCATCCGATACTCGAGGAGTGAGGAATTGCCTCTGCAATATTCTGAAACTACTACAATGCCACTGCACTGCAGCATCTCGATACTTCGCATCGTTTGCTACACAAACGGAACTATCTAGTTGTGAAACTTGGTGGAGATCTTCCCAACACTCCAAGGAACTCCCCATTACAAGCATTTCACGAAAATCTTTTCCTAAAGTCCTCTGCTCAACGACTCAAGGTCCTGCTCGCGCACGGACACCCTCCGGACGCCGACCACTGTCGCACGTCCCCAACCTTATTCGTGTCGCAGGGCAACTATCCAACATAATCCTTTGTAAGTCCGGGGCAATCTCGGGTACTCCGAATAATATGGAAAGCGCCCTGTGACACGGTGGCGTTGTGTTGGTCGTCGTGGAGCGTGTTTTCACACCGTATATCCCTTTTCGTTGCTTGTAATGTTTCGCCGTTGGGTGCGATTTTTTTTCGGTTCTTGTGTATCTCGTTGAGTTTACCTGGCGGGATATTGCTTCTCCCTACTTGATTTAAGTTTCGGGACGAAACTTCTTTTAAGGAGGGTAGAATGTAATATCCGCAATTTCGGATTTCCGGTAATTTCTTTTTTTTCGGCGTAGGTCAGTTTTGACGACTCGCCCATGACCGTTTCGTCATTCTGAGAATGATTAATTCTACACTTTTCGTCATCCGAGTTCATTTCGATGTCGTTTTGTTGAGTTCCGTGCTTTTTAGCGACTTTTCCGCACTTGAGCTCGATTCTTGCGAATCGCGTTCAAAACTGCTGTTTCGAGTTTCCCGTAAGTCCGTTTAACTTTGTTAGACGTGTTGTGAACTTCGGTTTGGTTATTTGATCACGTATCGTGATTTTCGGACGTTTTGGGCCATTTTCGTAATTTCCCAAAGTTTGGGGTAATTACCTTCCGTTGCCGAATTTCGAGCCTTCGGGTGGTCGGAATCGTGTGTTCTCTTAGCGTTTGGATTCGTCTTTGCGAGTACTTCGTAACCGTATCTTCGATTCATATTCAGGT
This sequence comes from Orobanche coerulescens, assembly GCA_033398695.1. Lineage (NCBI taxonomy): Eukaryota > Viridiplantae > Streptophyta > Magnoliopsida > Lamiales > Orobanchaceae > Orobanche > Orobanche coerulescens. Next base: position 109,774,446 of record CM065815.1, on the reverse strand, counting down.
TCGGGTTTCGGGGTCGTCCGGGCCGTCGGAAGTGGCCACGACCGAGACACGGACGCAGCAGGTACTGGTCTGGCCGAGTTACGGCCGTAATGTGCCGGTTACGGCCGTAAGTTATCGGCAGGCATGGCCTGACGAATGCCGGTTACGGCCGTAAGCGCCGAGAGTTATGGCCGTAAGGTGCCAGGCAACTTCCTGACGAATGCCGGTTGCGGCCGTAAGGGCCGAGAGTTACGGCCGTAAGGTGCCAGGCAACTTCCTGACGAATGCCGGTTATGGCCGTAAGTGCCGAGTTACGGCCGTAAGGCCCGTCCGGTTACGGCCGTAAGTGATCGGCCATGGTCGGCTATTTAAAGGCCTGAACGTGGATCTCTCGGCCATTTTCCATTTTTCCTTCGTTTTTCGCGACCCGTCGACGGAATTTGAGGGTTTTTGATCGGGAACATCATAGAACATCATTGTTGGAAGGCTTGTGTTGATTATAACATCATCTTCCACCCGGATCGAAGGTAAGAACACCTAAACTTTTGGATTTTGGATGTTCTTGGGGTTTCTTGGTGTTTTGGCCGATTTGCTTTGTTTTGATTTAGATTGTTGACGAACTTGATTGTAAACTCGTAATCATTCAATACCCTTGAAGTTTTGTGGAACGAATTTGAGTATTTCTTTGAATAATCCATTGAATTGGACTACGCCTTCAAAGTGTCCGATAAAATGCTTCAATGGGTAGAACTTGGGAAGTTCCATACATTTTCGTGGAATTGTGATTGAATTGATATCTTTGTGACTTAGGAACGGATTCTTGTGAAGAACTCGAGTCGGAACCCTTCCGTTCGTTGCCTTCTTTGGGGTCCGAGCTTCCCGGTGGAACCGTGTTCTTCGGAGCGTTCGGTAGCGGTTAGTAAGGCAAGTATCTTATTATACGACTTGTATCTTGCGACTAGTAATCACGTATGAGATTTATAATGATTTTGCTTACCTTCGTAAATATGTTCTGTTTGAGTTGGTTGTGTTTTCCGCAATTTGAAGGCTTTGTGATAATAGTGTTATATTGGTATACGTGTTAGGCGTTGTGCCATTTGTGCAGGATTGCGATGTACATATGAGATGGTTGTACACGTGGTTGTGCAATGTATTGTGTACCGAATGTGTGTTATGTTGGTTAAGTGTCGTTGATTGATGATTGTTGTTGCGAGTGTTGAGGTTGTGTTATGTGCGTGCAATGTACGATTTTGTGGTGATCAATGTGATTGATTAATTGTGCTCATTGTTGTATGTAATGTGAATGTGAATGCGAATATGTGTGTGACCGCTAAGTTCACTCGTGTTGGTTCGACGGGACCTACGAGGATTCGTGGCAGTGGACTACGGGGTCAGAACTTAGTGAGTGCGAGGTCAATCGTCTTTGATGCAGCGAGGCCTACGATAACGCATGGCAGTGGACCATGAGTTTCGGACACAGTGCGTCCAATCGGGTGAGCTCGACGGGGCTTACGGTGACACGTGGCAGTGGACTACTGTGTCAGGACTGTGTGTGTGATTGTTGTGATTGATATAGTCCGTGCGGGTTGTTATGCCTACGGAGACACGTGACAGTGGATCACGGTGTCGGAATTGGTTATGTCTAGTTAATAGTCTGTGTGGGTTGTTGAACCTACGGAGACACGTGACAGTGGATCACGGTGTCTGAATTGATTATGTTTGTTTAATTGTGCGTGATGTAGTCCGTGCGGGTTGTTGAACCTACGGAGACACGTGACAGTGGATCACGGTATCATGAGCATGATACTTTTCAAATCAAAGTTTTTAAACGAAAATTTTATGAAAATGAATGTTGGACCGAGTCCTAAGCTTGAATAAATGTTTCCCGTATTGTAAACTGCTGAGTTATGATACAAGATTTGTGTTAAGGCCCTAAAGTTTTTTTTTCAAAAGGTTTTGTGAATCAGGACTTGAGGTCTTAAAGGTCTTGAAAATCTAAAAATTCCCGAGATGATAATCTTATTTTCGAATCCTTTATAGCTTATCTTCCCTTGTGAAAACCTCCCGGGAATATTTTGATACTTGATTATTATATTGGATTCACGATTATTATTTGCTTGTTACATTTCGTATGATTTGATACTTGCACTAGTAAAATAGTGGAGTTTTACTAACCCCCGAGTAATCGGGGGGTGGATGTCTGTTTTGCGTCCAGGTACATGCAGTTCGAGGCGATCACAGATTGGCACAAGAGGATGACGAGCTGCGATACTAATCATGAGTCGAGAGTTGTTTTGATTTTTGTTGTGTTGTCAGAGTTGATTTCAGTCTTCCGCTGTATTGTATTTTGACCCCTGTGTGGGTAATGTTATTTAAGTCAGGTTTGTCGATTGGGTTATGTGACCTCATCGATCTGTGTATTCACGTGTAAGTGACCATATCGGTCTGTATCATTTTATTGTTTGACCCTGGCTGGGCAAGCATTTGGTTGTTTATGGATGTTTAGCCTGGTAGATCGTTGTGGAAAGGGTCTTCGGCGTGTAATATTCCCATATAGTTTTGGGGGTTTTACATTAGCAAATAACGGTGTGAAAGCTATCACCTAAAAAAAAATGACGAAAAGGAGAAGTGTTGAGCAGCAATAGCTGCCTAATTTTGGAGGTCTTAAGTTTTGCGAAAAATAAAGGACTAACCATTGTTGGTGCGTAGCTGCCGTCTGAGAAAAATTGGTGAAAAGAGCTACACATTAGCAAATAATGGTGTGAAAGCTATCTCTAAGGGATGTAGTTTATGAGCAGATTTGAATTAATTAGCGGCTGAATTTCAATACATTCAATTTCGTGAAAAATCACAATATTTGATGACGCCAATGAAATTCTTCTTCATATTGAGTCGAAAAATAAACGAGTGATCGAGAGCAACCATTAAAGGGAGTCGTGTGTATCACGAGTGGGAAAGAAATAATCAACCTTTTGGGGGGAAAACCTTGAATTTGGAATTACAAAATAAAAACCGTGTTTTAACTTCAAAAACATTAGTAGATTTATTTTGAATCTTGATTCATTTCTATCTACTGTATAAAGCTGGTTGTTGTGTATTAATGGCATTTTGATCTCCTTTTCTCTTTTTATATTTTAATTTATGTGTGTATTAATTTTTCTTATTTTTATTTTTTAGAGCATGAATAATAAAGAGTCTTGCTCGGGACTAGCAAGAATTCAAGTTTGGGGGTGTGATAAGTGTCAGTTTTGTACACTTATCTATGGTTTGTATCGATAAAATTCACCCATAATTGAGCTAGTCTACTCGTTTTTTGCTTTTAATTAATTAGTTTTAATAATTTTATTTTTATCGGATGATGATCGGATTAAATAACTGATTTACTCAAGAAATAACGTGTTTATTAAATATTCTCGTTGTTGAATTTTGATATATTCATGTTGTACGGCTTTCCGAGACGAATTCGGCAGTCTTTCCGGATTCAAAATCAGAGTTATATATCAAAAGTTATCATCCGAAGAAGATTTGGGGCAAAAACGCAAAGTCTGAGAAATTCTGGGCTGAAAACGTAACTTTCAAAGAAACCAGTGAACAAATTTACGAACCCAAGTTACGGCCGTAACTACAGAATGTTACGGCCGTAAGTCATCCAAGTTATGGCCGTAACTCCTTAATGTTACGGCCTTAATTCTTGACAGATTGTTATGATTTCTCTAATTTTTTATACTTTTTGTGTATTATTGAGGGGATGGCTGGTATTGATCCGATCTATTGTAATAATGCTGGAGTTTTGGAGCTATTAGATGACTTTAGGTGTATAAATAGACCCCTTAGATCCTTCATCATACATCATTCACCATATAATTTTCCATTTTTTGTAAACTTTTCTTTTTTTGTGAAGAACACACTTGTGTTCTTGAGTGATTTGCTTGAGTGTGGTATAGCTTATGTTGTTCAGAGAGTTTATTGCTTCTTTCTCCTTTATCTACTAAGGGAGTGAGGATCAATTCTTTCTCTGGATTCAACTAATAATCACCACCAAGGCTTGTATTATGTATAATAAACCCTTCATGGGCTAAGTTACCTTTAGTTGGGATTATAAACAAGGTTAGTCATGTTATTTATGTTTGTATAAAAGATCTATTGTGAATTACTTATTATTATGTGTGATTTTCATTGTTTTAACAATCTTTATTTATTTGGCCAATAAATGACGATATTTATGGTCTTCATATGTTTCGAAAGAAAGTATGTTTGATTAGATCAAATGATCTTCACTATAAGTTGTTCTAGGGGATAGAAATATACCTCTAGTCCTTAGATGATTCTTTGAGTTATTTTCATAAATCCTAATGCTATGTATTGAAGCCAATCAACATAGAAATATAGTGGATTGATTCAATATGTAAGGGGTGTTTTATAGTTCGAAAGAGAAACCGTCTTTTTAAGGAAAATCGAATCTACACAACATAATAAGTAAATTCATCTTATGATCTCCTATACATCTTTTATAACTAATGACGAACTAAGTTTGTAATCCCAACTATTTCATTTTATCGTTAATCAATCTATTATTATTGCTATCATTTTATTTCCTTATAAGTTTAGAACTATTATTGCATTATCTTTGCAATTATTAAACCAAACTCTTTAATTGTGTGTTTCACTTATCTTAGTATCTATAAAAATAGACTAATAGTGTATAATTCAAATTATAACCAAACTTCCTTGTGGGATCGATAAACCGGACTCAAAAAGTCTACTGTACTACTTGATACGATATCGTGCACTTGCGATAGTTACACTAACAACGTGTCAATTACTCAAGACGTGACTCTCTCTTTTAACTTTTCGGTTTCATGATTGTCAGTCAGGATGTATGTGGTGATGATTATAATGTTGTTTGGGCAATATTGCTTCGGATTGTGATTAAATTGCTGGTGTGAACGTTGAGTCGTTCAGTATGCACTCGTTGAAATAGCCCTCTTTACTAAGAGGTGGGATTTCAGTTTAGATGTTAATTGTCTTTTGATGGTTGCTCATGTGATATCGTTATTATGTGAACCGTTGGCATTTAGATTTGTATGCTGTTGTTTATTTGTAACCTTTGGATTCTTGTACTGTTTGGGATGTGTTCACGATTATATTGCTGAATCGGAGTAGTTAGCGCATGGTAAATGTAAGGCTAGCACGCGCTAATGTGGCATGGTTAGCGCACACTAATTTCTGTTCTAGCGCGCGCTAATTAAACTGGGCAGAAGATATGGAACTGCATTTTTAGCCGTTTGGTCTAACTTTTGCAGTTGTAAAATCGATCACCAGTGACTGTATTTTATGTGTGCTGACGGGTGATGACAATTGTTGTGTGTGATTGTGTATTATGATTTTCGTTACGTTAGGTGGTTACTTGTTGGTATGCCCACATCCACACAATTACTGTTTGAGCTGGCTAGCGAAACAAATCACACACATCTCACGGTTGGATCAATCACTTGTTGCAGCCTGGCCACATGATCGCATGCCATGTGCCACCGTAGGTTAACTTTGGCTTTCACGGTTGGATCAATCACTTGTTGCATCCTGGCCACATGATCACATGCCATGTGCCACCGTAGTTTTTCTTAGGCTCTCACAGTTGGATCAATCGCTTGTTGCATCCTGGTCACATGATCACATGCCATGTGCCACAGTAGGCCCCGCCCACATCCACACAATCACATATATAGCACAATACAACAAAGATATCCAAACAATTGACTCAGAGGCATCAAACAGTTAGCAAAACACCACGTAAAACCACAATGCACCGAAATGAAATAATATACGTCCACACGCAATACCAAGTGCAACACCAACACCAAACATATCCATAGAATTCACATAGTCATTCATAAACCACACCATTCGCAAAACACACGCGTTTTGAAAGCAAGCCTTTAACAAGGCTAAATCGAATCTTTTGAAAGTTCAATTCAAATGACCAAACAACCACATTTAGACGATCACTAATTATCGTATCCATAAAACAAGAATAGTATGGGCCAGGTACTTACCTCGAGTAACCACAAACGCGAAGAACCGATCGAAGTAGGTTGGCACGAACCGATTATGAACCCGCCAACTCCGCCGAGCGCTAATCCGCGACAATAAACTACGAACAACAATAACAATAATGAAAATGAATTCCATAGCACGACTTAAAGCCGTTGAATTCAAAGAACGAATGACGAAAGTTCAAGTGTTTCCCCCAAAACGGCCAAGAACATGATTCGTCCCGACAAAATACGAAAACGGAATTCCAAGTCGAAATATGGATATATAATCCATAGAATATGTTTAACAACATCCTTAAACAACAATCAGTCTATCAAAACCGAAAGGAAAACGAAATCAAGAAAAATTCCCTAAAAAGTCAACTCTAGGGATTCAAGAAAAATACCTTGATTCGGCGAAGAACAATGGATTAGATGATGTTATAATCACCTAGGATGCTCTAAAACACCTTGGAATGGACGAAAATTATCCCAGGTCGCGAACCCTAGTCGCCACGTCTCAAACCCGCGGAGGAAGAAGAAGAAATGAAGAAAATGTTCTGCTTAGCGTGCGCTAATCCTACCTGATTAGCGTGCGCTATCGAAGCATCAGAACAAAACGTTCTGCCAACATGTACAGTTAGCGCGCGCTAGCTACAAAAATTAGCGTGCGCTAACGAGGCCCCAGACCCAGTCCAGTAGCCTCTGGACTGCCCTGAACTACCGGGTAGCGTGCGCTATCCTCCCCCCAGCGTGCGCTACCAATGCACCCTAGCGCGCGTTATGTTACCACATAGCGTGCGCTAACCAACGTTCTAACCCAGTCCAGTAGCCTCTGGACTGATTCTGCTCCACCCGTTAGCATGCGCTACTAAACCTGAAGCGTGCGCTAACAACCGCACCATAGCGCGCGCTAACCAATAGGTGTAGCGTGCGCTATCGACTCAAAAGGACAGCAACAGTGCTCTCAAAGCCCATTACAACAATGGATTCCTCCGATCGGAACACCAAGTTCAAGATACGCACAGAAAACTCCAGAAGAAGATCATAATAAGAGCTTGAGTTACAATCAAACTCACACGCGACCATAAAAAGGGTCGAGACAACAAATACGTATACGGATACCCATGACTTTGGGAAAATTCCAAAATGGCCCAAAACGCCCGAAAATCACGATACGTGCTCGAATAACCAAACCGAAGTTCACAACACTTCTAACAAAGTTAAACGGACTTACGGGAAACTCAAAACAGCAGCTTCGAACGATATTCGCAAGAATCGAACTCAAGTGCGGAAAAGTCGCTAAAAAGCACGGAACTCCACAAAACGACACCGAAACGAACTCGGATGTCAAAAAGTGTAGAATTAATCATTCTCAGAATAATGAAACGGTCCTGAGCGAGTCATCAAAATGGACTTCCGCCGAAAAAAAAGAAATTACCGGAAATTGAAATTACGGGTATTACATTCTACCCTCCTTAAAAGAAGTTTCGTCCCAAAACTTAAAATAAGTAGGGAGAAGCAATATCCCCTGCCAGGAAAACTCGACGAGATACACAAAAACCGAAAACTCGCGCCCGACGGCGATGTAACACCCCCGATGTATTCGGGAATATTACAGCGCCGTAAATCCTTTACATAAGGATTTACAAGGCTGAAGAATTGAACAACTATAAAAGGGTACTGACGAATGGAAATAACGGAATTACAGTACACCAGTTCTGACCAAATACAGAAATAGTACAATTGTTCAACAGAACTCAATAATACATCACCAAATTCAAATCATCACAAACGACTTCGTACTCGAGTACTTATTGAAATAACGAATAAACAACAGATAAATAAACCCAGTCGGGACATCACTCTGCACCCTCGTCGTCATACAGTTCCAGTGGTTGTTTCCCCGCTCTCCTGGATCCTGAACACAAACAAAATGTTCACCCCGAAGTTAGCACAACGATGCTAGTACAAGTACCACAACATATTATTCATATCTCACGGTGAATAATAATAACGTAAACGACAAAATACCAACGAGTCTTCTCCTACGAGAAACTCAAACATAACATACACAACTGATAATCACAACATGATATCAATACATACACATGGTAATTCCATCGATCCAGCGTTCACTGCCTAGAACCCACGGTGATCCCGTCAGACCAACCCGTGGTGGAAAAACCCGTCCGATGATCCAGCGCACGCTAGCATAGATCCCCCGATGATCCCGTCGGACCAACACGAGGTGGACACACAATAACGACATACATGCACGACAATATGTATAACAACAATACATAAAACAATTAAGGTACTTGCCTCGATTTGAAGACAATAACAATACTTCCACGAAAATGAACACTCGAAGATCGTCCTCCTCAATCAATCACGTAACGAGACCAAACCTTAACAAAAGAAGTAATATAGGATTTATCTCACGTCGTACAAATGTTTAACAATTCGATTAACGGTCAAAAGTTCATAAACTGCAATCTGCCCGAATAGCTTAACGCACGCTAAGTATTCTGTGTAGCGTGCGTTACGTCTGCCCGATAGCGCACGCAAACAACAAAGCCTAGCGCACGCTAACGATGCATGGTCAATACTTCACTGACCAGTCAACTGACTCGTCTGATGGTCTAGCGTACGTTACGTACCAAACGTAGCGCACGCTAACTAGTGCTCGATAGCGCACGTTAAACTGCATAGCATAGCGTGCGCTATCTCTGCATGGCGATTTCTTCTTTGGCAAGATGCTGTTCTTGCCATGATCGAAATAATGAAATCTTTCGTGATAATTCATGTTACTTCCATGAATACCATGTTCATACCCTTATGAATGATTTTACGAATAAAGACAACTTCGGATTCAAGGATATGCATACCAATATAAAACCATATTCCATTCCGACTTCAAATCTTCATACGACAATTCGAAAAGCTTAACGGTTGATATCAACACCTCTATATCAATCCATATTATCATACTGAAGTTGATAAACGTCCTATATATACTGGATAAATCCTTCCATGATCAAACCTTTAGATTTATCTAACAATAAGGATGTTAACGTCTAGTCCAAGATTACTATGAAATCATCTATTAGATTCGGTTTACCAATGATAGAAGCTTCTCTTCACATATTCAAAGGTACTAAGATTCGAATCATGATGATTATAATCAAGGTATTTAAGGCTTATTCAACTCACTATTCTAAACATGATATACTTGGATAATTCATCTATGAAAATCCATATCTTGTTAACATGATCATCCAAATCGTTAGAATCCAACTCTAAGTCCGGAGATAGATTGAACATACCTTAAAATGACGAAATCACTGAACCGTAAGGTAGAATCCAACTCCGGTTGGTTGTATGCCCTTCCAAGGTGCTATTCCACTTCCATGAACATTCCACGTGATAACCAATGTATAAACATCAACAATATGTGTTCTAAGTGTATAGGAGTATTACTACAACTCTCTGAACTTTCAAGATTGAGGAAAGTGCGAAAGAAATGCAAGCCAACACGGTTGATGTCCCATTTATAATATTCTGCATTATTGACAAGTTAGCGCACGCTACTAAGCATCCCTTAGCGTGCGCTAATAATGGTTGACTTCAGAATTTGTCCGGTGCGTCGTGGGAATCTTATCCGGACCCATGTCCCGGCTGGCGCATGTGTTAGCCGTCCCGCTCAATAATTGAGTCCTTAGCGCACGTTACTACTACCTGCATAGCGTGCGTTAATAATGGCCCGATAGCGCGCGTTAAGATACATTCTTAGCGTGCGCTATCACGAGGTTGCTTGAACAATTTTGCAAGTTCCTATACTTATGTACAATGATGTCAATGCACGAAATATCATACTCCGATAATCAAAACCACCAATCCGAATAATACATGATTTGAATACAGATGAAATACACCGTAATAAATCCGGATATTACAGGCGAAACGCTGCAAGAAACGCAAAGAGACATACGACGTGAAAATACGCTCCACGGCGACTAACACAACGCCACCGATAGAGACATAATAAAATCAACAAGTGACAAGCGTCATCAAACAGACAATACAATCGAGTCGATTATCCAAACAATCACAAAACACAACGAACGAAAATCAATACGATTGACCAACCCAACGGTTCATCAATCAAAACGCGAGCCAAACGCTGAACAAATACGAAATTCCACCGCCCAAGGGTTGTAAGATCGAAACGAGACTAATTTCCCGAAGGAGTCTGAACGCTCAACAACACGAGACGAGATCAACAAAAACCGAACAATCAAACGATCGAACCACAATGGTCGAGACAACAAAAAGCGAACAATCATGTTCGAATCACGAAGAATAATAAAATTCAAACAACTCCAAGGTCCACAAGAATCGAACCGAACTCGGAAAACTCACATTGATAACCAGATCGACTCAAAACAAATCACAGCTCGTCCGAACGATGAAACCGAAATACAGAACAAGTTCAGAAAGTATCAACGAATACGAGCGAGTCGATAGAATTGAGAAAGAGAAAATGCAAAAGCCAAAAATAATACGGGTATTATATTCGACCCCTTCTAAAAGAAGTGTCATCCCCCAAACTCACAACAACAAAATCAAGGAGACGACACAACAGGCAACCGACAGAAACATCCTTCGAAGGCCTCTCAAAGCCGATTCTGATAACTGTGCTGAAGCGCGAACTCCGAAAGTCTCGGTAGCCAGTTCGCAAAACTGAATTCGGTGTCCCTCGAGTCCCCACTTGAAATGTGTTACCGACGAGAAGTACAATTTACACGTGCATGCCCCGGCACATCACGGTTGAAACGTCTCGGCTCGGCATACCGAAAATACAAATGCTAGATACAATGGGGCATAACGTCGCAAAACAACATAGCGGAGACGCCAACTGAGCACAACAAAGAATCATAACACATATCATATACAACGATTTCCATCGTATTGTAATACACACACAAACAATACAGCAACGACGGTATCGTTCGGCGACCTTAACGGCCCGAACAATAACCGGCACATAATTACAAACATCATGAAACAATCACACATGTACATAAACGTACAAACCCAAGCTTTAACAGCTCACACAGGTGCGATAATACGCAAGTCACCACGAAATGACAATATTTAAGATCGTCATCACACCTCCCACAAAGGGCTAACAAAACATATGCGTGGCGAACGACTCAACGTTCACACCACCAATTCAATCACAATTCGGAGGGCTAACACCCTAACAACAATACCAACATCATACACACCTTCTCCGACCATAAGCAGGAAATGATGGGTTTTAAAAAAACGAAAACCACCTTTTGAAAACAGTTTGGAAACACCAGTTGATCTTGAGTATCATTTTACAAAAAGTTGAACAAACATCATTTTCAAGACTTTGAAAATCATCTTGCATTTGAACAAAAATGAGGACACCTTTCTTTTAGTGAAAAACTTTCAGAATATCCGACCCTCGGGTCTAAGTATAAGTGTTTCTAAACATCAAAAATATCTCAAGACATTTTGGTCCTCGAGGTAGAAGAATTTTTGAAACATGTTGTGGCACCTTGGATGTACCACGAGAAAATAATTCATTTTAAAAGTACGTCTCGAAATTTATTTTCTAAGATACTCAAGGTTTTCAAGGATAATTCAATGGGCTATAATGCCCAAAAAAATTTCAGGTAATTACACAAAACTTTATAGCGCCGTGGGTCCCGCTTCGGAACCCACTGGGCTAAAAACCATTGACAAAAACGCCAAAAAGGCCGATGACGGTAATATTTCAAAAACTCACAAAAGCCATTTACAAAATACTAAATACCGTCATAAGAATTTCGCCAAAACGATCAAAGCCATAATGCCAAAAACTCGGTTAAGGGAATCGGTTTTCGAAATAAAACTCAGTTGGTAAAATACTGAAAGCCATTTCAAAAGAACTCAAGCAGCAGATAAAAGAAATAAAGTCAAACCTGCACAATCCAGCAATGCTACTCCTCATATGAACGAAATATGAGGGTCAAATAACCACATATTAAGAAATAAAAATCTATAAGAGGATTTCGTCACTTAATAAATAATCATAAAAATAGCTCGTGTCACACGAGGCCCAACACAAAGAAGGGAGACTTACATCCACAGGTCGCACGAAGATGATGATCGCCCACGATACTAATCACGACCAACAAACTCAGACGACGCGTCGCGACACGACTCAGTCAGACAAATTCTAACGAGACAAAAACTCAACAGACACCACTAAACCCGACAGCCTAGGTTTCTACAACCTAAGATTTGATACCATTTATGTAACACCCCCAATCCGCTCAGGGATATTACACGCCGTAGAACCTTTCCTCAAGGATCTACCAGGCTGATAACAACATAGAACATCTCAACAATGCCTTTAAGGCTAAAATGACTCAGTAGACCGATTTGGTCTTTCAATAAATACATACAACTCAAACTCATTACATGCCCACGCAGGGGTCGAATACAAACACTCCCGTACAACGGGAAAGAATACTGCAGTGGAAAATAAACTATAACTAAACCAATGACCTCATACGGATCCTCGTGTGATTAGTATCGTTCATTTTTCATCATCCTTCGTGCCGACCCTGTGTTATGCTCCCAAACCTGAATGCAAAAACAGACATCCACCCCCCGAATACTCGGGGGTTAGCAAAACTCCACTGTTTTGCTAGTGCAAGAACAAAGTGCAAATACGAGCCATACAATTCACATTCCACGAATAACAATAACCAGGAATCCTCAAAGATCCAAACGTAACGAAAAGTACTTCCCGAGGCATGAGTTTGGCTAAAACATTCCAAAACCGAAAGATCACAAATCAAGGGAAACAGTTTATAAAAAAGTTTAAAATGCCATCGAGAGTTTTAATAGAAAACAATTTTGGATTTCAGAATCCTTCTCTTACCAAAATCAACAGGGGTCACAACCCAAAGGTTTTATTTTCGCAAGTAGAAAACCGACAACAATTCACAAGGCCAGAGCCCAACATCACGTGTCCTCGACGGACATAAAAATCAACAAAACATAATCGTGCACGCGCATCGCCTAGGACCGGGATGAAGCCAAAAATCCCACTCGAGGCCTCAAAGGACCCTCCCGAGCTGGCTAGCGAAACAAATCACACACATCTCACGGTTGGATCAATCACTTGTTGCATCTTGGCCACATGATCGCATGCCATGTGCCACCGTAGATTAACTTTGGCGCTCACGGTTGGATCAATCACTTGTTGCATCCTGGCCACATGATCACATGCCATGTGCCACCGTAGTTTTTCTTAGGCTCTCACGGTTGGATCAATCGCTTGTTGCATCCTGGCCACATGATCACATGCCATGTTCCACCGTAGGCCCCGCCCACATCCACACAATCACATATATAGCACAATACAACAAAGATATCCAAATAATTCACCCAGAGGCATCAAACACTTAGCAAACACCACGTCAAACCACAATGCACCGAAATGAAATAATATACGTCCACACACAATACCAAGTGCAACATCAACACCAAACATATCCATAGAATTCACATAGTCATTCATAAACCACACCATTCACAAAACACGCGTTTTGAAAGCAAGCCTTAACAAGGCTAAATCGAATCTTTTGAAAGTTCAATTCAAATGACCAAACAACCACATTTAGACGATCACTAATTATCATATCCATAAAACAAGAATAGTATGGGCAAGGTACTTGCCTCGAGTAACCACAAACGCGAAGAACCGATCGAAGTAGGTTGGCACGAACTGATTACGAACCCGCCGACTCCACCGAGCGCTAATCCGCGACAATAAACTACGAACAACAATAACAATAATGAAAATGAATTCCATAGCATGACTTAAAGCCGTTGAATTCAAATAACGAATGACAAAAGTTCAAGTGTTTCCCCCAAAACGGCCAAGAACATGATTCGTCCCGAAAAAACATGAAAACGGAATTTCAAGTCGAAATATGGATATACAATCCATAGAATATGTTTAACAACATCCTTAAACAACAATCGGTCTATCAAAACCGAAAGGGAAACGAAATCAAGAATAAATCCCCTAAAAATTCAACTCTAGGGATTCAAGAAAAATACCTTGATTCGGCGAAGAACAATGGATTAGATGATGTTATAATCACCTAGGATGCTCTAAAACACCTTGGAATAGATGAAAATTAGCCCAGGTCGCGAACCGTAGTCGCCACGTCTCAAACCTGCGGAGGAAGAAGAAGAAATGAAGAAAATGAGGATTAAAAACTGTTGTCCAGTTTATATACTGGACAGCTTAGCGTGCGCTAATCCTACCTGATTAGCGTGCGCTATCAAAGCATTAGAACAAAACGTTCTGCCAACATGTACAGTTAGCGCGCGCTAGCTACAAAAATTAGCGTGCGCTAACGAGGCCCCAGACCCAGTCCAGTAGCCTCTGGACTGCCCTGAACTACCGGGTAGCGTGCGCTATCCTCCCCCCAGCGTGCGCTACCAATGCACCCTAGCGCGCGTTATGTTACCACATAGCGTGCGCTAACCAACGTTCTGACCCAGTCCAGTAGCCTCTGGACTGATTCTGCACCACCCGTTAGCGTGCGCTACTAAACCTGTAGCGTGCGCTAACAACCCTCACCATAGCGTGCTCTAACCAATAGGTGTAGCGTGCGCTATCGACTCAAAAGGACAGCAACAGTGCTCTCAAAGCCGATTACAACAACGGATTCCTCCGATCGGAACACCAAGTTCAAGATACGCACAGAAAACTCCAGAAGAAGATCATACTAAGAGCTTGAGTTACAATCAAACTCACACGCGACCATAAAAAGGGTCGAGACAACAAATATGTATACGGATACCCACGACTTTGGGAAAATTACAAAATGGCCCAAAACGCCCGAAAATAACGATACGTGCTCGAATAACAAAACCGAAGTTCACAACACGTCTAACAAAGTTAAAAGGACTTACGGGAAACTCGAAACAGCAGTTTCAAATGATATTCGCAAGAATCGAACTCAAGTGTGGAAAAGTCTCTAAAAAGCATGGAACTCCACAAAACGACACCGAAACGAACTCGGATGTCAAAAAGTGTAGAATTAATCATTCTCAGAATAATGAATCGGTCATGAGCGAGTCATCAAAACGGACTTCCGCCGAAAAAAAGAAATTATCAGAAATCGAAATTACGGGTATTCCAGCATATGAAAGAGGAATTATTATATGATGTTTCTTTTGTCAAATGTTTGAAACTTATTTGGGGAAACCTGGATCAGAAATTTATAAATTATGAATTATTCTTCCGCCGCAAATTTTTACCTCATATTTATGATGAAATGTTACCTTATTAAAAGGTATTTATGTTTATGTCACTGTAGCGACTCGACTTTGTAGGCGAGAATTTTTATATTCTCAAGAAAATTATTTTTCGTCAAAATTTACCTTTTACTTATTTTCCCCAATGTTTACCCTAGAAAGTCGGGGCATTACAACTTTGGAGTTGTTGTTTGATCATTGTTGTTCGATCATGGTTGTTCGATCGTTGTTGTTCAATCGTTGTCTGATTATTATTGTTCGATCTCGTATTCTGATTTTCGAGCATCTGGGATACTTCGTAATTTCCTTAAGTTCGGAAAATTATCTTCGTACTTGATCTTCCAAACCTTTGGGTTATCAGAATGTCATACTTGTTCAGTGCTAGACTTATGTTTTGGTTGTTGTGCTGTTGGATTAATCCACCATAGTGATGTTTGTTTGTCGCATTTTGTTATCGCTCTGGCGTAGCAAATCGAACTGTAGCAGTTATGTACTGCATGAGATTTGATGTGTGCTATCAGCAACAGATAACGGATGTTATCTAGAGTTGCCCTGCCTGATAGGTCCATGTTTTAAGCTTCGGGGCGAAACTTATTTTTAGTGGGGTAGAGTATAATGCCCATGATTTTGGCGTCCGGACATCTTGAATTATTTACCGATTCAAGCGGATATGTGGTGCCTGTGTTTATGTGATCGTATGTCGTTGTCCATTAGTGTTTCGTTGCATGTTGAATGATCGATGTTTCATCGAGGAATATCATTGTTGTGCATTTCGATCGACTTTGTAAGATCACCACCGCCACTTATAAAGTCTAGAAATTCTGAAACTTTACAGGTTATAGAGCATCAACTTACCTTTCCAATGGTTCAAACGTTGAGTCAATCGGAGTCCAGACGAAGGATTTGTGGTCGAAATAGTAAAGACTACACAGTGAGCATATAGTGTATAATTAGCGCACGCTAAATGCATCTATTAGCGCTAATTGTTGACAATATATATAGGACTGCATAGGTCAACTTTCGTCATTTCTTCCTCTTATTTCTTCCTTCCGGCGATCTGGGCGATCTTGGGGGTGTGTAAGCATGGATTTTGGCCTATCATTATCCATCAACATCTTTGAGTTTCTAGTACGGATTTAACAACATCCCAACATCTTTCACCATTTTAATCAAGGTAAAATTCTTAGAAACCTAATTTTGGGTATTTTGGGGGTTTTGTTCTTGATTTTGATTTCAATCCATTTTTGACGAATTGGGTAGTGTTAAATGATGTTGTAAAACATGTTCCATGGATTGTATATCCATTTCCTTGATTCTTTCAACCCGATTGATTATTCGAGCGTTCTTGAGGAACCGTGAACATCTAGTGTTCGATTAAATATTCATATGAGTTTTCCTTCGTTGATTTGAGGCGTTTCCCATTGGTCTTGGTCTTGATCCTTGTTGTGATAGTACTTTCATTGTTTCTTGCAGAAGTTGTAGGTGTTCTAGATTTTCCGGTCGAGCCGTGTTCTTCGGTGTTTTTTGTTTTGATAATCGAGGCAACTATCTTGCCCATACATTATGTGTTCCATAGAAATAGTAGTTGGCGATCAATTATGTGTGCTACTTGAATGCTTATAATAAATTTCCTAAAGAATCGGTATATTTTCAATAACGGTTTCTATAAAGACAACTTAAGTGTTTTGTGAACAAATGTGTTTTTGTGAATACATGTATTAGTGTGGTATGTTGTAATATGTTGTAGTCATATTGCGTGGTTATAGTAGTCCTTTTTCGCTTGTCGAGGATTGCGTATTGATACGTGTACTCTTTGGAAAATATATGATGTTGTGTGATATTAGTTGTGACTCCTTTGTAAGGAGGTTGTGATGTTCGATGTTGTTTGGAAATTGTACTTCCTTGTTGTGTGATGATAGTAAAGTGATGTGCCACTGGGTAGGGTTTGTTGAACCTCTAGGATCCGTCCTTGCTAGTATAGATACGACATGACCATAGGGTTATCCAAAACGGGTATGTCTCGCGGAGGATACGAGGTTCATGGCTTGCTAGCCCGATGCCAGGATAACTTATGGTTGTGGTTTGGTTGTGCGACGTATGTGTTATGGGTTGTCTAAACCGGGTAGGTCTCGCGGAGGCTCCGAGGTTCGTGGCTTGCTAGCTCGATGCCGGGATAACTATGAACGTATGTCATTGTTGTGGTTATTGTGACTGTTGTCATGGTGATATGTGATATTGTGTGGTTTCCCATTGGGCTATTCACTTGGGTATGTCTCAAGGAGGCTCTGAGGTTCATGGATTTGCTAGCACGGGACGCGAATAATCCTTGGGAATATGTTGATATGGATGATTAGGCCGTGGACCCTGTGTTTTGTGATCGGAATCGTATGATTGGGTCGTGGACCCCATGTTTTGTTATCGGATTTGTATTTTGGAAAATGATCTTTGGGCTATGTCCCTAAGTGGTTTTCAATAAGATGATTATTCTTAAATTCCAAATGTTTTTAAAACTCTCGAGATCTTAAATTATCTTGCAAGATGTGCATTGATTTCATTCATACCTTTTATGGTTCAAACGGTTTTAATCAAGTGAATTGTCTCGGGAAGTCTTTGTTATGATTAAGTTGTTGGATGTTCTCGATTATTATGTTCTCGGGGGATGTTGTGTATGGCTCGTATTTGCACTTTATACTTGCACTAGCAAAATAGTAGAATTTTGCTATCCCCGAGAAATCCGGGTGTAGATGTCTGTATTGCATCCAGGTACTTGCAGGTTCTTGGGGAGCTAATCACAGGATTGGTACGAAGTATGATGGAAGACAAACGATACTAATCCCATGAAGACTAGTATTTGGTACTGGTGGTCGTAATGTATTTTCTTTTCCGCTGTAGTGTTTTTCCGCTGTATGGGAGTGTTGTTATATCTTGACCCCTATGCGGATATGAGTTTTGAAAGAGAGATGTATATGAAGTTTAAGTTGTATGTTTGTAGTGAAAGACCAAATCGGTCTAATGGTTCGTTATTAGCCATGTCGGCAAGTAAGGTGATGTCCTTTTTCTGCAATTAGCCTGGTAGATCCTCACAGAGAGGGTCTGTGGCGCTGTAATATTCCTGATTGGATTGGGGGTGTTACAATAATGTCTTGTTGTATGATTCTCGTACTTGTAATAACATCATTTTGCTAACTCCTCCAGGGATGGATATGTGTTTTATGTTCAGAATCTAGAGTAGCAGGAAAACAACCACATGGGCAACATGATGACGAGGGTGCACAACGATTGTTAGTGGTCCGGAGAAGTAATTTCAAATTGTGTTCGTTTTAAATAAGTACTCGAGTACACTGTTTCGTTATTTGAGTTTTGATGATTATGTATTGATGAATTCTATTCAGTGTCGTCGTTTATTTTGACAAACTTAGTTTGTAATAATAACTTCATTGTTGGTATTTTATAAGTGTTTGTTTTATTCAATTAACCTAGTAAATCTTTGCATAAAGGATTTAGGAAGCTGTAATAACCCTGAATACCTCGGGGGTGTTACATTAGTGGACATAATTCCTTGAACTCTTGGTGTGTACCTAGTCAACGATATTTACACAACAGTGTCTCAACACATTCCGTTCTCATAGTTGTGTCCATTTTGGCCATGGACAAGGTCTTGGTTTGCTAATTGTTTATTTGAGGTGGCCCGTCCTCACAATTAGATAGAAGGTCTCCTTTTATAAAGTACCCTGCAAAACTTCTCTTTTTCTAGGACAAGGAGCTATTAAAAGTTCAAACACTTAACCTCACCACAATCACATGACTAAGCACTTTTATTGCTATAATAAATGCTTCCAATAGAACTTTCATAACTTTGTTTCCTATTGAACCAGGTTTCTGGGATCTCCAGTCTTCAAGGTTGGGTTACCACTATGATAATTCTTTCAAGATGTGGATTTTAATTCCATTCCCTCTGTCAGTTTATGAAATTAATATCTATCTAGACCTTTTGTGAGTGGATCCGCTAAATTAACATTTGACCTCACATAGTCAATGGATATAAGCTGCTCATCCACTACTATCAGGCACCAATATCATCCATAGACTTTTGGGTGGGATTATGTTAGGCCCAATTGATCCAAGATATTATTGCCTAATGGGCCAGTATGTGAGCTACATGTAGTTGTTCGGGCTTTTGGGCTCGGAGCGTTACAAATGGTATTGGAGACACTTTCCGGCTGGAAGTGTGGGTACAAAGTGTTGTTCGGGCCAAAGTGCTGTTAGGGCCAAAGTGCTATACCGCTGGAAGTTTGAGCCACCTCTTGATCCTGCACGAGTCACCTCTGGCATTCTACATCGATCGGGACATTATTCAAATTTAACGAGCATGTCAAGAATTTAAGTGGGGGAGATTGTAAAGACCCATCCCACATCGAACAAGTGTACGATTTGTATCTTACATATAAGATGCTCAGTCACTACCATTAGGCATCAATATCATCAATGGACTTTTGGGTGGGCTTGTGGTAGGCCCACTTGATCTAAGATGTTGTTGCCTAGTGGCCCAGTGTGTGAGCTACATACATCAGTTCGGGCTTTCAGGCTCGGGTGTGTAACACCCCCAAAACTGTAAGGGAATGTCACACGCTGTAGATCCTTTTTAAAAGGATCTACCTGGCTAAATACCACCAGACGTCTCAATGTTTGACCGACTGGGGTCAAACTATGTAACGACACAGACCGATAAGGTCAAATACTCAAACATGGACTGAGAAGGTCACACGACCAAATCAAAGCCAGTTATAGTATCAATATAACACATGCTCACACAGTAGTCATAATGCACTACAGCATAAATGGAAATACAAATCAATAATATGGACAAAATCAGACTCTCGATTGATTAGTATCACAACTTGCCATCTTCCATGTCGACCTGTTACTTCTTTCTCGAACTAAGCATACATGAAATGCATAAACTTCATATCTGCATTTAAGAGGTTAGCAATTCAAACTTGCTAGTACAAGTATTCTAATCCGGCAACATATACCACACAAATATCAGTCATAATCAAACAACGACAAATAATAAGAGACATTCCCGAGATATTTTTAATATAGAAAACAAACTCAAGTCTTTGAAAACAATTCATCAACTCGGGAGTTTAGAAGATGGAAAAGCTTTTTAGGACCTCAAGTCTGAAGTTACAAAACCTTTTCCACAATATTATGGTCTCAACCGCAAATCGCGTTTCACATCACAAGAATTTTATAAAGCGGAAAACCATCTTGGACCTAGAGTTCTTAGCTATAAACCATTACAAAATCATTAGAGTCTCAGCCCAAATCTCTTTTCAGATCCCATGAGTTTTATAAAATAGAAAACCTTTTGAAAAATCGATTGGGCCATGGCTCAAATTTCAATTCATAAAATATCCTTTCAAAATTCCTAAACATCAAATCAATTTAACATCCCAAAATTAACAAATAACACATCATAAGCCTCGAGGATCCTCAAACCAAATCAAAAGACATCACACATGGTTATCCGTGATCTAGCGCCCCTAGCATGATTCCCCATACGCCCCGTCGGGCATCCCTGAGTGAATAACCCTCACCCGTGATCCAGCGCCCTTAGCATAGATCCCCATATGTCCTGTCAGACATCCCTGGGTGGACTACTCTCGTTCATGATCATGTGCCCTTAGCATAGATCCCCATATATCCCGTCGGATATCCCTAGGTGAACGAGACACAACATTTCCCACTCATATGCACTATCAACATCACAATAGCCATCACGAATAATAAACATTCAATCACACCACAAAAAACACAAACAACATCACGACAATCATTATAACAACACAGAATCAACAGAACACATCCAACAATCAACACGCAATCAAAATACACATCCAAGTATATGAGCATACCGACATAATGTATATCCGTCAATCCCGACCGGCATAGCATACATCGAAGAGTATATTAAACTAACTAAATCATCACAATCATCATGACCGACACAACTTCACAATAATATAATGATCCCCAACACATTGGAATGCTCATCCAAGTGTATTATCAAATCAATACAAGTTCGAAATCAACACGTTTCCATGACAAGAAATAATCAAACACCAAATCACACAACGAGACATCTGTAACACCCCGAGATATTCAGGATTATTATAGCGCCTTAAATCCTTTATATAAGAATTACTAGGCTAAGAATTTAAAACAACATTATTAAATCCCAACAGTAAAATTTATTATTACATCTCGAGTTCCAAAAGGGGAAAAAGACAAACACCAAACAGTAACAATACAATACCATCCAACAATATAAAGCAACAACGTACTCGAGTACTTATTAAAAGCACGTCACAACTAAAATAACTCTCCGGATCGTTAACATCACTCAGCACCCCCGTCGTCATGTAGCTCCTGTGGTTATTTTCTGGCTCTCCTGGATCCTGAATATAAAACACATGTCCACCCCCGAAGGGGGTAGCACAACGATGCTCGTACAAGTACGATTATTATACAAAATAGATTATTCGACGACACGTGAAGAATAATGCAGTATCAATAACAACACAACAGCAACGAACCAACAACGCAAAACACAACATGTCAACCTCAACATACTTATGGTAATCCAACGATCCAGCGCACACAGCATAGATGCCCACGATAATCTCGTCGGACCAAAACATGGTGGAAAACTCGTCCAACGATCTAGCGCACACATCATAGATGCCTACGATGATCCCGTCGAACAAACACTTGGTGGACAAACATGTACAACACATATGCATGACAACATGAATGACATTAACACAAATAAACACAATTAAAGTACTTGCCTTGGAATGAATACACGGATTTGAATGCTTCAACAAACGTCAATAGACTAGAATGTCGTCCCTTCGCTCAACCACTTGCAAGATTCACACCTTTATTAAAAGATAAAATAACGAAGAGTTCAGCTTACGTAACATAACCAATTCACGAACATCTAATGTTCTAGACGATGATCGTGTTGAACATCTCACTTACGGCCGGTTCACGGTTCACTACTCAAAGAACACTAATTCTGACTAACAACATACTTCATGCGAATCAAGTGATTATAAATGAATATAATGCCGACGTCTACGAATTCAAGGATATACGAGTCATCCAAAATTCCATATTCCTGCACTTGATTATAAACTCTAAAGTATGGTTTGACTAATCCATGGTACATAAAAAGCATGAACATGTATAAACGGGTTCTCAGTTAATTCATCACGAGGATTCCTATTCTCCCACAAGGTAGTTCTACTTGCCAAAGTTCTACGTTCAATACGATGATAAACACTTCAATCTAGCCATCAATATGATCAAGACAACCTTTATAAAACATGAATATTAATCAAGAAGAAACCCTTAAAAATCCTCCTCTTAAATTCACTCATCAAAGGTGTTAACATCCACAAGTCATTCAACATCTGAATATTCCGAAATCATTATCAAAGGTATAATATCATCTCAGAAACTTAATCCCAATGTTTGACATAATCAAGGTTCAACTCATAATCTATTAACAATGGGAAAATCTAAGTATATATCATCCCAATCCTACTAAAATATGGTGTTCGATTCATTAAGTTATCAACTAATCCTAATAACTTTAGTAGCATGCTCAAAACATCTCTAAGAACACAAATTCCATGTCGGTACAACATCAACATACCTTACTACAGAGGAAAATGACAAAACACTTGATGGAACTCAACACGGAAGTTTGAACACCAATCCAAGATGTCTATGATCTTCACAACCAAGCTGAGAGGTTGATACAAGGGGTTTATAGGGCTGGGGAAACTCTCAAAGTCTCAGAATTCGGACAAGGAGTGGATGTGAAATCGAAGAAGGTTGTTGTCTATAAATAGAATTCTGAACTTTATGTATGTTTGGCACAATGTATTACATACACTAGATGCTTAACGTACGCTAGAACAAATCCTTACATACGCTATCACCCATCAGTAGCTCACTGCCTCATTTCTGTCCTACCTTACGTACGTTATTTACACTCTTACGTACGCTACGTGATCAATTTGGCGTACGTTATGTTACACCATTAACATACGCTATGCTTCGTTGACTTACGTTTCCAAAAGTTGTTCAGGTTCATTCAAGGGATCCGACAGTATCTCCACCCGGCTCCACACGCCGAACACACTTTATTTGACTTAACCATCTCCTACGTACGCTAAGTTTACAACATAATGTACTCTATCCATGGTTCTTAGCATACTCTACATACACTCACTGACGTACGTTAATATCATGTAGATGCATGCCTGAATTTACAAACTCCACACAATACGATCATGAATGTAAGGATATGGAAATAGAAGAATCGTACTTTGATTAATTATACAACATAATCAAACACCACAAGGTTCAATTACAGAATAAAATACACAATAATTATTCGGGTATTACATACTCCCTCTCTAAAAAGAAATTTCGTCCTGAAACTTAAGAGACAAATAACACTGGGTATCTTGTTTTCATACTGTCTTCAGTCTCCCAGGTTGCTTCTTCGAATCCATGTCGTGACCATTAAACTTTAACCAAGGAGATTGATTTATTGTTCAATTGCTTGATTCGACTCTCGAGTATCTTAATTGGTTTCTCTTCGAACGTTCCATCATTAGCTACTTCGGTCTCGCCAAAATCGATGACATGGCTGGGATCCGATATGTACTTCCATAACTGTGATACATGAAATACATTGTGAACGTGACTCAATGATGGAGATAAGGCTGACCTGTATGCCAACTCCTTAACTATTTCAAGAATCTCGAATGGTCCAATATATCTTGGACTAAGCTTTCCTTTCCTTCTAAAATGAAAAATTCCTCGAGTAGGAGAAACCTTAAGAAGTACATGATCCCCAGTTTCAAATTCTAATGGGCGACAATGCACATCTGCATAAGACTTCTGACGACTTTGGGCGGTCAACAATCTTTCACGGATTAGGGCTACCTTCTTCTGAGTCTGTATTATCAATTCCAGTTCCGTCCCAATTAAGTCAGACGAGTCATCCCAGCATAGGGGTGATCTACATCTCCTTCCGTACAATGCACAGAAAGGTGCCATCTTAATGGAAGCATGCCAACTATTATTGTAGGTGAACTCAATCAACGGCAAATGAGCTTTCCAATTAGTTGACCAGTCTAGGGCACATGCTCTCAACATGTCTTCAACCATTTGAATAGTCCTCTCTGACTTTCCATCGGTTTGAGGATGGTAGGCCATGCTAAATCTCAACTCGGTTCCCAAGGCCTTATGAACCACTTTCCAAAAATGCGACACGAAGCGACCATCCCATTCCGAAATAATGGTCTTCGGTGTTCCATGTAATCAAACTATTTCCGCAATAAATACTTGCACCAATTTCTCTGGTCCCCAAGTATCTTTAATGCCTAGGAAGTGAGCCGACTTGATTAAACGGTCAACTATCACCCATATCATATTCATTCCCGTCCTGGTCTTCGCATGTTGCTGATAAAATCCATCAATATATCTTCCCACTTTTATTCCAGGATTGGAAGCGGCTTCAACATCCCGATAGGTTGCTGATGTTCGATTTTTACCAGCTGACAAGTCAAACACATCGAGACATATTCCGCCACTTTTTTTTTCATGTTACCCGACCGAAAGTTCTGCTTCAGATCTTTATACATCTTACTACTGCCCGGGTGAATTGAAAATGGAGTACTATGAGCTTCTATCATGATTGTTTGCTTAAGAACGTCATTATCCGGGACATAAAGCCGACTTTGAAATCTAAAAACTCAATATTCATGGATTACAAAGCCTGGAGCCTTTCCTTTGTTTACTTCATCACGTAACCGAATTATTAGAGGGTCATCTAATTGCTTAGATTTGATTTCATCAGCCAATGCTGAAGTTAATTCCATCACACATAGTTGTATGTGAACTCCTTATAACCACACTTCAAGTCCCAGAGGAATCAAATCTCATTGAATGCTGGACTGGGATGTGAACATTTCCAGCATCCGAATAGATATAGGTTTACGGCTTAGTGCATCTTCTACCATGTTTGCTTTGCCTGGATGATAAAGGATTTCCAAATCATAGTCTCTAATCAATTCCAGCCATCTCCTATGTCGCATGTTTAATTCTTTCTGACTGAAGATGTATTTAACTCTTATGCTCGGTGAAGATCTGAGTCCCGTACAAATAGTGTCGCCATATCTTCAGTGTAAAGACAATAGCTGCTAATTCCAAATCATGTATTGGGTAATTAACTTCATATGGTTTTAACTGCCGTGAGGCATAGGCGATTACCCTATCATTCTACATTAATACACAACCGAGACCCTGATTTGAAGCATCACTATAGACCATGAACCCTCCAACTCTATGTGGTAGTGATAAGATCGGGGATGTCGTCAATCTTTTTTTGAGCTCATCAAAACTGACTTGGAACTTGTCATTCCAATTGAACCTTTTGTTTTTTTGCAATAATTGAGTAAGTAGACGAGTGATTTTAGAAAAACCTTCCACGAACCGACGATAGTACCCAACAAGTCCTAAGAAACTTCTGACTTCTTTAACATTCTTAGGAAACTACCACTGCATGATTGCCTCAACTTTCTGCGGATCTAGTCAGACTCCTTCCGCCGATACCACATGACATACTCTAGGAATAAGGATAATGTCTATAAATAGAATTATGAACTTTACGTAGGTTAGGCACAATGTATTAAATACGCTAGCTGCTTAACATATGCTAGAACAAATCTTTACGTATGCTATCGCCTGTCAGTAGCTCACTGCCTCATTTCTGTCCTATCTTACGTACGTTATTTACACTCTTACGTACGCTATGTGATCAATTTAGCGTACGTTATGTTACACCATTAACGTACGCTATGCTTTGTTGACTTGCTTTTCCAAAAGTTATATAGGTTCATGCAAGGGATCCGACAGTATCTCCATCCGGATCCACACGCCGACCACACTTTATCTGCCTTGACCGTCTCTTACGTACGCTAAGTTTATAACATAACGTACGCTGTCCATGGTTCTTAGTGTACGCTACGTACACTAATTAACGTACATTAATATCATGCAGATGCATGCATGAATTTACAAACTCCACACAATATGATCATGAATGTAGGGATACGGATATAGAAGAATCGTACTTCGATTAATTATACAACATAATCAAACACCACAAGGTTCAAATACAGATGAAAATACTCAACAATTATCCGGGTATTACAACCTCAACAACGAATAATTCACATAATGGACATTCAATAAAATGAAAAAACCATCATGCATCCACTTCACAACTTCAATTCACAAGATATAAATTATATAGACAAGAATACTTGCCTCGATAACTAACACGTGAATACTCCGAAGAACACGGTTCGATCGGAAAGCCCAAAAAACCTACAACATCCACGAGGAATTACAACAACACAATCATTATGTGAATAACAACGAATAATGACAGAAAACACCCCCAACACCCGAAGAAAACTCATTGAGACATTTAATTGAATATTAAATATTCAAGATTTCTCAAGAATACTCAAATTGACGATCGAGTTAAACAAACTCGAAATATGGATATGAAATCCATAGAACATGATCAAAAACATCATGTAACACTAACTGATTCATCAAAATCGGGTTATAATTGAAATCTAAAGACATCCGCCAATAAAGCCAACTCCAAGATATGGAAAAATACCTCGATCCGAAGAAGAAGGATTAGATGTTGTTAAATCTTTGTTATCGACTCAAGAATGGTGGTAGATGATGAAGGATTGCACGAAATCGCCTCCAAGTCGTCTTCCTCATGCTCTCCCGTTGGTTCTTAGGGAAAGAAATGAGAAATGAGCAGAAAAGGGTTGTTGCCCGATATAAATCAGTACAGTTAGCGTGCGCTAGCCCTCCTCCTTATGATGCATTAACGGGTCAGAAGTTCATCAGGTTCTGTCCAGCATGCAGTTAGCGCATGCTAGCCACACAACTTAGCGTCCGCTAACGGTCCATAAATTCAGCAGGCTATGCCCAGCAGCTTCTGGACTGTCTCGGCCTCCCGTTAGCATGTATTAACTACAAGTCTTAACACGTGCTAGCTGACATTGTAGCATTCTCTACCAATTGACTAGCGTGCCGTATGACTCCTGTACAGACAGCAGGACCGTACCAAGAACACGACGCAACGACAAAACTCCTCGACAAAACAACAATCACACAACATGCGTTGAAACGCTAACGTCCAACACCAACGAGCCGAAATAAAAACAAACACATGACAAAGCACGACATATGATCACATAAACACACACACAAAGTACCACGACACCCGCACGAAATAATACACACCAAATGGTACACACACCTATACAGTCTCAACGTATGTTATCCAATTCGAAAAATATAATTTCAGTTAATCAACAACAAAAAAATATTCAATGCAGAATGTCAAATAGTTCAAGATAATCGGACGAAAATCTCGGGTATTACATTGTAGCCCACTAAAAATATGTTTTGTCCCCGAAACTTAAAATAAACAACCAAACAAACAAAAACAACCAAATGCAAGAAAATAAATCATCAAGGATTGCTATGAGTCGATCTCGACACTGGCATTGAAGCCTGAGTGCGAATCGCACCAGATACTCTCTCATAATACTGAACCCAGTGTCTCTCGTGTCCATATTTATAACATGTCACCAGCGGTACCGTACAGTTCGCACGGACATGTCCCAAAACATTACAATTAAAACACCTTGGCGCACCATAGAAGGTTAAAGATATCGACTTGGAGTACATAGAAGCTCTAGCTGGCTGAGAGGGTCCCATAAATTAATTGAACGAGAGTTCCGGTTCAGAAACCCCAGTTCCCTTGCTTTTAA
The DNA here is from genome assembly GCA_033398695.1 of Orobanche coerulescens. Taxonomy (NCBI): domain Eukaryota; kingdom Viridiplantae; phylum Streptophyta; class Magnoliopsida; order Lamiales; family Orobanchaceae; genus Orobanche; species Orobanche coerulescens. Next base: position 109,746,116 of record CM065815.1, on the reverse strand, counting down.
ACAAAACACTAGAATCCTTGTGCTTCTCCGTAATGGACATAGGCCCCATTGATGATAGAGTTATTTGGAATGCTAGATCTCTGTGAAAATCAACATCCCCTCCAGCTACTTTCCTTTGATCACGCGACTGGTCTTCACGACCATATGTACTGGGCTAATCGGTGCTCGACAAGGAATGAGTCACCTCACCACCTCATGGTTACGACCACAACCACAACCTCGACCTTATCTTCTCGACATACTGAACACACAACTGCTCAGTACAATGAACATAACATCGCATAATCAACATACCTAAATACCAACTCAGCGCAATATAACAACATAAGGTAACAAATTATAACACTACAAAAATATCCATTTAGGATAACTAAACAAATACAAGAACCATGACTGAATCAGATGGAATTTACGGCCGTAACTTACGAAACACACGGCCGTAACAAAAGAACACTTACGGCCATAACACAGAACTCATACGGCCGTGAACATGCTGCTGAATTGCTGAAATAGTTTAGCAACTCCGAAACAGTTCCGAACGATAGCCACAACATAAAAATATGGAAAGTCACAAAGTTCTTAAGTATGTATACAACATACAGGTCTAAGCGCTATCATTTTGTACGAAAGCGATATCATATAAATCACGAAAGAACCTCAAGCAATGCAGTAAGAAAATTGGGAACGCAGCCAAAACTATTCATTAGATATTACCATATAACGAATACACGATAACAACTTGGCCCTCACGCAAACGTGTTATCCCGAACTCTAACGGTATCACCTGAAGTGATACATGCACACTACGCACATGATACATCCCAACTTGATTATAAATATCTTAATTTCAAAAAATGAGAGCCATTTTGGAATTTAAATTTTTTTTCTCCAAATCCGAACTTGAAAGTTCTAAATTAACTACAACAGTGAAACATTTTAGTTGAACACTTTGGGACTATCATCATTCCCCTAGGATAAAACATCTTCACTAGTTAAAATAAAAGTTTTCATCTTCCCCTTTTTTGAAAAAATCACATTTTTATTTTAGAACACAAAAACTTTTATGGTGTGAAAGATAATCAAATCATACACTTGAGTTATTCGTAAATAGTACCCCATTAGGCTAAAAATTATATCCAAAATCTTTTCAAACATGCGAAAATATTACCGACAGTAACATCTTTCAAAATGTCCAAAACATCCCAAAACACATTTTTTAAATACCATCGTAAGGTTCTATTTGCAAATACACGACCAGTTCGCCAAGACTCAAAATATTTTAAAAGTGTAAGCTAAGTCACTGCTTATGCGCACCGACAAAATATTTCTTGAAATCAGTTTTCCACAAGTATATCTAAGTTTATGAAAGGGTTTTATATCAAATAGGTTACCCAACTTTGCGTTTTTGTGCACCTAAGTTACCCAACTATTTTTTTTGTGCAAATGGGTTACTAGACTATACGTGTTTGACATGTAGGTTACTCAAAACCAGAAACATGTTCATTCAGATTACCCCAATGACTGGTAAGCGGGAGATGTAGGTAATACTTTGTCCACGTCAGATTTTTGTGGGCCCCATTGTCCAAATCTGATCTCTAACCCTCTCTTCTGAACCTTCTGGAAATCCAAGCCATGATTTTGAATTCAAAACCCACAAGAACCTAACTTGGGATTTTACCAACCCCGTAGCGATTTCCCGGATCTGCTCCGGCGACACGTCTGCTTGTGTTCCGAACGCGACGTATAGAATATGTTCCATTTCCGATAGCTTTTCATGCAGAAACTTCACTTACAATATTTAACCCCCTTTCACTAATCCCATAACACTACCACACCCCAAATAATTTACCCCCTTTCAATCTAGGGTTCTTCCACCAAAATCCACCCAATAAAATTCAAAAATCAATGGCCAATCTTTGTTGGTGTGGACAATTAGCAACTTGCAGAACATCATGGACAATGAAATATGGGGTATGAAGTATCTATGGTACCATCTGTTTTGCATTATGAATCTGAAAATAATAAGAACCAAAGAAAAAATGGAAAGATACATAATAAATGGTAAGTTGCCATTTGATACCATATGTTCAGTTTACAAAAGATGAGTCAAGTGACACAAATGGTAAGTTACCATCATTCATACAGTTTAGTTAATTGCCCACAAAAGCCATGTGATACCAAAAAAGGGGCAAATTCAGTTAAGTAGAAATACATACAATAAAAACTAAGATAATGGATTCATAAAGCTAATCAACAAGCATTGCATCATCTGGTGTCAATCCTGGACCAGGGGGTGCTGGCCTTTTGAATACAATTTGCTTGATTCTTTCAGACTCCCTCCTCAGGAAAGGTACAAATGGTCTCCTTCTCCTGATGCCTAGTGCATGAGCAGGTGCAATTGCTTCTTGTGATGCAATTGTTGGTGCTGGAACATCTGGTTGTGCAGACACAACTAGAGTTGCATGAGTTGGTGAAGTTTCTTCATCATTTGGTTCTTGTGATGCCATTGGTTGTGAATTAGAAAGTGGTATTTCATCAGCACCAGTCTGCATACAGCCATAAAAATCAAAAAAATTTACTTAAATAGTCAAGTATATGGATAAAACAAAAAATTTAAAAATTATTGTTCACTTACCCCTAATATGGCTCTTTGACCACCTCCTCTAGTCATGGCTCTTTGACCACCTCCTCTAGTCATGGCTCTTTGACCACCTCCTCTAGTCATGGCTCTTTGACCACCTCCTCTAGTCTTGACACCCCCCCTAACAGACTGGCCACTTGTAGAACCATGTTTACAACCCCTAACAGACTCACCACTCACAGACATGGTTTTACCACCCCTAACAGAACCCCTTGCAGACTCATTTTTACCACCCCTATTAGCCTTACCACAACTTGATTCCCCAAAACTTTCACCTTCCTTCCTTGTTGGACAACCCCACACATTATGTCCTTCTACTTTACATAAACTACAATGCATAATTACTCCTTTTCTTCCCACCCTTGTTCTATTCCCATCATCTTTCTCACCTGCATCCTTCTTCCTCTTATGGGGTGGTCTTCCAGGCATCTTTTTAACTATGAGAGGCAGTGGTTTTTGATAATTTGTGGATGGCCATTGATCCATGCCATTCATTCCCAGTAAGTAAGGAGTGTATGTAGTCACAAACCTAGCCTTACTATACCATTCTGAAATATAATCTTCTGGATTCTTACGAAGAAAATATATGGCTGCACACCCATGCTGACATGGTATACCAGATAATTGCCAAGACCTACAACTACAACTGCCCAACCTCTCATCAATTGTAAATCCCTCATAACCATTCACTACTTCAAACTTATTGTCACCACTTGGTATGACTTTCCAATTCCTACATTAACAGTATAATAATGATAATTATTAATATTTAACTTACAAGTGATGAAGATAGTTATAGGGTTATGAACATATACCTGTGCTCATCCTTGATAACTTCAAACTTTTTCTTGATGTTTGGACAAATACCATCACCCCAATTCAAATGCTTATCCCTCATCTTATGCATTCTGTACATTAACATCTGCCTTATATCTTCCAGCATGTTAATTATTGGTTTCCTCCTTGCTTCCACAATGAGTGCATTGAAGCATTCACTGATCCCATTCTCAACAGCATCACATGCTTTATCTGTATTGAAGAAAGCCCTACTCCAAGTTTCAGGTTTCCTTTCCATCAAATGCTGGTGTGCATCACTGCTAATCTCCTTCAACTCATTCATTGCATTTTCAAATCTAGCTGGGTAAGTTGCCTTAGCTGCTTTCCAGAACAGGGTTCTATACATAACACCATTATACTTCTTCTTGAAGTTGGCATAGATATGCCTTGCACACTGTCTATGTTCTGCAAAAGGCATTATCTCTTTTGCAGCTTCTATGAGTCCCTGCCACAAACAATTAATGTTAAATTAATAAATACATTAATGAATACCATTGAATACATTAGTAAATACAATTACCTTATGCTGATCTGAGATGATAGTAAGACCTGCACCACCCTCTATTCCCAAGTCTTCAATCAAGCATTTCATAAACCAAGTCCAATTCTCCTTGTTCTCAATACTGACAACTGCCCAGGCAATGGGATATATTTGATTATTTCCATCCCTTCCTACAGCTGTCAATAACTCTCCTTTACATATGGTTTTTAAGAAGCACCCATCTAGACCTATAACCCTCCTACACCCTTGTAACCATCCTTGTTTCAGACCATTAAAGCAAACATAAAATGCCTTGAAGTAATTTTTTCCATCTGGCATGTGTTCTACAGCTAACTTACAAGTACTACCAGGATTAGATCTCAAAATCTCTGATGCATATGACCACAGCATACCATAATGATCCCTAAGCATACCTGATATTGGGCTAAAGCTTTAACCTTTGCTCTCCTAGCTAGAGTAAGACCAACTTTGCATTTGTATTTCTTCAAAATTAATGCCACAATATCCCTTATCTTAATATTTGGATTCAGCATGATCTTCTTAGCATAATTCCTAACAATCCAATTACTTGAAAGCAAAGTCCCAAACTCAAATTTCCTAGAACATGTATGCTTATCTTCAAGTGTTTTAATTTGAAAAGAACGTTCATTTTTCATCCATGATGCCCATAATCTAAAAGGACATTTGTTTTCTCCTGCATCTCTACTACATTTAGCATGTAGTTTCCTAGGGTTATTAACTACAAAATACAACTTATATCCATTTATTAAAGCATAAAAGATCAAAGCTCTTTTCAACTGTTCAAGACTTTCATACCTTTCACCTAGCACTGGTGTCATCAAGTTCCATTTAATATTTGGATCATGCATTGGGAACTGCTCACCTTCCATATCATAATCTTCTATGGTTTGGTCAATATCCTTATCAACAAATTCCTCCATCTCCAAGGCATTGTATACCCTAGTTAAAAAGGTTGTATCAAACAATTTTGAGGATTTATGCCTAGGTTTAGGGGCTGCCTTTTTAGTCCTAACTTCAAATACTTCTTCCTCATTATCAGACAAATGATCAATAGAAGCTGCATCACTATCATCTTCACTAAAATAATCATATTCATCATCTTCTAGTTCACTATCACTACCATCTATTTCACCAGTTGCATCATTTAACTCAAACACAGAACTTGATAGATAAATATCCAAAACACATTCATTTTTTGTACCACATTCTACACATTCCTTTAAATCAGCATCAGACTTTAAACACCTTAAACCACTATCCAAATCTTTACCAGGAAGCAAATAAAACAAACTTTTAACAACACCAGAAAATTGTTCTCCTATGAAAGTAACTAATGCTTCAAAGTCCATAGAAGAGAGATCGACCTCCTCTACCTTTGAGAGGATTTCAAAGTCATATGTAAGCGGGTTTTTTGCAAATGAACCACCACGATGGAAGTTTATCACAAAATTGGAAGATTTAGATGACGATGCCATCTGTGACAAATATCAAACAAGATTAAGGTTAATTAACATTTCTTACATAAAAACCCTAATTTATTATTATCAATAATTGGGAATGAGATAATACCTCTTTGTGAAGATGGCCACTGGATTCAATCAACGTGAAAATTTCAATTTTATATGGCAACCAACCGGTTATAACAAGTTTTTGATAGTTGGGTCACTATTTTACCCGGTAATGATAGTCTAGTAACCCATTTGCACAAAAAAATAGTTGGGTAACTTAGGTGCACAAAAAAGCAAAGTTGGGTAACCTATTTGATATAAAACCCTTTATGAAATCTTTCAGAAGTCCATTTACAAACACCCCCGGAAAAGCCATCCGAGAATATTACAGTGCCGTTGGCCCCACACCAGAATCCACAAGGCTAATAGACATTTTCGCAATCGTTTCAAACACGTTAAAAGGCTAAAGATGGTAATAAATTTCAAATAGTCAAATTGTAACACCCCCTAACCTAGCAACTGAACCGCAAAGGGGTCCATGCTACTTGGTTGGGGAGTATCACGCTTTTAAACTTTGAAAACCAATAAAAAAGTTGGTAATGCGAGTACTTAGGAAAATAATGCAAACCGGTATTATTTGTTCAAAACATTACACAACCTTAAGTTTAATACATAAACAAAACCATTACAGAGCGATCTTATTCAAAACAAAACATAGTCTTCGAGCATAGGGGCGAAATAGCTGGGGAATGGCATATGGACATGTCTCCGACTGGCAACACTGAGGAATATAGTCAAATCCTAAACATAAGCATCATCACTTGTATCATAAGAATCTAGTGAGCTAATGGCTCAGTAAGATGAGACTTCTGTAATAGCAAAGTAGCACATATCATATTCATCAATAATAACTACTTTATATAACATAGTCATGTTTTTGTAAAATCCTTTCTTCGGGTACCCTTGAAGTGTGATACTCGAATGATAGTGATAGGTCGTGGTTTTCGGAACTTGTTCATATAATTGGCCAATAAAATATGTATACGGGGGTTCCTATACTGTTTTTTCAACCAATGGTATTAGCCGTATTCAACCTTTTTCATTCAGTGTGGGTTTCCTTGACCGACTTTCAGCCACAAGTATTTGCCACCATGTGTTGGGTCCGTCGGTCCCCCACGTCCTGTGCCTACCTGGCATCAATCAAGTACCATACTTCATGTTCTTAAATATTCTTTCACATACACATGTTATGCATGATCGTTCAATAACAATCACATATGCAAGTATCAATCAATATATGATCCTTATGATACAGCAAGGAAAAGCCTCATCTTACCTTAGGTCTTGTGCCTGTTGATGTGAAAAGATCAGTTTCTATAGATGGATGTGCTAAAATCCTTGAAGAAAAATCTGAAATCTCTTTGGGGACTTTTATCAAACACCTTGGAAAAACTGTCAGATTTGAGCTTCCTGTTTAATCGGGATTTTTGTGGCTTTTATAATTTTTGGAAGGGAAATATGTTACGAGAGTTTTAAAGTAGAGGTTTATAGCTTCAAAATAGTATATTATTTGTTGGAATATACGTATGTATACATGTATTTATAGGAGTCCAAGGTCGGCTGAAAATCAACCTTACCCGGACAGCTGGAAGCCTTATTCGAACAGCTGGCCGAGAAGCTTCTGTCGGTTGTGACCGACCTTATCCAGACAGTCTTATTCGGACAGCGCTGAGAAACTTCTGTTGGCCGTGACCGACAGTTGTCGGTAGGCGTGTCCGGCATTGACCGACAGTTGCCCGTTAACTTGGCTCGGCCGGTTCGACCCCTTCCCGATGTCCAAATTCGATTTTCCGACCTGTTCCGGACTCGTCAGAGTTTAAATTTCGATATGCTCGGAACGTATTTTCGATAATAATAAAATAATTTAATATTATTTTTGCAATATAAGTGTTCTGAAATGAAAATTTTATCATATGAAATCGTCGAAACTTTTCGAAATCACTTTCATAAATTCTAAAATAGTTCTTATAATTTATTTTGAAATATTTTATTTTTAAATCCTATGTTAGGAACATATTGGTCCAAGTATTGGACAACTTGTAAATATCGAAATCCATGATCATTAGCAAAATAAATATCATTTAAATAAGTCTTTGAATTTTCTAGGGTATTAGGATTATTGTTTTATAATCGTTTAGCACATCGATCTCCTTACTGCATAACTGAGCTCCTCACTGCAACAAAACATCTTACAAAATGACTTTTATCATGTTAGAAGAGATAATTAACATGTCGTATAAAATGTAATGCAAATGGAAATAGCAGTTATTCATGCTCATGATATGTCTACTTGTATTCCATGCTTCCATGATGCGTATTATGTAAATGCATTTAGGTATAAAATAGTTATTGGCTTAGAAGGGGATAACTGGGCATTACAATCCTCCCCTCCTTATAAAATTTCGTCCTCGAAATTGACATACCGAACAGTTCTGGATATTTGCTTTGCATTTCCTCCTCTCTTTCCCATGTAGCCTCTTCAACAGCATGATTCCTCCACAAAATCTTTACCAAATGAATATCCTTGTTCCTCAGTTTCTTTACTTTCTTATCAAGAATCTGTACCGGCTTCTCTTTATAGGATAAATTTGGGGATAATTCCAACAGCTCATAGTTTAACACATGTGAGGGGTTTGAAATGTACTTCTTTAACATGGATACATGGAAGACATTGTGTACACCAGATAGCGAAGGAGGTAAGGCTACTCTATAAGCTCTGTCACCAACTCTCTCAAGGATTTCAAATGGGCCAACATATCTCGGGCTAAGTTTTCCTTTCTTTCCAAATCTTATTATGCTTTTCATTCGGGATACCCTCAAGAAGACATGGTCTCCAACTGCAAATTCCAAATCTCTTCTTCGATTATCTGCATAACTCTTCTGTCTACATTGTGCAATTTTCATTCGTTCTTTTATCTTTTCTACCACCATAGCAGTCTGTTGTATCATTTCTGGGCCCAGTAGACTTCTTTCTCCAACTTCATCACAGTGTACGGGAGATCTACATTTTCTCCCATACAGTGCTTCATAAGGTGCCATCCCAATTGTAGATTGGTAACTGTTATTGTAGGTGAACTCTACCAATGGAAGCTTTGTATCCCAATTGCCTTTGAAATCTAGTATGCATGCTCTCAACATATCTTCGAGTATTTGAATAACTCTTTCTGACTTCCCATCACTTTGTGGATGAAATGCGGTGCTGAAAGCAAGCTTCGTACCCATTGCATTACGTAAACTTCTCCAAAATGCAGATGTGAATTTAGGGTCCCTGTCAGATACTATAGATATTGGCACCCTATGTAGCCGGACAATCTCTTTAATATATTCCTGAGCGTATCGATCTATATTATATATGTGGATTTTACTGGAAGGAAATGAGCAGACTTGGTCAATCTATCAATAATTACACATCGAATTATACCCACTTTGAGTCCTTGGTAGCCCAAGCACGAAATCTATTGTAATGTGTTCCCATTTCCATTCCGGAATTAGTAAAGGCTTCAATAATCCTACTAGTCTCTGATGTTCAGTTTTGATCTGCTGGCAAGTTAGACATTCTGCCACGAACTTTGCAATATCTTTCTTCATGTTAGGCCACCAATAATGTTGTTGCAAGTCTTTATACATTTTTGTGCTACCTGGGTGTATTGAATAATGACTGGAATGAGCCTCCTTCAGAATGTCCCCTATGATGGTTGCGTCAGCTGGCACACACAGTCTCCCTTTATATTGTAATATTTTGTCACCAGAGGCTGAGAAGTTTGGTAATTTGCCTTCATGAACTTTTTCTCTCAATTTGCCAATGTACCGATCCGCCTTCTGGGTTTTTTTGATTATATCTAGAAGTGCAGGTTTCAATATGAGTGCTGATAATGAACAAATCTTCCTTTTGGGCACAATATCCAGTTCTAATTTTTGCAAGTCCAATAATAGTGGCTTCTGTGTGATTAGAAAGGAAGATATAGACTTTCTACTTAGTGCATCTGCAACCACATTTGCCTTACCAGGATGATAATTGATCTCACAGTCATAGTCTTTCACCAATTCTAACCATCTCAGCTGTCGCATATTCAGCTCCTTTTGTGTGAAAAAAGTATGTTGTTACCCAAAATATTATTCGGCAGGGATTGCTGGAACGGATGAGTAATAAACAAATGCGAGAGCACGTCCGTGGGGAAGTAAATAACACAAGATTTGCCGGGGTTGTTAGTCCCGGGCTTGAATGCTCTCGCGAGATATTATTAATACGAATACTTGGGAGTACAAATATTAATGTTAGAGTACAATTACAATGAGTGTAAAGACCCTAGTTATCTTAGCTCTTGAGTGCTGAAGATTGCCGGAAGAACCAGAGTTGATGCTCTGTGAGTTTTTGTAACAACGATGAAGTGCTGTGTTGACTATGAGAAATCGACAGTCTCTCACTGTGTGAATTAGCTGAACTCTCGTATGGAAATAATTTCTGAACCTCTGAACTTCTCAGAATCTGAACCCTGAACTAGTTGCTGAAGGTTTCCTATTTATAGGAGGGAGGTAGCTGGGCGATCACCTCTGCTGTATTATAATAAGTGGGCGATCGTCTTTAGCACATAGGTTGGTCTCCTTATAGTCCGCAGCAGCTGTTGGCAGCCGGATGCAGGAACCAATGAGAAGACCACATGCGTCCGGAGTCGCTGTCTTGGGAGGCCCCACATAGGACCTTTCGGCGGGTCTGTCGGTAGGTGAGGCCGTCCTTGTCACTGACAGCTGATGATGGGCTGGAGTAAAGCCTGTTCTTGCGGCGCCTTGCGGTCCCACCTAAGACCTTTCGGTGGGTCTGTCGGTAGGACAGCTGCTGATGGGCTGGAGTCAAAGATCCTTACTCTGTGGCGCCATTCGCGGATCTGCACGTGCGTCCTCACTCCGAGATCCAGTCCTCGTAGATATGACGGACGATGGCCTTATACGTGGCATAGGACGGTCGTCCTTGGTCGGGCACCAGAGTCGATCGCTAGGTGTCAAGAGGTGATCGCCCCGGACGTCGATCGCTCGGTACCTGAACTTGGTCTCGACTCTTTGCTTTGGCAAGTCTGCCTTGGATTATTTGATGCTGTCTTTGGTCGCTCGGCCCTTATGCCAATCGCCGTCGAGGCGTATAAATCGCCGCACAACAATTGCCCCCCAGCTCGCTCCAATATTAGAGACGTGGTTCTACTGGCGATCGCTTAACTTAGACGAGCGACTCAGCATTTTACGGAACAGACAATCGTCTCTCGAACGGACTGATTTTGAATTTGGACGACTTGGTTGATCGCTGAAATGAGCGGGAAATGACAGCAGTTGTGGAAACGTCACCGAGGTACATGTCGGGCTCTTGTCGGGGGAGTCTGACGGTTTTGTTAGACTGTCCTTTGGCGTGCCCTCGAAACGATGCGCACGTGGGATTCGAGGACAGCATTAAACGCGGCCTATCTGATGGTTGCACTTTGATCCTCGGGACTCCGCTTATTGCTCAGAAGCCCCCGCTCCTACCTATAAAAAGGACTAGGGTTACAAGGCTAAAAACCTTATGCATTTCTGCCTGAGAAGAAGACATAGCCGATTTCTCTTGGAGCTCTATGTGACGATCGTCGTTCGACTCAGACCTTAGGTAAGAACAAAAAAACTACTTCTCCCTCATTTCTTTGAATATGTCCGAAGGAAGACCAGATGTGTATGAGTCGGGTAGCACTTCCGCCGCCGGGGCTTTGACCGCCCGGGATGAACCTTCTGCAAAATTTCATGTGGACACCGCCGTCGAGGCCATCCGTGTCGGGATTGAGCCCGCGGAGATTGAGGAACTTTTTAATGAGTCTGACGCATCCAAGACGGTGGAGGCCGATCGGGTCCGTTCACTGAAACGGGAGGAGACGGATGCGACGGTGCACAGGGAGCGGGACAGCGCGTTCGGCAAAGCCTTTATAGATTTTCCCGAACTCATGGAGAGATTGGCCGGTCCTCTCCCCAAATTTAACTTTAATGAATATTCGATCGCCCATCCTTATTAACATGTAAGGAGGACGTTGTTCCGGGCTGCTCGCCGCTCTCTGTGGGCCCTTGGCCAGATCGGGAGCTGGCGACTAGGAAGGATATGGACCGTTGGAGGGCGAGGTTCCATGTTCCTTCTGATGTCAGCCTCCACATGCCTGCCGAGAACGAACGAGCCGATCAACCTCCCGGGGGCATGGTCACCGTCAATGAGGCGATACTGGAGGCTGGACTGCGATTCCCGCTGCCGTTCATTGTCTCCTATTTGCTGACTGCAGATCATCTGCACCCTCACTCTGTTTGGTGGCCATTGGTTGTATCGTCTTCCTTCGCCGCTGGAGATGAACCGTTTCTTCAAACTGACAGTTTAAAAGGTTCTGTCGGTGGCTACCATATCCAAGGTCGCTCAGGTCGGGTGGTTCTTGGAGTCCCGAATAAAGTGAGGGGTGATCCGTCAAAGTGGTTCGGGGTCAGTGGCACTTGGAAGTCAGCAGCGAGCGACAACCCAACCGACGAGTTGGATATTCCCACCGGCTTTCGGGACAGGAGTCCGAGTAAGGATTTTAGACTCTCCCTTTGTTCGGATACATTATGAACTGATCTGATTTTCGCCTTCTTTTTGCAGGTGTCATTGTTCCGGTGGCAGGTCACCTCACTTTTGATTTCGCAATTGTCTTGGAGAAGATACGCAGTCTTCCTGACGACCGTATAGACACACGCCAAATTAACAACGAAGCCTGCTAGTTGGCTGCTCGGCTATTTCGCTACCCTCGCCATCTAAATGTTCCAGGTATGAACTTTTGCGATCTTCATTTGACATGTCGATCGCCTTGACCGAGGAGGATTACTAACTTTGTCGATTGTTTTCTTTTGCAGAAATTTGTTTCCCTTGTTTCCCAGATCCTCCTGCTGCGATTTCCATGTCTAATCCGGGGGTCATGAACCATCTTCACCAAGGGAAAAAGATGAGCCGAGCTCCTTCTACTCTGCCACGACTGACCCCGGAGGCAAGACCTCTCCAGTAGCCTATCGTCGAAGGGCGGGAGCCTCGAGAGGAGGATCAACTTCCGATTATCCGTAAGAAACGGAGGACGGTGGAGCCCTCGGCCCCTGTTACTACAAACGAGCCGCCGATCTCTGTGCCTCTGATTTCGGAGATTCCTCCTGTAGAGGGGTCCACGCGATCTTTTGCATGGCAGGCCTTTCTTCGGCCATGACCCAGAGAAGGTCGAGAGGTAAGCCTGGTCGTTTTGCCAAGTTATGAAACTTGTGTAGGAAAAATACTTAACTCTTTTGTCATTTGTGCAGGGTCCGCCATTCCGACCCGAATTGCTCGCCAATGGTGTTGGACTTCTTTTCGAGCAAAGCTCCTCGCGAGGTCAGCGATATTCCTTCCTACGTTGCTCGGGCTACCGCTTCCCTCCCGAAGGCCTGGACGACCGATATGGATGCGATCGCGCGCCGGCGATCTGCTGACGCGATGCAGGCTACTTTCGCGTTGGCCCTTCAGACGGCGACAATGGCAGATTAGGCCGTGAGGGATTACGAGGGGCAGCCGTCCATTGCCCGTCTCTATGCGTACCTTGAAACCGCACAGAGACAGAACATTGAGTTTGCCGACCGGCTCGCGGCCATGGAGAAGAGCTCCGCGGAGGCGGTTAAGCAGGCGAAGCAGGATGTTGACCGGGCATGGGCGACGACTGACCGGATGCGGGACCAGATGACGGAAGCCCGCAGGTCGCACGCGGCCACGCAGAAGGAGGCCGACTAGATGAAGGTGATTGTCGCCCGACTGACTAGCGAGCTGGCATCCTCGAAGGAAGAGGTGGCCACCAAAACTGCGGAGCTCGAGGGCGTGAGCCAAACGGTTGAGGAGTTGAAGGAAACGCCGAAGGCGACTGAGGCTGATCCCTTCGCTAACGTGGAGTACGTCAATGAATTCGCTTACTATATGGCTTATGCTGATGCGATCCGCGGCGCTAAGAAGGGAGGGCTCGAGGTCGGCCCTTTGGCTGAAAATTTCAAAGCCTATGCGCTGGAGCATCCTATGCAGCCTGACTTCACCATGCCGATCCTCTACCTTTCCGCGGATCTTGGGATCGACTTGAGATGGTACCCGTTGCCGGATAACCTTGTCCATCCAGTTGCCCCAGAGGATGGTGGTTCAGAGCCTGCTGCTGGCGATGGAACGGGCGCCGATCCTTGAACTTTTCTGCTTTTTTACTTGTAATTTTTTGTAGCTTTTGTTGTACTTTTCGGGCGACCGTGTTTGTACTTTTGTATTCCATGTGATGAAACAAATGTTTGCTTCTCTGATTTCTTGCTTGCATGATTTTATACAAGTGTTTAAGGAACGATCGTTGTGTGTACAGCTCCAAGTGAATTGATAAACTCATATTGATAACTTTAGAACAATGTCGATCGCTGCATATACATCTGAACAATGTCGATCGACGTACGTGTATTTTAGTAGAGACGATCGTGATTTACATAGCTCCACCCTTCCCCCTTGTTTTTGTTTACTTAGTGAAAGTAAGGGGACGAAAATAAATCGTTTAGTGAGCGGTCTCTAATTTTACAGATTCCTCGAGAAAGGCCGACCATCCCGGCCTAGAGGAACCGTGCACAATAGTAGAGTTCGATGGAACCGACCTCCGCAACCATGTCTTGTGCGCGAGCGACATTCCGTCTGATGGCCAACTTCTCGCGACTCACTTAATTGTGAGGGTCCTCCGTAGGCTGCACCCGCCTCGTATCTAAACAAAGGGCGGGCGGTCTCGGTCTGGAGGAGTCCTTGCACGGGGCGTTGTCGGATTAATTGACTCCACGACCGCGACTTGTTAGCACTTTTCTACCTCGGACCGTAATGTTAGATGTCGATCCTCGACGGTATACGTTGTGATGGGGGGAGGGACGCGTCGCTTTTGTCCGGATGCACCATGTTAGGTGATGGACCTTTGAGGGCGGGCGAACGTGTCCACAGATCTGTTTTGGAGGGCCCTTTGGCTACGCCCGCCTCGTATTTAAACAAAGGGCGAGCAATTGCTGCCCAAAGGAACCTTGCATGGTCATAGAGAACAGTTCCATCGTCCTCCACAACTATGTCGGCACTTTTCTACCTCAGACGGTCATGTTAAATGTCGATCCTCGACGGTATACATTGTGCTGGGGAGGATATCGCCTGCCTAGGTCCATCATGTTAGATGACGAACTTTATAGGGCGATCGAGTCATCCTCTTTTTCGAGGCGTTGCTCAGGCAGTAGCCTTTGGTTTGACGTGGGAGGAATCAGGGAAAGACTTCCAAAGTTCCCACCTATTGATTGAAGCATATAGATCCGACCACCGAGGTTGATCGGGGGGTCGACTCGTATGAGTCTTTCGGCTTGTCGCGTTCAACTCTGGCGACTGATTTGGGAGATTGATGGGGCTCTGACTAAGCCAATAAACTATCTAACTTGCCCTCCTCGAACAATCTCCAGAGTTGTTTGAGGAGGTCGCGGCATTGGTCGGTGCTGTGACCGGGACTCTTGTGGTAAGCACAGTATTTATTGTGGTCCAGATGTCTGTTGTCCCTTATCACCTTTGGCTTGCTTAGCTTGTTCGCGCCCCTTGATGGCGTAAAAAATATGAGCCGGAGTTCGGTTGAACTTGTGGATGAGATGTGCTTCCATCTCCTCTAAGGCCTTGAAATCACCGGGTGGCTTGGTGACCACCTTGTTAGATTTGGCGATCGCCGTCTTTTGGACGAGAGGCGGTATTTCCTCACCTAGGCGAAGGGTGAGGAGCCTTTGCCTGGCCAGAAAATCGGCCGCCTTGGCGCGGAAGATCGCGTAGGTCGGAGGGATGTTCTTCGTGAGGTTCCTAAGCATGGGTGAATGACCATAGAATCCCCCCAGGACCGAGTAGAGGGTGAGCTCGTCGCTTATGGGCTCGCCGGTGAGGACTATTTCATCCACCCAGTCGATGTAATATGCATCGGACTCGTCTCCCCCCTGCCTGATTTTCATCATGCAGTGGGGGCCTTCTGGTCTGGCGACCTTGGCGGCGAAGTATGACGTGAAGTCACTTGCCAGTTTCTCAAAGGAATTGATTGATCGCGGTGGCAGTGAGACGTACCACCTATGGGCCAGTTCGCCCAACGTTAACGGGAATATTCCGCACCTGGTCGCATCTGATGCCCCACACCCGGTCATGTAGATCTGGAACTTGCTCATGTGGGTCTTTGGGTCCGATCTCCCCTCATACAAAGGTGTTTGGGGAGGAGCGATCCTTGGTTGCACGGGGGCAAGCTCGATGTGGACCGCGAGTGGCTCACTCGGTCCGATGATCTTTCTACTAGCGCTTGCCCCAGTTTCCATGAGCGCTTTCATCTCGTCGAGCTGGTGTTTCATAGCGGCCATCGCCGTGGCCTGGGTGCTCGTGGCTAGGCGCTCGGAGCGGGAGCCGAGGCGATCAAGTACTGATCCTCTGGCTCCGCTGTCAATGATGTCCTTGCCGCGTGGCTCGACTCTTTGGCAGATGGGGGCCAAACGGCTGACCTGTATTTGGTTCGGAGTTGGGTATGCCGAACTCCTGGTGACGGACTTGGATTCCGTCGTCTTGTGGTTGGGGCCAGAATGCCCCGGTCGCCACGATGGATCGCTTCCTAGGCGGCTGAAGACGCAACCGTCCCGCCTCGCGAGAGCCTTGTCTCGTGAATTTGGGCTTTCTGACGATCGCTCGACCAGTAACCCCTTGAGCTTCCGTTTGCCCGCACGGCAGATGGCCGAGGGGGTTATAGCGGGCGCTGCGCATGCTCTCCGTCGCTCCCTTAGGATGGCCATAGCCTCCTCGATCTGTTCCGCGGTTTGGAACTGGTCGAGCAAGAGGATGGGGCACAATTGACTAACCATCATCCTAACAACGTATATTTATATATCATTGCTATATGAATTATTAATGAAATGAAAGCGAAACCATTCATTAAATATTGTAAACTGAACAAGTATAAACTTGCCTCGATACCGATACCATGAAACCATTACCGATTCCATTGCCTTCGTCTACGAACTCTTCAACCCCGACCAAAGAAATCTACGAACTCTTCAACCTCAACTGCAACATAACAGTGGTAACCAACGATCAATTATCACAACCTATTGCAATAATTTATTAACACACATTCGATAAAAAAACAACAATCGACATAACCAACCAATTAAACTCAGCGGTTCAATAAAATCTCGATTACACACAAATCCAAACAACCCAAAGCAATTATTCACGAACCCATAACCATAATACGATTCCACAATCCGATAATCATATCAACAATCAATTCAAACCAATAACAAGGGTAAAAATATTATCGATTCCAAATTCAATCTTAAATACGAATTAACAAGGTTCCTCCATGTAAATTCGTAGTAAAAAATTATCGATGATCATCATCAATTCGAACCGTCCAATTTGTTCATCATATTCCAAGGCTATCAAATAATTCAATTACTCGAATTGAACACTTGTTCAGTACGTATGAATTTCCAAACTCAAAGATGAACAATAATCTCATCAAACTCGTAATCATATTCATATTCATATACGAATATTATATCAAAACACACAACTTAGTTCTAGATATGAATATTCCATATTCATATCCAAAATACCAACACTTCTTATACATAATCATCATATCGCATAATCCAAGAGTACCTTAAGAACACGAATCATTCCGAAATCATGTTCATAATCCCAAAAATGCATTAATCTGATGTGTTCTAACATCTAAACAATCCTCATTCATAAATGAAGGCGTATATTATCATATTCTTCAACATACACTTCTCATAACATCTAGAATCGCAACAATACTACCAAGAACACCAAGAACACTATGATTCCACAATCATAAACAACATAATGAAAGACATACATCATCATGTCATCATCTTTCTTAACAAAATTCTTATGAAATACCAAGAATCATCATGGCACCTCCATAAATTATTATCATACGAACTATTCATCAACAACAACATCAAAATCCAAAACGAGGGGAGGATTATCCAACATATCTAAAGGAGACGATCAACACAAGTCATACCACAAGAACCATATCAACATCCATATATCAACAACAACATCATCGTAATTCGGTAATCCATCTCATAATCATACATATCAACTCGTTTATATGATAATCATCAACTAAAGAACACCAATATTCAATCCCAAAATGAATTCCAAAGTGAAAGTTAATTACCTCTTCGATGAAAATGGGTTGATTCTCAAGGTTGAATCTATTTCCAATCGATTCCAAGCTTAATATTGTTACCAACAATCATCTCCATGATTCTCAAGTGTTTTGGAAACTTAAGACCCCCCCCCCCCCAAGAATACTCTCTATTGGGTGAGAGGAAGAAATGGCCGAAATGAACAACATTACTAGCGTCCGCTACTCTAACAAAATAGCGTGCGCTAATTGTCTTAGCGTGCGCTAACTGACTTTGTTAGCGTGCGCTACCGTAGTCCAGAGGCTATTGCCTTACTTCGCACAATGCTTTGCGTACGTAGAATCCATGCCATAGCGTACGTAACATAGCATTGACTTGCTACAGTAGAAGGTTCATTAGCGTACGCTTTTCTTCACCCATAGAGTGCGCTAATCATAGTTGACTTGAAAGTCTGCACCTACCCCGAAGATGCCTGTGCCCCACATGCCGAAAGCACCCGTGATTACCGGGATTCCCTCTGACTGATCTGAAATTAGCGTGCGCTAACCTTAGGATTAAGCTTGTGCTAGTCCTTCATTGCAAACATCCGTTGACCTTATCGGAACATGCGCCGAAAGTGGTCGGGTCCACTCGCCGAAAGTAACCTGACAAAGCCAAGATTCCTTTGTCCAATCTACATTTAACGTGCGCTACTCACTTATGCTTAGCGTGCGCTAAATGTCGATAATAGTCAGACTGGGCCTACCTGTCGGCCACCTTCTGAACCTTATCCAGAATGTCTTACGTACGTTAGGGGTCCTCCTTAGCGTACGTAATTCAAATCTCTTAGCGTGCGCTAAGTATACATCGTAGCGTGCGCTAACGTGGATGTACTTAGCCATTTTCAGCTATTCTTGTCCAACGTCTCGACATACAGAATACGAACATACGACATACTGAATACATATACTCAATTCAATAACATTATCATACGATATACCCGATATCAAAATTAAAACAACCTGATACACGATATCCTCAATTATAATTATCAACCAATTGCGTCCATTCTGCAAATACAACTGTCTCGATTCTCAAATTATTTTACCCATATTGTACAATTACCATGATGTCCAATATATCTCAGATAAAATAACGCAAAAAATTTATACTAAAAATCTGGATATTACATACTACTCCCCTTAAAATAAGTTTCGTCCTCGAAACTTGCAATCCTGCCACAAACAACAGATCAACCCAAAATTTCCAAACTCATCGCAAAAGCAATCAATCATCGCCACAGGCGAATAACCAAAACACTATACTTACAGGTACGTGAAGCCGATGATCTCGAGTGATACTATCATACGACTCTCATACGAAGTCTCTACACAATACCAATACACACCAATATCACAAATAGCAATTTGAAAAGATCTCAAAAAATTTGGAACTTCCAAAAATCGATTTGACTCAAAGGTCAGAAAATCATTTTCAAAAGCCGCGATACTACCATAGTTGTAGAGCCACATAACACACATGCTCGGGTTTCACAAAACTCAAGCTCCGATACCATCTTCTGTAACACCCCTAAAACCATCTGGGGATATTACAGCGCCATGGGTCCCGCGCCGGAGCCCACCAGGCTAAAACTCATTTTTGCAAACGTTTCAAACACGCCAAGGAGGCAAAGATGGTAATATTTTGCAAATACTCAAATATTTTCAAAAACATAGTTTTCAAATACCGTCATAAAATACCAATTGAAAGTACAAGGCGAAATGCCAAATCTCGACAGTTTCAAAATGTACGCTAGCCACCACATAAATGTACTGACAAAATAGTTTAAGGAAAACGGGTTTAACGAAATAACCCATGCCATTTTGAAAGTTATACACGAGTTGGTAAAAATACCGGAAGGCCATTTAAAATACACACAGCGGATAAATCACAGTTCAAAATACATATTTGCAGCGGAATAAAACTACCAGAAAAGAATACCCGATTCTCCAAATCATGCCACAGCCAGTATCACCCGGGAAGCTCATCCCTTAACGACCGCTACTAGCTCGATCTCCGAGTACCTAAAAATAAAGCCCACGACGGGGTCAGCCACAATACTCAACAATGATATCCATCACATCATCATAAATAATTACATACCAATGTAATAACAAAGTAAGAATACTGCCAATGTAATCTTACCATCATAACCTTACCAATCCACAACAATCCATAACAAATCAATCCTTACCATAATCCACATTTCTCATTCTCAAAGGACGAATGAATTCAACTACATCCACCTGTATTGTATCACAACAATACTCAAATTCTCATAAACATCATCATAACTCAGATGCGTGAAATAATCCATCTGTGCCAAATCCTGTCGGTCGGATTGCACCGTCAAATCTCAATCTAGAATAGAAACCAATAACACACAATATATCTCTAGATCAACTACCACCAAACAGGAATAACAAATCCCGAAACATCAACGTACAGTCCGAATGCTCATACGATCAATAACAATGATAAACCAATACATAAACCGAGAATATCATCGACATGATAAACTCCAATACGACAAACAAAGGATCGATGATAACCGAGAATACCATCAACATGATAAACTCCGACATGATTAACAAAGGATCGACGATAACCGAGAATACCCTCAACATGGTAAACTCCAAACACGATCAACAAAGGATCAACAATAACCGAGAATACCCTCAATAAGGTAAACTCCAAACGATCAACAATAATGGATCTCAAAGAAATAACCCCGAATGTCGAGCATACCCCTCAGGCGTATGATCAACCAGTCGCAAACCATCGAACATACCCAACCATAAATGGAGGATGAAAGACCAATCAATATGGCTCAAAGATGGATGTCACAGTACGCTCCATCCGGAAATGTGTCTGTGCACATGTCCACCCAGTATATGGAATCCAAGATATACGTGGGACATGTACCTAATTAGCCTCATGAAGTACGTCTCGTGTGCACGGTTCATTGTGGAAACATCCACGCAGAACCATCGTGTACCCGGCAAAAAATCCTACACAATAACCAATCGGCACGCAGATATGACTCCAGATATGTCACGATACAACATGACAACGAAACTCAAAGAATCACATATCCAATAAGGATCAAAAGACTCACCGAAGTGAACAACAGACTGACAATGAAAAGTCGACACGACTAATCAATATCCGAGACAACAATCCTGGGTTCATCATCCCCAATAAATGATCGACTCGATCAACAATCTCAATACAACGGTCCTGGGATCACCATCCCTCAACGAAACAATCAATATGAATCCCATCATATGAAACATCAATATACAACATATACAACATATACAATAATTCATCAGAACAATTATCCTCATAACTGAACAATACTGAGATTACCTCAAAGCCGAAGACAATATCCTTTCCACGAACAAACATCCCTGAACGAATATCCAAATGCTTTGAAGAACCTTAAATGAAATACAGTCAACTCAGTGGCAACAAACCTCCATCCCGACATCAATGTCGACACGTCTATATCATAGGCAAAAGATAGCTCACATCTCCGTCTTCAATCAAACACAATTAAATCATATACATTATGATTTAATCCAAACTAGAGCACAATCGACTAACCATCATCCCAACAACGTATATTTAGATATCATTGCTATATGAATTATAAATGAAATGAAAGCGAAACCATTCATTAAATATTGTAAACTGAACAAATATAAACTTGCCTCGATACCGATACCACGAAGCCGTTACCGATTCCATTGCCTTCGTCTACGAGCTCTTCATCCCCGACCAAAGAAATATACGAACTCTTCCACCTCAACCGCAACAAAATGGTCAAAACCAACGATCAATTATCACAACCTATTGCAATAATTGATTAACACACATTCGATAAAAAACGACAACTGACATAACCAACCAATCAAACTCAGCTGTTCAATAAAATCTTGATTACACACAAATCCAAACAACCCAAATCAATTATTCACGAACCCATAACCATAATACGATTCCACAATCCGATAATCATATCAACAATCAATTCAAACCAATAACAAGGGTAAAAATATTATCGATTCCAAATTCAATTTTAAATACGAATTAACAAGGTTTCTCCTTGTAAATTCGTAGTAAAAAATTATCGATGATCATCATCAATTCGAACCGTCCAATTAGTTTGTCATATTCCAAGGCTATAAAATAATTCAATTACTCGAATTGAACACTTATTCAGTACATATGAACTTCCAAACTCAAAGATGAACAATAATCTCATCAAACTCATAATCATATTCGTATTCCTATATGAATATTATATCAAAACACATAACTTATTTCTAGATATGAATATTCCATATTCATATCCAAAACACCAACACTTCTTATACATAATCATCATATCGCATAATCCAAGAGTTCCTTAAGAACACGAATCATTCCGAAATCACGTTCATTAATGACGACGTATATTATCATATTCTTCAACATACACTTCTCATAACATCAAGAATCGCAACAATACTACCAAGAACACCAAGAACACTATGATTCCATAATCATAAACAACATAATCAAAGACATACATCATCATGTCATCATCTTTTCTTAACAAAATTCTTGTGAAATACCAAGAATCATCATGTAATGCCCGGATTTTCAGTATAAATTTTTCGCATTATTTTATCTGAGTATACTGTATAGTTTGGTATCTATACAGTATGGATAAAATAAATTGAGAACCGAGACAGTTATACTGGTGTGATTATCGTTTTTTATTGACAGATATATTCAGGATATGTTGTATCAGGTTGAACTGATTTGGATATCAGGTATACCGTATGAGAATATTTTTGGGTTGAGTATATGTGTATTCAGTATGCCATATGTTCGTATTTGTTATGTCGAGACGTTGGACAGGAATTGCTATAAATGGCTAAGTATGGAAGCCATTACTTACGTTATGTGTTGAAGCTTACGTACGTTAAATTGGTAGAGTTACGTACGTTATGGCCGAGTCATTACGTACGTAACATGGGAATCAGACGATCGAGTCGTGGTCGGCAGGTGGGACCCTGTGTCGGAAACTTTCGGCGGAGGATGTTGACAGGTGAGTCAACGTACGTGTTACGTACGTTATACAGGACGTGTTACGTACGTAACACGACCATTGTACTGTAGCAAGTCAACTGGTATATTACATACGTTATATGGCATGGGTTACGTACATAAGGAAGTTCACGTTTTGAGGCAGTAGGGTCTGGGATGGTATTACGTACGCTAACCACGACAAGATAGCGTACGTAAGAGATGTTACGTACGTTAACTTGGGAATGTTACGTACGTAACGAGCGGGGAGTTTATATAAGGAATGGCCGTCATTTCATTTCACTTCAGCATTTCTCTTCGTTTTTCATCTCTAAACATTGATAGAGGGATATTTTGGCTCTCCTAATTCGATTTTGAGCTTTAGGGCTTGGATTTGGAGCTTGGGTATGGAGTTATTGATGATTCTTGAAGTGATTTCTTGTGTATTCCATCTTCTAAGAGGTATGTTGGATAATCCTCCTTTTCATTTCGGATTTTTGATGTTGCTATTGATAAATGATTCGTATGAAGATGATTAAGATGTTGTTGTTTTGATTCTTGAGGTTATATGAGGTGTATGTTGAAGGAAGATGATGATATGTTGGATTATGTCTTGATTATGTTGTTATGATTATGGAATCATAATATTCTTGATGTTCTTGGTAGTATTGCTTCGATTTCTGATGTTAAGAAGATCATATGTTGAAGAACATGATGATATACACCTTGAATTATGATTAAAGATTGGTTAGATGTTAGAAAACATCGGATTATGTTCTTTTATGGATTGTGAACATGAATTTGGATAATTCGTGTTCTTGAAGAATTCATAAGTTATACATGTTATGATTTTGGAAGGATTTTGGATAATTGGAATGTGATTATTCAGGGTAATAATTGGTAAATTGTTTCTTACGAATTTACTAGTATAACAAGAAGGAGTCTTGTTGATTCCAATTTAGAATTAAAGTCGGAATCGAATATGTTATGAAATCCTTAATATCAAGATGAATTGATCATTGATTTGAGGAATGTGTTGGTGTTTTGGGTATGAATATGGAATATTCATATCTATAATTAAGTTATGTATTTTGGTACAATATTCGTATAGAAATACGAATATGATTCCGGATTTGATAAGATTATGACTCACTTTTGAGTTTGAGAATTCATAGGTATTTAATAAGTGTTCAATTCGGATAATGGAATTATTTGAAACCTTTGGAATATGGTTATCTATAATGTTGAATTGATCGAATTGTCCGGATTGATGATGATAACCGGTAATTGGTTTATATTATGAATTTACAAGGAGGAAACTTGTATCCGTATTTAAAATTGAATTTGGAATCGGTAATGTTAGACCCTTGTTGGTTTAAATTGATTATTGATATGATTATCGGATTATGAATTATGTTATGGTTTTAAATTCGTGATCAATTGATGTGGTTGTTCGGATTTGTGTCTAATCGGGATATGGTGGAACCGTTGGGTTTATTGATTGGTTATATTGATTATTGAGTTGCGACTTGTATCGTGGATATGGGTTCGTATTTGTTTGAGTTGTATTGTTTGGTTTTGTTTATGATCGAGGTTTCATTGAACCTTTTGAGTTTGTTGGTTGGCTATGTCGGTTATTGATTGTTATCGGATTGTTGTTGATTGATTACTTCAATAGGTTGATATGTTTTGATTGTGGATTATGACCACTGTGTTGCGGTTGAGGCTAAAGAGTTCGTAGATTGATTTTGGTTGGGGCTGAGGAGCTCGTATACTAAGGCAATGGATTTTGGTAACGGCTTCGTGGTATCGGTATCGAGGCAAGTGTCTACTTGTTCAGTTCATAATATTTGATGAATGGTTTCGTTTTCATTTCATTTATAATTCATATAGCAATGTTGTTAGAAATGTAAGTTGTCGGGATAATGGTTTGTATATCGTGCTCTGGTTGTATTAAATCATAAGGTATATGATTTAATTGTGTTCAGGGAAGACGTGAGTTATCTTTGGTCAAGGATAAATAATATCGAATATCGATGATAGTTATCGTGATGACATAAGTATCGGGATAAAGGTTTATTGGTATTGAATGGATGGTACCTTATTTGAGATTATTTGTATAACTGTGTATTCGTTCAGGGATGTTGTTCGTGGAAAGGATGTTGTCTTTGGCTTTGAGGTAATTTATGTATTGTTCATTTATGAGATAATTATGTTGAGTTGTTGTATATGTTGTATGTTGAGGCTTCGTATATTGAGATTAAATCTTGGGTGTTCGTTGAGGGATGTTGATCCCAGGACTATTGTTGGTATTAATGGTTGTGTTGATCATCTCAATGGGGGATGTTGATGGATATGGTCCTCGGCTTTGAGGTAAATCTAAGTATTTGTTCAGTCATGTGGATAATTAGTATGTTGAGTTGTTGTATATGTTGAGGTTTCGTGTAATGAGTTTCGTATCGGTTATTCGTTGAGGATGTTGATCCCGGATCGTTGTATTGAGATCGTAGATCGTGTTGGTCATTCATTTGGGGATGATGATCCCAGGATTGATGTTTTGGATATTGATTAGTCGTGTCGACTTTTCATTGTCAGTCTGTTGTTTGTCACTTCAGTGAGTCTTTTGATCCTTATTGGATATGTGTTTCTTTGAGTTTCGTTGTCATGTTGCATCGTGACATATCTGGAGTTATATCTGCGTGCCGATTGGTTATTGTGTAGGATTTTTAGCCGGGCACATGATGCTTATGTGTTGATATTTCCACATTGAACCGTGCACACGAGATGTAGTTCGTGAGGCTAATTAGGTACAAGACCACACGTGTATTTGATCAATACCCTGGGTGGCTTGTGCACAGACACATTTCCGGATCGGGCGTACTATGACTTCCATCTTTGAGCCATACTGTTTGGTCGTTCATCCTCCATTTATGGTTGGGTATGTTCGACGGTTTGTGACTGGTTGTTCATATGCCCGAGGGGTATGTTCGAAAGTCGGAGTTATTTCTTTGAGATCCATTATTGTTGATCATTTGGAGTTTACCTTGTTGAAGGTATTCTCGGTTATTGTTGGTCCTTTGTTGATCATTTGGAGTCTACCTTGTTGAGGGTATTCTTGGTTATTATTGATCTTTGTTGATCGTGTTGGGAGTTTACCATGTTGAGGGTACTCTCGGTTATCATTGATTCTTTGTTGGTCATATTGGAGTTATCATGTTGGTGATATTCTCAGTTGACGTATTGGTTGATCTGGTTATTGATCGTATAAGCATTCGGACTGTACGTTGATGTTCGGGATTTGTAATCATTATCATATGGTAGTTGATCTACAGATATGTTGTGTACTATTGGTTTATCCAGGTTGAGTTTTGATTGTGTAATCCGATGGACAGGATTGGGCACGGATGAATTATTTCATGATTATGAGTTATGATGATGTTTTGAGGATTGTTGGTATTTTTGAAATTCAATACAGATAATTGTTGTTAAGTTCATTTCGTCATTCGAGGATGCGAAATGTGGATTATGGTAAGGATTGGATTATTATGGATTGATAAGGTTATAACGGTAAGATTACGTTGGTAGTATTCTTACAGTATTATTACATTGGTATGTAATTATTTATGATGATGTGATCGGTATCATTATTGAGTATTGTGGCTGACCCCGTCGTGGGCTTTATTTTTAGGTACTCGGAGATCGAGCTAGTAGCGGTCGTGAAGGGATGAGCTTCCCGATGTGGTACTGGCGGTGGCATGTTTTGGAGTATCGAGTATTTCTTTTCTGGTTATTCATTTCCGCTGCAATTGTGTATTTTGAACTGTATTTTTATCCGCTGCGTGTGTATATTTCAAAATGGCTTTTCGGTATCTTTATCCGCTGCATGTGTGTATTTTAAAAGGGCCTTTTTGGCATTTTGCGAACTTGGGTTATTTCGTTAAACTCTTTTTCCCAACTATTTTATCGGTACGTTTAAGTGGTGGCTTAACATACATTTTAAACTGTTGAGATTTGGCACTTCGCCTTGTATTTTCAAATGGTATTCTATGACGGTATTTCAGAATTATGTTATTGAAAATATTTGAGTATTTGCAAAATATTACCGTCATCGCCCTTTTGGCATTTTTAAACATTTTTGAAATGGTTTTGTAAATGGTTATTAGCCTGGTGGGTTCCGGTGTGGGGCCCAAGGCGCTGTAATATCCCGGATGGTTTTGGGGGTGTTACAGAAGATGGTATCGGAGCTTGGGTTTTGTGAAACCCAGGCGTGTGTGTTGTGTGGCTCTACCGGTACGGTAGTGGCGTGAGTTTTGAAAATGATTTTTCTGACTTTTGAGTCAAATCGATTTTTGGAGTTTCCAAAATTTTTGAGATTCTTTTCAAATTGCTATTTGTGATATTGGTGTGTGTTGGTATTGTGTTGAGACTTCGTATGGGAGTCGTGTGCTAGTATCACGGGAGATAATCGGCTTCACGCACCTGTAAGTATATTGGTTTGGTTATTTCGCTTGTGGCTACACTTCATTGTTTTTGTGATGAGTTGGAAAATTTTGGATTTATCTGTTGTTGGCGACAGGTTGCAAGTTGCGAGGACGAAACTTATTTTAAGGGGGGTAGTATGTAATGCCCGGATTTTCAGTATAAATTTTTCGCGTTATTTTATCTGAGTATACTGTATAGTTTGGTATTTATACAGTATGTATAAAATAAATTGAGAACCGAGACAGTTATACTGGTGTGATTATCGTTTTTGATTGATAGATATATTCAGGATATGTTGTATCAGGTTGAACTGATTTGGATATCGGGTATACCGTATGAGACTATTTTTGGGTGAGTATATGTGTATTCAGTATGCCGTATATTCGTATTTGTTATGTCGAGACGTTGGACAGGAATTGCTATAAATGGCTAAGTATGGAAGCCATTACGTACGTTATGTGTTGAAGCTTACGTACGTTAAATTGGTAGAGTTACGTATGTTATGGCGACATTACATACGTAACATGGGAATCAGACGATCGAGTCGTGGTTGGCAGGTGGGACCCTGTGTCGGCAACTTTCGGCAGAGGATGTTGACAGGTGAGTCAACGTACGTGTTAAGTACGTTATACAGGACGTGTTACGTACGTAACATGACCATTGCACTGTAGCAAGTCAACTGGTATATTACGTACGTCATATGGCATGGGTTACGTACGTAAGGAAGTTCACGTTTTGAGGCAGTAGGGTCTAGGATGGCATTACGTACGCTAACCAGGACAAGATAACGTACGTAAGAGATGTTACGTACGTTAACTTGGGAATGTTACGTACGTAACGAGCGGGGAGTTTATATAAGGAATGGCCGTCATTTCATTTCACTTCAGCATTTCTCTTCGTTTTTCATCTCTAAACATTGAGAGAGGGATATTTTGGCTCTCCTAATTCGATTTTGAGCTTGAGGGCTTGGATTTGGAGCTTGGGTATGGAGTTATTGATGATTCTTGAAGTGATTTCTTGTGTATTCCATCTTCTAAGAGGTATGTTGGATAATCCTCCTTTTCATTTCGGATTTTTGATGTTGCTATTGATAAATGATTCGTATGAGGATGATTAAGATGTTGTTGTTTTGATTCTTGAGGTTATATGAGGTGTATGTTGAAGGAAGATGATGATATGTTGG
Source organism: Orobanche coerulescens (assembly GCA_033398695.1). Lineage (NCBI taxonomy): Eukaryota > Viridiplantae > Streptophyta > Magnoliopsida > Lamiales > Orobanchaceae > Orobanche > Orobanche coerulescens. Next base: position 109,717,602 of record CM065815.1, on the reverse strand, counting down.
ATTATGTCTTGATTATGTTGTTATGATTATGGAATCATAATATTCTTGATGTTCTTGGTAGTATTGCTTCGATTTTTGATGTTAAGAAGATCATATGTTGAAGAACATGATGATATACACCTTGAATTATGATTAAAGATTGGTTAGATGTTAGAAAACATCGGATTATGTTCTTTTATGGATTGTGAACGTGAATTTGGATAATTCGTGTTCTTGAAGAATTCATAAGTTATACATGTTATGATTTTGGAACGATTTTGGATAATTGGAATGTGATTATTCAGGGTAATAATTGGTAAATTGTTTCTTACGAATTTACTAGTATAACAAGGAGTCTTGTTGATTCCAATTTAGAATTAAAGTCGGAATCGAATATGTTATGAAATCCTTAATATCAAGATGAATTGATCATTGATTTGAGGAATGTGTTGGTGTTTTGGGTATGAATATGGAATATTCATATCTATAATTAAGTTATGTATTTTGGTACAATATTCGTATAGAAATACGAATATGATTCCGGATTTGATAAGATTATGACTCACTTTTGAGTTTGAGAATTCATAGGTATTTAACAAGTGTTCAATTCGGATAATGGAATTATTTGAAACCTTTGGAATATGGTTATCTATAATGTTGAATTGATCGGATTGTCCGGATTGATGATGATAACCGGTAATTGGTTTATATTATGAATTTACAAGGAGGAAACTTGTATCCGTATTTAAAATTGAATTTGGAATCGGTAATGTTAGACCCTTGTTGGTTTAAATTGATTATTGATATGATTATCGGATTATGAATTACGTTATGGTTTTAAATTCGTGATCGATTGATGTGGTTGTTCGGATTTGTGTCTAATCGGGATATGGTGGAACCGTTGGGTTTATTGATCGGTTATATTGATTATTGAGTTGCGACTTGTATCGTGGATATGGGTTCGTATTTGTTTGAGTTGTATTGTTTGGTTTTGTTTATGATCGAGGTTTCATTGAACCTTTTGAGTTTGTTGGTTGGCTATGTCGGTTATTGATTGTTATCGGATTGTTGTTGATTGATTACTTCAATAGGTTGATATGTTTTGATTGTGGATTATGACCATTGTGTTGCGGTTGAGGCTAAGGAGTTCGTAGATTGATTTTGGTCGGGGCTGAGGAGCTCGTATACTAAGGCAATGGATTTTGGTAACGGCTTCGTGGTATCGGTATCGAGGCAAGTTTCTACTTGTTCAGTTCATAATATTTGATGAATGGTTTCGTTTTCATTTCATTTATAATTCATATAGCAATGTTGTTAGAAATGTAAGTTGTCGGGATAATGGTTTGTATATCGTGCTCTGGTTGTATTAAATCATAAGGTATATGATTTAATTGTGTTCAGGGAAGACGTGAGTTATCTTTGGTCAAGGATAAAGAATATCGAATATTGATGATAGTTATCGTGATGACATAAGTATCGGGATAAAGGTTTATTGGTATTGAATGGATGGTACCTTATTTGAGATTATTTGTATAACTGTGTATTCGTTCAGGGATGTTGTTCGTGGAAAGGATGTTGTCTTTGGCTTTGAGGTAATTTATGTATTGTTCATTTATGAGATAATTATGTTGAGTTGTTGTAGATGTTATATGTTGAGGCTTCGTATATTGAGATTCGTACTGGGTGTTCGTTGAGGGATGTTGATCCCAGGACTATTGTTGGTATTAATGGTTGTGTTGATCATCTCAATGGGGGATGTTGATGGATATGGTCCTCGGCTTTGAGGTAAATCTAAGTATTTGTTCAGTCATGTGGATAATTAGTATGTTGAGTTGTTGTATATGTTGAGGTTTCGTGTAATGAGTTTCGTATCGGTTATTCGTTGAGGGATGTTGATCCTAGGACTGTTGTATTGAGATCGTAGATCGTGTTGGTCATTCATTTGGGGATGATGATCCCAGGATTGATGTTTTGGATATTGATTAGTCGTGTCGACTTTTCATTGTCAGTCTGTTGTTGTTCACTTCAGTGAGTCTTTTGATCCTTATTGGATATGTGTTTCTTTGAGTTTCGTTGTCATGTTGCATCGTGACATATCTGGAGTTATATCTGCGTGCCGATTGGTTATTGTGTAGGATTTTTAGCCGGGCACATGATGGTTATGTGTTGATATTTCCACATTGAACCGTGCACACGAGACGTAGTTCGTGAGGCTAATTAGGTACAAGACCACACGTGTATTTGATCAATACCCGGGGTGGCTTGTGCACGGACACATTTCCGGATCGGGCGTACTATGACTTCCATCTTTGAGCCATACTGTTTGGTCGTTCATCCTCCATTTATGGTTGGGTATGTTCGACCGTTTGTGACTGGTTGTTCATATGCCCGAGGGGTATGTTCGAAAGTCGGAGTTATTTCCTTGAGATCCATTATTGTTGATCATTTGGAGTTTACCTTGTTGATGGTATTCTCGGTTATTGTTGGTCCTTTGTTGATCATTTGGAGTCTACCTTGTTGAGGGTATTCTTGGTTATTATTGATCTTTGTTGATCGTGTTCGGAGTTTACCATGTTGAGGGTACTCTCGGTTATCATTGATTCTTTGTTGGTCATATTGGAGTTATCATGTTGGTGATATTCTCAGTTGACGTATTGGTTGATTTGGTTATTGATCGTATAATCATTCGGACTGTACGTTGATGTTCGGGATTTGTTATCATTATCATATGGTAGTTGATCTACAGATATGTTGTGTACTATTGGTTTATCCAGGTTGAGTTTTGATTGTGTAATCTGATGGACAGGATTGGGCACGGATGAATTATTTCATGATTATGAGTTATGATGATGTTTTGAGGATTGTTGGTATTTTTGAAATTCAATACAGATAATTGTTGTTAAGTTCATTTCGTCATTTGAGGATGCGAAATGTGGATTATGGTAAGGATTGGATTATTATGGATTGGTAAGGTTATAACGGTAAGATTACGTTGGTAGTATTCTTACAGTATTATTACATTGGTATGTAATTATTTATGATGATGTGATCGGTATCATTATTGAGTATTGTGGCTGACCCCGTCGTGGGCTTTATTTTTAGGTACTCGGAGATCGAGCTAGTAGTGGTCGTTAAGGGATGAGCTTCCCGATGTGATACTGGCGGTGGCATGTTTTGGAGTATCGAGTATTTCTTTTCTGGTTATTCATTTCCGCTGCAATTGTGTATTTTGAACTGTATTTTTATCCGCTGCGTGTGTATATTTCAAAATGGCTTTTCGGTATCTTTATCCGCTGCATGTGTGTATTTTAAAAGGGCCTTTTTGGCATTTTGCGAACTTGGGTTATTTCGTTAAACTCTTTTTCCCAACTATTTTATCGGTACGTTTAAGTGGTGGCTTAACATACATTTTAAACTGTTGAGATTTGGCACTTCGCCTTGTATTTTCAAATGGTGTTCTATGACGGTATTTCAGAATTATGTTTTTGAAAATATTTGAGTATTTGCAAAATATTACCGTCATCGCCCTTTTGGCATTTTTAAACATTTTTGAAATGGTTTTGTAAATGGTTATTAGCCTGGTGGGTTCCGGTGTGGGGCCCAAGGTGCTGTAATATCCCGGATGGTTTTGGGGGTGTTACAGAAGATGGTATCGGAGCTTGGGTTTTGTGAAACCCAGGCGTGTGTGTTGTGTGGCTCTACCGGTACGGTAGTGGCGTGAGTTTTGAAAATGATTTTTCTGACTTTTGACTCAAATCGATTTTTGGAGTTTCCAAAATTTTTGAGATTCTTTTCAAATTGCTATTTGTGATATTGGTGTGTGTTGGTATTGTGTTGAGACTTCGTATGGGAGTCGTGTGCTAGTATCACGGGAGATAATCGGCTTCACGCACCTGTAAGTATATTGGTTTGGTTATTTCGTGTAACACCCCCAAATCCTATTGGGTTATTACAGTGCCGTGGACCCCACGCCAGGAGACCCACCAGGCGAACATGACTAAAATACATTAAATTAAACAAGGGAAAATCATAGTCTCTACCATGATATCCGACACAATATTCCGATAAGGAATTTCAACGACAAAAGTGGCCTACATGGCCAAAATGAAATACAACAGCATCCACGAACATCTGTTCGGGTAATACAACACGACAACAACTGACAAGACTGGAGTACACTCCAACTGACTGACCAACAATGAACAACTCGGACTAGTATCGCTCGTATGCCTCGTCGCCATCGTCATGCCCCTCTGCCTCAACTCTCTCCTCGCAAGCACCTAAAACATGAAAACATGTTCCGCCCCCACGGGGTCAGTCATCCAGATAATGAACATCAAATACATGTATAACATGATATGCATCCAAAGGCAGAATGAAACGGTATAATGATGATAATAATACGAGATGCTCACAAACCAAGGTAAGAACCGAGCATTCGTGAAATACTATGCCCACGGCATACTATTAATACATTCGACGGGTTAGAACATAAGTGCCCAACGGCGAATCATAATCACGAATACCACAATGAATTACGACATGAACCAAACCGAGCGAGATTAAATATGAATCACAATGCCGGAGGCTCCAATGAAATTAACAAGACAATCACAAGGCCTAAAAGCAGTAGAAAGCGTCAAATATCACAATCACATGAAGCCAAAAGCTTAAGCCAAGTTATTGATTAGGGCCGAAGCCACGGCATGAAAGCCGTATCACAATTAGGGCCGAAGCCACGGCATGAAAGCCGTATCACAATTAGGGCCGAAGCCACGGCATGAAAGCCGTATCACAATTAGGGCCGAAGCCACGGCATGAAAGCCGTATCACAATTAGGGCTGAAGCCACGGCATGAAAGCCGTATCACAATTAGGGCCGAAGCCACGGCATGAAAGCCGTATCACAATTAGGGCCGAAGCCACGGCATGAAAGCCGTATCACAATTAGGGATGGTATGCTGTCTTGAGTCGGCCAGCACCATCCTCGACAGTCCCAACTCAACACCTCGATTGCCTTAGAACGGCTAACCGATGACAATGATGCAGCGGATGATTCCATGAATGCTTGAGCGCTTCGATTTCCTTATAATGTCTAATCGATATGAACGATATGATGAATGATTGAATACCTCGATTGCCTTAGAACGGTCAATCGATACAATGATATAGTGAATGATTGAATATTTCGGTACCTTTAATCGGTTACCGACGACGAAGGTGAGAAATGAATAAGCCAATGCCTTTGATCGGCGTGTACAGTTTTAATGACAATCCAAAAAGGAATAACAATAAATATTTGGCAAAATTGCCGAAAGGTATCGTATCGAACGATCTCTTAATATCAATGAATTCATGAAGAGACTAAGTCTCGGAATGATACAACACATTTATACACATATATGATGACATTAATCTCATTGACTAGTACAAGTATAAAACTTGCCTCAAACCGAAGGCGAGAAGGTACTTCCACGATCAACGTCCTTAATGAAATTATCGTCCGCTCGAACAACCTTGAACAACATAAATACCAACAATTCTCTTAATACACGAATCAAGCATGATCACAACCAACTCAAAAGTCGATACAACAATACCCGAAACTCATTGGGGCATTAAAACAAACGTGTTGTAAACAATATCCAATTGTTTACAACCAAAACTCAATTACATCCGAAACCAACTTCCAATGAATGATTCAAACCCACAAAACCCCATGAATACTATCAATAATCCAAAAATGAATATCCGAAAACGTGATTATAACGACAATTAATCGAAAACCCCCAATTTCAACTCGATATTCAAAGTGTTCTTGAATAATCCCTCAATAATCCAATGAATCCTTATATAAACTCATAATCATATACATGTCCCTTCATATAACATGATTATAACGTCCAAAACATCATATCTCAACATAGAATCGACATCCAATGTGTTGAAGAATATTACCTTTGAAGATCCAAGTACTTTAATCCGAAGAACACGCGTTAAATTGATTATCCGGGCTTCACGATCGAAAGGAGATGAAGAAAATCAAACACCCAAATGATTTGTGAAGGAAAAACCTTCCCTCAAGCTTACTCTCTCGGTTGAAGGTGAAGAAAAGGGAAAAAAATGGCTGAAATGCTGAAAAAAACGAATTTAAGGGAGTTGACTGCCTGCCGGACACGGCCCGTGCCGATCGGCACGGTCGTGTCGCACAGTTGGCCGACAGGGACTCGACCGTGTCCTGCATGACACGGTCGCGGCGCGGAGGGCCTCCCGACAGTGACCCGTCCGACAGCGACTCGGCATGACTCGACCGTGCCAGACGACACGGTCGGGCGTGTCGGCTGTCGCTTCTTGCTTATCCGGATGGGTTCGACTCGGCCGGGCGAGTCGACCCGGGCGGGTCCTGATGCAGTCACTTCGGCACTTTCCGGACGAGTACGGCACGGGCCGTGTCGGACGACACGGTCGAGTTCGTTCGGCGTGATCGCCAAAACCGAAAAATGAGGTTGAGCTAAAGCGACCATAACTCTCTCGTCCAGGACTCGATTGACTCACCGTTCGAACCATTGGAAAGCTAACTCGATGCTCTATAATATTGCAAAGATTTAGAATTTTTGGAGTTACCAAAAATTAATGGTGATCTAACAAAGCAGAACTCATATGAGGAAAGTTGAAACAATGAACAATAACGATACACAACTCGAAGTTTTTCCGAACGGTGAACACGGTGAATGAATATGATTGATGAATGATTATAAATGAGTGAAAATCCACTGAGTGACAATCACCGAATGAAATTACTGAATGATAATGACTGAATTACAACCGGGTATTACATACACCCCCTTAAAAGAGTTTCGTCCCCGAAACTAAGGGTCAAACAACTCGGGATAATTCTCCCGCATACTATCCTCGGTTTCCCAAGTAGCCTCTTCGACTCCGTGTCTAGACCACTGAATCTTGACCAAAGGAATCGACTTATTCCTCAACTGTTTGATTCGTCGCTCCAACACTCGTACAGGACGCTCCTCGTACGAATGATCATCCGCGATCTCGATTTCGTCGAACTGAAGTATGTGACTCGGGTCGGCAACATACTTCCGCAACATGAGAGACGTGAAACACATTATGAATTCGGATCAATGCCGGAGGCAAAGCCAATCGATAAGCTAACTCGCCTACTCGATCCAAAATTTCAAACGGTCCAATGAATCTCGGACTCAACTTCCCCCGTCTTCCGAAACGGAAAATACCTCGACTTGGTACCTCAACGATTAGAGGTATATCCGACGATGAACTCGCCGCTAACTATGATCTCAGAAGGTCACGAGAATGAAAGTGACTAAAATGAATGATGAATGATAATTGACTATAAATCCGACCAGGATTAAGAATGGCTCACCAAGGTGAATTAATAACGTCATGAGTGATAGTTCAAGTGAAATTATTGGAACCGTTGTTCCTCGTGAATTAAATGATTAATTTCATGATGACAAGTCTCAACATGATTGATATATGATGAATGACTTAAGTGAATGAATGAAGCGACAATGAAATGAATGATTATCCTATTACCGAACAAGAATTAACTTGCTCAAAACCGGTGATGGATGTCATATTATATCACGATTAAAGTAAACAACGATTGAACTCGTAAATGCGAGATGAAGATGCTCTTCCGGCCACGAAGACGACTAGAAAACGATCCCTTGGGCGTCGGAGTCCGATGTTCCTCGGCGACTCTTTCCATACCGAGGCAGAAAGTCACGTGATAATTACAGATCTCATATGAAGATCGCATTATGATTATGAGACGGAATGATAACAATGAGCATACACGCTCTAACACAATGAATGCATTAATAATGCGTAAAATGATCGTCCACATGACACCGGAATATGATGAGATCGCATGAAAGATCAAATGAGGTAACATGATTACCAGATGAAATTCCTTAAATGATTACCTTGAACAAGTTAACAAGGTTGAAAATTCAATCCACAAGATCAACAAGCTGAACAATGAGATGGATGGATGATTAATGAATTGGTGAGCAATGAGTGAGTGATGAATGAACTAACTAAGCAATGAGATTGAATAAGTGATTAATGATTAACTGAGTAATGAGATAGACTGAGTGAAGAATGAATTAATTGAGTAATGAGATTGACTGAGTGATGAATGAATTAATTGAGCAATGAGATTGACTGGGTGATGAATGAATTAACTGAATAATGAGATTAACTGAGTGATGAATGAATTGACTGAACAATGAGATTGACTGAGTGATTAATGAATTAATCTGAACAATGAGATTAACTGAGTGATGAATGAATTGACTGAACAATGAGATTGACTGAGTGATTAATGAATTAATCTGAACAATGAGATTGACTAAGTGATGAAGGAATTAACTGAGTGATGAATGAATTAATTGAGTGATGAATGAATTAACTGAGTGATGAATGATATTGACTGAGTGATGAATGAATTAACCGAGTGATGAATGAATTATCTGAGTAATGATATTGACTGAGTGATGAACGAATTGACTGAGTGATGAATGAATTAATTGAACGATGAGATTAACAAAGTGATGAATGAATTAACATGATCGACAAGATCAAAATGGTGATTGAGGATTATTAACTGGTGAATGAGTTGATCCTTAGCACTTACACAGGTCACACGTGCTCCAAAACAATTAGTCATGAATCAATCGTAACACTAATATCACATATATGTTTCAACAAACATGAAAAATTAATAACATGATGAATATATGAACACAAAGAGAATCGAGTCCTTACACAGGTCATACGAAGCTTCGAGGTCTCGCGATACTAGTCTTCACTGACGACGACTCGATGAATGAATGACTCGTGCAGTCGCACTAATATTACGACTCACAAAACTCGATCGACTAGATTGTCATAACCCGACAATCCCACTACTACCACGACGGTAGGACCACATAACTCACATCTCGGTGTTACACAACCCAAAGCTCGATACCATTTCGTAACACCCCAAATCCTATTGGGTTATTACAGTCCGTGGACCCCACGCCAGAGACCCACCGAACATGACTAAAATACATTAAATTAAACAACAAGGGAAAATCATAGTCCCTACCATGATATCCGACACAATATTCCGATAAGGAATTTCAACGACAAAAGTGGCCTACATGGCCAAAATGAAATACAAAGATCCACGAACATCTGCTCGGTAATACAACACGACAACAATCGACAAGACCGGAGTACACTCCAACCGATCGACCAACAATGAACAACTCGGACTAGTATCGCTCGTATGCCTCGTCGCCATCGTCATGCCCCGTGCCTCAACTCTCTCTCGCAAGCACCTAAAACATGAAAACATGTTCCGCCACGGGTCGATCATCCAGATAATGAACATCAAATACATGTATAACATGATATGCATCAAAGCGTAATGAAACGGTATAATGATGATAATAATACGAGATGCTCACAAACCAAGGTAAGAACCGAGCATTCGTGAAATACTATGCCCACGGCATACTATTAATACTTGTTCGACAGGTTAGAACATAAGTGCCCAACGGCGAATCATAATCACAAAATACCACAATGAATTACACAACATGAACCAAACCAGAACAGGATTAAATATGAATCACAATGCCCGGAGGCTCCAATGAAATTAACAAGACAATCACAAGGCCTAAAAACAAAAAGCACAAATATCACAATCACATGAAGCCGAAACAGCCCAAGTCATATTGATTAGGGCGAAGCCACGGCATGAAAGCCGTATCACAATTAGGCGAAGCCACGGCATGAAAGCCGTATCACAATTAGGGCGAAGCCACGGCATGAAAGCCGTATCACAATTAGGGCGAAGCCACGGCATGAAAGCCGTATCACAATTAGGGCGAAGCCACGGCATGAAAGCCGTATCACAATTAGGGCGAGCCACGCATGAAAGCCGTATCACAATTAGGGATGGTATCTTTGTCTTGAGTCGGCGGCCACCATCCTCGGCAGTCCCAACTCAACACCTCGATTGCCTTAGAACGGCTAACCGATGACAATGATGCAATGGATGATTCCATGAATGGTTGAGCGCTTGATTTCCTTATAATGGCTAATCGATATGAACGATATGATGAATGATTGAATACCTCGATTGCCTTAGAACGGTCAATCGATACAATGATATAGTGAATGATTGAATATTTCGATTTGTCTGCGAACGGCAATTCGATAACAATGATATGAAGAATGCCTCAGTACCTTTAATCGGTTACGAAGCGACGAAGGTGAGAAATGAATAAGCCAATGCCTTTAATCGGCGTGTACAGTTTTAATGACAATCCAAAAAGGAATAACAATAAATATTTGGCAAAATTGTCGAAAGGTATCGTATCGAACGATCTCTTAATATCAATGAATTCATGAAGAGACTAAGTCTCGGAATGATACAACACATTTATACACATATATGATGACATTAATCTCATTGACTAGTACAAGTATAAAACTTGCCTCAACCGAAGGCGAGAAGGTACTTCCACGATCAACGCCCTTAATGAAATTATCGGCGCTCGAACAACATTTAACAACATAAATACAAACAATTCTATTAATACACTAATCAAGGATGATCACAACCAAAACAAAATTCGATACAACAATACCAGAAAAACATAGGGGCATTAAAACAAACGCGTTGTAAACAATCTCCAATTGTTTACAACCAAAACTCAATTACATCCGAAACCAACTTCCAATGAATGATTCAAACCCACAAAACCCCATGAATACTATCAATAATCCAAAAATGAATATCCGAAAACGTGATTATAACGACAATTAATCGAAAACCCCCAATTTCAACTCGATATTCAAAGTGTTCTTGAATAATCCCTCAATAATCCAATGAATCCTTATATAAACTCATAATCATATACATGTCCCTTCATATAACATGATTATAACGTCCAAAACATCATATCTCAACATAGAATCGACATCCAAGGTGTTGAAGAATATTACCTTTGAAGATCCAAGTACTTTAATCCGAAGAACACGCGTTAAATTGATTATCCGGGCTTCACGATCGAAAGGAGATGAAGAAAATCAAACACCCAAATGATTTGTGAAGGAAAAACCTTCCCTCAAGCTTACTCTCTCGGTTGAAGGTGAAGAAAAGGGAAAAAAATGGCTGAAATCTTGAAAAAAGCGAATTTAAGGAGTTGGTGCTGCCGGACACGGCCGTGCCGATCGGCACGGTCGTGTCGCATACTGGTGGCCGACGATTGGCAGCGAGGGACTCGACCGTGTCCCGCATGACACGGTCGCGGCGCGAGGGCCTCCCGGCGATGACCGTCCGGCGACTTCGGCATGACTTCAGCCGTGCGGGCGGACACGGTCGGGCGTGTCAGCGATCGCTTCGCTTATCCGGAAGGGTTCGACTCGGCCGTGCTGCATAACACGGTCGGGTCTGAGGCGGTACTTCGGCACTTTCCGGACGAAATGCAGCCGCAGGCCGTGTCGGACGACACGGCCGAGTTCGTTCGGCGATGATCGCCAAATCGAAAAATGAGCGGTTGAGCTAAAAGCGACCATAACTCTCTCGTCCGACTCGATTGACTCACCGTTCGAACCATTGGAAAGCTAACTCGATGCTCTATAATATTGCAAAGATTTAGAATTTTTGGAGTTACCAAAAATTAATGGTGATCTAACAAAGTAGAACTCATATGAGGAAAGTTGAAACAATGAACAATAACGATACACAACTCGAAGTTTTTCCGAACGGTGAACACGGTGAATGAATATGATTGATGAATGATTATAAATGAGTGAAAATCCACTGAGTGACAATCACCGAATGAAATTACTGAATGATAATGACTGAATTACAACCGGGTATTACATACACCCCCCCTTAAAAGAGTTTCGTCCCCGAAACTAAGGGTCAAACAACTCGGGATAATTCTCCCGCATACTATCCTCGGTTTCCCAAGTAGCCTCTTCGACTCCGTGTCTAGACCACTGAATCTTGACCAAAGGAATCGACTTATTCCTCAACTGTTTGATTCGTCGCTCCAACACTCGTACAGGACGCTCCTCGTACGAATGATCATCCGCGATCTCGATTTCGTCGAATCAAGTATGTGACTCGGGTCGGCAACATACTTCCGCAACATGAGAGACGTGAAACACATTATGAATTCGGCTCAATGCCGGAGGCAAAGCCAATCGATAAGCTAACTCGCCTACTCGATCCAAAATTTCAAACGGTCCAATGAATCTCGGACTCAACTTCCCCCGTCTTCCGAAACGGAAAATACCTCGACTTTGTACATAAACGATTAGATGTATATCCGACGATGAACTCGCCGCTAACTATGATCTCAGAAGGTCACGAGAATGAAAGTGACTAAAATGAATGATGAATGATAATTGACTATAAATCCGACCAGGATTAAGAATGGCTCACCAAGGTGAATTAATAACGTCATGAGTGATAGTTCAAGTGAAATTATTGGAACCGTTGTTCCTCGTGAATTAAATGATTAATTTCATGATGACAAGTCTCAACATGATTGATATATGATGAATGACTTAAGTGAATGAATGAACGACAATGAAATGAATGATTATCCTATTACCGAACAAGAATTAACTTGCTCAAAACCGGTGATGGATGTCATATTATATCACAGTTAAAGTAAACAACAGTCGAACTCGTCGTATGAGATGAAGATGCTCTTCCAGCACGAAGACGACTAGAAAACGATCCCTTGGACGTCGGAGTCCGATGTTCCTCTGACAGCTCTTTCCATACCGAGGCAGGAAAGTCACGTGATAATTACAGATCTCGTATGAAGATCGCATTATGATTATGAGACGGAATGATAACAATGAGCATACACGCTCTAACACAATGAATGCATTAATAATGCGTAAAATGATCGTCCACATGACACCGGAATATGATGACATCGCATGAAAGATCAAATGAGGTAACATGATTACCTGATGAAATTCCTGAAATGATTACCTTGAACAAGTTAACAAGGTTGAAAATTCAATCCACAAGATCAACAACTGAACAATGAGATGGACTGGATGATTAATGAATTGACTGAGCAATGAGTGAGTGATGAATGAACTAACTAAGCAATGAGATTGAATAAGTGATTAATGATTAACTGAGTAATGAGATAGACTGAGTGAAGAATGAATTAATTGAGTAATGAGATTGACTGAGTGATGAATGAATTAATTGAGCAATGAGATTGACTGGGTGATGAATGAATTAACTGAATAATGAGATTAACTGAGTGATGAATGAATTGACTGAACAATGAGATTGACTGAGTGATTAATGAATTAATCTGAACAATGAGATTAACTGAGTGATGAATGAATTGACTGAACAATGAGATTGACTGAGTGATTAATGAATTAATCTGAACAATGAGATTGACTAAGTGATGAAGGAATTAACTGAGTGATGAATGAATTAATTGAGTGATGAATGAATTAACTGAGTGATGAATGATATTGACTGAGTGATGAATGAATTAACCGAGTGATGAATGAATTATCTGAGTAATGATATTGACTGAGTGATGAACGAATTAACTGAGTGATGAATGATATTGACTGAGTGATGAATGAATTAATTGAACGATGAGATTAACAAAGTGATGAATGAATTAACATGATCGACAAGATCAAAATGGTGATTGAGGATTATTAACTGGTGAATGAGTTGATCCTTAGCACTTACACAGGTCACACGTGCTCCAAAACAATTAGTCATGAATCAATCGTAACACTAATATCACATATATGTTTCAACAAACATGAAAAATTAATAACATGATGAATATATGAACACAAAGAGAATCGAGTCCTTACACAGGTCATACGAAGCTTCGAGATCTCGCGATACTAGTCTTCACTGACGACGACTCGATGAATGAATGACTCGTGCAGTCGCACTAATATTACGACTCACAAAACCTGACTGACTAGATTGTCATAACCTGACAATCCCACTACTACCACGACGGTAGGACCACATAACTCACATCTCAGGGTATTACACAACCCAAAGCTCCGATACCATTTACGTAACACCCCAAATCCTATCAAGTTATTACAAGGTCCGTGGACCCCACGCCAGAGACCCACCAAAGTAACATGACTAAAATACATTAAATTAAACAACAAGGGAAAATCATAGTCCCTACCATGATATCCGACACAATATTCCGATAAGGAATTTCAACGACAAAAGTGGCCTACATGGCCAAAATGAAATCTGGCAGCATCCACGAACATCATTCGGGTAATACAACACGACAACAATCGACAAGACTGGAGTACACTCCAACCGATCGACCAACAATGAACAACTCGGACTAGTATCGCTCGTATGCCTCGTCGCCATCGTCATGCCCCGTGCCTCAACTCTCTCCTCGCAAGCACCTAAAACATGAAAACATGTTCCGCCCCACTGGGTCGATCATCCAGATAATGAACATCAAATACATGTATAACATGATATGCATCCAAAGGCGTAATGAAACGGTATAATGATGATAATAATACGAGATGCTCACAAACCAAGGTAAGAACCGAGCATTCGTGAAATACTATGCCCACGGCATACTATTAATACCTGTTCGACAAAGTTAGAACATAAGTGCCCAACGGCGAATCATAATCACGAGAATACCACAATGAATTACGACATGAACCAAACCGTAGGATTAAATATGAATCACAATGCCCGGAGGCTCAATGAAATTAACAAGACAATCACAAGGCCTAAAAACAGTAGAAAACGTCAAATATCACAATCACATGAAGCGGAAACAACCCGAAGTGTTATTGATTAGGGCGAAGCCACGGCATGAAAGCCGTATCACAATTAGGGCCGAAGCCACGGCATGAAAGCCGTATCACAATTAGGGCCGAAGCCACGGCATGAAAGCCGTATCACAATTAGGGCCGAAGCAACCGCATGAAAGCAGTATAACAATTAGGGCGGCCACGGCATGAAAGCCGTATCACAATTAGGGCGAAGCCACGGCATGAAAGCCGTATCACAATTAGGGCCGAAGCCACGGCATGAAAGCCGTATCACAATTAGGGATGGTATCTTTGTCTTGAGTCGGCGGCCACCATCCTCGGCAGTCCCAACTCAACACCTCGATTGCCTTAGACGGCTAACCGATGACAATGATGCAGCGGATGATTCCATGAATGGTTGAGCGCTTCGATTTCCTTATAATGGCTAATCGATATGAACGATATGATGAATGATTGAATACCTCGATTGCCTTAGAACGGTCAATCGATACAATGATATAGTGAATGATTGAATATTTCGATTTGTCTGCGAACGGCAATTCGATAACAATGATATGAAGAATGCCTCGGTACCTTTAATCGGTTACCGACGACGAAGGTGAGAAATGAATAAGCCAATGCCTTTAATCGGCGTGTACAGTTTTAATGACAATCCAAAAAGGAATAACAATAAATATTTGGCAAAATTGTCGAAAGGTATCGTATCGAACGATCTCTTAATATCAATGAATTCATGAAGAGACTAAGTCTCGGAATGATACAACACATTTATACACATATATGATGACATTAATCTCATTGACTAGTACAAGTATAAAACTTGCCTCAAACCGAAGGCGAGAAGGTACTTCCACGATCAACGTCCTTAATGAAATTATCGGCCGCTCGAACAACCTTGAACAACATAAATACCAACAATTCTCTTAATACACGAATCAAGCATGATCACAACCAACTCAAAAGTCGAAACAACAATACCCGAAACTCATTGGGGCATTAAAACAAATGCGTTGTAAACAATCTCCAATTGTTTACAACCAAAACTCAATTACATCCGAAACCAACTTCCAATGAATGATTCAAACCCACAAAACCCCATGAATACTATCAATAATCCAAAAATGAATATCCGAAAACGTGATTATAACGACAATTAATCGAAAACCCCCAATTTCAACTCGATATTCAAAGTGTTCTTAATCCCTCAATAATCCAATGAATCCTTATATAAACTCATAATCATATACATGTCCCTTCATATAACATGATTATAACGTCCAAAACATCATATCTCAACATAGAATCGACATCCAAGGTGTTGAAGAATATTACCTTTGAAGATCCAAGTACTTTAATCCGAAGAACACGCGTTAAATTGATTATCCGGGCTTCACGATCGAAAGGAGATGAAGAAAATCAAACACCCAAATGATTTGTGAAGGAAAAACCTTCCCTCAAGCTTACTCTCTCGGTTGAAGGTGAAGAAAAGGGAAAAATGGTGAAATCTGAAAAAAATGAATTTAGGGAGTTGGCGCTGCCGGACACGGCCGTGCCGATCGGCACGGTCGTGTCGCAGTACGGCCGATTGGCAGCGAGGACTCGACCGTGTCTGCATGACACGGTCGCGGCGCGAGGGCCTCCCGGCGATGACCCGTCAAGCGGCGACTCGGCATGACTCGGCCGTGCGGGCGACACGGTCGGGCGTGTCAGCGATCGCTCGGCTTATCCGGAAGGGTTCGACTTCGGCCGTGCGAGCGACACGGTCGGGTCCTGAGGCGAACTTCCCGGCACTTTCCGGACGAAATGCAGCGCAGGCCGTGTCGGACGACACGGCCGAGTTCGTTCGGCAGTGATCGGCCAAAACTGAAAAATGAGCGGTTGAGCTAAAACGACCATAACTCTCTCGTCGGGACTCCGATTGACTCACCGTTCGAACCATTGGAAAGCTAACTCGATGCTCTATAATATTGCAAAGATTTAGAATTTTTGGAGTTACCAAAAATTAATGGTGATCTAACAAAGTAGAACTCATATGAGGAAAGTTGAAACAATGAACAATAACGATACACAACTCGAAGTTTTTCCGAACGGTGAACACGGTGAATGAATATGATTGATGAATGATTATAAATGAGTGAAAATCCACTGAGTGACAATCACCGAATGAAATTACTGAATGATAATGACTGAATTACAACCGGGTATTACATACACCCCCCTTAAAAGAGTTTCGTCCCCGAAACTAAGGGTCAAACAACTCGGGATAATTCTCCCGCATACTATCCTCGGTTTCCCAAGTAGCCTCTTCGACTCCGTGTCTAGACCACTGAATCTTGACCAAAGGAATCGACTTATTCCTCAACTGTTTGATTCGTCGCTCCAACACTCGTACAGGACGCTCCTCGTACGAATGATCATCCGCGATCTCGATTTCGTCGAACTGAAGTATGTGACTCGGGTCGGCAACATACTTCCGCAACTGAGAGACGTGAAACACATTATGAATTCGGCTCAATGCCGGAGGCAAAGCCAATCGATAAGCTAACTCGCCTACTCGATCCAAAATTTCAAACGGTCCAATGAATCTCGGACTCAACTTCCCCCGTCTTCCGAAACGGAAAATACCTCGACTTGGTACCTCAACGATTAGAGGTATATCCGACGATGAACTCGCCGCTAACTATGATCTCAGAAGGTCACGAGAATGAAAGTGACTAAAATGAATGATGAATGATAATTGACTATAAATCGACGAGATTAAGAATGGCTCACCAAGGTGAATTAATAACGTCATGAGTGATAGTTCAAGTGAAATTATTGGAACCGTTGTTCCTCGTGAATTAAATGATTAATTTCATGATGACAAGTCTCAACATGATTGATATATGATGAATGACTTAAGTGAATGAATGAACGACAATGAAATGAATGATTATCCTATTACCGAACAAGAATTAACTTGCTCAAAACCGGTGATGGATGTCATATTATATCACGATTAAAGTAAACAACGATCGAACTCGTCGTATGAGATGAAGATGCTCTTCCGGACGAAGACGACTAGAAAACGATCCCTTGGACGTCGGAGTCCGATGTTCCTCGGCGACTCTTTCCATACCGAGGCAGGAAAGTCACGTGATAATTACAGATCTCGTATGAAGATCGCATTATGATTATGAGACGGAATGATAACAATGAGCATACACGCTCTAACACAATGAATGCATTAATAATGCGTAAAATGATCGTCCACATGACACCGGAATATGATGACATCGCATGAAAGATCAAATGAGGTAACATGATTACCTGATGAAATTCCTGAAATGATTACCTTGAACAAGTTAACAAGGTTGAAAATTCAATCCACAAGATCAACAACTGAACAATGAGATGGACTGGATGATTAATGAATTGGCTGAGCAATGAGTGAGTGATGAATGAACTAACTCAGCAATGAGATTGAATAAGTGATTAATGATTAACTGAGTAATGAGATAGGTAGTGAAGAATGAATTAATTGAGTAATGAGATTGACTGAGTGATGAATGAATTAATTGAGCAATGAGATTGACTGGGTGATGAATGAATTAACTGAATAATGAGATTAACTGAGTGATTAATGAATTGACTGAACAATGAGATTGACTGAGTGATTAATGAATTAATCTGAACAATGAGATTGACTAAGTGATGAAGGAATTAACTGAGTGATGAATGAATTAATTGAGTGATGAATGAATTAACTGAGTGATGAATGATATTGACTGAGTGATGAATGAATTAACCGATTGATGAATGAATTATCTGAGTAATGATATTGACTGAGTGATGAACGAATTAACTGAGTGATGAATGATATTGACTGAGTGATGAATGAATTAATTGAACGATGAGATTAACAAAGTGATGAATGAATTAACATGATCGACAAGATCAAAATGGTGATTGAGGATTATTAACTGGTGAATGAGTTGATCATTAGCACTTACACAGGTCACACGTGCTCCAAAACAATTAGTCATGAATCAATCGTAACACTAATATCACATATATGTTTCAACAAACATGAAAAATTAATAACATGATGAATATATGAACACAAAGAGAATCGAGTCCTTACACAGGTCATACGAAGCTTCGAGGTCTCGCGATACTAGTCTTCACCGGCGACTCGATGAATGAATGACTCGTGCGGTCGCACTAATATTACGACTCACAAAACTCGATCGACTAGATTGTCATAACCTGACAATCCCACTACTACCACGACGGTAGGACCACATAACTCACATCTCGGGGTATTACACAACCCAAAGCTCGATACCATTTACGTAACACCCCCAAATCCTATTGGGTTATTACAGTGCCGTGGACCCACGCCAGAGACCCACCAAAGCGAACATGACTAAAATACATTAAATTAAACAACAAGGGAAAATCATAGTCCCTACCATGATATCCGACACAATATTCCGATAAGGAATTTCAACGACAAAAGTGGCCTACATGGCCAAAATGAAATACAACGACATCAAGAACATCATTCGGGTAATAAAACACGACAACAATCGACAAGACGGAGTACACTCCAGTAGTGACCAACAATGAACAACTCGGACTAGTATCGCTCGTATGCCTCGTCGCCATCGTCATGCCCCGTGCCTCAACTCTCTCCTCGCAAGCACCTAAAACATGAAAACATGTTACGCCCCCGAAGTCGATCATCCAGATAATGAACATCAAATACATGTATAACATGATATGCATCCAAAGCGAGAATGAAACGGTATAATGATGATAATAATACGAGATGCTCACAAACCAAGGTAAGAACCGAGCATTCGTGAAATACTATGCCCACGGCATACTATTAATACATTCGACAAAGTTAGAACATAAGTGCCCAACGGCGAATCATAATCACAGAATACCACAATGAATTACACGACATGAACCAAACCGAGCGAGATTAAATATGAATCACAATGCCGGAGGCTCAATGAAATTAACAAGACAATCACAAGGCCTAAAAGCAGTAGAAAGCGCCAAATATCACAATCACATGAAGCCAAAGCAGCCAAGTTATTGATTAGGGCGAAGCCACGGCATGAAAGCCGTATCACAATTAGGGCGAAGCCACGGCATGAAAGCCGTATCACAATTAGGGCGAAGCCACGGCATGAAAGCCGTATCACAATTAGGGCGAAGCCACGGCATGAAAGCCGTATCACAATTAGGGCGAAGCCACGGCATGAAAGCCGTATCACAATTAGGGCGAAGCCACGGCATGAAAGCCGTATCACAATTAGGGCGAAGCCACGGCATGAAAGCCGTATCACAATTAGGGCGAAGCCACGGCATGAAAGCCGTATCACAATTAGGGATGGTATCTTGTCTTGAGTCGGCGGCACCATCCTCGGCAGTCCCAACTCAACACCTCGATTGCCTTAGAACGGCTAACCGATGACAATGATGCAATGGATGATTCCATGAATGGTTGGCGCTTGATTTCCTTATAATGGCTAATCGATATGAGCGATATGATGAATGATTGAATACCTCGATTGCCTTAGAACGGTCAATCGATACAATGATATAGTGAATGATTGAATATTTCGATTTGTCTGCGACGGCAATTCGATAACAATGATATGAAGAATGCCTCGGTACCTTTATTCGATTACCGGCAGCGAAGGTGAGAAATGAATAAGCCAATGCCTTTAATCGGCGTATGCGGTTTTAATGACAATCCAAAACGGAATAACAATAAATATTTGGCAAAATTGTCGAAAGGTATCGTATCGAACGATCTCTTAATATCAATGAATTCATGAAGAGACTAAGTCTCGGAATGATACAACACATTTATACACATATATGATGACATTAATCTCATTGACTAGTACAAGTATAAAACTTGCCTCAAACCGAAGGCGAGAAGGTACTTCCACGATCAACGTCCTTAATGAAATTATCGGCCGCTCGAACAACCTTGAACAACATAAATACCAACAATTCTCTTAATACGAATCAAGCATGATCACAACCAACTCAAAAGTCGATACAACAATACCCGAAACTCATTGGGGCATTAAAACAAACGCGTTGTAAACAATCTCCAATTGTTTACAACCAAAACTCAATTACATCCGAAACCAACTTCCAATGAATGATTCAAACCCACAAAACCCCATGAATACTATCAATAATCCAAAAATGAATATCCGAAAACGTGATTATAACGACAATTAATCGAAAACCCCAATTTCAACTCGATATTCAAAGTGTTCTTGAATAATCCCTCAATAATCCAATGAATCCTTATATAAACTCATAATCATATACATGTCCCTTCATATAACATGATTATAACGTCAAAACATCATATCTCAACATAGAATCGACATCAAGGTGTTGAAGAATATTACCTTTGAAGATCCAAGTACTTTAATCAGAAGAACACGCGTTAAATTGATTATCCGGGCTTCACGATCGAAAGGAGATGAAGAAAATCAAACACCCAAATGATTTGTGAAGGAAAAACCTTCCCTCAAGCTTACTCTCTCGATCGAAGTTGAAGAAAAGGGAAAAATGGTGAAATCTTGAAAAAAGCGAATTTAAGGAGTTGGTGCTGCCGGACACGGCCGTGCCGATTGGCACGGTCGTGTCGCAACCCGGCCGGATTGGCAGCGAGGACTCGACCGTGTCTGCGCGACACGGTCGCGGCGCGGAGGGCCTCCCGGCATGACCCGTCCAAGCGGCTTCGGCATGACTTCGGCCGTGCGGGCGACACGGTCGGGCGTGTCAGCGATCGCTCAGCTTATCCGGAAGGGTTCGACTCGGCCGTGCCCGAGCGACGGTCGGGTCCCGAGGCGAACACTCGGCACTTTCCGGACGAAATGCACGCGGGCCGTGTCGGACGACACGGCCGAGTTCGTTCGGAAGTGATCGGCCAAAACTGAAAAATGAGCGGTTGAGCTAAAACGACCATAACTCTCTCGTCCGGACTCCGATTGACTCACCGTTCGAACCATTGGAAAGCTAACTCGATGCTCTATAATATTGCAAAGATTTAGAATTTTTGGAGTTACCAAAAATTAATAGTGATCTAACAAAGTAGAACTCATATGAGGAAAGTTGAAACAATGAACAATAACGATACACAACTCGAAGTTTTTCCGAACGGTGAACACGGTGAATGAATATGATTGATGAATGATTATAAATGAGTGAAAATCCACTGAGTGACAATCACCGAATGAAATTACTGAATGATAATGACTGAATTACAACCGGGTATTACATACACCCCCCCTTAAAAGAGTTTCGTCCCCGAAACTAAGGGTCAAACAACTCGGGATAATCACAGAATACCACAATGAATTACACGACATGAACCAAACCAGAACAGGATTAAATATGAATCACAATGCCCGGAGGCTCCAATGAAATTAACAAGACAATCACAAGGCCTAAAAGCAGTAAAAGCGTCAAATATCACAATCACATGAAGCCGAAAATTTGTTATTGATTAGGGCGAAGCCACGGCATGGCCGTATCACAATTAGGGCGAAGCCACGGCATGAAAGCGGTATCACAATTAGGGCGAAGCCACGCATGAAAGCCGTATCACAATTAGGGCGAAGCCACGGCATGAAAGCCGTATCACAATTAGGGCGAAGCCACGGCATGAAAGCCGTATCACAATTAGGGCGAAGCCACGGCATGAAAGCCGTATCACAATTAGGGCGAAGCCACGGCATGAAAGCCGTATCACAATTAGGGCGAAGCCACGGCATGAAAGTCGTATCACAATTAGGGATGGTATCTTTGTCTTGAGTCGGCGGCACCATCCTCGGCAGTCCCAACTCAACACCTCGATTGCCTTAGAACGGCTAACCGATGACAATGATGCGGCGGATGATTCCATGAATGCTTGGCGCTTGATTTCCTTATAATGGCTAATCGATATGAACGATATGATGAATGATTGAATACCTCGCTTGCCTTAGAACGGTCAATCGATACAATGATATAGTGAATGATTGAATATTTCGATTTGTCTGCGAACGGCAATTCGATAACAATGATATGAAGAATGCCTCGGTACCTTTAATCGGTTCACGAAGCGGCGAAGGTGAGAAATGAATAAGCCAATGCCTTTAATCGGCGTATACGGTTTTAATGACAATCGAAAAGGAATAACAATAAATATTTGGCAAAATTGTCGAAAGGTATCGTATCGAACGATCTCTTAATATCAATGAATTCATGAAGAGACTAAGTCTCGGAATGATACAACACATTTATACACATATATGATGACATTAATCTCATTGACTAGTACAAGTATAAAACTTGCCTCAAACCGAAGGCGAGAAGGTACTTCCACGATCAACGTCCTTAATGAAATTATCGGCCACTCGAACAACCTTGAACAACATAAATACCAACAATTCTCTTAATACGAATCAAGCATGATCACAACCAACTCAAAAGTCGATACAACAATACCCGAAACTCATTGGGGCATTAAAACAAACGCGTTGTAAACAATCTCCAATTGTTTACAACCAAAACTCAATTACATCCGAAACCAACTTCCAATGAATGATTCAAACCCACAAAACCCCATGAATACTATCAATAATCCAAAAATGAATATCCGAAAACGTGATTATAACGACAATTAATCGAAAACCCCAATTTCAACTCGATATTCAAAGTGTTCTTGAATAATCCCTCAATAATCCAATGAATCCTTATATAAACTCATAATCATATACATGTCCCTTCATATAACATGATTATAACGTCAAAACATCATATCTCAACATAGAATCGACATCAAGGTGTTCAAGAATATTACCTTTGAAGATCCAAGTACTTTAATCAGAAGAACACGCGTTAAATTGATTATCCGGGCTTCACGATCGAAAGGAGATGAAGAAAATCAAACACCCAAATGATTTGTGAAGGAAAAACCTTCCCTCAAGCTTACTCTCTCGGTTGAAGGTGAAGAAAAGGGGAAAAATGGCTGAAATCTTTGAAAAAAGCGAATTTAAGGGAGTTGGTGCTGCCGGACACGGCCGTGCCGATCGGCACGGTCGTGTCGCATAGCCGGCAGATTGGCCGAGGACTCGGCCGTGTCTGCATGACACGGTCGCGGCGCGAGGGCCTCCCGACGATGACCCGTCAAGCGGCGACTTCGGCATGACTCGGCCGTGCGAGCGGCACGGTCGGGCGTGTCGGCGATCGCTCGGCTTATCCGGAAGGGTTCGACTCGGCCGTGCGAGCGACACGGTCGGGTCTGGAGGCGCACACGGCACTTTCCGGACGGAAATGCAGCACGGGCCGTGTCGGACGACACGGCGAGTTCGTTGCGGTGATCGCCAAAACTGAAAAATGAGCGGTTGAGCTAAAACGACCATAACTCTCTCGTACGGACTCCGATTGACTCACCGTTCGAACCATTGGAAAGCTAACTCGATGCTCTATAATATTGCAAAGATTTAGAATTTTTGGAGTTACCAAAAATTAATGGTGATCTAACAAAGTAGAACTCATATGAGGAAAGTTGAAACAATGAACAATAACGATACACAACTCGAAGTTTTTCGAGCGGTGAACACGGTGAATGAATATGATTGATGAATGATTATAAATGAGTGAAAATCCACTGAGTGACAATCACCGAATGAAATTACTGAATGATAATGACTGAATTACAACCGGGTATTACATACACCCCCCCTTAAAAGAGTTTCGTCCCCGAAACTAAGGGTCAAACAACTCGGGATAATTCTCCCGCATACTATCCTCGGTTTCCCAAGTAGCCTCTTCGACTCCGTGTCTAGACCACTGAATCTTGACCAAAGGAATCGACTTATTCCTCAACTGTTTGATTCGTCGCTCCAACACTCGTACAGGACGCTCCTCGTACGAATGATCATCCGCGATCTCGATTTCGTCGAACTGAAGTATGTGACTCGGGTCGGCAACATACTTCCGCAACATGAGAGACGTGAAACACATTATGAATTCGGCTCAATGCCGGAGGCAAAGCCAATCGATAAGCTAACTCGCCTACTCGATCCAAAATTTCAAACGGTCCAATGAATCTCGGACTCAACTTCCCCGTCTTAAAGCGGAAAATACCTCGACTTGGTACCTCAACGATTAGAGGTATATCCGACGATGAACTCGCCGCTAACTATGATCTCAGAAGGTCACGAGAATGAAAGTGACTAAAATGAATGATGAATGATAATTGACTATAAATCCGACCAGGATTAAGAATGGCTCACCAAGGTGAATTAATAACGTCATGAGTGATAGTTCAAGTGAAATTATTTGAACCGTTGTTCCTCGTGAATTAAATGATTAATTTCATGATGACAAGTCTCAACATGATTGATATATGATGAATGACTTAAGTGAATGAATGAACGACAATGAAATGAATGATTATCCTATTACCGAACAAGAATTAACTTGCTCAAAACCGGTGATGGATGTCATATTATATCACATTTAAAGTAAACAACAGTCGAACTCGTAAATGCGAGATGAAGATGCTCTTCCAGCACGAAGACGACTAGAAAACGATCCCTTGGACGTCGGAGTCCGATGTTCCTCTGACAGCTCTTTCCATACCGAGGCAGGAAAGTCACGTGATAATTACAGATCTCGTATGAAGATCGCATTATGATTATGAGACGGAATGATAACAATGAGCATACACGCTCTAACACTATGAATGCATTAATTATGCATAAAATGATCGTCCACATGACACCGAATATGATGAGATCGCATGAAAGATCAAATGAGGTAACATGATTACGATGAAATTCTGAAATGATTACCTTGAACAAGTTAACAAGGTTGAAAATTCAATCCACAAGATCAACAATGAACAATGAGATGGATGGATGATTAATGAATTGGTGAGCAATGAGTGAGTGATGAATGAACTAACTAAGCAATGAGATTGAATAAGTGATTAATGATTAACCGAGTAATGAGATAGTGAGTGAAGAATGAATTAATTGAGTAATGAGATTGGTGAGTGATGAATGAATTAATTGAGCAATGAGATTATTTGGGTGATGAATGAATTAAGCTGAATAATGAGATTAATCGAGTGATGAATGAATTGGTGAACAATGAGATTGGTGAGTGATTAATGAATTAATCGAACAATGAGATTAATCGAGTGATGAATGAATTGATGAACAATGAGATTAGTGAGTGATTAATGAATTAATCGAACAATGAGATTGACTAAGTGATGAAGGAATTAAGCGAGTGATGAATGAATTAATTGAGTGATGAATGAATTAAGCGAGTGATGAATGATATTGGTAGTGATGAATGAATTAACCGAGTGATGAATGAATTATCGAGTAATGATATTGGTAGTGGTGAGCGAATTAGCGAGTGATGAATGATATTGGTGAGTGATGAATGAATTAATTGAGCGATGAGATTAACAAAGTGATGAATGAATTAACATGATCGACAAGATCAAAATGGTGATTGAGGATTATTAATGGTGAATGAGTTGATCCTTAGCACTTACACAGTCACACGTGCTCCAAAACAATTAGTCATGAATCAATCGTAACACTAATATCACATATATGTTTCAACAAACATGAAAAATTAATAACATGATGAATGTATGAACACAAAGAGAATCGAGTCCTTACACGGGTCATACGAAGCTTCGAGGTCTCGCGATACTAGTCTTCACCGACGACGACTCGATGAATGAATGACTCGTGCCGCACTAATATTACGACTCACAAAACTGATCGACTAGATTGTCATAACTTTGACAATCCCACTACTACCACGACGGTAGGACCACATAACTCACATCTCGGGTATTACACAACCCAAAGCTCGATGCCATTTCGTAACACCCCAAATCCTATCAGGTTATTACGGTCGTGGACCCCACGCCAGAGACCCACCAAAGTAACATGACTAAAATACATTAAATTAAACATCAAGGGAAAATCATAGTCCCTACCATGATATACGACACACTATTCCTATAAGGAATTTCAACGACAAAATTGGCCTACATGGACTTAATGAAATACAACAGCCTCCACGATCATCTGTTCGGGTTATACAACACGACAACAATCGACAAGACCGGAGTACACTCCAACCGATCGACCAACAATGAACAACTCGGACTAGTATCGCTCGTATGCCTCGTCGCCATCGTCATGCCCCTGTGCCTCAACTCTCTCCTCGCAAGCACCTAAAACATGAAAACATGTTACGCCCACGGTCGATCATCCAGATAATGAACATCAAATACATGTATAACATGATATGCATCCAAAGGCGTAATGAAACGGTATAATGATGATAATAATACGAGATGCTCACAAACCAAGGTAAGAACCGAGCATTCGTGAAATACTATGCCCACGGCATACTATTAATACCGCTCGACGTGTTAGAACATAAGTGCCCAACGGCGAATCATAATCACGTAATACCACAATGAATTACACGACATGAACCAAACCGAGCAGGATTAAATATGAATCACAATGCCCGGAGGCTCCAATGAAATTAACAAGACAATCACAAGGCCTAAAAACAAAGAAAACTCAAATATCACAATCACATGAAGCCAAAAATTCCAAGTGTTATTGATTAGGGCGAAGCCACGGCATGAAAGCCGTATCACAATTAGGGCCGAAGCCACGGCATGAAAGCCGTATCACAATTAGGGCCGTAGCCACGGCATGAAAGCCGTATCACAATTAGGGCTGACGCCACGGCATGAAAGCCGTATCACAATTAGGGCCGAAGCCACGGCATGAAAGCCGTATCACAATTAGGGCCGAAGCCACGGCATGAAAGCCGTATCACAATTAGGGCCGAAGCCACGGCATGAAAGCCGTATCACAATTAGGGCCGAAGCCACGGCATGAAAGCCGTATCACAATTAGGGATGGTATGCTGTCTTGAGTCGGCCAGCACCATCCTCGACAGTCCCAACTCAACACCTCGATTGCCTTAGAACGGCTAACCGATGACAATGATGCAGCGGATGATTCCATGAATGGTTGAGCGCTTCGATTTCCTTATAATGGCTAATCGATATGAACGATATGATGAATGATTGAATACCTCGATTGCCTTAGAACGGTCAATCGATACAATGATATAGTGAATGATTGAATATTTCGATTTGTCTGCGAACGGCAATTCGATAACAATGATATGAAGAATGCCTCAGTACCTTTAATCGGTTACCGACGACGAAGGTGAGAAATGAATAAGCCAATGCCTTTAATCGGCGTTTACAGTTTTAATGACAATCCAAAAAGGAATAACAATAAATATTTGGCAAAATTGTCGAAAGGTATCGTATCGAACGATCTCTTAATATCAATGAATTCATGAAGAGACTAAGTCTCGGAATGATACAACACATTTATACACATATATGATGACATTAATCTCATTGACTAGTACAAGTATAAAACTTGCCTCAAACCGAAGGCGAGAAGGTACTTCCACGATCAACGTCCTTAATGAAATTATCGGCCTCTCGAACAACCTTGAACAACATAAATACCAACAATTCTCTTAATACACGAATCAAGCATGATCACAACCAACTCAAAAGTCGATACAACAATACCCGAAACTCATTGGGGCATTAAAACAAACGCGTTGTAAACAATCTCCAATTGTTTACAACCAAAACTCAATTACATACGAAACCAACTTCCAATGAATGAAACCCACAAAACCCCATGAATACTATCAATAATCCAAAAATGAATATCCGAAAACGTGATTATAACGACAATTAATCGAAAACCCCCAATTTCAACTCGATATTCAAAGTGTTCTTGAATAATCCCTCAATAATCCAATGAATCCTTATATAAACTCATAATCATATACATGTCCCTTCATATAACATGATTATAACGTCCAAAACATCATATCTCAACATAGAATCGACATCCAAGGTGTTGAAGAATATTACCTTTGAAGATCCAAGTACTTTAATCCGAAGAACACGCGTTAAATTGATTATCCGGGCTTCACGATCGAAAGGAGATGAAGAAAATCAAACACCCAAATGATTTGTGAAGGAAAAACCTTCCCTCAAGCTTACTCTCTCGGTTGAAGGTGAAGAAAAGGGAAAATGGCTGAAATGCTGAAAAAAGCGAATTTAAGGAGTTAGCTGCCAGGACACGGCCGTGCCAATCGGCACGGTCGTGTCGCATTGGCCGGCAGTTGGCAGCGAGGACTCGACCGTGTCCACGCATGACACGGTCGCGGCGCGAGGGCCTCCCGGCGATGACCCGTCCGGCAATGACTCGGCATGACTTCGGCGTGCGGGCGGCACGGTCGGGCGTGTCGCGATCGCTTGCTTATCGGAAGGGTTCGACTCGGCCATGCGAGCGACGGCAGTCGGGTCACGAGGCGAACACTTGGCACTTTCCGGACGAGTGCGGCACGGGCCGTGTCGGCGACACGGCCGAGTTCGTTCGGCGATGATCGCCAAAACCGAAAAATGAGCGGTTGAGCTAAAGCGACCATAACTCTCGTCGGACTCCGATTGACTCACCGTTCAAACCATTGGAAAGCTAACTCGATGCTCTATAATATTGCAAAGATTTAGAATTTTTGGAGTTACCAAAAATTAATGGTGATCTAACAAAGTCGAACTCATATGAGGAAAGTTGAAACAATGAACAATAACGATACACAACTCGAAGTTTTTCCGAACGGTGAACACGGTGAATGAATATGATTGATGAATGATTATAAATGAGTGAAAATACACTGAGTGACAATCACCGAATGAAATTACTGAATGATAATGACTGAATTACAACCGGGTATTACATTTTGCTTGTGGCGACACTTCATTGTTTTTGTGATGAGTTGGAAAATTTTGGATTTATCTGTTGTTGGCGACAGGTTGCAATTTGCGAGGACGAAACTTATTTTAAGGGGGGTAGTATGTAATGCCCGGATTTTCAGTATAAATTTTTCGCGTTATTTTATCTGAGTATACTGTATAGTTTGGTATCTATACAGTATGGATAAAATAAATTGAGAACCGAGACAGTTATACTGGTGTGATTATCGTTTTTGATTGATAGATATATTCAGGATATGTTGTATCAGGTTGAACTGATTTGGATATCGGGTATACCGTTTGAGACTATTTTTGGGTGAGTATATGTGTATTCAGTATGCCGTATATTCGTATTTGTTATGTCGAGACGTTGGACAGGAATTGCTATAAATGGCTAAGTATGGAAGCCATTACGTACGTTATGTGTTAAAGCTTACGTACGTTAAATTGGTAGAGTTACGTATGTTATGGCCGAGACATTACGTACGTAACATGGGAATCAGACAATCGAGTCGTGGTTGGCAGGTGGGACCCTGTGTCGGCAACTTTCGGCGGAGGATGTTTACAGGTGAGTCAACGTACGTGTTAAGTACGTTATACAGGACGTGTTACGTACGTAACATGACCATTGCACTGTAGCAAGTCAACTGGTATATTACGTACGTCATATGGCATGGGTTACGTACGTAAGGAAGTTCACGTTTTGAGGCAGTAGGGTCTGGGATGGCATTACGTACGCTAACCAGGACAAGATAACGTACGTAAGAGATGTTACGTACGTTAACTTGGGAATGTTACGTACGTAACGAGCGGGGAGTTTATATAAGGAATGGCCGTCATTTCATTTCACTTCAGCATTTCTCTTCGTTTTTCATCACTAAACATTGAGAGAGGGATATTTTGGCTCTCCTAATTCGATTTTGAGCTTGAGGGCTTGTATTTGGAGCTTCGGTATGGAGTTATTGATGATTCTTGAAGTGATTTCTTGTGTATTCCATCTTCTAAGAGGTATGTTGGATAATCCTCCTTTTCATTTCGGATTTTTGATGTTGCTATTGATAAATGATTCGTATGAAGATGATTAAGATGTTGTTGTTTTGATTCTTGAGGTTATATGAGGTGTATGTTGAAGGAAGATGATGATATGTTGGATTATGTCTTGATTATGGAATCATAATATTCTTGATGTTCTTGGTAGTATTGCTTCGATTTTTGATGTTAAGAAGATCATATGTTGAAGAACATGATGATATACACCTTGAATTATGATTAAAGATTGGTTAGATGTTAGAAAACATCGGATTATGTTCTTTTATGGATTGTGAACGTGAATTTGGATAATTCGTGTTCTTGAAGAATTCATAAGTTATACATGTTATGATTTTGGAAGGATTTTGGATAATTGGAATGTGATTATTCAGGGTAATAATTGGTAAATTGTTTCTTACGAATTTACTAGTATAACAAGAAGGAGTCTTGTTGATTCCAATTTAGAATTAAAGTCGGAATCGAATATGTTATGAAATCCTTAATATCAAGATGAATTGATCATTTATTTGAGGAATGTGTTGGTGTTTTGGGTATGAATATGGAATATTCATATCTATAATTAAGTTATGTATTTTGGTACAATATTCGTATAGAAATACGAATATGATTCCGGATTTGATAAGATTATGACTCACTTTTGAGTTTGAGAATTCATAGGTATTTAACAAGTGTTCAATTCGGATAATGGAATTATTTGAAACCTTTGGAATATGGTTATCTATAATGTTGAATTGATCGGATTGTTCGGATTGATGATGATAACCGGTAATTGGTTTATATTATGAATTTACAAGGAGGAAACTTGTATCCGTATTTAAAATTGAATTTGGAATCGGTAATGTTAGACCCTTGTTGGTTTAAATTGATTATTGATATGATTATCGGATTATGAATTATGTTATGGTTTTAAATTCGTGATCGATTGATGTGGTTGTTCGGATTTGTGTCTAATCGGGATATGGTGGAACCGTTGGGTTTATTGATCGGTTATATTGATTATTGAGTTGCGACTTGTATCGTGGATATGGGTTCGTATTTGTTTGAGTTGTATTGTTTGGTTTTGTTTATGATCGAGGTTTCATTGAACCTTTTGAGTTTGTTGGTTGGCTATGTCGGTTATTGATTGTTATCGGATTGTTGTTGATTGATTACTTCAATAGGTTGATATGTTTTGATTGTGGATTATGACCATTGTGTTGAGGTTGAGGCTAAAGAGTTTGTAGATTGATTTTGGTCGGGGCTGAGGAGCTCGTATACTAAGGCAATGGATTTTGGTAACGGCTTCGTGGTATCGGTATCGAGGCAAGTTTCTACTTGTTCAGTTCATAATATTTGATGAATGGTTTCGTTTTCATTTCATTTATAATTCATATAGCAATGTTGTTAGAAATGTAAGTTGTCGGGATAATGGTTTGTATATCGTGCTCTGGTTGTATTAAATCATAAGGTATATGATTTAAATGTGTTCAGGGAAGACGTGAGTTATCTTTGGTCAAGGATAAAGAATATCGAATATCGGTGATAGTTATCGTGATGACATAAGTATCGGGATAAAGGTTTATTGGTATTGAATGGATGGTACCTTATTTGAGATTATTTGTATAATTGTGTATTCGTTCAGGGATGTTGTTCGTGGAAAGGATGTTGTCTTTGGCTTTGAGGTAATTTATGTATTGTTCATTTATGAGATAATTATGTTGAGTTGTTGTATATGTTGTATGTTGAGGCTTCGTATATTGAGATTCGTACTGGGTGTTCGTTGAGGGATGTTGATCCCAGGACTATTGTTGGTATTAATGGTTGTGTTGATCATCTCAATGGGGGATGTTGATGGATATGGTCCTCGGCTTTGAGGTAAATCTAAGTATTTGTTCAGTCATGTGGATAATTAGTATGTTGAGTTGTTGTATATGTTGAGGTTTCGTGTAATGAGTTTCGTATCGGTTATTCGTTGAGGGATGTTGATCCCAGGACTGTTGTATTGAGATCGTAGATCGTGTTGGTCATTCATTTGGGGATGATGATCCCAAGATTGATGTTTTGGATATTGATTAGTCGTGTCGACTTTTCATTGTCAGTCTGTTGTTGTTCACTTCGGTGAATCTTTTGATCCTTATTGGATATGTGTTTCTTTGAGTTTCGTTGTCATGTTGCATCGTGACATATCTGGAGTTATATCTGCGTGCCGATTGGTTATTGTGTAGGATTTTTAGCCGGGCACATGATGGTTATGTGTTGATATTTCCACATTGAACCGTGCACACGATACGTAGTTCATGAGGCTAATTAGGTACAAGACCACACGTGTATTTGATCAATACCCGGGGTGGCTTGTGCACGGACACATTTTCGGATCGGGCGTACTATGACTTCCATCTTTGAGCCATATTGTTTGGTCGTTCATCCTCCATTTATGGTTGGGTATGTTCGACGGTTTGTGACTGGTTGTTCATACGCCCGAGGGGTATGTTCGACAGTCGGAGTTATTTCTTTGAGATCCATTATTGTTGATCATTTGGAGTTTACCTTGTTGATGGTATTCTCGGTTATTGTTGGTCCTTTGTTGATCATTTGGAGTCTACCTTGTTGTGGGTATTCTTGGTTATTGTTGATCTTTATTGATCGTGTTGGGAGTTTACCATGTTGAGGGTACTCTCGGTTATCATTGATTCTTTGTTGGTCATATTGGAGTTATCATGTTGGTGATATTCTCAGTTGACGTATTGGCTGATCTGGTTATTGATTGTATAAGCATTCAGACTGTACGTCGATGTTCGGGATTTGTTCTCATTATCATATGGTAGTTGATCTACAGATATGTTGTGTACTATTGGTTTATCCAGATTGAGTTTTGATTGTGTACTCCGATGGACAGGATTTGGCACGGATGAATTATTTCATGATTATGAGTTATGATGATGTTTTGAGGATTGTTGGTATTTTTGAAATTCAATACAGATAATTGTTGTTAAGTTCATTTCGTCATTCGAGGATGCGAAATGTGGATTATGGTAAGGATTGGATTATTATGGATTGGTAAGGTTATAACGGTAAGATTACATTGGTAGTATTCTTACAGTATTATTACATTGGTATGTAATTATTGATGATGATGTGATCCGTATCATTATTGAGTATTGTGGCTGACCCCGTCGTGGGCTTTATTTTTAGGTACTCGGAGATCGAGCTAGTAGCGGTCGTGAAGGGATGAGCTTCCCGATGTGATACTGGCGGTGGCAGGTTTTGGAGTATCGAGTATTTCTTTTCTGGTTATTCATTTCCACTGCAATTGTGTATTTTTGAACTGTATTTTTATCCACTGCGTGTGTATATTTCAAAATGGCTTTTCGGTATCTTTATCCGCTGCGTGTGTGTATTTTAAAAGGGCCTTTTTGGCATTTTGCGAACTTGGGTTATTTCGTTAAACTCTTTTTCCCAACTATTTTATCGGTACGTTTAAGTGGTGGCTTAACGTACATTTTAAACTGTTGAGATTTGGCACTTCGCCTTGTATTTTCAAATGGTATTCTATGACGGTATTTCAGAATTATGTTTTTGAAAATATTTGAGTATTTGCAAAATATTACCATCATCGCCCTTTTGGCGTTTTTAAATGTTTTCTAAATGGTTTTGTAAATGGTTATTAGCCTGGTGGGTTCCGGCGTGGGGCCCACGGCGCTGTAATATCCCGGATGGTTTTGGGGGTGTTACACATCATGACACCTCCATAAACTATTATCATACGAACTATTCATCAACAACAACATCAAAATCCGAAATAAGGGGAGGATTATCCAACATATCTCAAGGAGACGATCAACACAAGTCATACCACAAGAACCATATCAACATCCATATATCAACAACAACATCATCGTAATTCGGTAATCCATCTCATAATCATACATATCAACTCGTTTATATGAAAATCATCAACTCAAGAACACCAATATTCAATCACAAAATGAAATCCAAAGTGAAAGTTAATTACCTCTTCGATGAAAATGGGTTGATTCTCTAGGTTGAATCTATTTCCAATCGATTCCAAGCTTAATATTGTTACCAATGATCAACTCCATGATTCTCAAGTGTTTTGGAAACTTAAGACCTCCCCCAAGAATACTCTCTATCGGGTGAGAGGAAAAAATGGCCTAAATGAACAACATTACTCAACTGCACATATATATACTGCACATTATTAGCGTGCGCTACTCTCACAAAATAGCGTGCGCTACTTGCCTTAGCGTGCGCTAACTGACTTTATTAGCTTGTGTTATCGCAATCCAGAGGCTACTGCCTTACTTCGCACAATGCTTTACGTACGTAGAACCCATGCCATAGTGTACGTAACATAGCGTTGACTTGCTATAGTAAAAGGTTCATTAGCGTACGTTTTTCTTCACACATAGCGTGCGCTAATCATAGTTGACTCGACAGTCTGCACCTTCCCCGAAGATGCATATGTCCCACACGCCGAAAGCACCCGCGATTACCGGGATTCCCTCTGACCGATCTGAAATTAGCATGCTCTAACCTTAGGATTTAGCATGCGCCAGTCCTGAATAGCAAACATCCGTTGACCTTATCGGAACATGCGCCGAAATTAGCCGGGTCCACACGCCGAAAGTAACCTGACAAAGCCAAGATTCCTTTGTCTGATCTACATTTAGCGTGCGCTACTCACTTATGCTTAGCGTGCGCTAAATGCCGATAATAGTCAGATTGGGCCTACCTGTCGGTCACCTTCCGAACCTTATCCAGAATGTCATACATACGTTAGTGGTCCTCCTTAGCGTACGTAATTCAAATCTCTTAGCGTGCGCTAAGTATACAACATAGCGTGCGCTAACGTGGTTGTACTTAGCCATTTTCAGCTATTCTTGTCCAACGTCTCGACATGCAGAATATGAACATACGACACACTGAATACATATACTCAATTCAATAACATTATCATACGATATACCCGATATCAAAATTAAAATAACCCGATACACGATATCCTCAATTATAATTATCAACCAATCGCGTCCATTATACAAATACAACTGTCTCGATTCTCAAATTATTTTACCAATAATGTACAATTACCATGATGTCCAATATATCTCAGATAAAATAACGCGAAAAAATTATACTAAAAATCTCGATATTACACTATCATTGATTAATCATTCCATAATCTCCTTTGGTCGAGCGAATCATGGTAAGTTTTCCTAAAATTTTAGTTTTGGGAAAATTAGGGATTTTGTTTGATTTCGTCCGTTTGATCCGTATTAACCGAGATTAGTAATAGATTGTTGATTATTAATTTACATTCTACCAATTTTCTTGTTGTTCCATGGTTTGATTCGTCGTTTTGTTGAGTTCCTAATCGACGCCTTGAAGGTGTCCGGTATAATGTCATAAAGGGGATTCAGGCATTCTACGATTATTATTCCTCGTACGATCATTGATTTATTGATGCTATGATGTTAGGGTCAGGTTGCTTGCGAAGAACTCGAGTCGGAACTCTTCCGTTCATCGTTTTCTTTAAGCCTCCCGATCGATCGTGTTATTGTTGTTTCCATCAGGAGAATTGTAGGTGTTCGAGTTTTCCTTATTGAGCCGTGTTCATTGGAGTGTCCTATATCTATTATCGAGTCAAGTATCTTGCCCATACATTACGTGTTTTGTGGATATAATGGTTGGGAATCGACGATATTTGCTAAATGACTGTTTATTACCATTTTTCAAAAGAATCGGTAAATTTACAATCATGGTTTTCTTAATTGAATACGTGTGTTAATGTTGAGTATAGGATCACCTTACTTTCATGTGATGCCATTATGTGTGATTATGTCGTCGGAAAATTTTGAAGTTTAATTCGTTGGTTAAGATGTGTGCGTGGAGACATGTGGTTATCGATGAATATGTGAGTTTATCTGATATTAGTTGTGCCGTTCGGTGCTGTTGAGATAGTGTGCTTCCTTGTTGATGGTATTAATTCTGGGTCGTGAGTATGTGTTAGATAATTTGGTCATTCTAGCAAAGTACCTCGACTATATATAGTGTGATTGACCATTGGGGATTGTGGTTTGAAATGTGAACTGATGAGAGTTGTAAGGTTGTTATCGGGTAGTCTCACTCGGGGTTGACTCGATGGGGTCACACGGGGACCTGGTGGATTAGCGGATGGACCGGGTTGCGATGGTTACTTTCGAGTGGCCATTCTCACCTAGGTTGCTCGACGGGGCGCACAGGGACTTGGTGGCTTGATGGCTAGACCGGGTCGCGAGAATTGCAAGAGTGTTTTTACTGATGATTGGTTGTGATATGTCCGGAGTATCACAATGCTTTGTGCTCGGGGTCGAGAGACATTTTATATCGAGTCTTGGTGTTTGGCTAGAATGGCATAAGAGTGATGTGTTGTGTATAATGTTGTAAAACCCCAAACTAGGCGGATATTACAGTGTCGTGGACCCCCGACTGGGACCCACCAGGCGAATGAAAATTAATGAATTAAATAATATAATTGTTGTACCGAACCACAATATATCATTAATCACTCCGATGAGGAGTTTCATTATAACACACCCAAGATAATACAGGATACATGTATATTTTATATGAAGATAAAATATACAACACTGAATGAAATGAATATTCAAACGGAAGTTTGCAGCGGAATTAAGATGAAGAAAAACATGAGTGAATGAAAAAGACCGGGGCCCCCTACTAGTATCACTGGGACTCCTCGCCGTCAATGTTCTCTTCCCGTGCCTTAGCCTTGCCATGACCTGAAAACAACATCCCCCAACGGGGTCAGTTACACAGAACAACAATCCTAAAGGATTGAATAAACACAATCATGATATATCTTAATTATGAAATGACGCTGAATAGAGGCATCATAGTACGCCCGTAATGGTATGTGCACATGTACAAGACGAGTGTCCGGACACACCCGCCCTTGTACCTAATTAGTCTCACGGAAGTACATTACCTTGTGCACAGTCCAATGTGTCGGTGAACCCAACACATGACCATCACATGCCCGACTAAAAATTCCACACATTCCCACCAGGCCGCGCAATATGAACCCAGAAGGTCATATGGACAAGAATGACCATGAAGAATATTAATGAATAACAATCCTACAAAGTCAAGAATGACTCACCGAGATGAAATGATGGTGAAATGAATGATAGCTCAATGAAATGGTTGGAACCGTCGTTCCTCGTGAATGAAGTGATTAATTGACAATTACAAGTCTCAATACGGTTAATACATTATGAATGAATTATGATTACGAATGAACAACAACAAAAGGAATGAATATCCTTTTAACCGAGTAAGAATTAACTTATTCAACCGGTCAAGAATGTCCTTCCTCGAACAAACGTCCAAAAGGGATGTCGGTCGCTCAAACAACCTTGAATGACAATTACAAACAATGCTCAATATACGTATCAAACATGATTATAACCAACTCAAACGTCGATACAACAATATCCAAACTCATTGAGGTGTTCTAGCGAACACTAAGCAAACACACATCCTTTGATAATATCCAAACCCGAATTTATCGAAACCAACTCCAAAATGAGTATTTCAAACCAACAAAACACTTTCAATGATATCAATAATCTCATAGGAATCCACAATATGAGTTAACGACAACATCTAATCGAAAACCCCCAAAATATATCGAAGTAAAACCTAAAGTGTTCTTGATTCAACCCCAATATTTTAAAATCCGAAATATACAACAATATATCCGTAGGAATACACTTATCCAAGGTAGGTAATCCATATCTAACATATTCCGACAACAATACAAGCTCATACGAAGAAATCGGAAGGAAAAACCCAAAAATCCGAAATTCTAGATCCAAGAGATTATTATCTTGATTTGATGTGATGAGAATGATGAAATGATGATGAATCCGAATGATAAGCATGAAGGTGATGATTGATGATTGCACCTCGAAGAACACTCTCCAAATCACCCGGAATCGCCCAAAACCGCCGAATGAAGGAAGAGAAATGACAAATGACGAAGGAAGGACTGGATGTCCTATATATAGCAAGTCCCAGTTAGCGTGCGCTAGCTCCTATGCGTAGTGTGTGCTAACGGGTGCACTGGGTAGTCCAGTACCCTCTGCTCGCAACGGTAGCGTGCGCTACGTACCTTTTGTAGCGTGCGCTACAACCAATTAATTAGCGTGCGTTAACACAAATGGTTAGCGTGTGCTAACGAATTATCTGATGCCCAGTACTAGAGTCCAGAACCTTCTGTTATCTGATCTGATTCACGGTAGCACGCGCTACACACAGGATTCAGCGTGCACTACTAACCCCGACTAGCGTACGCTAATATCAACTCGTAGCGTACGCTAGGAATAAATCCAATTCAGTCCAGTAGCCACTGGACTGCCTGATCTGACCCTAGCGCGCGCTACACCGAATGCATATCATGCGCTACTCCGACCTACTAGCGCGTGCTACTTACCATTCGTAGCGTGCGCTACTTAAAACCCAACTGCAGTCCAGTGCCTTCTGGACTGCCTGCTTGAACTACACTAGCGTGCACTAGTGTTGAGAGGTAGCGTGCGCTACTCGTACTCAATTAGTGCACGCTAAAGAGAGTACGTAGCGTGCGCTACTCCTCACACACAGCACACTATGAAGATGACAACGATGACAAACACGGCATGATTCTCCAACTAGATTGATGATGAATGAAGATTGGTACATGATACAATTACTTTGAACGATGAATACAATGATTGAATATGAGTGACAAATGATCATTAATGAGTGAAAATTACTGAGTGACAATTATTGAACGATAAATATTGAATGATAATGACTGAATTACAAC
This sequence comes from Orobanche coerulescens, assembly GCA_033398695.1. NCBI lineage: Eukaryota > Viridiplantae > Streptophyta > Magnoliopsida > Lamiales > Orobanchaceae > Orobanche > Orobanche coerulescens. The sequence goes on along the minus strand of CM065815.1, from coordinate 109,677,899 downwards.
CGAGTATTATATACACCCCCCTTAAAAGAGTTTCGTCCCCGAAACTAAGGGTCAAAAAACTCGGGATAACTCTCCCGCATACTATCCTCGATTTCCCAAGTAGCCTCTTCGACTCCGTGTCTAGACCACTGAATTATAACCAAAGGAATCATCTTGTTCCTCAACTGTTTAATTTGCCGCTCTAAGACTCATATGGGACGCTCCTCATATGGATAATTATCGGCGATCTCGATTTCGTCGAACTAGAGTACGTGACTCGGGTCGGCAACATACTTCCGCAACTGAGAGACATGAAACACATTATGAATTCGGCTCAAAGCCGTAGGTAAGGCCAATCGATAATCTAACTCGCCTACTCGATCCAAAATCTCAAATGATCAAATGAATCTCGGACTCAACTTTCCCCTCTTCCCAAAACAGAAGATACCTCGACTCGGGGATACCTTGACCAAAACATGGTCACCTGTCTCGAACTCTAATGGTCGACGACGATTATCTGCATAAGATTTTTGTCGATTATGAGCGGTCAAAAAATGACTCCTGATCAAGGCTACCTTCTCCCGGGCGGCTATAAGCATATCGGGCTCGGTGCCGATTAATTCTGATAAGTCATCCCAACACAAAGGAGATCGACAACGACGACCGTACCAGGACTCGTAAGGTGCTGTCTTAATCGAAGCATGCAAACTATTATTGTACGTGGACTCGACCAACGGTAGTTGGGCTTCCCAATCATCTTTCCAATCGAGGACACATGCCCTCAACATGTCCTCCAAAGTCTGAATAGTCCTCTCTGATTGTCCGTCGGACTGAGGATGAAAAGTTGTACTGAGATTAAGCTGAGTTCCCATAGCACGATTAACTAATTTCCAAAAATTAGACACGAATCGTCCGTCACGATCGGAAACGATACTTTTAGGAGTACCGTGTAGTCTCACTATCTCTTTGATAAACAATTGGGCAAGTCTCTCGGGACCCCATGTATCCTTAATCTCAAGGAAATGAGCCGATTTAGTTAGGCGGTCCACAATTACCTAGATTGTATTCATGCCACGACGACTCGTCGGCAGACTCGTGATGAAGTCCATTGAAATATCTTCCCACTTCCACTCTGGAATAGGGAGAGGTTTCAGCATACCCGCCGGTCGCTGATGTTCTATTTTGACTTGCTGACATGTCAAACATCTCGAAACAAATTCCATGACTTCTCGCTTCATATTACTCCACCAGTAATTTTGTTTCAAGTCTTTGTACATCTTGTTAGACCACGGATGAATGGAATAAGGGGTAGCATGAGCTTCTCTCAAAATCGAGTTTTTCAACTCGTCATTCGTCGGTGCGCACAATCGATTCTTAAATCGCAAAAGTCCATCCTCGTGGACCACAAACCCATGGGCTTTCCCCTGAGCCACATCATCTCGAATGTGTAACAAAAATGGGTCCGAACTCTGATTCTCCCTGATCGCCTCTTTAGGTGACGATGAAATCTCTAACACACAAAGTTGCCCTTGTACTCGCTGTAACCAGACCTCGATCTCGGGTCTCAGAAATTCCTCCTGAAGTTCCTTCTGAACTGTTAATCGAGCAAGCATCTGCTCCTGAATGGACTTACGACTCAAGGCGTCGACGACAACGTTCGCCTTGCCCGGATGGTAAAGTATCTCAATATCATAATCTTTGATTAGTTCCAGCCACCGTCTTTGTCGCATATTTAACTCCTTCTGAGTAAATATATACTTTAAACTCTTATGATCGGTGAATATCTGACAGGTAAGGCCATAAAGATAATGACGCCAAATCTTCAATGCGAATACCGCGGCTGCTAGCTCCAGGTCGTGGGTCGGATAGTTAACCTCGTAAGGTCTCAATTGCCGTGAAGCATAAGCAATAACTTTCCCGTTTTGCATTAGTACACATCCGAGACCCTTCCCGAACGCATCACTATAAACCACAGATCCTTCCATCCCTTGCGGCAAGGAAAGGACAGGCGCTGAAATCAAACGACTCTTGAGTTCCTCAAAACTCTGTTGACACGCATCGGACCATGTGTATTTCTTATCTTTCCTTAAAAGGTTCGTCATGGGTGGAGCGATTTTAGAAAATACTTCAACAAATCACCGATAATAAACAACTAATCCGAGGAAACTTCAGATTTCCTTAACATTCTTCGGAGGTTGCCAATCTCGGATAGTCTCCGTCTTACCAATCTCGGATAGAACTCCGTCTGATGAAATTACATATCCGAGAAACGTCACTTCGGACATCCAGAATTCAACTTTGGAAAATTTTCCATAAAGTTGCTCTCGTCTCAACCCGTCGAGCACCTGATGAAGGTGAAACTCGTGCTCCTCTCGGTCACGAGAATAAATCAAAATGTCATCAATGAAGACAACCACGAACTGATCTAAATAATCGATGAAAACTCGATTCAATAATTCCATGAATACCGCAGGTGCATTAGTTAACCCAAACAGCATTACAACAACTCATAATGACCATAGCATTTTCGAAACGCCGACCCAGCGATATCCGACTCTCGAATTCGCAACTGATGCCCAGATCTTAAATCGATCTTTGAAAATACGGAAGCTCCTTGAAACTGACCCAACACGTCACTTCAAAAGTGCAAAAAAGAATCCTCTTGGGAATATTATACGCCGTAAACCCTTCTCACAAGGATTTACCAGGCTAAACACAATTTTCCACGTCCTTTCAAAAAAAAAATGCCAAAAAGATCGATGACGGTAATATTTTTTTAAATACAGAAAAAAATATTCCATTTTCCAAATACCAAATACCGTCATAATAATATCATTTAAACGTTCAAGTCAAAATGACAAAACTCGGTTTAGGGAATCGATTTTACGAAGTAAGAACTCAGTTTGCAAAGTATCGAAAGCCATTTCAAAACGGATAAGAATACTGTTTGAAATATACTTTTCACAAATATAAACAATCAAATCCACGATTTCCCAATATATGCCATGTTTTTAAAAAAAATTACACACTCGACTCCATCGTCTGAAATGATCGTGGCCATACGTTCACGGACAATAAGTATGGCATCACGACGATCCATTCAATCAATACCCAAGATGACGTCGCCTCTCGGTACAACCCCCACGATTTGGCCTGCCATCCATACACGGCCATGATGCTGAATCGGAAAATATTTAGTCTCACGATCTCCGATAATTCTTCTACCGTCAGGTAGACCAATGATATAAGGTTCACAATTAATAGAACTATCCAAGTGAAGTCTATTCAAGCATGATTCGTAAATGAATGAATGTGATGCTCCAGTATCAAAAAGGTTACACATAGATTGAGATAAAATTTCAAGGGTACCTAAGATTATTTGGGCCTATGGATCATTGCTCCTCTACATCTCGTAAATTCGGGGCTTGCCGGCCCCCAAACCGGATGCTCCTAACTGATAAATATGAGCTCCGCCTTTATTCGCTTCTATCATTTTAAACGACGCTGACTGAGCAGCCTGATTTTGAATCGCTGATTGCTTCGGGGCCTGAGATGCCGCCGGAGTCGGCTTGGAGTCCCTTCTGTAAAAACGGGCCTTATGCCCCACAATCCCGTAGTTATGGCACGTGATAGACGGTTTCAGACACTTAGTGCTGTAATGACCCGGCGCTCCACAGTTGAAAGAAGTGATTGTTGATCTGGCCGCTCGGGGCTGAGATCCCGCAGGTTTAGGCGCCGTAGGAGGTCGCTAAAAAAAGTTAGGACTCATACGAGGCTTCTTGAAGGTTGCCTGGCCTCCTTCGGGCTGATTACGCTTCTTCGATTTCTTGCCAGAAGATGAAGTTTGTTGCCCAGCAACTTCCTTAGCCGCAGGCTCATACGTAAGAGTTCTCTCGATTAACTCGGCCAGAGTGGTGCAATGATGATTAAGCAATTGCATATGGGTCATCATGACCTGCATAAAAGTGAGTGGATCAAACCGAACATCTTTCGATCGAGCTGAGTCCTGGGTACGACTTCCCGAAAGTGAGTGATTACTTCCCGGGTTTCGCCCGCACCGCGGCCTCTCCCCCTGCGTCCCCTGACAGCTCTCTCCATACTGAAGTAGGAAGGTCACATGATAATCATAGATCTCGCATGAGTACCGCATTATGATTTACGTTATGAAATGATAATAATGAGCACACCTGCTCTAACACAATGATTACATGAATGATCAATTGAGGTGACATGATTATATGATGAAATTCTTGAAATGATTATCTTGAACAAGTTAACAAGATTAATGATACGATCCACAAGATCAACAACTGATTAATGGAATGAACTGAGTGATTAATGAATTAACATGATCGACTTGATCAAAAATTAAAATGATGAAAGAGGATTGTTGACTGTTGAATGATGAATGAGTGATTCTATTGCCAGAAATTATACCATGGCGTCAGAAATGTTACTGTTCTTTGGCGTCAGAAATTATACTCGGCTCTTGCACAGGTCACACGTGACGCGAAAGTCCAATGATACTAGTCTGATGAACGATGATTTCAAATGAGACATGACTCGGAAGGTAGTATTCAAAACCATGCTCCGATACCAACTCTGTAACACCCCAAACTAGTCGGATATTACAGTGCCGTGGACCCCCGATTGGGACCCACCAGGCGAATGAAAATTAATGAATTAAATAATATAATTGTATTACCGAACCATAATATATCATCAATCACTCCGATGAGGAGTTTCATTACAACACACCCAAGATAATACAGGATACATGTATATTTTATATGAAGATAAAATATACAACACTGAATGAAATGAATATTCAAATGGAAGTCTGCAGCGGAATTAAGATGAAGAAAAACATGAATGAATGAAAAGGACTGGGTCCCCCTACTAGCATCACTGGGACTCCTCGCCGTCAATGTTATCTTCCCGTTCCTTAGCCTTGCCATGACCTGAAAACAACATCCCCCAACGGGGTCAGTTACACAGAACAACAATCCTCAAGGGTTAAATAAACACAATCATGATATATCTTAATTATGAAATGACGCTGAAGAGAGGCATCATAGTACGCCCGTAATGGTATGTGCACGTGCAGAAGACGAGTGTCCGGACACACCCGCCCTTGTACATATTTAGTCTCACAGAAGTATATTACCGTGTGCACAGTCCAATGTGTCGGTGAACCCAACACATGACCATCACGTGCCCGACTAAAAATTCCACACATCCCCAGTCGGCCATGCAATATGAACCCAGAAGGTCATATGGACAAGAATGACCATGAAGAATATTAATGAATAACAATCCGACAAAGTCAAGAATGACTCACCGAGATGAAATGATGGTGAAATGAATGATAGCTCAATGAAATGGTTGGAACGGTCGTTCCTCGTGAATGAAGTGATTAATTGACAATTACAAGTCTCAATACGGTTAATACATTATGAATGAATTATGATTATGAATGAACAACAACAAAAGGAATGAATATCCTTTTAACCGAGTAAGAATTAACTTACTCAACCGGTGAAGAATGTCCTTCCTCGAACAAACGTCCAAAAGGGATGTCGGTCGCTCGAACAACCTTGAATGACAATTACCAACAATGCTCAATATACGTATCAAACATGATTATAACCGACTCAAACGTCGATACAACAATATCCAAACTCATTGAGGTGTTCTAGCGAACACTAAGCAAACACACATCCTTTGATAATATCCAAACCCGAATATATCAAAACCAACTCCAAAATGAGTATTTCAAACCAACAAAACACTTTCAATGGTATCAATAATCTCATAGGAATCCACAATATGAGTTAACGACAACATCTAATCAAAAACCCCCAAAATATATCGAAGTCAACCCCAAAGTGTTCTTGATTCAACCCCAATATTCATGAAATCCAAAATATACAACAATAAATCCGTAGGAATACACTTATCCAAGGTAGGTAATCCATATCTAATATCTTCCGACAACAATCCAAGCTCATACAAAGAAATCGGAAGGAAAAACCCAAAAATCCGAAATTCTAGATCTAAGAGATTATTACCTTGATTTGATGTGATGAGGATGATGAAATGATGATTTATCTAAATGATAAGCTTGAAGGTGATGATTGATGATTGCACCTCGAAGAACACTCTCCAAATTGCCCGGAATCGCCCAAAACCGCCGAAGGAAGGAAGAGAAATGACAAATGACGAAGGAAGGACTGGATGTCCTATATATAGCAAGTCCCAGTTAGCGTGCGCTAGCTCCTGTGCGTAGCATGCGCTAACGGGCGCACTGGGTAGTCTAGTACCCTTTGCTCGCAACGGTAGCGTGCACTACATTCCTTTTGTAGCGTGCGCTACAACCATTTAATTAGCATGCGTTAACACAAATGGTTAGCGTGCGCTAACGAATTATCTGATGTCCAGTACTGGAGTCCAGAACCTTCTGTTCTCTGATCTGATTCGCGATAGCACGCTCTACACACAGGATTCATCGTGCGCTACTAACCCCGACTAGCGTACACTAATATCAACTCGTAGTGTGCACTAGGAATAAATCCAATTCAGTCCAGTAGCCACTGGACTCTGCCTGATCTAACCCTAGCGCGCGCTACACCGACTGCATAGCGTGTGCTACTCCGACCTACTAGCATGCGCTACTTACCATTCGTAGCGTGCGCTACTTACAACCCAATTGCAGTACAGTGCCTTCTGTACTGCCTGTTTGAACTACACTAGCGTGCGCTACTCGTACTCAATTAGCGCACGCTAAAGAGAGTACGTAGCGTGCGCTACTCCTCACACACAGCACACTATGAAGATAACAATGATGACAAACACGGCACGATTCTCCAACTAGATTGATGATGAGTGACAATTGATACACGATACAATTACTCTGAACGATGAACACAATGATTGAATATGAGTGACAAATGATCATTAATGAGTGAAAATTACTGAGTGACAATTATTGAACGATAAATACTGAATGATAATGACTGAATTACAACCGGGTATTACATATGTGTCCTTGGTAGTAAATTAAAGTGAATGGTTGGGTCGTGGACCTCGTGTATTCTAAACGGAATTGTATTTTGGAAAATAAAACTTTGGACTGTGACCCTAAGTGGCTTTCGATAAATCAAGAACTTTTCAATCACAAATGTTTTCAAAACTCCCAAGACCCTGTATCGATTTTATATTTTATACTTTGAACTACTTTATCCAAATGAGATATCTCGGGAAGTCTTTCGTTGTATTCTCGGAATGTATTGTGTATGGCTTATATTTGCACTTTATACTTGTACTAGCAAAACAGTGGATTTTTGCTAACCCCCGAGTATTCGGGGGGTGTATGTCTATTCTGCGTCTAGATACATGCATGTTTTGGGATCAAAACACAGGATCAGTGCGAGGGATGATGGAAGACAATCGGTACTAATCACATAAAGGCCAATTTTGGGTGCAATCAGTCGGAGTTCGTTGTATTGTCTTTTCCGCTGTTGTACTTTTTGGTTTGAGCGTATTTTACCCTTGCATGGGTATGAGTTCAGACTGAGTTATGTATATTAGAGTTGTTTGATACTGATGTAAGATCAGATTAGTCTATTAATCATTATTCTATCACGTCGGTATGTAATGTATTGTGTTGTTTCGTTGTCTAGCCTGGTGGATCGTCACAGAGAGGGTCTGCGGCGTGTCATATTTCCGGTTTGATTCAGGGGGTGTTACAAATAATACGAACAAAATCAGACTCTCGATTGATTAGTATCCGATCATATGACTGCTCCCCCGAACTAAGCATGTCTGAATTGCATAAGACGCATTTTCTCCATTTAAGGGGTTAGAAATTCGAATTTGTTAATGCAAATATTCTAGTCATACAACATATACCACGCAAATATCAGTCAAAATCAAACAACTTCAAATAATAAGGGAAGTTCATCAAACTCAAGTCTTTGAATACAATTCATCAATTCGGGAGTATTAGAAGACGAAAAAGCCTTTTAGGACCTCATGTCCGAAGTTACAAAACCTTTTCCCAATATTAGTGTCTCAACCCCAAATCTCATTTCACATCACAAGAGTTTTATAAAGCGGAAAAATCTTCTTGGACCTCGAGTCCTTAGCTATAAATCATTTCAAAATCATTAGGGTCTCAGAAAACCTTTTGGGAAATCGATTAGGTCACGACTCAACTTCCATTTTCATAAAGCATCCTTTTAAAATCCCTAAACATCAAATCAATTTAATATCCCAGGATATTAACAAAGAACACATCTTAATCCTCAAGGGTCCTGAACCCAAATAAAAATGCATCACAGTGGTTATCCGTGGTCCAGCGCCCTTAGCATAGATCCCCATACACCCCATCAGGTATCCCTGAGTGAACGACCCTCATTCGTGACCCAGCGCCCTTAGCATAAATCCCCATATGTCCCATTGGACATACACTCGATCGTAATCCAGTGCCCTTAGCATAGATCCCCATCCGTCCCGTCGGACATTCCTGGGTGAACGAGACACAACGTTTCCCACTCGTATGCACAATCAGCATCACCATACCCATCATGAATAATATACATTCAATCTCACCACAAAATACACAAACAACATTAGGACAACCATTACAACAACACAATCACCAAAACACGTCCAACGATCAACGCACAACCAGAATACATACTCATTTATATGAGCATAATGACACAAAATATATACGTCAATCCCGACCCGACACAAAACACATCAAAGAGTATATTAATCCAACGAAATTATCACAATCATCATGACCGACACAACTTCACAACATAATGATTCTCAACATATTGAAATACACATCCAAGTGTATTATCAAATCAATACAAGTTCACAATCAGCACGTTTCCACGAGAAGAAATAATCAAGCACCAAATTATACAACGTGACATCAACTACAAACAATTCACATAATACACAATCAATGAAATGAACAAACCATCATGCATCCAATTCACAACTTCAATTCACAAGATATAAATCATATAGACAAGAATACTTGCCTCGATAACTAACACGCGAATACTCCGAAGAACACGGTTCGATCGGAAAGCCCCGAAAATCTATAACCTCCACGAGAAACAACAACAACAGAATCATTATGCGAATAAGAACCAATAATGACACAAAACACACCCAACACTAGAAGAAAACTCATTGAAAGATTTAATAGAACATTAATTGTTCAAGATAAAGAATCTCAAATCACCAATCGAGTTAAACAAACTTGAAATATGGATATGCAATCCATAGAGCACGATCAACAACATCATATAACACTAACCGATTCATCAAAATCGGATTATCATTGAAATTGAAGATACCCCCAATAAAGTCAACTCCAAGATATTCAAGGAAAAGTACCTCATTCCAACAAAGAAGAAGGATTAGATGTTGTTCACTACTACAACAATAGCTTTTACTGACACTTAGTTTCGGACACTTTATCAAAAGTGTCAGTAACTTCAGACATTTGACTCATTTTTTATCTTTAACATAATTGTGTCATAAGATACTGACACTTAAGTATCAGTAACTTGAATATCAAAATTTACTGACACTTAAAATATCAATAATAAAAAAAAATTATACATCCCAGGGATCGAACCTGAGACGCGGTGATGATATCACCGAACAGAAACCAATTTAGCTACATGGATAATTTACCTTGTTTCACAATATTAAATAGAATAACCATAACAATGAATATTAATTAGTAAATCAATATTAAAAACCAATATTAGAAACCCATAAAACACTTAACCCTAATTCATCTTCTTCCGCAGCCTCGCCCTTCTCCCGTAACAATTACCTAAGTTCTTTCATCTTCTTCCTTGACAGTTGCAGCGCCAATTCCAACTTCTCCTCATAACCCCAAATTATGATTCTCTTACTTCTATCCGAATCAAATTCAATCCCTTTACCACAAAACCCTAGAGCTTTCAGATTACAATTATCCCGTAAAAGTTGAATAAAACAGCTATATTTGGCTATTGAATCTACGCTCGGTAGCTCGATGGGGGAATAGCTTGTATGTTACTTCAGAATGCACGGTAAATTCTATTTTTGGTTAATTTTTAGTACTTCTTACAAGATTATTAAGTTTCTAATCTATTTATGGAAAACTTTAGTTAAATAATATGATTATTTTTGTGTTGTTGCTCACAGATTGTTGAGTACTGACTTTGAACTTGATTTTCTGATTCTTTATATGTGTGTTTTCACTGTTTAATGTTTACAATTTTTTTGATGCATTTTACAATTTTATAATTAATTAGTTTTATAAAGAAAACCCTAGAATTTGTATTAATCTTTGAACCCGCGCTGGCCTGCCGAGACACGGCCGAGAACCCGCGCAAATTTTTGCGCCGGGTGATGAGCCGTGTCAGACACGGCCGAGACATACGCGCAGGCATCTTGCGCCGTGTGCTGCGCCGTGTCGGTCAGGTCGCACACTGACCTGCAACACGGCGGAAGACACGGCGCTGGTCTGGGCCGTTTGCTGCGCCGTGTTCGGTAGGGGTATAAATATGGCAGGATAGTCGGGTTTACACCCATTTTTCCATTCCTTATCTTCCCTTTCCGCGGCTGGAGCTTGGAGGGCACAAGGAGATGTTGTTCCACTGTAAATCCATGAAATTCCTGAGTCCATAACATCGATTAATCATTCCATAACTTGCTCCGATCGATCAAATCAAGGCAAGTTTTCCTAAAATCATACTTTTGGGTAAATTTGGGGTTTTACTTGATTTTGTCCGTTTAATAAGAAATAACTTAGAATAGTGATGGATTGTAAAACCCCCTAAATTCGATAATCTATCACATGTACAATGTATCAAATCATGATGTAATTTAATAATAGTTATTTTATGTCATGATATAACCTGCATCTATTTTATTTTATTTCACTCTTTAACTTTGTAATTTACTTAATAACCCAAATAATAAAAATTAAAATAGTGTGTTTATTCACCTATTGGGCTAATTGCCAACACCTAACTACATGAGGACTCACTAATGGACTCCACCAAACTTATTAAAAATCATAAGACTTGAAGTTACACTTCAAAGCCCAGCCCAACTAATTAAATCCTTTACCATTTTAATTATACTCTTAATTTAACAAAAAATAAAATAATATATGTATATATATATACATTGGGTGGCCAAAATGGAGTGGAAAGGTATATCTCTAGATTCTTCACTCATCACATGCAAGACTTGCATGAAACATCTTGACACATGTAACAAGTCTTCTATACATTTCACTTCCCAACCCTCCTTATCCCAACTTTAAATACTTACACCTTAACCTAACCCTCATTTTTCAGCTCCTACACAACCCAAAAAAATCTGCAATTTGAGAGTCTAAGAGAGAGAGGGCCGAACCAAGAGGAAGAAGAAAGAGGAAGAAAATTTTCAACAAGAAATAGGTAATCTTATCCCTTATAACTATTTCCATAAATCCTTATGAAATCCTCCATAATCTAACCTCAATCTTAATACATGCAAACATAATTCTCACCTTGGGGGCACATGTAGATCAGACAAACCATGTAGTAGTAGAGGAGAAGTCGTTTTCCAACTTTCAAGACTTAGAACCGACGAAATCCGACAAGATCAAGGTGGGTGAAAACTCTTTCAAACTTTAAAGTAGAAATCTATTATTTTTGTTGTGATGCATATGTTAAATCTGAAGTATTTCAAGATGCTTTTGATATAATCTATGTTAAAATCTTCATGTTATAATTTCATATTATGATTTTATGTATAACTATGTGAAATTCGTTTTTCTTAAACATAATCATCAAATATTATGAAAAATATGAAAGTATGTACTAATCTGAAATTCTTGTATAAATGCATGTTTTTAATGATGAATGTTATGGTTATAACAACATTCAATATGATTTATCGAATTTAAACGACAACCGATTTGGTAGTCGGGTGCCGATTTTGTGATAACTTGAAAGTTATATGTTTTCTTGTAAATGTTGTTGAAACCCTACCAAAATCTGAAATCTTGTGTTATATGATTATGTTATGATATATGGATAATTTATTTGCGGCCAAAACGGGACATGAAATGAGTAAACGGAGCTTTGGGCATAAATTGTAATTTCTCAAAGCTTGAGGACTAAACTGAAAATTTCGAAAATACAACATTCTGGACCTTGGACAGTATATATTATACCACGTATAGGCTGTCCATAAAGTTTCAAGCGATTCGGAGTTCGATATCTAAACTTAATAGTCCAAATCGCAAATTTTAAATAATTTCGGGGCCAAAACGCAAAAATTCCAAACTTATGTACCAAGTCCGAAATTTTCTGGAATTTTTACAAATCTGTAATTCCAGGTTCATCACGAGTCATCTTGTAAAATTTTGTTAAATTCCGAGCTAAATTCATAGCTCTATATTCCTCGGAACGATTACCTTGAGTTTTGGGGCAATATCGTAATTTCTGGAAAATTCAGTTCCGAAACTGGAAATTTCCGAATTTTCATTAAATCTGGAGTCGAGGAATTATTTTTGGCTTCCTCATGAAATTTCATAACCATCCGATTTCGTTTCATACTCCAACGCTTAGATTTGAACTTACGGGTAAAAACGTCATTTCAAACTATTAACGAAACTCTCGTTTCGTTTCGTCGAACCTACCCAGTTCATATATCTGATCTGAACTCATCAGACCGTTAGTAAATTATTGAGAATATTTTCGAGTTTATATACAAGTCCTATTCCGCATTACCGGGCCACAAATAAAATTAACCATATTCCATACTTAATCAAAGACGGTATTAACCTCACTGACCGAACGTTTACATGATACTTGTGAAACGCGTCAAATTGATAAATGTGACTGTCCGGGAACTAAGTGCTATACAAACAAAGTGTCACGGACAGCTCCGCCTCTAACTCTATCGGAACAAAGTGCCACGTCGACGGACGGGGGCCACCTCTTGAGTCCATATGAAACGGAGTGCCGACCAACGATCCGGGGGCCACCTCTTGAGTGGTAGGAGCCACCTCTAGAGTCCCACATCGTGTCAGGGATGGTTAGACCGAGTCTTGGATCGAGCAGCATGGCTGCGGTTCATGAACAAGGCTACCGTTGTTTCCTATTCCCATAACCGAGGAACGGAGTGTTCCGAGGGACCTGGGTCGTAGACTTGGGGTATAATCGCGATTATGGTGTGATCCGGGTATTGACCCACAGCTAAGGACATACCGAGCCCAGATAAGAGATAAGGAAGCACACGCTAAGTGTGAGAGCGAAGGCTCAGCATCTTGGGGCGACGGTCAAAATCTTGGGACGACGGTCCAAATCTTGGGGCGACGACCTATCTTGCTAGGAGTAATAAGGAGAGTCTAGAATCCAAAGTCCACATCGGCAGGATTCGAAACTGTGTTGACTGATCGACTGATTGACTGACTGCTTGAATTGATATCCGTCCATGGGGACAGGATTATAATATTACAACTACACAATAATTATTGTTTCTAAAATTTCGACATAATTGTAATTGTTCTTATTTTTTTTATAATTGATAAAACCATGCATCACTTAAAAATTTTCAAAGAAAAGAGCCACACTCGCACACGATCACACACTCACTGAGACCTTTTGTCTCACTCCACCGTTTTCCCTTTTAAACCAGAGAATGAGCAAACAGCAGAAGATGAAGAAGGCTTCGAGGAAGAGGCCGAATAGAAGATTGCCTTCAAGATCTAGGACTTCTGTTCTTAGAATTTCTGTTGTTATCCCAACTTCTAATAGTTAGTTATGCTTCGTACTTAATTCGTTTGCTATTTTTCCGCTGCAAACTTATGAACAATGTAATTTCGATTATCAGCTTTGTCACAGCGAATCTTAGTACATCGGGCTAAGATGGTTGTTTGAAATGTTATCCAATCTTTATTTTGCTTCCGCTATTGATTATCGCATTTTGATTGATTGATCGACCGATGCGTCGCACCCTCGTCCTTCCCGATGTTGGGGGCGTGACATAGATTGATGATTGTTAAGTTGTATTATATCGAATTCCTTGTTATTCCATGGTTGGATTGCCAGGGATTCGTCGTTTTATTGAGTTTCTTATCGACGCCTTGAAGGTGTTTGATAAAATATCACAATGGGGATTCGGGCATTCTACGATTATTCTTCCTCGTTGGTTCGTTAATTTATTTGATGGTATGATGTTAGGATCAAATTCCTCGCAAAGTACTCGAGTCGGAACCCTTCCGTTCGTCATTTTCTTCAAGCTTTTCGATTGAGTGTGTATTCATTGTCTTCGCCGGAGAATTGTAGGTGTTCGAGGTGTCCCAACTGATCCGTATTCATCGGAGTGTCCGGTATCAATTATCGAGGCAAGTATCTTGCCCATACATTACGTGTTTTGTGGATATAATGGTTGTTAATCGTCGATATATGCTAAATAAATATTTATAACCATTTTTCAAAAGAATCGATATATTTACCATCATGGTTTTCTTAAAGGTGACCCGTGTGTTTCGGGAATCAATATGCTTAATTGAATATGTGTGATAGTGTTGAGTATAGGATCATCTTACTTCTGTATGATGTCATTATGTAGGATTATGTCGTCGGTAAATGTAAAGTTAAATTCTTTGTTAAGATGTGTGCGTGGAGTCACGTGGTTATTGATGAATATGTGAGTTTGTGTGACATTGGTTGTGTCGTTTCGGTGCTGTTGAGATATTGTGCTTCTGTGTAGATTGTTATAGTTCTAGGTCATGAATGTGTTGGATAATTTGGCCATTCTAGCAGTACCTCGACTATATATATTATGTTTGACTCTCGTGGTTTGTGTTTTTGGAATTTGATCTGATCAGAGTTGTAAGGTTTTTCTCGGGGTACTCTCACCCGGGGTCGCTCGACGGGGTGCACAGGGACTTGACCGTGTGGTCTTGCGCGAGAGTTACCTTCGAGTGGGCATTCTCACCTAGGGTTGCTCGACGGGGCGCACAGGGACTTAGCCGAGTGGTCTTGCGCGAGAATTGCTAGTGTTTGTACTGTTGATTAATTGTGATATGTCCGGAGTATCACAATGCCTTGTGCCTGGAGTCGTGAGACATTATATTAAGTCTTGGTGTTTGGATAGAATAGCATAAGTGTAATGTGTGGTGTGTAATTGTTTGTGGTAATGATTTGAATCGAGCCGGTTGGGTCGTGGTGTAACATCCCGATAAGGCGACCATTGCAGTGCCGTGGACCCCACACTGAGACCCACCAGGCGATACCGAAAATACACAATACATGTGATACCGAACCACAAAACATAGTACTTACTCCGATTTGGAGTTTACAGTGGTATGGCCAACGGCCTTATTATACATAGGATCCGAAACATAGTATAATCCATATGGAGATGGAATATACCTTAAATAACAATACATTTGTTCATATTTAAAATAAAGCGGAAAAATAACATTACACGGTACGAACATGACCGGACACAAAAGACTTGGGGCCCCAGAACTAGTATCCTTCGAACCCTTTCGTCATCACCCTGATCTTCCCGTGCCTTGCCCTTTCCTCGACCTAAAATACAACAAAAGTATTTCGCCCAACACAGGGTCACATATACATGATAAATGATTCTCAAGATATTATACAATTCACATATATAAGATTTCAAGAATAACACTCCGACTAACGAACATACCCCTCGGGAGTATGAACGCTCAGTCACAAAACGTCGAACACATCCAAGTATATAAATGGACTATGAACGACTAAGATAGTACGGCTCAAGGTGGAAATCACAGTACGCCCGATCCGAATATGTGTGAGTGCACATGTCCACCCCGTATACGGAATCCAGGATATACGTGGGACAATATATCTAATTAGCCTCAACGAACTACGTCTCGTGTGCACAGCCCAACACGGAAAAATATTCACGCATGACTATATATGTGCCCGGCTAAAAAACCTACACAATAATCAATCGGAACGTAGATATGACTCCGGATATGTCACGATGCAACATGACAACGAATTCAATAATTCACAAATTTGATTAAAGATCAAGGACTCACTGAAATAAAAATAAGGTCAACAATATCAAGGGTTCGGAAATGACGAACTTGGGAATACAATCCCACGATGAAAATGGAACATCATTAAGAACAACCTCAAATCACAAGACACAAGTTTATAAGTGTTTCATTTACACGAAATGCATAATCATCATAAGAATCCACACATCATTATAACGAAGCAAGATAACTTGCCTCAATACGGAGGCGAGAATAGTCCTTCTTTGTCGAACGAACAGACGGCCCTCGATTCAAAATCGGTTACTCGGACAATCAACCTTGAATGAAGTATATTTTACTCAATAATATGTTCATATGATCATCTATACCAAACTTCAACGAGACAACATCCTGATTCTCATTTGAGTAGTTCGACTTTTTGTAAGATGTTGAAGTGTTACTTCAAGAACCTTATTAATACCATTCTATTCTTAAAATTGATTACAATATGTTACCAAATGTTTGTTGGATTAAGAATCGTTCCATAATGTGTTAAACAATAATCTCCTGTCCTTTAAATTTATCAAGAACATCTCAATTGATTAAAAGTAAAAACTACACTTCCATCAATTACTTATGCTGAGTTAACTAGTTACAAATCCATATTATGATCATGAAGACTACCTCAAGTTTAACACCATCCTTATAATCTTCTAATTAACTTGGAGATTCAAATATTATTCCTCTTAATTCACTTAGCTTAGGTTCAAGAAGGTCATTTCATTCTTCTAATGATCGACATGGGTTTCTTAAAATATTTTATGGTAATTATTCCAACAAGTTATTTGCATTATAATGAAAAAAGGACTATTATTATTCCAATGGTGTTATTAGTCCAGCAAGAAGAGTGTGGTTTAACTAAACTTGATCATCACCATTTAAAACACTAAGAACACATCATTACAAAACCCTTAATCATCATATTCATCATTAGGTTTGTTGAAAGCTTAACTACAAATATGTTTATTTTGATTAATTCATCACTAGGTGGAATATAGTTAATCACTATCATTATAATTACGAGATTATAGGCTTAAATAGTATAACATACCTTCAGAAATGAAGAACAATACACCAAAGCCACAAGAACAAAATCTAAGCTTCAAGAATGTCTCCAACTTCCAATCAACAAGCTCCAAAATCACAATGTAAAGCTCAAACACAAGTTGGAAGAAGGTAAATTTGATCTAGGGATGCAGGGGGATGATTATATGGGTGAAAAATCAGAGTTTGGTCGTGCAAAAATGAAAGACACAAGTTGTCTTTTTATAACAGCATAGTTCGTTACGTACGTTATCACAAGAGGATAAAGTACGTTAACAGCTTTACGTACGCTACACGAGAAGTGTTACGTACGTAAGCTAAGTCCAGAGGCTGCTGGACTGAAATACGAACATCATTACGTACGTTACCTCTGGAAGCATTACGTACGTAATGTAGGTCAACTAGGTTGCCTCCAAAAGATCAGATATTCGAATCCTGCCCGGACCCACATGCCGAAAGTTGAGATCAGATACGATTACACTGGTTACATAAGTAACAGGTACCTCTTTACGTACGTAAAGGACTAAAAATAACGTACGCTATGCCTAAGGATTAGCGTACGTTAGGCTCCGTTTAAACAGTTCAAAAATGTACTTATCTATACAACGTTGAGAATTCAAACATAGTGCGAGTGATAGTTTATTAAGTCTATTATGATATATTCTAACATTAATATTCATTTCACAAATTCAACAAGACTTCAACCGTATCGAATTATCCGAATAATACAACAGTAAGTAAAAATTTCCGTCGGATATTACACGTGGACCTTGTGTTTTGTTATCGGATTTGTATGTTGGGAAATAAGCTCTGGGCTGTGACCCTAAGTGGTTTTCGATAAGTTGAGAATTACTCAATTACTGATGTTTTTCAAAACTCCCGAGGGCTAGAATTGATTTTCAAAATGACCACTCGTTTCCTTTATACATCTACGGCTTGAACTATTTTATTTAAATGAGAAATCTCAGGAAGTCTTTTGTCTTGTCTGATTTCCAGATTACTCCAATTATTGTATTCTCGGAATGTCTTGTGTATGGCTCGTATTTGCACTTTATACTTGCACTAGCGAAACAGCGGAGTTTTGCTAACCCCCGAGTAATCAGGGGGGGGGGGGGGTTGGATATCTGTATTGTGTCCAGGTACATGCAGGTTTTCGGGAGCAAGTCACAGGATCGGTATGAGGGATGATGAAAGACGATTGATACTAATCACACGAAGGCGAATTTTGGGTTCAGTTAGTCGAAGTCCATTGTATTGTCTTTTCCGCTGTCATATTATTTGTTGTTTACAAGTATATTACCCTTGCGGGGTATGAGTCTGGATGGATTTATGTATTTTGAGTTGTAAGTCATTGATGAAAGACCAAATCGGTCTAATGATTCGTGATTTGGCCACGTCGGTATGTAATGTAATGTGCTGTTTCGATGTCTAGCCTGGTGGATCCTCATAGAGAGGGTCTGCGGCGTGTAATATTCCCAGTTTGATTCTAAGGGTGTTACAAATAGCACTTATAGTTGTTGGCCTGTTTCTTTGATTACATATAACCTTCCTCCGTGGTTATGTATGAAGAAAAAGTTTATGATGCTGTCTCTTTTGATATCTGGTCCTAAACAACCTGGAAATGATCTACATGTATACTTAGCACCCTTGGTTGAGGACTTGAAACTTTTCTGGGATGAAGGTGTTGATGTTTATGATGCATGGAAAAAAGAAACATTCAACATACGAGCTATCCTAATGTGGACAATCAGTGACTTTCCAGCATATGGAAACCTCTCTGGTTGTACTGTTAAGGGATATTATGCTTGCCCAGTTTGTGGAATAGACACTTGTGCATCTTGGCTACCACATAGTCGAAAAATGTCTTATATGGTCCATCGTCGATTCTTACCATCTGGACACCCATTCCGAAAACTTAAAAAGGTTTTCAATGGGAACAAGAGTGGGGTGAGCCTCCTAGGACTTTATCTAGTTTGGAATTTTTTAATATGGTAGAAGCTATTGATACTAAGTTTGGAAAGAAAAAAGTTAAGAAGCGAAAACTTGACGATGTTAATGGCGATGATGATGAGGGAATAACAAGAAAATTGTTCAAAAAGAAATCAATCTTTTTTTCCCTTGATTATTGGAAACATTTATTAGTTCGCCATCAACTACATGTGATGCATATCGAGAAAAACGTGTGTGAAAGCATTTATGGCACACTACTTCATTAACCGGGTAGGACAAATGATGGGTTTAACGCTAGAAAAAATCTTGAAGATCTTAAGCTCAGGGGAAAATTAGTTCCTGATTAGACCAACAAAAAAAAAAAAACAAGTCTTGCCTCCAGCTCCATACACCTTGAGTAAAAAAGAAAAACAACAATTCTGTGAAACTTTATATGATGCGAGAGTACCCGATGGATATTCTTCGTACTTTCAAAAACTTGTTTCTTTGGATGAATGTCGACTTCAAGGACTAAAATCTCATGATTGCCATACTCTAATGCAACAACTCCTGCCATTGGCTATTAGAAATTGTTTGCTTGTGAATGTTAGAAAAGTTATTATCAGATTATGCTCTTTTTTCAATTTGTTGTTCGCTAAAGTCGTGGAACCCGGTACCCATGACCAAATACAGAAGGATCTTGTAATCACTTTATGCATAATGGAAAAGTACTTCCTATCATGTTTCTTTGATATCATGATTTATTTGACAATCCATTTAGTTGAACAAGTTAGATTATGCAGCCCCGTTTGTTTTCGATGGATGTACCCTTTTGAGAGGGATGAAAACCCTTAAAGATTATATTTGTAATCGTTACCGTCCTGAGGGTTGTATCGCGGAAAGTTATGTTGCTGAAGAAGCACTACAATTTTGTGCTGAATACCTCTCTGATTGTGATGTTGCTGATTTTACAATCTAAAAGCCTTTGGGAGGTGGAAATTGTAAGTCAGTCAATGATCTTTTGCTGGCGCAACCACATCGTTGCGTTTTAATAAACACTCCTGAAATCCAACCACATATTGAGTAAGTTCTTGATTATTCTATTTATAAGTAACATGTTAATAGAGTTGTAAGATTTTAGTATAATAAACAAGTTTTACTTTTATCTCACTTCAGGGAACATATGTGTCATTTAACGTCAACATACCCTTATAAAGCAAAGAAACATCTGTGGTTGCAGAATGAACACACTCGTACATTTGCCACTCGGTTACAGAACAAGGTTAGAACTTATAGATTGTTTATAATAACACTTATAAAAGGTTAACTTATAATAAATTCATATTATATAATTAATGTGATTCTTTTTTGAATTTCAAATTATAGATAGCAGATGATAGGGAAATAATGTGCCAGTTGACGAAACAGTGAAGTTGTTGGCAAACAAACCTCGTTCAAGCGTGTTAATATATCATGGCTATCATATTAATGGCTGCAATTTTGCAACGAAGGATCGGGATAATAATCGTGTAACTCAAAACAGTGATGTTAGGATTGTTGCTAACACTCTACAAATATCAAGCTCAAAAGACAAACGACCTCATTCTGGTGACATGGCCTTCTACGGAGTCATTGATGAAATCTGGCAGCTTGATTATATGATGGTTAAGAAGATACTTTTCAAACGTGATTGGGTAGATAGTCGAGGGGTTAATGTGGATGATTTTGGTTTGAATGTCGTTGATCTAAATCGAATTGGTTATAAATTAGATTGTTTTATTCTAGCTTGTCATGCAAATCAAGTATTCTATGTGAAAGACCAATTAGATGACATCAAATCAGTAGTCTATTCGGTGAGTGACAGAGCATATAAGTTAGATGGAGAAAGATGTGAAGATATTGATGTATACACTCCATTAAGCAACAAACTTACAGCGTGTGAGCTAGATGAGAAGAATGACGAGGCAATTTATGACAGAAAAGATTGTGATGCTGTTTCATTAAATGATGATTAACATATGAATAAATGCACTATTGTAAATAGTGAGTTCTTTTTTTTACTGGTGGTGTATTACTTTTGAAGTTAATTTATGTACTAACTTATGTAAACATCTCTCGATTGCAGGAGATATGGCTGAAAATAATGAGTTGGCTGAAAATAATGAGTTCACACTTCCAGAACTTGAGGGAAGGCCGAGAAGAAGGAAGCAAACACAAAAAAAGGGATGCAAAAAGAAGAATTTGCTAACCACAATGTGATTGAGTACAATTCTTATGGTGTTCCAGTTGGAAAGGGAAGAAATGATCTCAGGAGTTATATCGGTATTATCGTGCGAGAAACAATTTCGATTTTACATGATGATTAGAGGCATGTTCCAATGGACATGAAGGATAATTTGTGGCTTCATTTTCAGGTACAACTCAGATGTTTAATAATATATGGGATTAGTTTGCATGTATTTAATGCATATATTGTGTTTGAACTGGTGTAATTCTGGATGGTTTTATAGAAAAAGTTCAAGTTTAGTGTGAAAAGTAAAAACCAAGTGTTGAAATGGATGGGGGTTGCATTAAGGAACTTTAGAAGTGAGCTGGCTAATGATTTCATTTTGCCTTACAAAGACGATCTTACGTCATTGGATTTGCCTCTTATTGAATATCCTAGCATTAAAAGAAAAGATTGGATGTTTTTTGTTGATAAGGTTCTCTCTGAAGAATTCCAGGTATATTGTTTATTACTTTAGTTGGTTTATTACTAAGCATGCATTATAATTATTTTGTTCTGAAATAACTATTTTTGCAGGATAAAAGTAAGAAAGCAAGAGAAAAAAGAGCTAAGAATGTCTACAATCATCAATTGGGTAGCACAGGATATGGTGGCATGTTGTATAGGAAAGTATGTAAATACTTGTCTACCATCTAAATATAAGTTATTTTCAGGTTTAATACATTTTCATTGTTATTAATCTAATACAGAAGAAACAGACTGGAGTTTCTGAATAAGAAATTGATCGTAGTGATGCTTGGTTAATGGCACGAGCTGACGATAAAGGAGAGTATGCTCCTGAAATAATGAAAGTAGTTGACAAGATAGTAAGTTAATTGTACTCTTATTAGTAATAATGACTAAAAAAATCTATAATATTGCATATTTCCTTTTGTAGAGTGAATTGAAGAGTCAATATGAAGAAGGAACGTTCTAATCATCGGGGTCAAATGACATTTTAGGTGCAGCCCTCCAGAAGCAACCAAGTGGAAGTAGGATACAAGGATTGGGGCAATTTATCACCCCATCCATGTACTTCCACATTCCTGATGTTACAGAGTTGGCGAAGGAAAGAAAGATGTATCAAGAGAGTTTCGAGTTTATGTCTAATCAATTGGAAATTATGAATGCGAGATTGAATGCATACAACAACACTAAAATTAGAAGTTCTAGCTTTCCAGAACCCAAATCTTTCTATGGTAATCAGTTTGAGACTGACAAACAGTCCCCAGAAATTCTTGGAAAAAGAAAGGTTAGTAAATAAAATATTACATGTCTTGGAATACATGTACTAATAATGGTATATATATATATTTCATAGGCTATTTTCCCTTTGCAAAAAACTACTCCAAAGTCTGTGAAGAGTAAAATAAATAAGACTTGTGAAATAACTCCACATAAGCTAGATTTCGAAGTTACTTCAAAACCTACCCCCTAGAAGAATCCTATGGTATTAGAAGAATCCTTTAAGACATTATCTAAACCAATTTCTCCGAACTCTCCTCTAAATGATGTGAAATTTATCTACGACAAGAGAGTACAAAAGAATGAACCACATGTCATCAAACCATTGGATCAGAAGCTTGACGGAAGTAAGAATATTCGAGGAGCTGCACAATCAAAATAGAGTCGCACGAGTGAATATATAAACATGTTCACCATGATTGTTGAGAATTCACTACCGTGATCGGTCCTTATTGGGCATGACATGACAACGTTTGGTGAAATTGGGGAAACAACACTGAATAAAGTGATTTGTGATGAAATCATCAACTTTCATAATGTTTCAAATTACGTTATTGACATATGGATCAAGTACGGTACAAGTGTATTATGCAATGCTATGATTTTGTTTGATAAAAATGTACTTCATATATTGTTTTTTTCTTGTAGGTATTTGTGCGAGGAGATGGACAGTAGCGGAATTGTCAACCCATTTTAGTTTGGGCTTTTTGTAAAGCTACGTCCAACAAAGTTCGGAGTCAACGACAGATCCTAATACATTTCGAAACTTTTGGGTTTGACTGAGTTAGGACAAGTCGTCGTATTTCCTTATAATCCTGGGTATAATCTTTACTTTTTACTATTCATATATTTTATTAGATAATAATAAGTAAATTTTAATATGAATTTTCATCACAAACTGTGATTTCATTTTTTTAGTGACCATTGGGTGTTGTCTGCAATTAACTTAATAAGCCGTACAGTCTGTAATACCCGGTTGTAATTCAGTTATTATCATTCAGTATTTATCATTCAGTAATTGTCACTCAGTAATTTCACTCATTAATGATCATTTGTCACTCATATTCAATCATGGTATTCATCGTTCAGAGTAATTGTATCGTGTATCAATCGTCATCCATCATCAATCTGATTGGAGTTTCGTGCCGTGTTTGTCTTCATTGTCGTTTTCATTGTGGGCTATGCGTGAGGAGTAGCGCACGCTACGTACTCTTTCTAGCGCGCGCTAATTGAGTACAGGTAGCACACGCTACCACTCAGCATTAGCGCACGCTAATGTTACCTTGGCTGCAGTCCAGAAGCTACTGGACTGCAGGTGAGTTATTAGTAGCGCACGCTACGAGTGGTAAGTAGCGCGCGCTAGTGGGTTGTAGTAGCGCACGCTAATGATTGCTATAGCGCGCGCTAAGGACGGATCAGTTTGAGTCCAGTAGCTACCGGATCGCATCGATTAATTCATAGCGCACGCTATGAGTTGTTTTTAGCGTCGCAATCGATATTATAGCGCACGCTAAATATTGGTTGTAGCGCACGCTACCGAGTCGAATCGAGAGAGACGACGGTTTCGATTCCGATCGCCATCAAATAATTCGTTAGCGCCACGCTAACCGTGGTATTAACGCACGCTAATGGTATGGTTGTAGCGCACGCGCTACAAAGGTACGTAGCGCACGCTACCATTTTCGACGATGGAGTACGGACTACCCCAAAAACCCGATAGCGCACGCTACGCACAAGGGCTAGCGCACGCTAACCTGGAATGACTATATATTGGACAGTTAGCCCGAGTTCGTCATTTTATCATTCTTTCTCATTCCCTCATCGGTTTTGGGCGATTTCGGGCGTTTTGGAGAGTATCCTTCGAGGTGTAATCATCAATCATCATCTTCAAGCTCATCATTCGGATTAATCATCACTTCATCACCTCCTTAACATCAAATCAAAGGTATTAATCTCTCGGATCTAGAATCTCGGATTTTTGGGTTTTCCTTCCGATTTTCTTTGTGTAAGATTGGATTATTGTTGGAATATGTTAGATATGGATTATCTATCTTGGATAAATATATTCCTATGGATTAAATGGTTATTTTGGGGATTTATATCAAGAACCCTTGGGGTTGACTTCGGTTAATTTGGGGATTTCCGATTGACGTTGTTGTAATCTTGAATTGTGGATTCCTATGGGATTATTGATATCATTGAAAGTGTTTTGATGGTTTGAAATACTCATCTTGGAGTTGGGTTCGATATATTCGAGTTACGATATTGTTGTATCGACGTTGAGTCGGTTATGATCGTATTTGATTCACTTAATGATCGAAATATTGGTAATTATGTTATTCTAGGTTGTTTCGAGTGACCGACATTTCATTTAGGACATTGTTCGTGGACGGACATTCTTCACCGGTGTTGTGTAAGTTAATTCTTACTCAGTTAAAAGGATATTCATTCCTTTCATTGTTGTTCATTCATAATCATAATTCATTCATAAAGTACTAACCGTATCGAAACTTGTAATTGTCACTTCATTACTTCATCCACGAGGAACGATGGTTCCAAATATTTCATTGAGCTATCATTCATTTCACTGTCATTTCATCTCGGTGAGTCATTATTGATTTTGATGTCACTTTTGTTATATAGTGGCATTCCGGGTCGCACTGGCGTGCCGGTTGGTATGTGTAGGATTTTCATGTCGGGCACATTTAAGTCGTGTGTTGGTTGGTGGCATCACATTGGACTGTGCACACGAGTTGATGACTTCGTGAGACTGATTAGGTACAAGACCACACGTGTATTCGATCGATACTCGTTGGTGGCTTGTGCACGGACACATTTCCATCCCGGACGTAGTGTGGCGCCATTCCTTTGAGCCATACCGTTGGTTGATTCATATAGTATGTTTTGATTGCGTATGTTTCGACAGGATAATTAATAACTTCAGATATATCATGATTGTGTATTTTCAACCCTTGAGGATTGTTGTTACGTATGGCGACCCGTTGGGGGATATTGTTTTTCAGGTCATGGCAAGGCTAAAGCACGGGGAGAGCACGGTGACGGCGAGGAGTCCCAGTGATACTAGTAGTGGGGCCCCAGTCTTTTCAGTCATTTATTCAGTCATTTATGTTTCCTTCATTTATTCCGCTGCAGACATTCCGTTTGAATACTCATCTCATTCAGTGTTGTGTATTTTATCTTCATATAAAATATACATGTATTCTGTATTATCCTGGGTGTGTTGTATGAAACTCCTCATCGGAGTAATTAATCGCGTAATGTGGTTCGGTACTACATTTACCATGTGTAATTCACTCATTTTCATTCGCCTGGTCGGTCCCAGTCGGGGGTCCACGGCACTGTAATATCCGCCTAGTTTGGGGTGTTACAGAGTTGGTATCGGAGCGTGGTTTTGAATACTACCCTCCAAGTCATGTCTCATTTGAAATCATCGTCATCGGACTAGTATCACTGGACTTTCGCGTCACGTGTGACCTATGCAAATGCCGAGCCAATCAGACCAAGAACTGTAAGATTTTTAACGCCATGGTATAGTTTCTGGCAATAATCATTCATTCATAATTTATCAGTTAACAATCCTCAATCATCATTTTCATTTTGACCAGGACGGTCATGTTAACTCATTAATCACTCAATTCATTTCATTACTCAGTTGTTGATCTGGAAGATCATGTCATTAATCTTGTTAACTTGTTCAAGATAATCATTCCAATAATTTCATCAGATAATCATGTCACCTCAGTTAATCATTCATGTAACCACTGTGTTAGAGCGTATCCTCATTTTCATCATCTCATGTCATAGTCATAATGTGATATTCATGCGAAAGATATAATCATCATGTGACTTTCCACTTCAGTATGGAAAGAGCTGGCAGAGGACGAGGGGGAAGAGGCCGTGGTGCAGGCCGAAACCCGAGGACTCGTGTGAATACACGTGCGAATGCCATGAATAATGCTAACTCATCGAGCAGTGACGCTGCCACTCATTCGCCTGGACGTGATCATTCGCTATCAGGGAGTCGTACCCGGGACACAACTCAGTCAGAGGGTGTTCGAGTTGACCCACTGGCTTTTATGCAGGGCATGATGGCCCAAATGACTCAGATGGCACAACTAATGGAGGCGATGCATAACTTCACTACTCAAAATCAACAGGCTCCTCCGCCGCCACCTCAGAGGCAAGAGAGGGGTGTAAGCAATATCATTGGCGATATCTCTCGCCAGCGACCACCTACCTTTAAGGGCTCATCTGAGCCGGCGGATATTGTTCATTGGATTGAGCATTTTGAGAAGTTATTTGCTATGGTGGATTGCCCTGAAGGGCATAAAGTTGCAGTTGCGGCTTACTATCTTGGTAAGAGCGCTCATTCATGGTGGCTATCGTTGAAGCCCACAGACGGATCATGTACTTGGGATCAGTTCAAAACTCTCATGATGGAGAGGTATTATCCGGCCCCACTCAGGGAGGCCAAGTTGTCGGAATTACTCACTCCCGACCTTTCGGCGGATGATGATGTTCTCGCCATCGCCGAAAAATTTCAGGAACTTCTTCCGTTCACCTCGTCTATCATTCACTCTGAGGCGGACAAGATCAAGTATTTCAGCAAGAGGCTGAAACCCCGTATGAGACTACAGCTGCTTAATCATAATTGCACCACGTTGGCCGAATTCATTGAGAAAGCTCTTACCTATGAGCTTACTGCTAAGGAGATTTCTAAGCAGCAACCTTCATCTGCTAGCAAGAAGTCCAAGAACCGTAATTAGTCTGACGGGAGTCAGGCCACTTTCAAGAAACCACGTGCGGGCTCTACTTTTTTTGAGTGACCTCCCATGGCGTCTAAACCCGCGGAATCTCAGTCACGAGCGGCCAGTTCGGCCATCACCTGTTTAACCGTGAGAGCAGGTCATTTCAGCACCAAATGTCAAGGCGATGCATCACGTGCCACATGGTGGGATTGCTGGGCATAGGGCCCGTTTTTCTTTGAAGGACTCTAAACCCACTCCGCGTCATCTCGGGCCCAGGACATTCAGCGTTGCGAGAATCAAGCCACTCGGTCAGCGTCGTACAAGGCAGGGAGCTAAAGGCGGAGCAGAGCTATCGAGGCAGGAGCGTCCGGTTCGGGGGCCGGCAAGCCCCGAATTTATGAGATGAAGAAGACTGACGATCCAGAGGCCCGGATGATATCAGGTACACTCGATATTCTATCTCAACCTGTGTGTACCCTTTTTGATACTGGTGCATCGCATTCATTCATTTCCGAGTCATGTTTGCGTAGACTACGTCTGGGTAGTGCTACTAGTTGTGAGCCTTATGTCATTGGTCTACCTGACGGTAGAAGAATTATCGGAAATCGTGAGATTCAGAATTGTCCGATTCAGCTTCATGGCCATGTATGGCTAGCAGACCTAATCGTAGTAGATTTGCTGAGAGACGACGTCATTCTGGGTATTGACTGGATGGATCGTCATGATGCCATCATTAGTGTCCGTAAGCGTATGGTCACTATCATTTCAGACGATGGGTTTGAATGTCTTTTTCAGGGAGGTAATCCCGGCTGTTCTGGTAAAGTCATTAACTTGATGAAAGCAGTGAGATTACTCAGTCAGGGGTGTGTTGGTTATCGGTGCTATGTGACCAAAAACAAGAAATCATCAGTAATGTTGACGGATATTCCGGTAGTGAAGGAATATGCCGATGTTTTTCCAGACGAGTTACCTGGTTTGCCTCCACAGAGAGATGTGGAATTCACGATTGAGTTGGAGCCCGGTACGTCCCCGATATCGAAGGCACCGTACCGGATGGCCCCGACCGAAATGCAGGAATTAAAGAACCAACCTGAGGAGTTGTTCGAGAAAGGTTATATCCGACCGAGTGCGTCCCCGTGGGGAGCACCAGTTTTATTTGTCAAGAAGAAGGATGGTTCGTTCCGCTTGTGTATTGATTACCGAGAATTGAACCGGGTGACGATCAAGAATAAATATCCTCTACCCCGTATCGATGATCTTTTAGATCAACTTCAGGGAGCTTCAGTATTTTCCAAGATCGACCTAAGATCTGGATATCATCAGTTGCGAATTCGAGAGTCGGAATCGCGAGAACGGCGTTTCGAACACGCTATGGTCATTATGAATTCGTGGTAATGCCGTTTGGATTAACTAATGCACCTACGGTATTCATGGAGTTAATGAATCGGGTTTTCATCGACTTTTTGGATCAATTTGTGGTTGTCTTCATTGATGACATTTTGATTTATTCTCGTGACCGGGAGGAACACGAGTTTTACCTTCATCAGGTTCTCGACGTGTTGATACGAGAGCAACTTTATGGGAAGTTTTCCAAATGTGAATTCTGGATGTCCGATGTGACGTTTCTCGGACACGTAATTTCTTCAGACGGAGTTTGTGTCGATCCTCAGAAGACGGAGGCTATTCGAGATTGGATACCTCCGAAGAATGTTAAGGAGATCCGGAGCTTTCTCGGATTAGCCGGTTATTATCGGCGGTTTGTTGAAGGATTTTCTAAAATCGCTCAACCCATGACGAATCTTTTACGGAAAGATAAGAAATATACGTGGTCCGACGCGTGTCAACAGAGTTTTGAGGAACTCAAGAGCCGGTTAACTTCAGTACCTGTTCTTTCCTTGCCGCAAGGGACGGAAGGATTTGTGGTTTATAGTGATGCGTCCGGGCAGGGTCTCGGATGTGTACTTATGCAGAACGGGAAAGTTATTGCTTATGCTTCGCGAAAACTGAGACCTTACGAGGTTAATTATCCGACCCACGACCTGGAGCTAGCAACCGTGGTGTTCGCTTTGAAAATCTGGCGTCATTACCTTTATGGCGTCACCTGTCAAATTTTCACCGATCACAAGAGTTTGAAGTATATATTTACTCAAAAGGAGTTAAATATGCGACAGAGACGGTGGCTGGATGTAATATCCTAGAATTTCACTATGAATTTTTCGCATTATTTTATCTGGGATGTACTGTACAGAGTGGGACCGACGCGATATGAGCGGATAATTTTGGAAACCATGACAGTTGTGCCGGTATGTCATCGAGGTTATTTTGATTCTAGGATGTTACATGCTTGATGTGTTTTTCGATGTCGGATATACCGTATGTGTATTTGTATGATTGCCGTACTTGGTCGACAGTTGTAATTGGGGGTATCGTGCATCAGACGTACCGTACGAGAATATTTTCGGGATTTCGTATATGTGTTCAGTATTGTCGTATGTTCACATTTGTTATGTCGAGATGTTGGACAGGAATTGCTGGAATTGGCTAAGTATGGAAGCCATTACGTACGTTATGTGTTGAAGCTTACGTACGTTAAATTGGTAGAGTTACGTACGTTATGGCCGAGACATTACGTACGTAACATGGGAATCAGACGATCGAGTCGTGGTCGGCAAGTGGGACCCTGTGTCGGCAACTTTCGGCGGAGGATGTTGACAGGTGAGTCAACGTACGTGTTACGTACGTTATACAGGACGTGTTACGTACGTAACACGACCATTGTACTGTAGCAATTCAACGTACGTATTACGTACGCAACGGAACAAGTGTTACGTACGTTACGGGGCGACTAGCCGAGTCGTGGCCGGGATGACCTGGATGGCCGAGCATGGCCGGACGTGACTCGTTGGGATGGCCGAGCATGGCCGGACGTGACTCGTTGGATGGCCGAGCATGGTCGGCAGTGACTCATGGGGCTAGGATCGCCGATTACGTACGTAGGCGGTGGCCGATTACGGCCGTAATGGCCGACACGTACGTAAGGGCGCTGCCGATTACGTACGTAAGGGTGCCGAGCAGGCGACGAAGGTTAGGCGCGGCCGACTCGTGCGTAAGGACCCGCGGTTACGTACGTAATCGGCGGCAGTCTCGGCCTATAAGGCACAGACCGAGTCACCCTTATCATTTTCCATTTTTCTCCGTCCCTTTTGCGATTTCTTCAGCAAAGTTGATGGTTTTGAGTAGAATCAACTTATAACAACATGTTTTGGAAGTTGGAATCATGGATTAACATCATCCTCCACTCGGATCGAAGGTAAGAACACATGAACTTTTGGTTTTTGGATGTTCTTGAGGTTTCTTGGTGTTTGGCCGATTTGCTCCATTTTGATTCAGATTATTGGTAGAACTTGATTGTATACTCGTAATCATTCAATACTCTTGAAGTTTTGTGGAACAAATTCGAGTATTTCTTCGTTAAAATGATTAAATTGGATTATGCCTTCAAAGTGTTCGATGAAATGCCTCAATGAGTTGAACTTGGGAAATTCTATACTTTTTCGTATGAATGATGGTTGAATTGATATTGTTGTGATGATTCTTTGTATTTACGAGAATTTTGTTAAGGGAAGATAATGAATTGGTGATCAAATGATTCGATTATGTTGTTATGATTATGGAATCGTAATATTCTCGATGTTTTTGTTAGTTTGTTGCGATTCGTGATGTTATGAGAAGTATATATGTTGAAGACATCGTTAGGACCATTGAACACCGAATTTCGGCTTGTGTTTGTATTGTTAGGAGTTGATACGGTTTGGTTTCGTATGATCGAGATGTCGTTGAACCATCGAGTTTGATTAGTTGGTCATTTCGGTTGATTGTTATTGAACGTATCGTTGATTGATTATTGCATTAGGTTGCGTTTAGTGATCGTTGAAGTTAACCGTTGTGCTGCGGACGAGATGGGGCTGCGGAGCTTGTAGACGAAGACTGCGGGATTGATAGTGGCTTCGTTGAATTGGTATCAAGGCAAGTTATGCTTGCTCAGTTCATAATGTTAATAAATGATTTCGTTTTCATTTCATTTATGATTCATATAGCAATGGTATTATGGAATATATGAATTGTCGGAATGGTGGTAGGTATGGTATTTTTGGACTAAGATAAATCATAATGTATATGATTTTAAGGATGTCTAGTGGAAATGGGAACGTGAATTATAATTTGGTCTATTGCATGAGAAGTTGGATATCAAGGTTAGTTATCGTGTCGATGTTGAACTCGAGATGGTGGTTCGGTATTAGTTATGGACTGTACTTCATTTTGGATTGTCGGATAAACCGTGTATTGTTCAGGGATGTTGGTCGTGGAAAGGTTGGTGTCTTCAGCTTGAGGTAAATTAATATTGTTAGATTATGATAATCATCATGTTGCATTATTGCATGTGTGTGTTGATATTTCATGCGGTGAGTGTGCACCATTGTTTGTTATGTTTTGTAATGTGCTCTTCCTGTGAGCAGTGATCTGTTGGGCCGATGTGTTAGGGGATAAGACCTATATGGCACCTATGTTCCGGGGTATTCCTGTGTGGATACTTTCGTGACCCTTGGTTGCGACCTTGGGGTATTTTGTGATTGCATGAACTGTGTTAGGGGATAAGACCTATATGGCACCTATGTTCCGGGGTATTCCTGTGAGATGCTTCTGTGACCCTTGGCTGCTGACTGGGGGTTTATGTGTTAATATTATATGCATTGTCGAGCATGATGTGGACTGTTGTCTGATGGAAATACGACATTGTGGTCGTGTCGGTCTTCCATGATCGAGTTACTGTTGCTCTTTTGGGAAGTCTTTTGATCCTTGATAGATATGCGTTTCTTCGAGATTTGTTGTCATGTTGTATCGTGACGTCTATCTTGAGTCTTATTGATTGGTCGTTCACAGTCCATGTATAATTGGACCTGTTCAATATTCGGGTTGTCCTTGAAATCCCGTATATATATGATTTGTATATGGTTGATGATTTTATTCTCTCGTGTATCTGTCCCCGTTGATCCTTTTATGATCTCGTTTGGAGTTACCTTACGATGGTCAGCTCATTGATATCGATCCTTTATAAATCTCATTTGGAATTCACCATGTCATTGGTAATCTCGTTCGTTATTGATCCTTATTGATTCCGTTTGGTAGTTGTCTCACCGTTGGTATTCTTGGTTATTAGTCCTTGATTGATGTTATTGGAGTTTACCGTGTCGTCGGTATTCTCGGTTGTCGATTCCTCATTGCTGTGTTGAAATTTACCGTATCGTTGGTATTCCCGGTTGTTGGTCCTTATTGATCTTGCTAGAGTTTACTGTGTCGTCAGTATTCTCAGTTGTTGACCCTTTATTGATCTTATTGGCGTTTATCGTACCGTTGGTATTTCTGGTTGTCGACTTTTTTGATCTTGCTATTGATTCTTCATTAATCCTTACCGTGTCATCGGTATTCTCGGTTATTGACTCTTCATTGATCCTTACCGTGTCGTCGGTATTCTCGATTATTGATTCTTCGTTGATCCTTAATGTGTCGTCGGTATTCTCGGTTGTCGACCTTTTATTGACCTTGTTGGGATTTGCCGTATTGCCGGTATTCCCGGTTATTGATTCTTCATTGATCTTGTTGGAGTTACCACATCATGGTACTCTCGTTCGTGGTTGATCCCTTTGTCGATCTTGTGTGGAACTATCATGTCATTGATATTTCTGGTGTGATGCATTGATTGTTATCATTATTGATTGTGTGAGCATTCATGCTTTGTATTGATATCCGGGACTTGCCATTGTTTCGGGATAGTTGATTTGCAGATGTATCATGTGATATTAGTTCCTATCAGTATTGGGTTCCGATTGTGCGACCCAGCCGACAGAATCGAACTTGACCAGATTATTCTATACTCGAGATATGTTTATGATTGGAAATCTTGGTAGTGTTTCGGATACAGTACAGGTGATTACTTTTGAATTACTTCATTACTTAAGGACACGAGGCGTGGGTTATGGTAAGAATTGATTGTTATGGTTGTGACAGGTTGGTAAGGTTACTTCGGTGAGATCATATTGGAATTATTCTTACCTTGTAATTACATTGATATGTATTGTTTTTGTGATGTGATCGTTATCATTGTTGAGTATTATGGCTGACCCCGTCGTGGGCTTTATCTTTTAGGTACTCGGAGTTCGAGCTAGTAGCGGTCGTGAAGGGATGAGCTTTCCGGTGATACTGGCTATGGCGTGATTTTTGGGATTATGTATTCTTTTCTGGTCTTCTAATTCCACTGCAAATGTAATTAATTGTGTTTTTATCCGCTGCGTGTGTATATTTAAAATGGATTTCGGTATTCTTTGAACCGTGTTTTTATTCGCTGCGTGTGTGTGTACTTTCAAAGGGCTTTTTGACATTTTTAAACGTGTGCGAAAATGATTTTAGCCTTGTGGGTTCAAATATGGGGCCCACGGCGCTGTAATATTCCCGGTCGGTTTTGGGGGTGTTACAGAAAATGGTATCGGAGCTTGGGTTTCGTAAAACCCAGGCGTGTGTGTTATGTGGCTCTACCGGTGCGGTAGTAGCGTGACTTTTGAAAATGATTTTCTGACTTTTGAGTCAAACCGATTTTGGAGGTTTCAAAATTTTTGAAATATTTTCAAATTATTGGATCTGCGATGCCTGTGTGTTGAGACTTTGTATGGGAGTCGTATGCTGGTATCACGGAAGATCATCGACTTCACGGATCTGTAAGTGTGTTCTTTCAGTTATTTCAGTTTTGATGATGATTATTTGAGTATGGTGTCGTGATTTTGAGATATTTCGGGATTGAGATACTGATTTTGACAGGATTTTGAGTTTCGAGGACGAAACTTATTTAAGTGGGTAGATATGTAATATCCTAGAATTTCACTATGAATTTTTCGCATTATTTTATCTGGGATGTACTGTACAGAGTTGGACCGACGCGATATGAGCGGATAATTTTGGAAACCATGACAGTTGTGCCGGTATGTCATCGAGGTTATTTTGATTCTAGGATATTACATGCTTGATGTGTTTTTCGATGTCGGATATACCGTATGGGTATTTGTATGATTGCCGTACTTGGTCGACAGTTGTAATTGGGGGTATCGTGCATCGACGCACGTCACGAGAATATTTTCGGGATTTCGTATATGTGTTCGATATTGTCGTATGTTCACATTTGTTATGTCGAGATGTTGGACAGAATTCCGGAATTGGCTAAGTATGGAAGCCATTACGTGCGTTATGTGTTGAAGCTTACGTCGTTAAATTGGTAGAGTTAAATGCGTTATGGCGAGACATTACGTCGTAACATGGGAATCGACGATCGAGTCGTGGTCGGCGGTGGGACCACTGTGTCGGCAACTTTCGGCGGAGGATGTTGGCAGTGAGTCAACATACGTGTTACGTCGTTATACGGGGCGTGTTACGTCGTAACACGACCATTATCTTGTAGCAAGTCAGCGTCGTATTACGTGCAACGGAACAAGTGTTACGTGCGTTGCAGGCGGCCGCCGAGTCGTGGCCGGGATGACCTGGATGGCCGAGCATGGCCGGACGTGACTCTTTGGGATGGCCGAGCATGGCCGGACGTGACTCTTTGGGATGGCCGAGCATGGTCGGCAGTGACTCGCTGGGGGCTAGGACTGGCCGATTACGTACTTAGGCAGTGGCCGGTTACGGCCGTAATGGCCGCTTACGTACGTAAGGGCGCTGCCGGTTACGTACGTAAGGGTGCCGAACAGGCCCTCGACGAAGGTTAGGCGCGGCCACTCGTGCGTAAGGACCCGCCGGTTACGTACGTAACTGGCCGGCAGGTCTCGGCCTATATTAGGCCTGGACCGAGTCACCCTTATCATTTTCCATTTTTCTCCGTCCCTTTTGCGATTTCTTCAGCAAAGTTGATGGTTTTGAGTAGAATCAACTTATAACAACATGTTTTGGAAGTTGACATCATGGATTAACATCATCCTCCACCCGGATCGAAGGTAAGAACACATGAACTTTTGGTTTTTGGATGTTCTTGAGGTTTCTTAGTGTTTTGGCCGATTTGCTCCATTTTGATTCAGATTATTGGTAGAACTTGATTCTATACTCGTAATCATTCAATACTCTTGAAGTTTTGTGGAACAAATTCGAGTATTTCTTCGTTAAAATGATTAAATTGGATTATGCCTTCAAAGTGTTCGATGAAATGCCTCAATGAGTTGAACTTGGGAAATTCTATACTTTTTCGTATGAATGATGGTTGAATTGATATTTTTGTGATGATTCTTGGTATTTACGAGAATTTTGTTAAGGGAAGATAATGAATTGGTGATCAAATGATTCGATTATGTTGTTATGATTATGGAATCGTAATATTCTCGATGTTCTTGGTAGTTTGTTGCGATTCGTGATGTTATGAGAAGTATATATGTTGAAGACATCGTTAGGACCATTGAACACCGAATTTCGGCTTGTGTTTGTATTGTTAAGAGTTGATACGGTTTGGTTTCGTATGATCTAGATGTCGTTGAACCATCGAGTTTGATTAGTTGGTCATTTCGGTTGATTGTTATTGAACGTATCGTTGATTGATTATTGCATTAGGTTGCGTTTAGTGATCGTTGAAGTTAACCGTTGTCTTTGCCGGACGGTGAAGTCATGGATCTTGTAGACGAAGACGGCGGGATTGATAGTGGCTTCGTCGAATTGGTATCAAGGCAATTTATGCTTGCTCAGTTCATAATGTTAATAAATGATTTCGTTTTCATTTCATTTATGATTCATATAGCAATGGTATTATGGAATATATGAATTGTCGGAATGGTGGTAGGTATGGTATATTTGGACTAAGATAATGTAACACCCCCAAGTTATTCAGGGAATATTACAGCGCCGTAAGGCCCGCCGTGGGGCCCACAAGGCTAAACAGATGCGGAACTATAAATTTTGACCGAGGAGGTCTACATACAATGGAATTAAGAACAATACAAAGGTATTCAAAACATAACCAATGTATTCACAAACATCACAACTCGAATCAATACTTCGGCAAACACAGGCCGGAACATCAAGGAAAAGGGAAAACAATACTCGAGTATTCAATAGCCAATCCAGTACAACAACACTGAATGGGAAACTCCAAAGAAATAACTGGAAGAAAGACACAGTATCACACTTGCCCACCATCTTCATGCCGACCCGATACCTGCCTGTCCGCTCTCCTGGAACCTGAAATACATAAAAAGTATTTCCCCCATAAAGGGGTTAGCCGTCGAATAGCTAGTGCAAGTATATCAATATGAAACACAATACTCCTCGACAATAAAGTAAATGTAACCTTCAATTTATCAATTCAAGACTAGTATTCCGGAATAACTAAATCTCATAGCATCGCATCAATACATATATGAATACCGTGGAACCGCACCAGAGGCTACGGAACCCTCAGAGGACCCGTCGGTCCGTCCCGGAGTGGTTAATTCATATTATCCATGGAATCGCACCAGAGGCTACGAAACCCTCAGAGGACCCGTCGGTCCGTCCCGGAGTGGATATAAATAAGCATGCCATTAATATTTCTTACTTTCAAAGTCGAGAACGCACATTCGTAAATATATACTTGCCTTTGAGACATCGACAATTCGAACGGAGGAAAGGTATGAGATTGGTAGGTCCAAGAACGCGCTTCCGGTACCTAAACGATTTGCAAGGAATATGACAATTAATTATCCATACTCAATTACACGAAGAGACTCCCGAAACTCGTCTACGATTCAAGAAAATATACGGGTGAACAACTAAAGGTTGGGAAATCGCCCAAAACTCCCACAAGTCCGAAAACGGCACAATCCAACCCGTAAAATCGTAAGAAAACACTCATACGGTATAGATATATCAAAATCTCAAGGTTCTCAAGCTTCAATCGGATAAAACGGACGAATCTACGAAAACCCCCAAAATCCAACACAAAATTTAAAGTGTTCTTGAATAATCTTTCAATAATTCGATGAATACTCAAACATGTCCATAATCACGCATATATCACTTCATACACCATGATTTTATCATCCAAAACGTCAATACCCACACAAAAACGAGAAGTCAAGATGACGAAGAAATTACCTCTTGAATATCCAAGCTCTATGATCCGAGGAATACGCGCCAAATCGATTACCCAGGCTTCCCAACCGAATGAAAATGGTAGAAATCCAACACACAAGTGATAGATGTGAGAAAACTCCTCCCCTCAACTCTCTCTCTCGCAGGTGGAAGAAGGGAATGGAGGAAATGAGCTGAAATCTGGCTTAAAAAGCCGAATTATGCAGTTGACCGCATTGTGTGCAGCTCGGCCAGTGTGCCGCGGCACAGTCTAAAATTGCTCCCGTGTTTCGGCGGTGTGCCGCTCGGCTCAGTGTGTGCGGCACAGTACTGTCGGTTTTGGCTGAGGATGCAACACAAGTGTGCCGCGGCTCAGCCTAGGTGTGCCGCGGCATCGACTCGGCAGTGTGCCGCGGTACTGCCGGCATGTGCCGCGGCACCTGGTACAGTCCGCTCGGCCAGGCTTAGGAAATGTGTGTGCCGCGGCGCACACTCCTTGTGCCGCGGCTCACACCCCCTTTGGGTCCTAAAATGATGAAAAATGACCCGGGAAGAGAATAAAAGCAATAGGATTCAATGTCTGGGCAACAATAACACGAAATAGAAGTACGGAAACCCCAAAACGGTGGTTCCAAGCAATGATTAAAAGGGTTCGCCCAACAAATCACGATTCGAAGAACATGAAGAGGTTTGAAATGACATGACTTTCGATCGGGTATTACATTCTCCCCCTCTAAAAAGAAGTTTCGTCCCGAAACTTAAGAAATAAATAATTCGGGGTATTCCACCCGCATCTTCTCTTTCGTCTCCCAAGTCGCCTCTTCGACTCCATGCCTCGACCATTGCACTTTAACCAGTGGAATGGTCTTATGCCGAAGTTGTTTCTCACGGCGCTCAAGAATCTTCACGGGTTTCTCCTGAAAGGTAATATCCTCAGCTACGTCAATCTCACTGTAGTCGATAATGTGGCTCGGATCCGGTACGTACTTCCTCAACTGGGACACATGAAAAACACTATGGACGTGGCTCAAAGCTGGAGGCAACGCCAAGCGATAAGCTAAATCTCCAACTCTGTCCAAAATCTCGAAAGGTCCGTTATTCCTTGGGCTGAGTTTCCCCTTTTTCCCGAAGCGGAAAACTCCTCTGGTCGGCGATACTTTGAGCAAGACATGATCCCCCACTTCAAACTCCAAGGGTCGACGATGAGTATCAGCATAAGATTTCTGACGATTCTGGGCAGCCAGTAATCGGTCCCGGATAATAGAAATCTTTTCCTTAGTCTCCATCAACATATCCGGTTCCGTCCCAACTAGCTTAGAAGCCTCGTCCCAACAGAATGGCGACCTACATCGCCTACCATAGAGTGCCTCGAAGGGTTCCATTTTGATCGACGCATGCCAACTATTATTGTAAGCAAACTCGATCAATGGCAAGTGAAGCTCCCAATCATTACTCCAGTCTAAGGCACAAGCCCGCAACATATCTTCCAACGTCTGAATCGTCCTCTCTGTCTGACCGTCCGACTGAGGATGAAAGGAAGTGCTCAATCTCAACTCAGTACCCAGAGCCTGATGAACGGCCTGCCAAAAATGCGATACAAAACGGTCGTCTCGATCAGAAACAATGGTCTTGGGGGCACCCCGATCTCAGCGATAAAGGTTCGAGCCAGTCTATCCGGTCCCCAAGTATCCTTAATACCCAAGAAGTGTGCAGACTTGGTCAACCGATCGACAATCACCCAAATCATATTCATTCCGGCCCGAGTTCTCGGCATGCCAGTGATGAAGTCCATTGAGATGTCTTCCCACTTCCACTCGGGAATGGGAAGTGGTTTCAACAACCCCGCCGGTCGTTGATGTTCGATCTTGACTTGTTGACACTGTTGTTGCCCAAAATATTTATCCGAAGATTAATACTGCTGGAAGACGGACAACAAACAACAATTGCGGGAGCACTTCCGAGAGTAGATAAATAATACAAGATTTGCTGGGTTTGTTAGGCCCGGGCTTGAATGCTCTCGCGAGATGTTATTAATACAAATATTCATGGATATTAATGAGAGAAATCTAAATACAATGAGTGTAAAAAGACTCTGTTAATCCGGCTCTTGAGCGAAGCTTGGTGTTCTTCATCCCCGCCGATAATCTGCTCGAGGAGATAGGCCGGGGGAAGTAAGACCGAATGATAGCTGTTGCCAAGAGTTGGAGATTAGCCAAGTGCTTGATGTTTGCTTCTGTATAGTGTGAAATCCGAAGGGAGTTGAAGAAGTGTCCAAGTGCTGGGAGCCTCGTTTATATAGGGACAGCCGGGTCCTGTCCTTTTGCGGCCGATCGCCTGCCGGCCAATATTATAATCTGCCGATCGTCTGCCGGCCAATACTTTAATGGGGCGATCTCCTGGGCTGTCGGGCTAAAGTCCAAGGAAGATGCTGGCTGTCGGGCTAAAGTCCAAAGCGATGCATTTGGCGCCACGGTGGCGGTCAATAAGGAGCGAGCGTGTCGAGCGATCAACATGCGGCCTGCGCGGCTTTCGGCTTGTCGGCTGGTGGAGAGATTCTGCCAGGCTGTGGTCAATGGCCCGTGATTCGCGGATCTTGTCTCGGCCTTTGCACGTGGTGTCAGTCTTGAGGTTCGGCCCTCGCCGATTGGGTGGCCAACGGTGGAGATCGACATGAGGCGGTCGTCTCTAGCTGATCATCAGAGGTCGCCATCGGCCAGTGGATGAAGGTCGGCAATGGTCGGTCTCCAAGGGTAGGTCGGTAAGATGCCGAGAGAGGATCGCCCGCTTGTCGGTCGCCAGGAGTCGGTCGCTGAGTACCGAGAGGGGATCCTCCATTAGTAGATCGCCAGGGGTCGGTCGCCGAGTATCGAGAGATGATCGTCCATTAGTAGATCGCCAGGAGTCGGTCGCCGAGTATCGAGAGGCGATCGTATCTGAGATTGATCGCTCGATACCGGGACTTGTCCTGGGACCTTCGGTTGGTCGATGCAGCTTGTCCGCTGGGCTAAGACTCGGTCGCTTGGTCGCTGATCAGCAGGTCTGCCTTGGCCGCTCGGCAGTAAGTCGGTCGCCC
The DNA here is from genome assembly GCA_033398695.1 of Orobanche coerulescens. Lineage (NCBI taxonomy): Eukaryota > Viridiplantae > Streptophyta > Magnoliopsida > Lamiales > Orobanchaceae > Orobanche > Orobanche coerulescens. The sequence goes on along the minus strand of CM065815.1, from coordinate 109,637,337 downwards.
GTCCTCCTAGGCGATCGCCGGTCGGAAGGTGTTAATTCTTGACACAACAATTGCCCCCCAGCTTGCTCCTATGTTTAAGACATGGGGCGAGGTGGTTCTTGCTGGTGATCGTGTCTGGATGAGGACGGGCGATCTGAGCTGACTTAGGACTCGGACTTGGGCTATCATGGTCGATTGGCTAGCTATCTTTCGGCCTTGTACCTGCAAAAACAACATTGGCCGATCCCCCATGGAAACTTTGGTGGTTTCGCTTGTTTGAGGAATCGTGCACAGTCGTGGAGATCGATGGACCGACTCCATGACCGTGTCTTGGTGCGCGAAGACAATGAGTGTCTCGTGACTCACTTTATTATGAGGGTCCTCTATTAGGCTGCGCCTCGCCTCGTATTTAAACGAAGGGCGTGCGTTCTCGGTCTAGATGAGTCCTTGCGCGGGGCAGCGTCGGATGAATCAACTCCACGCCCGCGGCTTGTTAGCTCTGCTTCCACCTCGGCCAGCCATGGAGATGGCCGACCTCGACGGTGTACGTTGAGACGGGGTTGTGGCATGGGTCCACTGATTAATGTTGGAGAGCCCTCAGACTACGCCGGCCTCGTATTTAAACGAAGGGCGGGCGATCTCGGCCGAAAGGGACCTTGCATGGCCGCGGCCGGTTCCATCGACGCCAGACCATGGCTTTATGATGTGCGGTGGAGGCGATCTTATGCCTTAGTCCGTCATGTTATATCTTTGGGTGTAGATGGCGATCGTGTCCCGGGTTCTTGATGATGTTGCGATGCAGGCGGAAGGCGCGATCGTCGCTCGGCGGCCGATCGCTTTATTCGTAGGTCGATATTGGCGATCGGGCGCGGCTAGTCCCTCACTTAAAATGGATCAGTAGGCGGGATCGAGTCCTCGGCTCTGTGGGTAGTAGCGATCGGGTGGGAGGCGGAGGTCGTCAGACGGCGCCGTCGATCTACTCCCGTGCTAAGAAGAAGCCTTTGCACAGACAGAAATCTGCGGCTCTAGCCGGAAGGCTGCGTAGGTCGTCGGTAGGGTCTTCGTGAGATGCCTGAACATAGGCGAGAAGCCCTGAAAACCTCCTAGGACCGCGTAGAGGGCGGTCTCATCGCTTACGGGCTCGCCGTTGAGGATGATCACGTCTACCCGGTCGATGTAGTCCGAGTCGGACTCCTCTTCCCCTTGCCTGATCCGCCACATGCGATGGGGACCTTCTGGCCGAGCGGCCCTGGTGGCGAAGTATTCTGTGAAGACGTGCGCTAGCTCGTTAAAGGAGCCAATGGACCGAGGTGGCAATGAGGTGTACCACCGGTGGGCGAGGTCGTCCAGCGTCAGAGGGAACATTCGGCACCGGGTCGCGTCTGATGCCCCACACCCGGTCATGTAGATGTTGAACTTGTGCAGGTGTGTTTGGGGGTCCGATCGCCCCTGGTACACGGGCGTTTGAGGAGGAACGATCTTGTGCTGCACGGGGGCGAGCTCGATGTCGATCGCGAGCGGCTCGCTTGGCTCGGCGATCGTCTTCATGGCGCCTGCCCCGGACTGCAGGAGCGCCTTCACGTCGTCGATCTGACGTTGCATCGCGGCAATCGCCGCGGCTCGGCTGCTTGCGGATCGGCTTTGGGAGCGGGGACCGAGGCGATCGAGTACCGACCTCCGGACCCCGCTGCTGCCGACCTCGGGAATCTGGCGAGCGGGAGCCAGGCGGCTGGATCGCCTTGTGGGAGCCGGGTAGGCCGAGCTCCTGGTGACGGACACAAACTCCGTCGTCTCGTAGGCCGAGGCCGGACGCCCGGCCGCTGTGTCGGGTCGGCGCCGTGCGATCGAAGACGAGGTGCCCATTGGCGCGGCGCCTCTTCTGCGGGCACGGAGCCTCACAGCGATCGCTCGGCCAGTGACGCCTTGAGCTTCAGCTTGGACTTCCGGCGGGAGACCGAGGGGGCGGCAGCTGGAGGCGCGTCGAGAGCACTCCGTCGCTCTTGAAGGGCGGCTATAGCCTCTTCGATCATTCGTTGGTTGGGCCCGATCGAGCGAGAGGCTCGGGCCGCCATCCGGGACGAGTCGCGCTTGACGGCGGCGGGCGCCTTCCACCATCGGGCTGCGGCTCGGGCCCAGGGACGGAGCAGGGTGCAGGCCGGTCGGCGGCTTTCTTCGACGGAGGCGGAAGACATGTTTTACGAAGGATTTCTTTGAAGTGCGTAAGTGTCACTTCAAGTATCTCCCAGAAACAGTGAGTGTTCTTCGGGACGGTAGGTATAAAAATTCGAGGGTTGGATGCCCTCCTTCTAGCGCCAATTGTTGTTGCCCAAAATATTTATCCGAAGATTAATACTGCTGGAAGACGGACAACAAACAACAATTGCTGGAGCACTTCCGAGAGTAGATAAATAATACAAGATTTGCCTGGTTTGTTAGGCCCGGGCTTGAATGCTCTCGCGAGATGTTATTAATACAAATATTCGTAGATACAAGTATTAATGAGAGAAATCTAAATACAATGAGTGTAAAAAGACTCTGTTAATCCGGCTCTTGAGCGAAGCTTGGTGTTCTTCGTCCCCGCCGATAATCTGCTCGAGGAGATAGGCCGGGAGAAGTAAGACCGAATGATAGCTGTTGCCAAGAGTTGGAGATTAGCCAAGTGCTTGATGTTTGCTTCTGTATAGTGTGAAATCCGAAGGGAGTTGAAGAAGTGTCCAAGTGCTGGGAGCCTCGTTTATATAGGGACAGCCGGGTCCTGTCCTTTTGCGGCCGATCGCCTGCCGGCCAATATTATAATTTGCCGATCGTCTTCCGGCCAATAGTTTAATGGGGCGATCTCCTGGGCTGTCGGGCTAAAGTCCAAGGAAGATGCTGGCTGTCGGGCTAAAGTCCAAAGCAGTGGCTGGCGCCAGCTGGGCGGTCCAATAAGGAGCCAGAACGTGTCCGGAGCCAGTCAACATGCGGCCCTACTGACAGCTTTCGGCGGCTTGTCGGCTGGTGGAGAGATTCTGCCAGGCTGTGGTCAATGGCCCGTGATTCGCGGATCTTGTCTCGGCCTTTGCACGTGGTGTCAGTCTTGAGGTTCGGCCCTCGCCGATTGGATGGCCAACGGTGGAGATCGACATGAGGCGGTCGTCTCTAGCTGATCATCAGAGGTCGCCATTGGCCAGTGGATGAAGGTCGGCAATGGTCGGTCTCCAAGGGTAGGTCGGTAAGATGCCGAGAGAGGATCGCCCGCTTGTCGGTCGCCAGGAGTCGGTCGCTGAGTACCGAGAGGGGATCGTCCATTAGTAGATCGCCAGGGGTCGGTCGCCGAGTATCGAGAGATGATCGTCCATTAGTAGATCGCCAGGAGTCGGTCGCCAAGTATCGAGAGGCGATCGTATCTGAGGTTGATCGCTCGATACCGGGACTTGTCCTGGGACCTTTGGTTGGTCGATGCAGCTTGTCCGCTGGGCTAAGACTCGGTCGCTTGGTCGCTGATCGGGAGGTCTGCCTTGGCCGCTCGGCAGTAAGTCGGTCGCCCGTCCTCCTAGGCGATCGCCGGTCGGAAGGTGTTAATTCTTGACACAACAGACACGTCAAGCATCGTAGTACAAACTCCGTAACATCCTTCTTCATGTTATTCCACCGAAAATTGCGCTTCAAATCTTTGTACATCTTACTCGTTCCGGGGTAGATTGAGTAAGGCGTAGCATGAGCTTCTCGGAGAATCCTCTGTCTCAACTCCAAATCGTTCGGGACACAAAGCCTGCCCTGAAATCTCAGAATACTATCCTCGTGAACCATAAAGCCAGGAGCTTTTCCTTTAATTACATCTTCCTTCAGTTGAGAAATCATCGGGTCACTCCACTGCTTCCCTTTGATGTCATCAACTAAAGACGAAGTAATTTCGAGAGTACACAACTGTCCCTGTACTCGTTGAAGTCAAACTTCTATCCCTTGCTCAATTAAGTCCTGACGAATTTTCATCTGAGATGTAAGAACCTCGAGCATTTGAAGAGACGCCGACTTGCGGCTCAAAGCATCCGCAACGACATTGGCTTTCCCGGGGTGGTAAAGAATTTCCAAATCATAATCCTTTATCAACTCTAACCAACGTCTCTGTCTCATATTCAGTTCCTTCTGACTGAAAATATATTTCAGGCTCTTGTGATCTGTATAAATCCGGCACGGTGAACCATACAAATAATGCCGCCAAATCTTGAGTGCGAAGACAATTGCGGCCAACTCTAAATCGTGAGTAGGATAATTCATCTCATAAGGCTTTAATTGTCGAGACGCAAAAGCTATCGTCTTATCATGATGCATAAGCACACAGCCTAGGCCTTGACCCGAAGCGTCACTATAAACTGCAAAGCCCTCGCTACCATGTGGTAAGGTTAAAATCGGCGCTGAAGTCAAACGTACCTTCAGTTCATCGAAGCTCTGTTGTCTCTCATCCGTCCAAACAAACTTTTCGGTCTTCTGGAGTAATTTCGTAAGCGGCCGAGCGAGTTTCGAGAACCCCTCGACAAACCGACGGTAATACCCAGCAAGGCCCAAAAAGCTACGAACTTCCTTAACATTTTTAGGCGGTGCCCAATCTAGCACTGCCTCTATCTTCTGCGGGTCTACACGAACTCCTTCGGCCGAAATCACATGGCCTAGAAACATAACCTCTTCCAACCAAAACTCACATTTCGAGAATTTCGCATAGAGATGCTCGGTTCTCAAAATGTCTAATATCAAACGCAAGTGTCGGGCATGTTCCTCCTTATCTCGAGAATAGATCAAGATGTCGTCAATAAAGACGACCACACACCTGTCGAGGTACTCGATGAATATTTTATTCATTAACTGCATGAAAACTGCCGGCGCATTAGTCAACCTAGAAGGCATAACTACAAATTCATAATGCCCATATCTCGTCCGATACGCCGTCTTCGGAACGTCGGACTCCCTCACCCTGAGTTGATAATACCCGGATCTTAAATCAATCTTCGAGAAAACCGCAGCTCCTTGCAATTGATCAAATAAATCGTCTATACGAGGTAGAGGGTACTTGTTCTTGATGGTTACTTTGTTCAGCTCGCGGTAGTCGATGCACAAACGTAGTGAACCATCCTTCTTCCTCACGAAAAGAACAGGCGCGCCCCAAGGCGAAGCGCTCGGTCTGATGTACCCTTTTTCCAGAAGTTCTCCCAATTGATTCTTCAATTCTTGCATCTCGGAAGGTGCCATCCGGTAAGGTGCTTTAGAAATCGGAGCCGCATCTGGCTCCAAGTCCACGGTAAATTCTATCTCTCGATCTGGCGGTAATCCCGGGAGGTCATCCGGAAAAACATCGGGGTACTCACTAACAACCGGAATCGAAGAGAAATCGATTTCATTTCCTTCCGTTTTCAAGGCATAACACCAATAGCCCGCACAACCTTTATTCAAAAGTTTTACGGCCTTCATGGCACTGATAAGTAACTTGGATGGTCCCGACTTACGCCCCAAAAATGAGTACTCAGATCCGTCTTTAGTCATCATGGTGATAACCTTGGTACGGTAGTTCATAATTGCTTGATGACTATCAAGCCAATCCTCGCCGAGGATCACGTCCTCGCCTTCCATATCAACTATAATTAAATTCGATAACCAATCCATACCGGATATAATCACCGGAAAATCTCTAATCTCCCGATTCCCCACAATTCTATCCCCACTAGGCAGTCTCACGATGAAGGGATCGCAAGCAGTCAGACAAGTTATATTCAAACGGCGTACACACTCCAAAGAAATAAAAGAATGTGTAGCACCCGAATCAAAAGTACACTGATTGGATGAGATAGGATATGAATGGTACACAAGCCACCGCCGTCGGGTTCGTCTGCTCGACGCATCTCATAAACTCGTGGTTGCACCGAACCGACGCTAGAGTTTCTCCAAAGATTCTCGACTCGTCCCCGGCCCCTGCCGAAATTTTGCTGAGGTTGACCAGCTGGGGCAGAAGCCCGAGTGTCCAATGTCTGATTCGGCTCGGAACAATAAGCCGCTCTATGTCCCATCTGTCCGCACGTGTGACACTTCAATGGTGGAAAGTGGCATTCCAAATTAATGTGGCCTGAACGGCCACAATTATAGCAAGTCACCGCGCGATTGGTGGTACCCGAAGTAGGACGGTAACCCCTCTTTCCTTTATTAGAACGTGACGACTGTCCGACAGAACGGTTAGTTGTCTGTGACTTCTGAAAGTTGCCACTCTTAGAGTTAGAAAAATTCCCCGCTACTTTCTGCTTCTTCGATTCTTCCACGGTATCGTTGTCGGGGCTCAACATATCATGGGCTAAAGCTCTGTCCTGATACTCTTTCAGTGTGGTACAAGCAAATCCGGCCATGTACCGCCGTAAGTCCAAATTCATCCGCATATCAAAATAACGGATCTTATCACGCTCGTTACGCACTTGATCCTTCACATGGATCAATTGTTGGTTGTACTCCACGATCGCCTGCGAAACGGGAATATCTTGTGGTTTAGCCTCGAAGAAGGCTCGGATTCGGCTCTCTGCACGCCAAGGACAAAACTCGGCCTCCAAGAGCTCCTTAAATTCATCCCACGAGGCAATACGATCCTCCGCTTGATGACCTTCCACCAAGTAGCGGCCTCCTTAGTGAGGAAATACCGAGCAATCGGTACTTTCCTCACCTCGGCAATCAACTGCCTCGAAAATCTTCTCCAATTCTGCTAGCCAATCTTCCCAGCCTAACGGGTCTGTGGCACCGCCAAACTGTGGAGGGTGCATACGGATTACATTCTGAAGCAAGGCATCCGCGTTTGGGTTCGGGTTATTCAGCTGAACCGTTTGGGCCAAAATAGTCATTTGAGTAGCCAATTGTTGAAGTGCATTCGCCACTCCAACGTCCGCGTTGTTCCTCGACCGTCTCGATCGTCGTGGCCGACTCTCGGTGTCGGGATGCACCGAGTTCGACAAGCGGGGTTGGTCGACCCGCAATCAATCGATGGAAACGGCCGCGCCACGACCCCTTCCTCGTCCACGGCCACGACCAAGGCCACGGCCCCTACCAGCTGACATACTGAAGAACACACAAGGTACGTAAGTACAATTCAAATGCACATCATTAAGGTGATCGATTCTCAAGAATATCCATAGAAGAAGCATAACGAATAAGGAAACATCAGAAGAGTAAGAGGTCTTACAAGTACCGGTCGCACTGTGATGATGGCAGAGTAGTGATACTGTGGACAATTGACGACTCATTCGACCCAAAAGACCGACAGCCTAGGTATCCATAGACCTAAGCTCTGATACCATATTCTGTAACACCCCCAAGTTATTCAGGGAATATTACAGCGCCGTAAGCCCCGCCGTGGGACCCAAAAGGCTAAACAGATGCGGAACTATAAATTTTGACCGAGGAGGTCTACATACAATGGAATTAAGAACAATACAAAGGTATTCAAAACATAACCAATGTATTCACAAACATCACAACTCGAATCAATACTTCGGCAAACACAGGCCGGAACATCAAGGAAAAGGGAAAACAATACTCGAGTATTCAATAGCCAATCCAGTACAACAACACTGAATGGGAAACTCCAAAGAAATAACTGGAAGAAAGACACAGTATCACACTTGCCCACCATCTTCATGCCGACCCGATACCTGCCTGTCCGCTATCCTGGAACCTGAAATACATAAAAAGTATTTCCCCCATAAAGGGGTTAGCCGTCGAATAGCTAGTGCAAGTATATCAATATGAAACACAATACTCCTCGACAATAAAGTAAATGTAACCTTCAATTTATCAATTCAAGACTAGTATTCCGGAATAACTAAATCTCATAGCATCGCATCAATACATATATGAATACCGTGGAACCGCACCAGAGGCTACGGAACCCTCAGAGGACCCGTCGGTCCGTCCCGGAGTGGTTAATTCATATTATCCATGGAATCGCACCAGAGGCTACGAAACCCTCAGAGGACCCGTCGGTCCATCCCGGAGTGGATATAAATAAGCATGCCATTAATATTTCTTACTTTCAAAGTCGAGAACGCACATTCGTAAATATATACTTGCCTTTGAGACATCGACAATTCGAACGGAGGAAAGGTATGAGTTTGGTAGGTCCAAGAACGCGCTTCCACCTAAACGATTCGCAAGGAATATGACAATTAATTATCCATACTCAATTACACGAAGAGACTCCCGAAACTCGTCTACGATTCAAGAAAATATACGGGTGAACAACTAAAGGTTGGGAAATCGCCCAAAACTCCCACAAGTCCGAAAACGGCACAATACAACCCGTAAAATCGTAAGAAAACACTCATACGGTATAGATATATCAAAATCTCAAGGTTCTCAAGCTTCAATCGGATAAAACGGACGAATCTACGAAAACCCCCAAAATCCAACACAAAATTCAAAGTGTTCTTGAATAATCTTTCAATAATTCGATGAATACTCAAACATGTCCATAATCACGCATATATCACTTCATACACCATGATTTTATCATCCAAAACGTCAATACCCACACAAAAACGAGAAGTCAAGATGACGAAGAAATTACCTCTTGAATATCCAAGCTCTATGATCCGAGGAATACGCGCCAAATCGATTACCCAGGCTTCCCAACCGAATGAAAATGGTAGAAATCCAACACACAAGTGATAGATGTGAGAAAACTTCTCCCCTAAACTCTCTCTCTCGCAGGTGGAAGAAGGGAATGGAGGAAATGAGCTGAAATCGCTTAAAAGCCGAATTATGCATTGACCGCATTGTGTGCCGCGGCTCGGCCAGTGTGCCGCGGCACAGTCTAAAAATTGCTCCTGTGTTTCGGCAGGTGCCGCGGCTCACTGTGTGTTCCGCGGCACAGGTCTGATCGGTTTTGGCCGAGGATGCAACACAAGTGTGCCGCGGCTCACCTAGGTGTGCCGCGGCATCGACTCGGCAGCCGCGTATCACTGGCATGTGCCGCGGCACTGCATACCCGCTCGGCCAGGCTTAGGAAATGTGTGTGCCGCGGCGCACACTCCTTGTGCCGCGGCTCACACCCCCTTTGGGTCCTAAAATGATGAAAAATGACCCGGGAAGAGAATAAAAGTAATAGGATTCAATGTCTGGGCAACAATAACACGAAATAGAAGTACGGAAACCCCAAAACGGTGGTTCCAAGCAATGATTACAAGGGTTCGCCCAACAAATCACGATTCGAAGAACATGAAGAGGTTTGAAATGACATGACTTTCGACCGGGTATTACAGATAAATCATAATGTATATGATTTTAAGGATGTCTAGTGGAAATGGGAACGTGAATTATAATTTGGTCTATTGCATGAGAAGTTGGATATCAAGGTTAGTTATCGTGTCGATGTTGAACTCGGGATGGTGGTTTGGTATTAGTTATGGACTGTACTTCATTTTGGATTGTCGGATAAACCGTGTATTGTTCAGGGATGTTGGTCGTGGAAAGGTTGGCGTCTTCAGCTTGAGGTAAATTAATATTGTTAGATTATGATAATCATCATGTTGCATTATTGCATGTGTGTCTTGATATTTCATGCGGTGAGTGTGCACCATTGTTTGTTATGTTTTGTAATGTGCTCTTCCTGTGAGCAGTGATCTGTTGGGCCGATGTGTTAGGGGATAAGACCTATATGGCACCTATGTTCCGGGGTATTCCTGTGTGGATACTTTCGTGACCCTTGCTTGCGACCTTGGGGTATTTTGTGATTGCATGAACTGTGTTAGGGGATAAGACCTATATGGCACCTATGTTCCGGGGTATTCCTGTGAGATGCTTCCGTGACCCTTGGCTGCTGCCTTGGGGTTTATGTGTTAATATTATATGCATTGTCGAGCATGATGTGGACTGTTGTCTGATGGAAATACGACATTGTGTTCGTGTCGGTCTTCCATGATCGAGTTACTGTTGCTCTTTTGGGAAGTCTTTTGATCCTTGATAGATATGCGTTTCTTCGAGATTTGTTGCCATGTTGTATCGTGACGTCTATCTTGAGTCTTATTGATTGGTCGTTCACAGTCCATGTATAATTGGACCTGTTAAATATTCGGGTTGTCCTTGAAATCCCGTATATATATGATTTGTATATGGTTGATGATTTTATTCTCTCGTGTATCTGTCCCCGTTGATCCTTTTCTGATCTCGTTTGGAGTTACCTTACGATGGTCAACTCATTGATATCGATCCTTTATAAATCTCGTTTGGAATTCACCATGGCATTGGTAATCTCGTTCGTTATTGATCCTTATTGATTCCGTTTGGGAGTTGTCTCACGTTGGTATTCTTGGTTATTAGTCCTTGATTGATGTTATTGGAGTTTACCGTGTCGTCGGTATTCTCGGTTGTTGATTCCTCATTGCTCTGTTGAAATTTACCGTATCGTTGGTATTCCCGGTTGTTGGTCCTTATTGATCTTTCTAGAGTTTACTGTGTCGTCAGTATTCTCAGTTGTTGACCCTTTATTGATCTTATTGGCGTTTATCGTACCGTTGGTATTTCTGGTTGTCGACTCTTTTGATCTTGCTATTGATTCTTCATTAATCCTTACCGTGTCATCGGTATTCTCGGTTATTGACTCTTCATTGATCCTTACCGTGTCGTCGGTATTCTCGATTATTGATTCTTCGTTGATCCTTACTGTGTCGTCGGTATTCTCGGTTGTCGACCTTTTATTGACCTTGTTGGGATTTGCCGTATTGCCGGTATTCCCGGTTATTGATTCTTCATTGATCTTGTTGGAGTTACCACATCATGGTACTCTCGTTCGTGGTTGATTCCTTTGTCGATCTTGTGTGGAACTATCATGTCATTGATATTTCTGGTGTGATGCATTGATTGTTATCATTATTGATTGTGTGAGCATTCATGCTTTGTATTGATATCCGGGACTTGCCATTGTTTCGGGACAGTTGATTTGCAGATGTATCATGTGATATCAGTTCCTATCAGTATTGGGTTCCGATTGTGCGACCCAGCCGACAGAATCGAACTTGACCAGATTATTCTATACTCGAGATATGTTTATGATTAGAAATCTCGGTAGTGTTTCGGATACAGTACAGGTGATTACTTTTGAATTCCTTCATTACTTAAGGACACGAGGCGTGGGTTATGGTAAGAATTGATTGTTATGGTTGTGACAGGTTGGTAAGGTTACTTCGGTGAGATCATATTGGAATTATTCTTACCTTGTAATTACATTGATATGTATTGTTTTTGTGATGTGATCGTTATCATTGTTGAGTATTATGGCTGACCCCGTCGTGGGCTTTATCTTTTAGGTACTCGGAGTTCGAGCTAGTAGCGGTCGTGAAGGGATGAGCTTTCCGGTGATACTGGCTATGGCGTGATTTTTGGGATTATGTATTCTTTTCTGGTCTTCTAATTCCGCTGCAAATGTAATTAATTGTGTTTTTATCCGCTGCGTGTGTATATTTAAAATGGCTTTCGGTATTCTTTGAACTGTGTTTTTATTCGCTGCGTGTGTGTGTACTTTCAAAGGGCTTTTTGACATTTTTAAACGTGTGCGAAAATGATTTTAGCCTTGTGGGTTCCAATATGGGGCCCACGGCGCTGTAATATTCCCGGTCGGTTTTGGGGGTGTTACATTGGAACTAATCAAAGATTACGATATCGAGATCCTTTACCACCCGGGCAAGGCGAACGTTGTCGCCGACGCCTTGAGTCGTAAGTCCGTCCAAGAGCAGATGCTTGCTCGTTTAACAGTTCAGAAGGAGCTTCAGCAGGAACTCCTTAGACCCGAGATCGAGGTCTGGCTTCAGCGAGTTCAGGGACAGCATTGTATGTTAGAGATTTCATCGTCACTTGAGGAGGCAATCAGAGAGAAGCAGGTTTCAGACCCATCATTGTTGCGCATCCGTGAGGATGTGGCTCAGGGGAAAGCCCCTGGATTCGTGGTCCACGAGAATGGACTTTTGAGATTTAAGAATCGGTTGTGCGTACCGGCAGATGACGAGTTGAGAAACTCGATTTTGAGAGAAGCTCATGCTACCCCTTATTTTGTTTATCCGGGGTCTAGCAAGATGTATAAGGACTTGAAACAAAATTACTGGTGGAGTAATATGAAGCGAGAATTCGCAGAATTTGTTTCGAGATGCTTAACCTGTCAACAAGTTAAGATTGAACATCGCATCGCGGGTATGTCAAAACCTCTCCTATTCCGTAATGGAAGTGGGAAGACATTTATATGGATTTCATCACGAGTTTGCCGACGAGTCGTCGTGGCATGAATACGATCTGGGTAATTGTGGACCGCTTAACTAAATCGGCTCATTTCCTTGAGATTAAGGATACGTGGGGTCCCGAGAGACTTGCCCAGTTGTTTATCAAAGAGATAGTGAGACTGCACGGTACTCCTAAAAGTATCGTTTCCGATCGTGACGGACGGTTTGTGTCGCATTTTTGGAAATCGATTCATCGTGCTATGGGAACTCGGCTTAATCTCGCACCGCCTTTCATCCTCAGTCCGACGGACAGTCAGAGAGGACTATTCAGACATTAGAGGACATGTTGAGGGCATGCGTCCTCGATTGGAAAGACGATTGGGAAGCACAGCTACCATTGATCGAGTTCACGTATAATAATAGTTGGCATTCTTCGATTAAGATGGCACCTTACGAGGCCTTGTACGGTCGTCGTTGTCGATCTCCTTTGTGTTGGGATGACTTATCAGAATCAATCGGCACCGAGCCCGATATGCTTATAGCCGCCCGTGAGAAGGTAGCTTTGATCAGGACTCGTTTGTTGACCGCTCAGAGTCGACAGAAATCTTATGCAGACAATCGTCGTCGACCACTAGAGTTCGAGACGGGTGACCACGTTTTGGTCAAAGTATCCCCGAGTCGAGGTATCTTCCGTTTCGGGAAGAGGGGGAAGTTGGGTCCGAGATTCATTGGACCGTATGAGATTTTGGATCGAGTAGGCGAGTTAGCTTACCGACTGGATCTACCTCCGGCGTTGAGCCGAATTCATAATGTGTTTCATGTCTCACAGTTGCGGAAGTATATTGCCGACCCGAGTCACATACTTCAGTTCGACGAAATTGAGATCGCCGATGATCATTCATATGAGGAGCATCCTATACGAGTTTTAGAGCGGCGAATCAAACAGTTGAGGAATAAGACGATTCCTTTGGTGAAAATTCAGTGGTCTAAACACGGAATCGAAGAGGCTACTTGGGAAACCGAGGATAGTATGCGGGAGAGTTATCCTGAGTTGTTTGGCCATTAGTTTCGGGGACAAAACTCTTTTAAGGGGGGGTGTATGTAATACCAGGTTGTAATTCAGTTATTATCATTCAGTATTTATCATTTAGTAATTGTCACTCAGTAATTTCACTCATTAATGATCATTTGTCACTCATATTCAATCATGGTATTCATCGTTCAGAGTAATTGTATCGTGTATCAATCGTCATCCATCATCAATCTGATTGGAGTTTCGTGCCGTGTTTGTCGTCATTGTCGTTTTCATTGTGGGCTGTGCGTGAGGAGTAGCGCATGCTACGTACTCTTTCTAGCGCGCGCTAATTGAGTACAGGTAGCGCACGCTACCACTCAGCATTAGCGCACGCTAATGTTACCTTGGCTGCAGTCCAGAAAGTACTGGACTGCAGGTGAGTTATTAGTAGCGCACGCTACGAGTGGTAAGTAGCGCGCGCTAGTGGGTTGTAGTAGCGCACGCTAATGATTGCTGTAGCGCGCGCTAAGGACGGATCAGGTTGAGTCCAGTAGCTACTGGACTGCACTGGATTAATTCATAACGCACGCTATGAGTTGTTTTTAGCGTACGCAATCGATATTATAGCGCATGCTAAATATTGGTTGTAGCGCACGCTACCGAGGTCAGATCAGAGGACAGACGGTTTCTGGATTCCAGTAATGGGCATCAAATAATTCGTTAGCACACGCTAACTGTGGGTATTAACGCACGCTAATGGTATGGTTGTAGCACACACTACAAAAGGTACGTAACGCACGCTACCGTTTTCGGACAGTGGGTACTGGACTACCCAAAATACCCGTTAGCGCACGCTACGCACAAGGGCTAGCGCACGCTAACCTGGAATGACTATATATTGGACAGTTAGCCCGAGTTCGTCATTTTATCATTCTTTCTCATTCCCTCATCGGTTTTGGGCGATTTCGGGCGTTTTGGAGAATATCCTTCGAGGTGTAATCATCAATCATCATCTTCAAGCTCATCATTCGGATTGATCATCACTTCATCACCTCCTTAACATCAAATCAAAGGTATTAATCTCTCGGATATAGAATCTCGGATTTTTGGGTTTTCCTTCCGATTTTCTTCGTGTAAGCTTGGATTATTGTTGGAATATGTTAGATATGGATTATCTATCTTGGATAAATATATTCCTACGGATTAAATGGTTATTTTGGGGATTTATATCAAGAACCCTTGGGGTTGACTTCGGTTAATTTGGGGATTTCCGATTGACGTTGTTGTAATCTTGAATTGTGGATTCCTATGGGATTATTGATATCATTGAAAGTGTTTTGATGGTTTGAAATACTCATCTTGGAGTTGGGTTCGATATATTCGAGTTAGGATATTGTTGTATCGACGTTGAGTCGGTTATGATCGTATTTGATTCGCTTAATGATCGAAATATTGGTAATTATGTTATTCTAGGTTGTTTCGAGTGACCGACATTTCATTTAGGACATTGTTCATGGACGGACATTCTTCACCGGTGTTGTGTAAGTTAATTCTTACTCAGTTAAAAGGATATTCATTCCTTTCGTTGTTGTTCATTCATAATCATAATTCATTCATAAAGTACTAACCGTATCGAAACTTGTAATTGTCACTTCATTACTTCATCCACGACGACGGTTCCAAATATTTCATTGAGCTATCATTCATTTCACTGTCATTTCATATCGGTGAGTCATTATTGATTTTGATGTCACTTTTGTTATATAGTGGCATTCCGGGTCGCACTGGCGTGCCGGTTGGTATGTGTAGGATTTTCATGTCGGGCACATTTAAGTCGTGTGTTGGTTGGTGGCCTCACATTGGACTGTGCACACGAGTTGATGACTTCGTGAGACTGATTAGGTACAAGACCACACGTGTATTCGATCGATACTCGTTAGTGGCTTGTGCACGGACACATTTCCATCCCGGACGTAGTGTGGCGCCATTCCTTTGAGCCATACCGTTGGTTGATTCATATAGCATGTTTGATTGCGTATGTTTCGACAGGATAATTAATAACTTCAGATATATCATGATTGTGTATTTTCAACCCTTGAGGATTGTTGTTCTGTGTAACTGACCCCGTTGGGGGATATTGTTTTTCAGGTCATGGCAAGGCTAAAGCACGGGGAGAGCACGGTGACGGCGAGGAGTCCCAGTGATACTAGTAGGGGGGCCCCAGTCTTTTCAGTCATTTATTCAGTCATTTATGTTTCCTTCATTTATTCCGCTGCAGACATTCCGTTTGAATACTCATCTCATTCAGTGTTGTGTATTTTATCTTCATATAAAATATACATGTATTCTGTATTATCCTGGGTGTGTTGTATGAAACTCCTCATCGGAGTAATTAATCGCGTAATGTGGTTCGGTACTACATTTACCCTGCGTAATTCACTCATTTTCATTCGCCTGGTGGGTCCCAGTCGGGGGTCCACGGCACTGTAATATCCGCCTAGTTTGGGGGTGTTACACAGTCTACTATCTTGACCCCATGAGACATAGTCCGGATGAAACTATGAAACAAATAGTGAACCAGTTAAGTGTTTTACTTGGTTTATGTTTCATGTTCTTTTACTTTCATTTTTGCATTTCTTTACCAATTGTTTAAATTCTTCTTTGCAGGGAGATTAGAATATATCAATCTTTGAAGTGTGACAGAAATATTAATGTGCAGTGGGTGTCTGTGAAGGTAAAAATGGCGAAATTGAAATATGTTGAGTACAAATTTTAAACAAAAGCGAATATTCAGCATTTACATTACTTAATTGATCTTCTTTTTTAGTGTCCAAAGCAACGTAGCTTTTTTGAATGTGGCTACTACGTGATTAAATATATCGAAGATATCGTTAAGGATGTGAACATTCTAAAAAATGATGTAAGTATCAAAATTTTTAGTGTTGTTAAATTTCTAAGCAGTGTTATCATGACGTCGCCTTGGCGGTCCAGCCAACCCGCCTGGAGGCTTCGCCTCACCTGAAATGAAGCAAGGCGGGCAAGTTGCCAATTAGGCGCCGTCCATTAGTGTTAGGCGGGCGCCTGGACAACCGAAAATATGGTCTGCTTCATTATTTAGTTTTTATTATGTTTACAAATGCGAAAATATGGTCTGCTTCATTATTTAGTTTTTATTAAGTTTATAAATGCGAAAATCTGGTCTGCTTGTTCAATCTCATTAAGTTTACAAATGCTTCAATATTTTGTTGACACTCTTATTTTTGTAAATTTGAAATGTCAGTTCAAGGGAATCGATAACTATAGCATGAAAGATCTTTCGGAACTACGTGATCGATGGGATACATATGTTGCCAAGTTAATTACAGCTTACGATCGTGAGGTAATTTTAATATGAGTCATTTATATACAAAATTCTTCTGAATATCTATGGAACATTAGTTAGATATAGTATGTTAATTGATTCTTTACACTTGTACAGGAGGAAAAAAATTGAAGTTGTTGAGCATGTAGGTGTGGTGGGACAGATTGATGTTGCTGATGGTTATCATTGTGTTTTGCATTGTATGCTTAAAATCCATTGTTTTTGTGTTGATGGAGATTGTTGAGCTGGAGAAATTGTTTTTTGTGAGGTCTGGTAGCACATTCGCTGCGAAACTTGGTTGATTAAGTGTTTTGTTAGTCGTTAAGTTGAATGCTCGATTAGTATACTTGATTGAGGTGTTCTGTTGGTATAGTTCAGAATTTTCCATACTTGATTGAGGTGATTTGTTGGTAGTTTAGTATTATGATTGTATTTTGATGGCTCTCGATGCTTGGTTTTATATTCTGCTGCTTTTTTTAAGTGTACTGCATTTGGGATGTTTTATAAGTGAATTGTCTGTTTGAAAATTTCAATTTATGGTATTTTTTCATGTAATTAAACAAAATAATATTCATAAAAATAGAATTGAGATAAAAATAATTATTTTTTCACAAATCTGAGCATATACTGACACTAAAATAGTGTCAATAATTATCTTTACTAACACTTTATAATAGTGTCAGTAATGCTAAAGCCAGAACATACTGACACTAATGTTTAGTATTAGTAAAAAATTAGTTACTGACACTATTTTAGTGTCAGTATTTATTAACGCTTGTATTACTGACACTAAAAATTAGTGTCGGTATTTTCTGGCTTTAGCATTACTGACACTATTATAAAATGTCACTAAAATTAATTACTGACACTATTTTAGTGTTAGTAAAGGCGATATTTGTACTAGTGGTTAAATCTTTCTTATCGATCCAAGAATGGTGGTAGATGATGAAAGATTGCACAAAATCGCCTCAAAGTCATCTCTCATGTGCTCTCATTGGTTCTTAGGGTAAGAAATGATAAATGAGCAGAAAAAAGTTGTTGTCCGGTATATATACCAGTAAAATTAGCGCGCACTAGTCCTCCTCCTTAGCATGCGCTAATGGGTCAGAAATTCAGCAAGTTCTGCCTATCAGTGCAGTTAGCATGCGCTAGCAACATAACTTAGCATGCGCTAACGGTCCAGAAACTCAGCAGATTCTGCCTAGCAACTTGGAGACTATCTCGGCCTCTAATTAGCGTGCATTAACTACAAGTCTTAATGCGCGCTACCTGATAGTGTAACGTCCTCTACCTAACTGCCTAACGTGTGCTACGACTACTGTATAGGCAGCAGGATAGCATCAAGAACTCGACGCAACAAACAAACTCCTCGACGAAACAACGATCACGCAACATGAGATGAAACGCTAACGCACAACACCAATGATTCAAAATGAAAACCAACAGATGATCAAGCACGACACATGATCGCATAAACACACGCACAAAGTATCATGACACCCGCACAAAATAATACACACTACACGGTAAACACGTCAATACAGTCTCAACATATGTTAGCCAACTGGAAAGAAACAATTTCAGTTAATCAACAACGAAAAAAGATATTCAGCACAGAATGTCAAATAATTCAAGATAAGTGGAAACAAAAATCTCGGGTACTACAGGGCGTTACAGAATATCCTCAAGAAAGTTATGTAGCCACTCAGCTTCTTTTCCAGCTTTATCTAGATCTATAAATTCTGGACCTATGGTGGATCCGGATATGCAAGTTTGCTTGTTTGATTTCCATGACACTGCTCCAAACCCAATGGTAAATACATACCCACTTGTAGAGTAAGAATCTTTAGTGCCTGAATCCAATTATCGTCGTTATATCCTTCCAACACTGCAGGATAGTTACTATAAAATAGCCCATAATTCAGGTGTACTTTAAGCACCTTAAAACCTTAGTCGATGCATTTCGGTGTTCTTTATTCGGATTACTCATGAACCTGCTCAACTTGTTCACAACAAATGTCAACTCTGGCCTTGTACAATTCGTAATGTACATTAGGCTTCCGATTACTCTTGAATATTCAACTTGAGCCACTGGATCACTTCTATTCTTACTTAAGTGGATACCGGTATCAATGGGTGTTTTAACATGTGGATTGTCAAAAACGTTGATCTTGAGAACTTTCTCAACATAATGAGATTGTGACAAGAAAATACTATTGGGATAAACAATCCTGTTTTGATAATTGCCAACAAACAACAAGTGGTCTCAAAGAAGTCAAATACTGTTTGTTGTGCGGCATTTAAACACGCCTCGAAGGCGATCGTCATAGCAGTCGGGAAGTCTACCATGAGAGATATGCTCGGGGCAAACACCCTGAACTCGGCACCCACGGCGATCGCCTTTGAATGTTTGGCGATCGTCTTTTGTTGATTGGCGATCGTCTCTTGCCATGAATTAATCCAACATCCGTCAAAAGTCATCAAAGCCCAAATCTCGGGCTGGGACCCGCGTGCAGATCTCAAAAGGTGCTGACAGACAAGATCGGTGCCCACAGCCTGTCACCTACTTCACCTACCAACAGGGCCGCAGACCTGCGAAAAGTACTGACAGACAAGACCTGTGCTCACAGTCTGTCACCTACTTCACCTACCAACAGTACCGCCGAAAAGGTGGGTGACAGCGACTCAGGACGCATGCGAGTTCCCCGTCAGACCGTACAGCCGGCTGTCAGTAACAACCGCGGACTTTAAGGGAAAAGCCCCACGCGACGAGACGATCGGCCGTCTTATTATAATATAAATAACGACGATCGCCTGCGATCGCCGGGGGGCCCCCAGGAACTTGGTCTGCTATAAATAGAAGGTCCATAACACAGAATAGGGACTTCGAAAACACAGCAAACAAGAGAGAGAAAAGAGAAAGACATTCTCACACATAGAACATCCATAGCAAGAATTCACAGAACTCCATATCTGATTCTTCCGGCATTCTATACGCTCCACAGCTTAGAAAACTAGAATTCTTTACACTCTTTGTGATAGATTCTAACATTAATATTTGTACTCCACAGTATACTTATTAATAAAATCTCGCGAGAGCATTCAAGCCCGGTATTAACAACCCCGGCAAATCTTGTGTCATTTAATTTCTCACGGACGTGCTCCCGCACTTGTTGGTTACTCGATCATTCCAGCAACACTATCTTCGGATAATATTTTGGGTAACAACAATTGGCGCTAGAAGGAGGGGTTTTACCTTCACTTTTATTCCGATCGTCTCGTAGAACACTCATTGTTCTCCGGACTCACACTTGAAGAAACACTCACTGTTCTTCAAAAGAAACAAACCTCCAGAAAAATGACGTCTGCTACAACTTCCAAGAGAGCCACCCTGAGATCCGCCGGAAATATCATTCCGACAGACGAGAATCCCGGCCACAGCGGGCGGCCGCGGCGCTAGATCCTCACTCCCGCCCCAAGGGCGGCCTAGTCTCTCACTCGATCGGTTCAGGCCGCGGAGCAGTTGAGGAGGCCATAGCCGTCCTCGGGGAGCGACGGATTGCATGCGACTCGCCCACCATCACTCCGTCAACCATCCGCCGAGTGTGGCGAAGCTCAAGGGGATATATGTTGAGAAATCAAGCAGAAAACCCAAAGCCGCAATCAAAGGCTCTCGTTAGGCGGGGCGACTCCGTCTTCGGCCGCCTAGGAGTGATCCTCGTGGCGACCGGGCGGTCGGGCCGAGTCGGGAGGCATCGGAGTCCGAATCCTTCACCGGGAGTTCGGCATATCGACTCCGGAAGACAGGCCGGTGGGCGAGGCCCCCACTCGCCCGAGAAATGAGTCTGCGGGCGAAGAACTCGTCATCCACCATGGGGGCGAGATCGGTACATGATCGCCTCGGCTCGCGCTCCGTAGCCAATCGGCGAGCTGTCGAGCCACGGCGATGGCCGCAATGCGCGCCCTTGACTCGGCGAAATGAAGGCGCTACTACACATGGGGCGGCGCCAGAGATCGATCTCTGGACCAAGTGAACCACTCGCGGTCAGATCGAGCTCGCCCGGTTCAACCAACAATCGCTCCCCACGGACACCTCTATATGAGGGAAGATCGGACCGGAGACCCACTTGAGCAAATTCCGGATCTACATGACCGGATGCGGAGCATCGAGATGCGGCGAAGTGTCGGATGTTCCCGCTAACTCTGGCGACCTCGCCCACGGGTGGTACATCTCACGCCTCCTCGCTCAATCAATTGCTTCGAGAAGTTGGCGACGACTTTACGTCGTGCTTCGCCGCCAAAGTCGCCGCCACGAAGGCCCCCACCGCATGATGAAAATCAAGCGGGGAAGGGCGAGCGGATGCAGATTACATCGGCCGGGTGGGCGAGATAGTCCTCACCGGTGAACCCATTAGCGACGAGCTCGCCCTCTATTCGATCTGGGGATTCTCGGCCACTCACCCATGTTCGGGCATCTCACAAAGGATATCCCCGACCTACTCGGTCTTCGCGTTAGAGCCGCCGATTTCTGGCCGGGCAGAGGATGCTCTCCCTCCGTTTAGATGAGGAACCCACCGGAGAGGGAAGATGCCATCCCATGTTCGAAGAAGGCGGTCGCCAAGCCCGGAAAAGGCGGTCGCGAAGCCGCTGGCGAATTCAAAGCCTTCGGTGACGTAGAGGTTCACCTCCTCCACAACCTCAACTTGTCTCCACCCCACATCTTCAACGCAATTAAGGGGCGGGAGTGGCTTTCCAAACCGAAGCCAATAAGGGACCACGGTCATCTAGGCAGTAGCAATTCTGTGCCTATCACAAAAGTCCCTGCCACAACACCGGCCCAATGCCGCGACCTCCTCGGGCAACTCGCGACTGTTCAAGAAGGCAAATTAGACAACTGGTCACCAAGCCGTAACCTCGACCGAGAGAGGACCGGAGGCGCGAGCGCCGTCAAATCGAAAGGACGCCTCCCAATCCGGCCGCCAGATCGAACATGAGCGAGCATTCCGATGAATCGATTCCTCCGATCAACCCCGGCGGTCGGATTAATATGCTCCAAGCGGAGGTGGGAACCTCGGGGCCTTTCCCGGTTTCCACCGCGTCAAATAGGAAGCGGAAGGCCGGGCGAGGGCATTCGCGCGAGTCCATATTGTGGTGCCCCAGGCCGACCATCGCTAGAGACGCGCTCATCACCTTCTCCAATAAAGACAGGAGGGTACAATGCCCCAAAGAGGATGCATTGGTGATCTCTGCTGTATCCTTGGGAAGGCGGTCGACCGCGTCTTTGGTTGACAACGGAGCTTACGCAATATCATATTCAAAAGCACTCTGGATCAGCTCGGAAACGACCAAATTCATCAAGCCATTCGGCACCGTGCTCCAAGGATTGGCGGCAAAGACTGCCCAAGCCTATGGGAGGATCAAGCTCTCCGTCGAGCTGATATGCATTTACGATCCCAAGGTTAGGATTACTAGGAACCTATCTTTTGTAATCATAGATAGACCCAGCATCTATAATGGGTTCTTAGGTCGTCCATTCTTAGAAACCTTTGAGGCGGTCGCTTCGTCCTTCTTTTATTGTATTAAATTCCCCACTGCCGATGGGACGGTCGGTACTGTAAAGGGGGACCAGCTAATGGAAAAAAGATGTTTAAATTACTCCTATGTCGTTACTGTTTTCAATACTTCCCCCAATATTTGTAACATTGAAACGATCGATGATCGACCCATGGAGATCGGCGAACCAAACACATCGTACCAACCCAACTCAGAGGACGCCATCTCGGATCAGTTAACGGACGACATCGAGCCAAGGATCGGTTTCGAGCCAAGTCTCGACGTCGATCCAAGGATCGAGTCCGGAAACGTTCAAGCAAGAAGCGACCGTCCCCATCAAGAGTTGGAGAGTATAGCCATAGATCCGGCTCGTCGAGCAGGAAAGTCTGGTCGGCGCAAGCATCGACCTCGCACTGAAAGGAGATCTGGTCAATTTGCTACGTAAGAACATCGGAGTCTTCGCCTGGTCCCATCAAGATATGGTTGGCATAAGTCCCGAGCACGCTTGCCACTATCTAAAGATCGACCCGGCAATGAAGCCTGTTCATCAAAAACGTAGGAAATTCGGCCCCGAAAAATACGCGGCGCTCGACATAGAGGTCCAAAAGTTGCTCGACAACAAGTTAATCGGGGTAGCTACGGACGACCCACAATGGGTCGCTAACGCGGTACTCGTCAAGAAGCCGACTGGTTCCTGGAGGTTATGCATCGACTTCACCGACCTCAACGCGGCTTGTCCAAAAGATCACTTTCCGATGCCTCATATTGATCACTTGGTCGATAGTACTGCAGGCTGCGAAATGATGTCATTTATGGATGCCTTCGCCGGATATCATCAAATCCCAATGGCGGAGAAAGACCTAAAACACACATCTTTCCACACGGAAAAAGACATATACTTTTGGGTCCGGATGCCGTTCGGCTTGAAGAATGCGGGGGCGACCTACCAGCGCCTGGTCAACAGGATGTTTGCTAATCAGATCGGCAAGACCATGGAGGTCTACATCAACGACATCGTGGTCAAAAGCCTCAAGAAGGAAGACCACCTCAATGATCTCGCCGAGACATTCGCCATCCTCGAAAAATTCAACATGAAGCTGAACCCCAAGAAATGCAACTTTGGGGTGGGCTCCGGGAAATTCCTGGGGCACATTGTCAGCCAGAGGGGGATCGAGGCGAATCCCACCAAGATACAGGCGATCCTCGACATGCAGGAACCTCGGAACATCAAGCAGGTATAACGCCTCACAGGTTGTCCGCCGCCTCAACCGCTTCATATCTCGGCTCGCGATAAAGCAAGCCTTTCTTCGCGACCATCAAAAACAAAAAGTTCGCATGGACGAAGGAGAGTCAGATGGCGTTCGCCAAAATAAAGGAATATTTATCCAACCCCCAGATCCTGGCAAAGCCGATCCCCGGGGAGAAATTATTCCTTTATCTAGCGGCCTCGGAGGTCGCGCTGAGTGCGGTCTTGGTGCGAGCGGAGGGACTAGTCCATCTGCCGATCTACTATGTCAGTCAAGCGCTCCACGACGCTGAAACACGCTATACACCTTTGGAGAAGATCGCCTACGCTCTAGTCATGAGTGTCCGTAAGCTAAGAGCCTACTTTTTCGACCATCAAGTGGAGGTTTTGACAACTCTCCCTCTAAGGCAAGTTCTACATCGACCGGACACCAACGGGCGACTCCTCAAATGGTCACTAGAGATCGCCCAATACGGCATCACCTACGCTCCTCGCACGGCAATCAAGGGCCAAGCTCTGGCGGACTTCGTGGTGGAGTTAACATTCCCTCACAGTCCGACCCATGTCGGTCGACCTGCCTGGAAGCTGTACGTTGACGGTTCGGCGACCAACTCGCGATCAGGGGCAGGGATCGTCCTCATTAGCCCCAACGGACAAAGCTTCACAAATGCCGTGCGTTTCGGGTTTCGAGCGACCAACAATGAAGCCGAATACGAGGCCTTGGTAGGCGGACTCGACCTGGCTCTCGCCCTAGACGTTCGTCGCCTCCATATCTTCATGGACTCCCTCCTGGTCGTGAACCAAGTCAAAGGAGAATATGAGGCACGTGGCGAACAGATGATCAAAATACCAAGAGCTGGTCGCCCAAATGTGCACGAAATTTGAAGAAGTACAAATCGAACAAGTCCCGATAGAGCACAACTCTCAGGCCGATGCCCTATCCAAGCTAGCGTCGTCGGATGGGGCAGCCGATTTCTCTAATATCCAAATTACAAAGTCAGAAAGGCCGGCAATCGAAAGAAACCTGGTGGCCACAGTTGCCGTTGCCGATGAAAGCTGGATAACTCCGTTCATCACATACTTGAAGGACGGAACGGTCCCAGACGACCGTATCAAAGCTCGCCAACTCCAGCTCCGAGCGACCAGATACACCCTACTGGACGATCGTCTTTACAAGCGAGCTTTCAGCCTTCCCCTCCTCAAGTGTATTACACCGGAGGAAGGACACTGCTTTAGCCGAGATCCACGACGGAATGTGGAAATCACGCCGGTGGACGAGCTCTCATCCATAAGACAACCAGCAAGGTTTTTCCGGCCGTCACTTGAAGGATGCGATCGCTATGCCAGTCGTGTCGTAGATGTCAAGTAATGGGACCAAGTATTAAAATCTCCCCGAGCGGCTCACCTCGATGTACCCCATGGCCATTCGCTCAATGGGGCATCGACCTTATAGGTCCCTTTACCGACGGCTCCAGAGGTCAGAGTTCGCCATCGTCGGGGTCGACTATTTCACAAAATGGGCAGAGGCCGAACCGCTAAACAAGATCGGCCAAGAGCAAGTGATCAAGTTTATCTGGAGAAACATCATATGCCGGTTCGGTCTACCCCAGGCCATCATCTCCGACAATGGAAAGTAGTTCGACGGCTTAGAAGTCATGCAATTCTGTGATAAATGGGGAATCAAAAGGTTGTTCTCGGCTCCCTATCACCCTCAGACGAACGGGCAGGTAGAGGCAGTGAACAAGATCCTCAAACACACAATTAAAGCGCGACTCGAATCCAGGCTAGGACGATGGGCGAGCGAGCTCCCAGACGTTTTGTGGTCTTACCGAACAACGACCCGCAATTCAACGGGCGAAACCCCATTCGCCCTAGCCTTCGGAACAGAAGCGGTGATTCCCTCGGAGATCGCCGTCCTCAGCCATCGAACCGAGCAAGAGATGACGATCGATAATGATGTGGCCCGGCGGATCGACCTCGACATGCTCGAAGAACGTCGACTGACCTCGGAAATGAAGAACACTATCCACAAAAGGAGATCCGAAAAGTTCTTCAATTCAAAGGTCAGGGAAAGGCGGTTTCAAGTGGGCGATCTCGTCCTCAAAAAGATCCAAACCCACACAGGTGTCTTTGGACCAAGTTGGGAAGGCCCCTTCAGAATATCGAGATGGCTAACTAAGGGAGCCTACGAGCTGGAACACCCCAACGGTACTCCGGACCGGTATCCCTGGAACGCTGTACATCTGAAGAAATACTATCAATGATAACTTTGTATTTATTTTCAACTGCCAAATGTACAAGGAACATAATGAAATATTTTTGTTCTCTATCCCATCTATTCTGGCGATCGCCCCACAAGCATATTACATACCGTAGAGGATCGTCGTTCAAGAATGACAATCCGAGGTAGAATACAATACAGCCATGGCACCGGAGGTCGATGGAACCAACGGCTTCGCCCATGCAAGGTTCCTTCGAGCTTAGATCGCCCGCCCTTCGTTTGAATACGAGGCCGGCGTAGCCAAGGACCCTCCAAAACTAATCGGTGGACACGATCGCCCTCCCTCAATGGTTCATCATCTAACTTGGTGAACCCGGCAATGCGACGTGCCACTACCCCGTCTCAACGTACACCGCCGAGGGTCGCCATCTTCATGGCGGGCCGAGGTGGAAGCAGAGCCGACAAGCCGCGGGCGTGGAGTCGAATAAACCGACGACGCCCCGCGCAAGGATTCCCAGGACAAGATCGCCCGCCTTTCGTTTTAACACAAGGCAGGCGTAGTCTAACGGAGGACCCTCACAAAAAGTGAGTCGCGGGATACACAACGTCCCTCGCACACAAAGACACGATAAGGGAGGTCGGTCAATCGAACACCCCAACCATACATGATTCTTGAAACGATTTAAATCAAGATAGCTGGCCGGACAACCTAGTTTTCGTTTCCTTACTTACAATAAGCAAACAAAAACAAGGGGGCGAGATGGGTCGAGCTAATCCCAAATACGATCGAACAAAAGGAACCACACACGATCGGCCTCACTCAAACACATTCGCTCAAACACGCGCGGGACGATCAAGTCGTCCAACAAAAATTACAAGTAAGAATTCCGATTCAAAACATATCAATGCTTTCAACACTCAGACAATCGATCGGATGAACAAAACGTCGAAAGCAGTCATACACATACTTGTAAAAGTTGCACGCAAACATTCAAAGGCGATCGTATGAAAAGAAGAACATTTTATTCATAACGCAAGTTGAGTACATTACGGGGCCCGAAGGCATTACAAAAAGAAAAACGAAAAGTACATAGTGCTGGAGGAAAACAAAAATGCCTCTCAAGGCTCCGCCTGCTGGTCTCCGCCCTCGGTTTGCGGATCGGCTTCGGCCTCGGGATGAATGAGTTTACCCGTATACCAACTCAAGTCGATCCCGAAGTCGGCCAAGTCAAGGATCGGCAAGGAGAACTCCGGGTGCAAAGGATGCGCGAGGGCGTAAGATTTGAAGCTCTCCATCAAGGGACCGATCTCGATCCCTGCCTCCTTTGCGGCTCGGACAGCGTCAGCATATGCCAAGTAATAGGCAAACTCGCCGGCAAGCGCCACACTTTGGTAGGGATCGGTCTCGATCGCCTTCAGTTGGCCCTTCAACTCCGCGGCCGTTTTCTCAGCCTCCGCCAGCTCGGCAACCTTGGCGGCATTCTCACCCTGGGACTTCTCTAGCTCTTTCCTTGCCGCGTCCAGCTCACCGCTAAGCCGATCAACCATCGCCTTCAGTCCGGTCGCCTCCTCCTGCGACGCCGCGAGCTTCTAGCGAGCTTCGCGCTCCTCGTCACGGGACCGATCGGCAGCCTCCTTGGAGCGGCTCAGCTCCTGCATCAATCGATCCACATCCCGCTTAGCCCTTTTGGCCGTCTCCTCATACTCCTTCTCCATAGCCCGGATCCGGTTGGCATCCTCGATATTTTTGTTCCGTGCGGCCTCGAGGTCGCGATGGAGATGAGCAGTGGAGGGTCGCCCCTCAAAATCCCTTGCAGCTTGGACGGCCATCATCGCCGTCTGAAGAGCCAGGGCAACGGTCGCCTGCATGGCGTCTCCAGATCGCCGACGAGCGATCGCATCGAGGTCGGTCGTCCAAGCCTTGGGCAAAGAGGTGATGGCCTGGCGAACGTAAGCAGGGACATCGAGAGGTTGTTGCGGAGCCTTGCTCGACAGAAAGTCCAGCACCATGGGAGCAACGTCCGGATCGGCGAGACGAACCCTGCAGCGCAAACCAAGGAAACCAAAAGAGTTAGCCTAAGACTTACTCAGAACGCCTAGCTCGGAAAGTTCAAACCAATCTCACCTGTTGACCAGCTCTGGATCACGGCCGAAAAAGGGTTTTCCCCGAGGAGTCTCGGCGTCAGCGATCGCCGTCCTTTTCAAGTAGCCGGAAGACGATCTGGAGCTGGACGCCGACGGCCTGGGACCAGACCCCTCCGCCATCGGAACAGAAGAAACGGGGGGAGCGGCGATCGGCGGCTCCAGAATAGCTAAATCCGCCTCAGCCGACGGAAGGGACGCCTCCGGCCTCCGCCTCTTGCGGTTGCGCTGGAGTTGTTCCTCACCTTGAGATTCCGGTTCGGCGACCGGCACCACAACGGGCCTCTCCACAGGGGCAGGGCGAGACGAAGTCGCGGCAACGCGACCCGTCTTCTTTCCCAAATGAAGGCGACCGAGAAAACCGGGATTAGACATGGCGATCTCCTGCGGTAGCTCGGTGATACGGGGAAAATAAATCTCTGCCAAAGAAGAAACTAAAACAAGTTAGACACTTACGTAAACATGACGACCTCTTGGAGACGATCGCCTCGCAGAAAAGAGTGGATGAAAAGTCATACCAGGTGCCTTCAGGTGGCGAGGGAAGCGAAACAGTCGAGCTCCCAACCGATGAGATTCGTGGCTGACTGATCGAACGTCTTTATAGGAAATCGGCAATGCGCGAATCCGCTCCCAGACGATCGAGAAATCATAGGGTAGTTCGTCGTCCGATGTAACAAGGGATCCCGCAAAAGGGAAATAAATTAGATCACCCAATGAGTATCCAAATAAAGGGAGAAAGGAAACCCTTACTTGGATTCCTCTCCCGAAAATTGGTAGGGATGTCCAACTCCTCCTCCGGCGGTTCGCTCGATGCCGACCTCCATGCACCACCAACCCAGCACCATTTTTTCAGGTCGCCCCGAGTCTTGCTCAGCACCCCGATAACCACCCTACCCTGGCGACCTTGGATATGGTACCCGCCGATCGATCCCTTCGCATACCACCTTAAAAGATAATTCATCTCCAGCGCGAAGGCGAAACAACTGTGGATCGCCAAATAATGTCGGTGTCCGATAATCTGCAGCCAGGCGTCGGCCAATCAAGAGGCGCCAAATTCCAGGCGATCAGCAGATACGAAATGGCGAACGGCAAGGGAAACCGCAGACCGGCAGCCAGGGTCATTTCGTTGATGGCGACCATACCCTCGGGAGGCTGGTCGGCACGTTCGTTCTCGGAGGGCACGTGCAATGACACATCAGACGGAATATGATATTTGGCCCTCCAGCGGGTCGTGTCCTTCCAGGTCGCCGAACTCCGAATCTGACCAAGAGTCCATTGAGACGGTTCAGCAGCCCGAAACTCCGTCCGCTTCACGTGTACATAGGGATGAGCGGCGGAGTAAGCCTCGAAATCAAACTCCGGACAGGGCCCGGCAATCCCCTCCATGAGTTTAGCAAAAGCCGTATAGACAGGGCCAGAGACGCTGTCTTTTTCCCAAGACAAACGCATCAGTTCGTCTTCCTCCACCGGCGACGCATCTCGCTCCTCCGCCGCCGCAGAGCCCGCCACTACGGCCTCTTTGAAAAGATCCTCAAGCTCTGCGGGTGCAATCCCCGCACGAATAGCCTCTGCGGCCGTTTCCACGGGGATTCCCACAGGAATTTTCTCCCGGTCCGGCGAAGCCGCGGCGGCAGAAGTGCTTCCGACCTCGAAGGCCTTAGATCCTCCCGACATATTCTCAAAAAATTAAGGGAGAGAGAAAAATTGGGTTTCTTACCTAAAGAAAGGAAGACGGTCGGCACCACAAGCTACGGAAATTTTTGCAAAGCTTCAGCAGGAAGGCAAGGAGGCATAAAAGATGAAAATGGAGTAGCCCTAGCCCCTTTTATAGATGGAGGCAGGGGTCTCTGGGTAAATAGGCGAAAGTCCGAGGGCTGGGATGCAACCGACAGCCAGGACGCAATAAATGCGGCCCTCGAGTCCCGCGTACGCGTCTTTTCGAGGGCACGCCAGTCGACAAAGTCTGACGAACCGTCGGG
The DNA here is from genome assembly GCA_033398695.1 of Orobanche coerulescens. NCBI lineage: Eukaryota > Viridiplantae > Streptophyta > Magnoliopsida > Lamiales > Orobanchaceae > Orobanche > Orobanche coerulescens. The sequence continues at coordinate 109,607,632 of CM065815.1, read as the reverse complement.
CTCCCTCAATAGAAACGCGACGCGTGTCCTTGCATTGTTTCGCGAGCCCGCGTCTCTTTTCCCGCCGCTCCCAGCGCAAAAGGAGATCGTCCAAATTTGAAATCAGATCGCCTTGCCTAAAACATTGGCGATCGCCAAAGTGCCACCTCACCCCGTGTTTTCAACATCGAACCGAGTGGGGCAATTGTTGTGCGGCATTTAAACACGCCTCGAAGGCGATCGTCATAGCAATGGGAAGTCTACCATGAGAGATATGCTCGGGCAAACACCCGAACTCGGCACCCACGGCGATCGCCTTTGAATGTTTGGCGATCGTCTTTGTTGATTAGCGATCGTCTCTTGCCATGTATTAATCCAACATCCGTCAAAAGTAATCAAAGCCCAAATCTCGGCAGGACCCATGCGAGATCTCAAAAGGTGCCGACAGACAAGATCGGTGCCCACACTGTCACCTACTTCACCTACCAACAGGCGCAGACTGCGAAAAGTCTTGACAGACAAGACTCGTGCTCACGATCTGTCACCTACTTCACCTACCAACAAGATCTCGAAAAGGTGGGTGACAGCTACTCAGGACGCTTGCTAGTTCCCCGACAGACCGTACAGCCTGCTGTCATTAACAACCGCGGACTTTAAGGGAAAAGCCCCACACGACGAGACGATCGGCCGTCTTATTATAATATAAATAACGACGATCGCGATCACGGGGCCCTCAGAACTTGGTCTGCTATAAATAGAAGGTCCATAACACAGAATAGGGACTTCGAAAACACAGCAAACAAGAGAGAGAAAAGAGAAAGACATTCTCACACATAGAACATCCATAGAAAGAATTCACAGAACTCCATATCTGATTCTTCCGGCATTCTATACGCTCCACAGCTTAGAAAACTAGAATTCTTTACACTCTTTGTGATAGATTCTAACATTAATATTTGTACTCCACAGTATACTTATTAATAAAATCTCGCGAGAGCATTCAAGCCCGGGATTAACAACCCCGGCAAATCTTGTGTCATTTAATTTCTCACGGACGTGCTCCCGCACTTGTTGGTTACTCGATCATTCCAGCAACACTATCTTCGGATAATATTTTGGATAACAACACTGTTAAGTATGGAAACTATTTAAATTCTTCATACATCCCTAACATACAGCAAAATGATCTTCAACAGTCTATCCTACTAAGCCTTCCTCTTTTACAGCAAAGAAACCTAACATGTTGGATACAGCATACAGGCTGAAAGTGTTTTACTTGGGAAAAGTAAAACACATCCAACAGGACTGAATATAAAAAGGCTTTAAACCGTTGTGAGATAAACACTATCTATTCATAAAGTATTCACAGTTAAAGCTGCTTTTATTGCTGATAAGACAGAATTTAATGCAGCTGGCGAGAGACATGTGTGAATGCTCTGAAGATCATTTCATGCAAAGACAAAAAGGATGTCTGAAGCATTAAATGTGATCTGCTTTAATTAATTCTAACATTCAGCAGCCGCCAATCAAGATTCAGACGTCAACATCTCACCAAACAGCAATGGCTTCATTTATAACAGATACATTTCCAAGGTTATAAATACCCCGAAAGCCAGAGGACTCAATACACAAGCTATTCATAATCGCGAAAGCTTTGACAAGTAACTCTGATATTATAGCGATTACAAAGAAGTATTTCGTGAGCATACAACAATATTCAAGCAAAGAAATATACAAGTCGACATATACAGCACATCATACAAAGATTGTTCATCCGTGATAAAGCTGCTGTTTGAGAAGTTTACTACCCATACCGTTGAGATTATCATTAGCCCTATGTGGACTAAGGATCCTTGCGTATTCCGAACTGTGTGGGAAGAGTAGCACTAAAGTTGAAGCTTCGATCTGTGTGAGAAGAAGCGAGTCGAAAAATATCTCAAGACAATCTGTGTGAACGGCCCAAAGCTATAGTCCCTGTATCAGTTTGTGTGAATGATACAGAGACAGGTTTTGTCACGGCCCCTTATCCCTAAGGACGGCTCAGCCGGGGCGTGACCCGGGGTAGGAATTAAGAAGCGGGGAAGAAAGGGGGAACCATACGTTTCATAAAGCATATGGTTGAATTATCATGAATAACCTATCAAGGTATCATGAAGGGGAGTCAGTCCCATGGGAACGACTTAGAATCCAAAGTAGAATATACAGTCATAACATTAGCCTTGAAGTTTAGTAAAAGTCTTCATAGCATATTACAATCAACAAGACATAGAAAGCATAATCATAAAGAGTGTTTGCAGCGGAAAAACATGGTTGGTTACATATATGAAGATATGTAACCAGGGCTTAACATTGATCGTAAACAAAATACTTCCACTCAACACCCTTCGTCACATCCCTTGCTCAACCTGTATATTTAAAAATATATACAGGGCTGAGTACAACGTACTCCGTGAACATATTGCCAAAACATAAAACATACTTTCGTACTTGTTATCATGCATATAAGCAGTAACACACGGGGGTTTTAGGAAAAAGCCCATGTTTACTAAATCATTTCATTTCATAGCATATATCATCAGATTCACCATATCCATAATTTACGCCGGGGAAGGTGGCCACCTCCCGCGAAGGTTACTCCCCGAGATCGGCCACTCCGAAGAGAGCTCACAATCCCGAGTAGTGTGTACACTAACCCTGGCCAGCAACCTTTATCTAGCTCAGGATCCGATCATTTCATAGGTTGGCAAGCCAACAGTGATAGGTTCATAAGAATCCACATAAAAGTTTTTATGCATCATAATCATTTGAAATCATAATTTTCTTGTAAAACATTTCATCAAAATTGAGCAAAGCTCAAATCATTTTCGTATAGAAAGCCCATATAATCATTTACGTATAGAAAGTCCACCTGGATAAGTAATAAACTTAAGCAAAATGATTCTCGGCTCTTCCTTAAGCTTCAGTATGCTGCTCCACCTTTCATCGGAAACAACTAAGTTTAGCGGTCGATCGAGCTTAACGAAGTCTAACGGACAACGGACTCGATCTACATGTTTGGACTTTAGAGTTTTGCATTCGACTTAAGTTTAATAATAAAAGCTATGATTCTCTTATAGAACCTAACTGACCACATAACATATAAAGATACTAACAACGGTAACCGACACTCGATTCCGTTACACATTCTTTGGTTCGAAACCAACATCAAACACTTAACATAATCATAACATAATGTGCATAAAGGCTGGAAATAATTTGCATTCTGTTAATTCACAGTAATAACTAGATAGTGTATCTTATACCACTACAAATCCACTGAAGTCTATTTTCAAATACATTTTACAAATCTCAAAAATATGAAACGTGGAGAAAGGTATGGCCGTTTCCGTGAAGTGTGACGAAACTGCCAACTTCCGACGAAAATCGGAAAAACATCATATAAACCTAGAGCTCGTTTCTAGCAACGAAAACCCTAAACATGTGAACTCTAATCATGCATATCATACTTGTAACACATATATGAGTCGACATACAATCATGCTTCTCGACATCACGAACTCCATTTCATAATCTTTTCTTTTGCAAAATGACTACTTACTCATTCTTATTTTTCCAACATTAACATTCAAACATCATTAACATCAAACAACACACTTAACATACACTCATGTTGATAAATCAAAGGCTTGATCCTAACATACAAATGACCTAAACATTACTTTAAAAGTCTCAATACATAACATGCTCCTTAACTACATCAAATATTACCAACACATCTTCCAACTTTATAAATCTAACTTCATGTTCTTGTTTTCAAATAAATTTTCAAAAGCATTTTATAAAAATCTAACAAAAGCATATCATGTACTCCTTTCATACCTCATCACAATTATTAACTCACTTTGGAACATACAACAACATATCAAGAACTAAGCATGATTCTTCCTTACTTTCAAAACACCAAACATTTTATAAAAATCCCATAAATTCATCATAGCATCAAATCATCATAAAACAACATATTGTGTAAGAAAATCATAAGAAAAACAACACATGATTAGGTTATGAAACCCTAAAATTTTCGGCCAACATGAAGAAAATCAAGACATGATTACAACTTGTTCTAAACACTTCAAGAACCTTAAAATCAACTTGAAAACAACATACAAAACATTATAACATTAAACCTAAACTCTTCATACATTTTCCAAATTTTAAAGTGATCCAAAACCAATTTTTACTTGGGTAGAATTAAAGAGAATGAGGTAACTTACTTGAATATGAACTTGGATTCGAGTTTAGAACACAAAGTGAGCTTGTAACTTGAGTTTTTAATGAAGAACAATGGTGTTCTTCAATGGTGAAGGGGGGGGGGGGGGGGACTGAAGTAGAGAAGAAGAGAGAAGATGATGAAGTGAGGAGGAGAAAGAAAGGGAGGTGATGTCCCTTTATATACTAGGTTAACCCTAGACGTCGTCATAAACCGGTCGAAGAATATTTTACGTTTCGCTCCTCCACAGATAAAATTACTCGGGTATTAAATGTATGACATATACTTAAATTATCGTGTCGCACTTATAGCTTAAAGTCGGAGAAAAGTTTTGGGATTTACAGAATACGAATTATCCGAGAAAACGACTCGACATAAAATATACCCAAAAACTCAAAAAGTAAACTTTTGAAAATCGTACTCGTAACGTAAAAGTCGTGTATATAGAAGTCGACAGAATCACGATTCTGTCTATCGAAACATAAAAATCAAATTCTGAAGATAAACCCAAGTAGATAACCGAACATCTGATTTTTGAATTTAAAACGTGCAAATAGTTCTAACCTTATTTCATTAGTCAGAATTTTATTATTTGTGAATGCAAAACTCTAATGTCTCACTTGAGGTCATAATAATTAATGCATATAAAAGATCGGGGCATTATACTTAATACCTTCTCAGATCCGTAAGTGATTGGAGTCACCATTAGTCATAATAACTCTAACAAGAAATTTCATCGCGAAATTTACATACCTTATCAAAAAGTTCTGGGTATTTCTCCCTCATATTGCTTTCGAGTTCCCACGTAGCTTCTTCCTGACCGTGGGGACTCCATAATACTTTCACCAAAGAAATCGACTTATTCCTGAATTCTTGAACTTTATGGTCTAAAATAGCTTCAGGCCTCTCTACATAACTCGTATCGTGACTAAGAACTATGTCACTCTGATGAATCACATGCTTGGGATCAAATACATACTTTCTCAGCTGAGAAACGTGGAAAACATTGTGAACATTCCTAAGACTAGGTGGCAGAGCCAACCTATAAGCAACTGGGCCGATCCTTTCAAGAATCTCATATGGCCCTATAAAACGTGGCCTAAGCTTGCCTTTAACGACAAACCTGATTATTCCCTTATAAGGGGAAACCTTGAGGAAAACCTTATCCCCACTTTCGAAATGCAATTCAGTTCAGCGTGTAACGGCGTATGACTTCTGTCGAGTCTGGGCCTCTTGTATTCTCTGTCATATCTTGTGGATAATCTCGATCATCTCGCTGACTGTATCTGGCCCTAAAATATTCCTCTCACCCACTTCGTCCTAATAAAGTGGTGCCATACCTATTGTTGCCTGGTGACTGTTGTTGTAAGCAAATTCGATTAATGGCAAAACATGGTCCCAATTTGCACCTTGATCCAACACTACAATTCTTAACACGTCTTCTAGTGTTTGAATCGTCCTTTCCGATTGTCCATCGGTCTGCGGGTGGAAAGCAGTACTAAAGTTCAGATGTGTACCCAATTCCATCTGTAGACTCCTCAAAAATCAAGAGGTAAATTTTGGATCTCGATCTGATGTAATACCCGAATTTTCAGTATAAATTTTTCGCGTTATTTTATCTGAGATATACTGTATAGTTTGGTATCTATACAGTATGGATAAAATAAATTGAGAACCGAGACAGTTATACTGGTGTGATTATCGTTTTTGATTGACAGATATATTCAGGATATGTTGTATTAGGTTAAACAGATTTGGATATCAGGTATACCGTATGAGAATATTTTTGGATTCAGTATGTGTATTCAGTATGCCGTATGTTTGTATTTTGTACGTCGAGACTTCGAACAGGAACAGTTGGATTTTTGGCTAAGTATAAAAGCCATTACGTACGTTAATCCTTGGAGCTTACGTACGTAAAATGTGTTAGCTTACGTACGTTATATAGTGTACATAACGTACGTAACAAGAGGAATCGGACAGTGGGGCCCATGGTCGGCAGCTTTCGGCGCAGATGTGGACAGGTGAGTCAACAGATGGAGTTACGTACGTTATATAGGGTTTATTACGTACGTAGTACGAGTATTATACTGTATCAAGTCAACATACGTATTACGTACGCAACGGAATAAGTGTTACGTACGTTACGGGGCGGCTGGTCGAGTCGTGGCCGAGAGGACCTGTAGTGGCCGAGCATGGTCGGCAGTGACTCGCATGGATTGCCGATCACGGTCGGCAGTGACTCGCAGGGATGGCTAGTACTGGCCGATTACGTACGTAAGGCAGTGGCCGATTACGGCCGTAAGGGCCAGTTACGTACGTAAGCCAGGTGCCGGTTACGTACGTAAGGGTGCCGAACGGACTGGGCAGTGAGCAGGCCATCGCCGGTTATGTACGTAAGGCAATGGCCGGTTACGTATGTAAGGAACCGGCAGGTCTCGGCCTATATAAGGCCTGGACCGGGTCACTTCGGCATTTTCATTTTTTCTTCGTTTTTTCGCGATTCCTTCAGCAAGAATTGATGGATTTGAGTAAGAGCAACTTATAACATGTTTTAGAAGTTGGAATCATGGATTAACATCATCTTCCACCCGGATCGAAGGTAAGAACACCTAAACACTTGGTTTTGGATATTTTTGGAGTTTCTTGATATTTTGGCCGATTTGATTCGTTTTAACTCAGATTATTGATGGAATCTTGTTGTATTCTTGAGATTATTCATTGCTCTTGAAGTTTTGTGGAACGAATTCGAGTATTTCTTTGAAAAATCGATTGAATTGGACTATGCCTTCAAAGTGTTCGATGAAATGTCTCAATGAGTAGAACTTGGAAAATTCTACACGTTTTCATATGAATGATGGTTGAATTGATATTGTTGTGATGATTCTTGGTATTTACGAGAATTTTATTAAGGGAAGATAATGAATTGGTGATCAAATGATTCGATTATGTTGTTATGATTATGGAATCGTAGTATTCCCGATGTTCTTGGTAGTTTGTTGCGAGTCATGATGTTATGAGAAGTATATGTTGAAGAACATGATTATATACACCTTGAATTATGATTAAGGGTTGTTTAAATGTTAGAAAACACCGGGTTATGTTGTTTTATGGATTATGAACGTGAATTTTGGATAATTCGTGTTCTTGAAGAACTCGTGAGTTATACATGTCATGATTGTTGGGAAGATTTCGGATAATTGGATTGTGATTCTTCATGATAATAATTGGTAAATTGTTTCTTACGAATTTACTGTAATACCCGTAAATTTCGATTTCCGGTAATTTTCTTTTTTCGGCGGAAGTCCATTTTGTCGACTCTCTTGTGACCGTTTCATCATTATGAGAATATTTAATTCTGCACTTTTCGACGTCCGAGTTCGTTTCGGTGTCGTTTTGTTGAGTTCCGTGCTTTTTAGCGACTTTTCCGCACTTGAGTTCGATTCTTGCGAATCTCGTCCGAAACTATTGCTTCGAGTTTCTAGTAAGTTCATTTAATGTTATTATTCATGTTGCGAGCTTTGGTTCGGTGTTTCGATCATGTATCGTGTATTTCGGACATTTTGGGCCATTTTTGTAATTTCCCAAAGTTTGGGGTAATTACTTCCGTTGTCGAATTCCGACACTTCGGGTGGTCGGAATCATGTGTTCTCTTAGCGCTTGGATTCGTCTTTGCGAGTACTTCGTAACCGTATCTTCGATTTTTATTCAGGTTCGGGTTTTGGGGTCGTCCGGGCCGTCGGAGTGGCCACGACCGAGTCACGGCTAGAGCAGGGCCTGGCCTGGCCGAGTTACGGCCGTAAGGTGCCGGTTACGGCCGTAATGTGTGCGAGTTACGGCCGTAAGCGTGATCGGGTACGGCCGTACGGGCGCTGGGCATCTTCCGGACGAAGGCCGGTTACGGCCGTAATGTGTGCCAGTTACAGCCGTAAGTGTCCGACAGTTGCTGGACTGATTTTTTTGACGAATGCCGGTTACGGCCGTAAGGCCTGCCGAGTACGGCCGTAAGGTCCGAGTTACGGCCGTAAGGCACTGCCGGTTACGGCCGTAACCCTGCCGGCCATATATAGGCCTGGCTCGGCCAGACTTCGTTTTTTTTCATTTTTCCTCGTTTCTGTGCGGCTGCGGACGGGAGTGACCGGTAGGAGGTTTTCTTGGACGATTCTACTCATTCCAAGATGTTTTGGAAGATTCTTGTTGATTATATCATCATTCAATCCGTGTATTTCGTCGAATCAAGGTATATTTCTTGATTTTGCTTCAAGTTGACTTTTCGGATAAATTGTTCTTGATTTCGTTTCTAATACGATTTTGATACGTCGGGTAGTGTAGTATGATGTTATTACTCATGTTCTATGGGGTGTATATCCATGTTTCGAGTTTGTTCAACTCGAGTAGTGATTCGAGTGTTCTTGGGAGTTATCGAACATTGAGTGTTCGATTAAATGTCCCAATGAGTTTCCCTTCGATAGTTGTTGGGATTTCCATTGTTTTTGGCCTCGATTATCGTTGTAATCATGTTTTATTGTTCCTTCCGGAGGATTATAGATGCTCGAGGATTTCCGAGTTGAATCTCGTTGGTGTTTGATGATTCGTGTGGTGTTATTCCGTCGTAATTTCGGTGTTATCGCGTTCTAGATAGTGTTCGGGAATTTGAGGGCTACCCGGCCGTATCCGTTCATTTTTCTATTGCTCATGGTATCGAGGCAAGTACCTTGTCCATACTATTCTTGTTTTATGGATATGATAATTAGTGATCGTCTAAATGTGGTTGTTTGGTCGTTTGAATTGAACTTTCAAAAGATTCGGTTTAGCCTTGTTAAAGGCTTGCTTTCAAAACGCGTGTGTTTTGTGAATGGCGTGGTTTGTGAATAACTATGTGAACTCTATGGATATGCTTGATGTTAATGTTGCACTTGGTATTGTGTGTGGACGTATATTATTTCATTTCGGTGCATTGTGGATTGACGTGGTGTTTTGCTAAGTGTTTGATGCCTCTGGGCGAATTGTTTGAATATCCTTGATGTGATATGTTATTTGTGTGAATGTGTGGATATGGTTGAAGGTCTACGGTGACACATGGCACGTGATCATGTGGTCAGGATGTAACAAGTGATTGATCCAACCGTGAGAGCCTGAGATAATCTACGGTGGCACATGGCATGCGATCATGTGGCCAGGATGCAACAAGCGATTGATCCAACCGTGAGATGTGTGTGATTTGTTTCGCTAGCCAGCTCGGGAGGGTCCTTCGAGGCCTCGAGTGGGATTTGTGGCTTCGTCTCGGTCCTAGGCGATGCGCGTGCGTGATTATGTTGTGTTGATTTTTATGTCCGTCAAGGACACGTGATGTTGGGCTCGGGCCCTGTGAATTGTTGTCTGTTTTCTATTTGCGAAAACAAAACCTTTGGGTTGTGACCCCTGTTGATGTTTGGAAAGAGAAGGATTCGAAAATCCTAAATTAGTTTCTATTAAAACTCTCGATGGCATTTTAAACTGTTTTATAAATTGTTTCCCTTTTATTGTGGCCTTTCGGTTTTTGGAATGTCTTACTCAAACTCTTGCCTCGGGAAGTACTTTTCGTTACTTTTGGATTTTTGAGGATTCCTGGTTATTGTTATTCGTGGAATGTGAATTGTATGGTTCGTATTTTTGCACTTGTACTTGCACTAGCAAAACAGTGGAGTTTTGCTAACCCCCGAATATTCGGGGGGTGGATGTCTATTTTTGCATTCAGGTTTTGGAGCATGGCACAGGGTCGGCACAAAGGATGATGAAAGATGAATGATACTAATCACACGAGGATCCGTTGATGTCGTATTGGTCTAGTTGTATTTTCTTTTCCGCTGCAGTATCTTTTCCCCGTTGTACGGGAGTTTATTGTATTTTGACCCCTGCGTGGGTATGTGTTTGGAATTGAGTTGTATGTTATTATTGAAAGACCAAGTCGGTCTACTGAGTCATTTTAGCCTTAAAGGCGATGTTTAGATGTTTGATTTTAGTTATCAGCGTGGTAGATCCTCGAGGAGAGGGTCTACGGCGTGTAATATCCCTGAGTGGATTGGGGGTGTTACATAAATGGTATCAGAGCTTAGGTTGTGGAAACCTAGGCTGTCGGGTCAGTGGTGTCTGTTGAGTTTTGTCTTGTCGGATTTTGTCTGACTAAGTCGTGTCGTGACGCGTCGTGTGAGTTTGTTGGTCGTGATTAGTATCGTGGGCGATCATCATCTTCGTGCGACCTGTGGATGTAAGTCTCCCTTCTTTGTGTTGTGCCTCGTGTGACACGAGCTATTTTTATGATTATTTGTTAAGTGATGGAATCCTCTTATGGATTTTGATTTCTTGATATGCGGTTATTTGACCCTCATATTTCGTTCATATGAGGAGTAGTGTTGCTGGATTGTGCATGTTTGACTTTATTTCTTTTATCCGCTGTGTGAGTTCCTTTGTAATGGCTTTCGGTATTTTACCGACTGAGTTTTATTTCGAAAACCGATTCCCTTAACCGAGTTTTTGGCATTATGGCCTTGATCATTTTGGCGAAATTCTTATGATGGTATTTAGCATTTTGTAAATGGCTTCTGTGAGTTTTTGAAATATTACCGTCATCGGCATTTTTGGCATTTTTGTAAATGGTTTTTAGCCTGGTGAGTTCCGGCGCAGGACCCACAGCGCTATAATGTTCCGTGTGATTACCTTAAATTTTTGGGCATTCTAGCCTTTTTGGCATCGTCCTTTTTGGCATTGAATTATTTTCGAAAACTTGAGTATCTTAGAAATAAATTTCGAGACGTACGTTTAAAATGAATTGTTTTCTCGCGGTACTTCCAAGGTGCCACAATATGTTTCAAAATTCTTCTACCTCGAGGACCAAAATGTTTTGGGATATTTTCAATGTTTTATAAACACTTTTACTTAGACTCGAGGGTCGAATATTCTGAAAGCTTTTCACTAAAAGAAAGTGTCCTCATTTTTATCAAATGCGAAATGGTTTTCCAAAGTCTCGATAACGATGTTTCACGTTTTTACTTTTTTTGAAAGGTGATACTCAAGATCGACCAGTGTTTTTCTAAATTATTTTCCAAAGGAGGTTTTCGTTTTTAAAACCTATCCATTCCCATTTGAGGGCTGGGTATGTATGTATGATGTTGGATTTGTCGCTATGATGTTAACTCCCGAATATGATCGAGTTGGTGGCGTGAACGTTGAGGCGTTGCCACGTATTTGTTGTACTAGCCCTCTGTGAGAGGTGTGAACTGGTATTTAATGGTTGTCGCCTCGTGGTGGATTGCGTGTGCCACACGAGTGTGAGATGTTGAAGCTTGGGTTTGTATGCTGGTGTACATATGTGATTGTTTCATGATGTTTGTATTACGTTCTGGTTATCGTTCGGGCCATTGAGGTCGCCAAACGATACCGTCGTGGTTGTAGTGTTTGTGTGTGTATTACTTTACGATGGTAATCGTTGTATATGATATGTGTTATGATTCATTGTTGTACTGAGTTGGCATCTCCGGTATGTTGTTTTGCGGTGTTATGTTCCATTGTATCTAGCATTTGTATTTTCGGTATGCCGAGCCGAGGCATTTCAACCGTGATGTGCCAGGGAAATGTACGTGCAATTTGTCCTTCTCGTCAGTAACACATTTCGAGTGTGGACTCGAGGTACACCGAATTCAGTTTTGCGAATTGGCTACCGAGACTTTCGGAGTTCGCGCTTCAGCACAGATACCAGAATCGGCTTTGAGAGGCCTTCGAAGGATGTTTCTGTCGGTTGCCTGTTGTGTCGTATCCTTGATTTCGTTGTTGTGAGTTTCGGGGACGACACTTCTTTTATAAGAGGTCGAATGTAATGCCCGTATCATTTTTGACTTCCGCATTTTCTCTCTATCAAGTCTATCGATTTGCTCGTGTTCGTTGATACTGTCTGAACTTGTTTTGTATTTCAGTTTCATCGTTCGAACGAGCTGTGATCTTGTTTTGGGTCGAGCTGGTTATCGCTGTGACTTTTCCGAGTCCGGTTCGATTCTTGTGAATTTTGTTCGGAAGTAACATCTTTTGGTTGTACTAGTTCTTTTATTCGTAGTGGATTGGATTTTGAACTTCCGTGTTTTCGACTCTGTCGACTCGCTTATGTTCGTTGAGATTTTCTGGGCTTTTCCTGCCCCTTGCTTTTGTTGATCGAGCGAGTGTGGTATTGTTTCGGAATAACTCGTTTGTCGTTTTGACTTTTCAATTGCTATTCCCTTTCATGTGGATCTTATGTGAATGTACATCCTATTGTTTTCACCGGATCATGTATTGTCTCGAGTCGAGATGTGAACCTTTGGAGTTGTTGTTTGAATTTTATTGTTCTTCGTGATTCGAACATGATTGTTCGATTTTTGTTGTCTCGATCTTTGTGGTTCGATCGTTTGATTGTTAGGTTTTTGTTGATCTCGTTTCGTGATTGTTGAGCGTTCAGGCTCCTTCCTAATTCCCTTAAGTTCTGGAAATTAGTCTCGTTTTCGATCTTCCAACCCTTGGGCGGTGAATTCCATATTTGTTCAGCGTTTGACTCGCGTTTGGATTGATGAACCGTTGGGTTGGTCAATCGTATTGATTTTCGTTAGTTGTGTTTTGTGATTGTTCGGATAATCGACCTGATTGTACTATCTATTTGATGACGTTTGTCACTTATTGATTTTATTATGTCTCTACGGTGGCGTTGTGTTGGTCGTCGTGGAGCGTGTTTTCACGCCGTATGTCTCTTTGCGTTTCTTGCAGCGTTTCTCCGTTGGGCGCGAGTTTTCAGTTTTGTGTATATCGTCGAGTTTTCCTGGCAGGTATATTGCTTCCCCCTACCTGTTTTAAGTTTCGGGACGAAACTTCTTTTAAGGAGGGTAGAATGTAATACCCGTAAATTTGGATTTCCAGTAATTTTATTTTTTCGGCGGAAGTCCATTTTGTCGACTCTATTGTGACCTTTTCGCCATTCTGAGAATATTTAATTCTTGACTTTTCGACGTCCGAGTTCGTTTCGGTGTCGTTTTGTTGAGTTCCGTGCTTTTTAGCGACTTTTCCGCACTTGAGTTCGATTCTTGCGAATCTCGTCCGAAACTGTTGCTTCGAGTTTCTAGTAAGTTCATTTAATGTTATTATTCATGTTGCGAGCTTTGGTTCGGTGTTTCGATCATGTATCGTGTATTTCGGACATTTTGGGCCATTTTTGTAATTTCCCAAAGTTTGGGGTAATTACTTCCGTTGTCGAATTCCGACACTTCGGGTGGTCGGAATCGTGTGTTCTCTTAGCGCTTGGATTCGTCTTTGCGAGTACTTCGTAACCGTATCTTCGATTTTTACTCAGGTTCGGGTTTCGGGGTCGTCCGGGCCGTCGGAGTGGCCACGGCCGAGTCACGGCCGGAGCAGGGCCTGGCCTGGCCGAGTTACGGCCGTAAGGTGCCGGTTACGGCCGTAATGTGTGCGAGTTACGGCCGTAAGCGTGATCGGGTACGGCCGTACGGGCGCTGGGCATCTTCCGGACGAAGGCCGGTTACGGCCGTAATGTGTGCCAGTTACGGCCGTAAGTGTCCGACAGTTGCTGGACTGATTTTTTTGACGAATGCCGGTTACGGCCGTAAGGCCTGCCGAGTACGGCCGTAAGGGCCGAGTTACGGCCGTAAGGCACTGCCGGTTACGGCCGTAACCCTGCCGGCCATATATAGGCCTGGCTCGGCCAGACTTCGTTTTTTTTCATTTTTCCTCGTTTCTGTGCGGCTGCGGACGGGAGTGACCTGTAGGAGGTGTTATTGGACGATTCTACTCATTCCAAGATGTTTTGGAAGATTCTTGTTGATTATATCATCATCCAATCCGTGTATTTCGTCGAATCAAGGTATATTTCTTGATTTTCCTTCAAGTTGACTTTTCGGAGAAATTGTTCTTGATTTCGTTTCTAATATGATTTTGATACGTCGGGTAGTGTAGTATGATGTTATTAGTCGTGTTCTATGGGTTGTATATCCATATTTCGAGTTTGTTCAACTCGAGTAGTGATTCGAGTGTTCTTGGGAGTTATCGAACATTGAGTGTTCGATTAAATGTCCCAATGAGTTTCCCTTCGATAGTTGTTGGGATTTCCGTTGTTTTTGGCCTCGATTCTCGTTGTAATCATGTTTTATTGTTCCTTCCGGAGGATTATAGGTGCTCGAGGATTTCCGGGTTGAATCTCGTTGGTGTTTGATGATTCGTGTGGTGTTATTCCGTCGTAATTTCGGTGCTATCGCGTTCTAGATAGTGTTCGGGAATTTGAGGGCTACCCGGCCGTATCCGTTCATTTTTCCATTGCTCATGGTATCGAGGCAAGTACCTTGTCCATACTATTCTTGTTTTATGGATATGATAATTAGTGATCGTCTAAATGTGGTTGTTTGGTCGTTTGAATTGAACTTTCAAAAGATTCGGTTTAGCCTTGTTAGAGGCTTGCTTTCAAAATGCGTGTGTTTTGTGAATGGCGTGGTTTGTGAATAACTATGTGAACTCTATGGATATGCTTGGTGTTAATGTTACACTTGGTATTGTGTGTGGACGTATATTATTTCATTTCGGTGCATTGTGGATTGACGTGGTGTTTTGCTAAGTGTTTGATGCCTCTGGGCGAATTGTTTGAATATCCTTGATGTGATATGTTATTTGTGTGAATCTGTGGATATGGTTGAAGGTCTACGGTGACACATGGCACGTGATCATGTGGTCAGGATGCAACAAGTGATTGATCCAACCGTGAGAGCCTGAGATAATCTACGGTGGCACATGGCATGCGATCATGTGGCCAGGATGCAACAAGCGATTGATCCAACCGTGAGATGTGTTTGATTTGTTTCGCTAGCCAGCTCGGGAGGGTACTTTGAGGCCTCGAGTGGTATTTGTGGCTTCGTCCCGGTCCTAGGCGATGCTCGTGCGTGATTACGTTGTGTTGAT
Source organism: Orobanche coerulescens (assembly GCA_033398695.1). Taxonomy (NCBI): domain Eukaryota; kingdom Viridiplantae; phylum Streptophyta; class Magnoliopsida; order Lamiales; family Orobanchaceae; genus Orobanche; species Orobanche coerulescens. Next base: position 109,592,424 of record CM065815.1, on the reverse strand, counting down.
TTTTATGTCCGTCGAGGACACATGATGTTAGGCTCGAGCCCTGTGAATTGTTGTCTGTTTTCTATTTGCGAAAACAAAACCTTTGGGTTGTGACCCCTGTTGATGTTTGGAAAGAGAAGGATTCGAAAATCTTAAATTATTTTCTATTAAAACTCTCGATGGCATTTTAAACTGTTTTATAAATTGTTTCACTTTTATTGTGGCCTTTCGATTTTTGGAATGTCTTACTCAAACTCTTGCCTCGGGAAGTACTTTTCGTTACCTTTGGATTTTTGAGGATTCCTGGTTATTGTTATTCGTGGAATGTGAATTGTATGGATCGTATTTTTGCACTTGTACTTGCACTAGCAAAACAGTGGAGTTTTGCTAACCCCCGAGTATTCGGGGGGTGGATGTCTATTTTTGCATTCAGGTTTTGGAGCATGGCACAGGGTCGGCACGAAGGATGATGAAAGATGAACGATACTAATCACACGAGGATCCGTTGATGTCGTATTGGTCTAGTTGTGTTTTCTTTTCCGCTGCAGTATCTTTTCCCCGTTGTACGGGAGTTTATTGTATTTTGACCCCTGCGTGGGTATGTGTTTGGAATTGAGTTGTATGTTATTATTGAAAGACCAAGTCGGTCTACTGAGTCATTTTAGCCTTAAAGGCGATGTTTAGATGTTTTATTTTAGTTATCAGCCTGGTAGATCCTCGAGGAGAGGGTCTACGGCGTGTAATATCCCTGAGTGGATTGGGGGTGTTACATTTACTAGTATAACAAGAAGGAGTCTTGTTGATTCCAATATAGAATTAAAGTCGGAATCGAATATGTTATGAAATCCTTAATATCAAGATGAATTGATCATTGATTTGAGGAATGTGTTGGTGTTTTGGGTATGAATATGGAATATTCATATCTATAATTAAGTTACGTGTTTTGATACAATATTCGTATAGGAATACGAATATGATTCCGAGTTGATGAGAATTATTATTCATGTTGGTATTTGAGAATTCATACGTATTGAACCAGTGTTCAATTCGGATAATGGAAATATTCGAAACTCTTGGAATATGATTATCTATAATGTTGAATTGATCGGATCGTCCGGATTGATGATGATAATCGGTAATTGGATTTTATTATGAATTTACAAGGAGGAAACTTGTATCCGTATTTAAGATTGAATTTGGAATCGGTAATGTTAGACCCTTGTTGGTTTAAATTGATTATTGATATGATTATCGGATTATGAATTGTGTTATGGTTTTAAATTCGTGATCGATTGATTTGGTTATTCGGATTTGTGTCTAATCGGGATACGGTGGAATCGTTGGGTTTATTGATCGGTTATATTGATTATCGAGTTGCGACTTGTATCGTGGATATGGGTTCATAATTGTTTGAGATGTATTGTTCGGTTTTGTTTATGATCGAGGTTTCGTTGAACCGTTGAGTTTGTTGGTTGGCTATGTCGGTTATTGATTGTTATCGAATTGTTGTTGATTGATTACTTCAATAGGTTGATATGTTTTGATCGTGGATTATGACCGTTGTGTTGCGGTTGAAGTTGAAGAGTTCGTAGATTGCTTTTGGTCGGGGCTGAGGAGCTCGTGGACGAAGGCATTGGATTTTGGTAAAGGCTCGTGGTATCGGTATCTAGGCAAGTTTCTACTTGTTCAGTTTATAATATTTGATGAATGGTTTCGTTTTCATTTCATTTATCATTCGTATAGCAATGTTGTTAGAAATGTAAGTTGTCGGGATAATGGTTTGTATATCGTGCTCTGGTTGTATTAAATCATAAGGTATATGATTTAATTGTGTTCAGGGAAGACGTGAGTTATCTTTGGTCAAGGATATAGAATATCGGATATCGAGGATAGTTATCGTGATGACATAAGTATCACGATAAAGGTTTATTGGTATTGAATGGATGGTACCATATTTGAGATTATTCGTATAATTGTGTATTCGTTCAGGGATATTGTTCGTGGAAAGGATGTTGTCTTCGACTTTGAGGTAATTTTTGTATTGTTCAGTTATGAGATAATTATTATGTTGAGTTGTTGTATATGTTGTATGTTGAGGCTTCGTATATTGAGATTCATACTGGTTGTTCGTTGAGGGATGTTGATCCCAGGACTTTGTTGGTATTAATAGTTGTGTTGATCGTCTCATTGGGGGATGTTGATGGATATGGTCCTCGGCTTTGAGGTAATCTAAGTATTTGTTCAGTCATGTGGATAATTAGTATGTTGAGTTGTTGTATATGTTGAGATTTCGTGTAATGAGTTTCATATCGGTTATTCATTGAGGGATGTTGATCCCAGGACTGTTGTATTGAGATCGTAGATCAAGTTGGTCATTCATTTGGGGATGATGATCCCAGGATTGATGTTTTGGATATTGATTAGTCGTGTCGGCTTTTCATTGTCAGTCTGTTGTTGTTCACTTCGGTGAGTCTTTTGATCCTTATTGGATATGTATTTCTTTGAGTTTCATTGTCATGTTGCATCGTGACATATCTGGAGTCATATCTGCGTGCCGATTGGTTATTGTGTAGGATTTTTAGCCGGGCACATGATGGTTATGTGTTGATATTTCCACATTGAACCGTGCACACGAGACGTAGTTCGTGAGGCTAATTAGGTACAAGACCACACGTGTATGTGATCAATACCCGGGGTGGCTTGTGCACGGACACATTTCCGGATCGGGCGTACTATGACTTCCATCTTTGAGCCATACTGTTTGGTCGTTCATAGTTCCATGTATGATTGGATATGTTCGACGGTTTGTGACTGGTTGTTCATACACCCGAGGGGTATGTTCGATAGTCAGAGTTATTTCTTTGAGATCCATTATTGTTGATCATTTGGAGTTTAACTTGTTGATGGTATTCTCGGTTATTGTTGGTCCTTTGTTGATCATTTGGAGTTTACCTTATTGATGGTATTCTCGGTTATTGTTGATCCTTTATTGATCGTGTCGGAGTTATCATGTTGATGGTACTCTCGGTTATCGTTGATCCTTTGTTGGTCGTATTGGAGTTATCATGTCGATGATATTCTCAGTTGATGTATTGGTTGATCATTGTTATTGATCATATGAGCATTCGGACTGTACGTCGATGTTTTGGGATTTGTATTCATTGTCATGTGGTAGTTGATCTACATATATGTTGGGTACTATTGGTTTATCCAGGTTGAGTTTTGATTGTGTAATCCGATGGACAGGATTTGGCACGGATGAATTATTTCATGATTATGAGTGATGATGATGTTTTGAGGATTTTTGATATTGTTTGAATACAGTACAATTGGTTGTGGTTGAGTTCATTTCGTCATTTGAGAATGCGAAATGTGGATTATGGTAAGGATTGGATTGTTATGGATTGGTAAGGTTATGTCGGTAAGATTACTTTTGTGATATCCCACACTGACTAGCAGAGAGCGGGCGAAGTGCCTTATATGTGCATGCGGAACTCCAATAGCATGAGGCCTTTTGGGATACCATTGACTTCGGGGTGATGAGAACTCCGAAGTTAAGTGTGCTGGCGCGAGGGGCAACCGCAGGATGGGTGACCTCCTGGGAAGCTGCTCGTTGGGTTCCCAGAAACAAAACCGTGAGGGCCGGCTCAGAGGAAGGCGCCCAGAGCGGACAATATCATGCTACGGCGGAGGGGTCCCGGGATGTGACAATTTGGTATCGGAGCCACTCTACCGTGCGAGTGTGCCGACGGGGGCGTCGGGTCATTTGAGGAGGGGCGGATTGTGATATCCCACACTGACTAGCAGAGAGCGGGCGAAGTGCCTTATATGTGCATGCGGAACTCCAATAGCATGAGGCCTTTTGGGAGACCATTGACTTCGGGGTGATGAGAACTCCGAAGTTAAGCGTGCTAGCGCGAGGAGCAACCGCAGGATGGGTGACCTCCTGGGAAGCTGCTCGTTGGGTTCCCAAAAACAAAACCGTGAGGGCCGGCTCAGAGCAAGGCGCCCAGAGCGGACAATATCATGCTACGGCGGAGGGTTCCCGAGATGTGACAACTTTGGTAGTATTCTTACTATATTATTACATTGGTATGTAATTATTTATGTTGATGCGATCGATATCATTATTGAGTATTGTGGCTGACCCCTGTTGTTGCCCAAAATATTTATCCGAAGATTAATACTGCTTTAAGACGGACAACAAACAACAATTGCGGGAGCACTTCCGAGAGAAGATAAATAATACAAGATTTGCCGGGTTTGTTAGGCCCGGGCTTGAATGCTCTCGCGAGATGTTATTAATACAAATATTCGTGGATACAAGTATTAATGAGAGAAATCTATATACAATGAGTGTAAAAAGACTCTGTTAATCCGGCTCTTGAGCGAAGCTCGGTGTTCTTCGTCCCCGCCGATCGTCTGCTGTGTGAGAGAGGCTGGGAGAAGTAAGACCGAATGATAGCTGTTGCCAAGAGTTGGAGATAGCCAAGTACTTGATGTTTTGCTTCTGTAATGTATGAAATCCGAAGGAAGTCGAAGGAGTGTCCAAGTGCAGGGAGCCTTGTTTATATAGGGACAGCCGAGTCTTGTCCTCTGGCGGGCGATCGCCTTCCGGCCATTATAATAATGGGGCGATCGTTTTCCGACCAATATTATAATGGGGCGATCACCCGGGCTGTCGGGCTAAAGTCCAAGGAAGAGGCTGGCGCCAGCTGGGCGGTCCAATGAAGAGCCAGCACGCGTCCGGAGTCAGTCACATGCGGCCCTACTGACAACTTTCGGCGGCTTTTCGGTTGGTGGAAAGATTCCGCCAGGCTGTGGTCAATGATCCGAGATTCGCGGATCTTGTCTCGGCTCTTGCACGTGGTGCCAGTCTTGAGGCTCGGCCTTTGCCGACTGGATGGCCATCGGCGCTGATCGTCATGAGGCGGTCGTCTCTAGCTGGTCATCAGAGATCGCCATCGGCCAGTTGTCGAGGTCGGCATTGGTCGGTTGCCAGGAGTCGGTCGGCAGGTGCCGAGAGAGAATCGTCCACTAGTCGGTCGCCAGGAGTCGGTCGCCGAGTACCGAGAGACGATCGTATTTGGTGTCGATCGCTCGGTACCGGGACTTGTCCTGGGACCTTCGGTTGCCCGATTTAGCTCGTCCGCTGTGCTAAAGCTCGGTCGCCAGGTCGCTGATCGGCAGTTCTGCCTCGACTGCTCGGCAGTGACTCGGTCGCCCGATCTCCGAGGCGATCGCCGGTCGGAGTGTGTTAATTCTTGACACAACAATTGCCCCCCAGCATGATCCTATGTTGAAGATATGGGGTGAGGTGGTTCTTGCTGGCGATCGTGTATGGATGAGGACGGGCGATCTTGCCGTGCTGACTTAGGATCCGGACTTGGGCTATCATGGTCGATTGGCTTAGCTATCTTTCGGTCTTGTACCTGCAAAAACCAACATTGGCCGATCCCCCACGGAAACTTGGTGGTTTCGCTTGTTTGAGGAATCGTGCACAGTCGCGGAGATCGATGGACCGACTCCATGACCGTGTCTTGGTGCGCGAAGACATTGAGTGTCTCGTGACTCACTTTATTATGAGGGTCCTCTGTTAGGCTGCGCCTCACCTCGTATTTAAACGAAGGGCATGCGGTCTCGGTCTAGAGGAGTCCTTGCGCGGGACAGCGTCGGATGAATCAACTCCACGCCCGCGGCTTGTTAGCTCTGCTTCCACCTCGGCCGGCCATGGAGATGGCCTACCTCGACGATGTACGTTGAGACGGGGGTTGTGGCATGTGTCCACTGATTATTTTGGAGAGCCCTTAGACTACGCCGGCCTCGTATTTAAACGAAGGGCGGACGATCTCGGCCGAAAGGGACCTTGCATGGCCGAAGCAGCCGGTTCCATCGACTGCCAGGACCATGGCTTTATGATGTGCGGCGGAGGCGATCGCGAGCCTTAGTCCCTTATTTAAAATGGTGGACTGTAGACGGTGATCGAGTCCCCCGGCTCTGCTGGATAGTAGCGATCGTGCTGGGAGACTGGAGGTCGTCGCGCGGGCGCCGATCGCTCTACTCCTACGCTAAGAAGAAGCCTTTGCCTGGACAGGAAATCTGCGGCTCTAGCCCGGAAGGCTGCGTAGGTCGTCGGTTGGGTCTTCGTGAGATGCCTGAACATAGGCGAGAAGCCCTGAAAACCTCCTAGGACCGCGTAGAGGGCGGTCTCATCGTTTACGGGCTCGCCGTTGAGGATGATCACGTCTACCCGGTCGATGAAGTCCGAGTCGGACTCTTCTTCTCCCTGGTTGATTTGCATCATGCGAAGGCGACCTTCAGGTCGGACGACTCTGGTGGCGAAGTGCTCTGTGAAGACGTGCGCCAGTTCGTTAAAGGAGCCAATGGACCGAGGTGGCAATGAGGTGTACCACCGGTGGGCGAGGTCGTCCAGTGTCAGAGGGAACATTCGACACCTGGTCGCGTCAGATGCTCCACACCCGGTCATGTAGATGTTGAACTTGTGCAGGTGTGTTTGGGGGTCTGATCGCTCCTCGTACACAGGTGTCTGAGGAGGAACGATCTTGTGCTGCACGGGGGCGAGCTCGATGTCGATCGCGAGCGGCTCGCTCGGCTCGGCGATCGTCTTCATGGCGCCTGCCCTGGATTGCAGGAGCGCCTTCACGTCGTCGAGCTGACGTTGCAATGTGGCAATCGCCGTGGCTCGGTTGCTCGCTGATCGGATTTGGGAGCGGGAGCCGAGGCGATCGTGTACCGATCTCCGGACTCCGCTGCTGCCGACCTCGGCGATTTGGCGAGCGGGGGCCAGACGGCTGGGCTGCCCTCTGGGAGCCGGGTAGGCCGAGCTCCTGGTGACGGACTCAAACTCCGTCGTCTCGTAGCTGGGGCCGGACTGCCCCGGTCGCCAGGTCGGGTCACTGCCCAGGCGATCGAAGGCATAGGTGCCCCGGCTGCCGAGCGCCTCTTCTTGCGGACGAGAGCCTCCTGGTGATCGCTCGGCCAGTAACGCCTTGAGTTTCCGCTTGGACTTCCGGCGGGCGGCCGAGGGGGTGATAGAGGGAGGCGCGTTGAGAGCACTCCGTCGTTCCTGAAGGGCGGCTATGGCCTCTTCGATATGTTCATTGGTTCGGAACTGATCGAGCGAGAGGCATGGGCCGCCGTCCAGGGACGGTATCGAGCGTCTCTGACCGCGGCGGCTACCTTCCACCATCGGCTGCGGCTCGGACTGGGACGGAACGGGGGGTCTGGCCGGCTGGTCAGCGGCTTTCTTCGATGCGGAGGCGGAAGACATGATTTCTGAAGGATTTCTTTGAAGTGCAGTGAGTGTCACTTCAAGTATCTGCCCCGAGAACAGTGAGTGTTCTTCGGGACGGTAGGTGTAAAAATTTGAGGGTTGGATGCCCCCCTTCCTCTAGCGCCAATTGTTGTTGCCCAAAATATTTATCCGAAGATTAATACTGCTGGAAGACGGACAACAAACAACAATTGCGGGAGCACTTCCGAGAGAAGATAAATAATACAAGATTTGCCGGGTTTGTTAGGCCCAGGCTTGAATGCTCTCGCGAGATGTTATTAATACAAATATTCGTGGATACAAGTATTAATGAGAGAAATCTAGATACAATGAGTGTAAAAAGACTCTGTTAATCTGGCTCTTGAGCGAAGCTCGGTGTTCTTCGTCCCCGCCGATCGTCTGCTGTGTGAGAGAGGCCGGGAGAAGTAAGACCGAATGATAGCTGTTGCCAAGAGTTGGAGATAGCCAAGTGCTTGATGTTTTGCTTTTGTAATGTATGAAATCCGAAGGAAGTCGAAGGAGTGTCCAAGTGCAGGGAGCCTTGTTTATATAGGGACAGCCGAGTCTTGTCCTCTGGCGGGCGATCGCCTTCCGGCCATTATAATAATGGGGCGATCGTCTGCCGGCCAATATTATAATGGGGCGATCACCTGGGCTGTCGGGCTAAAGTCCAAGGAAGAGGCTGGCGCCAGCTGGGCGGTCCAATGAAGAGCCAGCACGCGTCCGGAGTCAGTCACATGCGGCCCTACTGACAACTTTCGGCGGCTTGTCGGTTGGTGGAAAGATTCCGCCAGGCTGTGGTCAATGATCCGAGATTCGCGGATCTTGTCTCGGCTCTTGCACGTGGTGCCAGTCTTGAGGCTCGGCCTTTGCTGACTGGATGGCCATCGGCGCTGATCGTCATGAGGCGGTCGTCTCTAGCTGGTCATCAGAGATCGCCATCGGCCAGTTGTCGAGGTCGGTCGCCAGGAGTCGGTCGGCAGGTGCCGAGAGAGGATCGTCCACTAGTCGGTCGCCAGGAGTCGGTCGCCAAGTACCGAGAGACGATCGTATTTGGTGTCGATCGCTCGGTACCGGGACTTGTCCTGGGACGTTCGGTTGCCCGATTTAGCTCGTCCGCTGTGCTAAAGCTCGGTCGCCAGGTCGCTGATCGGAAGTTCTGCCTCGGCTGCTCGGCAGTGACTCGGTCGCCCGATCTCCGAGGCGATCGCCGGTCAGAGAGTGTTAATTCTTGACACAACAATTGCCCCCCAGCTTGCTCCTATGTTGAAGACATGGGGTGAGGTGGTTCTTGCTGGCGATCGTGTATGGATGAGGACGGGCGATCTTGCCGTGCTGACTTAGGATCCGGACTTGGGCTATCATGGTCGATTGGCTTAGCTATCTTTCGGTCTTGTACCTGCAAAAAACAACATTGGCCGATCCCCCACGGAAACTTGGTGATTTCGCTTGTTTGAGGAATCGTGCACAGTCGCGGAGATCGATGGACCGACTCCATGACCGTGTCTTGGTGCGCGAAGACATTGAGTGTCTCGTGACTCACTTTATTATGAGGGTCCTCTGTTAGGCTGCGCCTCGCCTCGTATTTAAACGAAGGGCGTGCGGTCTCGGTCTAGAGGAGTCCTTGCGCGGGGCAGCGTCGGATGAATCAACTCCACGCCCGCGGCTTGTTAGCTCTGCTTCCACCTCGGCCGGCCATGGAGATGGCCTACCTCGACGGTGTACGTTGAGACGGGGGTTGTGGCATGTGTCCACTGATTATTTTGGAGAGCCCTCATACTACGCCGGCCTCGTATTTAAACGAAGGGCGGGCGATCTCGGCCGAAAGGGACCTTGCATGGCCGAAGCAGCCGGTTCCATCGAGTGCCAGGACCATGGCTTTATGATGTGCGGCGGAGGCGATCGCGAGCCTTAGTCCCTTATTTAAAATGGTGGACTGTAGGCAGTGAGCGAGTCCCCCGGCTCTGCTGGATAGTAGCGATCGTGCTGGGAGACTGGAGGTCATCGCGCGGGCGCCGATCGCTCTACTCCTAGGCTAAGAAGAAGCCTTTGCCTGGACAGGAAATCTGCGGCTCTAGCCCGGAAGGCTGCGTAGGTCGTCGGTTGGGTCTTCGTGAGATGCCTGAACATAGGTGAGAAGCCCTGAAAACCTCCTAGGACCGCGTAGAGGGCGGTCTCATCGTTTACGGTCTCGCCGTTGAGGATGATCACGTCTACCCGGTCGATGTAGTCTGAGTCGGACTCTTATTCTCCCTGCTTGATTTGCATCATGCGAAGGCGACCTTCAAGTCGGACGACTCTGGTGGCGAAGTGCTCTGTGAAGACGTGCGCCAGTTCGTTAAAGGAGCCAATGGACCGAGGTGGCAATGAGGTGTACCACCAGTGGGCGAGGTCGTCCAGTGTCAGAGGGAACATTCGGCACCTGGTCGCGTCAGATGCTCCACACCCGGTCATGTAGATGTTGAACTTGTCGAGGTGTGTTTGGGGGTCTGATCGCCCCTCGTACACAGGTGTCTGAGGAGGAACGATCTTGTGCTGCACGGGGGCGAGCTCGATGTCGATCGCGAGCGGATCGCTCGGCTCGGCGATCGTCTTCATGGCGCCTGCCCTGGATTGCAGGAGCGCCTTCACGTCGTCGAGCTGACGTTGCAATGCGGCAATCGCCGTGGCTCGGTTGCTCGCTGATCGGCTTTGGGAGCGGGAGCCGAGGCGATCGTGTACCGATCTCCGGACTCCGCTGCTACCGACCTCGGCGATTTGGCGAGCGAGGGCCAGACGGCTGGGCTGCCTTATGGGAGCCGGGAAGGCCGAGCTCCTGGTGACGGACTCAAACTCCGTCGTCTCGTAGGCCGGGCCGGATCGCCCGGCCGCTGTGTCGGGTCACTGCCCAGGCGATCGAAGGCAGAGGTGCCCCGGCTGCCGAGCGCCTCTTCTTGCGGACGAGAGCCTCCTGGTGATCGCTCGGCCAGTAACGCCTTGAGTTTCCGCTTGGACTTCCGGCGGGCGGCCGAGGGGGTGATAGAGGGAGGCGCGTTGAGAGCACTCCGTCGTTCCTGAAGGGCGGCTATGGCCTCTTCGATCTGTTCATTGGTTCGGAACTGATCGAGCGAGAGGCTTGGGCCGCCGTCCAGGGACGGTATCGAGCGTCTCTGACCGCGGCGGCTACCTTCCACCATCACCGCACGGATCGGACGGAACGGGGTCCGCCGGCCGTCGGGCCGCTTTCTTCGACGCGGAGGCGGAAGACATGATTTCTGAAGGATTTCTTTGAAGTGCAGTGAGTGTCACTTCAAGTATCTGCCCCGAGAACAGTGAGTTTTCTTCGGGACGGTAGGTGTAAAAATTTGAGGGTTGGATGCCCCCCTTCCTCTAGCGCCAATTGCTGTTGCCCAAAATATTTATCCGAAGATTAATACTGCTGGAAGACGGACAACAAACAACAATTGCGGGAGCACTTCCGAGAGAAGATAAATAATACAAGATTTGTCGGGTTTGTTAGGCCCGGGCTTGAATGCTCTCGCGAGATGTTATTAATACAAATATTCGTGGATACAAGTATTAATGAGAGAAATCTAGATACAATGAGTGTAAAAAGACTCTGTTAATCCGGCTCTTGAGCGAAGCTCGGTGTTCTTCGTCCCCGCCGATCGTCTGCTGTGTGAGAGAGGCCGGGAGAAGTAAGACCGAATGATAGCTGTTGCCAAGAGTTGGAGATAGCCAAGTGCTTGATGTTTTGCTTCTGTAATGTATGAAATCCGAAGGAAGTCGAAGGAGTGTCCAAGTGCAGGGAGCCTTGTTTATATAGGGACAGTCGAGTCTTGTCCTCTGGCGGGCGATCGCCTTCCGGCCATTATAATAATGGGGCGATCGTCTGCCGGCCAATATTATAATGGGGCGATCACCCGGGCTGTCGGGCTAAAGTCCAAGGAAGAGGCTGGCGCCAGCTTGGCGGTCCAATGAAGAGCCAGCACGCGTCCGGAGTCAGTCACATGCAGCCCTACTGACAACTTTCGGCGGCTTGTCGGTTGGTGGAAAGATTCCGCCAGGCTGTGGTCAATGATCCGAGATTCGCGGATCTTGTCTCGGCTCTTGCACGTGGTGCCAGTCTTGAGGCTCGGCCTTTGCCGACTGGATGGCCATCGGCGCTGATCGTCATGAGGCGGTCGTCTCTAGCTGGTCATCAGAGATCACCATCGGCCAGTTGTCGAGGTCGGCATTGGTCGGTCGCCAAGAGTCGGTCGGCAGGTGCCGAGAGAGGATCGTCCACTAGTCGGTCGCCAGTAGTCGGTCGCCGAGTACCGAGAGACGATCGTATTTGGTGTCGATCGCTCGGTACCAGGACTTGTCCTGGGACCTTCGGTTTCCCGATTTAGCTCGTCCGTTGTGCTAAAGCTCGGTCGCCAGGTCGCTGATCGGCAGTTCTGCCTCGGCTGCTCGGCAGTGACTCGGTCGCCCGATCTCCGAGGCGATCGCCGGTCGGAGAGTGTTAATTCTTTACACAACAACCCCGTCGTGGGCTTTATTTTTAGGTACTCGGAGATCGAGCTAGTAGCGGTCGTGAAGGGATGAGCTTCCCGATGTGATAATGGCGGTGGCATATTTTGGAGTATCGAGTATTTCTTTGTTGGTTATTCATTTCCGCTGCAAATGTGTATTTTGAACTGTGTTTTTATCCGCTGTGTGTGTATATTTCAAAATGGCTCTTTGGTATTTTTACCAACTCGTGTGTGTATTTTAAGATGGCCTTTTAGGCATTTTACGAACTTGGGTTATTTTCGTCAAACTCTTTTTCCCAAATTATTTTATCGGTACGTTTAAGTGGTAGCTTAACGTACATTTTGAACTGTCGAGAATTGGCACTTCGCCTTGTATTTTGAAATGGTATTTTATGACGGTATTTGAAAACTATGCTTTTGAAAATATTTGAGTATTTAAAATATTACCATCAGTGGCCTTTTGGCATTTTTAAACGTCTTTGAAATGGTTTTTAGCCTGGTGGGTTCCGGCGCGGGACCCACGGCGCTGTAATATCCCGGATGATTTTGGGGGTGTTACAGAAGATGGTATCGGAGCTTGGGTTTTGTGAACCCAGGCGTGTGTGTTATGTGGCTCTACCGGTACGGTAGTAGCGTGATTTTTGAAAATGAGTTTATCTGACTTTTGAGTCAAATCGATTTTTGGAGTTTCCAAAATTTTCGAGATTCTTTTCAAACTGCTATTTGTGATATTTGTGTGTGTTGGTTGTGTTGAGACTTTATATGGGAGTCGTGTGCTAGTATCACGGGAAATCATCGGCTTCACGCACCTGTAAGTATATTGGTTTGGTTATTTCGCTTGTGGCGACGCTTGATTGTTTTTGTGATGAGTTGGAAAATTTTGGATTTATCTGTTGTTGGTGACGGGTTGCAAATTTCGAGGACGAAACTTATTTTAAGGGGGGTAGTATGTAATACCCGAATTTTCAGTATAAATTTTTCACGTTATTTTATCTGAGATATACTGTATAGTTTGGTATCTATACAGTATGGATAAAATAAATTGAGAACCGAGATAGCTATACTGCTGTGATTATCGTTTTTGATTGACAGATATATTCAGGATATGTTGTATCAGGTTAAACAGATTTGGATATCAAGTATACCGTATGAGAATATTTTTGGATTCGGTATGTGTATTCAGTATGCCGTATGTTTGTATTTTGTACGTCGAGACGTCGGATAGGAACAGTTGGATTTTTGGCTAAGTATAAAAGCCATTACGTACGTTAAGCCTTGGAGCTTACGTACGTAAAATGTGTTAGCTTAAGTACGTTATATAGTGTACATAACGTACGTAACAAGAGGAATCGGATAGTGGGGCCCGTGGTCGGCAGCTTTCGGCGCAGATGTGGACAGGTGAGTCAACGGATGGAGTTACGTACGTTATATAGGGTGTATTACATACGTAGTACGAGTATTATACTGTAGCAAGTCAACGTACGTATTACGTACGCAACGGCATAAGTGTTACGTACGTTACGGGACAGCTGGCCGAGTCGTGGCCGAGAGGACCTGTAGTGGCCGAGCATGGTCGGCAGTGACTCGCATGGATGGCCGATCACGGTCGGCAGTGACTTGCAGGGATGGCTAGGACTGGCTGATTACGTACGTAAGGCAGTGGCCGATTACGGCCGTAAGGGCCAGTTACGTACGTAAGCCAGGTGCCGGTTACGTACCTAAGGGTGCCGAACGGACTGGGCAGTGAGCAGGCCATGGCCGGTTACGTACGTAAGGCAATGGCCGGTTACGTACGTAAGGTACCGGCAGGTCTCGGCCTATATAAGGCCTGGACCGGGTCACTTCGGCATTTTCATTTTTTCTTTGTTTTTTCGCGATTCCTTCAGCAAGTATTGATGGATTTGAGTAAGAGCAACTTATAACAACATGTTTTAGAAGTTGGAATCATGGATTAACATCATCTTCCACCCGGATCGAAGGTAAGAACACCTAAACACTTGGTTTTGGATATTTTTGGAGTTTCTTGATGTTTTGGCCGATTTGATTCGTTTTAACTCAGATTATTGATGGAATCTTGTTGTATTCTTGAGATTATTCGTTGCTCTTGAAGTTTTGTGGAACGAATTCGAGTATTTCTTTGAATAATCGATTGAATTGGACTATGCCTTCAAAGTGTTCGATGAAATGTCTCAATGAGTAGAACTTGTAAAATTCTACACGTTTTCGTATGAATGATGGTTGAATTGATATTGTTGTGATGATTCTTGGTATTTACGAGAATTTTGTTAAGGGAAGATAATGAATTGGTGATCAAATGATTCGATTATGTTGTTATGATTATGGAATCGTAGTATTCCCGATGTTCTTGGTAGTTTGTTGCGAGTCATGATGTTATGAGAAGTATATATTGAAGAACATGATTATATACACCTTGAATTATGATTAAGGGTTGTTTAGATGTTAGAAAACACCGGGTTATGTTGTTTTATGGATTATGAACGTGAATTTGGATAATTCGTGTTCTTGAAGAACTCGTGAGTTATACATGTCATGATTGTTGGGAAGATTTCGGATAATTGGATTGTGATTCTTCATGATAATAATTGGTAAATTGTTTCTTACGAATTTACTAGTATAACAAGAAGGAGTCTTCTTGATTCTAATTTAGAATTAAGTCGGAATCGAATATGTTATGAAATCCTTAATATCAAGATGAATTGATCATTGATTTGAGGAATGTGTTGGTGTTTTGGGTATGAATATGGAATATTCATATCTATAATTAAGTTACGTGTTTTGATACAATATTCGTATAGGAATACGAATATGATTTCGAGTTGATGAGAATTATTATTCATGTTTGTATTTGAGAATTCATACGTATTGAACAAGTGTTCAATTCGGATAATGGAAATATTTGAAACTCTTGGAATATGATTATCTATAATGTTGAATTGATCGGATCGTCCGGATTGATGATGATAATCGGAAATTGGATTTTATTATGATTTTACAAGGAGGAAACTTGTATCCGTATTTAAGATTGAATTTGGAATCGGTAATGTTAGACCCTTGTTGGTTTAAATTGATTATTGATATGATTATCGGATTATGAATTGTGTTATGGTTTTAAATTCGTGATCGATTGATTTGGTTGTTCGGATTTGTGTCTAATCGGGATACGGTGGAACCGTTGGGTTTATTGATCGGTTATATTGATTATCGAGCTGCGACTTGTATCATGGATATGGGTTCGTAATTGTTTGAGTTGTATTGTTCGGTTTTGTTTATGATCGAGGTTTCATTGAACCGTTGAGTTTGTTGGTTGGCTATGTCGGTTATTGATTGTTATCGGATTATTGTTGATTGATTACTTCAATAGGTTGATATGTTTTGATCGTGGATTATGACCGTTGTGTTGCGGTTGAAGTTGAAGAGTTCGTAGATTGCTTTTGGTCGGGGCTGAGGAGCTCGTGGACGAAGGCATTGGATTTTGGTAAAGGCTCGTGGTATTGGTATCTAGGCAAGTTTCTACTTGTTCAGTTTATAATATTTGATGAATGGTTTCGTTTTCATTTCATTTATAATTCGTATAGCAATGTTGTTAGAAATGTAAGTTGTCGGGATAATGGTTTGTATATCGTGCTCTGGTTGTATTAAATCATAAGGTATATGATTTAATTGTGTTCAGGGAAGACGTGAGTTATCTTTGGTCAAGGATATAGAATATCGGATATCGAGGATAGTTATCGTGATGACATAAGTATCAGGATAAAGGTTTATTGGTATTGAATGGATGGTACCATATTTGAGATTATTCGTATAATTGTGTATTCGTTCAGGGATATTGTTCGTGGAAAGGATGTTGTCTTCGACTTTGAGGTAATTTATGTATTGTTCAGTTATGAGATAATTATTATGTTGAGTTGTTGTATATGTTGTATGTTGAGGCTTCGTATATTTAGATTCATACTGGTTGTTCGTTGAGGGATGTTGATCCCAGGACTATTGTTGGTATTAATAGTTGTGTTGATCGTCTCATTGGGGGATGTTGATGGATATGGTCCTCGGCTTTGAGGTAACCTAAGTATTTGTTCAGTCATGTGGATAATTAGTATGTTGAGTTGTTGTATATGTTGAGGTTTCGTGTAATGAGTTTCGTATCGGTTATTCATTGAGGGATGTTGATCCCAGGACTGTTGTATTGAGATTGTAGATCATGTTGGTCATTCATTTGGGGATGATGATCCCAGGATTGATGTTTTGGATATTGATTAGTCGTGTCGGCTTTTCATTGTCAGTCTGTTGTTGTTCACTTCGGTGAGTCTTTTGATACTTATTGGATATGTATTTCTTTGAGTTTCGTTGTCATGTTGCATCGTGACATATCTGGAGTCATATCTGCGTGCCGATTGGTTATTGTGTATGATTTTTAGCCGGGCACATGATGGTTATGTGTTGATATTTCCACATTGAACCGTGCACATGAGACGTAGTTCGTGAGGCTAATTAGGTACAAGACCACACGTGTATGTGATCAATACCCGGGGTGGCTTGTGCACGGACACATTTCCGGATCGGGCGTACTATGACTTCCATCTTTGAGCCATACTATTTGGTCATTCATAGTTCCATGTATGATTGGATATGTTCGACGGTTTGTGACTGGTTGTTCATACACCCGAGGGGTATGTTCGACAGTCAGAGTTATTTCTTTGAGATCCATTATTGTTGATCATTTGGAGTTTACCTTGTTGATGGTATTCTCGGTTATTGTTGGTCCTTTGTTGATCATTTGGAGTTTACCTTATTGATGGTATTCTCGGTTATTGTTGATCCTTTATTGATCGTGTCGGAGTTATCATGTTGATGGTACTCTCGGTTATCGTTGATCCTTTGTTGGTCGTATTGGAGTTATCATGTCGATGATATTCTCAGTTGATGTATTGGTTGATCATTGTTATTGATCATATGAGCATTAAATCTTGTCGTCGATGTTTCGGGATTTGTATTCATTGTCATGTGGTAGTTGATCTACATATATGTTGGGTACTATTGGTTTATCCAGGTTGAGTTTTGATTGTGTAATCCGATGGAAAGGATTTGGCACGGATGAATTATTTCATGATTATGAGTGATGATGATGTTTTGAGGATTTTTGATATTAATTGAATACAGTACAGTTGGTTGTGGTTGAGTTCATTTCGTCATTTGAGAATGTGAAATGTGGATTATGGTAAGGATTGGATTGTTATGGATTGGTAAAGTTATGTCGGTAAGATTACTTTGGTAGTATTCTTACTATATTATTACATTGGTATGTAATTATTTATGTTGATGCGATCGATATCATTATTGAGTATTGTGGCTGACCCCGTCGTGGGCTTTATTTTTAGGTACTCGGAGATCGAGCTAGTAGCGGTCGTGAAGGGATGAGCTTCCCGATGTGATACTGGCGGTGGCATGTTTTGGAGTATCGAGTATTTCTTTTTTGGTTATTCATTTCCGCTGCAAATGTGTATTTTGAACTGTGTTTTTATCCGCTGCGTGTGTATATTTCAAAATGGCTCTTTGGTATTTTTACCAGCTCGTGTGTGTATTTTAAAATGGCCTTTTGGGCATTTTACGAACTTGGGTTATTTTCGTCAAACTCTTTTTCCCAAATTATTTTATCGGTACGTTTAAGTGGTAGCTTAACGTACATTTTGAACTGTCGAGAATTGACACTTCGCCTTGTATTTTAAAATGGTATTTTGTGACGGTATTTGAAAACTATGCTTTTGAAAATATTTGAGTATTTAAAATATTACCGTCAGTGGCCTTTTGGCATTTTTAAACGTCTTTGAAATGGTTTTTAGCCTGGTGGGTTCCGGCGCGGGACCCACGACGCTGTAATATCCCGGATGGTTTTGGGGGTGTTACATCTGACGTGATTGATACCGGCACTCCATGCAAACGTACAATTTCACGGACATACAACTGTGCCAACTTCTCAGATCCGTAAGTGATTGGGATAGGCAAAAAGTGAGCTTATTTTGTGAGTCTGTCTACTATAACCCATATAGCAGTGTTTCCTCGTTTGGTCCTCGGCAAACTAGTCACAAAATCCATCGCTATTCCTTCCCACTTCCATTCTGGAATGGTCAATGGCTGTAACTTCCCATAAGGTCGTTGGTGTAGTGCTTTCACTTGCTGACAAGCCAAACACCGCTCGAAAAACGAAGCTACATCATGTTTCATACCGTCCCACCAGAAATTTCTCTTAAGGTCTTGTTACATCTTGGTACTTCCGGGGTAAGCGGTATAGGGAGTATCATGAGCCTCACTCATAATCTCATTCCTTAATTCCTCATCATGTGGGACACATATTCTCTCTTCGAATATAATTGCATTATCAGCCGCTTCGCGGTAACTTCCTGGGTTATCTGATCCGATTCTCATACGTAGTTTCTCGAATGCTTCATCTCTCCTATGTGCATTCATTATTCGTCCTCTCAGATCTGGTGTCGTCACTAACGTCGCGACACGACCCATTATCGTTTCCGGTGGATGAACCACCTCTAAAGTCATTCCTTCAAAATCTTGGATTAGATCCCCTTCCATGGTAAGTAGGTATCCTAATTGCGATTGAGTCTTACGACTCAAGGCATCTACTACCACATTAGCCTTGACGGTGTGGTAGTTAATACCACAATCATAATCCTTTACCAATTTGAGCCATCTTCTCTGTCTCATATTCAAGTCCTTCTGCTCGAAAAAGTACTTTAAACTCTTGTGATCCGTGAAAATTTCACACTTACCCCATAGAGGTGATGTCTCCATATCTTTAATGAGTGCACCACTGCAGCTAGTTCCAAATCATGCGTAGGATAATTCACCTCATGCGGCCTAAGTTGTCTTGATGCGTAAGCTATCACTTTCCCATCTTGCATTAATACACAACCTATCCCATTCTTAGAAGCATCCGTGTAAACCACATACTCCTTGTTCGCTTCTGGTACTGCTAAAACTGGGGCAGTAGTCAATCTCCTCTTGAGTTCCTGAAAACTCTCATCACATTCATCCATCCATAAATACTTAATTCCTTTCCGCAACAGTTGTGTCATTGGTCTAGCAATCTTGGAAAATCCTTCGATGAACCTTCGATAGTACCCAGCTAGACCCAAGAAACTCCTAATCTCACTAGGGTTGGTTGGTGACTTCTAATCACGTACTGCTTCCACTTTATCTGGGTCCACCTTAATACCATCTGCTGACACAATGTGCCCATGAAACATTACTTCTTTCAACCAAAATTCGCACTTACTGAATTTGGCAAAAAGTTTATCCGTTCTCAGTGTTTCCAACACTATCCTGAGCTGTTCTTCATGCTCTTTCTCATTTCTAGAGTAGATGAGAATATCATCTATGAACACTAAGACAAACTTATCCAAGTACGGGTGGAAAACCCTATTCATAAGATCCATGAATACTGTGGGGGCATTAGTTAATCCAAAAGGCATGACTATAAACTCATAGTGTCCATATCTTGTTCGAAAAGCTGTCTTGGGTATATCCTCTGGTCGAATCTTCAACTGATGATACCCAGACCTAATGTCTATCTTAGAAAACACAGTTGTTCCCTTGAGTTGGTCAAACAAGTCATCTATCCTTGGCATAGGATACTTGTTCTTGAGTGTGATCTTGTTCAGCTCCCTATAATCTATACACATTCTCATTGTACCATCCTTATTTTTCACAAAAAGGACAGGTGCTCCCCATGGAGAAATACTCGGTCTGATGAAACCTAAATCCAATAGCTCTTGCAGTTGGATCTTGAGTTCTTGCAGTTCCTTTGGTGCCATCCTATAAGGTTCTTTCGACACTGGGGCTGACCCTGGCTCCAGGTCGATGTTGAAATCCACTTGTCGATCTGGTGGTAAACCCGGTAACACTTCTGGGAATACATCCTCGAATTCCCGCACAATTGGCACATCTCCTATAGTCTTCTCTTCTCCAGTTTCTCCATTAAGGTAAACAAGGAAAACCTGACAATCCTTTTTTCTCATCATCTTCTTGGATTGGAGAGCAGAGATAACAGGTGATCCTCTACCCATTCTTAAGCCGTGAAAGTCTGTGGGCTCCTTTCCTGGTGGTTGGAAGGAAATTTTCCTCTCATAACAAAGAATTGTGGCATAATTCTCAGCTAACCAATTCATTCCTAGGATTACATCAACATCCCACATCGTCATAACATTCAGATTATTAGTTACCACTTTAAGATTCCCGAGTTCTAATTCCAGATTAGAACAAACATGCGTGGTAGTTGAAATTCCTCCTGGTGGTGAAGATACTCTCATGACATGACTAGCATGTTCCGGTATAATACTAAGGTTATCCACACATGCTCTAGCAATAAATGAATGCGATGCTCCAGTATCAAAACAAAATAATTACATGTAGGTTAAGAAGTTTTCCCATACCTTCCATGTTACCCTTATCCTTCTCGGGTTGCTTCTGATTGATGGCATATGATCTAGCATTATGATTCTGCTGCTTAGGTGGTGGCGGCAGTTGCGGGTGTCCTTGTATTGCTCTCAGTGGCTGGGATTGACCCTGGTGGTTTGGTCTCTCTCCCTGCTACTGCTGCTGCTTAGGACAATTTCTCATGATATGGCCTTTCTGACCACACGTGTAACAACATCCAGTGCCCAATAGACAGGCACCATTATGCTGCTTGTTACACTTGGGACATATGGGGTTTGAAACTCGTCCTTGATTATTTCCTCCCTGAGTAGGAACCATCTGCCGTCCCTGGTTGTTGCCTCCTTGAGCCTGAGGCTGTCCATGAGATATATTTCCCTGCCACAGCTTCCTGTTAGCCTGGCTGTTCCCATTGCCACCATTGTTTTGTCCTTCCCACCTACGCTTCCCCTTATAATCGTGGGAATTTGTCTGAGTGGGTGGTGGTGTAACTGTGGGCGCTCGCTTATCTTCTGGCATTGCTGCCTCAATATCCAGAGTTCTGTTCAGCGATTCAGTGTAGCTCATCCTTCCATGTCTAGCTAAGGACATGCCTATCTCATGTCTGAGTCCTGATCTAAATTTTCCTGCCATATTCTCATCCGAATCAACTTGGTCTGGAGCATACCTTGATAACTCACAAAACATTCTATCATACTCGGTGACTGACATCCTTCCTTGCTTCAAATTAGAGAACTCAGCTTCCTTCTTGACCTTGAAGGTTTTTTTAACATACTTATCGTACAGTGATTCCTTGAATTCCTCCTAAGAGTAGTTTTTCAGTTGCTCAGCCGTCAGGATCTTCCTGCGTGCTTCCCACCAGAAGTCTGCAGATCCAGTGAGTTAGAAGAGCACACAAGAAATACGTTCTTGCTTGGTACACCTTAGGAAGTTAAAAATTCGTTCCATAGCTCTAACCCAAAGCTCAGCATCGCTCGGGTTTCTTGACCCATTGAAAGTGGGTAGATTCTGCTTGAGGAAAAGCTCTTCAATAACCCGTTGGGGTGGAGGAGGAGGTGGTGTAGGGGCGCGTTCATGCCCTCCTATCCTTCTTTCTCTTCTGGGTGGCATTCTGAGGTGCACATAATCATCATTAGTTCATTCTCATTGGTCTGTAATTATCATCATACTAGATCATAGAAAGGAGTTCGGAACTAGATAATCATAACGCATCGACACATACTCATAGATAACTCTCGTGGCAAGGTCGTGAAAGAAATCATAAATAACAACATCATACTCATGAGAAGAAAAGTCCATGAAGGGTCAAAATATATATCAATATATCATATGCATCGTAATAGTACAATTGCTTTCAACGAGGTCTTACTGACTATCAAAATAAGCTGGTCTAGGCTACCTGCATATACATATACGAAAATACGGGATGCTCTAACAAATAGAATTACCGTCCATAACATAAGAAAGTGCTAGACATCGGAACGACACATATAAGCAAAAAAAAAAAGTGACGTTCCGCATACAAAACACATAATAAATAGCTAGCACCACCCTAAGGTATCTCAAGTCGCCCTCGACTCGGCGGTCGAGCTATCCTCTTCGGAAAACTCCTCCGGATCCTCGTCCGGATCTTCTTCTGACTCCTCATCTAAAGCTGGAGAGACTGCAACAGGGTCTTCAGTGACTCTGCCCTTCTTCGGGAGAAATAGATGAGCATCATCTGCGATCGGTCGTGGATAGACTGGATCGATGACTGGCATGGGTTGAAGTGGCGGGGACGTCATCCTGAGAATAAAAGGCTCGGTCCTCATGTCCCTACGGCAAGGTGCTGATGTCCCTGCCTCCATGTCTAACCCATCCTGAGCATGAGATGGCGCAACAAGAACCATCTAGCTTTGTAGAGGTGTAGCTAGCCTCTCCGGCAAAGATCCCCTAGCATAAGGTCGGTACACGCAAGTGCCAGGGGAGGTGCATGGTGCTGGAAGTACTGAGTCGTGATGCGGATAGCAAAGGACATGAAATCTCTGGAAGGTACTAAAGTTGTCTCACGCAAAAAGATACAATACCATGAGACTACAGCAGCCAACTCCCTCCACTCGATCGGAAGGAGGTAGATAAGACGCTGAATGCCCTCGTAGTCTGAGACACTATGACGAGCAACTAAGCGCTATGTCGCCTCGAGGTCTGCCACGCACTGACCCACGGTGGCACCTATGCCTCGATACATGCTGCGGAAAGCCTCTACAAGGTCGCATGGCGTACGCCTTCTCCTCGTTGACTTACGCGGCGTCGTCTTCATGGTCGCCATCCTATGAAGGAGGTATACGTATAATACATCAACGTATCAACATAATAGAATAACTCTACTAAAGGGTTCTCAGAAGAAGGATATAAATCTCATCCTAAGTTCTCGACTCGAACTCTGGACTCTGAGAAACACCTAACATAAAAATAACAATATATTCTCTGACGGGGTATGTTATGAAAGTTATTCGGGTTCCACCATAAATGGACATCCCGATAAAATAACCATACTCGTATTACTCGTATGTAAGTCATATTCATTGGAGATGTCGCTGCATCGTCGATCCTCGTTATTACATCGTCATTGTTCGTCCTTCATATTTGTGCATGTGTTGAAATACTTAAGGCACATAAGTTCTTGTTCACGTAATAGAAGACACTAAGGAAGTTTCTAGGTTCTCGTGTTTCGTGTTTGTTCATCAGCAACAATTCATGCGTACTTGAAAAAAATAAGGATTCATATAGTCCATGCTTCGTCATACATATATCATTCCATATATGTTCATAATTAACATTTCATAAAAGCTCGTAAAGAGATAAATTTTCATGGCAAAAGAAGTTTGAATCATAAAGACTAGTAAATCTTTTACCTTACTCTTCAGTTGAGCATGACGTGATGGGGTGTTGAGTTGACAATTGATTCTTAAATCAATTTAGGGAATCGAAATAAACTTCGCTTGAAAGAACATAGACTCAGAGCAAACGAACCGCTCCGATAACATTCTGTCACGGCCCCTTATCCCTAGGGACGGCTCAGCCGAGGCGTGACCCGGGGTAGGAATTAAGAAGCGGGGAATAAAAAGGGAAACATACGTTTCATAGAGCATATGGGTGAATTAACATGAATAACCTATCAAGGTATCACGAAGGGGAGTCAGTCCTGTGGGAACAACTTAGAATCCAAAGTAGAATATACAGTCATAACATTAGCATTGAAGTTTAGGAAAAGGCTTCATAGCATATTACAATAAACAAGATATAGAAACCATAATCATAAAGAGTGTTTGTAGCGGAAAGACATGGTCGGTTACATATATGAAGATATGTAACCAGGGCTTAACATTGATCGTAAACAAAAGACTTACACTCAACATCCTCCGTCACATCCCTTGCTCAACCTGCATATTTAAAAAGATATACAGGGCTGAGTACAACGTACTCCGTGAACATATTGCCAAAACATAAAACATACTTTCGTACTTGTCATCATGCATATAAGCAGTAACACACGGGGGTTTTAGGAAAAAGCCCATGTTTACTAAATCATTTCATTTCATAGAATATATCATCAGATTCACCATATCCATAATTTACGCCGGGGAAGGTGGCCACCTCCCGCGAATGTTACTCCCCGAGATTGGCCACTCCGAACAGAGCTCACAATCCCGAGTACTGTGTACACTAACCCTGGCCAGCAACCTTTGTCTAGCTTAGGATCCGATCATTTCATAGGTTGGCAAGCCAACAGTGATAGGTTCATAAGAATCCACATAAAAGTTTTTATGCATCATAATCATTTGAAATCATAATTTGCTTGTAAAACATTTCATCAAAATTGAGCAAAGCTCAAATCATTTTCGTATAGAAAGCCCACATAATCATTTTCGTATAGAAAGCCCACATGGACAAGTAATAAACGCAAGCAAAATGATTCTCGGAAATTCCTTACGCTTCAGTCTGCTGCCCCACCTTTCATCGGAAACAACTAAGTTTAGCGGTCGATCGAGCTTAACGAAGTCTAACGGCCAACGAACTCGATCTACATGTTTGGACTTTAGAGTTTTGCATTCGACTTAAGTTTAATAATAAAAGCTATGATTCGCTTAGAGAACCTAACTGATCACATAACATATAAAGATACTAACAACGGTAACCGACACTCGATTCCGTTACAGATTCTTTGGATCGATAACCAACATCAAACACTTAACATAATCATAGCATAATGTGCATCAAGGCTGTAAATAATTAGCATTATGTTAACTCACATTAAGAACTACATAGTATATCTTATACCACTAGAAAGCCACTGAAGTCTAGATTCAAAACCATTTTACAAATCTCAAAAATATGAAACGTGGGAAAAGTTAAGGCCATTTCCGTGAAGTGTGACGAAACTGCCAACTTCCGCCGGAAATGGGAAAAACATCATATAAACCTAGAGCTCGTTTCTAGCAACGAAAACCCTAAAAATGTGAACTCTAATCATTCATATCATACTTGTAACACATATATGAGTCGACATACAATCATGCTTCTCGACATCACGAACTCCATTTCATAATCTTTTCTTTTGCAAAATGACTACTTACTCATTCTTATTTTTCCAACATTAACATTCAAACATCATTAACATCAAACAACAAACTTAACATACACTCATGTTGATAATCAAAGTCTTGATCCTAACATAGAAATGACCTAAACATTACTTTAAAATCCTCAATACATAACATGCTCCTTAACTACATCAAATATTACCAACACATCTTCCAACTTTATAAATCTAACTTCATGTTCTTATTTTCAAATAAATTTTCAAAAGCATTTTATAAAAATCTAACAAAAACATATCATGTACTCCTTTCATACATCATCACAATTATCAAGTCACTTTTGAACATACAACAACATATCAAGAACTAAGCATGTTTCTTCCTTACTTTCAAAACACCAAACATTTTATAAAAATCCCATAAATTCATCATAGCATCATATCATCATATAACAACATATTGTGTAAGAAAATCATAAGAAAAACAACACATGATTAGGTTATGAAAGTCTAAAATTTTCGGCCAACATGAAGAAAATCAAGACAAGATTACAACTTGTTCTAAACACTTCAAGAACCTTAAAATCAACTTGAAAACAACATACAAAATATTATAACATTAAACCTAAACTCTTCATATATTTTTCAAATTTTAAAGTGGTCCAAAACCTATTTTTACTTGGGTAGAAATGAAGAGAATGAGGTAACTTACTTGAATATGAACTTGGATTCAAGTTTGGAACACAAAGTGAGCTTGTAACTTGAGTTCTTAATGAAGAACAATGGTGTTCTTCAATGGTGGGGGGAGGGGGGGGGGGTGAAGTAGAGAAGAAGAGGGAATAAGATGAAGTAAGAAGGAGAAAGAAAGGGAGGTGATGTCCCTTTATATACTAGGTTAACCCTAGACGTCGTCATAAACTGGTCGAAGAATATTTTACGTTTCGCTCCTCCACAGATAAAATTACTCGGGTATTAAATGTATGACATATACTTAAATTATCGTGTCGCATTTACATCTTAAAGTCGGAGAAAAGTTTCGCGATTTACGGAACTTGAATTATCCGAGAAAACGACTCGACATAAAATATACCCGAAAACTCAAAAAGTAAACTTTTGAAAATCGTACTCGTAACGTAAAAGTAGTGTATATAGAAGTCTATGGAATCACGATTCTATCTATCGAAACATAAAAATCAAATTCGGAAGATAAACCCAAGCAGATAACCGAACATCTGATTTAAACGTGCAAATAGTTCTAACCTTATTCCATTAGTCAGAATTTTATTATTTGTGAATGCAAAACTCTAATGTCTCACTTGAGGTCATAATAATTCATGCATATAAAAGATCGGGGCATTACAGGTTTAGTTAAAGTCACGTAGTTGTGTACATAGTGAGTTCAATAAACTATTTACTCCTTCGTGGAGGACCAGTGGACATAGAGGGATTTATCTCAAACTATGTTAAACTATGCGTTATTTACCTGCTGTCTTTGCTCTTTTCATTCTATTGTGAATTAATAGTATACATTGTAACACCCTGTATGCACCAAGAGAACACCTAGTTGCTGTATTTACAGCAACTCACACAACAAACATCCACTACGCAAACTAACTTCGAAAATCATGCAACTTACTATACATCTATATTCTAAAGTTGTTTACTGTATACTTAGTGGCCAACCAGAGGTATCGAAGCGGTTGATTCTAAAAAGAATAAGTCGATTTTTAACTGAGTGAGATCTACAAATCACTAGTTTTGAAAGCCATATCACATTTTCATCATCTTGCATATTTCTCAAATGGATACCTCTATGATAAATAAGGTTCCTATGTTCTCTATTAACGAGTTTGATGACTGCAGAATTAGGATGGATGCTCATCTTGCATCCATGCATGAGGATATGATATCGTCATCCAAGAAGGTCTAATAAAGATAATGAAGGTTAATTCTGCCACAAGGATAGAAGGACAACCTTACGCTGAAATGCTCGAGAAGGAACGCGAGAAATGGACAGCAGATGATCGCAAGCGTGCGAACCTCGATAATATAGCTAAGAATGCGCTGTTTGTCACTCTCTACAAATGCACATTCTCAAAGGTAAAGAGTTGTAAAATAACTAAGGAAATCTGGGAGAAACTTAAGCTGATTTGCGAGGGTACTGAGCTCTCTAAATAAAATAAAATTTACAAACTTACTCAGCAATTTGAATCTTTTGAAATGAAATCTTCTGAAACGCTTGAGAAGCTTGACCTCAGATTTACTGGCATTATCGTTGAACTTGAAGCATTGGGTAAAGTGTATACTCAAAAGGAGAAAAAATTAAAAATATTTAGATCACTCTCTGGGACATTAAGACTATAGCTATGTGTGTATCTTGTCATCTTAATGATATTTCTACCTTTGACATCTTCTCTGACCTCAAAGCTTTTGAGTATGATATTCACAAGAGAGAAAAGGCCGAAGAGTCAACTGCCAAGACTATAGCACTGACAGCTGTATCTGACAGGAGACATATCTCTACACCCAGCGCATCCAAATCCTCACACAAGACTGCAGACAACGATGATGACTTCCTGTCACAAGATGAAATGGCCCTGCTTATTCAAAAATTTCAAAAGTTCATCAAACAGTCTTGAAAGACTCCATACAGGCCCAAGCCTTTTCACAAGGTAAGTTTAGAAACTCCCTCATCCGGTGATTCTAATTTATGCTATAACTGTAGGAAACCCGAATATTATGCAAATAAGTGTCCACATCCGAAAGCGCAAAAGTTGCCAGAAGCTGAGCAACAAGAAAAGGATGAAAGAAGACGTATATGAAAAAACAAGCTTAAGGCCCTGATTGGTGAATTAGAAGCCTCGCCTGCATCCAACAAAACCGAGGAGTGCCTTTAGGCTGTCACTGACAGTGATTCATCAAATGATGAGATCGAAGATAAAGCATATATGTGCTTTATAGCCAAAGAAATACAGGACGATGAGGATAGCAAAGATGAAGTAAACTCAAATTAAATTAATCCTGCAAGTGCATCGCATACTTTTGAAAACATGTTGAATGAATTCAAAACCATTCAAAAGGCCCATGAGAATTTAAAACGAGAAAACGTACAACTCCAAATTTCAAACTTAGAGATGAAAGATGAAAATGACTTGCTGAAAAATAATTACGAAAACATGTCTATTGATTGCGAAAACAGCAATGTCACATTTGAAAAACTCATGGAAAGCAATCCCAACTTGCCCACGATTTTGTAACATCCCCAAGATATTCAGGGTATATTCCAACGACGTGGACCCCTATGTGGCACTCCCCAGGATAATTATTATATATCGCTCGTCTAACCATCTCAGTTAGCGAGAAAACACACATCACCAAGACGCAAATGAAATAAAATGCCCGGTTCAATCGGTAAACCAGATATCATCAAAAATCACACATAAAATTTAGTATAGAATCCATCTTCCAACTTTAAAACGCCTAAGTACTCGCGAGCACTATCTATCAGTTTACAAGATTGAAAACAAACATTTTAAAATGGACAAGTGAAATAAAGGGACTGATTTGCACATGTCAACAACCCTGGCCAGCATCCTCGTACTACTCCAGTGCCCGCTCGACCGGCTAAACGCAACCTGAAATTCATAACATGAATTTCCCTAAACGGGTCCCCAAAGGGGTTAGCAATTACGCTAGTACAAGTAATCAAGGCAAACCATTCGCTTACACATCTCATAGTACACGCATCGTTTCAAAATAAAATCAATACATGTCTTTTCTTGGAAAAACAAACAGTCAATAATCATAGTTGAAAATCGCCTAGGACCGGGGCTAAACTACTGGTCCCGTCCAAGACCACTATGGACCCTGCTAGACTGGCCATAGTTAACAAATCACGCACATGACTAGCCTAGGACCGGGGCTAAACCACTGGTCACATCCGAGGCCTCTATGGACCCTCCCGAATTGGCTATCCAAACAAGCTCGTGAATCAGGAGCGAAATTACAGATTCTTCCGTGGCCCCGTCGGACCCTCCTAGAGTGAACAAATCACACACATATACATTATCATTCCATGTTAAGCATAAGGGTTTCACAAGAATACTTGCCTTGAGAAGTTGACGACGAAAGGAACAAAAAATCAACTACGCTTGTTAGGAACCGACAACCCCGAACCTAATGATTCGAAGAGTACAATCACAACCAATTGTACATGATTACGAAAACAGAATACACCCGAAAACCCATCTACGATTCATGTAAATTCGTACAAAAACAACAACGAGGACGGGTCGCAACCGAACCCTCTCGGTTTCACAAATACCATAAAATTTACCATGAACTCATAGGCAAAACATGAATACCACTAAGATTATTCACATACTTCATAGATTAATCAACAACGTGGAACAAACCGGACATTAAAGTGAAAACCCCCAATTTCCCAAAAATAGGGTTCTAAGAGGTTACCTCGGATCGAAGACGAATAACATAAGTAGATGTTGTTAATCTACACTAGGAATTCAAGGAAGATGATAGAAGTATGACTGAAGGTTCAAAAATCGCCTCAGATCGCCAAAGACGCCCACAGCCGTGGAGGAGGAAGAAGAAGTAAGAAATAGATGCGTCTGAGGTAAACTCTCGTGTATAAATAACCAAATAGTTTAGCATGCGCTAGGGGCTTATGGTTAGTGTACGCTAACCGGCCAACCCTGGTCCAGAATCCTCGGTTCTGACCCTTTAGCATGCACTACTCAAAAATTAATGTGCACTATCAGTCCTTGTTAGCGCGCGTTACCGGCCTATAGCGTGCGCTACCTGTTCGTCTTCGGAGTCGAAAAACATTCTGCCTCCATTGTCCGACCGAAATAGTGTGCGTTACCAAGTATATAATGTACGCTAACAATCTACGTAGCGCGCGCTACCATCCGGTGCAGCGTGCGCTACCTATTCAATCCTGTCCGGAGTCTAGAACCTCAAAAACATTATGCCCTTACTGGAGTACCGGATTAGCGCGCGCTACCAACATATGTAGCGTGCGCTAATTTCTACCATTGCGTGCGCTAAAAATGGTCTTAGCGTGCGCTAATGAGCTACAACAGACAACTGGAGGGTCTCTGTAAAGTCCCGTTAGCATGCGCTAAGGGCATCCTTAGCATGCGTTAATGAGTGCAGACGGCAGAACAAACAACACTCAAAGTTGGAAAACGACGAATTCTACCCCGGATGAAAACAACGTGCACCCGACACTAAACAACGGACTAAAGAAGACACACACGATGAGTTCGAGTCAAACTAAAGCACTGAAAGAAAACACGATTCCGACTACCCAATGGTTCGGTAAACGACAATGATAGTAATTACCCCATAACTTTAGGAAATTACAAAACGGCCCAAAATATCTAAAATACACGATACATGATCAGAACACCAGATAAAAGCTCACAACATCCATAATGACATAAGGAGGATTTACGGCAAGCCCCAAACGGCAGTTTCGAATAACGATTACGAGAATCGAACCAAAAAGCGACGGAAATGACAATAAATGCGGAATTGGGTAAAACAATCCGAAATAATTTCGGATGATAAAAAGTACAGTACTAAATAGTCTCAAAATATCAATACGGTTACAAGCGAGTCACTAAAAACCAAAAATACACCAAAATGAAAAATACTAGAAAAACGAAAAAAATGCGGATATTACATTCCCCCCTCTAAAAACAAGTTCCGTCCCGAAACTTAAGAAACAAACAACTCGGGGTACCTAGAACGCATGCTATCCTCGGTTTCCCAAGTTGCCTCGTCGACACCATGTCTTAACCACTGCACCTTGACCAACGGAATGGTCTTATGCCTCAGTCTCTTCTCACGGTGCTCCAAAATCATCAAAGGACACTCCTCGAAGGTAATATCCTCAGCGATATCGATCTCACCATAGTCGATGACATGACTAGGATCCGAAATATATTTCTTCAGCCGGGAAACATGGAAAATGTTGTGGACGTGACTCAATGCCAGAGGCAACGCCAAGCAATATGCCAACTTACCGACCCTCTTTAGAATCTCAAAGGGCCCAATAAATCTCGGACTCAACTTTCCCTTCTTCCCGAAGCGGAAAACTCCCATCGTCGGCGACACCTTTAGCAAAACGTGGTCTCCCACCTCGAATTCCAAAGGTCGACGACGAACATCAACATAGGATTTCCGTCGACTATGAGCTGTCAACATCCTTTCCCGAATCAATTCCACCTTCCTCATCTCCAAAGCGATATCCGGTTCGATCCTGACCAGATCGAGCGCCTCATTCTAACAAATCGGCGATCGACATCGCCGCCCATAAAGCGCCTCAAATGGTTCCATCTTGATCGACGCGTGCCAACTATTGTTGTACATGAACTCGATCAACGACAAATGCTCCTCCCAATCACTGCTCCAGTCGAGAGCACAAGCACGCAAAATGTCCTCAAATGTCTGGATAGTGCACTCCCACTGCCCATCCATCTGAGGATGAAAAGAAGTACTCAGGCGCAAACGAGTACCCAACGCCTTATGTACCGCCTGCCAAAAATACGATACAAAACGACCATCAAGATCCAAAACAATAGACTTCAGAGTACCATGAAGCCTCACAATCTGTGCAATAAATACACGAGCCAACTTTTCCGGACCCCAAGTATCCTTAATGCCCAGAAAGAGTGCCGACTTGGTAAGACGATCCACAATCACCCAAACCATATTCATACCAGATTTCGACCTCGGAAAGCTCGTGACGAAGTCAATCGAAATATCTTCCCATTTCCATTCAGGAATGGGAAGCGACTGCAACAACCTGGATGGTCGCTGATGCTCGATTTTGACCTACTGACAAGTCAAACATCTCGCTATAAATTGTGTGACCTCCTCCTTCATATCATTCCACCAAAAGTTCCTCCTTAGGTCTATGTACATCTTACTTGAACTAGGATGACAGAGTAGGGAGTAGCATGGGCCTCACACAAAATACTCTGCCTAAATTCCAAGTCGTTCGGTACACAAAGCCGACTCTGGAATCTCAACACACCATCCACGTTAATCACAAACCCAGGAGACTTCCCCTTAAGAACATTCTCTCGAATTTGAGTAATCACCAGATCCTCCAACTACTTCAGTTTAATTTCATCGATTAGTGACGACAAAATTTCTAAAGCACAAAGTTGCCAGACAACTCCTGGCAATAAAATCTCAACACCTAACCCAATCAAAGAATTCTGAGGCTCAGATTGATACGTAAATATCTCAAGCATCCGTAATGTAACCGGTTTCCGACTCAAGCCATATGCCACGACGTTCACCTTGCCCGGATGATAAAGGATTTTGAGGTCACAATCCTTAATCAACTCCAACCACCTCCTCTGCCTCTTATTCAACTCCCGCTGAGTGAATATGTTCTTCAGACTTTTATGATCGGTAAAAATCTGACATGCAGAGCCAAATAGATAATGACGCCAAATCTTGAGCGCAAAAACAACTGCCGCTAACTCCAAGTCGTGCATAGGGTAGTTGAGCTCATACGGCCTCAACTGCATCGACGCATAAGCAATAGTCTTGTCGTGCTGCATCAACATGCACCCAGGACCCTGAACCGATGCATCGCTATAAACAGCAAAACCCTCGTTGCCACACGGTAATGCAAAAATCGGGGCTGAAGTCAAATGCCTCTTCAGCTCCTCAAAACTCAATAGCCTGTTGTCATTCCAGACGAACTTCTCAGATTTATGAAGCAATTATTTAAGTGGCCGAACCAATTTCGAAAACCCTTAAACGAACCTACGATAGTAGCCAGCCAAACCCAAGAAACTACGGACCTCCTTCACATTCTTAGGCGGTGTCCAATCCAACACTTCCTCAATCTGATGTGGATCCACACGGACCCTCTTGGCTGAAATCACGTGACCCAGAAACATCACTTCCTTCATCCAGAACTCACATTTCAAGAACTTCGCATAGAGTCGCTCGGTCCTCAAAACGTCCAACACCATACGCAGATGATGCGCGTGCTCCTCATTCTTAGAGTATATAAGGATGTCATCAATGAAGACAACAACACGCTTATCTAAATACTCGATGAAAACCTTGTTGATCAACTGCATGAACACTACCGGCGTATTAGTTAGCCCGAAGGGCATAACTACAAACTTATAATGTCCGTATCTCGTTCGAAAAGCTGTCTTCGGGACATCAGACTCCTTCACCCGAAGCTGATAGTACCCCAATCTCAAGTCGATCTTCGAGAATACCGAGGCTCCCTACAACTGATCAAACAAGTCATCAATTCTTGACAATGGATACTTTTTTTTGATGGTCACTTTGTTTAGCTCGTGATAGTCGATACATAAACACAGTGAACCATCCTTCTTCTGCACAAATAGGACCGGTGCGCCCCAAGGCAAAGCGCTTGGTCGAATATACCCCGACTCAAGAAGCTCACTCAACTGCTTCTTCAACTCAGCTATCTCTAAAGGTGCCATGCGAAACGGCGCCATTGAAATCGGAGCCGCACCCGGCTCTAACTCGATAGCGAACACAACCTCACGGTATGGTGGTAACCCTGGCAGATCGTCAGGAAAGACATCTGAGAACTCACTAACAACTGTGATCGATGAAAACTCGACCCCACCATCCTCCGACTTCAAGGCGTAACACCAATAACCAGTACACCCCTTCTGCATGAGTCTCATCTCCTTGAAGGTGTTAATTACGAACTTCTGGTTTCCCCTCTTTTGCCCCGCGAAAGAGTGCTCAGTGCCGTCCTAGGCTAACATGGTGATGATCCTCGTGCGGTAGTTCATGATTGCACTATGCCGCTTGAGCCAATCATCCCCAAGAATCAAATCCGCACCCTCAATATCCACAACAATAAGATTTGAGAGCCAAGCCCTCTCACAAATAACCACATAACAGTCTCGGATCTCCCGATCACCAACGATCCTATCACCACTAGGAAGTTTAATGATGAAAGGCTCACAAGACGACAAACAGTCAAGACTCAAAAGGCACACACACTCGAGAGAGATGAACGAATGCGTAGCACCAGAATCGAAAATTACACTGACAGGATGAGAATGAATATGAACGGTATCTATAGACACGGTAGCCGCTGGATCATAGGCCCTACTCATATCATATACACGCAGATGAGCGGAGCCGACACTAGAAGATCCCCCTCTAGCGGCTCTCGACCGACACTCTGCAGAGACTGCATAGCAAATGACCCTTGTTTCACACTCGGCTTCTTAGGCGCTGGGAAAGAATCGTGGGCACCAATAGTCTGCTCTAAACGTTCACAGAAGGAAGCCTTGTGGCCCACCTGGCCACAAGTATGACAAGTCAATGGTGGATGGGGACACTTTTGGTTTCTATAGCCCGGTTGGCCACAATTAAAACATCTGAACCCATGAGTGGGGGCACTAACAGTACCTCGGAAGTCCCTAGAAAAACGAGCCAAACCGCCTGCAGGAACGTTAGCAGACTGAGACTTCTGCTGAACTCCACCCTTGTGAACCGAAAAGTTACCGACAGATTTCTTTTTGTTACTTTCTCGAGCCGCCTCACTGGCCGTCAAGGACATATCATAAGTAAGAGCTCTACTCTGCTAGTTCTTTAGGATGGTGCAGGCGAGTCCAGACATGTAATCACGAATCCTCGGTTTCATTCACCTAGAAAAGGGGCAAATCTTGTCACTCTCCTCCTTAACGTGGGCCTTCACGAATCCCAATTCCCGGTTGCAATCTGTAATGGCCTGAGAAACTGGAATATCTCGAGGCTGAGCATCATAAAAAGCATGGACCCGCGCCTGATGAATTGGCCACGGACAGTACTCAGCTTCCATAAGGTCTCTGAACTCAGCCCACGAAGCATCATGATCCTGAGGCCCGACAGCCTCCTACCAATCAGGAGCGTCCCCAGTGAGAAAATACTGGGCGATTTGGACCTTGCGATCCTCAGGACAGTTAGTGGTAACAAAGATCTTGGACATCTCTTTGATCCACCTCTCCCAACCAATCAGGTCTGAAGCCCCATAAAATTGTGAAGGATGCATCTTGGTGACATCCTGAAGCCAACAATCCACTCCAGCCTGAGCAGTACGAGCCAGAGCCGGGTTTTGAATCGCCTGGGCTACCGCAGCCATTTGGTTCACCTTTTGTTGCATCACAGCTGCAACACCAATGTCGGCGCCATTATCATATGTATCATCTTGAGTAGCAGTATGGTCCTGATGACCATCATTACTGTCGGCTCCATAAGTGTGTGACGTGGCCGCCCCACGTCCCCGGCCGCATCCACGACCACGACCACGATCTCTACCTCGCCCTCTCCCAGCATCTATACTGGAGATAAAAGGTAGTAAACGCAACTCGATCATAAGTACGGGAGAAAAACAATCACAGTTCAAGAAACGGAAGTACGATACAAGAAAACAAAATAATTGAGTAAAGAAAACTTATGAACACTGGAAGTATCGAGATGATGGCAGCGTGATAATGATGTGCAAAATAAAGCACAACTAGACCCAATTAACCGACAAGCCTAGGTATTCATAAACCTAGTTCTCTGATACCATTTTCTGTAACACCCCCAAGATATTCATGGTATATTACAGCGTCGTGGACCCCTACGTGGACCCACCAGGCTAACTAATATATACCACTTGTCTAACCATCTCGGTTAGCGAGAAAACACATATCACCAAGACGCAAATAAAATAAAACACCCAGTACAACCGGTAAACCAGACATCATCGAAAATCACACATAAAATTTAGTATACAATCCGTCTTCCAACATTAAAATGCCTAAGTGCTCACGAGTACTATCTATTAGTTTACAAGTTTGAAAACAAACGTTTTAAAATGGACAACTGTGTTGACTCAAAATGTATTTTGATGATTATTCCATTCAAAACATTTAATTAGATCAATCTCAGTTTGATATTATATTGAAGGAGCTAAATACTGTTAGCGCACGCTACCCATATCATAGTAGCGCACGCTATCGAGAAATGCATGTACAGCCCAATCAGTCAGCTGCAGCCAAGTGAAGTCACCTGATGGATAGCGCACGCAAGTCATTTAGCATTAGCGCACGCTAAGTAACTACAGTTAGCGCACGCTATACAATCAATATTAACGCACGCTATCGTATCATTCCAGAGGACAGTGAGGTTTGGAAGGAAATCGGAAATTGATTTTGCGCACGCTACATACATCAACTTACGTACGCTAAAACAAGGATGTAGCGCACGTTATTGCTCAGCTCTTGCGCACGCTACCAATATCACGGTCAGTAGTACAGTAGCTACTGGACTCAATATGTCAAGGACTTTACGTACACTACATAGGGTAACGTACGTTACTGAAAGAAATACTTAGCGCACGCTAAGGTATAGGCATTAGCGCACGCTAAAAGGAGTCAGCATATTACCGTTTGATTTTCTACCGTTGGAAGGAAAGACTCAATGAAGATCCGTGAAATCTGGGAAAGTTGGAATTAATTAATGCTAGTGCACGCTATGCATACTTGCTAGCGCACGCTAAGCTCAAATCTAGGCGTTGGATAAAAAGACGTTGGGGAGACAAACCAACATTTTCAAAGTCAAGATTGAAGACCTGTTGACCAGTCGATAACGCACGCTACGGATTCATGACTAGCGCACGCTAGCCATACAATTTTACCGTTGCAAGAGTCTTTGTGACCGTTCAGAAAAGCCAAGTCAAGCTCGATAGCGCATGCTAGAAGAGATTATTAGCGCATGCTAATAATATGTTTTTCAGTATTTGAAGGATGGCTCTCACCTATAAATACCCAAAGGACTTGGGTATCAAAAAAACAACTTCAAGCATACAAGCATATACAAGCATTCTTGAGCTCAAATCGCTACTGATTACTATATTATAAGTTGTGAGAAAGAAAGATACAAGAGTGACTTTCTTTGTAATATCTATTATACCTTGTATTCTTTCATTTGATTGTAAGTGTTGCATCACTTACACTTGAGCGTAAAAGAAACGAATCAAGAGTCACTAATCCGGTGTTATTAGGATCTTTGATCCGGCATTGTTAGGATTATACTCCCATATTCGTATAGTGAGGATTATCTAGTTCCTATAGAACACTAGATAAACAAACATTTATATTGAGAGAGAGGTTGAGCTTGGACCGATAGAAGACAAGCGATTGTAACGGTTGTGAACTCGGACCGATAGAAGACGAGTCAATATTTTGGTTGCTCTTAAGCCAATAGAAAAAGAAAGTCGGAGAGAGGACGTAGGCAAGTTGCCGAACCTCTATAAATCTTTGAGTCTTTAAATTCCGTACTATCTTTCATTTATTCGCAAGAAATTTCGTTATTCCGCATTACCACTATTCAACCCCCCTTCTAGTGGTAAATTTATCTCTTCAAACTGAAATAAAGGGACTGATTTGCACACGTCAATAACCCTGACTAGCATCCTCGTGCTACTTTAGTGCCCGCTCAACTGGCTGAACGCAACCTGAAATTCATAACATGAATTTCCCCAAACGGGTCCCTAAAGGGGTTACCAATTACGCTAGTACAAGTAATCAAGGCAAACCATTCGCTTACACATCTCATAGTACATGCATCAAATTGTTTCAAAATAAAATCAATACATGTCTTTTCCCGGAAAAACAAACAGTCAATAATCACAGTTGAAAATCGCCTAGGACCGGGGCTAAACTACTGGTCCCACCCAAGGCCTCTATGGACCCTCCCAGACTATCCATAGGTAAAAAATCACGCACATGACTTGCCTAGGACCGGGGCTAAACCACTGGTCCCATCCGAG
Organism: Orobanche coerulescens; assembly: GCA_033398695.1. Taxonomy (NCBI): domain Eukaryota; kingdom Viridiplantae; phylum Streptophyta; class Magnoliopsida; order Lamiales; family Orobanchaceae; genus Orobanche; species Orobanche coerulescens. Next base: position 109,554,766 of record CM065815.1, on the reverse strand, counting down.
GCCTCTATGGACTCTCCTAGACTGGCTATTCAAACAAGTTTGTGAATTAGGAGCGAAATCACAGATTACTCCGATGCCCCGTCGGACCCTCCCGGAGTGAGCAAATCACACGTATATACATTGCCATTCCATGTTAAGGATAAGGGTTTCACAAGAATACTTGCCTTGAGAAGTTGACGACGAAAGGAATGGAAAATCAACTATGCTTGTTATGAACCGACAATCCCGAACCTAACGATTCGAAGAGTACAACCACAACCAATTCTACACGAATACGAGAACGGAATACACCCAAAAACCCACCTACGATTTATGTAAGTTCGTACAAAAACAACAACAAGGGCGGGTCGCAACCGAACCCTCTCGATTTCACAAATACCACGAAATTTACCATGAACTCATAGGGAAAACATGAATACCACTAAGATTAATCACATAAATCATGAATTAATCAACAACACAGAACAAATCAGACATTAAATTGAAAACCCCCAATTTCCCAAAAATAGGGTTCTAAGAGGTTACCTCGGATCGAAGACGAAGAACGCAAGTATATGTTGTTAATCTACAACAAGAATTCAAGGAAGATGATAGCAATATGACTGAAGGTTAAAAAATCGGCCCAGATCACCAAAGTCGCCCATAGCCGCGGAGGAGGAAGAAGAATTGAGAAATAGACACATCTGAGGTCAACTCTCAGGTATAAATAACCAAACAGTTTAGCGTGCGCTAAGGTCTTATGGTTAGCGTACACTAACCAGCTAACCCTGGTCCAGGACCCTCAGTTCTGACCCGTTAGCGTGCGCTACTCGAAAATTAATGTGCGCTATTAGTCCTCGTTAGCACGCGCTATCATCCTATAGCGTGCGCTACCTATTCGTCTTCAGAGTCCAAAAACATTCTGCCTCCACTGTCCAGTCGAAATAGCATCCGTTACCAAGTATATAACGTACGCTAACAATCTACGTAGCGTGCGCTACCTTCCGGTGTAGCGTGCGCTACCTATTCAATCCTGTCCGGAGTCCAGAACCTCAAAAACATTCTGCCCTTACTGGAGTACCGGATTAGTGCGCGCTGCCAACATATCTAGCGTGCGCTAATTTCCACCATTGCGTGCGCTAAGAATGGTATTAGCATGCGCTAACGAGCTACAACAGACAACTGGAGGGTCTCTAGAAAGTCCCGTTAGCGTGCGCTAAGGGCATCCTTCGCGTGCATTAACGAGTGCAGACAGCAGAACAGACAACACTCAAAGTTGGAAAACGATGAATTCTACCCTGGATGAAAACAACGCGCAACCGACACTAAACAACGGACTGAAGAAGACACACGCACGACGAGTTTGATTCAGAACTAAAGCACTAAAAGAATACACGAATAGGGCTACCCAAAGGTTCGAAAAACGACAACGATAGTAATTACCCCATAACTTTGGGAAATTACAAAACGGCCCAAAACATCCGAAATACAAAATACATGATCGAAACACCAAATAAAAGCTCACATTATCCATAATGACATAAGATGGATTTACGCCAACCCCGAAACGGCGGTTCCGAATAACGATTATGATAATCGAACCAAAAATCTGAATAACGATTATGAGAATCGAACCAAAAAGCGATGGAAATGACAATAAACGCAGAATTGGGTAAAACAAGTCTGAAAGAAGCTCGGATGATAAAAAGTCCAGTATTAAATATTCTCGAAATATCAATACAGTTACAAGCGAGTCACTAAAAATGAAAAATACACCAAAATGAAAAATACCGAAAAAAGGAAAAAAATACGGATATTACAGATCTAAATGAGGCTAGGTCTCATAATGAGAGCAAGACAAATGATTTTGCTATACTCCAAGCCAAAGTAAAAGCTCTCGAGAAACGAGAAGGAGAATTAGAGACCATCCTAAAATTATTCGAGAAATCATCTAAATGGATGGAGTAAATTCTAAGCACTGGGCAGAATGCTCATAATAAAATTGTCTCAAGATATAACTCATTCTACAATAAGAGGAAAACTAGTACGGTACTCGTCAGCAGTGTGGAACCCATTCATGTACCTTAAGAAATTCCAATCCCTGGAAAGGTTACAGTTGGCCCTCGTATAATGAATGTTGCAATTCTGCCACCAAGGTCATATCACAGACAGCGGAAACCTCAGCCTCTCAGACCTGTAAGGCGTGATCAACAGCATGCTACCCGAGCATATCAAAAGCGCCAACAACCATTCAGAAAGAAGGCTGTATCTAGTATCAAAGGCAAGCACCACAGTACATTCAACAGTACATTGTGCCTAGATATTGGATACATGAGCCCCGTTATCTATCTAGAAAGCAGGTCGCCGCATAGTATCATCAATAGCTCTGGGAATCCAACTGGAGACCCAGAAGGCAAGCTGTAAGGTCTAAGAAAATGGCTCCATCTCAAAGACGGCAATCGTACTGGAACTATAATAATAACCCTAGATTTTTCATGCATAATAATCAAGGTTACAGCGACTACGTGCCTATTCCACGTAGACATCGCAAAACTGGATCAAAAGTAACCTACAATAAACTAATTGCTGTTAAGCAAATATGGGTACCAAAAAACACTAACATACATGGACCCAAGAATCAAAAGGGACCTAAATCTACTTAAATTATGTGCTTACTGGATATCAAAGAGAATGACATCTGGTACTTTGATAGCGGATGTTCTAGGCACATAACAGGAGATATCAGCAAGCTGTCAGATAATGTATAAGGTCGCGGTCCAAAAGTGCACTTCGGTCATAAATCCAAGTAAAGAACAAGAGCGAAGGTCACCCTGCTTGTAGGAAAGTTCAAAGTTACCGACGTAGCCTATGTTGAAGGCCTACAGTACAATCTACTTAGTATTAGCCAGTTCTGTGACAAACAGTTCTCGGTGAAATTATATATAGACCACTTTAGAGTGAAGGATATCAAAACCAAAGAAGTTGTTCTCACAGGAAGCAGGTCAGGTAATATGTATATTGCTGACTGGAAGGCTACGAGCTTCACTATTCCATGTTTTGTTGCCAAAGGCAATATAGATCAAAGCTGGCTATGGCGAAAGAGGATATCTCACATCAACTTCAAGACAATCAACAAACTCGCCAAACAATGAATGGTTAGAGGCTTGTCCGATGTGTCATTCCATAAAGACAGTGTCTGTAGACCATGTCAGAAAGGCAAACAAGTCAAAACCACCCTGAAAAACAAATCATACATGTCCACCCACAGGGTTCTGGATATGCTATACATGAACCTCTATGGCCTAGTAGACCCTGTAAGTTTGGGAGGTAAGAAATATTGTCTCGTTATTCTTGATGATTATTCCAGGTACGCGTGGACAAACTTTCTAAGAAAGAAGAAAGAAACTATAATAAAGTTGCCAGAGCACCTAAAAAAGCTTCAGAATGAGAAAGGGTTGAGTATCGTGTCCATTCGTTCCGACAGATGTACTGAATTCACAAATCGCTTTATAGAGCAATACTATTCGGACAATAGAATACAGCACGAATACTCAGCAACCCAGACTCCATAATAAAATGGTGTTGCCGAGCGAAAGAATAGGATGCTCAAGGAAGCTACAATAACCATGATCGCCGCAAGCAAGTTGCCACAGCGATTCTGGGGCGAAGCAACAAATACAGCATGCTACACACAAAACCGCTATATCATCAACAAGCATCACAACAAAACTGCCTATGAGGTATGGAATAATAAAACTCCATTAGTTTCGTATCTTCAAATATTTGGATGCCTGTGTTATGTTCTGAATAATTGGAAAGATCAACTCAAGACCTTTAACGAGAAGTCAGACGAAGGGATATTCGTAGGATACTCCTCTGTCAGCAAAGCTTTCAGAATCTTTAACAAAAGGAAGCAGGCAATCGAGGAATCTGTTAATGTAGTATTCGATGAACCTCATTTCGATCCTATAGGAGTAGAAAACTTAACCCAGAATATCCGAACATTTTACATTGATGACCCTCAGAATCCAAAAGAACCTGTCGTGGCCTTAGGGATCAATCCCGCAACTGTAAGATCAGAAGTAGTTGAAGCTGATGCTGTACAAGCTGAAGCTAAAACTACATCACATTAAGATACAGTACGGGATGCCGAACTAGAACCTGACAGGGGATGGTTGAAACATCACCCACATAAATTATTTATAGGTGATTTTGATGCTGGCGTATCTACCCGAAGAAGAATACAAAGTACACAAGGAACTGTACTGTGTGCGCAAGAAGTATCCGATTATGAGAAATCTCCATTTCCTGTATGGAAATCTCCAGCTGAACTTAGGATACTAGCTATGTGCACCCTAGCTGTATTCTAGGCTCAATTCGATCCTGTTTCTACCAATGAAACTTTGGATAGGTCTCACTTGATCACTTCAATGGAAGAAGAGCTTAATGGTTTCGAAAGAAACAATATATGGTATTCATTACCCAAGCTAGAACATCAAGCTGTAATTAGAACCAACTGGGTATTTAGAAACAAGAAGTATGAAAATGGACTTGTTATCAGGAACAAATCCCGTCTAGTCGCACAAGGCTACAGATAGGAAGAAGGCATAGACTATGATGAGACATTTGCCCTTGTAGCTAGACTAGAAGCCATCAGAATATTCCTAGCTTTTGCCGCCCATAAAAGCTTTATAATATATAAAATGGACGTTAAGAGTGCATTCCTGAATGGAGACCTTGCCGAAGAAGTCTATGTGAACAACCACCAGGGTTTGTCAACACTGAAGGCGGAGACCTAGTATACAAATTACGAAAAGCTCTGTATGGACTTAACCAAGCACCAAGAGCATGGTACAAAACTCTGTCCCTGTACCTTACCAATAATGGATTTGAGAAAGGTATGGTGGACAAGACTCTACTTAAGATACAAGAAGGAGATGACCTGTTAATGGTGCAAATATATGTCGATGATATAATATTTGGTTCTACTAACCTTGCTTTATGTCAAAGGTTCTCTCATCTCATGCAAAGTATATTTGAAATGAGTATGATGGAGGAACTTAGTTATTTCCTAGGATTGCAGGTGAAGCAATTGCCTATAGGAATCTTTATCAACCAGGAGAAGTACAGCAAGGAGCTGCTCAACAAATTTAGGATGAACAATTCCAAATCCTCGTCAACCTCCATGAGCCCTTCTGTGCAAATTAGTTCTGACGAAGATGGAAAGATGGTTGATCAATCACTCTACAGCTAGCAGGACCGATATCCAGTTTGCTGTAGGAGTGTGTGCTCGGTATCAAGTAGCACCTAAAGAGTCACACTTCACGACAGCCAAACGAATCATTAAATATGTAAAAGGAACAGTTGATGTAGGATTGTGGTATCCTAAGGAAGGAGGATTCGATTTGGTTGGCTACAGCGACTCGGATCTCGGAGGCTGTAAGTTGGATAACAAGAGTATAAGCAGTGCTTGTCACTTTCTTGGACCTATACTTGTGTCATGGTTCAGTAAGAAACAATTAGCCAACTCACTTTCTACAGTTGAGTCGGAATATTATGCCACTGGAAGTTGCTGTATGCAGATTCTCTAAATGCAACACCAATTATCAGATTATGGAATTAATGCCAGCGAGATTCCAATCATATGTGATAGCACGCGTGCAATTACAATAATGCACAATCCTGTATTGCACCCGCGAACTAAGCATATCGATATGAAGCATTACTTCATCAGAAACCATGTTGAGAATAAGGATGTTCGGATCGAAAAGATTCATACAGACTTTAAGTTGGCCGACATCTTTATAAAACCTCTCAGCACGACCAGATTCTGCATGCTTCATCAAGAACTGGGAATGCTACAGCCAGACTCACTGTAAGTTTTTACACTTTTACTCATCAGTTGAGGGGGAATGTTGTAAGACCCAAGAATACAGTATCCACATTAATTAATTGTACATTCAGAACTAGTCAGATAGCACTATGGGACAAAGAAGGCATGAAACCTTTCTACAACTGACGTGCGCATTAATTAAGGGGGAATACTGTACGACCAATGAATACAATATTAGTCCTGATATTGGTGTAAGAATTGAATCATGTGTGTACTTTTTAAGGGGGAATGTTGTATTTTCACGAATACAACACCTACACTGTAGGATGTCAATTAATATAACATATTATAATACTGTTCGTACATCAAAAATGTTTTAAGTCCACGTGCGTTGTTCACATTTCAATTGTTTTATTCTTTAAATGCCTTAAATACATTTGGACTTCCATGCCTCAAATAATGCGATTTTAATAATTTCAAAATCGTCGTTTCGTGCAATAAGGGGAGTCGAACTGTCAGAAGTGGGACTGATTATCATTTCAAAAACAGATGGATAATACGTATCAGTTATTCTTGTTAGGAGTATGCCCTCGAATGCCACTCAGAGGATGTTGAGTGAGGGCATTGTACTTGTAATTATGTAAATCATTAATATAAGGCAATGGATGTTTCTTTATTTACTGGTAGTTACTGGCATTCCTAATTCGTAAATATACATATAGAAACTAGTCCGTGTATTTGAGAGCAAAACGTTCCACTACTTATTGGATAAGTGGGTCGGCACTGGAAAGGTTTATAGCTCAAATACTTAATCGTTCGCAAGTCGATGAAACTTGATTGGGCGTTAAGTTTATGTGAAAACTTGTATGACGTGTTCTTTGACATGGAGAGTGCCTATCGAACACTAATGGTTAGTGGGAGCAGACATTATACGTATGCTAATTGTGTAATACCCGGTCGTAATACATTCATTATCATTCAGTAATTATCAGTCAGTAATTGTCACTCAGTAATTTTTTCACTCATTAATAGTCATTCATCATTCATGATTCATTCATTTGCGTTCATTGTGGGCCTGTTGTAACCATGTATTAGTTACCGATCGTCATTTCATCTCCGTTTATGGATCGAGACGGGAGCATTATCATTATCATTTTGATTGGTAGTCTTGTGCTGGAAGTTTCATCTTTGGACTTGTTCACTTTCACATATGTATGGTATGTCGGATCATTCATCAATCGTAGCGAGGAATCGGAGTTGTCGGATTTTCATCTTGTCCAGCAACGAGTTACGGCCGTAAGAATGGTAAGTTACGGCCGTAATAGGTGTTCATTGGTTTCAGGCCATTATGGACGAACGGGACTTACGGCCGTAAGGTTGAGGCATACGGCCGTAAGTTGAGCAGGTACGGCCGTAAGGCTTGGCCGGTTACGGCCGTACGAGTCGAGCAGGGTGTCCGGGTGTTTTTGGCCGAAGGGCGAGTTACGGCCGTAAGAGGGGCAGGATACGGCCGTAAGGAGTGTTCGTGTTTTTCAGGATGTGTCGGACGAGAGGGACTTATGGCCGTAAGGGTTGCGGCATACGGCCGTAAGGCTTGGCCGGATACGACCGTACGTTACAGGCAGGGTGCCTGGTCATTTTCGACGAAGGAGGCTTATGCCCGTAAGTTTGTCCGGATACGGCCGTATCATTCGAGTTACGCCCGTAAGGTGTGCGGGTACGGCCGTAAGGATGTCGGCAGATGTTTTAGACGAGGGCGAGTTACGCCCGTAAGTCAGGATGGATACGGGCGTAAGGCTGTCGGCAGGTTTTTGGACGAAGCCGAGTTACGGCCGTACGAGTTGGCCGGTTACGGCCGTAAGGCCGTTGACCTGGAATGTTACGGCCGTAAGAAGGACAAGTTACGGCCGTAACTTCCGGCAGTTTATATATGTCTTGGACGGGACTTTTCCTCATTTTTCTCATTTCCTTCATCTTGTCCGAGCGAGAGAGCTTGAGGGAGATATTTTGTCATCATCAATCACTTGTGTGTTCGGATTTCATCATCTTGATTCGTTGGGAAGCTTGGATAGTCGATTTTACACGTTTTCATCGGATCGAAGTGTTTGGATCTTCAAAGGTAATATTCTTCAACATCTTGCATTTCGATTTTGTATTGAGATATGATGTTTTAGTCGTTAAAATCATGTTGTATGAAGTGATGTACGCATGATTATGAATATGTATGATTATTCATTGGATTATTGAAGGATTATTCAAGAACACTTTGAATATTAAGTTGGATTTGGGGGTTTTCGATTAATTGTCATTGTATTCACGATTTTGGATATTCATAATGGATTATTGATCGTATTGAAGATGTTTTGTTGGTTTGAAACACTTCTTGGGGATTTGATGTTGATATTTTTGAAGTTTGGTTATGAACAATCGAAGTTGGCCACAAAGTGTTCGATATAATGCCCCAATGAACTTGGTTTAGTCGTTTTGACGCCTTGAGTTCGTTATAATAGTGTTTGATTCATTTATTGAGCGGATTGTTGGTAATTGTGTTATTCAAGGTTGTTCGAGCGACCGACACTTCATTTAGGATGTTTGTTCGTGGAAGGACATTTTTCATCGGTATTGTGTAAGTTAATTCTTACTCGGTTAAAAGGATATTCATTCCTTTTGTTGTTGTTCATTCATAATCATAACTCATTCATCATTGTATTAACCGTATCAAAACTTGTCATTGTCAATTAATCACTTCAGTCACAAGGAACGACGGTTCCAATCATTTCATTGAGCTATCATTCATTTCACTATCATTTCGTCTCGGTGAGTCATTATTCGTTTCCGATGTCACTTTTGTTATATCGTGGCATTCCGGGTCATACTGGCGTGCCGGTTGGTATGTGTAGGATTTTCATGTCGGGCACATGTAAGTCGTGTGTTGGTTGTTGGCCTCACATGGACTGTGCACACGAGTCGATTGCTTCGTGAGACTGATTAGGTACAAGACCACACGTGTATTCGATCGATACTCGTTGGTGGCTTGTGCACGGACACATTTCCATCCCGGGCGTAGTGTGGCGCCACCCTTTGAGCCGTACTGTTAGTTGATTCATATAGCATGTTTGATTGCATATGTTTTCAACAAGATTGGGTTATAATCTAACCGATTCATTTTGATCGAACTTGTGGTTTATACTACATATATATGATTGTGTTTATTCAACTCTTCAGGATTGTTGTTCTGTGTAACTGACCCCGGCTGGGGATTTTGTTTTTTAGGTCATGGCAAGGCAAAAGCTCGGAATAGCATGCTCACGTCGAGGAGTCCCAATGATACTAGTAGGGGGCCCCGATCTTTCAGTTATTCATGTTGTTGTCCTTTAATTTCCGCTGCAGACTTTCATTTGGATACTCCGTTTCATTCAGTGTTGTGTATTTTATCTTCATATAAAATATACTAGTATTCGGTATTGTCCTGGTGTGTTGTACTTAAACTCCTCATCGGAGTATTTGGGTAATATAATGTGGTTCGGTACTATAATTATATTATTTCATTCATCATTTTCATTTGCCGGGTGGGTCCCAGTCGGGGATTCACGGCACTGTAATAACCGCCTAGTTTGGGGTGTTACAGAGTTGGTATCGGAGAGTGGTTTTGAATACTACCTTTCGAGTCATGTCTCATTTGAAATCATCGTCATCAGACTAGTATCATTGGACTTTCGCGTCACGTGTGACCTGTGCAAATGCCGAGCCAATCAGACCGAAATAACAGTAAGATTTCTAACGCCATGGTATAATTTCTGGCAATAATCATTCATTCATCATTCATCAATTAACAATCCTCAAACATCATCATTCATTATGATTAGGACGATCATGTTAACTCATTAATTACTCAATTCATTTCATTATTCAGTTGTCGAAATGACGATCATATTATTAATCATGTTAAATTGTCCAAGATAATTATTTCAAGAATTTCATCAGATAATCATGTCACTTCAGTAAATCATTCATGTAATCACTAAGTTAGAGCATGTATGCTCATCTTCATCATCTCATGACATAATCATAACGTGATATTCATGCGGGAAATATAATCATTATGCAACCTTCCTACTTCAGTATGGAGAGAGCTGTCAGGGGATGCACGGGGAGAGGCCGCGGTGCGGGCCGAAACCCGGGAAATAATCACTCCCTGTTGGGAAATCGTGCCCAGGACTCGGCTCGATCAGAAGATGTTCAGGTTGATCCACTCACTTTTATGCAGGCCATGATGACCCATGTGTAATTGCTCAATCATCATTGCGCCACTCTGGCCGGATTAATCGAGAGAACTCTCCCGTATGAGCCGGCTGCTAAGGAAATTGCTGAACAACAACCTTCATCTGTCAGCAAGAAATCAACGAAGCGTAATCAATCCGAAGGCGGTCAGTCAACCTTCAAGAAGCCTCGTGTGAGTCCTATCATTTCTGAGCGACCTCCTACGGCGCATAATCGTGCGGGATCTCAGTCCCGAGCCGCCAGTTCGGCCATCACCTATTTCAATTGTGGAGCGCCGGGTCATTACAGCACTAAGTGTCTGAAACCATCTATCACGTGCTATAATTGTGTGAATTTTGCGCATAAGGCCCGTTTTTTCCGAAAGGACTCCAAGTCGGATCCGGCGGCATCTCAGGCCCCGAAGCAATTAGCGATTCAGAATCAGACTGCTCTATCAACGTCGTTTAAGACAATGGAAGCAAATAAAGTTGGAGCTCGTATTTATCAGTTGGGAGCGTCCGGTTCGGGGGCCGGCAAGTCCCAGATTCATGTGATGAAGAGGATCGACGATCCGATGGCCCGAATGATCTCAGGTATACTCGTAATTTTATTTCAACCTATTTGTACCTTTTGATACTGGTGCATCGCATTCATTCATTTTCGAATCATGTTTGAATGGACTTATTTTGGGATAGTCCTATTGCTTGTGGACCTCATACCATCGGTCTACCTGACAATGGAAGAATTTTCAGAAATCATACCGAAGTAAGCTTAGTGACCGCGACTGGTTGGTGGACCTAATCGTGGTGAATTTATCTTAGGACGATGTAATATTGGGTATTAGTTGGATTGATCCTCTTGATACTATCCTCAGTGCTTGTAAGCGTTTGGTCGCTATCTTTCCATCGTTGGTTGTCGAATGTGTGCTTCAGGGAAGTAATCCCCGTTGTTCCAGAAGAATTATTATTATGACGAAAGCAGAGAAATTCCGCAATCGAATTGTTCAATCATTCATTGTATCATTTTCATCGATTGGCCTTTCTAAGGCAACCGAGTTATTCAATCATTCATTGTATCATTTTCATCGATTGGCCTTTCTAAGGCAATCGAGTTATTCAATCATTCATTGTATCATTTTCATCGATTGGCCTTTCTAAGGCAATCGAGTTATTCAATCATTCATTGTATCATTTTCATTGATTGGCCTTTCTAAGACAATCGAGTTATTCAATCATTCATTTTATCATTTTCATCGATTGGCCTATTTAAGGCAATCGAGTTGCTCCATCATTCATTGTATCACTTTTTATCGATTGACCATTCTAGGGCAATCGAAATGTTCAATCATTCATGGTATTATTGTCTTCGATTGACGATGTATTTCCAGACGAGTTATCTGGTTGCCTTCACATAGAGTAGTGGAATTCAGGAGTGAGTTGGAGCCGGTACGTCCCCGTTATTGAAGGCACCGTATCGGATGGCCCCGACCAGAATGCAGGAGTTGAGGATTCAACTTGAGGAATAGTTAGAGAAAGGTTATCTCCGACCGAGTGTGTCCCCGTGAGGAGCACCAGTGTGATCTGTCAAGGAGAAGGATGGCTCGTCTCGTGTGTTTATTAATTATCAGGAGTTGAACAGGGTGATGATCAAGATTAGTATCCTCTACCCCGTATTGATGATCTCTTAGATCAACTTCAGGGAGCTTCAATATTTTCCTAGGTCGACTGAAGATCTGGATATCATCAGCTGCGAATTCAAGAGTCGGATATCGCAAGGACGGCGTTTCGTACACGCTATGGTCATTATGAGTTCGTAGTTATGCCGTTCGGTCTAACTAATGCACCTGTGGTATTCATGGAGTTAATGAATCGGGTTTTCATCGACTTTTTGGATCAGTTTGTTGTTGTCTTCATCGATGACATTTTGACTTATTCTCGTGATCGAGAGGAAAACGAGGTACATCTTCATCAGGTTCTCGACGTGTTGATATGCGAGCAACTTTATGGAAAGTTCTCTAATTGTGAGTTCTGGATGTCCAAAGTGACTTTTCTCGGGCATGTAATTTCATCAGACAGAGTTCGTGTCGACCCTCAGAAGACGGAGGCTATCCGAGATTGGCAACCTCCGAAAGATGTTAAGGAAATCCGAAGTTTTTTCGGATTAGCTGGTTAATTATCCGACCCACGACCTGGAGCTAGCAGCCGTGGTTTTCGCATTGGAAATTTGGCGTCGTTACCTTTATGGCGTCAACTGTCAGATCTTCACTGATCACAAGAGTCGAAGTATATATTTACTCAGAAGGAGTTAAATATGCGACAAAGACGGTGGTTGGAACTAATCAAAGATTATGATATTGAGATCCTTTACCACCCGGGTAAGGCGAACATTGTCGCCGACGCCTTGAGTCGTAAGTCCGTTCAGGAGCAGATGCTTGCTCGTTTATCAGTTCAGAAGGAGCTTCAACAGGAATTCCTTAGACCCGAGATCGAGGTCTGGCTTCAGCGAGTTCAGGGACAACTTTGTATGTTAGAGATTTCATCATCACTTGAGGAGGAAATCAGGGAGAATCAGGGTTCAATCCCCTGGATTCGTGGTCCACGAGGATGGACTTTTGAAATTTAAGAATCGGTTGTGCGTACCAGTGAATGACGAGTTGAAAAACCCGATTTTGAGAGAAGCTCATGCTACCCCTTATTCTGTTCATCCGGGGTCTAGCAAGATGTACAAGGACTCGAAACAAAATTTCTGGTGGAGTAATATGAAGCGAGAAGTCGCGGAATTTGTTTCGAGATGTTTAACCTGTCAACAAGTCAAGATTGAACATCAGCGACTGGCGGGTATGCTGAAACCGCTCCCTATTCCAGAATGGAAGTGGGAAGACATTTCTATGGATTTCATCACGAGAGTGCCGACGAGTCGTCGGGGCATGAATACGATCTGGGTGATCGTGGACCGCTTAACTAAGTCAGCTCATTTCCTTGAGATTAAGGATACGTGGGGTCCCGAGAGACTTGCCCAGCTGTTCATCAAAGAGATAGTGAGATTGCACGGTACTCCTAAGAGTAACGTTTCTGATCGTGACGGGCGATTCGTGTCTCATTTTGCAAATCAGTTCATCGTGCTATGGGAACTCAGCTTAATCTCAGTACCGTTTTTCATCCTCAGTCCGACGGACAATCAGAGAGGACTATCCAGACATTAGAGGACACGTTGAGGGCATGCGTCCTCGATTAGAAGACGATTGGGAAGCCCAATTACCGTTGATTGATTTCACGTACAATTATAGTTGGCATGCTCCGATGAAGATAGCACCTTACGAGGCCTTGTACGAGCGTCGTTGTCGATCTCCCTTGTGTTGGGACGACCCATCAGAGTCAATCGGCACCGAGCCCGATATGCTTATAGCCGCCCGGGAGAAGGTAGGTTTGATCATACCGAAGGTGACCTCAACGGCCCGAACGATAATCAGCACATAATTACAAACATTATGAAACAATCACACATGTACACAAACGTACAAACCCAAGCTTCAACATCTCACACTTGTGCGACAACACGCAAATCGCCACGAGGCGATAAACAGTAAACACCAGTTCACACCTCTCACAGAGGGCTAGTACAATAATTGCGTGGCAACGCCTCGACGTTCATGCCACCAATTCGATCATACTCGGGAGGAACATCAAAACGACAAAGCAAAAATCATACATACATTCCCAAACGCAAATGGGAATTGATAGGTTTAAAAAAAAAGAAATAAAAACCACCTTTTGAAAATAATTTAGAAAAACACCGGTTGATCTTGAGTATCACCTTTCAAAAAAAGTACAAACGTGAAACATCGTTATCGAGACTTTGGAAAACCATTTCGCATTTGAGAAAAATGAGGACACTTTCTCTTAGTGGAAAACATTCAGAATATTCGACCCTCGGGTCTAAGTAAAAGTGTTTATAAAACATTGAAAAATATCGCAAAACATTTTGGTCCTCGAGGTAGAAGAATTCTGAAACATATCGTGGCACCTTGGAAGTACCACGAGAAAACAATTCATTTTAAACGTACGTCTCGAAATTTATTTCTAGGATACTCAAGGTTTTCAAAGATAATTCAATGGGCTAGAATGCCCAAAAATCTCAGGTAATTACACGGAACATTATAGCGCTGTGGGTCCCGCGCCGAAACCCACCAGGATAAAAACCATTTACAAAAATGCCAAAAGGGCCGATGACGGTAATATTTCAAAAACTCACAAAAGCCATTTAGAAAATACTAAATACCGTCATAAGAATTTCGCCAAAACGATCAAGGCCATAATGCCAAAAACTCGGTTAAGGGAATCAATTTTCAAAATAAAACTCAGTCGGTAAAATACCGAAAGCCATTACAAAAGAACTCACGCAGCGGATAAAAAAATACAGTCCAACATGCACAATCCAATTGAATACGTCTCACATCATCTAGTTCAAACATATAACAAAACCATTCCTCGGAGTTTCTCACGAACTCAATCGTCGATACCTTTTCGAAATCCATCAAGGTTTACAACTTCCACACCATACCACACCACCCGGTGGTTCAAAGATAAAACAATAATGTGCCCAGTTCTATACACTTACTATATGCCACAAGTACTAAACACAACTATATTACACAATACTGTGTAAATAAAATCATGCACCGCAATTAACTCACTAAGATAAAATCGAGATACACAGGTACTTCGCATAAAAGAGGAGACTTACATCCACAGGTCGCACGGAGGTGACGGTCGCCCACGATACTAATCTCGTCCGACAACATAACCGACACGTTGTGACTATGCACAACTCAACTTGTCACCTGATGACTCGAACGACATGACAGCACATTATTCGACAAATCACGACTTGACTCGACCCGACAGCCTAGGTTTCCGCAACCTAAGCTCCGATACCATAAATGTAACACCCCCAAAACCGTATGGGAATATTACACGCCGTAGACTCTTTCCTCAAGGATCTACCAGGCTAAACATCCATAAACAACCAAATGCTTGCCCGTCCGGGGTCAAACAATATAATAATACAGACCGTTATGGTCACTTACACGTGAATACACAGACCGATGAGGTCACACAACCCAATCAACAAAACTTACTTAAACGACATTACCCACACAGGGGTCGAAATACAATACAGCGGAAGACTGAAATGAACTCTGACTACACAACAAAATCAGAACAACTCTCGACTCATGATCAGTATCGCACCTCGTCATCCTCTTGTGCCAATCCTGTGACTGCTCCCCTGAATCTGCATGTACCTGGACGCAAAACAGACATCCACCCCCCGATTACTCGGGGGTTAGTAAAACTCCAATGTTTTACTAGTGCAAGTATCAAATCATACGAAATGTAACAAGCAATTAATAATCGTGAATCAAATATAATAATCAAGTAACAAATATCCCCGGGAGGTTTTCACAAGGAAAGATAAGCTATGAAGTATTCGAAAATAATATTATCATCTCGGGAATTTTAGAGTTTCAAAACCTTTCGAAAATCTTAGGGTCTTAACCCAAATCTCAAAATTGTATTTCAACAATTTACAGTACGAAAACATTTCATAAATCTCGTGGGGCTCGGCCCAACATTCCTTTCTTAAAACTTTCTTTTCAAAACTTGATTTGAAAATAATCATGCTCATGACACCGTGATCCACTGTCACGTGTCTCCGTAGGTTCAACAACCCACACGGACTACACCACGCACAATTAAACAAACATAATCAATTCCGACACCGTGATCCACTGTCACGTGTCTCCGTAGGTTCAACAACCTGCACCGACTATTAACCAAACATAACCAATTCCGACACCGTGATCCACTGTCACGTGTCTCCGTAGGCATAACAACCCGCACAGACTATATCAATCACAACAATCACACACACAGTCCTGACACCGTAGTCCACTGCCACGTGTCACCGTAAGCCCCATCGAGCTCACCCGGTTGGATGCACTGTGTCCGAAACTCATGGTCCACTGCCATGCGTTATCGTAGGCCTCGTCATACAGCACGATTGGACCTCAGTACCTCACTAAGTTCTGACCCCGTAGTCCACTGCCACGAATCCTCGTAGGTCCCGTCGAACCAACACGAGTGAACTTAGCGGTCACACACATATTCACATTCACATTACATACAACAATGAGCACAATTAATCAATCACCTTGATCACCACAAAATCGTACATTGCACGCACATAACACAACCTCAACACTCGCAACAACTATCATCAATCAACGACATTTAACCAACATAACACGCATTCGGTACACAATACATTGCACAACCAAGTGTACAACCATCCCATATGTACGTCGCATTCCTGCACAAATGGCACAACGCCTAACACGTATACTGATATAACACTATTATCGCAAAGCCTTCAAATTACGGAAAACACAACCAACTCAAACGGAACATAATTACGAAGGCAAGCAAAATCATCATACATCTCATACGTAATTACTAGTCGCAAGATACAAGTCGTATAGTAAGATACTTGCCTTAATAACCGCTACCAAACGCTCCGAAGAATACTCGTATAGTAAGATACTTGCCTTAATAACCGCTACCAAATGCTCCGAAGAACACGGTTCGACCGGGAAGCTCGGACCCCGAAGAAGACAACGAATGGAAGTGTTCCGACTCGAGTTATTCACAAGAATTCGACCCTAACAACATATAATCAATAAATCATCGATCATACGAGGAAGAATAATCGTAGAACGCCCGAAAACCCCTCTATGACATTTTATCGGACACCTTCAAGGCATCGATCAAGAACTCGACCAAAACAACGAATCGATACGATCCAACCATGGAATAACAAGGGAAATGATACAATACATCTAAATAATCATCAATCCATCACAATCCTAAGTTAACTCGGATTAAACGGACGAAATCGAACAAAATACCCAAATTCCCCAAAATTAGATTTCTAGAAAATCTGACCTGATTCGCTCGATCAAAGGATGTTATAGGATGGATGATTGATGATAAGAACTCCAAGACTTCATGGATTTATTGACCAACAACATCTCTCCATGATTGGAACAACCCCAGCCGCGGAAGAGAAGGAGAAGAAGAAGAAAAATGGCGAGAAAAACGACTGCTGGGCCTTAAATAGGCTGACACAGTGTGCTGCGGCCCACCCGAAGTGTGCCGCGGCATAGGGCCAAATCTGCCGGCAGTGACTCGGCAGTGTTCGGCGGCCCTGCCGGCATGTGCCGCGGCACGCGGTACATACGGGTCGGCCGAAGATTGAAATGTGTGTGTGCCGCGGCTCGGCCAAGTGTGCCGCGGCCCTTCCGGCAGGCTGCTCGGCCAAAATTGGAACATGTGAGTGACTTAGCTATTTCGACCATAACTCCCTCGTCCGGACTCCAATTGAATCACCGTTTGAACCATTGGAAATCTAACTCGATTATTTATTATATTGCAAAGATTCAGAATTTTTGGAATTCCCAAAAATGAATGGTGATCTAACAAAGTCGAACTCATACGTGGAAAAGTCGTTTAATAATACTGAACTCACGAAAATAACATCGAAACCCGAACCTGAATATGAATCGAAGATACGGTCATGAAGTACTCGCAAAGACGAATCTAAGATCTAGTAGAACACACGATTCCGACCACCCGAAGGCTCGAAATTCGACAACGGAAGTTAATTACTCCAAACTTTGGGAAATTACGAAAATGGCCCAAAATGTCCGAAATACACGATACATGATCGAAACACCAAACCGAAGTTCACAACACGTCTAACAAAGTTAAACGGACTTACGGGAAACTCGAAACAGTAGTTTCGGACGAGATTCGCAAGAATCGAACTCAAGTGCGGAAAAGTCACCAAAAAGCACGGAACTCAACAAAACTACACCGAAACGAGCTCGGATGACAAAGAGTGCAGAATTAATCATTCTCGGAATGACGAAACGGTCATGATCGAGTCATCAATACAGACTTTCGCCGAAAAAAAATAAATTACCAGAAATCGAAATTACGGGTATTACATTCTACCCTCCTTAAAAGAAGTTTCGTCCCGAAACTTAAAACAAGTAGGGAGAGGAAATATACCACCAGAATATTTCAATGAGATGCACAAGAATGCGGAACTAAGGCCCAACGGTGAAACGTTACAAACAACGCAACGGAATATACGCCGTGAAAACACGCTCCACGACGACCAACACGACGCCACCGGTAGAGACATAATAAAATCAACAAGTGACAAGCGTCATCAAACAGATAATACAATCGAGTCGATTATCTGAACAATCACAAAACACAACGAACAAAAATCAATACGATTGACCAACCCAATGGTTCATCAATCAAAACGCGAGCCAAACGCTGAACAAATATGGAATTCCACCGCCCAAGGGTTGGAAGATCGAAACAAGACTAATTTCTCGAACTTAAGGGAATTACAAAGGAGTCTGAACGTTCAAAAATCACGAAACGAGATCAACAAAAACGATCAATCAAACGATCGAACCACGACGATCGAGACAACAAAAATCGAACAATCACGTTCGAATCACGAAGAACAATAAAATTCAAACAACAACTCCAAGGTTCACATCTCGACCCGAGACAATATATGATCCGGTGAAAACAACATGTGCCTTCACATAAGATCCACAGGAAAGGGAATAGAAATTGAAAAGTCACAACAACAAACGAGTTATTCTGAAACAATACCACGTTCGTTCGATCAACAAAAGCAAGGGGGAGGACAAGCTCAGAAAATGTCAACGAACATAAACGAGTAGACAGAGTCGAAAATATAGAAGTTCAAAATCCGATCCACTTCGAATAAAGGAACTAATAGAACCAAAAGATGTTACTTCCGAACAAGGTTCACAAGAATCGAACCGGACTCGGAAAAGTCACAACGATAACCAGATCGACCCAAAACAAGATCACAACTCGTTCGAACGATGAAACCGAAACACAGAACAAGTTCAGAAAGTATCAACGAACATGAGCGAGTCGATAGACCTGAGAAGATGAAATGCAGAAGTCAAAACGATACGGGCATTACATTCGACCTCTTATAAAAGAAATGTCGTTCCCGGAACTCACAACAACTGGAGTAAGGTGACAACACAAAAAGCAAACGACAGAAACATCTCCCATGGGCCTCTCAGAGCTGATCGTCATATCTGTACCGAAGTTCGTGCCCCGAAAGACTCGAAACCCAACTCGCAAAACTGGATCATGTGTCTCTCGGGTCCACACTTGAAAAGCGTTACTGACGAGAAGGACAATTTGCACGTACAGGCCCCCGGCACAATACGTTCGAAATGCCTCAGTTCGGCATATCGAAAATACAGATGGTAGATACAATGGAACATAACACCGCAAAACAACATACCGGAGATGCCAACTCAGCATAACAAAGAATTATAACACATATCATATACAATGATTACCATCGGAAAGTAATACACACACAAACACTACAACAACAACGGTATCGTTCGGCGACCTCAACGGCCCGAACGATAATCAGCACATAATTACAAACATTATGAAACAATCACACATGTACACAAACGTACAAACCCAAGCTTCAACATCTCTCACTCGTGCGACAACACGCAAATCGCCACGAGGCGATAAACAGTAAACACCAGTTCACACCTCTCATAGAGGGCTAGTACAATAATTGCGTGGCAACGCCTCGACGTTCATGCCACCAATTCGATCATACTCGTGAGGAACAGCAAAACGACAAAGCAAAAATCATACATACATTCCCAAACGCAAACGGGAATTGATAGGTTTAAAAAAAAAATAAAAAATAAAAACCAACTTTTGAAAATAATTTAGAAAAACACCGGTTGATCTTGAGTATCACCTTTCAAAAAAAGTACAAACGTGAAACATCGTTATCGAGACTTTGGAAAACCATTTCGCATTTGAGAAAAATGAAGACACTTTCTCTTAGTGGAAAACTTTCAGAATATTCGACCCTCGGGTCTAAGTAAAAGTGTTTATAAAACATTGAAAAATATCTCAAAACATTTTGGTCCTCGAGGTAGAAGAATTCTGAAACATATCGTGGCACCTTGGAAGTACCACGAGAAAACAATTCATTTTAAACGTACGTCTCGAAATTTGTTTCTAGGATACTAAAGGTTTTCAAAGATAATTCAATGGGCTAGAATGCCCAAAAATCTCAGGTAATTACACGGAACATTATAGCGCTGTGGGTCCCGCGCCGAAACTCACCAGGATAAAAACCATTTACAAAAATGCCAAAAGGGCCGATGACGGTAATATTTCAAAAACTCACAAAAGCCATTTACAAAATACTAAATACCGTCATAAGAATTTCGCCAAAACGATCAAGGCCATAATGCCAAAAACTCGGTTAAGGGAATCGATTTTCAAAATAAAACTCAGTCGGTAAAATACCGAAAGCCATTACAAAAGAACTCACGCAGCAGATAAAAAAATACAGTCCAACATGCACAATCCAATTGAATACGTCTCACAGCATCTAGTTTAAACATATAACAAAACCATTCCTCGGAGTTTCTCACGAACTCAATCGTCGATACCTTCTCGAAATCCATCAAGGTTTACAACTTCCACACCATACCACACCACCCGGTGGTTCAAAGATAAAACAATAATGTGCCCAGTTCTATACACATACTATATGCCACAAGTACTAAACACAACTATATTACACAATACTGTGTAAATAAAATCATACACCGCAATTAACTCACTAAGATAAAATCGAGATACACAGGTACTTCGCATAAAAGAGGAGACTTACTTCCACAGGTCGCACGGAGGTGACGGTCGCCCACGATACTAATCTCGTCCGACAACATAACCGACACGTTGTGACTACGCACAACTCAACTTGTCACCTGATGACTCGAACGACATGACAACACATTACTCGACAAATCACGACTTGACTCGACTCGACAGCCTAGTTTTCCGCAACCTAAGCTCCGATACCATAAATGTAACACCCCTAAAACCGTATGGGAATATTACACGCCGTAGACCCTTTCCTCAAGGATCTACTAGGCTAAACATCCATAAACAACCAAATGCTTGCCCGGCCGGGGTCAAACAATATAATAATACAGACCGTTATGGTCACTTACACGTGAATACACAGACCGATGAGGTCACACAACCCAATCAACAAAACTTACTTAAACGACATTACCCACACAGGGGTCGAAATACAATACAGCGGAAGACTGAAATGAACTCTGACTACGCAACAAAATCAGAACAACTCTCAACTCATGATCAGTATCGCAGCTGGTCATCCTCTTGTGCCAATCCTGTGACTGCTCCCCTGAATCTGCATGTACCTGGACGCAAAACAGACATCCACCCCCCGATTACTCGGGGGTTAGTAAAACTCCACTGTTTTACTAGTGCAAGTATCAAATCATACGAAATGTAACAAGCAATTAATAATCGTGAATCAAATATAATAATCAAGTAACAAATATCCCCGGGAGGTTTTCACAAGGAAAGATAAGCTATGAAGTATTCGAAAATAATATTATCATCTCGGGAATTTTAGAGTTTCAAAACCTTTCGAAAATCTTAGGGTCTTAACCCAAATCTCAAAATTGTATTTCAACAATTTACAGTACGAAAACATTTCATAAATCTCGTGGGGCTCGGCCCAACATTCCTTTCTTAAAACTTTCTTTTCAAAACTTGATTTGAAAATAATCATGCTCATGACACCGTGATCCACTGTCACGTGTCTCCGTAGGTTCAACAACCCACACGGACTACACCACGCACAATTAAACAAACATAATCAATTCCGACACCGTGATCCACTGTCATGTGTCTCCGTAGGTTCAACAACCTGCACCGACTATTAACCAAACATAACCAATTCCGACACCGTGATCCACTGTCACGTGTCTCCGTAGGCATAACAACCCGCACAGACTATATCAATCACAACAATCACACGCACAGTCCTGACACCGTAGTCCACTGCCACGTGTCACCGTAAGCCCCGTCGAGCTCACCCGGTTGGATGCACTGTGTCCGAAACTCATGGTCCACTGCCATGCGTTATCGTAGGCCTCGTCATACAGCACGATTGGACCTCAGTACCTCACTAAGTTCTGACCCCGTAGTCCACTGCCACGAATCCTCGTAGGTCCCGTCGAACCAACACGAGTGAACTTAGCGGTCACACACATATTCACATTCACATTACATACAACAATGAGCACAATTAATCAATCACCTTGATCACCACAAAATCGTACATTGCACGCACATAACACAACCTCAACACTCGCAACAACTATCATCAATCAACGACATTTAACCAACATAACACGCATTCGGTACACAATACATTGCACAACCAAGTGTACAACCATCCCATATGTACGTCGCATTCCTGCACAAATGGCACAACGCCTAACACGTATACTGATATAACAATATTATCGCAAAGCCTTCAAATTACGGAAAACACAACCAACTCAAACGGAACATAATTACGAAGGCAAGCAAAATCATCATACATCTCATACGTAATTACTAGTCGCAAGATACAAGTCGTATAGTAAGATACTTGCCTTAATAACAGCTACCAAACGCTCCTAAGAATACTCGTATAGTAAGATACTTGCCTTAATAACCGCTACCAAACGCTCCGAAGAACACGGTTCGACCGGGAAGCTCGGACCCCGAAGAAGACAACGAATGGAAGGGTTCCGACTCGAGTTATTTACAAGAATTCGACCCTAACAACATATAATCAATAAATCATCGATCATACGAGGAAGAATAATCGTAGAACGCCCGAAAACCCCTCTATGACATTTTATCGGACACCTTCAAGGCATCGATCAAGAACTCGACCAAAACAACGAATCGATACGATCCAACCATGGAATAACAAGGGAAATGATACAATACATCTAAATAATCATCAATCCATCACAATCCTAAGTTAACTCGGATTAAACGGACGAAATCGAACAAAATACCCAAATTCCCCAAAATTAGATTTCTAGAAAATCTGACCTGATTCGCTCGATCAAAGGATGTTATAGGATGGATGATTGATGATAAGAACTCCAAGACTTCATGGATTTATTGACCAACAACATCTCTCCATGATTGGAACAACCCCAGCCGCGGAAGAGAAGGAGAAGAAGGAGAAAAATGGCGAGAAAAACGACTGCTGGGCCTTAAATAGGCTGACACAGTGTGCTGCGGCCCAGCCGAAGTGTGCCGCGGCATAGGGCCAAATCTGCCGGCAGTGACTCGGCAGTGTTCGGCGGCCCTGCCGGCATGTGCCGCGGCACGCGATACAGACGGGTCGGCCGAAGATTGAAATGTGTGTGTGCCGCGGCTCGGCCAAGTGTGCCGCGGCCCTTCCGGCAGGCTGCTCGGCCAAAATTGGAACATGTGAGTGACTTAGCTATTTCGACCATAACTCCCTCGTCCGGACTCCAATTGAATCACCGTTTGAACCATTGGAAATCTAACTCGATTATTTATTATATTGCAAAGATTCAGAATTTTTGGAATTCCCAAAAATGAATGGTGATCTAACAAAGTCGAACTTATACGTGGAAAAGTCGTTTAATAATACTGAACTCACGAAAATAACATCGAAACCCGAACCTGAATACGAATCGAAGATACGGTCATGAAGTACTCGCAAAGACGAATCTAAGATCTAGTAGAACACACGATTCCGACCACCCGAAGGCTCGAAATTCGACAACGGAAGGTAATTACTCCAAACTTTGGGAAATTACGAAAATGGCCCAAAATGTCTGAAATACACGATACATGATCGACACACCAAACCGAAGTTCACAACACGTCTAACAAAGTTAAACGGACTTACGGGAAACTCGAAACAGTAGTTTCGGACGAGATTCGCAAGAATCGAACTCAAGTGCGGAAAAGTCACCAAAAAGCACGGAACTCAACAAAACTACACCGAAACGAGCTCGGATGACAAAGAGTGCAGAATTAATCATTCTCGGAATGACGAAACGGTCATGATCGAGTCATCAATACAGACTTTCGCCGAAAAAAAATAAATTACCAGAAATCGAAATTACGGGTATTACATTCTACCCTCCTTAAAAGAAGTTTCGTCCCGAAACTTAAAACAAGTAGGGAGAGGAAATATACCACCAGGAATATTTCAATGAGATGCACAAGAATGCGGAACTAAGGCCCAACGGTGAAACGTTACAAACAACGCAACGGAATATACGCCGTGAAAACACGCTCCACGACGACCAACACGACGCCACCGGTAGAGACATAATAAAATCAACAAGTGACAAGCGTCATCAAACAGATAATACAATCGAGTCGATTATCTGAACAATCACAAAACACAACGAACAAAAATCAATACGATTGACCAACCCAATGGTTCATCAATCAAAACGCGAGCCAAACGCTGAACAAATATGGAATTCCACCGCCCAAGGGTTGGAAGATCGAAACAAGACTAATTTCTCGAACTTAAGGGAATTACAAAGGAGTCTGAACGTTCAAAAATCACGAAACGAGATCAACAAAAACGATCAATCAAACGATCGAACCACAACGATCGAGACAACAAAAATCGAACAATCACGTTCGAATCACGAAGAACAATAAAATTCAAACAACAACTCCAAGGTTCACATCTCGACTCGAGACAATATATGATCCGGTGAAAACAACATGTGCCTTCACATAAGATCCACAGGAAAGGGAATAGAAATTGAAAAGTCACAACAACAAACGAGTTATTCTGAAACAATACCACGTTCGTTCGATCAACAAAAGTAAGGGGGAGGACAAGCTCAGAAAATGTCAACGAACATAAACGACTAGACAGAGTCGAAAATATAGAAGTTCAAAATCCGATCCACTTCGAATAAAGGAACTAATAGAACCAAAAGATGTTACTTCCGAACAAGGTTCACAAGAATCGAACCGGACTCGGAAAAGTCACAACGATAACCAGATCGACCCAAAACAAGATCACAACTCGTTCGAACGATGAAACCGAAACACAGAACAAGTTCAGAAAGTATCAACGAACATGAGCGAGTCGATAGACCTGAGAAGATGAAATGCAGAAGTCAAAACGATACGGGCATTACATTCGACCTCTTATAAAAGAAATGTCGTTCCCGGAACTCACAACAACTGGAGTAAGGTGACAACACAAAAAGCAAACGACAGAAACATCTCCCATGGGCCTCTCAGAGCCGATCATCATATCTGTACTGAAGTTCGTGCCCCGAAAGACTCGAAACCCAACTCGCAAAACTGGATCATGTGTCTCTCGGGTCCACACTTGAAAAGCGTTACTGACGAGAAGGACAATTTGCACGTACATGCCCCCGGCACAATACGTTCGAAATGCCTCAGTTCGGCATATCGAAAATACAGATGGTAGATACAATGGAACATAACACCGCAAAACAACATACCGGAGATGCCAACTCAGCATAACAAAGAATTATAACACATATCATATACAACGATTACCATCGGAAAGTAATACACACACAAACACTACAACAAGAACGGTATCGTTCGGCGACCTCAACGGCCCGAACGATAATCAGCACATAATTACAAACATTATGAAACAATCACACATGTACACAAACGTACAAACCCAAGCTTCAACATCTCTCACTCGTGCGACAACACGCAAATCGCCACGAGGCGATAAACAGTAAACACCAGTTCACACCTCTCATAGAGGGCTAGTACAATAATTGCGTGGCAACGCCTCGACGTTCATGCCACCAATTCGATCATACTCGTGAGGAACAGCAAAACGACAAAGCAAAAATCATACATACATTCCCAAACGCAAACGGGAATTGATAGGTTTAAAAAAAAAATAAAAAATAAAAACCAACTTTTGAAAATAATTTAGAAAAACACCGGTTGATCTTGAGTATCACCTTTCAAAAAAAGTACAAACGTGAAACATCGTTATCGAGACTTTGGAAAACCATTTCGCATTTGAGAAAAATGAAGACACTTTCTCTTAGTGGAAAACTTTCAGAATATTCGACCCTCGGGTCTAAGTAAAAGTGTTTATAAAACATTGAAAAATATCTCAAAACATTTTGGTCCTCGAGGTAGAAGAATTCTGAAACATATCGTGGCACCTTGGAAGTACCACGAGAAAACAATTCATTTTAAACGTACGTCTCGAAATTTGTTTCTAGGATACTAAAGGTTTTCAAAGATAATTCAATGGGCTAGAATGCCCAAAAATCTCAGGTAATTACACGGAACATTATAGCGCTGTGGGTCCCGCGCCGAAACTCACCAGGATAAAAACCATTTACAAAAATGCCAAAAGGGCCGATGACGGTAATATTTCAAAAACTCACAAAAGCCATTTACAAAATACTAAATACCGTCATAAGAATTTCGCCAAAACGATCAAGGCCATAATGCCAAAAACTCGGTTAAGGGAATCGATTTTCAAAATAAAACTCAGTCGGTAAAATACCGAAAGCCATTACAAAAGAACTCACGCAGTGAGATAAAAATACGATCCAACATGCACAATCCAATTGAATACGTCTCACAGCATCTAGTTTAAACATATAACAAAACCATTCCTCGGAGTTTCTCACGAACTCAATCGTCGATACCTTCTCGAAATCCATCAAGGTTTACAACTTCCACACCATACCACACCACCCGGTGGTTCAAAGATAAAACAATAATGTGCCCAGTTCTATACACATACTATATGCCACAAGTACTAAACACAACTATATTACACAATCATGTAAATAAAATCATGCACCGCAATTAACTCACTAAGATAAAATCGAGATACACAGGTACTTCGCATAAAAGAGGAGACTTACATCCACAGGTCGCACGGAGGTGACGGTCGCCCACGATACTAATCTCGTCCGACAACATAACCGACACGTTGTGACTACGCACAACTCAACTTGTCACCTGATGACTTGAACGACATGACAACACATTACTCGACAAATCACGACTTGACTCGACCCGACAGCCTAGTTTTCCGCAACCTAAGCTCCGATACCATAAATGTAACACCCCTAAAACCGTATGGGAATATTACACGCCGTAGACCCTTTCCTCAAGGATCTACTAGGCTAAATATCCATAAACAACCAAATGCTTGCCCGGCCGGGGTCAAACAATATAATAATACAGACCGTTATGGTCACTTACACGTGAATACACAGACCGATGAGGTCACACAACCCAATCAACAAAACTTACATAAACGACATTACCCACACAGGGGTCGAAATACAATACAGCGGAAGACTGAAATGAACTCTGACTACGCAACAAAATCAGAACAACTCTCAACTCATGATCAGTATCGCAGCTCGTCATCCTCTTGTGCCAATCCTGTGACTGCTCCCCTGAATCTGCATGTACCTGGACGCAAAACAGACATCTACCCCCCGATTACTCGGGGGTTAGTAAAACTCCACTGTCTTACTAGTGCAAGTATCAAATCATACGAAGTGTAACAAGCAATTAATAATCGTGAATCAAATATAATAATCAAGTAACAAATATCCCCGGGAGGTTTTCACAAGAAAAGATAAGCTACGAAGTATTCGAAAATAATATTATCATCTCGGGAATTTTAGAGTTTCAAAACCTTTCGAAAATCTTAGTGTCTTAACCCAAATCTCAAAATTGTATTTCAACAATTTACAGTACGAAAACATTTGATAAATCTCGTGGGGCTCGGCCCAACATTCCTTTCTTAAAACTTTCTTTTCAAAACATGATTTGAAAATAATCATGCTCATGACACCGTGATCCACTGTCACGTGTCTCCGTAGGTTCAACAACCCACACGGACTACACCACGCACAATTAAACAAACATAATTAATTCCGACACTGTGATCCACTGTCACGTGTCTCCGTAGGTTCAACAACCCGCACGGACTATTAACCAGACATAACCAATTCCGACACCGTGATCCACTGTCACGTGTCTCCGTAGGCATAACAACATGCACAGACTATATCAATCACAACAATCACACACACAGTCCTGACACCGTAGTCCACTGCCACGTGTCACCGTAAGCCCCGCCGAGCTCACCCGGTTGGATGCACTGTGTCCGAAACTCATGGTCCACTGCCATGCGTTATCGTAGGCCTCGTCATACAGCACGATTGGACCTCAGTACCTCACTAAGATCTGACCCCGTAGTCCACTGCCACGAATCCTCGTAGGTCCCGTCGAACCAACACGAGTGAACTTAGCGGTCACACACATATTCACATTCACATTACATACAACAATGAGCACAACTAATCAATCACTTTGATCACCACAAAATCGTACATTGCACGCACATAACACAACCTCAACACTCGCAACAACTATCATCAATCAACGACATTTAACCAACATAACACGCATTCGGTACACAATACATTGCACAACCAAGTGTACAACCATCCCATATGTACGTCGCATTCCTGCACAAATGGCACAACGCCTAACACGTATACTGATATAACACTATTATCGCAAAGCCTTCAAATTATGGAAAACACAACCAACTCAAACGGAACATAATTACGAAGGCAAGCAAAATCATCATACATCTCATACGTAATTACTAGTCGCAAGATATAAGTCGTATAGTAAGATACTTGCCTTAATAACCGCTACCAAATGCTCCGAAGAACACGGTTCGACTGGGAGGCTCGGACCCCGAAGAAGACAACGAATGGAAGGGTTCCGACTCGAGTTCTTCACAAGAATTCGACCCTAACAACATATAATCAATAAATCATCGATCATACGAGGAAGAATAATCGTAGAACGCCCGAAAACCCCTCTATGATAATTTATCGGACACCTTCAAGACGTCGATCAAGAACTCGACCAAAACAACGAATCGATACGATCCAACCATGGAATAACAAGGGAAATGATACAATACATCTAAATAATCATCAATCCATCACAATCCTAAGTTAAATCGGATTAAACGGACGAAATCGAACAAAATACCCAAAATCCCCAAAATTAGATTTCTAGAAAATCTGACCTGATTCGCTCGATCAAAAGATGTTATAGGATGGATGATTGATGATATGAACTCCAAGACTTCATGGATTTATTGACCAACAACATCTCTCCATGATTGGAACAATCCCAGCCGCGGGAGAGAAGGAGAAGAAGGAGAAAAATGGCGAGAAAAACGACTGCTGGGCCTTAAAGAGGCTGACACAGTGTGCCGCGGCCCAGCCGAAGTGTGTCGCGGCATAGGGCCAAATCTGCCGGCAGTGACTCGGCAGTGTGCCGCGGCCCTGCCGGAATGTGCCGCAGCACGCGGTACAGACGGGTCGGCCGAAGATTGAAATGTGTGTGTGCCGCGGCTCGGCCAAGTGTGCTGCGGCCCTTCCGGCAGGCTGCTCGGCCAAAACTGGAACATGTGAGTGACTTAGCTATTTCGACCATAACTCCCTCGTCCGGACTCCGATTGACTCACCGTTTGAACCATTTGGAGTTCTAAAAAATTAATGGTGATCTAACAAAGTCGAACTCATACGTGGAAAAGCCGTTTAATAATACTGAACTCACGAAAATAACATCGAAACCCGAACCTGAATACGAATCGAAGATACGGTCATGAAGTACTCGCAAAGACGAATCTAAGATCTAGTAGAACACACGATTCCGACCACCCGAAGGCTCGAAATTCGACAATGGAAGG
Source organism: Orobanche coerulescens (assembly GCA_033398695.1). Lineage (NCBI taxonomy): Eukaryota > Viridiplantae > Streptophyta > Magnoliopsida > Lamiales > Orobanchaceae > Orobanche > Orobanche coerulescens. The sequence goes on along the minus strand of CM065815.1, from coordinate 109,524,870 downwards.
TAATTACCCCAAACTTTGGGAAATTACAAAAATGGCCCAAAACGTCCGAAATACACGGTACATGATCGAAACACCAAACCGAAGTTCACAACACGTCTAACAAAGTTAAACGGACTTACGGGAAACTCAAAACAGCAGTTTCGGACGAGATTCGCAAGAATCGAACTCAAGTGCGGAAAAGTCACCAAAAAGCACGGAACTCAACAAAACGACACCGAAACGACCTCGGATGACAAAGAGTGCAGAATTAATCATTCTCGGAATGATGAAACGGTCATGAGAGAGTCATCAAAACAGACTTTCGCCGAAAAAAAAGAAATTACCGGAAATCGAAATTACGCGTATTACACTTCGGATCGTAGAGTATACAACTAAAACTTGGGAAATAGCTCAAGAGAAGGAAACCATTTAATCAACGGACTACAAGAGTGAGTTTCTACATCTCTTGTGTTTTCGTTTGTATATTCGTATATACGTAGCTCGATCAATCCTCGTAGTGATTCGGATCGAATTAATTTTTGTTTTACCGCTTCCGCTGGGCCTTCGTTTTAGGCACCGAATCCCAACAGTGGTATCGGAGCGTAGGTCTTGCGATCGTATATATGATATTTAGCATTTGGAATGCTTGATTGGATGGTTTATGATTTGGAATCATAATCGCATTAATCGTTGATTTTCATTTGTTCATCTAAAAATTAATTTTTTAGGATTTTATGTTACAATATAAATCTATTTTTCTTTTGAAAAACTGATTTAATTGTGTAATATAAAAATTAGAAAAATATTATTTTTGGATTCGGGACGAAAAGACGAGCCGAAAAATGGCCGGACCCGGCAGCTCGGGGCTGCCGGGACTGCCCGGCAGCAAGCAGGGCTGCTGGGCTGGGCTGGGCTGGGGCGGCTGGGCTGGGCAGGGCTGCTGGGCTGGGCAGGGCTGCTGGGCTGGGCTGGGCAGCCCCCTGCCGGGCCGCGGGCTTGGTCCGGGCCTTGTGTTTTTGACTCCATTTTTTATATTTCGTTCGGTAATTAATTTCCCACAAATTAAATTGGATTTAATTTGACTAAGATATAATTATGGTAATTTTATTCTTAGGGGAATTAATTTAATGAAATATTTTATCATCCGGAACAAGCTAAAATTAACGGTTGTTTGAATTAATTGGATTAATTCGTTTGGATGGATTAATTTATATTGATTGGATCAATATTTAGATTACTTATGAATGCCATTTATTTTAATGTGTTTGATGCGTTATTTTGAATGATGATGTGGTTCATGGACTTAGTTTTGAATCGTTCGGTTTTATTCGATTGGGTTGTAAAGGCCGTTTGGAGCCTATTTATTTTACTAGAAATATTTGTATCTAGGATGCAATTTTCAATGTAAAATTTATATGTAATGAAGAAGACCGGAGGAAGATCCGTTTCGAGAAGACGATGATTCAAGATGAAGACTTGTAATTAGATTACGGAGTTTTTGTTTCTAGGAACGGTCAATGAACTACATGTTGGTAGCAACTAGGTTGTGAATGGTTGTTCATATTGTATGAATGGTACAAACGCGCTTAAATGAATTAATGTACAAAGTGTAACATTAATCGCAAAAATTTTCCCACGACAAATTATTAAGTTTATAAGGTTTCAAGGTTTTCCTTCCCTCCATCGAGTTTTCGAGAAATTGAAATCCAAACCGGATGTGCTATGCTTCCGAGTTATTGGGGTAGTCGTTCGGGGAGGACGGATAAATTACCGGGAGCACATTGGATGCCTTCGGTTGGAGCAAATTTTATCCCTAGAAACCTGATAGGTTGCCAGATAAGATTTAATTGTGAAACTGATTTGCGTCGATGGTATAAAATTAACTTGTTCACGAACCATAGAAACCATATAGGTTGAGGGGAGTCAACAAGGGCAAAAAGAAGATCGAATCATCCATTAGATGGGTTGTTGTTGGAGACCACTTTATGAAAATTAATAGACTAGAAACCTATCTGGTTGCCCTCTATTAAGATTTATAAAGAACTCGATCACCACTATGAAGTAGAGCGACGATACTTCCGGATTTCACATGGGAGTGTGTTATTCCGATAAAAATAGTGGGAGCTGGGTAACAAGAATAGAAAAAACCTTAATTCTATACCCAAAACATAATATAACAAGTCACTAATTAATCTGTTATATTTAATGCAGATATAACTCTCAATATGACAATGAATCCACTCGCAATTCTACTCGAAAAGAACACCCTGATTGGACCTAACTTTGTGGACTGGCTCCGCAATCTGATGATTGTCCTCAGTATAGAGGCACTGGGATATGTCTTGGAGACGGACATTCCGGCGCCTCCTGTGCGGACCAAAGCCAATCAGGAAGAGATTGAAAACCACCAAAAGTGGGTTAAGGATGACATAAAAGTCCGTGCATACATGATGGATTCTATGTCTAATGAGCTTCAAAGAGCTCATGACAAAATGACTTTTGCTAGGCAGATTCTATCTCACTTAACCGAACTTTATGGTAAGCAAAGCAGAACTGCTAGATATAAGATATCCAAGCAACTGTTCGGTGCAAGGACGAAGGAAGGTGAGAAGGTTGGGGAACACGTCCTGAAAATGATATCCATGATCGAGAGATTGGAGGCTCTTGGTTTTAAAATGGATACTTCTCTCCAAACCGACCTTATCCTATAGTCTCTCCCTAATTCCTTCTCACAGTTTGTTATGAACTTCAACTGCAATGAGATTGCATGTAATTTAGCTGGGCAAATGAACAAACTTGTGACTGCTCAGTCTTAGATAAAGACTCCGCGGATGAAGATGTCTGCTCTTGTGATTTCTTCTGGACCTTGGAGGTCTAAGAATAAGAAGAAAAAGAACAAGAAGTAAACAGGACCACAAGTTAAGGACCTTAAGGGAAAGGGCAAGGCCCCGATGGTTCCGAAGAACAAGAATAAGAAGGATGCTTGTCTCAAGTGCAGTGAGCTGGGCCACTGGGCTAGAGACTGTTCGATTCTTCATGGCACTTCAGGTACAGAACATTTAGTTTTGGAAACAAATTGTTACGTGCGTATTTTCTACTTTACGGATCTTTGGATTACGGTGCTAGTTCTCATATTTGTACCGTGAATCAGGATCTGGAACAAAGTAGGAAGCTTGAAGCTGGAGAAGTTATGATCACAGTCGGAAGCGGGCATAGTGTCGAGGCGATCGACATAGGATCACTTCTTTTGGGTCTAGAATTCGGCTTTGTTTTGACTTTAGAAGATGTACTTGTTTTGCCCAAGGGGAACAAAAACATTGTATCCATTCCGGTCATGGACCAAAAAGGATTTTCATTTTTCATTTGTGTTGGTTCCTGCAAAATTTATTTCAGAAATAAACGAGTGGGTACTGCTACATTGTTAAATGGATTGTATCATCTAAATCGCAGCAACAAAGTAGTTGTGAATACTTTGAATAGAAAACGTGGTAGGGATGAAACCAATCAAGTTTTGAAATGGCATATTAGACTTGGTCATGTTGGTCAGACCAAGGTTTACAAGATGGAAAAAGATGGATGGGTCCATTGTGATCGGATCCCTTTCCTACTTGTGAATCTTGCCTTTAAGGCAAAATGACTAAGTCCCCCTTCACAGGGACTTTTGAAAGAGCCGCTGTTAAACTTGGATTAATCCATACCGACGTATGTGGTGCTTTGGAAGCAGCACGTGATGGATATCAATATTTCATTACGTTTACGGATGATCATACTAGGTATGGTTATGTATACTTAATGAAACATAAATCCGAGGCCTTTGAGAAATTCCAGGAATTCAAGGACCTCGTCGATAAACAAATTGGTAATCATATCAAAGCACTTCGGTCGGACCGAGGTGGCAAGTATATGAGTACGGAGTTTGACGAGTTCCTTAAGGAATATGGAATAGTTTCACAACTAACACATCCAGGTACTCCTCAGTTAAATGGTGTATCAGAAAAAAGGAACCGGACCTTGTTGAATATGGTCCGTTCCATGCTGGGCTATACTGACTTACCGATTTACCTATGGGGGTATGCACTCCTGACTGCCGCTTACATCTTGAACAGATGTCCTTCTAAATCAGTTCCTAAAACTCCACATGAGATGTAGGAGGGCAGGAAACCAAGTCTTAATCATATTAGGATTTGGGGATGTCCCGCCTATGTCAAGAAGACTAAGGTGGAGAAGTTGGAAGCTAGGTATGCGAAGGGACGTTTCATTGGATTCCCGTTTGGGACGATGGAATATCTATTGTACATGCCCGAAGATCGAAAGATCGTTGTTGCTTTACAAGCACACTTCCTGGAAGATGAGTTCATTCAAGAAGGCGGAGAAGGTGAGGTATTTCTTTAGAAGAATACAATGAAACTCCTCGGGAGACACCTGTGCAAGAAACTGGAACTGAACCTTCTGAAACACAAGTACAACCACCTCGTAGGTCTAGTAGGGTCTCATTTACCTGAGAGATATGGGTTTGTGCACTTGGAGGAACTAGGTCTCCATGAGGTTCCAAGTGATAGCCAGGAGACCGACCCAACGACCTATGAGCAAGCGATGGTGGATGTAGACTCCGCGAAATGGCGTGAAGCTATGGAAGCTGAGATAGACTCGATGCATTTCAATCAGGTCTGGACTATAGTAGACCGCCCCAAGGGCATAATGCCTATTGGGAACAAGTGGATCTATAAGAGAAAGACTGATGGTGATGGCAAGGTTGACGCCTATAAGGCCAGGCTTGTGGCAAAGGGTTATACCCAGAAACAAGGGATCGACTACCACGATACCTTCTCGCCCGTAGCTATGATCAAGTCTATTAGCATGATGCTTGTTATAGCTGCTTACCACGATTATGAGATATGGCAAATTGAAGTAATGATGGCTTTCCTTAATGGATTCCTCGAGAAGGAAATCTATATGGAGCAGCCTAAAGGCTTTGTGTCCGAAGTCGATATTCAAAAAGTGTGCAAGCTTCAGCGTTCCATTTATGGATTGAAGCAATCCTCGCGTAGTTGGAACCTTCGTTTTGACGAGGCGGTCAAAGAGTTTGACTTCGTGCAAAACGAGGAGGAACCTTGTGTATACAAGAGGGTTAGTGGGAGAAAGATCGCATTCTTAGTACTATATGTGGATGACATTATACTAATAGGAAATGATGTGGGAATGCTCACTTCTGTGAAAGCTTGGCTTTCGAGTAATTTCTCCATGAAAGACATTGGAGAAGCAACCTATATTCTTAGAATTCGACTCTACCGGGATAGAGCGAAGAGAACAATAGGTCTTTCCCAAGCCCTCTATATAGATAAAATCTTAAAGCGATTTAAGATGGATGATTCTAAAAGAGGGTTCCTACCGATGCGATATGGAATAAAACTCTCCTTGAAGATGTGTCCTCAAAGTGAGGAACAACGAAAGGAAATGAGTAATATACCATATGTTTCGGCCGTGGGTAGCCTTATGTATGTTATGTTGTGTACGAGACCTGACATTACGCATGCTGTGAGCGTGGTGAGTAGGTTTCAGGCAAACCCAGGTAGGGGACATTGGACTGCCGTAAAGAACGTTCTCAAGTACTTAAGAAGGACTAGAGATATGGTTTTGATGTATGCCTGTGGAGAATTGGATGTGGTGGGATTCACTTATTCGGACTTCCAAGAACTGAAGGATGATTCGATGTCTACTTCTGGCTATATATTTACTCTTAATGGAGGAGCAGTATCTTGGCGTAGCACGAAGCAAAGCGTGACTGCTGATTCCACCTGTCAGGCTGAGTATCAAGAAGCCTCGGAGGCTTCCAAAGAATGGTTCTGGATTAAGAAGTTTCTGGGAGAACTTCAAGTGATACCATGTCTTGAGTGCTCATTACTGTCATCGCGACAACGACTGAGCTGTAGCGCAGGCCAAGGAGCCGAGATTTCACAACAGCACCAAACATATTGAGAGGAAGTATCATCTCGTAAGAGAATTTGCTTGCAAGGGATACATTGTGCTGCATAGAGTAGACTCAGCCGACAACGTCGCTGATCCACTGACCAAGCCATTTTCTCAGACTAGCTTGGAGCGTTATTTAGAGAACATGGGTATTAGATACCATAGTGTGTGGCATTGAGTGCAAGTGGGAGATTGTTAGGAGTATGCCCTCGAATGCCACTCAGAGGATGTTGAGCGAGGGCATTGTACTTGTAATTATGTAAATCATTAATATAAGGCAATGGATGTTTCTTTATTTACTGGTAGTTACTGGCATTCCTAACTTGTAATATACATATAGAAACTAGTCCGTGTATTTGAGAGCAAAACGTTCCACTCCTTATTGGATAAGGGGGTCGGCACTGGAAAGGTTCATAGCTCAAATACTTAATCGTTCGCAAGTCGATGAAACTTGACTGGGCGTTAAGTTTATGTGAAAACTTGTATGACGTGTTCATTGATATAGAGAGTGCTTGTCGAACACTAATGGTTAGTGGGAGCACACGTTATAGGTATGTTAATTGGATTAGTATACTCGAACAGACTCACCCTCGATTCGTCACACCACTACCAATATCGGGGGTTTAGCCGATGACTTAAAGTCGTCAGCTAAAGCTCAATGTCGTCGGCTAATCCCCCCAGTCGTCGGCTAAAAAACCGTCGGCCGATATTCGTCGACCAAGGTTTAAACGACGACTTTTTTGTTAGTCGTCGGCTAAAGTTCAAAGTTTAGCCGAACACAACGACAATGTTGTCGGCTAAAACTTGTTTATAAAAAAAAGACACTTTAGCCGACGACTTTTTCAAATGTCGTCGACTAAAACCTGTTTTTAAAAAAAAAGAAAGTTTAGCCGACGACGGTTTTAAATGTCTTCGGCTAAAACTTTTTTAAAAATAAAAATAATTTACTTTAGACGATGACCTTTGGAAAGTCGTCGGCTCAAACCTAATTTATAAAAAAAATTAATTCAGATTTTGGGATCCCAAAACCTTTATTTTTTGCACCTGCAATTTTTATACACCAACTCCCATTATCAACAACAATCAACGTGCAACACATTCAACTAATACCATCAATAATATGCCCAACGTTATATACAACACAACGCACAACACATCAAGAACATTAATTTCATCACCCTAGTTCCCCGCGCACCCAAGACCGCATCGAGAAACTCCATACCATCGGCCGACAGACAGTGTTCCTACAAGATGATGTGAAGGCATTGTATGACATCTATAAAGAACTCGATTGGATGAAAGGAACTGCCTAAGATGAGCTCTTCAATCTGAAAACTGTAATCACCAACATTGAAGATGCTTTCCACCTAATGCCTAATGCATTGTGGCAAGCGCTCAATCAGCTCCAATAGCATCAGAAGAGAGTCCTTAGGCAAAAACAAGAAAAGCTTAGTATTACCGAGGCTAATATGGTTCCTGCCCTCAAATCGACCAGAACCAGACTGACAGACCACGATCATAATATAGACGACATGTCTCTGGTGCTCGGTACTCTGGTTGATAAGATCAATACTCTGACTACCAAACAAGATGACGCCATGAAGCTCCTACAAGAGATTCATACCAAGGTATCAGATATTGATGATGCCAAAAAGGGGGAAGAAGCCAGAAAGGCCGGTCGACGATGGAGACAAGAAAGAGAAAGAGAGATCGAAGCAGTGCTGGAAGAAAATGTTGCTGCTGCGATAGGCTGTCTGGCCGCACCTATAAGAGGATACAGGGTATCTGGATCTCAACTGGAGTTCCAAGGTCCCAACATTCCCTGGAAAAACAATGTGTGAAAGTCGTATGAGATATTCCTATCCATCGACCGACAGCCTTCAGCCGATGATCTGAAGAACTGGAAGAAAAACCAACTGATGAAATACTTCTGTACGCTCATCTGGGAATCTCCCCTGTTCAACAAATTCAGAATGTTGCAGGATGCCGCGAATGAGTTCTCGAGGCTATTATGGAAGGAAAGCTCCATATGCAAATGCTGCTGAAGTCAAGGCATCAAAAAGGTGAACAGATCAGTCACCATGAGGACTGTATACTTGCCTATGATCAATCCCCAGAAGGAAGAAGCATCTATCAGGATCGAGGCAATGACTCCCAATTCAATTGGTGAAAAGGAACCGAAAATGATCCTGACAGAATCCTATGGAGACATTCTCAGTACAGGAACTAGCCTATCTGCATTCTTCGCTGTAACTTTTTTTCTTCTGTAGGCTTATCATCACAGTTTGTATGTTTGCATATCTTTTCAAGACTTGTAACTTTTCCCGAACTGTTAATAAAAATTTTTTCTCTTGAAAGATTACAACTCGTAATTTAAGCTTACTGTTTTACTGTTTGTTTACAAAACTTTTGCAATATTTGAACAAGTATAAACTTGTTAAGTCTTAAAGATGTAAGAACTTGTCTGCGAACAGTTCATAGGTTAAGTTGTATTCAACCTAGACCACACTGTAAGATTGTGCCTACGCGCCAATCATAAGTTCAGTTGTAATACATTGTCATGTGGGATTTTTCATTCATTTTAACTTGCTTGCGAACAATACATACTTCTAGACTAAGTATTGAAGATCAGATCATTCAGATAGAAGATTCGAAGACTGCCTCTCTGTACACATATGAAGTCATCTTTAGAAGAGTTTTGGCATTATCAAAAAGGGGGAAATTGTTGGGATAAACATTCTTGTTTTGATAATTGCCAACATATAGCAAGTAGTCTCAAAGAAGTCAAATATTGTTAAGTATGGAAACTGTTTAAATTCTTCATACAACCCCAACATACAGCATAGAGATCTTCAACAGTCCATCCTACAAATCCTCCCTCATACAGCAAAAAGACATAACATGTTGGATACAGCATACAGGCTGAAAATGTTTTACTTGGGAAAGTTAAAACACATCCAACAGGACTGAATATAAAAAGGCTTTGAAATGTTGTGAGATAAACATTGTTTATTCATAAAGTATTCATGGTTAAAACAGTATTTATTACTGATAAGACACATTTAATGCAGCTGGCGAGAGACAAGTCTGAATGCTCTGAAGATCATTTAATGTAAAGATGGAAAGGATATCTGAAGCATTAAATGTGATCTGCTTTAATTCAAACATTCAGCATCCACCAATCAAGATTCAGACGTCAACATCTCACCAACCAGCAACGGCTTCATTTATAACGGATACATTTCCAAGATTATAAATATCCCCAAGACAGAGGAGTCAATACAACCTATTCATAATTGCGAAAGCACTGACAGATCACTCTGGAATTATAGCGATTACAAAGAAGTATATTTGGTGAGCATACAACAGTATTCAAGCAAAGAAATATACAAGTCAACACAAATAACACAGCATACAGCGATTGTCATATGTGATAAAGCTGCTGTTTGAGAAGTGTACTACCCTTACCGTTTAGATTATCATTAGCCCTGTGTGGACTAAGGATCCTTGCGTATTCCAGCATGTGTGGGAAGAATAGCACTAAAGATGAAGCTTCTATCTATGTGAAGAAGCGATTCGAAAAAGAGTTCAGGCCAATCTGTGTGAATGGCCCAAAGCTGCAGTCCCTGTATCAATATGTGTGAACGATACAGAGACATGTTAAGTTAAAATCACATAGTTGTATACGTAGTGATTTTAATAAATTCTTTACTCCTGTGTGGAGGACCAGTGGACATATAGGGATTTACCTCGAACCACTTTAAACTGTGTGTTATTTACCTTCTATCTTAAGTGTTTTCATTCTACTGTGATTTGATAGTATACATTGTAAAACCGTGTACGCAACAGTAGAACACATAGTTGTTGTATTTACAGCAACTCAATCAACAAACTTCCCCTACATAAACTAACTTCGGAAATCATACAGATTACTGTACGTCTATATTCTAAAGTTGTTTACTGTATACTTAGTGGCCAACAAATACCTTCTGATGTTCTCCTAATTTTAATTCCAAGAATTAAATCAACTAAGCATAAGTCCTTCATGTCGAAGGTTTGACTCAACATCTTTTTGTATTCACAATTACATCATCGCTACTACCCATTATCAGCATATTGTCTATATACACACATTTGTCACATTCATTAATCCTGAATCCATTTTCCAACATGGTTGTGTCAAACTTCATATGTCATTGTTTAGGAGCTTGTTTTAGCCCATACAATGATTTGAAAAGTTTAGACACTTTTTTTTTCTGACCAGGAGTAATGAAACCTTTAGGTTGTTCTATATAAATTTCTTCTTCTAATCCACTATTCAAGAATGGAGTTTTCACATCCATTTGATGGATCTCGAGATTGTGCAATGCAGCAATAGCAATAAGCACTCAAATAGAAGTTATTATGGTTACTAGTGAATATGTGTCGAAGAAATCATAACCTTCTTTCTGTTTAAACGCCTTGGCAACAAGCCCGGCCTTAAACTTATCTGTTGGCAAGTCATCTTTATATTTCCCCTTGAAGATCTATTTACATTCTAAAGGCTTTCATCCTCGTGGAAGATCAACCAGCTCCTAAATATAATTTTTCATGATGGAATCTATTTCACTATGAATAGATTCTTTCTAAAAGGGAGCATCAGGACTCGCATAAGCTTCTTGTATAGTCTTTGGATCATCATCAATTGCATAAGTCACATAATTAGTGTAACACTCCCAAAACCATAAGGGAGTGTCACACACCGTAGATCCTTCTCACAAGAATCTACCAGCTTGGATACCAAAAGACAACATAATATTTGACCGACAAGGTCAAACTATACTGCAAGTAAATCGAAATTGAACAAATTACATCACAACACGTACCCATGCAAGGGTCAAAATATAATGCAGCAGTGGAAATAGTATACAACTCAACAATACAAATAAAATCAGACTAAACTCTCTAACTCTTGATTAGTATCGTAGCTCATCATATTCTATGCCGACCCTGTGACTGCTCCTTTGAACTAAGTATACATGAAATGCATGAATATCGTTTCCCCCATTTAAGGGGTTAGCAATTCGAATTTGCTAGTTCAAGTATCCTAAAAGTACAAAATATATCCCGCCAACATCCGCCACTGATCAGGTAATGAGCCAAACAATACATTAAACATCAAACAAGCTCGTGACCCCATGATCTCCTTCCATGTGTAATCGTATGCCTCGTCAGACCCGTATGATTTGACTTTAGCACAACTTACTAAATTTTGATCCCATGATCCCTTGCCATGAATCCTCGTAGGCCTATCGAACCCACACGAGTGAACTTAGCAACATATCACACAACATTCACATTGATTCACACACAATGTACACGGTCAATCACTACATCAATCATCACGAACTTTACACAGCCAACGCACAAAGCGCATTATCGACATTTCAACCATCTTCAAACAATACACAGTCAACACAACACCTCTTACGATCAACATACAACACGATACACATCCAAGTGTACCAACAAACCAACAACAATGAACATTCTATAGTAACATAAACACCACAACCATTCATGACAAATAATTCTTAACCAATTCACACAAACTACGTTCAAGAAGGTAAAATAATAATCACAATGTAACACATAACTTCCATTTACAAAATACAAATTATATATGCAAGATACTTGCCTCGAAATCAACACCAGAATATTCGGACAAACACAACCCGAACGGAAAGCCCCGAAACCTACAATTTCTGTGAGAAAGTAAAAACAACACAATCACAACAAGAATAACAACCAATAATGACAGAAAACACACACAACATCCCGAAGAAAGCTCATTGAAATATTTAGTCGAACATTGAAGTTCAATATTTCCCAAGACACTCAAATCGTCAATCGAGTTAAACAAAACTAGAATATGGATATATAATCCATAGAACACCATTAACAATATCATAAGATACTAACCGGTTCATCAAAATTTGTTTAGAAGCGAATTTAAGAGTAAAACCCCAAAATGGTTGAAAAGGGATGTTCAAGCAATTACCTCAAACTGGACCAAGAATCAACAAAAGATGATGTTAAACATGATCAAGAGCTTAATATATGATGATAATTTGTTCAAGGATTGAAATCCTTGTCAAATCGCCCAAAGCCAAGAGAGAAGTGAAAATGGGGCTGAAAAACGTGATTGTCCTATTTATACACCTGAACAAAATAGCCCAGAACACGGCTCAAACATCACCGTGTTACCGGTTGTGTTCTGAAAGTTGGCAAGTACTTGAAGGAAACGGCGCACAATATGGCTCAAAATGCCGTGCGTTCAGCGCCGTGTTCCAACAAACGGCGCCATACCTGCGCCAGACATGGCCGTATGTCTCGGTTGTGTCCTACACCGTGAGTACACATGCTACTAACCCACACATGATGCGCAACTCGAGTCACACATCCGGCCCTCACTCATCCGTTTCACAAACGGCCCAACACATGGCGTAACCAGCGCCGTGTTTACCGCCGTGTTCCTCCAAAACCGGCAAAAATGCCTCTAGGAGTCGACGAACTGATATGAAAACGAATCAATGACATCAAACAACATACAACAACGTGAATACATGTATGAATCATCATAGAGCTAACGCCAAAGAATTCATCTTAACATCAAATACGACAACACCATCGCAATATACGCAGTCAATGAAAAAAAATCAGTATCAAGGAACATTAGACACAAAATAATAAGTAATTCAAAACAACCGAATACAAAAATCTCGAGTATTACATTCGACCCCACTAAAAATAAGTTTCATCCTTGAAACTTAAAACCAGAATATCAAAACGCCACATAACGAAAAAAAAGCATTCAAGCAACAGATTACAAATCTCCACCATAATTTAACAACCTAAAAATATTATCTTTTAAATAATAGTCCTACAGATGGAGAGGTCCTATCATAAAAAATAATATTTACCTTTTGTAATTATTTGAAATTTAAACTAGTGAAACTATAATTAGCACATCTGATATGGAGGAAGACCCTAATGTCAATGCGCATGATAATTACTTCACAATTTAAATTAATTATGGAGACCAATTTGATTTTATTTTTAAAAAAAATCAATTTACTCACTTATTTATTTTAGCCTTAAGGTTTTTAATTTTCTTGTCCTAACATGCAAGAAACATATCAGGCATATATCCATACATTCCATACATCCAAAATAATTAAAACCAATAATAAAATAAATTGGATAATTAAATCCAATTATCATGGCTTTTATTCCTCGTTTTGAATATCTTTGGCTCGAAATCTCCCACTGCTTCAAGCATCTCGTCACTTCTTTCTGGTCAGCCCACAAAATTTCCAAATTTAGAAACTTTCTTTTTCCATGCAAAATTAATTGCACAAGAAAATTCCAAATTTAAATATTATGCACCAACAGATGCAATGAACGGCGGAAAAAAACGAATAGGACCCCGTACCGCGTGACCCGACCCGTCCCGACCAGCAACCTGGACTATAATATCCGAAATTTCTAGTACTATTGTTTAATATTATTTATCCGAGTTATATTGTACGTGGAATCTGTACAATATGGATAAAATAAATGAAGGACTGAGATGTCAGTATTGGTATAATTGTCGTATTTGGTCGACAATTGCATTTGAGGATATTGTGTATCATATGGGAATATTATTGAAAGGAGTATATGTATTCAGTATGCTGTATGTTCGTATTCTGTATGTTGAGACGTTGGACAAGAATAGCTGAAAATGGCTAAGTATAGCTTTATTAGCGCACGCTAATATTCAAGTCTAGCGCACGCTATCGTGCAGGTTTAGCGCACGCCAATGGTAAAGAACAGCGCACGCTAGTACAGACCAGATCAGAAGGAATCTACGTGTGGACCCGGCCACTTTCGGCGCATGTGCCGACGAGGTCAACAGATGTTTGTTATGAAGGATTAGTACACGCTAATGAATATTGCTAAGCGCACGCTAATCAGATCGATCGAGAGGAATCTTGGCTTTGTAAGGTTACTTTCGGCATGTGGGGACATGAGGGTAGGTGCAGACTGTAGCAAGTCAACTATGAGTAGCGCACGCTATGGATGAAAGCTTGCGTACGCTAAATAGAGTCCTTTACGTACGCTATTGCATGGGCATTGCGTACGTAAATCATTGAATGCAGTAAGGCAGTAGCCTCTGGACTGTGATAGCGCGCGCTAAACAAAATATAGTTAGCGCACGCTAAGCATGCAACGTACGTTAAATGAGGATGTTAGCGTACGTTAATAATGTACAGTATATATATGTGCAGTTGGGCATTATTCATCATTTCTGTCCATTTCTTCATGTGAACCGATAGAGAGAGTTCTTAGAGAGAAGTTGAGGTTACAAACACTTGAGTTGATCGTTCCTAACAACATTTGAAGCTTGGAAGTGATTGAGAATGGATTCAACCTTGGAAATAAATCATTCTTTCAAAGATGTAATTACTCTTCACTTTGGGATTTTGTTTTGGATTGTATATGATGTCCTTGAGTTGATAATCATTATGTATATGAGTTAACAAGTATGAACATGAGATTGGTTACAGAGTTATGTTGATGTTAGTTTTGATATACAAGTATTGATATGATTCTTGTGGTTTGAATTGTGTTATTCGTCTTCCTGAGATAAGTTGATTAATCCTCCTCCTCAATTGCAGATGTTCATGTTATTGTTGATGATTACTCTCTGTAATGATAGATGATATATGGATATATAACTTGGATTATGAGTTGGATGATTGTTTATATGTTAAAGGATATCGGATTTCGTTGTTTTCATGGCTATGAACATGGTTTCGAATCACTTAGTGTTCTTGATAATCGCCAAATGTGGATCGGTATCTGAAATACATACAATTGCATGTCATTAGCGCACGCTAGTGTTGCTGGCTAGCGCATGCTATGTTAAGTGATTAACGTGCGCTAAGTCAACAGACAATGTAGTATATCCTATTTCAGTTATGAATTCATGATCGTTTAAGTTGGATTGATCAGACTAGTGGTTAATCGAGATATTGTAGAACCGTTGGGTTTGTTGACTGGTTATATCGGTTGTTGATTATTATCGAATGTGTGTTAATCGATTATTGTAATAGGTTGAGATTATTGATCGGTGATTAGAACCTTGCTTTGCAGTCTTGTTCGAGAACGTTCGTGAATCGCTTTGGCCGGGGGCCGAGGAGCTCGTAGACGAAGGCAATGAGATTGGTAGCGGCTTCATCATCGTCGTATCGGTATCGAGGCAAGTTATTACCTGCTCAGTTATAATGTTTAATGAATGGTTTCAGTTTCATTTTGTTTATAATACATATAGCGATGATCATTATTGTAAACTTTGGAGATTTGGATTTTATGTTATTTTCTGATTCTGGGAGTTAAATCATAATGAATATGATTTATTTTGGTTATTGGCATATTCAGGTATCGAGGTTACATTATGATAAAGACGAGGATATGAGTATCTATAGTCCATGGTACGTTTGGACCGCCGAGCATTAAGGATAATCGCCGGTGATGATTTGACATCGAGATTGCTCCGGAAGGACTCGGTACAAGTATTTTAATTTGATTTCGGTTTAGTGTTGATGATGTTGATCATGCAGGGTGTCATTCATGTTGTTGAACATGAGGTCGTCCTAGTTGTTTTATCATAATGTCGTTCATGTTATTGAGTCATGTGTTGTTCATGTTGATGAACATATTGATTTGCATATGTGTATGCATAATTATATTGTTTATGTTGTGTTGATCCGATGGTATCATGTGATCTATGCTGAGGGCGAGGGATTAAATGTCCACCTCGTGTTGGTTGACGGGATCATCTTGGGATCTATGTTGAGGGCGCTGGATCATTGGATGGGTTTTCCACCATGCGTTGGTCCGACGGGATCATCATGAGGGTCTATGCTAAGGGCGCTGTATCGTTGGATTACCCAGTGTTGTATTGATGGAATAAGGTGGATTTGCATCGTTGGATTTACATGTGTTTTGTGTGCATATGTGTATTGTTGGTTATCCACCTCGTGTTGATCTGATAGGATCATCTTGGGATCTATGCTGAGGGTGCTGGAGCATCGGATTTCCATTGAGTATTCATCGTTCTTATTGTTGTGAACATATCGACGTTGTCATATGAGTATGCATTTGTAGGTCTTGTGTTAGGACCATGTCCGTGTGTGGTTTTGATCTGACCTCGGATTAGACTGACATGATTGTCGTGGCATTCATATATTGTGGTATGTTCTGTATTTCCTTTGGTATTTGTCTTTTGATGGACAATCGGTTATTGTCTTGGGCTTTGATGATGCTATCCGATGGATCGAATTGGTCAGAGTTGGTATATTTCCGTACTGCGAGTTATGATGATGTTTTGAGAATCTTGGGTATTGCTTGAGGTACCGTATGATGTTATCTTTGAGTTTATTGATTAATCGAGATTACGGGATGTGCTTTGTGATGATGGTTAATCTAATGAGAATTATTTGAGTAAATAAAGTTACGATGGTAAGATTACATTGGTCGTATTCTTACTTAGTATTTCCATTGGTATGTAATTATTGACGTGATGTGATTGATATCATAGTTGGATATTATGGATGACCCCGTCGTGGGCTTTCTTTTTAGGTTCTTTGGATATCGAGCATGTAGCGGTCGTGAAGAGATGAGCTTCCCAGAGGATACTGGCTAGGGCATGTTTTTGTGAATTGAGTTTCTTTGTCAATTGTTGTATTCTGATGCTAGAGTACTTTTAACTGTTGTCTT
The DNA here is from genome assembly GCA_033398695.1 of Orobanche coerulescens. Lineage (NCBI taxonomy): Eukaryota > Viridiplantae > Streptophyta > Magnoliopsida > Lamiales > Orobanchaceae > Orobanche > Orobanche coerulescens. Next base: position 109,508,118 of record CM065815.1, on the reverse strand, counting down.
TTCTGCTGCCTGAGTATTTTTTAAATGACCTTTCATTTCCGGTAACTAGAGTTACTTTGGAAATCATTTTCTAAACTATTAAGTTTCAGTTGTTTGGCCTTGTCCTTTCAAAATGAGATTTTATGATGTTTTTTTGTAAATGAGTTTTATAATGTCTTCGAATGTTTTTATTAGATAATACTGTCATTAGCCCCTTGGGCATTTGTAAATGTTTGCAAAAATATCTTTTAGCCTTGTGGGTTCCGTTTCGGGGCCCATGGCGCTGTAATATTCCCGGTCGAATCTGGGGGTGTTACAAAATATGGCATCGGAGCTTAGGTTGAGAAAACCTAAGCAGTCGGGTCGTGCTTTTGTCGTGTCATTCGAGTTGTTGGTTGACAAGTGTTTGAGCTCTGGGTTTTTGTTGTTCACTTGGACTTATGTCTTATGTGATTTACCAGTGTAGTACTGTTGTAAACTTTTCTAAATGGTGTTAACATGTTTCTTTGGATAGAGATGTGTTGTGTTCTCGAGTTGAACTGAGTTTGCAAAATGTGTGTTTTGAAAATATCTGTGTCGAGTATTTTCTAGAGTTGAGACATGTGCCAGTATCATGGGGAATCGTCGGCTTCACTATCTGTAAGTATTTGGATTCATGAATTGTATTGAGATTTACTGCCGTTCTAAGTTGATATGCTTTGAGATTCAGCAGATATTATGCATCACAGTATGAGGTGACGGAGTTGAGACAGGATTGATGTTCTTAAGAATCTATGATTTTGGAAATCAATATGTCGGTTAAATGTTGGAATGGAGAGTTTTACGGAAAATGATAAATGATACTTTTTTCAAAATGAATGTTTTACGGATGTTTTACGGAAAATTATTTTTGGGTCGAGACCTAATTGATTTTGAAATAGTTTTATAACTCAGGACTTGGGGTCCAAAAGGGCTTTCTACTTTTAAACTTCTTGTAATGTGGAACGGGATGCGGGCTGAGACCCTAATATTTCAAAAGGGCTTTTCTGTTTTCTAAAACTTCTAAGATTTGTAAAACACTTTACCACTCGTTTATCTATTTCATTACTACCTTCCGGGGTTTTGATTTACTTTTTCAAATGAACTTATCGGGAAGTCTTTCGCTGTGTTTGATTTGTTGGTTATTCAATGTTTTATCATAGCATAGTTGAGGTGATCCAGGATGGGTTAACGGTCGACGTTGCGAGCCATATGCGTAAAAAAAGAGTTTTTATCGGATTTTATACATTAAGATTTTGGAATTCTATCGTATGGTTTTCCGATGGAATATCAGTGGATTTTGGTGATGAACCGAATTGGTATACAGGAGTATGGATGTGGTCAATCATTTGCATAGTTTCATATTAAAACTTCGAAATCGTGTGGATTCGAAGGAAACTGTTATCGAATACTTAGCATTAGCGAGCCAATGTAATTTTTCGAAAATTAATTTCGTAGTCTTACGAAAATTTATGTTTTGAGTTTTGAAATTCTTGAGAGAATTTAGGAAAATTTGTCTTCTTGACGAGATTATATGATTTCAAACTGGTTTTGAAAATGTGATTGATATACATACGCATTTAGTGCATGGTGCATATCATGATGAAGTTATTAGTGTGACTCACGAACTGGATAATACACCAATATGGTATGATGAAAGGAGATTCGAACTTTAGTATGGTAATTTGGTTTCCCAGGGATGATCGGTTGGTTGATCACATAAGAAAAATATGTTGCATGTTGTAGATTAATGTACAAGATGTGATTCGGAACTTTGGATTTTTTGAAACCGGGACATATATGCTATGCGACTCTATTGGTATGGTAGTAGCGCGATTTTACCATAGTGATTTTGAATGATTCCTTTGTAAGTGTAGATTTGGGAATGGTAACACGAGGATGGTTGTTTTGGATATTGATTGGTCGTTCCCACTCCAAGTATGATTGGGTATGTTTGTCGGTTTGTGATTGGTTGTTCGTATGCCGAGGGGTATGTTCACCAGTCGGGTGTGTTTCTTCGAGATCCGATGTATGTGATTGGTGTAACATTTTGAGAATTTTATTCGTCCATCTGTCTCTGTGGTTCTGTATTGATCATGTTGGAACTTACAGTGTGATGGTATTCTCAATTATCATTGATCGTTCGTTGATGATATTGGAATTTATCATATTGATGATATACTCGGTTGTCTTTTGACCTTTGGATGGTCATATTAGAGTTTATCATGTCGATGATATTCTCAGTTAATTTATTGGTTGATCATTGCTGGTGATCATCTGAGCGTTCAGATTTTGTGACGATGTTTCGGAATTCGTTGCCATTTTGTTGGGCAGTTGTTTCACAGACGTATCGTGTATTATTCATTTTATCATAATTGGGACTTGATTGTGCGATCAGGCAGACAGGATTTGACACGGATATATTATTTCATCCGAAGATGATATATTTTTGTTGAGACTCATGGAGTGTGATTGTAAGCGCGTTGAGGCTTTACAGTGAAGTCACTAGATAGTATCTCAGGAGATCGTCGACTTGGCGCGTATGTAAGTGTAATGTTTTGGTTATTCGTTAATGATGATGATAGATCTTTGTTGTGATGGTTTCAGAATATTTTGGTTTAACGGTTTGTTGGTTTTTCTATGACGAATTGCAAGTTTCAAGGACGAAACTTATTTTAAGTGGTGTAGTATGTAATATGTGGAATTTCTACTACAGTTGTTTAATATTATTTATCCGAGTTATATCGTACAGCCTGGAATGTGTACAATATGGATAAAATAAATGAAGGACTGAGATGTCAGTATTGGTATAATTGTCGTATTTGGTCGACAATTGCATTTGAGGATATTGTGTATCATATGGGAATATTATTGGAAGGAGTATATGTATTCAGTATGATGTATGTTCGTATTCTGTATGTTGAGACGTTGGACAAGAATAGCTAAAAATGGCTAAGTATAGCCTTATTAGCGCATGCTAATATTCAAGCCTAGCACACGCTATCGTGCAGGTTTAGCGCACGCTAATGGTAAAGGATAGCGCACGCTAGTACAGACAAGATCAGAAGCAATCTACGTGTGGACCCGTCCACTTTCGGCGCATGTGCCAACAAGGTCAACGGATGTTTGTTATGAAGGATTAGCGCACGCTAATGCATATTGATTAGCGCACTAAGATCGGCCCAAAGGAATCTTGGCTTTGTCAGGTTACTTTCGGCATGTGGGGGCCACGGGGGTAGGTGCAGACTGTAGCAAGTCAACTATGAGTAGCGCACGCTATGGATGAAAGCTTGCGTATGCTAAATAGAGTCCTTTACGTACGCTATTGCATGGGCATTGCGTACGTAAATCATTGTATGCAGTAAGGTAGTAGCCTCTGGACTGCGATAGCGCGCACTAACAAAAGACAGTTAGCGCACGCTAAGCATGTAACGTACGTTAAATGAGGATGTTACGTACGTTAATAATGTACAGTGTATATATATATATATGTGTGTGTGTGTGTGTGTGTGTGTGTGTGTGTGTGTGTGTGCAGTTGGGCATTATTCGTCATTTCCGTCCATTTCTTCATGTGAACCGATAGAGAGAGTTCTTAGAGAGAAGTTGAGGTTCCAAACACTTGAATTGTGCATTTCTAACAACATTTGAAGCTTGGAAGTTATTGAGAATGGATTCAACCTTGGAAATCAATCCATTCCTTCAAAGAGGTAATTACTCTTCACTTTGGGATTTCGTTTTGGATTGTATATGACGTCCTTGAGTTGATAACCGTTATGTATATGAGTTAACAAGTATGAACATGAGATTGGTTACCGAGTTATGTTGATGTTATTGTTGATATATGGGTATTGATACAATTATTGTGGTTTGAATTGTGTTATTTGTCTTCCTGAGATAAGTTGATTAATCCTCCTTCTCAATTGCGGATGTTGATGTTATTGTTGATGACACTCTCTGTAATGATAGATTATGGAAGTGTTGTTATGGTTCTTGATGTTTCATGATGTTGATATTGAGGAAGATAATATATTGATATATGACTTGGATTATGAGTTGGATAATTTTTTATATGTTAAAGGATATCAGATTTCGTTGTTTTCATAGCTATGAACATGGTTTCGAATCACTTAGTGTTCTTGATAATCACCATATGTTGATCGGTATCTGAAATGCATGCAATTTCATGTCATTAGCGCACACTAGTGTTCCTGGCTAGCGCACGCTAACGTAAGCGACTTAGCGCACGCTACGTTAAGTGATTAACGTGCGCTAAGTCAACAGACAGTGTAGTATATCCTGTTTCAGTTATGAATTCATGATCGTTTAAGTTGGATTGATCAGACTAGTGGTTAATCGAGATATTGTAGAACCGTTGGGTTTGTTGATTGGTTATATCGGTTGTTGTTTATTATCGAATGTGTGTTAATTGATTATTGTAATAGGTTGAGATTATTAATCGGTGATTAGAACCTTGCTTTGCGGACTTGTTCGAGAACGTTCGTGAATAGCTTTGGCCGGGGGTTGAGGAGCTCGTAGCCAAAGGCAATGAGTTTGGTAGCGGCTTCATCATCGTCGTATCGGTATCGAGTCAAGTGATTACTTGCTCAGTTATAATGTTTAATGAATGGTTTCAGTTTCATTTCGTTTATAATACATATAGAGATGATCATTATTGTAAACCCTGGAGATTTGGATTTTATGTTATTTTCGGATTCTGGGAGTTAAATCATAATGTATATGATTTATTTCGGCTATTAGCATATTCGGGTATCGAGGTTACATTATGATAAAGACGAGGATATGAGTATCTATAGTCCATGGTACGTTTGGATCGCCGAGCATTGAGGATAATCGCCGGTGATGATTTAACATCGAGATTGCTCCTGAAGGACTCGGGACAAGTATCTTAATTTGATTTCGGTTTAGTGTTGATGATGTTGATCATGTAGGTTTTCATTCATGTTGTTGAACATGAGGTCGTCCTAGTTGTTTTATCATAATGTCGTTCATGTTATTGAGTCATATGTTGTTCATGTTGATGAACATATTGATTTGCATATGCATATGCATAATTGTATTGTTTATGTTGTGTTGATCCGATGGGATTGTGTGATCTTTGCTGAGGGTGCTGGATCATATGTCCACCTCGTGTTGGTTCGACAGGATCATCTTGGGATCTATGCTGAGGGCGCTGGATCATTGGATGAGTTTTCCACCATGCGTTGGTCCGAAGGAACCATCATGGGGATCTATGCTAAGGGCGCTGGATCGTTGGATTACCCAGTGTTGTATTGATGGAATCATGTGGATTTGCATCATTGGTTTTACATGTGTTTTGTGTGAATATGTGTATTGTTAGTTATCCACCTCGTGTTGATCTGATAGGATCATCTTGGGATCTATGCTGAGGGCGCTGGATCATCGGATTTCCATTGAGTATTCATTGTTCTTATTGTTGTGAACATATTGATGTTGTCATATGAGTATGCGTTTGTAGGTCTTGTGTTAGGACCATGTCCGTGTGTGGTATTGATCTGACCTCGGATTAGACTGACATGATTGTCGTGGCATTTCATATCTTGAGGTATGTTCCGTATTTCCTTTGGTATTTGTCTTTTGATGGACAATCAGTTATCGTCTTGGGATTTGATGATGCTATCCGATGGATCGAATTGGTCAGAGTTGGTATATTTCCGTACTGCGAGTTATGATGATGTTTTGAGAATCTTGGGTATTACTTGAGGTACCGTATGATGTTATGTTTGAGTTTATTGATTAATCGAGATTACGAGATGTGCTTTGTGATGATGGTTAATCTGATGAGAATTATTTGAGTAAATAAAGTTAAGACGGTAAGATTACATTTGTCGTATTCTTAATTAGTATTTCCATTGGTATGTAATTATTGACGTGATGTGACTGATATCATAGTTGGATATTATGGTTGACCCCGTCGTGGGCTTTCTTTTTAGGTTCTTTGGATGAGCTTCACGGAGGATACTGGCTAGGGCATGTTTTTGTGAATTGAGTTTCTTGATCAGTTGTTGTATTTTGCTGCTAGAATACTTTTAACTGTTGTCTTTTCTGCTGCGTGAGTATTTTTTAAATGACCTTTCGTTTCTGATAACTTGAGTTACTTTGGAAATCGTTTTCTAAACTATTAAGTTTCGGCTGTTTGGCCTTGTCCTTTCAAAATGAGATTTTACGACGGTTTATGATAAACGAGTTTTATTAGATAATACCATCGTTAGCCCCTTGGGCATTTGTAAATATTTGCGAAAATAACTTTTAGCCTTGTGGGTTCCGTCTTGGGGCCCACTGCGCTGTAATATTCCCGTCGAATTTGGGGGAGTTACAGAATATGGCATCGGAGCTTAGGTTGAGAAAACCTAGGCAGTCGGGTCGAGTTGGGTCGTGCTTTTGCCGTGTCATTCGAGTTGTCGGTTGACAAATGTTTGAGCTCTAGGTTTTTGTTGTTCACTTGGACTTGTGTGTTATGTGATTTACCAGTGTAGTACTAAGGTTGTTGTAAACTTTTTCAAATGGTGTTAACATGTTTCTTCGGATAGAGACATGTTGTGTTCTCGAGTTGAACTTAGTTTGCAAAATGTGTGTTTTGAAAATATCTGTGTCGAGTATTTTCTAGAGTTGAGGCATGTGCCAGTATCACGGGGAATCGTTGGCTTCACGATCTGTAAGTATTCGGATTCTTGAATTGTACTGAGATTTACTGTCGTTCTAAATTGATATGCTTTGAGATTCAGCAGATATTATGCGTCCCAGTATGAGGTGATAGAGTTGAGATAGGATTGATGATCTTAAGAAGCTAGGATTTTGGAAATCAATATGTCGGTTAAATATTGGAACGGAGAGTTTTACGAAAAATGATAGATAATATTTTTTTCAAAATGAATGTTTTACGGATGTTTTATGGAAAATGATTTTTGGGTCGAGACCCAATCAATTTTGAAATAGTTTTATAACTCAGGACTTGGGGTCCAAAAGGGCTTTCTACTTTTAAACTTCTTGTAATGTGGAACGGGATGTGGGCTGAGACCCTAATGTTTCAAAAGGGCTTTCCTATTTTCTAAAACTTCTGAGATTGGTAAAACACTTTACCACTCGTTTATCTATTTCATTACTACCTTCCGGGATTTTGATTTACTTGTTTAAATGAACTTATCGGGAATCTTTCGCTATATTTGATTTGTTGGTTATTCAATGTATTGTCATAGCATAGTTGAGGTGATCCAGGATGGGTTAACGGTCGACGTTGCGAGCCATATGCAGAAAAAGGAGTTTTTATCGGAATTTATACATTAAGATTTTGGAATTCTATCGTATGGTTTTTCGATGGATATCAGTGGATTTTGGTGACGAACCGAATTGGTATACAAGAGTATGGATGTGGTTAATTATTTGCATAGTTTCATATTAAAACTTCGAAATCGTGTGGATTCGAAGGAAACTGTTATCGAATATTTGGCATTAGCGAGCCAATATAATTTTTAGAAAATTAATTTCGTAGTCTTACGAAAATTTATGTTTTGAGTTTTGAAATTCTTGAGAGAATTTTCTAAAATTTATCTTCTTGACGAGATTATATGATTAGAAACTAGTTTTGAAAATGTGTTTGATATACATACGCATTTAGTGCATGGTGCATATCATGGTGAAGTTATGAGTGTGACTCACGAACTGGATAATACACCAATATGGTATGATGAAAAGAGATTCAAACTTTAGTATGGTAGTTTGGTTACACAGGGATGATCAGTTGGTTGATCAGATAAGATAAATATGCTGCGTGTTGTAGATTTATGTACAGGATGTGACTTGGAACTTTGGATTTTGTGAAACCGGGACATATGTGATATGCGACTCTATTGGTATGGTAATAGCGCGATTTTAGCATAGTGATTTTGAATGATTCCTTTGTAAGTGTAGATTTCGATGGTAACCCGAGGATGGTTGTTTTGGATATTGATTGGTCGTTCCCACTCCAGGTATGATTGGGTATGTTTGTCGGTTTGTGATTGGTTGTTCGTATGCGGAGGGGTATGTTCACCAGTCGGGTGTGTTTCTTCGAGATCCGCTGTATGTGATTGGTGTAACATTTTGAAAATTTTATTCGTCCGTATGCCTATGTGGTTCTGTATTGGTCGTGTTGGAAATACCATGTGAGGGTATTCTCGATTATCGTTGATCGTTCATTGATGATATTGGAATTTACCATATTGATGATATACTCGGCTGTGTTTTGACCATTGGATGGTCATATTAGAGTTTATCATGTCGATGATATTCTCAGTTAATTTATTGGTTGATCATTGCTGGTGATCATCTGAGCGCTAAGATTTTGTGTGGATGTTTCGGGATTCGTTGCAATTGTGTTGGGCAGTTGTTTCACAAACGTATCGTGTATTATTCGTTTTATCGGAATTAGGACTTGATTGTGCGATTAGGCAGACAGGATTTGACACAGATATATTATTTCATCCGAAGATGATATATTTTTGTTGAGACTCATGCAGTGTGATTGTAAGCGCGTTGAGGCTTTACAGTGAAGTCACTTGCTAGTATCTCAGGAGATCGTCGACTTGGCGCGTATGTAAGTGTACTGTTTTGGTTATTCGTTAATGATGATGATTGATCATTGTTGTGATGGTTTAGGAATATTTTGGTTGAACCGATTGTTGGTTTTTCTATGACGAATTGCAAGTTTTGAGGACGAAACTTATTTTAAGTGGTGTAGTATGTAATATCCGGAATTTCTACTATTGTTGTTTAATATTATTTATCCGAGTTATATTGTACAGCTTGGAATCTGTACAATATGGATAAAATAAACGTAAGGACTGAGATGTCAGTATTGGTATAATTGTCGTATTTGGTCGACAATTGCATTTGAGGATATTGTGTATCATATGGGAATATTATTGGAAGGAGTATATGTATTCAGTATGCTGTATGTTCGTATTCTGTATGTTGAGACATTGGACAAGAATAGCTGAAAATGGCTAAGTATAGCCTTATTAGCGCACGCTAATATTCAAGCTTAGCGCACGCTATTGTGCAGGTTTAGCGCACGCTAATGGTAAAGGATAGCGCACGCTAGTACAGACCAGATCAGAAGGAATCTACGTGTGGACCCGGCCACTTTCGGTGCATGTGACAACAAGGTCAACGGATGTTTGTTATGAAGGATTAGCACACGCTAATGCATATTGATTAGCGCACGATAATCAGATTGGTCCAAAGGAATCTTGGCTTTGTTAGGTTACTTTTGGCATGGGGGGCCACGGGGGTAGGTGCAGAATGTAGCAAGTTAACTATGAGTAGCGCACGGTTTGGATGAAAGCTTTAGTACGCTAAATAGAGTCTTTTACGTACGCTATTGCATAGGCATTGCGTACGTAAATCATTGTATGCAGTAAGGCAGTAGCCTCTGGACCGCGATAGCGCGCGCTAACAAAAGACAGTTAGCGCACGCTAAGCATGTAACGTACGTTAAATGAGGATGTTAGCGTACGTTAATAATGTACAGTATATATATGTGCAGTTGGGCATTATTCGTCATTTCCGTCCATTTCTTCATGTGAACCGATAGAGAGAGTTCTTAGAGAGAAGTTGAGGTTCCAAACACTTGAGTTGATCGTTCCTAACAACATTTGAAGCTTGGAAGTGATTGAGAATGGATTCAACCTTGGAAATCAATCCATTCCTTCAAAGAGGTAATTACTCTTCACTTTGGGATTTCGTTTTAGATTGTATATGATGTCCTTGAGTTGATAATCATCATGTATACGAGTTAACAAGTATGAACATGAGATTGGTTGCCGAGTTATGTTGATGTTATTGTTGATATATGGGTATTAATATGATTCTTATTGTTTGAATTGTGTTATTCGTCTTCCTTTATGTCCTTCGGGACATTCCACCATAGCAAACAACTTCTCGAAATGTTCATGCCAGTGAACAATATCCGCCGGCTCAGATGAGCCCTCAAAAGTAGGTGGTCTCTGGCGAGAGATGTCGCCAATGATACTGCTCACACCCTTCTCCTGCCCCTGAGGTGGCGGCGAAGGAGCCTGCTGATTCTGAGCGGTTGAGTTCTGCATCGTCTCCATGAGACGTGCCATCTGAGTCGTCTTGGCCATCATGCCCTGCATAAAAGCGAGTGGATCAACCCAAACACCTTCTGATTGAGCTGTGTCCCGAGTACGACTCCCTGACAGTGAATGATCATTTTCGGGTGAATGAGTGGCAGCGTCGCTGCTCGATGAGTTTGCATTATTCCTCGCATTCGCGCGTGTATTCACATGAGCTCTCGAGTTTCGGCCCGCACCGCGGCCTCTTCCCCCGTGTCCTCTGCCAGCTCTCTCCATACTGAAGTAGGAAAGTCACATGATAGTTATAGATCTCGCATGAATACCACATTATGATTACATCATGAAATGATGATAATGAGCGTACGCGCTCTAATACAATGATCACATGAATGATCAACTGAGGTGACATGATTATCTGATGAAATTCTTGAAAAAATTATCTTGGACAAGTTAACAAGATTAATGACATGATCCTTAAGATCAACAAGTGAGCAATGAAATGAACAGAGTGATTAATGAGTTAACATGATCGACATGATCAAAAATGAAAATGATGATTGAGGATTGTTGACTGTTGAATGATGAATGAGTGATTCTTATTGCCAGAAATTATACCATGGCGTCAGAAATCTTACTATTTTTTGGTCTGAGGGGCTCGACTCTTGCACAGGTCACACGTGACGCGAAAGTCCAATGATACTAGTCTGATGAAGGATGATTTCAAATGAGACATGACTCGGAAGGTAGTATTCAAAACCATGCTCCGATACCAACTCTGTAACACCCCAAACTAGACGGATATTACAGTGCCGTGGACCCCCAACTAGAACCCACCAGGCAAATGAAACTTAATGAATTAAATAATATAATTGTAGTACCGAACCACATTATATCATTAATTTCTCCGATGAGGAGTTTCAAGTACAACACACGCAGGAAAATACAGAATACATGTATATTTTATATGAAGATAAAATATAGAACACTGAATGAAAATGAATATCCAAAACGGAAGTCTGCAGTGGAAATATAAATGAAGAAACACGAATGACTGAAAAAGGACTGGGGCCCCCTACTAGTATCACTGGGACTCCTCGCCGTCAACATTCTCTTCCCGTGCTTTAGCCTTGCCATGACCTGAAAACAACATCCCCCAACGGGCCGGGCCATACGTAACAACAATCCTCAAGAGTTGAATAAACACAATCATGAAATATCTTAATTATGAAATTAACCTGAAGAGAGGCATCATAGTACGCCCGTAATGGTATGTGCAAGTGCACAAGACGAGTGTCCGGACACACCCTCCCTTGTACATAATTAGTCTCACGGAGGTATGTTACCGTGTGCACAATCCATTATGTCGGTGAACCCGATCATATGACTATCATGTGCCCGACTAAAAATTCCACACATCCCCACCCGGCCATGCAATATGAACCCAGAAGGCCACAAGAACAAAAGTGACCGATGAACATTAATGAATGACAATTCGACAAGGGTCAAGAATGACTCACCGAGATGAGATAATAATGAAATGAATGGTAGCTCATTGAAATGATTGGAACCGTCGTTCCTCATGAATTGAATGATTAGTTTGATAATTACAAGTCTCAACATGATTATTACACTATGAATGAATTATGATTATCAATGCACAACAACGAAAGGAATGAGTATCCTTTTAACCGAGTAAGATTTAACTTACACAACACCGGTGAAGAATGTCCTTCCTCGAACAAACATCCTAAAATGAGATTTCGGTCGCTCGAACAACCTTGAATAACACAATTACCAATAATCCGCTTAATATACGTATCAAGCATGAATCATGACCAACTCAAAGGTCGACACAACAATATCCAAACTCATTGAGACATTCAAACAAACACTTAGCGAACATCATCCTTTGACTATAACCAATCCTAAATATATCGAAACCAAACTCCAAAATGAGTAGTTCAATCCAACAAAACACCTTCAATGATATCAATAATCCAATAAGAAACCATAATTCATGGTTACGACAATCATAATCAGAAACCCCCAAAAATAACCAAAGTCAACATCAAGGGTTCTTGATTAATTCTCCAAATATTCATCAAGTCCAAAAAACGTATCAATAAATCCGTAAGAATACATGTATCTAAGGTAGATAATCCATATCTAACATATTCCAACATAATAGCAAGCTTACACGAAGAGATCAGAAGGAAAATACTCAAAATCCGAAATTCTAGATCTAAGAAATCATTACCTTGATTTGATATGTTAGAGAGGATGAAATGATGATTAATCCGAATGATAAGCTTGAAGATGATGATAGATGGATTCAGCTCGAAGAAATCTCTCCAAAGCGTCCGAAATCGCCCAAAATCGTCGAAGGAATGAAGTGAAATGAAAAATGACGAATCTGGACTTCACTGTCTAATTTATACTGGTCCCAGCTTAGCGCACGCTATGACCTGATATGTAGCATGCGCTAACGGGTTAACCGGACAGTCCAGCGAGCTTTGACTGCCTCGTTAGCTTACGCTATGAACTTGGTAGCGTGCGCTAACGTTTTCCCGATAGCGTGCGTTAGCCCAAAAAGTTAGCGTGCGCTAACTGATATCTGATGCCCAGTGACTGAAGTCCAGAACCTCCTGTTCTCTGATCTGCTCGTGATAGCGTACGCTACAACCAAAACTCAGCGTGCACTACTACACCATTAGCTTACACTAATATCTACTCATAGCGTACGCGATGAATTATTCCAATTCAGTCCAGTACCCACTGGACTCTGCCTGATTGACCTTAGCACGCGCTACACTGATAGCATAGCGTGCGCTATCCGAACTTACTAGCATGCGCTACTTACCATTGGTAGTGTGCGCTACTACAACTCAACTACAGTCCAGTGCCTTCTGGACTGTATGCCTGAATCACATTAGCGTGCGTTAATGCTAAGAGGTAGCGTGCGCTACCCTTACTCAATTAGCGCGCGCTAAAGAGAGTACGTAGCGTGCGCTACTCCTCACACACAGTCCACTACGAAAATAACAATGACGATAAACACGACTCAATCCTCCAACCAGGTAGAAAGACGACTAATAACTGATACACGATACAAATTACTCTGAACGGTGAATACAATGATTAAATGTGAATGATGAATGATTATTAATGAGTGAAAATTACTGAATGATAATTACTGAATGATAATTACTAAATGATAATTACTGAATGATAATTACTGAATGATAATTACTGAATGATAATGACTGAATTACAACCGGGTATTACATACACCCCCCTTAAAAGAGTTTTCTCCCCGAAACTAAGGGTCAAACAACTCGGGATAACTCTCCCACATACCATCCTCGGTTTCGCGACAACGACCTCCGACCTTTACAGGCTCTTCTGAGCCTGTCGACATAGTACATTGGATAGAGTATTTTGAGAAGCTGTTCGAAATAGTGGAATGCCCAGAAGAGAACCGAGTTGTTGTGCAGCTTACTACCTTAGCAAGGGTGCCCATACTTGGTGGCTTTCTGTGAGGCCTGCTAATGGCGCGAGTACTTGGGAGGAATTCAAGAATCTTATGCTAGACTGTTACTATCCCGCACACCTTCGTGAGGCTAAATTGTCAGAATTGCTGAACCCCGATCCATCTGAGGATGAGGATGTGTTAGCCATTGCCGAGAAATTCCAGGCACTTCTTCCTTTTGCTACGTCAGTTGTCCATAAGGAAGCTGATAAGATCAAATACTTCCTCAAAAGGCTTAAACCGCGAATGAGGATGTAATTGCTCAATCACCACTGTACGACCCTACCGGAATTCATCGAGAAAGCCATGGAGTACGAGCTCACTATGAAGGAGATTTCCAAGAAGCAGCCCCAGCCCTCCAACAATAGATCCAGAAACCAGACCCAGGCAGATAGTAACCAAGGGATGTTCTGGAAGCCCCAGTCAGTACCGAACCCTTCCTAGCGGCCACCGACGGCGTCGGAGCCGACAGTATTGCACTCTCGAGTGATCAGCTCACCTATCATATGCTATAACTGTGGGGACCAGGGACACATCAGCTCCAAATGCCCGAAGCCGGCCGTCGCCTTTCACACTTGTGGGAAGAATGGACATCATGCTCGCTATTGCAGGGGTGCACCCGGGCGTGCTCTAGTAGCATCTCTTGCTCCAGTACAGTCTTCTGTCCAGGACCGTGTACCTCTGTCCGCTTCTTATCAGACTACCGGAGCAAACAAAGGGATGTGCCAAGGAAATCAAGATGGTACACCTAGTACTGGAGTTGCAAAACCCAGAGTCTATGAGATGAAGAAGGCCGACGATCCCGAAGCCAGCATGATTGTAGGTACCCTCGAGATTCACATTCAACCCATTTGTGTCCTTTTCGATACCGGTGCTTCACACTCCTTTTTGTCTACTTCTTATTTGAGTCGTTTGCAATTAGATCATGTTACCGATTGTGAACCTTATGTGATTGGGCTACCCAATGGTAGTAGAATTATTGGGAATCGCAAAGTGCAGAACTGTCCGATTCGCATGAACGATCGTGAGTGGTTGTCAGACTTGATCGTAGTTGACTTGCCTAAAGATGATGTGATCTTGGGTATCGACTGGATGGATCGTCATGATGCCTTGTTTAGCGTACGTAAGCGAATAGTGACCCGTCACATCTGATGATGGCGTCGAGTGTATTTTTCAGGGTGATAATCCCAGTCATTCCGGGAGAGTCATCAGCGCTATGAAGGCAGTGAAACTACTGAACTAGGGGTGTGTTGGTTATTGGTGTTACATGACCAAGAAAACCGTCCGACCAGTGAGTTGGCCGATATTTCGGTAGTTCGAGACTATCCAGATGTATTTCCAGATGAGCTGCCAGGATTACCCCCACAGCGAGAGGTAGAATTCACCATTGAGTTGGAGCCATGAACGTCCCCGCTTTTGAAAGCACCGTATCGTATGGCACCGACTGAGATGCGGGAGTTGAAGATCCATATTGAGGAGTTAACTGAGAAAGGCTATATTCGACCTAGTGTGTCCCTTTGGGGAGCGCCGGTGTTATTTATACGGAAGAAAGAAGGATCGCTGCGTTTGTGTATTGATTACCGTGAGCTGAACAAACTAACAATCAAGAACAAATATCTATTATGTCGTATCGATGATTTGCTGGATCAGCTCCAAGGAGCCGCTGTATTTTCCAAGATCAACTTGAGATCCGGGTACCACTAATTGCGGATTCTAGAGTCTGACATTCCGAAGACAGCTTTTTGCACTGGTTATGGGCATTATGAGTTTGTTGTCATGCCATTCGGACTGACTAATGCACCGGCAGTGTTCATGGAGTTGATGAATTAGGTTTTTATTAATTATCTGGACCATTTTGTAGTCGTTTTTATTGACGACATTCTGATTTAATCTCGTGACCATGAAGAGCATGAGTGTCACCTCCGTCAGGTACTCGATGCGTTAAGGTGAGAACAACTCATTGGAAAATTTTCTGAGTGTGAATTCTGGATGCCTAAAGTTGTTTTTCTTGGACGTGTAATATCAGCAGATGGAGTCAGAGTAGACCCACAGAAAACAGAAGCTATACGAGACTGGCTACCTCCGAAAAACGTGAAGGAAGTTCGTAGTTTCCTGGGTCTAGCAGGCTAATACCGACGGTTCGTGGAAGGTTTTTCCAAAATTGCTCAACCGATGACTAATCTGTTGAGGAAGGATAAGAAATATTTGTGGTCGGAAGCATGTCAGCAAAATTTTGATGAACTCAAGAGTCGATTGATTTCAGCACCTGTTTTGGTTCTACCAAAAGGAACGAAAGGATTCGTGGTATATAGTGATGCGTCGAGACAGGGCCTTGGCTGCATATTAATGCAGAATGGAAAAGTTATCGCGTATGCATCCAGACAGTTGCGACCTTACGAGGTAACATACCCGACCCATGATTTGGAGTTATCAGCCGTGGTGTTTGCTTTAATAATCTGGCGCCACTATCTGTATGGAGTTACCTGTCAGATCTTTATGGACCACGAGAGCCTGAAGTACATTTTTACTCGGAAGGAGTTGAATATGAGGCAGAGGAGGTGGCTAGAGCTAATCAAAGACTATGATATTGAGATCCTTTATCATCCGGGCAAGACAAATGTGGTTGTCAATGCCTTGAGTTGTAAAACCGTACAGGAGCAGATACTTGCCTGCTTGACCGCCCAGAGAGAATTGCAGTTAGAGTTCATGAGGCTGGAGATTGAGGTCTGGTTACAGCGCATTCAGGGACAACTTTGCACGCTCGAGATTTCATCGTCCCTTGATGAGATAGTCAGGACGAAACAGATGACGGGCCCGTTCTTATCTAGAATTCGGGGAGAAATAGATCAGGGGAAGGCCCTTGGATTTGTGGTTCACGAGGACAGACTGATACGCTTTAAAAATCGAGTATGTGTACCGGCGGATAAAGATTTGAGGAACACTATTCTGAAGGAGGCTAATGCTACCCCGTATTCCATACACCCAGGATCGAACAAAATCTATAAATATTTGAAGCCATATTATTGGTGGGGTAACATGAAACGGGAAGTTGCAGAATTCATTTCGAGGTGTTTGACCTGTCAGTTGGTAAAGATTGAGTATAAGCAACCAGCGGGCGTGTTGAAACCACTCCCGATTCCCGAGTGCAAGTGGGAAGACATATCGTTTAATTTATTACTAGCTTGCCGACGAGCCATCGAGGCATGAATACGATTTGGGTGATTGTGGATCGACTGACCAAATCAGCCCACTTCTTGGAGATTAAGGATACGTGGGGTCCTGAGAGGTTGGCCCAGTTGTTCATTAAAGAGATTGTGAGGCTGTATGGTACCCCCAAGAGTATTGTATCAGATCGTGACGGACGGTTCGTGTTACATTTCTGGAAGGCGGTTCATCATGCGATGGGTACACAGTTGAACTTCAGTACGGCATTTCATCCTCAGACCGACGGTCAGTGTAAAACCCCCTAAATTCAATAACTTATCACATGTACAATGTATCAAATCATGATATAATTTAATAATAGTAATTTTATGACATGATATAACCTACATCTATTTCATTTTATTTCACACTTTGACTTTGTAATTTACTTAATAAACCAAATAATAAAAATTAAAATAGTGTGTTGATTCACCTATTGGGGTAATTGTCAACACCTAACTACATGTGGACTCACTAATGGACTCAACCCAACTCATTAAAAATCATAAGACTTGAAGTTACACTTCAAAGCCCAACCCAACTAATTAAATCCTTTACCATTTTAATTTTATATATATATATATATATATATATATATATATATATGGGCGGCCATGAGGGAGTAGAAGAGTGGAGCTCTAGATTCTTCACTCATCACATGCAAGACTTACATGAAACATCTTGACACATGTAACAAGTCTTCTACACATTACTCTTCCCAAACCCTCGTAACACCACCATTAAATACTACATACTAACCTAACCCTCTACACTTAAACCAACAACCAAAAAATCTGCAATTTGAGAGTCTAAGAGAGAGAGAGGGCCGAACCAAGAGGAAGAAGGAGGAGGAAGAAAATTTTCAACAAGAAATAGGTAATCTCATCCCTTATAACTATTTCCATAAATTTTTATGAAATTCTCCATAATCTAACCTCAATATTAATACATGTAAAAATAATTCTCACCTTGGGGGTGAATGTGGATCGGCCAAACCATATAGTAGTAGAGGAGAAGTCGTTTTCCAACTTTTAGGACTTAGAACCGACGATATCCGGCTAAATCGAGGTGGGTGAAAACTATTTCAAACTTTAAAGTGGAAATCTATTGTTTCTCTTGTGATGCATGTGTTAAATCTGAAGTATTTCAAGATTCTTTTGATATGATCTATGTTAAAATCTTCATGTTATAATTTCATGTTATGATTTTATGTATAACTATGTGAACTTCGTTTTTCTTAAACATAATCATCGAATATTATGAAAAATATGAAAGTATGTACTAATCTGAAATTCTTGTATAAATGCATGTTTTTAAAGCTGAATGTTATGGTTATAACCACATGCAATATGATTTATTGAATTTAAACGACAACCGATTTGGTAGTCGGGTGCCGATTTTGTGATAACTTGAAAGTTATATGTTTTCTTCTATGTATCGTTGAAACCCTACCAAAATCTGAAATCTTGTGTTATATGATTATGTTATGATATATGGATAATTTATTTGCGGCCAAAATGGGACTTGAAATGAGTAAACGGAGCTTTTGGGCATAAATTGTAAATTCTTAAAGTTTGAGGACTAAACTGAAAATTTCTAAAATACAACATTCTGGACCTTGGAGAGTACATATTACACCATGTATAGGCCGTCCATAAAGTTTCAAGCGATTCGGAGTTCGATATCTAAACTTAATAGTCCAAATCGCAAATTTTAAATAATTTCGGGGTCAAATTGCAAGAATTCCAAACTTCTGGATCCGGTCCGAAATTTTATGGAATTTTCACAAATTTGTAATTCCAGGTTCATCATAAGTCATCTCGTAAAATTTCGTTAAATTCCGAGCTAAATTCATAGCTCTATATGCCTCGGCACGATATCCTTAAGTTTTGGGGCAATACGCAATTTCTGGAAATTTCAGTCCCGAAACTAGAAATTTCCGAATTTTCATTAAATCTGGAGTCGAGGAATTATTTTTGGCTTCCTCATAAAATTTCATAACCATCCGATTTCGTTTCATACTCCAACGCTTAGGTTTGAACCTAAGGGCAAAAACGTCCTTTCAAACTATTTACGAAACTCTCGTTTCGTTTCGTCGAACCTACCCATTTAATATATCTGATCTGAACCCATCAGACCGTTAATAAATTATTGAAAATATTTTCGAGTCTATATACAAGTCCTATTCCGCATTACCGGGCCACAAATAAAATTAACTATATTCCATACTTAATCAAAAGACACTATTAACCTCACTGACCGAATGTTTACGTGTGAAACACGTCAAATTGATAACTGTGTCTGTCCGGGAACTAAGAGCTATACAAACAAAGTGCCACGGACGGGTCCGCCTCTAACTCTACCAGAACAAAGTGCCACGTCGACGGAGGGGGGCCACCTCTTGAGTCCATATGAAACAGAGTGCCGACCTACGATCTGGGGGCCACCTCTTGAGCTGTAGGAGCCACCTCTAGAGTCCCAAATCGTGTCGGGATGGTTAGACCGAGTCTTGGATCGAGTAGTGCGGCTGCGGTTCATGAACAAGGCTACCGTTGTTTCCTATTCCCAAAACCGAGGAACGCAGTGTTACGAGGGACCTGGGTCGTAGACTTGGGGTATAATCGCAATTATGGTGTGATCCGGGTATTGACCCACAACTAAGGACATACCGAGCCCAGATAAGAGATAAGGAAGCACACGCTAAGTGTGAGAGCGAAGGCTCAGCATCTTGGGGGGATGGTCCAAATCTTGGGGCGACGGCCTATCTTGCTAGGAGTGATAAGGAGAGTTTAGAATCCAAAGTCCACATCGGTAGGATTCGAAACTGAATTGACTGATCGACTAATTGACTGACTGCTTGACTTGATGTCCGTCCACGGGGACTGGATTATAATATTACAACTACACAATGATTATTTATAAAATTTCGACATAATTGTAATTGTTCTCATTTTTTTTTATAATTGATAAAATCATGCATCACTTAAAAATTTTCAAAGAAAAGAGCCACACTAGCACACGATCACCCACTCACTGAGACCTTTTGTCTGACCCCACCGTTTTCTCTTTTAAACTAGAGAATGAGCAAACAGCAGAGGACGAAGAAGGATTCGTGGAAGAGGCCGATAGAAGAATGCCTTCAAGATTTAGGACTTCTGTTCTTAGAATTTCTGTTGTTATCCCAACTTGTAATAGTTAGTTATGCTTCGTACTTAATTCGTTTGGTATTTTCTGCTGCAAACTTATGAACAGTGTAATTTCGATTATCAACTTTGTCACAGCGAATCTTAGTACATCAGGCTAAGATGGTTGTTTTAGAATATTATCAAATCGTTATTTTGCTTCCGTTATTTATTATCGCATTTTGATTGATTGATCGACCGATGCGTCGCGCCCTCGTCCTTCCCGATGTTGGGGCGTGACAGTCAGTCTGAGAGGACTATTCAAACTATGGAGGATATGTTGAGGGCGTGTGATCTTGATTGGAAGTACGATTGGGAAGCCCAACTACCGTTGGTGAAATTCACATATAATAACAGTTGGCATGCCTCGATCAAGATGGCACCTTATGAGGCATTTTATGGCCATCGTTGTAGGTCCCCTCTGTGTTGGGAAGACTTGTCTGAATCCATTGGTACGGAGCCTGATATGTTGTTATCACCCCGTGAGAAGATCACTATCATTAAGAGTTTTCTAGTAACGGCTGCAGATAATCTCCGACAACCGCTCGAGTTCGATGTTGGTGATCATGTACTGGTAAAAGTGTCCCCGACTCGAGGCATTTTCCGATTCGGGAAGAGAGGCAAGCTGAGCCTGAGGTATATTGGTCCGTTTGAGATTTTTGAACGTGTAGGCGACCTAGACTATCGTTAGGCGTTACCACCAGCCTTGAGTTGGATTCACAACATATTTCATGTATCTCAGTTGAGGAAGTATGTTGCTAACTCGAGCCGGTCGAGATAGTCGATGACTATTCGAATGAATAACGTCCTGTGCGGATACTTGAGAGGAGAGTCAAACAGTTGAGGAACAAGGCGAGCCCCTGAAAGATTCAATAGTCAAGACACGGAATCGAGGAGGCTATTCGAGAAAGATACTCCGAGTTGTTTACCCCTTAGTTGTGGGGACGAAACTCCTTCTAATGGGGGGGAGTATGTAATACCCACCTAAACTCTCGTCTTTACTGTTGTATTCTTCAAATAAATCGAGCATTGTCGTACCATATCCGTGTTTATTGTAATGATTATATTGATGAGTTATGTTAAATCAAATTGTTGAGCTTTGTCGTACCATTTCATTTTTACTTGTTGTTGCCCTTAGCTTGTGCTAACTTGTTATCTTTACGTATGCTATGTAAGCATTACGTACGTAATGATCTTATGTTAACATACGTAATGCGGTGTATCTATCATCAGCTCGCCTTTCGGCGGGTGGGACCGAGCGTGTAGGCAGTGGTCGGGAGTCGATCGTGATAGCTTAGTCAATGGCCATTACATACGGAATGGCTATGCCTTAGCGTACGTAATGTATAAGAGCCTTACGTACATTCATTTTAGCAACGTACATAAGAACATGTGTATTTTGAGTCAGAAGCATCTGGGAATCTGTTACGTACGTAATGCCCATAAGGTTACGTACGTAACGTTTGTAACGCACGTTAATCTTTAGCTTTAGCGTACGTAATGCTGAATTCGGGTTATAAAGGTATGGCTTGCCTTTCATTTTTCTGCTCGAACCAACTAAACCATTCCTCTGAGAAGCCAATTCCCCACCTTGTCAAATCGATTTCTACCCCTTCCATCTTATGCTGGAGCTTCGTCACTTGGATTGTGGCTTGGAGATTAGGAGATTGAAGTGTATTCTTGGAGGTGTTGGTGTTGTTCTTCATTTTGAGGTTGGTTTTTCTTTAACTCGTATTGAATCCATGCTTGTGATGATATTAGTATTAAACACTTCGTATAATGTTAGATTAATCTAGTATAAACACGATAGTTATTAGAATCATGTTCAAACTAAGTGAAGAACAATATAAGGAATGTTAGTATCACTTCTTAATGTATGATAACTTCATAGCATAGTTGTGTTGATTATGTTGAATAAAACCTGATTAATAACATGACAATAGGAAGTTGATTTTGATCTTGACACTTAGAACTTGTAAGTAAGGAATCCTTGATGACTAGAGGTTTTAGATTCCAATCTTGTCATGTTTAGTTAATCCTTGAGAGATAACATGGAACTATGTTTTGGCCTTACGAAATTGATACATTCGTGATGAATTTGATAAGTCGATGAAATGGATTGTCTAAATGTTTTGTTAACCCCCTGAAAATGATTATTACAAGATTGAATGATGTTATGTTTAGAGTTTCAAACATCCTAAATGATATAACTAGGTTTTGAGCAACTTCTTCAAGGGAAAGTAATGGATTTTGGTAGAACACAAACATAACCTTCATATATTCAAGTTAATCGAATATGTTGATAACTTAAGAAGGTGTTAACCACTACATTAATATGTTGATAGTGTTCTTAGGATGATTATAACGATTGTGGGTGATAATGATGCGGTAGAATTAATGGCTGAATTCAATTACGTTGATCCTCGTGTATTAAGAGACATAAATTAGAATGATGTTCTTACTATGCTTCAAACTTAAAGTTATGATTTCATTTCTGGATTGGCTTAACGTAATTATTGGAACGATGATGAAAAATGTAAATAAACACAAACTTTTAACATGTTCAATGTTAATCGGAAGTGTTGATGGATTGAGAGTATGTTTAATCGTCATAGTATTACATTGATAATGTTCTTGACTTCAAATGCTTGGCATTTAATGTTAGAATATGTGGGCGAATCTAATAAACTTGATATATGATAATTCATATTTGGAGCATTAGAATGTTCGATAGGATAGTTGAACTATTGGAGTAAAGTTATGAATATTGTTTATATGAATTAATACCATTATCGTACGAATGTGTTGTTGAATGAATTACGTTTCATTCAAGGTTGCTTGTTCAAGTGAGTATTGTTAGACGAAGATACCGTTTGCTTGTTCGTTCAAAGAAGGATTATTCATCTATGGAATTGAGGCAAGTTATCTTGCTTGGTTATAATGATGGTTGAATTATTTGAATATTATGCGTTTCATGTATATGTAATGCTCTGTGAATCTATGATTCATGATATGGTGATGTCGTTGATCGTGTTACCGTTTTGTGGTGGAATTGTATTCCCAAGTTTATCGCCCTTACTATCATTGGTCTCGTTGAGCCTTGTTGTCACTTCGGTGAGTTGCTCGATTCTTGGATAAATGTGTAATTTGTTGAGTTTCGTTGTCATGTTGCATCGTGACATCTCTGGAGTCATATCTGCATGCCGATTGGTTATGTGTAGGATTTTTAGCCGGGCACTTGATGGTCATGCGTGGATGTTTCCGCATTGGACCGTGCACACGAGATGTAGTTCGTAAGGCTAATTAAGTACATCATCCCACGTATATTCTGGATTCCGTATACAGGGTGGACATGTGCACGGACACATTTTCGGATCGGGCGTACTGTGACGTCCGTCTTGATCCATATTATTTGGTCGTTCGTATGTTTGGATATGTTCGACAGTTGGGATTGACTGTTTATACACCTGCGGGGTATATTCAGTAGTCGGTTGTTTCTTTGAGATCCTTATGTATATTAATTGTATAATGCCCTGAGCACGATAGCGGCGGAGGGTTTTGAAGGATGCTAATTTGGGGGGGCCGAGTCTTTTGATGTTCAGTTATGTCTTACTGTGATTTTTCATTTTATTTTTCGAATGAATGTATCATTATTTGTAAGGTATTTTCCATCTCCATATGGACTATACCAAAGTTGGATTCTGTGTACGGTTGTGTGAGTTGACATATATGATTTATACTTCATATCGGGGTGTTGATTAATACTCTGGTTTGGTACCACGTTTATGGATGTTAAAGTTTATGTTGTGGTCTCGCTTGGTGGGTCCCACTGGGGGTCCACGGCACTATAATAGTGGCTGTTTTCGGGGTGTTACAGACATCACGAGTGGAGGCACTGGCAGTACCTCGTAAGCCCCCAGAAGAACGAGCCGAACCGCCCGCAGGAAAATTAGCAGACTGAGACTTCTGCTAAACTCTTCCCTTGTGACCTGAAAAGTTACCGATGGATTTTTGCTTCTTACTTTCTTGAGCCGCCTCATTGGCCATCACGGACATATCATAAACAAGGGCTCTACTCTGATAGTCCTTTAAGATGGTGCAGGCGAATCCAGACATGTAATCACGAATCCTCGGTTTCATTCGCCTCGAGAAGTGGCAAATCTTGTCATCCGACTCCTTAACCTGGGCCTTCACGTAGCCCAATTCCCGATTGAAATCTGCAATGGCGTGAGAAACCGGAATATCTCGAGGCTGGGCATCATAAAAAGCATGAATTCGCGCATGACGAACCGTCCACGGATAGTACTCCGCTTCAATAAGGTCTCTGAACTCAGCCCAAGAAGCAACATGATCCTGAGGCCCGACAACCTCCCACCAACCAGCAGCATCCCCAGTGAGAAAATACTGGGCGATTGGGACCTTGCGATCCTCGGGATAGTTTGTGGCAACAAAGACATTGGACATCTCTTTGATCCACCCCTCCCAGCCAATCCGGTCTGAAGCCCCAGAAAATTGAGAAGGATGCATCTTGTTGACATTCTGAAGCCAACGATCCCCCCCGTCCCGAGCAGTATGAGCCGGAGTCGGGTTTTGAACCACCTGGGGTATCGCAGCTATTTGGTTCACCATCTATTGCATTACAGCTGCAACACCAAGTTCGGCGCCATTACTGGCTGCGCCATCTTGAGTAGCATTATGGCTTTGACGGCCATCAGTAATGCCGGCTCCAGATGAGTGTGACGTGGCTGCCCACTCGCTGCCCCACGTCCCCTGCCGCGTCCACGACCATGGCCATGACCTCTACCCCGGCCTCTCTCAACATCCATACTGGAGATAAGAGATAGCAAAAGCAACTCGATGATAAGTACGAGAGAAAACAATGACAGTACAATAAATGGAAGTACGATACGAGAAAGCGAAAGAATCGAGTGAGGAAAACTTACGAACAATGGGTACCGAGACGCTGGCGGCGTGATGACGATGTGCAAAAATAAAACACGACTAGACCCAAATAACCGATAAGCCTAGGTATCCATAAACCTAGTGCTCCGATACCATTTTATGTAACACCCCCAAGATATTCAGGGTATATTATAGCGTTGTGGACCTCTACGTGGGATCCACCAGGCTAAATAAACAATACCGCTCATCTACCTATCTCGGTTAGCGAGAAACACACAACACCACAATAAGAATTAAATGAAATCACCCAGTACGACCGGTAAATAGGACATCATTCAAATTCACAATTACGATTTAACATACAAAACATGTCCCAATTTATAAGTTCACAAGTTTGGAAAACAACACATCAAAATAGACAACGGAAATAAGGGACTTCATTACACACGTCAACATCCCCGACTAGCATCCTCGTACTGCTCCAGTGCCCACTCGACCGGCTAAATGCCACTTGAAATTCATAACAAGAATTTTCCCGAAACGGCTCCCCAAAGGGGTTAGAAATTACGCTAGTACAAGTAATCAAGGCAAACCATTCGCTTACACATTTCATAGTACATGCATCAAGTCATTTAAAAGTCCAAAACCAGACATGTCTTTTCCTGGAAAATGAACAGTCAATAATCAATTTGCCTAGGACCGGGGCGAAACCACTGGTCCCATTTGAGGCCTCTAAGGACCCTCCCGAACTGGCCATAATCATACAACAAATCACGTACAGGCATCACCAAGGACCGGGGCAAGACCAGTGATCCCATTCGAGGCCTCTAAGGATCCTTCCGAACTGGCTAGCGAACAAGCTCGTGAATTCGGAGTGAAGTTACGGATCCCCCCGTGGCCCCGTCAGACCCTCCCAGAGTGGGTGAAGCACACACATAATATACATCACCATTCCATGTTAAGCATAAAAGTTTCCAAGAATACTTGCCTTGAGTAATTATCAACGAAACGGACGGAACGGAGAAACAACCACGATCGCTAGGAACCGACAAACCCGAACGTAACGATTCAAAGAATACAATCACAACCATTTCTGAATAATTACGGAAATGTAATACACTCGGAAACCCACCTACGATTTATGTAAATTCATATAAAACAACAACGAGGGCGGATCGCAACCGAACCCTCTCGATTTCACAAATACCACAAAATTTACCATGACTCATAGGGAAAACAAGAATACCACAAAGATTAATCATATACATCATGGATTAATCAACAATACAGAACGACTCATACAAAAACTCGAAAACCCCTAAATTTTCCAAAAAAGGGTTCTAGGAGATTACCTTGGATTAAATACAAAGAACACGAGTAGATCTTGTTAATCTACACCAAGAACTCAAAGAAGATGATAGTTGAGGTGATTGGAAGAAGAAATCGCCCCCAAATCGCCTCTGGATCGCTCGGGCTTGGGGAGGAAGAGAATTGAGTAAAATGGACGAATATGGGTCAACTCTCGGGTATATACAACCAGATAGTTTAGCGTGCGCTAACGGCTCACGGTTAGCGCATGCTAACCAACCAAAACTGGTCTAGAACATGCTGTCCTGACATGTTAGCATGTGCTACCAGGAAACATCGTGTGCTAACAGTCCCCCGATAGCGCGCGCTATCGAGCTATAGCGTGCGCTACCTGTTCGCCATCCCGAGTCCAGAAACATTTTGCCCAGTCTGGACTACTGAATTAGCGCATGCTGCCACACACCTAGCGTGCGCTATGTCTCAGCCATAGCGTGCGCTAATATACAAATTTAGCGTGCGCTAAGCTGCTCGTCCAGAGAACATAAACAACCTACTACCACTGCTGTACTCGAGTCATTAGCGCACGCTACAAAACGAATATAGCGTGCGCTACATAACGTCATTAGCGTGCGCTACAAAACGAAATTAGCGCGCGCTAACGAGTGCCGACAGTAGTATAAACAACACCCAAAGATGGAAAACGGCAAATTCTACCTCGGATGAAAACAACGCGCATCTGACACCGAACAACGGACTGAAAGAAGACACTCGCACGACGAGTTAGAGTCAGGACTAAAGCACTAAAAGAAAACATGGTTCCGACTACCCAAAGGTTCGGAAAATGACAACGATAGTAATTACCCCGTAACTTTGGGAAATTACAAAACAGCCCAAAACATTGAAATACACGGTACACAATCAAAACACCAAATGAAAGCTCACAACATGCACAGTAATATAAGACGAATCTGCGGCAACCCCGAAACGGCGGTTCCGAACAACGATTACGAGAATCAAACCAAAAAGCGATGGAAATGACATTAAACGCGGAATTGAGTAAAACAGGTCCGAAACACGCTCGGATAACAAAAATTCCAGTATTAGATATTCTCGAAATATCAATACGGTTATAACGAGTTACTAAAAATGGAAAATACACCAAACCTAAAAATATCGGGAAAAGAAAAAATGCAGATATTACAAGGACAGACTGTTCATACGCCCGAGGGGTATGTTCAGTGGTCAGTTATTTCTTTGATATCCTGTATATATATGAATTTTATAATATCATGAGAATTACTATCATGTATAGCTGACCTTGTGGTTTGGGCAAAATACTTGTGTTGTATTTCGGGGCGAGCCAAGGGCAAGGCACAGGAAGAGCACGATGATAGCAAAGGGTATTGAAAGATGCTAGTTCAGGGGACCGAGTCTTTTGTTGGTCGGTTATGTCTAAACTGTGAAATTTCATGTTTTTTCCAATTTATATAAATTCGGACGATTGTATTATTATTGTTTTGGGAATATTCCATCTCTATATGGTTTATACCGGATTTGTATCCTGTGTACAGTTGTACAAGTCGAAATATATGGTATACGCATTTATGGGATGTTTAAATTATGTTTTGATATCACCTGGTAGGTCCAGTGTGGGATCCACAACACTGTAATAGCCGCCATTTTCACGGTGTTACAAAAGATGGTATCAGAGAGTCATTTTCTTTTTGAGTCATTGGGGATTGAACTAGCATCAACAAACCTTCGTGCCACGTGTGACCTGTTCAAGCGCCTGACCCCACGAGCCGAATACGGTATGTTCTTCATGATCCATGATTTAATTATTAGCATGATATTGATGATGGAATCGATCTCTTTATTGATCTTGGTATTTCGAGAATCTGTGGCGGGATTTATCTATTTGATTTTCTCAGGAGAAATTCTAAATTGATTATGGGATTGAAATTATTTCGAGCTGATGTCGATGTGATATTTTGTGTGACACTCGTGGTGCCGATAATTCATTATGAACTATTTTCTTGAAAATGTAGTTTCATTGTTGCTATTGAACCAGCTTAAATTTGGAATTTGGCCATAAAGACATATATTGAAATGTGGTTATGATTAGTATTTGATTCTTTCTAGGAAAGAAATTTTAGGGGCCGTGGTAGAGGGGGCCGAGGCCGCGGAAGGGGCTGGATTCCGAGGCCACGCGCTAATACGCGTTCGAGTGTGGGACAAAGCTCAACAGGTAATGATTCTCCTACTGGGAGACACTCCCACCACGTCGAACGGCATGAGTGTGCCCATGTCGACCCTTATGTGATTATGCAGGGCATGATGGCCCAGATGACCCAAATGGGTCAGATGATTGAAGCTATGCAGAGAGCTGCTACTACTGGCCAGCAGCAGGACATTAGCCCCCACCTCCGGTGCACGGCGGAATCGTGAGCTGGATCATTAGCGACATATCGTGATAGCGAACTCCGACCTTTGAAGGCTCCTCTCAGCTTGATGATATTATACACTGGATAGAGCATTTAGAGAAGCTATTCGAGATGGTGGAATACCCAGAAGAGAATCGAGTTTCCATGGTGGCACTACCTTAGTAAGAGCGCCCATACTTGGTGGCTTTCTGTGAGGCCAGCTGACGGCGTAAGTACTTGGGAAGAATTCAAGAATATCATGTTGGATCGTTACTATCCAGCCCCACTCTGTGAAGCCAAATTGTTAGAGTTGCTGAACCCCAAACCATCTGAGGACGAGGATGTGTTAGTGATTGCCGAGAAATTCCAGGCACTTCTTCCGTTCGCTACGTCGATTGTTTGGACGGAAGCTGATAAGATCAAATATTTCCTTAAGAGGCTTAAACCCCAGATGAGGATGCAGTTAACCACCACTGTACGACCCTACTGGAGTTCATCGAGAAAGCTCTGGAATACGGACTTACTGCGAATGAGATTTCCAAGAAGCAATACTATCCAACAAGAGATCCAGAACTGCACTCAGATCGACAAGAATCGGGACGTTCAGAAGCCCCATCAGCATCAATCCTTCTGAGCGGCCACCTATGGCGTCGAAGCCGGTCGGATCGCACTCTCAGGCGATCAGCTCATCTATTGTGTACTATAACTGTAACATCCCAATTCACAAATGGGACATTACACGTCGTAGAACCTTCGTGAGGTCTACCAGGATAATTCGTGACTCGTACACCACAAAGATATCCCAAAAGGTGCATTCAAAAGTAAATAAGGCCGTGGCCCCGGCCAAAACATTTTAACGGAGTACATGAAGTATATGTTAATTACCAAATCATCGCCCACGCAGGGGACTTAAACCAAGTTGAAAAAATAAACAGTCTAACTCCAATACTCGACAAATGCAATGCCAAAGCATAAAGTACAGACTCGAGCCACATCATCATGCCAGCCCATCCTTTGTGTGCGCGTCCCGTGCCTGCTCCTCAGCTCTCCCGGTACCTAAGACGCATTTCCCCCATTTAAGGGGTTAGCATTCGAATAGCTAGTGCAAGTACACAATTACACAACATTACATACATACACGATTCAACGCAAACAAATCATTAGGAAAAATCATTTTAAAAATCCATATTCCGGAATATCACATTTACACCAAACAATATATCATCAAGCTTTCCACATCACAATTATCCACATTTGGTAACTCGCGATCGTACCCATTAGTATCGGCCCCCAGAGGTCCCGTCGGACCGTCCCCAGGTGAGAAACCACTTCCACGGCCGTACCCATTAGTATCGGCCCCCAGAGGTCCCGTCGAACCGTCCCCAGGTGGAAGAACATCAACACACACACCCAAGTCCACTTCTGTGGCCGTACCCATTAGTATCGGCCCCCAGAGACCCCATGCCATCCCCAGGTGGAAGAGTAACCATCACAATCGTTCAATAAACCAGTTTACATCATTCGCATCAAAACCGTACACACATAATGAAATATAATACATGTACTTGCCTTGGATAATACGACACGAAGGGAACGACGAAGGAATAGGTTTCGGTCGGAAAAATTCTCTCAAATCCGATCCTAACACAACAATGATATACAACCAATCTCAACATTATGAATACGAAGAAATTCCTCCTAGTTCTACCCGTTGGGACAATTCATCGAACATCAAGAGTGCATAGGGAATTGAAATCGGTCAACGGTGAATTAACGGGATTTCATCCCATCCAATAACAAGGGAACCAAGGATCACGAGTAAACTATCGAAATCTAACATCAACATCGGTTAAATCGGATTAAAAAGCAAGATCACCACCAAACCCTTCCCAAATTCATACTAGGGTTATAGGAGATCTTACCTTGATTCGAAGCTGAACAATAGATGATTTGGTGTTTTGGTGATGATATGATGCTAAGTTATACTTCCCAAACGGTGTTTGGATGAAAATCTGATGAACCCTCGCCTTGGAAGTCGCCCCGACGTGAAGAAGAGAAGAGGAATGAGAGAATGAGTGAATCTCACTGAAAAAAACGCAGTTATAGAGTTGACTGCTCTGTGTGCCGGGGACCAGCCGAAGTGTGCCGCGGCACAGGGCCAAAACTGCGCCCAGTGATCGGCAGACCGCTCTGTGTGCCGCGGCCCAGCCGAAGTGTGCCGCGGCAGTGACTCGGCATTGTGCCGCGGCCCCGTCGGCATGTGCCGCGGCACACGGTACAGAAGGTTTGGCCGATAAGTGCAACACGAGTGTGCCGCGGCAGTGACTCGGCAGTGTGCCGCGGCCCTGCTGGCATGTGCCGCGGCACACTGCATGCATCGCCGCCATAACCGGACAATGTGTGCCGCGCGCACATTCCTTGTGCCGCGGCCCACACCCCCTTGGGTCCCAAAATGATGAAAAATGATCCGGGAAGAGAATAAAAGCAATAGGAATCGATATTTGGGAAACAATAACACGAAATGGAAGTACGGAAACCCCAAAATGGTCCGAGGTATATAACCAAAATTGAACAAGGAACAAATTCCCTAAACTTATAGGAAATTACAAAACGGCCCAAACATCTGCAAATCACGATACAACGTCGGATCAACAATCCGAAACTCACAACATGCTCTACTCAACCATACGAACTCATGGAAATAGGAAAATGACGAAGTCGAACGAGTTTAACGAGAATCGAATACACAAGCGATAAAATATAACTCAAGATGAAATTACGTAAAAACATCATCGAGACTCATCCCAACGGAGAAACTCCAAGAACAAAATAGATTCAGAATTTCAAAACAGTGCCAAGCGAGTTGTCAGAAACGAATATACATCGAAAATAGAAATTACCAAAAATAGAAAACACGGATATTACATTATCTCCCCCTAAAAATAAGTTTCGTCCCAAAACTTACAACACGAATAACTCGGGGTATCTCGATCTCATACTCTCTTCCGTCTCCCACGTGGCTTCCTCGGACCCATGCCTCGACCATTACACTTTAACCAAAGGAATGGTTTTGTGCCTGAGTTGCTTCACCTGACGCTCTAAGATCTGAATCGGCCTCTCCTTGAAGGTAATGTCGGGCCCCAACTCGATCTCTCCAAAATAAATAATATGGCTAGGGTCCGGTACGTACTTCCTAAGCTGGGAAACATGAAATACGTTATGCACGTGGCTCATGGACGGCGGCAAACCTAACCGATATGCAAGCTCCCCAACTCTCTAGAATCTCGAACGGCCCAATAAATCTCGGACTAAGTTTACCCTTCCGAACGAAGCGGTAAACTCCCCGTGTCGGCGACACCTTAAGCAACACGTGGTCTCCCACCTCAAACTCCAACGGTCGGCGACGTGTATCGGCATAAGACTTCTGCCGGCTCTGGGCCGTCACCAATCTATCGCGAATCAGGGCAATCTTCTCTCTCGTCTCAACTACCATATCGGGCTCGGTACCAATCAGCTCGGACATCCTCCCAACACAACGGAGATCTGCACCTCCTCCTATACAGTGCCTCAAATGGTGCCATTTTGATCGAGGCGTGCCAACTATTGTTGTACGTGAACTCGATCAACGACAAGTGCGACTCCCAATCATCCTTCCAATCTAAGGCACAGGATCTCAACATATCCTCCAACGTATGGATCGTCCGTTCTGACTGTCCGTCAGTCTGAGGGTGCTAAGACGTACTGAGTCTCAACTCAGTCCCCAATGCTCGATGAACCGCCTGCCAAAAATGTGATACAAACCGGCCATCTCGATCCGAAACAATACTCTTAGGAGTCCCATGCAATCTCACGATTTCTGCAATAAACACTCGCGCCAGCCTCTCCGGTCCCCAAGTGTCCTTAATACCCAGGAAATGACTTGATTTGGTTAGTCGATCAACAATAACCCAAATCATGTTCATTCCAGTCCGAGTCCTAGGCATCCCGGTAATGAAATCCATAGAGATGTCTTCCCATTTCCATTTTGGAATGGGAAGTGGTCGTAGCAACCCCGCGGGCCGCTGATGCTCAATCTTAACCTGCTAACAGGTCAAACACTTCGCCACAAACTCGCTAACGTCCGATTTCAAATTACTCCACCAATAGTTACTCCTCACATCCTTGTACATTTTGCTCGTACCAGGATGTATGGAATAAGGCGTAGTATGAGCCTCACTCAAAATCTTCTGTCTCAACTCAATGTCATTCGGTACACATAATCTGCCGCGAAATCTCGGAACGCCATCATCCTGAACCACAAATCCAGGCGCTTTCCCCTTCGTCACATCCTCCTTTAACTGGACCAAAAATGGATCGTTATACTGCTTCGCCTTGATATCATCAGTCAAGGACGAAGTGATTTCTAACGTACATAACTGACCCTGAACTCTCTGAACCCAAACCTAGATATTCTGACAGATAAAATCTCACTGGATCCTACTCTGTGGTGTAAGTACCTCTAACATCTGTAACGTCATTGGCTTCCAGCTCAACGCATCAGCCACTACGTTAGCCTTACCCGGATGGTAAAGTATCTCGAGGTCGTAATCTTTAATTAGCTCCAACCACCTTCGCTGTCTCATGTTCAACTCTTTTTGACTGAAGATATACTTCAAACTCTTGTGATCCGTAAATATCTTACACGACGACCCATAGAGATAATGCCTCCAGATCTTTAAGGTGAAAACGACCGCAGCTAACTCCAAATCGTGCGTGGGGTAATTCACCTCATACGGTTTCAACTGGCGGGACGCATAAGAAATAACCCTATCTCTGCATCAAAACGCAACCGAGTCCGAGGCCCGAAGCATCACTATATACCACGAAATCTTCGTTCCCCTGAGGCAATGCTAACACGGGTGCGGTAGTTAGTCGTCTCTTCAACTCGTCAAAACTATTCTGTCTGTCTGCGGTCCACTCGAATTTCTGAGTCTTCTGGAGCAACTGAGTGAGTGGTTTAGCAATCCTGGAAAATCCCTCAACAAATCGACGGTAATAGCCGGCAAGATCCAGAAAACTTCTCACCTCCTTCACATTCTTAGGCGGCTCCCAAGCCAACACTGCCTCTATCTTCTGCGGATCTACCCGAACTCCCTCTGCTGAAATCACATGCCCGAGGAACATCACTTCCTCGAGCCAAAACTCACACTTAGAGAACTTCGCATACAACTGCTCAGCTCTCAAAATGTCTAATACAATCCGGAGATCTAAGGCGTGCTCCTCCCGACTCCGTGAATAGCTCAGAATGTGATCGATAAAGACGACTACGAATTTGTCCAGATACTCAATAAAAACTTTGTTCATCAACTGCATGAACACTGCTGGGGCATTGGTTAGCCCGAAAGGCATAACCACAAACTCGTAATGGCCATATCTCGTCCGAAAGGCGGCTTTCGGTATATCGATGTCCCGAATCCTCAACTGGTAGTAGCCCGATCGCAAATCAATCTTCGAAAAGACTGACGCCCCCATAAGCTGATCGAACAAGTCGTCAATCCGGGGCAAAGGGTATTTATTTTTGATGGTCAACTTGTTTAATTCTCGATAATTAATGCATAAACGAAGCGATCCATCCTTCTTCTTAACAAAAAGTATGGGCGCACCCCAAGGCGATGCGCTCGGTCGAATATACCCTTTATCTAACAACTCTCCCAACTGATTCTTCAATTCTAACATCTCCGACGGTGCCATACGGTACGGCGCTCGAGAAATAGGGACTGCATTCGGCTCTAGATCAACAGGAAACTCCACCTCTCGATGTGGTGGTAATCCCAGCAAATCATCCGGAAATACGTCAGGGTATTCACTAACAACTGGAATTGACGACAAATCAACTCCACCATCTTCCGCCTTCAGAGCAAAACACCAATAGCCGAAACAACCTTGGTTCAGAAGTTTCATCGCCTTCAAGGCGCTAATCACACTCCCCGATCTACCCGGCTTACAACCGATGAGAGTATGCTCGGTGCCGTCCTCGGCCACTATCGAGATGGTTCAAGTCCGATAGTTCATAATAGCACCGTGACGATTCAACCAATTGTCTCCGAGGATCAAATCCTCACCCTTAAGGTCTATAAAAATGAGATTAGAGGGCCAATACCGGCTCTCGATCCTCACTGGGCAATCCATAACCTCCCGATCCCCAACCATACGATCCCCGCTAGGCGTACCTACTACAAACGGTTCACACTCAAACAAGCAATCAAAGCCAATACGATTAACATAATCCGAAGCAATAAAGGAATGGGTGGCACCCGAATCAAAAAGCACTGAAACTAGATGAGTAAGGATCTGAGTGGAACCTGACGCCACCGGAATGCCTGCCTCCTCTGTGCGCCTCATCTGATATAATCGGGGGTGAACTGAACCCGAACTCGATGCTGCACGGCGATCCGGCTGACCCCGACCTCTACCACAACCCGAACCCTGCGGAACATGAGTAGCTGGAGTGCTGTGATCCTTCTGATCGGCAGTGGTAGTCGGAACTCTAGCGGCCCTGGTGGCCCTCTCACAATGAGCTTCCCGATGCCCGGTCTGTCCGCAAGTAAAGCAAGAAACTAACGGAAATGGGCAATCCTTCACAACGTGCTCGGGCTGACTGCAATTAAAACAAACTCTCCCGCCAGGTGCAACAGACTGGACTGAACGGTTACCCTGAGATCCACCGGCCTGATGAAACGGCCTCTTCCCCGGTGTAGGGGCAGAACGAGACCTCGAAAACTGACCACCCTTACCGGCCGAGAATCCGCCAGTAGTCTTCTTCTTCTTAGCTTCCGAAACAGTCTCTGATTCTGGGACGGCTATCTCGATCGCTACAGCGCGATCCTGGTATTCCTTCAAAGTGGCACACATGAGCGGTGCCATACTCTGCCTGATATGCGGCTTCATGCATATATTGAAGTAACGGATTTTATCGGCCTCCGTCCTCACCTGATCTTTCACAAAACCCAACTGCTGATTGTAAGAGATAATGGCCTGCGAAATCAGCACATCCTGAGGTGTGGCAGTGAAGAACTCCACAGTTCTGCGTTCTTTGACTGGCGGTGGACAATATTCTGCTTCCATAGCAGCCCTGAACTCTTCCCAAGTAGCTCGACGGTCTCGGGGCGCAACGGCCTCCCACCACTCCGCAGCTTCCTTATCCAGGAGGTACTGGGCAAAATGTACCCTCCTGTATTCAGGACAAGCTACGGCATCAAAGGTCCTGGACAACTGAAAGAGCCAATTCTCCCAACCGAGGGAGACAGAAGATCCATAGAAACGAGGAGGGTGCATCTTAGTCACTGTCTGAAGCCACTTACTAGCTTCCTCTTCAGGTGTCAGGGGCAGATTCTGGCATCTACCGTGAGCTATCTGAGCAAGCTGGGCTACTAACTGCTGAAGTACGGCAGTAGCCCCGGCGTCGGCACTATTACCCGACGGCACTGAGTGAGAGGCTGAGTCTGCAGAGGACTGAGAAAGTGATCCCTCTTCATTATCAGCACCCCGACCATGGCCTCGGCCGCGTCCCCTAGCTGGTCTACCACGACCTCTCAACATACTAAAGGAAAAATGAAATGAACAAGATCAGAAAGATTCACAATTGACAAAGTTGGTATCACAATTCATAATTCCGAACAACGCAAGAAAACGAATTACAGAAATATAAGAGTTCGAGGAGACTTACAGCCACGGGTCGCATGAAAAGACGGTAGCATGATGATATTAGGCTCAAAGACTGACTCTAATGACTCAACTGACAGACTCAAAAAAAATTTACCGACAGCCTAGGTATTCAAAACCTAAGCTCTGATACCATAAATGTAACACCCCAATTCACAAATGGGACATTACACACCATAGAACCTCCGTGAGGTCTACCAGGCTAACTCGTGACTCGTAAACCACAAAGATATCCCAAAAGGTGCATTCAAAAGTAAATAAGGCCGTGGCCCTGGCCAAAACATTTTAACGGAGTACATGAAGTATATGTTAATTACCAAATCATCGCCCACGCAGGGGACTTAAACCAAGTTGAAAAAATAAACAGTCTAACTCCAATACTCGACAAATGCAATGCCAAAACATAAAGTACAGACTCGAGCCACATCATCATGCCAGCCCATCCTTTGTGTGCGCGTCCCGTGCCTGCTCCTCAGCTCTCCCGGTACCTGAAATGCATAAGACGCATTTCCCCCATTTAAGGGGTTAGCATTTGAATAGCTAGTGCAAGTACACAATTACACAACATTCCATACATACATGATTCAACGCAAACAAATCATTAGGAAAAATCATTTTAAAAATCCATATTTCGGAATATCACATTTACACCAAACAATATATCATCGAGCTTTCAACATCACAATTATCCACATTTGGTAACTTGCGACCGTACCCATTAGTATCGGCCCCCAGAGGTCCCGTCGGACCGTCCCCAGGTGAGAAACCACTTCCACGGCCGTACCCATTAGTATCAGCCCCCAGAGGTCCCGTCGAACCGTCCCCAGGTGGAAGAACATCATCACACGCACCCAAGTCTACTTCCGTGGCCGTACCCATTAGTATCGGCCCCCAGAGGCCCCATGCCATCCCCAGGTGGAAGATTAACCATCACAATCATTCAATAAACCAGTTTACATCATTCGCATCAAAACCGTACACACATAATGAAATATAATACATGTACTTGCCTTGGATAATACGACGCGAAGGGAACGATGAAGGAATAGGTTTCGGTCCGAACAATCCTCTCAAATCCGATCCTAACACAATAATGATATACAACCAATCTCAACATCATGAATACGAAGAAATTCCTCCTAGTTCTACCCGTTGGGACAATTCATCGAACATCAAGAGTGCATAGGGAATTGAAATCGGTCAACGGTGAATTAACGGGATTTCATCCCATCCAATAACAATGGAACCAAGGATCATGAGTAAACTATCGAAATCAAACAGCAACATCGGTTAAATCGGATTAAAAAGCAAGATCACCACCAAACCCTCCCCAAATTCATACTAGGGTTATAGGAGATCTTACCTTGATTCGAAGCCGAACAATAGATGATTTGGTGTTTCGGTGATGATATGATGCTAAGTTATACTTCCCAAACGGTGTTTGGATGAAAATCTGATGAACCCTCGCCTTGGAAGTAGCCCCGACGTGAAGAAGATAAGAGGAATGAGAGAATGAGTGAATCTCGCTGAAAAAAAATGCAGTTATAGAGTTGACTGCTCTGTGTGCCGCGGCCCAGCCGAAGTGTGCCACGGCACAGGGCCAAAACTACGCCCAGTGATCGGCAGACCGCTCTGTGTGCCGCGGCCCAGCCGAAGTGTGCCGCGGCAGTGACTCGTATTGTGCCGCGGCCCCGTCGGCATGTGCCGCGGCACACGGTACAGAAGGTTTGGCCGATAAGTGCAACACGAGTGTGCCGCGGTCCGGACAAGTGTGCCGCGCGATGACTCGCGAGGTGCCGCACTGCCGGCATGTGCCGCGGCACACGGCATGCATCGCCGGCCGAATCGACAATGTGTGTGCCGCGGCGCACATTCCTTGTGCCGCGGCCCACACCCCCCTTGGGTCCCAAAATGATGAAAAATGATCCGGGGAGAGAATAAAAGCAATAGGAATCGATATTTGGGAAACAATAACACGAAATGGAAGTACGGAAACCCCAAAACGGTCCGAGGTACACAACCAAAATCGAACAAGGAACAAATTCCCTAAACTTATAGGAAATTACAAAATGGCCCAAACATCTGAAAATCACGATACAACGTCGGATCAACAATCCGAAACTCACAACATGCTCTACTCAACCATACGAACTCATGGAAATAGGAAAATGATGAAGTCGAACGAGTTTAATGAGAATCGAATACACAAGCAATAAAATATAACTTAAGATGAAATTACGTAAAAACATCATCGAGACTCATCCCAAGGGAGAAACTCCAAGAACAAAATAGATTCAGAATTCCAAAACAGTGCCAAGCGAGTTGTCCGAAACGAATATACACCAAAAATAGAAATTACCAAAAATAGAAAACACGGATATTACAATAATTGTGGGGACCAGGGGCACATCAGCTCCAAATGCCCGAAGTCGGCCGTCACATGCCATACTTGTGGGAAGAATGGGCATCATGCTCATTATTGCAGGGCTGGATTGGGACGTGCTCCAATAGCATCTCATGCTCTAGTTCAGTCTTCTGTTCAGGACCGTGTACCTCCGCCCACTTCTTATCAGACTACCGGGGCAAATAGAGGGATGGGCCGTGGAAATCAAGCCGGCACAGCTTCTACCGGAGCTGCAAAACCCAGAGTCTACGAGATGAAAAAGGCCAACGATCCTGAAGCTAGCATGATTGCATGTACTATCCAATTCGCATGAACGACTGTGTATGGTTGTCAGACTTGATTGTGGTCAATTTACCTAAAGATGACGTGATCTTGGGTGTCGATTAGATGGATCGTCATGATATCATACTTAGCATACACAAGCGGATAGTGACCATCATATCTGATGATGGTGTTGAGTGTATTTTTCAGGGTGATAATCCCAGTCATTATGGGAGAGTCATCAGCGCAATGAAAGCAGTGAAACTACTTAACCAAGGATGTGTTGGTTATTGGTGCTACATGACCAAGACAGCAGATCGACCAGTTAAATTAGCTGATATTCCGGTAGTTCGAAACTACCCAGATGTATTTCCAGATGAGTTGACGGGCTTACCCCCACATTGTGAGGTAGAGTTCACTATTGAGTTAGATCCAGGCACGTCCCCGCTATCGAAAGCACCATATCGTATGGTACCGACTGAGATGCAGGAGTTGAAAATCCAACTTGAGGAGTTGACAGAGAAGGGCTATATTCGACCTAGTGCGTCCCCTTGGGGAGCACCAGTGTAATTTGTATGAAAGAAAGACGGATCTCTGCATTTGTGTATTGATTACCATGAGCAGAACAGGGTAACAATCAAGAACAAATATCTGTTGCCTCATATTGATGATTTTCTGGATCAAATCCAAGGCGCTGCTTTATTTTCCAAGATAGACTTAAGAGGCGGAGATCATCAGTTGAGGATTCGAGAGTCTAACATTCTGAAGACAGCTTTTCATACTCGCTATGGGCATTATGAATTCGTGGTGATGCCTTTTGGATTGACGAATGCACCAGCAGTATTCACGGAGTTGATGAATTGAGTTTTTATTGACTATCTAGATCGTTTTGTAGTCGTTTTTATTGACAACATTTTGATTTACTCTCGTGACCATGAAGAGCACGAGTATCACCTCCGTCAGGTTCTCGATGCATTGAGGCGGGAACAACTCTATGGGAAATTTTCCAAATGTGAGTTATGGATGCCTGAGGTTATTTTTCTTGGACATGTGATATCAGCCGATGGGGTGAGAGTAGACCCACAGAAGACAGAAGCTATCCGAGACTGTCACGGTTCATGGAAGATTTTCCCAAGATTGCT
Source organism: Orobanche coerulescens (assembly GCA_033398695.1). Classification (NCBI taxonomy): domain Eukaryota; kingdom Viridiplantae; phylum Streptophyta; class Magnoliopsida; order Lamiales; family Orobanchaceae; genus Orobanche; species Orobanche coerulescens. The sequence goes on along the minus strand of CM065815.1, from coordinate 109,467,953 downwards.
CAACCGCTGACTAATCTGTTGACGAAGGATAAAAAGTATTTGTGGTCAGAGGCATGTCAGCAGAGTTTTGATGAACTCAAGAGTCGATTGATTTCAGCACCAGTTTTGGTTCTACCAAAAGGAACGGAAGGATTCGTGGTGTATAGTGACGCGTCGAGACAGGGCTTGGATGTGTGTTAATGCAGAATTGGAAACTGATTGCCTATTCATCAAGACAGTTGCGACCTTACGAGGTTAACTACCCGACCCATGATTTGGAGCTAGCAGTCGTGGTGTTTGCTTTGAAAATCTGGCATCACTATTTGTATGGAGTTACCTGTCAGATTTTTACTGATTGTAAGAGCCTGAAGTACATTTTTACTCAAAAGGAGTTGAACATGAGATAGAGAAGGTGGCTAAACTAATCAAACACTATGACATTGGGATATTTTATCATTCAGGCAAAGCAAATGTGGTTGCCGGCACCTTGAGTCGTAAGACAATACAGGAGCAGATGCTTTCCCGCTTGACAATTCCGAAAGAATTGCAGTTAGAGTTCATGAGGCCGGAGATTGAGATCTGGTTACAGCGTTTTCAGGGAAAACTTTGCACGCTTGAGATTTCATCGTCCCTTAACGATATAGTCAGAGCAATAGAGGCGACAGACCTGTTCTTAATCTAGACTTTGGGGTGAAGTAGATCAGGGAAAAGCCCCTGGATTTGTGATTCACGGGGATGGACTGGTACGCTTCAAGAATCGAGTATGTGTACCGGTGGATGAAGAGTTGAGGAAGACTATTCTAAAGTTGGCCCGTGCTATCCCATACCCCATTCACCCAGGGTCGAATAAAATGTATAAGGATCTGAAGCTATATTATTGGTGGGGTAATATGAAACGGGAAGTTGCAGAATTCATTTCGAGATGTTTGACTTGTCAGCAGGCCAAGATTGAACATCAACGACCAGCAGGTGTGCTGAAACCACTCCAGATTACTGAGTGGAAATGAGAGGACATATTGATGGATTTTATTACTAGCTTTCTGACGAACCGTCGAGTTATGAATACGATTTGGGTGATTGTGGATCGTCTGACCAAATCAGCCCACTTCTTAGAGATTAAGGATACGTGGGTATAGAGAGGTTGTCCCAGCTGTTCATTAAAGAGATTATAAGGCTGCATGGTACCCCCAAGAGTATTGTATCGGATCGTGACGGACGGTTCATGTCACATTTCTGGAAGGCAGTTCATCGTGCGATGGGTACGCAGTTGAACTTCAGTACAGCATTTCATCCTCAGACTAACGGTCAGTCTAGATGTCTATTCAAACTCTGGAGGATATTTTGAGGGCGTGTGCTCTCGATTGGAAGTACGATTGGGAAGCCCAACTACCTTTGGTGAAGTTCACCTACAATAATAGTTGGCATGCTTCTATTAAGATGGCACCTTATGAGGCATTGTATGGCTGTCGTTGTAGGTCCCATTTATGTTGGGATGACTTGTCTGAATCCTTTGGTATGGAGCCTGATTTGTTGTTAGCAGCTCGTGAGAAGATTGCCCTGATTAAGAGTTGTATATTAATGGCTCAAAGCCGACATAAATCGTATACAGATAACCGTCGACGATTGATCGCTGGAATTCGCGTAGTATGGTTTTCAAATCCGATCAATTTTAAAATTTGTAAAACCTCGAAGTATTTCCAAGGTATCGAACCCTAGGGAATTGATATGTCGAAAATAAAGGAAGTAACTCCACTCAAAATTTGACTGCTATTTAGGGATCCGAAAATTTGGTTTGTTTCTAATTATCTAACTTTAAAAATCGAAAAAATAAAAATTAACTAAAAGATGAATTATCTAAATCAAGCAAATAAAGCAAATTAGCAAGATAAAATCACAAGTTGAAAGCTAATTGATCCTAGGGTAGTATTGTCTAATTGAGTTCACACAATCCATTCACTTGATTCCTTTTCCCCAAATTTTAATTCAATCCTAGAAATAATCACTCAGCCGATCTAGAATTCCGATCAAGGCAACCTAGAAAGATAGTTAATTTAAACACTTTTCCCCGCCAGGGCTCAAAGAATTTAAATCACTTAAATAGCGCCAACTTATTTATCTATGATTTATCTTACTCCACTTAGGTCTTAAGATCAAATCATATTGTGCATCAAGTATTTCCACTAATCAATTACTCCTTCCGGACAAAAATAATTAGCTAACATGCATTGATTAAGGGCCCTTTAATCTAGCATGAGATTTAACACATCTTGATCACAAGCCTAGGATGAAAGGTAAAAAGGTAATCAAAGGAACATCATGTGAACATCAATAAAAATTACTAACCCTAGAATCAATCAATGGATTTAGCCAGACATAATTGAAATTAAACAAGAAATAGATGGAGAATGCATATTATTAATATGAAAAGAGAGATTACAACCCGTCCAGATGAACTCTGAGTCTTCAATCTCCGAAAAATAATAATAATTGCTGCTCTCCAGAAAGTTCTTGTCTCCAAGGAATTAAAATTGCAAAAGAAAAAAATAAAAGTATGCTAAAGATGATAAAGGATGATAAAAGCTGTTCAAAGATGGTAGAAGATTCTGAAAGATAGGTCTAGGAGGAGGTCTATATAGCCTATGGGAGTTAAAATCCCGATTGGAACTAATCTAGGAAACAAAATCTATCCTAAAGAGTCACAATCCGTCAAAACACGAGATCCCGCGGAGCAGCCTATCGGACGCACCTATCGGCCGATAGGCTGGCCCGATAGTTGGTTCGTCGGTCGACTTCACTTGATAGGGATTGGACACCTTTCGGACGCACCTATCGGCCGATAGGCTGGCCCGATAGGTGGTCTGACTTTTGCAAAAATCCGTTTCTTCCGTCCGTTTGACTCGACTCTCGGTCCTTTGTCTTGTTTTGGGTCCTTTTGGCTCTAAAAACCTGCAAACACACTAAAACCAACCCAAACGCGTAATACGGCTCGACTAATCATAAATAAGCCAAATACGAGCACATTAATCACGAAACGAGATAAAAACCTAGTATAAAATCCTAGAAAAATGTGGTAAAATTACCACTTATCAAACCCCCCCAAACTTGAGCATTGTTCGTCCCGAACAACAAAAAGAAAAGAAAAAGAATATCGTGAATCATCGTGCAACTCATAGTGTTCAACCTAATCAATACTATCCTGTAATTCTCTCTAAATAATCCGAGTGTCGTAACAGCGAGCTGCACTCAGAATAATGATTCCGCAAAGTAGTCAAGTTCAGTCCTAATCATTCGTTCATGAAGAAAATCCAGCTCAAAGATTAACAAAACATGAATCAAATCGACCGTCAATATGAAAGGCTAAAATAAACAAGCTAGTTCGTCCCGTTACACAGTCTAATGGCACAATTTTCATGAGTTTCATAACAATTAAACCTCGGACAGTATTTCCTTATATATATGCTCAAAAATTTGATTCGAGTTGACCACTAGGTTAGGATCTCGGGATGTTTCATCGGGATAATCCTAGGGTGGAACTTCCATTCTCATGTATTAGGAAACCGTTTGATGTAAAAGACACTCATGGGGCACATGGATGCTCATAGTTACTAAGTTCCCGTCTACAGCGGAGAAACAACTCGAATATATAATTTCCGCATGTCCGAATCAAGGTTGCCGTTTTACGCGAGAGTAAACAGCGGGTCACGCGAATACCCCCGGTTACTAGGTTCCCTATCATTGGCACATGTGAAATATCTAAATCACTAGTCTAATCAGGGTCGTCGTTTTACGCGAGGGTAAACAACGGGTCACGCGAATGCCCCCGGTTACTAGACTTCCCTTCATAGAACAATATTATCTCGACTTTTGGGAAAAACTGGCCGACTCTAAACTCAATCTAAGTGCCAACACGACTAAAGAAACAGTACGACTCACTATCCGGAAGATGTAACCAAACGTATTGACGGTGATTTTAAAACAAGTATGTATCGTCTCTTATCTGCCAAGACCTCTACAATCACGAAAAATTTTGGACCTAAATGAATACTAAGCAGAACAGAAATAACTGACTACAACTTGACTAAAACTCGACCGTTTCTTCAGAGAGAAAAACAGTGTCGTAACATCGGTATCACACAAATAGAAGCACGAAAAATTCACGAATAAAGAAAAACTAAGACAAGCAAGGCTATCTAAAAAAAATAAAAATTTTACGCAAAGTAGACCAAAATCTAAAAAAAAACTATTTACCCAAGCAAGGCATCTAAGCAAACAACGAAAAGCAAATAAAAGCAAACACGAAAGCAAAAAACTACTACGACCTAAAAAATAGAAACTAGCAAACACACCAAACGAAAATGAAGTATAAAAATCTAAAAACTAAGCAACAAAAACCAAATCCACGCAACACCAATATGAGAAGCACAAATAAAAACAACGGGCACCAACACAAGCAAATAATGATACAAGGCATACAAGGTACTCACATGTAAAGAAATTAACAAAGCCGCACTTCTCCCCCCCCCCCCCCCAAACTTATTTCGCATCACAAAGGAGGAATAAGTTTGAAAAGAGAAAGGAGTGGCTTTGTTAACGGAGTACCTGATCACTATGGCCGAAATGGCGGGTTTGTCGGCGAGCTCGGATCATAGCGGGCATGTGAATCGGGGAAAGGAGCAAAGTGGTATATCTCGTGTACCATTCGGTTGTAGTGGTCCTCCTGGGCCCACCTATCTTCCTGCCTCTTCCTCTCTTGCTCCCTCCAAGCAATCTCCTCTTGTCGCCACACTCTGTCCTCTTCGGCTCGTTTCTCCACGAGCTCGTACAACTGATTGACCCGAGTGGCAACAGCACCCACCCGAGTCTCAACCTCGCCCAGCCGAGTTCCCAAAGAACCAAACTCGGTTGTCAAAGAACGCATACTCGCCAAATGATAATTGTCTTGCGCCTGCATACTCTCTTCGTGCATCTCTCTCTCTCTCAAAAAATCTCGACTCAAAAGCCTCAAAATCCGGAGCTCTAATCTGAAAACTACTACCTCCACCGGTGGGAATCTCGTCACGGCTACCCCCCTCGGGTATATCATCCAGCTCCTCCTCGGCTCCCTCCAAGAATGGCTCATCAATGGTCACCTCCCGGCGTTGCCTCTTACGAGACGCATCCAACGGTCGGATAAGTGCCAAATGAGCCTCGGAGCTCATACTCCACCTCGCATATACATCGGACGCATCGCCCATCACAGAGGTCAAGGTCGGAGAGGGGAGTCGGAAGAGGGACACGGTTTTGTTCCGACCGTGCAATTTCCAGTCGAACCCCTCGGTGAAGGCAAGCATCTCTTGCCTCTGCAGTGTCAGTTTATCCAAATAGATGTCTCGGGACACCGGCTCTCCTCTAATGCGCACCCCGAGATGCTCCGCGATAGGGGTCACGAACGCCCCAATCCCAATCCTCTGCTTCCCGGTCAGCCGAGCTTGTTTCTCCATGTGCTCAATCAGAAAACATCCAGCGTGCTTCCGCGTACCGTTCAAGGCCGACCGTAAAAGGTGAAGATCAGTGGACAAGCACATCCCCGAGTCGGTACGGCTCAAAATTGTCGAGGTGAACAGACGGTGGACATAACGGAGAACTGGGTTCCTGATCGAGGAGGCCTTGGCATACGTCGGATTATAAATGAGAAGCGTATCCTCCCTGGGGTAAATCATCTTGGACCACAGCTCTATGTTTTCTTTGGCATGATCGCCCTGCTGGAATGACCCGTCCTCGGCCCCGTTGATAATGGCGTTAACTTCGTCGGCCGAGAGCTCCCTTTCTGTGTTGTCGAGGTTGAAGCGAATAGATGCCGGAGTCCCGTGCTCCCTAAAAACCTCAAGCGTGGACAGAAACTCCACGGTGAGCACGTGGTAAGCGAGATAGTTTGCCCGAAAAATGTGCTCAAACCCGCACTGTCTCGCCAGTAACATAATATCATCGTATATCCCCATACCCCGAGTCGTCTCCTCATGCAAAAATCGGCAATGTTTGTGTGGCATTCCGATAAGGTGCGACCACCTTCTTTTAGACTCAGATCCAGTCAATCTTAGCTTGAACTTCTTCGGGTCGAGCGCAGCCGGGATCAGAATAGCCGGCACTACCTTCGTCGGAGCCCTTTCCTTCTCTGTGGTTGCCTTAGACGTTCCGGCCTTACACGGCTTCGACTTCTTGCTTTGCTTTCCAGCCATTTCAAAGTTCCTACAAAACAACCATCCAATCAATATCCAATAAGCAACTCATAATGCAAACATTCAACAAGCGTCGACATAATCCAATAATCCCACAATATCAACTAAGAGCCCTATAATGTCCAATAAACATCAAAATCATAGACCCGACAGCCATATACTACGATCAACAAATCACACAACCTCCCCCAAACTTCGACTCCCCCATTTCATATTCAAAGGATCAAAATCACAACCCACAATAACAAAACTACACACTACGATCATATTAGGACAAATTCTCTCCAATCCAATCTAATTCATCAACAATTCAACTCATATCAATCCCAATTAACAATTCAATTCAACAAATTTACCCAATTTCAACGAATTCAAAATTAGGGTTCTTCCAATTTGGGGTTTTTTTTTTCAAAATTCGTTCAATTTCATCAATTAATCCCCCAATTCGAAGTACCCATGAACAATAAAGCATAGATAACATGTTTCCATCAAGATTCTATCAACAATCGGGCATAAAATTCAAAGAACATCAAAGTCTAACAAAAGCCCCCAAAAAGAGGATCCCCAATTCGAAATTCAACAAAACTCCAAAAAGAATCCGTCAAAGTGCTTCAAAACATGTATAGAATTGAAAAAAAAGAGGATTAAGTGTCGAAATTGAGTACCTTGATCGAGTTTTGAAGGAAAAACAGATGCGAAAATCGCCCTTGTGTTCTTATCGTCCGATAGGTGAGTGTGTGTGAAAAACGGGTGGGAGAAGTGTATAAAAGGGGTTATTACTCAACCGGGTCGAAGCGGACACTGGGCCGGGTATGTCCTATCGGGCTGGCCTATCGGCCGATAGGCTAGGCCGATAGGACAGACCGAAAGTTACGTACCTCATATCGGGTCATGATATCGGTCGATAGGGTCTGCCTATCGACCACTGCTTGCAACATTTAATTTTTTTTAATTTTCCTCAGCCTATCGGTCGGGCCTATCGGCCGATAGGCTGACCGATAGGCTCGTCTGTCTCAAAAAAATTTTTCAACTTTTTCTATTTCGCATAATTTGTCCCGTTTTTGCTTGGATATGGCGATTAAAGACCTGCAAGTATCCAAAACTCGGCGTGCATGGAATAGAACTTAACAAAACTAACAAAGCTACTACGAAACTAGAAACTACAAAAATCACGCAACCGAACAATCGAAAACAAACGAATAAAACGAACTAATATACATACGTTGGGTTATCTCCCAACAAGTGCTACGTTTAACGTCTTTAGCTAGACGATACCTCATTCATTCCGGGTCTTCAGCGACAACTCCCCCTTGAACGGGTTTGTTGACATCAAGATATAGCATACGTCCCTCTCATTAGATCGAAACTCGTTCGCCTCCAACATTCGAACATACTTTGGCAAATCCTCGTAAATTTCTTCAACATCGGAATGTGAGTAAATGGATTGTGAAATGCAATGCTCCAACAAGTCGGTCGGGGGCGGCATAATAGACTCAATTTCATAACATTCCTCGGGCGCATCCTCGGGCTTCTTCATCACGTCATAGATGGAAATTTTCAGATTTTGATCATTAACCCGGAAGGTAAGATCACCCTCTTGGACGTCGATAAGTGCTCTCCCCGTCGCTAGAAACGGTCTCCCAAAGATCAATGGTTGATTCTCATCCTCGGGCATATCAAGAACTACGAAATCGGCCGGGAAGACTAAGTGTTGGACTCTAACGAACACATCCTCCACAAGTCCCCTCGGATAAGAGATCGACCGGTCCGCCATGAGTAGAGAAATGGTAGTCGGCTTCATCTCCCCAATCTTCAACCTCTTAAAGATGGATAGAGGCATAAGATTGATGCTTGCCCCGAGATCACATAACACATTACTGAACGTTTGGTCGCCAATCATGCATGTCAAAGTAAAATGTCCCGAATCCTTCTGCTTGAGCGGGAGCTTGTTTTGAATGATAGCGCTACACTCCTCTGTCAAATTTATTGTTTCAAACTTCGCCAACTTCCTCTTGCTTGCCACAGCGTCTTTCAGGAATTTAACGTACCCCGGCATGTCTCTCAAAGCGTCTAGAAGTGGAATGTTGATATTCACCTTTTGAAACATGTCGATAAACCGTTGAAGCTTTTCATTATATCTCGACTTGGCCAATCGCTGTGGAAATGGAGCTTTTACCTCAAAATCCTTCACATTCGAACCTAAAGGAGCCTTTCGACCGATAGGGGGGTCGATCGGCTCAATTTCTGGTATTCTGTCTGGGTATCGGGTGGGCCTATCGGCCGATAGTCTTGGCCGATGGGCCTGCTGCGTTTCATCTTCCTTCTCGTTCTCGGCTCCCGTTTCTAGTACATCCTCATTTCCAGATTTCTCAACTTCAGCCCCATGATTACTGTACCTTGTCCCACTCCGAAGCTCGATTGCGTTGCATTGTTGCGTCTTCGGGTTGGTCTCGGTACTGCTCGGAAAATGGCCCGGCTTATGAATTCCGGCTTGGGCGTTCGCCAATTGACCCATTTGGGTCTCCACCATCGACATCTGCTTTGTCAAGGCTATCACTGAGTTTCCAATAGATGTCACACTATGCTCGAGAGCCCCGAACCTCTTGTCTGATTTATAAATAAAATCTTTTTGACTTGCCTCTAACCGTTCCAACATCTCTTCCATCGGTGTCTTAGCAATCGGCTCTTGAATAACCCCGTTTTTCACGTCAAATCCCGGTGGTGGCTAAAGAGCATTGTTCGGGTTGGCATAGGAGAAATTAGGGTGGTTTCGATTGTTCGGATAATAGTTCCCCCTATTTCCCCCTTGCCAGAAGTTTCCTCCTTGCACGTAATTTACATCCTTCTCAATTGCAATAGGCTCGTTTAGCTCTTCAAAAACTGCATTGACTCCCAAAGTCTTCTTTCTTAGCATCTCAAGCTCTTTTTGTTGTCTTTCAAATTTCGCCTTCAAATCACCGTAGGCGTCCTCGTCACCGGATGGGACCTTTCTTCTCGTTATCTTCCTATCGGTCACCTCCTCGTAATCATTGTTGACCGCTAGCTCGATGAGATTCTTGGCCTCTTCATAATCGTTAGCAAGAAATCCCCCTTTCGAGGAATAGTCCAACTCTCTTCTAGCCTTCCTCGTCAAACCCTCATAAAACCGAATGTAGATTTCCTCCTTGTCAATTCCATGCTGTGGGCATTTGCGAAGTAGCTTCTTAAATCGGATCCATGCCTCGTATAAGTATTCATCCTCATATTGCTCGAATTGCAAGATATCGTTGATTTGTTTTTGCACCTTCGAGGGAGGATAGAACTGTGCTAAGAACAACCGAGTCATCTCTCTCCAAGTACCAATTTCCTTCCGATCTAGGCTCTTGTACCAATCTAGTGCATCGTCTTCTAAGGAGAACCGGAATAGGCGGAGCTTAATGACATCCGGAGGCACTCCGTTTTGCTTGATGGTGGCACATATGTCCAAAAACGACTCAAGATGAGCGTTTGGATCTTCATTAACTCCTCCTCCGTATGTTTGAGACTTCACCGTGTTAGGCGTATTTTTATACGCTTATTCATCATTATTTTGTAGTGTTTTGGTGAGTGAAATCATCTAAATGAGCTTTTAATGCCTTAATTTTGTATGATTGACAGGAAATGGAAGTCCGGAAGCTAAAACGAGGCAAAACGGGCGAAGACGGCAAAACTGGACTCTGAGCCGCGGCACAAGGAATCTGAGCCGCGGCAAAGGAAGACACCATCCGAAGGGCACAGTAAGCTGTACTCTGTGCCGCGGCACAGCCCATGTGAGCCGCGGCACAGAAGAATTTAATTACGCCTGTATTCAACTTTTGGCGATGTGCCGCGGCACAAGTCTAGTGAGCCGCGGCACACTTAGCGGGTTTTATACGTCTGCGCGGATTTTGGGCCGTTTGAAGCCGTTCGACCAACTAATACGGACGCGATTTATGGAAGTGCTGAGCTATAAATAGGGTTGAAGACCCTAATTTAATTATCTTGGAATCATTGAATCTAAACCTAAGAGAGCTTAAGCTTGGAGACAGAGAAGAGGAGGAAAGCAGAGGAATTCAAGGGCAGAAGGCGGAAGCTGAAGAACGGCGGAATCCGAGCTTCATCTGCGTTTGAATTTTATGCTTTCGTTTATTTATTCTGTATTTTCAGCTTTTAGTATGTCAGGCTAAAGCCCTAATCTAGGGTTTTGATGAAACCTTTGTTTTGACGAATTGATTAAGATTATCCAATTTATTACCTTTTTATTGAGTTTTCCCAATTATGTTTAATGCTTGCAATTATCTGGCCAATAGTTGTATTGATTTAATCATTCACTTCGAATCGGGAGAGGAGATTTGGTGAGGAACTATTGGTGAGGACCGTTTTATTCTGTGAGATAGGAATATACTCATAGGAACTACGTGGCCTTTAGGAGATTTCATGCTTTTTGCCTCTCGACGAGATAATTCACCTAGGGATAGAGTGCGTTAGTCGCCGTTAGATAAATCTATTGACCTCGGGAGAGGCGGTAGAATATATTAGCAATCTCCGCCTTCAGTAAATTGGGAAAAATTATTTATTACGGATAATCGAAAGTAAATTCGGATAAACTAAGGTGGATTCGTAACCCTAGACGTATTCATCATTTGATTTCCTTAATCCAAGATATTGTTTTCTACTGCTTAGTATTTTATTAATTCTTTTAGTTATTAATCCAAAAACCCAACTTCGATTGTTCAAATAAAATTGGAATACGAAAACGTCGGTAGTTAGAGATTCAATCCTCGTGGGAACGATACTCTACTTATCACTTTATTACTTGTAAACGATGACGTGCACTTGCGTGTAGGAAATATCGCAACAAGTTTTTGGCGCCGTTGCCGGGGATTGAAATTTCTCTAATATCGATTTAAGTATTTCCAGTCTTAATTTGAACGTTTTATTTTTATTTTTGTTTATTTAATTTCGTTTATTTGTTTTTCCTTTTCAGGACCTTTCGTGTAGTGCATGAGAAGACTCGGTAACGAAGGCCTACTACCTTTGGACACCGAGCTCGAGCGCACGCTAAGAAGAAACAAAAAGGAGAAAAGAGAGTTGCAGACGACGGTCAACATGGCCAAGAATATTGAAATCCAAGGAGGAGACAACCAAGTGCGGCAAGTTCAACCGGAACTAGCTCTTCGGGATTATGCTATGCCGCAAGTCAACGCAAATTTTTCGGGAATTCGGCGTCCCACCATCCAAGCTAATAACTTTGAGATCAAGCCCGCCATTATTCAGATGGTGCAGGCGAGCCCATTCTGTGGATTGCCGAAGGACGACCCGAATGCCCACATTGCGTCTTTCCTTGAGATATGCGACACTTTCAAAACTAATGGTGTCACCGACGACGCCATCCGATTGAGGCTTTTCCCTTTCTCTTTGAGGGATAAAGCAAAGTTTTGCTTAAATTCCCTACCGCCGGGGTCGATTACAACGTGGGAGAGGTTAGCGCAAGCCTTCCTTGCAAAATTTTTCCCACCCGCTAAGACGGCGCGGTTGAGAAACGAGATAACCACTTTTGCCCAGTTCGATATGGAATCGCTCCACGAGGCTTGGGAGCGATATAAAGAATTACTACGAAGATGCCCTCATCACGGTATTCCTGATTGGCTCACCGCATACGTTTATGGTGGTTTGAGTGCTTCTACACGCACTTTAGTGGATGCAGCCTCCGGTGGGACATTCATGGCAAAATCTATGGCCGAGGCACACGTGCTTTTGGAAGATATGGCCGAAAACGCATACCAATGGCCATCAGAAAGATTGACACCGAAAAGAGTAATGGAAGTTTCAAGCAATGATCCGATCTCCACCTTGTCAGCTCAAGTCGCCGCTTTGACACAACAGCTCCAGACATTTTCGCACGCACCAGCCCCCGTTACCATCGAAACATGCAATTGGTGTAACGGATCACACCCGAGCGCGGAATGTCAATGTGGAAATCCGTTCGAGCAAAATCAGATGGAGCAAGCTCAATTCGTAGCCAATGGAAATCGACAAAGCCATTTTTACCCCAGCACTTATACTCAAGGGTGGAGGAATCAACAAAATTTTCCATGGAGAAATGGGCAAGCTATGAAGGCTCCACAACCTCACTTCGCGCAACCCCCACAGCAGCCCCTCAATCACCAAAGGTTTCTTTGGAGGATGCTCTTGCTCAATTGGCGGCTAACACAAGCCAATTCATGACCCGCACCGAGACGACTCTCCAAAATCATTCGACCTCCATAAGATATCTATAAACACAAATGGGGAACATTGCTAATTTATTGTCTTCTAGGTCCCTTGGTGCAGCCCCAAAGGTACCAAGTGAAATCCAAGGAAAATGTGTGCGATCGAATTACGGCGGAAAGGAGTTGAAAGGGCAGCCTATTAGTGACAAAGAGCAGCCGATCGAGCAGAACGAGAAGGAAAAGGATGAGACGCCTAAGCCAAAGGAATTATCGACTACTCAGCCCACTCCTCAAATTCCATTTCCACAGCGTTTTCAAAAGCAAAAACTGGACAAGCAGTTTTCAAAATTCCTCGACGTCTTCAAGAAATTGCACATAAACATTCCGTTCGCCGACGCATTGGAACAGATGCCGAGTTACGTCAAGTTCATGAAGGAGATCTTGTCCAATAAACGAAAGCTCGAGGAATATGAGACGGTCGCTTTAACGGAAGAGTGCAGCGCTATTTTGCAAAAGAAACTCCCACCTAAATTGAGAGATCCGGGAAGTTTCACCATTCCTTGCATCATCGGTAATTCATCTTTTGAAAGAGCCCTATGCGATCTCGGGGCCAGTATAAATCTTATGCCCCTTTCGATTTTTAAAAAGCTGGAGATTGGGAAGCCAAGCCGACGGCGTCTCTCTACAATTGGCCGATAGATCCATCAAATATCCGAGGGGTGTGATAGAGGACGTTTTAGTCAAAGTGGATAAGTTCATCTTTCCGCCGATTTCATCGTACTTGATATGGAAGAAGACCATGATATCCCAATTATTTTGGGAAGACCATTTTGGCAACAGGCCGAACGTTGATTGATGTGGAAAAAGGAAAGCTGACTTTGCGCGTTCAAGAGGAGCAAGTAACCTTCAATATTTTTCGATCCGTAAAATATCCAAGTGACGCTGAAAATTGTTTCCAAGTTGACGTCATTGACTCATGCGTGAGTAAAACTTTTCGAGAAAACTATCCACCCGATCCATTGGAATCCGTTTTGATTGGGGCTGTTTCCGAACCAAATGGAGAGCATGCCGCCTACGTACGACACATGGATGCTTCCCCGCCAATCTTTATTCGTAAACCATTCGAGGAGCTAGGAAGTTCACTAACTCGACCGACCCCATCGATTGAAAAACCTCCAAAATTGGAACTCAAAAAGCTGCCACCTCATTTGAAGTATGCATTCCTGGGGCCCGACGACTCCCTTCCAGTTATTCTTTCGGCCACATTAGCAGGAGATCAAGAGGCAAAATTATTAAGAGTTTTGAGGGAGTACAAATCTGCTCTTGGATGGTCTATTGCGGATATCAAGGGGATCAGCCCATCGATTTGCATGCACAAGATTTTGATGGAGGAAGACTACAAACCATCCGTGGAGCATCAACGCCTACGAATCCTAACATGAAGGAGGTGGTAAAAGTCGAGGTTTTAAAACTCCTCGACGCAGGTATGATCTTTCCAATTTCTGATAGTAAGTGGGTAAGTCCGGTTCAAGTTGTGTCGAAAAAGGGTGGGATAACAGTTGTTCAAAACGATAATAATGAATTAATTCCCACCAGGATTGTTACGGGGTGGCGTATGTGCATAGATTATAGGAAACTAAATAAGGCCACTAGAAAAGATCATTTTCCCTTGCCTTTTATTGATCAGATGTTAGATAGATTAGCCGGACACGATTTCTATTGCTTTCTCGATGGCTATTCGGGTATAATCGATTTACATCGCCCCGAAGACCAAGAGAAAACGACGTTTACATGTCCTTACGGCATTTTCGCTTATAGGCGCATGCCGTTTGATTGTGTAATGCGCCGCGACTTTTCAACGGTGTATGATGGCTCTTTTTCCGACATGGTAGAGCAAAGGTATTGAGATTTTCATGGATGATTTTTCTGTTTTGGAGATTCTTTTGACATTTGTTTGGAAAATTTGCGGAAGGTCTTGCGAAGATGTGAAGAGACCAATTTAGTCTTGAATTGGGAGAAGTGTCATTTTATGGTGCAGAGGGCATTGTGCTTGGCCATCGAATATCCTCACATGGAATTGAAGTCGACCGAGCGAAAATTGAGACAATTGAGAAGATGCCTCCACCCACTTCGGTCAAGGGGATTAGGAGTTTTCTAGGACACGCCGGTTTCTATCGCCGATTTATTAAGGATTTTTCAAAGATCACGGCCATTGTGCAACTTACTCATGAAAGATGTCCCATTTACTTTCGACGAGTCTTGTAAAGAAAGTTTTGAGTTGCTGAAGAAAGCTCTAAGCACGGCACCGGTGATAGTCGCTCCGGATTGGGACCTTCCATTCGAACTAATGTGCGATGCTAGCGATTTTGCCATTGGGGCTGTTTTGGGGCAGAGACGAGGGAAGGTGTTTCATGTCATATACTATGCGAGCCGAACGGTCGATGACGCCCAACGAAATTATGCCACAACGGAGAAGGAATTGTTGGCGGCGATATTTGCATTTGATAAATTTCGGGCTTATCTACTAGGAACAAAGGTGATAGTGTGGACCGATCATTCGGCGATAAAGTACCTTTTGGAGAAGAAGGATGCCAAACCAAGGTTGATTCGGTAGGTGCTACTCCTTCAAGAATTCAACTTGGAGATTCGGGACAAGAAAGGGACAGAAAATGTTATAGCCGATCATCTTTCACGGTTAGAGAGTTCCCTCGAGAAGGAAGAAAGTCAGCCACAGATTATAGAAACCTTCCCCGACGAGCAGCTCTACAAGTTGGATTCAACACATGCGCCTTGGTATGCTGATCTAGTGAACTACTTAGCCAGTAAAACAATTCCGAACGATCTCTCACGTCATCAAAAGAAGAAGCTAATCTCGGACGCTAAGTACTATTTGTGGGACGATCCTTTTCTTTTTAAGCGATGCCCCGATCAAATTATCCGTAGATGCATTCCAGATGAGGAAATCCACGGTGTCGAACCATTGCCATGCATCGCCCTACGGTGGACACTTTAGTGGAAATAGAACAGCAATGAAGGTCTTACGGTCGGGATTTTATTGGCAGTCCTTATTATTAGATGCTGAATACTTTGTGTCTACATGTGATCGGTGTCAACGGACAGAAACATCTCAAGACGACACGAAATGCCGCTGAACACCATACTTGAAGTCGAATTATTTGATGTATGGGGATCGACTTCATGGGTCCATTTCCCCATCAAACAAGAATCTCTACATTTTGGTGGCCGTGGATTACGTCTCCAAATGGGTTGAAGCGGTGGCACTACCTACGAATGGGTCCAATGTCGTAATCAAGTTTATCAAACAACATATCTTCTCACGCTTTGGGACTCCACGTGCTATTATAAGTGATGGTGGGTCACACTTCGACAACAAATTTCTTGATGCGGTTTTGAGAAAATACGGAGTCACTCATCGTGTTGCCACAAAGATACCATCCGCAAACGAGTGGTCAAGTCGAGATATCAAATCGAGAGCTGAAGTGTATTATAGAAAATAAGGTCAGCTCGTCTAGAAAAGATTGGGCAGTAAAACTCGATGATTCACTTTGGGCGTCTGGATCGCGTATAAGACACCTATCGGAATGTCGCCCTACAGATTGGTCTATGGAAAAGGTTGCCATCTGCCCGTAGAGATGGAGCACCGTGCTTATTGGGCGATAAAGAAACTAAACTTTGATCTAAAATCCGCAGGGGAAAAGCGTTGTTTGCAGCTGAACGAGTTGGAAGAAATTCGCCACAACTCATACGAAAATGCAAAACTTTATAAGGAGCGGACAAAAATTTGGCATGATAAGCACATCACGCAGAGAGAATTTGTCCCGGGTCAAGAGGTGTTGCTATTCAACTCACGCTAAAGTTATTTCCTGAAATTGTGTTCACGATGGTCGGGACCGTTCACCGTAGTTCAAGTGTTTCCACATGGTGCAGTAGAAGTTCAAAGAGATGGTCGAAAATTCAAAGTTAATGGACAACGGTTGAAGGCATACTTGGGAAATCCAATAGACACGCAGAAAACGAGCATCACCTTATCCACCGCCGGATGAATGCGAGAGAAGTCTGGCTGAAGACTATAAACTTAGCGCTCCTCGGGAGGCAACCCGAGTATTAGTTGTAGATTCTTTGTTGTTTGCTTGCATTTTTAGAGTCTCTTTTTGTCTTCTTTCCTCTTTGATCCATCCTTTCCTCTCATCTTAATGAATTCGTGTAAAATGTCTGTGCAGGAATCAGCAAAAAGGGGATAAATTCAATAATAAGCCGCGGCACAGTCCAGGTGAGCCGCGGCACACACCAGCTGAGGAAAAATGGCCGATCAAACTGTACCCTGTGCCGCGGCATGATCTTACTAAGCGCGGCACACCAGGTCGCTGAGCCGCGGCACCCGATAACTGAGCCGCGGCACACTAAATGGTCAAGAAACACCCAGGGCGCCTGTACTTTGTGCCGCGGCACACTAAAACACTAAGCCGCGGCATACGAAATCTGAGCCGCGGCACCCGACGACATATCAAAACGTTCAAGTCCGACTGTACTTTGGGCCGCGGCTCACTTTTATTGTGCCGCGGTCCCCGTCGCACAATAAGAGCTGCCAGGTAAGGCTCTTTCAGTCGATCGGCCTGCATAGTATACTTCTTCCCTCCATTCCTTCCTTCCAGCACACAATGAGGTTAGTTGGGTCCATTCTATCAGTCTCCTTCTCAAATTCTCCAGGTAATTTTTGATTTCTAAATCATAGGTGATTATTGATGTGAAAAGATTTGGAGTTTTATATTGCTAGTTGTTCTTCATTGTTGTTTCTGAAATGGAGTTGGAGTATGGGGAATTTGTTATTGTGATGGAATTGATGTTTATGAACGAATTGTTGATGATGGTTTTTGTAATTCAGGGCTATAATCTGTGTTATTATTTTTGGGATTTGGAATTAACCATCAAAATTTTTGTTCTTCATTTTAACTTGTGCACACAAGGTGTTTGATAAATTGCAGCAATGGAAAATTGATCATTCAGCAGCACCACCCTCCTCACCGGACGATGCCGGCACCAGCTCCTGAGCAGACTGGAGGGGAGTACTTGACCTTTTACTTTTCTTGCATTTCATTTTTGTCCATTGAGGTCAATGTACGTCCTAAGTTTGGGGGAGGGATTTACATTCAGTCTACATTCATTGCTGTACTCTATTTTCTTGCTGTACATTATATTTTGTTGCACTTTTCTTTTCTTTGCGAAAATTTTTTTAGATAGCCTTGCTTGCCGTAGTTTTTTCTTTATTCGTGAATTTTCGTGCTTCTATTTTGTGTGATACTGATGTTACGACACTGTCTTTCTCTCTGAAGAAGCGGGCGAGTTTTAGTCGAGTTGTAGTCAGTTATTTCTGTTCTGCTTAGTATTCAATTAGGTCCGAAATTTTTCGTGATTGTAGAGGTCTTGGCAGACAAGAGACGATACATACTTGTTTTTAAATCCCCTTCAATACGTTTGGCTACATTTTCCGGATAGTGAGTCATATTGTTCCTTTAGTCGTGTTGGCACCTAGATGAAGTTTAGAGTTGGTCAGTTTTTCCCTAAAAGTCGAGATAATGTGTTCTATGAAGGGAAGTCTAGTAACCGGGGGTATTCGCGTGACCCGTTGTCTACTCTCGCGTAAAATGACGACCCCGAGAGGACTAGTAATTTAGATATTTCACATGTGCCAATGATAGGAAGTCTAGTAACCGGGGGTATTCGCGTGACTCGCTGTTTACTCTCGCGTAAAACGGCAACCTTGATTTGGACATGCGGAAATTATGTATTCGAGTTGTTTCTCCGCTGTAAACGGGAACTTAGTAACTAGAAGCATCCATGTGCCCCATGAGTGTCTTTTACGTCAAACGGTTTCCGAATACATGAGAATGGAAGTTCCACCCTAGGATTATCCCGATGAAACATCCCGAGATCCTAACCTAGTGGTCGACTCGAATCAAATTCTTGAGCATATTTATATAAGGGGATACTGTCCGAGGTTTATTTGTTATGAGACTCGTGAAAAATTGTGCCTTTAGACTGTGGAACGCGACGAACTAGCTTGTTTATGTTAGCCTTTCATATTGACGGTTGATTTGACTCATGTTTTGTTGATCTTTGAGCTGAGTTTTCTTCATGAACAAATGATTAGGACTGAACTTGATTACTTTGCGGAATCATTATTCTGAGTGCAGTTCGCTTTTATGACACTCGTATTATTTAGAGAGAATGGCAGGATAGTATTGATTAGGTTGAACACTATGAGTTGCACGATGATTCACGACATTCTTTTATTGACTTTAATTCTTTTTGGTTGAGCACAAGCAAAGGCTTAAGTTTGGGGGTATTTGTTAGGCGTATTTTTATACGCTTATTCATCATTATTTTGTAGTGTTTTGGTGAGTGAAATCATCTAAATGAGCTTTTAATGCCTTAATTTTGTATGATTGACAGGAAATGGAAGTCCGGAAGCTAAAACGAGGCAAAACGGGCGAAGACGGCAAAACTGGACTCTGAGCCGCGGCACAAGGAATCTGAGCCGCGGCAAAGGAAGACACCATCCGAAGGGCAGAGTAAGCTGTACTCTGTGCCGCGGCACAGCCCATGTGAGCCGCGGCACAGAAGAATTTAATTACGCCCAGGTATTCAACTTTTGGCGATGTGCCGCGGCACAAGTCTAGTGAGCCGCGGCACACTTCGCGGTTTTTTAATGTCTGCGCGGATTTTGGGCCGTTTGAAGCCGTTTCGACCAACTAATACGGACGCGATTTATGGAAGTGCTGAACTATAAATAGGGTTGAAGACCCTAATTTAATTATCTTGGAATCATTGAATCTAAACCTAAGAGAGCTTAAGCTTGGAGACAGAGAAGAGGAGGAAAGCAGAGGAATTCAAGGGCGTATAGGAAGTCAAGAACGGAGGAATCCGAGCTTCATCTCGCGTTTGAATTTTATGCTTTCGTTTATTTATTACGTATTTTCAGCTTTTAGTATGTCGTGCTAAAGCCCTAATCTAGGGTTTTGATGAAACCTTTGTTTTGACGAATTGATAAAGATTATCCAAGTTATTACCTTTTTATTGAGTTTTCCCAATTATGTTTAATGCTTGCAATTATCTGGCCAATAGTTGTATTGATTTAATCATTCACTTCGAATCGGGAGAGGAGATTTGGTGAGGAACTATTGGTGAGGACCGTTTTATTCTGTGAGATAGGAATATACTCATAAGAACTACGTGGCCTTTAGGAGATTTCATGCTTTTTGCCTCTCGACGAGATAATTCACCTAGGGATAGAGTGCGTTAGTCGCCGTTAGATAAATCTATTGACCTCGGGAGAGGCGGTAGAATATATTAGCAATCTCCGCCTTCAGTAAATTGGGAAAAATTATTTATTACGGATAATCGAAAGTAAATTCGGATAAACTAAGGTGGATTCAGAACCCTAGACGTATTCATCATTTGATTTCCTTAATCCAAGATATTGTTTTCTACTGCTTAGTATTTTATTAATTCTTTTAGTTATTAATCCAAAAAACCCAACTTCGATTGTTCAAATAAAATTGGAATACGAAAACGTCGGTAGTTAGAGATTCAATCCTCGTGGGAACGATACTCTACTTATCACTTTATTACTTGTAAACGATGACGTGCACTTGCGTGTAGGAAATATCGCAACACACCGTAGCGATGAGGGACGGCTTAAGCTCGAATTTGTTGGCATCAATCTTTCCCCAACCTCCTTCATGATAATCGTCCAGCTTAGGTCGAAAGCGGGCATTCAAAGGGATCTTCTCGAGACGAGCGAGTTCTCGTGGTGGGTCAACAATGTCGGCCATGGTATCAACGATAGGTATAGAAATAGTCTCGGTTCTCGCTTCTTGCTTCTTCCTCCTCAAAGACTTCTCGATTTCCGGATCCAAAGAAAATAAGTCCTTTCCTTGGGATCTTGTGATCATGCACCGCCTACAAGGAAGAGAAAACAAGATGTGAGGAAACGAGATCGAATATTAATAATAATAGTATACAACCTAAAGTAACAATCTCTTATTTTTCGAATTATCCCTTTAAGTTTTCTATCAATTCCCCGGCAACGGCGCCAAAAATTGATCGCTGGAATTCGCGTAGTATGGTTTTCAAATCCGATCAATTTTAAAATTTCTAAAACCTCGAACAATTTCCAAGTTATCGAACCCAAGGGAATTGATATGTCGAAAATAAAGGAAGTAACTCTACTCAAAATTTGACTGCTATTTAGGGATCCGAAAATTTGGTTTGTTTCTAATTATCTAACTTTAAAAATTGAAAAAATAAAAATTAACTAAAAGATGAATTATCTAAATCAAGCAAATAAAGCAAATTAGCAAGATAAAATCACAAGTTGAAAGCTAATTGATCCTAGGGTAGTATTGTCTAATTGAGTTCACACAATCCATTCACTTGATTCCTTTTCCCCAAATTTTAATTCAATCCTAGAAATAATCACTCAGCCGATCTAGAATTCCGATCAAGGCAACCTAGAAAGATAGTTAATTTAAACCCTTTTCGCCTGTGGCTCAAAGAATTTAAATCACTTAAAAAGCGCCAACTTATTTATCTATGATTTATCTTACTCCACTTAGGTCTTAAGATCAAATCATATTGTGCATCAAGTATTTCCACTAATCAATTACTCCTTCCGGACAAAATTAATTAGCTAACATGCATCGATTAAGGGCCCTTTAATCTAGCATGAGATTTAACACATCTTGATCACAAGCCTAGGATGAAAGGTAAAAAGGTAATCAAAGGAACATCATGTGAACATCAATTAAAATTACTAACCCTAGAATCAATCAATGGATTTAGCCAGACATAATTGAAATTAAACAAGAAATAGATGGAGAATGCATATTATTAATATGAAAAGAGAGATTACAACCCGTCCAGATGAACTCTGAGTCTTCAATCTCCGAAAAACAATAATAATTGCTGCTCTCCAAAAAGTTCTTGTCTCCAAGGAATTAAAATTGCAAAAGAAAAAAATAAAAGTATGCTAAAGATGATAAAGGATGATAAAAGCTGTTCAAAGATGGTAGAAGATTCTGAAAGATAGGTCTAGGAGGAGGTCTATATAGCCTATGGGAGTTAAAATCCCGATTGGAACTAATCTAG
This sequence comes from Orobanche coerulescens, assembly GCA_033398695.1. Lineage (NCBI taxonomy): Eukaryota > Viridiplantae > Streptophyta > Magnoliopsida > Lamiales > Orobanchaceae > Orobanche > Orobanche coerulescens. The sequence goes on along the minus strand of CM065815.1, from coordinate 109,446,382 downwards.
GAAACAAAATCTATCCAAAAGAGTCACAATCCGTCAAAACATGAGATCCCGCGGAGCAGCCTATCGGACGCACCTATCGGCCGATAGGCTGGCCCGATAGTTGGTTCGTCGGTCGACTTCACTTGATAGGGCTTGGACACCTTTCGGACGCACCTATCGGCCGATAGGCTGGCCCGATAGGTGGTCTGACTTTTGCAAAAATCCGTTTCATCCGTCCGTTTGACTCGACTCTCGGTCCTTTGTCTCATTTTGAGTCCTTTTGGCTCTAAAAACCTGCAAACACACTAAAACCAACCCAAACGCGTAATACGGCTCGACTAATCATAAATAAGCCAAATACGAGCACATTAATCACGAAACGAGATAAAAACCTAGTATAAAATCCTAGAAAAATGTGGTAAAATTACCACTTATCAACGATCACTTGAGTTTGAGGTTGGTGATCATGTACTGGTAAAAGTGTCTCCTACTCGAGGTGTTTTTCGTTTTGGGAAGAGAGGCAAGCTGAGTCCGAGGTATATTGGACCGTTTGAAATTTTGGAGCGTGTAGGCAATCTAGCCTATCGTCTGGCATTACCACCAGCCTTGAGTCGGATTCACAATGTGTTTCATGTTTCCCAGTTGAGGAAGTATGTGGCTGATTCGAGCCATATTATTCAGTTCTAAGAGGTCAAGATAGCCGATGATCATTCATATGAAGAACGTCCTGTGCGGATACTCAAGAGAAGGATCAAACAGTTAAGGAACAAGATGATTCCCTTATTGAAGATTCAGTGGTCGAGACACGGAATCGAGGAGGCTACGTGGGAAACTGAGGACAGCATGCGTGAGAGATATCCCGAGTTGTTTACCCTTTAGTTTCGGGGACGAAACTCCTTTAAGGGGGGAGTATGTAATATCCGCCTGAATTCTCGTCTTTACTATTGTATTTTTCAGATGATTCGAGTATTGTCGTATCATATCCATATTTATTGTAATGAGTATATTGTTGAGATATACTAAGTCGAATTGTTTATCTTTGTCGTGCACTCTATAGTTGGTTGTTAGATATTGTTTGGAGAATTTCATTTTTTGACTATGTGTTTTGCTCTTAGCGTACGCTACGATTTTAGCTTTACGCATGCTATGTGTGTAACATTACGTACGTAACACTTCAATGTTAATGTACGTAATGTGTTGTATCAGACAGTATCTCGCCTTTCGGTGTGTAGGTCCATGCACGCCCGGGATTCTTGGTTCGATTGTGACAGCCAAGTAAACAGCCATTACGTACGTAATGGCTATGTGTTAGCGTACGTAATGTACGTGAGCTTTACGTATGTTATTTGGGCAACTTACGTAATGGTACATGTGTTTTGAGGCAGTAGCCTCTGGGGACTCGTTGCGTACGTAACCTCGGCAGGTTTACATACGCAATGCTCCTAATGTACGCCATGCTTTGGCCATAGAGTACGTAATGATAAATGCGGATTATAAAGGCATGACTTGCCTTTCATTTCTGCACGAACCGAACTCAGCCTCTCCCTCTGAAAATCGATCTCCTACCTTGCCAAATCAATTTTTGCCCCTCCCATCTTGTGTTGGAGCTCCGTCACTTAGATTGGAGCTTATTGATTGGAAGTTTGGAGTGTGTTTTTATAGTTGGATTGCATTCTTGTGGTTTTGGTGGTTGTTCTTCATTTCTTGAGGTATGTTGTATAATCCTGCTCTATATGTTCGTAGTAATGATGATATTGATATGGAATACTACACCTAGAGTGGAATTAATCAAGTAAAACATGATTGTGGTTAAGCTTTATAAACACTTATTGAAGAATATAGTGATTAAAGTTTAAAAATGAAGATGTTCTTGATGTTTTAATGATAATAATCATGTTTATTAGAGTCATACTCATCTTGCTTGATTTATTAACATCATTGGGGCGGTGATGATCATAAGTTTTGTTGTAGTTACATTCAAATCGATGAATTAATGACATAGGGTGTGTTAGAACACCATGTTAGGTATTAACCTACCTTGGGAAGAACTTGATGAATGTTGAAGATTAGGATGATGTTCTTATGGTTCAGAAAACCTAAAAGTTATAACTTCATTTCTGTTTTGGCTTAGCAAAGTCATTGGGAGATGATAACGGATATTGATGAACACAACTATACCTTTTAACATATTCAAAGTTAATCGGATGTGTTGATAACTTAAGAATGTGTTGATCATCATATTAATACGTTTATACTGTTCTTAGGAAGATTATAATAATTATTGGTGATAATGTTATTATAGAATTAATGGTCGAATTCATTTACAATGATCCTTGTGTAGTAGAAGACGTAAATGTGGGTGAACCTAAAGAACTTGGTAAAACCAGTTTTTAAAAATGAACTTGGTGTTAATTCGTAAATGAAACAATAGAATGTTCATTAGGATAGATGAACTATTCGGGTAAGGTTACGGATGTTGTTTCCTATGAATTAATATCATTATCGTATGAATGTGTTGTTGAATGAGTTACATTTCATTCAAGGTTGCTTGTTCGAGTGAGTATTATTAGTCGAGGATACTGTTCGTTTGTTCGTTCTAAGAAGGACTATTCGTCTATGGAATTGAGGCAAGTTATCTTGCTTAGTTACAATAATGATTGAATTCTTTTGAATATTATACGTTTCGTGTATACGTAATGCTCTATGATTCTGTGATTCATGACATGATGTCGTTCTTTATTGTCTTACTGTTTTGTGGTGGGATTGTATTCCCAAGTTAACCGCCTTTGATACCGTTGGTCTCGTTGAGCATTGTTGTCACTTTGGTGAGTTCTCTCGATTCTTGGATGAATGTGTAATTTGTTGAGTTTCATTGTCACGGTGCATCGTGACATCTCTGGAGTCATATCTGCGTGCCGATTGATTATGTGTAGGATTTTAGCCGGGTACATGAGGGTCATGCGTGGATGTTTCTGCATTGGATCGTGCACACGCGACGTACTTCGTGAGGCTAATTAGTTACATTGTCCCACACATATTCTGGATTCCGTATACGGGGTGGACATGTGCACGGACACATTTCCGGATCGGGTGTACTGTGACGTCCGTCTTGAGCCATGTTGATTGGTCGTTCATATTCCATGTACGATTGGATATGTCCGACAGTTTGGGACTGACTGTTCATACGCCCGAGGGTATGTTCGGTGGTAAGTTGTTTCTTTGAGAACTATATATATATATATATATATATATATATATGAATTGTATAATGTCATGAGAATTATTATAATGTATAGCTGATGACCCTGTGCTTTGGGCGGAATACTTGTGTTCAATTTCAGGGCGAGGCAAGGGCAAGGCACAGGAAGAGCATGATGACGGCGAAGGGTATTGAAGGATGCTAGTTCGGGGTCCCGAGTCTTTTGTTGGTCGGTTATGTCTAAACTGTGAAATTTCATGTTTTTTTTTAATTTATATAAATTCGGATGATTGTATTATTATTGTTTTGGGTATATTCTATCTACATATGGTTTATACCGGATTTGAATCCTGTGTACTGTTGTATAAGTCTATATATACAGTATAAGCTCCTACGCTGGGTTATGATTAATATTTTATGGTTCGGTACCACATTTATGGGATGTTTAAATTATGTTTTGATATCGCCTGGTGGGTCTCGGTGTGGGGTCCATGTCATGCCTCCAACATCGGGAAGGACGATGGCGCGACGCATCGGTCGATCAATCAATCAAGATGCAATAATAAATAGCGGAAGCAAAATAATGATTGGATAACATTTCAAACAACCATCTTAGCCCGAAGTACTAAGATTCGCTGTGACAAAGCTGATAATCGAAATTACACTGTTCATAAATTTGCAGCGGAAAAATACCAAACGAGTTAAGTACAAAGCATAGTTAACTATTACAAGTTGGGATAACAACAGAAATTCTAAGAACAGAAGTCCTAAATCTGAAGAGAATCTCCTATTCGGCCTCTTCCTCGAAGTCTTCTTCATCTTCTGCTGTTTGCTCATTCTCTAGTTTAAAAGGAAAAACGGTGGGGTGAGACAAAAGGTCTCAGTGAGTGGGTGATCGTGTGCGGGTGTGGCTCTTTCCTTTGAAAATTTTTAAGTGATGCATGGTTTTATCAATTATAAAAAAATAAGAACAATTACAATTATGTCGAAATTTTAGAAACAATAATCAGTGTATAGTTGTAATATTATAATCCTGTCCCCGTGGATGGATATCAAGTCAAGCAGTCAGTCAACCAGTCGATCAGTCAATTCAGTTTTGAATCCTGCCGATGTGGACTTTGGATTCTAGACTCTCCTTATTACTCCTAGCAAGATAGGTCGTCGCCCCAAGATTTGGACCGTCGCCCCAAGATGCTGAGCCTTCGCTCTCACACTTAGCGTGTGCTTCCTTATCTCTTATCTGGGCTCGGTATGTCCTTAGCGGTGGGTCAATACCCGGATCACACCATAATCGCGATTATACCCCAAGTCTACGACCCAGGTCCCTCGGAACACTCCGTTCCTCGGTTATGGGAATAGGAAACAACGGTAGCCTTGTTCATGAACCGCAGCCACGCCGCTCGATCCAAGACTCGGTCTAACCATCCCTGACACGATTTGTGACTCTAGAGGTGGCTCCTACAGCTCAAGAGGTGGCCCCCGGATTGTAGGTCGGCAATCTGTTTCATATGGACTCAAGAGGTGGCCCCCGTCCGTCGATGTGGCACTTTGTTCCGATAGAGTTAGAGGCGGACCCGTCCATGGCACTTTGTTTGTATAGCACTTAGTTCCCGGACAGTCAGATTTATCAATTTGACGCGTTTCACAAGTATCACGTAAACGTTCGGTCAGTGAGGTTAATAGCGTCTTTGATTAAGTATGGAATATGGTTAATTTTATTTGTGGCCCGGTAATGCGGAATAGGACTTGTATATAAACTCGAAAATATTCTTAATAATTTATTAACGGTCTGATGAGTTCAGATCAGATATTTAACTGGGTAGGTTCGACGAAACGAAACGAGAGTTTCGTAAATAGTTTGAAAGGGCGTTTTTGCCCTTAGGTTCAAACCTAAGCGTTGGAGTATGAAACGAAATCAGATGGTTATGAAATTTTATGAGGAAGCCAAAAATAATTCCTCGACTCCAGATTTAAGGAAAATTCAGAAATTTGTAATTTCGGGACTGAAATTTCCAGAAATTACGATATTGCCCCAAAACTCAAGGAAATCGTTCCGAGGCATATAGAGCTATGAATTTAGCTCGGAATTTAACGAAATTTTACGAGATGACTCTTGATGAACCTGGAATTACAGATTTGTGAAAATTCCAGAAAATTTCGGACCTGGTACAGAAGTTTGGAATTTTTGCGTTTTGGCCCCGAAATTATTTGAAAATTACAATTTGGACTATTAAGTTTAGATATCGAACTCCGAATCACTTGAAACTTTATGGAAAACCTATGCATGGTATAATATGTACTGTCCAAGGTCCAGAATGTTTTATTTTTGAAATTTTCAGTTTAGTCCTCAAACTTTAAGAAATTACAATTTATGCCCAAAAGCTCCGTTTACTCGTTTCAAGTCCCGTTTTGGCCGTAAATAAATTATCCATATATCATAGCATAATCATATAAAACAAGATTTTAGATTTTGGTAGGGTTTCAACAACACATAGAAGAAAACATATAACTTTCAAGTTATCACAAAATCGGCACCCGATTACCAAATCGGTTATCGTTTAAATTCAATAAATCATATTGCATATTGTTATAACCTTAACATTAATCTTTAAAAACATGCATTTATACAAGAATTTCAGATTAGTACATACTTTCATATTTTTCATAATATTTGATGTTTATGTTTAAGAAAAACGAATTTCACATACTTATACATAAAATCATAACATGAAATTATAACATGAAGATTTTAACATAGATCATATCAAAAGAATATTTAAATACTTAAGATTTAACACATGCATCACAAGAAAAAAAATAGATTTCTAATTTAAAGTTTGAAAGAATTTTCACCCACCTTGATCTTGTCGGATTTCGTCGGTTCTAAGTCTTGAAAGTTGGAAAACGACTTCTACTCTACTACTACATGATTTGGCCGATCCATATACACCCCCAAGGTGAGAATTATGTTTGCATATATTAAGATTAAGGTTAGATTATGGAGGATTTCATAAGAAATTATGGAAGTAGTTATAAAGGATGAGATTACCTATTTCTTGTTGGAATTTTTCTTCCTCCTCCTTCTTCCTCTTGGTTCAGCCCTCTCTCTCTTAGACTCTCAAATTGCAGATTTTTTGGTTGTGTAGGAGGTGTAAAATGAGGGTTAGGTTAGGGTGTAAGTATTTAAAGTTGGGATAAGGAGGGTTGGGAAGTGAAATGTGTAGAAGATTTGTTACATGTGTCAAGATGTTTCATGCAAGTCTTGCATGTGATGAGTGAAGAATCTAGAGCTACACTCATCTACTCCATCTTGGCCGCCCAATGTATGTATATATACATATATTATTTATTTTTATTTTTATTTTTGTTAAATTAAGAGTATAATTAAAATGGTAAAGGATTTAATTAGTTGGGTTGGGCTTTGAAGTGTAACTTCAAGTCTTATGATTTTTAATAAGTTGAGTTGAGTCCATTAGTGAGTCCTCATGTAGTTAGGTGTTGGCAATTAGCCCAATAGGTGAATCAACACATTATTTTAATTTTTATTATTTGGTTTATTAAGTAAATTACAAAGTTAAAGAGTGAAATAAAATAAAATAGATGTAGGTTATATCATGGAGCCTCTCCGAGCCCTCTCTTTCTGAGCATATAAAATAACTATTATTAAATTACATCATGATTTGATACATTGTACATGTGATAAGTTATCGAATTTAGAGGGTGTTACATCCTCCCTCCTTAAAAGAATTTGGTCCCCAAATTCCTATTTAAACAACTCGGGGTAAGATTTCTTCATTTCTTCCTCGTTCTCCCACGTCGCGTCTTCCTCTCTGTTATGATTTGACCGGATGACTTCAACCAAAGAAATTCGCTTCTTCCTCAATTCGCGTACTTGCCGGTCGAGAATCTTGATTGGCTTCTCTTCATAAGATAAGTTATCCTTGATCGGCGAAATGTCAGAAGTAAGAATGTGCGTTGGGTCTGGATGATACTTCTTTAATCTCGAAACATGGAAAACATCGTGCATTCCAGACAGATTGGGTGGTAGCTCCAATCGGTACGCTAGTCATCCAATCCTTTCCGTGATTTTGAATGGTCCTACATATCGGGGACTTAACTTTCCTCTTTTTCTTGACACTATCAAACCTTTCCGTGGTGTTAACCTCAGGAAGACTTGATCTCCTACTTCAAATTCTATATCCTTCCGACGTTGATCGGCGTAACTCTTCTGTCTGCTTTGCGCTGTGCGGATCCTATCCTTGATTAGTCGTACTTTATCTACGGCTTCCTTCACCAAATCTGTGCTCATTGATGAAGGTTATGTTTGTTGAGTCTTTGGCATCCACTGGTCATCGATTTCTCAATGGAGCGGGGATCGACACTTCCTCCCATACAGCGCTTCATAAGGTGCCATTCTGATTGTTGCTTGGAAACTGTTGTTGTATGCAAACTCAGCTAATGGTAGGTGGTGATCCCAATTTCCTTGAAAGTCCAGTACGCAAGCTCGCAACATATCTTCAAGGGTTTGAATGGTTCGTTCAGATTGTCCGTCGGTCTGGGGATACGCACTTGTGCTGAAGCTTAAGGAAGTTCCTAATTCCTTATGAAAGACTTTCCAAAAACGAGATACGAATCTAGGATCTTTGTTCGATACTATGTCTGTTGGCACTCCATGGAGTCGAACGATTTCTTTAATATAAGTCCTAGCCAGCTTTTGCAAGCTGTCATCTTTTTTAACCAGCACGAAATGTGATGATTTCGTCAGTCTGTCGACGATCACCCAAATGGTGTTATAACCTCCTCTTATGGTCAGTAAATCCATGATAAATTCTATGGTTACCATTTCCCATTTCCATTCAGGGACTTTTAGTGGCTGTAGTAGTCCTGAGGGTCGCTGATGCTCAGCTTTGACTCTCTGACATGTGAGGCATCGCGCCACAAATTCTGCCACTTGGTTCTTTATGTTCACCCACCAAAAGTGTTTCTTCAAGTCTCGGTACATCTTGTTACCTCCTGGGTGTATCGTATATCTCGAGCAATGAGCTTCCTCGAGAATCTATCTTTTGAGCTCCCCGTTGTGAGGTATGCATAATCGTCCCTTAAACCTTACAATTCCATCCTCGGTAATTGTAAACTCGGGTTTCTCGCCCTTAGCGATCTTGTCCTTAAATTCTTGAAGTTTTAGATCTCTCTCTTGGGCTAATCGAATATCGTCCAATAGATCCGATTTAACTGTGAGGTTGGCGCAATTTAAACGAGTACCTTCATGAATGGGTTTCGTAGCTCAGCTCCTTGAGAGCTTGCCATTCTCGAACCATGAGTCGGGCCACTCTAGCATTTCTATTTAGGGCATCGGCCACGACATTCGCTTTCCCTGGGTGGTGTTGAATTTCACAATGGTAATCTTCTAAAAGCTCTACCCATCTTCTCTGTCGGAGATTAAGTTCCTTTTGAGAAAATAGGTACTTGAGACTTTTATGATCCATAAACACGGTGAATTCAACGCTATATAAATGACCATTTCTTTAAGGCGAATATTATTGCAGCAAGTTCGAGGTCGTGCATTGGATAATTCTTCTGATGCGTCTTGAGTTGCCTGGAAGCGTACGCGATAACTTTACCATTCTGCATCAGAACGGCACCGAGGCCATCCTTTGAGGCGTCACTATATACGACAAATCCTTGGGTTCCTTCTGGAAGTGTCAGTATAGGTGCGGTGGTAAGTCTCTTCTTGAGTTCCTGGAAACTTGACTCGCATTTATCCGTCCATTCAAATTTCACTTGTTTCTGGGTTAGTCGGGTGAGGGGTCCCGCTATCTTCGAGAAGTCTTTGATGAATTTACGGTAGTAGCCCGCAAGCCCAAGAAAGCTTCCGATCTCAGTTACATTTTCTGGACTCTTCCAATCCATAATAGTTTCTACCTTAGATGGATCAACTGCAATCCCTTCTCCAGAAATAATATGGCCTAGACATGCCACTTCCCTCAACCAAAATTCACACTTGCTGTACTTGGTATACAACTTGTGCTCCCTTAGTGTATCCAACACTAGTCTAAGATGCCTCTCGTGATCTCTTTCCGACTTAGAGTACACGAGTATGTCATCGATGAAAATTACTACGAATTGGTCGAGGAATGGTTGAAATACTCTGTGCATTAAATCCACAAATGCCGCAGGAGCATTCGTGAGTCCAAAAGGCATCACTACGAACTCGTAGTGGCCGTATCTAGTTTGGAATGCAGTTTTAGGAACATCTTCATTCTTAATCTTTAACTGGTAGTATCCTTGTTGAAGATCGAACTTGGAATACACCGTAGCTACTTGGAGTTGTTCAAACAACTCATCTATCCTCGGGAGAGGATACTTATTTTTAACTGTCACGCTGTTGAGTTCACGGTAATCTATACAAAGTCTCAATGTTCTGTCCTTTTTGACAAATAATACTGGAGCTCCCCAAGGTGATACACTGGGTTGTACAAAACCCACGTCGAGTAACTTTTGCAGTTGGACCTTCAACTCTTGCAGCTCCAGTGGTGCCATTCGGTATGGTGCCTTTGTAATGGGTTCCTTCCCAGGCATGATTTCGATATTGAATTCAACTTCTCTGTCAGGCGGTAGGGAGGTCAATTCTTCGGGAAATACGTTAGGGTATTCGGATACCATACGTATATTTTCTATGCCCGACTTACTCATGGGTTTGTTGATGATGAAGGCTAAATATCCGGTCGCCCCTTTGGCAACTGCCTTACTAGCATTGATAGCTGATATTATAGGTGCTAGGTTGACTCTAGCGTCTCCAATAAATTCCATGATTGGCTTGTTAGGTTCGCAAAACCTAACTATTTTAGAATGACAATCCAATTGTGCGTAGTGCATAGCCAATCCATTCCTAGGATGACGTCATATTCTAATATTGGAAGCACTACTAAATCGGCAGAGTAACAGTTACCACTGATGATCACATCAGATGCAGAATGGAATTTATTTGCTAGCTGACTAACTCCCATCGGGGAAGATACTTCTAGGCATAATGATAAAGATTCTAACGGCCTATCAAGTTTCTTAGAAAAATGTGGTGCAACAAACGAATGGGATGATCCTGGATCTATAAGTATTCGTGCAAGTTGATTAGATATCAGGAGTGTGCCTTCCACCACATCGTTGTTCTATGGTGCCTCCTGACCAGTCAATGCGAACACTCGAGCTGGGGATTTTCCTTTGTTGTTTCCTCGTTTGGCTGCAATAGCTGGTTTGATTGCCGGGGTGTTCATATATGGGCACTCTCGAATTTGATGATCTTGGCTGCCGCAACGTAGGCACTTTCTGAGCTTCCTCCAACACAACTCTGATTTATGCCTTTTCCTTCCACAGTGGGTGCAAGGCGTTGTTGGTTTGTTGAGAACTGGTGCCTTCGTTCCACTCGAACTTCCTTGAGTTCCCGTCCTCTTAAACTTCTGTGGTGGCGTGGATGTTGGTCGGGTAGAAAGCCTCTTAGCGTTGTTGGAGAAACGACTTTGCTGTTGAGCTAACCTCGCGATTCGATCTCGATCCGGTGGCGGCTTCCCTTTGCTTGGGTAAGTGTCGTCAATCGGACGATTAGAAGACTCTGTTGAAGCGACGCCTCGATCCTCTAGTGAACTTATAGAGCTTGTCCTCCTCGGTTGTAACCAATCCGGTGCGTATTTAGACAGTATGTTAAACTGGGCTTAATATTGAGCGACTGTCATGGTTCCTTGCTTCAAGTGATAGAACTCGTCTCATCTAGCCTCTCTGGCTGCTGCTGACACGTACTGAGTTCGGAAGTTGGTCAGGAAGTTAGTCCATGTTCTGACACGGTTTTCTCTCATCCAGCGCTCGTTGACATTCCTCCACCAGTCATGAGCTGCGGACTCGAGTCGGAATGCAGCCAGCGATATCCGTTGTTCATCAGTATACTGAAGGGCGTTGAAAATTCCCTCAATTCTCTCCAGCCAGAGTTCAGCTTTGATATCGTCAGGTCCCCGTCAAAGGTCGGCGGGTTGAAACGTAAGAATCTTTCCAGGGTACGATCATGAGTTTCATTGTGGTTCCCGTTGTTATGAGTCTATTGTTGTAGGAAGTTCGTCAGTTGAGTGAGGGCTTGGGCCATGGCATCGTTCTCAATTCCTCCTCGTAGAGAAGAGCATGAGCGATCATCGCGCTGATGCTGCTTTTCACGATTCATGCGAGGACGTCCGCGTCTTCGATCAGCCATCTAATATAAGTTAGGGGAATGTGTGAGGATATTCGGTCTTATATGGAATTATTAGTATTCTATGTTGTTATGCTGAATTAAGTGTACGATTGAACACTTATAGTTGATTCTGGATAAGTTTGGCTTATCTGCCTGGGCATACATATCGAGCTAGGGGTATTCTGATTTTCCATGGTCAAATCTTTATTATCTGCAGGGTCCATCTAATAACAAAACAACTAAGATAGTATCTCGCAAAATCTAATACCCTATAAGGCTCTATTAAGCATGAATAATCATTAAGGTAGTGAAATTAATGATCCAATAAATATGCTTATACAATACTAGTGACCAAGGATAATAATACTCCATTTTTAAGAAGACAATGAAGTTTAGTGGAGTTTAAAGGAACTTCATCAATTTTGAATGAATAGTGACATGACTTTGAGAAAATGGATAAGTGAAATAAGCTATATCCGTTTCAAGAGTTCAATAGAAGAGTTAATTCAGTCGGAAATGCCGTGGGTACTTAATAAAGTACTTTGGCCATTGACTTAGGAATTTTAAATTTGACTATGCATATTCCAAGTGAATAGCGACAAGTCGAAAGAGATCTTTAATGAGAATTGACTCGAAAAATCTACATTAGGTCTCAATCCTATGGTTCACTTCGTCTAGGTGGAATTCCCATCTAAGTCCAAAGAATCTTATCCTGGTTAGCCCGTTGTAAGTGTCCTTCTCACAAAGCGGGCTCCGATACCACTCCTGTCACGCCCCCAACATCGGGAAGGACGAGGGCACGACGCATCGGTCGATCAATCAATCAAGATGCAATAATAAATAGCGGAAGCAAAATAACGATTGGATAACATTTCAAACAACCATCTTAGCCCGATGTACTAAGATTCGCTATGAAAAAGCTGATAATCGAAATTACACTGTTCATAAATTTGCAGTGGAAAAATACCAAACGAGTTAAGTACAAAGCATAGTTAACTATTACAAGTTGGGATAACAACAGAAATTCTAAGAACAGATGTCCTAAATTTGAAGACAATCTCCTATTCGCCCTCTTCCTCGAAGTCTTCTTCATCTTCTGCTGTTTGCTCATTCTCTGGTTTAAAAGGGAAAACGGTGGGATGAGACAAAAGGTCTCAGTGAGTGGGTGATCGTGTGCGGGTGTGGCCCTTTCCTTTGAAAAATTTTAAGTGATGCATGGTTTTATCAATTATAAAAAAAATAAGAACAATTACAATTATGTCGAAATTTTAGAAACAATAATCAGTGTATAGTTGTAATATTATAATCCTGTCCCCATGGATGGATATCAAGTCAAGCAGTCAGTCAATCAATCGATCAGTCAATTCAGTTTCGAATCCTGCCGATGTGGACTTTGGATTCTAGACTCTCCTTATTACTCCTAGCAAGATAGGCCGTTGCCCCAAGATTTGGACCGTTGCCCCAAGATTTGGACCGTCGCCCCAAGATGCTGAGCCTTCGCTCTCACACTTAGTGTGTGCTTCCTTATCTCTTATCTGGGCTCGGTATATCCTTAGCTGTGGGTCAATACCCGGATCACACCATAATCGCGATTATACCCCAAGTCTACGACCCAGGTCCCTCGGAACACTCCGTTCCTAGGTTATGGGAATAGGAAACAACGGTAGCCTTGTTCATGAACCGCAGCCACGCTGCTCGATCCAAGACTCGGTCTAACCATCCCTGACACGATTTGGGACTCTAGAGGTGGCTCCTACAGCTCAAGAGGTGGCCCCCGGATTGTAGGTCGGCAATTTGTTTCATATGGACTCAAGAGGTGGCCCCCGTCCGTCGATGTGGCACTTTGTTCCGATAGAGTTAGAGGCGGACCCGTCCATGGCACTTTGTTTGTATAGCAGTTAGTTCCTGGACAGTCACATTTATCAATTTGACGCGTTTCACAAGTATCACGTAAACGTTCGGTCAGTGAGGTTAATAGCGTCTTTGATTAAGTATGGAATATGGTTAATTTTATTTGTGGCCCGGTAATGCGGAATAGGACTTGTATATAAACTCGAAAATATTCTCAATAATTTATTAACGGTCTGATGAGTTCAGATCAGATATTTAACTGGGTAGGTTCGACGAAACGAAACGAGAGTTTCGTAAATAGTTTGAAAGGGCGTTTTTGCCCTTAGGTTCAAACCTAAGCGTTGGAGTATGAAACGAAATCAGATGGTTATGAAATTTTATGAGGAAGCCAAAAATAATTCCTCGACTCCAGATTTAAGGAAAATTCAGAAATTTGTAATTTCGGGACTGAAATTTCCAGAAATTACGATATTGCCCCAAAACTCAAGGAAATCGTTCCGAGGCATATAGAGCTATGAATTTAGCTCGGAATTTAACGAAATTTTACGAGATGACTCTTGATGAACCTGGAATTACAGATTTGTGAAAATTCCAGAAAATTTCGGACCTGGTACAGAAGTTTGGAATTTTTGCGTTTTGGCCCCGAAATTATTTGAAAATTACAATTTGGACTATTAAGTTTAGATATCGAACTCCGAATCACTTGAAACTTTATGGAAAACCTATGCATGGTATAATATGTACTGTCCAAGGTCCAGAATGTTTTATTTTTGAAATTTTCAGTTTAGTCCTCAAACTTTAAGAAATTACAATTTATGCCCAAAAGCTCCGTTTACTCGTTTCAAGTCCCGTTTTGGCCATAAATAAATTATCCATATATCATAGCATAATCATATAAAACAAGATTTTAGATTTTGGTAGGGTTTCAACAACACATAGAAGAAAACATATAACTTTCAAGTTATCACAAAATCGGCACCCGATTACCAAATCGGTTATCGTTTAAATTCAATAAATCATATTGCATATTGTTATAACCTTAACATTCATCTTTAAAAACATGCATTTATACAAGAATTTCAGATTAGTACATACTTTCATATTTTTCATAATATTTGATGTTTATGTTTAAGAAAAACGAATTTCACATACTTATACATAAAATCATAACATGAAATTATAACATGAAGATTTTAACATAGATCATATCAAAAGAATATTTAAATACTTAAGATTTAACACATGCATCACAAGAAAAAAAATAGATTTCTAATTTAAAGTTTGAAAGAATTTTCACCCACCTTGATCTTGTCGGATTTCGTCGGTTCTAAGTCTTGAAAGTTGGAAAACGACTTCTACTCTACTACTACATGATTTGGCCGATCCATATACACCCCCAAGGTGAGAATTATGTTTGCATATATTAAGATTAAGGTTAGATTATGGAGGATTTCATAAGAAATTATGGAAGTAGTTATAAAGGATGAGATTACCTATTTCTTGTTGGAATTTTTATTCCTCCTCCTTCTTCCTCTTGGTTCAGCCCTCTCTCTCTTAGACTCTCAAATTGCAGATTTTTTGGTTGTGTAGGAGGTGTAAAATGAGGGTTAGGTTAGGGTGTAAGTATTTAAAGTTGGGATAAGGAGGGTTGGGAAGTGAAATGTGTAGAAGATTTGTTACATGTGTCAAGATGTTTCATGCAAGTCTTGCATGTGATGAGTGAAGAATCTAGAGCTACACTCATCTACTCCATCTTGGCCGCCCAATGTATGTATATATACATATATTATTTATTTTTATTTTTATTTTTGTTAAATTAAGAGTATAATTAAAATGGTAAAGGATTTAATTAGTTGGGTTGGGCTTTGAAGTGTAACTTCAAGTCTTATGATTTTTAATAAGTTGAGTTGAGTCCATTAGTGAGTCCTCATGTAGTTAGGTGTTGGCAATTAGCCCAATAGGTGAATCAACACATTATTTTAATTTTTATTATTTGGTTTATTAAGTAAATTACAAAGTTAAAGAGTGAAATAAAATAAAATAGATGTAGGTTATATCATGGAGCCTCTCCGAGCCCTCTCTTTCTGAGCATATAAAATAACTATTATTAAATTACATCATGATTTGATACATTGTACATGTGATAAGTTATCGAATTTAGAGGGTGTTACATCCTCCCCTCCTTAAAAGAATTTGGTCCCCAAATTCCTATTTAAACAACTCGGGGTAAGATTTCTTCATTTCTTCCTCGTTCTCCCACGTCGCGTCTTCCTCTCTGTTATGATTTGACCAGATGACTTCAACCAAAGAAATTCGCTTCTTCCTCAATTCGCGTACTTGCCGGTCGAGAATCTTGATTGGCTTCTCTTCATAAGATAAGTTATCCTTGATCGGCGAAATGTCAGAAGTAAGAATGTGCGTTGGGTCTGGATGATACTTCTTTAATCTCGAAACATGGAAAACATCGTGCATTCCAGACAGATTGGGTGGTAGCTCCAATCGGTACGCTAGTCATCCAATCCTTTCCGTGATTTTGAATGGTCCTACATATCGGGGACTTAACTTTCCTCTTTTTCTTGACACTATCAAACCTTTCCGTGGTGTTAACCTCAGGAAGACTTGATCTCCTACTTCAAATTCTATATCCTTCCGACGTTGATCGGCGTAACTCTTCTGTCTGCTTTGCGCTGTGCGGATCCTATCCTTGATTAGTCGTACTTTATCTACGGCTTCCTTCACCAAATCTGTGCTCATTGATGAAGGTTATGTTTGTTGAGTCTTTGGCATCCACTGGTCATCGATTTCTCAATGGATCGGGATCGACACTTCCTCCCATACAGCGCTTCATAAGGTGCCATTCTGATTGTTGCTTGGAAACTGTTGTTGTATGCAAACTCAGCTAATGGTAGGTGGTGATCCCAATTTCCTTGAAAGTCCAGTACGCAAGCTCGCAACATATCTTCAAGGGTTTGAATGGTTCGTTCAGATTGTCCGTCGGTCTGGGGATACGCACTTGTGCTGAAGCTTAAGGAAGTTCCTAATTCCTTATGAAAGACTTTCCAAAAACGAGATACGAATCTAGGATCTTTGTTCGATACTATGTCTGTTGGCACTCCATGGAGTCGAACGATTTCTTTAATATAAGTCCTAGCCAGCTTTTGCAAGCTGTCATCTTTTTTAACCGGCACGAAATGTGATGATTTCGTCAGTCTGTCGACGATCACCCAAATGGTGTTATAACCTCCTCTTATGGTCAGTAAATCCATGATAAATTCTATGGTTACCATTTCCCATTTCCATTCAGGGACTTTTAGTGGCTGTAGTAGTCCTGAGGGTCGCTGATGCTCAGCTTTGACTCTCTGACATGTGAGGCATCGCGCCACAAATTCTGCCACTTGGTTCTTTATGTTCACCCACCAAAAGTGTTTCTTCAAGTCTCGGTACATCTTGTTACCTCCTGGGTGTATCGTATATCTCGAGCAATGAGCTTCCTCGAGAATCTATCTTTTGAGCTCCCCGTTGTGAGGTATGCATAATCGTCCCTTAAACCTTACAATTCCATCCTCGGTAATTGTAAACTCGGGTTTCTCGCCCTTAGCGATCTTGTCCTTAAATTCTTGAAGTTTTAGATCTCTCTCTTGGGCTAATCGAATATCGTCCAATAGATCCGATTTAACTGTGAGGTTGGCGCAATTTAAACGAGTACCTTCATGAATGGGTTTCAGGTAGCTCAGCTCCTTGAGAGCTTGCCATTCTCGAACCATGAGTCGGGCCACTCTAGCATTTCTATTTAGGGCATCGGCCACGACATTCGCTTTCCCTGGGTGGTGTTGAATTTCACAATGGTAATCTTCTAAAAGCTCTACCCATCTTCTCTGTCGGAGATTAAGTTCCTTTTGAGAAAATAGGTACTTGAGACTTTTATGATCCATAAACACGGTGAATTCAACGCTATATAAATGACCATTTCTTTAAGGCGAATATTATTGCAGCAAGTTCGAGGTCGTGCATTGGATAATTCTTCTGATGCGTCTTGAGTTGCCTGGAAGCGTACGCGATAACTTTACCATTCTGCATCAGAACGGCACTGAGGCCATCCTTTGAGGCGTCACTATATACGACAAATCCTTGGGTTCCTTCTGGAAGTGTCAGTATAGGTGCGGTGGTAAGTCTCTTCTTGAGTTCCTGGAAACTTGACTCGCATTTATCCGTCCATTCAAATTTCACTTGTTTCTGGGTTAGTCGGGTGAGGGGTCCCGCTATCTTCGAGAAGTCTTTGATGAATTTACGGTAGTAGCCCGCAAGCCCAAGAAAGCTTCAGATCTCAGTTACATTTTCTGGCCTCTTCCAATCCATAATAGTTTCTACCTTAGATGGATCAACTGCAATCCCTTCTCCAGAAATAATATGGCCTAGACATGCCACTTCCCTCAACCAAAATTCACACTTGCTGTACTTGGTATACAACTTGTGCTCCCTTAGTGTATCCAACACTAGTCTAAGATGCCTCTCGTGATCTCTTTCCGACTTAGAGTACACGAGTATGTCATCGATGAAAATTACTACGAATTGGTCGAGGAATGGTTGAAATACTCTGTGCATTAAATCCACAAATGCCGCAGGAGCATTCGTGAGTCCAAAAGGCATCACTACGAACTCGTAGTGGCCGTATCTAGTTTGGAATGCAGTTTTAGGAACATCTTCATTCTTAATCTTTAACTGGTAGTATCCTTGTTGAAGATCGAACTTGGAATACACCGTAGCTACTTGGAGTTGTTCAAACAACTCATCTATCCTCGGGAGAGGATACTTATTTTTAACTGTCACGCTGTTGAGTTCACGGTAATCTATACAAAGTCTCAATGTTCTGTCCTTTTTGACAAATAATACTGGAGCTCCCCAAGGTGATACACTGGGTTGTACAAAACCCACGTCGAGTAACTTTTGCAGTTGGACCTTCAACTCTTGCAGCTCCAGTGGTGCCATTCGGTATGGTGCCTTTTTAATGGGTTCCTTCCCAGGCATGATTTCGATATTGAATTCAACTTCTCTGTCAGGCGGTAGGGAGGTCAATTCTTCGGGAAATACGTTAGGGTATTCGGATACCATACGTATATTTTCTATGCCCGACTTACTCATGGGTTTGTTGATGATGAAGGCTAAATATCCGGTCGCCCCTTTGGCAACTGCCTTACTAGCATTGATAGCTGATATTATAGGTGCTAGGTTGACTCTAGCGTCTCCAATAAATTCCATGATTGGCTTGTTAGGTTCGCAAAACCTAACTATTTTAGAATGACAATCCAATTGTGCGTAGTGCATAGCCAATCCATTCCTAGGATGACGTCATATTCTAATATTGGAAGCACTACTAAATCGGCGAATGTGATTACCACTGATGATCACATCAGATGCAGAATGGAATTTATTTGCTAGCTGACTAACTCCCATCGGGGAAGATACTTCTAGGCATAATGATAAAGATTCTAACGGCCTATCAAGTTTCTTAGAAAAATGTGGTGCAACAAACGAATGGGATGATCCTGGATCTATAAGTATTCGTGCAAGTTGATTAGATATCAGGAGTGTGCCTTCCACCACATCGTTGTTCTATGGTGCCTCCTGACCAGTCAATGCGAACACTCGAGCTGGGGATTTTCCTTTGTTGTTTCCTCGTTTGGCTGCAATAGCTGGTTTGATTGCCGGGGTGTTCATATATGGGCACTCTCGAATTTGATGATCTTGGCTGCCGCAACGTAGGCACTTTCTGAGCTTCCTCCAACACAACTCTGATTTATGCCTTTTCCTTCCACAGTGGGTGCAAGGCGTTGTTGGTTTGTTGAGAACTGGTGCCTTCGTTCCACTCGAACTTCCTTGAGTTCCCGTCCTCTTAAACTTCTGTGGTGGCGTGGATGTTGGTCGGGTAGAAAGCCTCTTAGCGTTGTTGGAGAAACGACTTTGCTGTTGAGCTAACCTCGCAGTTCCGATCTCGATCCGGGTGGCGGCTTCCACTGCTTGGGTAAGTGTCGTCAACTGGACAGTTAGAAGACTCTGTTGAAGCGACTGCCTCAGTCCTCTAGTGAACTTATAGAGCTTGTCCTCCTCAGTTGTAACCAATCCCGGTGCGTATTTAGACAGTATGTTAAACTGGGCTTAATATTGAGCGACTGTCATGGTTCCTTGCTTCAAGTGATAGAACTCGTCTCATCTAGCCTCTCTGGCTGCTGCTGACACGTACTGAGTTCGGAAGTTGGTCAGGAAGTTAGTCCATGTTCTGACACGGTTTTCTCTCATCCAGCGCTCGTTGACATTCCTCCACCAGTCATGAGCTGCGGACTCGAGTCGGAATGCAGCCAGCGATATCCGTTGTTCATCAGTATACTGAAGGGCGTTGAAAATTCCCTCAATTCTCTCCAGCCAGAGTTCAGCTTTGATATCGTCAGGTCCCCGTCAAAGGTCGGCGGGTTGAAACGTAAGAATCTTTCCAGGGTACGATCATGAGTTTCATTGTGGTTCCCGTTGTTATGAGTCTATTGTTGTAGGAAGTTCGTCAGTTGAGTGAGGGCTTGGGCCATGGCATCGTTCTCAATTCCTCCTCGTAGAGAAGAGCATGAGCGATCATCGCGCCGATGCCGCTTTCACGATTCATGCGAGGGCGTCGCGTCTTCGATCAGCCATCTAATATAAGTTAGGGGAATGTGTGAGGATATTCGGTCTTATATGGAATTATTAGTATTCTATGTTGTTATGCTGAATTAAGTGTACGATTGAACACTTATAGTTGATTCTGGATAAGTTTGGCTTATCTGCCTGGGCATACATATCGAGCTAGGGGTATTCTGATTTTCCATGGTCAAATCTTTATTATCTGCAGGGTCCATCTAATAACAAAACAACTAAGATAGTATCTCGCAAAATCTAATACCCTATAAGGCTCTATTAAGCATGAATAATCATTAAGGTAGTGAAATTAATGATCCAATAAATATGCTTATACAATACTAGTGACCAAGGATAATAATACTCCATTTTTAAGAAGACAATGAAGTTTAGTGGAGTTTAAAGGAACTTCATCAATTTTGAATGAATAGTGACATGACTTTGAGAAAATGGATAAGTGAAATAAGCTATATCCGTTTCAAGAGTTCAATAGAAGAGTTAATTCAGTCGGAAATGCCGTGGGTACTTAATAAAGTACTTTGGCCATTGACTTAGGAATTTTAAATTTGACTATGCATATTCCAAGTGAATAGCGACAAGTCGAAAGAGATCTTTAATGAGAATTGACTCGAAAAATCTACATTAGGTCTCAATCCTATGGTTCACTTCGTCCTAGGTGGAATTCCCATCTAAGTCCAAAGAATCTTATCCTGGTTAGCCCGTTGTAAGTGTCCTTCTCACAAAGCGGGCTCCGATACCACTCCTGTCACGCCCCCAACATCGGGAAGGACGAGGGCACGACGCATCGGTCGATCAATCAATCAAGATGCAATAATAAATAGCGGAAGCAAAATAACGATTGGATAACATTTCAAACAACCATCTTAGCCCGATGTACTAAGATTCGCTATGAAAAAGCTGATAATCGAAATTACACTGTTCATAAATTTGCAGTGGAAAAATACCAAACGAGTTAAGTACAAAGCATAGTTAACTATTACAAGTTGGGATAACAACAGAAATTCTAAGAACAGATGTCCTAAATTTGAAGACAATCTCCTATTCGCCCTCTTCCTCGAAGTCTTCTTCATCTTCTGCTGTTTGCTCATTCTCTGGTTTAAAAGGGAAAACGGTGGGATGAGACAAAAGGTCTCAGTGAGTGGGTGATCGTGTGCGGGTGTGGCTCTTTCCTTTGAAAAATTTTAAGTGATGCATGGTTTTATCAATTATAAAAAAAATAAGAACAATTACAATTATGTCGAAATTTTAGAAACAATAATCAGTGTATAGTTGTAATATTATAATCCTGTCCCCATGGATGGATATCAAGTCAAGCAGTCAGTCAATCAATCGATCAGTCAATTCAGTTTCGAATCCTGCCGATGTGGACTTTGGATTCTAGACTCTCCTTATTACTCCTAGCAAGATAGGCCGTTGCCCCAAGATTTGGACCGTTGCCCCAAGATTTGGACCGTCGCCCCAAGATGCTGAGCCTTCGCTCTCACACTTAGTGTGTGCTTCCTTATCTCTTATCTGGGCTCGGTATATCCTTAGCTGTGGGTCAATACCCGGATCACACCATAATCGCGATTATACCCCAAGTCTACGACCCAGGTCCCTCGGAACACTCCGTTCCTAGGTTATGGGAATAGGAAACAACGGTAGCCTTGTTCATGAACCGCAGCCACGCTGCTCGATCCAAGACTCGGTCTAACCATCCCTGACACGATTTGGGACTCTAGAGGTGGCTCCTACAGCTCAAGAGGTGGCCCCCGGATTGTAGGTCGGCAATCTGTTTCATATGGACTCAAGAGGTGGCCCCCGTCCGTCGATGTGGCACTTTGTTCCGATAGAGTTAGAGGCGGACCCGTCCATGGCACTTTGTTTGTATAGCAGTTAGTTCCTGGACAGTCACATTTATCAATTTGACGCGTTTCACAAGTATCACGTAAACGTTCGGTCAGTGAGGTTAATAGCGTCTTTGATTAAGTATGGAATATGGTTAATTTTATTTGTGGCCCGGTAATGCGGAATAGGACTTGTATATAAACTCGAAAATATTCTCAATAATTTATTAACGGTCTGATGAGTTCAGATCAGATATTTAACTGGGTAGGTTCGACGAAACAAAACGAGAGTTTCGTAAATAGTTTGAAAGGACGTTTTTGCCCTTAGGTTCAAACCTAAGCGTTGGAGTATGAAACGAAATCGGATGGTTATGAAATTTTATGAGGAAGCCAAAAATAATTCCTCGACTGCAGATTTAAGGAAAATTCGGAAATTTCCAATTTCGGGACCGAAATTTCCAGAAATTACGATATTGCCCCAAAACTCAAGGAAATCGTTCTGAGGCATATAGAGCTAAGAATTTAGCTCGGAATTTAACGAGATTTTACAATATGACTCGTGATGAATCTGGAATTACAGATTTGTGAAAATTACAGAAAATTTCGGACCTGGTACAGAAGTTTGGAATTTTTGCGTTTTGGCCCCGAAATTGTTTGAAAATTACAATTTGGACTATTAAGTTTAGATATCGAACTCCGAATCACTTGAAACTTTATGGACAGCCTATGCATGGTGTAATATGTATTTTCCAAGGTCCAGAATATTTTATTTTCGAAATTTTCAGTTTAGTCCTCAAACTTTAAGAAATTACAATTTATGCCCAAAAGCTCCATTTACTCATTTCAAGTCCCGTTTTGGCCGCAAATAAATTATCCATATATCATAGCATAATCATATAACACAAAATTTCAGATTTTGGTAGGGTTTCAATAACACATAGAAGAAAACATATAACTTTCAAGTTATCACAAAATCGGCACCCGATTACCAAATCGGTTATCGTTTAAATTTGATAAATCATATTGCATGTTGTTATAACCTTAACATTCATCTTTAAAAATATGCATTTATACAAGAATTTCAGATTAGTACATACTTTCATATTTTTCATAATATTTGATGTTTATGTTTAAGAAAAACGAATTTCACATAGTTATACATAAAATCATAACATGAAATTATAACATGAAGATTTTAACATAGATCATATCAAAAGAATCTATAAATACTTCAGATTTAACACATGCATCACAAGAAAAAGAATAGATTTCTACTTTAAAGTTTGAAAGAATTTTCACCCACCTTGATCTTGTCGGATTTCGTCGGTTCTAAGTCTTGAAAGTTGGAAAACGACTTCTCCTGTACTACTACATGGTTTGTTCGATCCATATGCACCCCCAAGGTGAGAATTATGTTTGCATGTATTAAGATTAAGGTTAGATTATGGAGGATTTCATAAGAAATTATGAAGTAGTTATAAAGGATGAGATTACCTATTTCTTGTTGGAATTTTTCTTCCTCCTCCTTCTTCTTCGTCTTGGTTCGGCCCACTCTCTCTTAGACTCTCAAATTGCAGATTTTTTGATTGTGTAGGAGGTGTAAAATGAGGGTTAGGTTAGGGTGTAAGTATTTAAAGTTGGGATAAGGAGGGTTGGGAAGTGAAATGTGTAGAAGACTTGTTACATGTGTCAAGATGTTTCATGCAAGTCTTGCATGTGATGAGTGAAGAATCTAGAGCTACACTCATCTACTCCATCTTGGCCGCCCAATGTATGTATATATACATATATTATTTTTTTTATTTTTTTTTTGTTAAATTAAGAGTATAATTAAAATGGTAAAGGATTTAATTAGTTGGGTTGGGCTTTGAAGTGTAACTTCAAGTCTTATGATTTTTAATAAGTTGGGTTGAGTCCATTAGTGAGTCTTCATGTAGTTAGGTGTTGGCAATTAGCCCAATAGGTGAATCAACACACTATTTTAATTTTTATTATTTGGTTTATTAAGTAAATTACAAAGTTAAAGAGTGAAATAAAATAAAATAGATGTAGGTTATATCATGACATAAAATAACTATTATTAAATTACATCATGATTTGATACATTGTACATGTGATAAGTTATCTAATTTAGGGGGTTTTACAGCCCACGGCACTGTAATAGCCGCCATTTTAAGGGTGTTACAATGCTCTTAAGAGTCCATATTCTTCCCATTTGTTAAGGCCATAATGGCCTTCTTAACATAGATAAAATCAACACACCTGGTTCAATTAAACAATATTCCAATAGTATAATACTCGAAAATAAATTATCAATAGTCATTTTTGATCGTTATATCAAAATATGTAAGATTGTATATATATATATTTAAGGCCCAGGGATGCTCAAATCATTGAACCTAAACGAATCACATGAGGCTCTTTACGGTAATTTTCCAAGATATTTATATCAAACCACAAAGCTAGTCAATGATAGAATATCCTTAACACGCCATCCTTGGCTAATCTGGGCTAGATCACGACTATGGCATGGTCATCCATAAAATCTGCATGGACTTAATCACCGACCTGTACTTTATTTAGCTTATATGATAGAGCATGACTGAATCGAATATAGCCTCTTAGCCATACAAATTAATTAGATATATGATTTATTGTTATTCAACATATAAGAATTTAGCCTGCCATTAGGCTAAATAGATAAATAGATAAAAATTCGGAAGTAAGATGAACTTACATAAATTTTGGGCTAGTCGGTCGGCTTCTTTTATTGAATATAGCACAAGATTATATTACAAAGTTGGATGATTTCCAAGTTGGATGAGAGCAGAACTTAGAGAGAAGTGGAGTGTGTGTGTGTGTGTGTGTCTGGAAGTCTGCCTCTACCTCTGATTTCCATCTAATATAAGGGAATAGAGTACTATTACAACGCACTAAATTGCTACAGTACAACGCACTAAATTGCTACAGTACAACGCACTAAATTGCTACAGGCTTTATTGGCCGACAAAGTTGCATTATTGGCTTTATTGGCCGACAAAGTTACATTACTGGCTCTATCAATCAGCCGACAAATATAGACCTTCTAGAAAATTAACTATTTCATACTTGTGTAAGATTCTCCTTTACTAATACGTCTTGATACCGTATTTTTAATATCTTCAAATATGTCTTCCAAAGGTATCTCTTCAGTTTCTTGAGGCTGTAATTCTCCTGCTAAGCAATCGAATTGATTTTCATCATCTGATGTAGTCTTCATGGAGGAGTCAGATGGTTGACATTCAAAATTCTTTATCAAATCTTCTTTTATCTCCTTGAGATATGCTTCCAGTATTTCTTCTCTGGAAATATTTGTTCTTCCTTGAGTCTTCAATTTGTCCACAATTTGCTGGTATGGAGTAGGATTATCTTTGTTTCTTTTGAACTCATATTGAGCTTTATACTCCATATTCGTTTGTTTTATCAAATCAATTGTTTCTTTGGGGTTTATTTCTCCATTTTTTGGATTTTTTAAAAGCATTTTTTTTTCCAGAATTTTGTAAAAAATGTTCTCTGTAAATGAGGAATTTGATCAGAAGCATAATTTACTTCTGGCATCCATTTCCATATCCATGGGATAGAGAATTCTGTGAAAAAATATAATGAAGGCAATATTTCCTTAGCACAATTGGTTTTTGTCATTTAGTCTAATAATTTTGGGGAAATATTAACCCATTCTATATAAAGACCTTTAAATGCTTCAGGAAATATTTGCACTCATGTACCATATGAATTCCACCAATTTATAAACCAATTTGGCAATGGTCTATTATAAGTTTTTGGGCACATTTTAAAGAACCATGAATGTTTCCTTTTTGGGTTGATATATAAAAAGGTTTTATAAAAACTTTCCATATAATCCCAATAATTATATTTTATGGAAATTTTTTGCTCAGGATGTATATACTCCCTTTCTTTTAGGGTACTTAAAACCCATTCTTTTGTAGATATTATCTGTTTTATTAAAACTTTGCTAAATTGTAGACCGAGCTATTTTGGTCTGTAAAATGTCTGATCTCAATTGATCCTGTAAAAATGAGAATATTCTCATAATATTTTCTTGATTTGTATGAATGTGAAGCATAAGGAGCATTGTCAAGATATCTTGACATCAAAATCCAAGGATCATTCCCTGATTCAAAGTATCTCATTACATCTTGATATTCCAAGAAAATTATTTTCTCCTTATGTGGAGATTGGAAATATTCATGAGGATCTTCATTTTCCTCTTCAGTAAGAGCCATTGCATAAAAAGGAATATTTCCTTTCTTATTTTTTAAAAATTCCATAAATTCTCCATATAATGGATCATTTGGATTTGGAGATGAAGATGCTGATTCAGCAATATTATTTGCTATTAGCCTTTTATTACCATGCTGGACCAAAATATTATTTGGCCCTGTTCTACCACCCCTATGAGGGTAGCCACCTCTTCCTCTTCCTCGAGGAATCATTCTTGTAAATATTCACGGGTTAAAAAATCAGGAAGAATATTATCTTTCCCTTTTTTATATTCTATTGTAAAATCAAATGGGGCTAATTGAGCTTGCCATCTAGCAAACATTTGCTTTGAAGCATCATGCTTAAAATCTTTATTGAACATAAATTTAGCTGCTTGACAATCTGTCTTAATTATAATGTAATATCCGCAATTTTCGATTTTCGGTAAATTTCTTTTTTCTGTCGGAGTCTGTTTTAACGACTCGCTCATGACCGTTTCGTCATTCTGAGAATGATTAATTCTACACTTTTTAACATCCGAGTTCGTTTCGGTGTCGTTTTGTTGAGTTCCGTGCTTTTTAGCGACTTTTCCGCACTTGAGTTCGATTCTTGCGAATCTCGTTCGAAACTGCAGTTTCGAGTTTCCCGTAAGTCCGTTTAACTTTGTTAGACGTGTTGTGAACTTCGGTTTGGTTATTCGATCACGTATCGTGATTTTCGGGCGTTTTGGGCCATTTTGTAATTTCTTGAAAGTTACGGGTATCCGTATCTGTAATTGTTGTCTCGACCCGTTTCTTGGTCGTGTATGATTAATTATGGTATTATGTTTTCATTTCGGGTCGTTGATGTTGTCCGCGAACTTTTCGTCGTGTTCGTTAAAATGCGTTTTCGGAAATCGAGTTGTCGAGCCACAGTGGTCGCATCGCCGGACGGTTGTGGGGCTGGCCGGACGATTGCGAACCGGCGGGACAGTGCGGCGAGAACCGGCGTAAGCGCACGCTTCTGGCCGGAAGGCTGCCGCTAACCGGCAGTGTAGCGCCATATCGCTCAGCCTAACGCCGCCATCGGGTGCAGGCGGTGGGGTTCTGAGGTTCTGGACTCGGTCAAGATCGGCAGGTAGTGCACGCTACGGTCGGTCGTAGTGCACGCTAACTGGCAGGGGTAGCGCACGCTGTCGGCCGACTAGCGTATGTTACCAGGGCGAGCTGTTTAGTCCAGAGGCTACTAGACAGGTCGGCTAGCGCGCGCAGGCTTCCGGCCGTAGCGCACGCTAGCGGGAGTCGGGTCGGCAGGTTTGGTTGGCAGGTTTGGTCGGTGGTGCCGGGTCGTGCGGGCCCTGTCCGAGGGTACTCGGCCGATACCGGCCGATAGCGCCCGCTAGTCCGGGAAGGCTAGCGCACTCTAGTCCGGCCCAGTATAAATGTGACCGAGCAGTCGCGTTTTCATTCATTTTTCACTTCCTTCCTTCTCCGTCCGCGACTGGCGATTCATAGGTGACGAAGCCATGTTGTTTAACAATAAATCCACGAATTTCTTGAGTTCATAACATCAATCAATCATCCGTTATCATCCTTTGATCCAGCGAATCAAGGTAATCTTACCTTAGAACCCTAATTTCGTGAATTTGGGGTTTTTTGCATTTTCGTCCGATTCGTTCCGTGTTGTTGATTAATCCATGATGGGTATGATTAATCTTGGTAGTATTTCTTGATTTCCTTCGAATTGACTTTTTGGGGGAATTGTCCTCGATCTCGTTTTTCATCCGTTTTCGATGGATCGATTATGGTTAAATGATGTTGCTAAACATATTCTATGGATTGTATATCTATATTTCAACTTGGAATTCTGTTTTCGTGATTTGACGGGACGAATCGTGTTCTTGGCCGTTTTGGGGGAAATCCTTGAACCTTCGTCATTTGTTCTTTGAATTCAGCGGCTTTGGGTCGTACTTTGGAATTCATTTTCGTTGTTATTGTTTTCGTTCATAGTTCATTGTTGTGGATTGTCGTTCGGTGGAGTCGGCGACTTCGTAGTCGGTTCGTGCCAACCTACTTCGGCCGATTCTCTGCGTTGTGGTCATTCGAGGCAAGTACCTTGCCCATACTTTTCTCGTTTTATGGATATGATGATCGGTGGTCGTCTTGATGTGTTTGTTTGGTTATTTAAAATGAAGTTTCAAAAGATTTCGGTTTGGCCTCGTTAAAGGCTCTCTTTCAAAACGCGTGTGTGTTTTGTGAACGTTGTGTTTTGGGAATTGATTATGATTTGATTATTTTGAATGTTGGAGGCTTTGATGATATCCTTGTTGTTTAAAAGTTATGGAATCGTGTATTCCGTGTTTAATCTTGTTATTGTGTTTTGAAGAGTTTGATAATGGTGTCGGATTAGTAGCCATCTCTAGTAAGTATTCTTGATGAACTTACATTCTTAGCATATTAGTATTGCATGAGTAACGTGTGTGTGTGTATGCTCACTATGGGTTAGATCCGATGGGGTCTCGGTAGGGGTCCACGGAGGGGTGGATCCGCGAGCTTGCTTTTAACCACTATGGGTTAGATCCGACGGGGTCTCGGTAGGGGTCCACGGAGGGGTGGATCCACGGTTAATTGTGGTGCATTTTACAAATGTGATTTGATTATGGCATTTCCGAAAATGAGTGCTTTTGAATGGTTTTCATGATTGCATGCATCGACTAAGTGTGTAAGAGGTAAGTTGTTCGTT
Organism: Orobanche coerulescens; assembly: GCA_033398695.1. Taxonomy (NCBI): domain Eukaryota; kingdom Viridiplantae; phylum Streptophyta; class Magnoliopsida; order Lamiales; family Orobanchaceae; genus Orobanche; species Orobanche coerulescens. Next base: position 109,417,653 of record CM065815.1, on the reverse strand, counting down.
TGGCTTACTTGGCTAGGATGGCACTAGAGTATTTTTTTGTTTGTTTTAAATCCTTTATTTGTGGATTTTGATGTTGGGAGACGAACCTTGTGGTCGTTCTTGTGTACTGTGAGTTGATGAGATTTGGGGCTAAAATCCCAATGGTTTTGTAAAAGTCATTTTACGGATTTGGGGCTAAAATCCCAACGGTTTGATAAATGTCATTTTTCGGAAAGTAAACCTTTGGGGCGGTGACCCCTTTTGTCTTTTGGATTTTGAAAAGTAGGATTTGATAATCCTAAATTGTTTTCTATTAAAACTCTCGATGGCATTCTAAACCATTTTATAAATTACTTCCATTGATTTATGATATTTCGATTTTGAAATGTTTTCTCAAACTCTTGCCTCGGGAAGTACTTTTCGTTTCGTTTGGATCTTTGACGATCCTTGGTTATTGTTATTCGTGGAATGTGAATGGTATGGCTCATATTTGCACTTTGTTCTTGCACTAGCAAAACAGTGGAGTTTTGCTAACCCCTGAGTATTCGGGGGGTGGATGTCTGTTTTTGCATTCAGGTTTTGGAGCATAACACAGGGTCGGCACGAAGGATGATGAAAGATGATCGATACTAATCACATGAGGAACCATATATTGTTTATTGGTTCAGTTGTACTTTAGTTTCCGCTGCTATATTTTTCCCGTTGTACGGGTGTGGTTGTATTTTGACCCCTGCGTGGGCATGATTTGTATTTGAGTTGTATGTATTTATTGAAAGACCAAATCGGTCTACTGAGTCATTTTAGCCTTAAAGGCATAGTTGAGTTGTTATATGTTGTTACTAGCCTGGTAGATCCTTGAGGAAGGGTTCTACGGCGTGTAATATCCCTGAGCGGATTGGGGGTGTTACATAAATGGTATCAGAGCTTAGGTTGTGGAAACCTAGGCTGTCGGGTCAGTGGTGTCTATTGAGTTTTGTCTCGTCGGATTTTGTCTGATTAAGTCGTGTCGCGACGCGTCGTTTGAGTTTGTTGGTCGTGATTAGTATCGTGGGGCGATCATCATCTTCGTGCGACCTGTGGAAGTAAGTCTCCCTTCTTTGTGTTGTGCCTCGTGTGACACGAGCTATTTTTATGATTATTTGTTAAGTGGTGGAATCCTTATGTAGATTTTGATTTCACGATATGTATTTAGTCGACTCTCATATTTGATTTATACGAGGAGTGTCGTCGCTTGTGATGTCTTTTTATTGTTGTTTTTGTCCGTGGCTGATGATTTTTGAATCGATTTGCACGATTTACAAGTTCTATTGTGGAAGCTTTGTGCTTATACGCGTTCGACTTGTTCACTAGCCAGTGCGGGAGGGTCCTTAGAGGCCTCGATTTATCGTTTATTTCCGTTTAAAGACTTGTATTGTCTTGATTTTAAATGTTTTGATGCGTGTACTAGGAGTTGTTTTAGTGAACGTCGATATGTGTGAGTGTTGGGCATTCTGGCCTATTGGATTTTTGAAAACCTTGAGTATCTTGGAAAAATAAATTTCGAGACATACTTTTCAAATGAGTTATTTTCTTGTGGTATATCCTAGGTGCCACAATATATTTCAAAAAATTTCTACTTCGAGGACCAAAATGCTTTGAGATATTTTCAATGTTTTAGAAACACTTTTATTTAGACCCGAGGGTCGAATATTCTGAAAGTTTTCACTAAGAGAAAGTGTCCTCATTTTTATCAAATGCGAAATGGTTCTCCAATGTCTCGATAACGATGTTTCACGTTTGTACTTTTTGAAAGGTGATACTCAAGATCAACCGGTGTTCTTCTAAATTATTTTCAAAATGAGGTTTTCGTTTTTAAAACCTATCCATTCCCGTTTGAGGGCTGGGTATCTATGTATGATGTTCACGTTGTCATTTTGATACTTTCTCCCAAGTATGACTGAATTGGCGGTGTGAGCGTTGAGTCGCTTTCCACACATTGGTTGTGCTAGCCCCCTGTGAGAGGCGGGATGTTGGTGTTGAATGTTGTCGCCTCGTGGTGATTTCTACGTTGTCGCACATGTGCGAGCTGTTAGAGCTTGGTTTGGTATGACCGTGTGCATCGGTGATGGTTCCATTATGTGTCGGTTGTTTAATGTCTTGTTACTTTGCTCCCATTTTTGTGAATTTCGTGGACGAGGTCGGAGGTAATACCCATACTATTTTGACTTCTGTATTTTCTCTTTCTCCAGTCTATCGATTCGCTCATGTTCGTTGACACTTTATGAACTTGTTCTGTATTTCGGTTTCATCGTTCGAACGAGCTGTGATCTTGTTGTGGGTCGATCTGATTATCGATGTGACTTTTTCGGGTTCAGTTCGATTCTTGTGAACCTTGTTCGTAAGTAACATCTTTTGGTTCCACTAATTCTTTTATTCGAAGTGGATCGGATTTGTAACTCCTGTGTTTTCGACTCTGTCGACTTTTTTATGCTCGTTAACATTTTCTAAACTTTCCCCATCCCTTGCTTTTGGTGATCGAACGAGGGTGGTATTGTTTCGGGATAACTCGTTTGTCGTTGTGACTTTTCAATTGCTATTCCCTTTCCTGGGGATCTTATGGGAATGCATGTCTCGTTGTTCTCACCAGATCATCCTGGGAGTTGTTGTTTGAATTTTTTTTTTATCCTTCGTGTTTCGGACATGATTGTTCGATTTTTGTTGTCTCGATCGTTTGTTAGTTCGGTTTTTGTTCTCGTTTCGTGATTTTTGAGCGTTCAGGCTCTTTCGTAATTCCCTTAAGTTCGGGAAATTAGTCTCGTTTTCGATCTTCCAACCCTTGGGCGGTGGAATTCCGTATTTGTTCAGCGATTGGCTCGCGTTTTGATCAATGTACCGTTAGGTTGGTCAATCGTATTGATTTTCGTTCGTTGTGTTTTGCGATTGTTCGGATAATTGACTTGATTGTATTATCCATTTGATGACGCTTGTCATTTGTTGGTTTTATTATATCCCTAACGGCGACGTTGTGTTGGTAGTCGTGGAGCGTGTTTTCACACCGTATATTCCGTTGCGTTGTTTGTAACGTTTCGCCGTTGGGCGTTAGTTACGCGTTTCTTGCGTATCTCGTTGAGTTTTCCTGGCGGGATATTGCTTCTCCCTACTTGTTTTAAGTTTCGGGACGAAACTTCTTTTAAGGAGGGTAGAATGTAATATCCGCAATTTTCGATTTTCGGTAAATTTCTTTTTTTGGTCGGAGTCCGTTTTGACGACTCGCTCATGACCGTTTCGTCATTCTGAGAATGATTAATTCTACACTTTTTAACATCCGAGTTCGTTTCAGTGTCGTTTTGTTGAGTTCCGTGCTTTTTAGCGACTTTTCCGCACTTGAGTTCGATTCTTGCGAATCTCGTTGGCTATTGTTTGAGTTTCCGTAAGTCCGTTTAACTTTGTTAGACGTGTTGTGAACTTCGGTTTGGTTATTCGATCACGTATCGTGATTTCCGGGCGTTTTGGGCCATTTTGTAATTTCTTGAAAGTTACGGGTATCCGTATCTGTAATTGTTGTCTCGACCCGTTTCTTGGTCGCGTATAATTAATTATGGTATTATGTTTTCATTTCGGGTCGTTGATGTTGTCCGCGAACTTTTCGTCGTGTTCGTTAAAACGCTTTCGGAAATCGAGTCGCCGAGCCACAGTGGTCGCATCGCCGGACGGTTATGGATGGCCGGACGATTGCAGGCACCGGCCGGACAGTGCGGCGAGAACCGCGTAAGCGCACGCCTTCTGGCCGGAAAGGCTGCGCGCTAACCGGCAGTGTAGCGCCTGCCATACCGGGTAACTAACGACGCTATCGGGTGCAGGCGGTGGGGTTACGAGGTTCGACTCGGTCCAGATCGGCGGGTAGCGCACGCTTCACGGTCGGTCGTAGCGCACGCTAACCGGCGAGGTAGCGCAGCGTCGGCCGACTAGCGTACGTTACCGTGGCGAGCTGTTCGATCCAGAGGCTACCGACAGTCGGCTAGCGCGCGACTTCGGCCGTAGCGCACGCTTCAGGAGTTAGGTCGGCGAGTTTGGTCGGCGGTGTTTGGTCGGTGGTGCCGGGTCGTGCGGGCCACTGGCCGAGGTACTCGGCGATCTGCGGCCGATAGCGTACGCTAGTCAGGAAGGCTAGCGCCGCTAGTCCGACCCAAGATAAATGTGACCGAGCGATCGCGTTTTCATTCATTTTCACTTCCTTCCTTCTCCGTCATGTTTGGCGATTCATAGGTGACGAAGCCATGTTGTTTAACAACAAATCCACGAAGTTCTTGAGTTCATAACATCAATCAATCATCCGTTATCATCCTTTGATCCAGCGAATCAAGGTAGTCTTACCTTAGAACCCTAATTTCGTGAATTTGGGGGTTTTTGCATTTTCGTCCGATTCGTTCCGTGTTGTTGATTAATTCATGATGGGTATGATTAATCTTGGTAGTATTCTTGTGTTGAACATCATTTAATCCATTGTTCTTCGTCGAATCGAAGTATATTTCTTGATTTCCTTCGAATTGACTTTTTGGGGGAATTGTCCTCGATCTCGTTTTTCATCCGTTTTCGATGGATCGATTATGGTTAAATGATGTTGTTAAACATATTCTATGGATTGTATATCTATATTTCAACTTGGAATTCCGTTTTCATGATTTGACGGGACGAATCGTGTTCTTGGCCGTTTTGGGGGAAATCCTTGAACCTTCGTCATTTGTTCTTTGAATTCAGCGGCTTTGGGTCGTACTTTGGAATTCATTTTCGTTGTTATTGTTTTCGTTCATAGTTCATTGTTGTGGATTGTCGTTCGGTGGAGTCGGCGAGTTCGTAGTCGGTTCGTGCCAACCTACTTCGGCCGATTCTCCGCGTTGTGGTCATTCAAGGCAAGTACCTTGCCCATACTTTTCTCGTTTTATGGATATGATGATCGGTGGTCGTCTTGATGTGTTTGTTTGGTTATTTGAAATGAAGTTTCAAAAGATTTCGGTTTGGCCTCGTTAAAGGCTCTCTTTCAAAACGCGTGTGTGTTTTCTGAACGTTGTGTTTTGGGAATTGATTATGATTTGATTATTTTGAACGTTGGAGGCTTTGATGATATCCTTGTTGTTTAAAAGTTATGGAATCGTGTATTCCGTGTTTAATCTTGTTATTGTGTTTTGAAGAGTTTGATAATGGTGTCGGATTAGTGGCCATCTCTAGTAAGTATTCTTGATGAACTTACATTCTTAGCATATTAGTATTGCATGAGTAACGTGTGTGTGTGTATGCTCACTATGGGTTAGATCCGATGGGATCTCGGTAGGGGTCCACGGAGGGGTGGATCCGCGAGCTTGCTTTTAACCACTATGGGTTAGATCCGACGGGGTCTCGGCAGGGGTCCACGGAGGGGTGAATCCACGGTTAATTGTGGTGCATTTTACAAATGTGATTTGATTATGGCATTTCCGGAAATGAGTGCTTTTGAATGGTTTTCATGATTGCATGCATCGACTAAGTGTGTAAGAGGTAAGTTGTTCGTTTGGCTTACTTGGCTAGGATGGCACTAGAGTATTTTGTTGTTTATTTTAAATCCTTTATTTGTAGATTTTGATGTTGGGAGACGAACCTTGTGGTCGTTCTTGTGTACTGTGAGTTGATGAGATTTGGGGCTAAAATCCCAATGGTTTTGTAAAAGTCACTTTACGGATTTGGGGCTAAAATCCCAACGGTTTGGTGAATGTCATTTTTCGGAAAGTAAACCTTTGGGGCGGTGACCCCTTTTGTCTTTTGGATTTTGAAAAGTAGGATTTGATAATCCTAAATTGTTTTCTATTAAAACTCTCGATGGCATTCTAAACCGTTTTATAAATTACTTCCATTGATTTATGATATTTCGATTTTGAAATGTTTTCTCAAACTCTTGCCTTGGGAAGTACTTTTCATTTCGTTTGGATCTTTGAGGATCCTTGGTTATTGTTATTCGTGGAATGTGAATGGTATGGCTCATATTTGCACTTTGTTCTTGCACTAGCAAAACAGTGGAGCTTTGCTAACCCCTGAGTATTCGGGGGGTGGATGTCTGTTTTTGCATTCAGGTTTTGGAGCATAACACAGGGTCGGCACGAAGGATGATGAAAGATGATCGATACTAATCACATGAGGAACCGTATATTGTTTATTGGTAAAGTTGTACTTTAGTTTCCGCTGCTATATTTTTCCCGTTGTACGGGTGTGGTTGTATTTTGACCCCTGCGTGGGCATGATTTGTATTTGAGTTGTATGTATTTATTGAAAGACCAAATCGATCTACTGAGTCATTTTAGCCTTAAAGGCATGGTTGAGTTGTTATATGTTGTTACCAGTCTGGTAGATCCTTGAGGAAGGGTTCTACGGCGTGTAATATCCCTGAGCGGATTGGGGGTGTTACATATAAAATGTTAATTATATAAATCATTTTGAAATTTTAAAACACATTTAATAATTGAAAAGATTTCTTTTGCCACAGTAGCATAATTTTTCTGGGCATTATTCCATTTTCCAGAATGAAACCTTACTAAGATTTCTTGTTTAGATTCTGGCTGTATTTGATTTAAAATTCCCCCATATCCTATATCAGAAGCATCTGTTTCTATAATCTTTTTCAAATTTGGATTGGCTAAAGATAAATATGGAAAACTTGATACTTTTGTTTTAATTTTTTGTACTGCTTGAGTATGAAGATCAGTCCATGATGAAGGGTTCTTTTTTAATCTATCATATAAAATAGCCGTGTCACTAGCTAAGTTTTTATAAAAGGGTGAAATATAATTTAAACTTCCTAGAAATCTCTGTAATTGAGTTTTATCTAATATTATATCTGGAAATTTAGAAGCAAATTCTATACTTCTATTAATAGGAATAATTTTTCCTTTTTCTATATTATTGCCTAAAAATCTCACTTTTGTTTGAAAAATCATCATTTTTGGTTTTGAAATAACCAAACCATTATTTATTATAATTTTTTCAAATATTTCCAAATGTCTAAAATGGGTTTCTATATTTTTTGAGCACACTAATATATCATCAATGTAAACAATAATAAAATTGCAATAAGGATTAAAAATATCATTCATAATGTTTTGAAATTCTGATGGGGCATTTTTAAGCCCAAATGGCATGACATTCCACTCATATTGTCCAAAGGGAACATTGAAATGAGTTTTATATCTATCAGGCTCATCAACCTGAATTTGCCAATATCCTGACTTTAAATCAAATTTAAAAAATATAACTGCATCATATAATCTATCTAATAAATCTTTTTTATTAGGAATTGGATATTTAATCCATTTTAAAACTTTATTTAAGGGTTTATAATTAATAACCAATCTAGGTACCCCTCTTTCTTGTTCAGCATGTTTATTAACATAAAAAGCTGTACATGACAATTGAGATTTCGAGGGTTTAGTTAACCTTTTTTGTAATAAAGATGTAATTTCTTCCTTGCATAAATTCAAATATTCTGAATTCATTTGACAAGGTCTTGCCTTATTAGGTATTTTTGATTCATTAAAATCTTCTTAATAGGGAAGAGTAACAATATGATTTTTTCTATCCCAAAACGCATTTGGATGTTCATCACAAATATTTAATGAGAATCTATTTAAAAACATCTAAATTTTCTCTTTTAATCTTGTAACACTCCCAAAACCATCCGGGATATTACAGCGCCGTGGGTCCCGCGCCGGAACCCACCAGGCTAAAAACCATTTCAAAAACGTTTAAAAATGCCAAAAGGCCGATGACGGTAGTATTTTAAATACTCAAATATTTTCAAAAACATAATTCTCAAATACCGTCATAAAATACCATTTGAAAATACAAGGCGAAATGCCAAATCTGGACAGTTCAAAGTGTACGTTAAGCCACCCCTTAAACGTACCGATAAAATAGTTAGGAAAAAGGGTTTAACGAAATTACTCAAGTTCGCAAAATGCCAAAAGACCATTTGAAATACACACGAGTTGGTAAAGATACTGAAAAGCCATTTTAAAACACACACGCAGCGGATAAAAACACAGTTCAAAATACACATTTGCAGCGGAAATACAACTAGAAAAGAATACTCGATACTCAAATAAATGCCACAACCAGTATCACCCGGGAGGCTCACCCCTTCACGACCGCTACTAGCTCGATCTCCGAGTACCTAAAAATAAAGCCCACGACGGGGTCAGCCACAATACTCAACAATGACAACGATCACATCATCATAACTAATTACATACCAATGTAATAATACTGTAAGAATACTACCAACGTAATCTTACCGTCATAACCTTACCAATCCATGGCAATCCATACCAAATCGATCTTTACCATAATTCACATTTCGCATTCTAAAATGACGAATTGAACTCAACAGCAATTATCTGTATTGTATTCCAAAAATACCAATAATCCTCAAAACATCATCATAACTCATAAGTGCGGAAATAATCCAATCTGTGCCAAATCCGGTCTGTCGGATTACACAATCAAATCTCAACCTGGATAAACCAAAAATACACGACATATCTGTAGATCAACTACCACATGATAATGATAACAAATCCCGATACATCGACGTACAGTCTGAATGCTCATACGATCAATAACAATGATCAACCAATACATCACTGAGAATATCATCGACATGATAACTCCAATATGACCAATCAAGGATCAACGATAACCGAGAGTAACCTCAACATGGTAAACTCCCAACACGATCAACAAAGAATCAACAATAACCTAGAATACCCTCAACAAAGTAGACTCCAAATGATCAACAAAGGACCAATAATAACCGAGAGTACCCTCAACAAGGTAGACTCCAAATGATCAACAATAATGGATCTCAAAGAAATAACTCTGACTGTCGAACATACCCCTCGGGCGTATTAACAACCAGTCACAAATCGTCGAACATATCCAATCATACATGGACTATGAACGACCTAACAACATGGCTCAAAAGATGGACGTCACAGTACGCCCGATCCGGAAATGTGTTCGTGCACATGTCCACCCCGTATACAGAATCCAGGATATACATGGGACATGTCCCTAATTACCCTCACGAACTACGTCTCGTATGCACGGTTCAATGCGGAAACATCCACACATAACCATCATGTGCCCGGCTAAAAATCCTACACAATGACCAATCGGCACGCAGATATGACTCCAGATATGTCACGATGCAACATGACAACGAAACTCAAAGAATCACATATCCAAAAAGGATCAAAAGACTCACTGAAGTGAACAAAGACAAACTGACAAAGAAAAGTCGACATGACTAATCAATATCCAAAAACAACAATCCTGAGATCATCATCCCCGACAATTGATCAACACGATCAATAACCTCAATACATTCAGCTCTGGGATCATCACCCCTCAACGAAATAATCAATACGAATCCCAATATATGAAACATCAACATACAACATATACAATAATTCTTCAGAACAATTATCCTCATAACTGAACAATACTGGAATTACCTCAAAGCCAAAGACAATATTCTTTCCACGAACCAACATCCCTGAACGAACACACAGTTACACGAATATTCCCGAAATAGGTATAGTCCATTTATACCAACAAACCACCGTCCCGACATCAATATCGACACGATAACTATCCTCGATATCCGATATTCTATATCCTTGACGAAAGATAACTCACGTCTTCCTTGAACACAATTAAATCATATACATTGTGATTTAATCCAAACTAGAGCACGATATACAAACCATCATCCCGGCAATTTACATTTCTAATAACATTGCTATTTGAATTATAAATGAAATGAAAACGAAACCATTCATCAAATATTATAAACTAAACAAGTATAAACTTGCCTCGATACCGATACCACGAAGCCGTTACCAAAATCCATTGCCTTTGTCTACGATCTCCTTCGCCCCGACCAAAAGCAATCTACGAACTCTTCAGCTTCAACCGCAACACAAAGGTCGTAATCCATGATCAATTATCGTAACCTAATGCAATAATCAAATGACAACACATCCGATAATAATCAATAACTGGTATAACCAACCAATCAAACTCAGCGGATCAACAATACCTCGATCATTTACAAAACTGAACAATACAACTCAAACAATTACGAACTCATATCAACAATACAAGCCGAAATCCAATAAATCATAATTATCAATCAATAACCGATCAACAAACCCAATAGTTCCATAATATCTCGATTAAATACAGTCTTAAACAATCCAGTTCAAACCATCACGAATTCATAATCACAACATAAAAATACTGCATTGTCTGCCTACTTAGCGCACGTTAAACACATAACGTAGCGTGCGCTAAGTCGCTCCCGATAGCGTGCGCTAGCGAGTAAGCTTAGCGTGCGCTAATGCTACACAGTTGCATGCATTCCAGCATCGATTAACACTTTGCGGCTACGAATATGAATGTAATGAAAACCATACTCCAAGATCAAACACAAACTTCCAGATCCAAACTCATCATCATACTCGAAATCATATTCGTATTCTTATACGAATATTATATCAAAACACATAACTTGGCTCTAGATACGAATATCCCATATTCATATCCAAAACACCAACACCTTCTATACATAATCGTCATATCATATAATTTCAGCGCTCTTCAAGGACATGAAATATCCGACATCACGTTCAAAACAACATAATCCGAGGTATATATCATAATGTTTATCATTTTCTTCATCATGCAAATCACATAATCCAACCAACCTGATAACAAGGATCATCTCATACATAATCTGGAATACAACCTCATATCATGATTTAACTCATCTAAATCGACCACTGAAATTTTCATGATTCAGAAATCCATGATTCAACTTCATCAAGTTAACGAATCACCATTAACATGAAGAATCTTAAATAACATCCGAAAACTCTTATCATAATCCCATTAGGTCTCATAAAAATCACCACATGATTATCCAACATGTTCTCTCACAAGTAATCGTCCTTAAAAACGAACTACTATCAAAGGGATACGAATATTACCTAAATTAGATGAACCAAGAAGAAGAACACTTGAAATCCATTCCAAGAATCATGAGTAACTTGAAGAACAAGGCTTGAATCCATGCTCACTATCTTAATCTTGTTAAAAATCCCACCTCACCGTGTTTGGGAACCTCAAGAACCTCCCAAAGCTCTCTCTATCGACTGAAGGGGAAAGAATGGACTAAATGCATCTCAAAACCCGTCTGTCCCCTTATATAATAAACATTACTAAGATTTCTTGTTTAGATTCTGGCTGTATTTGATTTAAAATTCCCCCATATCCTATATGAGAAGCATCTGTTTCTATAACCTTTTTCAAATTTGGATTGGCTAAAGATAAATATGGAAAACTTGATACTTTTGTTTTAATTTTTTGTACTGCTTGAGTATGACTATCAGTCCATGATGAAGGGTTCTTTTTTAATCTATCATATAAAATAGCCGTGTCACTAGCTAAGTTTTTATAAAAGGGTGAAATATAATTTAAACTTCCTAGAAATCTCTGTAATTGAGTTTTATCTAATATTATATCTGGAAATTTAGAAGCAAATTCTATACTTCTATTAATAGGAATAATTTTTCCTTTTTCTATATTATGGCCTAAAAATCTCACTTTTGTTTGAAAAATCATCATTTTTGGTTTTGAAATAACCAAACCATTATTTATTATAATTTTTTCAAATATTTCCAAATGTCTAAAATGGGTTTCTATATTTTTTGAGAACACTAATATATCATCAATGTAAACAATAATAAAATTGCAATAAGGATTAAAAATATCATTCATAATGTTTTGAAATTCTGATGAGGTATTTTTAAGCCCAAATGGCATGACATTCCACTCATATTGTCCAAAGGGAACATTGAAATGAGTTTTATATCTATCAGGCTCATCAACCTGAATTTGCCAATATCCTGACTTTAAATCAAATTTAGAAAATATAACTGCATCATATAATCTGTCTAATAAATCTTTTTTATTAGGAATTGGATATTTAATCCATTTTAAAACTTTATTTAAGGGTTTATAATTAATATCCAATCTAGGTACCCCTCTTTCTTGTTCAGCATGTTTATTAACATAAAAAGTTGTACATGACAATTGAGATTTTGAGGGTTTAGTTAACCTTTTTTGTAATAAAGATGTAATTTCTTCCTTGCATAAATTCAAATATTCTGAATTCATTTGACAAGGTCTTGCCTTAGTAGGTATTTTTGATTCATTAAAATCTTCTTCATAGGGAAGAGTAACAATATGATTTTTTCTATCCCAAAACGCATTTGGATGTTCATCACAAATATTTAATGAGAATCTATTTAAAAACATCTGAATTTTCTCTTTTAATCTTGTAACACTCCCAAAACCATCCGGGATATTACAGCAACGTGGGTCCCGCGCCGGAACCCACCAGGCTAAAAACCATTTCAAAAACGTTTAAAAATGCCAAAAGGCCGATGACGGTAGTATTTTAAATACTCAAATATTTTCAAAAACATAGTTCTCAAATACCGTCATAAAATACCATTTGAAAATACAAGGCGAAATGCCAAATCTCGACAGTTCAAAGTGTACGTTAAGCCACCCCTTAAACATACCGATAAAATAGTTAGGAAAAAGGGTTTAACGAAATTACCCAAGTTCGCAAAATGCCAAAAGACCATTTGAAATACACACGAGTTGGTAAAGATACCGAAAAGCCATTTTAAAACACACACGCAGCGGATAAAAACACAGTTCAAAATACACATTTGCAGCGGAAATACAACTAGAAAAGAATACTCGATACTCAAATAAATGCCACAACCAGTATCACCCGGGAAGCTCACCCCTTCACGACCGCTACTAGCTCGATCTCCGAGTACCTAAAAATAAAGCCCACGACGGGGTGAGCCACAATACTCAACAATGATAACGATCACATCATCATAAATAATTACATACCAATGTAATAATACTGTAAGAATACTACCAACGTAATCTTACCGTCATAACCTTACCAATCCATGGCAATCCATACCAAATCGATCCTTACCATAATTCACATTTCGCATTCTCAAATGACGAATTGAACTCAACAGCAATTATCTGTACTGTATTCCAAAAATACCAACAATCCTCAAAACATCAGCATAACTCATAAGTGCGGAAATAATCCAATCTGTGCCAAATCCGGTCTGTCGGATTACACAATCAAATCCCAACCTGGATAAACCAAAAATACCCGACATATCTGTAGATCAACTACCACATGATAATAATAACAAATCCCGAGACATCGACGTACAGTCTGAATGCTCATACGATCAATAACAATGATCAACCAATACATCACTGAGAATATCATCGACATGATAACTCCAATATGACCAATCAAGGATCAACGATAACCGAGAGTAACCTCAACATGGTAAACTCCCAACACGATCAACAAAGAATCAACAATAACCGAGAATACCCTCAACAAGGTAGACTCCAAATGATCAACAAAGGACCAATAATAACCGAGAGTACCCTCAACAAGGTAGACTCCAAATGATCAACAATAATGGATCTCAAAGAAATAACTCTGACTGTCGAACATACCCCTCGGGCGTATTAACAACCAGTCACAAACCGTCGAACATATCCAATCATACATGGACTATGAATGACCTAACAACATGGCTCAAAAGATGGACGTCACAGTACGCCCGATCCGGAAATGTGTCCGTGCACATGTCCACCCCGTATACGGAATCCAGGATATACCTGGGACATGTACCTAATTAGCCTCACGAACTACGTCTCGTGTGCACGGTTCAATGCGGAAACATCCACACATAACCATCATGTGCCCGGCTAAAAATCCTACACAATGACCAATCGGCACGCAGATATGACTCCAGATATGTCACGATGCAACATGACAACGAAACTCAAAGAATCACATATCCAATAAGGATCAAAAGACTCACCGAAGTGAACAAAGACAAACTGACAAAGAAAAGTCGACATGACTAATCAATATCCAAAAACAACAATCCTGGGATCATCATCCTCGACAATTGATCAACACGATCAACGACCTCAATACAGTCAGCTCTGGGATCATCACCCCTCAACGAAATAATCAATACGAATCCCAATATACGAAACATCAACATACAACATATACAATAATTCTTCATAACAATTATCCTCATAACTGAACAATACTGGAATTACCTCAAAGCCAAAGACAATATTCTTTCCACGAACCAACATCCCTGAACGAACACACAGTTACACGAATATTCCCGAAATAGGTATAGTCCATTTATACCAACAAACCACCATCCCGACATCAATATCGACACGATAACTATCCTCGATATCCGATATTCTATATCCTTGACAAAAGATAACTCACGTCTTCCTTGAACACTATTAAATCATATACATTGTGATTTAATCCAAACTAGAGCACGATATACAAACCATCATCCCGGCAATTTACATTTCTAATAACATTACTATATGAATTATAAATGAAATGAAAACGAAACCATTCATCAAATATTATAAACTGAACAAGTATAAACTTGCCTCGATACCGATACCACGAAGCCGTTACCAAAATCCATTGCCTTCGTCTACGAGCTCCTTAGCCCCGACCAAAAGCAATCTATGAACTCTTCAGCCTCAACCGCAACACAAAGGTCGTAATCCATGATCAATTATCGTAACCTAATGCAATAATCAAATGACAACACATCCGATAATAATCATTAACTGGTATAATCAACCAATCAAACTCAGCGGCTCAACAATACCTCGATCATTTACAAAACCGAACAATACAACTCAAACAATTACGAACTCATATCAACAATACAAGCCGAAATCCGATAAATCATAATTATCAATCAATAACCGATCAACAAACCCAATAGTTCCATAATATCTCGATTAAATACAGTCTTAAACAATCCAGTTCAAACCATCACGAATTCATAATCACAACATAAAAATACTGCATTGTCTGCCTACTTAGCGCATGTTAAACACATAACGTAGTGTGCGCTATGTCGCTCCCGATAGCGTGCGCTAGCCAGTAAGCTTAGCGTGCGCTAATGCTACACAGTTGCATGCATTCCAACATCGATTAACACTTTGCGGCTACGAATATGAATGTAATGAAAACCATACTCCAAGATCAAACACAAACTTCCAGATCCAAACTCATCATCATACTCGAAATCATATTCGTATTCTTATACGAATATTATATCAAAACACATAACTTGGCTCTAGATACGAATATCCCATATTCATATCCAAAACACCAACACCTTCTATACATAATCGTCATATCATATAATTTCAGAGCTCTTCAAGGACATGAAATATCCGACATCACGTTCAAAACAACATAATCCGAGGTATATATCATAATGTTTATCATTTTCTTCATCATGCAAATCACATAATCCAACCAACCTGATAACAAGGATCATCTCATACATAATCTGGAATACAACCTCATATCATGATTTAACTCATCTAAATCGACCACTGAAATTATCATGATTCAGAAATCCATGATTCAACTTCATCAAGTTAAACGAATCACCATTAACATGAAGAATCTTAAATAACATCCGAAAACTCTTATCATAATCCCATTAGGTCTCATAAAAATCACCACATGATTATCCAACATGTTCTCTCACAAGTAATCGTCCTTAAAAACGAACTACTATCAAAGGGATACGAATATTACCTAAATTAGATGAACCAAGAAGAAGAACACTTGAAATCCATTCCAAGAATCATGAGTAACTTGAAGAACAAGGCTTGAATCCATGCTCACTATCTTAATCTTGTTAAAAATCACCACCTCACCGTGTTTGGGAACCTCAAGAACCTCCCAAAGCTCTCTCTATCGATCAAGGAGAAAGAATGGACTAAATGCATCTCAAAACCCGTCTGTCTCCTTATATAATAAACATTACTAAGATTTCTTGTTTAGATTCTCGCCGTATTTGATTTAAAATTCCCCATATCCTATATCGAAGCATCTATTTCTATAACCTTTTCAAATTTGGATTGGCTAAAGATAAATATGGAAAACTTGATACTTTTGTTTTAATTTTTGTCGCTTGAGTATGACTATCACCCATGATGAAGGGTTCTTTTTAATCTAACATATAAAATAGCCGTGTCACTAGCTAAGTTTTTATAAAAGGGTGAAATATAATTTAAACTTCCTAGAAATCTCTGTAATTGAGTTTTATCTAATATTATATCTGGAAATTTAGAAGCAAATTCTATACTTCTATTAATAGGAATAATTTTTCCTTTTTCTATATTATGGCCTAAAAATCTCACTTTTGTTTGAAAAATCATCATTTTTGGTTTTGAAATAACCAAACCATTATTTATTATAATTTTTTCAAATATTTCCAAATGTCTAAAATGGGTTTCTATATTTTTTGAGAACACTAATATATCATCAATGTAAACAATAATAAAATTGCAATAAGGATTAAAAATATCATTCATAATGTTTTGAAATTCTGATGAGGTATTTTTAAGCCCAAAATGGCATGACATTCCACTCATATTGTCCAAAGGGAACATTGAAATGAGTTTTATATCTATCAGGCTCATCAACCTGAATTTGCCAATATCCTGACTTTAAATCAAATTTAGAAAATATAACTGCATAATATAATCTGTCTAATAAATCTGTTTTATTAGGAATTGGATATTTAATCCATTTTAAAACTTTATTTAAGGGTATATAATTAATAACCAATCTAGGTACCCCTCTTTCTTGTTCAGCATGTTTATTAACATAAAAAGCTGTACATGACCATTGAGATTTTGAGGGTTTAGTTAACCTTTTTTGTAATAAAGATGTAATTTCTTCCTTGCATACATTCAAATATTCTGAATTCATTTGACAAGGTCTTGCCTTATTAGGTATTTTTGATTCATTAAAATCTTCTTCATAGGGAAGAGTAACAATATGATTTTTTCTATCCCAAAACGCATTTGGATGTTCATCACAAATATTTAATGAGAATCTATTTAAAAACATTTGAATTTTCTCTTTTAATCTTGTAACACTCCCAAAACCATCCGGGATATTACAGCGCCGTGGGTCCCGCGCCGGAACCCACCAGGCTAAAAACCATTTCAAAAACGTTTAAAAATGCCAAAAGGCCGATGATGGTAGTATTTTAAATACTCAAATATTTTCAAAAACATAGTTCTCAAATACCGTCATAAAATACCATTTGAAAATACAAGGCGAAATGCCAAATCTCGACAGTTCAAAGTGTACGTTAAGCCACCCCTTAAACATACCGATAAAATAGTTAGGAAAAGGGGTTTAACGAAATTACCCAAGTTTGCAAAATGCCAAAAGACCATTGGAAATACACACGAGTTGGTAAAGATACCGAAAAGCCATTTTAAAACACACACGCAGCGGATAAAAACACAGTTCAAAATACACATTTGCAGCGGAAATACAACTAGAAAAGAATACTCGATACTCAAATAAATGCCATAACCAGTATCACCCGGGAAGCTCACCCCTTCACGACCGCTACTAGCTCGATCTCCTAGTACCTAAAAATAAATCCCACGACAGGGTCAGCCACAATACTCAACAATGATAACGATCACATCATCATAAATAATTACATACCAATGTAATAATACTGTAAGAATACTACCAACGTAATCTTACCGTCATAACCTTACCAATCCATGGCAATCCATACCAAATCGATCCTTACCATAATTCACATTTCGCATTCTCAAATGAAGAATTGAACTCAACAGCAATTATCTGTACTGTATTCCAAAAATACCAACAATCCTCAAAACATCATCATAACTCATAAGTGCGGAAATAATCCAATCTGTGCCAAATCCGGTCTGTCGGATTACACAATCAAATCCCAACCTGGATAAACCAAAAATACACGACATATCTGTAGATCAACTACAACATGATAATGATAACAAATTCCGAGACATCGACGTACAATCTGAATGCTCATACGATCAATAACAATGATCAACCAATACATCACTGAGAATATCATCGACATGATAACTCCAATATGACCAATCAAGGATCAACGATAACCGAGAGTAACCTCAACATGGTAAACTCCCAACACGATCAACAAAGAATCAACAATTACCGAGAATACCCTCAACAAGGTAGACTCCAAATGATCAACAAAGGACCAATAATAACCGAGAGCACCCTCAACAAGGTAAACTCCAAATGATCAACAATAATGGATCTCAAAGAAATAACTCTGACTGTCGAACATACCCCTCGGGCGTATTAACAACCAGTCACAAACCGTCGAACATATCCAATCATACATGGACTATGGACGACCTAACAACATGGCTCAAAAGATGGACGTCACAGTACGCCCGATCCGGAAATGTGTCCGTGCACATGTCCACCCCGTATACGGAATCCAGGATATACGTGGGACATGTACCTAATTAGCCTCACGAACTACGTCTCGTGTGCACGGTTCAATGTAGAAACATCCATGCATAACCATCATGTGCCCGGCTAAAAATCCTACACAATAACCAATCGGCACGCAGATATGACTCCAAATATGTCACGATGCAACATGACAACGAAAGTCAAAGAATCACATATCTAATAAGGATCAAAAGACTCACCGAAGTGAACAAAGACAAACTGACAAATAAAAGTCGACATGACTAATCAATATCCAAAAACAACAATCCTGGGATCATCATCCCCGACAATTGATCAACACGATCAACGACCTCAATACAGTCAGCTCTGGGATCATCACCCTTCACCGAAATAATCAATACGAATCCCAATATACGAAACATCAACATACAACATATACAATAATTCTTCAGAACAATTATCCTCATAACTGAACAATACTGGAATTACCTCAAAGCCAAAGACAATATTCTTTCCACAAACCAACATCCCTGAACGAACACACAGTTACACGAATATTCCCGAAATAGGTATAGTCCATTTATACCTGTAACATGTAATACCCGAGATTTTCTTTTCCGGTTATTTTTGAATTTTTGTCGGTTGTGCCGGTTATTTTGCTCTGTTGGCGATTACTTGAGTTTTCCCTTATGTTGGGTACGGCATGATGTGCCGTGTTGTGGTGTTCGTCAGGTACGACTTATCATTGTGTAAGTCGAGCTAATAGTATGTCGCGCTTTGTTATTTGTTTGTTTTCGATTTGGATCGTTGGTGTTGTTCGTTAGTGTTTTGTTGCATGTTGAATAATCATTGTTTTGTCGAGGAGTATCGTTGTTGTGCTTTTGGTCGACTTTGTAAGATCACCACTGGCACTTATTAAGTCTAAAAATTCTTAAACTTTACAATGTGATAGATCATCAAATTAGCTTTCCAATGGTTCAAACGGCGAGTCAATCGGAGTCCGGACGAAGGAGTTATGGCCGAAATACCAAAGACTACACAGTCCATAATTAGCGCACGCTAAACACATTTATTAGCGCGCTAACGAAGTCTGGCAGGGGTTCTGGACTGCATTTTGCAGCCGATAGCGCACGCTACACATACCTTAGCGTGCGCTAACTATTGACAGTATAAATAGGACTGCAGAGGTCAACTTTCGTCATTTTTCATTTCACTTCTTCCCCTCCGGCGACCCAGGCGATTCCAGGCGTGAGAAGGTAGAGATCTCGGCCAGATATCATTAGATATCAACTCCTTTCAACTCCTAATATGGATTTATCAACCTTCTTTCATCTTCCACCGTCGGATTCAAGGTTAGTTTTCTTAAAATCCTAGTTTTGGGAAAATTGGGGGTTTTGGTTGTTTTCGCCCGTTTGATCCGTGATAACTTATATTTGTGATGGATTGTTGATTATTAAGTCATATTATACCAATTTCCTTGTTGATCCATGGTTCGATTGTTAAAGATTCTTCGTTTTGTTGAGTTCCTAATCGGTGCCTTGAAGGTGTCCGGTGAAAATCCTTAGAGGGGGGTTTTGGGCGTTCTACGATTATTCTTCCTCGTACGATCGTTGATTATTGACGGTATTATGTTAGGATCAGGTTCCTTGCGAAGAACTTGAGTCGGAACCCTTCCGTTTGCCGTTTCCCGATCGGTTATGTTACCGTCGTTTCCGCCGGAGGGTTGTGGGCATTCGAGGTTTCCTGGTTGAGCCATGTTCGTCGGAGTGTCCGACATCGACTATTGAGGCAAGTATCTTGCCCATACATTACGTGTTTTGCGAATATGATGGTTGAAAGTTGACGATACGTGCTAAACGAATTGTTTACAACCATTTTTCTAAAGAATCGGTATATTTACAATTATGGTTTTCTTAAAGGATGAATCTTGTGTTCGAGACTTAATGTGATTATTTGACTATGTGTGTTAGTGTTGAGTATAGGAACTCCCTACCTTCGAGTTACTTCGAGTGGGCGTTCTCACCTGGGGATTGCTCGACGGGGCACACAGGGACTTGGTGGCCTTACGGCGGGACCGGGGGCTGGACCGGGTCGCGAGAATTGCCAGAGTGTTTGTACTGTTGATTAATTGTGATATGTCCGGAGTATCACAATGCTTGTTGCTCGGAGTCGAGAGACATTATATATTGAGTCTTGGTGTTTGGCTAAAATGGCATAAAAATAATGTGTTATGTGTAATGTATTTTTGGGAAGTGAATTGAAGTGAATGAACGGGTCGTGGACTCTGTGTTGGTGATCGAAATGGTTGGGTCGTGGACCCTGTGTTTTGTGACTGGAATGAATTGGGTTGTGAACCCCGTGTTTTGTTAATCGGATTTGCATTTTTGGAAAATGAATATTGTGGCGGTGACCCTAAGTGGCTTTTGGAGAATTAAGAACTTTACTATCGCAAATGTTTTCGAAAACTCCCGAGATTTGAAAATGTTTTCAAAGTGCTTTCTTGTTTTGGTTTCTACTTTCAAGACTTGAACTATTTTAATTATCAAATATATCGGGATGACTTTTGTTGTATTCTCGGAATGTGTTTTGTATGGCTCGTATTTGCACTTTATACTTGTACTAGCAAAACAGTGGAGTTTTGCTAACCCCCGAGTATTCGGGGGTGGATGTCTGTTTTTGCATCCAGGTACATGCAGGTTTGGGAACAAAACACAAGATCGACGCGAAGGATGATGGAAGGCGAATGATACTAATCACACGAAGGCCAGTGTTGGATACAGTCAGTCGGAGTTTGTGTATGGTCTTTCTTCTGTCGTACTTTTGGTTTGTGAGTGTATTTTACCCTTGTACGGGTATGAGTCGAGATGGAAATGTGTATTTTTGACTTGTATGTTAGTGACGAAAGACCAAGTTGGTCTACGGATTTGGTATTTTATCATGTCGGTATGTAATTTATTGTGTAGTTTTGATGTCTAGCCTGGTGGATCCTCACGGAGAGGGTCTGCGGCGTGTAATATTCCCGGTTTGATTCTGGGGGTGTTACATTTATGGTATCGGAGCAAGGTTGCGGAAACCTAGGCTGTCGGGTCCAGTTGGGTATTGTCGTGTCTTGTTCTGTCAGATTGTGTCTATCTAAGTCGTGTCGCGACACGTCGTCTGTGATGTCGGCCGTGATTAGTATCGAGGTGCAGCCATCATCTTCGTGCGACCTGTGGATGTAAGTCTCCCTACTATATTGTGCCTTGTGATATACGAGCTTGTATGATTTTTGTTTATGATGTGGAGTTAAAGGTGATTTGTGAGTATGTGGCCTATGTTGTTTGATTTTCGTATGATGACCTCAAGGTCAAAAATTTTGGAGAAATCCAACTACCGATATTTTATTTTCATTTTATATTATAAGTTTTCAAACTCGATTTTTGAACCCAAGTGAAGTTTACAAAATGTAGACAAGACGTGACTCTCGTTTTCAACATATCGGTTTTATGACTGTTAGTCGACAAATACGTGATGATGTGAATGCTGGGTCGTTCGATTTGTGTGCATTGAGATAGCTCTCTTTAATAAGAGGTGAGGATTCGGTTTTTGAATAACAATTGTCTTTTGATGGTTTCTCATGAAGTGTCGAATCAATGGCTTTGAGACTTGAACGTGTTGTTGTTTATTTGTGACCAATGATTTTAGTAATGTTGTATATATGTTCGTAATCACGTGCTGAATTTGAGCTGTTAGCGCACGCTAAGTACAAGGCTAGCGCGCGCTAATGTGGCATGAATGGCGCACGCTAATGTTGTTGTAACGCGCGCTAATGCAGCATGAATAGTGCACGCTAAATAATTGTTGTAGTGTGCGTTAGTTAGCTGGGACAGAGGATGTGAAACCGCATTTTAGCCGTTAGGTCTAACTTTCTACAGTTAGTCGTCTGTGACTGTATTCTATGCGCGTTGTCTAGTGATGACAACCGTTTGATGTGAACGAGTGTTGTGACCTTTCATTCGCGTTCAGTGATAATTGATTTTGTTCGATGAGTTGATAAATTATGTCTGCTGTGTGTGTGTGTTCGAAATGTTTTCCTAAAACTTTCATAAGTTTGTGCAAGTTGCGGAAATCAATTTTTGAAACTAATTTGACGTTGCGATTATGCCGGCGGCTTTGTATGAACTTTGGAAATTGTTTGAAATTTGCGAGCCAGCCTAGGATTCTCAAATAAAACCTCGACGGTATTGAAAGAGTTGTTTTAAAATACCTTGAACATTTTGTAAAATGTTACCGTCGTTGATTCTTGTGTATTGTTGGGAGAATTTTCAGAAATGACTTTAACGTACTATTGTATTTTCGAATAATTCGAGTACATGATTTTCAAAAATCTTTCACATCATAAAATATTTTTTTTTCAAAAACCAATATGATTTCTTTTTCAAAAATATATAGTGAAAGATGAAAAATCTCACTCGATGTAAAGTTCAAACTCGGATTTGGAAATGTTAGAGTATGTAGGAATGGTTTGATGATCTTGCTTGGTTAACTGGTTGGTTGTTAACGGTGATGGTGATGAGTAAAGGCATGACGATTTTGATAACGCCGGTTACAAGGAATTATTATTTTGGCAAATGATTTCCAATGAGGCGGTTAGAGTATGTTGATTACAAGTTTTGATGAAATAAACCGAGGTACCAAAAGTACTTTTAAAGTTTATTTTGAATAACATACAAATCCAATGATTTTCAAAAGATTTTCTTTAAAGGGATACCTCGTGGATTTTCTTTGCGAGTAGTTGTTGGTTACCTTATGTGATATGTCATGCTAAGTTGGTACATTAGCATATTTATTTTTGCGAAGTGGTGCAATCGTATTGATTGAGAATCTGCTTAGTATGCCGAGGGACAGAGGACGCGACCGTGACCACGGTACAGTTGGTCATGGAAATCGGATGCGGAACCAAGAGAATATTGATGGGAAGGCTGCTATTCCAGTACATCGTACTCGTTGTTTAGGTTTCAGGGACGAAACCTCTTTTAAAGGTGATATGATGTAATACCCATATTTTTTTTCTTTCGCTTCCGTTTCGTTCGACCGTATCGACTCGATTGTGTTCGTTGATGCTTCTGACCTTGTGTTGTTCTCACCCTTGTCATTCGAGCGAGTTCGCATATTTTTCCAAATTGATGTGCATATCGTTGTGATCTTTCCAAGTTCGGATCGATTTCTTGTGAACCGTGTTCGAAACTAACACCTCGTGGTTCCTACAAGTTATTGATGTCTTGATTTGAGGTATGAACTTCAGAGGTTATCGTTGTTGTTCGATCATTGCTATTCGTTCGTCGTTGTCCAATCATTATTGTTTGATCTCGAAATCGTGATTATTGAACATCTGGGCCACTTTGTGATTTCCATAAGTGTTGGGAAATTGTCTTCGTATTTGATCTTCCAATCCTTTGAGTTACTGGAATTTCATACCTTTCAGCGTTGGAATCGTGATTTGATTTTTGTATTGCTCGGTTTTATCAACCACATCGATTCATGCTCGTTGCTTTTCGTAAGCATTCTTGCGTATTGAATCAGACCGCAGTAGCTCTGTACTGCATGGAGCTCCTGTGCGCTGTTAATATTAGATAACATGTGTTATCTAGAGTCGCCTTGCTCTTGTTTTAAGTTTCGGGACGAAACTTATTTTTAGTAGGGTAGAATGTAATACCCGAGATTTTCGTTTCCGGTTATTTTTGAATTTTTGTCGGTTGTGCCGGTTATTTTGCTCTGTTGGCGATTACTTGAGTTTTCCCTTATGTTGGGTACGGCATGATGTGCCTTGTTGTGGTGTTCGTCAGGTACGACTTATCATTGTGTAAGTCGAGCTAATAGTATGTCGCGCTTTGTTATTTGTTTGTTTTCGATTTGGATCGTTGGTGTTGTTCGTTAGTGTTTTGTTGCATGTTGAATAATCATTGTTTTGTCTAGGAGTATCGTTGTTGTGCTTTTAGTCGACTTTGTAAGATCACCACTGGCACTTATTAAGTCTAAAAATTCTTAAACTTTACAATGTGATAGATCATCAAATTAGCTTTCCAATGGTTCAAACGGCGAGTCAATCGGAGTCCGTACGAAGGAGTTATGGCCGAAATAGCAAAGACTACACAGTCCATAATTAGCGCACGCTAAACACATTTATTAGCGCGCGCTAACGAAGTCTGGCAGAGGGTTCTGGACTGCATTTTGCAGCCGATAGCGCACGCTACACATACCTTAACGTGCGCTAACTATTGACAGTATAAATAGGACTGCAGAGGTCAACTTTCGTCATTTTTCATTTCACTTCTTCCCCTCCGGCGACCCAGGCGATTCCAGGCGTGAGAAGGTAGAGATCTCGGCCAGATATCATTAGATATCAACTCCTTTCAACTCCTAATATGGATTTATCAACCTTCTTTCATCTTCCACCGTCGGATTCGAGGTTAGTTTTCTTAAAATCCTAGTTTTGGGAAAATTGGGGGTTTTGGTTGTTTTCGCCCGTTTGATCCGTGATAACTTATATTTGTGATGGATTGTTGATTAGTAAGTCATATTATACCAATTTCCTTGTTGATCCATGGTTCGATTGTTAAAGATTCTTCGTTTTGTTGAGTTCCTAATCGGTGCCTTGAAGGTGTCCGGTGAAAATCCTTAGAGGGGGGTTTGGGCGTTCTACGATTATTCTTCCTCGTACGATCGTTGATTATTGACGGTATTATGTTAGGATCAGATTCCTTGCGAAGAACTTGAGTCGGAACCCTTCCGTTTGCCGTTTCCCGATCGGTTATGTTACCGTCGTTTCCGCCGGAGGGTTGTGGGCATTCGAGGTTTCCTGGTTGAGCCATGTTCGTCGGAGTGTCTGACATCGACTATCGAGGCAAGTATCTTGCCCATACATTACGTGTTTTGCAAATATGATGGTTGAAAGTTGACGATACGTGCTAAACGAATTGTTTACAACCATTTTTCTAAAGAATCGGTATATTTACAATTATGGTTTTCTTAAAGGATGAATCTTGTGTTCGAGACTTAATGTGATTATTTGACTATGTGTATTAGTGTTGAGTATAGGAACTCCCTACCTTCGGATGATGTCATTATGTGTGAATATGTCGTCGGTAATTTGTTGTTAAATCCTTTTGTTATGAATTGTGCGTGGAATCATGTGGTTATCGGTGGATACATGAGTTGTGTGATACGGGTTGTGTCGTTCGGTGTTGTTGAGATAAGTGTGTTTCTTTATGGATAGTATTAATTCTGGGTCGTGAGTATATATTAGAATAATATGGCCATTTTAGCAAAATACCTCGACTATATATATTGTGATTGACTCTTGAGGATTGTGGTTTTGGAAACGTGAATTGATGAGAGTTGTAAGGTTTTTCTCGGGTACTCTCACTCGGGGATTGACTCAACGGGGTCACACGGGGACCTGGTGTTGACACAAAATGTATTTTGATGATGGTTACATACAAAACATTTAATTGGATCTATCTCGGCTCGATAATATTTTGAAGGAACACAATATGGCTAACGCACGCTACGTATCATATCGTAGCGCACGCTATCGAGACTCTCATACACAGACCAGTCAAGTCAGCTGCAGCCTACTCAAGTCGCCTGATCGATAGCGCACGCAAGCTATTGAATGATAGCGCACGCTAATAAACTATAGTTAGCGCACGCTATACATCATATATAACGCACGCTATCGCAAGTCTCCAGAAGTCAGTGAAGTCTGGAAGGAAATCAAAATTGGACGTTGCGCACGCTATTCATATATTCTTACGTACGCTAAAGTGAAGACATAGCGCACGTTACTCATCATATATAGCGCACGCTACCAATTTTATGGTTAGTAGTCCAGTAGCTACTGGACTCACTTCATCAAGGTTTTTACGTACGCTACACAAGGTAACGTACGTTATTGAAATAATTCAGTAGCGCACGCTAAAGGAAAGGTGTTAGCGCACGCTAAATGGAATCTGCAGTTTACCGTTTGAAATTCAACCGTTGGAAGCAAGAGTCAATGCAGATCCGGAAAATCTGGAAATATTGGATTTAATTAATGCTAGCGCACGCTATGCATACTTGCTAGCGCACGCTAATCATGAATTTAGCCATTGGAAAAAGAGTCGTTGGAGAGGAAATCGGATTTTGTCAAAGTCAAGATCGAAGACTAGTTGACCAAGACGATAGCGCACGCTACCATATCATTACTAGCGCACGCTAGACACAGAATTTTACCGTTGCAACAGTCTTTGTGACCGTTCAGAGATTGCAAGTCAAAATCCATTAGCGCACGCTACAAGACACTATTAGCGCACGCTAATAGTATATCTTTCAGAATTTGAATGCTGTCTCGTACCTATAAATACCCGAAGGACTTGGGTATCAATCACACAACTTCAAGCATTCAAGCATACAAGCAATCAAAGCATTCTTGAGCTCAGATTTACATACTTTATTGCATTACAAGTTGTGAGAAAAGAAAGATACAAGAGCGATTTCAATTGTAATATCCATTATTCTTTGTATTCTTTCATTTGGTTGTAAGTGTTGCATCACTTACACGTGAGCGAAAAAGAAACGAATCAAGAGTCACTAATCCGGTGTTATTAGGATCTTTGATCCGGCATTGTTAGGATTATACTCCCATATTCGTATAGTGAGGATTATCTAGTTCCTATAGAACACTAGATAAACAAATATTCATATTGAGGGAAAGGTTGAGCTTGAACCGATAGAAGACAAGCGAATTGTAACGGTTCTGAACTCGGACCGATAGAAGACGAGTTAAGGTTGTGGTTTTTCTTAAGCCAATAGAAAAAGAAAGTCGGAGAGAGGACGTAGGCAAGTTGCCGAACCTCTATAAATTCTTGAGTCTTTATTTTCCGCATTATTTTCTTTTTACTCGCAAGAAATTTCGGTATTCCGCATCACCACTATTCAACCCCCCTTCTAGTGGTGAATTTATCTCTTCTGTTGGTATCAGAGCGGGTCTCTTTTTAAAGGTTTAACCACCTAAGAGAAAAAGATCCGCAAATGGCACTTCTTGGCCAAATTGAAGGAAATGCTCTCAACCGTCCTCCTTTCTTCGACGGTTCCAATTTCATGACGTGGAAAAAGAAGATGGCGATTTTCGTTCAAGCCTACGATATTGAAATCTGGAAAGTTATTGCTCTCGGTCCTAAACTTTCTAAGAAAGAAGATGGATCGTTGAAAAAGATCGAAGAATTCAACGATGAGGATTGGAGAAACACGCATGTCAACTCCCGAGCTACTCAACTCCTCTATTGCGCTCTCAATCCCGAAGAACTTAATAGGATATCATCCTATGAAAGTGCAAAAGAAATTTGGGAAATTCTCGAAGTCACTCACGAGGGAACCACTCAAGTCAAGGAGACCAAAATTAATATGTTACTCCATGACTACGAATTATTCTCCATGAAAGACGAGGAAACGATCACAAATATGTTGGATCGATTTTCGGCTATAACAAACGGTCTTGCATCTTTTGGAAAGCCTATATCGAGCAGCGACAAAGCTAAGAAAATTCTACGATCGTTGCCACGAGAATGGGATGCCACGGTCACCGCGATCATGGAATCCAAGGATCTCAACAAGCTCGAATTTAGTACCCTCATCGGGTCACTCATCAACTATGAGATCGTTCTCAAGTCTAGAGGCACAAAACCAAAGCCTCGGGAAAGAGTAGTCGCATTCAATGTTGATAGCGACGTTGAGGAAGATGTTGCCGAAGATGAAGACGACGAGGAACTCGCTCTTTATGCCAAAAACTTTAGAAGGTACAAAAACCTAATTCAAAAGAGGCGAAGTTTTCTTGGTCGGGATGGCAAACCGGAGCAAAAGAAGAGTGGCTACACTCCTATCAAGAAGTTCGACAATAATTGTCGGAAATGTGGTCAAGCCGGTCATTATGCCAAAGAATGCCGAGGATCCTCTTCAAAACCGCAAATGGAAAGATTCAAAAGAAGGAGGTTCTAATCGCTTCTTGGAGTGATGACGAGGAGGAGATTGAAAGATCTCTAGACGCAAACCTTGCATTCATGGCCCTCGACTCCGAAAGCAATATCGAGGTAAGCTCTAAACTCAATGACGATGAATATGACTCTTTTGATTTTTGTGATTCACAAGAAGTTCATCAAGATGATGAGTTGTTGAGTGCGTTTGAATCGTTAAATACGGAGTATGACGAGATGGTCAAGTTAAATATATCTTTAAAGAGAAAAATAAAATCTCTAGAACTCGAAAACTCCTCGCTCCAAAACAAGGGCAAAACTATTGAGATCGACCATACATCATGTATTGAAAAAGAAAATATTTTGAAAATCGAGTTAACAAAAACTCAAAAGGAGCTAAAATATATTTTGAACAAATTTACTCTCGGAAACGAGAAATTTGAAAGGCTCCTATCTATTCAAAAATCGCCCTTGCTCAAACACGGTCTTGGTTTCGACCCTTTTAAACGGGAACAATCCCTTATTAACCTTGACAAAATAAAGAAAACCGAAACCGAGAACTCAAAAGATCCGCTCAAACGAGTTCACAATGTTAATACTCATTCAAAGTTAAGAACTATCAAAGTTAAGCAAATATGGGTTCCGAAAGGGACGATTGTTCCGAATGCTATAAGCATAGTTAACTTTGGAGGACCCAAACGGGCTTGGGTACCGAAACAACCAAGAAATTCTATTTTTGTAGGTACCGGCACCAAGGAAAAACAAGTGGTACATTGATAGCGGATGCTCAAGGCACATGTGCGGCTCCGAGGACTTATTTGAAGACCTCGAATATCAAGATCAAGGACATGTGACCTTTGGAGATAACCAAAAGGGAAAAATCAAAGGAATCGGCAAAGTCGGTAAGGAACCTTCTCCTTCTATCAACAAAGTACTATTTGTTGAAGGTTTGCATCATAATCTCCTTAGTGTTTCGCAACTTTGTGATGAAGGCTTTAAAATTCTATTTGAACAAACGCATTGCACGGCATTTAGAAATAATAAAATTGCATTCATTGGTTTGAGATGTGGAAACATCTATATTGTTGATCTTAATGATAAAAGCTCTTTCAATGAAAAATGTCTTATTACCTTGGATGACAATGCATATTTATGGCATCGAAAATTGGGGCATACTTCTCTACCTATTATTTCTATTTTATCTAGACACGACCTTGTTCGTGGATTGCCCAAACTCAAATTCGATAGAAAACATTTGTGTGAATCATGCATTAAAGGGAAACATACTCGAGAATCGTTTAAACCAAAATTCGAGGTTTCCACTAGTCGAGTCCTTGAACTCGTGCATATGGATTTGATTGGACCATCTAGACATGTTAGTTTAAATGGTAAACTTTATACTTTGGTTATTGTTGATGATTTCTCTCGATTTACTTGGGTTAGATTTTTAGCTCATAAAGATGATGCATTTTCCGAGTTTTCTAAATGGTGTCGTTTGGTATCAAACGAGAAAAACCTCTCCATAATTTCTATTCGCACCGACCACGGAGGTGAATTTGATTGCACCCCGTTTGAACTTTTATGCGATAAATACGGTATTAATCACAATTTTTCGGCTCCTAGAACGCCTCAACAAAATGGAGTTGTTGAAAGGAAAAACCGATCTTTGGAAGAAATGTCGAGAACAATGCTTAATGAATACTCTCTTCCACGATACTTTTGGGCCGAAGCAATTTTTACGGCATGCTATGTGATTAACCGAGTTCACGTTCGTAGAACTCATCTTAAAACTCCTTACGAATTATGGAAGGGCAAAAAGCCCAATATTGCTTACTTTCATCCTTTTGGTTGCAATGTATTTATTTTGAACAATGGCAAGGATAACTTGGGCAAGTTTGATGCCAAATCCGACTCCGGAATATTTCTTGGTTATTGTACTAATAGCAAAGCATATCGTGTGTATAACATTAGAACAAATAAAGTTGAAGAGTCTATACACGTTAAATTTAATGATATGATCTCACCCCCGAGAAAGGTAGAATATTTTGATGATGCAGGTACCTTTCCGGATCCCTCACCCGAAGTGAAGAAAATTTCGGAAATCGAAACGAACACAATCGTTGATTTACCGAAAGATTGGAGGCACATCAAGGACCATCCGAAGGATCTCGTGATCGGAAACATTGAAGACGGTGTTCAAACCCGAAGGAGGACCACCGAATTTATGGCTCATTGTGCTTTTGTATCCGAAATAGTTCCCAAAAATATATCCGAAGCTCTCGATGATGAAAGTTGGGTGATGGCAATGCAAGAGGAGCTTGTGCAATTCAAGCACAATAATGTATGGAATTTAGTTCCCGCGCCTAAAGATAAAACAATTATCGGAACTAAATGGGTGCATAAAATCAAGAGTGACGAAGACGGATATCCTATTCGAAATAAATCTCGTTTGGTCGCTCAAGGATATAATCAAGAAGAAGGTCTTGATTACGAAGAAAGTTTTGCTCCGTGGCTCGACTCAAGCCATTCACTTGCTTTGTGCATTTGCCGCTCATAAGAAGATAAAACTATTTCAAATGGATGTCAAAGTGCATTCTTGAATGGTTTCATTCAAGAAGAAGTCTACGTCAAGCAACCTCCGGTTTTGAAGACCATCATTTTCCGGATCATGTCTACAAGCTCAACAAGGCACTCTACGGGTTGAAGCAAGCACCCGAGCATGGTATGATCGTTTAAGTCAATTTTTAATTGCAAATGACTATAAAAGAGGCAAAGTCGATAATACCTTGTTTGTTAAAATACTAAATGATGATATACTAGTTTGCCAAATTTACGTTGATGACATTGTTTTTGGAGCTACTAATGAATCCTTGTGCCAAGATTTTTCTAATCTTATGAAAGGAGAATTCGAAATGAGTATGATGGGAGAATTAACGTTCTTCCTCGGGCTTCAAATCAAACAATGCGAAGATGGAATTTTTATCCATCAAACGAAGTACTCAAACGACCTCCTCAAGAAATTCAATATGGAAAATAGCAAGGTGATATCTACGCCAATGTCGTCATCATTAAAGCTCGAGAAAGATGAAAATGGCAAATCCGTAGATCAAAAACTATATCGAGGTATGATCGGATCTTTGCTATATTTGACTGCATCTAGGCCACATATAATATTTGCTACATGTCTATGTGCTCGATTCCAAGCTAATCCCAAGGAATCACATTTAATTGCTTGTAAACGCATCTTTCGCTATTTGAAAGGAACTATTGGACTAGGTCTATGGTATCCTTCTTGCTTGGATTTTAATTTAATTGCCTATAGTGACGCCGATTTCGGCGGATGCAAAATTGATAAAAAGAGTACTAGTGGTACATGTCACTTTATTGGATCTTGTTTAATATCTTGGGGAAGTAAAAAGCAAACCAGCGTAGCATTGTCTACAGCTGAGGCCGAATATGTCGCTGCAGGGAGCGCCTGTGCTCAAGTGCTATGGATCAAAAATCAACTACGCGACTACGGCATTCATTTTGAAAATACCCCTATCTTATGTGATAACACTAGTGCAATTAATTTGAGCAAAAATCCTGTTTTGCACAGTCGAACCAAGCATATAGATATTAGACATCACTTTTTACGTGATCATGTTCAAAAGAAAGACATCTGTTTAATTTTTGTCGGGACGAAGGATCAACTTGCTGACATCTTTACAAAACCTCTTCCCGAAGAATCTTTTAACTCCATTCGTTTGCAACTTGGCATGGGACATATAGACAACTTTTGAAATAAGCTTCTACTCAAAACATCAAAATCGGTGAGTCAGATCAATCGCTAGCGCGCGCTAGCTTCATACTCTTAACGCGCGCTAAAAATTTATTTCGATAGCGTACGCTAAACCTTTCCTTCTTGCGTACGCTAATTAAAGTTTTTTGTTATTCAGTGGACAGTCCAGTAAGTCCTATTTTTTCGCCTAACGTACGCTAATCCTTTAAATCCTAGCGTACGCTAACTTAAAACTCGCTGACTATATATATGCCGTACAACCCTAAATCACAACACATTCCTTAACGCACGCAATCGACCTCCCTCTTGCAAAAACCCTAGACAGACATACGATCCAATCTGCGATCTCCTCCCTCAAAATCTTCGATTCCCTTCGTTTTTCTCCTTCTCCGATCATGTCGAGCAAGAACCGAACCGCTATGGGAAAGCAATACAACAATTTGAAGCGTCCTCTAAACGCCCAATTTGATGCGGACCGGTTCGTCTCCGCCACTGCCTCGAGAGTGTTCTTAGACATACTCCCTCAAGAACACATCACGGATTGCTACTTTTTCAATCTTCTAAGTCTCGAACGGGTAAACGTTAACATCTCCAATTTCTTCTCCTCACTCGGTATTTCTCGTTTCGTTGAGTGCAAAAACCCTGTTTTTCCTGAGCTCGTCCGGGAATTCTATGCCAACCTTCACGTGGCCGAGAGTGAAGATTCTTCAGCCTTTGTGCTAGGTAGTCTTGTCGGAGGAACCAAGGTGAAAGTTTCTTCCGATATTTTGTATCAAATTTTTGGTTTGCCCAGAGATGGTTTTATTTGCACTGGAAAATCATTGGTCGACGATAATGAAATTGGTGAAATTGATGTGAAAGAATTTCTGAGCTCGAAGGCCGTTATCGACATAACGGATGATTTTTTTGAAAACAACGACTTCGGAATCAATATTCGTTTGCTCTTGGTAGCCCTCACAAAATGTCTTATGCCAAAGGTCAATTCGCAGCACAAACTAGTCGGCGTGGACAAACAAGTGGTGTACCGCATTCTAAATGACGATAAGGTTGATTTCTCCGACATCATCATTAGTTGGATGAAGGTGAAAGGAGATTTGTTTCGGTCAAAAAATTACGCCACTCGTTCTCGCAAGGCTGGAATGCCTTATGGCTCTATCCTGTCGGCTATCTTTAGCTTTCATCAAGTGGACTTGTCGAAGGACAAGGCAGTCCCCGTCTCCCTCGGGCATGAGATCTCGGACGCGTCACTTAAAGCTATGCACTACGTCCGTACGATCAACAGAGGCTGGATTCTCTTTCCGTACCTTCGCGATGATGACCAAGTTGAGAAAGGGTCACGGAAGCCCACTGCAGAAGAAATGATCACTCGTCGGGGACCTCACACCCTTCGAGAAATGCAGACTGGGGAATTCGTAAGGAAACCAACATCGAAAGGAAAACGCCCGATGCGAAATGTGGAGACGGAGGAAGAAGAGAGTGATCTCTTTGCTCGGATGTGGGGCATCGAGACTTCACACGCTGAGTTACGAGAGGACTTTCGGGCTCTGCGTTCGGAAGTCAGAGAAGTGCGTTCAGAAGTCCGGGAAGTTCGTGGGCTGTTATCCGAGTTTATTCGCTTCACACACCCCTCGTTCCAGTTCCCTTCGACCTCCTCCGATCCTTAGACTTGATGATCTTTGATGCTTGATGTAGAATCTTCTTTTTCGAATAATATATATGTCGCTTGCCATGGAAAACTCGTTGTATTCACTGCATTTTATTATTAATGAAATTCGCATTTCTTAATTTGGCATTTGTTATGTACAAGTATTTGCTATCTACAAGTATTATTACTATCGTTGTTACTATCGTTGTTGATTGCACCTTGAGTAATGGCAAAATTTCGTTAATGTTTATTAATAATGCAACAATTAAGGGGGAGTTCCTTTTTGTTTCTGTCAAAAAGGGGGAGAATACTCCAAAAACGAAAACCGACTAACATATCGAACAAGTTTATCTTGATTCGAATCATTTCAAAACGTTTTTGCAGGTATTAATTAAATGTTTTGACATCATCAAAAAGGGGGAGATTGTTGACACAAAATGTATTTTGATGATGGTTACATACAAAACATTTAATTGGATCTATCTCGGCTCGATAATATTTTGAAGGAACACAATATGGCTAACGCACGCTACGTATCATATCGTAGCGCACGCTATCGAGACTCTCATACACAGACCAGTCAAGTCAGCTGCAGCCTACTCAAGTCGCCTGATCGATAGCGCACGCAAGCTATTGAATGATAGCGCATGCTAATAAACTATAGTTAGCGCACGCTATACATCATATATAACGCACGCTATCGCAAGTCTCCAGAAGTCAGTGAAGTCTGGAAGGAAATCAAAATTGGACGTTGCGCACGCTATTCATATATTCTTACGTACGCTAAAGTGAAGACATAGCGCACGTTACTCATCATATATAGCGCACGCTACCAATTTTATGGTTAGTAGTCCAGTAGCTACTGGACTCACTTCATCAAGGTTTTTACGTACGCTACACAAGGTAACGTACGTTATTGAAATAATTCAGTAGCGCACGCTAAAGGAAAGGTGTTAGCGCACGCTAAATGGAATCTGCAGTTTACCGTTTGAAATTCAACCGTTGGAAGCAAGAGTCAATGCAGATCCGGAAAATCTGGAAATATTGGATTTAATTAATGCTAGCGCACGCTATGCATACTTGCTAGCGCACGCTAATCATGAATTTAGCCGTTGGAAAAAGAGTCGTTGGAGAGGAAATCGGATTTTGTCAAAGTCAAGATCGAAGACTAGTTGACCAAGACGATAGCGCACGCTACCATATCATTACTAGCGCACGCTAGACACAGAATTTTACCGTTGCAACAGTCTTTGTGACCGTTCAGAGATTGCAAGTCAAAATCCATTAGCGCACGCTACAAGACACTATTAGCGCACGCTAATAGTATATCTTCTGAATTTGAATGTCAGTCTCGTACCTATAAATACCCGAAGGACTTGGGTATCAATCACACAACTTCAAGCATTCAAGCATACAAGCAATCAAAGCATTCTTGAGCTCAGATTTACATACTTTATTGCATTACAAGTTGTGAGAAAAGAAAGATACAAGAGCGATTTCAATTGTAATATCCATTATTCTTTGTATTCTTTCATTTGGTTGTAAGTGTTGCATCACTTACACGTGAGCGAACAACAAACGAATCAAGAGTCACTAATCCGGTGTTATTAGGATCTTTGATCCGGCATTGTTAGGATTATACTCCCATATTCGTATAGTGAGGATTATCTAGTTCCTATAGAACACTAGATAAACAAATATTCATATTGAGGGAAAGGTTGAGCTTGGACCGATAGAAGACAAGCGAATTGTAACGGTTGTGAACTCGGACCGATAGAAGACGAGTTAAGGTTGTGGTTTTTCTTAAGCCAATAGAAAAAGAAAGTCGGAGAGAGGACGTAGGCAAGTTGCCGAACCTCTATAAATTCTTGAGTCTTTATTTTCCGCATTATTTTCTTTTTACTCGCAAGAAATTTCGGTATTCCGCATCACCACTATTCAACCCCCCTTCTAGTGGTGAATTTATCTCTTCACCTGGTGGCTTAGCGGCTGGACCGGGTCGCGAGAGTTACTTCGAGTGGGCTTTCTCACCTGGGGATTGCTCGACGGGGCACACAGGGACTTGGTGGCCTTACGGCGGGACCGGGGGCTGGACCGGGTCGCGAGAATTGCCAGAGTGTTTGTACTGTTGATTAATTGTGATATGTCCGGAGTATCACAATGCTTGTTGCTCGGAGTCGAGAGACATTATATATTGAGTCTTGGTGTTTGGCTAAAATGGCATAAAAATAATGTGTTATGTGTAATGTATTTTTGGGAAGTGAATTGAAGTGAATGAACGGGTCGTGGACTCTGTGTTGGTGATCGAAATGGTTGGGTCGTGGACCCTGTGTTTTGTGACTGGAATGAATTGGGTTGTGAACCCCGTGTTTTGTTAATCGGATTTGCATTTTTGGAAAATGAATATTGTGGCGGTGACCCTAAGTGGCTTTTGGAGAATTAA
The DNA here is from genome assembly GCA_033398695.1 of Orobanche coerulescens. NCBI lineage: Eukaryota > Viridiplantae > Streptophyta > Magnoliopsida > Lamiales > Orobanchaceae > Orobanche > Orobanche coerulescens. The sequence continues at coordinate 109,381,308 of CM065815.1, read as the reverse complement.
GAACTTTACTATCGCAAAAGTTTTCGAAAACTCCCGAGATTTGAAAATGTTTTCAAAGTGCTTTCTTGTTTTGGTTTCTACTTTCAAGACTTGAACTATTTTAATTATCAAATATATCGGGAAGACTTTTGTTGTATGACAACGTGGCACCGTACCACAACATTTATCAAAACCCCGGTGTGGAGTATGAGTTATTCATATCTTTAAATACGAGCAAACATACACAGGATCCAAATTCGTTACAGACCATATGACGATGGGCAGTACCTAATAAATTTTAGTACATTCATCCGACACAAAATAAAATGAAAGTCACAATAAAACATAACCGAACAACCAAAAGACTCGGGGCCCCCGAAATAGCACACTTCAGAATCCTCCGTCGCCGTTGTGCTCCTCCTGTGCCTTGCCCTTTCCTCGCCCTGAAATACAAGTATTTCGCCCCAAACCACAGGATCAGCTATACATGATAATGATTCTCATGACATTATATAATTCATATATACTGATCTCAAAGAAAACCACCGACTACTGAATATACCCCGAAGGCGTATAAACAATCAGTCCCAACTGTCGAACATAACCAAATATACGAACGACCATATACTATGGCTCAAGACGGACGTCACAGTACGCCCGATCCGGAAATGTGTCCGTGCACATGTCCACCACGTATACGGAATCCAGAATATACGTGGGACGATGTACCTAATTAGCCTCACGAACTACGTCTCGTGTGCACGATCTAAATGCGGAAAACCTCCACGCATGATCATCAAGTGCCCGGCTAAAAATCCTACACATAACCAATCGGCGCGCAGATATGACTCCAGAGATGTCACGATACAACATGACAACGAAACTCAACGAATTACACTTTTACCAAGGAATCGAACAACTCACCGAAGTGTCAACAAAGCTCAACAATATCAAGGGTCCAAATGTCATTAAGAACAACTCACCGAACTTGGGAATACAATCCCATGATGAAAACGGGACATCATTAAGAACAACCTCAAGTCACAAGACACAAGATTATAAGTGTTTCATATACACGAAATGCATAATCATCATAAGAATCCACACATCATTATAACCAAGCAAGATAACTTGCCTTAATTCCGTAGATGAATAATCCTTCTTTGAATGGTCAAACGAATGGTATCCTCGTCTAACAATACTCACGTGAACAAGCAACCTTGAATGAAATATAATTCATTCAATAACACATTCGTACGATAATGGTATTATCTTATAAACAATATTCGTAAATTTACTTGAATAAATCAATTATCCTATTGATCATTTTAATGTTCTTATTACAAATCATCGTATGTTTATCATGTTCATTACATATTCTAACCTTAATGTCAAAAACTTGATGTCTAGTTTATTATCAATGCAATATCGTGAAAATATCTTTTCAAATCATCGACACATCCAATTACGATATAAGTTGTGTTTAATTACGTTCTTCATTATTTTACCAACGATTTCATTCAAAACTTGATTACTATATGAAACGTAAGTTTAAGTTTTTAGTGAACTAAGAACATCATCTTAATTTACGTCTCTTAACATGCACGTATTAATGAAATGGAATTCGGCTACTCATCTACCGCATTTGTATCATCATATTCAACACAATTCTCTTAAGAACATTATCAACCTATTAATGTAGTGATTAACACCCTTTAACGAAATCGATAAATTCGAACATATGAAGATTACAACTTCATTCTATCAACATTCATTGTTTTACTTTGAAGAATTTATTAAAAGCCTAGTTATATCATTGGATACTTGGAATTTTTGAAGTCACTTCATCCCATCTAGCGAAGATCATCTTCAAAGGATTAATATAATATTTCCAACAATTTATTACAAAGGTTTTAGAGGCCAAAAATCATGGTTCCATACTACCTTCAAGAATCAATAGAATGTTCAAGACAAATTTAACATTTCTCACTTTTAATCATTAAGGATATCATCCCTAACATGTTCCTAGTGTTGAGACTATAAATAACTTCCGATTATCATGTTATACATCAGGTTTTTATGTATATCATTACCAACACAATCACATTATGAAGTTATTTACATCAAGAAGTAACACTAATACCTTCAATGTTAATCTTCACTTAGTTTGAGCATGATTCCATTAACTTATCGTGTTTACACTAGTTTAAACTAACATTATGTGAAGTATTTATCTACTAACATCATCATAAGCATGGAATTGATATGAGTTAAGGAAAGACCAACCTTAAAATGAAGAACAACACCAACACTTCAAGGGATACACTTCAATCTTTAACTCTCCAAGTCACCAATCAAGTGTTGAAGCTCCAACACAAGTTAGAAAGGCTTAGAAACGAAGTTGGAAGGGAAAGGAATCGTTCCTCAGTTGGGAGGTTGGAAAGGGTCGAGTAGGAAGTGAATGGCAAGTCATACTTTTATAATCTGAACTCGGCATTACGTACGTTAACGAACGTGGTTAACGTACGTTATAGCCCTTACGTACGTAATCTTATGATCATTACGTACGTAACCAATTTCATCAAATCTTACTGCCTCAAAACACGCAATTCGTTACGTACGTAACCATGTAGCTATTACGTACGTAATAGCCATTGACTTGGCTGTCGCGATCGACTCCCGACCACCTACCCCTGCTCGGCCCCACCCGCCGAAAGGCGGACTGCTGGAGGATCTTCCGCATTACGTATGTTAACGTATTGATGTTACGTACGTAAGGCGACATACATAGCGTACGTTATGAAGACAAGTTAACGTACGTTAAGTACTATAACAAGCATAAATGGAATTCTCCCAATATCACCCAACAACTAATATAGTATGAATGACCATGAATCCAACTTAACATAATTCGTCGATACTTGCTACAACATTACAGATATGGTGCGAAAATACTTAACTTAAATCATGAAATACAATATTAAAGGCGAGGGTATTACATACTCCCCCCCTTAAAAGGAGTTTCGTCCCCGAAACTAAGGGGTAAACAGTGCGGGGTATTTCTCTCGCATGCTATCTTCAGTCTCCCACGTAGATTCCTCGACTCCATGTCTCGACCACTGAATTTTTAATAAGGGAATTGTCTTGTTCCTCAACTGTTTAATTCTTTTCTCGAGTATCTGCATAGGCCGTTCTTCATACGAATGGTCGTCGGCTATTTCGACCTCGTCGAATTGAATAACGTGACTTGGATCAGCAACATACTTCCTTAACTGAGATACATGGAATACGTTGTGAATCCGACTCAAAGCTGGTGGTAATGCTAAACGATAGGCTAGGTCGCCTACTCATTCCAGGATCTCAAACGGACCAATATACCTTGGTCTCAATTTGCCTCTCTTCCCGAATCGGAAAACACCTCTAGTAGGAGATACTTTGACTAGTACATGGTCACCAACCTCAAACTCGAGTGGTCGTCGACGATTATCTGCATATGATTTCTGTCGGCTTTGGGCCGTTAATAGACGACTCTTGATCAGGGAAATCTTCTCGCGGGCTGCCAATAACATATCAGGTTCCGTACCAATAGATTCAGACAAATCGTCCCAGCACAAAGGGGACCTACAACGACGAACATACAATGCCTCATAAGGTGCCATCATGATCGAGGCGTGCCAGCTGTTATTATATGTGAATTCTACCAACGGCAGTTGGGTTTCCCAGTCAGGCTTCCAATCGAGAGCACATGCCCTCAACATATCCTCTAGAGTTTGAATTGTCCTCTCAGACTGACCGTCGGTCTGAGCATGAAAAGTCATACTGAAGTTCAACTGTGTACCCATAGCACGATGAACCGCCTTCCAGAAGTGCGACACGAACCGTCCGTCCCATTCTGATACAATACTTTTAGGGGTTCCATGCAGTCTCACAATCTCTTTGATGAATAATTGGGCCAATCTCTCAGGGCCCCAAGTATCCTTGATCTCCAAGAAGTGGGCTGATTTAGTCAATCGATCCACAACCACCCAAATCGTATTCATGCCTCGACGGCTCGTCGGCAAGCTAGTAATAAAATCCATCGATATGTCTTCCCACTTCCACTCGGGAATCGGAAGCGGTTTCATCAGGCCAGCTGGTCGTTGATGCTCAATCTTGACCTGCTGACAGGTCAAACATTTCGAAACGAATTCGGCAACCTCCCGTTTCATGTTACCCCACCAATAATACGACTTCATATCCTTATACAATTTGTTCGATCCCGGGTGTATGGAATACGGGGTAGTATGAGCCTCCTTCAGAATAGTATTCCTCAACTCTTCGTCTGCTGGTACACATGTTAGGAGTATGCCCTCGAATGCCACTCAGAGGTTGTTGAGTGAGGGCATTGTACTTGTAATTATGTAAACATTTATATAAGGCAAATGAATGTTTCTTTATTTACTGGTAGTTACTGGCATTCCTAACTCATAAATAAACATATAGAAACTAGTCCGTGTATTTGAGAGCAAAACGTTCCACTCCTTATTGGATAAGGGGGTCGGCACTGGAAAGGTTTATAGCTCAAATACTTAATCGTTCACAAGTCGATGAAACTTGACTGGGCGTTAAGTTTATGTGAAGACTTGTATGACGTGTTCTTTGACATGGAGAGTGCCTGTCGAACACTAATGGTTAGTGGGAGCACACGTTATAGGTATGCTAATTAGATTAGTATACTCGAACCGACTCACCCTCGATTCGTCACACGGATTTCACTCCGGGACAGTCAATGACGGAATCGAAAGGTTGTGATAGGTATTCATGAACCTTCGACTTGAGGATTTAGTAGGGATGTGCTTGTGACGTCAAGATTTTCATTAGAGTAGTTCGACCCTGTAAACCGGAAGGCGGGGGTCAACCTCGACGTGCATCTTGACGGGCAAGTAGCAGGTCCTACTGAATACCAAGATAGAATTATTTCTCCTGTTAGTGAACGGGTTATATGTCCTATGCGGTTATTGGCGATGAGATCATAAGTCTTACGCCAAAGCATTGGAGCTGGCAGTAAAAGATACACGAGATCTCAATCATCTCGATTAGCAATAACGCATGCATAGCGTCAAGAACATAATGGGATAGACTGACCGTGACACTATAACATGATAGGGACATTTCAAAGAACGGTTTATACGTATATCGGTATTCACGATGTAATGGTTCTTGAATGATCCCAATCATTCGTTCTCGATCAAGTGCAGTGTAGGCCACCAGGTTGGCTAGGTGGTGCTACTACTCTTTGGTTCCTCCCATTGCTGACTGAGACGGACCTACCGAGTCGCGCATTAGGATTGACGACGGAATGAATCAAGCTAATTCTCTCATTATGAATATTAGATATTGGATATCTAATTTTGGAACATTGGATGTTTAAATCGATTTATTGGTTAAATTGATTTACGGCCTAATGAATTAAATAAATTACTGGGTGATTAATTTAATTCATGTATATAATTATTTCTTGGAGAAATTAATTATATTATTTTGTATTTGATATGTTTAATTAATTGGATTAATTAATCGATATAAATACATCGATACGGAATCGGAGTTTATCTGTTTAGACCCTCGGGAGTCCGAAACGAACCGAACTCGTCCGATTTCTAGCATGGGCCGCCCCCCACATTCCACCCACCTTCCTTGTGGACTCTTGTTCCATTCTTTAATGGATTATGATATATGGTGGGGTTAGATTCCCACATGTATGAGTTGTTGGTAAGTGGTGGGGAGTTGAATATATGTAGATGATGACAATCACTTTCACTCACTTGATTCCACATTATTTCCAACGTGAGAGTGTAGAGAGAGAGAGATAGAAAAGACTTCTCCAAGTCTTCTTCATCTTTGTTCATCAACTTCTTCTTCATTTTTCTTGGAGAAAAAATGAGATAAATTATTGAGAGATATATTATACACTTAGAGTGTAGTAATAAATAGCTTCATCACTTAGCTCTAGCCGTATCCTTGGAGGATAGCAAGGTGATCGTCGTTCCGGTCGTTTCTCCGGCGCGTGGCAAGTAGAGACGCGGTGCTTTCGGCGTTGGATCATTCAAGAGCTTGGGGAATAGCTCAAGAGAAGGTTATCCATCTAATCAACGGACTACAAGGGTGAGTTTCTATATCTCTTGTGAATTCGTTTTTGATATTCGTATATACGTAGCTTGATCGATCCTCGTAGGGATTCGGATCGAATTAATTTTCGTTTTACCGCTTCCGCTGGGCCTTCGTTTTAGGCACCGAATCCCAACAGTGGTATCGGAGCGTAGGTCTTGCGATCGTATATACGATATTGGCATTTGGAATGCTCGATTAGATGGTGAATGATTTGGAATCATTTTAGTCATAATCGTGGTATATGTTTTTTTTTGTTCATTATAGTTGTATTTTTCGTAAGTTTATGTCTAAATATAAATCTTAAATTTTTGGGAAATATGATTTATATTGAAGATATGAATGTTGAAAAATATTTATATTGGATATCCGGTCGCAAATCGAGCTCCGAATCATCGTCGGACGACTTTTCGGACAAAGGGCAGGAAGATGCCAGGGTGACTCGGCCGTGTCTGGTGACACGGGCCGTGTCCTCGCAGATCGCCAGCAGACCGGCCGTGTCGGCGACACGGGCCGTGTCTGGCCGGCAGCTTCCGGAAGTGACTCGACCGTGTCGAGCGACACGGCCGAGTCTGGCAGTAGGTCTAGGTCATCGCCGAACGACCCGACCGTGCCATTCGGCACGGGCCGTGTCCGGCCGGCAGGCTGCCGGCAGTGACTCGTCCGTGGCAGGCCATTTTCGCCCCGGCTCGATTTTTTCGTGTATTCTTGAAAATTAATCTCCCGCATGTTAAATTGGATTTAATATGATTAAAATGATTTATGGTATTTCATTTTATAAGGGAAATTTGATTAATTGGAATATTTATGGTCGACCGAATTATTTTGAACGTTATCATATTACCAATTGTGTGAATCGATTGGATCGGTTCGTATTGTTGATTGGATCAATGTATCTCTACGCTTTCCATTTATTTAGTATTTATTGGATGAATTCTTTTGAATGGGGATGTGGTTCGTGGACTTAGTTTTTGAATCGTTCGTTTTATTCGATTGGGTTGTAAAGGCCGTTTTGAGCCTATTTATTTTACTAGAAATGTTTGTATCTAGGATGCAATTTTCGATATAAAATTTATATGTAATGACGAAGACCGGAGGAAGATCCATTTCGAGAAGACGAAGATTCAAGACGAAAACTTGTAATTAGATTACGGAGTATTTGTTTTCTAGGAACGGTCCATGAACCACATGTTGGTAGCAACTAGGTTGTGAATGGTTGTTTCATATTGTATGAATGCCACAAACGCGCTTAAACGATTAATGTGCAAAGTGCAACGTAAATCGCGAAAATTCTCCCACAATAAATTATTAAGTTTATAAGGTTTCAAGGTTTTCCTTTCCCTCCATCGAGTTTTCGGGAAATTGAAATCCAAACCGGATGTGCTATGCTTCCGAGTTATCGGGGTAGTCATTCGGGGAGGACGGATAAATTACCGGGAGCGCATTGGATGCCTTCGGTTGGAGCAAATTTTATCCCTAGAAACCTGATAGGTTGCCGGATAAGATTCAATTGTGAAACTGATTTGCGTCGATGGTATAAACTTAACTTGTTCACGAACCATAGAAACCGTATAGGTTGAGGGGAGTGAACAAGGGGAAAAAGAAGATCGAATCATCCATTAGATGGGTTGGTGTTGGACACCACTTTATGAAAATTAATAGACTAGAAACCTGTTCGGTTGCCCTCTATTAAGATTTATAAAGAACTCGATCACCACTATGAAGTAGAGCGACGATACTTTCGGATATCACATGGGAGTGTGTTATTCCGATAAAAATAGTGGGAGCTGGGTAACAAGAATAGAAAAGACCTTAATTCTATACTCAGAACATAATTTAACAAGTCACTAATTAATCTGTTATACTTAATGCAGACATAACTCAATATGACAATGAATCCACTCGCAATTCTACTCGAAAAGAAAACCTTAATGGGACCTAACTTTGTGGATTGGCTCCGCAATCTGATGATTGTCCTCAGTATAGAGGCACTGGGATACGTCTTGGAGACGGACATTCCGGCGCTCCCGTATGGACCCGAGCCAATCAGAAGAGATTGAAAACCACGAAAAGTGGGTTAAGGATGACGTGAAATTCCGTGCTTATATGATGGCTTCCATGTCTAATGAGCTTCAAAGCTCATGAGAAAATGAGTTCTCGCTAGGCATTCTATCTCACTTAACCGAACTTTATGGTGAGCACAAGCAGAATCGCTAGATATGAAATATCCAAGCAACTGTTCGGTGCAAGGATGAAGGAAGGTGAGAAGGTTGGGGAACACGTCCTCAAAATGATATCCATGATCGAGAGATTGGAGGCTCTTGATTTTAAAATGGATACTTCTCTCCAAACCGACCTTATCCTACAGTCTCTCCCTGATTCCTTCTCACAGTTTGTTATGAACTTCAACTGCAATGAGATTGCATGTAATTTAGCTAGGCTAATGAACAAACTTGTGACCGCTCAGTCTCAGATGAAGACTCCACGGATGAAGGAGTCTGCTCTTATGATTTCTTCTGGACCTCGGAGGTCTAAGAACAAGAAGAAAAAGACCAAGAAGAAAACTGGACCACACGTTAAGGACCTTAAGGGTAAGGGCAAGGCCCCGATGGTTCCGAAGAACAAAAAGAAGAAGGATGCTTGTCTCAAGTGCGGTGAGCTGGGCCACTGGGCTAGAGACTGTCCCATTCTTCATGGCACTTCGTCTGTAACTTTTAGTTTTGGAAACAAATTGTTCGCCATCGTATTTTCTACTTCTGGATACCGGATTCTCGTGCTAGTTCTCATATTTGTACCGTGAATCATGATCTGGAACAAAGTAGGAAGCTTGGAGCTGGAGAAGTTATGATCACAGTCGGAAGCGGGCATAGTGTCGAGGCGACCGACATAGGATCACTTCTTTTGGGTTTAGAATCCGGCTTTGTTTTGACTTTAGAAGATGTACTTGTTTTGCCCAAGGGGCACAAAAACATTGTATCCATTCCGGTCATGGACCGAAAAGGCTTTTCATTTTTCATTGGTGATGGTTCCTGCAAAATTTATTTTAGAAATAAACTAGTGGGTACTGCTACATTGTTGAATGGATTGTATCATCTAAATCTAAAAAACAAAGTAGTTGTGAATACTATGACTAGAAAACGTGGTAGGGATGAAACTAGTCAAATTTTGAAATGGCATCTTAGACTTGGTCATGTTGGTCAGACCAAGGTTTACAAGATGGAAAAAGATGGACTTATGGGTCCATTGGGATCGGATCCCTTTCCTACTTGTGAATCTTGCCTTAAAGGCAAAATGACTAAGTCCCCTTCACAGGACTTTTGAAAGAGCCACCGATAAATCGGGATTAATCCATACCGACGTATGTGGTGCTTTGGAAGCGACGTGACGGATATCAATATTTCATTACGTTTACAGATGATCATACTAGGTATGGTTATGTATACTTAATGAAACATAAATCCGAGGCCTTTGAGAAATTCCAGGAATTCAAGGCCCTAGTCGAGAAACAAACTGGTAATCATATCAAAGCACTTCGGTCGGACCGAGGTGGCGAGTATATGAGTACAGAGTTTGACGAGTTCCTTAAGGAACATGGAATAGTTTCACAACTAACACCTCCATGTACTCCTCAGTTAAATGGTGTGTCAGAAAGAAGGAACCGGACCCTGTTGAACATGGTCCGTTCCATGCTAGGCTATACTGACTTGCCGATTTACCTGTGGGGGTATGCACTCCTGACTGCCGCGTATATCTTGAACAGATGTCCTTCTAAATCCGTTCCTAAAACTCCACATGAGATGTGGGAAGGAAGGAAACCAAGTCTTAATCATATTAGGATTTGGGGATGTCCCGCTTATGTCAAGAAGACTAAGGTGGACAAGTTGGAAGCTAGGTCTGCGAAGGGACGTTTCATTGGATTCCCATCTGGGATGATGGGATATCTATTCTATATGCCCGAAGATCGAATGATCGTTGTTGCTTTACAAGCACACTTCCTGGAATATGAGTTCATTCAGGAAGGCGGAGCAGGTAGAAGTATTTCTTTAGAAGAATACAATGAAACACCTGGAGAGACACCTGTGCAAGAAACTGGAACCGAACTTTCTGAAACACAAGTACAACCACCTCGTAGGTCTAGTAGGGTGTCTCATTTACCTGATAGGTATGGGCTTGTGCACTTGGAGGAGCTAGGTCTCAATGAGGTTCCAAGTGATAGCCAAGAGACCGACCCGACGACCTATGACCAAGCGATGGTGGATGTAGACTCCGCGAAATGGCGTGAAGCTATGGAAGCTGAGATAGACTCGATGCATGTAAATCAGGTCTGGACTCTAGTAGACCGCCCCAAGGGCATAGTGCCCATTGGAAATAAGTGGATCTACAAGAGAAAGACTGATGGTGATGGCAAGGTTGACGCCTATAAGGCCAGGCTTGTGGCAAAGGGTTATACCCAAAAGGAAGGGATCGACACACGATACCTTCTAGCCAGTAGCCATGTTCTAGTCTTTTCGCATGATGCTTGCTATAGCTGCCTACCACGATTATGAGATATGGCAAATGGACGTAAAGACGGCTTTCCTTAATGGATTCCTCGAGGAGGAAATCTATATGGAGCAGCCTAAAGGCTTTGTGTCCGAAGTCGATATTCAGAAAGTGTGCAAGCTTCAGCGTTCCATTTATGGACTGAAGCAAGCGTCGCGTAGTTGGAACCTTCGTTTTGATGAGGCGGTCAAAGAGTTTGACTTCGTGCAAAACGAAGAGGAACCTTGTGTATATAAGAAAGTTAGTGGGAGCAAGATCGCATTCTTAGTACTATATGTAGATGACATTCTACTAATAGGAAATGATGTGGGAATGCTCAGTTCTGTGAAAGCTTGGCTTTCGAGTAATTTCTCCATGAAATACTTGGGAGAAGCAACCTATATTCTTGGTATTAGACTCTACCGGGATAGAGCGAAGAGAACAATAGGCCTTTCCCAAGCCCTCTATATAGATAAGATCTTAAAGCGATTTAAGATGGATGATTCTAAAAGAGGGTTCCTACCGATGCAACATGGAATAAAACTCACCTTGAAGATGTGTCCTCAAAGTGAGGAACAACGCAAGGAAATGAGTAATATACCATATGCTTCGGCCGTGGGTAGCCTTATGTATGCTATGTTGTGTACAAGACCTGACATTGCGCATGCTGTAAGTGTGGTGAGTAGGTTTCAGGCAAACCCAGGTAGGGAACATTGATCGTCAGAAGAATGTTCTCAAGTACTTGAGAAGAACGAGAGATATGGTTCTTATGTATGGCGGTGGAGATTTGGATGTGGTGGGATTCACTGATTCGGACTTCCAAGGACTGAAGGACGACTCGATGTCCACTTCTGGCTACATATTTACTCTTAATGGAGGAGCATTATCTTGGCGTAGTGCCAAGCAAAGCGCGACTGCTGATTCCACCTGTCCGGCTGAGTATCAAGCAGCCTCGGAGGCTTCCAAGGAAGGGTTCTGGATTAAGAAGTTTCTAGGAGAACTTCAAATGATACCATGTGCTGAGCTGCCTGTTCCGCTGTACTGCGAATTGTTAGGAGTATGCCCTCGAATTCCACTCAGAGGTTGTTGAGTGAGGGCATTCTACTTGTAATTATGTAAACATTTATATAAGGCAAATGAATGTTTCTTTATTTACTGGTAGTTACTGGCATTTCTAACTCGTAAATAAATATATAGAAACTAGTCCGTGTATTTGAGAGCAAAACGTTCCACTCCTTATTGGATAAGGGGGTCGGCACTGGAAAGGTTTATAGCTCAAATACTTAATCGTTCGCAAGTCGATGAAACTTGATCAAGCGTTAAGTTTATGTGAAGACTTGTATGACGTGTTCTTTGACATGGAGAGTGCCTGTCGAACACTAATGGTTAGTGGGAGCACACGTTATAGGTATGCTAATTAGATTAGTATACTCGAACCGACTCACCCTCGATTCGTCACACGGATTTCACTCCGGGACAGTCAATGACGGAATCGAAAAGTTGTGATAGGTATTCGTGAACCTTCGACTTGAGGATTTAGTAGGGATATTCTTGTGACGTCAAGATTTACATTAGAGTAGTTCGACCTTGTAAACCGGAAGGCGGGGGTCAACCTCGACGTGCATCTTGACGGGCATGTAGCAGGTCCTACTGAATACCAAGATAGAATTCTTTCTCCTGTTAGTGAACGGGTTATATGTCCTATGCGGTTATTGGCAGATGAGATCATAAGTCTTTGGCCAAAGCATTGGATCTAGCTGTATTAGATACACGAGAGCTCGATGATCTCGATTTGCATTAACGCATGCATAGCGTCAAGTACAGATAGGGTTTGACTGACCGTGACCCTATAACTTGATCGGGATATTTGAAAGAAGGGTTTATACGTATATCGTATTCACGAGAATGGTTCTTGAATGATCCCAATCATTCGTTCTCGGTCGAGTCAGTGTAGGCCACCAGGCTGGCTAGGTGGTGCTACTACTCTTTGGTTCCTCCCATTGCTGACTGAGACGGACCTACCGAGTCGCGCATTAGGATTGACGACGGAATGAATCAAGCTAATTCTCTCATTATGAATATTAGATATTGGATATCTAATTTTGGAACATTGGATGTTTAAATCGATTTATTGGATAAATTGATTTACGGCCTAATGAATTAAATAAATTACTGGGTGATTAATTTAATTCATGTATATAATTATTTCTTGGAGAAATTAATTATATTATTTTGTATTTGATATGTTTAATTAATTGGATTAATTAATCGATATAAATACATCGATACGGAATCGGAGTTTATCTGTTTAGACCCTCGGGAGTCCGAAACGAACCGAACTCGTCCGATTTCTAGCATGGGCCACCCCCCACATTCCACCCACCTTCCTTGTGGACTCTTGTTCCATTCTTTAATGGATTATGATATATGGTGGGGTTAGATTCCCACATATATGAGTTGTTGGTAAGTGGTGGGGAGTTGAATATATGTAGATGATGACAATCAATTTCACTCACTTGATTCCACATTATTTCCAACGTGAGAGTGTAGAGAGAGAGAGATAGAAAAGACTTCTCCAATTCTTCTTCATCTTTGTTCATCAACTTCTTCTTCATTTTTCTTGGAGAAAAATTGAGATAAATTATTGAGAGATATATTATACACTTAGAGTGTAGTAATAAATAGCTTCATCACTTAGCTCTAGCCGTATCCTCGGAGGATAGCAAGGTGATCGTCGTTCCGGTCGTTTCTCCGGCGCGTGGCAAGTAGAGACGCGGTGCTTTCGGCGTTGGATCGTTCAAGAGCTTGGGGAATAGCTCAAGAGAAGGTTATCCATCTAATCAACGGACTACAAGGGTGAGTTTCTATATCTCTTGTGAATTCGTTTTTGATATTCATATATACGTAGCTTGATCGATCCTCGTAGGGATTCGTATCGAATTAATTTTCCTTTTACCGCTTCCGCTGGGCCTTCGTTTTAGGCACCGAATCCCAACAACACATACTCGATTTTTAAAGCGTAACAGTCCATCCTCGTGAACCACAAATCCAGGGGCCTTCCCCTGATCGATTTCTCCTCGAACTCTGGATAAGAATGGGTCCGTCATCTGTTTCGTCCTGATCGTCTCATCAAGGGATGGTGAAATCTCAAGCATGCACAGTTGTCCCTGAATGCGTTGTATCCAGACCTCAATCTCTGGTCTCATGAACTCTAATTGCAACTCCCTCTGGGCGGTCAAACGAGCTAGTATCTGTTCCTGCACCGTCTTGCGGCTCAAGGCATCGGCAACCACGTTTGCCTTGCATGGATGATAAAGGATCTCGATATCATAGTCTTTGATTAGCTCTAACCACCTCCTTTGTCTCATATTCAACTCCTTCTGGGTAAAAATATACTTCAGGCTCCTGTGGTCCATGAAAATCCGACAGGCAACTCCATACAGATAGTGGCGCCAGATTTTTAAAGCAAACACTACGGCTGCTAACTCCAAGTCATGAGTCGGGTAGTTGACCTCGTAAGGATGCAACTGTCTGGATGCATAGGCGATCACTTTCTCGTCCTGCATTAACACGCATCCAAGGCCCTGCCTCGATGCATCGCTATATACCACGAACCCTTCCGTTCCTCTAGGTAGTACTAAAACAGGTGCTGAAATTAATCGACCTTTGAGTTCATCAAAACTTTGCTGACATGCTTCCGACCACATGTACTTCTTATCTTTTCTCAACAGATTAGTCATTGGTTGAGCAATTTTGGAAAATCCTTCCACGAATCGTCTGTAATAGCCTGCTAGACCCAGAAAACTACGAACTTCCTTCACGTTCTTCGGGTAGCTATCTCGGATAGCTTCCGTCTTTTGTGGGTCTACTCTCACTCCTCCGCTGATATCACATGACCTTAAAAGTAACTGGACATCCAGAATTCACACTTAGAAAATTTTCCATAGAGTTGTTCTCGCCTTAATGCATCGAGAACACAAGCGGAGGTGACACTCATGCTCCTCATGATCACGAGAGTAGACCAAGATATCGTCAATAAAAACGACTACAAAACGATCCAGATAATTAATAAAACCCGATTCATCAATTCCATGAATACTGCAGTGCATTAGTCATCCGAATGGCATGACAACGAACTCATAATGCCCATAGCGAGTGCGAAAAGTCAGCTTCGACGCCGACTCTCGAATCCGCAATTGGTGGTACCGGACCTCAAGTCGATCTTGGAAAATACAATGCTCCTGGAGCTGATCCAATAGATCATCGATGCGAGGTAAAGGATATTTGTTCTTAATTGTTACTTTGTTCAGCTCCGTAATCAATACACAAACGCAGATCCGTCCTTCTTCCGCATTTAATAACACCGGCGCTCCCCAAGGGGATGCACTGGGTCGAACATATCCTTTCTCAGTTAATTCTTCGAGTTGTCTTTTCAACTCCTGCATCTCAGTCGGGGCCATACGATATGGTGCTTTCGAAAGCGGGGACGTACCTGGCTCCAACTCAATGGTGAATTCTACCTCTCGCTGTGGGGGTATTCCTGGAATCTCGTCTGGAAATACATCTGGATAATCTCGAACTACTGGAATATCAATCAATTTGACTAGCCGGTCAGCTATCTTAGTCATGTAGCACCAATAACCAATGCATCCCTGGTTCAGTAATCTCATAGCCTTCAAAGCGCTGATGACTCTCCCAGAATGATTGGGATTATCACCCCGAAAAATACACTCGATGCCATCATCCGATGTGACGGTCACCATTCGCTTACGGACGCTAAGCACGGCATCGTGACGATCCATCCAGTCGATACCCAAGATTACATCATCTTTAGGTAAATCAACCACAATCAAGTCTGACAACCACTCACGGTTGTTCATACTAATCAGACAGTTCTGTACTTCACGACTCCCAATAATTCTTCTACCATCGGGTAGACCAATTACATAAGGTTCACAATCGGTAACATGATTCAAACGCAAACGACTCAAACAAGAACTAGACAAAAGGAGTGTGAAGCACCAGTATCAAAAAGAACACAAACGGGCTGAGAGTGGATCTCGAGAGTACCTGCAATCATGCTGGCTTCGGGATCATCGGCTTTCTTCATCTCGTAGACTCTGGGTTTTGCAACCCCGAAGCGTGTGTACCAACTTGATTTCCACGGCCCATCCCTTTGTTCGCCCGTTAGTCCGGTAAGAAGCGGATGGAGGAGCACGTTCTCGAGCAAGATCGTCTTGGAGCAAGAGACGCTACTGGAGCACGCCCGAGTCCACCCCGGCAATAGCGAGCACGATGACCGTTCTTCCCGCAAGTGTGACAGGCAACGGCCGGCTTCGGACACTTGGAGCTGATATGCCCCTGGTCCCCACAGTTATAACACACGACAGGTGAGCTGATTGCCCGAGAGTGCGTTCCTGCCGGTTTCGGTGCCATAGGTGGCCGCTCAGAAGGATTTGGTACAGGCTGGGGTTTCTTGAATACCCCCCGGTTACTGTCTCCTTGGGTCTGGTTCCTGGATCTTTTGTTGGAAAACTGAGGCTGCTTCTTAGAAATCTCTTTCGCAGTAAGTTCATATTCCAAAGCCTTCTCAATAAACTCCGGTAAGGTCGTACAGTGGTGATTGAGTAATTGCATCCTCATTCGGGGTTTAAGCCTCTTGAGGAAATATTTGATCTTATCAGCTTCCGAACGGACAACTGACGTAGCAAAAGCGAGAAGTGCTTGGAATTTTTCGGCAATCGCAACACATCTTCGTCTTCCGATGGGTCGGGGTTTAGTAATTCGGACAGTTTGGCTTCACGGAGGGGTGTAGGATAATAACGATCTAGCATAAGGTTCTTGAATTCCTCCCAAGTACTTGCGCCTTCGGCAGGCCTCACAGAAAGCCACCAAGTATGGGCACTCTTACTAAGGTAGTAGGCTGCCACATCAACTCGATTTTCCTCTGGGCACTCCACCATCTCGAACAGTTTCTCGAAATGCTCTATCCAGTGTACAATGTCAGCAGGCTCAGATGAGCCTTCAAAAGTCGGAGGTCGCTGACGTGATATGTCACTAATAATCCGTCTCACGATCCCGCCAGGCACCAGAGGCGGAGGCTGTTGCCCCTGCTGTTGACCGGTAGTATTCCTCTACATTGCTTCCATCAGCTAACCCATTTGGGTCATCTGGGCCATCATGCCCTGCATCACAGTGTAAGGATCGACACGTGCATTCTCTCCGGTGTGGTGTGATTGGTCCCTAGAAGGCGAATCACTGCCTGCGGAACTCTGTTCCACATTCGCGCGTCTGTTAGCTCGTGGTATCAGAATTCGGCCTCTTCCGTGGCCTCTTCCCCCTCTACCACGGCCTCTCAGGTTCCTTTCCATACTGAAAGAAGCAAGTCACAAGTACAGTTCGATTTATCAATCATAATTCATGCTAAGTTAATGGCAACAGGGAATTTCCTATCCAACAAAGCAGTTTGTAAAGGATTACTGGCACTACAAGTGTTACACACTCGGTATCATATCAACATTAAGTCGAAACAATTTCAATCACGTAATTAATTTAGGTTCACCTGAAACATATGAATTTTTGCCTCATGGTAGCAAGATGCCAAGATAAGTAAGGAGACCAATACATCGTCAATATCATGCCAGTAATCAAATTATGGTTCATGAGAACATACCGTATTCGACGGGTCAGGCTCTTGCACAGGTTACACGTGGCATGAAGGTTTCTTGATGCTATTTCGATTCTACAATGACTCAAAATAAAAACACACTCTCCAATACCATCTTCTGTAACAGCCCAAAAACAGTGGCTATTACAGTGACGTGGACCCCTACCGGGACCCACCAGGCGATATCCCAATATACATTTAAAGTCTGACAACGTGGGACCGTACCACAACATTTATCAAAACCCCGGTGTGGAGTATGAGTTATTCATATCTTTAAATACGAGCAAACATACACAAGATCCAAATTCGGTACAGACCATATGACGATGGGCAGTACCTAATAAATTTTAGTACATTCATCCGACACAAAATAAAATGAAAGTCACAATAAAACATAACCGAACAACCAAAAGACTCGGGCCCCCCCGAAATAGCACACTTCAGAATCCTCCGTCGCCGTTGTGCTCCTCCTGTGCCTTGCCCTTTCCTCGCCCTGAAATACAAGTATTTCGCCCCAAACCACAGGGTCAGCTATACATGATAATGATTCTCATGACATTATATAATTCATATATACTGATCTCAAAGAAAACCACCGACTACTGAATATACCCCGAAGGCGTATAAACAATCAGTCCCAACTGTCGAACATAACCAAATATACGAACGACCATATAGTATGGCTCAAGACGAACGTCACAGTACGCCCGATCCGGAAATGTGTCCGTGCACATGTCCACCCCATATACGGAATCCAGAATATACGTGGGACGATGTACCTAATTAGCCTCACGAACTACGTCTCGTGTGCACGATCTAAATGCGGAAAACCTCCACGCATGATCATCAAGTGCCCGGCTAAAAATCCTACACATAACCAATCGGCGCGCAGATATGACTCCAGATATGTCACGATACAACATGACAACGAAACTCAACGAATTACACTTTTACCAAGGAATCGAACAACTCACCGAAGTGTCAACAAAGCTCAACAATATCAAGGGTCCAAAAGTAACAAACTTGGGAATACAATCCCATGATGAAAACGGGACATCATTAAGAACAACCTCAAGTCACAAGACACAAGTTTATAAGTGTTTCATATACACGAAATGCATAATCATCATAAGAATCCACACATCATTATAACCAAGCAAGATAACTTGCCTCAATTCCGTAGATGAATAATCCTTCTTTGAATGGTCAAATGAACGGTATCCTCGTCTAACAATACTCACGTGAACAAGCAACCTTGAATGAAATATAATTCATTCAATAACACATTCGTACGATAATGGTATTATCGTATAAACAATATTCGTAAATTTACTTGAATAAATCAATTATCCTATTGATCATTTTAATATTCTTATTACAAATCATCGTATGTTTATCATGTTCATTACATATTCTAACCTTAATGTCAAAAACTTGATGTCTAGTTTATTATCAATGCAATATCGTGAAAATATCTTTTCAAATCATTGAAACTTCCAATTACGATATAAGTTGTGTTTAATTACGTTCTTCATTATTTTACCAACGATTTCATTCAAAACTTGATTACTATATGAAACGTAAGTTTAAGTTTTTAGTGAACTAAGAACATCATCTTAATTTACATCTCTTAACACGCACGGATTAATGAAATGGAATTCGGCTACTCATCTACCGCATTTGTATCATCATATTCAACACAATTCTCTTAAGAACATTATCAACCTATTAATGTAGTGATTAACACCCTTTAACGAAATCGATAAATTCGAACATATGAAGATTACAACTTCCTTCTATCAACATTCATTGTTTTACTTTGAAGAATTTATTAAAAGCCTAGTTATATCATTGGATACTTAGAATTTTTGAAGTCACTTCATCCCATCTAGCGAAGATCATCTTCAAAGGATTAATATAATCTTTTCAACAATTTATTACAAAGGTTTTAGAGGCCAAAAATCATGGTTCCATACTACCTTCAAGAATCAATAGAATGTTCAAGACAAATTTAACATTTCTCACTTTTAATCATTAAGGATATCATCCCTAACATGTTCCTAGTGTTGAGACTATAATTAACTTCCGATTATCATGTTATACATCAGGTTTTTATGTATATCATTACCAACACAATCACATTATGAAGTTATTTACATCAAGAAGTAACATTAATACCTTCAATGTTAATCTTCACTTAGTTTGAGCATGATTCCATTAACTTATCATGTTTACACTAGTTTAAACTAACATTATGTGAAGTATTTATCTACTAATATCATCATAAGCATGGAATTGATATGAGTTAAAGAAAGACCAACCTTAAAATGAAGAACAACACCAGCACTTCAAGGGATACACTTCAATCTTTAACTCTCCAAGTCACCAATCAAGTGTTGAAGCTCCAACACAAGTTAGAAAGGCTTAGAAACGAAGTTGGAAGGGAAAGGAATCGTTCCTCAGTTGGGAGGTTGGAAAGGGTCGAGTAGGAAGTGAATGGCAAGTCATACTTTTATAATCTGAACTCGGCATTACGTACGTTAACGAACGTGGTTAACGTACGTTATAGCCCTTACGTACGTAATCTTATGATCATTACGTACGTAACCAATTTCATCAAATCTTACTGCCTCAAAACACGCAATTCGTTACGTACGTAACCATGTAGCTATTACGTACGTAATAGCCGTTGACTTGGCTGTCGCGATCGACTCCCGACCACCTACCCCCGCTCGGCCCCACCCGCCGAAAGGCGGACTGCTGGAGGATCTTCCGCATTATGTATGTTAACGTATTGATGTTACGTATGTAAGGCGACATACATAGCGTACGTT
This sequence comes from Orobanche coerulescens, assembly GCA_033398695.1. NCBI lineage: Eukaryota > Viridiplantae > Streptophyta > Magnoliopsida > Lamiales > Orobanchaceae > Orobanche > Orobanche coerulescens. The sequence goes on along the minus strand of CM065815.1, from coordinate 109,361,160 downwards.
ATGAAGACAGGTTAACGTACGTTAAGTACTATAACAAGCATAAATGGAATTCTCCCAATATCACCCAACAACTAATATAGTATGAATGACCATGAATCCAACTTAACATAATTCGTCGATACTTGCTACAACATTACAGATATGGTGCGAAAATACTTAACTTAAATCATGAAATACAATATTAAAGGCGAGGGTATTACAATACCAACAAACCACCGTCCCGATATCAATATCGACACGATAACTATCCTCGATATCCGATATTCTATATCCTTGACGAAAGATAACTCACGTCTTCCTTGAACACAATTAAATCATATACATTGTGATTTAATCCAAACTAGAGCACGATATACAAACCATCATCCCGGCAATTTACATTTCTAATAACATTGCTATATGAATTATAAATGAAATGAAAACGAAACCATTCATCAAATATTATAAACTAAACAAGTATAAACTTGCCTCGATACCGATACCACGAAGCCGTTACCAAAATCCATTGCCTTCGTCTACGAGCTCCTTTGCCCCGACCAAAAGCAATCTACGAACTCTTCAGCCTCAACCGCAACACAAAGGTCGTAATCCATGATCAATTATCGTAACCTAATGCAATAATCAAATGACAACACATCCGATAATAATCAATAACTGGTATAACCAACCAATCAAACTGAGTGGCTCAACAATACCTCGATCATTTACAAAACCGAACAATACAACTCAAACAATTACGAACTCATATCAACAATACAAGCCGAAATCCGATAAATCATAATTATCAATCAATAACCGATCAACAAACCCAATAGTTCCATAATATCTCGATTAAATACAGTCTTAAACAATCCAGTTCAAACCATCACGAATTCATAATCACAACACAAAAATACTGCATTGTCTGCCTACTTAGTGCACGTTAAACACATAACGTAGCGTGCGCTAAGTCGCTCCCGATAGCGTGCGCTAGCCAGTAAGCTTAGCGTGCGCTAATGCTACACAGTTGCATGCATTCCAGCATCGATTAACACTTTGCGGCTACGAATATGAATGTAATGAAAACCATACTCCAAGATCAAACACAAACTTCCAGATCCAAACTCATCATCATACTCGAAATCATATTCGTATTCTTATACGAATATTATATCAAAACACATAACTTGGCTCTAGATACGAATATCCCATATTCATATCCAAAACACCAACACCTTCTATACATAATCGTCATATCATATAATTTCAGAGCTCTTCAAGGACATGAAATATCCGACATCACGTTCAAAACAACATAATCCGAGGTATATATCATAATGTTTATCATTTTCTTCATCATGCAAATCACATAATCCAACCAACCTGATAACAAGGATCATCTCATACATAATGTGGAATACAACCTCATATCATGATTTAACTCATCTAAATCGACCACTGAAATTATCATGATTCAGAAATCCATGATTCAACTTCATCAAGTTAAACGAATCACCATTAACATGAAAAATCTTAAATAACATCCGAAAACTCTTATCATAATCCCATTAGGTCTCATAAAAATCACCACATGATTATCCAACATGTTCTCTCACAAGTAATCGTCCTTAAAAACGAACTACTATCAAAGGGATACGAATATTACCTAAATTAGATGAACCAAGAAGAAGAACACTTGAAATCCATTCCAAGAATCATGAGTAACTTGAAGAACAAGGCTTGAATCCATGCTCACTATCTTAATCTTGTTAAAAATCACCACCTCACCGTGTTTGGGAACCTCAAGAACCTCCCAAAGCTCTCTCTATCGACTGAAGGAGAAAGAATGGACCAAATGCATCTCAAAACCCGTCTGTCCCCTTATATAATAAACATTACTAAGATTTCTTGTTTAGATTCTGGCTGTATTTGATTTAAAATTCCCCATATCCTATATCAGAAGCATCTGTTTCTATAACCTTTTTCAAATTTGGATTGGCTAAAGATAAATATGGAAAACTTGATACTTTTGTTTTAATTTTTTGTACTGCTTGAGTATGACTATCGACCCATGATGAAGGGTTCTTTTTTAATCTATCATATAAAATAGCCGTGTCACTAGCTAAGTTTTTATAAAAGGGTGAAATATAATTTAAACTTCCTAGAAATCTCTTTAATTGAGTTTTATCTAATATTATATCTGGAAATTTAGAAGCAAATTCTATACTTCTATTAATAGGAATAATTTTTCCTTTTTCTATATTATGGCCTAAAAATCTCACTTTTGTTTGAAAAATCATCATTTTTGGTTTTGAAATAACCAAACCATTATTTATTATAATTTTTTCAAATATTTCCAAATGTCTAAAATGGGTTTCTATATTTTTTGAGAACACTAATATATCATCAATGTAAACAATAATAAAATTGCAATAAGGATTAAAAATATCATTCATAATGTTTTGAAATTCTGATGGGGCATTTTTAAGCCCAAATGGCATGACATTCCACTCATATTGTCCAAAGGGAACATTGAAAGGAGTTTTATATCTATGAGGCTCATCAACCTGAATTTGCCAATATCCTGACTTTAAATCAAATTTAGAAAATATAACTGCATCATATAATCTGTCTAATAAATCTTTTTTATTAGGAATTGGATATCTAATACATTTTAAAACTTTATTTAAGGGTTTATAATTAATAACCAATCTAGGTACCCTCTTTCTTGTTCAGCATGTTTATTAACATAAAAAGCTGTACATGACAATTGAGATTTTGAGGGTTTAGTTAACCTTTTTTGTAATAAAGATGTAATTTCTTCCTTGCATACATTCAAATATTCTGAATTCATTTGACAAGGTCTTGCCTTAGTAGGTATTTTTGATTCATTAAAATCTTCTTCATAGGGAAGAGTAACAATATGATTTTTTCTATCCCAAAACGCATTTGGATGTTCATCACAAATATTTAATGAGAATCTATTTAAAAACATCTGAATTTTCTCTTTTAATCTTGTAACACTCCGAAAACCATCCGGGATATTACAGCGCCGTGGGTCCTGCCACGAAGCCACCAGGCTAAAAACCATTTCAAAAACGTTTAAAAATGCCAAAAGGCCGATGACGGTAGTATTTTAAATACTCAAATATTTTCAAAAACATAGTTCTCAAATACCGTCATAAAATACCATTTGAAAATACAAGGCGAAATGCCAAATCTCGACAGTTCAAAGTGTACGTTAAGCCACCCCTTAAACATACCGATAAAATAGTTAGGAAAAAGGGTTTAACGAAATTACCCAAGTTCGCAAAATGCCAAAAGACCATTTGAAATACACACGAGTTGGTAAAGATACCGAAATGTCATTTTAAAACACACACACAGCGGATAAAAACACAGTTCAAAATACACATTTGCAGCGAAAATACAACTAGAAAAGAATACTCGATACTCAAATAAATGCCACAACCAGTATCACCCGGGAAGCTCACCCCTTCACGACCGCTACTAGCTCGATCTCCGAGTACCTAAAAATAAAGCCCACGACGGGGTCAGCCACAATACTCAACAATGATAACGATCACATCATCATAAATAATTACATACCAATGTAATAATACTGTAAGAATACTACCAACGTAATCTTACCGTCATAACCTTACCAATCCATGGCAATCCATACCAAATCGATCCTTACCATAATTCACATTTCGCATTCTCAAATGACGAATTGAACTCAACAAAGAATTATCTGTTTGTATTCCAAAAATACCCACAATCCTCAAAAAATAATCATAACTCATAAGTGCGGAAATAATCCATTCGGTGCCAAATCCGTTCTGTCGGATTACACAATCAAATCCCAACCTGGATAAACCAAAAATACACGACATATCTGTAGATCAACTACCACATGATAATGATAACAAATTCCGAGACATCGACGTACAGTCTGAATGCTCATACGATCAATAACAATGATCAACCAATACATCACTGAGAATATCATCGACATGATAACTCCAATATGACCAATCAAGGATCAACGATAACCGAGAGTAACCTCAACATGTTAAACTCCCAACACGATCAACAAAGAATCAACAATAACCGAGAATACCCTCAACAAGGTAGACTCCAAATGATCAACAAAGGACCAATAATAACCGAGAGTACCCTCAACAAGGTAGACTCCAAATGATCAACAATAATGGATCTCAAAGAAATAACTCTGACTGTCGAACATACCCCTCGGGCGTATTAACAACCAGTCACAAACCGTCGAACATATCCAATCATACATAGACTATGAACGACCTAACAACATGGCTCAAAAGATGGACGTCGCAGTACGTCCGATCCGGAAATGTGTCCATGCACATGTCCACCCCGTATACGGAATCCAGGATATACGTGGGACATGTACCTAATTAGCCTCACGAACTACGTCTCGTGTGCACGGTTCAATGCGGAAACATCCACGCATAACCATCATGTGCCCGGCTAAAAATCCTACACAATAACCAATCAGCACGCAGATATGACTCCAAATATGTCACGATGCAACATGACAACGAAACTCAAAGAATCAAATATCCAATAAGGATCAAAAGACTCACCGAAGTGAACAAAGACAAACTGACAAAGAAAAGTCGACATGACTAATCAATATCCAAAAACAACAATCCTGGGATCATCATCCCCGACAATTGATCAACACGATCAACGACCTCAATACAGTCAGCTCTGGGATCATCACCCCTCAACGAAATAATCAATACGAATCCCAATATACGAAACATCAACATACAACATATACAATAATTCTTTAGAACAATTATCCTCATAACTGAACAATACTGGAATTACCTCAAAGACAAAGACAATATTCTTTCCACGAACCAACATCCTTGAACGAACACACAGTTACACGAATATTCCCGAAATAGGTATAGTCCATTTATACCAACAAACCACCGTCCCGACATCAATATCGACACGATAACTATCCTCGATATCCGATATTCTATATCCTTGACGAAAGATAACTCACGTCTTCCTTGAACAAAATTAAATCATATACATTGTGATTTAATCCAAACTAGAGCACGATATACAAACCATCATCCCGGCAATTTACATTTCTAATAACATTGCTATATGAATTATAAATGAAATGAAAACGAAACCATTCATCAAATATTATAAACTGAACAAGTATAAACTTGCCTCGATACCGATACCACGGTTGCTACCAAAATCCATTGCCTTCGTCTACGAGCTCCTTAGCCCGACCAAAGCAATCTACGAACTCTTCAGCCTCAACCGCAACACAAAGGTCGTAATCCATGATCAATTATCGTAACCTAATGCAATAATCAAATGACAACACATCCGATAATAATCAATAACTGGTATAACCAACCAATCAAACTGAGCGGCTCAACAATACCTCGATCATTTACAAAACCGAACAATACAACTCAAACAATTACGAACTCATATCAACAATACAAGCCGAAATCCGATAAATCATAATTATCAATCAATAACCGATCAACAAACCCAATAGTTCCATAATATCTCGATTAAATACAGTCTTAAACAATCCAGTTCAAACCATCACGAATTCATAATCACAACACAAAAATACTGCATTGTCTGCCTACTTAGCGCACGTTAAACACATAACGTAGCGTGCGCTAAGTCGCTCCCGATAGCGTGCGCTAGCCAGTAAGCTTAGCGTGCGCTAATGCTACACAGTTGCATGCATTCCAGCATCGATTAACACTTTGCGGCTACGAATATGAATGTAATGAAAACCATACTCCAAGATCAAACACAAACTTCCAGATCCAAACTCATCATCATACTCGAAATCATATTCGTATTCTTATACGAATATTATATCAAAACACATAACTTGGCTCTAGATACGAATATCCCATATTCATATCCAAAACACCAACACCTTCTATACATAGTCGTCATATCATATAATTTCAGAGCTCTTCAAGGACATGAAATATCCGACATCACGTTCAAAACAACATAATCCGAGGTATATATCATAATGTTTATCATTTTCTTCATCATGCAAATCACATAATCCAACCAACCTGATAACAAGGATCATCTCATACATAATCTGGAATACAACCTCATATCATGATTTAACTCAGCTGAATCGACCACTGAAATTATCATGATTCAGAAATCCATGATTCAACTTCATCAAGTTAAACGAATCACCATTAACATGAAGAATCTTAAATAACATCCGAAAACTCTTATCATAATCCCATTAGGTCTCATAAAAATCACCACATGATTATCCAACATGTTCTCTCACAAGTAATCGTCCTTAAAAACGAACTACTATCAAAGGGATATGAATATTACCTAAATTAGATGAACCAAGAAGAAGAACACTTGAAATCCATTCCAAGAACCATGAGTAACTTGAAGAACAAGGCTTGAATCCATGCTCACTATCTTAATCTTGTTAAAAATCACCACCTCACCGTGTTTGGGAACCTCAAGAACCTCCCAAAGCTCTCTCTATCGACTGAAGGAGAAAGAATGGACTAAATGCATCTCAAAACCCGTCTGTCCCCTTATATAATAAACATTACTAAGATTTCTTGTTTAGATTCTGGCTGTATTTGATTTAAAATTCCCCCATATCCTATATCAGAAGCATCTGTTTCTATAACCTTTTTCAAATTTGGATTGGCTAAAGATAAATATGGAAAACTTGATACTTTTGTTTTAATTTTTTGTACTGCTTGAGTATGACTATCAGTCCATGATGAAGGGTTCTTTTTTAATCTATCATATAAAATAGCCGTGTCACTAGCTAAGTTTTTATAAAAGGGTGAAATATAATTTAAACTTCCTAGAAATCTCTGTAATTGAGTTTTATCTAATATTATATCTGGAAATTTAGAAGCAAATTCTATACTTCTATTAATAGGAATAATTTTTCCTTTTTCTATATTATGGCCTAAAAATCTCACTTTTGTTTGAAAAATCATCATTTTTGGTTTTGAAATAACCAAACCATTATTTATTATAATTTTTTCAAATATTTCCAAATATCTAAAATAGGTTTCTATATTTTTTGAGAACACTAATATATCATCAATGTAAACAATAATAAAATTGCAATAAGGATTAAAAATATCATTCATAATGTTTTGAAATTCTGATGGGGCATTTTTAAGCCTAAATGGTATGAAATTCCACTCATATTGTCCAAAGGGAACATTGAAAGGAGTTTTATATCTATGAGGCTCATCAACCTGAATTTGCCAATATCCTGACCTTAAATCAAATTTAGAAAATATAACTACATCATATAATCTGTCTAATAAATCTTTTTTATTAGGAATTGGATATCTAATACATTTTAAAACTTTATTTAAGGGTGTTGTTACCCAAAATATTATCCGAAGATAATGTTGCTGGAATGATCGAGTAACCAACAAGTGCGGGAGCACGTCCGTGAGAAATTAAATGACACAAGATTTGCCGGGGTTGTTAATCCCGGGCTTGAATGCTCTCGCAAGATTTTATTAATAAGTATACGGTTGAGTACAAATATTAATGTTAGAATCTATCACAAAGAGTGTAAAGGATTCTAGTTTTCTAAGCTGTGGAGCGTATAGAACGCCGGAAGAACCAGATATGGAGTTCTGTGAATTCTTGCTATGGATGTTCTATGTGTGAGAATGTCTTTCTCTTTTCTCTCTCTTGTTTGCTGTGTATTTTTTGCCGTCCTTGTTCTGTGTTATGGACCTTCTATTTATAGCAGACCAAGTTCCTGAGGGCCCCCCTGCAATCGCAGGCGATCGTCGTTATTTATATTATAATAAGACGGCTGATCGTCTCGTCGCGTGGGGCTTTTCCCTTAAAGTCCGCGGTTGTTTACTGACAGCCGATTGTACGGTCTGACGGGGAACTCGCATGCGCCCTGAGCCACTGTCACCCACCTTTTCGGCGGTACTGTTGGTAGGTGAAGTTGGTGACAGACTGTGAGCACAGGTCTTGTCTGTCAGTACTGTTCGCAGGTCTGCGGCCCTGTTGGTAGGTGAAGTAGGTGACAGGCTGTGGGCACCGATCTTGTCTGTCAGCACCTTTTGAGATCTGCATGCGGGTCCCAGCCCGAGATTTGGGCTTTGATGACTTTTGACGGATGTTGGAGTAGAACACGGCACGAGACGATCGCCAATCAACAAAAGACGATCGCCAGTCAACAGAAGGTGATCGCTGTGGGTGCCGAGTTCAGGGTGTTTACCCCGAGCACATCTCTCATGGTAGACCTCCCGACTGCTATGACGATCGTCTTCGAGGCGTGTTTAAATGCCGCACAATAATTGCCCCCCAGCTCGGCTCGATGTTGAAAACACGGGGTGAGGTGGCACTTTTGGCGATCGCTAATGTTTTAGACGACCGGTCGATCTGATTTCAAATTTGAACGATCTCCCTTTGCGCTGGGAGCGGCGGGAAAAGAGACGCGGGCTCGCGAAACCATGCAAGGACACGCGTCGCGTTTCTATTGAGGGAGTCGGACGGTTCGTCAGACTTTGTCGATTGGCGTGCCCTCGAAAAGACGCGTACGCGGGACTCGAGGGCCGCATTTATTGCGTCCTGGCTGTCGGTTGCATCCCAGCCCTCGGACTTTCGCCTATTTGCCCAGAGACCCCGGCCTCCATCTATAAAAGGGGCTAGGGCTACTCCATTTTCATCTTTTACGCGTCCTTGTCTTCCTGCTGAAGCTCTGCAAATATTTTCGTAGCTTGTTGTGCCGACCGTCTTCCTTTCTTTAGGTAAGAAACCCAATTTTTCCCTCTCCCTTAACTTTTTGAGAATATGTCGGGAGGATCTAAGGCCTTCGAGGTCGGAAGCACTTCTGCCGCCGCGGCTTCGCCGGACCGGGAGGAAATTCCTGTGGGAATCCCCGTGGAAACGGCCGCAGAGGCTATTCGTGCGGGGATTACACCCGCAGAGCTTGAGGAGCTTTTCAATGAGGCCGTAGTGGCGGGCTCTGCGGCGGCGGAGGAGCGAGATGCGTCGCCGGTGGAGGAAGACGAACTGATACGTTTGTCTTGGGAAAAAGACAGCGTCTCTGGCCCGGTTTATAGGGCTTTTGCTAGACTTATGGAGGGGATTGCCGGGCCCTGTCCGGAGTTTGATTTCGAAGCTTACTCCGCCGCTTATCCCTATGTACATGTGAAGCGGACGGAGTTTCGGGCTGCTGAACCGTCTCAATGGTCTCTTGGTCAGATTCGGAGTTCGGCGACTGGAAGGACATGACCTACTGGAGGGCCAAATATCATATTCCCTCGATGTGTCATTGCACGTGCCCGCCGAGAACGAACGTGCCGACTGCCTCTCCCGAGGGTATGGTCGCTATCAACGAAATGACCTGGCCGGGTCTGCGGTTTCCTTGCCGTTCGCCGTTTCGTATCTGCCGATCGCACTGAATTTGGCGCCTCTTCGGTGACGCCGAACGCCCGGTTGCATATTATCAAGACACTGACGTTATTTGGCGGTCACAGTTGTTTCGCTTGCCTTCTGCGGGAGAGATGACTTATCTTTTAAGCCGACTGCGAGAAAGGGTCGATCGGCGGGTACCATATCCAAGGTCGCCAGGTAGGGTGGTTATCGGGGTGCCGAGCAAGACTCGAGGCGACACAAAAGTGGTCTTTGGGTTGGTGGTGCATGGAGGTCGGCATCGAGCGAACCGGAGGAGGAGTTGGATATCCCTACCAATTTTCGGAGAGGAATCCAAGTAAGGGTTTCCTTTCTCCTTTGTTTGGATACTCCTGACCGATCTAATTTTGTTTCCCTTTTTGCAGGATCCCTTGTTCCATCGGCCGACGATCTCCCCTTTGATTTCTCGATCGTCTGGGAGCGGATTCGCGCATTGCCGATTTCCTATAAAGACGTTCGATCAGTCAGCCACGAATCTCATCGGTTGGGAGCTCGACTGTTTCGCTTCCCTCGCCACCTTAAGGCACCTGGTATGACTTTCTATCCGCTCTTTGCTGCGAGGCGATCGTCTCCAAGAGGTCGCCACGTTTACGTAAGTGTCTAACTTGTTTTAGTTTCTTCTTTGGCAGAGACTTATTTTCCCCGGATCACCGATCTACCTCAGGAGATCGCCATGTCTAACCCCGGTTTTCTCGGTCGCCTTCATATGGGAAAGAACACGGGTCGCGTTGCCGCGACGTCGTCTCGCCCTGCCCCTGTGGTGAAGCCCGTTGCGGTGCCGGTCGCCGAACCGGAAACTCAAGGTGAGGAACAACTCCAGCGCAACCGCAAGAGGCGGAGGCCGGAGGCGTCCCTTCCGTCGGCTGAGGCGGATTTAGCTATACTGGAGCCGCCGATCGCCGCTCCCCCCGTTTCTTCTGTTCCGATGGCGGAGGGGGCTGGTCCCAGGCCGTCGGCGTCCAGCTCCAGGTCGCCTTCTGGCTACTTGAAAAGGACGGCGATCGCTGACGCCGAGACTCCTCGGGGAAAGCCCTTTTTCGGCCGTGACCCAGAGCTGGTCAACAGGTGAGAATGTTTTGAACTTTCCGAGGTAGGCGCTCTGAGTAAGTCTTAGGCTAACTTTTTGGTTTCCTTGGTTTGCGCTGCAGGGTTCGTCTCGCCGATCCGGACGTTGCTCCCATGGTGCTGGACTTTCTGTCGAGCAAGGCTCCGCAACAACCTCTTGATATCCCTGCTTACGTTCGCCAGGCCACCGCCTCTTTGCCCAAGGCTTGGACGACCGACCTCGATGCGATCGCTCGTCGGCGATCTGGAGACGCCATGCAGGCGACCGTTGCCCTGGCTCTTCAGACGGCGACGATGGCCGTCCAAGCTGCAAGGGATTTTGAGGGGCGACCATCCACCGCTCATCTCCATCGCGACCTCGAGGCCGCCCGGAATGTAAATATCGAGGATGCCAACCGGATCCGGCTATGGAGAAGGAGTATGAGGAGACGGCCAAAAGGGCCAAGCGGGATGTGGATCGATTGATGCAGAGCCGAGCCGCTCCAAGGAGGCTGCCGATCGGTCCCGTGACGAGGAGCGCTTGGCTCGCGAAGCTCGCAGTCGCGGAGAGGAGGCGACGGACTAAAGGCGATGGTTGACCGGCTTAGCGGTGAGCCGGACGCTGCAAGGAAAGAGCCGGAGAAGTCCCAGGCGAGAATGCCGCCAAGGTTGCCGAGCCAAGTGAGGCCGAGAAAGTGGCCGCGAGTTGAAAGGCCAATCAAGGCGATCGAGACCGATCCCTACCAAAGTGTGGCGCCACGGCGAAGTTTGCCTATTACTTGGCATATGCCGATTGTCCGAGCCGCAAAAGAGGCAGGGATCGAGATCGGTCCCTTGATGGAGAGCTTCAAATCTTACGCCCTTGCGCATCCTTTGCACCCGGAGTTCTCCCTGCCGATCCTTGACTTGGCCGACTTCGGGATCGACTTGAGTTGGTACTTGGGTAAACTCATTCATCCCGAGGCCGAAGCCGATCCGCAAACCGATGGCGAAGACCAGCAGGCTGAGCCTTGAGAGGCATTTTTGTTTTCCTCCAGCACTATGTACTTTTCGTTTTCCTTTTGAAATGCCTTCGGGCCTTGTGATGTACTAAACTTGCGTTGTGAATAAAATGTTCTTCTCTTCATACGATCGCCTTTGAATGTTTGCGTGCAACTTTTACAAGTATGTGTATGATTGCTTTCGACGTTTTGTTCATCCGATCGATTGTCTGAGTGTTGAAAGTATCGATATGTTTTGAATCGGAATTCTTACTTGTAGTTTTTTGTTGGACGACTTCGATCGTCCTGCGCGTATTTGAGCGAATGTGTTTGAGTGAGGCCGATCGTGTGCGGTTCCTTTTGTTTGATCGTGTTTGGGATTAGCTCGACCCATCTCTGCCCCCTTGTTTTTGTTTACTTATTGTAAGTAAGGAAACAAAAACTAGGTCGTCCGAGCTATCTTGACTTCGTCGGTTACGCCAATTATGTATGGTTGGGGTGTTCGATGGATCGACCTCCCTTATCGTGTCTTTGTGTGCGAGGGATGTTGTGTATCCCGCGACTCACTTTTTGTGAGGGTCCTCCGTTAGACTACGCCTGCCTTATGTTAAAACGAAAGGTGGGCGATCTTGGTCTGGAGGAGACCTTGCGCGGGGCGTCGTCGGTTTATTCGACTCCACGCCCACGGCTTGTCAGCTCTGCTTCCACCTCGGCTCGCCATGAAGATGGCGACCCTCGATGGTGTACGTTGAGACGGGGGTAGTGGCACGTCGCATTGTCCGGGTTCACCAAGTTAGATGATGGACCATTGGGGGAGGGCGATCGTGTCCACTGACTAGTTTTGGAGGGTCCTTCGGCTACGCCGGCCTCGTATCCAAACGAAGGGTGGGCGATCTAAGCTCGAAGGAACCTTGCATGGGCGAAGCTGTTGGTTCCATCGACCTCCAGTGCCATGGCTGTATTGTTTTCTACCTCGGATTGTCATTCTTGAACGACGATCCTCGACGGTATGTAATATGCTTGTGGGGCGATCGCCAGAATAGATGGGATAGAGAACAAAAATATTTCATTATGTTCCATGTACATTTGGTAGTTGAAAATGAATACAAAGTTATCATTGATAGTATTTCTTCAGATGTACAAATACGGCTGTGGATACCGGTCCGGAGTACCGTCGGGGTGTTCCAGCTCGTAGGCTCCCTTAGTTAGCCATTTCGATATTCTGAAGGGGCCTTCCCAACTTGGTCCAAAGACACCTGTGTGGGTTTGGATCTTTTTGAGGACGAGATCGCCCACTTGAAACCGCCTTTCCCTGACCTTTGAATTGAAGAACTTTTCGGATCTCCTTTTGTGGATAGTGTTCTTCATCTCCGAGGTCAGTCGACGTTCTTCGAGCATGTCGAGGTCGATCCGCCGGGCCACATCATTATCGATCGTCATCTCCTGCTCGGTTCGATGGCTGAGGACGGCGATCTCCGAGGGAATCACCGCCATTCAAGGCGAGGGCGAATGGGGTTTCGCCCGTTGAATTGCGGGTCGTTGTTCGGTAAGACCACAAAACGTCTGGGAGCTCGCTCGCCCATCGTCCTAGCCTGGATTCGAGTCGTGCTTTAATTGTGTGTTTGAGGATCTTGTTCACTGCCTCTACCTGCCCGTTCGTCTGAGGGTGATAGGGAGCCGAGAACAACATTTTGATTCCCCACTTATCACAGAATTGCATGACTTCTAAGCCGTCGAACTGCTTTCCATTGTCGGAGATGATGGCCTGGGGTAGACCGAACCGGCATATGATGTTTCTCCAGATAAACTTGATCACTTGCTCCTGGACGATCTTGTTTAGCGGTTCGGCCTCTGCCCATTTTGTGAAATAGTCGACCCCGACGATGGCGAACTTACAACCTCCTGGAGCCGTCGGTAGGGGACCTATAAGGTCGATGCCCCATTGAGCGAACGGCCATGGGCTGTACATTGAGGTGAGCTGCTCAGGGGAGATTTTAATACTTGGTCCCATTATCTGGCATCTATGACACGACCTGGCATAGGCGATCGCATCCTTCTGAAGTGACGGCCAGAAAAAACCTTGCCTGGTTGTCTTATGGATGAGAGCTCGTCCACCAGCGTGATTTCCACAGATTCCGTCGTGGATCTCGGCTAAAACGAGCTGTCCTTCCTCCGGTGTAATACACTTGAGGAGGGGAAGGCTGAAAGCTCGCTTGTAAAGACGATCGTCCAGTAGGGTGTATCTGGTCGCTCGAGCCGAGTTGGCGAGCTTTGTTACGGTCGCCAGGGAGCGTCCCGTACTTTAAGTATGTGATGAACTGTGTCTTGCAGCTTTCTTCGGGATCGGAAACTGTGGCCACCTTGTTTCTTTCGATTACCGGCCTTTCTGACTTTGTAATTTGGATATTAGAGAAATCGGCTGCCCCATCCGACGACGCTAGCTTGGATAGGGCATAGGCCTGAGAGTTGTGCTCTCTCGGGACTTGTTCGATTTGTACTTCTTCGAATTTCGTGCACATCTCGGCGACCAGCTCTTGGTATTTGATCATCTGTTCGCCACGTGCCTCATATTCTCCTTTGACTTGGTTCACCACCAGGAGGGAGTCCATGAAGATATGGAGGCGACGAATGTCTAGGGCGAGAGCCAGGTCGAGCCCGCCTACCAAGGCCTCGTATTCGGCTTCATTGTTGGTCACTCGAAATCCGAAACGCACGGCATTTGTGAAGCTTTGTCCGTTGGGGCTAATGAGGACGATCCACTCGATCGCGAGGCTGGTCGCCGATCCGTCAACGTCTGACTTCCGGGCGGGTCGGCAAGCGTGGGTCGGACTGTGAGGGAAAGTTAACTCCACCACGAAGTCCGCCAGAGCTTGGCCCTTGATCGCCGTGCGAGGAGCGTACGTGATGCCGTATTGGGCGATCTCTAGTGACCATTTGAGGAGTCGCCCGTTGGTGTCCGGTCGATGTAGAACTTGCCTTAGAGGGAGGGTTGTCAAAACCTCCACTTGATGGTCGAAAAAATAGGCTCTTAGCTTACGGACACTCATGACTAGAGCGTAGGCGATCTTCTCCAAAGGTGTATAGCGTGTTTCAGCGTCGTGGAGCGCTTGGCTGACATAGTAGATCGGCAGATGGACTAGTCCCTCCGCTCGCACCAAGACCGCACTCAGTAGCGACCTCCGAGGCCGCTAGGTAAAGGAATAATTTCTCACGGGATCGGATTTGCCAGATCGGGGATTGGATAAATATTCCTTTATTTTGGCGAACGCCACCGACTCTCCTCGTCCATGCGAACTTTTTGTTTTTGATGGTCGCGAAGAAAGGCTTGCTTTTATCGCGAGCCGAGATATGAAACGCAGTTGAGGCGGCGGACAACCCGTGAGGCGTTGTACCGCTTGATGTTACGAGGTTCTGCATGTCGAGGATCGCTGTATCTTGGTGGGATTCGCCTCGATCCCCTCTGGTGACAATGTGCCCCAGAATTTCCCTGAGCCCACCCCAAAGTTGCATTTCTTTGGGTTCGGCTTCATGTTGAACTTTTCGAGGATGGCGAATGTCTCGGCGAGATCATTGAGGTGATCTTCCTTCTTGAGGCTTTTGACCACGATATCGTCGATGTAGACCTCCATGGTCTTGCCGATCCGATTAGCGAACATCCCGTTGACCGTGCGCCGGTAGGTCGCCCTCGCATTCTTCAAGCCGAACGGCATCCGGACCCAAAAGTATATGTCTTTTTCCGTGTGGAAAGATGTGTGTTTTATGTCTTTCTCCGCCATTGGGATTTGATGATATCCGGCGAAGGCATCCATAAACGACATCATTTCGCAGCCTGCAGTACTATCGACCAAGTGGTCAATATGAGGCATCGGAAAGTGATCTTTTGGACAAGCCGCGTTGAGGTCGGTAAAGTCGATGCATAACCTCCAGGAGCCAGTCGACTTCTTGACGAGTACCGCGTTAGCGACCCATTGTGGGTCGTCCGTAGCTACCCCGATTAACTTGTTGTCGAGCAGCTTTTGGACCTCTATGTCGAGCGCCGCGTATTTTTCGGGGCCGAATTTCCTACGTTTTTGATGAACAGGCTTCATCGCCGGGTCGATCTTCAGATAATGGCAAGCGTGCTCGGGACTTATGCCGACCATATCTTGATGCGACTGATTTAAGACTCCGATGTTCTTACGTAGTAAATTTACCAGATCTCCTTTCAGTGCGAGGTCGATGCTTGCGCCGATCTGCACTTCCCGTTCTGGACGAGCCGGATCTATGGCTATACTCTCCAACTCTTCGATGGGGACGGTCGCTTCTTGCTTGGAACGATTTCCGGACTCGATCCTTGGATCGACGTCGAGACTCGGCTCGAAACCGATCCTTGGCTCGATGTCGTCCGTTAACTGATCCGAGATGCCGTCCCCTGAGTTGGGTTGATACGATGTGTTTGGTTCGTCGATCCCCATGGGTCGATCGTCGATTGTTTCAACATTACACATATCGGGGGAAGTATTGAAAACAGTAGCGACACAGGAGTAATTTAAACATCTTTTTGCCATTAGCTGGTCCCCCTTTACAGTACCGACCGTCCCATCGGCAGTGGGGAATTTGATACAATAAAAGAAGGACGAAGCGACCGCCTCAAAGGTTTCTAAGAATGGACGACCTAGGAACCCATTATAGATGCTGGGTCTATCTATGATTACAAAATTAAGGTTCCTAGTGATCCTAACCTTGGGATCGTAAATGCATATCAGCTCGACGGAGAGCTTGATCCTCCCATAGGCTTGGACAGTGCTGTCGCCGAATCCTTGGAGCACGGTGTCAAATGGCTTGATGAATTTGGTCGGAGTTTAGAGCGTCTGAGTATTTTGAATATGATATTGCGAAGCTCCGTTGTCGACCGGACGCGGTCGACCGCCTTCCCGAGGATACGGGCGAGATCACCAATGCATCCTCCTTGGGGCATTGTACCCCCTCCTGTCTTTATTGGAGAAGGTGATGAGCGCGTTTCTAGCGATGGTCGGCTCAGGGCACCACAATATGGACTCCGCGAATGCCCTCGGTTCGGCCTTCCGCTTCTGTTTGACGCGATGGAAACCGGGAAAGGCCCCGAGGCTCCCACCTCGGCTTGGAGCATATTAATCCGACCGCCGGGGTTGATCGGAGGAATCGATTCATCGGAATGCCACGGCTCGTGTTCGATCTGGCGGCCGGATTGAGGCGTCCTTTCGATCGACGGCGCTCGCGCCCTCCGGTCCTCTCTGGTCGAGGTTACGGCTTGGTGACCGAGGTTGTCTAATTTGCCTTCTTCGAACAGTCGCCAGAGTTGCCTGAGGAGGTCGCGGCATTGGCTGGTGTTGTGGCCGGGACTTTTGTGATAGGCACAGAACTTGCTACGGTCTAGATGACCGTGGTCCCTTATTGGCTTCGGTTTGGAAAGCCACTCCCGCCCCTTAATTGCGTTGAAGATGTGGGCTGGAGACAGGTTGAGGTTGTGGAGGAGGTGAACCTCTACATCACCGAAAGCTTTGAATTCGCCAGGCGGCTTTGCGACCGCCTTTCTGGGCTTGGCGACCGCCTTCTTCTGAACATGGGATGGCATCTTCCCCTCTCCGGTGGGTTCCTCATCTAAACGGAGGGAGAGCATCCTCTGCCTGGCCAGGAAATCGGCGGCTCTGACGCGGAAGACCGAGTAGGTCGGGGGGATATCCTTTGTGAGATGCCTGAACATGGGTGAGTGGCCGTAGAATCCCCCCAGGACTGAATAGAGGGCGAGCTCGTCGCTAATGGGTTCACCGGTGAGGACTATCTCGTCCACCTGGTCGATGTAATCTGCATCTGGCTCGTCCTTCCCCTGCTTGATTTTCATCATGCGGTGGGGGCCTTCAGGGAGCGACTTTGGCGGTGAAGTACGACGTAAAGTCGTTCGCCAACTTCTCGAAGCAATTGATTGAGCGAGGAGGCAGCGAGATGTACCACCTGTGGGCGAGGTCGCCCAGAGTTAGCGGGAACATCCGACACTTCGTCGCATCTGATGCTCCGCATCCGGTCATGTAGATCCGGAATTTGCTCAAGTGGGTCTCCGGGTCCGATCTTCCCTCATATAGAGGTGTCTGTGGGGGAGCGATTGTTGGTTGAACCGGGGCGAGCTCGATCTGGACCGCGAGTGGTTCACTTGGTCCAGAGATCGGTCTCTGGCGCTGCCCGGTGTCTAGTAGCGCCTTCATTTCGTCAGTGTGGCCGCATTGCGGCCATCGCCGTGGCTCGACTCGGCCGATTGGCTACGGAGCGAGCCGAGGCGATCATGTACCGATCCCTGCCCCATGGTGGACGACGAGTTCTCTGCCGCAGACTCATTTCTGGGCGAGTGGGGGCTGTCGGCCGGCTGTCTTCCGGGAGTCGGATATGCCGAACTCCCCTGGTGAAGGATTCGGACTCCGATGCCTCCCGACTCGGGCCCGATCAGGGTCGCCACGAGGATCACTCCTAGGCGGTGAAGACGGAGTCGTCACTTTGACGAGAGCCTTTGATCGGCTCTGGGTTTCTGTTGATTTCTCAACATATATCCCCTTGAGCTTCGCTTGCCGACTTGGCGGATGGTTGACGGAGTGATGGTGGGCGAGTCGCATGTAATCCGTCGCTCACGAGGACGGCTATGGCCTCCTCAATGCTCCATGATGCAGGAACTGATCGAGTGAGAGACTAGGGCCGTCCCTTGGGGGCGGGAGTGAGGATCTAGCGTCGCCGCGGTCGCCTTCCGCCGCGGGCTGGGATTCTGTCCGTGTCGGAATGATATTTCCGGCGGATCTCAGGGTGGCTCTCTTGGAAGTTGTAGCAGACGTCATTTTTCTGGAGGTTTGTTCCTTTTGAAGAACAGTGAGTGTTTCTTCAAGTGTGAGTCCGAAGAACAATGAGTGTTCTACGAGACGATCGGAGTAAAAGTGAAGGTACAACGCCGTCCTTCTAGCGCCAATTGTTGTTACCCAAAATATTATCCGAAGATAATGTTGCTGGAATGATCGAGTAACCAACAAGTGCGGGAGCACGTCCGTGAGAAATTAAATGACACAAGATTTGCCGGGGTTGTTAATCCCGGGCTTGAATGCTCTCGCAAGATTTTATTAATAAGTATACGGTTGAGTATAAATATTAATGTTAGAATCTATCACAAAGAGTGTAAAGGATTCTAGTTTTCTAAGCTGTGGAGCGTATAGAACGCCGGAAGAACCAGATATGGAGTTCTGTGAATTCTTGCTATGGATGTTCTATGTGTGAGAATGTCTTTCTCTTTTCTCTCTCTTGTTTGCTATGTATTTTTTTCCGTCCTTGTTCTGTGTTATGGACCTTCTATTTATAGCAGACCAAGTTCCTGAGGGCCCCCCTGCAATCGCAGGCGATCGTCGTTATTTATATTATAATAAGACGGCCGATCGTCTCGTCGCGTGGGGCTTTTCCCTTAAAGTCCGCGGTTGTTTACTGACAGCCGATTGTACGGTCTGACGGGGAACTCGCATGCGCCCTGAGCCACTGTCACCCACCTTTTCGGCGGTACTGTTGGTAGGTGAAGTTGGTGACAGATCAGAGCATGTGTCTTGTCTGTCAAGATCTTGTTCGCAGGTCTGCGGCCCTGTTGGTAGGTGAAGTAGGTGACAGGCTGTGGGCACCGATCTTGTCTATCAGCACCTTTTGAGATCTGCATGCGGGTCCCAGCCCGAGATTTGGGCTTTGATGACTTTTGACGGATGTTGGAGTAGAACACGGCACGAGACGATCGCCAATCAACAAAAGACGATCGCCAGTCAACAGAAGGTGATCGCCGTGGGTGCCGAGTTCAGGGTGTTTACCCCGAGCACATCTCTCATGGTAGACCTCCCGACTGCTATGACGATCGTCTTCGAGGCGTGTTTAAATGCCGCACAACAAAGGGTTTATAATTAATAACCAATCTAGGTACCCCTCTTTCTTGTTCAGCATGTTTATTAACATAAAAAGCTGTACATGACAATTGAGATTTTAAGGGTTTAGTTAACCTTTTTTGTAATAAAGATGTAATTTCTTCCTTGCATGCATTCAAATATTCTGAATTCATTTGACAAGGTCTTGCCTTAGTAGGTATTTTTGATTCATTAAAATCTTCTTCATAGGGAAGAGTAACAATATGATTTTTTCTATCCCAAAACGCATTTGGATGTTCATCACAAATATTAAATGAGAATCTATTTAAAAACATCTGAATTTTCTATTTTAATCTTGTAACACTCCCAAAACCATCCGGGATATTACAGCGCCGTGGGTCCCACGCCGGAACCCACCAGGCTAAAAACCATTTCAAAAACGTTTAAAAATGCCAAAAGGCC
Source organism: Orobanche coerulescens (assembly GCA_033398695.1). NCBI lineage: Eukaryota > Viridiplantae > Streptophyta > Magnoliopsida > Lamiales > Orobanchaceae > Orobanche > Orobanche coerulescens. The sequence goes on along the minus strand of CM065815.1, from coordinate 109,341,308 downwards.
GATGACGGTAGTATTTTAAATACTCAAATATTTTCAAAAACATAGTTCTCAAATACTGTCATAAAATACCATTTGAAAATACAAGGCGAAATGCCAAATCTCGACAGTTCAAAGTGTACGTTAAGCCACCCCTTAAACATACCGATAAAATAGTTAGGAAAAAGGGTTTAACGAAATTACCCAAGTTCGCAAAATGCCAAAAGACCATTTGAAATACACACGAGTTGGTAAAGATACCGAAATGCCATTTTAAAACACACACGCAGCGGATAAAAACACAGTTCAAAATACACATTTGCAGCGGAAATACAACTAGAAAAGAATACTCGATACTCAAATAAATGCCACAACCAGTATCACCCGGGAAGCTCACCCCTTCACGACCGCTACTAGCTCGATCTCTGAGTACCTAAAAATAAAGTCCACGACGGGGTCAGCCACAATACTCAACAATGATAACGATCACATCATCATAAATAATTACATACCAATGTAATAATACTGTAAGAATACTACCAACGTAATCTTACCGTCATAACCTTACCAATCCATGGCAATCCATACCAAATCGATCCTTACCATAATTCACATTTCGCATTCTCAAATGACGAATTGAACTCATGACAATTATCATCTTTGTATTCCAAAAATACCCACAATCCTCAAAACATCATCATAAATCATAAGTGCGGAAATAATACAATCTGTGCCAAATCCTGTCTGTCGGATAACACAATCAAATCCCAACCTCGATAAACCAAAAATACACGACATATCGTAGATCAACTACCACATGATAATGATAACAAATTCCGAGACATCGACGTCGCATACCAATGCTCATACGATCAATAACAATGATCAACCAATACATCACTGAGAATATCATCGACATGATAACTCCAATATGACCAATCAAGGATCAACGATAACCGAGAGTAACCTCAACATGGTAAACTCCCAACACGATCAACAAAGAATCAACAATAACCGAGAATACCCTCAACAAGGTAGACTCCAAATGATCAACAAAGGACCAATAATAACCGAGAGTACCCTCAACAAGGTAGACTCCAAATGATCAACAATAATGGATCTCAAAGAAATAACTCTGACTGTCGAACATACCCCTCGGGCGTATTAACAACCAGTCACAAACCGTCGAACATATCCAATCATACATGGACTATGAACGACCTAACAACACGGCTCAAAAGATGGACGTCGCAGTACGTCCGATCCGGAAATGTGTCCGTGCACATGTCCACCCCGTATACGGAATCCAGGATATACGTGGGACATGTACCTAATTAGCCTCATGAACTACGTCTCGTGTGCACGGTTCAATGCGGAAACATCCACGCATAACCATCATGTGCCCGGCTAAAAATCCTACACAATAACCAATCGGCACGCAGATATGACTCCAAATATGTCACGATGCAACATGACAACGAAACTCAAAGAATCGAATATCCAATAAGGATCAAAAGACTCACCGAAGTGAACAAAGACAAACTGACAAAGAAAAGTCGACATGACTAATCAATATCCAAAAACAACAATCCTGGGATCATCATCCCCGACAATTGATCAACACGATCAACGACCTCAATACAGTCAGCTCTGGGATCATCACCCCTCAACGAAATAATCAATACGAATCCCAATATACGAAACATCAACATACAACATATACAATAATTCTTTAGAACAATTATCCTCATAACTGAACAATACTGGAATTACCTCAAAGCCAAAGACAATATTCTTTCCACGAACCAACATCCCTGAACGAACACACAGTTACATGAATATTCCCGAAATAGGTATAGTCCATTTATACCAACAAACCACCGTCCCGACATCAATATAGACACGATAACTATCCTCGATATCCGATATTCTATATCCTTGACGAAAGATAACTCACGTCTTCCTTGAACAAAATTAAATCATATACATTGTGATTTAATCCAAACTAGAGCACGATATACAAACCATCATCCCGGCAATTTACATTTCTAATAACATTGCTATATGAATTATAAATGAAATGAAAACGAAACCATTCATCAAATATTATAAACTGAACAAGTATAAACTTGCCTCGATACCGATACCACGAAGCCGTTACCAAAATCCATTGCCTTCGTCTACGAGCTCCTTAGCCCCGACCAAAAGCAATCTACGAACTCTTCAGCCTCAACCGCAACACAAAGGTCGTAATCCATGATCAATTATCGTAACCTAATGCAATAATCAAATGACAACACATCCGATAATAATCAATAAGCGTATAACCAACCAATCAAACTGAGCGGCTCAACAATACCTCGATCATTTACAAAACCGAACAATACAACTCAAACAATTACGAACTCATATCAACAATACAAGCCGAAATCCGATAAATCATAATTATCAATCAATAACCGATCAACAAACCCAATAGTTCCATAATATCTCGATTAAATACAGTCTTAAACAATCCAGTTCAAACCATCACGAATTCATAATCACAACACAAAAATACTGCATTGTCTGCCTACTTAGCGCACGTTAAACACATAACGTAGCGTGCGCTAAGTCGCTCCCGATAGCGTGCGCTAGCCAGTAAGCTTAGCGTGCGCTAATGCTACACAGTTGCATGCATTCCAGCATCGATTAACACTTTGCGGCTACGAATATGAATGTAATGAAAACCATACTCCAAGATCAAACACAAACTTCCAGATCCAAACTCATCATCATACTCGAAATCATATTCGTATTCTTATACGAATATTATATCAAAACACATAACTTGGCTCTAGATACGAATATCCCATATTCATATCCAAAACACCAACACCTTCTATACATAATCGTCATATCATATAATTTCAGAGCTCTTCAAGGACATGAAATATCCGACATCACGTTCAAAACAACATAATCCGAGGTATATATCATAATGTTTATCATTTTCTTCATCATGCAAATCACATAATCCAACCAACCTGATAACAAGGATCATCTCATACATAACTGAATACAACCTCATATCATGATTTAACTCATCTAAATCGACCACTGAAATTATCATGATTCAGAAATCCATGATTCACCTTCATCAAGTTAAACGAATCACCATTAACATGAAGAATCTTAAATAACATCCGAAAACTCTTATCATAATCCCATTAGGTCTCATAAAAATCACCACATGATTATCCAACATGTTCTCTCACAAGTAATCGTCCTTAAAAACGAACTACTATCAAAGGGATACGAATATTACCTAAATTAGATGAACCAAGAAGAAGAACACTTGAAATCCATTCCAAGAATCATGAGTAACTTGAAGAACAAGGCTTGAATCCATGCTCACTATCTTAATCTTGTTAAAAATCACCACCTCACCGTGTTTGGGAACCTCAAGAACCTCCCAAAGCTCTCTCTATCGACTGAAGGAGAAAAAATGGACTAAATGCATCTCAAAACCCGTCTGTCCCCTTATATAATAAACATTACTAAGATTTCTTGTTTAGATTCTGGCTGTATTTGATTTAAAATTCCCCCATATCCTATATCAGAAGCATCTGTTTCTATAACCTTTTTCAAATTTGGATTGGCTAAAGATAAATATGGAAAACTTGATACTTTTGTTTTAATTTTTTGTACTGCTTGAGTATGACTATCAGTCCATGATGAAGGGTTCTTTTTTAATCTATCATATAAAATAGCCGTGTCACTAGCTAAGTTTTTATAAAAGGGTGAAATATAATTTAAACTTCCTAGAAATCTCTGTAATTGAGTTTTATCTAATATTATATCTGGAAATTTAGAAGCAAATTCTATACTTCTATTAATAGGAATAATTTTTCCTTTTTCTATATTATGGCCTAAAAATCTCACTTTTGTTTGAAAAATCATCATTTTTGGTTTTGAAATAACCAAACCATTATTTATTATAATTTTTCAAATATTTCCAAATATCTAAAATAGGTTTCTATATTTTTGAGAACACTAATATATCATCAATGTAAACAATAATAAAATTGCAATAAGGATTAAAAATATCATTCATAATGTTTTGAAATTCGATGGGGCATTTTAAGCCTAAATGGTATGAAATTCCACTCATATTGTCCAAAGGGAACATTGAAAGGAGTTTTATATCTATGAGGCTCATCAACCTGAATTTGCCAATATCCTGACCATAAATCAAATTTAGAAAATATAACTGCATCATATAATCTGTCTAATAAATCTTTTTTATTAGGAATTGGATATCTAATACATTTTAAAACTTTATTTAAGGGTTTATAATTAATAACCAATCTAGGTAGCCCTCTTTCTTGTTCAGCATGTTTATTAACATAAAAAGCTGTACATGACAATTGAGATTTTGAGGGTTTAGTTAACCTTTTTTGTAATAAAGATGTAATTTCTTCCTTGCATGCATTCAAATATTCTGAATTCATTTGACAAGGTCTTGCCTTAGTAGGTATTTTTGATTCATTAAAATCTTCTTCATAGGGAAGAGTAACAATATGATTTTTTCTATCCCAAAACGCATTTGGATGTTCATCACAAATATTTAATGAGAATCTATTTAAAAACATCTGAATTTTCTCTTTTAATCTTGTAACACTCCCAAAACCATCCGGGATATTACAGCGCCGTGGGTCCCGCGCCGGAACCCACCAGGCTAAAAACCATTTCAAAAACGTTTAAAAATGCCAAAAGGCCGATGACGGTAGTATTTTAAATACTCAAATATTTTCAAAAACATAGTTCTCAAATACTGTCATAAAATACCATTTGAAAATACAAGGCGAAATGCCAAATCTCGACAGTTCAAAGTGTACGTTAAGCCACCCCTTAAACATACCGATAAAATAGTTAGGAAAAAGGGTTTAACGAAATTACCCAAGTTCGCAAAATGCCAAAAGACCATTTGAAATACACACGAGTTGGTAAAGATACCGAAATGCCATTTTAAAACACACACGCAGCGGATAAAAACACAGTTCAAAATACACATTTGCAGCGGAAATACAACTAGAAAAGAATACTCGATACTCAAATAAATGCCACAACCAGTATCACCCGGGAAGCTCACCCCTTCACGACCGCTACTAGCTCGATCTCTGAGTACCTAAAAATAAAGTCCACGACGGGGTCAGCCACAATACTCAACAATGATAACGATCACATCATCATAAATAATTACATACCAATGTAATAATACTGTAAGAATACTACCAACGTAATCTTACCGTCATAACCTTACCAATCCATGGCAATCCATACCAAATCGATCCTTACCATAATTCACATTTCGCATTCTCAAATGACGAATTGAACTCAACAGCAATTATCTGTACTGTATTCCAAAAATACCCACAATCCTCAAAACATCATCATAACTCATAAGTGCGGAAATAATCCATACATGCCAAATCCGATCCGGATTACACAATCAAATCCCAACCTGGATAAACCAAAATACACGACATATCTGTAGATCAACTACCACATGATAATGATAACAAATTCCGAGACATCGACGTACAGTCTGAATGCTCATACGATCAATAACAATGATCAACCAATACATCACTGAGAATATCATCGACATGATAACTCCAATATGACCAATCAAGGATCAACGATAACCGAGAGTAACCTCAACATGGTAAACTCCCAACACGATCAACAAAGAATCAACAATAACCGAGAATACCCTCAACAAGGTAGACTCCAAATGATCAACAAAGGACCAATAATAACCGAGAGTACCCTCAACAAGGTAGACTCCAAATGATCAACAATAATGGATCTCAAAGAAATAACTCGATATCGAACATACCCCTCGGGCGTATTAACAACCCGATCCAAACCGTCGAACATATCCAATCATACATGGACTATGAACGACCTAACAACATGGCTCAAAAGATGGACGTCGCAGTACGTCCGATCCGGAAATGTGTCCGTGCACATGTCCACCCCGTATACGGAATCCAGGATATACGTGGGACATGTACCTAATTAGCCTCACGAACTACGTCTCGTGTGCACGGTTCAATGCGGAAACATCCACGCATAACCATCATGTGCCCGGCTAAAAATCCTACACAATAACCAATCGGCACGCAGATATGACTCCAAATATGTCACGATGCAACATGACAACGAAACTCAAAGAATCAAATATCCAATAAGGATCAAAAGACTCACCGAAGTGAACAAAGACAAAGCCGACAAAGAAAAGTCGACATGACTAATCAATATCCAAAAACAACAATCACGGGATCATCATCCCGACAATAGGAATAATTTTTCCTTTTTCTATATTATGGCCTAAAAATCTCACTTTTGTTTGAAAAATCATCATTTTTGGTTTTGATTTTACCAAACCATTATTTATTATAATTTTTCAAATATTTCCAAATATCTAAAATAGGTTTCTATATTTTTTGAGAACACTAATATATCATCAATGTAAACAATAATAAAATTGCAATAAGGATTAAAAATATCATTCATAATGTTTTGAAATTCTGATGGGGCATTTTTAAGCCTAAATAGTATGAAATTCCACTCATATTGTCCAAAGGGAACATTGAAAGGAGTTTTATATCTATGAGGCTCATCAACCTGAATTTGCCAATATCCTGACCTTAAATCAAATTTAGAAAATATAACTGCATCATATAATCTGTCTAATAAATCTTTTTTATTAGGAATTGGATATCTAATACATTTTAAAACTTTATTTAAGGGTTTATAATTAATAACCAATCTAGGTAGCCCTCTTTCTTGTTCGGATGTTTATTAACATAAAAAGCTGTACATGACAATTGAGATTTTGAGGGTTTAGTTAACCTTTTTTGTAATAAAGATGTAATTTCTTCCTTGCATGCATTCAAATATTCTGAATTCATTTGACAAGGTCTTGCCTTAGTAGGTATTTTTGATTCATTAAAATCTTCTTCATAGGGAAGAGTAACAATATGATTTTTTCTATCCCAAAACGCATTTGGATGTTCATCACAAATATTTAATGAGAATCTATTTAAAAACATCTGAATTTTCTCTTTTAATCTTGTAACACTCCCAAAACCATCCGGGATATTACAGCGCCGTGGGTCCCGCGCCGGAACCCACCAGGCTAAAAACCATTTCAAAAACGTTTAAAAATGCCAAAAGGCCGATGACGGAAGTATTTTAAATACTCAAATATTTTCAAAAACATAGTTCTCAAATACTGTCATAAAATACCATTTGAAAATACAAGGCGAAATGCCAAATCTCGACAGTTCAAAGTGTACGTTAAGCCACCCCTTAAACATACCGATAAAATAGTTAGGAAAAAGGGTTTAACGAAATTACCCAAGTTCGCAAAATGCCAAAAGACCATTTGAAATACACACGAGTTGGTAAAGATACCGAAATGCCATTTTAAAACACACACGCAGCGGATAAAAACACAGTTCAAAATACACATTTGCGGAAATACAACTAGAAAAGAATACTCGATACTCAAATAAATGCCTCAACCAGTATCACAGGAAGCTCACCCCTTCACGACCGCTACTAGCTCGATCTCAGTACCTAAAAATAAAGTCCACGACGGGTCACCACAATACTCAACAATGATAACGATCACATCATCATAAATAATTACATACCAATGTAATAATACTGTAAGAATACTACCAACGTAATCTTACCGTCATAACCTTACCAATCCATGGCAATCCATACCAAATCGAGCCTTACCATAATTCACATTTCGCATTCTCAAATGACGAATTGAACTCAACAAACAATTATCTTTGTATTCCAAAAATACCCACAATCCTCAAAACATCATCATAACTCATAAGTGCGGAAATAATCCAATCTGTGCCAAATCCGGTCTGTCGGATTACACAATCAAATCCCAACCTGGATAAACCAAAAATACACGACATATCTGTAGATCAACTACCACATGATAATGATAACAAATTCCGAGACATCGACGTACAGTCTGAATGCTCATACGATCAATAACAATGATCAACCAATACATCACTGAGAATATCATCGACATGATAACTCCAATATGACCAATCAAGGATCAACGATAACCGAGAGTAACCTCAACATGTTAAACTCCCAACACGATCAACAAAGAATCAACAATAACCGAGAATACCCTCAACAAGGTAGACTCCAAATGATCAACAAAGGACCAATAATAACCGAGAGTACCCTCAACAAGGTAGACTCCAAATGATCAACAATAATGGATCTCAAAGAAATAACTCTGACTGTCGAACATACCCCTCGGGCGTATTAACAACCAGTCACAAACCGTCGAACATATCCAATCATACATGGACTATGAACGACCTAACAACATGGCTCAAAAGATGGACGTCGCAGTACGTCCGATCCGGAAATGTGTCCGTGCACATGTCCACCCCGTATACGGAATCCAGGATATACGTGGGACATGTACCTAATTAGCCTCACGAACTACGTCTCGTGTGCACGGTTCAATGCGGAAACATCCACGCATAACCATCATGTGCCCGGCTAAAAATCCTACACAATAACCAATCGGCACGCAGATATGACTCCAAATATGTCACGATGCAACATGACAACGAAACTCAAAGAATCAAATATCCAATAAGGATCAAAAGACTCACCGAAGTGAACAAAGACAAACTGACAAAGAAAAGTCGACATGACTAATCAATATCCAAAAACAACAATCCTGGGATCATCATCCCCGACAATAGGAATAATTTTTCCTTTTTCTATATTATGGCCTAAAAATCTCACTTTTGTTTGAAAAATCATCATTTTTGGTTTTGAAATAACCAAACCATTATTTATTATAATTTTTTCAAATATTTCCAAATATCTAAAATAGGTTTCTATATTTTTTGAGAACACTAATATATCATCAATGTAAACAATAATAAAATTGCAATAAGGATTAAAAATATCATTCATAATGTTTTGAAATTCTGATGGGGCATTTTTAAGCCTAAATAGTATGAAATTCCACTCATATTGTCCAAAGGGAACATTGAAAGGAGTTTTATATCTATGAGGCTCATCAACCTGAATTTGCCAATATCCTGACCTTAAATCAAATTTAGAAAATATAACTGCATCATATAATCTGTCTAATAAATCTTTTTTATTAGGAATTGGATATCTAATACATTTTAAAACTTTATTTAAGGGTTTATAATTAATAACCAATCTAGGTACCCCTCTTTCTTGTTCGAGATGTTTATTAACATAAAAAGCTGTACATGACAATTGAGATTTTGAGGGTTTAGTTAACCTTTTTTGTAATAAAGATGTAATTTCTTCCTTGCATGCATTCAAATATTCTGAATTCATTTGACAAGGTCTTGCCTTAGTAGGTATTTTTGATTCATTAAAATCTTCTTCATAGGGAAGAGTAACAATATGATTTTTTCTATCCCAAAACGCATTTGGATGTTCATCACAAATATTTAATGAGAATCTATTTAAAAACATCTGAATTTTCTCTTTTAATCTTGTAACACTCCCAAAACCATCCGGGATATTACAGTGCCCGTGGGTCAGCGCAGGAACCCACCAGGCTAAAAACCATTTCAAAAACGTTTAAAAATGCCAAAAGGCCGATGACGGTAGTATTTTAAATACTCAAATATTTTCAAAAACATAGTTCTCAAATACTGTCATAAAATACCATTTGAAAATACAAGGCGAAATGCCAAATCTCGACAGTTCAAAGTGTACGTTAAGCCACCCCTTAAACATACCGATAAAATAGTTAGGAAAAAGGGTTTAACGAAATTACCCAAGTTCGCAAAATGCCAAAAGACCATTTGAAATACACACGAGTTGGTAAAGATACCGAAATGCCATTTTAAAACACACACGCAGCGGATAAAAACACAGTTCAAAATACACATTTGCAGCGGAAATACAACTAGAAAAGAATACTCGATACTCAAATAAATGCCACAACCGGTATCACCCAGAAGCTCACCCCTTCACGACCGCTACTAGCTCGATCTCCGAGTACCTAAAAATAAAGTCCACGACGGTCACCACAATACTCAACAATGATAACGATCACATCATCATAAATAATTACATACCAATGTAATAATACTGTAAGAATACTACCAACGTAATCTTACCGTCATAACCTTACCAATCCATGGCAATCCATACCAAATCGATCCTTACCATAATTCACATTTCGCATTCTCAAATGACGAATTGAACTCAACAGAATTATCTCTTTGTATTCCAAAAATACCCACAATCCTCAAAACATCATCATAACTCATAAGTGCGGAAATAATCCAATCTGTGCCAAATCCGGTCAGCCGGATTACACAATCAAATCCCAACCTGGATAAACCAAAAATACGACATATCGTAGATCAACTACCACATGATAATGATAACAAATTCCGAGACATCGACGCATACGAATGCTCATACGATCAATAACAATGATCAACCAATACATCACTGAGAATATCATCGACATGATAACTCCAATATGACCAATCAAGGATCAACGATAACCGAGAGTAACCTCAACATGTTAAACTCCCAACACGATCAACAAAGAATCAACAATAACCGAGAATACCCTCAACAAGGTAGACTCCAAATGATCAACAAAGGACCAATAATAACCGAGAGTACCCTCAACAAGGTAGACTCCAAATGATCAACAATAATGGATCTCAAAGAAATAACTCTGACTGTCGAACATACCCCTCGGGCGTATTAACAACCAGTCACAAACCGTCGAACATATCCAATCATACATGGACTATGAACGACCTAACAACATGGCTCAAAAGATGGACGTCACAGTACGCCCGATCCGAAAATGTGTCCGTGCACATGTCCACCCCGTATACGGAATCCAGGATATACGTGGGACATGTACCTAATTAGCCTCACGAACTACGTCTCGTGTGCACGGTTCAATGCGGAAACATCCACGCATAACCATCATGTGCCCGGCTAAAAATCCTACACAATAACCAATCGGCACGCAGATATGACTCCAAATATGTCACGATGCAACATGACAACGAAACTCAAAGAATCAAATATCGATAAGGATCAAAAGACTCACCGAAGTGAACAAAGACAAACTGACAAAGAAAAGTCGACATGACTAATCAATATCCAAAAACAACAATCCTGGGATCATCATCCCCGACAATAGGAATAATTTTTCCTTTTTCTATATTATGGCCTAAAAATCTCACTTTTGTTTGAAAAATCATCATTTTTGGTTTTGAAATAACCAAACCATTATTTATTATAATTTTTCAAATATTTCCAAATATCTAAAATAGGTTTCTATATTTTTTGAGAACACTAATATATCATCAATGTAAACAATAATAAAATTGCAATAAGGATTAAAAATATCATTCATAATGTTTTGAAATTCTGATGGGGCATTTTTAAGCCTAAATGGTATGAAATTCCACTCATATTGTCCAAAGGGAACATTGAAAGGAGTTTTATATCTATGAGGCTCATCAACCTGAATTTGCCAATATCCTGACCTTAAATCAAATTTAGAAAATATAACTGCATCATATAATCTGTCTAATAAATCTTTTTTATTAGGAATTGGATATCTAATACATTTTAAAACTTTATTTAAGGGTTTATAATTAATAACCAATCTAGGTACCCCTCTTTCTTGTTCAGCATGTTTATTAACATAAAAAGCTGTACATGACAATTGAGATTTTGAGGGTTTAGTTAACCTTTTTTGTAATAAAGATGTAATTTCTTCCTTGCATGCATTCAAATATTCTGAATTCATTTGACAAGGTCTTGCCTTAGTAGGTATTTTTGATTCATTAAAATCTTCTTCATAGGGAAGAGTAACAATATGATTTTTTCTATCCCAAAACGCATTTGGATGTTCATCACAAATATTTAATGAGAATCTATTTAAAAACATCTGAATTTTCTCTTTTAATCTTGTAACACTCCCAAAACCATCCGGGATATTACAGCGCCGTGGGTCCCGCGCCGAACCCACCAGCTAAAAACCATTTCAAAAACGTTTAAAAATGCCAAAAGGCCGATGACGGTAGTATTTTAAATACTCAAATATTTTCAAAAACATAGTTCTCAAATCTTGTCATAAAATACCATTTGAAAATACAAGGCGAAATGCCAAATCTCGTGATTCAAAGTGTACGTTAAGCCACCCCTTAAACATACCGATAAAATAGTTAGGAAAAAGGGTTTAACGAAATTACCCAAGTTCGCAAAATGCCAAAAGACCATTTGAAATACACACGAGTTGGTAAAGATACCGAAATGCCATTTTAAAACACACACGCAATGGATAAAAACACGATTCAAAATACACATTTGCGGCGGAAATACAACTAGAAAAGAATACTCGATACTCAAATAAATGCCACAACCGGTATCACCGGAAGCTCACCCCTTCACGACCGCTACTAGCTCGATCTCTGAGTACCTAAAAATAAAGTCCACGACGGGTCACCACAATACTCAACAATGATAACGATCACATCATCATAAATAATTACATACCAATGTAATAATACGTAAGAATACTACCAACGTAATCTTACCGTCATAACCTTACCAATCCATGGCAATCCATACCAAATCGATCCTTACCATAATTCACATTTCGCATTCTCAAATGACGAATTGAACTCAACAGAATTATCATCTTGTATTCCAAAAATACCCACAATCCTCAAAACATCATCATAACTCATAAGTGCGGAAATAATCCAATCTGTGCCAAATCCGTGCAGCGGATTACACAATCAAATCCCAACTGGATAAACCAAAAATACGACATATCGTAGATCAACTACCACATGATAATGATAACAAATTAGAGACATCGACGCATACTGAATGCTCATACGATCAATAACAATGATCAACCAATACATCACTGAGAATATCATCGACATGATAACTCCAATATGACCAATCAAGGATCAACGATAACCGAGAGTAACCTCAACATGTTAAACTCCCAACACGATCAACAAAGAATCAACAATAACCGAGAATACCCTCAACAAGGTAGACTCCAAATGATCAACAAAGGACCAATAATAGCGAGAGTACCCTCAACAAGGTAGACTCCAAATGATCAACAATAATGGATCTCAAAGAAATAACTCGACTATCGAACATACCCCTCGGGCGTATTAACAACTTGATCACAAACCGTCGAACATATCCAATCATACATGGACTATGAACGACCTAACAACATGGCTCAAAAGATGGACGTCGCAAAGACGTCCGATCCGGAAATGTCCGTGCACATGTCCACCCGTATACGGAATCCAGGATATACGTGGGACATGTACCTAATTAGCCTCACGAACTACGTCTCGTGTGCACGGTTCAATGCGGAAACATCCACGCATAACCATCATGTGCCCGGCTAAAAATCCTACACAATAACCAATCGGCACGCAGATATGACTCCAAATATGTCACGATGCAACATGACAACGAAACTCAAAGAATCAAATATCGATAAGGATCAAAAGACTCACCGAAGTGAACAAAGACAAACTGACAAAGAAAAGTCGACATGACTAATCAATATCCAAAAACAACAATCCTGGGATCATCATCCCCGACAATAGGAATAATTTTTCCTTTTTCTATATTATGGCCTAAAAATCTCACTTTTGTTTGAAAAATCATCATTTTTGGTTTTGAAATAACCAAACCATTATTTATTATAATTTTTTCAAATATTTCCAAATATCTAAAATAGGTTTCTATATTTTTTGAGAACACTAATATATCATCAATGTAAACAATAATAAAATTGCAATAAGGATTAAAAATATCATTCATAATGTTTTGAAATTCTGATGGGGCATTTTTAAGCCTAAATGGTATGAAATTCCACTCATATTGTCCAAAGGGAACATTGAAAGGAGTTTTATATCTATGAGGCTCATCAACCTGAATTTGCCAATATCGACCTTAAATCAAATTTAGAAAATATAAGCGCATCATATAATCATCTAATAAATCTTTTTATTAGGAATTGGATATCTAATACATTTTAAAACTTTATTTAAGGGTTTATAATTAATAACCAATCTAGGTACCCCTCTTTCTTGTTCGAGATGTTTATTAACATAAAAAGTCAGTACATGACAATTGAGATTTTGAGGGTTTAGTTAACCTTTTTGTAATAAAGATGTAATTTCTTCCTTGCATGCATTCAAATATTACGAATTCATTTGACAAGGTCTTGCCTTAGTAGGTATTTTTGATTCATTAAAATCTTCTTCATAGGAAGAGTAACAATATGATTTTTCTATCCCAAAACGCATTTGGATGTTCATCACAAATATTTAATCAGAATCTATTTAAAAACATCTGAATTTTCTCTTTTAATCTTGTAACACTCCCAAAACCATCCGGGATATTACAGCGCCGTGGGTCCCGCGCCGGAACCCACCAGGCTAAAAACCATTTCAAAAACGTTTAAAAATGCCAAAAGGCCGATGACGGTAGTATTTTAAATACTCAAATATTTTCAAAAACATAGTTCTCAAATACTGTCATAAAATACCATTTGAAAATACAAGGCGAAATGCCAAATCTCGACAGTTCAAAGTGTACGTTAAGCCACCCCTTAAACATACCGATAAAATAGTTAGGAAAAAGGGTTTAACGAAATTACCCAAGTTCGCAAAATGCCAAAAGACCATTTGAAATACACACGAGTTGGTAAAGATACCGAAATGCCATTTTAAAACACACACGCAGCGGATAAAAACACAGTTCAAAATACACATTTGCAGCGGAAATACAACTAGAAAAGAATACTCGATACTCAAATAAATGCCACAACCAAGATCACCCGGGAATCTCACCCCTTCACGACCGCTACTAGCTCGATCTCTGAGTACCTAAAAATAAAGTCCACGACGGGGTCAGCCACAATACTCAACAATGATAACGATCACATCATCATAAATAATTACACACCAATGTAATAATACTGTAAGAATACTACCAACGTAATCTTACCGTCATAACCTTACCAATCCATGGCAATCCATACCAAATCGATCCTTACCATAATTCACATTTCGCATTCTCAAATGACGAATTGAACTCAACAGCAATTATCTGTACTGTATTCCAAAAATACCCACAATCCTCAAAACATCATCATAACTCATAAGTGCGGAAATAATCCAATCTGTGCCAAATCCGGTCTGTCGGATTACACAATCAAATCCCAACCTGGATAAACCAAAAATACACGACATATCTGTAGATCAACTACCACATGATAATGATAACAAATTCCGAGACATCGACGTACAGTCTGAATGCTCATACGATCAATAACAATGATCAACCAATACATCACTGAGAATATCATCGACATGATAACTCCAATATGACCAATCAAGGATCAACGATAACCGAGAGTAACCTCAACATGTTAAACTCCCAACACGATCAACAAAGAATCAAAAATAACCGAGAATACCCTCAACAAGGTAGACTCCAAATGATCAACAAAGGACCAATAATAACCGAGAGTACCCTCAACAAGGTAGACTCCAAATGATCAACAATAATGGATCTCAAAGAAATAACTCTGACTGTCGAACATACCCCTCGGGCGTATTAACAACCAGTCACAAACCGTCGAACATATCCAATCATACATGGACTATGAACGACCTAACAACATGGCTCAAAAGATGGACGTCGCAGTACGTCCGATCCGGAAATGTGTCCGTGCACATGTCCACCCCGTATACGGAATCCAGGATATACGTGGGACATGTACCTAATTAGCCTCACGAACTACGTCGTGTGCGGTTCAATGCGGAAACATCCACGCATAACCATCATGTGCCCGGCTAAAAATCCTACACAATAACCAATCGGCACGCAGATATGACTCCAAATATGTCACGATGCAACATGACAACGAAACTCAAAGAATCAAATATCGATAAGGATCAAAAGACTCACCGAAGTGAACAAAGACAAACCGACAAAGAAAAGTCGACATGACTAATCAATATCCAAAAACAACAATCCACGGGATCATCATCCCCGACAATAGGAATAATTTTTCCTTTTTCTATATTATGGCCTAAAAATCTCACTTTTGTTTGAAAAATCATCATTTTTGGTTTTGAAATAACCAAACCATTATTTATTATAATTTTTTCAAATATTTCCAAATATCTAAAATAGGTTTCTATATTTTTTGAGAACACTAATATATCATCAATGTAAACAATAATAAAATTGCAATAAGGATTAAAAATATCATTCATAATGTTTTGAAATTCTGATGGGGCATTTTTAAGCCTAAATGGTATGAAATTCCACTCATATTGTCCAAAGGGAACATTGAAAGGAGTTTTATATCTATGAGGCTCATCAACCTGAATTTGCCAATATCCTGACCTTAAATCAAATTTAGAAAATATAACTGCATCATATAATCTGTCTAATAAATCTTTTTTATTAGGAATTGGATATCTAATACATTTTAAAACTTTATTTAAGGGTTTATAATTAATAACCAATCTAGGTACCCCTCTTTCTTGTTCAGCATGTTTATTAACATAAAAAGCTGTACATGACAATTGAGATTTTGAGGGTTTAGTTAACCTTTTTTGTAATAAAGATGTAATTTCTTCCTTGCATGCATTCAAATATTCTGAATTCATTTGACAAGGTCTTGCCTTAGTAGGTATTTTTGATTCATTAAAATCTTCTTCATAGGGAAGAGTAACAATATGATTTTTTCTATCCCAAAACGCATTTGGATGTTCATCACAAATATTTAATCAGAATCTATTTAAAAACATCTGAATTTTCTCTTTTAATCTTGTAACACTCCCAAAACCATCCGGGATATTACAGCGCCGTGGGTCCCGCGCCGGAACCCACCAGGCTAAAAACCATTTCAAAAACGTTTAAAAATGCCAAAAGGCCGATGACGGTAGTATTTTAAATACTCAAATATTTTCAAAAACATAGTTCTCAAATACCGTCATAAAATACCATTTGAAAATACAAGGCGAAATGCCAAATCTCGACAGTTCAAAGTGTACGTTAAGCCACCCCTTAAACATACCGATAAAATAGTTAGGAAAAAGGGTTTAACGAAATTACCCAAGTTCGCAAAATGCCAAAAGACCATTTGAAATACACACGAGTTGGTAAAGATACCGAAATGCCATTTTAAAACACACACGCAGCGGATAAAAACACAGTTCAAAATACACATTTGCAGCGGAAATACAACTAGAAAAGAATACTCGATACTCAAATAAATGCCACAACCAGTATCACCCGGGAAGCTCACCCCTTCACGACCGCTACTAGCTCGATCTCTGAGTACCTAAAAATAAAGTCCACGACGGGGTCAGCCACAATACTCAACAATGATAACGATCACATCATCATAAATAATTACACACCAATGTAATAATACTGTAAGAATACTACCAACGTAATCTTACCGTCATAACCTTACCAATCCATGGCAATCCATACCAAATCGATCCTTACCATAATTCACATTTCGCATTCTCAAATGACGAATTGAACTCAACAGCAATTATCTGTACTGTATTCCAAAAATACCCACAATCCTCAAAACATCATCATAACTCATAAGTGCGGAAATAATCCAATCTGTGCCAAATCCGGTCTGTCGGATTACACAATCAAATCCCAACCTGGATAAACCAAAAATACACGACATATCTGTAGATCAACTACCACATGATAATGATAACAAATTCCGAGACATCGACGTACAGTCTGAATGCTCATACGATCAATAACAATGATCAACCAATACATCACTGAGAATATCATCGACATGATAACTCCAATATGACCAATCAAGGATCAACGATAACCGAGAGTAACCTCAACATGTTAAACTCCCAACACGATCAACAAAGAATCAACAATAACCGAGAATACCCTCAACAAGGTAGACTCCAAATGATCAACAAAGGACCAATAATAACCGAGAGTACCCTCAACAAGGTAGACTCCAAATGATCAACAATAATGGATCTCAAAGAAATAACTCTGACTGTCGAACATACCCCTCGGGCGTATTAACAACCAGTCACAAACCGTCGAACATATCCAATCATACATGGACTATGAACGACCTAACAACATGGCTCAAAAGATGGACGTCGCAGTACGTCCGATCCGGAAATGTGTCCGTGCACATGTCCACCCCGTATACGGAATCCAGGATATACGTGGGACATGTACCTAATTAGCCTCACGAACTACGTCTCGTGTGCACGGTTCAATGCGGAAACATCCACGCATAACCATCATGTGCCCGGCTAAAAATCCTACACAATAACCAATCGGCACGCAGATATGACTCCAAATATGTCACGATGCAACATGACAACGAAACTCAAAGAATCAAATATCCAATAAGGATCAAAAGACTCACCGAAGTGAACAAAGACAAACTGACAAAGAAAAGTCGACATGACTAATCAATATCCAAAAACAACAATCCTGGGATCATCATCACCGACAATAGGAATAATTTTTCCTTTTTCTATATTATGGCCTAAAATCTCACTTTTGTTTGAAAAATCATCATTTTTGGTTTTGAAATAACCAAACCATTATTTATTATAATTTTTCAAATATTTCCAAATATCTAAAATAGGTTTCTATATTTTTGAGAACACTAATATATCATCAATGTAAACAATAATAAAATTGCAATAAGGATTAAAAATATCATTCATAATGTTTTGAAATTCGATGGGGCATTTTTAAGCCTAAATGGTATGAAATTCCACTCATATTGTCCAAAGGGAACATTGAAAGGAGTTTTATATCTATGAGGCTCATCAACCCGAATTTGCCAATATCCTGACCTTAAATCAAATTTAGAAAATATAACTGCATCATATAATC
The DNA here is from genome assembly GCA_033398695.1 of Orobanche coerulescens. NCBI lineage: Eukaryota > Viridiplantae > Streptophyta > Magnoliopsida > Lamiales > Orobanchaceae > Orobanche > Orobanche coerulescens. The sequence continues at coordinate 109,322,267 of CM065815.1, read as the reverse complement.
TGTCTAATAAATCTTTTTTATTAGGAATTGGATATCTAATACATTTTAAAACTTTATTTAAGGGTTTATAATTAATAACCAATCTAGGTACCCCTCTTTCTTGTTCAGCATGTTTATTAACATAAAAAGCTGTACATGACAATTGAGATTTTGAGGGTTTAGTTAACCTTTTTTGTAATAAAGATGTAATTTCTTCCTTGCATGCATTCAAATATTCTGAATTCATTTGACAAGGTCTTGCCTTAGTGTAACACCCCCGAGATATTCGAGGTGTATTACAGCGTCGTGGACCCCTACATGGGACGCACCAGGCTAACACAAGAAAACACCACTCGACTAACCGCCTCGGTTAGCAAGGAAACAATTGTTAACAACAAGAACATAAAACAACACGTCCGGTACAACCGGCATAATAAACATCAACCGACAAATACAGTAACTCCAACGAATACCAATCACAATCCAAAAGGAAAAAGCCTAAGTACTCGCGAGTACAATCTATAAGTTTACAATTTGGAAAACATCCACATCAAAAGAGACAGTAGGAAATAACAAGACTCAATTGCACATGTCAACAACCTTGGCCGACATCCTCGTACCATCCCAGTAGCCCGCTCGTCATTTGAACATAACCTGAAATCCATAACAAGAATTTCCCCGATAACGGGTCCCCAAAGGGGTTAGCAATTACGCTAGTACAAGTATTCAAGGCAAACCAATCGCTTACACATTTCATAGTACATGCACCAATATCAATTTCAAAAGCCAAAACCAGACATGTCTTTTACGGAAACAAACAGTCACAATTAATTTGCCTAGGACCGGGACGAAGCCACGAATCCCACTCGAGGCCTCTAAGGACCCTCCCGAGCTGGCCACATTCATAAAACAAACCAAGCACCACACGTCACCTAGGACCGGGACGAAGCCACGAATCCCACTCGAGGCCTCTAAGGACCCTCCCGAGCTGGCTAGCGAATCAAACTCATGAATCCAGGACGAAGCCATAGATTCCCTCGAGGCCCCGTCGGACCCTCCCTAGGTGAGTAAAGCACACACAATATACATTACCATTTCACGTTAAGCATAAGGGTTGCCAAGAATACTTGCCTTGAATTATTGACGACGCAACGAACGGAAAGGAAGGTCACCGACGAACGCTAGGAACCAATGAAACCGAACCTCGATATCACGAGCAATGGAAAAATGAACGGATACGGCCGGGTAGCCCTCAATTTCCCGAACACTACCTAGAACCCGATAGCACCGAAATTACTACGGGAAAACACCACATGAATCATCAATCACCAACGGAATTCAACATCGGAATCATTGAGCACCTTGATTTGGATGAAGGATTCAAGTAGAGGTCGAAAATCTACAACAAGACTTGAGGTGGATGATCTCTACAAGTTTGGGAGCACTCAAATCGCCCAAAAATCGCCCACAAATCGCCCTAGATGGAAGGAGGAAGAAGAGAGGAGAAAAATGAAGTCTTCTCCTCGAAAATCTGCTAAAAACGCAGAAAAAGCCCGTGTGCCGCGGCACAGGATGAGTGTGCCGCGGCCCAGGGCCAAAATAAACGCCCATGAATCAGCTTAGTGCCGCGGCACAGCTGAAGTGTGCCGCGGCACACGGTACAGCCCACTCCAACACGAAAAAGGCACATCGTGTAGTCTTAGCTATTTCGACCATAACTCCCTCGTCTGGACTCCGATTGACTCACCGTTTGAACCATTGGAAAGCTAACTTGATGCTCTATAATGTTGCATAGATTCAGAATTTTTCGAATTTCCAAGAATTAATGGTGACTTTACAAAGTCGAACTCCCACGTGAAAAAGTCGATTAAGGACACGGAACTCAACAAAACGACACCGAAACGAACTCGGATGACAAAAAGTGCACAATTAATCATTCTCGGAATGACGAAACGGTCATGATAGAGTTGTCAAAACGAACTTCCTCCGAAAAAAGAAAATTACCGAAATTCGAAATTGCGGATATTACATTCTACCCTCCTTAAAAGAAGTTTCGTCCCGAAACTTAAAACAAGTAGGGGGGAGCAATATACCGGCCAGGAAAACTCGACGAGATACACAAAAATAGAAAACTCGCGCCCAACGGCGAAACGCTGCAAGAAACGCAAAGAGACATACGGCGTGAAAACACGCTCCACGACGACCAACACAACGTCGCCGTTAGGGATACAATAAAACCAACAAATGACAAGCGTCATCAAACGGATGATATAGCCAAGTCAATTATCCGACAATCACAAAACACAACGAACGAAAGTCAGTATGATTGACCAACCCAGCGGTACATCAATCGAAACGCGAGCCAAACGCTGAACTAATACGGAATTCCACCCCCCAAGGGTTGGAGGATCGAAAACGAGACTAATTTCCCGAACTTAAGGGAATTACGAAGGAGTCTAAACGTTCAACAATCACAAAACGAGAACAAAAACCTAACAAACAAACGATCGAGACAACAAAAATCGAACAATCATGTCCGAAACACGAAGGATAATAAAACTCAAACAACAACTCCCAGGATGATATGGTGAGAACTATAAGGAATGTATTCCCATAAGATCCACAGGATAGGGAATAGCGATTGAAAAGTCACAGCGACAATCGAGTTATTCCAAAGCAATACCACACTCGTTCGATCAACAAAAGCAAGGGATAGGGAAAGTTCAGAAATGTCAACGAACATAAACGAGTCGACAGAGTCGAAAATACAGAAGTTCCAAATCCGATCCACTTCGAATAAAAGAACTAGTAGAACCAAAAGATGTTACTTCCGAACAAGGTTCACAAGAATCGAACCGAACTCGGAAAAGTCACAGCGATAACCAGATCGACCCAAAACAAGATCACAACTCATTCGAATGATGAACCCGAAATACAAAACAAGTTCAGACAGTATCAACGAACACGAGCGAATCGATAGACTGGAGAAAGAGAAAATACAGAAGTCAAAATAGTATGGGTATTACCCCCGACCTCATCCACTAAATTCACAAAAACAGGAGCAAGGTAACAAGACATTAAACAACCGACACATAACGGAACGATCACCGATGCACACGGTCATACCAAACCAAGCTCTAACAGCTCGCACATGCGCGACAACGTAGAAATCACTACGAGGCGGCAACATTCGACACTAACATCCCACCTCTCACAACAAATGCGTGGCAACGCCTCGACGTTCATGCCACCAATCTGATCATACTCGGGAGCAAACCTCATAACGACAACGTGAACATCATACATACATACCTAGCCCTCAAACGGGAATGGATTGGTTTTAAAAACGAAAACCTCATTTTGAAAATAATTTAAAAGAACACCGGTTGATCTTGAGTATCACTTTTCAAAAAGTACGAACGTGAAACATTGTTATCGAGACTTTGGAGAACCATTTCGCATTTGATAAAAATGAGGACACTTTCACTTAGTCGAAACTTTCAGAATATTCGACCCTCGGGTCTAAATAAAAGTGTTTCTAAAACATTGAAAATATCTCAAAGCATTTTGGTCCTCGAGGTAGAAGAATTTTGAAATGTGTTGTGGCACCTTGTATGTACCACGAGAAAATAATTCATTTTAAAAGTACGTCTCGAAATTTATTTTTCTAAGATACTCAAGGTTTTTAAAGATAATTCAATGGGCTAGAATGCCCAAAAATTTCGGGTAATTATACGGAACATTATAGCGCCGTGGGTCCCGTGCCGGAACCCACCAGGCTAAAAACCATTTACAAAAACGCCCAAAAAGACGATGACGGTAATATTTCAAAAACTCACAAAAGCCATTTACAAAATGCTAAATACCATCATAAGAATTTCGCCAAAATGTTCAAGGCCATAATGCCAAAAACTCGGTTAAAGGAATCGGTTTTCGAAATAAAACTCAGTCGGTAAAATACCGAAAGCCATTACAAAAGAACTCACGCAGCGGATAAAAGAAATAAAGTCAAACATGCACAATCCAAAGAACGCTTACTCCTCATATGAACGAAATATGAGGGTCAAATAACCACATATCAAGAAATAAAAATCCATAAGAGGATTCCATCAATTAACAAATAATCATACAAATAGCTCGTGTCACACGAGGCACAACACAAAGAAGGGAGACTTACATCCACAGTCGCACGTAAGTGACGACCGCCCCTCGATACTAATCACGACCAATGATTTCAAACGACGCGTCGCGATGCGACTAAGTCAGACAAAATCCGACGAGACAAAACTCAACAAACACAATTTGACTCGACAGCCTAGGTTTCCCCAGGCTAATCTGATTTTAAAATCGTATACTCTAGTTATTCGAAAATAAAACCGATAAGTTAAAAATCGTTTTCAAGACCCTTTCAAACACGACAAGGGCTTTACAGCGGTAGTATTTTATAAAATGTCCTAAACACTTTTATACACGACCTTTAAATAACGACACAAGGTTTTATTTGGAAATACAAGGCTGGCTCGCCCAAATTCATGTCACTTTTTAAAAACCCACAATACGATCAAGTCTAAGAAATTTTCAAGCATGCACGCCGCATGTATTATTATTAATAGAAACACATTGGTTGTAAATAATAATAATTAGCCAAGTACTAACAATTCCCGAACACACGCATATACGGCATTCAAAAATCACCAGTTCAACAAGCGCAACTCGGAAACACTAATTCTAAGCATATGTCAAACTTATCTCTTCAAGTTTAACAAAGATAAGCGATGAACACCGATTCGAACACATGTCGAAACCATCTATGTGAGTTTCTCAACAAACTCGCCATCGACACCTTTCGGAACATATCAATGTTCAAAACATTCGCATCATCTTGCACCCTCGGTGTCGAACCATCGATGCGTTCGGCTCAACATACATTTAATATATCGCAATTATCAAACACAGATTCCATCATACAACAAAAGACTAGAGAGTCAAGCCCTCTCACAATATACCACGGAGCAAATCTCGGATCTTTCGATTACCAATGATCCCACCAACGTTAGGAAGTTTGGTGACGGAAGGCTCGCAAAACGACAAGCGGTCAAGCCCGAGCAGGCGCACATACTCCCGAGAGAGATAAAGGATCGCCAATACTAGAATCAAAAGTACACGAACCGGATGGATCGAAAAACAACTCGGCGATAAGTACGAGAGAGACAATCACGATTCAAGAAGTGAAAATACAATACGAGAAAACAAGAGGATCGAGTAAGGAAAACTTACAAGTCTTTGGATGTCTTGAGATGTCGGCAGCGGTGTGACAATGTGCAAAACAAAACGCGAATAGACCCAAATTAACCGACAAGCCTAGGTATCCATAAACCTAGAGCTCCGATACCATATTCTGTAACACCCCCGAGATATTCGAGGTGTATTACAGTGCCGTGGACCCCTACATGGGACCCACCAGGCTAACACAAGAAAACACCACTCGACTAACCGCCTCGGTTAGCAAGGAAACAATTGTTAACAACAAGAACATAAAACAACACGTCCGGTACAACCGGCATAATAAACATCAACCGACAAATACAGTAACTCCAACGAATACCAATCACAATCCGAAAGGAAAAAGCCTAAGTACTCGCGAGTACAATCTATAAGTTTACAATTTGGAAAACATCCACATCAAAAGATACAGTAGGAAATAACAAGACTCAATTGCACATGTCAACAACCTTGGCCGACATCCTCGTACCATCCAGTAGCCGCTCAAATGCTGAACATAACCTGAAATCCATAACAAGAATTTCCCCGACAACGGGTCCCCAAAAGGGTTAGGAATTACGCTAGTACAAGTATTCAAGGCAAACCAATCGCTTACACATTTCATAGTACATGCACCAATATCAATTTCAAAAGCCAAAACCAGACATGTCTTTTCCGGAAACAAACAGTCACAATTAATTTGCCTAGGACCGGGACAAATCCACGAATCCCACTCGAGGCCTCTAAGGACCCTCCCGAGCTGGCCACATTCATAAAACAAACCAAGCACCACACGTCACCTAGGACCGGGATGAAGCCATGAATCCCACTCAAGGCCTCTAAGGACCCTCCCGAGCTGGCTAGCGAATCAAACTCATGAATCCAGGACGAAGCCATAGATTCCCTCGAGGCCCCGTCGGACCCTCCCGAGGTGAGTAAAGCACACACAATATACATTACCATTTCACGTTAAGCATAAGGGTTGCCAAGAATACTTGCCTTGAATTATTGACGACGCAACGAACGGAAAGGAAGGTCACCGACGAACGCTAGGAACCAATGAAACCGAACCTCGATATCACGAGCAATGGAAAAATGAACGGATACGGCCGGGTAGCCCTCAATTTCCCGAACACTACCTAGAACGCGATAGCACCGAAATTACTACGGGAAAACACCACATGAATCATCAATCACCAACGGAATTCAACATCGGAATCATTGAGCACCTTGATTTGGATGAAGGATTCAAGTAGAGGTCGAAAATCTACAACAAGACTTGAGGTGGATGATCTCTACAAGTTTGGGAGCACTCAAATCCCCCACAAATCGCCCTAGATGGAAGGAGGAAGAAGAGAGGAGAAAAATGAAGTCTTCTCCTCGAAAATCTGCCAAAAAACGCAGAAAAAGCCCGTGTGCCGCGGCACAGGGCCAAAAAAAACGCCCAGGAATCAGCTTAGTGCCGCGGCACAGCTGAAGTGTGCCACGGCACACGGTACAGCCCACTCCAACACGAAAAAGGCACATCGTGTAGTCTTAGCTATTTCGACCATAACTCCCTCGTCTGGACTCCGATTGACTCACCGTTTGAACCATTGGAAAGCTAACTTGATGCTCTATAATGTTGCATAGATTCAGAATTTTTGGAATTTCCAAGAATTAATGGTGACTTTACAAAGTCGAACTCCCACGTGAAAAAGTCGATTAAGGACACGGAACTCAACAAAAAGACACCGAAACGAACTCGGATGACAAAAAGTGCAGAATTAATCATTCTCGGAATGAGGAAACGGTCATGGTAGAGTTGTCAAAACGAACTTCCTCCGAAAAAAGAAAATTACCGAAATTCGAAATTGCGGATATTACACTTAGTAGGTATTTTTGATTCATTAAAATCTTCTTCATAGGGAAGAGTAACAATATGATTTTTTCTATCCCAAAACGCATTTGGATGTTCATCACAAATATTTAATGAGAATCTATTTAAAAACATCTGAATTTTCTCTTTTAATCTTGTAACACTCCCAAAACCATCCGGGATATTACAGTAGTGGGTCCTGGCCGGAACCCACCAGGCTAAAAACCATTTCAAAAACGTTTAAAAATGCCAAAAGGCCGATGACGGTAGTATTTTAAATACTCAAATATTTTCAAAAATATAGTTCTCAAATACCGTCATAAAATACCATTTGAAAATACAAGGCGAAATGCCAAATCTCGACAGTTCAAAGTGTACGTTAAGCCACCCCTTAAACATACCGATAAAATAGTTAGAAAAAAGGGTTTAACGAAATTACCCAAGTTCGCAAAATGCCAAAAGACCATTTGAAATACACACGAGTTGGTAAAGATACCGAAATGCCATTTTAAAACACACACGCAGCGGATAAAAACACAGTTCAAAATACAAATTTGCAGCGGAAATACAACTAGAAAAGAATACTCGATACTCAAATAAATGCTACAACCAGTATCACCTGGGAAGCTCACCCCTTCACGACCGCTACTAGCTCGATCTCCGAGTACCTAAAAATAAAGCCCACGACGGGGTCAGCCACAATACTCAACAATGATAACGATCACATCATCATAAATAATTACATACCAATGTAATAATACTGTAAGAATACTACCAACGTAATCTTACCGTCATAACCTTACCAATCCATGGCAATCCATACCAAATCGATCCTTACCATAATTCACATTTCGCATTCTCAAATGACGAATTGAACTCAACAGCAATTATCTGTACTGTATTCCAAAAATACCAACAATCCTCAAAACATCATCATAACTCATAAGTGCGGAAATATTCCAATCTGTGCCAAATCCGGTCTGTCGGATTACACAATCTAATCCCAACCTGGATAAACCAAAAATACACGACATATTTGTAGATCAACTACCACATGATAATGATAACAAATTCCGAGACATCGACGTACAGTCTGAATGCTCATACGATCAATAACAATGATCAACCAATACATCACTGAGAATATCATCGACATGATAACTCCAATATGACCAATCAAGGATCAACGATAACCGAGAGTAACCTCAACATGGTAAACTCCCAACACGATCAACAAAGAATCAACAATAACCGAAAATACCCTCAACAAGGTAGACTCCAAATGATCAACAAAGGACCAATAATAACCGAGAGTACCCTCAACAAGGTAGACTCCAAATGATCAACAATAATGGATCTCGAAGAAATAACTCTGACTGTCGAACATACCCCTCGGGCGTATTAACAACCAGTCACAAACCGTCGAACATATCCAATCATACATGGACTATGAACGACCTAACAACATGGCTCAAAAGATGGACGTCACAGTACGCCCGATCCGGAAATGTGTCCGTGCACATTTCCACCCCGTATACGGAATCCAGGATATACGTGGGACATGTACCTAATTAGCCTCACGAACTACGTCTCGTGTGCACGGTTCAATACGGAAACATCCACGCATAACCATCATGTTCCCGGCTAAAAATCCTACACAATAACCAATCGGCACGCAGATATGACTCCAAATATGTCACGATACAACATGACAACGAAACTCAAAGAATCACATATCCAATAAGGATCAAAAGACTCACCGAAGTGAACAAAGACAAACTGACAAAGAAAAGTCGACATGACTAATCAATATCCAAAAACAACAATCCTGGGATCATCATCCCCGACAATTGATCAACACGATCAACGACCTCAATACAGTCAGCTCTGGGATCATCACCCCTCAACGAAATAATCAATACGAATCCCAATATACGAAACATCAACATACAACATATACAATAATTCTTCAGAACAATTATCCTCATAACTGAACAATACTGGAATTACCTCAAAGCCAAAGACAATATTCTTTCCACGAACCAACATCCTGTCTGCGAACACACGATTACGAATATTCCCGAAATAGGTATAGTCCATTTATACCAACAAACCACCGTCCCTACATCAATATCGACACGATAACTATCCTCGATATCCGATATTCTATATCCTTGACGAAAGATAACTCACATCTTCCTTGAACACAATTAATTCATATACATTGTGATTTAATCCAAACTAGAGCACGATATAGAAACCATCATCCCGGCAATTTACATTTCTAATAACATTGCTATATGAATTATAAATGAAATGAAAACGAAACCATTCATCAAATATTATAAACTGAACAAGTATAAACTTGCCTCGATACCGATACCATGAAGCCGTTACCAAAATCCATTGCCTTCGTCTACGAGCTCCTTAGCCCCGACCAAAAGCAATCTACGAACTCTTCAGCCTCAACCGCAACACAAAGGTCGTAATCCATGATCAATTATCGTAACCTAATGCAATAATCAAATGACAACACATCCGATAATAATCAATAACTGGTATAACCAACCAATCAAACTGAGCGGCTCAACAATACCTCGATCATTTACAAAACCGAACAATACAACTCAAACAATTACGAACTCATATCAACAATACAAGCCGAAATCCGATAAATCATAATTATCAATCAATAACCGATCAACAAACCCAATAGTTCCATAATATCTCGATTAAATACAGTCTTAAACAATCCAGTTCAAACCATCACGAATTCATAATCACAACACAAAAATACTACATTGTCTGCCTACTTAGCGCACGTTAAACACATAACGTAGCGTGCGCTAAGTCGCTCCCGATAGCGTGCGCTAGCCAGTAAGCTTAGCGTGCGCTAATGCTACACAGTTGCATGCATTCCAGCATCGATTAACACTTTGCGGCTACGAATATGAATGTAATGAAAACCATACTCCAAGATCAAACACAAACTTCCAGATCCAAACTCATCATCATACTCGAAATCATATTCGTATTCTTATACGAATATTATATCAAAACACATAACTTGGCTCTAGATACGAATATCCCATATTCATATCCAAAACACCAACACCTTCTATACATAATCGTCATATCATATAATTTCAGAGCTCTTCAAGGACATGAAATATCCGACATCACGATCAAAACAACATAATCCGAGGTATATATCATAATGTTTATCATTTTCTTCATCATGCAAATCACATAATCCAACCAACCTGATAACAAGGATCATCTCATACATAATCTGGAATACAACCTCATATCATGATTTAACTCATCTAAATCGACCACTGAAATTATCATGATTCAGAAATACATGATTCAACTTCATCAAGTTAAACGAATCACCATTAACATGAAGAATCTTAAATAACATCCGAAAACTCTTATCATTGTAATATCCGCAATTTTCGATTTTCGGTAAATTTCTTTTTTCGGCCGGAGTCCGTTTTGACGACTCGCTCATGACCGTTTCGTCATTCTGAGAATGATTAATTCTACACTTTTTGTCATCCGAGTTCGTTTCGGCGTTGTTTTGTTGAGTTCCGTGCTTTTTAACGACTTTTCCGCACTTGAGTTCGATTCTTGCGAATCTCGTCCGAAACTACTGTTTCGAGTTTCCCGCAAGTCCGTTTAACTTTGTTAGACGTGTTGTGGACTTCGGTTTGGTTATTCGATCACGTATCGTGATTTTCGGATGCGTTGGGCCATTCTCGTAATTTCCCAAAGTTTGGGGTAATTACTTTCCGTTGTCGAATTTCGAGCCTTCGGGTGGTCGGAATCGTGTGTTCTCTTAGTGCTCGGATTCGTCTTTGCGAGTACTTCATAACCGTATCTTCGATTCGTATTCAGGTTCGGGTTTCGGGGTCGTTCGGGCCATCGGAATTGGTCCCAGCCGAGTCATGGCCGGGCATGCTCGGGCAGGCGACCACGGCGAGTAACGTGCGTTAGTGCTCGGCCGTTACGTGCGTAAGGGCGATTACGTCGTAAGGCCCCGGCCGTAACGTACATAAGCGGGCGGCGGTTTTGGGCGATGACTTCGGTTACCTACGTAAGCCTTGGCCGATTCGTCACGTAACCCGGCCGTGATCGGCTATATAAGGCCTATGAGACGTTTTTCTCGCCATTCTTCACCTTCTTCTTCTCCTCTTCCGCTGCTGGGCGTGTTCTAAGCTTGAAGCCATGTTGTTTAACAACATATCCATGGAGTTCTTGAGGTTATATCATCAATCATTCGTCCGATATCATCCCTTGATCCAGCGAATCAAGGTTAGATCTTTAGAACCCTACTTTTGGTAAAATTGGGGGTTTTCACGTTTTTGTCCGATTCGTTCCGTTTTGTCGATTAATTCATGATGAATATGATTAATCTTGTTGGTATTCTTAGTTTCCCTACGGATTCATGGTATATTTCGTGATTTTTACGGAATCCAGAGGGTTTGGTTGTGGTCCGCCCTCGTTGTTGTTTATATACGAATATACATGAATCGTAGGCGGGTTTTCGGGTGTATTCTAATTCCGTATTCATTTAGAAATGGTTGTGATTGTATTCTTCGAATCGTTAGGTTCGGTTTCTTTGGTTCCTAGCGTTCGTCGGTGACTTTCCTTTCCGTTCGTTGCGTCGTCAATAATTCAAGGCAAGTATTCTTGGAAACCCTTATGCTTAACGTGAAATGGTAATGTATATTGTGTGTGCTTTACTCACCTCGGGAGGGTCCGACGGGGCCTCGAGGGAATCTATGGCTTCGTCCTGGATTCATGAGTTTGATTCGCTAGCCAGCTCGGGAGGGTCCTTAGTGTAACACCCCCAGAATACATCCGGAAATGTTACACGCCGTAGGCCCTTCTTACAAGGATCTACAAGGCTAAACTCTACTAGACTACAAAATGATTGACCGACAGGGGTCAATCTAAATACAACGCAGACCGTCAAGGTCATTAAACAATTCAGAAAACAAATGAACCTTACATCTCAATGATGAAAATAAACTTGAACACATAAAAGAATGACAATTCAATTTAATAAATGAAAACTACACCCATGCAAGGGTGAATACTCGAACGACAGAGAAATACCGACCAAAATGAAACAAAAGAAAAGACTCTAACTCTGGTGTGATTAGTATCATTGTCCTCCATCTCCTTCCCGGCCCAATCTGTGTTGCTCATTTGCCAAAACTCAGCGCATAACAGGCACCCACCCCGACACTCGGGGGTTAGCAAACTGGAATTTTGCTAGTGCAAGTACATAACACACAAGATATACGAATAATAATAACACAAAACTCAACAGTCGTGAAACCTTAACACAACCCACACATTCAAATGGTCAGCACAGAATAGTATTACATATACAAGGTTAAAGATAATCACATTGTCATATTCTCCGTACAGAACATAACACCAATGAAACTTTAAACGAACCCAAGGAGTCAGAAAATTCCCTTTTTATAAAAGGAAAAGTATTTTGATAAGAAAGTTCGAAAATATTAATATTGACTCGGGTCATCTTGGGGTTTTGAAAATCAGATGGAAATACTTTAGAAAATACTTCAAAAGCTCTCGGGTCCTTGACCCAACATGTGGAAAACAATTTTGCAAGAAAACTATCACAACGTTATTCGGGGTTCTCGACCCAAATGGTAAAACACTATCACAAGTGAATCATTACAACATCTCACGGGGTTCTCGGCCCAATCCAAATAATATCATCACGAGATCAAATCTCAATATCTCACGGGGTCTTCAACCCAATACACAGAATAATCAACACAGTACAATCAAAGGCACAGCCTCTCATTCGACAAATCCTGCTCAAGACCCCTGATTAATTAACCCTCGGAGATCTCGTCAAATATCCTTGGTTAATTAACCCTGATACCAACATTTAAAACAAATTGGAACGAACTCCAGAAACACAATCCGCGGTCTACGTCAAGACCAACATTAAAAGTAAGTTGCAAAGATTTAAATTTCGAAAATCATTTGACAACGGGGTCTTAGCTATCACTCAAATACCCGTTACCAATAAGCCTGTCAGGCGCCTCCCTTGCACACCTGTGTACCGGCGTTCACTCCACTATATTGGCCGCCCATTGCACATGTCACCGCGCCAGCGTTCACTCCCACAGGAGCCGCCCCTTGCTCTCGCATTAATAAACACAGGTTATCACCAATCATATGGAGCCGCTCATTGCAGCGTACAACAGGCCGGAGTGCACGCCCCGCCCTCAGAGGTACCCGGATATGACGTCTCTCATAACAAGTATTCACATTATTACAAATACCAAGCACACAGTCAACCGTTGCAACAATTATCAAATCAGTTCATCAATCCACATAATTTATTCGCCAGTACGCAACTACGCAAAATAAACAATAACTCGCACGTTATTCATCAAGACTTAGCACATTAGGCCTTCAACTCTATCAATTAATACTACATAAATATCCACACATATCTATATATATATATATATATATATATGTAATATAAATACAGATATTCATAACATGATTCATACACTTCAGCAACAATGATTTCACGTAATTATAATTCGTATATCAAGGTACTTGCCTTGGTAATCTCTAGCGAATACTCCGGAAATACAATTGATTGGAACAATCCAGAACTCCAACGAAAACGACCATCGGAGAGGCTCAACACTGGATTATCGTAGGAAATTCGGCCTTAATATCCTATCATTAAATAAGTAATCAATCACACGAGGAAAAGCATAAAAAGATGGTCGAACCCTAACTGTTCTCTTCGTAACATACGTTACACACATACGTAACGTACGTTAAATGCGCGTCGCACGCCGCACGTAAGCTACAAGGATTAGCGTCGCTAAGCATGCCTTGACAGATTCTTCTCGGTTCGGACGATCGCCTTTCTGAGGTATAACGTCGTAATGCATAAAGCTTAACGTCGTTATATTCACATATATCATACTCATGTGAATCATAATGATCCTACGGTGTTGATGTCTATGAATTCCAGGTTAATCCTCCCATCATAATACTCACTCCAAATATTGATTATAGATCCTCAAAGGTAGTTCGGAAAATCTGAGGTTGTTAGCATCATTAAGTCTATGATCATTATGGAAACACCATACAACATGGTTTATTAATCTCAGAATTTTACCTTACTTGATTATCATAACAAGAGTCGGACTATAACGTTCTTAACTCGGTTAACTAAAGCATGAACATTCCAACTTCCAAAAACATGGTGTTCGGATAAAAATCATCTTATGGAGCTTAATAATCCTGGTGGTATGTTCAAAACATCCTTAAGAACACGAAATCAAGGTTGAGGTAGCATTAACATACCTTAATATGAAAGAAACACAGAGACACGAGGTAGCATCCAATTCCGATTGCTTGAATGTCAATGCAAGATGTTTCGTAACTTAAATGATCGAGTCTACGTGTTCTTTATGTGTTTTAGAGGGCTGGAAACCCTCTAGAAATGAAGGAAAATGAATTGCAAGTGAAAGGGACGAAGAGAAACGAAATGGGGTGTTGTCCATATATATAATATCTTGAGATTTACGTCGTTAGCCTCAGCCATTTACGTACGTAATATACTTAGCGCACGCTACCATTCGATATTAGCGTCGCTATCGATCACCGATAGCTTCATGCGGTTTTGTACTAGCTTACGACGTTACACCTATGCATTACGTTGGTATGCTTCACATATTTGCGTACGGTAGTTACATGCCTTAGCGTAAGTTAACACCCGTTGACCCCAAAGCTGTCGAGTTCATCCGGGAATCTTTCGAGCCCCACCACCACCGTCCATGTGCTAGCGATCTGCTCAATTATTGACCTCCTTACGTGCGCTCGTCTAGCTCGTAGCGTCGCTATTTACAGATCGTAACGTGCGTTACGCTTACCGTTAGCGTGCGTTCTGGCGTAGTTGCATGAAAAGGATTAAAGGTTGATATTATCATGCATGAGGATACGAATACGGAAACGATCGTACTTGATTATTGATAGCACCAATTCGTAATACAGGTTCAAATACGGATGAAAATAATCAACAATTTATCCGGATATTACATACTATACCTCTTAAAAGAAGTTTCGTCACGAAACTTAAAGTAGAGTGGTTGAACAACCAAGAAAAAGTAACTACTTGATCAGCCACAAAAAATCATGAGCGATGCTCGAATACAAGGTTCTAAAAATACAATGATTGGACTTAGGAAGTATCAGCACGTCAAATGAGGCAATAAATTACACGTGAACACGAGAAGTTAGAGTGGAGAAGTAGAAGCTCACGGAATTAAGGAAATTCACAAACGACTCAGATGTACTAAAATCGCGTGTCGAGCTCGACCCACCATATTCAAGTTCATAACACATTGGAAATATTAATCATACGAATGGGAACAAATAGTTTCGAACAAAATTGCAGAGATTAAGTTCGGATGTGAATAGACCACAATAATTCACGGAGTCTAACAAATCGGTTACGAAATTCGTTCGAATGATGGTAGGTTCGTAGAACATGGTAGTTTGAAATTGTCAAGAGAATCACGGATGAATCATCAACAATGAAAGTCTCCCAACATCGGAAATACTAAGAAGAGCACGGGTACTACGTGTCCCGTGCTAAGAAAACATGCCAGACCCGAAACTTAAAAGCAGTAGGAGTAGGAAACGAAAAGCAATTAAAATGAAAAACAATCAAAGTCACGATTGTTGGAAAGCAAGAACGACTAGAACACAAAGACAAAACCTTCATTCGCCTATGATAGGCTCTTCACAGAAGACATAAGGTTTCGGACATTCTCGACCACTTGCTCTGCTCACCGACAGAGTAGCATTCTTTGCCAATTCGAAATTATCTCACAATGTTTCTCCGATGGCCTTCACACACGATGACAATTCAAGAGTGGTGAGGGACGGTTTACGGATGTGTCCGTCTGACGGTTGCGGTTGAAGCACACTCTCTTCTTCTGGGAGTCACCGATCTTTGGTTGGGGATTCCCAATGCTCATTCTCGACCGCGAAGACGATGCATTCGAACGACGTGGGGGTTTGAGAACCTTAGTCTCGTCACTGCCCAAAAATTTTCCAGATGTCCTCAGTCTCTTTTCTCCGCTCGTTGGCTCGGTCACTGAGGAGGTTTTCATAGGTTATCGTCTGATCTTGATATTCCTTCACCGTAACATGAATCGTTGTCGTACGAACCACCTCACCGCTTCCGCTTCCTATATTACGTCTACATCCGCCAGGGCTCGACATGCTAATGCAGATAGTACCGTTTATTGTTATCACATAGTCGGTTGTACGGTATACCACAGTTATCAACATAAGGTTTAATTAGCATCCTTAGAATAACGGTAATATCGTAAAGCACGAAATTTTCTGAAATCAACTTCCAGTCCTTCGTCTAGGACGATCATTATGCATATGCTTTTAAAAAAATTTTTGAAACAAAAGCCGAATTACGTTGTGCTCAAAACTTGTAAATACTGTCCTTTGTTTTGGAAGAGGAAGTTTATACAATGATTCTAAAAATTTATTTTCGAGTAATGCCTACAAGAAAATTGAAAATCGAATTGTAACTAATTTAAAATATTTCGAAAGTGTTGGGTCCCAAATACCACAATTTTGAAAATCCTTCCTCTTCTACCAAAATGTTTATTCGAAAGAACTTTTCACCAAAATACGTGACCATTCGACACGACTACATCAAATCATGAGGTTTACAATGCTAGGAAAATTTCAAAACACTACTTTGAAATGTTCGTAATTCGGCCCGGAAATATTACATGCCGGGGATTCTGTGCCAGAACCTACCAGGCTAAAAACCATTTAAAAATCATTTCAAAATATGCCAAAAGCCGATGACGGTAGCATTTTCCAAAACTTACAAAATCATTTGTAAAATATTAAATACCGTCATAAAAATACCGTTAAAATGTGCAAGACTAAAATGCCAAAATGTCAAGAGTCATCTCACAATACTCACGCAATGATAAAATTAACACTCAAAGATTTATCCTACTGAAATGCAGAAACCGATAAATATGTTTGACTACCGAAGTATACTACATAACCATTCTCACTCGACGCGTATATGCAGGTGATATCATAAAACAATATAATCTCTAACAAGTTCAAACCCTAGGTTCACGTTAAGCACAATATAATCAAATACGTATGTAAGGGGACTTACGATTCGGGAGGCTTACCATCACGGATTGCTTGAAGATGATGTTGGAACCACGATACTAATCACAACTCTGACGCGCGCGACTTACACAAGACATGGACTTGACCCAACGGCCTAGGTTTTTCGCAAACCTAAGCTCTGATACCATATTTGTAACACCTCCAGAATACATCCGGAAATGTTACACGCCGTAGGCCCTTCTTACAAGGATCTACAAGGCTAAACTCTACTAGACTACAAAATGATTGACCGTAGGGTCAATCTAAATACAACCTTGCACCGTCAAGGTCATTAAACAATTCAGAAAACAAATGAACCTTACATCTCAATGATGAAAATAAACTTGAACACAGAAAAGAACGACAATTCAATTTAATAAATGAAAACTACACCCATGCAAGGGTGAATACTCGAACGACAGAGAAATACCGACCAAAATGAAACAAAAGAAAAGACTCTAACTCTGGTGTGATTAGTATCATTGTCCTCCATCTCCTTCCCAGCCAATCCTGTGACTGCTCCCGAGCTGCCAAAACCTGAGCGCATAACAGGCACCCACCCCCCGAAACTCGGGGGTTAGCAAACTGGAATTTTGCTAGTGCAAGTACATAACACACAAGATATACGAATAATAATAACACAAAACTCAACAGTCGTGAAACCTTAACACAACCCACACATTCAAATGGTCAGCACAGAATAGTATTACATATACAAGGTTAAAGATAATCACATTGTCATATTCTCCGTACAGAACATAACACCAATGAAACTTTAAACGAACCCAAGGAGTCAGAAAATTCCCTTTTTATAAGAGGAAAAGTATTTTGATAAGAAAGTTCGAAAATATTAATATTGTAATACCCGGTCGAAAGTCATGTCATTTCAAACCTCTTCTTGTTCTTCGAATCGTGATTTGTTGAGCGAACCCTTGTAATCATTGCTTGGAACCACCGTTTTGGGGTTCTCGTACTTCTATTTCGTGTTATTGTTGCCCTGACATTGAATCATATTGCTTTTATTCTCTTTCCGGGTCATTTTTCATCATTTTAGGACCCGAAGGGGGTGTGAGCCGCGGCACAAGGAGTGTGCGCCGCGGCACACACATTTCCTAAACCTGGCCAGCGGAGTATGCGGGTGCCGCGGCACACGCCCGGCAATGCCGCGGCACACCTATCTTGAGCCGCACCTGCGGTGTTGCATCCTCGGCCAAAACCCGCTGTGCCGGTGCCGCGGCACCACAGCTGAGTCGCGGCACACTTCGAAACACAGGAACAATTTTTAGGCACATGCGGCACACCTATCTTTGAGCGGCACACAATGCGGTCATTGCATAATTCGGCTTTTTAAGCGAGATTTCAGCCATTTTCCTCCATTTCCTTCTTCCATCGCGAGAGAGAGAGTTTGAGGGAGGAGTTCTTTTCATATCTATCACTTGTGTGTTGAAGATTTACCACTTTCACTCGGTTGGGAAGCCCGGATAGTCGATCTATCGCGTATTCCTTGGATCATAGCGCTTGAATATTCAAGAGGTAATTTCTTCGACATCTTGACTTCTCGATTTTGTGTGGGTTTTGACGTTTTGGATGATAAAATCATGGTGTATGATGTGATATATGCGTGATTATGGACATGATTGGGTATTCATCGGATTATTGAAAGATTATTCAAGAACACTTTGATTTTGTGTTGGTTTTTGGGGGGTTTTCGTAGATTCGTCCGTTTTATCCGATTGAAGCTTGAGAACCTTGAGATTTTGATATATCTATACCGTATAAGTGTTTTCTTCCGATTTTTCGGGTTGAATTATGTCGTTTTCGGACCTAAGAGATTTGGACGATTTTCCAACCTCTAGTTGATTATCCGTATATCTTTATGAATCGTAGACGGGTTTCGGGGGTTTCTTCGTGTAATTTGAATATGGATAATTGATTATCATATTCCTTGCGAATCGTTTAGGTGCCGGAAGCGCGTTCTTGGACCTACCAATCTCATACCCCTTTTTCCGTTCGTTCCTCGATGTCTCAAAGGCAAGTATACATTTATGATTGTACGTTCTCGACTTTTAAAGTATGAAATATTGATGGTATGATTATTTCTAGCCACTCCGGGACGGGCCTATGGTCCTCTAAGGTTTTCGTAGCCTCTGGTGCGATTCCATGGTTGATATGAACGAACCGTTTCTACGGCATTCATATGAAATAATGTTGGCATGTAATGAACGAACCGTTTTGACGGCATTCCTACATGTAACGGCGTATGATATGAACGAACCGTTCTTACGGCATTCATATACGTCTTGAGATTTTAGTCATTCCGGAATACTAGTCTTGAATTGATGAATTGACGGTTGCATTTTCTTTATTGTCGAGGAGTATTGTGTTTCATACTTGATATACTTGCACTAGCTATTCGACGGCTAACCCCTTTATGGGGGAAATACGTTTCATGTATTTCAGGTTCCAAGAGAGCGGACGGGCAGGTATCGGGTCGGCATAAAGATGGTGGGCAAGCGTGATACTGTGTCTTTCTTCCAGTTATGTTTGGAGTTTCCCGTTCAGTGTTGTTGTACTGGATTGGCTATTGAATACTCGAGTATTGTTTTCCTTTTTCCTTGATGTTCCGGCCTGTGTTTGCCGAAATATTGAATTGAGTTGTGATGTTTGTGAATACATTGGTTATATTTCGAATACCTTTGTATCGTTTTTCATTCCATTGTGTGTAGACCTTATCGGTCAAAATTTATGGTTTCGCATATGTTTAGCCTTGTGGGTCCCACGGCGGGGCTTACGGCGCTGTAATATCCCTGAATAACTTAGGGGTGTTACAGAATATGGTATCAGAGCTTAGGTCTATGGATACCTAGGCTGTCGGTCTTTTGGGTCGATCGAGTCGTTAATTGTCCACAGTATCACTACTCTGCCATCATCACAGTGCGACCGGTACTTGTAAGACCTCTCACTCTTCTGGTGTTTCCTTATTCGTTTTGCTTCCTTTTTATCGGTATTCTTGAGAACCGGACACTTTGTTGATGCGTGATTGAATTGTGCTTACGTGACTTGTGTGTTCTTCAGTATGTCAGCTGGTAGGGGCCGTGGCCGTGGTCGTGGCCGTGGGCGAGGAAGAGGTCGTGGCGCGGCCGTTTCCATCAGTTCAGTTGCGGGGTCGACCAACCCCAGTTTGTCGAACTCGGTGCATCCCGACACCGAGAGTCAGCACGACCAGTCAGATGGTCAGGGGAACAACGCAGACGTTGGAGTGGTGAATGCACTTCAACAATTAGCTACTCAGATGACTATTTTGGCCCAAACTGTTCAGCTGAATAACCCGAACCCAAATACGGATGCCCTGCTTCAGAATGTAATCCGTATGCACCCTCCACAGTTTGGCGGTGCCACAGACCCGTTAGGCTGGGAGGATTGGTTAGCAGAATTGGAGAAGATTTTCGAGGCAGTTGATTGCCCCGAGGTGAGGAAAGTACCGATTGCTCAGTATTTCCTCACTAAGGAGGCCGCTACTTGGTGGAAGGTCATCAAGCCACAGGATCGTATTGCCTCATGGGATGAATTTAAGGAGCTCTTGGAGGCCGAGTTTTGTCCTTGGTCGTTACGAGAGAGCCGAATCCGAGCCTTCTTCGAGGCTAAACCACAAGATATTCCCGTTTCGCAGGCGATCGTGGAGTATAACCAACAATTAATCCATGTGAAGGATCAAGTACGTAACGAGCGTGATAAGATCTGTTATTTTGATATGCGGATGAATTTGGACTTACGGCGGTACATGGCCGGATTTGATTGTACCACACTGAAAGAGTATCAGGACAGAGCTTTAGCCCATGATATGTTGAGCCCCGACAATGATACCGTTGAAGAACCGAAGAAGCAGAAAGTCGGGGGAAATTTTTCTGGCTCTAAGGGTGGCAACTTTCAGAAGTCACATACGACTAACCGTTTTGCCGGACAGTCGTCACGTTCTAATAAAGGGAAGAGGAGTTACCGTCCCACTTCGGGTACCTCAAATCGCACGGTGACTTGCTATAATTGTGGCCGTTCAGGCCACATTAATTTGGAATGCCACTTTCCACCGTTGAAGTGTCACACGTGCGGACAGATGGGACATAGAGCGACTTATTGTTCCGAGCCGAATCAGACTGTGGACACTCGGGCTTCTGCCCCAGCTGGTCAACCTCAGCAGAATTTTGGCAGGGGCCGGGGACGGGGTCAGAACGCTGGAGGGGGGAACTCTAGCGTCGGTTCGGTACAACCACGAGTTTATGAGATGCGTCGAACAGACGAGCCCGACGCGGCGATGGCTTCAGGTACCATCCATATTTTATCTTATCCAGTCCGTGTGCTTTTTGATTCGGGTGCTACACATTCTTTTATTTCTTTGGAGTGTGTACGCCGTTTGAATATAACTTGTGCATCGCTTGCGATCCCTTCATCGTGAGGCTGAGCGGGGATAGAATCGTGGGGAACCGGGAGATTAGAGATTTTCCGGTGACTATATCCGGTATGGATTGGTTATCGAATTTAATTGTAGTTGATATGGAAGGCGAAGACGTGATCCTTGGCGAAGATTGGCTTGATAGTCATCAAGCGATTATGAACTACCGTACTAAGGTTGTCACCATGATGACTAAAGACGGATCTGAGTACTCATTTTTGGGGCGTAAGTCGGGACTATCCAAGTTACTTATCAGTGCCATGAAGGTCGTAAAACTTTTGAATAAAGGTTGTGCGGGCTATTGGTGTTATGCCTTGAAAACGGAAGGAAATGAAATCGTTTTCTCTTCGATTCCGGTTGTTAGTGAGTACCCCGATGTATTCGGATGACCTCCGGGATTACCACCAGATCGAGAGATAGAATTTACCGTAGACTTAGAGCCGAGATGCGGCTCCGATCTCTAAAGCACCTTACGGATGGCACCTTCCGAGATGCGAGGTGAAGACTCGGTTGGGAGAGCTTTTGGAAAAAGGGTACATCGGACCGAGCGCTTCGCCTTGGCGCGCCCGTTCTCTTCGTGAGGAAGAAAGATGGTTCACTATGTTTGTGCATCGACTACCGTGAGTGAATAAAGTAACCATAAAAACAAGTATCCTTTGCCTCGTATAGACGACTTATTTGATCAATTGCAAGGGCCGCAGCTTTCTCGAAAATTGATTTAAGATCCGGTATTATCAACTCGGGGTGAGGGAGTCCGACGTTAGAAGACGGCGTTTGGACGAGATATGGGCATTATGAATTTGTAGTTATTCCTTTTGGGTTGACGAATGCGCCGCGATATTCATGCGATTAATGAATAAAATATTCATCGAGTACCTCGACAGGTGTGTAGTCGTCTTTATTGACGACATCTTGATCTATTCTCGAGATAAGGAGGAACATGCCCGGCACTTGCGTTTGGTCTTAGACATTTTGAGAACCGAGCACCTCTATGCAAAATTCTCGAAATGTGAGTTTTGGTTGGAAGAAGTTATGTTTCTCGGCCATGTGATTTCGGCCGAAGGGGTTCGTGTAGACCTGCAGAAGATCGAGGCAGTGCTAGATTGGGCACCGCCTAAAAATGTTAAAGAGGTTCGTAGCTTTTTGGGCCTTGCTGGGTATTACCGTCGGTTTGTCGAGGGGTTCTCGAAACTCGCTCGACCGCTTACAAAATTACTCCAGAAGACCGAAAAGTTTATCTGGACGGATGAGAGACAACATAGCTTCGATGAACTGAAGAGACGATTGACTTCAGCGCCGATTTTAATGTTACCGCATGGTAGCGAGGGCTTTGCAGTTTATAGTGACGCTTCGGGTCAAGGCCTGGGCTGTGTGCTTATGCAGCATGATAAGACGATAGCTTTTGCGTCTCGACAATTAAAGCCTTATGAGATGAATTATCCTACTCACGATTTAGAATTGGCCGCAATTGTCTTCGCACTCAAGATTTGGCGGCATTATTTGTATGGTTCACCGTGCCGGATTTATACCGATCACAAGAGCCTGAAATATATTTTCAGCCAGAAGGAGCTGAATATGAAACAGAGACGTAGGCTAGAGTTGATAAAGGATTATGATCTGGAAATTCTTTACCACCCCGGGAAAGCCAATGTCGTTGCGGATGCTCTGAGCCGCAAATCAGCATCTCTTCAAATGCTCGAAGTTCTTACGTCCCAGACGAAAATTCGTCAAGATCTAATTGAGCAAGGGATAGAAATTTGGTTTCAACGAGTACAGGGACAGTTGTGTACTCTCGAAATTACTTCGTCCTTAGTTGACGACATCAAAGGGAAGCAGTGGAGTGACCCGATGATTTCTCAACTGAAGGAAGATGTGATTAAAGGAAAAGCTCCTGGCTTTATGGTATACGAGGATAGTATTCTGAGATTTCAGGGCAGACTTTGCGTTCCGAACGATTTAGAGTTGAGACAGAGAATCCTCCGAGAAGCCCATGCTACGCCTTACTCAATCCACCCCGGGACGAGTAAGATGTACAAGGACTTGAAGCGAAATTTTTGGTGGAATAACATGAAGAAGGATGTTACGGAGTTTGTATTACGGTGCTTGACGTGTCAACAAGTCAAGATCGAACATCAACGACCGTGGGGTTGTTGAAACCACTTCCCATTCGAGTGGAAGTGGGAAGATATCTCAATGGATTTTATCATCGGCATGCGAGAACTCGAATTTGGAATGAATATGATTTGGGTAATTGTCGATCGATTGACCAAGTCTGCACACTTTTGGGTATTAAGGATACTTGGGGACCGAATAGATTGGCTCGAACCTTTATCGCCGAGATCGTGAGGTTACACGGTACCCCAAGACCATTGTTTGATCGAGACGGCCGTTTCGTATCGCATTTTGGCAGCCGTTCATCGGGCTCGGGTACCGAGTTGAGATTGAGCACCTCCTTTCATCCTCGGTCGGACGGTCGGATAGAGAGGACGATTCGACGTTGGAGGATATGTTGCGGGCTTGTGCCTTAGATCGAGTAATGATTGGGAGCTTCACTTGCCGTTGATCGAGTTTGCTTACAATAATAGTTGGCATGCGTCGATCAAAATGGCACCCTTCGAGGCTCTCTATGGTAGACGATGTAGGTCGCCATTATGTTGGGACGAGGCTTCGAGCTAGTTGGGACGGAACCGGATATGTTGTTGGAGACCAAGGAAAAGATTTCTATCATCCGAGATCGACATCGACCGCCCAGTCGTCGGAAATCTTACGCCGATACTCGTCGTCGACCCTTGGAGTTTGAAGTGGGGATCACGTCTTGCTCGAGTATCGCCGACTGCAGGAGTTTTTCGCTTCGGTAAAGGAAAACTCGGTCAAGGTATATCGGACCTTTCGAGATTTTGGGACGAGTTGGAGACTTAGCTTATCGTTTGGCGTTGCCTCGGCTTTGAGTCACGTCCATAGTGTTTTTCATGTGTCCCGATTGAGGAAATGCGTACGGATCCGAGCCACATTATCGACTACGGTGAGATTGACGTAGCCGAGGATATTACCTTTCGGAGAGACCCGTGAAGATCCTTGAGCGTCGCGAGAAACGGCTTCGCATAAGACCATTCCAGTTAAAGTACAATGGTCGAGGCATGGAGTCGAAGAGGCGACTTGGGAGACGGAAGAGAAGATGCGGGTGGAATACCCCGAACTATTTATTTCTTAAGTTTCGGGACGAAACTTCTTTTTAGAGGGGGAGAATGTAATATCCGGTCGAAAGTCATGTCATTTCAAACCTCTTCTTGTTCTTCGAATCGTGATTTGTTGAGCAAACCCTTGTAATCATTGCTTGGAACCACCGTTTTGGAGTTCTCGTACTTCTATTTCGTGTTATTGTTGCCCAGACATTGAATCATATTGCTTTTATTCTCTTTCCGGGTCATTTTTCATCATTTTAGGACCCGAAGGGGGTGTGAGCCGCGGCACAAGGAGTGTGCGCCGCGGCACACACATTTCCTAAACCTGGCCGAGCGGACTGTACCGGGTGCCGCGGCACACGCCGGCAATGCCGCGGCACACTGCCGAGCCAATGCCGCGGCACACCTATGCTGAGCCGCGACACACTGGTGTTGCATCCTCAGCCAAAACCCGCCTGTACCCGGTGCCGTGGCACACCTGAGCTGAGTCGCGGCACACTGCCGAAACCTGGGAACAATTTTTAGGCCTGTGCCGCGGCACACCTATGCTGAGCCGCGGCACACAATGCGGTCAACTGCATAATTCGGCTTTTTAAGCGAGATTTCAGCCATTTTCCTCCATTTCCTTCTTCCATCGCGAGAGAGAGAGTTTGAGGGAGGAGTTCTTTTCATATCTATCACTTGTGTGTTGAAGATTTACCACTTTCACTCGGTTGGGAAGCCCGGATAGTCGATCTATCGCGTATTCCTTGGATCATAGCGCTTGAATATTCAAGAGGTAATTTCTTCGACATCTTGACTTCTCGATTTTGTGTGGGTTTTGACGTTTTGGATGATAAAATCATGGTGTATGATGTGATATATGCGTGATTATGGACATGATTGGGTATTCATCGGATTATTGAAAGATTATTCAAGAACACTTTGATTTTGTGTTGGTTTTTGGGGGGTTTTCGTAGATTCGTCTGTTTTATCCGATTGAAGCTTGAGAACCTTGAGATTTTGATATATCTATACCGTATAAGTGTTTTCTTCCGATTTTGCGGGTTGAATTATGTCGTTTTCGGACTTATGAGATTTGGACGATTTTCCAACCTCTAGTTGATTATCCGTATATCTTTATGAATCGTAGACGGGTTTCGGGGGTTTCTTCGTGTAATTTGAATATGGATAATTGATTATCATATTCCTTGCGAATCGTTTAGGTGCCGGAAGCGCGTTCTTGGACCTACCAATCTCATACCCCTTTTTCCGTTCGTTCCTCGATGTCTCAAAGGCAAGTATACAATTATGATTGTACGTTCTCGACTTTGAAAGTATGAAATATTGATGGTATGATTATTTCTAGCCACTCCGGGACGGGCCTATGGTCCTCTGAGGGTTTCGTAGCCTCTGGTGCGATTCCATGGTTGATATGAACGAACCGTTTCTACGGCATTCATATGAAATAATGTTGGCATGTAATGAACGAACCGTTTTGACGGCATTCCTACATGTAACGGCGTATGATATGAACGAACCGTTCCTACGGCATTCACATAGGTCTTGAGATTTTAGTCATTCCGGAATACTAGTCTTGAATTGATGAATTGACGGTTGCATTTACTTTATTGTCGAGGAGTATTGTGTTTCATACTTGATATACTTGCACTAGCTATTCGACGGCTAACCCCTTTATGGGGGAAATACGTTTCATGTATTTCAGGTTCCAGGAGAGCGGACGGGCAGGTATCGGGTCGGCATAAAGATGGTGGGCAAGCGTGATACTGTGTCTTTCTTCCAGTTATGTTTGGAGTTTCCCGTTCAGTGTTGTTGTACTGGATTGGCTATTGAATACTCGAGTATTGTTTTCCTTTTTCCTTGATGTTCCGGCCTGTGTTTGCCGAAATATTGAATTGAGTTGTGATGTTTGTGAATACATTGGTTATATTTCGAATACCTTTGTATCGTTTTTCATTCCATTGTGTGTAGACCTTATCGGTCAAAATTTATGGTTTCGCGTATGTTTAGCCTTGTGGGTCCCACGGCGGGGCTTACGGCGCTGTAATATCCCTGAATAACTTAGGGGTGTTACAAATATTGACTCGGGTCATCTTGGGGTTTTGAAAATAAGATGGAAATACTTTAGAAAATACTTCAAAAGCTCTCGGGTCCTTGACCCAACATGTGGAAAACAATTTTGCAAGAAAACTATCACAACGTTATTCGGGGTTCTCGACCCAAATGATAAAACACTATCACAAGTGAATCATTACAACATCTCACGGGGTTCTCGGCCCAATCCAAATAATATCATCACGAGATCAAATCTCAACATCTCACGGGGTCCTCGACCCAATACACAGAATAATCAACACAAGATAATCAAAGGCGACCTCTCATTCGACAAATCCTGCTCAAGACCCCGATTAATTAACCCTGAGATCTCTTCAAATATCCTTGGTTAATTAACCACGATACCAACATTTAAAACAAATTGGAACGAACTCCGAAACACAATCCGCGGTCTACGTCAAGACCAACATTAAAAGTAAGTTGCAAAGATTTAAATTTGAAAATCATTTGACAACGGGGTCTTAGCTATCACTCAAATACCCGTTACCAATAAGCCTCGGGCGCCTCCCTTACACACACTGTACCGGCGTTCACTCCACTATATTGGCCGCCCATTGCACATGTCACCGCGCTGCTCACTCCCACAGAGCGCCCCTTGCTCGCGCATTAAGTAACACCGGTGTTCACCAATCATATGGAGCCGCTCATTGCGGCGTACAACAGGCGGAGTGCACGCCCGCCCTCGAGGTACCGGATATGACGTCTCTCATAACAAGTATTCACATTATTACAAATACCAAGCACACAGTCAACCGTTGCAACAATTATCAAATCAGTTCATCAATCCACATAATTTATTCGCCAGTACGCAACTACGCAAAATAAACAATAACTCGCACGTTATTCATCAAGACTTAGCACATTAGGCCTTCAACTCGATCAATTAATACTACATAAATATCCACACATATATATATATAATATAAATACAGATATTCATAACATGATTCATACACTTCAGCAACAATGATTTCACGTAATTATAATTCGTATATCAAGGTACTTGCCTTGGTAATCTCTCGCGAATACTCCGGAAATACAATTGATTGGAACAATCCGAACTCAACGAAACGGCGATCGGAGAGGCTCAACCTTTGGATTATCGTAGGAAATTCGTCCTTAATATCCTATCATTAAATAAGTAATCAATCACACGAGGAAAAGCATAAAAAGATGGTTGAACCCTAATCGTTCTCTTCGTAACGTCGTTACACACATACGTAACGTCGTTACGTGCACGCGTTAGCGCCACGTAAGCTACAAGGATTAGCGTCGCTAAGCATGCCTTGGACAGATTCTTCTCGGTTGAGCATTGCCTTTCTGAGGGTATAACGTACGTAATGCATAAAGCTTAACGTACGTTATATTCACATATATCATACTCATGTGAATCATAATGATCCTACGGTGTTGATGTCTATGAATTCCAGGTTAATCCTCCCATCATAATACTCACTCCAAATATTGATTATAGATTCTCAAAGGTAGTTCGGAAAATCTGAGGTTGTTACCATCATTAAGCCTATGATCATTATGGAAACACCATACAACATGGTTTATTAATCTCAGAATTTTACCTTACTTGATTATCATAACAAGAGTCAGACTATAACGTTCTTAACTCGGTTAACTAAAGCATGAACATTCCAACTTCCAAAAACATGGTGTTCGGATAAAAATCATCTTATGGAGCTTAATAATCCTGGTGGTATGTTCAAAACATCCTTAAGAACACGAAATCAAGGTTGAGGTAGCATTAACATACCTTAATATGAAAGAAACACAGAGACACGAGGTAGCATCCAATTCCGATTGCTTGAATGTCAATGCAAGATGTTTCGTAACTTAAATGATCGAGTCTACGTGTTCTTTATGTGTTTTAGAGGGCTGGAAACCCTCTAGAAATGAAGGAAAATGAATTGCAAGTGAAAGGGACGAAGAGAAACGAAATGGGGTGTTGTCCATATATATAATATCTTGAGATTTACGTACGTTAGCCTCAGCCATTTACGTACGTAATATACTTAGCGCACGCTACCATTCGATATTAGCGTACGCTATCGATCACTGATAGCTTACTGTCTCGTTTTGTACTAGCTTACGTACGTTACACCCTATGCATTACGTACGTAAGCTACACATATTAGCGTACGCTAGTTACAAGCCTTAGCGTACGTTAACACCCGTTGACCCCAAAACTGTCCACGTTCATCCGCGAGAATCTTTCCGAGCCCCACCACCAGCTGTCCATGTGCTAGCCAGTCTGTTCAATTATTGACCTCCTTACGTACGCTACCTCTAGCTCGTAGCATATGCTATTTCCAGATCGTAACGTACGTTACGCTTACCTGTTAGCGTGCGTTACGACGTAGTTTCATGAAAAGGATTAAAGGTTGATATTATCATGCATGAGGATACGAATACGGAAACGATCGTACTTCGATTATTGATAGCACCAATTCAGGTAATACAGGGTTCAAATACAGATGAGATTACTCAACAATTTATCCGGATATTACACTTAGAGGCCTCGAGTGGGATTCGTGGCTTCGTCCCGGTCCTAGGTGACGTGTGGTGCTTGGTTTGTTTTATGAATGTGGCCAGCTCGGGAGGGTCCTTAGAGGCCTCGAGTGGGATTCGTGGCTTCGTCCCGGTCCTAGGCAAATTAATTGTGACTGTTTGTTTCCGGAAAAGACATGTCTAGTTTTGGTTTTTGAAATGATATTGGTGCATGTACTATGAAATGTGTAAGCGATTGGTTTGCCTTGAATACTTGTACTAGCGTAATTGCTAACCCCTTTGGGGACCCGTTGTCGGGGAAATTCTTGTTATGGATTTCAGGTTATTTTCAGCCAGACGAGCGGCTATTTGGGATGGTATGAGGATGTCGGCCAAGGTTTTTGACATGTGCAATCGAGTCTTGTTAATTTCTACCGTCTCTTTTGATGTGGATGTTTTCCAAATTGTAAACTTATAGATTGTACTCGCGAGTACTTAGGTTTTTCCTTTCGGGTTGTGATTTGTCTTCGTTGGAGTTACTGTATTTGTCGGTTCATGTTTATTATGCCGGTTGTACCGGGCGTGTTGTTTTATGTTCTTGTGGTTAACAGTTGTTTCCTTTCTAACCGAGACGGTTAGTCGAGTGGTATTTTTCTTGTGTTAGCCTGGTGGGTCCCATGTAGGGGTCCACGGCGCTGTAATACACCTCGAATATCTTGGGGGTGTTACAGAAAATGGTATCGGAGCTCTAGGTTTATGGATACCTAGGCTTGTCGGTTAATTTGGGTCTATTTGCGTTTTGTTTTGCACATTGTCACACCGCTGCCAACATCTTAGTACATCCAGCGCTTGTAAGTTTTCCTTACTCGATCCTCTTGTTTTCTCGTATTGTTGAACTGTGATTGCCTCTCTCGTACTTATCGTCGAGTTGTTTTCCGATCCATCCGGTTCGTGTACTTTTGATTCTAGTATTGCGCAGTCCTTTATCTCTCTGGAGTATGTGCGCCATTCTGGGCCTGACCGTTTGTCGTTTTGCGATCCTTCCATCGCTAAACTTCCTAGCGTTGGTGGGATCGTTGGTGATCAAAGGATTTGAGAATTGCTCCGTGGTATATTGTGAGAGGGCTTGACTCTCTAGTCTTTTGTTGTATGATGGAATCTGTGTTTGATAATTGCGATATACTAAATGTATGTTGAGCCGAACGTACTGATGGTTTGGACACCGAGGGGTGCAGTATGATGTGAATGTTTTGAACATTGACATGTTCCGGGAAAGGTGTCGATGGCAGAGTTTGTTGAGAAACTCACCTAGATGGTTTCGACATGTGTTCGAATCGATGTTCATTAGTTATGCTGTTAAACTTGAAGAGATAAGTTTGACATATGCTTAGAATTAGTGTTTCCGAATTACGCTTGTTGAACGGGTGATTTTTGAATGCCGTATATGCGTGTGTTCGGGAATTGATGGTACTTGGCTAAATACTAATATTTACAACCAATGTGTTTCTATTAATAATAATACATGTGGCGTGCATGCTTGAAAATTTCTTAGGCTTGATCGTATTGTGGGTTTTTGAAAAGTGACATGAATTTGGGCGAGCCAGCCTTGTATTTTCAAATAAAACCTTGTGTCGTATTTAAAGGTCGTGTATAAAAGTGTTTAGGACATTTTATAAAATGCTACCACTGTTAAGCCCTTGTCGTGTTTGAAAGGGTCCTGAGAATGATTTTTAACTTATCGGTTTTATTTTCGAATAACTAGAGTATACGATTTTAAAAATCAGATTAGCTTGGGGAAACCTAGGCTGTCGAGTCAAGTTGTGTTTGTTGAGTTTTGTCTCGTCGGATTTTGTTTGACTTAGTCGCATCGCGACGCGTCATTTGAGATCATTGGTCGTGATTAGTATCGAGGGGCGGTCGTCACTTACGTGTGACCTATGGATGTAAAACTCTCTTTCTTGTGTTGTGCCTCGTGTGACACGAGTTATTTGTATGATTAGTCGATTGAATGATGGAATCCTTCTGTGGATTTTGATTTCACGATATGTGTTTATTAGACTCTCGTATTTGGTTTATACGAGGAGTGTAAATCCTTCTTGATGTATTTTTCGTACCGTATTTTATCCGCTGCGTGAGTTCTTTCAAACGGCTTTCGGTATTTTGCAAACTGAGTTTTATTTCGTAAAACCGATTCCTTGAATCAAGTTTTGGCATTTTGGCCTTGAACATTTTATGACGGTTGGACAAATGAGTTTGTGAGTTTTGGAAAATATCACCGTCATTGGTCTTTTTAGCATTTTCGAAATGACGTGGGAAATCATGCTTAGCCTGGTAAATCCTTGTGAGAAGGGTTTACGGCATGTAATTTTTCTGATATGTTCTGTTGTTGTCTCTGTGAATTGTTAGCGCACGCTATGCTATGCTTTGACTAACGCGCGAAGTACATTGGTAGCACGCTAAGGGGAGAATAGCGCACGCTACTGGTAGTTCGAGCGATCCCAGAGCTCTTGGGTGGAGTGCAAGTTCTCGTTAGCGCACGCTAACACTTGGGGTTAGCGCACGCTAATAGTGTATTTTTGGTCGGGAGTTTTGTTTGGTGCCGTGATAGCGCACGCTAACCTTAATGATTAGCGCACGCTAATTGTGTCGATATAAATCCGGACACCGATCTAAGTTGCATTTTCTTCATTTTTTCTTTGTCCTCCATGAGATTGAGACGTAGCGACTAGGTTTCGCATTGGGGCTGATTTTTCTTCCATCCAAAGGTGTTTTGGAGTATCCTAGATGATTTTTAACATCATCTAATCCATTGTTCTTCGCCGAATCTAGGTATTTTTCTTGAATCCCTAGAGTTGACTTTTTGGAGTTTTGTTCTTGATGTCGTTTTCCATCCGGTTTTGATAAACCGATCGTTGTTTTAACGATGTTGTTAAACATATCCTAGGGATTGTATATCACTGTCTTGATTGTGAACGATTTAATGAGTGTGCTATGATGTGTTTAAGTGAATGTTGATACGTGCGAATTTTGGGCATTTTGGCCTATTGTACTTCTGAAAAACCTTGAGTATCTTAGAAAATAAACCTTGAGATGTACTTTTAAAATGAATAATTTTCTCACAGTGTTCTCAAGAAGCCTACTAGCACCACGCTATGTTTCAAAATTATTCTACTTTGAGGATCAAAATATTTTGAGATATTTCTAATGATTTAGAAACGCATTCGCTTAGACCCGAAGGTCAAATATAGCTGAAAAGTTTTAATTTAACGAAAGGTGTCTTCATTTTTTTTTTAATCAAACGCAAGATGATTTTTTTTTTAAAGTCTCGATGACGATGTTTGTACTACTTTTTGATATATGATACTCAAGATCAACTGGTGCTTGCAAGTTATTTTCAAAAGATGGTTTTCGTTTTCAAAACCTATCATTCCTATTTGTGGTCCGAGAATATATGTGTAATGTTCGTACTCTCGTTAGGGTGTTAACCCCCGAGTTGTTGTTGAATTGGCGGTGTGGGCGTTGAGTAGTTCGCCACACAGTTGTCGTGGTAGCCTCTGTGAGGGGTGTGATATTGGTATTGGATGTTGTCAGCTCGTAGCGGTTTATGCGTTATCGCATATATGCGAGCTGTTAGAGCTCGGGTTGGTATGATTGTGTGCATCGGTGATTATTCCGCATTGTGTCGATTGCTTGTTATATTGTTACCTTGGTTCCGTTGTTGCGAGTTTCGGGGGCGAGGTCAAAGGTAATACCCGTACTATTTTGACTTCTATATCTTCTCTTTCTCCAGTCTATCGATTCGCTCGTGTTCATTGATACCTTCCGAACATTACGCACCTTGGTTTCATCGTTCGAGCAGTAATGTCAGTTTGAGTCGATCTGGTTATCGCTGTGACTTTTCCGAATTCGGTTCGACTATTGTGAACCTTGTTCGGAAGTAACATCTTTTGGTTCTAATAGTTCTTTTATTCAAAGTGGATCGGATTTTGAACTTCTGTATTTTTGGCTCTATCAACTCATTTATGCTCGTTAACATTTCTGAACTTTCCCTATCCCTTGCTTTTGTCGATCGAACGAGGGTAGTATTGTTTCGGAATAACTCGTTTGCCGTTGTGGCTTTTCAATCGCTATTCCCTTTCCTGTGGATCTTATGGGAATGCACGTCTTGCTGTTCTCACCAAGTTATCCTGGGAGTTGTTGTTTGAATTTTATTATCCTACGTGTTTCGGACATGATTGTTCGAATTTTTGTTGTCTCAATCGTTTGTTTGTTCAGTTTTTGTTCTCGTTCCGTGATTGTTGAGCATTCAAGACTCCTTCCTAATTTCCTCATGTTCGGGAAATTAGTCTCGTTTTCGATCTTCCAACCCTTGGGCGGTGGAATTCCGTATTTGTTCAGCGTTGACTCGCGTTTTGGTTGATGAATCGTTGGGTTGGTCAATCGTACTGATTTTCGTTCGTTGAGTTTAGAGATTGTTCGGATAATCGACTCGATTGTATTGTCTATTTGATGACGCTTGTCACTCGTTGATTTTATTATGTCTCTACCGGTGATGTTGTGTTAGCCGCCCTAGAGTGTATTTTCACGCCGTATGTCTCTTTGCGTTTCTTGCAGCGTTTCGCCGTCGGGCGCGAGTTTTCGGTTTTTGTGTATCTCGTTGAGTTTTCCTGACGGGATATTGCTTCTCCCTACTTGTTTTAAGTTTCGGGACGAAACTTCTTTTAAGGAGGGTAGAATGTAATATCCGCAATTTTCGATTTTCGGTAAATTTCTTTTTTCGGCCGGAGTCCGTTTTGACGACTCGATCATGACCGTTTCGTCATTCTGAGAATGATTAATTCTACACTTTTTGTCATCCGAGTTCGTTTCGGCGTTGTTTTGTTGAGTTCCGTGCTTTTTAACGACTTTTCCGCACTTGAGTTCGATTCTTGCGAATCTCGTCCGAAACTGCTGTTTCGAGTTTCCCACAAGTCCATTTAACTTTGTTAGACGTGTTGTGGATTTCGGTTTGGTTATTCGATCACGTATCGTGATTTTCGGACGCTTTGGGCCATTCTCGTAATTTCCCAAAGTTTGGGGTAATTACTTTCCGTTGTCGAATTTCGAGCCTTCGGGTGGTCGGAATCATGTGTTCTCTTAGTGCTCGGATTCGTCTTTGCGAGTACTTCATAACCGTATCTTCGATTCATATTCAAGTTCGGGTTTCGGGGTCGTTCGGGCCGTCGGAATTGGTCTCGACCGAGTCATGGTCGGGCATGCTCGGGCCAGGCCAGCCCTGGCCGAGTAACGTACGTTAGTGCTCGGCCGTTACGTACGTAAGGGCCAGTTACATACGTAAGGCCCCGGCCGGTAACGTACGTAGCGGGCCGGCAGTTTTGGGGCAGTGACTCGGTTACGTACGTAAGCCTTGGCCGGTTACATACGTAACCCGGCCGGCAGTCAGCCTATATAAGGCCCTGCAGACGTTTTTCTCGCCATTCTTCACCTTCTTCTTCTCCTCTTCCGCAGCTGTGCGTGTTCTAAGCTTGAAGCCATGTGTTGTTACCCAAAATATTATCCGGAGATAGTATTGCTGGAATGATCGAGTAACAAACAAATGCGAGAACACTTCCGTGGGAGAATAGATAACACAAGATTTGCAGGGGTTGTTAATCCCGGGCTTGAATGCTCTCGCGAGATGTTATTAATAAATATACTGTCGAGTACAAATATTAATGTTAGAATCTAATACAAGGAGTGTAAAAGCTTCTAGTTAACTAGGCTTTAGAGCGCGTAGATTGCCGGAAGAACCAGATAGATGAATCTGTGAGTTCTTGCTTAGGATATATGATGAATGTGTATGAATATCACTATGAATGTGTAAGTGTTTGCCAAAAGAGCCTTTGATTCTCTCTTTGGTGTGTATTTTGCACTTAATTCGTAGTAGAATTCGCCTCTCCTTGGCCGCAACAGTGAGTCCTCTATTTATAGGGGACAAGGTAGTTGGGATCCCTCAGGCGATCGCGGGCGATCGCCGTTTTCTATATTAAAATAAACGGCCGATCGTCCCGTCACGTGGGCCTGTTCCCTTGAGGTCCGAGGTTGCAGTTGGAGGCCAGCTGGGTGAACCAATGGGAAGCCAGCACGCGTTGCGAATCGCTGTCTGAGGAGGGCCCACTTCGTACCTTTCGGCGGCCTTGTCGGTAGGTGTGGTAGGTGACAGGTTGGGGTCAATGATCCTATTTGTCGGTATCCTTTGAAGATCCGCGGGTGGGCCATCGTCCAAGATTCGGTCTTCGACGACTTTGACGGATGCTGGATCCCCACGTGGCATGAGACGATCGCCTCTGGTCCGTTCTTCAAAGACGATCGCCAGTTACCAAAAGACGATCGCTGGTTACCAAAAGGCGATCGCTGGTTACCAAAAGACGATCGCTGGTTACCAAAAGACGATCGCTGCATTATGCCGAACTCTGGGCGTTCGTCCGGAGTTTGTCTTCTATGGTTCACTTTTCTCGGAGGTCGCTGATCGCTATTATGGCGAATAAATCGTCGCACAACAATTGCCCCCCAGCTCGCCTCGATGTTGAAAACACGGGGTGAGGTGGCACTGTTGGCGATCGCCGATGTTTTAAACGACCAGCCGACCTGAATTCAAATATGGACGACCTTCTTTCGCGTCGGGAGCAGCGGGAAAAGAAGGCGGGCCTTCCAAAAGTGGCTGGGACACGCGTCGTGCCGCTGTTGGGGGAATCCGACGGTTTGTCAGACCTGTCGGCTGGCATGCCCTCGAAAAGACGCGTACGCGGGATTCGAGGGCCGCATTTAATGCGTCCCCACGTGACGGTTGCGATTCAGCCCCCGAGGTTTCTCCTATTTGCACTTAGGCCCTCGTCCCCCTCTATAAAAAAGGGGAGGGTTTCTTCTCCTTCACTTTTTACGCGCCCTTAATATCCATAGCCGAATTTCTGCAGAAATTTCCGGAGCTTTTGTGCCGACCTCCTTCTCTTGTCTAGGTAAGAAAAAATTAACCTTCTCCCTCTCTTTACTTTCTATTATGTCGGGAGGATCGAAAACCTTCGAGACCGGAAGCTCTTCCGCTGCCGCCGTGTCGCCTGAACGGGAGGAGGCTCCCGTTAGAGTGGATATGGAGACGGACGCTGAAGCTATTCGAGCGGGGATTGCACCCGAAGAACTCGAAAAACTTTTCAACGAGGCCGAGGTGGCGAGGACGGCGGCGACGG
Organism: Orobanche coerulescens; assembly: GCA_033398695.1. NCBI lineage: Eukaryota > Viridiplantae > Streptophyta > Magnoliopsida > Lamiales > Orobanchaceae > Orobanche > Orobanche coerulescens. The sequence goes on along the minus strand of CM065815.1, from coordinate 109,285,457 downwards.
TGGAGCAGGGGGGCTCGCCGGTGGATGAGGACGATTTGGTGCGGGAGGCCTGGGAAAGAGAAAGCAGATTCGGCCCCTACTATGTGGCTTTTGCTCAGATGATGGAAACGATCGCTGGACCCTGTCCGGAATTCGATTTCGAGGCCTACACCGCCGCTCACCCTTACGAACATGTGAATCGGACGGTCTTTCAGGCTGCCGTCCCGTCTCCGTGGACTCTCGGAGAGATCCGGAGTACGGCGACCAAGAAAGACCTAAGCCGCTGGAGGGCCAAATATCACATCCCTTCTGACGTTTCCCTTCACATGCCTTTGGAGAATGAGCGCGCCGACCAACCGCCCCAGGATATGGTCGCCGTCAACGAGATGATTATGGAGGCGGGTCTGCGATTCCCGTTGCCATTCGCCGTCTCCTATTTGCTGATCGCCTGGAATTTGGCGCCTCTTCAACTGACGCCAAACGCTTGGCTGCAGATCATCTGCACGTTGACCTTGTTTGGCGGTCACCGGTTATTCCGTCACCTTACTGCGCTGGAGATGAATTATTTGTTTAAACTGGTTGCGCAGAAAGGGTCGATCGGCGGTCATCATATCCAGGGCCGACTCGGGAGAGTGGTCCTCGGCGTGCCGAATAAGACCAAGGGCGACCTGGCTAAATGGTGTTGGGTCGGCGGGGCATGGCGATCGGCGTCGAGTGACATGCCGAATGAGGAGTTGGAGATTCCCACCATTTTCCGGGAGAGGAATCCGAGTAAGGATTTAAACTCTCCCCTTGATTGAGCTTATCTTGGGTGATCTAATTTTGTTTTCTTTTTGCAGGACCTCTCGTTCCAGCGATCGGCGATCTTCCATTCGATTTCTTGATCGTTTGGGAGCGGATCCGTGCTTTGCCGAACTCCTTTATTGACGTTCGATCGCTTGGTACCGAAGCTCATCGGTTGGGGGCTCGTTTGTTTTGCTACCCCCGTCACTTGAAAGTTCAAGGTATGAGTTTAATTGGTGCTTCCTTTCTTTGACGATCGTCTCCAAGAGGTCGTTTTGTTTTGTCAAACTTGTTTGTATCTTTTCTTTGACAGGGGCTTATTTTCCCCGAATTGCCGAACCTCCGCCAGAGATATCTATGTCGGACACAGGAGTTCTTGGTCGCCTTAGGTTGGGCAAGCGGTGGTCGCGTTCTGCGGCGACGTCTCACCCTGCCCCGGTGACGAGACCCGCCGAGGCGCCGGTCGCCAAGCCGGTGGTCGAGGGAGAGGAATACTCAAACGCCGCAAGAGGCGGAGGTCGGAGTCCCCGACGATCTCGAGGCGGATGTATCGATTCTTGAGCCTCCGGTCGCTGCGGCTCCCATCTCCGCCATCCCTATGATGGAGCGATCATCCCCAAGCCCACGGTCTCCGGCCCCGGTCATCCGGCTCGGCGAAGAAGATGGCGATCGCCGATGCGGAAACATCCCGGGGCAAGCCTTTTTTCGGACGCGATCCCGAGCTGGTAAATAGGTAAGAGTGGGTCAAAAATTTTCTGAGTTAGGCATTCTGAGGATGGTATGGGCTAACTCCTTGGTTTCCTTGGTTTGCGCTGCAGGGTTCGTCTCGCCGACCCGGACGTCGCCCCCATGGTGCTGGACTTTCTGTCGAGCAAGGCTCCGCAAGGTTCCCTCGAAGTCCCTGCTTACGTTCGCCAGGCAATCACTTCTCTGCCCAAGGCTTGGACGACCGACCTTGATGCGATCGCTCGTCGGCGATCTGGAGACGCCATGCAGGCGACCGTTGCCCTGGCTCTTCAGACGGCGACGATGGCCGTCCAAGCTGCTCGGGATTTTGAGGGGCGACCCTCCACTGCTCATCTCCATCGCGAACTCGAGACCGCCCGGAATAGAAATATCGAGGATGCCAACCGGATCCGATCTATGGAGAAAGAGTATGAGGAGACCGCCAAACGGGCTAAGCAGGATGTGGACCGATTGAAGCAGGAGCTGAGCCGCTCCAAGGAGGCTGCCGATCGGTCATGTAATAAGGAGAAGGAAACTCGCCAGAAGCTCGAGGCTTCGCAGGAGGAGGCGACCGGGCTGAAGGCTGCGGTGGATCGGCTCAGTGGTGAGCTGGAGGCGGCGAGGAGGGAGCTGGAGAAGGCCAGGGGCGAGAATGTTGCCAAGGCGTCCGAACTGGCGGAGGTCGAGAAGACGGCGGCGGATCTGAAGGGGCAGCTGAAGGCGATCGAGGTCGATCCCTACCTTAACGTCGGGCACGTCGGCGAGTTCGCTTACTACTTGGCCTATGCTGACGCTGTTCGAGCTGCTAAAAAGGCAGGGGTCGAGATCGGTCCCCTGATGGAAAACTTCAGATCCTATGTCCTCAAGCATCCTCTGCATCCAGAATTCTCTCTGCCGATCCTTGACTTTGTCGACCTCGGGATCGACTTGAGTTGGTATACCGGCAAACTCATTCATCCCGAGGCCGATGGGGGTGCCCAAGCCGATCCGCAACCCGAGGGCGAAGACCAGCAGGCGGGGCCTTGAGAGGCATTTTTGTTTTTTTTTTTCTCCGTAACTTGTACTTTTTGTTGTAATGCCTTCGGGCCTTAAAATGTATGAGGCTTGTGTTATGAATAAAATACTCCTTTTTTCATTCTGTGTAATGTATTACATGCGATCGCCTTTGACTGTTTGCGCGCAATTTTTACGAGTACGTGTATGTTTGCTTTCGACTTTTTGTTCGTTTGGCCGATCGTCTGAGTGTTGAGAGTGTTGGCATGTTTTGAATTGGAATTCTTACTTGTAATTTTCGTCGGACGACCTTGATCGCCCTGCATGTTTTTGAGCGAAGCCGATCGAGTATGGTTCCTCTTTGTTCGATCGTATTTGAGAGTAGCTCGACCTATCCCTGCCCCCCTTGTTTTTGTTCACTTATTGTAAGTAAGGAAACAAAGACTAGTCTGTCTGGCGAGCTATCTTCATTTCGCCGATTCTGAAGAGTCATGTGTGGTTGGGGTGTTCGATGGACCGATCTCCCCAATCGTGTCTTCGTCTGCGAGGGATATCGTGTATCCTGCGACTTACTTTTCGTGAGGGTCCTCCGTTAGGCTACGCCTGCCTTGTGTTAAAACGAAAAGGCGGGCGATCTCGGTCTGGAGGAGTCCTTGCGCGGAGTGTTTGCCGGCTTATTCGACACCACGTCCACGGCTTGTCAGCTCTGCTTCCACCTCGGCCCGCCATGAAGATGGCGATCCTCGACGGTGTACGTTGAGACGGGGGTAACGGCACGTCGCATTGTTCGGGTTCACCATGTTAGATGATGTACCTTGAGAACGTGCGATCGCGCCTACTGATTATTTTGGAGAGTCCTTCGGCTACGTCGACCTCGTATTTAAACAAAGGGTGGACGATCTCAGCCCAAAGGAACCTTGCATGGGCGAAGCTGTCGGTTCCATCGACCTCCAGGACCATGGCTGCATTAATTTTACCTAGGATCGTCGTGATCAGCGATCGTCGGTGATATGCGATGCCTGGTGGGGCGATCGCCATAATTGATGGGATAACAAAAAATCTCATTATATTCCTTGTACATCATTGAAATCGAGTACAAATTTATTACTGATAGTATTTTTTCAGATGCACGGCGTTCCAGGGATATTGGTCCGGAGTACCGTCAGGATGTTCCAGTTCGTAGGCTCCTTTGGTTAGCCATCTGGACACTCTGAAAGGTCCCTCCCAGTTCGGACCAAAAACGCCCGTGTGGGCTTGGATCTTCTTAAGGACGAGATCGCCCACTTGAAATCTTCTTTCTCTGACCTTTGAATTGAAGAACTTCTCGGCTCTCCTTTTGTGGATTGCGTTCTTCATTTCTGAGGTCATCCGTCTTTCTTCGAGCATGTCTAGGTCGATTCGTCGGGCTACATCGTTGTCGGTCGTCATCTCCTGTTCGGTTCGATGGCTGAGGACGGCGATCTCCGAAGGAATCACCGCTTCTGTTCCGAAGGTAAGGGCGAACGGGGTTTCGCCGGTTGAATTGTGGGTCGTCGTCCGGTAGGACCACAAAACGTCTGGGAGCTCGCTCGCCCACCGTCCTTGCCTGGATTCGAGTCGTTCTTTGATCGTGTGTTTGAGGATCTTATTCACTGCCTCTACCTGCCCGTTCGTCTGAGGGTGATAGGGTGCTGAGAATAACCTTTTGATTCCCCACTTTTCACAGAATTGCATGACTTCTAAGCCGTCGAACTATTTCCCGTTGTCGGAGATGATGGCCTGGGGCAAACCGAATCGGCATATGACGTTTTTCCATATAAACTTTATCACCTGCTCTTGGCCGATCTTGTTGAGCGGTTCGGCCTAAGCCCATTTGGTGAAATAGTCGACCCCAACGATGGCGAATTTACAGCCTCCTGGAGCCGTCGGCAAGGGACCTATTAGGTCGATGCCCCATTGCGCAAATGGCCAAGGGCTATACATGGAGGTGAGCTGTTCGGGTGATAGTTTAATGTTGGGGCCCATTATTTGACACCTATGACACGATCTGGCATAGGCGATCGCATCTTTCCGAAGTGATGGCCAGAAAAACCCTTGTCTGGTTGTCTTATGGATGAGGGCTTGCCCGCCCGCGTGGTTTCCACAAATCCCATCATGGATCTCAGCTAAAACGAGCTGACCTTACTCCGGTGTAATACACTTGAGGAGGGGAAGGCTGAAGGCTCGCTTGTAAAGCCGATTGTCCAATAGGGTATACACAGTCGCACGGCCGAGTTGGCGAGCTTTAACACGGTCGTCAGGGACCGTTCCGTCCTTTAAGTATTTGATGAACGGAGTCATCCAATTCTCTTCGGCGATGGTGACCGTGGTAACCAAATTCCTGTCGATCGCCGGCCTTGTTGACTTTGTGATTTGGATGTTGGAGAAGTCAGCTGCCCCATCCGATGATGCTAGCTTGGAAAGAGCATCGGCCTGGGAGTTGTGCTCTCTCGGGACTTGTTCGATTAGTACTTCTTCAAATTTTGTGCACATTTCGGCGACCAGCTCTTGGTATTTGACCATCTGTTCGCCGCGTGCCTCATATTCTCCCTTGACTTGGTTTATGACCAAAAGGGAGTCCATGAAGATATGGAGGCGTCGAACATCCAGGGCGAGGGCTAGATCAAGCCCGCCTACCAGAGCTTCGTATTCAGCTTCATTGTTGGTCGCACGAAAACCGAAACGCACAGCATTTGTGAAACTCTGACCGTCGGGGCTAATGAGGACAATCCCTGCCCCTGCTCTCGCATTGGTCGCTGAGCCATCTACGTATAATTTCCAGGCAGGTCGGCCGACCTGAGTCGGACTGTGAGGGAACGTTAATTCCACCACGAAGTCCGCCAGAGCTTGGCCTTTGATCGCCGTGCGAGGAGCGTAAGTGATACCGTATTGGGCGATCTCCAGCGACCACTTGAGGAGTCGTTCGTTGGTGTCCTGGTCTGTGCTGGACTTGTCTTAGAGGTAGAGTGGTTAGGACCTCCACTTGGTGATCGAAGAAGTAAGCTCTCAGCTTTCGTACACTCATGACAAGGGCGTAGGCGATCTTCTCCAATGGTGTGTAACGTGTCTCAGCGTCGTGGAGCGCCTGGCTAACATAGTAGATCGGCAAGTGGGTTTGCCCCTCTGCTCGCACTGTAACGGAACTCGGCGCGACCTCCGAGGCCGCCAAGTAAAGGAATAATTTTTCACCGGGGATCGGCTTTGCCAGGATCTGGGGGTTAGATAGATATTCCTTTATCTTGGTGAATGCTATCTGGCTTTCTTTCGTCCATGCGAACTTCTTGTTCTTGATGGTCGCGAAGAAAGGCTTGCTTTTATCGCCGAGCCGTGATATGAAACGGTTGAGGGCGGCTAGACAACCTGTGAGGCGTTGCACCTGCTTGATGTTTCGCGGTTCCTGCATGTCAAGGATCGCCTGTATCTTGGTGGGGTTCGCCTCGATCCCCCTTTGGCTCACTATGTGCCCCAGGAACTTCCCGGAGCCCACCCCGAAGTTGCATTTCTTGGGGTTCAGCTTCATGTTAAACTTCTCAAGGATGGCGAACGTCTCGGCGAGATCGTTGAGATGATCTTCCTTCTTGAGGCTTTTGACTACGATATCGTCAATGTAGACCTCCATCGTCTTGCCGATCTGATCGGCGAACATCCTGTTGACTAATTGCTGGTAGGTCGCCCCTGCGTTTTTCAAGCCGAACGGCATTCTGACCCAAAAGTATATGTCTTTTTCTGTGTGGAAAGATGTGTGTTTTATGTCTTCCTCCGCCATTGGGATCTGATGATATCCGGCGAAGGGGTCCATAAACGACATCATTTCACAACCTGCCGTGCTATCGACCAGGTGATCGATATGAGGCATCGGGAAGTGATCCTTTGGACATGCCGCGTTGAGGTCGGTGAAGTCAATGCATAATCTCCAGGAGCCAGTTGGCTTTTTGACGAGCACCGCGTTGGCGACCCACTGTGGTTCGTCTGTGGCTACTCCGATCAATTTGTTGTTGAGTAACTTCTGGACTTCTATGTCGAGCGCCGCGTATTTCTCGGGACCGAACTTCCTACGCTTCTGGTGAACAGGCTTGATCGCCCGGTCGATCTTCAGATAATGGCAAGCGTGTTCGGGACTTATGCCAACCATATCTTGATGCGACCAGGCAAAGACTCCGATGTTCCTACGTAGCAAGTTGATCAGATCCCCCTTTAACTCGTGGTCGATGCTCGCGCCGATCTGTACTTCCCGTTCTGGATGATCCGGATCCATCGTAATACTTTCCAACTCTTCGACAGGAACGGTCGCCTCTCGTTTGGTACGATCTCCGGACTCGGTCCTAGGATCGATGTCGAGGCTTGGCTCGAAACCGATCCTTGGCTCGATGTCGTCCGTCAATTGATGAGAGACGGCATCCCCTGAGTCGGGTTGGTACGAAGTGTTAGGCTCGTCGATCTCCATGGGTTGATCGTCGGTCGCATCAATGTTACATATAGTATGGGAAGTATTGAAAGAAGTAACAACATAGGAGTAACTCAAACATCTCTTTGCCATTAGCTGATCTCCTTTTACAGTACCGACCGTCCCATCGGCAGTGGGGAATTTGATACAGTAAAAGAAAGATGAGGCGACCGCCTCAAAGGTTTCTAAAAAGGGGCGACCTAGGAACCCATTATAGATGCTGGGCCTATCTATGATTACAAAGCTTAGGTTCCTAGTTATCCTAACCTTGGGATCATAAAAGCATACTAGCTCAACGGAGAGCTTGATCCTCCCGTAGGCTTGGACTGTGTTGTCGCCGAACCCTTGAAGCACGGTGTCGAAAGGCTTGATGAATTTGATTAGGTTGCCGAGTTGGTCTAGGGAGGATTTGAATATGATGTTGCAAAAACTCCCATTGTCGACCAACACGCGATCGACCGTCTTCCCAAGGATGCAAGCGGAGATCACTAGTGCATCCTCTTTGGGACAATGCACTCCTTCCCTGTCCTTGTTGGAAAAGGTGATGAGCGCATCTCTAGAGATGGTCGGTTCCGGAGGAACAACGACGTGGACCCCGGCGAATGCCCTCAGCTCGGCCTTTCGTTTCCTGTTCGACATGGTGGAAACCGGGGAAAGACCCCCGAGGTTTCCACCTCCCGCTTGAAGCATGTTGACCCTGCCGCCAGGGTTGATCGGTGGGACCGAATCATCAGAGTATTCCGGCTCATGCTCGATTCTGGCGACCGGATTGGGAGGAGTTCTCTCGCGTTGCCGGCATTCGCGCCCTCCGGTCCTTTCCGTCCTTGGTTCCGGCTTGGTGACCAAGTTGTCCAGTTTGCCTTCCTCAAACAGTCGCCAGAGCTGTCTGAGGAGGTCGCGGCATTGGCTAGTGTTGTGGCCGGGACTCTTATGATAGGCACATAATTTGCTACGGTCTAGGTGACCGTGGTCCCTTATTGGCTTTGGCTTGGAAAGCCACTCGCGACCCTTGATCGCGTTGAAGATGTGGGCCGGAGATAAGTTGAGGTTGTGAAGAAGGTGGACCTCTACATCCTCGAAGGCTTTGAACTCGCCAGGCGGCTTGGCGATCGCCTTTCTGGGCTTGGCGACCGCCTTCTTCTGGACATGGGAGGGTGCTTTTCCTTCTTCGGATGGTCCCTCTTCTAAGCGGAGTGAGAGCATCCTCTGTCTGGCCAGGAAACCGGCGGCTTTGTTGCGGAAGATCGAGTAGGTCGGGGGGATATCTTTTGTGAGGTGCCTGAACATGGGCGAGCGTCCGTGGAATCCGCTCATAACTGAGTTGAGAGCGATCTCGTCGCTGACGGGCTCACCGGTGAGGACTATCTCGTCTACCCGGTCGATGTAATCCTCATCCGATTCATCCTTCCCCTGCCTGATTTTCATCATGCGGTGAGGACCTTCCGGGCGAGCGACTTTGGCGGCGAAGTATGACGTGAAGTCGTTCGCTAGCTTCTCAAAGCAATTGATTGAGCGAGATGGTAGTGAGGTGTACCATCTGTGGGCGAGATCGCCCAGAGTTAACGGGAACATACGACATTTCGTAGCATCTGAAGCTCCGCACCCGGTCATGTAGATCCGGAATTTGCTTAAGTGGGTTTCCGGATCCGATTTCCCCTCGTATAAAGGTGTTTGTGGGGGATTGATCGTTGGTTGGACTGGGGCGAGCTCGATCTGAGTCGTGAGTGGTTCGCTTGATCCAATGATCGATCTCCTGGCGCTTGCCCCATTTTCCATGAGCGCCCTCATCTCATCGAGCTGGCGTTGTATGGCGGCTATCGCCGTCGCCTGACTGCTCGCCGATTGACTCTCAGAGCGCGAACCAAGGCGATCGTGTACTGATCCCCTGGCCCCGTGGTGAACAACGATCTCCCTGCCAGAGGGTTCCCTTCTTGGGCGAGCAGGGGCTCGTTGACCGGTCTGTCTCTTGGGAGTCGGATATGCTGAACTCCTGGTAAAGGATTCAGATACCGATGTCTCCTGGCTGGGGCCTGAGTGCCCAGGTCGCCATGAGGGATCGCTCCCTAGGCGGCTGAAGACGGAATCGTCCCGCCTCACGAGAGCCTTCCCCTGGGGCTCGGGGCTCTCTGTCGATTTCTCAACATAGATCCCCTTGAGCTTCCGTTTGCTTGCCCGGCGGTTAGCTGATGGGGTGATGGTGGGCGTATCGTGGGCCCTCTGCCGTTCCCTGAGGATGGCTATAGCCTCCTCAATCTGTTCCGATGTCTGGAACTGATCGAGTGAGAGGCTAGAACCGTCCATCGGGGGCGGGAGTGAGAGCCTAGCGTCGCCACGGTCGCCTTCCGCCGTGGGCTGGGATTCGGTCCTCGCCGGAATAAGATTTCCGGCAGATCTCAGGGTGGCCCTCTTAGAGGTTGTTGCTGATGTCATTTTCTGAAGGTTTTTCTATTGAAGAACAGTGAGTGTTTCTTCAAGTATATGTCCGGAGAACAGTGAGTGTTCTTCGAGACGGTAGGAATAAAAATGAAGGTTTAGATTTTCAGCCCTCCTTCTAGCGCCAATTGTTGTTACCCAAAATATTATCCGGAGATAGTATTGCTGGAATGATCGAGTAACAAACAAATGCGAGAACACTTCCGTGGGAGAATAGATAACACAAGATTTGCCGGGGTTGTTAATCCCGGGCTTGAATGCTCTCGCGAGATGTTATTAATAAATATACTGTCGAGTACAAATATTAATGTTAGAATCTAATACAAGGAGTGTAAAAGCTTCTAGTTATCTAGGCTTTAGAGCGCGTAGATTGCCGGGAGAACCAGATAGATGAATCTGTGAGTTCTTGCTTAGGATATATGATGAATGTGTATGAATATCACTATGAATGTGTAAGTGTTTGCCAAAAGAGCCTTTGATTCTCTCTTTGGTGTGTATTTTGCACTTAATTCGTAGTAGAATTCGCCTCTCCTTGGCCGCAACAGTGAGTCCTATATTTATAGGGGACAAGGTAGTTGGGATCCCTCAGGCGATCGCGGGCGATCGCCGTTTTCTATATTAAAATAAACGGCCGATCGTCCCGTCACGTGGGCCTGTTCCCTTGAGGTCCGAGGTTGCAGTTGGAGGCCAGCTGGGTGAACCAATGGGAAGCCAGCACGCGTCGCGAATCGCTGTCTGAGGAGGGCCCACTTCGTACCTTTCGGCGGCCTTGTCGGTAGGTGTGGTAGGTGACAGGTTGGGGTCAATGATCCTATTTGTCGGTATCCTTTGAAGATCCGCGGGTGGGCCATCGTCCAAGATTCGGTCTTCGACGACTTTGACGGATGCTGGATCCCCACGTGGCATGAGACGATCGCCTCTGGTCCGTTCTTCAAAGACGATTGCCAGTTACCAAAAGACGATCGCTGGTTACCAAAAGGCGATCGCTGGTTACCAAAAGACGATCGCTGGTTACCAAAAGACGATCGCTGCATTATGCCGAAGTCTGGGCGTTCGTCCGGAGTTTGTCTTCTATGGTTGACTTTTCTCGGAGGTCGCCGATCGCCTATTATGGTGAATAAATCGTCGCACAACACCATGTTGTTTAACAACATATCCATGGAGTTCTTGAGGTTATATCATCAATCATTCGTCTGATATCATCCCTTGATCCAGCGAATCAAGGTTAGATCTTTAGAACCCTACTTTTGGTAAAATTGGGGGTTTTCACGTTTTTTTCCGATTCGTTCCGTTTTGTCGATTAATTCATGATGAATATGATTAATCTTGTTGGTATTCTTAGTTTCCCTACGGATTCATGGTATATTTCGTGATTTTTACGGAATCGAGAGGGTTTGGTTGTGGTCCGCCCTCGTTGTTGTTTATATACGAATATACATGAATCGTAGGCGGGTTTTCAGGCGTATTCTAATTCCGTATTCATTTAGAAATGGTTGTGATTGTATTCTTCGAATCGTTAGGTTCGGTTTCGTTGGTTCCTAGCGTTCGTCGGTGACTTTCCTTTCCGTTCGTTGCGTCGTCAATAATTCAAGGCAAGTATTCTTGGAAACCCTTATGCTTAACGTGAAATGGTAATGTATATTGTGTGTGCTTTACTCACCTCGGGAGGGTCCGACGGGGCCTCGAGGGAATCTATGGCTTCGTCCTGGATTCATGAGTTTGATTCGCTAGCTTGACTCGGGAGGGTCCTTAGAGGCCTCGAGTGGGATTCGTGGCTTCGTCCGGTCTAGGTGACGTGTGGTGCTTGGTTTGTTTTATGAATGTGGCAGCTCGGGAGGGTCCTTAGAGGCCTCGAGTGGGATTCGTGGCTTCGTCCCGGTCCTTGGCAAATTAATTGTATTTGTTTGTTTCGGAAAAGACATGTCTAGTTTTGGTTTTGAAATGATATTGGTGCATGTACTATGAAATGTGTAGCGATTGGTTTGCCTTGAATACTTGTACTAGCGTAATTGCTAACCCCTTTGGGGACCCGTTGTCGGGAAATTCTTGTTATGGATTTCGGGTTATTTTCAAAGACGAGCGGGCGCTGGGATGGTATGAGGATGTCGGCCAAGGTTTTTGACATGTGCAATCGAGTCTTGTTCATTTCTACCGTCTCTTTTGATGTGGATGTTTTCCAAATTGTAAACTTATAGATTGTACTCGCGAGTACTTAGGTTTTTCCTTTCGGGTTGTGATTTGTCTTCGTTGGAGTTACTGTATTTGTCGGTTGATGTTTATTATGCCGGTTGTACCGGGCGTGTTGTTTTATGTTCTTGTGGTTAACAGTTGTTTCCTTGCTAACCTAGACGGTTAGTCGAGTGGTGTTTTTCTTGTGTTAGCCTGGTGGGTCCCATGTAGGGGTCTACGGCGCTGTAATACACCTCGAATATCTTGGGGGTGTTACAATCATAATCCCATTAGGTCTCATAAAAATCACCACATGATTATCCAACATGTTCTCTCACAAGTAATCGTCCTTAAAAACGAACTACTATCAAAGGGATACGAATATTACCTAAATTAGATGAACCAAGAAGAAGAACACTTGAAATCCATTCCAAGAATCATGAGTAACTTGAAGAACAAGGCTTGAATCCATGCTCACTATCTTAATCTTGTTAAAAATCACCACCTCACCGTGTTTGGGAACCTCAAGAACCTCCCAAAGCTCTCTCTATCGACTGAAGGAGAAAGAATGGACTAAATGCATCTCAAAACCCGTCTGTCCCCTTATATAATAAACATTACTAAGATTTCTTGTTTAGATTCTGGCTGTATTTGATTTAAAATTCCCCCATATCCTATATCAGAAGCATCTGTTTCTATAACCTTTTTCAAATTTGGATTGGCTAAAGATAAATATGGAAAACTTGATACTTTTGTTTTAATTTTTTGTACTGCTTGAGTATGACTATCAGTCCATGATGAAGGGTTCTTTTTTAATCTATCATATAAAATAGCCGTGTCACTAGCTAAGTTTTTATAAAAGGGTGAAATATAATTTAAACTTCCTACAAATCTCTATAATTGAGTTTTATCTAATATTATATCTGGAAATTTAGAAGCAAATTCTATACTTCTATTAATAGGAATAATTTTTCCTTTTTCTATATTATGGCCTAAAAATCTCACTTTTGTTTGAAAAATCATCATTTTTGGTTTTGAAATAACCAAACCATTATTTATTATAATTTTTTCAAATATTTCCAAATATCTAAAATGGGTTTCTATATTTTTTGAGAACACTAATATATCATCAATGTAAACAATAATAAAATTGCAATAAGGATTAAAAATATCATTCATAATGTTTTGAAATTCTGATGGGGCATTTTTAAGCCCAAATGGCATGACATTCCACTCATATTGTCCAAAGGGAACATTGAAAGGAGTTTTATATCTATGAGGCTCATCAACCTGAATTTGCCAATATCCTGACTTTAAATCAAATTTAGAAAATATAACTGCATCATATAATCTGTCTAATAAATCTTTTTTATTAGGAATTGGATATCTAATACATTTTAAAACTTTATTTAAGGGTTTATAATTAATAACCAATCTAGGTACCCCTCTTTCTTGTTCAGCATGTTTATTAACATAAAAAGTTGTACATGACAATTGAGATTTTGAGGGTTTAATTAACCTTTTTTGTAATAAAGATGTAATTTCTTCCTTGCATAAATTCAAATATTCTGAATTCATTTGACAAGGTCTTGCCTTAGTAGGTATTTTTGATTCATTAAAATCTTCTTCATAGGGAAGAGTAACAATATGATTTTTTCTATCCCAAAACGCATTTGGATGTTCATCACAAATATTTAATGAGAATATATTTAAAAACATCTGAATTTTCTCTTTTAATCTTGTAACACTCCCAAAACCATCCGGGATATTACAGCGCCGTGGGTCCCGCGCCGGAACCCACCAAGCTAAAAACCATTTCAAAAACGTTTAAAAACGCTAAAAGACCGATGACGGTAGTATTTTAAATACTCAAATATTTTCAAAAACATAGTTCTCAAATACCGTCATAAAATACCATTTGAAAATACAAGGAGAAATGCCAAATCTCGACAGTTCAAAGTGTACGTTAAGTCATCCCTTAAACGTACCGATAAAATAGTTAGGAAAAAGGGTTTAACGAAATTACCCAAGTTCGCAAAATGCCAAAAGACCATTTGAAATACACACAAGTTGGTAAAGATACCGAAAAGCCATTTTAAAACACACACGCAGCGGATAAAAACACAGTTCAAAATACACATTTGCAGCGGAAATACAACTAGAAAAGAATACTCGATACTCAAATAAATGCCACAACTAGTATCACCCGGGAAGCTCACCCCTTCACGACCGCTACTAGCTCGATCTCCGAGTACCTAAAAATAAAGCCCACGACGGGGTCAGCCACAATACTCAACAATGATAACGATCACATCATCATAAATAATTACATACCAATGTAATAATACTGTACGAATACTACCAACGTAATCTTACCGTCATAACCTTACCAATCCATGGCAATCCATACCAAATCGATCCTTACCATAATTCACATTTCGCATTCTCAAATGACGAATTGAACTCAACAGCAATTATCTGTACTGTATTCCAAAAATACCAACAATCCTCAAAACATCATCATAACTCATAAGTGCGGAAATAATCCAATCTGTGCCAAATCCGGTCTGTCGGATTACACAATCAAATCCCAACCTGGATAAACCAAAAATACACGACATATCTATAGATCAACTACCACATGATAATGATAACAAATCCTGAGATATCGACGTACAGTCCGAATGCTCATACGATCAATAACAATGATCAACCAATACATCACTAAGAATATCATCGACATGATAACTCCAATATGACCAATCAAGGATCAACGATAACCGAGAGTAACCTCAACATGGTAAACTCCCAACACGATCAACAAAGGATCAACAATAACCGAGAATATGATCAACAAAGGACCAATAATAACCGAGAGTACCCTCAACAAGGTAGACTCCAAATGATCAACAATAATGGATCTCAAAGAAATAACTCTGACTGACGAACATACCCCTCGGGCGTATGAACAACCAGTCACAAACCGTCGAACATATCCAATCATACATGGACTATGAACGACCTAACAACATGGCTCAAAAGATGGACGTCACAGTACGCCCGATCCGGAAATGTGTCCGTGCAAATGTCCACCCCGTATACGGAATCCAGGATATACGTGGGACATGTACATAATTAGCCTCACGAACTACGTCTCGTGTGCACGGTTCAATGCAGAAACATCCACGCATAACCATCATGTGCCCGGCTAAAAATCATACACAATAACCAATCGGCACGCAGATATGACTCCAGATATGTCACGATGCAACATGACAACGAAACTCAAAGAATCACATATCCAATAAGGATCAAAAGACTCACCGAAGTGAACAAAGACAAACTGACAAAGAAAAGTCGACATGACTAATCAATATCCAAAAACAACAATCCTGGGATCATCATCCCCGACAATTGATCAACACGATCAATGACATCAATACAGTCAGCTCTGGGATCATCACCCCTCAACGAAATAATCAATACGAATCCCTATATACGAAACATCAACATACAACATATACAATAATTCTTCAGAACAATTATCCTCATAACTGAACAATACTGGAATTACCTCAAAGCCAAAGACAATATTCTTTCCACGAACCAACATCCCTGAACGAACACACAGTTACACGAATATTCCCGAAATAGGTATAGTCCATTTATACCAACAAACCACCGTCCCTACATCAATATCGACACGATAACTATCCTCGATATCCGATATTCTATATCCTTGACGAAAGATAACTCACATCTTCCTTGAACACAATTAAATCATATACATTGTGATTTAATCCAAACTAGAGCACGATATAGAAACCATCATCCCGGCAATTTACATTTCTAATAACATTGCTATATGAATTATAAATGAAATGAAAACGAAACCATTCATCAAATATTATAAACTGAACAAGTATAAACTTGCCTCGATACCGATACCATGAAGCCGTTACCAAAATCCATTGCCTTCGTCTACGAGCTCCTTAGCCCCGACCAAAAGTAATCTACGAACTCTTCAGCCTCAACCGCAACACAAAGGTCGTAATCCATGATCAATTATCGTAACCTAATGCAATAATCAAATGACAACACATCCGATAATAATCAATAACTGGTATAACCAACCAATCAAACTCAGCGGCTCAACAATACCTCGATCATTTACAAAACCGAACAATACAACTCAAACAATTACGAACTCATATCAACAATACAAGCCGAAATCTGATAAATCATAATTATCAATCAATAATCGATCAACAAACCCAATAGTTCCACAATATCTCGATTAAATACAGTCTTAAACAATCCAGTTCAAACCATCACGAATTCATAATCACAACACAAAAATACTGCATTGTCTGCCTACTTTGCGCACGTTAAACACATAACGTAGCGTGCGCTAAGTCGCTCCCTATAGCCTGCGCTAGCCAGTAAGCTTAGCGTGCGCTAATGCTACACAGTTGCATGCATTCCAGCATCGATTAACACTTTGCGGCTACGAATATGAATGTAATGAAAACCATACTCCAAGATCAAACACAAACTTCCAGATCCAATCTTATCATCATACTCGAAATCATATTCGTATTCTTATACGAATATTATATCAAAACACATAACTTAGCTCTAGATACGAATATCCCATATTCATATCCAAAACACCAACACCTTCTATACATAATCATCATATCATACAATTTCAAAGCTCTTCAAGGACATGAAATATCCGACATCAAGTTCAAAACAACATAATCCGAGGTATATATCATAATGTTTATCATTTTCTTCATCATGCAAATCACATAATCCAACCAACCCGATAACAAGGATCATCTCATACATAATCTGGAATACAACCTCATATCATGATTTAACTCATCTAAATCGACCACTGAAATTATCATGATTCAGAAATCCATGATTCAACTTCATCAAGTTAAACGAATCACCATTAACATGAAGAATCTTAAATAACATCCGAAAACTCTTATCATAATCCCATTAGGTCTCATAAAAATCACCACATGATTATCCAACATGTTCTCTCACAAGTAATCGTCCTTAAAAACGAACTACTATCAAAGGGATACGAATATTACCTAAATTAGATGAACCAAGAAGAAGAACACTTGAAATCCATTCCAAGAATCATAAGTAACTTGAAGACCAAGGCTTGAATCCATGCTCTCTATCTTAATCTTGTTAAAAATCACCACCTCACCGTGTTTGGGAACCTCAAGAACCTCCCAAAGCTCTCTCTATCGACTGAAGGATAAAGAATGGACTAAATGCATCTCAAAACCCGTCTGTCCCCTTATATAATAAACATTACTAGCGCGCACTACTCTCATAAAATAGCGTGCGTTATTGCACTAGCGTGCGCTAACTGACTTTGTTAGCGTGCGCTATCGCTGTAATACCCGTAATTTTTATCCCCGGAAATTTTCTATTTTTGGCGGAAGTCTATTTTGACGACTTGCTTGGGACCGTTTCGTCATCCTGAGAAATGATTAATTCTATACTTTTTGTCATCCGAGTTCGTTTCGGTATCGTTCTGTTGAATTCTGTGTTCTTTATCGACTTTTTCACGTGGGAGTTCGACTTTGTTAGATCACCATTAATTTTTGGTAACTCCAAAAATTCTGAATCTTTGCAATATTATAGAGCATCGAGTTAGCTTTCCAATGGTTCAAACGGTGAGTCAATCGGAGTCCGGACGAGAGTTATGGTCGTTTTAACTCACCCGCTCGTTATTGGCGATCACGCCGGCGGGACTCGGCCGTGTCGTCCGACACGGCCCGTGCCGTACTCGTCCGGAAATGCCAGAGTTTCTGTCGACCAGACTCGGCCGTGTCGTCCGACACGGCCCGTGCCGTACTCTTCCGGATAAGCTGGAACGATCGCTGACACGCCCGACCGTGTCCCGGGACACGGTCGAGTCATGCCATGCCTGGGCCGCCGGGCGCTGTCGGAAGGCCCTCGGCCGCGACCGTGTCAAGCGCAGACACGGTCGAGTCCTGTCGGCCAATCGTAAACACGACCGTGCCGACCGGCACGGCCGTGTCTGCGGCGATAACCCCTATAAAAGGCCCCCGCAGACGTTTTTACGCCATTTTTCACCTTCTTCCTCTCCTCTTCCTCGGCTTGGCGTGTTCTAATCTTGAAGCCATGTTGTTTAACAACATATCCATGGAGTTTTGAGGTTCATATCATCAATCATCCGTCCTATAACATCCTCCGATCTACTGACCAGTCGATTTCCTAGAAATCTAATTTTGGGGATTTTGGGTATTTTGTTCGATTTCGTCCGATTTAACTTAGGATTGTAAAGGATTGATGATTATTTAGATGTATTGTATCATTTCCCTTGTTATCCCATGGTTGGATCGTATCGATTCGTTGTTTTGGTCGAGTTCTTGACCGACGCCTTGAAGGTGTCAGAAATGTCATAGAGGGGTTTTCGGGCGTTCTACGATTATTCTTCCTCGTATGATCGATGATTTATTGAATTTATGTTGTTAGGGTCGAATTCTTGTGAAGAACTCGAGTTGAAACCCTTCCATTCGTTGTCTTCCTCGTGGTTCAAACTTCCCGGTCGAACCGTGTTCTTCGGATCTTGATAACGTTTATTAAGGCAAGTATACATTTATGATTATGCGTTCTCGACTTTGAAAGTACGAGGAATTGCTGGTATGATATGAACGAACCGTTTTTACGGCATTCATAGATATATTGAGTGGCATGTAATGAACGAACCGTTTTGACGGCATTCCTACATGTATCGGCGTATGAGGTGAACGAACCGGTTTGACGGCATTCACAGACGTAACGGCGAATGAGGTGAACGAACCGTTTCTACGGCATTCACATAAGTATTATGAGATTTTAGTTATTCAGGAATACAAGTCTTAAATTGATGAATTGACGGATAGTGATGAATTGACGGATTCCATTTACTTTATTGTCGGCGATATTATGTTTCATATTGTTATACTTGCACTAGCTATTCGACGGCTAACCCCTTTATGGGGAAATACGTTTCATGTATTTCGGTTCCAGGAGAGCGGACAGCGGGTATCGGGTCGGCATGAAGATGATGGGCTTGTGTGATACTGTGTCTTGTCTCCTGTTATCTCTTTTGTTTTAATCCATTCAGTGTTGTTGTACTGGAATGGATTTTTAAATACTCGAGTATTGTATTTCAGTTTCCTTGATGTTCCGGCCTGTGTTGCCGAGGTATTGATTTGTGCAGTGATGTATATGGTTTCATTGTTTATGGTTTCGAATACCATTTGTATCGTCTTTCTTTCTATTGTATGTAGACCTTATCGGTCAAGTTTATAGTTCCGCGTATGTTTTAGCCTTGTGGGTCCCACGGCGGGGCTCACGGCGCTGTAATATACCCTGAATAACTTGGGGGTGTTACAGAATATGGTATCAGAGCTTAGGTTTATGGATACCTAGGCTGTCGGTCTTTTGGGTCGATTGAGTTGGCATTTGCCCACAGTATCACTACTCTGCCATCATCACAGTGCGACCGGTACTTGTAAGTCCTCTCACTCTTCTCGTATTTTCCTTAATCGTTTCGTTTATAGCTTGGTATTCTTGGGAATTGGTCACTTCGAGAATGTGCGATTCGGATTATACTTACGCACGTATGTGCCCTTCAGAATGTTGGCTGAAAGTAGGAAGAATCGTGGCCGTGGTCACGGACGTGAACTCTTCCTTGAGATTTTGTTAAATTGCTAATTGCGATATTGGTGTGTAACGGTATTATGTTGAGACTTTGTTTAGGAGTCGCATGCTAGTATCACGGGAGATCTTCGACTTCGCAGACTTGTAAGTATGTTGTTCGGATTATTCGATAATTCTGGGTTATCTTGGTGATTTTGGATTTTCCGTTGAAATGTTTGTGCGAGTGATTGCAAGTTTCGAGGACGAAACTTATTTTTAAGGGGGGTAGAGTGTAATACCCCGATTTTTTCGGATATTTTTTTTCGTTTATATATTGGATATCGTGGATGGTTAATTATGCTCGAGGACGTTGTGAACGTTGAAAATGTTATTGAATTGAGTATATGTATTGATTTTGCCGTATGCTCGTATTTAGTATGTCATGACTTTGGACAGGAATTGTTGAAATTGGCTAAGTATGGACTTATTACGTGCGTTAACGAGGTGAGATTACGTTCGTAAGATTGGCATGGTTACGTACGTCAAGGCTTAGGTATTTCGTACGTAACGAAGGCATCGGACATAACCGAGTCATGTGAGGCAGGTGGGACCCTGTTTCGTCAACTTTCGGCGGAGAATGTTGACAGTGAGTCAACGTCGTGTTACGTGCGTTATACGAACGTGTTACGCACGTAACACAACCATCAGATCGTAGCAAGTCAATCGTATATTACGACGTTATATGGTATGGGTTACGTCGTAATGGATCGCATGAATGAGACAGTGAGTTGGTTACGTACTTTATGGATATTGGATTACGTACGTTAAAGTTGTTACGTACGTTAAGAAAGGACACTTACGTACGTAATGAGAGTGCAATTTATATATTGAAGTGTTGCCCTTCATTTCTCTCACGATCCTTTGAGATATTTCTCTCCAAAACTCGTCCCTCTTCACTTTTAAGAGTGTTCTAAACACTTTTAACATGATTGTGAGCTTGGAATCATGGAATTAGAGCTTGGTTATGGAACTATTGTTGATTCTTGAAGTGATTTCTTGTGTTATCCATATTCTATGAGGTTTATGCCGAAGGAAGATAATGATATGCTTTGAATATGTTGATTATGATTATGGAATCATAGAGATCTTGATGTTCTTGAGGCCATATGATGACTATGATGATTTAATGATTCTTGGAATGGAGTTCAATTATTCTTTCTTCGTGGTTCGTCCATGCAAGGTAATCCTCATATCCTTTTTGATAGTGGCTTATTTTTTTTTTTTTGGATTACTACTTGGGAGGGAGTATGTTGGGAATCGTGTATTTTGATGTTCGTCTTATTTCAATGAAAATGCATAAATTGGATTGTACTTTTATCCGCTGCGTGAGTATTTTTGAAATGGATTTTGGTATTTTGCCAACTAAAATTTTATTTTGTAAAACCGATTCCCTAAACTCGAGTTTTGGCATTTTAACCTTGATCGTTTTGACGGTATTTGGAAAATGATTTTTTTTTAGTATTTGAAAAATATTACCGTCATCGGTCTTTTTAGCATTTTTGGAACGACGTGGAAATTGTGCTTAGCCTGGTAAATCCTTGTGAGAAGGGTTTACGGCGTGTAATATTCAGGAGGATGCAGGGTGTTACAATTATGGTATCATGTGATAATGTTATACGAGATTTATTGGAATTGTAATAAGAGATTTCGGATGTTGATATGATCATTGAGATCTTCTTCATATGGTGATAAGGGTTTTGTTGCGATTCTTGAGATTGTATGAATGACATGATGAAGAAAATGGTAACATGGAGATATATACCTCGGAGATGTTGTTCTGAACGTGATTTCGGATATTTCATGTTCTTGAAGAACTCTTGAATTATACGAGGTGATGAAATTTTTTTTTTTTTCGAAGTGTTGATGTTTTGAAAATGAATATGGAATATTCATATCTAGAGCTAAACTATGTGTTGGAAATAATGTTCGTATAGGAATACGAATGTGATTATGAGTTTGATGAGACTATTATTCATCTCTGAATTTGGAAGCCCATACGTAGGGAGCAAATATTCAAATCGAATGATTGGATTGTTTGATAACCTTTTTAATATGATTATCTATTATTTTGAACCAGTCGGATGATTCGAATTGATGACGGTCATAAGTACATTTTAACGATGGATTTACGAGAAGGGAACCTTGTCAATTCGTATTTAAGAATTGAGTTTGGAACATTTAGACCCTTATTATTGGTCCGAATTGGTTGCTGATATGATCATCATTTTTCGACTCGTATTGTGGACAGGATTTGTAAGTGTCTGAGTTGGATTGTTCAGACTGTGATTAGTCGAGATATGGTAAAACAATTGAGTTCGTGGTTTGGTGGTATTGATATTGGTCGTCATCGAACCGGTTGATTATCAATCCTTCGTTTTACAATAAGGTATGATGTTTGATCGTGAATTATGACTGTTGTGTTGCGGTTAAGGTTGAAGGGCTCGTAGATTAACTTGGTCGGGACTGAGGAACTCGTAAGACGAAATCAACTGAATTGGTAACAGTTCGATGTATTGATATCGAGGCAAGTTTTATACTTGTATTAATCAATGAGATTAATGTTATCGTGTAGGTGTACGATTGTGTGTATCATTTTGGGACTTGGCCTCTTTATGATTGTATTGATGTCAAGGGATTGGTTGACACGACGCCGTCGGCAAATTATGCCAAATGTTACTGTTGTTTTTAAATGGCCAGTTCGAGGCATTGCGATACTTGTTGGTTAAGTTGCTGTCGATTGCCGGTTCGCGGTATCGACGTATCGATTGTGATTGTGATGGATGTTCCATTGAGATATTGTGGTAATCGTCGTCATTGACATCGGTGTTTTTTCTATTAATATTATATTAACCAATGAGAGACGTTTGATATATCCTTTTATCATCTCCGTTTCGGTGGTCGGTTTAAGACACCGGGACATCCATTCTATCGTATCATTGTTTATCGATTGACCGTTCTAAGGTAATCGAGGTATTGAATTGGGATTATCGAAGATAATTCCCATCCGTTGTCAAAAATATTCTCATCCGTTGTATCGTTGTTATCGATTGGCCATTCTACGGTAATCGAAGTATTGAATTGGGACTGTCGAGGATAGTTCCCATCCGTTGAATTATTATTGTCGTGTTGGCCGATTCAAGGCAGCACACTATTTTCTTGTGAACTCGGTAATTTTGTGATCTTTGAAGGTTGAGGATTTTCCCGAACTGTTGTGTTGTGATCGTTGCTCGTGTTAATCGGTCCTTAGGGAAATTCTGATCCCATGATGGTTGTTTTGAATATCGTTGGTCGTGTCGATCTTTCATTATTCGTGTGTCATCGTTCACTTGGTGAGTCGTATGATCCATATTGGATGTTTTATCCCTTGAGTTTCGTTGTCATGTTGTATCGTGGCATATCCGAATCATGTCTGCGTGCCGATTGGTTATGTGTAGGATTTTTAGCCAGCACTCGATGGTCATGCGTGGATATTTCCGCATTGGACCGTGCACACGAGACGTAGTTCTTGAGGCTAATTAGGTACATTGTCACACGTATATTACGGATTCCGTATACGGGTGGACATGTGCATGGACACATTTCCGGATCGGGCGTCTTGTGATGTCCCTCTTGAGGTTTATTGATTGATCGTTCGTAGTCCATGTTGTATTGGATATGTCCGACGATTTCCGATCGTTGTTCATACGCCGAGGGTATGTCCGATCAGTTTGCTCCTTTGAGATCTGTATTGTGATGATTTACACTTTGGGCATTCGGCTTTCGTGCCATTGTGATATATCGGTATTTCCGTTGGAGCCTTGAGCATTGTGAATTCGTATCTTTTCGGCATTGGTTTGGTTTGCCTTCGAGTAATGTATTGTGGTGTTCTATATTGATGATTCGCCGTTTGGGCGTAAGTTTGATTCTTGTGCATCTCGTTGAGTTTTTCCCGAAATATTTCTTCTCCCTACTGCTTTAAGTTTCGGACGAAACTTCTTTTAAGGAGGGTAGAATGTAATACCCGTAATTTTATCCCCGGAAATTTTCTATTTTTGGCGGAAGTCTATTTTGACGACTTGCTTGGGACCGTTTCGTCATCCCGAGAAATGATTAATTCTATACTTTTTGTCATCCGAGTTCGCTTCGGTATCGTTCGTTGAATTCGTGTTCTTTATCGACTTTTCACGTGGGAGTTCGACTTTGTTAGATCACCATTAATTTTTGGTAACTCCAAAAATTCTGAATCTTGCAATATTATAGAGCATCGAGTTAGCTTTCCAATGGTTCAAGCGGTGAGTCAATCGGAGTCCGGACGAGAGTTATGGTCGCTTTAACTCACCCGCTCGTTATTGGCGATCATCGCCGGCGGGACTCGGCCGTGTCGTCCGACACGGCCCGCGGCTGCATTACTCGTCCCGAAATGCCGGAGTTTCGCCGACCAGACTGCCGTGTCGTCCGACACGGCCCGCGCTGCATTTCTTCCGGATAAGCTCGAACGATCGCTGACACGCCCGGCCGTGTCCTGTGACACGGCCGAGTCATGCCTGGGCCGTCGGGCGGGTCGCCGCTGGAAGGCCCTCGCCGCGCGACCGTGTCAAGCGAGACACGGTCGAGTCCCTGCCGCCAATCAGGTAACACGACCGTGCCGACGGCACGGCCGTGTCCGCGTGCAATAACCCTATAAAAGGCCCTGCAGACGTTTTTCTGGCCATTTTTCACCTTCTTCCTCTCCTCTTCCTCAGCTTGGCGTGTTCTAATCTTGAAGCCATGTTGTTTAACAACATATCCATGGAGTTTTGAGGTTCATATCATCAATCATCCGTCCTATAACATCCTCCGATCTACCGAATCAGGTCAGATTTCCTAGAAATCTAATTTTGGGGATTTTGGGTATTTTGTTCGATTTCGTCCGATTTAACTTAGGATTGTAAAGGATTGATGATTATTTAGATGTATTGTATCATTTCCCTTGTTATCCCATGGTTGGATCGTATCGATTCGTTGTTTTGGTCGAGTTCTTGACCGACGCCTTGAAGGTGTCCGGTAAAATGTCATAGAGGGGTTTTCGGGCGTTCTACGATTATTCTTCCTCGTATGATCGATGATTTATTGAATTTATGTTGTTAGGGTCGAATTCTTGTGAAGAACTCGAGTTGAAACCCTTCCGTTCGTTGTCTTCCTCGTGGTTCAAACTTCCCGGTCGAACCGTGTTCTTCGGGATCTTCGGTAACGTTTATTAAGGCAAGTATACATTTATGATTGTACGTTCTCGACTTTGAAAGTAAGAGGAATTGATGGTATGATATGAACGAACCGTTTTTACGGCATTCATAGATATATTGATTGGCATGTAATGAACGAACCGTTTTGACGGCATTCCTACATGTATCGGCGTATGAGGTGAACGAACCGTTTTGACGGCATTCACATACGTAACGGCGTATGAGGTGAACGAACCGTTTCTACGGCATTCACATACGTCTTATGAGATTTTAGTTATTCCGGAATACTAGTCTTGAATTGATGAATTGACGGATATTGATGAATTGACGGATTACATTTACTTTATTGTCGAGCAGTATTATGTTTCATATTGTTATACTTGCACTAGCTATTCGACGGCTAACCCCTTTATGGGGGAAATACGTTTCATGTATTTCAGGTTCCAGGAGAGCGGACAGGCGGGTATCGGGTCGGCATGAAGATGATGGGCAAGTGTGATACTGTGTCTTGTCTCCGGTTATCTCTTTTGGTTTCCTCCATTCAGTGTTGTTGTACTGGAATGGATTTTTAAATACTCGAGTATTGTATTTCAGTTTCCTTGATGTTCCGGCCTGTGTTGCCGAGGTATTGATTTGTGCAGTGATGTATATGGTTTCATTGTTTATGGTTTCGAATACCATTTGTATCGTCTTTCTTTCTATTGTATGTAGACCTTATCGGTCAAGTTTATAGTTCCGCGTATGTTTTAGCCTTGTGGGTCCCACGGCGGGGCTCACGGCGCTGTAATATACCCTGAATAACTTGGGGGTGTTACAATCGCAGCTCAGAGGCCACTGTCTTGCTCATACATCAGCTTACGTACGTAATTCTCATGCAATAGCATACGTAATACATCCTGTCTAGCTTACGCAAGTCCTTGCATTTTAGCGTGCGCTAACATCAGTTGACTTGCTACAGTCTACCTACCGCATGTGCCCCCACATGCCGATCTGACAAGGATAAGATTCCCTTTGACCGATCTAAAATTAGCGTGCGTTAAGCCTCATGCTTTAGCATGCGCTAATCCTTCAGGACAAACAACCATTGACCTTATCCGGACATGCGCCGAAAGCAGCTGGTCCACACGCAGATTCCCTCAGATCTGATCTGCACTAGCGTGCGCTACATTCTGCGTCTAGCGTGCGCTAATCATGAACGATAGCGTGCGCTATACTTAACCATTAGCGCGCGCTAATCAGGCTATACTTAGCCATTTCCAACTCTTCTCGTCCGTCTCGACATACCAAATACGAACATACGGCATACTGAATACATGTACTGAATCGAATAACATCATCATATGATATACCCAATATCAAAAGTATGATAACCTGATACACGATATCTTCAAAATAATTGTAAATCAAACACGTCAATTACACAAGTAAAACTGTCTCGGTCCTCAATTTATTTTATCCATACTGTATAGACACCAAGCTATACAATATATCTCAGATAAAATAACGCGAAAAAATTATATTGAAAATCCGGGTATAACATACTACCCCCCTTAAAATAAGTTTCGTCCTCGAAACTTGCAACCTTGCCACAAACAACAGATCAACCAAAATTTCCAACTCATCACAAAAACAATCAAGCGTCGCCACGAGCGAAATAACCAAAATGTTATATTTACAGGTGCGTGAAGCCGATGATCTCCCGTGATACTAGCACACGACTCCCATACGAAGTCTCGACACAACCAACACACACCAATATCACAAATAGCAATTTGGAAAGAATCTCAAAAATTTTGGAATCTCCAAAAATCGATTTGACTCAAAGGTCAGAAAATCATTTTCAAAAGCCACGCTACTACCGTACCGGTAGAGCCACATAACACACACGCCCGGATTTCACAAAACCCAAGCTCCGATACCATCTTCTGTAACACTCCCAAAACCATCCGGGATATTACAGCGCCGTGGGTCCCGCGCCGGAACCCACCAGGCTAAAAACCATTTCAAAAACGTTTAAAAACGCCAAAAGACCGATGACGGTAGTATTTTAAATACTCAGATATTTTCAAAAACATAGTTCTCAAATACCGTCATAAAATACCATTTGAAAATACAAGGCGAAATGCCAAATCTCGACAGTTCAAAGTGTACGTTAAGCCACCCCTTAAACGTACCGATAAAATAGTTAGGAAAAAGAGTTTAACGAAATTACCCAAGTTCGCAAAATGCCAAAAGACCATTTGAAATACACACGAGTTGGTAAAGATACTGAAAAGCCATTTTAAAACAAACACGCAGCGGATAAAAACACAGTTCAAAATACACATTTGCAGCGGAAATACAACTAGAAAAGAATACTCGATACTCAAATAAATGCCACAACCAGTATCACCCGGGAAGCTCATCCCTTCACGACCGCTACTAGCTCGATCTCCGAGTACCTAAAAATAAAGCCCACGACGGGGTCAGCCACAATACTCAACAATGATAACGATCATATCATCATAAATAATTACATACCAATGTAATAATACTGTAAGAATACTACCAACGTAATCTTACCGTCATAACCTTACCAATCCATGGCAATCCATACCAAATCGATCCTTACCATAATTCACATTTTGCATTCTCAAATGACGAATTGAACTCAACAGCAATTATCTGTACTGTATTCCAAAAATACCAACAATCCTCAAAACATCATCATAACTCATAAGTGCGGAAATAATCCAATCTGTGCCAAATCCGGTTTGTCGGATTACACAATCAAATCCCACCCTGGATAAACCAAAAATACACGATATATCTGTAGATCAACTACCACATGATAATGATAACAAATACCGAGACATCGACGTACAGTCCGAATGCTCATACGATCAATAACAATGATCAACCAATACATCACTGAGAATATCATTGACATGATAACTCCAATATGACCAATCGAGGATCAACGATAACCGAGAGTAACCTCAACATGGTAAACTCCCAACACGATCAATAAAGGATCAACAATAACCGAGAATACCCTCAACACGGTAGACTCCAAATGATCAACAAAGGACCAATAATAACCGAGAGTACCCTCAACAAGGTAGACTCCAAATGATCAACAATAATGGATCTCAAAGAAATAACTCTGACTGTCGAACACACCCCTCGGGCGTATGAACAACCAGTTACAAACCATCGAACATATCCAATCATACATGGACTATGAACGACCTATCAAGATGGCTCAAAAGATGGACGTCACAGTACGCCCGGTCCGGAAATGTGTCCGTGCACATGTCCACCACGTATGCGGAATCCAGGATATACGTGGGACATGTACCTAATTAGCCTCACGAACTACGTCTCGTGTGCACGGTTCAATGCGGAAACATCCACGCATAACCATCATGTGCCCGGCTAAAAATCCTACACAATAACCAATCGGCACGCAGATATGACTCCAAATATGTCACGATGCAACATGACAACGAAACTCAAAGAATCACATATCCAATAAGGATTAAAAGACTCACCGAAGTGAACAAAGACAAACTGACAAAGAAAAGTCGACACGACTAATCAATATCCAAAAACAACAATCCTGGGATCATCATCCCCGATAATTGATCAACACGATCAATGACCTCAATACAGTCAGCTCTGGGATCATCATCCCTCAACAAAATAATCAATACGCATCCCAATATACGAAACATCAACATACAACATATACAATAATTCTTCAGAACAATTATCCTCATAACTGAACAATACTGGAATTACCTCAAAGCCGAAGACAATATTCTTTCCACGAACCAACATTCCTGAACGAACACACAGTTACACGGATAATCCCGAAATAGGTATAGTCCATTTATACCAACAAACCACCGTCCCGACATCAATATCGACATAATAACTATCCTCGATATCTGATATTCTATATCCTTGACGAAAGATAACTCACGTCTTCCTTGAACACAATTAAATCATATACATTGTGATTTAATCCAAACTAGAGCACGATATCCAAACCATCATCCCGGCAATTTACATTTCTAATAACATTGCTATATGAATTATAAATGAAATGAAAACGAAACCATTCATCAAATATTATAAACTGAACAAGTATAAACTTGCCTCGATACCGATACCACAAAGCCGTTACCAAAATCCATTGCCTTCGTCTACGAGCTCCTCAGCCCCGACCAAAAGCAATCTACGAACTCTTCAGCCTCAACCGCAACACAAAGGTCGTAATCCATGATCAATTATCGTAACCTAATGCAATAATCAAATGACAACACATCCGATAATAACCAATAACCGGTATAACCAACCAATCAAACTCAGCGGCTCAACAATACCTCGATCATTTATAAAACCGAACAATACAACTCAAACAATTACGAACTCATATCAACAATACAAGCCGAAATCCGATAAATCATAATTATCAATCAATAACTGATCAACAAACCCAATAGTTCCACAATATCTCGATTAAATACAGTCTTAAACAATCCAGTTCAAACCATCACGAATTCACAATCACAACACAAAAATACTGCATTGTCTGCCTACTTAGCGCACGTTAAACACATAACGTAGCGTGCGCTAAGTCGCTCCCGATAGCGTGCGCTAGCTAGTAAGAGCGTGCGCTAATGCTACATAGTTGCATGCATTCCAGCATCGATTAACACTTTGCGGCTACGAATATGAATGTAATGAAAACCATACTCCAAGATCAAACACAACCTTCCAGATCCAAACTCATCATCATACTCGAAATCATATTCGTATTCTTATACGAATATTATATCAAAACACATAACTTGGCTCTAGATACGAATATCCCATATTCATATCCAAAACACCAACACCTTCTATACATAATCGTCATATCATATAATTTCAGAGCTCTTCAAGGACATGAAATATCCGACATCACATTCAAAACAACATAATCCGAGGTATATATCATAATGTTTATCATTTTCTTCATCATGCAAATCACATAATCCAAACAACCCGATAACAAGGATCATCTCATACATAATCTGGAATACAACCTCATATCATGATTTAACTCATCTAAATCGACCACTGAAATTATCATGATTCAGAAATCCATGATTCAACCTCATCAAGTTAAACGAATCACCATTAACATGAAGAATCTTAAATAACATCTGAAAACTCTTATCATAATCCCATTAGGTCTCATAAAAATCACCACATGATTATCCAACATATTCTCTCACAAGTAATCGTCCTTAAAAACGAACTACTATCAAAGGGATACGAATATTACCTGAATAAGATGAACCAAGAAGAAGAACACTTGAACTCCATTCCAAGAATCATGAGTAACTTGAAGAACAAGGCTTGAATCCATGCTCTCTATCTTAATCTTGTTAAAAATCACCACCTCACCATGTTTGGGAACCTCAACAACCTCCCAAAGCTCTCTCTATCGACTGAAGGAGAAAGAATGGACTAAATGCATCTCAAAACCCGTCTGTCCCCTTATATAATAAACATTACTAGTGCGCGCTACTCTCATAAAATAGCGTGCGTTATTGCCCTAGCGTGCGCTAACTGACTTTGTTAGCGTGCGCTATCGCAGCTCAGAGGTCACTGTCTTGCTCGTACATCAGCTTACGTACGTAATTCTCATACAATAGCGTACGTAATACATCCTGTCTAGCATACGCAAGTCCTTGCATTTTAGCGTGCGCTAACATCAGTTGACTTGCTACAGTCTACCTACCGCATGTGCCCCCACATGCCGATCTGACAAGGATAAGATTCCCTTTGACCGATCTAAAATTAGCGTGCGTTAAACCTCATGCTTTAGCGTGCGCTAATCCTTCAGGACAAACAACCATTGAACTTATCCGGACAAGCGCCGAAAGCATCCGGGTCCACACGCAGATTCCCTCAGATCTAATCTGCACTAGCGTGCGCTAATCATGAACGATAGTGTGCGCTATACTTAACCATTAGCGCGCGCTAATCAGGCTATACTTATCCATTTCCAACTCTTCTCGTCCGTCTCGACATACCAAATACGAACATACGACATACTGAATACATGTACTGAATCAATAACATCATCATATGATATACCCAATATCAAAAGTACGATAACCTGATACACGATATCTTCAAAATAATTGTAAATCAAACTCGTCAATTACACACGTATAACTGTCTCGGTCCTCAATTTATTTTATCCATACTGTATAGACCCCAAGCTATACAATATATCTCAGATAAAATAACACGAAAAATTTATACTGAAAATCCGGGTATTACAAATCTAGGATTTTCAAGTTTTTCATCAATAGTGGATATATTTACTTCTTCTTTTAAAAAATTAATTTGTCTATTTTTTGCCATTATTTGGTCTTGAATTTCTGAAAGCATTCTAGTAACTGGTTGAGAAATAAAATTAAAAAATATTTCTTTATTATTAAAAGATCCGGTTATTCCGGTTTTATCAACTTTTGTTAAAGGAAATATTTTATTTATAAAAGGTGTTCCTAAAATTATCTCATTAGACATATTTTTTACCAAAACAAAACTTGTCGGAATACAGACATTATCCTGACAAATATTTACATTTTGTAACTTATATTTAATACTCATTCTTTCACCACTAACCGTGCTTAATGACTGAGATGTTTTTGCAAAATATTTGGTTGGAATTAATCCTTCCTTTACACAATTTAAATCTGCTCCACTATCCATTAAAGCAATAAATTCTTTGATATAATTATTATCTATAAGTGATTTTACTTTTACCCACCATTTTTGTGATATAATCTTTTCTAAGTTTTGAAGAAAGATTTCTTCATCTTTATTTTCAGAAATAGTATATTCCATTAAAGGAGATTTTCTTTTTTCTAAAGCAGATATTCTATTTTCTTTAGCAATTTTTCCATTAAGAAGTCTAGATAATAGAATATCTGCTTTAGAAAAAAAGAAAATCTCCTTTAATAGAAGATACTATTTCTGAAAATAAAGATGAAGAAATTTTTCTTCAAACCTTAGAAATGATTACATCACAAAAATGGTGGGTAAAAGTAAAATTACTTATAGATAATAATTATATCAAAGAATTTATTGCTTTAATGGATAGTGGAGCAGATTTAAATTGTGTAAAGGAAGGATTAATTCCAACCAAATATTTTGCAAAAACATCTCACTCATTAAGCACGGTTAGTGGTGAAAGAATGAGTATTAATTATAAGTTACAAGATGTAAAGATTTGTCAGGATAATGTCTGTATTCCTACAAGTTTTGTTTTGATAAAAAATATGTCTAATGAGATAATTTTAGGAACACCTTTTATAAATAAAATATTTCCTTTAACAAAAGTTGATAAAACCGGAATAACCGGATCTTTTAATAATAAAGAAATAACTTTTAATTTTATTTCTCAACCAGTTACTAGAATGCTTTCAGAAATTCAAGACCAAATAATGGCAAAAAATAGACAAATTAATTTTTTAAAAGAAGAAGTAAATATATCCACTATTGATGAAAAACTTGAAAATCCTAGATTAAAAGAGAAAATTCAGATGTTTTTAAATAGATTCTCATTAAATATTTGTGATGAACATCCAAATGCGTTTTGGGATAGAAAAAAGCATATTGTTACTCTTCCCTATGAAGAAGATTTTAATGAATCAAAAATACCTACTAAGGCAAGACCTTGTCAAATGAATTCAGAATATTTGAATTTATGCAAGGAAGAAATTACATCTTTATTACAAAAAAGGTTAATTAAACCCTTAAAATCTCAATGGTCATGTACAGCTTTTTATGTTAATAAACATGCTGAACAAGAAAGAGGGGTACCTAGATTGGTAATTAATTATAAACCCTTAAATAAAGTTTTAAAATGGATTAGATATCCAATTTCTAATAAAAAAAATTTATTAGACAGATTATATGATGCAGTTATATTTTCTATACTTGATTTAAAGTCAGGATATTGGCAAATTCAGGTTGATGAGCCTGATAGATATAAAACTGCTTTCAATGTTCCATTTGGACAATATGAGTGGAATGTCATGCCATTTGGGCTTAAAAATGCCCCATCCGAATTTCAAAATATTATGAATGATATTTTTAATCCTTATAGCAATTTTATTATTGTTTACATTGATGATATATTAGTGTTCTCAAAAAATATAGAAACCCATTTTAGACATTTGGAAATATTTGAAAGAATTATAATAAATAATGGTTTGGTTATTTCAAAACCAAAAATGATGATTTTTCAAACAAAAGTGAGATTTTTAGGCCATAATATAGAAAAAAGAAAAATTATTCCTATTAATAGAAGTATAGAATTTGCTTCTAAATTTCCAGATATAATATTAGATAAAACTCAATTACAGAGATTTCTAGGAAGTTTAAATTATATTTCACCCTTTTATAAAAACTTAGCTAGTGACACGGGTATTTTATATGATAGATTAAAAAAGAACCCTTCATCATGGACTGATAGTCATACTCAAGCAGTACAAAAAATTAAAACAAAAGTATCAAGTCTTCCATGTTTATCTTTAGCCAATCCAAATTGGAAAAAGGTTATGGAAACAGATGCTTCTGATATAGGATATGGGGGAATTTTAAAACAAATACAGCCAGAATCTAAACAAGAAATCTTAGTAAGGTTTCATTCTGGAAAATGGAATAATGCCCAGAAAAATTATGCTACTGTGGCAAAAGAAATCTTTTCAATTATTAAATGTGTTTTAAAATTTCAAAATGATTTATATAATCAACATTTTATAATTAAGACAGATTGTCAAGCAGCTAAATTTATGTTCAATAAAGATTATAAGCATGATGTTTCAAAGCAAATGTTTGCTAGATGGCAAGCTCAATTAGCCCCATTTGATTTTACAATAGAATATAAAAAAGGGAAAGATAATATTCTTCCTGATTTTTTAACCGGTGAATATTTACAGGAATGATTCCTCGAGGAAGAGGAAGAGATGACTACCCTCATAGGGGTGGTAGAACAGGGCCAAATAATATTTTGGTCCAGCATGGTAATAAAAGGCTAATAGCAAATAATATTGCTGAATCAGCATCTTCATCTCCAAATCCAAATGATCCATTATATGGAGAATTTATAGAATTTTTAAAAAATAAGAAAGGAAATATTCCTTCTTATACAATGGCTCTTACTGAAGAGGAAAATTAAGATCCTCATGAATATTTCCAATCTCCACATAAGGAGAAAATAATTTTCTTGGAATATCAAGATGTAATGAGATACTTTGAATCAGGGAATGATCTTTGGATTTTGATGTCAAGATATCTTGACAATGCTCCTTATGCTTCACATGCATACAAATCAAGAAAATATTATGAGAATATTCTCATTTTTACAGGATCAATTGAGGTCAGACATTTTACAGACCAAAATAGCTCGGTCTACAATTTGAGCAAAGTTTTAATAAAACAGATAATATCTGCAGAAGAATGGGGTTTAAGTACCCTAAGAGAAAGGGAGTATATACATCCTCAGCAAAAATTTCTATAAAATATAATTATTGGGATTATGTGGAAAGTTTTTATAAAACCTTTTTATATATCAACCAAAAAAGGAAACATTCATGGTTCTTTAAAATGTGCCCAAAAACTTATAATAGACCATTGCCAAATTGGTTTATAAATTGGTGGAATTCATATGGTCCATCAGTGCAAATATTGCCTGAACCATTTAAAGGTCTTTATATAGAATGGGTTAATATTTCCCCAAAATTATTAGACTCAATGACAAAAACCAATTGTGCTAAGGAAATATTGCCTTCATTATATTTTTCACAGAATTCTCTATCCCATAGATATGAAAATGGATGCCAGAAGTAAATTATGCTTCTGATCAAATTCCTCATTTACAGAGAACATTTTTTACAAAATTCTGGAAAAAAATGCTTTTAAAAAATCCAGAAAATGAAGAAATAAACTCCAAAGATGTAATACCCGTCATTTTTATAATGCAATATTATTATTTTATAATAATATTATAATGGATTTCATGTTATTTAATTCAATTTAAAGGATCATGAATATTTATTTCGACGTATCACAAGTCCTAGCCCGAGTCATTTTTGTCAGTTACATTCTAGTAGTCATTGATAATGTTAATAATGCATTTTATTTCATTTAATCTCATTTCATTACCGAGTGAGTAATTGTTGTACAATTACTTTCACTACATGTACAAGTCAACTTCATGTAATATCATTTAATAAGATCACATATTTTCATGATATATCTTATGTTCTAAACCCGAGTCAATTTCTCAAGTTAATTTCAGAACATTTAATATTAGTCATTTTTATGATAATTAAAGGTATTATTATTATTAATAATATTTATAATAGGAACAATATTAATATTGACAGTATTAATATTTTATTCTTCATTATTTCGATATTTTCGGAATTATTATTATTAGTATCAAAATTATTAATTATTACCACCGTTATTATTATTATTTCAATTTTTATCATTATTGTTATTATTATTATTATTTTTAGCATTATTATTATTTTTATCATTGGCCCAAATAGTTTGTGCTGACCCAAATTTACTGATTAAGCCCATAACAATTAACCTAACCCTAATCCTAATACGATATAAATATACGATTACTGCTGTACAATACACAATATACCAGAACACACTTTCTCTTCTTCCGAGCGCCGTTCATCGTTCATAAAAAAAAGAAATACATCGTCTATAATATGTTCCGATCGGTATTCTTCATCCAAGGAAAAGTTCACGTCAAATCAACTCTCTTCACAACACCAGTTCTCCAGGATCAATTATCCACTGTTGTTCCTTCTTATTCAAGGAGAAGGCTCGAGTTGCAACAATTCAAATCGAATAGATCCTGCATCGAAACTCGCAATTGACAAGGTATCACCCTCGATTATTTTTTTTACTTTAATGCCTTCATTATGTCCATGGACCGTAAAACTCTTCCGAATCGAACCTAAATCAGGAATCAAACGAAAACACAAATTTTGCGAATGCAACAATAAAAAACATCACTGTTTTCAAACCCGAGCCCAGAAAAAACGATTTAAACATCGAAATCAGTAGCCCTCAAAACTGAGCCCGTTGCCTTTCAGAACCGGGTTACACAACCCGAATCAGTCGATACCTCACCTTATTCTCGCCGGATCGACCCATCTTCCACCAACATCACTGGACGAAGCCAGGCCCGTCCGAACCCAGCCCTAACCCGGCCGCGACCGCCATTCCCTTTTCTCTTCTTCTCGTTGGTCGTGCGTCTGTGTGTGTGTGTGATTTATTTTTGTTTCCGGCCGATGAAGAAGGAAGTGATTTTTCTTATCGGCCGAACTGGACTTGGAGATGAGGAGAGAATCGTTTCTCTGCCAATTTTGTACCAACGGGAGCAGAACGGGAGAAAGAAAATGAGTTGGGTCGGCTAGGGTTAGATTTCAGGGTTTATATACCCGCGAATTTTTAGGACTTTTCAATTTAGTCCTCCCAATTTTCAAAAGTGTTCAATTTAGCCCCCAGTCGGTATAATTAATCCAATTTGACCCCAGTCAATTTTAAAACCTTCAATTCAGTCCAATTTTGACCCAAACATTAAAATATTGACTTTTAATTAATATTCATAATTAATCTGAAATTATGCATAAGTATTTTAATTTCAGTCATTAATAACGTTAACTCTTCGGTTAATATTAATGAACAATTATAATTTATTTTAAGTTATTATATAGTGATATTCGTATATTTTCATTTATTATTGTATAAATAATAAATTGTAAGGATCTTAATTATTATTATTATTATATGTAGACTTTGTCAAGGATTTACGGGCTTAGGACTGTGAGTCGAGCACATTCATTTCAGTCAGACATCATCATCATCATTTATTCAGGTGGAAATTTTCACTATCACTTTAATTGCTTTAATTGGACTGCGTATATGATCTTCTATTCATGTTTAAAATTTATATGCACGTTGTAATTCAGGCTAACCTGTTTTCGTGTACGAGGCTATCTTAAGATATATGTTGTTGCGGGGATACCTGCGCAACCTCAATATTCACATGCGTGCTCGATTCATGTTATGTGGTATTGTGTTTATGTTTTATGTTGTTGCGGGGACACCTGCGCAACCTCAATATTCACATGCGTGCTCGATTCATGTTATGTGGTATTGTGTTTATGTTTGATGTTGTTGCGGGGGCACCTGCGCAACCTCAATATTCGTGTATGCATGCTCGATTCATGCTATACGTAATATTGTGAGTATGCAACTACGTTGAGGAAAAATGTGATAGATTATTCATGTTATGCTTTCCATGAGATTGTATATTACTGTGATCAGTGTGATTTCCACGAGCTGAAGGAAGCTCATCCCCACCTTTATTGAACCTGCAGGTTGAACCGAGCCGGATGGACGAAGGAGCAAGCCGAGAGGGCATATGAAAGATGAAATTATTATATGATGTTCCTTTTTGTCAAATGTTTGAAAACTTATTTGGGGAAACGTTGATCAGAAATTTATAAATTTTGAATTATTCTTCCGCCGCAAATTTTTACCTCATATTTATGATGTAATGTCACCTTATTTAAAGGTATTTATGTTTATGTCAGTGTAGCGACTCGACTTTGTAGGCGAGAATTTTTATATTCTCAAGAAAATTATTTTTCTCAAAATTTACCTTTTATTTATTTTTCCCCAATATTTACCCTAGAAAGTCGGGGCGTTACATAGTGGTATCAGAGCGGGTTTTACCTTTCTGTAGACTCGCTAAAATGTAAAAGTATCATATGCTCTCAGCTTCGCCACTTCGTCACTCCGTCTGAGGTACCAAATTTCAGTCATTATTCATCCATATGTCATTTCATTTTATTCACATAATTATTTATGCATGTACGAACTGTTAGAATGGCCAAACCTAGAATGACTAATGAGTTTTACAACTCGTTGGCAGACTCATGGCTAACCGCGGAAATCGCAATGCCCCACCCACACAAGATCAACTCTTGGCTGGATTGGCCACCTTGCTTCAAGGCGCGACTATCGTACCGCCTAATAACCCTGAGCAGGCTCAAGCTCAAGTTATTAAGAGGTTCAACCACTTCAAGCCGCCTGTCTTTCTTGGTCGTGAGGGACCAGCAGCCATAGAGGAATGGTTGATGAATCTAGATAGCATTTTTGACTACATGGCGTGCACCGACGCTCAGAAGGTGTCATGTGCCGTGTTCCAGCTTAAGGAAGATGCTCGGACATGGTGGATGGGAGTGTGGAGGCTCAAGACCCAAGACGAGAAAGACACATTCACTTGGGATCAGTTTAAGGAGACGATCATGGAAAAGTACTACCCAAGAGCATACAAGATCAAGATGCAGAAGGAGTTCCTTGATCTGACCCAAGGTGGAATGTCGGTCACCGAGTATGAGCGCAAATTTAACCATATGTGCCGTTTCGCTCCCCACATGGTCGAGACGGATAATATGAAGTCTCAGAAATTCCGGGATGGGCTTCGTGACCGGATTCGCCACCATTTAGCTGGCCATGGTCGTTTGAGCTACAATGAAGCCGTTTCAAGGGCCAAGGACATTTCGGCTAGTTTAGATGTGGAGGAGGTAAGGGCACCACCAGTTGAAACAAATAACAAGCGCAAGTGGCACGATCAAGGAGGTGGTAACAAGAAGATTGTTAAGACTGAACCTTCAGGGGTGAAACCCCAGTCAACTAACCCTACATGTGCTACTTGTGGCAAGGGACATAAAGGTGCATGTATGCTTGGTCAGAGGCGGTGCTACTATTTCCGTAAGGAAGGACACCTGGCCCCAGCGTGTCCGAAGATAGGAAAGGGCCCAGGAAATAATGTGCAAGGTCAAGGCTCAGGAGGCAGAGCTCGAGTGTATAGCATGGCCGAGGCTGAAGCAGAGACTGAACCCCAAACCATGTCAGGTATGTTATCAGTTGCAAATATTCCTGCTTTGGTGTTGTTCGATACGGGTGCGTCTCATTCATTCATCTCTATGAAGCTTTGTACTATGATTGGTTGTAGAAGTAGTAAAGCCCCTAGATCTTTGTTAGTTAGCATGCCTGCGGGGGGAGTAGTGCGTGTAGACTCGATAACTAACAATGTGAAGATAGAGATTAATGATCATAGCTTCTTAGCCAACTTGCACATAGTGGAACTTAGCGATTTTGATGTCATTTTGGGTATGGATTGGTTGGACAAGCATAGAGCTGTAGTTGAATGCTCCGAAAGGAGAGTAACTTTATGTCCTTCCGTTGATGTCAAGACCGTATTCGAGGGAGTTAGACACAGCAGTACCCCGAAGGTGATTTCTGCCATGAAAGTTGTGAAGATGCTGAAGAAGAGTGATTGCCAAGGATTTTTGGTGAACGTGATGGGGAAAACGACTTCGAAGAAGACGGTAGCTGATGTACCTATCGTCAAAGAGTATCCATATGTCTTTCCCGAAGACTTGCCCGGAGTTCCACCGAATCGTCAAGTTGAGTTCTCGATTGATCTAGTGCCAGGAGCGGCACCAATATCGAAGGCTCCCTATAGGATGGCGCCTAAGGAATTGCAAGAGCTGAAGGTACAACTCCAGGAACTGCTCGACTATGGATTTATCCGACCGAGTGTTTCGCCATGGGGTGTGCCAGTGCTCTTCGTGAAGAAAAAGGACGGAAGTTTGAGGATGTGTATTGACTATCGTGAACTTAATCGACTCACGATAAAGAATAAATATCCACTTCCTAGAATAGAGGACCTATTCGATCAACTTGGAGGGTCGGGAGTATTTTCGAAGATAGATTTGAGATCCGGATATCACCAGCTGAGGATTAAGAGTGATGATATCCCGAAGACCGCATTTCGAACTCGTTATGGACATTATGAATTTATAGTGATGCCATTGGGTTTGACTAATGCGCCAGCGGTATTCATGGACCTCATGAACCGTGTATTTCAACCTTATTTGGATAAGTTTGTCATTGTGTTCATTGATGACATACTTGTATATTCAAAGACCAAGGTTGAACATGAGCAGCATCTTAGAACGGTATTGGGAATACTGCGCAAGGAGAAGTTATATGCGAAATTCAACAAGTGCGAATTCTGGCTTAACCGAGTTCCATTTTTGGGTCATGTGATCACTTCTAAAGGAATTGAGGTTGACCCGATTAAAGTTGAGGCAGTCAATGATTGGAAAGTACCGAGTAATGCGAATGAAGTTCGAAGCTTCTTGGGATTAGCCGGTTATTATCGGAGATTCATCGAGGGATTTTCGAAGATAGCTACACCGATGACTAAGTTGACTAGAAAGGGGGAAGCTTTCTTATGGAATGAGAAATGAGAAAGGAGTTTCCAAGAACTTAAGCAAAGATTAACTGCTGCACCAGTATTGACGATTCCCGATCCGACGAAAGAATTTGTCATCTACAGTGATGCATCCAAACAAGGTTTGGGATGTGTATTAATGCAAGAGGGCAAGGTAGTTGCCTATGCTTCGAGACAGTTGAAACCGCACGAGCTGAACTATCCTACTCATGATTTGGAATTAGCAGCGGTAGTTCATGCCTTGAAGATTTGGAGGTATTACCTATATGGAGGTAAGTGTGAAATCTATACAGACCACAAAAGTCTGAAATATATTTTCACCCAGAAGGAATTGAATATGAGGCAGCGCAGATGGCTTGAGTTGGTCAAAGACTACGATTGTACAATTCATTACCACCCCGGTAAGGCAAACGTAGTTACTGATGCACTAAGCCGTAAGGCAAGAGGAGATCTGACTTGTTTGTTGACCAAGGAGGAACACTTGGTCAAGGAATCTGCAAGGATGAACCTTGAGGTGGCTAGACCATCGAGACCATCTGAGTCATTATTGGCTAGTTTGGTGGTACAACCAACCTTAAGGGAACAAATCAAAGAAGGTCAAGGACAGGACGACTCCTTGGTCAAGATGAAAGAACGTACTCTTTCAGGTGAGAATAAAGGTTTTAGTGTGTCCGATGATGGCACGATGTATTATGAGGGGAGGATTTGTGTGCCCAATATTGTTAAGTTGAGAGAAGCTATATTGAAGGAGGCACATAGTACTCCGTATACAGCACACCCTGGGAGTACAAAGATGTATCAAGATCTTAAGGGGACATTTTGGTGGGAAGGTTTGAAGAAAGATGTGGCAGACTTTGTCAGAAAGTGTATTGTTTGTCAGCAAGTGAAGGCAGAACACCAATGCCCCTTTGGATTACTTAAGTCACTTCATATCCCAGAATGGAAATGGGAACACATTACGATGGACTTTGTGGTAGGTTTGCCTCGAACGGAAAGAGGAAACCACGCTATTTGGGTTGTTGTCGACCGACTCACAAAGTCAGCTCATTTTCTCCCAGTTAAGATGAACTTTCGAATGGATCAGTATGCTCAATTGTATATCAGGGAGATTATTAAGTTGCATGGAGTGCCAGTCTCTATAGTATCCGATAGGGATACTCGTTTCACATCGCGTTTTTGGGAGAGTTTGCAGGAAGCTTTGGGAACGCAGTTGAATTTTAGTACGGCTTATCATCCTCAAACTGATGGTCAGTCCGAGAGGACCATCCAGATCCTTGAGGATATGTTGCGAGCATGTGTGCTAGATATGGGAAATAATTGGGAACGACTGTTGCCTTTGGTAGAATTTGCTTACAACAACAGTTACCAGTCGACGATCGGTATGGCACCGTATGAAGCCCTATATGGTAGGAAGTGTCGATCACCACTGTATTGGGATGAGGTAGGAGAAAGGAGGATTTTGGGTCCCGAGATGATCGAGCAAACAGTTGTCATGGTGGATAAGATTCGTGAGAGGATCAAGATAGCCCAGGACCGTCAGAAGTCTTACGCCGACAAGCGTAGGAAAGATTTTGAATTCTGTGTTGGCGACAAAGTATTCGTGAAGGTATCTCCTACCAAGGGAATTGTTCGTTTTGGTCCGAGGAGCAAGTTGAGACCAAGATATATTGGACCGTTCGAAATCCTCGAGCGGATTGGAGAGTTAGCTTACCGTTTGGCTTTACCCCCAGAACTTTCGGTGTACTGGCGTTTTCCACGTATCATTGTTGAGAAAGTATGTGCACGATCCCAACCACGTCATCAACTATACCGTCGTGGAGATGAACAAAGATCTTACTTATGAAGAACAACCAGAACTGATTCTTGACCGATCAGTCCGGCAGTTGAGAAATAAAGAGAAAGTATTTGTCAAGGTCCAATGGCGTAACCACAGCAAGGACGAAGCCACTTGGGAGCGTGAAGAGGAACTTCAAGCTCGTTATCCGAATTTCTTCAATCGAGGTATATTATTTATTTTCGAGGACGAAAATTTTTCTAAGAAGGGTAGGATGTAATACCCGTCATTTTTATAATGCAATATTATTATTTTATAATAATATTATAATGCATTTCATATTATTTAATTCAATTTAAAGGATCATGAATATTTATTTCGACGTATCACAAGTCCTAGCCCGAGTCATTTTTGTCAGTTACATTCTAGTAGTCATTAATAATGTTAATAATGCATTTTATTTCATTTAATCTCATTTCATTACCGAGTGAGTAATTATTGTACAATTACTTTCACTACACGTACAAGTCAACTTCATGTAATATCATTTAATAAGATCAGATATTTTCATGATATATCTTATGTTCTAAACCCGAGTCAATTTCTCAAGTTAATTTCAGAACATTTAATATTAGTCATTTTTATGATAATTAAAGGTATTATTATTATTAATAATATTTATAATAGGAACAATATTAATATTGACAGTATTAATATTTTATTCTTCATTATTTCGATATTTTCGGAATTATTATTATTAGTATCAAAATTATTAATTATTACCACTGTTATTATTATTATTTCAATTTTTATCATTATTGTTGTTATTATTATTATTTTTAGCATTATTATTATTTTTATC
Organism: Orobanche coerulescens; assembly: GCA_033398695.1. Classification (NCBI taxonomy): domain Eukaryota; kingdom Viridiplantae; phylum Streptophyta; class Magnoliopsida; order Lamiales; family Orobanchaceae; genus Orobanche; species Orobanche coerulescens. Next base: position 109,242,935 of record CM065815.1, on the reverse strand, counting down.
ATTGGCCCAAATAGTTTGTGCTGACCCAAATTTACTGATTAAGCCCATAACAATTAACCTAACCCTAATCCTAATACGATATAAATATATGATCTGTACAATACACAATATACCAGAACACACTTTCTCTTCTTCCGAGCGCCGTTCATCGTTCATAAAAAAAAGAAATACATCGTCTATAATATGTTCCGATCGGTATTCTTCATCCAAGGAAAAGTTCACGTCAAATCAACTCTGTTCACAACACCAGTTCTCCAGGATCAACTATCTACTGTTGTTCCTTCTTATTCAAGGAGAAGGCTCGAGTTGCAACAATTCAAATCGAATAGATCCTGCATCGAAACTCGCAATTGACAAGGTATCACCCTCGATTATTTTTTTTACTTTAATGCCTTCATTATGTCCATGGACCGTAAAACTCTTCCCAATCGAACCTAAATCAGGAATCAAACGAAAACACAAATTTTGCGAATGCAACAATAAAAAACATCACTGTTTTCAAACCCGAGCCCAGAAAAAACGATTTAAACATCGAAATCAGTAGCCCTCAAAACTGAGCCCGTTGCCTTTCACAACCCGGTTACACAACCCAAATCAGTCGATACCTCACCTTATTCTCGCCGGATCGACCCATCTTCCGCCAACATCACTGACGGCTGTGCCGTCCGAAACCACTTCTAACCCTACGACCACCATTCCCTTTTCTCTTCTTCTCGTCGGTCGTGCGTCTGTGTGTGTGTGATTTATTTTTGTTTCCGGCCGATGAAGAAGGAAGTGATTTTTCTTATCGGCCGAACTGGACTTGGAGATGAGGAGAGAATCGTTTCTCTGCCAATTTTGTACCGACGAGAGCAGAACGGGAGAAAGAAAATGAGTTGGGTCGGCTAGGGTTAGATTTCAGGGTTTATATACCCGCGAATTTTTAGGACTTTTCAATTTAGTCCTCCTAATTTTCAGAAGTGTTCAATTTAGCCCCCAGCCGGTATAATTAATCCAATTTGACCCCAGTCAATTTTAAAACCTTCAATTCAGTCCAATTTTGACCCAAATATTAAAATGTTGACTTTTAATTAATATTAATAATTAATCTGAAATTATGCATAAGTATTTTAATTTCAGTCATTAATAACGTTAACTCTTCGGTTAATATTAATGAACAATTATAATTTATTTTAAGTTATTATATAGTGATATTCGTATCTTTTCATTTATTATTGTATAAATAATAAATTGTAAGGATCTTAATTATTATTATTATTATTATTATATGTAGACTTTGTCAAGGATTTACGGGCTTAGGACTGTGAGTCAAGCACATTCATTTCAGTCAGACATCATCATCATCATTTATTCAGGTGGGAATTTTCACTATCACTTTAATTGCTTTAATTGGACTGCGTATGTGATCTTCTATTCATGTTTAAAATTTATATGCACGTTGTAATTCAGGCTAACCTGTTTTCGTGTAAGAGGCTATCTTAAGATATATGTTGTTGCGGGGACACCTGCGCAACCTCAATATTCACATGCGTGCTCGTAATATCCGCAATTTTTGATTTTCGGTAAATTTCTTTTTTCGGTCGAAGTCTGTTTTGACGACTCGCTCATGACTGTTTCGTCATTCTGAGAATGATTAATTCTGCACTTTTTGTCATCCGAGGTCGTTTCAGTGTCGTTTTGTTGAGTTCCGTGCTTTTTAGCGACTTTTTCGCACTTGAGTTCGATTCTTGCGAATCTCGTTCGAAACTGCTGTTTCGAGTTTCCCGTAAGTCCGTTTAACTTTGTTAGACGTGTTGTGAATTTCGGTTTGGTTATTCGATCACGTATCGTGATTTCCGGGCGTTTTGGGCCATTTTGTAATTTCTTGAAAGTTACGGGTATCCGTATCTGTAATTGTTGTCTCGGCCCGTTTCTTGGTCGCGTATGACTAATTATGGTATTATGTTTTCATTTCGGGTCGTTGATGTCGTCCGCGAACTTTTCGTCGTGTTCGTTCCGTGTTTTCGAAATCGGTCGTCGAGCCACAGCGGTGCGGGCCGGCCGGACGGTTGCGGGGATCGCCGGAGATTGCGGGCACCGGCCGGACAGATGCGGCAGAACCGCGTAGCGCACGCCATACTGGAATCTGCGCGCGCTAACCGGCAGTGTAGCGACGCTAGCCTGGTCGACCAACGACGCTATCGGGCCGGACAGTGGGGTTTCGGGTTACGGAATCGGGAAGGATCGGCGGGTAGCGCACGCTACGCCGAGCGTAGCGCGCGCTAGTCGGCAGCGTAGTGCACGCTGTCGGCCGGCTAGCGTCGTTACAGCCGCGAGCTTCGATCAGAGGCTACTAGACACGTCGGCTAGCGCGCGCAGGCTTCCGGCCGTAGCGCACGCTAGCGGGAGCCGGGCGGACAGTCATGGTCGGCAGAATTGGTCGGTGGTGCCGGGTCATGCGGGTCATGGCCGAGAGTGCTCGGCCGGTACTGGCCGATAGCGCACGCTAGTCCGGGAAGGCTAGCGCACGCTAGTTCCAGACCAGTATATATATGACAGACCAGCCACTTTTCACTTCGTTTTTCATTTCCTTCCTTCTCCGTCCGCGGCTGGCGATTCATGGGCGACGAATCCATGTTGTTTAACAACAAATCCATGAAGTTCTTGAGTTCATAACATCAATCAATCGTCCGTTATCATCCTTTGATCCAGCGAATCAAGGTAATCTTCCTTAGAACCCTAATTTCGTGAATTTGGGGATTTTTGCATTTTCGTCCGATTCGTTCCATGTTGTTGATTAATTCATGATGGGTATGATTAATCTTGGTAGTATTCTCGTGTTTAACATCATTTAATCCATTGTTCTTCGTCGAATCGAAGTATATTTCTTGATTTCCTTCGAATTGACTTTTTGGGTGATTTGTCCCCGATCTCGTTTTTCATCCGTTTTCGATGGATCGATTATGGTTAAATGATGTTGTTAAACATATTCTATGGATTGTATATCCATATTTCAACTTGGAATTCCGTTTTCGTGATTTGACGGGACGAATCGTGTTCTTGGCCGTTTTGGGGGAAATCCTTGAACTTTCGTCATTCGTTCTTTGAATTCAACGGCTTTGAGTCGTGTTATGGAATTCATTTCATTGATATTATTTGTCCTTCATAGTTTGTGAACGTGAGTTGGCGTTCGGTGGAGTCGGCGGGTTCGTAGTCGGTTCGGGCCAACCTACTTCGGTCGATTCTCCGCGTTGTTCTTATTCGAGGCAAGTACCTTGCCCATACTTTTCTCGTTTTATGGATATGATGATCGGTGGTCGTCTTGATATGTTTGTTTGGTTATTTGAAATGAAGTTTCAAAGGATTTCGGTTTGGCCTCGTTAAAGGCTTTCTTTCAAAACGAGTGTGATTTGTGAACGGTGTTTTGAGAATTGATTATGATTTGGTTATTTTGAACGTTGAAGGATTTTATGATGATACTCCTATTGTTTAAGTTATGGAATCGTGTATTCCGTATTTAATCTTGTTATTGTATTTTTGAAGAGTTTGATAATGGTGTCGAGTTAATGGTCATCTCTAGTGAGTATTCTTAATGAACTTACATTCTTAGCATGTTAGTATTGCATGAGTAACGTGTGTGTGTATGCTCACTACGGGTTAGATCCGACGGGGTCTCGGTAAGGGTCCACAAGAGAAGTGGATCGACGAGCTTGCTTTTAACCACTACGGGTTAGATCCGACGGGGTCTCGGTAGGGGTCCACAGAGACGTGGATCGACGGTTAATTGTGGTGCATTTTACAAATGTGATTTGATATTGGCATTTCCGGAAATGAGTGCTTTTGAACGGTTTTCATGATTGCATGCATTGACTAAGTGTGTAAGAAGTAAGTTGTTCGTTTGGCCTACTTGGCTAGGATGGCACAAGAGTATTTTGTTGTTTGTTTTAAATCCTTTATTTGTGGATTTTGATGTTGGGAAACGAACCTTGTGGTCGTTCTTGTGTACTGTGAGTTGATGAGATTTGGGGCTAAAATCCCAATGGTTCTGTAAAAGTCATTTTACGGGTTTGGGGCTAAAATCCCAACGGTTTGGTAAATGTCATTTTTCGGAAAGTAAACCTTTGGGGCGGTGACCCCTTTTGTCTTTTGGTTTTCGAAAAGTAGGATTTGATAATCCTAAATTGTTTTCTATTAAAACTCCCGATGGTATTTCAAATCATTTTACAAATTGTTTCCCTTGATATTTTGATCTTGAAATTTTGGGAAGTATTTACTCAACTCTTGCCTCGGGAAGTGTTCATCCTGTTGTATTTGAATCTTTGAGGATTCCGAATTATTATCGTTCGTGGAATGTGAATTGTATGGCTCGTATTTGCACTTTGTTCTTGCACTAGCAAAACAGTGGAGTTTTGCTAACCCCCGAGTATTCGGGGGGTGGATGTCTGTTTTTGCATCCAGGTTTTGGAGCATAACACAGGGTCGGCACGAAGGATGATGAAAGATTATCGATACTAATCACATGAGGAACCGTACATCGTGTGTTGGTTCAGTTGTACTTTATTTTCCGCTGCTATATTGTTCCCGTTGTACGGGTGTGGTTGTATTTTGACCCCTGCGTGGGCATGAGTTGTATGTATTTGTTGAAAGACCAAATCGGTCTACTGAGTCATTTTAGCCTTAAAGGCATGGTTGAGTTGTTATATGTCGTTACCAGCCTGGTAGATCCTTGAGGAAGGGTTCTACGGCGTGTAATATCCCTGAGCGGATTGGGGGTGTTACATAAATGGTATCGGAGCTTAGGTTGAGGAAGCCTAGGCTGTCGGGTCAAGTCGTGTTGTTTGAGTCTTGTTTCGTCGGATTTTATCTGACTGAGTCGTGTCGCGACGCGTCGTTTGAGTTTGTTGGTCGTGATTAGTATCGTGGGGCGATCATCATCTTCGTGCGACCTGTGGAAGTAAGTCTCCCTTCTTTGTGTTGTGCCTCGTGTGACACGAGCTATTTTTATGATTATTTGTTAAGTGGTGGAATCCTTATGTGAATTTTGAATTCACGATATGTATTTAGTCGACTCTCGTATTTGATTTATACGAGGAGTGTCGTCGCTTGTGATGTCTTTTTATTGTTGTTTTTGTCCGTTGTTGACGATTTTCGAATCGATTTGCACGTTTTACAAGTCTCTTGTGGAAGCTTTGTGCTTATACACGCTCGACTTGTTCACTAGCCAGTGCGGGAGGGTCTTTAGAGTCCTCGAATGGGGTCAGTGGTTTTGTTCTGAATATGGTATTTTATCGTTTATTTCCGTTTAAAGACATGTATTGTCTTGATTTTAAACTTTTGATGCGTGTGCTAGGAGTTGTTTTAGTGAATGTCGATATGTGTGAGTTTTGGGCATTCTGGCCTATTGGATTTTTGAAAACCTTGAGTATCTTAGAAAAATAAATTTCGAGACATACTTTTCAAATGAGTTATTTTCTTGTGGTACATCCTAGGTGCCACAATATATTTCAAAAAATTTCTACTTCGAGGACCAAAATGCTTTGAGATATTTTCAATGTTTTAGAAACACTTTTATTTAGACCCGAGGGTCGAATATTCTGAAAGTTTTCACTACGAGAAAGTGTCCTCATTTTTATCAAATGCGAAATGGTTCTCCAATGTCTCGATAACGATGTTTCACGTTTGTACTTTTTGAAAGGTGATACTCAAGATCAACCAATGTTCTTCTAAATTATTTTCAAAATGAGGTTTTCATTTTTAAAAACTATCCATTCCCGTTTGAGGGCTGGGTATGTATGTATGATGTTCGCGTTGTCATTTTGATACTTTCTCCCGAGTATGATCGAATTGGCGGTGTGAGCGTTGAGTCGCTTTCCACACATTGGTTGTGCTAGCCCCCTGTGAGAGGCGGAATGTTGGTATTGAATGTTGCCATCTCATGGTGATTTCTGCGTTATCGCGCATGTGCGAGCTGCTAGAGCTTGGTTTGGTATGACCGTGTGCATCGGTGATGGTTCCGTTATGTGTCGGTTGTTTAATGTCTTGTTGCCTTGCTTCCGTTTTTGTGAATTTCGTGGACGAGGTCGGAGGTAATGCCCGTACTATTTTAACTTCTGTATTTTCTCTTTCTCCAGTCTATCGATTCGCTCATGTTCGTTGGTACTTTATGAACTTGTTCTGTATTTCGGTTTCATCGTCCGAACGAGCTGTGATCTTGTTGTGGGTCGATCTGGTTATCGATGTGACTTTTTCGGGTTCAGTTCGATTCTTGTGAACCATGTTCGGGAGTGACATCATATGGTTCTATTAGTTCTTTTATTCGAAGTGGATCGGATTTGGAACTCTTATGTTTTCGACTCTGTCGACTCATTTATGTTCGTCGACATTTCTGAGCTTGTCCTGCCCCTTGTTTTTGTTTATCGAACGAGTGTGGTATCGTTTCGGAATAACTCGTTTGTCGTTGTGACTTTTCAATCGCTATTCCCTTTCCTGTGGATCTTATGGGAATGCATGTCTTGTAGTTCTCACCAGATCATCCTGGGAGTCGTTGTTTGAACTTTATTGTTCTTCGTGATTCGAACATGATTCTTCGATTTTTGTTGTCTCGATCGTTGGGGTTCGATCGTTTGATTGTTCGGTTTTTATTGATCTCGTTCCGTGATTGGTGAACATTCAGGCTCCTTCGTAATTCCCTTCAGTTCGGGAAATTAGTTTCGTTTTCGATCTTCCAGCCCTTAGGCGGTGGAATTCCGTATTTGTTCAGCGTTTGGCTCGCGTTTTGATCAATATACCGTTAGGTTGGTCAATCGTATTGATTTTCGTTCGTTGTGTTTTGCGATTGTTCGGATAATTGACTTGATTGTATTATCCATTTGATGACGCTTGTCACTTGTTGGTTTTATTATATCCCTAACGGTGACGTTGTGTTGGTCGCCGTGGAGCGTGTTTACACGCCGTATATTCCTTTACGTTGTTTGTAACCCTTCGCCGTTGGGCGTTAGTTACGCATTCTTGTGTATCTCGTTGAGTTTTCCTGGCGGAATATTTCTTCTCCCTACTTGTTTTAATTTTCGGGACGAAACTTCTTTTAAGGAGGGTAGAATGTAATATCCGCAATTTTCGATTTTCGGTAAATTTCTTTTTTCGGTCGAAGTCTGTTTTGACGACTCGCTCATGACCGTTTCGTCATTCTGAGAATGATTAATTCTGCACTTTTTGTCATCCGAGGTCGTTTCGGTGTCGTTTTGTTGAGTTCCGTGCTTTTTAGCGACTTTTCCGCACTTGAGTTCGATTCTTGCGAATCTCGTTCAAACTAATTGTTTCGAGTTTCCCGTAAGTCCGTTTAACTTTGTTAGACGTGTTGTGAACTTCGGTTTGGTTATTCGATCACGTATCGTGATTTCCGGGCGTTTTGGGCCATTTTGTAATTTCTTGAAAGTTACGGGTATCCGTATCTGTAATTGTTGTCTCGACCCGTTTCTTGGTCGCGTATGACTAATTATGGTATTATGTTTTCATTTCGGGTCGTTGATGTCGTCCGCGAACTTTTCGTCGTGTTCGTTCCGTGCGTTTTCGGAAATCGGGTCGTCGAGCCACAGCGGCGCGGATGGCCGGACGGTTGCGGATCGGGCCGTCTGATTGCAGGCACCGGCCGGACAGATCTGCGGGAACCGGCGTAGCGCACGCTATCGCCGGAAGGCTGCGCGCGCTAACCGGGCAGTGTAGCGACGCTAGCCTGGTCGACCAACGACGCTATCGGGCCGATGGGGTTTCAGGGTTACGGAATCGGAAGGATCGGCAGTAGCGCACGCTACGCCGAGCGTAGCGCGCTAGTCGGCAGCGTAAGCGCCGGCCGGCTAGCGTCGTTACCTGCCGGGCGATTCACCCGAGGCTATCGACAGTCGGCTAAGCGCAGAAGCTTCCGGCCGTAGCGCACGCTAGCGGAGCCGGACAGTCATGGTCGGCAGAATTGGTCGGTGGTGCCGGGTCATGCGGGTCATGGCCGAGAGTGCTCGGCCGGTACTGGCCGATAGCGCACGCTAGTCCGGGAATGCTAGCGCACGCTAGTTCCGGCCCAGTATATATATGACAGACCAGCCACTTTTCACTTCGTTTTTCATTTCCTTCCTTCTCCGTCCGCGGCTGGCGATTCCTGGGCGACGAATCCATGTTGTTTAACAACAAATCCATGAAGTTCTTGAGTTCATAACATCAATCAATCGTCCTTTATCATCCTTTGATCCAGCGAATCAAGGTAATCTTCCTTAGAACCCTAATTTCGTGAATTTGGGGATTTTTGCATTTTCGTCCGATTCGTTCCGTGTTGTTGATTAATTCTTGATGGATATGATTAATCTTGGTAGTATTCTCGTGTTTAGCATCATTTAATCCATTGTTCTTCGTCGAATCGAAGTATATTTCTTGATTTCCTTCGAATTGACTTTTTGGGTGATTTGTCCCCGATCTCGTTTTTCATCCGTTTTCGATGGATCGATTATGGTTAAATGATGTTGTTAAACATATTCTATGGATTGTATATCCATATTTCAACTTGGAATTCCGTTTTCGTGATTTGACGGGACGAATCGTGTTCTTGGCCGTTTTGGGGGAAATCCTTGAACTTTCGTCATTCGTTCTTTGAATTCAACGGCTTTGAGTCGTGTTATGGAATTCATTTCATTGTTATTATTTGTCCTTCGTAGTTTATGAACGTGAGTTGGCGTTCGGTGGAGTCGGCGGGTTCATAGTCGGTTCGGGCCAACCTACTTCGGTCGATTCTCCGCGTTGTTCTTATTCGAGGCAAGTACCTTGCCCATACTTTTCTCGTTTTATGGATATGATGATCGGTGGTCGTCTTGATGTGTTTGTTTGGTTATTTGAAATGAAGTTTCAAAGGATTTCGGTTTGGCCTCGTTAAAGGCTTTCTTTCAAAACGAGTGTGATTTGTGAACGGTGTTTTGAGAATTGATTATGATTTGGTTATTTTGAACGTTGAAGGATTTTATGATGATACTCCTATTGTTTAAGTTATGGAATCGTGTATTCCGTATTTAATCTTGTTATTGTATTTTTGAAGAGTTTGATAATGGTGTCGAGTTAATGGCCATCTCTAGTGAGTATTCTTAATGAACTTACATTCTTAGCATGTTAGTATTGCATGAGTAACGTGTGTGTGTATGCTCACTACGGGTTAGATCCGACGGGGTCTCGGTAGGGGTCCACAAGAGACGTGGATCGACGAGCTTGCTTTTAACCACTACGGGTTAGATCCGACGGGGTCTCGGTAGGGGTCCACAGAGACGTGGATCGACGGTTAATTGTGGTGCATTTTACAAATGTGATTTGATATTGGCATTTCCGGAAATGAGTGCTTTTGAACGGTTTTCATGATTGCATGCATTGACTAAGTGTGTAAGAAGTAAGTTGTTCGTTTGGCCTACTTGGCTAGGATGGCACAAGAGTATTTTGTTGTTTGTTTTAAATCCTTTATTTGTGGATTTTGATGTTTGGAAACGAACCTTGTGGTCGTTCTTGTGTACTGTGAGTTGATGAGATTTGGGGCTAAAATCCCAATGGTTCTGTAAAAGTCATTTTACGGGTTTGGGGCTAAAATCCCAACGGTTTGGTAAATGTCATTTTTCGGAAAGTAAACCTTTGGGGCGGTGACCCCTTTTGTCTTTTGGTTTTCGAAAAGTAGGATTTGATAATCCTAAATTGTTTTCTATTAAAACTCCCGATGGTATTTCAAATCATTTTACAAATTGTTTCCCTTGATATTTTGATCTTGAAATTTTGGGAAGTATTTACTCAACTCTTGCCTCGGGAAGTGTTCATCCTGTTGTATTTGAATCTTTGAGGATTCCGAATTATTATCGTTCGTGGAATGTGAATTGTATGGCTCATATTTGCACTTTGTTCTTGCACTAGCAAAACAGTGGAGTTTTGCTAACCCCCGAGTATTCGGGGGGTGGATGTCTGTTTTTGCATTCAGGTTTTGGAGCATAACACAGGGTCGGCACGAAGGATGATGAAAGATGATCGATACTAATCACATGAGGAACCGTACATCGTGTGTTGGTTCAGTTGTACTTTATTTTCCGCTGCTATATTGTTCCCGTTGTACGGGTGTGGTTGTATTTTGACCCCTGCGTGGGCATGAGTTGTATGTATTTGTTGAAAGACCAAATCGGTCTACTGAGTCATTTTAGCCTTAAAGGCATGGTTGAGTGGTTATATGTCGTTACCAGCCTGGTAGATCCTTGAGGAAGGGTTCTACGGCGTGTAATATCCCTGAGCGGATTGGGGGTGTTACAGATTCATGTTATGTGGTATTGTGTTTATGTTTTATGTTGTTGCGGGGACACCTGCGCAACCTCAATATTCACATGCGTGCTCGATTCATGTTATGTGGTATTGTGTTTATGTTTGATGTTATTGCGGGGGCACCTGCGCAACCCCAATATTCGTGTATGCGTGCTCGATTCTTGCTATACGTAATATTGTGAGTATGCAACTACGTTGAGGAAAAATGTGATAGATTATTCATGTTATGCTTTCCATGAGATTGTATATTACTGTGATCAGTGTGATTTCCACGAGCTGAAGGAAGCTCACCCCCACCTTTATTGAACCTGCAGGTTGAACCGAGCCGGATGGACGAAGGAGCGAGCCGAGAGGGCATATGAAAGATGAAATTATTATATGATGTTCCTTTTTGTCAAATGTTTGAAAACTTATTTGGGGAAACGTTGATCAGAAATTTATAAATTTTGAATTATTCTTCCGCCGCAAATTTTTACCTCATATTTATGATGTAATGTCACCTTATTTAAAGGTATTTATGTTTATGTCAGTGTAGCGACTCGACTTTGTAGGCGAGAATTTTTATATTCTCAAGAAAATTATTTTTCTCAAAATTTACCTTTTATTTATTTTTCCCCAATATTTACCTTAGAAAGTCGGGGCGTTACAAAAGAAACAATTGATTTGATAAAACAAACGAATATGGAGTATAAAGATCAATATGAGTTCAAAAGAAACAAAGATAATCCTATTCCATACCAGCAAATTGTGGACAAATTGAAGACTCAAGGAAGAACAAATATTTCCAAAGAAGAAATCTTGGAAGCATATCTCAAGGAGATAAAAGAAGATTTGATAAAGAATCTTGAATGTCAACCATATCACTCCTCCATGAAGACTACATCAGATGATGAAAATCAATTCGATTGCTTAGCAGGAGAATTACAGCCTGAAGAAACTGAAGAGATACCTTTGGAAGACATTTTTGAAGAAATTAAAAATACGGTATCAAGACGTATTAGTAAAGGAGAATCTTCCACAAGTATGAAATAGTTAATTTTCTAGAAGGTCTATATTTGTCGGCTGATTTACAGAGCCAATAATGTAACTTTGTCGGCCAATAAAGCCAATAATGCAACTTTGTCGGCCAATAAAGCATGTAGCAATTTAGTGCGTTGTACTGTAGCAATTTAGTGCGTTGTAATGGTACTCTATTTCTTTCTATATATTAGATGGAAATCAGAGGTAAAGAGAGACTTCCAGACATACACACACACACACTCCACTTCTCTCTAAGTTCTGCTCTTATCCAACTTGGAAATCATCCAACTTTGTAATATAATCTTGTGATATATTCAATAAAAGAAGCCATCCGACTACCCCAAAATTTCTGTAAGTTCATCTTACTTCTGAATTTTTATCTATTTATCTATTTAGCCTAATTTGAGGCTAAATTCTTATATGTTGAATAACAATAAATCATATATCTAATTAATTGTATGGCTAAGAGGCTATATTCGATTCAGTCATGCTCTATCATATAAGCTAAATAAAGTACAGGTCGGTGATTAAGTCCATACAGATTTTATGGATGACCATGCCATAGTCGTGATCTAGCCCAGATTAGCCAAGGATGGCGTGTTAAGGGTATTCTATCATTGACTGGCTTTGTGGTTTGATATAAATATCTTGGAAAATTACCTTAAAGAGCCTCCTGTGACTCGTTTAGGTTCAATGATTTGAGCATCCCTGGGCCTTAAATGGTATATGAACTTGGAACTTTTGAAGAATTTGGTTTTATTCAGTCTGTTAAAATAACTGAAGAAACAATAACACTTGATAATAATGAAATGATTTTAAAATTATTAAATGAAAGAGATATTCAAAAGTATCGGTTAAATTTTAATTATCTACATATTGGTTTAGTACAAATTGCTTTTAAACCACTTACTTTACAAGAGTTACCTAAAAGTTTTCTAGCCGTTTTACGAGATGGTCGTAATAGAAATTGGCAACAATCTTTAATAGGGATCATACAATCTAGTTTGGCACGTAGTCCAGTTTATTTTAATGTTTATCCTAATTTACAATTATCTTTATCTGATGTTAATATATTAGATAGTTTAACTTTAAATATTAAAACCCATGGTTATGATTATAGGCCTGGTTCTGAATTAATATCTATTTGTTATAGAATTTATTTTTGACCACTTACAACAATGAATCCTAAATGTAAAAGGTTTAGTAGTAAAAATAATGAAACTATTTTAATAGAAAGTAATTTAGATATGTCTAAAATATCTACCAGAAAAACAATAAAATGGGATGAAATTGAATTTCCTGAAAATTGGATTTTAGAAGAAGCTATACCTCCTCAACCAAAAATTAATAGTAATTTTATTAATATTATCCAAACTTCAGATGGAACGGTAAAAATTGGGTTTGAAGAAAATAGTTATATATATATGGGTTGGGTTCATGTGAGAATGAAATTTAAGTTAAGAAATAAGAATGAATTTCATCCATAGATCTTGATTAATGGATGACATAGATTTATTCTCACAAAAATTTGATGCATATAATGCAATATTGTAATGCATCGTTATTTTGATGCATATAATGTATTTTTTAATACATTGCAATTTTGATGCACGAAATGCATATATTTCATGCATAATTCGTACAAAACTCATGCATATTCGCAATTCGCAGGATAGGAACCATTCTCATTTTATCCTATATATATATATATATATATATATATATATCAAATTTCACTTTAAATACCCGCGGTATTAGAGGCAGTTAGGCCTATAAACAGACCGATATACCGGACTATGATACGTTTGAGTTCAATTCGCACACCTTCGAACCTAAGGTTCGATCCGGTCTGAAATCTACAAAACTTAGTTTTCAAGGTTGGAGTTCGAGTTCACATGCTTTTTTAGAGTAATTATTTTGCTCGATTCGGTCCGAATTTGCAAATGGTTGGTAATTGTTCGATTCGACACTATTTTTTGCATTTGTCTCTGAAATTCAAAATGATGTATCAATTCTAAAATGCCTAAATACTATTACAGGCCAGTAGTTCATGTAACACCCCAAAAAGGCGGCTATTACAGTGCCGTGGACCCATACTGGGACCCACCAGGCGATATCCAAAATAGATTAAATAAGTATTATTTGTGATACCGAACCACAATAAATAGTCATTACTCCGATTAGGAGTTTATTAAAAATATGGCCAACGGCCTTATAATACACAGGATCTGAAAAACAAGTATAAACCATATGGAGATGGAAAATACTTCAAATGTAAATACATCCAGATAGTAATTTAAATGAAGCAGAAAATAAAATAACATAACACGGTTTAACATAACCAGACAAAAAATGATTTGGGGGCCCCAAACTAGTATCCTTCGAACCCTTCGCCGTCAACATGCTCTTCCCGTGCCTTGCCTTTGCCTCGACCTAAAATACAATACAAGTATTTCGCCCATAACACAGGGTCAGATATACATGATAATTAATTCTTCCGACATTATACAATTCACATATATAGAATTCAAGAAAAAAACATCCCGACTATTAATCATACCCCTCGGGCGTGTAATATCCGTATTTTTTTCTTTTCTCTATTATTTCATTTTTCGGTGTATTCTCAGTTGTAGCGACCCTCGTGTATCTTTCAATGTATTTCTTCCGTCATCTATTGATCTGATTCTCGTAATTGTTGTGCGGAACCGCCGTTTCGGGGTTGCCGTGGATCCATTCTATGTTATGATGTGTTTGGAGATGTTCCGTTTGATGTTTCGTTCATATTCCGGTGTTTTGGACCGCTTATATTTCGTACATAGCGCACGCAATCTTTTCTGCATAGCGCATGCTAGGGGTCCCTTAGTAGCGCACGCTACGGCCCAGCCGTAGCGCGCTAGAGAGCAAGCCACAGGAGTGGCGGTCTTGATTCCAGCCCTGCGGGTGGCGGATCGGCGTCGCTGTAGTCTAGCGCACGCTAATGTCGGGGGCTAGCGCACGCTAATGTCGGGGGCTAGCGCACGCTGAGATGCCCGGTAGTGTGCGCTAGTGTGACTGTCCAGTACTGGACAGTTGCTACTGGACTCGATCAGGTGCCCAGGTAGAGCACGCTATTGGCCAATAGCATGCGCTACCGATACATTTTTAGCGCACGGTACGTTTGGTCGATAGCGCGCGCTAACTGGATCAGGTGTGTACTGACAGTTGCTTCTAGACTCGGCTGATGTCCAGGTAGCGCATGCTATTGGCCGATAGCACGCGCTACCGAGAGGTTATTAGCGCACGCTACATTTTGAGTAGCGCGCGCTAACGGACAGAAATCTGGCTACTGGACTGGAGTTTTGTCCCGTTAGCGCACGCTAACTTTGAGGATTAGCGCGCGCTAACACTCCCTGGCTATATAAACCAGGGAGTTGACCGAGATGAACGTATTTTCTCATTTCTTCCTCCTCTCCACGGGTGTGGCGATTCCGGCCGATTTCTTGGTGATTTTCTTCCTCCAATCATCTCAACCATCAATCTCCTTGAGTTCTTGGTGTATAATAACAACATCATCACGAATCTTTCATCCTAATCCAAGGTAAATCTCTTAGAACCCTACTTTTGGATAAATTGGGGGTTTTGGGATTTTCGTCCGATTCGTCTCGTTTTGTCGGTTAATTCATGATGAGTATGATTAATCTTGTTGATATCATTGGTTTTCCTACGGATTCATGATATACTTCGTGGTTGTTGCGTATTCGAGGGGGTTCGGTTGTGGTCCGCCCTCGTTATTTTTATACGAATATACATGAATCGTAGGCGGGCTTTCGGGTGTATTCCGTTTCCATATTCGTTTAGGATTGGTTATGATTGTGTTCTTCGAATTATTAGGTTCGGAATTGTCGGTCCCTAGCATTCATCGGCGTCTTTCCTTCCGTTCGTTGCGTCGTCTATTATTCAAGGCAAGTATTTTTGGAAACCTTTATGCTTAACATGAAATGGTAATGTATATTGTGTGTGCTTTACTCACCTCGGGAGGGTCCGACGGGGCCTCGGGGGAATCTATGACTTCACTCTGGATTCACGAGTTTGTTTCGCTAGCTAGCTCGGGAGGGTCTTTAGAGGCCTCGGGTGGGATTCATGGTGGCGTCCTGGTCCTAGGCGATGCCTGTGCGTGACTTGTTTTATAAAGTGGCCAGCTCGGTAGGGTCCTTAGAGGCCTCGGGTGGGATTCATGGTGGCGTCCTGGTCCTAGGCAAATTGATTATTTGACTGTTTGTTTCCGGAAAAAGACATGTCTGGTTTTCGTTGTTGAAATGATATTGGTGCATGTACTATGAAACGTGAAAGCGATTGGTTTGCCTTGATTACTTGTACTAGCCTAATTGTTAACCCCTATGGGGACCCGTTGTGGGGAAATTCTTGTTATGGATTTCAGGTTATGATCGTCCGGACGAGCGAGCGCTGGGACAGTACGAGGATGTTGGCCAGGGTCGTTGACATATGCGTTTGAGTCCTTTTATTTCCGTTATTCCATTCGATATGGTTGTTGTCCACTTTTGAAACTTATAAATTGTACTCGCGAGTACTTAGGCTTTTCTCTTCGGATTAAGATTTGTATTCGTCAAGTCATTTATGTTTTCCATTGTTGATTATTCCACCGGTTGTATCGGGTGTGTGATTTGATTTTCAATTGGATAATGTATATTTTTACTGTGGTAAATTGTGTCTAGCCTGGTGGGTCCCCTGTTGTAATATCCGTACTTTTTATTTTTAGTAATTTCTATTTTTGGTGTATATTCGTTTCGGACAACTCGCTTGGCACCGTTTTGGAATTCTGAATCTATTTTGTTCTTGAAGTTTCTCCGTTGGGACGAGTCTCGATGATGTTTTTGCGTAATTTAATCTTGAGTTATATTATCGCATGTGTATTCGATTCTCGTTAAACTCATTCGATTTTGTCATTTTCCTATTTCCATGAGTTCGTATGGTTGAGTAGAGCATGTTGTGAGTTTCGGATTGTTAATCCGACGTTGTATCGTGAATTTTCGGATGTTTGGGCCATTTTGTAATTTCTTAAGAGTTTAGGGTGCCTTTACCCTCCTTGTCGTATTGTGGATTCCTCGGTAGTTAGAAGTGCATTTTCTTTCAACACACAGCTTCGTTGTTATGAACACCTCGTAATTACACTTTTAATTCTATCCTTATGTCGTGTTTCGTCATTGTATCGACTGTGCAGAATGTAGTGTTCAGAACTGGGAACTGCTGCATGCATAACGTACGTTATGCATGATCCATAACGTACGTTATGGCCTTCGCATTTTAGTGCAGGCTGTTTGTTACGTACGTTAACCAGTGTTGGGTTACGTACGTAACCCTCTTAACGTACGTTAACAGCTTGCGTTAACGTACGTAACGTGCTGTCAGGCCTTTTAATTCCTGACTTATCCTCAGTCGCCTCATTTCGTCTCTTTTCTTTCTTTCTCGCGACGTGAGTTTCCTTTGAGCGTTTTGGAGCGATTTGTCCGGTACAATCCGTAGAAACCCTCTGAAGGTTGATTATTGCGTTCCAAGGAAGATTAATCATCATCATTCTCCGTCTGAATCGAGGTATACTTCGTTTAACCCTAGTTTTTGGGGATTTCGGGATTTTTGGCATAATTTTTTCCGTAATCCGATTTAGCCTTGACGAATTGTTAGATTTCAATTGTGTAGTCGGGAATCCCTTGTTCCATTATAGTTTAACGAATTTAATCTCGTAGTTTCTCCATTGTTAGATTATAACCATCTTGAACTTCGTAATGACCGACGAATTATTCCATCGGGTAGAATTAGGATTAATTCTTACCTTTCCGCATTTTTGAGACTTGTTGTATACCGTTATTGTGTTAGGAACGGATTTGGGAGGATTGTTCGGACCGAAACCTATTCCATCGTCGTTTCCTTCGTTTCGTCTTATTCCAGGCAAGTACATGTATTACATTCCGTTATGTGCGTATGATTTTGATGCGAATGATGTAAATGGTATTATTGAACGAATGTGATTGTTTCTCTTCCACCTGGGGATGGCATGTGGCCTCTGGGGGCCGATACTAATGGGTATGGCCACGGAAGTGGACTTGGGTGCGTGCGTTGATGTTCTTCCACCTGGGGACGGTTCGACGGGACCTCTGGGGGCCGATACTAATGGGTACGGCCGCGGAAGTGGTTTCTCACCCGGGGACGGTTCGACGGGACCTCTGGGGGCCGATACTAATGGGTACGGTCGCGAGTTACCAAGCGTGGATAATTGTGATGTGGAAAACTTGTTGATATACTGTTTTGGTGTTAATGTGATCTTCCGGAATATTGATTTCAAAATGATTTTCCTATCGATTTGTTTGCGTTGAATCGTGTATGTATATAATGTTGTGTAATTCTGTACTTGCACTAGCTATTCGAATGCTAACCCCTTAAATGGGGGAAATGCGTCTTATGCATTTCAGGTACTGGTCGGGTTGAGGAGCTGGCACGGGATGCGCATGCAAAGGATGGGTTGGCATGATGATGTGGCTCGAGTCTGTATTTTTCTGTTTTGTCATTGCATCTGTTGAGTACCGGAGTTAGACTGTTTATTTTTAAACATGGTTTAAGTCCCCTGCGTGGGCAATATATTGGTATTTAACTTATGTCTCATGTACTCCGTTAAAATGTTTTGGCCGAGGCCACGGCCTTATTTACTTTTTGGGTGCATCTTTTGGATTATCATTGTGGTTTACGTGTCATGAGTTAGCCTGGTAGACCTCACGGGGGTTCTACGGCGTGTAATGTCCCATTGTGAATTGGGGTGTTACATTTATGGTATCAGAGCCTTGGTTTTGAATGCCTAGGCTGTCGGTTAATTTTGGGTCTGTCAGTTGTGTCATTAGAGTCAGTCGTAGAGCCTAATATCATCGTGCTACCGTCTTTTCATGCGATCCGTGGCTGTAAGTCTCCTCGAACTCTTATATTTCTGTATTCGTTTTCTTGCGTTGTTCGGAATTGAGAATTATGATACCAACCTTGTAGATTGTGAATCTTTCTGATCTTCTTCCTTCCGTATTTTCTTCAGTATGTTGAGAGGTCGTGGTAGACCAGCTAGGGGACGCGGCCGAGGCCGTGGTCAGGGTGCTGATAATGAAGAGGGCTCACTTTCTCAGTCCTCTGCAGACTCAGCCTCTCACTCAGTGCCGTCGGGTAATAATGCCGGCAGCAGGGCTCTTGCCGTACTTGCGATTAGTAGCCCGGCTTGCTCGAATAGCTCGGGGTGGGCCTTGAGAATCCGCCCCCGACACCTGAAGAGGAAGCTAGTAAGTGGCTTCAGACGGTGACTAAGATGCACCCTCCTCGTTTCTCCGGATCTTCTGACTCCCTCGGTTGGGAGAATTGGCTCTTTCAGTTGTCCAGGACCTTCGATGCCGTATCTTGTCCTGAAGACAGGAGGGTACATATTGCCCAGTACCCCCTGGATAAGGAAGCTGCGGAATGGTGGGAGGTCGTGGCGCCCAGAGACCATCGGGCCGGGCTCTTATGGAAGCAGAATATTGTCCGCCGCTAGTCAAAGAACACAGAATTGTGGAGTTCTTCACTGCCACACCCCAGGATGTGCCGATTTCCCAGGTCATTATCTCTTACAATCAGCAGTTGGGTTTCGTGATAGATCAGGTGAGGACGGAGGCTGATAAAATCCGTTACTTCAATATGCACATGAAGCCACATATCAGGCAGAGTATGGCACCGCTCATGTGTGCCACTTTGAAGGAATACCAGGATCGCGCTCTGGCGATCGAGATGGCTGTCCCGGAATCAGAGTCGGTTTCGGAAGCTAAGAAGCAGAAGACTACTGGTGGGTTCTCGGCCAGTAAAGGTGGTCAGTTTTCGAGGTCTCGTTCTGCTCCTACACCTGGGAAGAGGCCGTTTCATCAGGCCGGTGGATCTTAGGGTAACCATTCGGTCCAGTCTATGGCACCTGGCGGAAGAGTTTGTTTTAATTGCAGCCAGCCCGAGCACGTTATGAAGGATTGCCCATTTCCGTTAGTTACTTGCTTTACTTGCGGACAGACCGGGCATCGGGCAGCTCATTGTGAGAGGGCCACCAGGACCGCTAGAGTTCCGTCTACCACCGCAGATCAGAGGGATCACAGCACTCCAGCTACTCATGTTCCGCAGAGTTCGGGCCGTGGTAGGGGTCGGGGTCAGCCAGATCGCCGTACAGTGTCGAGTTCGGGTTCAGTCCATCCCCGATTGTATCAGATGAGGCGCACAGAGGAGGCAGACGTTCCGGTGGCGTCAGGTACCACTCAGATCCTTTCTCATCCAGTTTCAGTGCTTTTTGATTCGGGTGCGACCCATTCCTTTATTGCTTCGGATTGTGTGAGTCGTATTGGCTTTGACTGCTTGTTTGAGTGTGAGTCGTTTGTAGTGGGTACGCCCAGCGGGGATCGTATGGTTGGGGACCGGGAAGTTAGGGATTGCCCAGTGAGGATCGGGAGCCGGGATTGGCCCTCGAATTTCATTGTTATAAACCTTAAGGGTGAGGATTTTATCCTCGGGGACGATTGGTTAGATCGTCACGGTGCTATCATGAACTATCGGACTCGTACCATCTCGATAGTTGCCGAGGACGGCACCGACCATACTCTCTTCGGTTGTAAGCCGGGTAGATCGGGGAGTGTGATTAGCGCCTTGAAGGCGATGAAACTTCTGAACCAGGGTTGTGTCGGCTACTGGTGTTTCGCTCTACAGGCGGAAGATGTTGGGGTTGACATATCGTCGATTCCAGTTGTTAGCGAGTATCCCGATGTATTTCCGGATGACTTGCCAGGATTACCACCACATCGAGAGGTGGAGTTTCCTATTGATCTTAAGCCGAATGCAGCCCCTATTTCTCGAGCACCATACCGTATGGCACCGTCGGAGATGCTAGAGTTGAAGAATCAGTTGGGAGAGTTGTTAGATAAAGGGTATATTCGACCGAGCGCATCGCCTTGGGGTGCGCCTGTACTTTTTGTTAAGAAGAAGGATGGATCGCTTCGTTTATGCATCGATTATCGAGAATTAAACAAGTTGACCATCAAAAATAAATACCCTTTACCCCGGATTGACGACTTGTTTGATCAGCTTCAGGGGGCGACAGTCTTTTCGAAGATTGACTTGCGATCGGGCTACTACCAGTTGAGGATTCGGGACAGCGATATACCGAAAGCTGCCTTTCGGACGAGATATGGCCATTACGAGTTTGTGGTTATGCCTTTCGGGCTAACCAATGTCCCAGCAGTGTTCATGTAGTTGATGAACAAAGTTTTTATTGAGTATCTGGACAATATCGTAGTCGTCTTTATCGATGACATTCTTATCTATTCACGGAGTCGGGAGGAGCACGCCTTACATCTCCGGATTGTATTCGATATTTTGAGAGCTGAGCAGTTGTATGCGAAGTTCTCTAAGTGTGAGTTTTGGCTCAAGGAAGTGATGTTCCTCGGGCATGTGATTTCGGCAGAGGGAGTTCGGGTAGATCCGCAGAAGATAGAGGCGGTGATGGCTTGGGAGCCGCCTAAGAATGTGAAGGAGGTGAGGAGTTTTCTGGGTCTCGCCGGCTATTACCGTAGATTTGTTGAGGGGTTTTCTAAGATCTCTAGACCACTCATTCAGTTGCTCCAGAAGACTCAGAAATTCGAGTGGACCGCAGACAGACAGAGTAGTTTTGACGAGTTGAAGAGACGACTAACTACCGCACCCGTGTTAGTGTTGCCTCAGGGGAACGAAGATTTCGTGGTATATAGTGATGCTTCGGGCCTCGGGCTTGGATGTGTTTTGATGCAGAGAGATAGGGTCATTGCGTATGCATCCCGCCAGTTGAAACCTTATGAGGTGAATTACCCCACGCACGATTTGGAATTAGCTGCGGTCGTTTTCGCCTTAAAGATCTGGAGGCATTATCTCTATGGTTCGTCGTGTAAGATTTTTACAGATCACAAGAGCTTGAAGTATATCTTCAGTCAGAAAGAGTTGAATATGAGACAGCGTAGGTGGTTGGAGCTAATTAAAGATTACGACCTCGAGATACTTTACCATCCGGGTAAAGCTAACGTAGTGGCTGATGCGTTGAGCCAGAAGCCGATGGCGTTACAGATGTTAGAGGTACTTACACCACAGAGTAGGATCCAGCGAGATCTTATTTGTCAGAATATCGAGGTTTGGGTTCAGAGAGTTCAGGGTCAGTTATGTGCGTTAGATATCACTTCGTCCCTGACTGATGATATCAAGGCAAAGCAGTATGACGATCCGTTTTTGGTCCAGTTGAGGGAGGATGTGAGGAAGGGGAGAGCCCCTGGATTTGTGGTTCACGATGATGGAGTTTTGAGATTTCGCGGCAGACTATGTGTACCAAATGTTGTTGAGCTGAGACAGAGGATCTTGAGTGAAGCTCATACCACACCTTACTCCATACATCCTGGTACGAGTAAAATGTACAAAGATGTGAGGAGTAACTATTGGTGGAGTAATTTGAAGACAGACGTTAGCGAGTTTGTGTCGAGGTGTTTGACCTGTCGGCAGGTTAAGATCGAGCATCAGCGACCCGCGGGGCTTTTACGACCACTTCCTATCCCGGAGTGGAAATGGGAGGATATTTCTATGGATTTCATTACCGGTATGCCTAAGACTCGGACTGGAATGAACATGATTTGGGTCGTTGTCGATCGACTAACCAAATCAGCTCATTTTCTGAGTGTTAAGCACACTTGGGGGCCAGAGACACTAGCGCGAGTGTTTATTGCGGAGATAGTGAGGTTGCATGGGACCCCTAAGAGTATTGTTTCGGATCGTGATGGCCGGTTCATATCACATTTCTGGCAGGCCGTTCATAGAGCTTTGGGGACCGAGTTGAGACTTAGTACATCCTACCACCCTCAGACAGACGGACAGTCTGAGCGGACGATTCAGACACTAGAGGATATGTTGAGAGCCTATGTCTTAGATTGGAAGGATGATTGGGAGTCGCACTTGCCATTGATCGAGTTCGCGTACAAAAATAGTTGGCACGCCTCGATCAAAATAGCACCATTCGAGGCATTGTATGGGAGGAGGTGCCGATCGCCATTGTGTTGGGACGATGCGTCCGAGCTGATTAGTACCGAGCCCGATATAGTAGTTGAGACGAGGGAGAAGATTGCTCTCATTCGCGATAGGTTGGTGACGGCCCAGAGCCGACAGAAGTCTTATGCCGATACATGTCGCCGGCCGTTGGAGTTTGAGGTGGGAGACCATGTGTTGCTTAAGGTGTCGCCGACACGGGGAGTTTACCGCTTCAGTCGGAAGGGTAAACTTAGTCCGAGATTTATTGGACCGTTCGAGATCCTAGAGAGAGTCGGAGAGCTTGCATATCGGTTAGGCTTGCCGCCGTCCCTGAGCCACGTGCATAACGTATTTCATGTTTCCCAGCTTAGGAAGTACGTACCGGACCCTAGCCATATTATTGACTTTGGAGAGATCGAGTTGGGGCCCGACATTACCTTCAAGGAGAGGCCGATTCAGATCTTAGAACGTCGGGTGAAGCAACTCAGGCACAAAACCATTCGTTTGGTTAAAGTGCAGTGGTCGAGGCATGGATCCGAGGAAGCCACATGGGAGACGAAAGAGAGTATGAGGTCGAGATACCCCGAGTTATTCGCGTTGTAAGTTTCGGGACGAAACTTATTTTTAGGGGGAGAGAATGTAATATCCGTACTTTTTATTTTTAATAATTTCTATTTTTGGTGTATATTCGTTTTGGACAACTCGCTTGGCACCGTTTTGGAATTCTGAATCTATTTTGTTCTTGGAGTTTCTCCGTTGGGATGAGTCTCGATGATGTTTTTACGTAATTTAATCTTGAGTTATATTTTATCGCATGTGTATTCGATTCTCGTTAAACTCGTTCGATTTTGTCATTTTCCTATTTCCATGAGTTCGTATGGTTGAGTAGAGCATGTTGTGAGTTTCGGATTGTTAATCCGACGTTGTATCGTGAATTTTCGGATGTTTGGGCCATTTTGTAATTTCTTAAGAGTTTAGGGTGCCTTTACCCTCCTTGTCGTATTGTGGATTCCTCGGTAGTTAAAAGTGCATTTTCTTTCAACACTTAGCTTCATTGTTATGAACACCTCGTAATTACACCTTTAATTCTATCCTTGTGTCGTGTTTCGTCGTTGTATCGACTGTGCAGAATGTAGTGTTCAGAACTGGGAACTGCTGCATGCATAACGTACGTTATGCATGATCCATAACGTACGTTATGGCCTTCGCCTTTTAGTGCAGGCTGTTTGTTACGTACGTTAACCAGTGTTGGGTTACGTACGTAACCTTCTTAACGTACGTTAACAGCTTGCGTTAACATACGTAACGCGCTGTCAGGCCTTTTAATTCCTGACTTATCCTCAGTCGCCTCATTTCGTCTCTTTTCTTTCTTTCTCGCGACGTGAGTTTCCTTTGAGCGTTTTGGAGCGATTTGTCCGGTACAATCCGTAGAAACCCTCTGAAGGTTGATTATTGCGTTCCAAAGAAGATTAATCATCATCATTCTCCATCTGAATCGAGGTATACTTCGTTTAACCCTAGTTTTTGGGGATTTCGGGATTTTTGGCATAATTCTTTCCGTAATCCGATTTAGCCTGGACGAATTGTTAGATTTCGATTGTGTAGTCGGGAATCCCTTGTTCCATTATAGTTTAACGAATTTAATCTCGTAGTTTCTCCATTGTTAGATTATAACCGTCTTGAACTTCGTAATGACCGACGAATTGTTCCATCGGGTAGAATTAGGATTAATTCTTACCTTTCCGTATTTTTGAGACTTGTTGTATACCGTTATTGTGTTAGGAACGGATTTGGGAGGATTGTTCGGACCGAAACCTATTCCTTCGTCGTTTCCTTCGTTTCGTCTTATTCCAGGCAAGTACATGTATTACTTTCCGTTATGTGCGTATGATTTTGATGCGAATGATGTAAATGGTATTATTGAACGAATGTGATTGTTTCTCTTCCACCTCGGGACATGTGGCCTCTGGGGGCCGATACTAGTGGGTACGGCCACGGAAGTGGACTTGGGTGCGTGCGTTGATGTTTTTCCACCTGGGGACGGTTCGACGGGACCTCTGGGGGCCGATACTAATAGGTACGGCCGCGGAAGTGGTTTCTCACACAGGGGCGGTCGGCGGGACCTCTGGGGGCCGATACTAATGGGTACGGTCGCGAGTTACCAAGCGTGGATAATTGTGATGTGGAAAACTTGTTGATATACTGTTTTGGTGTTAATGTGATATTCCGGAATATTGATTTTCAAAATGATTTTCTTATCGATTTGTTTGCGTTGAATCGTGTATGTATATAATGTTGTGTAATTGTTTACTTGCACTAGCTATTCGAATGCTAACCCCTTAAATGGGGGAAATGCGTCTTATGCATTTAGTCTTGATCAGTGAGGAGGCGCACGGGATGCGCATGCAAAGGATGGGTTGGCATGATGATGTGGCTCGAGTCTGTATTTTTCTGTTTTGTCATTGCATCTGTTGAGTACCGGAGTTAGACTGTTTATTTTTAAACATGGTTTAAGTCCCCTGCGTGGGCAATAAATTGGTATTTAACTTATGTCTCATGTACTCCGTTAAAATGTTTTGGCCGAGGCCACAGCGTTATTTACTTTTTGGGTGCATCTTTTGGATTATCATTGTGGTTTACGTGTCATGAGTTAGCCTGGTAGACCTCACAGGGGTTCTACGGCGTGTAATGTCCCATTGTGAATTCGGGTGTTACACCTGTAGGGGTCCACGGAACTGTAATGTCCCCTGAATATCTCGTGGGTGCTACAGAAAATGGTACCAGAGACCTAGGTTTATGGATACCTAGGCTTGTCGGTTATTTGGGTCTAGTTGTGTTTTGTTTTGCATATTGTCACACCGCTGCCACCATCTCGGTACTTCCAGTGCTCGTAAGTTTTCTTATTCGGTCCTTTGTTTTCTTGCATTGTATTTCCGCTTCTTGAATCGTAGTTGCTTTTTCCTCCCTTAGTCATCATCAATATACTTTTGTTATCTCTTAACACCAGTATGGATGCCGGAGGAAACCGTAGTCGTGGTCGTGGTCGTGGATGCGTCCGAGGATGTGGGGCAGCCGGTGGGGCGGCCACGTCACATTCTTTGGGAGCCAACAGTACCGGTGACCGTCATAGTCATGCTTCTTCTCAGGAGTGCGCCGACCTTGGTATTGCGGCCGTTATGCAGCAAATAGTAAACCAAATGGCGGCTATAGCTCAGGTGGTTCAGAACCCGGATCAGGCCCATGCTAATCGGGGCGGAGCAGACCGTTGGCTCCAAGATGTCATCAAGATGCATCCTCCTCAGTTTTCGGGAGCATCAGACCCGATCGGCTGGGAGGGGTGGGTCAAGGAGATATCTAAAGTCTTCGTTGCCACCAACTGTCCCGAGGACCGTAAAGTCCCATTGCCCAGTACTTTCTCACTGGGGACGCCACGGATTGGTGGGAGGCCGTTGGGCCCAAAGATCATGTTGCTTCGTGGCTCGAATTTCAGGAATTGATGGAAACCGAATATTGCCCGTGGCCGGTTAGACAGGATCGAGTCCATGCCTTCTATGATGCTCAACCTCGGGATATTCCCATATCCCAAGCTATTGCCGATTTTAACAAGGAGTTGGGTTATGTGAATACCCAGGTTGTCGAGGAGAGCGACAAAATTTTTCACTTTTCCAGACGGATGAAACTGTTGATTCGGGACTACATGTCTGGACTTTTCTGCACTACCCTGAAGGATTATCAGAGTCGAGCTCTTGCCTATGATATTTCGGTGACGGCCAGTGCGGCGGCTCGGGAGAGCAAGAAGCGGAAATCTACCGGAAATTTCTTGGGTCACAAGGGTGGAGGTCAGCAGAAGTCTCAGTCTGTGAATATTCCTGGAGGTAATTCGGCTCGTTTCTCTAGGGGCTATCGAGGTACTGCCAGTGCCTTCGTTCGGGATACCAAAGGCTTTAACTGTGGCGAGCCGGGCCATCGGAACCGGGAGTGCCCTCGTCCGCCTCTGATTTGTCATACTTGTGGTCAGTCGGGCCACAAAGCTTCCTTTTGTGAGCGGGCAAGACAGCTTCTTGGTGCTCAGACTTCTTTTCCAGCACCTATGGAGCCGAGGGTGAATCAGGGCTCATTTGCTCCGCAGCCTTCGCCGGGTGCCGGTCGAGGGAGAGGTCGGGGTCAGCCCGCTAGAGGGGGAGCTTCCAGTGTTGGCTGTGCCCCTCCACGTATCTATGAGATGAGGAGGGCCGATGATCCAGCAGCCACTGTGGCGACAGGTACCGTTCATATCCATTCTCATCCTGTCAGTGTGCTTTTGGATTCGGGTGCTACACATTCGTTCATATCGCTGGAGTGTGTACGCCGTTTGAGTCTTGATTTCTTATCACCTTGCGAGCCTTTCATCGTTAAACTTCCTAGCGGTGATAGAATTGTCGGTGATCGAGAGGTCCGGGACTGTTCTGTGTTTATTTGTGAGAGGGCTTGGCTCTCCAATCTTATCGTTGTGGGTATTGAGGGTGAGGATTTGATTCTCGGGGATGATTGGCTCGAGCAGCATGGCGCAATCATGAACTACCGCACGAGAATCATCACCATGTTAGCCAAGGACGGCACCGAGCACTCTTTTGCGGGATGAAAGAGGGGAAACCAGAAGTTCGTTATTAACGCCTTGAAGGCGATGAGACTCCTGCGAAAGGGGTGTATTGGTTATTGGTGCTACGCCTTGAAGGCGGAGGATGGTGGAGTCGAGATTTCGTCGATTCCAGTCGTTAGTGAGTTTCCTGATGTATTTCCTGACGAGTTACCGGGATTGCCACCGGATCGTGAGGTTGAGTTTGCTATAGAGTTAGAGCCGGGCGCGGATCCGATTTCGAAGGCGCCGTATCGCATGGCACCTTCAGAGATGTCAGAGTTGAAGAAGCAGTTGAGTGAGCTTCTTGAGTCGGGGTATGTTCGACCGAGTGCCTCGCCTTGGGGCGCACCGGTCCTGTTTGTGCGGAAGAAGGATGGTTCACTGCGTTTGTGTATCAACTATCGTGAACTAAACAAGGTGACCATCAAGAACAGGTATTCTTTACCGAGGATTGATGACTTGTTCGATCAGTTATAGGGAGCTGCAGTATTCTCGAAGATTGATTTGAGATCGGGGTACTATCAACTCCGGGTGAGAGAGTCCGATGTGCCGAAAACAGCTTTTCGGACGAGATATGGACATTATGAGTTCGTAGTTATACCTTTCGGGTTAACTAATGCGCCGGCGGTGTTCATGCAGTTGATGAACAAAGTCTTTATCAAGTATTTGGATAAGTGTGTCGTCATCTTCATTGACGATATTCTTATTTATTCGAGAATGAGTAAGAGCATGCCCATCATTTGCGGACAGTGTTAGACATTTTGGGGACCGAGCAACTCTATGCGAAGTTCTCGAAATGTGAGTTCTGGCTGAAGGAAGTGATGTTTTTGGGTCACGTGATTTCAGCCGAGGGAGTTCGAGTGGATCCGCAGAAGATTGAGGTAGTGTTGGATTGGGCACCGCCCAAGAATGCGAAGAAGATCCGTAGTTTCTTGGGTCTGGCCGGCTACTACCGTAGGTTCGTCGAGGGTTTCTCGAAACTAGATCGGCCGCTTACACAGTTGCTCTAGAAGTCCGAGAAGTTCGTCTGGAATGACGAGAGACAGTCGAGTTTTGAGGAGCTGAAGAGGCGTTTGACTTCAGCCCCGGTTTTAGCATTGCCGTGTGGCAACAAGGGTTTTGCTATTTACAGTGATGCTTCGGGTCAGGGTCTTGGGTGTGTATTGATGCAGCACGGCAAGACCATTGCGTATGCGTCGAGACAGTTGAGGCCGTATGAGCTTAACTACCCTACTCACGATTTGGAGTTAGCAGCAGTTGTTTTTGCGCTCAAGATCTGGCGTCACTATCTTTTCGGCTCTGCATGTCAGATTTTTACCAATCATAAAAGTCTGAAATACATTTTTACTCAGCGGGAGTTGAATATGAGGCAGAGGAGGTGGTTAGAGTTGATTAAGGATTATGACCTCGAAATCCTTTATCATTCGGGAAAGGCGAATGTCGTGGCCGACACCTTGAGTAGGAAACTGGTTACATTGCGAACGCTTGAGATCCTTACGTCTCAGTCTGAGCTTCGGAGAGTTTTGATCGAATTATATGTTGAGGTTCTGTTGCCTGGAACTGTCGGGCAACTTTGTGCTTTAGAGATTTCGTCGCCTTTGATCGATGAAATTAAGCTGAAGCAGTTGGAGGATCCGATGATTTCTCAAATCCGAGAGAACGTTCTTAAAGGAGAGTCTCCTGGGTTTGTGATTCACGGGGATGGCGTTTTGAGATTCCAGAGTCGACTTTGTGTACCGAATGACTCAGAGTTGAGACGGAGTATTTTGCGTGAGGCCCATGCTACACCTTACTCCGTTCATCCTGGTTCGAGTAAGATGTATAAGGACCTGAGAAGGAATTTTTGGTGGAATGATATGAAGGAGGAGGTCGCGAAATTTGTAGCGAGATGTTTGACTTGTCAGCAGGTCAAAATCGAGCATCAACGACCAGCTGGGTTATTGCAGTCACTTCCCGTTTCGGAATGGAAATGGGAAGATATATCGATGGATTTCATTACAAGTTTGCCGAGATCGAGGCCGGCCATGAATATGGTATGGGTGATTGTTGATCGTCTGACCAAGTCGGCACATTTTCTGGGTATCAAGGACACTTGGGGCCTGGAGAAGTTAGCTCGTGTGTTTATCGCGCAGATTGTGAGACTTCACGGTACTCCGAAGTCTATTGTTTCGGATCGTGATGGCCGTTTTGTATCGCACTTTTGGCAGGCGGTGCATAAGGCGTTAGGTACTCGTTTGCGTTTGAGTACCTCTTTTCATCCCCAGTCACATGGACAGTCGGAACGCACTATCCAGACGTTCGAGGATATGTTGCGTGCTTATGCTCTCGATTGGAGTAGTGACTCGGAGGAGCATTTGCCATTGATCGAATTCACGTACAAAAATAGTTGGCACACATCGATCTGGATGGCACCGTATGAGGCACTTTATGGACGGCGATGTCGATCACTGATTTGTTGGAATGAGACATCCAATTTGGTCGGGACTGAGCCGGATGTCGTTTTAGAGACGAGGCGGAAGATAGAATTAATTCGGGAACGGATGTTGACTGCCCAGAGTCGACAGAAGTCGTATGCCGATGTCCATCGTCGACCTTTAGAATTCGAGATGGGAGACCACGTTTTACTGAAGGTGTCGCCGACGAGAGAATTTTTTCGTTTCGGGAAAAAGGGGAAGTTGATTCCGAGATTTATTGGACCCTTCGAGATTCTCGAGCGAGTCGGTGGGTTAGCATACCGTTTGGCGTTACCCCCGGCCCTGAGTCACATTCATAGCGTTTTTCATGTTTCCCAGCTGAGGAAATATATTCCGAATCCTAGCCACGTCATCGATTATGGTGAGATTGATGACGCCGAGGATATTACTTTTGAGGAACGTCCTTTGAAGATTTTGGAGCATCGTGAGAAGCGACTGAGGCATAAGACCATCTCTTTGGTTAAGGTGCAGTGGTCGAGACATGGTGTCGAGGAGGCAACTTGGGAGACCGAGGATAGCATGCGTGCTAGGTACCCTGAGTTGTTTGTTTCTTAAGTTTCGGGACGAAACTTATTTTTAGAGGGGTAGAATGTAATATCCGCATTTTTTTATTTTCCCTGTATTTTCATTTTTCGGTGTATTCTCAGTTGTAGCGACCCTCGTGTATCTTTCAATGTATTTCTTCCGTCATCTATTGATCTGATTCTATACTTATTGTGCAGAACCGCCGTTTCGGAGTTGCCGTGGATCCATTCTATGTTGTGATGCGTTTAGAGATGTTCCGTTTGATGTTTCGTTCATATTCCGGTGTTTTGGACCGCTTATATTTCATACCTAGCGCACGCTATCTTTTCTGCATAGCCCACGCTAGGGGTCCCTTAGTAGTGCACGCTACGACTGCTTCGTAGCGCGCGCTAGAGAGCAAGCCCTGGGAGTGGCAGTGCTGATTCCAGCCCTCTGGACTGGCGGATTAGCGTACGCTACGTATTCTAGCGCACGCTAATGTCGGGGGCTAGCACACGCTGAGATGCCCGGTAGCGTGCGCTAGTGTGACTGTCCAGTACTGGACAGTTGCTACTGGACTCGATCAGGTGCCCAGGTAGCGCACGCTATTGGCCGATAGCGCGCGCTACCGATACATTTTTAGCGCACGCTACGTTTGGTCGATAGTGCGTGCTAACTGGATCAGGTGTGTACTGACAGTTGCTTCTGGACTCGGCTGATGTCCAGGTAGCGCACGCTATTGGCCGATAGCGCGCTATACCGAGAGGTTATTAACGCATGCTACATTTTGAGTAGCGCACGCTAACGGCCAGAAATCTGGCTACTGGACTGGAGTTTTGTCCCGTTAGCGCACGCTAACTTTGAGGATTAGCGTGCGCTAACACTCCCTGGCTATATAAACCAGGGAGTTGACCGAGATGAACGTATTTTCTCATTTCTTCCTCCTCTCCGCAGCTGTGGCGATTCCGGGCGATTTCTTGGCGATTTTCTTCCTCCAATCATCTCAACCATCAACTTCCTTGAGTTCTTGGTGTATAATAACAACATCAACACGAATCTTTCATCCTAATACAAGGTAAATCTCTTAGAAGCCTACTTTTGGATAAATTGGGGGTTTTGGGATTTTCGTCCGATTCGTCTCATTTTGTCGGTTAATTCATGATGAGTATGATTAATCTTGTTGATATCATTGGTTTTCCTACGGATTCATGGTATACTTCGTGGTTGTTGCGTATTCGAGAGGGTTCGGTTGTGGTCCGCCCTCGTTGTTATTTTTATACGAATATACATGAATCGTAGGCGGGCTTTCGGGTGTATTCCATTTCCGTATTCGTTTGGGATTGGTTATGATTGTGTTCTTTGAATTGTTAGGTTCGTAATTGTCGGTCCCAAGCATTCATCGGCGTCTTTCCTTCCATTCGTTGCGTCGTCTATTATTCAAGGCAAGTATTTTTGGAAACCTTTATGCTTAACATGAAATGGTAATGTATATTGTGTGTGCTTTACTCACCTCGGGAGGCTCCGACGGGGCCTCGGGGGAATCTATGACTTCACTCTGGATTCACGAGTTTGTTTCGCTAGCTAGCTCGGGAGGGTCCTTAGAGGCCTCGGGTGGGATTCATGGTGGCGTCCTGGTCCTAGGCGATGCCTGTGCGTGACTTGTTTTATAAAGTGGCCAGCTCGAGAGGGTCCTTAGAGGCCTCGGGTGGGATTCATGGTGGCGTCCTGGT
The DNA here is from genome assembly GCA_033398695.1 of Orobanche coerulescens. NCBI lineage: Eukaryota > Viridiplantae > Streptophyta > Magnoliopsida > Lamiales > Orobanchaceae > Orobanche > Orobanche coerulescens. Next base: position 109,211,217 of record CM065815.1, on the reverse strand, counting down.
CCTAGGCAAATTGATTATTTGACTGTTTGTTTCCGGAAAAAGACATGTCTAGTTTTAGTTGTTGAAATGATATTGGTGCATGTACTATGAAATATGTAAGCGATTGGTTTGCCTTGATTACTTGTACTAGCGTAATTGCTAACCCCTCTGGGGACCCATTGTGGGGAAATTCTTGTTATGGATTTCAGTTTATGATCGTCCAAACGAGCGAGCGCTGGGACAGTACGAGGATGTTGGCCAGGGTCGTTGACATATGCGTTTGAGTCCTTTTATTTCCGTTATTCCATTCGATATGGTTGTTGTCCACTTTTGAAACTTATAAATTGTACTCCCGAGTACTTAGGCTTTTCTCTTCGGATTAAGATTTGTATTCGTCAAGTCATTTATGTTTGCCATTGTTGATTATTCCACCGGTTGTACCGGGCGTGTGATTTGATTTTCAATTGGATAATCTGTATTTTTACTGTGGTAAATTGTGTCTAGCCTGGTTGGTCCCCTGTAAGGGTCCACGGCACAGTAATATACCCTGAATATCTCGGGGGTGTTAGTCACAAACCGTCGAACACATCCAATCATACATGGACTATGAACGATTAACAATATGGCTCAAGATGGACATCACAGTACGTCCGATCCGGAAATGTGTCCGTGTACATGTCCACCCCGTATACGGAATCCAGAATATACGTGTGACGATGTGCCTAATTAGCCTCACGAACTATGTCTCGTGTGCACAGTCCAATGCGGAATAATATCCACGCATGACTATATATGTGCCTGGCTAAAAATCCTACACAATAACCAATCGGAACGCAGATATGATTCCGGATATGTCACGATACAACATGACAATGAATTTAATAAATCATATATCCGATTAAGGATCAAGAAAACTCACCGAAGTGAAAATAAAGACCAACGAGATCAACGATTCAAAGCGACGTACATGGGAATGCAACCCCATGATGAAAACGGAATAACGTCAAGGACAATGTCAAATCACAACAAACATTACATGAACAGTTCATACACATGAAATGTATAACCATCACAAGAATCTAATCATCATGATAACCAAGCAAGATAACTTGCCTCAATACGGAGACAAGAATAGTCCGCTTCTTGTCGAAATGAACGAACGGTCCTCGACTAATATTGTTTACTCGAACAATCAACCTTAAACGAAATACATTTTACTCAATAACATATTCGTATAATTATCAATATAGGATTAGTAAGACGTCATCCTACAATCCTTTAGAATAGTTTGCTATCTCTAATTATTGAAGCCTTATGTCAAGAGTTCTTTTAACATCATTACAACCATAAAAATCGGTTTACAATACTTTTACCGAATGTTCACATGGTTCATCATAAATAAGAATTCTATCAAGGGCATGTTGAATAACCAATTATGATGTTAAGATCATTTTATGATGATTAAACTTTCCAAAACATTAAAATGTTGAAAGGTAAAATCTGCACCATTGTGATCATCCTCCTCTCATCTAAGTTGAATATTAAGCTTACAACAAGGTTATTAGTTATGAGATTACACCATATTTATGAAGGTTATCAAAATCTTTCTTTACAAGGCTGGAAGATCCATTAACATCATGATGAATTCACCATCTATCTAGTATGATGATCAAAACATTCTAAGTTCTCAACACATTAGATTAATGAAAAGTTGTTGTTGTTGTTTTCACAAATATCCTTAACCATTCAAAATCTTGCTGAGCTAAACATAAGGAGAATATGATTCTTAAGAAATCTGAGCAAGAAGACATCCTTCTACTTCTAACATGGCCAAGTTATTCCCAAGGTAAGTGAAAACTTAAAATGGTGTTTAATCACTTTATGATAACAACTCTATTAGTTAAATCCAACTATGGTGAAGTTAACTGATTCAAAGGTGTTCTACTGAGCTAAATTCGTCCAATGAGATGAGCATGATAGTTACAACATGGTTAAAATCACTATATCATCAAGAACACATCCATCTCAAACCCTTATTTATCATATTCATCAAAAGTGTTAAAAAGGTTGGATTAAAACTATGTTTTACTTGATTAATCTAACTCTAGGCAAAGTATAATTCGTTACTAACATCAACATATGAAAACAATACAGAGAAGAAAGTACACCTACCTCCAGAAACGAAGAACAACCTCAATGCTATGAGAAAGTACACTCCAAGCTCAAGAACACCTTCTAATCTTCAAGGAAATGAGCTCCACTCCAAGATTTAAGGCTTAAAGTAAGTTGGAGGAGGTTGATACCGGTTTGGGAGTGCAGAGGGACGATATGAGGGGAGAGAATCAGTTTGGAGTTGTGAAGAAATGAAAAACAGGCTGGTCCTATAAATAGACTGTGCAGACTTAGCGCACGATATCGGGAAGCTTTAGCATACGCTAACACACTTACGTACGCTAACTGGTTAATATTACGTACGTAAGCGGCTTACAGTGGCTACTGTCTTGAATCTGCAGGCCATTAGCGCACGCTAATAAAAGTTGACTCTGGCCGACACGACAGCTCGGACGTTACTCACATGCATGCCAACGGATAACAAGTTCACGTGTTGAAGTCAACTGATGTAAGATTCCCTATTAGCGTACGCAACAGACAAGGCATTATGTACATTAAGGCACAAGATTAACGTACGTTAATCATGCTATGTAGCGTACGCTACATCAACAGAAAAAGTTCAAAAAATGCAACTCTCTAATTAACATCGAATCATCACATATGAAATGAAATAACAACGATATGAAGTTCAAATCTATAATACCTCAACATAATACTAAATGCAACGATTCATGATCATTAGATTATCCAAATAATACAATGACAGGTAAAAACGAAAAATTACAGTCGGATATTACATACCCCCCCCTTTAAAAAAGTTTCGTCCTCGAAACTAAGGGGTAAATAACTCGCGGTATCTCGCTCGCATACTATCCTCGGTTTCCCACGTAGTCTCCTCGACTCCGTGTCGTGACCACTGAACCTTCAGTAGGGGGATCGTCTTTTTCCGCAACTGCTTGATCCTTCTCTCGAGTATCCGCACAGGACGCTCCTCGTACGAATGATCCTCCGCTAATTCAATCTCCTCGAACTGAAGTACATGGCTCGGATCAGCAACATATTTCCTCAACTAGGAGACATGAAACACGTTGTGAATCTTACTCAAAGTCGGTGGCAAAGCTAGTCGATAGGCCAGATCACCTACACGCTCCCAAACCTCAAACGGCCCAATGTACCTTTGGCTCAGCTTGCCCCTCTTCCCGAAACGAAAAACACCTCGGGTAGGAGACACCTTCATTAACACATGGTCACCAACTTCGAACTCAAGCGGTCGTCGACGGTGGTCAGCATAAGACTTCTGTCGACTTTGAGCCATTAACAACCGACTCCTAATCAAAGTGATCTTCTCACGGGCTGCTAATAACATATCGGGTTCCGTACCCAGAGATTCTGACAGTTCGTACCAACACAAAGGGGACCTACAGCGATGGCCATACAATGCCTCATACGGAGCCATCTGAATCGAAGTATGCCAACTATTATTATAAGTGAATTCCACCAAAGGTAGCTGGTCTTCCCAATCGTCTTTCCAATCAAGAGCACATGCCCTCGACATATCCTCTAGAGTCTGGATGGTTCTCTCAGACTGACCATCGGTCTGCAGATGAAAAGTTGTACTGAAATTCAACTTCGTGCCGATCGCATGATGAACTGCCTTCCAAAAGTGCGACACGAATCGCCCATCACGGTCTGATACAATACTCTTGGGGGTACCATGTAATCTCACGATTTCCTTAATAAATAGCTGGGCCAATCTCTCGGGACCCCACGTGTCCTTAATCTCCAAGAAGTGGGCTGATTTGGTCATACGGTCCACAATCACCCAAATCGTATTCATTCCTCGACGACTCGTCGGCAAGCTAGTGATAAAATCCATAGATATGTCCTCCCATTTCCACTCGGGAATCGGGAGCGATTTCAGCATTCCTGCGGGTCGCTGGTGCTCAATCTTAACTCTTGTGAGTTAAACATCTCGAAACGAATTCGGCAACCTCACGTTTCATATTCCCCCACCAATAATTCTGTTTCAAATCCTTATACATCTTGCTAGATCCCGGGTGAATAGAGTACGGGGTAGCATGGGCTTCTCTCATGATAGAGTTCCTCAACTCTTCGTCAGCGGGTACACAAACTCGATTTCTAAAGCGTATCAATACATCCTCGTGGATCACGAATCCAGGGGCTTTCCCTTGGGTTACCTCATCCCGAACTCGAGATAAGAATGGGTCCGTAATTTGCTTCGATTTGATCATATCATCAAGAGACGAAGAAATCTCAAGGGTGCAAAGTTGTCCCTGAACAAGCTGTAACCAAACTTCAATTTCTGGCCTCATAAGGTCCAACTGCAACTCTCTCTGTGCTGTCAAACGGCTCAGCATCTGCTCCTGCACTGTCTTACGGCTCAAAGTGTCGGCAACCACATTTGCTTTACCCGGATGATAAAGGATCTCGATATCATAGTCCTTGATTAATTCTGGCCACCTTCTCTGTCTCATGTTCAACTCCCTCTGAGTAAAAATGTACTTTAGGCTCTTGTGGTATGTAAAGATCTGGTAGGTAACTCCATATAGATAGTGACGCCAGATTTTCAAAGTAAACACCACGGCTGCTAACTCCAAGTCATGGGTCGGATAGTTAACTTCATAGGGTCGCAATTGTCTCGATGCATAGGCAATCACTTTCCCTTCCTGCATTAGTACACATCCAAGGCCCTGTCTCGACACGTCACTATACACCACAAATCCTTCCGTTCCTTTTGGTAAGACCAAAACAGGTGCCGAAATCAATCGACTCTTGAGCTCATCAAAACTTTGCTGACATGCTTCTGACCAAAAATACTTCTTATCCTTCCACAGTAAGTTAGTCATCGGTTGCGCAATTTTAGAAAATCCTTCTATGAACCGTCGGTAGTAACCTGCTAGGTCGAGGAAACTACGAACTTTCTTCATGTTCTTCGGTGGTAGTCAATCTCGAATGGCTTCCGTCTTTTATGGGTCCACTCTCACCCCTTCGGCTGATATCACATGCCCGAGAAAGATAACCTCAGGCATCCAGAATTCACACTTAGAAAATTTCCCATAAAGCTGTTCCCGCCTCAATGTATCGAGAACTTGGTGGAGGTGAGGCTCGTGCTCTTCGTGGTCACGAGAGTAAATCAGAATGTCGTCAATAAAAATGACTACAAAGCGATCCAGATAGTTAATTAAAACTCGATTCATCAACTCCATGAATACCGCCGGTGCATTAGTTAGTCCAAATGGCATCAACACGAACTCATAATGACCATAGCGAGTACGGAAGGCTGTCTTTGAAATGTCAGACTCTCGAATCCTCAACTATTGATAACCAGATCTCAAGTCGATCTTAGAAAACACGGAAGCTCCCTGAAGTTGATCCAATAAATCATCAATATGAGGCAAAGGATACTTGTTCTTGATGGTTACCCTGTTCATCTCACGGTAATCAATACATAAGCGCAGAGATCCATCTTTCTTCCGTACAAATAACACTGGTGCTCCCCAAGGGGACGCACTAGGTCGAATATAGCCCTTTTCAGTCAACTTCTCAAGCTGTTTCTTCAATTCCTGCATCTCAGTCGGAGCCATATGATACGGTGCTTTTGAAAGCGGGGATATACCTGGTTCTAACTAAATAATAAACTGTACGTCACGATGAGGAGGTAAGCTGTTAGGCGTATTTTTATGCACTTTTATATCATTAATTTATATCCATCTTGAGCCTAAATCAGCATAAATGAGCTTTTAATACATTATTTTTATATGTTTTGCAGGAAATCGGAGTCCGAAAGCCGAAACAATGAAAAACGGCGAAAATGAGTTTTGGTCATGAGCAGCAGCGACCATGAGGTGAGCCGCGGCACACGCAGAGACTAGCGAGTGCGAGTAAAGCGTACTGTGCCGCGGCACAGATATAGTGAGGTGCGGCACAGAAGAAATAAATAGCGCCCGGGCATCCCGCTGAGTGCCGTGAGCTGCGGCACAGATTAAGAGAGCCGCGGCCCACGGGGCGGTTTTGGAGTGTTCTCCGCGGTTTTGGGCCGTTTTGGAGCCGGCTCTCGACCTAATCACGCGGACGGGTTTTGGAGGCTGAGGACGACTATAAATAAGCATCTTAGGGCTGAAGAAGAGAGGATCGATCAGAAGGAATCTGGAGGTGGATTAGAGCTAGGGCGAAGAACACAAGGAGGAGATTTGTGGGCGACGACAAGACCACGGATCCCTACGGTTTTTCTGCATCTTAGTTCCTAGATCTATTCGAGTAGGATTTTGATTGTAGCCAATTTCATGACGGTTTGATTATTTATTATTATTTCGATTTACTCATTATTCTATTGAATTGGATTCTTCTTACTGTTCTTAATGCTTTTTAATCGTGTGGCCAACAGTTAATTTGTTTTGAATGTCTTTATGGATTCGGGAGATGAAATTTAGGCATAGTTCCTGTGAGACGAATCATAATTTTCGTGAGATAGGGATATACTCATGCGAATTGTGAAGCCTGTTATTGTGGGAATTCTTGAACTGTTTTAGCTATTAATTATCTAATTCGAATAGGGATATATTGAGTTAATAATTCGTAGTATTTTCTATCGAACTTGGGAAAGGCTTTAGAATAATTTAGGAATTCATGGCTTACAATCAATTGAATAAAAGTGAATTGATTTGAATAAATATCATTCCTGATTGTTTGAGGTGAAAATCATAATCCTACGTCCTTATTAGTATTATTATTTATTAGTTTAGGTATAAATTCCATATAATTGTTCTTCAAATAAAATTGTGAGTTGACTATATTTTGGTACTTAGTGAAATCAGTCCTCGAGGGAACGATACTTTACTTATCACTTTATTACTTGTTGACACCGTGCACTTGCGGCATATTGTGAGGGATTTTCCCACAACAAGTTTTTAGCGCCGTTGCCGGGGACTGATTTTTCGCTAATATCAATACCAAGCGACTCTAATTTTAATTTGAAGTTTCTTCTTTAGTCTCTATATTTTTATTTTCTTCAATATGTTTTCCTATGAGTATCGTGGCCCTTGGCATTTCATAAATTTTGATGTTCTTAATAATTTGCCAAATAGGAATTCCAAATTCCCCCAAAACAAAAGACCATGCTTGAACAATGTGTAGACATCCTAAAAAATCCTGATAGTACTCTTTTTGAGCTAGAATGTGCATGTCGTGGGCTTGAGATTCACTATGGTTATTTTCCAGCTCAGATATTTAGTAGTGAAGTTGAGGGGGAGGTTGAGAATAAAGACATGCTAAGTTTTAGGGTCGATCCCCCAGCACCCGATAATTACATAAAGTGTGATGAGCCTATAGAAGAAATTACCACTGATGATGTTTCCAAAGAAATTTCATTAAATTGTCATCAAATTTCGACTAATAAGGTGAACACTTTTGTGCCAAAAAATTTATTAACGGTGTCGCGCATAATCTTTCCTAAATCCATAATGGGAGAGATTGATCCGATTACTTTTGATTCTATTGAGGCTGATACCATGAGTTCTAATGAGGTTGTGCATGATAAGTCTTTATTAGTTACCCATTCGAACTCTGCTTATTTTTTCGTGCCTTACAACTATTATATTCTTCCATCATTTTTTGGTTGTCCGCATAATTATTCTTACTCATTATTTTTGGCAACCGGGCATGAACCAAAGCCTCCCTTATGGAATAAAAGGCTTATAGACTGCAAGAAGGGGGCATTTGGAAATCTCCCTAGAAAGAAGCCACGTTAGAATTTTTTTGCCACGTCGTGCTTAAGACGTAAAATAGAGCGCTGGATGGGAGGCAACCCATCATTTTTACTTGCTTTCTAGTTAGTTGTTTTTATTTGATTTTTCGTTATTAATTTTTTTTCCTTTGTTTTGTATTTCGTTTGGATTCATGTAATCTTGTGGCCCTTATTTCTCTAATCTTTTTATAACCCCAATGAGTTATTATTCTTCATATTCTAGTCTTGCTTGATTTAATGCCTATTCTTATTTCATGACTAGAGACTAAGTTTGGGGGTCCCTCGTGATGTTGAGCGTTATTGGACGTATGGACAGTCGATTCCACTCGGACATGTGCTGGCTTTCAATAAGACATTTGGAATATGTTTCACTTTTCCTTATCTCTTTTATTTTCACATGAGTTGTATTATGGATGATTTTATGTGTAGTGGAGTTGATTTTCTTGGTTATAAATTGCGACTTCATCATTGCTTTACTTTTTGTGAATTTTTCGTGCTTCTATTTGTGTAATACTGATGTTACGACACTATTTTTCTCTCTAAAGAAACGGTCGAGTTTTAGTCGAGTTGTAGTCAGTGAATTCTGTTTCTGCTAAGTCTTCATTTAGGTCCGAATTTTTTTTTCGTGATTGTAGAGGTCTTGGCGGATAAGAGAGGATACATACGTGTTTTAAAATCACCGTTGATACGTTTGGTTATATTTTTCGGTTAGCTAGTCGTCCAGTTACATAAGTCGTGTTGGCACTTGAGTTTAGAGTTGGACAGCTTTTTCCCAAAAGTCGAGATAATATTTGTTCTCTGATGGGAAGTCTAGTAACCGGGGGTATTCACGTGACCCGTTGTTTACTCTCGCGTAAAACGACGACCCTGATTAGACTAGTGATTTAGAAATTTCTCATATGCCAATGATAGGGAGCCTAGTAACCGGGAGTATTCGCGTGACCCGTTGTTTACTCTCGCGTAAAACAGCGACCTTGATTCGGACATGCAAGAATTAGCTATTCGAGTTGTTTCTCCGCTGTGGAGAGGAACTTAGTAACTAGAAGCATACATGTGCCCCATGAGTGTCTTTTACGTCAAACGGTTTCCCAATACATGAGAATGGAAGTTCCACCCTAGGATTATCCCGATGAAACATCCCGAGATCCGAACCTAGTGGTCAGCTCGAATCAATTTCTTGAGCATATATATAAGGGAATACTGTCCGAGGGTTATTTGTTATGAAACTCGTGAAAACTTTGCCATTAGACTGTGGAACGGGACGAACTATCTTGTTTATTTTAACCTTTCATATTTGACGGTCGATTAGATTCATGTTTGTTAATCTTTGAGCTGGATTTTCTTCATGAACGAGTGATTAGGACTGAACTTGGTTACTTTGTGGAATCAGTGTTCTGAGTGTAGCTCGCTATTACGATACTCGTATTATTCAGAGAGAATTTCAGGATAGTATTGATTAGGTTGAGCACTATGAGTTGCACGATTATTCATGATATTCTTTTGTTTGAAATTGATAACTTTTGCTTGAGGACAAGCAAAGGCTCAAGTTTGGGGGTATTTGTTAGGCGTATTTTTATGCACTTTTATATCATTAATTTATATCCATCTTGAGCCTAAATCAGCATAAATGAGCTTTTAATGCATTATTTTTATATGTTTTGCAGGAAATCGGAGTCCGAAAGCCGAAACAATGAAAAACGGGCGAAAACAGCAGTTTTTGGTCATTAGCCGCGGCACCCATGAGCTAATCCGCGGCACACGCAGGAGACTAGCAGAGTGCCGAGTAAACTGTACTCTGTGCCGCGGCACAGATATAGTGAGCCGCGGCACAGAAGAAATAAACAGCGCCCAAGCATCCCGCTGAGTGCCGTGAGCCGCGGCACAGATTAAGAGAGCTGCGGCCCACGGGGCGGTTTTGGAGTGTTCTCCGCGGTTTTGGGCCATTTTCGAGCCGGCTCTCGACCTAATCACACGGACGCGTTTTGGAGGCTGTGGACGACTATAAATAAGCATCTTAGGGCTGAAGAAGAGATGATCGATCAGAAGGAATCTGGAGGTGGATTAGAGCTAGGGCGAAGAACACAAGGAGGAGATTTGTGGGCGACGACAAGACCACGGATCCCTATGGTTTTTCTGCATCTTAGTTCCTAGATCTATTCGAGTAGGATTTTGATTGTAGACAATTTCATGACAGTTTGATTATTTATTATTATTTCGATTTACTCGTTATTCTATTGAATTGGATTCTTCTTACTGTTCTTAATGCTTTTTAATTGTCTGGCCAACAGTTAATTTGTTTTGAATGTCTTTATGGATTCGGGAGATGAAATTTAGGCATAGTTCCTGTGAGACGAATCATAATTTTCGTGAGATAGGGATATACTCATGCGAATTGTGAAGCCTGTTATTGTGGGAATTCTTGAACTGTTTTAGCTATTAATTATCTATTTCGAATAGGGATATATCGAGTTAATAATTCGTAGTATTTTCTATCGACCTTGGGAAAGGATTTAGAATAATTTAGGAATTCCTGGCTTACAATCAATTGAATAAAAGTGAATTGAATTGAATAAATATCATTCCTGATTGTTTGAGGTGAAAATCATAATCCTACGTCCTTATTAGTATTATTATTTATTAGTTTAGGTATAAATTTCATATAATTGTTCTTCAAATAAAATTTTGAGTTGACTATATTTTGGTACTTAGTGAAATCAGTCCTCGAGGGAACGATACTTTACTTATCACTTTATTACTTGTTGACACCATGCACTTGCGGCATATTGTGAGGGATTTTCCCACAACATAAGCCTGGCAACTCATCTGGAAATACATCTGGGTAGTCTCGGACTACCGGAATGTCGGCCAATTCAACTGGCCGATCTGCTGTTTTGGTCATGTAGCACCAATAACCAATACACCCTTGATTAAGCAGTTTCACTGCTTTCATAGCACTGATGACTCTCCTAGAACGACTGGGATTATCACCTCGAAAAATACACTCGAAACCATCATCAGAAGTGACGGTTACCATCTGCTTGCGGACACTAAGTATTGCATCATGGCGATCCATCCAATCGATACCCAAGATTATATCATCCTTAGGTAAATCGACTACAATCAGATTTGACAACCACTCACGGTCGTTCAAACGAATTGGACAGTCCTGGACTTCGCGATTTCCAATAATTCTTCTACCATCAGGTAGACCAATCACGTAGGGCTCACAATTGATAACATGGTCTAGTGGCAAACGATTTAAACAAGAAGAAGATATAAAGGAGTGTGAAGCACCGGTATCAAAAAGAACACACACAGGCTGGGAGTGGATCTCAATTATACCTGAAATCATGCTGGCCTCGGGATCGTCAGCTTTCTTCACCTCGTAAACCTGGGTTTCGCAGTTCCGGCACTAGGTGTACCACTTTGATTCCCACGGCCCATTCCTCTATTCACCCCGGTGGTCTGATAGGAAGCTGACGGAGGCGCCGGTTACGAGCAGAAGGCGGCTGGAGCATGAGGCGCTCGGTTGGTCCGGCCCCTCTGCAAAAATGAGCACGGTGACCATTCTTGCCACAAGTATGGCATGTGACGGCAGGCTTCGGGCATTTGGAGCTGAAGTGCCCCTGGTCTCCGCAGTTATAGCACACAACAGATGAGGGTACCACTCCAGAGTGCGATCTAGCTGGCTTCGACGCCATGGGTGGTCGATCATAAGGGTTTGGCAATGACTGGGGCTTCCTGAATGTCCCCCGGTTACTCTCAGTCTGGTTCTGGTTCCTGGACCTTTTGTTGTTGAACTGTGGTTGCTTCTTGGAAATCTCCTTCGTGGTGAGTTCATACTCCAGAGCCTTCTCGATGAACTTTGGTAAGGTAGTACAGTGGTTTACTTTTAGTTGCGATGTATTTATTCGTTGCTATTTTTCGTTATTTTTTGACGCCAGCCTTGCTTGTCGTGATATTATTTACATTCGTGAATTTTTTGTGCTTCTTTGTGTAAAACTGATGTTACGATACTGATTTCTCTTTGAAGAAACGGTTGAGTTTTGGTCGAGTTTGCAGTCAGTGATATTTGTTTCCTCTGAGCATTCATTTAGGTCTATATTTTTCGTTTTTGTAGAAATCTTTGCAGATAAGAAAGGAGACATACGTGTTTTCAAATCGATGTCTATATGTTTGGTTATACTTTTCACGTAGCTAGTCGTCCAGTAACATGAGTCTTGTTGGCACTTAAATTGAGTTTAGAGTCGGATAGTCTTTCCCAAAAAGTCGAGATATTATATGTTCTGTGATGGGAAGTCTAGTAACCGGGGGTATTCGCGTGACCCATTGTTTACTCTTGCGTAAAACGACAACCCTGATTAGACTAGTGGTTTAGAGATATCGCACGTGCCGATGATGGGGAGCCTAGTAACCGGGGGTATTCGCGTGACCCGTTGTTTATTCTCGCGTAAAACAGCGACCTTGAATCGGACATGCGAGAATAGCTATTCGAGTTTTTTCTCCGTTGTGGAGGGGAACTTAGTAACTAGAAGCATCCATGTGCCCCATGAGTGTCTTTTACGTCAAACGGTTCCCCAATACATGAGAATGGAAATCCACCCTAGGGTTATCTCGATGAAACATCATGAGAGCCGGAACCTAGTGGTTAACTCGAATCATTTTATTGATCATATATAAGGGAATGCTATCCGAGGGTTATTTTTGACGATGAAACTCTTGAAATTTTTGCCACTAGACTATGGGACTGGGCGAGTTGGCTTGTTTACTCTAACCCTTCGTACTGGTGGTCGATTAAATTCACGCTTGTTAATCTTTGAGCTTGATTTTCTTCATAAACGATTGATTAGCACTGAAAATGGTTACTTTGTGGAATCAGTGTCCTGGAGGTGACTCACTATTACAATACTTGTATTATTCTTTGAGATTTTCAGGGTAGTATTGATTAAGTTGAGCACTATGGATTTGCACGATTATTCACGATACTTTTTGTTTGAAATTAATTTTTGCTTGAGGACAAGCAAAGGCTCAAGTTTGGGGGTATTTGTTAGGCGTATTTTTATACGCTTATTTATCATTATTTTATATTCATTTTAAGTGCAAATCTGCATAAATGAGCATTTAATGCACTATTCTTTTATGTTTTGCAGGAAATTGGAATCCGGAAGCTCGAACGACGAAAAATGGGCGAAAATGGAAATTTTTGGCCTGGGGCCGCGGCACAAGGAAAGCGAGCCGCGGCACACGCAGGATGCCCACCGTAGGGTGATGCATGACAATGATTCAGCACGCTGTGGATTTCCTCATCCGGAACACATCTGCGAATGATTTGGTCAGGGCATCTTTTAAACAGAAAAGGGTCGTCCCACAAATAATACTTAGCATCTGAAATCAGCTTCTTCTTCTGATGGCGCGAGAGGTCATTCGGAATTATTTTGCTTGCCAAATAGTTCACTAGATCAGCATACCAAGGCGCGTGTTGCGAACCCAACTTGTATAGCTGCTCGTCGGGAAAGGTTTCCATGATTTGTGGATGACTTTCTCCCTTCTCAAGGGGACTCTCTAACCATGAAAGGTGATCGGCAATAACATTCTCAGTCCCCTTTTTGTCCCGAATTTCCAAGTTGAATTCTTGAAGGAGAAGCACCCACCTAATCAATCTTGGTTTAGCATCCTTCTTCTCCAAAAGGTATTTTATTGCTGAATGGTCGGTCCACACTACCACTTTCGTCCCCAATAAAATACGCCCGAAATTTATCAAATGCAAAGATCACTGCCAACGATTCTTTTTCCGTTGTGGCATAATTCCTTTGGGCGTCGTCAAGTGTTCGGCTTGCATAATACACGACGTGGAATACTTTCCCTCGTCTCTGTCCCAAAACAGCCCCAATGGCAAAATCACTAGCATCACACATTAACTCGAACGGAAGGTCCCAGTCTGGAGCGACTATTACCGGGGCAGTGCTTAGGGCTTTCTTCAATAAATCGAAACTTTCTTTACACGACTCGTCAAAATTAAACGGAACATCCTTCATGAGCAGATTGCACAACGGCTTCGTAATCTTCGAAAAATCCTTAATAAACTGGCGGTAAAAACCGGCGTGTCCCAAAAAGCTTCTTATCCCTTTCACCGAAGTAGGCGGAGGCATCTTCTCTATTGTTTCAATTTTCGCCCGGTCGACTTCAATTCTATGTGAGGATATTCGGTGGCCAAGTACAATGCCCTCCTGGACCATAAAATGGCACTTCTCCCAGTTCAAGACCAAATTTGTTTCCTCGCATCTTTTTAGGACATTCTGCAAATTCTGCAAACACATATCAAATGAATCACCGAAAACAAAAAAATCATCCATAAAAATTTCAATGCAATGCTCTACCATGTCAGAAAAAATAGACATCATACACCGTTGAAAAGTAGCCGGCGCATTACATAAACCAAAAGGCATGCACCTATAAGCGAAAATGCCGTAAGGACATGCAACCGTCATTTTCTCTTGGTCTTCTGGGGCTATATAAATCTGATTATACCCAGAATAACCATCAAGAAAGCAATAGAAATCATGTCCGGCTAATCTATCTAACATTTGATCAATAAAAGGTAAGGGGAAATGGTCTTTTCTAGTGGCTTTATTTAATTTCCTATAATCTATGCACATACGCCACCCCGTGACAATCCTATTGGGAATTAATTCATTATTATCATTTTGAATAACCGTTATCCCACCCTTCTTTGACACCACTTGGACTGGACTTACCCACTTGCTATCAGAAATAGGAAAGATCATACTTGCGTCGAGGAGTTTTAAAACCTCGACTTTTACCACCTCTTTCATATTTGGATTTAGACGGCGTTGATGCTCCACGGATGGTTTGTAGTCTTCCTCCATCAAAATCTTGTGCATGCAAATGGACGGGCTGATTCCCTTAATATCCGCAATAGACCATCCAAGGGCAGATTTGTACTCCCTCATAACCCTCAATAATTTCTCCTCTTGATCGCTCGCTAAAGTGGCCAAAAGAATGACTGGCAAGGAGTCGTCGGGTCCCAAAAATGCATATTTTAAATGAGTCGGCAGCTTCTTGAGCTCCAGCTTTGGAGGTTTCTCGATTGATGGGACGGGTCGAGTTGGTGAACTTCCGAGCTCCTCACATGGTCGAGGAGTGAAAAATGGTGGGGAAGCATTCATGTGTCATACGTAGGCTACATGCTCTGAATTTAATTCGAAAGCAGACCGAATCAAAATGGACTCCAGTGGATCGGATGGATAATTCTCTCGAAAGGCTCTACTTACACACGAGTCAATGATGTCAACTTGGAAACAATTTTCAGCATCACTCGGATATTTTAAGGATCGAAAGATATTGAACGTTACTTGCTCCTCTTGAACTCGTAGAGTAAGCTTCCCTTTTTCCACATCGATCAAAGTTCGGCTGGTTGCCAAAAATGGTCTTCCCAAGATAATTGGGATATCGTGGTCCTCCTCCATGTCGAGCACAATGAAATCGGCCGGAAAGATGAATTTATCAACCTTGACTAAGACGTCCTCTATTACTCCCCTCAAGTATTTGATAGATCTATCGGCTAATTGCAAAGAGACCGTCGTCGGCTTGGCTTCCCCAATATCCAGATTTTTAAAAATAGAAAGGGGCATAAGGTTTATGCTGGATCCGAGATCGCATAGGGCTCTTTCAAAGGACGAATTCCCAATGGTGCATGGAATAGTAAAGCTTCCCGGATCTCTCAATTTCGGTGGGAGCTTCTTCTGTAGAATAGCACTGCACTCCTCCGTCAATGCGACTGTCTCATACTCCTCGAGCTTTCTTTTGTTTGACAAGATTTCTTTCATGAATTTCACGTAACTCGGCATTTGTTCCAAGGCATCGGCAAATGGAATGTTGATATGGAGTTTCTTGAAGACTTCATGAAACTTGGAGAATTGCTTGTCCAATTTTTGCTTTTGCAGACGTTGTGGGAATGGAATTTGAGGAGTGGGATGAGTAGTCGACACTTCCTTTGGCTTGGGCGCCTCGTCTTTTTCTTTCTCACTGTGGTCGCTCTTGTCCTTGTTATTAGTGGGCTGCACTTTCAGCTCCTTTCTGCTTCGTAGCTCGATCGCTTGCACGTTTTCCTTGGGGTTCATTTCGGTGGCGCTGGGTAATACACCTTGAGGTCGAGAGGACAATAGATTAGCAATTTGCCCCATTTGTACTTCCAAGTTTCGGATGGAGGCTGAATGATTTTGTAAGGTAGTCTCAGCACGGGTCATGAATTGACTCGTATTAGCCGCCATTTGAGCAAGAGCATCTTCCAAGGACACATTTGGTGGTTGAGGGGGCTGCTGTGGGGGCTGCGCGAATTGAGCTTGTGGAGGTTTTAATGCTTGTCCGTTCCTCCACGAAAAATTTGGGTGATTTCGCCACCCTTGATTGTATGTGTTGGAATACGGAATATTTTGCCGATTCCCGTTCCCCACGAACTGAGCTTGTTCCATCGGAGGTTGCTCGAAAGGGTTTCTGACTTGGCATTCCGCACTAGGATGAGATCCGTTTCACCAATTACATGATTCAGTGGTGACGGTGGTAGGAGCATGTGAAAAAGCTTGAAGTTGTTGAGTCAGCGCTGCAACTTGGGCTGAAAGTGTAGAGATTAGATCGTTATCGGAAACTCCCATAACTCGCTTCGGGATCACTCGTTCGGAAGGCCACTGATAAGCATTCGCAGCTATCGCCTCCAATAGAGAATGAGCTTCCGCCATCGTCTTTCCCATTAACGCTCCTCCAGCGGCTGTATCAACAAGAGTGCGTGTAGAAGCACCCAATTCGTTATAAAAAGTTTGGATTTGTAGCCAATCCGGTAAGCCGTGGTGTGGGCATCTCCGTAATAAATCCTTGTATTGCTCCCAAGCTTCGTGAAGCAACTCCATATCAAATTGCCCGAAGGTGGTTATCTCGTTCCTAAGCCTCGCCGTCTTTGATGGTGGGAAGAACTTAGCCAGGAAGGCTTGCGCTAATTCCGCCCAAGTCGTGATAGAGCCCGGCGGTAAAGAATTCAACCAAAATTTTGCTTTGTCCCTTAGAGAGAAAGGGAAAAGCCGCAGAAGAATGGCATCATCGGTAACACCGTTATTTTTGAAGGTGTCACAAATCTCGAGAAACAAAGCGATGTGTGCGTTGGGGTCATCGTTCGCCAATCCACAAAATTGGCTTGCTTGCACCATCTGAATAATATCCGGCTTGATTTCGAAGTTGTTCGCTTGGATGGTTGGACGCCGAATTCCCGAAAAGTTCTCATTGATTTATGGCATAGCATAATCACGGAGTGCTAATGCCGGTTGAGCTTGCTGAATGGGGTTGTCTGCTTCGTGATTTCCCGTGTTATCGGCCATGGTGCCTGTTGTCGGTAGCTCACATTTCTCCTTCTTGCTTCTCCGAAGAGTACGCTCGAGTTCAGTATCCAAAGGTAGTAGACCTTTGTTACCGAATTTTCTCATGCACTAACCAGAAACTCCTGAAAGGAAAAACAAATAAATTAGAAATAATAATAAAAAAAATGTTCAAACTAAGACTAGAAATACTGAAATCGATATTAGTAAAATAATCAGTCCCCGGCAACGGCGCCAAAAACTGAAATTCTTCACGGGCCGCGGCTCAGCATCTTTGTGCCGCGGCCCCCGGTACAGTTGGTTCAGCGCTTGCTGGTCACCTGCGTGTGCCGCGGCTCGCTTTCCTTGTGCCGCGGCCCCAGGCCAAAAATTTCCGTTTTCACCCGTTTTTCGTCGTTCGAGCTTCCGGACTCCAATTTCCTGCAAAACATAAAAGAATAGTGCATTAAAAGCTCATTTATGCAGATTTACACTTAAAATGAATATAAAATAATGATAAATAAGCGTATAAAAATACGCCTAACAAGTGGGGATTCAATAGCTGCATTCACATTCGGGGTTTTAGCCTCTTGAGAAAGTATTTGATCTTATCAGCTTATGTTCGGATAATTGTCGTGGCGAAAGGAAGGAGTGCCTGAAATTTCTCAGCAACAGATAATACATCATCGTCTTCAGACGGGTCAGGGTTCAGCAGTTCCGACAGTTTGGCCTCACGGAGTGGCCAGATAATGTGATCTAGCATGAGGTTTTAAATTCCTCCCAAGTATAAACACCATCGGTGGCCTTCTTGAAAGCCACAGTATGAGCGCCTTTGCTAAGGTAGTACGCGGCTACCGAGACACAGTTCTCTTCCGGGCAGTCCACCATCTGGAAAAGTTTCTCAAAATGCTCGATCCAATGCACAATGTCAGCAGGCTCAGAGGATCCTTCAAAGGTCGGAGGTCGCTGGCGAAGATGTCGCTGATGATCCGACTCACGGATCCACCAAGCACAGGAGGAGGATGAGGCCCCTGTTGTTGGCCAGTAGTGGCCATCTGCATAGCTTCCATTAGTTTACCCATCTGGGTCATCTGCGTCATCATGCCCTGCATCACAACGTAAGGATCGACACGCGCATCCCTACGCCCACTGTGGTGCGATTGATCCCTAGAAGGTGAACCACTGTCTGCGGAACTATGATCCACATTCGCACGTCTGTTGGCTCGAGGTATCGGGATTCGGCCCCTTCCGCGGCCTCGTCCCCCTCTACTACGACCTCTCAGGTTTCTTTCCATACTGAAAGAATCAATCATAATGATAACCATAAGTACAGTTCAAGATACTAAAATTCACGCTAAGTTAATAGCAACAAGGAATCAGATATTCAAGGAAAAGGTTCACAATTAGTTATCGACACCACGAATGTCGCACCGAATATTATATCGACGTCAAGTCGAACAATTTCAATCATATAATCAATTCAGCATTTATCTCGGATTATTAATCAGATAAATCCTGTCACAAATCCTCCAAATAACAAGATCAACAAGGAGACCCATTCTGATATCAATATCATGCCAGTAATTAAATCATGGCTCATAAAGTACATACCGTATTTGGCTCGTAGGGTCAGGCGCTTGCACAGGTCACACGTGACACGAAGGTCTCTTGATACTAGTTCATTTCACAATGACTCATAAAAAGGAAACAACTCTCCGATACCATCTTCTGTAACACCCCAAAAAGGCGGCTATTACAGTGCCGTGGACCCATACTGGGACCCACCAGGCGATATCCAAAATAGATTAAATAAGTATTATTTGTGATACCGAACCACAATAAATAGTCATTACTCCGATTAGGAGTTTATTAAAAATATGGCCAACGGCCTTATAATACACAGGATCCGAAAAGCAAGTATAAACCATATGGAGATGGAAAATACTTCAAATGTCAATACAACCAGATAGTAATTTAAATGAAGCAGAAAATAAAATAACATAACACGGTTTAACATAACCGGACAACAAATGATTTGGAGCCCCCGAACTAGTATCCTTCGAACCCTTCGCCGTCAACATGCTCTTCCCGTGCCTTGCCTTTGCCTCGACCTAAAAACAATACAAGTATTTCGCCTATAACACAGGGTCAGATATACATGATAATTAATTCTTCCGACATTATATAATTCACATATATACATCCCGACTATTAATCATACCCCTCGGGCGTATGAAACAATCAGTCACAAACCGTCGAACACATCCAATCATACATGGACTATGAACGATTAACAATATGGCTCAAGATGGACATCACAGTACGCCCGATCCGGAAATGTGTCCGTGTACATGTCCACCCCGTATACGGAATCCAGAATATATGTGTGACGATGTACCTAATTAGCCTCACGAACTACGTCTCGTGTGCACAGTCCAATGCAGAATAATATCCACGCATGACTATATATGTGCCTGGCTAAAAATCCTACACAATAACCAATCGGAATGCAGATATGATTCCGGATATGTCACGATACAACATGACAACGAATTCAATAAATCACATATCCGATTAAGGATCAAGAAAACTCACCGAAGTGAAAATAAAGACCAATGAGATCAACGATTCAAAGCGACGTACTTGGGAATGCAACCCCATGATGAAAACGGAATAACGTCAAGGACAATGTTAAATCACGACAAACATTACATGAACAGTTCATACACATGAAATGTATAACCATCACAAGAATCTAATCATCATGATAACCAAGCAAGATAACTTTCCTCAATACGGAGACGAGAATAGTCCTCTTCTTGTCGAAACGAACGAACGGTCCTCGACTAATATTGTTTACTCGAACAATCAACCTTAAACGAAATACATTTTACTCAATAACATATTCGTATAATTATCAATATAGGATTAGTAAGACGTCACCCTACAATCCTTTAGAATAGTTTGCTATCTCCAATTATCGAAGCCTTATGTCAAGAGTTCTTTTAACATCATTACAACCATAAAAATCGGTTTACAATACTTTTACCGAATGTTCACATGGTTCATCATAAATAAGAATTATATCAAGGGCATGTTGAATAACCAATTATGATGTTAAGATCATCTTATGATGATTAAACTTTCCAAAACATTAAAATGTTGAAAGGTAAAATCTGCACCATTGTGATCATTCTCCTCTCATCTAAGTTGAATATTAAGCTTACAACAAGGTTATTAGTTATGAGATTACACCATATTCATGAAGGTTATCAAAATCTTTCTTTACAAGGATGGAAGATCCATTAACATCATGATGAATTCACCATCTATCTAGTATGAAGATCAAAACATTCTAAGTTCTCAACACATTAGATTAATAAAAAGTTGTTGTTGTTGTTTTCACAAATATCCTTAACCATTCAAAATCTTGCTGAGCTAAACATAAGGAGAATATGATTCTTAAGAAATCTGAGCAAGAAGACATCCTTCTACTTCTAACATGGCCAAGTTCTTCCCAAGGTAAGTGAAAACTTAAAATGGTGTTTAATCACTTTATGATAACAACTCTATTAGTTAAATCCAACTATGGTGAAGGTAACTAATTCAAAGGTGTTCTACTGAGCTAAATTCGTCCAATAAGATGAGCATGATAGTTACAACATGGTTAAAATCACTATATCATCAAGAACACATCCATCTCAAACCCTTATTTATCATATTCATCAAAAGTGTGAAAAAGGTTGGATTAAAACTATGTTTTACTTGATTAATCTAACTCTAGGTGAAGTATAATTTGTTACTAACATCAACATATGAAAACAATACAGAGAAGAAAGTACACCTACCTCCAGAAACGAAGAACAACCTCAATGCTATGAGAAAGTACACTCCAAGCTCAAGAACACCTCTTAATCTTCAAGGAAATGAGCTCCACTCCAAGATTTAAGGCTTAAAGTAAGTTGGAGGAGGTTGATACCGATTTGGGAGTGCAGAGGGACGATATGAGGGGAGAGAATCGGTTTGGAGTTGTGAAGAAATGAAAAACAGGCTGGTCCTATAAATAGACTGTGCAGACTTAGCGCACGCTATCGGGAAGCTTTAGCGTACGCTAACACACTTACGTACGCTAACTGGTTAATATTACGTACGTAAGCGGCTTACAGTGGCTACTGTCTTGAATATGCAGGCCATTAGCGCACGCTAATAAAAGTTGACTCTGGCCGACACGACAGCTCGGACGTTACTCACATGCATGCCAACGGATAACAAGTTCACGTGTTGAAGTCAACTGATGTCAGATTCCCTATTAGCGTACGCAACAGACAAGGCATTACGTACATTAAGGCACAAGATTAACGTACGTTAATCATGTTATGTAGCGTACGCTACATCAACAGAAAAAGTTCAAAAAATGCAACTCTCTAATTAACATTGAATCATCACATATGAAATGAAATAACAACGATGTGAAGTTCAAATCTATAATACCTCAACATAATACTAAATGCAACGATTCATGATAATCAGATTATCCGAATAATACAATGACAGGTAAAAACGAAAAATTACAGTCGGATATTACAGTTCATAAACCATAAAAGTACCTAAATACTATTACAGGCCAAAATATTTAAAGTTCATAATTCAAAATAATGAAAACACAAAAGTAAGAAAATGCAGTGTCTTCATTCTTCAAGTTCTGCGTGTAACAGCCCGAAAACAGTGGCTATTACAGTGTCGTGGACCCCTACCGGGACCCACCAGGCGATATCATGATATACGCTTACAACCTGACAACATGGCACCGTACCACAATATTTATCAAACCCCGATGTGGAGTATAAGTTATACATGTCTTTAATACGAGCAACGTACACAGGATCCAAATTCGGTACAGACCATATGACGATGGGCAATACCTAACAGATTATAGTACATTCATCCGACACAAAATAAAATGAAAATCACAATAAAACATAACCGAACATCAAAAGACTCGGGCCCCCCGAAATAGCATACTTCAAAACCCTCCGTCGCCATTGTGCTCCTCCTGTGCCTTGCACTTTCCTCGCCCTGAAATACAAGTATTTCGCCCCAAACCACAGGGTCAGCTATACATGATAATAATTCTCATGACATTATACAATTCATATATATACGGATCTCAAAGAAAACAATCGACTATTGAATATACCCCGAAGGCGTATAAACAATCAGTCCCAACTGTCGAACATAACAAGATATACGAACGACCATATAATATGGCTCAAGACGGACGTCACAGTACGCCCAATCCAGAAATGTGTCCGTGCACATGTCCACCCCGTATACGGAATCCAGAATATACGTGGGACGATGTACCTAATTATCCTCACGAACTACGTCTCGTGTGCACGATCTAAATGCGGAAAACATCCACGCATGATCATCAAGTGCCCGGCTAAAAATCCTACACATAACCAATCGGCGCGCAGATATGACTCTAGAGATGTCACGATACAACATGACAATGAAACTCAATGAATTACACCTTTATCAAGGAATCGAACAACTCACCGAAGTGTCAACAAAGCTCAAAAGGACCAACGGTAACAAGAACGGTAATTTCGGGTATATCATCCCAACACTATTATAAGGGTGTCACCATATCACGAATCATAGATTATCAGAACATTTCATACACACGAAACGCATAATAATCATAAGAATTCAACCATCATTATAACCAAGCAAGATAACTTGCCTCAATTCCGTAGATGAATAATCCTTCTTTGAACGATCAAACGAACGGTATCCTCGTCTAACAATACTCACGTGATCAAGCAACCTTGAATGAAATGTAATTCATTTTACAACACATTCGTACGATAATGGTATTATTACATAAATAATATTCGTAATTTACTTGAATAAATCAATTATCCTATTTATCACTTTAATGTTCACTCACATATTCTAACATTAATGTCGAATACTTGAAGTCCAGTTGAGGATTGAGGAATCGTATATACCAAAGTCTGCTTTCAGGTCCCGGTACGGGCATTATGAATTCGTAGTGATGCCGTTTGGACTTACCAATGCTCCTGCAGTATTAATGCAATTAATGAATCGGGTATTCTTGGAATACTTGGATAAATTTGTGGTCGTCTTCATTGATGACATCTTGATATTTTCGAAGGATGCAGAGGAGCATGCCGAACATTTGCGTGTGGTTTTGAGCACCTTGAGGAAGGAACAGCTGTACGCAAAGCTTTCAAAATGCGAGTTCTGGCTCAGGGAGGTAACTTTCCTTGGGCATGTGATATCAGCCGACGGAGTTCAGGTGGACCCAAAGAAAGTCGAAGCAATCTTGGAATGGGAAGCCCCTAATAACGTGAAAGAAGTCCGGAGTTTCTTAGGACTTGCTAGATATTATCGCCGCTTTGTAGAGGGATTTTCCAAAATTGCTCGTCCGCTCACTCATTTATTCTGAGAAAACTCAAAAGTTCAAGTGGGATGAGAAATGCCAGTGGTTTTGATGAACTTAAGAAGAGGCGGCGGACACCTATATTAGCATTACGGATGGGCCAGTGGATTCATGGTGTACTGGACGCTTCAAATCGAGTGCAGGATGTGTGTTGATGCAAAGAGAAGGTGATTGCCTATGCTTCTCGGCAGTTGAAACCATACGAGGTTAATTACCCGACTCATGATCTGGAGCTAGCAGCTGTAGTCTTTGCTTTGAAAATTTGGAGACATTATTTGTACGGCACTCATTGTCAGATCTTTACCGATCATAAGAGCCTCAAGTACATTTTCAGTCAGAAAGAATTAAACATGAGGCAGAGAAGGTGGCTGGAATTGATCAAGGATTACGACTTGGAGATTCTCTATCATCCGCGGAAAGCAAACGTAGTAGCCGATGCATTGAGTCGTAAACCTGTTTCTCTTCGAGTGTTGGAAGCACTTACATCCCAAACCAGTATTCAACGGGAACTGATCCGCGAGGGGAATGAAGTATGGGCACCAGGAATCCAAGGGCAACTTTATATGATGGAACTGACTTCATCACTAGTCGAGGAGATCAAGTCTAAGCAGTTGAACGATTCTCTGATCCTTCGATTATGTGACGAAGTAAAGAAAGGAAAAGCCCCAGGATTCGTGATACAAGACGATGGAGTTCTGAGATTTCAGAGTCGACTTTGCGTTCCCGATGATGATGACTTGAGATGGACTATTCTGAAGGAAGCTCACAGCGCGCCCTATTCCATTCACCGAGCGTGATAAGATGTATAAGGATTTAAAACAAAACTTCTGGTGGGGGAATATGAAGAAGGACGTAGCAGAGTGCGTTTCGAGGTGCTTGACTTGTCAGCAAGTTAAGATTGAACATCAGCGACCCGCCGGAATGTTAAAGCCGCTTCCGATCCCTGAATGGAAGTGGGAGGACATCTCGATGGATTTCATCACCAGTATGCCAAGGACTAGAACGGGAATGAACATGATTTGGGTTGTAGTTGATCGACTAACCAAGTCGGCTCATTTCCTAGGGATTAAAGATACATGGGGACCCGAGAGATTGGCGCGAGTATTTATTGCGGAGATAGTCAGATTGCATGGGATGCCGAAGACCATTATTTCGGATCGAGATGGTCATTTTGTGTCGCACTTCTGGAAAGCAGTTCACAAGTCTCTGGGGACTGAGCTCAACTTTAGCACGGCTTATCATTCCCAAACGGACGGTCAGTCCGAAAGGACTATACAGACAGTAGAGGACATGCTTAGAGCCTGTGCTTTTGATTGGTCAACTGATTGGGAAGTTCATTTGCCATTGATTGAATTCACTTACAATAATAGTTGGCATGCTTCTATTAAGATGGCACCATTTGAAGCTTTGTACGGGAGAAGATGCCGATCACCCCTGTGTTGGGATGATTCTTCGGATTTGATCGGGACGGAACCGGAATTGATAATTCAGACTCAAGAGAAGATAACTTTGATTCGAGAAAGATTGTTAACTGCCCAGAGTCGACAGAAGTCTT
The DNA here is from genome assembly GCA_033398695.1 of Orobanche coerulescens. Lineage (NCBI taxonomy): Eukaryota > Viridiplantae > Streptophyta > Magnoliopsida > Lamiales > Orobanchaceae > Orobanche > Orobanche coerulescens. The sequence goes on along the minus strand of CM065815.1, from coordinate 109,185,976 downwards.
ATGCAGACGTACGTCGTCGCCCTCTAGAGTACGACACTGGAGACCATGTACTATTGAAGGTGTCTCCTACACGAGGGATTTTCCGTTTTAGGAGGAGAGGCAAGCTTAGTCCTAGATATATCGGACCATTCGAGATCCTCGAGAGGGTTGGAGATTTAGCAAATAGGTTGGCCTTACCGCCATCGCTGAGTCACGTTCACAATATGTTTCACGTATCCCAATTGCGGAAGTATGTACCGGACCCCAGTCATGTCATTGAATTCGACGAGATCGAGATAGCTAATGATGGCACCTTCGAAGAGAGACCAATCAAGATACTTGAGAGTCGGATCAAACAATTGAGGAATAAACCAATACATTTGGTTAAAGTACAATGGTCGCGACACGGAGTTGAAGAGGCCACTTGGGAAACGGAGGACAGTATGAAGACTAGATATCCGGAGTTGTTTTCATCTTAAGTTTCGGGACGAAACTTCTTTTTAGGGAGGAAGGATGTAATACCCGAGATTTCTGATATGTTTTTGGAACTTGTGATATTGTAATTATTGTACTTTTGTCTGAGTATTATTCTCCGTATTTCATAATCCGATGTTGTCGAGCGTATGATTTCATGATTGTGATTTAAAAATTGTAATTCTGCGCATGTAGCGCACGCTATCGGCTATGTGTAGCGTACGCTAACATGGATCCATAGCGCACGCTACAAAGGAACATTAGCGCACGCTATGCGTGGTCAATTTGATTGAGACGTGTGGTAGGTGAGATCAGGCCGGGGATCTTGGTCGGATTGTGTCGGGATGAACCTGGACGGCTTTTGGGAAAAGCCAAGTCAACGCCTTAGCGCACGCTACAGGTATGTGCATAGCGCACGCTAAGTGCTGAGTCTGATGAAGTCGATGGCCGTTAGCGCACGCTACGAGCAGGGACTAGCGCGCGCTAATAACCATTTCCTATAAATAGGACAGCATCCTTTTCGTATTTTCAGTCCTTTCTTTTCCCACATCCGAATTCTTATACTTAGAGTATAACTTCCTACATCCTAAACACTTCATATCAGCATCCTAGCTTGTATTGAAGATTGTAGATCATTGAGGATTGGTGTTAGAGCCTTCGACGTTGGATTGCTTCGATTTTCTCCTTGTTCTTCACTACTTTGAGGTAGGTGGTTCTTCACCAATATTGGTAGTGTTCTAAAGGACGTTTGATCATGTTTTAATAGTCAGTTATTTCGTTCAAAATCGATCATCATGTGTTAGAAGGATATTTCCGACGTTTCGGAACTTATTCATCGTATGAACCTTTGAACCTTTTTAGTTTATGGACTCCTAAGCATTTTCAAACCGATTTGTGATCAGTATATGTAGCTTTTCAAGTTCTTATGCATTTATATAGAAGGATCATACGTTTTGAGACTTATAACGGATTGAACTCAGGATATCCCTTGAAGATCTAGATGAACTATGGTGTTGTGATGATTATACGTATCTTTTGATCTCATAGTCATTTAGTACGTAAAGAACTTTCACAAACCTTATTAGCATGATATGCTCGGGGATGACTTGTTTTATCACCATAGAATTCATGAGTTCATCACCGTTAGATCCAGTTTTCTACCGGAAGTAATCTGCCATGCACGGTTAGCGCACGCTAACATACGTAAGTTAATGTGCGCTATCGGGGATAAGTTAACGCACGCTACGTTTAGTACGTAACGTACGTTATGATATCAGCCGAGTCAGCCGGCTGATCAGAGAGAACTGTCATCCTATGGCTAGCGTACGCTAGGATTAGACGATAGCGTATGCTAACAGGCAGGCTTAGCGCACGCTACGTAGAGTACGTAGCGTACGCTAAGTGGTTCAGGCAGACTGCATATTTTGAGCTTTTGGGCCGTAGACCAAATTGTTAGGCGATCGTTCGACTTGAGATGATTTGTATATCGTTTCTTTTGTTAAGGTTCGAGCTTGCTACGTTGATCGAAGGAGGAAGCCTTCGAGTGTGTTGAGATCATTGAAGTGTTTCGTTCTTGCCATCTTCGAGGCAAGTATCGTAATGTGTTAAAATTGATATTTTGAGCATGTTTGTGGTTTATTCATGTTGTTGAACATGGAAATTAATTTGTTGAATTGTCATGATATTCGTTATCTAGTATTTGTATGTTCATGTTGATGAACATAATGATTTGGCATATGTGTATGCATGAGTTGTATTTGTGTACGTTGTACGATCTATCTTGAGGCGTGGATCGGATGTCCACCTCGTGTTGGTCCGACGGGATCATCTTGGGATCTAGGTTGAGGTCGCTGGATCATTGGACGGGTTATTTCCACCTCGTGTTGATCCGACGGGATCATCTTGGGATCTATCTTTGAGGGCTGGATCATTGGAATACCCTTCTTTGTGTTAATGGAATCTTGTGGATTCGCATTGTCGGATTCGGTAGCGGAAGTCATGTGGTGTATCTTGTTATGTATTGTTGATGCATATTCAATTGTTTAATATGATACTTGTACTAGCATCGTTTTGCTAACCCCTTCGGGATGGACATTTGTTTTGATGTTCGGGTAGCCGAGGAGTAGGGAAAGCGACCACGATCAACGTGACGACGAAGGGGTTCATGATGTTTGTTGTTGTTGGTGATTTGTTTTCTTGTTTTGATTTCATTACTCGAGTACGCGTGTCGTATTAATATTATTTCGATATGGTTGTATTAATTACTCGTTGAACCGGTTGAATGGTTTTGTAAACTTGAATTTCCGCAGATTGATGTCTTCTATTTACATTTCTTTTAAATCACCTTGTAAATCCTTACTTAAAGGGTTTACGGCACTGTAATTATTCCGAATATCTCGGGGTGTTACATAATATGGTATCGAGCTAAGATTTATGGATATCTTGGCGATCGGGTTTTAAGTTGGAGTGCATTTACGTTATTGATTTACGAGTTGTTCGTAACATCAGCATTCGTAGAAAGTCGTCATGTGGACCGTGGTTGTAAGTCTCCTAATCTCTTATACTACCGTTTTACTTAATTCTTGTTTTGTGAGTATTGACGGGCTTTATTTCGTAAACTTTGTCACGGATATTGAGGAATTTTGTTTACGGTATGTTGAGAGGAGGACGTGGGCCGCGGGCCTTGACGCGGTCGTGGGCGAACGAGGGTAACATGAGACAGGAGGATTCGCAACTACCGGAATTATCGGCTAGTCGAACCGATTCCCATTACGGAGGCGGCAAGGGTCGGCGAATGACGATGCAAATCCTAACATGCGGGAGTGCTTCAACAGTGGTGGCGCGAGATAAACCGATTCGCCGGGTAGTCGACCGCATGCGACGGCGATGGGACAGCGGCACCACGAGGTTAGCAGGAGACAGATGGCTTCTTTGAGGTGGTCAAATTGCACCGCCAAAATTTGACGGATCTGTGAGGCAATTACTTGGGATCACGGCTCAAGGAGTTAGAGAAGATATTTGCGGGTCTTAAGCGTCCCTAGGACCGGAAGGTTCCCATTGCCCAGTATTTTACTCGGGAGGCCTTTGATTGGTGGGAAGCTATTCGACCGAGAATCATAATGCGGATTGGACGGAATTCAAATTAATGATGGAAGCACGTATTGTCCTCGTCCGATTAGAGAGGCAAAGATCCGAGAGTTTTTCTCACCACGAGTTCGGAAGCATCTGTGATGATGTAATCAAAACTTTTAATCATCGGTGACTTGTGTGCGACACTTGGTCGAACGGAGGCAGAAAAGATTTTTCATTTCGATATGCGGATGAAGCCGGAGATTCAGCAGTACATGTCCGGGTTCGAGTGTACTACGTTGCGACAGTATCAAGACAAAGCGCTGGCCTACGACATGAAAGAGGCGGCAGTGGAGAAATCAGTGGAGACAAAGAAGCAGAAGGTGACCGGCAACTTTTCAGAAAACAAGAGTGGTGGGCCCCGCAAGGGCTAGTCTTCCTTTTATTCGGCTAGGAAACCTCCACATCCTTCCAGAGGTGGAAAGAAGTTCCGGACTACATCAGCAGTTCCGGACGCATCAAAGAAATGCTACAATTGTGGTCGAGCAGGGCATATTCGATGTGACTGCCCCGCATCTTCTGTGACTTGCTACGATTGTGGACAAGAAGGACACCGTGCGGCTTTCTGTGGAGTTGCTACTAGGTCTTTTGGTACTCGCACTCCAGCGCCAGTTCCGAAGGAGATAAGTGTGAACCAGACACAACAGAGTGGATTTCCGCAGCAGAACGTTGGGAAGAGAGAGACATCGAGTTCTGGGTCCGTTCCTCCGCGCCTATAGGAAATGAGGAAATCTGACGATCAGAACACTGCTGTTGCATCAGGTACGATTCAGATCCTTTTGCAACCAGTTAGTGTTTTATTCGATTCCGGAGCTACACATTCTTTTGTATCCTTGAACTGTGTAAATCGTTTAAAAATCTCGTGCTTATTTGATTGTGAACCATATGTTGTGGGTTTGCCGAGTGGAGAGAGAATTGTGGGAACCCTAGAGGCTAGAGATTTTCCAGTGTCTATAGGAGGGAGAGATTGGCCATCGAATCTTATTGTAGTTGACATCTACGATGACGATTTAATTCTCGGAGACGATTGGCTCAACCGTTATGGAGCTATTCTGAATTACCGAGAGAGAGTCATTTCTATCATTGCTGATGACGGATCTAAACACTTATTTCGAGGGTGGAGACCGGGAAGCTCGGGAAAATTAATCAAAGCAATGAAAGCCGTGAAATTACTGAAGCAAGGATGTCATGGACTTTAGTGTTATGCCATGAGGAAAGAGGAAGGAGTAAAGCTCTCGTCTATTTCAGTTGTGAATGAGTTCTGAGATGTATTTCCTGACGAACTACCTGGGTTACCTCCGCAAAGAGAAGTGGAATTCACTATCGAATTAGAGCCTGGAGCAGCTCCTATTTCCAGAGCACCATACCGCATGGCGCCAACCGAGATGTATGAACTCAAGAAGCAACTGGAGGAATTGTTACAGAAGGGCTATATTCGACCTAGCGTTTCTCCTTGGGGAGCGCCCGTTCTCTTTGTCCGGAAGAAAGACGGATCCCTTCGACTGTGTATTGATTACAGGGAGCTCAATAAGATGACGATCAAGAATAAGTATCCTATACCTTGGATCGACGACTTGTTTGATCAACTGCAAGGGGCAAGGGTATTCTCAAAGATTGACTTGCGATCAGGATACCATCAGTTGAGGATTGAGGAATCGGATATACTAAAGTCTGCTTTCAGGTCCCGGTACGGGCATTATGAATTCGTAGTGATGCCGTTTGGACTTACCAATGCTCCTGCGGTATTCATGCAATTGATGAATCGGGTATTCTTGGAATACTTGGATAAATTTGTGGTCGTCTTCATTGATGACATCTTGATATATTCGAAAGACGCAGAGGAGCATGCCGAACATTTGCGTGTGGTTTTGAGCACCTTGAGGAAGGAACAGCTGTACGCAAAGCTTTCAAAATGCGAGTTCTGGCTCAGGGAGGTAACTTTCCTTGGGCATGTGATATCGGTAGACGGAGTTCGGTGGACCCAAAGAAAGTCGAAGCAATCTTGGAATGGGAAGCTCCTAATAACGTGAAAGAAGTCCGGAGTTTCTTAGGACTTCTGGATATTATCGCCGCTTTGTAGAGGATTTTCCAAAATTGCTCGTCCGCTCACTCAAGCTGTTATAGAAAACTCAAAAGTTCAAGTGGGATGAGAAATGCAGTGGTTTTGATGAACTTAAGAAGAGACCGACGACACCTATATTAGCATTACGGATGGGCCCGATGGATTCATGGTGTCTGTGACGCTTCAAATCGAGTGCAGGATGTGTGTTGATGCAAAGAGATAAGGTGATTGCCTATGCTTCTCGGCAGTTGAAACCATACGAGGTTAATTACCCGACTCATGATCTGGAGCTAGCAGCTGTAGTCTTTGCTTTGAAAATTTGGAGACATTATTTGTACGGCACTCATTGTCAGATCTTTACCGATCATAAGAGCCTCAAGTACATTTTTAGTCAGAAAGAATTAAACATGAGGCAGAGAAGGTGGTTGTAATTGATCAAGGATTACGACTTGGAGATTCTCTATCATCCGGGGAAAGCAAACGTAGTAGCCGATGCATTGAGCCGTAAACCTGTTTCTCTTCGAGTGTTGGAAGCACTTACATCCCAAACTAGTATTCAACGGAGGCGATCCGGAGGATTGAAGTATGGGCACCGGGAATCGAGGGCAACTTTATGTGATGGGCGACTTCATCACTAGTCGAGGAGATCAAGTCTAAGCAGTTGAACGATTCTCTGATCCTTTGATTATGTGACGAAGTAAAGAAAGGAAAAGCCCCAGGATTTGTGATACAAGACGATGGAGTTCTGAGATTTCAGAGTCGACTTTGTGTTCCCGATGATGATGACTTGAGACGGACTATTATGAAGGAAGCTCACAGCGCGCCCTATTCCATTCACCCGGGCAGCAGTAAGATGTATAAGGATTTAAAACAAAACTTCTGGTGGGGGAATATGAAGAAGGACGTAGCAGAGTACGTTTCGAGGTGCTTGACTTGTTAGCAAGTTAAGATTGAACATTAGCGACCCGCCGGAATGTTAAAGCCGCTTCCGATCCCTGAATGGAAGTGGGAGGACATCTCGATGGATTTCATCACCAGTATGCCAAGGACTAGAACGGGAATGAACATGATTTGGGTTGTAGTTGATCGACTAACCAAGTCGGCTCATTTCCTAGGGATTAAAGATACATGGGGACCCGAGAGATTGGCGCGAGTATTTATTGCGGAGATAGTCAGATTGCATGGGACGCCGAAGACCATTATTTCGGATCGAGATGGTCGTTTTGTGTCGCACTTCTGGAAAGCAGTTCACAGGGCTCTCGGGACTGAGCTCAACTTTAGCACGGCTTATCATCCCCAAACGGACGGTCAGTCCGAAAGGACTATACAGACAGTAGAGGACATGCTTAGAGCCTGTGCTTTTGATTGGTCAACTGATTGGGAAGTTCATTTGCCATTGATTGAATTCACTTACAATAATAGTTGGCATGCTTCTATTAAGATGGCACCATTTGAAGTTTTGTACGGGAGAAGATGCCGATCACCCCTGTGTTGGGATGATTCTTCGGATTTGATCGGGACGGAACCGGAATTGATAATTCAGACTCAAGACAAGATAACTTTGATTCGAGAAAGACTGTTGACTGCCCAGAGTCGACAGAAGTCTTATGCAGACGTACGTTGTCGCCCTCTAGAGTTCGACGCTGGAGACCATGTACTATTGAAGGTGTCTCATACACGAGGGATTTTCCGTTTTGGTAGGAGAGGCAAGCGTAGTCCTAGATATATCGGACCATTCGAGATCCTCGAGAGGGTTGGAGATTTAGCATACAGGTTGGCCTTACCACCATCGCAGAGTCACGTTCACAATGTGTTTCATGTATCCCAATTGCGGAAGTATGTACCAGACCCCAGTCATGTCATTGAATTCGACGAGATCGAGATAGCTAATGATGGCACCATCGAAGAGAGACCAATCAAGATACTTGAGAGTCGGATCAAACAATTGAGGAATAAACCAATACATTTGGTTAAAGTACAATGGTCGTGACACGGAGTTGAAGAGGCCACTTGGGAAACGGAGGATAGTATGAAGACTAGATATCCGGAGTTGTTTTCATCTTAAGTTTCGGGACGAAACTTCTTTTTAGGGAGGAAGGATGTAATACCCGAGATTTCTGATATGTTTTTGGAACTTGTGATATTGTAATTATTGTACTTTTATCTGAGTATTATTCTCCGTATTTCATAATCCGATGTTGTCGAGCGTATGATTTCATGATTGTGATTTAAAAATTGTAATTCTGCGCATGTAGCGCACGCTATCGGCTATGTGTAGCGTACGCTAACATGGATCCATAGCGCACGCTACAAAGGAACATTAGCGCACGCTATGCGTGGTCAATTTGATTGAGACGTGTGGTAGGTGAGATCAGGCCGGGGATCTTGGTCGGATTGTGTCGGGATGAACCTGGAAGGCTTTCGGGAAAAGCCAAGTCAACGCCTTAGCGCACGCTAAGTCTTGAAATCTGATGAAGTCGATGGCCGTTAGCGCACGCGCTACGAGCGAGGACTAGCGCGCGCTAATAACCATTTCCTATAAATAGAATGACATCCTTTTCGTATTTTCGATCCTTTCTTTTCCCACATCCGAATTCTTATACTTAGAGTATAACTTCTACATCCTAAACACTTCATATCAGCATCCTAGCTTGTATTGAAGATTGTAGATCATTGAGGATTGGTGTTCGAGCCTTCGACGTTGGATTGCTTCGATTTTCTCCTTGTTCTTCACTACTTTGAGGTAGGTGGTTCTTCACCAATATTGGTAGTGTTCTAAAGGACGTTTGATCATGTTTTAATAGTCAGTTATTTCGTTCAAAATCGATCATCATGTGTTAGAAGGATATTTCCGACGTTTCGGCACTTATTCATCGTATGAACCTTTGAACCTTTTTAGTTTATGGACTCCTAAGCATTTTCAAACCGATTTGTGATCAGTATATGGAGATTTTCAAGTTCTTATGCGTTTATATAGAAGGATCATACGTTTTGAGACTTATAACGGATTGAACTCAGGATATCCCTTGAAGATCTAGATGAACTATGGTGTTGTGATGATTATACGTATCTTTGGATCTCATAGTCATTTAGTACGTAAAGAACTTTCACAAACCTTATTCGCATGATATGCTCGGGGATGACTTGTTTTATCACCATAGAATTCATGAGTTCATCACCGTTAGATCCAGTTTTCTACCGGAAGTAATCTGCCATGCACGGTTAGCGCACGCTAACATACGTAAGTTAACGTGCGCTATCGGGGATAAGTTAAGGCACGCTACGTTTAGTACATAACGTACGTTATGATATCAGCCGAGTCAGCCGGCTGATCAGAGAGAACTGTCAGCCTATGGCTAGCGTACGATAGGCTTAGACGATAGCGTACGCTAACAGGCAGGCTTAGCGCACGCTACGTAGAGTACGTAGCGTACGCTAAGTGGTTCAGGCAGACTGCATATTTGAGCTTTTGGGCCGTAGACCAAATTGTTAGGCGATCGTTCGACTTGAGATGATTGGTATATCATTTCTTTTGTTAAGGTTCGAGCTTGCTACGTTGATCGAAGGAGACAGCCTTCGAGTGTGTTGAGATCATTGAAGTGTTTCGTTCTTGCCATCTTCGAGGCAAGTATCGTAATGTGTTAAAATTGATATTTTGGGCATGTTTGTGGTTTATTCATGTTGTTGAACATGGAAATTAATTTGTTGAATTGTCATGATATTCGTTATCTAGTATTTGTATGTTCATGTTGATGAACATAATGATTTGGCATATGTGTATGCATGAGTTGTATTTGTGTACGTTGTACGATCTATCTTTGAGGCGGCTGGATCGGATGTCCACCTCGTGTTGGTCCGCGGGATCATCTTGGGATCTAGGTGAGGTCTTTGGATCATTGGACGGGTTATTTCCACCTCGTGTTGATCCGACGGGATCATCTTGGGATCTATGCTGAGGGCGCTGGATCATTGGAATACCCTTGCTGTGTTAATGGAATCTTGTGGATTCGCATTGTCGGATTTTGGTAGCGGAAGTCCGTGTGGTGTATCTTGTTATGTATTGTTGATGCATATTCGAATTGTTTAATATGATACTTGTACTAGCATCGTTTTGCTAACCCCTTCGGGGGTGGACATTTGTTTTGATGTTCAGGTAGCCGAGGAGTAGGGAAACGACCACGATGAGCGTGACGAAGGGGTTCAGGGATGTTTGTTGTTGTTGGTGATTTGTTTTCTTGTTTTGATTTCAGTACTCGAGTACGCGTGTCGTATTAATATTATTTCGATATGGTTGTATTAATTACTCGTTGAACCAGTTGAATGGTTTTGTAAACTTGAATTTCCGCAGTATTGATGTCTTATATTTACATTTCTTTTAAATCAGCCTTGTAAATCCTTACTTAAAAGGTTTACGGCGCTGTAATTATTCCGAATATCTCGGGGTGTTACAATATGTGCCTGGCTAAAAATCCTACACAATAACCAATCGGAATGCAGATATGATTCCGGATATGTCACGATACAACATGACAACGAATTCAATAAATCACATATCCGATTAAGGATCAAGAAAACTCACCGAAGTGAAAATAAAGACCAATGAGATCAACGATTCAAAGCGGCGTACTTGGAAATGCAACCCCATGATGAAAACGGAATAACGTCAAGGACAATGTCAAATCACGACAAACATTACATGAACAGTTCATACACATGAAATGTATAACCATCACAAGAATCTAATCATCATGATAACCAAGCAAGATAACTTGCCTCAATACGGAGACGAGAATAGTCCTCTTCTTGTCGAAACGAACGAACGGTCCTCGACTAATATTGTTTACTCGAACAATCAACCTTAAATGAAATACATTTTACTCAATAACATATTCGTATAATTATCAATATACGATTAGTAAGACGTCACCCTACAATCCTTTAGAATAGTTTGCTATCTCCAATTATCGAAGCCTTATGTCAAGAGTTCTTTTAACATCATTACAACCATAAAAATCGGTTTACAATAATTTTACCGAATGTTCACATGGTTCATCATAAATAAGAATTATATCAAGGGCATGTTGAATAACCAATTATGATGTTAAGATCATCTTATGATGATTAAACTTTCCAAAATATTAAAATGTTGAAAGGTAAAATCTGCACCATTGTGATCATTCTCCTCTCATCTAAGTTGAATATTAAGCTTACAACAAGGTTATTAGTTATGAGATTACACCATATTCATGAAGGTTATCAAAATCTTTCTTTACAAGGCTGGAAGATCCATTAACATCATGATGAATTCACCATCTATCTAGTATGAAGATCAAAACATTCTAAGTTCTCAACACATTAGATTAATAAAAAGTTGTTGTTGTTGTTTTCACAAATATCCTTAACCATTCAAAATCTTGCTGAGCTAAACATAAGGAGAATATGATTCTTAAGAAATCTGAGCAAGAAGACATCTTTCTACTTCTAACATGGCCAAGTTCTTCCCAAGGTAAGTGAAAACTTAAAATGGTGTTTAATCACTTTATGATAACAACTCTATTAGTTAAATCCAACTATGGTGAAGGTAACTAATTCAAAGGTGTTCTACTGAGCTAAATTCGTCCAATAAGATGAGCATGATAGTTAAAACATGGTTAAAATCACTATATCATCAAGAACACATCCATCTCAAACCCTTATTTATCATATTCATCAAAAGTGTGAAAAAGGTTGGATTAAAACTATGTTTTACTTGATTAATCTAACTCTAGGTGAAGTATAATTTGTTACTAACATCAACATATGAAAACAATACAGAGTAGAAAGTACACCTACCTCCAGAAACGAAGAACAACCTCAATGCTATGAGAAAGTACACTCCAAGCTCAAGAACACCTCCTAATCTTCAAGGAAATGAGCTCCACTCCAAGATTTAAGGCTTAAAGTAAGTTGGAGGAGGTTGATACCGATTTGGGAGTGCAGAGGGACGATAGGAGGGGAGAGAATCGGTTTGGAGTTGTGAAGAAATGAAAAACAGGCTGGTCCCATAAATAGACTGTGCAGACTTAGCGCACGCTATCGGGAAGCTTTAGCGTACGCTAACACACTTACGTACGCTAACTGGTTAATATTACGTACGTAAGCGGCTTACAGTGGCTACTGTCTTGAATCTGCCGGCCATTAGCGCACGCTAATAAAAGTTGACTGCGGGCGGCGGCTCGGACGTTACTCACATGCATGCCAACGGATAACAAGTTCACGTGTTGAAGTCAACTGATGTCAGATTCCCTATTAGCGTACGCAACAGACAAGGCATTACGTACGTTAAGGCACAAGATTAACGTACGTTAATCATGTTATGTAGCGTACGCTACATCAACAGAAAAAGTTCAAAAAATGCAACTCTCTAATTAACATCGAATCATCACATATGAAATGAAATAACAACGATGTGAAGTTCAAATCTATAATACCTCAACATAATACTAAATGCAACGATTCATGATAATCAGATTATCCGAATAATACAATGACAGGTAAAAACGAAAAATTACAGTCGGATATTACAGTTCATAAACCATAAAAGTACCTAAATACTATTACAGGCCAAAATATTTAAAGTTCATAATTCAAAATAATGAAAACACAAAAGTAAGAAAATGCAGTGTCTTCATTCTTCAAGTTCTGCGTGTAACAGCCCGAAAACAGTGGCTATTACAGTGCCGTGGACCCCTACCGGGACCCACCAGGCGATATCACGATATACACTTACAACCTGACAACATGGCACCGTACCACAATATTTATCAAACCCCGATGTGGAGTATAAGTTATACATGTCTTTAATACGAGCAACGTACACAGGATCCAAATTCGGTACAGACCATATGACGATGGGCAATACCTAACAGATTATAGTACATTCATCCGACACAAAATAAAATGAAAATCAAAATAAAACATAACGGAACATCAAAAGACTCGGGGGCCCCGAAATAGCATACTTCAAAACCCTCCGTCGCCATTGTGCTCCTCCTGTGCCTTGCCCTTTCCTCGCCCTGAAATACAAGTATTTCGCCCCAAACCACAGGGTCAGCTATACATGATAATAATTCTCATGACATTATACAATTCATATATATACGGATCTCAAAGAAAACAATCGACTACTGAATATACCCCGAAGGCGTATAAACAATCAGTCCCAACTGTCGAACATAACAAGATATACGAATGACCATATAATATGGCGCAAGATGGACGTCACAGTACGCCCAATCCGGAAATGTGTCCGTGCACATGTCCACCCCGTATACGGAATCCAGAATATACGTGGGATGATGTACCTAATTATCCTCACGAACTACGTCTCGTGTGCACGATCTAAATGCGGAAAACATCCACGCATGATCATCAAGTGCCCGGCTAAAAATCCTACACATAACCAATCGGCGCGCAGATATGACTCCAGAGATGTCACGATACAACATGACAATGAAACTCAATGAATTACACCTTTATCAATGAATCGAACAACTCACCGAAGTGTCAACAAAGCTCAAAAGGACCAACGGTAACAAGAATGGTAATTTCGGGTATATCATCCCAACACTATTTTAAGGGTGTCACCATATCACGAATCATAGATTATCAGAACATTTCATACACACGAAACGCATAATAATCATAATAATTCAACCATCATTATAACCAAGCAAGATAACTTGCCTCAATTCCGTAGATGAATAATCCTTCTTTGAACGATCAAACGAACGGTATCCTCGTCTAACAATACTCACGTGATCAAGCAACCTTGAATGAAATGTAATTCATTCAACAACACATTCGTATGATAATGGTATTATTACATAAATAATATTCGTAATTTACTTGAATAAATCAATTATCCTATTGATCACTTTAATGTTCATTCACATATTCTAACATTAATGTCGAATACTTGAAGTCCAGTTTATTACCAATGTAACATTGTGAAAACATCTTTTCAAATCATCGCCACTTCCGATTACGATATAAGTTCGTGTTTAATTACGTTCTTCATTATTTTACCAACGATTACATTAAAATTGATTCCTATATGAGGCATAAGTTCAAGTTTTTAGTGAACTAAGAACATCATCTAAATTTACGTCTCTTAACATACACGGATTAATGAAATGGAATTCGGCTACTCGTCTACCGCATTTGTATCACCATATTCACTACAATCCTCTTAAGAATATTATTAACATATTAATGTAGCATTTAACACCCTTTTAAGCTGTCAACGAACTTGATCAACTAGATCATATGAAGATTACAACTTCCTTCTATCAAAATCCATTGTTTTACTTTTGAATAATTTATTAAAAGCCTAGTTATATCATTAGATACTCGGTAACTTCATCCCATCTTGTGAAGATCATCTTCAAAGGGTTAACATAATTCTTCCAACAATTTATTATAAAGGTGTTGGTTTTAGAGGCCAAAATCATGGTTCCATATTACCTTCAAGAATCAATTGAATGTTCAAGGCAAGTTTAATATCTCCCACCTCTAATCATTAAGGATTTCATCCTTAACATGTTCCTAGTGTTGAGACTATAATCAACTTTCGATTATCATGTTATACATCAGGTTTTATATATATCATTATCAACACAATCATATTATGAAGTTATGTACATCAAGAAGTAATACTAATACCCTTAATGTTAATCTTCACTTAGTTTGAGCATGATTCAATTAACTTATCATGTTTACACTAGCTTAAACTAACATTATGTGAAGTGTTTATATACTAACATCATCATAAGCATAGATTTAATATGAGTTAAGGAAAGACCAACCTCAAAATGAAAAACAACACCAACACTTCAAGGGATACACTTCAATCTCCAAATCTCCAAGTCACAACCCAAGTGCTGAAGCTCCAACGCAAGTTAGAAGGGCTAGAAACGGAGTTGGCAGGGAAAGGAATCGTTTTCTCAGTTGGGAGGTTGAATGGGTCGAGCAGGAAATGAATGGCAAGTCATGTTTTTATAATCTAAACTCGGCATTACGTACGTTAACGAAAGGGGTTAACGTACGTTATAGTCCTTACGTACGTAATCTCATGAACATTACGTACGTAATCAATTTCACCAGATCTTTTTGCCTCAAAACACGCAAATCGTTACGTACGTAAATATATAGCTATTACGTACGTAATAGCCGTTGACTTGGCTGTCGCGATCGACTCCCAACCACCTACCCCCTCTCGGCCCACCCGCCGAAAGGCGAGCTGTTGATGGATCTCTCCCATTACGTACGTTAACTTATGAACGTTACGTACGTAAGGATACATACATAGCGTACGTAAAGAAGATAGTTTAACGTACGTTAAGTGCTATAACATGCATAAATGGAATTCTCCCAATATCACCCAACAATTAATATAGTATTAATGACCATGATTCTAACTTAACATAATTCGTCGATATACTTGATACAACAGTACAGATATGGTGCGAAAATACTTGGTTTAAATCAGAAAATACAATAGTAAAGGCGAGGGTATTACACTGCGAGCCTTTTTCTTGCTATTCTTTGAGTTCTTGGATGGTTTCTTGTGGGCAGCAGCATTTCTTGATGGTTGAGGTTCATTCAGGGGCAGGAGAAGTGGCATTTCCATTGCCTCCAGGGTCACTTTTATCCTTCATCTCATATTCTTTTTCATACTCCAGCTCAACTGAATCATCATTTCCCTAGCAAACAGTTTCAAAATAGATTGAAAGTATAAGTTAGACAAAAAATTTCAAAAACATATTGAAACATATTGAAAATTACCTCATCCTTCCCACTTCTAATTCCGTAAGCCTCTTTTATCCAATCACCACTACACAGAAGTGTTTCAATGGTATCTCTCCTCATTGAAGCCCTCTTTTATCAATTACCCTTCCACCAGCACTAAATGTGGACTCAGAAGCAACTGATGTAATTGGGATAGACAATATATCTCTTGCCATTTTAGATAACACTTTATATTTCCCCTCATTTCTTTTCCACCAAACTAAGGCATCAAAATTGTCAACAAGTAGATATCTCACTTCCTCAAAATACAAATCCATATCATGTTTTTTCTTTCCCCTCATTTTGCATTGACTGCATAAATTCATGAAATTTTCTCTTACCAACTGCGGAAGAAGGTGGTTGCTTCAAATAGGGACTATAACCTTCAGTCCCTTTCCCTTTCCCTCATCCCAATATTTATCATACTTAAGGGACATTCTAACTGCCATATTTTGCATATGCTTATTATTACCATCATCAAGTTAGCCATTTATCAATTCTTTGATTCTTGACATCTCTAACAAAAATAGATTGACACTGGGATAGTTTGTACCACTAATCAGATTTGTCACATCAAGAGATACTTCAACAAACTCAAAAACTTCTTCAATTTCTGCCCATTTAGAAGGACAACTTCTGAAAAGCATCATCATTCTCACAAACCAAAGTAAGAATCGAGCATTCGTGAAATACTATGCCCACGGCATATGATCGGTAACTGCTCAACAGGTTAGAACACAAGTGCCCAACGGCGAATCATCAATATAGAACACAAGGTAAACCAAACCAGAACTGGAATAAATACCAATCACAATGCCCAAAAGCTCCAACGGAAATACCAATACAGCACAATGGGTTGAAAGCCACTCAGCCGAAGCTGCCACAATATCACAATGGTCTGAAAAACCACTCAGCCGAAGCTGCCACAATATCATAATGGTCTAAAAACTACTCAGCCGAAACTGTCAAACACCACCATGGCCCGAAGCCAAATCAGCCCGAAGCTGTATCATCTGAGGGCCGAAGCCACGGCACGAATCCGTATCACAATGAGGGCCGAAGCCACGGCACGAAGCCGTATCATAATGAGGGCCGAAGCCACGGCACGAAGCCATATCACAATGAGGTCTAAAGCCACGGCACGAAGCCGTATCACAATGATGGCAAAAGCCACGGCATGAAGCCGTATCACAATGAGGGCTGAAGCCACGGCACGAAGCCGTATCACAGTGAGGTCCAATGCCACGGCACGAACCCGTATCACAATGAGGGCCGAAGCCACGGCACGAAGCCGTATCACAATGAGGGCCGAAGCCACGGCACGAAGCCGTATCACAATAAGGGCCGAAGCCACGGCACGAAGTCATATCAAAATGAGGTCATCCAATAACCGTGAACTACTGAACTGTAGGTGTTAGGAAACCAACCGTGAAGGTTTAGGCACCAAACTTACCCATCGAGCACTAGCTGCGACTAGCCTCCAAACATAATTAATCAGAAACGGCAACGATCTAAGATTACCGAATTCACAAGAATAATAGTGTGCTGCCTTGAGTCAGTCAACACGACAACAATAACTCACGGATGGGCACCGTCCTCGGCGGTCCCAATTCAAATACCTCGGCTGCCTTGGAATGGCCAATCGATCACAATAACTCAATGGATGGAAACTATCCTTGACAGTCCCAATTCAACACCTCGATTATCTTAGAACAGTAAATCGATGACGACAACTCAATGGATGGGAAATGTCTTCGATAGTCCCAATTTAATACGTCGATCACCTTATAACGGTCAATCGATAAACAATGATACAACGGATAAGAGTTATCTTCGATAATCCCAATTCAATACCTCGATTACCTTAGAACGGTCAATCGATAAACAATGATACACCGGATGGGAATTATCTTCAATAATCACAATTCAATACCTCGATTGCCTTAGAATGGCCAATCGATAACAACAACACAACAGATGGGAATTTTCTTCGATAATCCCAATTCAATACCTCGATTATCTTAGAACGACCAATCGATAACAATGACTCAATTAGAATAGATGTCCCGGTGCTTTAAACCGACCACCAAAAACAGAGATGATAATCGAATACGTCAAATGCCTTCAATCGGCCAAAACAATAGCTAACCAAAAATACGAAGACCTTAACATACGTAAACAAAAACCATTTACGTACGTTAGCAAGCTACATGGATTATGTACGTAGAGCTCACCTCTTAACGTATGTAAGGATCCATTGACTGCAATAGTAAGATCGGATCAAAGATGCCCGGGACCCACCATCTGAAAGTCGAGTCCGAGGAAGGTTCCATCCACCTACCACTCATTACGTACGTAGCATGAACATCATAACGTACGTAATGCCTAAAGCCTAACATATATTAAGCGCACAAGCTAACGTACGTTATCTCAACAAAGTGGACAACCAAGTTGTTCCACCAACTCTCAATCGGAATGAATGAACTACAAACCAATGCACCTCAACAAACACGAATGATACAATACAACGGCATTTGTACAATTCCAAATGAATATGTACAACTCAACAGTGAAACGAAAAAAATTATCCCCAGATATTACATACTCCTCCCCTTAAAAAGAGTTTCGTCCCCGGAACTCAGGGCGCAAAACTCAGGGTACGAACTATCTATCAGGATATGAAAACAACATCTCCAGGAATACTCCTCACTGCGAACTACTTCGCGTGAGTAATCGGGCCATCCCCCCGGGTCCCCGCGTTTTCCCCCGCCTGAACACGGCAAAAAAACAAGTGATGAAAACACTCAACTAAGTGCGAGATTAGTCGAATCATGACTCCTTCGCCAGAGACCAATTAGAAAGTCGTACCAACCGCGTGACTCGTAAAACCGGCGTACACACCCCGCGGGTGCCGCCCATTGTACATGTCTACAATCATCAGCGTACACTCCCCCATTCTCATCGGTATCGTACACCCATGCAATCACTGACTCACGCCACAAAAGGAAAATAACAACGCATATATAGTCCTCGGGACCATATCAATCGCACGCCCCAGTCCTCACGACTTGGCGTCTCGAATCGCAATGAACAATTACCTAGATTATCACAAAAATCTCGGGTTTAATACCAAAAGGAAAGAAAAACGCATCAGACGACCTCAAATCTCAAGATTCTCAAAAGCTATCATTGGAAGATAGATCAACAATAAATGGTTCACAACCACAATACTATAATACAGACTGAGTCAAACGTCAATCCGAAAAACAAGGAAGATACAAATCAAGGTTACATCTCAAATGTACCCGAAATCAACATCCTCCAGATCATCGATCTCCTTGATCTCACCGACTCGAGGAAAACCCAAACCTGAACTCGCTGCTCCTCCTCGGCTGTCCTTACCTCTAGCTCCAAAAGCCTGATAGGTACCCCTTGGATGAAGTACAAACTGGAGTAACGAAATCTCTCGAGGCCCATGTGCTCTCTAGAGATCCACTGGCACTAGTCCTGGAGTATTTCTGAAGGTGTCCCTGCCTCCCACACAGAAAACAGACAATAGATGGCACAGTACAACGAGTGCTAACATACCCCGCTGAACCACAGTTAAAGCAAACAACAGTCGAACTCGTCGTTTGAGAAGAAGATGCTTTCCCAGCACGAAGACGACTAAAATACGACCTCTTGGACGTCGGAGCCCGATGTCCCTCTGAACGAACCGGCATCCTAGTCCTCTCACCAGAAGAAACTGAAGGGTCCTTCCGAGCAAGCTCCTTGATCAAAAGCTCTGCTCCAAGAGCCTCTCGATGAATTCACCAAGTGAATTACAATTGTGATTGAACAACTGCATTCTCAACTGCGGGTTTAGCCTCTTGCTAAAATACTTGATCTTATCCGCCTCAGTACGGATAACAAATGAAGCAAACTGAAGAAGTCCTTGAAACTTCTCAGCAATAACAATAAGACCCTCTTCCTCGACAGATTTGGGGTTCAAAACCTCTGACAGCTTGGCTTCACGAAGTGGAGCCGGATAATACCTCTCTAACATGAGAGTCTTGAACTCGCTCCAAACACAGTCACGATCGGTGGGCTTTACAGAAAGCCATCAAGAATAAGCACCCTTACTCAAATAGTAAGTCGCTACTCACACCTTACACTCTTCCGGACACTGAACCATGTCGAAGAGTTTATCAAAATGTTCAAGCCAATGAATAATATTAGCTGGTTCCGACGAACCCTCAAAGGTAGGCGGCCTCTGATGAGAGATGTCGCCGACAATATGACTCACCCTCCCGGCCTATCCATAAAACTGCACCTGGGATCCTTGCTGTGGTGGATCACGAACCACTGAGGTATACATGGTTTCCATTATTTGCGTCATCTGATTCATCTGGGCCATCATGCCCCTCATAAGCAAGAAAAGGTCGATGTGTCCACTCTCAGTCTGATCGACTTCTCGAGTATGACGTCCTGAAGGGAAATCGGTCGCGTAGGTAACACCACCGGTCGAATAGTGATCCGTCTCGGCATTCGCACGCACATAAACATGAGGTTCTAGGTTTTGGCCTGCCCTGCATCCTTTACCCTCTCTGCCACGTCCTCGGGTTCCTCTTTCCATACTGAAAGAATAACGTTCGATCATGAACAAAGCTTAAATATGCCTCAACGGCCAATCCACAATGCTAAGTCAATAGTTAAACACGAGTATACATACTCAACAGATAAACAATCACCTCAAACATGCTAATTATAGCCAATACTGAGCCCACACGCTCCAAAACAAATAATCATGAATGAAACGTAACACAAATGTGACATACAGGTTTTTAACAAAACATGTATAATCAATGACATAATGAATGTATGAACATAAAAGAGAATCGAGTCCTTACACAGGTCATACGAAGCTTCGAGGTCTTGCGATACTAGTCTTCACTGACGACGACTCGATGAAAGAATAACTCATATAGTCGTCCAACTATCACGACTCACAAAACCCGACCGTCCAAATTGTCATAACCTGACAGCCCCACTACTACCGCGTCGGTAGAGCCACATAAATCACATATCAGGGTATCTCATAACCCAATTCTCTGATACCATCTTCTGTAATACCCCCAAATCCCATTAGGTCATTACAGTGCCGTGGACCCCACACCGGGAGATCCATCAGGTGAACACAACCAAAATACGACAAATGACCAAAAGGGGAATCTCTGTCCCTACTATGACATCCGACATAATATTCTGATATGGAATTTCAACGACAAAAGTGGGGTTACATGGCGAAAATAAAAATACAACATCCACGAGTCTTGCTCGGATAATACAAAATGACAACGACTTAACAAAACTGGAGTACTCCAAACTGCCTGACCGACATGAACACCAAAACATCTTGGACTAGTATCGCTCGAATGCCTCGTCGTCATCATCATGCCCCTGTATCTCAACTCTCTCCTCGCAAGCACCTAAAACATGTAAACATGTTCCGCCCCCACGGGGTCAGTCATCCAGATAATGAATATCAAATAGATATACAACAATGGTACAACATGATATGCATCAAAAGGCAGAATGAATGGTACAACAATGGTAATACGAGATGCTCACAAACCAAAGTAAGAATCGAGCATTCGTGAAATACTATGCCCACGGCATACGATCGGTACCTGCTCAACAAGTTAGAACACAAGTGCCCAACGGCGAATCATCAATATAGAACACAACCATGAACTACCCGAAGGTAAACCAAACCAGAACTGGAATAAATACGAATCACAATGCCCAAAGGCTCCAACGGAAATACTAATACAGCACAATGGCTTGAAAGCCACTCAGCCGAAGCTGCCACAATATCACAATGGTCTGAAAAACCACTCAGTCGAAGCTGCCACAATATCATAATGGTCTGAAAACTACTCAGTCGAAACTGTCAAACACCACCATGGCCCGAAGCTAAATCAGACCGAAGCTGTATCATCTGAGGGCCGAAGCCACAGCACAAATCCGTATCACAAGGAGGGCCGAAGCCACGGCACGAAGCCGTATCACAATGAGGGACGAAGCCACGGCACGAAGTCGTATCACAATGAGGGCCGAAGCCACGGCACGGAGCCGTATCACAATGAGGGCCGAAGGACGGCATGAAGCCGTATCACAATTAGGGCCAAAGCCATGGCACGAAGCCGTATCACAATGAAGGTCGAAGCCACGGCACGAAGCCGTATCATAATGAGGGCCGAAGCCACGGCACGAAGCCGTATCATAATGTGGTCATCCAATGACCGTGACCTACTGAACTGTAGGTGTTGGGAAACCAACCGCAATGGTTTAAGCCCCAAACTTACCCATCGAGCACTAGCCGCGACTAGCCTCCAAACACAAATGGCAACGATCCAAGATTACCGAATTCACAAGAATAATAGTGTGCTGCTTGAATCGGCCAACACGACAACAATAACTCACGGATGGGCACCGTCCTCGGCGGTCCCAATTCAAATACCTCGGCTGCCTTGGAATGGCCAATCGATCACAACAACTCAACGGATGGAAACTATCCTTGACAGTCCCAATTAAACACCTCGATTACCTTAGAACGGTAAATCGATGACGACGACTCAACAGATAGGAAATATCTTCGACAATCCCAATTCATTACATCGATCACCTTAGAACGGTCAATCGATAAATAATGATACAACGGATGAGAGTTATCTTCGATAATCCCAATTAAATACCTCGATTACCTTAGAATGGTCAATCGATAATCAATGATACACCGGATGGGAATTATCTTCAATAATCCCAATTCGATACCTTGATTGCCTTAGATTGGCCAATCAATAACAACAACACAGCGGATGGGAATTATCTTCGATAATCCCAATTCAATACCTCGATTGTCTTAGAACGACCAATCGATAACAATGACTCAATTAGAATAGATGTCCCGTTGCCTTAAACCGACCACCGAAAACAGAGATGATAATCGAATACGTCAAATGCCTTCAATCAGCCAATACAATAGCAGCAATACTAATTGATAACAATGACCCAACGCTGTCTTAGACTGACATCAACGTCAACAATAATAATCGATACATCGATGCCGCGGACCGGCTATCGACAACAACAATAACAACAAAAGTCTCGATGCCTTAACCAGGCCATTAACGAATAACAATAACATCTGACATAATTGCCGAAGGGTATTGCATCAAACAATCCCCATGTATCAACAAATCACGAAGAGACTATGTCTCGAAATGATACAACACATTCATACACATATATGATAACATTAATCTCATTGACCAGTACAAGTATAAAACTTGCCTCAAACCGAAGGCGAGAAAGTCCTTCCACGATCAATGTCCTCCCACGAAACGATGAACGGCGTTTTCCGACGATCGCAAACACTCGAACAACCTTGACTGAAATACAATTCATTCAATAACACAAAATCAATGGAAAGCAACACCAAAACAATCCCGATTCAATCCCGAATCGGTTAAACTCCCCAAACGAAAATCATAGTTCTCAAATATGAATTCTAACATCCTCCAACACCTCAATGATCGATTAACATGATCATTACGTTCTTAACACTTGTGAAATCAATTCAACAAGAATCACTTAAGAACAATCATCAAAACAAACATCTCAAAATGATAATATCACTAATATCATCATCAACTCATCAAAAATCGGATTAAACCACAAGATTAAATCAACCATTGTAAGATTATGATAATCATTACATAATTCATCATAATTCCTTACTAATGGTTATAAACCCTCCAAAACACAAACAACAACAACAATCATATCAAGACTATGTTAATCATATTGCAATCTTAACATAATCCTTCCTAGACATGATTATAACCTCCAAACATTCTAAAACATCAAGAAAAACTCCTCCTCAAGACAAAATCATCATGTTCTTCATTACAAGTTATGAAACCTCATCAGGAATCATGATATACTCCAACAATCAATCAATACCCGAAGAAAACAACAACAACAACATCATCATACTCGGAAATCACTTGAAGAACAAGAGATTAAGAGAACTTACCAGTGAAGAACAAGAAGAACTCTCCAAACAACAAAGGAGCACCAACAAGCTTCCAACTTCGAGCTTCAATCCAAGCTAGGATGATCAAAATTGTGTTGGAAGAGGCTAAACATCAAGAACAAGTCCAGAAGGACGATTCTAGGGAGAGAAAAATGATTTTGGTTCGTGAAGAAATAAAATATGAAACCAAGTTATATAATCTGACAAACACATTACGTACGCTATACACCAAGGTTAACGTACGTAAGGGCCATTACGTACGCTACGCCAAAACATTAACGTACGTAATGCTAACTCCAGAACCAACTAACCAAAAATATGAAGACCTTAACGTACGTAAACAAAAACCATTTACGTACGTTAGCAAGCTACATGGATTACATACGTAGAGCTCACCTCGTAACGTACGTAAGGATCCGTTGACTGCAATAGTATGATCGGATCAAAGATGCCCGGGACCCACCGTCCGAAAGTCGAGTCCGAGGAAGGTTCCCTCCACCTACCACTCATTACGTACGTAGCATGAACATCATAACATACGTAATGCCTACAGCCTAACGTAAGTTAAACGCACAAGCTAACGTACGTTAGCTCAACAAAGTGGACAACCAAGTTGTTCCACCAACTCTCAACCGGAATGAACGAACTACAAACCAACACACCTCAACAAACACGAATGATACAATACAACGGCATTTATACAATTCCAAATGAATATGTACAACTCAACAGTGAAATGAAAAAAAATTATCCCCGGATATTACAGTATCGGCAAATAACAAACTCTCTTCAAAAGTAATTTCACTACTAAGATCAATCCTTGTTTTGTCACTTCCTTCTTTTTGTTGGGAAATTGATAATTCTTGTCGATAGAGATTTAACATCTCATTTGGTAAATTACTGGAAGAAGGCCCATGAGTCCTATCATATGCTTGTTTTTTCATATATGGACTAATGTCTTTATCACGAAACTTTGCAAATTTGGGATTTTCGTATAAATGGTAAGTTATAATGAAATATATAAATTACTGAAAATCAAATAGGTTTAAATTAATTAACCTTAGAGTAAATTATAAAAATCATCCCTAAAGTTTGGCCAAATTGCATGTTTCGTCCCAAACGTTTAGAAAGTGCAAGTATCGTCCATATGGAAAACTTTTGGGGCAAATATCGTCCCTGACCACCATCAAATGACTAAAATACCCTTGTCTTCTTTTTTTTCTATATTTCTTTTCAGTTTCTCACACAAATGGTCCTTGTGTTTCACCAGGTTTTACAAATTTAGTCCTGATTTTTTTAAATTATTTATTTAACTATTAATATAAGTATTATATTTTTATACGTTTTCGTCCATTTTTCTTACGTTTTTGTCTGTTTTTCTTACGTTTTTTCCGTTTTCATACGTTTTTGTCTGTTTTTCTTATGTTTTTTCCGTTTACATATGTTTTTGTATGTTTTTCTTAAGTTTTTGCCCGTTTTTCTAACGTTTTTTCAGTTTACATACGTTTTTGTCCATTTTTATACGTTTTCGCCCGTTTTTATACGTTTTCGCCCGTTTTCTTACGTTTTCATCCGTTTTTGTTCGTTTTCTTACGTTTTTGTCAGTTTTTCTTACGTTTTTGTCCGTTTTCATACGTTTTAGCCCAGTTTCTTACGTTTTCATTCGTTTTTATACGTTTTCGTCCGTTGTTCTTATGTTTTTATACATACCAAAACGGGTAAAATAGACAACAGGTATAAAAAGGGACAAAAACGGACCAAAACGGACGAAAACGTATAAAAATGGATGAAAGTGTCAGAAAACGGGTGAAAACATTTAAAAAAGGATAAAAACGCATGAAAACGTATAAAAAGAGACAAAAAAGTAAGAAAATGGGCAAAAACGAATAAAAACGGACAAAAACTCAGGAAGAACTGATAAAAACGTAAGAAAAAACGGACCAAAACTGACAAAAACCTATAAAAATGGACAACTTAAGAAAAACAGACGAAAATGTATAAAAACGGATGAAAACGTAAGAAAACGGGCAAAAACATATAAAAACGGACAAAAACGTATGAAAACGAAAAAACATAAGAAAAACTGACAAAAACGTAAGAAAAATGGATAAAAACGGACAAAAACGTAAGAAACACAGGCGAAAACGTATAAAAACATATGAAAGCGTAAGAAAACGGGCGAAAACATATAAAAACAAAAAGAAACGAGAAAAACGGACAAAAACCTAAGAAAAATGAACAAAAACTGACAAAAATCGATAAAAACAGACAAAAACTTAAGAAAAGCGGACGTAAACGTATAAAAACAGATGAAATCATAAGAAAACGAGCGAAAACATATAAAAACGGACGAAAACGTATAAAAACGGACAAAAACGTATGTAAACGAAAAAAACGTAAGAAAAACAGGAAAAAACGTAAGAAAAACAGACAAAAGCGTATGAAAACGGAAAAAAACATAAGAAAAACGGACAAAAATGTAAGAAAAATGGTCAAAAATGTATAAAAAATAATACTAATAATAATAGTTAAATAAATAATTTAAAAAAAAAAATAAGGACTAAATTTGTAAAACATGGCGAAACACAAGGACCATTTGTGCAAGAAACTGAAAAAAATATAGAAAAAGAAGAAGACAAGGGTATTTTAGTCATTGATGTTGGTCAGAGACGATATTTGCCTCAAAGGTTTCTCACAGGGACGATCCTTGCACTTTATAAATGTTTGGGACGAAACATGCAATTTGGTCAAACTTTAAGGACGATTTTTGCAATTTACTCTTAACCTTATGTAGTAACATATAACTTAATTATCAGTCTAAAATTAATGCCCTTGAAATCTTTCCACAATTCATCTGTCATTTCTAATTGTTCCTTTATATTGTAACTAGTGTAGTACCCGTGGAGATTACATGGGTTGTTCAAAACTTTTGTATTTAACAGTTTTATAAATGCATAACATGTATGAATCTAACATAAAATGGGTAATTTATCAAATAATCAAAACAACATATATAAAAAATTATATCTTGTTTTTTCAAAAAAAAAACATTATGTATAATAAAACTGTTTATTGATAAATAACAACCGTAAATACTAACAGAGATTTTGAAAAACCTCCTTATATACCACATTAGTTATCTTATTGGTGACATTGCCGTCATCGTCACAACAAAGAATCTTGAGCCAATTTTTTTTTACTCTAGACATTGCCATGTATAATTGGTCATGAGTGAAGACAGACTTTGGTAAAAACAAACGACATGTTCCGGACTTTGCCCCTGACTTTTATTAATGGTCATCGCTAAGCACACAAGCAAGGGGAATTGTTTTCTCTGGAACTTGAATGACAATCTGCTGTCAGGAGGACTCAAAGTCATTCATGGTATGTAAACTTTATCTCCAACATTTGAGCCATTCTTATATTACTTTAGAGATCTGGCATTGATGCATCAAATATAATAATTAGGTCATAAGATTCAGAGATATAATCACAGCTACAAACAACGGTTTATGAGCGGTTACCTGGACATATCCGAAAGTTCACTTGCAAAAACTATATATTGATTAGGAAAAGGTAGCATATATGGCATTTAAATTCTCGATCCAGCACCGTGAGTTCACTAATAATCTGAAGAAAAAAGAATAGGAAAAAGATATCACTAAGATAGTGAGTTAATTAAGATAAGCATGTGTAGCAAACCTAATCAATGAAATTGGTCCACTGAAAATTAAACAAATTAAAATAAATACTTATACATGGGGAAATATATTTACCTTCAACCCTTTCCTTTAAATCCTTGACATTATGCCCCAAAATCTGATTCACATGTTGGTCAAATAGTATAAGAGATACGGAAGAGGGTGTTATCCATTGCAATAACACCGACTTTGAACCTATACTCCCAAATAAGATGGTATTAGGAAATATCTATCTAATTATATATCTACAACATTTAAAATCATATGTCAGGAAAGCAGATTCATAAAATATATTTGAAGAAGTTAATATATTAGATATATATTAGAACTTGTCATAAAACACTAAATAGATACTTGGGAACAATGTTTGTATTTTTACATTTTCTGCAACGAATACTACCACCAGTTTCTTCAGCTTTTCTAAGACATGAGTTGTAATACCAACCAGACCTGCTTTGTAAATGATCTATAGTAGCAACAACAACCCATTGGGAAGGCTGAATAAAATAAGAAACGAATTTTCATGCTTAGAATGATCTTTTTGGCTAAAAATCATCAAATGACAGTCAAATAATGCACTGTGAACGACCAAAGTATATATGTAATATCCGGGGATAATTTTTTTTTCGTGTTACTGTTGAGTTGTACATATTCATTTGGAATTATACAAGTGTTGTTGTTTTGGACTGATATAATGTATATTGTATTGGAATATTTCGGGATCGAAATATTATACTTGTCGTCGGGTAGGTCTCGTCGTTTGAATGTTGGTTGGAGAGTTTGGATTTTTGGCTAAGTTCATAGCCTTAGTGTACGCTACGGATGTAGCATTACATACGCTAGCGTGCTGCTATTACGTATGTTATGCCTGTAAGGTTACGTACGTAATGCTTGGTAGGTGGCAGGAACCTTCCTCGTAGTCACTTTCGGTCGGTGGGTCCCGACCATCTTCCGATCGGATCTCACTATTGCAGTCAACGGACCCTTACGTATGTTAAGAGGTGAGCTCTACGTACGTAATGCAGGTCTTGTTAACGTACGTAATACGTTCTTGTTTACGTACGTTAAGGCCTTCGTATTTTAGTCCAGTTAGTTCTGGATTTTTCATTACGTACGTTAATGTCATGGCATAGCGCACGTAATGTCTCTTACGTACGTTAACCGTAGTATATAACGTACGTAATGAGTTTGTCAGTCTATTTATGTTAGCTTCGTATTTCATTTCCTCACGAACCAGAACACAATTTCTCTCCCTAGAATCGTCCGTTTGGACTTGTTATTGATGTTTAGCACCTTCCAACTCGATCTTGATCATCCTAGCTTGGATTGAAGGTTGAAGTTGGAATCTTGTTGGTGCTCCTTTGGTGTTTGGAGGCTTCTTCTTGTTCTTATTTGGTGAGTTTCCTCAATCTCTTGTTCTTCAAGTGATTTTCGAGTTTTTGTTGTTGTTTTCTTCGGGTATTGCTTGATTAATGGAGTATATCATGATTCTTCATGGTTTTGATAAACTTTGATGAAGAACATGATGGTATTGCTTGAGTTGGATTATGTTCTTGATGATTTAGATTGTTTGGAGGTTTTTAATCATGTCTAGGAAGGATTATGTTAAGATTGTTATATGATTAACATAATCTTGAGATGATTATTGTTGTTGGTGGTGTTCTTGAAAGATTTTAACCATTTTAGTAGATGATTATCATAATTTGTAAATGGTTGAGTGAATCTTGTTGTTCAATCCGAATTCTTGATGTATTGATGAAGGATTTTTGTTTCAGACATCATGATTATTGAGTTGATGATGTTCTTGGGGTGATAATGATAATATTGATAATATTATCATTGTAGGAGGATCAACTTGATGATATTGGTGATATTATCATTTTGAGATGTTTGTTTTGATGATTGTTCTTAAGTGAATCTTGTTGAATGGATTTCACAAGTGTTAAGAACGTAATGATCATGTTAATTGATCATCGAGGTGTTAGAGGATGTTAGAATTCATAGTTGAGAACTATGATATTCGTTCGTGCGGTGTGATCTATTCGTGTTTGAATCGGGCTTTGTCTTTGTCGTTGTTTTCTATTGATTTTGTGTTTTTGAATGAATCGTTTTCATTCAAGGTTGTTCGAGTGTTGTGATCGTCGGGAGGCGCCGTTCGTCGTTTCGTGCCAGGACGTTGATCGTGGAAGGACTTTCTCGCCTTCGGTTTGAGGCAAGTTTTATACTTGTACTGGTCAATGAGATTAATGTTATCATATATGTGTATGAATGTATTGTATCATTTCGAGACTTAGTCTCTTCGTGATTTGTTGATATTCGGGAATTGTTTGATGCAATACCCTTCGATGATTATGCCAGATGTGATTGTTATTCGTTAACGGCCGGTTTAAGGCATTGAGATTCTTGTTGTCGATAGCCGGTTCGCGGCATCGATGTATCGATTATTATTGTTGACGTTAATGTCGTTCTGAGGCATCGTTGAATCGTTATTATCGAATCGAATTGCTATGATGTTGCATTGGCCGATTGAAGGCATTTGATATATTCGTTTATCATATCTGTTTCGGTGGTCGGTTTAAGACGTCGGGACATCTATTCTACCGTATCATTGGTTATCGATTAACCGTTCTAAGGTAATCGATGTATTTAATTGGGATTATCGAAGATAATTCCCATCCGTTGTATCATTGGTTATCGATTAACCGTTCTAAGGTAATCGAGGTATTGAATTGGGATTATCGAAGTTAATTCCCATCCGTTGTATCATTGGTTATCGATTAACCGTTCTAAGGTAATCGATGTATTGAATTGGGGTTATCGAAGATAATTCCCATCTGTTGCATCATTGGTTATCGATTAACCATTCTAAGGTAATCGATGTATTTAATTGGGATTATCGAAGATAATTCCCATCCGTTGTGTCATCGTTATCGATTGACCGTTCTAAGGTAGTCGATGTAATGAATTGGGACGGTCAAAGATAGTTCCACCCGTTGAGTTGTTGTGAATTGGCCATTCCAAGACAGTCGAGGTATTTGAATTGGGACCGCTGTGGACGGTGCCCATCCATGAGTTGTTGTTGTCGTGTTGGCCGACTCAAGGCAGCACGCTATCATTCTTGTGAATTTGGTAATCTTGGGATCGTTACTGTTGTGATTAATTATGTTTTGGAGGCTAGTCTCGGCTAGTGCTCGATGGGTAAGCTTGGGGCTTGAACCTTCGCGGTTGGTTTCCCAACACCTACAGTTCAGTAGGTCACGGTCATGTTAATGATCTCATTATGGGTAAGCTTGGGGCTTGAACCTTCCCGGTTGGTTTCCCAACACCTACGATTCAAGAGTCACGGTCATGTTAATGATCTCATTATGGGTAAGCTTGGGGCTTGAACCTTCGCGGTTGGTTTCCCAACACCTACAGTTCAGTTGGTCACGGTCATGTTAATGATCTCATTATAGGTAAGCTTGGGGCTTGAACCTTCGCGGTTGGTTTCCCAACACCTACAGTTTAGTAGGTCACGGTCATGTTAATGATCTCATTATGGGTAAGCTTGGGGCTTGGACCTTCGCGGTTGGTTTCCCAACACCTACAGTTCAGTAGGTCACGGTCATGTTAATGATCTCATTATGGGTAAGCTTGGGGCTTGAACCTTCGTGGTTGGTTTCCCAACACCTATAGTTCAGTAGGTCACGATCACTCGGTGATCGCATTATGGGTAAGTCTGGGGCTTGAACCCTTGCGGTTGGTTTCCCAGCACCTGCAATTCAGCAGGTCACGGTCATTGGATGATCTCATTGTGATATGGCTTCATGCGTGGCTTCGGCCCTCATTGTGATACGGCTTCGTGCCGTGGCTTCGGCCCTCATTGATACAGCTTCGGGCTATTTTGGCTTCGGGCCATTATGGTGACTGACAGCTTCGGCTGAGTGACATTCAGGGTATTATGATGGTAAACAGCTCCGGGATGTTCGACTGTTAGGCCATTATGATGTATCGGTATTCCTGTTGGAGCCTTCGGGCATTGTGATTCATATCTATTTCAGTGTTTGGCTTGGTTTACCTTCGGGTGATGTATTGTTATGTTCTGTATTGATGATTCGCCGTTGGGCACTTGTGTTCTAACCTGTTGAGCAGGTATTGATCGTATGCCGTGGGCATAGTATTCCACGAATGTTTGATTCTTACTTTGGTTTGTGAGCATCTCGTATTACCATTACTATACTATTCATTCTGCCCTTTGGATGCATATCATGTTGTACATGTATTTGGTAATCATCATCTGGATGACTGACCCCGTGGGGGCGGAACATGTTTTCATGTTTTAGGTGTTTGCGAGGAGAGAGTTGAGACACAGGGGCATGACGGTGGCGACGAGGCATTCGAGCGATACTAGTCCGAGATGTTTTGGTGTTCATGCTGCCACGATTGGAGTACTCCAGTTTTGTTCAGTCTTTGTCATTTTGTATTATCCGAGCAAGGCTCGTGGATGTTGTTGTATCTTATTTTGGCCATGTAGGCCCACTGTTGTCTTTGAAATTCCATATCGGAATAATATGTTGGATGTAAGTGTAGGGATTGTAATTCCCCTTTTGGTCAGTTAATTGTATTTTTGGTCGTGTTAGCCTGGTGGATCTCCTGGTGTGGGGTCCACGGCGCTGTAATGACCCAATGGGATTTGGGGGTGTTACAGAAGATGGTATCAGAGAATTGGGTTGTGAGATACCCTGATATGTGAGTTATGTGGCTCTACCGACGCGGTAGTAGTCGGGCTGTCAGGTTATGACAATCTGGACAGTCAGGTTTTGTGAGTCATGATAGTTGAGCGACTGTATGAGTCTTTCTTTCATCGAGTTGTCGTCAATGAAGACTAGTATCGCAAGACCTCGAAGCTTCGTATGACCTGTGTAAGGACTCGATTCTCTTGTATGTTCATACATTCATTATGTCATTGATTATACATGTTTTGTTGAAATCTTTATGTAACATTGTTTTACAGCCCATTCATGATTAATCGCTTTGGAGCGTGTCGGATCAGTATTGGCTATCATTAGCATGTTTGTAGTGATTGTTTATTTGATTGAGTATGTATACTCGTATTTGGCTATTGACTTAGCATTGTGGATTGGCCGTTGAGGCATATTTGAGCTTTGTTCATGATCGAGCGTTAATCTTTCAGTATGGAAAGAGGAAACCAAGGACGTGGCAGAGGGAGTAAAGGCTGCAGAACAGGCCGACACCCAGAACCTCATGTTTATACGCGTACGGATGCCGATATGGATCAGGATTCGGCAGGAGATATGACTTATGCGACCGATTTCCTTTCAGAACGTCATACTCGAGGAGTCGATCAGACTGAGAGTGGACCCGTCGACCCTTTCTTGCTTATGAGGGGCATGATGGCCCAGATGACTCAAATGACGCAGATGATGGAGGCCATGCGACCTCAGTGGTTCGTGGTCCACCGCAGCAGGGATCCCAGGTGCCGTTTTATGGACAGGCCGGGAGAGTGAGTCAAACTATCGGCGACATCTCTCGTCAGAGGCCGCCTATCTTTGAGGGTTCATCGGAACCAGCTGATATTGTTCATTGGCTTGAACATTTTGATAAACTCTTCGACATGGTTCAGTGTTCGGAAGAGAGTAAGGTGGCAGTAGCGGCTTACTATTTGAGTAAAGGCGCTTATTCATGGTGGCTTTCCGTGAAACCCACCGATCGTGATTGTGCTTGGAGTGAGTTTAAGACTCTCATGTTAGAGAGGTATTATCCGGCTCCACTTCGTGAAGCCAAGCTGTCAGAGGTTTTGAACCCTGAATTCGTCGAGGACGAGGGTGTTATTGTTATTGCGGAGAAGTTTCAGGGACTCCTTCAGTTTGCTTCATCTGTTATCCGTACTGAGGCGGATAAGATCAAGTATTTTAGCAAGAGGCTGAACCCGCAGTTGAGGATGTAGTTGTTCAACCATAATTGCAATTCACTTGGTGAATTCATCGAGAAGGCTCTTGGAGCAGATCTTTTGATCAAGGAGCTTGCTCGGAAGAACCCTTCAGTTTCTTCCGGTGAGAGGACTAGGATGCCGGTTCGTTCATAGGGACATCGGGCTCCGACGTCCAAGAGGTCATCTTCTAGTCGTCTTCGTGCTGGGAAAGCATCTTCTTCTCAGGCGACGGGTTCGACCGTTGTTTTCTTTAACTGTGATACAATAGGACATAGCAGTACTCGGTGCTCGATGCGGTCTATTGCTTGTTTTCTGTGTGGGAGGCAGGGACACCTTCAGAAATACTGCAGGGGTTCTAGTGCCAGTAGATCTCAATGGAAATCACGGGCCTCGAGAGATTTTGTTTCTTCAGTCTGTACTCCATCCAAGGGGTCATATCGGGCTTCGGGAGCCAGAGGTATGGACACTCGAGGAGGAGCGACGAGCTCAGATTTGGATCTTCCTCGAGTCGATCAGATCGAGGAGTTCGATGACCTGGAGGATGTTGATTTTGGATACATTTGAGATGTAACCTTAATTTTTTTTCTTTATTTTTCGGATTGATGTTTGACTCGGTCGGTACTTCAGTATTATGGTTGTGAACCATTTATGGTTGATCTATCTTGTAATGATTGTATCTGAGAATCTTGAGATTTGACGCCATCTGATGTGTTATTTTTTTTTCTCTTTCGGTATTGTACTCGAGATTTTTGTGGTAATCTGGGTAATTGTTCATTGCAATTCGGGATGCCGAGTCGTGAGGACTTGGGCGTGCGGTTGTTATGGTCCTGAGGACTATGTTTGAGTTGTCATTATTTTTGCGTGGCGTGAGTCAGTGTTTGCATGGACGTTCGATGCTGATGAGAACGGGGAAGTGTACACCAATGGTCGTAGGCATGTACAATGAGCAGCTCCCTCGGGATGTGTACGCCGGTGTTACTAGTCATGCGGTTGGTACGACTTCCTGGCTGGTCTCTAGCGGGAGAGTCATGATTGGATTGATCTCGCACTTGGTTGAGTATTTTTATCACTTGTTTTTCGACGTGTTTAGGCACAGGAGACGCGGGAACCCGTGGGGTTGGCCCGATTACTCAGACGGAGTTGCTCATATTGAGGGGTATTCCTGGATATGTTGTTTTCAGATCTTGATGGATAGTTCGTACCCCGTGTTTTTGCACCCTGAGTTTAGGGGACGAAACTCTTTTTAAGGGGGGGAGTATGTAATATCCGGGGATAATTTTTTTTTCGTGTTACTGTTGAGTTGTACATATTCATTTGGAATTGTACAAGTGTTGTTGTTTTGGACTGATACAATGTATATTGTAATATTTCGGGATTGAAATATTATACTTGTCGTCGGGTTGGTCTCGTCGTTTGAATGTTGGTTGGAGAGTTTGGATTTTTGGCTAAGTTCATAGCCTTAACGTACGCTACGGATGTAGCATTACGTACGCTAGCGTGTTGCTATTACGTACGTTATGCCTGTAAGGTTACGTACGTAATGCTTGGTAGGTGGCAGGAACCTTCCTCGTAGTCACTTTCGGCCGGTAGGTCCCGAGCATCTTCCGATCGGATCTCACTATTGCAATCAACGGACCCTTACGTACGTTAAGAGGTGAGCTCTACGTACGTAATGCAGGTCTTGTTAACGTACGTAATAAGTTCTTGTTTACGTACGTTAAGGCCTTCGTATTTTAGTCCAGTTAGTTCTGGATGTTTCATTACGTACGTTAATGTCATGGCATAGCGCACGTAATGTCTCTTACGTACGTTAACCGTAGTGTATAACGTACGTAATGAGTTTGTCAGTCTATTTATGTTAGCTTCGTATTTCATTTCCTCACGAACCAAAACACAATTTCTCTCACTAGAATCGTCCGTTTAGACTTGTTATTGATGTTTAGCACCTTCCAACTCGATCTTGATCATCCTAGCTTGGATTGAAGCTTGAAGTTGGAAGCTTGTTGGTGCTCCTTTGGTGTTTGGAGGCTTCTTCTTGTTCTTCTTTGGTAAGTTTCCTCAATCTCTTGTTCTTCAAGTGATTTTCGAGTTTTTGTTGTTTTCTTCGGGTATTGCTTGATTAATGGAGTATATCATGATTCTTCATGGTTTTGATAAACTTTGATGAAGAACATGATGGTATTGGTTGAGTTGGATTATATTCTTGATGTTTTAGATTGTTTGGAGGTTTTTAATCATGTCTAGGAAGGATTATGTTAAGATTGTTATATGATTAACATAATCTTGAGATGATTATTGTTGTTGGTGGTGTTCTTGAAAGATTTTAACAATTTTAGTAAGGATTTATGATGATTTAGGAGATGATTATCATAATTTGTAAATGGTTGAGTGAATCTTGTTGTTCAATCCGAATTCATGATGTATTGATGAAGGATTTTTGTTTCAGACATCATGATTATTGAGTTGATGATGTTCTTGGGGTGATAATGATAATATTGATAATATTATCATTGTAGAAGGATCAACTTGATGATATTGGTGATATTATCATTTTGAGATGTTTGTTTTGATGATTGTTCTTAAGTGAATCTTGTTGAATGGATTTCACAAGTGTTAAGAACGTAATGATCATGTTAATTGATCATCGAGGTGTTAGAGGATGTTAGAATTCATAGTTGAGAACTATGATTTCGTGCGGTGTGATCGATTCGTGTTTGAATCGGGCTTTGTCCTTGTCGTTGTTTTCTATTGATTTTGTGTTTTTGAATGAATCGTTTTCATTCAAGGTTGTTCGAGTGTTGTGATCATCGGGAGGCGCCGTTCGTCGTTTCGTGCCAGGACGTTGATCGTGGAAGGACTTTCTCGCCTTCGGTTTGAGGCAAGTTTTATACTTGTACTGGTCAATGAGATTAATGTTATCATATATGTGTATGAATGTATTGTATCATTTCGAGACTTAGTCTCTTCGTGATTTGTTGATATTCGGGAATTGTTTGATGCAATACCCTTCGGTGATTATACCAGATGTGATTGTTATTCATTAACGGTCGGTTTAAGGCATTGAGATTCTTGTTGTCGATAGCCGGTTCGCGGCATCGATGTATCGATTATTATTGTTGACGTTAATGTCGTTCTGAGGCATCGTTGAATCGTTATTATCGAATTGGAACTGTTGCTATGATGTTGCATTGGCCGATTGAAGGCATTTGATATATTCGTTTATCATATCTGTTTCGGTGGTCGGTTTAAGATGCCGGGACATCTATTCTATCGTATCATTGGTTATCGATTAACCGTTCTAGGGTAATCGATGTATTTAATTGGGATTATCGAAGATAATTCCCATCCGTTGTATCATTGGTTATCGATTAACCGTTCTAAGGTAATCGAGGTATTGAATTGGGATTATCGAAGTTAATTCCCATCCGTTGTATCATTGGTTATCGATTAACCGTTCTAAGGTAATCGATGTATTGAATTGGGGTTATCGAAGATAATTCCCATCCGTTGCATCATTGGTTACCGATTGAATAACCATTCTAAGTTAATCGATGTATTTAATTGGGATTATCGAAGATAATTCCCATCCTTTGTGTCATCGTTATCGATTGACCGTTCTAAGGTAATCGATGTACTGAATTGGGACGGTCAAAGATAGTTCTACCCGTTGAGTTTTTGTGAATTGGCCATTCCAAGACAGTCGAGGTATTTGAATTGGGACCGCCGTGGACGGTGCCCATCCATGAGTTGTTGTTGTCGTGTTGGCCGACTCAAGGCAGCACGTTATCATTCTTGTGAATTTGGTATTCTTGGGATCGTTACTGTTGTGATTAATTATGTTTTGGAGGCTAGTCTCGGCTAGTGCTCGATGGGTAAGCTTGGGGCTTGAACCTTCGCGGTTGGTTTCCCAACACCTACAGTTCAGTAGGTCACGGTCATGTTAATGATCTCATTATGGGTAAGCTTGGGGCTTGAACCTTCGCGGTTGGTTTCCCAACACCTACAGTTCAGTTGGTCACGGTCATGTTAATGATCTCATTATAGGTAAGCTTGGGGCTTGAACCTTCGCGGTTGGTTTCCCGACACCTACAGTTCAGTAGGTCACGGTCATGTTAATGATCTCATTATGGGTAAGCTTAGGGCTTGAACCTTCGCGGTTGGTTTCCCAACACCTACAGTTCAGTAGGTCACGGTTGTAACACCCCCAATCCGCTCAGGGATATTACACGCCGTAGAACCTTTCCTCAAGGATCTACCAGGCTGGTAACGACATTTAACATCTCGACAAGGCCTTCGAGGCTACAATGACTCAGTAGACCGATTTGGTCTTTCCACAAATACATACAACCCAAATACAACTCATGCCCACGCAGGGGACAAAATACAACTACACCCGTACAACGGGAACAATACTGAAGCGGAAAATAAAGTACAACTGAACCAACACACGATGTACGGTTCCTCATGTGATTAGTATCGATCATCTTTCATCATCCTTCGTGCCGACCCTGTGTTATGCTCCAAAACCTGAATGCAAAAACAGACATCCACCCCCCGAATACTCGGGGGTTAGCAAAACTCCACTGTTTTGCTAGTGCAAATACAAAGTGCAAATACGAGCCATACAATTCACCTTCCACGAATAACAATAACCGAGGATCCTCAAAGATCCAAACGAAACGAAATGTACTTCCCGAGGCAAGGGTTTGAGAAAACATCTCAAAAACGAAATATCATAAATCAATGGAAGTAATTTATAACACAGTTTAGAATGCCATCGAGAGTTTTAATAGAAAACAATTTAGGATTATCAAATCCTACTTTTCGAAAACCAAAAGACAAAAGGGGTCACCGCCCCAAAGGTTTACTTTCTGAAAAAATGACATTAACCAACCGTTGGGATTTTAGCCCCAAATCCGTAAAACGACTTTTACAAAACCATTGGGATTTTAGCCCCAAATCTCATCAACTCACGGTACACAAGAACGACCAGGAGGTTCGTATCCCAACATCAAAGTCCACAAATAAAGGATTTAAAACAAACAACAAAATACTCCAGTGCCATCCTAGCCAAGTAAGCCAAACGAACACTTACCTCTTACACACTTAGTCAATGCATGCAATCATGAAAACCGTTCGAAAGCACTCATTTCCGGAAATGCCAATATCAAATCACATTAGCAAAAATGCACCACAATTAACCGTCGATCCACACCTCCGTGGACCCCTACCGAGACCCCGTCGGATCTAACCCGTAGTGGTTAAAAGCAAAGCTCGCGGTCCACAGCTTCGTGGAACCCTACCGAGACCCCGTCGGATCTAACCCGTAGTGAGCATACACACACACACGTTACTCATGCAACACTAATATGCTAAGAATGTAAGTTCATTAAGAATACTCACTAGAGATGGCCATTAACTCGACACCATTATCAAACTCTTCAAAATTTCGATAACAAGATTTAATAAGGAAATACACGATTCCATAACTTAAACAATATGAGTATCATCATAAAATCCTTCGACGTTCAAAATAATCAAATCATAATCAATTCTCAAAACACCGTTCACAAAACACACGCGTTTTGAAAGAAAGCCTTTAACGAGGCCAAACCGAAATCCTTTTGAAACTTCATTTCAAATAACCAAACAAACACATCAAGACGACCACCGATCATCATATACATAAAACGAGAAAAGTATGGGCAAGGTACTTGCCTCGATACCGCGAGCACGGAACCACGAACGGATACGGCTCAACCGGGAAGCTTCGGAACGCCCGATGCTAACGAAAAGGAATACGACAACGAACGGAACGGAAGAATCAAGCACGACCGCAAGCAACACGCGGAAATGAACATAACGATTCGAATAGCAAAATCACAACCACTTCTAAACCAATAAGGAAATTGAATACACCCGAAACCCGCCTACGATTCATGTATATTCATACAAAAATAACAACGAGGGCGGACCCCAACCAAACCCTCTCGATTCCATAAAAATCCACAAAATATCCATGAATCCGTAGGAAAACTAAAGATACTAACAATATCAATTGTATACACCATGAATCCACCAATGAAACGGAAAGAATCGGACAAAACCCCAAAATCCCCAATTATCCAAAAAGGTAGGGTTTTAGAACATTACCTTTGGAGATTCAAGAACTAAGATCCGTAGAACTCGCGTTAGATTGATTATCCGAGCCTCACAACCGAAAAGAAATGATGAAGATCGACCCCCGGATGAAGAATTCTCCCCCTCTATATCTCTCTCTCTCTTTCTCGCGCAGCAGTGGGAAAAAAAAGGAAGAAATGAGCTGATAACGCTCAGACCAACACATTTATAGTGTAGCACAGCAGGACCTATCGGCCGATAGGCTGGCCGATAGGCCCGGCCGATACCCAGACAGAAATGCCGGCAGTTGAGTCTTTCGGCCCACCCTATCGGCCGAAAGGCTTCCGGACGTGATCGGCCGATACCCATACAGTAATGCCGGCAGTTGAGTCTTTCGGCCCACCCTATCGGCCGAAAGGCTTCCGGACGGTGCCCGACAGCTGACAGTCTTCCACTAAAACGACCATAACTCTCTCGTCCGAACTCCGATTGACTCACCGCTTGAACCATTGGAAAGCTAACTCGATGTTCTATAATATTGCAAAGATTTATAATTTTTGGAGTTACCAAAAATTAATGATGATCTAACAAAGACGAACTCATACTTAGAAAAGTCGTTTAGTAATCCTGAATTCAACAAAACGACACCGAAACCCGAACCTGAATACGAACCGAAGATACGGTTACGAAGTACTCACAAAGACGAATCTAAGAGCTAGTAGAACACACAATTCCGACCACCCTAAGGCTCGAGATTCGACAACGGAAGGTAATTACCCCAAACTTTGGGAAATTACGAAAATGGCCCAAATGCCCGAAAATCACCATACGTGATCGAATAACCAAACCGAAGTTCACAACACGTCTAACAAAGTTAAACGGACTTGTGGGAAACT
This sequence comes from Orobanche coerulescens, assembly GCA_033398695.1. Taxonomy (NCBI): domain Eukaryota; kingdom Viridiplantae; phylum Streptophyta; class Magnoliopsida; order Lamiales; family Orobanchaceae; genus Orobanche; species Orobanche coerulescens. Next base: position 109,145,775 of record CM065815.1, on the reverse strand, counting down.
TGAAACAATAGCTTAGTCGAGATTCGCAAGAATCGAACTCAAGTGCGGAAAAGTCGCTAAAAAGCACAGAACTCAACGAAACGACACCGAAACGAACTCGGATGTCAAAAAGTGTAGAATTAATCATTCTCAGAATGACGAAACGGTCATGAGCGAGTCGTCAAAACGGACTCCGACCGAAAAAAGAATTACCGGAAATCGAAAATTGCGGATATTACATTCTACCCTCCTTAAAAGAAGTTTCGTCCCGAAACTTAAAACAAGTAGGGAGAAGAAATATTCCGCCAGGGAAAACTCAACGAGACACACAAGAATGCGTAACTAATGTCCAACGGCGAAATGTTACAAACAACGCAAAGGAATATACGGCGTGTAAACACGCTCCACGGTGACCAACACAACGTCGCCGTTAGGGATATAATAAAACCGACAAGTGACAAGCGTCATCAAACGGATACTATAGTCAAGTCAATTATCCGATAATCACAAAACACAACGAACGAAAATCAATATGATTGATCAACCCAACGGTACATCAATCAAAACGCGAGTCAACCGCTTGAACAAACACGGAATCCCATCGCCTAAGGGATGGAAGATTGAAAACGAAACTAATTTCCCGAACTAAGGGAATTACGAAGGAGCCTGAACGTTCAACAATCACGAAACGAGAACAAAAACCGAACAAACAAACGATCGAGACAACAAAAATCGAAGAATCATGTTCGAATCACGAAGAACAATAAAGTTCAACAATAACTCCCAGGATGATCTGGTGAGAACTACAAGACATGCATTCCCATAAGATCCACAGGAAAGGGAATAGCGATTGAAAAGTCACAACGACAAATAAGTTATTCCGAAATGATATCACACTCGTTCGATAAACAAAAACAAGGGCAGGACAAGCTCAGAAATGTCAACGAACATAAATGAGTCGACAAAGTAGAAAATACAGAAGTTCAAAATCCGATCCCTTCGAATAAAAGGACTAGTAGAACCAAATGATGTTACTCCCGAACAAAGTTCACAAGAATCGAACCGAACTCGAAAAAGTCACACCGATAACCAGATCGGCCCACAACAAGATCACACTGCTCGGACGATGAAATCAAATACCGAACAAGTTCATAAAGTACCAACGAACATGAGCGAATCGATAGATCGGGAAGAGAAAACACAGAAGTCAAAATAGTACGGGCATTACCTCCGACCTCGTCCACGAAATTCACAAAAACGGGAGCAAGGTAACAAGACATTAAACAATCGACGCATAACGGAACCATCACCGATGCACACGGTCATACCGAATCAAGCTCTAACAGCTCGCACATGCGCGACAACGCAGAAATTGTCATGAGGCGACAACATTCAATACCAACACTCCGCCTCTCACAGGGGCTAGCACAACCAATGTGTGGAAAGCGTCTCAACGCTCACACCGCCAATTCGGTCATACTCGGGAGAAAGTATCAAAAGGACAACGCGAACATCACGCATACATACCCAGCCCTCAAACGGGAATGGATAGGTTTTAAAAACGAAAACCTCATTTTGAAAATAATTTGGAAGAACACCGATTGATCTTGAGTATCATCTTTCAAAAAAAAGTACAAACGTGAAACATCGTTATCGAGACATTGGAGAACCATTTCGCATTTGATAAAAATGAAGACACTTTCTCTTAGTGAAAACTTTCAAAATATTCGACCCTCGGGTCTAAATAAAAGTGTTGAAAATATCTCAAAACATTTTGGTCCCCGAGATAGAAAATTTTTGAAATACATTGTGGCATCTTGGATGTACCACAAGAAAATAACCCATTTGAAAAGTATGTCTCGAAATTTATTTTTCTAAGATACTCAAGGTTTTCAAAAATCCAATAGGCCAGAATGCCCAAAACTCACACATACCGACGTTCAATAAAACAACTCCTAGCACACGCATCAAAACGTTTAAAATCAAGACAATACATGTCTTTAAACGAAAATAAACGATAAAATACCACATTCAGAACAAAACCACTGATAAAATACCCTCCCGCACTGGCTAGTGAACAAGTCGAACGTGTATAAGCACAAAGCTTCCACAAGAGACTTGTAAAACGTGCAAATCGATTCGAAAATCATCAACAACGGAGAAAAAAAAACAACAATAAAAAGACATCACAAACGACGACATTCCTCGTATAAATCAAATACGAGAGTCGACTAAATACATATCGTGAAATCAAAATTCACATAAGGATTCCACCACTTAACAAATAATCATAAAAATAGCTCGTGTCACACGAGGCACAACACAAAGAAGGGAGACTTACTTCCACAGGTCGCACGAAGATGATGATCGCCCCACGATACTAATCACGACCAACAAACTCAAACGACGCGTCGCGACACGACTCAGTCAGACTAAATCCGACGAGACAAAACTCAATAGACACCACTGACCCGACAGCCTAGGTTTTCACAACCTAAGCTCTGATACCATTTATGTAACACCCCCAATCCGCTCAGGGATATTACACGCCGTAGAACCTTTCCTCAAGGATCTACCAGGCTGGTAACGACATTTAACATCTCGACAAGGCCTTCGAGGCTACAATGACTCAGTAGACCGATTTGGTCTTTCCACAAATACATACAACCCAAATACAACTCATGCCCACGCAGGGGACAAAATACAACTACACCCGTACAACGGGAACAATACAAAGAATGGAAAATAAAGTACAATCGAACCAACACACGATGTACGGTTCCTCGTGTGATTAGTATCGATCATCTTTCATCATCCTTCGTGCCGACCCTGTGTTATGCTCCAAAACCCGAATGCAAAACAGACATCCACCCCGAATACTCGGGGTTAGCAAAACTCCACTGTTTTGCTAGTGCAAATACAAAGTGCAAATACGAGCCATACAATTCACCTTCCACGAATAACAATAACCGAGGATCCTCAAAGATCCAAACGAAACGAAATGTACTTCCCGAGGCAAGGGTTTGAGAAAACATCTCAAAAACGAAATATCATAAATCAATGGAAGTAATTTATAACACAGTTTAGAATGCCATCGAGAGTTTTAATAGAAAACAATTTAGGATTATCAAATCCTACTTTTCGAAAACCAAAAGACAAAAGGGGTCACCGCCCCAAAGGTTTACTTTCTGAAAAAATGACATTAACCAACCGTTGGGATTTTAGCCCCAAATCCGTAAAACGACTTTTACAAAACCATTGGGATTTTAGCCCCAAATCTCATCAACTCACAGTACACAAGAACGACCAGGAGGTTCGTATCCCAACATCAAAATCCACAAATAAAGGATTTAAAACAAACAACAAACTACTCCAGTGCCATCCTAGCCAAGTAAGCCAAACGACCACTTACCTCTTACACACTTAGTCAATGCATGCAATCACGAAAACCGTTCGAACGCACTCATTTCCGGAAATGCCAATATCAAATCACATTAGCAAAAATGCACCACAATTAACCGTCGATCCACACCTCCGTGGACCCCTACCGAGACCCCGTCGGATCTAACCCGTAGTGGTTAAAAGCAAAGCTCGCGGTCCACAGCTTCGTGGAACCCTACCGAGACCCCGTCGGATCTAACCCGTAGTGAGCATACACACACACACGTTACTCATGCAACACTAATATGCTAAGAATGTAAGTTCATTAAGAATACTCACTAGAGATGGCCATTAACTCGACACCATTATCAAACTCTTCAAAATTTCGATAACAAGATTTAATAAGGAAATACACGATTCCATAACTTAAACAATATGAGTATCATCATAAAATCCTTCGACGTTCAAAATAATCAAATCATAATCAATTCTCAAAACACCGTTCACAAAACACACGCGTTTTGAAAGAAAGCCTTTAACGAGGCCAAACCGAAATCCTTTTGAAACTTCATTTCAAATAACCAAACAAACACATCAAGACGACCACCGATCATCATATACATAAAACGAGAAAAGTATGGGCAAGGTACTTGCCTCGATACCGCGAGCACGGAACCACGAACGGATACGGCTCAACCGGGAAGCTTCGGAACGCCCGATGCTAACGAAAAGGAATACGACAACGAACGGAACGGAAGAATCAAGCACGACCGCAAGGAACCGGCGGAAATGAACCTAACGATTCGAATAGCACAATCACAACCACTTCTAAACGATTACGGAAAAGGAATACACCCGGAAACCCGCCTACGATTCATGTATATTCATACAAAAATAACAACGAGGGCGGACCCCAACCAAACCCTCTCGATTCCATAAAAATCCACAAAATATCCATGAATCCGTAGGAAAACTAAAGATACTAACAATATCAATTGTATACACCATGAATCCACCAATGAAACGGAAAGAATCGGACAAAACCCCAAAATCCCCAATTATCCAAAAAGGTAGGGTTTTAGAACATTACCTTTGGAGATTCAAGAACTAAGATCCGTAGAACTCGCGTTAGATTGATTATCCGAGCCTCACAACCGAAAAGAAATGATGAAGATCGACCCCCGGATGAAGAATTCTCCCCCTCTATATCTCTCTCTCTCTTTCTCGCGCAGCAGTGGGAAAAAAAAGGAAGAAATGAGCTGATAACGCTCAGACCAACACATTTATAGGGTAGCACAGCAGGACCTATCGGCCGATAGGCTGGCCGATAGGCCCGGCCGATACCTGCATGTAAATGCCGCAGCTGAGTCTTTCGGCCCACCCTATCGGCCGAAAGGCTTCCGGACGTGATCGGCCGATACCCATACAAGAATGCCGGCAGTTGAGTCTTTCGCCCACCCTATCGGCCGAAAGGCTTCCTGACGGTGCCCGACACCGTGATCTTCCACTAAAACGACCATAACTCTCTCGTCCGAACTCCGATTGACTCACCGCTTGAACCATTGGAAAGCTAACTCGATGTTCTATAATATTGCAAAGATTTATAATTTTTGGAGTTACCAAAAATTAATGATGATCTAACAAAGACGAACTCATACTTAGAAAAGTCGTTTAGTAATCCTGAATTCAACAAAACGACACCGAAACCCGAACCTGAATACGAACCGAAGATACGGTTACGAAGTACTCACAAAGACGAATCTAAGAGCTAGTAGAACACACAATTCCGACCACCCTAAGGCTCGAGATTCGACAACGGAAGGTAATTACCCCAAACTTTGGGAAATTACGAAAATGGCCCAAATGCCCGAAAATCACCATACGTGATCGAATAACCAAACCGAAGTTCACAACACGTCTAACAAAGTTAAACGGACTTGTGGGAAACTTGAAACAGCAGTTTCGGTCGAGATTCGCAAGAATCGAACTCAAGTGCGGAAAAGTCGCTAAAAAGCACAGAACTCAACGAAACGACACCGAAACGAACTCGGATGTCAAAAAGTGTAGAATTAATCATTCTCAGAATGACGAAACGGTCATGAGCGAGTCGTCAAAACGGACTCCGACCGAAAAAAAAGAATTACCGGAAATCGAAAATTGCGGATATTACAACGGTCATGTTAATGATCTCATTATGGGTAAGCTTAGGGCTTGAACCTTCGCGGTTGGTTTCCCAACACCTACAGTTCAGTAGGTCACGGTCACTGGGTGATCTCATTATGGGTAAGTCTGGGGCTTGAACCCTCGCGGTTGGTTTCCCAGCACCTACAATTCAGCAGGTCACGGTCATTGGATGATCTCATTGTGATACGGCTTCATGCCGTGGCTTCGGCCCTTATTGTGATACGGCTTCATGCCGTGGCTTCGGCCCTCATTGATACAGCTTCGGGCTATTTTGGCTTCGGGCCATTATGGTGACTGACAGCTTCGGCTGAGTGACATTCAGGGTATTATGATGGTAAACAGCTTCGGGCTGTTCGACTGTTAGGCCATTATGATGTATTGGTATTCCTGTTGGAGCCTTCGGGCATTGTGATTCGTATCTATTTTAGTGTTTGGCTTGGTTTACCTTCGGGTGATGTATTGTTGTGTTCTGTATTGATGATTCGCCGTTGGGCACTTGTGTTCTAACCTGTTGAGCAGGTATTGATCGTATGCCGTGGGCATAGTATTCCACGAATGCTCGATTCTTACTTTGGTTTGTGAGGATCTCGTATTACCATTACTATACTATTCATTCTGCCCTTTGGATGCATATCATGTTGTACATGTATTTGGTAATCATTATCTGGATGACTGACCCCGTGGGGGTGGAACATGTTTTCATGTTTTAGGTGTTTGCGAGGAGAGAGTTGAGACATAGGGGCATGACGGTGACTACGAGGCATTCGAGCGATACTAGTCCGAGATGTTTTGGTGTTCATGTCAGTCAGACAGTTGGAGTACTCCAGTTTTGTTTTTGTATTATGCGAGCAAGGCTCGTGGATGTTGTTGTATCTTATTTTGGCCATGTAGGCCCACTGTTGTCTTTGAAATTCCATATCGGAATAATATGTTGGATGTCAGTGTAGGGATTGTAATTCCCCTTTTGGTCAGTTAATTGTATTTTTGGTCGTGTTAGCCTGGTGGATCACCTGGTGTGGGGTCCACGGCGCTGTAATGACCCAATGGGATTTGGGGGTGTTACAATATACCTTATCAATTCCAACTAATTCAATTAAGTCCTTCATGTCAGATTCTTCGGGAAGTTCACTCAAAATAGTGCTTAGCGATTGACTTTCAATTCTGGACAAACTTTTCATTGGGGTCGTCGTCGCACTCAACATGCTTCATATTAAAAAAGAATCAGAATACGCAACATCAACAATTATGCATAAAGAACACTAAATTATGAATAATGCCAAGTAATTTGTTCAAACAAATACCTCTTTTTGAATTCAAGCACTTCGTCTATATCGGAATCGATAAGTAATCTTGTAGAGTTAAAAGAGTTACCCACAGTCCATTCATCTACAAATATGACATTATACAAAATAGATAAAAACATAGTTTGAGGATAGTGTAAAAAATGATGCTATCAATTAAAATAGATGAACAGAAATTCTGCCATCAATTAGAATAAATCATATGTTTACCGTTCCACTTTTTCAGACGTGCAAATTGCATAATAACGACAATCGGTTCCTCTCTAGTCAAATACTTACTAATCTCGTCAGCATATTTCCCCCACAAAGTGCATACCAGAATGTTATTTCTGATATACCAACAAATTATACCGTTACTATCAATCGTAATAAAAACTGAATTTGTAGAAACAGGAAATACAATAATGTACACACTGTGCATTGCGAAGATGTATGGTTTGCTTTTTCGTATTTCCACCACTCCTTTTCGATATATCAACTAATTCACCAGCACCAATCATCTGGCCAATAACATCTGAAAAATAACAATTTCATCGACTAAGCAGATATCATATAAAAACTATACGGAAAAGGTGATATAAAATTTATAATACGCACCAACTGAAAGTTTTAAATTCATTGCCCCCTCGTTGATATTTTCAAAAGTAACAAACTGAAATCCATATCTCGGTATTTCAATGCGAGGACATGGTTTCACAGTAGTATATCTGTGAAACCCTAATCGATATGGATGACTTGTGCACAAAAAATCATCCACGTTCTGACCAACAATATAATTCTGCAAACCATAAAGGAAACCCTCCTTCATGGTTTGAGAAATCTTACCAATTTGAACACGGAGAGCGGAAGCTTGAATCTTAGTATTCTGCGTTGAAAGTGTTATAGAAAAATTACATATGGAAAGAATACAATGCACTTCCAAACCATTTAATAGACATCTCAAATTAGTAAATATGCAACTTAAAACTAAATGAAGAATGAAGAATCTGAAATAATACAGAGTAAAAAATGAACAGTAAAGAAAAGAACATCTAAAAATATGTTTATTATGTTCAGTTGAAAAGTCAGCATATTAAACATTAAAACGCGTTGTTTTAAAACATATTAAACATACTATAAAATTTAGTTTTAAACGACTTAAGCTGGAGAATTAAAATAATATCTATAAATAAATTATCAAAGTTCACTATGAGAAAAAGTCAAATAAGCATTTATTCAAAATTTGAGAAAGATGGATTCAAGTGATTTATTATATGTAAGAAACTCAAACTTGACCTCATGTATTTGTATTTTTTAACTTAAGTTTGATTCACAAAGTGGATATTAAAACACATCAAAACAGTGAATATCCCCTATATATTAAACCATATTAAACACAAACAATCAACATATTAAACATTAAAATATAATCAACATGAAAACATAATCAATACACACAAATACATGCCCTTCAAACACCATAATTGCAACAGTCTAATACAAAATCTCATAAAACTGGAAAAAATATCTCTTCATCACACAAAATCATCTGCATTGAATAAAAATCATCCGGATTGTTATTTCTCGGAACAAACCAAATCCAGTGAATGCGTATCCTAATAAATTTCGTTTCCTTCAAAGGACCTATACGACAAACAAAAATTAAATCTGGCTCCATATTTAAATCTAAAAAAAATGAAATTGTATACTAATTTATTCACTGGAATGAAGTAAACTATAAAAATACAATCAGTAATCCTTTTATCGTGGAATTTTCGAAATATTTTTAAGCATAAAATCTGGAAATTTGTTACCAAAAAATATGCTCCAAAGATTTTCCGGAAATTTGTTGGGGCGAGAATTTTGGTGCTTACCATTTCCTATTGAGGCGAGAAGAATTGCTTACCAAAATTTGTTGCCAAGAAGATACCAGAAGATTGGTGCTTACTGCTTCCTATTGGGGCGAGAAGATTTGCTTACCAAAATTTGTTGCCAAGAAATATTCACGCTGTCATCCACGAGTTGATACGGGAAAAGGAAAAAAAAAAGAATATGAATTTGGGGCGATACGGGAAGAGGAAAAGAAACAAAAATTTGCTCTATGATAGAAAAGATTTGTCCTATGATAGAATATGAATTTGTGGCGATACGGGAAGAGGATAGAAAAGATTTGCCCTAGGATAGAATATGAATTTGAGGCGATACGGGAAGAGGAAAAGAAAAAAAATAGGATAGAAAAAAAGATTTGGCACGTGGATATGTGACTCACTATCACTGTCACATAGGCTAGAATTTAAGGAAAAAGACACATAAGAAAAAAAAATTCAAAAATATGTGGTTGCAGATTAATTGTGGAAATAACATTTGGCATAGTCTTTTATTTTAATATATAGGGGATTCAGCCCAAGCCAGTAGCATTTGGACCGTTGAGATCTTTCCAAAGTTTCCACACCGCTTTTATCCAATCCCATCTATTTTTCATTTGGTTAGTAGCAAAATTATATGTGCTGTTCCGGGAATTATTATTCCCGTGATGTGTCTTATCTAATACTGATTGTAGATACATAGATGGAAGGTTCTAGATCCTTCTAGAGGTAGTAGGATCCTATTAGATGTCTTACCTTATCTAGTAATCCTATGTATGGAAGGACTCTCATTGTAATGCCTATATAAAGGCCCCTCTATCAGTGTTATGAATACAATTGATTTGTTGTCTTTTACTTTCTCCTCAAACACGTTATCAGCACGTAGCTCGAACGAAAAAAAAAAAAAAAAATCTGCCCAGAGCCGTCGGACCGCCGCCTCCGCCGCCGGACCGCCGCCGCCCAGATCTGCCCAAAGCCGCCAGATTCGCCAGAGCCGCTTGACCGCCGCCTCCGCCCGGACCGCGCGCCAGATCTCGCCAAAGCCGCCCAGACCGCCCGATTGCCGCCAAGACCGCCGCCTCCGCCTCCGGACCGCGCCGCCCGACTCAGCCATCCGGTCCGGCTGACCCGACCAGTTGCCGACCCGACCGCTTCGATACCCGTTTTCATCCAAGCCAACTGTTGCCTAAGGCTGCGACCCGATCTGATCGAAGCATCGCCGGATCGTCGAAACGGTTTTATGCACGTGATATTTAATGCTTGAAAACCTAGTGCAATCGAGACAAAACCTATCAAAATCGAAAAAAAAAGCCGAGAGACGAGAATTTCCGCGCGTGAATTTTCTGCACAGCGCAGTCGTACGAAAATCACGTTTTCCGTTTCGTTAACCGTCGGATCGGTGTGAAATTTTGGCAGCAACTTCCCAACACAAATATCTGTATATTCAACGGTGGAGATCGGATTCTGTGTAATATTGATTACAGAATCTACTGCCGAACAGAAGCAGATTTTTACGAAGAAATTTGGAGATCCGACCTCATCCAATACCGAGCTGCTGCATCGCCGCGCTCGAGTCCTTTTTCGGCCGAATTATTGAGCCCAGTAGCCCTATCCGGGCGTTTCTCAACTCTCCATTTTTTTTCCTACTCAATGATTCATTTGTTCATTAATTTGTACACTTATGAATCTTACATGTTTATGTTTTACGTGTATATAGGAAAATACGTCGCTCATGATGATGTGCACGCTATGGAGAAAAAGCCATATTTATCCTGTTCAAGGATCAAAGTAAATATAGAACGGAGTACCCACAGAAATATGTTGCTCATATGGAGAGAATCTCCCGTTCAAGGATCAAAGCATATATGAAACCAAGTACCCGTAAGACTTTATTAAAGTTCCCGTTTTTCAATTCCTCTCTTTTGGGAAATTTTCTTTTTGGGGAATTGGGTATTTGGGTTCTTTATCTCCCATGCTACTTTGCGGTGGATGAGACAATGAGAGGTGGTATCACTCTCGGATGTCGAAGTAAACTGTGTGACGGTCCTGGGGGAGTCACGGATAATTGTTGAAAGTCGATATTTGTGGTTGTTGCATACAACACGTTTTGGGTGCGATTTGATGTCGCCGTTTTGTCGATTTTAAACCAACAATTGAAAAAAAAAATGAACATTGTCGGTAACGGTAAAGTTATGACTCGTTCATGATTAGTCACGGATTTGTGACATACAAATGGGACAAACATCGATTGCGACGGATATGTCGTGGTTAAAATCGATTTGTGACGGAATTGTCACGTTGAATTGAGCGACCACCACGTTGGTCTTGACCCAATCCCATACTTGGAAAACTCCATCTTTCATCCTATTAAAATAAAATATTGCATGTGGGTGTAGTCATGTACCGTCTTCTTGCAATATGATATATGAAAGAATGTACGAGTAATTCTCATGAATTTCAACATGTAAAGCAATGGCATATTGCGGTAAATACATGAATTCGTTGACCTCGATTATAGTTCGTATGACTATAGGTCCGAATACTTTTCCGAGTATTTGTAAAGGCATGTGCCTTATACATTTGACTATGTTTAGTCGATCTTATTGGATGGTCAAGACAAGTTGGTTATGGTATATTCATTATGTCTCATGGTTCAAAATGCTTAATTTTGATGCACTGTGTTGCATCTACATAACATGGCTATTATGACGTATACTTGCAAATTGAGAATTAAAATTCTTGGTTGATTTGATGCACTTTGGTGGATTTTTACACTTTTGATCATGACTAGGCGCATCCTTCTTGGTATTTGTTTATGCTTTGAAAGTTCAAACGGAATCAGTTGTTTTTAAATAGCCTTAGCTGTACCGACATTCCTACTTTCTCTGCAAGTCTACCAAGTTGGAGTTACCGAAAGGATCATTAGTCGAGATAAGAAATCGAACACCTTGCTGCGTTTAAACTCACCTGTGGCTGTCATTGCCATGGTTTTGCATCAACACTTATGCCATTGGATATGGTCTCAACCTTGTTTTCTCACTAAACTTGGGAAATACTAAACAGCCAATTAAAATATGCACTGTAATCTGAGTTTAATGATCCATGTGGTGCACAATATATGGATAGAAAGATACGGAAGTCTAGTTTCCAGAACATCTGACCGTTCGTCCATAGCCTTCCTAACAAGGGAGTTATCGCTGTTTTATTGAACAAAGGTCAAGCTGCGCGGAATTTTATTTCCAGCGATTGTGCTAACTTTTGTCCCAACCAACTTGGTTCCCATCTTGAATTTGCAAGTGGTCTTATGACACATATTTTTCAACCTCTTTTTTGGTCGAATTTGCCATAGATGATGCAGTTTTGGTATGCGTTGTACGCTAAACTATCATCTTTCAAATGTTGAAAAACAGTTTCCTTGGCGAATCCCAAAATACGCACCCTTATAAGAAGGTCGAGCGTGTGCATGGTAGTTTTACACCATGCTTGTGTCGTAATTTTGCCACTTAGGCATATAACCTTGCCATGTTATGCACTCAATATGATAGATCATTTTGATCATATCAAGTATAAAATCTCTATGTTGTTAGAGTGTTCGATATGCTCATATTTGTAAAATTTTGCAAGCGAAATTGAGTGCGTATTAAGCTATTTTCAAGGAACATGATATTTTTGGATTTCGGTTTATAAATTCATTGTGACTATGATGACTAGGTCATCACAATCAATGAGCGGTATGATGCTCAAGTTGTTGAATGCCGAATGGCATTTTCTAGTCACATATGTTCTGTAACAATTGAACCATGTTATGACTCGATGATATATATGCCAACGTGTATCACTCATAGCATCTCATTGTGATTTGTGAGAATAAAATCTTATGCATCACTTGTATTGGATATGTGAAAAGAAAAATATTCATGAGTCAATATGGTCCGGCTTGCATCGGTTTTGGTAACCAGAAGATGTATTGGGACATTGACACATTTAGGCTTTAATAGTCTGGAGTTTGAACAGTTTTATGATCCATATACCACGGTATTGTCATGGACATCATTTTCTTTGAACAAAGAAACTAGTTGGATCAAAGACACCAAAGTACATTGGTGGAGTCGTGAGCAGGGCTCATGACCGATGATGATATTTATGTCATCCGCGTCTTGCTTTCATAAGAATGTATGATGCCAAAGATCCCCCGATGATCCTTCTTAGCCATGTTCATTTATTAAAGCATATTCTTTGGCACGATTAGGAGATGACACCCTCCTATGCTAAAGAGAATTATGTAGCGACTCGCATAAGCATGGTGCTGAGTCCTCCCTTTTCACCGAGTCCTTATACATACATGATCATAAGTATTAGCTTGGGTGGCTTATGATGCTATGATGGTGTTCACAAATGGTCGTACTCAAGTAATAACATTTATATGTTATGTGGTTCCTTTGACAATGATTGATAAGTTGATGAAACCTGAGTTTATGGTTGTCCAACTTGTGGACCAGTCATTGTAAAGGTCGGTTCACCCACTTTTTAGACCAAATCTTAAAGTGAAAATTTAACAAATACTTCCTAACATCCAAGGATACCTTCTCACAAATTTTGGTGTCATTTGGAGACTTGGAAGGAGGTGAACCACTTAAATGAAGTTTTCACATACCACCAGCCGTCCCAACAACCAGTTCGATATCATTTCGATCGGTTTTTGACCACAAGGTTGATGGTTTTGGAATCCTAAACACCCGTTTATACATGCTCATGAAATTTTGAGGTGTTTGGGGATGGTGAAGGGAGTGAACTCTTCAAGAAAGCACTAGAGGTTCGATAAAACCAACGGCCTATCATCGGTTCAATCGTTTCTTCATGTTCGATCCCGGTGGTGTATGGTGGCGGTTTTATTGGATTCTCAAGACCAGTAGCTACGGCTATGTAGCATAAGTTAACATGTCATATTCACCTATACCTATCATCATTCAAATGCTTAGTTACGAGTGTAACAGTATGCATTTTGTTAACTGGATTGTGTTAACACTGAAAACCTTTATCGTCCACATGTTCATGTGCCAAAAGTGTGTCACCACAACGCATTATGACGGGTTATAAATGATGAATATGACATGCGCTTTCACTCATAGTCCGCTTAAAATATACCTTGGCAGACGATCTCGTAAGTCACTTTGATGAGCCAGTCTTCCCGTCGTTAGGGGGAGATGCGAACGATCATGTTCGAGTAGAACGACTTGGAATTGTCGTAGTTTGTCCCTACTGTGTCTCACCAAGTTCCCTAAAGTGACGAGATTAAATACATGCTGCAAACATGTCTGCAAGGATTGTGTCCGGTCATGGACGTTCGTCACCTATGAATGGTGATATGGTAACACCACAAATTGTGGTAGATGGTGTTACTAGGCCGTGGATCTCATAGAGTATTGGGATGCCACTTGGTTCGATAAATACTCTCGCTAAGAATATATGCGAGCTTGGTACATGAAACTTGATCATATGATCAAATGAACTCATCCGTCTCATGTGATTCTGGATTATAGTCATTATTGGGGGACGCCTCAATGAATGCCAATCCATAAAGAGTACTCTATGAATAAAGCCGGTTCATGAGGACGTGGAATGTGAGTTTAATCGAACCATACTTCGTTGAAAATCTACAACGTTGTTGCCTTGGCCTAAAATGGAAACATATGCGACTCCAGTATAAACAAACTGATAGCCCTTTGTTGAAGTGGTGCCGACACTCCAAAGATAAGATCTATCCATATACTTTGTTAAAGCGAGTGAGAGAAGGAGTTAAACTCACCTCATGGCGCGAGGTTTCTCATGAACGCACTGGAATCGACTATGATGACACGAAACTTAGTTGTGCTATCGTAATGGATGTTATAGCATCCACTATCTTTTCAGTTAGATAGTTTCCCAAAAACTGACGTGCAGCTTGTGGTTAAATCTTATCTTGGTGGGGAACTAAGTTAAGTGATGAAAGGATCTCGTGGTGGATCAAACTCAAATCAAGTGGCTCCTGACCACGGAGCACGTCGACAAGTGATTGTCGGGAACGCATACTAAGTATATACTTGATTTGGAAGAGATATGAAGCTTTTGCGTGTAAAACTAAGGGTTTATAGTGATGTACTCTTGTGAGACTAAGAGATTCCGCTAAATCCAAAGTTAAGAATGAAAGGATCTTGGGGACACTTGATGATGCGTATTCATCAATCGGTTTAAGGCAATCTAAGGGACGGTTTCCCTAAGAGACGATAAAGTAATGCCTATATGATTCCCAATGATTTGTCGAAGTCATCATAAGACATGGCTCACTTAAGTGATGATGCAGTCTTGAAAAGCACGGTATTATGTACTCATGTTTGACTCGATGTACTCATTCGTAATAATTCGGTAAAGGCACTGTGATGATGGCCTAGGATGCGCTCACGCAATGTCTGTGATTGACAAGAAGCTTGAAGCTCGCTCTATCTCGATAAAAAGGACACTTGAAAATTGATACCCGAATCTGCCCAGAATGTGTTGGTCTATCTCCCATATGACCTACAGGGCAGCTCACTTGATGGAAAATGGTGAAATTGGTGCCATTGGAAAGGTTTGTGTCTACTTTCCAAGGAAACCAACCATTTGATCACATCCATCATGTTGAGTGACATATGACTATTGTTGCAAAGTAAGACGGGATATGTCCGGTAATTTGCTGAGTCAACTTCGATAGAGCTTTGTGATCTGCTCAGGTCGATCTAGGTTACGTACAGTATGTGAATGAAAAGCTATGGGTGTCTAGTTTTCATAAGTTCTTACAGTTTCGTTGATACCTATTGAATCGAAGAAGTTATGACTGATTTGGTGCATAGAGGTCAAGACTTTGGAAAACTTGATAAGTCTTTAGTGACTCTGTACTTTGGATGTGTCGCGCTCTTTTTGTCCTTAAACCAAGGTTTGTTTTTTCCCATTGGGTTTTCACTTGGTAAGGTTTTTAACGAAGCGACCTATGAGAACATCCAGACAATGATGCGTTGTACTTCTGTTCAACTTAGACCAAGAGGTATTTTTCCCACTGGGTTTTTCCTTGGTATAGTTGTGAGGGCAACTTGGCATCTGACTCCTATGATTTGAGGTACTCATCAGGGGGAGTCATTATGTATACATCAGGGGGAGTATACATGACATGTTATGTTGGTGCGTTGCAATCTTTTCCTCATCAAGCCTTTATTTTTCCCATGGGGTTTTGCTTTGGCTTGGAATAGGTTTTTACGAAGGCAACATCTTCTGCACCATTGTTGTATTAGTGCTCGACACAGGGGGAGTGTTCCGGGAATTATTATTTCCGTGATGTGTCTTACCTAATACTGATTGTAGATACATAGATGGAAGGTTCTAGATCCTTCTAGAGGTAGTAGGATCCTATTAGATGTCTTACCTTATCTAGTAATCCTATGTATGGAAGGACTCTCATTGTAATGCCTATATAAAGGCCCCTCTATCAGTGTTATGAATACAATTGATTTGCTGTCTTTTACTTTCTCCTCAAACATGTGCAAGTTTATTTCAGTCTAAGACATTCCCATCCTTTCACGACCCAAACCATTCCCACTCCTGTAACCTTTCTCAGTGTCCTTGATGCATTGTCCATAAACAAATTAAATTGTTCCCCAGTGCACTTAACTCGTTCATTATACTATCTTCATAATAACCATGAGAAAATTATCAATTTTTTAGTATAATTTAGGATAAATTTTACCCTTGTATACATATTGAAAATAAACTAAAAACACATCATTACTTGGAACTTAGAGCAATTTGACTTCATCAACACCATAATACTAATTTCAATCAAATCATTTCTAATTTGAACCAAACCAATAGAAATACGAGTACATCAGTGATGTGATTTCTCTTAATTTTCAACCACAACTTTTAAGAATTATTATTTCTTATTGAAAAGGATTATCAGGCACATTATTTCTGTAACACCCTCAATCCACTCGGGAATATTACAACGCCGCAGGTTGTTACCCAAAATATTATACGTAATGGTTTGCTGGATATGACTATGGGTGAGTAACAAACAAAATGCGAGAGCATGTACGAAGGATTGTAAATAACACAAGATTTGTCGAGGTTGTTAGTCCCGGGCTTGAATGCTCTCGCGAGATATTATTAATACGAATACTGTGGAGTACAAATATTAATGTTAGAGTATGATTACAATGAGTGCAATGACCCTAGTTATCTAGATCTTGAGTGCTGATGATTGCCGGAAGAACCAGAGATAATGCTCTGTGAGTTCTTGTAACAAAGATGAAGTGTTGTGTAGAATTCTTTGTAGAATTCTGTGTTTCTGATCCAACTCTCGGAAGATGCTTTCCAAATGCTGGAGGTTTCCTATTTATAGGAGTGGAGGTAGTTGGGTGATCGCCTTTCCTGTATTAAATTAAGCGGACGATCGTCTTAGCACATGAGTTGGTTTCCTTAAAGTCCGCAACTGCCACTGACAGCCAGCTGTGCGAACCAATGAGAAGGCAACACGCGTCTCATGTCGCTGTCTTGGAAGGTCCCACCTTGGACCCTTTCGGCGGGTCTGTTGGTAGGTGAGGCAGTCCTTGTCGTCTACAGGTGGTAATGGGCTGGAGTCAAACAACCTTATCTGGCGGCGCCTTTTGCGGATCTGCACGTGGGTCTTTATCCGAGATTCGGTCTTCGTAGACTTTGGCGGATGATGGCCTTACACGTGGCATAGGACGGTCGTCCTTGGTCGGGCACTGGAGACAATCGCTAGGTGCCAAGTGACGATCGCCCTGGACGCCGATCGCTCGGTACTTGATCTCGATCTGGAATCTTCGTCTGGCAAGTCTGCCTTGGTTTATATGATGCTGGCTTGGTCGCTCGGCCCTTATGCCGATCGCCGTCGAGGCGTATAAATCGTCGCACAACACTGTGAGGATCTACTAGGCTAGATACCAAACAAGACCTCATAACAAATGCCAACATGGCTAAATACGAATCAGTAGAGCGGCTTGGTCTTTCATTAATGACATACAACTTAAACTTCATATACATCTCTATATCAAAACTCATACCCGCACAGGGGTCCAAATACACTGACAACTCATACGACAAAAAAAGCTACAACGGAAAGAATAATACAATATGACCCCCAGTACTAAGTACTAGTCTTCATGTGATTAGTATCATTTGTCTTCCATCATCCTTCGTACCGGTCTTGTGTTTTGCTCCCCAAGAACCTGCATGAACCTGGACGCAATACAGACATCCACCCCCGATTACTCGGGGGTTACCAAATTTCACTATTTTGCTAGTGCAAGTATAAAGTGAAATTATGAGGCATACAGGTCATATTCCAAGAATATAATAATTATGAATAGCCAACCAGTTAAACGTAATAAAATACTTCCCGAGATAATTCACCTGAGTTAAAACAATTTGAATCATGAAAGGTAGGATGATACCAATATACACTTTGCAAAGCATTTTAAGATCTCGGGAGTTATGAAAACACTTGAGTTCGAAGGATCTTCAACACATCGAAAACCATGTAGGGACCCCGCCCCAAAGATTATTTTCCAAAATACAATTCAGATCACGAAGCACAGGGTCCAAGACCCAATCGTTCACATCAACTTACTTCCAAAGGTTATTCTTGTCCCATGCTAACAAGCATGAACCTCGAAGCTTATTCGTGCATACCCGAGTGAATAAATCAATAGTCAATAACAGAGTCACATATCAATATGACAACAGTGACACAAACAACTCAAATATTAGGATTCCACAACGGACATATAACATACACTCATAGTTATCCTGGCATCTGGCTAACAAGTCACGAACCTCGTAGTCTCACGACGACATACCCTGTTTGGATAACCCAATAATTATCCTGGCATCGTGCTAGCAAGCACGAACCTCGGAGTCTCGCGACGGCATACCCGGTTTGGATAACCCATGACGAGTATGTAACACGTCCAAATATACACCCATAAGTTATCCGGGTATCGGGATAGCAAACCACGAACCTCAGAGTCTCCTCGAGACCTACCCGATTTGGATAACCCTATGGTCACACTCAACGTACAACCAAATTGCAACAATCACACATCAACAAGAAAGTACACTTTCACAATAATACCGAATAGCATAACCTCCTTACAAAGGAGTCACAACCAATGTCACGCAACATCACATACTTATCAATGAGCACACATATCCACACACACACCTTGCCGAAAGAATGAAACCTTAAGTCCACTAGTGAAATTGTCGCACACAATGATACCACACAAAAACAAGACAATCCAAAATATAACATTAATACCCATTTTCAGAACTACACGTTCATCTACAAACGCACGAGTTGATTTTGAAGAAACCCTTTATCGAGATTATGCTGATTCTCTTGAAAGTTCATTAAAAGCATTCAAATTACATACAATGCTAATTACCAACCATTACATCTACGAAACATGAAGTGTATGGGCAAGATACTTGCCTCAAAACCACGAGCGAATGTAAAGACGAATGAACGCAACTGAACACCACGGAACTTCCAATTTCAGCGAGCAAGTGGCATCTCCGGAACACTGCGAGAATAACTCCACAATGAATCAACGATAATCCTCAAAACCCGACTCTAACTCGCTCCGGAACAACAATAGAAATCGAGGGTCAAGGGTTTCTCTCAAGGGAATCAAAATCATTCTCTGGGTGAAACAAAAACGATAAAAGGAATTCTGATCCATAAATTACAATAAAAATAATAAGAATAACCGATTCATCAACTTCGGATAAAATCAAGGAAAACCCCCCAAAATTACTCAACCGGGGTTCTAAGAAGAAAATACCTTGATCCAACAAGAAAACAAGTATGGTGTTGATAACATGAAGGAGACACACTAAGATGAAGCTTGATGATGAAAATCGTCCCAGATCGCCCTAGAAGACCGGACCGGATGGATAGAGACGGAAGGAGTCGAAAATGACTTCCAAAAACTCGTCCTGAAGATTATATAACTAGCCAAACTCTTACGTACGTAGTCGACCAAGGTTAACGTACGTTAATGCGTTAACGTACGTAAGGAGATACATGTTACGTACGTAAGGGTGTTCTAGAGACTTCCGCCCGATTCTCTACATATGATAATGGCCGTAACACACTGGCCTTTATAGCCATAAGGAACTGGCCTCTACGGCCGTAACATACTGCAGGTTACGGCCGTAACCCGCATTCTGGCAGTAGATCCCAATATGCTGTCCGATCAGCCCCAAACGACTTCAAAATGCGACGACTTGGAAAAATGTGATGTAATGCTTACTGAGGATTCTCAAAAAATGAACGAAAGCGCTAAACAAACATGCAATTCCAACAATCCAAAAGTAGGTAAAAACGAGCACGTTACCCAAAGCTTTGAGAAATTACAAAACGGCCCAAATGTCCGAAAAATCACGAGATGCTCGTGAGATGCGACAAGGGTCGGCGTGTGGGGGCCAGTGAGGATTCGTGAGATGCTCCGCGTGAACCTGGATGGCTTTCCAGCTAAGCAAGTCAACGGACTTAACGTATGCTAAGGGGGATTTTTAACGTATGCTAAGGTCATAGCTATTACGTAGTAAAACTTTACGCTAACGTATGTAAGCCAATGCCAGAAACAGGTCAGTGAGCTCTGGCCAGACGTTAACGTACGCTAATGTTCGAGTATAGCGTACGCTAATACTGTTACGTATGTAATGGATATTGGGTAACATACGTAATGTTTTAGATTTCTATTTATAGACCTCGACCCCATTTCATTTCTCACCCTCACCTTTGGCCGATTTTCGTGTTCTGGAGATTATCCCTCACCCTTTATCCATCACATCATCGTCCTAGCTTGATTTTGAACATCATAGACCCTTGTGGATTGGTGTTCAATCCTACGGTGCTGAGTTTCTTCAAGTTCATCGTTGTTCGTCACTATATTGAGGTATGTGATCCTTCACCTACTGGTTAAACATATTCTTAGTTATGTTTTGGACCTGTTTTAAGTTTACCTAATCAGTTATATTCGTGAGGAGTCTTACATCTTGGTTTTAGAAGATTAAATTCGGTGATATCTCGGTTCCCTTTAGTTATTGAACATGTTGAACGAACCTTATAGTGATTAGATTCTTGAATATAGTATCGTGAGAGCATGAACCCAATTATAACAAGTTTTCGGAGATTATCTAAGATCCTAGGAATGGTATGATCGAGCATTTTGTTGGAGAAATTAATGGATTGAGCTTAAGATTAATTCCTAGAAGGAGATGATAATCAAGACAAACCTAGTGAATAAATCCTTATGATGATTCGTCGAGGTTTTCCGATATCTTGTTATTGAATAACATGATTAGAATCCTTCTAAGATGAATTTCATTTCATACTGTATCATCCGACCGAAGAAATGTGTTTGAACTTGGATAGTATTCTATGAGATTGTTGCCCGTCCGAATAACGTAGTATCGGTTCAACCGAGTGTAGTAGGGCAAAATAGTTCCATCGCCATAATAGAGTATATCATACCTTGTGTTGATTCGTTTGATGATTAGAGCGATTATCCGGAACCGTTAGTTATACTGGTATTATTGTTCGATGAAGGTTTGGATTTTGGTGAGCCGATCGAGTGAGAATTCTCCGATCGGATTGAAGCCTATTCATAGTAGCAATTCTTATCACCATTTCAGAGGCAAGTATCGTATTTTGAAATTGTTATTATTGATTATTTTGGTCATGTATACTGTTTGTTCATATTGTTGAACATGAGATTATTTTCGTTGAAATGCCATGATATTCGTTATCGATTACTTGTATATTCATATTGATGGACATAGCGATTTCACATATATGTATGCATAACTTATGTTTGTGTATGTTGTGCGATCTATGCTGAGGGCGCTGGATCGGATGTCCACCTCGTGTTGGTTCGACGGGATCATCTTGGGATCAATGCTGAGGGCGCTGGATCACTGGACGGGTTTTCCACCTCGTGTTGGTCCGACGGGATCATCATGGGATCTATGTTGAGGGCGCTGGATCGTTGGAATACCCATGTTGTGTTGATGGAATCATGTGGATTCGCATTGTTGGATTCCGGTAGCGGAAGTCCGTATTGTATATTTTATTATATATTGTTGTTGCATATTCGATTTGTGTATTATGATACTTGTACGAGCATCATTTTGCTAACCCCTTCGAGGGTGGACATTTGTTTTGATGTTCAGGTTGCCGAGGAGTGGGGAAACAGCCATAGTACCGACATGACGATGAAGGGGCTCAGTGATGTTAATTGTTGTTGCCTTGTCTTTCTGGTTTATTTTCAGTACTCGAGTACGCGTGTCTTGTGATGTTTTGAGTTGCTTGTAATAATGGACTCATTTGAATTGTTGAACTAGTTTTGAATTATAAACTTAATGGTACTTTGGGTATTATTTTCAGCATTTCTCTAATTAGCCTTGTAAATTCTTATATAAAGGATTTACGGCGCTGTGATTATTCCGAACATATCGGGGTGTTACAGAATATGGTATCGGAGCGAAGATTCATGGATATCTTGGCAGTCGGGTTTAGTTAGGTCTGTTTACGTTATTTGATTTATGGGTTGTTTGTAACATCACTGCTCAGCCAGCATCGTCATGTGGACCGTGGTTGTTAGTCTCCTAATCTCATATACTACCATTTTATTTAATTTCCATTTTGTGAATATTGAGAGACGTTCTTTTAGAAAATTTTGCCCTGGATATTGTGTATTTGTATTTACAGTATGTTGAGGGGAGGTCGTGGATGCGGACGCGGACGTGGTAATGCGACACCGGAGGACTCAGTGTCTACTCCAGAATTATCGGCTTGTCGAACTGATTCCCATTCTGGAGGACAATAGGGATCAGCGAATGATAACGCAAATCATAACATGTCGGGGGTGCTCCAACAGGTGGTCGCTCAGATGACTCAGTTTGCTCAGGTAGTTGACCGCATGCAGACGTTGATGGGCCAGCAGCGCAATGAGAATAATCGGGGAGACAAGTGGCTTACAGAAGTGGTCAAGTTACACCCACTGAAATTTGACGGTTCTGCCGAGATGCCTACTTGGGATCACTGGCTGAAGGAGTTAGAAAAGATATTTGCGGGGATTAACTATCCCGATGACCGAAAAGTTCCGATCGCCCAGTATTTTTTGACTGGGGAGGCTTTCAACTGGTGGGAGGCTGTTCGACCTGAGGATCATAATGCTGAGTGTACGGAATTCAGATTAATGATGGAAGCACAATATTGTCCTCGTCCAGTTAGAGAGGCTAGAGTCTGAGAGTTTTTCTCCCCGCAGAGTTCGGAGGCACCTGTGACAGACATAATCAAGACCTTTAATCACCCGCTGACCTGTGTGCGACACTTGGTCAGGACAGAGACAGAAAAGATCTTTCATTTCGACATGCGGATGAAGCCGAAGATTCAGCAGTATATGTCCGGATTCGAATGTACTACCTTGCGACAGTATCAGGACAAAGCACTGGCCTACGACACGTAAGAGGCAGCGGTGGAGAAATCGGCGGAAGCAAAGAAGCAGAAAGTGTCTGGCAACTTCACGGAGAATAAGAGTAGTGGGCCCCGCAAGGGCCATTCCTCTTTTCATTCATCCAGGAAACCTCTGTATCCTTCCCGAGGCGGAAAGAAGTTACGGACAACATCAACAGTTTCAAACGCATCGAAGAAGTGTTATAACGGTGGTCGAGCAGGGCATGCTCGGCGTGATTGCTCCGCTCCTTCTGTGACTTGTTTTGAATGTGGGCAAGAAGGGCACCGTGCGAATTTTTGCGGAAATGTGACGAGATCATTTGGTACTCGCACACCAGCACCAGTTTCGAAAGATACAAGTGTGAACTAGACACAACAAAGTGGTTTTCAGCAGCAGAATATTGGGAAAAGAGAGGCATCCAGTGCTGGGTCCGTTCCTCCACGCCTGTACGAGATGAGGAAGTCAGACGATCAGAACACTATTGTTGCATCAGGTATGAAACAGATCCTTTTGCAACCAGTTAGTGTATTATTCGATTCAGGAGCTACGCATTCTTTCATATCATTGAACTGTGTTAATTATTTAAAAATCTCGTGTTTACATGATTGTGAGCCTTATGTTGTGGGTTTACCGAGCGGAGAGAGAATTTTGGGAACCCTAGAAATTAGAGATTTCCCTGTGACTATAGGAGGGAGAGATTGGCCATCAAAACTTATTATGGTCGACATCCATGGTGACGATTTAATTCTCGGGGACGATTGGCTCAATTGTTATGGGGCTATTTTGAATTACCGAAAGAGAGTTATTTCTATCATTGCTGATGATGGATCCGAACATTTATTCAAAGGATGGAGACCGGGAAGCTCAGGAAAATTGATCAAAGCCATGAAAGCAGTGAAATTGCTAAAGCAGGGTTGTTACGGATTTTGGTATTATGCCATGAAGAAAGAAGGAGTATAGCTCTCATCTATTCCAGTTGTGAACGAATTCTCAGATGTATTCCCTGACGAACTACTTGGGTTACCTCTGCGGAGAGAAGTAATGTTTAATATCAAATTAGAGCCTAGAGCCGCTCCTATTTCTGGAGCACCATACCGTATGGCGCCAACCAAGATGTATGAACTAAAGAAGCAGCTTGAGGAATTATTGCAGAAGGGTTACATTCAACCTAGCGTTTCTCCTTGGGGAGCACCCGTTCTCTTTGTCCGAAAGAAAGATGGATCCCTCCGAGTGAGTATTGATTACAGGGAGCTAAATAAGGTGACGATCAAGAACAAGTACCCACTACCTTGGATCGACGACTTATTTGATCAACTGGAGGGGGCAAGGGTATTCTCGAAGATCGACTTGAGATCAGGATACCATCAGTTGAGAATTAAGGAATCGACTATACCGAAATCTGCTTTCAGATCCCGGTACGGACACTATGAATTTGTGGTGATGCCATTCGGACTTACTAATGCTCCTGCAGTGTTTATGCAATTGATGAATCGGGTATTCTTAGAATACTTGGATAAATTCGTGGTCGTTTTCATTGATACCATCTTGATCTATTCGAAAGACCTAGATGAGCATACAGAGAATTCGCGTATCGTTTTGAGTACTTTGAGGAATGAATAGCTTTATGCGAAACTTTCTAAATGTGAGTTCTGGATTAAGGAAGTAACCTTCCTTGGGCATGTGATATCAGCTGACGGAGTTCAGGTAGACCCGAAGAAAGTCGAAGCAATCTTGGAATGGGAATCTCCTAATAACATGAAAAAAGTCCGAAGTTTCTTAGGACTTGCTGGATATTATCGCCGTTTTGTAGAAGGATTTTCCAAAATTGCTCGTCCGCTTACTCAGCTGTTGTAGAAGACTCAGAAATTCGTGTGGAATGAAAAATGCCAGACTAGCTTTGATGAACTTAAGAGAAGACTGACAACGGCACCTATACTAGCATTACCAGATGGAACCGAGGGATTCATGGTATACAGAGATGCTTCAAATCAGGGTCTGGGTTGCGTGTTAATGCAAAAGGATAGGGTGATTACCTATGCCTCTCGACAGTTGAAACCGTATGAGGTTAACTACCCGACTCATGATTTAGAGTTAGCAGCTGTAGTCTTTGCCCTGAAGATTTGGCGACATTATTAGTACGGCACTCATTGTCAGATCTTCACATATCATAAGAGCCTCAAGTATATTTTCAGTCAGAAGGAATTAAACATGATGCAGAGAAGGTGGCTGGAATTGATCAAGGATTACGACCTGGAAATCCTCTACCATCCAGGCAAAGTGAACGTGGTAGCTGATGCATTGAGCCGCAAACCTGTTTCTCTTCGAGTGTTGGAAGCGCTTACGTTCCAAACCAGCATTTAACGAGAACTGATTCGTGAAGGAATCAAAGTATGGTCACAAAGAGTCCAAGGGCAACTGTGTGTGATGGAACTAACTTCGTCGTTGGTCGAGGAAATCAAATCTAAACAGTTGGATGACTCTCCGATTCTTCGATTATGTGACGAAGTGAACAAAGGGAAGGCCCCAGGATTCGTGATACAGAATGATGGCGTTCTGAGATTTCATAGTCGATTTTGCGTCCCCGATGATGATGTTTTGAGACAGACAATCTTGTAGGAAGCTCACAGCGCACCCTATTCTATTCACACGGGCACTAGTAAGATGTATAAAGACTTAAAACAAAATTTTTGGTGGGGAAATATGAAGAAGGACGTAGCGGAATACGTTTCGAAATGCTTAACCTGCCAGCAGGTTAAGATTGAACATCAGCGGCCTGCCGGGATGTTAAAACCACTTCCGATTCCTGAGTGGAAGTGGGGGGATATATCGATGGACTTCATCACCAATATGCCAAGGACCAAGACGGGAATGAACATGATTTGGGTTATAGTTGATCGACTAACCAAGTCAGCTCATTTCATGGGTATTAAAGACACTTGGGGACCCGACAAATTAGCACGAGTGTTTATTACGGAGATAGTCCGATTGCATGGAATACCGAAAACCATTATTTCAGATCGAGATGATCGCTTCGTATCGCATTTTTGGAGGGCAGTTCATAAGGCCTTGGGAACCGAGCTGAACTTTAGCATGGCCTATCATCCTCAGACGGACGGTCAGTCCGAAAGGACTATACAGATAGTAGAGGATATCCTTAGAGCTTGTGCCTTAGATTGGTCAACCGACTGGGAGGTTCATTTGCTGTTGATTGAATTCACCTACAACAATAATTGGCATGCTTCCATTAAGATGGCACCGTTTGAAGCATTGTACGGAAGGAGATGCAGATCACCCCTGTGTTGGGATGACTCTTTTGACTTGATCGGGATGGAACCAGAGTTAATAGTTCAGACTCAAGAGAAGGTAGCTCTGATTCGTGAAAGACTGTTAACTGCCTAAAGTCGACATAAGTCTTATGTTGATGTGCACCGTCGCCCATTGGAGTTTGAGATTGGGGACCATGTACTATTGAAGGTTTCTCATACTCGGGGAATTTTCCATTTTGGGAGGAAAGGAAAGCCGAGTCCGAGATATATTGGACCATTTGAGATCCTCGAGGGAGTTGGGGAGTTGGCGTACAGGTTGGCCTTACCGCCATCGCTGAGTCACGTTCCTAATGTATTCCACGTATCCCAATTGCGGAAATATGTACCGGATCCCAGTCATATCATTGATTTTGGCAAGATTGAAGTGGCTAATGATGGCTCATTCGAAGAAAAGCCAATCAAGATACTCGAGAGCCGAGTCAAACAATTGAGGAATAAACCGATCTCTGTAATATCCGAAAATTCTACTACTGTTATTTAACATTGTTTTATCCGAGTTATGTTGTACAGTGTGGTATCTGTACAGTATGGATAAAATAAATGAAGGACTGAGACATCTGTATTGGTACAATTATCGTACTTGGTTGACAATTACATTTAAGAAGTATATGTATTCAGTATGCCGTATGTTCGTATTCTGTATGTTGAGACGTTGGACAAGAATAGCTGAAAATGGCTAAGTATAGCCTTATTAGCGCACGCTGATATTCATGCATAACGCACGCTATCGTGCAGGATTAGCGCACGCTACGTTTATAGGTTAGCGTACGCTAGTGCAGACAGATCGGAAGGAATCTGCGTATGGACCCGGCTGCTTTCGGCGCACGTTCTGATAAGTCAACGGATGTTGTAATGTAGTGTTAGCGCACGCTAATGCATGTTGACTATCGCACGCTAACTGTTTATTGGAATAAAAGGATTCTTATCCTAGTCAGAGCGGTCGGAGTGTGGTCCCGTGTTCGGAGCATACAGACAAACGAGTCAACTGATGTTAGCGCACGCTAAACGCAAGGACTTGCGTACGCTAGAGAGTGTAAATTACGTACGCTAATGCATGGGCATTACGTCGTAAGCTCATGTACTGGCGAGACAGTAGTCTCGGACTACGATAGCGCACGCTAACAAAGGTCGATTAGCGCACGCTAAAGCCTTAGCGCACGCTAAACATGAGATGTTAGCGCACGCTAGTAATGCGATCTATATAAGGGACAGACGGGTATTATGAAGCATTTCGTCCATTCTTTCACTTTCAATCGATAGAGAGAGCTTTGGGAGGTTCTTGAGGTTCCCAAGCACGATGAGGTGGTGATCTTTAACAAGATTAAAGATGGAAATCATGGATTAAAGCTTTGTTCTTGAAATCATTGGTGATTCTTGGAAATGGATTCAACCTTGGAAATCAATCCATTCCTTCATAAAGGTAATCACTCTTCATCTTTGGATTTCGTTTTGGATTGAATGTTGATGATTATTACATAAACAAGTTTGACAAGCATGATTATGAGATGGTATACCGGAGTATGATGATATTAATATGATTCTTGTGATTTAGATTGTGTCGTTCGTTTTCTTGAGATAAGTGGATTAATCCTTCTCCTCAGTTTCGGATGTTGATGTTATTGTAGATGATTACTCTTTGTAATGGAAGATTAAGGAAGTGTGGTTACGTTCTTGACGTTTCGTGTATTAATATTAAGGAAGATGATATATGGATATAGAACTTGGATTATAAGTTGGATGATTGTTTATATGTTAAAGGATATCGGATTTCGTTGTTTTGATAGCTTTGAAAATGATTCAGAATCACTTAGTGTTCTTGAAATCGCCATAAGTTGATCGGTATCTGGAAAACATGCATCTGTCCAGCATTAGCGCACGCTACGTTTACTGCCTAGCGCGCGCTAACGGGAGCAACTTAGCGCACGCTACGTTAGGTGATTAACGTGCGCTAAGAAGCCAGAAAGTGCGATTTCCGTGTTGTGGTTGTAAATTCGTCTTTGGTTTGAGTAGGATTGATTCGACTAGTGTTTAATCGAGATATTGTCGAGCCGTTGGGTTTGTGAATTGGTTTTATCGATTGTTGATTGTTATCAAACTTGTTGTCTATCGACATCGTAATAGGTTTAGAATATTGATCGGTGATTACAACCGTGTGTTGCGGTCGAGCTCGAGTATGTTCGTGAATTGCTTTGGTCGGGACCGAGGGACTTGTAGATGACGGCAATGGAATTGGTATGACTTCATCGGTATC
Source organism: Orobanche coerulescens (assembly GCA_033398695.1). Taxonomy (NCBI): domain Eukaryota; kingdom Viridiplantae; phylum Streptophyta; class Magnoliopsida; order Lamiales; family Orobanchaceae; genus Orobanche; species Orobanche coerulescens. The sequence continues at coordinate 109,116,954 of CM065815.1, read as the reverse complement.
GAAGTAAGTTATTACTTGCTCGATTCATAATATTTAATGAATGGTTTCCGTTTCATTCGTGTATAATTCGTATAGCAATGTTAATAATCGTAATCACAGGAGATTTGAGATTATAAATCGTATTCGAGTTTTGGGAATCTAAATCATAATGTATATGATTTACTTTTGTTATTGGTATACTTGTATATCGAGCATATATTGTGCTAAAGACGAAGACGTGAATTATCTACCATTCGTGACATTTTGGATCGTCGAATATTCGAATAATGGTTCGTGATGGTTTGGACATCGAGATTGCTCTCGAAGGACTCGGAGCAAGTACTCTAATCATTTTTGTCATTTGTGTCGATCATGTCGTGATACATTCGTGTATCGTTGTTGTCATGCATTTGTGCATTGTTGTTGTCGTACATTGTGTACTGTTGTTTTGTGCAGTTGTGCATTGTTGTCATATGTCCACCATGCTTTGATCCGACGGGAATCATCATGGGAATCTATAGCTGTGTGCGCTGGATCGTTGGACAGGTAATGCCACCATGCTTTGGTCCGACGGGATCATCATGGGAATCTATAGCTGTGTGCGCTGGATCGTTGGATTACCATATGTATTGTTGTTGTGCATATGTATTGTTGTTGTGCATATGTATTGTTGTTGTGCATATGTATTGTTGTTGTGCATATGTATATTATGGGTTTGCCATAAGTATACATTGTTGTTATTGTTGTGAGCATTTTGACGTTGTCATATGAGTATGCATTTGTAGGTCTTGTGTTAGGACCATGTTCGTATGTTGTGTTGATCTGATCTCGGATTAGACTGACGCGATGGTAATGGTATTTCGTATCTTGAGGTATGTTCCGTATATCCTTGGTACTTGTCTTTGATGGACAATCGATTATCGTATTGGAATTGTCGATGTTACCCGATGGATTGAATTGGCCAGAGTTGGTATAATTTCCGTATCGCGAGTTATGATAATGTTTTTGAGAACCTTGGGTATTGTTGAGATACCGTACACATATTTTGGTATTATCCCATGGTGATGTTAAGGATATGAATTGTGGATTTTCGTAAAGTTAAGACGGTAAGATTACATTGGTCGTATTCTTACTTAGTTTTTCCATTGATATGTAATTATTGACGTGATGTGATGGTTATCATTGTTGGATATTATGGCTGACCCCGTCGTGGGCTTTCTTTTTAGGTTCTTGGATTATCAAGCTTGTAGCGGTCGTGGAGAGATGAGCTTCCCGGAGGATACCGCTAGAACATGTATTTGTGTTTTGAGCTTCGTTCGGTTGTTGTATTCCGCTGCTAGGGTATTTTAATCGTTTGTCTTTTTCCTTGCGTGAGTATTTTTTTAAATGGTCTTTTGGTATTTGGTAACTTAGGTTACCTTGGCGATCGTTCTCTAAATCTATTGCAGCCGGTGCGTGTAGCGATAGCTTAACGTATGTACTTAAACTGTTGAGTCTTGGCATTTCGGGCCTTGTGGTTTCAAATGAGTTTTTACGACGGTTTGATAAACGAGTTTTATAAATCTTCGAATGGTTTTAATAGATAATACCGTCGTTAGCCTCTTGGGCGTTTTGTAAATGTTTGCGAAAATTTCTTTCAGCCTTGTGGGTTCCATCTCGGGGCCCACGGCGCTGTAATATTCCCGGTCGGATCTGGGGGTGTTACAGAATATGGTATCGGAGCTTAGGTTGAGAAAACCTAGGCATTTGGGTCGAGTTGGGTCGTGTTTTTGTTGCGTCATTCGAGTTGTCGATTGACAAATACTAGAGCCGTGAGTCTTTGTTGTTCACTCAGGCTTGTGCGTTATCGGATTTGCCAGTATCGTACTGGGCTTGTTATAACTTTTCCAAATGGTGTTAACGTGTTTCTTCAGATAAAGTTGTGTTGTGTTCTCGAGTTGCACTGAGTTTGCAAAATGTGTGTTTTGAAAATACCTGTGTCGAGTATTTTCTTGAGTCTAGACATGTGCCAGTATCACGGGGAATCGTCGGCTTCACGATCTGTAAGTATTCGGATTTTTGAATTTCATTGAGATTTACTGCCGTTCTAAGTTGATATGTTTTGAGATTCAGCATATATTATGCATTTCAATATAAGGTGACAGAGTTGGGATAGGATTGATGATCTTGAGAAGTTATGATTTTGGAAATCAGTATATCAGCTAGATTTTGGAACAGAATTGTGTAATCGGGAGAAGGACTAGGGATTGTTGAGAAGATCATGTAGCATGTTAATTCATTTGAGATACATGAAACTGCTTTTGAGCATTTGAAAATGGTACTTTTCAAAAATGAATGTTTTACAGATGTTTTACCGTAAATGATTTTTGGGCCGAGACCCAATAGATTTTTGAAATTGTTTTATAACTCAGGACTTGGGGTCCGAAAAAGAGTTTCCTACTTTTTAAACTCCTTGTAATGCGGAACGAGATACGGTGAGACCTAATATTTCAAAAGACTTCTGTTTTCTTAAAAAAAAAAAAAAAAAAAAAAAAACTCCCGAGACTTGTAAAATACTTTATCAATCATTTACCTATTTCGTTTACGCACTGTCGCTTTGATTTACTTGTTCAAATGAAACTTCTCGGGAAGTCTTTCGTTGTGTTGATTTGTTTCAAGGCATTGTCATAGCATAATTGAGGTGATCCAGGATGAAAAATGGTTGACGTTGCGAGTCCTATGTGGAAAAAGGAGTTTTTGTCGGAGTCTATACATTGAGATTTTGGATTCTATCGTGTAGTTTCCTGATGGAATATCAGTGGGATTTGTGACGAGCCGGATTGATATACAGGAGTATAGATGCGGTCAATCATTTGCATAGTTTTCATTTTTAAAACTTCGAAATCGTGTGGATTCGAAGGAAACTGTTATCGAACACTTGGCATTTGCGAGCCAGTTTAATTTTTCGAAAATTAATTTCGTAGTCTTACGAAAAATTATGTTTTAGTTTTGAAATTTTTGAAAGAACTTTCGAAAATTTGTATTCTTGACGAGACTTTATGATTTCAAACTGGTTTTGAAAATGTGATTGATATACATACGCATTTAGTGCATGATGCATATCGTGGTGAAGTTCTGAATGAGACTCACGAACTGGATGGTACATCAGTATGGTACGATGAAAGAGATTCGAGCGTTAGTATGGTAGTTTGGTTATCCACGGATGATCGGTTGATTTATCGGATGAGAGAGATATGTTGCGTGTTGTAGATTCATGCACAGGATGTAATTTTGGAACTGTGGATTTTATGAAACCGGGACATGTGTGTTATGTGATTCCATTGGTACGGTATTAGCTCGATTTTATCATAGTGAATTTTGAATGATTTCTTTGTAAGTATAGATTTGGGGAGGGTGACCCCATGCTGGTGGGTTTTGATATTGAGTGGTCGTTCCCACTCCATGTATGATTGGATATGTTCGTCGGTTTATGATTGGTTGTTCGTATGGCGTGGAGTATGTTCGATCGTGTGTGTTTATTGAGATCCACTGTATGTGATTGGTTTGTCGTTTTGAGAATGCTATTCTTTCGTATATCTGTTTCCGTGGTTCTGTGTTGACCGTGTTGGAGTTTATCATGGTGATGATATTCTCGATTGCGTTTCGACCTTTGGATTGGTCATATTAGAGTTCATCATGTCAATGATATTCTCGATTAATTTATGGGTTGATCATTACTGGTGATCATCGGCGTTGATTTTGTGTTGATATTTTGGGATTCGTTGCCATTGTGTTGGGCGGTTGTTTCACGGATGTATCGTGTATTATTGATTTGTATCGATTGGGATTTGATTGTGCGATCAGCAGACAAGATCTAACACGGATAGATTATTTCATCCGACGATAATATATCTGGTTGGGACTTATGGAATTGTTATTGCAAGCGTGTTGAGGCTTTTCAGTAAAGTCACTTGCTAGTATCTCTGAAGATCGCCGACTTGGCCATATGTAAGTATGCTATTTTGGTTATTCGGTAATAATGATGATTCATCGTTGTCGTGATTATTTTGGGATATTTTGGTTGAACGGTTTATTTGTTTTTATGACGGATTGCAAGTTTCGAGGACGAAACTTATTTTAAGTGGTGTAGTATGTAATATCCGAAAATTCTACTACTGTTATTTAACATTGTTTTATCCGAGTTATGTTGTACAGTGTGGTATCTGTACAGTATGGATAAAATAAATGAAGGACTGAGACATCTGTATTGGTACAATTATCGTACTTGGTTGACAATTACATTTAAGAAGTATATGTATTCAGTATGCCGTATGTTCGTATTATGTATGTTGAGACGTTGGACAAGAATAGCTGAAAATGGCTAAGTATAGCCTTATTAGCGCACGCTGATAATCATGAATAACGCACGCTATCGACCAGGATTAGCTCACGCTACGTTTATAGGTTAGCGACGCTAGTGCGCATGCATCGGAAGGAATCTGCGTGTGGACCCATTGCTTTGGCGCACGTTACGATAAGTCAACGGATGTTGTAATGTAGTGTTAGCGCACGCTAATGCATGTTGATTAGCGCACGCTAATCGTATATTGGACAAAAAGGAATCTTATCCTAGTCGAGCTGTCGGCGTGTGGACCCGTGTTCGGAGCATACGGACAAACGAGTCATCGATGTTAGCGCACGCTAAACGCAAGGACTTGCGTACGCTAGAGAGTGTAAATTACGTGCGCTAATGCATGGGCATTACGTCGTAAGCTCATGTACGGCGAGGCGGTAGTCTCGGACTACGATAGCGCACGCTAACAAAGGTCAGTTAGCGCACGCTAAAGCCTTAGCGCACGCTAAACATGAGATGTTAGCGCACGCTAGTAATGCAGTCTATATAAGGGACAGACGGGTATTATGAAGCATTTCGTCCATTCTTTCACTTTCAATCGATAGAGAGAGCTTTGGGAGGTTCTTGAGGTTCCCAAGCACGATGAGGTGGTGATCTTTAACAAGATTAAAGATGGAAATCATGGATTAAAGCTTTGTTCTTGAAATCATTGGTGATTCTTGGAAATGGATTCAACCTTGGAAATCAATCCATTCCTTCATAAAGGTAATCACTCTTCATATTTGGATTTCGTTTTGGATTGAATGTTGATGATTATTACATAAACAAGTTTGACAAGCATGATTATGAGATGGTATACCGGAGTATGATGATATTAATATGATTCTTGTGATTTAGATTGTGTCGTTCGTTTTCTTGAGATAAGTGGATTAATCCTTCTCCTCAGTTTCGGATGTTGATGTTATTGTAGATGATTACTCTTTGTAATGGAAGATTAAGGAAGTGTGGTTACGTTCTTGACGTTTCGTGTATTAATATTAAGGAAGATGATATATGGATATAGAACTTGGATTATAAGTTGGATGATTGTTTATATGTTAAAGGATATCGGATTTCGTTGTTTTGATAGCTTTGAACATGATTCAGAATCACTTAGTGTTCTTGAAATCGCCATAAGTTGATCGGTATCTGGAAAACATGCATCTGTCCAGCATTAGCGCACGCTACGTTTCTCGCCTAGCGCGCGCTAACGGAGCAACTTAGCGCACGCTACGTTAGGTGATTAACGTGCGCTAAGAAGCCCGAAAGTGCGGTATTTTCGTGTTGTGGTTGTAAATTCGTCTTTGGTTTGAGTAGGATTGATTCGACTAGTATTTAATCGAGATATTGTCGAGCCGTTGGGTTTGTGAATTGGTTTTATCGATTGTTGATTGTTATCAAACTTGTTGTCTATCGATTATCGTAATAGGTTTAGAATATTGATCGGTGATTACAACCGTGTGTTGCGGTCGAGCTCGAGTATGTTCGTGAATTGCTTTGGTCGGGACCGAGGGACTTGTAGATGACGGCAATGGAATTGGTAATGACTTCATCGGTATCGAAGTAAGTTATTACTTGCTCGATTCATAATATTTAATGAATGGTTTCCGTTTCATTCGTGTATAATTCGTATAGCAATGTTAATAATCGTAATCACGGAGATTTGAGATTATAAATCGTATTCGAGTTTTGGGAATCTAAATCATAATGTATATGATTTACTTTTGTTATTGGTATACTTGTATATCGAGCATATATTGTCTAAAGACGAAGACGTGAATTATCTACCATTCGTGACATTTTGGATCGTCGAATATTCGAATAATGGTTCGTGATGGTTTGGACATCGAGATTGCTCTCGAAGGACTCGGAGCAAGTACTCTAATCATTTTTGTCATTTGTGTCGATCATGTCGTGATACATTCGTGTATCGTTGTTGTCATGCATTTGTGCATTGTTGTTGTCGTACATTGTGTATCGTTGTTTTGTGCGATTGTGCATTGTTGTCATATGTCCACCATGCTTTGATCCGACGGAATCATCATGGGAATCTATAGTGTGTCTTTGGATCGTTGGACGAGTAATGCCACCATGCTTTGGTCCGACGGATCATCATGGGAATCTATATTGTGTCATTTGGATCGTTGGATTACCATATGTATTGTTGTTGTGCATATGTATTGTTGTTGTGCATATGTATTGTTGTTGTGCATATGTATTGTTGTTGTGCATATGTATATTATGGGTTTGCCATAAGTATACATTGTTGTTATTGTTGTGAGCATTTTGACGTTGTCATATGAGTATGCATTTGTAGGTCTTGTGTTAGGACCATGTTCGTATGTTGTGTTGATCTGATCTCGGATTAGACTGACGCGATGGTAATGGTATTTCGTATCTTGAGGTATGTTCCGTATATCCTTGGTACTTGTCTTTGATGGACAATCGATTATCGTATTGGAATTGTCGATGTTACCCGATGGATTGAATTGGCCAGAGTTGGTATAATTTCCGTATCGCGAGTTATGATAATGTTTTTGAGAACCTTGGGTATTGTTGAGATACCGTACAGATATTTTGGTATTATCCCATGGTGATGTTAAGGATACGAATTGTGGATTTTCGTAAAGTTAAGACGGTAAGATTACATTGGTCGTATTCTTACTTAGTTTTTCCATTGATATGTAATTATTGACGTGATGTGATGGTTATCATTGTTGGATATTATGGCTGACCCCGTCGTGGGCTTTCTTTTTAGGTTCTTGGATTATCAAGCTTGTAGCGGTCGTGGAGAGATGAGCTTCCCGGAGGATACTGGCTAGAACATGTATTTGTGTTTTGAGCTTCTGTTCAGTTGTTGTATTCCGCTGCTAGGGTATTTTAATCGTTTGTCTTTTTCCGCTGCGTGAGTATTTTTTTTAAATGGTCTTTTGGTATTTGGTAACTTAGGTTACCTTGGCGATCGTTCTCTAAATCTATTCTGTCGGTACGTGTAAGCGATAGCTTAACGTATGTACTTAAACTGTTGAGTCTTGGCATTTCGGGCCTTGTGGTTTCAAATGAGTTTTTACGACGGTTTGATAAACGAGTTTTATAAATCTTCAAATGGTTTTAATAGATAATACCGTCGTTAGCCTCTTGGGCGTTTTGTAAATGTTTGCGAAAATTTCTTTCAGCCTTGTGGGTTCCATCTCGGGGCCCACGGCGCTGTAATATTCCCGGTCGGATCTGGGGGTGTTACAATCTCCTTGGTTAAAGTTCAGTGGTCTCGACATGGAGTCGAATAAGCAACTTGGGAGACTGAAGATAGTATGAAGTCGAGATACCCGAAATTGTTTTCGTTTTAAGTTTCGAGCCGAAACTTCTTTTAGAGGGGTAGTATGTAATGCCCGGATAATTAATGTGTATTTATCCTGTATTCGATCTTGTAAGATTCGACTTTGTGACATATTAATTGAAGATTAGTTTCCTGTATTCATATCCTTACATATCTCCAACATTTTGCATGCATAACTCTGCACGTCATAACGCACGCTAAATCATAAGCATAACGTACGCTACGTGTTCAAGATAACGTACGTTATAGGGGTGCATATGGGGGCGTATGGGGGCCAGTGAGGATTTGTGAGATGCTCCGCGTGAACCTGGATGGCTTTCTAGCTAAGCATGTCAACGGACTTAACGTACGCTAAGGGGGATTTTTAATGTACGCTAAGGTCATAGCTATTACGTACGTAAAACCTTTATGCTAACGTACGTAAGCCAATGCCAGAAACAGGTCAGTGACCTCTAGACTGACGTTAACGTATGCTAATGTTCAAGTATATCGTACGCTAATACTGTTACGTACGTAATGGATTTTGGGTAACGTACATAATGTTTTAGATTTCTATTTATATACCTCGATCCCATTTCATTTGTCACCCTCACCTTGGCCGATTTTCGCGTTATGGATGTTATGGAGATTATCCCTCACCCTTTATCCATCACATCATCATCCTAGATTGATTTTAAAGATCATAGACCCTTGTGGATTGGTGTTCAAGCCTACGGTGCCGATTTTCTTCAAGTTCTTCGTTGTTCGTCACTATATTGAGGTATGTGATCCTTCACCTACTGGTTAAACATGTTCTTAGTGATGTTTTGGACTTGTTTTAAGTTTACCTAATCAGTTATATTCGTGAGGAGTCTTATATCTTGGTTTTAGAAGATTAGATTCGGTGATATCTCGGTTCCCTTTGGTTATTGAACATGTTGAACGAACCTTATAGTGATTAGATTCTTGAATATAGTATCCTGAGAGCATGAACCAAATTATAACAAGTTTTCGGAGATTATCTAAGATCCTAGGAATGGTATGATCGAGCATTTTGTTGGAGAAATTAATGGATTAATCTTAGGATTAATTCCTAGAAGGAGATGATAATCAAGATGAACCTAGTGAATAAATCCTTATGATGATTCGTCGAGGTTTTTCGATATCTTGTTATTGAAGAACATGATTAGAATCCTTCTAAGATGAATTTCATTTCATATTGTATCATCCGACTGAAGTAATGTGTTTGAACTTGGATAGTATTCTATGAGATTGTTTCCCGGCCGAATTGCGTAGTATCGGTTCAACCGAGTGTAGCAGGGCAGAATAGTTCCAGCGCCATAATAGAGTATATCATGCCTTGTGTTGATTCCTTTGATGATTAGAACGATTATCCGGAACCGTTAGTTATACCGGTATTATTGTTCGATGAAGGTTTGGATTTTGGTGAACCAATCGAGTGAGAATTCTCCGAGCGGATTGAAGACTATTCGTAGTAGCAATTCTTATCGCCATTTCTGAGGCAAGTATCGTATTTTGAAATTGTTATTATTGATTATTTTGATCATGTATACTGTTTGTTCATATTGTTGAACATGAGATTATTTTCGTTGAATTGTCATGATATTCGTTATCGATTACTTGTATGTTCATGTTGATGGACATAGCGATTACGCATATATGTATGCATAAGTTGTGTTTGTGTATGTTGTGCGATCTATGCTGAGGGCGCTGGATCGGATGTCCACCTCGTGTTGGTCCGACGGGATCATCTTGGGATCTATGCTGAGGGCGCTGGATCATTGGACAGGTTTTCCACCTCGTGTTGGTCCGACGGGATCATCTTGTGATCTATGCTGAGGGCGCTGGATCGTTGGAACACCCATGTTGTGTTGATGGAATCATGTGGATTCGCATTGTTGGATTCCGGTAGCGGAAGTCCGTATTGTGTATTTTATTATGCATTGTTGTTGCATATTCGATTTGTGTATTATGATATTTGTACTAGCATCGTTTTGCTAACTCCTTCGGGGTTGGACATTTGTTTTGATGTTCAGGTAGCCGAGGAGCGGGGAAACAGCCCCAGTATCGACATGACGACGAAGGGGCTTAGTGATGTTAATTGTTGTTGCCCTGTCTTTCTGGTTTATTTTCAGTACTCGAGTACACGTGTCTTGTGATGTTTTGAGATTCTTGTAATAATCGACTCATTTTAATTGTTGAACTAGTTTTGAATTATAAACTTAATGGTACTTTGGGTATTATTTTAAGTATTTCTCTAATTAGCCTTGTAAATTCTTATATAAAGGATTTACAGCGCTGTAATTATTCCGAATATATCGAGGTGTTACAATCCCCAGGTGGGAAACCACTTCCGCGGCCGTAACCATTAGTATCGGCCCCCAGAGGCCCTGTCGGACCGTCCCCGGGTGGAAGAACAACTCACGCACACTAGCGATCACAACTTTCACAAATTTCGAAAGTTGAATTTAATATATATATATATAGTTATGACACTTTCTAGAATGACCACTCACCGACACATGACCACGAAGAAAGACTAACGCAGCTACAAACCAATCCTAGGATACATCAATACCACAAGGTATCCATGAATAACACATTCGACACTCAATATATTCAAAGATTAACGACACGACTACCCCCAACAACTTAACCATCCTACACGCACCTCTACCCATCAACAACTATACAAACCAATCAACTGATCTCAACAATTTCAATCCTATAATACACGATTAATAAATACGAGTAAACCATCACTCACACTTTGCATAACATCAATTCACATGATATAAGTCATATAGACAAGAACACTAGCCTCGATAATTGATGCCGAAAGCTCCGACGAACGCGGCTCACCCGATCGATCTATTGAATTCCCAACCTTTATTATAAATACATAATAGACAATTTAATATAAGGGTATTATTTAATATCTTATAATTTCAAGGTAATTAGTCGGCTAATATATTATCTCAATTGCGCCAATTAATTAATTGATCGAATCAAACGACCAACGATAAGCAACCCGGATCCACAACTCGATTATTGCTCCAAACACAAACTCCAAATTCGGGCTCACTCTATATGTTCAAATATACCCATCCGCTCGTAGACTAAATTTATTAAGACTTTCATCTACATCTACGTCATCTTTCTTGTCCATGATTCCAATACAAACACATCCTAACTACCATAATTACACACACTATATATACATATATACATATAGTCTCACACATTCACATACACATAGATACACACATATATATGTATATAACATATATATATATACACACACACAGTACAGACGCACACATACATCACACAAAACACACACACACCCACACACAAACACATGCTGATATAACACACACACTGCGTGATGTACATAACACAGGCACAAAGTAGCTCGCCTTCTATCACTCCGGCCGTGCCGATCTGAAGCCATCTGGACGCCGGGAAAACTCAACCCAATTAGTCGACTTCTGTTTGTTGCTACCCAAAATATTATCCGGAGATAGATATTGCTGGAATGGATGGGATAGCAAACAAATGCAAGAGCACTTCCGAGAGAAAGATAAATAACACAAGATTTGCCGGGGTTGTTAGTCCCGGGCTTGAATGCTCTCGCGAGATATTATTAATACCGATATTCGGGGATACAAGTATTAATGTAAGAATACAATTACAATGAGTGTAAAGTTTCTTGTTATCTTAGCTAGTGAGCGTGTAGATTGCCGGAAGAACCAGATTTGATGCTCTGTGAGTTCTTGTAACAAAGGTGATGAACAGTCACGGCGGTGAGAGATCGACCGCCTCTCACGGCGAGTATTTAGGCCGGATGTTTGGGCTTCGGGCTTATGAATCCCTTGGAATGCATCTAGTGGAGACTTGCTGCTTACGCCGATCGTCTTACGGACGAGAGATTTGGAGAGAGAAGTCCTGAGATGGATTCCGTGAGATAGCCGGAGCTTGATAATATGTGTGTTCTTCGATTTTCCGTGGATGTATCGGAATGTGAGAGAATGTGTTACGGCGTCGATCGAGAATGAATTGAACCGTAGTGGATGAGTTCGAATCTGTTGGTTAAAATGAATCAGACCGAGAATCGAGAACCTTTTTCCGGTAGGAGGTGGTTCTCTATTTATAGGGCTTGATACGCCGGGCGATCGCCTTTACTGCAATATAATAATCGGGCGATCGTCTTTTAGCACATGGGCTGTCCCTCAAAGTCTGCAGGAGTTCTTTGGCGATCAGTATGCGGTCGATGGGAGCTTACACGCGTCTGAGTTCTTTGTCGCGGGTGGTCCCACGACAACTTTCGCGCGCATGCTTTGGTAGGTGAGGTAGGTGACAGTGTGGTCACATGTCTTGTCTGTCGGCAAAGATCTTATCTGTGGCGAAGATCTCGTCGGCGCCTTTGGTGGATCTCGCACGTGGGTGCTTTCGAGATCCAGTCCTTGATGGTTTTGATGGGCGATCGTCTCTGCTCGGGCGCAGTCGATTGCCCTTAGCCGGTTAGTAGAGCGGATCGCCGGTACCAAAGGGCGATCGCCCGGGAGTCGATCGCTAGGTACACGATGGTGGTTTGATATCTTCGACTTGGCGAGCTAGCCATAGTTGTTGGAGTTGACTTGGTCGCTCGGCCTAATAGTCGATCGCTGTCGGGATGAATAAATCGTGACACAACAATTGCCCCATTTCGCTCATACGTTGGAAACGTGGGGTGAGGTGGCTTTCTTAGCGATCGCTGAATTTTTGACGAGCGACTAAGTGTTTTATTGAGCGCGATCGTCTTTGAGTGATATATCCCGAGTTTGACGACTGGTTGGCCGAATCACAGGAAAAAGCAACGGGCGTTGAAAAGTCTCCGCGCACGTGTCGCTTCTATTGGAGGACGCCAACGGTCATTAATGACTCCTCGGCGATGCGTCCTCGAAAAAGCGCGTCGCGGGTCTCGAGGGTCAATCGGGCGCGCCCGTTTGAGATCCGACCCACGAGGTTTTCCCTTATTGCAATCGGGTCCCCTGCTTTCTCCTATAAAAGGGCGCGGGGCAGCGATCTAACTCACGCGTACGCATTGGAGAAAGAAGGTCCTGCCGCCGAATTTTACAAGATCTAAGCGCCGATCGTCGATCGATTTCACTTTAGGGTAAGAAAAATCCTTCTCTTCCTTTCTAACTCGAAAATGGCCGAACCTCATCATCGTTTGGAGCGGGAACCGATTACGCCACGGGACATCATTTGCCAGGAGAAACTTCTTCCGTCTTCCACCGAGACGGCGGCAAGCAATTCGAGCCGGAATCGACCGGCTGAAGTTGAGGCTTTGTTCAATGAGGCCGATGTTGCTAGGGAGTCGGGCCGAGGAGAGACGATCGCAGATCGAGAGAGATCTGGCGATCAGGGCTTACTGGGAGCAACATAATGATTTCGGACGGGCCTATAGGGCCTTTGCTGAAATAATGGATAGGTTAGCCGGTCCTACTCCGAGATTTGACTTCAGGGGATATTCGGTCGCTTATCCCTATGTGCTCCCCAAGCGGTCGCAGTATCGTGCCGCATAGCGATCGTTGTGGTCGCTCGGCCAAATACGGAGCTCGACGTCGAGAGAGATCGGCCGTCGGAGGACAAGATTCCATGTTCCTTGAGATGTGGACATGTTCGCGCCGCGGAGAATGAACGAGCCGACCCGGCCTCCGATGGGTATGGTCGCAGTGAGTGAGGCCGTTATGGAGGCCGGCCGCGCTTCCCTCTGTCGCTGCGGTCTCCCATCTGTTGGCCGCTTGGAATGTGGCGCCACTTCGGTGACGCCGAACGCACGGCTCCAAATCATGCACTTTCACCTATTCGGCGGTCACCGCTGTACCGCCTCCCGTCGCCATTGGAGATGAATCATGCTTTAACCGCGGCTCATAGAGGTTGGTCGGCGGTTACCACATCCAAGGCCGATCTGGCCGGGTGATTCATGGAGTTCGAATAAGATACGGGCGATCGGGCGAAGTGGTTAAGGTCGGTGGCAAGTGGATAGCTTCGCGGCGACAATCCACGAATCGAGATCCCAGAATTTCGGGAGAGGAATCCCGGTAAGGGTTTAGACTCTCCCTTCGCTTGGATGCGTTTTGGACTGATCTAATTTGATTTCTGTTTTGCAGGCTTACATATTCCGGCGATCGAGGAGCTGCCTTTCGACTTCCTCGTTGTTTGGGAGCGAATTAGGAGCTTGTCGGACGACGACCTAGACGCCACTCGGATCAACAAGGAGAGTCGCTGGTTGTCGGCTCGACTATTCCGCTTCCCGAGACATCTCGCGGTGCAGTATGTGGTCCTGAGTTCTTCACTTACTATTCGATCGCATTATTTTAAGGACAGTGTCTGACCGTTAGTCGATCGTCTTTATCTGAAGAGGTTCGTTTCTCGCTTTTGGAGCCTCCGGCGGAGATCGCTATGTCGAACCCAGGAGTCCTAGGCCGTCTTCGCGCGAAGAGGTCGACTCGGGTTCCACCCGTCGCATTGCCTATAGTTCCGGAGGCGGAGCCTCGTGCGGAGCCGGAGCCTCGCGTAGCGCAGGTCGAGGTTGAGGAGGAAATTCCGGAGGAGGGGCTTCGGGCGAATCGCAAGAGGCCGAGGCCGCAGGAAACTTCGTTTCCTGCCCCGGGCGATGAAGTGCCGATCGCCGCGCCTCCGATCACCATCGTTGCTCCGGAGCGCGAGCCGCCCTCTGCGGCTTTTCTGCGGGAGACGGCGATCGCGGATGCGGAAACTCCTCGAGGGAAACCGTTTTTCGGTCGGGATCCCGCGAAGGCTGAGAGGTAGATAGCATTTCTGTGTTGACAATTACATCTGCGTAGGAGTTGTATTAACCTTGGTGTTTTGGTGCAGGATCCGTCGGGCAGACCCGTCTTGTCCACCGATGGTCGTGGATTTCCTGGCGAGTCGATCTCCTCGCCATTCCTGCGACATTCCTCCCTATGTGAGCAAGGCTGCTTCTGCCTTGCCGAAGGCGTGGACAACTGATCTGGATGCGATCGCCCGGCTGCGGTCGTCGAGTTCGATGGATGCTGTTGTCGCCCTTTCTCTTCAAACGGCGACCATGGCCGTCCAGGCTGCTCAGGAGTTTGAGGGGCGGCCCTCCACTATTCGCCTTCAGGAGGATCTTGAGGCGGCTCGGAAAGAGAACGCCGAGTTTGCTGACAAGATCGCAGCGATGGAGAAGGACTCCTTGGAGGCGGCCAGCGGGCGAGCCATGAGCTTGAGCCGGAGAAGAAAAGAGGCGAGAAATTCCGAATGGCGGTCGACCGATTTGGGACCGGATGCAGAGTGCCGTCCAGCGAGGAATGTTGTTGAGGAGGAGGTCGATCGCGAGAAGGTGACGATCGCCGGTGACAATGGTGGCTGAGGCGAAAGAGAAGGTTGCTGCGAGGGAGGCCGAGCTCCAGGGATCGCAGCAGGCGATGGCCGAGCTGAGAGGAGAGGTTGAGGCGACGAAGGCCGATCCCTTCCAAAACTTGGAGTATGTCAGCGAGTTCGCCTATTATTTGGCGTTCGCCGACTCGATCCGAGCGGCTAAGAAGGGAGGCTTGGAGGTCGGTCCTCTTGCCGAGAAGTTCAAGTCATATGCATTGGAGCATCCTCTCAATTCGGCTTTCTCCTTGCCGATCTTGGACCTGACGGACATCGGCGTGGATTTGAGCTGGTATCCGTCTCCGGACAGTCTTGCTCATCCCGACGCTCCGGAAGATGAGGGGACCGCGCCGGATGCTGATGGCGAAGGCCAGGCAGGGGCCTGAGGCGCTTCCTTTTTTGATGTTTTTAGCTTACTTTCTTTGTAGTTTGTAGCTTTCTTTTGTAGTACTTAGGCCTTCGGGCGATCATGTACTCTATTTTTTCAAGTAATAAAATGAGCATTTGTCTTTCAGACTTATCACTTGAATGAATGGTTATTTTTAAGTCTTTGTTTGACTTTGTACAAATGCGTGAGGAGAGATCGTTGCGAGGGTAGTTCCAAATGAATTGATAAACTCATAAGACAACTTTTTACAACAAGTTCGATCGCTGCACTACATCTGAAAAAATGACGATCTCCGTATGTGGTTGAATAGCGACGATCGTCGTGTAGGTAGTCCGCACTCTTCTTGCCCCTTGTTTTTATTCACTTAGTGGAAGTAAGGGGATGAAAATAATTCCTTGAGTGAGCGGTCTTTAACTTTGTCGAATCCTCGGGGACGGTCGTCCATCTTGAGGAACCGTGCACGATCGCGGAGTTCGATGGACCGACTCCTTGATCATGTCTTGATGCGCGAAGACATTGAGTGTCTCGTGACTCACTTTATTATGAGGGTCCTCCGTTAGGCTGCGCCTCGCCTCGTATTTAAACGAAGGGCGTGCGGTCTCGGTCTAGAGGAGTCCTTGCGCGAGGCGCGTCGGATGAATCAACTCCGCGCCCGCGGCTTGTTAGCTCTGCTTCCACCTCGGCTAGCCATGGAGATGGCCGACCTCGACGGTGTACGTTGAGACGGGGTTGTGGCACGTCGCATTGTCCGGTTCACCATGTTAGATGATGAACCTTTGAGGGCGGCGATCGTGTCCACCGATTTATTTTGGAGGGCCCTCGGACTACGCCGGCCTCGTATTTAAACGAAGGGCGGGCGATCTTGGCCTAAAGGGACCTTGCATGGCCTAAGCAATCGGTTCCATCGACCACCAGACCATGGCTGCACTCTTTCACCTTGGATCGTCATGTAGATGTCGATCTTCGACGGTGTACGTTGTGCGGGGA
This sequence comes from Orobanche coerulescens, assembly GCA_033398695.1. Lineage (NCBI taxonomy): Eukaryota > Viridiplantae > Streptophyta > Magnoliopsida > Lamiales > Orobanchaceae > Orobanche > Orobanche coerulescens. The sequence goes on along the minus strand of CM065815.1, from coordinate 109,100,484 downwards.
GGCGATCTCGTGCCTTAGTCCATCATGTTATATGGTGAATCGTAGATGGCGATCGAGTCCTCCGGTTTCTTGAATAAGGAGGAGATCGGGATGACTTCCGTGGTCTCCTTCTCTTGATTGAAGCATATAGAGGCAGTGCGAGGTTGATCCGAGGTCGGCTCGTATGAGCTTCCCGGCTGTTTTGCGTTCGACTCGGACGATCGTCTATAGAGATAGGCGGGGCTCGGCTAAACCAATAAGTCATCCCAACTTGCCCTCCTCGAGCAGTCTCCAGAGCCGCTTGAGGAGGTCGCGGCAATTGTTGGTGCGTGGCGGGACTCTTGTGGTAGGCCAATATTGATTGTTGTCCAGTGTGACCGTGGTCCCTTATCGCCTTTGGCTTTTTGAGCTCTTCGTGCCCCTTGATGGCATAGAAAATATGTGCCGGAGTTCATTGAACGTATGAAGGAAATGGGCTTCCATGTCCTCGAAAGCCTTGAGATCTCCGGGTGTCTTGGCGATCGCCTTCTTTGCTTTGGCGATCGCTATCTTCTGGGCAAGAGGTGGCGTTTCCTCGTCTAAGCGGAGGGTGAGTAGCCTTTGCACGGCGTAAAGTTGGCGGCTTTAGCGCGGAAGATCGTGTAAGTTGGGGAATGTCCTTGGAGAGATGTCGAACATGGGAGAGTGACCGTGGAATCCCCCATGACCGAATAGAGAGCGAGCTCATCAGCGGGTTCGCCGGTGAGGATGATTTCGTCTACCGGTCGATGTAATCTGCGTCGGTTTCGTCCTTCCTGCTTGATCTTTATCATGCGGCTGGGGCCTTCAGTCTGGCGACCTTCTTTGGCGAAGTATGACGTGAAGTCATCCGCCGATTTCTTAAAAGAGGTGACCGATCGCGGTGGTAGTGAGACGTACCACTTATGGGCGGCTCGCCCAATGTCGGCGGGAAGATCCGGCACTTGGTTGCATCGGATGCCCCACACCCGACCATGTAAATTCGGAATTTACTCGGGTGGGTTCTGGTCCGATCTCCCCTTATACGAGAGGTGTTTTAGGAGGAGCGATCGTTGGTTGTATGGGGGCAAGCTCGATGTGGACGCGAGTGACTCGGTCGGTTCGGCGATCTTCTTCTTTGGTGCTTGCCCCAGCGTCAAGAGTGCTCTCATCTCATCGAGCGACGTTGCATGGCGGCCATCGCCGTGCTTTGGCTTATTAGGGGCTCGGCGATCGGAGCGGAGCCGAGGCGATTGAGTACCGAGTCCCCAGCGATCGGGCGGGAGTCGGATGGCCGACATGCGTTGGCCGTGAAGTGAGTAGGCCGAACTCCTGGTGACGGATTCGGATTCCGTCTTCTCAAGGTTGGAAACAGAGTGCCCTTGGCCGCCGGATGGGTCGCGTCCCAAGCGATCGAATATGGATCCGTCCGGTCGTGCGAGAGCCTTTCCTCGCGAATCGGGGCTTCTTGACGATCGCTCGTTCGGTAGCCCATTGAATTTCCGTTTTCCCATGCGGCGGATGATCGAGGGAGTTATCGCGGCGGCGCGCATGCTCTCCGTCGCTCCTCCCGGGATGGCCATAGCCTCCTCGATCATTCCTCGGTTTGGAACCGATCGAGTGAGAGGTGGGGCCATCTCTCGGATGCGGATCGAGAGTCTCGCGTTGCCGCGCTTCCCCGTCGGTGGGGTTCGGACTGAGCCGGGAAATGGTGTCCGGCGGTTCGGAGAGTAGCTTTCTTCGATGGACCGGCGGATGTCATGATTCTGGAGGTTTTCTTTGAAGTGCAGTGAGTGTCACTTCAAGTATTTGCCCCGAGAACAGTGAGTGTTCCTCGGGACGGTAGAAATAAAAATATGAGGGTTAGATGCCCTCCTTCTAGCGCCAATTGTTGCTACCCAAAATATTATCCGGAGATAGATATTGCTGGAATGGATGGGATAGCAAACAAATGCAAGAGCACTTCCGAGAGAAAGATAAATAACACAAGATTTGCCGGGGTTGTTAGTCCCGGGCTTGAATGCTCTCGCGAGATATTATTAATACCGATATTCGGGGATACAAGTATTAATGTAAGAATACAATTACAATGAGTGTAAAGTTTCTTGTTATCTTAGCTAGTGAGCGTGTAGATTGCCGGAAGAACCAGATTTGATGCTCTGTGAGTTCTTGTAACAAAGGTGATGAACAGTCACGGCGGTGAGAGATCGACCGCCTCTCACGGCGAGTATTTAGCTGGATGTTTGGGCTTCTGGGCTTATGAATCCCTTGGAATCTGTCTAGTGGAGACTTGCTGCTTCTGCCGATCGTCTTCTGGACGAGAGATTTGGAGAGAGAAGTCCTGAGATGGATTCCGGTGAGATAGCCGGGAGCTTGATAATATGTGTGTTCTTCAGTATTTCCGTGGATGTATCGGAATGTGAGAGAATGTGTTCTGAGCGTCAGTCAGAATGAATTCGGAACCGTAGTGGATGAGTTCTGAACTGTTGGTTAAAATGAATCCAGAACTGAGAACTGAGAACCTTTTTCCAGTAGGAGGTGGTTCTCTATTTATAGGGCTTGGATACGCCGGGCGATCGCCTTTACTGCAATATAATAATCGGGCGATCGTCTTTTAGCACATGGGCCTGTCCCCTCAAAGTCTGCAGGAGTTCTTTGGCGATCAATCGTGCGGTCCAATGGGAGCTTACACGCGTCTGAGTTGCCGCAGGTGGTCCCACCGACAACTTTCGGCGCGCATCTTTGGTAGGTGAGGTAGGTGACAGGCTGTGGTCACATGTCTTGTCTGTCAGCAAAAGATCTTATCTGCTGGCGAAGATCTCGTCAGCGCCTTTGGTGGATCTGCACGTGGGTGCTTTCCTGAGATCCAGTCCTTGATGGTTTTGATGGGCGATCGTCTCTGCTCGGGGCGCAGGTCGATTGCCCTTAGCCGGTTAGTAGAGCAGATCGCCAGCTGCCAAAGGGCGATCGCCCTGGGAGTCGATCGCTAGGTACCTGATGGTGGTTTGATATCTTCGACTTGGCGAGCTAGCCATAGTTTGACTGGAGTTGACTTGGTCGCTTGGCCTAATAGTCGATCGCCTGTCGGGATGAATAAATCGTGACACAACACTGTTAAAAGAATCTCCGGTCGCCGGAGCTCTAACTCGATTGGAACACCATCTACCCATCTTTGAACTGGAAAGCACGTCTGAGATTGGAGTCTGTGAAAACAGTCCCGCCGCCGATTCACTGAGATCCACCTCGCTGGAAACTCAAGGCCCGAACAGCCCGACCAGATTTCCATATCCCCGGCCCATCTAAAATTCCGGCTAGCCCAATGCTTCCCTAGTTGCGCCTCCGCCGTCCAGCTCCAGTTATTATCGCCGGAGACACTAGCCTGCCGCCGCGTGTTCGATTTGTTCAGCCCCGACTCTCATGGCCTATTGCCAATAAGTCGGACGAGATTCCCATTAGGAAAATGTACACCTCCTCAAGCTTTCGCCGTCGTGTCACCCATCTCAGCCCGAAACTGCCACCAGGACCTTCAGTGCCACGACTGTTCTTCTAATTCATCGGTCGGCTGGTGAAGAAGAAGAAGAAGAAGAAGAAGAAAGGTGGAGGGCTTCCTCCGCATGGGGTGGAATGGGAGTAGGTGGGAAAGAAAGAAAAAAAATGAAAGAGAGAGAGAGAAGACGTGAGGTAAAAAGAGAGAAAAGGAAGTAAACCAAACCAAACAAAACATACCCAGTATATCCCGCTCAGAGCAGGATCTGGGGAGGGTAAGATGTACGCAGACCGTGCCCCTACTTATTACGGTAGGGAGGCTGCCCGTGAAGACCCCCAGCTTAGTGCACAACGAAATCTTGTGTGATAAATACAAAGGAAAACATATAATTCGAAAAAGCTCGAGACCATACCTGAGCCCATGGCTTGATCCACATGGGACTTACCTAAGCGGAATTTGGCTACTTCACTCCCGATGAACGCTGCTCTAACAAAAAAGAGGTTGGCTATGCGCACAGCTACCTGTCAAAAATACACCACACGCAAGGACAATAGGATAAAATATACAATAAAAGTAAAAATGCAATGCTCTAGGTCAACGCTAACCGAGACAACCCAACCCTAAGGCTCTCAACTACAGCACTGCTCCCTACAAAAGAATCCACAACTCTGACCTGGCGCTTCCAAGCGCACCTATCAACAGTCATGGTCTCGGAAAGTTTTAAGGCCTTCAAATCTAATCTCAGTTGCTCCTCCCACGTCCTCCTCGGTCTGCCTCTCCTCCTCTCCCCGACAACCAATAAACTCTCGACCCTCCTCACCAGAGCAGATGCCTGCCTCCTGCGGACGTGGCCAAACCATCTCAATCTCCCTTCCCTAACTTCCGCTGAAATGGGCGCCATTTCCAGCGCGTTCCTGAAAACCCCGTTCGCGATTCTATCTAACATTGTGCGACCACACGACCAACGTAACATTCTCATTTCAGCCACTTCCAACTTGCTCTCAAGCGATTTCTTCATCTTCCAACATTCGGAGCCATACAACATTGCAGGTCGGATTGCCGCTCTATAGAATTTACCCTTCAACTTTAGAGGGACTTTCTTGTCGCACAGGACCCCTGTCGCTGCTCTCCACCTTAGCCACCCCGCTTTGATGCGATGCGTGACATCATATTCACACTCACCTTCCTTCTGAATGATCGAACCCAAATGCTTGAACTTATCCGTACGGGATACGATCTGATCCGCAATCATTACCTCAACATCTTCCTCGTTGGCCTCACCACTAAAGTTACACCAGAGATACTCGGTCTTAGACCGGCTCACACGCAAGCCATGGGATTCTAACTTAGCCCTCCAAAGATCCAACTTCGAGTTCACCTCCCTCCTCGACTCCGCCACTAACACAATGTCGTCAGCAAAAAGCATGCACCACGGAATGCCATCTAGAATCCCTTGCGAAATGACGTCAAGGATTAGAGCGAAGAGAAGAGGGCTTAGCGCCGACCATTGGTGTAGCCCTATCTCAACCGGAAAATACTGGGTGTCACCAACTGGGGTCCTAACGCACGTCCTAGCTTGGGAGTACATGTCTTGGATCGCCCTAACGAACGGCAACGACACCCTCCTATCTACTAGGCTCCTCCAAATAACATCGCGCGGAATGCTATCATAAGCCTTCTCTAAATCTATGAACACCATATGGAGGTTCTTACGCCGCTCTCTAAACTTCACCATAAGGCGTCTGACGAGATTAATGGCCTCAGTCGTGGACCTCCCCGGCATGAAGCCAAATTGGTTCTCTGAGATCTCAACTTCTCTTCTAACCTTGCATTCCACCACTCTTTCCCAAAGTTTCATAGTATGACTGAGGAGTTTAATACCCCTATAGTTACTACAACTCTGAGCATCGCCTTTGTTCTTGAAAAAAGGCACGACAATACTATGCCTCCACTCTGTCGGCATCTTAGAACCTCTGAGGAGGATGTTCAACATCTCTGCTAGCCACTGAACTCCGACTTCCCCCAGACAAAGCCACACCTCAATAGGGATCTGATCCGGACCTACAGCCTTAGCTCTACCCATTTTCATTAGGGCACCGTTTACTTCCTCCTTACTGATGATCTCACATGAACTAAACAAACGAGCAGAAAATAGACTAACTCTTTGCACCATCGAGTCACTACCTCTAGCCTCATTGAAAAGTTCGAAAAAAATACCTATCCCACTGCTCCTTAATAGCCACATCGTTCACTAACACTTGGCCCAAATCATCCTTAATAAACTTAACGGGACCCAGGTCGCGCCGCCCTCTTTCCCTAGCTTTCGCTAGTTTAAAAATAGCATTCGCTCCTTCTTTAGTGTCTAGGCGCTTGTACAACTCCTCGTAAGCCTCACCTTTAGCCTTAGCCACTGCCTTCTTAGCCTCTCTTTTCGCCACCTTGTACGCTACAATCTTCAAGATTCTCTCCTCCCCAGCACTAACCGACAAAATCTCCTTAAATAGCATTTGTTTTGCCTTAACCTTGTTTTGGACCTCCTCATTCCACCACCAAGCCTCCCTAGGTCCACTAGACCTGCCCGAAGAAACCCCTACCACCTTCTCGCCCAATCTCCTAATAGCATTGGCCATGCTGGTCCACATAAGGTTAGCATCGCCCGCACGCAAAAAACCTCCTTCGCGGGTCAGAGACTCCTTGAATACTGTCGCCTTCTCACCCTTCAGATCCTTCCATAGAATCCTAGGTCTAGCTTCTCTAACCCTGCTAACAACACAACCTCCCATGGATAAATCCTTAGCCAGCAGTCGGTGTTGAGAAGTACAAGCCTCGCTCCGGAACACCTTGCAGTCCACGCACGCCCTAGCATCACGACTGTGCAAAAGAAGGTAGTCAATTTGCGTGTTGTGCCCCCCACTACTGAAGGTGATGAGGTGCTCAGCTCTCTTCTGAAAAACAGAGTTAGCAATTACCAACTCATGCGCAGTGGCAAACTCCAACAGTGCGGAACCTCCTGCATTCCTAACTCCGAAGCCGAAACCCCCATGCGCACTATGATAACCATCCATCCCCTCACCAATGTGCCCATTGAAATCGCCCCTCAAAATAATAAATTGATCGTCCGGAATACACCCGACCAACTCATCTAAACAGACCCAAAAAGCTTCCTTATCAAGCACACCCAAACCAACATGTGGGGCATACGCACATACCACATTAACCACCTTCTCCCCAACCACCATTCTAACGGACATAATCTTATCATTACATCTCTTCACTTCCACGACGTTGTCCTTAAGCTCCTTAGACAAAAGAATGCCCACACCATTGCTCGAGTTCGCAAGGCCTGAATACCACAATTTATAACCGTTCACCTCCCTGGACTGCGCCCCCTTCCACCTAGTCTCCTGAATACAAGCCACATCAACCCTTCTCTTACCCAAAACATCCACAAGCTACAGAAGCTTACCCGACAAGGTACCCAAATTCCAACTACCAACCCACAAACAGCGCGACATCGACCAACACAGAACACAAACGGACTACGAAAAATAAAATGAGGTAGTGAAGACAAAAATGAAAATATTATGAGAATGAGAAAGACAATTTAAAAGCAAGCAAACCGCATACAAATCACAATAGGTAGTAGATATATAGCTGACGAAAATGATATTTAACAGAAAAGTACAATGATACCAGACTTCGACACGCCTTGGAGGAGGAGAAGCCGCGGGAGCTGGAAACCGAGCGACTCCTAAACACCACCCTGCAAAACACAGAAATGGTCACGACACGCAAAGACGATTCCGAGCAGCTTGAAAATCTGGCTGGAAAACCTGCAAATCAGACAGCTAAAATCCAATACTACTGTTAGATTGACGGGGATGGATGAATGCAGCAGTCTAATGTTATTCTTCCGGCGATACGCCGGCCAGAGATGTCCACAAGATCCAAAACTCAGGTTAAATAAAGGGAAACTCCACGAGAACAATTGGAAGAATCAGAGCGGCGAAACAAAACCAAAACGGAACCAGAACATGTCAGCACCCAAAACTAATAGAACCACAAATCGCGAAACTAGACAGAAGCCCAGGGAGGGATGAACTTTCCCTGGGCTGAACAATCGCGAAAATTTGAGAACTAAACACAGACGAAAAAAACAGTCTAGCTTCGAGTTCATCAATGGCGGCCAAGCCCCAGAAGAATGGCAGCGAAATGAAGAAGAGAAAGAGTGTGCCGATTCAGAAACCCGAGGGAACAATCTCGAATTCCAAGAAGCCAAAATTAACGTCGAATCCCAAAAAACTGAACTCAAATTCGAGCAAAATTCAAAGTCAATTCGCGAAAAAGCCTTTCAAATCGCCTGCAATTTTCAGTTACAATATTTCCTGTAAATGAGGGGACCCGCTCCGGAATACTAGACCTCACAGAAGGGTCCGGGCAGTTTATATCCGCAACTAGATCGGGAATTTCTTGGTCGTCCTCCTTGGCCAAGATTTCCGCCTCGTTCCAGAAAGAACTCGCCGAAGGGAGTGAACTGATTAATGAATATTTCTCCCTCGAATTAATCGACCCACATGACTATGTCTAGTTGGGTCAGTTGGACCTAACTTTTAAATAACGAAAGGTCCAAAAACAATACTATAATTAATAAAATCACAATCATTATTTTATTTTCAACACCATGTTATTCCGACTCTCTCACCCGACTAGACAGATTAACTTCCGCTACCTCTAGTGAAATTATCGTCAATAACACTCTAATGATATTCGATCTAATTCCTCAAGAGTCACCATGATCCGTAGTTAATCAACTAATTAAAATTATAAATAAAGAAATAAAATATATATATTAAAAAAATGATACGGCCAATATTCCAAATTAAAATTCCATATATACCAATTTATATGTCTGTGTATTACATACTATCCCACAACAACAACAACATCTAAGCCTTAGTCCCAAAATGATTTGGGGTCGGCTAACATGAATCAAACTTTGAAACCGTCAATAATCGTTACATAAATAACATAAAAGGAAAAAGAGGGAAAAAGTAGAGAAAAAAGCAAATAAAAAAAGAGAATGAATGAAAAAAAAAAGAAAAAAAAAGAAAAAAAAAAAAAAAAAAAAATTATGCATACGAAACTTGTCATGTCATTGCCCATCTCACTATAACGCCACTCTAATTATGCATACGAACCCTTCAGCAATATCAGTAATCTCATGATTAGATCGATAAATTATTATTACGTACATAGTCCTCGATATATATATATATATCGGAAGAGATCACCTCGTATGTGACAGCCCTCGGGCAGACTTGCCGTTAATCATACAACCAAAAATAATTGTCTGTCTCGTACAACACTATCCTCATCACGTATCTTAACTTAGGGACACCTACCCCACTTAAACTATTCGTACATGCCAAAATAAATATTGAAATAATTTTTTTTCATTATACTCAAAAATATTGAAAAGGATCTATCAAGAAACTCCATCATTAATTGCAAAAGTCTCAATATTCAACTTGTTTGATCATATTTTAGGACCTTCGCCCTTTGTAAACAACCAAAAATATTTTCTCTCAAATATTTCCAAAATATCACTGCATAATATATATGTTCGCATCACGCACCAAAAAATATTTTTTTTATAATTAATCCAGTTGCAAAAAAAAAGACATAGTTTACTCGTTCGAAACGCAATATTTATTACTATAAAATACAACTCAAACATTTTATAAAATATAGAAAGTACTTCAATACACATCCTTCGTATTCCATCGCAAGGTTTCTATGAAAGTGCACGATCACTTTGTCAAAAGTCAAAACGTATTCAATTAAAAATAATATATACGCTAAGTCACTACTTATGCATACCGACAAAATATTTTTTAGAATTCAATTTTTCAACAGGCATATCTAAGTTAATAAAATTCTTCAGAAAGTCATTTGCAAATACGCCAAAGGGCAAATTCGGTAATATTTTTAAATAATTTAAATACTCTACAAATATCCACTTTCTGAGTGCCGTCATAAAAATCTCATTTGAAAATGCAAAGCCCGAATTGCAAAAAAAATCAACAATTTCAAAACATATGTTAAGTACGTACCAATAAAATAGTTACGAAAATCTTCCAATTTAACTCATAATGCAAAATACTAGTAAGTCATTTAAAAATACACGTGCAGCGGATATAGCTAATAATGAGAGTACATTAAGGTAGCAAGAACTAATCAATCAACTCTTTTATTTGAAAATATACAGCCGGCTTGTCCAAAATTTCAGAAAATTTTCAAAAATTCACAATAACCACCGTTTAACCGTACTAGTAAAATATTTTATAAGGTCTGATTTTTCATACAACATACTCGAGTCTATGAAATTTTCAGAAGCATTTTGAAATACACGCGCAGCCAACACAGTTATCATTATGAACACGTTTGTAGCAATTAGAAACAATTAGCCAAACATATCCGGTTCCCAAACACGTGCCCATCTAGCATTCAGATCATCATACTAACCGATACCACTCATGAATATAATCTTAAATTCAAACATACATCGAAACCATCTGTTTGTGTTTCCAACGATCTCTGCCGTCAATATGCCTCCTGGAACACATTAATGTCCAAAAACTTCCACAACACATTGTACCAATCAAAACTCAATATCCCAGTATATCCCAATTGTTACACACGTAATATACCACAAGTATCAAATACGAACTTCATCTCCCACAACACATGTAATAAAGTCACTAAATATAAGATATAATAGAGGAGGCTTATATCCACATATCGCACGAAGATGATGGCTGCACCTTGATACTAATCACGACCGACATCACAGACGATGCATCGCGACATGACTCAGCTAGACACAATCCGGCAAGACAAGACTCGACAATACACGACTGGACCCGACAACCTAGGTTTCCACAACCTAAGATCTGATACCATAAATATAACACCCCCAGAAACTATCCAGAAATATCACACGCCGCAGAACCTCTCCGTGAGAATCTACCAGGCTAAATACTGAACAAGACATCACATTTCATGTCGACATGGCGAAATAATGAACCATGAGACCGATTTGGTCTTTCCTCATTAACATACAACTCAAAGATACACATCTCTTTCAGGACTTATACCCATGCACGGGCCAAATACACTCACAAACAGAAAAATATGATAGCGAAAAAGACCATACAATGACTCCAACTAACTGCACCCAGAACTGGCCTTCATGTGATTAGTATCATTCATCTTCCATCATCATTCGTAATGGTCCTATGTTTAGCTGCCCAAGAACTTGCATGTACCTGGACGAAATATAGACATCCACCCCTGATACTCGGGGGTTAGCAAAATTCCAATATTTTACTAGTGCAAGTATTCAAGTCATATCAAATATACCACGCAAATATCAGTCGTATCAAACCAACAACAACAACATGATTTGAGAGGATTTTCCGAGGGTTTTAATATTTGTAAAATGCTTCACGTCTTGAAAATATGAATTATCACCTCGGCATTTTAAAGAAATGTCTGAAAAGACTTTTAGGACCTCAAGTCCTTGAAAGTAATATATATCAACTCGAGAGTTTTAGAAAACGACACAAAATCTTTTGGGACTTCAAGTCCAAGATTATAAAACCTTTTTCGAAAATAATAGGGTCTCGGCCCAAATCTCGTTCATGCAACAAACATTTTTATAAATAGGAAATCTTTCGGGACCTTCCAGCCTTAGTTATAAAACCGTTTCAAATGGGTCTCGGCCCAAAGTCATTTTCCGCAAAACATCTGTTAAACAATTGTTAGGGTCTCACCCCAAACATTATTCAAACTACAATGCACAATAACAAGGTCCATTTTCCGACACCAAAGTATTAGAACAAAGGAACTAAACACACACACGACACATATTCTAGTGCCATTCTAGCCAAGTACTAAGACCCTATATATAATATATATCTCAACATTGAGGATAAACGTTGTGATATTCCGGACATATCACAATTACTGAAAACATCAACATCAACATCACGAAAACCACACTTGGTAACCCGTGACCGTACCCATTAGTATCGATCCCCAGAGGTCCCGTCGGACCATTCCCGGGTGGAAAACCACTTCCGCGGCCGTACCCATTAGTGTCGGCCCTCAGAGGCCCTGTCGGACTATCCCCGAGTGGAATAACAACTCACGCACACTAGCGATCACAACTTTCACAAATTCTGAACGTTGAATATAATATATATAGTTATGGCACTTGCTAGAATGACCACTCACCAACACATGACCACGAAGAAAGACTGACGCAACTACAAATAGATCAATGCCACAAAGTATCCATGAACAACACATTCAACACTCAATATAATCAAAGATTAACGACACGACTACCCCGACAACTTAACCATCCTAGACGCACCTCTACCCATCAACAAGTATACAAACCAATCAACTAATCTCAACAATTTCAGTCCTATAATACACGATTAATAAATACCAGTAAACCATCACTCACACTTTGCATAACATCAATTCACATGATATAAGTCATATAGGCAAGAACACTTGTCTCGATAATTGATGTCGAAAGCTCCGACGAACGCGGCTCACCCGATCGATCTATTGAATTCCCAACCTTTATTATAAATACATAATAGATAATTTAATATAATGATATTATTTAATATCTTATAATTTCAAGGTAATTAGTCGGCTAATATATTACTCCCTCCATCCCTTTTTAGTTATCCAGTTTGACTTTTGACCAGTCAAATTGACTAAAATTTGACTGAAATTTACGAATTTTATATAATTGATAAAATAAAAAAATTATATCATTGTAAAGTATATATATAATCTATTTTAAAATGCAATTTTTACTTTCCAAAAATAATAAAAGAATGGTTCATAATCTTTGTGTTGGGAAAACAAACACCCTGTATCGAAACAGCCGGGATACTCGAATCCCTGTATCGAATGTTATTTAGAGGTTTTGACACATATGCCAAATACAGTAAAGGAAACTGTATCGAAGCTTTGAGGCTTTATCCTGTATCGAAGACCTGCCTCGAATCAGCATAAGTGAAGCTCTTGATCTGAAGAAGACTTGTAAAAGACCAAGTATGGAAACTGTCTCGATGCCCTATATACAGTCATCTTCCATACGGTTCACAAAAGGACAAGAAAGAACACAAGTCAAGTCCCGTTGAACAAAGAAGTATTTAAATACTCAAGGATAAAGTATTTAAATACTGCCAGTCTTCAGATCTTCAGAATCCCGCGAAATCCGGATCATGTCATATTCCCGTTGAAGGAAATCTTATTCAAACGGATACATCTCAACGGATACTTTCTTCAAAGACTATATATATCCTATGAAGACATTGAAGATCAGTGACCAACCAAAGTAACCTAACATTCAAGCTATCAAAGTTCTCATCTGAGCAAACATATCTCCAAAGCATACTGCAATTAAGAACGAAAGAGATATACAGTGCTCAACATCAAGAACAGCCATCATCAGCTCAAGAACTTCAAAACTGCTGTTCTTACCTGGTTACCTACCTTTTACCTCTGTGTAAAAACCGAGCTCTGTGTGAACTCAACAAGTTATTCTGACCTGTGTGGGACGAATAAGGACGAAGCTTTGGAACTGTGTGTGAAGAAGCTAGTCAAGAAGAAAGCTTTAACCAATCTGTGTGAACGGTTGAAAGTGACATTCTTTGTATCAATCTGTGTGAACGATACAAGGATAGGTTTGTTTATAATTACGTAGTTGTATACGCAGTAATTATAATAAACTTTTTACTCATGTGTGGAGGACCAGTGGACGTAGAGGGGTTTACCTCGAACCACTTAAATTATTGTGTCATTTACCTTCAGCTTTTACTGTTTTAAATTACTGTGATATATTAAGTATACACCAAATACTTCGTTGCTGTATCCACGGCAACTAACTGTATCCAAGACTTCCGCTACGTACTCAGATTTAGATTCCGTACAGTTTGTTTCTTAAACTATTTTCCAAACTGTATCCAGTATACTTAAGTGGCCAATAAGTGGTATCGGAGCGGTTGATTCTAAAAAGAATCAGTCGTATTTCTTTTTAACCGAATCAGATTCAAATCACTTATTTTCAAAACAGTTTCTTTCATTCCTATATTATCAGTATGGATACTTCTATGATTAACAAAGTCCCTATGTTCTCTATTAACGAATTTGACGACTGGAGAATTAGAATGGAAGCTCATCTTGCAGCAATGCACGAAGAGATGATTTTTGTTATACAGGATGGTCCGATCAAGATCATGAAGGTCAATCCAGCCGCAAGGATTGAGGCCAAGCCCATCTTTGAAATGCTCGAGAAAGAACGCGAGCAATGGACAACAGATGAAAGGAAGCGAGCCAATCTCGACAATGTGGCTAAGAACGCATTATTTGTCACTCTTGACAAAGGCACGTTCTCAAAGGTAAAAAGCTGCAAAACAGCCAAAGAAATCTGGGATAAACTCAAGTTAATTTGTGAGGGAACTGAGCTCTCAAAAGAAAACAAGATTTCAAAACTTACTCAGCAATTTGAATCTTTTGAAATGAAACCAACGGAAATGCTTGAGGAACTTGACCTCAGATTTACTGGTATTGTTGGTGAACTTGAAGCGTTGGGCAAGATTTACACCCAAAAGGAGAAGAACTTAAAAATTTTCGTATCTCTCGGCCGATGGGACATTAAGACCACGGCTATGCGTGTATCCTGTAATCTTAATGAAATATCCACTTTTGATCTCTTCTCGACCTTAAAGCTTTTGAGTATGACATTGACAAGAGAGAAAGTCAAGAATCTCCTTCAAAGGTCACAGCTCTTGCTGCCGTATCGAACCGTCGACACAAGATGCCTAGCTCGTCGAAGCCCGGCCACAAGAATGCCGACAGTGACGACGACATCCTGTCACAAGATGAAATGGCGCTTCTAATGCATAAATTCAAAAGTTCATCAAACAGTCTGAAAGACTCCTACAGCCCAAACCTGTCAACAAGGTAAGTACCAAACATCATCTGGTGATGCTAACTCGTGTTATAAGCTGCAGAAACCAAGCCATTATGCAAACAAATGTCCTCATCCCAAAGTCCAAAGATTGCCTGAGGCCGAGCAACAAGAGAGAGATGAAAGAAGACGTGCTTGGAAAGACAAGCTCAAGGCCCTGATTGGAGAATCAGAAGCCTCCCCCACACCATCCAAATCGTGAGAATGTCTTCGGTGGTCACGAAAGTGATTCATCGACGATGAGTTCGATGATAAAGCATACATGTGCTTTATGGCCAAAGATGTTCCGTAAGATGAAGACAATGACGATGAGGTAAGTTCAACCTCAGCTATTCCATCTAATGCATCTCATACTTTCGAAAATGTGATGAATGAGTTTAAAAACATTCAAAAGGCCCATGAGACTCTAAAAACTGAGAATATACAGCTTCAATTAACAAATCTAGAGCTGAAAGATGAAAATGACTTGCTGAAAATAAATTATGAAAATATGTCTCTTGATTGTGAAACCAAAGAAGGTCGATTTTGAAAAACTCATGGAGAGCAATCATCAACTTGCTCATGAACTAAATGAGGTTAAAACCCATAATGAGAGCAAGACAAATGATTTGGTTCTACTACAAACCAAAATTACAACTCTCGAGAAGCGAGAAACTGAACTTGAGACCATTCTGAAGTCTTTTGAAAAATCGTCCAAAAGAATGGAAGAAATTCTGAGCACTGGGCAACACGCTCATGATAAAAGTGGCTTAGGATACAGCTCATGTTCGAATAAAGGTAAAACTAGTACTGTGTTCGTCAAGAGTGTGGAACACATTCCAGAATCGGAAGATGCTCCTAGTCCCATAAAGGAACCTGCTGTACCGAGAAAACCGAAGGCTGCAATTCCGCCCCCACAACTCTACTATTCGAGACAGTGGAACCAACAACCACTCAGAAGGCGTAATCTACAGCATGCTCCACAAGCATATCATCAAAGCCGACAGTCATTCAGAAAGAAAGCGGTATCCAACCACCAAAGGCCCGCACGGCAGTACCCTCAGTACAGTGCGCCTAGGTATTGGATACAGGAGCCCCGTTATCCCTCAAGACAATGAGATGCGATTCGGTATCAACAAGATTGGGAATCCAACCGAGACCTGCATGGCCGTTAAGCATAGGAAAATGGCTACAGCTCCTAGACGGCACTCGTACTGGAATAATAATAATAACCCTGAATTTTACATGAATAGTATTTATCATGATTATAACAACTACTAATATGCCCCCCGTAGATATCGCAATCTTGTCGAGTACATCCTACGGAAACCAATTCTTTGTCAGAAAGTCTGGGTACCTAAAGGAACTAACACATATGGACCCAAAATCAAAGGGGACCTAAATCTACCTAATTTCTTTGTTACGGGACATTCTAGAGGAGGATACCAGTACTTCGATAGTGGATGCTCTCGTCACATGACTGGAGATAGGAGCAAGCTATCTGATTTTGTAGAAGGTCGCGGTCCAAAAGTTTGCTTCGGTGATAAGTCTAAAGGAAGAACAAGAGGGATAGGAAACCTACTTGTCGGGAAATTCAAAGTCACCGATGTTGCATATGTTGAAGGCTTACAGTATAATCTACTTAGTATTAGCCAGTTCTGTGATAAACAGTTCTCGGTGAAGTTCTATATAGATCGCTGTAGAGTCAAGAACACCCAAACCAAGGAAGTTGTGCTTACGAAGCGGATCGTAATATGTACATTCTTGACTGGAAGCCTATGAGCTCCTCAATTCCATGTTTTGTTGCCAAAGGCACCGCAGATCTTAGCCGGTTATGGCACAAGAGGATGTCTCACGTCAACTTCAAGACGATCAACAAGCTTTCAAGACAGGGTATGGTTAGAGGTTTGCCAGATGTGTCATTCAAGAAGGACAACGTCTGCGGACCATGCCAGAAAGGCAAGCAAATCAAGTCAACCCTGAAAAGCAAATCCTACCTTTCAACCCAAAGAGTGTTGGAAATGCTACACATGGATCTCTATGGTCCTGTAGACCCAGTAAGTTTGGGAGGTAAGAAATATTGCATGGTTGTTGTTGATGATTATTCCAGGTATGCTTGGACGATCTTTCTTAGCAAGAAGAAGGAAACAACATCAAGGCTGCCCGAGCTCCTGAGAAAGTTGCAAAATGAAAAAGCATCGAGTATCGTGTGCATTCGTTCCGACAGAGGTACTGAATTTACTAACCGCTTTATAGAGCAATACTGTTTGGAGAATGGAATACAGCACGAATACTCAGCTGCCTGTACACCTCAACAAAATAGTGTTGTCGAGCGAAAGAATAGGACGTTGAAAGAAGCAACACGGACAATGATTGCCGCAAGCAAATTGCCACAGCGATTCTGGGGAGAAGCAACCAATACAGCGTGCTACACTCAAAACCGCTGTATCGTCAACAAGCACCACAACAAAACAGCTTATGAGGTATGGAATAACAATACTCCATTAGTTTCGTATTTTCACATTTTTGGATGCAGGTGTTATGTATTGAACAATGGGAAGGACCAACTTAGAACCTTTGATGAAAAATCAGATGAAGGAATATTCGTAGGATACTCTTCCGTCAAAGAAAGCTTTAATCTTTAATAAAAGGAGGCTGACGATCGAGGAATCAGTTCATGTAGTGTTCGACGAACCACACCATGACCCTACAGGAGTAGATGATATCACTCAGGACATTCACCATCTATCTATCTTGGATCCACCTACACCCATAGAACCTGTAGTTGATTTACAAATCAACCCCGCAGCTGTAAGAATCGATGTGGATGAAGATGACGTTGTACAAGCTGAAGCTGTACCCACAGAAACTTTCGATACAGTACGGGATCCTGAACTAGAACCCGACCGAAGATGGTTGAGAGATCACCCGCAAGAGCTGATCATTGGAAACATTAATGCAGGTGTTTCTACTCGTAGGAGAATACAGAGTACACAAGGAAATGTACTTTGTGCACAAGAAGAATCCAATGCTGAAGTTTCACAGTTTCCTGAATGGAAATCTCAATCCGAACTTAGGAGACTCAATATGTGCACTATCGCCGTATTCTTAGCCCAGTCCGAACCTGTTTCGACCATAGACGCTCTTAACAATTCTCATTGGATAACATCTATGGAAGAAGAGCTTAACGGTTTCGAAAGAAACAATGTATGGTATCTTGTACCCAGACCGACACACCAATCGGTTATAGGAACCAAATGGGTCTTTCAAAACAAAAAGGATCGAAATGGACTAATCATAAGGAACAAATCCAGACTAGTAGCACAAGGCTATTGTCAGGAAGAAGGAATCGACTATGATGAAACCTTCGCCCCTGTAGCGAGACTAGAAGCCATTAGGATATTTTTAGCCTTTGCCGCCCATAAGAGTTTTATCGTATACCAAATGGACGTCAAGAGTGCTTTCCTGAATGGAGAGCTTGCAGAAGAAGTTTATGTTGAACAACCACCAGGGTTTGCCAACACAGACGGTATCGATCTAGTTTACAGGCTAAGGAAAGCGTACGGACTTAAACAAGCCCCTAGAGCACGGTACGAAACCCGTCCCAAAGATTCTAACCAACAACGGATTTGAGAAAGGTGTCATCGACAAAACCTTGTTCAAGATACAGGAAGGTGATGACCTTCTAATGGTACAAATCTATGTCGATGATATTATTTTTGGTTCAACTAACCTTGCTCTATGTCAAAGGTTCTCACATCTCATGCAAAGCAAATTTGAAATGAGTATGATGGGGGAACTTAGTTATTTCCTAGGTTTGCGAGTAAAGCATTTGCCTATGTATATTCATCAACCAGAGAAATACAAAGAAGGAACTTCTCAACAAATTTGGAATGAACACTTCCAAATCCTCACCAACCCCCATGAGCACTTCCGTGCAAATTAGTGCCGATGAAGGAAAGCCGTTTGACCAATCACTCTACAGAAGCTCATTGGTTCGCTCCCGTACCTAACGGCTAGCGTGCCCGATATCCGCTTTGTTGGAGTGTGTGCGAGATACCAAGTTGCACCTAAGGAATCACACTTCAATACAAATAAACGAATCCTGAAGTACATTAAAGGAACAATGATGCAGGATCGTGGTATCCTAAGGAAGGCGGATTCGATTTAGTTGGATACACACTCGGATCTCTGAGGTCGCAAGCTAGATAGAAGAGTACAAGTGGAACTTGTCACTTTCTCGGACCTAGACTCGTATCTTGGTTCAAGAAGAAGCAATTGGCTAACTCTCTTCCACGGATGAATCAGTACTATGTCTTTGGTAGTCGCCGTATGCGATCCTTTGGATGCAAAGAACAATCGCCGATTATGGAATCGATGCTAGAGAGACTCCAATCATGTGTGATAGCACGAGTGCAATTGCAATCACGCACAATCCTGTTTTGCACTCGCGCACTAAGCATATCAACATGAAGCATCATTTTATCAGGAATCATGTCGAGAACAAGGATGTTCGCCTGGAAAAAGTTCATACAGACATCCAGCTGGCCGACATCTTCACCAAGCCTCTCGACACAGCAAGATTCAACATGCTCAGAATAGAATTGGGAATACTACAGCCAAACTCCCTGTAAGTAATTTACTGTGTTTTACTCAACAATTGAGGGGGAATGCTGTAAGACCCGTGAATACAGTATCCAACATTAATTATCTGTACACTCAGAATCATCAATACAGTACTGTAGCGAGCGAACGCATATGAATCCTACAGCTGGTGTGTGCAATAATTAAGGGGGAATATCAGAGACCCATGAATACAAAGATTAATCCAAATATTGCCGTATGGAATTTAAAACCTATTAGTACCTTTTTAAGGGGGAACGTCAGACGCGGAGAACAAGACATGCTATAGGATTTCGATTCAAGATATCATATAATATTATTTCCTTTTTAAAATAATTTTTGTCCACGTGCCCTGCTTTTATGTCAAACGTCATGTTCATTAAATGCCTTACACGACATCTGGACAATCAATCTCAAAAGCCGCGATGTTTTTAAATTGTTTATTATTTTTAAACCGCCGTTTTAGGCATTTAGGTATCAACCTATGTCGAAGTGGGACCATTGTATTTTAAAACCTTTTAATGGATTAGCGTACGCTTACACTCAATCCATCCTAACCGTTGATTTCAAAACCGGTTCCCATCCCTAAAATCTCGACCATTCGTACTGCAAAACCCTATTTCGCCGCCCAAGTATAAAAGGATCAGATTCGCCATTAGAGACTCTTTACGCTTTCGCAATTACAAGAGTTCTCAAGCAAACAAATTTCTACATATTTTTCTCGCATATTCATCGCAATTTCGACTGCTTTTCTTCCACCTTTGTTTTAAGAAAACATCAATGGCTAGTCAATCTTCTTCCCCTGCTCAAGAAAACCTCCAACATCATTGATGGCCGGATCTTCTCCAAACTGTCATCATCGAGCGATTTCTCTCTAAAACCAACGACTCGTAACCGATGGAGTATATCATTACTCGTCTTGAACAACAAGGTCTCTATCGCCGGGAGCAAACCGCCGACAAATACGACGCCCATCCGGTTGAGGAATTCTACCTCAACGCCGCCGTCCGTTTCTGTCACTAGCCCAGGAGGACATGTTGCCGACATCACCGCAATATCCAGGAGTGGAAATCGCATCAATCGCGACCTACTCTGCAGAATCTACAGCCGCCGATGGCCTGACCATGGACCAACTTGAGACGTTCGGGTCTCAAGAGCTTATTACCAAGTTTTATGGACTTTTTACAGGGTCCAAAGTGGTTGATATGGCGACAACCACTTGTCACAAGAAAAATTTTCTTCTTCATTTCGTTTATCTTCATGACTTTTGCTCCAGAATCATTGAAAACTGAACCGGTGCGTTCGAGATGTGCACGAATTTAAGGTTCAGGATGATGGTAGCTATTTTGACCTGTGAAAAGGTCAATTGGTGCCAAATCATTCTGAAACGTCTTCAAGAAGAGGTGTGCAAACCTGCCACCCAAAAGAAATCCTTTGGTTTAATGTCAACTACATTCTCGACGGCGCGGATCGACGCAATCCGCCGATGCAAAGAAAAATAGCTCAAGGATATACTTAGGAGGTGTCAAACCCACTGCTTATAACCAGAGCACCATGCATGCCAATCACCCGAGAATCTGGCACATGCCTATTTCTGCCAACCCAAGAGATGAAACCGTGAAGGTCCCAGAAATGGAATCTTCAAAGAAGAAGCGAAAGCGTTCTCACAGCAAGAAACACTCTGCTGGTGAGAAGTCCAAGAAGAGACTCAGGAGGCTCTCAAAAATCAAAGCCAAGCACTCCGAGGATGTCTCGCCCATGGCGCAACCCACTGATGAAGAACCCTGTGGCCCAACCCCGTGGAAGAGGTGTCTCCTACCGCATCGACAGAGATCCCGAGCCTTTGGCGGCTACGACGGATATAGAGACATCTCGCCAACGCTCAAGACTTTAGCGAGCCTACGCCCATTCGAGCCAAAAGCTACTTCTCCTCTCGCGGATCCCACACCCGTGCAGATCCAATTTCCTTCGGGCACCATCCCCGCAAGGAGTCCATCTTCCGTACAGATCCCATACTGCACTGAATCCTCGAAACAGCGTCTCCAGACGTTATTCGAAGTCCCTCCCCTGACTCGATCATAAATCAAACACTTCTTTCGGTTCAAATTGAACACGCGTACGAAAGATTTCTGCAATGGAAAGGCTATAGGCTAGCTCCGTACGATACACTGTACAACTGGAGCGAATGGAGCCACGAAGAGCGGTTCGTCTCCGAAGTAACAGACTCAACTGAAATTGAGGCCCTGCTTCGATGGGACAACGCTTCTTGCAAGGATCTCATTGAAAGCCACCGCCGCACAATCGACGCCGGAAGAAAAGGAAAGAAGAAGTCGAGGATTCTCCCATTAATCCAAAAGATGACGACGATCATGACTCGAGACGACGACGATGCTCTACAAGGTGTCCGAGAATGACTCGTGAAGAGGTCAAGCTCAAACGCCTCTCCACCCGGAAAAGACGAAGGGCCTTCTACCCAAGCAAAT
This sequence comes from Orobanche coerulescens, assembly GCA_033398695.1. NCBI lineage: Eukaryota > Viridiplantae > Streptophyta > Magnoliopsida > Lamiales > Orobanchaceae > Orobanche > Orobanche coerulescens. Next base: position 109,078,874 of record CM065815.1, on the reverse strand, counting down.
CCCCTTCGCCACATAGGAGAACATTCCCACCAAGAGGAATCACCCTCCAATGAGGAAGTTCAAGAAATTTTGGAACAGGCACCCGAGCCTCTGCGACCAAGAAGCTATTCCCGCAAGCCAACAGAGGATTCCCCTCTCCGCATCCATATCTGCCGAAGAACCTTCGCCACAGGACGCTTCTGAACCAGCTGTCGCCGAACCACAGGAAGCTGCTCCCGCCCCTTCAACAATGGAATCCGAGGACGGTACCAAACCTGAGGATGTCCAACTTACTTCACGTCCATCCGTGAATGTAAGAAGATTGAACGACGCTGCAGACTTCGCCCAACCAGACTCTCCGATCTCCGCCGCACGAAAAGAGCGCCTGCGAGCTCTTGGCCTTCAGACTGTATTTATCCAAGATGCAGTAAACGCTCTATCTTCCGTTGAAAAGGCACTGAATTGGATGCACTCCTCTGCCGTCGAAGAAATGACCACTCTTCAACACGAAGTATCTCGAGTTGTCGACGCATTCATACTTTTGCCAGAAGTTTTCAAGCAAGCCTTGAAGATCATGGAAGATAAGCAAGAGCAACTGCTGAAGGAGGAAGCTACAAAGACAAGGATTGTTGAAGCCAAGACCGCTTGTGCAATGATTGAGAACAGCTCTCAACTGCGTGCTCACGACAAATGCATTCAAGAAATGTCGCAGACTCTTTCCTCCCTTGTTGAAAGAATGACCAGCATCGAGACCAAACAGGACGCCGCTCTTGAAATCCTGCAAAGTCTTGATGAAGCCAAAAAGGGGGAAGAGGCACGAGAAGCCAAGGAGAATAAAGGCCGCAACAAGAAAGGGAATTTGAGGTCTTCAGAATAGTATCACCGCCGAATTGAACAAGCCGGCACCTCCATCCCATAGTTTTAAAATTTCGTGCTCAGACCAGATTCCATGACCCAAATGTCCCTTGGCAAACTCTTATTCGAGACCTTCGGAAATACGTCTGCGACCAACCGCAACCCAACCGCCGACGAAGTGAAGCACTGGAGGAAGAATGAATCGATGAGATATTTTGTCGGACTCATCAGAATCCGCCATCTTCAAAAATTATAAAACGTTAGCGGGCGTGGATAAGTTTACGAAGATGCTAGAAGAAGGTAAACTCCTCTCCAAATCGAAATGAAATCCAAACATAGAAGAGGAGATCGGGTCACCCATCCGTAAGATTGGATACTTGCCTTTGATCGTTCATATGAAGGAAGAGCGATTTACCAGATCGAGGCAATGATTCACTTCAAAGCGGTGGCGCGCACCGAGAACGAACCAGAAAAGACCATGGAGGCATGCGGATTATAGATAAGGAGATGAAATTTATGTATATTATTTTTGTTTTTGTAATTTCTATTCAAAAAAGAAACTTTGTACTCAATCATTTTGAATATCAATAAAATAGTTTGTTTGTCTTGAAAGATTACAACTCGTAATCTCGTGTTTATGTATGATTACTTAAATTGTTTGATAGGAATCTCAAGTTAGATAAACTTGATTGAAAAATAAGTTGTACGAACTAGTCTACGAACAGTTCATAATTTCAGTTGTAAACTTAAAATACATTGTAAGATTGTGCCTGCGCGCCAATCATAGGCTTAAGTTGTAATAAATCTCAAATCAGATCGAACGTGCTCTGCGAGCGATTCATTATTGTAGACTAAGTCACTAAGTCAGACCTTTTGACAAAAGACCAAGAAATCTGCCAGAAGTCATCAAAGAAGAATGCTTCATGAAGAAGGTTTTGGCATCATCAAGAAGACTCGAAGAGTTAAGTAAGTTAGTCTTGGCAAATTGTCAAAAAGGGGGAAATTGTTGGGAAAACAAACACCCTGTATCGAAACAGCCGGGATACTCGAATCCCTGTATCGAATGTTATTTAGAGGTTTTGACACATATGCCAAATACAGTAAAGGAAACTGTATCGAAGCTTTGAGGCTTTATCCTGTATCGAAGACCTGCCTCGAATCAGCATAAGTGAAGCTCTTCAGTACAGCAAGAAGACTTGTAAAAGACCAAGTATGGAAACTGTCTCGATGCCCTATATACAGTCATCTTCCATACGGTTCACAAAAGGACAAGAAAGAACACAAGTCAAGTCCCGTTGAACAAAGAAGTATTTAAATACTCAAGGATAAAGTATTTAAATACTGCCAGTCTTCAGATCTTCAGAATCCCGCGAAATCCGGATCATGTCATATTCCCGTTGAAGGAAATCTTATTCAAACGGATACATCTCAACGAATACTTTCTTCAAAGACTATATATATCCTATGAAGACATTGAAGATCAGTGACCAACCAAAGTAACCTAACATTCAAGCTATCAAAGTTATCATCTGAGCAAACATATCTCCAAAGCATACTGCAATTAAGAACGAAAGAGATATACAGTGCTCAACATCAAGAACAGCCATCATCAGCTCAAGAACTTCAAAACTGCTGTTCTTACCTGGTTACCTACCTTTTACCTCTGTAAAACCGAGCTCTGTGAACTCAACAAGTTATTCTCGACTGTGTGGGACGAATAAGGACGAAGCTTTGGGCTGTGTGTGAAGAAGCTAGTCAAGAAGAAAGCTTTAACCAATCTGTGTGAGCGGTTGAAAGTGACATTCTTTGTATCAATCTGTGTGAACGATACAAGGATAGGTTTGTTTATAATTACGTAGTTGTGTACGCAGAATTATAATAAACTTTTTACTCTGTGTGGAGGGCCAGGTGGACGTAGAGGGTTTACTTGAACCACTTAAATTCTTGTGTCATTTACCTTCACTTTTCTTGTTTTAAATTATTGTGATATATTAAGTATACACCAAATACTTCGTTCTTTGTATCACGGCAACTAATCAGATCCAAGACTTCCGCTACGCACTGTATTTAGATTCCGTATGCTTTGTTCTTAAACTATTTTCCAAATCAGATATCAGATACTTAAGTGGCCAACACTTTGGTTAAAAATTGGTCAATTTGACCATTGAAAGTCAAAACAGGAAAACTAAATAGGGACGGAGGTAGTACCTCAATTGCGCCAATTAATTAATTGATCGCATCAAACGACCAACGATAAGCAACCCGGATCCACAACTCGATTATTGCTCCAAACACAAACTCAAAATTCGAGTTCACTCTATAAGTTCAAATATACTCACCCGCTCGTAGACCAAATTTATTAAAACTTTCATCTACATCTACGTCATCTTTCTTGTCCATGATTCCAATACAAACATATCCGAACTACCATAATTACACACTGTATATACATAATACATATAGTCGCACACATTCACATAGACATAGACACACACATATATGTATATAACAAATATATATATATATATATATATATACGCAGCCCACGCGCACACGCATACACAGATACATCACACACGCACACATACAGCACACAAAACACACACACACACACACAGAAACACATGCTGATATAACACACACTGCGTGATGTACACAACACAGGCACACAGTAGCTCGCCTTCGTTCACTCCGGCCGTGCCGATCTGAAGCCATATGTCCACCGGGAAAATTCGACCCAATTAGTCCAATTCTGTTAAAAGCATCTCCGATCGCTGGAGCTCTAACTCGATTGGAACACCATCTACCCATCTTTGAACTGAAAAGCACGTCCGAGATTGGAGTCCGTGAAAACATGCCCGTCGTCGGTTCACTGAGATCCACCTCGATGAGAACTCAAGGCCCGAACAGCCCGACCAGATTTCCATATCCCCGGCCCATCTAAAATTCCGGCTAGCTCAATGCTTCCCTAGTCGCGCCGCCGCCGTCCAGCTCCAGTTATTATCGCTGGAGACACCAGCCCGCCGCCACGTGTTCAATTTGTTCAGCCCCGTCTCTCGTGGCCTACTGCCAACAAGTTGGACGAGATTCCCATTAGAGAACTGTACACCTCCTCAATCTTTCGCCATCGCGTCACCCGTCTCAGCCCGAAACCGCCACCAGGACCTTCAGTCGCCGCGACTGCTCTTCTAATTCATCGGTCGGCTGGTGAATAATAAGAAGAAGAAAGGTGGAGGGCTTCGTCCGTGTGGGGTGGAATGGGAGTAGGTGGGAGAGGGAAAAAAAAATGAAAGGGAGAGAGAGAGAGGACGTGACGTAAGGCAAGTGAACTGACTAATGAATATTTCCCCCTCTAATTAATCAACCAACATGATTAGGTGTAGTTGGGTCAGTTGGGCCTAACTTTTAAATAACGAAAGGTCCAAAAGCAATAATTAATAAAATCACAATTATTATTGTATTTCCAACATCATGTTACACCGACTGTCTCACCCGATTAGACGGATTAACTTCCGCTACCTCTGGTAAAATTATCGTCAATAACTCTCTAATGATATTCGATCTAATTCCTCAAGAGTCACCATGATCAGTAGTTAATCAACTAATTAAAATTATAAATAAAGAAATAAAATATATATATATATATATATTAAAAAAATGATACCGCCAATATTCCAAATAAAATTCCATATATACCAATTTATATGTCTGGGTATTACATACTATACCACTTAAAATAAGTTTTGTCCCCGAAACTTGCCATGTCATTGCCCATCTCACTGTAACGTCACTCCAAGTATGTATACGAACCCTTCAGCAATATCAGTAATCTCATGATTAGATCGATATATTATTATTACGTACATAGTCCTCGATATATATATATATATAGCAGCACTCGGGAGAGATCACCTCGTATGTGACAACCCTCGGGCAGACTTGCCGTTAATCATACAACCAAAAATAATTGTCCGTCTCGTACAACACTATCCTCATCACGTATCTTAACTTAGGGACACCTACCCCACTTAAACTATTCGTACATGCCAAAGAAATATTGAAATAATTTATTTTTTCATTATACCCAAAAATATTGAAAAGGATCTATCAAGAAACTCCATCATTAATTTCAAAAGTCTCAATATTCAACTTGTTTGATCATATTTTAGGATCTTCGCCCTTTGTAAACAACCAAAAATATTTTCTCTCAAATATTTTCAAAATATCACTCCATAATATATATGTTCGCATCACGCACCAAAAATATTTTTTTATAATTAATCTAGTTGCAAAAAAACGACATAGTTTACTCGTTCAAAACGCAATATTTATTACTACAAATTACAACTCAAACATTTTATAAAATATAGAAAGTACTTCAACACTCATCCTTTGTATTCCATCGCAAGGTTTCTATGAAAGTGCACGATCACTTTGTCAAAATTCAAAACGTATTTTATTAAAAACAATATATACGCTAAGTCACTACTTATGCATACCGACAAAATATTTTTTAGAATTCAATTTTTCCACAGGCATATCTAAGTTAATAAAATTCTTCAGACGAGAAAAACTCGACAATTCTACGCTCTTTAAAAGGCGGCGGACAATACCCGGCCTCCATGGCAGTCTTGAATTCAGCCCAAGTAGCGGCATGATCACTAGGCGCTATGGCCTCCCACCAGTGTGCAGCTTCCCTGTCGAGCAGGTATTGAGCAATAGGTACTCTCCTTTCATCGGGACACGCTACAGCATCGAATGTTCTGTCCAACTGGAAGAGCCAGTTCTCCCAGCCTAATAAGTCCGAAAAACCTACAAAACGGGGCGGGTACATTCTCATCACGTCTCGTAACCATTTACTAGCTCCGTTATCCTCATCCGGAATCCCATCCCGGTGAATGGTTTGATTCATATGCGCCAACTGATCAGCTACCTAACGAAGGATGGTGGCGGCGCTAGTGTCAACATTACCTCTGGTTGATTGCCGCTGATCACGCGATTGGTCATCATGACCTTCTGTATTGAGCTGATTGGCGCTCGACAACGAGCGAGTCGCCCTCTCACGCTCCTAATCGCGACCACTACTATGACCACGTCCTCGACCTCTACCTCTCGGCATACTGAACGGACAACCATTCAGAATAACACAACAAAACAAACATCACAACATCAACATAGGACGACAACATCAGCGCGATAAAACATTAACTCCAAGTCATTACACGAATACACGAACTAACACCGCAATAATAAAACTTAAGTTCAAAAGTAATTCGCACGGTCACATCAACAGAGATGTGCGACTTTTACCAAAACAACACGGTTAAAACCACATACATATCATTGGAATCAAACACTTGTGACATTCTCCGACGAGCATAACAACCTAACAAACTTGTCGCAACAACTTAGTCTCAACACACAAACACATAACTTTTTAAATTCCGAAAACCAAATTCGTTTTGCAAAACAGAAATTTTATCAAAATCCTTTCGATCATAACCAAAAATGACGGTAATTTGTTGCAATGTCCGAAGTATTTTAAAACACATTTTCCAAATACCGCTTGATGGTGCCATTTGAAAATACATGACCAACTTGTCAAAACTCAACCGATTTCAAAATCCATACAACTGTGGTTTAACCGCACCATCAAAGTATTTTCAAAAATCGATTTCCACAAAAATGTTCAAACTAGTAGAGTCCTTCAGAAAAATATTTTCAAATCTACCCGCATCGGGCATAATTACAATATTCCAAAAATGATAGAACTTAAAACCACATGCCCAAACGGCAAACAGGATCGCCAAATAAATTAAATACATCCCGTGGGCATCAAGTTTAAACATACAACAAAACCATTCATCGGAGTTTCTTACAAACTCAACCGTCGATACCTTCTTCGAAACCCATCAAGGTTCACAACTTTCACATCATACCACCCCACATGGTGGTTCAAAGGTAAAACATCGATACGCCCAGTTTTATGCACATACAGTGTGTCACAAGTATCAAATACAACTATGTCACACAACACCGTGCAAATAAAATTATGCACCACAATTAACTCACTTAGATGAAATAATGAAACACAGGTACCTCGCATAAAAGAGGAGACTTATGTCCACAGGACGCACAGAGATGACGGTCGCCCACGATACTAACCTCATCTGACAACATAACCGACACGTTGTGACTACACACAACTCAACTTGTAACCCGACGACTCGAACGACAAGACAACACATTACTTGACAAGTCACGACTCGACTTGACCCGACAGCCTAGGTTTTCCCAACCTAATCTCTGATACCATAAATGTAACACCTCCAAAACTATATGGGAATATTACACGTCGTAGATCCTTCCCACGAGAATCTACCAGGCTAATCATCACAAAACGACCAAGTGTGTGCCCGACCGGGGCATATAATACAATGATATGGACCGTTGAGGTCAATTATAAATGACTACACGGACAGGTGAGGTCGTACAACTGACGTAAACATAAAAACACAACTCTATACAATGAATACCCACGCAGGGGTAAAGATACAAAATAGCGGAAAGCGGATTACGACTCTGACGATAACTCAACTCGACTCAACTCCCAACTCTCTATTAGTATCGTAGCCCGTCACTTCATGTGCCGATCCTATGACTGCTCCCCGAACCTGCAAGCACCTGGACACAAAACAGACATCCACCCCCCAATTATTCGGGGGTTAGCAAAATTCCACTATTTTTCTAGTGCAAGTATAATATGATACGAAATGCAACAAGTAAATAGCAACCATAAATCTGCTACGGAAATCAACTGTCAAACTGTTCCCGAGAAGTTTTAGAATTTCGAACTCAAGCAAGAAATATTTGAAAAAGAACTCATTAGCTCGAGGATTTTTAAAATAAAAATTCTTTTAGACCTCAAGTCCCAATTTACAAAACCTTTTCGAAAACGTTAGAGCCTCAGCCCGATTCCCATTTCAAAACACACTAGATAAGATACCATTTTGAGTCCGTGTCTAAATGTTATACAATTAATCACTGATATACAATCACCGTTCGTACACCTCATCTACCGAACTCCGGAGGACTCGTCGGACCCTACCCGGACCACACGCATTGTTCGTACAAATCACGTACGGAACTCCAGAGGCCTCGTCGGACCCTACCTGAAACATACACGTTGTTCGTAAGCATCATGTACCGAACTCCAGAGGCCTCGTCAGACCCTACCCGAAACACACCTTGTTCGTACACATCATGTACCGAACTCCAGAGGCCTCGTCAGACCTTACCTGGAACACACGCATCATCACGACACGACCCATATGATCAACTCAACATATCACCACAAGCAACACACTCAAACCATTCAACAACACACCGTAATACATATTCAAATATGTAATCAAATCAACACACAAATATCATAATCATCACGATAATTCAACAATGACCAATCACGCACGACACGAACCATATGATTAACACAACCAACACAATTCCACGACATTAACCAAATGAGAACATCATCACTACCATCAATCATTCACACTTATAAAATCATGCAAAGCATATTCACGAAGGCAAAACAATTCATCATAAATCTAACACGAAGTCTCTATCCACAAGACACAATTCGTATAGCAAGATACTTGCCTCATTAACCACTACCGAACACCCCGACGAACACGGCTCCTCCGATAGACCTCTACAATCCTCCCGGCGAAAACAATGGAAATACGATTACAACGAGAATCAAAACCAAAAACAACGGAAATTCTACTAAACTATCGAAGGAAAACTCATTCGAACATTTGATCGAACATCAAATATTCACTACACCTCAAGAACACCGAAATCATCCCTCGGGTTGAAACGAACCAAAGATATGGATATACAATCCATAAAATATGTTTAATAACAACATCTAACACCAATCAATTTATCAAAATCGAATGAAAAACGAAATCAAGAATAAAACTCCCAAAAAGGTCAACTCCGGAGAATCAAGAAAATACCTCAGATTAATGATGAATAACACGAATTGATGTTGTTAATCCACACCAAGAACTTGAGGAGGATGAATTCCCTGAGATAAATCACCCAAAATCGCCCCTAAATCGCTCTTTTCGTGTGGAAGATGAAGAAGGGAGAGGAAATGAAGTCCTCTCCCGATTCCCTGCTGAGATAGTGCAGAAAAGACTGGCATGCCGCGGCCCGCGGCCAAAAATAACGCCCAGCATGGTTTAGTGCCGCGACCCGGCCAGCATAGGGCCGCGGCCCGCGGTACAGCCGGCTCCAGCATCATAAGGCGCACGGTGCAGTCTTAGCTATTTCGACCATAACTCCTTCGTTCGGACTCCCATTGACTCACCGTTTGAACCATTGGAAAGATAACTCGGTGCTCTATAATATTGAAAAGATTCATAACTTTTGGAGTTTTCAAGAATTGATGGTGATTTTACAAAGTCGAACTCATACGTGGAAAAGTCGCTTAAGAACACAGAACTCAACAAAACAACACCGAAACGAACTCGGATGATGAAAAGTGTAGAATTAATTATTCTCGAAATGACGAAACGGTCACAATAGAGTCGCTAAGATGGACTTCCGCCAAAAAAAAGAAAATTACCGGAAATCAAAATTGCGGATATTACAACACGTGCCCATCTAGCATTCAGATCATCATACTAACCGATACCACTCATGAATATAATCTTAAATTCAAACATACATCGAAACTATCTGTTTGTGTTTCCGACAATCTCTGCCGTCAATATACCTCCTGGAACACATTAATGTCCAGAAACTACCACAACACATTGTACCAATCAAAACTCAATATACCATTATATCCCAATTGTTACACACGTAATATACCACAAGTATCAAATACGAACTTCATCTCCCAAAACACATGTAATAAAGTCACTAAATATAAGATATAATAGAGGAGGCGTATATCCACAGATCGCACGAAGATGATGGCTGCACCTTGATACTAATCACGACCGACATCACAGACGATGCATCACGACATGACTCAGCTAGACACAATACGGCAAGACAAGACTCGACAATACACGACTGGACCCGACAACCTAGGTTTCCACAACCTAAGATCTGATACCATAAATGTAACACCTCTAGAAACTATCCGGGAATATCACACGCCGCAGACCCTCTCCGTGAGAATCTACCAGGCTAAATATTGAACAAGACATCACATTTCATGTCGACATGGCGAAATAACGGACCATGAGACCGATTTGGTCTTTCCTCATTAACATACAACTCAAAGATACACATCTCTTTCAGGACTTATACCCATGCACGGACCAAATACACTCACAAACAGAAAAATATGATAGTTAAATAGACCATACAATGACTCCAACTAACTGCACCAAGAACTGGCCTTCATGTGATTAGTATCATTTGTCTTCCATCATCATTCGTAATGGTCCTATGTTTAGCTCCCCAAGAACTTGCATGTACCTGGACGAAATATAGACATCCACCCCTGATACTCGGGGGTTAGCAAAATTCCACTATTTTACTAGTGCAAGTATTGAAGTCATATCAAATATACCACGCAAATATCAATCATATCAAACCAACAACAACAACATGATTTGAGAGGATTTTCCGAGGGTTTTAATATTTGTAAAATGCTTCACGTCTTGAAAATATGAATTATCACCTCGGCATTTTAAAGAAATGTCTGAAAAGACCTTTAGGACCTCAAGTCCTTGAAAGTAATATATATCAACTCGAGAGTTTTAGAAAACGACACAAAATCTTTTGGGACTTCAAGTCCAAGATTATAAAACCTTTTTCGAAAACAATAGGGTCTCGGCCCAAATCTCGTTCATGCAACAAACATTTTTATAAATAGGAAATCTTTCGGGACCTTCCAGCCTTAGTTATAAAACCTTTTCTAATGGGTCTCGGCCCAAAGTCATTTTCCGCAAAACATCCGTTAAACAATTGTTAGGGTCTCACCCGAAACCAGTGTTCTAAAAATCGGCCTGGGCGGCCGCCTAGGCGCTAGGCGGCCCCCGGGCGCTCCGATTATGCCCTGGGCGTTTGTCCTGGGCGTTCGGATGATTAATCGGCCGCCTAGGCGGGCTGGGCGGGCGCCTAGGCGGCTGGGCGGGCGCCTAAGATGACAAGCTGGGCGGGCGCCGAGGCGGGTAAATATTTTTTTTTATATTAGCGGTACTATAAATTCCTGAATTGAGATACTATGGACTATGTTATGCTTATGTCAATGTTTAACAATTTAATATATGATCGATTATATGTTTGTTTAAATATTTAAATATTAGATGTTTTTTATTCTTTACATAGATATAATTTTTTATATATAAAAATAATTATTATAATAATAATAAATAAATCCGCCTAATCCGATTAATCCCCGACTAATCCCCGATTAATCCTCTGGGCGCTAGGCGTTAGCAATTCGAATGCCTAGCGCCTAGCATTTTTTAGAACCTTGCCCGAAACATTATTCAAACTACAATGCACAATAACAAGGTCCATTTTTCGACACCAAAGTATTACAACCAAGGAACTAAACACACATATGACACATATTCTAGTGCTATTCTAGCCAAGTACCAAGACCCTATATATAATATATCTCAACATTGAGGATAAACATTGTGATATTCCGGACATATCACAATTACTGAAAACATCAACATCAACATCATGAAAATCACATTTGCTAACCCGTGGCCGTACCCATTATTATCGACCCCAGAGGTCCAGTCGGACCATCCCCGGGTGGAAAAACACTTCCGCGGCCGTACCCATTAGTATCGGCCCCCAGAGGCCCTGTCGGACTATCCCCGAGTGGAAGAACAACTCACGCACACTAGCGATCACAACTTTCACAAATTCTGAACATTGAATATAATATATATAGTTATAGCACTTGCTAGAATGACCACTCACCGACACATGACCATGAAGAAAGACAGACGCAACTACAAATAGATCAATACCAAAAGTATCCACGAACAACACATTCAACACTCAATATAATCAAAGATTAACGACACGACTACCCCGACAACTTAACCATCCTAGACGCACCTCTACCCATCAACAAGTATACAAACCAATCAACTAATCTCAACAATTTCAGTCCTATAATACACGATTAATAAATACGAGTAAACCATCACTCACACTTTACATAACATCAATTCACATGATATAAGTCATATAGGCAAGAACACTTGCCTCGATAATTGATGCTGAAAGCTCCAACGAACGCGGCTCACCCGATTGATCCATTGAAATCCCAACCTTTATTATAAATAAATAATAGACAATTTAATATAAGGGTATTATTTAATATCTTATAATTTCAAGGTAATTAGTCGGCTAATATATTACCTCAATTGCACCCATTAATTAATTGATCGGATCAAACGACCAACGATAAGCAACCCGGATCCACAACTCGATTATTGCTCCAAACACAAACTCCAAATTCGGGCTCACTCTATATGTTCAAATATACTCATCCGCTCGTAGACCAAATTTATTAAGACTTTCATCTACATCTACGTCATCTTTCTTATCCATGATTCCAATACAAACACATGAACTACCATAATTACACACACTATATATACATATATACATATAGTCGCACACATTCACATACACATAGATACACACATATATGTATATAACATATATATATATATATATATATATATATATATATATATACAGAGATACATCACACACGCACACATACAGCACACAAAACACCCACCCACCCACACAGAAACACATGCTGATATAACACACACTGCGTGATGTACACAACACAGGCACAGAGTAGCTCGCCTTCGTTCACTCCGGCCGTGCCGATCTGAAGCCATATGGCCATCGGGAAAAGTCAACCCAATTAGTCGAATTCTGTTAAAAGCATCTCCGGTCGCTGGAGCTCTAACTCGATAGGAACACCATCTACCCATCTTTGAACTGAAAAGCACGTCCGAGATTGGAGTCCGTGAAAACACGACCGTCGTCGGTTTACTGAGATCCACCTCGATGAGAACTCAAGGCCCGAACAGCCCGACCAGATTTCCATATCCCCGGCCCATCTAAAATTCTGGCTAGCTCAATGCTTCCCTAGTCGCGCCGCCGCCGTCCAGCTCCAGTTATTATCGTCGGAGACACCAGCCCGCCGCCGCGTGTTCAATTTGTTCAGCCCCGTCTCTCGTGGCCTACTGCCAACAAGTTGGACGAGATTCCCATTAGAGAACTGTACACCTCCTCAATCTTTCGCCGTCGCGTCACCCGTCTCAGCCCGAAACCGCCACCAGGACCATCAGTCGCCGCGACTGCTCTTCTAATTCATCGGTCGGCTGGTGAAGAAGAAGAAGAAAGGAGGCTTCGTCCGTGTGGGGTGGAATGGGAGTAGGTGGGAAAGAAAGAAAAAAAAATGAAAGGGAGAGAGAGAGGACGTGAGGCAAAAAGAGAGAAAAGGAAGTGAACTGATTAATGAATATTTCCCCCCTCTAATTAATCTTTTTTTTTTTTTTTTTGAGATTAAAGAGGGGCAAAGAAAAACGCCCGAAGAAAAACAAAACTACACAGGAATCAATCTAGGAGTAGAGACTCCTAATACATCAGCATCAACTAGATTTCTAACACAAGATGGGGGAGAATCAAAAGAATGGAGACCATCTCCTAAGGTGCACCCCAAATTAGCCAAGCCATCAGCTACTTTGTTAGCTTCCCGATACACATGAATAATGCGAGTACGGGAGAAACCACCCAATAAGCCTCGGATCCTAGCAAGCAAGTGTCTCCCGGTAACATGGCCAGATTTATTCCCACATAAAATGTCAACAACCATTTTCGAGTCAAGCTGAAGCTCCACCACGTGGCACCCCAAAGTTGACGCAAGCATTAAACCTTCCATCACACCCCACAACTCTGCCAAAAAGACCGAAGTGACATGCAAATGTTTGCTGAAGCCACCCAACCAACAACCTTTTGAGTCCCTAACAACGCCACCACAACCAGCCACACCAAGGTCTACCTTCCACGCTCCATCCGAATTAACCACAGCCCATCCCGGCATGGGAGGTTGCCAAGCAATGTTGACGAGCTCCCTAACTCGCCGCACACCGTGTCCCTAACACCCTTGCCGTGCCCATACTCTTCCGCGAAATTAATCACAATACGCTCAGGCTGAGAAGGTCTAACAAAGTCTTCCACGTGCTCATGCTTGTTGCGCCAACTCCATAAATAATAGCAACCGGTTGCCCAAACCTCGCACCACACCAAGGATGAACCAATATGAGATCTATTGGAAATATTTAGCTCAAGCCAATCATAAATATCAACACCGTAAAACTAACTGTGGTTGCTAATAAGGTGATTCCACAATTGCGAAGCAAGATTACTGATCCGCAAAGACATGAGCAAAAGATTCGACAATGTTACAATTGTGGCACAACCTCGTCCCCGAATTCCAATCGCTACAATACTCTTTTGTAGCCAATTTACCATGCATAATCGCCAGTGAAATAACGAACACGCTCGGGGACTTGAAGCCTCCAAACTTTCAACCAAACATCATCCTTCAACTCCGGTTAAAAGACGCAAGGTAGAATAAGCGAGAGACACGGAAAAATCTCCTGAGCCATCTCCAGCGTATCTCACATCCAAGTCATTAGTAGGATGCGGGGCCGGGTTCGCCAAAATGCGCAAGATAACACCTCAGCGTAAAGTTCTCGCGATTCACGCCAGTGCCATCATGGTTAACAAACCCACTCACCTTCCAATCTAGCACTTCCTGAGGTGGAGAGATAGCCACATCAATTAATTTGGTATAACCATCAATCCACTTGTCCTTCCAGAAATTTATGGATGCACCATTACCCAAAGACCATGCCTCATTATCCTGAATATGCGGCCAACAAGTCCTAATATTCTTCCATAACGACGAATCCGTAGCTTTGACAATGATCTCACCCGAAGCAAGCTTGCCTCTACCATACTTTCCTTCTAAGACTCGAAAGCACAACTTGTTGCTACCTCGCCGAAGCTCCCAGGCCAACTTCATTAAACACGCTTGATTCATAGACTTTAGATCACGGATTCCCAAGCCACCACTATCTCTAGGCAAGACTAAGGTGTCCCAATTTATGATATGCAACCTCCTCTTCTCATCTGAATCCCCCCAAACGAAACCACGTTGCAACTTCTGAATCTCAGACAAACAGTTCTTGGGAATAGGAGTGGTCATCATCGTATAAACCAGAATTGCTTGAATGACGGATTTTGAGAGCGTAACTCTACCGGCAAAGGATAAATGCTTAGCCTTCCAACCGGAAAGCCTATCCCTAACTTTATCAATTAAGTAGTTAAAGTCTTGCTTCCTCGGACACTTGCCTAGTAAAGGCACCCCTAAATACTTCCCCATCGTATCAGTAACCTTGTAACCGGAGATGCGCGCCAAAGTAGTCTTCACATCGTGCTTCACATTCCTAGAAAAGAACAGAGAAGTTTTCTCCAAACTCACCATTTGGCCCGAGATACTGCAGAAACTGTTCAAGGTTGCAGTCACACAAGCCATATTCGCCTCAGTAGCCTTAGCAAACAGTAAAAGATCATCTGCGAACATGAGATGGGAGACATGCGGACCATTCCTTCCCGCTCTGATAGGCCCAAGTACCAAGCTCAACTCGCTTCGGTAATAAGATGAGTTAACCTGTCCATACACAAAACAAATAAATAAGGAGAGATAGGGTCTCCTTGACGTAGGCCACGCTGAGGAGAGAAGAAATCAGATCGACTGCCATTCCACATTACATTCGTGGACACTGTGGAGATAGCCTTCCTAATGATCTCAATAACATTGGTCGATACCAATTTCTTCAAGAATTTCAACAATAAAGCTCCACCGATACGATCATAAGCCTTTGCCAAATCAACTTTGACTACGAAGAAGCCTTTCTTGCCTCTCATTTTATTCATGCTATGCAAGAGCTCCTGGCCACAACAATATTCTCATGGATACTACGAGTAGGAATGAAGCCCGCTTGATAAGGAGAGACGATAGTGGGCATATGAGGCTTTAATCGTTAACAATAACTTTGGTAAGAACCTTGTAACTCACATTGCACAAAGATATTGGCGGAATTGAGTAACAAACTCGCCTAGTAATCTTGGGAATCGTGCACACATCATTAGATTAACATCCGCAAGCTTGGAAGGATCTTCCCACAATTCCTTGATAAAAGTTGTAAAATCACGGCCAACTATACCCCAATTGGCTTGGTAAAAACCCGCTTGGAAACCATCCGGACCCGGAGCTTTCCACGGCCCCATAGCAAAAAGAGCACTCTTAATCTCTCCATCCTCAATCGGTCTACCAATGAAGTGACCATCATCACCACTGATCGGCTGAAAACCATAGCGCGTAATGTGCCTAGGTATCTTCTCATCGTCTTCGGTGAACAAACGTTGAAAGAAATGCGTGACATGCAACTTTGTAGCATTTTCATCATCAATCCACCTGCCGTTGTCATCTCTAATCTTGTGAATTCTATTCTTCCTCTTTCTATTAGCCGCCTTGATTTGGTAGTATTTAGTGTTCCGATCTCCATCTTGCAACCACTTAGCTCTCGATCACTGGAACCAAACCATCTCTTCCGATCTCCATCTTGCAACCCCTCTAATTAATCTACCAACGTGATTAGGTGTAGTTGGGTCGGTTGGGCCTAACTTTTAAATAACGAAAGGTTCAAAAACAATAATTAATAAAATCACAATCATTATTGTATTTCCAACACCATGTTATTCCGACTCTCTCACCCGACTAGACGGATTAACTTCCGCTACCTCTGGTGAAATTATCGTCAATAACTCTCTAATGATATTCGATCTAATTCCTCAAGAGTCACCATGATCCGTAGCTAATCAACTAATTAAAATTATAAATAAAGAAATAAAATATATATTAAAAAAATGATACCACCAATATTCCAAATTAAAATTCCATATATACCAATTTATATGTCTGGGTATTACATACTATCCCACTTAAAATAAGTTTCGTCCCCGAAAATTTCCATGTCATTGCCCATCTCACTGTAACATCACTCCAATTATGCATACGAACCCTTCAGCAATATCGGTAATCTCATGATTAGATCGATATATTATTATTACGTACATACCTCGATATATATATATATACATATATATATATATATGTAGCGGCACTCAGGAGAGATCACCTCGTATGTGACAGCCCTCGGACGGACTTGCCGTTCATCATACAACCAAAAATAATTGTCCGTCTCGTACAACACTATCCTCATCACGTATCTTAATTTAGGGACACCTACCCCACTTAAAATATTCGTACATGCCAAAAAAATATTGAAATAATTTTTTTTTTCATTATACTCAAAAATATTGAAAAGGATCTATCAAGAAACTCCATCATTAATTTCAAAAGTCTCAATATTCAACTTGTTTGATCATATTTTAGGACATTCCCCCTTTGTAAACAACCAAAAATATTCTCTCAAATATTTTCAAAATATCACTCCATAATATATATGTTCACATCACGCACCAAAAATATTTTTTTTTTTATAATTAATCTAGTTGCAAAAAAACGACATAGTTTACTTGTTCAAAACGCAATATTTATTACTACAAATTACAACTCAAACATTTTATAAAATATAGAAAGTACTTCAACACTCATCCTTTGTATTCCATCGCAAGGTTTCTATGAAAGTGCACAATCACTTTGTCAAAATTCAAAACGTATTTAATTAAAAACAATATATACGCCACTACTTATGCATACCGACAAAATATTTTTTAGAATTCAATTTTTCCACAGGCATATCTAAGTTAATAAAATTCTTCAGAAAGTCATTTGCAAATACGTCAAAGGGCAAAGTCGGTAATATTTTAAATAATTTAAATACTCTACAAATATCCACTTTCTATGTGCCGTCATAAAAATCTCATTTGAAAATGCAAAGCCCGAATTGCAAAACAAAATCAATAATTTCAAAACATATGTCAAGTACGTACCAATAAAATAGTTACAAAAATTTTCCAATTTAACTCATAATGCAAAATACTAGTAAGTCATTTAAAAATACACGTGCAGCGGATATAGCTAACAATGAGAGTACATTAAGGTAGCAAGAACTAATCAATCAACTCTTTTATTTGAAAATATACAGCCGGCTTGTCCAAAATTTCAGAAAATTTTCAAAAATTCACAATAACCGCCGTTTAACCGTACTAGTAAAATATTTTATAAGGTCTAATTTTTCCTTGCAACATACTCGAGTCTATGAAATTTTCAGAAACATTTTGAAATACGCGCGCAGCCAACACAGTTATCATTATGAACACGTTTGTAGCAATTAGCAACGATTAGCCAAACATATCTGGTTCCCAAACACGTACACATCTAGCATTCAGATCATCTTACTAACCGATACCAGTCATGAATATAATCTTAAATTCAAACATACATCAAAACCATCTATTTGTGTTTCCGACAATCTCTGCCGTCAATATGCCTCCTGGAACACATTAATGTCCAGAAACTTCCACAACACATTGTACCAATTGAAACTCAATAGACCAGTATATCCCAATTGTTACACACGTAATATACCACAAGTATCAAATACGAACTTCATCTCCCAAAACACATGTAATAAAGTCACTAAATATAAGATATAATAGAGAAAGCTTATATCCACAGGTCGCACGAAGATTGATGGCTGCACCTTGATACTAATCACGACCGACATCACAGACGATGCATCGCGACATGACTCAACTAGACACAATCCGGCAGGACAAGACTCGACATACACGACTGGACCTGACAACCTAGGTTTCCACAACCTAAGATCTGATACCATAAATGTAACACCCCCAGAAACTATCCGGGTATATCACACGCCGCAGACCCTCTCCGTGAGAATCTACCAGGCTAAATACTGAACAAGACATCACATTTCATGTCGACATGGCGAAATAACGGACCATGATACCGATTTGGTCTTTCCTCATTAATATACAACTCAAAGATACACATCTCTTTCAGGACTTATACCCATGCACGGGCCAAATACACTCACAAACAGAAAATATGATAGCAGAAAAGACCATACAATGACTCCAACTAACTGCACCCAGAACTGGCCTTCATGTGATTAGTATCATTCGTCTTCCATCATCATTAATAATGGTCCTATGTTTAGCTCCCCAAGAACTTGCATGTACCTGGACGAAATATAGACATCCACCGCTGATACTCGGGGGTTAGCAAAATTCCACTATTTTACTAGTGCAAGTATTCAAGTCATATGAGATATACCACGCAAATATCAATCATATCAAACCAATAACAACAACATGATTTGAGAGGATTTTCCGAGGGTTTTAATATTTGTAAAATGCTTCAGGTCTTGAAAATATGAATTATCACCTCGGCATTTTAAAGAAATGTCAGAAAAGTCTTTTAGGACCTCAAGTCCTTGAAAGTAATATATATCAACTCGAGAGTTTTAGAAAACGACACAAAATCTTTTGGGACTTCAAGTCCAAGATTATAAAACATTTTTCGAAAACAAAAGGGTCTCGGCCCAAATCTCGTTTATGCAGCAAACATTTTTATAAATAGGAAATCTTTCGGGACCTTCCAGCCTTAGTTATAAAACCGTTTCAAATGGGTCTCGGCCCAAAGTCATTTTCCGCAAAACATCCGTTACACAATTGTTAGGGTCTCACCCCAAACTTTGTTCAAACTACAATGTACAATAACAAGATCCATTTTCCGACACCAAAGTATTACAACCAAGGAACTAAACACATACGACACATATTCTAGTGCCATTCTAGCCAAGTACCAAGACCCTATATATAATATATCTCAACATTGAGGATAAACATTGTGATATTCCGGATATATCACAATTACTGAAAACATCAACATCAACATCACGAAAACCACACTTGGTAACCCGTGGCCGTACCCATTAGTATCGACCCCCGAGGTCCCGTCGGACCATCCCCGGGTGGAAACCACTTCCACGGCCGTACCCATTAGTATCGGCCCCCAGAGGCCCTGTCGGACTATCCCCGAGTGGAATAACAACTCACGCACACTAGCGATCACAACTTTCACAAATTCTGAACGCTGAATATAATATATATAGTTATGCCACTTGCTAGAATGACCACTCACCGACACATGACCACGAAGAAAGACTGACGCAACTACAAATAGATCAATACCACAAAGTATCCATGAACAACACATTCAACACTCAATATAATCAAAGATTAACTCACAACTACCCCGACAACTTAACCATCCTAGACGCACTTCTACCCATCAACAAGTATACAAACCAATCAACTAATCTCAACAATTTCAGTCCTATAATACACGATTAATAAATACGAGTAAACCATCACTCACACTTTGCATAACATCAATTCACATGATATAAGTCATATAGGCAAGAACACTTGCCTCGATAATTGATGCCGAAAGTTCCGACGAACGCGGCCCGGATCCACAACTCGATTATTGCTCCAAACACAAACTCCAAATTCGGGCTCACTCTATATGTTCAAATATACTCATCCGCTCGTAGACCAAATTTATTAAGACTTTCATCTACATCTACGTCATCTTTCTTATTCATGATTCCAATACAAACACATCCGAACTACCATAATTACACACACTATACATACATATATACATGTAGTCGCACACATTCACATACACATAGATACAGACACATATGTATATAACAAATATATATATATATATACACACACATACAGCACAGACGCACACATACAGCACACAAAACACACAGTAGCTCGCCTTCGTTCACTCCGGCCGTGCCAATCTGAAGCCATATGGCCACCGGGAAAAGTCAATCCAATTAGTCCAATTTTGTTAAAAGCATCTACTGTCGCTGGATCTCTAACTCGATTGGAACACCATCTACCCATCTTTGAACTGAAAAGCACGTCAGAGATCGGAGTCCGTGAAAACACACCCGCCGTCGGTTCACTGAGATCCACCTCAATGAGAACTCAAGGCGCGAACAGCCCGACCAGATTTCCATATCCCCGGCCCATCTAAAATTTCGGCTAGCTCAATGCTTCCCTAGTCGCGCCGCTGCCGTCCAGCTCCAGTTATTATCGCCGGAGACACCAGCCAGCCGCCGCGTGTTCAATTTTTTCAGCCCGGGCTCTCGTGGCCTACTGCCAACAAGTTGGACGAGATTTCCATTAGAGAACTATACACCTCCTCAATCTTTCGCCATCGCGTCACCCGTCTCAGCCCGAAACCGCCACCAGGACCTTCAGTCGCCGCGACTGCTCTTCTAATTCATTTGTCGGCTGGTGAAGAAGAAGAAGAAAGGTGGAGGGCTTCGTCCGCGTGGGGTGGAATGGGAGTAGGTGGGAAAGAAAGAAAAAAAATGAAAGGGAGAGAGAGAGGACGTGAGGTAAAAAGAGAGAAAAGGAAGTGAACAGATTAATGAATATTTCCCCCCTCCAATTAATCGACCAACATGATTAGGTGTAGTTGGGTCAGTTGGACCTAACTTTTAAATAAAGAAATGTCCAACATTAATTAATAAAAAGGTATTACTAAACAGCGCCTAAAATTACTAGTCACTGTCTTATAAGATTACCTTTTTATCCATTTCAAGTCTTCCATTATTTCTAAACACCACACCACACCAAAATCTTTCAAGCTCAAGTTTTTCGAATATAACACACAATCAAATATATATCGTCAATATTATCGACAACTACGAAAATGGACGTCAATATTGTGATTTTGGAAACACAACCACTTGTAGAGTTGAGAGTGCACATGCCGAGTTAAAGCAATGGCTTAATTCTTCCTGTCCATTTTCGTAGTTGTCGATAATATTGACGATATATATTTGATTGTGTGTTATATTCGAAAAACTTGAGTTTGAAAGATTTTGGTGTGGTGTGGTGTTTAGAAATAATGAAAGACTTGAAATGGATAAAAAGGTAATCTTCTAGGGCGGTGGCTAGTAATTTTGGGCGGTGTTTAGTAATCCAGTTAATAAAATCACAATCACTATTGTATTTCCAACACCATGTTACTCCGACTCTCTCACCCAACTAGACGGATTAAATTACGCTACCTCTGGTAAAATTACCATCAATAACTCTCTAATGATATTCGATCTAATTTCTCAAGAGTCACCATGATCCGCAGTTAATCAACTAATTAAAATTATAAATCAAGAAATAAAATATATATATATTAAAAAAATGATACTGCCAATATTCCAAATTAAAATTCCCACTATATATATTTATATGTCTGGGTATTACATACTATCCCACTTAAAATAAGTTTCACCCCGAAACTTGCCATGTCATTGCCCATCTCGCTGTAACGTCACGCTAATTATGCATACAAACCCTTCAACAATATCTGTAATGTCATGATTCGATTGATATATTATTATTACGTACATAGTCCTCGATATATATAGCGGCACTCAGGAGAGATCATCTCGTATATGACAGCCCTCGGGCGGACTTTCCGTTCAGCATACAACCAAAAATATTTGTCCATATCGTACAACACTATCCTCATCATGTATCTTAACTTAGGGATACATATCCCACTTAAAATATTCGTACATACCAAAAAAATATTGAAATAATTTTTTTCATTATACTCAAAAATACTGAAAAGGATCTATCTAGAAACTCCATCATTAATTTCAAAAGTCTCAATATTCAACTCGTTTGATCATATTTTAGGACCTTCGCCCTTTGTAAACAACCAAAAATATTTTCTCTCGAATATTTTCAAAATATCACTCTATAATATATATATTTGCATCATGCACCAATAAATATTTTTTTTTTAAAATTAATCTAGTTGCAAAAAAAAACATAGTTTACTCTTTCGAAACGCAATATTTATTACTACAAAGTACAACTCAAACATTTTATAAAATATTGAAAGTACTTCAACACACATCCTTCGTACTCCGTCGCAAAGTTTCTATGAAAGTGCACGATCCCTTTGTCAAAACTCAAAACGTATTTCATTAAAAACAATGTATACGCTATGTCACTACTTATGCATACCGATAAAATATTTTTTTGAATTCAATTTTTCCACTGGCATATCTAAGTTAATAAAATTCTTCAGAAAGTCATTTGCAAATACGCCAAAGGGCAAAGTCGGTAATATTTTTAAATAATTTAAATACTCTACAAATATCCACTTTCTGAGTGCCGTCATAAAAATCTCATTTGAAAATGCAAAGCCCGAATTGCAAAAAAAAATATCAACAATTTCAAAATATATGTTAAGTCACCGCTTACATGTACCAATAAAATAGGTACGAAAATTTTTCAACTTAACTCAGATTGCAAAATACTAGTAAGTCGTTTAAAAATACACGTGCAGCGGATATAGCTAACGATGAGAGTATATTAAGGTAGCAAGAACTATTCAATCAACTCTTTTATTTGAACATATACGACCGGCTTGTCCAAAATTTCAGAATTTTTTTAAAAATTCACAATAACCGCCGTTTAACCATACTAGTAAAATATTTTAGAAGGTCTGATTGTTTTTTTACAACATACTCGATTCTATGAAATTTTCAGAAACATTTTGAAATACGCGCGCAGCCAACACAGTTACCATTATGAACATGTTTGTAGCAATGCGCAACAATTAGCCAAATGTTGTTGCCCAAAATATCTATCCGAAGATTAAATACTGCTGGAGACGGACAACAAACAACAATTGCGGGAGCACTTCCGAGAGAAGATAAATAATACAAGATTTGCCGGGTTTGTTAGGCCCGGGCTTGAATGCTCTCGCGAGATGATATTAATACGAATATTCGTGGATACAAGTATTAATGAGAGAAATCTAAATACAATGAGTGTAAAAAGACTCTGTTAATCCGGCTCTTGAGCGAAGCTCGATGTTCTTCGTCCCTTCCGATCGTCTTCTCGATGAGAGAGGTCGGGAGAAGTAAGACCGAATGATAGCTGTTGCCAAGAGTTGGAGATAGCCAAGTGTTATGTATTTTGCTTCTGTATTGTGTGTGTAATGTCAGAATGCCAGAGAGATCAAGTTCTGGAGCCTTTTTACGGTAAAAGTTCGGTCCTTTGGATAAGTGCCATGTATATATAGGGGCAGCCGGGTCCTGTCCTCTAGCGGGCGATCGCCTTCCGGCCATTATAATAATGGGGCGATCGTCCGCCGGCCAATATTATAATGGGGCGATCACCCGAGCAGTTGGATTAAAGTCCAAGGAAGAGGCTGGCAGCAGCTGGGTGGTCCAATAAGGAGCCAGCACGCGTCCGGAGTCAGCCACATGCGGCCCTACTGACAGCTTTCGGCGGAATCAAAGTCATATGCGGACCTACCGATGACTTTCGGCGCTTGTCTACCGGTGGAGAGATTCGCCAGCCGTGGTCAATGGCCCGAGATTCGCGGATCTTGTCTCGATCTCGCACGTGGTGCCGCCTTGAGGCTCGGCCTTTACCGACCGGATGGCCATCGCGCCGATCGACATGAGGCGGCTGCCTCTAGCCGGTCATCGAGGTCGCCATCGGCCATTGCCGAGGGTCGGCATTGGTCGGTCACCAAGGGTCGATCGGCAGATGCCGAGAGAGGATCGCCCGCTTGCCGGCCGCCAGAGTCGGCCGGCAGTGCCGAGGAATGGTCGCCCGCTTATCGGCCGCCAGAGTTTGGCCGCCGAGTACCGAGAGGCGATCGTATTTGATGTCGATCGCTCGGCACCGGATCGGTCTTGGGACCTTCGGATGGCCGATGTAGCTTGCCCGCTGGGTTAAGGCTTGGCCGCCTTGGCCGCCGGCAGATTCGCTGGCCGCTCGGCAGTGACTCGGTCGCCCGACCTCCGAGGCGATCGCCGGTCGGAAGGTGTCAATTCTTGACACAACAATTGCCCCCCAGCTTGCTCCTATGTTGAAGATATGGGGCGAGGTGGTTCTTGCTGGTGATCATGTATGGATGAGGACGGGCGATCTGAGCTGACTTAGGATTCGGACTTTGGGCTATCATGGTCGATTGGCTAGCTATCTTTCGGTCTTGTACCTGCAAAAACAACATTGGCCGATCCCCCTCGGAAACTTGGTGGTTTCGCTTGTTTGAGGAATCGTGCACAGTCGCGGAGATCGATGGACCGACTCCATGACCGTGTCTTGATGCGCGAAGACATTGAGTGTCTCGTGACTCACTTTATTATGAGGGTCCTCTCACAGCCGCGCCGCCTCGTATTTAAACGAAGGGCGTGCGGTCTCGGTCTAGAGGAGTCCTTGCGCGGCGTCGGATGAATCAACTCCACGCCCGCGGCTTGTTAGCTTCGCTTCCACCTCGACCACCCATGGAGATGGCCGACCTCGACGGTGTACGTTGAGACGGGGTTGTGGCATGTGTCCACCGATTAATGTTGAGAGCCTCGACTACGCCGGCCTCGTATTTAAACGAAGGGCGGGCGATCTCGCCGAAGGGACCTTGCATGGCCGGGCAGTGCCCATCGATCGCGTGACCATGGCTTTATGATGTGCGGTGGAGGCGATCTTATGCCTTATTCCGTCATGTTAGATGCTGGACTGTAAATGGCGATCATGTCCGACGGATTGCTGATGATGTAGCGTGATGATCGGCGATCGGGCCGGAAGACTGGCGATCGTCGCTCGGCAGCCGATCGCTTTATTCGTAGGTCGATATCGGCGATCGGCGGGAGTTAGTCCCTCATTTAAAATGGTGGACTGTAGGCGGTGAGCGAGTCCTCCGGCTCTGCTGGATAGTAGCGATCGGGCTGGGAGACTGGAGGTCATCGCGCGGGCGCCAATCGCTCTACTCCCAGGCTAAGAAGAAACCTTTGCCTGGACAAGAAATCTGCGGCTCTAGCCCGGAAGGCTGCGTAGGTCGTCGGTTGGGTCTTCGTGAGATGCCTGAACATAGGCGAGAAGCCCTGAAAACCTCCTAGGACCGCGTAGAGGGCGGTCTCATCGCTTACGGGCTCGCCGTTGAGGATGATCACGTCTACCCGGTCGATGTAGTCCGAGTCGGACTCCTCTTCTCCCTGCTCGAGTTGCATCATGCGAAGGCGACCTTCTGGCCGGACGACCCTGGTGGCGAAGTGTTCCGTGAAGACGTGCGCCAGCTCGTTAAAGGAGCCAATGGACCGAGGTGGCAATGAGGTGTACCACCGGTGGGCGAGGTCGTCTAGTGTCAGAGGGAACATTCGGCACTGTCGCGCTGATGCCCCACACCCGGTCATGTAGATGTTGAACTTCCTCAAAGTGCGTCTGGGGTCCGATCGCCCTCGTACACGGTGTTTTGCGGGGAGCGATCTCAGGCCGCACGGGGCGAGCTCGATGTCGATCGCGAGCGGCTCGCCGCGGCTCGGCGATCGTCTTCATGGCGCCGCCCGATTGCAGGAGCGCTTTCACGCTGCCGAGCCGACAAGCAAAGCGGCAATCGCCGCGGCTCGCTTGCTTGCGGATCGGCTTTGGGAGCGGGAGCCGAGGCGATCATGTACCGATCTCCGACTCAGCCGCCGACCTCGGCAATTTGGCGAGCGGAGCCAGCGGCCGGGTTGCCTCTCGGGAGCCGGTAGGCCGAGCTCCCGGTGACGGACTCAAACTCCGCTGCCTCGTAGCCGGGCCGGACGCCCGGCCGCTGTGTCGGGTCACCGCCTGTGCGATCGAAGACAGAGGTGCCTCACCGCGAGCGCCTTCTTGCGGGCGAGAGCCTCTCTGGCGCCGCTCGCGCAATGCCTTGAGCTTCCGCTGACTTCCGGTGGGAGACCGAGGGGTGATAGCAGGCGGCGCGTCGTGTGCGCGCCGGCGCTCCTGAGGGACGGCTTTGGCCTCTTCGATCCGTTCATTGGTTCGAATCGATCGAGCGAGAGGCTTCGGCCGCCGCCCCGGACGGATCGAGCGCCTCTCGATCAGCGGCGCTACCTTCCACCATCGGCCGCGCTCGACCGGGACGGAACGGGGTCCGCCGGCCGCCGGCTTTCTTCGACGCGGAGGCGGAAGACATGATTTCTGAAGGATTTCTTTGAAGTGCAGTGAGTGTCACTTCAAGTATCTGCCCCGAGAACAGTGAGTGTTCTTCGGGACGATAGGTATAAAGAATCGAAGGTTGGATCCCCTTCTTTTAGCGCCAATTGTTGTTGCCCAAAATATCTATCCGAAGATTAAATACTGCTGGAGACGGACAACAAACAACAATTGCGGGAGCACTTCCGAGAGAAGATAAATAATACAAGATTTGCCGGGTTTGTTAGGCCCGGGCTTGAATGCTCTCGCGAGATGATATTAATACGAATATTCGTGGATACAAGTATTAATGAGAGAAATCTAAATACAATGAGTGTAAAAAGACTCTGTTAATCCGGCTCTTGAGCGAAGCTCGATGTTCTTCGTCCCTTCCGATCGTCTTCTCGATGAGAGAGGCCGGGAGAAGTAAGACCGAATGATAGCTGTTGCCAAGAGTTGGAGATAGCCAAGTGTTACGTATTTTGCTTCTGTATTGCGTGTGTAATGTCAGAATGCCAGAGAGATCAAGTTCTGGAGCCTTTTTGCGGTAAAAGTTCGGTCCTTTGGACAAGTGCAGGATGCCATGTATATATAGGGGCAGCCGGGTCCTGTCCTCTAGCGGGCGATCGCCTTCCGGCCATTATAATAATGGGGCGATCGTCCGCCGGCCAATATTATAATAGGGCGATCACCCGAGCAGTTGGGCTAAAGTCCAAGGAAGAGGCTGGCAGCAGCTGGGTGGTCCAATAAGGAGCCAGCACGCGTCCGGAGTCAGCCACATGCGGCCCTACTGAACAAGACAACACATATCGTGCCGACATAGCGAAATAACGGACCATGATACCGATTTGGTCTTTCGTCATTAACATATAACTCAAAGATACATATCTCTTTCAGGACTTTTACCTACGCATGGGTCAAATACACTCACAAACAGAAAAATATGATAGTGGAAAAGACCATACAATGACTCCAACTAACTGCACCCAGAACTGGCCTTCATGTGATTAGTATCATTCGTCTTCCATCATCATTCGTAATGGTCATGTGTTTAGATCCCCAAGAACTTGCATGTACCTAGATTAAATACAGACATCCACCCCCGATTACTCAGGAGTTAGCAAAATTCCACGATTTTGCTAGTGCAAGTATTCAAGTCAAATCAAATATACCACGCAAATATCAGTCATATCAAACCAACTACAACAACATGATTTTAGAAGATTTTCCGAGGATTTTAATATTTCTAAAATGCTTCACGTCTTGAAAATATGAATTATCACCTCGGCATTTTAAAGAAATGTTTGAAAAGTCTTTTAGGACCTTAAGTCCTTGGAAGTAATATATATCAACTCGAGAGTTTTAGAAAATGACAGAAAATCTTTTGGGACTTCAAGTCCAAGATTATAAAGCCTTTTTCGAAAACAATAGGATCTCGGCCCATATCTCGTTCATGCAACAAACATTTTTATAAATAGGAAATCTTTCGGGACCTTCTGTCCTTAGTTATAAAACCGTTTCAAATGGGTCTCGGCCCAAAGTCATTTTCCTCAAAACATCCATTACATAATCGTTAGGGTCTCACCCCAAACTTTATTCAAACTACAATGCACAATAACAAGGTCTATTTTCCGACACCAAAGTATTACAACCAAGGAACTAAAGACATACGGCACATATTCTAGTGCCATTCTATCCAAGTACTAAGACCCTATATATAATATATCTCAACATCGAGGATAAACTTTGTGATATTACGGACATATCACAATTACTTAAAACATCAACATTAACATCACGAAAACCACACTTGATAACCCGTGGCCGTACCCATTAGTATCGACCCCCAGAGGCCCTGTCGGACCATCCCCGAGTGGAAGAACAACTCACGCACACTAGCGATCACAACTTTCACAAATTCCAAATGTTGAATATAATATATATAGTTGTCACTTGCTAGAATGACCACTCACTGAGACATGACCACGAAGAAAGACTGACGCAACTACAAACTGATCCTATAATACATCAATACCACAAGGTATCCATGAACAACACATTCAACACTCAATATATTTAAAGATTAACTGTAACACCCCCAGAGCCATCCAGGAATATTACAGCGCCACGGGCCCCGAGATGGAACCCACAAGGCTGAAGGAAATTTTCGCAAACATTTACAAAACGCCCAAGAGGCTAACGACGGTATTATCTATTAAAAACATTCGAAGATTTATAAAACTCATTTATCAAAACCGTCGTAAAATCTCATTCAAAAGGATAAGGCCTGAAATGCCCGAACTCAACAGTTTAAAACATACGTTAAGCTATCTCCTACACGTACCGACAGGATAGATTTAGAAAATGATTGCCAAAGTAACCTAAGTTACTGGATACCCAAAAGGCCATTTAAAAATACTCACGCAGCGGATAAAGACAAACAATTAAAATACTCTAGCAGCGGAATACAACAACTGATCAGAAACTCAAAACACAAATACATGCCCTTGCCAGTATCCTCCGGGAAGTTCATCTCTCCACGACCGCTACAAGCTTGATAATCCAAGAACCTAAAAAGAAAGCCCACGACGGGGTCAGCCATAATATCCAACAATGATAACCATCACATCTCGTCAATAATTACATATCAATGGAAATACTAAGTAAGAATACGACTAATGTAATCTTACCATCGTAACTTTACGAGAATCCACGATTCGTATCCTTAACAACACATTAAGATAATACCGAAATATCTGTATGGAATCTCAACAATACCCAAGGTTCTCAAAACATGATCATAACTCGCGATACGGAAATTATACCAACTCTGGCTAGTTCAATCCATCGGATAACGTCGACAATTCCAATATGATAATCGATTGTCCATCAAAGACAAGTACCAAGGAAATACAGAACATACCTCGAGATCCGAAATACCATTACCATCACGTCAGTCTAATCCGAGATCAGATTAACACAACATACGGACATGGTCCTAACACAAGACCTACAAATGCATACTCATATGACAACGTCAATATGATCACAACAAGAACGACAATATATGTTATGACAAACCCATAATATACATATGCACAACAACAATACATGGCAATCCGATGATCCAGCGTTCACTGCCTAGATCCCCCGATGATCCCGTCAGACCAACCCGAGGTGGAAAACCCGTCCGATGATCCAGCGCACGCTAGCATAGATCCCCCGATGATCCCGTCGGACCAACACGAGGTGGACATATGACAACAATACACAACTGCACAAAATAGCAGTACACAATACACGACAACAACAATGCACAAATGCATGACAACAACGATACACGAATGTATCATGACATGATCGACACAAATGATAAAAATGATTAGAGTACTTGCCCCGAGTCCTTCGAGAACGATCTCAATGTCTAAACCATCACGAACCATTATCCTCAATACTCGACGGTCCAAAGTATCACGAATTGCAGATAATTCATATCTCCGTCTTTATCACAATATATCCTCGATATACAAGTATACCAATAACAAAAGTAAATCATATACATTATGATTCAGAATCCCAAAACTCGAATATGATTTATAATCCCAAATCTCCTGTGATTACGATTATAAACATTGCTATACGAATTATAAACGAATGAAACGATAACCATTCATTAAATACTATAAACTGAGCAAGTAATAACTTACCTCGATACCGATGAAGCTGTTACCAATTCCATTGCCGTCATCTACAAGTTCCTCGGTCCCGACTAAAGCAATCAACGAACATTCTCGAGCTCGACCGCAACACACGGTTGTAATCACTGATCAATATTCTCAACCTATTACAGTAATCGATAGACAACAAGTTCGACAACAATTAACAATCGATAAAACCAATTCACAAACCCAACGGCTCGACAATATCTCGATTAAACACTAGTCGAATCAATCCTACTCAAACCAGCACGAATTTACAACCACAACACGAAAATACTGCACTTTCTGCCTTCTTAGCGCATGTTAATCACCTAACATAGCGTGCGCTAAGTTGCTCCCGTTAGCACGCGCTAGGCAGTAAACGTAGCGTGCGCTAATGCTGTACAGATGCATGTTTTTCAGATATCGATCAACTTATGGCGATTTCAAGAACACTAAGTGATTCTGAATCATGTTCAAAGCTATCAAAACAACGAAATCCGATATCCTTTAACATATAAACAATCATCCAACTTATAATCCAAGTTCTATATCCATATATCATCTTCCTTAATATTAATACACGAAACGTCAAGAACATAACCACACTTCCTTAATCTTCCATTACAAAGAGTAATCATCTACAATAACATCAACATCCGAAACTGAGGAGAAGGATTAATCCACTTATCTCAAGAAAACGAACGACACAATCCAAATCACAAGAATCATATTAATATCATCATACTCCGGTAATCCATCTCATAATCATGCTTGTCAAACTTGTTTATGTAATAATCATCAACTCAAGAACATCAACATTCAATCCAAAACGGAATCCAAAGATGAAGAGTGATTACCTTTATGAAGGAATGGATTGATTTCCAAGGTTGAATCCATTTCCAAGAATCACCAATGATTTCAAGAGCAAAGCTTTAATCCATGATTTCCATCTTTAATCTTGTTAAAGATCACCACCTCACCGTGTTTGGGAACCTCAAGAACCTCCCAAAGCTCTCTCTATCGACTGAAGGTGAAAGAATGGACGAAATGCTTCATAATGCCCGTTTGTCCCTTATATAGAATACATTACTAGCGTGCGCTAAACCTTATGTTTAGCGTGCGCTACGGCCTTAGCGTGCGCTACGGCCTTAGCGTGCGCTAACTGACCTTTGTTAGCGTGCGCTATCGCAGTCCATAGACTACTGTCTGGCTTCGTACATGAGCTTACGTACGTAATGCCCATGCATTAGCGTACGTAACTTACACTATCTAGCATACGCAAGTCCTTGCATTTAGCGTGCGCTAATATCAGTTGACTCGTTTGACTGTATGCTGCGAAGACTGGTCCACCCGCCGAAAGTGCTGACGAGGATAAGATTCCTTTTTGTCCGATATACAGTTAGCGTGCGCTAATCAACATGCATTAGTGTGCGCTAACACTACATTACAACATCCGTTGACTTACCAGAACGTGCGCCGAAAGTGGCCTGGTCCACACGCAGATTCCTTCCGACCTGACTGCATTAGCGTGCGTTATCTTATATCCGTAGCGTGCGCTAAACCTGCACGATAGCGTGCGCTACTCATGATTATTAGCGTGCGCTAATAATGTTATACTTAGCCATTTTCAGCTATTCTTGTCCAATCGTCGCAACATACAGAATACGAACATACGGCATACTGAATACATATACTTCTTACATCCAATTGTCGACCAAGTACGACAATTATACCAATACAGATGTCTTGGTCCTTCAATTATTTTACCCATACTGTACAGATTCCACGCTGTACAACATAACTCGGATAAAATAATCTTAAAAAACAGTAGTGGAAATTCCGGATATTACATACTACACCACTTAAAATAAGTTTCGTCCTCGAAACTTGCAATCCGTCATAAAAACAAATAAACCGTTCAACCAAAATATCCCAAAACCATCACGACAACGATCAATCATCATTATTACCGAATAACCAAAATAGCATACTTACATATGTGCCAAGTCGAAGCTCTCCTGAGATACTAGCAAGTGACTTCACTGTAAAGCTTCAACATGCTTACGATCACAATTCCATGAATCTCAACAAAAATATAACATCTTCGGAAGAAATAATCTATCCGTTTCAAATCCTGCCTGCTTGATTACACAATCAAGTCCAAATCCTTATACAAATCAATAATACACGATACATCTGTGAAACAACTGCCCAACACAATGGCAACGAATCCCGAAATATCAACACAAAATCTGAACGCTCAGATGATCACCAGCAATGATCAACCCATAAATTAATCGAGAATATCATTTACATGATGAACTCTAATATGACCAATCCAAAGGTCGAAACGCAATCGAGAATATCATCACCATGATAAACTCCAACACGGTCAACACAGAACCACTAAATGTATATACGAAAGAATAGCATTCTCAAAACGACAAACCAATCACATACAGTGGATCTCAATAAACACACCTGACTGTCGAACATACTCCTCGGCATACAAACAACCAATCATAAACCGACGAACATATCCAATCATACATGGAGTGGGAACGACCACTCAATATCAAAAACCACCAGCATGGGGTCACCCTCCCCAAATCTACACTTACAAAGAAATCATTCAAAATTCACTATGATAAAATCGCGCTAATACCGTACCAATGGAATCACATAGCACACATGTCCCGGTTTCACAAAATCCACAGTTCCAAAATTACATCCTGTGCATGAATCTACAACACGCAGCATATCTCTCTCATCCGATAGATCAACCGATCATCCCTGGATAACCAAACTGCCATACTAAAGTTCGAATCTCTTTTCCTCGTACCATACTGATGTCTTATCCAGTTCGTGAATCTCATTCAGAACTTCACCACGATATGCATTATGCATTAAATGCGTATGTACATCAATCACATTTTCAAACCAGTTTGAAATCATATAATCTTGTCAAGGAGACAAATTTTCGAAAGTTCTTTCAAAAATTTCAAAACTCAAAACATAAATTTTGGTAAGACCACCAAATCAATTCTCGAAAAATAAACTGGCTCGCTGGTGCCAAGTATTTGATAACAGTTTCCTTCGAATCCACACGATTTCGAAGTTTTTAAATGAAAACTATGCAAATGATTGACCACATCCGTACTCCTATATACCAATCCGGCTCGTCACAAATCCCACTGATATTCCATCAGAAAACTACATGATAGAATCCAAAATCTCAATGTATAGACTCCGACAAAAACTCCTTTTTCCACATATGACTCGCAACGTCAACTATTTTTCATCCTGGATCACCTCAATTATGCTATGACAATGCATTGAAACAAATCAACACAGCGAAAGACTTCTCGAGAAGTTTTATTTGAATAAGTAAATCAAAACTGCGACAGGCAGAAACGAAATGGGTAAATGATTGATAAAGTATTTTACAAGTCTCGGGAGTTTTTTTTTTTTTTTAAGAAAACAGAAAAGTCTTTTGAAATATTAGGGTCTCAGCCCGTATCTCGTTCCGCATTACAAGAAGTTTAAAAAGTAGGAAACTCTTTTTCGGACCCTAAGTCCTGAGTTATAAAACAATTTTAAAAATCTATTTGGTCTCGGCCCAAAAATCATTTACGGTAAAATATCGGTAAAACATTCATTTTGAAAAGTATCATTTTCAAATGCTCAAAAACAGTTCATATATCTCAAGATGAACTAACATGACTACATGTTCTCCTGAACAATCCACAATATTTCTCCCAAATGCAAAACTCCGTTCCAAAACTTAATCGACATATTGATTTCCAAAATCATAACTTCTCAAGATCATTAATCATGTCCCAACTCTGTCACCTTATATTGTACCGCATAATATCTTTCTGAATCTCAAAACATATCAAATTATAATGGCAATAAATCTCAATGCAATTCAAAAATCCAAATACTTACAGATCGTGAAGCCGACGATTCCCCGTGATACTGGCACATGTCTCGACTCAAGAAAATACTCGACACAGATATTTTCAAAACACACATTTTGCAAACTTAGTTCAACTCGAGAACACAACACGGCTCTATCCGAAGAAACACGTTGACATCATTTGGAAAAGTTACAACAATCCCAGTACCACACTGGTAAATCACATAACACACAAGCCCGAGTGAACAACAAAACTCAGAGCTCAAACACTTGTCAACCGACAACTCGAATGACACGACAAAAGCACGACCCAACTCGACCCGACTGCCTAGGTTTTCACAACCTAAGCTCCGATACCATATTCTGTAACACCCCCAGAGCCATCCAGGAATATTACAGCGTCGTGGGCCCCGAGATGGAACCCACAAGGCTGAAGAAAATTTTCGCAAACATTTACAAAACGCCCAAGAGGCTAACGACGGTATTATCTATTAAAAACATTCGAAGATTTATAAAACTCATTTATCAAAACCGTCGTAAAATCTCATTCAAAAGGATAAGGCCTGAAATGCCCGAACTCAACAGTTTAAAACATACGTTAAGCTATCGCCTACACGTACCGACATGATAGATTTAGAAAATGATTGCCAAAGTAACCTAAGTTACCGGATACCAAAAAGGCCATTTAAAAATACTCACGCAGCGGATAAAGACAAACAATTAAAATACTCTAGCAGCGGAATACAACAACTGATCAGAAACTCAAAACACAAATACATGCCCTTGCCAGTATCCTCCAGGAAGTTCATCTCTCCACGACCGCTACAAGCTTGATAATCCAAGAACCTAAAAAGAAAGCCCAGGACAGGGTCAGCCATAATATCCAACAATGATAACCATCACATCTCGTCAATAATTACATATCAATGGAAATACTAAGTAAGAATACGACCAATGTAATCTTACCGTCATAACTTTACGAGAATCCACGATTCGTATCCTTAACAACACATTAAGATAATACCGAAATATCTGTATGGAATCTCAACAATACCCAAGGTTCTCAAAACATGATCATAACTCGCGATACGGAAATTATACCAACTCTGGCCAGTTCAATCCATCGGATAACATCGACAATTCCAATATGATAATCGATTGTCCATCAAAGACAAGTACCAAGGAAATACAGAACATACCTCGAGATCCGAAATACCATTACCATCACGTCAGTCTAATCCGAGATCAGATTAACACAACATACGGACATGGTCCTAACACAAGACCTACAAATACATACTCATATGACAACGTCAATATGATCACAACAAGAACGACAATATATACTTATGGCAAACCCATAATATACATATGCACAACAACAATACATGGCAATCCGATGATCCAGCGTTCACTGCCTAGATCCCCCGATGATCCCGTCAGACCAACCCGAGGTGGAAAACCCGTCCGATGATCCAGCGCACGCTAGCATAGATCCCCCGATGATCCCGTCGGACCAACACGAGGTGGACATATGACAACAATACACAACTGCACAAAACAGCAGTACACAATACACGACAACAACAATGCACAAATGCATGACAACAACGATACATGAATGTATCATGACATGATCGACACAAATGATAAAAATGATTAGAGTACTTGCCCCGAGTCCTTCGAGAACGATCTCAATGTCTAAACCATCACGAACCATTATCCTCAATACTCGACGGTCCAAAGTATCATGAATTGCAGATAATTCATATCTCCGTCTTTATCACAATATATCCTCGATATACAAGTATACCAATAACAAAAGTAAATCATATACATTATGATTCAGATTCCCAAAACTCGAATATGATTTATAATCCCAAATCTCCTGTGATTACGATTATAAACATTGCTATACGAATTATAAACGAATGAAACGAAAACCATTCATTAAATACTATAAACTGAGCAAGTAATAACTTACCTCGATACCGATGAAGCTGTTACCAATTCCATTGCCGTCATCTACAAGTTCCTCGGTCCCGACTAAAGCAATCAACGAACATTCTCGAGCTCGACCGCAACACACGGTTGTAATCACTGATCAATATTCTCAACCTATTACAGTAATCGATAGACAACAAGTTCGACAACAATTAACAATCGATAAAACCAATTTACAAACCCAACGGCTCGACAATATCTCGATTAAACACTAGTCGAATCAATCCTACTCAAACCGGCACGAATTTACAACCACAACACGAAAATACTGCACTTTCTGCCTTCTTAGCGCACGTTAATCACCTAACGTAGCGTGCGCTAAGTTGCTCCCGTTAGCGCGCGCTAGGCAGTAAACGTAGCGTGCGCTAATGCTGTACAGATGCATGTTTTTCAGATACCGATCAACTTATGGCGATTTCAAGAACATTAAGTGATTCTGAATCATGTTCAAAGCTATCAAAACAACGAAATCCGATATCCTTTAACCTATAAACAATCATCCAACTTATAATCCAAGTTCTATATCCATATATCATCTTCCTTAATATTAATACACGAAACGTCAAGAACATAACCACACTTCCTTAATCTTCCATTACAAAGAGTAATCATCTACAATAACATCAACATCCGAAACTGAGGAGAAGGATTAATCCACTTATCTCAAGAAAACGAACGACACAATCCAAATCACAAGAATCATATTAATATCATCATACTCCGGTAATCCATCTCATAATCATGCTTGTCAAACTTGTTTATGTAATAATCATCAACTCAAGAACATCAACATTCAATCCAAAACGGAATCCAAAGATGAAGAGTGATTACCTTTATGAAGGAATGGATTGATTTCCAAGGTTGAATCCATTTCCAAGAATCACCAATGATTTCAAGAGCAAAGCTTTAATCCATGATTTCCATCTTTAATCTTGTTAAAGATCACCACCTCACCGTGTTTGGGAACCTCAAGAACCTCCCAAAGCTCTCTCTATCGACTGAAGGTGAAAGAATGGACGAAATGCTTCATAATGCCCGTTTGTCCCTTATATAGAATACATTACTAGCGTGCGCTAAACCTTATGTTTAGCGTGCGCTACGGCCTTAGCGTGCGCTAACTGACCTTTGTTAGCATGCGCTATCGCAGTCCATAGACTACTGTCTGGCTTCGTACATGAGCTTACGTACGTAATGCCCATGCATTAGCATACGTAACTTACACTATCTAGCGTACGCAAGTCCTTGCATTTAGCGTGCGCTAATATCAATTGACTTGTTTGTCTGTATGCTGCGAAGACTGGTCCACCCGCCGAAAGTGCTGACGAGGATAAGATTCCTTTTTGTCCGATATACAGTTAGCGTGCGCTAATCAACATGCATTAGCGTGCGGTAACACTACATTACAACATCCGTTGACTGACCAGAACGTGCGCCGAAAGTGGCCTGGTCCACACGCAGATTCCTTCCGACCGGACTGCATTAGCGTGCGTTATCTTATATCCATAGCGTGCGTTAAACCTGCACGATAGCGTGCACTACTCATGATTATTAGCGTGCGCTAATAATGTTATACTTAGCCATTTTCAGCTATTCTTGTCCAATCGTCTCAACATACAGAATACGAACATACGGCATACTGAATACATATACTTCTTACATCCAATTGTCGACCAAGTAGGACAATTATACCAATACAGATGTCTTAGTCCTTCAATTGTTTTACCCATACTGTACAGATTCCACGCTGTACAACATAACTCGGATAAAATAATCTTAAACAACAGTAGTTGAAATTCTGGATATTACATTAACGACACGACTACCCCAACAACTTAACCATCCTAGACGCACCTCGACCCATCAACAAGTATACAAACCAATAAACTAATCTCAACAATTTCAATCCTATAATACACGATTAATAAATACGAGTAAACCATCACTCATACTTTGCATAACATCAATTCACATGATATAAGTCATGTAGGCAAGAACACTTGCCTCGATAATTGATGCCGAAAGCTCCGGCAAACGCGGCTCTCCCGATCGATCCATTGAAACCCCAACTTTTATTATAAATACATAATAGACAATTTAATATAAGGGTATTATTTAATATCTTATAATTTCAAGGTAATTAGTCGGCTAATATATTACCTCAATTGCGCCCATTAATTAATTGATCGGACCAAACGATCAACGATAAGCAACCTGAATCCACAACTCGATTATTGCTCCAAACACAAACTTCAAATTCGGGCTCACTCCATATGTTCAAATATACTCATCCCCTCGTAGACCAAATTTATTAAGACTTTCATCTACATCTACGTCATCTTTCTTGTCCATGATTCCAATACAAACACATTCGAACTACCATAATTACACACTATATATAAATATATACACGTGCAATGGATATAGCTAGCGATGAGAGTATATTAAGGTAGCAAGAACTAATCAATCAACTCTTTTATTTGAAAATATACGACCGACTTGTCTAAAATTTCAAAAAAAATTTAAAAATTCACAATAACTGCCGTTTAACCGTACTAGTAAAATATTTTAGAAGGTCTGATTTTTTTTACAACATACTCGAGTCTATGAAATTTTCAAAAATATTTTGAAATACGCGCGCAGCCAACACAGTTATCATTATGAATACGATTAGCCAAACATATCCGGTTCCAAAACACGTGCCCATCTAGCATTCAAATCATCATACCAAAATTCTACTATTTTGGTAGTGCAAGTATTCAAGTCATATCAAATATACCACGCAAATATCAGTCATATCAAACCAACAACAACAACATGATTTGAGAGGATTTTCCGAGGGTTTTAATATTTGTAAAATGCTTCACGTCTTGAAAATATGAATTATCACCTCGGCATTTTAAAGGAATTTCTGAAAAGTCATTTAGGACCTTAACTCGAGAGTTTTAGAAAACGACAGAAATTTTTTTGGGACTTCAAGTCCAAGATTATAAAACCTTTTTCGAAAACAATAGGGTCTTGGCCCAAACACTACTACAGAATACCTTTCAATGACGTTGAAAAAACGTCATAAAATGGTTTTCATGACGTTTTATCCCCGTCATCTACACTGTCGTCTATACTGGTGTCATGGAAAGTGTTTGAATCAATGACGTCTAAAAAAACGTTGTATATACCTTTTAATGACAGTCATGTGGCATCATAAATATATGATGCATGACGTCCGTAAATTGTCATGAAATATTTTCAATGACGCTTGCATTTCGTCATTACAAGTCGCTATTATAATGAAACGTCATTGAATGTTTAGTATGACAGTTTTCAATTGCCATCTATTTATTATTTCATGACAGTTATATATCATCATCAATTGTGGGATCAATGACGTTGGGAAACTATCGTTATAAACCTTTAAATGACAGTATATAATCGTCATAAATATATTAAGCATGATGTTTCGAAACTGTCATAAAATGTTTTCAATGACGTTTGTATTTTGTCATTCTAAGTTGCTATTACCATGTTTAAAAGGCGTCATAAACTGTTTTTATGACGTTTTCGAACATTGATTATAATGCTTTTAATGACACTTTTCTGTAGTCATATATGTTTTGATGATAACTTTCTAACATCGTGCTAATATATTCAATGTCATTTGGTTACTGTCATAAAACAAAAAAAAAAATCTGAAAAAAATTTACAATTTCCTGGATTTTAATTATATTTAAAACTAATATAGAATAAATTCATCATCACATATGAAGTCGACATCCGAACTACCAAACTAAGAACGGACAATAACAACTACCAAACTAAGTACATCCAACCAATCTAAATAGACCTTAAGTTGTTGGAACAAGCCAATAACAACCAAATACAAAGCTCTACACTTGCACTGTTAACAAAAGAAATGCAACAACATCCATATCATACACGCACTATCACATGAGTTTATAAGCAGAAGAGAACATAAGTTTATAAATACTCAAGTGTGAGGGATAATGTATTTGATTGGCCACATAATGGTGATTCCAACTGCATCTTCCATAGAAGAAAATTTGGGCTGGGAACGATAGAATTCACCTCTAGGATTGACTGCTTCCTCAATGTCGACTATGTAATAGTCAGGTCGAAGCTTGTATCCATGCACTTTGCTTGTTGCATCCACCGCTGATATTTTGCCTCTAGCCACAATTTCATCTGTGCCCTCCCAATCGAGTAACATGCAGTGCTGAGATATGCCAAGAGTGCTCCCTTGTACCGACTACAACAACCAAAAACACAGTCACAACTCAAATGGTGCCCCCTTTCAAACAAAATGAGATATAACATCTAGAAAATAATTAAAGGGGGATACAAGCAAAACTTATCTCAAGTAAATTTACATTTGAAAATAAAACAAAATTTGCACTTTGTCAAGAAAGAGTATATCACACCAAGGAATGCATCCAAGCACCAACAAATGCCCCGTACTAAATATAGTAACTCAATGATTTATGAAGTATATGAAATGCGAAAATATCATGTTGATAACAAAGTAGAAAAAATAAGTTTCTACAACTGCGTAAGTTTTAATGAGAAAAGGCTAGCAATATTCTAGAATTTCAGAATCAATACATATTCCATCAACATCAACAGCGGAGCTAAAATCCATGACCCATAGTTTTTGCAATAGAGACTAAAGTTAGAGTAAAAACTAATGGACTTTATAGGATAATCGCCTTAAACATTAAAAATCTCAAAAAGTAAAAACTGTAATAAAAAAGGAAGAGAAAGTAAAAATAAAAAGTAAAGAGCATCCAAAGGATCAACTTATAGATTCAGCCACAATGAGAACAACATAGACAACTCTCCTCAGACTCGCTTTTCCTACTGAGAAACAAGTAGCAGCAAGTAAAATTATGAGGCTTCGTTCTACATCGTAAAGTTGTCACCATCTTCGATCTCAATGTCTCAAGCCTGAATGGCTGAACCCAGTTGGTATGATTTGAGAAGAGATCATCTAAGGAAGATCAGAGTACTAGAGAACAAGAGATGGAACATGACACTAGAGATTTTTTAACTCTTAAATTTATATTTGATACTACCAGGTGAACATCAACATGCCTTCTTCTAACTACTCACAACGGACAGTTGACATACAGTTCAATATAAGGAAAGATTTCTCGAACATCAAAGTGCTTCCTGAACATGCAGCACTGAGATACACCAAGGGTGCTCCCTTGTACCGACTACAACAACCAAAATCACAGTCACACAGGCCCGAATATGTTTATAAACTAACCCCAAGTTATACACAACAAAACTTACTTTATTCATAAGAAATTTCAAGGAAATACTACCAAAGCAAAATAGAACTTAGTCATAGCAACACACTATCTTTCCATACATAGCAAAACAGATCTCAGATATAATTATAAACTTACCTTAGAATTTTCAGTCATAGGGCTATGCTTAATTCTTTCTTCATCATTATCAGGTACATCCTAAATTGTAAATATACACGCAAGTATTTATAGATTAACAACTATTTAAGTTTTCAATGATCTAGATTAATGCACCAGTAATTTAGTAACTTACTTGTGCTTTATCAGGACTGCTTGTGCGCTTACTTCCACCATCACCTCTACAACCATGCCCACTGCCCCCAGGAATAGTAGCACTTTGACTCTTTCAAAACAATAACAAACGATTTCATCATAGATGAACCAAAAAATAAAAATCGAGGATCAGGGGAGTTGTAAGTCCAGAACTTGGCATAAGAGATTGGTTCATGAATCTTGCACAAAACTCAAGCATATTTATTTTTTCGAGAATAATAGTGACAATTTTGGTGATTTTCTGATTCATATGAGGGCTAAACAGATGAAACTACCTTTTTCACTTAAATCTATTAAAACGAGTTCATGCTATAAATTATTACATCATTTGGGAAAGCTATAAACATGCTTGTTTTTTGGTGTGCACTGTTTTCTTTCCATAGTTGATGATTTTAGTTGTGGTGTATAAGTATTTTTTATGATAATTAAATTTGAAGTCACCAGTTGACTAGTTTTTGTAACATGGTAGAGAATATATCTGAAAAAAGGCCTACACGCATTGGAAAGGATAATGAAAATGAATTTCATTCCAGTTAAATATTAGAATCCTATGCCGTTCTTGGAAACGGGCCAACAAACATCTCAATCGCCTTGAGGACTTCGACATAGATGTGCCAGCATCATTAAATCATTATCAGCCCTACCGATTTGGGAACATTGGTACTACATCCATAATCTAATTATAGTCATATAATAATTTTTCTAACGCTATAAAGCTTATCTTTCGGTCATCACTTCATGGGATGAGCCAAACTAGTTTTTACCCAACTGTCAGAGATCTCTATAAATTTGTTAAACCACAAAACTTACCAAGTTAAAAATGAAGTCCTCTAGAATCTTAGTCCGCGCACAGTTCTCCTTAAGTTTCTCTTCTAATACTCGTTTCCAAGAGCTACTTTGTAGTTGAGCATCTATCCTTGAAGGAGTAACACTTGCTCCCAGACCCCTAACACGACCATTTTTTC
The DNA here is from genome assembly GCA_033398695.1 of Orobanche coerulescens. Lineage (NCBI taxonomy): Eukaryota > Viridiplantae > Streptophyta > Magnoliopsida > Lamiales > Orobanchaceae > Orobanche > Orobanche coerulescens. The sequence continues at coordinate 109,035,688 of CM065815.1, read as the reverse complement.
CCTTACCAAGAACTTGAGTCAATACATCCCACTTTACAGGTACAGGCCCTTCACTAGGAGGTTGCTCGTCAAGTTTAGTTTGCATCTCAGCCTAGTGCATATGAATATCAGGAAGCAACAATTAGCAATATCATAGTATAAATAATCTTTATATTGACAAATCAACAGTTGAATGAGAACACTTACACATTTGGCCTTCACATGCTCATTTTTGGACTTCTCGTGGCCTTTAATAAACAACCTTGTTCTACACAATGATTCTCCAGTTTCCATTTTCTTTAATGAACACAAGCACATATGTTAGTTCACAGATTATTATTTTATCTAGAATATAGATACATCAAACAATTTGAACTTGCATGTTCATATTCCTTTCTGCATAACCTTTCCGACTTAGAGTGTGAGGAAGAAGTTGTCTGGCCCTTATTGCCTTCATTTTGTCACTCTTTTCCAGCCAATCATATATGCAAATCAACTATTATTTGTAATATACATGACATAGTATGAAGTATTTCCCTTTTTCCAATTAATTAAACTTTTTAGATTTTGTATATTTTCCAAAAAAATCACTTTTTAAAATTTCATATTGTCCCAAAATTTTTTATAAATTTCCGACATTATAATTTTAACCCCAAATATTTTATAAATTATGTTAAGAGACTTACTTTCCATCTCTCTGAAGAACGTTCAACCACAAACACATCCCACTCTTTCTGTGGCACATAAGCGGGTCTAAGGAGACTGAGTAGCCGTGTAGTTTCTATCTTAGTGCGGCGAGCCTCTACAACATTTACAATACTACCCGAGAGTTAAGATTTATATGTTCTCCATAGCCTTCCAATTTGTTGCAAGACGCATGTCTTATAAATAAGATCCACATGGTGTTTTTGCTGCAACACAACATATCAAACTATAATCATTTTCATAGTTAAGGAGAATTAATATACTATAGGAAACAAACTGTTGAATTAATATACTACAATATGAGTGATAATAGTAGAGCTCATGTCTCATGGAGGAGAATTAGCAGACCAAAAGAAGAAGGGGGATATTTGGTGCAAGTGGGAGGTAAGTAATCATATGAGAGGGTAAGACTTCTGGACCCTGAGATGCAAAAATACTGCAAGCTATCTGTGGAAGTCACTACTGAGGACTAGAGATGAGATAAAGGTCACACTCAATCAAAAGGTCACGAGAGACTAGGAGAGTGTTTGAAAAGATTGGTATTGAGATGGTTGAAAATAGCTAGCTACTAGCTCTTTTTGCTCTGTAAACCTTCTATTTTTATTTTTCAATGAATTACCCCCCCTTATTTAAAAAGAAAAAACAAAGGAAGTTATTAGTGACAAAACATATTACCAACAATAGACTACAGACATCATTTTTGGTCTGATCTTCCACCTTATGCCAACTCTCTATGTTGATCGGCAGCTGCTCTCTCACTAAAACCCCAACAGTTGAGCTAAACCTTATTGATACTAGTCCAATAGGTTGTCCTTTTTTCATTCCATTCAACCATTTGACGCGATGATTCTCCTGTTGGGATGACTTGTAAGGTAGTTTTACCTCTCACCTTTTTTTATCCTTGTCGGTAGGAGTAAGCTCAGAATCAACACGTGGTTGTGTAATTTCATCTGAGGGTTGATTTGGTGTGTCAATATCAGCCCCTTCTGCTCTACCTCTTTTCTTTCCTATTGCCATAGCCTGTTCTTTCCTATTTCGTATAATCATATAAAGTCAGTTTGGGACAGTACATTTAATCATATAAAGTCAGATCATTATATCAGTATTTAAACAAAATGTGATTACATAACACCAGTACATTATTTGTTCAAAATATTAGTATAAAAATATAATAAATGTCATGGTTACAGAAAATGATAACTATGCTACATTACAATCAGGTTTCAACACCATCTTCATTATCTATATCAAGTGCAGATGTCTCTTGACTAACGAAAGATGTATAAAAACTTTCATCAAATTGTTCTAGATCATTAAAACCTCTTGGTGGTGCCTTCAACACCACATACCAGCTGGATTTTTCACTATCTCTAGAATAAAATACTTTTTGGGCATGTATGCTAAAATAAATGGGTCTTTATTACTCAAACCCTCGTGAAGGTTAACTAAGGTAAATCCATCCAATTTCTTTACTCCAGAAGCCATGTTGGCCCAATCGCAAAGGAAAACAGCCAACCGAAATTTGTAGAAATCCAAGACAAAAATGTGTCTAATAATCCCATAATAATTAGATAAAGTATCTGCTTCTATATGCACTCCGTAATCTTGTGTAGAAACATTAGCATCCATAGTGTGAAATCTTTTTCCATTTATAACAAAACCAGGGTGGGACATTGCACAATGCCTTGGCCCTTTTACAAGACAAGAGAGTGTTTCGTCGAACTCGAGACAAGTACTACCAGCTTGAACTTTAATCTAAAAATAATTATTAAGCAAATTTTGTAGTTAGTTTCATTACAGTTTAATCAATACACTTAAATACGTAAGACTCTTATTAATATATCAAACCTTGGCTTGTAGCCATTCAATAAATTTCTCCGAATGCACTTTCTCTAGCAATTTAGAATTGGTCACCAAACGATGATCAGAGCACTTTAACTATTCCTTATGAATCCTAAAGAAGCATAACATTATCATGGCTCTTAACTTTAAGAAATGCTTTCAAAATTGAACAGATATATTTACTTACTCAATGTAAGGTATAATTTCTTGACTATTATTAAGCACACAGAGATGAACAGCCTTGTGCAATTCATCAGACAATTTAACCAATCGACCTTTTAAGAGTGTCGATCCTTCAATTATTGTGTCATCATCAACAACATCATTCCATTTTCATTTACTACTAAACACAGATGAGGGTTTCATGTATCGACCACAGAATCGAACACACTCATATGCTATGTAGTTTTCTGCAATACTTCCTTCTGGAGCTGCACGATTTTTAACATAACCTTTAAGGACCTTCATGTATCTAAGAGTTTAAGAAATATAGACATCAAGTTACCAAGAACACAACACACCACGAAAAGACAAAAGATTAGAAAAAAGATAAAAATAAGTAGCAGCACTGAAGTACCTTTCAAAAGGGTACATCCACCTATAATGGACTGGACCACATAATTTTGCTTCTCTTCCTATGTGGATTGTGAGGTGAATCATTATATCCAAAAATGATGGATGGAAGTATCTCTCGAACAAAGACAATGTCTCAATAATCTCATCTTCCATCTCTTCCAATCTTTTTTTTTTCAAGTACTCTTTGACATAACTCATGCAAAAATGAAGACAAGCGAAATATTGCTTTTCTAATACGTACTGGTAACATTCCCTTCACAGCAATAGACATAAGTTGCTGCATCAAGACATGATGGTCATGGGATTTCAGTCCAAGAATTTTATATTCATTCATCTTGATACAGTTCCCAATATCCATCAGGAAACCTCTGCATCCATAGCCTCCAAAGAAACTTTCTCTTCTCAGGTTTTGTTAAAGTGTAAGGTTGAGAAACATCTAACATATTTCTTTTTTCTTCTATTGAAACATCTTCTAGAAGTTCTTGCAACTCTAGATCTCTACGGCAAGCTCCCCAATTTTAGATTTTCCCTTCACATCTAAGATAGTTTCTAAAACACTCTCACATACATTTTTTTCAATGTGCATGACATCCAAATTATGATGCACAGGTAGTTCCTACATAAAGCAGCAAATACAACATATAATTCATTATAAAAATCATTAAACATTTTATTTTGCAATGACTAATACCAAGTTTTTAAAATGCTGACCTCCCAATACGGTAAGTCAAAAAATATTGACTTCTTCTTTAATAACTTGGCTAGGTCACCTCTTTTTAGTTTCTTCAGTGTCCCCTTCCCCCCCCTCCCTTATTTATTAACCCAACCAAAGCATGAACAGTAGCTCTCCCTGTAAATATTTTAAGTCTCACTCTTCTCTCCTTTCTCCCATTGAACCACTTATGTTTAAACCGAGACTTATGGTTAGATGAAAGAAAACGTCTAGTATCCATATAAATAGTCTTCTTTGCAAGTGGCAGCCAACGAGAGCAAGTATTAGGACCACATATAGGACAAGCGAATTCTCCTTTTGTAGTTAACCCAAATAAATTTCCATAGGCTGGAAAATCATTAATAGTCCACAATAACATACCTCTAAGGTTAAATGTGGCTTTAGTAAAGGCATCAGACATAAGTACACCTTCCCACAACTTACCCAGATCATTAATAAACGGCTGCAAATATATGTTGATGTCATTTCCAGGTTGTTTAGGGCCTGGAATGACTAAACTTAACATTAAGTTTTCAGAAGACATACATAGATTATAGATGATTAGAATCACTAGCCAAAGACTATGTTTTGAGCTAAGATTACCGAACGGATTGAACCCATCGGTTGCCAGTCCAAATCTCAAATTTCTCGGATCAGATGTGAAAGAAGGCCATTTTGTATCCACTGTACTCCAATAAATTGAGTCTATGGGATGACGCATTTTACTGTCTTGATTGTGATGAGTAGAGTGCCATGTTAACTTCTCTGCAACAGTTGCTGAAAGAAACATCCGTTGAAGTCTCGGAAGTATGGGAAAGTACCGCAAAACTTTTGCAACAACCCTTTCTTTTATTTTTCCAGTACGTGGATTTACTTTATACCTCGAAGCATTACATTTTGGACATTTTTGTAAGTTCTCATACCCGTTTCCCCTATATAAGTAACAATCATTTATGCATGCATCAATCTTTTTATACCCTAAATCAAAATCTGTAAGTGTCTTTTTTACTGTGGATAATGACTCAGGAAAACTATTTTCATCGGGTGGCATATTACGGAAAACCCTCATAAACTTATCAAAACCAGTATTGGATAGACCAAATTCAGCTTTTATCTTGTACATTTCTAAGGTGGCTGATAGTTTTGTATACTTCGTACAACCAGGGTAAAGAGGAACTTCAGCCTTAGTGATTTATTTTTTGTACTTATCTTCTGCATTTATTAAACATGGAGTTTCTCCTCCAACATCTAACTGAAAACAAACATCTTCATACATCTGATCTATTTCTAGCTTCTCATGCACAATCATTGAATTGTGCAACTCTTGTTGGTATGATAGGCTCACCATGAGCGACCCAAACTTTATACAAAGGATCAAAACCGTACTTAGTCAAATGAAAAATTATTGTTTCGTCATTTTGTGGGCTACAGTTTCTACAAACAACGCAAGGACATATGACCGTATCAGGATTTCTTGCAAAACTCTTAGAGTTTAAGATAAACTCCTTAACTTTACCTTGATACTCCTCACTTCTTGGATCCCAATTTAACCAGCTCTTATCCATGCTAAAACTAGAATTATCTAATACACCTAAACATTGAAAAATTCAAACAAATTTTAATCTGGTAATTAACATAAAATTCAGTAGTGAATAATATTGTTCATAAATAATTCCAACATATGCATAATTGTATTTGAAGTATATTTCACAAGATAAAAAGCAAATTGAAGGAAAATGTCAAAATTTTTAGCAACAAGCATAACATATATGAAAAGAAAGATGCACTAGATTCCACAAGCCAAATTTTTGAAAATAATCTTTTTGTAGAATGAACATTTCCCTATGTTAAAACACCTTACGATCAACTCAAATCCATCATCAAACAATAACCAATACTCAATCCATCTCCAACCTTCTTCTATTCTACGGGTATACAACTAAACAAGACACAAATAAACAACTCTCATCTTTTGACCAACTTGAAATTAGGTCTTTAACCCCTAAAAGATTAAGTTTTTTTTTTCATGAAACATATATATGAAATATATTTTCTTGGGATCTGCTTTATATACACTTAAATGTGCATTTGAATGAAAGGCCTTAGATAGAATGTTTTACTTACCCCTCTCTTTAGTTGAATGCTCCAATTGGTAAAAGGGAAGCATATATCATGATTATTCGTCAACAATCCGCCGAAAATGAATAAACAATAAGAATCATTATCTAATTTAAATCTGTAAACTCTATATATAAGTGATCTAATACAGTTTAGAAATAAAAAGGAGATAGCTTACAATAAAAAATAGACCTGCTAAGCAATACTTTATTACAGTTAAATCTGTAGATATTAGGGCTACAAACGGGCCAGACTCCAGTCGAGTACGCCCGAACTCGAGTCGAGGTTTTCATTTTCTAAATTCAGTTCGAGTTACCCCGAGTCAAGTCGAGTAGCTCAGAAAGATGCCGAGTTCGACATGCTCGAGTACACTCGGGTCACTCGAGTAGCTCGTCGAGTCGGTCGGGTCGGGCATGAATCGGGTCGGGTCGGGTCGGGCTGTACAATTTTTTTCAACATTTTCTGTATATTTTTCCCTAAAATTCAAATCTTTTTGTTCTATAAAAGTTGACTTTTTACATAAACATCAAACAAAAAAAGCATAACGGAAAAAAGAAAAGCAAGAAATTGAAACTAAAAAAAATTGAGTATATTGAAACGGGAGGAAACTAAAAAATTGTAGCTTTCAACAAATTCATCAAATCTATATGTTGTACCTGTACTACACCATACACCATCTACCAAATCATGAACGGGAGGAAAAAAATTGAAACTGAAAACCCTAAACCCTAAACACCATTTCTTACTGGAGGGGAACTAAAAAAATTAAAACTGAAACTAAAAAATACACTGAAAATCTGAAATACCTGCTCTGCTAGGCTGCTCCTGCTACTTTCGACAGCAGCTCGCGATGCCCGGGGGAGAAATGGATTGACTGGACTGATTGTATCGAGTTGGTATTACCTGCTCGGGAAAGTGGATCGAGTCGTGTGTGTGTGTGTGTGTGTTTGAAAGTTGAATGAAAGTATGAAGATGAAACGGCGGTTTAGGCTGATGTCAATTTTGGGGATAAAACTCTTTTAGCGTGGTTGATGTCAATTTTGGAGAAACATTTACAGTAATTGAAGAAGAAAGAGGGTAGAACACACTTGAACTACCGGAGTTTAGGCTGCTCGGTTTCTTTGTTGGGAAGGATGTTGAAGGCGGAGAATGCAACTCTTTGCCCTAAAATTAATTCCAATATTATATACTAGTTTTTTTTATATAATAAATGATGAATTGAGGTAATAAATATATATTTTTTGTGGGCTATTTTTGTTGTAGTAGTAGTATTTTATTACTGCATCTAAAACTGAAAATGGAGTTTAGATTTTTTTTTTTTTAAAATTGAGTATTCAAATTTTATATAATTACAGCCTTTTTTATATTCTTTTGTGGGATATTTTTTCTTTTTTCTTTTTAATTAGTATGGGTTGATCTCTATGTTGGTCCATTTCATTTAAGATTCATTTTATCAATTGTTTTGCTCAATTTTTTTCATGACGGAAATAAACTGTCATCACCCAAATAATATTTCATGACAGTTGAAAATTGTCATTGAAACTTATTACATAACAGTTGTAAAACGTCATGATATAAGGAAATGATGACGTTTCTAAAACATTATTGATAACTAATAGGAATAGTGCCATGCAGTTGGTGACACAAATAAAACGTCATGAAAATCCGAATCAAGCATGACGTTGGTAAAACGTCATAAAGTTGCTCCATATTTTAGATCCATGACGTTTGTTGTCCTAAACGTCATGGAAGTCCCCTACAATGACGTTTATCTCAAAACGTCATAAAATTAATGTCATTAAAGTGTATATTTCTAGTAGTGAAATCTCGTTCATGCAACAAACATTTTTATAAATAGAAAATATTTCGAGACCTTTCGTCCTTAGTTATAAAACCGTTTCAAATGGGTCTCAGCCCAAAGTCATTTTCTGCAAAACATCCATTACACAATCGTTAGGGTCTCACCCCAAACATTATTCAAACCACAATGCACAATAACAAGGTCCATTTTCCAACACCAAAGTATTACAACCAAGAAATTAAACACATACGACACATATTCTAGTGCCATTCTAGCCAAGTACCAAGACCCTGTATATAATATATCTCAACATCGAGGATAAACGTTGTGATATTCCGAACATATCACAATTACTGAAAACATCAACATCAACATCACGAAAACTACACTTGGTAACCCGTGGCCGTACCCATTAGTATCGACCCCCAGAGGCCCTGTCGGACCATCCCCGGGTGGGAAACCACTTCCGCGGCCGTACCAATTAGTATCGCCCCCAGAGGCCCCGTCAGACCATCCTCGGGTGGAAGAACAACTCATGCACACTAGCGATCATAACTTTCACAAATCCCGAACGTTGAATATAATATATAGTTATGGCACTTTCTAGAATGACCACTCACCGACACATGACCACGAACAAAGATTGACGCAACTACAAACCAATCCTAGAATACGTCAATACCACAAGGTAATCCATTAACAACACATTCAACACTCAATATATTCAAAGATTAATGACACGACTACCCCAACGACTTAATCATCCTAGACGCACCTCTACCCATCAATAAGTATACAAACCAATCAACTAATTTCAACAATTTCAATCCTATAATACACGATTAATAAATACGAGTAAACCATCACTCACACTTTGCATAACATGAATTCACATGATTTAAATCATATAGGCAAGAACACTTGCCTCGATAATTGATGCCAAAAGCTCTGACGAACGCAGCTCACCCGATCGATTCATTGAAATATCAACCTTTATTATAAATACATTATAGATAAATTAAAATAAGGATCTAATTTAATATCTTATAATTTCAAGGTAATTAATTGGCTAATATATTACCTCAATTGCCCCCCTTAGTTAATTAATCGGATCAAACAACCAACGATAATCAACCCGGATCCACAACTCGATTATTGCTCCAAACACAAACTCCAAATTCGGACTCACTCCATATGTTAAATTATACTCATCCACTCGTAGACCAAATTTATTAAGACTTTCATCTACATCTACGTTATCTTTATTGTCCACGATTACATTACAAACACATCCGAACTACCATAATTACACACACTATATATACATATATACATATAGTCGTACACATTCACACACACATATATGTATGTAACAAATATATATATATATATATATACACACAGCGCGCGCGCGCGCACACACACACACATATATATATATATATATATATATATATATATATATATACACACACGCAGCACACACGCACACATACAACACACAAAAAAAACACACCCACACAAAAACACATGCTGATATAACACACACACACTGCATGATGTACACAACACAGGTACACAGTAGCTCGCCTTCGATCACTCCGGCTGTGCCGATCTGAAGCCATCTGGCTGCCGGGAAAACACAACCCAATTAGTCGACTTCTGTTAAAAACATCTCCAGTCGCCGGAGATCTAACTCGATTGGAACACCATCTACCCATCTTTGAACTGAAAAGCACGTCCGATATCGGAGCCCGTGAAAACAGGCCCGCCGCCGATTCACTGAGATCCACCTCCCTGGGAACTCAGGCCCAAACAGCCCGACCAGATTTTCGTATCCCCGGCCCATCTAAAATTCCGGCTAGCTCAATGCTTCCCTAGTCGCGCCGCCGCTGTTCAGCTCCAGTTATTATAGCCGGAGACACCAGCCCGCCGTCGTGTGTTCGATTTGTTCATCCCCGGCTCTCATGGCCTACTGCTGATACGAATTAACGTATGATATGTACGTAAATTCGCCGGAAAATGCAGCGGTTATATTTGTTACCTCACAACACTCGTATTTGTGTAACACTCGTAAGATTCAACCGAAAGTAGGGCAATTCGGCTTTGCGTAAACACGAATAAAATGAAAGTAAATTATCAAACTAGACCTATAGTTTGATAAGACAATCTCTCCTCAAGACCTATTGAGAATTGATTAAATTACAACTCGAAGACGCGTCGAATTATAATCGAAGTGTGCTGAAAATCATTCAACAAGAATACATGTGATGTATTTCGTTTTTTCTTGCTTCAAAGTTGATTACAAAGGGTTGAGGATGAGGCTATTATATAGCCATTATAACTCCTAACAAAGCCAAACAAGATCACACAAAATCTAGCTAAAATACAAGCAATTATTAAATTAACTATAAAGACTTTTGACAAAGAAAAGAAAACAACATGTGCTTGGCTTCTTCCATTTGATTTCGGCCGTGGGGTAGCATGAAGGAAGGAGATCACCATCTATCTCATGTGATAAGGCTTTGACAAAGACTTGAACAAGAAAGCAACATCTTGTAGTCTTCCTCCACATGTGGTTCGGCCGATTTGTTATTCAAGGGGTGGAGGGAAATCAAATCTCATGTGTTGATATGGTGGATTTTGAAAATGGACACAAAGTTGAAAGTAGTGGGGACAAAAGATCCTTCAAGGATGCATGTCACAATCGGCCGAAATCTTCCCCAAATGGCCAATTTTGTATGCATGAACATGCATACGTATGCATGTTTTGATACGTCTAAGTTATCCCGGTTCCGATTATTAAGATGGTTCCCATTTCCGCTTTTGTTTTCTCGCCGAAGTACGTAGGTGCATGTGCATGCAATGTGGTATCGTCACCTACGTCAATTCTTACTTCGTTTGGAGATGTCGTAATCGTATCATCTCCTCCCCCTTTGAAAGGAATTGACTTCAATTCAGTGATTCCCTCGTCGTCAAGGTAAGGAGATAGATCGCCCACGTTAAAAGTGGCGTGTACTCCATAATCGCCCGGAAGTTCTACTTTATACGCATTGTTGTTCACCTTTCCCACGATTTTGTTAGGTCCCTCGGCCCTCAGCATAAGTTTGTTCTTGCGTTTGCTAGGAAATCTCACTTTTCTTAAGTGCACCCAAACCAAGTCGCCTACTTCGAATAGTCTCGGTTTTCTGTGATTGTTGGATTTCTGTTTGTATGCGTCATTCACCTCTTTGATTCGATCATGTATTTGTCCGTGCAACTTGATCATCGATTTAAGTTTAGATTCCGCGTCTTTGTGTATCAACTCGTCCTTCGGCAATGGGATCAAGTCTAAGGGTATATAAGGATTTAACCCGTAAACGACTTCAAAAGGAGAATGTGCCGTAGCATGTGTAGGGGATCGGTTATAGGCAAATTCCGCATGAGCAAGTTTCATGTCCCAATCCTTTTGCGTTTTATTCACAAGTCCTCGCAACAACGTTCCTAATGTTCGATTTGTGACATCGGTTTGACCATCGGTTTGCGGATGGTGCGAAGTGCTAAATAAGAGTCCAAAAATAGCTAAGGAATTTCGAATCTCGATCCGACACAATAGCCTTCGGAACCTCTCGGAAGTATAAGTCGGCCACGTTGCTTGCGTCGTCGGTTTTGTGGCAAGCCACGAAATGTGCCGTCTTTGAGAACCGATCAACAACCACCATGATAGCATCTTTACCTCGTTGAGTACGGGGTAAAGTGATGATAAAATCCATGGATACATCTTCCCACGGTCTTTCTGGAACCGGTAGAGGCATATATGATCCCGATTTGAACGAACTCTTCGAGATGTGACATGTTACGCATTTACTTAAAACATTGTAAATGTCTTTTAGCATTTTAGGCCAAAAGAAATGTTCTTTTAGTACTTCCAATGTTTTAGCCGTGCCAAAATGTCCTGCTAAACCTCCTCCGTGAGCTTCCCGGACCAATAATTCCCGAACCGCCTGTTTTGGAACACAAAGCCTATTTCCTTTAAATAAGAAATCATCTTGTAACATGAACTCCCCGAACGGATCAGATTTGCAACGAGTAAAAATTTCTCCAAAATCCTCATCATTTTCATAACATTCCTTCAACATTTCGAAACCAAGTAACCGAACCTCCAGAGTAGAAAGTAAGGCATACCTCCTAGATAACGCATCCGCAACAACATTGCTTTTACCGTCTTTGTACTTGGACGAAAAGTGAAATGATTGTAGGAATTCCACCCACTTGGCATGCCTCGGACTCAGTTTATGTTGCCCGTTAATGTACTTCAATGATTCGTGATCCGAGTGTAGAATAAAATGCTTCGTCCGTAAGTAATGACTCCAATGATCAAGGGCCCGTACGATAGCATAGAATTCTTTATCATAAGTACAATAATTCAACCGAGCTCCATTCAACTTCTCCAAAAAGTAAGCGATAGGTCGTTTACCTTGAATAAGAACCGCTCCAATTCCAACTCCGCTAGCGTCACACTCAACTTCGAATGGTTGAGAAAAATCGGGTAGTGTTAGAATCGGTGCTTCGCATAATTTGGCCTTTAACTTCTCGAAAGCTCCTTGGGCAGTCCCGTTCCATACAAATGGTCCTTTTTTTGAACACTCCATTATCGGACTTGAAATGGTGCTGAAGTCTCGAATAAACCTCCGGTAAAAAGAAGCAAGTCCGTGAAATGATCTCACTTCCGTCACGGTCGTAGGGGTCGGCCAAGATTTAATTGCTTCGATTTTTGTTTGATCAACCGCCACTCCGTCATTCGAAACGACATAGCCAAGAAAGACTATACTTTCAACTAGGAACGAACACTTCTCCTTTTTTCCATACAATTTTCGGTCCCTCAAGGTTTCGAAGATTAGCCTTAAGTGCCCGAATTGTTCTTGTAGTGATTGAATATAGATTAGAATGTCATCCAGATATACAACCACGAATTTCCCCAGAAATGGTTTAAGTACCTCGTTCATCAACCTCATGAAGGTACTAGGCGCATTTGTAAGACCGAAAGGCATACCGGTCCATTCATATAATCCATTTTTCATTTTGAAGGCCGTCTTCCACTCGTCACCTTCTCGCATTCGGATTTGATGATATCCGCTTCGTAAATCAACTTTGGAAAAGATCACCGAACCATGTAGTTCTTCTAACATATCATCAAGTCTCGGGATAGGGAACTGATACTTGACGGTGATATTTTTCACGGCCCGACTATCCACACACATCCGCCAAGAACCATCTTTCTTAGGGACAAGTAAGACTGGAACCGCACACGGACTCAAACTCTCCCGGACATACCCGCGGTCCAAAATCTCTTCGACTTGTCATTGTAACTCCTTCGTATCCTCGGGATTACATCTATAAGCAACTTTATTAGGAAGTGGTGCTCCCGGTATAAGATCGATTTGATGTTCGATACCGCGAATAGGTGGTAAACCCGACGGTAATTCTTCGGGAAAAACATCCTCAAATTCGTGTAACAACACATCTAACTCTCCTCCATTTTGTACTCCCATGTTCTCGTCTCGTGTCTCTTTAAACATGACCAAATATACTCGCTCCATGTCATTAATGGCATGTTCCCTTTCTCTTTCACTAGCAAGGATGGTAAGTTTCGGTTTCTCCACTCGACTAGAACGCATCGAACGGATAGCTTGCGGGGACATCGGTTTGAGTACAATCTTCTTTCCTTTGTCTTGTAATTCATATCCATTACTCCGACCTCGATGTAAAACATCTCGGTCGAACATCCATGGTCGTCCCAAAAGTACGTGGCATGCGTCCATCGGGAGTACGTCACATAACACACCGTCTCCGTATGATCCCATAGTTAAGTTGACCCGTACTTGTCTCGTCACCTTCACTTTGCTTCCATTATCGAGCTAATGTAAAGCATACGGTCTCGGGTGATCCGTAGTAGTTAGCCTGATCTTGGTGACCATCTCGTTTGATGCTACATTCGTGCAGCTCCCTCCGTCTATTATCAAGCTACACCACTTTTCTCCGACTTTGCATTTGGAATGAAAGATTTGGTCTCTTTGCTCCGTATCACTTGGAGCGATTTTGGTATGTAGTGCTCGAAGCACTAAAGTAGTATCATATTCCGGAGCGTCATAAGTCTCGCAATCCTCATTCTCTTTCTTGGCCTCCATGTTAAATACGTCACCAAGGCCTTCCTTCTCGTCCTCGACTAAAACTTCGTCTCGGACCGCAAGAGCTTCTCTTAAAGTGACCACCCGTTTATTTGGACATGCATTTTGATAGTGACCAAAGCCTTGACATTTAAAACATCGTACTTTAGCCAAGCTCGTTTCCTTGGAAACGTGGGGAACCTTTGGGGCCAGGGTAGGGACTTGAAAAGGTACGGTAGGTTTCGTAGTCGAACGTGAGCCGGCACTTGTATTTCCGAATTTGTATGGGAATTCGGGTTTGGTAAACTTCAACTTGTTTTGAGCTTCAATTTTTATGCATAGTCCGCATAAAGTGTCAAAATCTCCGTATGGGTATAATTCCACCGTATTTGCAATATTTCGGTTTAGACCACGTAAGAAACGTGACATTCTTTGTTCTTCATTTTCTTCAAGTTCTCCCATTAAGGCCAAGCCTTCAAATTCTTCGATATATTCTTCCACACTTAGTTTCCCTTGTACGAACTCCACAATTTTTCGGTATAAGGTTAACCGATGTGATGTCGGGACATACCTTTTACGTAGTTTTTTCTTCAAAGAATCCCAAGAATGGATTTTCTCTTTTCCCGCACGAGCTCGTTGTGTTTTCATACCCTCTAACCATAAGGAAGCGCCCTTCCCTAACTTGAGAATCGCATATTTGCAACGTTTCTCATCGTTAAGGTGCTTGAAGTCGAACATACGTTCAATCTTCCTCTCCCACTCCAAGTAAACTTCGGGATTAGTACCTCCGACAAATTCCGGAAGTTCATTAACTTTAAATTCATCCACATGACGCGGTGAATGTGCATCATATCCTCCTCTTCTTGCTTGAAAACGTGGTTCTTGCATGTTGTGTAATGCCTCACGTAGTTTCTCCATGAAATCGTCGGAAAAATCCATGATAAGATAGTTTTGATAAGAAAATCGTCAAGAGAAATTCGCCAAGGAAGTAACCTTGGGCTCCGATGCCACTAATGATACGAATTAACGTATGATATGTACGTAAATTCGCCGGAAAATGCAGCGGTTATATTTGTTACCTCACAACACTCGTATTTGTGTAACACTCGTAAGATTCAACCGAAAGTAGGGCAATTCGGCTTTGCATAAACA
This sequence comes from Orobanche coerulescens, assembly GCA_033398695.1. NCBI lineage: Eukaryota > Viridiplantae > Streptophyta > Magnoliopsida > Lamiales > Orobanchaceae > Orobanche > Orobanche coerulescens. The sequence goes on along the minus strand of CM065815.1, from coordinate 109,020,657 downwards.
CGAATAAAATGAAAGTAAATTATCAAACTAGACCTATAGTTTGATAAGACAATCTCTCCTCAAGACCTATTGAGAATTGATTAAATTACAACTCGAAGACGCGTCGAATTATAATCGAAGTGTGCTGAAAATCATTCAACAAGAATACATGTGATGTATTTCGTTTTTTCTTGCTTCAAAGTTGATTACAAAGGGTTGAGGATGAGGCTATTATATAGCCATTATAACTCCTAACAAAGCCAAACAAGATCACACAAAATCTAGCTAAAATACAAGCAATTATTAAACTAACTATAAAGTCTTTTGACAAAGAAAAGAAAACAACATGTGCTTGGCTTCTTCCATTTGATTTCGTCCGTGGGGTAGCATGAAGGAAGGAGATCACCATCTATCTCATGTGATAAGGCTTTGACAAAGACTTGAACAAGAAAGCAACATCTTGTAGTCTTCCTCCACATGTGGTTCGGCCGATTTGTTATTCAAGGGGTGGAGGGAAATCAAATATCATGTGTTGATATGGTGGATTTTGAAAATGGATACAAAGTTGAAAGTAGTGGAGACAAAAGATCCTTCAAGGATGCATGTCACAATCGGCCAAACTCTTCCCCAAATGGCCGATTTTGTATGCATGAACATGCATACGTATGCATGTTTTGATACGTCTAAGTTATCCCGGTTCCGATTATTAAGATGGTTCCCATTTCCGCTTTTGTTTTCTCGCCGAAGTATGTAGGTGCATGTGCATGCAATGTGGTATCGTCACCTACGTCAATTCTTACTTCGTTTGGAGATGTCGTAATCGTATCAACTGCCAACAAGTCGGACGAGATTCCCATTAGAGAACTGTACAGCTCCTCAAGCTTCCACCGTCACGTCACCCGTCTCATACCGAAACCACCACCAGGACCTTTAGTCGCCGCCACTGCTCTTCTAATTCATCGGTCATCTGGTGAAGAAAAAGAAGAAGAAGAAAGGTGGAGGGATCGTCCGCATGGGGTGGAATGGGAGTAAGTGGGAAAGAAAGAAAAGAAAAAAAAAATGAAAGGGAGAGAGAGAGGACGTGAGGTAAAAAGGGAGAAAATGAAGTAAACTGATCGACCAACATCATTAGGTGTAGTTGGGTCAGTTGGACCCAACTTTTAAATAAAGAAAGGTCCAAGAACAACAATTAATAAAATCACAATCATTATTGTATTTCCAACACCATGTTACTCCGACTATATCACCCGACTAGACGGATTAAATTCTGCTACCTCTGGTAAAATTATCGTCAATAACTCTCTAATGATATTCGATCTAATTCCTCAAGAGTCACCATGATCCGCAGTTAATCAACTAATTAAAATTATAAATAAAGAAATAAAATATATATATATTAAAAAAATTGATACCGCCAATATTCCGAATTAAAATTCCCAATTTATATATCTGGGTATTACATCCCTTAAGTTCGCACTTGTAACACGTTACTAGCGGGTAAGGACAATGTGCACTAACATGTCCCGGCACATTACAGTTGAAATACCTCCTGGCCCTACCAGGAGTCAAAGCTGACGACTTGCAACTCTCAGTTCCCTTCATCGGGAGATGGTGCTTCACGGCACAAAGGCCACATCGTTGCTGTTTAGAAACTCCGACTCTTGTACTGACAGCAAAATCATCAGACTTCCTCTGTTTCCTCAACTCGAGCACACATTCAGTTGATAATGAAGCTAGATCGTATGCTAATGCTCGATTCTGATACTCTCTCAACATAGTGCAAATGGATCCCGCCATATACTAGCAAATCTCTAGCTTCATCCACATGTCAAAATGACGGATCTTATCTTCCTCTTTACTCACCTGTTCCCGCACATAGCTGAGTTGTTTGCTATAATCGATGATTGCTTGAGGCACAGGTACATCTTGCGGTTTTGCCAAATAAAAATCACGAATTCTCTGCTCTCTAATTAGTTCCGGACAAAACACCGCCTTAATTAATTCCTGGAACTCCGCTCGCATGACAATACGATCCTGAGGCTTAACAGCCTCCCACCAGTTGGCAACATCTCTGTCAAGAAAGGAATGAGCGATGGGTACTTTCCGCTCTTCGGGGCAATCAATTGTTTCGAATATCTTTCTCAACTAGAAAAGCCAACCATCCCAGCCCAATGCATCTGCGGCACCAGCGAAATGAGGGGGGGTTCATACGAACCACTTCTCATAGCCGTTGGTTTGCGCCAATATTCTGGGTCACATCTGTGTTATGTTGAACCGCCTGGGTCAACTAAGTTATCTGTGTCGCTACTTGTTGCAATATACTCACTCAACACGATGAAAACACAACATTGCAAAATAATATACCAAAGTGCCATCTCAGCACGACATATCAACATAAGGCACCAAATAGCAACATGATAAAAATATCCACTCTGGATAATTAGACGAATACAAAAATTACAATTGCAACCCATATAACTTACGGTCGTAACTAACGGATCACATAACCGTTTCAACAAAAAAATTAATGACCATTATAGTTACAATGATGGCCATAATATACTACACATGGTAGCCATTCATTTTTAACATTCTTATTAAAACTCCACGAGGTATCCATTTAAAAAATATCATTTGAAAATCTTTAAATTTGTATGTTTATTCGAAATAAAATTTTCAAGGTATTTTTGGGTACCTCAGGCTGTTTTACCAAAACTTGTAAATAAAAGATTTTAACCGTCTCATTTTGAAATCATCTGTAAAACAATATTTCGGAATATCGAATTTCCTCGCAACAACATTATCAAAATACTCATGTCACTACGTATCGTCGTCACCCTTAACAACAGACAAGGTAACCACATGTTACCATGCAATACCATCGCAAGTAACAATACACTAGGTAACCTGCGGTCGTGCCCCCTAGCATCGACCCCTAGAGGTTCTGTAGAATCGTTCCCTAGTGGACAAATTATTCATACTTGTACTAACCATTTCCACCAGTAAACAATCATATCAGAAAAAACATTACACAAAATACAAGGCATATCCAAATCATGCAACACAATACTTGGGTGCATAACCCAAAACTTTCCAAATCTAAGTTTAAAGTTTAAGCTGAGAATTTTTTTGATCTTTCAGTATTTATTATTTTGAAAATAAAATCGTAGTGTACTCCGGTTATTTGAAAATAAACCGTTAGTCCAAAACCATTTCTAAAATCCTTCCAAACGTGACAAAAGATCAACGATGGTACCATTTTACAAAATGTCTAAAACACTCCAAAACACGTCCTTTTAAACAATTTTCAATATCCACACGAAACCGCCGCTTAGCCGCACTGTCAAAACATTTTCGAAAATTGGTTTTCCACAAACTTACTCAAATCTATGAAATTTTCAGAAAATCATTTTCAAACATACACACAACAGACATAATTACCAACGTGAACATGTTTGCAGCATATAACAACAATTAGCCAATATAGTCAATTCTCACACACATGCCTATACGACATTCAAGATCACCAATTCATCGAACATAACTCATTATCACCAAATTCAAACACATGTCAACACCATCTATATGATTTTTCCAACAAACTCTACCATCGATACATTCCCTAAAACACATCAATATTCAAGGTTTCGTATCGCTCTACACCACTTGGTGTCCAGTCCATCAATATCTAGTTCATTACACACGTAATATGCCACAAATATCAAATAAAAATTCCATCTCCCGACACGCATGTAAACAGAGTCATGAAACACAGACAATACACATAAAATAGGAGACTTACAGCCACATGTCGCATGAAGATGATGGCTGCACAACGATGCTAATCACGACTGACATCTCAGACGACGCATCACGAGACGACCTAGTCTGACAAAATCAGACGAGACAAGACTCAACAAACACAACTTAACCCGACATCCTAGGTTTACACAACCTAAGATCTGATACCATATTCTGTAACACCCCCAATCCACTCGGGAATATTACAGCGCCGCAGACCCTCTCCGTGAGGATCTACTAGGCTAGATACCAAAACAAGACCTCACAACAAATGCCAACATGGCTAAATACGAATCATTAGACCGCCTTTGTCTTTCATTAATAACTAACAACTTAAACTTCATATACATTTCTATATCAAAACTCATACCCACACAGGGGTCCAAATACATTGACAACTCAAACGACAGAAAAAGCTACAGCGGAAAGAATAATACAATACGACCACCAGTACCAAGTACTAGTATTCATGTGTTTAGTATCATTTGTCTTCCATCATTATTCGTACCGATCCTGTGTTTTGCTCCCCAAGAACCTGCATGAATCTGGACGCAATACAAACATCCACACCCCGATTACTCAGAGGTAGCAAAATTCCACTATTTTGCTAGTGCAAGTATAAAGTGCAATTACGAGCCATGCAGGTCATATTCCAAGAATATAATAATTGTGACTATCCAACCTGTTAAACGTAATAAAAGACTTCCCAATATAATTCACTTGAGTTAAAATAGTTCGAATCATGAAAGGTAGGAATGATACCAATATACATTTTGCAAAACATTTTAAGATCTCAGGAGTTATGAAAACACTTGAGTTCGAAGGATCTTCAACTCATCGAAAACCATGTAGGGACACCACCCCAAAGATTATTTTCCAAAATATAATTCAGATCACGAAGCACGGGGTCCAAGACCCAATCGTTCACATCAACTTACTCCCAAAGGTTATTCTTGTCCCATGCTAACAAGCATCAACCTCAGAGCTTCTTCCTGCAAACCAATGGTCAATAACAGAGTCACACATCAATATGACAACGGTCACGCAAACAACTCAAATATTATGATTCCACAACGAACATATAACATACACTCATAGTTATCCTGGCATCAGGCTAACAAGCCATGAACCTCTGAGTCTCGCGATGACATACCCAGTTTGGATAACCCAATAGTTATCCTGGCATCGTGCTAGCAAGCACGAACCTCGGAGTATTGCGACGGCGTACCCGGTTTGGATAACCCGTGACGAGTATGTAACACGTCCAAATATACACCCATAAGTTATCCTGGTATCGGGATAGCAATCCACGAACCTCGGAGTCTCCTAGAGACCTACCCAATTTGGATAACACTATGGTCACACTCAACTTACAACCAAATTGCAACAATCACACATCAACAAGAAAGTACACTTTCACAACAATACCGAATGGCACAACCTCCTTACAAAGGAGTCACAACCAATGTCACACAACATCACATACTTATCAATGAGCACACATATCCACACACACATACCTTGCCGAAAGAATAAAACCTTAAGTCCACTAGTGACATAGTCGCACACAATGATACCACACGAAAACAAGGCAATCATAAATATGACACTAAGACCCATTTTCGGAACTACACATTCATATACAAACGCACGAGTTGATTTTGAAGAAAACCTTTATCGAGAATATACCGATTTTCTTGAAAGTTCATTAAAATCATTTAAATTACACACATAGCCAATTACCAACCATTACATCTACAAAACATGAAGTGTATGGGCAAGATACTTTTCTCGAAACCACGAGCGAACGAAACGACGAACGGATGCAACCGAACAACCACGGGACTTCCAATTTCAGCGAGCAAGTGGCAACTCCAGAACACTGTGAGAATAACTCCACAATGAATCAACAATACTCCTCAAACCCGACTCTAACTCGCCGCAGAACAACAATAGAAATCAAGGGTTCAAGGGTTTCTCTCAAGGGAATCAAAATTATGCTCTGGGTGAAACGAAAACGATAAATGGGATTCTGATCCGTAGATCACAACCAAAACAACAAGAATTACATAATTGATTCATAAACTTCGAATTAAATCAAGGAATCAAGGAAAACCCCCAAACTTATGTTAGGAATACTTATTAGATTTTGATGATGTCGTCCCTGTATTAAATTGATTATTCAAATGTATGTTTAAGTACTTGGTAATATGTAAAGAAGAACCAAATGAGTATCTTCTGTAGGCCTTATAAGTTAGGCTAAGTCTAGAAATGGCTAAGTATAGAACAGACTTTAGGCAAGTGTTTATCAGCCGAGTCTTGGTCAACTCAACTAGTCAGATAAGGTTGACCATAGACGACTTATCATCAGGCAACTTACTTTCAGAAAAGTACTAGTCAACAGGAATATCAGAGAAGCTTGACCAATATACAGTCAAGTTATCAGACGGAGTCTAGTCAACTAAAATTTGACCATCAGATCAGATAAGTTCATCAGGTCAGAAAACTTCAGATCAGAGAAGATTCATCAGGACAGAGAACTTCATCTTAGGGAAGTTACAACAGAGAAGTCCGACATTAGATAAGGTTGACTGTACGTCAAATAGTTTGACCAAGAGAGGTCAGATAAGTGATCAGCCAAGTAACTCAGTCCACGTCAGCATGCGTTGAAAAGTCAATAATCATGGAAAGTCACGTGCAGGCGTAGAGAGACAAACTGGAGAGATTCCCAGAAAGCAATGAATTAAATATTCATTGAGATCCACACTCTGAAGACTTTATGCATATTATAATCTAAAGTTTTAGTGCTACAATGTGAAAGTCTTCACAATGGTCAGAATTGAATTAAACTAAGGGAATCCAGCCTTGCAACGTTCGGAAATAAAAACAAAGAAGTCCATTTCTCCAACGGAAGGATTTGTTACAATAGTGCAACGGCTATGAAGGAATCTCCAGGATCGTACTATATATATCCGAAGATATGAACTGAGCAAAGTACGATGCGAACAATATTCTCAAGCAATCAAAACAATCAAAGCTAAAGGCAATCTATAGCATCGTGAAGAGCAAAGCTTAAGCAATCATATTCGAAGAAGCTCTTTAATTGGATAAGACAAAAAATTGTGTCTAAAACTTGAGTACCGGGGTTACTTTCTTGGACGAGGTTCTTGAAAGTAGAGAGGTTGTAAAGGCATCCAAGGATCGTAGATCAAGTGGTGTAAGGCAGCCAAAGGGAGTTGCAACGGCAAGGAATTCCACTGGTTGGAAGCTGTTGTAATTGGTTGTATCACTGTAATATTTATAACTGGTTGAGAGTTATAGTGAATTCATCTCCAACTGGTTTGGAGAAAAGTTGATTAGTAGAGGATTACCCCACCTTTGAGACCACTATAATTGCCTGCGTGTTTTACTGCATTAAACATCATATCTACCTGCTGCATAGATACTAAACTGTTTCATTGATTAATTATCTGCAGAGAGCATTTAGTTATCTGTCATCAGCTGACTTGCGCATACTTGTCTGCAGATGGCTCTAAGTCATCTGTACCTATCAGCTGAGAAACTCACCTGACTTCAGGAAAAAAGTTTCAATAAGTTTATTCACCCCTCCTATACTTATTCCTGATGACTTGTGACCTACAAGTGGTATTAGAGATGTTGGTTTAATTTTTCAGAACCAGATCCATATATCGAGGATATATATTTCAATCTGTCATTTAGGATGGAACACATGCAACACATGCACTCTAGGTTACCTGCTTTTTCAGTTGACGAGTATGATCTTCAGATGATAAGAATGCAGGCACATTTATCATCCATACATGACGACATGTGGTGCATAATTGAAGACGGTCCTTTCATATTTGAGAAGGACAACTCCCCTGAAGAAATTGCAGCCGGGAAGCCAGAGAAGATCCCCAAGAAGAGGACGGAGCTGACCCCTAAAGAAAGGAAGCTGGCCAATCTTGACAACCGGGCCAGAGATGTGCTGTACCAGACTCTTGACAAATCAACCACTATCAAGATCAAGAATTGTAAGAATGCCAAAGAAATCTGGGACACATTAGCTCTGATGTGTGAGGGAACTGAACTGATAAAAGAGAATAAGTTATCAATTGCTACTTAAAAATTTGACAACTTCAAAATGAAGAATGGTGAATCTATCAACCAAGTGGACACAAGATTCACTGAGATCATTAATGAGATCAATTTTCTCGGAAATGAGGTGGAAGGAGTCGAAAATGACTTCCAAAAACCCATCCCGCAGATTATATAACTGGACAGACTCTTACATATGTAATCGACCGAGGTTAACATACACGTAAGGAGATACATGCTACGTATGTAAGATGTTCCAGAGACTTCTGCCGATTCTCTACATATGATAAAGACCGTAACACACTGGCCTTTACGGCCGTAATGAACTGGCCTCTATGGCCGTAACATATTGCAGATTACGCCTGTAACCTGCATTCTGGCAGCAGATTCTAATTTGCTGTCCGATCAGCCCCGAATGACTTTAAAATGCGACGACTCGGAAAAATTTGATATAACGCTTATTGAGGATTCTCAACAACGAACGAAAGCGCTAAACAAACATGCAATTCCGACAATCCAAAATTAGGTAAGAATGAGCACGTAAGCGAGTACCCAAAACTTTAGAAAATTACAAAACGGCCCAAATGTCCGAAAAATCACGATACGAGATCAAATAACTATTCCGAAGTTTTTAAAATGACCAAAAATGATAAATGAACTTTTAGGAATGACAAAATAACAGTTTCGAGCAAGATTTATAAGAATCGGACCCAAATGCGGAAAAGTCGCAATAATATGCTGATTAACCCGAAACAATATCAAAACTCGCTCGAATGACAAAAAGTGCAAAACAAAACATGTCAAAAATATGTCAATGAATATAAGCGAGTCGTTAGAATCGAAAAATATAGGAATGAAAAATACGGGAATTACAATTTCCATCTCTAAGTCATATGGGACTGCCATCATCATCCAATACACAAGTTCTATTGTCGGATATTGGTCAGGATTACAAGCGACAACGAAAGACATAGCAAATAATATAGACCAGTAAATTAAATAGAAAGTGACACAGTCCTAATCAAGATATCAAAGACAATGCCCACAACACAGTAACCATATTACGCGGATTGTGCAATACTCTATCACACCAAGGTCCAACAGTCTATTTTATACCTCGACTGATATATTCAAACAATCGGTCACACAAGACATAAAACAAGCAGCAAGAAGCACAACAAAATGGAAATATGACAAAATAACAAAAACAAAAGTTGGAAAATTGACTAAAATAAAAAACAAACGGGGGAGATCACTAAGATCTGAAAACAGCAGAAGGCTGGAATGTGAGATGACCAGTCCCCTTATAACTGAACCCTCATATCAAACACTGAGAACCACAAAGGACCCAAAAGCCAATAATCCATTGTCCTCCGATTGAGGCTGCCTCGATCAGGCAGCACAACTCTAGTTGCCTAATGTAATATCCGTACTCTTTTACTTTGGGTAATTTTCACTTTTAGTGCTTTTCTATTTTTGGCGACTCGCTTGTGATCATTTTGATATTTTAAAACTATCACATTCTGCATTTTTTGCTATTTGAGCGAGTTTCGAGGCCGTTTTAATTGAATCCATGAAATATTGCGAATTTTCCGCATTTAGGTTCGATTTTGGTAGATCTTGATTGAAACTGTCATTTCGATATTTCTACAGGTTCGTTTAATATTTTAAGACATGTTGTGGTGTTTGGTATTATTGTTCGACCTCGAATCGAGTTTTCTGGATGTTTGGGCCGTTTTGTAATTCCCAAAGTTTTGGGCGTGTGATTTCGTATTCATTATTCCGTATCCTCGAATGGTTGGAATCACGTGATTTTTAGCGTTTGGGTTCGTATTTTGATGCTTTTCGTAAGAGCTTAGTTGGATGTTGTTAATCTTCGAGCTTTATGTCATACGGAACTTCTTCAGACTGACTAGACTGCACAACTGAGCTGCTGTGCAGAAACCTTACTGCACGCTAAATTATAGTGATAGCGCGCGCTAGTGTGTATAATTAGCGCACGCTATCCAAATTATTAGCACACGCTAACGATTTGACACAGAAGGTCTCATTCCTCTCAAGACTGCCTCATTAGCGCACGCTAAGGAAGGATTAGCGCACGCTAACTGGTAGAGGCAGAACGTACTGTCCTTTATTGGACTGCCTCATTAGCGCATGCTAAGGACAGGATTAACGCGTGCTAATGGGCTGAGGCAGAATGTACAGTTTTGTACCAGGCTCGTTAGAGCATGCTAATAATAGAGGAGCTAGCGCGCGCTAACTGAGTCCAGTATATAAATGCGGACAACGGCATTTTCTACATTTCATCTCTTTTTCCAACCCTAACCGAGAAAGAGAGAGGAAGAGGTGATTTGGAGGTTTTTCACTGCAATCCTTCATCATCTATCACCATTTTTGGTTTGATAACAAGATTATACAACTTCTAATCCATTTCTTCCTTCCGAATCAAGGTAAATCTTCCTAGAACCCTATTTTGGGAATTTTGGGGGGGGTTTTCATAGATTTGTCCGTTTAATCTGTTTTGAAGCTTGAAATCCTTGAGATTATGAAGTATCTGCCCGGTACCCACATTTGTCTTATGAATTTACGGATGTTTTTGTGTATTACTCGAATTTGAGAGGATTTGGATGATTTCCAACAATATATGAATAACCTTGAAGAATTGTGAACCGTAGGTGGGGTTTCGGGAGTTCCTTCTTGTGCATTGAGTATTGATTATGGATTCTCGTAATCTTTACGAATCGTTGAGGACCGGAAGTGTGTTGTTGGACCAACCAAGCTTGAATACCTTTTCCCTTCGATTCAATATGTCTCAAAGGCAAATATATATATTTATGATTGTATTTTATTGACGTTGAAAGTAAAGTGTATGTGATAATTTTGATTATATGTTCACTCCAGGACGGGCCAACGGGTCCTCTGAGGAGTTGTTGCTTCTGGTGAGATCGATTGAACATTTTTGGATTAACCACTCTGGGACGGACCGACGGGTCCTCTGAGGAGTCGCTGCTTCTAGTATGATCCATGGTTAATCATGTATATGATTGAAATGATATGAGATTTAGTTATTCCGGAATACTAGTCTTGAGTTTGACGAAATGAGATTATGTCTACTTTTATCATTCAAGAAGTATTGTATTTCATATTCGATATACTTGTACTAGTTATTCCATGGCTAAACCCATCTGGGGGAAGTACGTTTTATGTACTTCAGGTTCCAGGCGAGCAGACGAGTGGGTAGCGGATCGGTATGATGCTGATGGGCAAGAGTGATGCTGTGTCATGTTCTTCTATGTGTTATTTATGTCTTTCATTCGAGATATTGTACTTTAAATGATTTTAGTATTCGAGTACTACGGGATGTTCTTCTTGATGTTTCGCTTTTATTGTTCCTGGGTCTAGTTCCCACTAACTTGTATCCTTTCAAATTTGATTATTATTTTGGACGTCAATTCTTATTGCCTTCCGTTTGACTATGTCTAGACCTTTTCAGTCAAAATTCATGGTTACGTGTATATATAGCCTTGTGGGTCCCAGGAAGGGGCTCACGGCGCTGTAATATACCCTAAATATCATGGGGATGTTACAGAATATGGTATCAGAGCTTAGGTTTACAAATACCTAGGCTGTCGGTCTCTTTAGGTCGAATCAATTCACCGTTTGTGTACAGTATCACTATATTGCCATCATCTCAGTACAACCAGCACTAGTAAGTTATCATCATCTCTCTGTTCTCTTCTTTTATGTATCATCTTCGAATTTGTGCCTTTAGAAATCGGTCACCTCGATGGTGTGTATTCTAAACTGTACTCACGAATAATCTCATTGTTCCTCATAGTGTCCACGGGTATAGTATGCGGATGCGGACGCGGTCACGGTCTTGGGCGTGGCGTAGTCGGTGGGGTAGACATGTCCTTTAGCGCTGATGCTGGTTCGACCATTACGTTCTCGAACTCGGTGAATCCTAGTACAGATGGTCAGCAGGAACAGTTGGATGGCCAAGGGTATAATGCGGATGCCAGTGTTGCGAACATTCTTCAGCAGGTGGCAAATCAAATGGCTCTCTTAACCCAGACGATCCAACATAATAATCCAAACCCAATGGCAAATACGGATGCAGAAAGATGGCTCCAGGATGTAGTCCATATGCATCCTCCACAGTTTATTAGTGCTACTGATCCATTCGGTTGGGAAAGCTAGCTTTTCCAGATGGAGAAAGTTTTTGAAGCAGTCGGTTGTCCCGAGGTGAAGAGAGTGCCCCTGGCTCAATATTTTCTTGTTAAGGAAGCTGCGACTTGGTGGCAAGCAGTTAAGCCCCAAGGTCATGTTTCTTCTTGGGATGAGTTCAAGAACCTGATGAAGGCCGAGTTTTGTCTTAGGCTAGTTCAAGAGAACATAATCCGGTCCTTATTCAAGGCTAAGCCATAAGATACTCCAATTCACAGGCAATTAGAGCCTAACACGGCACCAATCTCTTATGCGCCTTATCGCAATGCACCTTCAGAGATGCAAGAGTTGAAGAAATAGTTGGGAGAGTTATTAGATAAGGCTTACACTAAATCGAGCGCTTCTCCTTGGGGTGCACCGGTCCTATTTGTGAGGTAGAAGGATGGTTCATTACGTTTATGCATCGATTACTGCAACCTAAACAAAGTGACCATCAAGAATAAGTATCCGTTACCTCGCATAGATGACTTATTCGATCAGTTGTAGGGAGCTAAAGTATTCTTAAAGATTGATTTGAGATCGGGATACTATCAGCTTCAAGTGAAAGAGTCCAACATTCCGAAGACTGCTTTTCGGACGAGATATGGACATTATGAGTTTGTGGTCATGCCTTTCGGACTGACCAATGCACAAGAAGTGTTCATGCAGTTGATGAAAAAGATATTTATCGAGTTTCTTGATAAATGTGTGATCGTCTTCATTGACGACATTCTGATTTACTCTCAAGATAAAGATGAGCATGCCCAGCACTTATGTTTTATATTGAACAGTTTGAGAGCGCAACACCTTTATGCGAAGTTCTCAAAATGTGAATTCTGGCTGAAGGCGGTTATGTTTCTCGGCCATGTAATCTCGGTCGAGGGAGTTCGTGTGGACCCACAAAAGATTGGAGCGGTGTTAGATTGGGCATCACCTAAAAATATAAATGAAGTTTTTAGCTTTTTGGGTCTTGTGGGGTACTATCGCCATTTGTCGAGGGGTTCTCTAAACTTGCTCGACCGGTTACACAGTTACTCCAGAAGACAGAAAAGTTTGTTTGGACTGTTGAGAGACAGCAAAGCTTTGATGGACTGAAGAGGTGCTTGACATCAGCACTGATTTTGGCCTTACCGCAAGGTAATGAAGGGTTTGCAGTATACAGTGATGCTTCGGGTCCGGGACTCGGATGTGTGCTTATGCAGCACGATAAGACAATAACATTTGCGTCACGGCAGTTGAAGCCGTATGAGATGAATTATCCTAATCAAGACTTGGAATTAGCAGCAGTCGTGTTCGCACTAAAGATTTGGCGGCATTATTTGTATGGCTCCCCGTGACGGATGTATATGGATCACAAGAGCTTGCAATATATTTTTAGTCAGAAAGAGTTAAATATGAGGCAGCACCGTTGGTTGGAATTAATAAAGGATTACAACTTGGAAATTCTTTACCATAAGGGAAAAGCCAATGTCGTCGCAGATGCGTTGAGCCAAAAGCCGGCATCACTCTATATGATCGAGGTACTTACACCTCAATCAAAGATTAGGCAAGAATTGATCTAACAAGAAATAGAAGTTTGGCTTTAGAGAGTGCAAGGACAGTTGTGTACCCTTGAAATCACTTCATCTTTAGTTGATGACATCAAAGGAAAGTAGTAGAGTGACCCGATGATTATTCAACTAAAGGAAGATGTAACTAAAGGGAAGGCCCATGGTTTTATGGTCCATGAGGACGTTATTTTGAGATTCCAGGGCAGACATTATGTTCCGAATGACTTAGAGTTGAGGCAAAAGAAACTTCGAGAGACAGATGCCATGCTTTACTCAATCCATCCGGGGACGAGTAAGTGGTACAAAGATTTGAAGTGAAATTTTTTGTGGAATAATATGAAGAAGGATGTCACAGAGTTTGTTTTATAGTGTTTTATTTGCCAACAAGTGAAAGTCGAGCAATGAACGACCAGCAGGGTTGTCGAAGCCGCTTCCTATTCCCGAGTGGAAGTGGGAAGACATCTCCATGATCACCGGAATGCCAAAAACTAAAGCTGGAATGAATATGATTTGGGTAATCGTCGATCAATTAACCAAGTCCGCACATTTCCTTGGAATTAAGGATACTTGGGGACCGGAGAGTACAGCTCTGATATTTATAATGGAGATTGTGAGATTGCACGGTACACCGAAAACTATCGTATCTGATCGAGATGGTCGTTTTGTGTCACATTTCTGGCAGGAGGTCCATCAGGCCTTGGGTACCGAGTTGAAGTTGAGTACATATTTTCATCTGCAGTCACACAGTCAGACTGAGCGGATGATTCATATGCTAGAGGACATGTTGCGGGCTTGTGCCGTAGATTAGAGTAGTGATTGGGAACTATATTTACCGTTGATCGAGTTTACCTACAATAATAGTTGGCATGCGTCAATCAAAATGGCACCTTTTGAGGCACTTTATGGTAGGCGGTGTAGGTCTCCATTATGTTGGGATGAGGCCTCAGAGGTAGTTGGGACGGAACCGAGGCCTCAGAGTTAGTTGGGACGGAATCGGATATATTGATGGAAACTAAGGAGAAGATTTCTACCATTCACCATTTGTTGACTGTCCAGAGTCGATAGAAATTATATGCTGATATTCGTCATCGACCCTTGGAGTTAAAAGTAGGAGATCATGTTCTGCTCAAGGTGTCGCTGATGAAGGGAGTTTTCTATTTCGGGAAGAAAGGGAAACTGAATCTGAGTTATATCGGACTGTTTGAGATGTTAGACAGGGTTGGAGATTTGACTTATCGCTTGGCTTTACCTCCAGCTTTGAGTCACTTTCATACCATTTTTCATGTTTCTCAATTGAGAAAGTATGTGCCGGATCCGAGTCATATTATCGATTACAGTGAGATCGATGTAGCCGAAGATGTTACCTTTGCGGAAAGACAGATAAAGATCTTTGAGCGTCGTGAGAAACAACTCAGGCACAAAGTCATTCTGTTAGTCAAAGTATAATGATCGAGGCATGGAGTCAAGGGAAAGGCTTGGGAGACGGAAGAGAAGATGCGTGTAAAATACCCCAAACTTTTTGTTTCTTGAGTTTCGGGACGAAACTTTCTTTTAGAGGGGGAGAATGTAATATCCATACTTTTCTACGTTTGGTAATTTTCACTTTTAGTGCTTTTACATTTTTCGCCACTCGCTTGTAGGGCTGTTAGCGGTCCGAGTGAACCCGAAACCCGGTCAAGAACCGGACCGAAAAACCCGGGACCGAAACTCACCCGATAATTAACGAGTTCGGATTCGAGTTCTAAATATTGAACCGAAACCGATAAGACCCGGACCGAGAAAACCGGAAAAAGACCCGGTAATATATATATATATATATATATATATACACACATACATACATACACACACACACCAAACAAGGCCTAAGGCCTTTGGTATATAAAATTTTTAATCATGCAGCAAACATGGCCTTAGGCCATTGATATATAACACAAATTAGGTTAGAAATTCTAAAATCTCTCTCCCACCTCCCCCTCTCGTAGCAGCACGGCCCACACCTAACCCAATTAGTTCAATTTTGGGAGTTTTAGTTTATTTTGGAATTCGTGTTAAGGTAAAAAATTTGGGGGTTTCAAATTAGTTTAGGATTTGGATTTGAGGGGTTCAAGTAAGGGTTCCAGATTTGAGGGGTTTAAAATAATTGTTCTAATTCGGTGATTTTAATTTTTTTTATAGGTTAATTATTTTTGGATTCCTGATAAAAAAAAAAATTATTTTCGAATTCGGTTTTCCGGGTTCTGGATTCGGGTTCCGGATTCGGACCGGGTCTATCCGGTACCTATTTTCGGACCGGTTCTGGATCTTAAATATGACCCGGTTCTCTTACCGGTCCGGACCGGGTCTATCCGGTACCTTACCGGACCGGTTCCGGGTCTGTCAAAAATCGTTCCGGACCGGTCCGATAACGGCCCTACTCGCTTGTGATCATTCGATATTTTAAAACTATCTCATTCTGCACTTTTTGCCATTTAAACGAGTTTCGAGGTCATTTCAGTTGAATCCGTGAAATATTGCAACTTTTCCGCATTTAGTTTCGATTTTGGTAAATCTTGATTGAAACTATTGTTTAGATATTTATACAAGTTCATTTAATATTTTCAGTTATGTTATGGGCCCCTGGTATTACTGTTCGACCCCGAATCATGTTTTCTCGACGCTTAGGCCGTTTGTAATTTCCTTAAGTTTTGGGCATGTGATTTCGTAATCATTTTTCTGTATCTTCGGATGGTCGGAATCTTGTGTTTGTTTTATCACTTGGGATCGTATTTTGATGCTCTTCGTAAGTGCTTCATTGTATGTTGTTAATCTTCGAGCTTTGTGTCATCTAGAACTTGTTCGAACTGACCAGACTGCACAATTCAGCTGCTGTGTAGAAACCTTAGCACACGCTAAATTAGAGTCATAGTGCGCGCTAGTGTGTATAATTAGCGCACGCTAACGATTTGAGACAGAATGCCTCATTCCTCTCTGGACTGCCTCATTAGCGCATGCAAAGGAAGGATTAGCGCACGCTAACTGGCAGAGGCGGAACAAAATGTCCTTCACTGGATTGAATCATTAGCGCACGATAAGGACAGGATTAGCGCGCGCTAACAGGCTGAGGCAGAATGTCCAGTTTTGTACCAGGTTCATTAGCGCACGCTAATGTAGGATCTAGCTACCGCTAACTGAGTCCAGTATATAAATGCGGACAACGGTGTTTTTCAACATTTCATCTCTTTTTGCAACCCTAATCGAGAGAATGAGAGAGAGAAAGAGGCGATTTGGAGGCGTTTTGCTGCAAAGTGAATATACAACTTCAAATACGTTTCTCCCTTCTGAATCAAGGTGAATATTCCTAGAACCCTATTTTGGGAATTTTGGCTGTTTTTTCATAGATTTGTCCGTTTAACCCATTTTGAAGCTTGAAATTCTTGAGATTATGAAGCATATACCCCGTAGCCATGTTTTCCTTGCACATTTACGGATGTTTTTGTGTATTACTCGGATTTGAGAGGGTTTGGATAATTTCCAACCTCTATATGAATTACCTTGAAGCGTTGTGAATCGTAGGTGGGTTTTCGGGAGTTCCTTCTTGTGCATTGAGTATTAATTATTGATTATCATATTCTTTACGAATCGTTTACGACCGGAAGTGTGTTCTTGGACCAACTGAGCTTGAATACCTTTTCCCTTCGATTCAATATGTCTCAAAGGCAAGTATATATTTATGATTATTGTATTTTCTTGAAGTTGAAAGTAAAGTGTATGTTATGTTTATGATTATATGTTCACTCCGGGATGGGCCGATGGGTCCTCTGAGGGGTTGTTGCTTCTGGTGCGATCTATTGAATATTTTTAGGTTAACCACTCCGGGACGGACCGACGGGTACTTTGAGGGGTCACTGCTTCTAGTATGATCCATGGTTAATCACGTATATGATTGAAATGATATGAAATTTATTCCGGAATACTAGTCTTGAGTTTGATGAAATGAGATTATGTCTACTTTATCGTTCAAGAAGTATCGTATTTCTTGTTTGATATACTTGTACTAGCTATTCCACGGCAAACCATATTCAGGGGAAATACGTTTGATGTATTTCAGGTTACAACCGAGCAGACGAGCGGGTACCGGATCGGTACGATGATGATGGGCAAGAGTGATGTTGTGTCATGTTCTTCTATATATTATTTATGTCTTCCATTGGAGATACTGTACTTTAAAAGATTTTAGTACTCGAGTACTATGAGATGTTCTTCTTGACGTTTCACTTTTATTGTCCTGGGTCTAATTCCCATTGACTTGCATCCTGTCAAATTTTATTATTACGTTGGACGTCAATTCTTATTGTCTTCCGTTTAATTATGTCTAGACCTTGCCGGTCAAAGTTCATAGTTGCATGTATGTATAGCATTGTGGGTTCTATGGAGGGGCTCACGACGTTATAATATACCCTGAATATCTTGGGAGTGTTACACCTAAGATTCGGTAGCATAAAGTTATCACCACCTCAAACACTGCAAACCCTAGTGCTCAATCTTCACGAAGAAAAAACTCAAACAGCCTCTAAAAAAACTGATATGTTCTGATTGTCTCAGGACCCTCTTAATTCTTTCTCAATAAATATAGTACATGTAAAGCATAACTAAATCACATCGATTGAAGATCAGAAATAAAGGTTCCCAATAGCTTAAGAGAAATAGGCGAATATCATCATCATTGAAGAAAGTTGAGAGAGAGAGAGAGAGAGAGAGAGAGAGAACATCTACAAAGGGGCTAGGGTTTCAGATTGATAAGGTAGGTTTAATGGGCTGTGTTTCAATTAATAAAAGACAACATTGGGTTGTGCTTCAATAATATTAGCTGAGGCCATCCTTATGTCATTGGGTCCACTAATACTAACTTTCTACACCTTAGTCCAAAGCATATTCGGGTCCATTTAAATTTATATAGAGGGTCATCATCACTGTATGCACCACCCATATTCAAACACAAAGTTAGCACGAAAAAGAAAATATTTTAGTAGCTCAAAGAAAGCTGAATTGCACAAAGCACACAAATACCAAAAACACAAAAATATTAAGGAAAACATAATTATCACACAAAAAAGTCATAACTGTTTCAGGAAAAAGTAAAAGACTGTAAATAGAGTCAAGCAAATTGCCTTCATAACACTGATAGAGGGGCCTTTATATAGGCATTACAATGAGAGTCCTTCCATACATAGGATTCCTAGATAAGGTAAGACATCTAATAGGATCCTACTACCTCTAGAAGGATCTAGAACCTTCCATCTATGTATCTACAATCAGTATTAGGTAAGACACATCACGGGAATAATAATTCCCGGAACACTCCCCCTGTGTCGAGCACTAATACAACAATGGTGCAAAAGATGTTGCCTATTCCAAGCCAAAGCAAAACCCCATGGGAAAAATAAAGGCTTGATGAGGAAAAGATTGCAACGCACCAAGATAACATGTCATGTATACTCCCCTTGATGTATACACAACGACTCCCCCTGATGAGTACGTCAAATCATAGGAGTTAGATGCCAAGTTGCCCTCACAACTATACCAAGGAAAAACCCAGTGGGAAAAATACCTTTTGGTCTAAGTTGAACAGAAGTACAACGCATCATTGTATGGATGTTCTCATAGGTCGCCTCGTTAAAAACCTTACCAAGTGAAAACCCAATGGGAAAAAACAAACCTTGGTCTAAGGACAAAAAGAGCGCGACACATCCAAAGTGCAGTGTCGCTAGAGACTTATCCGAAAATCAAGTTTCTAAAGTCTTGACCTCTATGCACTAAATCAGTCATAACTTCTTCGATTCAATAGGTATCAACGAAACTGTAAGAACTTATGAAAACTAGACACCCATAGCTTTTCATTCACATACAGTACGTAACCTAGATCGACCTGAGCAGATCACAAAGCTCTATCGAAGTTGACTCAGCAAATTACCGGACATATCCTGTCCTACTTTGCAACAATAGTCATATGTCACTCAACATGATGGATGTGATCAAATGGTCAGTTTCCTTGGAAAGTAGACACAAACCTTTCCAATGGCACCAATTTCACCATTTTCCAACAAGTGAGCTGCCTTGTAGGTCATATGGGAGATAGACCAACACATTCTGGGCAGATTCGGGTATCGGTTTTCAAGTGTCCTTTTTATCGAGATAGAGCGAGCTTCAAGCTTCTTTTCAATCACAGACATTGCATGAGCGCATCCTAGGCCATCATCACAGTGGCTTTACCGGATTATTACGAATGAGTACATCGAGTCAAACATGAGTACATAATACCGTACTTTTCTTTTAAGACTGCATCATCACTTAAGTGAGCCAAGTCTTATGATGACTTCGACTAATCATGGGGAATCATATAGGCATTACTTTATCGTCTCTTAGGGAAACCGTCCCTTAGATTGCCTTAAACCGATTGATGAATACGCATCATCAAGTGTCCCCAAGATCCTTTCATTCTTAACTTTAGATTAAGCGGAATCTCTTAGTCTCACAAGAGTACATCACTATAAACCCTTAGTTTTACACGCAAAAGCTTTATATCTCTTCCCAATCAAGTATATACTTAGTATGCGTTCCCGACATTCACTTGTCGACGTGCTCCGTGGTCAGGAGCCACTTGATTTGAGTCTGATCCACCACGGGATCATTTTTATCACTTAACTTAGTTCCCCACTAAGATAAGATTTAACCACAAGCTGCACGTCAGTTTTTGGGAAACTATCTAACTGAAAAGATAGTGGATGCTATAACATCCATTACGATAGCACAACTAAGTTTTGTGTCATCGTAGTCGATTCCAGTGTGTTCATGAGAAACCTCGCGCCATGAGGTGAGTTTAACTCCTTCTCTCACTCGCTTTAACAAAGTATACGGATAGATCTTGTCTTTGGAGTGTCGGCACCACTTCAACAAAGGGCTATCACTTTGTTTATACTGAAATCGCATATGTTTCCATTTTAGGCCAAGGCTACAACGTTGTAGATTTGCAACGAAGTATGGTTCGATTAAACTCACATTCCACGTCCTCATGAACCGGCTTTATTCATAGAGTACTCTTTATGGATTGGCATTCAATGAGGCGTCCCCCAATGATGACTATAATCCAGAATCACATGAGACGGATGAGTTCATTTGATCATATGATCAAGTTTCATGTACCAAGCTCGCATACATTCTTAGCGAGAGTATTTATCGAACCAAGTGGCATCCCAATACTCTATGAGATCCACGACCTAATAACACCATCTACCACAATTTGTGATGTTACCATATCACCATTTATAGGTGACGAACGTCCATGACCGGACACAATCCTTGCAGACATGTTTGCAGCATGTATTTAATCTCGTCACTTTAGGGAACTTGGTGAGGCACAGTAGGGACAAACTACGACAATTCCAAGTCGTTCTACTCGAACATGATCGTTCGCATCTCCCCCTAATGACGGGAAGACTGGCTCATCAAAGTGACTTACGAGATCGTCTGCCAAGGTACATTTTAAGCGGACTATGAGTGAAAGCGCATATCATATTCATCATTTATAACCCGTCATAATACGTTGTGGTGACGCACTTTGGCACATGAACATGTGGACGATAAAGGTTTTCATTGTTAACACAATCTAGTTAACAAAATGCATATGGTTACACTTGTAACTAAGCATTTGAATGATGATAGGTATAGGTGAATATGTCATGTTGACTGATGCTACATAACCGTAGCTACTGGTCTTGAGAATCTAACAAAACCGCCACCATGCACCACCGGGATCGAACATGAAGAAACGATTGAACCGATGATAGGCCGTTGGTTTTATCGAACCTCTAGTGATTTCTTGAAGAGTTCACTCCCTTCACCAGCCCCAAACACCTCAAAATTTCGTGATCATGTATAAACGGGTGTTTAGGATTCCAAAACCATCAACCTTGTGGTCAAAAACAGGTCGAAATGACATCGAACTGGTTAATAGGACGGCTGGTGGTATGTGAAAACTTCATTTAACTGGTTCACCTCCTTCCAAGTCTCCAAATGGCACCAAAATTTGTGAGAAGGTACCCTTGGATGTTAGGAAGTACTTGTTAAAATTTCACTTAAAGACTTGGTCTAAAAGTGGGTGAACCGACCTTTACAATGACTGGTCCGCAAGTTGGACAACCATAACTCAGGTTTTATCAACTTATCAATCATTGTCAAAGGAACCACATAACATATAAATGTTATTACTTGAGTACGACCATTTGTGAACACCATCATAGCATCATAAGCCACCCAGGCTAATACTTATGATCATGTATGTATAAGGACTCGGTGAAAAGGGAGGACTCAGCACCATGCTTATGCGAGTCGCTACATAATTCTCTTTAGCATAGGAGGGTGTCATCTCCTAATCGTGCCAAAGAATAGGCTTTAATAAATGAACATGGCTAAGAAGGATCATCGGGGGGGTCTTTGGCGTCATACATGCTTATGAAAGCAAGACGCGGATGACATAAATATCATCATCGGCCATGAGCCCTGCTCACGACTCCACCAATGTACTTTGGTGTCTTTGATCCAACTAGTTTATTTGTTCAAAGAAAATGATGTCCATGACTATACCGTGTATATGGATCATCAAACTGTCGAAACTCCGGACTATTTAAGCCTAAATGTGTCAATGTCCCAATACATCTTCTGGTTACACAAACCGATGCAAGCCGGACCATATTGACTCATGAATATTTTTCCTTTCACATGTCCAATACAAGTGATGCATAAGATTTTATTCTCACAAATCACAATGAGATGCTATGAGTGATACACTTTGGCATATATGTCATCGAGTCATAACACGGTTCAATTGTTACGGAACATATGTGACTAGAAAACGCCATTCGGCATTCAACAACTTGAGTATTATACCACTCATTGATTGTGATGACTTAGTCATCATAGTCATAATGGATTTATACACCGAAATCCAAAAATATCGTGTTCCTTAAAAATAGCTTAATACGCACTCAATTTCGCTTGCAAAATTTTACAAATATGAGCATAGCGAACACTCTAACAACATAGAGATTTTATACCAGATACGATCAAAATGATCTATCATATTGAGTGCATAACATGGCAAGGTTATATGCCAAGGGGCAAAATTACGACACAAGTATGGTGTAAAACTACCATGCATACGCTCGACCTTCTTATAAGGGTGCATATTTTGGGCTTCCCCAAGGAAACTATTTTTCAACATTTGAAAGATGATAGTTTAGCGTACAACGCATACCAAAAACTGCATCATCTATGGCAAATTCGGCCAAAAAGAGGTTGAAAAATATGTGTCATAAGACCACTTGCAAATTTAATATGGGAACCAAGTTGGTTGGGACAAAAGTTAGCACAATCGCTGAAAATAAAATTCTGCGCAGCTTGACCTTTGTTCACTAAAACAGCGATAACTCCCTTGTTAGGAAGGCTATGGACGAACGGTCAGATGTTCTGGAAACTAAACTTCCGTATCTTTCTATCCATATATTGTGTACCACACGGATCATTAAACTCAGATCACAGTGCATGTTTTAAGTGACTACTTAGTATTTCCCAAGTTTAGTGAGAAAACAAGGTTGAGACCATATCCAATGGCATAAGTGTTGATGCAAAAACATGGCAATGACAGCCATATGTGCGTTTAAACGCAGCAGGGTGTTCGATTTCTTATCTTGACTAATGATCCTTTCGGTAACTCCAACTTGGTAGACTTGCAGAGAAAGTAGGAATGTCGGTACAGCTAAGGCTGTTTAAAAACCACTGATTCCGTTTGAACTTTCAAAGCATAAACAAATACCAAGGAGGATGCGCCTAGTCATGATCAAAAGTGTAGACAAAATCCATCAAAGTGCATCAATCAACCAAGTATTTTAGTTCTCAATTTGCAAGCATACGTCATAATAGCCATGTTATATGGATGCAACACGGTGCATCATAATTAAGCATTTTGAACCATGAGACATAATGAATATACCATAACCAACTCGTCTTGACCATCCAATAAGATCGACTAAACATAGTCAAATGTATAAGGCACATGCCTTTACAAATACTCGGAAAAGTATTCGGACCTATAGTCATACGAACTATAATCGAGGTCAACGAATTCATGTATTTACCGCAATATGCCATTGCTTTACATGCTAAAATTCATGAGAATTACTCGTACATTCTTTCATATATCTTATTGCAAGGAGACGGTGCATGACTACACCCACATGCAATGTTTTATTTTAATAGGATGAAAGATGGAGTTTTCCAAGTATGGGATTGGGTCAAGACCAACGTGGTGGTCGCTCAATTCAACGTAACAATTCCGTCACAAATCGATTTTAACCACGACATATCCGTCGCAATCGATGTTTGTCCAATTTGTACGTCACAAATCCGTGACTAATCATGAACGAGTCATA
Source organism: Orobanche coerulescens (assembly GCA_033398695.1). NCBI lineage: Eukaryota > Viridiplantae > Streptophyta > Magnoliopsida > Lamiales > Orobanchaceae > Orobanche > Orobanche coerulescens. The sequence continues at coordinate 108,996,557 of CM065815.1, read as the reverse complement.
ACTTTACCGTTACTGACAATGTTCATTTTTTTTCAATTGTTGGTTTAAAATCGACAAAACGGCGACGTCAAATCGCACCCAAAACGTGGTGTATACAACAACCACAAATATCAACTTTCAACAATTATCCGTGACTCCCCCAGGACCGTCACACAGTTTACTTCGACATCCGAGAGTGATATCACCTCTCATTGTCTCATCCACCGCAAAGTAGCGTGGGAGATAAAGAACCCAAATACCCAATTCCCCAAAAAAATTTCCCAAAAAGAGAGGAATTGAAAAATGGGAACTTAATAAAATCTTACGGGTACTTGGTTCCATATATGCTTTGATCCTTGAACGGGAGATTCTCTCCATATGAGCAACATATTTCCGTGGGTACTCCGTTCTATATTTACTTTGATCCTTGAACGGGATAAATATGGCTTTTTCTCCATAGCGTGCACATCATCATGAGCGACGTATTTTCCTATATGCCACGTAAAGCATAAACATAGTTAGATTCATAAACTTACAAGTTGATGATAAATGAATCATGAATTAGGAAAATAGAGAGTTGAGAAACGCCCGAAAAGGGCTACTGGGCTCGATAATCGGCCGAAAAAGGACTCGAGCGCGGCGGTGCAGCAGCTCGGTATTGGATGAGGTCGGATCTCCAAATTTCCTCGTAAAAATCTGCTTCTGTTCGGCGGCAGATTCAGTAGTCAATATTACTCAGAATCCGATCTCCACCGTTGAATATACAGATATTTGTGTTGGAAAGATGCTGCCAAAATTTCACACCGATCCGACAGTTAACGAATCGGGAAACATGATTTTCGTACGACTGCGCTGTGCAGAAAATTCACGCGCCGAAATTCTCGTCTCTCGGCTTTTTTTTTCTTTCGCGTACAGTTCCCGGATCAGATCTTCACTGTTAAATTTGTAGTTCTTGCTACATGGTTGAGATGGTAACAATCTGAGCGAGCACTAAAGAAATCGTGTCGGACCGCGACTGGATTGGATCTGCAACACGTACCGAATCTGGACTGGGTCTGCAACTGGAACCGAGCCAGGTCCGAGTCGGGTCTATTGGATGGCAGGTGGTCAGACTTTTCAGGTTGAGCAGCAACGGGCCTGGATCAGGTTCGATTCGGGATAGACTTCGGGGCGCGGGTCGATATCAGAAACACGGGCCGATGGTACCTGATGGTTCATAGTGGGTCGGGAGTCGCGCGGCCGAAGGTGGATGCTAGGGTTCCGGCTTCTGTTCACGGGTGACGGGTCTGGTCGCGTCGGAGCAGGAGTCGGGGAGCGTGGCTCTGCCTGGGAATGGATATGTTCGCGTTCGATCTGGGCGAGGTTGACTAAGGCCGCGGGTTTGCTGTGATGAGGAGGGAGGTCGCGGTGGTTCTGGATCGGGGAAGAAGATGACCGATCGGGCAGCGGTGACCTAGTGTGACGTGCGGCGGCGGTGGGCTAGGTTTTGCAGGAGAAATTCGATTTTTTTTTTCTTTTCGGTCGGGATTTTTCAGAAAATCGGAAAAAAATTTGCTCAGCTGGGAACTACGTGCTGATAACGTGTTTCAGGAGAAAGTAAAAGACTGTAAATAGAGTCAAGCAAATTGCCTTCATAACACTGATAGAGGGGCCTTTATATAGGCATTACAATGAGAGTCCTTCCATACATAGGATTCCTAGATAAGGTAAGACATCTAATAGGATCCTACTACCTCTAGAAGGATCTAGAACCTTCCATCTATGTATCTACAATCAGTATTAGGTAAGACACATCACGGGAATAATAATTCCCGGAACAATAACAACCAGATTGAGGGGACACCACTCCTCTTCGAACACAAAGCACTAAGCTCATTGCTCCACCTCAAAAGGAGCAACGATTTACAATGAACCAAAATAACATGACAACTACAGAATGGTTGGTCGGTCGAACCACAATAGTATCCAGCACAAAAAGGCATGAAAGTGTAATATCCGCAATTTCGATTTCCGGTAATTTTCTTTTATCAGCAGTGGTCCATTTCGACGACTCGATTATGACCGTTTTTTCATTATGAGAATGATTAATTCTGCACTTTTTGTCATCCGAGTTCATTTCTGTGTCGTTTTGTTGAATTCCGCGTTTTTAAGCGGCTTTTCTGCACTTGAGTTCGATTCTTGCGAATCTCGTCCGAAACTATTGTTTCGAGTTTCTCGTAAGTTCATTTAATGTTATGATTCATGTTGCAAGCTTTGGTTTGGTGTTTCGATCATGTATCGTGTATTTTGGACGTTTTGGGCCGTTTTCGTAATTTCCCAAAGTTTGGGGTAATTACTTCCGTTGTCGAATTTCAAGCCCTCGGGTGGTCGGAATCATGTGTTCTCTTAGTTCTTAGATTCGCATTTGCGAGTACTTCGTAACCGTATTTTCGGTTTACATTCAGGTCTGGGTTTCGGGATTTTCCGGACCGTCGGATCGACCGAGTCCTGGCTGGCAAGACCTGGCCGAGTAACGGCCGTAATGGCCGTAAGGCCTGCTACGTATTTAAGCCTTGTCCGGTCACGTACATAGCGCTGCTGGCAGTGTTGGGCATAAGACTCGTCCATGGCCGGTTACGGCCGTAAGCCATGGCCGATTACGTACGTAAGTGACCGGCAGGTCTCGGCCTATTTAAGGCCTGGACCGAGTCACTTGGCCATTTCACCTATTTTCTTCCTTCCTTTCGCTATTTTTCATCAGAGATGGATGGATTTGGATGGATATGACATAGAGCAACATGTTTTGGAAGTTTGATTCATGTCTAAGATCATATTCCGCCCGGATCGAAGGCAAGAACACCTAAACTCTTGGTTTTGGAAATTTTTGAGGATTCTTGATGTTTTAGCCGATTTGATTCGTTTTAGTTCAGATTATTGTTAGAACATGGTTGTATACTAGAAATCATTCATTACCCTTGAAGTTTTGTGGAACAAATTCGAGTATTTCTCCGTTAAACGATTATATTGGACTATGCCCTCAAAGTGTCCGATAAAATGCTTCAATAGGTAGAACTTGGGAAGTTCTATACGTTTTCGTAGAATTGTAATTGAATTGATATCGTTGTGACTTAGGAACGAAATTCTTGTGAATAACTCGAGTCGGAACCCTTCCGTTCGTTACCTTCTTTGGGGTCCGAGCTTCCCGGTCGAACCGTGTTCTTCGGAGCGTTCGGTAGCGGTTATTAAGGCAAGTATCTTATTATAGGACTTGTATTGCGACTAGTAATCACGTATGAAATTTATGATGATTTTATTTGCCTTCATAAATATGTTCCGTTTGAATTAGTTGTGTATTCCGAAATTTGAAGGCTTTGTGATAATAGTGTTATATTGGTATACGTGTTAGGTGTTGTGCCATTTGTGCAGGTTTGCGACGTACATATGGGATGGTTGTACACTTGTTTGTGCAATGTATTGCGTACCGATCGTATGTTATGTTGGTTGTGTGTCGTTAATTGATGATAGTTGTTGAGAGTGTTGAGATTGTGTTATGTGCGTGCGATGTACGATTTTGTGGTGATCAACGTGATTGATTAATTGCGCTCATTGTTGTATGAAATGTGAATGTGAATATGTGTGTGACCGCTACGTTCACTCGTGATGGTTCGAACCTACGAGGACTCATGGCAGTGGACTACGGGTTCAGAACTTAGTGACGTACTAAGGTCCAATTGTGCTGGTCTGACGAGGCCTACAATAACACCTGGCAGTGGACCATGAGTTTCGGGCACAGTGCGTCCAACCGGGTGAGCTCGACGGGGCTTACGGTGACACGTGGCAGTGGACTACGGTGTTGGGACTGTGTGTGATTATTGTGATTGATATAGTCCATGTTGTTGAACCTATGGAGACACGTGACAGTAGATCACGGTGTCGGAATTGGTTATGTTTGGCTATTTGTGCGTGGTGTAGTCCGTTCGGGTTGTTGAACCTACGGAGGCACGTGAGAGTGGATCACGGTGTCATGAACATGATTATTTTCAAATCAAAGTTTTGAAAGGAAAAGTTTTATGAAAATGAATGTTGGACCGAGTCCTAAGCTTGAGTAAATGTTTTCCGTATTGTGAACTGTTGATTAATGAAACAAGAATTGGGTTAAAGCCCTCAACCCTTCTTTTGAAAGGTTTGGTGAACCAGGACTCAGAGTTTTAAAGGTTTTGAAATTCCAAAATTCCCGAGATGATGAACTTATTTTCGAAATGCTTCACAGCTTAAATTCCCTTATTAAAATCCCCGGGAATAAATTGATACTTGAATATTGTGTTTTATTCTTGATTAATGTTTGCTCGTTACTTTTCATATGATTTGATACTTGCACTAGTAAAACAGTGGAGTTTTACTAACCCCCGAGTAATCGGGGGGGTGGATATCTGTTTTGCGTCCAGGTACATGCAGCTTCAGGGGAGTAGTCACAGGATTGGCACAAGTGGATGACGAGCTGCGATACTAATCAAGAGTTGAGAGTTGTTTTGATTCTTGTAGTATTGTCACAGTTGATTTCAGTCTTCCGCTGCATTGTGTTTCGACCCCTGTGTGGGTAATGTTGTTTTAGTTAGTTCTGTTGATGGAGTTATGTGACCTCATCGGTCTGTGTATTCATGTGTAAGTGACCTTAACGGTCTGTATTATTATTATATTGTTTGACCCTGGCCGGGAAAGCATTTGGTTGTTTATGGATGTTTAGCCTGGTAGATCCTTGTGAAAAGGGTCTACGGCATGTAATATTCCCATACGGTTTTGGGGGTGTTACATTTATTGTATCAGAGATTAGGTTGCGGAAACCTAAGCTGTCGGGTCGAGTCAAGTCGTGATTTATTGAGTAATTTGTTGTCTTGTAGTTCGAGTCGTCATGTGACCAGTTGAGTAGTGCGTAGCCACAACGTGTCGGATATGTTGTCGGATGAGATTAGTTTTGTGGGCAACCATCATCTCTGTGCGGATTGTGGATGTGAGACTCCTCTTTTATACGAGGTACCCGTGTATCGTGATTTTATCTTAGTGAGTTAATTGCGGTGCATAATTTTATTTACACGGTGTTGTGTAATATAGTTGTATATAATACTTGTGACACATAATATATGTATAAAAACTAGGCGTATTGTTGTTTTACCTTTGAACCACCATGTGGGGTGGTTTGGTGTGAAAAATTGAGAACCTTGATTGGTTTCGAATAAGGTATCGACGATTGAGTTCGTGAGATACTCCGAGGAATGGTTTTGTTGAAACTTGATGCTGTGAGATGTATTCAATTGGATTGGCGATCCTGTTTGCCGTTTGGGCATGTGATTTTTAGTTTGATTGTTTTTTTAGATTGTTATGTTTATGCCGCTACAGGTAGGTTTTAGAATGTTTTTCCTGGAGGACTTTACGGGTTTGAACATTTTTGTGGAAATCATTTGCTATTGTCTAAATAATTTTGATGGTGCGGTTAAAACCACGGTTTATATGGATTTTAAAATCGGTTAAATTTTGACAAATTGGTCGTGTATTTTCGTATGACACCATTAGACGGTATCTGAAAAATATGTTTTGAAGTACTTTGGACATTGTAAAATACTATCGTTGTTTTTGGTTATGAACGAAATGATTTTGGAAAATTTTTATTTTGCAAAACGATTTTTTTGGTTTTTCGGAATTTTAAACTTCATATGTTCACGTGTTGGGGCTAAGTGGTTGCGTTAAGTTTGTGGTGTTGTTGTGCTCGCCGGAAAATGTTTCAGTGTTTTCTAAATGTTGGGATACGTTGTTAGGTATCGTTCCCTAACTCTCGGAGCCCTGTTGGGGGCTGCTGTGACAATTCTGCAGTCCTGCAGCTAGTTGTTAAGGCCGTAAGATGTTTTCCATTACGGCCGTAAGCTCAGAGTTGTTACGGCCGTAAATTGCATGTTGTTACGGCCGTAAACTTTTGACTGACCCGGTAGTAATTTGTTGTTACGGTTGCATCCGTTCCCTTTTACTGATTATTTAATCTCTGTTGATATATTCATGATGGTTGGCGTGGTAACATGTTGTTACCCTGTATATCGCTAGTAATGGTAATGATATATATATAAGATCACTTTGATGATATTGTCTATCGAGTAGGTTGGTGTTTCAAAGTGTTATTTTGCAAGTGATCTCGAATCAAAACAGTTTTGATAATGAGATACATGGTTTTGATTAAACGACCAAGGTATTGAAAGTGTTTTCAAAAATTTCATTTCACCAAATTTTTCAAACTTGAGAATTTTAAAATTTTATCATTGGAATAATACCCCGGAAATATTTTATTTTTGTTGCTAGTGTTTGGCCCCTACGATACGTGTATGGTTTTGACCGTGTTTGATTTGGTAAAATCCAAACATCTCTGTTGATGTGACTGTGTGAATTATTTTGATTTAAGTCCTAACATTACGGTGTTAGTTCGTGCACTTGTGTGATGACTTGGGGTTGATGTTATATCGTGTTGCTATTTATTGTCCTACGTTGGCGTTGTGATGTTTGTTTGGTTGTGTTATTCTGATTAGTCATTTGTTCAGTATGCCGAGAGGCCGAGGACGTGGTCGTAGTCGTGGTCATGATCAGGAGCGTGACAGGGTGACTCGCTCGTTGTCGAGTGCCAATCAGCTCAGTACGGACGGTCATGATGACCAATCACGTGATCAACAGCAATCATCCAGAGGTAATGATGACATTGGCGCCGCCACCATCCTTCGTGAGACGGTTGACCAACTGGTGCAGATGAATCAAAATGTGCACCGGGATGGGATCCCAGATGGGGATAACGGAACTAGTAAGTGGTTACGAGATGTCTCAAGCAGGTGAAAAGTGAGGCAGATAAGGTTCGTTATTTCGATATGCGTATGAAACCTCAGATTCGGCAGTGTATGACTTCTTTTATGTGTACAACCTTGAAGGACTATCAGGATCGATCCTTGGCTTTTGAGATGGCTATAATGTCTACTGAGTCCGTATCGGTAGCGAATAAGTAGAAGATCTCTGATGACGCATCGGTAAGTAAGGGAATTGGGATTCCCACACCTCAACCCTCGTATCAGTCGAGTATGGGACCTTCTCGATCAGCTAGAGAATCCAAAAGACCCAAGCCGGTATCTTTGAGTTCTGGTAATGCTCCTAGGTGTTTCAACTATAACGTTCTAGGCCATGAAGACGCGCATTGTAAGAAACCGCCAGTAACTTGTTATAATTGTGAACCGCAGGGTCATGAATATGCTATTTTATTATGTGTCGTTATGTTTTGTTTTGTATCACTGTGATGACCTTAGTTTAAGTTTCGAGATGAAACTTATTTTTAGTAGGATAGAATGTAATATCTGATACTCTCGTTTTCCGTTATCTTGAATTGTTTGTGTTTTGACATCGGACATTTCCTTGTTGATGAGAATCAGAGTGATTTCTATCGTGATACTCTATTTGTTTCTATCTCATAGCCGTTCTAGTCGGTGCAACTTGTTGCCGTGTGCGTTTCTTTGATTAAATGTGTGCATGTGATGTGTCGTTAATTTCTCGTTATTGTTTTGAATCATAGTCGGTGGCATTGTGTTGGCCGCCGTGGGGCGTGTTTTCACGCCGTATATTCCTTTGCGTTGCTTGTAACATTTCACCAATGGGCGAAAGTTACGCATTTCTTGTGTATCTCTTTGAGTTTTCCTGTCGGGATATTGCTTCTCCCTACTTGTTTTAAGTTTCGGGATGAAACTTCTTTTAAAGAGGGTAGTATGTAATATCCGCAATTTCGATTTCCGGTAATTTTCTTTTTTCGGCGGGGGTCCATTTCGACGACTCGCTTATGACCGTTTCATCATTCTAAGAATGATTAATTCTGCACTTTTTGTCATCCGAGTTCATTTCGGTGTCGTTTTGTTGAATTCCGCGTTCTTAAGCGGCTTTTCCGCACTTGAGTTCAATTCTTGCGAATCTCGTCCGAAACTGTTGTTTCGAGTTTCTCGTAAGTTCATTTAATGTTATTATTCATGTTGCAAGCTTTGGTTTGGTGTTTCGATCGTGTATCGTGTATTTCGGACGTTTTGGGCCGTTTTCGTAATTTCCCAAAGTTTGGGGTAATTACTTCCGTTGTCGAATTTTGAGCCCTCGGGTGGTCGGAATCATGTGTTCTCTTAGTGCTTAGATTCGTCTTTGTAATTACTTCGTAACCATATTTTCGGTTTACATTCAGGTCTGCGTTTCGGGATTTTCCGGACCGTCGGATCGACCGAGTCCTGGCTGGCAAGACCTGGCCGAGTAACGGCCGTAATGGCCCAGCAGTTATGGCCGTAAGGCCTGCTACATATGTAAGCCTTTTTCGGTCACGTACGTAGTACTGCCGGAAGTGTTGGGCAGAAGACTCGGGCATGGACGGTTACGGCCGTAAGCCATGGCCGATTACGTACGTAAGTGACCGACCGGTCTCAGCCTATTTAAGGCCTAGACCAAGTCACTTGGCCATTTCACCTATTTTCTTCATTCCTTTCGCGATTTTTCATCAGAGATGGATGGATTTGGATGGATATGACATAGAGCAACATGTTTTGGAAGTTTGATTCATGTCTAACATCATATTCCGCCCGGATCGAAGGTAAGAACACCTAAACTCTTGGTTTTGGAAATTTTTGAGGTTTCTTGATGTTTTGGCCGATTTGATTCGTTTTAGTTCAGATTATTGTTAGAACATGGTTGTATACTAGAAATCATTCATTACCCTTGAAGTTTTGTGGAACAAATTCGAGTATTTCTCCGTTAAACGATTATATTGGACTATGCCCTCAAAGTGTCCGATAAAATGCTTCAATGGGTAGAACTTGGGAAGTTCTATACGTTTTCGTAGAATTGTGATTGAATTGATATCATTGTGACTTAGGAATGAAATTCTTGTGAATAACTCGAGTCGGAACCCTTCTATTCGTTGCCTTCTTTGGGGTCCGAGCTTCCCGGTTGAACCGTGTTCTTCGGAGCGTTCGGTAGCGGTTATTAAGGCAAGTATCTTATTATACGACTTGTATCTTGCGACTGGTAATCACGTATGAAATTTATGATGATTTGTTTACCTTCGTAAATATGTTCCGTTTGAATTAGTTGTGTATTCCGAAATTTGAAGGCTTTGTGATAATAGTGTTATATTGGTATACGTGTTAGGTGTTGTGCCATTTGTGCAGGTTTGCGACATACATATGGGATGGTTGTACACTTGTTTGTGCAATGTATTGCATACCGATCGTATGTTATGTTGGTTGTGTTTCGTTGATTGATGATAGTTGTTGACAGTGTTGAGATTGTGTTATGTGCGTGCGATGTACGATTTTGTGGTGATCAACGTGATTGATTAATTGTGCTCATTGTTGTATGAAATGTGAATGTGAATATGTGTGTGACCGCTACGTTCACTCGTGATGGTTCGAACCTACGAGGACTCATGGCAGTGGACTACGGGGTCAGAACTTAGTGAGGTACTAAGGTCCAATCGTGCTGGTCTGACGAGGCCTACAATAACACATGGCAGTGGACCATGAGTTTCGGGCACAGTGCATCCAACCGAGTGAGCTCGACGGGGCTTACGGTGACACGTGGCAGTGGACTACGGTGTTGGGACTGTGTGTGATTAGTGTGATTGATATAGTTCGTGTGGATTGTTGAACCTATGGAGACACGTGACAGTAGATCACGGTTTTGGAATTGGTTATGTTTGGCTATTTGTGCGTGGTGTAGTCCGTGTGGGTTGTTGAACCTACGGAGACACGTGAGAGTGGATCACGGTGTCATGAACATGTTTATTTTCAAATCAAAGTTTTGAAAGGAAAAGTTTTATGAAAATGAATGTTGGACCGAGTCCTAAGCTTGAGTAAATGTTTTCCGTATTGTGAACTGTTGATTAATGAAACAAGAATTGGGTTAAAGCCCTCAACCCTTCTTTTAAAAGGTTTGGTGAACCAGGACTCAGAGTTTTAAAGGTTTTGAAATTCCAAAATTCCCGAGGTGATGAACTTATTTTCAAAATGCTTCATAGCTTAAATTCCCTTATTAAAATCCCCAGGAATAAATTGATACTTGAATATTGTGTTTGATTCTTGATTAATGTTTGCTCGTTACTTTTCATATGATTTGATACTTGCACTAGTAAAACAGTGGAGTTTTACTAACCCCTGAGTAATCTGGGGGTGGATATCTGTTTTGCGTCCAGGTACATGCAACTTCAGGGGAGTAGTCACAAGATTGGCACAAGTGGATGACGAGCTGCGATACTAATCAAGAGTTGAGAGTTGTTTTGATTCTTGTAGTATTGTCACAGTTGATTTCAGTCTTCCGCTGCATTGTGTTTCGACCCCTGTGTGGGTAATGTTGTTTGAGTTAGTTCTGTTGAGGGAGTTGTGTGACCTCATCGGTCTGTGTATTCATGTGTAAGTGACCTTAACGGTCTGTATTATTATTATATTATTTGACCCTGGCCGGGCAAGCATTTGGTTGTTTATGGATGTTTAGCCTGGTAGATCCTTGTGGAAAGGGTCTACGGAATGTAATATTCCCATACGGTTTTGGGGGTGTTACATTTATGGTATCGGAGATTAGGTTGCGGAAACCTAAGCTGTTGTAATATCCGCAATTTCGAATTTCGGTAATTTTCCTTTTTTCGGCGGAAGTCCGTTTTAACGACTCGCTCATGACCATTTCGTCATTTCGAGAATGATTAATTCTTCACTTTTTGTCATCCGAGTTCGTTTCGGTGTTGTTTTGTTGAGTTCCGTGCCTTTTAGCGACTTTTCCGCACTTGAGCTCGATTCTTGCGAATCTCGTCCGAAACTGTCGTTTCGAGTTTCTCGTAAGTTCATTTAATGTTATTATTCATGTTGCGAGCTTTGGTTTGGTGTTTCGATCGCGTATCGTGATTTTCGGACGTTTTGGGCCATTTTCGTAATTTCCCAAAGTTTTGGGTAATTACTTCCGTTGTTGAATTCCGAGCCTTCGGGTGGTCGGAATCGTGTGTCCTACTAGCTCTTAGATTCATCTTTGTGAGTACTTCGTAACCGTATCTTCGGTTCGTATTCAGGTTCGGGTTTCGGTGTCGTTTTGTTGAATTCAGGATTACTAAACGACTTTTCTAAGTATGAGTTCGTCTTTGTTAGATCACCATTAATTTTTGATGACTCCAAAAATTATAAATCTTTGCAATATTATAGAACATCGAGTTAGCTTTCCAATGGTTCAAACGGTGAGTCAATCGGAGTCCGGACGAGAGAGTTATGGTCGTTTCGATTTTGGCCGAGCACTTCCAGAGCCTTTCGGCCGATAGGGGGTCGATAGACTCTACCGCCTACATTCTGTTTGGCTATCGGTTGGGCCTATCGGCCGATAGGCCGGCCAATAGGTCCTGCTGTGTTACACTTTAAATGCGTTGTTTTGAGCGTGAAGCTCATTTCTTTCCCATTTTTCCACTGCGCCGCGAGAGAGGAGATATAGAGGGAGGGAGTTCTTCATCCGGGGGTCGATTTTCATCATTTCTTTTCGGTTGTGAGGCTCGGATAATCAATCTAACGCGTGTTCTACGGATCTTAACACTTGAATCACTCAAGGTAATATCTCTTGAAACCCTACCTTTTTGGATAATTGGGGATTTTGGGGTTTTGTCCGATTCTTTCCGTTTCGTTGATGGATTCATGATGAATATGATTAATCTCGTTAGTATCTTTAGTTTCCCTACGGATTCATGGATATTTTGTAGATTTTTACGGAATCGTTTGGGTTTGGTTGTGGTCCGCCCTCGTTGTTGTTTTCGGTATGAATATACATGAATCGTAGGCTGGGTTCCGGGTGTATTCCATTTCCATAATCGTTTAGAAGTGGTTGTGATTGTGCTATTCGAATCGTTAGGTTCATTTTCGTCGGTTCCTCACGGTCGTGCTTGATTCTTCCGTTCCGTTCATTGTCGTCTTCCTTTTCGTTAGCATCGGGCGTTCCGAAGCTTCCCGGTTGAGCTGTATCCGTTCGTGGTTCAGTGCTCGTGGTATCGAGGCAAGTATCTTGCCCATACATTACGTGTTTGTGGATATTATGGTTGTTAATCGTCGATATGTGCTAAATAAATATTTATAACCATTTTCAAAGGAATCGGTATATTTTACCATCATGTTTTTCGTAAAGGTGAACCGTGTGTGTTGGGAATTAATATGTTTAGTTGGATATGTGAGTTAATTGTGATATTAGTTGTGTCGTTCGGTGCTGTTGAAATCTTGCGCGTCCTTGTGCATTGTATCATTACTTGGTCGTGAGTATATGCTGGATGAACTGGCCATTCTAGTAAGGTACCTCGACTATATATACTGTGATTGACCTTCGAGGCTTGTGGTTTGCAAATCGTGATTTTTGGAACGTGTGTGTGTTGTTCCTTCCACCGGAGTGTCCGACGGATGTCCGGGGTCGATACTAAGGGGTACGGCCACTAAGTGGATCGGGTGAGTGTGTGTATGTACTTCCACCCGGAGTGTCCGACGGGATGTCTGGGGGTCGATACTAAGGGGTACGGCCGCGAAGTGGTTTCCCACCGGAGTGTCCGACGGATGTCCGGGGTCGATACTAAGGGGTACGGCCGCGGGTTACTGGGCCATTGTGGTTTTCATCTTGAGGATGACGTTGATGTTTTCGTTAATTGTGATATTGTCCGAGTATCACAATGCTTTGTGCTTGGGGTCGAGAGACATTATATATCGAGTCTTGGTGTTTGGCTAGAATGGCATAGGAATAATGTGTTATGTGTAATGTGACCTTGTAAGTGAATTGAAGTGGATGATCGGGTCGTGGACCCTGTGTTTTGTGACCGGAATGGTTGGGTCGTGGACCCCGTGTTTTGTTAAACAGATTTGTATTTTGAAAAATGAACTTTGGGGCTGTGACCCTAAATGGCTTTCGAGGAATTAAGAACCTTTTTAATTTCTGATGTTTTCAAAACTCCCGAGATTTTGCAATGTTTTCAAAATGCTTACATGCTTTGTTTCTACTTTCAAGACTTGAGCTATTTTTAACTAAATACATCTCGGGAAGTCTTTCGTTATATTCTCGGAATGTGTTCTATATGGCTCGTATTTGCACTTTATACTTGCACTAGCGAAACAGTGGAGTTTTGCTAACCCCCGAGTAATCGGGGGGTGGATATCTGTATTGTGTCCAGGTTCATGCAGGTTTTCGGGAGCAAGACACAGGATCGGCACGAGGGATGATGAAAGACGAATGATACTAATCACACGAAGGCCAGTTTTGGGTTCAGTTAGTCGGAGTCCATTGTATTGTCTTTTCCGCTGTCTTATTGTTCATTGTTGCAAGTATTTTACCCTTGTGTGGGTATGAGTCTGGATGAGTTTATGTATTTTGATTTGTAAGTCTGTGACGAAAGACCAAATCGGTCTATTGGTCCGTTATTTTGATTCGTCGGTATGTAATGTAATGTGAATTTTTGATGTCTAGCCTGGTGGATCCTCACGGAGAGGGTCTGCGGCGTGTAATATTCTCGGTTTGATCTGGGGGTGTTACATTTATGGTATCAGAGCTTAGGTTGTGGAAACCTAGGCTGTCGGGTCAGTGGTGTCTATTGAGTTTTGTCTTGTCGGATTATGTCTGACTAAGTCGTGTCGCGACGCGTCGTCTGAGTTTGTTGGTCGTGATTAGTATCGTGGGCGATCATCATCTTCGTGCGATTTGTGGCTGTAAGTCTCCCTTTTTTGTGTTGTGCCTCGTGTGACACGAGCTATTTTTATGATTATTTGTTAAGCGACGGAATTCTATTATGAATTTTGATTTCGTGATATGTGGTTACTTGACTCTAATACTTCGTTCATATGAGGAGTAGTGTTGATGGATTGTGCATGTTTGACTTTATTTCTTTTATCCGCTGCGTGAGTTCCTTTGTAATGATTTTCTTTATTTTACCGATCGAGTTTTATTTCGAAAATTGATTCCATTAACCGAGTTTTTGGCATTATGGCCTTGATCATTTTGGCGAAATTCTTATGACGGTATTTAGTATTTTGTAAATGGATTTTATGAGTTTTTGAAATATTACCGTCATCGGCCTTTTTGGCGTTTTTGTGAATGGTTTTTAGCACGGTGGGTTCCGCGGGACCCACGGCGCTATATTGTTCCTTGTAATTACTCAAATTTTTGGGCATTCTAGCCCATTGAATTATTTTGAAAACCTTGAGTGTCTTAGAAAATTAAAATTCGAGACGTACTTTTAAAACGAATTATTTTCCGGTGTTTTCAAGGTGTTTTCTAATGCCGCAATACATTTCAAAAAATTTCCTATTGAGGACCAAAAATATTTTTGAGATATTTTCAAATGCGATTGCTTAGACCCAAGGGTCGAATATTTTTGAAAGTTTTTCACTACGAGAAGGTGTCCTCATTTTTGTTCAAACGCAAGATGATTTTCAAAGTCTCGAAAATGATGTTTGTTCAACTTTTTGTAAAATGATACTCAAGATCAATTGGTGTTTCCAAACTGTCTTCAAAGGTGGTTTTTGTTTTTAAAACCTATCATTCCTGTTTGCGGACCGGAAATGCGTGTATGGTTTTCGAACTTTCGTTACGGTGTTAACCCCTAATTGTGATCGAAATGGTGGCATGAACGTCGAGGCGTTGCCACGCATTTGTTGTACTAGTCCTCTGTGAGAGGTACGAACTGGTATTTACTGTTTGTCGCCTCGTGGTGATTTGCGTGTTGTCGCACGGGTGTGAGCTGTTGAAGCTTGAGTTTGTACGTTTGTGTACATGTGTGATTGTTTCATGATGGTTGAAATTATGTGCTGGTTATCGTTCGGGCCGACGAGGTCGCCGAACGATACCGTCGTTGCTGTAGTGTTTGTGTGTGTATTACTTTATGATGGTAATCGTTGTATATAGTATGTGTTATGATTCTTTGTTGTGCTGAGTTGGCATCTCCGCTATGTTATTTTGCGACGTGCCCTATCAGTATCTAGCATTTGTATTTTCGGTATGCCGAGCCGAGACGTTTCAACCGTGATGTGCCGGGCATGCACGTGTAAACCGTCCCTTCTCGCCGGTAACACATTTCAAGTGTGGACTCGAGGACACCGAATTCCGCTTTTGCGAATTAGCTACCGAGACTTTCAAGTTCGCGCTTCAGCACGATCATCGGAATCGGCTTTGAGAGGCCTTTGAAGGATGTTTCGCGTTGCTTGTTGTCTCGTCACCTTGATTTCATGTTGTGAGTTGCGGGCGACCTTCTTTTATAAGAGGTCGAATGTAGTACCCGTGTTGTTTTTAGACTCGCATTTTCTCTTTCTCGAGTCTATCGACTCGCCGTGTTCGTTGATACTTTCGAACTTGTTCTCGTATTTCGGTTTCGCTGCTCGAACGAGCCGTGATCTTGTTTTGGGTCAACTGTTATCGCTGTGACTTTTTCGAGTTCGGTTCGATTCTTGTGAACCTTGTTCGTAAGTGACATCATCTGGTTTTACTAGTTCTCTTATTCGAAGTGGATCGGATTTGGAACTTCTGTATTTTCGACTCTGTCGACTCGTTTATGTTCATTGACATTTTCTGAGCTTGTCCTGCCACTTGCTTTTGTTGATCGAACGAGGGTGGTATTATTTCGGAATTACTTGTTCGTCGTTGTGACTTTTCAATTATTAATCCCTTTCCTGTGGATCTTATACGAGTGTGCATCTTGTTGTTTTCACCGGATCATGTTTTGTCTTGAGTCGAGATGTGGACCTCGGAATTGTCGGTTGAACCTTATTGTTCTTCGTGATCCGAACATGATCGTTCGATTTTTGTTGTCTCGATCTTTGTGGTTCGATCGTTTGATTGTTCAGTTTTTGTTGATCTCGTTTCGTGATTGTTGAACATTCAGACTCCTTCGAAATTCCCTTAAGTTCGGGAAGTTAGTCTCGTTTTCAATCTTCCAACCCTTGGGCGGTGGAATTCTGTATTTGTTCAGCGGTTGGCCGCGTTTTGATTGATGTACCGTTGGGTTGGTCAATCCTGTTGATTTTCGTTCGTTGTGTTTTGTGATTGTCTGGATAATCGACTTGATTATACTATCTGTTTGTTGACGCTTGTCACTTGTTGACTTTATTATGTTCCTAACGGAGACGTGGTATTGGTCGTCGTGGAGCGTGTTTTCACGCCGTATGTCTCTTTGCGTTTCTTGCAGCGTTGGCCGGGCGAGTTTCGGTTTTTGCGTATCTCGTCGAGTTTTCCTGGCAGGGTATATTGCTTCCCCCTACTTGTTTTAAGTTTCGGGACGAAACTTCTTTTAAGGGGGGTAGAATGTAATATCCGCAATTTCGAATTTCGGTAATTTTCTTTTTTTCGGCGGAAGTCCGTTTTAACGACTCGCTCATGACCATTTCGTCATTTCGAGAATGATTAATTCTTCACTTTTTGTCATCCGAGTTCGTTTCGGTGTTGTTTTGTTGAGTTCCGTGCCTTTTAGCGACTTTTTCGCGACTTGAGCTCGATTCTTGCGAATCTCGTCCAAACCTGCGTTTGAGTTTCTCGTAAGTTCATTTAATGTTATTATTCATGTTGCGAGCTTTGGTTTGGTGTTTCGATCGCGTATCGTGATTTTCGGACGTTTTGGGCCATTTTCGTAATTTCCCAAAGTTTTGGGTAATTACTTCCGTTGTTGAATTCCGAGCCTTCGGGTGGTCGGAATCGTGTGTCCTACTAGCTCTTAGATTCGTCTTTGTGAGTACTTCGTAACCGTATCTCGGTTCGTATTCGTGTTCGGGTTTCGGTGTCGTTTTGTTGAATTCGGGATTACTAAACGACTTTTCTAAGTATGAGTTCGTCTTTGTTAGATCACCATTAATTTTTGATGACTCCAAAATTATAAATCTTTGCAATATTATAGAACATCGAGTTAGCTTTCCAATGGTTCAAACGGTGAGTCAATCGGAGTCCGGACGAGAGAGTTATGGTCGCTTCGATTTTGGCCGAGCACTTCCAGAGCCTTTCCGATAGGGGGTCGATAGACTCTCCGCCTACATTCAAGATGGCTATCGGTTGGGCCTATCGCCGATAGGCCGCCAATAGGTCCCGCTGTGTTACACTTTAAATGCGTTGTTTTGAGCGTGAAGCTCATTTCTTTCCCATTTTTCCATCGCGCCGCGAGAGAGGAGATATAGAGGGAGGGAGTTCTTCATCCGGGGTCGATTTTCATCATTTCTTTTCGGTTGTGAGGCTCGGATAATCAATCTAACGCGTGTTCTACGGATCTTAACACTTGAATCACTCAAGGTAATATCTCTTGAAACCCTACCTTTTTGGATAATTGGGGATTTTGGGGTTTTGTCCGATTCTTTCCGCTTCGTTGATGGATTCATGATGAATATGATTAATCTCGTTAGTATCTTTAGTTTCCCTACGGATTCATGGATATTTTGTAGATTTTTACGGAATCGTTTGGGTTTGGTTGTGGTCCGCCCTCGTTGTTGTTTTCGGTATGAATATACATGAATCGTAGGTGGGTTCCGGTGTATTCCATTTCCATAATCGTTTAGAAGTGGTTGTGATTGTGCTATTCGAATCGTTAGGTTCATTTTCGGTTCCTCACGGTCGTGCTTGATTCTTCCGCTCCGCTCATTGTCGTCTTCCTTTCGTTAGCATCGGGCGCCCAAGCTTCCCGCTGAGCTGTATCCGTTCGTGGTTCAGTGCTCGTGGTATCGAGGCAAGTATCTTGCCCATACATTACGTGTTTGTGGATATTATGGTTGTTAATCGTCGATATGTGCTAAATAAATATTTATAACCATTTTCAAAGGAATCGGTATATTTTACCATCATGTTTTTCGTAAAGGTGAACCGTGTGTGTCGGGAATTAATATGTTTAGTTGGATATGTGAGTTAATTGTGATATTAGTTGTGTCGTTCGGTGCTGTTGAAATCTTGCGCGTCCTTGTGCATTGTATCATTACTTGGTCGTGAGTATATGCTGGATGAACTGGCCATTCTAGTAAGGTACCTCGACTATATATACTGTGATTGACCTTCGAGGCTTGTGGTTTGCAACTGTGATTTTTGGAACGTGTGTGTGTTGTTCCTTCCACCCCTAGAGTCCGACGCGAAGTCTGGGGGTCGATACTAAGGGGTACGGCCACGGAAGTGGATCAAAAGCGTGTGTGGATGAACTTCCACCGGAGTGTCCGACGGATGTCCGGGGTCGATACTAAGGGGTACGGCCGCGAAGTGGTTTCCCACCCGGAGTGTCCGACGGATGTCCGGGGTCGATACTAAGGGGTACGGCCGCGGGTTACTGGGCCAGGTTTTCATCTTGAGGATGAAGTTGATGTTTTCGTTAATTGTGATATTGTCCGGAGTATCTCAATGCTTTGTGCTTGGGGTCGAGAGACATTATATATCGAGTCTTGGTGTTTGGCTAGAATGGCATAGGAATAATGTGTTATGTGTAATGTGACCTTGTAAGTGAATTGAAGTGGATGATCGGGTCGTGGACCCCGTGTTTTGTGACCGAATGGTTGGGTCGTGGACCCCGTGTTTTGTTAAATGATTTGTATTTTGAAAAATGAACTTTGGGGTGTGACCCTAAATGGCTTTCGAGGAATTAAGAACCTTTTTAATTTCGATGTTTTCAAAACTCCCGAGATTTTGCAATGTTTTCAAAATGCTTACATGCTTTGTTTCTACTTTCAAGACTTGAGCTATTTTTAACTAAATACATCTCGAAGTCTTTCGTTATATTCTCTAATGTGTTCTATATGGCTCGTATTTGCACTTTATACTTGCACTAGCGAAACAGTGGAGTTTGCTAACCCCAGTAATCTGGGGTGGATATCTCAGATTGTGTCCAGTGTTCATGCAGTTTTCGGGAGCAAGACACAGGATCGGCACGAGGGATGATGAAAGACGAATGATACTAATCACACGAAGGCCGCTTTGGGTTCGATTAGTCGAGTCCATTGTATTGTCTTTTCCATTGCCTTATTGTTCATTGTTGCAAGTATTTTACCCTTGTGTGGGTATGAGTCCTGGATGAGTTTATGTATTTTGATTTGTAAGTCGTGATTTAAAGACCAAATCGGTCTATTGGTCCGTTATTTTGATTCGTCGGTATGTAATGTAATGTGAATTTTTGATGTCTAGCCTGGTGGATCCTCACGGAGAGGGTCTGCGGCGTGTAATATTCTCGGTTTGATCTGGGGGTGTTACAGCTGTCGGGTCGAGTCGAGTCGTGATTTATTGAGTAATGTGTTGTCTTGTCGTTCGAGTCGTCAGGTGACTAGTTGAGTAGTGCGTAGCCACAACGTGTCGGATATGTTGTCGGATGAGATTAGTATTGTGGGCAACCATCATCTCCGTGCGGACTGTGGATGTAAGACTCCTCTTTTATACGAGGTACCCGTGTATCGTGATTTTATCTTAGTGAGTTAATTGCGGTGCATAATTTTATTTACACGGTGTTGTGTAATATAGTTGTATATAATACTTGTGACACATAATATATGTATAAAAACTAGGCGTATTGTTGTTTTACCTTTGAACCACCATGTGGGGTGGTTTGGTGTGAAAAATTGAGAACCTTGATTGGTTTCGAATAAGGTATCGATGATTGAGTTCGTGAGATACTCCGAGGAATGGTTTTGTTGAAACTTGATGTTGTGAGATGTATTCAATTGGATTGGCGATCCTGTTTGCCGTTTGGGCATGTGATTTTTAGTTTGATTGTTTTTTTAGATTGTTATGTTTATGCCGCTACGGGTAGGTTTTATAATGTTTTTCCTGGAGGACTTTACGGGTTTGAACATTTTTGTGGAAATCATTTGCTATTGTCTAAATAATTTTGATGGTGCGGTTAAAACCACGGTTTATATGGATTTTAAAATCGGTTAAATTTTGACAAATTGGTCGTGTATTTTCATATGACACCATTAGACGGTATCTGAAAAATATGTTTTGAAGTACTTTGGACATTGTAAAATACTACCGTCGTTTTTGGTTATGAACGAAAGGATTTTGGAAAATTTTTGTTTTGCAAAATGATTTTTTTGGTTTTTCGAATTTTAAACTTCATATGTTCACGTGTTGGGGCTAAGTGGTTGCGTTAAGTTTGTGGTGTTGTTGTGCTCGCCGGAGAATGTTTCAGTGTTTTCTAAATGTTGGGATACGTTGTTAGGTATCGTTCCCTAACTCTCGGAGCCCTGTTGGGGGCTGCTGTGACAATTCTGCAGTCATGCAGCTAGTTGTTACGGCCGTAAGATGTTTTCCATTACGGCCGTAAGCTCAGAGTTGTTACGGCCGTAAATTGCATGTTGTTACGGCCGTAAACTTTTGACTGACCCGGTAGTAATTTGTTGTTACGGTTGCATCCGTGCCCTTTTACTGATTATTTAATCTCTGTTGATATATTCATGATGGTTGGCGTGGTAACATGTTGTTACCCTGTATATCGCTAGTAATGGTAATGATATATATATATATATATATATATATATATATATATAAGATCACTTTGATGATATTGTCTATCGAGTAGGTTGGTGTTTCAAAGTGTTATTTTGCAAGTGATCTCGAATCAAAACAATTTTGATAATGAGATACATGGTTTTGATTAAACGACCGAGGTATTAAAAGTGTTTTCAAAAATTTCATTTCACCAAATTTTTCAAACTTGAGAATTTTAAAATTTTATCATTGGAATAATACCCCGAAAATATTTTATTTTTGTTGCTAGTGTTTGGCCCCTACGATACGTGTGTGGTTTTGACCGTGTTTGATTTGGTAAAATACAAACATCTCTGTTGATGTGACCGTGTGAATTATTTTTGATTTAAGTCCTAACATTACGGTGTTAGTTCGTGCACTTGTGTGATGACTTGGGGTTGATGTTATATCGTGTTGCTATTTATTGTCCTGCGTTGGCGTTGTGATGTTTGTTTGTGTTATTCTGATTAGTCGTCTGTTCAGTATGCCGAGAGGCCGAGGACGTGGTCGTAGTCGTGGTCATTATCAGGAGCGTGACAGGGTGACTCGCTCGTTGTCGAGTGCCAATCAGCTCAGTACGGACGGTCATGATGACCAATCACGTGATCAACATCAATCATCCAGAGGTAATGATGACATTGGCGCCGCCACCATCCTTCGTGAGATGGTTGACCAACTGGCGCAAATGAATCAAAATGTGCACCGGGATGGGATCCCAGATGGGGATAACGGAACTAGTAAGTGGTTACGAGATGTCTCAAGCAGGTGAAAAGTGAGGCAGATAAGGTTCGTTATTTCGATATGCGTATGAAACCTCAGATTCGGCAGTGTATGGCTTCTTTTATGTGTACAACCTTGAAGGACTATCAGGATCGATCCTTGGCTTTTGAGATGGCTATAATGTCTACTGAGTCCGTATCAGTAGCGAATAAGCCGAAGATCTCTGATGACGCATCGGTAAGTAAGGGAATTGGGATTTCCACACCTCAACCCTCGTATCAGTCGAGTATGGGACCTTCTCGATCAGCTAGAGAATCCAAAAGACCCAAGCCGGTGTCTTTGAGTTCTGGTAATGCTCCTAGGTGTTTCAACTATAACGTTCTAGGCCATGAAGACGCGCATTGTAAGAAACCGCCAGTAACTTGTTATAATTGTGAACCGCGGGGTCATGAATATGCTATTTTATTATGTGTCGTTATGTTTTGTTTTGTATCACTGTGATGACCTTAGTTTAAGTTTCGAGACAAAACTTATTTTTAGTAGGATAGAATGTAATATCTGATACTCTCGTTTTCCGTTATCTTGAATTGTTTGTGTTTTGACATCGGACATTTCCTTGTTGATGAGAATCAGAGTGATTTCTATCGTGATACTCTATTTGTTTCTATCTCATAGCCGTTCTAGTCGGTGCAACTTGTTGCCGTGTGCGTTTCTTTGATTAAATGTGTGCATGTGATGTGTCGTTAATTTCTCGTTATTGTTTTGAATCATAGTCGGTGGCGTTGTGTTGGCCGCCGTGGGGCGTGTTTTCACGCCGTATATTCCTTTGCATTGCTTGTAACGTTTCGCCAATGGGCGAAAGTTACGCATTTCTTGTGTATCTCGTTGAGTTTTCCTGTCGGGATATTGCTTCTCCCTACTTGTTTTAAGTTTCGGGATGAAACTTCTTTTAAGGAGGGTAGTATGTAATATCCGCAATTTCGATTTCCGGTAATTTTCTGTTTTCGGCGGGGGTCCATTTCGACGACTCGCTTATGACCGTTTCATCATTCTGAGAATGATTAATTCTGCACTTTTTGTCATCCGAGTTCATTTCGGTGTCGTTTTGTTGAATTCCGCATTCTTAAGCGGCTTTTCCGCACTTGAGTTCAATTCTTGCGAATCTCGTCCGAAACTGTTGTTTCGAGTTTCTCATAAGTTCATTTAATGTTATTATTCATGTTGCAATCTTTGGTTTGGTGTTTCGATCGTGTATCGTGTATTTCGGACGTTTTGGGCCGTTTTCGTAATTTCCCAAAGTTTGGGGTAATTACTTCCGTTGTCGAATATTGAGCCCTCGGGTGGTCGGAATCGTGTGTTCTCTTAGTGCTTAGATTCGTCTTTGTAAGTACTTCGTAACCATATTTTCGGTTTACATTCAGGTCTGCGTTTCGGGATTTTCCGGACCATCGGATCGACCGAGTCCTGGCTGGCAAGACCTGGCCGAGTAACGGCCGTAATGGCCCAACAGTTATGGCCGTAAGGCCTGCTACGTATGTAAGCCTTGTTCGGTCACATACGTAGCGCTGCCGGAAGTGTTGGGCAGAAGACTCGGGCATGGCCGGTTACGGCCGTAAGCCATGGCCGATTACGTACGTAAGTGACCGGCAGGTCTCAGCCTATTTAAGGCCTGGACCGAGTCACTTGGCCATTTCACCTATTTTCTTCATTCCTTTCGCGATTTTTCATCATAGATGGATGGATTTGGATGGATATGACATAGAGCAACATGTTTTGGAAGTTTGATTCATGTCTAACATCATATTCCGCCCGGATCGAAGGTAAGAACACCTAAACTCTTGGTTTTGGGAATTTTTGAGGTTTCTTGATGTTTTGGCCGATTTGATTCGTTTTAGTTCAGATTATTGTTAGAACATGGTTGTATACTAGAAATCATTCATTACCCTTGATGTTTTGTGGAACAAATTCGAGTATTTCTCCGTTAAACGATTATATTGGACTATGCCCTCAAAGTGTCCGATAAAATGCTTCAATGGGTAGAACTTGGGAAGTTCTATACGTTTTCGTAGAATTGTGATTGAATTGATATCGTTGTGACTTAGGAACGAAATTCTTGTGAATAACTCGAGTCGGAACCCTTCTGTTCGTTGCCTTCTTTGGGGTCCGAGCTTCCCGGTCGAACCGTGTTCTTCGGAGCGTTCGGTAGCGGTTATTAAGGCAAGTACCTTATTATACGACTTATATCTTGCGACTGGTAATCACGTATGAAATTTATGATGATTTTGTTTGCCTTCGTAAATATGTTCCGTTTGAATTAGTTGTGTATTCCGAAATTTAAAGGCTTTGTGATAATAGTGTTATATTGGTATACGTGTTAGGCGTTGTGCCATTTGTGCAGGTTTGCGACGTACATATGGGATGGTTGTACACTTGTTTGTGCAATGTATTGCATACCGATCGTATGTTATGTTGGTTGTGTTTCGTTGATTGATGATAGTTGTTGACAGTGTTGAGATTGTGTTATGTGCGTGCGATGTATGATTTTGTGGTGATCAACGTGATTGATTAATTGTGCTCATTGTTGTATGAAATGTGAATGTGAATATGTGTGTGACCGCTACGTTCACTCGTGATGGTTCGAACCTACGAGGACTCATGGCAGTGGACTACGGGGTCAGAACTTAGTGAGGTACTAAGGTCCAATCGTGCTGGTCTGACGAGGCCTACAATAACACATGGCAGTGGACCATGAGTTTCGGGCACAGTGCGTCCAATCGAGTGAGCTCGACGGGGCTTACGGTGACACATGGCAGTGGACTACGGTGTTGGGACTGTGTGTGATTATTGTGATTGATATAGTTCGTGTGGATTGTTGAACCTATGGAGACACGTGACAGTAGATCACGGTGTCGGAATTGGTTATGTTTGGCTATTTGTGCGTGGTGTAGTCCGTGTGGGTTGTTGAACCCACGGAGGCACGTGAGAGTGGATCACGGTGTCATGAACATGTTTATTTTCAAATCAAAGTTTTGAAAGGAAAAGTTTTATGAAAATGAATGTTGGACCGAGTCCTAAGCTTGAGTAAATGTTTTCCGTATTGTGAACTGTTGATTAATGAAACAAGAATTGGGTTAAAGCCCTCAACCCTTCTTTTGAAAGGTTTGGTGAACCAGGACTCAGAGTTTTAAAGGTTTTGAAATTCCAAAATTCCCGAGGTGATGAACTTATTTTCGAAATGCTTCATATCTTAAATTCCTTTATTAAAATCCCCAGGAATAAATTGATACTTGAATATTGTGTTTGATTCTTGATTAATGTTTGCTCGTTACTTTTCATATGATTTTATACTTGCACTAGTAAAACAGTGGAGTTTTACTAACCCCAGAGTAATCGGGGGGTGAATATCTGTTTTGCGTCCAGGTACATGCAGCTTCAGGGGAGTAGTCACAGGATTGGCACAAGTGGATGACGAGCTGCGATACTAATCAAGAGTTGAGAGTTGTTTTGATTCTTGTAGTATTGTCAGAGTTGATTTCGGTCTTCCGCTGCATTGTGTTTCGACCCCTGTGTGGGTAATGTTGTTTTACTTAGTTCTGTTGATGGAGTTGTGTGACCTAATCGGTCTGTGTATTCATGTGTAAGTGACCTTAACGATCTGTATTATTATTATATTGTTTGACCCTGGCCGGGCAAGCATTTGGTTGTTTATGGATGTTTAGCCTGGTAGATCCTTGTGGAAAGGGTCTACGGCATGTAATATTCCCATACAGTTTTGGGGGGTGTTACATTTATTGTATCGGAGATTAGGTTGCGGAAACCTAAGCTGTCGGGTTGAGTCGAGTCGTGATTTATTGAGTAATATGTTGTCTTGTCGTTCGAGTCGTCAGGTGACCAGTTGAGTAGTGCATAGCCACAACGTGTCGGATATGTTGTCGGATGAGATTAGTATTGTGGGCAACCATCATCTCCGTACGGACTCCTCTTTTATACGAGGTACCCATGTATCGTGATTTTATCTTAGTGAGTTAATTGCGGTGCATAATTTTATTTATACGGTGTTGTGTAAATAGTTGTATATAATACTTTTGACACATAATATATGTATAAAAACTAGGCGTATTGTTGTTTTACCTTTGAACCACCATGTGGGGTGGTTTGGTGTGAAAAATTGAGAACCTTGATTGGTTTCAAATAAGGTATCGACGATTGAGTTCGTGAGATACTCCGAGGAATGGTTTTGTTGAAACTTGATGCTGTGAGATGTATTCAATTGGATTGGCGATCCTGTTTGCCGTTTGGGCATGTGATTTTTGTTTGATTGTTTTTTTAGATTGTTATGTTTATGCCGCTACGGGTAGGTTTTAGAATGTTTTTCCTGGAGGACTTTACGGGTTTGAACATTTTTGTGGAAATCATTTGCTATTGTCTAAATAATTTTGATGGTGCGGTTAAAACCACGGTTTATATGGATTTTAAAATCGGTTAAATTTTGACAAATTGGTCGTGTATTTTCATATGACACCATTAGACAGTATCTGAAAAATATGTTTTGAAGTACTTTGGACATTGTAAAATACTACCGTCGTTTTTGGTTATGAACGAAAGGATTTTGGAAAATTTTTGTTTTGCAAAATGATTTTTTTGGTTTTTCGAATTTTAAACTTCATATGTTCACGTGTTGGGGCTAAGTGGTTGCGTTAAGTTTCTGGTGTTATTGTGCTCGCCGGAGAATGTTTCAGTGTTTTCTAAATGTTGGGATACGTTGTTAGGTATCGTTCCCTAACTCTCGGAGCCCTGTTGGGGGCTGCTGTGACAATTCTGCAGTCCTGCAGCTAGTTGTTACGGCCGTAAGATGTTTTCCATTACGGCCATAAGCTCAGAGTTGTTACGGCCGTAAACTGCATGTTGTTACGGCCGTAAACTTTTGACTGACCCGGTAGTAATTTGTTGTTACGGTTGCATCCGTGCCCTTTTACTGATTATTTAATCTCTGTTGATATATTCATGATGGTTGGCGTGGTAACATGTTGTTACCCTGTATATCGCTAGTAATGGTAATGATATATATATATATATAAGATCACTTTGATGATATTGTCTATCGAGTAGGTTGGTGTTTCAAAGTGTTATTTTGCAAGTGATCTCGAATCAAAACAGTTTTGATAATGAGATACATGGTTTTGATTAAACGACCGAGGTATTAAAAGTGTTTTCAAAAATTTCATTTCACCAAATTTTTCAAACTTGAGAATTTTAAAATTTTATCATTGGAATAATACCCCGAAAATATTTTATTTTTGTTGCTAGTGTTTGGCCCCTACGATACGTGTGTGGTTTTGACCGTGTTTGATTTGGTAAAATCCAAACATCTCTGTTGATGTGACTGTGTGAATTATTTTTGATTTAAGTCCTAACATTACGGTTTTAGTTCGTGCACTTGTGTGATGACTTGGGGTTGATGTTATATCGTGTTGCTATTTATTGTCCTACGTTGGCGTTGTGATGTTTGTTTGTGTTATTCTGATTAGTCGTCTGTTCAGTATGCCGAGAGGCCGAGGACGTGGTCGTAGTCGTGGTCATGATCAGGAGCGTGACAGGGTGACTCGCTCGTTGTCGAGTGCCAATCAGCTCAGTACGGACGGTCATGATGACCAATCACGTGATCAACATCAATCATCCATAGGTAATGATGACATTGGCGCCGCCACCATCCTTCGTGAGATGGTTGACCAACTGGCGCAAATGAATCAAAATGTGCACCGGGATGGGATCCCAGATGGGGATAACGGAACTAGTAAGTGGTTACGGCCGTAAACTTTTGACTGACCCGGTAGTAATTTGTTGTTACGGTTGCATCCATGCCCTTTTACTGATTATTTAATCTCTGTTGATATATTCATGATGGCTGGCGTGGTAACATGTTGTTACCCTGTATATCGCTAGTAATGGTAATGATATATATAAGATCACTTTGATGATATTGTCTATCGAGTAGGTTGGTGTTTCAAAGTGTTATTTTGCAAGTGATCTCGAATCAAAACAGTTTTGATAATGAGATACATGGTTTTGATTAAACGACCGAGGTATTAAAAGTGTTTTCAAAAATTTCATTTCACCAAATTTTTCAAACTTGAGAATTTTAAAATTTTATCATTGGAATATTACCCCGGAAATATTTTATTTTTGTTGCTAGTGTTTGGCCCCTACGATACGTGTGTGGTTTTGACCGTGTTTGATTTGGTAAAATCCAAACATCTCTGTTGATGTGACTGTGTGAATGATTTTTGATTTAAGTCCTAACATTACGGTGTTAGTTCGTGCACTTGTGTGATGACTTGGGGTTGATGTTATATCATGTTGCTATTTATTGTCCTACGTTGGCGTTGTGATGTTTGTTTGTGTTATTCTGATTAGTCGTCTGTTCAGTATGCCGAGAGGCCGAGGACGTGGTCGTAGTCGTGGTCATGATCAGGAGCGTGACAGGGTGACTCGCTCGTTGTCGAGTGCCAATCAGCTCAATACGGACGGTCATGATGACCAATCACGTGATCAACAGCAATCATCCATAGGTAATGATGACATTGGCGCCGCCACCATCCTTCGTGAGATGGTTGACCAACTGGCACAGATGAATCAGAATGTGCACCGGGATGGAATCCCAGATGGGGATAACGGAACTAGTAAGTGGTTACGAGATGTCTCAAGCAGGTGAAAAGTGAGGCAGATAAGGTTCGTTATTTCGATATGCGTATGAAACCTCAGATTCGGCAGTGTATGGATCCTTTTATGTGTACAACCTTGAAGGACTATCAGGATCGAGCCTTGGCTTTTGAGATGGCTATAATGTCTACTGAGTCCGTATCGGTAGCGAATAAGCAGAAGATCTCCGATGACGCATCGGTAAGTAAGGGAATTGGGATTCCCACACCTCAACCCTCGTATCAGTCGAGTATGGGACCTTCTCGATCAGCTAGAGAATCCAAAAGACCCAAGCCGGTGTCTTTGAGTTCTGGTAATGCTCCTAGGTGTTTCAACTATAACATTCTAGGCCATGAAGACGCACATTGTAAGAAACCGCCAGTAACTTGTTATAATTGTGAACCGCAGGGTCATGAATATGCCATTTTATTATGTGTCGTTATGTTTTGTTTTGTATCACTGTGATGACCTTAGTTTAAGTTTCGAGACGAAACTTATTTTTAGTAGGATAGAATGTAATATCTGATACTCTCGTTTTCCGTTATCTTGAATTGTTTGTGTTTTGACGTCGGACATTTCCTTGTTGATGAGAATCAGAGTGATTTCTATCGTGATACTCTATTTGTTTCTATCTCATAGCCATTCTAGTCGGTGCAACTTGTTTCCGCGTGCGTTTCTTTGATTAAATGTGTGCATGTGATGTGTCCTTAATTTCTCGTTATTGTTTTGAATCATAGTCGGTGGCGTTGTGTTGGCCGCCGTGGGGCGTGTTTTCACGCCATATATTCCTTTGCGTTTCTTGTAACGTTTCGCCAATGGGCGAAAGTTACGCATTTCTTGTGTATCTAGTTGAGTTTTCCTGTCGGGATATTGCTTCTCCCTACTTGTTTTAGGTTTCGGGATGAAACTTCTTTTAAGGAGGGTAGTATGTAATATCCGCAATTTCGATTTCCGGTAATTTTCTATTTTCGGCGGGGGTCCATTTCGACGACTCGCTTATGACCGTTTCGTCATTCTGAGAATGATTAATTCTACACTTTTTGTCATCCGAGTTCATTTCGGTGTCGTTTTGTTGAATTCCGCGTTCTTAAGCGGCTTTTCCGCACTTGAGTTCAATTCTTGCAAATCTCGTCCGAAACTGTTGTTTCGAGTTTCTCGTAAGTTCATTTAATGTTATTATTCATGTTGCAAGCTTTGGTTTGGTGTTTCGATCGTGTATTGTGTATATCGGACGTTTTGGGCCGTTTTCGTAATTTCCCAAAGTTTGGGGTAATTACTTCCGTTGTCGAATTTCGAGCCCTCGGATGGTCGGAATCATGTGTTCTCTTAGTGCATAGATTCGTCTTTGCAAGTACTTCGTAACCATATTTTCAGTTTACATTCAGGTCTGCGTTTCGGGATTTTTCGGACCGTCGGATCGACCGAGTCCTGGCTGGCAAGACCTGGCCGAGTAACGGCCGTAATGGCCCGGCAGTTATGGCCGTAAGGCCTGCTACATATGTAAGCCTTGTTCGGTCACGCACGTAGTGCTTCCGGAAGTGTTGGGCAGAAGACTCGGGCATGGCCGGTTACGGCCGTAAGCCATGGCCGATTACGTACGTAAGTGACCGACAGGTCTCAGCCTATTTAAGGCCTGGACCGAGTCACTTGGCCATTTCACCTATTTTCTTCATTCCTTTCGCGATTTTTCATCAGAGATGGATGGATTTGGATGGATATGACATAGAGAAACATGTTTTGGAAGTTTGATTCATGTCTAACATCATCTTCCGCCCGGATCGAAGGTAAGAACACCTAAACTCTTGGTTTTGGGAATTTTTGAGGTTTCTTGATGTTTTGGCCGATTTATTGTTAGAACATGGTTGTATACTCGAAATCATTCATTACCCTTGAAGTTTTGTGGAACAAATTCAAGTATTTCTCCATTAAATGATTATATTGGACTATGCCATCGAAGTGTCCGATAAAATGCTTCAAAGGGTAGAACTTGGGAAGTTCTATAAGTTTTTGTAGAATTGTGATTGAATTGATATCGTTGTGATGTAGGAACGAAATTCTTGTGAAGAACTCGAGTCAGAACCCTTCCGTTCGTTGCCTTCTTTGGGGTCGGAGCTTCCCGGTCGAACTGTGTTCTTCAGAGTGTTCGGTAGCAGTTATTAAGGCAAGTATCTTATTATACGACTTGTATCTTGCGACTAGTAATCACGTATGAAATTTATGATGATTTTGTTTGCCTTCGTAAATATGTTCCGTTTGAATTAGTTGTGTATTCCTAAATTTGAAGGCTTTGTGATAATAGTGGTATATTGGTATACGTGTTAGGTGTTGTACCATTTGTGCAGGTTTGCGACGTACATATGGGATGGTTGTACACTTGTTTGTGCAATGTATTGCGTACCGATCATATGTTATGTTGGTTGTGTGTCGTTGATTGATGACAGTTGTTGAGAGTGTTGAGATTGTGTTATGTGCGTGCGATGTACGATTTTGTGGTGATCAACGTGATTGATTAGATGTGCTCATTGTTGTATGAAATGTGAATGTGAATGTGAATATGTGTGTGACCGTTACGTTCACTCGTGATGGTTCGACGGGACCTACGAGGACTCGTGGCAGTGGACTACGGGGTCAGAACTTAGTGTGGTACTGAGGTCCAATTGTGCTGGTCTGACGAGGCCTACGATAACACATGGCAGTGGACCATGAGTTTCTGGCACAGTGCGTCCAACTGGGTGAGCTCGACGGGGCTTACGGTGACACGTGGCAGTGGACTACGGTGTTGGGACTGTGTGTGATTATTGTGATTGATATAGTTTGTGTGGATTGTTGAACCTATGGAGACACGTGACAGTAGATCACGGTATCGGAATTGGTTATGTTTGGCTATTTGTGCGTGGTGTAGTCCGTGTGGGTTGTTGAACCTACGGAGACACGTGAGAGTGGATCACGGTGTCATGAACATGTTTATTTTCAAATCAAAGTTTTGAAAGGAAAAGTTTTATGAAAATAAATGTTGGACCGAGTCCTAAGCTTAAGTAAATGTTTTCCGTGTTGTGAACTGTTGATTAATGAAACAAGAATTAGGTTAAAGCCCTCAACCCTTCTTTTGAAAGGTTTGGTGAACCAGGACTCAGAGTTTTAAAGGTTTTGAAATTCCAAAATTCCCGAGGTGATGAACTTATTTTCGAAATGCTTCATAGCTTAAATTCCCTTATTAAAACCCCCGGGAATAAATTGATACTTGAATATTGTGTTTGATTCTTGATTAATGTTTGCTCGTTACTTTTCGTATGATTTGATACTTGCACTAGTAAAACAATGGAGTTTTACTAACCCCCGAGTAATCGGGGTGGATGTCTATTTTGCGTCCAGGTACAAGCAGGTTCAGGGGAGTAGTCACAGGATTGGCACAAGTGGATGACGAGCTGCGATACTAATCAAGAGTTGAGAGTTGTTTTGATTTTTGTAGTGTTGTCAGAGTTGATTTCAGTCTTCCGCTGTATTGTGTTTCGACCCCTGTGTGGGTAATGTTGTTTTAGTCAGTTCTGTTGATGGAGTTGTGTGACCTCATCGGTCTGTGTATTCATGTGTAAGTGACCTTAACGGTCTGTATTATTATATTGTTTGACCCTGGCCGGGCAAGCATTTGGTTGTTTGTGGATGTCTAGCCTGGTAGATCCTTGTGGAAAGGGTCTACGGCGTGTAATATTCCCATACGGTTTTAGGGGTGTTACAGAAAGAACATGAAGTTTAAGAAAAATTGTCATGACCCCTTATCCCTAAGGAAGGCACAGCCAGGGCGTGACGTGGGGTAGGAAGTAATAAGCAAGGAAGAAAGGGGGAAACATACGTTCGATAAGAAGGAGGGGTGGATTTCCATTAATAACCTAGTAAGGCATCATGATGGGACATAAATTCCATAGGAATGATTTCGAATCCGAGGTAGGAATATATAATACGAATATTAGTCTTGAAGTTCCCGAAAGATTTCATAGTAAATTACGAACGACGTGAAAAAGAAAGCAAAATCGTGAAAGAGTAATCGCAACAGAAAGACATGGTTGGTTACATATATGAAGATATGTAGCTAGGGTTTGATATTATTTGTAGGCAAAAGACTTCCACACAACATCCTCCATGCACATCCCCTGCTCAACATGCATATTTTCAAAGATATACAAGGCTGAGTGTTGGAGCAATATCGAAATTTGCGCCGTGTTGCGGAAGCATAAAATAAAAGTGCGGAAATTAAAACGTCACAAGGATTTATAGTGGTTCTGATATTAACAAAGCCTACGTCATCTCTCGGTATCTTTTTCAATAGGTTGAAGGTATAAACCTCTATGCCTCTCTTCTATCGGTCGAGGGATTACCGTTACAATCACGTCTTCAATTGGTCCGTGATAAACCACTCGCACTTGTCTTTTTGTTGGTCCAAGTTAAACCATCTTCCTTTTCTATTGGACAAGGAATCAACCACTCTAACTTTCTATCGGTACTAGATAAACCTCACTAAGATTGCAATTGCGATTCTAACAATGCCGGATCCTTGATCCTAATAACACCGAATCCAATCGTATCTTTTCTTTTACCTCTCGTGTATGTGTTGAATGTATAAACATTCAAACTACCAATATAAGCTCAATATCACAACAACAATAATGTGTATAACAATATATGATTACTGAATCGTTTGCTTGAAGTTGTTATTTGGTTTGATACCAAGGATGTGGTATTTATAGCCTTCTTCATTAAACTAGCCGTTAGCTCCCTGTGCCTTTACGTACACTATCAGCACTCCGTTATGTATGTTAACAATGTTACGTACGTTAACGTTGATCCTTTATGTATGTTAGCATGTATGCAGTTTAGTCCAGTAGCATCCTTCTCTCTTCATTACGTACGTTATCACCTTCCCATTACGCACATTAATTATACGTCATTGCTGACGTCATATGTCCGTTGCCGCTTTTCTGACTTTGACTCTTCCAACGTTCTTCTTGTTTGAATTCACAAACATCACATTACGTACGTTAAACAACTCTCCTTACGTACGTTAATCTCCACATGTTATGTACGCTATGATATCCTTGTTACGTATGTTAAGCTTGTATTTTCCAACTTTTTGCGACTTCGTCTCTTTGATGCTTTGCTTCGCCTCTTTGTTGTTTTGTTTTGTTTAGCAACTTTAATCATCAAAACTCTATTAATGAATGTATGGAATAAAATATTCCAACAATCTCCCACTTTTTGATGATTACAAAACAACCCTTGAATTTGATAAAATCTGCAAAAATAGATATATGTATATTCATAGGAGTCAAAGTTTTCGGATTTGAACGTTTTATTAGTTTCTCTCATATTTTCTTTTCTTGTCATTTTCAACTCCTTCGTTTCTCCCCCTTTTTGTATGCTTTCTTTTTCTCCTTTTCGACTTCTTTGTTTTTTATTATTTTCTGATTTCTTCGTCTTTTCTTTTCTCCTCCTTTTTGCATTTTTATTTTTCTCGTCATTCTTCCATGACGCTTTTTATCAATTCAACTCCTTTCTCCCCCTTTTGTATTCAACAAAAAGTGTAATAAAAACAAATAATAGATACCAAATTGATGTATATAAAAATATGCGATACCAATTGATGAATATAACTATATGCATTAAGACGGGTATAACTCCCCCAGAAAATATTATTTCCCCTTTAAAAAAATACTTCCCCTGAGTAAAGTATCAATTGTTAAAAATATATTTTTGGGGATCCAACCTATAGTTGGTTTTTGTTTCGAGACGTAAACGATGTTTGGGATGGTGGTTCCATAAGGAATCCAAATTTTCTTAATTTTAATCGTCCGTCTTAGGCTTTTATAGTTTGAAATATGGTGCCCGATTTTCAAACATTTTTTGCAATGGGGTGTTTTGAAATTTACGGATTCGTTTTTAGAACGTGGTTTGAATTCTAACCCCTGTTTGTTCAAAGTAAATTTCTGAACCGAGATCATTTGTTCAAATTTCTCGTTTCCACACGAGAATTTCTTCGTTAAATTTTTGAGCTCAGTTTGAACTTTAACAAGATCATCCTTTAAAGTATTTTCATTCTTAACACATTGTGAATGATCGATCTCAATGAATTTTCCCTTTTTAAGAATTTTGGAATTTTCATTTTCCGATGATTTATATTTAGATTTAAGGGATTTAATTTCACTTAAAGCATTTTAGTAGTCCGTATGTAATAACTCGAATGCTTCAAAAAGTTCATCGTAAGAATTACTTACTTGGCTTTCGACGTCGCTATCGTCGAATGAAATCCGGGCCATGAGAGCGAGATTATTTTGATCGATAAAATCATCATCTTCGTCTTCATCGCTCCATGTTGCAACGAGAACCTCCTTCTTGGGTTTTGCTCTGCAGTTTTTGGCAGAGTGGCCTGGTTTTCTACATAATCGACAAGAATTGTCGAATTTCTTAGATTCGCCCGCTTGGATGTCCTTCTTTCTCCAATTTAATAAGTGTTGGAACTTATTAATATTCTGTAGGTCATAAGTCGTCCAGGAATAAGTCTAGAGGGGGGGGGGAGTGAATAGACTTATTGAAACTCTTAAACTCTTTTTCACGAAGAGTAAGTTTCTCAGCTAATAGATATGCAAATGACTTAGAGTCGTTTGTACTCAATACGTGCAGAAGTCAGCTGATAACGAATACAAAAACAACCAATGAAACACTTAACAATGAATGCAGCAGTTAAAGTATGATGCTATAAAGTAGTAAAATACGCAGGAAGTTATAGTGGTCTCAGAGGTGGGGTAATCCTCTACTAATCCACTTTTCTCCAAACCAGTTGGAGATGAATTCACTATAATTGTCAACCAGTGATAAAGATTACAGTGATTCAACCAATTACAACAGCTTCCAACTAGTGGAAATCCTGCCGTTGCAACTCCCTTGACTACCTTGCACCTCTTGATCCGCGATACTTGGATGCCTTTACAGTCTTGAACTTCAACCAGTGAAGTACCCCGAACTCAGGATTAAAGACACGAGTTTTTGTCTTCTCCAACTAAGAGCTTCTTCAAATATGAACTTTGAGTACTGCTCTTTTCACGATGCTATAGTTCGCTTTTTGATTGTTTTGAATTCTTTGATTGCTTGAGATTTTGTTCGCACCGATGTTTGATCAACTTCAAATCTTCGGATATATATAGGTGTTGATTCTTGAGCATTCTTCATAGCCGTTGCAAATCTTGTAACAAATCCGTCTATTGGAGAAATAGACTTCTTTGTTTATTTTTCTGAACGTTGCAAGGCTGGATTCCCATATTTTAATCCATCGTTCAACCGTTGTGAAGACTTTGCATGTGAGGCGCCGCATCTTTTGAATATAAAAAGATTAAAGTCTTCAGTAGTAGGTCTGGATGAATTATTTAATTTATATCCTTGCGGGAATCTCTCCAATTTGTCTCTTCATGCTTGCATGTGACTTTCCGTAATATTTGACTATTCAACGCATGCTGACGTGGACTTGGAGTACTTGGCTGATCTCTGATAAGTCAAGTTGGCTGATGTACAGTCATCTTCTCTGCAGTTTGGAATTCTCTGGTGGCGACTGTTTGAGACTCGCCTGATCAGATGACTTTGTCTGAAGTCACTTGACTGCAGTCTGGTCAAACATCTCGGATGAATTTTTGTTGACAAGAACTTCTCTGACTTGACTCGGATGTACTTCTCTGATGTACTTAGCTGTACCTTTGTACTTAGCCGATTTGAGCCTAACTTATTTTGGCCTATAGAAAATACTCATTTGGTTCTTCCTTATATTTTGCCAAGTATTTAACTTAACATAATTTGGCCTATGGAAGATACTCATTTGGTTCTTCCTTACATTTTTGCCAAGTAATAAACATTTGAATTACATTAATCACATCATCAAAATCCAACAAATAATCCTAACATATTCTTGGCATAATATGCCGATTCTTCGTCGCTTTCATCCACCGGGATTTCTTTCTTTCTAGACATCTTAGCCTTCATGGCTATTGATCGTTCCTTCAGCTTTGGCTTGACACTTCGTGATTTTAAAACTATCTCATAATTAATCAGCGAACCAACGAGAGCACTAAAATCAAGATTATTTAAATCTTTAGATTCCATTATTGCCGTCACCGTACCGTCCCATTCTCGAGGTAGTGATCGGGGAATTTTCTTTACTTTCTCACTACTCGAAAGTGGTTTACCAAAACATGCCAATCCATTTGTGATGACCGAAAATCGGTCGAGCATGATCGTGGTGGATTCATTGTCCTTCATTTGAAATAGTTCGTATTCGTGAAGGAGCATGTTTATCTTCGTCTCCTTAACTTGAGACGTACCTTCACGTGTTACCTCAAGTATTTTCCAAATTTCTTTGGCACTATCACACGATGATATCCGGTTGTGTTCTTTCGGATTTAAGGCACAATATAGAAGTTGAGTTTCCTTACTATGGTAATGGTCATTTTTCCAATCAGAATCGTCATATTCTTTGAAAGTTTTAAGCATACCGTTGGAATTGAGAGGAATTTTCGGACCAAGACATTATTTTCCAAATCTCGATGTCATATGCTCGGATGAATATAGACATCTTTTTCTTCCATGTCATAAAGTTTGAGCCATCAAAAAATGGTGGTGGGTTAAGAGCAAGGCCTTCGACTGGAGCAATTTGAAATGCCATTTGGATCGACTCCTTGGATGTTAAGCCGCTTATTGGAGGTACTGCTCCGATACCAATTGTTGGAGCAATATCAGAATTTGCGCCGTGTTGCAGAAGCGTAAAATAAAAGTGCAGAAATTAAAACGACATAAGGATTTATAGAGGTTCGGCTATTAACGAAGCCTACATCCTCTCTCGGTATTTTTTTCAATAGGTTGAAGATATAAACCTCTATGCCTCTCTTCTATCGGTCAAGGGACTACCGTTACAATCACCTCTTCAATTGGTCCGTGATAAACCACTCGTACTTGTCTTTTTGTCGGTCCAAGTTAAACCGTTTTACTTTTATATTAGACAAGGAATCAACCACTCTAGATTTCTATCGGTACTAGATAAACCTCACTAAGATAGCGATTGCGATTCTAACAATGCCGGATCCTTGATCCTAATAACACCGAATCCAATCGTATCTTTTCTTTTACCTCTCGTGTATGTGTTGAATGTATAAACACTCAAATTAACAATATAAGCTCAATATCACAACAACAATAATGTCTATAACAATATATGATTACTGAATCGTTTGCTTGAAGTTGTTATTTGGTTTGATACCAAGGATGTAGTATTTATAGCCTTCTTCATTAAACTAGCCGTTAGCTCCCTGTGCCTTCATTACGTACGCTATCAGCACTCCCTTACGTACGTTAACAATGTTACGTACGTTAATGTTGATCCTTTACATACGTTAGCATGTATGCAGTTTAGTCCAGTAGCATCCTTCTCTCTTCATTATGTATGTTATCACCTTCCCATTATGTACGTTAATTATACGTCTTTGCTGACGTCATATGTCCGTTGCCGCTTTTCTGACTTTGACTCTTCCAACGTTCTTCTTGTTTGAATTCACAAACATCACATTACGTACGTTAAACAACTTTCCTTACGTACGTTAAGCTCCACATGTTACGTACGCTATGATATCCTTGTTACGTACGTTAAGCTTGTATTTTCCTCCTTTTTGCAACTTCGTCTGCTTCGATGCTTTGCTTCGCCTCTTTGTTGTTTAGTTTTGTTTAGCAACTTTAATCATCAAAACTCTATTAATGAATGTATGGAATAAAATATTCCAACACTGAGTACAACGTACTCAATGAACATATTGCCAAAAAACAAAAATAAACTTTCATTTTTGTCATCATGCATATAAGCAGTAACACA
This sequence comes from Orobanche coerulescens, assembly GCA_033398695.1. NCBI lineage: Eukaryota > Viridiplantae > Streptophyta > Magnoliopsida > Lamiales > Orobanchaceae > Orobanche > Orobanche coerulescens. The sequence continues at coordinate 108,958,780 of CM065815.1, read as the reverse complement.
TGGGGATTTTAGGAAAAGACCCCATTTAGTAAATCATTTTATTTGTTGAACATATCATCAGATTCAACATATCCATAAGTACATCGGGTAAGGTGGCCACCTCCCGCGAATGTTACTCCCCAAGATCAGCACTCCAAAGAGATCTCACAATATCGAGTACTATGTACATTAAACCTGGCCAGAATCTTTGTCTAGTTTAGGATCCGATCATTTTATAGGTAGGCAAGCCAACAAAAATAAGTTCATAAGAATCCACATAAAAGTATCTTTGTATAATATTTTATCAAAATAGTGCAAAGCTCAAAGCCCACCTGGAAAAGCAAGAATTGCAAGCAGAATTATTCCAGACTCTTCCTTATGTTTCATCGTAAACAAAAAAGTTTTAGCGGTCAATCGAGTTTAATGAAGTCTAACGAACAACGGACTTGATTAATAAGTTTGGACTTCAAGGTTTTGCATTCAACATAAGTTTAGTGAGAAAAGATATGGATCTCACCAGGAACCCAACACACCACATACCATATAGAGATATTAAAAAATATCAACTGACACTCGATTCCTCTACATGTTCATTGGTTTGAAAACCAACATCAAACACTTAACATAAATAAAACCTACGTATATGCACAAGGGCTGGACAAAAGTAACATTCTGGAACTGTACATTAAGAACTAGATAGTGTATCTTATACCATTGGAAATCAACGGAAATCCACTTTACGGATCTAAAAAATATTAACCGTGCATAAAGTTATGGACATTTTCGTGAGGTGTAATATAACTGTCAATTTCCGGCGAAAATGGAAAAAACGTCATATTAGCATAAGGCTCGTTCTAGACACGAAAACTCTAAACATGTAAAATCTAATCATGTATGTCATACTTATAATACGTAGAAATCGATATATAAGCGTGCTTCTAAACACGACAAACTCCATTTCATAATCCTTTTGAAAACTAACCACTACTTCATTTTCATATCATTTATACATTATCCAACATCATCAAATATCAAATAATACATTTAATCCCCAACTCATATTTGTAATCAAAGTTTCAGCCCTATCATGACAATGGCTTAATCATATTTCAAAATTTTTTAATAAATAACATGCTCTTCAACTATATTAAAGTCAATATGTATCCACGTTTTCAACCTCATTGTCATACATAAATCTAAACTCATATCTTTTTTCAACATAATTTCAAAATATTTTATAAAAATTTAATAAAAATATATCATGTACTTCTTCCATATATCAATACCAATACCAAGTCATGTTTAGCATAAAATCAACATATCAAGAATTAAGCTTGATTCTTCGTCTTTTTAAAATACCAAACATTTTACAAAAATCCGATAAATTCACCATAGTATCATCTTATCAAGTATAAAGATATTGTGCAAGAAAATCACAATAAAAACCAACACATACTTGTGCTATCCCAAAATTTTAGCCCTAACATGATAATTTAAATAATGATTAAAATTTAGACATCAAACCCATGTTCATCCCCAAATTTCTAAATTTCAAAGAGAGCTAAAAATGATTTGTACTTGGATGGAAATGAAGAGATTAGCTAACTTACTTGAATATGGACTTGGATTCAAGTTTGGAACATAAATGAAGCTTGATTCTTGAGCTCTAATAGGAAAAATGGAAGAAATCTCTTCAGGTCTCTCTCTCTCTCTCTCTCTCTCTCTCTCTCTCTCTCTCTCTCTCTCTCTCTCTCTCTCTCTCTCTCTCTCTCTCTCTCTCTCTCTCTCTCTCTCTCTCTCTCTCTCTCTCTCTCTCTCTCTCTCTCTCTCTCTCTCTCTCTCTCTCTCTCTCATGAGGGCGGCCAAGGAGCAAGAAATTTGGGGCAAGATGAAGCTCCCTCTTTATAGTTAGGTTTAAGATGTAGTTATATATAGTCGGTGTAATGTCAACTTTTGGGTGGTGTTTAATAAAATAAGTAAAACAACATTTTATTTAATGTAGGGATTACACAATTCTCTCTTACGCGGATAAAATTCGGGTATTGTATGAATATCGCACAATTAAATTATCGTGTAGACTTAAATTTCATAGTCGGAGGAAAGATACGCGATTTACGGAGTGTGAATTATTCGAGAAAATAATTTGACATAAAATATGTTCGAAAACTCAAAGTAAACTATCATGCTCGCAATGTAAAAACAATGTATGCAAAAGGCGGGAAAATCACAATTTCGTCTATCGAAATGAAATCAAAACCGGACGATAATCCCAACCAGATAACCGAATATCTGATTTCTGAAATAAAGACACGTAAATGGATCTACGATCATCCAATAGTTAAATTTTAATTATTGTCGAACGTGAGGTTATAATTGATCATGCATTAAAAGACCGAGGCATTACAAAAATAATCACAAAGATCAATACTACCAAAATCCCTAAAGGATGGGAAACACGAAAAATAAACCACATAAGTCATAAGGATATAATTCACGCACAAGTCACAAAAGGCACTTCGCATCCCACGAAAAACCTGAATACCAAGTAAGCAAACTCATCCTATTTAATTTTTTTCTCAGCCGAAATATTTATTTGCGTATTGCTTCGAATGTCACTCTGAGGATAAGAGAGCTAGGGCATTTATATTTGATTATGAATTCATTAATAAAAGGCAGTGACTATTTCTTTATTTATTGTATATCGTTAGCGTTCTTGATTTGGTAAACAAATAGAAATTATGCCCATGATTTTGAGTAGAAATATTCCACTCCTTATGAGATAAATAGTCTTGCACTGGAAGTGCTTCAAACTCAAATTGATTAACTTATCCGCAAGTCGATAAAACTTAATTGGGCATTAAGTTTTAATGAGGACTTTTATATCATATGCTTGGACATGTGCATGTATTCACTCAGGAGTAGTGGGAGCATTCGGTATAGGTATATTAATAGGATTAATATACTCGGACACGACTCATCTCGATTCGGTCACATGGTTTTCACTCTAAGATAGTCAATGACTGAATCGTAAGGTTTTGATAGGTATGCGTGAACTTTTGACTTGAGGGTTCAGTAGAAGATGTGTTTGTTACATTAAGTTAGTCATTAGTAGTTTGATCCAATCACTTGTCGGTAAGGATCAACCTCAAATTGCAACTTAATGGGTAAGCTACTGAATACCAAGAAAGGATTGTTTCTCATGTAAGTGAACAGGATAATGTCCTATGCGGTTAGTGGTAAACGAGATCAAAAGTCTTTGGCCAAAATGATTGTACTAGTTGTATTTGATACACGAGAGTTATGTGATCTTGATTTGCACTAATACATGCATAGAGTCAAGTATAGACAACGTTTGACTTAACCGTGACCTTAAAGCTTGATCGGGAAATGTGATTGAAGGGTTTATACATATACGGTATTCGTGACAGGTTTCAGAATGATTCTCATCATTCATTCTCAGTTGGGTTGCGGTGTGAGTCACGGACTGGCTAAGCGTTTGTCACACTCTTTGCATCCTCACATTGCTGACTGAGACGAACCTATAGAGTCGCGCATACAGGATTAATAATAGATTAAATTATGCCTATTCTCTCTTAATAAGTATGAGACATTATATGTCTAATTTAATTTAATTTATTGGATAAACTAAATAGGTCAGATGAATTAAATAGTTTCTCCATAATTAATTTAATTCAAATATAATTATTTATTGGAGAAATTAATTATATTATATTTGATATAATTAAATAATTAGATTAATTAATCAATACAAATACATTGTGACGGACCAATGTTTATCTATCGGACTACATACACGGGTTTCAGAACACGGACTAAATGGTTGGACCATTTAATAATCCACTTGGCCATCCAAACATCTCACCTTCCCAAGGGCCCCAACTTAATTGGTGGAAGACTAAGACTTTAATAAAGTCTTTTGTTTTAATGTGCATGTGAGGTAGGATTTTGAGGGGTGGACTTTGTGTATAAAGAAAGGTCACTTTATACTATATATAACACTGCACAAAAAAATCAGGAATGAGATACGTGAGACATAAAACAGAGAAGAGAGAAAAAGAGTTGAACTTGTTTTCCACTTTGGGGGTTTGAGGATTTTAAGGCACACTATATATCTTCTTATAGCCGTGTTCTTAGAGAACTAGAAGAGAGAGATTTATTCTAGGCATTTTTCCAATGCGTGAATCATAGAGATATTCGGCATTTTCGGGGCTGGGATTTCCAAAAGATCCATGGATTGAATTCGTGCTCGTCATCATCAGATTAAAGAAGTCGGGTCTACGAGGGTATGATTTAGATTCTTTTATTTATTCATTTACACGATCCTTGATCGATCCAGGGGTTCGGATGGGCACGGTTTGTGCGATTTTATTTCCGCTGCATATTCGATTTATGGCCTGAACTCCAACAGTGGTATCGGAACGAGGTCAATGCGATCGTATAGACGATATTATTTGTATTTTATTTGCATGTTTGATGATAATTTTTATGATTTGGAATCATATAATAATCGTAGATATTTAATTTTTCATCGTATCATTGTTTTTCGTGATTTTATATTATGATATAAATCAGGATTTTCTTGGAAAATAATTTATATTAATAATATGAAAGTCAGAAATCCTAAGATTTTAAATCTGCCGAAAACGAGCTGTGTGCCATCATTGAACGATACATCATACAACTATCGAGCGCTGTAACCTACAGCATGCAGATGCTGCCGGACGTTGTATCCTACAGCTTGGGGACACTGCCTGGCCCTGTATCCTACAACTTCTAGGCTGTCGGGCACCGGGCCTCGTTTTCAGTATATTTTTGAAAAATAATTTTTCCAACACTAAATTATGTGTAATTTGATTTAATCATTAAATTTGGAATTTTTGATGATGGGAAAATTTAAAGAAAATATTTTAAGAGTGTACTATGGGCAAAATTAAATTGTCGATTAATGTTGAATTATTTGGATTAATTCAAACCATTTACTTGTTATATGTTTGGCATAATTATGTGATGGAGATGTAATTCATGGACTTAGTTTTTGAATCATTATTATTTGATGGGGTTGTAAAGGCCGGTTTTGAGCCTATTTATTTATTTTACTAGAAAATTTGTATAGGCTGCATATTATTCAAATGTAATATATTGTTTTTTCCAAGACGGTGGTCTAAGGCCATCCATCATGAAGATGGCGATTCAAGACTAATTTTATTTCCTTTTATTTAGTGGGTCATTCGCTTGGCCCAATATTTATGAAAGGTCTATGAACTACATGCTGGTAGCAACTAGATTGTTATTTACTTTATTCATATTGTATGAATATCAAACCGCAACTACAAATGAAGTAATGTGCAAAGTATAACGTTAATCGTGAAATACTGCCACTTAACAAGTACTAAGTTGGAAAGGGTGCAAGGTATCCTACCCTCCATCAAACTCATTGAAGATTGAAATCTAAACTGAAATGCTATTCTTCCGAGTATGCCGAGGTAGTATTTTGGGGAAGGTCGATAAATTCTTAGAGTGCATTAGATGCCTTCGCATGTGACAAACCGAACCCCTAGAAACCGTATGGGTTGCTGGGTAAGATTCAATTGTCAGACTAATATGATGGTTTGAACTTAGATAGTTTAGCGAGCCATAGAAATCGTATGGGTCGAGGGCAAGTGGACTAGAGGTAAAAGAAATATCAAATCATCTAATAGATGGGTTGGTGTTAGACACCACTTTGTGAAACTAATAGACCAGAAACCGTATGGGTCGCCCTATATTAATTTCATAAAGAACTTGATCACCACTAAGAAGTCGATCACTTGATAATTTCTGGTTTTTTCAAAAGGGAGTGTGTTTTTCCGATAAAATTAGTGGGAGCCGAGTCATGAATAGAAAAGTCCTTTATTCTAAGTACTCAGACCTTAATCCACATAACACTAATTAAATATGATTTGCTATATGCAGAATTAATATCTCAAAATGACAATAAATCCACTTGCATTACTTCTTGAAAAGAACAACCTAACCAGACCAGACTTTGTCGACTGGCTCTAAAATTTGAGGATAGTCCTTAGTATGGAATCGCTGGGGTACGTCTTGGAGGCGGATATCTCACCAGATCCTACTCAGACCAGGGCTAATCAGTAAGAGGTTGAAATCCATGAGAAGTAGGTCAAAGATGATGTCATATTCCGTGGCTTTATGATGGGCTCTATGACTAATGAGTTGCAGAGGGCACACGAGACAATGACTTTTGCTAGGCAGATACTGGATCATCTGACCGAACTCTATGGGGTGCATAGCCGAACAACTAGATATGATATATTGAAGCAGCTGTTTGGAGCTCGGATGAAGGAAGGAGAGAAAGTTGCGGACCATGTCCTCAAGATGATCTATATGATCGAATGATTGGAAGCTCTCGATTTTAGGATGCATACGTCTATCCAAACTGATCTAATCCTTCAATCTCTACCTGACTCCTTCTCACAGTTTGTCATGAATTTAAACTGCAATGAGATTGCTTGCAATCTGGCAGGATTAATCAACAAATTTTCAACCGCTCAGTCAAAGATGAAGACACCGAGGGTGAAGGAGGTTGTACTTGTTATCTCTTCTCGGCCTCGGAGGTCCAATAACAACAAGAAGAAAAACAAGAAACAAGTGAGGCCCAAAGTTGTGGTCGGAAAGGGAAAAAGCAAGGCCCCAATAGTTATGAAGGCAAGTAAGGCAATACAAAGGACAGGTGCCTAAAATGCAGTGTGCTAAGCCACTGGAGAAAGGACTATCCTCAGCTTGATGGTGCTTCTAGTACAAAACTTTTGAGTTTTGGAAACAAATTGTTCTGCTACTGTTTATTCCACTTCTTGGATTCTGGATTCAGGTGCTAGTTCTCACATTTGCACTGTGAATCAGGTTTTAGAATGAAGTAGATGGCTTGGAGCTGGGGAAGTGATGATAACAGTCGGAAGCGGACATAGTGTCGAGGCTGCCGATATAAGATCACTTCTTTTGGATTTGGAATCCAGTTTTATTTTAACATTAGATAATGTATTGGTGTTGCCCAATGGGCATAAACACATTGTATCCATTCCATCTATGGATCAGAAAGGTTTTCGATTTTCCATTAGCGATGGCAGTTGCGAAATTTATTTTAGAAATAAATTTGTTGGTTCTGCTACATTGTTGAATGGACTTTATCATATAAATCTACAAAATAAAATAGTTGCGAATACTATGACTAGAAAGCATGGTAGAGATGAAAATAACCAAGGATTAAAGTGGGTTCTTAGACTTGGTCACGTTGGCCAGACCAAGAGTCATAAGATGGAGAAACATGGACTTACGGGTTCATTGGGATCTGATCTTTATCCTACTCGTGAATCTCGCCTTAAGGGAAAAATGACTATGTCCCCTTTTACAGGAACTTTTGAAAGAGCTACTGAAAACTTGGATGAATTCATACCGATGTATGTGGTGCTTTAGAAGCAGCACGATATGGATATCATTACTTCATCACGTCCACTGATGATCATACTAGGTATGGTTTTGTGTACTTGATGAAGCACAAATATGAAGCCTTCGAAAAATTCAAGGAATTTAACGCTCTAGTTGAAAACCAAACTAGTCATCATATTAAGGAACCTCAGTCAGACCGAGGAGGCGAATACATGAGTACTTAGTTTGATGAGTTCTTAAAAGAACACGGAATAGTATCACAATTCACACCTCCAGCTAGGGGTGTTCATAAACGGGTACCCGAAAAACTGGGTATCAATTTAAGCGGCCCGTGGCCCGTCCCGATAAATTAGGTACCCGTTTTACCGAGTACCCTATTTTCCGAGTTGGGTCAGTAGGGTACCCGAACCCGAATTGTATTTTGCACAATTCCAAATAATTATAAAAATAAAATAATTTTTATAAGAACCCAACAACTCTACTTAATAATAAATACATCAAAATCAAATAACTCACCAAATCACATGTGTTTGCATCAATCCCAAAATATTTATAATAATTTAAAACAACATAAGAAATTAAAGTTTTAGTACAAAAATTAAATAATCAAGGTATATAACTTTGAAAAAACTTTTTCATAAATATTAAGTATATAATATATATAATATATATAATATATATAATATATATCGGGTCCGGTACTCGGCCCAATTTTTTTTTTAAAAAATTATAAAAATACCCAATAAATTTACCTCGGGTCAACTAGTAGTCGGGTAGGGTAGTTCAGGTTGGGTTTTTATGAACACCCCTGCCTCCAGCAACTCCTCAACTAAATGGTGTTTCAGAAAGAAGGAACCGAACTTTGTTGGACATGGTTCGGTTCATGCTTAAATATATTGATTTACCAATTTATCTATGGGGACATGCGCTACTTACTGCCGCACATATCTTGAACAGATGTCTTTCTAAGTCTGTTCCTACAACACCACATGAGATGTGCAGAGGTAGGAAACCAAGTCTTAATCATATCAAAATTTGGGGATGTTGAGAAATTGAAAACTAGGTCCGTCAAAGGATGTTTCATAGGATACCCATCTGAGTCAATGGGTTATCTATTCTACATGCTCGATGATCATAGGATCATTGTTGCTTTAAGCACACTTCCTGTAAGACGAGTTCATTCAGGAATGTGGAGAAGGTAGAAATGTTTCTTTAGAAGAACATATTGAAACTCCCGAGGAGATACATGTGAAAGAAGAAAGAACTAGTTTCAGTAATGAACCTACTGAAACACAACCACTACTGTTGGGAAAACAAAAACCCTGTATCGAAACAGCCGGGATACCCGATCCCTGTATCGAATGATATTTGATAAAAAGGTTTTGACATATATGCCAATCCGATTACAGTAAAGGAAACTGTATCGAAGCTTTGAAGCTTTATCCTGTATCGAAGACCTGCCTCGAATCAGCATATAGTAAAGCTCGTCAGTACAGCAAGAAGTCTTGTAAAAAGACAAATATGGAAACTGTCTCGAAACTCAAAATACAGTTATCTTCCATACAACTCACAACAGGACAAAGAAGGAACAGAAGTCAAGTCCCGTTGAATAAAGAAGTATTTAAATACTCAAGGATAAAGTATTTAAATACTACCAGTCTTCAGATCTTCAGAATCCCGCAAAATCCGGATCGTGTCATAATCCCGTTGGAACGAAATCTCATTCAAACGGATACATCTCAACGGATACTTTCTTCAGAGACTATATATATCTTATGAAGGCATTGAAGATCAGTAACCCAGCAACCTAACGCTCAAGCTATCAAAAGTTATCATCAGAGCAAACATATCTCCAAAGCTTACTGCAATTAAGAACGAAAGAGATATATAGTGCCCATTATCCTGAACAACACTTCATCAGCTGAAAGCTCTTAAAGTCAAAGTTGTTGTTCACCATCTGTTCTATACGTTGAACAAACTCAAGATCAGCCCTGTGTGGACTGAACAATCTGTGCTTCTCCGGAACTGTGTGTGAAGGAATTGCATTGAAGAAGACGAAGCTTCAGAACTGTGTGTGAAGAAGCAAGTCAAGCATTAGCTCAAAACCAATCTGTGTGAACGGTTTAAGCTAAGATCATTATATCAATCTGTGTGAACGATATATTGATTGTGTGTATTGTTATAATTACCTAGTTGTGTACGTAGTAATTATAATAAACTTTTTACTCCTGTGTGGAGGACCAGTGGACGTAGAGGGGTTTACCTCGAACCACTTTAATTACTGTGTTATTTACCTTCAGCTTTTACTGTTTTAAATTACTGTGATATATTAAGTATACACTATACACTTAGTTGCTGTATCCACAGCAACCTACTGTATCCAAGACTTCCGCTACGCACTCAGATTTAGAATCCGTACAGTTTGTAGTTTAAACTATTTTCCAAACTGTATCCAGTATACTTAGTGGCCAACAAGTGGTATCGGAGCGGTTGATTCTAAAAAGAATCAGTCGTATTTCTTTTTAACCGAATCAGATTCAAATCACTTATTTTCAAAACAGTCTCTTTCATTCCTATATTATCAGTATGGATACTTCTATGATTAACAAAGTCCCTATGTTCTCTATTAACGAATTTGACGACTGGAGAATTAGAATGGAAGCTCATCTTGCAGCAATGCACGAAGAGATGATTTTTGTTATACAGGATGGTCCTATCAAGATCATGAAGGTAAATCCGGCCGCAAGGATTGAGGGCCAAGCCCATGCTGAAATGCTCGAGAAGGAACGCGAGCAATGGACAACAGATGAAAGGAAGCGAGCCAATCTCGACAACGTGGCTAAGAACGCGTTATTTGTCACTCTTGACAAAGGCACGTTCTCAAAGGTAAAGAGCTGCAAAACAGCCAAAGAAATCTGGGATAAACTCAAGTTAATTTGTGAGGGAACTGAGCTCTCAAAAGAAAACAAGATTTCAAAACTAACTCAGCAATTTGAATCTTTTGAAATGAAACCAACTGAAACACTTGAGGAACTTGACCTCAGATTCACTGATATTGTTGGTGAACTTGAAGCGTTGGGCAAGATTTACACCCAAAAGGAGAAGAACTTAAAAAATTTCCGATCTCTCCCATCCCGATGGGACATTAAGACCACAGCTATGCGTGTATCCTGTAATCTTAATTAAATATCCACTTTTGATCTCTTCTCTGACCTCAAAGCTTTTGAGTATGATATTGACAGAAGAGAGAAAGCTGAAGAATCTCCTTCAAAGGTCACACTCCGCCGCCAGATCGAACCGTCGACACAAAGATGCCTAGCCTGCCAAGCCCGATCACAAGAATGCCGACAAAGGACGATTACATTCTCGTCCCAAGATGAAATGGCGCTTCTAATGCATAAATTCAAAAGTTCATCAAACATCTGGAAAGACTCCTACGTGCCCAAACACATCCACAAGGTAAATGCCAAACATCATCTCGGTGATGCTAACTCGTGCTATAATCGCAGGAAACCGTGCCATTATGCAAACAAATGTCCTCATCCCAAAGTCCAAAGATTGCACGAGGCCGAGCAACAAGAGAGAGATGAAAGAAGACGTGCTTGGAAAGACAAGCTCAAGGCCCCGATTGGAGAATCGAAGCCTCCCCACACCATCCAAATCAGTGAGAATGTCTTCAGTGGTCATCGAAAGTGATTCATCCGACGATGAGTTCGATGATAAAGCATATATGTGCTTTATGGCCAAAGATGTTCGAGAAGGTGAAGACAATGACGATGAGGTAAGTTCAACCTCGGCTATTCCATCAAATGCATCTCATACCTTGAAAATATGATGAATGAATTTAAAAACATTCAAAAGGCCCATGAGACTCTAAAAGCGAGAATATACTTTCAATTAACAAATTTAGAGCCGAAAGATGAAAATGACTTCTTTGAAAATAAACTATGAAAATATGTCTCTTGATTGTGAAACCAAGAAGGTCGATTTTGAAAAACTCATGGAGAGCAATCATCAACTTGCTCATGAACTAAAGGAGGTTAAAACCCACAATGAGAGCAAGACAAATGATTTGGTTCTACTACAAACCAAAATCACAACTCTCAAAAGCGAGAAACCGAACTTGAGACCATTCTCAAGTCTTTTGAAAAATCGTCCAAAAGAATGGAAGAAATTCTGAGCACTGGGCAACATGCTCATGATAAAAGTGGCTTAGGATACGGCTCATATTCAAACAAAGGGAAAACTAGTACGGTTCGTCAAGAGTGTGGAACACATTCCAGAATCGGAAGATACCCCTAGTCCCGTGAAGGAACTCGTCAGATCGAGAAAACCGAAGGTCGCAATTCCGCCCCGCAAACCTATACCAGACAGCGGAATCATAAGCCATTCCAACTGTGAGGCGCACTCAACGGATGCTCCCGAGCATATCAACGCGTCACAATGCCGTTCAAAGGAAGGTCAGATCCAACCACCAAAGGCCCGCACGCGGCACTATCGATACTGCCGAGGTATTGGATACAGGAGCCCCGCTATCCCTCAAGACAGCAGATGCCAGTTCAGTATCAACAACAGCATTGGGAATCCAACTGGAGACCCAGAAGACAAGCTGTTAGGCCTAAGAAAATGGCTCCACCTCCTAGACGACACTCGTATAGGAATAATAATAATAACCCTGAATTTTACATGCATAGTAATTATCATGATTATAACGACTACGGATATGCCCCCCGTAGATATCGCAACACTGTACCGAGTATGTCCTACAGTAAACCAATTGCTGCCAGGAAAGCTTGGGTACCTAAAGGAACTAACATACATGGACCCAAAAATCAAAGGGGACCTAAATCTACCTAATTTCTTTGTTACAGGACATTCTAGAGGAGGATACCTGGTACTTCGATAGTGGATGCTCTCGTCACATGACCGGAGATAGGAGCAAGCTATCTGATTTTGTAGAAGGTCGCGGTCCAAAAGTTCGCTTCGGTGATAAGTCTAAAGGAAGAACAAGAGGGAAAGGAAACCTACTTGTCGGGAAATTCAAGGTCACCGATGTTGCATATGTTGAAGGCTTACAGTATAATCTACTTAGTATTAGCCAGTTCTGTGATAAACGGTTCTCGATGAAATTTTATATAGATCGCTGTAGAGTCAAGAACACTCAAACCAAGGAAGTTGTGCTTACAGGAAGCAGATCAGGTAATATGTACATTGCTGACTGGAAGCCTATGAGCTCCTCAATTCCATGTTTTGTTGCCAAAGGCACTGTAGATGTTAGGTGGCTATGGCACAAGAGGATGTCTCACGTCAACTTCAAGACGATCAACAAGCTTTCAAGACAGGGAATGGTTAGAGGTTTGCCAAATGTGTCATTCAAGAAAGACAGCGTCTGCGGACCATGCCAGAAAGGCAAGCAAATCAAGTCAACCCTGAAAAGCAAATCCTACCTTTCAACCCAAAGAGTGTTGGAAATGCTACACATGGATCTCTACGGTCCCGTAGACCCAGTAAGTTTGGGAGGTAAGAAATACTGCATGGTTGTTGTTGATGATTATTCCAGGTATGCTTGGACGATCTTTCTTAGCAAGAAGAAGGAAACAACATCAAGGCTGCCCGAGCTCCTGAGAAAGTTGCAAAATGAAAAAGCATCGAGTATCGTGTGCATTCGTTCCGACAGAGGTACTGAATTTACTAACCGCTTTATAGAGCAATACTGTTCGGAGAATGGAATACAGCACGAATACTCAGCTGCCCGCACACCTCAACAAAATGGTGTTGCCGAGCGAAAGAATAGGACGTTGAAAGAAGCAACAAGGACAATGATTGCCGCGAGCAAATTGCCACAGCGTTTCTGGGGTGAAGCAACCAATACAGCGTGCTACACTCAAAACCGCTGTATCGTCAACAAGCATCACAACAAAACAGCTTATGAGGTATGGAATAACAAAACTCCATTAGTTTCGTATTTTTACATTTTTGGATGCAGGTGTTATGTATTGAACAATGGGAAGGACCAACTTAGAACCTTTGATGAAAAATCAGATGAAGGAATATTCGTAGGATACTCCTCCGTCAGCAAAGCTTTCATAATCTTTAATAAAAGGAAGCTGACGATCGAGGAATCAGTTCATGTAGTGTTCGACGAACCACACCATGACCCTACAGGAGTAGATGATATCACTCAGAACATTCACCATTTATCTATCTTGGATCCACCTACACCCATAGAACCTGTCGTTGATTTAGAATTCAACCCCGCAGCTATAAGAATCGATGTGGATGAAGCCGACGCTGTACAAGCTAAAGCTGTATCCACAGAAACTTTCGATACAGTACGGGATCCTGAATTAGAACCCGACCGAAGATGGTTGAGAGATCACCCGCAAGAGCTGATCATTGGAAACATTAATGCCGGTGTTTCTACTCGTAGGAGAATACAGAGTACACAAGGAAATGTACTTTGTGCACAAGAAGAATCTAATGCTGATGTTTCACAGTTTCCTGAATGGAAATCTCAATCTGAACTTAGAAGACTCAATATGTGCACTATCGCTGTATTCTTAGCCCAGTCCGAACCTGTTTCGACCATAGACGCTCTTAACAACTCTCATTGGATAACATCTATGGAAGAAGAGCTTAACGGTTTTGAAAGAAACAATGTATGGTATCTTGTACCCAGACCGACACACCAATCGGTTATAGGAACCAAATGGGTATTTCGAAACAAAAAGGATCGAAATGGACTTATCATAAGGAACAAATCCAGACTAGTAGCACAAGGCTATTGTCAGGAAGAAGGAATCGACTATGATGAAACCTTCGCCCCTGTAGCGAGACTAGAAGCCATTAGGATATTTTTAGCCTTTGCCGCCCATAAGAGTTTTATCGTATACCAAATGGACGTCAAGAGTGCTTTCCTGAATGGAGATCTTGCAGAAGAAGTTTATGTTGAACAACCACAGGGTTTGCCAACACAGACGGTATCGATCTAGTTTACAGGCTAAGGAAAGCGCTATGCGGACTTAAACAAGCCCCTAGAGCACAGTACGAAACCCTGTCCCAGATCTAACCAACAACGGATTTGAGAAAGGTCTTGTGGACAAAACCTTGTTCAAGATACGGGAAGGTGATGACCTTTTAATGGTACAAATCTTTGTCGATGATATTATTTTTGGTTCAACTAACCTTGCTCTATGTCAAAGGTTCTCTCATCTCATGCAAAGTAAATTTGAAATGAGTATGATGGGGAACTTAGTTATTTCCTAGGTTTGCGGTGTAAAGCGATTGCCTACGGTATATTCATCAACCAGAGAAATACGGAAGGAGCTTCTCAACAAATTTGGAATGAACACTTCCAAATCCTCGCCAACCCCTATGAGCACTTCCGTGCAAATTAGTTCGATGAAGCCGAAAGCCGTTTGACCAATCACTCTACAGAAGCTCATTGGTTCGCTCCCGTACTACGGCTAGCAGCCCGATATCCAGCTTTGTTGGAGTGTGTGCGAGATACCAAGTTGCACCTAAGGAATCACACTTCAATACAAATAAACGAATCTGAAGTACATTAAAGGAACAATGATGCAGACTATGGTATCCTAAGGAAGGCGGATTCGATTTAGTTGGATACAATGACTCGGATCTCGGAGGTCGCAAGCTAGATAGGAAGAGTACAAGTGGAACTTGTCACTTTCTCGGACCTAGACTCGTTTCTTGGTTCAAGAAGAAGCAATTGGCTAACTCTCTTCCACAAATTAATCAGTACTATGTCAGTCTGCCAGATGCAGATCCTTTGGATGCAGCAACAACTGTCAGACTATGGAGTCGATGCTAGAGAGACTCCAATCATGTGTGATAGCACGAGTGCAATTGCGATCACGCACAATCCTGTTCTGCACTCACGCACTAAGCATATCAACATGAAGCATCATTTTATCAGGAATCATGTCGAGAACAAGGATGTTTGCCTGGAAAAAGTTCATACAGACGTTCAGCTGGCGGACATTTTCACCAAGCCGCTCGACACAGCAAGATTCAACATGCTCAGACAAGAATTGGGAATGCTACAGCCAGACTCCCTGTAAGTAATTTACTGTTTTTACTCAACAATTGAGGGGGAATGCTGTAAGACCCGTGAATACAGTATCCAACATTAATTATTTGTACACTCAGAATCATCAATACAGTACTGTAACGAGCAAAGACATATGAATCCTACAGCTGGCGTGTGCAATAATTAAAGGTGAATACTGTAGGACCCATGAATACAGCATTAATCCAAATATTGCTGTATGGAATTCAAAACCTATAAGCACCTTTTTGAGGGGGAACGCTGTATCGACGCGGAAAACAGCACATGCTATAGGATTTCGATTCAGTATATAATATAATATTATTTCCTTTCAAAATAATTTTTGTCCACGTGCCCTGTTTTTATGTCAAACGTCATGTTCATTAAATGCCTTACACGACATCTGGACAACTGAATCTCAAAAGCCGCGATGTTTTTAAATTGTTTATTATTTTTAAACCGCCGTTTTAGGCATTTAGGGTATCAACCTATGTCAGAAGTGGGACCCGCTCAATTTTTAAACATTTCAATGGATTAGCGTACCAGTTACACTCAGTCCATCTTTACCGTTGATTTCAAAACCGGTTCCCATCCCTTAAAATCTGACCATTCGTACTCTGCAAAACCCTATTTCGCCGCCCAACTATAAAAGGACTGAATCTGCCATTAGAGACTCTTTACGCTTTCTGCAATTACAAGAGTTCTCAAGCAAATAACAGCCTACATATTTTTCTGCATTTTACTGCATATTTCGATTGTTTTCTTGCACCCTTTTTCTTAAGAAAACATTAATGGCTGGACAATCTTCTTCCCCTGTTCTGAAGAAATCCGCTAACATCATTGATGGCCGGATCTTCTCCAAACCTGTCATCATTGAGCGTATTATCTCAGAAATCAACGACGCAGAACCTATGGAATATATCATTACTCGTCTTCAACAACAAGGCCTCTATCGCCTTGGAAGCAAGACCACCGACAAATTCGACGCCCATCTGGTTGAGGAATTCTACCTCAACGCCGCCGTCCGTTTTCTGTCATTGGCCCAGGGAGGTCATGTTGCGACATCACCGCAATGATCCGGAGTGGAGATCTGTATCGATCGCGATCTGCTCCAGAGAATCTACAGGTTACCCGCTGATGGCCTGACCATGGATCAACTTGAGACTTTCGGGTCTCAAGAGCTCATTACAAATTTTATGGACTATTTACAGGGTCCAAAGTTGTTGACATGGTGACAACTACTTGTCACAAGAAAAACTTTCTTCTTCCTTTTGTGTATCTTCATGACTTTTGCTCCAGGATTATTGAAAACCGAACCGGTGCGTTCGAGATGTGCACAAACTTAAGGTTCAGGATGATGGTGTCTATTTTGACCTGTGAAAAGGTCAATTGGTGCCAAATAATTCTGAAACGCCTACAAGAGGAGGTGTGCAAACCTGCCACCCAGAAGAAATATTTCGGTTTAATGTTGAATTATATCCTGACGAAGTGCGGACTGACGCAATCCGCCGATGCAAAGAAGAATAGCTCGAGGATATACTTAGGAGGCGTCAAGCCTACTGCGTATAACTAGAGCACCATGTTTTGCAACCACCCGAGAACCAGGCACATGCCAATTTCTGATAATCCAAGAGATGAATCCGTGAAGGTCCCAGAAATGGAATCTTCAAAGAAGCGAAAGAGATCTCACAGCAAGAAACACTCTGCTGGTGAGAAGCCCAAGAATGCACTCAGAGGCTTTCAAAATCAAATCGCTAAGCACTCCAAGGAAGTCTCCCGTGGCTCAACCCATCGATGAAGAACCCGTGGCCCAACCCCTGTGGAAGAGGTGTCTCCTTGTATCGACGGTAGATCCCGAGCCTTTGGCGGCTAGGACGGATATTGAGACATCCGCCAACGATCAAGACTTTAGCGAGTCACGCCCATTCGAGCCAAAAGCTACTTCTCTCTGTGGGATCCCACACCCAGACAGATCCATCTTCCTTGAGGCACCATCCCCTGTAAGGAGTCCCTCTTCCGCATGTGATCCCATACCTGCAGAATCCCTCGAAACAGCGTCTCCAGACGTTATTCGAAGTCCCTCCCCTGACTCGATCATTAATCAGACCCTTCTTTCGGTTCAAATTGAACACGCCTACGAAAGATTTTTGCAATGGAAAGGCTACAGGCTAGCTCCGTACGATACACTGTACAACTGGAGCGATTGGAGCCACGAAGAGAGATTCGTCTCAGAGGTAACAGACTCAACAGAAATTGAGGCCCTGCTTCGATGGGACAACCCCTCTTGCAAGGATCTAATTGAAAGCCATCTTCTCGCACAATCGACGCCGAGGAAAGGAAAGAAAAAGTCAGAGGATTCTCCCACTAATCCAAAAGATGACGAAGATCATGACTTAGACGACGACGACGATGCTTTACAAGCAGGTCTGAGAATGAGTCGTGAAGAAGCTGAAGCTCGAGACGCCTCTCCACCCAGAGATGACGAAGGGCCTTCTACCCAGGCCAATCCCCCTTCGCCACAGCCTGAGAACATCCCCGACGAACAAGAGGAATCAGTCCCTCCAGTCGAGGAAGTACAAGAAATTTTGGAACAGGCACCTGAGCCTGCTGCGACCGAAGAAGCTATTCCTGAAAGCCAACAGGAGGATTCAGTCCCTCCTGTATCCATGTTTGCTGAAGAATCTTCGCAACAGGAATCTTCTGAACCCCCTGTCGCCGAACCACAGGAAGCTGCTCCCGCCCCTTCAACCGTGGAATCCGAGGACGGTATCGAACCTGAGGATGTCCAACTTACTTCACGCCCATCCGTGAATGTAAGAAGGTTGAACAACTCTGCAGACCTTGCCCAACCATATTCTCCTATCTCTGCCGCACGAAAAGAGCGCCTGCGTGCTCTTGGCCTTCAAACTGTATTCATCCAGGATGCAGTAAATGCTCTATCTTCCGTTGAAAAAGCATTGAATTGGATGCATACTTCTGCCGTCGAAGAAATGACCACTCTTCAACATGAAGTATCTCGTGTTGTTGACGCATTCATTCTTTTGCCAGAAGTTTTCAAACAAGCTTTGAAGATCATGGAAGTTAAGCAGGAGCAACTGCTGAAGGAAGAAGCAACAAAAACGAGGATAGGTGAAGCCAAGACCGCTTGTGCTATGATTGAAAACAGCTCTCAACTGCGTGCTCACGACAAATGCATTCAGGAAATGTCGCAGACTCTTTCCTCCCTTGTAGAGAGAATGACCAGCATCGAGACAAAACAGGACGCTGCTCTAGAAATCCTGCAAAGTCTTGATGAAGCCAAAAAGGGGGAAGAGGCACGAGAAGCTGCTAGGAGAATTAGGCTGCAACAAGAAAGGGAATTTGAGGTCGCTCGAACAGTATCACTGCCGAATTGAACAAGCTAGCACCTCCATCCCAAAGTTTTAAAATTTCAGGCTCCAGACCGGAATTTCATGATCCCAATGTCCCTTGGCAAACTCTTATTCAGAGACCTTCGGAAATTCGTCTGCCGACCAACCGCAACCCTACTGCCGACGAAGTGAAGCACTGGAGGAAGAACGAACTGATGAGATACTTTGTCAGACTCATCAGGGAATCCGCCATCTTCAAAAACTATAAAACGTTAGCGGAGGCCGCAGATAAATTTACGAAGATGCTGGAAGAAGGGAAACTCCCTCTCCAAATCGAAATGAAATCCAAACACAGAAGAGGAGATCGGGTCACCCATCCAGAAGACTGGATACTTGCCTTTGATCGATCATATGATGGAAGAGCTATATACCAGGATCGAGGCAATGATTCTCTTCAAAACTGGTGGCGTGGTACCGAGAATGAACCAGGAAAAAGGCCATGGAGGCATGCACATCATAGATAAGGAGCTGAAATCTATGTATATTTTTTTTGCTTTGTAATTTCTCTTCGAAACAGCAAACTCTGTACTCAATTCATTTTGAATATCAATAAAAACGTTTGTTTGTCTTGAAAGATTACAACTCGTAATCTACTGTGTTGATGTATGATTACTTAAACTGTTTGATAGCAATCTCAAGTTAGATAAACTTGATTGAAAAATAAGCTGTACGAACTAGTCTACGAACAGTTCATAATTTCAGTTGTAAACTTAGAATACATTGTAAGATTGTGCCTGCGCGCCAATCATAAGCTTAAGTTGTAATAATCCTTAAACTGTATCGAACTTGCCTGCGAGCAGTTCATCATTTAGACTAAGTCACTAAGTCAGACCTTTTGACGATAGACCAAGAAATATGCCAGAAGTCATCAAAGAAGATCGCTTCATGAAGAAGGTTTTGGCATCATCAAGAAGACTTGAAAAAGTCAAGAAAGAAAGACTTGGCAAATTGTCAAAAAGGGGGAAATTGTTGGGAAAACAAAAACCCTGTATCGAAACAGCCGGGATACCCGATCCCTGTATCGAATGATATTTGATAAAAAGGTTTTGACATATATGCCAATCCGATTACAGTAAAGGAAACTGTATCGAAGCTTTGAAGCTTTATCCTGTATCGAAGACCTGCCTCGAATCAGCATATAGTAAAGCTCGTCAGTACAGCAAGAAGTCTTGTAAAAAGACAAAATATGGAACTGTCTCGAAACTCAAAATACAGTTATCTTCCATACAGCTCACAACAGGACAAAGAAGGAACAGAAGTCAAGTCCCGTTGAATAAAGAAGTATTTAAATACTCAAGGATAAAGTATTTAAATACTGCCAGTCTTCAGATCTTCAGAATCCCGCGAAATCCGGATCGTGTCATAATCCCGTTGGAACGAAATCTCATTCAAACGGATACATCTCAACGGATACTTTATTCAGAGACTATATATATCTTATGAAGGCATTGAAGATCAGTAACCCAGCAACCTAACGCTCAAGCTATCAAAAGTTATCATCAGAGCAAACATATCTCCAAAGCTTACTGCAATTAAGAACGAAAGAGATATATAGTGCTCATTATCCTGAACAACACTTCATCAGCTGAAAGCTCTTAAAGTCAAAGTTGTTGTTCACCATCTGTTCTATACGTTGAACAAACTCAAGATCAACCCTGTGTGGACTGAACAATCTGTGCTTCTCCGGAACTGTGTGTGAAGGAATTGCATTGAAGAAGACGAAGCTTCAGAACTGTGTGTGAAGAAGCAAGTCAAGCATTAGCTCAAAACCAATCTGTGTGAACGGTTTAAGCTAAGATCATTATATCAATCTGTGTGAACGATATATTGATTGTGTGTATTGTTATAATTACGTAGTTGTGTACGTAGTAATTATAATAAACTTTTTACTCCTGTGTGGAGGACCAGTGGACGTAGAGGGGTTTACCTCGAACCACTTTAATTACTGTGTTATTTACCTTCAGCTTTTACTGTTTTAAATTACTGTGATATATTAAGTATACACTATACACTTAGTTGCTGTATCCACAGCAACCTACTGTATCCAAGACTTCTGCTACGCACTCAGATTTAGAATCCGTACAGTTTGTAGTTTAAACTATTTTCCAAACTGTATCCAGTATACTTAGTGGCCAACAACTACCAATGCGTAGATCGAGTAGGATGTCTCAACTACCTGAGAGGTATGGCTACATGCATCTGGCGGAACTCTCCACCAAACATATTGTAGCTAATAGGATGATCTATTGTCATACGAACAAGCGATGGAAGATGTGAACTCCGCAAAGTTGCATGAGGCCATGGAAGCAGAGATAGACTTGATGCATGCCAATCAGGTCTGGACTTTAGTAGATCAATTAGAGGGCATAGTGCCCATTGGGAGTAAACAGATCTTCAAAAGGAAGACTGATAGGGATGGCAATGCAGAAGCCTATAAAGCTAGGCTTGTGGCTAAGGTTTATACTCAAAGAGAAGGAATCGAATATCAGTAAACCTTCTCACCAGTTGCCATGATCAATTCTATTCGCATGACGCTTGCCATAGACGCTAACTATGATTATGAGATATGGAAAGTGGACGTGAAGACGGCTTTTCTAAACGGATACCTCTAAGAGGAAATCTATATGAAACAACCTATAGGCTTCGTGTCCACTACTGATATTCATAAAGTTTGCAAACTTCAGTGTGCCATTTATGGACTGAAGTTGGAATCTTTGTTTTGACGAAGTAGTCAAAGAGTTTGAATTCGTGCAAAATAAAGATGAGCCTTATGTTTACATGAAGGTTAGTGGGAGCAATATCGCGTTCTTAGTACTATATGTAGATGGCATTCTAATAATAGGAAATGACGTTGGACTGCTCAGTTCTGTGAAAACATGGTTTTCAAACACATTCTCAATGAAATACTTGGGAGAAGCTATATGTCACAAGTCATCAGGAATAAGTCTACAGGGGATATGAATAGACTTATTGAAACTCTTTTTCCACGAAGGGTTAGGAGTTTCTTAGCTGATAGGTACAGATGACTTAAAGTCGTCTGTAGACAAGTATGCGGAAGTCAGCTGATGACGATAGCAGATAGCTAGATGCTCTCTGTAGTTAACTAAATAATGGAATAGTTAAGTATGTATACAACAGGTAGATATGATGTTGAATGCAGTAAAACACGCAGGCAATTATAGTGGTCTCAGAGGTGGGGTAATCCTCTACTAATCCACTTTTCTCCAAACTAGTTGGAGATGAATTCACTATAATTCTCAACCAGTGATAAATATTACATTGATTCAACTAATTACAATAGCTTCCAACCAGTGGAATTCCTTGCGATTGCAACTCCCTTTGGCTGCCTTGGATGCCTTTACAGCCTTTCAAACTCCAACCAGTGAAGTACCCCGAACTTAGGTTTAAAGACACGAGTGGTTTGTGTTCGCCAACTAAGAGCTTCTTCAAATAAGAACTTTAAACTCTTGCTTTTCACGATGCTATTGTTCGCTTTGTTTTACTTTGATTGCTTTGTTTGCTTGAGAGTGTAGTTCGCATCGTGCTTTGCTCAATTCAAAACTTCAGGTATTTATAGATGTCGATCCTTGAGCTTTCTTCATATCCGTTGCATTTCATGTAACAAATCCATCCGTTGGAGAAATAGACATCTTTGTTTTTCTTTCCGAACATTGCAAGGCTGGATTTCCTTATTTTAATCCATTTCCGACTGTTGTGAAAACTTTCACGTTGTGGTGCCGAAACTTTAGATTATAATATGCATAAAGTCTTCAGAGTGTGGGTCTCGGTGAATATTTAGTTCATTGCTTTCCGGGAATCTCTCCAGTCTGCCTCTCTACGTCTGCATGTGACTTTCCGTGATTATTGACTTTTCAACGCATACTGACGTGGACTGGTTTACTTGGCTGATCACTTATCTGATCTCGTACAGTCATCCTTATCTGATGTTGTTAGGTGTATTTTTATGCGCTTTTATATCATTATTTTATATCCATCTTGAGCCTAAATCAGCATAAATGAGCTTTTAATGCATTATTATTATATGTTTTGCAGGAAATCGGAGTCCGGAAGCCAAAACGATGAAAAACGGGCGAAAATAGCAGTTTTTGGTCATGAGCCGTGGCACACACCAAGTGAACTGCGGCACACGAAGACAACCAGCGAACTCTGTGCACACTGTATTGTGTGCCGCGGCACACACCAAGTGAGCCGCGGCACAGGAGGAAAAAAGAAAGACGCCACTGGGAAGAAACTTTGGGCCGCAGATCATTGTTTTTGTTTGGTGGGCCGAGAGGAGCACGACTCTCGTTCTTTGGACCGACCGAAAAAAAAAGGAGTTCGTGACTCTTTTTAACAGACACCGACCGGGAGAAAGGGGGAAGGATTTTATTTTTCTTGGGGGAGGAACCTACTGGAGGGATAAAAGAAAGGATAGAAAAAAGGCAGAGGAATGAGGAGAACGAGGCAGATCGGTGGGGGAAGAAATCAAGGAGAACACAAGGGGTAGATTTGTGGGCGACGACAAGACCACGGATCCCTACGGTTTTTCTGCATCTTAGTTTTTAGATCTATTCGAGTAGGATTTTGATTGTAGCCAATTTCATGACGGTTTGATTATTTATTATTATTTTGATTTACTCATTATTCTATTGAATTGGATTCTTCTTACTGTTCTTAATGCTTTTTAATTGTCTGGCCAACAGTTAATTTGTTTTGAATGTCTTTATGGATTCGGGAGATGAAATTTAGGCATAGTTCTTGTTAGACGAATCATAATTTTCGTGAGATAGGGATATACTCATGCGAATTGTGAAGCCTGTTATTGTGGGAATTCTTGAACTGTTTTAGCTATTAATTATCTGATTCGAATAGGGATATATCGAGTTAGTAATTCGTAGTATTTTCTATCGACCTTGGGAAAGGCTTTAGAATAATTTAGGAATTCCTGCCTTACAATCAATTGAATAACAGTGAATTGAATCGAATAAATATCATTCCCGATTGTTTGAGGTGAAAATCATAATCCTACCCCTTATTAGTATTATTATTATTATTAGTACTATTATTTACTTTCTGCAA
Organism: Orobanche coerulescens; assembly: GCA_033398695.1. NCBI lineage: Eukaryota > Viridiplantae > Streptophyta > Magnoliopsida > Lamiales > Orobanchaceae > Orobanche > Orobanche coerulescens. The sequence goes on along the minus strand of CM065815.1, from coordinate 108,934,780 downwards.
TTAGTTTAGATATAAACTCTATTTAATTGTTCTTCAAATAAAATTGTGAATTGACTATATTTTGGTACTTAGTGAAATCAGTCCTCGTGGGAACGATACTTTACTTATCACTTTATTACTTGTTGACACCGTGCACTTGCGGCATATTGTGAGGGATTTTCCCACAACAAGTTTTTGGCGCCGTTGCCGGGGACTGAAATTTTACTAATACCGATTTCAGTATTTCTAGTCTTAGTTTGAACGCTTTATTTTATTATTTTTGTGTATTTAATTTTATTTGTTTATTTGTTTTTTCCTTTCAGGATCTTTCGTGTAGTGCATGAGAAAACTCGGTAACGAAGGCCTACTACCTTTGGACACCGAGCTCGAGCGCACTCTGAAAAGGAACAAGAAGGAGAAACGAGAATTACAGACGACGGTGATCATGGCCGAGAATATCGAGATTCAAGGAGGAGATTGTAACACCCCCAATCCGCTCAGGGATATTACACGCCGTAGAACCTTTCCTCAAGGTTCTACCAGGCTGGTAACAAAACCGAACAACTCAACAACGCCTTTAAGGCTAAAATGACTCAGTAGACCGATTTGGTCTTTCAATAAATACATACAACTCAATTACAATACATGCCCACGCAGGGGTCGAATGCAACACACTCCCGTAGAACGGGGAAAGAATACTGCAGCGGAAATACAATACAACTAAACCAACATGACATCAAACGGGTCCTCGTGTGATTAGTATCGTTCATCTTTCATCATCCTTCATGCCGACCCTGTGCTTTGCTCCAAAACCTGAATGCAATACAGACATCCACCCCCCGAATACTCGGGGGTTAGCAAAACTCCACTGTTTTGCTAGTGCAAATACAAAGTGCAAATACGAGCCTTATAATTCAAATTCCAAGAATAACAATAATCAGGAATCCTCAAAGATTCAAATATAACGAAACGAATACTTCCCGAGGCAAGAGTTTGAGTAAAACTTTCCAAATTTGAAAGATCACAATTAACGAGAACGATTTGCAAAATGGTCTAAAATACCCTCGGGAGTTTTAATAGAAAACAACTTAGGATTATCAATCCTTATCCTTTCCAAAAATCAACAGGGGTCACAGCCCAAAGGTTTTGTTTTCACACATATAAAACCGACAACAATTCACAGGGCCAGAGCCCAACATCACGTGTCCTCGACGGACATAAAAATCAACAAAACAAAATCGCGCACGCGCATCGCCTAGGACCGGGACGAAGCCACAAATCCCACTCGAGGCCTAGAAGGACCCTCCCGAGCTGGCTAACGAAACAAATCACACACACGCATCGCCTAGGACCAGGACGCCACCATGAATCCCACCCGAGGCCTCAAAGGACCCTCCCGAGCTGGCTAGCAAAACAAATCACACACAAATCACAACCATAAGTTATCCCGGCATCGGGCTAACAAGCCACGAACCTCGTAGTCCCCGCAAGACATACCCGATGATAACCCCACTAGTTATCCCGGCATCGGGCTAACAAGCCACGAACCTCGGAGTCCCCGCAAGACATACCCGATTGGATAACCCATGACACGTACATCACAACCAAATCACAACCATAAGTTATCCCGGCATCGTTCTAACAAGCCACGAACCTCGGAGTCCCCGCAAGACATACCCGATGATAACCCCATAAGTTATCTCGGCATCGGGCTAACAAGCCACGAACCTCGGAGTCCCCGCAAGACATACCCGATTGGATAACCCTACTGTCTCGCCCGACCCATACTAGCAAGTATGGATCCCGGAGATTCAACAATCCTACCCGGAGGCACATCACGTATAACAAGCACACAACAATAATCGATTATCAATCCAAACAACATTAAGCATCGCAACCTCCTTTCAAAGGAGTAACGACTAACATCACCTCATGTCCAAACCACAATACACTGAAATGAAGCCATATACGTACACACGCATTATCAAACACCACATAAACTCCAAACATATCCAAAGGATCCACGTAGTCACTTACAACCCACACAATTACAAAATACACGCGTTTTGAAAAAGAGCCTCTAACAAGGCTAATCGAATCTTTTGAAAATAATTTTCAAACGACCAAACAAACACATTTAGACGATCACCAATTATCATATCCACAAAACAAGAATTATATGGACAAGGTACTTGCCTCGAAATCGGCACGCAAGTATTCCGACGAACACGGCTCAACCGGAAAGCTTCGAAACGCCCGATGCTAACGAAAAGAAAGACGACAATGAACGGAAGGGTTCAACATGGTTTCTTCGCAAGAAACATGACCCTAACATCATAAAATTAATAAATAACGATCATACGATGAAAAATAATCGTAGAATGCCCGAAAACCCCTCTATGACATTCTACCGGACACCTTCAAGGCGTCGATCAAGAACTCGACCAAAACAACGAATCGATACGATCCAACCATGGAATAACAAGAGAAATGATATAATACATCTAAATAATCATCAATACATCATAATACCAAGTTAAATCGGATTAAACGGACGAAAACAACCAAAACACCCAAATTCCCCAAAACTAGATTTCTAAGAAATATGACCTGATTCGGTAGATCGGAGGGTGTTATAGGATGGATGATTGATGATATGAACTCCAAAACTTCATGGATTGATTGTCCAACAACATCTCTCCATGATTGATCAAGCTCCAGCCGCGGAAGGGAAGAAGACGAGTGAGAAAATGGGAGAAAAAAACGCCTGCTGGCCTTAAATTGACTGCACAGTGTGCCGCGGCCCAGCCGAAGTGTGCCGCGGCACAGGGCCAAATCTGCCCACAGTGATCGGCAGTGTGCCGCGGCCCTGCCGGCATGTGCCGCGGCACAAGGTACAGAGTGCTCGGCCAAAAACTGGAAATGAGAGTGACTTAGCTATTTCGACCATAACTCCCTCGTCCGGACTCCGATTGACTCACCGTTTGAACCATTGGAAAGCTAACTCGATGATTTATAATATTGCAAAGATTCAGAATTTTTGGAGTTTCCAAAAATTAATGGTGATCTAACAAAGTCGAACTCATACGTGGAAAAGTCGCTAAAGAACACGGAATTCAACGGAACGACACCGAAACGAACTCGGATGACAAAAAGTGTAGAATTAATCATTCTCAGAATGACGAAACGGTCATGAGCGAGTCGTCAAAACGGACTTTCGCCGAAAAAAAGAAATTACTGGAAATCGAAATTACGCGTATTACATTCTACCCTCCTTAAAAGAAGTTTCGTCCCGAAACTTAAAATAAGTAGGGAGAAGCAATATCCCCTGCCAGGAAAACTCGACGAGATACACGAAAACCGAAAACTCGCGCCCAACGGCGAAACACTGCAAGAAACGCAAAGAGACATACGGTGTGAAAACACGCTCCACGACGACCAACACAACGCCACCGGTAGAAACATAATAAAACCAACAAGTGACAAGCGTCATCAAACAGATAGTACAATCAAGTCGATTATCCGAACAGTCATAAAACACACGAACGAAAATCAATACGATTGACCGACCCAACGGTACATCAATCAAAACGCGAGCCAATCGCTGAACAAATACGGAATTCCACCGCCCAAGGGTTGGAAGATCGGAAACGAGGCTAATTTCCCGAACTTAAGGGAATTAGGAAGGAGCCTGAATGCTCAACAATCACAAAACGAGAACAAAAACCGAACAAACAAACGATCGAGACAACAAAAATCGAACAATCATGTCCGAAACATGAAGGATAATAAAACTCAAACAACAACTCCCAGGATGATCTGGTGAGAACTACAAGACATGCATTCCCATAAGATCCACAGGAAAGGGAATAGCGATTGAAAAGTCACAGCGACAAACGAGTTATTCCAAAACAATACCACACTCGTTCGATCAACAAAAGCAAGGGATAGGGAAAGTTCAGAAAATGTCAACAAACATAAACGAGTCGACAGAGTCGAAAATACAGAAATTCAAAATCCGATCCACGTCGAATAGAAGAGCTAGTAGAACCAGATGATGTCACTTCCGAACAAGGTTCACAAGAATCGAACCGAACTCGAAAAAGTCACAGCGATAACCAAATCGACCCACAACAAGATCACAACTCGTACGAACGATGAAACCGGAATACAGAACAATTTCAGAAAGTATCAACGAACACGAGCGAGCCGATAGAATTGAGAAAGAGAAAATGCAGAAGCCAAAAATAATAAGGGTATTATATTCGACCTCTTCTAAAAGGAGTGTCGTTCCCGAAACTCACAACACGAAATCAAGGTGACAACACAACAAGCAATCGACAGAAACATCCTTCAAAGGCCTCTCAAAGCCGATCCTGATAACTTGTGCTGAAGCGCGAACTCCGAAAGTCTCGGTAGCCAATTCGCAAAACTGAATTCGGTGTCCCTCGAGTACGCACTTGAAACGCGTTACTGACGAGAAGGACAATTGGTACGTGCATGCCCCCGGCACACCACGGTTGAAACACCTCGGCTCGGGGTACCGAATATACAAATGCTAGATACAATGGAACATAATATCGCAAAACAACAAACCGGAGATGCCAACTTGGCATAACATATCAACGCATACAAAAATCACCACAACAACGGCATCGTTCGACGATTACAACGGCCCGAACGATAGCCAACACACAATCACAAACATCATGAAACAAACACTCATGTGCATAAACGCACAAAAATTCAAGCTTCAACAGCTCACACTCGTGCGACAACACGCAAATCACCATGAGGCGACAATTAGTAAATACCAGTTCACACCTCTCACAGAGGGCTAGTACAACAAATGCGTGGCAACGCCTCGACGTTCATGCCACCAATTCGATCATACTCGGGAGCAACATCATAACGACAAAACAAACATCATACATACATACCCAGCCCTCAAACGGGAATGGATAGGTTTTAAAAACGAAAACCTCCTTTGGAAAATAATTTAGAAAAACACCGGTCGATCTTGAGTATCACCTTTAAAAAAAATACAAACATGAAATATCATTATCGAGACTTTGGAGAACCATTTCGCATTTGATAAAAATGAGGACACTTTCTCTTAGTGAAAAACTTTCAGAATATTCGACCCTCGGGTCTAAGTAAAAGTGTTTCTAAAATATTGAAAATATCTCAAAATATTTTGGTCCTCGAGGTAGAAGAATTTTGAAACATATTGTGGCATCTTGGATGTACCACGAGAAAATAATTCGTTTTAAAAGTACGTCCCGAAATGTATTTTCTAAGATACTCAAGGTTTTCGAAAATAATTCAATTGGCTAGAATGCCCAAAAATTTCAGGTAATTACACGGAATCATGATAGCGCCGTGGGTCCCGCGCTGGAACCCACCAGGATAAAAACCATTTACAAAAACGCCAAAAAGGCCGATGACGGTAATATTTCAAAACTCACAAAAGCTATTTACAAAATACTAAATACCGTCATAAGAATTTCGCCAAAATGATCAAGGCCATAATGCCAAAAACTCGGTTAAGGGAATCGGTTTTCGAAATAAAACTCAGTCGGTAAAATACCGAAAGCCATGACAAAAGAACTCACGCAGCGGATAAAAGAAATAAAGTTAAACATGCACAATCCAGCAACACTACTCCTCATATGAACAAAATATGAGGGTCAAATGACCACATATCAAGAAATCAAAGTCCATAAGAGGATTCCATCACTGAACAAATAATCATAAAAATAGCTCGTGTCACACGAGGCACAACACAAAGAAGGGAGACTTACATCCACAGGTCGCACGAAGATGATGATCGCCCCACGATACTAATCACGACCAACAAACTCAGACGACGCGTCGCGACACGACTCAGTCAAAACAAATCCGACGAGACAAAACTCAACAGACACCACTAACCCGACAACCTAGGTTTCCACAACCTAAGCTCCGATACCATTTATGTAACACCCCCAATCCGCTCAGGGATATTACACGCCGTAGAACCTTTCCTCAAGGTTCTACCAGGCTGGTAACAAAACCGAACAACTCAACAACGCCTTTAAGGCTAAAATGACTCAGTAGACCGATTTGGTCTTTCAATAAATACATACAACTCAATTACAATACATGCCCACGCATGGGTCGAATCTGACACACTCCGTACAACGGGGAAAGAATACTGCAGCGGAAATACAATACAACTAAACCAACATGACATCAAACGGGTCCTCGTGTGATTAGTATCGTTCATCTTTCATCATCCTTCATGCCGACCCTGTGCTTTGCTCCAAAACCTGAATGCAATACAGACATCCACCCCCCGAATACTCGGGGGTTAGCAAACTCCTTTGTTTTGCTAGTGCAAATACAAAGTGCAAATACGAGCCATATAATTCAAATTCCAAGAATAACAATAACCAGGAATCCTCAAAGATTCAAATATAACGAAACGAATACTTCCCGAGGCAAGAGTTTGAGTAAAACTTTCCAAATTTGAAAGATCACAATTAACGAGAACGATTTGCAAAATGGTCTAAAATACCCTCGGGAGTTTTAATAGAAAACAACTTAGGATTATCAATCCTTATCCTTTCCAAAAATCAACAGGGGTCACAGCCCAAAGGTTTTGTTTTCACACATATAAAACCGACAACAATTCACAGGGCCAGAGCCCAACATCACGTGTCCTCGACGGACATAAAAATCAACAAAACAAAATCGCGCACGCGCATCGCCTAGGACCGGGACGAAGCCACAAATCCCACTCGAGGCCTAGAAGGACCCTCTCGAGCTGGCTAACGAAACAAATCACACACACGCATCGCCTAGGACCAGGACGCCACCATGAATCCCACCCGAGGCCTCAAAGGACCCTCCCGAGCTGGCTAGCAAAACAAATCACACACAAATGACAACCATAAGTTATCCCGGCATCGGGCTAACAAGCCACGAACCTCGTAGTCCCCGCAAGACATACCCGATGATAACCCCACTAGTTATCCCGGCATCGGGCTAACAAGCCACGAACCTCGGAGTCCCCGCAAGACATACCCGATTGGATAACCCATGACATGTACATCACAACCAAATCACAACCATAAGTTATCCCGGCATCGTGCTAACAAGCCACGAACCTCGGAGTCCCCGCAAGACATACCCGATGATAACTCCATAAGTTATCTCGGCATCGGGCTAACAAGCCACGAACCTCGGAGTCCCCGCAAGACATACCCGATTGGATAACCCTACTGTCTCGCCCGACCCATACTAGCAAGTATGGATCCCGGAGATTAAACAATCCTACCCGGAGGCACATCACGTATAACAAGCACACAACAATAATCGATTATCAATCCAAACAACATTAAGCATCGCAACCTCCTTTCAAAGGAAAACGACTAACATCACCTCATGTCCAAACCACAATACACTGAAATGAAGCCATATACGTACACACGCATTATCAAACACCACATAAACTCCAAACATATCCAAAGGATCCACGTAGTCACTTACAACCCACACAATTACAAAATACACGCGTTTTGAAAAAGAGCCTCTAACAAGGCTAATCGAATCTTTTGAAAATAATTTTCAAACGACCAAACAAACACATTTAGATGATCACCAATTATCATATCCACAAAACAAGAATTATATGGACAAGGTACTTGCCTCGAAATCGGCACGCAAGTATTCCGACGAACACGGCTCAACCGGAAAGCTTCAAAACGCCCGATGCTAACGAAAAGAAAGACGACAACGAACGGAAGGGTTCAACATGGTTTCTTCGCAAGAAACATGACCCTAACATCATAAAATTAATAAATAAACGATCATACGATGAAGAATAATCGTAGAATGCCCGAAAACCCCTCTATGACATTCTACCGGACACCTTCAAGGCGTCGATCAAGAACTCGACCAAAACAACGAATCGATACGATCCAACCATGGAATAACAAGAGAAATGATATAATACATCTAAATAATCATCAATACATCATAATACCAAGTTAAATCGGATTAAACGGACGAAAACAACCAAAACACCCAAATTCCCCAAACTAGATTTCTAAGAAATATGACCTGATTCGGTAGATCGGAGGGTGTTATAGGATGGATGATTGATGATATGAACTCCAAAACTTCATGGATTGATTGTCCAACAACATCTCTCCATGATTGATCAAGCTCCAGCCGCGGAAGGGAAGAAGACGAGTGAGAAAATGGGAGAAAAAAACGCCTGCTGGCCTTAAATTGACTGCACAGTGTGCCGCGGCCCAGCCGAAGTGTGCCGCGGCACAGGGCCAAATCTGCCCACAGTGATCGGCAGTGTGCCGCGGCCCTGCCGGCATGTGCCGCGGCACAAGGTACAGAGTGCTCGGCCAAAAACTGGAAATGAGAGTGACTTAGCTATTTCGACCATAACTCCCTCGTCCGGACTCCGATTGACTCACCGTTTGAACCATTGGAAAGCTAACTCGATGATTTATAATATTGCAAAGATTCAGAATTTTTGGAGTTTCCAAAAATTAATGGTGATCTAACAAAGTCGAACTCATACGTGGAAAAGTCGCTAAAGAACACGGAATTCAATGGAACGACACCGAAACGAACTCGGATGACAAAAAGTGTAGAATTAATCATTCTCAGAATGACGAAACGGTCATGAGCGAGTCGTCAAAACGGACTTCCGCCGAAAAAAAAGAAATTACTGTAAATCGAAATTACGGGTATTACAGAGATAACCATGTGCAGCAAGTGCAACCGGCACTAGCTCTTAGAGACTATGCCATACCGCAGATCAATGCTAAATTTTCGGGAATTCGGCGTCCCACTATCCTAGCCAATAATTTTGAGATCAAGCCTGCTATCATTCAGATGGTGCAGGCGAGCCAATTCTGTGGATTGCCGAATGACGACCCTAATGCTCATATTGCTTCTTTCCTTGAAATTTGTGACACGTTCAAGAATAATGGTGTCACCGACGATGCTATCCGACTATGGCTTTTCCCTTTCTCTTTGAGGGATAAAGCGAAATTTTGGTTAAATTCCTTACCGCCGGGGTCGATCACAACATGGGCAGAGTTAGCGCAAGCCTTCCTTGCCAAATTCTTCCCACCTTCGAAGACGGCGAGATTGAGAAACGAGATCACCACTTTCGGTCAGCATGATATGGAATCACTCCACGAGGCTTGGGAGCGATATAAAGATTTGTTACGGAGATGCCCACACCACGGCCTCCCAGACTGGCTTCAAATTCAGACGTTTTACAATGGATTGAGTGCCTCTACCCGCACTCTCGTGGATGCAGCCGCTGGTGGGGCCTTGATGGGAAAGACTATGGCCGAGGCACACTCGCTGTTGGAAACTATGGCCGCAAATGCATATCAATGGCCATCGGAAAGATTGACGCCGAAGCGAGTTATGGAAGTTTCAAGTAATGATCCGATTTCCACATTGTCAGCGCAAGTCGCCGCCTTGACCCAACAGCTCCAAGCATTTTCGCACGCACCTTCCCCCGTTACGATTGAGACATGCAATTGGTGTAACGGATCTCACCCGAGCGCGGAGTGTCAAGTCGGAAATCCGTTCGAGCAACATCAGATGGAGCAAGCTCAATTTGTGGGAAGTGGAAATCGACAAAATAATCCGTACTCCAACACGTATAATCCGGGGTGGCGTAATCATCCCAACTTTTCGTGGAGAAACGGGCAGAACTCAAACCAGCCCCCATTCGCTCAGAACCAACAGCAGCCCCCTCCCGCTCCAAAAGTTTCTCTCGAGGAAGCACTTGCGAAATTGGAAGCGAATACGAGTCAATTCATGACTCGTACTGAAGCAACATTGCAGAATCATTCCGCTTCGCAACTTGGAAGTTCAGCTGGGCCAAATTGCTAATGTGTTGACAGCCCGCCCGTAGGGAGCATTGCCTAGCACGACCGAGACAAATCCTAGAGAGAGTCTAAATGCGATCAGTCTAAGAATTGGGAAGGAGGTGTTGGACCAGCCCGAGCGGTGTGAAAAGAAGAAGGAAATTGAGGAAAAGAATAATTTAGAGACAGAGGAGTCACAAGATTTGAAACCTTCAATAACGTTGCCGGATAACCCGAAGACATGTGTGCCCCCCGTTCCCTTTTCCGCAGAGATTACAGTAGAAAAAGGCGGACAAACAATTTTCTAAGTTCCTTGACGTGTTCAAAAAGCTTCACATTAACATTCCGTTCGCCGACGCGTTGGAACAAATGCCGAGCTACGCTAAATTCATGAAAGAGATATTGTCGAAGAAAAGAAAACTCGAGGAGTTTGAAACTGTCGCCTTGACGGAGGAATACAGCGCAATTCTTCAAAAGAAGCTCCCACCAAAATTGAAAGATCCGGGAAGCTTCAACATACCGTGCACCATGGGGAATCTTTCTTTTAATAAGGCACTGTGCGATCTCGGTGCTAGTATTAACCTCATGACTCTGTCGATTTTTAAAAAGCTGGACATTGGGGGAGCCAAACCGACGATGGTCTCCTTGCAATTAGCGGATCGTTCGATTAAGTATCCGAGGGGAGTGATTGAGGATGTTTTGGTAAAGGTGGATAAATTTATTTTTCCAGCGGACTTTATCGTTCTTGACATGGAGGAAGATGAAGATATTCCGATTATCTTGGGACGACCATTTTTGGCGACCAGCAGAACTCTTATTGACGTGGAAAAAGGAGAATTAACTCTGCGGGTTCAAGAGGAGCATGTCACGTTCCAAGTGTTCAAATCTTTTCCATGTCCCGGAAGTGTTGATAAAAGGTCACAAATTGAATGTGTAGATGCCGTTGAAAGAGGAAAGCACCGAACACATCGTCGGTCGAAAAATTCAGATGCTGTGTCAGATGGTCCAATTTTTAAGAACGATGTAGAACGAGTAGAATTTCTCGAGCACTCAGACAAGTCTGCTGGGGTCATGAAGTCATTTTTGAAGGAGGGAAACAAGCCGGAATTCAAACGGATATCTAATCATGAGAAAAGCGGGTGTTTCGGGAAGTTGTTCACGTCGAAACCTTTCCGCAAACAACATTTGATGTCCAAACCGAAAGTCGAATCGTTAACGACCGATGGTCATAATTTTGAAAACCATATGAACGGTTCGATGAACGGAGCGGAAACCAAATGGAGTTTGCGAAAAGCAAACTAATATTTTCAAATAGGTCCGGCTGAAGACTATAAACTTAGCGCTTCTCGGGAGGCAACCCGAGTTCGTAGTTGTAGATTTTTGCGTTTCTTTATTTTTCTTACATTTTTGATTTTTATTTTTCATCATTTTTGTGCTTCAATTTGCTTCTGCCTCTCGCTTTTAACGTGTTCTTCTCAAAATGCATGCGGGAAAGTCCCGAGGAGAAATGATGCAGAGCGGCACAATTATTGTGAGCCGCGGCACACACAAATCGAAGGGGAAAGCTAAACCCACTGTACCCTGTGCCGCGGCACGGCATAAATGATCCGCGGCACACTTGAGCACTGAACCGCGGCACACGAACTCGTGCGCGGCACGACAAAAGCGAGCGAATGCCCAAAGCAGGCGTACCGTGCGCGGCTCACTTGGTGTGCGCGGCACACTATGCGGAATTGGAAAGGCCAGGTACCTTATAACCCGAAATCAGCCGACCACCCCAGGTAAGTTTTCCCTTCGTGTTCATCTCCCTTTCGCGCGCGACCGGCCGAAACACTCTTCCATTTTTATTCTTGCGATTATTTCTTGCACTCTTCACAAAACCAATCAAGGTATGTTCCAATCTCTAATCTCTACTTGTTTATGAATTTAAATTTGAAGTTGTGTATGCATTGGATGGATTGAATATGGTTATTGCCTTCAAAAGTTCTAGGATAGTTAATTGGAGGATATGAAGTTTTGATCGATTGTTAATGTTCATCTGTGGTTATAAATGAATGGATAATGTCGTTTGTCATCAGATATGACTCGTGTTGATTGCTTTTGGGGATTGAATGAAGCTTTATTCATATGTGTTCTTCAATTAAAAGGATGCCCTTAAGGTGTTTGATGAATTGTCTAAGTGAAAATTTTTCTTTGTTAAAGCAATCTTTTGAATCTTTGTGCAACGTATTCATTATGAAATTACAGCAAGCCCAACCCTTACGTCCGGTTTAAGCGTTAAAGTCGATTTCATTTTTTCTCACGGATGTGCTATCTTGTTGAAGTCTTGATTTACGTTTGGATATCTCAAGCCGAATGATGATTATTGTTATTGTTTGCGTAAATAAACCACAGTGTTGGATTTTCAGGGTATGTCTATGGCTAGGGCGAAGAAGGCGAGCAAGAGAGCCAGGACTCGGTCATCCCCACTCGAGGAAACCTCTCATGGCCACCGAGTCGAGGGCACCGGTTTCGACCACGAAATCCACAAAATCTTCAATGAGAAGATTCGGCGCGATCGCTTATTCGAGAGAGGATTTACTCCAGCCCCTCGGGGGAAGCGCTTGCTATGATAAATGAGATGGGGTGGGACCGATTATTTGCACCCCAGGCGGTTATCTCGATTGTGCGGGAGTTCTACGCTAGTGCACTCGAAGCACATTCGGGCGAGGCCATACGTTGCCATCGTTAGAATCTCGGACTCAGTCGATGTCCAGGGTGTTACGATTGATTTCTCCACTTCTTGCTATTCGGAGGTTGTTTGGGCTTAGGTGGTAGATGAGTCGGCCTATGACCGAGTGATGACTAGCCTCACGAAGGAGGCCCTGCTCGAGACTATTGCACAACCCGATTCCGACTGGGAGCAGCGCGCACAGGGTTCTTTCACTTTCCACTTCAAGAGCTCGCGCCTCAGCCGGCTAGGCGTGCAGCTTTATTTTATCTGCGCACGCATTGACCCCACCTCCCGAGATCCGCCTTGTTTTCTCTCCGCTCGGACACTTTATGCTATCACTTCCGGCTGCGTTTGATGTGGCCCCATCCTGGTCCGATCTATCTTCCGGTGTATCCAGGGGGCAAGACAGGTTGAAGCACCCTCTCTCATCTGCGCTTTGTGCCGTGGTCGGGCGGACGTGGTCGGGCAGCGAGCGATGCTTGCTCCCCAGGCCCCGATCGACCACCGCATCATCTCACATTTTGACCAGTGGGGAGGAGCGCCGGCGCACGCTCGGGGGAGAGGATTTCTGCTGGAGGAGGCCCACGAGGGATCCCCCGAGCCTCTTTTGCTGACACATGGAGATGCCGGCCCGCCGCCCGACAGAGAGAGATTGCAGGAGATGTTTGATGGGCTGAGGGAGGATCCGAGGAGAGAGAGAGAGAGGAGCTGAGAGAGGATTTGAGGAGAGAGAGATGAGATGAGGAGAGAGAGGGAGAGTATGATGGCTGCCAAGCGAGAGGAGCAGCGGACGGAGCGAGAGAGCGTTATTGCTGCCGTCAGAGCTGAGATGCGAGCAGAGCCAGCCGAGCAGAGGCGAGGCGTCAGAGCGAGGACGCCTATCACCGGGAGCACCTTGCCGCATGGACGGCTCATATCATGCATCCCGACGGCCATTTAGTGCACCCGCCGGCCACACCACCCTCATCACCGGATGATGCCGACACCAGCTCGTGAGAAGACGGGAGAGGAGTACTTGACCTTTTACTTTTATTTCATATCATATTTTGTCCATTGAGGTCAATGTACGTCCTAAGTTTGGGGGTTACTTTCGGTTGCTACATCCATTGCTGTACTTTATTTCGTTGCACTTTTCAGTACTTTGCGTTATTTTTTTCGATAGCCTTGCTTGTCTTAATTTTTCTCTATTCGTGAATTTTTCGTGCTTCTATTTGTGTAATCTTGATGTTACGACACTGTTTTCTCTCTGAAGAAAGCGGTCGAGTTCTAGTCGCGTTGTAGTCGGTGATTTACATTTACCTTAGTATTCATTTAGGTCCAAAATTTTTTTCGTGATTGTAGAGGTCTTGGCGGATAAGAGAGGATACATACTTGTTTTAAAATCACCGTCGATACGCTTGGTTACATTTTTCGGTTAGTTAGTAAATGCAGTTACATTAGTCGTGTTGGCACCTAGATTGAGTTTAGAGTCGATCAGTTTTTCCCAATAGTCGAGATATTTTTGTTCTATGAAGGGAAGTCTAGTAACCGGGGGTATTCACGTGACCCGTTGTTTACTCTCGCGTAAAACGATGACCCTGATTAGACTAGTGATTTAGATATTTCACATGCCGATGATAGGTAGCCTAGTAACCGGGGGTATTCGCGTGACCCGCTGTTTACTCTCGCGTAAAACGGCAACCTTGATTCGGACATGCGGGAATTACATATTCGAGTTATTTCTCCGCTGTAGAAAGGAACTTAGTAACTAGAAGCATCCATGTGCCCCATGAGTGTCTATTACGACACTCGTATTATTCAGAGAGAATTTCAGGATAGTATTGATTAGGTTGAACACTACGAGTCACACGACGATTCACGACATTCTTTTGTTGAGATTAATTCTTTTTGCTTGAGGACAAGCAAAGGCTTAAGTTTGGGGGTATTTGTTAGGCGTATTTTTATACGCTTATTCATCATTATTTTGTATTGTTTTGAAGAGTGAATTTGATTAAATGAGCCTTGTTGGGAAAAACAAACACCCTGTATCGATTAGTAGGGATACCGATCCTGTATCGATTGTTATTTGCTATTGAGAAGGTTTTGACATATATGCCAAATACGATAAAGGAAAGCGTATCGAGGATTCAAGGATTTATCATGTATCGAAGACCGACCTCGAATCGGCATAAGTGAAGCTCGTCGATCTGACAAGAAGACTTGTAATAGATCTAGTATGGAAAAGCGTCTCGATGCCTAAATACGATCTCCTTCCATCTGATTCACAAAAGGACAAAGAAGAACACAAGTCAAGTCCGTTGAACAAAGAAGTATTTAAATACTCAAGGATAAAGTATTTAAATACATCGATCTTCGATCTTGAGAATCCGCGAAATCCGGATCATGTCATATTCCGTTGAAAGGAAATCTTATTCAAGCGGACATCTCAACGGATACTTTCTTGGAGGCTATATATATCCTTGAAGACATTGAAGATCGATTACACCAACGAATTACGAACCCAAGTAACACAACTCTCAAAGCTATCAAGTTATCATCGAGCAAACATATCTCCAAAGCATATCGCAAGATAAAGCGAAAGAGATATACGGTGCTCAAACATCAAGAACGACTATCATCGGATCTTGACATTCAAAGTGCTTTGTTCTTACAGTTACCTAACCTTTTACCTCTGTGTAAAAACCGAGCTCTGTGTGAACTCAACAAGTTATTCGACTGTGTGGGACGAATAAGGGCGTAGCTTTGGAACTATGTGTGAAGAAGCTAGTCGAAGGAAGCTTTAACCAATCTGTGTGAGCGGTTGAAAGTGACATTCTTTGTATCAATCTGTGTGAGCGATACAAGGATAGGTTTGTTTATAATTACGTAGTTGTGTACGCAGTAATTATATAATAAACTTTACTCTGTGTGGAGGACCGGTGGACGTAGAGGTTTACCTCGAACCACTTAAATTCTTGTGTCATTTACCTTGACTTTTCTTGTTTGAAATTCTTGTGATATATTAAGTATACACCTAATACTCATTCTTGTATCACGGCAACTAAGCGTATCCAAGACTTCCGCTCGCACTCGATTTAGATTCCATACGGTTTGTTGTTTAAACATTTTCCCAAAGCGTATCCGGTATACTTAAGTGGCCAACAAGTGGTATCGGAGCGGTTGATTCTAAAAAGAATCGATCGTATTTCTTTTAACCGAATCGATTCAAATCACTTATTTTCAAAGCAGTCTCTTTCATTCCTATATTATCGGTATGGATACTTCTATGATTAACAAAGTCCCTATGTTCTCTATTAATGAATTTGGCAGTGGAGAATTAGAATGGAAGCTCATCTTGCGGCAATGCGAAGAGATGATCTTTGTTATACGAGGATGGTCGATCAAGATCATGAAGGTCAATCCGGCCGCAAGGATTGAGGGCCAAGCCCATCTTTGAAATGCTTTCGAGAAGGAAGCGAGCAATGGACAACCGATGAAAGGAAGCGATCTAGACAACGTGGCTAAGAGCGCGTTATTTGTCACTCTTGACAAAGGCATGTTCTCAAAGGTAAAGAGCTGCAAAGCGACCAAAGAAATGCAGGATAAACTCAAGTTAATTTGTGAGGCCAGGCTCTCAAAAGAAAACAAGATTTCAAAACTTACTCGGCAATTTGAATCTTTTGAAATGAAACCAACGGAAACACTTGAGGAACTTGACCTCAGTTCTTGGTATTGTTGGTGAACTTGAAGCGTTAGGCAAGATTTACACCCAAAGGAGAAGAACTTAAAAATTTTCGGATCTCTCGGCCCGATGGGACATTAAGACCACGACTATGCGTGTATCATGTAATCTTAATGAAATATCCACTTTTGATCTCTTCTCTCGACCTTAAAGCTTTTGAGTATGACATTGTGAGAAGAGAAAGTGAAGAATCTCCTTCAAAGGTCACGGCTCTCGGTTCTTGTATCGAGCAAATCGACCACGGCATGCCTAGCTCGTCGAAGCTTGGTCACAAACGGCAGCGGCGGCAGCGACATCTGTCACAAGATGAAATGGCGCTTCTAATGCATAAGTTCAAAAGTTCATTAAGCGATGCGGAAAGACTCCTACGAGCCCAAACACATCAACAAGGTAAATCTGAAACATCATCAGCGATGCTAACTTTGTCTTATAAGCTGAGAAACCGAGGCCATTATGCAAACAAATGTCCTCATCCCAAAGTCGAAGATTGCACGAGGCCGAGCAACAAGAGCGAGATGAAAGAAGGCGTGCTTGGAAAGACAAGCTCAAGGCCACGATTGGAGAATCGAAGCCTCCCCCACACCATCGAATCGTGAGAATGTCTTGGTGGTCAGAAAGTGATTCATCGGCGATGAGTTCGATGATAAAGCATACATGTGCTTTATGGCCAAAGATGTTCGAGAAGGTGAAGGCGGCGATGAGGTAAGCTCAACCTCGGTTATTCCACCTAATGCATCTCATACTTTCGAAAATATGATGAATGAATTCAAAAACATTCAAAGGCCCATGAGACTTTAAAAGCGAGAATATCTGACTTGATTAACAAATCTAGAGTGAAAGATGAAAATGACTTCTTGAAAATAAATTATGAAAATATGTCTCTTGATTGTGAAACCAGCAAGGTCGATTTTGAAAAACTCATGGAGAGCAATCATCAACTTGCTCATGAACTAAATGCGGTTAAAACCCATAATGAGAGCAAGACAAATGATTTGGCTCTACTACAAACCAAAATTACAACTCTCGAGAAGCGAGAAACTGAACTTGAGACCATTAAAGTCTTTTGAAAAATCGTCGAAAGAATGGAAGAAATTACAACCTTTGGGCAACATGCTCATGATAAAAGTGGCTTAGGATACAACTCATGTTCGAATAAAGGAAAAACTAGTCTTGTGTTCGTCAAGAGTGTGGAACACATTCTGAATCGGAAGATACTCCCAGTCCCATAAAGGAACCTGCTGTGCAGAAAACCGAAAGCTGCCATTCCGCCTCCACAACTCTACTATTCGAGGCAGTGGAACCAACAACCACTCGAAGGCGTAATCTAAAGCATGCTCCACAAGTATATCATCAAAGCCGAAAGTCATTCGAAAGAAGACGGTATCGACCACCAAAGACCCGCTGTGATACACTCGATGCAGTGCGCCTAGGTATTGGATACGGGGCCCGTTATCCCTCAAGGCAGCGGATGCGATTCGGTATCAACAACGGCATTGGGAATCAGTGGAGACCCAGAAGACAAGCTGTTAGGCCTAAGAAAATGGCTCCACCTCCTAGGCGGCACTCGTCTTTGGAATAATAATAATAATCCTGAATTTTACATGCATAATAATTATCGTGATTATAACAACTACGGATATGCCCCGTAGATACCGCAATCTTGTCAGAGTACATCCTACGATAAACCAATTCTTTGTCGGGAAAATCTGGGTACCTAAAGGAACTAACATATATGGACCCAAAAATCAAAGGGGACCTAAATCTACCTAATTTCTTTGTTACGGGACATTACAGAGGAGGATACAGTACTTCGATAGTGGATGCTCTCGTCACATGGTAGAGCAGGAGCAAGCTATCGATTTTGTAGAAGGTCGCGGTCGAAAGTTCGCCGGTGATAAGTCTAAAGGAAGAACAAGAGGGAAAGGAAACCTACTTGTCGGGAAATTCAAGGTCACCGATGTCGCATATGTTGAAGGCTTACGGTATAATCTACTTAGTATTAGCTTGATTACGTGATAAACAGTTCTCGGTGAAGTTCTATATAGATCATTTGTAGAGTCGAGAACACCCAAACCAAGGAAGTTGTGCTTACGAAGCGAGATCGGGTAATATGTACATTCTTGTTTGGAAGCTTATGAGCTCCTCAATTCCATGTTTTGTTGCCAAAGGCGCTGCGGATCTTAGGCGGCTATGGCACGAGAGGATGTCTCACGTCAACTTCAAGGCGATCAACAAGCTTTCAAGGCGGGGTATGGTAAGAGGTTTGCGGATGTGTCATTCGAAGGGCGGCGTCTGCGGTCCATGCAGAAAAGCAAGCAAATCAAGTCGATCACGAAAAGCAAATCCTACCTTTCAACCCAAAGAGTATTGGAAATGCTACACATGGATCTCTACGGTCTGTAGACCCGATAAGTTTGGGAGGTAAGAAATATTGTATGGTTGTTGTTGATGATTATTCGGGTATGCTTGGATGATCTTTCTTAGCAAGAAGAAGGAAACAACATCAAAGTGCCAGAGCTCTGAGAAAGTTGCGAGAATGAAAAAGCATCGAGTATCGTGTGCATTCGTTCCGGCAGTCTTGAATTTACTAACCGCTTTATAGAGCAATCTTGTTCGGAGAATGGCATACGGCCACGAATACTCGGTGCCCGAACACCTCAACAAAATGGTGTTGCCGAGCGAAAGAATAGGGCGTTGAAAGATGCAACAAGGACAATGATTGCGAAAGCAAATTGCCGCGGCGTTTACGGGGTGAAGCAACCAATACGTGCTACACTCAAAACATTTGTATCGTCAACAAGCACCACAACAAAGCGACTTACGAGGTATGGAACAACAAAACTCCATTAGTTTCGTATTTTCACATTTTGGATGCGGGTGTTACGTATTGAACAATGGGAAGGACCAACTTAGAACATTTGATGAAAAATCGGATGAAGGAATATTCGTAGGATACTCCTCCGTCGGCAAAGCTTTGAATCTTTAATAAAAGGAGGTGACGATCGAGAATCGATTCATGTAGTGTTCGGCGAACCACACCATGACCCTACGAGGAGTAGATGATATCACTCGGGACATTCACCATCTATCTATCTTGGATCCACCTACACCCATAGAACACCTGTAGTTGATTTAGAAATCAACCCCGCATTGTAAGAATCGATGTGGATGAAGGCGTGTGTACAAGTGAAGCTGTACCCACGAAACTTCGTCTGATGCGGGACCACTGAACTAGAACGACCGAAGATGGTTGAGAGATCACCCGCAAGAGCTGATCATTGGAAACATTAATGCGGGTGTTTCTACTCGTAGGAGAATACAGTACACAAGGAAATGTACTTTGTGCACAAGAAGAATCTAATCTTTGAAGTCTCACGGTTTCTGAATGGAAATCTCAATCCGAACTTAGGAGACTCAATATGTGCACTATCATTGTATTCTTAGCCCGATCCGAACTGTTTCGACCATAGACGCTCTTAACAACTCTCATTGGATAACATCTATGGAAGAAGAGCTTAACGGTTTGAAAGAAACAATGTATGGTATCTTGTACCCAGGCAGACACACCAATCGGTTATAGGAACCAAATGGGTATTTGAAACAAAAAGGATGGAAATGGACTTATCATAAGAAACAAATCCGGACTAGTAGCACAAGGCTATTGTCGGGAAGAAGGAATCGACTATGATGAAACCTTCGCCTGTAGCGAGACTAGAAGCCATCGGGATATTTTTAGCCTTTGCCGCCCATAAGAGTTTTATCGTATACCAAATGGACGTCAAGAGTGCTTTCTGAATGGAGAGCTTTCGGAAGAAGTTTATGTTGAACAACCACCGGGGTTTGCCAACACGGACGGTATCGATCTAGTTTACGAGGCTAAGGAAAGCCTGTACGGACTTAAACAAGCCCCTAGAGCACAGTACGAAACCACTGTCCCGATATCTAACCAACAACGGATTTGAGAAAGGTCTTTGTCGACAAAACCTTGTTCAAAATACGGGAAGGTGATGACCTTCTAATGGTACAAATCTATGTTGATGATATTATTTTTGGTTCAACTAACCTTGCTCTATGTCAAAGGTTCTCACATCTCATGCAAGCAAATTTGAAATGAGTATGATGGGGAACTCGGTTATTTCCTAGGTTTGCGAGATAAAGCGGATGCCTACGGGTATATTCATCAACCGGGAGAAATACGGCAAGGAGCTTCTCAACAAATTTGGAATGAACACTTCCAAATCCTCGCCAACCCCATGAGCACTTCCGTGCAAATTAGTCTTGATGAAGCCGGAAAGCCGTTTGACCAATCACTCTACGGGAAGCTCATTGGTTCGCTCCTGTACCTAACGGCTAGCGAGCCCGATATCGATATCTTTGTTGGAGTGTGTGCGAGATACCAAGTTGCACCTAAGGAATCACACTTCAATACGGCTAAGCGAATCTGAAATACGTCAAAGGCAGTCGATGCGGGGCTGTGGTATCTAAGGAAGGCGGATTCGATTTAGTTGGATCTGACGACTCGGATCTCGGAGGGTGCAAGCTAGATAGGAAGAGTACAAGTGGAACTTGTCACTTTCTCGGACCTAGACTCGTATCTTGGTTGATGAAGCAATTGGCAAATTCTCTTTCCACGGTGAATCGAGTACTATCTTTCTTGGTATTTCTTGTATGCGAATCCTTTGGATGCGGCAACAAGCTGTCAGATTATGGAATCGATCTTAGAGAGACTCGATCATGTGTGATAGCACGAGTGCATTGCAATCACGCACAATCTGTTTGCACTCGCGCACTAAGCATATCAACATGAAGCATCATTTCATCGGGAATCATGTCGAGAACAAGGATGTTCGCACGGAAAAGGTTCATACGGACATCCGGTGGTGACATTTTCACCAAGCCTCTCGACACGGCAAGATTCAACATGCTAAGAAACGAATTGGGAATCTGCGGCCGGACTCCTGTAAGTAAATTTCTTGCTTTTACTCAACAATTGAGGGAATCTTTGTAAGACCCGTGAATCTGATATCGACATTAATTATCTGCACTCGGATTCATCAATACTGATCTTGTAGCAAGCGAAGGCATATGAATCCTACGGTGATGTGTGCGATAATTAAGGGGAATCTTGTAGGACCCATGAATCTGACATTAATCGAATATTGTTGTATGGAATTTAAAACCTATTAGTACCTTTTTAAGGAGGCAATGTATCGGCGGAGAACGGCACATACTATAGGATTTCGATTGATATACTATATAATATTATTTCCTTTTTAAAATAATTTTTGTCCACGTGCCCTGTTTTCGTCAAGCGTCATGTTCATTAAATGCCTTACGACATCTGGACAAGCTGAATCTCAAAAGCCGCGATGTTTTTAAATTGTTTATTATTTTTTAAACCGCCGTTTTAGGCATTTAGGGTAATCAACCTATGTCGGAAGTGGGACCCATTGTATTTTAAAACCTTTTAATGGATTAGCGTACGATTACACTAAATCCACGACCGTCGATTTCAAAACCGGTTCCCATCCCTTAAAATCGACCATTCGTACTCTGCAAAACCTATTTACGCCCAAGTATAAAAAAGGTATATCTGCCATTAGAGACTCTTTACGCTTTCTGCAATTACAAGAGATCTCAAGCAAGCGACTACATATTTTACGCATATTCACTGCAAATTTCTCTTGTTTTCTTCTACCTTCGTTTTAAGAAAACATCCATGGCTACTCCATCTTCATCCCCGTTACGAAGAAAACCTCCGGCATCATTGATGGCGGATCTTCTCTAAACCGGTCATCATCGGCGTATCATCTCTGAAATCAACGACACCGAACCGATGGAGTATATCATTACTCGTCTTGAACAACAAGGACTCTATCGCTTTGGAAGCAAAATCGCCGACAAATACGACGCTCATCTAGTTGAGAATTCTACCTCAGCAGCTGCCGTTCGTTTTCTCTCACTAGCCCGGGGAGGACATGTTGCGACATCACCTTGATCCGAAGTGCGAGTGCGCATCAATAGCGACTTACTTGAGAAAATCTACAGTGCCGTACGGCACGACCATGGACGACTTGAGACATTTGGGTCTCAACAATTGATTACTAAGTTTTATGGACTTTTACGGGTCGAAGTGGTTGATATGGTGACAACCACGTGCCACAAGAAAAATTTTCTTCTTCATTTCGTTTATCTCCACGATTTGTTCGGGATCATTGAAAATCGAACGGTGCGTTCGAGATGTGCACGAATCTTAGGTTCGAATGATGGTCGCTATCTTGACACTGTGAAAAGGTCAATTGGTGCCAAATCATTTTGAAGCGTCTTGAGAAGAGGTGTGCAAACCGGCCACCCAAAAGAAATCATTTGGTTTAATGCTAAACTACATTCGGCGAGGTGCGGAGTCGGCAATCCGCCGATGCCAAGAAAAAGCGACTCACGGATATATTTAGGAGGTGTCAAACCCTCTTTATAACCAAAGCACAATGCATGCCAATCACCCGAGAACCGAGGCACATGCCTATTTCGACAACCCCGAGAGGCGAAACCGTGAAGGTCCACAATTGGAATCTTCAAAGAAGAAGCGCAAGCGTTCTCACGACAAGAAGCACTCTGCGATGAGAAGTCGAAGAAGAGACTCAGGAGGCTCTCAAAAATCAAAGCCAAACACTCGAGGATGTCTGCCCGTGGCGCAACCCATTGATATAGCACCCCGGGGCCCAACCCCTGCGGAAGAGGTGTCTCCTCTTTGCTTGACGGTAGATCCAGGAGCCTTTGGCGGCTCACGGATTTAGAGACATCGCGACATTCAAGGCGTTAGCACGTCGGTGCCCATTCGGGCCAAAGCTACTTCTCCTCTACGGGATTCCACACCCGTGCGGGATCAATTTCCTTGAGGCACCATCCCTGCAAGGAGTCCATCTTCGTCACGAGGATCCCATACATCTGGAATCCCTCAACAGCGTCTCGAGGCGTGATTGAAGTCCCTCCCAGACTCGATTATAAATCAAACACTTCTTTCGGTACAAATTGAGCAGCGTACGAAAGATTTACTGCAATGGAAAAGCTTTAGGCTAGCTCAATGCGACACTCTGTACAAGCTGGAGCGAATGGAGCCACGAAGAGCGATTTGTCTCGAAGTAACAGACTCAAGTGAAATTGAGGCCCTGCTATGATGGGACAACGCTTCTTGCAAAGATCTCATTGAAAGCCACATGTTGCACAAATCAGCGCGAGAAGAAAAGGAAAAGAGAAGTCGGAGGACTCTCCGTTAATCGAAAAGCGGCAGCGACCATGACTCGAGGCGATGGCGGCGATGCTCTTGGCGAGTGCGAGAATGAGCGAGAAGAGGCTGAAGCCGAGCCGCCTCTCCACCCGAGAAAAGGCGAAGGACCATCTACCCAAGCTAATCCGCCTTCGCCACAGTAGGAGAACATTCGAGCAGGAGGAATCGGTCCCTCGGTCGAGGAAAATCAAGAAATTTTGGAGCAGGCACGAGCACATTGCGGCCAAAAGCCATTCTGCAAGCCAGCGGGAGGATTCGGTCCCTCCTGCATCCACATCTGCCGCAGAACCTTCGCCACGGGATGCTTGAACCACTGTCGCCATTCCACAAGAAGCTTCTCCGCTCCTGCAACCTTGGAATCAGGGGCGGTAGCGAACACGAGGATGTCGACTTACTTCACGTCCATCCGTGAGCGTAAGGAGGTTGAAGCTGCCGAAGACTTCGCCCGGCTGACTCTCCTATCTCTGCTGCACGCAAAGGCGCTGCGAGCTCTTGGCCTTGGTGTATTTATCGAAGATGCGATTAACGCTCTCTCTTAGTAGAAAAGGCCTTTGAGCCGGATGCACACCTCTGCGGATTGAAGAAATGACAACTCTTCAACACGAAGTATCTCGAGTTGTCGACGCATTCATCATCTTGCGAGAAGTGTTCAAGCAAGCCTTGAAGATTATGGAGGATAAACAAGCACAAGCTGTTGAAGGAGGAAGCTTCAAAGACCAGAATTGCTGAAGCGAGGCGGCTGTGCAATGATAGAGAACAACTCTCGAGTGCGTGCGCATGACAAATCCATTCAAGAGATGTCGCGAGACTCTTTCCTCCCTCGTTGAAAGAATAAACAACATCGAGACCAAGCAGGCGCCGCTCTTGAAATCCTGCAAAGTCTTGATGAAGCGAAAAGGGAAGAAGCACGAGAAGGCTGCAAGGAGAATAAGACTTCAACGGAAAGGGAATTTGAAATTTGCTCGGAAGCGATATCATTCTTGAATTGAACAAGCTAGCACCTCAACCCCAAAGCTTTAGAATTTCGGGCTCGGACAGAATTCCATGACCCAAATGTCCCTTGGCAAAATCTTGTTCAAAGACCTTGAAATACGTCGCCATCAACCGCAACCCAATGCCGAAGAAGTGAAGAAGCTGGAGGAAGAATGAGCGATGAGATATTTTGTCGGACTCATCGGGAATCCGCCATCTTCAAAAATTATAAGACATTGGCGGAAGCGAGACAAGTTTTCAAAGATGTTAGAAGAAGGTAAGCTCCCTCTCCAAATTGAAATGAAATCAAAACATAGAAGAGGAGATCGGGTCACCCATCCAGAGGATTGGATACTTGCCTTTGATCGTTCATATGAAGGAAGAGCAATTTACCGAGCGAGGCAATGATTCACTTCAAAGCTGGTGGCGCGGCACGAGTATGAGCAGGAAAGAGACCATGGAGGCATGCGGATCAAAGATAAAAAGTGAAATTTATGTATATTAGTTTTGTTTTTGTAATTTCTATTCAACACAAACTTTGTACTCAATCTTTTTGAAAATCAATAAAGCAGTTTGTTTGTCTTGAAAGATTACAACTCGTAATCTTTGTGTTAATGTATGATTATTTAAAATTGTTTGATAAGAATCTCAAGTTAGATAAACTTGATTGAAAAATTAAGGTATGCGAACTAGTCTACGAGCAGTTCATAGTTTGATTGTAAACTTAGAATACATTGTAAGATTGTGCTGCGCGCCAATCATAGGCTTAAGTTGTAATAAATCTCAAAGCGTATCGAACATGCTGCGAGCGGTTCATTATTGTAGACTAACTCACTAAGTCGGACCTATTGACAAGAGACCAAGAAATCTGCCGAAGTCATCGAAGAAGAATGCTTCATGAGGAAGGTTTTGGCATCATCAAGAAGACTCGAAGAGTTTAAGTTAAGTCTTGGCAAATTGTCAAAAGGGAAATTGTTGGGAAAAACAAACACCTGTATCGATTGGTCGGGATACCGATCCTGTATCGATTGTTATTTGCTATTGAGAAGGTTTTGACATATATGCCAAATACGATAAAGGAAAGCGTATCGAGGATTCAAGGATTTATCATGTATCGAAGACCCGGCCTCGAATCGGCATAAGTGAAGCTCGTCGATCTGACAAGAAGACTTGTAATAGATCTAGTATGGAAAAGCTGTCTCGATGCCTAAATACGATCTCCTTCCATACGATTCACAAAAGGACAAAGAAGAACACAAGTCAAGTCCGTTGAACAAAGAAGTATTTAAATACTCAAGGATAAAGTATTTAAATGCATCGATCTTGAATCTTGAGAATCATGAAATCCGGATCATGTCATATTCCGTTGAAAGGAAATCTTATTCAAGCGGACATCTCAACGGATACTTTCTTGAGAGGCTATATATATCCTTGAAGACATTGAAGATCGATTACACCAACGAATTACGAACCCAAGTAACACAACTCTCAAAGCTATCAAGTTATCATCGAGCAAACATATCTCCAAAGCATATCGCAAGATAAAGCGAAAGAGATATACGGTGCTCAAACATCAAGAACGACTATCATCGAGATCTTGACATTCAAAGTTCTTTGTTCTTACAGTTACCTAACCTTTTACCTCTGTGTAAAAACCGAGCTCTGTGTGAACTCAACAAGTTATTCGACTGTGTGGGACGAATAAGGACGAAGCTTTGGGCGTGTGTGAAGAAGCTAGTCGAAGGAAGCTTTAACGAATGTGTGAGCGGTTGAAAGTGACATTCTTTGTATCAATCGTGTGAGCGATACAAGGATAGGTTTGTTTATAATTACGTAGTTGTGTATGCGATAATTATATAATAAACTTTACTCTGTGTGGAGGACCGGTGGACGTAGAGGGTTTACCTCGAACCACTTAAATTCTTGTGTCATTTACCTTGGCTTTTCTTGTTTGAAATTACTGTGATATATTAAGTATACACCTAATACTCTGTTGCTGTATCCACGGCAACTAACTGTATCCAAGACTTCCGCTACGCACTCAGATTTAGATTCCATACAGTTTGTTGTTTAAACGTTTTCCCAAACTGTATCCAGTATACTTAAGTGGCCAACAAGCCTTTAATGCCTTAATTTTGTATGTTTGTCATGAAGTTGAAGTCCGGAAGCTAAAACGAGGCGAAACGGGCGAAAACGGCAAATTTTGGCTATGAGCCGCGGCACAAGGAAGCAGGGCCGCGGCACAGGAAGACACCCAGCCGGGCACAAAGTAAACTGTACTCTGTGCCACGGCACAGTCCAGGTGAGCCGCGGCACAAAAGAATTAAATGACGCCCAGGCATCTAGCTAAAGGCAGTGTGCCGCGGCACAGACTTAGTGAGCCGCGGCACACTAGGCGGTTTTTGTATGCATCGCGCGGATTTGGGCCGTTTCGGAGCCAGTTTTCGACCTACTCATACGGACGCGATTTGGAGGATGTAAAAGCTATAAATAAGGGTTTATGACCCTAATTAATCATCTTTATCTTTTGGATCTTAAGCTTGGACTCAGAGAGGAGAGACGGCAGAAGAGGAGGGAAGCAGAAGACTTTAAGGGCAGAGGGCGGAAGCCGAAGAACGGAGGAATCCGAGCTTCATCTGTGTTTGATTTTAATGCTTTCATTCATTTATTCTGTATTTTCAATTATTAGTATGTCAGGCTAAAACCCTAATCTAGGATTTTGATGAAACTTACGTTTTGACGGATTTTGCTTGAGATTATCTAATTAATTACCTTTTTGTTGATTTTTCCCAATCGTGTTTAATGCTTGCAATTATCTGGCCAATAGTTGTATTGATTTAATCATTCAATTCGAATCGGGAGAGGAGAATTGGTGAGGAACTATTGGTGAGGACCGTTTTATTCTGTGAGATAGGAATATACTCATAGGAACTACGTGGCCTTTTGGAGATTTTATGCTTTTTGCCTATTGTGAATTAATTCACCTAGGGATAGAGTGCGTTATTCGCCTTTAGAAAATCTATTGACCTCGGGAGAGGCGGTAGAATATATTAGCAATCTCCACCTTCAATAAATTGGGAAAATTATTTACTACGGATAATCGAGTAAATTCGGATAAGCCGAGTGGATTCGAATCCTAGACTTATTCATCATTTGATTTCTCTTCTTCAAGCTATCGTTTTCTCTTGTTTAGTCTTTTAATAATTCTTTTAGAAATTAATTGCAAAACCCAAATTCGAGTGTTCGAATAAAACTAGAATACACAAAATCGGTAGTTAGTGATACAGTCCTCTTGGGAACTATACTCACTCATCACTTTATTACTTGTAAATGATAACGTGCACATGCGTGTAAGAAAAATGCATAGCGGATGTCGGACTTCTCGATGTAACTTCTACGAGATGAAGTTCTGTCTGTGAATCTTACGTGATCGAAGTCTTGACCTGATGAACTTATACGATCGATGGTCAAACTTGATTGGTGGACTCCGTCGATCACTTGGTAGTCTAGTCAAACTTCTCGATAAATGAGTTAACCAGGACTTCTCTGATAAATCTGTTTCTGCGAGCGTTGTCGATGATAAGTCATCTGGTCAACCTTCTCGAGCAGTTGAGTCGACCAAGACTTCTCTGTTTAAACTTATCTGCAACTCGGCTTTGCGGTGTTTGGTTAAACCTCTACGATGTATCTGTTTGACCAAAGCGTATCGATTTGAACTTATGCATGATTTATACTTAGCCGATTTTTAGCCTAACTTACATGGCCTCGAGAAGATACTCATTTGGTTCTTCTTTACATTTTCCAAGTACTCAACTATACATAATCGCGATAGAAGATACTCATTTGGTTCTTCTTTACATTTTGCCAAGTATTTAAACATACATTTGAATAATCAATCAAATACGGGAATGACATCATCAAAATCTAATAAGTAATCTAACAAATTCCCCTATTTTGATGATGGTAAAACTTAAACAAAATATTCAAATGTAGAACAAGTACTACATGATCAAGTGCAAGATAAATCAAACTCGGTCTTGTTTTGAGACAACTAGTGGTTGTCATTCAAATGGCGATATAAAAACTTTCACAGACATTTACAAGTACAGTGCTTTTGAATGAACAAAATACGAAATTTTTACAAGTCTTGCAAAATTTACGAGTAAATTCCAAAGCAGTAAAATATAAGTAAACTACAAACTCCTATCTACCTCTTCCTCTGTCTCTTGACAGTTTGCTTGGGAGGCCTAAAGCTTTGCACCAATAGGTCTCTTGTTGTGAGTGCTAGGCCATACTTCCTCTTAATGACTAGAGAGGCAAACTCTTGTTCTTCTGTAGATGAGAATTTGTGTTCTACACAGAGCTTCCTAATCTCATTCTGCAGGGCCAGCTCATCCAGCTCATTGTTCATCAAGGTAGGAGGTTCTTGTGGTCTGAACAAGGGGATCATGGGGTAGAAATCCCATTCGTTTGCATATTTTATTTGGATGGCCCAAAGATTTGGCCATGTTGAGTCCATGTAGTTGATGTACGTCTGCTATGGGGAGCAGTCGTTATCCTGGAGTAACTTCCAGAGATAATACTTCTCTATGAACTTCTTCTTTGCCTCTCCCAAAACTGGAAAATATGCAGCAGGTAAGAACTCCTCAACGTGCCAAAGCTCTTTGCCTTCCCATTCATATCTCTGTTCATCCCCTATTCTGATTCTCCTCCTCTTAGCTGCAGGTTGGTCATCAGTAGGAACAGGAGCAACCAACTCTTTTCTCTTCAGATTGGACGTCCCAGCTTGAATGAGAGGGAGGTCATTCCTTGCTTTGGTCCTCAGCTCCTTTCTGACTCTCTCAGCAGCATCTTCTTCTTGCCTAATGGGTTGGATTTGTTCTTGCAGCTTTTTTTCCCCTGACCTCGTACTTCCCCCTTTCCTCTCTCTTCCCCCTTTTTGCCAGCATAAACCAGAATGGTTAACTGCTGTTCCACTCATGACATCCAATCAGACATGCCTAGAGGCATTATGGAATTGGTAGGAGGAGGTGGAGGGACACTCTTCTATATCAATGCGTCCATCTTTGCATTAAGGGATTGGAGGTCAGGTTTGATCTCAGTGGCTATGAGATTTCCAACAGTCGCTTCGACTAGGCAGCTCGATTCGGCCATCTCGGATGAGATAGGTGTTGCCTGAGGGGAGTGGTCTCCATAGCCTTCCATATCTGCAGGTCGGTTGGCGGTTGACCGGTCTTACTGCAGACTCCTATCTGCAGGAGGCTGATCCGATGGGGTTTTATCAGGTGTCCCCGATCTGTTATCCTTTTCTTCGGACTGATCTGAGCTGGGGTCTTGATCAGGTGCCCCAGGCTCATCTTCATCATCTTCATCTCCGGTATCCTCCTTCTTCTCTTCCTCTTTTTCTTCATCATCATCATCATCATCATCATCATCATCTTTCTCTTTCTTATCTTCTTCCTCTTCTTTTTCTTTTTCTTCCTCTTCTTCAACCTCTTTTCCTTATTCATCTTCTTCTAACTCTTGTTTTTTGACTTCTTCAGGCTGTTCTTCAACTATTATTTTTTATTCTTCTACCATTTCTTCCTCCACAACTTCTTATATTCTTGTTCCTTTTTCCTTTTCAACTTCTCCTTCATCTTCATCTACTTTCCCAGCCGCTACACCCTCCATTACTAAAAAGACGAACTGGTCCATGTTAGTTTTGAAATGTGACAGGAACCAGTTCTCCTGGAGCACTAGAATTACATTTGTCTCATGGAAAAAATACATGAGCACTTGCTCCATAGCCTGGGGGTATTCCCAGCTACTCTTCTAAACAGATAATTGTAATTGATTAAATGAAAGATATTTTAAGTTCTTTCATTATTCAAAAACGTTGACAAAAGAAACTTTGAGAGAGTGGTGTTTTACCATATGTAGCTGTTCTACTGATAGCTCTAGGGGGTTGTTCTCCAGAAGATTGAGGGAGTAACCTGCTTCAGGGATGTTGATGATCAGGTCTGCCTCTTCCTCTTCTGTCATGATTGGAAGCGTCAGCAGAGGGATGATATCAACCATCAGGTTTGGGTGATCAGGCTGATCCTCTTCATCAGGGATAGGAGCAGGTGTAGGTGAGTGAGGTGTCTGCTCTGCATCTTCAAAATTAAGGCGTCTAGGCCTCTTGGGTGAATGGTCAGGTGAGGACATGACATGAACTACCTCCTCTGCAATTGGCACTTTTCTTTTGAATCTCAGAGCCAGAGGAGTATTATCTGAGTCGATTAGTAGTGCATATGGATCCTTATCTGCAGGTGACTTGCGGGATGCAGGTGACTTCTGTACTGCAGGTAAGTGGGCTGCATCAGAGTGGTCTTCGCCTGAATCCGAAGGCCCTCTATATGGGGGAGGTCCACTTGACATATTCTTCAATATTCGGGCAGCCTTCCTCTCACCTTTCAGATTCTTCAATGTTTCTTGGTCCAAATGACCAAGTCTCTTGTTGACATGAAATGGATTTGCAGTCCGTTTTGCCTTCCCAAGGAATTCCAAGATCCAGCTTGGTCTTGAATTTCTTCTCATCCTCTAACCAGCGAACCTTATTGACTTCACTGACTAACTGTCTGTATATGTAGTCGGCCTAGTCAATCCTCTTACTTTGAATAAGGGCTCCCATCAGCAAGAACTTGGCAGATGACAGCTGGTCGTAGCTGCCTGCCATCCCTATCACAATTTTACTTGTGATGTCTAACACATATCAGTACTCTCTCTTCAGGTCGCCTCTCTTTGCCGTCAGTTTCAGCTTGGACGGTTGTTCTGGTAATTTGATTCCATACCAGGTCTCTATGGCGCTTTGCTTGAGGGCTTCAATAGCTATGCCCCTTGATTTCATCCCGAACGCCTCCGCGACTCTCCGGGGAGAAATAGTCACCTCCTCTCTGAAAATCGAGCTCTTGATTCCCGATTCCCTGACTTCAGCTTCCTTGAAAAAAGAAATAGCGACTTCCTTATATAGAACCTTGGGGTTAATATCCAAAAATGGGTAGATCCCATTTTTCTTCATCGAGCGGATGATGGAATGCATATCTGATTGCAGATTTGCTTCGAGCAAGCCTTCAAAATCGACCACCAGACTGAAAATAATCTGGTCCTTCACAAGCTTGAGGTTGACTACTTCGAATTAGAATTCCATTTCTGCAAATAAGATTTCTCGCTGAGTGTATTGGATATTCAAAGGTTTTTCTGCTTTTTTGAAAACTAGGGTTTTGAGAGCTTGAAGACGATAAAGTTTCTGTGAAATGATTTTGCCGACTTAAATAGCCATTTGAAAAGACGTTTTGAATTTAATATTAAATTAAACTAAGCGGCGGTTCAACTTTTGAGAATTTGAAAATTTGACGGTTGAATTTTTAATTGGACACTATGGTGGTCGTGTGAACGTGTAGTTGCCACGTGTAAATAAATAGTTATATAATATTCAAGAGTTGGTGAGGGATAGGAAAACTTAGCTGGTTGATTATTTGACTTTTTGACTGCTATGCATCAGGTAGCTTGTGTCGCCTGTAGGTCAGCTAACTTTTCATTGTCTGATCTGCATCAGGTGGAAGGCTTGTCCGCTTCTAATTAGGTAGATTCTCCTTGACTGCATCAGGTAACTCTTCCTCGTCTGCATCAGGTAACTTCCTCGCTCGTCTGATCTGATCATCATATAGCTTTCTCGTTTGTACTAGATTCCCAATCTAGTAGGCCAAGTTCCCTGCTACGCTCCAAAAACCTTTCTTCTGGCAAAGGTTTAGTGAATATGTCAGCAATCTGATACTCTGTGCTGACTCTTTCTACTCTGACTCTTTTATTAAGCACATGGTCTCTGATGAAATGATGTTTAACATCAATGTGCTTTGTTCTCGAGTGCAATACTAGATTGTTGGTTATTGCAATTGCACTTTTGTTATCACAACATATTGGGACTTCATTTGCAATTATGTTGTAGTCCCTTAGCTATTGTCTGATCCATAGAATCTGTGCACAAAACCTACCTGCATCTAGGTATTCTGACTCTGTGGTTGATATTGAGTTAGATACCTGCTTCTTGCTAAACCAGGATATTAGTCTGGTTCCTAGGAATTAGCACGTTCCACTGGTGCTTTTCCTATTAATCTTGCATCCTGCAAAGTCTGCATCTGAGTATCCTGATAGCTCAAAGTTGTCATATTTCGGATGCCATAATCCAACATTGGTTGTTGACTTAAGGTATCTGATGATCCTTTTAGCTGCTTCCTGGCGAGACTGCTTTGGCTTGGATTGAAATCTTGCACATACACCTATAGCATGTGCTATATCGCCTGCTTGCGGTGACGTATAGCAATGATCGATAAGTCCTCTATAGTGCGTTGAATCCACTAATATGCCTCCTTCATCTGCATCTAGGTCTAGGCTTGTGCTCATTGGTATTCTTGCTGGTTTGGCTGATTCCATTACAAATCTCTTGATTAAGTCTCTTGTGTATTTGGCTTGATTGATGAAAATTCCATTATTCATCTGCTTGACTTGCAAACCTAGAAAGAAATTTAGCTTTCCCATCATACTCATCTCAAATTCTCCTTGCATGAGATTTGAGAACTTCTCACATAGCTCCAGATTGGTTGAGCCAAATATGATGTCATCCACATATATTTGTACCAATAATATGTGGCCTTCATGATCTACCATCAATAGGGTCTTGTCCACCTTGCCTTTGTTGAATCCGTTCTTCTCTAGAAACACAGATAGTGTTTCATACCATGCTCTTGGTGCCTGCTTGAGTCTATATAGAGCTTTTAGAAGATTGTAGACTTTGTCTCCATTGAAAAATCCAGGGGGTTGCTCGACATAGACTTCTTGTTCTAGAATTCCATTGAGAAAGGCACTTTTTACATCCATTTGATAGACTTCAAAATCCTTAAATGCTGCATATGCAAGGAATAGTCTGATGGCTTCCAATCTTGCAACAGGTGCATAAGTTTCATCAAAATCTATTCTTTCACATTGTGCATAGCCTTTAGCAACAAGTCTGGCTTTATTCCTAACAACGGCTCCATCTTCATCACACTTGTTCTTGTACACCCATTTGGTACCAATAACTTTCTTGTGATCTGGTCTGTCTGTTAGTTCCCAGACATTGTTTCTCTCCATCTGGTTGAGCTCTTATTGCATTGCATTGATCCATGAGTAATCCTCCAGTGCTTGCTCTATTGTCTTGGCTTCCATTTGAGACATGAAACATGAGAACATTGCCATTCCTGCTGGTATTGTGGATTGTCTGGTTCTGACTCCATTGGTTAGGTTTCTAATGATCTGTTGAATGGGATGATCTCTAAGCCATTTGGGGATTTCTTCTTCTTCTTAAGGGTTTGTTCCCCCTGTAGAGTTTCTTTGGTGGACTTCTTCTCTCTCTGCTTCAGCTTGGTTCTAACCTCATTGGTCTGCAACTGGATCAGCTACGGTCTTGTCATCTGCAGGGGTGTATCCTGTCTGATCTGCAGATGGGTCTTTATCAGCTACAGATGGGTCTTCATCAGCTGCATCTGGATCAGGTAGGTTTTTGTAACACCCCCAAGTTATTCGAGGTGTATTACAGCGTCGTGGACCCCTACATGGGACCCACCAGGCTAACACAACAAAACACCACTCGACTAACCGTCTCGGTTAGCAAGAAAGCAATTGTTAACAACAAGAACATAAAACGACATGTCGATCGGCCGGCATAATAAGCGTCAACCGACAAATACGGTAACTCAACGAAGACCAATCACAATCCGAAAGGAAAAGCCTAAGTACTCGCGAGTACAATCTATAAGTTTACAATTTGGAAAACATCCACATCAAAAGAGACAGTAGGAAATAACAAGACTCAATTGCACATGTCAACAACCTTGGCCGACATCCTCGTACCATCCAGTAGCCCGATCGTCATTGAACATAACACGAAATCCATAACAAGAATTTCCCCGACAACGGGTCCCCAGAGGGGTTAGCAATTACGCTAGTACAAGTAATCAAGGCAAACCAATCGCTTACACATTTCATAGTACATGCACCAATATCATTTCAAAAACCAAAACCAGACATGTCTTTTCTGGAAATAAACAGTCAATCACATTTGCCTAGGACCAGGACGAAGCCACAAATCCCACTCGAGGCCTCTAAGGACCCTCCCGAGATGGCCACATTCATAAAACAAACCAAGCACCACACGTCACCTAGGACCGGGACGAAGCCACGAATCCCACTCGAGGCCTCTAAGGACCCTCTCGAGCTAGCTAGCGAATCAAACTCATGAATCCAGGATGAAGCCATAGATTCCCTCGAGGCCCCGTCGGACCCTCCCGAGGTGAGTAAAGCACACACAATATACATTACCATTTCATGTTAAGCATAAAGGTTTCCAAGAATTACTTGCCTTGAATAATTGACTTAGCGAATGGAAAGGAAAGTCACCAACGAACGCTAGGAACCAACGAAACCGAACCTAACGATTCTAAGAATACAATCACAACCATTTCTAAATGAATACAGAATTGGAATACACCCGAAAACCCGCCTACGATGCATGTATATTCTTATATAAACAACAACGAGGGCGGACCACAACCAAACCCTCTCGATTCCATAAAAACCACGAAATATACCATGAATCCGTAGGGAAACTAAGAATACCAACAAGATTAATCATATTCATCATGAATTAATCAACAAAACGGAACGAATCGGACAAAAGCGAAAACCCCAAATCTACCCAAAAGTAGGGTTCTAAAGATCTAACCTTGACTCGCTGGATCGAAGGATGTTATAGGATGATTGATTGATGTTATAATCTCAATAACTTCATGGATTTATTGTTAAACAACATGGCTTCAAGATTCCCAAGACCACATCCGCGGAAGAGAAAGGAAAGATTGAGAAAAATGGCCAAAAACCCGTGTGCAGGGCCTTATATAGGCTGTCTGCCGGCCGGGTTACGTATGTAACCGGCCAAGGCTTACGTACGTAACCGAGTCACTGCCCCAAAACTGCCGGCCCGTTACATAACCGGCCAGGGCCTTACGTACGTAACCGGCCTTACGTACGTAACTGCCGATCACTACCGGCCGTAACTCGACGATCTTGGCACAGGCGAGCAGCGGCGAGCGACCCGAAACCCGAACCTGAATACGAATCGAAGATACGGTTTCGAAGTACTCGCAAAGACAAACTCGAGCACTAAGAGAACACACAATTCCGACCACCCGAAGGCTCGAAATTCGACAACGGAAAGTAATTACCCCAAACTTTGGGAAATTACGAAAATGGCCCAAAACGTCTGAAATACACGATACATGATCGAAACACCAAGCCGAAGCTGGAAACATGAATAATAACATTAAATGAACTTACGAGAAAGTCGAAACAACAGTTTCGGACGAGATTCGCAAGAGTCGAACTCAAGTGCGGAAAAACTGCTAAAAAGCACGGAACTCAACAAAACGACACCGAAACGAGCTCGGATGACAAAAAGTGCAGAATTAATCATTCTCGGAATGACGTAACGGTCATGAGCGAGTCGTCAAAATGGACTTTCTCCGAAAAAAAAATTACCGAAAATCGAAATTACGGGTATTACAGTTTTGAGGTCCTATCTGATCTGCAGTTGGGTCTTCCGGCTGATCTGCAGGTGATTCCATCATTCCTGTATCATGAATGATGACTTCTTCTAGGGTGGAAGATTTTAGCTTATTCTCAATTAATTCCACCTATTTCCTGTACTCAACAGTAGATTCATCAAACACAACATGAGGTGTTTCTTCCATAACTAAGGTTTTTTTGTTAAATACTCTGTATGCCTTGCTTATTTGTGAGTATCCCATAAAGAGACCATCATCAGTTTTAGCATCAAAGACATTCAGTTGTATTTTACCATTATTGTGAATGAAACACTTGCAACCAAAAATATGAAAATATGCAACATTTGGTGTTCTGCAATTCCAAACCTCATAGGGAGTTTTGACATATCTCCCTACAATCATACTCCTCTTCTGAGTGTGGCATGCTGTGTTGACAACTTCAGCCCAGAACCTCTTTGGCAGGTCAGCTTCAGCAATCATGGACCTGGCAGCTTCCTTCAGGGTCCTGTTTCTTCTTTCAGCAACACCATTCTGCTGTGGTGTCCTGGCTGCAGAAACCTCGTGCTGAATCCCATTCTGATCACTGTATTCAGTGATTGCCTTGTTGAGAAATTCTCCTCCCCTATCTGATCTTATCTTGATGATTGAGAGGGATTTCTCATTCTGGATCTTCCTTAGTATCTCAGGTAGCTTTGTCAAGGTTTCACTCTTTTTATAGAGAAAAACAATCCATGTATATCTTGAGTAGTCATCTACTAATACTAGAGCATGCTTCCTTCCACTCAATGTCCTTGGATTGATGGGGTCAAAGAGATCCATATGAAATAGATCTAGAATCCTTTTGGTGAGAGTGGTAGGCTGAACTAGTTTAAATGATGCTCTGGTTTGTGTCCCTTTCTAACATGCATCACAGAGAGCTTCCTTCCTGAATACTTCTTCTGCAAGTCCTATGACCAGATTTTGAGAACTAATCTTGTTGATGGCTTTAAAGTTCAGGTGACATAGTCTTTTGTGATCGAAACACCAAGCCAAAGCTTGCAACATGAATAATAACATTAAATGAACTTACGAGAAAGTCGAAACAACAGTTTCGGACGAGATTCGCAAGAGTCGAACTCAAGTGCGGAAAAACCGCTAAAAAGCACGGAACTCAACAAAACGACACCGAAACGAGCTCAGATGACAAAAAGTGCAGAATTAATCATTCTCAGAATGACGAAACGGTCATGAGCGAGTCATCAAAACGGACTTTCTCCGAAAAAAAGAAATTACCGGAAATCGAAATTACGGGTATTACATTCTACCCTCCTTAAAAGAAGTTTCGTCCCGAAACTTAAAAAAAAGTAGGGAGAAGCAATATCCCCGCCAGGAAAACTCGACGAGATACACAAAAACCGAAAACTCACCCCCGACGGCGAAACGTTGCAAGAAACGCAAAGAGACATACGATGTGAAAACACGCTCCACGACGACCAACACAACGCCACCGATAGAGACACAATAAAACCAACAAGTGACAAGCGTCATCAAATGGATAATACAATCAAGTCAATTATCCGAACAATCACAAAACACAACGAACGAAAATCAATACGATTTACCAACCCAACGGTACATCAATCAAAACGCGAGCGATCGTTGAAAAAATACGGAATTCCACCGCTCGAGGGTTGGAAGATCGAAAGCGAGACTAATTTCCCAAACTTAAGGGAATTAGGAAGGAGCACTGGGCGCTCAACAATCACGAAGCGAGAACAAAAACCGAACAAACAAGCGATCGAGACAACAAAATCGAACAATCATGTCCGAAATACGAAGGATAATAAAATTGAACAACAACTCCAAGGTTCACATCTCGACTCGAGACAATATATGATCCGGTGAAAACAACGGGATGTGCATTCATATAAGATCCACGGAAAGGGAATAGCAATAGAAAAGCCAACGACAAGCGAGTTATTAGAAACAAGACCACACTCGTTTGATCAACAAAAGCAAGGGTAGGAAAGTTCGGAAAATGTTAACGAGCATAAACAAGTCGATAGAGTCAAAAATACGAAGTCAATCCGATCCACTTGAATAAAAGAACTAGTAGAACCAAAGATGTTACTTAGAACAAGGTTCACAAGAATCGAACCAAATTCGGAAAAGTCACGGCGATAACCGGATCGACCCACAACAAGATCACGGCTCGTTCGGACGATGAAACCGAAATCTGAACAAGTTCATAAAGTATCAACGAACATGAGCGAATCGATAGGCGGAGAAAGAGAAAATACGAAGTCAAAATAGTGCGGGTATTACCTCAGACCTCGTCCATGAAATTCACAAAAGCGGGAGCAAGGTAACAAGACATTAAACAACCGACACATAATGGAATAATCACCGATACACACGGTCGTACCAAACAAGCTCTAACAGTTCGCACAAGGCGATAATGCGAAATCACTACGGGCGACAATATTCAACACCAACATCTCGCCTCTCACGGGGGCTAACACAACAAGCGTTTGGCGACGACTCAGCGTTCACACCACTAATTTAATCACAAACCGGGGTTAACACCGTAGCGAAAGTTCGAAAACCATACATGCATTTCCGGTCCATAAGCAGGAATAATAGGTTTTGAAAGCGAAAACCACCTTTTGAAAATAATTTGCAAGCACCAGTTGATCTTGAGTATCATATATCAAAAGTAGTACAAACATCGTCATCGAGACTTTAAAAAAATCATCTTGCGTTTGATAAAAAAATGAAGACACCTTTCTTTAAATTAAAACTTTTGACAATATTCGACCTTCGGGTCTAAGCGAATGCGTTTCTAAAGCAGTAGAAAGATCTCAAAATATTTTGATCCTCAAAGTAGAATAATTTTGAAACATAGCGTGGCGCTAGTAGGCATCTTGAGAACACAGTGAGAAAATAATTCATTTTAAAAGTACGTCTCGAGGTTTATTTCCTAAGATACTCAAGGTTTTTCAGAAGTACAATAGGCCAAAATGTCCAAAATTCGCACGTATCCACATTCATTTAAACCCATCATATCACACACATCAAATAGTTCAAAATCACGACAGTGATATCCAATCCCTAGGATATGTTTAACAACATCGTTAAAACAACAATCGGTTTATCAAAACCGGATGGAAAATGACATCAAGAACAAAACTCCAAAAAAAAAATCAACTCTAGGGATTCAAGAAAAATACCTAGATTCGGCGAAGAACAATGGATTAGATGATGTTAAAATCATCTAGGATACTCCAAAACACCTTTGGATGGAAGAAAAATCAGCCCAGATGCGAACCCTGGTCGCTACGTCTCAAACTCATGGAGGAAGAAGAAGAAATGAAGAAAAATGCAACTTCTAGGCGGGTGTCCGGTATTTATCTTGGACACAATTAGCGTGCGCAAATCATTAAGGTTAGCGTGCGCTATCACGGCACCAAACAAAACTCGACCAAAAATACAGCATTGGCGTCGCCAACCCCAAGTGTTAGCGTGCGCTAACGAGAACTTCAGACCAGTCCGGTAGCTCTGGGCGCCACTGAACTACCCGGTAGCGTCGCTATCACTCCCCTTAGCGTGCTACCAACGCACTCTCGCGCGCGCTAGCGCAAAGCATAGCGTGCGCTAACGACTCACGAGAGGCAACGAGAACATATCGAAAAATTACATCGTAAACCCTTCTCACAAGGATTTATCGGTGAGCACGATTTCCCACGTCATTTCGAAAATGCTAAAACGACCAATGACGGTAATATTTTCCAAAACTCACAAACTCATTTGTCAAACCGTCATAAAACGTTCAAGGCCAAAATGCCAAAACTTGATTTAGGGAATC
Source organism: Orobanche coerulescens (assembly GCA_033398695.1). NCBI lineage: Eukaryota > Viridiplantae > Streptophyta > Magnoliopsida > Lamiales > Orobanchaceae > Orobanche > Orobanche coerulescens. The sequence goes on along the minus strand of CM065815.1, from coordinate 108,894,752 downwards.
GATTTTACGAAATACAGTAGCGGGACAATTGGTTTCAAAAACAAAAAGTTCCTTACCTAATGCACCATAAATCATAGGTCAAGTCCTACGCCAGTGGCCCATCTCACTGCATTCAAGACATTTGTCCATAGGTTTTGGACCGCCTATCTTTTGAACCTTTAGGACCTTGCCCTTTCCTTTCTGCACCCCTTTCTTGGGTTTATACTGCTTGTATGTCCTATTCTTCTTGTTCTTGGACCTCCAAGGCCCAGAAGAAATCACAAGAGCAGCCTCCATCGGTTTAGTATTCATGTTAGACTGTGCCGTCACCAGTTTATTCATTAGCCCAGCTAATGTGCATGAAATCTCATTACAGTTGAAATTCACTACAAACTGCATGATGGATTCACAGAAAGATTGAAAGATGAGATCAATCTGAAGGGATAAATCCATATAAAAGTTGAGCACCTCGAGCCTCTCAATCATAGAAATCATCTTGAGGACGTGGTCTCCCACTTTCTCCCCTTCTTTCATCTTAGCTTGAACAAGCTGCTTGATATCGTATATCTAGTAGTCTCTTGTGCTATCCATAAAGTTCGGTCAAGTGTGCGAGAATGCCTGGCGAAGTCATTTTCTCGTGCGCTCTCTGCGACTCATTAGTCATTGAGCCATCATAAATCCACGGACTAGCATGTCATCCTTGACCCATTTTTCATGGACATCAATCTCTTCTGATTACCCCTAGTCGGATTGGAGTCGGTGGAATGTCCGCCTCCAAGGCGTATCCCGGAGAGTCCATCGAGAACAATCATCAGATTCCGCAACCAGTCAACAAAGTTGGGACCAGTTATGAGATTTTTCTCAAGTAATATTGCACGTGGGTTCTTAGCCATTTTAGAGAGATTAAGTTACGTTTCTCTGCATTGATATAGACAAGATTGAAATATTGACTTGTTTTATTATGACCGAGTATAGAATTTAAGGGCTTGAATTATTCTTATCTCGACTCCCACTAATTTTATCGGAATTATACACTCCCATGTTATAATCCGGAAGTCATGGTAAGATCGACTTCTTAGTGCTGATCAAGTTCTTTACAAATTATAATAGACGCAACCAATCATGTTTCTTGCCAATTAATTTCTGTAAAGTGGTGTCTAACACTGTTAGCGTGCGCTAGCCAATATGCGTAGTATGCGCTAACGAGTCACGAATCTAGTTCTAGCTCCTGGACAGATCCGCACCTACTAGGTAGCGTGCGCTAGAAAGAACAATTATCGTGCGGTAAGCAGTCGATAGCGTGCGCTAACGAGATTCGATTCGATCCGAAGCTCTGGTGCCTCTGGGCCCGATTAGCGTGCGCTACACACCCGGTAGTGTGCGCTAACAATGGCACTTTAGCGCGCACTACACCAAAAGCGGTAGTTTGCGCTACACAGAAATGAGTCAAAAACTCATGCAATGATCTAGAACATAAATCAAACACGTGTCAACTCATGACACGACCACACGTGGCACAACATTCCAAAGACATGGTCAACGCCAAACAATAATCTACAGAAAAACTCAACGAACTGGAACGAAGATCTCGGGCATTACATTCTATCCATCTTAAAAGATGTTTCGACCCCAAAACTTAAAACATAAAACGATCAATGCAAAACAATCTCCGACAACACATGTTATGCATTGCCAATGACCTGCAACGAATCACATGCAGCACGTGGCTACTAACATCCATATCGCTATGCCAGAACGGTAACAAAATGCAGCGAATAAAAATTAATATGGTTGACCAACCCGAAGAGTATGTCAATCAAAACACAGGATAAACGCGGAGCAAATACAAAATTCCACCACCCAAGGGTCGGAAGATCGACAACGAAGCTAATTTCCCGAACTTAAGGAAATTATGAAGTGATCTGAATGCTCAAAAATCACGATACGAGATCAGCAAAAATCAGATAATAAATGATCGAACCACAACGATCGAGATAACAATAGTCGGACAATCATATTCGAGTCACGATGAACTACAACAATCAAATAGCAACTCAGAAGTTCACACCTCGACTCAAAACAATAGGTGGTCTGGTAAAGGTGACAAGATATACATTAATATAAGATTCATAGGAATATAGCCGAATTCGGAAAAAGTCACAACGACAACGTATTAATCCGAAATATTACCACAACTCATTCGATCGACGAAACAAAAGATAGGACAATGTTCAAAAAAATATCAACGAACACAAACGAGTTGATAGGGCTGGAAATACAGAAGTTGAAGAATCTGATTTACTTCTAATAAAAGTGGTTCATCCCCGAAATTCGAAACAACAAAGCAAGGAAATAACACAACATACAACTGGTAGACTGCACTCTCAGGGACGCCTCAGAGTCAATTCTAACATTAGTGCTCACGTAACGTCTGAGCCTCGGAAGACTCGGTGACTAATTCACAAAACTAAACCTGGTGTCCCATGAGTTCGCACTGGTAACACGTTACTGGCGGAGAAGGACAATTTGCACGAACATGCCCCGACACATTACATCTCGAAGCCATTGATTTACACCGACGTTCCGAGTCGCATAAGTGTTGCGTTGAACAGCCTGGGTCAACTAAGTCATCTATTCCGCTACTTGTTGCAATATAGTAGCAACACCAATACCAATATCATTCCCGGCAATATTCTCTCGATTCTGCATCTGATCCCCGTGGCGATCAGTAACACGGTTATGACCACGACCTCTGCCCTTCGGTATACTAATAAGCAACAACCTAACACAATGAAAATCACATAATCACACATAGAATCTACTCATGGATGATCGACTGCAAAGATTAGGCCAGACGGCCCAAATACAGTCCCATAACTTATGCCTAGCCAGAAAGCGCGCTCTACAACAAAAGATGGAGTGCACTAACTGTGCAAGTTGGCAACACATTCATACTCACCTATCAATGGTACTATACTAGAGGTTACAAATAAACAATATACAAATTCAAATGCCAACGGTTCGCATGATTATAGCCTTACACAAATAACCATCAGGCATTAATTAACATTCAAACCGTAATCACATCTCTCGGTCAATAAAACTATTTCAACAAGTGCATACCGAATGACTCAGCGCTCACATCACCACTTTAAACACAACTCAGAGCATTACAGCTGAAATAACGATAACATCATTACCACATACCTTTATAACGAAATACGTGGAACTGAAAAGTTAAAAGCGAGAGTCACGTTTCAAGTAAATTTTTAGTAGACCTCATTTGAGTTTTTTAAATATCAAAATTTTGAAAACTTGCAATGAAAAAATGGAGATAAAATATAAGTAGTTTGAATTCTCAAAAATTTCGGCCTCAAGGTCATCACACGAAAATCAAACTTTTCCATTCTTGAAGGATGTTTTAAAATAAAATTTACGTGACTTCCCAAAATTTTTAAAGCTTTAAAACATCACATTGACAAATATTCTTTGCGTAACCACAACAAAACATTACTCCTGTAAAAACGATTTATACAAGGATACATATATACATTTATACATATACACCGACACATTATAAAAATCAAGCAAACATGGAGTACGTATTCATGATTCACATTTAACTCCACATCAAAACACAAATATCACACAAGCTCGTGTAACACGAGACACAACATATAGTGGGGAGACTTACATCCACATATCGCACGAAGATAATGGATGCAGCTTGATACTAATCACGACCGACATCTCAGACGACGCATCGCGACACGACTCAGTCAGACAAAATTTGACAAGACAAAACTTGACAACACACAACTCAACCCGACAGCCTAGGTTTCCGCAAACTAAGCTCCGATACCATATTCTGTAACACCCCCAAAACTAATTGGGAATATTACAGCGCCGCAGACCCTCTCCACGAGGATCTACCAGGCTAAATATAGAAAAACACGATATACAATACATGCCAACATGGCTAAAGACGATCCATTAGACCGATTTGGTATTTTAACCCAACACAACACATCAAACATACATAATTCGATCTCATAACTCATATCCATACAGGGGTCGGAATACATCAACATACCCATAAAATAGGAAGACTACACAATTGAGAGCCAAACAATGAGACTCTAACAAAAATACTCAACGAATGGTCATCATGTGATTAGTATCGTCGTCTCCCATCATCCTTCGTACCGATCCCGTGATTCGCTCCCCAACAACCTGCAAATACCTGGACGCAATATAGACCCCGAATACTCGGGGTTAGCAAAACTCCACTTTTTTGCTAGTGCAAGTATAAAATACGAATACAAGCCACACATATCGTACTCCAATACATAATAATCGTGAACATACTTCCCGAGATAAATCACTTTATCAAAACAATTCAGACCATGAAGGGTGGGGATGAAACCCATATACATTTTACAAAACATTTAAGATCTCGGGAGTTTTGAAAACGTTTGGGATTTAAGAATTCTCGAGCCTTTCGAAACCATTTAGGGACACTGCCCAAAAGTCATTTTCCCAAAATACAATTATGATAACAACACACGGGGTTCACAACCCGATCATATCATTCCGGTCACAAAGCACGGGGTCCACGACCCGATCATACCATAACAGCATATTTCCACAGATTACTCGCGTCCTGAGCTAGCAAGCCACGGACCTCAGATGCTCCCGCAGAACATACCCGAGTCAATAACCCACAGGAAAAACATACCAAATCACATGTCACCGTAACAACACTCACGTGACCACAATCAGAGATACGTTCATAGTTACCCCGGCATCGCACTAACAAGCTACAAACCTCAGATGCTCCTACAGAACATACCCGATTGGACAACCCATGACACGTACATCACATAACCAAATCACAACCATAAATTATCTCGGCATTGCACTAACAAGCTATGAGCCTTGGAGTTCCCGCAAGACATACCCGATGGATAACCCCACAAGTTATCCCTGCATCGGGCTAGCAAGCCACGAACCTCGGAGTCCCCAAAAAACATACCGTATGGATAACCCTACGGTCCCGCCCGACCCATACTAGCAAGTATGAATCCCGGAGATTCAATAATCTTACCCGGTGGCACATCAATATCAAGAATCACACAACGATAAGTAATTACCAATCCAAACAACATAAAGCATCACAACCTCCTTTCAAAGGAGTGACAATTAATATCACAACATGTCACATTCTCATCGAACAAGTACACATATCGACACACCATTCTTGGTAAGTCATCACGGTCTATCATATTCACGAAGTATGGTTATAACATCTATCAACATACAACACATACTCACATATTCTAAATACACATTTATCCGCGAATCATACCAGTTATCTTGAATAAAACCCTTTTTATCGAGAATATACCGATCGTTTAGAAGGTTCATTAAAACATTCAAGTCCCACATATAATCAATTATCAACTATCTATGAAACACGATGTGTGTGGTCAAGATACTTGCCTCGAAACTACGAGCAACCAGACAACGAATAGATGGGGTTGAGCGGCCCTCGAACTTCCAAAAATGACCAAGAATCCAGAAACCCACGAATACTACGAGAATAACATCAATACGAATCAATAACATTAATCGGAATCCGAATCAACACTAAGAACAACAAGGATCTAAGGATTTCTCAAAGAAATCAAGAACTATGTTCCGACTGATATAAAATCATGAATGAGTTCGAAAATACGAAGATCATGACCAAGACAACAAGAATTACATAATTGATTTATCATCCTCGGATTAAATCGCAGAACCAAGGAGAAACCCCCAAAATTCAAGAACTAGGGTTCTAAGAAGAAAATACCTTGATTTGGGCCAAGAAGATGATTAGATGATGATAGACATACATAAATCCACCTCAAGATAAAGCTTGATGATGAAGATCGCCCAAAATCACCTCTGGAACTCAACCCGGCAGAAAAAGATGAAGGAAGAAGGACAAATGATGAAATAAAGCTATTGTCCGGTATTTATACTGGACAGTTATTACCGTGCGCTACCAAACAGCATTAGCGCACGCTAACGGGGTCAACGCCCAGAACCTTCCGCTGTAACACTGTTAGCATGCGGTAGCCAATATGCGTAGCTTTGTGCTAACGAGTAATGAATGAAATCCTATAGCTCCTGTACAGATCCCCACCTACCAGGTAGCGTGCGCTACAAAGAACATCTAGCATGCGGTAAGCAGTCGATAGCGTGCCCTAGCTACCAACCTTAGCGTGCGCTAACGAGATTTAAATTCCAGTCCAGTAGCACAGTACGCCTCTGGACTACCAGTTAGCGTGTGCTACACACCCGGTAGAGTGCGCTAATAATGGCACTTTAGTGCGTGCTACACTCAAATGAGTCAAAAACTCATGCAATGATCTGGAGCGGAAATCAAACACGTGTCAACTCATGACACGACCACACGTGGCACAACATTCCAAAGAAATGGTCAACGCCAACCAATAATCCGCATAAAAACTTAACGAACTAGAACGAAGATCTCGAGTATTACATTCTACCCCTCTTAAAAGAAGTTTCGGCCCCAAAACTTAAAACATAAAACGATCAATGCAAAATAATCTCCGACAACATATGTTATCCATTGTCGATGACCTACAACGAATCACATGTAGCACGTGGCTGCTAACATCCATATCGCTATGCCAGAATGGTAACAAAATGCAACAAACAAAAATTAATATGGTTGACCAACCCGAACAGTACGTCAATCAAAACACAGGCTAAATGCGGAGCAAATACAAAATTCCACCACCCAAGGTCGGAAGATCGACAACGAAGCTAATTTATCGAACTTAAGGAAATTATGAAGTGATCTGAAAGCTCAAAAATCACAATACGATATCAACAAAAATCAGATAATAAACGATCGAACCACAATGATCGAGACAACAACAGTCGAACAATCATATTCGAGTCACGGCGAACAACAACAATAAAATAGCAACTCAGAAGTTCACACCTTTACTCAAGACAATAAGTGGTCTGGTAAAGGTGACAAGATATACATTAATATAAGATTCATAGGAATAGAGCTGAATTCGGAAAAAGTCACAACGACAATGGATTAATCCGAAACATTACCACAACTCATTCGATCGACGAAACAAAAGATAGGACAATGTTCAAAAAAATATCAACGAACACAAACGAGTTGATAGGGTTGGAAATACAGAAGTTCAAGAATCCAATTTACTTCTAATAAAAGAAGTTCATCCCCGAAATTCGAAACAAGAAAGCAAGGAAATAATACAACATACAACTGGTAGACTACACTCTCAGGGACTCCTTGGAGTCCATCCTGAGATTAGTGCTCACGTCTGAGCCTCGGAAGACTCGTTGACTAATTCGTAAAATTAAACCTGGTGTCCCACGAGTCCGCACTGGTAACACATTACTAGCGGAGAAGGACAATGTGCACGAACATGCCCCGACACATTGCAGTTGAAACACCTCCTAGCTTTACCAAGAGTGAAAGCTGACGATCTAGAACTCTCAGTCCCACACATCGAGCGATGGAGCTTCACAGCAGAAAGACTACGACGTTGTAATCCAGAAACACCAACTCCTGTACTGTCCATAAGGTCAACAGATATCTTCTGTTTCTTCAACATGGGCAGACGCTCCGCCGATAACGAAGCTAGCTCGTAGGCAAAAGCTCGATCTCGGTAATCTCTAAGCGAAGTGCACGAGAATCCCGCCATATACTGGCGAATCTCCAATTTCATCCATCTGTCAAAGTGAAGGATCCTCTGTTCCTCGGTTCTCACTCGATCTCGCACATAACCGAGTTGTTTGCTGTTAGAGCTAAATAGTGAGACTCTAACAAAAATACTCAACGGATGGTCATCATATGATTAGTATCGTCATCTCTCATCATCCTTCGTACCTATCCCGTCGCTCCCGGAACTTTGCAAATACACGGACACAATACTGGACATCCACTTTGAATACTCGGGGGTTAGAAAAACTCCACTGTTTTGCTAGTGCAAGTATAAAATATGAATACAAGCCATACATATCATACTCCAATACATAATAATCGTGAACATACTTCCTGAGAAAAATCACTTGATCACAATAATTCACACCATGAAGGGTGGGGATGAAACCCGTATACATCTTACAAAACATTTAAGATCTCGAGAGTTTTGAAAACGTTGGGGATTTAAGAAATCTCAAGCCTTTCGAAACCATTTAGGGACACAACCCAAAGTCATTTTCCCAAAATACAATTATGATAACAACACATGGGGTTCACAACCCGATCATATCATTCCAGTCACAAAGCACGGGGTCCACGACCCGATCATGCCATAACAGCATGTTTCCACAGATTACTCGCGTCGCGTGCTAGCAAGCCATGGACCTAAGATGCTCCCGCGGAACATACCCGAGTGAATAACCCACAGGAAAAACATACCAAATCACATCTCACCATAACAACAGTCACGTGACCACAATCATAGATACGTTCATAGTTACCTCAGCATCGCAATAACAAGCTATGAACCTTGGATGCTCCTACAGAACATACCCGATTGGACAACCCATGACACGTACATCACATATACAAATCACAACCATAAATTATACCGGCATCGCACTAACAAGCTAAGAACCTCGGAGTCCCCGCAAGACATACCCGATAGATAACCCCGCAAGCTATCCCGACATCGGGCTAGAAAGCCACGAACCTCGGAGTCCCCGCAAGACATACCCTATGGATAACCCTGCGGTCCCGCCCGACCCATACTAGGAAGTATGACTCCCGGAGATTCAACAATCCTACCCGGTGGCACATCAATATCAACAATCACAAAACGATAAGTAATTACCAAGCCAAAAAACATAAAGCATCACAATCGCCTTTCAAAGGAGTAACAATTAATATCACAACATGTCACATTCTCATCGAACAAGTACACGTATCGACACACCATCCTCGGTAAGTCATCACGGTCTATTATATTCATGAAGTATGGTTATAACATCTATCAACATACAACATATACTCACATATTCCAAATACATATTTATCCATGAATCATACGAGTTATCTTGAAGAAAACCTTTTTTATCGAGAATATACCAATCCTTTAGAAGGTTCATTAAAACATTCAAGTCCCACATATAATCAATTATCAACTATCACGTATATGAAACACGATGTGTATGGGCAAGATACTTGCCTTGAAACTACGAGCAACCGGACAACAAATGGATGGGGTTGAGCAGCCCTCGAACTTCCAAAAACGACCAAGAATCTAGAAACCCACGAATACTACAAGAATAACATCAACACGAATCAATAACACTAATCGGAATCCAAATCAACACTAAGAACAACAAGGATCTAAGGGTTTCTCAAAGAAATCAAGAACTATAAAAAGATCATGACCAAGATAAAAAGAATTGCATAATCGATTCATTATCCTTGGATTAAATCGAAGAACCAAGGAGAAACCCCCAAAATTCAAGAACTAGGGTTCTAAGAAGAGAATACCTTGATTTGGGCCAAGAAGACGATTAGATGATGATAGACATACAAAAATCCACCTCAAGATGAAGCTTGATGATGAAGATCACCCAAAATAACCTCTGGAACTCAACCCGGCGGAAAAAGACAAAGGAAGAAGGAGAAATGACGAAATAAAGCTGTTGTCCAGTATTTATACTGGACAGTTATTAGCGTGCACTAACCAAACAGCATTAGGGCGCGCTAACGGGGTCAACGTCCAGAACCTTCCGCCTGCAACACTGTTAGCGCGCGCTAGCCAATATGCGTAGCATGTGCTAACGAGTCACGAATCCAGTCCTGTAGCTCCTAGATAGATCTACACCTACCAGGTAGCGCACTAGAAAGAACAATTAGCGTGCGCTAAGCAGTCGATAGCGTCCGCTAGCTACCAACCTTAGCGTGCGCTAACGAGATTCGATTCGATCCGGTTGATCTGGATCGCCGGTTAGCATGCGCTAACAATGGCACTTTAGCATGCGCTACACCACAAGCGGTAACATGCGCTACACTGAAATGAGTGAAAAACTCATGCAATGATTTGGAACAGAAATCAAACACGTGTCAACTCATGACATGACAACACGTGGCACAACATTCCAAAGACATGGTCAACTCCAAGCAATAATCCGCAGAAAAACTCAACGAACTGGAACGAAGATCTCGGGTATTACACGAGGGGGTAGGCCACAATACTCAACAATGATAATGATCAAATCACATAAATAATTACATACAAATGAAATTACAAAGTAAGAATACTATCAGTGTAATCTTACCGTCATAACCTTACCAACCCATACCAGTCCATATAAGTTCAATCCTTACCGTAATCCACATTTCGCATTCTCAATGACGAAATGAACTCAATTACAAACATCTGTATTATGATCAAATAATAACAAGAATCCTCAAAACATCATCATAACTCATAAGTGTGGAATAATCTATCTGTGCCAAATCCTGTTAGATCGCACAATCAGATACCAACCCTGATAAGGACTAAATATACACAATACATCTGTAGACCAATGGCAGCAAAATCCTGAAACATCGACACAAAGTCCAAACGCTCATAAGATTGATAACCATGATCAACCAAAACATCAACCGAGAATATCATCAACATGATAAACTACAATATGTCCAATCAACGAACAAAACATAACCGAGAATATCATCAAGATGATAAACTCCAAACAAGACCAATTAAGAACCACGGTGATAGATATTTGAGAGGATAAAATTCTCAAAACGACGTACAAATCACATATAATGGATCTCAAAGAAATAAATCCGACTGTCAAACATACCCCTCGGGAGTATGAACAACCAGTCGCAAACCGTCGAGCATACCCAATCATACATGGCATATGAACGACCAATCATTATGGCTCAAGATGGACGTCACAGTACGCCTGTTGGGATAAAGAATGATGTATTGTTTTGATAATGTGCCAACATATAGAAAGATGTCAAGTGCCATCGTACAGCAAGTCTTCGCGCTGCCAACATACAGCAAGAAGTACATCTGTCAAATCATAGAGCAAGTAGCTTTCCCGAAGATGATCATACTGATGGACAACTTATCCTGTATCATTGCATTGTTTCAACATACAGCAAAAGGATAAAGTGACATCATACAGCAAGAAGCTCATAAGTCGATATGACAGCAAGTATGAAAGCTGTCCTGAAACATTCATACAACATCTTCCATAGAGCAGCACTAAGATAGCCTACAACGTGAAACCTACAGCTACAACATTATCAACTCAACATGTTGGATACAACAATCAAGCTGTAAAGTGTTAAGATATTCAAATACTCATCCAACAGGACTGAAGACTGTTGAAATGGAATCTGCTTTATACGCACAAGTCAAGCCCCAATTGAAAAGAATTATTTAAATACTAACTGGATAAAGTATTTAAATAATAACCGATAGAGATCTTCAAACAAGGAGCAAAATCCGGATCTTGTTTTCTGCAAGTCAATGAACACATTGGAATTGACTATTGGCTCAACGGATATATTCCCAACGGATCTATTCCAAAGGCTATATATACCCTGAAGTTTGAAGATCAGATACGAATACAAGAACGAACATATGCGAACAATACATAAGATCAAGAACTGCAAACTGAGATATACTGAGATACACTCTTGAACATCACAAGAACAGTATATCAAGAGCAATCATATTTCTTCGAGCATACTGCCATTCTTGAGAGAAGAAATATACAACTGCTCAACCTTGAACAAAACCTCATCAGCTCAAGCTCAATTAGTCAAGTTGTTGTTCAAACCCTTGTTCTTACATTCGAAGAAACCATCAGCCCTGTGTGGACGGAAAGCCTTACTTTTCCGGAACTGTGTGCGACGGATCTGCATTGAAGATGAAGCTTTAGAACTATGTATGAAGAAGCAAGTCAAGTGACAAGCTGTGACCAATCTGTGTGAATGTTTGAAAGCGACAGTCTTTGCATCAATCTGTGTGAACGATACGAGGATAGGTTTGATTATAGACACGCGGTTGTGTACGTAGTGTTTATAATAAGCAAATTTACTCCTGTGTAGAGGACCAATGGACATAGAGGGGTTTACCTCGATCCACTTTAAATATCGTGTTATTTACCTTCTGCATTTATCGTTTTCATTACTGTGATTTGTTTAAGTATACTCTAAAACCCTGTACGCACCAAGCCAACAGGAGACAAGCCTAGTTGTTGTATTTACAGCAACTTACTTTTAAAAGACTTCTGCTACGCAGTCTTATTTGGAAAACGTACAACTTGTTGTTATAACATCTTTCCAAGCTGTATTCTGTATACTTATTGGCCAACAAGTGGTATCAGAGCGGTTGATTCTGAAAAGAATCAGTCACATTTTTAACCGAATCATATCCTTAAATCACTTATTTTTTAAAATAGTCTTTATCTTCCTACTTTCTCATTTGGATACCTATATGATCAATAAGGTTCCTATGTTTTCGATTAACGAGTTTGACGATTGGAGAATTAGGATGGAAGCTCATCTTGCAGCAATGCACAAAGAAATGATTTTTGTCATTCAGGGTGGCCCCATAGAAATCATGAAGGTAATTAATTCATGCAGCAAGGATTAAAGGTTAAGCTCAAGCCAAAATGTTCGAGAACGAGCGCGAGCAGTGAACAACTGACAAGCGCAAGCGTACCAACCTCAACAATGTTGCTTACAATGCACTATTTGTCACTCTTGACAAAGGCACATTCTCAAAGGTAAAGAGCTGTAACATAGCCAAGGAAATCTGGGATAAACTCAAGATGATTTGTGTAACGCCCTGGCTTTCTTAATTAAAAAGAATGTTACACGGCTCAATTTTTCCTTAAAGATTTTATATAAATCCGGAGTATTTGCGGAAGCATTTTAGTAAGTAAATCTTCAATAAAAGTCGTTTAATCAAACATCAGTACAGTTTTACAAAAACATGGGAAATCAAATATTCAGACATAGTCCGTTGAAATTATATTCGTTGAAGAACATCAAGTGTTTCGTAAAAATAATAACAATTACGGCGACAACATCTTTTATTCTTTAGAACTTCATCGTGTTGGGAGTATGTATTCATCTTCTGCTTGTCCCGTTCGTCGATTCCTTAGCCTGAAAAACATAATCGATGAGGTGTGAGTACGCGAGCATACTCAGTGAGATTAAACCCTTATAAATCGTCAAAATCATGCTGTGTAATGCACATAAAACATTCTTATCTGTGTGAGACTCGTCTCGGATTTCTTTCATTCTTTCGACCCCTCGCGGGTCGTCATGTTACACGACACAACGATGACCGTAACATATTAAAACAGTATAACCTCACCTCGTTTGCTGAAATCTTGAAATATCTTCCTCTGAATTTGGCTCGGTTGTCCTTCTTGGATCCCGGATACGCTGCTCCTAGCACTTGAAAATACTTTTTCATATTTCCGGCCATAAATTCTTGATGTAAAATCTGAAATCTCTTTGAGGACTTTTATCAAACACCTTTGAAAAACATCGATTTGAGCTATCTGTTTGATTGGGATTTTTGTGGCTTTGTAAATTTTGGAAGGAAAATATGTTTGGGCGTTTTAAAGTAGAGGTTCACACTTCAAAATGATATATGATATGTACAAAAACACGTCAGGAACATATATAAATAAGGTCTCAAAGTCGGTTGAAAATCAACCTTACCGAGACAGTTGGAAGCCTTATCCGGACGGTGGCGAGAAGCTTCGTCGGTCGTGACCGACCTTATCCGGACAATTTGGGCGACCTTATCCGGATAGTGGTCGAGAAGCTTCGTCGGTCGTGACCGACCTTATCCGAACAATTTGGGCGGCCTTATCCGGATAGTGGCCTAGAAGCTTCATCGGCCATGACCGTGATTGTCGATCAGCGTGTCCGGCGGTGACCGGCAGATGTCCGTCAACTTGGCTCGGCCGGTTCGACCCCTTCCCGATGTCCAAATTCGATTTTCCGACCTGTTCCGGACTCGTCGGAGTTAAATCTTCGATATAGTCAGAACGGATTTTCGATAATCTTAAAATAATAATTTAATATTATTTTTGCAGTATAAGTATTCTGTAATGAAATTTTATCGTATCAAAATCGTCGGAACTTTTCGAAATCACTTTCAGAAATTCTAAAAATGATCCTTATAATTTATTTTGAAATATTTTCTTTTTAAATCTTTCATTTTATGCTAGGAACGTATCGGTCCAAGTATCGTACAACCTGTAAATATTAAAAAAATCAAAATCTATGATCGTTAGCATTTAAATAAGTATTGGGGCGTTACAATCCTCCCCCCTTTAAAAAATTTCGTCCTCGAAATTGATCTTCGTAAAGAACTTTGAAAATCTGTATCAAACCTTGTATGAGTATTTTCATCAATAATTTTAAAAATATTGTGCCAGCAAAATCAATTTGAAACCTTTCTTTGAAATCATATTTTGTCCCTTTCGGACAACATTTAAACTTTCACATATCCTTTCAAATCTTTTGCCGACACAATCATTCTATACTCATACCATAATTTTTAAGTTTTCATAAAAGAGTGAATACTTGAAAACATTACCTCAGAGTCGGCGTTGGGCAGCAACGATGAACCACATATTCTCCCGAAAATATAATCATGCCGTAATTATTCGTTATACTTTTAGAAAGTTTTGAAATATCTTGTTTTGTATAAGTAAACCTTTTTAATCCTCCTTAACAGTATATGTAATATCCGGATTTATTACAGTGTATTTCATCTGTATTCAAACCATGTATTATTCGGATTGGTGATTTTCATTATTGGAGTATGATATTTCATGCTTTGATATCATTATACATAAGTATAGAAACTTGCAAAATTGCTCAAGCAACCTCGTGATAGCGCACGCTAAGAATGTATCTTAACGCGCGCTATCGGGCCATTATTAGCGCATGCTATACAGGTAGGAGTAACGTGCGCTAAGAACTCAATTATTGAGCGGGACGGCTAACACATGCGCCAGCCGGGACATGGGTCCGGATAAGATTCCCGCTGACGCACCCGGACAAATTCTGAAGTCAACCATTATTAGCGCACGCTAAGGGATGCTTAGTAGTGTAATATCCGAAATTTCTACTACCATTGTTTAATATTATTTTATCCGAGTTATATTGTACAGCGTGGAATCTGTACAGTATAGATAAAATAAATGAAGGACTGGATGTCAGTATTGGTATAATTGTCGTACTTGGTCGACAATTGCAATTGAGGATATTATGTATCATATGAGAATATTATGGAATTAAGTATATGTATTCAGTGTGTGAGTGTACGTATCCAGTATGTCGAGACAGACGAGAAGAGTTTCAAATGGCTAAGTATAGCCTGACTAGCGCGCGCTAATGGTCAAGTATAGCGCACGCTATCGTTCATGGTTAGCGCACGCTAGAGGCAGAATGTAGCGCACGCTAGTGCAGTCAGATCAGAAGGAATCTACGTGTGGACCAGACCACTTTCGGCGCACGTTACGTAAGTCACGGATGTTGTAATGTAGTGTTAGCGCACGCTAATGCATGATGGTTAGCGCACGCTAGCGTATATCGGACAAAAAGGAATCTTATCCTCGTCGGCACTTTCGGCGTGTGGACCGATCTTGAGCATACAGACAAACGAGTCAATCGATGTTAGCGCACGCTAAAATGCAAGGACTTGCGTCGCTAGATGGTTTAAGTTACGTACGCTAATGCATGGGCATTACGTACGTAAGCTCATGTACGAAGCCGACGGTAGTCTATGGATCGCGATAGCGCACGCTAACAAAGGTCACTAGCGCACGCTAAGGCGAGAGCGCACGCTAAACATAAGATTTAGCGCATGCTAGTAATGTATTCTATATAAGGGACAGACGGGTATTATGAAGCATTTCGTCCTTTCTTTCACCTTCAGTCGATAGAGAGAGTTTTGGGAGGTTCTTGAGGTTCCCAAACACGGTGAGGTGGTGATCTTTAACAAGATTAAGATAGAAATCATGGATTAAAGTTTTGTTCTTGAAATCATTGGTGATTCTTGGAAATGGATTCAACCTTGGAAATTAATCCATTCCTTCATAAAGGTAATCACTCTTCATCTTTGGATTTCATTTTGGATTGAATGTTGATGTTCTTGAGTTGATGATTATTACATAAACGAGTTGATAAGCATGATTATGAGATGGATTACCGGATTATGATGATGTTATTGTTGATATGAAGATATTGATATGATTCTTGTGGTTTAAATTGTGTTGTTCATTTTCTTGAGATAAGTGGATTAATCCTTCTCCTCAGTTTCGGATGTTGATGTTATTGTCGATGATTACTCTCTGTAATGGAAGATTAAGGGAGTGTTGTTACGTTCTTGATGTTTCATGATGTTGATATTGAGGAAGATGATATATGGATATAGGACTTGGATTATAAGTTGAATGATTGTTTGTATGTTAAAGGATATCGAATTTCGTTGTTTGATAACTATGAACATGGTTTAGAATCACTTAGTGTTCTTGATAATCGCTATGTGTTGATCGGTATATGAAATGCATGCAACTGCATGTCATTAGCGCACGCTAGTGTTACTGTCTAGCGCACGCTAACGGGAACGTCTTAGCGCACGCTACGTTAAGTAATTAACGTGCGCTAAGTCAACAGGCAGGGTAGTATATTCTGTTTCGATTATGAATTCGTGATCGTTTAAGTTGGCTTGATCAGACTTATGGTTAACCAAGATATTGTTGAGCCGTGGAGATTGTGAATTGGTTTTATCGATTGTTGATTGTTGTCGAACTTGTTGTTTATCGATTATTGTAATAGGTTGAGATTATTGATCGGTGTTTATAACCATATGTTGCGGTCGTGTTCGAGTATGTTCGTGAATGGCGTTGGTCAGGGCCGAGGAGCTGGTAGACGAAGACAATGAAATTGGTAGCGGCTTCATCATCGTCGTATCGGTATCGAGTAAGTTATTACTTACTCAATTTATAGTATTTAATGAATGGTTTCCGTTTCATTCGTTTATAATTCGTATAGCAATGTTTATAATCGTAATCACATGAGACTTGGGATTATAAATCATATTCGAGTTTTGGGAATCTAAATCATAATGTATATGATTTACTTTTGTTATTGGTATACTTGTATATCGAGGATATATCGTGATAAAAACGGAGATATGAACTATCTGCAATTCGTGATACTTTGGACCGTCGAATATTGAGGATAATGGTTCGGGATGGTTTAGACATTGAGATCATTCTCGAAGGACTCGGCAAGTACTCTAATCATTTTTATCATTTGAGTCGATCATGTTGTGATACATTCGTGTATCGTTGTTGTCATGCGATTGTGCATTGTTGTTGTCGTGTATTGTGTAATGTTGTTTTGTGCGGTTGTGCATTGTTGTCATATGTCCACCTCGGGTTGGTCCGACGGATCATCGGGGATCTATGCTAGCGTCTACCGGATCGCTTGACGGGTTTTCCACCTCGGGTTGGTCTGACGGGATCATCGGGGGATCTAGGCAGTGAATGCTGGATCATCGGATTGCCATGTATTGTTGTTGTGCATATGTATATTATGGGTTTGCCATAAGTATACATTGTCGTTATTGTTGTGATCATATTGACGTTGTCATATGAGTATGCATTTGTAGGTCTTGTGTTAGGACCATGTCCGTATGTTGTGTTGATCTGATCTCGGATTAGACTGACGTGATGGTAATGGTATTTCGTATCTTGAGGTATGTTCCATATTTCCTTGGTACTTGTTTTTGATGGACAATCGATTATCGTATTGGAATTGTCGATGTTATCCGATGGATTGAATTGGCCAGAGTTGGTATAATTTCCGTATCGCGAGTTATGATAATATTTTGAGAACCTTTAGTATTGTTGAGATACCGTACAGATATTTCGGTATTATTTTAATGTGTTGTTAAGGATGCGAATCGTGGATTCTCGTAAAGTTACGACGGTAAGAGTACACTGGTCGTATTCTTACTTAGTATTTCCATTGATATGTAATTATTGTCGAGATGTGATGGTTATCATTGTTGGATATTATGGCTGACCCCGTCGTGGGCTTTCTTTTTAGGTTCTTGGATTATCAAGTTTGTAGCGGTCGTGGAGAGATGAACTTCCCGGAGGATACTGGCAAGGGCATGTATTTGTGTTTTGAGTTTCTGATCAGTTGTTGTATTCCGCTACTAAAGTATTTCAATTGTTTGTCTTCATCCGCTGCGTGAGTATTTTTAAATGGCCTTTTTGGTATCCGGTAACTTAGGTTACTTTGGCAATCATTTTCTAAATCTATTCTCGTTTGACGTGTGTTTATAGCTTAACATATGTTTTTAAACTGTTGAGTTTTGGCATTTTGGGCCTTGTGGTTTCAAATGAGTTTTTACGACGGTTTGATAAACGAGCTTTATAAATCTTCGAATGTTTTTAATAGATAATACCGTCGTTAGCCTCTTGGGCATTTGTAAATGTTTGCGAAAATTTACTTCATCAATTTGGGTTCCATCAAGGGTCCCACGGCGCTGTAATATTCCCTCGGATCTGGGGTGTTACGAATATGGTATCGGAGCTTAGGTTGAGAAAACCTAGGCAATGGGTCGAGTTGGGTCGTGTTTCTGTCGCGTCATTTGAATTGTTGATTGAAAAATATTGGAGCCGTGAGTTTTTATTGTTCACTCGGGCTTGTGCTTATGTGATTTACCAGTGTGGTACTGGGATTGTTGTAACTTTTTCAAATGGTGTTAACGTGTTTCTTCAAATAGAGCTGTGTTGTTTTCTC
Source organism: Orobanche coerulescens (assembly GCA_033398695.1). Lineage (NCBI taxonomy): Eukaryota > Viridiplantae > Streptophyta > Magnoliopsida > Lamiales > Orobanchaceae > Orobanche > Orobanche coerulescens. Next base: position 108,875,878 of record CM065815.1, on the reverse strand, counting down.
GAGTGAACTGAGTTTGCAAAATTTGTGTTTTGAAAATATCTGTGTCGAGTATTTTCTTGAGTCGATACATGTGCCAGTATCAAGGGGAATCGTCGGCTTCACGATCTGTAAGTATTTGGATTTTTAAATTTCATCGAGATTTATTGCCGTTCTAAGTTGATATGCTTTGAGATTCAGCAGAATATTATTCATTACAGTATAAGGTGACAGAGTTGGGACAGGATTGATGATCTTGAGAAGTTATGATTTTGGAAATCAATATGTCGATTAAGTTTTGGAACGGAGTTTTGCATTTGGGAGAAATATTGTGGATTGTTCAGGAGAACATGTAGTCATGTTAGTTCATTTTGAGATATATGAACTGTTTTTGAGCATTTGAAAATGATACTTTTCAAAATGAATGTTTTACGGATGTTTTACCGTAAATGATTTTTGGGCCGAGACCCAATAGATTTTTTTGAAATTGTTTTATTACTCAGGGCTTGGGGTCCGAAAAAGAGTTTCCTATTTTTTTTTAAACCTCTTGTAATGCGGAACGAGATACGGGCTGAGACCCTAATATTTCAAAAGACTTTTCTGTTTTCTTAAAAAAAACTCCCGAGACTTGTAAAACACTTTATCAATCATTTACCTATTTCGTTTCTGCCTGTCGCAGTTTTGATCTATTTGTTCAAATGAAACTTCTCGGGAAGTCTTTCGCTCTGTTGATTTGTTTCAAGGCATTGCCATAGAAAAATTGAGGTGATCTAGGATGAAAAATGGTTGACGTTGTGAGTCATATGTGGAAAAAGGAGTTTTTGTCGGAGTCTATACATTGAGATTTTGGATTCTATCGTGTAGTTTTCTGATGGCATATCAGTGGGATTTGTGATGAGCCGGATTGGTATATAGGAGTACGGATGTGGTCAATCATTTGCATAGTTTTCATTTTAAAACTTCGAAATCGTGTGGATTCGAAGGAAATCAAGATCAAATACTTGGCACCAGCGAGCCAGTTTATTTTTCGAGAATTGATTTGGTGGTCTTACCAAAATTTATATTTTGAGTTTTGAAATTTTTGAAAGAACTTTCGAAAATTTGTCTCCTTGACAAGATTATATGATTTCAAATTGGTTTTGAAAATGTGATTGATGTACATACGCATTTAATGCATAATGCATATCGTGGTGAAGTTCTGAATGAGATTCACGAACTGGATAAGATATCAGTATGGTATGAGGAAAAGAGATTCGAACTTTAGTATGGTAGTTTGATTATCCAATGATGATCGGTTGATTTATCGGATAAGAGAAATATACTGCGTATTGCAGGTTCGTGTACATCATGTAATTTTGGAACTATGGGTTTTATGAAACCGGGACATATTGTAGGTCACAAGTCGTCCAGGAACAAGTCTAGAGGGGGGGGGGGGGGTGAATAGACTTGTTGAAACTCTTGAACTCTTTTTCGAAGAGTGAGTTTCTTCAGCTGATAATCAAACAAATGACTTGGAGTCGTTTGTTCTTGGATAAGTGCGGAAGTCAGCTGATGACGAATATAAATTAATCTTAATGAAACACTTAATAATGTATGCAGTAGTTAGAGTATGATGCAGTAAAACAAGAATAACACAGCGGTTATAGTGGTCTTAGAGGTGGGGTAATCCTCTACTAATCCACTTTTCTCCAAACCACTTGGAGATGAATTCACTATAATTTTCAACCAAAGGATAAAGATTACAGTGATTCACAACACACTACAACAGCTTCCAACCAGTGGAATTCCGTGCCGTTGTACACACACTTGACTGCCTTGCACCTCTTGATCCTCGATCCTCGGATGCCTTTACAGTCTGCTACTTCAACCAGTGAAGTACCCCGTACTCAAGATTTATAGACAAGAGTGTTTGTCTTCTCCAACTAAAGAGCTTCCTTGAATATGAACTTTTTGGATCTGCTCTTTTTCACGATACTATTTGATTGCTTGAGATTGCTTTGTTTGCTTTGATCGCTAGAGTATATGTTCGCACCGTTGTTTGCTCAGTTTCAAATCTTCGGATATATATATAGATCACGATCTCTGAGCTTCTTCCTTGTAGCCGTTGCAAATCTTTGAACAAATCCGTCCGTTGGAGAGAGACTTCATTGTTTAATCTTTTCTGAACGTTGCAAGGCTGGATTCCCATTATTTAATTTTATCTTCCGACCGTTGTGAGGACTTCTGCATGTGAGCGCCGAATCTTTTGAATATAAAAGGATTAAAGTCTTCACGGTGGGTCAGGATGATTTAATTAAATCATATCTCTTGCGGGAATCACTCTGATTTGTCTCTTCACGTTGCATGTGAGCTTTCCGTAATATTTGACTTTTCAAAGCATGCTGACGTGGATTTGGAGTACTAGGCTGTAGTTGAGTAGGCTGTGGTGCAGCTTACATCTTTGCAGGTAGGTCCTCTTGGCTGTATACTGTTTGAGACTTGTCTGATCAGGTGACTTCCCTGAGGTTCCTCGGCATCCGTCAAACTTCTCTGACAAATTTTTAGTTGACCAGGGCTACTCTGATTGGAGTCGGATGTACTTCTCTGATGGACTAGACTGTACTTTAGTACTTAGCCGATTTTCAGCCTAACTAACTTTGGCCTATAGAAGACACTCATTTGGTTCTTCTTTACATTTTGCCAATTTTATACTTAACACATTTTGGCCTATGGAAGATACTCATTTGGTTCTTCCTTACATTTTGCCAATTAATAAACATTTGATTTTAAATTAATGACATCATCAAAATCTAACAAGTATTCCTAACAAATTCCCCCTATTTTGATGATGGCAAAACTAAGTAAGAAATCAAATGGCCAAGTCTCGCACTTAAGTGCAAGACAAAATCAAATCGCCTAATATTGAGACAACTGGAAAATTGTCATTCAACAATTTTCATAAAATTTTCTCGACTTATCATTGAAATTATACAAGATTGTTTTAAGTACGAAAAATAAAATTACAAGTAAGAAAATAATTTAAGGTCATCTCGCTCTTCCTCCGCCTCTTCGAATAGCCGCTGGCAAGTCTGAATGGTTTGGCTCCGATAGGTCTTACCTTGACTGGAGCAAGGCCATACTTTCTCTTCACAACCAAGGCTGCGAAGTCCTCGCTCCCGCCGAGATCTGAATTTGTTCTCAAGGCGTACTAGCTTGATTTCCTCCTGAAGTTGTAGCTCATCAAGTTCACCATCCATGCGGATTGGTGCTTCTCCACTCAATTTAGGGATCATGGGAAATGCATTTTGCTCTTTTGCGTACTTCTTTAGAATGTACCCCAAAGCTTAGGATGAACCTCTTCCATCCAGCTTTATGAAAATCTCCTGGGGAGAGTTTGTCATCTTGAAGTAGTTCCTGCACATAAAAGTCTCTCGATGAACTTCTTCCTAGCAGCCTCCCATATTTCAAGAGCTTCAAGTGGGCGTAAATCTTCAACATACCATAGCTCCAGACCTTCCCATTCAAGAGTAGGTTCAAAGCCGCCTCGGTCCTTCGCGCTTCCCTTCAGCCGGTCACCTTGTCTTCTTGATCTAGAGCTTCCTTCCTTTTTAGGCTAGAGGGTCCTTCAACTGGGACATCCCGCTTTTTCTTACTTCGATTTCTCTCTTCCCCGAATCCTCTCTTCCCCTTTTGCCAAAGATCAATGAGTGTTGTCAATCGTTGCTCCATGCGGCTCATCCAATCGACATGCCAAAAGGCATTCTCGTTGTTTGTAGGAGGAGGAGGCCGAGGGATCTCTCTCAAGCAGGTGTCAATCTTGGCATTAATGGTCTCAAGGTCGTGGGTGACTGAGTTGATAGCAGCCTCCCAATGGTGTCTCTCGACAATTTGCTTGATCACGGTCATGGTAGGGATAACCGAGCTGATGGGGAGTGTTCTCCCGATCCTTCAAAGAATGGAGCCACTAGATCGCAGGCTCCCGGCCGCAAATGTAGGTCGATTGAGTCTTCTCCGGGTCCCCGACTGAGTCCTCTGCCCAAGCTGCGTCTAGCCGGTGTACCTGGGAGGTACAACAATCCTATCTGCAGCCTTCGTTGGTAGGCTCGCCTCGCTCCGGCTCCTTTTCTCTTTCTTCCTCTTTCCCTTCTTCTTCTTCTTCAGATTTCTCTTTTTCTTCCTCCTCATCTTCTTCTTTTTCTTCTCCAGCCGCCACACCAGCTCCTCCTTCACCTCCATCATCATTATTATCATCATCATCATCATCATTTTTCTCATCATCATCCTTCTCCTTTTCTCTTTCATCATCTTCATCCTTCTCCTTATCTTCTTCTTCTTTTTCCTGCTCCACTTCTTCTCCTTCTTCATCTTCTTCATCATCCACTTCTTCTGTTTTCTCAATCTCCTCTGTCTCCTTTTCAACAGGTATGTTTTCTTCAGATTCTTTTTCTTTTTCATCCTCTTCAACCAAATTGATAATTTCATTTTCTTCATCAACTTCTTCTATCCTAGTTTCCTTTTCTACTTCCTCCTCTTCCTCCTCTTCTCCAAAGCTACCATCAAAAATACTGAGCATTATAGAGTGGATAAAATGGTCCATGTTTGTCTCAAAATGTGACATGAACCAGCTTATCCTGGAGGAGTAAGGCTAAATCGACTCTTTGCAAAAATCGGTGAACATCCTCCGTGGCTTGGGGGTATTCCGACCCTCTAGTTTCAACACATATTTGTTTTTTTGTATAGGTCATGGTTTTAAGAGTTTTCCACTCTTTAAAAATATTTACGAAAGAGTGTTTTTCGCTTGTGGCTTGACAAGTCAAGTTGTTCTATGGAGAGATTAAAAGTATTATTTTCTAAAAGATTGAATGTGTAATCTGCTTGTGGATAGATATAACAAGACTGCTTCCTCTTCTTCGGTCATGTACACTGGAGGAGTAATAACAGTACAATTCTAGTTTCTAGATTCAGTGCAGCCGGTCCTGATGAACCGGTGATCGAACCGATGGGTGGGTATGATGCTCAGCCGCTCTCCTTCGCCGAATCGCAGCTTCCTTGGCCTCTTTGGAGAGGGTTCGTGATGACCGCAGTTGGAAGGTCCTTCGGGCCTGGTCCCCTTCTCTTGAAACGGATGGCGATTGGTGTATCGTCGACTCATTCTCGGACTCGATCATTGCTCCGATCTCACCGCAGTTGGTCCGAGTCTGATAGATCGTATCTTGGGCAAAAGCTTGAGTCTGGCAAATCCTTCAACAACTGGGCTGCCCTCCCAGTGACTCCAACCTTCTTCTTGTCATGGTCCATGTGACCAAGTCTCTTGTTTGGGTGGAAAGGGTCAATGTTTCCCTTGGCCACTCCAATCTGCTCCAAGAACCAACTAAGATGCGTTCCGAACGCCAACTTAGTCTTGAACTTCTTCTCTCCCTCGAGCCATTCGACCTTGTTCACCTCGCGAACAAGTTGCCTGAAAATGTAATCGGCCCAATCAACTTCCTCTCGTTGAATTAACGCACCCAACACCATGAATTTTGAAGATGATAGTTGGTCATAGCTTCCTGCCATTCCCATGACTATCTTGTTTGTGATGTCCAGAGCAACTCGATAGACCCTTTTCAACTCATTTCTCTTCGCTGTAAACTTCAATTTCTCAGGGACATTTTCGAGCTTAATCGTCTTCCACGTGTTGGCGGGTGATTGTTTGAGCGCTTCGACTGCCAAACCGCGATGTTTCATCCCGAATACAGAGCGAATCTTCTCTGTATCTATGGTGACTGGTACTCCACCGACCTTGCTCAATCCCGTCTTGAATCGTAAGCGTTGCGATAAAATTCAACCACATCTTCCTTGAACAAGTGTTGCGGGTTGATGTCGAGAACGGGTAGATTCCGTTCACTTCATCGCCTTGATTAAGTCGAGCATATCAAAGTCCTCTAGATTTGCTTCTAATAATCCTTCAAATCGACGACCATGGAGAAGATGACCTGGTCCTTCATTGCCTTCAAGTTTGCTCCACAAAAGATGCCATTTCGCAAAAAGATTTTAGGATTTAGTGTATATTTTGCTCGTAAATTTTTGTGGTTTCGAACGCGTAAAGAGTAAAGTGAAAAGGTTTCTTCCTTATAAAGAAGATGAAAGGACGTTTGGATTAGTTTATTATAAATTTAAACGGTGGTACGCCTTTTCATATTCTTTTGAATTTCAAATTTGAATCGGTGGCCCCATGTAAAAGTTGACGGTTGATTCTGATTGGCCACCGTAGAGGTTAATTAAATGGGCGTGTGACGCGTGTATTTAAAATTGCCACTAGGCTTATAAAATGTATTTTTAAATGCTATTTCTTAAGCCAAAATAATATTTTAAATATGACAGATAATAATTAAAGATTTAGAGATTAGTTTAGAGAACTTAGCTGGTCTGATTCGTTGACTGTTGACCGCTCTGCTACAGGTGAGTTTGACCTCTCGCCTGGTATTCTGTACAGCTAAGGTGCTTCGACTGGCCTTCGTCTTCTCGCCTGCATCAGCTTAGGCTGATTCTGGGGGGGGTTCGTCTTTCCTTCAACTTGCTTCAGAACTAGATTCCCAATCTAGTAATCCAAGGTCTCTGCTAAGCTCTAGGAATCTTTCTTCTGGCAATGGTTTGGTGAAGATGTCAGCTATTTGGTAGTCTGTGCTGACTCTTTCAACTCTAACCCTTTTGTTAAGCACATGGTCTCGAATGAAATGGTGCTTAACGTCAATGTGCTTTGTCCTTGAGTGCAAAACCGGATTGTTGGTTATTGCAATAGCACTATTGTTGTCACACCATATAGGAACTTCGTTGGCAATAATATTGTAGTCCCTTAACTGTTGTCTGATCCATAGAATTTGTGCACAACAGCTACCTGCAGCTAGGTATTCTGACTCTGTAGTGGAGATAGAGTTAGAAACCCGCTTCTTGCTAAACCAGATATCGACCTGGTTCCTAGGAATTGACACGTTCCACTAGTGCTCTTCCTATTGATTTTGCATCCGTGAAATCCGCATCCGAGTATCCCGATAGCTCAAGTTGTCATCTTTGGGGTACCATAGTCCAACATTAATGGTAGACTTTAGGTACTTGATTATTCTCTTGGCCGCATCTAGGTGTGATTGCTTTGGCTTGATCGAATCTTGCACAAACTCCAACCGCATATGATATGTCCGGCTCGCTGCGCTAGGCATGAAGAGATCCGATGAGTCCTCTCGTAGTGGGTTGAGTCCACCGATATGCCCGCCTGCTCGCATCCAGTGAGTACTTGTGCTCATTGGAATTCTTGCGGGTTTGGCCGATTCCATTCCATATCTCTTGATGAGATCTCGGTATACTTTGCGTGGTTGATGAAAATTCCTTTTCCATCTCGCTAACTTGTAATCCGAGAAAGAAGTTAAGCTTTCCCATCATACTCATCTCGAATTCTCCTTGCATGAGGTTGGAGAATTTCTCACATAGTTCTGGATTGGTTGACCAATATGATGTCATCCACATAAATCAACTATTAGTATGTGGCCTTCGTGCTCCACTGAATAGGGTCTTGTCCACTTTTCCTTTGCAAAATCCATTTTTCTCAAGAAACACAGATGTTGTTTCATACCATGCTCTCGGTGCTTGCTTGAGTCCATACAGAGCCTTCAATGACTTATAGACTTTGTCTCCTATGACAAAACACGGGGTTGCTCTACATAGACTTCTTCTTCTAGGATTCCATTCAAACGCACTTTTACATCCATTTGGTAGACTTCAAAATCCTTGAATGCGGCATATGCGAGGAATAGTCGATGGCTTCTAATCTTGCAACAGTGCATAAGTTTCATCAAAATCTATTCCCTCACATTGTGCATATCCTTTTGCTACGAGTCTGGCTTTATTCCTAACAACAGCTCCGTCTTCATCACTCTTGTTTTTATACACCCATTTGGTGCCAATAACTTTCTTGTGATCGGGTCTGTCTGTTAGTTCCCAAACTTTGTTTCTCTCCATCTGCTCCAATTCCTCTTGCATGGCATTAATCCATGAATAATCTTCCAAGGCTTGTTCTGGCTGCCTTGGGTTCAATTTGCAACATGAAACATGAGAACATCGCCATTCCGCCGGTAGAGTTGACTGCCTTGTCTTGACTCCATCACCAACTTTCCGATAATTTGCTGAATGGATGATCCTTGAGCCATTTGGGGATCTCGCCCTCTTCTCGGGTTTGTTCCCCTGTTGATTGCTCTGGTGGTTGTCTGCATCTGCTGGATTCTCGTCTGCAATGGATCGGCTACCGCCTTGTCATCTGCAGCTTGGTTCTCAATCGCAGATGAGTCTTTATCGGCTCCATTGGTCTTTCAAGAAGAATCGGATCGAGATAGGTTTGGTGATCTGTCGATCTGCAGCTTGGTCTTCATCACCGCATTGGGTCATCAGCCGATCTGCAGTGAGTCCACCATTCCAGTTGTCATGTACAATGACTTCTTCAAGGTTGCCGACTTGAGCTTGTTCTCAATTTGCTCAAGTTGTTTCTGTACTCAACAAAGAGATTCATCAAAAACAACATGGGGTGTTTCCTCCACAACTAAGGTTCTTTTGTTGAAAACTCTATATGCCTTGCTTCTTTGGGAATATCCCATAAATAGACCATCATCGCTTTAGCATCAAAGGCATTTAGTGTGTTTTACCATTGTTGTGGATGAAACACTTGCAACCAAAAACATGAAAGTAAGCAACAAGAGGAGTTCTATTATTCCAAACCTCATAGGAGTTTTGCCATGTCTCCTACTATCATACTCTGCTCGGGTGTGGCAGTCGTGTTAACAGCCTTCACCAGAACCTCTTGTAGGTCCGCTTCTGCAATCATGGACCTTGCTGCTTCCTTCAGGGTTCTGTTCCTTCTTTCAGCAACACCATTCTGCTGGGGCATCGTGGCTGCAGAGAGCTCATGCTGGATCCCATTCTAATCGCTGAAATCAGTTATCGCCTTGTTGAGAAACTCTCCTCCTCTATCCGATCTGATCTTGATTATGGAGAGGGATTTCTCATTCTGGATCCTTCTCAGCAGCTCAGGTAACTTGGTCAAGGTTTCACTTTTCTTGTATAGAAAAATGATCCAAGTGTACCTTGAATAATCATCTACAATCACAAGAGCATGCTTTCTGCCGCTCAAAGTCCTTAGCTTGATAGGACCAAATAGATCCATGTGGAGTAGATCTAAGATCCTTGTTGTGAGCGTTGTAGGCTGAACTGGCTTGAACGATGCCTTGGTCTGCTTTCCTTTCTGACATGCATCACAGAGTGCTTCCTTCTTGAATGCTTCATTTGGAAGTCCTCTGACCAGCTTCTGAGAGCTAATCTTGTTGATGGCTTTGAAGTTCAGGTGACATAGTCTTTTGTGCCATAGCCATCAATTCTCGCCATACTTGGATAGAAAACAGAGTTAGGTGTTCCTGTGTTCCAATCAATCATGTATACATCTCTTCTTCTAAACCTTGTAGCTTTATTTCTCCGGATAAAATGTCTATCACCATACACTTCAAGATGGTGAAGACTACTAGATTCTTCTCGTCGCAGAACCGGCTTATGCTCGGGAGGTTGTATTTGAGACCTTTGACATAATGAACTTTGGATATCACAATGTTTCCTCGGTGCAACTCTCCAAAGCCTTTTGTCCTGCCCCTCTAGAGCTATCTCCAAAGGTTACATCGGGACCTCTTTCTTTGATATATTTGGTCAGCATCTTCTTGTTCCCGGTCATGTGCCTTGAGCATCCAGAGTCTACAAACCACTCTTCACCTCCAAAATTTGAGCTTGAGGAGATGTGGTTGTAGTCCTTCCACCTCTTCGCAATTAAACAAGCAGAGATTTAGGTACCCAAATTTGTGTGGGTCCTTTGGGGTTAGTTGGTTTCCTGGAGAATTGATTTCTCCTTGGATTATAGGAATTGTTATTATTATTATAACCCTTATAAGGTGCCTGTGGTCGAGGTCTAAATCTCCTGGTTGGATTGTATACCTGGATATTCCTCAAAATAGTGTGGGCCATTTCTAAATCTAGTGAGACCATTTATTAAACCTTTGTGGTCTCCACACTTGTTCATTTTGGTAATTTGGATAACCTTGAGGTTTCCATCCGCCTCCCATTATGAAATCTATTTTTGGGGAGTTGTTGGTAATAGTGGGCATGTTGTTATGCCGCTTTTGCTCGGCCATCGCTAGTCGCTGTCTAGGTGGGTCTGCAGTGTAACCTGACTGCAGCATAGACGTTTGACTTGGCTATTGCCTGTTTTTGAAAGTCGGTTTATACACAGGCTCAGCAGTCGAGACCATTGTTTCTCCCTTGATAAACTTGGTTTCAGAACTAGAGGGAGTGTGAGAATCATATCCAAGGCCTGATTTAGTATATAATGACCTTTTATAAGTACACACCCGCCCGAGTTGAAGACGCCTTCAGGAGGTTATTTCTCGCTGAGTTTTATTTAATCATGCCTTAGTAAACTCGGCTTTGGCATGAGCAAGTGCGGTGACTTTTCTTTAAGTAAAATATTTAGCCGGTCTATCTCAGCTGTATTGGCACTTGCCTGGTTTTCAAAATCAGCTGTAGTTGTCTCAACCTTATTTAAATCTAGGCTGAGTTTTTCGAAATCATTTTTCAGCTGCCTATTCTCATCTTGCAGCTTAGTCTTCTCTGCTGATACAGCTTGGTGTGCAGATTTAAGTGTTTCAAAATCTTTGAATAATTGATTTACCGATTCATGTAAATCCATATCTTGTGACATGGCTGAGCTATTATTTGAACCGGTAGGTTTATAGGTTACCTCTTCATCAGCCAAGTTTGCCATCAGGCAATCATATTCCTCGTCGTCATCAGAAAAGAAACCGCTGCTTGATTCGACATGCTCCTGGTCTTCTCCGATGAGAGCTAATGTGTCCCAAATCTCTTTGGCATTCTTACAATTTTTGATCTTGACCATTGTGGATTTGTCAAGAGTTTGGTATAGCACATCTCTGGCCCTGTTGTCAAGGTTGGCCAGCTTTCTCTCTTCGGGGGTCAGCTCCGTTCTCTTCTTAGGAATCTTTTCGGGCCTCCCAGCTGCGATTTCCTCGGGCGTGTTGTCCTTCTCGAAAATGAATGGACCGTCTTCAATGATGCACCACATGTCGTCATGGATTGAAGATAAATGTGCCTGCATTCTTATCTTCCAGAGATCATACTCGTCAACTGAAAAGACAGGTAGTCTAGAGTGCATGTGTTCCATTATAACGTGAGAGATAAGATATATATCTTAATAGAGATCTGGTTCGTGAAAAAAATGAACCAACCGCTCTGATACCACTTGTAGGTCACAAGTCGTCCAGGAACAAGTCTAGAGGGGGGGGTGAATAGACTTGTTGAAACTCTTGAACTCTTTTTCGAAGAGTGAGTTTCTTCAGCTGATAATCAAACAAATGACTTGGAGTCGTTTGTTCTTGGAAAAGTGCGGAAGTCAGCTGATGACGAATATAAATTAATCTTAATGAAACACTTAACAATGTATGCAGCAGTTAGAGTATGATGCAGTAAAACAAGAATAACACAGCGATTATAGTGGTCTCGGAGGTGGGGTAATCCTCTACTAATCCACTTTTCTCCAAACCATTGGAGATGAATTCACTATAATTTTCAACCGGTGATAAAGATTACTGATTCACAACACACTACAACAGACTTCCAACCAAGGGAATTCCGTGCCGTTGTACACACACTTGACTGCCGTGCACCTCTTGATCCTCGATCCTCGGATGCCTTTACAGTCTGCTACTTCAACCAGTGAAGTACCCCGTACTCAAGATTTATAGACAAGAGTGTTTGTCTTCTCCAACTAAAGAGCTTCCTTGAATATGAACTTTTGGATCTCGCTCTTTTCACGATGCTATTTGATTGCTTGAGATTGCTTTGTTTGCTTTGATCGCTAGAGTATATGTTCGCACCGTTGTTTGCTCGGGCCAAATCTTCGGATATATATAGATCACGATCTCTCGAGCTTCTTCCTTGTAGCCGTTGCAAATCTTTGAACAAATCCGTCCGTTGGAGAGAGACTTCATTGTTTAATCTTTTCGAGCGTTGCAAGGTGGATTCCCATTATTTAATTTTATCTTCCGACCGTTGTGAGGACTTCGCATGTGAGCGCCGAATCTTTTGAATATAAAAGGATTAAAGTCTTCACGGTGGGTCGATGATTTAATTAAATCATATCTCTTGCGGGAATCACTCTAATTTGTCTCTTCACGTTGCATGTGAGCTTTCCGTAATATTTGACTTTTCAAAGCATGCCGACGTGGATTTGGAGTACTAGTCAGTAGTTGAGTAGGTGTGGTGCGGCTTACATCTTTGCAGTAGGTCCTCTTGGTATATCTTGTTTGAGACTTGTCCGATCGGGTGACTTCCCGAGGTTCCTCGACGCATCTGGTCAAACTTCTCGACAAATTTTTAGTTGACCGTGGCTACTCGATTGGAGTCGGTACTTCTCTGATGGACTAGACTGTACTTTAGTACTTAGCCGATTTTCAGCCTAACTAACTTTGGCCTATAGAAGACACTCATTTGGTTCTTCTTTACATTTTGCCAATTTTATACTTAACACATTTTGGCCTATGGAAGATACTCATTTGGTTCTTCCTTACATTTTGCCAATTAATAAACATTTGATTTTAAATTAATGACATCATCAAAATCTAACAAGTATTCCTAACACATATGTGCTATGTGATGGTAGTAGCGCGATTTTACCAGCGATTTTGAATGATTTCTTTTGTAAGTGTAGATTTAGGGATGGTGACCCCATGCTGGTTGTTTTGGATATTGAGTGGTCGTTCCCACTTCATGTATGATTGGATATGTTCGTGGGTTTGTGATTGGTTGTTCGTATGCCGAGGAGTATGTTCGACAGTCAGGTGTGTTTATTGAGATCCACTATATGTGATTGGTTTGTCGTTTTGAGAATGCTATTCTTTCGTGGTTCTGTGTTGACCGTGTTGGAGTTTATCATGGTGATGACATTCTCGATTGCGTTTCGACCTTTGGATTGGTCATATTAGAATTCATCATGTCAATGATATTCTCGATTAATTTATGGGTTGATCATTGCTGGTGATCATCTGAGCGTTCAGATTTTGTGTTGATATTTCGGGATTCGTTGCCATTGTGTTGGGCAGTTGTTTCACCGATGTATCGTGTATTATTGATTTGTATCAGAATCGACTTGATTGTGTAATCAAGCGCATACGATTTGAAACGGATAGATTATTTCTTCCGAAGATGTTATATTTTGTTGAGATCCATGGAATTGTGATCGTAAGCGTGTTGAAGCTTTACGGTGGAGTCACTTGCTAGGATCTCGGAGATCGCCGACTTTGCGCATTTGTAAGTGTGCCGTTTGGTTATTCGTTAATGATGACGATCGATCGTCGTCGTGATGGTTTCGGAATATCTTGGTCGAACGATTTGTTTGTTTTTATGTGACGGATTGCAAGTTTCGAGGACGAAACTTATTTTAAGTGGTGTAGTATGTAATATCCGAAATTTCTACTACCATTGTTTAATATTATTTTATCCGAGTTATATTGTACAAATGTGGAATCAGCATAAGATAGATAAAATAAATGAAGGACTGAGATGTCAGTATTGGTATAATTGTCGTACTTAGTCGACAATTGCAATTGAGGATATTATGTATCATATGAGAATATTATGGAATTAAGTATATGTATTCAGTGTGTGAGTGTACGTATCCAGTATGTCGAGACAGACGAGAAGAGTTGGAAATGGCTAAGTATAACCTGACTAGCGCGCGCTAATGGTCAAGTATAGCACACGCTATCGTTCATGGCTAGCGCACGCTAGGGGCAGAATGTAGCGCACGCTAGTGCAGTCAGATCAGAAGGAATCTACGTGTGGACCAGACCACTTTCGGCGCACGTTCTGGTAAGTCAACGGATGTTGTAATGTAGTGTTAGCGCACGCTAATGCATGATGGTTAGCGCACGCTAACTGTATATCGGACAAAAAGGAATCTTATCCTCGTCAGCACTTTCGGCGTGTGGACCACTTGAGCATACAGACAAACGAGTCAATCGATGTTAGCGCACGCTAAAATGCAAGGACTTGCGTACGCTAGATGGTTTAAGTTACGTACGCTAATGCATGGGCATTACGTCGTAAGCTCATGTACGGCCGCATAAAGAGTCTCTCGGATCGCGATAGCGCACGCTAACAAAGGTCACTAGCGCACGCTAGGCCGTAGCACACGCTAAACATAAGATTTAGCGCACGCTAGTAATGTATTCTATATAAGGGACAGACGGGTATTATGAAGCATTTCGTCCTTTCTTTCACCTTCAGTCGATAGAGAGAGTTTTGGGAGGTTCTTGAGGTTCCCAAACACGGTGAGGTGGTGATCTTTAACAAGATTAAGATAGAAATCATGGATTAAAGTTTTGTTCTTGAAATCATTGGTGATTCTTGGAAATGGATTCAACCTTGGAAATCAATCCATTCCTTCATAAAGGTAATCACTCTTCATCTTTGGATTTCATTTTGGATTGAATGTTGATGTTCTTGAGTTGATGATTATTACATAAACGAGTTGATAAGCATGATTATGAGATGGATTACCGGATTATGATGATGTTATTGTTGATATGAAGATATTGATATGATTCTTGTGTTTTAAATTGTGTTGTTCGTTTTCTTGAGATAAGTGGATTAATCCTTCTCCTCAGTTTCGGATGTTGATGTTATTGTCGATGATTACTCTCTGTAATGGAAGATTAAGGGAGTGTTGTTACGTTCTTGATGTTTCATGATGTTGATATTGAGGAAGATGATATATGGATATAGGACTTGGATTATAAGTTGAATGATTGTTTGTATGTTAAAGGATATCGAATTTCGTTGTTTGATAACTATGAACATGGTTTAGAATCACTTAGTGTTCTTGATAATCGCCATGTGTTGATCGGTATATGAAATGCATGCAACTGCATGTCATTAGCGCACGCTAGTGTTACTGTCTAGCGCACGCTAACGGGAACGTCTTAGCGCACGCTACGTTAAGTAATTAACGTGCGCTAAGTCAACAGGCAGGGTAGTATATTCTGTTTCGATTATGAATTCGTGATCGTTTAAGTTGGCTTGATCAGACTCCTTAAAAGAAGTTTCGTCCCGAAACTTAAAATAAGTAGGGAGAAGCAATATCCCCTGCCAGGAAAACTCGACGAGATACACGAAAACCGAAAACTCGCGCCCAACGGCGAAACACTGCAAGAAACGCAAAGAGACATACGGTGTGAAAACACGCTCCACGACGACCAACACAACGCCACCGGTAGAAACATAATAAAACCAACAAGTGACAAGCGTCATCAAACAGATAGTACAATCAAGTCGATTATCCGAACAGTCATAAAACACACGAACGAAAATCAATACGATTGACCGACCCAACGGTACATCAATCAAAACGCGAGCCAATCGCTGAACAAATACGGAATTCCACCGCCCAAGGGTTGGAAGATCGGAAACGAGGCTAATTTCCCGAACTTAAGGGAATTAGGAAGGAGCCTGAATGCTCAACAATCACAAAACGAGAACAAAAACCGAACAAACAAACGATCGAGACAACAAAAATCGAACAATCATGTCCGAAACATGAAGGATAATAAAACTCAAACAACAACTCCCAGGATGATCTGGTGAGAACTACAAGACATGCATTCCCATAAGATCCACAGGAAAGGGAATAGCGATTGAAAAGTCACAGCGACAAACGAGTTATTCCAAAATAATACCACACTCGTTCGATCAACAAAAGCAAGGGGCAGGACAAGCTCAGAAATATCAAAAAACATAAACGAGTCGACAGAGTCGAAAATACAGAAATTCAAAATCCGATCCACGTCGAATAGAAGAGCTAGTAGAACCAGATGATGTCACTTCCGAACAAGGTTCACAAGAATCGAACCGAACTCGAAAAGTCACGGCGATAACCAGATCGACCCACAACAAGATCACAACTCGCATTTAACGATGAAACCGAATACGTAACAATTTCGTAAAGTATCAACGAACACGAGCGAGCCGATAGAATTGAGAAAGAGAAAATGCGAAGCCAAAAATAATAAGGGTATTATATTCGACCTCTTCTAAAAGGAGTGTCGCTCGAAACTCACAACACGAAATCAAGGTGACAACACAACAAGCAATCGATGAAACATCCTTCAAAGGCCTCTCAAAGCCGATCCCGATAACTTGTCTCAAGCGCGAACTCCGAAAGTCTCGGTAGCCACCCGCAAATCAATTCGTGTCCTCGAGTACGCACTTGAAACGCTAAGCATCGAGAAGGACAATTGGTACGTGCATGCCCCGCACACCACGGTTGAAACACCTCGGCTCGGGTACCGAATATACAAATGCTAGATACAATGGAACATAATATCGCAAAACAACAAACCGGAGATGCCAACTTGGCATAACATATCAACGCATACAAAAATCACCACAACAACGGCATCGCTCGACGATTACAACGGCCCGAACGATAGCCAACACACAATCACAAACATCATGAAACAAACACTCATGTGCATAAACGCACAAAAATTCAAGCTTCAACACTCACACTCGTGCGACAACACGCAAATCACCATGAGGCGACAATTAGTAAATACTACCACACCTCTCACAGAGGGCTAGTACAACAAATGCGTGGCAACGCCTCGACGTTCATGCCACCAATTCGATCATACTGGAGCAACATCATAACGACAAAACAAACATCATACATACATACCCGGCCCTCAAACGGGAATGGATAGGTTTTAAAACGAAAACCTCCTTTGGAAAATAATTTAGAAAAACACCTACGATCTTGAGTATCACCTTTAAAAAAATACAAACATGAAATATCATTATCGAGACTTTGGAGAACCATTTCGCATTTGATAAAAATGAGGACACTTTCTCTTAGTGAAAAACTTTTAATATTCGACCCTCGGGTCTAAGTAAAAGTGTTTCTAAAATATTGAAAATATCTCAAAATATTTTGGTCCTCGAGGTAGAAGAATTTTGAAACATATTGTGGCATCTTGGATGTACCACGAGAAAATAATTCGTTTTAAAAGTACGTCCCGAAATGTATTTTCTAAGATACTCAAGGTTTTCGAAAATAATTCAATTGGCTAGAATGCCCAAAAATTTCAGGTAATTACACGGAATCATGATAGCGCCGTGGGTCCCGCTACTGAACCCACCAGGATAAAAACCATTTACAAAAACGCCAAAAAGGCCGATGACGGTAATATTTCAAAACTCACAAAAGCTATTTACAAAATACTAAATACCGTCATAAGAATTTCGCCAAAATGATCAAGGCCATAATGCCAAAAACTCGGTTAAGGGAATCGGTTTTCGAAATAAAACTCAGTCGGTAAAATACCGAAAGCCATGACAAAAGAACTCACGCAGCGGATAAAAGAAATAAAGTTAAACATGCACAATCCAGCAACACTACTCCTCATATGAACAAAATATGAGGGTCAAATGACCACATATCAAGAAATCAAAGTCCATAAGAGGATTCCATCACTGAACAAATAATCATAAAAATAGCTCGTATCACACGAGGCACAACACAAAGAAGGGAGACTTACATCCACAGGTCGCACGAAGATGATGATCGCCCCACGATACTAATCACGACCAACAAACTCAGACGACGCGTCGCGACACGACTCAGTCAAAACAAATCCGACGAGACAAAACTCAACAGACACCACTAACCCGACAACCTAGGTTTCCACAACCTAAGCTCCGATACCATTTATGTAACACCCCCAATCCGCTCAGGAATATTACACGCCGTAGAACCTTTCCTCAAGGTTCTACCAGGCTGGTAACAAAACCGAACAACTCAACAACGCCTTTAAGGCTAAAATGACTCAGTAGACCGATTTGGTCTTTCAATAAATACATACAACTCAATTACAATACATGCCCACGCAGGGGTCGAATGCAACACACTCCCGCATAACGGAAAGAATACTGCAGCGGAAATACAATACAACTAAACCAACATGACATCAAACGGGTCCTCGTGTGATTAGTATCGTTCATCTTTCATCATCCTTCATGCCGACCCTGTGCTTTGCTCCAAAACCTGAATGCAATACAGACATCCACCCCCCGAATACTCTGGGTTAGCAAACTCCACTGTTTTGCTAGTGCAAATACAAAGTGTAAATACGAGCCATATAATTCAAATTCCAAGAATAACAATAACCAGGAATCCTCAAAGATTCAAATATAACGAAACGAATACTTCCCGAGGCAAGAGTTTGAGTAAAACTTTCCAAATTTGAAAGATCACAATTAACGAGAACGATTTGCAAAATGGTCTAAAATACCCTCGGGAGTTTTAATATAAAACAACTTAGGATTATCAATCCTTATCCTTTCCAAAAATCAACAGGGGTCACAGCCCAAAGGTTTTGTTTTCACACATATAAAACCGACAAAAATTCACAGGGCCAGAGCCCAACATCACGTGTCCTCGACGGACATAAAAATCAACAAAACAAAATCGCGCACGCGCATCGCCTAGGACCGGGACGAAGCCACAAATCCCACTCGAGGCCTAGAAGGACCCTCCCGAGCTGGCTAATGAAACAAATCACACACACGCATCGCCTAGGACCAGGACGCCACCATGAATCCCACCCGAGGCCTCAAAGGACCCTCCCGAGCTGGCTAGCAAAACAAATCACACACAAATGACAACCATAAGTTATCCCGGCATCGGGCTAACAAGCCACGAACCTCGTAGTCCCCGCAAGACATACCCGATGATAACCCCACTAGTTATCCCGGCATCGGGCTAACAAGCCACGAACCTCGGAGTCCCCGCAAGACATACCCGATTGGATAACCCATGACATGTACATCACAACCAAATCACAACCATAAGTTATCCCGGCATCGTGCTAACAAGCCACGAACCTCGGAGTCCCCGCAAGACATACCCGATGATAACCCCATAAGTTATCTCGGCATCGGGCTAACAAGCCACGAACCTCGGAGTCCCCGCAAGACATACCCGATTGGATAACCCTATGTTCTCGCCCGACCCATACTAGCAAGTATGGATCCCGGAGATTCAACAATCCTACCCGGAGGCACATCACGTATAACAAGCACACAACAATAATCGATTATCAATCCAAACAACATTAAGCATCGCAACCTCCTTTCAAAGGAAAACGACTAACATCACCTCATGTCCAAACCACAATACACTGAAATGAAGCCATATACGTACACACGCATTATCAAACACCACATAAACTCCAAACATATCCAAAGGATCCACGTAGTCACTTACAACCCACACAATTACAAAATACACGCGTTTTGAAAAAGAGCCTCTAACAAGGCTAATCGAATCTTTTGAAAATAATTTTCAAACGACCAAACAAACACATTTAGATGATCACCAATTATCATATCCACAAAACAAGAATTATATGGACAAGGTACTTGCCTCGAAATCGGCACGCAAGTATTCCGACGAACACGGCTCAACCTAAAGCTTCAAAACGCCCGATGCTAACGAAAAGAAAGACGACAACGAACGGAAGGGTTCAACATGGTTTCTTCGCAAGAAACATGACCCTAACATCATAAAATTAATAAATAAACGATCATACGATGAAGAATAATCGTAGAATGCCCGAAAACCCCTCTATGACATTCTACCGGACACCTTCAAGGCGTCGATCAAGAACTCGACCAAAACAACGAATCGATACGATCCAACCATGGAATAACAAGAGAAATGATATAATACATCTAAATAATCATCAATACATCATAATACCAAGTTAAATCGGATTAAACGGACGAAAACAACCAAAACACCCAAATTCCCCAAAACTAGATTTCTAAGAAATATGACCTGATTCGGTAGATCGGAGGGTGTTATAGGATGGATGATTGATGATATGAACTCCAAAACTTCATGGATTGATTGTCCAACAACATCTCTCCATGATTGATCAAGCTCCAGCCGCGGAAGGGAAGAAGACGAGTGAGAAAATGGGAGAAAAAAACGCCTGCTGGCCTTAAATTGACTGCACAGTGTGCCGCGGCCCAGCCGAAGTGTGCCGCGGCACAGGGCCAAATCTGCCCACAGTGATCGGCAGTGTGCCGCGGCCCTGCCGGCATGTGCCGCGGCACAAGGTACAGAGTGCTCGGCCAAAAACTGGAAATGAGAGTGACTTAGCTATTTTGACCATAACTCCCTCGTCCGGAATCCGATTGACTCACCGTTTGAACCATTGAAAAGCTAACTCGATGATTTATAATATTGCAAAGATTCAGAATTTTTGGAGTTTCCAAAAATTAATGGTGATCTAACAAAGTCGAACTCATACGTGGAAAAGTCGCTAAAGAACACGGAATTCAACGGAACGACACCGAAACGAACTCGGATGACAAAAAGTGTAGAATTAATCATTCTCAGAATGACGAAACGGTCATGAGCGAGTCGTCAAAACGGACTTCCGCCGAAAAAAAAGAAATTACTGTAAATCGAAATTACGGGTATTACAGAGATAACCATGTGCATCAAGTGCAACCGGCACTAGCTCTTAGAGACTATGCCATACCGCAGATCAATGCTAAATTTTCGGGAATTCGGCGTCCCACTATCCAAGCCAATAATTTTGAGATCAAGCCTGCTATCATTCAGATGGTGCAGGCGAGCCAATTCTGTGGATTGCCGAATGACGACCCTAATGCTCATATTGCTTCTTTCCTTGAAATTTGTGACACGTTCAAGAATAATGGTGTCACCGACGATGCTATCCGACTATGGCTTTTCCCTTTCTCTTTGAGGGATAAAGCGAAATTTTGGTTAAATTCCTTACCGCCGGGGTCGATCACAACATGGGCAGAGTTAGCGCAACCCTTCCTTGCCAAATTCTTCCCACCTTCGAAGACGGCGAGATTGAGAAACGAGATCACCACTTTCGGTCAGCATGATATGGAATCACTCCACGAGGCTTGGGAGCGATATAAAGATTTGTTACGGAGATGCCCACACCACGGCCTCCCGTGACCGGCTTCAAATTCGACGCTTTACAACGGATTGAGTGCCTCTACCCGCACTCGTGGATGCACGGCTGGTGGGTCCTTGATGGGAAAGACTATGGCCGAGGCACACTCGCTGTTGGAAACTATGGCCGCAAATGCATATCAATGGCCATCGGAAAGATTGACGCCGAAGCGAGTTATGGAAGTTTCAAGTAATGATCCGATTTCCACATTGTCAGCGCAAGTCGCCGCCTTGACCCAACAGCTCCAAGCATTTTCGCACGCACCTTCCCCCGTTACGATTGAGACATGCAATTGGTGTAACGGATCTCACCCGAGCGCGGAGTGTCAAGTCGGAAATCCGTTCGAGCAACATCAGATGGAGCAAGCTCAATTTCTGGGAAGTGGAAATCGACAAAATAATCCGTACTCCAACACGTATAATCCGGGGTGGCGTAATCATCCCAACTTTTCATGGAGAAACGGGCAGAACTCAAACCAGCCCCCATTCGCTCAGAACCAACAGCAGCCCCCTCCCGCTCCAAAAGTTTCTCTCGAGGAAGCACTTGCGAAATTGGAAGCGAATACGAGTTAATTCATGACTCGTACTGAAGCAACATTGCAGAATCATTCCGCTTCCATTCGCAACTTGGAAGTTCAGCTGGGCCAAATTGCTAATGTGTTGACAGCCCGCCCGTAGGGAGCATTGCCTAGCACGACCGAGACAAATCCTAGAGAGAGTCTAAATGCGATCAGTCTAAGAATTGGGAAGGAGGTGTTGGACCAGCCCGAGCGGTGTGAAAAGAAGAAGGAAATTGAGGAAAAGAATAATTTAGAGACAGAGGAGTCACAAGATTTGAAACCTTCAATAACGTTGCCGGATAACCCGAAGACATGTGTGCCCCCCGTTCCCTTTTCCGCAGAGATTACAGTAGAAAAAGGCGGACAAACAATTTTCTAAGTTCCTTGACGTGTTCAAAAAGCTTCACATTAACATTCCGTTCGCCGACGCGTTGGAACAAATGCCGAGCTACGCTAAATTCATGAAAGAGATATTGTCGAAGAAAAGAAAACTCGAGGAGTTTGAAACTGTCGCCTTGACGGAGGAATACAGCGCAATTCTTCAAAAGAAGCTCCCACCAAAATTGAAAGATCCGGGAAGCTTCAACATACCGTGCACCATGGGGAATCTTTCTTTTAATAAGGCACTGTGCGATCTCGGTGCTAGTATTAACCTCATGACTCTGTCGATTTTTAAAAAGCTGGACATTGGGGGAGCCAAACCGACGATGGTCTCCTTGCAATTAGCGGATCATTCGATTAAGTATCCGAGGGGAGTGATTGAGGATGTTTTGGTAAAGGTGGATAAATTTATTTTTCCAGCGGACTTTATCGTTCTTGACATGGAGGAAGATGAAGATATTCCGATTATCTTGGGACGACCATTTTTGGCGACCAGCAGAACTCTTATTGACGTGGAAAAAGGAGAATTAACTCTGCTGGTTCAAGAGGAGCATGTCACGTTCCAAGTGTTCAAATCTTTTCCATGTCCCGGAAGTGTTGATAAAAGGTCACAAATTGAATGTGTAGATGCCGTTGAAAGAGGAAAGCACCGAACACATCGTCGGTCGAAAAATTCAGATCCGTGGTCGATGGTCCAATTTTTAAGAACGATGTAGAACGAGTAGAATTTCTCGAGCACTCGACAAGTCTCTTTGGGTCATGAAGTCATTTTTGAAGGAGGGAAACAAGCCTAATTCAAACGGATATCTAATCATGAGAAAAGCGGGTGTTTCGGGAAGTTGTTCACGCCGAAACCTTTCCGCAAACAACATTTGATGTCCGAACCGAAAGTCGACCGCACCCACCGATGGTCATAATTTTGAAAACTATATGAACGGTTCGATGAACGGAGCGGAAACCAAATGGAGTTTGCGAAAAGCAAACTAATATTTTCAAATAGGTCCTATCAAGACTATAAACTTAGCGCTTCTCGGGAGGCAACCCGAGTTCGTAGTTGTAGATTTTTGCGTTTCTTTATTTTTCTTACATTTTTGATTTTTATTTTTCATCATTTTTGTGCTTCAATTTGCTTCTGCCTCTCGCTTTTAACGTGTTCTTCTCAAAATTCTGTGCAGGAAAGTCCCAAGGGAGAAACTGATGCCTGAGCCGCGGCACAATTATTGTGAGCCGCGGCACACACAAATCGAAGGGGAAAGCTAAACCCACTGTACCCTGTTCCGCGGCACGGCATAAATGATCCGCGGCACACTTGAGCACTGAACCGCGGCACACGAACTCTGTGCCGCGGCACACGACAAAACGAACGAACAGCCAAAACGGAACTGTACCCGGTGCCGCGGCTCACTTGAGCTGTGCCGCGGCACACTATGCGGAATTGGAAAGGCCAGGTACCTTATAACCCGAAATCAGCCGACCACCCCAGGTAAGTTTTCCCTTCCTGTTCATCTCCCTTGCGCGCGCGACCGGCCGAAACACTCTTCCATTTTTATTCTTGCGATTTTTTCTTGCACTCTTCACAAAACCAATCAAGGTATGTTCCAATCTCTAATCTCTACTTGTTTATGAATTTAAATTTGAAGTTGTGTATGCATTGGATGGATTGAATATGGTTATTGCCTTCAAAAGTTCTAGGATAGTTAATTGGAGGATATGAAGTTTTGATCGATTGTTAATGTTCATCTGTGGTTATAAATGAATGGATAATGTCGTTTGTCATCAGATATGACTCGTGTTGATTGCTTTTGGGGATTGAATGAAGCTTTATTCATATGTGTTCTTCAATTAAAAGGATGCCCTTAAGGTGTTTGATGAATTGTCTAAGTGAAAATTTTTCTTTGTTAAAGCAATCTTTTGAATCTTTGTGCAACGTATTCATTATGAAATTACAGCAAGCCCAACCCTTACGTCCAGTTTGAACGTTAAAGTCCAATTTCATTTTTTTCTCACGGATGTGCTATCTTGTTGAAGTCTTGATTTACGGCTGGATATCTCAAGCCGAATGATGATTATTGTTATTGTTTGCGTAAATAAACCCTGGTGTTGGATTTTTCAGGACTGTCTATGGCTAGGACGAAGAAGCTGAGCAAGAGAGCCAGGACTCAGTCATCCCCCACTCGAGGGGAAACCTCTCGCAGCCGCACCGAGTCTGAGGGGCACCAGTTTTCTGACCCTGAAATCCACAAAATCTTCAATGAGAAGATTCGGCCGCGATCGCTTATTCCAGAGAGGGGATTTACTCCAGCCCCTCAGGACGGGGAACTGCTTGCTATGATAAATGAGATGGGGTGGGACCGATTCGCTGCACCCCCCGAGCCAGCGGTTATCTCGATTGTGCAGGAGTTCTACGCTAGTGCACTACTGAAGCACATTCGGGCAGGCCATACGTTGCCATCGTTAGAATCTCGGACTCAGGTCGATGTCCGAGGTGTTACAGTTGATTTCTCCACTGCTGCTATTCGGAGGTTGTTTGGGCTTCCGGTGGTAGATGAGTCGGCCTATGACCGAGTGATGACTAGCCTCACGAAGGAGGCCCTGCTCGAGACTATTGCACAACCCGATTCCGACTGGGAGCAGCGCGCACAGGGTTCTTTCACTTTCCACTTCAAGAGCTCGCGCCTCAGCCGGCTAGGGCGTGCCTGGCTTTATTTTATCTGCGCACGCATTGACCCCACCTCCCAGATCCGCACTGTTTTTCTCTCCTGCGCCCGGACACTTTATGCTATCACTTCCGGGCTGCGTTTCGATGTGGCCCCCATCCCGGTCCGATCTATCTTCCAAAGGTATCCAGGGGGCAAGACGGGTTGAAGCACCCCTCTCTCATCTCGCGCTTTGTCTGCCGTGATGGGCGGACGTGGTCGACAACGAGCCGATGCTTGCTCCCTGTGCCCCGATCGACCACCGCATCATCTCACATTTTGACCCGGTGGGGAGGAGCGCCGCGCACGCCGGGAGAGGATTTCTGCTGGAGGAGGCCCACGAGGGATCCCCCGAGCCTCTTTTGCTGACACATGGAGATGCCGGCCCGCCGCCCGACAGAGAGAGATTGCAGGAGATGTTTGATGGGCTGAGGGAGGATCTGAGGAGAGAGAGAGAGGAGCTGAGAGAGGATTTGAGGAGAGAGAGATGAGATGAGGAGAGAGAGGGAGAGTATGATGGCTGCCAAGCGAGAGGAGCAGCGGACGGAGCGAGAGAGCGTTATTGCTGCCGTCAGAGCTGAGATGCGAGAGCAGGCCCGCCGGGCCAACCGACGAGAGGCGAGGCGTCTGGAAGCGAGGGACGCCTATCACCAGGAGCACCTTGCCGCATGGACGGCTCATATCATGCATCCCGACGGGCCATTTAGTGCACCCGCCCGGCCAGCCACACCACCCTCATCACCGGATGATGCCGACACCAGCTCGTGAGAAGACTGGAGAGGAGTACTTGACCTTTTACTTTTATTTCATATCATATTTTGTCCATTGAGGTCAATGTACGTCCTAAGTTTGGGGGGGGGGGGGTTACTTTCAGTTGCTACATCCATTGCTGTACTTTATTTCGTTGCACTTTTCAGTACTTTGCGTTATTTTTTTCGATAGCCTTGCTTGTCTTAATTTTTCTCTATTCGTGAATTTTTCGTGCTTCTATTTGTGTAATACTGATGTTACGACACTGTTTTTCTCTCTGAAGAAACGGTCGAGTTCTAGTCGCGTTGTAGTCAGTGATTTCTGTTTCTGCTTAGTATTCATTTAGGTCCAAAATTTTTTTCGTGATTGTAGAGGTCTTGGCAGATAAGAGAGGATACATACTTGTTTTAAAATCACCGTCGATACGCTTGGTTACATTTTTCGGTTAGTTAGTCGTACAGTTACATTAGTCGTGTTGGCACCTAGATTGAGTTTAGAGTCGATCAGTTTTTCCCAATAGTCGAGATATTTTTGTTCTATGAAGGGAAGTCTAGTAACCGGGGGTATTCACGTGACCCGTTGTTTACTCTCGCGTAAAACGACGACCCTGATTAGACTAGTGATTTAGATATTTCACATGCCGATGATAGGTAGCCTAGTAACCGGGGGTATTCGCGTGACCCACTGTTTACTCTCGCGTAAAACGGCAACCTTGATTCGGACATGCGGGAATTACATATTCGAGTTATTTCTCCGCTGTAGAAAGGAACTTAGTAACTAGAAGCATCCATGTGCCCCATGAGTGTCTATTACGACACTCGTATTATTCAGAGAGAATTTCAGGATAGTATTGATTAGGTTGAACACTACGAGTCACACGACGATTCACGACATTCTTTTGTTGAGATTAATTCTTTTTGCTTGAGGACAAGCAAAGGCTTAAGTTTGGGGGTATTTGTTAGGCGTATTTTTATACACTTATTCATCATTATTTTGTATTGTTTTGAAGAGTGAATTTGATTAAATGAGCCTTGTTGGGAAAAACAAACACCCTGTATCGATTCAGCCGGGATACCCGATCCCTGTATCGATTGTTATTTGCTATTGAGAAGGTTTTGACATATATGCCAAATACAGTAAAGGAAACTGTATCGAGGATTCAAGGATTTATCATGTATCGAAGACCAGCCTCGAATCAGCATAAGTGAAGCTCACAAGACAAAGAAGAAGACTTGTAATAGATCTAGTATGGAAAACTGTCTCGATGCCCTAAATACAGTCTCCTTCCATACAGTTCACAAAAGGACAAAGAAGAACACAAGTCAAGTCCCGTTGAACAAAGAAGTATTTAAATACTCAAGGATAAAGTATTTAAATACTGTCAGTCTTCAGATCTTCAGAATCCCGCGAAATCCGGATCATGTCATATTCCCGTTGAAAGGAAATCTTATTCAAACGGACATCTCAACGGATACTTTCTTCAGAGGCTATATATATCCTTGAAGACATTGAAGATCAGTTACACCAACGAATTACGAACCCAAGTAACACAACTCTCAAAGCTATCAAGTTATCATCTGAGCAAACATATCTCCAAAGCATATCGCAAGATAAAACGAAAGAGATATACAGTGCTCAAACATCAAGAACAGCTATCATCAGATCTTGACATTCAAAGCTGCTGTTCTTACCTGGTTACCTAACCTTTTACCTCTGTGTAAAAACCGAGCTCTGTGTGAACTCAACAAGTTATTCTGACCTGTGTGGGACGAATAAGGACGAAGCTTTGGAACTGTGTGTGAAGAAGCTAGTCAAGAAGGAAGCTTTAACCAATCTGTGTGAACGGTTGAAAGTGACATTCTTTGTATCAATCTGTGTGAACGATACAAGGATAGGTTTGTTTATAATTACGTAGTTGTGTACGCAGTAATTATATAATAAACTTTTACTCCTGTGTGGAGGACCAATGGACGTAGAGGGGTTTACCTCGAACCACTTAAATTATCGTGTCATTTACCTTCACTTTTACCGTTTGAAATTACCGTGATATATTAAGTATACACCTAATACTCTGTTGTTGTATCCACGGCAACTAACTGTATCCAAGACTTCCGCTACGCACTCAGATTTAGATTCCATACAGTTTGTTGTTTAAACGTTTTCCCAAACTGTATCCAGCATACTTAAGTGGCCAACAAGTGGTATCGGAGCGGTTGATTCTAAAAAGAATCGATCGTATTTCTTTTTAACCGAATCAGATTCAAATCACTTATTTTCAAAACAGTCTCTTTCATTCCTATATTATCAGTATGGATACTTCTATGATTAACAAAGTCCCTATGTTCTCTATTAATGAATTTGACGATCGAGAATTAGAATGGAAGCTCATCTTGCAAAGAATGCACGAAGAGATGATCTTTGTTATACAGATGGTCCGATCAAGATCATGAAGGTCAATCCAAATGCAAGGATTGAGGGCCAAGCCCATGCCGAAATGCTCGAGAAGGAACGGGAGCACTGGACAACCGATGATTGGAAGCTAGACAATCTATAAAACTTGGCTAAGAACGCGTTATTTGTCACTCTTGACAAAGGCATGTTCTCAAAGGTAAAGAGCCGCAAAACACCCAAAGAAATCGGGATAAACTCAAGTTAATTTGTGAGGGAACCGAGCTCTCAAAAGAAAACAAGATTTCAAAACTTACTCAAGAATTCGAATCTTTTGAAATGAAACCAACTAAACACTTGAGGAACTTGACCTCATTTACCGGTATTGTTGGTGAACTTGAAGCGTTGGGCAAGATTTACACCCAAAAGGAGAAGAACTTAAAAATTTTCGTATCTCTCCCCACTCGATGGGACATTAAGACCACAACTATGCGTGTATCATGTAATCTTAATGAAATATCCACTTTTGATCTCTTCTCGACCTTAAAGCTTTTGAGTATGACATTGACAAGAGAGAAAGTCAAGAATCTCCTTCAAAGGTCACAGCCTCGTTCTTTGTATCGAACCGCCGACACAAAGATGCCTAGCTCGCCGAAGCCAGCCACAAGAACGCCGACAATGACGACATCCTGTCACAAGATGAAATGGCGCTTCTAATGCATAAGTTCAAAAGTTCATTAAACACTGAAAGACTCCTACGTGCCCAAACTCACAACAAGGTAAGTACTCAAACATCATCTCGCGATGCTAACTCGTGCTATAATCAGCAGGAAACCGTGCCATTATGCAAACAAATGTCCTCATCCCAAAGTCCAAAGATTGCTCGAGGCCGAGCAACAAGAGCGAGATGAAAGAAGACGTGCTTGGAAAGACAAGCTCAAGGCCCCGATTGGAGAATCGAAGCCTCCCCACACCATCCAAATCGCCAGAATGTCTTCAGTGGTCATCAAAGTGATTCATCGACGATGAGTTCGATGATAAAGCATACATGTGCTTTATGGCCAAAGATGTTCCGTAAGGTGAAGACAATGACGATGAGTTAAGCTCAACCTCGCTTATTCCACCTAATGCATCTCATACTTTCAAAATATGCCGAATGAATTCAAAAACATTCAAAAGGCCCATGAGACTTTAAAATCGAGAATATACACTTCAATTAACAAATCTAGAGTGAAAGATGAAAATGACTTGCTCAAAATAAATTATGAAAATATGTCTCTTGATTGTGAAACCAAGAAGGTCGATTTTGAAAAACTCATGGAGAGCAATCATCAACTTGCTCATGAACTAAGTACGGTTAAAACCCATAATGAGAGCAAGACAAATGATTTGGCTCTACTACAAACCAAAATTACAACTCTCGAGAAGTGAGAAAATGAACTTGAGACCATTCAAGTCTTTTGAAAAATCGTCCAAAAGAATGGAAGAAATTCTGAGCACCGGGCAACATGCTCATGATAAAAGTGGCTTAGATACAACTCATGTTCGAATAAAGGAAAACTAGTACTGTGTTCGTCAAGAGTGTGGAACACATTCCTGAATCTAAGATACTCCCACCCCATAAAGGAACCTGTATGCAGAGAAAACGAAAGCCGCCATTCCGCCTCCACAACTCTACTATTCGAGACAGTGGAACCAACAACCACTCGAAGGCGTAATCTAAAGCATGCTCCACAAGTATATCATCAAAGCCGAAAGTCATTCAGAAGAAGACGGTATTCAACCACCAAAGACCCGCACAACAAGACACTCAAGATGCAGTGCGCCTAGGTATTGGATACAGAGCCGTTATCCCTCAAGACAAAGAGATGCGCTTCAAGATCAACAACAAGATTGGGAATCCAACCGGAGACCCGTAAGACAAGTCGTTAGGCCTAAGAAAATGGCTCCACCTCCTAGACGGCACTCGATCGAATAATAATAATAATCCTGAATTTTACATGCATAATAATTATCGTGATTATAACAACTACGGATATGCCCCCGTAGATACCGCAATACTGCACCGAGTGCATCCTACAAGAAACCAATTCTTTGTCAGAAAATTGGGTACCTAAAGGAGCTAACATATATGGACCCAAAATCAAAGGGGACCTAAATCTACCTAATTTCTTTGTTACAGGACATTCTAGAGGAGGATACTGGTACTTCGATAGTGGATGCTCTCGCCACATGACTGGAGACAGAGCAAGCTATCTCGATTTTGTAGAAGGTCGCGGTCAAAAGTTCGCTTCGGTGATAAGTCTAAAGGAAGAACAAGAGGGAAAGGAAACCTACTTGTCGGGAAATTCAAGGTCACCGATGTCGCATATGTTGAAGGCTTACAGATAATCTACTTAGTATTAGCCGCTACGTGATAAACAATTCTCGGTGAAGTTCTATATAGATCGTCAGAGAGTCAAGAACACCCAAACCAAGGAAGTTGTGCTTACAGAAGCGAGATCGTAATATGTACATTGCCGATCGAAGCCTATGAGCTCCTCAATTCCATGTTTTGTTGCCAAAGGCACTGCAGATCTTAGTCGGCTATGGCACAAGAGGATGTCTCACGTCAACTTCAAGACGATCAACAAGCTTTCAAGACAGGTATGGTAAGAGGTTTGCCGATGTGTCATTCAAGAAGGATGCGTCTGCGGTCCATGCCGAAAGGCAAGCAAATCAAGTCAATCCGAAAAGCAAATCCTACCTTTCAACCCAAAGAGTATTGGAAATGCTACACATGGATCTCTACGGTCTGTAGACCCAGTAAGTTTGGGAGGTAAGAAATATTGTATGGTTGTTGTTGATGATTATTCCGTATGCTTGGACGATCTTTCTTAGCAAGAAGAAGGAAACAACATCAAGGCCGCCCGAGCTCCCGAGAAAGTTGCAGAATGAAAAAGCATCGAGTATCGTGTGCATTCGCTCCGGCAGAGGTACCGAATTTACTAACCGCTTTATAGAGCAATACTGTTCGGAGAATGGCATACAAAGACGAATACTCACCGCCCGTACACCTCAACAAAATGGTGTTGCCGAGCGAAAGAATAGGACGTTGAAAGATGCAACAAGGACAATGATTGCCGAAAGCAAATTGCCGCAGCGTTTCGGGTGAAGCAACCAATACAGATGCTACACTCAAAACCGTCAGATCATCAACAAGAACCACAACAAAACAGCTTACGAGGTATGGAACAACAAAACTCCATTAGTTTCGTATTTTCACATTTTTGGATGCAGTGTTACGTATTGAACAATGGGAAGGACCAACTTAGAACATTTGATGAAAAATCGATGAAGGAATATTCGTAGGATACTCCTCCGTCAAGAAAGCTTTAATCTTTAATAAAAGGAGGCTGACGATCGAGGAATCAGCTCATGTAGTGTTCGACGAACCACACCATGACCCTACAGGAGTAGATGATATCACTCAGGACATTCACCATCTATCTATCTTGGATCCACCTACACCCATAGAACCTGTAGTTGATTTAGAAATCAACCCCGCAGCTGTAAGAATCGATGTGGATGAAGCCGACTGCATGTCAAGCCGCACCCACGTAAACTTTCGATACAAGACGGGACCCCGAACTAGAACTCGACCGAAGATGGTTGAGAGATCACCCGCAAGAGCCGATCATTGGAAACATTAATGCAGTGTTTCTACTCGTAGGAGAATACAGAGTACACAAGGCAATGTACTTTGTGCACAAGACGAATCTAATGTCAAGTCTCACGCTTTCGAATGGAAATCTCAATCCGAACTTAGAGACTCAATATGTGCACTATCGCCGTATTCTTAGCCCATCCGAACTCGTTTCACCATAGACGCTCTTAACAACTCTAATTCGATAACATCTATGGAAGAAGAGCTTAACGGTTTCGAAAGAAACAATGTATGGTATCTTGTACCCAGACCGACACACCAATCGGTTATAGGAACCAAATGGGTATTTCAAACAAAAAGGATGGAAATGGACTTATCATAAGAAACGAATCCAGACTAGTAGCACAAGGCTATTGTCGAAGAAGGAATCGACTATGATGAAACCTTCGCCCCTGTAGCGAGACTAGAAGCCATCAGATATTTTTAGCCTTTGCCGCCCATAAGAGTTTTATCGTATACCAAATGGACGCCAAGAGTGCTTTCCGAATGGAGAGCTTTCAAGAAGTTTATGTTGAACAACCACCGTGGTTTGCCAACACGGACGGTATCGATCTAGTTTACAAAGCTAAGGAAAGCCCCGTGCGGACTTAAACAAGCCCCTAGAGCCCGGTACGAAACCCCGTCCCAAGATCTAACCAACAACGGATTTGAGAAAGGTGTCGACAAAACCTTGTTCAAAATACAGGAAGGTGATGACCTTCTAATGGTACAAATCTATGTTGATGATATTATTTTTGGTTCAACTAACCTTGCTCTATGTCAAAGGTTCTCACATCTCATGCAAAGCAAATTTGAAATGAGTATGATGGGGAACTCGCTTATTTCCTAGGTTTGCGAGATAAAGCAGATGCCTACAAGTATATTCATCAACCAGAGAAATACAAAGAAGGAGCTTCTCAACAAATTTGGAATGAACACTTCCAAATCCTCGCCAACCCCATGAGCACTTCCGCAAATTAGTGCCGATGAAGCCGGAAAGCCGTTTGACCAATCACTCTACAGAAGCTCATTGGTTCGCTCCCGTACCTAACGGCTAGCAGCCCGATATCCAAGATGTCGTTGGAGTGTGTGCGAGATACCAAGTTGCACCTAAGGAATCACACTTTAATACAAATAAACGAATCTGAAATACGCCAAAGGAATGATGCAGATCGTGGTATCCTAAGGAAGGCGGATTCGATTTAGTTGGATACAATGACTGGATCTCTGAGGTCGCAAGCTAGATAGAAGAGTACAAGTGGAACTTGTCACTTTCTGACCTAGACTCGTATCTTGGTTCAAGAAGAAGCAATTGGCAAATTCTCTTTCCACGGCCGAATCGTAGTACTATGTCATTGTAGTCTGCCGTATGCGCATCCTTTCGATGCAAAGAACAACTGTCAGATTATGGAATCGATGCTAGAGAGACTCCAATCATGTGTGATAGCACGAGTGCAATTGCAATCACGCACAACTCGCTTGCACTCACGCACTAAGCATATCAACATGAAGCATCATTTCATCAGAATCATGTCGAGAACAAGGATGTTCGCCTCGAAAAGGTTCATACGTATATCCAAATTGGCCGACATTTTCACCAAGCCTCTCGACACAAAGCAAGATTCAACATGTTAAGAAACAATGGGGATACTGCAATGCACTCCTGTAAGTAAATTTATCGCTTTACTCAACAATTGAGGGGAATGTCAGAAGACCCGTGAATACAGATTCAACATTAATTATCTGTACACTCGCATTCATCAATACAAGATCAGAGAAAACGAAGGCATATGAATCCTACACCGATGTGTGCAATAATTAAGGGGGAATACTGTAGGACCCATGAATACAAAGATTAATCCAAATATTGTTGTATGGAATTTAAAACCTATTAGTACCTTTTTAAGGGGGAACGTCAGATCGACGCTGAGAACAAGACATACTATAGGATTTCGATTCAAGATACTATATAATATTATTTCCTTGTTAAAATAATTTTTGTCCACGTGCCCTGCTTTTACGCCAAACGTCATGTTAATTAAATGCCTTACACGACATCTGGACAATCAATCTTAAAAGCCGCGATGTTTTTAAATTGTTTATTATTTTTTAAACCGCCGTTTTAGGCATTTAGGTAATCAACCTATGTCGAAGTGGGACCCGCCGTATTTTAAAACCTTTTAATGGATTAGCGTACTGGCTTACACTAAATCCCCGACCGTCGATTTCAAAACCGGTTCCCATCCCTTAAAATCGACCATTCGTACTCTGCAAAACCCTATTTCGCGCCCAAGTATAAAAGGATCAGATCTGCCATTAGAGACTCTTTACGCTTTCGCAATTACAAGAGATCTCAAGCAAACAAATTCTACATATTTTCTCGCATATTCACCGCAAATTTCTACTGCTTTCTTCTACCTACGTTTTAAGAAAACATCCATGGCTACTCCATCTTCATCCCCATTCAAGAAAACCTCGGATCATTGATGGCCGGATCTTCTCTAAACTACCATCATCGAGCGTATCATCTCTCAAATCAACGACACCGAACCGATGGAGTATATCATTACTCGCCTTGAACAACAAGGACTCTATCGCTTTGGAAGCAAAATCGCCGACAAATACGACGCTCATCTAGTTGAGGAATTCTACTCAACGCCGCCGCTCGCTTTCTCTCACTAGCCTGTGGAGGACATGTTGCGACATCACCGCAATACCCAAGGAGTGCGAGTCCGCATCAATAGCGACTTACTTAAAATCTACAGTCGCCGCCGACGGCCTGACCATGGACCAGCTTGAGACATTCGGGTCTCAACAATTGATTACTAAGTTTTATGGACTTTTTACCGGGTCCAAAGTGGTTGATATGGTGACAACCACGTGCCACAAGAAAAATTTTCTTCATCATTTCGTCTATCTCCACGATTTCTGCTCCAGATCATTGAAAATCGAACCGGTGCGCTCGAGATGTGCACGAATCTTAGGTTCAATGATGGTCGCCATCTTGACCTGTGAAAAGGTCAATTGGTGCCAAATCATTTTGAAACGCCTTCAGAAGAGGTGTGCAAACCGCCACCCAAAAGAAATCATTTGGTTTAATGCTAAACTACATTCGACGAGGTGCGGAGTCCAAGAATCCGTCGATGCCAAGAAAAACACCACGGATATATTTAGGAGGTGTCAAACCCTCCGCCTATAACCAAAGCACAATGCATGCCAATCACCCGAGAACCGTGCACATGCCTATTTCGACAACCCCAGAGACGAAACCATGAAGGTCCCCGAATTGGAATCTTCAAAGAAGAAGCGCAAGCGTTCTCACAGCAAGAAGCACTCACGATGAGAAGTCGAAGAAGAGACTCCTGAGGCTCTCAAAATCAAAGCCAAACACTCCGAGGATGTCTCGCCCGTGGCGCAACCCATCGATATAGCACCCTGTGGCCCAACCCCTGCGGAAGAGGTGTCTCCTACCGCTTGACAAGAGATCCCGAGCCTTTGGCGGCTACGACGGATTTAGAGACATCTGCAACATTCAAGACGTTAGCACTTGGTGCCCATTCGAGCCAAAAGCTACTTCTCCTCTACGGATTCCACACCCGTGCAGATCCAATTTCCTTCGGCACCATCCCTGCAAGGAGTCCATCTTCCGTACAGATCCCATACCGTATCTAATCCTCAAACAGCGTCTGCACGTGATTCAAGTCCCTCCCTGCACTCAATTATAAATCAAACACTTCTTTCAAGACAAATTGAACAGCGTTTAAAGATTTCGCAATGGAAAAGCTTTAGGCTAGCTCCGCACGACACTGCATAACCGGAGCGAATGGAGCCACGAAGAGCGATTTGTCTCGAGTAATGCACTCAATTGAAATTGAGGCCTCGCTACGATGGGACAACGCTTCTTGCAAAGATCTCATTGAAAGCCACATGTTGCACAAATCCGACGCTTAATAAAAGGAAAAGAGAAGTCGAGGACTCTCCGTTAATCCAAAAGACGACGACGACCATGACTCGGACGATGACGACGATGCTCTTCAGTGTCCGAGAATGAGCCGAGAAGAGGTCAAGCCCGAGCCGCCTCTCCACCCTTAAAAGACGAAGGACCATCTACCCAAGCTAATCCACCTTCGCCACAAATGAGAACATTCCTGCAATGTGGAATCACCCTCCACCAAGGAAAATCAAGAAATTTTGGAACAGCACCCGAGCCTTGCGACCGAAGAAGCCATTCCGCAAGCCAACAGAGGATTCAGCCCCTCCCGCATCCACATCTGCCGCAGTAACCTTCGCCACAGGATGCTTCAACCACTGCCGCCATTCCACAAGAAGCTTCTCCCGCTCCCGCAACCTTGGAATCCGAGGACGGTAACGAACCCGAGGATGTCCAACTTACTTCACGTCCATCCGTGAACGTAAGGAGGTTGAACCGCATCAAGACTTCGCCCACTCGACTCTCCTATCTCTGCCGCACGCAAAGAGCGCCTGCGAGCTCTTGGCCTTCGATCGTATTTATCCAAGATGCGCTAACGCCTCTCTTCCGTAGAAAAGGCATCAATCGATGCACACCTCTGCAGCTGAAGAAATGACAACTCTTCAACACGAAGTATCTCGAGTTGTCGACGCATTCATCATCTTGCGTATGTTCAAGCAAGCCTTGAAGATTATGGAGGATAAACAAGCACAATGTTGAAGGAGGAAGCTTCAAAGACCAGAATTGCTCAAGCCAAGACACAGGCAATGATAGAGAATAACTCTCACCGCGTGCGCATGACAAATCCATTCAAGAGATGTCGCAGACTCTTTCCTCCCTCGTTGAAAGAATAAACAACATCGAGACCAAACAGACGCCGCTCTTGAAATCCCGCAAAGTCTTGATGAAGCCAAAAAGGGGGAAGAAGCACGAGAAGCCGCAAGGAGAATAAGACTTCAACAGAAAGGGAATTTGAGGTCGCTCAGAGCAAGATTGCGCCGAATTGAACAAGCTAGCACCTCAACCCCAAAGCTTTAGAATTTCGTGCTCCGCACTGAATTCCATGACCCAAATGTCCCTTGGCAAAATCTTGTTCAAAGACCTTCTAAATACGTCCGCCATCCAACCGCAACCCAACCGCCAAGAAGTGAAGAACTGGAGGAAGAATGAACTGATGAGATATTTTGTCGACTCATCAGAATCCGCCATCTTCAAAAATTATAAGACATTGGCGGAAGCGGCAGACAAGTTTTCAAAGATGTTAGAAGAAGGTAAGCTCCTCTCCAAATTGAAATGAAATCAAAACATAGAAGAGGAGATCGGGTCACCCATCCAGAGGATCGATACTTGCCTTTGATCATTCATATGAAGGAAGAGCAATTTACCAGAACGAGGCAATGATTCACTTCAAATCGGGTGGCGCGGCACCGAGTATGAGCCAGAAAGAGACCATGGAGGCATGCGGATCAAAGATAAAAAGTCAAATTTATGTATATTAGTTTTGTTTTTGTAATTTCTATTCAACACAAACTCGTACTAATCTTTTTGAAAATCAATAAAACAGCTTGTTTGTCTTGAAAGATTACAACTCGTAATCTTCGTGTTAATGTATGATTATTTAAAATTGTTTGATAAGAATCTCAAGTTAGATAAACTTGATTGAAAAATTAAGTCGCATTTAACTAGTCTACGAACAGCTC
The DNA here is from genome assembly GCA_033398695.1 of Orobanche coerulescens. Taxonomy (NCBI): domain Eukaryota; kingdom Viridiplantae; phylum Streptophyta; class Magnoliopsida; order Lamiales; family Orobanchaceae; genus Orobanche; species Orobanche coerulescens. Next base: position 108,838,660 of record CM065815.1, on the reverse strand, counting down.
ATAGTTTCATTGTAAACTTAGAATACATTGTAAGATTGTGCTGCGCGCCAATCATAAGCTTAAGTTGTAATAAATCTCAAATCAGATCGAACATGCTCAAGCGAGCGCTTCATTATTGTAGACTAACTCACTAAGTCGACCTATTGACAAGAGACCAAGAAATCGCCAAGTCATCAAGAAGAATGCTTCATGAGGAAGGTTTTGGCATCATCAAGAAGACTCAAGAGTTTAAGTTAAGTCTTGGCAAATTGTCAAAAGGGGGAAATTGTTGGGAAAAACAAACACCTGATCGATTCAATGATACCCGATCCTGTATCGATTGTTATTTGCTATTGAGAAGGTTTTGACATATATGCCAAATACAAGAAAGGAAATCAGACGAGGATTCAAGGATTTATCATGTATCAAGACCACCTCGAATCAAGATAAGTGAAGCTCACAAGACAAAGAAGAAGACTTGTAATAGATCTAGTATGGAAAATCTGCCTCGATGCCCTAAATACGCCTCCTTCCATACGCTTCACAAAAGGACAAAGAAGAACACAAGTCAAGTCCCGTTGAACAAAGAAGTATTTAAATACTCAAGGATAAAGTATTTAAATACTGCGCCTTCGATCTTCGTAATCCCGTGAAATCCGGATCATGTCATATTCCCGTTGAAAGGAAATCTTATTCAAACGGACATCTCAACGGATACTTTCTTCGTAGGCTATATATATCCTTGAAGACATTGAAGATCAGTTACACCAACGAATTACGAACCCAAGTAACACAACTCTCAAAGCTATCAAGTTATCATCTGAGCAAACATATCTCCAAAGCATATCGCAAGATAAAACGAAAGAGATATACAAAGGCTCAAACATCAAGAACAAATATCATCGATCTTGACATTCAAAGTCACTGTTCTTACCGGTTACCTAACCTTTTACCTCTGTAAAACCGAGCTCAGGTGAACTCAACAAGTTATTCGACTGTGTGGGACGAATAAGGACGAAGCTTGAACCGTGTGTGAAGAAGCTAGTCAAGAAGGAAGCTTTAACCAACTGTGTGAACGGTTGAAAGTGACATTCTTTGTATCAATGCGGTGAACGATACAAGGATAGGTTTGTTTATAATTACGTAGTTGTGTACGCAGAATTATATAATAAACTTTTACTCCTGTGTGGAGGACCAGTGGACGTAGAGGGTTTACCTCGAACCACTTAAATTATCGTGTCATTTACCTTCAGCTTTTACTGTTTGAAATTACTGTGATATATTAAGTATACACCTAATACTCTGTTGCTGTATCCACGGCAACTAACTGTATCCAAGACTTCCGCTACGCACTCAAATTTAGATTCCATACAGTTTGTTGTTTAAACGTTTTCCCAAACTGTATCCAGTATACTTAAGTGGCCAACAAGCCTTTAATGCCTTAATTTTGTATGTTTGTCATGAAGTTGAAGTCCGGAAGCTAAAACGAGGCGAAACGGGCGAAAACGGCAAATTTTGGCTATGAGCCATGCAGACAAGGAAGCAGTGGCCGCAGACAGAAGACACCCGGGCACAAAGTAAATCAGACTCTGTGCCACGGCAAGATCTGTGAGCCGCGGCACAAAAGAATTAAATGACGCCCAGGCATCTAGCTAAAGGCAGTGTGCCGCGGCACAGACTTAGTGAGCCGCGGCACACTAGGCGGTTTTTGTATGCATCGCGCGGATTTGGGCCGTTTCGGAGCCAGTTTTCGACCTACTCATACGGACGCGATTTGGAGGATGTAAAAGCTATAAATAAGGGTTTATGACCCTAATTAATCATCTTTATCTTTTGGATCTTAAGCTTGGACTCAGAGAGGAGAGACGGCAGAAGAGGAGGGAAGCAGAAGACTTTAAGGGCAGAGGGCGGAAGCCGAAGAACGGAGGAATCCGAGCTTCATCTGTGTTTGATTTTAATGCTTTCATTCATTTATTCTGTATTTTCAATTATTAGTATGTCGCTAAAACCCTAATCTAGGATTTTGATGAAACTTACGTTTTGACGGATTTTGCTTGAGATTATCTAATTAATTACCTTTTTGTTGATTTTTCCCAATCGTGTTTAATGCTTGCAATTATCTGGCCAATATTTGTATTGATTTAATAATTCAATTCAATCGGAGAGGAGAATTGGTGAGGAACTATTGGTGAGGACCGCTTTATTCGTGAGATAGAATATACTCATAGGAACTACGTGGCCTTTTGGAGATTTTATGCTTTTTGCCTATTGACGAATTAATTCACCTAGGGATAGAGTGCGTTATTCGCCTTTAGAAAATCTATTGACCTCGGGAGAGGCGGTAGAATATATTAGCAATCTCCGCCTTCAATAAATTGGGAAAATTATTTACTACGGATAATCGAGAGTAAATTCGGATAAACCGAGTGGATTCAGAATCCTAGACTTATTCATCATTTGATTTCTCTTCTTCAAGCTATCGTTTTCTACTGTTTAGTCTTTTAATAATTCTTTTAGAAATTAATTGCAAAACCCAAATTCGATTGTTCGAATAAAACTAGAATACACAAAATCGGTAGTTAGTGATTCAGTCCTCGTGGGAACGATACTCACTCATCACTTTATTACTTGTAAATGATAACGTGCACTTGCGTGTAAGAAAAATCGCAACAGATGTCGGACTTCTCTGATGTAACTTCTCTGAGATGAAGTTCTCTGTCCTGACGAATCTTCTGTGATCTGAAGTCTTCTGACCTGATGAACTTATCTGATCTGATGGTCAAACTTCAGTTGACTGGACTCCGTCTGATCACTTGACTGTAGTCTAGTCAAACTTCTCTGATAAATGAGTTAACCAGGACTTCTCTGATAAATCTCTTTCTGCAGAACGTTGTCTAATGATAAGTCATCTGTGGTCAACCTTCTCTGAACAGTTGAGTCGACCAAGACTTCTCTGTTTAAACTTGTCTGCAACTCGGCTTTCTGCAGTGTTTGGTTAAACCTCTCTGATGTATCTGTTTGACCAAAACGTATCTGATTTGAACTTGTCTGTGATTTATACTTAGCCGATTTTTAGCCTAACTTACATGGCCTACAGAAGATACTCATTTGGTTCTTCTTTACATTTTTCCAAGTACTCAACTATACATAATCTGGCCAATAGAAGATACTCATTTGGTTCTTCTTTACATTTTGCCAAGTATTTAAACATACATTTGAATAATCAATCAAATACAGGAATGACATCATCAAAATCTAATAAGTAATCCTAACAAATTCCCCCTATTTTGATGATGGTAAAACTTAAACAAAATATTCAAATGTAGAACAAGTCTGTACATGATCAAGTGCAAGATAAATCAAACTCAGTCTTGTTTTGAGACAACTAGTGGTTGTCATTCAAATGACTGATATAAAAACTTTCACAGACATTTACAAGTACAGTGCTTTTTGAATGAACAAAATACAGAAATTTTTTACAAGTACTGCAAAATTTACAGGTAAATTCCAAAACAGTAAAATATAAGTAAACTACAAACTCCTATCTACCTCTTCCTCTGTCTCTTCTGACAGGCTGCTTGGGAGGCCTAAAAAGCTTTGCACCAATAGGTCTCTTGTTGACAGGTGCTAGGCCATACTTCCTCTTAATGACTAGAGAGGCAAACTCTTGTTCTTCTGTAGATGAGAATTTGTGTTCTACACAGAGCTTCCTAATCTCATTCTGCAGGGCCAGCTCATCCAGCTCATTGTTCATCAAGGTAGGAGGTTCTTGTGGTCTGAACAAGGGGATCATGGGGTAGAAATCCCATTCGTTTGCATATTTTATTTGGATGGCCCAAAGATTTGGCCATGTTGAGTCCATGTAGTTGATGTACGTCTGCTATGGGGAGCAGTCGTTATCCTGGAGTAACTTCCAGAGATAATACTTCTCTATGAACTTCTTCTTTGCCTCTCCCAAAACTGGAAAATATGCAGCAGGTAAGAACTCCTCAACGTGCCAAAGCTCTTTGCCTTCCCATTCATATCTCTGTTCATCCCCTATTCTGATTCTCCTCCTCTTAGCTGCAGGTTGGTCATCAGTAGGAACAGGAGCAACCAACTCTTTTCTCTTCAGATTGGACGTCCCAGCTTGAATGAGAGGGAGGTCATTCCTTGCTTTGGTCCTCAGCTCCTTTCTGACTCTCTCAGCAGCATCTTCTTCTTGCCTAATGGGTTGGATTTGTTCTTGCAGCTTTTTTTCCCCTGACCTCGTACTTCCCCCTTTCCTCTCTCTTCCCCTTTTGCCAAAGATAAACCGTAATGGTTAATCATTGCTCCACTCATGACATCCAATCAGACATGCCTAGAGGCATTATGGAATTGGTAGGAGGAGGTGGAGGGACACTCTTCTATATCAATGCGTCCATCTTTGCATTAAGGGATTGGAGGTCAGGTTTGATCTCAGTGGCTATGAGATTGCCAACAGTCGCTTCGACTAGACGCTTGATCAGTTCAGCCATCTCAGATGAGATAGGTGTTGCCTGAGGGGAGTGGTCTCCATAGCCTTCCATATCTGCAGGTCGGTTGGCGGTTGACCGGTCTTACTGCAGACTCCTATCTGCAGGAGGCTGATCCGATGGGGTTTTATCAGGTGTCCCCGATCTGTTATCCTTTTCTTCGGACTGATCTGAGCTGGGGGCTTGATCAGGTGCCCCAGGCTCATCTTCATCATCTTCATCTCCGGTATCCTCCTTCTTCTCTTCCTCTTTTTCTTCATCATCATCATCATCATCATCATCTTTCTCTTTCTTATCTTCTTCCTCTTCTTTTTCTTTTTCTTCCTCTTCTTCAACCTCTTTTCCTTATTCATCTTCTTCTAACTCTTCTGTTTTTTCAGCTTCTTCTTCAGGCTGTTCTTCAACTATTATTTTTTATTCTTCTACCATTTCTTCCTCCACAACTTCTTATATTCTTGTTCCTTTTTCCTTTTCAACTTCTCCTTCATCTTCATCTACTTTCCCAGCCGCTACACCCTCCATTACTAAAAAGACGAACTGGTCCATGTTAGTTTTGAAATGTGACAGGAACCAGTTCTCCTGGAGCACTAGAATTACATTTGTCTCATGGAAAAAATACATGAGCACTTGCTCCATAGCCTGGGGGTATTCCCAGCTACTCTTCTAAACAGATAATTGTAATTGATTAAATGAAAGATATTTTAAGTTCTTTCATTATTCAAAAACGTTGACAAAAGAAACTTTGAGAGAGTGGTGTTTTACCATATGCAGCTGTTCTACTGATAGCTCTAGGGGGTTGTTCTCCAGAAGATTGAGGGAGTAACCTGCTTCAGGGATGTTGATGATCAGGTCTGCCTCTTCCTCTTCTGTCATGATTGGAAGCGTCAGCAGAGGGATGATATCAACCATCAGGTTTGGGTGATCAGGCTGATCCTCTTCATCAGGGATAGGAGCAGGTGTAGGTGAGTGAGGTGTCTGCTCTGCATCTTCAAAATTAAGGCGTCTAGGCCTCTTGGGTGAATGGTCAGGTGAGGACATGACATGAACTACCTCCTCTGCAATTGGCACTTTTCTTTTGAATCTCAGAGCCAGAGGAGTATTATCTGAGTCTGATTCCGACTGGTCTGCATATGGATCCTTATCTGCAGGTGACTTGCGGGATGCAGGTGACTTCTGTACTGCAGGTAAGTGGGCTGCATCAGAGTGGTCTTCGCCTGAATCCGAAGGCCCTCTATATGGGGGAGGTCCACTTGACATATTCTTCAATATTCGGGCAGCCTTCCTCTCACCTTTCAGATTCTTCAATGTTTCTTGGTCCAAATGACCAAGTCTCTTGTTGACATGAAATGGATTTGCAGTCCGTTTTGCCTTCCCAAGGAATTCCAAGATCCATCTTGGTCTTGAATTTCTTCTCATCCTCTAACCAGCGAACCTTATTGACTTCACTGACTAACTGTCTGTATATGTAGTCGGCCTAGTCAATCCTCTTACTTTGAATAAGGGCTCCCATCAGCAAGAACTTGGCAGATGACAGCTGGTCGTAGCTGCCTGCCATCCCTATCACAATTTTACTTGTGATGTCTAACACATATCAGTACTCTCTCTTCAGGTCGCCTCTCTTTGCCGTCAGTTTCAGCTTGGACGGTTGTTCTGGTAATTTGATTGCATACCAGGTCTCTATGGCGCTTTGCTTGAGGGCTTCAATAGCTATGCCCCTTGATTTCATCCCGAACGCCTCCGCGACTCTCCGGGGAGAAATAGTCACCTCCTCTCTGAAAATCGAGCTCTTGATTCCCGATTCCGTGACTTCAGCTTCCTTGAAAAAAGAAATGACAGCTTCCTTATATAGAACCTTGGGGTTAATATCCAAAAATGGGTAGATCCCATTTTTCTTCATCGAGCGGATGATGGAATGCATATCTGATTGCAGATTTGCTTCGAGCAAGCCTTCAAAATCGACCACCAGACTGAAAATAATCTGGTCCTTCACAAGCTTGAGGTTGACTACTTCGAATTAGAATTCCATTTCTGCAAATAAGATTTCTCGCTGAGTGTATTGGATATTCAAAGGTTTTTCTGCTTTTTTGAAAACTAGGGTTTTGAGAGCTTGAAGACGATAAAGTTTCTGTGAAATGATTTTGCCGACTTAAATAGCCATTTGAAAAGACGTTTTGAATTTAATATTAAATTAAACTAAGCGGCGGTTCAACTTTTGAGAATTTGAAAATTTGACGGTTGAATTTTTAATTGGACACTATGGTGGTCGTGTGAACGTGTAGTTGCCACATGTAAATAAATAGTAATATAATATTCAAGAGTTGGTGAGGGATAGGAAAACTTAGCTGGTTGATTATTTGACTTTTTGACTGCTCTGCATCAGGTAGCTTGTGTCGCCTGTAGGTCAGCTAACTTTTCCTTGTCTGATCTGCATCAGGTGGAAGGCTTGTCCGCTTCTAATTAGGTAGATTCTCCTTGACTGCATCAGGTAACTCTTCCTCGTCTACATCAGGTAACTTCCTCGCTCGTCTGATCTGATCATCATATAGCTTTCTCGTTTGTACTAGATTCCCAATCTAGTAGGCCAAGTTCCCTGCTACGCTCCAAAAACCTTTCTTCTGGCAAAGGTTTAGTGAATATGTCAGCAATCTGATACTCTGTGCTGACTCTTTCTACTCTGACTCTTTTATTAAGCACATGGTCTCTGATGAAATGATGTTTAACATCAATGTGCTTTGTTCTCGAGTGCAATACTAGATTGTTGGTTATTGCAATTGCACTTTTGTTATCACAGCATATTGGGACTTCATTTGCAATTATGTTGTAGTCCCTTAGCTATTGTCTGATCCATAGAATCTGTGCACAAAACCTACCTGCATCTAGGTATTCTGACTCTGTGGTTGATATTGAGTTAGATACCTGCTTCTTGCTAAACCAGGATATTAGTCTGGTTCCTAGGAATTAGCACGTTCCACTGGTGCTTTTCCTATTAATCTTGCATCCTGCAAAGTCTGCATCTGAGTATCCTGATAGCTCAAAGTTGTCATATTTCGGATGCCATAATCCAACATTGGTTGTTGACTTAAGGTATCTGATGATCCTTTTAGCTGCTTCCTGGCGAGACTGCTTTGGCTTGGATTGAAATCTTGCACATACACCTATAGCATGTGCTATATCTGGCCTGCTTGCAGTGACGTATAGCAATGATCCAATAAGTCCTCTATAGTGCGTTGAATCCACTGATATGCCTCCTTCATCTGCATCTAGGTCTAGGCTTGTGCTCATTGGTATTCTTGCTGGTTTGGCTGATTCCATTACAAATCTCTTGATTAAGTCTCTTGTGTATTTGGCTTGATTGATGAAAATTCCATTATTCATCTGCTTGACTTGCAAACCTAGAAAGAAATTTAGCTTTCCCATCATACTCATCTCAAATTCTCCTTGCATGAGATTTGAGAACTTCTCACATAGCTCCAGATTGGTTGAGCCAAATATGATGTCATCCACATATATTTGTACCAATAATATGTGGCCTTCATGATCTACCATCAATAGGGTCTTGTCCACCTTGCCTTTGTTGAATCCGTTCTTCTCTAGAAACACAGATAGTGTTTCATACCATGCTCTTGGTGCCTGCTTGAGTCTATATAGAGCTTTTAGAAGATTGTAGACTTTGTCTCCATTGAAAAATCCAGGGGGTTGCTCGACATAGACTTCTTGTTCTAGAATTCCATTGAGAAAGGCACTTTTTACATCCATTTGATAGACTTCAAAATCCTTAAATGCTGCATATGCAAGGAATAGTCTGATGGCTTCCAATCTTGCAACAGGTGCATAAGTTTCATCAAAATCTGTTCTTTCACATTGTGCATAGCCTTTAGCAACAAGTCTGGCTTTATTCCTAACAACGGCTCCATCTTCATCACACTTGTTCTTGTACACCCATTTGGTACCAATAACTTTCTTGTGATCTGGTCTGTCTGTTAGTTCCCAGACATTGTTTCTCTCCATCTCGTTGAGCTCTTATTGCATTGCATTGATCCATGAGTAATCCTCCAGTGCTTGCTCTATTGTCTTGGCTTCCATTTGAGACATGAAACATGAGAACATTGCCATTCCTGCTGGTATTGTGGATTGTCTGGTTCTGACTCCATTGGTTAGGTTTCTAATGATCTGTTGAATGGGATGATCTCTAAGCCATTTGGGGATTTCTTCTTCTTCTTAAGGGTTTGTTCCCCCTGTAGAGTTGCTTTGGTGGACTTCTTCTCTCTCTGCTTCAGCTTGGTTCTAACCTCATTGGTCTGCAACTGGATCAGCTACGGTCTTGTCATCTGCAGGGGTGTATCCTGTCTGATCTGCAGATGGGTCTTTATCAGCTACAGATGGGTCTTCATCAGCTGCATCTGGATCAGGTAGGTTTTTGTAACACCCCCAAGTTATTCGAGGTGTATTACAGCGCCGTGGACCCCTACATGGGACCCACCAGGCTAACACAACAAAACACCACTCGACTAACCGTCTCGGTTAGCAAGAAAGCAATTGTTAACAACAAGAACATAAAACGACATGTCCGGTACGACCGGCATAATAAACGTCAACCGAAAAATACAGTAACTCCAACGAAGACCAATCACAATCCGAAAGGAAAAGCCTAAGTACTCGCGAGTACAATCTATAAGTTTACAATTTGGAAAACATCCACATCAAAAGAGACAGTAGGAAATAACAAGACTCAATTGCACATGTCAACAACCTTGGCCGACATCCTCGTACCATCCCAGCGCCCGATCGTCTGACTGAACATAACCTGAAATCCATAACAAGAATTTCCCCGACAACGGGTCCCCAGAGGGGTTAGCAATTACGCTAGTACAAGTAATCAAGGCAAACCAATCGCTTACACATTTCATAGTACATGCACCAATATCATTTCAAAAACCAAAACCAGACATGTCTTTTCTGGAAATAAACAGTCAATCACATTTGCCTAGGACCAGGACGAAGCCACAAATCCCACTCGAGGCCTCTAAGGACCCTCCCGAGATGGCCACATTCATAAAACAAACCAAGCACCACACGTCACCTGGGACCGGGACGAAGCCACGAATCCCACTCGAGGCCTCTAAGGACCCTCTCGAGCTAGCTAGCGAATCAAACTCATGAATCCAGGATGAAGCCATAGATTCCCTCGAGGCCCCGTCGGACCCTCCCGAGGTGAGTAAAGCACACACAATATACATTACCATTTCATGTTAAGCATAAAGGTTTCCAAGAATTACTTGCCTTGAATAATTGACGACGCAACGAATGGAAAGGAAAGTCACCAACGAACGCTAGGAACCAACGAAACCGAACCTAACGATTCTAAGAATACAATCACAACCATTTCTAAATGAATACAGAATTGGAATACACCCGAAAACCCGCCTACGATGCATGTATATTCTTATATAAACAACAACGAGGGCGGACCACAACCAAACCCTCTCGATTCCATAAAAACCACGAGATATACCATGAATCCGTAGGGAAACTAAGAATACCAACAAGATTAATCATATTCATCATGAATTAATCAACAAAACGGAACGAATCGGACAAAAACGCGAAAACCCCCAAATCTACCCAAAAGTAGGGTTCTAAAGATCTAACCTTGACTCGCTGGATCGAAGGATGTTATAGGATGATTGATTGATGTTATAATCTCAATAACTTCATGGATTTATTGTTAAACAACATGGCTTCAAGATTCCCAAGACCACATCCGTGGAAGAGAAAGGAAAGATTGAGAAAAATGGCCAAAAACCCGTGTGCAGGGCCTTATATAGGCTGTCTGTCGGCCGGGTTACGTATGTAACCGGCCAAGGCTTACGTACGTAACCGAAGTCATCGCCTAAAATCGCCGCCCGTTACATAACCGCCAGGGCCTTACGTGACGAATCGCCTTACGACGAATCGCCGATCACTACCGCCGTAACTCGGCTAGCCGGCCGGGCCCGAACGACGGCCCGAACGACTTCAAACCCGAACTCAATACGAATCGAAGATACGGTTTCGAAGTACTCGCAAAGACAAACTCGAGCACTAAGAGAACACACGATTCCGACCACCCGAAGGCTCGAAATTCGACAACGGAAAGTAATTACCCCAAACTTTGAGAAATTACGAAAATGGCCCAAAACGTCTGAAATACACGATACATGATCGAAACACCAAGCCGAAGCTGGAAACATGAATAATAACATTAAATGAACTTACGAGAAAGTCGAAACAACAGTTTCGGACGAGATTCGCAAGAGTCGAACTCAAGTGCGGAAAAACTGCTAAAAAGCACGGAACTCAACAAAACGACACCGAAACGAGCTCGGATGACAAAAAGTGCAGAATTAATCATTCTCGGAATGACGTAACGGTCATGAGCGAGTCGTCAAAATGGACTTTCTCGGAAAAAAGAAATTACCGAAAATCGAAATTACGGGTATTACAGTTTTGAGGTCCTATCTGATCTGCAGTTGGGTCTTCCGGCTGATCTGCAGGTGATTCCATCATTCCTGTATCATGAATGATGACTTCTTCTAGGGTGGAAGATTTTAGCTTATTCTCAATTAATTCCACCTATTTCCTGTACTCAACAGTAGATTCATCAAACACAACATGAGGTGTTTCTTCCATAACTAAGGTTTTTTTGTTAAATACTCTGTATGCCTTGCTTATTTGTGAGTATCCCATAAAGAGACCATCATCAGTTTTAGCATCAAAGACATTCAGTTGTATTTTACCATTATTGTGAATGAAACACTTGCAACCAAAAATATGAAAATATGCAACATTTGGTGTTCTGCAATTCCAAACCTCATAGGGAGTTTTGACATATCTCCCTACAATCATACTCCTCTTCTGAGTGTGGCATGCTGTGTTGACAACTTCAGCCCAGAACCTCTTTGGCAGGTCAGCTTCAGCAATCATGGACCTGGCAGCTTCCTTCAGGGTCCTGTTTCTTCTTTCAGCAACACCATTCTGCTGTGGTGTCCTGGCTGCAGAAACCTCGTGCTGAATCCCATTCTGATCACTGTATTCAGTGATTGCCTTGTTGAGAAATTCTCCTCCCCTATCTGATCTTATCTTGATGATTGAGAGGGATTTCTCATTCTGGATCTTCCTTAGTATCTCAGGTAGCTTTGTCAAGGTTTCACTCTTTTTATAGAGAAAAACAATCCATGTATATCTTGAGTAGTCATCTACTAATACTAGAGCATGCTTCCTTCCACTCAATGTCCTCGATTGATGGGGTCAAAGAGATCCATATGAAATAGATCTAGAATCCTTTTGGTGAGAGTGGTAGTCAACTAGTTTAAATGATGCTCGGTTTGTGTCCCTTTCTAACATGCATCACAGAGAGCTTCCTTCCCGAATACTTCTTCTGCAAGTCCTATGACCAGATTTTGAGAACTAATCTTGTTGATGGCTTTAAAGTTCAGGTGACATAGTCTTTTGTGATCGAAACACCAAGCCAAAGCTTGCAACATGAATAATAACATTAAATGAACTTACGAGAAAGTCGAAACAACAGTTTCGGACGAGATTCGCAAGAGTCGAACTCAAGTGCGGAAAAACCGCTAAAAAGCACTAACTCAACAAAACGACACCGAAACGAGCTCGATGACAAAAAGTGCGTAATTAATCATTCTCGAATGACGAAACGGTCATGAGCGAGTCATCAAAACGGACTTTCTCCAAAAAGAAATTACCGGAAATCGAAATTACGGGTATTACATTCTACCCTCCTTAAAAGAAGTTTCGTCCCGAAACTTAAAAAAAAGTAGGGAGAAGCAATATCCCCGCCAGGAAAACTCGACGAGATACACAAAAACCGAAAACTCACCCCCGACGGCGAAACGTTGCAAGAAACGCAAAGAGACATATGATGTGAAAACACGCTCCACGACGACCAACACAACGCCACCGATAGAGACACAATAAAACCAACAAGTGACAAGCGTCATCAAATGGATAATACAATCAAGTCAATTATCCGAACAATCACGAAACACAACGAACGAAAATCAATACGATTTACCAACCCAACGGTACATCAATCAAAACGCGAGCCAATCGCTGAACAAATACGGAATTCCACCGCTCAAGGGTTGGAAGATCGAAAACGAGACTAATTTCCCAAACTTAAGGGAATTAGGAAGGAGCCTGGACGCTCAACAATCACGAAACGAGAACAAAAACCGAACAAACAAACGATCGAGACAACAAAAATCGAACAATCATGTCCGAAATACGAAGGATAATAAAATTCAAACAACAACTCCAAGGTTCACATCTCGACTCGAGACAATATATGATCCGGTGAAAACAACAGGATGTGCATTCATATAAGATCCACAGGAAAGGGAATAGCAATAGAAAAGCCACAACGACAAACGAGTTATTCCGAAACAAGACCACACTCGTTTGATCAACAAAAGCAAGGGTAGGGAAAGTTCAGAAAATGTTAACGAGCATAAACAAGTCGATAGAGTCAAAAATACAGAAGTCCAAAATCCGATCCACTTCGAATAAAAGAACTAGTAGAACCAAAAGATGTTACTTCCGAACAAGGTTCACAAGAATCGAACCAAATTCGGAAAAGTCACAGCGATAACCAGATCGACCCACAACAAGATCACAAACTGCTCGGACGATGAAACCGAAATACGTAAAGTTCATAAAGTATCAACGAACATGAGCGAATCGATAGACTGGAGAAAGAGAAAATACAGAAGTCAAAATAGTACGGGTATTACCTCCGACCTCGTCCATGAAATTCACAAAAACGGGAGCAAGGTAACAAGACATTAAACAACCGACACATAATGGAATAATCACCGATACACACGGTCGTACCAAACAAGCTCTAACAGTTCGCACAAGAGCGATAATGCAGAAATCACTAAGGGGCGACAATATTCAACACCAACATCTCGCCTCTCACAGGGGGCTAACACAACAAACGTTTGGCGAACGACTCAACGTTCACACCACTAATTTAATCACAAACCGGGGTTAACACCGTAACGAAAGTTCGAAAACCATACATGCATTTCCGGTCCGCAAACAGGAATAATAGGTTTTGAAAACGAAAACCACCTTTTGAAAATAATTTGCAAGCACCAGTTGATCTTGAGTATCATATATCAAAAAGTAGTACAAACATCGTCATCGAGACTTTAAAAAAAATCATCTTGCGTTTGATAAAAAAAAAATGAAGACACCTTTCTTTAAATTAAAACTTTTCAGCAATATTCGACCTTCGGGTCTAAGCGAATGCGTTTCTAAATCATTAGAAATATCTCAAAATATTTTGATCCTCAAAGTAGAATAATTTTGAAACATAGCGTGGCGCTAGTAGGCATCTTGAGAACACAGTGAGAAAATAATTCATTTTAAAAGTACGTCTCGAGGTTTATTTCCTAAGATACTCAAGGTTTTTCAGAAGTACAATAGGCCAAAATGTCCAAAATTCGCACGTATCCACATTCATTTAAACCCATCATATCACACACATCAAATAGTTCAAAATCACGACAGTGATATCCAATCCCTAGGATATGTTTAACAACATCGTTAAAACAACAATCGGTTTATCAAAACCGGATGGAAAATGACATAAAGAACAAAACTCCAAAAAAAAAAATCAACTCTAGGGATTCAAGAAAATACCTAGATTCGCGAAGAACAATGGATTAGATGATGTTAAAATCATCTAGATACTCCAAAACACCTTTCGATGGAAGAAAATCAGCCCAGATGCGAATCCTAGTCGCTACGTCTCAAACTCATGGAGGAAGAAGAAGAAATGAAGAAAATGCAACTTCTAGATCGTGTCCAAGATTTATATCGACACAATTAGCGTGCGCAAATCATTAAGGTTAGCGTGCGCTATCACGGCACCAAACAAAACTCCCGACTAAAAATACACCGTTAGCGTGCGCTAACCCCAAGTGTTAGCGTGCGCTAACGAGAACTTCAGACCCACCCAGAGCTCCTGGATCGCCCGAACTACTGTGTAGCGTGCGCTATCCTCCCCTTAGCGTGCTACCAACGCACTCTCGCGCGCGCTAGCCGCAAAGCATAGCGTGCGCTAACGACTCACAGAGACAAGAACAGTAACATATCGTAAAATTACATGTCAGAAACCCTTCTCACAAGGATTTATCAGGCTGAGCACGATTTCCCACGTCATTTCGAAAATGCTAAAACGACCAATGACGGTAATATTTTCCAAAACTCACAAACTCATTTGTCAAACCGTCATAAAACGTTCAAGGCCAAAATGCCAAAACTTGATTTAGGGAATCGGTTTTACGAAATACAGTAGCGGGACAATTGGTTTCAAAAACAAAAAGTTCCTTACCTAATGCACCATAAATCATAGGTCAAGTCCTACGCCAGTGGCCCATCTCACTGCATTCAAGACATTTGTCCATAGGTTTTGGACCACCTATCTTTTGAACCTTTAGGACCTTGCCCTTTCCTTTCTTCACCCCTTTCTTGGGTTTATACTGCTTGTATGTCCTATTCTTCTTGTTCTTGGACCTCCAAGGCCCAGAAGAAATCACAAGAGCAGCCTCCATCGGTTTAATATTCATGTTAGACTGTGCCGTCACCAGTTTATTCATTAGCCCAGCTAATGTGCATGAAATCTCATTACAGTTGAAATTCACTACAAACTGCATGATGGATTCACAGAAAGATTGAAAGATGAGATCAATCTGAAGGGATAAATCCATATAAAAGTTGAGCACCTCGAGCCTCTCAATCATAGAAATCATCTTGAGGACGTGGTCTCCCACTTTCTCCCCTTCTTTCATCTTAGCACTGAACAACTGCTTCGATATCGTATATCTAGTAGTCCTACTGTGCTATCCATAAAGTTCGGTCAAGTGTGCGAGAATCTGCCTAGCAGAAGTCATTTTCTCGTGCGCTCTCTGCAGCTCATTAGTCATTGAGCCATCATAAATCCACGGACTAGCATGTCATCCTTGACCCATTTTTCATGGACATCAATCTCTTCCTGATTACCCCTAGTCCGGATTGGAGTCGGTGGAATGTCCGCCTCCAAGACGTATCCCAGAGAGTCCATACTGAGAACAATCATCAGATTCCGCAACCAGTCAACAAAGTTGGGACCAGTTATGAGATTTTTCTCAAGTAATATTGCACGTGGGTTCTTAGCCATTTTAGAGAGATTAAGTTACGTTTCTCTGCATTGATATAGACAAGATTGAAATATTGACTTGTTTTATTATGACCGAGTATAGAATTTAAGGGCTTGAATTATTCTTATCTCGACTCCAACTAATTTTATCGGAATTATACACTCCCATGTTATAATCTGGAAGTCATGGTAAGATCGACTTCTTAGTGCTGATCAAGTTCTTTACAAATTATAATAGACGCAACCAATCATGTTTCTTGCCAATTAATTTCTGTAAAGTGGTGTCTAACACTGTTAGCGTGCGCTAGCCAATATGCGTAGTATGCGCTAACGAGTCACGAATCTAGTTCTAGCTCCTGGACAGATCCGCACCTACTAGGTAGCGTGCGCTAGAAAGAACAATTATCGTGCGGTAAGCAGTCGATAGCGTGCGCTAACGAGATTCCAGTTCCAGTCCAGAAGCTCCTGGACTGCCTCTGGACTGCCAGTTAGCGTGCGCTACACACCCGGTAGTGTGCGCTAACAATGGCACTTTAGCGCGCACTACACCAAAAGCGGTAGTTTGCGCTACACAGAAATGAGTCAAAAACTCATGCAATGATCTAGAACATAAATCAAACACGTGTCAACTCATGACACGACCACACGTGGCACAACATTCCAAAGACATGGTCAACGCCAAACAATAATCTGCAGAAAAACTCAACGAACTGGAACGAAGATCTCGGGCATTACATTCTATCCATCTTAAAAGATGTTTCGACCCCAAAACTTAAAACATAAAACGATCAATGCAAAACAATCTCCGACAACACATGTTATGCATTGCCAATGACCTGCAACGAATCACATGCAGCACGTGGCTACTAACATCCATATCGCTATGCCAGAACGGTAACAAAATGCAGCGAATAAAAATTAATATGGTTGACCAACCCGAAGAGTATGTCAATCAAAACACAGGATAAACGCGGAGCAAATACAAAATTCCACCACCCAAGGGTCGGAAGATCGACAACGAAGCTAATTTCCCGAACTTAAGGAAATTATGAAGTGATCTGAATGCTCAAAAATCACGATACGAGATCAGCAAAAATCAGATAATAAATGATCGAACCACAATGATCGAGATAACAATAGTCGGACAATCATATTCGAGTCACGATGAACTACAACAATCAAATAGCAACTCAGAAGTTCACACCTCGACTCAAAACAATAGGTGGTCTGGTAAAGGTGACAAGATATACATTAATATAAGATTCATAGGAATATAGCCGAATTCGGAAAAAGTCACAACGACAACGTATTAATCCGAAATATTACCACAACTCATTCGATCGACGAAACAAAAGATAGGACAATGTTCAAAAAAATATCAACGAACACAAACGAGTTGATAGGGTTGGAAATACAGAAGTTGAAGAATCTGATTTACTTCTAATAAAAGTGGTTCATCCCCGAAATTTGAAACAACAAAGCAAGGAAATAACACAACATACAACTGGTAGACTGCACTCTCAGGGACGCCTCAGAGTCAATCCTAACATTAGTGCTCACGTAACGTCTGAGCCTCGGAAGACTCGGTGACTAATTCACAAAACTAAACCTGGTGTCCCATGAGTTCGCACTGGTAACACGTTACTGGCGGAGAAGGACAATTTGCACGAACATGCCCCGACACATTACATCTCGAAGCCATTGATTTACACCGACGTTCCGAGTCGCATAAGTGTTGCGTTGAACAGCCTGGGTCAACTAAGTCATCTATTCCGCTACTTGTTGCAATATAGTAGCAACACCAATACCAATATCATTCCCGGCAATATTCTCTCGATTCTGCATCTGATCCCCGTGGCGATCAGTAACACGGTTATGACCACGACCTCTGCCCTTCGGTATACTAATAAGCAACAACCTAACACAATGAAAATCACATAATCACACATAGAATCTACTCATGGATGATCGACTGCAAAGATTAGGCCAGACGGCCCAAATACAGTCCCATAACTTATGCCTAGCCAGAAAGCGCGCTCTACAACAAAAGATGGAGTGCACTAACTGTGCAAGTTGGCAACACATTCATACTCACCTATCAATGGTACTATACTAGAGGTTACAAATAAAGAACATACAAATTCAAATGCCAACGGTTCGCATGATTATAGCCTTACACAAATAACCATCAGGCATTAATTAACATTCAAACCGTAATCACATCTCTCGGTCAATAAAACTATTTCAACAAGTGCATACCGAATGACTCAGCGCTCACATCACCACTTTAAACACAACTCAGAGCATTACAGCTGAAATAACGATAACATCATTACCACATACCTTTATAACGAAATACGTGGAACTGAAAAGTTAAAAGCGAGAGTCACGTTTCAAGTAAATTTTTAGTAGACCTCATTTGAGTTTTTTAAATATCAAAATTTTGAAAACTTGCAATGAAAAAATGGAGATAAAATATAAGTAGTTTGAATTCTCAAAAATTTCGGCCTCAAGGTCATCACACGAAAATCAAACTTTTCCATTCTTGAAGGATGTTTTAAAATAAAATTTACGTGACTTCCCAAAATTTTTAAAGCTTTAAAACATCACATTGACAAATATTCTTTGCGTAACCACAACAAAACATTACTCCTGTAAAAACGATTTATACAAGGATACATATATACATTTATACATATACACCGACACATTATAAAAATCAAGCAAACATGGAGTACGTATTCATGATTCACATTTAACTCCACATCAAAACACAAATATCACACAAGCTCGTGTAACACGAGACACAACATATAGTGGGGAGACTTACATCCACATATCGCACGAAGATAATGGATGCAGCTTGATACTAATCACGACCGACATCTCAGACGACGCATCGCGACACGACTCAGTCAGACAAAATTTGACAAGACAAAACTTGACAACACACAACTCAACCCGACAGCCTAGGTTTCCGCAAACTAAGCTCCGATACCATATTCTGTAACACCCCCAAAACTAATTGGGAATATTACAGCGCCGCAGACCCTCTCCACGAGGATCTACCAGGCTAAATATAGAAAAACACGATATACAATACATGCCAACATGGCTAAAGACGATCCATTAGACCGATTTGGTATTTTAACCCAACACAACACATCAAACATACATAATTCGATCTCATAACTCATATCCATACAGGGGTCGGAATACATCAACATACCCATAAAATAGGAAGACTACACAATTGAGAGCCAAACAATGAGACTCTAACAAAAATACTCAACGAATGGTCATCATGTGATTAGTATCGTCGTCTCCCATCATCCTTCGTACCGATCCCGTGATTCGCTCCCCAACAACCTGCAAATACCTGGACGCAATATAGACCCCGAATACTCGGGGTTAGCAAAACTCCACTTTTTTGCTAGTGCAAGTATAAAATACGAATACAAGCCATACATATCATACTCCAATACATAATAATCGTGAACATACTTCCCGAGATAAATCACTTTATCAAAACAATTCAGACCATGAAGGGTGGGGATGAAACCCGTATACATTTTACAAAACATTTAAGATCTCGGGTGTTTTGAAAACGTTTGGGATTTAAGAATTCTCGAGCCTTTCGAAACCATTTAGGGACACTGCCCAAAAGTCATTTTCCCAAAATACAATTATGATAACAACACACGGGGTTCACGACCCGATCATATCATTCCGGTCACAAAGCACGGGGTCCACGACCCGATCATACCATAACAGCATATTTCCACACATTACTCGCGTCCTGAGCTAGCAAGCCACGGACCTCAGATGCTCCCGCAGAACATACCCGAGTGAATAACCCACAGGAAAAACATACCAAATCACATGTCACCGTAACAACACTCACGTGACCACAATCAGAGATACGTTCATAGTTACCCCGACATCGCACTAACAAGCTACAAACCTCAGATGCTCCTACAGAACATACCCGATTGGACAACCCATGACACGTACATCACATAACCAAATAACAACCATAAATTATCTCGGCATTGCACTAACAAGCTATGAGCCTTGGAGTTCCCGCAAGACATACCCGATGGATAACCCCACAAGTTATCCCGGCATCGGGCTAGCAAGCCACGAACCTCGGAGTCCCCAAAAAACATACCGTATGGATAACCCTACGGTCCCGCCCGACCCATACTAGCAAGTATGAATCCCGGAGATTCAATAATCTTACCCGGTGGCACATCAATATCAAGAATCACACAACGATAAGTAATTACCAAGCCAAACAACATAAAGCATCACAACCTCCTTTCAAAGGAGTGACAATTAATATCACAACATGTCACATTCTCATCGAACAAGTACACGTATCGACACACCATTCTTGGTAAGTCATCACGGTCTATCATATTCACGAAGTATGGTTATAACATCTATCAACATACAACACATACTCACATATTCTAAATACACATTTATCCGCGAATCATACCAGTTATCTTGAATAAAACCCTTTTTATCGAGAATATACCGATCGTTTAGAAGGTTCATTAAAACATTCAAGTCCCACATATAATCAATTATCAACTATCTATGAAACACGATGTGTGTGGTCAAGATACTTGCCTCGAAACTACGATCAACCAGACAACGAATAGATGGGGTTGAGCGGCCCTCGAACTTCCAAAAATGACCAAGAATCCAGAAACCCACGAATACTACGAGAATAACATCAATACTAATCAATAACATTAATCGGAATCCGAATCAACACTAAGAACAACAAGGATCTAAGGATTTCTCAAAGAAATCAAGAACTATGTTCCGACTGATATAAAATCATGAATGAGTTCGAAAATACGAAGATTATGACCAAGACAACAAGAATTACATAATTGATTTATCATCCTCGGATTAAATCGCAGAACCAAGGAGAAACCCCCAAAATTCAAGAACTAGGGTTCTAAGAAGAAAATACCTTGATTTGGGCCAAGAAGATGATTAGATGATGATAGACATACATAAATCCACCTCAAGATAAAGCTTGATGATGAAGATCGCCCAAAATCACCTCTGGAACTCAACCCGGCAGAAAAAGATGAAGGAAGAAGGACAAATGATGAAATAAAGCTATTGTCCGGTATTTATACTGGACAGTTATTACCGTGCGCTACCAAACAGCATTAGCGCACGCTAACGGGGTCAACGCCCAGAACCTTCCGCCTGTAACACTGTTAGCATGCGGTAGCCAATATGCGTAGCCTGTGCTAACGAGTAATGAATGAAATCCTATAGCTCCTGTACAGATCCCCACCTACCAGGTAGCGTGCGCTACAAAGAACATCTAGCATGCGGTAAGCAGTCGATAGCGTGCCCTAGCTACCAACCTTAGCGTGCGCTAACGAGATTTAAATTCCAGTCCAGTAGCACCTGGTCTGCCTCTGGACTACCAGTTAGCGTGTGCTACACACCCGGTAGAGTGCGCTAATAATGGCACTTTAGTGCGTGCTACACTCAAATGAGTCAAAAACTCATGCAATGATCTGGAGCGGAAATCAAACACGTGTCAACTCATGACACGACCACACGTGGCACAACATTCCAAAGAAATGGTCAACGCCAACCAATAATCCGCATAAAAACTTAACGAACTAGAACGAAGATCTCGAGTATTACATTCTACCCCTCTTAAAAGAAGTTTCGGCCCCGAAACTTAAAACATAAAACGATCAATGCAAAATAATCTCCGACAACATATGTTATCCATTGTCGATGACCTACAACGAATCACATGTAGCACGTGGCTGCTAACATCCATATCGCTATGCCAGAATGGTAACAAAATGCAACAAACAAAAATTAATATGGTTGACCAACCCGAACAGTACGTCAATCAAAACACAGGCTAAATGCGGAGCAAATACAAAATTCCACCACCCAAGGTCGGAAGATCGACAACGAAGCTAATTTATCGAACTTAAGGAAATTATGAAGTGATCTGAAAGCTCAAAAATCACAATACGATATCAACAAAAATCAGATAATAAACGATCGAACCACAATGATCGAGACAACAACAGTCGAACAATCATATTCGAGTCACGGCGAACAACAACAATAAAATAGCAACTCAGAAGTTCACACCTTTACTCAAGACAATAAGTGGTCTGGTAAAGGTGACAAGATATACATTAATATAAGATTCATAGGAATAGAGCTGAATTCGGAAAAAGTCACAACGACAATGGATTAATCCGAAACATTACCACAACTCATTCGATCGACGAAACAAAAGATAGGACAATGTTCAAAAAAATATCAACGAACACAAACGAGTTGATAGGGTTGGAAATACAGAAGTTCAAGAATCCAATTTACTTCTAATAAAAGAAGTTCATCCCCGAAATTCGAAACAAGAAAGCAAGGAAATAATACAACATACAACTGGTAGACTACACTCTCAGGGACTCCTTGGAGTCCATCCTGAGATTAGTGCTCACGTCTGAGCCTCGGAAGACTCGTTGACTAATTCGTAAAATTAAACCTGGTGTCCCACGAGTCCGCACTGGTAACACATTACTAGCGGAGAAGGACAATGTGCACAACATGCCCCGACACATTGCAGTTGAAACACCTCCTAGCTTTACCAAGAGTGAAAGCTGACGATCTAGAACTCTCAGTCCCACACATCGAGCGATGGAGCTTCACAGCAGAAAGACTACGACGTTGTAATCCAGAAACACCAACTCCTGTACTGTCCATAAGGTCAACAGATATCTTCTGTTTCTTCAACATGGGCAGACGCTCCGATGATAACGAAGCTAGCTCGTAGGCTAAAGCTCGATCTCGGTAATCTCTAAGCGAAGTGCACGAGAATCCCGCCATATACTGGCAAATCTCCAATTTCATCCATCTGTCAAAGTGAAGGATCCTCTGTTCCTCGGTTCTCACTCGATCTCGCACATAACCGAGTTGTTTGCTGTTAGAGCTAAATAGTGAGACTCTAACAAAAATACTCAACGGATGGTCATCATGTGATTAGTATCGTCATCTCTCATCATCCTTCGTACCTATCCCGTCGCTCCCCAGCAACCTGCAAATACCTGGACACAATACAGACATCCACCCCCGAATACTCGGGGGTTAGAAAAACTCCACTGTTTTGCTAGTGCAAGTATAAAATATGAATACAAGCCATACATATCATACTCCAATACATAATAATCGTGAACATACTTCCTGAGAAAAATCACTTGATCACAATAATTCACACCATGAAGGGTGGGGATGAAACCCGTATACATCTTACAAAACATTTAAGATCTCGAGAGTTTTGAAAACGTTGGGGATTTAAGAAATCTCAAGCCTTTCGAAACCATTTAGGGACACAACCCAAAGTCATTTTCCCAAAATACAATTATGATAACAACACATGGGGTTCACAACCCGATCATATCATTCCAGTCACAAAGCACGGGGTCCACGACCCGATCATGCCATAACAAAGATGTTTCCACAGTTACTCGCGTCGCGTGCTAGCAAGCCATGGACCTAAGATGCTCCCGCTGAACATACCCGAGTGAATAACCCACAGGAAAAACATACCAAATCACATCTCACCATAACAACAAATACGTGACCACAATCATAGATACGTTCATAGTTACCTCAGCATCGCAATAACAAGCTATGAACCTTGGATGCTCCTACAGAACATACCCGATTGGACAACCCATGACACGTACATCACATATACAAATCACAACCATAAATTATACCGGCATCGCACTAACAAGCTAAGAACCTCGGAGTCCCCGCAAGACATACCCGATAGATAACCCCGCAAGCTATCCCGACATCGGGCTAGAAAGCCACGAACCTCGGAGTCCCCGCAAGACATACCCTATGGATAACCCTGCGGTCCCGCCCGACCCATACTAGGAAGTATGACTCCCGGAGATTCAACAATCCTACCCGGTGGCACATCAATATCAACAATCACAAAACGATAAGTAATTACCAAGCCAAAAAACATAAAGCATCACAATCGCCTTTCAAAGGAGTAACAATTAATATCACAACATGTCACATTCTCATCGAACAAGTACACGTATCGACACACCATCCTCGGTAAGTCATCACGGTCTATTATATTCATGAAGTATGGTTATAACATCTATCAACATACAACATATACTCACATATTCCAAATACATATTTATCCATGAATCATACGAGTTATCTTGAAGAAAACCTTTTTTATCGAGAATATACCAATCCTTTAGAAGGTTCATTAAAACATTCAAGTCCCACATATAATCAATTATCAACTATCACGTATATGAAACACGATGTGTATGGGCAAGATACTTGCCTTGAAACTACGAGCAACCGGACAACAAATGGATGGGGTTGAGCAGCCCTCGAACTTCCAAAAACGACCAAGAATCTAGAAACCCACGAATACTACAAGAATAACATCAACACGAATCAATAACACTAATCGGAATCCAAATCAACACTAAGAACAACAAGGATCTAAGGGTTTCTCAAAGAAATCAAGAACTATAAAAAGATCATGACCAAGATAAAAAGAATTGCATAATCGATTCATTATCCTTGGATTAAATCGAAGAACCAAGGAGAAACCCCCAAAATTCAAGAACTAGGGTTATAAGAAGAGAATACCTTGATTTGGGCCAAGAAGACGATTAGATGATGATAGACATACAAAAATCCACCTCAAGATGAAGCTTGATGATGAAGATCACCCAAAATAACCTCTGGAACTCAACCCGGCGGAAAAAGACAAAGGAAGAAGGAGAAATGACGAAATAAAGCTGTTGTCCAGTATTTATACTGGACAGTTATTAGCGTGCACTAACCAAACAGCATTAGGGCGCGCTAACGGGGTCAACGTCCAGAACCTTCCGCCTGCAACACTGTTAGCGCGCGCTAGCCAATATGCGTAGCATGTGCTAACGAGTCACGAATCCAGTCCTGTAGCTCCTAGATAGATCTACACCTAACAGGTAGCGCACTAGAAAGAACAATTAGCGTGCGCTAAGCAGTCGATAGCGTCCGCTAGCTACCAACCTTAGCGTGCGCTAACGAGATTCCAGTTCCAGTCCAGTTGATCCTGGACTGCCAGTTAGCATGCGCTAACAATGGCACTTTAGCATGCGCTACACCACAAGCGGTAACATGCGCTACACTGAAATGAGTGAAAAACTCATGCAATGATTTGGAACAGAAATCAAACACGTGTCAACTCATGACATGACAACACGTGGCACAACATTCCAAAGACATGGTCAACTCCAAGCAATAATCCGCAGAAAAACTCAACGAACTGGAACGAAGATCTCAGGTATTACACGACGGGGTAGGCCACAATACTCAACAATGATAATGATCAAATCACATAAATAATTACATACAAATGAAATTACAAAGTAAGAATACTATCAGTGTAATCTTACCGTCATAACCTTACCAACCCATACCAGTCCATATAAGTTCAATCCTTACCGTAATCCACATTTCGCATTCTCAATGACGAAATGAACTCAATTACAAACATCTGTACTATGATCAAATAATAACAAGAATCCTCAAAACATCATCATAACTCATAAGTGTGGAATAATCTATCTGTGCCAAATCCTGTTAGATCGCACAATCAGATACCAACCCTGATAAGGACTAAATATACACAATACATCTGTAGACCAATGGCAGCAAAATCCTGAAACATCGACACAAAGTCCAAACGCTCATAAGATTGATAACCATGATCAACCAAAACATCAACCGAGAATATCATCAACATGATAAACTACAATATGTCCAATCAACGAACAAAACATAACCGAGAATATCATCAAGATGATAAACTCCAAACAAGACCAATTAAGAACCACGGTGATAGATATTTGAGAGGATAAAATTCTCAAAACGACGTACAAATCACATATAATGGATCTCAAAGAAATAAATCCGACTGTCAAACATACCCCTCGGGAGTATGAACAACCAGTCGCAAACCGTCGAGCATACCCAATCATACATGGCATATGAACGACCAATCATTATGGCTCAAGATGGACGTCACAGTATGCCTGTTGGGATAAAGAATGATGTATTGTTTTGATAATGTGCCAACATATAGAAGGATGTCAAGTGCCATCGTACAACAAGTCTTCGCGCTGCCAACATACAGCAAGAAGTACATCTGTCAAATCATAGAGCAAGTAGCTTTCCCGAAGATGATCATACTGATGGACAACTTATCCTGTATCATTGCATTGTTTCAACATACAGCAAAAGGATAAAGTGACATCATACAGCAAGAAGCTCATAAGTCGATATGACAGCAAGTATGAAAGCTGTCTTGAAACATTCATACAACATCTTCCATAGAGCAGCACTAAGATAGCTTACAACGTGAAACCTACAGCTACAGCATTATCAACTCAACATGTTGGATACAACAATCAAGCTGTAAAGTGTTAAGATATTCAAATACTCATCCAACAGGACTGAAGACTGTTGAAATGGAATCTGCTTTATACGCTCAAGTCAAGCCCCAATTGAAAAGAATTATTTAAATACTAACTGGATAAAGTATTTAAATAATAACCGATAGAGATCTTCAAACAAGGAGCAAAATCCGGATCTTGTTTTCTGCAAGTCAATGAACACATTGGAATTGACTATTGGCTCAACGGATATATTCCCAACGGATCTATTCCAAAGGCTATATATACCCTGAAGTTTGAAGATCAGATACGAATACAAGAACGAACATATGCGAACAATACATAAGATCAAGAACTGCAAACTGAGATATACTGAGATACACTCTTGAACATCACAAGAACAGTATATCAAGAGCAATCATATTTCTTCGAGCATACTGCCATTCTTGAGAGAAGAAATATACAACTGCTCAACCTTGAACAAAACCTCATCAGCTCAAGCTCAATTAGTCAAGTTGTTGTTCAAACCCTTGTTCTTACATTCGAAGAAACCATCAGCCCTGTGTGGACGGAAAGCCTTACTTTTCCGGAACTGTGTGCGACGGATCTGCATTGAAGATGAAGCTTTAGAACTATGTATGAAGAAGCAAGTCAAGTGACAAGCTTTGACCAATCTGTGTGAATGTTTGAAAGCGACAGTCTTTGCATCAATCTGTGTGAACGATACGAGGATAGGTTTGATTATAGACACGCGGTTGTGTACGTAGTGTTTATAATAAGCAAATTTACTCCTGTGTAGAGGACCAATGGACATAGAGGGGTTTACCTCGATCCACTTTAAATATCGTGTTATTTACCTTCTGCATTTATCGTTTTCATTACTGTGATTTGTTTAAGTATACTCTAAAACCCTGTACGCACCAAGCCAACAGGAGACAAGCCTAGTTGTTGTATTTACAGCAACTTACTTTTAAAAGACTTCTGCTACGCAGTCTTATTTGGAAAACGTACAACTTGTTGTTATAACATCTTTCCAAGCTGTATTCTGTATACTTATTGGCCAACAAGTGGTATCAGAGCGGTTGATTCTGAAAAGAATCAGTCACATTTTTAACCGAATCATATCCTTAAATCACTTATTTTTTAAAATAGTCTTTATCTTCCTACTTTCTCATTTGGATACCTATATGATCAATAAGGTTCCTATGTTTTCGATTAACGAGTTTGACGATTGGAGAATTAGGATGGAAGCTCATCTTGCAGCAATGCACAAAGAAATGATTTTTGTCATTCAGGGTGGCCCCATAGAAATCATGAAGGTAATTAATTCATGCCACAAGGATTAAAGGTTAAGCTCATGCCAAAATGTTCGAGAACGAGCGCGAGCAGTGAACAACTGACAAGCGCAAGCGTACCAACCTCAACAATGTTGCTTACAATGCACTATTTGTCACTCTTGACAAAGGCACATTCTCAAAGGTAAAGAGCTGTAACATAGCCAAGGAAATCTGGGATAAACTCAAGATGATTTGTGTAACGCCCTGGCTTTCTTAATTAAAAAGAATGTTACACGGCTCAATTTTTCCTTAAAGATTTTATATAAATCCGGAGTATTTGCGGAAGCATTTTAGTAAGTGAATCTTCAATAAAAGTCGTTTAATCAAACATCAGTACAGTTTTACAAAAACATGGGAAATCAAATATTCAGACATAGTCCGTTGAAATTATATTCGTTGAAGAACATCAAGTGTTTCGTAAAAATAATAACAATTACGGCGACAACATCTTTTATTCTTTAGAACTTCATCGTGTTGGGAGTATGTATTCATCTTCTGCTTGTCCCGTTCGTCGATTCCTTAGCCTGAAAAACATAATCGATGAGGTGTGAGTACGCGAGCATACTCAGTGAGATTAAACCCTTATAAATCGTCAAAATCATGCTGTGTAATGCACATAAAACATTCTTATCTGTGTGAGACTCGTCTCGGATTTCTTTCATTCGTTCGACCCCTCGCGGGTCGTCATGTTACACGACACAACGATGACCGTAACATATTAAAACAGTATAACCTCACCTCGTTTGCTGAAATCTTGAAATATCTTCCTCTGAATTTGGCTCGGTTGTCCTTCTTGGATCCCGGATACGCTGCTCCTAGCACTTGAAAATACTTTTTCATATTTCCGCCATAAATTCTTGATGTAAAATCTGAAATCTCTTTGAGGACTTTTATCAAACACCTTTGAAAAGCATCGATTTGAGCTATCTGCTTGATTGGGATTTTTGTGGCTTTGTAAATTTTGGAAGGAAAATATGTTTGGGCGTTTTAAAGTAGAGGTTCACAGACTTCAAAATGATATATGATATGTACAAAAACACGTCGGGAACATATATAAATAAGGTCTCAAAGTCGGTTGAAAATCAACCTTACCCTGATTGGAAGCCTTATCCGGACAAATGCCGAGAAGCTTCGTCGGTCGTGACGGACCTTATCCTGACAAACCGGACACTTATCCGGATAGTGGTCGAGAAGCTTCGCGGTCGTGATCGACCTTATCCGGACAAATGACGGCCTTATCCGGATAGTGGCCTAGAAGCTTCACGGCCATGACCGTGATTGTCGATCAGCGTGTCCGTGGTGACCGGCAGATGTCCGTCAACTTGGCTCGGCGGTTCGACCCCTTCCCGATGTCCAAATTCGATTTTCCGACTGTTCCGACTCGTCGGAGTTAAATCTTCGATATACTCGAACGGATTTTCGATAATCTTAAAATAATAATTTAATATTATTTTGCAGTATAAGTGTCTCAGAATGAAATTTTATCGTATCAAAATCGTCGGAACTTTTCGAAATCACTTTCAGAAATTCTAAAAATGATCCTTATAATTTATTTTGAAATATTTTCTTTTTAAATCTTTCATTTTATGCTAGGAACGTATCGGTCCAAGTATCGTACAACCTGTAAATATTAAAAAAATCAAAATCTATGATCGTTAGCATTTAAATAAGTATTGGGGCGTTACAATCCTCCCCCCTTTAAAAAATTTCGTCCTCGAAATTGATCTTCGTAAAGAACTTTGAAAATATGTATCAAACCTTGTATGAGTATTTTCATCAATAATTTTAAAAATATTGTGCCAGCAAAATCAATTTGAAACCTTTCTTTGAAATCATATTTTGTCCCTTTCGGACAACATTTAAACTTTCACATATCCTTTCAAATCTTTTGCCGACACAATCATTCTATACTCATACCATAATTTTTAAGTTTTCATAAAAGAGTGAATACTTGAAAACATTACCTCAGAGTCGGCGTTGGGCAGCAACGATGAACCACATATTCTCCCGAAAATATAATCATGCCGTAATTATTCGTTATACTTTTAGAAAGTTTTGAAATATCTTGTTTTGTATAAGTAAACCTTTTTAATCCTCCTTAACAGTATATGTAATATCCGGATTTATTACAGTGTATTTCATCTGTATTCAAACCATGTATTATTCGGATTGGTGATTTTCATTATTGGAGTATGATATTTCGTGCTTTGATATCATTATACATAAGTATAGAAACTTGCAAAATTGCTCAAGCAACCTCGTGATAGCGCACGTTAAGAATGTATCTTAACGCGCGCTATCGGGCCATTATTAGCGCATGCTATACAGGTAGGAGTAACGTGCGCTAAGAACTCAATTATTGAGCGGGACGGCTAACACATGCGCCAGCCGGGACATGGGTCCGGATAAGATTCCCGCTGACGCACCCGGACAAATTCTGAAGTCAACCATTATTAGCGCACGCTAAGGGATGCTTAGTAGTGTAATATCCGAAATTTCTACTACCATTGTTTAATATTATTTTATCCGAGTTATATTGTACAGCGTGGAATCTGTACAGTATAGATAAAATAAATGAAGGACTGGATGTCAGTATTGGTATAATTGTCGTACTTGGTCGACAATTGCAATTGAGGATATTATGTGTCATATGAGAATATTATGGAATTAAGTATATTTATTCAGTGTGTGAGTGTACGTATCCAGTATGTCGAGACAGACGAGAAGAGTTGCAAATGGCTAAGTATAGCCTGACTAGCGCGCGCTAATGGTCAAGTATAGCGCACGCTATCGTTCATGGTTAGCGCACACTAGAGGCAGAATGTAGCGCACGCTAGTGCAGTCAGATCAGAAGGAATCTACGTGTGGACCAGACCACTTTCGGCGCACGTTCTGGTAAGTCAACGGATGTTGTAATGTAGTGTTAGCGCACGCTAATGCATGATGGTTAGCGCACGCTAACTGTATATCGGACAAAAAGGAATCTTATCCTCACAAGACTTTCGGCGTGTGGACCGATCTTGAGCATACGCACAAACGAGTCAATCGATGTTAGCGCACGCTAAAATGCAAGGACTTGCGACGCTAGATGGTTTAAGTTACGTACGCTAATGCATGGGCATTACGTACGTAAGCTCATGTACGGCCGCATGTAGTCTATGGATCGCGATAGCGCACGCTAACAAAGGTCGGCTAAGCGCACGCTAAAGCGAGCGCACGCTAAACATAAGATTTAGCGCACGCTAGTAATGTATTCTATATAAGGGACAGACGGGTATTATGAAGCATTTCGTCCTTTCTTTCACCTTGATCGATAGAGAGAGTTTTGGGAGGTTCTTGAGGTTCCCAAACACGGTGAGGTGGTGATCTTTAACAAGATTAAGATAGAAATCATGGATTAAAGTTTTGTTCTTGAAATCATTGGTGATTCTTGGAAATGGATTCAACCTTGGAAATTAATCCATTCCTTCATAAAGGTAATCACTCTTCATCTTTGGATTTCATTTTGGATTGAATGTTGATGTTCTTGAGTTGATGATTATTACATAAACGAGTTGATAAGCATGATTATGAGATGGATTACCGGATTATGATGATGTTATTGTTGATATGAAGATATTGATATGATTCTTGTGGTTTAAATTGTGTTGTTCATTTTCTTGAGATAAGTGGATTAATCCTTCTCCTCGATTTCGGATGTTGATGTTATTGTCGATGATTACTCTGTAATGGAAGATTAAGGGAGTGTTGTTACGTTCTTGATGTTTCATGATGTTGATATTGAGGAAGATGATATATGGATATAGGACTTGGATTATAAGTTGAATGATTGTTTGTATGTTAAAGGATATCGAATTTCGTTGTTTGATAACTATGAACATGGTTTAGAATCACTTAGTGTTCTTGATAATCGCCATGTGTTGATCGGTATATGAAATGCATGCAATCGCATGTCATTAGCGCACGCTAGTATTCTTGTCTAGCGCACGCTAACGGGAACGTCTTAGCGCACGCTACGTTAAGTAATTAACGTGCGCTAAGTCAACAGCAGGTAGTATATTCTGTTTCGATTATGAATTCGTGATCGTTTAAGTTGGCTTGATCAGACTTATGGTTAACCAAGATATTGTTGAGCCGTGGAGATTGTGAATTGGTTTTATCGATTGTTGATTGTTGTCGAACTTGTTGTTTATCGATTATTGTAATAGGTTGAGATTATTGATCGGTGTTTATAACCATATGTTGCGGTCGTGTTCGAGTATGTTCGTGAATGGCGTTGGTCAGGGCCGAGGAGCTGGTAGACGAAGACAATGAAATTGGTAGCGACTTCATCATCGTCGTATCGGTATCGAGTAAGTTATTACTTACTCAATTTATAGTATTTAATGAATGGTTTCCGTTTCATTCGTTTATAATTCGTATAGCAATATTTATAATCGTAATCACATGAGACTTGGGATTATAAATCATATTCGAGTTTTGGGAATCTAAATCATAATGTATATGATTTACTTTTGTTATTGGTATACTTGTATATCGAGGATATATCGTGATAAAAACGGAGATATGAACTATCTGCAATTCGTGATACTTTGGACCGTCGAATATTGAGGATAATGGTTCGGGATGGTTTAGACATTGAGATCATTCTCGAAGGACTCGGGGCAAGTACTCTAATCATTTTTATCATTTGAGTCGATCATGTTGTGATACATTCGTGTATCGTTGTTGTCATGCAGTTGTGCATTGTTGTTGTCGTGTATTGTGTCTTGTTGTTTTGTGCGGTTGTGCATTGTTGTCATATGTCCACCTCGGGTTGGTCCGACGATCATCGGGGATCTATGCTAGCGTCTTACTGGATCGTCGGACGGGTTTTCCACCTCGGGTTGGTCCGACGGATCATCGGGGATCTAGGCGGTGAATGCTTTGGATCATAGGATTGCCATGTATTGTTGTTGTGCATATGTATATTATGGGTTTGCCATAAGTATACATTGTCGTTATTGTTGTGATCATATTGACGTTGTCATATGAGTATGCATTTGTAGGTCTTGTGTTAGGACCATGTCCGTATGTTGTGTTGATCTGATCTCGGATTAGACTGACGTGATGGTAATGGTATTTCATATCTTGAGGTATGTTCCATATTTCCTTGGTACTTGTTTTTGATGGACAATCGATTATCGTATTGGAATTGTCGATGTTATCCGATGGATTGAATTGGCCAGAGTTGGTATAATTTCCGTATCGCGAGTTATGATAATGTTTTGAGAACCTTTAGTATTGTTGAGATACCGTACAGATATTTCGGTATTATTTTAATGTGTTGTTAAGGATGCGAATCGTGGATTCTCGTAAAGTTACGACGGTAAGAGTACACTGGTCGTATTCTTACTTAGTATTTCCATTGATATGTAATTATTGTTGAGATGTGATGGTTATCATTGTTGGATATTATGGCTGACCCCGTCGTGGGCTTTCTTTTTAGGTTCTTGGATTATCAAGTTTGTAGCGGTCGTGGAGAGATGAACTTCCCGGAGGATACTGGCAAGGGCATGTATTTGTGTTTTGAGTTTCTGATCAGTTGTTGTATTCCGCTGCTAAAGTATTTCAATTGTTTGTCTTCATCCGCTGCGTGAGTATTTTTAAATGGCCTTTTTGGTATCCGGTAACTTAGGTTACTTTGGCAATCATTTTCTAAATCTATTCTGTCGGTACGTGTAAGCGATAGCTTAACATATGTTTTTAAACTGTTGAGTTTTGGCATTTTGGGCCTTGTGGTTTCAAATGAGTTTTTACGACGGTTTGATAAACGAGCTTTATAAATCTTCGAATGTTTTTAATAGATAATACCGTAGTTAGCCTCTTGGGCGTTTGTAAATGTTTGCGAAAATTTCCTTCACCTTGTGGGTTCCATCTCGGGGCCACGGCGCGGTAATATTCCCGGTCGGATGCGGGGTGTTACAGAATATGGTATCGGAGCTTAGGTTGAGAAAACCTAGGCGGTCGGTTCGAGTTGGGTCGTGTTTACAAGCGTCATTTGAATTGTTGATTGAAAAATATTGGAGCCGTGAGTTTTTATTGTTCACTCGGGCTTGTGCTTATGTGATTTACCGGTGTGGTACTTGGGATTGTTGTAACTTTTTCAAATGGTGTTAACGTGTTTCTTCAAATAGAGTGTGTTGTTTTCTCGAGTGAACCGAGTTTGCAAAATTTGTGTTTTGAAAATATCTCGTGTCGAGTATTTTCTTGAGTCGATACATGTGCCGATTATCACGGGAATCGTCGGCTTCACGATCTGTAAGTATTTGGATTTTTAAATTTCATCGAGATTTATTGCCGTTCTAAGTTGATATGCTTTGAGATTCAGAGAATATTATTCATTACGGTATAAGGTGACAGAGTTGGGACGGGATTGATGATCTTGAGAAGTTATGATTTTGGAAATCAATATGTCGATTAAGTTTTGGAACGGAGTTTTGCATTTGGGAGAAATATTGTGGATTGTTCAGAGAACATGTAGTCATGTTAGTTCATTTTGAGATATATGAAGCTGTTTTGAGCATTTGAAAATGATACTTTTCAAAATGAATGTTTTACGGATGTTTTACCGTAAATGATTTTGGGCCGAGACCCAATAGATTTTTTTGAAATTGTTTTATTACTCGGGGCTTGGGGTCCGAAAAGAGTTTCCTATTTTTTTAAACCTCTTGTAATGCGGAACGAGATACGGCCGAGACCCTAATATTTCAAAAGACTTTTGTTTTCTTAAAAAAACTCCCGAGACTTGTAAAACACTTTATCAATCATTTACCTATTTCGTTTCTGCTGTCATAGCTTTGATCTATTTGTTCAAATGAAACTTCTCGGGAAGTCTTTCGCTCTGTTGATTTGTTTCAAGGCATTGCCATAGAAAAATTGAGGTGATCTAGGATGAAAAATGGTTGACGTTGTGAGTCATATGTGGAAAAAGGAGTTTTTGTCGGAGTCTATACATTGAGATTTTGGATTCTATCGTGTAGTTTTCTGATGGCATATCAGTGGGATTTGTGATGAGCCGGATTGGTATATAGGAGTACGGATGTGGTCAATCATTTGCATAGTTTTCATTTTAAAACTTCAAATCGTGTGGATTCGAAGGAAAGCGTATCAAATACTTGGCACCAATGAGCCAGTTTATTTTTCGAGAATTGATTTGGTGGTCTTACCAAAATTTATATTTTGAGTTTTGAAATTTTTGAAAGAACTTTCGAAAATTTGTCTCCTTGACAAGATTATATGATTTCAAATTGGTTTTGAAATGTGATTGATGTACATACGCATTTAATGCATAATGCATATCGTGGTGAAGTTCTGAATGAGATTCACGAACTGGATAAGATATCAGTATGGTATGAGGAAAAGAGATTCGAACTTTAGTATGGTAGTTTGATTATCCAATGATGATCGGTTGATTTATCGGATAAGAGAAATATACTGCGTATTGCAGGTTCGGGTACATCATGTAATTTTGGAACTATGGGTTTTATGAAACCGGGACATATTGTAGGTCACAAGTCGTCCAGGAACAAGTCTAGAGGGGGGGGGGGTGAATAGACTTGTTGAAACTCTTGAACTCTTTTTCGAAGAGTGAGTTTCTTCAGCTGATAATCAAACAAATGACTTGGAGTCGTTTGTTCTTGGATAAGTGCGGAAGTCAGCTGATGACGAATATAAATTAATCTTAATGAAACACTTAACAATGTATGCAGCAGTTAGAGTATGATGTAGTAAAACAGTAAATAACACAGCGATTATAGTGGTCTCGGAGGTGGGGTAATCCTCTACTAATCCACTTTTCTCCAAACCAGTTGGAGATGAATTCACTATAATTTTCAACCGGTGATAAAGATTACAGTGATTCACAACACACTACAACTTCCAACCGGTGGAATTCCGTGCCGTTGTACACACACTTGGCGCCTTGCACCTCTTGATCCTCGATCCTCGGATGCCTTCTGATCTGCTACTTCAACCAAAGAAGTACCCGTACTCAAGATTTATAGACAAGAGTGTTTGTCTTCTCCAACTAAAGAGCTTCCTTGAATATGAACTTTTTGGATCTGCTCTTTTTCACGATGCTATTTGATTGCTTGAGATTGCTTTGTTTGCTTTGATCGCTAGAGTATATGTTCGCACCGTTGTTTGCTCAGTTTCAAATCTTCGGATATATATAGATCACGATCTCTGAGCTTCTTCCTTGTAGTCGTTGCAAATCTTTGAACAAATCCGTCCGTTGGAGAGAGACTTCATTGTTTAATCTTTTCTGAACGTTGCAAGGCTGGATTCCCATTATTTAATTTTATCTTCCGACGGTTGTGAGGACTTCTGCATGTGAGCGCCGAATCTTTTGAATATAAAAGGATTAAAGTCTTCACGGTGGGTCAGGATGATTTAATTAAATCATATCTCTTGCGGGAATCACTCCAATTTGTCTCTTCACGTTGCATGTGAGCTTTCCGTAATATTTGACTTTTCAAAGCATGCTGACGTGGATTTGGAGTACTAGGCTGTAGTTGAGTAGGCTGTGGTGCAGCTTACATCTTTGCAGGTAGGTCCTCTTGGCTGTATACTGTTTGAGACTTGTCTGATCAGGTGACTTCCCTGAGGTTCCTCGGCTGCAGTCTGGTCAAACTTCTCTGACAAATTTTTAGTTGACCAGGGCTACTCTGATTGGAGTCGGCTGTACTTCTCGATGGACTAGGCGTACTTTAGTACTTAGCCGATTTTCGGCTAACTAAGTTTGGCCTATAGAAGACACTCATTTGGTTCTTCTTTACATTTTGCCAATTTTATACTTAACACATTTTGGCCTATGGAAGATACTCATTTGGTTCTTCCTTACATTTTGCCAATTAATAAACATTTGATTTTAAATTAATGACATCATCAAAATCTAACAAGTATTCCTAACAAATTCCCCCTATTTTGATGATGGCAAAACTAAGTAAGAAATCAAATGACCAAGTCTCTGCACTTAAGTGCAAGACAAAGCGAAATCGATCTAATATTGAGACAAGCTGGAAAATTGTCATTCAATGATTGTTCATAAAATTTTCTGACTTATCATTGAAATTATACAAGATTGTTTTAAGTACGGAAAAATAAAATTACAAGTAAGAAAATAATTTAAGGTCATCTGCCTCTTCCTCTGCCTCTTGAATAGGGTGCTTGGCAGTCCGAATGGTTTGGCTCCGATAGGTCTTACCTTGGTGGAGCAAGGTCATACTTTCTCTTCACAACCAAGGTCTTTGCGAAGTCCTGCTCCTGTGAGATCTGAATTTGTTCTCAAGGCGGACTAGCTTGATTTCCTCTGAAGTTGTAGCTCATCAAGTTCACCATCCATGCGGATTGGTGCTTCTTGACTCGAATTTAGGGATCATGGGAAATGCATTTTGCTCTTTTGCGTACTTCTTTAGAAACGACCCAAAGCTTAGGATGAACCTCTTCCATCCAGTTTATGAAAATCTCCTGTGGGGAGAGTTTGTCATCTTGAAGTAGTTCCCAGGACATAAAAGTCTCGATGAACTTCTTCCTAGCGGCTCCCCATATTTCAAGAGCTTCAAGTGGGCGAAATCTTCAACATACCATAGCTCCAGACCTTCCCATTCAAGAGTAGGTTCAAAGCCGCCTCTGGTCCTTCTGCGCTTCCCTTCAGGTGGTCGACCTTGTCTTCTTGATCTAGAGCTTCCTTCCTTTTTAGGCTAGAGGGTCCTGCCATCTTGGGAACATCCTGCTTTTTCTCACTTCAGATGTCTCGCTCTTCGCCCTGACTCCTCTCTTCCCCCTTTTTGCCAGCATCAATGAGTGTTGTCAACTGTTGCTCCTTGAGGCTCATCCAATCAGACATGCCAAAAGGCATTACATTTGTTTGTAGGAGGAGGAGGCTGAGGATCTCTCTCTGACGGGGTGTCAATCTTGGCATTAATGGTCGAAGGTCGGGGTGACTGAGTTGATAGCGACTCCCAATGGTGTCTCGACAATTTGCTTGATCGGCTCGGTCATGGTAGGGATAAGCGAGGCGATGGGGAGTGTTCTCCTGATCCTTCAAACAATGGAGCCACTAGGCTGAGGCTCTGGCTGCGGCCGGTAGGTCGATTGAGTCTTCTCAGGGTCACGACACTGAGTCCTCTGCCCGGCTCTGCGTCTAGGGTGGTGTCTGGGAGGTACAACAATCCTATCTGCGACTTCGTTGGTAGGCTCGGCTCTGCTCCGGCTCCTTTTCTCTTTCTTCCTCTTTCCCTTCTTCTTCTTGATTTCTCTTTTTCTTCCTCCTCATCTTCTTCTTTTTCTTCTCCGGCCGCCACACCAGCTCCTCCTTCACCTCCATCATCATTATTATCATCATCATCATCATCATTTTCTCATCATCATCCTTCTCCTTTTCTCTTTCATCATCTTCATCCTTCTCCTTATCTTCTTCTTCTTTTTCTGCTCCACTTCTTCTCCTTCTTCATCTTCTTCATCATCCACTTCTTGTTTTCTCAATCTCCTCTGTCTCCTTTTCAACTGGTATGTTTTCTTCAGATTCTTTTTCTTTTTCATCCTCTTCAACCAAATTGATAATTTCATTTTCTTCATCAACTTCTTCTATCCTAATTTCCTTTTCTACTTCCTCCTCTTCCTCCTCTTCTCCAAAGCTACCATCAAAAATACTGAGCATTATAGAGTGGATAAAATGGTCCATGTTTGTCTCAAAATGTGACATGAACCAGTTATCCTGGAGGAGTAAGGCTAAATCTGACTCTTTGCAAAAATCAGTCAGAACATCCTCCGTGGCTTGGGGGTATTCCCAACCACTAGTTTCAACAAAAATTTGAAAATTTGTAAAGGACATGGTTTTAAGAGTTTTCCACTCTTTAAAAATATTTACGAAAGAGTGTTTTTCTGCTTGTGGCTTGACAAGCTGAAGTTGTTCTATGGAGAGATTAAAAGTATTATTTTCTAAAATATTGAATGTGTAATCTGCTTAAGGGATAGATATAACAAGACCTGCTTCCTCTTCTTCGGTCATGTACCTTTGGAGGAGTAATAACAGTACAATTCTAGTTTCGGTATGCAGTGCGGTGGTCCGATGAACTAGTGGCCCAGGCGATGGTGGTATGATGCTCAGCCGCTCTCCTTGCTGAGCTGAGCTTCCTTGGCCTCTTTGGAGAGGGTTCACGTGATGACCGCGAGGTTGGAAGGTCCTTAAAGTGGTCCCCTTCTCTTGAAACGGATGGCGATTGGTGTATCATCGGACTCATTCTCGGACTCATTGCGATTCCGATCTCGGTGCAGTTGGTCCGAGTCTGATAGATCGTATCTTGGGCAAAAGCTTGAGTCTGGCAAATCCTTCAACAACTGGGCTGCCCTCCCAGTGACTCCAACCTTCTTCTTGTCATGGTCCATGTGACCAAGTCTCTTGTTTGGGTGGAAAGGGTCAATGTTTCCCTTGGCCACTCCAGTCTGCTCCAAGAACCAACTAAGATGCGTTCCGAACGCCAACTTAGTTTTGAACTTCTTCTCTCCCTCGAGCCATTCGACCTTGTTCACCTCGCGAACAAGTTGCCTGAAAATGTAATCGGCCCAATCAACTTCCTCTCGTTGAATTAACGCACCCAACACCATGAATTTTGAAGATGATAGTTGGTCATAGCTTCCTGCCATTCCCATGACTATCTTGTTTGTGATGTCCAGAGCAACTCGATAGACCCTTTTCAACTCATTTCTCTTATTTGTAAACTTCAATTTCTCGGGGACATTTTCGAGCTTAATCGTCTTCCACGTTTGGCGGGTGATTGTTTGAGCGCTTGACCGCCAAACCGCGATGTTTCATCCCGAATACGAGCGAATCTTCTCTGTATCTATGGTATTTGGTACTCCACCGACGTTGCTCTGAATCCCGTCTTTGAATCGGGTAAGCGTTGCGATAAAATTCAACCACATCTTCCTTGAACAAGTGTTGCGGGTTGATGTCGAAAGCAGGTAGATTCCGTTCGGCTTCATCGCCGGATTAAGTCGAGCATATCAAAGTCCTCTAGATTTGCTTCTAATAATCCTTGAAATCGACGACCATGGAGAAGATGACCTGGTCCTTCATTGCCTTCAAGTTTGCTCGTCAAAGATGCCATTTCGCAAAAGATTTTAGGATTTAGTGTATATTTTGCTCTGTAAATTTTTAGGGTTTCTGAACGCGTAAAGAGTAAAGTGAAAAGGTTTCTTCCTTATAAAGAAGATGAAAGGACGTTTGGATTAGTTTATTATAAATTTAAACGGTGGTACGCCTTTTCATATTCTTTTGAATTTCAAATTTGAATCGGTGGCCCCATGTAAAAGTTGACGGTTGATTCTGATTGGCCACCGTAGAGGTTAATTAAATGGGCGTGTGACGCGTGTATTTAAAATTGCCACTAGGCTTATAAAATGTATTTTTAAATGCTATTTCTTAAGCCAAAATAATGTTTTAAATATGACAGATAATAATTAAAGATTTAGAGATTAGTTTAGAGAACTTAGTGAGTCGATTCGTTATTTGTTGGACCGCTCTGCTACAGGTGAGTTTGACCTCTCGCTTTGGTATTACTGACTAAGGTGCTTGGCGGCCTTCGTCTTCTACTTTGCATCGGCTTAGGTGATTAAGGGGGTTCGTCTTTCCTTCAACTTGCTTCAGAACTAGATTCCCAATCTAGTAATCCAAGGTCTCTGCTAAGCTCTAGGAATCTTTCTTCTGGCAATGGTTTGGTGAAGATGTCAGCTATTTGGTAGTCTGTCTTTGACTCTTTCAACTCTAACCCTTTTGTTAAGCACATGGTCTCGAATGAAATGGTGCTTAACGTCAATGTGCTTTGTCCTTGAGTGAAAAACCGGATTGTTGGTTATTGCAATAGCACTATTGTTGTCACACCATATAGGAACTTCGTTGGCAATAATATTGTAGTCCCTTAAGCTGTTATGTCGATCCATAGAATTTGTGCACTGCTTGACTACTGCGACTAGGTATTCGACTCTGTAGTGGAGATAGAGTTAGAAACACCTTCTTGCTAAACCAGGATATCGATCGGTTCTAGGAATTGACACGTTCCACTAGTGCTCTTCCTATTGATTTTGCATCGTGAAATCCGCATCTCGATATCCCGATAGCTCGAAGTTGTCATCTTTGGGGTACCATAGTCCAACATTAATGGTAGACTTTAGGTACTTGATTATTCTCTTAGGTGCATCTAGGTGTGATTGCTTTGGCTTGGTGGAATCTTGCACAAACTCCAGCGCATATGATATGTCCGCTGCTTGCGATTAGGTACGAAGAGATCCGATGAGTCCTCTGTAGTGGGTTGAGTCCAGCGATATGCCCGCCTAAATGCGCATCCGGTGAGTACTTGTGCTCATTGGAATTCTTGCGGGTTTGGTGATTCCATTCCATATCTCTTGATGAGATCTCGGGTATACTTTGCTGGTTGATGAAAATTCCTTTTTCCATCTTGCAACTTGTAATCCGAGAAAGAAGTTAAGCTTTCCCATCATACTCATCTCGAATTCTCCTTGCATGAGGTTGGAGAATTTCTCACATAGTTCTGGATTGGTTGACCGAATATGATGTCATCCACATAAATCGAACTATTAGTATGTGGCCTTCGTGCTCCACTCTGAATAGGGTCTTGTCCACTTTTCCTTTGCAAAATCCATTTTTCTCAAGAAACACAGACAGTGTTTCATACCATGCTCTCGGTGCTTGCTTGAGTCCATACAGAGCCTTCAATGACTTATAGACTTTGTCTCCTTTGACAAAACACAGGGGTTGCTCTACATAGACTTCTTCTTCTAGGATTCCATTCGAAACGCACTTTTACATCCATTTGGTAGACTTCAAAATCCTTGAATGCGGCATATGCGAGGAATAGTCGATGGCTTCTAATCTTGCAACAGTGCATAAGTTTCATCAAAATCTATTCCCTCACATTGTGCATATCCTTTTGCTACGAGTCGGCTTTATTCCTAACAACGACTCCGTCTTCATCACTCTTGTTTTTATACACCCATTTGGTGCCAATAACTTTCTTGTGATCGGAGTGCATGCATTAGTTCCCAAACTTTGTTTCTCTCCATCTGCTCAATTCCTCTTGCATGGCATTAATCCATGAATAATCTTCCAAGGCTTGTTACATCGTCTTGGGTTCAATTTGCGACATGAAACATGAGAACATCGCCATTCCTGTGGTAGAGTTGGTGTCTTGTCTTGACTCCATCAGTCAACTTTCCGATAATTTGCTGAATTGGATGATCCTTGAGCCATTTGGGGATCTCGTCCTCTTCTGGGTTTGTTCCCCCTGTTGGATTGCTCTTGTGGTTGTCTGCATCTGCTGGATTCTGGTATGCAACTGGATCAGCTACCGCCTTGTCATCTGCAGCTTGGTTCCAGGCTGAGATGAGTCTTTATCGACTCATTTGGGTCTTCTTGGCGGCAAGCTGGATCGAGATAGGTTTGGTGATCTGTCGATCTGCAGTTGGGTCTTCATCAGCTGCAGTTGGGTCATCAGGCTGATCTGCAGGTGAGTCCACCATTCCAGTGTCATGTACAATGACTTCTTCAAGGGTTGCTGACTTGAGCTTGTTCTCAATTTGCTCAAGTTGTTTCGTGTACTCAACAGTAGATTCATCACAAACAACATGGGGTGTTTCCTCCACAACTAAGGTTCTTTTGTTGAAAACTCTATATGCCTTGCTTCTTTGGGAATATCCCATAAATAGACCATCATCAGTTTTAGCATCAAAGGCATTTAGCTGTGTTTTACCGTTGTTGTGGATGAAACACTTGCAACCAAAAACATGAAAGTAAGCAACAGTAGGAGTTCTATTATTACAAACCTCATAGGGAGTTTTGCCATGTCTCCCTATTATCATACTCTGATGCAGGTGTGGCGGTGTGTTGCGGCTTGACCCCGAGAACCTCTTGCAGGTCATTACGCAATCATGGACCTTCTTTGCTTCCTTCGAGGGTTCTGTTCCTTCTTTCGGCAACACCATTCTGGCAGGGCGTCTGCCGCAGAGAGCTCATCTTTGGATCCCATTCGATCGCTGAAATCGATTATCGCCTTGTTGAGAAACTCTCCTCCTCTATCCGATCTGATCTTGATTATGGAGAGGGATTTCTCATTCTGGATCCTTCTCGGCTCGGTAACTTGGTCAAGGTTTCACTTTTCTTGTATAGAAAAATGATCCAAGTGTACCTTGAATAATCATCTACAATCACAAGAGCATGCTTTACGCCGCTCAAAGTCCTTGGCTTGATAGGACCAAATAGATCCATGTGGAGTAGATCTAAGATCCTTGTTGTGAGCGTTGTAGGGTGAATCGGCTTGAGCGATGCCTTGAGTGC
The DNA here is from genome assembly GCA_033398695.1 of Orobanche coerulescens. NCBI lineage: Eukaryota > Viridiplantae > Streptophyta > Magnoliopsida > Lamiales > Orobanchaceae > Orobanche > Orobanche coerulescens. The sequence continues at coordinate 108,795,755 of CM065815.1, read as the reverse complement.
GCTTTCCTTTCGACATGCATCACGAGTGCTTCCTTCTTGAATGCTTCATTTGGAAGTCCTCGACCCGGCTTCCAGAGCTAATCTTGTTGATGTCTTTGAAGTTCGGTGACATAGTCTTTTGTGCCATAGCCATCCATTCTCGCCTACGATCTTGGATAGAAAACGAGTTAGGTGTTCTGTGTTCCAATCAATCATGTATACATCTCTTCTTCGGAAACCTTGTAGCTTTATTTCTCCGGATAAAATGTCTATCACCATACACTTCAAGATGGTGAAGACTACTAGATTCTTCTCGTCGCGAATCGGCTTATGCTCGGGAGGTTGTATTTGAGACCTTTGACATAATGAACTTTGGATATCACAATGTTTCCTCGGTGCAACTCTCCAAAGCCTTTTGTCTGTCCTCTAGAGCTATCTCCAAAGGTTACATCGGGAGCTCTTTCTTTGATATATTTGGTCAGCATCTTCTTGTTCCCGGTCATGTGCCTTGAGCATCCAGTCTACAAACCACTCTTCACCTCCAAAATTTGAGCTTGAGGAGATGTGGTTGTAGTCCTTCCACCTCTTACGCAATTAAACAAGCGAGATTTAGGTACCCAAATTTGTGTGGGTCCTTTGGGGTTAGTTGGTTTCTGGAGAATTGATTTCTCCTTGGATTATAGGAATTGTTATTATTATTATAACCCTTATAAGGTGCCTGTGGTCGAGGTCTAAATCTCCTGGTTGGATTGTATACCGGATATTCCTCAAAATAGTGTGGGCCATTTCTAAATCTAGGCTGAGACCATTTATTAAACCTTTGTGGTCTCCACACTTGTTCATTTTGGTAATTTGGATAACCTTGAGGTTTCCATCTGCCCCTCCCATTATGAAATCTATTTTTGGGGAGTTGTTGGTAATAGTGGGCATGTTATGCAGGTCTTTGCTTTTGCAGGCCCTTTGCCTAGTCGCTGTCTAGGTGGGTATGCAGTGTAACATTGCGGCTAGACGTTTGACTAATTTGTTGCTGTTTTTCAAAGTCGGTTTATACACGAGCTCGTGATCGAGACCATTGTTTCTCCTTGATAAACTTGGTTTGAGAACTAGAGGAGTGTGAGAATCATATCAAGGCCGATTTGGTATATAATGACCTTTTATAAGTACACAATTCGCCCGAGTTGAAGACGCCTTCAGGAGGTTATTTCCTGCGCTGAGTTTTATTTAAGCGTGCTTAGTAAACTCGGCTTTGGCATGAGCAAGTGCGGTGACTTTTCTTTAAGTAAAATATTTAGCCGGTCTATCTCAATTTGTATTGGCACTTGCACAGTTTTCAAAATCACCGTAGTTGTCTCAACCTTATTTAAATCTAGGCTTAGTTTTGAAATCATTTTTCAAGTGCTATTCTCATCTTGCGACTTAGTCTTCTCTCTTGTCTGACTTGGTGTGCAGATTTAAGTGTTTCAAAATCTTTGAATAATTGATTTACCGATTCATGTAAATCCATATCTTGTGACATGGCTGAGCTATTATTTGAACCGGTAGGTTTAGAGGTTACCTCTTCATCAGCCAAGTTTGCCATCAGGCAATCATATTCCTCGTCGTCATCAGAAAAGAAACCGCTGCTTGATTCGACATGCTCCTGGTCTTCTCCGATGAGAGCTAATGTGTCCCAAATCTCTTTGGCATTCTTACAATTTTTGATCTTGACCATTGTGGATTTGTCAAGAGTTTGGTAAAGCACATCTCTGGCCCTGTTGTCAAGATTGGCCAGCTTTCTCTCTTCGGGGGTCAGCTCCGTTCTCTTCTTAGGAATATTTTCGGGCCTCCCAGCTGCGATTTCCTCGGGCGTGTTGTCCTTCTCGAAAATGAATGGACCGTCTTCAATGATGCACCACATGTCGTCATGGATTGAAGATAAATGTGCCTGCATTCTTATCTTCCAGAGATCATACTCGTCAACTGAAAAGACAGGTAGTCTAGAGTGCATGTGTTCCATTATAACGTGAGAGATAAGATATATATCTTAATATAGATCTGGTTCGTGAAAAAAAATGAACCAACCGCTCTGATACCACTTGTAGGTCACAAGTCGTCCAGGAACAAGTCTAGAGGGGGGGTGAATAGACTTGTTGAAACTCTTGAACTCTTTTTCGAAGAGTGAGTTTCTTCAGCTGATAATCAAACAAATGACTTGGAGTCGTTTGTTCTTGGATAAGTGCGGAAGTCAGCTGATGACGAATATAAATTAATCTTAATGAAACACTTAACAATGTATGCAGCAGTTAGAGTATGATGCAGTAAAACAGTAAATAACACAGTGATTATAGTGGTCTCAGAGGTGGGGTAATCCTCTACTAATCCACTTTTCTCCAAACCAGTTGGAGATGAATTCACTATAATTTTCAACCAGTGATAAAGATTACAGTGATTCACAACACACTACAACAGCTTCCAACCAGTGGAATTCCGTGCCGTTGTACACACACTTGACTGCCTTGCACCTCTTGATCCTCGATCCTCGGATGCCTTTACAGTCTGCTACTTCAACCAGTGAAGTACCCCGTACTCAAGATTTATAGACAAGAGTGTTTGTCTTCTCCAACTAAAGAGCTTCCTTGAATATGAACTTTTTGGATCTGCTCTTTTTCACGATGCTATTTGATTGCTTGAGATTGCTTTGTTTGCTTTGATCGCTAGAGTATATGTTCGCACCGTTGTTTGCTCAGTTTCAAATCTTCGGATATATATAGATCACGATCTCTGAGCTTCTTCCTTGTAGCCGTTGCAAATCTTTGAACAAATCCGTCCGTTGGAGAGAGACTTCATTGTTTAATCTTTTACGAGCGTTGCAAATTTGGATTCCCATTATTTAATTTTATCTTCCGACCGTTGTGAGGACTTCTGCATGTGAGCGCCGAATCTTTTGAATATAAAAGGATTAAAGTCTTCACGGTGGGTCAGGATGATTTAATTAAATCATATCTCTTGCGGGAATCACTCTAATTTGTCTCTTCACGTTGCATGTGAGCTTTCCGTAATATTTGACTTTTCAAAGCATGCTGACGTGGATTTGGAGTACTAGGCTGTAGTTGAGTAGGCTGTGGTGCAGCTTACATCTTTGCAGGTAGGTCCTCTTGGCTGTATACTGTTTGAGACTTGTCTGATCAGGTGACTTCCCTGAGGTTCCTCGGCTGCAGTCTGGTCAAACTTCTCTGACAAATTTTTAGTTGACCAGGGCTACTCTGATTGGAGTCGGCTGTACTTCTCTGATGGACTAGACTGTACTTTAGTACTTAGCCGATTTTCAGCCTAACTAACTTTGGCCTATAGAAGACACTCATTTGGTTCTTCTTTACATTTTGCCAATTTTATACTTAACACATTTTGGCCTATGGAAGATACTCATTTGGTTCTTCCTTACATTTTGCCAATTAATAAACATTTGATTTTAAATTAATGACATCATCAAAATCTAACAAGTATTCCTAACACATATGTGCTATGTGATGGTAGTAGCGCGATTTTACCAGTGATTTTGAATGATTTCTTTTGTAAGTGTAGATTTAGGGATGGTGACCCCATGCTGGTTGTTTTGGATATTGAGTGGTCGTTCCCACTCCATGTATGATTGGATATGTTCGTGGGTTTGTGATTGGTTGTTCGTATGCCGAGGAGTATGTTCGGCATCAGTGTGTTTATTGAGATCCACTGTATGTGATTGGTTTGTCGTTTTGAGAATGCTATTCTTTCGTGGTTCTGTGTTGACCGTGTTGGAGTTTATCATGGTGATGACATTCTCGATTGCGTTTCGACCTTTGGATTGGTCATATTAGAATTCATCATGTCAATGATATTCTCGATTAATTTATGGGTTGATCATTGCTGGTGATCATCTGAGCGTTCAGATTTTGTGTTGATATTTCGGGATTCGTTGCCATTGTGTTGGGCAGTTGTTTCACTGATGTATCGTGTATTATTGATTTGTATCAGGAATTGGACTTGATTGTGTAATCAAGCAGACACGATTTGAAACGGATAGATTATTTCTTCCGAAGATGTTATATTTTTGTTGAGATCCATGGAATTGTGATCGTAAGCGTGTTGAAGCTTTACAGTGGAGTCACTTGCTAGGATCTCAGGAGATCGTCGACTTTGCGCATTTGTAAGTGTCTTTGTTTCGGTTATTCGTTAATGATGACGACTGATCGTCGTCGTGATGGTTTCGGAATATCTTGGTCGAACGATTTGTTTGTTTTTATGTGACGGATTGCAAGTTTCGAGGACGAAACTTATTTTAAGTGGTGTAGTATGTAATATCCGAAATTTCTACTACCATTGTTTAATATTATTTTATCCGAGTTATATTGTACAGCGTGGAATCTGTACAGTATAGATAAAATAAATGAAGGACTGAGATGTCAGTATTGGTATAATTGTCGTACTTAGTCGACAATTGCAATTGAGGATATTATGTATCATATGAGAATATTATGGAATTAAGTATATGTATTCAGTGTGTGAGTGTACGTATCCAGTATGTCGAGACAGACGAGAAGAGTTGGAAATGGCTAAGTATAGCCTGACTAGCGCGCGCTAATGGTCAAGTATAGCACACGCTATCGTTCATGGTTAGCGCACGCTAGGGGCAGAATGTAGCGCACGCTAGTGCAGTCAGATCAGAAGGAATCTACGTGTGGACCAGACCACTTTCGGCGCACATTCTGGTAAGTCAACGGATGTTGTAATGTAGTGTTAGCGCACGCTAATACATGATGGTTAGCGCACGCTAACTGTATATCGGACAAAAAGGAATCTTATCCTCGTCAGCACTTTCGGCGTGTGGACCGATCTTGAGCATACAGACAAATGAGTCAACTGATGTTAGCGCACGCTAAAATGCAAGGACTTGCGTACGCTAGATGGTTTAAGTTACGTACGCTAATGCATGGGCATTACGTACGTAAGCTCATGTACGAAGCCAGACAGTAGTCTCTGGACTGCGATAGCGCACGCTAACAAAGGTCAGCTAGCGCACGCTAAGGCCGTAGCGCACGCTAAACATAAGATTTAGCGCACGCTAGTAATGTATTCTATATAAGGGACAGACGGGTATTATGAAGCATTTCGTCCTTTCTTTCACCTTCAGTCGATAGAGAGAGTTTTGGGAGGTTCTTGAGGTTCCCAAACACGGTGAGGTGGTGATCTTTAACAAGATTAAGATAGAAATCATGGATTAAAGTTTTGTTCTTGAAATCATTGGTGATTCTTGGAAATGGATTCAACCTTGGAAATCAATCCATTCCTTCATAAAGGTAATCACTCTTCATCTTTGGATTTCATTTTGGATTGAATGTTGATGTTCTTGAGTTGATGATTATTACATAAACGAGTTGATAAGCATGATTATGAGATGGATTACCGGATTATGATGATGTTATTGTTGATATGAAGATATTGATATGATTCTTGTGGTTTAAATTGTGTTGTTCGTTTTCTTGAGATAAGTGGATTAATCCTTCTCCTCAGTTTCGGATGTTGATGTTATTGTCGATGATTACTCTCTGTAATGGAAGATTAAGGGAGTGTTGTTACGTTCTTGATGTTTCATGATGTTGATATTGAGGAAGATGATATATGGATATAGGACTTGGATTATAAGTTGAATGATTGTTTGTATGTTAAAGGATATCGAATTTCGTTGTTTGATAACTATGAACATGGTTTAGAATCACTTAGTGTTCTTGATAATCGCCATGTGTTGATCGGTATATGAAATGCATGCAACTGCATGTCATTAGCGCACGCTAGTGTTACTGTCTAGCGCACGCTAACGGGAACGTCTTAGCGCACGCTACGTTAAGTAATTAACGTGCGCTAAGTCAACAGCAGGTAGTATATTCTGTTTCGATTATGAATTCGTGATCGTTTAAGTTGGCTTGATCAGACTTATGGTTAACCGAGATATTGTTGAGCCGTGGAGATTGTGAATTGGTTTTATCGATTGTTGATTGTTGTCGAACTTGTTGTTTATCGATTATTGTACTAGGTTGAGATTATTGATCGGTGTTTATAACCGTATGTTGCGGTCGTGTTCGAGTATGTTCGTGAATGGCGTTGGTCAGGGCCGAGGAGTTGGTAGACGAAGACAATGAAATTGGTAGCGGCTTCATCATCGTCGTATCGGTATCGAGTAAGTTATTACTTACTCAATTTATAGTATTTAATGAATGGTTTCCGTTTCATTCGTTTATAATTCGTATAGCAATGTTTATAATCGTAATCACATGAGACTTGGGATTATAAATCATATTCGAGTTTTGGAAATCTAAATCATAATGTATATGATTTACTTTTGTTATTGGTATACTTGTATATCGAGGATATATCGTGATAAAAATGGAGATATGAACTATCTGCAATTCGTGATACTTTGGACCGTCGAATATTGAGGATAATGGTTCGGGATGGTTTAGACATTGAGATCATTCTCGAAGGACTCGGGGCAAGTACTCTAATCATTTTTATCATTTGATTCGATCATGTTGTGATACATTCGTGTATCGTTGTTGTCATGCAGTTGTGCATTGTTGTTGTCGTGTATTGTGTACTGTTGTTTTGTGCAGTTGTGTATTGTTGTCATATGTCTACTTCGGGTTGGTCCGACGGGATCATCGGGGGATCTATGCTAGCGTGCGCTGGATCGTCGGACGGGTTTTCCACCTCGGGTTGGTCTGACGGGATCATCGGGGGATCTAGGCAGTGAACGCTGGATCATCGGATTGCCATGTATTGTTGTTGTGCATATGTATATTATGGGTTTGCCATAAGTATACATTGTCGTTATTGTTGTGATCATATTGACGTTGTCAATTGAGTATGCATTTGTAGGTCTTGTGTTAGGACCATGTCCGTATGTTGTGTTGATCTGATCTCGGATTAGACTGACGTGATGGTAATGGTATTACGTATCTTGAGGTATGTTCCGTATTTCTTTGGTACTTGTTTTTGATGGACAATTGATTATCGTATTGGAATTGTCGATGTTATCCGATGGATTGAATTGGCCAGAGTTGGTATAATTTCCGTATCGCGAGTTATGATAATGTTTTGAGAACCTTGAGTATTGTTGAGATACCGTACAGATATTTCGGTATTATTTTAATGTGTTGTTAAGGATGCGAATCATGGATTCTCATAAAGTTACGACGGTAAGAGTACACTGGTCGTATTCTTACTTAGTATTTCCATTGATATGTAATTATTGTCGAGATGTGATGGTTATCATTGTTGGATATTATGGCTGACCCCGTCGTGGGCTTTCTTTTTAGGTTCTTGGATTATCAAGTTTGTAGCGGTCGTGGAGAGATGAACTTCCCGGAGGATACTGGCAAGGGCATGTATTTGTGTTTTGAGTTTCTGATCAGTTGTTGTATTCCGCTGCTAAAGTATTTCAATTGTTTGTCTTCATCCGCTGCGTGAGTATTTTTAATAGATAATGCCGTCGTTAGCCTCTTGGGCGTTTGTAAATGTTTGCGAAAATTTCCTTCAGCCTTGTGGGTTCCATCTCGGGGCCCACGGCGCTGTAATATTCCCGGTCGGATCTGGGGATGTTACAAGTAGCGTGCGCTAACTTGTCAATAATGCAGAATATTATAAATGGGACAACAACCGTTTTGGCTTTCATTTCTTTCGCCCATTCCTCAACCTTGAGAGTTCAAAGAGCTGTAGTAATACTTCTATACACTTAGAACACATATTGTTGGTGTTTACATATTGGTTATCATTTGGGAATGATCATTGAAGAGGAATAGCACCTTGGAGTGGCATACAACCAACCGGAGTTGGATTCTACCTTACGGTTCAGTGATTTTCATCATATTAAGGTATGTTCAATCTATCTCAAGACTTAGAATTCGATTCTAACGATTTGGATGATCATGTTAACAAGATGTGGATTTTCATAGATGAATTATCCAAGTATATCATGTTTGGAATGGTGAGATGAATAAAGCCTTAAATACCTTGATTATAATCATCATGATTCGAATCTTATTACACTGAATATGTGAAGAGAAGCTTCTATCATTGGTAAACCGAATCAAATAGATGATTTCATAAGTAATCTTGGACTAGACGTTAACATCCTTATTGTTAGATAAATCTAAAGGTTTGATCATGGAAGGATTTATCTAATATATATATAGGACGTTTATCAACTTCAGTATGATAATATGGATTGATATAGAGGTGTTGATATCAACCGTTAAGCTTTTCGAATTGTCGTATGAAGATTTGAAGTCGGAATGGAATATGGTTTTATATTGGTATGCATATCCTTGAATTCGAAGTTGTCTTTATCCGTTAAATCATTCATAAGGGTATGAACTTGGTATTCATGGAAGTAACATGAATTATCACGAAAGATTTCATTGTTTCGATCATGGCAAGAAACGATTCTTGCTTTCGTGATAAGCGCCATGCGAATAAGCGCACGCTATGCTATGCGATTTAACGTCGCTTATCGAGCACTAGTTAGCGTGCGCTACGTTTGGTACGTAACGTCGCTAGACCATCGAGCAGTCGATTGGCTGATCGGTGAAATCGACCATGCATCGTTAGCGTGCGCTAGGCTTTATTGTTTGCGTGCGCTATCGGGCGAACTTAACGCCTTCTACCGCAGTACTTAGCGTGCGCTAAGCGGTCAGGCGGATTGCATTTTATGAACTTTTGGCCGTGAATCGAATTGTTAAACATTCATACGACGTGAGATAAATCCTATATCATTTCTTTTGTTAAGGTTTGGTCTCGTTACGCGATTGATTGAGGAGGACGATCTTCGAGTGTTCATTTTTGTGGAAGTGTTGTTATTGTCTTCAAATCGAGGCAAGTACCTTAATTGTTTTATGTATTGTTGTTATACATATTGTCGTGCATGTATGTAGTTATTGTATGTCCACCTCATGTTGGTCCGACGGGATCATCGGGGGATCTATGCTAGCGTGCGCTGGATCATCGGACGGGTTTTTCCACCACGGGTTGGTCTGACGGGATCATCGTGGGTTCTAGGCAGTGAACGCTGGATCGATGGAATTACCATGTGTATGTATTGATATCATGTTGTGATTATCAGTTGTGTATGTTATGTTTGAGTTTCTCGTAGGAGAAGACTCGTTGGTATTTTGTCGTTTACGTTATTATTATTCTTCGTGAGATATGAATAATATGTTGTGGTACTTGTACTAGCATCGTTGTGCTAACCCCTTCGGGGGTGAACATTTTGTTTGTGTTCAGGATCCGGAGAGCGGGAAACAACCACTGGGCTGTATGACGACGAGGGTGCGAGTGATGTCCCGACCGGGTTTATTTATCGTTGTTTATTCGTTATTTCAATAAGTACTTGAGTACGAAGTCATTTGTGATGGGTTTGAATTTGGTGATGTATTATTGAGTTACATTGAACAATTGTACTATTTACGTATTGGGTCGAATCGATGTACTGTAATTCCGTTATTTCCATTCGTTAGTACCTTTTTATGCTTGTTCAATTCTTCAGCCTTGTAAATCCTTATGTAAAGGATTTACGGCGCTGTAATATTCCCGAATATATTGGGGGTGTTATAGAATATGGTATCGGAGCTCAGATTATGGATATCTTGGCCGTTGGGTTAAAATAGGGGTCATTTATGTCTTTTGGGGTAACCGGCCGTGAATGACATCACTGCACTGCCTACGTCTTCATGCGAACAGTGGTTGTAAGTTCCTAAACTCTATCTCGTTCTTTGCATATTGTATCTCTTTATACTCGAATATTAGAACGATGTTGTTTCCTGTATATTGAGTATTTATGCTTACAGTATGTTGAGAGGCGGACGTGGACGTGGTCGCGGTCGTGGACGCGGACGAAGAAATGCCGAAAGGGAGGCGTCGCCTTCTAACCGAGCCGATCATAGCTCCGGCGAGCCGCAACAATCTATTAATAATGAACCAGATCCTGCTGTACCAGAGATCCTTCGTCAAGTGGTGAACCAGATGACTCAGTTCGCCCAGTTCGTGGACCGAATGCAAGTGGCGGTGGGACTACAGCAAGGGGAGAGACAGCAAGGGATCCCAGACATGGGAAATCGAGGTGACCGGTGGCTGCAAGAGGTGGCGAAGATGCAACCACCCAAATTCGACGGTATTTCTGAGACTCCCACCTGGGATCATTGGTTGAAAGAACTGGAGAAAATCTTTGCCGGAATCAACTGTCCAGACGACCGGAGAGCCTCTATCGCTCAATATTTTCTGATAGGGGAAGCGTCCGAATGGTGGGAAGCCATCCGGCCTGTAGACCATGATGCCGATTGGACAGAGTTTAGATTGATGATGGAAGCTCAGTATTGCCCTCGTCCTGTGAGGGAAGCCAAAGTTCGGGAGTTTTTCTCCGCTCAGCCTTCTGATGTGCCAGTATCCCAGGCGATCAAGACGTTTAACCAGCAGCTGGCATTTGTTCGACATCTGGTCAGAACAGATGCAGAAATGATGATCCATTTCGATATGAGGATGAAACCAGAAGTTCAGAGGTACATGTCCGGATTCGAATGTACCACACTCCGCCAATACCAGGATAAGGCGTTGGCATATGAGATCAAGGAAGCAGCCATGGAGAAATTTGCGGAAACCAAGAAACAGAAAGTCTCTGGTACTTTTACAGAGCACAAGAACAGCGGGGCCCGTAAGGCCCAGTCATCTTTTCACTCTTTCAAGAAACCTCCGCACCCAGCTAGGAGCGGAAAGAACTTCGGGGCGACATCAACTATTACTGATGTTACTAGGAAATGCTTTAACTGCGCCCAGACGGGGCACTATCGACGAAATTGCCCCCTTCCTGCCGTGATTTGTTTTGATTGTGGTCGAGAGGGACATCGGGCGGTGTTTTGTCAAGAGGATGCAAAGTCTTTCAGAGCCCGTACACCACAGCCAGTCCAGAAGGAGGCCAGTATTCCACAGACGCAGCAAAGTGTTCAGATGCCTCAGAATTTTGGCCGCGGGCGAGGCAGAGGACAATGGGACCGAAAGGGGACATCGAGTGCCGGATCTGCTCCCCCACGTCTGTACGAGATGAGGAGGACAGACGATCAAGATGCTGCTGTCGCATCAGGTACTGTCCAGATCCTTTCCCAGCCAGTTAGCGTTTTATTCGATACAGGAGCTACACATTCTTTCATATCTTTGTCTTGTGTAAATCGTTTGAATATTTCCGGTTTTCATACTTGTGAACCTTATGTTGTTGGTTTACCGAGTGGAGAGAGGATTGTCGGAAATTTAGAAACTAGAAATTTCCCTGTATCATTTGGAGGCAGAGAGTGGCTCTCAAATCTGATCGTGATAGAAATGCAAGGAGACGACCTGATACTCGGAGACGATTGGCTTAATCGATATGGAGCAATTGTGAACTACCTAAGGAGGAATATCTCGCTGATCGCTGATGATGGTTCCGAGATTCTGTTTGAGGGATGGAAACCGGGAAGCTCAGGAAAATTAATCAAGGCGATGAAAGCTGTCAAATTGTTGAAACAGTGTCAGGAGTGCACGGTGTTACGCAATGAAGAAAGAAGACGAAACTGTGGAACTTTCATCCATTCCTGTTGTGAACGAATTTCCAGATGTATTTCCTGACGAGTTACCTGGACTACCTTCACGAAGGGATGTGGAATTTACCATTGAGCTGGAACCCGGAGCTACACCGATTTCCAAGGCGCCGTATCGTATGGCACCTACCGAGATGTACGAACTGAAGAAGCAGCTGGAGGAGTTACTGGACAAGGGCTATATTCAGCCAAGCGTTTCACCCTGGGGAGCGCCAGTTCTTTTTGTCCGAAAGAAGGATGGATCGCTCCGACTGTGTATTGACTATCGAGAGCTGGACAAGATGACGATTAAGAACAAATATCCGTTACCACGGATTGATGATCTGTTTGACCAGCTGCAAGGGGCGACAGTATTTTCTAAAATCGATCTGAGATCAGGATATCATCAGCTGAGGATTAAGGAATCTGACGTTCCGAAATCAGCGTTCAGAACTCGCTACGGGCATTATGAGTTTGTAGTGATGCCGTTTGGTCTCACTAACGCACCTGCTGTATTTATGCAATTGATGAACCGTGTGTTCATTGAATTTTTGGATAAATTTGTGGTCGTATTTATTGATGACATCCTGGTGTATTCTAAGAGTCCGGAAGAACATGCGCAACATTTGCGGGTTGTATTGGAACTTTTGAGAAACGAACAATTATACGCCAAACTTTCTAAGTGTGAATTCTGGCTAAAGGAAGTAATGTTCCTCGACCATGTGGTGTCAGCTGAAGGAGTCCGAGTAGATCCTCAGAAGATTGAAGCAATATTGGATTGGAAGCCTCCAAAGAACGTGAAAGAAGTCCGAAGCTTCTTGGGACTTGCTGGATACTATCGTCGATTCGTGGAAGGGTTTTCTAAAATTTCCCGCCCACTTACTCGACTTCTGCAGAAAACTCAAAAGTTTGAGTGTAACGAGTCGTGTCAGACTAGTTTTGATGAGTTAAAGAAGAGGTTGACGACGGCACCGATTCTATCACTTCCAGGAGGCCGGAGGATTCATAGTTTCTGATGATGCTTGAACCAAGGACTTGGGTGCGTGTTGATGCGAATGATAAGGTGATCGCTTATGCATCGCGACAAGCGAAACCTTATGAAGTGAATTACCCGACACATGATTTGGAGCTAGCGGCGGTGGTTTTGCCTTGAAGATCCGGAGGCATTATGCATGCGGGACTCAGCATCGGATCGTTACGGATCATAAGAGTCTCAAGTACATATTTAGTCGTAAAGAGTTGAACATGCGGCAAAGAAGATGGTTGGAACTGATTAAGGACTATGACTTGGAGATTTTATATCATCCAGCAAAGCAAATGTAGTAGCCGATGCACTTAGCCGCAAGCTGTCTCTATTCGAGATCTTTGAGACGCCGACCTCCCAACTTAGCCTTGGCGAGAGATGATTCGTGAAGGAATTGAGGTATGGTTACAAAGAGTCCAAGGACAACTGTGCGTGATGGAGGATACTTTCATCTTTACCCGAAGAATCAAATCTAGACAGGCAGATGATCCTCTGATGATTCGGTTACATGATGAAGTGATCAAAGGAAAGGCCCCCGGATTCATAATTCATGACGATGGAGTTTTGAGATTTCAGAACCGACTCTGCGTTCCCGATGTTGATGTTCTGAAACAGACAATTATGAAGGAAGCTCATAGTTCGCCCTATTCTATCCACCCGGGCACCAGTAAAATGTATAAGGACTTGAAGCAGAATTTCTGGTGGGGCAACATGAAGAAAGACGTAGCGGACTATGTTTCGAAATGCTTGACTTGTCAGCAGGTTAAAATCGAGCATCAACGGCCTGCTGGAATGTTGAAGCCGCTTCCGATTCCTGAATGGAAGTGGGAGGACATATCGATGGACTTTATCACTAATATGCCGAAAACCAGGACAGGAATGAACATGATTTGGGTGATAGTTGATCGTTTAACCAAATCGGCTCATTTTCTAGGCATTAAGGATACGTGGGGACCAGAGAGGTTGGCACGAGTATTTATTTCGGAGATAGTTCGATTCATGGTATGCCGAAGACCATTGTTTCTGATCGAGACGGCCGTTTTGTGTCTCACTTTTGGAAAGCAGTTCATAAGGCCTTGGGGACCGAATTGAACTTCGATCTGACTTATCACCGCGATCGACGGAAAATGCAGAGAACTATACAAACGGTGGAAGACATGCTAAGGGCACATGCCTTAGATTGGTCAAACGATTGGGAAGTTCATCTACCGTTGATTGAATTTACCTACAACAATAGTTGGCATGCTTCCATTAAAATGGCACCGTTTGAGGCATTATACGGGAGGAGGTGCAGTCGCCCCTATCTTTGGGACGATTCGTCGACTTGATCGAGCAGAACCGGAGTTGATATCTGAGACTCGAGAGAAGATAGCCTTGATTCGTGAAAGGTGTTGACCGCCTTGAGTCGCGAAATCCTATGCGGACGTACGTCGTCGCCCATTGGAGTTCAATACTGGAGACCATGTACTTTTGAAGGTTTCTCCTACTTGGGGAATCTTTCGTTTCGGAAGGAAAGGAAAGCTGAGTCCGAGATATATCGGACCATTTGAGATCCTCGAGAGAGTTGGGGAGTTGGCATACAGATTGGCATTGCCGCCGTCATTGTGCCATGTTCATAACGTGTTCCACGTATCCCAGTTACGAAGGTATATACCAGATCCCAGTCATATCATTGATTTCGGCGAGATCGAAGTCGAGCAGGATGGGACGTTTGAAGAGAGACCAGTCAAGATACTCGAGAGTCGAGTTAAGCAACTGAGGAACAAACCAATCGTTTTGGTCAAAGTTCAGTGGTCACGTCACGGAATGGAAGAAGCCACCTGGGAAACGGAAGCTGATATGAAGTCTAGATATCCCGAGTTATTTTCGTCTTGAGTTTCGGGACGAAACTCCTTTTTAGTAGGAGAGTATGTAATATCCGGATTTATTACAGTGTATTTCATCTGTATTCAAACCATGTATTATTCGGATTGGTGATTTTGATTATTGGAGTATGATATTTCGTACTTTGATATCATTATACATAAGTATAGAAACTTGCAAAATTGCTCAAGCAACCTCGTGATAGCGCACGCTAAGAATGTATCTTAACGCGCGCTATCGGGCCATTATTAGCGCACGCTATACATGTAGGAGTAACGTGCGCTAAGAACTCAATTATTGAGCGGGACGGCTAACACATGCGCCAGCCGGGACATGGGTCCGGATAAGATTCCCGCTGACGCACCCGGACAAATTCTGAAGTCAACCATTATTAGCGCACGCTAAGGGATGGTTAGTAGCGTGCGCTAACTTGTCAATAATGCAGAATATTATAAATGGGACAACAACCGTTTTGGCTTTCATTTCTTTCGCCCATTCCTCAACCTTGAGAGTTCAGAGAGCTGTAGTAATACTTCTATACACTTAGAACACATCTTGTTGGTGTTTACATATTGGTTATCATTTGGGAATGATCATTGAAGAGGAATAGCACCTTGGAGTGGCATACAACCAACCGGAGTTGGATTCTACCTTACGGTTCAGTGATTTTCATCATATTAAGGTATGTTCAATCTATCTCAAGACTTAGAATTGGATTCTAACGATTTGGATGATCATGTTAACAAGATGTGGATTTTCATAGATGAATTATCCAAGTATATCATGTTTGGAATGGTGAGATGAATAAAGCCTTAAATACCTTGATTATAATCATCATGATTCGAATCTTATTACACTGAATATGTGAAGAGAAGCTTCTATCATTGGTAAACCGAATCAAATAGATGATTTCATAAGTAATCTTGGACTAGACGTTAACATCCTTATTGTTAGATAAATCTAAAGGTTTGATCATGGAAGGATTTATCTAATATATATATAGGACGTTTATCAACTTGAGATGATAATATGGATTGATATAGAGGTGTTGATATCAACCGTTAAGCTTTTCAATTGTCGTATGAAGATTTGAAGTCGGAATGGAATATGGTTTTATATTGGTATGCATATCCTTGAATTCAAGTTGTCTTTATCCGTTAAATCATTCATAAGGGTATGAACTTGGTATTCATGGAAGTAACATGAATTATCACGAAAGATTTCATTGTTTCGATCATGGCAAGAACGATTTCTTGCTTTCGGCGATGGCGCCATGCGAATAGCGCACGCTATGCTATGCGATTTAACGTCGCTTCTCGAGCACTAGTTAGCGTCGCTTCGTTTGGTACGTAACGTCGCTAGACCATCGACGAGTCGATTGGCTGATCGGTGAAGTACGACCATGCATCGTTAGCGTGCGCTAGGCTTTGTTGTTTGCGTGCGCTATCGGGCGGAACTTAACGCTTCTACAGTACTTAGCGTGCGCTAAGCAGTTCGGGCAGATTGCATTTTATGAACTTTTGGCCGTGAATCGAATTGTTAAACATTCATACGACGTGAGATAAATCCTATATCATTTCTTTTGTTAAGGTTTGGTCTCGTTACGCGATTGATTGAGGAGGACGACCTTCGAGTGTTCATTTTCGTGGAAGTGTTGTTATTGTCTTCAAATCGAGGCAAGTACCTTAATTGTTTTATGTATTGTTGTTATACATATTGTCGTGCATGTATGTCGTTATTGTATGTCCACCTCGTGTTGGTCCGACGAGATCATCGGGGGATCTATGCTAGCGTGCACTGGATCATCGGACGGGTTTTTCCACCACGGGTTGGTCTGATGGGATCATCGTGGGTTCTAGGCAGTGAACGCTGGATCGATGGAATTACCATGTGTATGTATTGATATCATGTTGTGATTATCAGTTGTGTATGTTATGTTTGAGTTTCTCGTAGGAGAAGACTCGTTGGTATTTTGTCGTTTACGTTATTATTATTCTTCGTGAGATATGAATAATATGTTGTGGTACTTGTACTAGCATCGTTGTGCTAACCCATTCGGGGGTGAACATTTTGTTTGTGTTCAGGATCCAGGAGAGCGGGGAAACAACCACTGGGCCGTATGACGACGAGGGTGCAGTGATGTCCCGACCGGGTTTATTTATCATTGTTTATTCGTTATTTCAATAAGTACTCGAGTACGAAGTCATTTGTGATGGGTTTGAATTTGGTGATGTATTATTGAGTTACATTGAACAATTGTACTATTTCTCGTATTGGGTCGAGCGATGTACTGTAATTCCGTTATTTCCATTCGTTAGTACCTTTTTATGCTTGTTCAATTCTTCAGCCTTGTAAATCCTTATGTAAAGGATTTATGGCGCTGTAATATTCCCGAATATATTGGGGGTGTTATAGTATAGTCCCATACTTATACAGTCTTGTAATACCTCTCGTTCTGGTAAGAATTCGGTTCAGTCATGTCCCCCTCCGCCTAGAAGCCTTGTCAGGAGCCGCTCATTGTCCGTGCCCTTTTTCTTATTGCACCGGCGATCACTCCCCTTTCTCGGAGCCGCTCATTGTCCGTGCCCTTTTCTATTGCACCGGCGATCACTCCCCGCCCTCGTCGGCCCCGGGTATCACATGTTCACCAGCTTCCGCTTGGTTCATCCCCAAATCTCACCGTACTGAGAGAGTCTTTGCTCCGATACCATTCTGTAACGCCCTGGCTTTCTTAATTAAAAAGAATGTTACACGGCTCAATTTTTCCATAAAAATTTTATATAAATCCGGAGTATTTGCGGAAGCATTTTAGTAAGTAAATCTTCAATAAAAGTCATTTAATCAAACATTAGTACAGTTTTACAAAAACATGGGAAATCAAATATTCAGACATAGTCCGTTGAAATTATATTCGTTGAAGAACATCAAGTGTTTCGTAAAAATAATAACAATTACGGCGACAACATCTTTTATTCTTTAGAACTTCATCGTGTTGGGAGTATGTATTCATCTTCTGCTTGTCCCGTTCGTCGATTCCTTAGCCTGAAAAACATAATCGATGAGGTGTGAGTACGCGAGCATACTCAGTGAGATTAAACCCTTATAAATCGTCAAAATCATGCCGTAATGCACATAAAACATTCTTATCTGTGTGAGACTCGTCTCGGATTTCTTTCATTCTTTCGACCCTCGCGGGTCGTCATGTTACACGACACAACGATGACCGTAACATATTAAAAGCAGTATAACCTCACCTCGTTTCTTTGAAATCTTGAAATATCTTCCTGAATTTGGCTCGGTTGTCCTTCTTGGATCCGGATACGCTCCTAGCACTTGAAAATACTTTTTCATATTTCCGGCCATAAATTCTTGATGTAAAATCTGAAATCTCTTTGAGGACTTTTATTAAACACCTTTGAAAAACTCACGATTTGAGCTATCTGTTTGATTGGGATTTTTGTGGCTTTGTAAATTTTGGAAGGAAAATATGTTTGGGAGTTTTAAAGTAGAGGTTCACGACTTCAAAATGATATATGATATGTACAAAAACACGTCGGGAACATATATAAATAAGGGCTCAAAGTCGGTTGAAAATCAACCTTACCCAGGACAGTGGAAGCCTTATCCGGACGGTGGCGAGAAGCTTCGTCGGTCGTGACCGACCTTATCGGGCAATTTGGGCCGACCTTATCCGGATAGTGGTCGAGAAGCTTCATCGGTCGTGACCGACCTTATCCCGGAACATTTGGGCGGCCTTATCCGGATAGTGGCCTAGAAGCTTCGGCCATGACCGTGATTGTCGATCGGCGTGTCCGGTGGTGACCGGCAGATGTCCGTCAACTTGGCTCGGCAGTTCGACCCCTTCCCGATGTCCAAATTCGATTTTCCGACCTGTTAGGACTAAATCGAGTTAAATCTTGATATGCTCGGAACGGATTTTCGATAATCTTAAAATAATAATTTAATATTATTTTTGCGGTATAAGTGTTACGTAATGAAATTTTATCGTATCAAAATCGTCGGAACTTTTGAAATCACTTTGAAATTCTAAAAATGATCCTTATAATTTATTTTGAAATATTTTCTTTTTAAATCTTTCATTTTATGCTAGGAACGTATCGGTCCAAGTATCGGACAACCTGTAAATATTAAAAAAATCAAAATCTATGATCGTTAGCATTTAAATAAGTATTGGGGCGTTACAATTTGTGAGGGAACTGAGCTCTCAAAAGAAAATAAGATTTCAAAACTGACTCAGCAAGTTGAATCTTTCGAAATGAAACCAACTGAAACTCTTGAGGAACTTGACCTCAGATTCACTGGCATTGTCGGTGAACTTGAAGCATTGGGCAAAATTAATACCCAAAAGGGGAAGAACTTAAAAATTTTTAGATCTCTCCCTGCCCGATGGGATATAAAAACCATATCTATGCATGTGTCATGTAATCTTAATGACATATCTACTTTCGATCTCTTCTCTAACCTAAAGCTTTCGAGTATGACATTGATAGGAGAGAGAAGACCAGAGAGTCACCCTCGAGGACTACAGCATTAGCCGCTGTATCCAACAGGAGACACAACATGCCCAGCACATCCAAATCTGCCTATGAAAATGCCGACAGCGACGGTGATATCCCGTGACAAGATAAAATGGCCCTACTCATGCATAAATTCAAGAAATTCATAAAACAGTTTGGAAAGACGCCATACAGGCCCAAGCCTTTTAACAAGGTAAATTCAGAATCTTCCCTGTCTGGCAATTCTAACCTATGCTATAATTGCAGGAAATCGGGACATTATGCGAATACATGTCCGCATCCCAAAGTCCAAAAGTTGCCGGAAGCCGAGAAACAAGAAAAGGATGAAATAAGGCGTGCTTGGAAAAACAAGCTCAGTGCCCTAATCAGCGAATCAGAAGCCTCGCCCACTCAAACCAAGACTGGGGAATATCTTTAGGCGGTTACTGACAGTGACTTGTCTGATGATGAACTCGAAGATAAAGCATACATGTGCTTTATGGCTAAGGATATTGAAGAATATGAAGATAGTGATGATGAGGTAAACTCAACATCCAATATTCCCATTAATGCATCTCATACTTTCTAAAATATGATGAATGAATTCAAAAACATTTAAAAGGACCATGAGACATTAAAAGGAGAAAATATACAACTCGAAATTTCTAACTTAGAGCTGAAACATAAAAATGACTTGCTGAGAAATAGTTATGAAAATATGTCAATCGATTGCGAAAACAGCAAGACCACAGTTGAAAAAATCATGGAGAGCAATCATCAAATTGCTCACGAACTAAATGAGGCTAAGTCTCACAGTGAATGCAAGACAAATGATTTCGTTCTGCTCGAAGCCAAAGTAAAAACTCTCGAGAAACAAGAAGGAGAACTTGACACCATCTTGAAATATTTCGAGAAATAATCTAAAAGGATGGAAGAAATTCTAAGCACCGGGAAACATGCTCACGATAAAAGTGTATTAGGATATAACTCATTCTCTAATAGAGGGAAAACTAGTACTTTGTTCATCAGGTGTGTGGAACCCATTTCTGTACTGGAGGAGACCCCAAGTCCTGTCAAGGTACCTGTTGTAGGTCACAAGTCGTCCAGGAACAAGTCTAGAGGGGGGGGGGGGGGGTGAACAGACTTGTTGAAACTCTTGAACTCTTTTTCACGAAGAGTGAGTTTCTTCAGCTGATAGTTAAACAAATGACTTGGAGTCGTTTGTTCTTGGATATGTGCGGAAGTCAGCTGATGACGAATAGAAATCAACTTAATGAAACACTTAACAATGTATGCAGCAGTTAAAGTATGATGCAAGAAACAAAGAAATAACGCAGGCAATTATAGTGGTCTCAGAGGTGGGGTAATCCTCTACTAATCCACTTTTCTCCAAACCAGTTGGAGATGAATTCACTATAATTTTCAACAAGTGATAAATATTACAGTGATTCAAAACACACTACAACAGCTTCCAACCAGTGGAAATCCGTGCCGTTGTACACACTTGACTGCTTTGCACCTCTTGATCCTTGATCCTCGGATGCCTTTACAGTCTCTTACTTCAACCAGTGAAGTACCCCGTACTCAAGGTTATAGACAAGAGTTTTTGTCTTCTCCAACTTAAGAGCTTCCTTAAGTATGAACTTTTAGATCTGCTCTTTTCACGATGCTATTGATTGCTTTAGATTGCTTGATTGCTTTGCTCGCTTGAATGTATGTTCGCACCGGTAGTTGCTCAGTTTCAAATCTTCGGATATATAAAGGTCACGATCTCTGAGCTTTTTTCTTTGTAGCCGTTGCAAATCTTTTGAACAAATCCGTCCGTTGGAGGGAGACTTCATTGTTTATTCTTTCTGAACGTTGCAAGGCTGGATTCCCATTATTTAATTTTATCTTCCGACCGTTGTGAAGACTTCTGCATGTGAGCGCCGAATCTTTTGAATATAAAAGGATTAAAGTCTTCAAGATGGGTCTGGATGATTTATTTAAATCATATCTCTTGCGGGAATCACTCCAATTTGTCTCTTCACGTTAACATAATTTGGCCTATGGAAGATACTCATTTGGTTCTTCCTTACATTTTTGCCAAGTAATAAACATTTGATTTTATATTAATGACATCATCAAAATCTAACAAGTATTCCTAACAAATTCCCCTATTTTGATGATGGAAAAACTTTTAAACAAGTAATAAAATGACCAAGTTTGCACTTAAGTGCAAGACACAAACTGAAATCAGTCTAATATTGAGACAACTGGAAGTTGTCATTCAACAGACTGTTATAAGATTTTCTGACTTGTTTATGATTGAAATTTACAAGAAGGTTTTTACAGGTACAGAAAATAAAATTACAAGTACACAGAAATAAAGCTATCTGCCTCTTCCTCTGCCTCTACGAATAGGCTGTTTGGCAGGCTTGAATGGCTTAGCTCCAATTGGTCTTATCTTGACTGGAGCAAGACCATATTTCCTCTTCACAACAAGTGCTGCGAAGTCTTGTTCTTGCTGGGATGTGAATCTGTTCTCAAGACACAATTGCTTGATCTCTCTTTGAAGCGCTAACTCATTAAGTTCACCGTCCAGACGGGTCGGTGCTTCCTCTGCTCTGAATGAGGGAATCATAGGATAAACATTTTGATCTTTAGCATGCTTCTTCAGAATGGCCCAAAGTTTTGGGCATGCTTCTTCCATGAAATTGATAAAGATCTGCTGAGGTGAGAGATTATCATCATGGAGTAGTTCCCAGACATAATAATCTCTGATAAATTTCTTCTTTGCAGATCCCCACATCTCAAGAGCTTCAAATGGAATAAAGTCCTCAACATACCACAGCTCCTTCCCTTCCCATTCTAGAGTAGGTCCAAAACCACCTCTAGTCCTTCTTCTCTTTCCTTCAGGCTGGTTAGCCTGGTCATCTGGATCCACAGCTTCCTTTCTCTTCAGACTTGAGGGTCCTTCAATTTGAAGGACATCTTGCTTCTTCTTGCTTCTTATTTCTCTCTCTTCCCCCTGAACTCTCTCTTCCCCCTGGTCCTTCAAGTTGATTTCTATTCGTCATCAGCTGACTTCCCTGAGGTACCTTGGCTGCAGTCTGGTCAAACTTCTCTGATAAATTTTGTTGACCAGAGCTACTCTGACTGGAGTCGGCTGTTCCTCTCTGATGGATTTAGCTGTACTTGGTACTTAACCGATTTTCAGCCTAACTAATTTTGGCCTACAGAAGATACTCATTTGGTTCTTCTTTACACATTGCCAAGTTTTATACTTAACATAATTTGGCCTATGGAAGATACTCATTTGGTTTTTCCTTACATTTTTGCCAAGTAATAAACATTTGATTTTATATTAATGACATCATCAAAATCTAACAAGTATTCCTAACACCTGTTGCATCACGAACAACAAAGGCTTCCATTCCGCCACCACAATCCTATAACAGACAGTGGAATCTTCAGCCATCTAGACCTGTAAGGCATAACCAACAGCATGCTCCCCGAGCATATCGAAAATGCCAACAGACGTTCAGAAAGAAGGTTGTACCCAAATATCAAAGTCCCGCAAGGTAGTACTTTAAACAGTATAGCGCGCCTAGATATTGGATACAAGAGCCTCGTTATCCATCGCGAAAGCAGGTCACCACACAGTATCAGCAACAGCTTTGGTAATCCAACTGGAGACCCAGAAGGCAAGCTGTAAGACCGAAAAAGCAGGTCACCACACAGTATCAGCAACAGCTTTGGTACTCCAAGACGGCATTCGTACTGGATTAATAATAATAACCCTGATTTTTTCATGCATAATAATTATCAAGGTTACAGCTACTACGTGCCTGCCCCATGTAGACATCGCAAGATCAGAGCTAAAATAACTTACAACAAGCCAATTGCTGTCAGGTAAATCTGGGTACCTAAAGACACTAACATCCATGGACCCAACATCCAAAGCGGACCTAAATCTACTTAATTCATTTACCTGCAGGATATCTTAGATGTAATACCCTGTTGAGAATTCATTTATTATAATTTAGTAATTGTCACTCAAAATTTTTTCACTCAGTAATAATCATTCATCATTCCTATTCATTCAATTGTGTTCACCGTTCGGCGTACTTTGGTATCGTGTATTAGTTGTTATTCATCATTCATCACTGTTTGAGATCGAGACGAGAATATGGTCATCATCATCATCATCATATTTTGGTAGTCTGTGTGTGAGATAGCACACGCTATGTACTCTGGTTAGCGCGCGCTAATGGAGTATAGGTAGCGCACGCTATGCATCAGCATTAGCACACGCTAACGCATTGGAGGCAGACATTCCAGTAGGTATTGGACTGAAATTGGAAATTCGTAGTGCACGCTATAAGTGGAAAATAGCATACGCTAGTTGTGTATTGATAGCGTATTCTAAGCATTCAGTGTAGCGCGCGCTAAGGCTCGAACAGGGCATGGGATAGTAGGTTTTGGACTCCTATATTTTGGACATCAACTATCAGGTAGCGCACGCTAACATAAGGTTAACGTACGCTAAAGAGGAGGCATTAGCGCATGCTACTAGGTACGTAGTGCACGCTAACGCAGCAGGCCGAGTTCACTGGACTACCCGGTGAACCCGCTAGCACATGCTAATCAACAGGAGATAGCGCGCGCTAAGCTGGGTTTTGTATAAATAGGACATTTCACTCTTCACTTCGTCATTTCTTCATTTCTCAACCATTCCGAACGATCTTGGGCGATTCGGGAAGATATTTTCGAGCTGCAATCATCTAGCATCATCTTCAAGCTCCTAGTTCAGTTTAATCCTCATTTAGTCTACTTCTTCACTCGAAATCAAGGTAACTTTTCATTAAACCTTGAATTTTGGGTTTTGGGGGTTTTCTTCCCGATATATTCGAGTTATCTTCCTATCATGTTGGGATATGTTAGATATAGATTATCTACCTTGGATACTTATTCTTACAGATTTATTGGGGTAATTCGTGGAATTTTTGAATGTTTGGGGATTTGTTCAATAACACCTTGGGTGTTAACTTTGGAATTTTCGGGGTTTCGACTAGATGTTGTCGTAATCTCGAATGGAGTATTCCTATTGGATTATTGATGGTATTAATGATGTTTTGTTGGATTTAATCACTCATTGGGGGTTGGTTTTCGATATAATTGGGATTGGTTGTAAACAATGGGAGATTGTTTACAACGTGTTTGTTTAAATGTCCCAATGAGTTTGGGTAGTGTTGTATCGACTTTTTGAGTTGGTTGTGTGTATGATTGATTCGTATATTGAGCGGATTGTTGGTACTTGTGTTATTCAAGGTTGTTCGAGTGGCCGATAATTCCAAAGGACGTTGATCATGGAAGGACTTTCTCGCCTTCGGTTTGAGGCAAGTTTTATACTTGTACTAGTCAATGAGATTAATGTTATCATATACATGTATGAATGTGTTGTATCATTCCGAGACTTAGTCTCTTCATGAGTTCATTGATATTAAGGGATCGTTCGATATGATACTCTTCGACAATTATGCCAAATGATTATTATTGTTCATTAATGGTCGGTTTAAGGCATTGGGATACTCGTTGTTAATATTATTGTCGATAACCAATTCGTGGTATCGATGTATCGATTATTGTTGTTGATATTGATGTCGATCTAAAACATTTTTGTAATCATTGTCATTGATGTTGGTGATTTGTCATTGATGTTGTATTGGCCGATTGAACGCATTGGCTTATTCGTTTCTCACCTTCGTCGTCGGTAACCAATTAAAGGTGCCGAGGCATTCTTCGTATCATTGTTATCGATTGGCCATTCTAAGGCAACCTAGGTATTGAATCATTCGTGGTATCATTGTTATCGATTGGCCGCTCTAAGGCAAGCGAGGTATAGAATCATCTGCTGCATCATTATTATTGGTTGGCCATTCTAAGGAAATCGAGGTATTGAATTGGGACTGTCGAGGATAGTTCGCATCCGTCGTGTCGTTTTGATCGATTAACCATTCTAAGATAATCGAGGTATTGAATTGGGACCGCTGAGTACGGTGCCCATCCGTGAGTCATTATTGTCGTGTTGGCCGACTCAAGGGAGCATACTATCATTCTTGTAAATTCGGTAATCTTGGGATCGTTGCCATTTGTCATTAATGGTGTTTTGGAGGCTAGTCTCGGCTAGTACTCGATGGGTAAGTTTGGGGCTTGAACCTTCGCGGTTGGGTTCCCAACACCTACAGCTCAGTAGGTCACGGCCATTGGATGGTCTCATTTTGATACGGCTTTGTGCCGTGGCTTCGGCCCTCATTGTGATACGGCTTCATGCCGTGGCTTCGGCCCTAATTGTGATACGGCTTCGTGCCGTGGCTTCGGCCCTCATTGATACAGCTTCGGGCTGTTTTGGTTTCATGTGATTGTGATATTTGACAGCTTCGGCTGAGTGGCTTTCAGGCGGTTGTGATGCCTTAGTATTTTCGTTGGAGCCTTCGGGCATTGTGGTTCATATTTAACTCAGTTCTGGCTTGGTTCATGCTCGTGTAATTCATTGTGGTCTTCTATAATTATGATTCTCCATTGGGCATTTATGTTCTAACCTGTTGAACAGGTACTAATAGTGTTTCACGAATTCTCGGTTCTTACCTTGGTTTGTGAGCATCTCGTATTATTATTATTGTACCGTTTCATTCTGCCTTTGGATGCATATCATGTTATACATGTATTTGATGTTCATTATATGGATGACTGAACCAGTGTCGGCGGAACATGTTTTCATGTTTTAGGTGCTTGCGAGGTGAGAGTTGATACACAGGGGCATGACGATGGCGACAAGGCATTCGAGCGATACTAGTCCGAGTTGTTCATGATGGTCAGTCAGTTGGAGTGTTCTCTAGTTTGTCAGTCGTTGTCATTATGTATTACCCGAGCAAATGCTCGTGGATGTTGTTGTATTTCATTTTGGCCATGTAGGCCCATTGTTGGTGTTGAAATTCCTTATCGGAATATTGTGTCGGATATCATAGTAGGGACTGTGATTTCCCTTGTTGGTTAATTTGATGTATTTTAGTCGTGTTCACCTGGTAGATCTCCTAGTGTGGGGTCCACGGCACTGTAATAACCCAATAGGATTTGGGGGTGTTACAAAAGATGGTATCAGAGAGTTGGGTTGTGAGATGCCCTGATATGTGAGTTATGTGGTTCTACCAATGCGGTAGTAGTGGGACTGTTAGGTTAGGACAATCCGGACAGTCGGGTTTTGTGAGTCGTGATGTTTGCACGACTGCATGAGTCATTCATTCATCGAGTCAGCGTCAATGAAGACTAGTATTGCAAGACCTCGAAGCTTCGTATGACCTGTGTAAGGACTCGATTCTCTTTATGTTCATACATTCATTATGTCATTGATTGTACATGTTTTGCTGAAACCTATATGTGATATTAATGTTACGATTGATTCATGGCTAATTATTTTAGAGCACGTGTGACCTGTGCAAGTTATAAGGATCAACTCATTCACCAGTCAACAATCCTCAATCATCATTTTTGATCTTATCGATCATGTTAATTCATTAATCACACAGTCAATATCATTGTTCAGTTGTTTATCTTTTGGATTGAACTATCAATCTTGTTAACTATATGTGCGTTGTTGCTTCTCTTTTGAGGTGCGAGTTAGTGCTTGCATGGGCGTCCGTCGCCGATGAGGACAGGGAAGTGTACACCGATGGATTGTAGACATGTACAATGAGCGGCTCCCTCGGGATGTGTACGCCGGTGTTTCGAATCATGCAGTTGGTACGACTTTCTGGCTGGTCTCTGGCGGAGTGTTTTGCGTTGAGGAGTATTCCTGGAGATGTTTTTTTCAGATCCTGATGGATATTTCATATCCCGAGCTGCGTACCCTTAGTTTTGGGGACGAAACTATTTTAAGGGGGGAGTATATAATATCCGGTTGAAAATTCATTTATTATCATTCAATAATTGTCACTCAAAATTTTTTCACTCAATAATAATCATTCATCATTCATATTCATTCAATTGTGTTCATCGTTCGGCATACTTTGGTATCGTGTATCAATTGTTATTTGTTATTCATCA
Organism: Orobanche coerulescens; assembly: GCA_033398695.1. Taxonomy (NCBI): domain Eukaryota; kingdom Viridiplantae; phylum Streptophyta; class Magnoliopsida; order Lamiales; family Orobanchaceae; genus Orobanche; species Orobanche coerulescens. Next base: position 108,768,678 of record CM065815.1, on the reverse strand, counting down.
CTGTTTGAGATCGAGACGAGAATATGGTCATTATCATCAACATATTTTGGCAGTCTGTTTGTGAGATAGCGAACGCTACGTACTCTGGTTAGCACACGCTAATGGAGTATAGGTAGCGCATGCTATGCATCAGCATTAGTGCATGCTAACATATTTGAGGAAAGCAGTCCAATAGGTACTGGACTGAAATTGGAGATTCGTAGCGCACGATATGAGTGCAAAATAGCATACGCTAGTTGTGTATTGATAGTGCATGCTAAGCATTCAGTGTAGCGCGCGCTAAGGCTCGAACAGAGCAGAGGATAGTAGGTTTTGGACTCCTATATTTTGGACATCAACTATCAGGTATCGCACGCTAACATAAGGTTAACGTACGCTAAAGAGGAGGCATTAGCGCATGCTACTAGGTATGTAGTGCACGCTAACGCGACAGGCCGAGTTCACTGGACTACCCGGTGAACCCGCTAGCGCACGCTAATCAACAGGAGACAGCGCGCGCTAAGCTGGGTTTTGTATAAATAGGACATTTCACTCTTCACTTCGTCATTTCTTCATTTCTCAACCATTCCGGATGATCTTGGGCGATTTGGGAAGATATTTTCGAGCTGCAATCATCTAGAATCATCTTCAAGCTCCTAGTTCAGTTTAATCCTCATTTAGTCCACTTCTTCACTCCAAATCAAGGTAACTTTTTATTAAACCTTGAATTTTGGGTTTTGGGGGTTTTCTTCCCAATCTCTTCGAGTTATCTTGCTATCATGTTGGGATATGTTAGATATGGATTATCTACCTTGGATACTTGTATTCTTACGGATTCATTGGTGTAATTCTCGGAATTTTGGAATGTTTGGGGATTTGTTCAAGAACACCTTGGGTGTTGACTTTGGAATTTTGGGGGTTTCGACTAGATGTTGTCGTAATCTCAAATGGAGTATTCCTATTGGATTATTTATGGTATTAATGATGTTTTGTTGGATTGAATCACTCATTGGGGGTTGGTTTTCGATATAATTGGGATTGGTTGTAAACAATGGGAGATTGTTTACAACGTGTTTGTTTAAATGCCCCAATGAGTTTGGGTAGTGTTGTATCGACTTTTTGAGTTGGTTGCGTTCATGATTGATTCGTATACTGAGCGAATTGTTGGTACTTGTGTTATTCAAGGTTGTTCGAGCGGCCGATAATTCCAAAGGATATTGATCATGGAAGGACTTTCTCGCCTTCGGTTTGAGGCAATTTTTATACTTGTACTAGTCAATGAGATTAATTTTATCATATACGTGTATAAATGTGTTGTATCATTCCGAGACGTAGTCTCTTCATGAGTTCATTTATATTAAGGGATCGTTCGATACGATACTCTTCGGCAATTATGCCAAATGATTATTATTGTTCCTTAATGGTCTGTTCAAGGCATTGGGATACTCGTTGTTAATGTAATTGTCGATAACCGGTTCGCGGTATCGATGTATCGATTATTGTTGTTGATATTTCTCACCTTCGTCATCGGTAACCGATTAAAGGTGCCGAGGCATTCTTCGTATCATTGTTATCGATTGGCCGTTCTAAGGCAATCGAGGTATTGAATCATTCGTGGTGTCATTGTTATCGATTGGCCGCTCTAAGGAAATCGAGGTATAGAATCATCCGCTGCATCATTGTTATCGGTTGGCCATTCTAAGGCAATCGAGGTATTGAATTGGGACTATCGAGGATAGTTCCCATCCGTCGTGTCGTTATTATCGATTGACCATTCTAAGGTAATCGAGGTATTGAATTGGGACCACCGAGGACGGTGCCCATCCATGAGTCATTATTGTCGTGTTGGCCGACTCAAGGCAGCACACTATCATTCTCGTGAATTCGGTAATCTTGGTATCGTTGCCATTTGTGATTAATGGTGTTTCGGAGGCTAGTCTCGGCTAGTACTCGATGGGTAAGTTTGGGGCTTGTAACTTCGTGGTTGGGTTCCAAACACCTACAACTCAGTAGCTCACGACTATTGGATGGTCTCATTGTGATACGGCTTCGTGCCGTGGCTTCGGCCCTCATTGTGATACGGCTTCGTGCTGTGGCTTCGGCCCTCATTGTGATACGGCTTCGTGTCGTGGCTTTGGCCCTCATTGTGATATGGCTTCGTGTCGTGGCTTCGGCCCTCATTGTGATACGGCTTGATGCCGTGGCTTTGGCCCTCATTGATACAGCTTCGGGCTGTTTTGGTTTCAGGTGATTGTGATATTTGACAGCTTCGGCTGAGTGGATTTCAGGACTTTGTGATGCCTTGGTATTTTCGTTGGAGCCTTCGGGCATTGTGGTTCATATTTAACTCAGTTCTGGCTTGGGTCATGCTCGTGTAATATTGTGGTGTTCTATAATTATGATTCGCCACTGGGCATTTATGTTCTAACATGTTGAACAGGTATTAATAGTATGCCGGGGGCATAGTGTTTCATGGATGCTCGGTTCTTACCTTGGTTTGTGAGCATCTCGTATTATTATTATTATTGTACCGTTTCATTCTGCCTTTGGATGCATATCATGTTATACATGTATTTGATGTTCATTATCTGGATGACTGACCCCGTGGGGGCGGGACATGTTTTCATGTTTTAGGTGCTTGCGAGGAGAGAGTTGAGACACAGGGGCATGCGAGCGATACTAGTCCGAGTTGTTCATGTTGGTCAGTCTGTTGGAGTGTTCTCCAGTTTGTCAGTCGTTGTCATTATGTATTACCCGAGCAAATGCTCGAGGATGTTGTTGTATTTCATTTTTGTCCATGTAGGCCCATTGTTGGCGTTGAAATTCCTTATCGGAATATTGTGTCGGATATCATAGTGGGGAATGTGATTTCTCTTGATGGTTAATTTGATATATTTTAGTCGTGTTCGCCTGGTGGATCTCCTGGTGTGGGTTCCACGACACTGTAATAACCAAATAGGATTTGGGGGTGTTACATTAGAGAAGTCTTGGCATTATCAAAAAGGGGAAAATTGTTGGGATAAACAATCTTGTACTGTTTTGATAAAGTGACAACATACAGCAAGATGTCAAGTGCCATCATACATCAACTCTTCGCGCTACCAACATACAGCAAGAAGTACATCTATCAAATCATACAGCAAGTAGCTGTCCCGAAGATGATCATACTGCTGGACAACTTATCCTGTATCATTGCGTTGCCTCAACATACAGCAAAAGGATAAAGTGTCATCATACAGCAAGAAGCTCATAAGTCGATATGACACCAAGTATGGAAGCTGTCCTAAAACATTCATACAACATCTTCCATATACCAGCACTAAGATAGCCTACAACGTGGAACCTACAGCTACAGCATTATCAACTCAACATGTTGGATATAGCAATCAAGCTATAAAGTGTTGAGATATTCAAACACTCATCCAACAGGACTGAAGACCGTTGAAAAGAAATATGCTTTATAATCTAAAGTCAAGCCCCATTTGAAAAGAAGTATTTAAATACTGACTGGATAAAGTATTTAAATACCAACCAATAAAGATCTTCAAACAAGGAGAAAAATCCGGATCTTGTTTTCTGCAAGTCAATCAACACGTTGGAACGGAGTATTGGCTCAACGGATCTATTACTAATGGATCTATTCCAAAGGATATATATACCCCGAAGTTTGAAGATCAGATACGAATACAAGAACGAACATACGCGAACTTTATATAAGATCAAGAACTGCAAACTGAGATATAATGAGATACACTTTTAAACATCACCAGAACAGTATATCAAGAGCAATCATATTTCTTTGAGCATACTGCCATTCTTGAGAGAAGAAATATAGAAGTGCTCAACCTTGAACAACACATCATCCATTCAAGCTCAATAAGTCAAGCTGTTGTTCAACCCTTGTTCTTACATTCGAAGAAACCATTAGCCCTGTGTGGACTGAAAGCCTTGCTTTTCCTGAACTGTGTGTGATGGATCTGCATTGAAGATGAAGCTTTGGAACTGTGTGCGAAGAAGCAAGTCAAGTGATAAGCTTTGACCAATCTGTGTGAATGGTTGAAAGCGACAGTATTTATATCAATATGTGTGAACGATACAAGGATAGGTTTGATTATAGACACGTAGTTGTGTACGTAGTGTTTATAATAAACAAATTTACTCCTGTGTGGAGGACCAGTGGACGTAGAGGGGTTTGTAGGTCATAAGTCGTCCAGGAATAAGTCTAGAGGGGGGGTGAATAGACTTATTGAAACTCTTTTCCACAAGGATGAGATTCTCAGCTGATATGTATGCGGAAGTCAGCTGATGACGAAAGCAAATATCTAATGGAACAGTTAAGTATGAATGTTGCAGTTAAGTATGATGCTAAAACAGTAAAGTACGTAGGCAATTTATAATGGTCTCAGAGGTGGGGTAATCCTCTACTAATACACTTTCTCCAAACCAGTTGGAGATGAATCCACTATAATTCTCAACCAGTGATAAATATTACAGTGATTCTACAACTTAGCTACAACAACGTCAAACCAGTGGAAATCCTGTCATTGCAACTCCTCTCTGACTGTCTAGCACCACTTGACCTTCAAATCCTTGGATGCTTATCAGTCGTGAAACTTCAACCAGTGAAGTACCCCTTACTCAGGTTTTAAGACAAGAGTGTTGTCTTCTCCAACTAAAGAGCTTTCTTCGTTTATGCACTTAGAGTACTGCTCTTTCATGATGCTATCGTTTTCTGATTGCTTTTAATTGCTTTGATTGCTCGAGAGTGTTGTTCGCATCGTACTGCTCATCTTCAAATCTTCATATTTATATAGGTGTCAATCCTTTGAGCATTTCTTCATAGTCGTTGCACATATGTAATAAATTCGTACGTTGGAGAGATAGACTTCTTTGTTTTTCTTTCTGAATATTGCAAGGTTGGATTCCCATATTTTAATCTATTTCTGACCGTTGTGAAGACTTCCATGTGATGGCGCTAAATCTTTTAAATATAATAAGATTAAAGTCTTCAGAGGTGGGTCTGGATGATTTATTTAAATCATATCCTTTCCGGGAATCTCTCCAGTCTATCCCGCATGTGACTTTCCGTAATTATTGACTATTCAACGCATGCTGACGTGGACTGGTTTCCTGGGCTGATCACTTAACTGATCTCTCTATGGTCAAACTGCCTGATGTGCAGTCAACCTTATCTGATGTGCCGACTTGTCTGAAGTCTTCTGGCCTTATTGAACTTGACTGATCTGATGGTCAGACTTCAGATGACTTGACTTTTCTTATTGACTGCAGTCTGGTCCAACTTTGCTGATTGTTGACCAGAACTTCTCTGATAAGGATTGACTGATATAGCTCGTCCGTGGTCAACCTTATCTGAACAGTTGAGTTGACCAAGACTCGGCTGATAGAGGCTTATCTAATTTATACTTAGCCGATTTTTAAAGCCTAACTTATATGGCCTATAGAAGATACTCATTTGGTTCTTCTTTTCATTTCGCCAAGTATCTAACTTAACACAATTTGGCCTATGGAAGATACTCATTTGGTTCTTCCTTATATTTTGCCAAGTAATTTAGAACATGCATTTGAATAAACAAATACAATGATGACATCATCAAAATCTAACAAGTATTCCTAACAAATTCCCCCTATTTTGATGATGGCAAAACTTAAGCAATCAATCAAATGCATAATAGGTCTGCACATAAGTGCAAGACACAAACTAAAATCAGTCTTGTTTTGAGACAACTAGAGGTTGTCATTCAAATAACTGTTTATAATTTCTCCGAGTTTGTTTACAAGTACATATGCTTCGGATGGACAACCAACTACAGAAAAATTACAAGTCTTTCAAAATCAAAAATTACAGAGAAAATCATATATGTATCTACCACTTCGGACAGTTTGCTTAGGAGGCCTAAATAACTTAGCTCCAATAGGACTCTTGCTCGTCTGTGGTTGAGAAATTATTTTTCTCACAGAGAGCTCTGATTTTTTTCTGCAAGGCTATCTCATCTAATTCATTGTCCAAACGGGTAGGCGCTTATTCTACTCAAAATGAAGGGATCATAGGATAAACATTCCATTTGGCTGCATAATTAAGCGTGATCGTCCAAAGCGTAGGCCATTTGGGCTCCATGTAGTTGATGAATGACTGTTGAGGAGAGCATTCTCTGTCCTGGAGTATTTCCCAGAGATAATATTTCTCTATGAACTCCTTCTTGGCGTCTTCCCATCTAGTCGAAAATTCTGGGGGCAGAATTTCTTCAACATACCACATTTCTTTGCCTTCCCATTCGAACCTTGGCTCTGCACCTTGCCTTGTTCTCCTTTTCTTCTCTACAGGCTGATCTTCAGAATCAGCTACTTCTTTCCTCTTTGGACTTGATGTCCCAGCTTCAATTAATGGGATATCTTGTCTCTTCTTCGATCTGAGCTCCTAAACCTGTACTTGTCCTGATACTTCTCTTACTTCCACCTGCTTAATTCCTTCCCCATTTTTTCCAGCATCAACCAGTGTAGTCAATTGTGGCTCTACTCGGTGCATCCAGTCAGACATGCCAAGTGGCATTTTGGAATTATTTGGAGGAGAATATTGAGGAACATTCCTCTGCAGTAGGGTATCAATTTTGGCATTGATGGTCTGCAGGTCAGGTGAGATTTTTGTGGCAAGAAACTCGTCAATAGATTCTTTGACAATGTTGCGGATCACCTCAGTCATCACAGGGGAGATGGGTGATGGCTGAGGTGAGTGCTCACCGAAGCTTTCTGCGCCTGCAGGTAGGTTTGCAGTTGACCTACCTGTCTGCAGACTCTTGTCTGCAGGCGGCTGATTAAATGGGGTCTGTTCTGGGGTCCCCGATTGGTCTTCTTCTTCTTCTTCATCTAGGCTGGTGTAGCGGGTAGGTGCCCTAGCCTCATCTGCTCTGGCTTCATCTTTGCCTTCTTTTTCTTCTTCTGCCTCATTTTCCTTATCTCCTTCCTCTTTCTCTTCTTCCTTTTTCTCTTCTTCCTTTTCTTCTTCCTTCTCTTCTTCCTTCTCTTCCTCCTTCTCTTCCTCCTTCTCTTCTTCCTTCTCTTCTTCCTCATCATCTTTCTTATTCTCATCATCATCATCATCATCATCTTGTTTTTCAAATTCTTCTCCTTCTTCTTCATCTTCTTCTGCCAACTCTTCTGTCTTTTCCACTTCCTCTTCTTTAGTTTGTTTTTCAACTTCTTTTGCTTTTTCTTCAACTATTATCTGTAGGGGGTTGGCTCTACACACATTTCCCTTAGCAATTGAGTTGCTTTCCTCTCTCTGCCTAATCTCCTTAGGGTCTCTTGGTCTAAATGACCAAGCCTCTTGTTGATGTGGAATGGGTCAGGGTTTCCCTTCGCCACACCTAACTGCTCCAAAATCTAACTAAGCTGCGTTCCAAATGCCAGTTTGTTTTTGAATATCTTTTCATCATCTAGCCACTGGACTTTGTTTACCTCTCGCACCAATTGTCTAAAAATGTAGTCAGACCAATCGATCGGTTCATCTTGAATAAGAGCCCCTAAAACCATGAATTTGGCCGATGACAATTGATCATAACTCCCAGCCATGCCCATCACTATTTTGTTGGTAATATCCAACGCATAGCAATATTCTTTGTTTAGCTCACTTCGCTTAGCAGTTAGCTTCATCTTTCATGGCTGCTCGTGAGCCTTGATCTTCAACCACGTGTCGGCTGCATTTTGCTTTAGGGCTTCGACAGACATTCCATGAGATTTCATCCCAAAAACTTTTTCGACTGATTGCGGAGTGATATCCATTTGAACTCCAAATATTGAGCTCCTAATGCTCGATTCGAGAACTCTGGCTTCTCTATAGAAAGCGATAACAGCCTAATTGAAGAGATATTTGGGGCTGCTATCCAGAAATGGGTAGATCCCATTCGTCTTCATCGATCTGATAAGGTAACGCAGGTCGTTATCCAGATTTGTTTCGAGTAGTCCCTCGAATCGACGACCAGATAGAAAATGATTTGGTCCTTCACGGCCTTCAGGTTAACACCATTGAAGTAGGATTCCATTTCTGTGCAAGAAAAATTTCTGTGTATTTGAAAGTTCGAAGGATTTCTGCTCTGGAAAATTAGGGTTTGTAAGCTTGAAGAAGGTAAAGTGAAATGATTTTTCCGTCTTTAAAAGGAAATTGAAGCGACATTTGGACTTTTAATATTAAATTAATTTTGAGTCGGTTCAAATTTGAATTAGTGGGGTCGTGTGAACCTGTAAGCATGCGAGCTTGTCATTGTGTAAACTTGTGAACGTGAGATTTCCACATGTAAATAAATAATAATAAAATATTCAAGAGTCGGTCAAAATTAGAAAACTTAGCTGGTTGACCGTTTGACTGTTTGACTGTTTGACTGCTCTACATCAGGTAACTCTTCTTGTCTGCTTCAGGTAGATTCTGATGCCTGTGGTCAGCTTAGTCCGTCCTTCGTCTTTTCGTCTGGTCTGATCAGGTAACTTTCTTCGCTCGTCTAATCTGGTCTTCAGGTAGCTTTCTTTTCTGTGTTAGATTCCCAATCTAGTAATCCAAGTTCCCTGCTCAGCTCCAAAAACCTTTCTTCGGGTAAAGGTTTGGTGAATATGTCAGCAATCTGATATTCTGTGCTGACTCTTTCAACTCTAACTCTCTTATTAAGCACATGATCTCTTATGAAATGATGATTGACACCAATGTGATTCGTCCTTGAGTGTAATATTGGGTTGTTGGTGATTGCAATTGCACTTTTGTTGTCACACCAAATTGGGACTTCATTTACAATTATGTTGTAGTGCCTCAACTGTGGTCTGATCCACAAGATCTGGGGACAACAGCTACATGCAGCTAGGTATTCTGACTCTGTTGTTGAGATAGAGTTAGATATCTGCTTCTTGCTAAACCAGGATATCAGTCTGGTTCCTACGAATTGGCACGTTCCACTGGTGCTTTTCCTATTAATTTTACATCTTGCAAAATATGCATCTGAATATCCTGACAGCTCAAAGTTGTTATCTTTAGGAAACCATAAACCGACATTAATGGTAGACTTAAGATATTTAATGATCCTCTTAGCTGCTTCCAGGTGTGACTGCTTGGGTTTGGACTAAAATCATGCACATACTCCTACAGTATATGAAATGTCTGGCCTGCTTGCAGTTAGATAAAGAAGTGATCCAATGACTCCTCTGTAGTGGGTTGAGTCCACTGCTATGCCTTCTTCATCTGCATCTAGGTGTGTGCTTGTGCTCATAGGAATTTTTGCTGATTTGGCTGATTCTATTCCAAATCTCTTGATTAGATCTCTGGTGTATTTGGCCTGGTTGATGAAAATTCCATTTTCCATCTGCTTAACTTGCAGTCCTAGAAAGAAATTAAGTTTTCCCATCATACTCATCTCAAACTCTCCTTGCATGAGATTTGAGAACATCTCATATAACTCTGGATTGCTTGAGCTAAATATGATATCATCCACATATATTTGAACTAATTATATGTGGTCTTCATGCTCCACTCTGAATAGGGTCTTGTCCACCTTGCCTTTGCTGAAACCATTCTTCTCAAGAAATACAGATAATGTTTCATACCATGCTCTTGGTGCCTGCTTGAGTCCATATAGAGCTTTTAGAAGCTTGTAGACTTTGTCTCCTTTGACAAATCCAGGGGGTTGCTCCACATAGACTTCTTCTTCTAGAATTCCATTAAGAAAGGCACTCTTTACATCCATCTGGTAGACTATAAAATCTTTGAATGCAGCATATGCAAGGAATAGTCTGTTGGCTTCTAGTCTTGCAACTGGTGCATAGGTTTCATCAAAATCTATTCCTTCACATTATGCATAGCCTTTAGCAACAAGTTTGGCTTTATTCCTAACAACAGTTCCATCTTCATCGCATTTGTTCTTGCACACCCATTTGGTGCCAATAACCTTTTTGTGATCAGATCTGTCTATTAGTTCCCAAACATTGTTCCTTTCCATCTTTTCAATCTCTTCTTGCATTACATTGATCCATGAGTAGTCTTCCAGGGCTTGCTCTGTAGTCTTGGGTTCAATTTGAGACATAAAGCATGAGAACATTGCCATTCCTATGGGTAAAGTAGATTGTCTTGTCTTGACTCCACCAGTTAGCTTCACAATGATCTGTTGGATAGGATGATCTTTGAGCTACTTAGGAATGTCTTCTTCTTCAGGGTCTGTTACCCTGTAGATTTGCTTTGGTGGGTATCTTCTCTCTCTGAATCAGCTTGGTTCTGATCTCCTTGGTCTGCAACTGGATCAGATACTGTCTTGTCATCTGCAGTTTGGGATGTGGTCTGGTCTGTAGATGAGTCTTTATTAGCTACAGATGGGTCTTAATCAGCAGCAACTTGATCAGGTAGGTTCTGAGGTTCTATGTGATCTGCAGTTGGGTCTTTATCAGCTACAGATGGGTCTTCAGGCTGGTCTGCAGGTGAGTCGTCCACTCCTGTGTCATGGATAATGACTTCTTCTAGGGTGGCAGATTTGAGCTTATTCTCTATTAGCTCCACCTTTTTCCTGTACTCAGCAGTAGTTTCATCAAATACAACATGAGGTGTTTCCTCCTCAACTAAGGTTCTTTTATTAAAAACTCGATATGCCTTGTTCTTTGTGAGTATCCCATAATGAGACCATCATCAGTTTTAGCATCAAGGCATTTAGTTGAGTTTTACCATTGTTGTGGATGAAACTCTTACAACCAAAAATATGAAAATATGCAACAATTGTTCTGCCATTGTAAACCTCACAGGGAGTTTTGCCATGTCTCCCTACTATCATACTCCTGTTCTGAGTGTGACATGCTGCATTGATGACTCTTGACCCGTAACCTCTTGGCAGTGCCTTCGCAATCATGGACTGCGACTTCCTTCAAGGTTCTGTTCCTTCTTTCGGCAACACCATTCTGCTGAGGGGTCCTGGATGCAGAGACTTCATGCTGGATTTCATTCTAATCACTATAATCAGTGATTGCTTTGTTGAGAAATTCTCATCCTCTATCTGATCTGATCTTGATGATTGAGAGATATTTCTCATTCTGGATCCTCCTTAGCAGCTCAGATAATTTGGTTAGTATTTCACTCTTTTTATAGAGAAAAAGAACCCATGTGTATCTTGAGTAGTCATCTACTACTAGAGCGTGCTTTCTGCCACTTAAGGTATTTGGCTTGATGGGACCAAATAGATCCATGTGAAGTAGATCTAAGATCCTTGTTGTGAGAGTGGTTGAACTGGCTTGAATGATGCTCTAGTTTGCTTCCCTTTCTGACACACATCATAGAGAGCTTTCTTCTTGAATACTTCTTCTGGAAGTCCTCTGAGTAGCTTCTGAGAACTAATTTAGTTGATGGCTTTGAAATTTAGGTGACATAGTCTCTTATGCCATAGCCATCCATTCTCAGCTATTGTCTTGGATAAAAAACAGGTATTAGGGGTTCCTGTGTTCCAATCTATCATATAAACATCTCTCCTTCTGAATCCTTGTAGCTTCACTTCTCCAGATAGGATATCTATTACCATGCATTTCCAAATGGTGAAGACTGCTAGATTCTTCTCATCACAAAATTGGCTTATGCTCAAAAGATTGTATTTAAGCCCTTTGACATAATGAACTTTTGATATGGTGATGTTTCCTCTGTGCAGCTCTACAAAACCTTTAGTCTGACCTCTAGAGCTATCTCCAAAGGTTACGTCTGGACCTCTTTCTTTGGTTTAATTTATCAGCAGCTTCTTGTTCCCGGTCATGTGCCTTGAGCATCTGCAATCTACAAACCATTCTTCATCTCCAATGTTTGAATTTGTGGAGATGTGGTAGTAGTCTTACCACCTTTTCTGCAATCAGACAAGCAGAGATTTAGGTACCCAAATCTGTGTGGGTCCTCGGGGGTTAGTTGGTTTCCTGGAGAACTGGTTTCTCCTTGGATTAGGAAGGTTATAATGATTTCCCCTATGAGGTGTGTAAGGTATGGGCCTATATCCTCTGTTAGGATTGTGTACCAGATATGCCTCATAAAACTGATGGTGTGGGCCATGCCTAAATCTTGGCTGAGACCATTTATTAAATCTTTGAGGTCTCCACACCTCTTCGTTTTGAAAATTAGGATAACCTTGAGGTTTCCATTTGCCCCTCCCATTTTGAAATCTGTTTTTGGGGAGTCTTTGATAATAATGAGCATGTTGTCTGGGCTGCTGCTTCTGCCTTGGCCATTGCCTAGTCTCATATCTAGGTGGCTGCCTTGTATACGTTGGTTGCAGCCTAGACATGTGACTTGGTTGCTGCCTAATTTGAAATACAGGTTTGTATATTGGCTCAGCAGACGAGACAATTGTTTCTCCCTTGATAAAAGTAGTTTTAGAACTAGAGGGAGTGTGGGGGTCATATCCAAGGCCTGATCTGGAATATAATGGCCTTTTATTCGTACACAATTCATCCACTGTTAGAGATTCCTTCAGGGAGGTTATTTCCTTTGCCTGAGTTTTACTTAGCTGAGTCAGGTTAGTAACTCAGCTTTGACATGAGCAAGTGCAATTGATTTTTCACTATTCAAAATAGTTAATCGTTTTATCTCAGCTGTGGTATTATCAGCCTGGTTTGTAGAGTTGTTTGTAGCCTGTTTTTCAAGATCGGATTTGGTTTTATTCAAATCTAGGCTGAGTTTTACAAAATCATTTTTCAGCTGCCCATTCTCATCTTGCATCCTGGTCCTCTCGATTGACACAGATTGGTGTGCAGATTTTAATCTCTCAAAATCTTTGAGAAACTGATTTACAGACTCGTGTAAGTCCATGTCTTGTGACATGTCTGAGCTATTATTATTTGAAACTGAGGGTTTAGATGTTACCTCTTCATTAGCTAGGTTGGCCATCAGACAATCATATTCTTCATCATCATCAGAGAAGAATCCGCTGCTTGATTCTACTCGCTCTTGGTCTTATCCAATGAGGGCCTTCCTTCGGTCATCTTTTCTGCTCACCTCCGTCTTCCTCTCGTCCTTATGGAGATCAGGACAGTCGATTTGGACGTGTCATGTCTTGTGGCAATTATAACACTCCACCTTACAGCTTCTAGCTTTTTGATTTCTCCTTGGAATCTCCTTATAGTTCTTTTTTATATTTGGAGTAATTCTTTCTGAAGTTGCTGAACCTTTGCATTATGAATGCCATTTCTTCCTCGAAATCGATTGGATTTGGAGGTATGACATCAGATAGGTTCTTGGCGAGGGACTCGGCTACAAAGGCTATTCCATTCTCTGCAGGCTCGGTTGATGATGAACTTGGGAGTTCGAATTCATAAGCCTTTAGATCAGAGAACAGCTCCTGAATTTTTATTTTATTGAGGTCTTTAGATTCCCTCATGGCCACCGCCTTCATGCTCCATTCGGAACTAAGGGATCTTAGCACCTTCAAGGCCATCTCCCTGTTGCCATAATTTTTACCAAGGGAGTTGATTTCATTGATGATCTCTGTGAACCTTGTGTCCACCTGGTCTATAGATTCTCCGGTCTTCATCTTGAAGTTGTCAAATTTCTGGGTAGCAATTGACAACTTGTTTTCTTCGATCAGCTCTGTACCTTCACACATCATCGCAAGGGTGTCCCAGATTTCCTAAGCATTTTTGCAGTTCTTGATCTTGACCATTGTTGATTTATCAAGAGTTTGATACAGCATGTCTCTAGCCCGATTGTCAAGCTTGGCCAGCTTTCTTTCTTCAATGGTCAGCTCAGTCCTCTTCTTAGGAATCTTCTCTGTCTTCCCGGCTGCAATCTCCTCAGGAGTGTTGTCCTTCTCGAATATGAAAGGACCATCTTCGATAATGCACCACATGTCTTCATGGATGGAAGATAAATGTGCCTGCATCCTTATCTTCCAAAGATCATACTCGTCAACTGAAAAGACAGGTAGTATAGAATGCATGTGTTCCATTTCTAAAATGAGAAATTAAAATATATATCCTCGATATATGGATCTTGTTCTTGAAATATTGAACCAACCTCTCTGATACCACTTTGTTGCTACCCAAAATATTATCCGGAGATAGATGTTGCTGGATGAGTGGATAGAAAACAAAGTGCGAGAACACTTCCGAGGGAAAAGTAAATAACACAAGATTTGCCGGGGTTGTTAGTCCTGGGCTTGAATGCTCTCGCGAGATATTATTAATACAAATATTCGGGGATACAAGTATTAATGTAAGAGTTCAATTACAATGAGTGTAAAGTCCCTTGTTATCTTAGCTTGTGAGCGTGTAGATTACTGGAAGAACCAGATATGATGCTCTGTGAGTTCTTGTAACAACGTTGAGGGGCTATGACGGTGGTGAGAGATCGACAGTCTCCCACGACGTGTATTAGCTGTATGTTTGATCTCCTGGATTTGTGAGTCTCTTTGAATCTGCACTGTGGAGACTTCTTCCCTCTGCCGACTGATAAGTGTTAGTTTTATACACTTATCCATGGTTTGAATCGATAAATATCACCCATAATTGAGCAAGTCTACTCGTTTTTTTCTTTTAATTAATTAGTTTTTAAAAATTTTATTTTTATCGGATGATGATGTAAATCTAGTCTTAATCGGATTGAATAACTGATTTACTCAAGAAATAACATGTTTATTAAATATTCTCTTTGTTGAGTTTTTATATATTCATGTTATAGGGCTTTCCGAGATGAATTCGGCAGTCTTTCGGGATTCAAAATCAGAGTTATATATCAAAAGTTATCATCCGAAGAAGATTTGGGGCAAAAACGCAAAGTCTGAGAAATTCTGGGCTGAAAAACATAACTCTCAAAGCAACCGGTGAGCAAATTGACGAAGCCAAGTTACGGCCGTAACTACAGAATGTTACGGCCATAAGTCACCCAAGTTACGGCCGTAACTCCTTAATGTTACGGCCGTAACTCTTGACAGATTATTATGATTTGTCTAATTTTTTATACTTTTTGTGTATTATTGAGGGGATGGCTGGCATTGATCCGATCTATTGTAATAATGCTGGAGTTTTGGAGCTATTAGATGACTTTAGGTGTATAAATAGACCCCTTAGATCCTTCATCATTCATCATTCATCTTATAATTTTCCATTTTTTGTAAACTTTTCTTTTTGTGTGAAGAACACACTTGTGTTCTTGAGTGATTTTTGTAAGTGTGGTATAGCATATGTTGTTCAGAGAGTTTATTGCTTCTATCTCCTTTATCTACTAAGGGAGTTAGGATCAATTCTTTCTCTTGATTCAACTAATAATGACCACACAGGCTTGTAATATGTATAATAAACCCTTCATAGGCTAAGTAACCTTTAGTTGGGATTATAAACAAGGTTAGTCATGTTATTTATGTTTGTATAAAGATCTATTGTGAATTACTTATTATTGTGTGTGATTTTCATTGTTTTAACAATCTTTATTTATTTGTCCAATAAATGACGATATTTATGGTCTTCATATGTTTTGAAAGAAAATATGTTTGATTAGATCAAATGATCTTCACTCTAAGTTGTTCTAGGGGATAGAAATATACCTCTAGTCCTTATATGATTCTTTGAGTTATTTTCATAAATCCTAATGCTATGTATTGAAGCCAATCAACATAGAAATATAGTGGATTGATTCAATATGTAAGGGGCGTTTTATAGTTCGAAAGAGAAACCATCTTTTTAAGGAAAATCGAATCTACACAACATAATAAGTAAATTCATCTTATGATCTCCTATACATCTTTTATAACTAATGACGAACTAAGTTTGTAATCCCAACTATTTCATTGTATCGTTAATCAATCTATTATTATTACTATCTTTTTATTTCCTTATAAGTATAGAACTATTATTGCATTATCTTTGCAATTATTAAACCAAACTCTTTAATTGTGTGTTTCACTCATCTTAGTATCTATAAAAATAGACTAATAGTGTATAATTCAAATTATAACCAAACTTCCTTGTGGGATCGATAAACCGGACTCAAAAAGTCCACTTTACTACTTGATACGATATCGTGCACTTGCGATAGTTACACTAACAACGTGTCACCGACCGTATTCTGGATGAGAGGTACTGAGAGAGAAATCCTGAGGTATATTCGGGAGAGGAAGCTGGGAGCTTGATGGTATGTATGATTGTATATATTTTCTCTAAACTTAATGGAGAATGTGTGAACCGAATGAAGAATTCGTGAACTGAACGCGGAACCTTTTTCCAGTAGAAGGAGGTTCTCTATTTATAGAACTTGGATATGCCGGGCGATCGCCTTTGCTGTATTATAATAAGCGGGCGATCGTCTTTTAGCACATGGGCTTGTCTCCTTAAGGTTTGCAGGAGTTGCTGGCAGTCAGCTGTGCAGTCCAATGAGAAGCCTGCACGCGTCTGAGTCGCTGTCATGGGCGGTCCCACCTTATACCTTTCGGTGGGCTTGTCGGTAGGTGAGAAGGTGGTGACAGGCTGTGGTCAACGATCCATGAAACGCGACGCCTGTCGGGGATCTTCACATGGGTGCTTCTTTGAGATCCAGTCTTCGTAGACTTTCATGGACGATGGTCTCTGTTCGGGGCGTAGGACGGTCGTCCTTAGCTGGGCACCTGAGTCGATCGCTAAGTGCCAAAGGGCGATTGCCTTGGGAGTCGATCGCTAGATACCTGAAGGTGGTCTGGTATCTTCGCTTAGGCGAGATCGCCATAGCTTGATTGATTGTGGACTCGGTCGCTCGGCCTTGCAGTCGATCGCCTGTCGAGGTGAATAAACCTCGACACAACACACTTGTAGGTCATAAGTCTTCCATGAATAAGTCTAGAGGGGGGTGAATAGACTTATTGAAACTCTTTTCCACAAGGATGAGTTTCTCAGCTGATATGTGTGCGGAAGTCAGCTGATGACGAAAGCAAATATCTAATGGAACAGTTAAGTATGAATGCAGCAGTTAAGTATGATGCTAAAACAGTAAAGTACGCAGGCAATTTATAGTGGTCTCATAGGTGGGGTAATCCTATACTAATCCACTTTATCGAAACTAGTTGTAGATGAATCCACTATAATTCTCAACCAGTGATATCTATTACAGTGATTCTACAACTTAGCTACAACAACTTCTAACCAGTGGAAATCCTGTCGTTGCAACTCCTCTCTGACTGCATAGCACCACTTGATCTTCAAATCCTTCGATGCATATGAGTCGCGAAACTTCAACCAGTGAAGTACCCCTTACTTAGGTTTTAAGACAAGAGTGTTTTGTCTTATCCAACTAAAGAGCTTTCTTCGTGTATGAACTTAGAGTACCGCTCTTTCATGATGCTATAGTTTTCTGATTGCTTTTAATTGCTTTGATTGCTTGAGAGTGTCGTTCGCATCGTACTGCTCAACTTCAAATCTTCAGATATATATAGGTGTCGATCCTTTTCGAATTTCTTCATAGCCGTTGCACATTTGTAACAAATCCATCCGTTGGAGAGATAGGCTTCTTTGTTTTTCTTTCTGAACGTTGCAAGGCTGGATTCCAATATTTTAATCCATTTCCAACCGTTGTGAAGACTTCCATGTGATGGCACTGAATCTTTTGAATATAATAAGATTAAAGGCTTCAGAGGTGGGTCTGGATGATTTATTTAAATCATATCCTTTCTGGGAATCTCTCCAGTGTAACACCCCAAACTCGGCGGATATTACAGTGCCGTGGACCCCCGAATGGGACCCACCAGGCGAGTGAAAATGAATGAAATACACAGGGTAAATGTAGTACCGAACTACATTACATCATTAATTATTCCGATCAGGAGTTTTTTACAACATACCCAAGATAATAAAGAATACATGTATATTTTATATGAAGATAAAACATACGACACTGAATAAAATGAGTATTCAAATGGAAATCTGCAGCGGAAATAAAATAAGGAAAACACGAGTGAATGAAAAGGACTGGGGCCCCCTACTAGTATCACTCGGAATCCTCGCCGTCAACGTTCTCTTCCGTGCCTTAGCCTTGCCATGCCCTGAAAACAAAATCCCCCAACGGGGTCAGTTACACAGAACAACAATCCTCAAGAGTTTAATAAACACAATCATATATGTTGTATAAACCACAAGTTCGATCAAAATCTCAAACCGTCGAACACATGCGATCAAAAGTGAATCGATCAGATTATAATCCAATCTTGTTGAAAACATATGCAATCAAACATGCTATATGAATCAACTAACGGTACGGCTCAAAGGGTGGCGCCCCACTGCGCCTGGGATGGAAATGTGTCTCTGCACAAGCCACCAACGAGTATCGATCGAATACACGTGTGGTCTTGTACCTAATCAGTCTCACGGAGTAATCGCCTCGTGTGCACAGTCCAATGTGAGGCCAACAATAGACACACGACTTAATAAGTGCCCGACATGAAAATCCTACACATACCAACCGGCACGCCAGTATGACCCGGAATGCCACAAGATAACAAAAGTGACATCAAAATCAATAATGACTCACCGAGATGAAATGATAGTGAAATGAATGATAGCTCAATGAAATGATTGGAACCGTCGTTCCTTATGACTGAAGTGATTAATTGACAATTACAAGTCTCAATACGGTTAATATATTATGAATTAACTATAATTATGAATGAACAACAATGAAAGGAACGAATATCCTTTTAACCGAGTAAGAATTAACTTACACAACGCCGATGAAGAATGTCCTTCCACGAACAACGTCCTAAATGAGATGTCAGTCGCTCGAATAACCTTGAATAACACAATTACCAACAATCCAGTTCAACACACGAATCAAACACGAGTATAACTAACTCAAAACGTCGATACGACTAAACCAAGTTCATTGGGGCATTATATCGAACACGTTGTGGCCAATCTTCGATTGTTTACAACCAAACCTCAATAATACCAATATCAAATCCCCAAGAAGTGTTTCAACCCAACAAAACAACTTCAATACGATCAATAATCCAATATGAATATCCAAATTCGTGATTTCAACAACAATTAATCGAAAACCCCCAAATCTAACTCAATATTCAAAGCGTTCTTAAATAATGCTTCAATAATCCAATGATTATCCTTAACAATTCATAATCACAAGTATATCACTTCATACAACACGATTATAACGTCCAAAACATCATATCTCAACACAAAATCGAAATCTAAGAGGTTTGATGAATATTACCTTTGAAGATCCAAACACTTTGATCCGATGAAATCGCATTAGATCGACTATCCAAACTTCAAAACCGAATTAAGATGATGAAAACCGAGTACTCAAGTGATTGATGGTGAAAAATCTCTCTCACAAACCCTCTGTCTCGGAAGAGGAATAAGAAATGGTGAAAATGAGAAAAAAAACCGTCGGTCCACTTATATAGGTCACAGGGACGCACGACGAAGTGTCCGTGCGTCCGGTCATGCGTGAGGCTTCTGCCGGCTGCTGTTCTTAGTGCATGAACGCCATGCACGAGCAGCAACTCGTGTGGCCTGCTCATGTGGCCCTGACTCGAACGCTTGGCCTCCTGCCCAGTACAGCCACAACATACGAGCGCCGCACACGAGCAGTTGCTCGTGTGGCCTGCTCGTGCAGCACTGACTTGGCCGTTGGGCCTCCTGCCCAGTCCAGCCGCAACACATGAGCGCCGCGCACGACTAGATGCTCATGCGACACTGACTTGGCTGCTGGACCTCCTGCCCAGTCCAGCCGCAACACACGAGCGCTGCGCACGTCCAGATGCTCGTGGGGCCTGCTCATGTGTCCCTGCTCGACAAGCAAAACATCCTATAACGATGCGCCTAGTACAAAAATCATAGAATTCGAGAAGTACGGGGACAAAAGCAGGAGAATTACAAATATTACGCCGAACCGTGAACACCATTGAATGAGTATGAATGATGAGTGATTAATAATGAGTGAAAATTACTGAGTGACAATTACTAACTGATAATTACTGAATAAAAATTACTGGATTACAACCGGGTATTACAAAAGAGTTTCGTCCTCGAAACTAAAGGTCAAACAACTCGGGATAACTCTCTTGCATACTATCTTCGGTTTCCCAAGTAGCCTCTTCGACTCCGTGTCTAGACCACTGGATCTTTACCAAAGGAATCGTCTTGTTCCTCAACTGTTTGATTCACCGCTCTAATACTCGTATAGAACGCTCCTCATATGAATGATCATCGGCGATCTCGATTTTGTCGAACTGAAGCATGTGGCTCGGGTCAGCAACATACTTCCGCAACTGAGATACGTGAAACACATTATGAATTCGGCTAAACGCCGGAAGTAGGGCCAAACGATAAGCTAACTTGCCTACTCGATCCAAAATCTCAAACGGTCTAATGAATCTCAGACTCAACTTCCCCCTCTTCGCAAAACGGAAGATACCACGACTCGGGGATACCTTGACCAAAACATGGTCACCTGTGTCGAACTTTAATGGTCGACGATGATTATCTGCATAAGATTTCTTTCGACTCTGAGCGGTTAATAAACGACTCCTGATCAAAGATACCTTCTCACGGGCGGCTATAAACATATCGGGCTCGGTGCCGATTGATTCTGATAAGTCATCCCAACACAACGGAGATCGAGAACGACAATCGTACAAGGCCTCGTAAGGTGCCATCTTAATCGAAGCATGCCAACTATTATTGTACGTGAACTCAATCAACGGTAGTTGGGCTTCCCAATCGTATTTCCAATCGAGAACACATGCCCTCAACATGTCCTCCAAAGTCTGAATAGTCCTCTACGATTGTCCGTCGGACTGAGGATGAAAAGCTGTACTGAGATTAAGCTGAGTTCCCATAGCACGATGAACTGATTTCCAAAAATGAGACACGAATCGTCCGTCACGATCGGAAACGATACTTTTAGGAGTACCGTGCAATCTCACTATCTCTTTGATAAACAACTGGGCAAGTCTCTCGGGACCCCACGTATCCTTAATCTCAAGGAAATGAGCTGATTTAGTTAGGCGATCCACAATTACCCAGATTGTATTCATGCCACGACGACTCGTAGGTAAACTCGTGATGAAGTCCATTGAAATATCTTCCCACTTCCACTCTGGAATAGGGAGAGGTTTCAGCATACCCGCCGGTCGCTGATGTTCTATCTTGACTTGCTGACAGGTCAAACATCTCGAAACAAATTCCGTGACTTCTTGTTTCATATTACTCCACCATTAATTTTGTTTCAAGTCTTTATACAACTTGCTAGACCCCGGATGAACGGAATAATGGGTAGCATGAGCTTCTCTCAAAATCTAGTTTTTTAACTCGTCATTCGCCGGTATGCACAACCGATTCTTAAATCGCAAAAGTCCATCCTCATGTACCGCAAATCCAGGGGCTTTCCCCTGAGTCACATCATCTCGAATGCGTAACAAAAATGGGTCCGAACCCTAATTTTCCCTGATCGCCTCTTCAAGTGGCGATGAAATCTCCAACGTACAAAGTTGCCCTTGTACTCGCTGTAACCAAACCTCGATCTCGGGTCTCAGAAATTCCTGCTGAAGTTCCTTCTGAACTGTTAATCGAGCAAGCATCTGCTCCTGAACGGACTTACGACTCAAGGCATCGGCGACAACGTTCGCCTTGCCCGGGTGGCAGAGGATCTCGATATCATAATCTTTGATTAGTTCCAACCACCATATCTGTCGCATATTTAACTCCTTCTGGGTAAATATATACTTTAAACTCTTATGATCGGTGAATATCTGACAGGTAACGCCATAAAGATAATGACGCCAAATCTTCAATGCGAACACCACGGCTGCTAGCTCCAGATCGCGGGTCAGATAATTAACCTCGTAAGGTCTCAATTGCTGTGAAGCATAAGCAATAACTTTCCTGTTCTGCATGAGTACACAGACCCTGTCCAGACGCATCACTATAAACCACAAATCCTTCCATCCCTTGCGGTAAAGAAAGGACATGTGCTGAAATTAACTGGCTCTTGAGTTCCTTAAAACTCTGTTGACACGCGTCGGACCACGTGTATTTCTTATCTTTCCGTAAAAGATTCGTCATGGCTTGAGCGATTTTAGAAAATCCTTCAACAAATCGCCGATAATAACCAGCTAACCCGAGGAAACTTTGGATTTCCTTAACATTCTTCGAAGGTAACCAATCTTGGATAGCCTCCGTCTTCTGAGGGTCAACACGTGCCCCGTTCGATGAAATTACATGTCCGAGAAACGTCACCTCGGACATCCAGAACTCACACTTGGAAAATTTTCCATAAAGTTGCTCTCACCTCAACACGTCGAGCACCTGATGAAGGTGAAACTCGTGCTCCTCCCGGTCACGAGAATAAATTAAAATGTCATCAATGAAGACAACCACAAACTGATCCAAAAAGTCGATGAAGACCCGATTCATTAACTCTATGAACACCGCAGGTGCATTAGTTAACCCAAACGGCATTACCACAAACTCATAATGACCATAGCGTGTTCGGAACGCCGTCCTAGCAATATCCGACTCTCGGATTTGCAACTGATGATACCCAGATCTTAAATCGATATTGGAAAATACTGAAGCTCCCTGAAGTTGATCCAAAAGATCATCAATACGGGGTAGGGGATATTTATTCTTGATCGTCACCCTGTTCAGCTCTCGGTAATCAATACACAAACGAAAAGAATCGTCCTTTTTCTTGACAAATAATACCGGTCCTCCCCATGGAGACGCACTCGTCCGGATATAACCCTTCTGGGTCAAATCCTCCAATTGATTCTTTAGTTCCAGCATTTCGGTCGGGGCCATCCGATACGGTGCCTTCGATATAGGGGACGTACCGGGCTCTAACTCAATCATGAATTCCACATCTCTCTGTGGAGGCAAACCAGGTAACCCGTCTAGAAAGACATTGGCATAATCTCTCACTACCGGAATATCCTCCAACATTACTGATGGTTTCTCGGTTTTGGTCATATAGCACCAATAACCGACACACCCCTGATTGAGTAATTTTAGTGCTTTCATAAAATTGATGACTCTACTAGAACAACTGGGATTACCTCCCTGAAATACACATTCGACCCCATCGTCTGAAATGATATTGACTATACGCTTACGGACACTAATGACGGCATCGTGACGGTCCATCCAATCAATACCCAGAATGATGTCGTCTCTCGGTAAATCAACCACGGTTAGGTCTGCTAACCAATCACGACCATGAATCTGAATCGGACAATCCTTAATCTCACAATTCCCAATAATTCTTCTACCATCAGGTAGACCAATGACATAAGGCTCACAACTAGTAGCACTACCCAGACGTAGTCTACTCAAACATGACTCGGAAATGAAAGAATGCGATGCACCAATATCAAAAAGGGTACACACAGGTTGAGATAGAATATAGAGTGTACCTGAGATCATCCGGGCCTCTGGATCACCGGTCTTCTTCATCTCGTAAATTTGGGGCTTACCGGCCCTCGAACCGGACGCTCCCGTCTGATAGCTCTTGGCTCCACCTTTGTTAGCTCTTGTCGTCTTAAACGATGCGGACTGAGTGGCCTGATTCGGAACCACTGACTGTTTTGGGGCCTGAGATGTCGCCGGAGTGGGTTTGGAGTCCCTTCGGCAAAACGGGCCCTATGCCCCGCAATTCCACAGTTATGGCATGTGACAGTCTGCCTTGGACACTTGGTACTGAAATGACCCTGTTCTTCACAGTTGAAACCAGTGATGGCTGAACTGGCCGCTCGGGACTGAGATTCCGCGGGTCTAGGCGCCATAGAAGGTCGCTCAGAAAAAGTAGAACCCGCACGAGGTTTCTTGAAAGTGGCCTAACTGCCGTCAGACTGATTACGATTTTTAGACTTCTTGCCAGTAGATGAAGTTTGATTCTTAGCAATTTCCTTAGCGGTAAGCTCATACGTAAGAGCTTTCTCGATGAATTCGGCCAGAGTGGTGCAATGATGATTAAGCAACTGTAGTCGCATACGAGGTTTCAATCTCTTGCTGAAATATTTGATCTTGTCCGCCTCAGAGTGAATAATGGACGAGGCGAACAGAAGTAGTTCCTGAAATTTCTCGGCGATGGCGAGAACATCATCGTCTGCTGAGGGGTCGGGAGTGAGTAATTCTAACAACTTGGCCTCCCTGAGTGGGGCCGGATAATACATCTCCATCATGAGAGTCTTGAATTGTTCCCATGTACAAGTTTCGTCGGTGGGCTTCAACGATAACCACCATGAATGTGCGCCCTTACCAAGATAGTAAGCCGCAACTGAAACTTTGTGTCCCTCAGGACAGTCCACCATAGCAAACAGTTTCTCGAAAATGTTCAAGCCAGTAAATGATATCCGCCGGCCCAGATGAGCCCTCAAAGGTAGGTGGTCGCTGGCGAGAGATATCGCCAATGATACTGCTCACACCCTTCTCTTGCCTCTGAGGTGGCGGCGGAGGAGCCTGTTGATTTTGAGTAGTCGAGTTGTGCATCGTTTCCATCAGTTGCGCCATCTGAGTCGTTTGGGCCATCATGCCCTGCATAAAAGCGAGTGGATCAACCCGAACACCTTCTGACCGAGCTGTGTCCCGGGTACGACTCCCTGATATTGAATGATTACGTCCATGTGAATGAGTGGCAGCGTCACTGCTCGATGAATTCGCATTATTCCTTGCATTAGCGCGTGTATTCACACGAGCTCTTGGGTTTCGGCCCACACCACGGCCTCTTCCCCCGCGTCCTCTGCCAGCTCTTTCCATACTGAAGTGGAAAGTCATATGATAATTATATATCTCGCATGAATATCACATTATGATTACGTTATGAAATGATGAAAATGAGCATACGCGCTCAAAGACAATGATTACATGAATGATCAACTGAAGTGACAAGATTATCTGATGAAATTCTTGAAATGACTATCTTGAACAAGTTAACAAGATTAATGATATGATCCTCAAGATCAACAACTGAACAATGAAATGTACTGAGTGATTAATGAATTAACATGATCGAATTGATCAAAAATGAAAATTACGAAAGAGGATTGTTGACTGTTGGATGATGAATGAGTAATTCTATTGCAAGAAATTATACCATGGCGTCATAAATCTTATTGTTCTTTGGTCTGAGGGGCTCGGCTCTTGCACAGGTCACACGTGACGCGAAAGTCCAATGAAACTAGTCTGATGAACGATGATTTCAAATGAGACATGACTCAGAAGGTAGTATTCAAAACCACGCTCCGATACCAACTCTGTAACACCCCAAACTAGGTGGATATTACATTGTCGTGGACCCCCGACTGGGACCCACCAGGCGAGTGAAAATGAATGAAATACATAGGGTAAATGTAGTACCGAACTACATTACATCATTAATTACTCCGATAAGGAGTTTTATACAACATACGAAACGTCGATACGACTAAACCAAGTTCATTGGGGCATTATATCGAACACGTTGTGGCCAATCTTCGATTGTTTACAATCAAACCTCAATAATACCAATATCAAATCCACAAGAAGTGTTTCAACCCAACAAATCATCTTAAATACGATCAATAATCCAATATGAATATCCAAATTCGTGATTTCAACAACAATTAATCGAAAACCCCCAAATCCAACTCAATATTCAAAGTGTTCTTGAATAATCCTTCAATAACCCAATGAATATCCTTAACAATTCATAATCACAAGTATATCACTTCATACAACACGATTATAACGTCCAAAACATCATATCTCAACATAAAATCGAAATCCAAGAGGTTTGATGAATATTACCTTTGAAGATCCAAACACTTTGATCCGATGAAATCGCGTCGACTATCCAAGCTTCACAACCGAATGAAGATGATGAAAACCGAGTACTCAAGTGATTGATGGTGAAAAATCTCTCTCACAAACCCTCTCTCTCGGAAGTAGGATGAAGAAATGGTGAAAATGAGAAAAAAACCCGTCGATCCACTTATATAGGTCACAGGGACGCACGATCAACCCGCACAACCAAGTGTCCGTGCCTCCGATCGTGCGTGAGGCTTCTGCCGGCTTCTGTTCTTAGCGCACAAGCGCCGCGCACGAGCAGCAACTCATGTGGCCTGCTCGTGCAGCCCTGACTCGAACGCTGGGCCTCCTGCCCAGTACAGCCGCAACACACGAGCGCCGTGCACGAGCAGTTGCTCGTGTGGCCTGCTCGTGCGGCACTGACTTGGCCGCTGGGCCTCTTGCCCAGTCCAGCCACAACACATGAGCGCCGCGCACGGCTATATGCTCGTGCGGCCTGCTCGTGCGACACTAACTTGGCCGCTGGGCCTCCTGCCCAGTACAGCCGCAACACACGAGCGCCGCGCACGACCAGATGCTCGAGCGGCCTGCTCATACGTCCCTGCTCGACAAGCAAAACAGCCTATAACGATGCACCGAGTACAAAAATCACAGAATTCGAGAAGTATGGGGACAAAAGCATGATAATTAAAAATATTACGCCGAACGGTGAACACAATTGAATGAGTATGAATGATGAGTGATTAATAATGAGTGAAAATTACCAAGTGACAATTACTGACTGATAATTACTGAATAAAAATGACTGAATTACAACTGGGTATTACATCTAGTTTGTCCCGCATGTGACTTTCCATAATTATTGACTATTCAACACATGCTGACGTGGACTGGTTTCCTTGGCTGATCACTTAACTGATCTCTCTGTGGTCAAACTGTCTGATGTGCAGTCAACCTTCTCTGATGTCGACTTCTCTGATGTGACGACTTGTCTGAAGTCTTCTGGCCTGATTGAACTTGACTGATCTGATGGTCACACTTCAGATGACTTGACTTGTCTTCTTGACTGCAGTGTGGTCCAACTTCACTGATTAAATTGTTGACCAGAACTTCTCTGATAAGGAATGCCTGATATAGCTCGTCTGTGGTCAACCTTATCTGAACAGTTGAGTTGACCAAGACTCGAATGATAGAGACTTATCTGATTTGTACTTAGCCGATTTTTAAAGCCTAACTTATATGGCCAATAGAAGATACTCATTTGGTTCTTCTTTACATTTTGCCAAGTATCTAACTTAACACAATTTGGCCTATGGAAGATACTCATTTAGTTCTTCCTTACATTTTGCCAAGTAATTTAGAACATACATTTGAATAAACAAATACAATGATGACATCATCAAAATCTAACAGGTATTCCAAACAGGGTTTCCCTCGAACCACTCTAAATATAGTGTTATTTACACATGTATCGATCGAATACATGTGTGTCCTTGTGCCTAATCAGTCTCACAAAGTACGTCTTCGAGTGCACAACTCAATATGAAGGGAATGACCCTACACTCGACTATACGTGCCCGCCCTGAAAATCCTACACATAACTGATTGGCATGCAGATATGACTCTGGATATGTCACGATGCAACATGACAGCGAAAATCAAGGAAAACACATATCCAATAAGGATCAAAAGACTCAGTAAAGTGAACAACGACACACGGGTAATGAAGGATCGACACAACCAATAATAACCAAATCAACCTTCCTGGTTTCACCATCCCCAAAGATTGATCAACACGATCAACAATCTCAACACAACAGTCCTGGAATCATCATCCCTCAACGATCGATCAACACAACCATCA
This sequence comes from Orobanche coerulescens, assembly GCA_033398695.1. Taxonomy (NCBI): domain Eukaryota; kingdom Viridiplantae; phylum Streptophyta; class Magnoliopsida; order Lamiales; family Orobanchaceae; genus Orobanche; species Orobanche coerulescens. The sequence continues at coordinate 108,741,065 of CM065815.1, read as the reverse complement.
ATACCGAACAATGGCCCTAGGATCAACATCCCTCGACGAAGAGTCAATACGAATGTCATTATACGAAACCTTAACATACAACATATACAACAATTCAAAATAATCATCCTCATAACTGAACAATACTTAAATTACCTCAAAGCCGAAGACAATATCCTTTCCACGAACTAACATCCCTGAACGAATACACAGTTATTCGAATAATCTCGAATGAGGTACAGTCCATTAATATCAACAAACCACCATACTGACATCAATGTGGACACGATAAACCATCATCGATATCCGACATTCCATATAACAGACCAAAGATAACTCACATCTCCGTCTTCACCAAACACATTTAAAGCATATACATTATGATTTATCCCAAACCAAATCATAATATACAAACCATCATCCCCACAATGTATATTTATAATATCATTGCTATATGAATTATAAATGAAATGAAATCAAAACCATTCATTGAATATTATGAACTGAAAAATTAAAACTTGCCTCAAATAGCCGGTCGGTAAAGCAAATCCGTTAGAGTTCCCGAGGTTCAATTTCCACACCTTGAGAAAGTATTCATATCCCGATATTAATAACTCACTAAAAGCAATGTATTACGCATTCTATTACCGCGATCAACGGCTATCCCAATTTTATAATTTTATTTTTCCCCTTTCTAAAGAATGACGATCCGGACTTTAACAATTTCATCACTAAAACTCTAGTATATTATTTTAAAAATAATATTCAATATTTTTTTGTCGTATTTATCGTATAACCGTTACTTATATAAATTTGATCGAATGAAAACTTCGTATTATTTTAATACGGGAAATATTTCAAAATCATCAATTTTGAAAACTCATGATCCTCATATAGAAAAATATTAATAATCATCGTTATTAAATTTTCCACCCTTAAACACAAATACAAGGTATTCAACCCATTCGATACATACGAAAAATATAGAGCTGACTCGGTGATATATTGATAAATACAAGAGCCTTACCAATTGATAAAAATCAAAATAAAAACTGATTTATGATAACATGTATCCCAAAGACAAACTTGATGAAACTTTATCAAAATTAGACTTGCAGGTTCAAAGATATACTTGTTCAAGTTGGACAACTCGGTCAACTTTTAAAAGACAGGTTGCTGGAAATGACTGATACGAACAGTGCCGACTCAATATAAAATGGCTTAGTGGTTCAGGTATTCTAACTCAATACCAAAGATACATGCACCTGTTATACTAACATGTATTTTATCTACAAAATAGTAGAGAAGGATTCTCAAAATAACTTACAGGTCGTGAGATAATAGAGTTCAAATAAGGAAACCTAGTATGGAATTCTCAGACACTGGAGAAATTCATCGAACGGCTTCCAGTCAGTATCATATCAAAGCTGGTATGACTCACCAGAAAACGACTCATATGATCCAAGTATTCTGACTTAATACTTACCCCAAAAACAACATTTATACTTATATGTATCTTGTTTACAAACTCCTCGAGATGTATTCGTAAAATAACTTACTGATTGTGAGATAATCGAGTTCAAAGGTGGCAACCCAGCCTGGAATTAATAGAGTCTCTAGGGTATTTCGTCAAATACCTACCGGACGTCTCCTGGACTAGGCCGCCTAGATTCGATGGGTGTTTGAGCATTTTGGAGGTCTTGGAAATCTCAAAACTAGGAGATAGGAAGACGTCCTTTGAGAGGTGTATATTTTATACAGATATTGACAAATGAAATAGACAATATTAAACCTTTGGCCATTCTTTACGGGTTAAAATTACGCTAGTCAGTCAAAATAGTGTCCTGGCTAGGCATCATGAGTGACGACCTGTGCCTCGCTCGCACGGGATTCCCGGAAGCCTGTCGGACGCTGACGCACGCAGTGACACACGGTACCCGGCAGCTGGCAGTCTTCCACTAATTCGATCATAGGTTCTGCGTCCGTGGTAATTTTTCATAATTTTCAAGCACCCCAAAAATCCGTGGTAATTTTTCAAAGTTTATACTTGTCCAAGATACTTCCCAGAAAATGTCCAATTTTAGTTCTATCTACACTTTGGTGCTCATTTCTTATTTTAAATGATCCAAGACCAAAAATCTATCTCCGATATGTCCACGTAAATTCACAAACTCATATTTAGTCCTGACAAGTTCTCTAATTTTCATTGAATAATTTATCGGAGAATATAACGTTGGCCACCGCCACATTCTTACCAACAATTATTCAACGATATTAGAAAATACCACCCGACATATTACTCTCGTTTACTCAATATCACTTCTATTACCAAAAAAAAAATCACATTACCAATTTTTTCAACAAGGTCAACGATAAAAAATATTATTCTAACATTCAGGATATTAAACCAAGACCGCACGACAAGCAGCCTTGCATTGCTCGGGGGCTCGGCAAGTGCTGTCGCGGCATCTGCTGCCGGCTTCGTTCGGCAATCTGGTTCTTCCGTGAATTCTTCAGGATTTGATTTTTCAAATTCGATTCCAATTTCATATTAAATAAAATACATCGAATTACAGAAAGTTACATGAAAAATAAAGTCCTAGATCTACCCATGGATTTTCTCACGGAAGAAGTCATTACATGCCTCAAAACGGGCCAAAACCAATAATTACATAAATAATATAAAAAATCCATCCACATAATCATTATATTTGGATCATATTTTTCTACAAAAAACATCTAGAGAAATATTTCAACGCCTTAATATCTGAATACTTAAATTAGTAGCAATTAATCACCAAAATTAATTAAATTAACAAGAGCCTAAAACCTGTCTTTGATATTAGTTGTTGGAAGTAAAACTTAGCGGAAGCAAAATTTAGAATAATTTGATAATCTCATTTTATGCATCAACGAGCGTAGGATCTTTTAAGCATGCTAATTAATTAATTACTAAGAATAATAAGCAATTTAAATACTATTATTATTTATGCAATATTATTATTGGCAAAAATAATATCCTAATCTAGATAATAAGATCATAGGGTATTTATCTTGAAGCGAAGTGGTTGTTCTTGATCTCTTCCTTTCGAACCTTCTAGAGTATGTCTCCACCTTAACTCGGATGTTGTGTGGTCAACGAGCTTCCAGATCTTGCTTGACCTAAAAAGTGAATCGGTCGATTTGTCCAAGATAGTTCTCGAAAATTTCCTTTTTATTTTCTAGTAATTCTTGATCACTATTAGAAAATTGATGTGTTATCTAACTTATAAAATAAAAGACACAAGTCAAGATCTACAATTAAATACAAGATGAAAATATACAAATTTCCCTCACTTGTAGATGTAAATCGGCCAAATCCCTCCTTACAAGTCCTTTATAGGCTCTGGGATACTATAGGGATCTTAATGAAGATTAGGGTAGGACTCTAGTTGTAACACCCCCAATCCACTCCGGGATATTACACGCCATAGAACCTTTCGTCGCGGATCTACCAGGCTGGTAACAACATTGAACATCACAACAATGTCTTTAAGGCTAAAAGGACTTAGTAGACCGATTTGGTCTTTCAATAAATATATACAACTCAAACACAATATATACCCACGCAGGGGTCGAATACAACACACTCCCGTACAACGGGGAAAGAATACCGCAGCGGAAATAAATACAACTAAACCAATACGACAATGTACGGGTCCTCATGTGATTAGTATCGATCATCTTTCATCACCCTTCATGTCGTCCCTGTGTTATGCTCCCCGAAACCTGAATGCAAAGACAAACATCCACCCCCGAATACTCGGGTGTTAGCAAAACTCCACTGTTTTGCTAGTGCAAGTATAAAATACGAAAACAAGCCATACATATCATACTCGAAGGACTTAGAAATCCTAAACATACTTCCCGAGGTAGATCACTTGATCAAAATGGTTAAATCGAAAGATAGGGGTAAACTCGATATACATCTTGTAAAAACATTTTACGATCTCGGGGAATTTGAAAACGTTTAGGGACACAGCCCAAAAGTCATTTCCCCAAAGCACAATTATGATAACAACACACGGGGTCCATGACCCAATCATACCATCCCGATCACAAGCACGGGGTTCAAGACCCGATCATATCATAACCACATGTTTCCACAAATTATCACGTCCCATGACAGCAAGCCACGGACCTCGGATGCTCCTGTAGAACATACCCGAGTGAATAACCCACAGGGAAACCATACCGAATCACATGTCACCGTAACAACAGTCACGTGACCACAAGCACAGATACATTCATAACTAAATCACTTGGTCATGTTGGTCATACCAAGGTTTACAAGATGGAAAAAGATGGACTTATGGGTCCATTGGGATCGGATCCTTTCCTACTTGTGAATCTTGCCTTAAAGGCAAAATGACTAAGTCCCCCTTCACAGGGACCTTTGAAAGAGCCGCTAATAAACTGGGATTAATCCTTACCGACGTATGTGGTGCTTTAGAAGCAGCACGTCACGGATATCAATATTTCATTACGTTTACGGATGATCACACTAGGTATGGTTATGTATACTTAATGAAACATAAATCCGAGGCCTTTGAGAAATTCCAAGAATTCAAGGCCCTAGTCGAGAAACAAACTGGTAATCATATCAAAGCACTTCGGTCGGACCGAGGTGGCGAATATATGAGTACGGAGTTTGACGAGTTCCTTAAGGAATATGGAATAGTTTCACAACTAACACCTCCAGGTACTCCTCAGTTAAATGGTGTGTCATCAAGAAGGAACCGGACCTTGTTGAACATGGTCCGTTCTATGTTGGGCTATACTGACTTACCGATTTACTTATGGGGGTATGCACTCTTAACTGCCGCCTACATCTTGAATAGATGTCCTTCCAAATCGATTCCTAAAACTCCACATGAGATGTGGGAGGGCAGGAAACCAAGTCTTAATCATATTAGGATTTGGGGATGTCCCGCTTATGTCAAGAAGACTAAGGTGGAGAAGTTGGAAGCTAGGTCCGCGAAGGGACGTTTCATTGGATTCCCGTCTTGGACGATGGGATATCTATTCTACATGCCCGAAGATCAAAAGATCGTTGTTGCTTTACAATGACACTTCCTGGAAGATGAGTTCATTCAGGAAGGCGGAGCAGGTAGAAGTATTTCTTTAGAAGAATACAATGAAACTCCTCGGGAGACACCTGTGCAAGAAACTGGAACCGAACCTTCTGAAAGAACATGAAGACCACCTCGTAGGTCTAGTAGGGTGTCTCATTTACCTGAGAGGTATGGGCTTGTGCACTTGGAGGAGCTGGGTCTCTATGAGGTTCCAAGTGATAGCCAAGAGACCGACCCAACGACCTATGACCAAGCGATGGTGGATGTAGACTCTGCGAAATGGAGTGAAGCTATGGAAGCTGAGTGTTGCGATATTTCGTTAAACGCAAGTGCACGTTATCGTAGACAAGTAATAAAGTGATGAGTGAGTATCGTTCCCACGAGGACTGAATCACTAAGTACCGATTTTTATGTATTCTAATTTTATTTGAACAGTCGAAATTTGGGTTGCAATTAATAACTAAAGACAATCAATAATAAACAGAAAAACGATCACTCGAAGAAAGAAAATCCAATAATGAAAAAGTCTAGGATTGTGAATCCACCTCGGTTTATCCGAATTTACTCTCGATTATCTGAAGTTAATGATTTCCCCAATTTATTGAAGGCGAAAATTGCTAAAATACTCTACCGCCTCTCCCGAGGTCAATAGATTTTTCTAAAGTCAAATAACGCACTCTATCCCGAGGTGAATTAATTCGACAATAGGCAAAAAGCACAAAATCCTCAAAAGGCCACGAAGTTCCTATGAGTATATTCCTATCTCACAAGATAAAACGGTTCTCACCAATAGTTCCTCACCAACTCTCCTCTCCCGATTCGAGTTGCGTAATTAAAACAATCCAATTATTGGCCAGACAATTGAAAGCATTAACATCGATTGGGAAAACTCAACAAAAAAAGGGAATTATATAGATAATCAAAAGTAAATCCGTCAAAACTTTGGTTTCATCAAAATCCTAGAACAGGGTTTTGGCCTGACATGCTAAAGAATATAAATACAGAATTAATGAATGAAAGCATTGAAATCAAACGCAGATGAAGAGCTCGGATTCCTCCTTTCTTCTGGCTTCCGCCCTCTGCTCTTGGTGTCTTCTGCTTCTTGCCTTCTGCGATAATCCTCTGATTCCCCGATCCCAGATGATCTCCTTATGACCTTAAACCCTTATTTATAATCCTCTTTTGCCTCAAAAACGCGTCCGTGTGATTAGGTCGAGAACTGGCTTCAAAACGGCCCAAACCCGCGCGGAGCACACCAAAACCGCCCCGTGGGTCGCGGCTCACTTAATCTGTGCCGCGGCTCACGGCGCACAGATTAAAACCTGGGCGCTATTTTTTTTTTTCTGGGTCGCGGCTCACTATATCTGTACCGCGTATCAGAGTACAGTTTACTCTGGGCTCGCTGGTCCCCTGCGTGTGCCGCGGCCCGCTTGCCTTGTGCCGCGGCTCCAGGCCAAAAATCGCCGTTTTCGCCCGTTTTTCATCGTTTCGGCTTCCGGACTCTAATTTCCTGCAAAACATAAAAGAATAGGGCATTACAAGCTAATTTATGCAGATTTAATCATAAAAAGGATACAAAATAATGATAAATAAGCGTATAAAAATACGCCTAACAAATACCCCCAAACTTGAGCCTTTGCTTGTCCTCAAGCAAAAATAATCAATTTCAAACAAAAGAATATCGTGAATAATCGTGCAACTCATAGTGCTTAACCTAATCAATACTATCCTGAAAATATCAAAGAATAATACAAGCATCGTAATAGTGAGTTGCATCCAGGACAGTGATTCCAAAAAGTAACTAATTTCAGTCCTAATCAATCGTTCATGAAGAAAATCCAGCTCAAAGATTAACAAGTGTGAATTTAATCAACCGCGAATATGAAGGGTTAAAATAAACAAGCTAACTCGCCCAATCCCACAATTTAGTGGCAAAAATTTCAAGAGTTTCATTATCAAAAATAACCTTCGGATAGTATTCCCTTATATATGATCAATAAGATGATTCGAGTTGACCACTAGGTTCGGATCTCGGGATATTTCATCGGGACAATCCTAGGGTGGAATTCCATTCTCATGTGTTGGGGCACCGTTTGACGTAAAAGACACTCATGGGGCACATGGATGCTTCTAGTTACTAAGTTCCCCTCCACGGCGGGGAAACAACTCGAATAGCTATTCTCGCATGTCCGATTCAAGGTTGCTGTTTTACGCGAGAGTAAACAACGGGTCACGTGAATACCCCCGGTTACTAGGCTCCCCATCATCGGCACATGCGAAATATCTAAACCACTAGTCTAATCAGGGTCGTCGTTTTACGCGAGAGTAAACAACGGGTCACGTGAATACCCCCGGTTACTAGACTTCCCATCATAGAACAAATAACATCTCGACTTTTGGGAAAAAACTGTCCGACTCAAAACTCACATTAAGTGCCAACACGACTTATGCTACTGGACGAATAGCTATTGGGAAAAATGTAACCAAACGTATAGGCGGCGATTTGAAAACATGTATGTCTCCTTTTTTATCTGCTAAGATTTCTACAACACGAAAAATTTCGGACCTAGATGAATACTCGACAGAAACAGATATCACTGACTACAACTCAACTAAAACTCAACCGTTTCTTCAGAGAGAAATCAGCATAGTAACATCAGTTTTACACAAAAAGAAGCACGAAAAATTCACGAATGCAATTAAAAACACGACAAGCAAGGCTAGCAACAAAAATATACCTAAAAATAACAAAAGTCCAAACGAATAAGTACAGCAATAATAATAACAATAGAAAGTAAATCCCTAATACCCCAAACCTAGGATGTACATTGACCTCAATGGACAAAATGTCATATGCAATAAAAGAAAAAGGGTCAAGTACTCCCCTACAGTCTGCTCACGAACTGGTGCCGGCGTCGTCCGGCGAGGAGCGTGGTGTGGCTGGCCGAACAGGTCGAATGAATGGCCCGTCCGGGTGCATAATGTGGGCCGTCCATGCAGCAAGGTGCTCCTGGTGGTAGGCATCCCTCGCTGCCAAGTGCCTCGTCTCACGCCGGTTGGCCCGGCAGGCCTGCTCTCTCATCTCATCTCAGACGGCAGCAATGATGCTCTCCCTCTCCGTCCGCCTCTCCTCTCTCAGTGCAGCCAAGAGGCTCTCTCTCTCACTCCTCATCACCACTCTCTCTCTCCTAATCTCCTCTCTCAACCCGTAGAACATCGCCTGCAAGTGCTCTCTGTCAGCGGCAGGCTGGACTCCATCTGCCCCTGCGTCAGAAGAAAAGGCTCGGGGGACTGCTCGTGTGCCTCATCAAGTAAAAATCCTCGCCCCCGAGCGTGTGCCGGTGCTCCTCCCCACTGATCGAAGTGAGAAATAATGCGATGGTCGATCGGGCCCTGAGGGGCTAACATCGGCTCGTCATCCGACCACGTCATCCCCGACTGCCGGCAAAGAGCGCAAATAAGAGAGGGGTGCTTCAGCCCCATCTTGGCCCCTCCCTGAATACACTGGAAGATAGATCGGACCAGGAGAAGAGCCACATGGAATCGCAGCCCGGAGGTGATAACATATAATGTACGGGCTCGAGAGAGAAAAACAGATCGGATCTGCGAGGTGGGATCTATACGTGCGCAGATGGAGTACAACCAGGCTCGCCCGAACCGACTGAGGCGCGAGCTCTTAAAGTAGATGGTGGAAGAAGCCGGGTCGCGCCTCTCCCATTCGGAGTCGGGCTGTGAGGCTACCCATAACTCGCATATAAGCCGTCTCATCAACCACGGGCAGCTCAAATAACCTCCGAATGGCAGCTACTGAAAAATCCACCGTAATGCCTCGGACTACGACCTGAGTCCGAGTATCTAACTGCTGTATCATCTGCCCCGCCCGAATGTGCTTCAACAAAGCGCTCGCATAAAACTCCTGCACAATAGATATCACGCCGGCTCAGGAGGTGCAGCGAAACGGGCCCACCCCATCTCGTCGATCCCCGTCCTGGGGGGCTGGGGTGAATCCCCTCTCCGGGATCAGAGGTCGAGGGCGAATCTTCTCGTTGAAGATTTTATGGATATCCGGGTCAGAGAATTGGTGCGCCTCCGATTCGGCTCGACTATGAGAAGTTTCCCCTCATGTGGGGGACAACTGAGTCGTGGCCATTTTGCTGAGCTTTTTGGTTCTAGCCATAGCGGGTTCCTGAAACGTGAAACACCGGAGTTTTATTACTTAAGCAATAATGAGAACAACATTACTCGGCTAAGGATATCCAAAACTTGAATCAAGAATTTAACGAGCTAGCACCGCCGTGAGAGAAAAATAAAATTGAGATTTAACATGTAAACTTGATGTTGGTTGGGGTACGCTGTAATTCCAGACGAATTCGTTGCACATAGTTCAAAACATTGACTTAACATTCATCAAAAACTTCATTCAGGCATTTCATCAAACACCTTGAGTGCATCCTTTTAATTGAAGAACAAATATGGCTATAGCTTCATTAAATCCCCAAAAACAACAACACAAATCAATCGTCATGACAAACGACAAATAACATAAACACATCATTCATAATCGAGATATAACATTATGATCAATCAACAACTTCATATTCCCATCTAAATTATTGATAGAATTTTGAAAAAGGGAAAACTAACTGTAACACCCAAATTTCACTTTGGGTTATTACACGCCGCAGGACACACAGAGGTCCCGCCAGGCTGACGACACACGGGATTAAATCACAATCCAATATATAATAACCACAACATAAAAGTCCAACAAAGGATACAAAACACGAGTTAGGCCTTGGCCGCGGCCAAAATAGTATATTTCAACATCAATCACTGAACGCAAACATTACATGACAAAGTACAACTCAAAACCAACCACAATACAGTATAAAAAAACCGACTCAAACATCACAAATACAACGACTGATACGAGCTCTCTAACATCTAGTGTGCTTCTCAACTCCGTGTGCGCCACATGGGGGCTCCTGTCCCTCGAGAATACCTGAAATGTACAAAACATTCCACCCCAACAATGGGGTTAGCCACAACCGCTAGTGCAAGTACAGTATTACAATTATTTTAATCCACAGGCATTTCCAAATCGTTTCAAAATCCAAAACAGTTCAATTCGCGATATTCCGAAATATCAATATCAATCACAAGTAAAAACACTCCGACAATCCTCGCGACCCGGTCCGTCCGTCAAGCCACCAAGTCCCTGTGTGCCCCGTCGAGCAATCCCCAGGTGAGGATGTCCACTCAAAGTACCTCTCGTGACCCGGTCTAGCCTCTAAGCCACCAGGTCCCTGTGTGACCCCGTCGAGTCAATCCCCGAGTGAGAGTACCCGAGAATAACCTTTCATCTATCATCATTCTTAAACCATCACAGAAATGCATGCCATAAACTAATGCAATAAAGTACTTGCCTGGACTTTCTTACTCTCAAAGGAACAATAACGAACAAGGCTACGTCCGAACTATCTTCCAAATCTCGCTCCTATCAAACATTGAGGCTCAATCATTTACAATTTTGTTGGAAGACACTAAAATCCACCCTAAGTTCTACCCTTAGGACCATTTAATCGAGCACTATAAGGGCATAAAGGGTTTTGCTCGATTTACAAAAGAAGATTTGGAATCAATCCACAAAACCTTGAGGAATTCATGAAATCATGCTTATGCAACTATTTTCAACTATAATCCATCATAAATTGGGAGACAAAACGGTTGGAGAAACGAGATCCCCAAAACCCCCAAATTTCCCAAAGTTAGGGTTCTACGGAAGGATTACCTCAATTCCTTGGTGAAGATGATGTAGGATTGATAGATCTTTACTTGAAGTTGAAAAGATTTGAGTTTCAACCGTGCTCCGTCGAAACCCTCGCCTACGCCGCCCTGGAGTCACCTAGAAGCTCGAAGAAGAGGAAAGAAGGTGAAAAATGACAAGTGTTGACCGTAACACACGTATTTATATAAATGCGCTCTAGCGCGTGCTAACGCTTACCGAATAGCGTGCGCTATCAGCCTAGGTTTGCAGCATGGACCCTTCTACCCAGCCGAGCTGGTGTGCACCACATCCGACAGCGTGCGCTACTCAATCGAGTTAGCGTGCGCTGTACCGCCGAGTTAGCGCGCGCAGCTCCCGCCTTAGCGTGCGCTATCTGGTGCACAGTCTAAGTCCAGAACCTTCTACCCTGTTCACAAACCCTTCTATCCACACCGGTAGCGTGCGTTACGACCGAATAGCGTGCGCTACGACCGACGAGTTAGCGCACGCAACGACCTTCTTAGCGCACGTTACCTGTTGGTCTGGCCAAAGTCGAGACCTCACTGTCCTTACTGTCCGGGTCACTTAGCGCGCGTTATCACCCAACAGTGGCGTGCGTTACCTGTTCCCCTAGCGTGCGCTACTATGATGCCTTAGCGTGCGCTAGCTCGATTTCTGGACTGCCCCATGCTGCCGGTTAGCGTGCGTAACTTCTTGTAGTAGCGCGCGCTAGCCTACAACTTCTGTTGCGCACGCTACCCATATAATTAGCGCACGCTAATCCTGGGTTGTAGAAGCGATAGAAACGGCTCGACACAACGATAATGGATATTAACGGAATACTAACAAGGAACACAACATACAAGCTCAATCTCGAATCAAACACATGATACCAATATTCGAAAAAAAATTACGAACCAAACTACAAAGTTCATGAATTCATAACTATAAGCGATAAAAGGTACGATTATTACATTCTCTCCCCTTAAGAATAAGTTTCGTCCCGAAACTTACGAAGTGAATAATTCGGGGTATCTAGACTTCATATGCTCTTCTGTCTCCCACGTGGCTTCTTCCGATCCATATCTCGACCATTGTACTTTGACCAAGGGGATAACTTTACGCTTAAGTTGTTTTACCCGACGCTCCAAAATCTGGATTGGTTTTTCCTCAAAGGTGATATCGGAATTTAATTCAATCTACCCAAAATCAATGATATGCTTAGGGTCCGGTACGTATTTCCTCAACTGGGAAACATGAAATACATTATGCACATGACTCAGTGAAGGCGGAAGGCCCACACGATAATCAAGTTCACCAATTCGCTCTATAATCTCGAATGGACCAACATATCTCGGGCTGAGTTTAACCTTCTTCCCAAAATGATAAACTCCACGAGTTGGCGATACTTTTATAAACACATGATTGCCGACTTAGAACTCTAGCGGTCGACGTCGATTATCGGTATATGACTTCTGTCGGCTTTGGGCGGCCAAAAGCCTCTCGCGAATCAAGAAAATCTTTTCCCGGGTCTCCGCTAACATATCCGGCTCCGTCCCAATCAATTAAGAGGAATCATCCCAACATAATGGTGACTTACATTTCCGTCCATATAGAGCCTCAAACGTGCCATCTTAATTGACGCTTGCCAACTATTATTGTAGGCAAATTCGATTAGTGGCAAGTGCGATTCCCAATCATTCTTCCAATTTAGGGCACATGCTCGCAGCATGTCCTCGAGGGTCTGAATTGTCCTTTCAGACTGGCCATCAGTCTGAGGATGGTACGATGTACTGAGCCTCAGTTCCGTCCCTAAAGCTCGGTGAACGGATTGCCAAAAGTGCGACACAAATCTACCGTCTCGATCGGAAGTACTACTCTTAGGAGTCCCGTGTAATCTTACAATTTCCGCGATGAATACACGAGCTAATTTCTCGGGCCCCCAATTATCCTTAATTCCCAGAAAGTGAGCTGACTTGGTTAGTCGATCGACTATAACCCAAATCATGTTCATCCCTATTCGCGTACTCGGCATATTAGTGACAAAATCCATCGTTATATCCTCCGATTTCCATTCTGGCATTGGTAGCGATTTAAGCAACCCCGCTGGCCATTGATGTTTAATCTTAACTTGTTGACACGTCAAGCATTTCGACACGAACTCTTCAACATCATTTTTCATATTGCTCCACCAATAGTTATTCTTCACGTCCTTATACATTTTACTTGTACCGGGGTGAAGAGAATACGGTGTAGTGTGCGCTTCCCTCAATATGGTCTGCTTAAGCTCGACGTCTGCAGGTATACAAAGTCTACCTCTAAACATTAAAACACCATCGTCCTGAATCATAAATCCGGGAGCTTTTCCTCCCATCACATCCTTTCTTAGCTGGACTAGTAACAGATCCTCAAGTTGCTTCGACTTGACTTCGTTGATCAAAGACGACATGATCTCCAAAGTACATCATTGGCCTTGAACTTTCTGAAGCCAAATCTCTATATCTTGCCTAATTATGTCTCAACGGATCTCGTGTTGAGATGTAAGCATACTCAGCATTTGGAGGGCTACGGGTTTCCGACTTAATGCGTCCGCTACCACATTGGCTTTTCCTGGATGATATAATATTTCAAGATCGTAATCCTTAATCAGCTCTAACCATCGACGTTGTCTCATATTTAGCTCCTTTTGGCTAAATATATATTTTAGACTTTTGTGATCCATGTAGATTTTACACGAAGAACCATAAAGATAATCCCTACAAATTTTTAGCGCGAATACAACCGCCGATAACTCTAAATCATGGGTAGGGTAATTTATTTCATATGGTTTCAACTGTCGGGACGCATATGAAATTACTCTACCTCTCTGCATCAAAACACAACCCAATCCAAGTCCGGAAGCATCACTGTACACTTCGAAATCATCGGTGCCCTGAGCTAACGATAACACGGGCGCCGAAGTTAATCGTCGTTTAAGCTCATCAAAACTGTTTTGCCTCTCGTCTGTCCACTCGAATTTCTGAGATTTCTGGAGCAATTGAGTAAGTGGTCGACCGATTTTTGAAAATCCTTCGACGAATCTGCGATAATATCCGGCAAGCCCTAGAAAGCTCCTGGTCTCCTTCACATTCCTAGGGGGTTCCCACTCAACAATGGCCGCTATCTTTTGGGGATCCACTCGAACTCCATCAACCGAAATTACATGACCAAGAAATGTCACCTCTTTAAGCCAGAATTCGCACTTTGAGAATTTAGCGTAAAGTTTTTCCTTTCTCAAAGTGTTCAACACCATTCAGAGATGTTCAGCATGATCTTCCTCATTCCGGGAGTAGACAAGAATATCATCAATGAAAACGACCACAAATTTATCAAGATAGTCAATGAAAACTTTGTTCATCAACTGCATAAACACGGCAGGAGCGTTGGTTAGGCCAAATGGCATAACCACAAATTCGTAATGGCCGTACCGAGTACGGAAGGCAGTCTTCGGAATGTCAGAATCCCGTATCCTCAGCTGGTAATATCCCAATCGCAAGTCAATTTTAGAGAAAACTGTGGCACCCTGAAGTTGGTCGAACAAATCATCTATCCGAGGTAAAGCATATTTGTTCTTAATAGTTAACTTATTCAATTCCCGATAATCAATGCATAGACGGAACGATCCGTCCTTCTTCTTAACGAAGAGGACCGGCGCACCGCAAGGTGATGCACTAGGTCGGATGTACCCTTTATCTAGAAGCTCGCCCAATTGTTTCTTCAGTTCTAACATATCGGAGGGTGCCATACGATACGGCGCTCGGGAAACAGGTGATGCGCTTGGCACAAGATCAATAGGAAACTCTACCTCTCTAGACGGAGGTAATCCCAGTAGGTCATTCGGAAATACATCTGGGTATTTATTCACAACTCGAATCGATAATAAATCAGTTTCACCGTCATTTGTGCTCATGGCGTAACACCAATAACCCATACAGTCTTGTTTCAACAATTTTATCGCCTTAACGGTGGAAATCACCCCACCTGAACTACCCGATTTAGGACCCAAGAAAGTGTGCTCGACACCATCTTCCACTATTATAGAAATAGTTCGTGTTCGGTAGTTCATGATAGCACCATGACGATTTAACCAATCATCCCCAAGAATTACGTCCTCTCCTTTCAGATCTACCACAATGAGGTCTGAAGACCAATCTCGACTCCCGATATACACAAGACAATTTTTAATCTCTTGGTTCCCAATCAAACGCCCTCTACTAGGAGTACTTACTACGAATGGTTCGCACTCAATCAAACACCCAAGACCCAAACGTTTCACACAATCAAGAGCCATGAACGAATGGGTAGCTCCCGAATCAAATAATACCGATACAGGTTGAGAAAGTATTTGCGTGATACCTGCAGCTACCGGAGCCTCTGTGTCGTCCGCACGCCTCATCTGGTACAATCTAGGCTGTACCGAACCCACACTCGATGCTTCTTGACGATCCAACCGGCCTCGACCTCTTCCACGTCCCAAAGTCTGTTGCGGCTGATTAGATGTAGTCCCTGGGTTCACACTCGGAGTTGGTGCCGAACTCTGCTATTTAACAATTCTGGTGGCGGCCTCGCAATAAGCCGCCCGATGACCGGCTTGACCGCATGTGAAACAAATAATGGGAGGAAGTGGACACTCTCGACATTGATGGCCCATTTGATTACAATTAAAACACTAGCCCGGTCGTAAACTCGGAGCACTACTGGCTTGCTGAACAGATTTCCCGATAGCAGGGTGAGAAGCTTGAGATTTCTGAAATCCACCACTCTTACTCCCTGAAAAGCCATCGGTCGTCTTCGGCTTCTTCATCTCGGTACCCGACCTTGACGCAGAAATGACCAGCTCGATAGCCAAAGCATGATCATGATATTCCTTCAACGTAACGCATCTGAAACCCGCCATAGCCTCACGAATCCTGGGCTTCATTCTCAAATCAAAGTAACGGATTTTATCCGCTTCGGTCCTTACTTGCTCACGAACATGATTCAGTTGTTGATTATACGTAACAATAGCCTCGGCGACAGGTACATCTTGAGGTGTTGCCGTAAAGAAATTTGCAATTCGTTTTTCTTTAATGCGCCAAGGACAATACTCTTCCTCTATCGCAGCTTTAAACTCGGCCCAAGTGGCCACACGATCCGTAGGTTTCGCAGCTTCCCACCAATCCGCTGCCTCCTTGTCAAAGAAATACTATGCAATAGGGACCCGTCTCTCTTCGGGGCACGCAACGGCGTCAAAAATCCTGTCAAACTGAAACAACCAACCTTCCCAGCCCAACGTATCAGATGCACCAGTAAAACGAGGAGGTTGCATTTTCCTCACTCCCTGAAGCCATTTGCTCTCATCTGTCGGTTGATCATGATGCCCGGATTCATTTAGCTTGACTAATTGTGCTGCTACCTGCTGGAGTATAGCAGCTATTCCGGCATTCAAATCACAATCCAATACATAATAACCACGACATAAAAGTCCAACAAAGAATACAAAACACGAGTTAGTCCTCGGCCGCCGCCAAAATAGTATATTTCAACATCAATCACTGAACGCAAACATTACACGACAAAGTACAACTCAAAACCAATCACAATACAATATATAAAAACTGACTCAAACATCACAAATACAACGACTGATACGAGCTCTCTAACATCTAGTGTGCTTGTCAACTCCGTGTGCGCCACATGGGGGCTCCTGTCCCTAGAGAATACCTGAAATGTACAAAACATTCCACCCCAACAATGGGGTTAGCCACAACCGCTAGTGCAAGTACAGTATTACAATTATTTTAATCCACAGGTATTTCCAAATCGTTTAAAAATCCAAAATAGTTCAATTCGCGATATTCCGGAATATCAATATCAATCACCAGTAAAAACACTCCGAGGAATTCATGAAATCATGCTTATGCAACTATTTTCAACTATAATCCATCATAAATTGGGAGACAAAATGGTTGGAGAAACGAGATCCCCAAAACCCCCAAATTTCCTAAAGTTAGGGTTCTACGGAAGGATTACCTCAATTCCTTGGTGAAGATGATGTAGGATTGATAGATCTTTACTTGAAGTTGAAAAGATTTGAGTTTCAACCGTGCTCCACCAAAACCCTCGCCTACACCGCCCTGGAGTCGCCTAGAAGCTCGAAGAAGAGGAAAGAAGGTGAAAAATGACAAGTGTTGACCGTAACACACGTATTTATATAAGTGCGCTCTAGCTTGCGCTAACGCTTACCGAATAGCATGCGCTATCGGCTTAGGTTTGCAGCCCAGACTCTTCTGCCCAGCCGAGCTGGTGTGCACCACATCCGACAGCGTGCGCTACTCAATCGAGTTAGCGTGCGCTGTCTTTGAGTTAGCGCGCGGCTCGCCTTAGCGTGCACTATCGGTGCAGTCTAAGTCGTAACCTTACGCCTGTTCAGAAACCCTTCTGTCCACACCGGTAGCGTGCGTTACGAAAAAATAGCGTGCGCTACGACCGATGAGTTAGCGCACGCAACGACCGTCTTAGCGCATGTTACCTGTTGGTCTGGCCAAAGTCCAGACCTCACTGTCCTTACTGTCCGGGTCACTTAGCGCGTGTTATCACCCAACAGTGGCATGCGTTACCTGTTCCCCTAGCGTGCGCTACTATGATGCCTTAGCGTGCGCTAGATCGATTTTTAGTCCCAGTCCAGTGCTCTCTGGACTGCCCCATGCTGCCGGTTAGCGTGCGTAACTTCTTGTAGTAGCGCGCGCTAGCCTACAACTTCCGTTGCGCACGCTACCCATATAAATTAGCGCACGCTAATCCTGAGTTGCAGAAGCGATACAAACGGCTCGACACAACGACAACGGATATTAACGGAATACTAACAAGGAACACAACATACAGGCTCAATCTCGAATCAAACACATGATACCAATATTCGAAAAAAAATTACGAACCAAACTACAAAGTTCATGAATTCATAACTATAAGCGATAAAAGGTACGATTATTACACTAACAACATAATTAATCATCAAATTAATAACAAACATCACCTTTCAATTCATAGGACAATTAAAATCAGGAATTTAGAGTTACCTTGCTTCGATTTTTGAATAATGCAGGAAGTATGCAAGAAGAAGAAGAAGAAAGGGGGTCGGCCGGTCGCTTGTGCAAGGGAAGAGGAGAAGGAAGTACCTGGGTGTCGGCCGATCTGAATTATAAAGCTACCTGGCCTGTTCAAATTCTGAACGGGGGCCGCGGCATAGCTTAAGTGAGCTGCGGCCCAGAGTACAGTCCGCCTGGGCTTGTATGCTATGTCGACATGTGCCGCGGCTTAGAATGCGGGTGCCGCGGCTCAGAGTGTTGATGTGCTGCGGCTCACTTGGTTTGTGCCGCGGCACAGAGTACAGCGTCCTGAGCTCATAATTTGGCAATTGGTGTGCCGCGGCTCAGCAGCAACATGCCGCGGCTCAGGGATCAAGTGTGCCGCGGCTCAGTAAGGTTGTGCCGCGGCACATAGTACAGGAAGTTTAGCCTTCTGGTTCGATTTATGTGTGCCGCGGCTCACAAGCCTTGTGCCGCGGCTCACAAGCCTTGTGCCGCGGCTCAGGCATAAATTTTTCCCCTATGACTTTTTCTGCACAGAATTTTCAAAGGAACACGTCAAGAACGAGAGGGATAAGCAAATCAAAGCAAAAATGATGAAAAATAAAAAAATCAAAAAATGCAAGAAAATACTGAAATACAAAAATCTACTATTAAAACTCGGGTTGCCTCCCGAGAAGCGCTAAGTTTATAGTCTTCAGCCGGACCTATTGAAAAGTAAGTTCGCTTTTCGCAAACTCCATTTGAACTCCGCCCCGTCCATCGAACCGTTAATGTGTGTTTTAAAATTTTGACCATTGGTCCTTAACGATCCGATTTTTGGTTTGGACACCCAATGTTGTTTGCGAAAAGGATTTGACAACTTTCGGAAGCATCCAATTTTCTCATGATTTGGCCTCCATTTTACGTTCGGCTTATTCTCCTTTTTCTCGAACGAACTTATTACAGCATCGGAATTTCTCATTGATGGATGAACGGTTGATGATGACGGCATGTCCACATGCTTGAGATGGGCAACTCGTTCTACATTTTTCTTAGAAGTCGGACCCTCTGAAACGGATTCTGAGTTTTTCGACCGACGATTCTTCTGGTGTGTGTCTTTCGCAACGGTATCCACACTTTCAATTTGCGAGCTCTTATCAACACCACCTGGACATGGAAAGGGTTTAAATACTTGAAACGTGACATGCTCGTCTTGAACCCTTAGAGTTAGTTCCCCTTTTTCCACGTCGATTAAAGTTCGGTCGGTTGCCAAAAATGGTCTTCCCAAGATAATTGGGATGTCGTGGTCCTCCTCCATGTCAAGCACAATGAAATTGGCCGGAAAGATGAACTTATCGACTTTCACTAAGATGTCCTCTATCACTCCCCTCGGATATTTTATGGATCTATCAGCTAATTGTAAGGAGACAGTCATCGGTTTCGCTTCTCCAATTCCAAGCTTCTTAAAAATAGACAGAGGCATGAGATTAATACTGGCCCCGAGATCACACAATGCTCTTTCAAAACTCAGATTTCCCATAGTGCACGGTATATTAAAACTTCCCGGATCCTTCAATTTTGGCGGAAGCTTATTCTGAAGAATAGCGCTGCACTCCTCCGTCAATGCGACTGTCTCATACTCCTCGAGCTTTCTTTTGTTTGACAAAATTTCCGTCATGAATTTCACGTAACTTGGCATTTGCTCCAAGGCGTCGTCAAATGGAATGTTTATATGAAGCTTCTTGAAAACATCGAGAAACTTCGCAAATTGCTTGTCCACCTTTTTCTGTTGTAGTCGCTGTGGAAACGGGACGGGTGGCACATATGCCGTCGGATTATCCCGAAATAATTTCGAGGGTCTAGACAATAGTGATTCCTCAGTCGCTGAAATTTTCTTCTCCTCATCCTCACCTCTCTTATTTTTCTGCCCAGGCAGCTCACCCAATTCTTTTCCACTTCTCAAACCAATGGCATTGACACTCTCTCTGGGATTTGTTTCGGTCGTACTTGGCATTGTACCTTCCGGGCGGGCTGTTAATACATTAGCAATCTGGCCCAGTTGGACTTCCAAGTTGCGTATAGAAGTGGAATGGTTTTGCAAGGTCGCTTCCGTACGAGCCATGAACTGATTCGTGTTCACTGCGAATTTCGCCATTGCTTCTTCTAGAGAGATTTTTGGAGCGGGAGGAGGCTGCTGTTGGTGTTGAGTAAACGGAGGCTGGTTCGAGTTTTGTCCGTTTCTCCATGAGAAGTTAGGATGATTACGCCATCCCGGATTATACGTGTTGGAGTACGGATTGTTTTGTCGATTCCTGTTTCCTACGAACTAAGCTTGTTCAATTGGGGGCTGCTCGAAAGGGTTTCCGACTTGGCACTCTGCGCTAGGGTGAGACCCGTTACACCAATTACATGTTTCAATCGTAATGGGGGAAGGAGCATGTGAAAATGCCTGAAGTTGCTGAGTTAATGCTGCGACTTGGGCCGACAATATAGAGATCGGATCATTATTCGAGATTTCCATAACTCGCTTCGGATTTACTCATTCGGACGGCCATTGATAAGCATTTGCGGCCATAGCTTCCAACAAAGAGTGTGCTTCAGCCATCGTTTTTCCCATTAATGCTCCTCCAGCGGCTGCTTCCACGAGAGTGCGTGTAGAGGCACTCAATCCATTATAGAACATCTGAATTTGCAGCCAGTCCGGTAGGCCGTGATGTGGGCATCTCCTTAGCAAATCTTTGTATCGCTCCCACGCCTCGTGAAGCGACTCCATAACAAATTGACCAAAAGTAGTAATTTCGTTTCGTAACCTCGCTGTCTTCGAAGGTGGGAAGAATTTAGCAAGGAAGGCTTGCGCTAATTACGCCCATGTAGTGATCGAGCCCGGCGGTAAAGAGTTCAACTAAAATTTGGCTTTGTCCCTCAAAGAGAAAGGGATAATCCGTAGACGGATAGCATCATCGGTGACACCATTGTTTTTAAAGGTGTCACAAATCTCGAGAAAAGACGCGATATGCGCGTTGGGGTCATCGTTCGGCAGACCACAGAACTGGCTCGCTTGTACCATCTGAATGATAGCCGGCTTGATTTCGAAGTTATTGGCTTGGATTGTCGGATGCCGGATCCCCGAAAAGTTCGTATTGATTTGCGGCATAGCATAATCGCGGAGTGCTAATACCGGTTGAGCTCGTTGTACAAGATTATCACCTCCGTGATTTTCGGTATTTTCGGCCATGGTGAATGTGGTTGGTAACTCTCGTTTCTCCTTTTTGTTTCTCCGAAGAGTGCGCTCGAGTTTGGTATCCAAAGGTGGTAGGCCTTTGTTACCGAATTTTCTCATGCACTAACCGGAACTCCTGAAAGGAAAAACAACTAAATAAAATTACACAAAAACAAATAAAAAAAACGTTCAAACTAAGACTAGAAATACTGAAATCGATATTAGTAGAAAAATCAATCCCCGACAATGGTGCCAAAAACTTGTTGCGATATTTCGTTAAACGCAAGTGCACGTTATCGTAGACAAGTAATAAAGTGATGAGTGAGTATCGTTCCCACGAGAACTGAATCACTAAGTACCGATTTTTATGTATTCTAATTTTATTTGAACAGTCGAAATTTGGGTTGCAAATAATAACTAAAGAAAATCAATAATAAACAGAAAAACGATCGCTCGAAGAAAGAAAATCCAATAATGAAAAAGTCTAGGATTGTGAATCCACCTCGGTTTATCCGAATTTACTCTCGATTATCTGAAGTTAATGATTTCCCCAATTTATTGAAGGCGAAGATTGCTAAAATACTCTACCGCCTCTCCCGAGGTCAATAGATTTTTCTAAAGGCGAATAACGTACTCTATCCCTAGGTGAATTAATTCGACAATAGGCAAAAAGCACAAAATCCTCAAAAGGGCACGTAGTTCCTATGAGTATATTCCTATCTCACAAGATAAAACGGTTCTCACCAATAGTTCCTCACCAACTCTCCTCTCCCGATTCAAGTTGCGTAATTAAAACAATCCAATTATTGGCCAGGCAATTGAAAGCATTAACATCGATTGGGAAAACTCAACAGAAAAAGGGAATTATATAGATAATCAAAAGTAAATCCGTCAAAACTTTGGTTTCATCAAAATCCTAGAACAGGGTTTTAGCCTGACATGCTAAAGAATATAAATACAGAATTAATGAATGAAAGCATTGAAATCAAACGCAGATGAAGAGCTCGGATTCCTCCATTATTCTGGCTTCCGCCCTCTGCTCTTGGTGTCTTCTGCTTCTTGCCTTATGCGATAATCCTCTAATTCCCCGATCCCAGATGATCTCCTTATGACCTTTAACCCTTATTTATAATCCTCTTTTGCCTCAAAAACGCGTCCGTGTGATTAGGTCGAGAACTGGCTTCAAAACGGCCCAAACCCGCGCAGAGCACACCAAAACCGCCCCGTGGGCCGTGGCTCACTTAATCTGTGCTGCGGCTCACGGCGCACAGATTAAAACCTGGGCGCTATTTTTTTTTTTCTGGGCTGCGGCTCACTATATCTGTGCCGCGGCTCAGAGTACAGTTTACTCTGGGCTCGCTGGTCCTCTGCGTGTGCCGCGGCCCGCTTGCCTTGTGCCGCGGGCCAAGGCCAAAAATCGCCGTTTTCGCCCGTTTTTCATCGTTTCGGCTTCCGGACTCCAATTTCCTGCAAAACATAAAAGAATAGGCCATTACAAGCTCATTTATGCAGATTTAATCATAAAAAGGATACAAAATAATGATAAATAAGCGTATAAAAATACGCCTAATACTGAGATAGACTCGATGCATGTCAATCAGGTCTTGACTTTAGTAGACCGTCCCAAGGGAATAGTGCCTATTGGGAACAAGTGGATCTACAAGAGAAAGACTGATGGTGATGGCAAGGTTGACGCCTATAAGGCCAGGCCTGTGGAAAAGGGTTATACCCAGAAAGAAGGGATCGATTACCACGATACCTTCTCGCCCGTAGCCATGATCAAGTCTATTCGCATGATGCTTGCTGTAGCTGCCTACTATGATTATGAGATATGGCAAATGGACGTAGAGACGGCTTTCCTTAATGGATTCCTCGAGGAGGAAATCTATATGGAGCAGCCTAAAGGCTTTGTGTCCGAAGTCGATATTCATAAAGTGTGCAAGCTTCAGCGTTCCATTTATGGACTGAAGCAAGTGTCGCGTAGTTGTAACCTTCATTTTGACGAGGCGGTCCAATAGTTTGACTTCGTGCAAAATGAAGAGGAACCTTGTGTATACAAAAGGGTTAGTGGGAGCAAGATCGCATTCTTAGTACTATATGTAGATGACATTCTACTAATAGGAAATGATGTGGGAATGCTCAGTTCTGCGAAAGCTTGGCTTTCGAGTAATTTCTCCATGAAAGACTTGGGAGAAGCAACCTCGGGATAGAGCGAAGAGAACAATAGGTCTTTCCCAAGCCCTCTATATAGATAAGATCTTAAAGCGATTTAAGATGGATGATTCTAAAAGAGGGTTCCTACCGATGCGACATGGAATGAAACTCTCCTTGAAGATGTGTCCTCAAAGTGAGGAACAACGAAAGGAAATGACTAATATATCATATGCTTCGGCCGTGGGTAGCCTTATGTATGCTATGTTGTGTACAAGACCTGACATCGAGCATGTTGTAAGCGTGGTGAGTAGGTTTCAGGCAAACCCAGGTATGGAACATTGGACTGCCATAAAGGACGTTCTAAAGTACTTAAGAAGGACTAGAGATATGGTTCTTATGTATGGCGGTGGAGAGTTGGATGTGGTGGGATTCATTGATTCGGACTTCCAAGGACTGAAGGACGACTCGATGTCTACTTGTGGCTATAGATTTACTCTTAATGAAGGAGCAATATCTTGGCGTAGCGCCAAGCAAAGCGCGACTGCTGATTCCAACTGTCAGGCTGAGTATCTAGCAGCCTCGGAGGCTTCCAAGGAAGGGTTCTGGATTAAGAAGTTTCTGGGAGAACTTCAAGTGATACCATGTCTTTGAAATTTGCTGTCTTTGCAACAACGACGGAGTCAGTACAGGCCAAGGAGCCGAGGTTTCACAATAGCGCCAAACATATTGAGAGGAAGTATCATCTCGTAAGAGAATTTGTTCGCAAGGGATACATTGTGCTGCACAGAGTAGACTCGGCCGACAACTTCGCTGATCTACTGACCAAGCCACTTTCTCAGACTAGCTTGGAGCGTCATCTGGAGAACATAGGTATAAGATACCATAGTGTGTGGCTTTGAGTGCAAGTGGGAGATTGTTAGGAGTATGCCCTCGAATGCCACTCAGAGGATGTTGAGTGAGGGCATTGTACTTGTAATTATGTAAATCATTAATATAAGGAAATGGATGTTTCTTTATTTACTGGTAGTTACTAGCATTCCTAACTCGTAAATATACATATAGAAACTAGTCCGTGTATTTGAGAGCAAAACGTTCTACTCCTTATTGTATAAGGGGGTAGGTACTGGAAAGGTTTATAGCTCAAATACTTAATCGTTCGTAAGTCGATGAAACTTGACTGGGCGTTATGTTTATGTGAAGACTTGTGTGATGTGTTCTTTGACATGGAGAGTGCCTGTCGAACACTAATGGTTAGTGGGAGCACACGTTATTGGTATGCTAATTGGATCAGTATACTCGAACCGACTCACCCTCGATTCGTCAAACGTATTTCACTCCGGGACAGTCAATGACGAAATTGAAAGGTTGTGATAGGTATTCGTGAACCTTCGACTTGAGGATTTAGTAGGGATGTTCTTGTGACGTTAAAATTTTCATTAGAGTAGTTCGACCCTATAAAACGGAAGGTGGGGGTCAACCTCGATGTACATGTTAACAGGCAAGTAGCAGGTCCTACTGAATACTAAGATAGAATTCTTTCTCCCGTTAGTGAGCGGGTTATATGTCCTATGTGGTTATTGGCAGATGAGATCATCAGTATTTAGCCAAAGCAATGGAGCTAGTTGTATTGGATACACGAGAGCTCAATGATCTCGATTTGCATTAACGCATGCATAGCGTCAAGTACAGATAGGGTTTGACTGGCCGTGACCCTATAACTTGATCGGGACATTTGAAAGAAGGGTTAATATGTATACTGGTATTCACGACAGAATGGTTCTTGAATGATCCCAATCATTCGTTCTCGGTTGGGGTACAGTGTAGGCCGCCCGGCTAGCTAGGTGCTGCTACTACACTTTGGTTCCTCCCATTACTGGCTGAGACGAACCTACGAGTCGCGCAATAGGATTGACGACGGAATGAATAGAGCTTAATCTCTCATTATGAATATTAGATATTGGATATCTAATTTGGGACATTGGGTATCTAAATTGATTTATTGGATAAATTAATTTACGGCCTAATTAATTAAATAAATTACCGGGTGATTAATTTAATTCATGAATATAATTATTTCTTGGAGAAATTAATTATGTTATTATGTATTTAATTTGATTAATTAATTGGATTAATTAATCGATATAAATACATCGGTACGGAATTGGAGTTTATCTGTTTGGACTCTCGGGAGTCCGAAACGAACTGAACTTCTCGTATTCCTTCTAGAGGCCGGCCCCACTTTTGATCTCTTACCTTTAGTCTTTTTCTTGCTTTGGTGGGTGAAGACTAATCACCTAAGAGATATGATATCTCTTATAATAAGGATAAAGGGATTGTGTGGGATTTGGATGTAGAATAAATGAAGACATCTCTCAACCTCTCCTAAGTAATTCCATACGTGAGTTTTAGTTTTGAGAGAGAGAAAATAGTTTTCTCAATTATCTTCATCTTGGTCTTCATCTTGTTCTTGAGTTTTCTTGGAGAAAATTCAAGATACATTGAGAGATAAATATTATACACTTAGAGTGCAATAATTAAAGGCTTCATCACTTGATTCTAGCCGTAACCTTAGAGGTTAATCGAGTGTTGTCATTCCGGTCGTTTTTCCGGCGCGTGGCAAGTAGAGACGCGGTGCTTTCGGCGTTGGATCGATCAAGTGCTTGGAGTGCTTCAGATCGTAGATAATTCAAGTATAGCTTAGGGAATAGCTCAAGAGAAGGATACCATTTAATCAACGGACTACAAGGGTATGTTTTCTCGTAACTCTTGTGTTTTGTTTATATTTTCGTATATACGTAGCTCGATTAATCCTCGTAGGGATTCAGATCGAATTAATTTTCGTTTTACCGCTTCCGCTGGGCCTTCGTTTTAGGCACCGAATCCCAATAGGAACAACCAGCCCCAGAATAGGCATCCGCACCTGTTGCCATAGACGACCAGACCAGCGCCATCCCGCACGAGGAATCAGTCCCTCTGCTGGAGCAGGCGGACACTGAGAGACCGCAGGAGGAATCAGTCCCTCCTGTACCTATGTCTTCATAACCAACTTCAGAACAAGAGAATACAGCAACACTTATTGCCGAGACCGCATCTGATGCTCCTACACCCTCAAGTGTTTTGGAATCCGACGATGGTATAATACCTGAGGATGTCCATCTCAATTCAAATCCCAATGTGAACTTGAGATGGTTGAATGGAGTTGAAGATTTCGCCAAGCCAGACTCTCCAAGAACTGCCGAGAAGAAAGAGCAACTGCATGCTCTTGGCCTATAAACTGTCTTCATACATGACGCCATGAACTCCCTGCACTCTGTTGAAAAGGCACTCGAAAGGATACACCAATCAGCCGTTGAAGAAATGATGGGTCTGAGGCACGAAGTTTCAAGAGTAGAAGAAGCCTTTAGAATCCTGCCTTCAGTCTTCAAGCAGGCCCTTAGCCAATTACAACAGCGTCAGGAGCAGATCCTGAAGGAAGAGCAATCAAAACTCCGTGTGTCTGAGGCCAATACAACATCCACTCTCATTGAATCCGGTTCCCAGCTTCGAGCCCACGACAAAAATATTCAGGATTTGTCGCAGGTGCTCACCTCCCTTGTGAATAAGATGACAAGTTTTGAGACCAAACAGGATGCTGCTATGCAAATCCTTGAGCGCTTGGATGAGAAGGTCTCATCTCTTGATGACGCCAAAAAGGGGGAAGAAGCGAGGGAAGCTGCGAGAAGGACAAGGTAAAAGCAAGAGAAGGAAATATTAGTTGCTTTTGAAGACAGCATCACAACTGATATTGCTCATCTATCATCTCCTTCTCCCAACATTAGGATACAGGGAGATCGTCCAGAATTCCAAGACCCTAAGTTTCCTTAGAAGAACCTCATTAAAAAGCCGCAAGCTACAAACCTCCCATCCAACTGACAACTAACTACACAAGAGATCAAGAACTGGAGAAAGAATGAACTCCTAAGATACTTTGTTGTTCTTATCAGGGAATCTCAGATATTTAATAATTGCAGGACGGTGCAAGAAGCCGCAGAGGAGTATAAGAAGAGGTTGGACGAAGGGACGCTCCCGCTACAGCAGAAAATGAAGTCCAAGCACAAGCAAGGTGACTTGGTTACCCATCCAGAAGACTGGATCCTAGCTTTCGATAAGTCCTACGAAGGTCAAGCTATATACTTTAATCGAAACAAGGATGCGCATAAGAACTGGTGGAAGGGTACCAAGAATGACCCTAAAAGGCCTTGGAGGCATTCTGACTATATGAGCTAAATTCCCTCCAGTATTCCTATTCCTGTATTCTTTTTTTTCTGTATTCTTATTCTTATCTATTACAGCAAAAACATTGTAATCCTTGTTCAACATCAATAGAATATTTTTCACTTGAAAGATTACAACTGGTAATCTACTATGTGTTTGTATGATTACGTAATTCAATCCATTTGCTGAATTAATTCAAGTATTAAAACTTGTTAAAATATTAAGCTGTACGAACTTGTCTGCGAACAGTTCATAGATTCAGTTGTATGTATTTAGATAACAATGTAAGATCACTACTACAAAAATGGGCAAAGAGACCCGTCCAAAATAACCTAATAGACCTCCTTTAAGGGGGCTCTAGATGTGGGGTCTCTTTTATAAAGAGACCCCCTCAAGATGAGGGGTATCTTTGTTAAAAGTTTAAGACCCCCTATGTAAGAAAGGGGGTCTCTTATGTGAGGTGTGCCAAAAATATTTTAAAAGGGTAAGAGACCCCATATATAAGATAGAGGGTCTCTTTGATTTTTTTAATAATTTTTTCTAATAAGCTCAGACCCCATATATAAGATATGGGGTCTCTTCAATTTTTTTAATATTATACCCAGAGAGCCCTTTTTATACATAATGGGTCTCTTTATATATATATATATATATATATTCTAAATTCAATAATAGCAGCTATATTACCCACAAATTACATAAAATTGCTATGATATTAAGCAATTGCATTAAACCTAAAATATATTACACCTGCTATTATAATTAAAAAATATTAACAGCCATTAAACCTGAAAAATAATACATGTTGCTATAATATTTCATAATAATTCAATAACAATTCTATAATAATCTATATTATTACAAAAAAATATATTTCCCACAAGTAATGCTCAAAACGCAAATGCTTTACATTAATTGTAATTTCCATAAATGTAAAAGCTTTACATCGTTACTTCAAAAAACATAACATAAAAAGTTCTAAAATCTAATCATTCACACCAACTTATCAATAATTGGAACTTCATGAGCCTAAATCAGCATAAGAACCCTATCATCTTTCTTCTCAGCTCCAGCAAAATATGATAAACCCCCTAATCTCTCCAAAACAGGGGATAAAAACAAAACTCAATCCCCCAATTCTCTCAACAACATAAAAACCTAAAACAAAATTAGGGCATTATCTTATCCATACCCCTTTTCCAAAGCCGAAAATGCCATGAACTAACACCATCGGAGGCAAATCCTCAGTGCTGGTGGACTTTTCCGAATCCTCTCTTTGCAACCCAACAGCCAAATTAGGTTTAAAAAGAGAATCACTTGTCGTTTGCGACAGATCACCTGCTACAGCTGTGCTAAATATGTAAAATCCATACAACAAATGCACAATCGAAATCACGAGCACTTATGCTAATTGAAGGGTGGATATCCACCACCTAATCATCCTCTTTCTTTTCCTTTCCCTCCCAAAAAAAAAATTTGCAGAACTGAATAAGCACAAATGGGATAATATATATATATATATATATATATATATATATGTGTGTGTGTGTGTGTGTGTGTGGATTTTGAATTCGAGCCTTCTGCTAGAAAAACATGAAAGGCTCTTTAACGTCAATTGGAAACCAATTGAAGCGTGTAATCAAGGAAAAGATGTATCAATGATTAAGAATGTGGTAAAAGTAGAAATTGGATAAAAGTAGACAAACAGGAGAAGGCTCTTTAACATCATGTAAAATAAGTTCTAAAGATGATAGGTATATCAGCAACATGACAAGCAGGTAAAATACTTAGCGAAATTGGATAAGGTGTTCAAAACATCGGACAGGCTCATTCCACATGAACAAAACTTAATAGACTTTTAGATAGTGGCAATTATCAAACTTCATGTAAATGCAAGTTGTCAGACAAGTACATGGATTTGAAGTACACTAAAATATTGTTTACCTAAAGAGTCTAAAACCAGATGTTACTCGAGTCAAAGTTAATGGTAACATACAATACGACGCATACAACTCTTAGACTGTGAACAAAAAAGCTCTATGAATCATTTATGCTGCTGTTTAGCTCGAAGTTCACTTTCAAAACAAGTAAATGATAATTACAAACCTGATTATGTGGATTTTAATTCTAGAGACCTGACTATGTGAACTTCAACATTCCGATGAAAATTATACTGGTGAAAACCTCAAAACCTATATTCTTGAAATAAAACTATAAGGGAGAAATGAAGTCTGCTACTTTGAACTCCTCAGAAGTGCAATAGTCAACGAACTTTTCCCAATCAGGTTTAACTATCCAAGAGTATTTCCATGGTGGTTGTTGTTTTATTGTTCCATATTCTAAATACATCCACAGTTGCGGACTCGCTGTACGCACCTCGAACACCCTTTCAAAACATATAACTAGTATCACATAGCACTCATCTACCACTGTAAACACTCCAGTCACAGCACAATGGTCAAAGCATAAACTACAACATCTGCACATTGCACCTTATGCCTGTAGATGTTGTACCATATGCCCCATAGTTTGTACCTTCTAAAAAGTTGTTAAAGAAAATCCCGAGTCAAGAACCTGATATACAACGCAGGGACAAGACCCTTCTGAGGCCAACTTAGAAAAATGGGCAGACTTCAAAGGCCCTAAAAAAAGGCAATCCCATCAGACGTAGATACTTCAACCGGTATCATTAAACTAATAAAGTACAACATACGCAGGAGTGAAGCTGGAGAATCTTTTGAATTAAACTCATAAGGGTAGCCCTCGATGAGCTTTTGCAGCTCAATAGCTCTTGTTTTCTAATTATTGCTTTTGCCATTACTGCAGAGCTGAAAATGGATTCTGCTGCGCCGTTTAAGTAGTCTCAGGGTGAAGAAGGGATTGGGACTAGGGTTGTGGATTTGGGAGGAAGGAAGGGGCATGAATGGGGATCGGGATGTAGTGGCTACCATTCCAAATCAGTTTTATTCTCATACCACTTCGCCTTCTACTACATAATAATAAATTGCGACCCATCATCAATTTCACTAAACCCCCCAGTTTTAAAACAAAGACAATCTGAAATAAAAGAGATTAAAAAAAGAACGACACACACAACTAGTTTTCCAATACCTTGTATACTGATGGTGGTGAGGTAACCGGTGGTAGTATAGCAGCTGATGGATAAACATATGAAATCGAAGATTTTAGTCTTCATAGCAAAAAATCATTAAAATGAGACAGACAATGTCCGGCTCGGGAAGCAGTTAGGTATGTTCTCTTCGGATGGGTCTCTAAATGGTCTTCGCTCACAACTCTTCTCCCATCCTAGGAGGCAGTTCGCCGGTGGCGGTGAGTTCGCCAATACCTTCTACGCCGAGGGAAGAAAAAAGAGGCGAGAAATAGATTGAAGAAATCTTGAGAGAGAGGGGGAATGGCTGAGGATAGCGAGATAAGGATATCAGAGAGAGAGTGGGGCGATAAATGGAAAAAATAAAAGTGATGTCGGCTGAGACATCTAGAAAGGGGTTGTATACCCTACAAGTTTAATATATTAGAGGCCCGTTAAATCAGATGATGGGTCTCTTATTTTTTTCTTTAATTTTAAGCGGGGTCTTTGACTTATAAGAGACCCCTTATCTATAATATTAGATCACTTATATTAAAGAAACCCGTTATATCAACTAACGGGTCTTTTATTAAGGGTCTCTTTGCCCATTTTTATAGTAGTGGATTGTGCCCAGTGCGCCAATAATAAGTTCAGAGATGTAATTATCTATTGGTAAAAGCTGAACTTGCCTACGAGCAGTTCTTAGTGTTAGGCTAATTGCTGAAGGCCAGAATATTCGAACAGAAGACCAAAAAGTCTGCCTTGTTTTCGAAATGCTAAGTGTCAAAGTTTTGGCATCATCAAGGATGTTTGGATAACATCAAAAGGTTTTTAAAGGAAGACTTGTCAAATTATCAAAAAGGGGGAAATTGTTGGGATAAAAAATCCCTATATCGAAAGATCTTGATAGAGTGTTTTGATAATATGCCAATCCAGCATACAGCAAGCTGCTGTATCGAAAGTCCTATTGAAGTTTCTGATCCTGTATAGAATACTTATCATCATGCCATCATACAGCAACAAAAGTCTAAAAGCGCCAAGTATGGAAGTTGTTCCTTCATACAGCAAACATTCCATACAGCGACTTCTCCTCTATAAGCCTACAGCACAATTGGATACAACATTCAAGCTGTGAAGTATTGAGACCTTCAATACACATCGGAACAGGACTAAAGACCGTTTGAAAAGGAGTCTTTAGTATTCGCTAAAGTCAAGTCCCGTTTGATAAAGAAGTATTTAAATACTGAAAAGATAAAGTATTTAAATACTGAAGCCGACAGAGATCTTCAAACCACGTAATATCCGGATCTTGGTCTATTTAAGTCAACTATCCAAGTTGTCATGGATTTCTTGCTCAACGGATCTTTCATAACAGATCTATTCAGAAGGCTATATATATATATATCTCCAAGAGTTTGAAGATCGACTTCCAAGAATAACAAGCAACCAGAAGTGCTTACACGAATATTCCGAGCAAACATATTTCTTCAAGTATAGTGCATATTCTGAGAGAAGAAATATCCAAAGCGCTCAACCTTGAACAACACATTATCAGCTGAAGATCAAGAAAGTCAAAGTTGTTGTTCAAACCTTCGTTCTATCATTGAACAAACCCATCAACCCTGTGTGGACTGAGAAAGTATTGCTTTCCCGAACTGTGTGTGACGGACTTGCATTGAAGAGATAAAGCTTCGGAACTGTGTGTGAAGAAGTTAGTCAAGTGAAAGCCTAAACCAATCTATGTGAGCGGTTGAAAGCTTCGATCATTGTATCAATCTGTGTGAACGATACATTGATAGGATTGATTATAAATACGTAGTTGTGTACATAGTATTTATAATAAACATTTTTACTCCTGTGTGGAGGACCAGTGGACGTAGAGGGGTTTACCTCGAACAACTTTAATTACTGTGTCATTTACTTTATGTATTTACTATTTTAATATCTGTGATTAGTTTTAAGTATACACTTCATATCTAGTTGTTGTATTTACTTTAACAAGACTTCTGCTACGCACTCAGATTTGAAAAATGTACAGCCTGTTGTTAAAACACTTTCCAAGCTGTATTCTGTATATTTAGTGGCCAACACATGTGACACCTACATGCCACATTATCTATAATATAAAATAAATATGATATATTATGATTTTAGTAATCGTAATCCCTTCATACAGTAGATTATGATTGAGTAATCGTAATCCATTGTTTTCTTGAAGTTTCGTAGATTAGATTTTGATATTTCCACTGTTAGTTGATTAGGATCGATTATGACTTCGTAGTGTCTGATGAATTGTTACAAAGGGTAGAACTCAGGATGATTTCTTATGTTTCCAAGGTGTTGTAGTTGATTGTATATCGTTATATTTATTGAAGACAATTTGGGTCGAAGTCCTTCCCGGTCAACACTTCTTTGCGTTGTAGTAATCAATGTAAGTACATGTATTACATAATGTTATGTATGAATTCGACATGAATGATGCTTTGTAAAAAAACGTTTGTGTTATTGTTCTTCCACTTGGGGATGATCCGACAGAACCTCTGGGGCCAAGGCTAAGGGACATGGCCGCAAAAGTGGTTTCCCACCAGGGGATGGTTCGACGGGACTTCTGAGGTCGATACTAAGGGGCACGACCGCGGGTTACCAAATATGTAGTTTTCGAGATGGTGACATGTGATGATATGGTTCTCCTGATGACAATGTTTTCGATGAAATTATGGTATTCTGGAAATATTACTTTCCAAATATGTTTCAAATTGTGAACGTGGTGTTGGATTATACTTGTATATAATGGTGTGTAATTATGTACTTGCACTAGCCATTCAAATGCTAACCCCTTAAATAGGGGAAATGCGTTTCATGCATTTAGGTATCAGACGATCTGAGGAGCCAACATGGGAGACGCATGCAAAAAATGGTCAAGCATGATGTTATGAGGCTTGAGTCTCGGGTGTTTTATTTTAGTTTGTTCATGTTGTATGTCGGAGTCGATTGAGTAAATAGTTCATGTTTTAAATTTATTGTTTGAAGTCCCCTACATGGGAAATGGATTTATTTTAGACTCTATCTTACTGTGTTTAAGTCAAAATATTTTGATGAGGCCATGGCCTTAATTGCATTATTAAATATTGAATCTTTATGAAATTGTTGTGAAGTTGTGTGAATGTTTTATCCTAGTAGACCTTGATGAAGGTTCTACAATGTGTAATGACCCTTATGAGTAGTGGGGTGTTACATTTATGGTATCAGAGCCATAGGTTGTGAATACCTAGGTTTTCGGTCATTTTGGGTATGTCAGTTGAGTCGTAAGAATGGGTTGTTGAGCCTAACATCGTTGTGCTGCCAGCTCTCCGTGCGACCCGTGGTTGCAAGTCTCCTCAAACTGTTACGCTTATGTATTAATTATTATTTGAATTGGAATCGTGAATTGGGGTACCAACGATGTAAATTGTGAACTGTGCTGATATTTTCTCGTTTCTTACTCTTCAGTATGTTGAGAGGTCGTGGTAGACGTACTCGGGTATACTGCCGAGGCCATGGTCGTGGTGCTGCTGATGAGGGACTTCACATTCAATGTCGAATACCCTATCCCTGAGTTCTGACGGACATCCAGACGTATCAGTTAGCTAGGACCAACCGTCGGGTAATAACGCTGACAGAGGAGCTACTGCTATTCTTCAGCGGTTCATAGATCAATTGGCTCAGATATCTCAAGGTGGGACACCAGAATCCACCCCTGATTGTGGAAGACAAAGCCAGCAAATGGCTTTAGAAGGTGACGAAGATGCTGCCAAGGCATCAAAAATCTACCCTCGGTGGCACTGCTTTTGCTGGTTCTACGGATTCCTTGGGTTGGGAGGATTGACTTACCAGTTAGGTAGCACTTTTGATGCCTTGGCTTGTCCATATGGTAGAAGGGTGCCTATTACCCAATACCTTCTTGACAAGGAACCCGAATAGTGGGAGACAGTGCCACCGAGGGATCCCATAGCTACCTGGGATGAGTTTAAGACCGCCATGGAGGCAGAATATTGTACACCTCTAGTTCGAGAGTGTAGAATCATCAAGTTCTTTACAACTACGCCGCAGAATGTACCGATAACTCAGGCCTTCATTACCTGCAATCAACAGTTGAGCTATGTGAGAGACCAAGTTAGAACTGAGGCAGATAAGATCCGCTATATTAACATGCGTATGAAGTCGCATATCAGACAGAGCATGGCACCACTTGTGTGCGCTACATTGAAAGAATATCAGGATCGTGCTTTGGTGATTGATATGGCTATTCCAAAATCAGAGCTTGGTTCTGAGTCTAACAAACAGAAGACTACTGGCAATTTATCAGCCGGTAAGGGTAGTAGATTTTTTAAGTCACAATCTACTCCAAAGATCATTTCATTAAGATGGAGGCTCCCATGGTAACCATTCGGTTCAGTCCTCTATTCCTAGTAACAGAGTGTGTTTTAACTGCAATAAGACTGAGCACTTGGTGAAGGATTGTCCATTTCTATTGGTTACTTATTACTCGTGTGGGTGGAATGGTCATCGTGCAGCTCATTGCGAGGCAGTTGCCAGAACAGTCAAAACTCCGATGGCAACTATAGCGAAGGGAGAACTTAGTGTCGGTCATAAGGCTCCAGTTTCACAGAGTCCTCAGAGTTCAGGACGTGGTAGAGCTCGGGGTCAGCCGGACCATCAGGCAGTGTCGATTTCGGGATCAGTACATCCCCGTCTATAGCATATGAGGTGCATAAGGGAGGCAGATGCTCCAGTGACATCAGGTACCACTCAGATCCTTTATCATCCAGTTTCGGTGATATTTGATTCCGGTGCTACTCATTCTTTTGCTGCATGGGATTGTATACATCGTATTGGTATTGACTGTTTATTCGAGTGTGAGTTGTTCATAGTGGGTATGCCTAGTGGGGATCGTATGGTCCGGAACCGGGAAGTTAGAGACTGTCCAGTGAGGATCGGGAACCGGGATTGGCCCTCGAACCTCATTGTTGTAGACTTAAAGGGAGAGGATTTGATCCTCGGGGATGATTGGCTGGATTGTCACGGTGCTATCATGGACTATCGGACTCATACTATCTCGATAGTAGCTGAAGATGGCACAGAACGCACTGTGGGTTGTAAACTTGGTAGATTGGGAAGTATGATCAATGCCCTGAAGGCGATAAAACTCCTGAACCAGGGTTGCGTAGGCTATTGGTGCCACGCTTTAAAGGCAGAAGATGGTGGAGTTGAGATGTCCTCTGTTCCAGTAGTTAATGAATATCCCAATGTATTTTCAGACGACTTACCAAGATTACCATCGCATCGAAAATTCGAGTTTCCTATTGATTTATAGCCGAATACAACTCCTATTTCTCGAGCATCATATCGTATGGCACCATCAGAGATGTTGGAGTTGATGAACCAGATGCGGGAGTTATTGGATAAAGGGTACATTCGACCGAGCGCATCACCTTGGGGCGCACCTGTAACGCACCGACTTTCTAGGGATAATTATAGGGGAAAATAAGTAAAAGGGTAGATTTTGACGAAAGATAAATTCCTTTGAGAATATTAAAATTCTCGCCTACAAAGTCGAGTTGCTACACTGACTAAAATAAATACTGTATGTCTAGCAAGATTTTGTCTTGCTATCACGCACAACCCTGTATTGCACTTGCGCACCAATCATATTCACATGAAGTATCACTTCATCAGGAATCATGTTGAGAACAAGGAAGTTCGGATGGAAAAAGTTCATACAGATATCCAGTTAGCCGACATCTTTGGCAAACCTATTGACACAACAAGATTCTACATGCTTCGACATGAATTGGGATTGCTACAGCCTGACTCCCTGTAAGTTTTTAATGTTTTTACTCAGCAATTGAGGGGGAATGCTGTAAGACCCAAGAATACAGTATCCACCTATAATTATCTGTACACTCAGTCTATCAGAACAACACTGTAGGAACAAAGAGACATGGATTAACCTATATCTGACGTGTGCAATAATTAAGGGGGAATACAGTACGACCCAAGAATACAACATTAATCCAAAAGTTGTTGTATGGAATTGAAACCCGTATGTATCTTTTAAGGGGGAACGCTGTATTTTCGCGGAAACAGCACACACTATGGGAAATAAATTAATATGTTATTTCTTTTAAAACAATTTTTGTGTCCACGTTGTAACACCCCAAACTAGGCGGATATTACTGTTCCGTGGACCCCCGACTGGGACCCACCAGTCGGATGAAAATGAATGAATTACACAGGGTAAATGTAGTACCGAACCACATTACAACATTAATTACTCCGATGAGGAGTTTCATACAACACACTCAAGATATTACAGAATACATATATAGTTTATATGGAGATAAAATATACAACACAGAGTAAAATGAGTATTCAAACGGAATGTCTGCAGCGGAATAAAATGAAGGAAACATAAATGACTGAAAAGACTGCCCCCCCCCCCCCCCCAACTAGTATCATTGGGACTCCTCGCCGTCAACGTGCTCTCCCCGTGCTTTTGCCTTGCCATGACCTGAAAAACAATATCCCCCAATGGGGTCAGTTACACAGAACAACAATCCTCAAGAGTTGAATACACACAATCCTATCGAAACATATGCAATCAAACATGCTATATGAATCAACTAACAGTACGGCTCAAAGGAATGGCGCCACACTACGTCCGGGATGGAAATGTGTCCGTGCACAAGCCACCAACGAGTATCGATCGAATACATGTGTGGTCTTGTACCTAATCAGTCTCACGAAGCAATCGACTCGTGTGCACAGTCCAATGTGAGGCCAACAACCAACACACGACTTCAATGTGCCCGACATGAAAATCCTACACATACCAACTGGCACGCCAGTATGAACCGGAATGCCACGATATAACAAAAGTGACACCGAAAATCAATAATGACTCACCGACATAAAATGACAGTGAAATGAATGATAGCTCAATGAAATAATTGGAACCGTCGTTCCTCGTGACTGAAATGATTAATTGACAATGACAAGTCTCGATATGGTTAATACAATATGAATGAGTTATGGTTATGAATGAACAACAACGAAAGGAATGAATATCCTTTTAACTGAGTAAGAATTAACTTACACAACACCGATGAAGAATGTCCGTGCACAAACAACGTCCTAAATGAAATGTCGGTCGCTCGAACAACCTTGAATAACAATAATTACCAACAACCGCACAATACACGAATCAAATACGATCATAACCTACTCAAACGTCGATACAATAATAGCCAAACTCGAATATATAGAAACCAACTCCAAGATGAGTATTTCAAACCATCAAAACACTTTCAATGATATCAATAATCCCATAGGAATCCATAGTTCGAGTTAACGACAACATCTAATCGAAAACCCCCAAAATATTAAAGTCAACCCCCAAAGTGTTCTTGAAATCCGAAATATATGCCATTAAATCCGTAGGAATACATTAATCCAAGGTAGATAATCCATATCTAACATATTCCAACAACAATCTAAGTTCATACGAAGAAATCGGAAGGAAAACCCCAAATATCCGAAATTCTATATTCAAGAAATCATTACCTTTGATTTGATGTGATGAAGATGATGAAATGATGATTAATCCGAATGATGAGCTTGAAGATGATGATTGATGATTACACCTCGAAGAATACTCTCCAAATCGCTCCAAATCGCCCGGAACCGATGAGAGAATGAGAAGAAATGACAAATACCGAAATCTGGGCTACATTGTCCAATTTATAGAAATCCCATTTTAGCGCGCGCTAGCCCCTATGCTTAGCGTGCGCTAATGGGTGTTTTGGGTAGTCCAGTACCCACTGTCCTAAAACGGTAGCGTGCGCTACGTACCTTTTGTAGCGTGCGCTACGGATGTACACATAGCGTGCGCTAACCCCGAATGTTAGCGTGTGCTAACGAATTATCTGATGCCTAGTACTCGAGTCCAAAACCTTCTGTCCTCTGATCTGATCGCGGTAGCGCACGCTACATTCAATAATTAGCGTGCGCTACTACACCATTTGCGTACGCTAAAACCACTCATAGCGTGCTCTATGAATTAATCCAATTCAGTCCAGTAGCCACTGGACTCAACCTGATCCGACCTTAGCGCGTGCTACACCGACTAGCGTGCGCTATTCCGGCTCACTAGCGCGCGCTACTTACCATTCGTAACGTGCGCTACTTACAATCCCAACTGCAGTCCAGTGCCTTCTGGACTGCCTGCTCAACTACACTAGCGTGCGCTAGTGTTGAGAGGTGGCGTGCGCTACCCGTACTCAATTAGCGCACGCTAAAGAGAGTACGTAGCGTGCGCTACTCCTCACACACAGCACACTATGAATGTGACAACGGTGATAACCACAGCACGAAACTCCATCTTGATTGATGATGAATGACGACTGATACACAATACAATCACTGTGAACGATGAATACAATGATTGAATATGAGTGACAAATGATCGTTAATGAGTGAAAATTACTGAGTGGCAAATACTGAATGACAAATACTGAATAATGACTGAATTACAACCGGGTATTACATAAACCCCCCCTTAAAATAGTTTCGTCCCCGAAACTAAGGGTCAAACAACTCGGGATAACTCTCCCGCATACTATCCTCGGTTTCCCAAGTAGCCTCTTCGACTCCGTGCCTAGACCACTGAATTTTAACCAAAGGAATCGTCTTATTCCTCAACTGTTTGATTCGTCGCTCTAAAACTTGTATAGGCCGCTACTCATATGAATGATCATCGGCGATCTCGATTTCGTCGAACTGAAGTATGTGACTCGGGTCGCCAACATACTTCCGCAACTGAGAGACGTGAAACACATTATGAATTCGGCTCAACGCCGGAGGTAAGGCCAATCGATAAGCTAGCTCGCCTACTCGATCCAAAATCTCAAACGGTCCAATGAATCTCGGACTCAACTTTCCCCTCCTCCCAAACGGAAGATACCACGACTCGGGGATACCTTGACCAAAACATGGTCACCCGTCTCGAACTCTAATGGTCGACGACGAGTATCTGCATATGATTTCTGTCGACTCTGAGCGGTCAACAAACGACTCCTGATCAAAGCTACCTTCTCACATATCGGGCTCAGTGCCGATTACTTCTGATAAGTCATCCCAACACAAAGGAGATCGACAACGACGACCGTACAAGGCCTCGTAAGGTGCCATCTTAATCGAAGAATGCCAACTATTATTGTACGTGAACTCGATCAACGGTAGTTGGGCTTCCCAATCATCTTTCCAATCGAGGACACATGCCCTCAACATGTCCTTCAAAGTCTGAATAGTCCTCTCTGATTGTCCGTCGGACTGAGGATGAAAAGCTGTACTGAGATTAAGATGAGTTCCCATAGCACGATGAACTGATTTCCAAATATGAGACACGAATCGTCCGTCACGATCGGAAACGATACTTTTAGGAGTACCGTGCAATCTCACTATCTCTTTGATAAACAACTGGGCAAGTCTCTCGGGACCCCACATATCATTAATCTCAAGGAAATGAGCCGATTTAGTTAAGCGATCCACAATTACCCAGATTATATTCATGCCACGACGACTCGTCGGAAAACTCATGATGAAGTCCATAGAAATATCTTGCCACTTCCATTCTGGAATAGGGAGCGGTTTCAGCATACCCGCCGATCGCTGATGTTCAATCTTGACTTGCTGACAGGTCAAACATCTCGAAACAAATTCCGCGACTTCTCGCTTCATATTACTCCACCAGTAATTTTGTTTCAAGTCTTTATACATCTTGCTAGACCCCGGATGAACGAAATAAGGGGTAGCATGAGCTTCTCTCAAAATCGAGTTTTTCAACTCGTCATTCGCCGGTACGCACAACCGATTCTTAAAATGCAAAAGTCCATCCTCGTGGACCACAAATCCGGGGGCCTTCCCCTGAGTCACATCCTCTCGAATGCGTAACAAAAATGGGTCCGAACCCTGATTTTCCCTAATCGCCTCCTCAAGTGGCGATGAAATCTACAACGTACAAAGTTGTCCTTGTACTCGCTGTAACCAGACCTCGATCTCGGGTCTCAGAAATTCTTGCTGAAGTCCGTTAACCGAGCAAGCATCTGCTCCTGAACGGACTTACGACCCAAGGCGTCGGCGACAACGTTCGCCTTGCCCGAGTGGTAAAGAATCTCGATATCATAATCTTTGATTAATTCCAACCATCGTCTCTGTCGCATATTTAACTCCTTCTGAGTAAATATATACTTTAAACTCTTATGATCGGTGAATATGTGACAGGTAACGCCATAAAGATAATGACGCCAAATCTTCAATGCAAATACCATGGCTGCTAACTCCAGGTCGTGGGTCGGATAATTAACCTCATAAGGTCTCAATTGCCGTGAAGCATAAGCAATGACCTTCCCGTTCTGCATTATGACACATCTGAGACCCTGTCCGGACGCATCACTATAGACCACAAATCCTTCCGTCCCTTGCGGTAAAGAAAGGACAGGTGCTGAAATTAACCGGCTCTTGAGTTCCTCAAAACTCTGTTGACACGCGTCGGACCACGTGTATTTCTTATCCTTCCGTAAAAGGTTCGTCATGGGTTGGGCGATTTTTGAAAATCCCTCCACAAATCGCCGATAATAACCGGCTAATCCGAGAAAGCTTAGGATCTCCTTAACATTCTTCGGAGGTAGCCAATCTCGAATAGCCTCCGTCTTTTGAGGGTCGACACGAACTCCGTCTGAAGAAATTACATGTCCGATAAACGTCACTTCGGACATCCAGAACTCACATTTGGAAAACTTTCCAAAAAGTTGCTCTCGTCTCAACACGTCGAGCACTTGATAAAGGTGAAACTCGTGTTCCTCCCGGTTACGAGAATAAATCAAAATGTCATCAATGAAGACAACCACGAGCTGATCCAAATTGTCGATGAAAACCCGATTGATTAACTCCATGAATACCGCAGGTGCATTAGTCAATCAAAACGGCATAACCACAAACTCATAATGACCATAGCGTGTTCGAAACGCCGTCCTCGCGATATCCGACTCTCGAATCCGCAACTGATGATATCCAGATCTTAAATCGATACGGGGTAAAGGATACTTATTCTTGATCGTCACCCGGTTCAATTCCCGGTAATCAATACACAAGCGGAACGAACCATCCTTCTTCTTGACAAACAACACTGGTGCTCCCCACGGGGACGCACTCGGTCGGATATAACCTTTCTCGAACAACTCCTCAAGTTGGTTCTTTAATTCCTGCATTTCGGTCGGGGCCATCCGGTACGGTGCCTTTGATATCGGGGACGTACCGGGCTCCAACTCAATCGTGAATTCCACATCTCTCTGTGGAGGCAAACCAGGTAACTCGTCTGGAAAAACATCGGCATATTCCCTCACTACCGGAATATCCGTCAACATTACTGATGATTTCTCAGTTTTGGTCATATAGCACCAATAACCAACACACCCCTGACGGAGTAATTTCACTGCTTTCATCAAGTTAATGACTTTACCAGAACAGCTGGGATTACCTCCCTGAAAAACACATTCAACCCCATCGTTTGAAATGATAGTGACCATACGCTTACAGACACTAATGATGGCATCGTGACGATCCATCCAATCGATACCTAAAATGACGTCGTCTCTCGTTAAATCTACCATGATTAGGTCTGCTAGCCATACACGGCCATGAAGCTGAATCAGACAATTCTGAATCTCGCGATTTCCGATAATTCTTCTACCGTCGGGTAGACCAAGGACATAAGGCTCACAACTAGTAGCACTACCCAGACGTAGTCTACTCAAACATGACTCGGAAATGAATGAATGCAATGCACCAGTATAAAAAAGGGTACACACAGGTTGAGATAAAATATCGAGTGTACCTGAGATCATCCGGGCCTCTGGATCGTCGGTCTTCTTCATCTCATAAATTCGGAGCTTGCAGGCCCCCGAGCCGGACGCTCCCGTCTGATAGCTCTTGGCTCCGCCTTTAGCTCCTGTCATCTTGAACGACGCTGACTGAGTGGCTTGATTCTGCACCGCTGAATGCCTGGGGACTGAGATGACGCCAGAGTAGGTTTAGAGTCCCTTCGGCAAAAACGGGCCCTATGCCCAGCAATCCCACAGTTGTGGCACGTGACAGTCTGTTTCGGACACTTGGTGCTGAAATGACCCTGCTCCTCACAGTTGAAACAGGTGATGGCCGAACTGGCCGCTCATGACTTAGATTCCACGGGTTTAGGCGCCATAGGAGGTCGCTCAGAAAAGGTAGAGCCTGCACGTGGTTTCTTGAAAGTGGCCTGACTGCTGTCAGACTGATTACGGTTCTTAGACTTCTTGCCAGCAGATGAAGGTTGTTGCTTAGCAATCTCCTTAGCAGTAAGCTCGTAAGTAAGAGCTTTCTCGATGAATTCGGCCAGAGTGGTGCAATTATGATTAAGCAACTATAGCCGTATATGAGGTTTCAGCCTCTTGCTGAAATACTTGATCTTGTCCGCCTCAGAGTGAATGATAGATGAGGCGAATGGAAGAAGTTCCTGAAATTTTTCGGCGATGGCAAGAACATCATCGTCCGCTGAGAGGTCAGGAGTGAGTAATTCCGACAAGTTAGCCTCCCTGAGGGGGGCTGGATAATACCTCTCCATCATGAGAGTTTTGAACTGCTCCCAAGTACATGATCCTTCGGTGGGCTTCAACGATAACCACCATGAATGAGCGTTCTTACCAAGATAGTAGGCTGCAACTGAAACTTTATGCCCTTCAGGGCAATCCACCATCGCGAATAACTTCTCGAAATGCTCAAGCCAATGAACAATATCCGCCGGCTCCGATGAGCCCTCGAAGGTAGGTGGTCGCTGGCGAGAGATATCGCCAATGATACTGCTTACACCCCTCTCTTGCCTATGAGGTGGCGGCAGAGGAGCCTGTTGATTTTGAGTAGTGGAGTGATGCATCGTCTCCATTAGTTGTGCCATCTGAGTCATTTGGGCCATCATGCCCTGCATAAAAGCGAGTGGGTCAACCCGAACGAAGATTCTTCCCCTTCTATTAGTTGTTTGATTGCAAAGAAGGATTTTCTACTGAATACAGACTCATTTAATATAGCGATATTAAATCATAGATTTGTCACCATTTGAAAGAGTTTCAAAAGCCATTATAGATGTTTCACCATAATCTGTAACATCCCCAAAGCATCCCGGGATATTACAACGCCGTGGGCCCCACGCCGGAACCCACCAGGCTAAAAACTATTTTCCAAAAACGTTCAAAAACACCCCAAAGGCCGATGATGGTATATAAATTTTTTTCAAATACTCACAAAGTCATTTATAAGACACCAAATACCGTCATCAAGATGTCGTCAAACATTCAAGGCCAAAATGCCAAAACTCGCTTTAGGGAATCGATTTTACAAAATAAAACCCAATTTGCAAAATACCAGAAGCCATTTTAAGATACTCACGCAGTAGATAAAAT
Organism: Orobanche coerulescens; assembly: GCA_033398695.1. Taxonomy (NCBI): domain Eukaryota; kingdom Viridiplantae; phylum Streptophyta; class Magnoliopsida; order Lamiales; family Orobanchaceae; genus Orobanche; species Orobanche coerulescens. The sequence goes on along the minus strand of CM065815.1, from coordinate 108,696,875 downwards.
CGATACTTAAAAATCTCATGGAATGTAGGAGTCAATAACATTCCCGGTTTTCCAATATAATTATGTAACTATCTCCACCCGGACCGTATAGTATACTCGTGCACATCCCAACAATCCAGGGTTATTCGAACTAACACAACACAACCATCACACAAATAGGAGGGAGTTCACAATTGAAAGACTTACCTTCTCCCTACATGAACATGTACCAGATCCTTAGATGTATAGGGAAGAAAATAATAGACACAACTCCAATGGAACACAATCCACAAGGGGAACTCAAAATCCAAGCATGTTCAAAAGGAGACTAAAACATTTTGAGCAAAAAGAATTAGAGTTCAGAGAGACTTACAGCGCAGGTGACACGAGATGGCAGCAACCCCGTGATATCATAAACAAACGACCAACTCAACTTTAACAGACCCAAAACACTGACAGCCTAGGTATCCATAAACCTAGGCTCCGATACCAAATTCTTTAACACCCCCGTGAATTACAGAGATATTACAGTGTCGTAGATTCTTTTTGGAGAACCTATCAGGCTTAGACCAACATAAAAGACATTAACCATAAACAAAACCGAGATATTCACACAAAATAAAATCCAACATCAACTTCAATACGACATACATTACCAAAACAACCAATACATGGTCTTGTTGGATCACCACAAATACAACAACTCACAGCTGATCCAACAACTAAAACCAACATATTAAATCATATATGACAGTACCCGCACGACTACAAAACCAAAACACGACTCTGACCATGCCAAAATGACCACCAACTCACAATAACACATGATATCAGTGTTGCTCGTCATTCTCGTGCCCTTCCTGCGCCAGCTTGCCACTAAGACCTGTACCTGAATACACAACAAGTATATCCACCCCAAAAGGGGTCATCAAGAAGCCGGTGCGAGTACAACGATTCCAGAATATGTACAACAAATGAATAACAGAATCACAGTGCCATCACGGATATTCCGGAATACTATACCACAATCATCATCACAGAACAGCGGGGGCTATACTGGTACTATACCTCACGCGAGAAACATACCACTCCCCAAAGAGACCTCGTCAGGCCCTTCTGGCTGTAAAACCCTACCAAGTGAACCGCATAAGCCTCGGTCTACGGAACCCAGGGGACCCTCACTGGTTTTACTTGGCACACAACCATGTGTCGCACTTTCATAAATCATCACTTTTTCACGAAATGGCACAAATCACATTTTCTTAAATTACCACTTTTCATAAAATCACATTTTCCACATATTCACATGAAGTACATCAAACACAATTAAAGTACTTGCCTAAATTACAATGGTACAGGGAACAGTGAATGGAAGAACTTGCTGCTCAAGCTTTCCTCGATGATTAGGTCCTAGCAGAGCGCAACACTATATCAAACAAAGTAGGACGGAAACGGAAAGGTTTACCCTAAGTTCTACTCTTAGGGACAATCAAACGGATACTATAGGGTCAGCCTGTATCATACATAACTACGGAAGAAAACTCGAAACTTAATCCGTGAACTTCAACGAAAAGCACAGGATTATAATTATAACATCATAATCCAGCACCACCACGGCTAGATCTGGACGTTAGAGCATAAAACCTCAAGAAAACCCTAAGATATGAAGAACTTGGGTTTCGAATTGTTTACCTTGATCCGGATGATAAAAGCTGTTGAGATATTGTGAACTTTGTTCGAGGAACTCTAAAACATTGTTGGGTATGAAGTCTGGCCAAAACGTGCCCTTCCGTACGTCCAGAACACTCAGTCGTAGGAGAAGGAAGGAAGGGAGAAGAAATGACAAGAACTGGACTACGCTGTCCTATTTATACTGGACGCGATTAGCACACGCTACGGGCAAAGGGTAGCGTGCGCTATCGGGCTAAAAGGCATTCCAACGCCTTTGAGAGGCGGTGTAGAACTTTTTGTACTGGCCACGTTAGCATGCGCTACCTGTTAGTTTGTCCAGATTCCAGAACCCTCTGCATGCACGGACCGGCCATAATGGCGTGCGCTACCATGGCTAGCTAACGTGCGCTAACAATACATAATTAGTGCGCTATAGCAATAAACTCTAGCGTGCGCTAACTGTTATTTCTCAATATTACTACTATGGAGTTGGTTGAAACGAACACATCCTGACAAGCACATAACTCGAAATCACCAACAACCAAAATACCGATTCCAACCCCAATATACACACAGTTCCAGGAACCAAACAGTATGATATGGAACTTTCCCAAACCAAATCCCAACAGTATACGACCATTAATAAAATACGTTATTAATAAAGCACGCAGATGTTACAAACAGTAGATTCATCAAAGACAACATGAAGTGTTTCTTCCACAACTAATGTTGTTTTATTAAAGACTCTATATGCCTTGCTTACCTGTGAGTATACCATAAAGATACCATCATCAGTTTTTGCATCAAAGACATTCAGTTGGGTTTTGCCATTGTTGTGGATGGAACACTTACAACCAAAGATATGAAAATATGAAACAGTTGGTATTCTGCCATTCCAAACCTCATTAGGAGTTTTACTGTGTCTCTGCACAATCATACTTCTGTTCTGGGTATAATATTCTGCATATATCATTCTCCTAACTGCTTCCTTAAGGGTTCTGTTCCTTCTTTCAGCTACACCATTTTGTTGTGGTGTTCTTGCAGCTGATACTTCATGCTGAACCCCATTCTGATCAAAATACTCAGTTATGGCTTTGTTGAGAAATTCTCCTCCTTTGTCTGATCTGATCTTTATGATTGATAAGGATTTCTCATTTTAAATTTTTCTTAGCAGCTCAGGTATCTTGGTTAGAGTTTCACTCTTTGTGACACCCCTAGATCCGACCGGAAATATTACAGCACCGTGGGTCCCGAGATGGAACCCACAAGGATGAAGGAAGTTTTTGCAAACATTTTCAAATGCATAAGAGGCCAACGATGGTACTATCTTTAAAACATTTGAAGACTATATAAAATCTGTTTATCAAAACCGTCGTAAAATCTCGTTTGAAAGGACAAGGCCTGAAATGCCAGAACTCAACAGTTTAAAAACATACATTAAGATATCGCTTACACGTATCGACAAGATAGTTTCGAAAATGGTTGCCAAAGTAACCTAAGTTACCAGATACCAAAAGGCTATTTAAAATACTCACACCGCGGAAAGAGACAAACAATTCAAGATACTCTAGCAGCGGAATACAACACTGATCAGGAAACTCAATACACAATTACATGTCCTATCCAGTATCCTCCGGGAAGCTCATCTCTCCACGACCGCTAGAAGCTCGATATCTCAAGAACCTAAAAAGAAAGCCCACGACGGGGTCAGCCATAATATCCAACAATGATAACCGTCACATCACAATAATAATTACATACCAATGAGAATACAAAATAAGAATACGGCCAATGTAATCTTGTCGTAGTAACTTTACTTGCTCAAATAATTCTCAACAGAATAACCATTATCGAATTTCACATCTCGTACTCGATTAACCAATAATTTCGAACATAATATCTGTATTGTATCTCAAACAATACTCTCAAACTATCATCACCAACTCACGATACGGAAATATACCAGTTCTGACCAATACGATCCATCGGATAGCATCATCAAATCCCAAGACGATAACTGATTGCCCATCAAAAGACAAATACCAAAGGAAATACGAAACATACCTCAAGATATGAAATGCCATGACAATCATGTTAGTCTAATCCGAGGTCAGATCAATACCACACACAGACATGGTCCTATAACAAGACCTACAAATGCATACTCATATGACAACGTCAATATGCTCAAAACAATTTCAACAGTGTATACTCAATAGAAATCCCATGACCCAGCGCCTTCAGCATAGGTCCCAAGATGATCCTACTATATCAACACGAGGTGGATAACCAACAATATACATATGCACGACAACACATGTAAAACCAACGATGCGAATCCATATAATTCCATCAACACAACACTGGGTACTCCAATGATCCAGCGCCCTCAGCATAGATCCCAAGATGATCCCGTCGGACAATAACGAGGTGGAAAAACCCGTCCAATGATCCAGCGCCCTCATAATAGATCCCAAGATGATCCCGTCGGACCATAACGAGCTGGACATCTGATCCAGCGCACTCAGAATAGATCACACGATCCCAACGGATCAACACAACATAAACAATACAATTATGCATACACATATGCAAATCAATATGTTCATCGACATGAACATCACATGATTCAATAACATGAATGACATTATGACAAAACAACTAGGACGACCTCATGTTCAACAACATGAAAGACAACCTACATGATCAACATCATCAACACTAAACCGAAATCAAAACCAAGATACTTGTCCCGAGTCCTTCAGGAGCAATCTCAGTGTCAAATCATCACTGGCGATTGTCCTCAATGCTCGGTGATCCAAACGTACCATGGACTACTCATATCCTCATCTTTATCATAAAGTAACCTCAATACACGAATATGCCAATAACCGAAATTAATAATATACATTATGATTTAACTCCCAGAATCGGAAAATAACATAAAATCTATATCTCCTGGGTTTTACAATAATGATCATCGCTATATGGAAGCTATGCAGAGGAATACTACTGGTCAACAGCCTCCGCCTCTGGTGCCTGGCGGGATCGTGAGCCGGATTATTAGCGACATATCACGACAGCGACCTCCGACTTTTGAAGGCTCATCTGAGCCTACTCACATTGTACACTGGATAGAGCATTTCGAGAAACTGTTCGAGATGGTGGAGTGCCCAGAGGAAAATCGAGTTGCTGTGGCAGCCTACTACCTTAGTAAGAGTGCCCATACTTGGTGGCTTTCTGTGAGGCCTGCCGAAGGCGCGAGTACTTGGGACGAATTCAAGAATCTTATGCTAGATCGTTACTATCCTGCACCCCTCCGTGAAGCCAAACTATCCGAATTACTAAACCCCGACCCATCGGAAGACGAGGATGTGTTAGCGATTGCCGAAAAATTCCAAGCACTTCTCCCTTTTGCTACGCTTGTCCGTTCGAAGCCGATAAGATCAAATATTTCCTCAAGAGGCTTAAACCCGAATGAGGATGCAATTACTCAATCACCACCGCATTTACCGACCTAGGAGTTTATTGAGAAGGCTTTGGAGTATGAACTTACCGCGAAGGAGATTTCTAAGAAGCAACCTCGCTTTCCAACAAGAGATCCAGAACTGCACTCCAAGTAGACAAGAATCGGGGTATTCAAGAAACCCCACTGTACTAAATCCTTCCGAGCGGCCACCTATGGCACCGAAACCGGCAGAATGCACTCTCGGGCAATCACCACCTGTCATGTGTTATAACCTGGGGACCAGGGCATATCAGCTCCAAGTGTCCGAAGCCGGCCGTTGCCTGTCACACTTGCGGGAAGAACGGTCATCGTGCTCGCTATTGCCGGGTGGACTCGGGCGTGCTCCAGTAGCATCTCTTGCTCCAGATGCCTTCTTGCTCAGAACGTGCTCCTCCATCCGCTTCTTACCGGACTACCGGCGAACAAAGGGATGGGCCGTGGAAATCAAGCCGTACACCCGCTCGGTTGCAAAACCTAGAGTCTACGAGATGAAGAAAGCCGATGATCCCGAAGCCGGCATGATTGCAGTACTCTCGAGATCCACTCTCACCCGTTTGTGTTCTTTTTGATACGGTGCTTCACACTCCTTTTTGTCTAGTTCTTGTTTGAGTCGTTTGCATTTGAATCATGCTACCGATTGTGAACCTTATGTAATTGGTCTACCCGATGGTAGAAGAATTATTGGGAGTCGTGAAGTACGAATCGTCTGATTAGCATGAACAACCGTGAGTGGTTGTCCGACTTGATTGTGGTTGATTTACCTAAAGAGGATGTAATCTTGGGTATCGACGGATGGATCGTCACGATGCCGTGCTTAGCGTCCGTAGCGAATGGTGACCGCCACATCGGATGATGGCGTCGAGTGTATTTTTCGGGTGATAATCCCAATCATTCTCGGGAGAGTCATCGCTATGAAGGCTATGAGATTACCGAACTGTGGATGCATTGGTTATTGGTGTTACATGACCAAGACAATCGACCGCCACCAAATTGATTGATATTCCAGTAGTTCGAGATTATCCAGATGTATTTCCAGAAGAGCTTCCAGGAATACCCCCACAGCGAGAGGTAGAATTCACCATTGAGTTGGAGCCAGGGACGTCCCCGCTTTCGAAAGCACCATATCGTATGGCCCCGACTGAGATGCAGGAGTTGAAAAGACAACTCGAAGAATTAACTGAGAAAGGATATGTTCGACCCAGTGCATCCCCTTGGGGAGCGCCGGTGTTATTCATACGGAAGAAGGATGGATCGCTGCGTTTGTGTATTGATTACCGGGAGATGAACAAAGTGACAATTAAGAACAAATATCCTTTACCTCGCATCGATGATCTATTGGATCAGCTCCAGGGAGCCGCTGTATTTTCCAAGATCGACTTGAGGTCCGGGTACCACCAATTGCGGATTCGAGAGTCCGACGTCCCGAAGACAGCTTTTCGCACTCGCTATGGGCATTATGAGTTCGTTGTCATGCCATTCGGACTGACTAATGCACCTGCAGTGTTCATGGAATTGATGAATCGGGTTTTTATAAATTATCTGGATCGTTTTGTAGTCGTTTTTATTGACGACATCTTGGTCTACTCTTGTGATCATGAGGAGCATGAGTGTCACCTCCGCCAGGTTCTCGATGCATTAAGACGAGAACAACTCTATGGAAAATTTTCTAAGTGTGAATTCTGGATGTGTGAAGTTATTTTTCTGGGACATGTGATATCAGCAGAGGGAGTAAGAGTAGACCCACAGAAGACGGAAGCTATCCGAGACTGGCTACCCTCGAAGAACGTGAAGGAAGTTCGTAGTTTTCTGGGTCTAGCAGGCTATTACAGACGATTCGTGGAAGGATTTTCCAAAATTGCTCAACCGATGACTAATCTGTTAAGAAAAGATAAGAAGTACTTGTGGTCGGAAGCATGCCAGCAAAGTTTTGATGAACTCAAAGATCGATTAATTTCAGCACCTGTTTTGGTACTACCTAGAGGAACGGAAGGATTCGTGGTATATAGCGATGCATCGAGACAGGGCCTTGGCTGCGTATTAATGCAGGATGGGAAAGTGATCGCCTATGCGTCCAGACAGTTGCGTCCTTACGAGGTTAACTACCCGACTCATGACTTGGAGTTAGCATCCGTAGTGATTGCTTTAAAAATCTGGCGCCACTACCTGTATGGAGTTACCTGCCGGATTTTTACGGACCACAAGAGCCTGAAGTATATTTTTACCCAGAAGGAGTTGAATATGAGACAAAGGAGGTGGTTAGAGCTAATCAAAGACTATGATATCGAGATCCTTTATCATCCAGGCAAGGCAAACGTGGTTGCCGATGCCTTGATCCGCAAGACGGTGCAGGAACAGATACTAGCTCGGGGAGAAATCGATCAAGGGAAGGCCCCTGGATTTGTGGTTCACGAGGATGGACTGATACGCTTTAAAAATCGAGTATGTGTACCAGCAGACGAAGAGTTGAGGAATACTATTCTGAAGGAGGCTCATGCTACCCCGTATTCCATACACCCGGGATCGAACAAAATGTATAAGGATTTGAAGCCGTATTATTGGTGGGGTAACATGAAACGGGAGGTTTCCGAATTCGTTTCGAAATGTTTGACCTGTCAGCAGGTCAAGATTGAGCATCAACGACCAGCTGGCATGATGAAACCGCTTCCGATTCCCGAATGGAAGTGGGAAGACATATCGATGGATTTTATTACTAGCTTGCCGACGAGCCGTCGAAGTATGAATACGATTTGGGTGATTGTGGATCGATTGACTAAATCAGCCCACTTCTTGGAGATCAAGGATACTTGGGGCCCTGAGAGATTGGCCCAGTTATTCATCAAAGAGATTGTGAGACTGCATGGCACCCCTAAGAGTATTGTATCCGATCGGGACGGACGGTTTGTGTCGCACTTCTGGAAGGCGGTTCATCGTGCTATGGGTACACAGTTGAACTTCAGTACGGCTTTTCATCCTCGGGCCAGTCGATCACGAGAGGACAATTCAAACTCTAGAGGATATGTTGAGGGCATGTGCTCTCGATTGGAAGCCTGACTGGGAAGCCCAACTGCCGTTGGTAGAATTCACATATAATAACAGCTGGCACGCCTCGATTATGATGGCACCTTATGAGGCATTGTATGGTCGTCGTTGTAGGTCCCCTTTGTGCTGGGATGAATTGTCTGAATCTATTGGTACGGAACCTGATATGTTATTGGCAGCCCGCGAGAAGATTTCCCTGATCAAGAGTCGTCTATTAACGGCCCAAAGCCGCCAGAAATCATATGCAAATAATCGTCGACGACCCCTCGAGTTTGAGGTTGGTGACCATGTACTAGTCAAAGTATCTCCTACTAGAGGCGTTTTCCGATTCGGGAAGAGAGGCAAATTTAGCCCAAGGTATATTGGTCCATTTGAGATCCTGGAACGAGTAGGCGACCTAGCCTATCGTTTAGCATTACCACCAGCTTTGAGCCGGATTCACAACGTATTCCATGTATCTCAGTTAAGGAAGTATGTTGCTGATCCAAGTCACGTTATTCAATTCGAAGAGGTCGAAATAGCCGATGACCATTCGTATCAAGAACGGCTTGTGCAGATACTCGAGAGAAGAATTAAACAGCTGAGGAACAAGACGATTCCCTTATTAAAAATTCAGTGGTCGAGACATGGAGTCGAAGAAGCTACGTGGGAGACTGAAGATAGCATGCGAGAGAAATACCCCGAACTGTTTACCCCTTAGTTTCGGGGATGAAACTCCTTTTAAGGGGGGGAGTATGTAATACCCTCGCCTTTAATATTGTATTTTATGATTTAAGCTAAGTATTTTCGCACCATATCTGTGATGTTGTAGCAAGTATCGACGAATTATGTTAAGTTGGAATCATGGTCATTCATATTATATTAGTTGTTGGGTGATATTGGGAGAATTCCATTTATGCTTGTTATAGTACTTAACGTACGTTAACCTGTCTTAATAACGTACGCTATGTATGTCGCCTTACGTACGTAACATCAATACGTTAACGTACGTAATGCGGGAGATCCTCCAGCAGTCCGCCTTTCGGCGGGTGGGGCCGAGCGGGGGTAGGTGGTCGGGAGTTTATCGCGACAGCCAAGTCAACGGCTATTACGTACGTAATAGCTATATAGTTACGTACGTAACGAATTGCGTGTTTTGAGGCAATAAGATCTGATGAAATTGGTTACGTACGTAATGATCATAAGATTACGTACGTAAGGGCTATAACGTACGTTAACCACTTTCGTTAACGTACGTAATGCCGAGTTTAGATTATAAAAGTATGACTTGCCATTCATTTCCTACTCGACCCTTTCAACCTCCCAAACTGAGAAACGATTCCTTTCCCTTCCAACTTCGTTCCTAAGCCTTTCTAACTTGTGTTGGAGCTTCAGCACTTGATTGGTGACTTGGAGAGTTAGAGATTGAAGTGTATCCCTTGAAGTATTGGTGTTGTTCTTCATTTTAAGGTTGGTTTTTCTTAAACTCATATCAATTCCATGCTTATGATGATGTTAGTAGATAAATACTTCACATAATGTTAGTTTAAACTAGTGCAAACATGATAAGTTAATTGAATCATGCTCAAACTAAGTGAAGATTAACATTGAAGGTATTAGTGTTACTTCTTGATGTAAATAACTTCATAATGTGATTGTGTTGATAATGATATACATAAAACCTGATGTATAACATGATAATCGGAAGTTGATTATAGTCTCAACACTAGGAACATGTTAGGGATGATATCCTTAATGATTAAAAGTGAGAAATGTTGAATTTGTCTTGAACATTCAATTGATTCTTAAAGGTAGTATGGAACCATGATTTTTGGACTTTAAAACCTTTGTAATAAAATTGTTGGAAAAATTATGTTAACCCTTTTAAGATGATCTTCGCTAGATGGGATGAAGTTACTTCAAAAATTTCAAGTATCCAATGATATAACTAGGCTTTTAATAAATTCTTCAAAGTAAAACAATGGATGTTGATAGAAGGAAGTTGTAATCTTCATATGTTCAAATTAATCGATTTCGTTAAAGGGTGTTAATCACTACATTAATAGGTTGATAATGATCTTAAGAGGATTGTGTTGAATATGATGATACAAATGTGGTAGATGAGTAGCCGAATTCCATTTCATTAATCCGTGCGTGTTAAGAGACGTAAATTAAGATGATGTTCTTAGTTCACTAAAAATTTAAACTTGTGTTTCATATAGTAATCAAGTTTTGAATGTAATCGTTGGTAAAATAATGAAGAACGTAATTAAACACAAACTTATATCGTAATTGGAAGTGTTGATGATTTGAAAAGATATTTTCACGATATTACATTGATAATAAAATAGACATCAAGTATTTGACATTAAGGTTAGAATATGTGAATGAACATGATAAACATACGATGATTTGTAATAAAGAACATTAAAATGATCAATAGGATAACTGATTTATTCAAGTAAATTTACGAATATTATTTATGTAATAATACCGTTATCGTACGAATGTGTTGTTGAATTAATTACATTTCATTCTAGGTTGCTTTTTCACGTGAGTATTGTTAGACGAGGATACCGTTCGTTTGACCATTCAAAGAAGGATTATTCATCTACGGAATTGAGGCAAGTTATCTTGCTTGGTTATAATGATGGTTGAATTCTTGTGATTATTATGCGTTTCGTGTGTATGAAATGTTCTGATAATCTATGATTCGTGATATGGTGATACCCTTGATCGTATTGCCATGGTGTTGGGGATGATATACCCGAAATTACCGTCCTTGTCACTATTATTCCTTTTGAGCTTTGTTGACACTTCGGTGAGTTGTTCGATTCCTTGGTAAAAGTGTAATTCGTTGAGTTTCGTTGTCATGTTGTATCGTGACATCTCTGGAGTCATATCTGCGCGCCGATTGGTTATGTGTAGGATTTTTAGCCGGGCACTTGATGATCATGCGTGGATGTTTTCCGCATTTAGATCGTGCACACGAGACGTAGTTCGTGAGGCTAATTAGTTACATCGTCCCACGTATATTCTGGATTCCGTATACGGGATGGACATGTGCACGGACACATTTCTGGATCGGGCATACTGTGACGTCCGTCTTGAGCCATATTATATGGTCGTTCGTATATTTGGTTATGTTCGACAGTTGGGACTGATTGTTTATATGCCTTCGGGGTATATTCAGTAGTCGGTGGTTTTCTTTGAGATCAGTATATATGAATTGTATAATGTCATGAGAATTATTATCATGTATAGCTGACCCTGTGGTTTGGGGCGAAAAACTTGTATTTCAGGGCGAGGAAAGGGCAAGGCACAAGAGGAGCACAATGGCGACGGAGGATTCTGATGTATGCTATTTCGGGGGCCCCGAGTCTTTTGGTTGTTCGGTTATGTTCTATTGTGACTTTCATTTTATTTTGTGTCGGATGAATGTACTAAAATTTGTTAGGTACTGCCCATCGTCATATGGTCTGTACCGAATTTGGATCCTGTGTATGTTTGCTCGTATTTAAAGACATGAATAACTCATACTCCACACCGGGGTTTTGATAAATATTGTGGTACGGTGCCACGTTGTCAGATTATAAATGTATATTGTGATATCGCCTGGTGGGTCCCGGTAGGGGTCCACGGCACTGTAATAGCCACTGTTTTTGGGCTGTTACATACAAAACCAAAACACGACGCTGACCATGCCAAAATGACCACCAACTCACAATAACACATGATATCAGTGTTGCTCGTCATCCTCGTGCCCTTCCTGCGCCAGCTTGCCACTAAGACCTGTACCTGAATACACAACAAGTATATCCACCCCAAAAGGGGTCATAAAGAAGCCGGTGCGAGTACAACGATTCCAGAATATGTACAACAAATGAATAACAGAATCACAGTGCCATCACGGATATTTCGGAATACTATACCACAATCATCATCACAGAACAGCGGGGGCTATACTGGTACTATACCTCACGCGAGAAACATACCACTCCCCAAAGAGACCTTGTCAGGCCCTTCTGGCTGTAAAACCCTACCAAGTGAACCGCATAAGCCTCGGTCTACGGAACCCAGGGGACCCTCACTGGTTTTACTTGGCACACGACCATGTGTCGCACTTTCATAAATCATCACTTTTTCACGAAATGGCACAAATAACATTTTCTTAAATTACCACTTTTCATAAAATCACATTTTCCACATATTCACATGAAGTACATCAAACACAATTAAAGTACTTGCCTCAATTACAATGGTACAGGGAACAGTGAATGGAAGAACTTGCTGCTCAAGCTTTCCTCAATGATTAGGTCCTAGCAGAGCACAACACTATATCAAACAAAGTAGGACGGAAACGGAAAGGTTTACCCTAAGTTCTACTCTTAGGGACAATCAAACGGATACTATAGGGTCAGCCTGTATCATACATAACTACGGAAGAAAACTCGAAACTTAATCCGTGAACTTCAACGAAAAGCACAGGATTATAATTATAACATCATAATCCAGCACCACCACGGCTAGATCTGGACGTTAGAGCATAAAACCTCAAGAAAACCCTAAGATATGAAGAACATGGGTTTCGAATTGTTTACCTTGATCCGGATGATAAAATCTGTTGAGATATTGTGAACTTTGTTCGAGGAACTCTAAAACATTGTTGGGTATGAAGTCTAGCCAAAACCTGCCCTTTCGTACGTCCAGAACACTCAGTCGCAGAAGAAGGAAGGAAGGGAGAAGAAATGACAAGAACTGGACTACGCTGTCCTATTTATACTGGACGCGATTAGCACACGCTACGGGCAAAGGGTAGCGTGCGCTATCGGGCTAAAAGGCATTCCAACGCCTTTGAGAGGCGGTGTAGAACTTTCTGTACTGGCCACGTTAGCATGCGCTACCTGTGTAACACCCCTAATCCACTCAGGGATATTACACGCCGTAGGCCCTCTCCTCGAGGATCTACCAGGCTGATAACTAAAATCAAACATCTAAACATCGCCTTTAAGGCTAAAATGACTCAGTAGACCGACTTGGTCTTTCAATAATAACATACAACTCAATTCCAAACACATACCCATGCAGGGGTCAAAATACGATAAACTCCCGTACAACGGGGAAAAGATACTGCAGCGGAAAAGAAAATACAACTAGACCAATACGACATCAACAGATCCTCGTGTGATTAGTATCGTTCATCTTTCATCATCCTTCGTGCCGACCCTGTGCTATGCTCCAAAACCTGAATGCAAAAATAGACATCCACCCCCCGAATACTCGGGGGTTAGCAAAACTCCACTGTTTTGCTAGTGCAAGTACAAGTGCAAAAATACGAGCCATACAATACAAGTTCCAAGAACAATAATAATCAGGAATCCTCAAAGATCCAAACGTAAAGAAAAGTACTTCCCGAGGCAAGAGTTTGGGTAAACATTTCCAAGAGCGAAAGATCGCAAATAAGGGGAACAATTTACAAAACAGTTTAAAATGCCATCGAGAGTTTTAATAGAAAACAATTTAGGATTATAAAATCCTTCTCTTTCCAAAAATCAATAGGGTCACAGCCCAAATGTTTTGTTTTCACAAATAGAAAACCGACAATAATTCACAGGGCCAGAGCCCAACATCACGTGTCCTCAACGGACGTAAAATCAACGAAACGATTACGCACGCGCATCGCCTAGGACCGGGACGATACCACCGACATCCCACCCGTGGCCTCGAAGGACCCTCTCGAGCTGGCTAGTGAAACAAATCACACACATCTCACGGTTGGATCAATCGCTTGTTGCATCCTGGCCACATGATCGCATGCCATGTGCCACCGTAGATTATCTCAGGCTCTCACGGTTGGATCAATCACTTGTTGCATCCTGACCACATGATCACGTGCCATGTGTCACCGTAGACCTTCAACCGTATCCACACATTCACACAAATAACATATCACATCAAGGATATTCAAACAATTCACCCAGAGCATCAAACACTTAGCAAAACACCACGTCAAACCACAATGCACCGAAATGAAACAATATACGTCCACACGCAAATACCAAGTGCAACATCAACGCCAAACATATCCATAGAGTTCACATAGTCATTCTCAAACCACACCATTCACAAAACACACGCGTTTTGAAAGCAAGCCTTTAACAAGGCTAAACCGAATATTTTGAAAACTCATTTCAAACAATCAAACAACCACATAAAGACGATCACCAATTATCATATCCACAAAACAAGAATAGTATGGACAAGGTACTTGCCTCGATATCACGAGAAATGGAAAAGTGAACGGATACGGTCGGGTAGCCCTCAAATTCCCGAACACTATCTAGAACGTGATAACACCGAAATTACTACGGGAAAACACCATATGAATCATCAACACCAACGGAATTCAACATCGAAATCATCGAGCACCTATAATCTTCCGTAGGGAATAATAAAACATGATTACGACGAGAATCAAGGCCAAAAACAACGGAAATCCCAACAAACTATCAAAGGGAACTCATTCGAACATTTAATCGAACATTAAATGTTCAAGACCCTTCAAGAACAAAGAAATCACCTCTCGGGTCGAACGAACCAAATATACGATTATCCAATCCGTAGAACAAGTTCAAAACAACGTTTATACAACAACTAATTGATCAAAAACGGATTGGAATCGAAATCAAAAAGGAAAATCCCCAAATCTACAAAAACAAGGGTTCAAGCCACAATACCTTGATTTGGATGAAGGATTCAAGTAGAGGTCGAAAATCTTCAACAAGACTTGAGGAGGATAATCTCTACAAGTTTTGGAGCACTCAAATCGCCCAAAATCGCCACCAAATCGCCTAAGATGAAGGAGGAAGAAGAGAGGAGAAAAAATGAAGTTTTTCTCCTCGCAACCGCTAAAAACGCAGAAAGCCCGTGTGCCGCGGCACAGATGAGTGTGCGCGCCCAGGCGAAGAAAACGCCCAGAATTAGCTTTGTGCCGCGGCACACGGTCAAACCCCTTCAACACCAAACAGGCCCACCGTGCAGACTTCGCTATATCGACCAGAACTCCTTCGTCTGGATTCCGATTGACTCACCGTTTGAACCATTGGAAAGCTAACTTGATTCTCTATAATGTTGAAAAGATTCAGAATTTTTGGAATTTCCAAGAATTAATGGTGACTTTACAAAGTCGAACTCCCACGTGAAAAAGTTGATTAAGGACACGGAACTCAACAAAACGACACAAAACGAACTCGGATGACAAAAGTGCAGAATTAATCATTCTCGGAATGACGAAACGGTCATGATAGAGTTGTCAAAACGAACTTTTTCAGAAAAAGAAAATTACCAAATTCAAATTGCGGATATTACATTCTACCTCCTTAAAAGAAGTTTCATCCCGAAACTTAAAACAAGTAGGGGAAATATACCCGCCAGAAAACTCGCGAGATACACCAAAAACAAAATTGCGCCCAACGGCGAAACGCTGCAAGAAACGCAAAGAGACATACGGCGTGAAAACACGCTCCACGACGACCAACACAACGTCGCCGTTAGGGATATAATAAAACCAACAAATGACAAGCGTCATCAAACGGATAATATAGCCAAGTCAATTGTCCGACAATCACAAAACACAACGAACGAAAGTCAGTATGATTGACCAACCCAACGGTACATCAATCGAAACGCGAGCCAATCGCTGAACCAATACGGAATTCCACCGCCCAAGGGTTGGAAGATCGAAAACGAGACTAATTTCCCGAACTGATGGGAATTACGAAGGAGCCTGAACGTTCACCAATCACGGAACGAGATCAACAAAAACCGAAAAATCAAACGATCGAACCACAACGATCGAGACAACAAAAATCGAACAATCATGTTCGAATCACGAAGAACAATGAAATTCAAACAACAACTCCAAGGTTCACATTTCGACTCGAGACAACATATGATCCGGTGAAAACAACAAGATGTGCATTCACATAAGATCCACAGGAAATGGAATAGCAATCGAAAAGTCACAACGACAAACGAGTAATTCCGAAACAATACCACCCTCGTTCGATCAACAAAAGTAAGGGGCAAGACAAGCTCAGAAAATGTCAACGAACATAAATGAGTCGACAAAGTCGAAAACACAAGAGTTCCAAATCCGATCCACTTCGAATAAAAGAACTAATAGAACCAGATGATGTCACTTCCGAACAAGGTTCACAAGAATCGAACCGAACTCGAAAAAGTCACAACGATAACCAGATCGACCCACAACAAGATCACGCTGCTCGGACGATGAAACCAAATACGTAACAATTTCATAAAGTTTCAACGAACATGAGCGAATCTATAGATCGGAGAAAGAGAAAATACAAAAGTCAAAATAGTACGGTATTACCCCGACCTCATCCACGAAATTCACAAAACAGAGCAAAGTAACAAGACGTTAAACAACCGACACATAACGGAACGATCACCGATGCACACGACCATACCAACCTAAGCTCTAACACCGCACATGCGCGACAACGCAGAAATCACCACGAGGCGACAATATTCAACACCAACATCCCACCTCTCACAAGGGGCTAACACAACAAATGTGTAGAAAATGACTCAACGCTCACACCGCCAAATCGGTCATACTCGGGAGCAAACATCAAAATGACAACGTGAACATCATACATATATACCCAGCCCTCAAACGGGAATGGATAAGTTTTAAAAACGAAAACCTCATTTTGAAAATAATTTAGAAGAACACCGATTGATCTTGAGTATCACCTTTCAAAAAGTACAAACGTGAAACATCGTTATCGAGACTTTGGAGAACCGTTTCGCATTTGATAAAAAAGGGGACACTTTTTCTTAGTGAAAACTTTCAGAATATTCGACCCTCGGGTCTAAATAAAAGTGTTTCTAAAACATTGAAAATATCTCAAAACATTTTGGTCCTCGAGGCAGAAAAATTTTGAAATATATTGTGGCACCTGGATGTACCACAAGAAAATAACTCATTTGGAAAAAAAAAATATGTCTCGAAATTTATTTCTAAGATACTCAAGTTTTCGAAAATAATGCCAAAAAGGCTGATGACGGTAATATTTCAAAAACTCACAGAAGCCATTTACAAAATGCTAAATACCGTCATAAGAATTTCGCCAAAATGATCAAGGCCATAATGCCAAAAACTCGGTTAAGGGAATCGGTTTTCGAAATAAAACTCGGTCGGTAAAATACCGAAAGTCATTACAAAAGAACTCACGCAGTGGATAAAAGAAATACAGTTCAACATGCACAATCCAGCAACACTACTCCTCATAAGAACAAAATATTAGAGTCAAATAACCACATCCAGACCAAATCCACTGGCCCCATTCGAGGGCTCTAAAGACCCTACCGCACTGGCTAGTGAACAAGTAGAACGTGCATAAGCACAAAGCTTCCACAAGAGAACTTGTAAAACGTGCAAATCGATTCGAAAATCATCAGCAACAGACAAAAACAACAATAAAAGACATCACAAGCGATGAGACTCCTCGTATAAATCAAATACGAGAGTCGATTAAATACATATCGTGAAATCAAAATCCACATAAGGATTCCATCACTTAACAAACAATCATAAAATAGCTCGTGTCACACGAGGCACAACACAAAGAAGGGAGACTTACTTCCACAGGTCGCACGAAGATGATGATCGCCCCACGATACTAATCACGACCAACAAACTCAAACGACGCGTCGCGACACGACTCAGTCAGATAAAATCCGACGAAACAAGACTCAAACAACACGATTTGACCCGACAGCCTAGGTTTCCTCAACCTAAGCTCCGATACCATTTATGTAACACCCCCAATCCACTCAGGGATATTACACGCCGTAGGCCCTCTCCTCGAGGATCTACCAGGCTGATAACTAAAATCAAACATCTAAACATCGCCTTTAAGGCTAAAATGACTCAGTAGACCGACTTGGTCTTTCAATAATAACATACAACTCAATTCCAAACACATACCCACGCAGGGGTCAAAATACGATAAACTCCCGTACAACGGGAAAAGATCTTGCGGCAATGAAAAGAAAATACAACTAGACCAAAACGACATCAACAGATCCTCGTGTGATTAGTATCGTTCATCTTTCATCATCCTTCGTGCCGACCCTGTGCTATGCTCCAAAACCTGAATGCAAAAATAGACATCCAACCCCCGACTACTCGGGGGTTAGCAAAACTCCACTATTTTGCTAGTGCAAGTACAAGTGCAAAAATACGAGCCATACAATACAAGTTCCAAGAACAATAATAATCAAGAATCCTCAAATATCCAAACGTAAAGAAAAGTACTTCCCGAGGCAAGAGTTTGGGTAAACATTTCCAAGACCGAATGATCGCAAATAAGGGGAACAATTTACAAAACAGTTTAAAATGCCATCGAGAGTTTTAATAGAAAACAATTTAGGATTATAAAATCCTTCTCTTTCCAAAAATCAATAGGGTCACAGCCCAAATGTTTTGTTTTCACAAATAGAAAACCGACAATAATTCACAGGGCCAGAGCCCAACATCACGTGTCCTCAACGGACGTAAAATCAACGAAACATAATCACGCACGCGCATCGCCTAGGACCGGGACGATACCACCGACATCCCACCCGTGGCCTCGAAGGACCCTCTCGAGCTGGCTAGCGAAACAAATCACACACATCTCACGGTTGGATCAATCGCTTGTTGCATCCTGGCCACATGATCGCATGCCATGTGCCACCGTAGATTATCTCAGGCTCTCACGGTTGGATCAATCACTTGTTGCATCCTGACCACATGATCACGTGCCATGTGTCACCGTAGACCTTCAACCGTATCCACACATTCACACAAATAACATATCACATCAAGGATATTCAAACAATTCACCCAGAGCATCAAACACTTAGCAAAACACCACGTCAAACCACAATGCACCGAAATGAAACAATATACGTCCACACACAAATACCAAGTGCAACATCAACGCCAAACATATCCATAGAGTTCACATAGTCATTCTCAAACCACACCATTCACAAAACACACGCGTTTTGAAAGCAAGCCTTTAACAAGGCTAAACCGAATGTTTTGAAAACTCATTTCAAACAATCAAACAACCACATAAAGACGATCACCAATTATCATATTCACAAAACAAGAATAGTATGGACAAGGTACTTGCCTCGATATCATGAGAAATGGAAAAGTGAACGGATACGGCCGGGTAGCCCTCAAATTCCCGAACACTATCTAGAACGTGATAGCACCGAAATTACTACGGGAAAACACCATATGAATCATCAACACCAACGGAATTCAACATCGGAATAATCGAGCACCTATAATCCTCCGTAGGGAATAATAAAACATGATTACGATGAGAATCAAGGCCAAAAACAACGGAAATCCCAACAAACTATCAAAGGGAACTCATTCGAACATTTAATCGAACATTAAATGTTCAAGACCCTTCAAGAACAAAGAAATCACCTCTCGGGTCGAACGAACCAAAGATACGAGTATCCAATCCGTAGAACAAGTTCAAAACAACGTTTATACAATAACTAATTGATCAAAAACGGATTGGAATCGAAATCAAAAAGGAAAATCCCCAAATCTACAAAAACAAGGGTTCAAGCCACAATACCTTGATTTGGATGAAGGATTCAAGTAGAGGTCGAAAATCTTCAACAAGACTTGAGGAGGATAATCTCTACAAGTTTTGGAGCACTCAAATCGCCCAAAATCGCCATCAAATCGCCTAAGATGAAGGAGGAAGAAGAGAGGAGAAAAAATGAAGTTTTTCTCCTCGCAAATCTGCTAAAAAACGCAGAAAAAGCCCGTGTGCCGCGGCACAGATGAGTGTGCCGCGGCCCAGGCGAAGAAAAACGCCCAGAATTAGCTTTGTGCCGCAAAGACACTGAGTGTGCCGCGGCACACGCATGCCCCTTCAACACCAAAAAGGCACACCGTGCAGTCTTCGCTATTTCGACCATAACTCCTTCGTCTGGACTCCGATTGACTCACCGTTTGAACCATTGGAAAGCTAACTTGATTCTATATAATGTTGCAAAGATTCAGAATTTTTGGAATTTCCAAGAAATAATGGTGACTTTACAAAGTCGAACTCCCACGTGAAAAAATTGATTAAGGACACGGAACTCAACAAAACGACACCGAAACGAACTCGGATGACAAAAAGTGCAGAATTAATCATTCTCGGAATGACGAAACGGTCATGATAGAGTTGTCAAAACGAACTTTCTCAGAAAAAAGAAAATTACCGAAATTCGAAATTGCGGATATTACAACCTGTTAGTTTGTCCAGATTCCAGAACCCTCTGCATGCACGGACCGGCCATAATGGCGTGCGCTACCATGGCTAGCTAACGTGCGCTACCAATACATAATTAGTGCGCTATAGCAATAAAATCTAGCGTGCGCTAACTGTTATTTCTCAATATCACTACTATGGAGTTGGTTGAAACGAACACATCCTGACAAGCACATAACTCGAAAATCAACAACAACCAAAATACCGATTCCAACTCCAATATACACACAGTTCCAGGAACCAAACAGTATGATATGGAACTTTCCCAAACCAACTCCCAACAGTATACGACCATTAATAAAATACGTTATTAATAAAGCACGCAGATGTTACAAACAGTAGATTCATCAAAGACAACATGAAGTGTTTCTTCCATAACTAATGTTCTTTTATTAAAGACTCTATATGCCTTGCTTACCTGTGAGTATACCATAAAGATATCATCATCAGTTTTTGCATCAAAGACATTCAGTTGGGTTTTGCCATTGTTGTGGATGGAACACTTACAACCAAAGATATGAAAATATGAAACAGTTGGTATTCTGCCATTCCAAACCTCATTAGGAGTTTTACTGTGTCTCTGCACAATCATACTTCTGTTCTGGGTATAATATTCTGCATATATCATTCTCCTAACTGCTTCCTTAAGGGTTCTGTTCCTTCTTTCAACTACACCATTTTGTTGTGGTGTTCTTGCAGCTGATACTTCATGCTGAATCTCATTCTGATCACAATACTCAGTTATGGCTTTGTTGAGAAATTCTCCTCCTTTGTCTGATCTGATCTTTATGATTGATAAGGATTTCTCATTCTAAATTTTTCTTAGCAGCTCAGGTATCTTGGTTAGAGTTTCACTCTTTGTGACACCCCTAGATCCGACCGGAAATATTACAGCACCGTGGGTCCCGAGATGGAACCCACAAGGATGAAGGAAGTTTTTGCAAACATTTTCAAATGCATAAGAGGCCAACGATGGTACTATCTTTAAAACATTTGAAGACTATATAAAATCTGTTTATCAAAACCGTCGTAAAATCTCGTTTGAAAGGACAAGGCTTGAAATGCCAGAACTCAACAGTTTAAAAACATACATTAAGATATCGCTTACACGTATCGACAAGATAGTTTCGAAAATGGTTGCCAAAGTAACCTAAGTTACCAGATACCAAAAGGCTATTTAAAATACTCACACAGCGGACAGAGACAAACAATTCAAGATACTCTAGCAGCGGAATACAACACTGATCAGGAAACTCAATACACAATTACATGTCCTATCCAGTATCCTTCGGGAAGCTCATCTCTCCACGACCGCTAGAAGATCGATATCTCAAGAACCTAAAAAGAAAGCCCACGACGGGGTCAGCCATAATATCCAACAATGATAACCGTCACATCACATTAATAATTACATACCAATGAGAATACAAAATAAGAATACGACCAATGTAATCTTATCGTAGTAACTTTACTTGCTCAAATAATTCTCAACAGAATAACCATTATCGAATTTCACATCTCTGACTCGATTAACAAATAATTTCGAACATAATATCTGTATTGTATCTCAAACAATACTCTCAAACTATCATCACCAACTCACGATACGGAAATATACCAGTTCTGACCAATACGATCCATCGGATAGCATCATCAAATCCCAAGACGATAACTGATTGCCCATCAAAAGACAAATACCAAAGGAAATACGAAACATACCTCAAGATATGAAATGCCACGACAATCATGTTAGGCTAATCCGAGGTCGGATCAATACCACACACAGACATGGTCCTATAACAAGACCTACAAATGCATACTCATATGACAACGTCAATATGCTCAAAACAATATCAACAGTGTATACTCAATAGAAATCCCATGACCCAGCGCCCTCAACATAGGTCCCAAGATGATCCTACTATATCAACACGAGGTGGATAACCAACAATATACATATGCACAACAACACATGTAAAACCAACGATGCGAATCCATATAATTCCATCAACACAACACTGGTACTCCAATGATCCAGCGCCCTCAGCATAGATCCCAAGATGATCCCGTCGGACAATAACGAGGTGGAAAAACCCGTCCAATGATCCAGCGCCCTTAGCATAGATCCCAAGATGATCCCGTCGGACCATAACGAGCTAGACATCTGATCCAGCACACTCAGAATAGATCACACGATCCCAACGGATCAACACAACATAAACAATACAATTATGCATACACATATGCAAATCAATATGTTCATCGACATGAACATCACATGATTCAATAACATGAACGACATTATGACAAAACAACTAGGACAACCTCATGTTCAACAACATGAAAGACAACCTACATGATCAACATCATCAACACTAAACCGAAATCAAAACCAAGATACTTGTCCCGAGTCCTTCAGGAGCAATCTCAGTGTCAAATCATCACTGGCGATTATCCTCAATGCTCGGTGATCCAAACGTACCATGGACTACTCATATCCTCGTCTTTATCATAAAGTAACCTCAATACACGAATATGCCAATAACTGAAATAAATAATATACATTATGATTTAACTCCCAGAATCGAAAAATAACATAAAATCTATATCTCCTGGGTTTTACAATAATGATCATCGCTATATGAATTATGAACGAAATGAAACTGAAACCATTCACTAAATATTATAACTGAGCAAGTAATAACATGCCTCGATACCAACACGACGATGATGAAGCCGTTACCACTTTCTTGCCATCGTCTGTTAGTTCCTCGGTCCCGATCAATGCAATCCACGAGCATCCTTGAACTTGACCGTAAGGCACGATTCGTACCAATGGTCAATTATCGCAACCTATTGCAATAATAGATTAACAACAATCCGATAACAATCAACAACCGACACGACCAACCAATCAATCTCACGGTTCAACAATATCTCGATCATACACAAAACCAAATAATCCATCTCAACAAATATGAACTCATATCTACAATACGAACCCAAAATCCAATAATCGATATTGACGATCAATATAACTGATCAACAAACCCAACTATTTTACAATATCTCGATTAGACACAACTCCGGACAATTCAACTCAAACAATTACGAATTCATGACCAAAATACGATTATGGATACGAATGTAAAGGAAATCATATTTGGTGATCAAACACAATCTTTTCGGATTCCAAATTAATATCATGATTCATATTTCACCTAGAACATACGAATTCTACCACTACAACAACGAACATTCGATCTTCATATCTAAAATACCGATAATTCAACATACGATCGTCTTGCTCTGTTAAATTCGTCAAGGAGTTCCTCAAGAACACTAAGTGATTCGAAATCATGTTCATATCCATCAAAACAACGTAATTCGATATCTTCTAACATCTAAACAAACCTCATTCATAATTGAAGGTGTATATTATCATATTTTCTAATATATGATCCTCCTAACATCAAGAATCGAAACCATTCTACCAAGAACACTATGATTCTATAATCATAACCAACATAATCAAGACATAAACCATTATATTCTTCAACATATAGTTCATATAGCCTCAAGAATCGTAACAACAACATCATAATCATCTTCGTACAAATCATTCATCATCAACAACATCAAAATCCGAATTGAAGGTGTAGAGTTCTTCAACATACCTCAAGAACATGGATAACCACAATCAAACCCTTCAAGAATCATTGGTATCTTCACATCCAAGCGTCTAATCCATGCTTTCAAGCTTATAATCAAGTTGGAAGAGGTTTATTCACACTAACACACTCATAGGGACGAATTTCGGAGGAAGAAATGGTTTTTCTCTCGTGAAGAAATGAAAGAAGGAACTTCCTTTTGTAAACTGCATCCCTCATTATGTACGTTATCCTGCAGCATTAACGTACGTAATGCTACCTAACGTACGCTAAGCGTCCTTCGTAGCGTACGTAATATCAGTCTAGAGCTCACTTACTTGTTTCGTTCACTCGCTTACGTACGTAATGTTTCCTCCATAACGTACGTAATACGTACGTTGACTTGCTACAGTAAATGTCCAGTTAGCGTATGTTATACACCAATCGTAGCGTACGGTAACTCAGCGTTGACTCACCCGTGCACGTTCTCTGCCGAAAGCTACCGACACAGGGCCCCACCTGCCGACCATGACTCGGTTATGTCTGATGCCTCTTGTTACGTATGTAACGCCTTAGCCATAACATACGTAACACTAGCAACTTAGCGTACGTTATCTCAAAATCTTAATGTACGTTAAGGGCTCTATACTTAGCCATTTCCAACCGTTCCTGCCTGTCTCGACATACCGAAAATACATTCACACATATCGAATACATATACTGAATCCAATAATATTTTCCTACAATACTTCTGATACACGATATCCTCATATACAATTGTCGACCAATTACGACAATTATACAAATACAGATGTCTCAGTCCTTCATTTGTTTTATCCATAATGTACAGACTCCACACGGTATAATATAACTCAGATAAAATAATATTAAACAACAGTAGTAGAAATTTTGGATATTACATACTACACCACTTAAAATAAGTTTCGGCCTCAAACTTGCAATCCGTCATAAAATAAAAAACATGTTCGATCAAAATATCCCGCAATCATCACGACAGTGATCAATCATAGTTATTAACGAATAACCAAAACAGTGTACTTACAAATGCGCAAAGTCGACGATCTCTTGAGATACTAGCAAGTGACTTCACTGTAAAGCCTTAATATGCTTACAATCACATTCCATGAGTCTCAACAAAAATATATCATCTTCGGATGACATAATCTATTTGTGTCAAATTCTATCTACCTGATTACACAATCAAGTCCAAATCTGCCAAAAACCACTAATGCACGATACATCTGTGAAACAACTGCCTAACACAATAGTAATAAATCCCGAAATATCGACACAAAATCTGAACGCTTAAATGATCACCAGCAATGATCGACCAATAAATTAACCGAGAATATCATCGACATGATAAACTCTAATACGAGCAATCCAAAGGTCAACACGCAATTGAGAATATCATCAACATGATAAACTCCTACATGACCAACCAGAGGTCAAAACACAATCGAGAATATCATCAATATGATAACTCCAATATGACCAACCAGAGGTCAAAACACAATCGAGAATATCATCAACATGATAACTCCAATATGACCAACCAGAGGACAAAACACAATCGAGAATATCATCAACATGATAAACTCCAATATAACCAACGAAAAATCAACGATAATCGAGAATACCTTCACACAGTAAGCTCCAACATGATGAACACAGAACCACAGAGACCGATATACGAAAGAGCAAAATTCTCAAAACGTTAAACGAATCATATACAGTGGATCTCAACAAAACACAACCGACTGGTGAACATACTCCTCGGCATATGAGCAACCAATCACAAACTGACGAACATATCCAATTATACATGGAGCGGGAATGACCACTCAATATCCAGAACAACCAACATGGGGTCACCATCCCCAATTCTATACTTACAAAGAAATCCTTCAAAAATCACTATGGTAAAAACCACACTACTAGCATACCAGTGGAATCACATAGCACATATGTCCCGATTTCACGAAATCCAAAGTTCCAAATTCACATCCTGTGCATAGATCTACAACACGCAGCATAT
Organism: Orobanche coerulescens; assembly: GCA_033398695.1. Taxonomy (NCBI): domain Eukaryota; kingdom Viridiplantae; phylum Streptophyta; class Magnoliopsida; order Lamiales; family Orobanchaceae; genus Orobanche; species Orobanche coerulescens. Next base: position 108,670,625 of record CM065815.1, on the reverse strand, counting down.
CTCTCTTATCTGATCAACCAACCGATCATCTATGGATAACCAAACTACCATACTAGAGTTCAGATCTCTTTTCCTCGTACCATTAGTGTGTTATCCAGTTTGTGAGTCTCGCTCAGAACATCATCACGATATGCATTATGCACTAAAGGCGTATGTATATCAATCACATTTTCAGAACCAGTTTGAAATCATATAGTCTTGTCAAGAAGACAAATTTTCGAAAGTTCTTTCAATAATTTCAAAACTCAAAACATAAATTTTCGTAAGACCACAAAATCAATTTTCGAAAAATTAAATCGGCTCGCTGGTGCCAAGTATTCGATAACAGTTTCCTTCGAAACCACACGATTTCAAAGTTTTAAAATGAAAACTATGCAAATGATTGACCACATTCATACTCCTGTATACCAATTCGGGTCGTCACCAATATCCACTGATATTCCATCGCAAAACCACACGATGAAGTTCCAAAATCTTAATGTATAGACTCCGACAAAAACTCCTTTTCAACGTCAACTATTAACCCATCCTGGATCACCTCAACCATGCTATGACAAAACGTTGAATAATCAAAAAGTCAAACACAGTGAAAGACTTCCCGAGAAGTTTCATTTGAACAATTAAACCAAAACCTCGAAGGGCGGAAATAAAATAGGTAAATGATTGGTAAAGTGCTTTACAGATCTCGGGAGGTTTAGAAAACAAAAAAGCTTTCTTTTGAAACATTAGGGTCTCAGCCCGTATCTTGTTCCGCATTACAAGAAATTTAAAAAAATAGAAAACTCTTTTCAGACTCCAAGTCCTGAGTTACAAAACTATTTCAAAATCGATTGGGTCTCAGCCCAAAAAATATTTTCCGTAAAACATTTATTTTGAAAAGTATTATTTTCAAATGCTCAAAAACAGTTCATACATCTCAAAATGTACTAACATGACTACATGTTCTTCTCAACAATCCACAGTCCTTCTCCCGAATACACAATTCCGTTCCAAAACTTAACTGACATATTGATTTCCAAAACCATAGTTTCTCAAATCATCAATCCTGTCCCAATTCTGTCACCTTATACTGTAACGCATAACATCTGCTGAATCTCAAAGCATATCAACTTAGAGCGGTAATAAATCTCAATGCAATTCAAAAATCCAAATACTTACAGATCGTGGAGCCGACGATTCCCCGCAATACTGGCACGCGTCTCGACTCTAGAAAGTACTCAACACAGACATTTACAAAACACTCATTTTGCAAAATCAGTTCAACTCGAGAACACGACACATTTCTATCCGAAGAAACACGTTAATACTATTTAGAAAAGTTTATAACAAGCCCGGTACTACACTGGCAAATCACATAACACCCAAACCCAAGTGAACAACAAAAACTCAGAGCTCAAACACTTGTCAACCGACAACTCGAATGACACGACAAAAGCACGACCCAACTCAACCCGACTCCCTGGGTTTTCTCAACCTAAGCTGCGATACCATATTCTGTAACATCCTAGATCCGACCGGGAATATTACGATGGAACCCACAAGGCTGAAGGAAGTTTTCGCAAACATTTTCAAATGCCCAAGAGGCCAACGACGGTACTATCTTTAAAACATTTGAAGAATATGTAAAATTTGTTTATCAAAACCGTCATAAAATCTCGTTTGAAAGGACAAGGCCTGAAATGCCAGAACTCAACAGTTTAAAAACATACGTTAAGCTATCGCTCACACATAACGACAAAATAGTTTCTAAAACGGTTGCCAATGTAACCTAAGTTACCAGATACCAAAATGCCATTTAAAATACTCACGCAACGGAAAGAGACAAACAATTAAAAATACTCTAGCAGCGGAACACAACAATGATCAGGAAACTCAATACACAATTACATGTCCTAGCCAGTATCCTCCGGGAAGCTCATCTCTCCACGATTGCTACAAGCTCGATATCTCAAGAACCTAATAAGAAAGCCCACGACGGGGTCAGCCATAATATCCAACAATGATAATCGTCACATCACATTAATAATTACATACCAATGAGAATACAAAATAAGAATACGACCAATGTAATCTTATCGTAGTAACTTTACTTACTCAAATAATTCTCAACATAATAACCACTATCACATTCCACATCTCGTACTCGATTAACCAATAATTTCGAACATAATATCTGTATTGTACCTCAAACAATACTCTCAAACTATCATCACCAACTCACGATACAGAAATATACCAGTTTTGACCAATACGATCCATCGGATAGCATCATCAAATCCCAAGACGATAACCGATTGCCGATCAAAAGACAAATACCAAAGGAAATACGAAACATACCTCAAGATATGAAATGCCACGACAATCATGTTAGTCTAATCCGAGGTCAGATTAATACCACACACGGACATGGTCCTATCACAAGACCTACAAATGCATACTCATATGACAACGTCAATATGCTCAAAACAATATCAACATTGTATACTCAATGGAAATCCCATGACCCAGCGCCCTCAGCATAGGTCCCAACAATGCGAATCCATATGGTTCCAGCAACACAACACTGGGTACTCCAACGATCCAGCGCCCTCAGCATAGATCCCAAGATGATCCCGTCGAACCATAACGAGGTGGAAGAACCCGTCCAATGATTCAGCGCCCTCAGCATAGATCCCAAGATGATCCCGTTAGACCATAACGAGGTGGACATCCGATCCAGCTCCCTCAGCATAGATCACATGATCCCAACGGATCAACACAACATAAATAATACAATTATGCATACACATATGCAAATCAATATGTTCATCGACATGAACAATACATGACTCAATAACATGAATGACATTATGACAAAACATCTAGGACGACGTCATGTTCAACAACATGAAAGACAACCTGCATCAACATCATCAACACTAAACCGAAATCAAAACCAAGATACTTGTCCCAAGTCCTTCAGGAGCAATCTCGATGTCAAATCATCACCGGCGATTATCCTCAATGCTCGGTGATCCAAACGTACCATGGACTATAGATACTCATATCCTCGTCTTTATCATAAAGTAACCTCGATGCCCGAATATGCCAATAACCAAAATAAATAATATACATTATGATTTAAATCCCAGAATCGGAAAATAACATAAAATCCAAATCTCCAGGGTTTTACAATAATGATCATCGCTATATGAATTATAAACGAAATGAAACTGAAACCATTCACTAAACATTATAACTGAGCAAGTAATAACTTGCCTCGATACCAACACGGCGATAATGAAGCCGTTACCACTTTATTGCTGTCGTCTGTAAGTTCCTTGGCCCCGATCAATGCAATCCACGAGCATCCTCGAACTTAACCGTAAGGCACGATTCTTATCAATGGTTAATTATCACAACCTATTGCAATAATAGATTAACAACAATCCGATAACAATCAACAACCGACACGACCAACCAATCAATCTCACGTTTCAACGATATCTCGATCATACACAAAACCAAATAATCCATCTCAACAAATACGAAATCATATCTACGATACGAACCCAAAATCCAATAATCGATATTGACGATCAATATAACCGATCAACAAACCCAACGATTTCACAATATCTCGATTAGACACAAGTCCGAACAATTCAACTCAAACAATTACGAATTCATGACCAAAATACGATTATGGATACGAATGTAAAGGAAATCATATTTGGTGATCAATCACAATCTTTTCGGATTCCAAATTAATATCATGATTCGTATTTCACCAAGAACATACGAATTCTACCACTACAATCAACGAACATTTGATCTTCATATCTAAAATACCGACAATTCAACATACGATCGTCTTGCTCTATTAATTTCGTCAAGGAGTTCCTCAATAACACTAAGTGATTCGAAATCATGTTCATAGCCATCAAAACAACGTAATTCGATATCTTCTAACATCTAAACAAACCTCATTCATAATTCAAGGTGTATATTATCATATTTTCCAATATATGATCCTCCTAACATCCAGAATCGAAACCATTCTACCAAGAACACTATGATTCTAGAATCATAACCAACATAATCAAGACATAAACCATCATATTATTCAACATATAGTTCATATAGCCTCAAGAATCGTAACAACAACATCATAATCATCTTCGTACGAATAATTCATCAGCAACAACATCAAAATCCGAATTGAAGGTGTAGAGTTGATCAACATACCTCAAGAACATGGATAACCACAATCAAACCCTTCAAGAATCATTGGTATCTTCACATCCAAGCCTCTAATCCATGCTTTCAAGCTTATAATCAAGTTGGAAGAGGTTTATTCACACTAACACACTCATAGGGACGAATTTCGGAGGAAGAAATGGTTTTTCTCTCGTGAAGAAATGAAAGAACGAACTTCATTTTATAAACTTCATCCCTCATTACGTACGGTATCCTGCAGCATTAACGTACGTAATGCTACCTAACGTATGCTAAGCGTCATTCGTAGCGTACGTAATATCAGTCTAGAGCTCACTGACTTGTTTCGTTCACTCGCTTACGTACGTAATGTTTCCTCCATAATGTACGTAATACGTACGTTGACTTGCTACAGTAAATGTCCAGTTAGCGTATGTTATACACTAATCGTAGCGTACGCTAACTCAGCGTTGACTCACCCGTGCACGTTCTCTGCCGAAAGCTACCGACACAGGGCCCCACCTGCCGACCATGACTCGGTTATGTCTGATGCCTCTTGTTACGTATGTAACGCCTTAGCCATAACATACGTAACACTAGCAACTTAGTGTACGTTATCTGAAAATCTTAATGTACGTTAAAGGCTCTATACTTAGCCATTTCCAACCGTTCCTGCCTGTCTCGACATACCGAAAATACATTCACACATATCGAATACATATACTGAATCCAATAATATTTTCATACAATACTTCTGATACACGATATCCTCATATACAATTGTCGACCAATTACGACAATTATACAAATACAGATGTCTCAGTCCTTCATTTGTATTATCCATAAAGTACAGACTCCACACGGTACAATATAACTCGTATAAAATATTATTAAACAACAGTAGTAGAAATTTTTGATATTACATACTACACCACTTAAAATAAGTTTCGGCCTCAAACTTGCAATCCGTTATAAAATAAAAAACACGTTCGATCAAAATATCCCGCAATCATCACGACAGTGATCAATCATAGTTATTAACGAATAACCAAAACAGTGTACTTACAAATGCGCAAAGTCGACGATCTCTTGAGATACTAGCAAGTGACTTCACTGTAAAGCCTTAATACGCTTACAATCACATTCCATGAGTCTCAACAAAAATATATCATCTTCGGATGACATAATCTATCTGTGTCGAATTCTGTCTGCCTGATTACAAAAACAAGTCCAAATATGCCAAAAACCACTAATGCACGATACATCTGTGAAACAACTGCCTAACATAATAGTAATAAATCCCGAAATATCGACACAAAATCTGAACACTTAGATGATCACCAGCAATGATCGACCAATAAATTAACCGAGAATATCATCGACATGATAAACTCTAATATGAGCAATCCAAAGGTCAACACGCAGTTGAGAATATCATCAACATGATAAACTCCTACATGACCAACCAGAGATGAAAACACAATCGAGAATATCATCAACATGATAACTCCAATATGACCAACCAGAGGTCAAAACACAATCGAGAATATCATCAACATGATAACTCTAATCTGACCAACCAGAGGACAAAACACAATCGACAATATCATCAACATGATAAACTCCAATATAACCAACGAACAATCAACGATAATAGAGAATACCTTCACACGGTAAGCTCCAACACGATGAACACAGAACCACAGAGACCGATATACGAAAGAGAAAAATTCTCAAAACATTAAACGAATCATATACAGTGAATCTCAACAAAACACAACCGACTGGTGAACATACTCCTCGGCATACGAGCAACCAATCACAAACCGACGAACATATCCAATTACACATGGAGCGGGAATGACCACTCAATATCTAGAACAACCAGCATGGGGTCACCATCCCCAATTCTATACTTACAAAGAAATCCTTCAAAAATCACTATGGTAAAAACCACACTACTAGCATACCAGTGGAATCACATAGCACATATGTCCCGATTTCACGAAATCCAAAGTTCCAAATTTACATCCTGTGCATAGATCTACAACACGCAGCATATTTCTCTTATCTGATCAACCAACCGATCATCTATGGATAACCAAACTACCATACTAGAGTTTGGATCTCTTTTCCTCGTACCATTAGTGTGTTATCCAGTTTGTGAGTCTCACTCAGAACATCATCACGATATGCATTATGCACTAAATGCGTATATATATCAATCACATTTTCAGAACCAGTTTGAAATCATATAGTCTTGTCAAGAAGACAAATTTTCGAATGTTCTTTCAAGAATTTCAAAATCAAAACATAAATTTTCGTAAGACCACAAAATCAATTTTCGAAAAATTAAATCGGCTCGCTGGTGCCAAGTATTCGATAATAGTTTCCTTCGAAACCACACGATTTCAATGTTTTAAAATGAAAACTATGCAAATGATTGACCACATTCATACTCCTGTATACCAATTTGGGTCATCACCAATATCCACTGATATTCCATCGGAAAACCACACGATGAAGTTCTAAAATCTTAATGTATAAACTCCGACAAAAACTCCTTTTTAACGTCAACTATTAACCCATCCTGGATCACCTCAACCATGCTATGACAAAACATTGAATAATCAAAAAGTCAAACACAGTGAAAGACTTCCCGAAAAGTTTCATTTGAACAATTAAACCAAAACCTCGAAGGGCGGAAATAAAATAGGTAAATGATTGGTAAAGTGCTTTACAGATCTCGGGAGTTTTAGAAAAGAAAAAAGCTTTCATTTGAAACATTAGGGTCTCAGCCCGTATCTTGTTCCGCATTACAAGAAGTTTAAAAAAAAATAGAAAACTCTTTTCAGACTCCAAGTCCTGAGTTACAAAACTATTTCAAAATCGATTGGGTCTCGGCCCAAAAATTATTTTCCGTAAATCATCTGTAAAACATTTATTTTGAAAAGTATTATTTTCAAGTGCTCAAAAATAGTTCATACATCTCAAAATGTACTAACATGACTACATGTTCTTCTCAACAATCCACAGTCCTTCTCCCGAATACACAATTCCGTTCCAAAACTTAACCGACATATTGATTTCCAAAACCATAGTTTCTCAAATCATCAATCCTATCCCAATTCTGTCACCTTATACTGTAACGCATAACATCTGCTGAATCTCAAAGCATATCAACTTAGAACGGTAATAAATCTCAATGCGATTCAAAAATCCAAATACTTACAGATCGTGGAGCCGACGATTCCCCGCAATACTGGCACGCATCTCGACTCTAGAAAGTACTCAACATAGACATTTACAAAACAGTCATTTTGCAAAATCAGTTCAACTCGAGAACACGACACATTTCTATCCGAAGAAACACGTTAATACTATTTAGAAAAGTTTATAACAAGCCCGGTACTACACTGGCAAATCACATAACACCCAAACCCGAGTGAACAGCAAAAACTCAGAGCTCAAACACTTGTCAACCGACAACTCGAATGACACGACAAAAGCACGACCCAACTCAACCCGACTGCTTGGGTTTTCTCAACCTAAGATCCGATACCATATTCTGTAACACCCTAGATCCGACCGGGAATATTACGATGGAACCCACAAGGCTGAAGGAAGTTTTCGCAAAAATTTTCAAATGCCCAAGAGGCCAACGACGGTACTATCTTTAAAACATTTGAAGAATATGTAAAATTTGTTTATCAAAATCGTCGTAAAATCTCGTTTGAAAGGACAAGGCCTGAAATGCCAGAACTCAACAGTTTAAAAACATACGTTAAGCTATCGCTTACACATACCGACAAAATAGTTTCTAAAACGGTTGCCAATGTAACCTAAGTTACCAGATACCAAAATGTCATTTAAAATACTCACGCAACGGAAAGAGACAAACAATTAAAAATACTCTAGCAGCGGAATACAACAATGATCAGGAAACTCAATACACAATTACATGTCCTAGCCAGTATCCTCTGGGAAGCTCATCTCTCCACGACCGCTACAAGCTCGATATCTCAAGAACCTAAAAAGAAAGCCCACGACGGGGTCAGCCATAATATCCAACAATGATAATCGTCACATCACATTAATAATTACATACCAATGAGAATACAAAATAAGAATACGACCAATGTAATCTTATCGTAGTACCTTTACTTACTCAAATAATTCTCAACATAATAACCACTATCACATTCCACATCTCGTACTCGATTAACCAATAATTTCGAACATATTATCTGTATTGTACCTCAAACAATACTCTCAAACTATCATCACCAACTCACGATACGGAAATATACCAGTTATGACCAATACGATCCATCGGATAGCATCATCAAATCCCAAGACGATAACCGATTGCCCATCAAAAGACAAATACAAAAGGAAATACGAAACATACCTCAAGATATGAAATGCCACGACAATCATGTTAGTCTAATCCGAGGTCAGATCAATACCACACACGGACATGGTCCTATCACAAGACCTACAAATGCATACTCATATGACAACGTCAATATGCTCAAAACAATATCAACAGTGTATACTCAATGGAAATCCCATGACCCAGCGCCCTCAGCATAGGTCCCAAGATGATCCTAGTAGATCAACACGAGGTGGATAACCAACAATATACATATACACAACAACACATGTAAAACCAACAATGCGAATCCATATGATTCCAGCAACACAACACTGGGTACTCCAACGAACCATCGCCCTTAGCATAGATCCCAAGATGATCCCGTCGGACCATAATGAGGTGGAAGAACCCGTCCAATGATCCAGCGCCCTCAGCATAGATCCCAAGATGATCCCGTCAGACCATAACAAGGTGGACATCCGATCCATCTCCCTCAGCATAGATCACACGATCCCAACGGATCAACATAACATAAATAATACAATTATGCATACACATATGCAAATCAATATGTTCATCGACATAAACAATAGATGACTCAATAACATGAACGACATTATGACAATACAACTAGGACGACGTCATGTTCAACAACATGAAAGACAACCTGCATGATCAACATCATCAACACTAAACCGAAATCAAAACCAAGATAATTGTCCCGAGTCCTTGAGGAGCAATCTCGATGTCAAATCATCACCGGCGATTATCCTCAATGCTCGGTGATCCAAACGTACCATGGACTATAGATACTCATATCCTCGTCTTTATCATAAAGTAACCTCGATGCCCGAATATGCCAATAACCAAAATAAATAATATACATTATGATTTAAATCCCAGAATCGGAAAATAACATAAAATCCAAATCTCCAGGGTTTTACAATAATGATCATTGCTATATGAATTATAAACGAAATGAAACTGAAACCATTCACTAAACATTATAACTGAGCAAGTAATAACTTGCCTCGATACCAACACGGCGATAATGAAGCCGTTACCACTTTATTGCTGTTGTCTGTAAGTTCCTTGGCCCCGATCAATGCAATCCACGAGCATCCTCGAACTTAACCGTAAGGCACGATTCTTATCAATGGTTAATTATCGCAACCTATTGCAATAATAGATTAACAACAATCCGATAACAATCAACAACCGACACGACCAACCAATCAATCTCACGTTTCAACGATATCTCGATCATACACAAAACCAAATAATCCATCTCAACAAATACGAAATCATATCTACAATACGAACCCAAAATCCAATAATCGATATTGACGATCAATATAACCGATCAACAAACCCAACGATTTCACAATATCTCGATTAGACACAAGTCCGAACAATTCAACTCAAACAATTACGAATTCATGACCAAAATACGATTATGGATACGAATGTAAAGGAAATCATATTTGGTGATCAATCACGATCTTTTCGGATTCCAAATTAATATCATGATTCGTATTTCACCAAGAACATACGAATTCTACCACTACAATCAACGAACATTCGATCTTCATATCTAAAATACCGACAATTCAACATACCATCGTCTTGCTCTGTTAATTTTGTCAAGGAGTTCCTCAATAACACTAAGTGATTCGAAATCATGTTCATAGCCATCAAAACAACGTAATTCGATATCTTCTAACATCTAAACAAACCTCATTCATAATTCAAGGTGTATATTATCATATTTTCCAATATATGATCCTCCTAACATCCAGAATCGAAACCATTCTACCAAGAGCACCAAGAACACTATGATTCTATAATCATAACCAACATAATCAAGACATAAACCATCATATTCTTCAACATATAGTTCATATAGCCTCAAGAATCGTAACAACAACATCATAATCATCTTCGTACGAATCATTCATCAGCAACAACATCAAAATCCGAATTGAAGGTGTAGAGTTCATCAACATACCTCAAGAACATGGATAACCACAATCAAACCCTTCAAGAATCATTGGTATCTTCACATCCAAGCCTCTAATCCATGCTTTCAAGCTTATAATCAAGTTGGAAGAGGTTTATTCACACTAACACAATCATAGGGACGAATTTCGGAGGAAGAAATGGTTTTTCTCTCGTGAAGAAATGAAAGAACGAACTTCATTTTATAAACTGCATCCCTCATTACGTACGTTATCCTGCATCATTAACGTACGTAATGCTACCTAACGTATGCTAAGCGTCCTTCGTAGCATACATAATATCAGTCTAGAGCTCACTGACTTGTTTCGTTCACTCGCTTACGTACGTAATGTTTCCTCCATAACGTACATAATACGTATGTTCACTTGCTACAGTAAATGTCCAGTTAGCGTATGTTATACACTAATCGTAGCGTACGCTAACTCAGCGTTGACTCACCCATGCACGTTCTCTGCCGAAAGCTACCGACACAGGGCCCCACCTGCCGACCATGACTCGGTTATGCCTGATGCCTCTTGTTACGTATGTAACGCCTTAGCCATAACATACGTAACACTAGCAACTTAGCGTACGTTATCTGAAAATCTTAATGTACGTTAAGGGCTCTATACTTAGCCATTTCCAACCGTTCCTGCCTGTCTCGACATAGCGAAAACACAAACACACATACCGAATACATATATTGAATCCAATAATATTCTCATACGATACTTCTGATACACGATATCCTCATATACAATTGTCGACCAATTATGACAATTATACAAATACAGATGTCTCAGTCCTTCATTTGTTTTATCCTTAATGTATAGACTCCATGCGGTACAATATAACTCGGATAAAATAATATTAAACAACAGTAGTAGAAATTTCGGATATTACACTCTTTATGTAGAGAAACACTATCCAAGTGTATCTTGAGTAGTCATCCACAACTACTAAGCATGCTTTCTTCCACTCAGGGTTCTTGGCTTGATAGGACCAAATAAATTCATGTGAAGTAGGTCCAAAATTCTGTTGGTAAGAGTGGTAGGTTGAACTCATTTGAAAGACGCTTTTGTTTGACTTCCCTTATAACATGCATCACAGAGAGTCTCCTTCTTGAATACTTCTTCTGGAAGCCCTCTGAACAACTGTTGTGAGCTTATCTTGTCGAGAGCTTTGAAATTCAAAAGACATATTCTCTTGTGCCAGAGCCATCCATTTTCAGTTATTGTTCTGGATATGAAACATGTATTGGGAGTGCCTGTTTTCCAATCTATCATGTAGACATCCCTTCTTCTGTAACTTTGTAGCTTCACTTATCCGGATAGGATATCAATTACCATACATTTCCATATAGTGAAAACTACTAGATTGCTCTCATCACAGAACTGGCTTCTGCTCAAGAGATTATACTTGAGTCCTTTGACATACTGCACTTTTGAAATGACTATGTTCCCTCTGTGCAGCTCTCCATGACCTTTGGTTGGTCCACTTGAGCTATCCCTAATGGTTACATCTGGACCTCTTTCTTTGGTATAGGTTGACAGAACTCTTGTTGTTTCTTGTCATGTGTCTTGAGCACCCTGAGTCCACAAACCATTTTTCACCTCCTACTGTTGAAGTTGATGTGTCTTGATGGTAGTCCTTCCACCTTTTCTGCGTAGCCAAGCAGCGATTTAGGTACCCAAACTTGAGTGGGTCCTTTAGGGTTAGTGGATTTCCTGGTGAACTGATTTCTCCTGGTGTTTTGAAAATGGTGTTGGTTATTCCTATAAGGTCCATAGTGTCTTGGTCTATATCATTGATTTGGGTTGTATATAGGATATGACTGATAGTGGTTTTGATGTGGCCCATTTCTAAATCTGGTTGAGAGTGGTTATTAAAGTTTTGAGGTATCCACGCCTGGTAATTTTGAAAATTTGGATTACCTTGAGATTTTCTATTTACCTCTCCCATTGTGAAATCTATTTTCTTGGATTTCGATAATTAGCAGCATAATGCCTTGACTGTTGATGCTGTTTTGGCCATTGCCTAGCCTTCTGTCTAGGTTGTTGCCTTGAAAATCTTGGCTACTGCCTAAACTCACTACTACAAAATACCCATTTAACAGCGGACAATTAACAGCAGTTATGTTAAAACCGCTGTTAAATTTGTGCGGTGGCACGGTTCGTAAATATTATGAAAAATTAACAGCGGTTAAAAAAGAAACCGCTGTTAAATTAAGAAGTTAACGGCGGTTTTTGCTAAACTGCTGTTAAATTTCGACAATTAACGACGGTTATTAAGCAACCGCCGTTAATTTTTCATATTTTACGGCGGTTACATGAAAACTGCCGTTCTTTTTCTTCTTTTAACAGCGGTTATTTATAACCGCTGTTAATATTCCATTTAATTACAGCCCGTTTCTTTCTTTCTTTCTTTCTTTCTTCTTTTTTCCTTTCTTTCTTCCTACGCTTCTGACTCCGCGACTTTTCACAGTCGACCCGCGACCTCCGGCGACCTCGTGACCCCCGCGACCTCTGGCGACCTCGCGACCCCCACAACCTCCTCGGCGTTTCGCAATCGACCACCGCGAATTATTTGGTAATTATTCCGAACTCTATTCTTTGTTCCTATTTGGTAATTTTATCTAGTCTTTTAAGGATTGTTGTGTGCTGTTTAATGTGTGTGTTGTGTGTGTATGTGCATGTATAGGTGTGGCAGTGTGTGTGCATGCAGTGTGTGTATGTGTATTGTGTGTGAGGCTGTATTGTATTGTGTGTGTGTGTGTGTGTATTGTGTGTGGCAGTGTGTGTGTGTGTGTGTGTGTGTGTGTGTGTGTGTGTGTGTGTATTGTGTGTGGCAGTGTGTGTTGTGTGTATTATTTGTGTGTGGACTTTTAATTATACATGGATTGTTTTGGAGAATAATGTTAAAACCTCAATAAAACCACAATAATCACAAACGTGGTATTCAAATGCACATAACGGACAAAATATGTATGTGCGTGTGCACTATGTGTATGTGAGTGTGTAATGTAGTTTTACATGTTATTTTCTTCTTGTTTGTCGTATAATTTAATCGATTTAGTTGAGTGTGTGTGTTTAATTATGTGTGTTGCTTTTGACAACACTATTTTGTGGAACACGAATTATTTTGGGATCGCTTTGGTTAACTTCTTAAGGATCTTCTTCCTTTGGGATAGATGTTAACTTTCGTCTTAAGGATCTTCTCCCAACAGTTCGTGCAGATAGAGTTAGCAATCTTGACAAAGCCATAAGTTGACATAGTATACAGTTAATTCTATTTTGACAACCGTCGTTCATGTTTCTATTTTAAACAACAATTATAGGACTACCATACCTTTATCATTCTCTCTGTCAAAACAATTTTCAAAAAGTTAGTAATCATATAGAAATGAAATTCTTCCCCTTATTCAAAATAATAGAAAATTGATAAACATAGTATGTGTAACAGAAAAGAAGAAATGGATCGAAGTTGGATGAATGCAAGTCGTGCGAGTGCGGAGTATGACAATGGAATTGAGCAATTTCTTAAATTTGCTCGACAACATCGCTTGGAACCCGATGAACGATACTTTTGCCCTTGTGTGAAGTGCATGAATGGGAGACGACGTGAGGCTGACACAATTCGTGAACATCTTGTTTGTGAGGGGATAAACACCAACTATACGGTGTGGATATGGCATGGCGAAATAGTAGATGTTCCAACTGGAAACACTCATGTAGATATAGATGGTGATCAATTTGAAGAAATGATTCGTGATGTCGGACAAGAATCATTTCAAAGAGCTCATGTTTATGATGCGTTGAAAAGTGCTTCAGAGACTCCATTGTACATGGGGTGTGAAAATTTCACACGTCTATCTGCCGTGTTGAAGCTGGTTAATTTGAAGGCAATAAATGGGTGGAGTGACAAAAGTTTCACCGAATTGCTCCAGTTGATGAATGAGATGCTACCAAAAGGCAATACATTGCCTAAGCGTACCTATGAGGCGAAGAAGGTTTTGTGTCCGATGGGTATGGAGTATAAAAAAATACACGCTTGTCCCAATGATTGCATACTGTATAGAAAAGAGTTTGAAGAATTGCATAAGTGTCCTAGGTGTGGGGTATCACGATACAAAGTGAAGAATGATGGAGAGAACACACAACAAGGACCTCCCACGAAGGTGTTATGGTATCTTCCGATTGTTCCAAGGTTCAAGCGATTGTTTGCTAATAGAGATGATGCAAAGAATCTCACATGGCACGCAAATGAGAGAAAATGCGATGGGCTAATTCGTCATCCAGCTGATGCGGCACAATGGAAGAAAATAGATCATTTATTTCCTGATTTCGGGAGTGACGCAAGAAACCTTAGGCTTGGACTTTCCACAGATGGAATGAATCCGTTCGGTAACTTAAGCACCAAGCATAGCTCTTGGCCTGTTTTACTTGTGATATATAATCTACCTCATTGGTTATGTATGAAACGGAAGTATGTTATGTTGTCAATGATGATTTCAGGACCAAAACAACCAGGAAATGACATAGATGTTTATCTAAGTCCGTTGATTGATGACTTGAGAATGATGTGGGATGAAGGGATTTACGTGTTTGATGGTTACCGCCAGCAAAGTTTCAAGTTGCGTGCAATGTTATTTTATACGATTAATGACTTTCCTGCATATGGAAACTTGAGTGGATATAGTGTGAAGGGACATCATGCATGTCCTATATGTGAAGAAAACACAAGCTACATCCAGTTGAAACATGGAAATAAAACAGTTTACACTCAACATCGGAGGTTTCTCAGTCGCCATCACCCGTATCGTAGATTGCGAAAAGCTTTTAATAGATCCCAGAAAATGGACTTGCGCTGATGCCCTTAACAGGTGAGCAAGTGTACGATCGTATGAAGAACATAAATACTATATTTGGAAAAACTAAAAAGAAGGCTGCTACGACAAACATTTGGAAGAAGAGGTCAATATTTTTTGATCTTCCTTACTGGAGACATCTAGATGTTAGACATTGCATAGATGTTATGCATGTCGAAAAAAATGTTTGCGATAGTGTGATCGGCACACTTCTCAATGTTAAACACAAAACAAAGGATGGTGTCCAGGCTCGTCAAGAGTTAGAGAAAATGGGTATACGTCCTCAGTTGCATCCGCAAGTAGTCGGTAAATGAACTTATCTTCCCCCGGCATGTTATACTTTATCCAGAAGAGAGAAAATCAGCTTTTGTAATTGTTTACAAGGCATTAAAGTGCCACGAGGTTATTCGTCGAATATTAAGAGTCTTGTATCAATGAAAAATCTGACATTGGCCGGCTTAAAGTCTCATGACTGTCATGTCTTGATGCAACAACTTCTAGCTGTGGCTATACGTGACGTCTTGTCTAAAAAAGTGAGAAATGCCATAACTCGCTTGTGTTTTTTCTTCAATTCTATATGTAGCAAAGTGATTGATCCTTTGGTTTTGGATGAGTGGAAAAACGAGGCTGTTGTTATCTTATGCCAATTGGCGATGTATTTTCCTCCTTCTTTTTTTGATATTATGGTTCACTTACTTGTCCATGTAGTTAGAGAGATTGAAGAGCGTGGCCCCATTTATTTGCGATGGATGTTTCCGATTGAGCGATACATGAATATTTTTAAAGGGTATAGTAAAAACCCATTTTGTCCAGAAGCATCTATTGTTGAGAGGTATATTGCAGAAGAAGCAATCGAGTTTTTCATAGATTACATGTCACAAACACCATCTGTAGGGCTTCCGAAGTCTCGACATGATGGGAAACTTAATGGAAAGGGCACACGGGGTGTTAAAATATTAACCAAGAATCGCGATGAGGTGCTTCAAGCATATTTGTACGTTCTGAATAACACTGATGAGGTTCTTCCGTACGTGTCTGCTCACAAGAATCTTTTGAAGACAAAGAATCCCCGAATGAGTGAGAAATGGTTGTTGATTGAACATAATAAGACTTTTTTGAGGTGGTTTAAGGTACAAATCTCTGAAAGTGATAGCGCATCTGAAATGTTAAAATGGATAGCTTACGGGCCGAAGTTCGATGTCGTAACTTGGAATGGATATGATATCAATAAGTACTCATTCTATACAAAGTCACAAGATGACAAAAGTTCGGTTCAAAATAGCAGAGTTACTCTTCAAGCCGAGTCCATGCACTTTTCAAGCTCGAAAGATAAAAATCCAGTTATGGCATCGACAAGTTACTATGGAGTTATTGAAGATATATGGGAACTTGATTATGTTAAGTTTAGAGTGCCTATTCTTAAGTGTAAGTCGGTTGATAATAACACGGGTGTGGTAATCGATGAACTGGGCTTTACATTGGTAGATCTTCATAAGATAGCTTACACTGACGAGCCTTTTATCATGGCATATCAAGCTAAACAGGTGTTTTATGTCAAGGATCCATGCAATGAAATATTGTCAGTGGTCATTCCGGGTAGAAGTGTGGATATTAATGAAACTGAAGAGTCGAGTTTTGACATTTGTGAGTTTATTCCTTTATCAACACGGATGCCGACTATCGTTGAAGAAAATATAGCAGACGACATACATGCCATTCGAGATGATCATGATGAAGGCATATGGGAAAACGTTGTTATCTAGAGTCAAGTTAGATAGTTGATGATGAAGGCACATTCGATTATGTTGAATTGTAGTATTAATGTTCAATTTTGTGACATTGTTAATGATAAAGTTGGTTTTGTTGAATTTTAGTATTAATGTTGAACGTTCTGTTATGAAGAATCAAGTTTTTATATTTTAGTAATTAAGATTATTTCATTATTTGTTATTAAAAAAATGTGTGTGTGCGTGTGTATATGCACTGTGTGTTGTGTGTATACCAATGATTTAAAAAACGATCAGCTTGTACGAGTCGACTCGCGAGTCGTACAATAAAACTTACATATTAATAACACAATAAAAGCCTCATAAGATAACTAATGACAATCGAGAAATGGTCCAAAAAAAATTTTTACTAATAAAATAAAATTTAAAAAATTGTTGTAGAAAACTGAAAATGACTCTTAAAAACTGAAATCGAACTCAGGTCCATACTATAAATTAGTATATAGTGTGTGTGAGTGTGTGCAATATGTGTGTGTGTGTGTGTTGAGTACAGTGTGTGTAGTGTGTGAATGTGTGCAGTGTGTGTGTGTGTGTTGTGTGTGTTTTATGTGTGCAGTGTATATTGTGGTTGGTGATTAAATTTATTTGTTAATGCAGGCACATGGCGTCTCCTTCTCGTTCCCCTCACACTCCTCCCGCTCGTTCTCCTCATTCCTCCCGGTCTCCCGATGCTCATACACGTAGTACTTCTACATCGAGAAATCCCACGCGATGTAGAAGTATGTCGAAATGCCGTGTTGACGGAAAAAAATTACCTCTTCACATTGATCCAGTACGGGGAAAGATCAAATACGAACACAAATTGAAGTTAAGTATGTACTTGGGAAAACTTGCCAAAGATCATGTCACGATACTGTACAAGAGTTGGAAGCAAGTACCTGACAAGCCGGATAAAGAAATGTTGTGGCAGGATATATTGGTACATGACTCTCTTATTGTATTAAGAATTGTGTGTGTACTGTGTGTGTTTTTTCTGTTTTTTTGTGCTGAGTTTGTGTGTGTGGCAGTGTGTGTGTGTGTTTTTGTGCTGTGTGTGTGTGTGTGTTTGTGTACTGTGTGTGTGTTTTTATGATGTGTGTGTGTGTGTTTATGTTGTGTGTGTGTTTATTTGTATGCTGTGTGTGTGTTTTTTTGTGTGTGTGGCAGTGTATATGTGTTTGTTTGTATGATGTGTGTGTTTTTTTTTGTGTGTGGCAGTGTGTGTGTGTGTGTGTGTGTTTTTATGCTGTGTGTGTGTGTGTGTTTGTGTGTGTGTGACAGTGTGTGTGTGTGTGTGTGTTTGTGTAAAATTGATTTACAAATTCATCAATGCACGTGTACTGACCAACTCTTGCAAAAAACGAACATGAAGCCCAGATTGCTTAAAACGAACATGAGCTATCCCCTTCAATTTTTGCTAGTGCCAAATTTTTGGTTCTATAGGCCTGGCTATACGAGAAATCAACACTAAGGTCTTTGGTAATACCCCTCCTGAACCTTTCCAATGCTTCAGGCCCATTCCCAATTCCATCATCCCTGAATTTGTGCAAGTATCTATCAGCTACATAGCTAGATTTAACATTTTCAACTTTGATTGTACGCTTGCAGATTTTGCTGTGTTCATCTTGGTACACATTAATCTGATAGCTCTCCTCATTCTTAACCTTGACAGCATTCAATTGCCATTTTCACTTAAAGTTCATCCCCTCATATCTTGCATAAATTCTCCTCTATCATTTTTTTTATTTTCAAAATTGTGCATATGTTTACTTCATGATTATTAACTGCAGTCTTGAACTCATTTTTGGTGCTAAATTTCATTTGAATCTCAAAATCAGGCTGGTACTTATCAATTGGATCGAATGATTTAAATTTGGGACCTACATTCCCCCCTCTTCATCAGACTCACCACAACTCTTTAATTCAACACCCTCATCTATTATATCATCTTCTGGCACATCAGAATCACTTGATTCGCAATCCTCATTCATTGTCTTGTGAATCTGGCTCACTTTCAATTTCAAAATCACTATCTTTAAACTGTTCAAGGCCAAGATATCTGGGAAATAGGTAGTCTTCTACTGTGTGTGTGTGTTTCTTGTATGCTGTGTGTGTGTTTTTTTTTGTGTGTGGCAGTGTGTGTGTTTTTGTGCTGTGTGTGTGTGTTTTTGTGTGTATGGCAGTGTGTGTGTGTGTGTTTTTTTTGTGTGTGTGGCAGTGTGTGTTTTTGTGTTGTGTGTGTGTGTTTGTGTACTGTGTGTGTGTGTGTGTTTTTATGTTGTGTGTGTTTGTGTGTGTGGCTAACTCTAGTTTTAATTGTCAATATGTAGGACAATTTTGATGTTAGCCATATTAGCAATCTTGGTCATTTTCAGAAGACGTGTTTACAGTCAATTGGCGTAAAATGGAGGCAGTTTAAGTCTGATTTGACCGGTGAGTACATATATGGTCCAAGCAAAGAAAAATCTCCTTGTGACAAGTATGGTATCTCCGAGGAGGACTGGAGAGATTTCAAAAGGATTCGTGAGGACTCCGCTTGGGAGGTAAAACCGAAAAAAATGTTTTAAGTTTTTTTTTTAAAGTTCAATGCTGAAAATAATGAACGCACAATCAAATAAAATAATTTCTAATTAATAACATAAAATCTGAAATAAAAAAATGTTTTAACTTTTATTTTTTTAAAGTTCAATGCTGAAAATAATGAACGCACAATCAAATAAAATAATTTCTAATTAATAACATAAAATCTGAAATAAAAAAATGTTTTAATTTTTTTTTAAAGTTCAATGCTGAAAATAATGAACGCACAATCAAATAAAATAATTTATAATTAATAACATAAAATCTGAAATTAAAAAATGTTTTAAGTTGAAAATATTTATAATATATATATATATATTACAATATTCATAAAAGGATTGTACAATAATCTGAATAATTTTACAAGAATCAAGTAAAACAATTTCTAATTAAGAACCTATTTCTAATTAAGAACATAAAATATGAAAGAAATGTTTTGAAATTGAAAATATTTATAAAATTGTTTATGGATTATTTGATACTTGTATCAGGAACAAAGAAGTAAGAAACAAGAATTAGCCAAAATGAACATTCCACATTATATGGCTCGAGGAGGGTACGACTTGGTGGATATACGGGAGATGAAGAGGAAGATTAAGGAGCGTCGAGAAGTATCTAAATCTGAAGAAGATATTGTTATTGATCCTCCGTCTCCACCTACGCGTCATCAAAGGTGGAAGCTTGGTCATACAAAAAGACGGGAGGGTACGTCATCCGATGCTGCACGGGAGATTGTCGAGAGGATTGTAAGTTCTTTTTTAAGAATTATTTTTTCTTGTAAGAAAAAGAAAAAGCTCCACTTTTTTGTTGCTAAGTGTTAGCAAACATTAAAAATTTGAGGTAAATTATTTGCTTTATTAAATGTAGATAACCACTTTTCTACCCAATTATTTTTATCTACATTCTTATATTGTTTTTTCTCCTTCATCAACTTGTATCACTTGTTTGCAAATTTCAAAATTTTGTAATATGGTGCCAAATTAAATTTTTGTAGGATGATTTGGAGAAGCAGTATACACAAGGTACCTTCATTCCTGAGGTACGACAGGATATATTGGCGGCTGCCATTGGGAGACCCGAGCACCCTGGTCGTGTTCGTGGCATTTGTTTTGGTTTGGGTATTCGCGATTACTTTGGACGATCATGTGGATTGACGTCTTCCATAAGTAAAGATGTGTTGGAGCAGCTAAGGAAAGAGATCACCCTTGATGTCACAAAGACTTTGAGGAAAGAGTTCGGCCAGACAATGGGTGCTAGTTCCCAGCGGCCTGTTGATATTCATACACCGGATGAGGTTACTCGTGTTAGCACGAAGGGGAGTTGTGCTGATGCTATTTCTGGCCCTTCCGGAGAGAGGCCTGTGACTGGAGACACTCATCGAGTTGGATTTTATGTGGACGAGCATCCTCCCCATCTAGTTGCTATCGGTAGGGTTATTCAGGGCGATTTGACCCTACAATATGCTCCTTTACCAGCTCATTTGGTTAAGGTAGTGGTTGAGGAGGCCGTAGATGCCAGCGCTGAAGTCCCTGTGGCGACTGATGAGGTGAGAGTCATGGGGGAAGCTTTAGGTGGATTTATTGCATGGCCACGAGATTTTATTTTCTCCGATTTTTCAAAGGTAACTATTTTCTTTTTCTTTTTAGTAACTACTAAACATTATTGCAAAATCAATCCAATATAAATTGATTATGATTTTTAATATGGAAAAGATTAAACGCAACCAAAATGCGTAGTAACATCCCAAAGGATTGGAAACATGTAGGAATAATAATAAATAAAAATAATAAGCCCTATTCTTTTTTTGTTTTATTGACTTTATTGGAGTATATATTTAGATAGTATATATATAAAAATATTTTAACCCCTGACATGTATTGACATGTAGAATGGGACTCTATCTTTATTTTCGTGTGATTAATCAGTTCTTTAAAAGATTTATCAGACTATGGAGTGAATGATTTGATGAATGAATATTCTTTATTCAATATAGAAGAAATTCGCACCAGTTCTTCTCTTTTTAATATTCAAAAAATAGATATAGATTCGGGTCATTATTAATGAGTTTAAATAGTATTCAATAGATACGTTTATCCTTCATCCTTTCTGAAGTTACTATGGAAAGAAAACAAAATAAATTATTTCAAATTTACTTGTATTTTACACTATACTATATGAAATAGGATATTCAGCGACCAAAGAAGCAGGCTCGTCACAATGACGGGTCGAGGACCAAGGATGAGATCATGAGAGACTTACTTATGGCTGCGTTGAGTATGTACAATAGTCCGATATCAGTGCCGTGGGATACAGCTATCTTTGGCTGTGGTGGTGATGATGTTCCATTGTACATCGCTCACACTGATATTTTAGAGATCGTTCAAGGAAATGAGTGGCTTAGTTTATCAGTTTTACAGCTTTGGACTATGTGAGTAATTTTCTTTATGGAATTTTTCTACATTCGTAGTATGTGTGTGTGTGTACAGTGTGTGTGTGTGTGTGTGTGTGTGTGTTTGTATGTGCTGTGTGTGTGTGCAGTGTTTGTGTGTGCAGTGTGTGTGTGTGTATGTGCAGTGTGTGTGTTTTTATTGTGTGGCAGTGTGTGTGTGTGCAGTGTGTGTGTGTGTGTTTGTGTGTGTAGTGTGTGGAGTGTTTTTTTTATATTAATATTTTGCTTAACAAATTAGGTATTTGTCTAATATGAATGTGGGCACGATGGACGAGGTTTTGTATGGATATTTTGATCCTCAATCCATACAAAATATGGGACAGAGGGGAGAGGAGATCTCGAGATATATATCGACGCGTATGCTTGAGTCGAAGAAGCAAATATACATTTGAGCTTACCATCATAAGTAAGATAAAAGATTGTAAATTTCAAAATATTTTCTTTTTAACAAAACTATTTCCTTTTTTTTTACAACATATTGTAGTAATATGTTCTTTCTTTCAAATGCATTTATCTATGTAGGCATCATTGGCAACTTCTCGGTCATCAGGCAAGAAGAGGAACTATTATATGGTTTTGCTCACTACATAGTAGGCCTGACTCTCGCATTAAGGTCATACTCCAAAAGTAAGATTTTATTTATAACATATTTGCTTTAAAATTTTATATCAACGACTCAATATATTATTGTTACTTTTAAACAGTGTCGTGACCGCATTCAAGACCATGGATGGTATGCATACAAGTAAATCAAAGCAGGCGGTTAGTTGGATATATCCCAAGGTAATACATTTAATTACATGAGTGTAAATATGTGTGTTTGTGTGTATGAATATTTGAGTGTGTACGACAATATTGTTTTTGGAAACACGAATTATTTTGGTATAGACGTGGTTAACGTCGTAAGGATCTTCTCCCTTTGGGATAGATGTTAACTTTCGTCGTAAGGATCTTCTCCCAACATATCGTATATGAAGTGTCCGTTTGTTTGTGTTGGTTTTTTTCTATGCAGTGTTTGTGTGTGTGTGTGTGTGCAGTGGCAGTGTGTGTGTACTGTGTGTGTGTGTTTGTGTTTGTGTGTGTTTGTGTGCAGTGTGTGCTGTGTGTGCTGTGAGTGTGTGTGTGTGTGTGTCTTTGTGTTTATGTGTGTTTGTGTTTGTGTGTGTTTGTGTTTTGTGTGTGGGCAGTGTGTGTGCTGTGTGTGTGTGTGCAGTGTGTGTGTGTGTGTGTGTGTGTGTGTGTGTGTGTGTGTGTGTGTGTGTGTACTGTGTGTCTGTGAATATTATTATTATTATTATTATTATTATTATTATTTTTATAAAATTCAAAGTCTTCAAGTTTTTTACTTTTAGGGGAAGAAAATAGTTTCTTTTTTTTTTCTTCTTATGTATACTGTATGGACTTTTGACTTTGTTCATTTCTTATCTGGATTTATTTTCTTTTAATTGATATTTTGATTCAAAAGCCTTGTTTCTTATGACTTGAGAATTTTAATGTATTTGTTATCATGTTGGAACTTTTGTGCACCCTTTTGGCTTTGTTTCTTATTCTGTTTCTAATTTATAACATTAAAATGTGTATCTGGCTGCACATACCAAATTGTATAATAACTTGGGATATCGTTTTTGAATCTTTTGTTTCTGGGTTTTTATCCTTTTTATCCTTTCTTGATGCATCAATTGTGAAAGAAATAAGCCCTTCGCCCTACGTAAGAGTCCAATTTAGTTTTGTCCAACAGATAACTATTCTTATTTAATATAACAAAACATTAAGGAATAGTATTGTAGGATAAATTTTAATTAGATATTAATGTTTTATTTTGGATGTGAAGTCGTCTGTTGGGGCAAAAATCATTACTGAAATAAGACTCTTCATATGGGACAAAAGGGGTACAATGAAAAAAGGAAGAAAAAATACAAAAGTTTTATAGTTATGAAATGTATACAAGGGCAAAGCACAGATGCTTTCAACTGTGCTGATCCTTATGAAAAATGAAATGATATTTTTGATAGTGGCTTTGTTTTGACAGCCTCTATTTATCTTTGTTTGGGGTTTGGGATTTTAGGACGACGAAAGGTGTATACGGGTTTTTATACTGGTAAGAATAACTCGAGTGTGCTATGCGGCATGATATGATTGTTTTTTTTCTGTTTGTGCAGTGTGTGTGTGTACTGTGTGTACTGTGTGTGTTGTGTGTGTTTATGTTTGTGTGTGTATTGTGTGTTTGTGTTTTTTTTTTTTGTTTGTGTGTGTATTGTGTGTTTAGCTGTGCAGTGTGTGTGTGTGTGTTTGTGTTTTTTTTTCTGTTTGTGCAGTGTGTGTGTGTGTACTGTGTGTGTGTGTGTGTGTGTGTGTGTGTTTATTTGTGTGCAATGTGTGTGTACTGTGTGTATGTGTGTGTTTGTGTGCAGTATGTGTGTGTGTGTGCTGTGTGTACTGTGTGTGTTGTGTGTGTTTATGTTTGTGTGTGTATTGTGTGTTTGTGTTTTTTTTTCTGTTTGTGTGTGTATTGTGTGTTTAGCTGTGCAGTGTGTGTGTGTTTGTGTTTTTTTTTTCTGTTTGTGCAGTGTGTGTGTGTGTACTGTGTGTGTGTGTGTTTGTGTGCAATGTGTGTGTGTGTACTGTGTGTATGTGTGTGTTTGTGTGCAGTAGGTGTGTGTGTGCTGTGTGTACTGTGTGTGTTGTGTGTGTTTATGTTTGTGTTTTTTTTTTTCTGTTTGTGTGTGTATTGTGTTTATGCTGTGTGCAGTGTGTGTGTGTTTGTGTTGTTTTTTTTTCTTTTTTCTGTTTTTGCAGTGTGTGTGTTGTGTGTGTTTATGTTTGTGTTTTTTTTTTTCTATTTGTGTGTGTATTGTGTTTATGCTGTGTGCAGTGTGTGTGTTTATGTTGTTGTTTTTCTTTTTTTTTTTTCTGTGTGTGTGTGTGTGTGTGTGTGTGTGCTGTCTGTGTGTTTTTTTTTGTGCATTGTGTGTTTGTGTCAGTGTGTGTTTTTTAACTGTGTATGTTGTGTACGTGTTCATTTTATTTACTGAAAGCGACTCATATAATTGTGTCTTATTTTGTTTTAGTGTAATAAACAAAATGGAGGTTGAGAGTGTGGTTATTTTGTTATGCACTGGATGTCGACTATCGCCCGAGCCCGTATTTTGGATGGTTGGATGGAGGTAGTATATTTTTTACTTGAAGTGGTGATAAAACTGTTTACTCTTTTACATTTAAAGTTTGTTTATTATACGTTTATATGTGCAGATGTTTGATGATGTTGGAGCACTGTCTGAAGATGTTTTTGATAAAATTCGAGTTGATTGGGGACTTTATTTCTTGGAGGTTCGAAATCGTCTCGCGACATGATGTTGGTGTTTTTGTGTGAATTATTTGTATGAATTGTACATTGGATATTTGTATGAATTATTTTGGATGAATTGGGATTTTTTGTATTATCTTTTTCAATGAATTGGTGGTTCAATGAATTTGGTGTTGGTTAGTTCTTTTCGGTGTGTTTAGATTCGATGAATTGGTGGTTTATTGATTAGTTTGATCCAATTCAGGTACTGGATTGTGCAAAATAGGGGAAAAACTGGACAAAATGATTAATATTTCAACAGCGGTTCCTCCGAAACATTGTTATTTTTAAACTTAACGGCGGTTCTATAACCGTGAAGTATCGAGTTTAACGGTTACACATGTATCATTGTTAAATGGCACATTTAACAGCGGTTTCGAGAAACCGCCGTAACATATTTAACAGCAGTTAATATGAACCGCCGTTATTTGGCAAATTCAACGGCGGTTTTCAAAACCGCCGTTGATATTAACAGCGGTACATATAACGGCGGTTTTGGAACCGCCGTTAATTGGGCATTTTAACCGCTGTTAAAAGCCAGTTTTGTAGTAGTGACTGTTGACTGTGTTGCTGCCTATTTTTAAATACAGGTTTGTTTATAAGCTCAGTAGTCTGGGCAACTGTTTCTCCCTTAATGAAAGTAGTTTTTGAATTTTACGGACTATTGGGGTTATATGTGAGGCCTAATTTCAAATAGAGTGGCCTATGGTTTATACACAATCCGGCTAAGGTTATAGAAGCATTTATAGATGTTATTTCCTTAGCTTGTATGTTGCTCAAATTTTTTAGTTTTGAAAACTCAGTTTTAATATGAGCAAGTGGAGCTAATTTTTCACTATTTAATGTAGTCTGCCTGTTGACCTCAGCTGTGGTAATTGCAGTTGAGTTTTTTAAATTATCCTCAGAAAGTTTTTCACACTCAGCTCTGATGTTTTCAAGTTTGGCTGACTCTTGCCTGAGTTTGTCCAAGTCATTTTTCGACTACAATTTCTCATTTTCCAGCTGTGTATTCTCAAACTGTCACAGTTAGGTGTGCAGTTTTCAATGTTTCCTTTTCATTGTATTCTCAACTTTTTGGTGAAATTGAACCAACCTCTCTGATACCACTTGTCGGTCACAAGACGTCAGGTATAAGTCTACAGGGGGTGAATAGACTTATAAAGTCTTTTACTAAATAACTCATTTGAAAAACACAGCCAATATAAAATGTAGCTAAGGTTACTCGGCTAAGAATTGTGCATTTAACTTTTGTCAACTGTAAATTGTTTTGCAGAAGGAAAACTGACTTTGAATGGATTAGTTAATCTGAAAGCAGCAGTTAAGTATGATGATAAACACAGTAAATCACATAGCACTTTAAAGTGGTTTCAGAGGTGGGATAATCCTCTGCTAGTCCACTTCTCTCCAAACCAGTTTGAGATAAATTCACTATAACTTTCAACCAATGAAAATCGTGTTAAATTGAATTTAGTTACAATAGCTTTCAACCAGTGGAAACCCGTGGCCGTTGTAACTCCTTCCCTTGATTGCCTAACATCTCTTGATCGCAAGCTATAAAACCCGTGGATGCCTCAACAATTCGCAAGCTGCCTATCACCTAACAATCAAGAACCCGTGGATGTCTTCTAACCTCTTACTTTCAAGAACCTCATTCAAGAAAGTACTCCGTACTCAAACTTAAATACAAGAGTGTTATCTTCTCCAACTTTAATAGCTTCTCTGTATTTGCTTTATGATCTTGCTCTTCATGATGCTATAGATGTATATCGCTTATATTTGCTTTGATTGCTTTGTAAGTATAGTTTATATCGTACTTTTGCTCAAGTGTCTTGTTACCCAAAATATTATCCGGAGATGATATGCTGGAATGGTCGAGTAATAAACAAAATGCGACAGCACGTCAGTGGGGAAGTAAATAATACAAGATTTTCCGGGGTTGTTAGTCCCAGGCTTGAATGCTCTCGCAAGATATTATTAATACGAATACTTGAGAGTACAAATATTAATATTAGAGTACAATTACAATGAGTGAAAAGACCCTATTTATATTAGCTCTTGAGTGCTGAAGATTGCCGGAAGAACCAGAGTTTATGCTCTATGAGTTCTTGTAACAATGATGGAGTGCTGTGTTGACTATGAGAAATCGACGGTCTCTCATTGATATGATTAGTTGAACTCTCGTATAAAGTAGTTTATGTAGTTGTGGACCTTAAAATCTGGAGTTCTCCGAACTGTAGGGAGTTCTCGTTTCTGCCGACCGTCTTTTGGTTAAGAGGTTCTAAGAGAGAAATCCTGGATAGATTCAAGAGAAAGCCGAGAGTCTGAATTTTTGAACCTTTCTCCAGTTGCTGGAGGTTCTCTATTTATAGGACTGGGAGTCGCTGGGCGATCGCCTCTGCTGTATTATAATAAACGGGCGATCGTCTTTAGCACATGGGTTGGTCTCCTTAAAGTCCGTAGCTGATGCTGGCAGCTGGATGTGTGAACCAATGAGAGGCCAACATGCATCTATGTCGCTGTCCTGGGAGGCCCCACCTAGGATCTTTCGGCGGGTCTATCGGTAGGTGAGGCCGTCCTTGTCACTGACAGCTGCTGATGGGCTGGGGTCAACGATCCATCTTCTGTGGCGCCATTCGCGGATCTGCACATAGGTCCTTGCTCCATGATCTAGTCTTCGTAGACTTTATGGACGATGGCCTTATACGTGGCATAGGACGGTCGTCCTTGATCTGGCACCAGAGTTGATCGCTAGGTGCCAAAAGGCGATCGCCCCGGATGTCGATCGCTCGGTGCCTGATTTCAGTCTGGACTCTTCGCTTTGGCATGTCTGTCTTGGATTCATTTGATGCCGAACTCAGTCGCTCGGCCATATGCCGATCGCCGTCCAGGCGTATTAATCGCCGCACAACAATTGCCCCCCAGCTTGCTATCATGTCGAAGACGTGGGGTGAGGTGGTTCTACTGGCGATCGCTTAACTTAGACGAGTGACTCATCATTTTACGGAACAGACGATCGTCTTTGAATGGACTGGATTTGAATTTGGGCGACCTGGTCGATCGCTGAAATGAGCGGGAAATGACAGCGGTTGTGGAAATGTCACAGGGGCACGTGTCGGGTTCCTGTTGGGGGATTCCGATGGTTTTGTAGGGCTGTCTTTTGGTGTGCCTTCGAAATGATGCGAATCGCGGGATTCGAGGGCGGCATTAAATGCTGCCTATCTGACGGTTGCACTTTGACCCTCGAGATTCTCCTTAATTGCATGGAAACCCCCGCCTTCCCCTATAAAAAGGGCTGGGGCTACAAGGTTAAAAACCTTATGCGTTTCTGCCTGAGGAGAAGACATAGTCGATTTCTCTTGAAGCTCTTCGTGACAATCGTCGTTCGAATCGGACCTTAAGTAAGAACAAAAAATTTCTTATCCCTCATTTCTTTGAATATGTCCGGAGGAAAATCAGATGAGTACGAGTTGGGTAGTACTTCCGCTGCCGGGGCTTTGACCGCCCGAGATGAACCTTCTGCGGAATTTCATGTTGACACCGCTGTCGAAGCCATCTGTGCCGGGATTGAGCCTACGGAGATCGAGGAACTTTTTAATGAGGCAGACGTGGCCAAGATGGTGGAGGCCGATCGGATCCGTTCACTGAAACGGGACGGCGCGATCGGCAAAGCCTTCACAGATTTTTCCAAACTCATGGAAAGATTGGCCGGCCCTCTTCTCAAATTTAACTTCAATGATTATTCGATCGCCCATCCTTATGAACCTGTAAGGAGGACGTTGTTCTGGGCTGCCCGCCGCTCTCCGTGGACCCTTGGCCAGATTGGGAGCTCGGCGACTAGGAAGGATCTGGACCGTTGGAGGGCGAGGTTCCACGTTCCTTCTGATGTCACCCTCCACGTGCCTGCCGAGAACGAGCGAGCCGATCAACCTCCCGAGGGTATGGTCGCCGTCAACGAGGCGATAATGGAGGCTGGACTGTGATTCCTGCTGCCATTTGCTGTTTCTTATCTGTTGACTGCCTGGAACGTGGCGCCGCTTCAGTTGACGCCGAACGCCTGGCTGCAAATCATTTGCACCATCACTCTGTTTGGCGGCCACTGGTTATATCGTCTTCCTTCGCCGTTGGAGATGAACCATCTCTTTAAGTTGAGGGCTCAAAAAGGCACGGTTGGTGGCTATCATATCCAAGGTCACTCGGGCCGGGTGATTCTTGGAGTCCCGAATAAAGTGAGGGGCGACCCGTCAAAATGGTTCTGGGTCGGCGGTGCTTGGAAATCGGCGGCGAGCGACAATCCGACCGTCTAGTTGGATATTCCTACTGGCTTTCGGGAGAGGAGTCCAAGTAAGGATTTAGACTCTCCCTTTGTTCAGACATTTTCTGAACTGATCTGATTTAGGTCTTCTTTTTGCAGGTGTCATTGTTCCGGTAGCGGGCGACTTTGCTTTTGACTTTGCGATCGTTTGGGAGAAGATACGGATTCTTCCTGACAACCGTTTAGACGCCCGCCAAATTAATAACGAAGCCTGCTAGTTGGCATCTCGGTTGTTTCGCTACCCTCGGCATTTAAAGGTTCTAGGTACGAACTTTTGCGATCTTCTTTGATATACCGATCGACTCGACTGAGGAAGATTACTAACTTCGTCGTTTGTCTTCTTTTGCAGAAGTTCGTTTCCCTTGCTTCCCAGAGGCTCCTGCTGCGATTGCTATGTCTAATCTGGGGGTTATGAACCGCCTTCACCAAGGAAAAAAGGTGAGCCGAGCTCCTTTTGTTCCGCCGCGACCGACCCCGGAGGCACGAACTCTCCAGGAGCCTGTCGCCAAAGGGCGGGAGCCTGGGGAGGAGGAGCAACATCGGCTTATCCATAAGAAACGGAGGACTGTGGAGGCCTCGGCTCCTTTAACTGCAGATGAGCTGCCGATCTATGTGCCACCGATTTCTGCGATTCCTCCGGTGGAGGGGTCCACGCCATCCTCGGCTTTTCTCCAGTCCATGGCGACTGCTGAAGCCGAGGCTTCGCATGGCAAGACGTTCTTCGGTCGTGACCCAGAGAAGGTCGAGAGGTAAGCCTGGTCGCTTTGCCAAGTTATGAAACTTGTGTAGAAAAACACACTTAACTCTTTTGTCATTTTGTGCAGGATCCGCCATTCCGACCCGAGTTGCTCACCGATGGTGATGGACTTTCTTTCGAGCAAAGCTCCTCGCGAGGTCAGCGATATGCCATCTTATGTTACTCGGGACACTGCTTCCCTCCGGAAGGCCTGGACGACCGACCTGGATGCGATCGCGCGCCGACGATCTACGGATGCGATGCAGGCTACCTTTGCGCTGGCCCTCCACACGGCGACGATGGCTGCCCAGGCGGTGCGGGACTATGAGGGGCGGCTATCCACTGCCCGTCTACATGCAGACCTCGAAGCCTCACGGATACAAGTCATTGAATTTTGCGATCGACTCGCGGCCATGGAGAAGAGCTCCGTGGAGGCCGAAAAGCAGGCGAAGCAGGATGTCGATCGGGCGCGGGCGGCGACAGACCAGATGCGGAACCAAATGACAGAAGCCCGTAGGTCGCATGCGGCCGCGCAGAAGGAGGCCGACCAGCTGAAGGTGACCGTTGCCCGTCTGACCAGTGAGCTTGCATCCTCGAGGGAAGGGGAGGCCGCTAAAACTGCCGAGCTTGAGAGTGCTAACCAAACGGTCGCGGATTTGAAGGGAAAGCTGAAGGCGATTGAGGCCGATCCTTTCATTAACGAGGAGTACGTCAGCGAGTTCGCCTATTAAATGGCTTATGCTGACGCTATCCACGCCGCTAAGAAGGGAGGGCTTGAGGTTGGCCCTTTGGCTGACAATTTCAAAGTCTAAACATTGGAGCATTCTTTGCAGCCTCACTTCACAGTGCCGATCCTCGACCTTTCCGTGGATCTCGGGATCGACTTGAGCCGGTACCCGCTGCCGAACAACCTTGTTCATCCAGGTGGCTCGGGGGATGGGGGTCCAGAGCCTGCAGCTGGTGGTGGAACGGGCGCCGATCCTTGAGTTTTTCTGCTTTTTTTACTTGTAATTTTCGTAGCTTTTGTCGTACTTCTGCCTCGAGCGACCGTGATTGTACTTTTGTATTCAATGTAATGAAATGAATATTTGCTTCTCTGATTTCTTGCTTGAATGATTGTCTTTCTGAGTCTTTAGCATGACTTTATACAAGTGTTAGAGAAATGATCGTTGTGTGTACAACTCCAAGTGAATTGATAAACTCAGATTCATAACTTTTACAACAAAGTCGATCGCTGCACATACATCTGAACAATGTCGATCGCCTTACATGTAATTGGGTAGAGACGATCATGGTACACATAGCTCCGCCCTTCCCCCTTGTTTTTGTTTTTTAGTGAAAGTAAGGGGACAAAAATAAATCGTTGAGTGAGCGGTCTTCAATTTTGTAGATTCCTCGAGGAAGGCCGACCATTCCTAGCCTAGAGGAACCATGCACGATCGCGGAGTTCGATGGAACTGGCCTCCATGACCATGTCTTGTGCGTGAGCGACATTCCGTCTGATGGCCAACTTCTCGCGACTCACTTAATTGTGAGGGTCCTCCGTAGGCTGCGCCCGCCTCGTATTTAAACGAAGGGCATGCGGTCTTGGTCTATAGGAGTCCTTGCACGGGGCGTCGTCGGATGAATCGACTCCACAACTGCGGCTTGTTAGCACTTTTCTACCTGAGACCGTCATGTTAGATGGCGATCCTTGACGGTATACGTTGTGACGGGGGAGGGACGCATCGCATTGTCCGGATACACCATGTTAGGTGATGGACCTTTGAGGGCGCGCGAACGTGTCCCCAGATCTATTTTGGAGGGCCCTTTGGCTATGCCCGCCTCGTATTTAAACGAAGGGCGAGCGATCGCTGCCCAATGGGACCTTGAACGGGCAAATAGAACGGTTCCATCATCCTCCATAGCCATGTCGACACTCTTCTACCTCAGACCGTTATGTCAGATGATGATCCTTGACGGTATACGTTGTGTAAGGGGAGACGATCTCTTGCCTAGGTTTTTCATGTTGATGATGAACTTTAGAGGGCGAGCGAGTCATCCTTTGATTTATTTTGGAGGGTCCTTCGGCTACGCCCGCCTCGTATTTAAACGAAGGGCGAGCGATCGCTGCCCAAAGGAACCTTGCATGGACGGATCGTCGGTTTCATCGACCTTCGCGACCATGGCAGCACTTTTCTACCTCAGACCGTCATGTTAGTTGGCGATCCTTGATGGTATACGTTGTGCTGGGGGAGGCGATCGCTGCCTAGGTACATCATGTTAAATGACGAACTTTGATGGGCGAGCGAGTTGTCCTCTTTTTTTAAGCCTTGCTCAGGTAGTAGCCTTTGGTTCAACGTGGTGGGAATCGAGAAAAGACTTCCGAAGTGGGGACGAAACTCTTTTAAGGGGGGGTGTATGTAATACCCGGTCTTAATTCAGTCATTATCATTCAGTAATTTCATTCGGTAATTGTCACTATGTAATTTTTTCACTCGTTATAATCATTCATTTGTGTTCACCATTCGGAATAACTTCGAGTTGTGTATCGATATTGTTCATTGTTTCAACCTTACTTGGGAATCGAGTCAAGAGTATTATCTTGATCGTGGTAATTGATTCATTAGTCGTTGTTGACGTTGGAGTTCATGTCATTTCAAATCTCTTCATTGTTCAAATCGTGTTCTTGTTGGACGAACCCTTGTAATCATGGCTTGGAACCACCGTTTTGGGGTTTCCGTATTTCCATTTCGTGTTATTAGTTCCCAAATATCATTTCCTATTGCCTTTATTCCCTTCCCAGGTCATTTTTCATCATTTTAGGACCCAAGGGGGTGTGGGCCGCGGCACACACATTTTCCAGTTTTTGGCCGAGCACTCTGTACCTTGTGCCGCGGCACATGCCGGCAGGGCCGCGGCACACTGCCGAGTCACTGCTGCGGCACACCTGTCCGGGCCGCGTCACACTCGTATTGCATTTTCGGCTAAACCCCTCTGTACCTTGTGCCGCGGTGTTGTTGCCCAAAATATTTATCCGAAGATTAATACTGCTGGATGACGGACAACAAACAACAATTGCGGGAGCACTTCCGAGAGAAGATAAATAATACAAGATTTGCCGGGTTTGTTAGGCCCGGGCTTGAATGCTCTCGCGAGATGATATTAATACGAATATTCGTGGATACAAGTATTAATGAGAGAAATCTAAATACAATGAGTGTAAAAAGACTCTGTTAATCCGGCTCTTGAGCGAAGCTCGATGTTCTTCATCCCTTCCGATCGTCTTCTTGATGAGAGAGGCCGGGAGAAGTAAGACCGAATGATAGCTGTTGCCAAGAGTTGGAGATTAGCCAAGTGCTTGATGTTTTGCTTCTGTATTGCGTGTGTAATGTCAGAATGCCAGAGAGTTCAAGTTCTGGAGCCTTTGTGCGGTAAAAGTTCGGTCCCTTGGACAAGTGCTGGGAGCCATGTATATATAGGGGTAGCCGGGTCCTGTCCTCTAGCGGGCGATCGCCTTCCGGCCATTATTATAATGTGCCGATCGCCTGCCGGCCAATATTATAATGGGGCGATCACCCGGGCTGTCGGGCTAAATTCCAAGGAAGAGGCTGGCAGCAGCTGGGTGGTCCAATACGGAGCCAGCACGCGTCCGGAGTCAGTCAACATGCGGCCCTACTGACAGCTTTCGGCGGAATCAATGGTCACATGCGGCCCTACTGACAACTTTCGGCGGCTTGTCGGCTGGTGGAGAGATTCTGCCAGGCTATGGTCAATGGCCCGAGATTCGCGGATCTTGTCTCGGTCCTTGCACGTGGTGCCAGTCTTGAGGCTCGGCCTTTGTCGACTGGATGGCCATCGGCGCTGATTGACATGAGGCGGTCGTCTCTAGCTGGTCATCAGAGGTCGCCATCGACCAGTTGTCGAGGGTCGGCATTGGTCGGTCACCAAGGGTTGGTCGGCAGATGCCGAGAGAGGTCGGTCACCAAGGGTCGATCGGCAGATGCCGAGAGAGGATCGTCCGCTAGTCGATCGCCAGGAGTCGGTCGCCGAGTACCGAGAGGCGATCGTATCTGAGGTCGATCGCTCGGCACCGGGACTTGTCCTGGGACCTTTGGTTGGCCGATATAGCTTGTCCGCTGGGTTAAGGCTCGGCCGCCTGGTCGCTGATCGGCAGATCTGCCTTGGCCGCTCGGCAGTGACTCGGTCGCCCGACCTCCTAGGCGATCGCCGGTCAGAAGGTGTTAATTCTTGACACAACAATTGCCCCCCATCTTGCTCCTATGTTGAAGGCATGGGGCGAGGTGGTTCTTGCTGGTGATCGTGTAAGGAAGAGGACGGGCGATCTGAGCTGACTTAGGATTCGGACTTGGGCTATCATGGTCGATTGGCTAGCTATCTTTCGGTCTTGTACCTGCAAAAACAACATTGGCCGATCCCCCTCGGAAACTTGGTGGTTTCGCTTTGTTTGAGGAATCGTGCACAGTCGAGGAGATCGATGGACCGACTCCATGACCGTGTCTTGGTGCGCGAAGACATTGAGTGTCTCGTGACTCACTTTATTATGAGGGTCCTCTGTTAGGCTGCGCCTCGCCTCGTATTTAAACGAAGGGCGTGCGGTCTCGGTCTAGAGGAGTCCTTGCGCGAGCGGCGTCGGATGAATCAACTCCACGCCCGCGCTTGTTAGCTCGCTTCCACCTCGGCCACCATGGAGATGGCCGACCTCGGCGGTGTACGTTGAGATGGGGTTGTGGCATGGGTCCACCGATTAATGTTGAGAGCCTCGACTACGCCCGGCCTCGTATTTAAACGAAGGGCAGGCGATCTCGGCCGAAAGGGACCTTGCATGGCCGAAGCAGCCGGTTCCATCGACTGCCAGGACCATGGCTTTATGATGTGCGGTGGAGGCGATCTTATGCCTTAGTCCGTCATGTTAGATGCTGGACTGTAAATGGCGATCGTGTCCGCCGGATTGCTGATGATGTAGCGTGATGATCGGCGATCGTGCCGGAAGACTGGCGATCGCCGCTCGGCAGCCGATCGCTTTATTCGTAGGTCGATATCGGCGATTGGGCGGGAGTTAGTCCCTCATTTAAAATGGTGGACTGTAGGCAGTGAGCGAGTCCTCCGGCTCTGCTGGATAGTAGCGATCGGGCTGGTAGACTGGAGGTCTTCGCGCGGGCGCCGATCGCTCTACTCCTAGGCTAAGAAGAAGCCTTTGCCTGGACAGGAAATCTGCGGCTCTAGCCCGGAAGGCTGTGTAGGTCGTCGGTAGGGTCTTCGTGAGATGCCTGAACATAGGCGAGAAGCCCTGAAAACCTCCTAGGACCGCGTAGAGGGCGGTCTCATCGCTTACGGGCTCGCCGCTGAGGATGATCACGTCCACCCGGTCGATGTAGTCCGAGTCGGACTCTTCTTCTCCCTGCTTGATTTGCATCATGCGAAGGCGACCTTCTGTCCGGGCGACCCTGGTGGCGAAGTGTTCCGTGAAGACGTGCGCCAGCTCGTTAAAGGAGCCAATGGAGCGAGGTGGCAATGAGGTGTACCACCAGTGGGCGAGGTCGTCCAGCGTCAGAGGGAACATTCGGCACCTGGTCGCGTCAGATGCCCCACACCCGGTCATATAGATGTTGAACTTGTGCAGGTGTGTTTGGGGGTCCGATCGCCCCTGGTACATGGGTGTCTGAGGAGGAGCGATCTTGTGCTGCACCGGGGCGAGCTCGATGTCGATCGTGAGCGGCTCGCTTAGCGCGGCGATCGTCTTCATGGCGCCTGTCCTGGATTCCAGGAGCGCTTTCACTTCGTCGAGCTGACGTTGCAATGCGGCAATCGCCGTGGCTCGGCTGCTTGCAGATCGGCTTTGGGAGCGGGGGCCGAGGCGATCGTGTACCGAGCTCCGGACTCCGCTGCTGCCGACCTCGGCAATTTGGCGAGCGGGAGCCAGGCGGCTGGGTTGCCTTCTGGGAGCCGGGTAGGCCGAGCTCCTGGTGACGGACTCAAACTCCGCTGCCTCGTAGCCGGGCGGATCGCCTGGCCGCTGTCGGGTCGCTACCTGTGCGATCGAAGACAGGTGCCCCGGCCGCCGAGCGCCTCTTCTTGCGGGCGAGAGCCTCCTGGCGCCGCTCGGCCGCATGCCTTGAGCTTCCGCTTGGACTTCCGGCGGGAGACCGAGGGGGTGATAGCAGGAGGCGCGTCGAGAGCGCTCCGTCGCTCCTGAAGGACGGCTATGGCCTCTTCGATCTGTTTATTGGTTCGGAACTGATCGAGCGAGAGGCTCGGGCCGCCGTCCCGGGATGGGGTCGAGCGTCTCTGACCGCGGCGGCTACCTTCCACCACCGGCTGCGGCTCGGACTGGGACGGAATGGGGGGTCTGGCCGGCTGGTCAGCGGCTTTCTTCGACGCGGAGGCGGAAGACATGATTTCTGAAGGATTTCTTTGAAGTGCAGTGAGTGTCACATCAAGTATCTGCCCCGAGAACAGTGAGTGTTCTTCGGGACGGTAGGTATAAAAATTCGAGGGTTGGATGCCCCTTCTTCTAGCGCCAATTTTTGTTGCTCAAAATATTTATCCGAAGATTAATACTGCTGGATGACGGACAACAAACAACAATTGCGGGAGCACTTCCGAGAGAAGATAAATAATACAAGATTTGCCGGGTTTGTTAGGCCCGGGCTTGAATGCTCTCGCGAGATGATATTAATACTAATATTCGTGGATACAAGTATTAATGAGAGAAATCTAAATACAATGAGTGTAAAAAGACTCTGTTAATCCGGCTCTTGAGCGAAGCTCGGTGTTCTTCGTCCCTTCCGATCGTCTTCTTGATGAGAGAGGCCGGGAGAAGTAAGACCGAATGATAGCTGTTGCCAAGAGTTGGAGATTATCCAAGTGCTTGATGTTTTGCTTCTGTATTGCGTGTGTAATGTCAGAATGCCAGAGAGTTCAAGTTCTGGAGCCTTTGTGCGGTAAAAGTTCGGTCCCTTGGACAAGTGCTGGGAGCCATGTATATATGGGGGTAGCCGGGTCCTGTCCTCTAGCGGGCGATCGCCTTCCGGCCATTATTATAATGTGCCGATCGCCTGCCGGCCAATATTATAATGGGGCGATCACCCGGGCTGTCGGGCTAAATTCCAAGGAAGAGGTTGGCAGCAGCTGGGTGGTCCAATAAGGAGCCAGCACGCGTCCGGAGTCAGTCAACATGCGGCCCTACTGACAGCTTTCGGCGGAATCAATGGTCACATGCGGCCCTACTGACAACTTTCGGCGGCTTGTCGGCTGGTGGAGAGATTCTGCCAGGCTGTGGTCAATGGCCCGAGATTCGCGGATCTTGTCTCGGTCCTTGCACATGGTGCCAGTCTTGAGGCTCGGCCTTTGTCGACTGGATGGCTATCGGCGCTGATTGACATGAGGTGGTCGTCTCTAGCTGGTCATCAGAGGTCGCCATCGACCAGTTGTCGAGGGTCGGCATTGGTCGGTCACCAAGGGTTGGTAGGCAGATGCCGAGAGAGGTCGGTCACCAAGGGTGGATCGGCAGATGCCGAGAGAGGATCGTCCGCTAGTCGATCGCCAGGAGTCGGTCGCCGAGTACCGAGAGGCGATCGTATCTGAGGTCGATCGCTCGGCACCGGGACTTGTCCTGGGACCTTCGGTTGGCCGATATAGCTTGTCCGCTGGGTTAAGGCTCGGCCGCCTGGTCGCTGATCGGCAGATCTGCCTTGGCCGCTCGGCAGTGACTCGGTCGCCCGACCTCCTAGGCGATCGCCGGTCGGAAGATGTTAATTCTTGACACAACACGCGGCACATGCCGGCAGGGCCGCGGCACACTGTCGAGACACTGCCGCGGCACACTGCCGACCACTGGGAGGCATTTTTGGCCCTGTGCTGCGGCACATTTCGGCTGAGCCGCGGCACACAGGGCAGTCAACTCTATAATTGCATTTGTTGAGCGAGTTCAGCTCATTTTTCTCCACTTCTTCACCTTCATACAAGAGAAAGAGCTTGAGGGGAGAAATCTTCTTCATCAATCACTTGGGTATTCATTTTTCATCATTTCCATTCGGTTGTGAAGCTCGGATTGTCGATCTTCAAAGGTAATATTCATCAAACCTCTTGGATTTCGATTTTGTATCGAGTTTTGATGTTTTGGATGTTAAGATCATGTCGTATGAAGTGATATACACATGATTATGGATATGTTTGATTATTAATTGGATTATTGAAGGATTATTCAAGAACACTTTGAATTTTGAGTTGGATTTGGGGGTTTTCGATTAATCGTTGTTATAATCACGAATTTGAATATTCATAATGGATTATTGATCGTATTGAAGATGATTTGTTGGTTTGAAACTCTTCTTGGGGATTTGATGTTGGTATTAATGAGGTTTGGTTATAATCAATCGAAGTTTGGCCACATAGTGTTCGATACAATGCTCCAATGAACTTGGTTTAATCGTTTTGACGTTTTGAGTTTGTTCTATTCGTGTTTGATTCGTATATTGAACGGATTGTTGGTAATTGTATTTATTCAAGGTTGTTCGAGCGACCGATATCTCAATTAGGACGTTGTTCGTGGAAGGATAATTGTCACCGGTGTTGTGTAAGTTAATTCTTACTCGGTTAAAAGGATATTCATTCCTTTTGTTGTTGATCATTCATAATCATAACTCATTCATCATTGTATTAATCATATTGAGACTTGTAATTGTCAAATAATCACTTCATTAACGAGGAACGGCGGTTCCAATCATTTCATTGAAACTATCAATCACTTCATTATTACTATCATATCGGTGAGTCATTCTTAACTTTGTCAGATTATTATTATTCATTGATATTCATTATGGTCATTCTCGTTCATATGACCTTATGAGTTCATATTGTGTGGCCGGGTACGGATGTGTGGAATTTTTAGTCGGGCACGCGATGGCCATGTATTGGGAGTGATACATTGGGCTGTGCACACGGTAAAGATTAACTCCGTGAGACTAATTAGGTACAAGTACGGGTGTGTCCGGTCATCCGTCTTGTACACTTGCACAGAACACTACGGGCGTACTATGATACTCCTCTTCAGCATAATTCATAACTAAGGATAATTCATAACTTCAGATATATCATGATTGTGTAATTTCAACCCTTGAGGATTGTTGTTCTGTGTAACTGACCCCGTTAGGGGATATTGTTTTTCAGGTCACGGCAAGGCAAAGGCACGGGAAGAGCATGTTGACGGAGAGGAGTCCCAGTGATACTAGTAGGGGGCCCCAGTCATTCCGTTTATTTCAGTCATTTCAGTCATTTCAGTAATTCTTATTTCTCTTCAGTTGTATTTCCGCTGCAAATTCCGTACGAGATGTTTATTTATTCAAGGTGGTGTATTTTATCTTCATATAAAATATACTAGTATTCTGTTTTGTCCTGGTGTAATGTACTTAAGCTCCTCATCGGAGTATTTGGTAATATAATGTTTTTCGGTACTACAATTATATTATTTAGTTCATCAGTTTTCATTCGCCTGGTGGGTCCCAGTCGGGGGTCCACGGCACTGTAATATGCGCCTAGTTTGGGGTGTTACATAACCGGGCATTACAGGATTTCTATTGAATTTTTTCGGGCAACTTCCGATGCGTGTGAAGTAGAGGCTTCGAAGTTTCGGTGCTTGAAACGAAGAGATTTCGTGTTCGGGACGGTGTTCGTGATCGTCATCCATTTTTACGAAGATTTATTTCAATGGCTTCAAGGGTATGATTTTTATCTTCGTATTTATATTTTCGTATATACATTACTTTATCAATCCTGTTTGGGATTCGTTTTTTATTTTCCGCTGCGTATTTCGTTTTAGTTTCGGAATACCAACAGTGGTATCAGAGAGAAGTCAATGATACCGTATATACGATTATTTGTGCATTTTGAATGCTTATGGAGGATGTTTATGATTTAGAATCATGTTTGGTATAATCGTATATTTTTAAATTATTCGTTGTAGCATCACGTTTTTGGAAACGAGCCGAAAAACGAAGAAACGGTGCTGCCGGCAGTGGTGCCGGGCAAAGATCGCCTACCGCCGCCTGTGCCGCCGAGCATGCTCGGCCATGCTCGGCCATGACTCGGCCACAGCTACCGAGAGGCAGCCGATGCCTGCTGAGAACGACTCGGCCAGGCTGCCGAGCATGACTCGGCCAGGCAGCCCTCGGGTTTTTGGCCCGTTTTTGAATCGGCCCACGGGCTGGGCCTAAAACCTGATTTTCCGAGACTCCGTTTTAAGTTTATATTTCATTGGATTAATGCCATTTTATATTAATTGGATTAATATAGTAGAAATTGAATAGATTAATTTTATAGATTAATTGGGTTAATTTATATTTAAATTAATTGTTTAATTTCGTTGTCATTACATGTTGTATGGAATCCTTATGTGATGGTGATATAGCTCATGGACTTAGTTTTTGATTCGTTTCGATTCGATTGAGTTGTAAAGGTCGTTTTGAGCCTATTTATATTTACTAGAAAAATTTGTATAGGATGCAATTTTTCAATGATGTAATTAATTTTTGGGTATGACGAAGACCGAAGACAACCGACCGAGAAGACGAAGAATTGAAGACTGTATTTTTTGTTTTATTAGATCATTCGCTTAGCCCAGTACTTAGGAATTAAGGTACATGAACTGTATATTGGTAGTAACTAGGTTACTATTCAATGTTTTTCATTTTGAATGATTGACAAAAAAACAAATGCGCGTATAAATGAATTAATGTGCAAAGTGTAACATTAATCGCGAAATTCTCCCGACTACAGACAGACAAAGTTTTAAAAAGGTTGCGAGGTTTCCTACCCCCCATCAAACTCGTAGAAAATTGATACCTGAGCTGGTGTGCTATGCTTCCGATTTATCGGGGTAGTACATTTGGTAGAGGTTGGAAAATTCTTGAGTGCATTAGATGTTAGGAGTATGCCTTCGAATGCCACTCGGAGTATGTTGAGTGAGGGCATTGTACTTGAAATTATGTAAATCATTTATATAAGGCAATGGGTGTTTCTTTATTTACTGGTAGCCACTGACATTCCTAACTCGTAAATATACATATAGAAACTAGTCCATGTATTTGAGAGCAAAACGTTCTACTCCTTATTGGATAAGGGGGTCGGGACTGGAAAGGTTTATAGCTCAAATACTTAATCATTCGCAAGTCGATGAAACTTGACTGGGCGTTAAGTTTATGTGAAGACTTGTATGACGTGTTCTTTGACATGGAGAGTGCCTGTCGAACACTGATGGTTAGTGGGAGCACACGTTATAGGTATGCTAATTGGATTAGTATACTCGAACCGACTCACCCTCGATTCGTCACACGGATTTCACTCCGGGACAGTCAATGACGAATCAAAAGGTTGTGATAGGTATTCGTGAACCTTCGACTTGAGGATTTAGTAGGGATGTGCTTGTGACGTCAAGATTTTCATTAGAGTAGTTCTACCCTATAAACCGGGAGGTGGGGGTCTGTTAGGAGTATGCCCTCGAATGCCACTCAGAGGTTGTTGAGTGAGGGCATTGTACTTGTAATTATGTAAACCATTTATATAAGGCAAATGGATGTTTCTTTATTTACTGGTAGTTACTGGCATTCCTAACTCGTAAATAAACATATAGAAACTAGTCCGTGTATTTGAGAGCAAAACGTTCCACTCCTTATTAGATAAGGGGGTCGGCACTGGAAAGGTTATAGCTCAAATACTTAATCGTTCGCAAGTCGATGAAACTTGACTGGGCGTTAAGTTTATGTGAAGACTTGTATGACGTGTTCTTTGACATGGAGAGTGCCTGTCGAACACTAATGGTTAGTGGGAGCACACGTTATAGGTATGCTAATTGGATTAGTATACTCGAACCGACTCACCCTCGATTCGTCACACGGATTTCACTTCGGGACAGTCAATGATGGAATCGAAAGGTTGTGATAGGTATTCGTGAACCTTCGACTTGAGGATTTAGTAGGGATGTGCTTGTGACGTCAAGATTTTCATTAGAGTAGTTCGACCTTGTAAACCGGAAGGTGGGGGTCAACCTCGACTTGCATCTTGACGGGCAAGTAGCAGGTCCTACTGAATACCAAGATAGAATTCTTTCTCCCATTAGTGAGCGGGTTATATGTCCTGTTGTGTCGAGAATTATACTCTCCGACCGGCGGTCGCCTCGGAGATCGGGCGACCTAGCCACTGCCGAGCAGCCAAGGCAGAACTGTCGACCAGCGACCAGGCGGCCTAGCCTTAGCCCCGCAGGCAAGAAGTATCGGCCAACCGAAGGTCCCAGGACAAGTCCCGGTGCCGAGCGATCGACATCAAATACGATCGTCTCTGTTAGGAATACTTGTTAGATTTTGATGATGTCATTAATTTAAAATCAAATGTTTATTAATTGGCAAAGGGTAAGGAAGAACCAAATGAGTATCTTCCATAGGCCAAAATACGTTAAGTATAAAATTGGCAAAATGTAAAGAAGAACCAAATGAGTGTCTTCTATAGGCCAAAGTTAGTTAGGCTGAAAATCGGCTAAGTACTAAAATACAGTCTAGTCTATCAGAGAAGTACAGCCGACTCCAATCAGAGTAGCCCTGGTCAACTAAAATTTTATCAGAGAAGTTTGACCAGACTGCAGCCGAGGAACCTCAGGGAAGTCACCTGATCAGACAAGTCTCAAACAGTATACAGCCGAGACGACCTACCTGCAGAGAAGTAAGCTGCACCTCAGTCTACTCAACTACAGCCTAGTACTCCAAGTCCACGTCAGCATGTTTTTAAAAGTCAAATATTACGGAAAGCTCACATGCAACGTGAAGAGACAAATTGGAGTGATTCCCGCAAGAGATATGATTTATTTAAATCATCCTGACCCACCGTGAAGACTTTAATCCTTTTATATTCAAAAGATTCGGCGCTCACATGCAGAAGTCATCACAACGGTCGGAAGATGAAATTAAATAATGGGAATCCAGCCTTGCAACGTTCAGAAAAGATTAAACAATGAAGTCTCCCTCCAACGGACGGATTTGTTCAGATTTGCAACGGCTACAAGGAAGAAGCTCAGAGTTCGTGATCTATATATATCCAGAGGTTTGAAACTGAGCAACTACCGGTGCGAACATATACTCTAGCGATCAAAGCAAAAAAAAAAAGCAATCTCAAGCAAACAAATAGCATCGTGAAAAAGAGCAGATCCAAAAAGTTCATATTCAAGGAAGCTCTTTAGTTGGAGAAGACAAACACTCTTGTCTTTAAATCTTGAGTACGGGGTACTTCACTGGTTGAAGTAGCAGACTGTAAAGGCATCCGAGGATCGAGGATCAAGAGGTGCAAGGCAGTCAAGTGTATACAACGGCACGGAATTCCACTGGTTGGAAGCTGTTGTAGTGTGTAGTGAATCACTGTAATATTTATCACTGGTTGAGAATTATAGTGAATTCATCTCCAACTGGTTTGGAGAAAAGTGGATTAGTAGAGGATTACCCCACCTCTGAGACCACTATAACCGCCTGTGTTATTTACTGTTTTACTGCATCATACTCTAACTGCTGCATACATTGTTAAAGTGTTTCATTAGATTAATTTATATTCGTCATCAGCTGACTTCCGCACTCATCCAAGAACAAACGACTCTAAGTCATCTGTTTGAGTATCAGCTGAAGAAACTCACTCTTCGGAAAAAGAGTTCAAGAGTTTCTAC
Organism: Orobanche coerulescens; assembly: GCA_033398695.1. Lineage (NCBI taxonomy): Eukaryota > Viridiplantae > Streptophyta > Magnoliopsida > Lamiales > Orobanchaceae > Orobanche > Orobanche coerulescens. The sequence continues at coordinate 108,626,300 of CM065815.1, read as the reverse complement.
AAGTCTATTCACCCCCCCCCTCTAGACTTGTACCTGGACGACTTGTGACCTACAAGTGGTATCAGAGAGGTTGGTTCATATTTTTTTCGAACCAGATCTATATTAAGATATATATCTTATCTCTCACATTATAATGGAACACATGCACTCTAGACTACCTGTTTTTTCAGTTGACGAGTATGATCTCTGGAAGATAAGAATGCAGGCACATTTATCTTCAATCCATGACGACATGTGGTGCATCATTGAAGACGGTTCATTCATTTTCGAGAAGGACAATACAGCCGAGGAGATCGCAGCTGGGAGGCCCGAAAAGATTCCTAAGAAGAGAACGGAGCTGACCCCCGAAGAGAGAAAGCTGGCCAATCTTGACAACAGGGCCAGAGATGTGCTTTACCAAACTCTTGAAAAATCCACAATGGTCAAGATTAAAAATTGCAAGAATGCCAAAGAGATTTGGGACACATTAGCTCTAATGTGTGAAGGAACGGAGCTGATCAAGGAGAACAAGTTGTCAATAGCCATCCAAAAGTTTGACAACTTTAAAATGAAGAATGGAGAATCTATAGACCAAGTGGACACAAGGTTCACCGAAATTATCAACGAGATCAACTCCCTGGGCAAAACATATGGCAACAGGGAAATGGCACTCAAGGTCCTCAGATCACTCAATCCCGAATGGAGCATGAAGGCTGTAGCTATGAGAGAGTCCAAAGACCTGAATAAAATAAAGATTCAGGAGCTGTTCTCTGATCTAAAGGCTTATGAGTTCGAGCTTCCAAGCTCATCCTCAACCGAGCCTGCAGAGAAGGGAATCGCCTTTGCAAATGAGTCCTCGCTAAGAGCTTGTCGATGTGAAACCTCCAAATCCGCTAGATTTTGAGGAGGAAATGGCTTTCATTATGCAAAGATTCGAACTTGTAAAGAACTACTCCAAGTATAAGAAAAACTACAAGGAGAATCCCGGAAGGAACCGTAAGGTGGAAGTCGGAAAGTTGAATGCTACAATCGTCATAAAATAGGACACATCCAAATGGATTGTCCCGAGCTCAAGAAGGATGAAACCAAAAAGGAGGTGGCCAAAGGAAGACAAGAAAAGCTCTCATCGGAGAAGACCAGAGCATGTCGAATCAAGCGGCGGTTTCTTTTCTGATGACGACGAGGAATATGATTGCCTGATGGCAAACTTGGCTGATGAAGAGGTAACCTCTAAACCTACCGGTTCAAATAATAGCTCAGCCATGTCACAAGATATGGATTTACATGAATCGGTAAATCAATTATTCAAAGATCTTGAAACACTTAAATCTGCACACCAAGCTGTATCAGCAGAGAAGACTAAGCTGCAAGATGAGAATAGGCAGCTGAAAAATGATTTCGAAAAACTCAGCCTAGATTTAAATAAGGTTGAGACAAATACAGCTGATTTTAAAAACCAGGCAAGTGCCAATACAGCTGAGATAGACCGGCTAAATATTTTACTTAAAGAAAAGTCAGCTGCACTTGCTCATGCCAAAGCTGAGTTTACTAAGCTGGCACAGATAAATAAAACTCAGGCGCAGGAAATAACCTCCCTGAAAGCGTCGTTAACTCTGGACGAATTGTGTACTAACAAGAGGCCACTATATTCCAGATCAGGCCTTGGATATGATCCCCACACTCCCTCTAGTTCTAAAACCACTTTCATCAAGGGAGAAACAATGGTCTCGACTGCTGAGCCTGTGTATAAACCGATTTTCAAAAACAGGCAACAGCCAAGTCAAACGTCTAGGCTGCAGTCAGGTTACACCAGACAGCCACCTAGACAGGCGACTAGCAAAGGGCCCGTGCAAAAGCAAGAAATGCACAACATGCCCACTATTACCAACAACTCCCTAAAAATAGATTTCATAATGGGAGGGGCAGATGGAAACCTCAAGGTTATCCAAATTACCAAAACGAACAAGTGTGGAGACCACAAAGATTTAATAAATGGTCTCAGCCTAGATTTAGAAATGGCTCACACTATTTTGAGGAATATCCGGTATACAATCCAACCAGGAGATTTAGACCTCGACCACAGGCACCTTTTAAGGGTTATAATAATAATTCCTATAATCCAAGGAGAAATCAATTCTCCAGGAAACCCACTAACCCCAAAGGACCCACACAAATTTGGGTACCTAAATCTCTGCTTGTTTAATTGCAGAAAAGGTGGAAGGACTACAACCACATCTCCTCAAGCTCAAATTTTGGAGGTGAAGAATGGTTTGTAGACTCTGGATGCTCAAGGCACATGACCGGGAACAAGAAGATGCTGACCAAATATATCAAAGAAAGAGGTCCCGATGTAACCTTTGGAGATAGCTCTAGAGGACAGACAAAAGGCTTTGGAGAGCTGCACCGAGGAAACATTGTCATATCCAAAGTCCATTATGTCAAAGGTCTCAAATACAACCTCCTGAGCATAAGCCAGTTCTGCGACGAGAAGAATCTAGTAGTCTTCACCATCTTGAAGTGTATGGTGATAGACATCTTATCTGGAGAGATAAAGCTACAAGGTTTCCGAAGAAGAGATGTATACATGATTGATTGGAACACAGGAACACCTAACTCCTGTTTTCTATCCAAGACTGTAGCTGAGAATGGATGGCTGTGGCACAAAAGACTATGTCACCTGAACTTCAAAGCCATCAACAAAATTAGCTCTCAGAAGCTAGTCAGAGGACTTCCAAATGAAGCATTCAAGAAGGAAGCACTCTGTGATGCATGTCAGAAGGGAAAGGCACCAAGGCGTCGTTCAAGCCGGTCTGACCTACAACGCTCACAACAAGGATCTTAGATCTACTCCACATGGATCTATTTGGTCCTATCAAGCCAAGGACTTTAAGCGGCGTAAAGCATGCTCTTGTGATTGTAGATGATTATTCAAGGTACACTTGGATCATTTTTCTATACAAGAAAAGTGAAACCTTGACCAAGTTACGAGATCGAGAAGGATCCGAATGAGAAATCCCTCTCCATAATCAAGATCGATCGAGATAGAGGAGGAGAGTTCCTCAACAAGGCGATAATCGATTTCGCCGATCGAATGGGATCGGATGAGCTCTGCGGCCGGGGACGCCCCGAGAATGGTGTTCTTTGAAAGAAGGAACAGAACCACGAAGGAAGCGGCAAAGGTCCATGATTGCGAAGCGGACCTACCCAAAGGTTACAGGTCAAGTCACAACACACTGCCACACCCGAGCAGAGTATGATAGTAGGGAGACATGGCAAAACTCCCTGTGAGGTTTGGAATTATAGATCTCCTACTGTTGCTTACTTTCATGTTTTTGGTTGTAAGTGTTTCATCCACAACAACGGTAAAACACAGCTAAATGCCTTTGATGCTAAAACTGATGATGGTCTATTTATGGGATATTCCCAAAGAAGCAAGGCATATAGAGTTTTTAACAAAAGAACCTTAGTTGTGGAGGAAACACCCCATGTTGTTTTTGATGAATCTACCGTTGAGTACAGGAAACAACTTGAGCAAATTGAGAACAAGCTCAAGTCAGCAACCCTTGAAGAAGTCATTGTACATGACACTGGAATGGTGGACTCACCTGCAGATCAGCCTGATGACCCAACTGCAGCCGATGAAGACCCAACTGCAGATCAGACAGGATCATCAAACCTATCTGATCCAGTTGCTGCTGAAGAAGACCCAGCCGGAGCTGACAAAGACTCATCTGCAGTTCAGAACCAAGCTGCAGATGACAAGGCGGTAGCTGATCCAGTTGCAGACCAGAATCCAGCAGATGCAGACAACCACCAGAGCAATCCAACAGGGGGAACAAACCCAGAAGAGGACGAGATCCCCAAATGGCTTAAGGATCATCCAATTCAGCAAATCATCGGAAAGTTGACTGATGGAGTCAAGACAAGACAGTCAACTCTACCGGCAGGAATGGCGTTGTTATCATGTTTCATGTCGCAAATTGAACCCAAGACGGCTGAACAAGCCTTGGAATATTATTCATGGATTAATGCCATGCAAGAGGAATTGGAGCAGATGGAGAGAAACAAAGTTTGGGAACTAATGCAGAGACCTAATCACAAGAAAGTTATTGGCACCAAATGGGTGTATAAAAACAAAAGTGATGAAGACGGAGTCATTGTTAGGAATAAAGCCGACTGTAGCAAAAGGATATGCACAGTGTGAGGGAATAGATTTTGATGAAACTTATGCACTGTTGCAAGATTAGAAGCCATCGACTATTCCTCGCATATCCGCATTCAAGGATTTTGAAGTCTACCAAATGGATGTAAAAGTGCGTTTCGAATGGAATCCTAGAAGAAGAAGTCTATGTAGAGCAACCCCGTGTTTTGTCAAAGGAGACAAAGTCTATAAGGCTGTGAAGGCTCTGTATGGACTCAAGCAAGCACCGAGAGCATGGTATGAAACACTGCTGTGTTTCTTGAGAAAAATGGATTTTGCAAAGGAAAAGTGGACAAAACCCTATTCGAGTGGAGCACGAAGGCCACATATTAATAGTTGATTTATGTGGATGACATCATATTCGGTCAACCAATCCAGAACTATGTGAGAAATTCTCCAACCTCATGCAAGGAGAATTTGAGATGAGTATGATGGGAAAGCTTAACTTCTTTCTCGGATTACAAGTTAGCGAGATGGAAAAAGGAATTTTCATCAACCAGGCAAAGTATACCCGAGATCTTATCAAGAGATATGGAATGGAATCACCAAACCCGCAAGAATTCCAATGAGCACAAGTACTCACAGATGCGACGAGGCGAGCATATCAGTGGACTCAACCCACTACAGAGGACTCATCGGATCTCTTCGTACCTAGCGCAAGCGAGCCGGACATATCATATGCGTTGGAGTTTGTGCAAGATTCAGTCAAGCCGAAGCAATCACACCTAGATGCGGCCAAGAGAATAATTAAGTACCTAAAGTCTACCATTAATGTTGGGTGTGGTACCCCAAAGATGACAACTTGAGTGTCAGATACTCGAGATGCGGATTTCACGGATGCAAAATCAATAGGAAGAGCACTAGTGGAACGTGTCAATTCCTAGGAACCGGTGATATCTGGTTTAGCAAGAAGCGGTGTTTCTAACTCTATCTCCACTACTGAGTCGAATACCTAGCTGCAGGTAGCTGTTGTGCACAGATCCTATGGATCAGACAACAATTAAGGGACTACAATATTATTGCCAACGAAGTTCCTATATGGTGTGACAACAATAGTGCTATTGCAATAACCAACAATCCGGTTTTGCACACAAGGACGAAGCACATTGACGTTAAGCACCATTTCATTCGAGACCATGTCCTTAACAAAAGGGTTAGAGTTGAAAGAGTCAGCACAGACTACCAAATAGCTGACATCTTCACCAAACCCCGGAAGAAAGATTCCTAGAGCTTAGCGAGACCTTGGATTACTAGATTGGGAATCTAGTTCAAGCAAGTTGAAGGAAGGGCGAACCCCCAGAATCGGCTAAGGCGATGCGGGCGAAGACGAAGGCCAGACGAAGCAACTTAGCTGTACAAGATACCAGGCGAGAGGTCAAACTCACCTGTAGCAGAGCGGTCAACAGTCAACGAATCAGACCAAAATGGCATCTTTTGACGGAGCAAACTTGAAGGCGATGAAGGACCAGGTCATCTTCTCCATGGTCGTCGATTTCGAAGGATTACTGGAAGCAAATCTAGAGGACTTTGATATGCTCGACTTAATCCGGGCGATGAAACTGAACGGAATCTACCCGTTTCTTGACATCAACCCTCAACACCTGTTCAAGGAAGATGTGGTTGAATTTTATCGCAACGCTTACCTGATTCAGCACGAGATTCAGAGCACGGTCGGTGGAGTACCAGTCACCATAGATACAGAGAAGATTCGCTCTGTATTCGGGATGAAACATCGCGGTTTGGCAGTCGAAGCGCTCAAACAATCACCCGCCAACACGTGGAAGACGATTAAGCTCGAAAATGTCCCTGAGAAATTGAAGTTTACAGCGAAGAGAAATGAGTTGAAAAGGGTCTATCGAGTTGCTTTGGATATCACAAATAAGATAGTCATGGGAATGGCAGGAAGCTATGACCAACTATCATCTTCAAAATTCATGGTGTTGGGTGCGTTAATTCAGCGAGAGGAAGTTGATTGGGCCGATTATATTTTTAGGCAACTTGTTCGCGAGGTGAACAAGGTCGAATGGCTCGAGGGAGAGAAGAAGTTCAAGACTAAGTTGGCGTTCGGAACGCATCTTAGTTGGTTCTTGGAGCAGATTGGAGTGGCCAAGGGAAACATTGACCCTTTCCACCCCAACAAGAGGCTTGGTCATATGGACCATGACAAGAAGAAGGTTGGAGTCACTGGGAGGGCAGCCCAGATATTGAAGGATTTACCAGACTCAAGCTATTGCCCAAGGTACGATCTATCAGACTCGGACCAACCTGCAGCTGAGATCGGAACTGCAGTCGAGTCCGAAAATGAGTCTGATGATACTCCAATCGCCATCCGTTTCAAGAGAAGGGGACCAGCCCCAGAAGGACCTTCCAACCTGCAGTCATCTCCTGAACCCTCTCCAAAGAGGCCAAGGAAGCTGCAGTTCAGTGAAGGAGAGCAGCCTGAACATCATGCCAGTCCATCAGTTCAGTCTCCAGCTCACCCAGACCAGCCTGCACCAGACACCGAAACCCGAATTGTACCTGTCATTACTCCTCCAGTATACATGACCGAAGAAGAGGAAGCAGGTCTTGTTATATCTATCCCTGAAGCAGATTATACATTCAATCTTTTGGAAAATAACACTTTTAATCTTTCCATAGAACAACTTCAGCTTGTCAAGCCACAAGCAGAAAAACATTCCTTTGTCAATATTTTTAAGGAGTGGAAAACTCTTAAAACCATGTCCTTTACAAATTTTCAAATTTTTGTTGAAACTAGTGGTTGGGAATACCCCCAAGCCACGGAGGATGTTCTGACTGATTTTTGCAAAGAGTCAGATTTGGCTTTACTCCTCCAGGATAACTGGTTCATGTCACATTTTGAGACAAACATGGACCATTTTATCCACTCTATAATGCTAAGTATTTTTGATGGTACTTTTGGAGAAGAGGAGGAAGAGGAAGGAGAAAAGGAGATTAGAATTGAAGAAGTTGATGAAGAAAATGAAATTATCAATTTAGTTGAAGAGGATGAAGAAGAACAAGAAGAAAACATACCAGTTGAAAAGGAGACAAAGGAAATTGAAAAAACAGAAGAAGTGGAAGATGAAGAAGATGAAGAAGAAGGAGAAGAAGTGGAGCAAGAAAAAGAAGAAGGAAATAAGGATGATAATGATGATGAAGGAGAGAAGGAAAAAGATGATGCTAATGATGATGATGATGATGATGATCATGATGATAGAGGTGAAGGAGGAGCTGGTGTGGTTACTGGAAAAGAAAAAGAAAAATCTGGAGAAGTAGAAAAAGAAAAATCTGGAGAAGTTGAAAAAGAAAAATCTGGAGAAAAAGAAAAAGAGAAATCTGAAGAAGAAGAAGGGAAAGAGGCGGAAGAAAAGGAGCCGAGCGAGAGCGAGCCTACCAACGAAGGCTGCAGATAGGATTGTTGTGCCTCCCGGTACACGGCCTAGATGCGGAGGCGCGAGAGGACTCAGTCGGGGACCCGGAGAAGACTCTATCGACTTACCTGCTGCAGACGGGAGCCTGCGGTCAGTGGCTCCCTTGTCAAGGATCGGAGAACACTCCCCATCGGCTCGTTATCTCCTACCATGACCGAGCCGATCAAACAGTTGTCGAGAGACACCATTGGGGAGGCTGCTGTCAACACAGTCACTCGACCTTCAAACCATTAATGCCAAGATTGACACCTTCTGCAGAGACAGATCCTCGGCCTCCTCCTCCTACAAACAACGTAATGCCTTTTGGCATGTCATTTGGATGAGCCGCATGGAGCAACAATTAACAACCCTCATTGATCTTTGGCAAAAGGGGAAGAGAGGATTCGGGGAAGAGAGACAAATCGGAAGTAAGAAAAAGCGGGATGTCCCTCAGTTGAAGGACCATCTAGCACGAAGAGGAAGGAACTGTAGAATCGTAAGACAAGGCCGGCTGAAGGGAAGCGCAGAAGGACCAGAGGCGGCTTCGAACCTACTCTTGAATGGGAAGGTCTGGAGCTATGGTACGTTGAAGATTTCTGCCCACTTGAAGCTTTTGAAATGTGGGGAGCTGCTAGGAAGAAGTTCATCAGAGACTTTTATGTCTGGGAACTACTTCAAGATGACAAACTCTCCCCGCAGGAGATTTTCATAAACTGGATGGAAGAGGTTCATCCTAAGCTTTGGGCTGTTCTAAAGAAGTACGCAAAAGAGCAAAATGCATTTCCCATGATCCCTAAATTCAGAGATGAAGAAGCACCAATCCGCATGGATGGTGAACTTGATGAACTACAACTACAGGAGGAAATCAAGCGAGTCTGCCTTGAGAACAAATTCAGATCGCAGCAGGAGCAGGATTTCGCAGCTCTAGTGGTGAAAAGGAAGTATGGCCTTGCTCCAGTCAAGGTAAGACCCATTGGAGCCAAACCATTCGGACACACTTAGCGGCTTTGCTCAAGAGGCAGAGGAAGAGGCAGATGATTTTAACTATTTTCTTACTTGTAATTTATTTTCTGTACTTAAACATTCTTGTATAAATTTTATGATAAAAGTATGAACAGTCTGTTGAATGACAATTTTCCAGTTGTCTCAATATTTGACTGATTTCAGTTTTGTCTCGCACTTAAGTGCAGACTTGGTCATTTGATTTCTTACTTAGTTTTGCCATCATCAAAATAGGGGGAATTTGTTAGGAATACTTGTTAGATTTTGATGATGTCATTAATTTAAAATCAAATGTTTATTAATTGGCAAAGGGTAAGGAAGAACCAAATGAGTATCTTCCATAGGCCAAAATACGTTAAGTATAAAATTGGCAAAATGTAAAGAAGAACCAAATGAGTGTCTTCTATAGGCCAAAGTTAGTTAGGCTGAAAATCGGCTAAGTACTAAAATACAGTCTAGTCTATCAGAGAAGTACAGCCGACTCAATCGAGTAGCCCTGGTCAACTAAAATTTTATCGGAGAAGTTTGACCAGATGCGGCCGAGGAACCTCAGGGAAGTCACCTGATCAGACAAGTCTCAAACAGTATACAGCCGAGACGACCTACCTGCAGAGAAGTAAGCTGCACCTCAGTCTACTCAACTACAGCCTAGTACTCCAAGTCCACGTCAGCATGTTTTTAAAAGTCAAATATTACGGAAAGCTCACATGCAACGTGAAGAGACAAATTGGAGTGATTCCCGCAAGAGATATGATTTATTTAAATCATCCTGACCCACCGTGAAGACTTTAATCCTTTTATATTCAAAAGATTCGGCGCTCACATGCAGAAGTCATCACAACGGTCGGAAGATGAAATTAAATAATGGGAATCCAGCCTTGCAACGTTCAGAAAAGATTAAACAATGAAGTCTCCCTCCAACGGACGGATTTGTTCAGATTTGCAACGGCTACAAGGAAGAAGCTCAGAGTTCGTGATCTATATATATCCAGAGGTTTGAAACTGAGCAACTACCGGTGCGAACATATACTCTAGCGATCAAAGCAAAAAAAAAAAGCAATCTCAAGCAAACAAATAGCATCGTGAAAAAGAGCAGATCCAAAAAGTTCATATTCAAGGAAGCTCTTTAGTTGGAGAAGACAAACACTCTTGTCTTTAAATCTTGAGTACGGGTACTTCTTTGGTTGAAGTAGCAGATCAGTAAAGGCATCCGAGGATCGAGGATCAAGAGGTGCAAGGCGATCAGTGTATACAACGGCACGGAATTCCACCGGTTGGAAGCTGTTGTAGTGTGTAGTGAATCACTGTAATATTTATCACCGGTTGAGAATTATAGTGAATTCATCTCCAAGTAGTTTGGAGAAAAGTGGATTAGTAGAGGATTACCCCACCTCCGAGACCACTATAACCTTTGTGTTATTCTTGTTTCTTGCATCATACTCTAACTGCTGCATACATTGTTAAAGTGTTTCATTAGATTAATTTATATTCGTCATCAGCTGACTTCCGCACTCATCCAAGAACAAACGACTCTAAGTCATCTGTTTGAGTATCAGCTGAAGAAACTCACTCTTCGGAAAAAGAGTTCAAGAGTTTCTACAAGTCTATTCACCCCCCCCCCCTCTAGACTTGTACCTGGACGACTTGTGACCTACAGTCTCTCGGTACTCGGCGACCGACTTCTGGCGACCGACAAGCGGACGATCATCTCTCGGCACCTGCCGACCGACCCTTGGTGACCGAACGATGCCGACCCTCATCAACTGGCCGATGACGACCCTCAGTGACCAGCTAGAGACGACCGCATCTTGCCGATGGCCATCCAGTCGGCAAAGGCCGAGCCTCAGGACAGGCACCACGTGCAAGAACCGGGACAAGATCCGCAATTCACGGATCATTGACCACAGCCTGTCAGCATCCGTCCACCAGCCGACAGGCCCGCCGAAAGTTGTCAGTAGGGACGTATGTGACAGTGACCTTGGGCAGCGTCTTTGGCTCCTCATTGGGCCGTCGGTGCCGCCGCCACGACCTTGACTTTAGGCGGCCGACCACTGCTTTGGACTTTAGCCCGACAGCCCGTGTGATCGCCCCATTATAATATTGGCCGGCAGACGATCGCCCCATTATTATAATGGCCGGAAGGCGATCGCCCGCCAGAAGACAAGACCCGGCTGCCACTATATATACAAGGCTCCCAGCACTTGTCCAAGGACCGAGATTCTAACTCTCAGAACTCTCTGGCATTCTCGCATTTCACACGCAATACAGAAGCAAAATACACAACACTTGGCTATCTCCAACTCTTGGCAACAGCTATCATTCGGTACTTACTTCTCCCGGCCTCTCTCATCAAGCAGACGATCGGCAGGGACGAAGAACACTGAGCTTCGCTCAAGAGCCGGATTAACAGAGTCTTTTTATACTCATTGTATCTAGATTTCTCACATTAATACTTGTATCCACGAATATTTGTATTAATAACATCTCGCGAGAGCATTCAAGCCCGGGCCTAACAAACCCGGCAAATCTTGTATTATTTATCTTCTCTCGGAAGTGCTCCCGCAATTGTTGTTTGTTGTCCGTCTTCCAGCAGTATTAATCTTCGGATAAATATTTTGGGCAACAAAAATTGGCGCTAGAGGAAGGGGATCTAACCCTCAAATTTTTATACCTACCGTCCCGAAGAACACTCACTGTTCTCAGGGCATATACTTGAAGTGACACTCACTGCTCTTCAAAGAAATCCTTCAGAAATCATGTCTTCCGCCTCCGCATCGAAGAAAGCGGCCCGGCCGGCGGACACCGTTCCGTTCGGTCAGAGCGGCCCGATGGTGGAAGGCGGCCGCCCATGATCGAGACGCTCGATCCCGTCCACACGGGCGGCGGCCCAAGCCTCTCGCTCGATCAGCTCGAACCAAGGAACAGATCGACGAGGTCATCATGGCCGTCTTACGGGAGCGCCGGAGTGCTCTCGACGCGCCTCTGCTATCACCCCGGCCGCCCGCCGGAAGTCAGCGGAAGCTCAAGGCGTGCGGCGAGCGATCCGAGAGGCTCGTCCGCAAGAAGAGGCGCTCGCGGCCGGGCACCTCTCTGTCTTGATCGGCGGCGGTGACCCGACTCAGCGGCCGGCGATCCGGCCCGGCTACGAGACGACGGAGTTTGAGTCCGTCACCAGGAGCTCGGCCTGCCCGACTCCCAGAAGGCAGCCCAGCCGTCTGGCTCCCGCTCGCCAAATAGCCGAGGTCGGCAGCAGCGGAGTCCGGAGATCGGTAAACGATCGCCTCGGCTCCCGCTCCCAAAGCCGATCAGCAAGCAACCGAGCCACGGCGATGGCTGCGATGCAACGTCAGCTCGACGACTTGAAGGCGCTCCTGCAATCCAGGGCAAGCGCCATGAAGACGATCACCAAGCCAAGCGAGCCTCTCGCGATCGACATCGAGCTCGCCCCCGTGCAGCACAAGATCGCTCCTCCGCAAACACCCTTGTACGAGGGGCGATCGGACCCCGAAATACACCTGAGCAAGTTCAACATCTACATGACCGGGTGTGGGGCATCTGACGCGACCAGGTGCCGAATGTTCCCTATGACGCTGGACGACCTCGCCCACCGGTGGTACACCTCATTGCCACATCGGTCCATTGGCTCCTTTAACGAACTGGCGAACGTCTTCACAAGGTACTTCGCCGCCAATGTCGCTCGACCAGAAGGTCCCCATCGCATGCTGCGAATCAAGCAAGGGAAAGAAGAATCCGACTCGGACTACATCGACTTGGTAGACGAGATCATCCTCAACGGCGAGCCCGTAAGCGATGAGATCGCCCTCCACGTGGTCCTAGCAGGATTACATGGTCTTTCGCCTATGTTCAGGCATCTTATGAAGGACCAGCCCACGACCTACGCGGTCTTCCGAGCTAAAGCTGCATATTTCCTGGCCAGGCAAAGGCTTCTTCTTAGCCTAGGAGTAGAGCGATCGGCGCCCGAGCGACGACCTCCAGTCTCCCAGCCCGATCGCTATTATCCAGCAGAGCCGGAGGGCTCGCTCGCCGTCTACAGTCCACCATTTAACATGAGGGACTAAGTCTCACGATCGCCTCCACCGCACATCATAAAGTCATGGTCCTGGTAGTCGATGGAACCGGCTGCTTCGGCCATGCAAGGTCCCTTTCGGCCGAGATCGCCCGCCCTTCGTTTAAATACGAGGCCGGCGTAGTCTGAGGGCTCTCCAACATTAATCAGTGGACACGATCGCCCGCCCTCAAGGTTCACCATCTAAAGATGATCTACCCGGACAATGCGACACGTGCCACAACCCCCGTCTCAACGTACACCGTCGAGGTTCGCCATCTTCATGGTGGGCCGAGGTGGAAGATGTAACACCCCAACTAGGCGGATATTACAGTGCCGTAGATCCCCAACTGGGACCCACCAGGCAAATGAAAATGAATGAATTACACAGGATAAATATAGTACCGAACTACATTACAACAATAATTACTCCGATGAGTAGTTTAGTTACAACACACCAGGACAATACCGAATACTAGTGTATTTTATATGAAGATAAAATACACATCACTGAATGAAACGGAGTATTCAAATGAAAGTCTGCAGCGGAAAATAAAGGACAATAACATGAATAACTGAAAGATCGGGGGGCCCTACTAGTATCACTGGGACTCCTCGACGTCAGCGTGTTCTCCCCGTACTTTTGCCTTGCCAAGACCTGAAAAACAAAATCCCCAAACGGGGTCATTACAAAGAACAACAATCCTCAAGGGTTGAAAATACACAATCATGATTATATCTGATAGGGATGAATATCCTTTTAACCGAGTAAGAATTAACTTACGCAACACTGGTGACAATTATCCTTCCACGAACGATGTCCTAATTGAGATATCGATCGCTCGAACAACCTTGAATTATACAATATCCAACAACCCGTTCAATACACGAATCAAACACGAATGTAACGAACTCAAAACGTTGATACGATTAAACTAAATTCATTGGGGCATTATATCGAATACGTTGTGGCCAATCTCCGATTGTTTACAATCAAATCTCAATAAGCCACCATCAAATCCCCCAAGAAGTTTTTCAAACCAACAAACATCTTCCAAAAGATCAATAATCCAAAATGAATATCCGAAAACGTGATTATAACGACAATTAATCGAAAACCCCCAATTTCAACCCGATATTCAAGGTGTTCTTGAATAATTCCTCAATAATCCAATGAATCCTTATACAAACTCATAATCATATACATATCCCTTCATATAACATGATTATAACGTCCAAAACATCATATCTCAACACAAAATCGAAGTCCAAGGTGTTGAAGAAATTACCTCTAGAAGATCCAACCACTTCGACCCGAAGAACACGAGTTTAATCGAGTATCCAAGCTTCACAACCGAATGAAAATGATTAAAAACCACACTCAAGTGATAGGTGAAGAGAATTTTCTCCCTCAAGCCTCTCTCTCTCGTATGAAGGTGGAAGAAATGGAAGGAATGGGCTGAAATGCTCAAAAAACGAATTTATAGGGGTTGACTGCCCTGTCGGACACGGCCCGTGCCGATCGGCATGGTCGCGGCGCGCAAGCGGCGAGGACTCAACCGTGTCTGCCGCTGACACGGTCGCGGCGCGAAGGGCCTTCCGATAGTGACCTGTCCGACAGCGACTCGACATTGACTCGACCGTGTCCTCGAACACGGTCGGGCATCTGGGCAGTCGGTTCTGGCTTATCCGGAAGAGTTCGACTCGGCCGTGCCAGGCGACACGGTCGAGTCCTGTGGGCACAGACTTCGGCATTTCCGGACGAGTACAGCACGGGCCGTGTCGGACGACACGGCCGAGTTCGGTCGGCAGTGATCGGCCAATAACTGAAAAATGAGCGGGTGAGCTAAAACGACCATAACTCTCTCGTCCGGACTCCGATTGACTCACCGTTTGAACCATTGGAAAGATAACTCGATGCTCTATAATATTGCATAGATTTAGAATTTTTGGAGTTACCAAAAATTAATGGTGATCTAACAAAGTCGAACTCATATGAGGAAAGTTGAAACAATGAACAATAACGATACACAACTCGAAGTTTTTCCGAACGGTGAACACGGTGAATGAACATGATTGATGAATGATTATAAATGAATGAAAATACACTGAGTGACAATCACCGAATGAAATTACTGAATGATAATGACTGAATTATAACCGGGTATTACATACACCCCCCCTTAAAAGAGTTTCGTCCCCGAAACTAAGGGTCAAACAACTCGGGATAACTCTCCCGCATACTATCCTCGGTTTCCCAAGTAGCCTCTTCGACTCCGTGTCTGGACCACTGAATCTTGACCAAAGGGATCGTCTTGTTCCTCAACTGTTTGATTCGCCGCTCCAACACTCGTACAGGACGCTCCTCATACGAATGATCATCCGCGATCTCGATTTCGTCGAACTGAAGTATGTGACTCGGGTCGGCAACATACTTCCGCAACTGAGAGACGTGAAACACATTATGAATTCGGCTCAATGCCGGAGGCAAAGCCAATCGATAAGCTAACTCGCCTACTCGATCCAAAATTTCAAACGGTCCAATGAATCTCGGGGATACCTTGACCAAAACGGAAAATACCTCGACTCGGGGATACCTTGACCAAAACGTGGTCACCCATCTCGAACTCTAGTGGTCGATGACGATTATCTGCATATGATTTCTGTCGACTCTGAGCTGTCAACATACGACTCTTGATCAAAGCTACCTTCTCCCGGGCGGCTATAAGCATATCGGGCTCGGTGCCGATTGATTCTGACAAGTCATCCCAACACAAAAGAGATCGACAACGACGACCGTACAAGGCCTCGTAAGGTGCCATCTTAATGGAGGCATGCCAACTATTATTATACGTGAACTCGATCAGTGGTAGTTGGGCTTCCCAATCGTCCTTCCAATCGAGGACGCATGCCCTCAACATGTCCTCTAATGTCTGAATAGTTCTCTCTGATTGTCCGTCGGACTGGGGATGAAAGGCAGTACTGAGATTAAGCTGAGTTCCCATAGCACGATAAACTGATTTCCAAAAATGAGACACAAACCGTCCGTCCCGATCGGAAACGATACTTTTAGGAGTACCGTGCAGTCTCACTATCTCTTTGATGAATAACTGGGCAAGTCTCTCGGGACCCCAAGTATCCTTAATCTCAAGAAAATGAGCTGATTTAGTTAAGCGGTCGACAATCACCCAGATTGTATTCATGCCACGACGACTCGTCGGCAAACTCGTGATGAAATCCATAGAAATGTCTTCCCACTTCCATTCGGGAATAGGAAGAGGTTTCAGCATACCTGCCGTTCGCTGATGTTCAATCTTGACTTGTTGACAGGTTAAGCATCTCGAAACAAATTCTGCGACTTCTCGCTTCATATTACTCCACCAGTAATTTTGTTTCAAGTCCTTGTACATCTTGCTGGACCCCGGATGAACAGAATAAGGGGTAGCATGAGCTTCTCTCAAAATCGAGTTTTTCAACTCATCATTTGCCGGTACACACATCCGATTCTTAAATCTCAAAAGTCCATCCTCGTGGATCACGAATCCAGGGGCTTTCCCCTGAGCCACATCCTCACGAATGCGCAACAATGCTGGGTCTAAACCCTGATTCTCCATAATTGCATCCTCAAGAGATGATGAAATCTCTAACATACAAAGCTGTCCCTGAATTCGCTGAAGCCAGACCTCGATCTCGGGTCTAAGGAATTCCTGTTGGAGCTCCTTCTGAATTGTTAAACGAGCAAGCATCTGCTCCTGAACGGACTTACGACTCAAGGCGTCGGCGACAACGTTCGCCTTCCCCGGGTGGTAAAGGATCTCGATATCATAATATTTGATTAATTCCAACCACCATCTCTGCCGCATATTTAACTCCTTCTGAGTAAATATATACTTTAAACTCTTATGATCGGTGAATATCTGACAGGTAACGCCATAAAGATAATGACGCCAAATCTTCAAAGCGAACACCACGGCTGCTAGCTCCAGGTCGTGTGTCGGATAGTTAACCTCGTAAGGTCTCAATTGTCGTGAAGCATAGGCAATAACTTTTCCATTCTGCATGAGCACACATCCGAGACCCTGTCCGGACGCATCACTATAAACCACAAATCCCTCCGTCCCCTGCGGCAAGGAAAGTACAGGTGCTGACATTAACCGGCTTTTGAGTTCCTCAAAACTCCGTTGACACGCGTCGGACCACGTGTATTTCTCATCCTTTCGCAAAAGGTTCATCAAGGGTTGAGCGATTTTAGAAAATCCTTCCACAAATCGCCGATAATAGCCCGCTAATCCGAGAAAACTTCGGATTTCCTTAACATTCTTCGGAGGTAACCAATCTCGGATAGCCTCCGTCTTCTGAGGGTCGACACGAACTCCGTCTGATGAAATTACATGTCCGATAAAAGTCACTTCGGACATCCAGAACTCACATTTGGAAAACTTTCCATAAAGTTGCTCTCGTCTCAACACGTCGAGAACCTGATGAATATGAACCTCGTGTTCCTCTCAGCTACGAGAATAAATCAAAATGTCATCGATGAAGACAACAACAAACTGATCTAAAAAGTCGATGAAAACCCGATTCATTAACTCCATGAATACCGCAGGTGCATTAGTTAGCCCGAACGGCATAACTACGAACTCATAATGACCATAGCGTGTTCGAAACGCCATCCTCGCGATATCCGACTCTCGAATCCGCAACTGGTGATATCCAGATCTTAAGTCGATCTTGGAAAATACTGAAGCTCCCTGTAGTTGATCTAAGAGATCATCAATGCGGGGTAAAGGATACTTAGTCTTGATTGTCACCATGTTCAACTCCCGATAATCGATACACAAGCGAAAAGAACCATCCTTCTTCTTGACAAATAATACTGGTGCTCCCCACGGGGACGCACTCGGTCGAATATAACCCTTCTCGAACAACTCTTCAATTTGGTTCTTCAACTCTCGCATTTCGGTCGGGGCCATTCGGTACGGTGCCTTCGATATCGGGGACGAACCAGGCTCCAACTCAATCGTGAATTCCACATCGCTTTGTGGAGGCAAACCAGGTAACTCATCTGGAAATACATCGGCATATTCTCTCACAACCGGAATATCCGTCAACATTACTGATGATTTCTCGGTTTTGGTCATATAGCACCAATAACCAACACACCCCTGACTGAGTAATCTCACTGCTTTCATCAAATTAATGACTTTACCAGAACAGCCGGGATTACCTCCCTGAAAAACACATTCAACCCCATAAATGCGAAATGATAGTGACCATACGCTTACGGACACTAATGATGGCATCATGACGATCCATCCGATCGATACCCAAGATGGCGTCGTCCCTCGGCAAATCTACTACGATTAGGTCCACGGCCATACACGACCATGGCCCGAATCGGACAATTACGAATCTCACGATTACGATAATTCGTCTACCGTCAGTAGACCAATGACATAAGGCTCACAACTAGTAGCACTACCCCGACGTAGTCTACGCAAACATGACTCGGAAATGAATGAATGCGATGCACGGTGTCAAAAGGGTACACACGAGTTGAGATAGAATATCGAGTGTACACGAGATCATCCAGCCTGCGGATCGTCGGTCTTCTTCATCTCATAAATTCGGGGCTTTCCGGCCCCCAGGCCGGATGCTCCGTCGATAGCTCTTGGCTCGCCTTTAGCTCTGTCGTATTGAGCAGCGACCGAGTGGCCTGATTACGCACGCTGAATGACACAGGGCCTGAGATGACGCCGAGTAGGTTTAGAGTCCCTTCGACAAAAGCGGGCCCTATGCCCAGCAATCCTGATTGTGGCACGTGACTGCCGGACATTTGGTCTTGAAATGACCACTGTTCCTCACGGTTAAACAGTGATGGCCGAACTGGCCGCTCGTGGCGAGATTTCGCGGGTTTAGACGCCGTGGGGTCGCTCGGAAAAAGTAGATCCATACGTGGTTTCTTGAAAGTGGCGACTCGTCAGACTGATTACGGTTCTTGGACTTCTTGCTAGCAGACGAAGGTTGCTGCTTAGCAATTTCCTTAGCAGTAAGCTCATAGGTAAGAGCTTTCTCAATGAATTCAGCCAACGTGGTACAATTATGATTAAGCAGTTGTAGCCGCATACGAGGTTTCAGCCTCTTGCTGAAATACTTGATCTTGTCCGCCTCAGAGTGAATGATACATGAGGCGAACGGAAGGAGTTCCTGAAATTTCTCGGCAATGGCGAGAACATCCGCGTCTGATGAGGGGTCGGGAGTGAGTAACTCTGACAGCTTGGCCTCTCTGAGTGGGGCCGGATAGTACCTCTCCATCATGAGAGTTTTGAACTGATCCCAAGTACATGATCCGTCTGTGGGCTTCAACGATAACCACCATGAATGAGCGCTCTTACCAAGATAGTAAGCCGCAACTGAAACTTTATGCCCTTCTGGGCAATCCACCATAGCAAATAACTTCTCGAAATGCTCAAGACAATGAACAATATCCGCCGGCTCAGATGAGCCCTCAAAGGTAGGTGGTCGCTGGCGAGAGATATTGCTAATGATATTGCTTACATTCCTCTCTTGCCTCTGAGGTGGCGGCGGAGGAGCCTGTTGATTTTGATTGACTGAGTTATGCATCGTCTGCATCAGCTGTGTCATCTGGGTCATTTGGGCCATCATGCCCTGCATAAAAGCGAGTGGGTCAACCCGAACACCTTGGCGAGCGGTGTCCCGAGTACGACTCCCTGATAGAGAATGATCACGTCCAGGTGAATGAGTAGCAGCGTCGCTGCTAGATGAATTAGCATTATTCCTCGCATTCGCACGTGTATTCACACGAGCTCTCGGGATTCGGCCCGCTCCACGGCCTCGTCCTCCACGTCCTCTTCTTGCCCTTTCCATACTGAATGAGGAAAGTCACATGATGGTTAAATCTCCCACATGAATATCAGGTTATGATTACGTCATTAAATGATGAAAATGAGCATACACGTTCTAACACAATGATTATATGAATGATTAACTGAGGTGACATGATTATCTGATGAAACTATTGAAATGATTATCTTGAACAAGTTAACAAGATTAATGATATGATCATCCAGATCAACAATCGAGTAAGGAAATGAATTGAGTGATTAATGAGTTAAAATGACCGTCCTGGTCAAAATGAAAATAATGTTTGAGGATTGTTAACTGATGAATTATGAATGAATGATAATTGCCAGAAATTATACCATGGCGTTAGAAGTCTTACAGTTCTTTCGGTCTGATTGGCTCGGTATCTGCACAGGTCACACATGACGCGAAAGTCCAATGATACTAGTCCGATGACGATGATTTCAAATGAGACATGACTCGGAAGGTAGTATTCAAAACCACGCTCCGATACCAACTCTGTAACACCCCAACTAGGCGGATATTACAGTGCCGTAGATCCCCAACTGGGACCCACCAGGCAAATGAAAATGAATGAATTACACAGGATAAATGTAGTACCGAACTACATTACAACAATAATTACTCCGATGAGGAGTTTAGTTACAACACACCAGGACAATACCGAATACTAGTGTATTTTATATGAAGATAAAATACACAACACTGAATGAAACGGAGTATTCAAATGAAAGTCTGCAGCGGAAAATAAAGGACAATAACATGAATAACTGAAAGATCGGGGGCCCCTACTAGTATCACTGGGACTCCTCGACGTCAGCGTGTTCTCCCCGTACTTTTGCCTTTCCAAGACCTGAAAAACAAAATCCCCAAACGGGGTCAGTTACAAAGAACAACAATCCTCAAGGGTTGAAAATATACAATCATGATTATATCTGAAGTTATGAAATATCTTATTGAAACATACGCAATCAAACATGCTATATGAATCAACTAACAGTACGGCTCAAAGGGTGGTACCACACTACGCCCGGGATGGAAATGTGTCCGTGCACAAGCCACCAACGATCGAATACACGTGTGGTCTTGTACCTAATCAGTCTCACGAGACAATATGACTCATGTGCACAGTCCAATGTGAGGCCAACAACCAACACACGACATAAATGTGCCCGACATGAAAATCCTACACATACCAACCGGCATGCCAGTATGACCCGGAATGCCACGATATAACAAAAGTGACATCGAAAATGAATAATGACTCACCGAGATGGAATGATAGTGAAGTAAATGACAGCTCAATGAAATGATTGGAACCGTCGTTCCTTATAACTGAAGTGATTAATTGACAATAACAAGTTTTGATACGGTTAATACAATGATGAATGAGTTATGATTATGAATGAACAACAACAAAAGGGATGAATATCCTTTTAACCGAGTAAGAATTAACTTACACAACACCGGTGACAATTATCCTTCCACGAACGAC
Organism: Orobanche coerulescens; assembly: GCA_033398695.1. Lineage (NCBI taxonomy): Eukaryota > Viridiplantae > Streptophyta > Magnoliopsida > Lamiales > Orobanchaceae > Orobanche > Orobanche coerulescens. The sequence continues at coordinate 108,605,259 of CM065815.1, read as the reverse complement.
GTCCTAATTGAGATATCGATCGCTCGAACAACCTTGAATTATACAATATCCAACAACCCGTTCAATACACGAATCAAACACGAATGTAACGAACTCAAAACGTCAACTAAATTCATTGGGGCATTATATCGAATACGTTGTGGCCAAACTCCGATTGTTTACAATCAAATCTCAATAAGCCACCATCAAATCCCCCAAGAAGTTTTTCAAACCAACAAACATCTTCCAAAAGATCAATAATCCAAAATGAATATCCGAAAATGTGATTATAACGACAATTAATCGAAAACCCCCAATTTCAACCCGATATTCAAGGTGTTCTTGAATAATTCCTCAATAATCCAATGAATCCTTATACAAACTCATAATCATATACATATCCCTTCATATAACATGATTATAACGTCCAAAACATCATATCTCAACACAAAATCGAAGTCCAAGGTGTTGAAGAAATTACCTCTAGAAGATTCAACCACTTCGACCCGAAGAACACGAGTTTAATCGAGTATCCAAGCTTCACAGCCGAATGAAAATGATTAAAAACCACACTGAAGTGATAGGTGAAGAGAATTTTCTCCCTCAAGCCTCTCTCTCTCGTATGAAGGTGGAAGAAATGGAAGGAATGGGCTGAAATGCTCAAAAAACGAATTTATAGGGGTTGACTGCCCTGTCGGACACGGCCCGTGCCGATCGGCCACGATCGCGGTGCGCAATCGGCGGCGGGGACTCGGCCGTGTCTGCTTGACACGGTCGCGGCGCGAAGGGCCTTCCGATAGTGACTGTCAAGCGGCGACTTCGGCATTGACTCGGCCGTGTCCCGAACACGGTCGGGCGTCTGGCGATCGGTTACGCTTATCCGGAAGAGTTCGACTCGGCCGTGCCAGGCGACACGGTCGAGTCCTGTGGGCAGAGACTTCGGCATTTCCGGACGAGTACAGCACGGGCCGTGTCGGACGACACGGCCGAGTTCGGTCGGCAGTGATCGGCCAATAACTGAAAAATGAGTGGGTGAGCTAAAATGACCATAACTCTCTCGTCCGGACTCCGATTGACTCACCGTTTGAACCATTGGAAAGATATCTCGATGCTCTATAATATTGCAAAGATTTAGAATTTTTGGAGTTACCAAAAATTAATGGTGATCTAACAAAGTCGAACTCATCTGACGCGACCAGGCGCCGAATGTTCCCTATGACGCTGGACGACCTCGCCCACCGGTGGTACACCTCATTGCCACATCGGTCCATTGTCTCCTTTAACGAACTGGCGAACGTCTTCACAAGGTACTTCGCCACCAAGGTCGCTCGACTGGAAGGTCCCCATCGCATGCTGCGAATCAAGCAAGGGAAAGATGAATCCGACTCGGACTACATCGACCGGGTAGACGAGATCATCCTCAACGGCGAGCCCGTAAGAGATGAGATCGCCCTCCACGTGGTCCTAGCAGGATTCCATGGTCTTTCGCCTATGTTCAGGCATCTTACGAAGGACCAGCCCACGACCTACGCGGTCTTCCGAGCTAAAGCTGCATATTTCCTGGCCAGGCAAAGGCTTCTTCTTAGCCTAGGAGTAGAGCGATCGGCGCCCGAGCGACCTCGATCTCGGCCCGATCGCTATTATCCAGCAGAGCCGGAGGACTCGCTCGCCGTCTACAGTCCACCATTTAACATGAGGGACTAAGGCTCGCGATCGCCTCCACCGCACATCATAAAGCCATGGTCCTGGTAGTCGATGGAACCGGCTGCTTCGGCCATGCAAGGTCCCTTTCGGCCGAGATCGCCCGCCCTTCGTTTAAATACGAGGCCGGCGTAGTCTGAGGGATCTCCAACATTAATCAGTGGACACGATCGCCCGCCCTCAAGGTTCACCATCTAAAGATGATCTACCCGGACAATGCGACACGTGCCACAACCCCCGTCTCAACGTACACCGTCGAGGTTCGCCATCTTCATGGTGGGCCGAGGTGGAAGCAGAGCTAACAAGCCGCGGGTGTGGAGTTGATTCATCCAACGCTGCACCGTGCAAGGACTCCTCTAGACCGAGACCGCACGCCCTTCGTTTAAATACGAGGCGAGGCTTATCCTAATAGAGGACCCTCATAATAAAGTGAGTCACGAGACACTCAATGTCTTCGCGCACCAAGACACGGTCATGGAGTCGGTCCATCGAACTCCGCGACTGTGCACGATTCCTCAAACAAGCGAAACCATCAAATTTCCGAGGGCGATCAGCCAATGTTGTTTTTGCAGGTACAAGACCTAAAGATAGCTAGCCAATCGACCATGATAGCCCAAGTCAGAATCGTAAGTCAGCTCAGCAAGATCGCCCGTCCTCATCCTACACGATCGCCAGCAAGAACCGCCTCGCCCCATGTCTTCAACATGGGAGCAAGCTGGGGGGCAATTGTTGTGTCGAGAATTATACTCTCCGACCGGCGGTATCCTCGGAGATCGGGCAACCTAGCCACTGCCGAGCAGCCAAGGCAGAACTGCCGACCAGCGACCAGGCGGCCTAGCCTTAGCCCCGCAGGCAAGAAGTATCGGCCAACCGAAGGTCCCAGGACAAGTCCCGGTGCCGAGCGATCGACATCAAATACGATCGTCTCTCGGTACTCGGCGACTGACTCCTGGCGACCGACAAGCAGACGATCATCTCTCGGCACCTGCCGACCAACCCTTGGTGACCGACCGATGCCGACCCTCATCAACTGGCCGATGACGACCCTCAGTGACCAGCTAGAGACGACCGCATCTTGCCGATGGCCATCCAGTCGGCAAAGGCCGAGCCTCAGGACAGGCACCACGTGCAAGAACCGGGACAAGATCCGCAATTCACGGATCATTGACCACAGCCTGTCAGCATCCGTCCACGGCCAGCGAGCCGCGAAGATTGTCGGTAGGGCGCATGTAGCGGTGACCGGACGCGTCTTTGGCTCCTCATTGGGCCGTCAGTGGCCCGGCCCACGACCTTGGACTTTAGGCATCGCGACCAACACTTTGGACTTTGTAGCGGCCCATGTGATTGCCCCATTATAATATTGGCCGGCAGACGATCGCCCCATTATTATAATGGCCGGAAGGCGATCGCCTGCCAGAATACAAGACCCGGCTGCCACTATATATACAAGGCTCCCAGCACTTGTCCAAGGATCGAGATTCTAACTCTCAGAACTCTCTGGCATTCTCGCATTTCACACGCAATACAGAAGCAAAATATACAACACTTGGCTATCTCCAACTCTTGGCAATAGCTATCATTCGGTACTTACTTCTCCCGGCCTCTCTCATCAAGCAGACGATCGGCAGGGACGAAGAACACCGAGCTTCGCTTAAGAGCCGGATTAACAGAGTTTTTTTACACTCATTATATCTAGATTTCTCACATTAATACTTGTATCCACGAATATTTGTATTAATAACATCTCGCGAGAGCATTCAAGCCCGGGCCTAACAAACCCGGCAAATCTTGTATTATTTATCTTCTCTCGGAAGTGCTCCTGCAATTGTTGTTTGTTGTCCGTCTTCCAGCAGTATTAATCTTCGGATAAATATTTTGGGCAACAACATGTCCTATGCGGTTATTGGAAGATAAGATCATAAGTCTTTGGCCAAAGCATTGGAGCTAGTAGTATTGGATACACGAGAGCTCGATGATCTCGATTTGCATTAACGCATGCATAGCGTCAAGTACAGATGGGGTTTGGTAGCCGTCACCTATAACTTGATCGGGACATTTGAAAGAAGGGTTTATACGTATCCGGTATTCACGACATAATGGTTCTTGAATGATCCCAATCATTCGTTCTCGATCGAGAGTGCAGTGTAGGCCGCCAGGCTGGCTAGGTGGTGCTACTACTCTTTGGTTCCTCCCATTGCTGACTGAGACGGACCTACCGAGTCGTGCATTAGGATTGACGACGGAATGAATTGAGCTTGATCTCTCATTATAAATATTAGATATTGGATATCTAATTTATTGGACATTGGATGTCTAATTGATTTTGGGACATTGGATGTCTAAATCGATTTATTGGATAAATTGATTTATGGCCTAATGGATTAAATAAATTACTGGGTGATTAATTTAATTCATGAATATAATTATTTCTTGGAGAAATTAATTATGTTATTTTATATTTGTTATGTTTAATTAATTGGATTAATTAAACAATATAAATACATCGGAACGGAATTGGAGTTTATCTGTTTGGACTCACGGGAGTCCGAAACGAACCGAACTCGTCCGATTTCTTCTAGAGGCCGGCCCCCACCTTGATTTGCTACCTTGATCATTGTCTTGTTTTCTTGTTGGAAGACTCTTGACATATGAGATTTCATATCTCTTATTATAAGGTTAAAGGTGATTTTGTGGGTGTAATCTTATCTTGTGAATGATTTTGAAGACCAAAATAAAGCCTCATTATCTTCTCATTTTGGCACACTCACGGCAGCTACATTAAAGTGAGAGGGAAGAGAAATTTTTGTGTTCTATCATCATTCACTTCATCTTCATTTTTCTTGGAGAAAGATTGAGAGAAAATTATTGAGAGATATATTATACACTTAGAGTGTAGTAATAAAAGATTCATCACTTGATTCTAGCCGTAACCTTAGAGGTTAATCGAGTGTTGTTGTTCCGATCGTCTTTCCGGCGCGTGGCAAGTAGAGACGCGGTGTTTTCGGCGTTGGATCGTTCAAGAGCTTGGGGAATAGCTCAAGAGAAGGTTATCCATTTAATCAACGGACTACGAGGGTATGTTTCTCGTGTCTCTTGTATTTCGTTTTGATATTCGTATATACGTAGCTCGATCGATCCTCGTACGGATTCGGATCGAATTAATTTTCGTTTTACCGCTTCCGCTGGGCCTTCGTTTTAGGCACCGAATCCCAACAGTGGTGTCGGAGAGTAGGTCTTGCGATCGTATATACGATATTAGCATTTGGAATGCTCGATTAGATGGTGAATGATTTGGAATCTTTTTAGTCATAATCGTGGTATATGTTTTTACGTTCGTTGTAATTATATTTTTCGTAAGTTTATGTCTAAATATAAATCTTAATTTCTTGGAAATATGATTTATATTGAAGATATGAATGTTGGAGAATATAGATATTGGATATCCGGTCGAAAAACTAGTCCCGAAATGCCATTGGACGGTCCGGGAGGGGTCCGGAAGTCGGGGGCCGCGGCCAGGCATGTGCGGCCCGGCTGGCGATCAGATCTTGTGGGCCGCGGCACGATCTCGAGGCCGCGGCACGGGGCTGCTGGGCGGCCGGCAGCCGCCGAGCATGATCGGCCATGCAGACTGTCTGTGGCATGCCGGCAGCGATGACTCGGCCATGGCAGCCTTTTTCGCCACTCGTTTTCCGTGTATTCTTGAAAATTAATCTCCCGCATGTTAAATTGGATTTAATATGATTAAAATGATTTATGGTATTTCATTTTATGAGGGAAATTTGATTAATTGGAATATTTATGGTCGACCGAATTATTTTGAACGTTTTCATATTACCGATTGTGTGAATCGATTTGATCGATTCGTATTGTTGATTGGATCAATGTATCTCTACGCTTTCCATTTATTTAGTATTTATTGGATGAATGCTTTTGAATGGGGATGTGGTTCGTGGACTTAGTTTTGAATCGTTCGTTTTATTCGACTGGGTTGTAAAGGCCGTTTTGAGCCTATTTATTTTACTAGAAATATTTGTATCTAGGATGCAATTTTCAATGTAAAATTTATATGTAATGACGAAGACCGGAGGAAGATCCATTTCGAGAAGACGGAGATTCAAGACGAAGACTTGTAATTAGATTACGGAGTTTTTATTTTCTAGGAACGGTCCATGAACCACATGTTGGTAGCAACTAGGTTGTGAATGGTTGTTTCATATTGTATGAATGCCTCAAACGCGCTTAAACGATTAAAGTGCAAAGTGTAACGCTAATCGCGAAAATTCTCCCACGATAAATTATTAAGTTTATAAGGTTTCAAGGTTTTCCTTCCCTCCATCGAGTTTTCGAGAAATTGAAATCCAAACCGGATGTGCTATGCTTCCGAGTTATCGGGGTAGTCGTTCGGGGAGGACGGATAAATTACCGAGAGCGCATTGGATGCCTTCGGTTGGAGCAAATTTTATCCCTAGAAACCTGATAGGTTGCCGGATAAGATTCAATTGTGAAACTGATTTGCGTCGATGGTATAAACTTAACTTGTTCACGAACCATAGAAACCATATAGGTTGAGGGGAGTGAACAAGGGGAAAAAGAAGATCGAATCATCCATTAGATGGGTTGGTGTTGGACACCACTTTATGAAAATTAATAGACTAGAAACCTGTTCGGTTGCCCTCTATTAAGATTTATAAAGAACTCGATCACCACTATGAAGTAGAGCGACGATACTTCTGGATTTCACATGGGAGTGTGTTATTCCGATAAAAATAGTGGGAGCTGGGTAACAAGAATAGAAAAGACCTTAATTCTATACTCAGAACATAATTGAATGAGTCACTAATTAATCTATCGTACTTAATGCAGACTCAAATCTCAATATGACAATGAATCCACTCGTAATTCTACTCGAAAAGAACACCTTAATGGGACCTAACATTGTGGATTGGCTCCGCAATCTGATGATTGTCCTCAGTATAGAGGCACTGGGATACGTCTTGGAGACGGACATTCCGGCGCCTCCTGTGCGGACCCGAGCCAATCAGGAAGAGATTGAAAACCACGAAAAGTGGGTTAAGGATGACGTGAAAGTCCGTGCTTATATGATGGATTCCATGTCTAATGAGCTTCAGAGAGCTCATGAGAAAATGACTTCTGCTAGGCAGATTCTATCTCACTTAACGAACTTTATGGTGAGCACAGCAGAACTGCTAGATATGAGACATCCAAGCAACTGTTCGGTGCAAGGATGAAGGAAGGTGAAAAGGTTGGGGAACACGTCCTCAAAATGATATCCATGATCGAGAGATTGGAGGCTCTTGATTTTAAAATGGATACTTCTCTCCAAACCGACCTTATCCTACAGTCTCTCCCTCATTCCTTCTCACAGTTTGTTATGAACTTCAACTGCAATGAGATTGCATGTAATTTAGCTGGGCTAATGAACAAACTTGTGACCGCTCAGTCTCAAATGAAGATTCCGCGGATGAAGGAGTCTGCTCTTGTGATTTATTCTGGACCGCAAGCGAAGGACCTTAAGAGTAAGGGCAAGGCCCCGATGGTTTCGAAGAACAAGAAGAAGAAGGATGCTTATCTCAAGTGCGGTGAGCTGGGCCACTGGGCTAGAGACTGTCCGATTCTTAATGGCACTTCAGGTACAGAACTTTTAGTTTTGGAAAGAAATTGTTCTGCTACTGTATTTTCTACTTCCTGGATACTAGATTCTGGTGCTAGTTCTCATATTTGTACCGTGAATCAGGATCTGGAACAAAGTAGGAAGCTTGGAGCTGGAGAAGTTATGATCACAATGGAAAGGTGCATAGTGTCGAGGCGACCGACTTAGGATCAGTTCTTTTGGTTTTAGTATCCGGATTTGTTTTGACTTTAGATGATGTACTTGTTTTGCCCAAGGGGCACAAAAACATTGTATCCATTCGGTCATGGACCGAAAAGGCTTTTCATTTTTCATTGGTGATGGTTCTGCAAAATTTATTTTAGAAATAAACTAGTGGGTGCTACATTGTTGAATGGATTGTATCATCTAAATCTCAAGAACAAAGTAGTTGTGAATACTATGACTAGAAAACGCGGTAGGGATGAAACCAATCAAGTTTTGAAATGGCATCTTAGACTTGGTCATGTTGGTCGACCAAGGTTTACAAGATGGAAAAGATGGACTTATGGGTCCATTGGGATCGGATCCCTTTCCTACTTGTGAATCTTGCCTTAAAGGTAAAATGACTAAGTCCCCTTCACAGGACTTTTGAAAGAGCCGCCGATAAAGCGGGATTAATCCATACCGACGTTTGTGGTGCTTTGGAAGCGACGTGACGGATATCAATATTTCATTACGTTACGATGATCATACTAGGTATGGTTATGTATACTTAATGAAACATAAATCCGAGGCCTTTGAGAAATTCCAGAATTCAAGGCCCTAGTTGAGAAACAAACCGGTAATCATATCAAAGCACTTGGTCGGACCGAGGTGGCGAGTATATGAGTACGGAGTTTGACGAGTTCCTTAAGGAACATGGAATAGTTTCATAACTAACACCTCCAGGTACTCCTCAGTTAAATTGTGTGTCAGAAAGAAGGAACCGGACCCTGTTGAACATGGTCCGTTCCATCTTGGGCTATCTTGACTTGCCGATTTACCTGTGGGGGTATGCACTCCTGACTTCCGCGTATATCTTGAACAGATGTCCTTCCAAATCCGTTCCTAAAACTCCACATGAGATGTGGGAGGGAAGGAAACCAAGTCTTAATCATATTAGGATTTGGGGATGTCCCGCCTATGTCAAGAAGACTAAGGTGGAAAAGTTGGAAGCTAGGTCTGCGAAGGGACGTTTCATTGGATTCCCGTCTGGGACGATGGGATATCTATTCTACATGCCCGAAGATTGAAGGATCATTGTTGCTTTACAAGCACACTTACTGGAAGATGAGTTCATTCAGGAAGGCGGAGCAGGTAGAAGTATTTCTTTAGAAGAATATATTGAAACTCCTCAGGAGACACCTGTGCAAGAAACTGGAACCGAACCTTCTGAAACACAAGTACAACCACCTCGTAGGTCTAGTAGGGTGTCTCATTTACCTGAGAGGTATGGGCTTGTGCACTTGGAGGAGCTGGGTCTCCATGAGGTTCCAGGTGATAGCCAAGAGACCGACGCGACGACCTATGACCAAGCGATGGTGGATGTAGACTCCGCGAAATGGCGTGAAGCTATGGAAGCTGAGATAGACTCAATGCATGTCAATCAGGTCTGGACTCTAGTAGACCGCCCCAAGGGCATAGTGCCTATTGGGAACAAGTGGATCTACAAGAGAAAGACTGATGGTGATGGCAAGGTTGACGCCTATAAGGCCAGGCTTGTGGCAAAGGGTTATACCCAGAAGGAAGGGATCGATTACCACGATATCTTCTCGCCCGTAGCCATGATCAAGTCTATTCGCATGATGCTTGCTATAGCTGCCTACCACGATTATGAGATATGGCAAATGGACGTAAAGACGGCTTTCCTTAATGGATTCCTTGAGGAGGAAATCTATATGGAGCAGCCTAAAGGCTTTGTGTCCAAAGTCGATATTCAGAAAGTGTGCAAGCTTCAGCGTTCCATTTATGGACTGAAGCAAGCGTCGCATAGTTGGAACCTTCGTTTTGACGAGGCAATCAAAGAGTTTGATTTCGTGCAAAATGAGAAGGAACCTTGTGTATACAATAGGGTTAGTGGGAGCAAGATCACATTCTTAGTACTATATGTAGATGACATTCTACTAATAGGAAATGATGTGGGATTGCTCAGTTCTGTGAAAGCTTGGCTTTCGAGTAATTTCTCCATGAAAGACTTGGGAGAAGCTACCTATATTCTTGGTATTCGACTCTACCGGGATAGAGCGAAAAGAACAATAGGTCTTTCCCAATCCCTCTATATAGATAAAGTCTTAAAGCGATTTAAGATGGATGATTCTAAAAGAGGGTCCTACCGATGCAATATGGAATAAAACTCTCTTTGAAGATGTGTCCTCAAAGTGAGGAACAACGAAAGAAAATGAGTAATACACCATATGCTTCGGCCGTGGATAGCCTTATGTATGATATGTTGTGTACAAGACCTGACATCGCGCATGCTATAAGCGTGGTGAGTAGGTTTCAGGCAAACCCAGGTAGGGAACATTGGACTGCCGTAAAGAACGTTCTCAAGTACTTGAGAAGGACTAGAGATATGGTTCTGATGTATGGCGGTGGAGATTTGGATGTGGTGGGATTCACTGATTCGGACTTCCAAGGACTGAAGGACAACTCGATGTCCACTTCTGGCTACATATTTACTCTTAATGGAGGAGCAGTATCTTGGCGTAGTGCCAAGCAAAGCGCGATCACGATTCCACCTATCGGCGGAGTATCAAGCGATCGGAGGCTTCCAAGGAAGGGTTCTGGATTAAGAAGTTTCGGAGAACTTCAAATGATACCATGTCTTGAAATTGCTGTTCATCTTTGCGACAACGACGGAGATGTAGCGCAGGCCAAGGAGCCGAGGTTTCACAACAGCACCAAAGATATTGAGAGGAAGTATCATCTCGTAAGAGAATTTGTTCGCAAGGGATACATTGTGCTGCACAGAGTAGACTCGGCCGACAACGTCGCCGATCCACTGACCAAGACACTTTCTAAGACTAGATTGGAGCGTCATCTGGAGAACATGGGTATTAGATACCATAGTGTGTGGCATTGAGTGCAAGTGGGAGATTGTTAGGAGTATGCCCTCGTATGCCACTCAGAGGTTGTTGAGTGAGGGCATTGTACTTGTAATTATGTAAACCATTTATATAAGGCAAATGGATGTTTCTTTATTTACTGGTAGTTACTGGCATTCCTAACTCGTAAATAAACATATAGAAACTAGTTCGTGTATTTGAGAGCAAAACGTTCCACTCCTTATTGGATAAGGGGGTCATCACTGGAAAGGTTATAGCTCAAATACTTAATCGTTCGCAAGTCGATGAAACTTGACTGGGAGTTAAGTTTATGTGAAGACTTGTATGACGTGTTCTTTGACATGGAGAGTGCCTGTCGAACACTAATGGTTAGTGGGAGCACACGTTATAGGTATGCTAATTGGATTAGTATACTCGAACCGACTCACCCTCGATTCGTCACACGGATTTCACTCCGGGACAGTCAATGACGGAATCGAAAGGTTGTGATAGGTATTCGTGAACCTTCGACTTGAGGATTTAGTAGGGATGTGCTTGTGACGTCAAGATTTTCATTAGAGTAGTTCGACCCTGTAAACCGGAAGGTGGGGGTCAACCTCGACTTGCATCTTGACGGGCAAGTAGCAGGTCCTACTGAATACCAAGATAGAATTCTTTCTCCCGTTAGTGAGCGGGTTATATGTCCTATGCGGTTATTGGCAGATAAGATCATAAGTCTTTGGCCAAAGCATTGGAGCTAGTAGTATTGGATACACGAGAGCTCGATGATCTCGATTTGCATTAACGCATGCATAGCGTCAAGTACAGATGGGGTTTGACTGGCCGTGACCCTATAACTTGATCGGGACATTTGAAAGAAGGGTTTATACGTATACTGGTATTCACGACAGAATGGTTCTTGAATGATCCCAATCATTCGTTCTCAGTCGGGGTACAGTGTAGGCCGCCATGCTGGCTAGGTAGTGCTACTACTCTTTGGTTCCTCCCATTGCTGACTGAGACGGACCTACCGAGTCGCGCATTAGGATTGACGACGGAATGAATTGAGCTTGATCTCTCATTATAAATATTAGATATTGGATATCTAATTTATTGGACATTGGATGTCTAATTGATTTTGGGACATTGGATGTCTAAATCGATTTATTGGATAAATTGATTTACAGCCTAATGGATTAAATAAATTACTGGGTGATTAATTTAATTCATGAATATAATTATTTCTTGGAGAAATTAATTATGTTATTTTGTATTTGTTATGTTTAATTAATTGGATTAATTAAACAATATAAATACATCGGAACGAAATTGGAGTTTATCTGTTTGGACTCACGGGAGTCCGAAACGAACCGAACTCGTTCGATTTCTTCTAGAGGCCGGCCCCCACCTTGATTTGCTACCTTGATCATTGTCTTGTTTTCTTGTTGGAAGACTTTTGACATATGAGATTTCATATCTCTTATTATAAGGTTAAAGGTGATTTTGTGGGTGTAATCTTATCTTGTGAATGATTTTGAAGACCAAAATAAAGCCTCATTCTCTTCTCATTTTGGCACACTCACGGCAGCTACATTAAAGTGAGAGGGAAGAGAAATTTTTGTGTTCTATCATCATTCACTTCATCTTCATTTTTCTTGGAGAAAAATTGAGAGAAAATTATTGAGAGATATATTATACACTTAGAGTGTAGTAATAAAAGTTTCATCACTTGATTCTAGCCGTAACCTTAGAGGTTAATCGAGTGTTGTTGTTCCGATCGTCTTTCCAGCGCGTGGCAAGTAGAGACGCGGTGTTTTCGGCGTTGGATCGTTCAAGAGCTTGGGGAATAGCTCAAGAGAACATTATCTATTTAATCAACGGACTACGAGGGTATGCTTCTCGTATCTCTTGTATTTCGTTTTGATATTCGTATATACGTAGCTCGATCGATCCTCGTAGGGATTCGGATCGAATTAATTTTTGTTTTACCGCTTCCTCTGGGCCTTCGTTTTAGGCACCGAATCCCAACAGGGTCAACCTCGACGTGCATCTTGACGGGCAAGTAGCAGGTCCTACTGAACTCTTTCTCCCATTAGTGAGCGGGTTATATGTCCTATGCGGTTATTGGCATATGAGATCATAAGTCTTTGGCCAAAGCATTAGAGCTAGTTGTATTGGATACACGAGAGCTCAATGATCTCGATTTGCATTAACACATGCATAGAGTCAAGTACAGATAGGGTTTGACTGACCGTGACCCTATAACTTGATCGGGACATTTGAAAGAAGGGTTTATACGTATACTGGTAGTCACGACAGAATGGTTCTTGAATGATCCCAATCATTCGTTCTCAGTTGGGGTACAGTGTAGGCCGCCAGGCTGGCTAGGTGGTGCTACTACTCCTTGGTTCCTCCCATTGCTGACTGAGATGGACCTACCGAGTCGCGCAATAGGATTGATGACGGAATGAATCGAGCTTAATCTCTCAATATGAATATTAGATATTGAATATCTAAATTTGGGACAATGGATGTCTAAATTGATTTATTAGATAAATTAATTTACGGCCTAATGAATTAAATAAATTACTGGGTGATTAATCTAATTCATAAGTATAATTATTTCTTGGTGAAATTAATTATGTTATTTATTATTTGATATGATTAATTAATTGGATTAATTAATTGATATAAATATATCGGAACAGAATCGGAGTTTATCTGTTTGGACTCACGGGAGTCCAAAACGGACCAAACTCGTCCAATTCCATCTAGATGGCCGCCCCATACCTAACCCTCCCTTGGTCTTGGTCTTCTCCTTGTTAGGTGGAAGACATATGGCTACCAAGGGGACAATATCATATTAGATATGATATTAGGTGATTTGGTCCAAAAGTAAGAAGAATAAAAAGGAAGACTATCTCTCCCTTGCAAAATTGATTCCATCTGTGAGGGCTGTGGGAGATAGAGAGAGAAAATCATTTTTCAAGTCTTCCTCTTGTTCTTCATCTTGTTCTTGAGTTTTCTTGGAGAAAAGTCAAGATACATTGAGAGATATATATTATACACTTAGAGTGCAATAATAAAAGGTTCCATCACTTGATTCTAGCCGTAACCTTAGAGGTTAATTGGGTATTGTCATTCCGTTCGTTTCTCCGGCGCATGGCAAGTAGAGACGCGGTGCTTTCGGCATTGGATCGTTCTAGTGCTTGGAGTGCTTCGGATCGTAGAGAATTCAAGTAAAGTTTGGGGAATAGATCTAGAGAAGGATACTATTTAATCAACGGACTTCAAGGGTGATTTTGTTACAACTCTTGTTTTTCGTTTATAGATTCCTATATACGTAGCTCGATCGATCCTCGTAGGGATTCGGATCGAATTAATTTTCATTTTACCGCTTCTGCTAGGCCTTCATTTTAGGCACGGAATCCCAACAGTGGTATCGGAGTCTAGGTCTTGCGATGGTATATACGATATTGGCATTTGGAATGCTCGATTAGATGGTAAATGATTTGGAATCATTTTAGTCATAATCGTGGTATATGTTTTTCGTTCGTTATAGTTGTATTTTTCGTAAGTTTATGTATAAATATAAATCTTCTATTTCTTGGAAATATGATTTATATTGATGATATGAATGTTGGAAAATATAGATATTAGATATCCGGTTGAAAAACTAGCCCCGAATTGCCGTTGGACGGTCCGGGAGAGGTCTGGAAAAAGGGGGGCGTGGCCCAGGGCTCGGGGGCCGCGGCCCAGGGTTGCTGGGCAGCCCACTGAAAGTTTCTGGACTTGGGTCCGCGGCCCAGGGCTGCTGAGCAGCCCTGCTTTCTGTCTGTCTTGTTTCGGGCATGGTCCAGCCCCTTTTCGGACCCGTTTCGGGCTTGTTTTCTTCGTGTATTCCTAAAAATGATTTCCCACATTTTAAATTGGATTTAATATGATTAAAATGATTTATGGTATTTCATTTTATAAGGGAAATTTATTTATTGGAATACTTGTGATCGACTGAATTATTTTGAACGTTTTTTTTCATATTACCGATTGTGTGAATCGATTGGATCGGTTCGTATTGTTGATTAGATCAATGTATCTCTACGCTTTCCGTTTATGTAGTATTTATTGGATGAATACTTTTGAATGGGGATGTGGTTCATGGACTTTGTTTTTGAATTGTTCATTTTATTCGATTGGGTTGTAAAGGCCGTTTTGAGCCTATTTATTTTACTAGAAATATTTGTATCTAGTTAGCAATTTTCAATGTAAAATTTATATGTAATGACGAAGACCAGGGGAAGATCCGTTTCGAGAAGATGAAGATTCAAGACGAAGACTTGTAATTAGATTACGGAGTTTTTGTTTTCTAGGAACGGTCCATGAACCACATGTTGGTAGCAACTAGGTTGTGAATGGTTGTTTCATATTGCATGAATGCAAAAAAACGCGCTAAAATAATTAATGTACAAAGTGTAACATTAATCGCGAAAATTCTCCCACAAAAAATTATTAAGTTTATAAGGTTTCAAGGTTTTCCTTCCCTCCCTCGAGCTTTCGGGAAATTGAAATCCAAACCGGATGTGCTATGCTTCCGAGTTATCGGGGTAGTCATTCGGGGAGGACGGATAAATTACCGGTAGTGCATTGGATGCCTTTGGTTGGAGCAAATTTTATCCCTCGAAACCTGATAGGTTGCCGGATAAGATTCAATTGTGAAACTGATTTGCGTCGATGGTATAAACTTAGCTTGTTCACGAACCATAGAAACCGTATAGTTTGGGGGGAGTGAACAAGTGGAAAAAGAAGATCGAATCATCTATTAGATGGGTTGGTGTTGGACACCACTTTATGAAAATTAATAGACTAGAAACCTGTTCGGTTGCCCTCTATTAAGATTTATAAAGAACTCGATCACCACTATGAAGTAGTGCGACGATACTTCCGGATTTCACATGGGAGTGTGCTGTTCTGATAAAAATAGTGGGAGCTAGGTAACAAGAATAGAAAAGACCTTAAGTCTATACTCAGAACATAATTGAACGAGTCACTAATTAATCTGTCGTAGTTAATGCAGACATAACCCTCAATATGACAATGAATCCACTTGCAATTCTACTCGAAAAGAACACCTTGATGGGACCTAACTTTGTGGATTGGCTCCGCAATCTGATGATTGTCCTCAGTATAGAGGCACTGGGATACGTCTTGGAGACGGACATTCCGGCGCCTCCAGTGCGGACAGGAGCCAATCAGGAAGATATCGAAAACCACGAAAAGTGGGTCAAGGATGACGTAAAAGTCCGTGCATATATGATGGCTTCTATATCTAATGAGCTTCAGAGAGATCATGAGAAAATGACTTCTGCTAGGCAGATTCTATCTCACTTAACCAAGCTTTATGGTGAGCACAGCAGAACTGCTAGATATGAGATATCCAAGCAACTGTTCGGTGCAAGGATGAAGGAAGGTGTGAAGGTTGGGGAACACGTCCTCAAAATGATATCCATGAGCGAGATATTGTAGGATCTTGATTTTAAAATGGATACTTCTCTCCAAACCGACCTTATCCTACAGTCTCTCCCTGATTCCTTCTCACAGTTTGTTATGAACTTCAACTGCAATGAGATTGCATGTAATTTAGCTGGGCTAATGAACAAACTTGTGACCGTTCAGTCTCAGATGAAGACTCCGCGGATGAAGGAGTCTGCTCTTGTGATTTCTTCTGGACCTCGGAGGTCTAAGAACAAGAAGAAAAAGACCAAGAAGTAAACTGGACCACATGTCAGGGACTTTAAAGGCAAGGCCAAGGCCCCGATGGTTCCGAAGAGCAAGAAGAATGATGCTTATCTTAAGAGCGGTGAGCTGGGCCACTGGGTAAGAGACTGTCCGATTCTTCATGGTGCTTCAGGTACAGAACTTTAAGTTTTGGAAACAAATTGTTCTGCTACTGTATTTTCTACTTCCTGGATATTGGATTCTGGTGCTAGTTCTCATATTTGTACTGTGAATCAGGATCTGGAACAAAGTAGGAAGCTTGGAGCTGGAGAAGTTATGATCACAATCGGAAGCGGGCATAGTGTCGAGGTTACCGACATAGGATCACTTCTTTTGGGTTTAGAATCCGGCTTTGTTTTGACTTTAGAAGATATACTTGTTTTGCCCAAGGGGCACAAAAACATTGTATCCATTCCGGTCATGGACCGAAAGGGCTTTTCATTTTTCATTGGTGATGGTTCCTGCAAAATTTATTTCAGAAATAAACTAGTGGGTACTGCAACATTGTTCAATGAATTGTATCATCTAAATCTCAGCAACAATGTAGTTGTGAATACTTTGACTAGAAAACGTGGTAGGGATGAAACCATTCAAGTTTTGAAATGGCATCTAAGACTTGGTCATGTTGGTCAGACCAAGGTTTATAAGATGGAAAAAGATGGACTTATGGGTCCATTGGGATTAGATCCCTTTCCTACTTGTGAATCTTGCCTTAAAGGCAAAATGACTAAGTCCCCCTTCACAGGGACTTTTGAAAGAGCCGCTGATAAACTGGGATTAATCCATACCGACATATGTGGTTCTTTGGAAGCAAACGTGATGATTATCAATGTTTCATTACATTTACAGATGATCATACTAGGTATGGTTATGTATACTTAATGAAACATAAATCCAAGGCCTTTGAGACTAGTCGAGAAACAAACTGGTAATCATATCAAAGCACATCGGTCGGACCGAGGTGGCATGTATATGAGTATGGAGTTTGACGAGTTCCTTAAGGAACATGGAATAGTTTCACAACTAACACCTCCAAGTACTCCTCAGTTAAATGGTGTGTCAGAAAGAAGGAACCGGACCTTGTTGAACATGGTCCGTTCCATGCTGGGCTATACTGACTTACCGATTTACTCGTGGGGGGTATGCACTCCTGACTGCCGCTTACATCTTCAACAGATGTCCTTCTAAATCCGTTTCTAAAACTCCACATGAGATGTCGGAGGGCAGGAAACCAAGTCTTAATCATATTAGGATTTGGGGATGTCCCGCCTATGTGAAGAAGACTAAGGTGGAGAAATTGGAAGCTAGGTCCGCGAAGGGACAATTCATTGGATTACTGTCTGGGACGATGGGTTATCTATTCTACATGCCCGAAGATCGAAAGATCGTTGTTGCTTTACAAGCACACTTCCTGGAAGATGAGTTCATCCAGGAAGGCGGAGCAGGTAGAAGTATTTCTTTGGAAGAATACAATGAAACTCCTAAGGAGACACGTGTGCAAGAAATTGGAATTGAACCTTCTGAAGCACAAGTACAACCACCTCGTAGGTCTAGTAGGGTGTCTCATTTACCTAAGAGGTATGGGCTTTTGCAGTTGGAGGAACACTACCAAAAATCAGACTTTAGCCGACGACTTAAAGTGGTCTGCTAAACCCGAAAGTCGTCGGCTAATCATGCCAGCCGTCGGCTAAAAAACCGTCGGCCGATATTCGTCGGCCAAGGTTTAGCCGACGACCTTTGTGCAGTCATCGGCTAAAGTTCAACCATTAGCCGACCAGTACTACACGGTCGTCGGCTAAACCTGTTGGAAAAAAAAAAAAATTTAGCCGACGACCTTAACGAGACGGTCGGCTAAAACCATTTTTTAAAAAAAAAATATAGTTTAGCCGAAGACCGTCTTATATGTCGTCGGCTAAAACCATTTTTAAAAAAAAAAAATTTAAATTAGTTTAGCCGACGACCGTCTTACAGGTCGTCGGCTAAAACCCTATTTTTTAAAAAAAAAATTACTGTAGACGACGACCGCTTTATTTGTCGTCACTAAAACCCTTTTAAAAATAAAATAAATTACTTTAGCCGACGATCGTCTTATATGTCGTCGGCTAAAACCCTTTTTTTAAAAAAAAAAATAATTCAGATTTTGGGATCCCAAAACCGTATTTTGCACTGCAATTTTTATACACCAGCTCTCATTATCAACAACAATCAACGCACAACATATTCAAGAACATTAATTTCATCAACATACTAGTAGCGTCAATAAAATCACTTACACAATTGTACCACAAATATAAATATACAAGAGTACTACAACAACACAACTAGAATCCACTGCCAAAATCATCTAAATGTCGAAATGTAGTAGTAGAAGGATTACCACCATCCCCTAGATCCTCGTCACGAGGCTGTGAAGATGGGGTCTGTCCGAAGAGAGAAGGCGGTGGAGCAGTGCTGCAGCCCGGCTGAGTAATGGTCTCGAGCCGGGTCATCATATAGTCCATCATGGCCTGCTGCTGTCTCTGGAAACTCTCTAACCGCGACTCAGTCCTCTGCTCGCTCTCATGTAACCACGTCTGAGTCCTCCTTTCATTCTCAGTCCGGAGCTCCCTCTCCGCCCTCAACTGCTCCTCGAGATAGGCAGTCCGTGCATCCCGTCCGCGAGGGTGCTGGAAGCCGGGGGTATCTTTCAATACATGGTGACCCTCGACTCCCATCATCTTAGTGCGGTACCGACTACCTCTAGGAGGGTAGACGGTACCCCACACCCTAGCGCGAACATAAGGATCGGCCTGATCGATCTGTCCAATGGAAGAATCGAGGTCAGTCTCCGCTAAGTCCGGATACTGCTCCCGAGCAATCTCAGCAAGCATCCTCTGAGACTCCTCTCGCACACGCTCCTAAGTTAATATGAAAATAAATATTTGAATATCAATAAAAGTATGATACAAAGGCATTTATTTTATTACTAAAATAAAATAAAAAAAGACTTACATGCTCCTCGGGACGGTTCGGAAATGCTTTATGAGTCACGTAGGCAAATGCATCCAACGAATCAGAAGAAATGGCCTCGTGCGCAACTCTGGCTAACGATCGGGAACCCAGACTGTGATGGTCAGTCAGACCAGCACGATTGGTCGTGTTGGTCAAGCTAGTCGCCTTCAAAAAAATATTATTTAGAATCGAGTTTATATTTAGAATTCAAAAAAAATAAAAGCGAAATATTATTATTTTTATTAAATACTAGCATTTTTTTAATAAATAAAATACAATATTCAGATTTTTATTTTTTATGGAAAATAATATTCTAGTTTTTATTTTTATTAAAACAATTTATTTCCACTTTTGAATAAAAATTCCGATTTTTAATATTAATAATATTCCAATTTTAAAAATACATGAAGTTCCGATTTTTCTAATTTAAAAACCGAACTTCAAGTATTTTTTATATTCTCAAACATTAATTTTAAAAATAGAGTTTATATTTAGAATTCAAAAAATAAAATCAAAGAGGAAGAATGAAATGAGGGTATTTTAGTCATACCATGAACTCGGGTCGCGAAAATGGGCGCGTAGCCACTTCCACTGCTCGGAACTTGAATTCTTCCGGTAGCCTCTCGGGTATCACCCAGTCATCTGCACATGTGCATCTCATTTTTCCAAGATTTGTACCTACAACACACGTTGCACAACATATATCATTCGTAAGGAAAAAAATTACGCAAACAATGTAGATACAAAATAAATTAAAATGACTTACTTGGTAGACTTCACCTCGTCACACCAAGTACGTAGTAGAGAGTCGGGAATGACGAACCACACCTATGAACAGCATAAATACGCAATAATTTAAAAACATCACATATTGCATTTTCAAGAACTACGTGTTGATTGAAAAACACTTATTAAATATTTATTAACTTACCGACATAGCATTATTCAAAGCATCCTTCACGCACTGCGGCACGTCCCCCCAGTCGGGCCACAAAACGGGGACTCTGTCCCGAATGACAAAGCCAACATTACGGCTATATGACGCCGCAGCGTCAGAAGACATCACCGGCCGGCCGTGTCTGTCTAGAGGAATCTCATAACGGCCATGCTTACTTACGTACGAGTCGAGCGCCAGACCCTTTGTTGGGCCACGAGTCTTCTTTTTTTTCTTCTCCTCCTCGACTACATTTTTCCCCTTCTCCTTCTCCCTCTCTATCTCCTCATACAGTTTCGTCTTCGAAACCCGACAACTGCGCTAAAACATGTTGTCTGGCCAAGACTCATAGACGTATGCCTCGTCAGGGCTAATCAATCGAACGGGAACTCGGGCTCCCGACTCATCGACCTCTGGAATAGTCGGAACCATCGAAGGTATGAATAGAGTCGGCGGCGGACCGTGGGGCACCGCGGACGAGGAACTCCGTACATCTCCTGATGTGTGAGGGCTAGACGTGGGTCGGTGGATGGGAGGCATACGAGTCTCCGGCTGCGAGGGGGTCGGCCGTGGTGTCTGAAAGGATAAACGCCGCTCTAGTGCAGCGGGCTCATCTGTCGCCCTATAAAAATCATCAGCATTCATGCCGGTAGCTTCTAGTATCTTGCGGGCACGAACGCTGCTCTGAGATATGTATAGTGTACCGGGATCCGCCTTACTAGAGGCTGCGGAACTCCCCCCCGAATCGGGAGTGGTCGACTTTGTCGACTTATTCCCCAACACTTTCTTTATTCTATCCATAATCTAAACAAATAAATCAAATTCACAACTCAACACAACAGTAATTATCAATGCCATACCACGTTAATCTTTCGATTAACGCCGGCTATAAAATTCCTTCCTCCTCAAACAAATTCATCAAATATTTCTAAACAAATTCATCAAATAATCTAAACACATTCATCAACTAAACAATTCAACACAATAGTAATTATCAATGCCATACCACGTTAATCTTTCGATTAACGCCGGCTATACAATCACTTCCTCCTCAAACAAATTCATCAAATATTTCTAAACAAATTCATCAAATAATCTAAACAAATTCATCAACTAAACAATTCAACACAACAGTAATTATCAATGCCATACCACGTTAATCTTTCGATTAACGCCGGCTATACAATCCCTTCATCCTCAAACAAATTCATCAAATTCGCAACTCATTAAACACAAAATATTGAAAATACTAAATTCATCAAATATTGCATCGCAACTCATTAAACATTTTATCTAATTCATCACATAATCTAAACAAATTCATCAAACAAATACAATAAGTTCAACAAACAAAATAAAAAAAAGGACAAGGGTTACCGCGGCCGGGCTGGAGGGCGACGGGCGGAGGGCGACGGGCTGGAGGGCGACGGCGAGGGCGCGGCGGGGCGGCGGCGACGGATCGGGCCGGGCGGAGGGTCAAGCGGCCGAGGGTCAAGGGCTGGACGATCGGCTAAACCAGAAGACGGGGCGACGGGCGGCTAGGTGACCGGCGGTTGGGGCTGGGTGACGATCGGCGGGCGATTGGGGTCGGGGCTGGGTGACGATCGGCGGGCGAATGGCTAAGGGGGCAGAAGAAGAAAATAAGAAAAGGGAGGTACGAGAAACGTATAAAATGTGGGGGTTTAGCCGACGACAATATCTACGTCGTCGGCTAAAGTTTTTAAAAAAAAAAATTATACTTTAGCAGACGACATATATGACGGTCGTCGGCTAAACCCGGAAGTGACCCGACCGTGGGAGACAACACGGTCGGGCAGGCAAACATTTTGTTTTCAATTTATGGGCGGGTGCGACACGGTTCGTGTTGATGGACACGGTCGGGGGTAAAGTATGATTTTTTTTTTAAAAAAACTTTAGCCGACGACGTAGATGTTGTCGTCGGCTAAACCCCCAGGTTTTTTTTTAATAATATTATTGATATTATATTAATGTTATGATTATGATTATTATTATTACTATTTTTTTAATTATATTTAACAAATAAAAATATACATCTACTAAATTTATGGCTCACAGTTTGAGTCATCACTACAGTCTGTCTCATTATCTGAGTTGATATCCGGCAACATATGCCTCAAGTCGTCCACATTATCGTCATCAGAATTTTCAAGTAATTCGTTTGTATCAACGTCAATGTACCCGCGAGCATCACCACGGAGTCGGACGACTCGTCCTTCAGGAACATTATTCATTGTAATTGTCGTTGATGGTGGAATATTTGCTGCATTTGGCTCTTGATAAGCATCATCGTCATCAGTACCTATTGTTTCTCCCAGTGTAGCAGCACTAAAAATATTCCTCGTTGTCACAACATTCACTACCTTCCATGTGCCTTTCTTCACCAAGTCGTCCAAATAATACACCGACTTTGCTGATGTAGCAAATACAAAAGGATCACTTTCATACCATGAAGTGGAAGTGTCAACAGATAACAGCCCGTAGTCGTCTTGCATATCGGTTCCAAGACTGGTGTCGTACCATCGACACTTAAACAAGTAAATTGTCATACCTTCCCCGTAAATTAGTTGTACCACTTCCAAAAGAACACCGTAATATCCACCATCTATCATAACCCCAGAATTTTGACATCTTCTTTTTTGGTCTCTCCCAAGGCATACGAATGTGACACCGTTGACTTTGGCCATCGAATAAATTCTTGACATAACCGGCTTTATAGAAACAAGCATAAGTTCACGCGACCAGTTAGGGTGTCCGTCATCTTGTATGTGTGTCATCTGTCGTAAATAAACTTTTTATGTAAAAAAATATCTTAAGTCCAAAATGCAATAGCAATTGAATGTATACGTACCCATTCTCCAAAATAGTCGGCAAAAGTGTCATTGTGGAATCTAGTGTCACCTCGCACCATATCGCATGACAAGTGGATGTCTTTCCAGTACTGAACTTCTGGACAATTGAGCAATATCCACCAATGTGCAATTCATGACTCGTACAGGTCTAATTGTCTTCCTGGCAACCTCCCATAGACGTCAACCTCAGTGGATATGATAGAAAGATTGAATTGTATTTTATCTGCTGGAATAGAGCGGGAAGGGGGATCGAAGTTGCCCAAATAAAACTTGATATGCGTAATACACTCCGACGCAAGGTAAGATTCTGCAATGCATCCTTCTGGTGCAGACTTATTGGCCACGGAGTCTTTGTAATCACCGAGTTGCCTTTCAACCGGGTACATCCACGTGTAGTGCACTGGACCAGTGACCAATAACTGCCTGGGAAGGTGGATCATGAGGTGAGGCATGAGGTCAAAAAAGTTTGGAGGAAATATTCGCTCAAACTTGCAGAAGATATAGATGATGTCATCTTGCATTTTACGCAAATCAGATCTCTTGACTTCTCTCGTACATAGTTTTTGGAAAAATCTTGACAATGCAACACACGGCTCG
The DNA here is from genome assembly GCA_033398695.1 of Orobanche coerulescens. NCBI lineage: Eukaryota > Viridiplantae > Streptophyta > Magnoliopsida > Lamiales > Orobanchaceae > Orobanche > Orobanche coerulescens. The sequence goes on along the minus strand of CM065815.1, from coordinate 108,581,721 downwards.
ACCACCTGTTTTGGTAAGTATGGTCGAATAAATACCGGAAATAGGTGTTGGAGTAGGATATGACAATCATGACTCTTCAAACCAGTTAACTTGTTCTCCCTGAAATTAACACATCTTCCTATATTTCCAGCATACCCGGTAGGATACCTAGCAGTCTTTATCCAGCAAAATATCTCAGTTCTCTGCTCGGGAGTGATGGTGTAAGATGCCTTAGGCATTTTTTGTTTTCCCTTGACAGTTTTCAACCACAAATGTTTTCTTATGCTCATTTCTTCCAAACCTTTGCGTGCTTTTGGCCCGTCTTTGGTCTTTCCATCCCAACCTAAGGTTGTCCCAACCACACTTTCGCAAACATTCTTTTCAATGTGCATGACATCCAAGAAGTTCCTTATCAGTAACTTGGACTAGTAAGGCAATTCCCAGAATATACTTTTGTGCGACCAATACTTATACCTGTCGGGCCTTTCAGGGGTTGCTGCAAGCACATCAGGATGGTTGCTAAGGTGACCAAAATCGTACTCATTAAGAATTGATAGTATTTCATCACCTGTCCTCTGTCGTGGTGGCTCGCCCATTTCTACAGTACCATCAAATGCTGCAGCATCCATACGCCACTCATGTTCCCTGTCAAGCCATATCCGATGACGCATTCGGATAACTTTCCTACAGTGGTACCTAGCACAATCTGCATTCAAACACACTGGACAACCTCTATATCCGCTAATAACAGATCCGCATAAAGATTCCATATGCAGGAAAATCACTAATAGTGCCGATACACATGGCGTGCAAGTAGAACGTCTCGGACGAATAACTGTCGTACGTGGGATGACCTTGCTCCCACAACAATTTCAGCTCCTCTATCAAAGGTCTCATATACACATCGATACACTTTCCCGGATATCCCGGCCCCGGGACTAACAAGGTCAACATATTATACTCCTTCCGCATACACATCCACGGAGGAAGATTGTAAGGAATCACTACAACAGGCCATATGGTATATGAACGATTCATGTTACCAAAAGGGTTGAAACCATCAGATGCAATCCCGAGCCTCACATTGCGGATATCTGAAGAAAAATTCGGATACTCCCTATCTATATGCTTCCACGCTTCTCCATCTGAAGGGTGTATCATAGTATCCCTGTCATTAGTGCGCGGCTCGGCATGTCATCTCATTGCTTTTGCCGTGTGAGGAGACATAAAAAGCCGTTCCAACTTCCCTTGATGGAAAATACCAAAGTACCTTCACCGGTTTCTCTTTTCCAGAAGGAGTGATCCTATATCTCTCTGTATCACATACATGACATCTCGTGAGGTCTTCATTAGGATGCCCCCAGAATAGAACACAATCATACATGCAGACGTGGATCTTAATGTAGGAAAGACCAAGATCTTTCAAAATTCGTCTCATTTTTGAATATGTATTAGGAAGATGATGACCCTGTGGAAGCATATTACTCGTAAGCTCCAAGTAATCATCTACAGACTTGATGAATTATTTGTTTTCCATCTTTAATCTCATCGTTTCCATGACACAATCAAGAACAGTCATGTTACACCCTGGGTATAGAGGGGTCTGTTGGAGTTGAATTAGCTTATTGTACCTGTCAAGCCCAGCAGTATTGCAAGGAAATGGTCTACGGGGTCGTGGGATTTGCTCAGTTGGTACAAACGTCTCGGAAAAACCAAACACATCATCAATCAACCTCCTCTTCGGATCGGTGAACCCGCCGTTACCACTAAATTGTCCGTGATCATACGGAATAACGAGTCGGTGCTTGGCGTGGTATATCCAACATGTATATTTACTCCAAAAACCATTCTTCTTTAGGTGTTCCCAGACCTCATCAAATGGAAAACGAAACATATCACTGCGACATCTACATTTATTACATGGACAGTAGTGCAACGTATTACCACGGTCGTGCTCTTTTACAAATCTCATAAACTGCTTCATCCCATCCATTACACTTGGATCCCATTTTCGTAACCAAATCCAACACTTATCCATCCTGAAAATGTATACATTTTCCAATATTAATCCAACTAACTAATATTGTTCAAATTATAAATGAAATCACAACAAACAATTAATCATAATGATTATCATCATAAAACTTAATCGTTTTACATAAAAGCAATCGAATGTAACATGAATAATACAAAGTTTCGAAATCACAATAAAAAATACAATAAAATACATACCTTAATCGAAATGGTGATTATAACAACCGATAGAAACATTCGGCACTCCAGCTAGCACAACTAAAAGTAGCAACTCACAAGCTTTTTTCGGGAATAATTGAAAGAATCGGGAATAGAAATGTGCTCTTTAGCGGGGAGAGGTGCAAGATTGGGTTGGTGTTCCCTGAACTATAAATAATTTTCACTTGGAGGTTTAGCCGACGACCTAGATCTAGGTCGTCGGCTAAAGTATATTATTTTTTTTTTAAAAAAAGGGTTTAGCCAACGACCTAGATCTAGGTCGTCGGCTAAACCATTACATTATTTTTTTTTCGGAATGAGTTTAGCTGACGACCTCGATATAGGTCGTCGGATAATGTATATTATTTTTTTTTAAAAAAAATTTTTTAGTCGACGATCTAGATCTCGATCGTCGGCTAAACCCTTACAATATTATTTTTTCGTAAGGAGTTTAGGCGACGACCTAGATCTAGGTCGTCGACTAAAGTAAATTATTTTTTTTAAAAAGGGTTTAGCCAAGCGACCTAGATCTAGGTCGGCTTAACCATTACATTATTATTTTTTTTCGGAAGGAGTTTAGCCGGCGACCTAGATCTAGGTCGTCGGCTAAAGTATATTATTTTTTTTTCTTCTCGGTCGCCTAAACGTTATGACGGCCGTCGGCTAAATCACTTTAATATAGCCGACGACTATTTCGAGCTTTAGCCGACGACTTGGTGGAGGTCGTCGGTAAAACCCTTTAGCCGACGGTATTTTGAGTCGTCGGCTAAAGTGCGAAGTTTAGCCGACGACACTTTATAGTCGTCGGCCGTTTTTTTTTCGGGTCGTCGGCTAAAGTACTTTTTTTGGTAGTGGAACTAGGTCTCCATGAAGTTCCAAGTGATAGCTAATAGACCGACCCAACGACCTATGACCAAGCGATGGTGGATGTAGACTCCATGAAATGGCGTGAAGCTATGGAAGCTGAGATCGACTCGATGCATGTCAATCAGGTCTGGACTCTAGTAGACCGCCCCAAGGGCATAGTGCTTATTGGGAACAAGTGGATCTACAAGAGGAAAACTGATGGTGATGGCAAGGTTGACGCCTATAAGGCCAAGCTTGTGGCAAAGGGTTATACCCAGAAAGAAGGGATCGAATACCACGATACCTTCTAGCCCGTAGACATGATCAAGTCTATTCTCATGATGCTTGCTATAGCTGCCTACCACGATTATGAGATATAGCAAATGGACGTAAATACGGCTTTCCTTAATGGACTCCTCGAGGAGGAAATCTATATGGAGCAGTCTAAAGGCTTTGTGTCCGAAGTCGATATTCAGAAAGTGTGCAAGCTTCAGCGTTCCATTTATGGACTGAAGCAAGCGTTGCGTAGTTGGAACCTTCGTTTTGACGAGGCGGTCAAAGAGTTTGACTTCGTGCAAAATGAAGAGGAACCTTGTGTATACAAGAGGGTTAGTGGGAGCAAGATCGCATTCTTAGTACTATATGTGGATGACATTCTACTAATAGGAAATGATATGGGAATGCTCAGTTCTGTGAAAGCTTGGCTTTCGAGTAATTTCTCCATGGAAGACTTGGGATAAGCTACCTATATTCTTGGTATTCGGCTCTACCGGGATAGAGCAAAGAAAACAATAGGTCTTCCCCAAGCCCTCTATATAGATAAAATCTTAAAGCGATTTAAGACGGATGATTCTAAAAGAGGGTTCCTACCGATGCGACATGGAATAAAACTCTCCTTGAAGATGTGTCCTCAAAGTGAGGAACAATGAAAGGAAATGAGTAATATACCGTATGCTTCGTCCGTGGGTAGCCTTATGTATGCTATGTTGTGTACAAGTCCTGACATCGCGCTTGCTGTAAGCGTGGTGAGTAGGTTTCAGGCAAACCCAGGTAGGGAACATTGGACTGCCGTAAAGAACGTTATCAAGTACTTAAGAAGGACTAGAGATATGGTTCTGATGTATGGCGGTGGAGATTTGGATGTGGTGGGATTCACTGATTCGGACTTCCAAGGACTGAAGGATGACTCGATGTCTACTTCTGACTACATATTTACTCTTAATGGAGGAGCAGTATCTTGACGTAGCACCAAGCAAAGCGCGACTGCTGATTCCACCTGTCAGGCTGAGTATCAAGCACCCTCGGAGGCTTCCAATGAAGGGTTCTGGATTAAGAAGTTTCTGGGAGAACTTCAAGTGATACCATGTGCTGAGCTGCCTGTTTCGATGTACTGCGACAACGACGGAGCTGTAGCGCAGGCCAAGGATCTGAGGTTTCACAACAGCACCAAGCATATTGAGAGGAAGTATCATCTTGTAAGAGAATTTGTTCGCAAGGGATATATTGTGCTGCACATAGTAGACTCGGCCGACAACGTCGCCGATCCACTGAGCAAGCCACATTCTTAGACTAGCTTGGAGCATCATCTGGAGAACATGTGTATTAGATACCATAGTATGTGGCATTGAGTGCAAGTGGGAGATTGTTAGGAGTATGCCCTCGAATGCCACTCAGAGGATGTTGAGTGAGGGCATTGTACTTGAAATTATGTAAATCATTAATATAAGGCAATGGATGTTTCTTTATTTACTGCTAGTTACTGGCATTCCTAACTCGTAAATATACATATAGAAACTAGTCCATGTATTTGAGAGCAAAACGTTCCACTCCTTATTGGATAAGGGGGTCAGCATTGGAAAGGTTTATAGCTCAAATACTTAATCGTTCGCAAGTTGATGAAACTTGACTGGGCGTTAAGTTTATGTGAAGACTTGTATGACGTGTTCTTTGACATGGAGAGTGCCTGTCAAAAACTGATGGTTAGTGGGAGCATATGTTATAGGTATGCTAATTGGATTAGTATACTCGAACCGACTCACCCTCAATTCGTCACACGGATTTCACTTCGGTACAGTCAATGACAGAATCGAAAGGTTGTGATAGGTATTCGTGAACCTTAGTAGGGATGTGCTTGTGACGTCAAGATTTTCATTAGAGTAGTTCGACCCTATAAACCGGGAGGTGGGGGTCAACCTCGACGTGCATCTTGACGGGCAAGTAGTAGGTCCTAATGAATACCAAGATAGAATTCTTTCTCCCGTTAGTGAGCGTGTTTTTTGTCCTATTCGGTTATTGGCAGATAATATAATAAGTCTTTGGCCAAAGCATTGGAGATAGTTGTATTGGATACACGAGAGCTCAATGATCTCGATTTGCATTAATACATGCATAGAGTCAAGTACAGATAGGGTTTGACTGACCGTGACCCTATAACTTGATCGGGGTATTTGAAAGAAGGGTTTATACGTATACTGGTATTCACGACAGAATGGTTCTTGAATGATCCCAATCATTCGTTCCAGTTGGGGTACAGTGTAGGCCGCCAGGCTGGCTAGGTGGTGCTACTACTCTTTGGTTCCTCCCATTGTTGACTGAGACGGACCTACCGACTCGCGCAATAGGATTGACGACGGAATGAATCTAGCTTAATCTCTCATTATGAATATTAGATATTGAATATCTAAATTTGGGACAATGGATGTCTAAATTGATTTATTAGATAAATTAATTTACGGCCTAATGAATTAAATAAATTACTGGGTGATAAATTTAATTCATAAGTATAATTATTTCTTGGAGAAATCAATTATGTTATTTAGTATTTGATATGATTAATTAATTAGATTAATTAATTGATATAAATACATCGGAACGGAATCGGAGTTTATCTGTTTGGACTCACGGGAGTCCGAAACGGACCAAACTCGTCCAATTCCTTCTAGATGGCCGCCCCATACATAACCCCTCCCTTGGTCTTGGTGTTCTCCTTGTTGGGTGGAAGACATATGGCCACCAAGAGGTCAATATCATATTAGATATGATATTAGGTGATTTGGTCCAAAAGTAAGAAAAAGGAATACTATCTCTCCCTTGCAATATTGATTCCATCCGTGAGAGTTGTGGGAGATTGAGAGAGAAAATCATTTTTTCAAGTCTTCCTCTTGTTCTTCATCTTGTTCTTGAGTTTTCTTGGAGAAAATTCAAGATACATTGAGAGATATATATTATACATTTAGAGTGCAATAATAAAAGGCTTCATCACTTGATTCTAGCCGTAACCTTAGAGGTTAATCGGGTATTGTCATTCTGTTCGTTTCTCCAGTGCGTGGTAAGTAAAGACGCAGTGCTTTTGGCGTTGGATCGTTCAAGTGCTTGGAGTGCTTCGGATCGTAGATTATTCAAGTAAAGCTTGGGGGATAGCTCAAGAGAAGGATACCATTTAATCAACGGACTTCTAGGGTGAGTTTCTTACAACTCTTGTTTTTCGTTTATATATTCGTATATACGTAGCTCGATCAATCCTCATATGGATTCAGATCGGATTAATTTTCATTTTATCGCTTCCACTGGGCCTTCGTTTTAGGTACCGAATCCCAACATTAGATGCTTTTGGTTGGTGATAAATTTCGACCCTAGAAACCTGATAGGTTGCCGAGTGAGATTCAATAGTCAAACCGATAGACGTTGATGGTCAAAAACTTAGATAGTCTGGATTGCCAAAAAACCTGACAGGTTGAGGGCATGAAGACTAGGTTAAAAGAAGATCAAATCATCCGTTATACGGGTTGGTGTTAGACACCACTTTATAGAAATTAATTGGCAAGAAACCTGATAGGTTGTGTCTGTTAAAATTTGTAAAGAACTTGATCACCACTAAGAAGTCGATCTAACCATGACTTCCGGATTATAACATGGGAGTGTATAATTCCGATAAAATTAGTGGGAGCCGAGACAATAATTATACAAGCCCTTAAATTCGATACTCAGTCATAATTAAACAAGTCACTAGTTTAATCTTGTCTAAATCTTTGCAGAAAACAAAACTGAATCTCTCTAAAAATGGCTAAAAACTCACTTGCAATACTACTTGAAAAGAATATCCTAACTGGCCCCAACTTTGTTGACTGGTAGTGGAATCTGATGATTGTACTCAGTATGGAGTCTCTGGGATACGTCTTGGAGACGAACATTCCACCGACTCTAATCCGGACTAGGGGTAATCAGGAAGATATTGACGTCCATGAAAAATGGGTCAAGGATGACGTGCTAGTCCGTGGCTTTATGATGGGCTCAATGACTAATAAGCTGCAGAGAGCGCACGAGAAAATGACTTCTGCTAGGTAGATTCTCGCACACTTGACCGAACTTTATGGAGAGCACAGTAGGACTGCTAGATATGAGATATCGAAGCAGTTGTTCAGTGCTAGGATGAAAGTGTAATATCCACATTTTTCTGTCCCTTGTATTTTCATTTTCGGTGTATTTCTCGGTTGTAGTGGCCCTCGTGTATCTTTCAGCGTATCTTTTCAGTCATGTATTGATCTGAATCTCATAATTGTTGTGCGGAACCGCCGTTTCGGGGTTGCTGTGGATCCATTCTATGTTATGACGCGTTTTGAGATGTTCCGTTTGATGTTTCGTTCATATTCCAGCGTTTTGGACCGTTTATGCTTCATATCTAGCGCACGCTATCTTTGCTGCATAGTGCACGCTAGAGGTCCCTTAGTAGCGCACGCTACGACTGCTTCATAGCGCGCGCTAGAGAGCAAGCCCTGGGAGTGGCAGTGTTAATTCCAGCCCTCTGGACTGGCGGATTAGCGTACACTACGTGGTCTAGCGCACGCTAATGTTGGGGGCTAGCGCACGCTGAGATGCCTGGTAGCGTGCGCTAGCGTTAGAGTCCAGTACTGGACAATTTGTTACTGAACTCACTCTGTTGCCCAGGTAACGCAGGTTATTGGTCAATAGCGCGCGCTACCGATATACTTTAGCGCACGCTACGTTTGGTGAATAGCTCGCGCTAACTGGATCAGGTGTGGACTAGACAGTTGATTCTGGACTCGGCTGATGTCCAGGTAGCGCACGCTATTGGTCGATAGCGCGCGCTACCGAGAGATTATTAGCGCACGCTATGTTTCGAGTAGCGCACGCTAACGGCCAGAAATCTGGCTACTGGACTGGGACGCTAATTGTATGGCCTGTAGTTTTATCCCGTTAGCGCATGCTAACCTTGAGGATTAGCACGCGCTAACACTCCCTGGCTATATAAACCAGGGAGTTGACCGAGATGAACATAATTTTCTCATTTCTTTCTCCTCTCCGCGGCTAAGGCGATTCCGGGCGATTTTCTTGGCGATTTCTTCCTCCAATTATCTCATCAACATCTTTCTTGAGTTCTTGGTGTATTATAACAACATCAACATGAATCTTTTGTAACACCCCAAACTAGGCGGATATTACAGTGCCGTGGACCCCCGACTGGGACCCACTAGTGAATGAAAATGAATGAATTACACAGGGTAAATGTAGTACCGAACCACATTACAACAATAATTACTCCGATGAGGAGTTTCATACAACACATCCAAGATAATACAGAATACATGTATATTTTATATGGAGATAAAATATACAACATTGAGTGAAATGAGTATTCAAACGGAATGTCTGCAGCGGAATAAATGAACGAAACATAAATGACTGAAAAGACTGGGGCCCCCTTCTAGTATCATTGGGACTTCTCGCCATCAATGTGCCCTCCCCGTGCCTTTGCCTTGCCATGACCTGAAAAACAATATCCCCAAACGGGGTCAGTTACACAAAACAACAATCCTCAAGAGTTGAATAAACACAATCATGCATATGTTGTATAAACCACAAGTTCGATAAAAAAATGAATCGGTTAGATTATAACCCAATCTTGTTGAAAACATACGCAATCAAACATGCTGTATGAATCAACTAACAGTACGGCTCAAAGGGTGGCGCCACACTATGCCCGGGATGGAAATGTGTCCGTGCACAAGCCACCAACGAGTATCGATCGAATACACCTGTGGTCTTGTACCTAATCAGTCTCACGAAGCAATCGACTCGTGTGCACAGTCCAATGTGAGGCCAACAACCAACAAACGACTTAAATGTGCCCGACATGAAAATCCTACACATACCAACCGGCACGCCAGTATGACCCGGAATGCCACGATATAACAAAAGTGACATCGAAAATGAATAATGACTCACCGAGATGAAATGATAGTGAAATGAATGACAGCTCAATGAAATGATTGGAACCGCTGCTCCTTGTGGTCAAGTGATTAATTGACAATGACAAGTATTGATACGGTTAATACAATGATGAATGAGTTATGATCATGAATGAACAACAACAAAAGGAATGAATATCCTTTTAACCGAGTAAGAATTAACTTACACAATACCGATGAAGAATGTCCTTCCACGAACAAACGTCCTAAATGAAGTGTCGGTCGCTCGAACAACCTTGAATAACACAATTACCAACAATCCGATCAATAAACGAATCAAACACGATTATAACGAACTCAAGGCATCAAAACGACTAAGCCAAGTTCATTGAGGCATTATATCGAATACGTTGTGGCCAAACTCCGATTGTTTACAATCAAATCTCAATATGCCATTATCAAATCCCCCAAGAAGTGTTTCAAACCAATAAAACATCTACCAAATGATCAATAATCCAAAATGAATATCAAAAAACGTGATTATAACGACAATTAATCGAAAACCCCCAATTCCAACTCGATGTTCAAAGTGTTCTTGAATAATCCCTCAATAATCCAATAAATCTTTATACAAACTCATAATCATATACATATCCCTTCATATAACATGATTATAACGTCCAAAAGATCATATCTCAATACAAAATCGAAATCCAAGATGTTGAAGAAATTACCTCAAGAAGATCCAACCACTTCGATCCAATGAACACGAGTTAAATCGAGTATCCAAGCTTCCCAAATGAATGAAGATGATGAAAATCTAACACTCAAGTGACTGAGGATGGAAAAAAATCCCTCCCTCAAGTCTCTCTCTCGGAACAAAGAAGAAAAGGATGAAAATGATGAAAAAGTCCCGGCCGACTCCTTATAAACTGCCCGAAGTTACGGCCGTAACTCGGCCTTCTTACGGCCGTAACATTCCAGGTCAACAGCCTTACGGCTGTAACTGGCCAACTCGTACGGCCGTAACTCGGCTTCGTCCAAAAACCTGCCGACAGACTTATGGCCGTATCCGCTCCTGACTTACGGGCGTAACTCGCCCTTGTCCAAAACATCTTCCGACATCCTTACGGCCGTACCCGCACACCTTACGGGCGTAACTCGGATGATACGGCCGTATCCGGCCAAACTTACGGGCGTAAGCCCCCTTCGTCGAAAATGACCAGGCACCCTGCCTGAATCGTACGGCCGTATCCAGCCAAGCCTTACGGCCGTACCTTCCTCGTCTTACGGCCGTAAGTCCTTCTCGTCCGACATAACCTGAAATATACGAATACCACTTACGGCCGTATCCTACCCTTCTTACGGCCGTAACTCGCCTTCGGCCAAAAATGCCTGGGCAACGTGCTGGACACGTACGGCCGTAACCGGCCAAGCCTTACGGCCGTACCTGCTCAACTTACGGCCGTATTCCGAAACCTTACGGCCGTAAGTCCCGTTCGTCCAAAATGGCCTGAAATCAACGAACCCTTGTTACGGCCGTAACCTACAATCCTCACGGCCGTAACTCAATGCTGGACAAGGTGAAAAATCCGATAACTCCGATTCCTCGCTACGAATGATGAATGATCCGACATATCATACGAATGTGAAAGTGAACAAGTCCAACACATGCCAAAGATGATACTCCCAGTACAAGACTACCAATCACGATGAAAATGCTAATACTCCCGTCTCGATCTATAAACGGAGATGAACTGACGATCGGTAACTGATATACGGTTACAACATGCCAACAGTGAACACAAATGAATGAATAATGAATGATGAGTGATTATTAATGAGTGAAAATTACTGAGTGACAATTACATACTGATAATTACTGAATGAAAATGAATGAATTGCAACCGGGTATTACATCTTTCATCCTAATCCAAGGTAAATCTCTTAGAACCCTACTTTTGGATAATTTGGGGGTTTTGGGATTTTCTTCCGATTCGTTCCATTTTGTTGGTGGATTCATGATGAATATGATTAATCTTGTTGATATCATTAGTTTTCCTATGGATTCATGGTATATTTTCATAGTTTTGCGAAATCGAGAGGGTTTGGTTATGGTCCGCCCTCGTTGTTATTTTTATACAAATATACATGAATCGTAGGCGGGTTTTCGGGTGTATTCCATTTCCGTAATCGTTTAGGAGTGGTTGTGATTGTGTTATTCAAATCGTTAGGTTCATTCGTCGGTTCCTCGCGGTCGTGCTTGATTCTTCCGTTCCGTTCATGTCACCGTCTATTAATCGAGGCAAGTATCCTTATGAACTTACGATCTTGACATAGTAGTATTGTATGGGAATTGTGTGTGTGTGTATACTCACTACGGGTTAGATCCAATGGGGTCTCGGTAGGGCTCCACGAAGCTGTGGAACCACGAGTTGCTTTTAACCACTACGGGTTAGATCCGACGGGGTCTCGGTAGGGATCCACGAAGCTGTGGGTCCGCGGTTAATTGTGGTGCATTTTTACAATTGTGATTTGATTATGGCATTTCCGGAAATGAGTGTTTTGGAACTATGTTTTCTTGATTGCATGCATTTACTATATGTGTAAGATGTAAGTTGTTCATTTGGTTACTTGTACTAGCGTAATTGCTAACCCCTCTGGTGACCCGTTTTGGGGAAATTCGTTTTATGAATTTCAGTCGGAGTTCATCGAGACGATGGTACTTGGACCAAGATCGCGGATGATGGCCGTGCGTGATGATTGTGCACGAGTGATGTCTTAGTGTCTTCTATCTTTTCATCTTTTGTGGTTTTTGAACTAATAGTAGTACTCGAGTACTTAAGAGTTCTTGTTCGTCCGGATTATATTGTTGTCTATTATGTTGTGTTGGATGATGGTGTTATGTTTGACCGGTTGAACCGGGTGGATTATTCTGTTCTGCGTCTTTATGACGAGGTGTTATTTTGTCGTTTTTGTGAGTCGATGAGTATGATGTTGTTCAGGCTGGTTGGTCCCATATAGGGATTCACGGCGCTGTAATATACCTCGAATATCTTGGGGGTGTTACAAAAAATGGTATCGGAGCCAGGTTTATGGATACCTAGGCTTGTCGGTTTACTGGGTCTTGTTGTGTTTCGTTTTGCACATCATCGTCATGCTGCCATGATTCCGGTACTACCAGTGTCCGTAAGTTTTTCCTAACTTTATTCCTTGTTTCCTTGTATCGCACCTTTGATTCTCGATTGTGATTGTTTCTCTTCTCGTACTCACCATCGTAATGGCTTTTGCTACTTATTTAACATCAGTATGGATGCTGGAAGAGGCCGTGGTCGTGGACGCGGCCGAGGACGTGGGGCAGCCGGTGGGGCGGCCACATCGCAGTCTTCGGGAGCCAGCAGTACCGGCGACCGTCAGAGTCATGCTTCTTCTCAGGAGCGCGCCGACCTTGGTATTCCAGCCGTTATGCAGCAAATGGTGACCCAAATGGCGGCGATAGCTCAGGCGGTTCAGAACCCAGATCAGGCCCATACTAATCGGGGCGGAGCGGACCGTTGGCTCCAAGATGTCATCAAGATGCATCCTCCTCAGTTTTCGGGAGCTTCAGACCCGATTGGCTGGGAAGGGTGGATCAAGGAGATATCTAAAGTCTTCACTGCTACCAATTGTCCCGAGGACCGTAAGGTCCCTATTGCCCAGTACTTCCTCACTGGGGACGCTACGGATTGGTGGGAGGCTGTTGGGCCCAAAGACCATGTTGCTTCGTGGGCCGAATTTCAGGAATTGATGGAGACCGAATATTGCCCGTGGCCGGTCAGACAGGCTCGGGTACATGCTTTCTATGATGCTCAACCACGGGATATTCCCGTATCTCAAGCTATTGCCGATTTTAACAAGGAGTTGGGTTATGTGAAGTGTAACACCCCCAAATCCTATTGGGTTATTACAGTGCCGTGGACCCCACGCCAGGAGATCCACCAGGCGAACAAGACTAAAATACGTTAAATTAAACAACAAGGGAAAATCATAGTCCCCACCATGATATCCGACACAATATTCCGATAAGGAATTTCAATAACAACAATGGGCCTACATGGCCAAGAGTAAAAATACAACATCCACGAGCATCTGCTCGGGTAATACAAAATGACAATGACTGAAAAACTGAAGATCACTCCAACCGACTGACCAACATGAACAACTCGGACTAGTATCGCTCGAATGCCTCGTCGCCATCATCGTGCCCCTGTGTCTCAACTCTCTCCTCGCAAGCACCTAAAACATGAAAAACATGTCCCGCCCCCACGGGATCAGTCATCCAGATAATGAACATCAAATACATGTATAACATGTTATGCATCCAAAGGCAGAATGAAACGGTACAATGATGATAATAATACGAGATGCTCACAAACCAAGGTAAGAACCGGGCATTCGCGAAATACTATGCCCACGGCATACTATTAATACCTGTTCGACAGATTAGAACATAAATGCCCAACGGCGAATCATAATCACAGAATACCACAATGAATTAAACGACATGAACCAAACCATAACTGAATTTAATATGAATCATAATGCCCAAAGGTTCCAATGAAAATACCAAGACATTACAAAAGGCCTGAAAGCCACTCAGCCAAAGCTGTCAAATTATCACATTCACATGAAGCCAAAACAGCCCGCAACTGTTATTGATTAGGGCCGAAGCCACGGCACGAAGCCGTATCACAATGAGGGCCGAAGCCACGACACGAAGCCGTATCACAATTAGGGCCGAAGCCATGGCACGAAACCGTATCACAATTAGGGCCGAAGCCACGGCACGAAGCCATATCACAATTAGGGCCGAAGCCACGGCACGAAGCCGTATCACAATGAGGGCCGAAGCCACGGCACGAATCCGTATCACAATTAATGATAGTGTGCTGCCTTGAGTCGGCCAACACGATGACAGTAACACACGGATAGATACCATCCTTGACAATCCCAAATCAACACCTCGATTGCCTTAGAATGGCCAACCGATAACAATGATGCAGCGGATGATTCCATGAATGATTAAGCACTTCGATCGGCTTAGAATGGCCAATCGCTACGAATGATATGATGAATGATTAAATACCTCGATTGCCTGAGAGCGGTCAATCGATAACAATGATATGGTGAATGATTGAACATTTCGATTTACCTGAGAACGGCGAATCGATGACAATGATCCGAAGGATGTCCCGGCACCTTTAATCGGTGACCGACGACGAAGATGAGAAATGAATACGCCAATGCCTTCAATCGGCCAATACGGTTTTAACGACAACCCCAACATGAATAACGATGATCTGAAGGATGTCTTAGATTGACATGAATATTAACAACAATCGATACATCGATACCGCGAACCGGCTATCGACAATGACATTAATAACGAGTGTCACAATGCCTTGAATCGGCCATTAACGGGCAATAATAAACATTTGGCATAGTTGCCGAAAGGTATCGTATCAAACGATCTCTTGATATCAATGAATTCATGAAGAGACTAAGTCTCGGAATGATACAACACATTCATACACATATATGATGACGTTAATCTCATTGACTAGTACAAGTATAAAACTTGCCTCAAACCGAAGGCGAGAAGGTAATTCCACGATCAACGTCCTTAATGAAATTGTCGGCCGCTCGAACAACCTTGAACAGCACAAATACCAACAATTCTCTTAATACACGAATCAAGCATGATCACAACCAACTCAAAAGTCGATACAACAATACTCGAAACTCATTGGGGCATTAAAACAAACGCGTCATAAACAATCTCCAATTGTTTACAACCAAAACTCAATTACATCCGAAACCAACTTCCAATGAATGATTCAAACCCGCAAAAACTCATGAATATTATCAATAATCCAATAGGAATACTTAAATAGATATTTCAACAACATTAGGTCGAAAACCCCCAAAATTCCAAAGTCAACCCGTAAGGGTTCTTGAACAATTCCTCAATTATTCACAAATTCCAAAAATTACACCAATGAATCCGTAGAAATACATGAATCCAAGATAGATAATCCATATCTAACATATTCCAACATAATATCGATTTAACACGAAGAGATCGAAAGCAAAACACCCGAGATCCGAATTTTAGATCCAAGAATCATTACCTTGATTTGGAGTAATGAAACTGATTTAGATGATGATTAATCCAACTTAGGAGCTTGAAGATGATGCTAGATGATTGCAGCTCGAAAAGACCTTTCCAAATCGCCCAAGCTCGTCCGAAATGGTTGAGAAATGAAGAAATGACGAAGGTTGGACTGAACTGCCTTATTTATACTGTCCCACCTTAGCGCATGCTATGACTTGATATTTAGCGTGCGCTAGCGGTTTACTGGGCAGTCCAGTGAGGTCTGAAATGCCTCGTTAGCGTGCGCTACGACTTGGTAGCGTGCGCTAACACCTTACCGATAGCGTGCGTTATCCCAGATTGTTAGCGTGCGCTAACTGATGTCCGATATTCAAAAACTGAAGTCCAGAACCTACTGTCCTCTGCCTTGCACGCGTTAGCGTGCACTGCTAATGTGACTTAGCGTGCGTTACCAGCACCATTAGCGTACGCTACTTACCACTCGTAGCGTGCGCTACGAATTTCCCAAATCAGCCCAGTACCTTCTGGACTGTCTGCCCCACTTGCGCTAGCGTGCGCTAATACTGAATCATAGCGTGCGTTACCTGCACCCCATTAGCGCGCGCTAACTAGAATATGTAGCGTACGCTACCTCTCAAACTGAAAATTAAAACATGAAGATGATGATGACAATAATCTCGGCTCGATCTCAAATAGTGATGATCCCAAAATACGCCGAAAGGTGAACATAGTTGACTGAATAAGAATGATGAACGATTATTACTGAGTGAAAAAAATTCTGAGTGACAATAACTGAATGATAATAAATGAATTCACAACCGGGTATTACATGAAGACCCAAGTTGTCGAGTAGAGTGACAAAATTTTCCATTTTTTCAGACGGAAAGTTGTCGATTCGGGACTACATGTCGGGGCTCGTCTGTACTACCTTGAAAGATTACCAGAGCAGGGCCCTTGCTTACGATATGTCTGTGACGGCGAGTGAGGCGTCCCGCGAGAGTAAGAAGCAGAAGTCCGCCGGGAATTTTTCGGGCCACAAAGGTGGGGGTCAGCAGAAATTCCAGTCTGCTAACTTTTCTACTGGTGGTGGCCCAGCTCGATCTACCGGGTTTCCCCGTAGGGCTGCCAGTGCCCCTCCTCGGGAGGTGAAGTGTTTTAACTGTGGCCATCAGGGCCACATCAGTCGTATTTGTCCGAACCATTTGCTGACGTGTAACCAGTGTGGCCAGCCGGGTCACAAGGCTGCTTTCTGTGCTGAGAGGGAGAAAATCCTTGGTGCCCGGGCTTCCATTCCAGCGCCTAGGGAACCAAGTGTGAATCAAGGATCGTTTGCTTCTCAATCTCCGCCAAGTGCTATTCGAGGGAGAGGTCGGGGTCAGCCCGCTAAGGGGGGAGCTTCCAGTGTCGGCTCCGCCCACCCGCGTGTCTATGAGATGCGGAGAACCGATGACCCAGCGACTAACGTGGCGACAGGTACCATTCATATTATTTCTCATCCTGTCAGTGTGCTTTTCGATTCTGGTGCTACGCATTCGTTCATATCTCTAGATTGTGTGCGCCGTTTGAGTCTCGACTGTTTGACGCCTTGTGAACCCTTCATCATTAAGCTTCCTAGCGGTGATAGGATCGTTGGTGATCAGGAGGTTCGAGACTGTTCTGTACTTATTTGTGAGAGGGCTTGGCCCTCTAATCTTATTGTTGTGGGTATTGAGGGTGATGATTTGATTCTCGGGGATGATTGGCTTGAGCGGCATGGTGCAATCATGAACTACCGCACGAGGATCATCACCATGCTAGCCGAAGACGGCACCGAGCACTCTTTCACCGGGCGAAATAGGGGAAACTAGAAATTCGTTATTAACGCCTTGAAGGCGATGAGACTCCTGCGAAAGGGGTGTACTGGCTATTGGTGCTACGCCTTGAAGGCGGAGAGTGGTGGAGTCGAGCTTTCGTCGATTCCAATTGTTAGTGAGTTTCCTGATGTATTTCCTGACGAGTTACCGGGATTACCACCGGATCGTGAGGTCGAGTTTAGTATAGAGTTAGAGCCGGGCGCAAATCCTATTTCGAAGGTGCCGTATCGCATGGCACCTTCAGAGATGTCCGAGTTGAAGAAGCAGTTGAGTGAGCTTCTTGAGTCGGGGTATGTTCGACCGAGCGCCTCGCCTTGGGGCGCACCGGTCCTGTTTGTGCGGAAGAAGGATGGTTCACTACGTTTGTGTATCGACTATCGCGAACTAAACAAGGTGACCATCAAGAACAAGCATCCTTTGCCGAGAATTGATGACTTGTTCGATCAGTTGCAGGGAGCTGCGGTGTTCTCGAAGATTGATCTGAAATCGGGGTACTATCAGCTCCGGGTGAGAGAGTACGATGTGCCGAAAATAGCTTTTCGGACGAGATACGGGCATTATGAGTTTGTAGTTATGCCTTTCGGGTTAACTAATACGCCGGTGGTGTTCATGCAGTTGATGAACAAAATCTTTATCGAGTATTTGGATAAGTGTGTCGTCGTCTTCATTGACGATATTCTTATTTATTCGAGGAATGAGGAAGAGCATGCCCATCATTTGCGGGTAGTGTTAGACATTTTGAGGACCAACCAACTCTATGCGAAGTTCTCGAAATGTGAGTTCTGGCTGAAGGAAGTGATGTTTCTAGGTCACGTGATTTCAGCCGAGGGGGTTCGTGTAGATCCGCAGAAGATCGAGGCAGTGTTGGATTGGGTACCGCCCAAGAATGTGAAGGAGCTCCATAGTTTCTTGAGTTTGGCTGGCTACTATTGTAGGTTCATCGAGGGTTTCTCGAAACTAGCTCGGCCACTTACACGGTTGCTCCAGAAATCCGAGAAATTTGTCTGGAATGACGAGAGACAGTCGAGTTTCGAGGAACTGAAGAGGCGTTTAACTTCAGCCCCAGTTTTAGTGTTGCCGTGTGGCAACGAGGGTTTTGCTATTTATAGTGATCCTTCGTGTCAGGATCTCGGGTGCGTATTGATGCAGCACGGCAAGACCATTGCCTAGGCGTCGAGACAGTTGAGGCCATATGAGCTGAACTACCCTACTCATGATTTGGAGTTAGCGGCAGTCATTTTTGCACTCAAGATTTGGCGCCACTATCTTTTCGGCACTGCATGTCAGATTTTTACCGATCATAAAAGTCTCAAATACATATTTACTCAGCGGGAGTTGAATATGAGGCAGAGGAGGTGGTTAGAGCTGATTAAGGATTATGACCTCGAAATCCTTTATCATCTGGGCAAGGCGAACGTCGTGGCCGATGCCTTGAGTCGGAAACCGGTTGCGTTACGAACACTTGAGATTCTTACGTCTCAGTCGGAGCTCCGGCGGACTTTGATCGAGTTAGATGTTGAGGT
Organism: Orobanche coerulescens; assembly: GCA_033398695.1. Lineage (NCBI taxonomy): Eukaryota > Viridiplantae > Streptophyta > Magnoliopsida > Lamiales > Orobanchaceae > Orobanche > Orobanche coerulescens. Next base: position 108,562,928 of record CM065815.1, on the reverse strand, counting down.
TTTGTTGCCTGGAGCTGTCGGGCAGCTTTGTGCTTTAGAAATCTCGTCGTCCTTGGTCGATGAAATTAAGCTGAAGCAGTTAGAGGGTCCGATGATTACTCAAATCCGAGAGAATGTTCTTAAGGGAAAGTCTCCTGGGTTTGTGATTCACGAGGATGGTGTTTTGAGATTCCAGAGTCAGCTTTGTGTGCCGAACGACCCAGATTTGCGATAGAGTATTTTGCGTGAGGCCCATGCTACACCTTATTCTGTTCATCCTGGTTCGAGTAAGATGTACAAGGAACTGAGAAGGAATTTCTGGTGGAATGATATGAAGAAGGAGGTCGCACAGTTTGTAGCGAGATGTTTGACTTGCCAGCAGGTCAAAATCGAGCATCGGCCATTGAGTTTTCTGATCACTTCCCATTCCGGAATGGAAATGGGAAGATATATCGATGGATTTCGTTACGAGTTTGCCGAGATCGAGGTCGGGTATGAATATGGTATGGGTGATTGTTGATCGTCTGACCAAGTCGGCACATTTTCTGGGCATCAAGGATACTTGGGTCCACAGAAGTTGGCTCGTGTGTTTATCGCGCAGATTGTGAGGCTTCACGGTACTCCTAAGTCTATTGTTTCAGATTGTGATGGCCGTTTTGTATCGCACTTTTGGCAGGCGGTGCATAAGGCGTTGGGTACCCGTTTGCATTTGAGTACCTCTTTTCATCCCTAGTCAGATGGACAGTCGGAACGCACTATGCAGACATTCGAGGATATATTGCGTGCTTGTGCTCTCGATTGGAGTAGTGATTGGGAGGAACATTTGCCATTGATCGAATTCACGTACAACAACAGTTGGCACGTATCGATTCGGATGGCACCGTATGAGGCACTTTATGGGCGGCGATGTCGATCACCGATTTGTTGGAATGAGACGTCCGATTTGGTCGGGACCGAGTCGGATGTCGTTTTAGAGACGAGACGGAAGATAGAATTAATTCAGGAACGGATGTTGACTGCCCAGAGTCGACAAAAGTCGTATGCCGATGTCCGTCGTCGACCCTTGGAATTCGAAGTGGGAGACCACGTTTTGCTAAAGGTGTCGCCGACGAAGGGAGTTTTTCGTTTCGGGAAAAAGGGGAAGTTGAGCCCGAGATTTATTGGACCCTTTGAGATTCTCGAGCGAGTCGGTGAGTTAGAATACCGTTTGGCACTACCCCCGGCCTTGAGTCATGTTCATAGCGTTTTTCATGTGTCCCAGTTGAGGAAATATGTCCCGGATCCTAGTCACGTCATCGATTATGGTGAGATTGATGTTGCCGAGGATATTACTTTTGAGGAGCGTCCTTTGAAGATTTTGGAGCGTCGTGAGAAAAAACTAAGGCATAAGACCATCTCTTTGGTCAAGGTACAGTGGTCGAGACACGGTGTCGAGGAGGCAACTTGGGAAACCGAGGATAGCATGCGTGTTATGCACCCTGAGTTGTTTGTTACTTAAGTTTCGGGACGAAACTTATTTTTAGAGGGGTAGAATGTAATATCCGCATTTTTCTGTCCCTTGTATTTTCATTTTCGGTGTATTTCTCGGTTGTAGTGGCCCTCGTGTATCTTTCAGCGTATCTTTTCAGTCATGTATTGATCTGAATCTCGTAATTATTGTGCGGAACCGCCGTTTCGGGGTTGCTGTGGATCCATTCTATGTTATGACGCGTTTTTAGATGTTCCGTTTATTGTTTCGTTCATATCCAGCCGTTTGGACCGTTTATGCTTCATATCTAGCGCACGCTATCTTTGCTGCATAGTGCACACTAGAGGTCCCTTAGTAGCGCACGCTACGACTGCTTCGCAGCGCGCGATAGAGAGCAAGCCCTGGGAGTGGCAGTGTTAATTCTAGCCCTCTGGACTGGCGGATTAGCGTACGCTACGTGGTTTAGCGCACGCTAATGTTGGAGGCTAGCGCACGCTGAGATGCCTGGTAGCGTGCACTAGCGTGAGAGTCCAGTACTGGACATTTGTTACTGGACTCAATCTGTTGCCCAGGTAGCGCACGTTATTGGTCGATAGCACGCGCTACCGATATACTTTAGTGCACGCTACGTTTGGTGAATAGCGCGTGCTAACTGGATCAGGTGTGTACTGGACATTTGCTTCTGGACTCGGCTGATGTCCAGGTAGCGCACGCTATTGGTCGATAGCGCGCGCTACCGAGAGATTATTAGCGCACGCTACGTTTCCAGTAGCGCACGCTAATGGCCAGAAATCTGGCTACTGGACTGGGACGCTAACTGTATGGTCTGTAGTTTTATCCCGTTAGCCGCTAACCTTGAGGATTAGCGCGCGCTAACACTCCCTGGCTATATAAACCAGGGAGTTGACCGAGATGAACATAATTTCTCATTCCTTCCTCCTCCCCGCGGCTAAGGCGATTCCGGGCGATTTTCTTGGCGATTTCTTCCTCCAATCATCCCATCCAACATCTTTCTTGAGTTCTTGGTGTATTATAACAACATCAACACGAATCTTTCATCCTAATCCAAGGTAAATCTCTTAGAACCCTACTTTTGGATAATTTGGGGGTTTTGGGATTTTCTTCCGATTTGTTCCGTTTTGTTGGTAGATTCATGATGAATATGATTAATCTTGTTGATATCATTAGTTTTCCTACGGATTCATGGTATATTTTCATAGTTTTGTGAAATCGGGAGGGTTTGGTTGTGGTCCGCCCTCGTTGTTATTTTTATACAAATATACATGAATCGTAGGCGGGTTTTCGGGTGTATTTCATTTCCCTAATCGTTTAAGAGTGGTTGTGATTGTGTTATTCGAATCGTTAGGTTCATCCGTCAGTTCCTCGCGGTCGTGCTTGATTCTTCCGTTCCGTTCGTGTCACCGTCTATTAATCGAGGCAAGTATCCTTATGAACTTACGATCTTGACATAGTAGTATTGTATGGGAATTGTGTGTGTGTGTATACTCACTACGGGTTAGATCCGACGGGGTCTCGGTAGGGCTCCACGAAGCTGTGGAACCACGAGTTGCTTTTAACCACTACGGGTTAGATCCGACGGGGTCTCGGTAGGGATCCACGAAGCTGTGGGTCCGCGGTTAATTGTGGTACATTTTTACAATTGTGATTTGATTATGGCATTTCCAGAAATGAGTGTTTTGAAACTATGTTTTCTTGATTGCATGCTTTTACTATATGTGTAAGATGTAAGTTGTTCATTTGGTTACTTGTACTAGCGTAATTGCTAACCCCTCTGGGGACCCGTTTTGGGGAAATTCGTTTTATGAATTTCAGGTCAGGTTCATCGAGACGAGCGGGCGCTAGACCAGTACGCGGATGATGGCCGTGCGTGATGATTGTGCACGAGTGATGTCTTAGTGTCTTCTATCTTTTCATCTTTTGTGGTTTTTGAACTAATAGTAGTACTCGAGTACTTAAGAGTTCTTGTTCGTCCGGATTGTATTGTTGTCTATTATGTTATGTTGGATGATGGTGTTATGTTTGACCGGTTGAACCGGGTGGATTATTATGTTTTGCGTCTTTATGACGAGGTGTTATTTTGTCGTTTTTGTGAGTCGATGAGTATGATGTTGTTCAGCCTGGTGGGTCCCATATAGGGATTCATGGCGCTGTAATATACCTCGAATATCTTGGGGGTGTTACAGAAAGAAGGAGATAAAGTGGGAGACCACGTCCTCAAAATGATCTCTATGATTGAGAGGCTCGAGGTGCTCAACTTTAATATGGATTTTCCCTTCAAATTGATCTCATCCTTCAATCTCTCCCTGACCCTTTCACGCAGTTTGTAGTGAATTTCAACTATAATGAAATTTCATGCACATTAGCTGGGCTAATCAATAAACTACTGACGGTGCAGTCTAACATGAAGATTAAACCGAGAGAGGATGCTCTTGTGATTTCTTCTGGGCCTCGGAGGTGCAGGGACAATAAGAAAAAGACTTATGAGCAGTACAAACCCAAGAAAGGGGTGCACAAAGAAAAAGGCAAGGCCCAAAAGGTTCAAAAGGTAGGCGGTCCAAAACCTACGGACAAATGCCTTGAATGCGCTGAGTTAGGACACTGGTGAAGGACTTGTCCTAAGATTAATGGCGCATCAAGTACGGAACTTTTTGTTTTTGAAACTAAGTGTTCCGCTACTGTATATTCTACTTCATGGATTCTGGATTTACATGCCACTTCTCACATTTGTACTATGAATCAAGATCTGGAACAAAGTAGAAAACTTGAAGCTGGAGACTGTCGGAAGCGGACAAAGTGTCGAGGCAACCGATATTGGATCAATCCTACTGGGTTTAGAATCCAATTTTATTTTGACGTTATATGAAGTACTTGTTTTGACCAAGGGGTATAAAAATATTGTATCCATTCCAATCTTGGACCGCAAAGGATTTCGTTTCTTCATTGGAAATGGTAGTTGTAAAATTTATTTTCGAAATAAATTGGTTGGCACAACTTCATTGTTGAATGGTTAATATCATCTGAACATGCAAAATAAAACAGCAGTGAACACTATAACTAGGAAATGTGGCAGGCAAGATACTAATCAAGCTCTTAAATGGAACCTTAGACTTGGTCATGTTGTTCAGACCAAGGTTCAGAAAATGGAGAAAGATGGACTTTTAAGTCCATTGGGTGTAGAACCCTATCCAACTTGTGAATCTTGACTTAGAGGCAAAATGACTAAGTCTCCCTTCACAGGGACTTTTGAAAGGACTGCCGATAAACTTGGATTGGTACATACCGACATTTGTGGTGCTTTAGAAGTGGACAGAGACGGATATCAATATTTCATAACGTTCACAAATGATCATACTAGGTATGATATTATGTACTTAATAAAACATAAATCCAAAGCCTTTATTAAATTCAAAGAATTTAAGGCCCTAGTTGAAAAACAGACTAGGTGTCATATCAAAGCACTTCGGTCGGACAGAGGTGGCGAATATATGAGCACAAAGTTTGATGAGATCCTTAAGGAACATGGAATAGTTTCACAATTCACGCCGCCAGAAATCCCACAGTTAAATAGTGTTTCAGAAAGAAGAAATCGGACTTTATTGGACATAATTCGCTCCATGTTAAATTACACCGTTTACCTATTTACCTGTAGGGTATGCCTTACTAACCGCTGCCTATATCCTAAATAGATGTCCTTCCAAATCTGTTCCTATCACTCCGCATGAGATGTGGAAGGGTAAGAAACCAAGCCTTAATCACATAAGGATTTGGGGATGTCTAGCCTATGTCAAGAAGGCTGAGATGGACAACTTGGAAGCGAGGACCATCAAAGGACGTGTCATTGGATACCCAGAGGACTCGATGGGTTATCTATTCTACATTCCAGATGACCATAGGGTCGTTGTGGCATTACAAGCGCACTTCCTTGAGGATGAATTCATTGAGGAAGGTGGCTCGGGTAGAAATATCTCTTTAGAAGAGCATAATGAATCTCCTAAGGAGACATCTGATCAGGGATCAAGAACCGAACCTATTGTAACACAACCACCACTTCGAAGGTCTGATAGGGTGTCTCACTTACCTGAGAGGTATGGCTATACACATGTCGAGGAACTGTGTCTCTACGACACACCTGATAGCAGTGAAAACGGCCCTGTCACCTATGACCAATCGATAGTGGATATTGTAATATCCGCAATTTCGATTTTTGGTAATTTTCTTTTTTGGCGTAAGTCCATTTTAGAGACTCTGTTGTGACTGTTTCGTCATTCCGAGAATGATTAATTCTGCAATTTTTGTCATCCGAGTTCGTTTCGGTACCGTTTTGTTGAGTTCCGTGTTCTTAAGCGGCTTTTCCGCACTTGAGTTCGATTCTTGCAAATCTCGTCTGAAACTATTGTTTTGAGTTTCTCGAAAGTTAATTTAATGTTATTGTCATGTTGCGAGCTTTGGCTTGGTGTTTTGATCGTGTATCGTGTATTTCGAACGTTTTGGGCCGTTTTTGTAATTTCCCAAAGTTTGGGTAATTACTTCTGTTGTCGAATTTCAAGCCTTGTCGGAATCGTGTGTTCTCTTAGTGCTTAGATTCGTCTTTGCAAGTACTTCTTAATCGTATCTTCGATTTATATTCAGGTTTGGGTTTGGGGGTTGTCCGGGCCGTCGGAAGTGGCCACAGCCGAGTCATGGCCGCACGTGTTGGGGCATTGGCACACCTGGCCAAGTTACGGCCGCAAGTGTCCGACAGTTACGGCTGTAAGGCCTGGCCGGTAACGTACGTAACACTGCCGGCAGATTTGGGTAGTTGGGTTGGGATGGCCGGTTACGGCCGTAAGCGCCCGGCAGGTACCGGCTATATAAGGCCCATGGAGTAGGTCACTCGGCCATTTCCACCCTTTTCTTAATTTTTCACGATCCTTCGACAGAAATTGAGGGTTTTGATCGGGAGCATCTTAGAACAACTTCTTTTGGAAGGCTTTTCTTGATTATAACAACATCTAATCCTTGTTCTTTATTGGATCGAGGTAATTTCTTGAAATCTCCTAGATTTGACTTTCGAGATTTCCTTATTGATTTTCATTGTTCGTCCGATTTTCATGAATTGGTTGATGTTATTGAACATTATTAATCGTGATCTATGGGTTGTATATCCGTATTTCAATTTTGTTCAACTCGATTGGTGATTCGAGTGGTCTTGGGAGTTATCGAGCATTAAATGTTCGATTAAATGTCCCAATGAGTTTCCCTTCGATAGTTTGGTGGGATTTTCGTTGTTTTGACTTTGATTCTCATTGTAATCGTATCTTCGTTGTCTTTATTTTTCCTTACAGATGATTATAGGTACTCGAGGATTCCGAGTCGAATCCCGTTTGGTGATTGATTATTCGTGTGGTGTTATTCTCGTAGTACTCGTGGTGCTATCGCGTTCTTGATAGTGTTCGGGGGTTCAGGGCTGTTCGACCACATCCCATCCATCGTCTCGTTGCGATCGTGGTTTTGAGGCAAGTACCTTGTTCATACAAATTCTTGTTTGTGGATATGATGATCGGTGATCGTCTAAATATGTTTGTTGGTTATTTGAAATGAACTTTCAAAAGTTCGGTTAGCCTCGTTAAAGGCCCTCTTTCAAAACCGTGTGTATATTGTGATTGATCTGTTTCGTAAACTATTATGTGAATCCTATGGATATGGTTGGTCTTTATGTTTTGCTTGATAATGTGTGTGTGCGTATATTGCCTCATTTTGGTGTGTTGTGGCTTGACGTCTTGTTTTGCTAAGTGTTTGATGCCTCTGGGTGAATTGTTTGGATATCTTTGTTGTATTGTGCTATGTGCATAATTGTTTCGCTAGCCAGCTCGGGAGGGTCTTTAGAGGCCTCGAGTGGGATACATGGCTTCGTCCCGGTCCTAGGCGATGCCTGTGCGTGATTTGTTTTATGATATGGCCAGCTCGGGAGGGTCCTTAGAGGCCTCGAGTGGGATTTGTGGCTTCGTCCCGATCCTAGGCAAGTATATTGTGTGTGTTTTGCTCACATCGGGAGGGTCCATCGAGGCCTCTAGGGAATCTATGACTTCACTCTGGATTCACGAGTTGGTGTCGTAATTGTGTGACCAAGATTTGTGTATCCTGGGTGATTATGTTGTGTAGATTTTATGTCCGTCGAGGACACGTGACGCGGGTTTTAACCCTGTGAATTGTTGTTGGTTTTATTTGTGAAAACAAAACCTTTGGGTTGTGACCCCGTTGATTTTTGGAAAGAGAAGGATTTGGAAAATCCTAATTTGTTTTCTACTAAAACTCCCGATGGCTTATTAAACCATTTTATAAATTGCTTTCTCTTGCATTGTGATCTTTTGGTTTTGGAATGTTTTATCTAAACTCTTGCTTCAGGAAGTATTTTTCATTGTGTTCGAATCTTTGAGGATTTCCTGGTTATTATTATTCTTGGAACTTGAATTGTATGGCTCGTATTTGCACTTTGTACTTACACTAGAAAAGTAGTGGAATTTTGCTAACCCCCGAGTAATCTGTTGGGATTCGGTGCCTAAAACGAAGGCCCAGCGGAAGTGGTAAAACGAAAATTAATTCGATCCGAATCCCTACGAGGATCGATCGAGCTATGTAGATACGAATATCAAAAAACGAATTCACAAGAGATATAGAAACTCAGCCTTGTAGTCCGTTGATTAGATCGATAACCTTCTCTTGAGCTATTTCCCAAGTTTTGCTTGATCTCTATGAATCAATTCCGCTTCAAGCCCTTGAACGATCCAACGCCGAAAACACCACGTCTCTACTTGCCACGTGCCGGAGAAACGACCGGAACGACGATCACCTTGCTATCCTCCGAGGATACGGCTAGAGCTAGGTGATGAAGCTATCGATTTGTGATTACAACACTCCAAGTGTATAACTCACTTACTCTTAATGAATCTCTCAATTTTCTCCAAGCACAATTAAGATGATATGAAGAAGGTGATGAAGACAATTGAGAAAATGGTTTTTTTCTCTCTCTCTCTCTATCTCACTTTCACGTAGGAATCAATGTGAATGAATGAAAGATTTCTTCACCCCCCTTATTCAACTTCTCCCACATGTTACAACTCATGCATGTGGGAATCTAACCCCACCTCCACAATTATCATTCATTAAAGAATGAAGACATAAGTCCAAAAGGAAGGTGGCTAGAAATGGGGGGGGGGCGGGGGGGGCATGGAGAAAACGAATGAGTTCGGTTCGTTTCGGACTCTCGAGAGTCCAAACAGATAAACTCCAATTCCTTCCCGATGTATTTGTATAGTTTAATTAATACAATTAATTTCATCATATCAAATAAATTACAACACAATTAATTTCTACAAGAAATAATTATATCCATGAATTAAATTAATCACCCAGTGATATATTTAATTCATTAGGCCGTAAATCAATTTATCCAATAAATCGATTTAGACATCTAATGTCCCAAATTTAGATATCCAATATCTAATACACATAATGAGAGAATTAACTTGATTCGTTCCGTCGTCAATCGTAATGCGCGACTCGGTAGGTCCGTCTCAGTCAGCAATGGGAGGAACCAAAGAGTAGTAGCACCACCTAGCCAGCCTGGCAGCCTACACTGTACCCCAACTAAGAACGAATGATTGGGATCATTCAAGAACCATTCTGTCGTGAATACCAGTATACGTATAAACCCTTCTTTCAAATGTCCCGATCAAGTTATAGGGTCACGGTCAGTCAAACCCTATCTGTACTTGACGCTATGCATGTGTTAATGCAAATCGAGATCATCGAGCTGTCGTGTATCTAATACAACTAGCTCCAATGCTTTGGCCAAAGACTTATGATCTCATCTGCTAATAACCGCATAGGACATATAACCCGTTCACTAACACGAGAAAGAATTCTATCTTGATATTCAGTAGGACCTGCTACTTGCCCATCAAGATGCACGTCGAGGTTGACCCCCGCCTTTCGGTTTATAGGGTCGAACTACTATAATGAAAATATTGACGTCACAAGCTAATCCCTACTAAATCCTCAAGTCGATGGTTCACGAATACCTATCACAACCTTTCGATTCCATCATTGACTGTCCCGGAGTGAAATCCGTGTGACGAATCGAGGGTGAGTCGGTTCGAGTATACTAATCCAATTAGCATACCTATAATGTGTGCTCCCACTAACCATTAGTGTTCGACAGGCACTCTCCATGTCAAAGAACACATCATACAAGTCTTCACATAAACTTAACGCCCAGTCAAGTTTCATCGACTTGTGAACGATTAAGTATTTGAGCTATAACCTTTCCAGTGCCGACCCCTTATCCAATAAGGAGTGGAACGTTTTGCTCTCAAATACACGAACTAGTTTCTATATGATTATTTACGAGTTAGGAATGCCAGTAACTACCAGTAAATAAAGAAACATTCATTTGCCTTATATAAATGGTTTACATAATTACAAGTACAATGCCCTCACTCAACAACCTCTGAGTGGCATTCGAGGGCATACTCCTAACAATCTCCCACTTGCACTCAATGCCACACACTATGGTATCTAATACCCATGTTCTCCATATGACGCTCCAAGCTAGTCTGAGAAAGTGGCTTGGTCAGTGGATCGGCGACGTTGTCGGCCGAGTCTACTCTGTGCAGCACAATGTATCCCTTGCGAACAAATTCTCTTACGAGATGATACTTCCTCTCAATATGTTTGGTGCTGTTGTGAAACCTCAGCTCCTAGGCCTGCGCTACAGCTCCGTCGTTGTCGCAAGATGCAATGAATAGGCAGCTCGGCACATGGTATCACTTGAAGTTCTCCCGAAACTTCTTAATCCGAACCCTTCCTTGGAAGCCTCCGAGGCCGCTTGATACTCAGCCTGACAGGTGGAATCAGCAGTCGCGCTTTGCTTGGCGCTACGCCAAGATACTGCTCCTCCATTAAGAGTAAATATGTAGCCAGAAGTAGACATCAAATCGTCCTTCAGTCCTTGGAAGTTCGAATCAGTGAATCCCACCACATCTAATTCTCCACCGCCATACATAAGAACCATATCTCTAGTCCTTCTTAAGTACTTGAGAACGTTCTTTACAGCAGTCCAATGTTCCCTACCTGGGTTTGCCTGAAACCTACTCACCACGCTTACAGCATGCGCGATGTCAGGTCTTGTACACAACATAGCATACATAAGGCTACCCACGGCCGAAGCATATAGTATATTACTCATTTCCTTTCGTTGTTCCTCATTTTGAGGACACATATTCAAGGTGAGTTTTATTCCATGTCGCATCGGTAGGAACCCTCTTTTATAATCATCCATCTTGAATCGCTTTAAGATTTTATCTATATAGAGGGCTTGGGAAAGACCTATTGTTCTCTTTGCTCTATCCCGGTAGAGTCGAATACCAAGAATATAGGTAGCTTCTGCCAAGTCTTTCATGGAGAAATTACTCGAAAGCCAAGCTTTCACAGAACTGAGCATTCCCACATCATTTCCTATTAGTAGAATGTCATCTACATATAGTACTAAGAATCCGATCTTGCTCCCACTAACCCTCTTGTATACACAAGGTTCCTTCTCATTTTGCACGAAATCAAACTCTTTGATTGCCTCGTCAAAATGAAGGTTCCAACTACGCGACGCTTGCTTCAGTCCATAAATGGAACGCTGAAGCTTGCACACTTTCTGAATATCGACTTCGGACACAAAGCCTTTAGGCTGCTCCATACAGATTTCCTCCTCGAGGAATCCATTAAGGAAAGCCGTCTTTACGACCATTTGCCATATCTCATAATCGTGGTAGGCAGCTATAGCAAGCATCATGCGAATAGACTTGATCATGGCTACGGGCGAGAAGGTATCGTGGTAATCGATCCCTTCCTTCTGGGTATAACCCTTTGCCACAAGCCTGGCCTTATAGGCGTCAACCTTGCCATCACCATCAGTCTTTCTCTTGTAGATCCACTTGTTCCCAATAGGCACTATGCCCTTGGGGCGGTCTACTAGAGTCCATACCTGATTGACATGCATCGAGTCTATCTCAGCTTCCATAGCTTCACTCCATTTCATGGAGTCTACATCCACCATTTATTGGTCATAGGTCGTCGGGTCGGTCTCTTGGCTATCACTTGGAACCTCATGGAGACCCAGCTCCTCCAAGTGCACAAGCCAATACCTCTCAGGTAAATGAGACATCCTACTAGACCTACGAGGTGGTTGTACTTGTGTTTCAGAAAGTTCAGTTCCAGTTTCTTGCACAGGTGTCTCCCGAGGGGTTTCGTTGTATTCTTCTAAAGAAATACTTCTACCTGCTCCGCCTTCCTGAATAAACTCATCTTCCAGGACGTGTGCTTGTAAAGCAACAACGATCTTTCGATCTTCGGGCATGTAGAATATATATCCCATCATCCCAGATGGGAATCCAATGAAACGTCCCTTTGCAGACCTAGCTTCCAACTTTTCCACCTTAGTCTTCTTGACATAGGCGGGACATCCCCAAATCCTAATATGATTAAGACTTGGTTTCCTTCCCTCCCACATCTCATGTGGAGTTTTAGGAACGGATTTGGAAGGACATCTGTTCAAGATGTAAGCGGCAGTCAGGAATGCATACCCCCACAGGTAAATCGGCAAGTCAGTATAGCCCAGCATGGGACGGACCATGTTCAACAAGGTCCGGTTCCTTCTTTCTGACACACCATTTAACTGAGGAGTATCTGGAGGTGTTAGTTGTGAAACTATTCCATGTTCCTTAAGGAACTCGTCAAACTATGTACTCATATACTCGCCACCTCGGTCCGACCGAAGTGCTTTGATATGATTACCAGTTTGTTTCTCGACTAGGGCCTTGAATTCCTGGAATTTCTCAAAGGCCTCGGATTTATGTTTCATTAAGTATACATAACCATACCTAGTATGATCATCTGTAAACGTAATGAAATATTAATATCCGTCACGTGCGGCTTCCAAAGCACCACAAACGTCAGTATGGATTAATCCCAGTTTATCAGCGGCTCTTTCAAAAGCCCCTGTGAAGGGGGACTTAGTCATTTTGCCTATAAGGCAAGATTCACAAGTAAGAAAGGGATCTAATCCCAATGGACCCATAAGTCCATCTTTTTCCATCTTGTAAACCTTGGTCTGACCAACATGACCAAGTCTAAGATGCCATTTCAAAACTTGATTGGTTTCATCCCTACCATATTTTCTAGTCATAGTATTCACAACTACTTTGTTGCTGAGATTTAGATGATACAATCCATTCAACAATGTAGCAGTACCCACTAGTTTATTTCTAAAATAAATTTTGCAGGAACCATCACCAATGAAAAATGAAAAGCCTTTTTGGTCCATGACCGGAACGGATACAATGTTTTTGTGCCCCTTGGGAAAAACAAGTACATCTTCTAAAGTCTAAACAAAGCCGGATTCTAAACCCAAAAGAAGTGATCCTATGTCGGTCGCCTCGACACTATGACCGCTACCGATTGTGATCATTACTTCTCCAGCTCCAAGTTTCCTACTTTGTTCCAGATCCTGACTCACGGTACAAATATGAGAACTAGCACCAGAATCCAGTATCCAGGAAGTAGAAAATACAATAGCAGAACAATTTGTTTCCAAAACTAAAAGTTCTGTACCTGAAGTGCCATGAAGAATCGGACAGTCTCTAGCCCAATGGCCCAGCTCACCGCACTTGAGACAAGCATCCTTCTTCTTCTTGTTCTTTGGAACCATCGGGGCCTTGCCCTTTCCCTTAAGGTCCTTAGCTTGCAGTCCAGTCCGCTTCTTGGTCTTTTTCTTCTTATTCATAGACTTCCGAAGTCCAGAAGACATCACAAGGGCAAACTCCTTCATTCGCGGAGTCTTCATCTGAGACGGAGCGGTGACCAGTTTGTTCATTAGCCCAGCTAAGTTACATGCAATCTCATTGGAGTTAAAGTTCATAACAAACTGTGAGAAGGAATCAGGGAGAGACTGTAGGATAAGGTCGGTTTGGAGAGAAGTATCCATTTTAAAATCAAGAGCCTCCAATGTCTCGATCATGGATATCATTTTGAGGACGTGTTCCCCAACCTTCTCACCTTCCTTCATCCTTGTACTGAACAGTTGCTTGGATATCTCATATCTAGCAGTTCTGCTGTGCTCACCATAAAGCTCGGTTAATTGAGATAGAATCTGCCTAGCACAAGTTATTTTCTCATGAGCTCTCTGAAGCTCATTAGACATGGAAGCCATCATATAAGCACGGACTTTCATGTCATCCTTAACCCACTTTTCATGGTTTTCAATCTCTTCCTGATTGGCTCGGGTCCGCACAGGAGGCGCCGGAATGTCCGTCTCCAAGACGTATCCCAGTGCCTCTATACTGAGGACAATCATTAGATTGCAGAGCCAATCCACAAAGTTAGGTCCCATTAAGGTGTTCTTTTCGAGCAGAATTGCGAGTGGATTCATTATCATATTGAGATTTCAGTCTGCATTAAGTACGATAGATTAATTAGTGACTGATTCAATTATGTTCTGAGTATAGAATTAAGGTCTTTTCTATTCTTGTTACCCAGCTCCCACTATTTTTCCGGAATAACACACTCCCATGTGAAATCCGGAAGTATCATCGCTCTACTTCATAGTGGTGATCGGTTCTTTATAAATCTTAATAGAGGGCAACCGAACAGGTTTCTAGTCTATTAATTTTCATAAAGTGGTGTCCAACGCCAACCCATCTAATGGATGATTCGATCTTCTTTTTCCCCTTGTTAACTCCCCTCAACCTATACGGTTTCTATGGTTCATGAACAAGTTAAGTTTATACCATCGACGCAAATCAGTTTCACAATTGAATATTATCCGGCAACCTATCAGGTTTCTAGGGATAAAATTTGCTCCAACCGAAGGCATCCAATGCGCTCCCGGTAATTTATCCGTCCTCCCCGAACGACTACCCCGATAACTCGGAAGCATAGCACATCCGGTTTGGATTTTAATTTCCTGAAAACTCGATGGAGGGAAGGAAAACCTTGAAACCTTATAAACTTAATAATTTGTCGTGGGAGAATTTTTGCGATTAACGTTACACTTTGCACATTAATCATATTAGCGCGATTGTGGTATTCATACAATATGAAAAAACCATTCACAACCTAGTTGCTACCAACATGTGGTTCATGGACCGTTCCTAGAAAACAAAAACTCCGTAATCTAATTACAAGTCTTCGTCTTGAATCTTCGTCTTCTCGAAATGGATCTTCCTCCGGTCTTCGTCATTACATATAAATTTTACATTGAAAATTGCATCCTAGATACAAATTTTTCTAGTAAAATAAATAGGCTCAAAACGGCCTTTACAACCCAATCGAATAAAACGAACGATTCATAAACTAAGTCCACGAACCACATCACCATTCAAAAATAATGCATCCAACACATTAAATAATTGGCATTCATAATGAATCTGAATATTGATCCAATCAATATAAAATAATCCATCCAAAATGAATTAATCCAATTAATTCAAACAACCGTCAATTTTAACTTGTTCCGGACGAGAAAATATTTCATTAAATTAATTCCCCTAAGAATAAAATTACCATAATTAAATCTTAGTCAAATTAAATCCAATTTAATTTGTGCGAAATTAATTATCGAACGAAATATAAAAAACGGTGTCGGAAAACACGGCCGGGCCAAGCCCGGGACACTGCCCAGCAGGTTGCCGATCAGGGCCTGCACAGGGTGCCGAGAATGGCCAGTTATAACACTTCTTCGCTGCATCTGCAACTATCGATGTCGTTCTGAACTTCTTTCCACCTCGGGAAGGATACGGAGGCCTCTTGGATGAATGGAATGAGGACTGGTGTAATACCCGGTTGTAATTCAGTCATTATCATTCAGTATTTATCATTCAGTAATTGTCACTCAGTAATTGTCACTCATTATTAATCATTTGTCACTCATATTCAATCATTGTATTCATCGTTCAGAGTAATTGTATCGTCATTCATCATCAATCTAGTTGGAGAATCGTGCGGTGTTTATCATCGTTGTCATTTCATAGTGTGCTGTGTGTGAGGAGTGGCGCACGCTACGTACTCTCCTTAGCATGTGCTAATTGAGTACGGGTAGCGCACGCTACCTCTCAATACTAGCGCACGCTAGTATGTTTCAAGCAGGCAGTCCAGAAGGCACTGGACTGCAGTTGGGTTATATGTAGCGCACGCTACGAATGGTAAGTAGCGCACGCTATGCGGACGGTGTAGTGCGCGCTAAGGACGGATCAGGCAGAGTCCAGTGGCTACTGGACTACATTGGATAGATGCCTAGCGCACGCTACGAGTAGATTAGCGTACGCTAATCGGTGTAAGTAGTGCACGCTGAAGCCTATGTGTAGCGCACGCTACCGCGATCAGATCAGAGGACAGGAGGTTCTGGACTTCAGTACTGGGTATCAGATAACTCGTTAGCGCACGATAACCATTTATGTTAACGCACGCTAATTAAAGGGGGTGGCGCACGCTACAAGAGGTACGTAGCGCACGATACCGTTGCGATCAGAGGGTACTGGACTACCCAGTACACCCGTTAGCGCACGCTATGCATAGGAGCTAGCGCACGCTAACTGGGATTTGTTATATATAGGATAGTCCAGTCCTTTATCGTCATTTGTCATTTCTCTTCATTTCCTCGACGGTTTTGAGCGATTCCAGGCATTTTGGAGAGTATTTTTCGAGGTGTAATCATCAATCATCATCTTCAAGTCTTTGAGTTGGATTAATCATCACTTCATCATCTCCATTACTTCAAATCAAAGGTAATGATTTCTTGAACCTAGAATTTCGGATATTTGGGGTTTTCCTTCCGATTTCTTCGTATGAACTTAGATTGTTGTTGGAATATGTTAGATATGGATTATCTACCTTGGATAAATGTGTTCCTATGGATTTAATGGCTATTTGGGGAATTATTTCAAGAACCCTTGGGGTTGACTTCGGTTAATTTGGGGATTTTCCGATTGATGTTGTTGTAATCTTGAATTGTGGATTCCTATTGGATTATTGATGCCATTGATATTGTTTTGCTGGTTTGAATCAATCTTTTGGGAGTTGGTTTCGATAATTTGGGATTGGTTGTAACCCACGGGCAGGATGTTTACTACGTATTCGTTAGAGTGCATTTTTGAGTTCGGATATTGTTGTATCAACGTTTGAGTTGGTTATAATCGTGGTTGATATGTATATTGAGCATTTGTTGTTAATTGTCATTCAAGGTTGTTCGAGCGACCGACATTTCATTTAGGACGTTGTTCGTGGAAGGACATTGTTCACCGGTATTGTGTAAGTTAATTCTTACTCAGTTAAAAGGATATTCACTCCTTTCGTTGTTGGTCATTCATAGTCATAATTCATTCATAAAGTACTAACCGTATTGAGACTTGTAATTGTCACTTAATCATTTCACTCACGAGGAACGACGGTTCCAATCATTTCTTTGAGCTGTCATTCATTTCACCATCATTTCATCTTGGTGAGTCATTATTGATTTTCGATGTCACTTTTGTTATATCGTGGCATTCCGTGTCATACTGGCGTGCTGGTTGGTATGTGTAAGATTTTCATGTCGGGCACATATAAAGTCGTGTGTTGGTTGTTGGCCTCACATTGGACTGTGCACACGAGACGATCACTTCGTGAGACTGATTAGGTACAAGACCACAGGTGTATTCGATCGATACTCGTTGGTGGCTTGTGCACGGACACATTTCCATCCCGGGCGTAGTATGGCACCATTCCTTGAGCCGTATTGTTAGTTGATTCATATAGCATGTTTGATTGCGTATGTTTTCAACAGGATTGTGTTTATTAAACTCTTGAGGATTGTTGTTCTGTGTAACTTACCCCGTTGGGGGATATTGTCTTTTAGGTCATGGCAAGGCAAAAGCACGGGAAGAGCACGTTGACGGCGAGGAGTCCCAGTGATACTAGTAGGGGCCCCTAGTCCTTTCATTCGCCGTGTTTTCTTTATTTTATTTCCGCTGCAGATTTCCATTTGGATGTTGAGTTCATTCAGTGTTGTATATTTTATCTCCATATAAAATATACTTGTATTCGGTTTTTATCTTGGGTGTGTTGTAATAAAACTCCTCATCGGAGTGATTGACAACATATTGTGGTTCTGTACTGCAATTATATTATTTAATTCATTCATTTTCATTCGCCTGGTGGGTCCCAGTCGGGGGTCCACGACACTGTAATATCCCCCTAGTTTGGGGTGTTACAGAGTTGGTATCGGAGCGTGGTTTTGAATACTACCTTCCGAGTCATGTCTCATTTTAAATCATCGTTCATCAGACTAGTATCATTGGACTTTCGCGTCACGTGTGACCTGTGCAAGATCCGAGCCCTTCAGACCAAAGAACAGTAAGATTTCCTCATTTATCATTTTCATTTGTAATCAAGTCGATCATGCGAATTCATTAATCACTCAGTTCATTTCATTGTTCAGTTGTTGATCTTGAGGATCATATCAATAATCTTGTTAACTTGTTCAAGATATTCATTTCAAGAATTTCATCAGATAATCACGTCAATTCAGTTGATCATTCATGTAATCATTGTATTTGAGCGCACATGCTCATTTTCATCATTTCATAATATAATCATAATATGATATTCATGCGAGATATATAATTATCATATGACTTTCCACTTCAGTATGGAAAGAGCTGGCAGAGGACGCGGGGGAAGAGGCCGTGGTGCAGGCCGAAACCCGAGAGCTCGTGTGAATACACGTGCGAATGCTAGGAATAATGCTAACTCATCGAGCAGTGACGCTGCCACTCATTCACCTGGACGTGATCATTCACTATCGGGGAGTCGTACCCGGGACACAGCTCAGTCAGAAGGTGTTCGGGTTGATCCACTCGCTTTTATGAAGGGCATGATGGCCCAAATGACTCAGATGGCACAACTAATGGAGACAATGCATAACTCAACTACTCAAAATCAACAGACTCCTCCACCGCCACCTCAGAGTCAAGAGAGGGGTGTAAGCAGTATCATTGGCGATATCTCTCGCCAGTGACCACCCACCTTCGAGGGCTCATCTGAGCCGGCGGATATTATTCATTGGCTTGAGCATTTCGAGAAGTTATTTGCTATGGTGGTTTGCCGTGAAGGGCATAAAGTTTAAGTTGCGACTTACTATCTTGGTAAGGGCGCACATTCGTGGTGGTTATCGTTGAAGCCCACCGACGGATCATGTACTTGGGATCAATTCAAAACTCTCATGATGGAGAGGTATTATCTAGCCCCACTTAGGGAGGCTAAGTTGTCGGAATTACTCACTCCCGACCTCTCAGCGGACGATGATGTTCTCACCATCGCCGAGAAATTTCAGAAACTTCTTCCGTTCGCCTCATCTATCATTCACTCCGTGGCGGATAAGATTAAGTATTTCAGCAAGAGGTTGAAACCTCGTATGCGACTACAGTTGCTTAATCATCATTGCACCACCCTGGCCAAATTCATCGAGAAAGCTCTTACTTATGAGCTTACTGCTAAGGAGATTGCGAAGCAGCAACCTTCATCTCCTGGCAAGAAGTCAAAGAATCGTAATTAGTTTGACGGCAGTCAGGCCACTTTCAAGAAACCTCGTGCGGGCTCTACTTTTTCTGAGCGACCTCCTATGGCGCCTAAACCCGCGGAATCTCAGTCATGAGCGGCCAGTTCGGCCATCACCTGTTTCAACTGTGAAGAACAGGGTCATTTCAGTACCAAGTGTCCGAGGCAGACTGTCACGTGCCATAACTGTGGAATTGCTGGGCATAGGGCCCGTTTTTGCCGAAGGGACTCTAACCCTACTCCGGCGTCATCTCAGGCCCCAGGACATTCAGTGGTGCAGAATCAGGCCACTCAGTCAGCATCGTTCAAGACGACAGGAGCTAATAAAGGCGGATCCAAGAGCTACCATACGGGAGCGTCCAGTTCGGGGGCCGGCAAGCCCCGAATTTATGAGATGAAGAAGACCGGCGATCCAGAGGCCCGGATGATCTCAGGTACACTCGATATTCTATCTCAACCTGTGTCTACCCTTTTTGATACTGGTGCATCGCATTCATTCATTTCCGAGTCATGTTTGAGTAGACTACGTCTGGGTAGTGCTACTAGTTGTGAGCCTTATGTCATTGGTCTACCTGATGGTAGAAGAATCGGAAATCGCGATATTCAAAATTATCCGATTCAGCTTCATGGCCGTATATGGCTAGTAGACCTAATCGTGGTGGATTTACCGAGAGACGATATCATTCTGGGTATTGATTGGATGGACCGTCACGATGCCATCATTAGTGTCCGTAAGCGTATGGTCACTATCATTTCAGACGATGGGGTTGAATGTATTTTTCAGGGTGGTAATCCCGGCTGTTCTGGTAAGGTCATTAACTTGATGAAAGCAGTGAAATTACTCATTCAGGGGTGTGTTGGTTATTGGTGCTATATGACCAAAACCGAGAAATCACCAGTAATGTTGACGGATATTCCGGTAGTGAGGGAATATGCCGATGTTTTTCCAGACGAGTTACCTGGTTTGCCTCCACAGAGAGATGTGGAATTCACGATTGAGTTGGAGCCCGGTACATCCCCGATATCGAAGGCACCATACCGGATGGCCCCGACCGAAATGCAGGAATTAAAGAACCAACTTGAGGAGTTGTTCGAGAAAGGTAATATCCGACCTAGTGCGTCCCCGTGGGGATCACCAGTGTTATTTGTCAAGAAGAAGGATGGTTCGTTCCACTTGTGTATTGATTATCAGGAATTGAACCGGGTGACAATCAAGAATAAATATCCTCTACCCCATATCGATGATCATTTGGATCAACTTCAGGGAGCTTCAGTATTTTCCAAGATCGACTTAAGATCTGGATATCATCAGTTGTGAATCCGAGAGTCGGATATTGCTAGGACGGCGTTCCGAACATGCTATGGTCATTATGAGTTTGTGGTAATGCTGTTTGGGTTAACTAATGCACCTGTGGTATTCATGGAGTTAATGAATCGGGTTTTCATCGACTATTTAGATCAGTTCGTGGTTGTCTTCATTGATGACATTTTAATTTATTCTCGTAACCGGTAGGAGCATGAGTTTCACCTTCATCAGGTACTCGACGTGTTGAGACGAGAGCAACTTTATGGGAAGTTTTCCAAATGTGAATTCTGGATGTCCGAAGTGATGTTTCTCGGACATATAATTTCATCAGACGGAGTTTGTGTTGATCCTCAGAAGACGGAGGCTATCCGAGATTGGCAACCTCCAAAGAATGTTAAGGAAATCCGAAGTTTCCTCGGATTAGCTAGTTATTATCGGCGATTTGTGGAAGGATTTTCTAAAATCGCTCAACTCATGACGAACCTTTTAAGGAAAGATAATAAATACACGTGGTCCGACGCGTGTCAACAGAGTTTTGAGGAACTCAAGAGCCGGTTAACTTCAGCACCTATCCTTTCTTTACCACAAGGGACGGAAGGATTTGTGGTTTATAGTGATGCGTCCAGACAGGGTCTCGGATATTTGATAAAAATCAATTTTTGGGGATCCAACCTAGAGTTGTTTTTTGTTTTGAAATATGGACGATGTTAGGAATAACGGTTCCTTTTGGAATCCAAATCTTTATGGATTCGTTTTTCAAATTTGGTTTGAATCCCAACCCCTATTTATTTAAAGTGTATTTTTGAATCGAGAGTATTTGTTCAAATTTTTCGTTTCCACATTAAAATTTCTTCGTTAAATTTTGAAGCTCAGTTTGGACTTTCAAAAGATCATCCATTAAAATATTTTCATTTTCAACATAATGAGAATGATCGGTTTCAACAAATTTTCCTTTTTCAAGAATTTTGGAAATCTCAGTTTCCAATAATTTATTTTTAGCTTGGAGGGATTTAATCTCGGATAAAGTATTTTGAAACTTTGTATGCAATAATTCAAATGATTCAAATAACTCATCGTGAGAGGATCTACTTACTTGACTTTCGACATTGCTATCGCCGAATGAGCTTCGGGCCATAAGAGCGAGATTATTTTGATTGATGAAATCTTCATCTTCGTCCTCATCGCTCCATGCTGCTATTAAAACTTCCTTTTTAGGATTTGCTCGGCAATTCTTCGCGAAGTGGTCTGGTTTACCATAGACTCGACAATTGTTGTCGAATTTTTTCATTCCGCCCGAGATGTCTTTCTTTATCCTGTTTAATAAGTTTTGGAACTTATTAATATTTTAGGCATAATATGCCGATTCTTCGTCGCTTTCATCAACCGGGATTTCTTCCTTTCTTGACATCGTAGCCCTCATGGCTATCGACTTTTCCTTCGGCTTCGGTTTGGCATTCCGAGATTTTAGGACAATCTCGTAGTTTATAAGTGAACCAACGAGAGCACTAAAATCAAGATTGTTTAAATCTCTAGACTCCATTATAGCCGTCACCGTACCATCCCATTCTCGAGGTAGTGATCGTAGGATCTTTTTAACTTTTTCAATACTCGAAAGTGGTTTCCAAAACATGCCAATCCATTTGTGAAGAGCGAAAATCGATCGAGCATGATCGTGATGGATTCATCGTCCTTCATTTGAAATAGCTCGTACTCGTGAAGGAGCATGTTTATTTTCGTCTCCTTAACTTGAGACGTTCCCTCATGTGTGACTTCAAGCATTTTCTAAATCTCTTTGGCACTGTCACACTAAGATATCCGGTTGTGTTCTTCCGGATTTAAGGCACAATATAGGAGTTGTGTTGCCTTACAATTATAATGATCATTTTTCCAATCTGCGTCATGATATTCTTCGAAAGATTTAAGCGTACCGTTGGATTTAAGAGGAATTTTCGGACCAAGACATATCACTTTCCAAAGCTCGATGTCATACGCTCGGATGAATATTGACATCTTTTTCTTCCACGTCATGAAATTTGATCCGTCAAAGAATGATGGTCGGTTAAGAGCAAGACCCTCGACTGGAGCAATTTGAAATGCCATTTGGATCGACTCCTCGGATGTTAAGCCGCTTATTGGAGGTACCTCTCCGATACCAATTGTTGGAGCACTATTGGTCGGTATTGCTGTTTGGAGATAGAGTTTATAAAACTCTTTCACTTTGCGGAAGCGATTTAATTAAGAGTACAGAAAATAAATGGACACATGATTTATAGAGGTTCAGCCAAATGTGCCTACGTCCTCTCTCGGTATCTTTTTCTATAGGCTAAAGAAAAACCTATGCACCTCTCTTCTATCGGTTGAGGGATAACCATTAGAAGCTCGCCTTCTATAGGTCCGAGTAAACCGTTCAATCACTAGTCTTTATGTTGGTCTAAGTTAAACCGTTTTCCGCTTCTATTGGACAGGGAATCAACCAATCAAGCTTTCCATGGGTATTAGATAAACCTCACTTAGATATCGATTGCGATTCTAACAATGTCGGATCCTTGATCCTAATAACACCGAATCCAATCGTATCTTTTCCTTTTCCTCTCTTGTATATGTTGAATGTATAAACACTCAAACTATCAATATAAGCACAATTACAACAACAAGAATATCAATATCAATATCAATATCTGATCAATGAATCGCTTGCTTTGCGTTGTTGTATGATGAATACCATTAGAAGTGGTATTTAGAGGCATTTCTATTCAACTAGCCGTTAGCCTCTGCAACCTCTATTACGTACATTAAATCCTCTTCTTTACGTACATTAGATTTGTTACGTACGTTAACACATCTTCGTTACGTACGTTATTGTCCTTACTAAATAGTCCAGTAGCCTTCGTCTTTTCAGTTACGTACGTTAGCAAATTGCCCATTACGTACGTTATGATAAGTCTTCATGACCGTTGCATGCTGACCTATGTCATGACGTTATCTCCAACGTTCTTCTTGTTTGAATTCTGAAATACTCTATTACGTACGTTATGCACATCGTGTTACGTACGTTAACCTTGATCTGTTACGTATGCTATGACCGCTTTGTTACGTACATTACGCTTGGTCAGGTAGCTTTCTTCTTGTCTGATCAGGCAGGTTGGACTTGTTTGATATGCAGGTTGGACTCGTCTGATATGCAGGTAGGTTGGATTCTTCTGATCTGAACTTGTACAGATAGCTTTTTCCGGATTGCGTGACTTTTCGCGTCTTCGACTCATTCGTTGTTTTGCTTCGCCTCTTTGTTGTTTTGCTTTGTTTAGCAACTTTAATCATCAGAACTCTATTAATGAATGTATGGAATAAAATATTCCAACAATCTCCCCCTTTTTGATGATTATAAAACAACACCTATGAATGGATAAATACCTGCAAAAATAAAATATATGTATATTTCTACGAATCATAGTTTTCGACTTTGATCGTTTCGTTAGTACTCCCAACTTTTCTTTTTTTCTGTCCTTTTCAACTTCTTCGTTGTCATTTTTGAATTTTCGACTTTTCTCTCCCCTTTTTGTTTTTCACGGGATGTATATTTTTCGACTTCTTCGTCTTCTTTCTCCCCCTTTTTGCATTTTATTTTTCTCGTCATTCTTCCATGACGCTTTTTATCTCATTCATCGCCTTTCTCCCCCTTTTTGTCAACAGAAAAAAGTGTAACTAATATAAACGAATAAAAATACAAATTGATATATATAAAAATATGTATGATACGAGTATAACTCCCCCTAAAAATATTATCTCACCTAAAAAAATATTACTCCCCTGAGTAAAATATCAATTTGATAAAAATTAATTTTTGGGGATCAAACTTAGAGTTGTTTTTTGTTTTGAAATATGGACGATGTTAGGAATAACGGTTCCTTTTGGAATCCAAATCTTTATGGATTCGTTTTTCAAATTTGGTTTGAATCCTAACCCCTGTTTATTTAAAGTGTATTTTTGAATCGAGAGTATTTGTTCAAATTTTTCGTTTCCACATGAAAATTTCTTCGTTAAATTTCTTTGTTAAATTTATTTTTCGCTTGGAGGGATTTAATCTCGGATAAAGTATTTTGAAAATTCCTATGCAATCATTCAAATGCTTCAAATAACTCGTCGTGAGAGGATGTACTTACTTGACTTTCGACGTTGTTATCGTCGAATGAGCTTCGGGCCATAAGAGCGAGATTATTTTGATTGATGAAATCTTCATCTTCGTCCTCATCGCTCCATGCTGCTATTAAAACTTCCTTTTTAGGATTTTCTCGGCAATTCTTCGCGAAGTGGTCTGGTTTACCACAGACTCGACAATTGTTGTCGAATTTTTTCATTCCGCCCGAGATGTCTTTCTTTATCCGGTTTAATAAGTTTTGGAACTTATTAATATTTTAGGCATAATATGCCGATTCTTCGTCGCTTTCATCAACCGGGATTTCTTCCTTTCTTGACATCTTAGCCCTCATGGCTATCGACTTTTCCTTCGGCTTCGGTTTGGCATTCCGAGATTTTAGGACAATCTCGTAGTTTATAAGTGAACCAACGAGAGCACTAAAATCAAGATTGTTTAAATCTTTAGACTCCATTATAGCCATCACCGTACCATCCCATTCTCGAGGTAGTGATCGTAGGATCTTTTTAACTTTTTGAATACTCAAAAGTGGTTTCCAAAACATGCCAATTCATTTGTGATGAGCGAAAATCGGTCGAGCATGATCGTGATGGATTCATCGTCCTTCATTTGAAATAGCTCGTACTCGTGAAGGAGCATGTTTATTTTTGTCTCCTTGACTTGAGACGTTCCCTCATGTGTGACTTCAAGCATTTTCTAAATCTCTTTGGCACTATCACATGAAGATATCCGATTGTGTTCTTCCGGATTTAAGGCACAGTATAGGAGTTGTGTTGCCTTACAATTGTAATGATCATTTTTCTAATCCGCGTCATGATATTCTTCGAAAGATTTAAGCGTACCATCGGATTTAAGAGGAATTTTCGGACCAAGATCTATCAATTTCCAAAGCTCGATGTCATACGCTTGGATGAATATTGACATCTTTTTCTTCCACGTCATAAAATTTGATTCATCAAAGAATGGTGGTCGGTTAAGAGCAAGACCCTCGACTTGAGCAATTTGAAATGCCATTTGGATCGACTCCTCGGATGTTAAGCCGATTATTGGAGGTACCGCTCTGATACCAATTGTTGGAGCACTATTGGTCGGTATTGCCATTTGGAGATAGAGTTTATAAAACTCTTTCGCGTTGCGGAAGCGATTTAATTAAGAGTGCAGAAAATAAATCGACACAGGATTTATAGAGGTTCGGCCAAACGTGTCTACGTCCTCTCTCGGTATCTTTTTCTATAGGATAAAGAAAAACCTCTGCACCTCTCTTCTATCGGTTGAGGGATAACCATTAGAAGCTCACCTTCTATCGGTCCGAGTAAACTGTTCAATCACTAGTCTTTATGTCGGTCTAAGTTAAACCGTTTTCCGCTTCTATTGGACAGGGAATCAAACAATCTAGCTTTCCATGGGTATTAGATAAACCTCACTTAGATATCGATTGCGATTCTAACAATGCCGGATCCTTGATCCTAATAACACCGAATCCAATCGTATCTTTTCCTTTTCCTCTCTTGTATATGTTGAATGTATAAACACTCAAACTATCAATATAAGCACAATTACAACAACAAGAATATCAATATCAATATCTGATCAATGAATCGCTTGCTTTGCGTTGTTGTATGATGAATACCATTAGAAGAGGTATTTAGAGGCATTTCTATTCAACTAGCCGTTAGACTCTGCAACCTCTATTACGTACATTAAATCCTCTTCTTTACGTACATTAAATTTGTTACGTACGTTAGCACATCTTCATTACGTACATTATCGTCCTTACTAAATAGTCCAGTAGCCTTCGTCTTTTCAGTTACGTACGTTAGCAAATTGCCCATTACGTACGTTATGATAAGTCTTCATGACCGTTGCATGCTGACCTATGTCATGACGTTATCTCCAACGTTCTTCTTGTTTGAATTCTGAAATACTCTATTACGTACGTTATGCACATCGTGTTACGTACGTTAACCTTGATCTGTTACGTATGCTATGACCGCTTTGTTACGTACATTACGCTTGGTCAGGTAGCTTTCTTCTTGTCTGATCAGGCAGGTTGGACTTGTTTGATATGCAGGTTGGACTCGTCTGATATGCAGGTAGGTTGGATTCTTCTGATCTGAACTTGTACAGATAGCTTTTTCCGGATTGCGTGACTTTTCGCGTCTTCGACTCATTCGTTGTTTTGCTTCGCCTCTTTGTTGTTTTGCTTTGTTTAGCAACTTTAATCATCAGAACTCTATTAATGAATGTATGGAATAAAATATTCCAACAATCTCCCCGTTTTTGATGATTATAAAACAACACCTATGAATGGATAAATACCTGCAAAAATAAAATATATGTATATTTCTACGAATCATAGTTTTCGACTTTGATCGTTTCGTTAGTACTCCCAACTTTTCTTTTTTTCTGTCCTTTTCAACTTCTTCGTTGTCATTTTTGAATTTTCGACTTTTCTCTCCCCTTTTTGTTTTTCACGGGATCTATATTTTTCGACTTCTTCGTCTTCTTTCTCCCCCTTTTTGCATTTTATTTTTCTCGTCATTCTTCCATGACGCTTTTTATCTCATTCATCGCTTTTCTCCCCCTTTTTGTCAACAGAAAAAAGTGTAACTAATATGAACGAATAAAAATACAAATTGATATATATAAAAATATGCATGATACGGGTATAACTCCTCCTAAAAATATTATCTCACCTAAAAAAGTATTACTCCCCCTAAGTAAAATATCAATTTGATAAAAATTAATTTTTGGGGATCCAACTTAGAGTTGTTTTTTGTTTTGAAATATGGACGATGTTAGGAATAACGGTTCCTTTTGGAATCCAAATCTTTATGGATTCGTTTTTCAAATTTGGTTTGAATCCTAACCCCTGTTTATTTAAAGTGTATTTTTGAATCGAGAGTATTTGTTCAAATTTTTCGTTTCCACATGAAAATTTCTTCGTTAAATTTTGAAGCTCGGTTTGAACTTTCAAAATATCATCCATTAAAATATTTTCATTTTCAACATAATGAGAATGATCGGTTTCAACAAATTTCCCTTTTTCAAGAATTTTGGAAATCTCGGTTTCCAATAATTTATTTTTCGCTTGGAGGGATTTAATCTCGGATAAAGTATTTTGAAAATTCGTATACAATAATTCAAATGCTTCAAATAACTCGTCGTGAGAGGATGTACTTACTTGACTTTCGAGGTTGCTATCGTCGAATGATCTTCGGGCCATAAGAGCGAGATTATTTTGATTGATGAAATCTTCATCTTCATCTTCATCGCTCCATGTTGCTATTAAAACTTCCTTTTTAGGATTTGGTCGGCAATTCTTCGCGAAGTGGCCTGGTTTACCACAGACTCGACAATTATTGTCGAACTTTTTCATTCCGCCCGAGATGTCTTTCTTTATCCGGTTTAATAAGTTTTGGAACTTATTAATATTTTAGGCATAATATGTCGATTCTTCGTCGCTTTCATCAACCGGGATTTCTTCCTTTCTTGACATCTTAGCCTTCATGGCTATCGACTTTTCCTTCGGCTTCGGTTTGGCATTCCGAGATTTTAGGACAATCTCGTAGTTTATAAGTGAACCAACAAGAGCACTAAAATCAAGATTGTTTAAATCTTTAGACTCCATTATAGCCGTCACCGTACTATCCCATTCTCGAGGCAGTGATCGTAGGATCTTTTTAACTTTTTCAATACTCGAAAGTGGTTTTCCAAAACATGCCAATCTATTTGTGATGAGCGAAAATCGGTCGAGCATGATCGTGATGGAATCATCGTCCTTCATTTGAAATAGCTCGTACTCGTGAAGGAGCATGTTTATTTTCGTCTCCTTGACTTGAGATGTTCTCTCATGCGTGACTTCAAGCATTTTCCAAATCTCTTTGGCACTATCACATGAAGATATCCAGTTGTGTTCTTCCGGATTTAAGGCACAGTATAGGAGTTGTGTTGCCTTACAATTGTAATGATCATTTTTCCAATCCGCGTCATGATATTCTTCGAAAGATTTAAGCGTACCGTCGGATTTAAGAGGAATTTTCGGACCAAGACATATCACTTTCCAAAGCTCGATGTCATACGCTCGGATGAATATTGACATCTTTTTCTTCCACGTCATGAAATTTGATCCGTCAAAGAATGGTGGTCGGTTAAGAGCAAGACCTTCGACTGGAGCAATTTGAAATTCCATTTGGATCAACTCCTCGGATGTTAAGCCGCTTATTGGAGGTACCGCTCCGATACCAATTGTTGGAGCACTATTGGTCGGTATCGCCGTTTGGAGATAGAGTTTATAAAACTCTTTCTCGTTGCGGAAACGATTTAATTAAGAGTGCAGAAAATAAATCGACACAGGATTTATAGAGGTTCGGCCAAACGTGCCTACGTCCTCTCTCGGTATCTTTTTATATAGGCTAAATAAAAACCTCTGCACCTCTCTTCTATCGGTTGAGGGATAACCGTTAGAAGCTCGCCTTCTATCGGTACGAGTAAACCGTTCAATCACTTGTCTTTATGTCGGTCCAAGTTAAACCGTTTTCCGTTTCTATTGGACAGGGAATCAACCAATCTAGCTTTCCATGAGTATTAGATAAACCTCACTTAGATATTGATTATCATTCTAACAATGCCGGATCCTTGATCCTAATAACACCAAATCTAATTGTATCTTTTCCTTTTCCTCTCGTGTATATGTTGAATGTATAAACATTCAAACTATCAATATAAGCACAATTACAACAACAAGAATATCAATATCAATATCTGATCAATGAATCGCTTGCTTTGCGTTGTTGCATGATGAATACCATTAGAAGTGGTATTTAGAGGCATTTCTCTTCCAACTATCCGTTAGCCTCTGCATCCTCTATTATGTACGTTAAATCCTCTTTTTTAAATACGTTAGACATCTTCGTTACGTACGTTATCGTCCTTACAAAATAGTCCAGTAGCCTTCGTCTTTTCAGTTACGTACGTTAGCAAATTGCCCATTACGTACGTTATGATAAGTCTTCATGACCGTTGCATGCTGACCTATGCCATGATGTCATCTCCAACGTTCTTCTTGCTTGAATTCTGAAATACTCTATTACGTACATTATGCACATTGTGTTACGTACGTTAACCTTGATTTGTTACGTATGCTATGACCACTTTGTTACGTACGTTAAGCTTGGTCAGGTAGCTTTCTTCTTGTTTGATCAGGCAAGTTGGACTTGTCTGATATGCAGGTTGGAATCATCTGATATTCAGGTAGGTTGGACTCGTTTGATCTGAACTTGTATAGATAGCTTTTTCCGGATTGCGTGACTTTTCATGTCTTCGACTCATTCGTTGTTTTGCTTCGCCTCTTTGTTGTTTTGCTTTGTTTAGCAACTTTATTAATCAGAACTCTATTAATGAATGTGTGGGATAAAATATTCCAACAGCAAGCTGTCGAGCACTACTGCATACAACACTGCAAGCTGCCGATCACTGCTGTACTACCCGTACTTTTATTGACTAGTTGACTTTGTCGTTCTTCCTATTTTGTCACTCTGTAAACTCTTTGTGATGTTGTCGATATTGTTATAAGAGTTTCGTACCTTGTTTAGATCACGATTATGTTGTTTA
The DNA here is from genome assembly GCA_033398695.1 of Orobanche coerulescens. Lineage (NCBI taxonomy): Eukaryota > Viridiplantae > Streptophyta > Magnoliopsida > Lamiales > Orobanchaceae > Orobanche > Orobanche coerulescens. The sequence continues at coordinate 108,532,769 of CM065815.1, read as the reverse complement.
GACCTTGCGGAAGTGTTCTGGGTCGGAGAAATAACGCACGTTAGGCCTAGGCTAACGCACGCTAATTCTCCTTAAGTAGCGCACGCTAGCTTTGAGCCGTAGCACGCGCTAAGGGACCAGTCAGGTCAGAACCAGTAACTCATCCTGCTTTCTGGACTGGCAGTTAACGCGCGCTAGGAGTTCATTAACGCACGCTATTCGTGGTCAGTAGCGCGCGCTAACATCCATCCGTAGCGCACGCTAACGGGCTGGTCGGCAGAGGCAGTGAGGTTGTCAGGCTGTCTGGACTATCAGGTAACGTACGCTAGGCTTCGGCTAGCGCACGCTATAAGGGCTGCGTAGCGCATGCTAAGCTATCGCGGTAGTGCATGCTAAGACTTGAGGAGGGCACAGGATAGTAGGTTCTGGACTCCGATTTCTGGACACCATTTTCGGCTAGCGAACGCTAAAGGAAGGCAATTAGCGCATGCTAACGGGGCTGACATAAGCCACTGGACTACCCGGTGACCCCGCTAGCACACGCTAATATTAGAGGCGTAGCCTGCGCTGGACTGGGCGAGTATATATTGGACAATTGACTTCCATTTCGTCATTTTTATCATCTTTCTCACTTTTCCGATCGAGAGCAGTGGGTTTCGGCGATTTAGAGAATTCGAAGACGATCCTTCTTCAGATATCAACATCTTTGGTTGGAGAACAAGGATTTAACAACATCTAATCCATTTTATCTTCCAAATCAAGGTAAAAACCCTTAGAACCCTATTTTTGGGAATTTTGGGAGTTTTCTTAGATTCGTTCGATTTATCCAGTTTGAAGCTTGAGAATCTTGAGCTTATGGTATATCTACCCCGTATACATGCTTTTCCTACGATTTTACGGATTGGTTTGTGCCGTGTTCGGACTTGTGAGGGTCTGGGTGATTTTCCAACCTCTAGTTGTTTACCCTTGTATTTTCGTGAATTATAGATGGGTTTTGGGAGTTTCTTCGTGAATTATGAGTATGGATTATTGATTATCATATCCCTTCTGAATCGTTTAGGTACCGAAAATGCGTTCTTGGACCTACCGAACTCGTACTCTTTTCCGTTCGATTTCTCGATGTCTCAAAGGCAAGTATATATTTATGATTGTACGTTCTCGACTTTGAAAGTAAGATATATGAATGGCCTGTTTATTTATATCCACTCTTGGATGGGCCGACGGGTCCTCTAAGGGTTTCGTAGCCTCTAGTGCGATTCCACGAATAATATGAGTTAACCACTCTGGGATGGACCGACGAGTCCTCTGAGGGTTCCGTAGCCTCTGGTGCGGTTACACGGTTGATCATGTATGTATTGATTTTATGCTATGAGATTTAGTTATTCCGGAATACTAGTCTTGAATTGATGAATTGACGGTTACCTTTACTTTATTGTCGAGGAGTATTGTATTTCATATTCGATATACTTGCACTAGCTATTCGATGGCTAACCCCTTTATGGGGGAATATTTTTTATGTATTTCAGGTTCCATGAGAGCGGACAGGCAGGTATCGGGTCGGCATGAAGATGATGGGCAAGTGTGATACTGTGTCTTATCTCCGGTTATGTTCTGTGTTCCTTCATTCAGTGTTGTTGTACTGTAATGGTTATTGAATACTTGAGTATTGTTTTTCAGTTTCCTCGATGTTCCGGCCTGTGTTGCCGAGGTATTGATTTTGTGTTGGGATGTATTTGGATAGATTGGATATGGTATCGGAGCTTAGGTCTATAGATACCTTGGTTGTCGGTCTTTTGGTTCGATTGAGTCATCGTTTTTCTACAGTAGCACTACTTTGCCATAATCACAGTGCGACCGGTACTTGTAAGACCAATTATTCTTCTGACGTTTCCTTTACCGTTTCGCTTCTGCTTTGGTATTTTGAGAATCGGTCAATTCAGTGATGTGCGACTGAATTGTACTTACGTGCCTTGTGTGTTCTTCAGCATGTCAGCTAGGAGTGGACGAGGCCGTGGTCGTGGCCGTGGAAGTGGATGAGGACGTCGCGCGACTGCTTCCCCCAGTTCCATTGCGGAATCGACCAACCATTGCCTATCTAACTCGGTGCATCCTGACACCAAAATTCAGCACGACCAGTCGACTGGCCAGGGGAACAATGCGGATGTTGGAGTTGCGAATGTACTTCAACAATTGGCAAACCAAATGACCATTTTAGCCCAAACGGTTCAGCTGAATAATCCTTGCTTCAGAATGTAATCCGTATGCACCCTCCTCAGTTTGGTGGTGCCACAGACCCGTTAGGATGGGAAGATTGGCTAGCGGAGTTGGAGAAATTTTTTGAAGCGGTCGACTGTCCCGAAGCGAAGAAAGTACCGATTGCTCAGTATTTCCTCACCAAGGAGGCTGCTACATGGTGGAAAGTCATCAAGCCACAGGATCGTGTTGCTACGTGGGATGAGTTTAAAGAACTTTTGGAGGCCGAGTTTTGTCCTTGGCCGGTGCGAGAAGGCCGAATTCGAGCCTTTTTCGAGGCTAAACCACAGAATATTTCGATTTCGCAGGCGATCGTGGATTACAACCAACAATTGATCCATGTGAAGAATCAAGTGCGAAACGAGCGTGATAAGATCCGTTACTTTGATATGCGGATGAATATGGACTTACGGCGGTACATGGCCGGATTTGCTTGCACCACGTTGAAGGAATATCAGGACAGAGCTTTGACCCATGATTTGTTAAGCCCCGACAATGACACCAATGAAGAACCGAAGAAGTAGAAGATCGCGGGAAATTTTTCTGGCTGTAAGAGTGGCAACTTCCAAAGGTCACAGACGACTAACCGTTCCGCCGGACAGTCATCACGTTCTGCTAAAGGAAAGAGGGGTTTTCGTTCTGCACCGTGCACCACAACTCGCACGGTGACTTTCTATAATTGTGATCGCCTAGGCCACATTAATTTGGAATGTAATTTCCCACCATTGAAGTGTCACACTTGCCGACAGATGGGACATAGGCCGGATTATTGTTCCGAACCAAATCAGACTTGGACACTCAGGCTTCTGCCCCAGCGCCACTTGATCAAGGCGTGAATCAGCGGCAATCTTTTGGTCAGTCTAAACAGAATTACGGCAGGGGCCAGGGTCGGGGTCAGAACGCTGGAGGGGGAAACTCTAGCGTCGGTTTGGTACAACCATGAGTGTACGAGATGCGTCGAACAGACGAACCTGATGTAGCGGTGGCCTTAGGTACCATTCATATTTTATCTTATCCAGTTCGTGTACTTTTTGATATGGGTGCTACCCATTCTTTCATTTCCTTGGAGTGTGTACGCCGTTTGAATATAACTTGTATGACTGCTTGTGATCCCCGCATTGTGAAACTACCTAGCGGGGATAGAGTTGTGGGAAATCGGGAGATTAAAGATTTTCCGGTGATTATATCCCGTATGGATTGGGTATCAAATCTGATTGTAGTTGATATGGAAGGCGAGGATGTGATCCTCGGCGAGGATTGGCTTGATAGTCACTAAGCGATTATGAATTACCGTACTAAGGTTATCACCATGATGACTAAAGACGGATCCGAGTAATCATTTTTGGGACGTAAGTTGGGCCAATCCAAGTTACTTATCAGTGCCATGAAGGCCGTAAAACTTTTGAATAAAGGTTGTATGGGCTATTGGTGTTATTCCTTGAAGACGGAAGGGAACGAAGTTGAATTCTCATCGATTCCGGTTGTTAATGAGTATCCCGATGTTTTTCCGGATGACCTCCCGGGATTACCACCAGATTGAGAAATAGCATTTTCTGTGGATTTAGAGCCTGATGCGGCCCCGATTTCTAAGGCACTTTATCGGATGGCACCTTCTGAGATGCAAGAATTAAAGAATCAGTTGGGAGAGCTTCTGGAGAAAGGGTACATCAGACCGAGCGCTTCACCTTGGGGTGCGCTTGTCCTTTTTGTGAGAAAGAAGGATGGTTCACTACATTTGTGCATCGACTACCGTGAGCTGAACAAAGTGACCATCAAGAACAAGTATCCTTTGCCTTGTATAGACAATTTATTTGATCAGTTGTAGGGGGCTGCAGTTTTCTCGAAAATTGATTTGAGATCAGGGTACTATCAACTCAGGGTGAAAGAGTCCGACGTTCCGAAGACTGCATTTCGGACGAGATATGGGCATTATGAATTTGTAGTCAATGCTTTTGGTTTGACTAATGCACCGGCAGTATACTTGTAGTTAATGAACAAGATATTGATCGAGTACCTCGACAGGTGTGTAGTCGTATTTATTGATGACATTTTGATTTATTCTCGAGGTAAAGAGTGTAACTCCCCAATTCGCAACTGGGACATTACACGCCGTAGAACCCTCGTTAGGTCTACCAGGCTAAAACATGACACATAAACCATAATGTAGTCTCAAATGATGCACTCAAAAAGTACATAAGGCCGTGGCCTCGGCCAAAACATTTTAACGGAATACATGAACATAAGTTAAATACCAATTCATTGCCCACGCAGGGGACTTAAACCAAGTTCAAAAATAAACAGTCTAACTCCATTACGCGACAATGCAATGACAAAACATAAAAATACAGACTCGAGCCACATCATCAAGCCAGCCCGTCCTTTGCGTGCATGTCCCATGCCTGCTCCTCAGCCCTCCCAGTACCTGAAATGCATAAGACGCATTTCCCCCATTTAAGGGGTTAGCATTCGAATAGCTAGTGTAAGTACACAATTACACAACATTATATGCATACACAATTCAACGCAAACAAATCACTAAGGAAAAGTCATTTTAAAACTCAATATTCCGGAATATCACATTTACACCAAAACAATATATCATCCAACTTCCCACATCACATTCATCCACGTTTGACAACTCGTGACCGTACCCATTAGTATCGGCCCCCAGAGGTCCCGTAAGACCATCCCCAGGTGAGAAACCACTTCCTCGGCCGCACCCATTAGTATCGGCCCCCAGAGGTCTCGTCGAACCGTCCCCAGGTGGAAGAACATCAACGCACGCACCCAAGTCCACATCCGTGGCCGTACCCATTAGTATCGGCCCCCAGAGGCCCCATGCCATCCCCAGGTGGAAGAGGAACCATCACAGTCGTTCAATAAACCAGTTTACATCATTCACATCAAAACCGTACACACACAATGAAATATAATACATGTACTTGCCTTGGATAATATGACGTGAAGGAAACGATGAAGAAATAGGTTTCGGTCCGAACGATCCTCTCAAATCCGACCCTAACACAATAATGATATACAATCAATCTCAACATCATGAAAATGAAGAAATTCATCCTAGTTCTACCCGCTGGGATAATTCATCGGACACCAAGAGTGCATAGGGAAATAAAATCGGTCAACGGTGAATAACGAGATTTCATCCCATCCAATAACAAGGAAACCAAGGGTCACGAGTATACTATCGAAATCTAACAGCAATCATCGGTTATATCGGATTAAAAGACAAAATCACCACCAAACCCTCCCCAAATTCATACTAGGGTATAGGAAATCTTACCTCTTGAAGATCCAAGCACTTTAATCCGAAGAACACGTGTTAGATCCACAATCCGAGCTTCACGATCGAAAGGAGATGAAGAAAATCACACAATCAAGTGGTAGATGGAGAAAAATCCCCCTCTCAAACCTCTCTCTCTCGTACGGTGGAAGGAAGGAAGAAAATGGCGAACTCATTTGGAAAACGCAGTTATAGCGCTTGACCGCATTGTGTGCCGCGGCCAGCTGAAGTGTGCCGCGGCACAGGGCCAAAAATTGCGCCCAGTGATCGGCAGTGTGCTGCGGCCCTTCCGGCATGTGCCGCGGACACGGCATGCAAAGTTTGGCCGCTAAGTGCAACACGGGTGTGCCGCGGCCCGGACGAGTGTGCCGCGGCAGTGACTCGGCAGTGTGCTGCGGCCCTGTTGGCGTGTGCCGCGGCACACGGTAAAGAAAGCTCGGCCAGGAACTGGACAATGTGTGTGCCGCGGCGCACAATCCTTGTGCCGCGGCCCACACCCCTTTAGGGTCCCAAAATGATGAAAAATGATCCGGGAAGAGAATAAAAGTAATAGGAATCGATATTTGGAAACAATTACACGAAATGGAAGTACGGGAACCCCAAAACGGTCCGAGATACAAAACCAAAATCGAACAAGGAACAAATTCCCTAAACTTATAGGAAATTACAAAAACGGCCCAAACATCCGAAAATCACGATACAACGTCGGATTAACAATCCGAAGCTCACAACATGCTCTACTCCACCATACGAACTCATGGAAATAGGAAAATGATGAAATCGGACGAGTTTAACGAGAATCGAATACACATGCGATAAAATATAACTCAAGGTGAAATTACGCAAAAACATCATCGAGACTCATCCCAACGGAGAAACTCCAAGAACAAAATAGATTCTGAATTCCAAAACAGTGCCAAGTGAGTTGACCGAGACGAATATACACCGAAAATAGAATTTACCAAAAATAGAAAACACGGATATTATATTATCTCCCCCTAAAAATAAGTTTCGTCCCGAAACTTACAACACGAATAACTCGGGGTATCTCGATCTCATACTCTCTTCCGTCTCCCACGTGGCTTCCTCGGACCCATGTCTCGACCATTGCACTTTAACCAAAGGAATGGTTTTGTGCCTGAGCTGCTTCACCCGACGCTCTAAGATCTGAATCGGCCTCTCCTCGAAGGTGATGTCGGGCCCCAACTCGATCTCTCCAAAATCAATAATATGGCTAGGGTCCGGGACGTACTTCTTAAGCTGGGAAACATGAAATACGTTATGCACGTGGCTCAGGGACGGCGGCAAACCTAACCGATATGCAAGCTCTCCAACTCTCTCTAGAATTTCGAACGGCCCAATAAATCTCGGACTAAGTTTACCCTTCCGACCGAAATGGTAAACTCCCCGTGTCGGCGACACCTTAAGCAACACATGGTCTCCCACCTCAAACTCCAACGGTCGGCGACGTGTATCGGCATAAGACTTCTGCCGGCTCTGGGCCGTTACCAATCTATCACGAATCAGGGCAATCTTCTCTCTCGTCTCAACTACCATATCGGGCTCGGTACCAATCAGCTCGGACGCATCGTCCCAACACAACGGCGATCTGCACCTCCTCCCATACAATGCCTCAAATGGTGCTATGTTGATCGAGGCGCTGTTGTACGTGAATTCGATCAACGGCAAGTGCGACTCCCAATCATCCTTCCAATCTAAGGCACAGGCTCTCAACATATCCTCCGATGTTTGGATTGTCCGTTCTGACTGTCCGTCAGTCTGAGGGTGGTAAGACGTACTGAGTCTCAACTCAGTCCCCAAAGCCCGATGAACCGCCTGCCAAAAATGTGATACAAATCGGCCATCACGATCTGAAATAATACTCTTAGGAGTCCCATGCAATCTCACGATCTCTGCAATAAACACTCGCGCCAGCCTCTCCGGTCCCTAAGTATCCTTAATACTCAGGAAGTGAGCTGATTTGGTTAGTCGATCAACAATAACCCAAATCATGTTCATTCCAGTCCGAGTCCTAGGCATCCCGGTAATGAAATCCATAGAGATGTCTTCCCATTTCCATTCCGGAATGGGAAGTGGTCGTAGCAACCCCGCGGGTCGCTGATGCTCAATCTTAACCTGCTGATAGGTCAAGCACTTTGCCACAAACTCGCTAACATCCGTCTTCAAATTGCTCCACCAATAGTTACTCCTCACATCCTTGTACATCTTGCTCGTACCAGGATGTATGGAATAAGGCGTAGTATGAGCCTCACTCAAAATCTTCTGTCTCAACTCAATGACATTCGGTACACATAGTCTGCCGTGAAATCTTAAAACTCCGTCATCCTGAACCACAAATCCAGGGGCTTTCCCCTATCTCACATCCTCCCTCAGCTGGACTAAAAACGGATCATCATACTGTTTCGCCTTGATATCATCAGTCAAGGACGAAGTGATCTCCAATGCACATAACTGACCCTGAACTCTCTGAACCCAAACCTCGATATTCTGACAAATAAAATCCCGCTGGATCCTACTCTGTGGTGTAAGTACCTCTAACATCTGTAATGCCATCGGTTTCCTGCTTAACGCATCAGCCACTACGTTAGCCTTACCCGGATGGTAAAGTATCTCGAGGTCGTAATCTTTAATTAGCTCCAACCACCTACGCTGCCTCATATTCAACTCTTTCGGACTGAAGATATGCTTCAGACTCTTGTGGTCCGTAAAAATCTTACACGACGATCCATAGAGATAATGTCTCCATATATTTAAGGCGAAAACGACTGCGGCTAACTCCAAATCGTGCGTGGGGTAATTCGCCTCATACGGTTTCAACTGGCGGGATGCATAAGCAATCACCCTGTCTCTCTGCATCAAAACACATCCGAGCCCGAGGCCCGAAGCATCACTATATACCACGAAATCCTCGTTTCCCTGAGGCAATGGTAACACGGGTGCGGTAGTCAGTCGCCTCGTGAACTCGTCAAAACTACCCTTTCTGTCTGCGGTCCACTCGAACTTCTGGGTTTTCTGGAGTAACTGAGTGAGCGGTCTAGCGATCTTAGAAAATCCCTCAACAAATCTACGGTAATAGCCTGCAAGTCCCAGAAAACTCCTCACTTCCTTCACGTTTTTGGGCGGTTCCCAAGCCATCACCGCCTCTATTTTCTGTGGATCTACCCGAACTCCCTCTGCTGAAATCACATGCCCGAGGAACATCACTTCCTTGATCCAAAACTCACACTTAGAGAACTTCGCATACAACTGCTCAGCTCTCAAAATGTCTAATACAATCCGGAGATGTAAGGCGTGCTCCTCCCGACTCCGTGAATAGATCAGAATGTCATCGATAAAGACGACTACGAATTTGTCCAGATACTCAATAAAAACTTTGTTCATTAACTGCATGAACACTGCTGGGGCATTGGTTAGCCCGAAAGGCATAACCACAAACTCGTAATGGCCATATCTCGTCCGAAAGGCAGCTTTCGGTATATCGATGTCCCGAATCCTCAACTGGTAGTAGCCCGATCGTAAATCAATCTTCAAAAAGGCTGTCGCCCCCTGAAGCTGATCAAACAAGTCGTCTATCCGGGGAAAAGGGTATTTATTTTTGATGGTCAACTTGTTTAATTCTCGATAATCGATGCATAAACGATGCGATCCATCCTTCTTCTTAACAAAAAGTACGGGCGGACCCCAAGGCGATGCGCTCGGTCGAATATAACCTTTATCTAACAATTATCCCAACTGACTCTTCAACTCTAACATCTCCGACGGTGCCATACGGTACAGCGCTCGAGAAATGGGGGCTGCATTCGGCTCAAGATCGATAGGAAACTCCACCTCTCGCTGTGGTGGTAACCCCAGTAAGTCGTCTGGGAAAACGTCGGGATACTCACTAACAACTGGAATTGACGACATGTCAACCCCACCATCCTCCGCCTGCAGAGCGTAACACCAATAGCCGACACAACCCTAGTTCAGAAGTTTCATCGCCTTTAAGGCGCTAATCACACTCCCCGATCTCCCTGGCTTATTACCGATGAGGGTATGCTCGGTGCCGTCCTCGGCTTCTATCGAGATGGTACGAGTCCGATAGTTCATGATAGCACCGTGACGCTCCAACCAATCGTCCCCGAGGATTAAATCCTCACCCTTAAGGTCTATAACAATGAGATTCGAGGGCCAATCTCGGCTCCCGATCCGCACCTGGCGATCTCTAACTTCCCAGTCCCCAACCATACGATCCCCGCTAGGCGTACCCACTACAAACGGTTCACACTCAAGCAAGCAGTTAAAGCCAATACGATTCACACAATCCGATGCAATAAAGGAATAGGTAGCACCCGAATCAAAAAGCACTGAAACTGGATGAGTAAGGATCTGAGTGGTACCTGACGCCGCTGGAACGTCTGCCTCCTCTGTGCGCCTCATATGATACAATCGGGGGTGAACTGAACCCGAACTCGAGGCTGCGCGGCGATCCGGCTGACTCCGTCCTCTACCACGACCCGAACCCTGCGGAACATGAGTAGCTGGAGTGCTGTGATCCCTCTGATCGGCAGTGGTAGTCGGAACTCTAGCGGCCCTGGTGGCCCTCTCACAATGAGCTGCCCGATGCCGGTGCCTCGCAAGTAAAGCAAGCAACTAACGGGAATGGGCAATCCTTCACAACGTGCTGGCCGATCGCAATTAAAACAAACTCTCCCTTGGTGCAACAGATCGGTGAGCAGTTACCCTGAGATCCACCGGCCTGATGAAACGGCCTCTTCCCAGGCGTAGGAGCAGAACGAGACCTCGAAAACTGTCCACCTTTACCGGCCGAGAACCCGCCGGTAGTTTTCTGCTTCTTAGCTTCCGAAACCGACTCTGTTTCTGGGACAGCCATCTCGATCGCCAGAGCGCGATCCTGGTATTCCTTCAAAGTGGCACACATGAGCGGTGCCATACTATGCCTGATGTGCGGCTTCATGCGCATATTGAAGTAACGGATTTTATCAGCCTCCGTTCTCACTTGATCTCTCACGAAACCCAACTGCTGGTTGTAAGAAATGATGGCCTGAGAAATAGGCACATCCTGGGGTGTAGCGGTGAAGAACTCCACAATTCTGCGCTCCTTAACTAGCGGTGGACAATATTCTGCTTCCATAGCAGCCTTGAATTCCTCCCAAGTAGCCCGACGGTCTCGGGGCGCAACGGCCTCCCACCATTCCGCAGCTTCCTTATCCAGGAGGTACTGGGCAATATGTACCCTCCTGTCTTCAGGACAAGCTACCGCATCAAAGGTCCTGGACAACTGAAAGAGCCAACTCTCCCAACCGAGGGAGTCAGAAGATCCGGAGAAACGAGGAGGGTGCATTTTAGTCACCGTCTGAAGCCACTTACTAGCTTCCTCTTCAGGTGTTGGGGGCGGATTCTGGCGTCCACCTTGAGCTATCTGAGCAAGCTGGGCTACTAACTGCTGAAGTACGGCAGTAGCCCCGGCGTCGGCATTATTACCCGATGGCACTGAGTGAGAGGCTGAGTCCGTAGAGGACTGAGAAAGTGAGCCCTCTTCATTATCAACACCCCGACCACGGCCTCGGCCGCGTCCCCTAGCTGGTCTACCACGACCTCTCAACATACTAAAGGAAGAATGAAAAGGTCAAGGTCAGAAAGATTCACAATTGACAAAGTTGGTATCACAATTCATAATTCCGAAAAACGCAAGGAATCGAATTACAAAATTATAAGAGTTCGAGGAGACTTACAGCCACGGGTCGCACGACAAGAAGGTAGCATGATGACATTATGCTAAACGACTGACTCTATTGACACAATTGACAGACCCAAAATTTACCGACAGCCTAGGTATTCAAAACCTATGGCTCCGATACCATAAATGTAACACCCCAATTCGCAACTGGGACATTACACGCTGTAGAACCCTCGTGAGGTTTACCAGGCTAAAACATGACACATAAACCATAATGTAGTCTCAAATGATGCACTCAAAAAGTAAATAAGGTCGTGGCCTCGGCCAAAATATTTTAACGGAATACATGAACATAAGTTAAATACCAATTCATTGCCCACGCAGGGGACTTAAACCAAGTTCAAAAATAAATAGTCTAACTCCATTACGCGACAATGCAACGACAAAACATAAAAATACTGACTGGAGCCACATCATCAAGCCAGCCCGTCTTTTGCGTGCATGTCCCGTGCCTGCTCCTCAGCCCTCCCAGTACCTGAATTGCATAAGACGCATTTCCCCCATTTAAGGGGTTAGCATTCGAATAGCTAGTGCAAGTACATAATTACACAACATTATATGCATACACGATTCAACGCAAACAAATCACTAAGGAAAAGTCATTTTAAAACCCAATATTCCGGAATATCACATTTACACCAAAACAATATATCATCCAACTTCCCACATCACATTCATCCACGTTTGGCAACTCGTGACCGTACCCATTAGTATCGGCCCCCGGAGGTCCCGTCGGACCGTCCCTAGGTGAGAAACCACTTCCTCGGCCGTACCCATTAGTATCGGCCCCCAGAGGTCCCGTCAAACCGTCCCCAGGTGGAAGAACATCAATGCACGTACCCAAGTCCACATCCGTGGCCGTACCCATTAGTATCGGCCCCCAGAGGCCCCATGCCATCCCCAGGTGGAAGAGGAACCATCACAGTCGTTCAATAAACCAGTTTACATCATTCACATCAAAATTGTACACACACAATGAAATATAATACATGTACTTGCCTTGGAGAATATGACGCGAAGGAGACGACGAAGAAATAGGTTTCGGTCCGAACGATCCTCTCAAATCTGACCCTAACACAATAATGATATACAACCAATCTCAACATCATGAAAACGAAGAAATTCATCCTAGTTCTACCCGTTGGGACAATTCATCGGACACCAAGAGTGCATAGGGAAATGAAATCGGTCAACGGTGAATAACGAGATTTCATCCCATCCAATAACAAGGAAACCAAGGGTCACGAGTATACTATCGAAATCTAACAGCAATCATCGGTTAAATCAGATTAAAAGACAAAATCACCACCAAACCCTCCCCAAATTCATACTAGGGTATAGGAAATCTTACCTCTTGAAGATCCAAGCACTTTAATCCGAAGAACACGTGTTAGATCCACAATCCGAGCTTCACAATCGAAAGGAGATGAAGAAAATCACACAATCAAGTGGTAGATGGAGAAAAATCCCCCTCTCAAACCTCTCTCTCTCTCGTACGGTGGAAGGAAGGAAGAAAAATGACTGAACTCGCTGGTAAAATGCAGTTATAGCGCTTGACCGCATTGTGTGCCGCGGCACAGGGCCAAAAATTGCGCCCAGTGATCGGCAGTGTGCCGCGGCCCTTCCGGCATGTGCTGCGGCACACGGTACAGAAAGTTTGGCCGCTAAGTGCAACACGGGTGTGTCGCGGCCCGTACGAGTGTGTCGCGGCAGTGACTCGGCAGTGTGTCGCGGCCCTGTCAGCGTGTGCCGCAGCACACGGTACAACAAGCTCGGCCAGGAACTGGACAATGTGTGTGCCGCGGCGCACAATCCTTGTGCCGCGGCCCACACCCCTTTAGGGTCCCGAAATGATGAAAAATGATCCGGGAAGAGAATAAAAGCAATAGGAATCGATATTTGGGAAACAATAACACGAAATGGAAGTACGGGAACCCCAAAACGGTCCGAGATACACAACCAAAATCGAACAAGGAACAAATTCCCTAAACTTATAGGAAATTACAAAAACGGCCCAAACATCCGAAAATCACGATACAACGTCGGATTAACAATCCGAAGCTCACAACATGCTCTACTCCACCATACGAACTCATGGAAATAGGAAAATGATGAAATCGGACGAGTTTAACGAGAATCGAATACACATGCGATAAAATATAACTCAAGGTGAAATTACGCAAAAAAATCATCGAGACTCATCCCAACGGATAAACTCCAAGAACAAAATAGATTCTGAATTCCAAAATAGTGCCAAGCGAGTTGACCGAGACGAATATACACCGAAAATAGAATTTACCAAAAATAGAAAACACGGATATTACAAAGAGGAACATGCCCGACACTTGCGTTTGGTACTAGATATTTTGAGAACCGAGCACCTCTATGCAAAATTCTCGAAATATGAATTCTGGTTGGAAGAAGTTATGTTTCTCAGCCATGTGATTTCGGCCGAAGGGGTTCGTGTAGACCCACAGAAGATTGAGACAGTGCTAGGTTGGGCACCGCCTAAAAATGTTAAGGAAGTTCGTAGCTTTTTGGGCCTTGCTGGGTATTACCGTCGGTTTGTTGAGGGATTCTCAAAACTCACTCGACAGCTTACGAAATTACTCCAGAAGACAGAAAAGTTTGTTTGGACGGATGAGAGACAACAGAGCTTCGATGAGTTGAAGAGACATCTGACTTCAGCGCCAATTTTAACTTTACCACATGGTAGTGAGGGCTTTGCGGTTTATAGTGACCCTTCGGGTCAAGGTCTTGGCTGTGTGCTTATGCAGCATGATAAGACGATAGCTTTTGCGTCACGACAACTGAAGCCGTACGAGATGAATTATCCTACTCATGATTTGGAGTTGGCCGCAATTGTCTTCGCACTCATGATTTGGCGGCATTATTTGTATGGTTCTCCGTGTTGGATTTATACCGATCACAAGAGCCTGAAGTATATTTTCAGTCAGAAAGAGTTGAACATGAGACAGAGACGTTGGTTAGAGTTGATAAAGGATTATGATTTAGAAATTCTTTACAACCCGGGTAAAGCCAATGTTGTCGCGGATGCTTTGAGCCGCAAATCGGAATCTCTCTAGATGCTCGAGGTTCTTACTTCTCAGACAAAGATTCGGCAGGATTTAATCAAGCAAGGAGTAGAAGTTTGGCTTCAACGAGTACAATGACAGTTGTGTACTCTCGAAATTACTTCGTCCTTGGTTGACGACATCAAAGGGAAATAGTGGAGTGACCCGATGATATCTCAACTGAAGAAAGATGTAATTAAAGGAAAAGCTCCTGGATTTATGGTTCACGAGGATAGTATCTTGAGATTTCAAGGCAGGCTTTGTGATCCGAATGATCTAGAGTTGAGGCAGAGAATTCTCCGAGAAGCTCATGCTACACCTTACTCAATCCACCTCGGAACGAGTAAGATGTACAAGGACTTGAAGCGCAATTTTTGGTGGAATAACATGAAGAAGGATGTCACAGAATTCGTATTACGGTGCTTGATGTGTCAGCAAGTCAAGATCGAACATCAACGACCAGCGGGGTTTTTGAAGCTGCTTCCCATTCCCGGGTGGAAGTGGGAAGACATTTCTATGGACTTTATCACTAGCATGCCGAGAACTAGGGCCGGAATGAATATGATTTGGGTAATCGTCGACCGGTTGACCAATTCTGCACACTTCTTGGGTATTAAGGATACTTCGTCCTTGGTTGACGACATCAAAGGGAAATAGTGGAGTGACCTGATGATCTCTCAACTGAAGAAAGATGTAATTAAAGGAAAAGCTCCTGGATTTATGGTTCACGAGGATAGTATCTTGAGATTTCAAGGCAGGCTTTGTGATCCGAATGATCTAGAGTTGAGGCAGAGAATTCTCCGAGAAGCTCATGCTACACCTTACTCAATCCACCCCGGAACGAGTAAGATGTACAAAGGCTTGAACTGTAATTTTTGGTGGAATAACATGAAGAAGGATGTCACAGAATTTGTATTATGGTGCTTGACGTGTCAGCAAGTCAAGATCGAACATCAACGACCAGCGGGGTTTTTGAAGCCGCTTCCCATTCCCAAGTGGAAGTGGGAAGACATTTCTATGGACTTTATCACTAGCATGCCGAGAACTAGGGCCGGAATGAATATGATTTGGGTAATCGTCGACCGGTTGACCAATTCTACACACTTCTTGGGTATTAATGATACTTGGGGACCGGAGAGGTTGGCTCGAACCTTTATAGCTGAGATCGTAAGATTGCACGGTGCCCCCAAGACCATTGTTTCTGATCGACATGGTCATTTCGTATCACATTTTTGGCAGGTTGTTCATCAGGCTTTGGGTACTGAGTTGAGATGGAGCACGTCCTTTCACCCTCAGTCAGATGGTCAGACGGAGAGGACGATTCAGATATTGGAGGACATGTTGCGGGCTTGTGCCCTAGATTGGAATAATGATTGGGAGCTTCATGTGCCGTTGATCGAGTTTGCCTACAATAATAGTTGGCATGCGTCTATCAAAATGGCACCATTCGAGGCACTTTACGGTAGGCAATGTAGGTCGCCATTATGTTGGGATGAAGCTTCGGATCTAATCGGAACGGAGCCGTACATGTTAATAGAGACTAAGGAAAAGATTTCTATCATCTGGGACAGGTTGGTGACTGCCCAGAGCTGTCAGAAATCTTATGCTGATACTCGTCGTCGACCCTTAGAGTTCGAAGTGGGGGATCATGTCTTACTCAAGGTGTCGCCGACCAGAGGGGTTTTCTGCTTCGGGAAAAAGGGGAATCTTAGTCCGAGGTATATCGGGCCTTTCGAGATTTTGGACAGGGTTGGAGATTTAGCTTATCGCTTGGCGTTGCCTCCATCTTTGAGTCACGTCCATAGTGTTTTTCATGTGTCTCAGTTGTGAAAGTACGTGCCGGATCCGAGCCATGTTATCGACTATAGTGGGATTGACGTAGTCGAGGATATTACCTTTCCGGAGAGACCCGTGAAGATCCTTGAGCATCGTTAGAAACAACCTCGACATAAGACCATTCCACTGGTTAAAGTGCAATAGTCGAGACATGGAGTCGAGGAGGCAACTTGGGAAACGGAAGAGAAGATGCGGTCGGAGTACCCCAAACTTTTTATTTCTTATGTTTCGGGACGAAACTTCTTTTTAGAGGGGTAGAATGTAATACCCATACTTTTTATTCACTATTTGACTTTGCCGTTCTTCCTATTTTGTCGCTTTATAAACTCTTTGTGATGTTGTCGATATTGTTATAGAGTTTCGTACCTTGTTTGGATCACGATTATGTTGTTTAGACCTTGCGGAAGTGTTATGGGTCGGTGAAATAACGCACGCTAGGCCTAGGCTAACGCACGCTAATTAATTCTCCTTGAGTAGCGCACGCTAGCTTTGAGCCGTAGAGCACACTAAGGGACCAGTCAGGTCAGAACCAGTAACTCATCCTACTTTCTGGACTGGCAGTTAACGCGCGCAATGATTTCGTTAGCGCACGCTATTCGTGGTCAGTAGCGCGCACTAACATCTATCCGTAGCGCATGCTAACGGGCTGGTCGGCAGAGGCATTGAGGTTGTCAGGCTATCTGGACTATCAGGTAACGTACGCTAGCCTTTGGCTAGCGCACGCTATAAGGACTGTGTAGCGCACGCTAAGACTTGAGCTAGACAGAGGATAGTAGGTTCTGGACTCCGATTTCTGGACACCATTTTCGGCTAGCACACACTAAATGAAGGGGATTAGCGCATGCTGACGGGG
This sequence comes from Orobanche coerulescens, assembly GCA_033398695.1. Lineage (NCBI taxonomy): Eukaryota > Viridiplantae > Streptophyta > Magnoliopsida > Lamiales > Orobanchaceae > Orobanche > Orobanche coerulescens. The sequence goes on along the minus strand of CM065815.1, from coordinate 108,515,715 downwards.
CCGACAGAAGCCACTGGGCTACCCGGTGGCCCCGCTAGCGCACGCTAATATTATAGGCGTAGCGTGCGCTAGACTAGGCGAGTATATATTGGACAGTTGACTTCCATTTCATCATTTTTCTCATCTTTCTCACTTTTTCGATCGAGAGCAGCGGGTTTCGGCGATTTGGAGAGTTCGAAGACGATCCTTCTTCAGATATCAACATCTTTGGTTGGAGAACAAGGATTTAACAACATCTAATCCATTCTATCTTCCAAATCAAGGTAAAAATCCTTAGAACCCTATTTTTGGGAATTTTGGGTTTTTTCTTAGATTCGTTCGATTTATCTGGTTTGAAGCTTGACAATCTTGAGATTATGATATATCTACCCCGTATACATGCTTTTCCTATGATTTTACGGATTGGTTTGTGTCGTGTTCGGACTTGTGAGGGTTTGGGTGATTTTCCAACCTCTAGTTCTTTACCCTTGTATTTTCGTGAATCGTAGATGGGTTTCGGGAGTTTCTTCGTGAATTATGAGTATGGATTATTGATAATCATATCCCTTACGAATCGTTTAGGTACCAGAAGTGCATTCTTGGACCTACCGAACTCATACTCTTTTCCATTTGATTTCTCGATGTCTCAAAGGCAAGTATATATTTATGATTGTACGTTCTCGACTTTGAAAGTAAGATATATGAATGGCATGTTTATTTATATCCACTCTTGGATGGGCCTACGGGTCCTCTGAGGGTTTCGTAGCCTCTGGTGCGATTCCACGGATAATATGAGTTAACCACTCTGGGATGGACCGACGAGTCCTCTGAGGGTTCCGTAGCCTCAGGTGCGGTTCTACGGTTGATCATGTATGTATTGATGTTATGCTATGAGATTTAGTTATTCCGGAATACTAGTCTTGAATTGATGAATTGACAGTTACCTTTACTTTATTGTCGAGGAGTACTGTATTTCATATTCGATATACTTGCACTAGCTATTCGACGGGTAATAACCCCTTTATGGGGGAAATACTTTTTATGTATTTCAGGTTCCAGGAGAGCGGACAGGCAGGTATCGGGTCGGCATGAAGATAATGGGCAAGCATGATACTTTGTCATATCTCCAGTTATGTTCTATGTTCCTCCATTCAGTGTTGTTGTACTGGAATGGTTATTGAATACTCGCGTATTGTTTTTCAGTTTCCTCGATGTTCCGGCCTGTGTTGCCGAGGTATTGATTTTGTGTTGGGATGTATTTGGATAGATTGGATGGTTGAATACCCTTTGTATTGTCCTTCATTTCATTGTATTTGGACATTCTCGGTCAAGTTTTATATAGTTCCGCGTATGATTAGCCTTGTGGGTCCCACGGAGGGGCTCACGGCGCTGTAATATACCCTGAATAACTTGGAGGTGTTACAACTGTTGCATACAGCACTGTAAGCTACTGAGCACATTCAGCATACGGGACTGTAGGCTGCCGAGCGCTGTCGAGCGCTGCAGCATACAACTGTCGGGCTGTATCCTACAACTGTCGAGTTGTATCCTACAGGGTGTCGGGCTGTATCCTTCAGGGTGCCGGATACTGCTGGGCACCGGGTCTGGTTTTTCAGTATATTTTCGAAAATTGATTTTCCCAATATTAAATTATTAAATTTGGTATTTTTTGGTGAAGGGAAAATTCAAAGAAAAATATTTTAAGTGTTTTCTACGGACGAAATTAAATTATCGATTATTGTTAAATTAATTGGCAAACCATTACTTGGTGTGTGTTTGACATATTTATATGATGTGGATGTAGTTGATGGACTTATATTTTGAATGATTCGATGGGGTTATAAAGATCGTTTTGAGCCTATTTATTTTACTAGAAAATTTGTATAGGATACAATTTTTCAAATGTAAAATTTATATGTAATGACGAAGACCGGAGGAAGATCCGCTCGAGAAGATAAAAATTCAAGACCGAAGACATGTAACTAGATTACGATGTTTTTTGTTCTAGGAACGGTCCATGAACTGCATGTTGTTAGTTTTAGGTTGTGTATGTTTTCATATAGTATGACAAACAAACTAACCGACAAACCACGCTTATAAACGGATTAGTATGCAAAGTGTAACATATAATCGCGTTAATACTCCCACTTACAAATACTAAGTTATAAAGGTTACGAGGTTTCCTACCCTACGTCAAACTCTTGGAAAATTGAAATCTAAACTGAAATATTATTATTCCGAGTATGTCGGGGTAATATTTTTGGGGAAGGTTGATAAATTCCTATAGTGAATTAGATGCCTTTCATTGTGACAAATCAAATCCCTAGAAACTGTATGGGTTGTCGGGTAAGATTCAATTGTCAGACTAATAGGAGTTGATGGTTTAAACTTAGAAGTTCAGCGAGCCATAGAAACCGAATGGGTTGGGGGCAAGTGAACTAGGGGTAGAAGAAGATCGAATCATCTATTAGATGGGTTGGTGTTAGACACCACTTTATAAGGAATTATAGAATACAAACCGTCTGGGTTGGCCTCTATTAAACTTTGTAAAGAACTCGATCAGCACTAAGAAGTCAATCGTACCTTCCGGATTTCACATGGGACTGTGCAAATGCCGATAAAATAGTGGGATCCGAGTTATGAATAAAGAATATCCTTAAATTCTTTACTTGGATCATAATTAAACAATCACTAACAAATATTTATTTATTCACTGCAATAAACAAAATCTCTCAAAATGACAATGAAACCACTCGCTATACTGCTTGAAAAGAACGTCCTGACCGGTCCGAACTATGTGGACTGGCTTTGAAACTTAAGGATTGTCCTCACTATAAAAATGCTGGGATACATCTTAGAGGCGGACATTTCAGCAGCTCCTGCAAGAACCCGAGCTAATCAGGAAGATGTCGATGCCCATGAGAAATGGGTAAAAGACAATGTAAGAGTGTGTGGGTACATGCTAGGCTCAATGACTAATGAGCTTCAATGTGCCCATGAAAAGATGACGTCTTGGAGATCCATCTTAGCGCACCTGGCTGAGCTCTATGGAGAGTATAGTCGAACTGCTAGATATGAGATATCAAAGCAATTATTCAGCGCCAGGATGAAGGAAGGAGAGAGAGTTGGGGACCATTGCCTCAAGATTATCTCGATGATTGAGAGATTAGAAGCTCTTAATTTTCAGATGCATGTATCTCTCCAAACTGACCTTATCCTGTAGTCACTTCCTGACTCCTTTTCCCAATTTTTTATGAACTTCAACTCCAATGAGATTGCATGTAACTTAGCTGGGAAAATGAACAAACTGACGACTGCCCAATCTTAAATGAAGACAAAGGTAAAAGAAGCTGCACTTGTGATTTCTTCTGGGACTTCGGAGTCCATGAATAAGAAGAAAAATAATAAAAAGTAGTCAGGTCCAATAGCCAAGATCGACAAGGGAAAGGACAAAGCCCCAATGGTTCAAAAGAGCAAGGGGCCAAGAAAATGGATCTATGCCTCAACTGTGATGAGCTAGGCCACTGGAAGAGGTACTGTCCACAACTTGACCGTAATGCACCTTCAGGTACAGAACTAGTGGTTTCAGAAACAAATTGTTCTGTAACTGTATATTCTACTTCTTGAATAGTTGATTTCTGGTGCGAGCTCTCACATTTATACAATGAATCATGATCTGGAACGAAGTAGGAATTTGTATTCAGGGGAGGTGATGGTCACCGTCGGAAGTGGACATAGTGTCGCGGCTTCTAATATTGGATCCCTTATGTTGAATTTAGAATATGGTTTTATTCTTACTTTTGATGATGTACTTGTTTTACCCAAGGGGCATAAAAAAATTGTATCAATTTTAGTCATGGACCGAAAGGGATTTCACTTCTTTATTGAAGTTGGGTCCTATCGTATTTATTTCAGAAATAAATTGGTTGGTACTGCTACATTATTAAATGGTTCATACCATTTGAATCTAAAGAATAAAATAACTGTGAACACTATAACTAAGAAGCGTGGTAGGGATGAAACAAACCAAGCACTTAAGTAGCATCTTAAACTTTGTCATATTGGTCAGACTAAGGTTCATAAAATGGAGAAAGATGGGCTTACGGGTGCGTTGGGATCAGATCCCTATCCAACTTGTGAATCTTGCATTCAAGGCAAAATTACTAAGTTACCCTTCACAGGGACTTTTGAAAGAGCTGCTGAAAAACTTGGATTGATCCATACCGACGTCTGTGGCCCTTTTGAAGTGGCACGAGATGGCTTTCAGTATTTCATTACATTCACTGATGACCATACTATGTACGGGTTTGTGTACTTAATGAAACATAAGTCTAAAGCTTTTGATAAATTCAAGGAATTTAAAGCCCTAGTTGAAAATCAAACAGGTAACCGTGTTAAGACTTTTCGATCAGACCGAGGTGGTGAGTACATGAGTACCGAGTTTGATGAGTTCTTAAAAGAACTAGGAATAGTGTCACAATTCACTCCTCCAGCTACTCCACAATTAAATGGTGTATCAGGAAGAAGGAACCAAACCTTGTTGGACTTGGTTTGCTCCATGCTTAACTATACTGATCTACCGATTTATCTATGGTGGCACATGCTCTCTGCGCATATCGTGAACAGATGTCCTTCCAAATCCATTCCTAAGACTCCACATGAGATGTGGAGAGGTAGGAAACCAAGTCTTAATCACATTAGGTTTTGGGGGATGCCCTGCTTATGTCAAGAAGACTAAAGTAGAGAAATTGGAAGCTAGGTCTGTGAAAGGTCATTTCATAGGATATCCAGGGGATTCCATGAGATATCTATTCTACATGCACGAAGATCATAGGATCATCATTTCTATACAAGCCCACTTCCTGGAAGATCGGTTTATTCAAGGAGGCGCAGGTATAAACATTTCTTTAGATGAAATAAAAGAAACATCAAATTAGACACCTGTGCAAGATAATATAACCAAACCTTTTGAAATACAAACACAACCTCGCAAGTCTAGTAGAATTTCTCAATTACGTGAGAGGTATGTCTATTTGTATTAAGAGGAACTGGGTGTCCATGAGATGACAGAAAGTAGTCAAGAAAGTGATCCTTCTATATACGATCAAGCAATGGTAGATGTTGACTACGCCAAGTGGCAAGAAGCAATGGAAGCTGAGATAGACTCAATGCATGCTAATCAGGTCTGGAATTTAGTAGATCGTCCTAAAGGCATAGTGCCTATTGAAATAAATGGATCTATAAAAGAAAGACTGATGGAGATGGAAAGGTTGATACCTATAAGGCCAGGCTTGTGGGAAAGGGTTATTCCCAAAAATAAGGAATCGATTACTTCGAGACCTTCTCGCCTGTAGCTATGAGTAAAGTCTATTCGCATGATGCCTGTCGTAGCAGCCCACTTAGATTATGAAATATGGTAAATGGGTGTGGAAACGACATTCCTAAATGGATTCCACGAGGAGGAGATTTACATGGAACAGCCTAAGGATTCATAACTCAAACTAATATTCATAAAGTACGCAAACTTCCGCGTGCTATTTATGGACTGAAGAAAGCTTCGCGAAGTTAGAATCTTCATTTTAACGAGACAGTCAAAGAGTTTGATTTTGTCCAAAAGGAAGAGGAGCCTTGTTACAATAAGGTTAGTGGAAGCAGAATTGCATTCTTAATACTATATGTAGATGACATTCTACTTATAGGGAACGACGTAGAAATTCTCAATTCTCTGAAAGCTTGGCTTTCTAAAGAGTTGTCAATGAAAGACTTGGGAGAAGATACCTATATTCTGGGTATTCGCCTCTACCGGGATAGAGCGAAAAGAATGTTAGGTCTTTTCCAAGCCCTCTACATAGAAAATATCTTGAAGCTATTTAGGATGGAAGATTCTAAAAGAGGGTTTCTACCTATGCTACATGGTGCAAAACTTTCCTTAGAGATGTATCCTCAAAGTGAGGAAGACAGAAAGGAAATGAGCAAGGTACCCTATGCTTTGGCAGTAGGTAGCCTCATGTACACTCTGATTTGTAGTAGACCGTGTTGGGATTTCGTGCCTAAAATGAAGGCCCAGCGGAAGCGCTAAAACAAAAATTAATTCGATCTGAATCCCTACGAGGATCGATCAAGCTACGTATATACGAATATATAAATGAAAAGCAAGAGTTGTAAGAAACTAACCCTCAGAAGTCTGTTGATTAAATGGTAACCTTCTCTTGAGCTATTCCCCAAGCTTTGCTTGATCTCTACGAATCTAATCCGCTCCAAGCCCTTGAACGATCCAATGCCGAAAGCACCGCGTCTCTACTTGCCACGCGCCGGGAAAATGACCAGAATAACAACACTTGATTAACCTCTAAGGTTACGGATAGAATCAAGTGATGAAGCTTTTATTATTACACTCTAAGTGTATAGTATATATCTCTCTATCTCACAAATATTTTCTTCAAGAAAACTTATGAATGAAGACGAAGATGATGAAGAATGTAAATGAAGTCTTGGAATGATTTTTCCTCTCTCCTTTTTCTTGCCCAAACCGTGAGTTATGCAAGTATGTGCAAAAGAGATTTAGTCTTCATATTTATTCTCATCATATCTCCCAAGAAATCACCTCCCTTTGACAAAATCACCAAGAGTGATATTTTGTCCCCTTGATTGGTCACAAGGCTTGAACCCCACTAAGTGAAGACCAAGACCAATTGAGGGGTAGGTGATTGGGGCGGCCATCTAGAAGGTGTCGGACGAGTTCAGTCCGTTTCGGACTCCCGTGAGTCCAAACAGATAAACTCTGATTCCATCCGATGTGTTTATATTGATTAATTAATCCAATTAATTAATCATATCAAATACATAATAACATAATTAATATCTCCAAGAAATAATTATATTCATGAATTAAATTAATCACCCAGTAATTTATTTAAGTCCATTAAGCCGTAAATCAATTTATCCAATAAATCGATTCAGACATCCAATGTCCCAAATTAGATATCCAATAATTAAAATTCATAATGAGATAATACGCTTGATTCATTCCATTGTCAATCCTATTGTGCGACTCTGTAGGTCCTTCTCAGTCAGCAATGGGAGGAACCAAAGAGTAGTAGCACCACCTAGCCAGTCTGACAGCCTACACTGTACTCCAACTGAGAACGAATGATGGGATCATTCAAGAACCATTCTGTCGTGAATACCAGTATACATATAAACCCTTCGGAACCATTGGGGCCTTGACCTTACCCTTAAGGTCCTTAACTTGTGGTCCAATATGCTTCTTGGTCTTTTTCTTCTTATTCTTAGACCTTCGAGGTCCACACGAAATCACAAGGGCAGACTCCTTCATTCGCGGAGTCTTCATCTGAGACTGAGCAGTCACCAGTTTGTTCATTAGACCAGCTAAGTTACATGCAATTTCATTGCAGTTGAAGTTCATAACAAACTGTGAGAAGGAATCAGCGAGAGACTGAAGGATAAGGTCGGTTTGGAGAGAAGTATCCATTTTAAAATCAAGAGCCTCCAATCTCTCGATCATGGATATCATTTTGAGGATGTGTTCCCCAACCTTCTCACCTTACTTCATTCTTGCACCGAACAGTTGCTTGGATATCTCATATCTAGCAGTTCTGCTGTGCTCACCATAAAGCTCGGTTAACTGAGATAGAATCTGCCTAGCAAAAGTCATTTTCTCATGAGCTCTCTGAAGCTCATTAGACATAGAAGCCATCATGTAAGCAAGTACTTTTACGTCATCCTTAACCCACTTTTTGTGGTTTTCAATCTCTTCCTGATTGGCTCTGGTCCGCACAGGAGGCGCCGGAATGTCCGTCTCTAAGACGTATCCCAGTGCCTCTATACTAAGGACTGTCATCAGGTTGTGGAGCTAATCCACAAAGTTAGGTCCGATTAAGGTGTTCTTTTCGAGTAGAATTGCGAGTGGATTCATTGTCATATTGAGAGTTATGTGTGCATTAAGTATAACAGGTTAATTAGTGACTCGTTTAATTATGTTCTGAGTATAGAATTAAGGTCTTTTCTATTCTTGTTACCTAGCTCCCACTATTTTTATCTGAACAACACACTCCCATGTGAAATCCAGAAGTATCATCGCACTACTTCATACTGGTGATCGAGTTCTTTATAAATCTTAATAGAGGGCAACCGAATAGGTTTCTAGTCTATTAATTTTTATAAAGTGGTGTCCAACACCAACCCATCTAATGGATGATTCGATCTTCTTTTTCCCCTTGTTCACTCCCCTCAACCTATACGGTTTCTATGGTTTGTGAACAAGTTAAGTTTATACCATCGACGCAAATCAGTTTCACAATTGAATCTTATCCGGAAACCTATCAGGTTTCTAGGGATAAAATTTGCTCCAACCGAAGGCATCCAATGCGCTTCCGGTAATTTATCCATCCTCCCCGAACGACTACCCCGATAACTCGGAAGCATTGCACATCCGGTTTGGATTTCAATTTCCCGAGAACTCGATGGAGGGAAGGAAAACCTTGAAACCTCATAAACTTAATAATTTGTTGTGGGAGAATTTTCGCGATTAACGTTACACTTTGCACATTAATCATTTTAGCACATTTGTGGTATTTATACAATATGAAAAAACCATTCACAACCTAGTTGCTACCAACATGTGGTTCATGGACCGTTCTTAGAAAACAAAAACTCCGTAATCTAATTACAAGTCTTCGTCTTGATCTTCCTCCGGTCTTTGTCATTACATATAAATTTTACATTGAAAATTGCATCCTAGATACAAATTTTTCTTCTAAAATAAATAGGCTCAAAACGGCCTTTACAACCCAATCGAATAAAACGAATGATTCAAAAACTAAGTCCACGAACAACATCCCCATTCAAAAGCATTCATACAATAAATACTAAATAAATGGAAAGCGTAGAGATACATTGATCCAATCAACAATACGAACCGATCCAATCGATTCACACAATCGGTAATATGAAAACGTTCAAAATAATTTGGTCGCCCATTAAAATTCCAATTAATCAAATTTCCCTTGTAAAATGAAATACCATAAATCATTTTAATCATATTAAATCCAATTTAACATGCGGGAGATTAATTTTCAAGAAAACATGGAAAAATCGAGCCGGGTGAAAACTGACCTGCCTGGCCGAGTCACTGCCGGCATCCTGCCGGACAGACACGGCCCGTGTCTCCTGACACGGTCGGGTCGTGCCGGCAGTGTCCCAGACATACTTTCCAGACACGGCCGTGTCGCCTGACACGGTCGAGTCACTTATGGAAGCCTGCCGGCCAGACACAGCCCGTGTCGCCTGACACGGTCGGGTCTGCCTGGCAGTGACTATGCAGACTGTCGGACACGGCCGAGTCACCCAGGACACGATCGAGTCACTCTGGGACAGAATGCACCTTTTGACCAAAAAGTCGTCCGACGACGATTCGGGGCTAGATTTTCGACCGGATATCCAATATCATATAAATTATATTTCCTATAAATTTAAGATTTATATTTAGACATAAACTTACGAAAAATACAATTATTACGAACTAAAAACATATACCACAATTATGACTAAAATGATTCCAAATCATTCACCATCTAATCGAGCATTCCAAATGCCAATATCGTATATACGATCGCAAGACCTGTCTCTGATACCATTGTTGGGATTCGGTGCCTAAAACGAAGGCCCAGCGGAAGCGGTAAAATGAAAATTAATTCGATCCGAATCCCTACGAGGATCGATCGAGCTACATATATACGAATATATAAACGAAAAGCAAGAGTTGTAAGAAACTAACCCTCGAAGTCCGTTGATTAAATGGTAACCTTCTCTTGAGCTATTCCCAAAGCTTCGCTTGATCTCTACGAATCCAATCCGTTCCAAGCCCTTGAACGATCCAATGCCGAAAGCACCGCGTCTCTACTTGCCACGCACCGAAAAAACGACCGGAATAACAACACTTGATTAACCTCTAAGGTTACGGCTAGAATTAAGTGTTGAAGCTTTTATTATTACACTCTAAGTATATAATATATATCTCTCTATCTCACAAATATTTTCTCCAAGAAAACTTATGAATGAAGATGAAGATGATGAAGAATGCAAATGAAGTCTTGGAAAGATTTTTCCTCTCTCATTTTTCTTGCCCAAACAGTGAGTTATGCAAGTATGTGCAAAAGAGATTTAGTCTTCATATTTATTCTCATCATATCTCCCAAGAAATCACCTCCCTTTGACAAAATCACCAAGAGTGATATTTTGTCCCCTTGATTGGTCACAGGGCTTGAACCCCACCAAGTGAAGACCAATACCAATTGAGGGGTAGGTGATTGGGGTGGCCATCTAGCAGGTGCCGGACGAGTTCAGTCTGTTTCGGACTCCCGTGAGTCCGAACAGATAAACTCTGATTCCGTCTCATGTGTTTATATCGATTAGTTAATCCAATTAATTAATCATATCAAATACATAATAACATAATTAATTTCTCCATGAAATAATTATATTCATGAATTAAATTAATCACTCAGTAATTTATTTAAGTCATTAGGCCGTAAATCAATTTATCCAATAAATCGATTTACACATCCAATGTCCCAAATTAGATATCCAATATCTAAAATTCATAATAATATAATAAGCTTGATTCATTCCGTCGTCAATCCTATTGCGCGACTCGGTAGGTCCGTCTCAATCAGCAATGGGAGGAACCAAAGAGTAGTAGCACCACCTAGCCAGTCTGGCGGCCTGTACTTAATCGAGAACGAATGATGGGATCATTCAAGAACCATTCTGTCATGAATACCAGTATACGTATAAACCCTTCTTTCAAATGTCCCGATCAAGTTATAGGGTCACGGTCAGTCAAACCCTATCTGTACTTGATGCTATGCATGCGTTAATGCAAATCGAGATCATTGAGCTCTCGTGTATCCAATATAACTAGCTCCAATGCTTTGGCCAAAGACTTATGATCTCATCTGCCAATAACCGCATAGGACATATAACCCGCTCACTAACGAGAGAAAGAATTCTATCTTGGTATTCAGTAGGACCTGCTACTTGCCCGTTAAGATGCACGTCGAGGTTGACCCCACCTCCTTATTTATAGGGCCGAGCTACTCTAATGAAAATCTTAATGTCACAAGCACATCCCTACTAAATCCTCAAGTCGAGGGTTCAAGAGTACCTATCACAACCTTTCGATTACGTCATTGACTGTCCTGGAGTGAAATCCATGTGACGAATTGAGGGTGAGTCGGTTCGAGTATACTTATCCAATTAGCATACCTATAACGTGTGCTCCCACTAACCATTAGTGTTCGACAGACACTCTCCATGTCAAAGAACACGTCATACAAGTCTTCACATAAACTTAACGCCCAGTCAAGTTTCATCAACTTGCGAACGATTAAGTATTTCAGCTATAAACCTTTCCAGTGCCGACCCCCTTATCAAATAAGGAGTGGAACGTTTTGCTCTCAAATATACGGACTAGTTTCTATATGTATATTTATGAGTTAGGAATGCCAGTAACATCTAGTAAATAAAGAAACATCCATTGCCTTATATTAATGATTTACATAATCACAAGTACAATGCCCTCACTCAACATCCTCTGAGTGGCATTCGAGGGCATACTCATAACATACCAGATATTGCCTATGCTGTTAGCGTAGTAAGTCGGTTTCAGTCAAATCCAGGGCAGGAACATTGGACTGCAGTAAAGTACATTCTTAAGTACCTAAGTAGGATCAAAGACTTGGTTCTTACATACGGCGGTGGAGAACTTAGAGTGATGGGTTATACAAACTCAGATTTTTCGGGGACATGGATGCTCAGATGTCCACATCAGGGTATATCTTTACTCTGAATGGTGCGGCAGTTTCTTGGAGAAGTGCCAAGCAAAGTTCGACTTCTATCTCTACATGTCAAGCCGAATATCAGGTAGCCACGGAGACTGCTAAAGAATCTTTTTGGATTAAGAAGTTCACTGAGGAACTTCAAGTGGTTCTTAATGCAGAGAAGCCTGTGATGCTGTTGCGTGACAATGACGGAGCTGTTGCACAGGCTAAGGAGCCTAGGGCTCACCACAACCCCAAACATATTGCGAGAAAATATCATTTTGTTAGAGAAATAGTTCAGGAAGGGAATGTTATACTGCAGAGAGTAGACACATCAAATAACGTTGCTGATTCGCTTACCAAGCCACTATCTCAGAAGGTCCTAGAGAGACATCTCGAGAGTATGGGTATTAGATGCCATAGTTTGTGGCATTGAGTGCGAGTGGGAGATTGTTAGGAATCTGCCCTCGAATGCCACTCAGAGGATGAGAGAGTGAGAGCATTGTATTGTTATTATGAATATTAAATAAGGCATTTATTATTTCTATATTATTGTATATCACAGGCATTGTGAGTTGGTATATAAAATAATAGTCCTTGCATTTGAGAGCAAACATTCCACTCCTTATGGAGATAAGAATATAGGCACTGGAAGTGATTAGGGCTCGAATGCTCTGGTTCGCAAGTCGATAAAACTTAACTGGGCAGTAAGTTTAGACAAGACTTGTATAACGTGTAATTTGACATGTGGAGTGTCTGTCTTCACTACGAGTTAGTGGGAGCACACATTATAGGTATGCGAATGGGATTATAATACTCGAACACAACTTACTTCGATTCGGTCACATGGATATCACTCTGGGATTGTCAATGACTGAATCAAAATGTTGTGATAGGTATACGTGGACCCTTGACTTGAGGTTTCAGTAGGATATGTGCTTGTGACATTAAGTTAGTCATTAGAGTAGTTCGATCCAATCGCCGGTTGGTGGGGTCAACCTCGAAATGCAACTTAGGGGGCAAGTAACAGTCTCTACTGAATACCAAGATAGAATTCTTTCTCCTGTAAGTGAGCAGGTAAATGTCCTATGCGGTTAATGGCAAATGAAATCATAAGTATTTGGCCAAAGAAGTTAGAGATAGTTGTATTTGATACACAAGAGCTCAGTGATCTCGGTTTGCATTAACAAGTGCATAGAGTCAAGTTATAATAGAGTTTGACTTTACCGTGACCCTAATACTTGACTGGGACATATGATTGAAGGGTTTATACGTATACGGTATTCACGACATAATGGTTTTGGAATAATCCTTTCATTCGTTCTCAGTCGGGGTTTACAGTGTGGCCCACTAGGCTGGCTAAGTTCTGCCCGCACTCATTGGTTCCTCCCAATGTCGGATGAGACAGACCTACAGAGTTGTGCATCAGGATCGTTGACGGATAAATATGAATTTATCATCTCTCTCATCAGGATCATTGATGGATAAATATGAATTTATCATCTCTCTATTAATATTAGATATTGGATATCTAATTATGATTTATTGGATAAATCAAATAGCGGTGTTTTGAATTGAAATTAAGTTACTGAGTAATTAATTTAATTCATAAATAATATTTCTCAAAGAAATATACTTGTATTTGATATAATTAATTAATTGGATTAATTAATTAGTATAAATACATAGGTGATAAAATGGAGTGTATTTAACGGAGTCGTTTGACGAACATCCGGTACAAGAGCCCAGTGACTCAGCCCGTTTCCTAGCACCTACCTAAGGCCATCACACCCCTTATGTTACTCTTAAAGTGTGTTGTCTTTTACTTGTTGGTGTGTGGTGTTTTTTTCCCACTTGATTCCACAGTTTTGAGATGTGGAAATTTTATCTTTTAAACATCTTATCACTTTATCATGTGAGGTGTATAAGAGATTGTTTTTTCAACACCACCACAGTACACCTAATGAGAATGACGGCCAAGGGAGAGATTAAGTGAGGGACAAAATATTTCTAAGAATCATTCTTCATCTTAGAGGTGGTAGAATTGTATGAAAATTGAGCCAAAAATTCCTACGATAACTTCCTAGCAGTGTTCTTCAAGAATGCAGTTTCGTTGAATTTTCCGGTCAAGTTCCAACGCGTGTGAAGTAGAGACACTCGGCATCTTTGATATTTTCATCATTCATCAAGGAAGAATGAATTGAATTCATGTTCGTGTAGCTAATCGGAAAAGGCTTGATCGGGTTTTTCCTTCGAAGATAATATTATCAAAGGACTACAAGGGTAAGTATTGTTTGATTCTCATCTTCGTTTATACGATGCTTGTACGGTCTGTTTTGGGGTTTAGTTTTATCTTGTTAGTCCAGTTTCATTTTCCGCTGCGTAACTCATTTTTATCACCGAAACCCAACACTATCCTAGCCAAATATAAAGATAACCAAGCATGAATAATCATTAAGATTGTGAACTTAATGACTCAATGATTATGCTCATGACATATAAGTGACAACGACACTAATACTTCATGTAAAGAAAAATGAAGTTTAGTGGAGTTTTAAGGAATTACTTAATTTCGTCTATTCCAAGTGAATATTGATGTGATTTGATCAACGGAATGGAACTATTCCCATTCATTATGGCTAATGTCGAATAATTGATATGATTTGAAAATGCCATAGCCACTTAAGTAGTTGGGGAAAATTTGAGTCTGAACGAATTTTGCTTTCCAAGTAAATAGCGAAGAGTTCCAAAAGAATTACATAGAACTCTAAGTCTCGATTCTATATGTTCACTTCGTTCTAAGTGGAAATCCCATCTAAGTTCGAAGAATCTTATCTTGGTTACCCCGTTGTAAGTGTCCTTCTTACAAACCGAGCTCTCATACTACTTCTGTCATGCCCCCAAACATCGGGAATGACGAGGGTGCGACGCATCGGTCGATCATTCGATTTATTGGAGTAAATACACGGTAATAAATAAACAAAGCTCAATAAAATTCAAGTAACGATCTTTGCCCAATGATTCTAAGATTCGTTAATACAAAAGGATAATATCCAAATTACATTGATTACAAAGTTGCAGTGAAAATAGCAAAACGATTTAAAAGTGATGAATACAACTTTGCTTAATACATTCACGATAACAACACAAATCTAAGTCTTGGCAGCGAGATGATCTAATCAGTCTCACTCTCTAGGTCTTCTATGCCTTCATCGATCTGCTTACCATCTGGTTTAAAAAGTAAAATGATGGGGTGAGACAAAAGGTCTCAGTGAGTGGGTGATCGTGTACAAGTGTGGCTTGCATTCATTTCAAAGCTTTGAGTGATGCATGTCTATCGATTTATAAATGATGAAATAAGTTTTTCTTAGTTTTATCAAAATAATCTGTACAATTTTTAGAAGTAGATTTACTCATATGCTTAGTAACCAAATTTATCCAATCATGTGGATAAAATTATCTTTGCAAACGTTCAATCATGCTAACAATCAAATAATCGATCAATCAATCAATAAGTTAGCCTCAGAACCCGCCGAATTGGACTAGGAAGTAGCTCTTCTTTGTCACTCCCAATGTTGGCCATAGCCTCACTTATCGAGCTTGTGCTCTTCACGCTAGCCGTGCATCCTTATCTCTTATATGGGCAAGAGATGTCCTGATCGTGGGTCTTTCTCCTGGATCTTGTCATAATCGCGATTATCCCGCCGTCTATGACCCAGGTCCCTCGGAACACTCCGTTCCTCAGTTACGGGAATAGGCAACAAGGGTAGACTCGCTCATGAACCGCAGTTGTGCTGCTGGATCCAAGACTCGATCTAACTGTCCCGACTCGATTTGTGATTCTAGCAGTGGCTCCTACAAGTTCAAGAGGTGGCCCCCGTATATTAGGTCAGACGCTCTGTTTCGTATGGGTTCAAGAGGTGGCCCCCATCCCTCGATGTGGCACTTGTAATACCCGGTTGTAATTCAGTCATTATCAATCAGTAATTTCATTCGGTGATTGTCACTCAGTGGATTTTCACTCATTTATAATCATTCATCAATCATGTTCATTCACCTGTGTTCATCGTTCGGAAAAAATTCGAGTTGTGTATCGTTATTGTTCATTGTTTCAACTTTCCACATATGAGTTCGACTTTGTTAGATCACCATTAATTTTTGGTATCTCCAAAAATTCTGAATCTATGCAATATTATAGAGCATCGAGTTATCTTTCCAATGGTTCAAACGGTGAGTCAATCGGAGTCCGGACGAGAGAGTTATGGTCGTTTTAGCTCACCCGCTCATTTTTCAGTTTTTGGCCGATCACTGCCGACTGAACTCGGCCGTGTCGTCCGACACGGCCGTGCTGTACTCGTTCGGAAATGCCGAAGTCTCTGCCTCAGGACCCGACCGTGTCGTCTGGCACGGCCGAGTCGAACTCTTCCGGATAAGCCAGAACCGACTGCCCAGACGCCCGACCGTGTTCCAGGACACGGTCTCATGCCGAGTCGCTGTCGGATGGGTCACTATCGGAAGGCCCCTCCGCGCCGCGACCGTGTCAAGTAGGACACGGTCGAGTCCCTTCCGGCCAGCTGCGCGCCGCGACCGTGTCAGGCGGACACGGTCGAGTCTGTCAGACGAGTCAACCCCTATAAATTCGTTTTTTTGAGCATTTCAGCTCATTTCTTCCATTTCTTCCACCTTCATACGAGAGAGATAAGCTTGAGGGAGATATTTTGTCATCAACAATCACTTGTGTGTTCGGATTTCATCATCTTGATTCATTGGAAAGCTTGGATAGTCGATTTTACACGTTTTCATCGGATCGAATTGGTTGGATCTTCAAGAGGTAATTTCTTCAACACCTTGGGTTTCGATTCTATGTTGAGATATGATGTTTTGGACGTTATAATCATGTTATATGAAGGGATATGTATATGATTATGAGTTTGTATAAGGATTCATTGGATAATTGAGGGATTATTCAAGAACACTTTGAATATCGAGTTGAAATTGGGGGTTTTCGATTAATTATCGTTGTAATCACGTTTTTGGATATTCGTCTTGGATTATTAATCATATTGAAGATGTTTTGTTGGTTTGAAACACTTCTTGGGGGATTTGATATTGGTATATTGAGGTTTGATTGTAAACAATCGGAGTTTGGCCGCAACGTGTTTAATTTAATGCCTCAATGAACTTGGTTTATTCGTATCGACGTTTCGAGTTCGTTATATTCGTGTTTGATTCGTGTATTGAACGGATTGAAGGTAATTGTATTTATTCAAGGTTGTTCGAGCGACCGATATCTCAATTAGGACGTTGTTCGTGGACGGACATTCTTCATCGTTGTTGTGTAAGTTAATTCTTACTCGGTTAAAAGGATATTCATTCCTTTTTGTTGTTGATTACTCATAATCATAATTCATTCATCATAATATTAATCATTTTGAGACCTGTAATTATCGAATAATCATTTCATTCACGAGGAACGACGGTTCCAAATCATTTCATTGGGTTATCAATCACGCCACTATTTACTTTCATATCGGTGAGTCATCTTGGCCTTGTCTAATTATTATTCATTGATATTCATTATGGTCATTCTCGTTCATATGACCTTCTGGGTTCATATTGCGTGGCCGGGTGTGGCTGTGTGGAATTTTTAGTCGGGCACACGATGGTTATGTATTGGGTTCACCGATACATTGAACCGTGCACACGGGAAAGCGTTACACCGTGAGACTAATTAGGTACAAGGACGGGTGTGTCCGGTCATTCGTCTTGTACACTCGCACAGAACACTACGGGCGTACTATGGTACTCCTCTTCAGCGTAATTCATAACTAAGGATATTTCATAACTTCAGTTAAATCATGTTTGTGTATTTTCAACCATTGAGGATTGTTGTTCTGTGTAACTGACCCCGTTGGGGGATTTTGTTTTCAGGTCACGGCAAGGCAAAGGCACGGGAAGAGCATGTTTACGGCGACGAGTCCCAGTGATACTAGTAGGGGGCCCCAGTCATTCCGTTTGTTCAGTCATTTTCAGTCATTTCAGTTATTCCGTCATTTGTATTTTCCGCTGCAAATTCCGTTTGAGATGTTTATTTATTCAGGGTGGTGTATTTTATCTTCATATAAAATATACTAGTATTCGGTATTGTCCTGGTGTGTTGTACTTAAACTCCTCATCGGAGTACTGGGTAATATAATGTGGTTCGGTACTACAATTATATTATTTAATTCATCATTTTTATTTGCCTGGTGGGTCCCAGTCGGGGATTCACGGCACTGTAATATCCGCCTAGTTTGGAGTGTTACAGCACTTTGTCCTAATAGAGTTAGAGGGAGGTCCTGTCCATGGTACTTTGCTTGTATAGCACTTAGTTCCCGGACAGTCACACTTATCAGTTTAACGCATCACGGTGAATGCACAAGCGTACAGTTATGGTTACCTAGTCAATTAGTAACAACCCTAAGTATAATTTGATTATACAATGGGATTGGAAGTTTATTTATGGCATGATTATTATGAGATTATGGACTTGGTCGAAGACATATTGTTTGGATTAAATATTTTCGCGAAGGAGAATCTTTCCCCTAATAATATTTTAGAGTTTTCGAAGATATTATATTGGATCATTTCGAAATGAGTTCGATCGGTCATGATATTTCATGGAAACATCATGTATGATTATCCGATCCCAGAATTAGGAGAGTTTTCAAAATTTTAGTTTCGGGACTGATTTTTGTGAAATTATAATTATACCCAAAATTTATCAAAATTGGTTTTCATGATTATAAGGTTTGGATTTCAACACGGATGGTGACGAAATTTTACGAAAAAGTTCATATTGCACTTGGAATTCCAGAATTGGTAGGATTTCAGAATTCCAATTTCGAACTGAATTTCCAGAATTTTCAATTTCGCCCCGAATTTATTTAAAATGTCATTTGACCCCTAAATTAAAATTAGATTTCGCTCCCATTTTTATAAAATCTACGGACGTAATACTTATACTTAAGCAAATATTATTTTCAGTCCAGAGTCTTAAAAATTTGCCCTGAACCACAATTTTGCAAGAATTTACTAATTGGCCCCAAACCTATTAGAAATATTATTCTGACTCCAAATTAAAAAATGACTTCCGAATTCTATGGAATTTTAAAGACATAATTTTATTTTACAGTAAATCATATGTTCGGTCTAGAAATATAAAAATTTGTCTTGGCCCCAAAATTTTAACTAATTTATATCTTGGCCCCAAATTTATCTTAAATTGTGAATTTTAGTCCGTAGGCGTCGGAAACAAGTTTCTATTTTCACAAAATTTTAAGGACAGAGATTAAATATGTTCTTGAGTCTCATTTTAAATTTTAAACCAAAGATATACGAAATTTCTTAATAGGTCCATAATTTTTAAGAAATTACACAATTTCATTTTATGATGTTTTTCGACCCGTAAACTTAGGAAACGGGTACCGTTTTTTGTAAATTTTAAAGATAGATAATTAGCACATAATTATGCTATATTTTCTAACCCCATTTCAAATTACGTACTTATAACAATAATATCCGTAGTTCTCTTAAAGTCACGAAATTATATTTTATGCTCGTTTTTATCAATTTCAGCTTTTGTTAGGCCACAAATTAAACATCCATCCTCACATGAATATTCATATATTACACATAAATCACTTCAAGGTCATAAATTTCCAGAATATTCAACATATCATGCATGATCATTTTTGCAAGAAGTTTAATCACTTCATTTCAATCATCAAAATTTGTTAGTTTCTCAACACATAAAAGAACATGCATCTTCATTTTTGTAATTTTCACATATGAATTTAAAAATAATTTTACACCCACCTCGATTTCTTGATGGTTGAGGTTCGTTCTAAGTCTTTAGTTAGTAGAATTGGTCTCCTCCTTGCCTCTCCTATTCGGCCGAGACATCACCACCATGGATGTTCATTTTATTATTGCAAGATAAGTTCAAGTTAGGATAAGAAGGGAAGATATGATGGAAATTAAGGTTTGAGAGTAATTCTTACCCTCTCTTCCTCTCTCTCTCTCTCTCTCTCTCTCTCTCTCTCTCTCTCTCTCTCTCTCTCTCTCTCTCTCTCTCTCTCTCTCTCTCTCTCTCTCTCTCTCTCTCTCTCTCTCTCTCTCTCTCTCTCTCTCTCTCTCTCTCTCTCTCTCTCTCTCAAGTTGTGCAGATTTTTGCATGAGGAAATGAGGAGAAATGGTGTTTTTAAGTGTTTAAAACAAGATGGTCAAAGGCATGGGGAATGGAGGCCTATGTATGTGTGATACACAAGCCACAATATGTCTACCCCTCATTTCACTCCTTGGTGGCTGATTTTGTCCTCTTTTTTTTATTATATATTATTGATATTATTTTTATTTTTATTTTATTTTTATATATGGTTGATATATTTGTAAGTTGGTTAAAAGTGTGTAAGTTAGGTTATGGGTTGGGTTAGAGTTAAAGGTGGTTTAGACCAATCTTTGGTCTTGGGCCCTAATTGAACTTTTTAAATCAATTACTATGGTCCATTAGTGAGCCCACTTATAATTAAGTGTTGGCACATAGCCCAATCGGTAAATCAACACTTCACTTTGACCTTAACTAATTGATTATATAATTTATAACATAATTTCGAAATTCATGAATAAATAAGGGAATAATAGATTACATTGAACTACGAGGCAAAATTGTTATTTTATTAAAATTCATTATGATATAGTAAGTCGTATATATAATATGCTACCGGAAATATGGGGTTTTACATCACGTGTCTCCATAGGTTCAACAACCCACACGGACTTATCCAAACCAAAACATCAATCATCAATCATCAATCATCAGTCCCGACTCCGTGATCTACTATCACGAGTCACCGTATGCCCCATCGAACCCACTCGGTTGGACATATTATGCCCTGACCCCATTATATTTTGTCAGGTGTCATCGTAGGCCTCATAAGACCCCTACTATTGGATCCTAGCACTGTAACACCCCCAAATTTAACCGGAAATATTACAGCGCCGTGGGGCCCGAGATGGAACCCACAAGGCTAAAGGAAATTTTCGTAAACATTTTACAAATGCCCAAGAGGCCAACGACGGTACTATCTTTAAAACATTTGAAGACTATATAAAATCTGTTTATCAAAACCGTCGTCAAATCTCGTTTGAAAGGACAAGGCCTGAAATGCCAGAACTCAACAGTTTAACAACATATGTTAAGCTATTACTTACACGTACCGACAAAATAGTTTAGAAAACGGTTGCCAAAGTAACCTAAGTTACCATATACCAAAAGGCCATTTAAAAACACTCACGCAGCGAAAAAGACAAACAATTAAAAATACTCTAGCAGCGGAATACAACAACTGATCATGAAACTCAGTACACATTTACATGCCCTAGCCAGTATCCTCCGGGAAGCTCATCTCTCCACGACCGCTACAAGATCGATATCCAAAGAACCTAAAAAGAAAGCCCACGATGGGGTCAGCCATAATATCCAACAATGATAACCGTCACATCACATCAATAATTACATACCAATGAGAATACAAAATTAGAGTACGACCAATGTAATCTTATCGTAGTAACTTTACTTACTCAAATAATTCTCATCAGAATAACCATTATCATAATTCACATCTCGTACTCGATTAACCAATAAACTCGAACATATTATATGTATTGCACCTCAAATAATACTCAAGATTCTCAAACTATCATAACCAACTCACGATACGGGAATATACCAGTTCTGACCAATACGATCCATCGGATAGTATCATCAAATCCCAAGACAATGACCGATTGTCCATCAAAAGACGAATACTAAAGAAAATACGGAACATACCTCAAGATGCAGAGTACCACGACAATCATGTCAGTCTAATCCGAGATCAGATCAATGCAATACGGACACGGTCCTAACACAAGACCTGCAAATGCATATTCATATGACCACGTCAATATGCTCAAAACAATAACAACATTGTATACTCAATGGAAATCCCATGATCCAGCGCCCTCAGCATAGATCCCCTGATGATCCTACTAGATCAACATGAGGTGTATAACCAACAATATACATATACACAAAAACACATATAAAACCAATGATGCGAATCCACATGATTCCATCCACACAATACTGGGTAAACCAACGATCCAGCGCCCTCAGCATAGATCCCCATGATGATCCCGTCGGACCAACGCATGATGGAAACCTGTCCAGCGATCCAGCGCCCTTAGCATAGATCCCCATGATGATCCCGTCGAACCAATGCATGGTGCACATCCGATCCTGCGCCCTCAGCATAGATCCTCATGATCCCATCGGATCATTTACAACATAAACAATACAATTATGCGTACACATATGCAACTCTATGTTCTTCAACGTGAACAACATATGAATCAAACATGAATGACACTATGATGAAACAACTAGGACGACTTCATGTTCAGCAACATGAATGACAACCTGTATGATCAACATCATTAACACTAAACCGAATCAAACTAAGATACTTATCCCGAGTCCTTCAGGAGCAATCTCGATGTCAAATCATCACCGGCAATTATCCTCAATGCTCGGCGATCCAAATGTACA
Source organism: Orobanche coerulescens (assembly GCA_033398695.1). NCBI lineage: Eukaryota > Viridiplantae > Streptophyta > Magnoliopsida > Lamiales > Orobanchaceae > Orobanche > Orobanche coerulescens. The sequence continues at coordinate 108,493,266 of CM065815.1, read as the reverse complement.
ATGAACTATAGATACTCATATCCTCGTCTTTGCCATATTGTAACCTCGATACCCGAATATGCCAATAACCGAAATAAATCATATACAATACGATTTAACTTCCAGAATTACAAAGACAACATATAATCCTTGCTATATGCATTATAAACGAAATGAAACTGAAACCATTCATTAAACATTATAACTGAGCAAGTAATAACTTGCCTCGATACCGATATGACGATGATGAAGCCCTCACTAATCTCATTGTCTTCGTCTACGAGCTCCTCGGCCCTGACCAACGCAATTCACGAACATACTCGAACACGACCGCAACATACGATTATAAACACCGATCAATAATCTCAACCTATTGAAGTAATCAAATTGCAACGATTCGATAATAATCAATAACCGACATAGCCAACCAATCAAACTCAACGGGTCAACGATACCTCGATCATATATAAAACCAAATAATATACTTAAACCATTTTACGAACTCATATCCATCATATGAACCGAAATCAGATAATTACTAATCAATATAACTGATCGACAAACTCAACGATTTCACAATATCCCGATTAAACACAATTCCAAACAATCCAACTCATACAATTACAAATTCATAACCAAAATACGATTACGGATACGAATGTACATGAAATCATATTCGGTGATCAATCGCAATCTTTCCGGATTCCAAATTGATATCATGGTTCGTATTTCATCAAGAACATACGAATTCTACCACTACAATCAACGAACATTCGATCTTCATATCTAAAGATACCGATAATTCAACCTACGATCGTCTTGCTATGTTCAATTCATCAAGGAGTTCTTCAAGAACACTAAGAGATTCGAAACCTTGTTCATAGCCATCAAAACAACGAAATTCGATATCCTCTAACATCTAAATAATCCTCATTCATGATTCAAGGTGTATGTTATCATATTTTCCAATATATGATCCTCTTAACATGAAGAATCGAAACAATCCTACCAAGAACACTATGAATCTATAATCATAACTGGCATAATCAAGACATAAACCATCATATCCGTCAAGATATAGTTTATATAACCTCAAGAACCGTAACAACAACATCATAATCATCTTTATACGAAGCAAATACGGATAGCAATACCAAAAATCCGAAATTAAGGTGTAGAGTTCATCAACATACCTCAAGAACATGAACAGCACAATCAAACTCTTCAAGAACCATTGATATCTTCACATCCAAGCCTTTAATCCATGCTTCAAGCTTATAAGAAAGTTGGAAGAGGTTTATCCTCACTAACACACTCATAAGGATGAAGTTTGAAGGAGGAAATAGCTTTTCTCTCATGTAGAAAAGAGAAGCCGATCTTCATTTTATAAACTGCATTGTTCTTTACGTACGTTACCTATACTCCATTATGTACGTAAAAGGCTTAGCGTATGCTATACTCAAATCCTTAGCGTACGCTAACGTCTGACGAAAGCTCACTGATCTGTTTCGTTCACTTGCTTACGTACGTAATGTTTCCTCCATAACGTACGTAATACGTACGTTGACTTGCTACAGTAAATGTCCAGTTAGCGTACGTTATACACTAATCGTAGCGTACGCTAACTCAGCGTTGACTCACCCGTGCACGTTCCTTGCCGAAAGCTGCCGACCGCGGGTCCCACCTGTTGGCCATAGCCTGAGCTGTCTGATTCCTCTCGTTACGTATGTAATGCCTTATGCATAGCGTATGTAACACTTAGCAACTTAACGTACGTTAACTCTACTCATTAACGTACATAATCCTTGTACCTTAGCGTACGCTAAGTATACATCGTAGCGTGCGCTAATGTGGCTATACTTAGCCATTATCAGCTTCTCTTGTCCAACGTCTCGACATGCAGAATACAAATATATGGCACACTGAATACGTATACTCAACACATAGTATCCTCAAACGTAATTGTCGACCAAATACGACAATTATACCAATACTGACATCTCATTCCTTCATTTATTTTATCCATACGGTACAGATTCCACGCTGTACAACATGACTCGGATAAAATAATATTAAACAACCGTCGTAGAAATTTCGGATATTACATACTACACCACTTAAAATAAGTTTCGGCCTCGAAACTTACAATCTGTCATAAAAAGAAACAAACCGTTCAACCAACATATTCCGAAACCATCACAACAACGATCAATCATCATTATTACCGAATAATCAAAATAGCATACTTACAAATGCGCAAAGTCGGCGATCTCCTGAGATACTAGCAAGTGACTTCACTGTAAAGCCTAGATACGCTTACAATCACATTCCATGAATCTCAACAAAAATATATCATCTTCGGATGACATAATTTATCCGTGTCAAATCCTGTCTGCCTAATTACCCAATCAAATCCAAATCCTGCTAAAAATCAATAATGCACAATACATCTGTGAAACAACTGCCTAAATCAACGACACAAATCCCGAAACATCGGCACAAAGTTCGAACGCTCAGATGATCACCAGCAATGATCAACCAATAAATTAATCGATAATATCATCGACATGATAAACTCTAATACGACCAACCCAAATGTCAACACGCAGCTGATAATATCAACATGATAAACTCCAATATGACCAACCAGAGGTCAAAACACAATCGAGAATATCATCATCATGATAAACTCCGATATTACCAACGAACGATCAGTGATAATCGAGAATACCTTCACACAGTAAACTTCGGCACGATCAACACAGAACCATAGAAACTGATACACGAAAGAACAAAATTCTCAAAACGACACACCAATCACATACAGCAGATCTCAATAAACATACCCGACTGGTGAACATACCCCTCGGCATACGAACAACTAATCACAACCTGTCGAACATATCCAAATCATACCTGGAGTGGGAATGACCACTCAATATCCAAAACCACCAACATAGGGTCACCATCCCCAAATCTACACTTACAAAGAAATCCTTCAAAAATCATTATGGTAAAAATCAGACTACTACCATACCAATGGAATCACATAGCACATATGTCCCGATTCACGAAATCCAGAGTTCTAAAATTACATCGTGTGCATAGATCTACAACACGTAGCATATTTCTCTTATCTGATCGACCGATCTTCCCTGGATAACCAAGCTACCATATTAAAATTCGAATCTCTTTTCCTCATACCATCGATATGATATCCAGTTTGTGAGTCACACTCATAACTTCACCATGATATGCAAAATGCGTATGTATATCAATCACATTCTCAAAAATCAGTTTGAAATCATGCAATCTTGTCAAGAAGAGTAATTTTCGAAAGTTCTTTCAAAATTTGCAAAACTCAAAACATAAATTTTCATAAGACTACAAAATCAATTTTCGAAAAAAATTAAATCGGCTCGCTGGTGCCAAGTATTCGATAACAGCGTCCTTCGAATCCACACGATTTTGAAGTTTGAAAATGAAAACTATGCAAATGATTGACCACATCCATATTCCTGTATACCAATCCGGCTCGTCACAAATTCCACTGACATTCCATCGGAAAACTACATGATATAGTTCCAAAATCTCAATATATTAACTCCGACCAAAAACCCCTTTTCCCACTTATGACTTGCAACATCAACCATTAACCCATCCTAGATTACCCATGCTATGACAAAAACATTGAAATATCAACAAGTCAAACACAGCGAAAGACTTCCCGAGAAGTTTCATTTGAACAAGTAAACCAAAACCTCGAAAAACAGATACGAAATAGATAAACGATTGATAATGTGTTTTACAGATCTTGGGAGTTTTAAGAAAACAGAAAAAGCCTTCTTTTGAAACATTAGGGTCTCAGCCCGTATCTTGGCCCGCATTACAAGAAGTTTAAAACGTATAAAACTCTTTTCGGACTCCCAGTCCTGAGTTACAAAACTATTTCAAAGTCTATTGGGTCTCGGACAAAAAATCATTTCCAATAAAACATCAGTGAAACATTCATTTTGAAAAGTATCATTTTCAAATGCTCAAAAGCAGTTTCATATATTTCAAAATGACTTAACATGACTTAACATGACTACGTGTTCTTCTCAACAATCTACAGTCCTTCTCCCGATTACACAACTCCGTTTCCAAAATCTAACTAACATAATGACTTCCGAAATCATAATTTCTCAAGATCATCAATCCTGTCTCACTCTGTCATCTCATACTGTGAAGCATAATATCTTTCTGAATCTCAAAACATATCAACTTAGAGCGGCAATAAATCTCAATGAAATTAAAAAATCCAAATACTTACAAACACACGTTTTGCAAACTCAGTTCAACTTGAGAACACAACACATCTCTTTCAATAGAATCACGTTAGCACCATTTGGAAAAGTTTACAACAATCCCAGTACCACACTGATAAATCACATAATGCACAAGCCCGAGTGGACAACAAAAACTCACGAATCCAATATTTGTCAATCGAAAACTCGAATGACGCGGCAAAAACACGACCCAACTCGACCCAAATGCCTAGATTTTCTCAGCCTAAGCTCCGATACCATATTCTGTAACAGCCCCAGATTTAACCAGAAATATTACAGTGCCGTGGGCGCCCCGAGATGGAACCCACAAGGCTAAAGAAAATTTTCGTAAACATTTTACAAACGCCCAAGAGGTCAACGACAGTACTATCTTTAAAACATTTGAATACTATATAAAATTTGTTTATCAAAACCGTCGTAAAATCTCGTTTGAAAGGACAAGGCATGAAATGCCAGAACTCAACAGTTTAAAAACATACGTTAAGCTATCTCTTCCACGTACCGACTAAATAGTTTTGAAAATGGTTGCCAAAGTAACCTAAGTTACCAGATACCAAAAGTCCATTTAAAAACACTCACGCAGCGGAAAAGACAAACAATTAAAAATACTCTAGCAGCGGAATACAACAACTAATCACGAAACTCAGTACGCATTTACATGCCCTAGCCAGTATCCTCCGGGAGGCTCATCTCTCCACGACCGCTACAAGCTCAATATTCAAAGAACCTAAAAAGAAAGCCCACGACGGGGTCAGCCATAATATCCAATAATGATAACCGTCACATCACATCAATAATTACATACCAATGAGAATACAAAATAAGAGTACGACCAATGTAATCTTATCGTAGTAACTTTACTTACTCAAATAATTCTCATCAGAATAACCATTATCATAATTCGCATCTCGTACTCGATTAACCAATAAGCTCGAACATATTATATGTATTTTACCTCAAACAATACTCAAGATTCTCAAACTATCATAACCAACTCACGATACGGAAATATACCAGTTCTGACCAGTATGATCCATCGGATAGTATCATCAAATCCCAAGACGATGACCGATTGTCCATCAAAAGACGAATACTAAAGGAAATACGGAACATACCTCAAGATGCACAATACCACGACAATCATGTCAGTCTAATCCGAGATCAGATCAATACAATACGGACACGGTCCTAACACAAGACCTACAAATGCATATTCATATGACCACGTCAATATGCTCAAAACAATAACAACATTGTATACTCAATGGAAATCCCATGATCCAACGCCCTCAGCATAGATCCCCTGATGATCCTACTAGATCAACATGAGGTGGATAACCAACAATATATACATATGCACAAAAACACATATAAAACCAACGATGCGAATCCACATGATTCCATCAACACAATACTGGGTAATCCAACGATCCAGCGCTCTCAGCATAGATCCCCATGATGATCCCGTCGGACCAACGCATAATGGAAAACCTGTCCAGTGATCCAGCGCCCTCAGTATAGATCCCCATGATGATCCCGTCGAACCAACGCAGGGTGGACATCCGATCCAGCGCCCTCAGCATAGATCCTCATGATCGCATCGGATCATTTACAACATAAACAATATAATTATGCATACACATATGCAACTCAATATGTTCATCAACGTGAACAACATATGAATCAAAACATGAACGACACTATGATGAAACAACTAGGACGACTTCATGTTCAGCAACTTGAATGACAACTTGCATAATCAACATCATTAACAATAAACCAAATCAAACTATGATGAAACAATTAGGACGACTTCATGTTCAGCAACATGAATGACAACCTGCATGATCAACATCATTAACACTAAACCGAATCAAACTAAGATACTTGTCCCGAGTCCTTTACGAGCAATCTCGATGTCAAATCATCACCGGCAATTATCCTCAATGCTCGATGATCCAAACGTACAATGTACTATAGATACTCATATCCTCGTCTTTACCATAATGTAACCTCGATACCCGAATATGCCAATAACCAAAATAAATCATATACAGTACGATTTAACTTCCAGAATCGGAAAGACAACATATAATCCTTGCTATATGCATTATAAACGAAATGAAACTGAAACCATTCATTAAACATTATAACTGAGCAAGTAATAACTTGCCTCGATACCGATACGACGATGATGAAGTCGTCACTAATCTCATTGTCTTCGTCTACGAGCTCCTCATCCCTGACCAACGCAATTCACGAACATACTCGAACATGACCGCAACATACGGTTATAAACACCGATCAATAATCTCAACCTATTGATGTAATCAAATAGGAAAGATTCTATAACAATCAATAACCGACATAGCCAACCAATCAAACTCAATGGGTCAACGATACCTTGATCATATATAATACCAAATAATATACTCAAACCATTTTACGAACTCATATCCATCATATGAATCGAAATCCGATAATTACTGATCAATATAACCGATCGACAAACTCAACGATTTCACAATATCCCTATTAAACACAATTCCAAACAATCCAACTCAAACAATTACGAATTCATAACCAAAATACGATTACGGATACGATTGTAAAGGAAATCATATTCGGTGATCAATCGCAATCTTTCCGGATTCCAAATTGATATCACTGTTCGTATTTCATCAAGAACATACGAATTCTACCACTACAATCAACGAACATTCGTTCTTCATACCTAAAGATACCGATAATTAAACCTACGATCGTCTTGCTATGTTCAATTCATCAAGGAGTTCTTCAAGAACACTAAAAGATTCGAAACCTTGTTCATATCCATCAAAACAACGAAATTCGATATCCTCTAGCATCTAAATAATCCTCATTCATGATTCAAGGTGTATGTTATCATATTTTCCAATATATGATTCTCCTAACATGGAGAATGGAAACAATCCTACCAAGAACACCAAGAAAACTATGAATCTATAATCATAACCGGCATAATCAAGACATAAACCATCATATACTTCAACATATAGTTAATATAACCTCAAGAACCGTAATAAAAAACATCATAATCATCTTTATATGAAGCAAATATGGATAGAAATACCAAAAATCCGAAATCAAGGTGTAGAGTTCATCAACATACCTTAAGAACATGAATAGCACAATAAAACTCTTCAAGAACCATTGATATTTTCACATCCAAGCCTTTAATCCATGCTTCAAGCTTATAATCAAGTTGAAAGAGGTTTATCCTCACTAACACACTCATAAGGATGAAGTTTGAAGGAGGAAATAGCTTTTCTCTCGTGGAGAAATGAGAAGGCGATCTTCATTTTATAAACTGCATTGTTCATTACGTACGTTACCTATACTCCATTACGTACGTAAAAGGCTTAGCGTACGCTATACTCAAATCCTTAGCATACGCTAATGTCTGGCCAAAGCTCACTGACCTGTTTCATTCACTTGCTTACGTACGTAATGTTTCCTCCATAATGTACGTAATACGTACGTAATGTTTCCTCCATAACGTACGTAGTACGTACGTTGACTTGCTACAGTAAATGTCCAGTTAGCGTACGTTATACACTAATCGTAGCGTACGCTAACTCAGCGTTAACTCACCCGTGCACGTTCCTCGCCGAAAGCTGCTGACTGTGGGTCCCAGCTGTCGGCCATAGCCTGAGCTGTCTGATTCCTCTCGTTACGTACGTAATGCCTTATGCATAGCGTACGTAACACTTAGCAACTTAATGTATGTTAACTCTACTCATTAACGTACGTAATCCTTATACCTTACCGTACGCTAAGTATACATCGTAGCGTGCGCTAATGTGGCTATACTTAGCCATTTGCAGCTACTCTTGTCCAACGTCTCGACATGCAGAATACGAATATATGGCACACTGAATACGTATACTCAACACATAGTATCCTCAAACGTAATTGTCGACCAAATACGACAATTATACCAATACTGACATCTCAGTCCTTCATTTATTTTATCCATAGTCTACAGATTCCATGCTGTACAACATGACTCAGATAAAATAATATGAAACAACCGTAGTAGAAATTTCGGATATTACAAGCACCACATACTAAGTTCCGATCCCATAGTCCACTGCCATGAATCCTTGTAGGTCCCGTCGAACCCACTTTCTTTGTCCCTTCTAGGCAATCAGAAAATAAAGAACTGGTTAATATATTCAAACGAGTGAACCTAGCAACACATCACATAATCTTCACATTCAAACTTCACCAATCCTGTACACGGCCAATCATTCATAATGGCCATCACGAACTTTACACATCGAGCACACATAACTCAATATTAACATTTCAACCATCATCAACAATACACAATCAACATATCTCACAAACAACACACAAATTGGTACATATACATGTGTACAATCAGACTAATACGATTATGAAAATCTAACACAATTCCACAATGTTGAATATTCAAAATAACACAAATAGCATCACACATTCATAACAAGTAATTCCTAACTAATTCATATGAACCAATCATCATAAACCTAGCACGTAATTGCCATTCACAAGGTACAGATCGTATAAGTCCAATTGTTTCATTTTTTGTCTAATTATTAAAATTTTAGTTTCATTTTCATTTTTATTTGATTGATTGTGCTTCATGTTTCATTTTTTATTGTGTTTGATTGCTTCAGTTTCGGTTTTGGCACTTCCATTAAGTTGGTGTATCTATTTATGTGTTTGATTTTTAATTTTTTGCATTAGTGTCATGTTGTTGGTGATTGCAATTCGGCTGTTATTAGTTGTTGGATTAATGGATTGAGTAAGGTATAGATTCTGTCCAGTAACCTTAAATCAATTTGAGTTCTGAAAATTTGAATCCCCATTGTTTCATTTTTATCCAAGTATATAAATTTCATTTTCGTTTCAGTTTTCATTTTCATTCGATTGAATGTGTTTTATTTTCATTAGTATATATATCAAGAATCCACAAGATAATAGAAAGACTATAAAGATTTAGCTTTGGAATTTGAGATGACTATATTGGCGATAGAGCCTATATCCATGGCAAAGAAGCAGAAGATATGTGGAAATTTGTCGGGAAGTAAGGGAACTGGGCTTAATAACCCTCAACCCTCGTACCGATCATTTGCGGGATCTTCTAAATCAGCTTGAAGATCAAAATGTTCCATATGAGTGTCGTTGACTTCTGGTAATGCTCCGAGGTGTTTCAACTACAATGTTCTAGGTCATGATCGTGCGATTTGTAAGGCATCGCCGATAGCTTGTTATAACTATGGATGTGAGAGGCACTGAGTCTAGTATTGTGAAAGAGTGACTGGTGTGACCGACACTCAAGTTTCAGTGCCGGTGCCGAGATTGACTCATAGAGATCATTGATGATTGATTTTCTTGCTTTTGGTTTGTTTTCGTGTTGTGGTTCATTTCAAGTTTTGGGACGAAACTTATATTTAGTGGGGTAGAATGTAATACCCAAGATTTTTGGTTTCGGTTGTCTGGAACTCTTTGTCCTTTTGTGTTTAATGCTCCTTGATTTGGGGAATATTCCTTGTTGGTTGTGTATATTGAGACTTTATTGTCGTGTTTGGTGTTTAATATGTATTCTCTGAAGTTAGTTTTGTGATGATTTGCATGTGTATTCCTGTTATGGTATGTTGTGTGTTGTCATTGTTTCGTCTTCATATCAGTTCGTCGACTTGCGGAGACGTTTTTGCCAATTCTGGAGGAACACGACGCTGAAAATGATGCTAATTGTGCCGTGTGTTGGGCATTTTGTTCAGGTTTTTCATTTTTGCCTACTGTCAGAACACGACGCTAAACACGACGATGTTTGAGCCGTCTTCTGGGCCATTTTGTTCAGATGTATAAATAGGACAATCGTGTTTTTTAGCCCCATTTCACTTCTCTCTCTCGGTTTTAGGTGATTCGACAATGGTTTCGAACCCTGAGTACATTATTATCATATATTGAAGTCTTGACCATGTTTAACATCATCCTTTGTTGATTCTTCATCCATATTGAGGTAATTCTTTGAAAATCCTTTTTCAACTATTTTTGGGTTTTACTCTTAAATACGATTCTGACCCGATTTTGATGAATTGATTAGCATTATATGATGTTATTAATCGTGTTATATGGATTGTATATCTATATTTAGAGTTTGTTTAACTTGATTGATGATTTGAGTGTTCTTGGGAAATACTGAACATTTAGTGTTCGATTAAATGTTCCAACGAGTTTCCTTCGGGTGTTTGGTGTGTTTTACATCGTCATGGGTCCTTATTCTCGTAGCGATTGTGTTGTCATTATTTTTCACGGAGGTTGTAGGTTTTCGTGGCTGTCCAATCGAACCATGTTCTTCAGAGGATTCGCATGTCGATTATCGAGGCAAGTCTCTTGCTTATACGACTTGTATCTCGTGAATGGTGGTAATGCGTTATCTTTTGATAATTAGTTTACTTTCGTAAACATGATCCGTATGAACTGCTTGTTATGAATGCTTGGTGGTATTAGTGACACTCTTCGATCTCCAACGTGGTGATATTATGTGTGTGTTCCGGGAAGGGTCTGGTGAGGCCTCTGGAGTTTGTTACTTGCGGGTACGAACAGTGTGTGTGTTTCGGGTAGGGACCGACGAGGCCTCTTGAGTTCGTTACTTGTGGGTACGAACAATGTGTGTTGTGTTCCAGGTAGGGTCCGAAGGGGCCTCTAGAGTTTGTTACTTACGGGTATGAACAGTGTGAGTGGTTTGGGTCGAGGACCTTGTGATTGATTCTGTATATTGTGACTTAAATTGAGACTCGGGTTTTGATCCTAATGATTTTATAAAGAGGTTTTTATAACTGGGGACTTGAGATATAGAAGGATTAAAGTTTCAAAAACTCCCGAGATGATGATTCCATTGTTAAACGCTTCAAGTGCTTCGTTTCTAAATATAAAAACCTCTCGAAAATAATTTTCAGATAGTTGTCACCATCTGATTCATGATTGTTGTTCACCTGTTACATTTCATATGGTTATGATACTTGTACTATCAAATTCAATTTGCTAAGCCCTTAAATGAGGGGAATGTGTTTCATGCATTTCAGGTTGCTTGGTTCGTGGGAGCGGACACAGAGTCGGCACGGGAGATGATGGGTTGCGATACTAATCAAGAAGTAAAGAGTTGAGTCTGAGATCATTGAGTTATTGAATGCGGTACAGATGAAAGGAGCCATACACTTCCGGACACGAGGTTTCATATGCATATCAAAATAAAGAACCTTATCCACTTCACTTTTCACTTGATCCTGAACATAACACAGCTGCCAATTATAGCCGACTATAGCCTGGGATATCGACACACCTTAGGATGTTGCCGAGAAAAACTCAACAATCCTGCACTCTCGAACAGGATCCAGACAATATTCGGCCTCCATGGTAGTCTTTAATTCAGCCCAAGTAGTTGCACGATCGTTAGGCGCTACGACTTCCGACCAGTCTACCACTTCCTTGTCTAGGAGGTACTGAGCAATGGGTACCCTCCTTTCATCTTGTCAAGCTACAACATTGTATGTTCTTCCCAACTGGAAGATCCAATTCTGCCAACCTATCGAATCAGAGGAACCCACAAAACGAGGTGGATGTGATCTTCAGCACGTTTCGTAGCCACTTACTAGCTTCATTATCCCCATTTAGAGGTTCATTCTGATGCACACTCTGGTTCATCTACGCCAATTTGGTTGCCACTCTGGTTTGAACTACTGGAGGTAATGATGCAAAAAATCAGACCGAAATGAATACTCAAAGGAACAAATATCGCAGAATGAAAACTCGACCAAAACTCAACCGTTTCTTCAAAAACAAATCAGTATCATATCATCAGTCTTACACAAGGCTGCACGAAAAAATTCACGAATGCAAATAAAGTCCAGAATATTTTAGAAGACAAGCAAGGCTAGAATCAATAACAACAAAAAATAGCAACGAATAAGTAAATAACAACTAAAAGTAACCCCACCCCACCCAAACATAAGACGTACATTGACCTCAATGGACACAAATAATAATATGCAGTATGAGAAAGGTCAAGTACTCCCCAAATATCAGCTCAGGAACTGGCGCCAGCCTCGTCCGGCGAGGAGGGTGGTGTGGATGGCCTGACTGGTGGAATGAAGGGTCCGTTCGGATGGAGTATATTGCTCAACCACGCAGCTAAATAGTCCTGATGATAAGCATCCCTCGCCGCTTAGCGTCTCTCCGCACGCTGATTGGCCCGGCGGGCCTGCTCGCGCATCTCCTCTCGAACAGTTGCGAGGAAGCTGTCTCTCTCTGCCCGCATCTCCTTCCTCAGGCTGTCAAACATCGCCTGAAGGTGCTCTCTCGCTGGCAGTGGAGTGGACTCAGTCTGATCTTCAGCATCTGCCGCCGGCTCATGAGTCAGAAGTAGTGGCTCAGGGGAATACTCATGTGGCTCATCGATAAGAAATCCTCGTCCCCACTCGTGTGCCATCGCGCCACCCCACTGGTCGAAATGGGAGATAATACGGTGGTCGATTGGACCCTGGGGTGCTATAGACGGCTCGTCGTCGGACCAAGCCACGCCCGACTGGCGGCATAGGGCACAAATCAGTGAGGGATGTTTTAATCCTGTCTTTGCCCCTCTCTGGATGCACTGAAATATAGAACGGGACAGACGTGGGGCCACATCAAATTGGAGTCCCGTCATGATGGCATATAATAATCAGGCACGAGGAAGCAAGACCGAGTGAATCTGTGATGTAGGGTTGACTCGTGCATAGATGAAATAAAGCCAGACTCGCCCGAGCCGACTGAGGCGGGAACTCTTGAAATAGAAAGCTGTGGAACCCGGGACACGCGTTTCCCAGACGGAACCCGGCTGAGCAAGTGCCTCCAGCAAAGCCTCCCTCGTGAGGCTACTTATAGTCCGTGTGTACACCGATTCATCCACCTCCGGTAGCTTGTACAACCTCCAAATCGCGGCCATCGAGAAGTCTACTGTTTGGCCTCGGACGACGACCTCAGTCCGTGCATCCAGTCGTCCCATCAACTACCCCGCATGGATTTGTCGCAATACAGCACTTGTGTAGAACTCTTGGACAATAGAAATCACCGCCGGCTCGGGTGGCGCAGTAAATTGAGTCCATCCCATTTCATGATCATCGCCAATAGCTCGCCGTCTTGGGGGGCGGGAGTGAATCCCCACTCAGGAATTATTGGACGAGGACGGATTCTCTCGTTGAATATTCGATGGATGTCGGGGTCAGAGAATTGGTGGGATCCCATATTCGTCCAGTTTTGCGACGTCTTCCCTCTTGTAGGGGATGATCACGTCCTAGCCCTCATGCTCAACTTCCTTTTCCGAGCCATGACGAAGTCCTGAAAAATAAACGCAGGATAGCTTAGACGACTTTAAATAACACTACACCACTCTCAACTTATAACGTGCAGAAAATGGATATAGCGTCGAATGAACTCGCACTTCCGTATGAGGGATATGAGGCAGAAATTTAAACTCAAACTTGACGTAAAGGTTGGGGCACATACTATTCCGATAATCGAATTCGTTGCAGACAATTTGGAGATGTTTGGCTCGAAAAAATTTCATTGGTGCATTTTATCAAACACTTTGCCTGCGTTAGCTTAATTGAAGAACAAAAAACAATAATTTATTCAATTCAATACTCAACAACAACAATTTCAATCGACAATCACAGCAATTCACGACAAAATAACGAAACACCATCAATCAATCAATAATCTTAGCATAATACGATAAAAATTTTGATAAAAATTTACAAAATAAACACAAGTTCATCAAAGAATATTACCCCCAATCAGTAATTCATGTTGCAATGAAACATAAGGGAATAGAATTACCTTGTGTTGGATTGAAGAAGGTGAGAAGAAGAAGTTGGAAGATGAAATCCTTGCGCCGCGCGAAGAAGAAGAAGTTTGAGAGATACCTGGTGTTTCGGCCAAATGGCTTATGAGCTGTGTGTAGGCTGTTTAAATTCTCGGTGGGGGCCGCAGCACATATCAAGTGAGCCGCGGCCCATAGTACATTGAGTTTTTGGGTGTTGGAAAGTTTCAACGTGTGCCGCGGCTCATTATACGGGTGCCACGGCTTGCAAGGTTAGTGTGCCGCGGCTCATTATACGGGTGCCGCGGCACATAGTACAGGTTCCTGGATGCATTTCCTGGGTCTCGGCGTGCCGCGGCTTATTGTCAATGTGCCGTGGCTCTTGGGGCAAGTGTGACGCGGCTCAGCAGCTTTGTGCCGCGGCACAGAGTACAAAAAGTTTGCCTGTATTTTAGACACTTGTGTGCTGCGGCCCCCTCTGTATGTGCCGCGGCACCTGGCTTGGAATGTTCCTGCACAAAAATTTTTAAAGCAAAAACACATAGAACGTGAGAGAGAAGCATATCAAAGCAAAGATGACGAAAAAATTAGACTTTTAGAATGAATGAAATCAACGAAAAATTAACAACTACAACTAATACTCGGGTTGCCTCCCGAGAAGCGCTAAGTTTATAGTCTTCAGCCGGACTTTTCTAGCATTCAGTATGCGGTGGATAGGACGACGCTCGTCTTCTGCACATCTATTAGATTACCCGAGTAGGCCTTCAACCTCTGCCCATATACTTTAAATTTTCGATCATATTTTTGTACTTCCACTGCTCCGTGTGGGAATACTTGAACTACAGTAAACGGTCCCGATCATCGTGAACGTAATTTCCCAGGAAACAACCTCAAGCGAGAATTAAACAATAACACCTCTTGACCCGGAACGAACTCTCGATGTTTAATGTGCTTATCGTGCCAAATCTTTGCCCGCTCCTTATAAAGCTTTGCATTCTCGTATGCATCATGACGAATTTCCTCCAGGTCGTTCAACTGCAAATAGCGCTTTTCACCAGCCGATTTAAGATCAAAATTCAATTTCTTTATCGCCCAGTATGCACGATGCTCTATCTCTACTGGCAAATGACAACTTTTTCCAAAAACCAATTTGTACGGTGACATGCCAATAGGTGTTTTGTACGCAGTACGGTATGCCCAAAGTGCATCATCGAGTTTAAAGGACCAATCTTTTCGAGACGAGCTGACTGTTTTTTCTAAGATCTACTTTAACTCTCGATTTGATATCTCGACTTGACCACTCGTCTGGGGATGGTAGGCTGTGGCAACACGATGAGTGACTCCGTATTTCCTTAAGACCGCAGGAATTTGTTGTCAAAGTGTGAACCACCATCACTGATAATAGCACGTGGAGTCCCAAATCGCGTGAAAATATATTTTTTTATAAATTTGATCACGACATTAGAACCATTTGTTTGTAGTGCCACCGCTTCGACCCACTTAGAGACATAGTCCACTGCTACTAGAATATAGAGGTTCTTATTTGATGGAGGAAATGGACCCATGAAGTCGATCCCCCATACGTCGAACAATTCAACCTCAAGTATTGTGTTCAATGGCATTTCATGTCGTTTTGAGATGTTTCCCGTCCGTTGACACCAATCACACGTGGACACAAAGGAATGAGCATCTCTGAATAACGATGGCCAATAGAAACCCGATTGCAAGACCTTTGCCGCTGTTCTATTTCCGCTAAAATGCCCTCCGTAGGGTGATGCATGGCAATGATTCAGCACACTGCGGATTTCCTCATCCGAACACATCTGCAAATGATTCGATCAAGGCATCTTTTAAACAGAAAAGGATCATCCCACAAGTAATGCTTAGCATCTGAAATCAGCTTCTTCTTTTGATGACGCGAGAGATCATTTGGAATTATTTTGCTCGCCAGATAGTTCACTAGATCAGCGTACCAAGGTGCGTGTTGCGAAACCAACTTGTAGAGCTGTTCATGAGGGAAGTTTTCCACAATTTGGATGACTCTCCCCCTTCTCAAGGGGATTGTCTAAACATGAAAGGTGATCGGCAATAACATTCTCAGTCCCCTTTTTGTCGTGAATTTCCAAGTTGAATTCTTGTAGGAGAAGCACCCACCTAATCAACATTGGTTTAGCATCCTTCTTCTCCAAAAGGTATTTGATCGCCGAATGGTTAGTCCACACCACTACTTTCGTCCCCAATAAATACGCCCGAAATTTATCAAAAGCAAAGATCACAGCCAACAATTCTTTTTCTATTGTGGCATAATTTCTTTGGGCGTCGTCAAGAGCTCGGCTTGCATAATACACCACGTGGAAAACTTTCCCTCGTCTCTGTCCCAAAACAGCCCCAATGGCAAAATCGCTAGCATCACACATCAACTCGAATGGAAGGCCCCAGTCTGGAGCGACTATGACCGGGGCAATGCTTAGAGCTTTTTTCAATAGGTCGAAACTTTCTTTACAAGCCTCGTTAAAATTAAACGGAACATCCTTCATGAGCAAATTACACAAAGGCTTCGTGATCTTTGAAAAATCTTTAATAAAACGGCGGTAAAAACTGGCGTGTCCCAAAAAGCTCCTTACACCCTTTACCGAAGTAGGCGGAGGCATCTTCTCGATTGTTTCAATTTTCTCCCGGTCTACTTCAATTCCATGGGAGGATATGCGGTGGCCTAGTACAATGCCCTCATGGACCATTAAATGGCACTTCTCCCAGTTCAAGACCAAAATTGTTTCTTCGCATATTTTGAGGACTTTCTGCAAATTCTGCAAACATATATCAAATGAATCATCAAAAATAGAAAATCATCCATACAAATTTCAATGCAATGCTCTACCATGTGAGAAAAAATAGCCATCATACACCATTGAAAAGTGACTGGCGCATTACATAAACCAAAAGGCATGCGCCTATAAGCGAAAATGCCATAATGACATGTAAACGTCGTCTTTTCTTGGTCTTCTGGGGCTATATAAATCTGATTATACCCAGAATCACCATCAAGAAAACAATAGAAATCATGTCCGGCTAATCTATCCAACATTTTATCAATAAATGGTAAAGGAAAGTGGTCTTTTCTAGTGGATTTATTTAATTTCCTATAATCTATGCACATACGCCACCCCATAACAATTCTAGTAGGAATTAATTCATTATTATCATTTTGGATGACCGTTATCCCACCCTTCTTTGGCACAACTTGAACCAGACTTACCCACTTGCTATCAGAAATAGGAAAGATCATACCTGCATCGAGGAGTTTTAAAACCTCGACTTTTACCACCTCTTTCACATTTGGATTTAAACGGCGTTGATGCTCCACAAATGGTTTGTAGTCTTCCTCCATCAGAATTCTGTGCATACAAATGGACTGGCTGATTCCCTTGATATCCGTGATAGACCACCCAAGGGAAGATTTATACTCCCTCAAAACCCTCAATAATTTCTCCTCTTGATCCCCCGCCAAAGTGGCCGAAAGAATGACTGGCAGGGAATTGTCGGGTCCCAAAAATGCATATTTTAAATGATTCGGTAGATGCTTGAGCTCTAGCTTTGGGGGTTTTTCGATTGATGGGATGGGTCGAGTTGGTGAACTTCCGAGCTCCTCACATGGTTGACGAGTGAAAAATGGTGGGGAAGCATCCATGTGTCGTAGATAGGCTACATGCTCTGAATTCAATTCGGAAGCGGACCCAACTAAAACAGACTCCAATGGATATGATAGATATCTCTCCCGAAAATCTCTACTTACACACGAGTCAATGACGTCAATTTGAAAGCAATTCTCAACATCACTAGGATGTTGCAAGGATCGAAATATATTGAAAGTAACTTGCTCCTCTTGAACTTGTAGAGTAAGCTTCCCTTTTTCCACATCAATTAAAGTTCGGCCGGTTGCTAAGAATGGTCTTCCCAAGATAATTGGGATGTCATGGTCCTCCTCCATATCGAGCACAATAAAATCGTCCAGAAAGATGAATTTATCGACATTGACCAAAACGTTCTATTACCCCCCTCGGATACTTGATAGATCTGTTAGCTAATTGCAAAGAGACCGTCATCAGCTTGGCTTCCCCGATACATAGCTTCTTAAAAATTGAAAGGGGCATAAGATTTATGCTGGCTCCTTGATCACATAAGGCTCTGTCAAAGGACGAATTTCCAATAGTGCATGGAATAGTAAAGCTTCCCGGATCCCTCAATTTAGGTGGGAGCTTCTTCTGTAGAATAGCACTACACTCTTCCATCAATGCCACTGTCTCATACTCTTAGAGCTTCCTTTTGTTTGATAAGATCTCCTTCATGAACTTCACATAGCTCGGCATTTGTTCCAAGGCATCGGTAAATGGAATGTTGATATGTAGTTTCTTGAAGACTTCAAGCAACTTGGAGAATTACTTGTCCAATTTTTGCTTTTGCAGGTGTTGCGGAAATGAAATTGATGGAGTGGGATGAGTGGTCGACACTCCTTTTGGCTTGGGCTCCACGTCCTTTGTTTTCTCACTGTTACGTATCAGAATAATGGAGTTTCTGATGACGACTTGGGCGGAGTTAGAACAATCCTTTTTGGCTAAGTATTTTAGTGAACGCAAGTGCACGCACTACCAAAAAAAGTTCTTTAGCCGACGACCCGAAAAAAACGGCCGACGACTATAAAGTGTCGTCGGCTAAACTTCGAACTTTAGCCGACGACTCAGATTGCCGTCGGCTAAAGGATTTTAGCCGACGACTTGGCGGAGGTCGTCGGCTAAATGTCGAAATAGTCGTCGGCTATATTAAAGAGGTTTAGCCGACGACCGAGATAACGTTTGGCCGACCGAAAAAAAAATAATATACTTTAGCTGACGACCTAGATCTAGGTCGTCGGCTAAACTCCTTCAGATAAAAAAATAAGATTGTAGTAGTTTAGCCGACGACCTAGATCTAGGTCGTCGGCTAAACACTTTTTTAAAAACAAAAAAATTAATATACTTTAGCCGACGACTTAGATCTAGGTCGTCGGCTAAACTCCTTCCGATAAAAAAATAATATTGTAATGGTTTAGCGGCGACCTAGATCGAGGTCGGCGGCTAAACACTTTTTTAAAAAAAAAATAGTATACTTTAGCCGACGACTTAGATCTAGGTCGTCGGCTAAACTCCTCCCACAAAAAAATAATATTGTAATGGTTTAGCCGGCGACCTAGATCGACGTCTGCGGCTAAGCTTTTTACGAAAAAATAATATACTTTAGCCGACGACCTAGATCTAGGTGGGTGGCTAAAGTCCTTCGTAAAAAAATAATATTGTAATGGTTTAGCCGACGACCTAGATCTAGGTCGTCGGCTAAACCTCCAAGTGAAAATTATTTATAGTTCAGGGAACACCAACCCAATCTTGCCCCACTCCCCGCTAAAGAGCACATTTCTATTCCCGATTCTATCAGTTATTCCCGAAAAAAGCTTGTGAGTTGCTACTTTGAGTTGTGCTAGCTGGAGTGACGAAGGTTTCCACCGGTTGTTATAATCACCATTTCGATTAAGGTATGTATTTTATTGTATTTTTTATTGTGATTTCGAAACTTTGTATTATTCATGTTACATCGATAGCTTTTATGTAAAACGATTAAGTTTTATGATGATAATCATTATGATTAATTGTTTGTTGTGATTTCATTTATAATTTGAACAATATTAGTTATTTGGATTAATATTGGAAAATGTATACATTTTCAGGATGGACAAGAGTTGGATTGGGTTACGAAAATGGGATCCAAGTGTAATGGATGGGATGAAGCAGTTTATGAGATTTGTAAAAGAGCAGGACTGTGGTAATACGTTGCACTACTGTCCATGTAATAAATGTAGATGTCGCAGTGATATGTTTCGTTTTCCATTTGATGAGGTTTGGGAACACCTAAAGAAGAATGGTTTTTGGAGTAAATATACATGTTGGATATACCACGGTGAAGCACCGAATTAAGTTATTCCGTATGATCACGGACAATTTAGTGGTAACGACGGGTTCACCCATCCGAAGAGGAGGTTGATTGATGATGTGTTTGGTTTTTCCGAGACGTTTGTACCAACTGAGCAAATGCCACGACCCCGTAGACCATTGCCTTGCAATACTGCTGGGCTTGACAGGTACAATAAGCTAATTCAACTCCAACAGACCCCTCTATACCGAGGGTGTAACATGACTGTTCTTGATTGTGTCATGGAAACGATGAGATTAAAGGTGGAAAACAAATCATCCATCAAGTCTGTAGATGATTACTTGGAGCTTACGAGTAATATGCTTCCACAGGGTCATCATCTTCCTAATACATATTCAAAAATGAGACGAATTTTGAAAGATCTTGGTCTTTCCTACATTAAGATCCATGTCTGCATGTATGATTGTGTTCTATTCTGGGGGCATCCTAATGAAGACCTCACGAGATGTCCTGTATGTGATACAGAGAGATATAGGATCACTCCTTCTGGAAAAGAGAAACCGGTGAAGGTACTTTGGTATTTTCCACTGAAGGACAGGTTGGAACGACTTTTTATGTCTCCTCACACGGCAAAAGCAATGAGATGGCATGCCGAGCCGCGTACTAATGACAAGGATACTATGATACACCCTTCAGATGGAGAAGCGTAGAAGCATATAGATAGGGAGTATCTGAATTTTTCTTCAGAAATCCGAAATGTGAGGCTCGGGATTGCATCTGATGGTTTCAACCCTTTTGGTAACATGAGTCTTTCATATACCATATGGCCTGTTGTAGTGATTCCTTACAATCTTCCTCCGTGGATGTGTATGCGGAAGGAGTATAATATGTTGACCTTGTTAGTCCCGGGGCCGGGATTTACGGGAAAGTGTATCGATGTGTATATGAGACCTTTGATAGAGGAGCTGAAATTGTTGTGGGAGCAAGGTCATCCCACGTACGACAGTTATTCGTCCGAGACGTTCTACTTGCACGCCATGTGTATCGGCACTATTAGTGATTTTCCTGCATATGGACTACATGCGGATGCATTATTAGCGGATATAGAGGTTGTCCAGTGTGTTTGAATGCAGATTGTGCTAGGTACCACTGTAGGAAAGTTATCCGAATGCGTCATCAGATATGGCTTGAGAGGGAACATGAGTGGCGTATGGATGCTGCAGCATTTGATGGCACTGTAGAAATGGGCGAGCCACCACGACAATGGACAGGTGATGAAATACTATCAATTCGTAATGAGTACGATTTTGGTCAGCTTAGCAACCATCCTGATGTGATTGCAGCAACCCCTGAAAGGCAGCAGTATAAGTATTGGTCGCATAAAAGTATATTCGGGAATTGCCTTCTTTGGTCGGGTTGCGATAAGGAACTTCTTGGATGTCATGCACATTGAAAAGAATGTTTGCGAAAGTGTGGTTGGGACAACCTTAGGTTGGGATGGAAAGACCAAAGACGGGCCAAAAGCACGCAAAGGATTAGAAGAAATGAGCATAAGAATACATTTGTGGTTGAAAACTGTCAAGGGAAAACAAAAAATGCCTAAGGCAGCTTACACCATCACTGCCGAGCAGAGAACTGAGATATTTTGCTGGATAAAGACTGCTAGGTATCCTACCGGGTATGCTGGAAATGTAGGAAGATGTGTTAATTTCAGGTAGAACAAGTTAACTGGTTTGAAGAGTCATGATTGTCATATCCTACTCCAACGCCTATTTCCGGTATTTATTCGACCGTACCTACCAAAACAGGTGGTCGAGCCGTGTGTTGCATTGTCAAGATTTTTCCAGAAATTATGTACGAGAGAAGTCAAGAGATCTGATTTGCGTAAAATGCAAGATGAGATCATCTATATCTTGTGCAAGTTTGAGCGAATATTTCCTCCAAACTTTTTTGACCTCATGCCTCACCTCATGATCTACCTTCGCAGGCAGTTATTGGTCACTGGTCCAGTGCACTACACGTGGATGTACCCAATTGAAAGGTAACATAATTTTGTATGATATATATATATATATTTATTGTCAAATTAAGTATGATTTTTAACACAATGACAATATTACAGGCAACTCGGTAATTACAAAGACTCCGTGGCCAATAAGTCTGCACCAGAAGGATGCATTGCAGAATCTTACCTTGCGTCGAAGTGTATTACGCATATGAAGTTGTATTTGGGCACCTTCGAGCCCCCTTCCCGCTCTATTCCAGCAGATAAAATACAATTCAATCTTTCTATCATATCCACTGAGGTTGACGTTTATGGGAGGTTGCCTGGAAGACAATTAGACCCGTACGAGTCACGAATTGCACATTGGTGGATATTGCTCAATTGTCTAGAAGTTCAGTACTGGAAAGACATCCACTTCTCATGCGATATGGTGCGAGGTGACAGTAGATTCCACAATGACACTTTTGACGACTATTTTGGAGAATGGGTACGTATACATTCAGTTGCTATTGCATTTTGGACTTAATAAATTTTTTTACATAAAAAGTTTATTTACGACAGATGACACACATACAAGATGACGGACACCCTAACTGGTCGCGTGAACTTATGCTTCTTTCTATGAAGCCGGTTATGTCAAGAATTTATTCGATGGCCAAAGTCAACGGTGTCACATTCGTATGCCTTGAGAGAGACCAGAAAAGAAGATGTCAAAATTCTGGGGTTATGATAGATGGTGGATATTACGGTGTTCTTTTGGAAGTGGTAGAACTAATTTACGGGGAAGGCATGACAATTTACTTGTTTAAGTGTCGATGGTATGACACCAGTCTTGGAACCGATATGCAAGACGACTACGGGCTGTTATCTGTTGACACTTCCACTTCATGGTATGAAAGTGATCCTTTTGTATTTGCTACATCAGCAAAGTCGGTGTTTTATTTGGACGCCTTGGTGAAAAAGGGCACATGGAAGGTAGTGAACATTGTGACAACGAGGAATATTTTTAGTGCTGCTACACTGGGAGAAACAACAGGTACTGATGACGATGATGCTTATCAAGAGCCAAATGCAGCAAATATTCCACCATCAACGACAATTACAATGAATAATGTTCCTGAAGGACGAGTCGTCCGACTCCGTGGTGATGCTCGCGGGTACGTTGACGTTGATACAAACGAATTAGAGGAAAATTCTGATGACGATAATGTGGACGACTTGAGGCATATGTTGCCGGATATCAACTCAGATAATGAGACAGACTGTAGTGATGACTCAAACTATGAGCCATAAATTTAGTAGATGTATATTTTCATTTGTTAAATATAATTAAAAAAAATAGTAATAATAATAATCATAATCATAACATTAATATAATATCAATAATATTATTAAAAAAAAAACCGGGGGTTTCGCCGACGACAAGATCTACGTCGTCGGCTAAAGTTTTTTAAAAAAAAAAAATTATACTTTAGCCGACGACATATAAGACGGTCGTCGGCTAAACCCCAGCAATATTTCCGACCGTATTAGACAACACGGTCGGGTCGATCCTCTGATGTGTTTTCCCATTACGGGCGAGTGCGACACAGCCCGTGTCCTCTGACATGATCGACCAATGTTTTTTAAAAAAAAAATTAAACTTTAGCCGACGACTTATAAGAAGGTCGTCGGCTAAACTCCCGACCGTGTCCATCGACACGGCCCGTGTCGCACCCGCCCAGAAATTGAAAACACACTATTTGCCTGCTCGACCATGTTGTCTAACACGGTCGGGTCATTGCTGGGTTTAGCCGACGACCGTCTTATATGTCGTCCGCTAAAGTGTAATTTTTTTTTTTTTACAAAACTTTAGCCGACGACGTAGATCTTGTCGTCGGCTAAACCCCCACCTTTTATACATTTCTGGTACCTCTCTTTTGTGACCCAGCCCCAACCGCCCGTCACCTAGCCGCCCGTCACCTAGCCCCCGTCCCGCCGATCGTCACCCAGCCGATCGTCCCGCCTGCCCACCCGACGCCCTCCGCCCCAGTCCCATCGCCCGCCTGACGCCCTCGCCCGAGCCCGGCCCGATCGTCTGCCCCAGCCCGGTCCCATCGCCCGCCCGCCCTCGCCGTCGCCCACTTGACCCGGCCGCGGTAACCCTTGTCTTTATTTTTTTTATTTATTTTTTGTTGAATTTATTGTATTTGTTTGATGAATTTGTTTAGATTATGTGATGAATTAGATAAATTGTTTAATGAGTTGTGATGCAATTTTTGATGAATTTAGTATTTTCAATATTTTGTGTTTAATGAGTTGTGAATTTGATGAATTTGTTTGAGGAGGAAGGGATTGTATAGCCAGCGTTAATCGAAAGATTAACGTGGTATGACATTGATAATTACTGTTGTGTTGAATTGTGAATTTGATGAATTTGTTTAGATTATTTGATGAATTTGTTTAGAAACATTTGATGAATTTGTTTGAGGAGGAAGGAATTTTATAGCCGGCGTTAATCGAAAGATTAACGTGGTATGGCATTGATAATTACTGTTGTGTTGAGTTGTGAATTTGATTTACTTGTTTAGATTATGGATAGAATAAAGAAAGCGTTGGGGAAGAAGTCGACAAAGTCGACCACTCCCGGTCGGGGAGTTAAAGCCTCTAGTAAGGCGAGATCCCGGTACACTATACATATCTCGGAGCGGCGTTCGTGCCCGCGAGATACTAGAAGCTACCGGCATGAACGCAGCGATTTTTATAGCGACAGATGAGCCCGCTACACTAGCGCGGCGTTTATCCTTTCAGACACCACGACCGACCCCCTCGCAGTCGGAGACTTGTATGCCTCCCATCCACCGACCCACGTCTAGCCCTCACACATCAGGAGATGTACGGAGTTCCTAGTCCGCGGTGCGCCACGGTCCGACGCCGACTCTATTCATGCCTCCGATGGTTCCGACTATTCCAGAGGTCGATGAGACGGGAGCCCGAGTTCCCGTTCGATTGATTAGCCCTGACGAGGCGTACGTCTACGAGTCTTGGCCAGACAACATGTTTTGGCGGAGTTGTCGGGTTTCGAAGATGAAACTGTAGGAGGAGATAGAGAGGGAGAAGGAGAAGGGGAAAAATGTAGTCGAGGAGGAGAAGAAAAAGAAGAAGACTCGTGGCCCAGCAAAGGGTCTGGCGCTCGACTCGTATGTAAGTAAGCATGGCCGTTATGAGATTCCTCTAGACAGACACTGCCATCCGGTGATGTCTTCTGACGCTGCGGCGTAATATAGCCGTAATGTTGGCTTTTTCATTCGGGACAGAGTCCCCGTTTTGTGGCCCGATTGGGGGGACGTGCCGCAGTGCGTGAAGGATGCTTTGAATAATGCTATGTCGGTAAGTTAATAAATATTTAATAAGTGTTTTTCAATCAACACGTACTTCTTGAAAATGCAATATGTGATGTTTTTAAATTATTGCGTATTTATGTTGTTCATAGGTGTGGTTTGTCATTCCCGACTCTCTACTATGTACTTGGTGTGACGAGGTGCAGTCTACCAAGTAAGTCATTTTAATTTATTTTGTATCTACATTGTTTGCGTAATTTTTTTTCTTACGAATGATATATGTTGTGCAACGTGTGTTGTAGGTACAAATCTTGGAAAAATGAGATGCACATGTTCTGAACAGCCTGGGGTGATACCCGAGAGGCTATCCCGGAAGAATTCAAGTTCCGGGAGTACGAGTGGAAGTGGCTACGCGCCCATTTTCGCGACCCAGAGTTCATGGTATGACTAAAATACCCTCATTTCATTCTTCCTCTTTCAGATTTTATTTTTTTGAATTCTAAATATAAACTCCATTTTTTTAAATTAATGTTTCAGAATATAAAAAATACTTGAAGTTCCGGTTTTTTTAAATTAGAAAAAATCGGAACTTCATGTATTTTTTAAAATTGGAATATTATTAATATTAAAAAATCGGAATTTTTATTCAAAAGTGGAAATAAATTGTTTTAATAAAAATAAAAATCTGAATATTGTATTTTATTTATTAAAAAATGCTAGTATTTAATAAAAATAATAATATTTCAGTTTTTATTTTTTGAAATTCTAAATATAAACTCGGTGCTAAATAATATTTTTTGAAGGCGATTAGCTTGACCAACACGACCAATCGTCTTTGATGTGACCATCATCACGATGCAGGTTCGATCGTTAGCGAGTTGCGCACGAGGCCATTTCTTGATTCGTTGGGACGCATTTGCCTACGTGACTCGAAAGCATTTCGAACCGTCCCGAGGAGCATGTAAGTCTTTTTTATTTTATTTTAGTAATAAAATAAATGCCTTTGTATCATACTTTTATTGATATTCAAATATTTATTTTCATATTAACTTAGGAGCGTGTGCGGGAGGAGTCTCGAGGATGCTTGCGAGATTGCTCGGGAGCGATATCCAGACTTAGCGGAGGCCCGGCCTCGATTCTGCGATTGGACAGATCGATCAGGCCGATCCTTATGTTCGCGTTAGGGTGTGGGGTACCGTCTACCCTCCTAGAGGTAGTCGGTACCGCACTAAGATGATGGGAGCCGAGGGTCACCATGTATTGAAAGATACCCTCGGCTTCCAGCGCCCTCGCGGACGGGATGCACGAACTGCCTATCTCGAGGAGCAGTTGAGGGCGGAGAGGGAGCTCCAGCCGAGAATGAAAGGAGGACTCGAATGCGGTTACATGAGAGCGAGCAGAGGCCGAGTCGCGGTTAGAGAGTTTCAGAGAGGCAATGAGCCATGATGGACTATATGATGACGCCGACTCGGACCATTACTCAGGTGGACTGCAGGCACTGCTCCACCGCCTTCTCTCTTCGGACAGACCCCATCTTCACAGCCTCGTGACGAGGATCTAGGGGATGGTGGTAATCCTTCTACTACTACATTTCGGCATTTAGATGATTTTGGCAGTGGATTGTAGTTGTGTTGTTGTAGTACTCTTGTATATTTATATTCGTGTTACAATTGTGTAAGTGATTTTATTGACGCTACTAGTATGTTGATGAAATTAATGTTCTTGAATGTGTTGTGCATTGTGATGCATATAATGTTGGGCATATTATTAATGGTATTAGTTGAATGTGTTGCGCGTTGATTGTTGTTGATAATGAGAGCTGATGTATAAAAATTGCAGGTGCAAAAAATACAGGTTTTGGGATCCCAAAATCTGAATTAAATTTTTTTTTTTTAAAAAGGGTTTTAGCCGACGACATATAAGACGGTCGTCGGCTAAAGTAAAGGGTTTTAGCCGACCACTACTACACGGTCGTCGGCTAAAGTAATTTATTTATTTTTTTTAAAAGGTTTTTAGCGACGACCTATAAGACAGTCGTCGGCTAAAATAATCTAATTTTTTTTTTAAAAAATGATTTTAGCCAACGACGTATAAGACGGTCGTCCGCTAAACTTTTTTTTTTTTTTTCCAACAGGTTTAGCCGACGACCGTGTAGTAGTGGTCGGCTAATTTTGAATCTTTAGCCGACGACTGCACAAAAGTCGTCGGCTAAACCTTGGCCGACGAATATCGGCGGACGGTTTTTTAGCCGACGGCTGGCATGATTAGCCGACGACTTTGGGGTTTAGCCGACTACTTGAGGTCGTCGGCTAAAGTATGATTTTTGGTAGTGACGTTGTCGTAAGCAAGTGCACATTGTCGTAAGCAAGTTTTTAATGGAGTATTTTCTTGAATGTATCGCTTATCTCCATTATTCTCATGGCTAAGTTTTTTGGCGCCAAAAACTTGTTACGTATTTTAGTGAACGCAAGTGCACGATGTCGTAAGCAAGTAATAAAGTGATGAGAAAGATATCGTTCCCTCGAGGACTGACATACTAATTACCAATTTATTTGTATTCTAATTTTATCTGAACGATCGAATTTGGTGGTGCAAGGATTATTAAAGAAAACTAATAAAGTGATAAACTAAAACAACTAATAAAATCGATGGTTCGAATAAAGAAGATCAAATAAGAGAAGAATCTAGGATTGAGAATCTGCCTCGATTTATCCGAATTACTCTTGATTTATATAAATTAAGCAATTTCCCAATTTATTGAAGGCGAAGATTTCTAAGATACTCTAATGCCTCTCCCGAGGATAGTAGAATTTTCTAAGGTGATTAAATCACTCTATTCCTAGGTGAGTTAATTCAACAATAGCCAAAAAGTACAGAATCTTCAGACGAGCCACGTAATTCCTATGAGTATATTCCTATCTCACAAGATAAAATGTTTCTCACCAAATTTTCCTACTAACTCTCCTCTCCCGATTTGAGTTGCGTAATCAAAACAATTCAATCATAGGCCACATAATTGAACGCATTAAGAACAATTGGGAAAACTCAATAGAAAAGGGAAATATATTAATAAAGCAAAATTCAAGAGTTAATCCATCAAAATCTCGGTTTCATCACAATCCTAGAAAAGGGTTCTAGCCCTATATACTAGAAAATAATACACAAAGAATTAAAGAAAGCATAAGAAAAATCAAACACAGTTTAGGAACTTGAATTGCGCCGTTCTCTGGCTTCTGCTCTCTGCTCCTAGGTATTTTCTCCTTCTGTTTGATGATCATATCTTCTGACTTTCATGCCTATTTATAACTCTTCTTCCGACTCCAAAACGTGTCCGAAAATTAGGTCAAAACATCCTCCGAAACAGCCCAAAACGCGGGCTGGGCATCTGAATTTCGCGCGGCGGGCCGCGGCCCGGCTTTAGTGTGCCGCGGCCCCTGTCCTCACCCGCCAGGCCTGGGCGCTCGTCTTCCTTATGGGCCATGGATCAAAGCTTGCGTGTCGTGGCCCCCCCGGTACAGTTTGTACCGGGTCCTTCTAGGTGCCTCCTGTGCCGCGGCCCAGCGTCTGTGTGCCGCGGTCCCCGACCAAAAAATGTCGTTTTGGCCCGTTTTTCTTCGTTCAAGCTCCTGGACTCGAATTTCCTTCAAAACATATAAAGATAATGCATTAAAAGCTCATTTACACAGATTTAAACTAAAAATGGGTATAAAATAATGATAATTAAGCGCATAAAAATACATCTAACAGTAACGATAGTATTTGATAATCTTGAGATTCGAGATTGATTGATTTGACCTTTCCAATATTCTTCTGGTGTTGTACCTGAGATTTTGTGATAATCTGGGTAAATCTTGGTTATGATTTGAGGCGTCAAGTCATGAGGACTTGGGCGTGCGGACGATATCGTCCCGAGGACGATATATATGCATTGTTATTATCTTTGTGTGGCATGAGTCAGTGATTGCATGGGTGTCCGATGTCGAGGAGGACGGGGAAGTCTACACCAATGATTGTAGACATGAACAATGAGCGACTCCCGCGAGATCTGTACGTCGGTGTTACAAGTCATGCGGTTGGTACTGTTTTCTGGCTGGCCTCTAGCAGAGAAGTCATGATTCGACTGACCTCGCACTTGGTTGAGTGTTTTATCACTTGATTTTTGCCTTCTTCAGGCATAGGAGATGTGGGGACCCGATGGGTTGGCCCAGTTACTCAGTTGAAGTGGTTCGCATTGAGGAGTATTCCTGGAGATGTTGTTTTCGGATCCAGATGGATAGTTCATATCCCGAGTTGTGTACCCTTAGTTTTGGGGACGAAACTCTTTTTAAAGTGGGGGAGTATGTAATATCCGGGGGTATTTTTTTTACTGTTGTGTTGTACGTATTCATTTGGAATTGTACAAGTGTTGTTGTATTTGACTGATACAATGTAAATTGTATTGGGGTATTTCGCTATCGAAATATTTATACTTTTCGTCAGTATTGTATTAGCCGATTGGATGTTGCTTGGTGAGTTTTAATTTTGGCTAAGTATATTATCCATAGCATGCGCTGCATGGATAGCTAATGTACGCTATATATGGAGGGTTACGTACGTTAAACCATGATGGTTATATATGTAACATAGGGTATCAGGTCGCATCTGACTTTCGGCGTGTAGGGCCATGCATGATCCAGATATTTGGCTTTTTGAGACAGCCAAGTCAACGGGCATTATGTATGTAATGCTTATGCTATAGCGTGCGTAATGCAGGCGAGCTTACATACATCTTTTTCTGGAAAAGTATGTAAGGGTGGGTCGTTATGAGGCAGTAGCCTCTCAAAGTACGTAGCATATGCTACGCAGGGATGATGGCATATGTAAGGCGGTCTAACATACGTTTATGGTGGAGGATAGCGACCGTTATGGCAAACCCAGTTTATAAAGACATGTTTCTTCTTTCATTTCTTCACGATCTATTTCCGATTTCTCTCCCTAGAAATCATCTCTCTGCATTCCTTAGTGTATGAAACCCCTTCCAACTTGATTTGGAGCTTCCTAACTTGGATTGGAGCTTAGGAGCTTGAATATTGAGTGGATTCTTGAAGGGTTTGAGATTGTTCTTCATTTTCAAGAGGTATGTTGGTTAATCTTGTGTTAATCTCAAGATTATGATGATGTTGTTGTTGATTACTTTGTGTATTGATGGATTGTTGGAGGACAGCATCATTCTTGATGAGTTCTTATAACATATGTTGAGAACATGGTGGTTGTGATTTGAGGAGGAGTGTGTTCTTGATGTCTTCAAAATACTTGGAGATTATAATCATGTATAGCTAGGGAGAGTTATGTTAAGATTGTTAGATGATTAACATAACTTTGAGATGGTTATTGTTGTGGTTGTGTTCTTGGGAGATTGTAACCATTTTAGTGTAGGATTATGATGACTTATGAGATAATAATCATAATCTTGAAATGGTTGTTTTAATCTTGTTGATTAACCCGAATTCTTAATGAATTGGTGATTGATTATTTTGTAGATATCATGTTGGTAGTGTTGATGATGTTCTTGGGGTGATTGTGATGATATCATCATAATGGGATGATTAATTGATGTTGTTCTTAATAATCCTCGTTGAATTGTTTTCACAAGTGTTAAGAACATTGTGATCATATTTATTGATCATTGGAGAGATGGGAGGATGTTAGAATTCATATTTGAGGACTATGATATTCGTCTGTGTGGTTTGATTGATTCATGATTGAATCGGGGTTATCTATTGTGTTGTTTTTTATTGATATTATGTTATTGAATGAATTGTTAATCATTCAAGGTTGTCCGAGTGCTTGTGATTTTTGGAGGACGCCGTTCGTTGTTCGTGGGAGGATTTCATCGACTTCGGTTTGAGGCAAGTTTTATACATTTACTGCTCAATGAGATTAATCTTATCATTTATGTGTATGAATGTGTTGTATCATTTCGAGACGTAGTCTCTTCATGATTGTTGATATCAGGGAATCGTTTGATGCAATACTCTTC
The DNA here is from genome assembly GCA_033398695.1 of Orobanche coerulescens. Taxonomy (NCBI): domain Eukaryota; kingdom Viridiplantae; phylum Streptophyta; class Magnoliopsida; order Lamiales; family Orobanchaceae; genus Orobanche; species Orobanche coerulescens. Next base: position 108,461,765 of record CM065815.1, on the reverse strand, counting down.
GGTAATTAAGCCAAATGGTACTGTTGTTTGTTAATAGTCGATTCAAGGCACTGAGATACTTGTTGTTAACGTTGTTTTCGATAGACAGTTCGTGGTATCGATGTCTCGATTGTTATTGTTGATATTGATGTTCAATTAAAGACATCTATGTGAGTGTTGCTATTGATATTGGTATGTTACCATTGATGTTGTATTGGCCGATTTAAGGTTCCATATTTGACTATCATCCCTGTCTTTGGTGGCCGATTAAAAGTGCCGAGGCATCTGTTATCGTTGTTGTTATCGATTGGCCATTTCTAAGGTAATCGAGATATTGATTTGGGACTCTTGAGGATAGTTCCCCCCTGTCGTGTCGTTGTTATCGAATGGCCATTCTAAGGCAATCAAGGTTTTAAATTAGGATTGTCGAGGACATTTCCCATCCGTGGTATTATTATTATCGATTGGCCATTTCTAAGGCAATCGAGGTATTGAATTGGGATTGTTGAGGACATTTCCCATCCATGGAATTATTGTTATCGATTGTCAATTTCTAAGGCAATCGAGGTATTGAATTGGGACTGTCTAGGACATTTCCCATCCATCGTATCGTTGTTATCGATTAGCTGTTCGAAGGCAATCGAGGTATTTAAATTGGGACCGTCGAGGACGGTGCCTATGTAATATCCGTGCGATTTGTGTATGTTATTTTGGTTGTATCTTGTTGTAATGTGGAGATGAGTGTACTGATAAATTGATATTTGGATTGTTCTTGATTGATAATCGTTGAGTTTTATGATTTTCGGAGGTGTCTATTCTGGCCGGACTGTAGGATTCTTGACATGCGGGTTACGGCCGTAAGGCATACCGAGTTATGGCCATAATGGTTGTTACGGCCGTAATATAGCTGCCGATTACAGCCGCAACATACCTTACGCTCATCCGTTCGCTGTTTTCCGTGTCGTTTGAATCAAGGCAAGTACTTTGATTGTGTTTAATGTACTTCTTGTGAATATATGATTTTTGAGAAAATGCGATTTGTGCCATGTGGTTTTTGAGCGGTGTGCGAACCGAGTAAAACCAGTGAGGGTCCCCTGGGATCCGATAGGCCACGTTCCCTACGGATCACTCGGTTGGGCTATACACCAGGGAGGGCCTGATGAGGTGTCTCTCGGGTGTGTATCTTGCTTGAGAGGTACATGACCAGTATAGCTCGGAAGGTTGTTTTGTGATAATGATTATGGTATGGAATTCCCGAATATATGTGATGGCACTGTGATTTCTGTGATTTATGTTGATTATTCACTTGTTGTACATATTCTAGAATCATTGTACTTGCAACGGCGTTTGCTGACCCCTTCAGGGGTGGATATACTTTTGTGTATTCAGGTACAGGTCCAGCGAGAGATCCAGCATAGGGCAGACATGAGCTTGGTGGGCAGCAGTGATATCGTGCGTCATTTTGAGTTGGTGTTCGTTTGATCATGGTCAAAGTCATGTTTTGATTTTGTACTCGCGCGGGTACTGTATGTGTTGTATGTCGTGTCATTGTTGATGGTTAATGAGGTTATTGTACTCTAGTCAGGAGTGGTTGTATTATTTATGATCGTACGGGACGATATGTTGTTGGTATTGTGGTGTACGACTTATTGAAGTTGAAATTGGATTTTAATGTGTGAATGCCCTAGTTTTGTTATTGTTTAATGCGTTTTATGTTGGTCTTAGCCTGGTAGGTTCTCCAAAAAGAATCTACGGCGTTGTAATATCTCCGTAAATCACGGGGGTGTTACAAAATATGGTATCGGAGGTTAGGTTTATGGATACCTAGGCTGTCGGTGTTTTTGGGTCTGTAAACCGAGTCAGTTGTTGTCTACGATATCATTGGCGTGCTACCACCCCGTGTGCCTATGACGGAAGACTCTTCGGATACTGGTCTCTTCTTCCTTTGGGAGTAATTACCTTTGTCGTTGTGCAATCTATTATTGTAATCGTGTAACGCCCCGACTTTCTAGGGTAAATATTGGGAAAAATAAATAAAAGGTGAATTTGAAGAAAAATAATTTTCTTGAGAATATAAAAATTCTCGCCTACAAATTCGAGTCGCGACATTGACATAAACACAAATACCATTAAATAAGGTAACATTTCATCATAAATACGAGGTAAAAATTTGCGGCGGAAGGAAATAAATCATAATTTAATATTTCTAGTCAAAGTTTCCCCAAAAGTTTCAAAACAGTTGACATAAAGAAAACAACATTTAATAAATTCTTGTTCATATGCTCCCTCAGCTCGCTCCTTCGTCCATCCGGCTCGATTCAACCTGCGAGATCAATAAAGGTGGGGGTGAGCTTCCTTCAGTTCGTGGAAATCTCACTGATCAAAGTAATATACAATCTCATGGAAAACATAACATGAATAAACTATCATATCTTTCCTCAACATGAATGCATACTAACAATATTACGTACATCATGAATCGAGCACGCATAACACGAATATTGATGTTGCGCAGGTGCCCCCGCAATAACATGAAACATACACGTAATACCACATATACATGCACCAAGCACGTATGTGAATATTCGGTTGAGCAGGTGTCCCCACACAACATGAAACATACACGCAATACCACATATGTGAATATTGGGTTGAGCAGGTGTCCCCACACAACATGATAACCTCTTACACGAATATAGGTGAGCCTGATTTACATCGTGTATCATAATTTATAAACATGAAATGAATATTACGTATGTAGTCCAATTAAAGCAATTAAAGTGAGTGGAAATTCCCACCTGAATAAATGATAATGATGATGTCTGTCTGAAATGAATGTGCTCGACTCACAGTCCTAAGTCCGTAAATCCTTGACAAGGTCTACATATAATAATAATAATTAAAATCCTTACAATTTATTATTTATATAATAAATGAAAGGATATGAATATCACTATATAATAACTGAAAATAAATTATAATTACTAATTAATATTAACAGAAGAGTTAACATTATTAATGACTGAAATTAAAATGTTTATGCCATAATTCGGATTAATTATTACTAATAATTTGGAAGTCAATTTTTTGAATGTTTCGGTCAAAATTAGGATTAAATTGAAGCACTGGTCCATCCGAAGCCTCTACGGACTAAGCAAATCACACCCATATACATTTCCATACCATATTGAGCACAAGGTTTCACGAAAACACTTGCAAACGAACAAATCATTTTAAAATACATACGCATCAGACGAAAACAACAGTCAGGAGTACATAAACAGCGACGCCACTCCTCATATAAACAACATATGAGAGTCACATAAACGCATCATGAAACCAAGAATCTGCATAAAGATTTCATCACTCAACGACTAATCATACAAGTGGCTCATGTCACACGAGGCACAACATGAAGGAGGGAGACTTATATCCACAGGTCGCACGAAGATGATGATCGCCCCGCGATACTAATCACGACCAACCAACTAAGACGACGCGTCTCGACACGACTCAGTCAGACAAAATCCGACGAGACAAAAACTGAACAGACACCAATAAACCCGACAGCCTAGGTTTCCACAACCTAAGCTCCGATACCATTTATGTAACACCCCCAATCCGCTTAGGGATATTACACGCCGTAGAACATTTTCTCTGTAATACCCGTAATTTCGGATTTCGGTGATTTTCTTTTTTCGGCGGAAGTCCGTTTTGGTGACTCTCTCATGACCGTTTCGTCATTCCGAGAATATTTAACTCTGCACTTTTTGACGCCCGAGTTCGTTTCGGTATCGTTTTGTTGAGTTTCGCGTTCTTAAGCGGCTTTTCTGTACTTGAGTTTGATTATTGCGAATCTCGTCCGAAACTGTTGTTTCGTTTTTCTCGTAAGTTCATTTAATGTTATTATTCATGTTGCGAGCTCCGGCTTGGTGTTTCGATCATGTATCGTGTGTTTCGGATGTTTTGGGCCATTTTCATAATTTCCCAAAGTTTGGGGTAATTACCTTCCATTGTCGAATTTCGAACCTTCGGGTGGTCGGGATCATGTGTTCTCTTAGTGATCGAATTCATCTTTGCGAGTACTTTGTAACCGTATCTTCGATTCGTATTCAAGTTCGGGTTTCGGGGTCCTTCGGGCCGTCGGAGTTGGCCCCGGCCGAGTCATGGCCGGGCAGGCTGGGCCCAGGCCGACACTGGCCGAGTTACGGACGGTAGTGCTCGGCAGTTACGTACGTAAGGCCGGTTACGTACGTAACGATGCCGGTAGATTTGGGGCAGTGACTCGGTTACGTACGTAAGCCTTGGCCGGTTACGTACGTAACCCTGCCGGCAGGCAGCCTATTTAAGGCCCTGCAGTCCGGTTTTTCACCCATTTTCTCATTCTCTTACTTCTCTTCCGCGGATGGAGGCGTGGGAAGCATGGAAAGATGTTGTTGGACAATCAATCCATGAAGTCTTGGAGTTCATAACATCAATCATCCATCCTATAACATCCTCCGATCTACCGAATTAGGTCAGATTTCCTAGAAATCTAGTTTTGGGGAATTTGGGTGTTTTGGTTGTTTTCATCCGTTTAATCCGATTTAACTTAGGATTATGATGGATTGATGATTATTTAGATGTATTATATCATTTCCCTTGTTATTCCATGGTTGGATCGTATCGATTCGTTGTTTTGGTCGAGTTCTTGATCGACGCCTTGAAGGTGTCCGGTAGAATGTCATAGTGGGGTTTTCGGATGTTCTACGATTATTCTTCCTCGTATGATCGTTTATTTATTAATTATTTGATGTTAGGGTCGAGTTTCTTGCGAAGAAACCATGTTGAACCCTTCCGTTCGTTGTCGTCTTCCTTTTCGTTAGCATCGGGCATTCCGAAGTTTCCCGGTTGAGCCGTGTTCGTCGGGATACTTGCGTGCCGATTTCGAGGCAAGTATCTTGCTCATACTTTTCATATTCCTTAAATATAAATATATTTTGTTATTATTATTATTGGTGTTACCATGATTATAGGATTATGTTAATTGATGACTATGTGGCCCGATTGTGTAAAGATTGTACTTATTTGGGATATATTCTAAAAATGTGTTCTTTAATAATTATGTGTTGGAATAAATCCGTAATTGTGAACTTGTGTTATTATGATGCTAGGATTTATGTGAATCAAAATTTTGAAAATTGAAAGTAATTATTGAATTGTTCAAAATCGTGTCATTCTCTGATTGGGAATATTGCCTAAATTGTGGATAAAATTGTTAGCCTCGATTGTGTCTAATAGTGGAGGCCATTCTAGCAAGTAACTCTTACGAACTTTTGGGTTAACCACTCCGGGAGGGTCTATTGGGGCCTCGGAGGGATTCGCGCATGGTCGAGTCCATGGTTAATCGGGAAGACTCCCAAGGCGATCGCCCTTTGGAACCTGGCGATCGACTCCCAAGGCGATCTCCCTTTGGAACCTGGCGATCGACTCTAGTGCCCGGCTAAGGACGATCGTCCTGCACCACGAGCTGGGACCATCATCCGTCAAAGTCCACGAAGAATAGATCTCAAAGCAGCACCCATGTGCAGATCCAAGACAAGATCCCCATTTCACGGATCATTGACCACCAACAGCTGTCTCTGACAAGGACGGCTTTACCTACCGACAAGCCCGCCAAAAGGCACAAGGTGGGACCGCCCGTGACAGCGACTCAGATGCGTGCAGGCTTCTCATTGGACCACGCGACTGACTGCCAGCAACTCCTGCAGACTTTAAGCAGACAAGCCCGTGTGCTAAAAGACGATCGCCCGCTTATTATAGTACAGCAAAGGCGATCGCCCAGCAGGTCCAAGTCCTATAAATAGAGAACCTCCTCCTACTGGAAAAAGGTTCCACATTCAGTTCCCAATTCGTTCACTTACATTCTGAATTCACTCACGGAAATACAGAAGAACATACATGCTCCCAAGCTCCCAGCTTCCTCCCCAGAATCTATCTTAGGATTTCTCTCTCAGTACCTCTCAACCAGAAGACGGTCGGCAGAGGCAAGAAGTCTCCACAGTGCCGATTCAAAGAGATTCACAAGCCCAGGAGCTCAAGCATACAGCTAATACACGCCGTGAGAGACTGTTGATCTCTCACCACCGTCCCAGTTCATCTACGTTGTTACAAGAACTCACAGAGCATCATATCTGGTTCTTCCGGCAATCTACACGCTCACTAGCGAAGATAACAAGAATCTTTACACTCATTGTAATTGTATTCTTACATTAATACCTGTATCCCCAAATATTTGTATTAATAATATCTCGCGAGAGCATTCAAGCCCGGGACTAACAACCTCGGCAATTCTTGTGTTATTTACTTTTCCCACGGAAGTGTTCTCGCATTTGTTTGCTATCCATCCATTCCAGCAATATCTATCTCCGGATAATATTTTGGGCAACAATAGAGGTGTTTCAACCGTGGTGTGCTGGGGGCATGCACATACCAATTGTCCTTCTCGTCAGTAATGCATTTCAAGTGTGGACCCGAGAGACACAGGATCCAGTTTCGCGAGTTGGGTTCCGAGTCTTTCGAGGCGTGAACTTCAGTACAAATATCAGGATCGGCTCTAAGAGGCCCATGGGAACTGTTTCTGTCAGCTGCTTTTGTGTTGTTGCCTTGTTTCTGTTATTGTAAGTAGCGGGGACGACCCTATTTTATAAGAGGTCGAATATAATACCCGTATTGTTTTTGGACTTCTACATTTCCTCTTTATCAAGTCTATCGACTCGCTCGTGTTTGGTGATATGTCCGGAATATCACAGTGTTTTGACTTTCCATAACGATTGGGTTATAAAACATATTTATCAGGGGTACTTTGACTAGAATGACATTAAGATCGTATGTTATGGCGAGACTTTGAAATTGGTTCTTTAACGGAAATGTCTCGGGAAGTCTTTCCCCGTGATTGATTCATTGTTGATTAAAGATTGTTATATCCTTGGAATATGATGTGTATGACTCGTATTTGCACTTTATACTTGCACTAGCAAAACAGTGGAGTTTTGCTAACCCCCGAGTATTCGGGGGGTGGATGTCTGTTTTGCATCCAGGTACTTGCAGGTTGCTGGGGAGCAATTCACAGGATTGTTACGAAGGATGATGGAAGACGGCGATACTAATCACATGAAGACCGGTGTTGAGTATATGGGGATGTTTTGTTTTGTCCTTCCGTTGTGTTTATTTTTCCCTATGTGGGAACGTTGATTTATGTTAACCCCTGCGTGGGTATGAGTTATGAGAAAGAGTTATGTATGGTTGATGTGTATGTGGTGGCGAAAGACCAAATCAGTCTAATGGTCTGTTAATTACCCATGTCGGTATGTATTGTATTGTGGTGTTTCTGTATTTAGCCTGGTAAATCCTCATGGAGAGGGTCTACGGTGCTGTAATATTCCCGAGTGGTTTGGGGGTGTTACAGAATATGGTATCAGAGCTTAGGTTGCGGAAACCTAGGCTGTCAGGTCGAGTTTTGTGTTGTCGGGTCTTGTCTTGTCTTGTCTTGTCAGATTTTGTCTGACTGAGTCGTGTCTCGATGCGTCGTCTGAGTTGGTTGGTCGTGATTAGTATCGTGGGGCGATCATCATCTTCGTGCGACCTGTGGATGTAAGTCTCCCTTCTTTGTGATTGTGCCTCGTCTGATGCAAGTTACTTGTATGATTATTCGTTAAGTGATGGAATCCTTCTGTTGATTTTGATTTCGTGATATGTGGGTAATCGATTCTCATATTTTATTTATATGAGAGGTGTCGCTGCTAATGTATTTTCGAACTGTATTTGTCTGCTGCGTGAGTTCTTTCAAAATGACTTTCAGTATTTTGCATACTTCGTTTTATTTTGTAAAACCGTTTCCCTAAATCGAGTTTTGGCATTTTGGCCTTGAATGTTTTATGACGGTTAGTAAAGGATTTTGTGAGTTTCGGGCATTCTGGCCTATTGAATTTTTGAAAACCTTGAGTATCTTAGGAAATAAATTTCGAGACGTACATTTTTAAAATGATTTATTTTCTCGTGGTACCTTCAAGGTGCCACAGTACAAATCAAATTATTTCAGTCGAGGACCAAAATATTTTGAGACATTTTCAATTATTTAGAAATGCTTTCCATAGACCCGAGGGTCGAACATTTCTGAAAGACTTTCACTAAAAGGAAAAGTGTCCCCATTTTTATCAAACACAAGATGGTTTTCGAAGTCTCGATAACGATGTTTCATGTTTGTATTAGTTTTTGAAGTATGATACTCAAGATCGAATGGTGTTTCCAAAATCTTATTCTTTAAGTTTCTTTTTTTAAAAAAAAAAAAAAAAAAAACTATCATTCCTGTTTGCGGTCCGATAATATTTGTATGATGTTCGCGTTGTCGTTATGATGTTTGCTCCCGAGTATGATCGAATTGGTGGCATGAACGTCGAGATGTTGCCACGCATTTGTTGTACTAGCCCTCTGTGAGAGGTGTGAACTGGTGTTTACTATTTATCGTCTCGTGGTGATTTGCGTGTTGTCGCATGAGTGAGCTGTTGAAGCTTGGGCTTGCACATTTGTGTACATGTGTGATTGTTTCATGATGGTTGTAATTATGTGCTGGTTATCGTTCGGGCCGTTGAGGTCGCCGAACAATACCGTCGTTGATGTAGTGTTTGTGTGTGTATTACTTTATGATGGTAATCGTTGTATATGATATGTGTTATGATTCCTTGTTGTGCTGAGTTGGCATCTCCGCTATGTTGTTTTGCGACATTATGCCCCATTGTATCTAGCATTTGTATATTCGGTATGCCGAGCCGAGGTTGTTGTGTCGAGATTTATTCACCTCGACAGGCGATCGACTACAAGGCCGAGCGACCGAGTCCACAACCAATCAAGCTATGGCGAACTCGCCTAAGCGAAGATACCAGACCACCATCAAGTACCTGGCGATCGACTCCCAAGGCGAACGCCCTTTGGAACCTGGCGATCGACTCTAGTGCCCGGCTAAGGACGATCGTCCTGCACCATGAGCTGGGACCATCATCCGTCAAAGTCCACGAAGAATAGATCTCAAAGCAGCACCCATGTGCAGATCCAAGACAAGATCCGCATTTCACGGATCATTGACCACCAACAGCTGTCTCTCACAAGGACGGCTTTACCTACCGACAAGCCCGCCGAAATGCACAAGGTGGGACCGCCCGTGACAGCGACTCAGACACGTGTAGGCTTCTCATTGGACCACGCGACTGACTGCCAGCAACTCCTGCAGACTTTAAGCAGACAAGCCCGTGTGCTAAAAGACGATCGCCCGCTTATTATAGTACAGCAAAGGCGATCGCCCAGCAGGTCCAAGTCCTATAAATAAAGAACCTCCTCCTACTGGAAAAAGGTTCCACATTCAGTTCCTAATTCGTTCACTTACATTCTGAATTCACTCACGGAAATACAGAAGAACATACATGCTCCCAAGCTCCCAGCTTCCTCCCCAGAATCTATCTTAGGATTTCTCTCTCAGTACCTCTCAACCAGAAGACGGTCGGCAGAGGCAAGAAGTCTCTACAGTGCAGATTCAAAGAGATTCACAAGCCCAGGAGCTCAAGCATACAGCTAATACACGCCGTGAGAGACTGTTGATCTCTCACCACCGTCCCAGTTCATCTACGTTGTTACAAGAACTCACAGAGCATCATATCTGGTTCTTCCGGCAATCTACACGCTCACTAGCGAAGATAACAAGAATCTTTACACTCATTGTAATTGTATTCTTACATTAATACCTGTATCCCCAAATATTTGTATTAATAATATCTCGCGAGAGCATTCAAGCCCGGGACTAACAACCTCGACAATTCTTGTGTTATTTACTTTTCCCACGGAAGTGTTCTCGCATTTGTTTGCTATCCATCCATTCCAGCAATATCTATCTCCGGATAATATTTTGGGCAGCAATAGAGGTGTTTCAACCGTGGTGTGCTGGGGGCATGCACGTACCAATTGTCCTTCTCGTCAGTAATGCATTTCAAGTGTGGACCCGAGAGACACAGGATCCAGTTTCGCGAGTTGGGTTCCGAGTCTTTCGAGGCGTGAACTTCAGTACAAATATCAGGCTCGGCTCTAAGAGGCCCATGGGAAATGTTTCTGTCAGCTGCTTTTGTGTTGTTGCCTTGTTTCTGTTATTGTGAGTAGCGGGGACGACCCTATTTTATAAGAGGTCGAATATAATACCCGTATTGTTTTTGGACTTCTGCATTTCCTCTTTATCAAGTCTATCGACTCGCTCGTGTTTGTTGATACTTTCTGAACTTGTTCTGTATTTTGGTTTCATCGTTCGAACGAGCTGTGATCTTGTTTTGGGTCGATCTGGTTATCGCTGTGACTTTTCCGAGTTGTTTCGATTCTTGTGAACCTTGTCCGGAAGTAACATCTTTTGGTTCTACTAGTCCTTTTATTCGAAGTGGATCAGATTTTGAACTTCTGTATTTTTGACTCTGTCGACTCGTTTATGTTCGTTAACATTTTCTGAGCTTGCCCTGTCCCTTACTTTTGTTAATCGAACGAGGGTGGTATTGTTTCGGAATTACTCGTTTGTCGTTGTGACTTTTCAATTGCTATTCCATTTCCTGTGGATCTTATGTGAGTGCGCATCTTGTTGTTTTCACCGGATCATGTTTTGTCTCGAGTCGAGATGTGAACCTCGGAGTTGTCGGTTGAACCTTATTGTTCTTCGTGATCCGAACATGATTATTCGATATTTGTTGTCTCGATCGTTATGGTTCTATCATTGATTGTTCGGTTTTTGTTTATCCCGTTTCGTGACTGTTGAACGTTCAGACTCCTTCGTAATTCCCTTAAGTTCGGGAAATTAGTCTCATTTTTGATCTTCCAACCCTTGGGTGGTGGAATTCCGTATTTGTTCAGCGATGGGCTCACGTTTTGATTGATGTACCGTTGGGTTGGTCAATCGTATCGATTTTCGTTCGTTGTATTTTGTGATTGTTTGGATAATCGACTTGATTGTATTATCTGTTTGATGACGCTTGTCACTTGTTGGTTTTATTATGTCTCTACCGGTGGCGTTGTGTTGGTCGTGGAGCGTGTTTTCACGCCGTATATTCCTTTGCGTTGCTTGTAACGTTTCGCCGTTGGGCGCGAGTTTCTCGGTTCTTGTGAATATCGTTGAGTTTTCCTGGCGCGATTTTGCTTCTCCCTACTTGTTTTAAGTTTCGGGACGAAACTTCTTTTAAGGAGGGTAGAATGTAATACCCACAATTTCGGATTTCGGTGATTTTCTTTTTTTGGTAGAAGTCCGTTTTGGTGACTCGCTCATGACGGTTTCGTCATTCCGATAATATTTAACTCTGCAGTTTTTGACGCCCGAGTTCGTGTCGGTATCGTTTTGTTGAGTTTCGCGTTCTTAAGCGGCTTTTCCAGACTTGAGTTCGATTCTTGCGAATCTCATCTGAAACTGTTGTTTCGAGTTTCTCGTAAGTTCATTTAATGTTATTATTCCAGTTGCGAGCTTCGACTTGGTGTTTCGATCATGTATCGTGTGTTTCGGACGCTTGGGGCCATTTTCGTAATTTCCCAAAGTATGTGGTAATTACCTTCCATTGTCGAATTTCGAACCTTCGGGTGGTCGGAATCGTGTGTTCTCTTAGTGCTCGAATTCATCTTTGCGAGTACATCGTAACCGTATCTTCGATTCGTATTTAGGTTCGGGTTTCGGGGTCGTTCGGGCTGTCGGAGTTGGCCCCGACCGAGTCATGGCGCGATGCAGGCCCAGCCGCACCGCCGAGTTACGGCCCGGTAGTGCTCGGCGATTATGTACGTAAGGCGATTACGTCGTAAGACCTGGCGATTACGTAACGATGCCGGCAGATTTGGGGCAGTGACTCGGTTACGTACGTAAGCCTTGGCCGGTTACGTACGTAACCCTGCCGGCAGGCAGCCTATTTAAGGCCCTGCAGACGGGTTTTTCACCCATTTACTCATTCTCTTCCTTCTCTTCCGTGGCTGGAGGCGTGGGAATCATGGAAATATGTTGTTGGACAATCAATCCATGAAGTCTTGGAGTTCATATCATCAATCATCCATCCTATAACATCCTCCGATCTACCGAATCAGGTCAGATTTCCTAGAAATCTAGTTTTGGGGAATTTGGGTGTTTTGGTTGTTTTCATCCGTTTAATCCGATTTAAATTAGGATTATGATGGATTGATGATTATTTAGATGTATTATATCACTTGCCTTGTTATTCCATGGTTGGATCGTATCGATTCGTTGTTTTGGTCGAGTTCTTGATCGACGCCTTGAAGGTGTCCGGTAGAATGTCATAGTGGGGTTTTCGGACGTTCTACGATTATTATTCCTCGTATGATCGTTTATTTATTAATTATTTTATGTTAGGGTCGAGTTTCTTGCGAAGAAACCGTGTTGAACCCTTCCGTTCGTTGTCGTCTTCCTTTTCGTTAACATCGGGCGTTCCGAAGTTTCCCGGTTGAGCCGTGTTCATCGGAATACTTGCGTGCCGATTTCGAGGCAAGTATCTTGATCATACTTTTCATATTACTTAAATATAAATATATTTTGTTATTATTATTATTATTGGTGTTACCATGATTATAGGATTATGTTAATTGATGACTATGTGGCCCGATTGTGTAAAGATTGTACTTGTTTGGGATATATTGTAAAAATGTGTTCTTTAATAATTATGTGTTGGCATAAATCCGTAATTGTGAACTTGTGTTATTATGATGCTAGGACTTATGTGAATCAAAATTGTGAAAATTGAAAGTAATTATTGAATTGTTCAAAATCGTGTCATTCTCTGATTGGGAATATTGCATAAATTGTTGATAAAATTGTTAGCCTCGATTGTGTCTGATAGTGGAGGCCATTCTAGCAAGTAACTCTTACGAACTTTTGGGCTAACCACTCCGGGAGGGTCTATTGGGGCCTCGGAGGGATTCGCGCATGGTCGAGTCCATGGTTAATCGGGAAGACTGTGTTTTGTGATACTTTTTAAATTTTGCATTTCCGGGAATCATTATCTTATTCATTCTGAAGTCGTTGATGCATGTACTCCGATTATATGTTTTATAGCTCTTTGCATTGAAAGTCTGACATTATTGTGAGTGTGAGAGTGTGTACGTTCACTCCGGGAGGGTCTGACGAGGCATCGGAGGGATCCACGTATGGTTGGGTCCACGAACATTGGGGTTAACCACTCCGGGAGGGTCCGACGGGACCTCGGAGGGATCCACGCATGGTTGGGTCCACGGTTAATTCGGGAGCATTTTGTGACTTGGTGATATGTCCGGAATATCACAGTGTTTTGACTTTCCATAACGATTGGGTTATAAAACATATTTATCAGGGGTACTTTGACTAGAATGACATTAAGATCGTATGTTATGGCGAGACATTGAAATTGGTTCTTTCCCCGTGATTGATTCATTGTTGATTAAAGATTGTTATATCCTTGGAATATGATGTGTATGACTCGTATTTGCACTTTATACTTGCACTAGCAAAACAGTGGAGTTTTGCTAACCCCCGAGTATTCGGGGGGTGGATGTCTGTGTTGCATCCAGGTACTTGCAGGTTGCTGGGGAGCAATTCACAGGATTGTTACGAAGGATGATGGAAGACAGCGATACTAATCACATGAAGACCGGTGTTGAGTATTTGGTGATGTCATGTTTTGTCCTTCCGTCGTGTTTATTTTTCCCTATATGGGAACGTTGATTTATGTTAACCCCTGCGTGGGTATGAGTTACGAGAATGAGTAATGTATGGTTGATGTGTATGTGGTGGCGAAAGACCAAATAGGTCTAATGGTCTGTTAATTACCCATATCGGTATGTATTGTATTGTGGTGTTTCTGTATTTAGCCTGGTAGATCCTCATGGAGAGGGTCTATGGCGCTGTAATATTCCCGAGTGGTTTGGGGGTGTTACATCCTCAAGGATCTACCAGGCTGGTAACAACATCGAACATCTCGACAATGCCTTTAAGGCTAAAATGACTCAGTAGACCGATTTGGTCTTTCAATAAATACATACAACTCAATCACACTACATGCCCAGACAGGGATCGAATACAACACACTCCCGTACAACGGGGAAAGAATACAGCAGCGAAAATAAAATATAACTAAACCAATATGACATTATACGGGTCCTCGTGTGATTAGTATCGTTCATATTTCATCATCCTTCATGCCGACCCTGTGTTATGCTCCCCAAAACCAGAATGCAATACAGACATCAACCCCCGATTATGTTAGGAGTATGCCCTCGAATGCCACTCAGAGGTTGTTGAGTGAGGGCATTGTACTTGTAATTATGTAAACCATTTATATAAGGCAAATGAATGTTTCTTTATTTACTGGTAGTTACTGGCATTCCTAACTCGTAAATAAACATATAGAAACTAGTCCGTGTATTTGAGAGCAAAACGTTCCACTCCTTATTGGATAAGGGGGTCGGCACTGGAAAGGTTATAGCTCAAATACTTAATCGTTCTCAAGTCGATGAAACTTGACTGGGCGTTAAGTTTATGTGAAGACTTGTATGACGTGTTCTTTGACATGGAGAGTGCCCGTCGAACACTAATGGTTAGTGGGAGCACACGTTATAGGTATGCTAATTGAATTAGTATACTCGAACTGACTAACCCTCGATTCGTCACACGGATTTCACTCTGGGACTGTCAATGATGGAATCGAAAGCTTGTGATATGTATTCGTGAACCTTCGACTTGAGGATTTAGTAGGGATGTGCTTGTGACGTCAAGATTTTCATTAGAGTAGTTCGACCCTATAAACCGGAAGGCGGGGGTCAACCTCGACGTGCATCTTGATGGGCAACTAGCAGGTCATACTGAATACCAAGATAGAATTCTTTCTCCTGTTAGTGAACGGGTTATATATCCTATACGGTTATTCGCAGATGATATCATAAGTCTTTGGCCAAAGCATTGGAGCTAGTTGGCTTAGATACACGACAACTCGATGATCTTGATTTGTATTAACGCATGCATAGCGTCAAGTACAGATAGGGTTTGACTGACCGTGACCCTATAACTTGATCGGGACATTTGAAAGAAGTGTTTATACGTATACTGGTATTCACGACATAATGGTTCTTGAATGATCCCAATCATTCGTTCTCAGTTGTGGTACAGTGTAGGCCACCAGGCTGGCTAGGTGGTGCTACTACTCTTTGGTTCCTCCCATTGCTGACTGAGACGGACCTACCGAGTCGCGCATTAGGATTAACGACGGAATGAATCAAGCTAATTCCCTCATTATGTGTATTAGATATTGGATATCTAAATTTGGGACATTAGATGTCTAAATCAATTTATTGGATAAATTGATTTACGGCCTAATGAATTAAATATATCACTGGGTGATTAATTTAATTCATGGATATAATTACTTCTTGGAGAAATTAATTATGTTGTAATGTATTTGATATGATGAAATTAATTGGATTAATTAAACTATACAAATACATCGAGACGGAATTGGAGTTTATCTGTTTGGACTCTCGGGAGTCCGAAACGAACCGAACTCATCCGTTTTCTCCATGGGCCCCCCATTTCTAGTCACCTTCCTTTTGGACTTATGTCTTCATTCTTTAATGAATGATAATTGTGGAGGTGGGGTTAGATTCCCACACGCATGAGTTGTAACATGTGGGAGAAGTTGAATAAGAGGGATGAAGACATCTTTCATTCATTAACATTAATTCCTACGTGAACGTGAGATAGAGAGAGAGAGAGAAAAACCATTTTCTCAATTGTCTTCATCATCTTCTTCATATCATCTTAATTGTTCTTGTAGAAAATTGAGAGATTCATTAAGAGTAAGTGAGTTATACACTTGGAGTGTTGTAATCAAAAATCGATAGCTTCATCACCTAGATCTAGCCGTATCCTCGGAGGATATCAAGGTGATCGTCATTCCGGTCATTTCTCCAGCGCGTGGCAAGTAGAGACACGGTGTTTTCGGCGTTGGATCGTTCAAGGGCTTGAAGCGGAATTGATTCGTAGAGATCAAGAAAAACTTGGGGAATAGCTCAAGAGAAGGTTATCCATATAATCAACGGACTACAAGGGTGAGTTTCTATATCTCTTGTGAATTCGTTTTTCGATATTCGTATATACATAGCTCGATCGATCCTCGTAGGGATTCAGATCGAATTAATTTTCGTTTTACCGCTTCCGCTAGGCCTTCGTTTTAGGCACCGAATCCCAATAGTGGTATCGGAGCGTAGGTCTTGCGATCGTATATACGATATTAGCATTTGGAATGCTTGATTAGATAGTGTATGATTTGGAATCATAATCGTATTAATCGTTGATTTTCTATTGTTCATCTAAAAATTATTTTTTCATGATTTTATGAAACAATATAAATCTATTTTTCTTTTGAGAAACTGAATTAAATGAGTAATATAAAGATTAGAAAAATATTATTTTTGGAATCGGGGTGAAAAAACGAGCCGAAAACGTAAACGGACCCGGCAACTTGGAGCTGCCAGGGCACTGCCTCGCGGTCTGCCTGTATGGACCGCGGTCTGGCAGCAGGAGCGAGTCCTGGTCGGTTATCATATGTCGGTTTGCCCTGCATCGCGTATAGTTCTTTTAATTTATTTTGAATTGATTGTATAATTACACCATGCTTTTTATGGTTAGAAAATTTTCCAAGGTTAAATGCTAGAGATAAGTATGGATGTCAACTTTACGCGTACCCGATCCTAGTCGTCCGATAAATTCGAAACCGGGTCGGATATCGACTGAACTCGAAATTTTATGATCGGGTACGGGTAGGGTATATGCATAGTATATTACCCGATTATCTGATCCGATTACCCGATCCGCATACCCATTTGAATTATATAAATATATTATTATTATTATTATATTATACATAAATATTATATTACATTATATATTATATTATATAAGATATTATATCTTAAATACATATTATACTAGATTGAATTTATTAATTATGTATATATGATATATATTAAAAAATATCTATATTCTCAAATATAAGGTATACGGGTACTCGAATATTCATTGAGTACCCGATTACCCGATGGACAATACCCGAATCCGATCGGAATCAAATAAGATAGGATATGGAGACATACATGTACCCTACGCGACCCATTGACATCCTAAGAGATAAGAAACATCTTTGCCCCACACAATTGTAAACCATGGTTTTTTATAATAGGGTTAAATGGTAAGGATAAGAAACATCTTGCCCCACAAAATCGACACTCCCCCCTCATATACAAGGAAAAGTCGGGGAGAAAATATTGATGCGACTCATTCATTTTTCTACACGTTCCAGGAAGAGAAAAAATCTCAAAAAAAAAAATAGAATGGCAGATCACGAGAGATACGCGCGCACGACCGCCGCTGCCTCGCCTCCTCCACAACACCTCTGCATGGTTCGTTCTTGCCCCTTTCTCTCTATCTCCATCTTTCTTCCATACCCATTTTCTTCAAAGTTCTATTAATTTGCTCTATGTATTTGCTTTGAAAATTTTAGGGTTTCATAGTCATCTTTTTATTAATTTTGGGCTTCATTTTTCAACGATCATTGAGATTAGGGATCTGTCTCCCCATCCGTTTAGCACTCAGGTAATGTCTGTCCCAAAATGAATGACACTTTTAATTTAATTTAGGCTTCTTTTCTCAGGGATGACGTGACTTGAATAAGGAAAAGAAAACCAAGTCTCATCATCTCAAATCACGGCCTCCTCCCTTACAGTTCTGACACTCTTTCTAGGTTACAATCATAAGAAATTACCTTTTATGAATCCATCAACTGATCTTATAGATTCTTCAAGAAAATCAAGTTTATGCTTGTAAATAGAGTTGTGCACCATGGGTCCCAAATATACGGGCACACTTGCGGTGCTTCATTGCAAATTTGGCACAAAGTTTCATCCTGAGGTACTTCTTTATATACAATGTCCTTATATATATCCTAAAGGGAAAAGGGAAAAGTCCCAGGCAAGTAATAGAACTTGCTTTTGTTTCTCAGGTTGGATGCGCGTTTCCTTCTCCCGTGTTAATTTTCAGCTGTGATTGAATAATATGCAGAAAGCACCATTACCAAATGGAGAGAGGTCAGAGAAAAGTTTTCTGCTTGTTTAAGTCCACCTGGGCTTGAATCTTTAGGTAAAGCAGACAAGCACACGTTTCTCATTACTCAATAATTTCATTTTCATGTTTGTTCAAGCTTCAACTTAGCTCTGTACATAGTTGCAATAATGTTGTATAACACTAAAGAGATTATGTTGACAAGGAAAATGGAAATGAGGGCTGAAATGCAACAAGATCTTGAATACTAGGGTACAATATGCATGAATATTTAAATCAGTGACTTGAAGAATCTTGATTATAATCAGCTCCATACTAATCTGTCGGGTGGTTTTCCATCACCTACTCAGCCTCACTCTCAACTGATGCTTCTATGCAATGACCTCAGTGAAGAACATGCTGGAGGTTAACTGACAATAGCTTTCTTGTATTATTATAATGTGGATTTTTTATTCTTGCAATTAAATAATTAGCTCATGCATATGTTACTGCAGGGAAGAATAGTGATCAAGATGCAGCTAACTCTACAACTGATGAAGCTGATCAGAAAGCTACACTCGAGTAATCGAAGTTGGTAATTTTGATGGTTTCAACAATAAAAATGATAGTGGTCTCAATGGCGATGGTGAGGAAGAAAGCGGAAATTCTCAAGATGCTGATCTCATTTTAAAAGATAATTGGATTTTATATTTGTAATTAAGCTGAACTTGAGGGCCAGTTCTGGTAATTATCCCTAAATATGTGTTATGTGATGGAACTGGAAATATCATGCACCTTTCTTGCATCATTTATGCTGTTAGTATTTCCCTTTATTTCTCCTCAATGAGAAGATCATCTTATATTTCCAATTTGTGGTATCTGGTTGCACGATTGTTGAATCATTTGACATTGATCTGGTGGAGCAAAAGGTGACGGTGAAAGTGAAAGATAATGTCTAACTGGATGGAAGGTGATATAATATGAATTTATTTGTTTTGCCTGCATTTCGTATTTTTAATTCGTTTGATTATGAAATCGGCGGTGTGTGACATTGTTCATAAGATATTGAATAAATGGTGCGTAGAGAAAAAGTAACCCTGTTGTTAAAGATGGTAGAGAGCCTATTGTAGCAGACCCTGTTGTTAAAGATAGTGAACCACTTGTGTCAGAACCTAGTTGCCTATATATTGTTGTGCTTGGTGCTTATGGTGATCTTGCCAAGAAAGACTTTCCCTGCACTATTTAAGATCGTGGTTCACTGCCATTTCCTGTTAGCTTCCTGCTAGGATATTAGATATATTCTATCGGTTTCCTAATGAATTCTTTAAAATCCAGTTCAATTTATTTACATAATGCTGAGATTTTTACTCTAATATATGGTGCAATTGTGAGACAACTACATACGGAAAGTTGTTCTAGTCAGGACCAGATGGAGATAAACCTCAACAAAGACGGAGAGAGTCAGGAAATTAGACCGTGGTATTTTCATTATAAGGTACAAAGAAGAAGAATACTTCTTTTGATTTTTCTTTTTATTTTTGGATATTACTAATGGTATCTCAGTTTTTATTATAAAGAGTGTAATATGTAATTTAAAGTAACTGATGCACGCTTGTTGTGTGTTTCCTCATAGTTTGACAAATTTTTAAATATATGATTATTATGAGAAATATGATTCAGGCATATATATCACCACCTTGTATATCTTTGGTGTCATTTCCGTTTAGGTGTATGAAAGATGTTCACCTTATAAAGTGGTTATAAATGTCCGTTAAACTGTTTGGCGAACAAAAAATGACTGTCATTTAAAGTTGGCATATATATAATTAAGCAGTTGAAAGGTTTACAGCTTCCACTAATGGTGCAACATGAACTTGTAGTTGTGATACCACTTTCATGATAGTAACTCAATACTAATATATTTACAAATACATTAAAGTTTTTGGTTCTTTTGCATCTTTGAAAAGTATGCACATAAGCATATAAATTTATCGCAAAGGTTGAAGAATGTATAGTTCTTATACTTGTATTTCCTTCTGAGTTAGTGTAATACCCGAGATTTCTGATATGTATTTGGAACTTGTGATATTGTAATTGTTGTACTTGATCTGAGTATTATTCTCTGTATTTCATAATCCGATATTGTCGAGCGTATGATTTCATGTATGTGATTTAGAAATTGTAATTCTGCGCATGTAGCGCATGCTATCGGCTATGTGTAGCGTACGCTAACATGGATTCATAGCGCACGCTACAAAGGAACATTAGCGCACGCTATGCGTGGTCAATTTGATTGAGACGCGCGGTAGGTGAGATCTGGCCGGGGGACCCTTGTCGGATTGTGTCGGGATGAACCTGGACGGCTTTCGGGAAAAGCCGAGTCAAAGCCTTAGCGCACGCTACAGGCATGTGCATAGCGCACGCTAAGTGTGGAGTACAGTTAAGTCAGTGAGCCGTTAGCGCACGCTACGAGCAGGGACTAGCGCGCGCTAATAATCATTTCCTATAAATAGGACAACATCCCTTTCGTAATTTCGGTTCTTTCCTCTCCCATATCCGAATTCTTATACTTAGAGTATAACTTCTTACATCCTAAACACTTCATATCAACATCCTAGCTCGTGATTGAGGATCGTATATCATTGGAGATTGGTGTTCAAGCCTTTGGTGTTGGATTGCTTCGATTTCCTCCGTGTTCTTCACTACCTTGAGGTAGGTGATTCTTCACCGATATTAGTAATGTTCTTAAGGACGTTTGATCATGTTTTGATAGCTAGTTATTTCGTTTATAATCGGTCATCACATGTTAGAAGGATACTTTTGACGTATCGGCACTATATATCGTAGGAACCTTTGAACCGTTTTTAGTATATGGAATCCTAAGCATTTTCAAACCGATTTGTGATCAGTAGACGGATACTACCCAGTTGTTACGTTTTTCACATTGGAATCATGCGTTTTGGAACGTAAGACGAACGGAACTTAGAATATTTTCTTGAAGATCGAAGATGAATTATGATGTTGAGATGATTATCCGTATATTTGTATCTCATAATCATAGAACTTCCACAAACCTTATTAGCATGATATGCTTGAGGATGACTTGTTTTATCACCATAGAATTCATGAGTTCATCACCATTCGGCCCGATTTTACAGCCGTGTGTCGCCATGCACGATTAGCGCACGCTAACATACGTAAGTTAACGTGCGCTATCGGGGATAAGTTAACGCCACGATACGTGCGTAACGTGCGTTAGGATATCGGCGAGTCAAAGCTGCGATCCGTGGCTAGCGTCGCTAGGCTTATACGATAGCGTCGCTAACGGCGAGCTTAGCGCCGCGTTACGTAGAGTACGTAGCGCACGCTAAGCAGTCCAGGCAGATTGTTTATTTTGAGCTTTTTGGCCGTAGACCGAATTGTTAGGCCATCGTTCGACTTGAGAAGATTTGTATATCATTCCTTTTGTTAAGGTTCGAGCTTGCTACGTTGATCGAAGGAGACGGCCTTCGAGTATGTTGAGATCATTGAAGTATTTCATTCTTGCCATCTTCGAGGCAAGTATCGTAATATGGAAATATTGGTATTTTGAGCATGCGTGCGATTATTCATGTTGTTGAACATGAGATTTATTTCGTTGAATTGTCATGATATTCGTTATCTAGTGTTTGTATGTTCATGTTGATGGACATAATGATTTGGCATATGTGTATGCATGAGTTGTGTTTGTATACGTTGTACGATCTATGCTGAGGGCGCTGGATCGGATGTCCACCTCGTGTTGGTCCGACGGGATCATCTTGGGATCTAAGCTGAGGGCGCTGGATCATTGGACGGGTTATTTCCACCTCGTGTTGGTCCGACGGGATCATCTTGGGATCTATGCTGAGGGCGCTGGATCATTGGAATACCCTTGCTGTGTTAATGGAATCTTGTGGATTCGCATTGTCGAATTCCGGTAGCGGAAGTCCGTGTGGTGTATCTTGTTATGTATTGTTGATGCATATTCGAATTGTTTAATATGATACTTGTACTAGCATCGTTTTGCTAACCCCTTCGGGGGTGGACATTGGTTTTGATGTTCAGGTAGCCGAGGAGCAGGGAAAGCGACCACGATCTCGACGTGACGACGAAGGGGTTCAGTGATGTTTGTTGTTGTTGGTGATTTGTTTTCTTGTTTTGATTTCAGTACTCGAGTACGCGTGTCGTATTAATATTATTTTGATATGGTTGTATAAATTACTCGTTGAACCAGTTGTTCGGTTTTGTAAACTTGAATTTCCAATGATGATGATGTCTTATATTTACCTTCCTTTTAAATTAGCCTTGTAAATCCTTACTTAAAGGGTTTACGGCGCTGTAATTATTCCGAATATCTCGGGGTGTTACAGAATATGGTATCAGAGCTAAGATTTATGGATATCTTGGCAGTCGAGTTTTAAGTTGGGTCTGTTTACGTTATTGATTTACGAGTCGTTCGTAACATCACTGTTCAGCCAAAAGTCGTCATGGGGACCGTGGTTTTAAGTCTCCTAATCTCTTATACTACTGTTTTACTTAATTACTATTTTGTGAGTATTTACGGACTTTATTTCGAAAACTTTGTCCTGGATATTGAGAAATTGTGTTTACAGTATGTTGAGAGGAGGACGTGGACGCGGACGCGGTCGTGGACGCGGACGGGGTAACATGAGACAGGAAGATTCCGCAACTACCCCGGAATTATCAGCTTGTCGAACCGATTCCCATTCTGGAGGGCAGCAAGGATCAGCGAATGACGACGCAAATCCTAACATGCCGGGAGTGCTTCAACAGGTGGTGGCACAGATAAACCAGTTCGCCCAGGTAGTCGACCGCATGCAGACAGCGATGGGACAGCAGCACCACGAGGATAACGGGGGAGACAGATGGCTTGCTGAGGTGGTCAAATTGCACCCGCCAAAATTTGACGGATCTGCTGAGGCAATTACTTGGGATCACTGGCTCAAGGAGTTAGAGAAGATATTCGCGGGTCTTAACTGTCCCGAGGACCGAAAGGTTCCCATTGCCCAGTATTTTCTGATTGGGGAGGCCTTTGATTGGTGGGAAGCTATTCGACCCGAGAATCATAATGCGGATTGGACGGAATTCAAATTAATGATGGAAGCACAGTATTGTCCTCGTCTAGTTAGAGAGGCAAAGATCCGAGAGTTTTTCTCACCACAGAGTTCGGAAGCATCTGTGACACATGTAATCAAAACTTTTAATCATCAGCTGACTTGTGTGCGACACTTGGTCAGAACGGAGGCGGAAAAGATTTTTCATTTCGATATGCGGATGAAGCCGGAGATTCAGCAGTACATGTCCGGATTCGAGTGTACTACGTTGCGACAGTATCAAGACAAAGCGCTGGCCTACGACATGAAAGAGGCGGCGGTGGAGAAATCAGTGGAGGCGAAGAAGCAGAAGATGACCGGCAGCTTTTTAGAAAACAAGAGTGGTGGGCCCCGCAAGGGCCAGTCTTCCTTTTATTCGGCTAGGAAACCTCCACATCCTTCTAGAGGTGGGAAGAAGTTCCGGACTACATCAGCAGTTCCGGACGCATCAAAGAAATGCTACAATTGTGGTCGAGCAGGGCATATTCGACGTGGATCGCCCGCATCTTACGTGACTTGCTACGATTGTGGGCAAGAAGGACACCGTGCGGCTTTACGTGGAGTTGCTACTAGGTCTTTTGGTACTCGCACTCCGGCCGATTCGAAGGAGATAAGTGTGAACCAGACACAACAGAGTGGATTTCCGCGACAAAACGTTGGGAAGAGAGAGTCATCGAGTCCGGGTCCGTTCCTCCGCGCCCGTACGAGATGAGGAAATCGGACGATCGAACACTTCTTTGTTGCATCAGTGCGATTCAGATCCTTTTGCAACCAGTTAGTGTTTTATTCGATTCCGGAGCTACACATTCTTTTGTATCCTTGAACTGTGTAAATCGTTTAAAAATCTCGTGCTTATTTGATTGTGAACCATATGTTGTGGGTTTGCCGAGTGGAGAGAGAATTGTGGGAACCCTAGAGGCTAGAGATTTTCCAGTATCTATTGGAGGGAGAGATTGGCCATCGAATCTTATTATAGTTGACATCTACGGTGACGATTTAATTCTCGGAGACGATTGGCTCAACGGTTATGGAGCTATTCTGAATTACCGAGAGAGAGTCATTTCTATCATTGCTGATGACGGATCTGAACACTTATTCCGAGGAAGGAGACCGGGAAGCTCGGGAAAATTGATCAAAGCAATGAAAGCCGTGAAATTACTGAAGCAAGGATGTCATGGACTTTGGTGCTACGCCATGAGGAAAGAGGAAGGAGTAGAGCTCTCGTCTATTTCAGTTGTGAATGAGTTCTCAGATGTATTTCCGGGCGAACTACCTGGGTTACCTCCGCAGAGAGAAGTGGAGTTCACTATCGAATTAGAGCCTGGAGCAGCTCCTATTTCCAGAGCACCATACCGCATGGCGCCAACTGAGATGTATGAACTCAAGAAGCAACTGGAGGAATTGTTACAGAAGGGCTATATCCAACCTAGCGTTTCTCCTTGGGGAGCGCCCGTTCTCTTTGTCCGGAAGAAAGACGGATCCCTTCGACTGTGTATTGATTACAGGGAGCTCAACAAGATGACGATCAAGAATAAGTACCCTATACCTCGGATCGACGACTTGTTTGATCAACTGCAAGGGGCAAGGGTATTCTCGAAGATTGACTTGCGATCAGGATACCACCAGTTGAGAATTAAGGAATCGGATATACTGAAATCTGCTTTCAGATCCCGGTACGGGCATTATGAATTTGTAGTAATGCCATTTGGACTTACCAATGCTCCTGCGGTATTCATGCAATTGATGGATCGGGTATTCTTGGAATACTTGGATAAATTTGTGGTCGTCTTCATTGATGACATCTTGATATATTCGAAGGACGCAGAGGAGCATGCCGAACATTTGCGTGTGGTTTTGAGCACCTTGAGGAAGGAACAACTGTATGCAAAGCTTTCAAAATGCGAGTTCTGGCTTAGGGAACTAACTTTCCTTGGGCATGTGATATCAGCTGACGGAGTTCAGGTGGACCCGAAGAAAGTCGAAGCAATCTTGGAATGGGAATCCCCTAATAACGTGAAAGAAGTCCGGAGTTTCTTAGGACTTGCTGGATATTATCGCCGCTTTGTAGAGGGATTTTCCAAAATTGCTCGTCCGCTCACTCAGCTATCACAGAAAACTCAAAAGTTCACGTGGAATGACAAATGTCAGGCTGGTTTTGATGAACTTAAGAAGAGACTAACGACAGCACCTATATTAGCATTACCAGATGGAACTGATGGGTTCATGGTGTACAGCGATGCTTCAAATCAGGGTCTGGTATGTGTGTTGATGCAAAGAGATAAGGTGATTGTCTATGCTTCTCGGCAGTTAAAACCATACGAGGTTAATTACCCGACTCATGATCTGGAGCTAGCAGCTGTGGTCTTTGCTTTGAAAATTTGGAGACATTATTTGTACGGCACTCATTGTCAGATCTTTACCGATCATAAGAGCCTCAAGTACATTTTCAGTCAGAAAGAATTAAACATGAGGCAGAGTAGGTGGCTGGAATTGATCAAGGATTACGACTTGGAGATTCTCTATCATCCGGGTAAAGCAAACGTAGTAGCCGATGCATTGAGCCGTAAACCTGTTTCTCTCCGAGTGTTGGAAGCTCTTACGTCCCAAACCAGCATTCAACGAGAACTGATCCGCGAAGGGATTGAAGTATGGGCACCAGGAATCCAAGGACAACTTTATGTGATGGAACTGACTTCATCACTAGTCGAGGAGATCAAGTCTAAGCAGTTGGACGATTCTCTGATCCTTCGATTATATGATGAAGTAAAGAAAGGAAAAGCCCCAGGGTTCGTGATACAAGATGATGGAGTTCTGAGATTTCAGAGTCGACTTTGCGTTCCCGATGATGATGATTTGAGACGGACTACTCTGAAGGAAGCTCACAGCGCGCCCTATTCTATTCACCCGGGCAGCAGTAAGATGTATAAGGATTTAAAACAAAACTTCTGGTGGGGGAATATGAAGAAGGACGTAGCAGTGCGTTTCGAGGTGCTTGACTTGTCGGCAAGTTAAGATTGAACATCGGCGACCATTCCGGAATGTTAAAGCCGCTTCGATCCACGAATGGAAGTGGGAGGACATCTCGATGGATTTCATCACCAGTATGCCAAGGACTAGAACGGGAATGAACATGATTTGGGTTATAGTTGATCGACTAACCAAGTCGGCTCATTTCCTAGGGATTAAAGATACATGGGGACCCGAGAGATTGGCGCGAGTATTTATTGCGGAGATAGTCAGATTGCATGGGACGCCGAAGACAATTATTTCGGATCGAGATGGTCGCTTCGTGTCGCACTTCTGGAAAGCAGTTCACAGGGCTTTGGGGACTGAGCTCAACTTTAGCACGGCTTATCATCCCCAAACGGACGGTCAGTCTGAAAGGACTATTCAAACAGTAGAAGACATGCTTAGAGCTTGTGCGTTGGATTGGTCAACTGATTGGGAAGTTCACTTGCCTTTGATCGAGTTCACTTATAATAATAGTTGGCATGCTTCTATTAAGATGGCACCATTTGAAGCTTTGTACGGGAGAAGATGCCGATCACCCCTGTGTTGGGATGATTCTTCGGATTTAATCGGGACAGAACCAGAATTGATAATTCAGACTCAAGAGAAGATAGCTTTGATTCGAGAAAGACTGTTGACTGCCCAAAGTCGACAAAAGTCTTACGCAGACGTACGTCGTCGTCCTCTAGAGTTCGACGTTGGGGAACATGTGCTATTAATGGTGTCTCCTACGCGAGGGATTTTCCGTTTTGGGAGGAGAGGCAAGCTTAGTCCAAGATATATCGGACCATTCGAGATCCTCGAGAGGGTTGGAGATTTAGCATACAGGTTGGCCTTACCGCCATCGCTGAGTCACGTTCACAATGTGTTTCACGTATCCCAACTGCGGAAGTATGTACCGGACCCCAGTCACGTCATTGATTTCGACGAGATTGAGATAGCTAATGATGGCACCTTCGAAGAGAGACCAATCAAGATACTTGAGAGTCGGATCAAACAATTGAGGAATAAACCAATAATGGTTAGAGTACGCTAACATGATACTTGGTTAGAGTACAATGGTCACGACACGGAGTCGAAGAGGCCACTTGGGAAATGAAGGACAGTATGAAGGCTAGATATCCAGAGTTGTTTTCATCTTAAGTTTCGGGACGAAACTTCTTTTTAGGGAGGAAGGATGTAATACCCGAGATTTCTGATATGTATTTGGAACTTGTGATATTGTAATTGTTGTACTTGATCTGAGTATTATTCTCCGTATTTCATAATCCGATATTGTCGAGCGTATGATTTCATGTATGTGATTTAGAAACTGTAATTCTGCGCATGTAGCGCACGCTATCGGCTATATGTAGCGTACGCTAACATGGATTCATAGCGCACGCTACAAAGGAACATTAGCGCACGCTATGCATGGTCAATTTGATTGAGGCGCGCGGCAGGTGAGATCTGGCCGGGGGACCCTTGTCGGATTGTGTCGGGATGAACCTGGACGGCTTTTGGGAAAAGCCGAGTCAACGCCTTAGCACACGCTACAGGCATGTGCATAGCGCGCGCTAAGTGTGGAGTACAGTTAAGTCAGTGAGCCGTTAGCGCACGCTACGAGCAGGGACTAGCGCGCGCTAATAATTATTTCCTATAAATAGGACAATATCCTTTTCATAATTTCAGTTCTTTCTTCTCCCATATCCGAATTCTTATACTTAGAGTATAACTTCCTACATCCTAAACACTTCATATCAACATCCTAGCTCGTGTTTGAGGATCGTATATCATTGGAGATTGGTGTTCAAGCCTTCGGTGTTGAATTGCTTCGATTTCCTCCGTGTTCTTCACTACCTTGAGGTAGGTGATTCTTCACCGATATTAGTAATGTTCTTAAGGACGTTTGATCATGTTTTGATAGCCAGTTATTTCGTTTATAATCGGTCATCACATGTTAGAAGGATACTTTTGACGTATCGGCACTAGATATCGTAGGAACCTTTGAACCATTTTTAGTATATGGACTCCTAAGCATTTTCAAACCGATTTGTGATCAGTAGACGGATACTACCCAGTTGTTACGTTTTTCACATTGGAATCATGCGTTTTGGAACGTAAGACGAACGGAACTTAGAATATTTTCTTGAAGATCGAAGATGAATTATGATGTTGAGATGATTATCCGTATATTTGTATCTCATAATCATAGAACTTCCACAAACCTTATTAACATGATATGCTTGAGGATGACTTGTTTTATCACCATAGAATTCATGAGTTCATCACCATTCAACCTAATTTTCTGTCAGTAGTAATCTGCCATGCACGATTAGCGCACGCTAACATACGTAAGTTAACGTGCGCTATCGGGGATAAGTTAACGCACGATACGTACGTAACGTACGTTAGGATATCAGCCGAGTCAAACTGTCAGTCCGTGGCTAGCGTACGCTAGGCTTATACGATAGCGTACGCTAACAGGCAGGCTTAGCGCACGTTACGTAGAGTACGTAGCGCACGCTAAGCAGTCCAGGTAGATTGTTTATTTTGAGCTTTTTGGCCGTAGACCGAATTGTTAGGCCATCGTTCGACTTGAGAAGATTTGTATATCATTCCTTTTGTTAAGGTTCGAGCTTGCTACGTTGATCGAAGGAGACGGCCTTCGAGTGTGTTGAGATCATTGAAGTATTTCATTCTTGCCATCTTCGAGGCAAGTATCGTAATATGTTAATATTGGTATTTTGAGCATGCATGCGATTATTCATGTTGTTGAACATGAGATTTATTTCGTTAAATTGTCATGATATTCGTTATCTAGTCTTTGTATGTTCATGTTGATGGACATAATGATTTGGCATATGTGTATGCATGAGTTGTGTTTGTGTACGTTGTACGATCTATGTTGAGGGCGCTGGATCGGATGTCCACCTCGTGTTGGTCCGACGGGATCATCTTGGGATCTAGGCTGAGGGCGCTGGATCATTGGACGGGTTATTTCCACCTCGTGTTGGTCCGACGGGATCATCTTGGGATCTATGCTGAGGGCGCTGGATCATTGGAATACCCTTGCTGTGTTAATGGAATCTTGTGGATTCGCATTGTCGGATTCCGGTAGCGGAAGTCCGTGTGGTGTATCTTGTTATGTATTGTTGATGCATATTCGAATTGTTTAATATGATACTTGTACTAGCATCGTTTTGCTAACCCCTTCGGGGGTGGACATTGGTTTTGATGTTCAGGTAGCCGAGGAGCAGGGAAACAGCCACAGTACCGAAGTGACGACGAAGGGGTTCAGTGATGTTTGTTGTTGTTGGTGATTTGTTTTCTTGTTTTGATTTCAGTACTCGTGTACGCATGTCGTATTAATATTATTTCGATATGGTTGTATAAATTACTCGTTGAACCAGTTGTTCGGTTTTGTAAACTTGAATTTCCAATGATGATGATGTCTTATATTTACCTTCCTTTTAAATTAGCCTTGTAAATCCTTACTTAAAGGGTTTACGGCGCTGTAATTATTCCGAATATCTCGGGGTGTTACAGTTAGAACACTTGATGATCTAATAAGATACAATTGTTATGTTAGGAGCTGTATAATATACGACTTCGGACTAAATCATTATCTTTTACCATTCTAGGTTCGAGATGCCTTATAATATCTGGTGCGGTAGGTTCAATTCCATGATTGCCAAGGGTTTAAGGTTCAATGCAGATAAAAAGCAAGTCGAAAACTATTATTACACCAAGGTTAGCTAAAAGTCACTATATATGATAGTTTTTTATTTAAAAATTAGTGTTGTGTTTTTGCATTCAAATCTTGGTTGCTTATAATGATAGTTTTTCACGCTTTAGTTCTAGTTTATCATGTCCTGTGTTTTGTACCTGTCACGCCCCCAACATCGGGAAGGACGAGGGTGAGACGCATCGGTCGATCAATCAATCAAAATGCGATAATAAATAGCAGAAGCAAAATAACGATTTGATAATATTTTAAAACAACCATCTTAGCCCGATGTACTAAGATTCGCTGTGACAAAGCTGATAATCGAAATTACATGGTTCATAAGTTTGCAGCGGAAAATACCAAATGAATTAAGTACGAAGCATATCTAACTATTACAAGTTGGGTTAACAACAGAAATTCTAAGAACAGAAGTCCTAAATCTTGAAGGCATCCTTCTATTCGGCCTCTTCCACGAAGCCTTCTTTGTCCTCTGCTGTTTACTCATTCTATGGTTTAAAAGGAAAAACGGTGGGGTGAGACAAAAGGTCTCAGTGAGTGGGTGATCGTGTGCGATTGTGGCTCTTTCCTTTGAAAATTTTTAAGGGATGCATGATTTTATCAATTATAAAAAAATGAGAACAATTACAATTATGTCGAAATTTTATAAACAATAATCATTGTGTAGTTGTAATATTATTATCCAGTCCCCGTGGACGGATATCAAGTCAAGCAGTCAGTCAATCAGTCGATCAGTCAATTCAATTTCGAATCCTGCCGATGTGGACTTTGGATTCTAAGCTCTCCTTATCACTCCTAGCATGATAGGCCGTCGCCCCAATATTTGGACCGTCGCCCCAAGATGCTGATGTAATACCTGTAATTTCGATTTCCGGTAATTTCTTTTTCTTCGGCGGAAGTCCGTTTTGATGACTCGCTCATGACCATTTCATTATTTTGAGAATTATCAATTCTACACTTTTTGACATCCGGGTTCTTTTCGGTGTCGTTTTGTGGAGTTCCATGCTTTTTAGCGACTTTTCCGCACTTGAGTTCGATTCTTGCGAATATCATTCGAAACAGCTGTTTCGAGTTTCTCGTAAGTCCGTTTAACTTTGTTAGTTGTGTTGTGAACTTCGGTTTGGTTATTCGAGCACGTATCGTGATTTTCGGGCGTTTTGGGCCATTTTGTAATTTTCCCAAAGTCGTGGGTATCCGTATACGTATTTGTTGTCTCGACCCTTTTTATGGTTGCGTGTGAGTTTGATTGTAACTCAAGCTCTTAGTATGATCTTCTTCTGGAGTTTTCTGTGCGTATCTTGAACTTGGTGTTCCGATCGGAGGAATCCGTTGTTGTAATCGGCTTTGAGAGCACTGTTGCTGTCCTTTGGAGTCGATAGCGCACGCTACACCTATTGGTTAGTGCGTGCTATGGTGCGGTTGTTAGCGCACGCTACAGGTTTAGTAGCGCATGCTAACGGGTGGTGCAGAATCAGTCCAGAGGCTACTGGACTGGGTTAAAACATTGGTTAGCGCACGCTATGTGGTAACATAACGCGCGCTAGGGTGCATTGGTAGCGCACGCTGGGGGGAGGATAGCGCATGCTACCCGGTAGTTCAGAGCAGTCCAGAGGCTACTGGACTGGGTCTGGGGCCTCGTTAGCACACGCTGATTTTTATAGCTAGCGCGCGCTAACTCTACATGTTGGCAGAACGTTTTGTTCTGATGCTTCGATAGCGCATGCTAATCAGGTAGGATTAGCGCACGCTAAGCTGTCCAGTATATAAACTGGACAGCAGTCTTTAATCCTCATTTTCTTCATTTCTTCTTCTTCCTCCGCGGGTTTGAGACGTGGCGACTAGGGTTCGCGACCTGGGCTAATTTTCGTCTATTCCAAGGTGTTTTAGAGCATCCTAGGTGATTATAACATCATCTAATCCATTGTTCTTCGCAGAATCAAGGTATTTTTCTTGAAATCCCTAGAGTTGACTTTTTAGGGGATTTATTCATGATTTCGTTTTCCTTTCGGTTTTGATAGACCGATTGTTGTTTAAGGATGTTGTTAAACATATTCTATGGATTGTATATCCATATTTCGACTTGGAATTCCGTTTTCGTGTTTTGTCGGGACGAATCATGTTCTTGGCCGTTTTGGGGGAAACACTTGAACTTTCGTCATTCGTTCTTTGAATTCAACAGCTTTAAGTCGTGCTATGGAATTCATTTTCATTATTATTATTGTTGTTCGTAGTTTATTGTCACGGATTAGCGCTCGGTGGAGTCGGCGGGTTCGTAATCGATTCGTGCCAACCTACTTCGATCGATTCTTCGCGTTTGTGGTTACTCGAGGCAAGTACCTTGCCCATACTATTCTTGTTTTATGGATACGATAATTAGTGATCATCTAAATGTGGTTGTTTGGTCATTTGAATTGAACTTTCAAAAGATTCGATTTAGCCTTATTAAAGGCTTGCTTTCAAAACGCATGTGTTTTGTGAATGGTGTGGTTTATGAATGACTATGTGAATTCTATGGATATGTTTGGTGTTGATGTTGCACTTGGTATTGCGTGTGGACGTATATTATTTCATTTCGGTGCATTGTGGTTTGACGTGGTGTTTTGCTAAGTGTTTGATGCCTCTGAGTGAATTGTTTGGATATCTTTGTTGTATTGTGCTATATATGTGATTGTGTGGATGTGGGCGGGGCCTACGGTGGCACATGGCATGTGATCATGTGGCCAGGATGCAACAAGCGATTGATCCAACCGTGAGAGCCTAAGAAAAACTATGGTGGCACATGGCATGTGATCATGTGGCCAGGATGCAACAAGTGATTGATCCAACCGTGAGCGCCAAAGTTAATCTATGGTGGCACATGGCATGCGATCATGTGGCCAAGATGCAACAAGTGATTGATCTAACCGTGAGATGTGTGTGATTTGTTTCGCTAGCCAGCTCGGGAGGGTCCTTCGAGGCCTCGAGTGGGATTTGTGACTTCGTCCCGGTCCTAGGCGATGCGCATGCACGATTATGTTTTGTTGATTTTTATATCCGTCGAGGACACGTGATGTTGGGCTCTGGCCTTGTGAATTGTTGTCGGTTTTCTATTTGCGAAAATAAAACCTTTGGGCTGTGACCCCTGTTGATTTTGGTAAGAGAAGGATTCTGAAATCCTAAATTGTTTTCTATTAAAACTCTCGATGGCATTTTAAACTGTTTTATAAATTTTTTCCCTTGATTTGTGATCTTTCGGTTTTGGAATGTTTTAGCCAAACTCATGCCTCGGGAAGTACTTTTCATTACGTTTGGATCTTTGAGGATTCCTGGTTATTGTTATTCGTGGAATGTGAATTGTATGGCTCGTACTTGCACTTTGTTCTTGCACTAGCAAAAGAGTGGAGTTTTGCTAACCCCCAAATATTCGGGGGGTGGATGTCTGTTTTTGCATTCAGGTTTGGTAGCATAACACAGGGTCGGCACGAAGGATGATGAAAGATGAACGATACTAATCACACGAGGATCCGTATGAGGTCATTGGTTTAGTTATAGTTTATTTTCCGCTGCAGTATTCTTTCCCGTTGTACGGGAGTGTTTGTATTCGACCCCTGCGTGGGCATGTAATGAGTTTGAGTTGTATGTATTTATTGAAAGACCAAATCGGTCTACTGAGTCATTTTAGCCTTAAAGGCATTGTTGAGATGTTCTATGTTTTTATCAGCCTGGTAGATCCTTGAGGAAAGGTTCTACGGCGTGTAATATCCCTGAGCGGATTGGGGGTGTTACATAAATGGTATCAGAGATTAGGTTGTAGAAACCTAGGCTGTCGGGTTTAGTGGTGTCTGTTGAGTTTTTATCTCTTCAGAATTTGTCTGACTGAGTCGTGTCGCGACGCGTTGTTTGAGTTTGTTGGTCGTGATTAGTATCGTGGGCGATCATCATCTTCGTGCGACCTGTGGATGTAAGTCTCCCTTCTTTGTGTTGTGCCTCGTGTGACACGAGCTATTTTTATGATTATTTGTTAAGTGACGGAATCCCCTTATGGATTTTGATTTCTTGATATGTGGTTATTTGACCCTCATATTTCATTCATATGAGTAGCATCGTTGCTGGATTGTCCAGGTTTGACTTTATTTCTTTTATCCGCTGCATGAGTTCTTTTGGAAATGGCTTTCGGTATTTTACCGACTGAGTTTTATTTTGAAAACTGATTCCCTTAACCGAGTTTTTGGCATTATGGCTTTGATCGTTTTGGCGAAATTCTTATGACGGTATTTAGTATTTTGTAAATGACTTTTGTGAGTTTTTGAAATATTACCGTCATCGGCCTTTTTGGCGTTTTTGTCAATGGTTTTTAACCTGGTGGGTTCCGACGCAGGACCCACGGCGCTATAAAGTTTTGTGTAATTACCTGAAATTTTTTTGGGCATTCTAGCCCATTGAATTATCCTTGAAAACCTTGAGTATCTTAGAAAATAAATTTCGAGACGTACTTTTAAAATGAATTATTTTCTCGTGGTACATCCAAGGTGCCACAACATGTTTAAAAAATTCTTCTACCTCGAGGACTAAAATGTTTTGAGATATTTTCGATGTTTAGAAACACTTATACTTAGACCCGAGGGTGGGATATTCTGAAAGTTTTTCACTAAAAGAAAGGTGTCCTCATTTTTGTTCAAATGCAAGATGATTTTCAAAGTCTCGAAAATGATGTTTGTTCAACTTTTTGTAAAATGATACTCAAGATCAACTGGTGTTTCCAAACTATTTTCAAAAGCTGGTTTTCGTTTTTTTTAAAACCCATCATTTCCTGCTTGTGGTCGGAGAAGATGTGTATGATGTTGGTATTGTTGTTAGGGTGTTAGCCCTCCGAATTGTGATTGAATTGGTGGTGTGAACGTTGAGTCGTTCGCCACGCATATGTTTTGTTAGCCCTTTGTGGGAGGTGTGATGACGATCTTTAATGTTGTCATTTCGTGGTGACTTGCGTATTATCGCACCTGTGTGAGCTGTTAAAGCTTGGGTTTGTACGTTTGTGTACATGTGATTGTTTCATGATGCTTGTAATTATGTGCTGGTTATTGTTCGGGCCGTTAAGGTCGCCGAACGATACCGTCGTTGCTGTATTGTTTGTGTGTGTATTACTTTACGATGGAAATCGTTGTATATGATATGTGTTATGATTCTTTGTTGTGCTGAGTTGGCGTCTCCGCTATGTTGTTTTGCGACGTTATGCCCCATTGTATCTAGCATTTGTATTTTCGGTATGCCGAGCCGAGACGTTTCAACCGTTATGTGCCGGGGCATGCACGTGTAAATTGTCCTTCTCGTCGGTAACACATTTCAAGTGTGGACTCGAGGGACAACGAATTCAGTTTTGCGAGTTGGCTACCGAGACTTTCGGAGTTTGCGCTTCAGCACAGTTATCAGAATCGGCTTAGATAGGCCTTCGAAGGATGTTTCTGTCGGTTGCCTATTGTGTCGTCTCCTTGATTTCGTTGTTGTGAGTTTCGGGGACGACACTTCTTTTAGAAGAGGTCGAATATAATACCCATATTATTTTTGGCTTTTGTATTTTCTCTTTCTCAATTCTATCGACTCGCTCGTGTTCGTTGATACTTTCTGAACTTGTTCTGTATTTCGGTTTCATCGTTCGGACGAGCTGTGATCTTGTTTTGAGTCGATCTGGTTATCGCTGTGACTTTTCCGAGTTCGGTTCGATTCTTGTGAACCTTGGAGTTGTTGTTTGAATTTTATTGTTCTTCGTGATTCGAACATGATTGTTCCCTTTTTGTTGTCTCGACCGTTGTGGTTCGATCGTTTGATTGTTCGGTTTTTGTTGATCTCATCGCGTGATTGTAGAGCGTTCAGACTCCTTCGGGAAATTAGTCTCGTTTCGATCTTCCAACCCTTGGGCGGTGGAATTCCGTATTTGTTCAGCGTTTGACTCGCGTTTTGATTGATGAACCGTTGGGTTGGTCAATCGTATTGATTTTCGTTCGTTGTGTTTTGTGATTGTTCGGATAATCGACTCAATTGTTTTGTCTGTTTGATGACGCTTGTCACTTGTTGATTTTATTATGTCTCTATCGGTGGCGTTGTGTTAGTCACCGTGGAGCGTATTTTCACGCCGTATGTGTTAGGAGTATGCCCTCGAATGCCACTTAGAGGTTGTTGAGTGAGGGCATTGCACTTGTAATTATGTAAACCATTTATAAAAGGCAAATGAATGTTTCTTTATTTACTGGTAGTTACTGGCATTCCTAACTCGTAAATAAACATATAGAAACTAGTCCGTGTATTTGAGAGAAAAATGTTCCACTCCTTATTGGATAAGGGGGTCGGCACTGGAAAGGTTATAGCTCAAATACTTAATCGTTCGCAAGTCGATGAAACTTGACTGGGCGTTAAGTTTATGTGAAGACTTGTATGACGTGTTCTTTGACATGGAGAGTGCCTGTCGAACACTAATGGTTAGTGGGAGCACACGTTATAGGTATGCTAATTGGATTAGTATACTCGAACCGACTCACCCTCGATTCGTCACATGGATTTCACTCCGGGACAGTCAATGACGGAATCGAAAGGTTGTGATAGGTATTCGTGAACCTTCGACTTGAGGATTTAGTAGGGATGTGCTTGTGACGTCAAGATTTTCATTAGAGTAGTTCGACCCTGTAAACCGAAAGACGGGGGTCAACCTCGACGTGCATCTTGACGGGCAAGTAGCAGGTCCTACTGAATACCAAGATAGAATTCTTTCTCCCGTTAGTGAGCGGGTTATATGTCCTATGCGGTTATTGGCAGATGAGATCATAAGTCTTTGGCCAAAGCATTGGAGCTAGTTGTATTAGATACACGACAGCTCGATGATCTCGATTTGCATTAACGCATGGATAGCGTCAAGTACAGATAGGGTTTGACTGACCGTGACCCTATAACTTGATCGGGACATTTGAAAGAAGGGTTTATACGTATACTGGTATTCACGACAGAATGGTTATTGAATGATCGAGATCATTCGTTCTCAGTCGGGGTACAGTGTAGGCCACCAGGCTGGCTAGGTGGTGCTACTACTCTTTGGTTCCTCCCATTGCTGACTGAGACGGACCTACCGAGTCGCGCATTAGGATTGACGACGGAATGAATCAAGCTAATTCTCTCATTATGAATATTGGATATTGGATATCTAAATTTGGGACATTGGATGTTTAAATCGATTTATCGGATAAATTGATTTACGGCTTAATGGATTAAATATATCACTCGGTGATTAATTTAATTCATGAATATAATTATTTCTTGGAGAAATTAATTATGTTATTTTGTGTTTCATATGTTTAAGTAATTGGATTAATTAATCGACACAAAAACATCGGAACAGAATCGGAGTTTATCTGTTTGGACTCACGGGAGTCCGAAACGAACCGAACTCATTCGTTTTTCATGATAGCCGCCCCATTATGCTTCCACCCACTTTCCCATTGTCTTTTCTTCCATTTATTAAATGATGATAATGACTTGGTGGGACAAGACTTCATGTTACATGGGTTGTACACATGAGGGTGGAAATAATATAAGATGATGTCTTTGACAACTCTCCCAACACTTGATTCCATTTCCAACGTGAGGTTGAAGAGGAGAGAGAGATAGAAGTCTTCTTCATCATCTGCTTTATTCATCTTCTTCATTCATCTTCTTCATAACTTCTTAGAGAAATTTTGTGAGGAAATATTGAGAGAGATAGATATTCACACACTTAGAGTGATATTAATATCTATAACAAGCTTCATCACCTAGCTCTAGCCGTATCCTTGGAGGATAGCAAGGTGTTGTCATTCTGTTCGTTTTTCGGCGCGTGGCAAGTAGAGACGCGGTGCTTTCGGCGTTGGATCGTTCAAGGGCTTGAAGCGGAATAGATTCGTAGAGATCAAGCAAAGCTTGGGGAATAGCTCAAGAGAAGGTTATCCATCTAATCAACGGACTACAAGGGTGAGTTTCTATATCTCTTGTTATTCGTTTTGATATTCGTATATACGTAGCTCGATCGATCCTCGTAGGGATTCGGATCGAATTAATTTTCGTTTTACCACTTCCGCTGGGCCTTCGTTTTAGGCACCGAATCCCAACAGTGGTATCGGAGCGTAGGTCTTGCGATCGTATATACGATATTGGCATTTGGAATGCTCGATTAGATGGTGAATGATTTGGAATCATTTTAGTCATAATCGTGGTATATGTTTTTCATTCGTAATAATTGTATTTTTCGTAAGTTTATGTCTAAATATAAATCTTAAATTTCTGGGAAATATGATTTATATTGAAGATATGAAAGTCGGAAAATATTGATATTGGATATCCGGTCGAAAATCTAGCCCCGAATCGTCGTCGGACGACTTTTTGGACAAAAAGGGTAATCTGCCGAGAGTGACTCGTAGTGTCTGGGTGACACGGCCGTGTCCGCGATCCGCCAAGTCATCGCCGACGACCGACCGTGTCTGGGTGACTCGGTCGTGTCTGGCGGCATCTTCCGAGCGTGACTCGGCGTGCAGCCTTGTCTGCCGTAGAGGGTGACTTCGGTCATGCAGCCGATTTTCACCCCTCGATTTTTCCGTGTATTCTTAAAAATTAATCACCCGCACATTAAATTGGATTTAATATGATTAAAATGATTTATGGTATTTCATTTTATAAGGGAAATTTGATTAATTGGACTATTTATAGTCGACCGAATTATTTTGAACGTTATCAAATTACCGATTGTGTGAATCGATTGGATCGGTTCGTATTGTTGATTGGATCAATGTATCTCTACGCTTTCCATTTATATAGTATTTATTGGATGAATGCCTTTTGAATGGGGATGTGGTTCGTGGACTTAGATTTGAATCGTTCGTTTTATTCGATTGGGTTGTAAAGGCCGTTTTGAGCCTATTTATTTTACTAGAAATGTTTGTATCTAGGATGCAATTTTCGATGTAAAATTTATATGTAATGACGAAGACCGGAGGAAGATCCATTTCGAGAAGACGAAGATTCAAGACGAAGAATTGTAATTAGATTACAAAGTTTTTGTTTTCTAGGAACGGTCCATGAACCACATGTTGGTAGCAACTAGGTTGTGAATGGTTGTTTCATATTGTATGAATGCCACAAACGCGCTAATCTGATTAATGTGCAAAGTGTAACGTTAATCGCGAAAATTCTCCCACAATAAATAATTAAGTTTATAAGGTTTCAAGGTTTGCCTTCCCTCCATCGAGTTTTCGGGAAATTGAAATCCAAACCGGATGTGCTATGCTTCCGAGTTATCGGGGTAGTCGT
The DNA here is from genome assembly GCA_033398695.1 of Orobanche coerulescens. NCBI lineage: Eukaryota > Viridiplantae > Streptophyta > Magnoliopsida > Lamiales > Orobanchaceae > Orobanche > Orobanche coerulescens. The sequence continues at coordinate 108,422,500 of CM065815.1, read as the reverse complement.
TCGGGGAGGACGGATAAATTACCGGGAGCGCATTGGATGCCTTCGGTTGGAGCAAATTTTATCCCTAGAAACCTGATAGGTTGCCGGATAAGATTCAATTGTGAAACTGATTTGCGTCGATGGTATAAACTTAACTTGTTCACGAACCATAGAAATCGTATAGGTTGAGGGGAGTGAACAAGGGGAAAAAGAAGATCGAATCATCCATTAGATGGGTTGGTGTTGGACACCACTTTATGAAAATTAATAGACTAGAAACCATTCGGTTGCCCTCTATTAAGATTTATAAAGAACTCGATCACCACTATGAAGTAGAGCGACGATACTTAGGATATCACATGGGAGTGTGTTATTCCGATAAAAATAGTGGGAGCCGGGTAACAAGAATAGAAAAGACCTTAAATTCTATACTGTAACATAATTAAATGAGTCACTAATTAACTGCTATACTTAATGCATAAATTTCAATATGACAATGAATCCACTCGCAATTCTACTCGAAAAGAACACCTTAATGGGACCTAACTTTGTGGATTGGCTCCGCAATCGATGATTGTCCTCGGATAGAGGCACCGGGATACGTCTTGGAGACGGACATTCGGCGCCTCCTATGCGGACTCGAGCCAATCAGAAGAGATTGAAAACCACGAAAAGTGGGTTAAGGATGACGTGAAAGTCCGTGCTTATATGATGGCTTCCATGTCTAATGAGCTTGAGAGCTCATGAGAAAATGACTTCGCTAGGCGATTCTATCTCACTTAACCGAGCTTTATGGTGAGCACAAAGAATCGCTAGATATGAGATATCCAAGCAAGCTCGGTGCAAGGATGAAGGAAGGTGAGAAAGTTGGGGAACACGTCCTCAAAATGATATCCATGATCGAGAGATTGGAGGCTCTTGATTTTAAAATGGATACTTCTCTCCAAACCGACCTTATCCTACAGTCTCTCCCCGATTCCTTCTCACGCTTTGTTATGAACTTCAACCGCAATGAGATTGCATGTAACTTAGCCGGGCTAATGAACAAGCGGTGACCGCTCGATCTCATATGAAGACCGCGGATGAAGGAGTCTGCACTTGTGATTTCTTCTGGACTTCGGAAGTCTAAGAATAAGAAGAAAAAGACCAAGAAGCGGACTGGACCACAAGCTAAGGACCTTAAGGGAAAGGGCAAGGCCCCGATGGTTCCAACGAACAAGAAGAAGAAGGATGCTTGTCTCAAGTGCGGTGAGCTGGGCCACTGGGCTAGAGACTGTCCGATTCTTCATGGCACTTCAGGTACAGAACTTTTAGTTTTGGAAACAAATTTTTCTGCTACTGTATTTTCTACTTCCCGGATACTGGATTCTGGTGCTAGTTCTCATATTTGTACCGTGAATCAGGATCTGGAACAAACTAGGAAGCTTGGAGCTGGAGAAGTTATGATCACAGTCGGAAGCGGGCATAGTGTCGAGGCGACCGACATAGAATCACTTCTTTTGGTTTAGAATCCGGCTTTGTTTTGACTTTAGAAGATGTACTTGTTTTGCCCAAGGGGCACAAAAACATTGTATCCATTCCGGTCATGGACCGAAAAGGCTTTTCATTTTTCATTGGTGATGGTTCCTGCAAAATTTATTTTAGAAATAAACTAGTGGGTACTACTACATTGTTGAATGGATTGTATCATCTAAATCTCAGCAACAAAGTAGTTGTGAATACTATAACTAGAAAACGCGGTAGGGATGAAACCAATCAAGTTTTGAAATGGCATCTTAGACTTGGTCATGTTGGTCTGACCAAGGTTTACAAGATGGTAAAAGATGGACTTATGGGTCCATTGGGATCGGATCCCTTTCCTACTTGTGAATATTTCCTTAAAGGCAAATGACTAAGTCCCCTTCACAGGACATTTCAAAGAGCCGCTGATAAACTGGGATTAATCCATACCGATGTATGTGGTGCTTTGGAAGCAGCACGTGACGGATATCAATATTTCATTACGTTTACAGATGATCATACTAGGTATGGTTACGTATACTTAATGAAACATAAATCCGAGGCCTTTGAGAAATTCCAGGAATTCAAGGCCCTAGTCGAGAAACAAACTAGTAATCATATCAAAGCACTTCGGTCGGACCGAGGTGGCGAGTATATGAGCACGGAGTTTGACGAGTTCCTTAAGAAACATGGAATAGTTTCACAACTAACACCTCCAGGTACTCCTCAGTTAAATGGTGTGTCAGAAAGAAGGAACCGGACCCTGTTGAACATGGTCCGTTCCATGCTGGGCTATACTGACTTGCCGATTTACTTGTGGGGGTATGCACTCCTGACTGCCGCGTATATCGTGAACAGATGTCCTTCCAAATCCGTTCCTAAAACTCCACATGAGATGTGGGAAGGAAGGAAACCAAGTCTTAATCATATTAGGATTTGGGGATGTCCCGCTTATGTCAAGAAGACTAAGGTGGAAAAGTTGGAAGCTAGGTCTGCGAAGGGACGTTTCATTGGATTCCCGTCTGGGACGATGGGATATCTATTCTACATGCCCGAAGATCGAAGGATCATTGTTTCTTTACAAGCACACTTCCTGGAAGATGAGTTCATTCAGGAAGGCGGAGCAGGTAGAAGTATTTCTTTAGAAGAATACAATGAAACTCCTCGAGAGACACCTGTGCAAGAAACTGGAACCGAACTTTCTGAAGCACAAGTACAACCACCTCGTAGGTCTAGTAGGGTGTCTCATTTACCTGAGAGGTATGGGCTTGTGCACTTGGAGGAACTGGGTCTCCATGAGGTTCCAAGTGATAGCCAAGAGACCGACCCGACGACCTATGACCAAACGATGGTGGATGTAGACTCCGCGAAATGGCGTGAAGCTATAGAAGCTGAGATAGACTCGATGCATGTCAATCAGGTCTGGATTCTAGTAGACCGCCCCAAGGGCATAGTGCCTATTGGGAACAAGTGGATCTACAAGAGAAAGACTGATGGTGATGGCAAGGTTGACGCCTATAAGGCCAGGCTTGTGGCAAAGGGTTATACCCAGAAGGAAGGGATCGATTACCACGATACCTTCTCGCCCGTAGCCATGATCAAGTCTATTCGCATGATGCTTGCTATAGCTGCCTACCACGATTATGAGATATGGCAAATGGACGTAAAGACGGCTTTCCTTAATGGATTCCTCGAGGAGGAAATCTATATGGAGCAGCCTAAAGGCTTTGTGTCTGAAGTCGATATTCAGAAAGTGTGCAAGCTTCAGCGTTCCATTTATGGACTGAAGCAAGCGTCGCGTAGTTGGAACCTTCGTTTTGACGAGGCAATCAAAGAGTTTGATTTCGTGCAAAATGAAGAGGAACCTTGTGAATACAAGAGGGTTAGTGGGAGCAAGATCGCATTCTTAGTACTATATATAGATGACATTCTACTAATAGGAAATGATGTGGGAATGCTTAGTTCTGTGAAAGCTTGGCTTTCGAGTAATTTCTCCATGAAAGACTTGGGAGAAGCAACCTATATTCTTGGTATTCGGCTCTACCGGGATAGAGCAAAGAGAACAATAGGCCTTTCCCAAGCCCTCTATATAGATAAGATCTTAAAGCGATTTAAGATGGATGATTCTAAAAGAGGGTTCCTACCGATGCAACATGGAATAAAACTCACCTTGAAGATGTGTCCTCAAAGTGAGGAACAACGCAAGGAAATGAGTAATATACCATATGCTTCGGCCGTGGGTAGCCTTATGTATGCTATGTTGTGTACAAGACCTGACATCGCGCATGCTGTAAGCGTGGTGAGTAGGTTTCGAGCAAACCTGTAGGGAACATTGGATCGTCAGAAGAACGTTCTCAAGCACTTGAGAAGAACTAGAGATATGGTTCTTATGTATGGCGGTGGAGAATTGGATGTGGTGGGATTCACTGATTCGGACTTCCAAGGACTGAAGGACGACTCGATGTACACTTCTGGCTACATATTTACTCTTAATGGAGGAGCAGTATCTTGGCGTAGTGCCAAGCAAAGCGCGACTGCTGATTCCACCTGTCAGGCTGAGTATCAAGCAGCCTCGGAGGCTTCCAAGGAAGGGTTCTGGATTAAGAAGTTTCTGGGAGAACTTCAAATGATACCATGTGCTGAGCTGCCTGTTCCACTGTACTGCGACAACGACGGAGCTGTAGCGCAGGCCAAGGAGCCGAGGTTTCACAACAGCACCAAACATATTGAGAGGAAGTATCATCTCGTAAGAGAATTTGTTCGCAAGGGATACATTGTCTTTGCACAGAGTAGACTCGGCCGACAACGTCGCCGATCCACTGACCAAGCCACTTTCTCAGACTAGCTTGGAGCGTCATCTGGAGAACATGGGTATTAGATACCATAGTGTGTGGCATTGAGTGCAAGTGGGAGATTGTTAGGAGTATGCCCTCGAATGCCACTCAGAGGTTGTTGAGTGAGGGCATTGTACTTGTAATTATGTAAACCATTTATATAAGGCAAATGAATGTTTCTTTATTTCTTGGTAGTTCTTGGCATTCCTAACTCGTAAATAAACATATAGAAACTAGTCCGTGTATTTGAGAGCAAAACGTTCCACTCCTTATTGGATAAGGGGGTCGGCCTTTGGAAAGGTTATAGCTCAAATACTTAATCGTTCGCAAGTCGATGAAACTTGGTAGGCGTTAAGTTTATGTGAAGACTTGTATGACGTGTTCTTTGACATGGAGAGTGCACAGCCGAATACTAATGGTTAGTGGGAGCACACGTTATAGGTATGCTAATTGGATTAGTATACTCGAACCGACTCACCCTCGATTCGTCACATGGATTTCACTCCACGGGATCAATGACGGAATCGAAAGGTTGTGATAGGTATTCATGAACCTTCGACTTGAGGATTTATTAGGGATGTGCTTGTGACGTCAAGATTTTCATTAGAGTAGTTCGACCACCGTAAACCGAAAGGCGGGGTCAACTCGACGTGCATCTTGACGGCAAGTAGCGAGTCCTACCAATACCAAGATAGAATTCTTTCTCCCGTTAGTGAGCGGGTTATATGTCCTATGCGGTTATTGGCATATGAGATCATAAGTCTTTGGCCAAAGCATTGGAGCTAGTTGTATTAGATACACGACAGCTCGATGATCTCGATTTGCATTAACGCATGCATAGCGTCAAGTACAGATAGGGTTTGACTGACCGTGACCCTATAACTTGATCGGGACATTTGAAAGAAGGGTTTATACGTATACTGGTATTCACGACAGAATGGTTCTTGAATGATCCCAATCATTCGTTCTCAGTTGGGGTACAGTGTAGGCCACCAGGCTGGCTAGGTGGTGCTACTACTCTTTGGTTCCTCCTATTGCTGACTGAGATGGACCTACCGAGTCGCGCATTAGGATTGACGACGGAATGAATCAAGCTAATTCTCTCATTATGAATATTGGATATTGGATATCTAAATTTGGGACATTGGATGTTTAAATTGATTTATCGGATAAATTGATTTACGGCTTAATGGATTAAATATATCACTCGGTGATTAATTTAATTCATGAATATAATTATTTCTTGTAGAAATTAATTATGTTATTTTGTGTTTGATATGTTTAATTAATTGGATTAATTAATCGACACAAAAACATCGGAACAGAATCGGAGTTTATCTGTTTGGACTCACGGGAGTCCGAAACGAACCGAACTCATTCATTTTTCATGATAGCCGCCCCATTATGCTTCCACCCACTTTCCCATTGTCTTTTCTTCCATTTATTAAATGATGATAATGACTTGGTGGGACAAGACTTCATGTTACATGGGTTGTACACATGAGGGTGGAAATAATATAAGATGATGTCTTTGACAACTCTCCCAACACTTGATTCCATTTCCAACGTGAGGTTGAAGAGGAGAGAGAGATAGAAGTCTTCTTCATCATCTTCTTTATTCATCTTCTTCATTCATCTTCTTCATAACTTCTTAGAGAAATTTTGTGAGGAAATATTGAGAGAGATAGATATTCATACACTTAGAGTGATATTAATATCTATAACAAGCTTCATCACCTAGCTCTAGCCGTATCCTTGGAGGATAGCAAGGTGTTGTCATTCCGTTCGTTTTCCGGCGCGTGGCAAGTAGAGACGCGGTGCTTTCGGCGTTGGATCGTTCAAGGGCTTGAAGCGGAATAGATTCGTAGAGATCAAGCAAAGCTTGGGGAATAGCTCAAGAGAAGGTTATCCATCTAATCAACGGACTACAAGGGTGAGTTTCTATATCTCATGTTATTCGTTTTGATATTCGTATATACGTAGCTCGATCGATCCTCGTAGGGATTCGGATCGAATTAATTTTCGTTTTACCGCTTCCGCTGGGCCTTCGTTTTAGGCACCGAATCCCAACCGTATGTCTCTTTGCGTTTCTTGCAGCATTTCGCCGTCGGGCGCGAGTTTTCGGTTTTTGTGTATCTCGTCGAGTTTTCCTGGCAGGGGATATTGCTTCTCCCTACTTATTTTAAGTTTCGGGACGAAACTTCTTTTAAGGAGGGTAGAATGTAATACGCGTAATTTCGATTTCCGGTAATTTCTTTTTTTTTCAGCGGAAGTCGATTTTGATGACTCACTCATGACCGTTTCATTATTCTGAGAATGCTTAATTCTACACTTTTTGACATCCGAGTTCGTTTCGGTGTCGTTTTGTGGAGTTCCGTGCTTTTTAGCGACTTTTCCGTACTTGAGTTCGATTCTTGCGAATATCGTTCGAAACTGCTGTTACGAGTTTCCCGTAAGTTCGTTTAACTTTGTTAGACGTGTTGTGAACTTCGATTTGATTATTCGACCACTTATCGTGATTTTCGGGCGATTTGGGCCATTTTGTAATTTTTCCAAAGTCGTGGGTATCCGTATACGTATTTGTTGTCTCGACCCTTTTTATGGTCGCGTGTGAGTTTGATTGTAACTCAAGCTCTTAGTATGATCTTCTTCTGGAGTTTTCTGTGCGTATCTTGAACTTGGTGTTCCGATCGGAGGAATCCGTTGTTGTAATCGGCTTTGAGAGCATTGTTGCTGTCCTTTTGAGTCGATAGCGCATGCTACACATATTGGTTAGCGCGCGCTATGGTGCGGTTGTTAGCCGACGCTACAGGTTTAGTAGCACATGCTAACGGGTGGTGCAGAATTAGTCCAGAGGCTACTGGACTGGGTTAGAACGTTGGTTAGCGCACGCTATGTGGTAACATAACGCGCGCTAGGGTGCATTGGTAGCGCATGCTGGGGGGAGGATAGCGCACGCTACCCGGTAGTTCAGAGCAGTCCAGAGGCTACTGGACTGGGTCTGAGGCCTCATTAGCGCACGCTAATTTTTGTAGCTAGCGCGCGCTAACTGTACATGTTGGCAGAACGTTTTGTTCTGATGCTTCGATAGCGCACGCTAATCAGGTAGGATAAGCGCATGCTAAACTGTCCAGTATATAAACTGGACAGCAGTCTTTAATCCTCATTTTCTTCATTTCTTCTTCTTCCTCCGCGGGTTTGAGATGTGGCGACTAGGGTTCACGACCTGGGATAATTTTCGTCCATTCCAAGGTGTTTTAGAGCATCCTAGGTGATTATAACATCATCTAATCCATTGTTCTTCGCCGAATCAAGGTATTTTTCTTGAATCCCTAGAGTTGACTTTTTAGGGGATTTATTCTTGATTTCGTTTTCCTTTTGGTTTTGATAGACCGATTGTTGTTTAAGGATTTGTTAAACATATTCTATGGATTGTATATCCATATTTCGACTTGGAATTCCATTTTCGTGTTTTGTCGGGACGAATCATGTTCTTGGCCGTTTGGAGAAAACACTTGAACTTTCGTCATTCGTTCTTTGAATTCAACGGCTTTAAGTCGTACTATGGAATTCATTTTCATTATTATTATTGTTGTTCGTAGTTTATTGTCGCGGATTAGCGCTCGGTGGAGTCGGCGGCTTCGTAATCGGTTCGTGCCAACCTACTTCGATCGGTTCTTCGCGTTTGTGGTTACTCGAGGCAAGTACCTTGCCCATACTATTCTTGTTTTATGGATACGATAATTAGTGATCATCTAAATGTGGTTGTTTGGTCATTTGAATTGAACTTTCAAGAGATTCGATTTAGCCTTGTTAAAAGCTTGCTTTCAAAATGCGTGTGTTTTGTGAATGGTGTGGTTTAAGAATGACTATGTGAATTCTATGGATATGTTTGGTGTTGATGTTGCACTTGGTATTGCGTGTGGAGGTATATTATTTCATTTCGATGCATTGTGGTTTGACGTGGTGTTTTGCTAAGTGTTTGATGCCTCTGAGTGAATTGTTTGGATATCTTTGTTGTATTGTGCTATATATGTGATTGTGTGTATGTGGTTGGGGCCTACGGTGGCACATTGCATGTGATCATGTGGCCAGGATGCAACAAGCGATTGATCCAACTGTGAGAGCCTAAGAAAAACTACGGTGGCACATGGCATGTGATCATGTGGCCAGGATGCAACAAGTGATTGATCTAACCGTGAGCGCCAAAGTTAATCTACGGTGGCACATGGCATGCGATCATGTGGCCAGGATGCAACAAGTGATTGATCCAACCATGAGATGTGTGTGATTTGTTTCGCTAGCCAGCTCGGGAGGGTCCTTCGAGGCCTCGAGTGGGATTTGTGGCTTCGTCCCGCTCCTAGGCGATGCGCGTGCACGATTATGTTTTGTTGATTTTTATGTCCGTCGAGGACACGTGATTTGGGCTCTGGCCTTGTGAATTATTGTCGGTTTTCTATTTGCGAAAATAAAACCTTTGGGCTGTGACCCCTGTTGATTTTGGTAAGAGAAGGATTCTGAAATCCTAAATTGTTTTCTATTAAAACTCTCGATGGCATTTTAAACTATTTTATAAATTGTTTCCCTTGATTTGTGATCTTTCGGTTTTGGAATGTTTTAGCCAAACTCATGCCTTGGGAAGTAATTTTCGTTACGTTTGGATCTTTGAGGATTCCTGGTTATTGTTATTCTTGGAATGTGAATTGTATGGCTCGTTTTTGCACTTTGTTCTTGCACTAACAAAACAGTGGAGTTTTGCTAACCCCGGAGTATTCGGGGGGTAGATGTCTGTTTTTGCATTCAGGTTTGGAAGCATAACACAGGGTCGGCACGAAGGATGATGAAAGATGAACGATACTAATCACACGAGGATCCGTATGGGGTCATTGGTTTAGTTATAGTTTATTTTCCGCTACAGTATTCTTTCCCATTATACGAGAGTGTTTGTATTCGACTCGTGCGTGGGCTTGTAATGAGTTTGAGTTGTATGTATTTATTGAAAGACCAAATCGGTCTACTGAGTCATTTTAGCCTTAAAGGCATTGTTGAGATGTTCTATGTTGTTATCAGCCTGGTAGATCCTTGAGGAAAGGTTCTACGGCGTGTAATATCCCTGAGCGGATTGGGGGTGTTACAGCTGATCCTTCACTCTCACACTTAGCGTGTGCTTCCTTATCTCTTATTTGGGCTCGGTATGTCCTTAACTGTGGGTCAATACCCGGATCACACCATAATCGCGATTATACCCAAGTCTACGACTCAGGTCCCTCGGAACACTCCGTTCCTCGGTTATGGGAATAGGAAACAACGGTAGCCTTGTTCATGAACCGCAGCCGCGCTGCTCGATCCAAGACTCGGTCTAACCGTCCCGACATGATTTGGGACTCTAGAGGGGGCTCCTACAGCTCAAGAGGTGGCCCCCATATTGTAGTCCGACACTCTATTTCATATGGACTCAAGAGGTGGCCCCCGTCCGTCGACGTGGCACTTTGTTCCGATAGAGTTAGAGGCGGACCCGTCCGTGACACTTTGTTTGTATAGCATTTAGTTCCCGGACAGACACAGTTATCAATTTGATGCGTTTCACAAGTATCACGTAAACGTTCGGTCAGTGAGGTTAATAGCGTCTTTTGATTAAGTATGGAATATAGTTAATTTTATTTGTGGCCCGGTAATGCGGAATAGGACTTGTATATAAACTCGAAAATATTCTCAATAATTTATTAACAGTCTGATGGTTTCAGATCAGATATATTATATGGGTAGGTTCAATGAAACGAAACGAGAGTTTCGTAAATAGTTTGAAAGGACGTTTTTGTCCTTAGGTTCAAACCTAAGCGTTGGAGCATGAAACGAAATCGGATGGTTATGAAATTTTATGAGGAAGCCAAAAATAATTCCTCGACTCCAGATTTAATGAAAATTCGGAAATTTCTAATTTCGGGACTGAAATTTCCATAAATTGCGATATTGCCCTAAAACTTAAGAAAATCGTTCCGAGGCATATAGAGCTATGAATTTAGCTCGGAATTTAACGAAATTTTACGAGATGACTTATGATGAACCTGTAATTACAGATTTGTGAAAATTCCAGAAAATTTCGGACCTGGTCCAGAAGTTTGGGATTCTTGCATTTTGACCCCGAAATTATTTAAAATTTTCGATTTGGACTATTAAGTTTAGATGTCGAACTCCGAATCGCTTGAAACTTTATGGACATCCTATAAATGGTATAATATGTACTGTCCAAGGTCCAGAATGTTGTATTTTTCGAAATTTTCAGTTTAGTCCTCAAACTTTAAGAATTTACAATTTATGCCCAAAAGCTCCGTTTACTCATTTCAAATCCCATTTTGGCCGCAAATAAATTATCCATATATCATAACACAATCATATAACACAAGATTTCAGATTTTGGTAAGGTTTCAACGATACATAGAAGAAAACATATAACATTCAAGTTATCACAAAATCGGCACCCGACTACCAAATCGGTTGTCGTTTAAATTCAATAAACCATATTGCACGTGGTTATAACCATAACATTCATCTTTAAAAACATGCATTTATACAAGAATTTCAGATTAGTACATACTTTCATATTATTCATAATATTCGATGATTATATTTAAGAAAAACGAATTTCACATAGTTATACATAAAATCATAACATGAAATTATAACATGAAGATTTTAACATAGATCATATCAAAAGAATCTTGAAATACTTCATATTTAACACATGCATCACAAGAAAAAGAATAGATTTCTACTTTAAAGTTTGAAAGAGTTTTCACCCACCTCGATTTAGCCGGATATCGTCGGTTCTAAGTCTTGAAAGTTGGAAAACAACTTCTCCTCTACTACTATATGGTTTGGCCGATCCACATGCACCCCCAAGGTGAGAATTATGTTTTCATGTATTAAGATTGAGGTTATATTATGGATGATGTCATAAGAATTTATGGAAATAGTTATAAGGGATGAGATTACCTATTTCTTGTTGAAAATTTTCTTCCTCCTCCTTATTCCTCTTGGTTCGGCCCTCTCTCTCTCTTAGACTCTCAAATTGCAGATTTTTTGGTTGTTGGTTTAAGTGTAGAGGGTTAGGTTAGTATGTAATATTTAATGGTGGTGTTATGAGGGTTTGAGAGGAGTAATGTGTAGAAGACTTGTTATATGTGTCAAGATATTTCATGCAAGTCTTGCATGTGATGAGTGAAGAATCTAGAGATCCACTCTTCTACTCCCTCATGGCCGCCCATATATATATATATATATATATATATATATATATATATATATATATATATATATATATATTATTTTTTTTGTTAAATTAAGAGTATAATTAAAATGGTAAAGGATTTAATTAGTTGGGTTGGGCTTTGAAGTGTAACTTCAAGTCTTGTGATTTTTAATGAGTTGGGTTGAGTCCATTAGTGAGTCCACATGTAGTTAGGTATTGACAATTAGCCCAATAGGTGAATCAACACACTATTTTAATTTTTATTATTTGGTTTATTAAGTAAATTACAAAGTTAAAGAGTGAAATAAAATAAAATAGATGTAGGTTATATCATGTCATAAAATAACTATTATTAAATTACATCATGATTTGATACATTGTACATGTGATAAGTTATCGAATTTAGGGGTTTTACATCCTCCCCTCCTTAGAATAATTTGGTCCCCAAATTCTTACTTGAACAACTCGGGATAAGATTTCTTCATTTCTTCCTCAGCCTCCCACGTCGCATCTTCCTCTCTGTTGTGATTTGACCAGACGACTTTAACCAAAGGAATTCGCTTCTTCCTCAATTCGCGTACTTGTCGGTCGAGGATCTTGATTGGCTTCTCTTCATAAGACAAGTTATCCTTGATCGGCGGAATGTCAGAAGTAAGAATGTGCGTTGGGTCTGGATGATACTTCTTTAATCTCAAAATATGGAAAACGTCGTGCATTCCAGACAAATTGGGTAGTAGCTCCAATCGGTACGCTAGTCTTCCAATCCTTTCCGTGATTTTGAATGGTCCTACATATCGGGGTCTCAGCTTTGACTCTCTGACATGTGAGGCATCGTGCCACAAATTCTACCACTTGGTTCTTCATGTTTACCCACCAAAAGTGTTTCTTCATGTCCCGGTACATCTTGTTACCTCCTGGGTGTATCGTATATCTCGAGCAATGAGCTTCCTCGAGAATTCGTCTTTTGAGCTCCCCGTCGTGAGGTAACCTTACAATTCCGTCCTTGGTAATTGTAAACTCGGGTTTCTCGCCCTTAGCGATCTTTCCCTTAAACTCTTGAAGTTTTGAATCTCTCTCTTGGGCTAATCGAATATCGTCCAATAGGTTCGGTTTAACCATGAGGTTGGTGCAACTTAAACGAGTACCTTCATGAATAGGTTTCAGGTAGCTCAGTTCCTTGAGAGCTTGCCATTCTCGAACCATGAGTCGGGCCACTCTAGCCTTTCTACTTAGGGCATCGGTCACGACGTTCGCTTTCCCTGGGTGGTGTTGAATTTCACAATGATAATCTTCTAAAAGTTCTACCCATCTTCTCTGTCGGAGATTAAGTTCCTTTTGAGAAAATAGATACTTGAGACTTTTATGGTCCGTAAACATGGTGAATTCAATGCCATATAAATGATGTCGCCATTTCTTTAAGGCGAATACTATTGCAGCAAGTTCGAGGTCGTGCGTTGGATAATTATTCTCATGCGTATTGAGTTGCCTGGAAGCATACGCGATAACTTTACCATTCTGCATCAGTACGGCACCGAGGCCATCCTTTGAAGCGTCACTATATACGACAAATCCTTGGGTTCCTTATAGAAGTGTCAGTATAGGTGCGGTGGTAAGTCTCTTCTTGAGTTCCTGGAAACTTGACTCGCATTTATCCGTCCATTCAAATTTTACTTGTTTCTGGGTTTGCCGGGTGAGGGGTCCTGCTATCTTTTAGAAGTCTTTGATGAATTTACGGTAGTAGCCTGTAAGTCCAAGAAAACTTCTGATATGAGTTACATTTTCTGGCCTCTTCCAATCCATAATAGTTTCTACCTTAGATGGATCAACTGCAATCCGTTCTCCAGAAATAATATGGCCTAGAAATGCCACTTTCCTCAACCAAAATTCACACTTGTTGTACTTGGCGTTCAACTTGTGTTGCCTTAGTGTATCCAACACTAGTCTAAGATGTCTCTCGTGATCTTTTTCCAACTTAGAGTACACTAGTATGTTATCGATGAAAATTACTACGAATTGGTCGAGATATGCTTGAAATACTCTGTCCATTAAATCCATAAATGTTGCAAGAGCATTCGTGAGTCCAAAAGGCATCACTACAAACTCGTAGTGGCCGTATCTAGTTTGGAACGCAGTTTTAGGAACATCTTCATTCCTAATCTTTAACTGGTAGTATCCTTGTTGAAGATCGAACTTGGAATACACCGTAGCTCCTTGGAGTTGTTCAAACAACTCATCTATCCTCGGGAGAGGATACTTATTTTTAACTGTAACGCTGTTGAGTTCATGGTAATCTATGCAAAGCCTCAATGTTCCGTCCTTCTTTTTGACAAACAATACCGGAGCTCCCCAAGGTAATACACTGGGTTGCACAAAACCCACGTCGATTAACTTCTACAGTTGGACCTTCAACTCTTGTAGCTCCAGTGGTGCCATTCGGTATGGTGCCTTTGCAATAGGTGCCTTCCCAGGTATGATTTCGATATTGAATTCAATTTCTCTGTCAGGTGGTAGGGAGGTCAATTCTGTGGGAAATACGTCAGGGTATTCGGATACCACACGTATAGTTTCTATGCCCGACTTACTCATGGGTTGGTTGATGATGAAGGCTAAAAATCCTGTTGCCCCTTTGGCAACTGCCTTACTAGCTTTGATAGCTGATATTATAGGTGCTAGGTTGACTCTAGCATCTCCAATTAATTCCACAATTGGCTTGTTAGGTTCGCAAAACCTAACTATCTTAGAATGACAATCTAATTGTGCGTAGTGCTTAGATATCCAATCTATTCCTAGGATGACGTCATATTCTAATATTGGAAGCACTACTAAATCAGTAGAGTAATAGTTACCACTGATGATCACATCACACGCAGAATGGACTTTATCTGCTAACTGACTAACTCCCATCGGGGTAGATATTTCTAGGCATAATGATAAAGATTCTAATGGCCTATCAAGTTTCTTAGAAAAATGCGGTGCAACAAACGAATGGGATAATCCTGGATCTATAAGTATTCGTGCAAGTTGATTAGATATCAGGAGTGTACCTTCCACCACATCATTGTTCTCTGGTGCCTCCTGACCAGTCAATGCAAACACTCGAGCTGGGGCTTTCCCTTTGTTGTTTCCTGGTTTGGCTGCAATAGCTGGTTTGATTGTCGGGGTGTTCATATCTGGGCACTCTCGAATTTGATGATCTTGGCTGCCATAATGTAGGCACTTTCCGAGCTTCCTCCAACACAACTCTGATTTATGCCCTTTCCTTACACAGTGGATGCAAGGCGTTGTTGGTTTGTTGAGAACGGGTGCCTTCGTTCCACTCGAACTTCCTTGAGTTCCCGTCCTCTTAAACTTATGTGGTGGCGTGGATGTTGGTCGGGTAGCAGGCCTCTTAGAGTTGTTGGAGAAACGGATTTGCTGTTGACCTAACCTCGCAGTTCCACTCTCTATCCGGGTGGCAGCTTCTACTGCTTGAGTAAGTGTCGTCAGCTGAACAATTAGAAGACTCTATTGAAACGACTGCCTCAGTACTCTAGTGAACTTATAGAGCTTGTCCTCTTCAGTTGTAACCAATCCCGGTGCGTATTTAGATAATCTGTTAAACTGGGCTTCATATTGAGCGACTGTCATGGCTCCTTGCTTCAGGTGGTAGAATTCGTCTCGTCTAGCCTCTCTGGCTGCTGCTGACATGTATTGAGTTCGAAAGTTGGTCAGGAAGTTAGCCCATGTCTTGACACGGTCTTCTCTCGTCCAGCATTCGTTGACATTCCTCCACCAGTCATGAGCTGCGGCCTCGAGTCAGTGATATCCGTGTTCATCAGTGTAGTGAAGGGCGTTGAAAATTCCCTCAATTTTCTCTAGCAAGAGTTCAGCTTTGATATCGTCCTCCTCCAGGTCCTCCTCCGGATCCTCCATGAAGTCCTCCTCCGGATCTTCCTCAAAATGTGTAGAGTCCGTCGGTGGAGCATGTGAAGCCTCCCCTACCTCAGTCGTGGGGTATGGAAATAGTCGCATCACCATAGCTAATTTCTTCCTGGCCACCATTTGGAACGCTTCGTGCTCGCGACGTGTGGAACGGATCGTTTTCTCCAGCATCTTGATCTTATGCATCTGGAAGAATTTGGTTCTGCGAAGCTGGGCAATTGTCCGATCCTTTAGGCGTAGCTGACTCCCCAAGGATTCCACTTTACGCTCAAGCTCCAAGTACTCCGGCTTCATACATTCTAGCACTTCGAGTAGTTCGTTCCTGTGACTGTGGAATGTCGATGCGTCCTGATGCACACGTGCGATAGACTCCCTCAAAGACTGGATCTGTCTCTCACTGGTGTCAGTCAAGGTCACCGCATCCACGAGGGGTCTCGTAACGCTCTCAATCTGAGCAGTGCCTGACGTAGCTTCTCCTCGTTAATCAGTCGTGGAGTGTCAGAGTCGATCTGGGTATCATCAACCGGCTGCTTATCCCTAGTTGAGTCCATCTAAATAACAAAACAATCTAAGTCAGTATCTCGCAAAATCTAATACCCTATAAGGCTCTATTAAGCATGAATAATCATTAAGGCAGTGAACTTAATGATCCAATAAATACGCTTAAACGATACTAGTGACCAAGGATAATAATACTCCATTTTTAAGAAGACAATGAAGTTTAGTGGAGTTTAAAGGAACTTCATCAATTTCGAATGAATAGTGACATGACTTTGAGAAAATGGATAAGTGATGTAAATTATATCCGTTTCAAGTGTTCAACAGAAGGATTGATCCAGTTGGGGAAATGTCGTGGATACTTAATAAAGTACTTTGGCCAATGACTTGGGAATTTTGAATTTGACTATGCATATTCCAAGTGAATAGCGATAAGTCGAAAGAGATCTTTAATGAGAATTGACTCGAGAAATCTACATTAGGTCTCAATCCTATGGTTCACTTCGTCCTAGGTGGAATTCCCATCTAAGTCCGAAGAATCTTATCCTGGTTAGCCCGTGGTAAGTGTCCTTCTCACAAAGCGGGCTCCGATACCACTCCTGTCACGCCCCCAACATCAGGAAGGACGAGGGCGCGATGCATCAGTCGATCAATCAATCAAAATGCGATAATAAATAGCGGAAGCAAAATAACGATTTGATAATAATTTAAAACAACCATCTTAGCCCGATGTACTAAGATTCGTTGTGACAAAGCTGATAATCGAAATTACATGGTTCATAAGTTTGCAGTGGAAAATACCAAACGAATTAAGTACGAAGCATAACTAACTATTACAAGTTGGGATAACAACAGAAATTCTAAGAACAGAAGTCCTAAATCTTGAAGGCATCCTTCTATTCGGCCTCTTCCACGAAGCCTTCTTCGTCCTCTGCTGTTTGCTCATTCTCTAGTTTAAAAGGGAAAACGGTGGGGTGAGACAAAAGGTCTCAGTGAGTGGGTGATCGTGTGCGAGTGTGGCTCTTTCCTTTGAAAATTTTTAAGTGATGCATGATTTTATCAATTATAAAAAAATGAGAACAATTACAATTATGTCGAAATTTTATAAACAATAATCATTGTGTAGTTGTAATATTATAATCTAGTCCCCATGGACGAATATCAAGTCAAGCAACCAGTCAATCAGTCGATCAGTCAATTCAGTTTCGAATCCGGCCGATTTGGACTTTAGATTCTAAACTCTCCTTATCACTCCTAGCAAGATAGGCCGTCGCCCCAAGATTTGGACCGTCGCCCCAAGATGCTGAGCCTTCGCTCTCACACTTAACGTGTGCTTCCTTATCTCTTATCTGGACTCGGTATGTCCTTAGCTGTGGGTCAATACCCGTATCACATCATAATCGCGATTATACCCCAAGTCTACGACCCACGTCCCTCGGAACATTCCGTTCCTCGGTTATGAGAATAGGAAACAACGGTAGCCTTATTCATGAACCGCAGCTGTGCTGCTCGATCCAAGACTCGGTCTAACTGTCCCGACACGATTTGGGACTCTAGAGGTGGCTCCTACATCTCAAGTGGTGGCCCCCAAATTGTAGATCGGCACACTATTTCATATGGACTCAAGAGGTGGCCCCCGTCCGTCGACGTGGCACTTTGTTCCGATAGAGTTAGAGGTGGACCCGTCCGTGGCACTTTGTTTGTATAGCACTTAGTTCCCGGACAGACACAGTTATCAATTTGATGCGTTTCAAAAGTATCACGTAAACGTTCGGTCAGTGAGGTTAATAGCGACTTTTGATTGAGTATGGAATATAGTTAATTTTATTTGTGGCCCGGTAATGCGGAATAGGACTTGTATATAAACTCGAAAATGTTCTCAATAATTTATTAACGGTCTGATGGGTTCAGATCAGATATATTAAATGGGTAGTTTCGATGAAACGAAACGAGAGTTTCGTAAATAGTTTGAAAGGACGTTTTTGCCCTTAGGTTCAAACCTAAGCGTTGGAGCATGAAACGAAATCGGATGGTTATGAAATTTTATGAGGAAGCCAAAAATAATTCCTCGACTCCAGATTTAATGAAAATTCGGAAATTTTCAGTTTCGGGACTGAAATTTCCAGAAATTGCGATATTGCCCCAAAACTTAAGGAAATCGTTCCGAGGCATATAGAGCTATGGATTTAGCTCGGAATTTAACGAAATTTTACGAGATGACTTATGATGAACCTGGAATTATAGATTTGTGAAAATTCCAGAAAATTTCGGACCTGGTCCAGAAGTTTGGGATTCTTGCATTTTGACCCCGAAATTATTTAAAATTTGCGATTTGGACTATTAAGTTTAGATGTCAAACTCCGAATCACTTGAAACTTTATGGACAGCCTATATATGGTATAATATGTACTGTCCAAGGTCCAGAATGTTGTATTTTTCTAAATTTTCAGTTTAGTCCTCAAACTTTAAGAATTTACAATTTATGCCCAAAAGCTCCGTTTACTCGTTTCAAGTCCCATTTTGGCCGCAAATAAATTATCCATATATCATAACACAATCATATAACATAAGATTTCAGATTTTGATAGGGTTTCAATGATACATAGAAGAAAACATATAACTTTCAAGTTATCACAAAATCGACACCCGACTACCAAATCGGTTGTCGTTTATATTCAATAAATCATATTGCATGTGGTTATAATCATAACATTCATCTTTAAAAACATGCATTTATATAAGAATTTCAGATTAGTACATACCTTCATATTTTTCATAATATTCGATGATTATGTTTAAGAAAAACGAATTTCACATAGTTATACATAAAATCATAACATGAAATTATAACATGAAGATTTTAACATAGATCATATCAAAAGAATCTTAAAATACTTCAGATTTAATACATGCATCATAAGAAAAAGAATAGATTTCTACTTTAAAGTTTGAAAGAGTTTTCACCCACCTCGATTTAGCCAGATATCGTCGGTTCTAAGTCTTGAAAGTTGGAAAACGACTTCTCCTATACTACTATATGGTTTGGCAGATCCACATGCACCCCCAAGGTGAGAATTATGTTTGCATGTATTAATATTGAGGTTAGATTATGGAGGATTTCATAAGAATTTATGGAAATAGTTATAAGGGATGAGATTACCTATTTCTTGTTGAAAATTTTCTTCCTCCTCCTTCTTCTTCCTCTTGGTTCGGCCCTCTCTCTCTCTCTTAGACTCTCAAATTGCACATTTTTTGGTTGTTGGTTTAACTGTAGAGGGTTAGGTTAGTATGTAGTATTTAATGGTGGTGTTATGAGGGTTTGGGAAGAGTAATGTGTAGAAGACTTGTTACATGTGTCAAGATGTTTCATGCAAGTCTTGCATGCGATGAGTGAAGAATCTAGAGATCCACTCTTCTACTCCCTCATGGCTGCCCATATGTATATATATATATATATATATATTTAAATTAAGAGTATAATTAAAATGGTAAAGGATTTAATTAGTTGGGTTGGGTTTGAAATGTAACTTCAAGTCTTATGATTTTTAATGAGTTGGGTTGAGTCCATTAGTGAGTCCACATGTAGTTAGGTATTGACAATTAGCCCAATAGGTGAATCAACACACTATTTTAATTTTTATTATTTGGTTTATTAAGTAAATTACAAAGTTAAAGAGTGAAATAAAATAAAATAGATGTAGGTTATATTATGTCATAAAATAACTATTATTAAATTACATCATGATTTGATACATTGTACATGTGATAAGTTATCGAATTTAGGGGGTTTTACAGTTCCAGAATTTTTTAATAAGCTGGTAACAAACTTCTACTGGGCCCAGAAGTTTCGCTCAAGTTGCTAACAAGCTGGTAATGTATATTTGATCATATTTTAATAATAAATTGCAAATGTATTATTATCGGTAACATGTAAAATTTATTGAATTCAACGACTTAAAAAACTTGAAGAAATGCATGTCGATGTCGATGGTGATGGTGATGGTGATCGTGAGGAAGAGCTGGTTCTAATCTCTGATGGTGATATATATTTAGCGACTCGCAAACGAAAAGAGAATGGGAAGTACAAGTTACCTAAGGAGGTGCTTAAAACCGTTGATGAAAAAATTGTACGTATTTATCGTATCTACTAAATGATAGGTCGCCTGGTAATGCTATATGGTGGTAGGTTGCCTGGTAATGCTCTTTATATCCACGCGTTTGTAATCTATGCAGGATCGATTTTTCTATTTTGATTAGGATCTGGCAGACTGAGTTTGATGTTTTTGTTGAAAAACTTCAAGCTCCTGTTCTAATCTCTATCATTCCTGCTCCGATACCATCTCAGAAGATAGATATATATGTGTATATATATAATATATGATTGATAATGAAAACAGAGAAGAAGAGCAAACCAGATAGATTTGTCTTACTTTTGTTTAGATTTCTGCTCCTGTTTAGATAGATTTGTCTTACTTATGTGTATACATATATATCTTTCCTGCTCCTTTTTTGTTGAGATTTCTGCTTCTTATTTTCTGCTCCTATTGTTTAGGTTCCGGTTATGCATGCTTTTATTTGCAAGGTGTAATAGTAAATGGTTAAAAGGATCAAACCAGATAGATTTGTCTTTGATTCAGTTAACAATAAAAACGATCCTCAAGCATAGTTCTTGAAGAAAATTTCAAACTAACATAAATTTTACATGAGACTTAAGGAGATCCTCTAGGCATTTTTTTGTTTATTGATGGTTGTGTTGAGGTCTTCTACTATTACTGGAAGTGTATAACTATGCTCTTGTTTTTTTTCTTTTTTTTTCTTGAAGATTGGGTAAAATATAAAGCAGGTAGCTTAGCTGATTACTGGAAGTGAAAACCAGATAGATTTCTGCTTTTTATTTTTTGCTCCTGTTGTTTAGGTTCCGGTTATGCATGCTTTTATCTGCTCCTGTTGTTTAGGTTCCGGTTATGCATGCTTTTTTTCTTTTTTTTTTTCCTGAGGATTTGGGTAAAATTAGCTGCTGTATATTATAACTACTTATGAAACAAGGATTAAGATAATTTTTCATTATTGTTATTGTTTGTATTTTATGTTTCTGTTAATTATTTGATGGAAATACTTGATACTTTTATTTATAGGCTGATGTTAAGAAAGCTCTTGAAACAGAAGGTGTTGAGGCTGCTAATAAATTGATTCATGATGGCAAAGAACACCGACCATCTTATCTAATTGGGAGACTTATTCAGAAAAAGGAACCAAAATCGAAGTCTTCAGCATCACCATCCGTTCAAGTTGCTGATCAGTACGTGGCGGACCTAACTGCTAAGATCAGGGCCCAACTTCAACAAGAGATGGATGAAAAACTTGACCAAAAAGTTCGAGAAATAATGAAAATGTTGGCCGAGAAAAATCCTGATTTGAACTTAAAGATTGATGACTCTCAGAAATCAGTCGAGGAGTCCTATGGCGGTGACAATGTCACTCCTTGACTGATCTCATCATTTTATATTATGCTAGCTAAGTGACTCAAGTAGTTTTGTTATATTTGTGGATTGTGATCGTAACTTGTTCTTAGCTATTATGGATTGAATATTAGCAGTCATGTATTTTGGATGTTGTTATGGTTGACATTGTTTTAATGGTATTGACTGTTTTATGATAATATTTATTTTCCAGTATAATATTTTGCTTCTTAGCATGAAAATTGTTGGTAAAAACCTGCAAAAATGTAGCCATAGACTATAATTTATAATTCTTTCTGTTGGCAAAATATGAAAATTGTGTTGGCAAAGATTAAAAGTGTGTTGGCAAAAGTTAGAACTGTTCATATATAAGTGTAGCCATAGTGTTAAAATTGTTGGTAAAGATGTCAACGTGTTTTACAATTTAATGTTACATTAGACCTCATGAGTTTTGGCATAGGTCTACGGCTACACAAATCTTTGTGTCACTAAATATGTAAAAGTGTGGCCTTAAGTCTACAGCAACACAAAATCTAGTGTAGCCACAGACAATAAAAGTGTTGGCATAGGGGTCTATTACTACACTTTTTTAACATGTTACCAAAAAAAGAAAAGTGTTACCTTAGACCCCTATGGTTGCGGTCGTTTTTGTAACACTTTCGAATTTGGTCAAAGTGTAGCCATAGCTTGTTTTTCTACCTTCAGCAACACTTTTTGGACTTTTGAACACAGTTTATCAGCTGTTGCTGAAACCCATATATGGTGTAGTGTTATAACAAAGGTTAGAATCACCAGAAGTAGATTCAGGACTTACCTTGTAAAAAGGCTTGGGCTTGTAGTGAGTCTTTCCAGTCTATTTGATGAACTTCTTGAATTTATGCATAAGTAGAGCCATTTCATCTTGTGACAGGATATCATCATCACTATCAGCAGTCTTATGAGTATACTTGGATGTGCTGGACATGCTGTGTCTCCTGTTAGATACAGCGGCTAGAGTTGTAGTCTTCACAGGTGACTCTTCGGCCTTCTCTCTCCTGTCAATATCATACTCGAAAGCTTTGAGGTCAGAGAAGTGGTCAAATGCAGAAATGTTACTAAGATTACATGACACACGCATAGCTGTTGTCTTAATGTCCCATCGGGCAGGAAGTGATTTATAAATTTTCAAGTTTTTCTCCTTTTGGGTATATACTTTACCCATTGCTTCAAGTTCACTGACAATGCCAGTGAATCTGAGGTCAAGCTATTTAAGAGTTTCAGATGATTTCATTTCAAATGTTTCAAATTTCTGAGTGAGTTTTGAAATTTTGTTTTCTTTTGAGAGCTTAGTTCCCTCACAAATCATCTTGAGCTTCTCCCAGATTTCCTTGGTTGTCTTACAGCTCTCTTTACCTTCGAGAATATGCCTTTGTCAAGAGTGACAACCAGCGCATTCTTAGTAATGTTATCAAGGTTATCACATGTAATACCCGAGATTTCTGATGTGTATTTGAACCTTGTGATATTGTATTGTTACATTTTGATCTGAGTATATTCTCCGTATTTCATGATCCGGTGTTGTTGAGCGCATGATTGCATGAATGTGTTCTAAGTGGTGATTTATTTTGCACTTGTAGTGCACGCTATCGACTTAGCGTAGCGTACGCTAAACTGGGTTCATAGCGCATGCTATGTATGAACCTTAGCGCACGCTATACATAGTCAACATGATTAACCGCGGATCTTGGTCGGATAATGTCGGGATGAACCTGGACGGCTTTCGGGAGAAGTCGAGTCAATGCGGTAGCGCATGCTACTGATATGAGGATAGTGCATGCTAAATGTTGAGTACATTGAGGTCAGTAAGCTTCGTATGGCCGTTAGCGCAAGCTATGGATATGGACTAGCGCGTGCTAATAACCATTTTCTATATATAGGACAGCACCCTTTTTTGTTTTTCAGACTTTTTCACTTCCCAAATCCGAATTCTTAGACTTAGAGAGTTACTTCCTCCATCCTCAACCTCTCATATCATCATCCTAGCACGAGTTTGAAGATTGTAGATCATTGGAGATTGGTGTTCAAGCCCTCGGCGTTAGATTTCTTCAAGTTCCTCCTTGTTCTTCACTACTTTGAGGTAGGTGATTCTTCACCAATTTAAGTAGTATTCTGAAGGATGTTTTGATCATGATTTGGGATTATCTAGTCAGTTAAATTCGTACGTAGTCAAACATCATGTGTTAGAAGGATATTTTCGATGTTTCGGTACTTCTTCATCGTATAAACCATTGAACCTTTTAGTGTTTGAACTCCTAACATATTCATGAAGCTTCAAACCGATTATGACCAGTTTATGGAGATTATCAAGTTCTTATGTTTTTACATAATTGAATTACACTTTTTGGGACATAGAATGGATGGAACTTAGGATACTTTCTTGAAAGAACAAGATGAATTATGATGTTGTGATGATTATACAGATCCTTGTATCTCGAAGTCGTTTAATCCGTAAAGATCATTCTTAAAACCGTATGATCATAATATGCATGGAGGTGACATGTATTAACACTGAAGATTGCATGAGTTTCATCACCATTAGAACAAGTCTGATGCCCAGTAGTGAACTGCCATGCATGGTTAGCGCACGCTAAGATATGTATATTAATGTGCGCTATCGGGAATGAGTTAACGTACGCTACGTTTGGTACGTAACGTACGTTATGTCATCAGTCGAGTCAGTCGGCTGATCAGAGAGGCCTGTTAGTACATAGTTAGCGTACGCTAGACTTCGTCGTTTATGTACGCTAACAAGCAGGCTTAGCGCACGTTACGCAGAATACGTAGCGTACGCTAAGTAGTTCAGGCAGATTACATTTTAAGAGCTTTCGGCCGTAGACCAGATTGTTAGACATTCGTACGACTTGAGATGAATTCTTTATTATTTCTTTTGTTAAGGTTCGAGCTTGCTACATTGATCGAAGGAGACGGCCTTCGAGTGTGTTGAGATCATTGGAGTTATTAGTTTTTGCCATCTTTGAGGCAAGTATCGTAATTTGTTAATATTGTTATTTTGAGCATACATGTGATTTATTCATGTTGTTGAACATAGGATTTATTTCGTTGAATTGTCATGATATTCGTTATCTAGTGTTTGTATGTTCATGTTGATTGACATAGCGATTTTGCATATATGTATGCATGAGTTGTGTTTGTGTATGTTGTACGATCTATGCTGAGGGCGCTGGATCGGATGTCCACCTCGTGTTGGTCCGACGGGATCATCTTGGGATCTAGGCTGAGGGCGCTGGATCATTGGATGGGTTTTTCCACCTCGTGTTGGTCCGACGGGATCATCTTGGGATCTGTGCTAAGGGTGCTGGATCATTGGAATACCCATACTGTGTCAATGGAATCTTGTGGATTCGCATTGTTGGATTCCGGTAGCGGAAGTCCGTGTTGTGTATCTTGTTATACATCGTTGTTGCATATCCGATTTGTTTTGTACTAGCATCGTTTTGCTAACCCCTTTGGGGTGGACATTTGTTTTGATGTTCAGGTAGCCGAGGAGCGGGGAAACAGCCACAGTACAGACGTGACGACGAAGGGGCTCAGTGATGTTTGTTGTTATTGCGATTTGTCTTCTTGGTTCATTTTCAGTACTCGAGTACGCGTTTCTTATTAATATCATTTCGATATGGTTGTATTAATTAACTCAATAGATCAGTTGGAACCGGTTTTGTATTTTGAACTTCTGTGGTATTGTTGGATTATATTTACATTTCTTTTAATTAGCCTTGTAAATCCTTACTCAAAGGGTTTACGGCGCTGTAATTATTTCGAATATATCGGGGTGTTACAGAATATGGTATCAGAGCTAAGATTCATGGATATCATGGCAGTCGGATTTTAATTGGGTCTATTTACGTTATTTGATTTATGGGTCATTCGTAACATCACTGTTCAGCCAAAGTCGTCATGTGGACCGTGGTTGTAAGTCTCCTAATCTCTTATACTACCGTTTTACTTAACTTCTATTTTGTGAGTATTGACGGGCGTTATTTTTGAAAATTTTGTCCTGGATATTGAGTAATTGTGTTTACAGTATGTTGAGGGGAGGACGTGGGCGCGGACGCGGTCGTGGACGCGGACGTGGTAACATGAGACAGGAGGATTCCGCAACTACCCCAGAATTATCGGCTAGTCGAACCGATTCCCATTCTGGAGGACAACAGGGATCAGCGAATGGCAACGCGAATCCTAACATGCAGGGAGTGCTTTAACAGGTGGTGGCTCAGATAAACCAGTTCGCTCAGGTAGTTGACCGCATGCAGACGGCGATGGGACAGCAGCACCACAAGGATAACCGGGGAGAGAGATGGCTTGCTGAGGTGGTCAAATTGCACCCGCCAAAATTTGACGGATTTGCTAAGGCACTTACTTGGGATCATTGGCTAAAGGAGTTAGAGAAGATATTTGCGGGTATTAACTGTCCCGAGGACCGAAAAGTTCCTATTGCCCAGTATTTTCTGACTGGGGAGGCTTTTGACTGGTGGGAAGCTATTCGACCTGAGAAACATAATCTTGTGGGACAATTCAAACTAATGATGGAAGCACAATATTGTCCTCGTCCAGTTAGAGAGGCTAAAATCCGAGAGTTTTTCTCACCGCAGAGTTCGGAAGCATCTGTGACAAACTTAATCAAGACTTTTAACCATCAACTGACTTGTGTGCGACACTTGGTCATAACAGAGGCAGAAAAGATTTTTCATTTCGATATGCGGATGAAGCCGGAGATTCAGCAATATATGTCCGGATTCGAGTGTACTACGTTGCGACAGTATCAAGACAAAGCGCTGGCCTACGTCATGAAAGAGGCGGCGGTGGAGAAATCGATGGAGGCAAAGAAGCAGAAAGTGTTCGGCAACTTCTCTGAAAATAAGAGTGGTGGGCCCCACAAGGGCCAGTCTTCATTTTTCTCATATAGGAAACCTCCACACCCTTCTCGAGGTGGAAAGAAGTTCTGGACAACATCAGCAGTTTCGGACGCATCAAAGAAATCCTATAATTGTGGTCGAGCAGGGCATATTCGACGTGATTGCCCCGCATCTTCTGTGACTTGTTTCGATTGTAGGCAAGAAGGGCACCGTGCAGCTTTCTATGGAGTTGCGACTAGATCATTTGGTACTCGCACTCCAGCGCCTGTTCCGAAGGAGATAAGTGTGAACCAGACGCGGCAGAGTGGATTTCAGCAGCAGAATGTTGGGAAGAGAGAGACATCCAGTGCTGGGTCCGTTCCTCCGCGCCTGTACGAGATGAGGAAATCTGACGATCAGAACACTGCTGGTGCATCAAGTACGATTCAGATCCTTTTGCAACCAGTTAGCGTCTTATTCGATTCAGGAGCTACACATTCTTTCATATCATTGAACTGTGTTAATCGTTTGAAAATCTCGTGTTTATTTGATTGTGAACCTTATGTTGTGGGTTTGCCAAGCGGAGAGAGAGTTATGGGAACCCTAGAAACTAGAGATTTTCCAGTATCTATAGGAGGGAGAGATTGGCCATCGAATCTTATTGTAGTTGACATCCATGGTGACGATTTAATTCTCGGAGACGATTGGCTCAATTGTTATGGAGCTATTTTGAATTACCGAAAGAGAGTCATTTCTATCATTGCTGATGACGGATCTGAACACTTATTCAGAGGATGGATACCGGGAAGCTCGGGAAAATTGATCAAAGCGATGAAAGCAGTAAAATTACTGAAGCATGGTTGTCAAGGATTTTGGTGTTATGCCATGAAGAAAGAAGAAGGAGTAGAGCTCTCATCTATTCCAGTTGTGAATGAATTCTCAGATGTATTCCCAGACGAACTACCTAGGTTACCTCCGCTGAGAGAAGTGGAGTTCAATATCGAATTAGAACCTGGAGCCACTCCCATTTCCAGAGCACCATACCATATGGCGCCAACCGAGATGTATGAACTAAAGAAGCAACTGGAGGAATTATTGCAGAAGGGTTACATTCAACCTAGCATTTCTCCTTGGGGAGCACCCATTCTCTTTGTCCGTAAGAAAGATGGATCCCTCCGATTATGTATTAATTATAGGGATCTAAACAAGGTGACGATCAAGAACAAGTATCCTATACCTCGAATCGACGACTTGTTTGATCAACTGCAAGGGTATTCTAGAAGATTGACTTGCGATCAGGATATCATCAGTTGAGAATTAAGGAATTGGATATACCTAAATCTGCTTTCAGATCCCGGTACGGGCACTATGAATTCGTAGTGATGCCATTCGGACTTACCAATGCTCCTGCGGTATTTATGCAATTGATGAATCGGGTATTCTTAAAATACCTAGATAAGTTTGTGGTCATTTTCATTGATGACATCTTGATATATTCGAAAGACACAGGAGCATGCCGAGCATTTGCGTGTGGTTTTGAGCACCTTGAGGAATGAACAACTTTATGCGAAGCTTTCCAAATGCGAGTTCTGGCTTAGGGAAGTAACCTTCCTTGGGCATGTGATATCAGCTGACGGAGTTCAGGTGGACCCGAAGAAAGTCGAAGCAATCTCGGAATGGGAAGCTCCTAATAACGTGAAAGAAGTCCGAAGCTTCTTAGGACTTGCTGGATATTATCGCCATTTTGTAGAGGGATTTTCCAAAATTGCTCGTCCGCTCACTCAGCTGTTACAGAAAACTCAAAAGTTCACGTGGGATGAGAAATGCCAGGCTGGTTTTGATGAACTTAAAAAGAGACTGACGACAGCACCTATATTAGCGTTACCAGATGGAACTGATGGATTCATGGTATACAGCGATGCTTCAAATCGAGTGCAGGATGTGTGTTGATGCAAAAGGATAAGGTGATTGCCTATGCTTCTCGACAGTTGAAACCGTACTAAGTTAATTACCCGACTCATGATCTGGAGTTAGCAGTTGTGGTCTTTGCCTTGAAAATTTGGCGACATTATTTATACGGCACTCATTGTCAGATCTTTACAGATCATAAAAGCCTCAAGTACATTTTAAGTCAGAAAGAATTAAACATGAGGCAGAGAAGGTGGCTGGAATTGATCAAGGATTACGACTTGGAAATTCTCTATCATCCGGGTAAAGCAAACATAGTAGCTGATGCATTGAGCCGTAAACCTGTTTCTCTTAGAGTGTTGGAAGCACTTACATCCCAAACCAGCATTCAACGAGAACTGATCCGCGAAGGGATTGAAGTATGGTCACCAGGAATCCAAGGACAACTATATGTGATGGAACTGACTTCGTCACTAGTCGAGGAAATCAAATTTAAGCAGTTGAACGATTCTTTGATCCTTCGGTTATGTGACGAAGTAAAGAAAGGAAAGGCCCCAGGATTCGTGATACAAGATGATGGAGTTCTGAGATTTTAGAGTCGACTTTGCGTTCCCAATGATGATGATTTGAGACGGACAATTTTGAAGGAAGCTCACAACGCTCCCAATTCTATTCACCCGGGCAGTAGTAAGATGTATAAGGATCTAAAACAAAACTTATGGTGGGGAAATATGAAGAAGGACGTAGCAAAGTACGTTTCGAAGTGTTTGACTTGTCAGCAGGTTAAGATTGAACATCAGCGACCTGCCGGAATGTTAAAGCCGCTTACGATCCCTAAGTGGAAGTGGGAGGATATCTCGATGGATTTCATCACCAATATGCCAAGAACCAAGACGGGAATGAACATGATTTGGGTTATAGTTGATCGACTAACCAAGTCGGCTCATTTCCTAGGAATTAAAGACACGTGGGGACCCGAGAAATTGGCACGATATTTATTGCAGAGATAGTCAGATTGCATGGGACGCCGAAGACCATTATTTCAGATCGACATGGTCGCTTCGTGTCTCACTTCTGGAAGGCAGTTCACAGGGTGTTGGGGACCGATCTGAACTTTAGCATGGCTTATCATCCTCAAATGGACGATCA
Organism: Orobanche coerulescens; assembly: GCA_033398695.1. Classification (NCBI taxonomy): domain Eukaryota; kingdom Viridiplantae; phylum Streptophyta; class Magnoliopsida; order Lamiales; family Orobanchaceae; genus Orobanche; species Orobanche coerulescens. Next base: position 108,393,111 of record CM065815.1, on the reverse strand, counting down.
GTCCGAAAGGACTATACAAACCGTAGAAGACATGCTTAGAGCTTGTGCCCTTGATTGAATTCACCTACAACAATAGTTGGCATGCTCCTATTAAGATGGCACCATTTGAAGCTTTGTACAGGAGAAGATGCTGATCACCCCTGTGCTGGGATGATTCTTCGGACTTGATAGGGACGGAACCGGAATTGATAGTTCAGGCTCAAGAGAAGATAGCTTTGATTCGGGAAAGACTGTTGACTGCCCAGAGTCGACAGAAGTCTTATGCAGACGTGCATCGTCGCCCGCTAGATTTCGACATTGGGGACCACATACTATTGAAGGTGTCTCCTACACGAGGAATTTTCCGTTTTGGGAGGAAAGGTAAGCTAAGTCCGAGATATATCGGACTATTCGAGATCCTCGAGAGAGTTGGGGATTTAGCATACAGGGTGGCCTTACCGCCATCGCTGAGTCACGTTCACAATGTGTTTCACCTATCCCAATTGCGGAAGTATGTACCAGATCCCAGTCATATCATTGAGTTCGATGAGACCGAGATAGCTAATGACGGCACCTTCGAAGAGAGACCAATCAAGATACTTGAGAGTCAGATCAAACAATTGAGGAATAAACCAATACCCTTGGTTAAAGTACAATGGTCACGACACGGAGTCGAAGAGGCCATTTGGGAAAGAGAGGACAATATGAACACTAGGTATCCAGAGTTGTTTTCATCTTAAGTTTTGGGACGAAACTTCTTCTTAGGGAGAGAGGATGTAATACCCAAGATTTCTGATGTGTATTTGAACCTTGAAATATTGTATTGTTGCATTTTGATCTAAGTATTATTCTCCGTATTTCATGATCCGGTGTTGTTGAGCGCATGATTGCATGAATGTGTTCTAAGTGGTAATTTTTTTTGCACTTGTAGCACACGCTATCGACTTAGCGTAGCGTACGCCAAACTGGTTTCGTAGCGCACGCTATATATGAACCTTATCGCACGCTATACGTAGTCAACATGATTAAAATAGGGTGGTAGGTGAGATCAGCCGCGGATCTTGGTCGGATAATGTCGGGATGAACCTGGACGGCTTTCGGGAAAAGCCGAGTCAACGCGGTAGCGCACGCTACTGATATGAGGATAGCGCACGCTAAATGTTGAGTACAGTGAGGTCAGTAAGCTTCGTATGGCCGTTAGCGCACGCTATGGATATGGACTAGCGCACGCTAATAACCATTTTCTATATATAAGACAGCACCCTTTTTCGTTTTTCAGACTTTTTCACTTCCCAAATCCGAACTCTTAGACTTAGAGAGTTACTTCCTCCATCCTAAACCTCTCATATCATCATCCTAGCACGAGTTTTAAGATTGTAGATCATTGGAGATTGGTGTTCAAGCCCTCGGCGTTGGATTTCTTCAAGTTCCTTTGAGGTAGGTGATTCTTCACCAATTTAAGTAGTATTCTGAAGGATGTTTTGATCATGATTTGGGATTATCTAGTCAGTTAAATTCGTACGTAGTCGAACATCATGTGTTAGAAGGATATTTTTGATGTTTTGGTACTTCTTCATCGTATAAACCATTGAACCTTTTAGTGTTTGAACTCCTAGCATATTCATGAAGCTTCAAACCAATTATGACCAGTTTATGGAGATTATCAAGTTCTTATGTTTTTACATAATGGAATTACACGTTTTAGGACATAGAATGGATGGAACTTAGGATACTTTCTTGAAAGAACAAGATGAATTATGATGTTGTGATGATTATACGTATCCTTGTATCTCGAAGTCGTTTAATCCGTAAAGATCATTCTTAAAACTGTATGAGCATGATATGCATGGAGGTGACATGTATTAACACTGAAGATTTCATGAGTTTCATCACCATTAGAACAAGTCTGCTGCCCAGTAATGAACTGCCATGCATGGTTAGTACACACTAAGATATGTATATTAACATGCGCTATCGGGAATGAGTTAACGTACGCTACGTTTGGTACGTAACGTACGTTATGTCATCAGTCGAGTCGATCGATCGAGAGGATCGATTACATAGTTAGCGTACGTTAGACTTCGTCGTTTACGTACGCTAACGAGCAGGCTTAGCGCACGTTACGCAGAATACGTAGCGTACGCTAAGTAGTTCAGGCAGATTACATTTTAAGAGCTTTCGGTCGTAGACCAGATTGTTATACATTCGTACGACTTGAGATGAATTCTTTATTATTTCTTTTGTTATGGTTCGAGCTTGCTACATTGATCGAAGGAGACGGCCTTCGAGTGTGTTGAGATCATTGGAGTTATTAGTTTTTGCCATCTTTGAGGCAAGTATCGTAATTTGTTAATATTGTTATTTTGAGCATACATGTGATTTATTCATGTTGTTGAACATGGGATTTATTTTGTTGAATTGTCATGATATTCGTTATCTAGTGTTTGTATGTTCATGTTGATGGACATAGCGATTTTGCATATATGTATGCATGAGTTGTGTTTGTATATGTTGTACGATCTATGCTGAGGGCGCTTCCTCGTGTTGGTCCGACAGGATCATCTAGGGATCTAGGCTGAGGGCGCTAGATCATTGGATGGGTTTTCCCACCTCGTGTTAGTCCGACAGGATCATCTTGGGATCTATGGTGAGGGCGCTGGATCATTGGAATACCCATACTGTGTCAATGGAATCTTGTGGATTCGCATTGTTGGATTCCGGTAGCGGAAGTCCATGTTGTGTATCTTGTTATGCATCGTTGTTGCATATCCGATTTGTTTAATATGATACTTGTACTAGCATCATTTTGCTAACCCCTTCAGGGGTAGACATTTGTTTTGATGTTCAGGTAGCCGAGGAGCGGGGAAACAGCCACAGTACCGACGTGACGACGAAGGGGCTCTGTGATGTTTGTTGTTATTGTGATTTGACTTCTTGGTTCATTTTCAGTACTTGAGTACGCGTGTCTTATTAATATCATTTCGATATGGTTGTATTAATTAACTCAATAGATCAGTTGGAACCGGTTTTGTATTTTGAACTTCTGTGGTATTGTTGGATTATATTTACATTTCTTTTAATTAGCCATGTAAATCCTTACTCAAAGGGTTTACGGCGCTGTAATTATTCGGAATATCTCGGGTGTTACATCACATTTGCGCTCGTCATCTGTTCATTGCTCGTGCGCCTTCTTGAGCATTTCAGCATGAGGTTGGCCTTCTATCCTTGCGGCCGCATTAACCTTCATTATCTTGATAGGGCCATCTTGGATGACAAATATTATCTCCTCGTGCATAGCAGCAAGGTGAGATTCCATCCTGATTCTCCAGTCATCAAACTCGTTGATCGATAACATAGGAATCTTGTTTATCATTGAGGTATCCATAGAGAAAGTAGGAAAGATAAAACTGTTTTAAAAAATAAGTGATTTTTGGATCTGATTCGGTAAAAAATACGACTGGTTATTTTTAGAATTAACCTCTCTAATACCACTTGTTGGCCACTAAGTATACAGGATACAGCTTGGAAAAGTGTCAGTACAACAAGCAGTACGATTTTTGAATGTTAGTGTGTAGCGGAAGTTCGTTTAAGTGAGTTGCGGTAAATACAGCAACTAGGCTTTCTCCTATTAGCTTGGTGCATCATGGTTTTGCAATGTATACTTGTATAAATCACATTTATGAAAACAATAAAGGGCAGAAGGTAAATAACATATAATTTAAAGTGGTTCGAGGTAAACCCCTCTACGTCCACTGGTCCTCCACACAGGAGTAAAAACGTTAATTATAATCACTACGTACACAACTACGTGACTATAACTAAACCTCCCAATATATCATTCACACAGATTGATACAAGGGCTGAAGCTGTTCACCGTTCACACAGATTGTCTAGAGCTTGTTCTTGACTTGTTTCTTCACACACAGTTGGAAGCTTCGTCTATAATGTTTATTCTTCACACACGTTTCCGAATGAGCAAGGCTTCTTAAGTCCACACAGGGCTGATGGTTTTCTTAAACGATAATGTAAAATCATAGGTTTGAACAACAACTTGAATTCTTGATGAGCTTAGGCTGATGATGTGTTGTTCACGTTGAGCACTTTTATATATTTCTTCTCTCAGGTATTGCAGTATGCTCGAAGAATTATGTTTGCTCTTGCAAGCTTGATATACTGCTTTCTGTGTTTTGTCACGTATGAATTTTTGTATACGTATATCTTTATGCATGTCTCAGTATTAGCTTGCAATGTCCTCTTTCATGGACTATTTATAACTTTGGAATATATCCGTTATAAATATGTCTGTTGGCTGGTTGGTGATCAAAATTGCATTCTGATTAGTTGATTGACTTTCAGGATCCTTGATCCGGATTTTGCTCCTTGTCTGAAGATTCTTTTTCAGTTGGATTTAAATACTTTATCCAATCAGTATTTAAATACTTCTTTCAAAATAGTGTTTGACCTTTGTGAATAAAGTAGATTCCATCGCAACGGTCTTCAGTCTGTTGGATAAGTGTTTGTTTTCCTAACACTTTCAGCCTGTTACATCTTTATTGTTGTAGCTGTAGACTCTATAGAATACGCTATATCCAATGCTGTATAGAAGGGGCTATATGGATATTCCAGACAACTTCCATACTTGGTGAAATTTCGACTCTTTCGACTTCTTTAGATAACTTGTTGTACATTGGCAATTATTATAACATGATTGTTTATCCCAACATCACGGGTTGCCAATGTTGTTTTAGTTCTCTGGGTCTTGTTTTGTGTAAGTATTCGCGAGTGTTGTTTTGTTGATGTTACGGCCGTGGGTGGGCTAGGTTATTGTCTTGAAGTTTGCTATCTATATGTTGAGTTGGTTTTGGCCGTGGTCATATTCGACCTTGTCGGTCGTACTGTCGTAGATGTGTTGTGTCCTCAACCATGCCGGTTGACGTCTGTTGTTTTAGTTTTACGTTTAACTGGTTTGGTCTTTATGTGAGTGGTTGTGTGTTAAACACGTATTGCATTGTGGATTCCTGAAATGGATCCACATCGCTGTAACAATTCCGACCCGGGGCGGGATTGTTACATCTTATAGAACTTGTATCTCATGAATAGTTGTTACAAGTTGGGTTGTGATAAATAGATTACTTCCGTAAACATGATCTGTATGAACTTCTTGTTATGAATGCTTGGTGGTATTAGTGGCACTATTGGATGTCCAACGTGGTGATATTGATTGTGTTGTTGTGCGGGTTTGATAATATTCTTGAATGTGTGTGTTTCTATGTGTTCTGAAGTTATATCGGTTCTAATAATTGGTTTAATTGAATTATACACTTGAATGTGTGTTATGGTGTGTTGTTGAACGGCTGGATATGATTGCATAAACGTGTGTTGTTCGTGATGATGATCATGATGACAGTGTGCGTGATGAAGTGTGTTATGTTTCAGGTAAGGTCCAGCAAGGCCTCTCGAGTTCATTACTTGCGGTTACGAACAATGTGTGTATTATGGCTAGGGTCCGATGAGGCCTCCGGAGTTCGTTACTTGTGGGTATGAATAGTATGTGTGTTCCGAGTAGGGTCCGGCGAGGCCTCTAGAGTTCGTTACCTGCTAGCACGAACAGTGTGTGTTCTAGATAGGTCCGGCGATGCCTCTGGAGTTTGTTACTTGCGGGTACGAACAATGTGTGTGTTCCGAGTAGGGTCCGACGAGGCCTCTGGAGTTTTTTACTTGTGGGTACGAACAGTGTGTGAGTTCATTACTTGTGGGTACAAACGATGTGTGTTGTGTTCCGGGTAGGGTCCGACGAGGCCTCTGGTGTTCGTTACTTGCGGGTACGAGCAGTGTGTGGTATGGGTTGAGGACCCTATGATTGATTCTATATATTGTGACTTCAATTAAGACTCGGGTTGTGATCCTAATGATTTTATAAAGATTTTTTTGTAACTAAGACCTTGAGATCCTAAAGGAGTAAACTTCCTAAAACTCCCGAGATGATGCTTCCATTGTTAAACGCTTCAAGTGTTTTGTTTTCTAAATACTAAAACCTCTCGGAAATAATTCTTAGTTAGTTGTCAGTTTGATTCGTGATTGTTGTTCGTTTGTTACATTTCGTATGATTATGATATTTGTAATGGCAAATTCGATTTGCTAACCCCTTTAATGGGGGAAATGCATTTCATGCATTTCAAGTTGCTTGGTTCGTGGGAGCAGACACAGGGTCGGCACGGGAGATGATGGGCTGCGATACTAATCAAGAAGTAAAGAGATCAGCACGAGTTTGTTGAGTTATTGAGTTTTATCTAGTCTTCCGATGTATTATATTTTGACCCATGTGTGAGTATGTATAGTTATCAACATTGGTTTGGATTAATTCATGAAGAGTGAATAATTCCACTAGAAGGGAGGTTGAATAGTGGAGTTGAAAACAATTGTATTTTCTTCGGTAATGATAAACGAAAATACTGTAAGTAAGAGATACGAAGATTTATACAGGTTTAGCAATTTGCTTACGTCCTCTCTATGTTTCTTTTTCTATTGGCTCAAGAAAAACCACATTCAACTTTGCCTCGTCTTCTATAGGTTCGGGCACAACCATTACAATGCTTGACTTCGATTGGTCCAAGCACAACCAAACACTCGATAATTTTTTTTCTCTCTAGTGTTCTATTGGGACTAGACACTACAAAAACAGCATTTAACAGCGGCATTTTAACAGCGGTTCTAAAAAAACCGCTGTGAAAATGAAGCGGCGACATTTTGAAATTAAAAAATACTGGAAATTAATATTTTATATTTAAAAACTAACATTGATCAAATACAAATCTGTTTTGATTTACGACTGATGGTTTTCATATCGCAGCTGTCAGCTTTTTTTTGGTCAAAATAATACTCCCTTTGTCCCACCCAAAATTTTACATTTGTCTCAAAGAGTTGTCCATTTAGTAAGTTTACACATATCACTTTTCATAATGAGATCAAACAATCGTATTTTATTTTTTAATCTACACCGTACACTTATCATCATTACTTATACTGAGTATTCCTAAAATACACAAAATATACACCATATATCGATTTTTGAGCAATGTTTTAAAAACATTAAATTAACTGTGGACATTTAACGGCGGTTCCAACCGCCGTTAAAAGGGAACCCATTGTTAAATCTTTGTTTTTGTAGTAGTGAGATAATCCTCACTTACGATCGTTAGAATTTAATCCTAACAATGCCGTATCAATGATCCTAATAACACCGTATTAAAACTCTTGATTCGTTTCTCACAACGATAGGATTTCAACTTTAGCGTGCACTATTCATACTAGTTAGCATGCGCTAACTGTTAGTGAATTAGTCTTGACAAATCTTCATTTAGCGTGCGCTAGTTTAAGATGTAACGTGCATTACTTGCTTCTCTGTTTGATATCTAGAACTCATTGTCTTGTATGAATACCGGGTCTTGTTTGAATTACATGTGTTAGCTTTATCTGTAGCGTGCCTTAGCTTTATTCGTATAGTATGTTTTATTACTTTGCAGCATGTGCTAGATATGGTTGGCATGTTGGGATTCGGTGCCTAAAACAGAAAGCGCAGCGGAAGCGAAAAACATAAACAAGTTTGATTTGAATCCCTAAAGAGGATCGATCAAGCTACGTATTTATGAATATAAAATGAAACAAAGGAAGAGACGAAATGATATCCTCAAAGTCCGTTTATTAAATGGTGAGAAGATGATGTCCTTATAAATCCAATCCGTGACAAGCTCTTGGATGATCCAACACCGAAAATACCGCGTCTCTACTTGCCACGCACTGGAGAAATGATCGGAACGACTTCCACTTCATTGTCCTCTAAGGACACGGCTAGGACAAAGTGATAGGAGCCTTTGAATATAATCTCTATCACTCCAAGTATATAGATATATTATCTCTCAATATTTTCACACAATTTTTCTCTAAGAAAATGATGAAGAACAAAGATGAAGAAGAAGATAACTACTGAGAAAAACTATTTCTCTCTCTTGCTCTTGAAAAATGGCCGTGAGATCCTCTTTCCAAATCAAGAGGTTAGCCTTTCTTTTATTCTTTTCCTTTAAGAGAAAAACACCTACTTTAATATCACATGAGATATTGTCCCCTTAATTGTCATTGGTCTTCCACCTATTAAGGTGGAGACAAAAAACCAAGACATAAGTGAAGCAAGTGGGGCGGCCATCTAGAAGAACCGGCCGATTGGTTCGTTTAGATCCCAAACAGATAAATCCCAATCCGTTTCGATGTATTTATATCAATTATTTAATCCCTTTAATTAATTATATTAAATACAAAAAAAATATAATTAATTTCTCCAAGAAATGATTATATCCATAAATTAAATTAATCACCCAGTAATTTATTTAATTCATTAAGCCGTAAATAAATTTATCCAATAAATTAATTTAAACATCTAATGTCCCAAGATTAATTGGACATCCAATATCCTATAAATTAGATATCCAATATCTAGTATTTATAAAGAGAGAACAAGCCCGATTTATTCCGTCGTCTATCCTAATGTGAGACTCAGTAGGTCCGTATCTGTTAGCAATGGGAGAAATCAAAGAGTGATAGCACCACCTAGCCAGTCCCACGGCGTACACGTAACCTAACAGAGAATGAATGATTGGGATCATTCAAAAATCTATCTATCGTGAATACCAGTATACGTATAAACCCTTCTTTCAAATATCCCAATCAAGTTATAGGGTCACGGTAAGTCAAACCCTATATGTACTTGACGCTATGCATGAGTTAATGAAAATCGAGATCACTGAGCTCTCATGTATCCAATACAACTAGCCTCAATGCTTTGGCCAAATACTTATGATCTCATTTGCCAATAACTGCATAGGACATATACCCATTCACTTATAAGACAAAGAATCCTATCTTGGCATTAAGTAGAACTTGCTACTTGCCCATAAAGATTCACGTCGAGGTTGACCCCGACCTTCCGATTTTCTGGGTTGAACAACTGTAATGAAAATCTTAATGTCACAAGTACATCTCTACTAAATCCTCAAGTCGAAGGTTCACGAATAGCTACCCCAACCTATCGATTCCGTCATTGACTGTCCCGGAGTGAAATCCGTGTGACGAATCGAGGGTGAGTCGGTTCGAGTATACTAATCTCATTAGCATACCTATAACATATAACACCCCCAGATTTAACCGGAAATATTACAGCGCCGTGGGCCCCGAGATGGAACCCACGAGGCTAAAGGAAATTTTCGCAAACATTTACATTTGCCCAAGAGGCTAACGACAGTACTATCTTTAACATATTCGAAGACTTTATAAAACTCGTTTATCAAAACCGTCATAAAATCTCATTTCAAAAAGGGCAAGCCCAAACGGCCGAAACTCAACAGTTTGAAAAACGTACATCAAACTATCGCTTACACGTACCGACAAAATAGTTTAAAAAACAAAAGTAACCTAAGTTACCAGATACCGAAAGGCCATTTAAAGATACTCACGTAGCGAAAAAGACAAACAATTAAAAATACTCTAGCAGCAGAATACAACAACTGATCAGGAAACTCAGTACAAAAACATGCCCTAGCCAGTATCCTCCGGGAAGCTCATCTCTCCATGACCGCTACAAGCTCGATATCTCAAGAACCTAAAAAGAAAGCCCACGATGGGGTCAGCCATAATATCCAACAATGATAACCATCACATCACATTAATAATTACATACCAATGAGAATACAAAATAAGAATACGACCAATGTAATCTTATCGTCATAACTTTACCTACTCAAACAATTCTCGTCAGAATAACCATTATCACATATTTCACATCTCGTACTCGATTAACTAATAAACTCGAACATAATATTTGTATTGTACCTCAAACGATACTCAAGATTCTCAAACTATCATCGCCAACTCACGAAATGGAAATATACTAGTTCTGACCAATACGATCCATCATATAGCATCATCAAATCCCAAGACGATAACTGATTGTCCATCAAAAGACAAATACCAAAGGAAATACGGAACATACCTCAAGATATGAACTCTCACGACAAAATCACGTCAGTCTAATCCAAGATCAGATCAACAACATACGGACGCAGTCCTACACAAGACCTACAAATGCATACTCATATGACAACGTCAATATGCTCACACCAATGACGACAATGTATACTTATGGCAAACCCATAATATACATATGCATAATAACAACACATGATAAAATCAATGATGCGAATCCACATGATTCCATCAACACAATACCGGGTAATTCAACGATCCAGCGCCCTCAGCATAGATCCCCATGATGATCCCGTCGGACCAACGCATGGTGGAAAACCTGTCTAACGATCCAGCACCCTCAGCATAGATCCCCATGATGATCCTATCGGACCAACGCATAGTGGACATCCGATCCAGCGCCCTCAGCATAGATCTCATGATCTCACAGGATCAACATAACATAAACAATATAATTATGCATACACGTATGCAACTCAATATGTTCATCATCATGAACAACATATGAATCAAAACATGAACGACACTATGATTAAACAACTAGGACAACTTCATGTTCAGCAACATGAATGACAACCTGCATGATCAACAACATCCACACTAAACCGAATCAAACTGAGGTACTTGTCCCGAGTCCTTCATGATAAATCTCGTTGTCAAATCATCACCAACGATTATCCTCAATGCTCGGCGATACAAATATACCACGAACTATAGATATTCATATCCTCATCTCTATCACAATGTAACCTTGACACCCGAATATGCCGATAACCGAGATAAAGCATATACATTATGATTTAACTCACATAATCGGAAAACCACATAAAATCCAAATCTCTAGGATTTACAGTAATAATCATTGCTATACGCATTATAAACGAAATGAAACTGAAACCATTCATTAAACATTATAACTGCAGTAAATAATAACTTGCCTCGATACCGTTACGATGATGATGAAGCCACTACCAATCACATTGCCTTCGTCTACGAGGTCCTCGGCCCTGACCAACACGAACATACTCGAACACGACCGCAACATACGGTTCTAATCACCGATCAATAATCTCAACCTATTGAAGTAATCAAATAGCAACGATTCGAGAACAATCAATAACCGACATATCCAACCAATCAAACTCAACGGGTCAACGATACCTCGATCATATATAAAACCAAATAATATACTCAAACCATTTTATGAATTCATATCCATCATATGAACCGAAATCCGATAATTACTAAGCAATATAAACGATCGACAAACTCAGCGATTTCACAATATCTCTATTAGACATAAGTCCTAACCATCCAACACAACAATTATGAATTCATAACCAAAATACGATTACGGATACAAATGTAAGGGCAATCATATTCGGTGATCAATCACAATCTTTCCGGATTCCAAATTGATATCATGATTCATATTTCATCAAGAACATATGAATTCTACTACTAGAATCAACGAACATTCGATCTTCATATCTAAAGATACCGATAATTCAACCTACGATCATCTTGATATGTTCAATTCATCAAGGAGTTCCTCAAGAACACTAAATGATTCGATACCTTGTTCATAGCCATCAAAACAACGTAATTCGATATCCTCTAACATCTAAACAATCCTCATTCATAATTCAAGAATCGAAACAATCCTACCAAGAACACCAAGAACACTATGAATCTATAATCATAACCAACATAATCAAGACATAAACCATCATATCCTTCAGTATATAGTTTATATAGCCTCAATAATCGTTATAACAAAACCATAATCATCTTCATACGAATCATTCATCAACAACAACATCCAAATCCGAAATTCAAGAAAGGATTATCCAACATACCTCTTAGAAGATGAAATACATAAGTAACCACCTCAAGAATCATCACTATCTTCATATCTCAAGCTCCAATCCCATGTTCCGAAGCTCAAAATCGACTTAGAAGAATCAAGAATCCATTTCTGAGGGTTGGAGGTGAAAAACGAAGTGAACTTCCGGAGAGAAATGAAATGACGGGCGTCCTCTTATAAAACATTTATGTTCGTTACATACGTAACATGTCCATGTTAACATACGTAACAACCTATTACGTGCGCTATCTTTCCTTGGTAGCGTACGTAATGACAGTCCATAGTTAACTGACTCCGTTCGTTCAATGCCTTACGTATGTAACTCTTGCTCCAAAACGTACGTAATACGTACGTTGACTTGCTACAGTAACATACTTGTTAACGTACGTAACGATCCTACCTTAGCGTACGTAATAGTCGGGGTTGACTCGCCTGTCCACATCCACGCCGGAAGTTGCCGACACGGGGTCCCACCTGCCGACCACAGCTCGTCATGTCTGATTCCCTTGTTATGTACGTAATGCCTTGGCCATAACGTACGTAACACTAGTAACTTAGCGTACGTAAGTCCTTAAGCTTAGCGTAGGTTAAGGGCTCTATACTTAGCCAAATCCAATTGCTCTTGTCCGTTTCGGAATTTTGGATACGTATACACACATACTGAATACATATATCCAATCCAATAATATTCTCATATGATATACCCAATATCAAAAGGACGATAACCTGATACACGATACCCTCAAACATAATTGTCAACCAACTACGACAATTATACCAATACAGCTGTCTCAGTTCCGAATTTATGTTATCCATACTGTATAGATTCCATGCTGTACAGCATAACTCAGATAAAATAACATTAAATAATAGTAGTAGAAATTTCGGATATTACATACTACACCACTTAAAATAAGTTTCGGCCTCGAAACTTGCAATCCGTCATAAAAAGAAACAAACCGTTCAACCAACATATTCCGAAACCATCACGACAACAATCAATCATCATCATTAATGAATGACCAAACAGTACACTTACAAATGCACAATATCGACGATCTCCTGAGATACTAGCAAGTGACTTCGCTGTAAAGCCTCAATATGCTTTCAATCACATTCCATGAATCTCAACAAAAATATATCATCTTCGGATGACCTAATCTATCCGTGTCGGATCCTGTCTGTCTGATCGCACAATAAAATCCCAATCCGGATACAAATCAATAATACACGATACATCTGTGAAGCAACTGCCCAACACAACGACACAAATTCCGAAACATCGACACAAAATCTGAACGCTTATACGATCATTAACAATGATCAGCCAACAAATTAACTGAGAATATTATCGATATGATAATCTTCAATATGACCAACCAGAGGTCAAAACACAATCGAGAATATCATCAACATGATAAACTCCAATACGACCAATCCAAAGGTCAAAACACAACTGAGAATATCATCAACATAATAAACTCAATATTACCAACGAATGGTCAACAATATCCAAGAATACCCTCACACGGTAAGCTCCAACACGATGAATACAGAACCACAGAAACCGATATACGAATGAATAAAGTTCTCAAAACGACACACCAATCACATACAGTGGATCTCAATAAACATACCCGACTGATGAACATACCCCTCGGCATACGAACAACCAATCGCAAATCGACGAACATCCCAAATCATACATGGAGTGGGAACGACCACTCGATATCCAAAACAACCAGTATGGGGTCACCATCCCCAAATCTACACTTACAAAGAAATCATTCAAAATCATTATGGTAAAATTGTACTACTCATAGTTCCAAAATTACATTCTGTACCCGAACCTACAACACGCAGCATATTGCTCTTATCCGGTCAATCAACCGATGATCCCTGGATAACCAAACTATCATACTAGAGTTTGGATCTCTTTTCCTCGTACCGTTAGTGTGTTATCCAGTTTGTGAGTCTCACTCAAAACATCACCATGATATGGAAAATGCACTAAATGCGTATGTATATCAATCACATTTTCCAAAACAGTTTGAAATCACATAGTCTCGTCAAGAAGACAAATTTTCAAAAGTTCTTTCAACAATTTCAAAACTCAAACATAAATTTTCGTAAGACTACGAAATAAATTTTTTGAAAAGTTAAACTGGCTCCCTGGTGCTAAGTATTTGATAACAGTTTCCTTTGAATCCACACGATTTCGAAGTTTTAAATTGAAAACCATGCAAATGATTGACCACATCCATACTCATGTATACCAATTCGGTTCGTCACCAATATCTACTGATATTCCATCGGAAAAACCACACAATAGAGTTCCAAAATCTCAATATATAAACTCCGACTAAAAACTCCTTTTCCAAATATGACTCGCAACGTCAATCATTAATCCATCCCAGATCACCTCAAATATGCTATGACAAAACATTGAAATAAATCAACACACCGAAAGACTTCCCGAGAAGTTTCATTTTAACAAGTAAACCAAAACTCCGAAAGGCAGTAATAAAATAAATAAACGATTGGTAAAGCGTTTTACAAATCTCGGGAATTTTAGAAAATAGGAAAGCCTTTTGAAACATTAGGGTCTCAGCCCATATCCCTTTCCACATAACAAGAAGTTTAAAAAGTAGAAAACCCTTCTGGACCTCAAGTCCCGAGTTACAAATCTATTTCAAAATCGATTGGGTCTCGACCCAAAAATCATTTTCTGTAAAACATCTGCGAAATATTCATTTTAAAAAGTATCATTTTCAAATGCTCAAAAGCAGTTCATATATCACAAAATGAACTAACATGACTACATGTTCTTCTCAACAATCCATAGTCCTTCTCCCGAATACACAATTCCGTTCCAAAACTCAACCGACATATTGATTTCCAAAACCATAACTTCTCAAGATCATCAATCCTGTCCCAACTCTGTCACCTCATACTGTAACGCATAATATTCTGCTGAATCTAAAAGCATATCAACTTAGAACGGCAATAAATTTCAATGCAATTCAAAAATCCAAATACTTACAGATCGTGAAGCTGACGATTCCCCGTGATACTGGCACATGTCTCGACTCAAGAAAATACTCGACACAGGTATTTTCAAAACACAGGTTTTTCAAAATCAGTTCAACTCGAGAATACGACACATTTCTATCCGAAGAAACACGTTAACACCATTTGAAAAAGTTTCCAACAACCCCAGTACTACACTGGTAAATTTTGCATAGGACTCACAAGGGTTGTACCAAACTTGGGAAAAGTCATAACTGTAAATAGACTAATCAGAAACAATGTCACAACTCATTCGAACGACAAAGGCCGAAGAACAGAACACATTCAGCAGGTATCAACGAACATAACTGAGTCGATAGGATGGAAACATACAGAAGTCAAAATAAGGTAATAATATAACAAGCAATTTCATAACATCGAATGACCAAATCTCTAAGCATTCTGACGAATGCGGAATGACCACTAACATCATGAGAATTTCTCAGTAGTGACGCGATTCAGTTAACGGCACAAGTTGAAATCAAAGTAAAGCACAACATAATTAGATATAGTTTGCTCGGGTGGGATCATAAGTCACCAAAGGAAATATGGTCCAATGTTCAACGACAATGGGGTTATACAGCTAGATCTCGAAACCAGTATATGACGGAAACTACAATTACGATAGGCTCAGACATCAAGCCAATCATTGCAGTACCACCGAACTCGCAAGTTCTGCAGTGCAACAACAGAGTCAAACATAAGGGTCCAAGTCCTTACAAAGTACAAGCGCAAGAGTCCCCATTATTATACTCTTCCCCCCCTCAAATGGAGTTCTATCCTCGAAATGTAGAACAACCAATTTAGATATGGAGAGCAAGAAGGTAATCAAAGCCATAATTGTCAGAAGCATCAACAATTTCAACGTATTATGAAAGCATCACCTACCATTATCTGGGGTACGGGACACCCTTGATCGTTTGCTTTGTTCATCGATAGTTTACGGACATTTGATCTAACGTTAATTGTTCACGGTTCCTCAGAATCTTTAGAATCGTCAACCAAGTTGAACAAGTCGGAGTTGTGGATATACCATTCATATGACATGACCAACAACAACATTTAACATCAATTCATTCATCAAAATCGGGTTGAAAATGAGATCAAGCACAAAATCTTCAAAATGGTTAGCTCACGAAAGATTAAGGAATTGCCTCGATCCGACGAGGAGCAATAGATTAGATAATGTTATACTCCAAAACACCTTTAAACGGAACAAAATCGGCCAAGATCATGAACCCTAGTCGCCTTCGATTCACACTGTGGTGTCACCCGCGGAGAAAAGGAAAAGAGTGGAAATGATAAATCACGATTGCTGTCCGGTTTATATGCCGGACAGATTAACGTGCGCTATCCACAAGTTACCGTGCACCAATTCCGCACAATAGCGCGCGCCATACCTATACCAACCAAAATTCACCATCACAACCATACCCCCACCAAGACAACAACACACAACAATCTGAATTGCAACCAAATGCGTGTCCAAACATGACACACGATCCCACAACTTACGACTGTTGTACCAGCAAAATAAGAGGGCGAGCTATGTTTCGCCAAAACTTGTAGTTACTTTACTCTTATTGGAAGAGGAGGCTTTATTTTACACGTCGATTTTGAAATCATTTTTAAATAATGCACACACAATTTATATTTTTAACATTTTCGAAGACGTCTATTGTCCGAAATGTTTCAAAAATACACTTGGGACTTAGATAAAATGAAGATCCTTCCTCTTCTACTACTTGTTTAATCGAAAAGAAAAGATTTTCCACCAAATATATACTCATTTGATATAACGATATTAAATCGTAGGTTTTTCCCATTTGAAATAGTTTCAAAAACCACTTTAATCATACTCCCGCAGCGATTAAAATTGATACTTAAAAATCTCATTCTTAAAAGAATATAGGAAGCGATAATATTCCTAATTTTCCAAAATACGCCGTATAACTATTTTCACCCGGACCGTATACGCAATGTACATCTCAAAGCCCTAATACCACCAACAAGTTCTAGCCCCTCAGCCAAGGTTGATCGAATCAGCACCACACAATCACCGCATAACTAATAGGGACTTATAATCGAGAGACTTACCATCTCCATATGCCAGTACGCTCAAGTTACACAAACATATACACGAAGGAAAATTAATGGACCCAGTTCGAAGAAATACAAACAGGTTACTCTGATTTCCCGCAGGGTTCTGATAAGATCAGAAGCCAATGAAGACAGCCCCAACAAAATACGGCTCACAAGAAAGACTTAAAATCCATATGTTCAGGACTAAAATAATTTAAAAAAAATTGGGGATCAGAGGAACTTACAGCGCAGGTCGCACGAGGTAGCAGCAACCCAGTGATATCATAAACAGACGACCGACTCAACTTTGACCAACCCAAAACACCAACAGCCTAGGTATCCATAAACCTACGGTCCGATATCACAATCTGTAGCACCCCCGTGATTTACAGAGATATTACAGTGTCGTAGATTCTTTTTGGAGAACCTACCAGGCTGAGACCAACATAGATCCACACACACATTGACAGTACTCAACTTTAAACCATATACATTACTAACACTCAACAATACAATGTCCCGTGGGACTCCAACTAACAAAATAACATCATCAAAATGACTGAACCACAAACAAACCATATTACCCGACAGTACTCGCGCGAGCAGAAGGCAAAACACAACTCGATTCGCAACAGGATGACCACATACTCGAAATAGGGCATGATATCAGTGTTGCTCGCAATCCTTGAGTCCTTCCTGTGCTGGTTCGCCACTAAGACCTGTACCTGAATACACAACAAGTATATTCACCACGAAAGAGGTGAGCAAATAGCCGGTGCGAGTACAACGATTCAAGTATATGTACTACAAGTGAATAAACATCCAAGTCACAGTGCCATCACATATATTCTGGAATACAACACCACAATCATTATTATTGTATGTGCAATGCAATGCAATCCCATGCATGCCATGACTCACGCACAAGGGCCCATTCTGCTCAGCTCTTTTGTCCAACCCAAGTCGCTTACTTGGATTTTTTCGCTTTCCGCAATGCATGTTTATGACATATTATTTCATGTCAATGCGCAATAATACTGAATATCCGCAAATTCAAACTTCCGCTGATTACACATGTCACAAACCACATAAATCACCACTTTATGAAATCACATTTTCTAATATTCCCACATTTCACAGAAAACACATTTTTCACATATTCATTCACACGAAGTACATCAAACGTAATTGTTAAGCGTATTTTTATGCGCTTTTATATCATTATTTTATATCCATCTTGAGCCTAAAAATGCAAAAATGAGCTTCTAATGCATTATTCTTATATGTTTTACAGGAAATCGGAGTCCAGAAGCCAAAACGATGAAAAACGGGCGAAAACAGCAGTTTTTGGTCATGATCCGCGGCACACACCAAGTGAGCCGCGACACACGAAGACAATCAGTGAGCGCTGGGCACACTGTACTATGAGCCGCGGCACAGCTTAAGTGAGCCGCGGCCCAGGAGAAAAAAAATGCGCCAAGGCATCAGCACTGAAGGATAGGGGCCGCGGCACAGATTAAGTTAGCCGCGGCCCACCGGGCTGTTGTGCTGAATATTCCGCGTTTCTGGGCCATTTTGGAGCCTGTTCTCGACCTAATCACACGGACGCGTTTTGGAGGCTTAGGACTGCTATAAATAAGCATTAAAGGGCTGAAGAAGAATGGGGGGAGAAAACGGGGAGGAAGATCGATAGCTAGAGCGAAGAACACAAGGAGGAGATTTGTGGGCGACGATAAGACCACGGATCCCTACGGTTTTTCTTAGTTTTTCCGCATCTAAATTTCTAGATCTATTTGAGTAGGATTGTGATTGTAGCCGATTTCATGACGGTTTGACTTATTTATTATTATTTCGATTTACTCGTTATTCTATTGAATTGGATTCTTCTTACTGTTCTTAATGCTTTTTAATTGTCTGGACAACAGTTAATTTGTTTTGAATGTCTTTATGGATTCGGGAGATGAAATTTAGGCATAGTTCTTGTGAGACGAATCAAAATTTTCGTGAGATAGGGATATACTCATGGAATTGTGAATCCTATTTATTGTGGGAATTCTTGAACTGTTTTAGCTATTAATTATCTGATTCGAATAGGGATATATCGAGTTAATAATTCGTAGTATTTTCTATCGACCTTGGCAAAGGCTTTAGAATAATTTAGGAATTCCTGGCTTACAATCAATTGAATAAAAGTGAATTGAATTGAATAAATATCATTCCTGATTGTTTGAGGTGAAAATCATAATCCTACACCCTTATTAGTATTATTATTAGTACAATTAATTATTTTCGGCAATTAGTTTAGGTATAAATTCTATATAATTGCCCTTCAAATAAAATTGTGAGTTTACTATATTTTGGCACTTAGTGAAATCAGTCCTCGAGGGAACGATACTTTACTTATCACTTTACTACTTGTTGACACCGTGCACTTGCGGCATATTGTGAGGGATTTTCCCACAACAAGTTTTTGGCGCGTTGCTGGGGACTGCTTTTTCGCTAATATCAATACCAAGCGACTCTAATTTTAATTTGAATTTTTTTTCTTTAGTCTCTATTTTTATTTTCTTCATTATGTTTTCCTTTGAGTATCGTGGCCCTTGGCATTTCATAAATTTCGATGTTCTTAATAATTTGCCAAATAGGGTCACCAAATTTCTCCCCAAAACAAAAGACCATGCTTGAACAATGTGTAGACGTTCTCAAAAATCCTGATAATACCCTTTTTGAGCGAGAATGTGCAAGTCGTGGTCTTGAGATTCACTATGGTTATTTTCCAGCTCATATATTTAGTAGTGAAGTTGAGGAGGAGGTTGACAAGAAAGACATGCTAAGTTTTAGGGTCGATCCCCCAGCACCCGATAATTACATAAAGTGTGATGAGCCTGTAGAAGAAGTTACCATTGATGATGTTTCCAAAGAAATTTCATTAAATTGTCATCAAACTTCGACTAATAAGGTGAACACTTTTGTGCCAAAATTTTTATTAACGGTGCCACGCATAATCTTTCCTAAATCCATAATGGGAGAGATTGACCCCGTTACTTCTGATTTTGTTGAGGCTGATTATTCGAGTTCTAATGAGGTTGTTCATGATATGTCTTTATTATCTACCCATTCGAACTCTGCTTATTTTTTCATGCCTTATCATTATTATATTCTTCCATCATTTTTTGGTTGTCCTCATAATTATTCTTACTTATTATTTGTGGCAACCGGGCATGAACCAAAGCCTCCCCTATGGAATAAGAGGCTTATAGATTGCAAGAAGGGGGCATTTGGCAATCTCCCTAGAAAAAAGCCACGTTAAACTCTTTTTGCCACGTTGTGCTCAAGACGTAAAATAGAGCGCTTGATGGGAGGCAACCCATCATTTTTACTTGCTTTCTAGTTAGTTGTTTTTATTTGATTTTTAGTTATCAATTTTTTTCTTTGTTTTGTTATTTCTTTTGGATTCGTATTCTTGTTGGCCCTTATCTCTCTAATATTTTAACCCCAAATGAATTATTATTCTTCATATTATAGTCTTTCTTGATTTAATGTCTATTGTTATCTCATGACTAGAGACTAAGTTTGGGGGTCACTCGTGATGCAGAGCATTATTTGAAGTATGGATTGACCGACGTTTCCACTCAGACATGTGTTGGTTTTCAAGAAGACATTTGGAATAAGTTTCCCTTTTCCTTATCTCTTTTATTTTCACATGAGTTTGATTCTTGATGATTTTATGTGTAGTAGAATTGATTTACTTGGGTATAAATTGCGATTGCTTTATTGTCCTTGCATGCTGTTGATGTTTTTGTTCAAAAACGTGAATTTTTCGTGCTTCCGTGTGTAAAAATGATGTTACGATACTGATGTCTCTTGGAAGAAATGGTTGACTCTTGGTCGAGTTGTAGTCGGCGATATCTGTTTCTGTTGAGTATTCATTTAGGTCCGAAATTTTATCGTTTTTGTAGAAATTTTAGCAGATAAGAAAGGAGACATACGTGTTTTCAAATCACCGTTTATACGTTTGGTTAAACTTTTCACGTAGCTAGTCGTCCAGTAATATGAGTCCGAAATTTTATCGTTTTTGTAGATATTTTAGCAGATAAGAAAGGAGACATACGTGTTTTCAAATCACCGTTTATACGTTTGGTTAAACTTTTCACGTAGCTAGTCGTCCAGTAATATGAGTCTTGTTGGCACTTGGATTGAGTTTAGAGTCGGATAGTTTTTCCCAAGAAAAAGTCGAGATATTAGTTGTTCTATGATGGGAAATCTAGTAACCGGGAGTATTCACGTGACCCGTTGTTTACTCTCGCGTAAAACGACGACCCAGAATAGATTAATAGTTTAGAAATATCGCATTACCGGTGATGGAAAGCCTAGTAACCAGGGGTATTCACGTGACCCGTTGTTTACCCTCGCGTAAAACAGCAACCTTGACATGCAGGAATTACTATTCGAGTTTTTTTCTCCACTGTAGAGGGGGGGCTTAGTAACTAGAAGCATCCATGTGCCCCATGAGTGTCTTTTACGTGAAACGGTTCCCCTATACATGAGAATGGAATTCCACCTAGGATTATCCCGATGAAACATCCCGAGATCCAAACCTAGTGGTTAACTCGAATCTATATTTTTGATCATACATAAGGGAATGCTGTCCGAGGAGTAATGTCGATAATGAAACTCTTGAATTTTACCATTAGACTGCGGGACTGGGTGAATTGGCTTGTTTAATCTAACCCTTCATATTGACGGTTAGTTAAATCCACGCTTGTTAATCTTTGAGCTTGATTTTCTTCATGAACGATTGATTAGGACTGAAATTGGTTATTTAGTGGAATCAGTGTCCTGGATGTGACTCGCTATTACGATACTTGTACTATTCTTTGAGATTTTCAGGGTAGTATTGATTAAGTTGAGCACTATGGACTTGCATGATTATTCACGATACATTTTGTTTAAAATTGATAATTTTTGCTTGAGGACAAGCAAAGGCTCAAGTTTGGGGGTATTTGTTAGGCGTATTTTTATGCGCTTTTATATCATTATTTTATATCCATCTTCAGCCTAAAAATGCATAAATGAGCTTGTAATGCACTATTCTTATATGTTTTACAGGAAATCGGAGTCCGGAAGCCAAAACGATGAAAAACGGGCGAAAACAGCAGTTTTTGGTCATGAGCCGCGGCACACACCAAGTGAGCTGCGGCACACGAAGACAACCAGCGAGCGCTGGGCACACTGTACTTTGAGCCGCGGCACAGCTTAAGTGAGCCGCGGCCCAGGAGAAAAAAAATGCGCCCAGGCATCAGCACTGAAGGATAGGGGCCGTGGCATAGATTAAGTGAGCCGCGGCCCACCGGGCGGTTGTGCTGAATATTTCGCGTTTCTGGGCCGTTTTGGAGCCTGTTCTCGATCTAATCACACGGACGCGTTTTGCAGGCTTTGGACTGCTATAAATAAGCATTAAAGGGCTAAAGAAGAATGGGGGGAGAAAACGGAGAGGAAGATCGATAGCTAGGGCGAAGAACACAAGGAGGAGATTTGTGGGCGACGACAAGACCACGGATCCCTACGGTTTTTCTTAGTTTTTCCGCATCTAAATTTCTAGATCTATTCGAGTAGGATTGTGATTGTAGCCGATTTCATGACGGTTTGACTTATTTATTATTATTTTGATTTACTCGTTATTCTATTGAATTGGATTCTTGTTACTGTTCTTAATGCTTTTTAATTGTCTGGCCAACAGTTAATTTGTTTTGAATGTCTTTATGGATTCGGGAGATGAAATTTAGGCATAGTTCTTGTGAGACGAATCATAATTTTCGTGAGATAGGGATATACTCATGGAATTGTGAAGCCTATTTATTGTGGGAATTCTTGAACTGTTTTAGCTATTAATTATCTGATTCGAATAGGGATATATCGAGTTAATAATTCGTAGTATTTTCTATCGACCTTGGCAAAGGCTTTAGAATAATTTAGGAATTCCTGGCATACAATCAATTGAATAAAAGTGAATTGAACTGAATAAATATCATTCCTGATTGTTTGAGGTGAAAATCATAATCCTACATCCTTATTAGTATTATTATTATTAGAACTATTAATTATTTTCGGCAATTAGTTTAGGTATAAATTCCATATAATTGCTCTTCAAATAAAATTGTGAGTTGACTATATTTTGGTACTTAGTGAAATCAGTCCTCGAGGGAACGATACTTTACTTATCACTTTATTACTTGTTGACACCGTGCACTTGCGGCATATTGTGAGGGATTTTCCCACAACAGTAATCAAAGTACTTGCCTGGCATTCCAGCGAATGGAAAAGGTTCGATTGACAAGGAAAATAGACTAAGCGATTAGCCAGACCTTCAACCTAATACGGATTATATTATATAATTAACGGGTTAAGATTTATATAATCATTAGAACCCTACATTCTAATTTAGCCGAGTCTGGGTTAGACATAGTTACGGATACACTCTGGGTGTTATTGGGGTGTACGAATGTTGTGTTTCGAATTAGGAGCTATTTTAAATTCGTTTGACCCATTTTGGATTGAAACTAAGAAGGTTATACACTTTTCGAAGAAAATATTAAAGTTTAGGATCAAATTGAAGATTTAGAAAACTTCAATCAAGTCCAACTTTATTTCTAATTCTCAAATAGCATAGCCCTGGATTTTCAAAATTTATGTTTTCCACCTCAAAACTTTATATGACTATCTACTAGTCGTTTTCACGTCTCCCGTCTATCGTAACCTCACCGGAAGCTTCTTTAACATCGACTAAC
Source organism: Orobanche coerulescens (assembly GCA_033398695.1). Lineage (NCBI taxonomy): Eukaryota > Viridiplantae > Streptophyta > Magnoliopsida > Lamiales > Orobanchaceae > Orobanche > Orobanche coerulescens. The sequence goes on along the minus strand of CM065815.1, from coordinate 108,369,294 downwards.
ACCATTATTACACGTAAAAACACACCGATGCCCCGAATCGGCAAGGTCCGTAACCACACCCATTTTCATCACACACGCACTCACGGCTCACACACACACACATTACACACCAGCACACACACACCCGCACATAACGCGCGCGCACACACACACCCGCACACACAATAACACACATACACGCACAACACACACATAACACACATATACAACACACACACACACCCGTACACACACCAGCACACACAACACACACACTATAAAACTCGACCGAATTCGGAAACTAAAACTAGAAGGATGAAGCTCGTCAAGAGGACTTCCTAACAGTGTAAATGGTTTCAAGTTCCGGCAGCCCGAACGGTCGTACGGGGACCCGACGCCGAGCGGCGACTTCGGTCCGTTTTAGCTATTCCGGCTTCGGTTTGTAAAACTCGGCTGATATTTGAGACCTACTCGTTGAAACAGTCAAAACGGTATATAGATTGCGAAGTTTTACTGGAGAAATCTTCTCTGAAGACGAAACCCTTCACGACTTTCTTCCTGGAGTCCTGCCTGCTCCTTCTCTCTCCCTGTTTCTTCTTTCTTCTTTTTTTTTCTCCCCTGTTCCATTCTTTCATTCTCTTCTTCATTTTTTTTTCTCCCCTGTTTCATTCTTTCATTCCTTCTTACGGGTTCACGACCCTTCTCTTCTTCTGATCTCTTCTCTCTTTTTTTTTGTATAAGGCGGCTGCACACACACACACACACACATATATATATATATATATATATATATATATATATATATATATATATCATCGTAACTATCCAAATTATTATCTCTATCTCATCCCGATGAATGTTGATGCAGCGGTGACGTACAAAACATTATATATAAAATATATAGTACCACTCCGCAATTACAAAAATTCAAGTTCGTTGCTCTAAACAACACGGGGTGATATAGTTCTCAACTCCGACACGATGACCGAATTTTCCGACGGTTCACAAAATACAAAATCACCCGGTTTATTGGCAACGGGGTATCACAATCAAATCCTTGTTCTTCTTCGAATCGAGGTATATTCTTCCTTAGAACCCTAGTTATGTAATTTTTGGGGGATTCTTCGTGATTCTTCGATATAATCCGTGGTTGATAAATCGATTACGGTATTCTTGTTGTATTTGGTCATGATCTTCGGATTTTGTAACTCGTTTATCGATTTTTATCACCCGAAACTTGATTCTCGATTTTCTTGAAGAAACCCTCGGATTATTGTTGTTTTTCGGGTTGATTCAGATTCCGTTTAGTGTTATTTATTTGTGGTGATGATATTTCCATAGTATTCATGGAGTTGTCGAGTTCTAGGTCGTTCTTGAGAGTTCGGGGGCTACCCGACCGTGTCTGTTCGTGGTTCCGTTGCTCGTGATATCGAGGCAAGTATCTTGCCCATATGTTTTATGTTTCGTAGACGTAATGGTTGATAATCGATTATACGTACAATCTGAGTGTTTTAATGAGCTTTAAAAGGATCGGTATATTCTCAATAAAAAGGGTTTTCTTCAAAGATAATGCATATACTTCGTGAATAAATGTGTATTCGGAATATCTGAATATGTGTTGTATGTTGGAAAATGTTATAATCACACTTAGTGAATATAGTAGACCGTAATCACTTGTCGAGGATTGTGTATTGATACGTGTACATGATCGGTGAATATGTGACATTGTGTGATATTAGTTGTTACTACTTTTAAAGGAGGTTGTGATGCTTAGTGTTTTTTGACTTGATATTTGCTTATTGTTGTGTGATTGTTGAAAGTGATCTGCCTCCAAGTAAGATTTGTTGAATCTCCAGGATCCGTCCTTGCTAGTACGGGTCGGGCGTGACTGTAGGGTTATCCAATCGGGTATGTCTTGCAGGGACTTTGAGGTTCGTGGCTTTCTAGCCCAATGCCAGGATAACTTGTGGGGTTATCCAATCCGGGTATGTCTTGTGGGGACTCCAAGGTTCGTGGCTTGTTAGTGCGATGCCGGGATAACTTATGGTTGTGGATTAGACGTTGATGTACGTGTCATGGGTTGTCCAATCGCGTAAGTCTCGTGGAGCCTCCGAGGTTCGTAGCTTGCTAGTACGATGCCGGGATAACTATGAACGTATGTATGGTTGTGATTGTGTGACTGTTATCAATGTGATATGTAATATCGTAAGGTTTCCATCGGGTTATTCACTCGTGTATGTTCTGTGGGAACATCTGAGGTTCATGGCTTGTTAGCACGGGACGCGAATAATCTGCAAATAATCCCGAAACATCAACACAAAGTCCGAACGCTCATAAGATTGATAACCATGATCAACCAAAAAATCAACCGAGAATATCATCAACATGATAAACTACAATACAACCAATCAATGGTCAAAACACAACCGAGAATATCATCAACATGATAAACTACAAACAAGACCAACGAAGAACCATGGTGACAGATATTCGAGAGGATAAAATTCTCAAAACGACGTACAAATCACATATAATGGATCTCAAAGAAATAAACCCGACTGTCGAACATACCCTCGGGCGTATAAACAACCAGTCGCAAACAGTCAATCATACCCAATCATACATGGCATATAAACGACGAATCATTATGGCTCAAGATGGATGTCACAGTACGCTCGATCCGGAAATGTGTCCGTGCACAAGCCACCAACGGGTATCGATCGAATACATGTGTGGCCTTGGGCCTAATCAATCTCACGAAGTACGTCTTCGAGTGCACAGCTCAATGTGAAGGCAATGACCCTGCGCACGACTATACGTGCCCGCCCTGAAAATCTTACATACTGATTGCACGCATATATGGCTCCGGATATGTCACGAAGCAACATGACATCAAAACTCAAGGAAAACACATATCCAATAAGGATCAAAAGACTCTCCAAAGTGAACAGCGACACCTGGGTAATGAAAGATCGACACGACCAACAATAACCAAAACAACCATCCTGGAATCACCATCCCCAAAGAATGATCAACACGATCAACAATCTCAACACAACAGTCTTGGAATCATCATCCATTAACGATCGATCAACATAACCATCAATACCAAACAATGGCCATGGGATCAACATCCCTCGACGAACAGTCAATACGAATGTCATTTTACGAAACCTTAAGATACAACATATACAACAATTCAGAATAATCATCCCCATAACTGAACAATACTTAAATTACCTCAAAGCCGAAGACAATATCCTTTCCACGAACTAACATCCGTGAACGAATACACAGTTATTCGAATAATCTCGAATGAGGTACAGTCCATTAATATCAACAAACCACCATCCTGATATCAATGTCGACACGATAAACCATCACCAATATCCGATATTCATTATCACAGACCAAAGATAACTCACATCTCCGTCTTTACCAAACACATTTAAATCATATACATTATGATTTATCCCAAACCAAAGCATAATATACAAAGATATACGTGTTCAAGTTGGACAACTCGGTCAACTTTTAAAGGACAGGTCGCTGGAAATGACTCATACGAACAGGGTTGACTCAGTATAAAATGGCTTATTTGGTTCAAGTATTATGACTCAATACCAACGATACAGGAACCTGTTATACTAACATGTATTTTATCTACAAAATAGTAGAGAAGGATTCTCAAAATAACTTACAGGTCGTAAGATAATAGAGTTCAAATAAGGAAACCTAGTCTGGAATTCTCAGACTCACTCGAGAAATTCATCGAACAGGTTCAAGTCAGTATCCTATAAAAGCTGGTCTGATTCACTAGAAAACGACTTGTATTATCCAAGTATCCTGACTTAATACTTACCCTAAAAACAACATTTATACTTATATGTATCTTTTTTACAAACTGCTTGAGATGTATTCGTAAAATAACTTACTGAATAGTCTCTGGGGTATTTCGTCAAACACCTACCGGATGTCTCCTGGACTAGGCTGCTCAGATTCACTGGGTGTTTGAGCGTTCAGGAGGTTTTAAAAATCTCAAAACTAGGATATAGGAAGACGTCCTTTGAGAGGTGTGCATTTTCTATAGATATTGGCAAATGGAATGAGACAATATTAAAGTTAATGCCGTTGTTTACGGGTTAAAATTCCACTAGTCAGTCAAAACAGCATCCTGACTAGGCATCATGAGTGACGACCCGTGCCTCGCTTACACGGGATTCCCGGAAGCCTGTCGGACGCTGACGCACGCAGTAACGCATAGTGCCCGGCAGCTGGCAGTCTTCCACTAATTCGATCATAGATTCTTCATCCGAACTCCGATTTGCTTGCTGTTTAAACCGATGAAACGCTAACTCAATTATCTATAATACTGATAATTTTCATAATTTTAGAACATACCAAAAATTCGTGGTGAGTTTTCAAAGTTTATACTTGTCCACGACACTTCCCATAAAATGTCTAATTTTATTTCTATTGACACTTCGGTGCTCATAAATGATCCAAAACCAAAAATCTATCTACGATAGGTCCACGTATACTCACAAGCTCATATTTATTCCAGATAATTTCTCTAATTTTCATTACATAATTTATCGGAGAATATAACGTTGGCCACCGCCACATTCTTACCAACAATTATTCGACGATATTAGAAAATACCACCCGACATGTTACTCTCGTTTACTCAATATCACTTCTATTATCGAAAAAATTCACATTACCAATTTTTCAACAAGGTCAACGATAAAATATTATTCTAACATTCAGGATATTACATACTACCCCCCTTAAAATAAGTTTCGTCCTCGAAACTTGTCATCCTGTCGTAAACAAGAATGCAATCCAGGAAATCCAAAATCATCAAAAAGGCAAGCAATCACTGTCACAATCGAATAACCAAATATATACTTACAGGTCCGTGAAGTCGATGATCTCCCGTGATACTAGCATATGACTCCCATACGAAGTCTCAAGACAATACCAACATACACCAATATCACAATTATAGAAATTTTAAAAATATCTCAAAAATTTTGGATCCTCCCAAAAATCGGTTTAACTCAAAAATCAGAAAAATAATTTTCAAAAGTCACGCCACTACCGTACTCGTAGAGCCACATAACACACATGCCTGGATTTCAAAAAACCCGAGCTCTGATACCATCTTCTGTAACACCCCCAAAACCATCCGGGGATATTACAGCATCGTGCGCCCTGCGCCGGAACCCACAAGGCTAAAAATCATTTTCGTAATCATTTCAAATATGCCAGAAGGGATAATGACAGTAATATCTTTCAAATACTCAAGTAGTCTACACACGCAGTCGGTATAATCATAGTAGAAATTCATTTGCAGTGGAAAATAATACACAGTCAGATAAAATACTCGATTCCTATAATACATGACTTAGCCAGTATCACCAGGAAGCTCATCTCTTCACGAACGCTACTAGCTCGATCTCCGAGTACCTAAAAATAAAGCACACGACGTGTAACACCCCCACCATTTGGGAATAATACAGCGCCGCAGACCCTCTCCGCGAGGATCTACTAGGCTAAATACAAAAAAACACGATATACAATACATGCCAACATGGCTAAAGACGAACCATTAGACCGATTTGGTCTTTTAACCCAACACAACACATCAAACATACATAACTCGATCTCATACCTCATACCTACGCAGGGGTCGTAATACATCAACATACCCATAAAATGGGAAGACTACACAACGGAGAGCCAAACCGTGAGACTCTAACAAAAATACTCAACAAATGGTCATCATGTGATTAGTATCATCGTCTCCCATCATCCTTCGTACCGATTCCGTGATTCACTCCCCAGCAACCTGCAAGTACCTGGACGCAATACAGACATCCACCCCCCTGAATACTCGGGGGTTAGCAAAACTCCACTGTTTTGCAAGTACAAGTATAAAATACGAATACAAGCCATATATATCATACTCCAATACATAATAATCGTGAACATACTTCCCGAGATAAATCACTTGATCAAAATAGTTCAAACCATGAAGGGTGGGGATGAAACCCGTATACATCTTACAAAACATTTAAGATCTCGGGAGTTTTGAAAACATTTGGGATTTAAGAATTCTCAAGCTTTTCGAAACCATTTAGGGACATAGCCTAAAAGTCATTTTACCAAAATACAATTATGATAACAACACATGGGGTTCACGACCCGATCATACCATTCCGGTCACAAAGAGTGGGGTCCACGACCCAATCATACGCAGATTACTCGCGTCCCGTGCTAGCGAGCCATGGACCTCAGATGCTCCCGCAGCACATACCCGAGTGAATATCCCACAGGGAAAACATACCAAATCACATGTCACCGTAACAACAGTCACGTGACCACAATCATAGATACGTTCATAGTTACCCCGGCATCGCACTAACAAGATACGAACCTCGGTTGCTCCTACACAACATACCTGATTGGACAACACATGACACGTACATCACATAACCAAATCACAACCATAAGTTATCCCGGCATCGCACTAACAAGCTATGAACCATGGAGTCCCCGCAAGACATACCCGATGGATAACCCCACAAGTTATCCCAACATCGGGCTAGCAAGCCACGAACCTCGGAGTCCCCGAAATACATACCCGATGGATAATCCTACGATCCCGTTCGACCCATACTAGCAAGTATGAATCCCGAAGATTCAACAATAAATCAAGAACTATGTTCCGAGTGATATAAAATCATGAATGGGTTCGTAAATATGAAGATCATGAACAAGACAACAAGAATTACATAATTGATTCATCATCCTTGGATTAAATCAAAGAACCAAGGAGAAACCCCCCAAAATTCAAGAACTAGGGTTCTAAGAAGAGAATACCTTGATTTGCCCAAGAAGATGATTAGATGATGACATACATAAATCCACCTCAATATGAAGCATGATGATGAAGATCGTCCAAAATCACCTCTAGAACTCAACCCGGCGGAAAAAGACGAAGGAAGAAGGAGAAATGACGAAATAAAGTTGTTGTCCAATATTTATACTGGACAGTTATTAGCGTGCGCTAACCAAAAAAACATTAGCGTGCGCTAACGGGGTCAACGCACAGAACCTTCCGCCTGCAACACTGTTAGCATGCACTGGCTAATATGCGTAGCGTGCGCTTATGAGTCATAAATCTAGTCCTATAGCTCCTGGACAGATCCGCACCTACCAGTTAGCATGCGCCAGAAAGAACAATTAGCGTGCGGTAAGCAGTCGATAACATGCGCTAGCTACCAACCTTAGCGTTCGCTAACGAGATTCCAGTTCCAGTCCAGTAGCTCCTGGAACGCCTCTAGACTGCCAGTTAGCATGCGCTACACACCCGGTAGTGTGCGTTAGCAATGGAACTTTAGCGCGTGCTACACCACAAGTGGTAGCGTGCGCTACATTGAAATGAGTCAAACACTCATGCAATGATCTAGAACGGAAATAAAACACGTGTCAACTCATGACACGACCACACGTGGCACAACATTCCAAAGACATGGTCAACGCCAACGAATAATCCGCAGAAAAACTCAACGAACTGGAACAAAGATCTCGGGAATTACATTCTACCCCTCTTAAAAGAAGTTTCGGCCCTGAAACTTAAAACATAAAACGATCAACGCAAAACAATCTCCGACAACACATGTTATCCATTACCGATGACCTGCAACTAATCACATGCAGCACGTGGCTGATAACATCCATATCGCTATGCCAGAATGGTAACAAAACGCAGTGAACAAAAATTAATATGGTTGACCAACCCGAACAGTACGTCAATCAAAATGCAGGCTAAACGTGGAGCAAATACAAAATTTCACCACCCAAGGGTCAGAATATTGACAACGAAGCTAATTTCCCGAACTTAAGGAAATTACGAAGTTATCTGAATGCTCAAAAATCATGATACGAGATCAACAAAAATCAGATAATAAACGATCGAACCACAATGATCGAGATAACAACAGTCGGACAATCATATTCAAGTCACGGTGAACAACAATAATCAAATAGCAACTCAGACGTTCATACCTCGACCCAAAACAATAGGTGGTCTGGTAAAGGTGACAAGATATACATTAATATAAGATTCATAGGAACCCGAAAGAGGAGGAGAGGCAGACCGAGGAGGACTTGGGAGGAGCAGCTGAGATTAGATTTGAAGGCCTTAAACCTTTCCGAGACCATGACTGTTGATAGGTGCTCTTGGAGGCGTCAGATCAGAGTTGTGGATTCTTTAGTTGGGAGTGGTGCTGTAGTTGAGAGTCTCAGGGTTGGGTTGTCTCGGTTAGCTTTGACCTAGAGCATTGCATTTTTACATTTATTGTATATTTTATCCTACTGCCTTTTGCGTGTGGTGTATTTTTGACAGGGAGCTGTGTGCGGAGTCAACTTCTCTTCTGTTTGAGAAGCGTTCATCGGGAATGAAGTAGCCAAATTCCTCTTAGGTAAGTCCCACGTGGATTAAGCCATGGGCTCAGGTATGGTATTGAGTTTATTCGTATCATATGCTTCTCTTTGTATTTTTCACTCAATATGTTGTTGTGCACTAAGCTGAGGGTCTTCACGGAAATAGCCTCCCTACCGTAATAAGTAGGGGCATGGTCTGCGTACAGCTTACCCTCCCCAGACCCTGCTCTGAGCGGGATATACTGGGCATGTTTGTTTTGGTTTGGTTTATTCATAGGAATAGAGCCGAATTCGGAAAAAGTCACAACGATAACGGATTAATCCGAAACATTACCACTCGACGAAACAAAAGATATGACAATGTTCAAAAAATAATAACGAACACAATCGAGTTGATAAGGTTGGAAATACAGAAGTTCAAGAATCCGATTTACTTCTAATAAAAGAAGTTCATCCCTAAAATTCAAAACAACAAAGCAAGGAAATAACACAACATACAACTGGTAGACTACACTCTCAGGGACTCCTCGGAGTCAATCCTGACATTAGTGCTCACGTCTGAGCCTCAGAAGACTCGGTGACTAATTTGCAAATTTGAACCTGGTGTCCCACGAGTCCGCACTGGTAACACGTTACTGGTGGAGAAGGACAATGTGCACGATCATGCCCTGACACATTGCAGTTGAAACACCTCCTGGCTTTACCAAGAGTGAAAGCTGACGATCTAGAACTCTCAGTCCCACGCATCGGGCGATGGAGCATCATAGCAGAAAGACTACGATGTTGTAATCCAGAAACACCAACTCCTGTACTATCCATAATGTCAATAGATATCTTCTGTTTCTTCGACTTTGGCACATGCTCCGACGATAAGGAAGCTAACTTGTAGGCTAAAGCTCGATCCTGGTAATCTCTAAGCGAAGTGCATGAGAATCCTGTTGACTAAAAAGTATTTTGATGATGATTAGATCCAAAACATTTAATAAAATCTATCTCAGTAAGCTGCTCTATTGAAGATGAAAAATGTTCCTAGCGCATGCTGCATAATGCAACGTAGCGCACGCTATCGAAGCTCATATGCAGGCAAGTCAAATCAGCTGCAGTCAAGTTGGAATCCTTCCTGATGGCTTACGCACGCAAAGTATCTATTATCAGCGCACGCTATATTACAAAATTAGCGCATGCTATATTCCTTATCTAACGCACGCTATCGCATCTCAGTCATAGAGGACAGTAAGGTTTGGAAATAAAAGAAGGAATTCATCTGCGCATACTACAGAATAATAATTACGCACGCTATTCTGACTCATTAGCGCACGTTACCTAGCAAATCTTGTGCACGCTACCGGAAAGCATGTTTGGTAGTCCAGTAGCCACTGGACTCAAAATAAAGAAGCACTTACGTACGCTATACAAGCTAACGTACGTTAGTGAGGAAAGTATATAGTGCACGCTATTCAACACTTATTAGCGCACGCTAAAACATTCAAATTTCTACCGTTAGACAATTTACCCGTTGGAACGCAGAAGTCAGAAGGAGATCCGAGAAATTTGGAAAGTTAATATTAGATAATACAAGCGCAGGCTAAGTATAAATATATCCGTTGGGAAAGAATCATTGAGGAGACAAACCGACATAATCTAAAGTCAATATTGAAGACCTGTTGACCAACCGTTAGCGCACGCTATGAAGGTATGACTAGCGCACGCTAGACATATAATTTTACCGTTGGAACAGTTTTCTGACGATTCAGATCGGCCAAGTCAGAGAACGATTACGCACGCTATGTAGGTATTATTAGTGCACGCTAATAATACAAATATCAGAATTCGAAGAAGGACTGACACCTATAAATACCCATAGGACTGGGTATCTCATACACAACTTCAAGCATTCAAGTGTACAAGCAATCAAAGCATTCTTGAGCTCAGTTTTCTATCTTTTATTGCATTCTAAGTTGTGAGAAGAAAGATACAAAGAGTGATACATCTTGTAATATTTATTATACTTTGTATTCTTTCATTTGGTTGTGAGTGTTGCATCACTCATACAAGAGCGTTAGAGAAACGAATTTAGAGTCACTAATCCAGTGTTATTAGGATCTTTGATCCGGCATTATTAGGATTACACTCCAATATTTGTATTTAAGGATTATCTAGTTCCGATAGAACACTAGATAATCAAAGTTTATTTTGAGAGTGGTTGAGCTTGGACCAATATAAGACAAGCGGTTGTAACGGTTGTTGTACTTGGACCGATCGAAGATGAGTCAAGTGTGTGGTTGTTCTTGAGCCAATAGAAAAAGAAGTCAGAGAGAGGACGTAGGCAAGTTTCCGAACCTCTATAAATCTTTGAGTCTTTTACTTTCTGCACTATTTTCTTTTATTCGCGAGAAAGTTCGATATTCCACATTACCACTATTCAACCCCCCTTCTAGTGGTGAATTTATCTCTTCAGTTCGTATCGGAGCGGGTCTCTTTTTAAAGGTTTAACCACCTAAGGGAAAAAGATCCGCAAATGGCACTTCTTGGCCAAATCAAAGGAAATGTTCTCAACCGTCCTCCTTTCTTCGACGGTTCCAATTTCATGACTTGGAAAAAGAAAATGGCTATATTCGTTCAAGCCTATGATATTGAAATTTGGAAAGTCATTGCACTTGGTCCGAAACTTGCCAAGAAAGAAGATGGATCGTTGAAAAAGTTTGATGAGTTCAACGACGAGGACTGGAGGAACACGCACATCAATTCACGTGCTACTCAACTTCTCTATTGCGCCCTTAATCCCGAAGAACTCAATAGGATATCTTCCTACGAAAGCACAAAGGAAATTTGCGAAATCCTCGAAGTAACTCATGAAGGAACCACCCAAGTTAAGAAGACTAAAATCAACATGCTTCTTCATGACTACGAACTCTTCTCCATGAAGGACGAGGAAATGATCACCAATATGTTGGATCGGTTCTCGGCTATAACCAATAGACTTGCATCATTCGGAAAGCCTATATCTAGTAGCGACAAAGCTAAGAAAACTCTTCCCTCGTTGCCACGTGAATGGGATGCCACGGTTACCGCAATCATGGAGTCCAAAGATCTCAACAAACTCGAGTTTAGCGCTCTCATCGGGTCACTCATCAATTATGAGATTGTTCTCAAGTCTTGAGGTACCAAACCGAAGCCTCATGAAAAGGTAGTCGCATTCAATGTTGATAGCGACGTTGAGGATGATGTTCCCGAGGACGAGAACTTGCTCTCTACGCCAAGAACTTTAGAAGGTATAAAAATCTAATTCAAAGAAGGCGAAATTTCCTTGGTCGGGATGGTAAGGCGGAACAAAAGAAGAATAGCTATGTTCCTATAAAGATGTTCGACAATAATTGTCGGAAATGCGGTCAAGCCGGTCACTATGCCAAGGATTGTCGAGGATCCTCTTCAAAGCCTCAAGTCGAAAGATTCAAAAAAAAGGAGGTTCTATTCGCGTCTTGGAGTGACGACGAGGAGGAGATTAAAAGATCTCCCGATGCTAATCTCGCATTTATGGCACTCGACTCTGAAAGAAATATCGAGGTAAGCACTAAACTCAACGATGATGAATATGATAATTTCGATTTTTGCGATTCACAAGAAGTCCATCATGACGATGAGTTATTAAGTATGTTTGAATCTTTAAACATAGAATACGACGAGATGGTTAAATTAAATATGTCTTTAAAGAGGAAAATAAAATCTTTAGAATTCGAAAAATCCTCTCTTCAAAACAAAGGCAAAACTATTGAACTCGACCATACCTTATGCCTTGAAAATGAAAATGTTTTGAATATCGAGTTGACGAAAACTCAAAAAGAGCTAAAATATATTTTGAACAAATTTACTCTCGGAAACAAGAAATTCGAAAAGCTCTTATACATTCAAAAATCTCCATTATTAAAGCACGGCCATGGTTTCGACCCATTTAAAATGGAACAATCCCTTATCAATCTTGATAAAATAAAGAAAACCGAAGCCGAGAATTCAAAACTCCTTTCAAACAATGAGTTCATGATAGCGTTCGTTCAAAGTTAAGAACCATCAAAGTTAAACAAATATGGGTTCCAAAAGGGACAATTGTTCCTAATGCTATAAGTATCGTTAACTTTGGAGGATCCAAAAGGGCTTGGGTACCGAAACAATCGAGAAACACTATTTTTGTAGGTACCGGCACCAAGGAAAAGCAAGTGGTACATTGATAGCGGATGCTCAATGCACATGTGCGGCTCCGAGGACTTATTTGAAGACCTCGAATATCAAGAACAAGGACATGTTATGGCATCCGCTATCAATGTACAATTTTTACAGCATGTTATGTAATTAACCGTGTTCATGTTCGTAGAACTAACCTTAAAACTTCGTATGAATTATGGAAGGGCAAAAAGCCAAATATATCGTATTTCCATCCTTTTGGTTGCAATGTGTTTATCCTAAATAATGGTAATGATAACTTGGGGAAATTTGATGCTAAATCCGATTCCGGTATATTTCTTGGCTATGCTACAAATAGCAAAGCATATCGTGTTTATAACATTAGAACAAATAAAGTTGAAGAATCCATTCATGTTAAATTCAATGATATGATCTCACCCCCGAGAAAGGTAGAATATTTTGATGATGCAGGTATTTTTCCGGACTCTCATCCCTCAAACGAAATGGAGAAAATTTTGGAAATTCAAAAGAAGACAATCGAGAGTCTACCGAAAGATTGGAGGCATATCAAAGACCATCCAAAAGATTTTGTGATTGGATACATTAAAGATGGTGTTCAAACCCGAAGGAGAACCATCGAATATATGGCTCATTGTGCTTCCGTATCCGAAATAGTTCCCAAGAATATATCTGAGGCTATTGATAATGAAAGTTGCGTGATGGCAATGCAAGAGGAGCTTGTACAATTCATGCACAATAATGTATGGAATTTAGTTCCCGCTCCTAAAGATAAAACAATTATCGGAACTAAATGGGTGCACAAAATCAAGAGTGACGAAGACGGTTACCCAATTCGAAATAAATCTCGTTTGGTCGCTCAAGGGTACAATCAAGAGGAATGTCTTGATTATGAAGAAAGTTTTGCTCCTGTGGCTCGACTCGAAGCCATCCGTTTGTTATGTGCATTTGCCGCTCACAAAAAGATCAAACTATTTCAAATGGATGTGAAAAGTGCATTCTTGAATGGCTACATTCAAGAAGAAGTCTATGTCAAGCAACCTCCTGGGTTTGAAGATCATCAATTTTCGGATCACGTCCACAAGCTCAACAAGGCATTCTACGGGTTGAAACAAGCACCCCAAGCATGGTATGATCATTTAAGTCAATTTTTAATTGCAAATGACTATAAAAGAGGTAAAGTCGATAATACCTTGTTTGTGAAAATATTGAATAATGATATACTTGTTTGCCAAATCTATGTTGATGACATTGTTTTTGGAGCTACTAACGAATCATTGTGCCAAGATTTCTCTAATGTTATGAAAGGAGAGTTCGAGATGAGTATGATGGGAGAATTAACATTCTTCCTCGGGCTTCAAATCAAGCAATACGAAGACGGAATCTTTATTCATCAAACAAAGTACTCAAACGATCTCCTAAAGAAATACAAAATGGAAAGTAGAAAAGTTTCAATGCCAATGTCCTCATCATTAAAGCTTGAAAAAGATGAAAATGGCAAATCCGTAGATCAAAAATTATATCGAGGTATGATCGGATCTCTGCTATATTTGACTGCTTCTAGGCCAGACATAATATTTGCTACATGCTTATGTGCTCTATTCCAAGCTAATCCTAAGGAATCACATTTAATTGCTTGTAAACGCATTTTTCGTTACTTGAAAGGGATTATCGGACTAGGTCTATGGTATCCCTCTTGCTTGGACTTTAATTTGATTGCATATAGTGACGCCGATTTAGGCGGATGCAAAATTGATAAAAAGAGTACTAGTGGTACATGTCATTTCATCGGTTCATGCTTAATATCTTGGGGAAGTAAAAAGCAAACCAGTGTAGCGTTGTCTACAGCTGAGGCCGAATACGTTGCTGCAGGGAGTGCTTGTGCTCAGGTACTATGGATTAAAAATCAACTCCGCAACTACGGCACTTATTTTGAAAATACCCCTATTCTATATTATAATACTAGTGCAATAAATTTGAGCAAAAATCCTGTGTTGCATAGTAGGACTAAGCATATAGACATTAGACATCACTTTCTATGCAATCATGTGCAAAAGAAAGACATCTGCTTAATTTTTGTCGGGACGAAAGATCAACTAGCTGATATCTTTACGAAACCTTTTCCCGAGGAATCATTTAATACTATTCGTTTGCAACTTGGTATGGGACATCTTGACAATTTTTGAAATTAGTTATCTACTCGAGAAATAAATTTCTTAGAATCGTTTAATTTGCTAGTGCGCACTAGATTTATTATTTTAACACGCGCTAATTTCCCATTCCTGTACTTTTTTCCCTTCGATAGCGCACGCTAACCCCTTCTCTTCTGCGTACGCTAATTAAAAACCCCTATTTCGATTTTTGCTACTGGACAGTCCAGTGAGCTATCCATATTTCCTTAACGTATGCTAAATATAAACCCGTTGCGTACGCTAACTAAACCTTTTCAGTTTCTCATATATACCCTGAACAATCCAGAAAAATAAATACCCTTTCATAACGCACGCAAACGAAGATCCCCTTTTCACAGCAAGAACCCTAGCTATAATCCGATTCATATAATTCCGATCTCTTCCCTCCAATCCTTCAATTCTTATCTCAATCAGGTCGATCAAGGGAAGAAAACTTATGGAGAAGGCTTACAAAAGCACAAAACGTACCCGCGAACCAGATTATGATGCATCTCGTTTTGTGTCTTATACTGCCTTCGAGGCATTTTCGGAAATCCTCCCTTAGGAGCACTTAACCGACTGTTATTTCTTCAATTTCGGCAGTCTTGAACGAGCCAAGGTAAATATCCATGAATTCCTTGAAGCCTTGAGTATTGCTCGATTTGTAGAATGCAAAGAAATTATCTATCCCTCATTTGTTCGAGAGTTCTATGCTAATTTACATTTGGGAGATGGCGAGGGCTCCTCTGGTGGCTTCGTGCTCAGTAGCCTGGTTAACGGAATTGTAGTGAAGGTTTCTTCAGAAATTCTTCACGAGTTATTTGGATTGTCATTTG
Organism: Orobanche coerulescens; assembly: GCA_033398695.1. Taxonomy (NCBI): domain Eukaryota; kingdom Viridiplantae; phylum Streptophyta; class Magnoliopsida; order Lamiales; family Orobanchaceae; genus Orobanche; species Orobanche coerulescens. Next base: position 108,353,660 of record CM065815.1, on the reverse strand, counting down.
AAGGTTTTACTTGCAGTGGGAAGTCCATTGTTGATGAATCAGACTTGACTGAGAAAGATGTTGCCAATTTTCCGTGTTCGAAAGCTGTCATCGAGGTTACCGATGAAGTTTTCGAAAACAATGATTTTGGTATACAAATCCGATTATTGTTGGTCGCACTTACGAAATGATTGATGCCTAAAGTGAACACGCAACATAAACTTGTCCGCATCGATAAACATGTGTTATACCGGGTGTTGAACGAGGATAAGGTGGATTCACCTCGATTGTTATAAATTGGATGAAGGCGAAAGGAGACTCTTTCCTCTCCAAACACTATTTGTCGAGAACGTGGAAATCTGGGCTTCCATTCGGATCTGTTTTGACTGTGATTTTCCGTCGCTTTAATGTTGACTTTTCGAGCGAGGCATCAATTCCGGTGTCTCGGGGACACGAGATTAGCGACCTCACCCTCAAAGCGATGCATTATGTTGAAACCATTAATAGAGGTTGGGTGTTATTCTTGTATCTCCGGGAAGACAACCAAGTTCCAGAAGGAACACGAACACCGACTCCGGCCGAACGTGTTCTTCATCGAGGACCACACACGCTTCGGGAACTACAAACCAGAATGTTTGTTCGTCATCCAAAAACCAAAGGCAAAGGACCGATGAAAGATTCTGTCACCGAGGAAGAAGAGAGTGACCTCATTGCCAGGATGCAGAGCATCGAGACCTCACAGATGGAAATTCGTGAGGATATTCAGTCTCTATGTTCGGAAGTCCGAGAAGTTCGTGGGCTGATTTCAGATTTCATTCGATTCACTCACCCGTCATTCCCATTCCCATCCTCTTCATCCGACCAAGCTTCTTAGATTCTAGGAGTTTGATTCTCGATTTAGCGAACTTTGTTTTTGATGTCATGTGAACCTTGGTTATGTAATGTTTGGATCATTTTCATTAATAAAATGTGCATTCCTTCTCTCTGTCTCTTGGTTATTATCTTACGGATGTTTTGTTCATATGTTCGTGCCATATTGTGTTATATATGCAAATCTTCAGGGGGAGTCCGTTTTGTTAATGTCACAATGAGGGAGAAAACACTCCAAAACCGAACATACTAACATATCGAACAAATCACTTTGATTCGAAATTTTTAAATGGTTTTGCAGGAAAGTATTAAATGTTTTGACATCATCAAATAGGGGAGATTGTTGACTAAAAAGTATTTTGATGATGATTAGATCCAAAATATTTAATAAAATCTATCTCAGTAAGCTGCTCTATTGAAGATGAAAAATGTTCCTAGCGCATGCTACATAATGCAACGTAGCGCACGCTATCGAAGCTCATATCCTGTAATACCCGGTTGTAATTCATTCATTATCATTTATTAATTATCAGTCAGTAATTGTCACTCAGTAATAATCACTCATCATTCATGAGTCATTCATTTGTATTCGTCGTTGGCATATTGTAACCGTGAATCAGTTACCAATCATCATTCATCTCCGTTGGAGGATCGATACGAGAGTATTATCATAATCATCGTGAATGGTAGTCTTGTGTTGGAAGTATCATCTATCACGTGTTATTGGACATAATTACATTCATATATGTATTGTATGTCGGATCATTCACCGTTTGTAGTTAGTAGACGGAGTTGTCGCATTTTCGTCACTTCCAGCAACGAGTTACAGCCGTAACTAATCATGCATTACGGCCGTAATATCCATTCGTTGGCTTAAGGGTGTTTTGGCCGAAGGTGAGATACGGTCGTAAGATAGGCAGGCTACGGCCGTATTGTGTGTTCATGGTTTTCAGGAAATGTCGGATGAAGAGGGCTTACGGCCGTAAGGGTTGCGGCATACGGCCGTAAGATGAGGTAGGTACGGCCGTAAGGCTTGGCCGGTTACGGCCGTACGTTTCGAACAGGGTGCCCAGTCAGTTTCAATGATGATGTCATACGCCCGTAAGTCTTGCCGAGTACGGCCGTAACAGTCTAGTTACGCCCGTAAGGCATGTGCGGTACGTGTAAAACCCCCTAAATTCGATAACTTATCACATGTACAATGTATCAAATCATGGTGTAATTTAATAATAGTTATTTTATGTCATGATATAACCTACATCTATTTTATTTTATTTCACTCTTTAACTTTGTAATTTACTTAACAAATCAAATAATAAAAATTAAAATAGTGTGTTGATTCACCTATTGGGCTAATTGCCAACACCTAACTACATGAGGACTCACTAATGGACTCAACCCAACTTATTAAAAATCATAAGACTTGAAGTTACACTTCAAAGCCCAACCCAACTAATTAAATCCTTTACCATTTTAATTATACTCTTAATTTAACCAAAATAAATAAAAATATATGTATATATACATACATTGGGCGGCCAAAATGGAGTGGAAAGGTGTAGCTCTAGAGTCTTCACTCATCACATGCAAGACTTGCATGAAACATCTTGACACATGTAACAAGTCTTCTACACATTTCACTTCCCAACCCTCCTTATCCCAACTTTAAATACTTACACCTTAACCTAACCACCCTTTACACTTACCACAACCCAAAAAATCTGCATTTGAGAGTCTAAGAGAGAGAGAGAGAGAGAGAGAGAGAGAGAGAGAGAGAGAGAGAGCCGAACCAAGAGGAAGAAGGAGGAGGAGGAAGAAAAATTTCAACAAGAAATAGGTAATCTCATCCCTTATAACTATTTCCATAACTTCTTATGAAAACCTCCATAACCTAACCTTATTCTTAATACATGCAAATATAATTCTCACCTTGGGGGTGCATGTGGATCGGTCAAACCATGTAGTAGTAGAGGAGAAGTCATTTTCCAACTTTCAAGACTTAGAACCGACGAAATCCGACAAGATCAAGGTGGGTGAAAACTCTTTTAAACTTTAAAGTAGAAATCTATTCTTTTTCTTGTGATGCATGTGTTAAATCTGAACTATTTTAAGATTCTTTTTATATGATCTATGTTAAAAATCTTCATGTTATAATTTCATGTTATGATTTTATGTATTGCTATGTGAATATTCGTTTTTCTTAAACATAATCATCAAATATTATGAAAAATATAAAAGTATGTACTAATCTGAATTTCTTGTATAAATGCATGTTTTTAAAGATGAACGTTATGGTTATAACAACATGAAATATGATTTATCGAATTTAAACGACAACCGATTTGGTAGTCGGGTGCCGATTTTGTGATAACTTGAAGGTTATATGGTTTCTTCTATGTGTTGTTGAAACCCTACCAAAATCTGAAATCTGGTGTTATATGATTATATTATGATATATGGATAATTTATTTGTGGCCAAAATGGGACTCGAAACGAGTAAACGGAGCTTTTGGGCATAAATTGTAATTTCTTAAAGTTGAGGATTAAACTGAAAATTTCGAAAATAAAACATGCTGGACCTTGGACAGTACATATTATACCCCATATAGGCTGTTCATAAAGTTTCAAGCGATTCGGAGATCGATATCTAAACTTAATAATCCAAATCGCAAATTTTAAATAATTTTGGGGTCAAAATGCAAGAATTCCAAACTTTTGGACCAAGTCCGAAATTTTCTGGGATTTTCACAAATTTGTAATTCCAGGTTCATCATAAGTCATCTCGTAAAATTTCGTTAAATTCCGAGCTAAATTCATAGCCCTATATGCCTCGGAACGATTTCCTTAAGTTTTGGGGCAATATCATAATTTCTGGAAATTTCAGTCCCGAAACTGGAAATTTCTGAATTTTCTTTATATCTGGAGTCGAGGAATTATTTTTGGCTTCCTCATAAAATTTCATAACCATCCGATTTCGTTTCATACTCCAACGCTTAGGTTTGAACCTAAGGGTAAATACGTCCTTTCAAACTATTTACGAAACTCTCGTTTCGTTTCGTCGAACCAACCCATTTAATATATCTGATCTGAACCCATCAGACCGTTAATAAATTATTGAGAATATTTTCGAGTTTATATACAAGTCCTACTCCGCATTACCGGGCCACAAATAAAATTAACCATATTCCATACTTAATCAAAGACGCTATTAACCTCACTGACCGGATGTTTACGTGATACTTGTGAAACGCGTCAAATTGATAACCGTGACTGTCCGGAAACTAAGTGCTATACAAACAAAGTGCCACGGACGGGTCCGCCTCTAACTCTATCGGAACAAAGTGCCACGTCGACAGACGGGGGCCACCTCTTGAGTCCATATGAAATAGAGTGCCGACCTACAATCTGAGGGCCACCTCTTGAGATGTAGGAGCCACCTCTAGAGTCCCAAATCATGTCAGGGACAGTTAGACCGAGTCTTGGATCGAGCAGCACGGCTGCGGTTCATGAACAAGGCTACCGTTGTTTCCTATTCCCATAACCGAGGAAGGGAGTGTTCTGAGGGACCTGGGTCGTAGACTTGGGGTATAATCGCGATTATGGTGTTATCCGGGTATTGACCCACAGCTAAGGACATATCGAGCCCAGATAAGAGATAAGGAAGCACACGCTAAGTGTGAGAGCGAAGGCTCAACATCTTGGGGCGACGGTCCAAATTTTGGGGCGACGGCCTATCTTGCTAGGAGTGATAAGGAGAGTTTAGAATCCAAAGTCCACATCGGCAGGATTCGAAACTGAATTGACTGATTGACTGATTGACTGATTGCTTGACTTGATATCCGTCCATGGGGATAGGATTATAATATTACAACTACACAATGATTATTGTTTATAAAATTTCAACATAATTGTAATTGTTCTTATTTTTTTATAATTGATAAAACCATGCATCACTTAAAAAAAATTTCAAAGAAAAGAGCCACACTCGCACACGATCACCCACTCACTGAGACCTTTTGTCTCACCCCACCGTTTTCCCTTTTAAACCAGAGAATGAGCAAACAGCAGAGGACAATGAAGGCTTCGTGGAAGAGGCCGAATAGAAGAATGCCTTCAAGATTTAGGACTTCTGTTCTTAGAATTCCTGTTGTTATCCCAACTTGTAATAGTTAGTTATGCTTCGTACTTAATTCGTTTGGTATTTTCCGCTGCAAACTTATGAACTGTGTAATTTCGATTATCAGCTTTGTCACAGCGAATCTTAGTACATCGGGCTAAGATGTTTGTTTTAAAATATTATCAAATCGTTATTTTGCTTCCGCTATTTATTGTCGCATTTTGATTGATTGATCGACCGATGCGTCGCGTCCTCGTCCTTCCCGATGTTGGGGGCGTGATAGGAGTGGTATCAGAGCCCGTTTTGTGAGAAAGACACTTACAACGGGCTAACCAGGATAGGATTCTTCGGACTTAGACGTGAATTTCACCTAGGACGAAGTGAACCATAGGATTGAGGCCTAATGTAGACTTCTCGAGTCAATTCTCATTAAAGATCTCTTTCGACTTATTGCTATTCAGTTGGAATATGCATAGTCAAATTAAAAATTCCTAAGTCATTGGCCAAAGTACTTTATTAAGTACCCACGGCATTTCCCGACTGAATTAACTCTTCTATTGAACTCTTGAAACGGATATAGTTTGTTTCACTTATCCATTTCTCAAAGTCATGTCACTATTCATTCAAAATTGATGAAGTTCTTTTAAACTCTACTAAACTCCATTACTTCTTAAAATGGGGTATTATTGTTCTTTTGTCGTTAAAAATCATATAAGCATTTATTGAGTCATTAAGTTCACTGCCTTAATGATTATTCATGATTAATAGAGCCTTATATTGGATATTATATTTTGCGAGATACTGACTTAGTTTCATTTTATTAGTTTTATGGACCCCTCTGGCGAGAAAGATTTAACCAAGGAAAATCAGAATACCCCTAACTCGATATGTATGCTCAGGCGAATAAGCCAAACTTAACCAGAATCAACTATAAGTGTTCAATCATACGCTTAAGTCTACATAACAACATAAATTACTGATAACTCCACATAAAATTGCTAATCCTCACACATCCCCCTAACTTATATTAGATGGCTGACCGAAGACGCGGACGTCCTCGCATGAATCGCGAAGAGCAGCATCAGCGCGATGATCGCTCACGCTCTCCTCTACGAGGAGGAATTGGGAATGATGCCATGACCCAAGCCCTCACTCAACTGACGAACTTCCTACACCACCAGACTGCTAACAACAGGAACCACAATGAAACTCATGATCCTACCCTGGAAGGATTCTTATGTTTCAACCCGCCTACCTTTGACGGGGAATCTGACGATATCAAAGCTGAACTTTGGCTGGAGAAAATTGAGGGAATTTTCAATGCCCTTCAGTATACCGATGAACAGCGGATATCACTGGTTGCATTCCGACTCGAGGCCGCAGCTCATGACTGGTGGAGGAATGTCAACGAGTGCTGGATGAGAGAAAACCATGTTAGAACATGGGCTAACTTCCTGACCGACTTCCGAACTCAGTACGTGTCAGCAGCAGCCAGAGAGGCTAGACGAGACGAGTTCTATCACTTGAAGCAAGGAACCATGACAGTCGCTCAATATGAAGCCCAGTTTAACAGGTTGTCTAAATATGCACCGGGATAGGTTACAACTGAGGAGGACAAGCTCTATAAGTTCACTAGAGGACTGAGGCAGTCGCTTCAACAGAGTCTTCTAACTGTTCAGCTGACGACACTTACCCAAGCAGTGGAAGCCGCTACCCGGATCGAGAGAGGAACTGCGAGGTTAGCTCAACAACAAAGCCGTTTCTCCAACAACGCCAAGAGGCCTGCTACCTGAACAACATCCACGCCACCACAGAAGTTTAAGAGGATGGGAACTCAAGGAAGCTCGAGTGGAACAAAGGCACCAGTTCTCAACAAAGCAATAATGCCTTGCACTCACTGTGGAAGGAAAGGGCATAAGTCAGAGTTGTGTTGGAGAAAGCTCGGAAAGTGCCTACGTTGCGGCAGCCAAGATCACCAATTTAGAGAGTGCCCAGATATGAATACCCCGGCAATCAAACCAGCTATTGCAGCTAAACCAGGAAACAACAAAGGGAAAGCCCCAGCTCGAGTGTTCGCATTGACAGGTCAGGAGGCACTAGAGAACAACGATGTGGTGGAAGGTACACTCCTGATATCTAATCAACTTGCACGAACACTTATAAATCCAGGATCATCTCATTCGTTTGTTGCACCACATTTTTCTAAGAAACTTGATAGGCCGTTAGAATCTTTATCATTATTCCTAGAAGTATCTAATTCGATGGAGTTAGTCAGCTAGAAGATAAAGTTCATTCTGCGTGTGATGTGATCATCAGTGGTAACTGTTACTCTGCTGATTTAGTAGTGCTTCCAATATTAGAATATGACGTCATCCTAGGAATGGATTGGCTATCTAAGCACTATGCACAATTGGATTGTCATTCTAAGATAGTTAGGTTTTGCGAACCTAACAAGCCAATTGTGGAATTAATTGGAGACGCTAGAGTCAACCTAGCACCTATAATATCAGCTATCAAAGCTAGTAAGGCAGTTGCCAAAGGGGTAACCGGATTTTTAGCATTCATCATCAACAAACCCAAGAGTAAGTCGGGCATAGAAACTATACGTGTGGTATCCGAATACCATGATGCATTTCCCGAAGAATTGACCTCCCTACAACCTGACAGAGAAGTTGAATTCAATATCGAAATCATGCCTGGGAAGGCACCCATTGCAAAGCCACCATACCGAATGGCACCATTGGAGCTGCAAGAGTTGAAGGTCCAACTGCAGAAGTTAATCGACGTGGGTTTTGTGCAACCGAGTGTATCACCTTGGGGAGCTCCGGTATTGTTTGTCAAAAAGAAGGACGGAACATTGAGGCTTTGCATATATTACCGTGAACTCAACAGCATTACAGTTAAAAATAAATATCCTCTCCCGAGGATAGATGAGTTGTTTGAACAACTCCAAGGAGCTATGGTGTATTCCAAGTTCGTACCAGTTAAAGATTAGGAACGAAGATGTTCCTAAAACTGCATTCCAAACTAGATACGGCCACTACAAGTTCGTAGTGATGCCTTTTGGACTCACGAATGCTCCTGCGGCATTTATGGATTTAATGCACAGAGTATTTCAACCATATCTCGACCAATTCGTAGTAATTTTCATTGATGACATACTAATGTACTCTAAGTCGGAAAAAGATCATGAGAGACATCTTAGACTAGTGTTGGATACACTAAGGCAGCACAAGTTGTATGCCAAGTACAGCAAGTGTGAATTTTGGTTGAGGGAAGTGGCATTTCTACGCCATATTATTTCTGGAGAAGGGATTGCAGTTGATCCATCTAAGATAGAAACTATTATGGATTGGAAGAGGCCAGAAAATGTAACTGAGATCAAAAGTTTTCTTGGACTTGCGGGCTACTACCGTAAATTCATCAAAGACTTCTCGAAGATAGCGGGACCCCTCACCCGGCTAACCCAGAAACAAGTAAAATTTGAATGGATGGATAAATGCGAGTCAAGTTTCTAGGAACTCAAGAAGAGACTTACCACCTCACCTATACTGACACTTCCAGAAGGAACCCAAGGATTTGTCGTATAAAGTGACACCTCAAAGGATGGCCTCGGTGCCGTACTGATGCAGAATGGTAAAGTTATCGCCTACACTTCCAGGCAACTCAAGACGCACGAGAATAATTATCCAACGCACGACCTCGAACCTGCTGCAATAGTATTCGCCTTAAAGAAATGGCGACATCATTTATACGGCGTTGAATTCACCGTGTTTACTGATCATAAAAGTCTCAAGTACTTATTTTCTCAGAAGGAACTTAATCTCCAACAGAGAAGATGGGTAGAGCTTTTAGAAGATTACCATTGTGAAATTCAACACTACCCAGGGAAAGTGAACGTCGTGGCCGATGCCCTAAGTAGAAAGGCTAGAGTGGCCCAACTCATGGTTCGAGAATGGCAAGCTCTCAAGGAACTGAGCTACCTGAAACCCATTCATGAAGGTACTCGTTTAAGTTACGCGAACCTCATGGTTAAACCAAATCTATTGGACGATATTCGATTAGCCCAAGATAGAGATCCAAAACTTCAAGAGTTTAAGGACAAGATCGCCAAGGGCGAGAAACCCAAGTTTACAATCACCAAGGATGAAATTGTAAGGTTTAAGGGACGGTTATGCATACCTCACGACGAGGAGCTCAAAAGACGAATTCTCGAGGAAGATCATTTCTCGAGATATACGATACACCCAGGAGGTAACAAGATGTACCAAGACTTGAAGAAACACTTTTGGTGGGTAAACATGAAGAACCAAGTGGCAGAATTCGTGGCGCGATGCCTCACATGTCAGAGAGTCAAAGCTGAGCATCAGCGACCCTCAGGACTACTACAGCCACTAGAAGTCCCTGAATGGAAATGGGAAATGGTAACCATGGATTTTATCACAGATTTACCGACCACAAGAGGAGGTTATAACACCATTTGGGTGATCGTCGACAGACTGACGAAATCATCACATTTCGTCTTTGGTTAAAAGGACGGACGATTTGCAAAAGCTGGCTAGGAACTATATTAGAGAAATCGTTCGACTCCATGGAGTGCCAACAGACATAGTATCGGACAGAGATCCTAGATTCGTATCTCATTTTTGGAAAGTCTTTCATAAGGAATTAGGAACTTCCTTAAGTTTCAGCACAAGTGCGCATCCCCAGACCGACGGACAATCTGAACGAACCATTCAAACCCTTGAAGATATGTTGCGAGCTTGCGTAATGGACTTTCAAGGAACTTGGGATCACCACCTGCCACTAGCTGAGTTTGCATACAACAACAGTTTCCAAGTGACAATCCGAATGGCACCTTATGAAGCGCTGTATGGGAGGAAGTGTCGATCCCCGCTCCATTGGGAAATCGATGACCAGTGGATGCCGAAGACTCAACGAACAGAACCTTCAGCAATGAGCACAGATTTGGTGAAGGAAGCCGTAGATAAAGTACGACAAATCAAGGATAGGATCCACACAGCGCAAAGCAGACAGAAGAGTTACGCCGATCAATGTCCGAAAGATCTAGAATTTGAAGTAGGAGATCAAGTCTTCCTGAGGTTAACACCACAGAAAGGTTTGATAGTATCAAGAAAAGGAGGAAAGTTAAGTCCCCGATATGTAGGACCATTCAAAATCACGGAAAGGATAGGACGACTAGCGTACCGATTGGAGCTACCACCCAATCTGTCTGGAATGCACGATGTTTTCCATGTTTCGAGATTAAAGAAGTATCATCCAAACCCAACGCACATTCTTACTTCTGACATTCCGCCGATCAAGGATAACTTGTCTTGTGAAGAGAAGCCAATCAAGATCCTCGGCCTACAAGTACGCGAATTGAGGAAGGAGCGAATTCCTTTGGTTAAAGTCGTCTGGTCAAATCACAACAGAGAAGAAGATGCGACATGGGAGACCGAGGAAGAAATGAAGAAATCTTTTCCCGAGTTGTTTAAATAGGAATTTGGGGACCAAATTCTTTTAAGGAGAGGAGGATGTGAAACCCCTTAAATTTGATAACTTATCACATGTACAATGTATCAAATCATTGTTTAATTTAATAATATTTATTTTATGTGATGATATAACCTACATCTATGTTATTTTATTTGACTCTCTTTAACTTTGTAATTTACTTAACAAACCAAATAATAAAAATTAAAATAGTGTGTTGATTCACCTATTGGGCTAATTGCGAACACCTAACTACATGAGGACTCACTAATGGACTCAACCCAACTTATTAAAAATCATAAGACTTGAAGCTACACTTCAAAGCCCAACCCAACTAATTAAATTCTTTACCATTTTAATTATAATCTTAATTTAACAAAAAAAAAATAATATATGTATATATACATACATTGGGCGGCTAAAATGGAGTGGAAAGGTGTAGCTCTATATTCTTCACTCATCACATGCAAGACTTGCATGAAACATCTTAACACATGTAACAAGTCTTCTACACATTTCACTTCCCAACCCTCCTTATCCCAACTTTAAATACTTACACCTTAACCTAACCACCCTTTACACTTACCACAACCCAAAAAATCTGCATTTGAGAGTCTAATAGAGAGAGAGGGCCGAACCAAAAGGAAGGAGGAGGAAGAAAAATTGCAACAAGACATAGGTAATCTCATCCCTTATAACTATTTCCAGAATTTCTTATGAAAACCTCCATAACCTAACCTTCATCTTAATACATGCAAACACAATTATCACCTTGGGGGTGTATGTGGATCGGCCAAACCATGTAGTAGTAGAGGAGAAGTCGTTTTCCAACTTTCAAGACTTAGAACCGACGAAATCCGACAAGATCAAGGTGGGTGAAAACTCTTTTAAACTTTAAAGTAGAAATCTATTCTTTTTCTTGTGATGCATATGTTAAATCTGAAGTATTTCAAGATTCTTTTTATATGATCTATGTTAAAAAACTTCATGTTATAATTTCATGTTATGATTTTATGTATAGCTATGTGAATATTCGTTTTTCTTAAACATAATCATCAAATATTATGAAAAATATGAAAGTATGTACTAATCTCAAATTCTTGTATAAATGCATGTTTTTAAAGATGAACGTTATAGTTATAACAACATGCAATATGATTTATCGAATTTAAACGACAACCGATTTGGTAGTCGGGTGCCGATTTTGTGATAACTTGAAAGTTATATAGTTTCTTCTATGTGTTGTTGAAACCCTACAAAAATCTGAAATTTGGTGTTATATGATTATGTTATGATATATGGATAATTTATTTGCGGCCAAAATGGGACTCGAAACGAGTAAACGGAGCTTTTGGGCATAAATTGTAATTTCTTAAAGTTGAGGACTAAACTGAAAATTTCGAAAATAAAATATTCTGGACCTTGGACAGTACATATTATACCCCTTATAGGCTGTTCATAAAGTTTCAAGCGATTTGGAGCTCGATATCTAAACTTAATAATCCAAATCGCAAATTTTAAATAATTTCGGGGTCAAAATGCAAGAATTCCAAAGTTCTGGACCAAGTCCGAAATTTTCTGGGATTTTCACAAATCTGTAATTCCAGGTTCATCATAACTCATCTCGTAAAATTTCGTTAAATTCCGAGCTAAATTCATAGCCCTATATGCATCGGAATGATTTCCTTAAGTTTTGGGGCAATATCACAATTTCTGGAAATTTCAGTCCCGAAACTGGAAATTTCTGAATTTTATTTAAATCTGGAGTCGAAGAATTATTTTTGGCTTCCTCATAAAATTTCATAACCATCCGATTTCATTTCATACTCCAACGCTTAGGTTTGAACCTAAGGGTAAATACGTCCTTTCAAACTATTTACGAAACTCTCGTTTCGTTTCGTCGAACCTACCCATTTAATATATCTGATCTGAACCCATCAGACCGTTAATAAATTAGTGAGAATATTTTCGATTTTATATACAAGTTCTACTCCGCATTACCGGGCCACAAATAAAATTAACCATATTCCATACTTAATCAAAGACGCTATTAACCTCACTGACCGGATGTTTGCGTGATACTTGTGAAACGCGTCAAATTGATAATTGTGACTGTTCGGGAACTAAGTGCTATACAAACAAAGTGCCACGGACGGGTCCGCCTCTAACTCCATCGGAACAAAGTGCCACGTCGACGGATGGGGGCCATATCTTGAGTCCATATGAAACAGAGTGCCGACCTACAATCTGAGGGCCACCTCTTGAGCTGTAGGAGCCACCTCTAGAGTCCCAAATCATGCCAGGGACGGTTAGACCGAGTCTTGGATCGAGCAGCACGGCTGCGGTTCATGAACAAGGCTGCCGTTGTTTCCTATTCCCATAACCGAGGAACGGAGTGTTCTGAGAGACCTCGGTCGTAGACTTGGGGTATAATCACGATTATGGTGTGATCCGGGTATTGACCCACAGCTAAGGACATACCGAGCCCAGATAAGAGATAAGGAAGCACACGCTAAGTGTGAGAGCGAAGGCTCAGCATCTTGGGGCGACGGTCCAAATCTTGGGGCGACGGCCTATCTTGCTAGGAGTGATAAGGAGAGTTTAGAATCCAAAGTCCACATCGGCAAGATTCGAAACTGAATTGAATGATTGACTGATTGACTGATTGCTTGACTTGATATCCATCCATGGGGACAGGATTATAATATTACAACTACACAATGATTATTGTTTATAAAATTTCAGCATAATTGTAATTGTTCTTATTTTTTTATAATTGATAAAACCATGCATCACTTAAAAAAAATTTCAAAGGAAAGAGCCACACTCGCACACGATCACCCACTCACTGAGACCTTTTGTCTCACCTCACCGTTTTCCCTTTTAAACCAGAGAATGAGCAAACAGCAGAGGACGAAGAAGGCTTCGTGGAAGAGGCCGAATAGAAGAATGCCTTCAAGATTTAGGACTTCTGTTCTTAGAATTTCTGTTGTTATCCCAACTTGTAATAGTTAGTTATGCTTCGTACTTAATTCGTTTGGTATTTTCCGCTGCAAACTTATGAACTGTGTAATTTCGATTATCAGCTTTGTCACAGCGAATCTTAGTACATCGGGCTAAGATGTTTGTTTTAAAATATTATCAAATCGTTATTTTGCTTCCGCTATTTATTGTCGCATTTTGATTGATTGATCGACCGATGCGTCGCGTCCTAGTCCTTCCCGATGTTGGGGGCATTATAGGAGTGGTATCATTGCCCGCTTTGTGAAAAGGACACTTACAACGGGCTAACCAGGATAGGATTCTTCAGACTTAGACGTAAATTCAACCTAGGACGAAGTGAACCATAGGATTGAGGCCTAATGTAGACTTCTCGAGTCAATTCTTATTAAAGATCTCTTTTGACTTATTGCTATTCACTTGGAATATGCATAGTCAAATTAAAAATTCCTAAGTCATTGGCCAAAGTACTTTATTAAGTACCCACGACATTTCCCGACTGAATTAACTCTTCTATTGAACTCTTGAAACGGATATAGTTTGTTTCACTTATCCATTTCTCAAAGTCATGTCACTATTCATTCAAAATTGATGAAGTTCCTTTAAACTCTACTAAACTCCATTACTTCTTAAAATGGGGTATTATTGTTCTTTTGTCGTTAAAAATCATATAAGCATTTATTGAGTCATTAAGTTCACTGCCTTAATGATTATTCATGCTTAATAGAGCCTTATATTGGATATTATATTTTGCGAGATACTGGCTTAGTTTCATTTTATTAGTTTTATGGACCCCTCTGGCGAGAAAGATTTAACCAAGGAAAATCAGAATACCCCTAATTCGATATGTATGCTCAGGCGAATAAGCCAAACTTAACCAGAATCAACAATAAGTGTTCAATCATACGCTTAAATCTACATAACAACATAAATTACTGATAACTCCACATAAAATTGCTAATCCTCACACATTCCCCTAACTTATATTAGATGGCTGACCGAAGACGCGGACGTCCTCGCATGAATCGCGAAGAGCAGCATCAGCGCGATGATCGCTCACGCTCTCCTCTACGAGGAGGAATTGGGAATGATGCCATGACCCAAGCCCTCACTCAACTGACGAACTTCCTACAGCAACAGACTGCTAACAACAAGAACCACAATGAAACTCATGATCATACCCTGGAAGGATTCTTATATTTCAACCCGCCTACCTTTGACGGGGAACCTGACGATATCAAAGCTGAACTTTGGCTGGAGAAAATTGAGGGAATTTTCAATGCCCTTCAGTATACCGATGAACATCGGATATCACTGGCTGCATTCCGACTCGAGGCCGCAACTCATGACTGGTGGAGGAATGTCAACGAGCGCTGGATGAGAGAAAACCGTGTCAGAACATGGGCTAACTTCCTGACCGACTTCCGAACTCAGTACGTGTCAGCAGCATCCAGAGAGGCTAGACGAGACGAGTTCTATCACTTGAAGTAAGGAACCATGACAGTCGCTCAATATGAAGCCCAGTTTAACAGATTGTCTAAATACGCACCGGGATTGGTTACAACTGAGGAGGACAAGCTCTATAAGTTCACTAGAGGATCGAGGCGCCTTCAACAGAGTCTTCTAACCTGCTCACCGACGACACTTACCTGGCAAAGGAAGCCGCTACCCGGATCGAGAGCGGAACTGCAAGGTTAGCTCAACAACAAAGCCGTTTCTCCAACAACGCCAAGAGGCCTGCTACCCGACCAACATCCACGCCACCACAGAAGTTTAAGAGGATGGGAACTCAAGGAAGCTCGAGTGGAACGAAGGCACCGGTTCTCAACAAAGCAACAGCGCCTTGCACTCACTGTGGAAGGAAAGGGCATAAGTCAGAGTTGTGTGGGAGAAAGCTCGGAAAGTGCCTACGTTGCGGCAGCCTAGATCACCAAATTCGAGAGTGCCCAGATATGAACACCCCGGCAATCAAACCAGCTATTGCAGCTAAACCAGGAAACAGCAAAGGGAAAGCCCCAGCTCGAGTGTTCGCATTGACTGGTTAGGAGGCACCAGAGAACAACGATGTGGTGGAAGGTACACTCCTGGTATCTAATCAACTTGCACGAACACTTATAGATCCAGGATCAACTCTGCTGATTTAGTAGTGCTTTAAATATTAGAATATGACGTCATCCTAGGAATGGATTGGCTATCTAAGCACTATGCACGATTGGATTGTCATTCTAAGATAGTTAGGTTTTGCGAACCTAACAAGCCAATTGTGGAATTAATTGGAGACGCTAGAGTCAACCTAGCACCTATAATATCAGCTATCAGAGCTAGTAAGGTAGTTGCCAAAGGGGCAACCGTATTTTTAGCCTTCATCATCAACAAACCCAAGAGTAAGTCGGGCATAGAAACTATACGTGTGGTATCCGAATACCCTAACGCATTTCCCGAATAATTGACCTCCCTACCACCTGACAGAGAAGTTGAATTCAATATCGAAATCATGCCTGGAAAGGCACCCATTGCAAAGGCACCATACCGAATGGAACCATTGGAGATGCAAGAGTTGAAGGACCAACTGCAGAAGTTACTCGACGTGGGTTTTGTGCAACCCAGTGTATCACCTTGGGGCTCCGGTATTGTTTGTCAAAAAGAAGGACGGAACATTGAGGCGTTGCATAGATTACCGTGAACTCAACAGCATTACAGTTAAAAATAAGTATCCTCTCCCGAGGATAGATGAGTTGTTTGAACAACTCCAAGGAGCTACGGTGTATTCCAAGTTCGATCTTCAACAAGGATACTACTAGTTAAAGATTAGGAATGAAGATGTTCCTAAAACTGCATGCCAAACTAGATACGGCCACTACGAGTTCGTAGTGATGCCTTTTGGACTCACGAATGCTCCTGCGGCATATATGGATTTAATGCATCGAGTATTTCAACCATATCTCGACCAATTCGTAGTAATTTTCATAGATGACATACTAGTGTACTCTAAGTCGGAAAAAGATCACGAGAGACATCTTAGACTAGTGTTGGATACACTAAGGCAGCACAAGTTGTACGCCAAGTACAGCAAGTGTGAATTTTGGTTGAGGGAAGTGGCATTTCTAGGCCATATTATTTCTGGAGAAGGGATTGCAGTTGATCCATCTAAGATAAAAACTATTATGGATTCGAAGAGGCCAGAAAATGTAACTGAGATCAGAAGTTTTCTTGGACTTGCGGGCTACTACCGTAAATTCATCAAAGACTTCTCGAAGATAGCGGGACCCCTCACCCGGCTAACCCAGAAACAAGTAAAATTTGAATGGACGGATAAATGCGAGTCAAGTTTCCAGGAACTCAAGAAGAGACTTACCACCGCACCTATACTGACACTTCCAGAAATAACCCAAGCATTTGTCGTATATAGTGACGCGTCAAAGGATGGCCTCGGTTCCGTACTGATGCAGAATGGTAAAGTTATCGCGTACGCTTCCAGGCAACTCATGACGCACGAGAAAAATTATCCAACGCACGACCTCGAACTTGCTGCAATAGTATTCGCCTTAAAGAAATGGCGACATCATTTATACGGCGTTGAATTCACTGTGTTTACTGATCATAAAAGTCTCAAGTACCTATTTTCTCAGAAGGAACTTAATCTCCGACAGAGAAGATGGGTAGAGCTTTTAGAAGATTACCATTTTTGAAATTCAACACCACCCAGGGAAAGCGAACGTCGTGGCCGATGCCCTAAGTAGAAAGGCTAGAGTGGCCCGACTCATGGTTCGAGAATGGCAAGCTCTCAAGGAACTGAGCTACCTGAAACCCATTCATGAAGATACTCGTTTAAGTTGCGCCAACCTCATGGTTAAACCAAATCTATTGGACGATATTCGATTAGCCCAAGAGAGAGATCCAAAACTTCAAGAGTTTAAGGACAAGATCGCTAAGGGCGAGAAACCCGAGTTTACAATTACTAAGGGTGAAATTGTAAGGTTTAAGGGACGGTTATGCATACCTCGCGACAAGGAGCTCAAAAGACGAATTCTCGAGGAAGCTCATTGCTCGAGATATACGATACACCCAGGAGGTAACAAGATGTACCGAGACTTGAAGAAACACTTTTGGTGGGTAAACATGAAGAACCAAGTGGCAGAATTCGTGGCGCGATGCCTCACATGTCAGAGAGTCAAAGCTGAGCATCAGCGACCCTCGGGACTACTACAGCCACTAGAAGTCCCTGAATGGAAATGGGAAATGGTAACCATGGATTTTATCACGGATTTACCGACCACAAGAGGAGGTTATAACACCATTTGGGTGATCGTCGACAGACTGACGAAATCATCACATTTTGTGCCGGTTAAAAAGGATGACAGTTTGCAAAAGCTGGCTAGGACCTATATTAGAGAAATCGTTCGACTCCATGGAGTGCCAACAGACATAGTATCGGACAAAGATCCTAGATTCGTATCTCGTTTTTGGAAAGTCTTTCATAAGGAATTAGGAACTTCCTTAAGCTTCAGCACAAGTGCGCATCCCCAGACCGACGGACAATCTGAACGAACCATTCAAACCCTTCAAGATATGTTGCGATCTTGTGTGCTGGACTTTCAAGGAAATTGGGATCACCACCCGCCATTAGCTGAGTTTGCATACAACAACAGTTCCAAGTGACAATCGGAATGGCACCTTATGAAGCGCTGTATGGGAGGAAGTGTCGATCCCCGCTCCATTGGGAAATCGATGACCAGTGGATGCCGAAGACTCAACGAACAGAACCTTCAGCAATGAGCGCATATTTGGTGAAAGAAGCTGTAGATAAAGTACGACTAATCAAGAATAGGATCTGCACAGCGCAAAGCAGACAGAAGAGTTACGCCGATCAACGTCGGAAGGATCTAGAATCTGAAGTAGGAGATCAAGTCTTCCTGAGGTTAACACCACAGAAATGTTTGATAGTATCAAGAAAAGGAGGAAAGTTTAGTCCCCGATATGTAGGACCATTCAAAATCACAGACAGGATTGGACGACTAGCGTACCGATTGGAGCTACCACCCAATCTGTCTGGAATGCACGATGTTTTCCATGTTTCGAGATTAAAGAAGTATCATCCAGACCCAATGCACATTCTTACTTCTGACATTCCGCCAATCAAGGATAACTTGTCTTATGAAGAGAAGCCAATCAAGATTCTCTGCCGGCAAGTACGCGAATTGAGGAAGAAGCGTATTCCTTTGGTTAAAGTCGTCTGGTCAAATCACAACAGAGAAGAAGATGCGACATGGGAGACCGAGGAAGAAATGAAGAAATCTTACCCCGAGTTGTTTAAATAGGAATTTGGGGACCAAATTATTTTAAGGAGGGGAGGATGTAAAACCCCCTAAATTCGATAACTTATCACATGTACAATGTATCAAATCATGGTATAATTTAATAATAGTTATTTTATGTCATGATATAACCTACATCTATTTTATTTTATTTCACTCTTTAACACTACGCCATAGATGGCCTACGGCAACTCCTACAAAATGTTGCAAGAAGCAAAAAAAACATTGCTGCAGCAAGAAAATCAAAACGGAAACACTTTTTTGGTGTTGCACTTTTCACCACTGCCGTAGGTCGCTACAGCAACACTTCTGTCACCTACTGCAACACCACTTCTTTTATTACCATAAGACTGCAAGGCATCGTTAAATATAGTCTACAGCAACATTAAACAAGTGTTGCAGCAGAGGTCAATTTTATGTAGAAGTAGGGGCCCATATGTGAGCCCCACATATGGGGTCCGATTTGGGCCCCACATGTGGGGGCCAATGTGGGCCCCATACCTGTTAGGGAACCCTGTTGCAACACTTTTTCGCAACACTTTTTAAGTTTCTGCAACACCTTTTTTGTAAGTAACTGCAACACTATGTACCACCTACTGCAACACTTTCAAAAAAAAAATTGATAGGAAATATTTATTTATATTAATTATTAATCCATTACAATTCAGAATCCATTAATTCAAAATACAGCCCATATCATCCATCCAACCATCCAAAATATCTAACCAAATAAAACCCCTCCACACCATATAATTATAAGTCTAACCACCAAAACAAAGACCCTCCACACTAGGGGTGGCATTTCGGAACCGAAAACCGAAAACCGAACCGAGAAAACCCGAAAAAAGAACCGGAAAACCGAAACCGAAGAAAACCGAACCGAAAAATAGAAAAACAGAACCGGACCGAAACAGTTCGGTTCGGTTCTCGGTTCAGGGACGGACCGAACCGAACCAGACCAATATGGACCGAAATCATATTCAGGCATATTGAAACGACGTCGTTTTGTTATGTATAGTAAAACGACGTCGTTTTGTTAAGTAAGAAAAAAAAAACTTAAAATCGGCTGGACAGAACAGACGTGTTAGGAATTAGGTTTCTTTTCTTCTATCCCGCTGCTCAGTTCTCCTCAATTCTTTCTCACCGCGGCACGCAGCCTCTCCGGTTCTCCCTCACAAACAAATCGCATCGACTCACATCTCCCTTCTCCCTGTCAGACATCTCATCTCCATCTCTCCGCCGTGTGTCATCTCCGCCTCCGTCTCCGTCTCGCCGCCACATCTCCGCCTCCGTCTCCGTCTCGCCGCCTAAGTGTAAGTGTGCCTACCTAGTGCCTATTATGCTAATGTGTGGGTTATTCTTCTACCTATACTTGTAATGTGTGTTTTTCATACACTGTCTAAGGTTTTTCATATATTGCCTATTATGCTAATGTGTGGGTTATGAATATATATTTGATTAATATTTGAGTTTTTATATATAGGAGAATGAAAAGACCAAAAAAGACTATCACTGAGTCGGGTGATGGAAGTTGTAAAAAGAAGAAACCATGTTCTCAATTAAAGGTAAAAGTGAAACGTTTTATATTTGATATTCTTCTGTTGCAACTTCACTGCTTAGAATTTTAGATTCTCTGCAACTTTACTTCGGATGTCCTGTCTGTCACCGAAATAGCCCACAGGTTTTGAATTTTAGTCGGAGACTCACTTCATTGTCAAAGCATTGCTTTTAATCGATTACATCGTGTTCTTGTATAACATCCAACCAGTTTGTTGTGTTGAACTTATAGATATAGCGGGTCTCGGCTCGATTATCTAATAAGTCTTACAAGCTCTTACATCTTATAAGACATTTTAAGAGCTAATGATATATAAAATTTATTTTACTGAAAACTTTGGATATGAAATATGGAACCTTAAAAACTCAGCAATGATAGTTCTACAATCAAAATTGTCTAAATAAAGAAGGTTTTATATAAGATATTTCTTTTAAGAAAGAAAAGGAAAAACTGAAATATCCCAACTCTTTAAAAACAGCTCAGAAGATCCTAAGATCTTTATTTAGAGAACCAATCACTTATAATAATGTTTATAAGCTCTCAGGCATTTGATCAAATAGAGCTTATATTTTAAAGCATTATTTTAAAAGTGAATACATAGAATTAACTTATGTTGTTTCTTATTATTTTGTATGTAGGCACCAGTTCTAACTCCTAGTGTTGGTGAATCGGCAACACCGGGTACACAAGAAAGCTATAATCCACTGGTAAATGAAACTGTGGAAGTGGAAGAGGTTGAAGAAATTGGTCAACCAAACAAAAAGCTAAGCGAGGAAGAGTATTTGGCATTATTGGAATCTCGGAGTAGATCAGGAATTTGGGAGCATTACAAACGTAAGATGAAGAATGGTCTAGTTAAGGGCAATTGTAATTATTGCAATAAGGAGTATTGTTGTGGTACCATCGGGAATGGGACATCTGCGCTTAAGAAGCATATACTTAAGTGCGTGAAGTACCCGCCGAATATTGAGTTGAGGAGGAAAAATGGTACAAAATTATTCTTTTCTAAGACCACGTCCAAGGGGAAGGAGTTGACCTTAGGTGATTTACCAACACCCGATAGGATGACTAGGTTGTGTGCTAAGTTTATTATTCTTGATGAACATCCTTTTAGTGTTGTGGAAGGGATCGGTTTTAGACAAATGCATGAAGAAGCTTACCCCTATTGGAAGATTCCTAAGAGGAAGAAAATGGCAAAAGAGTGCCTACAAGTGTATGTAGAGGAGAAGAAGAAGTTGAAGGATGCCTTGAAAGGGAGAAGAGTGTGTCTTACTACGGATATTTGGACATCCAAACAAAATATGAGTTATATGGTTGTGACCGGACATTGGATTGATGAGGTTTTTGTGTTGTATAAGGTGGTTCTTAACTTTTATAACATTCTAGATCATACGGGAGACACCATAGCTACTAAGTTAGAACAATGTATGTCGAGTGGGGATAGAGAAGATTCCTACCATCACCGTAGATAATGCTTCTGCAAATGATGTGGCAATGAGAGAGATAAGGAGAAGGTTACTTGGTTATGGCTATTCTAATGCTCTTTTGAATGCAGGGGCTAATATGCATATGCGTTGTGTGGCTCATATTCTCAACTTGTTGGTGAATGATGGGTTGAAAACAATGAATGCTTCTATTGAGAATATTAGGGAAGCGGTAAGATTTGTAAGAAAGTCGGACAAAAGGAAGGATACTCTTAAAAGCATGCCGAGAGAGTGAAGATAGAGACCAAAGGCTTTGTGATATTGGATTTGCCTACTAGATGGAACTCCACTTTCTTGATGTTGTCATCGGCTTTGAAGTTTCAAAAGCTTTTGATAGAATGGGGAGGAAGATAGGAAGATCAAGAGTTTCATGCCTTCTCGTGAAGATTAGACGAATGCAGAAATTTTTGCCACCTTCTTGCAACCATTTTATGAAGTCACCTTAAGGGTATGTTGCTCTAACACTCCTACCATTAATAATACTTTTGGCGATTTACTCATTCTTTACAATCTCCTGCAAGAATATAAGGTGCATCCTCAATTGCTACACATTGCACCTCCAATGGAGGAAAAATATAATAAATATTGGGGTGAATTTGACCAAATAAATGATTATATCTTTGTTGGTCTTGTACTTGATCCGAGGAATAAGATGCCAAAACTTGAGGATTATCTAGAGCTTGTGTTTGAAAGTGAAGGTGTTGATGCTCAAAAGTTGGAGTGTAAGGTGGGAGAAGTATTACAAAGGGTGAAAAGTTTCATGGAGAGACTTTATAGAGATTATGAAAAGGAGTTTGGAGATAATGGGACTCATGATGAAGTTGAGTCTTCTCCACAAGGTGAGGATCTTAGTTTGCCTAAGATGACAAAGTTCGAAGCAAAATTGAAAGATAAGGAGTTAAAGAGAAGAAAGGATGCCAACATGATTAACAATGATTTTGATAGATATTTGAAGGATCCTATTGAATTTGATGAGGAGGATTTTGATTTGTTGTCTTGGTGGAAGAAGATTGGGGCCCCAAAGTATCCTTTATTAGCCCGTATTGCAAGGGATGTTTTAGCCATTCCCGTTTCTACCATATCATCGGAGTCTTCTTTTAGTACAAGTGGAAGGATCATTAGTCCTCATCGTTGCTCTCTACGTCCAAGAACGGTGCAAGCTTTGATTTGCACACAAAGTTGGCTAAGAGGTGAAATCTCATCATTGGAACTTGATCCTTCTTTAGAAGAGATTGAGTTTTGTGAAGAAGCAGAAAAAGGTAATTATTTGTGATTTTTAGTTTATTACTTATTTTTTGAGTTTTTGTTTGATATTATTATTTCTTATTCTCTAACCGTCTAACATTTGTATTTTTTTTTGTATGATCTATGAAGAAATATTGGACAAGTCATGTATTACAAGTGAAATGTCGTCTCCAAGGAGTGACCAAGAGAATGAAAGTGACTAAGAAACGTTTATTTGATTTCAAGATTTTTGCTAATTTGTAACATTTGAATTTAGTTTGTCAGATCGCTTTTTTAGTTTGTCTTCATCGCTTGTTTTTAGTTTGCTTGTCAGATCGCTTTTTTAGTTTTCCTGTACTGTTTTCTCCTTTTTGTCATGTATTGTTTCTGTTCTGTTCTGTCCTTTTTCTGGACTGCTTTTTTTAGTTTCCCCTCCACCTGCTAATTTTTTTCCTGTACTGTTTTCTTCACCCAGGGTCTTGATATGGATTTTGCCACAAAAGAGATGGTATTTCTATGATTTTTATCACGTTTTACTCGTATGTAAGTTGTGTATATGTGTATGTATATGTATATGTATGTATGTATGACTCCGGAAAAAAAGGAGATTTGTTGATTCACATGGTAGTGCAGTGCTGTAGGAGAATCAAATGTTCTGACTTCCGTTCGCTGAAGTTGATCAGCTCTATAAGTGGCTCGAGCATTAGTTGTCATTCTCCGTTATATTTCGGACATTTTGCAAAATAGAAGTGCAAATTGGCACAACATATGGGACCAATATTGCAATTTACCCATATAAATTTACTCACCAGTGATGCCATTTAGAGCTTTTTTGATTTTACGAACACACCATTACAATCCATCCGACCTTTATCTCTATGACTCAGTTACGCATTTATTTATCTCTATGACTCCAGTTTCTGCAGTGCACCGTGCGGATGTCTTCAAAATTCTGCAATCAATTTGTTGGTTATCCAAATTTTGCTCTGGAGAGCCAATATTACTTCCTGGAGCCAATATTTGTCTGCTGTCTTATGCATCCTTTTTCTTGTTGGTTATCCAAATTTTGCTCCTCAAACATTTCAGGTTTCAGGAACTGTGAGTGTGAGATTGTGGTGTCTTTGTAGTGAGTTTTACGTTATTCTTATTTTCATTAATCTCGAAGCTGGATTCTAAGATTTGTAACTGAATCCTGATTTATGTAATTGTAAACATGAATTAAAATATCGAAATTGAAACCGAACCGAAAAAATGAACCGAAAAAAATGAACCAAAAAAACATCAAACCAAATTGAAACCGAACCGAATATTTAAAAAACCGAACTTAATCGAACCGAACTTCAAAAAGAACCGAACCAAACCGAAACCGAATATTTAGTTCGGTTCTCGGTTTCAGTCAAAAACCGAACCGAATGGAACCGAGTCCACCCCTACTCCACACC
Source organism: Orobanche coerulescens (assembly GCA_033398695.1). NCBI lineage: Eukaryota > Viridiplantae > Streptophyta > Magnoliopsida > Lamiales > Orobanchaceae > Orobanche > Orobanche coerulescens. Next base: position 108,329,175 of record CM065815.1, on the reverse strand, counting down.
ATCCATCCACCATAATATCTAACGAAGCATATACAGTTATAAGTCTTAAAGTACGTAATGAAAATAGTTAAACAGCTTAAATACAACGACCAAAAGCCATGAAATACAGTACTTAAAAAATAGAAAATCTAAGATGTAGCATCTCCTCCGGTAATAGGAGTGTCGTTGTCATTATCACTTGATATTGTGGGACAAAGTTCCACCAAATTTATGTTCATGCTTGGGTTCTGCTGCACCTTCTTATTCACCTGTGCATCTACTTATTTTTGGACCTTCTTCTCCAGCTTTTCTTCCATTTCGTCAACAACTTCTTGCCTGATTTTGGTCGTCAAGTCTGCGAGTTTGTCGTGCCAGAAGTGGAGCATTTGTCAGACTTTACATATCTTCCTATAAGCCATGAATAACCATGTGCTTTTCCATCCAATAGAAGTTCAGTGACACCTTCAGTTGGTCCTGATAAATCAGGACCAATAACCTTTTCAATTTTGTCCTATAAAATAAAGCCACAGCCATGTCAAATTAAATAGACTTGAATGGAAGAATACACCTGGCATGTGATCAACTAAATAATAGAACACTTAAAATTATGAACTTAGTTACTTTTCCATCAGTCATGTACTCGCCACCCTCTTTTCGCTTACGAGTCTTAACAAAAAAAATGTTGTGTTTCAAAATTATACTATAATAGAGACTATCTAAAAGGTTATATGCTAATTCAAGAGAAACAAAATTGATGGCAAATCACCAAGAACAGAGAGCAACAATATCTAGACATATCACCAACAATAGAGATTAATATGATTAAAATTGATCCAGCATTTCTGCAGTAATCACTAATTAGGACTTTGCCTCAAGGCTTTAGCCACTTGTAAAACGATCTGAATAGTGTAGGTTTGTCCTGAAAAAATTAGACCAATAATGTGAATATTACAAAATTTAAAGAACAAGGAAAGTGAGACGACGCTTCTCTTAGTATAGTGGTAATACAAGAAACTTAACTATAAAATCCAAACACTGTCTAAAGTTATGGAGCATACTTATCACAAACTGCACTTAGAAAAATATCTGGTGTTTGGAAAAGAGGTCTAGCTTCTCCAGTTTCAATGTCATCTACCCATACTCTCGGCTTGCTACTGCTGCCATCCTCCTGTTAAGAGATTTGTTGTAAGAAAAATAGCATTCGTATAGAGAATATATATATCATAAGATAGAACGCAAGCAGAAGGGCGAGCAAATCTATTCCTTGGAATAAATAGATAACATTTCAGCAAACATTTAGTCTATAGAATAACTATATGGGTAGAAAAGCAAGAATTCCAACAGCAAGATGGACAACACACAATGTAATCACAGACTATGATGAAAGACTAAAATGGGAGACATATACCTCATCGTCTCTAACACTGAAGGCAAGATGGCTACCATCATGTTCAAAAATTTACAGAAAGATAACTATACTTGATTGTCGTGATTCCTCTATTACATGAAAGAGGTAGGAAATAATGGGGAGTAAAGAAAATTTTCATACATCAGACATGAAAAAATGTTACAATTTAGTGTGTTGTGCGAATTGATTTGGTGTGATGCATCAAAAATAAGCAGCAAAGTGCATATAGCACATTTCTTAGAGAAATTTGGCTTACCATTGGATGAAGTTAATCTTAGCGCCACTTGGAAGACAGATCCATAATCTAATTTCCAACTTGATATCCAAGTCTCTGGAAACAGATTTATTAGTGAACTAAGAACCATATATTCACTTCAGCATTCCTTCAAGAAGCAGGATTCATTGAAAACATCAACAATGTCGGTGGACAAATAAAGAGAAGACTTAGGAGTTTCTACAATTGTAAGAACAAACCTGATGCTCTGTAAAACCGCAGCCTATTAACACTCTGCAATATAGCACATATATGCCTAGGGAGAGCTTTGCTAACAAGTAAATATTCAAGCGCCTGAAAATGAAAAATTAGCCTTAGAGTTGTAGGATTTAAGTTAGAAAACAGCAATAAATAGGTACCTTAAGGATAACAAACAGAACATTTGTGTGCTCTTCTTTAGCGGCTTCACTTAAACATGTTACCAATATCATCAGTCCACCTTTGACTAAAAAACTGTAAATACATAAGGATCAGATAATGAGGGGAATTGATAATGTAAATCATCATTCAAACCCATGAATAGAAACAAAGTACCAGTTTAGCACTGAAGGAGTTGTTATCTGCAAAATCCACCGTATCAATTTAACCTGTCCAGAGAATGATTCTTGTTTCCTCATTAAGCCAAATACATTTTCAACAAAATGCTTGTCTGAATCGGCCATGCCAGATAACCCATCATGCCTCTTTGAACTAGAAGGCTCTTCATGAACACTTATTGGAACGACAGTGGCTAAAGGGGTGGGTTCAGCAAGTATATCTGAACTTGAAGTGGATGTAATACCATCATACATCAAATTGCAGACAGATTTATTAGCTTTCTCTCTAGAAAATCTAACAAACTTTCTCACTCTAGTTCACTGCCCAGCAAAAGAATCCCGAACATACAAATAATAGCATTTGAACATTAATGAGTTAGTTCTAGGCTAGTAGCATCAGTGGCAGCAGTTCTATGGAGAAATTTCTTCATAAACAGACAATGTACAGAGCGCAATATTTTACTCAGCAATCTAAACACATTAAAATGTCAACAGCGACAAAGCTTACTGCCATCTCATAAAGTAACCCAGACTAGGAGAAATAACCAGAGCTTAAGGCAGCACTTTGTTTTACCAACCATGGAAACGAGAAGGAACGAAGATTACAACCGGAGAACCAGTAACTCCAAACTGAGCACTTATTTCCCGAGTCTCCCTCTTGCTAATTGCATCTTTCATGGAGAACACGAGTGCATATACTTTACAGCCTTGGGATTAAGCAAGTCTCAAGGCCTCTTTCCTGCAAAAACTAACGAATACAACCAAGGGTATGCACAAACATATTCAGAGATATATACAATATAGACATGACATCCAGACAAATATTACGATAACTCTATCTTAATTACTGACATTTGGGCAATGTACAATAAGCACGAGGGAAACGAATTCCAATCACGCGAAACCCATACGGAGAAGGAACTAACAAAGAAGGGGTAAAACTCACCAATTTTAATGGACAGAGCACTAGTGGCCAGCATTATGATTCCAGATAATCAGAAATCAACCAACCAAATAAAGTAAAACGCATGAAACTAAATAGAATTTAATAGAAACAATACCATTTGATTCATGCTTGGTTATTTCCTTAAAAATGTAAATAAGTGTTTAAGGAGAAATAACAGCATACTTACTTATTTACCTTAAAAAAAGCTACGAAAATACCGCAAATCTCAGCTTAGTAAAGGAAGCTGATATTTTTCTAGTTGTATCTGCTCGAAGTCAGGGTCGTCGAGGAAAGTGGAGACGGTGGCGTCGAGATCGAAGTTGTGAGACTCCAGGAAGAAGAGGGCTTCGGATTTGGAGGCGCAGGTGGTGATCTCGCAGAAGGTGTTGACGAGAACAATCTGGGGGTGGGTGTTGAAGCGAGCTTCGTCCGTGAATCTCAGCGAATGATTCTCCATTGTTTGAGCTTTTTCTTTTCTTTGTTTGCTTTAGGAATTGATTTTGAAGCGACTGATATATTGTGCGGACTGTGGTAGTAGAGTAATACTCACTTTACCGCTCAAAGCATGATACAGAGGTCTATTTTTTATTTTTTATTTATATTTTAGGTAATTATTGATGTAAGTAAAAATGATAAATATATGGTGGAGATTGAAAAATAAAAAATATTGATGGAATCGAACCATCAAAAATATGACCAAAATCACGAAAATCCCAAACACGAATAGCAAAAGTGGAGTCGAACCATCACAAATTTCTTTTCAAAATTTCAGTAAGACCATCTCTAACTAAAAACCATCTATAAAACCAGAAATCCCATGGGACTCCTTTTAACCTTGCACCTCAAGAACTGAAATTCAATCGAGATAAAAAACCACCTCCTCAATCTGCTTTAATTAGCAAATTGAAAAGTGAAGTTGTTTTTTGTTTTTTACTTCACTAATATACATAACTGAAGTAAATTGTACCGAAATCTTTGATGTTTATTCTACTAGTGAAATAAAATAAATCAGTAAAAAAATTAATACCATCAAAATTTCAATTTAAAAATTTCTGGATATTACATATAATTATTGGCACCTTTTATTCTATCCAAATAATTATTTTAAATTATTATTTTTAATTTTTAATTTTATAAATATTATAGTTTTTTTAATTTGTTCATATCAAATCTGATTAAAAAGTATTACTTCTGAATAAATGTCATACTCCACTTCAATCAAAATTAATTAGTTCTCAAGTAAAAGATTATTTAGTTGTAATTTTACATAAAAAAAATATGATTTTTTTTTAAATAGTACATCTACGGCAACACTGTGTCATAAAATGTTATAGCATGTAACACTTTGCTACTAAGGCAACACTTTGTAAACATATACAGCAACATCAAAAAAGCAATATTACAGCAGGTAAAATTTTTAGAGTTACTACAACATTTTTGAGTGCAACACTAACAAAATCTATTGCCGTAGGTCATCTATGGCGTAGTGTAACTTTGTAATTTACTTAACAAACCAAATAATAAAAATTAAAATAGTGTGGTGATTCACCTATTGGGCTAATTGCCAACACCTAACTACATGAGGACTCACTAATGGACTCAACCCAACTTATTAAAAATCATAAGACTTAAGTTACACTTCAAAGCCCAACCCAACTAATTAAATCCTTTACCATTTTAATTATACTCTTAATTTAACAAAAAAATAAATAAATAATATATGTATATATACATACATTGGGCGGCCAAAATGGAGTGGAAAGGTGTAGCTCTAGATTCTTCACTCATCACATGCAAGACTTGCATGAAACATCTTGACACATGTAACAAGTCTTCTACACATTTCACTTCCCAACCCTCCTTATCCCAACTTTAAATACTTACACCTTAACCTAACCACCCTTTACACTTACCACAATCCAAAAAATCTGCATTTGAGAGTCTAAGAGAGAGAGAGGGCCGAACCAAGAGGAAGAAGAAGGAGGAGGAAGAAAAATTTCAACAAGAAATATGTAATCTCATCCCTTATAACTATTTCCATAATTTCTTATGAAAACCTCCATAACCTAACCTTAATCTTAATACATGCAAACATAATTCTCACCTTAGGGGTGCATGTGGATCGTCCAAACCATGTAGTAGTAGAGGAGAAGTCGTTTTCCAACTTTCAAGACTTAGAACCGACGAAATCCGACAAGATCAAGGTGGGTGAAAACTCTTTTAAACTTTAAAGTAGAAATCTATTCTTTTTATTGTGATGCATGTATTAAATCTGAATTATTTCAAGATTCTTTTGATATGATCTATGTTAAAAATCTTCATGTTACAATTTCATGTTATGATTCTATGTATAGCAATGTGAATATTCGTTTTTCTTAAACATAATCATCAAATATTATGAAAAATATGAAAGTATGTACTAATATAAAATTCTTGTATAAATGCATGTTTTTAAAGATGAACATTATGGTTATAACAACATGCAATATGATTTATCGAATTTAAACGACAACCGATTTGGTAGTCGGGTGCCGATTTTGTGATAACTTGAAAGTTATATAGTTTCTTCTATATGTTGTTGAAACCCTACCAAAATCTGAAATCTGGTGTTATATGATTATGTTATGATATATGGATAATTTATTTGCGGCCAAAATGGGACTCGAAACGAGTAAACGGAGCTTTTGGGCATAAATTGTAATTTCTTAAAGTTGAAGACTAAACTGAAAATTTCGAAAATAAAACATTCTGGACCTTGGACAGTACATATTATACCCAGTATAGGCTGTCCATAAAGTTTCAAGCAATTCGGAGCTCGATATCTAAACATAATAATCCAAATCGCAAATTTTAAATAATTTCGGGGTCAAAATGCAAGAATTCCAAACTTCTGGACCAAGTCTGAAATTTTCTGGGATTTTTACAAATCTGTAATTCCAGGTTCATCATAAGTAATCTCGTAAAATTTCATTAAATTCCGAGCTAAATTCATAGCCCTATATGCCTCGGAACGATTTCCTTAAGTTTTGGGGCAATATCGTAATTTCTGAAAATTTTAGTCCCGAAACTGGAAATTTCCGAATTTTCTTTAAATCTGGAGTCGAGGAATTACTTTTGGCCTCCTCATAAAATTTCATAACCATCCGATTTCGTTTCATACTCCAACGCTTAGGTTTGAACCTAAGGGTAAATACGTCCTTTCAAACTATTTACGAAACTCTCGTTTCGTTTCGTCGAACCTACCCATTTAATATATCTGATCTGAACCCATCAGACCGTTAATAAATTATTGAGAATATTTTCAATTTTATATACAAGTCCTACTCCGCATTACAGGGCCACAAATAAAATTAACCATATTCCATACTTAATCAAAGACGCTATTAACCTCACTGACCGGATGTTTATGTGATACTTGTTAAATGCGTCAAATTGATAACCGTGACTATCCGGGAACTAAGTGCTATACAAGCAAAGTGCCGCGGACAGGTCTGCCTCTAACTCTATCGGAACAAAGTGCCACGTCGACGGACGGGGGCCACCTATTGAGTCCATATGAAACAAAGTGCCGACCTACAATCTGAGGGTCACCTCTTGAGCTGTAGGAGCCACCTCTAGAGTCCCAAATCGTGTCAGGGATGGTTAGACCGAGTCTTGGATCGAGTAGCGCGGCTGCGGTTCATGAACAAGGCTACTGTTGTTTCCTATTCCCATAACCGAGAAACGAAGTGTTCTGAGGGACCTGGGTCGTAGACTTGGGGTATAATCGCGATTATGGTGTGATCCGGGTATTGATCCACAACTAAGGACATACCGAGCCCAAATAAGAGATAAGGAAGCACACACTAAGTGTGAGAGCGAAGGCTCAGCATCTTGGGGCGACGGTCCAAATCTTGGGGCGACGGCCTATCTTGCTAGGAGTGATAAGGAGAGTTTAGAATCCAAAATCCACATCGGCAGGATTCGAAACTGAATTGACTGATTTACTGATTGCTTGACTTGATATTCGTCCATGGGGACAGGATTTTAATATTACAACTACACAATGATTATTGTTTATAAAATTTCAACATAATTGTAATTGTTCTTATTTTTTTATAATTGATAAAACCATGCATCACTTAAAAAAAATTTCAAAAGAAAGAGCCACACTCGCACACGATCACCCACTCACTGAGACCTTTTGTCTCACCCCACCATTTTCCCTTTTAAACCAGAGAATGAGCAAACAGCAGAGGACGAAGAAGGCTTCGTGGAAGAGGCCGAATAGAAGAATGCCTTCAAGATTTAGGACTTCTGTTCTTAGAATTTCTGTTGTTATCCCAACTTGTAATAGTTAGTTATGCTTCGTACTTAATTCGTTTGGTATTTTCCGCTGCAAACTTATGAACTGTGTAATTTCGACTATCAGCTTTGTCACAGCGAATCTTAGTACATCGGGCTAAGATGTTTGTTTTAAAATATTATCAAATCGTTATTTTGTTTCCGCTATTTATTGTCGCATTTTGATTGACTGATCGACCGATGCGTCAAGTCCTCGTCCTTCCCGATGTTGGGGGCGTGACAGTACGGCCGTATGTCCGTCAGCAGATGTTTGGACGAGGGCGAGTTACGCCCATAAGGAGGGCTTGTTACGGCCGTAAGGGCGTTGACCTTGGAAGGTTACGGCCGTAAGATAGGTGAGTTACGGCCGTAACTCGGAGCTGTATTTAAGGACTTGGACGGGACTTTTAGCTCATTTTCTCATTTCTCCACTTGAGTTCCCAGTGAGAAGTCTTGAGGGAGAGTTTTGTCATCATCAATCACTTGGGTGTTCGGTTTTCACCATCTTCATTCATTTGTGAAGCTTGGATAGTCGATTCAACACGAATTCATCAGATCAAAGTATTTGGATCTTCAAAGGTAATATTCTTCAACATCTTGGATTTCGATTTTGCGTTGAGATATGATGTTTTGGATGTTATAATCATGTTGTATGAAGAGATATACATATGATTATGAGTTTGTATGAATATTCATTGGATTATTGAAGGAATTATTCAAGAACACTTTGAATATTGAGTTGGAATTGGGGGTTTCGATTAATTGTTGTTGTAATCACGAATTTGGATATTCATATTGGATTATTGATTGTATTGAAGAAGTTTTGTTGGTTTGGAATACTCCTTGGGGATTTGATATTGGTATAATTAAGGATTGGTTGTAAACAATTGAATATTGGTTACAACGTGTTTGATATAATGCCCCAATGAACTTGGTTTAGTCATATCGACGTTTTGAGTTAGTTATAATCGTGTTTGATTGGTATGTTGATCGGATTGTTGGTAATTGTCTTATTCAAGGTTGTTCGAGCGACCGACACCTTATTTAGGACGTTTGTTCGAGGAAGGACATTCTTCACCGGTGTTGTGTAAGTTAATTCTTACTCGGTTAAAAGGATATTCATTCCTTTCGTTATTGTTCATTCATAAGCATAACTCATTCATAATGTATTAACCGTATTGAGACTTGTAATTGTCGAATAATCACTTTATTCACGAGGAACGACGGTTTCAATCATTTCAATGAGCTATCATTCACTTCACTATTATTTCAACTCGGTGAGTCATTCTTGACTTTGTCGGATTGTTATTCATTAATATTCTTCATGGTCATTATTGTTCATATGACCTTCTGGGTTCAAATTGCGTGGCTGGGTAGGGATTTGTGGAATTTTTAGTCGGGCACACGATAGTCATGTGTTGGGTTCACCGACACATTGGACTGTGCACATGGTAATGTACCTCCGTGAGACTAATTAGGTACAAGGGCGGGTGTGTCTGGACACTCGTATTGTGCACGTGCACATTCCATTACGGACGTACTATGATGCTCCTCTTCAGCTTAAATTCATAACTAAGGATATTTCATGATTTTGTTTATTCAACTCTTGAGGATTGTTGTTCTGTGTAACTGACCCCGTTGGGGAATATTGTTTTCAGGTCATGGCAAGGAAAAAGCACGGGAAGAGAACGTTGACGGCGAGGAGTCCAAGTGATACTAGTAGGGGGGCCCCAGTCCTTTCAGTCATTCTTGTTTTATTCATTTTATTTCCACTGCAAATTCCATTTGGGATGTTTATTTATTCAGGGTGGTGTATTTTATCTTCATATAAAATATACAAGTATTTTGTATTATCCTGGTGTATTGTACTTAAGCTCCTGATCGGAGTATTTGGTAATATAATGTGGTTCGTTACTACAATTATATTATTTAATTCATTAATTTTCATTCGCCTGGTGGGTCCCAGTTGAGGTTCCACGGCACTGTAATAGCCGCCTAGTTTGGGGTGTTACATAGGTGGTACCGGAGCGTGGTTTTGAATACTACCTTCCGAGTCATGTCTCATTGAAATCATCATTCACCAGACTAGTATCATTGGACTCTCGCGTCGCGTGTGACCTGTGCAAATGCCAAGCCCCTCAAACCAAGAACTGTAAGATTTCTGACGCCATGGTATAATTTCTGGCAATAAGAATCATTCATTCATCATTCATCAGTTAACAATCCTCAAACATCATTTTCATTTTGATCATGTTGATCATGTTAACTCATTAATCACTCAGTTCATTTCATTACTCAGTTGTTGATCTTGAGGATCGTATCATTAATCTTGTTAACTTGTCCAAGATAATCATTTCAAGAATTTCATCAGAGAATCATGTCACCTCAGTTAATCATTCATATAATCATTATGTCAGAGCGCATATGCTCATTTTTATCATTTCATAACGTAATCATAACGAGGTACTCATGCGAGATCATTAATTATCATTTGGCCTTCCTACTCCAGTATGGAGAGATCTGTCAAAGGACGCGGGGGGAGAGGCCGCGGTGCGGGCCGAAACCCGGGAAATAATCATTCATAGTCAGGAAGTCATACCCGGGACACAGATCAATCAGAAGGTGTTCGGGTTGATCCACTCGCTTTTATGCAAGGCATGATGGCCCAGATGAAATTGCTTAATCACCAATGCGCTACTCTGACCGAGTTAATCGAGAAAGCTCTTACTGAGGAGCTTACTGCTAAGGAAATTGCTGAGCAACAACCTTCATCTGCTAGCAAGAAATCAACGAAGCGTAATCAGTCCGAAGGCGGTCAGTCAACCTTCAAGAAGTCTCGTGTGGGCTCTACTTTTTCTGAGCGACCTCCTACATCCCATAAACCGCCAGAACCTCAGTCCCGAGCAGCCAGGTCGGCCATCACCTGTTTCAACTGTGGAGCGCTGGGTCATTTCAGCACTAGGTGTTCGAGGCAGGCTATCATCTGTTTCAACTGTGGGATTGCCGGGCATAAGGTCCGTTTCTACCGAAGAGACTCCAAGCATACTCCGGTGACATCTCAGGCCCCGAAGCAATCAGCAGTTCAGAATCAGGCCACTCAGTCCGTGTTGTTTAAGACGATGGGAACAATTAAAGGCGGAGCTCATACTTATCAGACAGGAGCATCCGGTTCGGGGGCCGGAAAGTCCCGAATTCACGAGATGAAGAGGACCGACGATCTGGAGGCCCGAATGATCTCAGGTATACTCGAAATTCCATCCCAACCCGCGTGTACCCTTTATGATACTGGTGCATCGCATTCATTCATTTTCGAGTCATGTTTGAATAGACGACTTCTGGATAGCTCCACTAGTTGTGAGCCTTATGTTATTGGTCTACCAGGCGGTAGACGAATTTTTAGAAATCATGAGGTTAAGAAACTGACCGAATTAGCTTAATGGCCGCGATTGGTTGGCAGACCTAATTGTGGTGGATTTATCTAAGCACGATATAATATTGGGTATTAGTTGGATGGATCGTCATGATGCCATCCTCAGCGTTCGTAAGCGTATGGTCACTATCATTTCAATCGTTGGAGCCGAGTGCGTATTTCAGGGAAGTAATCCCCGTTGTACCGGAAGAATCATTAATATGATGAAAGCAGTAAAATTTCTCAATCAGGGTTGTTCAATCATTCATTGTATCATTGTCATCGATTGATCGTTCTAAGGCAATCAAGATGTTCAATCATTCATTGTATCATTGTCATCGATTGGCCATTCTAAGGCAATCGAGGTGTTCAATCATTCATTATACCATTGTCATCGATTGGCCGTTCTAAGGCAATCGAGGTGTTCAATAATTCATTGCGTCATTTTCGTCGATTGGCCATTCTAAGGCAATCGAGGTGTTCAACCATTAATGGTATCATTGTTATCGATTGACGATGTACTCCCAGACGAGCTACTTGGTTTACCTCCACCGAGGGATGTGGAATTCACGATAGATTTGGAGCCTGGTACGTCCCAACTATCGAAGGCACTGTATCGGATGGACCCGACCGAAGTGCAGGAACTAAAGAATCAATAGAAAGATTTGACCGGGAAGGGTTGTTTTCAATTGAATGCATCCCCGTGGGGAGTACCAGTGTTAATTGTCAAGAAGAAGGATGATTCATTTCGTTTGTGTATTGATTATCGGGAGTTGAACAGGGTGACGATCATGAGTAAGTATCCTCTACCCCGTATTGATGATCTCTTAGATCAACTTCAGGGAGCTTCAGTATTTTCCAAGATCGACTTAAGATCTAGATATTATCAGTTGCGAATTCGAGAGTCGGATATCGCTAGGACGGCGTTTCGAACACGCTATGGTCATTATGAGTTTGTGGTAATGCCGTTTGGATTGACTAATGCACCTGCGGTATTCATGGAATTAATGAATCGAGTTTTCATCAACTATTTGGTTCAGTTCGTGGTTTTCTTCATTGACGATATTTGGATTTATTCTCGTGACCAAGAGGAACACGAAGTTCACCTTCATCAGGTTCTCGACGTGTTAAGACAAGAGCAACTCTATGGAAAGTTTTCCATCTGGGAATTCTGGATGTCCGAAGTGACATTTCTCGGACATGTAATTTCATCAGACGGAGTACGTGTTGATCCTAAGAAGACGGAGGCTATCCGAGAGTGGCTACCTCCGAAGAATGTTAAGGAAATCCGAAGCTTTCTCGGATTAGCCGGTTATTATCGGCGGTTTGTGGAAGGATTTTCTAAAAATGCTCAACCCATGACAAACCTTCTGTGGAAGGATAAGAATTACACGTGGTCCGACGCGTGTTAGCGGAGTTTTGAGGAACTCAAGAGCCGGTTAATTTCAGCACCTGTCCTTTCCTTGCCACAAGGGATGGAAGGATTTGTGGTTTATAGTGACGCGTCCGGACACGGTCATGGATGTGTACTAATGCAGAATGGGAAAGTTATTGTTTATGCTTCACGGAAATTGAGACCTTACGAGGTTAATTATCTAACCCACGACCTGGAGCTAGCAGCCGTGGTGTTCGCATTGAAGATTTGGCACCATTACCCTTATGGCGTTACCTGTCGAATATTCATCAATCATAAGAGTTTGAAGTATATATTTACTCATAATGAGTTAAATATGCGACAGAGGCGGTGGTTGTAACTAATCAAAGATTATGATATTGAGATCCTGTACCACCCGGGCAAGGCGAACGTTGTCGCCGATGCCTTAAGTCGCAAGTCCATTCAGGAGCAAATGCTTGCTCATTTAACAGTTCAGTAGGAGCTTCAGCAGGAATTTCTTAGACCCGAGATTGAGGTCTGGTTACAGCGAGTGCAAGGGCAACCTTGCATGTTGGAGATTTCATCACCACTTGAGGAGGCAATCAGAGTGAATCAGGGTTCAGGCCCATCATTGTTGCGCACCCGTAAGGATGTGACTCAGGGGAAAGTCCCTGGATTTGTGGTCCATGAGGATGGACTTTTGCGATTTGAGAACCGGTTATGCGTTCCGGCAAATGACGAGTTGAAAAACTCGATTTTGAGAGAAGCTCATGCTAGCCCTTATTCCATTCATCCGGGGTCTAGCAATATGTATATAGACTTGAAAAAAATTACCAGTGGAGTAATATGAAGCGAGAAGTCGTGGAATTTGTTTCGAGATGCTTAACCTGTCATCAAGTCAAGATAGAACATCAGTGACCGATGGGTATGCTGAAACCTCTCCCTATTCCAGAGTGGAAGTGGGAAGATATTTCTATGGACTTCATCACGAGTTTGCCTACGAGTCGTCGTGGCATGAATACAATTTGGGTAGTTGTGGACCGTTTAACTAAGTCAGCTCATTTCCTCGAGATTAAGGATACGTGGGGTCCCGAGAGACTTGCCCAGTTGTTCATCAAAGAGATAGTAAGATTGTATGGTACTCCTAAGAGTATCGTTTCTGATCGCGACGGGCGATTCGTGTCATATTTTTGGAAATCAGTTCATCGTGCTATGGGAACTCATCTTAATTTCAGCACAACTTTTCATCCTCAGTCCGATGGACAATCAGAACGATCTATCCAGACATTGGAGGACATGTTTAGGGCATGCGTCCTCGATTGAAAAGACGATTGGGAAGCCCAACTACCGTTGATTGAGTTCACGTACAATAATAGTTGGCATGCTTCGATTAAGATGGCACCTTACGAGGCCTTGTACGGTCGTCGTTGTCGATCTCCTTTGTGTTGGGATGACTTATCAGAATCAATCGGCACCGAGCCCGATATGCTTATAACCGCCTGTGAGAAGGTAGCTTTGATCAGGAGTCGTTTGTTGACCACTCAGAGTCGACAGGAATCATATGCAGATAATCGTCGTCAACCATTAGAGTTCGATACAGGTGACCACGTTTTGGTCAAGGTATCCCTGAGTCGAGGTATCTTCTGTTTTGGGAAGCGGGGAAATTTGAGTCCGAGATTCATCGGACCATTTGAGATTTTGGATCGAGTAGGCAGTCTGGCCTATCGATTGGCTTTACCTACGGCGTTGAGCCTAATTCATAATGTACTTCACATCTCTCAGTTGCGGAAGTATGTTGCCTATCCGAGTCACATACATCAGTTCGATGAAATCGCGATCGCAGATGATCATCCATATGAGGAGCGTCCTATACGAGTTTTAAAGCGACGAGTCAAACAGTTGAGGAACAAGACGATTCCTTTGGTCAAGATTCAGTGGTCTAGACACGGAGTCAAAGAGGCTACTTGGAAAACTGAGGATAGTATGCGGGAGAGTTATCCCGAGTTGTTTGACCCTTAGTTTCGAGGACGAAACTCTTTTTAAGGGGGGGGAGTATGTAATACCCGGTTGTAATTCATTCATTATCATTCAGTAATTATCAGTCAGTAATTGTCACTCAGTAATAATCGCTCATCATTCATGATTCATTCATTTGTATTCGTCGTTGGCATATTGTAACCGTGTATCAGTTACCGATCGTCATTCATCTCCGTTGGAGGATCGAGACGAGAGTATTATCATAATCATCGTGAATGGTAGTCTTGTGTTGGAAGTATCATCTATCACGTGTTATTGGACTTAATTACATTCATACAAGTATTGTATGTCAGATCATTCACCATTTGTAGTGAGTAGACGGAGTTGTCGCATTTTCGTCACTTCCAACAACGAGTTACTGCCGTAACTAATCATGCATTACGGCTATAATATGCATTCGTTGGCTTAAGGGTGTTTTGGCCGAAGGTGAGATACGGCCGTAAGGTAGACAGGCTACGGCCGTATTGTGTGTTCGTGGTTTTCAAGAAATGTCGGACGAAGAGGGCTTACGGCCGTAAGGGTTGCGGCATACGGCCATAAGATGAGGCAGGTACGACCGTAAGGCTTGGCCGGTTACGGCCGTACATTTCGAGCAGGGTGCCCGGTCAGTTTCGACGAAGGTTTCATATGCCCGTAAGTCTAGCCGAGTATGGCCGTAACAGTCTAGTTACGCCCGTAAGGCATGTGCGGTACGGCCGTATGTCTGTCGGCAGATGTTTGGACGAGGGCGAGTTACGCCCGTAAGGAGGGCTTGTTACGGCCGTAAGGCCGTTGACCTTAGAAGGTTACGACCGTAACATAGGTGAGTTATGGCCGTAACTCGGAGCTGTATTTAAGGACTTGGACGGGACTTTAAACTCATTTTCTCATTTCTCCACTTGAGTTCTGAGAGAGAAGTCTTGAGGGAGAGATTTTGTCATCATGAATCACTTGGGTGTTCGGTTTTCACCATCTTCATTCATTTGTGAATTCATCGGATCAAAGTATTTGAATCTTCAAAGGTAATATTCTTCAACATCTTGGATTTCGATTTTGCGTTGAGATATGATGTTTTGGACGTTATAATCATTATGTATGAAGAGATGTACATATGATTATGAGTTTGTATGAATATTCATTGGATTATTGAAGGAATTATTCAAGAACACTTTGAATATTGAGTTGGATTTGGGGGTTTTTGATTAGTTGTTGTTGAAATCACGATTTGGGATATTCATATTGGATTATTGATTGTATTGAAGATGTTTTGTTGGTTTGTACCACTCCTTGGGGACTTGATATTGCTATAATTAAGGATTGGTTGTAAACAATCGAAGATAGGTTACAACGTGTTTGATATAATGCCCCAATGAACTTGGTTTAGTCGTATCGACGTTTTGAGTTAGTACTTTAGCCGACGACCCGAAAAAAAACAGCCGACGACTATAAAGTGTCGTCGGCTAAACTTCGCACTTTAGCCGACGACTCGTTTTACCGTCGGCTAAAGTGTTTTAGCCGACGACTTGGCGGAGGTCTTCGGCTAAAGTTCAAAATAGTCGTCGGCTATATTAAAGAGGTTTAGCCGACGACCGAAATAACGTTTAGCCGACCGAAAAAAAAAGACATTTTAGCCGACGACTTGATCTCGGTCGTCGGCTAAACCCCTTTCGGAAAAAAAAAATAATCTTGCAACGGTTTAGCCGACGACCTAGATCAAGGTCGTCGGCTAAACACTTTTTCAAAAAAAAAATATTATACTTTAGATGACGACCTGATCTAGGTCGTCGGCTAAACCCCTTCCGAAAAAAAAAATAATATTGTAATGGTTTATCCGACGACCTAGATCGAGGTCGGCGGCTCAACAGTTTTTCAAAAAAATAATATACTTTAGCCGACGACTGATCTAGGTCGTCACTAAACTCCTTCCGAAAAAAATAATATTGTAATGGTTTAGCCGACGCCCTAGATCGAGGTCGGCGGCCAAACACCTTTTCGAAAAAAAAAATAATTTACCTTACCAGAAGAACACGAACTAGGTCGTCGGCTAAACTCCTTCCGAAAAAAAAAATAATATTGTAATGGTTTAGCCGACGACCTAGATCGATTTCGCGGCTAAACACTTTTCGAAAAAAATAATATACTTTAGCCGACGACCTCGATCTAGGTCGTCGGCTAAACTCCTTCCGAAAAAAAATAATATTGTAATGGTTTAGCCGACGACCTAGACCGAGGTCGTCGGCTAAACACTTTTTCAATAAAAAAAATAATATGCTTTAGCCGACGACCTGATCTAGGTCGTCGGCTAAACCTCCAAGTGAAAATTATTTATAGTTCAGGGAACACCAACCCAATCTTGCCCCTCTCCCCGCTAAAGAGCACATTTCTATTCTCGATCCTGTCAGTTATTCCCGAAAAAAGCTTGTGAGTTGCTATTTTGAGTTGTGCTAGCTGGAGTGACGAAGGTTTCTACCGGTTGTTATAATCACCATTTCGATTAAGGTACGTATTTCATTCTATTTTTTATTGTGATTTCTAAACTTTGTATTATTCATGTTACATTCGATAGCTTTTATGTAAAACGATTAAGGTTTATGATGATAATCATTATGATTAATTGTTTGTTGTGATTTCATTTATAATTTGAACAATATTAGTTAGTTGGATTAATATTGGAAAATGTATACATTTTCAGGATGGACAAGAGTTGGATTGGGTTACGAAAATGGGATCCAAGTGTAATGGATGGGATGAAGCAGTTTATGAGATTTGTAAAAGAGCACGACAGTGGTAATACGTTGCACTACTGTCCATGTAATAAATGTAGATGTCGCAGTGATATGTTTCGTTTTCCATTTGATGAGGTCTGGGAACACCTAAAGAAGAATGGTTTTTGGAGTAAATATACATGTTGGATATACCACGGTGAAGCACCGAATTCTGTTATTTCGTATGATCACGGACAATTTAGTGGTAACGACGGGTTCACCGATCCGAAGAGGAGGTTGATTGATGATGTGTTTGGTTTTTCCGAGACGTTTGTACCAACTGAGCAAATCCTACGACCCCGTAGACTGTTGCCTTGCAATACTGCTGGGCTTGACAGGTACAACAAGCTAATTCAACTCCAACAGACCCCTCTATACCCAGGGTGTAACATGACTGTTCTTGATTGTGTCATGGAAAAGATGAGATTAAAGGTGGAAAACAAATCATCCATCAAGTCTGTAGAAGATTACATGGAGCTTACGAGTAATATGCTTCCACGGGGTCATCATCTTCCTAGTACATATTCAAAAATGAGACGAATTTTGAAAGATCTTGGTCTTTCATACATTAAGATCCACGTCTGCATGTATGATTATGTTCTATTCTGGGGGCATCCTAATGAAGACCTCACGAGATGTCCTGTATGTGATACAGAGAGATATAGGATCACTCCTTCTGGAAAAGAGAAACCGGTGAAGGTACTTTGGTATTTTCCACTGAAGCATAGGTTGGAACGACTTTTTATGTCTCCTCACACGGCAAAAGCAATGAGATGGCATGCCGAGCCGCGCACTAATTACAGGGATACTATGATACACCCTTCAGATGGAGAAGCGTGGAAGCATATAGATAGGGAGTATCCGAATTTTTCTTCAGATATCCGAAATGTGAGGCTCGGGATTGCATCTGATGGTCTCAACCCTTTTGGTAACATGAGTCTTTCATATACCATATGGCCTGTTGTAGTGATTCTTTATAATCTCCCTCCGTAAATGTGTATGCGGAAGGAGTATAATATGTTGACCTTGTTAGTCCCGGGGCCGGGATATCCGGTAAAGTGTATCGATGTGTATATGAGACCTTTGATAGAGGAGATGAAATTGTTGTGGGAGCAAGGTCATCCCACGTACGACAATTATTCGTCCGAGACGTTCTACTTGCACGCCATGTGTATCGGCACTATTAGTGATTTTCCTGCATATGGAATGCTGTCTGGATCTGTTATTAGCGGATATAGAGGTTGTCCAGTGTGTTTGAATGCAGATTGTGCTAGGTACCATCAGAGGAAAGTTATCCGAATGCGTCATCGGATATGGCTTGAGAGGGAACATGAGTGGCGTATGGATGCTGCAGCATTTGATGGCACTGTAGAAATGGGCGAGCCACCACGACAGTGGACAGGTGATGAAATACTATCAATTCTTAATGAGTACGATTTTAGTCAGCTTAGCAACCATCCTGATGTGATTGCAGCAACCCCTGAAAGGCCCGACAGGTATAAGTATTGGTCGCACAAAAGTATATTCTGGGAATTGCCTTATTGGTCCAAGTTACTGATAAGGAACTTCTTGGATGTCATGCACATTGAAAAGAATGTTTGCAAAAGTGTGGTTGGGACAACCTTAGGTTGGGATGGAAAGAACAAAGACAGGCCAAAAGCACGCAAAGGTTTGGAAGAAATGAGCATAAGAAAACATTTGTGGTTGAAAACTGTCAAGGGAAAACAAAAAATGCCTAAGGCAACTTACACCATCAACTGCGCAGAAGGCGAGATATTTTGCTGGATAAAGACTGCTAGGTATTCTACCGGGTATGCTGGAAATATAGGAAGATGTGTTAATTTCATGGAGAACAAGTTAACTGGTTTGAAGAGTCATGATTGTCATATCCTACTCCAACACCTATTTCCGGTATTTATTCGACCGTACATACCAAAACAGGTGGTCGAGCCGTGTGTCGCATTGTCAAGATTTTTCCAGAAATTATGTACGAGAGAAGTCAAGAAATCTGATTTACGTAAAATGCAAGATGAGATCATCTATATCTTGCGCAAGTTTGAGCGAATATTTCCTCCAAACTTTTTTGACCTCATGCCTCACCTCATGATCCACCTTCCCAGGCAGTTATTGGTCACTGGTCCAGTGCACTACACGTGGATGTACCCGGTTGAAAGGTAACATAATTTTGTATGATATATATATATATATATATATATATATATATATATATTGTCTAATTAAGTATGATTTTTAACACAATGACAATATTACAGGCAACTCGGTGATTACAAAGACTCCGTGGACAATAAGTCTGCACCAGAAGGATGCATTGCAGAATCTTACCTTGCGTCGGAGTGTATTACGCATATCAAGTTGTATTTGGGCACCTTCGAGCCCCCTTCCCGCTCTATTCCAGCAGATAAAATACAATTCAATCTTTCTATCATATCCACTGAGGTTGACGTCTATGGGAGGTTGCCAGGAAGACAATTAGACCCGTACGAGTCACGAATTGCACATTGGTGGATATTGCTCAATTGTCCAGAAGTTCAGTACTGGAAAGACATCCACTTGTCATGCGATATGGTGCGAGGTGACACTAGATTCCACAATGACACTTTTGCCGACTATTTTGGAGAATGGGTACGTATACATTCAGTTGCTATTGCATTTCGGACTTAAGATATTTTTTTGCATAAAATTTTTATTTACGACAGATTACACACATACAAGATGACGGACACCCTAACTGGTCGCGTGAACTTATGCTTCTTTCTATGAAGCCGGTTATGTCAAGAATTTATTTGATGGCCAAAGTCAACGGTGTCACATTCGTATGCCTTGAGAGAGACCAAAAAAGAAGATGTCAAAATTCTGGGGTTATGATAGATGGTGGATATTTCGGTGTTCTTTTGGAAGTGGTAGAACTAATTTACGGGGAAGGCATGACAATTTACTTGTTTAAGTGTCGATGGTACGACACCAGTCTTGGAACCGATATGCAAGACGACTACGGGCTGTTATCTGTTGACACTTCCACTTCATGGTATGAAAGTGATCCCTTTGTATTTGCTACATCAGCAAAGTCGGTGTATTTGGACGACTTGGTGAAGAAAGGCACATGGAAGGTAGTGAACGTTGTGACAACGAGGAATATTTTTAGTGCTGCTACACTGGGAGAAACAACAGGTACTGATGACGATGATGCTTATCAAGAGCCAAATACAGCAAATATTCCACCATCAACGACAATTATAATGAATAATGTTCCTGAAGGACGAGTCGTCCGACTCCGTGGTGATGCTCGCGGGTACGTTGACGTTGATACAAACGAATTACTTGAAAATTCTGATGACGATAATGTGGACGACTTGAGGCATATGTTGCCGGATATCAACTCAGATAATGAGACAGACTGTAGTGATGACTCAAACTATGAGCCATAAATTTAGTAGATGTATATTTTCATTTGTTAAATATAATTAAAAAAAATAGTAATAATAATAATCATAATCATAACATTAATATAATATAAATAATATTATTAAAAAAAAACCGGGGGGTTTAGCCGACGACCGTCTTATAAGTCGTCGGCTAATGTTTTTAAAAAAAAATTATACTTTAGCCGACGACATATAAGACGGTCGTCGGCTAAACCCCAGCAATCACTCGACCGTGTTAGACAACACGGTCGGGTCAAACATCTGATGTGTTTTCCCATTCTAGGCGTGTGCGACACGGCCCGTGTCTCCCGACACGGTCGACTAATTTTTTTAAAAAATTAAACTTTAGCCGACGACTTATAAGATGGTCGTCGGCTAAACACCCGATCGTGTCCAACGACACGGCCCGTGTCGCACCTGCCCAAAAATTGAAAACACACTGTTCGCCTAACCCGGTCGTATTTTCTAACACGGTCGAGTCATTTCTGGGGTTTAGCCGACGACCGTCTTATATGTCGTCGGCTAAAGTATAATTTTTTTTTAAAAAAACTTTAGCCGACGACGTAGATCTCTTCGTCGGCTAAACCCCCACCTTTTATACGTTTTCTCTACCTCCCTTTTATTATTTTCTTCTTCTGATAAGATCTCTACCGCCCGTCGCCCGCCGATCGTCACCCAGCCCCAACCGCCCGTCACCTAGCCGCCCGTCACCTAGCCCCCGTCCCGCCGATCGTCACCCAGCCGATCGTCCCGTCGCTCAGTCTTCTGGTATAAGACGATCGTCCCGTCGCCTGTACGAGCCCCATCCCCGCCGCCCAACGAGCCCCGGTCCTATCGCCTGCCCGCCCGCCCGACACCCTCCGCCCGTCGCCCGCCAGCTCGGCCGAGGTAACCCTTGTCCTTATTTTTTTTTTTTTGAATTTATTGTATTTGTTTGATGAATTTGTTTAGATTATGTGATGAATTAGATAAATTGTTTAATGAGTGGTGATGCAATATTTGATGAATTTAGTATTTTCAATATTTTGTGTTTAATGAGTTGTGAATTTGATGAATTTGTTTGAGGAGGAAGGGATTGTATAGCCGGCGTTAATCGAAAGATTAACGTGGTATGGCATTGGTAATTACTGTTGTGTTGAATTATGAATTTGATGAATTTGTTTAGATTATTTGATGAATTTGTTTAGAAATATTTGATGAATTTGTTTGAGGAGGAAGGGGTTGTATAGCCGGCGTTAATCGAAAGATTAACGTGGTATGGCATTGATAATTACTGTTGTGTTGAATTGTGAATTTGATGAATTTGTTTAGATTATTTGATGAATTTGTTTAGAAATATTTGATGAATTTGTTTGAGGAGGAAGGGAATGTATAGCCGGCATTAATCGAAAGATTAACGTGGTATGGCATTGATAATTACTGTTGTGTTGAGTTGTGAATTTGATTTATTTGTTTAGATTATGGATAGAATAAAGAAAGCGTTGGTGAAGAAGTCGACCACTCCCGATTCGGGGGGGAGTTCGGCAGCCTCTAGTAAGGCGGATCCCGGTACACTATACATATCTCAGAGCAGCGTTCGTGCCCGCCAGATACTAGAAGCTACCGGCATGAACGCTGACGATTTTTATAGGGCGACAGATGAGCCCGCTGCACTAGCGCGGCGTTTATCCTTTCAGACACCACGGCCGACCCCCTCGCAACCGGAGACTCGTATGCCTCCCATCCACCGACCCACGTCTAGCCCTCACACATCACATAACGCACAAGCCCGAGTAAACAACCAAACTCTAAGGCTCTAGAATTCGTCAATCGACAACTCGAATGACGCAACAAAACACGACCCAACTCGACCCGACTGCCTAGGTTTTCTCAACCTAAGCTCTGATACCATATTCTATAACACCCCCAGATTTAACCGGAAATATTACAGCGTCGTGGGCCCGAGATGGAACCCACAAGGCTAAAGGAAATTTTTGCGAACATTTACAATTGCCCAAGAGGCTAACGACAGTACTATCTTTAAAATATTCGAAGACTTTATAAAACTCGTTTATCAAAACCGTCGTAAAATCTCATTTCCAAAAGGGCAAGGCCAAACGGCCGAAACTCAACAGTTTAAAAAACGTACGTCAAACTACCGCTTACACGTACCAACAAAATAGTTTAGAAAACGATTACCAAAGTAACCTAAGTTACCAGATACCAAAAGGCCATTTAAAGAAACTCACGCAGCGGAAAAGACAAACAATTAAAAATACTCTAGCAGCAGAATACAACAACTGATCAGGAAACTCAGTACAAAAACATGCCCTAGCCAGTATCCTCCGGGAAGCTCATCTCTCCACGACCGCTACAAGCTCGATATCTCAAGAACCTAAAAAGAAAGCCCACGACGGGGTCAGCCATAATATCCAACAATGATAACCATCACATCACATTAATAATTACATACCAATGAGAATACAAAATAAGAATACGATCAATGTAATCTTATCGTCATAATTTTACTTACTCAAACAATTCTCGTTCTCGTACTCGATTAACCAATAAACTCGAACATAATATCTGTATTGTACCTCAAACGATACTCAAGATTCTCAAACTATCATCGCCAACTCACGATACGGAAATATACCAGTTCTGACCAATACGATCCATCGGATAGCATCATCAAATCCCAAGACGATAATTGATTATCTATCAAAAGACAAATACCAAAGGAAATACGGAACATACCTCAAGATATGAACTGCCACGACAAAATCACGTCAGTCTAATCCAAGATCAGATCAACAACATACGGACGCGGTCCTACACAAGACCTACAAATGCATACTCATATGACAACGTCAATATGCTCACATCAATGATGACAATGTATACTTATGGCAAACCCATAATATACATATGCACAATAACAACACATGATAAAATCAATGATGCGAATCCACATGATTCCATCAACACAATACCGGGTAATCCAACGATCCAGCGCCCTCAGCATAGATCCCCATGATGATCCCGTCGGACCAACGCATGGTGGAAAACCTGTCCAACGATCCATCGCCCTCAGCATAGATCCCCATGATGATCCCGTCGGACCAACGCATAGTGGACATCCGATCCAGCGCCCTCAGCATAGATCTCATGATCTCACAGGATCAACACAACATAAACAATATAATTATGCATACACATATGCAACTCAATATGTTCATCAACATGAACAACATATGAATCAAAACATAAACGACACTATGATGAAACAACTAGGACAACTTCATGTTCGGCAACATGAATGACAACCTGCATGATCAACAACATCTACACTAAACCGAATCAAAATGAGGTACTTGTCCCGAGTCCTTCAGGAGAAATCTCGATGTCAAATCATCACCAGCGATTATCCTCAATGCTCGGCGATCCAAACGTACCACGAACTATAGATATTCATATCCTCATCTCTATCGCAACGTAACCTTGACACCCGAATATGCCGATAACCGAGATAAAGCATATACATTATGATTTAACTCCCAGAATCGGAAAACCACATAAAAGCCAAATCTCCAGGATTTACAGTAATAATCATTGCTATACGCATTATAAACGAAATGAAACTGAAACCATTCATTAAACATTATAACTGCGCAAGTAATAACTTGCCTCGATACCGATACGACGATGATGAAGCCGCTACCAATCACATTGCCTTCGTCAACGAGCTCCTTGGCCCTGACCAACGCAATCCACGAACATACTCGAACATGACCGCAACATACGGTTCTAATCACCGATCAATAATCTCAACCTATTGAAGTAATCAAATAGCAACGATTCGATAACAATCAATAACCGACATATCCAACCAAACAAACTCAACGGGTCAACGATACCTCGATCATATATAAAACCAAATAATATACTCAAACCATTTTATGAATTCATATCCATCATATGAACCGAAATCCGATAATTACTAATCAATATAAACGATCGACAAACTCAACGATTTCACAATATCTCTAATAGACATAAGTCCTAACCATCCAACACAACAATTACGAATTCATAACCAAAATACGATTACGGATACGAATGTAAGGGCAATCATATTCGGTGATCAATCACAATCTTTCCGGATTCCAAATTGATATCATGATTCGTATTTCATCAAGAACATATGAATTCTACTACTACAATCAACGAACATTCGATCTTCATATCTCAAGATACCGATAATTCAACCTACGATCATCTTGATATGTTCAATTCATCAAGGAGTTCCTCAAGAACACTAAATGATTCGAAACCTTGTTCACAGCCATCAAAACAACGTAATTCGATATCCTCTAACATCTAAACAATCCTCATTCATAATTCAAGGTGTATATTATCATATTTTCTAATATATGATCCTCCTAACATCAAGAATCGAAACAATCCTACTAAGAACACCAAGAACACTATGAATCTATAATCATAACCAACATAATCAAGACATAAACCATCATATCCTTCAACATATAGTTTATATAGCCTCAATAATCGTTATAACAAAACCATAATCATCTTCATACGAATCATTCATCAACAACATCAAAAATCCGAAATTCAAGAAAGGATTATCCAACATACCTCTTAGAAGATGAAATACATAAGTAACCACCTCAAGAATCATCACTATCTTCATATCTTAAGCTCCAATCCCATGTTCCTAAGCTCAAAATCGACTTAGAAGAATCAAGAATCCATTTCTGAGGGTTGGAGGTGAAAAACGAAGTGAACTTCCGGAGAGAAATGAAATGACGGGCGTCCTCTTATAAAACATTTATGTTCGTTACATACGTAACATGTCCATGTTAACGTACGTAACAACCTATTACGTGTGCTATCTTTCCTTGGTAGCATACGTAATGACAGTCCACAGTTAACTGACTACGTTCGTTCAATGCCTTACGTATGTAACTCTTGCTCCATAACGTACGTAATACGTACGTTGACTTGCTATAGTAACATACTTGTTAATGTACGTAATGATCCTACCTTAGCGTACGTAATAGTCGGGGTTGACTCGCCTGTCCACATCCACGCCGAAAGTTGCCGACACGGGGTCCCACCTGCCGACCACAGCTCGTCAGGTCTGATTCCCTTGTTACGTACGTAATGCCTTGGCCATAACGTACGTAACACTAGTAACTTAGCGTACGTATGTCCTTAAGCTTAGCGTACGTTAAGGGCTCTATACATAGCCAAACCCAATTGTTCTTGTCCGTCTCGAAATTTTGGATACGTATACACACATACTGAATACATATATCCAATCCAATAATATTCTCATATGATATACCCAATATCAAAAGGACGATAACTTGATACACGATACCCTCAAACGTAATTGTCGACCAACTACGACAATTATACCAATACAGCTGTCTCAGTTCCGAATTTATTTTATCCATATTGTACAGATTCCATGCTGTACAACATAACTCGGATAAAATAACATTAAATAATAGTAGTAGAAATTTCGGATATTACATACTACACCACTTAAAATAAGTTTCGGCCTCGAAACTTGCAATCCGTCATAAAAAGAAACAAACCGTTCAACCAACATATTCCGAAACCATCACGACAACAATCAATCATCATCATTAACGAATGACCAAACAGTACACTTACAAATGCACAATATCGATGATCTCCTGAGATACTAGCAAGTGACTTCGCTGTAAAGCCTCAATACGCTTACAATCACATTTCCATGAATCTCAACAAAAATATATCATCTTCGGATGACCTAATCTATCCGTGTCGGATTCTGTCTGTCTGATCGCACAACAAAATCCCAATCCGGATACAAATCAATAATACACGATACATCTGTGAAGCAACTGCCCAACACAACGACAAAAATTCCGAAACATCGAGACAAAATCTGAACGCTTATACGATCATTAACAATGATCAGCCAACAAATTAACCGAGAATATTATCGATATGATAATCTTCAATATGACCAACCAGAGGTCAAAACATAATCGAGAATATCATCAACATGATAAACTCCAATACGACCAATCCAAAGGTCAAAACACAACTGAGAATATCATCAACATAATAAACTCAATATTACCAACGAATGGTCAACAATATCCAAGAATACCCTCACACGGCAAGCTCTAACACGATGAATACAGAACCACAGAAACCGATATACGAACGAATAAAGTTCTCAAAACGACACACCAATCACATACAGTGGATCTCAATAAACATACCCGACTGATGAACATACCCCTCGGCATACGAACAACCAATCGCAAATCGACGAACATCCCAAATCATACATGGAGTGGGAACGACCACTCGATATCCAAAACAACCAGTATGGGGTCACCATCCCCAAATCTACACTTACAAAGAAATCATTCAAAATCATTATGGTAAAATTGTACTACTCATAGTTCCAAAATTACATTCTGTACCCGAACCTACAACACGCAGCATATTGCTCTTATCCGGTCAATCAACCGATCATCCCTGGATAACCAAACTATCATACTAGAGTTTGGATCTCTTTTCCTCGTACCGTTAGTGTGTTATCCAGTTTGTGAGTCTCACTCAAAACTTCACCATGATATGGAAAATGCACTAAATGCGTATGTATATCAATCACATTTTCCAAAACAGTTTGAAATCACATAGTCTCTTCAAGAAGACAAATTTTCAAAAGTTCTTTCAACAATTTCAAAACTCAAAACATAAATTTTCGTAAGACTACGAAATAAATTTTTGAAAAGTTAAACTGGCTCGCTGGTGCTAAGTATTTGATAACAGTTTCCTTTGAATCCACACGATTTTGAAGTTTTAAATTGAAAACCATGCAAATGATTGACCACATCCATACTCATGTATACCAATTCGGTTCGTCACCAATATCCACTGATATTCCATCGGAAAAACCACACAATAGAGTTCCAAAATCTCAATATATAAACTCCGACTAGAAACTCCTTTTCCAAATATGACTCGCAACGTCAATCATTAATCCATCCCAGATCACCTCAAATATGCTATGACAAAACATTGAAATAAATCAACACAGCGAAAGACTTCCCGAGAAGTTTCATTTTAACAAGTAAACCAAAACTCCGAAAGGCAGTAATAAAATAAATAAACGATTGGTAAAGCGTTTTACAAATCTCGGGAATTTTAGAAAATAGGAAAGCCTTTTGAAACATTAGGGTCTCAGCCCATATCCCTTTCCACATAACAAGAAGTTTTAAAAGTAGAAAACCCTTCTGGACCTCAAGTCCCGAGTTACAAATCTATTTCAAAATCGATTGGGTCTCGACCCAAAAATCATTTTCTGTAAAACATCTGCGAAATATTCATTTTGAAAAGTATCATTTTCAAATGCTCAAAAGCAGTTCATATATCACAAAATGAACTAACATGACTACATGTTCTTCTCAACAATCCATACTCCTTCTCCCGAATACACAATTCCGTTCCAAAACTCAACCGACATATTGATTTTCAAAACCATAACTTCTCAAGATCATCAATCATGTCCCAACTCTGTCACCTCATACTGTAACGCATAATATTCTGCTGAATCTAAAAGCATATCAACTTAGAACGGCAATAAATTTCAATGCAATTCAAAAATCCAAATACTTACAGATCGTGAAGCTGACGATTCCCCGTGATACTGGCACATGTCTCGACTCAAGAAAATACTTGACACGGGTATTTTCAAAACACATGTTTTGCAAAATCAGTTCAACTCGAGAACACGACACATTTCTATCAGAAGAAACACGTTAACACCATTTGAAAAAGTTTGCAACAACCCCAGTACTACACTGGTAAATCACATAACGCACAAGCCCGAGTAAACAACAAAACTCTAAGGCTCTAGAATTCGTCAATCGACAACTCGAATGACGCAACAAAACACGACCCAACTCGACCCGACTGCCTAGGTTTTCTCAACCTAAGCTCTGATACCATATTCTGTAACACCCCCAGATTTAACCGGAAATATTACAGCACCGTGGGCCCCGAGATGGAACCCACAAGGCTAAAGGAAATTTTTGCGAACATTTACAATTGCCCAAGAGTCTAACGACAGTACTATCTTTAAAATATTCGAAGACTTTATAAAACTCGTTTATCAAAACCGTCGTAAAATCTCATTTCAAAAAGGGCAAGGCCAAATGGCCGAAACTCAACAGTTTTAAAAACGTACGTCAAACTATCGCTTACACGTACCAACAAAATAGTTTAGAAAACGATTACCAAAGTAACCTAAGTTACCAGATACCAAAAGGCCATTTAAAGAAACTTACGCAGCGGAAAAGACAAACAATTAAAAATACTCTAGCAGCAGAATACAACAACTGATCAGGAAACTCAGTACAAAAACATGCCCTAGCCAGTATCCTCCGGGAAGCTCATCTCTCCACGACCGCTACAAGCTCGATATCTCAAGAACCTAAAAAGAAAGCCCACGACGGGGTCAGCCATAATATCCAACAATGATAACCATCACATCAAATTAATAATTACATACCAATGAGAATACAAAATAAGAATACGACCAATGTAATCTTATCGTCATAACTTTACTTACTCAAACAATTCTCGTTCTCGTACTCTGTTAACCAATAAACTCGAACATAATATCTATATTGTACCTCAAACGATACTCAAGATTCTCAAACTATCATCGCCAACTCACGATACGGAAATGTACCAGTTCTGACTAATACGACCCATCGGATAGCATCATCAAATCCCAAGACGATAACTGATTGTCCATCAAAAGACAAATACCAAAGGAAATACGGAACATACCTCAAGATATGAACTGTCACGACAAAATCACGTCAGTCTAATCCAAGATCAGATCAACAACATACGGACGCGGTCCTACACAAGACCTACAAATGCATACTCATATGACAACGTCAATATGCTCACATCAATGACGACAATGTATACTTATGGCAAACCCATAATATACATATGCATAATAACAACACATGATAAAATCAATGATGCGAATCCACATGATTCCATCAACACAATACCGGGTAATCCAACGATCCGGACCTCGGCGCAGATCCCCATGATGATCCCGTCGGACCAACGCATGGTGGAAAACCTGTCCAACGATCCATCGCCCTCAGCATAGATCCCCATGATGATCCCGTCGGACCAACGCATAGTGGACATCCGATCCATCGCCCTCAGCATAGATCTCATGATCTCACAGGATCAACACAACATAAACAATATAATTATGCATACACATATGCAACTCAATATGTTCATCAACATGGACAACATATGAATCAAAACATAAATGACACTATGATGAAACAACTAGGACAACTTCATGTTCGGCAACATGAATGACAACCTGCATGATCAACAACATCCACACTAAACCGAATCAAAATGAGGTACTTGTCCCGAGTCCTTCAGGAGAAATCTCAATGTCAAATCATCACCAGCGATTATCCTCAATGCTCGGCGATCCAAACATACCACGAACTATATATATTCATATCCTCATCTCTATCGCAACGTAACCTTGACACCCGAATATGCCGATAACCGAGATAAAGCATATACATTATGATTTAACTCCCAGAATCAGAAAACCACATAAAAGCCAAATCTCCAGGATTTACAGTAATAATCATTGCTATACGCATTATAAACGAAATGAAACTAAAACCATTCATTAAACATTATAACTGCGCAAGTAATAACTTGCCTCGATACCGATACGACGATGATGAAGCCTCTACCAATCACATTGCCTTCGTCAACGAGCTCCTTGGCCTTGACCAATGCAATCCACGAACATACTCGAACACGACCGCAACATACGGTTCTAATCACCGATCAATAATCTCAACCTATTGAAGTAATCAAGTAGCAACGATTCGATAACAATCAATAACCGACATATCCAACCAATCAAACTCAACGGGTCAACGATACCTCGATCATATATAAAACCAAATAATATACTCAAACCATTTTATAATTTAAATCCATCATATGAACCGAAATCCGATAATTACTAATCAATATAAACGATCGACAAACTCAACGATTTCACAATATCTCTATTAGACATAAGTCCTAACCGTCCAACACAACAATTACGAATTCATAACCAAAATACGATTACGGATACGAATGTAAGGGCAATCATATTCGGTGATCAATCACAATCTTTCCGGATTCCAAATTGATATCATGATTCGTATTTCATCAAGAACATATGAATTCTACTACTACAATCAACGAACATTCGATCTTCATATCTCAAGATACCGATAATTCAACCTACGATCATCTTGATATGTTCAATTCATCAAGGAGATCCTCAAGAACACTAAATGATTCGAAACCTTGTTCAAAGCCATCAAAACAACGTAATTCGATATCCTCTAACGTCTAAACAATCCTCATTCATAATTCAAGGTGTATATTATCATATTTTCTAATATATGATCCTCCTAACATCAAGAATCGAAACAATCCTACCAAGAACACCAAGAACACTATGAATCTATAATCATAACCAACATAATCAAGACATAAACCATCATATCCTTCAACATATAGTTTATATAGCCTTAATAATCGTTATAACAAAACCATAATCATCTTCATACGAATCATTCATCAACAACAACATCAAAAATCCGAAATTCAAGAAAGGATTATCCAACATACCTCTTAGAAGATGAAATACATAAGTAACCACCTCAAGAATCATCACTATCTTCATATCTTAAGCTCCAATCCCATGTTCCTAAGCTCAAAATCGACTTAGAAGAATCAAGAATCCATTTCTGAGGGTTGGAGGTGAAAAACGAAGTGAACTTCCGGAGAGAAATGAAATGACGGGCGTCCTCTTATAAAACATTTATGTTCGTTACATACGTAACATGTCCATGTTAACGTACGTAACAACCTATTACGTGCGCTATCTTTCCTTGGTAGCGTACGTAATGACAGTCCATAGTTAACTGACTACGTTCGTTCAATGCCTTACGTATGTAACTCTTGCTCCATAACGTACGTAATACGTACGTTGACTTGCTACAGTAACATACTTGTTAACTTACGTAATGATCCTACCTTAGCGTACGTAATAGTCGGGGTTGACTCGCCTGTCCACATCCACGCCGGAAGTTGCCGACACGGGGTCCCACCTGCCGACCACAGCTCGTCAGGTCTGATTCCCTTGTTACGTACGTAATGCCTTGGCCATAACGTACGTAACACTAGTAACTTAGCGTGCGTATGTCCTTAAGCTTAGCGTACGTTAAGGGCTCTATACATAGCCAAACCCAATTGTTCTTGTCCGTCTCGAAATTTTGGATACGTAGACACACATACTGAATACATATATCCAATCCAATAATATTCTCATATGATATACCCAATATCAAAAGGACGATAACTTGATACACGATACCCTCAAACGTAATTGTCGACCAACTACGACAATTATACCAATACAGTTGTCTCAGTTCCGAATTTATTTTATCCATACTGTACAGATTCCATGTTCTACAACATAACTCGGATAAAATAACATTAAATAATAGTAGTAGAAATTTCGGATATTACATACTAAACCACTTAAAATAAGTTTCGGCCTCGAAACTTGCAATCCGTCATAAAAAGAAACAAACCGTTCAACCAACATATTCCGAAACCATCACGACAACAATCAATCATCATCATTAACGAATGACCAAACAGTACACTTACAAATGCACAATATCGACGATCTCCTGAGATACTAGCAAGTGACTTCGCTGTAAAGCCTCAATACGCTTACAATCACATTTCCATGAATCTCAACAAAAATATATCATCTTCGGATTACCTAATCTATCCGTGTCGGATCCTGTCTGTCTGATCGCACAATAAAATCCCAATCCGGATACAAATCAATAATACACGAATCTGTGAAGCAACTGCCCAACACAACGACACAAATTCCTAAACATCGACACAAAATCTGAACGCTTATACGATCATTAACAATGATCAACCAACAAATTAACCGAGAATATTATCGATATGACAATCTTCAATATGACCAACCAGAGGTCAAAACACAATCGAGAATATCATCAACATGATAAACTCCAATACGACCAATCCAAAGGTCAAAACACAACTGAGAATATCATCAACATAATAAACTCAATATTACCAACGAATGGTCAACAATATCCAAGAATACCCTCACACGGTAAGCTCCAACACGATGAATACAGAACCACAGAAACCGATATACGAACGAATAAAGTTCTCAAAACGACACACCAATCACATACAGTGGATCTCAATAAACATACCCGACTGATGAACATACCCCTCGGCATACGAACAACCAATCGCAAATCGACGAACATCCCAAATCATACATGGAGTGGGAACGACCACTCGATATCCAAAACAACCAGTATGGGGTCACCATCCCCAAATCTACACTTACAAAGAAATCAATCAAAATCATTATGGTAAAATTGTACTACTCATAGTTCCAAAATTACATTCTGTACCCGAACCTACAACATGCAGCATATTGCTCTTATCCGGTCAATCAACCGATCATCCCTGGATAACCAAACTATCATACTAGAGTTTGGATCTCTTTTCCTCGTACCGTTAGTGTGTTATCCAGTTTGTGAGTCTCACTCAAAACTTCACCATGATATGGAAAATGCACTAAATGCGTATGTATATCAATCACATTTTCCAAAACAGTTTGAAATCACATAGTCTCGTCAAGAAGACAAATTTTCAAAAGTTCTTTCAACAATTTCAAAACTCAAAACATAAATTTTCCTAAGACTACGAAATAAATTTTTGAAAAGTTAAACTGGCTCGCTGGTGCTAAGTATTTGATAACAGTTTCCTTTGAATCCACACGATTTCGAAGTTTTAAATTGAAAACCATGCAAATGATTGACCACATCCATACTCATGTATACCAATTCGGTTCGTCACCAATATCCACTGATATTCCATCGGAAAAACCACACAATAGAGTTCCAAAATCTCAATATATAAACTACGACTAAAAACTCCTTTTCCAAATATGACTCGCAACGTCAATCATTAATCCATCCCAGATCACCTCAAATATGATATGACAAAACATTGAAATAAATCAACACAGCGAAAGACTTCCCGAGAAGTTTCATTTGAACAAGTAAACCAAAACTACGAAAGGCAGTAATAAAATAAATAAACGATTGGTAAAGCGTTTTACAAATCTCGGGAATTTTAGAAAATAGGAAAGCCTTTTGAAACATTAGGGTCTTAGCCCATATCCCTTTCCACATAACAAGAAGTTTAAAAAGTAGAAAACCCTTCTGGACCTCAAGTCCCGAGTTACAAATCTATTTCAAAATCGATTGGGTCTCGACCCAAAAATCATTTTTTGTAAAACATCTGCGAAATATTCATTTTGAAAAGTATCATTTTCAAATGCTCAAAAGCAGTTCATATATCACAAAATGAACTAACATGACTACATGTTCTTCTCAACAATACATAGTCCTTCTCCCGAATACACAATTCCGTTCCAAAACTCAACCGACATATTGATTTCCAAAACCATAACTTCTCAAGATCATCAATCCTGTCCCAACTCTGTCACCTCATACTGTAACGCATAATATTCTGCTGAATCTAAAAGCATATCAACTTAGAACGGCAATAAATTTCAATGCAATTCAAAAATCCAAATACTTACAGATCGTGAAGCTGACGATTCCCCGTGATACTGGCACATGTCTCGACTCAAGAAAATACTCGACACAGGTATTTTCAAAACACATGTTTTGCAAAATCAGTTCAACTCGAGAACACGACACATTTCTATCCGAAGAAACACGTTAACACCATTTGAAAAAGTTTGCAACAACCCCAGTACTACACTGGTAAATCACATAACGCACAAGCCCGAGTAAACAACAAAACTCTAAGGCTCTAGAATTCGTCAATCGACAACTCGAATGACGCAACAAAACACGACCCAACTCGACCCGACTGCCTAGGTTTTCTCAACCTAAGCTCTGATACCATATTCTGTAACACCCCCCAGAATTAACCGGAAATATTACAGCGCCGTGGGCCCCGAGATGGAACCCACAAGGCTAAAGGAAATTTTTGCGAACATTTACAATTGCCCAAGAGGCTAACGACAGTACTATCTTTAAAATATTCGAAGACTTTATAAAACTCGTTTATCAAAACCGTCGTAAAATCTCATTTCAAAAAGGGCAAGGCCAAACGGCTGAAACTCAACAGTTTAAAAAACGTACGTCAAACTATCGCTTACACATACCAACAAAATAGTTTAGAAAACGATTACCAAAGTAACCTAAGTTACCAGATACCAAAAGGCCATTTAAAGAAACTCACGCAGCGGAAAAGACAAACAATTAAAAATACTCTAGCAGCAGAATACAACAACTGATCAGGAAACTCAGTACAAAAACATGCCCTAGCCAGTATCCT
The DNA here is from genome assembly GCA_033398695.1 of Orobanche coerulescens. Lineage (NCBI taxonomy): Eukaryota > Viridiplantae > Streptophyta > Magnoliopsida > Lamiales > Orobanchaceae > Orobanche > Orobanche coerulescens. The sequence goes on along the minus strand of CM065815.1, from coordinate 108,294,115 downwards.
CCGGGAAGCTGATCTCTCCACGACTGCTACAAGCTCGATATCTCAAGAACCTAAAAAGAAAGCCCACGACGGGGTCAGCCATAATATCCAACAATGATAACCATCACATCACATTAATAATTACATACTAATGAGAATACAAAATAAGAATACGACCAATGTAATCTGAGCGTCATAACTTTACTTACTCAAACAATTCTCGTTCTCGTACTCGATTAACCAATAAACTCGAACATAATATCTGTATTGTACCTCAAACGATACTCAAGATTCTCAAACTATCATCGTCAAATCACGATACGGAAATATACCAGTTCTGACTAATACGATCCATCGGATAGCATCATCAAATCCCAAGACGATAACTGATTGTCCATTAAAATACAAATACCAAAGGAAATACGGAACATACCTCAAGATATGAACTGTCACGACAAAATCACGTCAGTCTAATCCAAGATCAGATCAACAACATACGGACGCGGTCCTACACAAGACCTACAAATGCATACTCATATGACAACGTCAATATGCTCACATCAATGACGACAATGTATACTTATGGCAAACCCATAATATACATATGCATAATAACAACACGTGATAAAATCAATGATGCGAATCCACATGATTCCATCAACACAATACCGGGTAATCCAACGATCCAGCACCCTCAGCATAGATCCCCATGATGATCCCGTCGGACCAACGCATGGTGGAAAACCTGTCCAACGATCCATCGCCCTCAGCATAGATCCCCATGATGATCCCGTCGGACCAACGCATAGTGGACATCCGATCCAGCGCCCTCAGCATAGATCTCATGATCTCACAGGATCAACACAACATAAACAATATAATTATGCATACACATATGCAACTCAATATGTTCATCAACATGGACAACATATGAATCAAAACATAAACGACACTATGATGAAACAACTAGGACAACTTCATGTTCGGCAACATGAATGACAACCTGCATGATCAACAACATCCACACTAAACCGAATCAAAATGAGGTACTTGTCCCGAGTCCTTCAGGAGAAATCTCGATGTCAAATCATCACCAGCGATTATCCTCAATGCTCTGCGATCCAAACGTACCATGAACTATAGATATTCATATCCTCATCTCTATCGCAACATAACCTTGACACCCGAATATGCCGATAACCGAGATAAAGCATATACATTATGATTTAACTCCCAGAATCGGAAAACCACATAAAATCCAAATCTCCAGGATTTACAGTAATAATCATTGCTATACGCATTATAAACGAAATGAAACTGAAACCATTCATTAAACATTATAACTGCGCAAGTAATAACTTGCCTCGATACCGATACGACGATGATGAAGCCGCTACCAATTACATTGCCTTCGTCTACGAGCTCCTCGGCCCTGACCAACGCAATCCACGAACATACTCGAACACGACCACAACATACGGTTCTAATAGCAACGATTCGATAACAATCAATAACCGACATATCCAACCAATCAAACTCAACGGGTCAATGATACCTAGATCATATATAAAACCAAATAATATACTCAAACCATTTTTTGAATTCATATCCATCATATGAACCGAAATCCGATAATTACTAATCAATATAAACGATCGACAAACTCAATGATTTCACAATATCTCTATTAGACATAAGTCCAAACCATCCAACTCAACAATTATGAATTCATAACCAAAATACGATTACGGATACGAATGTAAGGGTAATCATATTCGGTGATCAATAACAATCTTTCTGGATTCCAAATTGATATCATGATTCGTATTTCATCAAGAACATACGAATTCTACTACTACAATCAACGAACATTCGATCTTCATATCTAAAGATACCGATAATTCAACCTACGATCATCTTGCTATGTTCAATTCATCAAGGAGTTCCTCAAGAACACTAAATGATTCGAAACTTTGTTCATAGCCATCAAAACAATGTAATTCGATATCCTCTAACATCTAAGCAATCCTCATTCATAATTCAAGGTGTATATTATCATATTTTCCAATATATAATCCTCCTAACATCAAGAATCGAAACAATCCTACCAAGAACACCAAGAACACTATGAATCTATAATCATAACCAACATAATCAAGACATAAACCATCATATCCTTCAACATATAGTTCATATAGCCTCAAGAATCGTAATAACAAAACCATAATCATCTTCCTACGAATCATTCATCAACAACAACATCAAAAATCCGAAATTCAAGAAAGGATTATCCAACATACCTCTTAGAAGATGAAATACATAAGTAACCACCTCAAGAATCATCACTATCTTCATATCTCAAGCTCCAATCCCATGTTCCCAAGCTCAAAATCGACTTAGAAGAATCAAGAATCCATTTATGAGGGTTGGAGGTGAAAAACGAAGTGAACTTCGGGAGAGAAATGAAATGACGGGCGTCCTCTTATAAAACATTTCTGTTCGTTACGTACGTAACATGTCCATGTTAACGTACATAACAACCTATTACGTGCGCTATCTTTCCTTGGTAGCGTATGTAATGACAGTCCAGAGTTAACTGACTCCTTTCGTTTAATGCCTTACTTATGTAACTCTTGCTCCATAACGTACGTAATACGTACGTTGACTTGCTACAGTAACATACTTGTTAACATACGTAATGATCCTACCTTAGCGTACGTAATGGTCGGGGTTGACTCGTCTGTCTACATCCATGCCGGAAGTTGCCTACACGGGGTCCCACCTACCGACCACAGCCCGTCATGTCTGATTCCCTTGTTACGTACGTAATGCCTTGCCCATAACGTATGTAACACTAGTAAATTAGCGTACGTAAGTCCTTAAGCTTAGCGTACGTTAAGGGCTCTATACTTAGCCAAATCCAACTGTTCCTGTCCATCTCGACATTTTGGATATGTATAGACACATACTGAATACATATATTCAATCCAATAATATTCTCATATGATATACCCAATATCAAAAGGACGATAACCTGATACACGATAACCTCAAACGTAATTGTCGACCACAGCTGTCTCAGTTCCGAATTTATTTTATCCATACTGTATAGATTCCATGTTGTACAACATAACTCGGATAAAATAACATTAAATAATAGTAGTAGAAATTTCGGATATTACATAACATGTGCTCCCACTAACCATTAGTGATCGGATTGCACTCTTCAAGTCAAAGAACACGTCATACAAGTCTTTACATAAACTTAATGCCCAGTCAAGTTTCATCGACTTACGAATGATTAAGTATTTGAGCCATAAACCTTTCCAGTGCCGATCCTCTTATCCAATAAGGAGTGAAATGTTTTGCTCTAAAATACACGGACTAGTTTCTATATATATTTACGAGTCATGATTGCCAGTGACTACCAGTAAATAAAGAAACATACAAAATACCTTCTGATAATGTTTTACATAATAACAAGTACAATATAACCACTCTAACATCCTCTGAGTGGCATTCGAGGGCATACTCCTAGCAATATCCCACTTGCACTCAATGCCACACACTATGGTATATAATACCCATGTTCTCCAGATGACGCTCCAAGCTAATATGAGAAAGTGGCTTGGTCAGTAGATCAGCAACGTTGTCGGCTGAGTCTACTCTATGCAGCACAGTGTATCCATTGCAAACAAATTCTCTCATGAGATGATACTTCCTCTCAATGTGTTTGGTACTATTAGGAAACCTCGGCTCCTTGGCTTGCGCTACATCTCCGTCGTTGTCGCCGAAAAGCGGAACAGGCAGCCCAGCACATGGTATCACTTGAAGTTATCCGAGAATCTTCTTAATCTAAAACCCTCCCTTAGAAGCCTCCGAGGCTGCTTGATACTCAACCTGACTGGTGGAATCAGCAGTCGCACTTTGCTTGGCGCTATGCCAAGATACTGCTCCTCCATTAAGACTAAATATGTAGCCAGAAGTAGACATCGCATCATCTTTCTGTCCTTGGAAGTCTGAATCAGTGAAGCCTATCACATTCAGTTCTCCACCGCCATATATAAGAACCAGATCTCTAGTCCTTCTTAAGTACTTGAGAATGTTCTTTATGGCAGTCCAATGTTCCTTACCTGGGTTTGCCTAAAACCTACTTACCACACTCACAGCGTGCGTAATGTCAGGTCTCGTACACAACATTGCATACATAAGGCTACCCACGAGTATATTACTCATTTCTTTTCGTTGTTCCTCACTTTGAGGACACATCTCGTAGGAGAGTTTTATTCCATGTCGCATCGGTAGGAACCCTCTTTTAGAATCATCCATCTTAAATCGCTTTAAGATCTTATATATATATAGAGCTTGGGAAAGACCTATCATCCTCTTCACTCTATCTCGGTAGAGCCGAATTCCAAGAATATAAGTAGCTTCTCCCAAGTCTTTTATGGAGAACCTACTCGAAAGCCCAGCTTTTACAGAACTGAGCATTCCCACATCATTCCCTATTAATAGAATGCTATCTACATATAGTACTAAGAATGCGATCTTGCTCCGATTAACCCTGTTGTATACACAAGGTTCCTCTTCATTTTGCACGAAGTCAAACTCTTTGACCGCCTCGTCAAAATGAAGATTCCCACTACGCGAAGCTTGCTTCACTCTATAAATGGAACGCTGAAGCTTGCACACCTTATGAATATCAACCTCAGACACAAAACCTTTAGACTGCTCCATAGAGATTTCCTCCTCGAGGAATTCATTAAGGAAAGCCGTCTTTATGTCCATCTGCCATATCTCATAAGCATGGTAGGCAGCTATAGCAAGCATTATGCGAATAGACTTGATCATAGCTATGGGCGAGAAGGTGTCGTGGTAATCGATCCATTCTTTCTAGATATAACCCTTTGCCATAAGTATGGCCTTATAGGTGTCAACCTTGCCATCCCCATCAGTCTATCTCTTGTAGATCCACTTATTCCCAATAAGCACTATGCCCTTGGGGCGGTTTACTAGAGTCTACACCTGATTGACATGCATCGAGTCTAACTCAGCTTCCATAGCTTCACGCCATTTCGCGGAGTCTACATCCACCATCGCTTGGTCATAGGTCGTTGGGTCAGTCTCTTGGTTATCACCTAGAAACTAATGCAGACCCAGTTCCTCCAAGTGCATAAAACCATACCTCTCAGGTATTTGAGACACCCTACTAGACCTACGAGGTGGCTATACTTATGTTTCAGAAGGTTCGGTTCCAATTTCTTGTACAGGTGTCTCATGAGGAGTTTCATTGTATTCCTCCAAAGAAATACTTCTACTTGCTCGACCTTCCTGAATGAACTCATCTTCCAGGAAGTGTGCTTGCAAAGCAACAATGATCTTTTGATCTTTGGGCATGTAGAATAGATAACCCATTGTCCCAGATGGGAATCCAATGAAACGTCCCTTCACGGACCTTGCTTCCAATTTCTCTGCCTTAGTCTTCTTGACATAGGCGTGACATCCCCAAATCCTAATGTGATTTAGACTTGGTTTTCTGCCCTCCCACATCTCATGTGGAGTTTTAGGAATGGACTTAGAAGGACATCTATTCAAGATATATGCAGCAGTCAGGAGCGCATACCCCCACAGGTAAATTGGTAAGTCAGTGTAGCTAAGCATAGAACGGACCATTTTCAACAAGGTTCGGTTCCTTCTTTCTGACACACCATTTAACTGGGGAGTTCCTGGAGGCGTAAGTTGTGATACTATTCCATGCTCTTTGAGGAACTCATCAAACTCTGTACTTATATACTCGCCACCTCGGTCCGACCGAAATGCTTTGATATGATTACCAGTTTGTTTTTCGACTAGGGCCTTAAATTCCTGGAATTTCTCAAAAGCCTCCGATTTATGTTTCATTAAGTATACATAACCATATCTAGTATGATCATCCATAAATATAATGAAATACTAATATCCGTCACGTGCTTCTTCCAAAGTCCCTGTGAAGGGGGACTTGGTCATTTTGCCTTTAAGGCAAGATTCACAAGTTGGAAAGGGATCCGATCCCAATTGGCCCATAAGTCCATCGTTTTCCATTATGTAAACTTTGTTCTGACCAACATGACCAAGTCTAAGATGCCATTTCAAAACTTGATTAGTTTCATCCCTACCACGCTTCCTAGTCATAGTATTCACAAAGACTTTGTTACTTAGGTTTAGATGATACAATCCATTTAACAATGGCAGTGCGTACTAGTTTATTTCGAAAATAAATTTTGCAGGAACCATCACCAATTAAAAATGGAAAGCCTTTCCAATCCATGACCGGGATGGATATAATGTTCTTATTCCCCTTGGGAAAAGCAAGTACATAATCTAATGTCAAAACAAAGCCGGATTCCAAATCTAAAAGAAGTGATCCTATGTCAGTTGCTTCGACACTATGCCCTCTTTTGACAGTAATTATCACTTCCACAGCTCCAAGCTTCTTACTTTGTTCCAGATCCTGATTCACGGTACAAATGTGAGAACTAGCACCTCAATCCAGTATCCAAGAAGTAGAAAAGACAGTAGCAGAATAATTTGTTTCCAAAACTAAAAGTTCTGTACCTGAAGTGCCATGAAGAATCGGACAGTCTCTTGTTCAGTAGCCCATCTCACCGCATTTGAGACATGCGTTTTTCTTATTCTTGTTGCCTTTTAGAACCATCGGGGCCTTGCCCTTACCCTTAAGGTCCTTGCTTTGTGGACCTATGTGCTTCTTGGTTTTTTTCTTCTTATTCTTAGACCTTCGAGGTCCAGAAGAAATCACAAGGGCAGACTCCTTCACTCGCGGAGTCTTCATCTAAGACTGAGAGGTTACGCGTTTGTTCATCAACACTGCTAAATTGCAAGCAATCTCATTGCAGGTCGATTTGTAGAGAATCCTGCATCGTAAAATCAAGAGCCTCCAACCTCTCGATCATAGAGATCATTTTGAGGACATGGTCCCCAACTTTCTCACCTTTCTTCATCCTGGCACCGAAAAGCTCTTTAGATATCTCATATCTAGCAGTTCGATTGTGCTCACCATAAAGCTCGGTTAAGTGAGATAAAATCTGCCTAGCAGAAGTCAATTTCTCATGAGCTCTCTGAAGCTCATTAGACATAGAAGCCATCATATATGCATGGACTTTTATGTCATCCTTAACCCACTTTTTGTGGTTTTCAACTTCTTTCTGATTGGCCCTGGTCCCTACTGGAGCCACTGGAATGTCCGCCTCTAAGACGTATCCAAGCGCCTCCATACTGAGGAGTATCATCAGGTTGTGGAGCCAGTCCACAAAGTTAGGCCCAATTAAGGTGTTCTTATCAAGTAGTACAGCGAGTGGGTTCATTGTCATTTTGAGAGTTGATATATTGTTTGTCTGCATTAAGTACGACAGATTATGATCTGAGTTTAGAATTAAGGAAAGGTTAGTGTTTTTCTCTCTCACAATATGTTGCTGCAATTTTTTTTCAAGTATTTTTCAAGGGATTGGATCCTCACATTACATCTTATTCACGAGTATTGATATTGAGGTTTCGTTGTGGATCACAGTGGGTGTGGGTGGTTAAAGGAGTAGTTGAGGTGGACATCGGTGCAAACCCTTCTGCTGACGGTGGTGAAGATGATGAAGGTGTGGATGACGGAGCCACTAAAGTGGTGGACATTGTGGACACATTCAGGCTCCAGGTTCGTACTTCATATCCCTATCCCTAAATTTGCCATCCACTTGTGTGAATTTGGTGTTTTGGATTTCTTTTCATCTGATTTTGGCATTTTTACAAGAACAACCACCATTTGACAAGAGGCAATTCGTTGCGTACATGAAGAAGTACATCAAGTTGTTGACACCCAAGCTTGCTGCGGAAGATGAAGAGAAGTGCACGATGTTCAAGAAGCACATCGAGGGTGCCACCAAGTTTTTGATTTCTAAGATTGCTGACCTTCTATTGTAAGAACTCGTTTTCCCCTTTTGCTTGTATATGTAGATTTTTACGTTTAATTTCAACCAAAAAAAGAACAAAGCAAACCTGAGGTTTAGTCTAATTTCAATTTATTTTTTTTGTTATGAACTTCTCCTTCGACTTTGTTCTTATTTTATAGATTGAATATTTCTTCGCTTGCTGGTGAGCCGGTTCATAAACTTAAATGCAATAGGAATGCAATCTGCATGAATCGGTATTAAAAGGTTGATATATAGGTTATTATCTTGCGATGACAGGTTCTTGTTCCATTTTTATCCAAATTGCTGCAACATATAACGTTTTTGTTGCCTTTTTTTTTGTAACTTCTATGATTTTTAAGTGATTCTATGAGCTTTTTTGGCATGAATTGTGTGGCTCTGTATGTGTTCTCGTTGTAGGAGATACAGTTAGGAAGATTTCTGGGATCAAATTCTTTATAAATATTTTTGTTTAGGCGAATAGAACACGAATATGTATTCATTTGTGTAGGTCGATATCATCAGCATTGAAACGGGTCAATAATCGCATCCTCTTGTTAAATATCTCATGTCGTCTCTTCGGATATCGGTATTGTACAAATTTTATACCTTTATATTGAGTTGGAAATGCTATTTTGTAGTATCTCATGCCTTTTACGAAGAAAGAAAAGTTTTAACTTCTAAGCCATGGTAGACTTTATCCAGGCAATGATATATTTAGAGACCAAGAGGAGCATAGGATTCATGTAGACATAAATGAATGGAGATGTGGGTATTCTAAGAAAATCTTTCGAGCAGAAAATTTTTTGGTTCAGCATTTTGACAACAGACACTACAATCTTCTAAATGTTGTATGTGCCGGTGCTTTTACTTTATAAATCCTTGGAGTCCTAATTATGTGTTCGAACTCTACTGGTGGCATTATTCACATGAATTGTCCTGATTTGCTTGCTAAGTTCATACATTCTTCTTTCTCTTGAGAAAATCTGGTTTCTTTTTTTAATTTGGAGAGATAAGAGGCTATGATGGGAAAGATCCACAATATCACATATATATTGTAGCCGTATAACAGAGGCAGCGATATTTTCGTCGCCCGTATTTTATGTCACAGTGGGAGGATCTTGCTTTGCTGTTGATTGGGATCAGTATAAATCAACTGAAATCTATGCCGGAGGGTACCACTGCTTTGAGTCTCCCCATAACAACTGGTGCATATATGTGCACATTTATATTTATAAGTTATTCAGGGAATCTTGATGTTGATAGTATTTGTGTATTGGTGTACATAACAGGCTTATTCTTGTTCTTTTTCTTTTTGCCTTTCCACATTTTTCATTGACTTGTTGTTTCCATGCATAAACCACTTCAGATATTTTAATGCAGGCGACAGTTCCTTCTATGGCCTCAGTCTTCAATGAATATGCCCTGAAAAGCCAATTTGACACTAGCATTTATCTTCAGGTGGTTTAACATAATCAAATGTGGAAAGAGTATTCCATATCATTTGAAGTGTCTGTTTTTGGTTCAAGTATACTTGCCTTGATGTTTGGTCATGTATGTGCCCACATCCAGTCCCTTAATTATTCACATGCTAGGTGGAATTAGTCAATTAGAGTTGTGGTATTGAAGTGGCAAATGTTGATTATTTACTGCCTTAATGGTAGCCCACTCATTGTGATTGAGATTATATGGTTGTGAAAGAACATTATGATTGTTAGAATGTTCTCCTCTGACTTGACATGTTTGAGACAGATACCCTGAGATTTATTTTTTTAATTGAATAATGCAATTGAAAATAATTTTGCTTTCATGATAAACATGATATTTGACTTAGTTGATAGCCTGGTCGGTGGTATATATATGTTTGTTCTATGTTCTTTACTTTACTTCTCACATAGAGATAGAGGTGATATTTCAAATTGAGGTTCCTACTGAGTAATTTTTGTCTCTGCCGGAATTTGCAGAACTTATTTTTATATGGATACGGAGCTATATTCAACTTTCTTGGAATTCTCGGAACTGTCATGTTTACAGATATCAATGCAAAAATTTGCTTCTCGAGTCTTCAGATTAGCACCAACAATTTGGATAACTTGGTTTTTAGGCTTTACCTGTAATTGACTATCAGCGTGTCATTCATAGGTCGGAGGGAAAAGTTTGATTTACTGTCTTTTATATAAGTTATATTGCAATAAATGTTTCAGCTCCCAGCAATTTCAATATATTGGAAGGACTTTCAAAAGCTACCATGTTTTTGATATGTAACAACGCTGCACAAGGAATTCTGTCCTCCTTTTTCTTCAAATATGCTGTTGAGATATATTTTAGGAGCTGGGTTTTACATATTATCTCCTTCACAAGGGCTAGCAACACATTGTCTTTACCATTGTGGTTCCTCTTATGTGCAGGCTAATATGATAGCTTCTCACTAACTTCTTCTGCTAAATGCTTGCACATGTATATTTTCATGTTCCCAGATACGATCTTGAAGAAGTATTCGTCTACTGTTGCAACCATATTTACAGGCATAACATCAGCTGCTTTGTTTGGCCATACTTTGACCATAAACTTTTTGTTAGGAATTTCAGTAGTTTTCATTTCAATGCACCAGGTACATAACTAACTATCTTTTTCTCTCATGTATGTATATCGAGGCTTATCTGCTATTGTTATGGTTTCAGTTCTTTTCACCTCTTGCAAAATCCAGGGATGAAGAACAAAATGGGGTGGTAGAAAGAACTGATGTCCTGGGTAAACAAAGGTATTCATTCTAATTCTAGAATACTCACATGTTTCAAACATAAAACCTTTCTATTTTTCAAGTGAGGGTGCTTCTTCAACGGGGCTCTTTACTTCGATGCAATTGTTGAAGGTTCCATATTATTATGTACTGTGCATTGTTAGACCTGCTTTGAATGATTATGGCACAACATCCTTTCGAGTAGTTCTGGTTTGTTTACATCTTCTCCCATTAATGATGCCCTTTCAGATATAATTTGTTGTTGTTTTCTTGCGCTTGTTACTCTTGTTCTTGTAGCTTTTCTACGTTTTTAATTGTTTTTTTTTATGTTTTTTGGTTTCGTTTGGTTTATTTTTTGGTATTATTGATTCTACAAGATTACTGGTTTTTCGTTAGTTTGTTGTAATCTTAGCATATTTGTGGGATTGATACGATAGGTATAGCAAGGCCACATACTTCTAAACGTTTATGGAAATTAGTGGGTGTTTTTTTTTTTTTGGTCAGGTTGTTGTAATCTTGAGCTATCTTTTGAGGTTGTTGTATTTTGTGAGGTTCATAGTGTGCAATTCTGTGTGTTTTCCTGGCTGCTGTTTGTGAACATTAGTTTTTTGCTTTCGCAGGTGACTATGAATTTTAGAAAATGCTTTTTCTCTGTGAATGGTGTGATGTTTGGGTCTCTACTGGTTTACTTTTCGTATATCATATGTTGTTATGTTCTGGGGAATGCTTGTTATATTTTACCTTCTTTGTTTAGGGAGTGGTGTTTGGGTTGCAAAAAATAATATTACGTTGCGTACATAGCATTGCACTTGTAGAAAATAATAGTTATCTAATCGTAGCATTAACAGGTATAAAGGAAACTTGTTTTTATTCTATGTGTTTCCTTTGATGATATTTGTGAAAATCGTTTTTTCCCCTTTGCTTTTTTTGGTTACCTGATCTTTTTCTTTAATAATAGGTATGTACATGTGAATAAGAAGGTGCAGGAGAACCTAACTTGGGTGCTTAAGAAATTAGACGAAGTAAACCCAATCATGAACATCAATTTGGTGGAACTTTCTCCCACAATATCAAGTGATAATGACAACGGCACTCTTATTACCGGAGGAGATACTACATCTTAGATTTTCTATTTTTAAGTACAGTATTTTATGGCTTTTGGTCGTTGTATTAAACCTTGTACTGTTTTTTAAGTAAACCTTAAGTACTGTTTTTTAGATATTTTCGATGGATGGGTTGTATTTTGAATGGATGGAATCGGAATTGTAATGGATTGGTAATTAATATAAACAAATATTTCTTGTCAATTTTTTTATGAAAGTGTTGCAATAGACAAAAAAAATGTTGTTGTAGACAAGAAAAACGTTGCTATAGACAAAAAAACATTGATGTAGAGAAAAAAACGTTGCAGTTACTTACTAAAAGGTGTTACAGAAACTTAAAAAGTATTGCAACACGGTTCCCTAACATCTATGGGGCCCACATCGGACCCCACATGTGGGACCCATGCAACAGGGTTCCCTAACATCTATGGGGCCCACAATTGGGACCCACATCGGACCCCACATGTGGGACCTACAGATGGGCCCCACATATGTGGCCCACTATGTGGCCCACTATGTGGGCCCCATCTGTGGCCCCCTACTTTTACAGAAAATTGGCCTCTGCGGCAACACTTGTTTAATGTTGCTGTAGACTATAGGTAACGATGCCTTGCAGTCTTATGGTAACAAAAGGAGTGGTGTTGCAGTATGTGACATAAGTGTTGCTATAGGGATCTACGGCAGCGGTGAAAAGTGCAGCACCAAAAAAGTGTTGCCGTTTTGATTTTCTTGTCTACAGCAACGTTTTTTTTTTTTGCTTCTTGCAACATTTTGTAGGAGTTGTCGTAGGCCATCTATCGTGTAGTGTCATATTCTTCGAAGCTATTAAAGGAGCCGTCAGATTTCTTTGTAGTTTTTAGACCGAGCACAATGACCTTCCAGAGATCAATGTCATAGGCTCGGATGAAGATAGACATTTGCCTTTTCCAGGTCATGAAGTTTGAACCATCGAAGAAGGGAGGGCGGTTTAGAGTGTTTCTTTCAAAAGTATGAACGAAAGCCATTAATGGACCTTTTCTCTAGCAGGTGTTAGACTGAGAACTGGGCAGTAGCATTCTTTCAAAAGTACGTTGCTTGATCTCTTAGCGTACGTAATGGAACTCGAGAACTGGGTAGTAGCATTCTGTCCATCCTTAGCGTATGTTATATTCAATAGTAGCATACGTAATGAGGTCTTCAGATAGCTATTGAATAATATGACTTACTGGGTGACGTCACTTGGTAAATCAATAGTTAGATCATAAATTCAAATCCAAAGCCTATAGCGTACGTTATAAACAAGATGTTATGTACGTTATAAACATATGAACGTTCAATTTTGTTGACCTTCTAGAATTTATTCAACGATTAAATTTCATACATTACGTACGTTAATTAGTACCTGTAGCATATGTTATATGAGTTGTATAACGTAGGTAGTCACTACGTAACCCTGCATGGTTAAATATTGAACAAAGCATTACGTACATTATATATACCATGTAGCGTACGTTATGCTTAACATACATTATCAAAATGTGTATCAAGTTATGATTATTTGTTTATAAAAAAAATCATAAAAATGTGTATAAAAACTGTAGTTTAACAAACTCAACCTTATTAGGAATGGTTCAATATGGATGGTTCAATTATACTAGTGTAATATTCGCAATTTCGATTTCCGGTAATATCTTTTTATTTTTTTGGCGGAATTCTATTTTGACGACTCGCTCATGACCGTATCGTCATTCTGAGAATGATTAATTCTGCACTTTTTGTCATCCGAGTTCATTTCGGTATCGTTCTATTGAGTTCCGTGTTCTTAAGCGGCTTTTCCGCACTTGAGTTCGATTCTTGCGAATCTCGTCCGAAACTGTTGTTTTGAGTTTCTCGTAAGTTCATTTAATGTTATTATTCATGTTGCGAGCTTTGGCTTGGTGTTTCGATCGTGTATCTTGTATTTCGGACGTTTTGGGCCATTTTCGTAATTTCCCAAAGTTTGGGGTAATTATTTTCCGTTGTTGAATTTTGAGCCTTCGGGTGGTCGGAATCGTGTGTTCTCTTAGCGCTTGGATTCGTCTTTGTGAGTACTTCGTGACCGTATCTTCGATTCATATTCAGGTTCGGGTTTCGGGGTTGTCCGGGCCATCGAAAGTGGTCGCGGCTGAGTCACGGCCGCACTTTGTGGAGCAGGTACTGGCCTGGCCGAGTTACGGCCGTAAGGTGCCGGTTACGGCCGTAAGTGATCGGTAGGCATAGTCTGGATGAAGGCCGGTTACGGCCGTAAGGGGGTGTCGGTTACGACCGTAAGTGATCGGCAGGCGCTGGGCAGATTCTTGACGAATTCCGGTTACGGCCGTAAAGACCTGCCGGGTACGGCCGTAAGGGCCGAGTTACGGCCGTAAGGCCCTGCCGGTTACGACCGTAACCCTGTCGGCCATATATAGGCCAAGGACAGGCCATACCGCATTTTTACCCCATTTCTCACATGGGTGGCGGCTGGCGACGGGAAAAGTCGGGGAGTGGAGTTTTTGGTGGATTCCACTCGATTTCTAGGCGTTTTTGAGGATTCTTGTCGATTATAGCAACATTAAATCCTTGTTCTTCGTCGGATAGTGGTAATTTCTTGAAATCTCCTAGGATTTGATTTTCGAGATTTCCTTCTTGATTTTCATGGTTCGTCCGATTTTGATGAATCGATTGATGTTATTGAACATTATTAATCGTGTTCTATGGGTTGTATATCCGTATTTCGAGTTTGTTCAACTCGATTGGTGATTCGAGTGTTCTTGGGAGTTATCGAGCGTTAAGTGTTCGATTAAATGTCCCAATGAGTTTCCCTTCGATAGTTTGGTGGGCTTTCCGTTGTTTTTTACCTTGATTCTCATTGTAATCGTATCATCATTGTTTTTATTGTTCCTTCCGGAGGATTATAGGTGCTCGAGGATTCCTAGTTGAATCTCGTTTGGTGATTGATAATTCGTGGGGTGTTATTCTCGTAGTACTCGTGGTGCTATCGCGTTCTTGATATTGTTCAGGGGTTCGGGGCTATTCGACCGCATCCCATCCGTCGTCTCATTGCGATCGTGGTTTCGAGGCAAGTATCTTGCCCATACGTTTCATATTTCGTAGGTATAATTGTTGGTAAATGCTTTTATGTAAAATCCGTATGTTTAATGAATGTTAAAAAGTATCGGTATGTTCTCGATAAATATTGTCTTTCAACGATAACTCGGATGCGTTGTGAACAAGTGTGTTTTTGACCTATGTGTGTTAACTTCGTTTGTTGAAAGACTTATGATCACATTTAGTGATTGAAATAAACCGTAATCATTTACCGAGGATAATGTGTTGTTATGTGTGCTTGTTCGATGAATATGTGACGGGTGATATTGGTTGTTACTCCTTTGAAAGGAGGTTGTGATGCTTAATGTTGCTTGGCTTGATAGTTGATTATTGTTGTGTGCTTGTTATATGTGATGTGCCTCCGGGTATGATCGTTGAATCTCTGGGATCCATACTTGCTAGTATGGGTCGGGGGTGACCGTTGGGTTATCCATCGGGTAAGTCTTGCAGGGACTCCAAGGTTTGGGGCTTGCTAGCCCGATGCCGGGGATAACTTGTGTCGTTATCCATCTGGAATGTCTTGCGGGGACTCCAAGGTTTGTGGCTTGTTAGCGCGATGCCGGGATAACTTATGGTTGTGATTTGGTTATGAATGTATCTGTGCTTGTGGTCACATGATTTTTGTTACGGTGACATGTGATTCGGTATTGTTTCCCTGTGGGTTATTCACTCGGGTATGTTCTACGGGAGCATCCGAGGTCCGTGGCTTGCTAGCACGGGACGCGAATAATCTGTGGAAACATGTTGTTATGATATGATCGGGTCTTGAACCCTGTGCTTGTGATCAGGATGGTATGATTGGGTCGTGGACCCCGTGTGTTGTTATCGTAATTGTGCTTTGGGAAAATGACTTTTGGGATGTGTTCCTAAACGTTTTCAAAACCTCCGAGATCGTAAAATGTTTTTAGAATATGTATATCGAGTTTACCCATATCTTTTGATTTAACCGTTTTAATCAAGTGATCTACCTCGGAAAGTATGTTTATGATTTCTAAGTCCTTAGAGTATGATATGTATGGCTTATTTTCATATTTTATACTTGCACTAGCAAAACAGTGGAGTTTTGCTAACCCCCGAGTATTCGGGGGGTGGATGTCTGTCTTTGCATTCAGGTTTCGGGGAGCATAACACAGGGACGGCATGAAGGGTGATGAAAGATGATCGATACTAATCACATGAGGACCCGTATATTGTCGTATTGGTTTAGTTGTATTTATTTCCGCTGCGGTATTCTTTCCCCATTGTACGGGAGTGTGTTGTATTCGACCCCTGCGTGGGCATGTATTGTGTTTGAGTTGTATGTATTTATTGAAAGACAAAATCGGTCTACTGAGTCCTTTTAGCCTTAAAGGCATTGTTGAGATGTTCAATGTTGTTACCAGCCTGGTAGATCCTTGAGGAAGGGTTCTATGGCGTGTAATATCCCTGAGTGGATTGGGGGTGTTACATAAATGGTATAGGATCTAAGGTTGTGGAAACCTAGGTTGTTGGGTCAAGTTGTGTCTATTGAGTTTTGTCTCATCGAATTTTGTCTGACGGAGTTGTGTCGCGATGCGTCGTCTGAGTTGGTTGGTCGTGATTAGTATCGTGGGGTGATCATCATCTTCGTATGACCTATGGATGTAAGTCTCCCTTCTTTGTGTTGTGCCTCGTGTGACACGAGTTACTGTTATGATTATGTGTTAAGTGGCGGAGTCTCTATGCAGATTCTTGGTTTCATGATGCGTTTATGTGACTCATATTTCTTTTATGTGAGGAGTGCTGTCATTATTTATGTCCCTTTGAATATGATATTCGACTGTTTGTTTCCGGTAAAAGACATGCGTTGTCTTGGTTTTTGAGCGAGTTGATGCGTGTATCGTGATGTCTGTAAGTGAATATTGTTACATGTGAGTTTTTTGGTATTCTAGCCTAATAGATTTTCGAAATCCTTAGGTATCTTAGAAAATAAATTTTGAGACGTACTTTTAAAATGAATTATTTTCTCGCGATACTTTCAAGGTGCATTCCAGTGCCGCAATATGTTTCAAAATTATTCCATTTGAGGACCAAAATATTTTGAGATATTTTCAATTATTTAGAAATGCTTTGCTTAGACCCGAGGGTCGAATATTTCTGAAAGTTTTTCACTAAAAGAAAAGTGTCCTCATTTTTGTTCAAACGCAAGATGGTTTTCAAAGTCTCGATAATGGTGTTTTGTCTACTTTTTATAAGGTGATACTCAAGATCTACTAGTGTTTCCAAATTGTTTTCAAAAAGGTGGTTTTCGTTTTCAAAACCTATCAATCTTGTTTATGGACCGGAAATGTATGTATGATGTTCGAACTTTCGTTAGGGTATTAACCCTGAGTTGTGGTTGAATTGGTGATGTGAGCATTGAGTCGTTCGCCATGCATTGTTGTGTTAGCCCTCTGTGAGGGGTGAGATGTTGATCTTTAATGTTGTCGTTTCGTGGTGATTTGTGTGCTATTGCACCCGTTTGAGCGGTTAGGACTTGAGTTTGTATGATTGTATACATACGTGGTTGTTTCATGATGTTTAGTAATTATATGTTGGTTATCGTTCGGGCCGTTGTAATCGTCGAACGATGCCGTGGTTGTTTTGATTTTAGTATGTGTTGATATGTTATGCCAAGTTGGCATCTCCGGTTTGTTGTTTTACGATGTTATGTTCTATTGTATCTAGCATTTGTATATTCGGTATGCCGAGCCGAGGTGTTTCAACCGTGGTGTGCTGGGGGCATGCACCTACCAATTATCCTTCTCGTCAGTAATGAATTTCAAGTGTGGACCCGAGAGACACAGGATCCAGTTTTGCGAGTTGGGTTCCGAGTCTTTCGGGGCACGAACTTCAGTACAGATATCAGGATCGGCTCTAAGAGGCCCATGGGAAATGTTTCCGTCAGCTGCTTTTGTGTTGTTGCCTTATTTCTGTTATTGTGAGTTGCGGGGACGACCTTCTTTTATAAGAGGTTGAATGTAATATCCGTATTGTTTTTGGACTTCTGCATTTCCTCTTTATCAAGTCTATCGACTCGCTCGTGTTTGTTGATACTTTCTCAACTTGTTATGTATTTCGGTTTCATCGTTCGAACAAGTTGTGATCTTGTTTTGGGTCGATCTGGTTATCGCTGTGACTTTTTCGAGTTCGGTTCGGTTCTTGTGAACCTTGTTCGGAAGTAACATCTTTTAGTTCCTACTAGTTCTTTTGATGTCTTGAGTTGAAGTGTGAACTTCGGAGTCATTGTTCGATTGTTGTTGTTCGATCATTGTTATTTGATCGTTGTTGCTCGATCATTATTTTTCGATCGTTGTTGTTCGATCATTATTTTTCGATCGTTGTTGTTCGATCATTGTTATTTGGTCGTTGTTTCCGATCATTGTTGTTCGATCGTTGTTGTTCGATAGTTGTTGTTCGGTCGTTGTTGTTCGGACATTGTTAATTGATCGTTGTTATTCGATCGTTTATGTTCGGTCATTGTTGTTCGGTCATTGTTGTTCGATCGTTGTTGTTCGATCGGGGTTGTCTGACTGTTGTTGCCTGATCTCGTACCGCGAAGAATTGTCGTTCACCGATAGTCAGTTGTTTCGAGTGTGGCCAGGTGGGTCACTGAGTCGTGCATTGCGATACGGTAGCTGAGAGATTTGGGGATCGAGGTTGCGTCTCTGCTCCGAAAGGGCACGGAGATGCCTAGTGTGCTTTTTGAGGATTTCGGCGTAGTCCGAATTGTTTGTGATTGTCCTTGTGGATCGTTTTGTGTTTATTTTCTATTTTCTCGACTGTGCGTGTTCCTTGTAACAGGTTCTTTGTGTTTTGTGATAGTTCGGATTATTGACTTGATTGTATTATCTGTTTGATGATGCTTGTCACTTGTTGGTTTTATTATGTCTCTACCGTTGGCGTTGTGTTGGTCGTCGTGGAACGTGTTTTCACGCCGTATATTCCTTTGCGTTGCTTGTAACGTTTCGCCGTTGGGCGTAAGTTACGCGTTTCTTATGTATCTCGTTGAGTTTTCCTGGCGGGATATTGCTTCTCCCTACTTGTTTTAAGTTTCAGGACAAAACTTCTTTTAAGGGGGGTAGTATGTAATATCCGCAATTTCGATTTCCGGTAATATCTTTTTTTTCGGAGGATGTCCGTTTTGGAGACTCGCTCATGACCGTATCGTCATTATGAGAATGATTAATTCTGCACTTTTTGTCTTCGTTTCGGTATCGTTTTGTTGAGTTCCGTGTTCTTAAGCGACTTTTCCGCACTTGAGTTCGATTCTTCCGAATCTCGTCCGAAACTATTGTTTCGAGTTTCTCGTAAGTTTATTTAATGTTACTATTCATGTTGCGAGCTTTGGCTTGATGTTTTGATCGTGTATTGTGTATTTCAGACGTTTTGGGTCGTTTTCGTAATTTCCCAAAGTTTGGGGCAATTATTTTCCATTATCGAATTTCGAGTCTTCGGGTGGTCGGAATCATGTGTTCTCTTAGCGCTTGGATTCGTATTTGTGAGTACTTCATAACCGTATCTTCGATTCATATTCAGGTTCGGGTTTCGGGGTCGTCCGGGCCGTCGGAAGTGGCCACGGCCGAGTCACGGCCGCACTTTGTGGGCAGTGCTGATGCGGCGAGTTCTGGCCGTAATGTGCGATTCTGACCATAAGTGATCGGCGAGCACAGTGGGCGAAGGCGATTCTGACGGCCATAAGGGGGTGTCGGTTATGGCCGTAAGTGATCGGCAAGCGCTGGGCAGATTCTTGACGAATGCCGGTTACGACCGTAAGGACCTGGCGGGTACGCCCGTAAGGGCCGAGTTACGGCCGTAAGGCCCTGTCGGCCATATATAGGCCAGGGACGGGCCAGACCGCATTTTTACCTCATTTCTCACCCGGGTGGCAGCTGGCGACGGGAAAAGTTGGGAAGTGGAGTTTTTGGTCGATTACACTCGATTTCTAGGCATTTTTTAGGATTCTTGTCGATTATATCAACATTAAATCCTTGTTCTTCGTCGGGTCGAGGTAATTTCTTGAAATCTCCTAGGATTTGACTTTCGAGATTTCCTTCTTGATGAATCGGTTGATGTTATTGAACATTATTAATCGTGTTCTATGGGTTGTATATCCGTATTTCGAGTTTGTTCAACTCGATTGGTGATTCGAGTGTTCTTGGAGTTATCGAGCGTTAAGTGTTCGATTAAATGTCCCAATGAGTTTCCCTTCGATAGTTTGGTGGTATTTCCGTTGTTTTTTACCTTGATTCTCATTGTAATCGTATCTTCGTTGTTTTTATTGTTCCTTCCCGAGGATTATAGGTGCTCGAGGATTCCGAGTTGAATCTCGTTTGGTGATTGATAATTCATGCCGTAATCATTTACCGAGGATAACGTGTTGTTATGTGTACTTGTTCGATGAATATGTGACGGGTGATATTGGTTGTTACTCCTTAGAAAGGAGGTTGTGATGCTTAATGTTGCTTGGCTTGATAGTTGATTATTGTTGTGTGCTTGTTGTATGTGATGTGCCTCCGGGTAGGATCGTTGAATCTCCGGGATCCATACTTGCTAGTATGGGTCGGGCGTGACCGTAGGGTTATCCATCGGGTATGTCTTGCGGGGACTCCGAGGTTCGGGGCCTGCTAGCCCGATGCTGGGGATAACTTGTGTGGTTATCCATCGGGTATGTCTTGCGGGGACTCCGAGGTTCATGGCTTGTTAGCGCGATGCCGGAATAACTTATGGTTGTCTAGGGCTCAAAACCCACAAAAAGGGTGTTGTGTACTGAATCCCATACACCTTCATCCAAATCCATTATCAAAACCAGTGAAACATCCCAAAAATGATTTTTTCACTAACGTTTTCTCAAGAAAAATGGTGCCGTGATTTTCAACCTTTTTTTTATATTTCATATATATATATATATATATATAGATAGATATAGATATATATATATATACACCTTCCCCCACACTTAATGATAAACAATATCCTTATTGTGTAAAAAGAACAATGGAGTAAGGGTTTAAATAAGGCTTCCCTGTTTATGAAAGACGACGCTTCGCTCAAGCCTTTTTTTGGACCTGCAAGAAATAAGTGTGGCAAAACAACAAAAGAAAATATATACCCGGAAGTATAACACAAACAACCTAGATGCGCTTCAAGAGAGTCCGAAGAGTCGCCTTACGCTGCCATCAATGCTTTTATTAAAAACAACCAGAAAAAGTACAGTAATGGAAATAACAATACATAAATCGTGGATAGATGCACGTCAAGAGGTCGAAAAGAAACTCCTTAAGCTGCCATCATTTTCACGATTTTTACACCAGCTAAAAAGTAAAAAACAACAAGAGGAATGAAGTGGAATATCAGAGGGAAAGGAATGTATCAATTTTGTGTTTCCCCACAGTGAAATCTTCCATCCAAACAATATTAGCTAGAGCTGGGTCTGGTTCAGGAACAAATGCAATAAGTTTTTTGATCAGCTCTTCTGGTGTTGTTGCAACAACTATGATTCGTTTAGCACGCTCAGAAATAAAACCTTTTTCAGAAGAGTAGTTGATGAAAGATAGTAAACCATCGAAGAAACCATTGACATTTAGCATACCTATTGGTTTCGTATGAACATTTAGCTGGGCTCTGGTAACCACATGAAAAAGTTCCTCAAGAGTGCCAAAACCACCGGGAAGGGTGATAAAGGCATCAGCATTATTTATCAAGTGAGTTATGCGGTCTTGCATATTTACAGCTCTGAACTCATCTCCAACGGTTGCTCCGGTGATTTTACTTTCAGCCAGAGGTTTTGGAATGATTCCCAACACTTTTACTCCTTCCATATAGGCAGAAGCAGCAGCATGTCCCATTAATCCTAGACTACCTCCTCCGTAAACTACATGAATGCATTTTTCTCCTAAGGTACGACCCAACTTGTGGGCTGCTCCAGTAAAGCAAGCCTCTTTGCATGACTAGCTCCACCAAAAATGCAGATGCAGTTAAATGTTTTTGTGGAAGATGATGATTCCATTTTTTGAAAAGAAAATTACTTAGAGAGAAAATGAAAAGAATACAAGTTTGAGGGATGCAGAAAAGAAACAAATGCAATGTTTATTTATAGATACAAAATAAAGTAAAAAGAATTATCAAATCTGTGACCGCATTAATTGCGCTTCAACTACTCAATAGAATAATGAATGCATTTATTGCGTATCACATTTTTTATTCAGAAAATCTAAAAAAACAACAAAAAGTAAAGATACTCACGTGTATGTACAGTAGTTGTGATTGTGGCTCACATCTTCCTCTGATTTTACGTTCAGAAACGGCTTAAACGACTTCTATGAGTCGGGGAGATGCTTCCCATCCAATTTTCTTACAAATTGGCAAACAGGGTCTTTTAATGTCAAATTCCCAAGACGTTGTTCATATTCTGGTTTGAATTTATTCCACAAACATCGAATCCCGTAATGTACGAGTCCACTAGGATGCGTGTCAAGAGAAATTTCGATATCATCTAAATTCTCCTTATTCAGACCATCCTTGATGAATTGAATTTTATCTTCTCTGTTTGTGGAAGGAATTCCTAAAGATCGACATCTTGAATCACAGTTCCACCTAGCACATTTGTAGCAAATGGCGATTTTCTTTGCTCGTCGTTTCTTGGCATATGAACTTTTTCCAAGCCCTGGTAAAAATCTAGTTGGTGTTTCCGTGAATTCACCCGCTATTCTCACTTTGGCTTCAATAATGAATCGAATATCAAAAGGTATGCCGTTATTCATAAGCAACCTCATCCTTTCAAGTCTGACTTGGTAAAGTTTCAAAATGACTTTTTTGCTAAGAAAGGGAAATCTTTTTTCAATTGTTTTCATAGTGTGTTCCATAATTAAAAAAAATAAAAAAATAAAAATATCAACAAAATCAGTTGTTGTGGGAAACTGAAAAATCCGACTTTACTAGCCACAGAGTACCGTTATCTGCCACTTGACCGGGCAAACACAATGGAGTATTAATTCACAATATTGGTGTCTTTAAGAAGAATCTCTTCTACCTCAAAAGATTTTAATTCCAAATATGGTTTTAACCGTTGACCATTCACTTTAAAAATATTACCATTTTTTGGATTTTCAATTTCTACAGCTCCGTGAGGATAGACCGTATGAATAATAAATGGACCAGACCATCGTGAACGCAACTTGCCTAGAAATAATAGCAAACGTGAGTTAAAAAGGACTTTTTGACCAGGAGAAAAAGTTTTTCTCAAAATGTGCTTATCATGAAAAAATTTCATTTTGTCCTTATATTTCCTTGCACAATCGTAAGCATCATTTCTGATTTCTTCCAATTCATTTAGTTGAAGTTTCCTATGAATTCCAGCCATGTCTGATGAAAAATTTAATCGTTTTATGGCCCAGTATGCTCTATGTTCTAATTCAACAGGCAAATGACATGGTTTTCCAAAGACAAGCCTAAATGGAGACATTCCGATGGGAGTTTTAAAAGCAGTACGGTAAGCCCACAATGCATCATTCAATCGCAAAGACCAATCTTTCCTTGTAGGATTAACAGTTTTTTCAAGAATATTTTTGATTTCTCTGTTTGAAATTTTAACTTGTCCACTTGTTTGAGGGTGATAAGGAGTAGCAACTTTATGTATAACACCATATTTTTTAAATAAATGATTCAAAAATTTATTACAAAAATGTTTTCCTCCATCACTTATAATTGCTCGTGGTGTACCAAATCTGGAAAAAAATATTTTTTTTCAAAAATTTTACCACGACATTGTGGTCATTTGTTTTTCAAGCAATTGCTTCTACCCATTTTGAAACATAATCGACAGCCAAAAGGATGTAAAGATTGCCAAAAGAAATTGGAAAATGTCCCATAAAATCTATGCCCCAAACATCAAATATTTCAATAATTAAAATTGGGTTTAAAGGCATCATATTTCGTTTAGAAATTTGACCTAATCTTTGACATCTATCACATGTGCTGCAGTATGAATGTGTATCTTTGAAAAGTGTTGGCCAATAAAAACCACATTGCAGAATTTTAGCAGTTGTTTTCTTTGAACTAAAATGACCTCCACATGCATGATCATGACAAAAGGAAATGATATTTTGTTGTTCATGTTGTGGCACACATCTCCTAATGATTTGATCAGGACAATATTTGAACAAATATGGATCATCCCAAAAGAATTTTTTTACTTCGTTTAAAAATTTTGTTTTATCTTGATTATTCCAATGAGATGGCATGTTACCAGTAAC
Source organism: Orobanche coerulescens (assembly GCA_033398695.1). NCBI lineage: Eukaryota > Viridiplantae > Streptophyta > Magnoliopsida > Lamiales > Orobanchaceae > Orobanche > Orobanche coerulescens. The sequence goes on along the minus strand of CM065815.1, from coordinate 108,269,985 downwards.
AAGGTAATTGACAATGTCGGCATACCAAGGTATTTGAGAAACAGACATGAGTTGTTCATCAGGGAAAGTTTCATTAATGGGAGGTTCTTTATCAGTAAAATTCACGATTAGCATAGACAAATGATCAGCAACCACATTTTCAGAACCTTTTTTATCTCGAATTTCTAAGTCAAACTCTTGTAACAATAGAATCCAACGGATCAAGCGAGGTTTAGCATCTTTCTTAGAAAGAATATATTTTAATGCAGTATGATCGGAGTAAATTATGACTTTCGAACCAATCAAGTAGGGTCGAAATTTGTCTAAGGCAAAAACGACTGCAAGCAATTCTTTTTCAGTTGTAGAATAATTTAATTGGGCATCATTTAGAGTTCTACTTGCATAATATATTACAGTTGGCAATTTATTTTCTTTTTAACCCAATACTACACCGACGGCATAGTCAGATGCATCACACATTATTTCAAAATGAAGATTCCAGTTTTGAAGATTTGATGATAGGTGCAGAGCTCAACATAGATTTGAGTGTCTTAAAAGCTTTTAGACAATGATCATCAAATACGAAAGGTGTCTTTTGAAAGTAAATTACATAATAGCCTTGAGATTTTGCTAAAATCTTTGATGAATCGACGGTAAAAACCAGCATGGCCTAAGAATGACTGAATTTCTATAATCATTAGTGGGGGTGGAAGACTGGATATTAAATCAACTTTAGAATTGTCCACCTCAATTTCTTTTTCAGAAATCACATGTCCTAAGACAATTCCTTTTTTAACCATAAAATGACATTTTTCCCAGTTTAGGACAAGATTCTTCTCCTTACACCTAACCAACACTTGGGTTAAGTGGTGTAAACATTCATAAAAGCTAGACCCGAATACAGAAAAATCATCCATAAAAATTTCCAAAAACCGCTCAACCATGTCAGAGAAAATGCTCATCATACACCACTGAAAAGTAGCAGATGCATTACACAGACCAAATGGCATTCGTCGGTAAGCAAAAGTGCCGAAAGGATAGGTAAAAGTGGTTTTTTCTTGATCTTCAGGAGCAATGGGAATTTGTTTATAGCCGGAATATCCATCAAGAAAACAATAATAAGCATGACCGGGTAACTTTTCTAGCATTTGATCAATAAAAGGAAGTGGAAAGTGATCTTTTCTTGTAACAGAGTTAAATTTTCTGTAATCAATACAGACACTCCATCCAGTTTGAATTCTGGTTGGAACAAGTTCATTTTCTTCATTCGTGATTACAGATATGCTAGATTTCTGTGGAACTATATGAACAGGACTAACCCAAGGGCTATCAAAAATAGGGTAGATGATCCCTACATCTAAGAGTTTGATTATTTCAGCACTTACAACTTCTTTCAAATTAGGATTTAGTCTTCTTTGAAATTCTCGGGAAGTTTTCGCATTTTCTTCAAGGTGAATTCGATGCATGCATATAGAAGGACTTATACCTTTAATATCGAAGATGGTCCAGCCTATTGCTTCTTTATGTTCTTTAAGAACATTGATTAGTTTATCTTCTCGTTCTTCATCTAAATCAGATGCTATGATGACAGGCAGGGTTTCTGATGGTCCTAAAAATGCATATTTTAGAGATTCAGGTAATGGATTGAGCTCTATCTTTGAATCTTCAATGTGTACTTCTTTATTCATTTGACTCTCAAGTGGTTCAGTTTTAGCTTTCCATTTATCATTATCCAATAATGGTGCAGACTCTAGTAAAGAATTTACTTCATTAATTGAACTGTCGATGTCAAAATCTGAGCCAAAATGAGCAAGACAGCTTTCAAAAAGATCATCATCGTCTATTTTTGGAAAGAAATAAGGACTCATACTCTCTATCATATTTACCTCACAGGCATCATCATAATCATCATGTTTTTGACAAATATTAAACATATTTAGTTCAACAGTCATATTTCCAAAAGAAAATTTTATGATGCCATTTCTACAGTTAATTAATGCATTTGAAGTAGCTAAAAATGGCCTTCCTAAAATAACAGGGATTTGATCTTTGGTATTCTCAACAGATTCATTGTCTATGACTATAAAATCAACAGGAAAGTAGAATTTATCTACTTGAATCAGAACATCCTCTACGATTCCTCGAGGTATTTTTATAGATCTATCTGCTAGTTGAAGTATCACAGATGTTGATTTTAGCTCCCCTAATACAAGTTGTGTATAAACAGAATATGGTAATAAATTCACACTGGCTCCTAAATCAAGCAAGGCTCGTTTAATGATGTGATCTCCAATGACACATGATATTGTAGGACTACCAGGATCTTTATACTTAACGGGAGTTTTATTTTGGATTATTGAGCTAACATGTTCAGCTAAAAATGCCTTTCTTGGAACATTTGTTCTTCTTTTTACAGTGCAAAGATCTTTTAAGAACTTAGAATAAGCATGCACTTGTTTAATAGCATCAAGGAATGGAATATTTATTCGAACTTGTTTAAATATTTCCATTATATCTTTGTATTGCGCACTTTTATCTTTTGGAATAAGTCTTTCAGGAAATGGAACTTTTGGAACGTAAGGCTTTTCTTTTTCTTTAGAATCTTTTGATTTTGAAACTTGTGGTTCATTTGATTTTTCTTCCGGATCATAGTCAGACTTTTGTATTTTTTTTTTTGCTTCTAAGGGTAGTTATGGACTGAACTTCTGCGTTAGAAGAGTTTACTTCATATTGTCCTTTAGGATTAGGGATGGACTGACTCAGAAATTTTTCCTTTTCTCTTTCATCTAAAGTTGTTGCAAGTTGACCAATTTGTGTTTCAAGCTTAAAAATAGCATGTGAGTTTGATTGTACAGCTTGCTGAGTTGATTGGAACATTTGTTGAGTAGATTGCATGAATTGTTGCAACGTATCTTCCAAAGATGGTTTCTTTGTCACTGTAGAAGGGTACTGATAAGTATTTGGAGTATATTGATTAGGACGGATATTTTGTTGATTTGAAATGTTAATTTGATGTCCTCCTTGATTCATTGGACGAATATTTTGCTTCCAGGAAAAATTTGGATGATTCCGCCAATTTGGATTATAAGTTGGAGCAAATGGACTGTCCGAAGATTTTCCATATGAATGTAACACATTGACTTCTTCATTAAAAATTTCTTGATTTTGTGGACCAGAGGGACAAGATTGAGATGAATGAAATGATTCCGCGCATGAAATGCAAAATTCATGTTTTGAGTTTGACGAGGGGATGGATTGCTTCAAGACTAACGCATCCACTTTTCATACTAAATCATCTATAGTAGATTTTATTTCAACATCTTGTTTAACCTCGTAAATTCCACCTTTTTTGGGGGTCGTATGCATCGATTTGGCTCTAGAGTCGAGTGAATTCTATTGTTGTGAATTAATTGACATATTTTCAAGTGCATTCCAAGCTTCGTCTCTAACAAGGTGAAGAAATTTTCCACCATGCATTGATTGGATTAATTGGCGATTGTTTGGAGTTAAACCATCATAAAAATATTTTACCAAACGCTATATTTCAAAACCATGATGGGGACATTTAAGGATTAAATCATTAAATCTTTCCCAATACTCATAAAATTCTTCATTTTCTTTTTGGAAAAATTCTGATATTTCTTTTTTAAGACTATCAGTTTTGGACATTGGAAAAAATTTTGCGAGAAATTTATTCACTAGTTGGTCCCAACTAGTAATTGTTCTTGCTTGAAGAGAATTTGGCCAGAATTTTGCTTTATCTTTGAGAGAAAATGGAAATAGTCTAAGTTTGACAGATTCATCAGAGAAATTTTGGAATCGGAAAGTAGAACAAATGTCGAGAAATTCCTTGACATGCATATAGGGATCTTCTCTTTCCAAACCGTGAAAAGATGGAAGAAGTTGAATTATTGATGGTTTAAGTTCGAAATGAGTTGCATTAGTCGTAGGCAACACTATGCAAGTGGGAGAATTAGCACTCACTGGAGAAAAATATTCTATTAAAGTTTTCTCTTTTGCAACTTTATTATTCCGATTTTCGATTTCGTCCATTTCCGGTCTCGGTTTCGTTTGTTGAACTTCAATTTTAGTTAAGGACAATCTTCTTCTCGTTAATCGACCTTTATTATTTCGTTGCCAAACTTGCATTCACCGATATTTCAATTTTTTTTCTTTGCATACAAACCAAATTATGATAGTCGATCGAACTTCCATATCGTTGGAGCGTCTGGCAGTCGCACTTAAAATCCAACTTTCTTCGGCATGTACAACAGAGGCCTTTTTGCCAAAATTCAATCGATTTTCAAATTCAGTTTGTACAAGATTGATATTTAACTTTTCTCTATTCAAATCGAACAAAGTAGTGAGTGAAAAATATCAATCCCTTGTTGAATCTTTTAAAGGATTTTATTGTTTTAATTATTTTTTTGAGTTTTTATATTTTTATTATTAATAATAATAATGATAATTATTATAATTATTACTAAAATTATAGGATGTAATAGATTGCAAAGGAATAAATTTACTAATTGATCTACGGAAGCAATATCTATTGATAAACTAAATTGTACGACGAGAAATATTGCAATTAAATGAAATATTTAAGAATACTGTAAATGGAAAATAACAACTAAAAACACAATCTAAATTTACTACTAGAAGATTCTATTAAAACTAAAGACAAGATATAAAAATTAAAAAAAATTCTGATTTTTTTTGTTTTTCATATTTTATATTTAGTTTTTATATTTTTATATTTATTATATTTTTAGACTAATAATATTGAGCTAATATATATATATATATATTATTTATTTTTTTCACAAAAAAAAATTCAGATTTTTTTTAAAAAAAAAATTACAAACTTTTATTTTATTTATGCAAACAATAAAAATAGTTTTTTTATTACAAATTTTCGATTCTGTTTTTTTTTAAATTTTCAGGTTTTTAATTTTTTTTTTAGTATTTTCCCTTTTTTATTAAAGTATTGTAATTTATTTTCTTAAAAAAAATCTGTTTTTATTAAAAAAAATTCAAAGTTCAGATTTTTTTATTATATATATTCCAGATTATTTAAATTATTAGTTCTTAATCTGATATTTTTTTAGATTTTTATGAAAATTAAATTTTTAATAAAACTAGCAAGTTTACTTTTTAAAAATAAAATAAATGATTCAGATTTTTATACAGAAAATAAAATTCCAGATTATTTAAATTTATTTTTATTATTTTTTATTTTTTCGAATTTAAATTAAAATTTTTGATTTTTTTAATATTAATATTCCAAAATTACAAAAATATTACCTTAAAGTCTGAAACTTTTTTGTATTTTCAAGATTTTTTTTAAATAAAAATAAATAAGTTCTGAATTTTTTAAATTTTTTCAGATTTTTTATATTTTTATATATTTTTGGACTTTTTTTTTTATTATTTTATTATTATTTTTACGAAAATGAACAGTAGCCTTTATTATTATTATTAATTATATTTTATATTTATTATTATAAGTTTTTATTATTTTTCAGAATTTTTTTATGAACGTAAAAAAGAAAATAAATTCTACTACTAACGGATATTAAAAAAGACAGATAATAATAAAGAAAAGCAGTAAAATAAATAACTAGTAGAAGAATTTAACTAACTTGGTGACGACAGTCTTCTTGTACTTCGTTTGCGCCTCCCCGACAACGGCGCTAAAAACATGTTGTTGGTTGATTCTTTAGTCTAATACTCGCAAGCGCACGATTTGTTCGATGTAGATATGCGGTGCAAGGTCGATTCCAGAGGGAGGACTATAATAGTGAAGTCAAATTATTCCTATCGTTTTGAACCAAATTATATTAAATTCTAATCTAGTCCCAAATAATTTTATTTTTGAATGGTTATAATAATTGCATTAAATAACAGTAATTTTTAAGTAGATTTTAGATAAATTGATTTTAAATAATTTACTAGGGTTTAGACTCTACCAATGTCTATTTATTATTTATTTTATATTTTAATTTCAAGAAATTCACGGAATAGATTCTGAAATCAATCTCACTATTTCCCTATAGATTTGACAATAAGTACAAAATTGTAATTCAAATATACATTTTCCTTCGCTTAAAAAATATAATTTCTAAGCATTATATGTATCCAATTTAATGGAAAACAAATAATCAAAGAAATTAACTAATATCAATAATCACAAAGCAAGGGGGAATTTATAACTATAAAAAATACGTGATATAGTTGATGAAATAATATTCCTCTATTGAAGCGAAAATCATAATCGTTAAAAATATTTATTTGGAATTATTATATAAATATTAATAATAATATAGACATGGTTTCATCATAACCCAGTAAAAGAAAATTACTCACTCATAATAACAACACAAATAAATAAATATTCCATAATATTATTACTCAAATATAATTTTATCAGACAATATTTTTATTTCTCTCCCTTACAATAATATCTCTCTATTTTTTCTCCTTTTTTTCTCCTCCCAAAACACTACACATTCATCCCCTATTTATACTACTACAAAATTAATAAAATAATAATTTTTAACATTTTAAAAATCCACCCCCAATTATTTCACGACTGCTAAGGGGTGTTGATGTCATGAATGACATCAGCACAGAGTTGAATTTCTGGTTCAATAGGGTGTTGACACGTGGCACAATATGGTCCGTCTATTTAATTGTCCTTCGAACGGTCATAACTTCTTCATACGAACTCGGATTCGGATGATTTTTTTTTAAAACGATCATCTCGATGAGACGAATAAAATGAGACCAGTCGTGACTATATTTGAATTTTGTAAAAATATCGCCCTTGAACCAATTGATCTGTATTGTACCGGTTGGTTAACCTGCAGATATAATTTAATTTCAATTAATTATCCAAAATGACATAAAATTATTGAAAATTCTAACAAAATGAAATAATATAAATATATGATAAAATGAATAAATTATCACATAACACACAATTATATATATATATATATAATACTAATAAAAATATTACTCAAAATATACTAAACAATATATACTGAATCGAAATCCCATAGTATGTACTGTATCCACGACGATACAACATTCCCCCTTAAAAGGTACATATAGGTTTTAATTCCATACAACAACTTTTGGATTAATGCTGTATTCATGGGTCATACTGTATTCCCCCTTAATTATTGCACACATCAGCTGTAGGATGATTCATATCACTTTGTTCCCTACAGTGCTGTATTGAAGGATCTGAGTGTACAGATAATTAGTGGTGGATACTGTATTCTTGGGTCTTACAGCATCCCCCCTCAATTGTTGAGTAAAAATAGTAAATACTTACAAGGAGTCGGGCTGTAGCATTCCCAATTCCTGTCTAAGCATGTTGAATCTTGCTTTGTCGAGAGGCTTGGTGAAGATGTCGGCCAACTGAATATCTGTATGAACCTTTTCGAGCCGAACATTCTTGTTCTCGACATGATTCCTTATGAAATGATGCCTCATGTTGATATGCTTAGTGCGCGAGTGCAGTACAGGGCTGTGCGTGATTGCAATTGCACTCGTGCTATCATATATGATCGGCGTTTCCTTGGCTTCAATTCCATAATCTGACAACTGTTGCTGCATCCAAAGGATCTGCATACAGCAACTACCAGCAGCATAGTATTCTAATTCAGCCGTGGAAAGTGAGTTTGCCAATTGCTTCTTACTGAACCAAGAGATAAGTCTAGGTCCAAGAAAGTGACAAGTTCTACTTGTACTCTTCCTATCTAGCTTGAAGCCTCCGAGATCCGAGTCGTTGTATCCAACTAAATCGAATCTGCCTTCTTTAGGATACCACAGTCCTACATCGACCGTTCCTTTAATATACTTCGGGATTCGTTTAGCTGTATTGAAGTGTGATTCCTTGGGTGCTACTTGATATCTTGCACACACTCCTACAGCAAACTGGATATCGGGCCTGCTAGCCATTAGGTACAGGAGCGAGCCAATAAGCTTCCTGTAGAGTGATTGGTCAACCGGCTTTCCGGCTTTATCAGCACTAATCTGCACGGAAGTGCTCATGGGGGTTGACGATGATTTGGAAGTGTTCATTCCAAATTTGTTGAGAAGCTCCTTGCTGTATTTTTCCTGGTTGATGAAGATCCCTGTAGGCAACTGCTTTACCTGCAAACCTAGGAAATAACTAAGTTCTCCCATCATACTCATTTCAAATTTACTTTGCATGAGATGAGAGAACTTTTGACACAAAGCAAGGTTAGTTGAACCAAAAATTATATCATCTACATAGATTTGCACCATTAAAAGGTCATCGCCTTCCTGTATTTTGAACTAGGTCTTGTCCACAACACCTTTCTCAAATCCATTATTGGTTAGATACTGGGACAGGGTCTCATACTATGCTCTAGGGGCTTGCTTAAGTCCATACAGTGCTTTCCTCAGTCTGTATACTAGATCGATACCGTCTGTGTTCGCAAACCCTGGTGGTTGTTCAACATAAACTTCTTCGGCAAGGTCTCCATTTAGGAATGCACTTCTGACGTCCATCTGATATACAATGAAGCTCTTATGGGCGGCAAAGGCTAAAAATATCCTAATGGCTTCTAGTCTGGCTACAGGGGCAAAAGTTTCATCGTAGTCTATGCCTTCTTCCTGTCTATAGCCTTGTGCGACTAGCCTTGATTTGTTCCTTATGATAAGTCTATTACGATCCTTCTTGTTTCTAAATACCAATTAGGTTCCTATAACCGATTGATGCGTAGGTTTGGGTACAAGATACCATATATTGTTTCTTTCGAAACCATTAAGCTCTTATTCCATAGATGTTATCCAATGAGAATTATTAAGAGCGTCTATGGTAGAAACAGGTTCGGACTGGGCTAAGAATACAGCAATAGTGCACATATTGAGTCTTCTAAGCTCGGATTGAGACTTCTATTCAGGAAATGGTGATATCTCAGTATCTAATTCTTCTTGTGCACACAGTACATTTCCTTGTGTTCTCTGTATTCTCCTACGGGTAGAAACACCAGCATCAATGTTTCCAATGATCAGCTCTTGCGGGTGATCTCTCAACCATCTTCGGTCGGGTTCTAATTCAGGGTCCCGTACTATATCGAGAGTTGCTGTAGATACAGCTTCAGCTTGTACAACATCGACTTCATCTATGTCGATTCTTACAGCTGCGGGGTTGATTTATAGGTCAACAACAGGTTCTATGGGAGTTGGTGGATCTAGGATGGAAAGTTGTTGGATGTTCTGAGTAACATCTTCTACTCCTGTAGGGTCATGGTGAGGTTCGTCGAACACTACATGAACTGATTCCTCGATCATCAGCTTCTTTTTATTAAAGATCCTGTAAGCTTTGCTGACGGAGGAGTATCCTACAAATATTCCTTCATCTGACTTCTCATCAAAGGTTATAAGTTGATCCTTCCCATTATTCAACACACAGTACCTGCATCCAAAAATGTGAAAATATGAAACTAACGGAGTTTTGTTGTTCCATACCTCGTATGCGGTTTTGTTGTGGTGCTTGTTGACGATACATCAGTTTTGAGTGTAGCATGCTGTATTGGTTGCTTCAGCCCAGATACACTGTGGCAACTTGCTTGCGGCAATCATTGTCCTTGTTGCTTCTTTCAGCGTCCTATTCTTTCACTCGGCAATACCATTTGTTGAGGTGTACGGGCAGCTGAGTATTTGTGCTGTATCCCATTCTCCGAACAGTATTGCTCTATAAAGCGGTTAGTAAATTCTGTACCTCTGTCGGAACGAATGGACACGATACTCAATGCCTTTTCATTTTGAAGCTTTCTCAGGAGCTGATCGCTTAAATTCGCGTAGTATGGTTTTCAAATCCGATCAATTTTAAAATTTGTAAAACCTCGAAGTATTTCCAAGGTGTCGAACCCAAGGGAATTGATATGTCGAAAATAAAGGAAGTAACTCTACTCAAAATTTGACTGCTATTTAGGAATCCGAAAATTTGGTTTGTTTCTAATTATCTAACTTCAAAAATCGAAAAATAAAAATTAAATAACAATTAATCCTAAAAATAAAAAATCTAGAACAATAAGATAAGAATTCCAAGTATTATGCAAAGAGAGCTAAATAAAGTGAATTATCTAAATCAAGCAAATAAAGCAAATTAGCAAGATAAAATCACAAGTTGAAAGCTAGTTGATCCTAGGGTAGTATCGTCTAATTGAGTTCACACAATCCATTCACTTGATTCCTTTTCCCGAAATTTTAATTCAATCCTAGAAATAATCACTCAGCTGATCTAGAATTCCGATCAAGGCAACCTAGAAAGATAGTTAATTTAAACCCTTTTCCCGCAAGGCTCAAAGAATTTAAATCACTTAAAAAGCGTCAACTTATTTATCTATGATTTATCTTACTCCACTCAAGTCTTAAGATCAAATCATATTGTGCATCAAGTATTTCCACTAATTAATTAATCCTTCCGGGCAAAATTAATTAGCTAACATGCATCGATTAAGGGCCCTTTAATCTAGCATGAGATAACACATCTTGATCACAAGCCTAGGATGAAAGGTAAAAAGGTAATCAAAGGGACATCATGTGAACATCAATTAAAATTACTAACCCTAGAATCAATCAATGGATTTAGCTAGACATAATTGAAATTAAACAAGAAATAGATGGAGAATACATATTATTAATATGAAAAGAGAGATTACAACCCTTCCGGATGAACTCTGAGTCTTCAATCTCCGAAAAAGTAGAAAAACAATAATAATTGCTGCTTTGCAAAAAGTTCTAGTATCAAAGGAATTAAAATTGCAAAAAAAAAAACGTAAGTGTGCTAAAGATGAAAAAAGATCCTAAACTAGGTCTAGAAGGAGGTGTATATAGCCTATGGTAGTTAAACTCCCGATTAGAACTAATCTAGGAAACAAAATCTATCCAAAAGAGTCACAATCTGTCAAAACTCGAGAACCCGCGGAGCAGCCTATCGGCCGGGTCTATCGGTCGACTTCACTCGATAGGGCTCGGAACACCTATCGGATGCACCTATCGGCCGATAGGCTGGCCCGATAGGTGGTCTGACTTTTGTAAAAATCCGTTTCTTCCGTCCGTTTGACTCGACTCTCGGTCCTTTGTCTCGTTTTGGGTCCTTTTGGCTCTAAAAACCTGCAAACACACTAAAACCAACCCAAATGCGTAATACGGCTCGACTAATCATAAATAAGCCAAATACGAGCACATTAATCACGAAACGAGATAAAAACCTAGTATAAAATCCTAGAAAAATGTGGTAAAATTACCACCTATCAAACCCCCCCAAACTTGAGCATTGTTCGTCCCGAACAACAAAAAGAAAAGAAAAAGAAAGAAAGAAAGAAAAGAACCAATAAAAAGAAAACAAGGACACGGCACATAGACACAAACGAGATCACGTCAAATTATTCGGCCTCAAAGTTTTTCGCAATCACAATGAACAATATTATACAAACGACTCTTAGTACAAATCAGACAAAGATAAATAAAATCAAGCAAGCTCTAGCAAACCGGGAAACCCTCACAAAACCTAAGGTAAGATGATTTTTAAGTGATCGCTCATTCTCTCCAAAGAAATAGACAAGTATGTCTAGGCAAATTATGCCAAGGGGTCACTCAAATCCAATGCAAATGCAATGTCTTACCATAGGCTTGCCTCTTATCTATCGTCTCCACCACTAATTTGTATGCATAGACTAAAATCAAATAGGACTTTCAAAGGTTGTAACGTAGGCTTTTGGTTAAGGTAGGAAAATTTGGCTAAGTGACTCAAACGTGTATTCAAACCACCCAACTCTTTGCAATCATACACGGCTACCTAACTCAATCACCAATCCATCATGCAATCAAATCCCAACCTTTTTATTTTTCTCGACCCCAAGTACTTTTTAATGTATGCCCGAGCGATCCCCTTATACTCTATTAGGCCAAGTGACTCACTTTGCCATTTTATCATTTTCTTCTTCATTTTTTTTTTTTCAGTCGACAACATGATTTGATAATGTTTCGCTTTTTCTACTATCGACTTCTCACACATCATAGAGTCTATAGGGATACTCGGTTTATAAAATGGGGTCTAAAACATCTCTATAAATATCAAACGACAAACCACCAATTTCACCTACACCAACTTCAACTAAGGATTCCCATAAATACCCTCCATTTCCCCCTATCACCGGCTATGAATAAAAGGCTAATAAAAGCTCAAATCGGGTAGCAAAGGATAAATATGTAAAGGTTAGTGTTTGGGAAAATCGGCTAAAACAAGAGACGGCCTAAGATCATCTCCTAATCTACGCATACATGTGTGGCCTCTACTAAGAACCAAGGCAAGTTCTAGAAGTACAATGCACTACATGCTCTCTCAACAATAAATAGGCATTAGCATGCACCAAAGGCTCAAAGATCCTCACGGCTAAACAAAACGATTTCCCGAATTACTAAAACTAGACTTAGAATTACCCACAATGCAAGACTCGGCCAAAGTCCCAAGCATAATACCGAAAAAAGTTTTCACGAAAAACAAGTTTTAATATCATCGGCCAATTTTTTCACGAACAAATTTATGTCTATGGCCTAGGGACATGCTCAGTCTAGACCAAAATCTAAAAAGAAAACTATTTACCCAAGCAAGGCATCAAAGCAAACAACGAAAAGCAAATAAAAGCAAACACGAAAGCAAAAAACTACTACGACCTAAAAAATAGAAACTAGCAAACACACCAAACGAAAATGAACATAAAAATCTAAAAACTAAGCAACAAAAGCCAAATCCACGCAACACCAATATGAGAAGCACAAATAAAAACAACGGGCACCAACACAAGCAAATAGTGATATAAGGCATACAAGGTACTCACACGTGCCGAAATTAACAAAGCCGCACTTCTCCCACCCCCCCCCCCCCCAAACTTATTTCGCATCCCAAATGAGGAATAAGTTTGAAAAGAGAAAGGAGTGGCTTTGTTAACGGAGTACCTGATCACTGTGGCGAAAATGGCGGGTTTGTCGGCGAGCTCGGATCATAGCGGGCATGTGAATCGGGGAAAGGAGCAAAGTGGTACATCTCGTGTACCATTCGGTTGTAGTGGTCCTCCTGGGCCCACCTATCTTCCTGCCTCTTCCTCTCTTGCTCCCTCCAAGCAATCTCCTCTTGTCGCCACACTCTGTCCTCTTCGGCTCGTTTCTCCACGAGCTCGTACAACTGATTGACCCGAGTGGCAACAACACCCACCCGAGTCTCAACCTCGCCCAGCCGAGTTCCCAAAGAACAAAACTCGGTTGTCAAAGAACGCATACTCGCCAAATGATAATTGTCTTGCGCCTGCATACTCTCTTCGTGCATCTCTCTCTCTCAAAAAATCTCGACTCAAAAGCCTCAAAATCCGGAGCTCTCATCTGAAAACTACTACCTCCACCGGTGGGAATCTCGTCACGGCTACCCCCCTCGGGTATATCATCCAGCTCCTCCTCGGCTCCCTCCAAGAACAGCTCATCAATGGTCACCTCCCGGCGTTGCCTCTTACGAGACGCATCCAACGGTCGGATAAGTGCCAAATGAGCCTCGGAGCTCATACTCCACCTCTCATATACATCGGACGCGTCGCCCATCACAGAGGTCAAGGTCGGAGAGGGGAGTCGGAAGAGGGACACGGTTTTGTTCCGACCGTGCAATTTCCAGTCGAACCCCTTGGTGAAGGCAAGCATCTCTTGCCTCTGCAGTGTCGGTTTATCCAAATAGATGTCTCGGGACACCGGCTCTCCTCTAATGCGCACCCCGAGATGCTCCGCGATAGGGGTCACGAACGCCCCAATCCCAATCCTCTGCTTCCCGGTCAGCCGGGCTTGTTTCTCCATGTGCTCAATCAGAAAACGTCCAGCATGCTTCCGCCTACCGTTCAAGGCCGACCGTAAAAGGTGAAGATCAGTGGACAAGCACATCCCCGAGTCGGTACGGCTCAAAATCGTCGAGGTGAACACACGGTGGGCATAACGGAGAACTGGGTTCCTGATCGAGGAGGCCTTGGCATACGTCGGATTATAAATGAGAAGCGTCTCCTCCCTGGGGTAAATCATCGTGGACCACAGCTTTATGTTTTCTTCGGCATGATCGCCCTGATGGAATGACCCGTCCTCGGCCCCGTTGATAATGGCGTTAACTTCGTCGACCAAGAGCTCCCTTTCTGTGTCGTCGAGGTTGAAGCGAATAGATGCCGGAGTCCCGTGCTCCCTAAAAACCTCAAGCGTGGACAGAAACTCCACAGTGAGCACGTGGTAAGCGAGATAGTTTTCCCGTAAAATGTGCTCAAACCCGCACTGTCTCGCTAGTAACATAATATCATCGTATATCCCCATACCCCGAGCCGTCTCCTCATGCAAAAATCGGCAATGCTTGTGTGGCATTCCGATAAGGTGCGACCACCTTCTTTTAGACTCAGATCCAGTCAATCTTAGCTTGAACTTCTTCGGGTCAAGCGCAGCCGGGATCTGAATAGCCGGCACTACCTTCGTCGGAGCCCTTTCCTTCTCTGTGGTTTCCTTAGACTTTCCGGCCTTACACGGCTTCGACTTCTTGATTTGATTTCCAGCCATTTCAAAGTTCCTACAAAACAACCATCCAATCAATATCCAATAAGCAACTCATAATGCAAACATTCAACGAGTGTCGACATAATCCAATAATCCCACAATATCAACTAAGAGCCCTATAATGTCCAATAAACATCAAAATCATAGACCCGACAGCCATATACTACGATCAACAAATCACACAACCTCCCCCAAACTTCGACTCCCCCATTTCATATTCAAAGGATCAAAATCACAACCCACAATAACAAAACTACACACTACGATCATATTAGGACAAATTCTCTCCAATCCAATCTAATTCATTCAAAATTCGAATCATCATCAACAATTCAACTCATATCAATCCCAATTAACAATTCAATTCAACAAATTTACCCAATTTCAACAAATTGAAATTAGGGTTCTTCCAATTTGGGGTTTTTTTAAAATTCGTTCAATTTCATCAATTAATCCCCCAATTGAAGTACCCATGAACAATCAAGCATAGATAACATGTTTCCATCAAGATTCTATCAACAATCGGGCATAAAATTCACGTAACATCAAAGTCTAACAAAAGCCCCCAAAAAGTGGATCCCCAATTCGAATTTCATCAAAACTCCAAAAAGAATCCGTCAAAGTGCTTCAAAACATGTATAGAATTGAAAAACAAGAGGATTAAGTGTCGAAATTAACTACCTTGATCGAATTTTGAAGGAAGAAGAGAGAAAATCGCCTTGTGTTCTTATCGGCCGATAGGTGTGTGTGTGTGAGAAAACGGGTGGTTAAGGTGTTTAAAAGGGGTTATTAATCAACCGGTCAAGCGGATCTTGGACCGGGTATGTCCTATCGGCTCGCCTATCGGCCGATAGTGGGGCCGATAGGCACTCGAAAATTACGTGCCTGACTATCGGGTGGGACCTATCGGTCGATAGGCTCGGCCGACAAGATTCCGAGGCCGCAAGCATACATATCGGGTCATGATATCGGTCGATAAGTCCGCCTATCGACCACCGCTTGTAACATTTAATTTTTCAATTTTCTCACCTCTTATCGGTCGATAGGCTCGCCCGATAGGCACCTGGAAAAAAAAAATTTCAACTTTTTCTATTTCGCATACTTGGTCCCGTTTTCGCTTGGATATGGCGATTAAAGACCTGCAAGTATCCAAAACTCGGCGTGCATGGATTAGAACTTAACAAAACTAACAAAGCTACTACGAAACTAGAAACTACAAAAATCACGCAAACGAACAATCGAAAACAAACGAATAAAACGAACTAATATACATACGTTGGGTTACCTCCCAACAAGTGCTACGTTTAACGTCTTTAGCTAGACGATACCTCATTCATTCCGGGTCTTAGAGGTAAGTAACATACTTCTCTTCGTGGTGCAACGGCTTGAAATAGTGCTTCATCCGATGTCCGTTCACAATAAACTTGTGCCCATCTTCTTTCATCACGACACATGATCCGTTTTGATTTACTTGAAAGACGGTGTATGGACCAGTCCACTTCGACATCAACTTCCCCGGAAATAGACGAAGCCGAGAATTGAAAACGAGCACTTCGTCTCCCGGGACGAAGTCCTTCTTCCGAATGCGATCATCGTGAAACTTTTTCGCTCTTTCCTTGTAAATCCTCGCATTTTCGAAAGCCTCGTTTCTCCACTCGTCGATTTCCAGCAGCTTCTCTCTTCTCGATGCACTAGCCTCAAGAAATTCGAAATTAATCCGTCTAGTGGCCCAATACGCTTTAATTTCCAGCTCCACCGGTAAATGACATGATTTCCCAAAGACGAGCTGGTATGGAGACATTCCAATTGGAGTCTTATACGCGGTCCGATAAGCCCAAAGTGCATCATCTAGATATTTTGCCCAGTCCTTCTTGTTCGTGACCGTCTTCTCTAAAATTTGTCTGATCTCCCGATTGGCGAGCTCGGCTTGTCCATTAGCTTGCGGATGATAGGCGGACGTAATCTTATATTTAACTCCATATTTTGCAAGAAGGGTTCCTAACCACCTATTATTAAAGTGGCTCCCCCCGTCACTCAACAAAGCTCGTGAGTCCCGAAACGAGTCAAAATGTTCTTATTAAGAAATTTAATCACCACTTTCGAATCGTTCGTAATCGTCGGCATCGCCTCAACCCATCTTGACACGTAGTCGACCGCAAGTAAAATATACGAATAGCCTCGTGATTTTGCAAACGGACCCATAAAATCGATACCCCATACGTCAAACAACTCTACTTCCATAATAGCGTGCTGCGGCATCTCGTCTCTTTTTGCTATGTTCCCCAATCGTTGGCATCTATCGCAATGTTTCAAAAAAGCATGGCAATCTTTATGAATAGAAGGCCAATAGAAGCCACATTGGTACACCTTCATGGCCGTTCGATTCGCTGCAAAATGACCCCCACTCGGTGCACTATGGCATTCTTCAATTATCCTTTGCCATTCGCTTTGTTGAACACACATGCGAATAATCCCGTCCGCGCACCTCCGATAAAGAATAGGGTCTTCCCAATAGTAGAATTTAACGTCATGGAAGAATTTCTTTCTTTGATGAGAAGAAAGACCCGTTGGAACATGCTTGATAGCAAGGAAATTAACATAGTCCGCGTACCATGGTGTATCGTCGGCCAAGGCTAGGATATGCTCTTCCGGAAAGTTCTCCTTTATTTCGACCCTCGAATCTTCTCCCTCAACCGGCTTCTCGAGACGGGAAAGGTGATCGGCAACAACATTCTCGCACCCCTTCCTATCCCGGATCTCCATGTCGAACTCTTGTAGAAGGAGTATCCATCTCACTAATCTCGGCTTCGAATCCTTCTTGGCAAATAGATAGCGAATCGCTGCGTGATCGGTATGAACAATAGTGTGAGTGCCCACTAGGTAAGGTCGGAATTTGTCGAATGCATAGACCACAGCGAGCAACTCTTTTTCCGTCGTGGTGTAGTTCATTTGGGACGAATCCATCGTCTTACTCGCATAATAAATTACCCGGAAAAGCTTATCCCGTTTTTGACCCAAAACGGCCCCAACGGCCCAATCGCTCGCGTCGCACATCAACTCGAATGGTGCACCCCAATCCGGAGTGATCAAGATTGGCGTCGAAATTAAGGCTCGTTTCAATGTCTCAAACTCCCTCAAGCAATCATCATCAAACTCAAATTTCACGTCTTTCTCGAGCAAGGAACATAACGACTTCGTGATTTTTGAGAAATCCTTAATGAACCGTCTATAGAACCCCGCATGGCCTAGGAAGCTTCGTACTGATTTAACATTGGTTGGAGGCGGTAATTTCTCGATAGCAACCACCTTCGCTCGATCAACCTCCAATCCTTCCGAAGATACTTTATGCCCCAGCACTACTCCCTCTTGCACCATGAAGTGACATTTCTCCCAATTTAAAACAAGGTTCGTCTCCTCACACCGGGCAAGTACCAAAGATAAATTTTTCAAGAAATGGTCGAAAGATGAACCAAAAACTGAAAAATCATCCATAAATACCTCCATTATGTTCTCGACTAATCCCTGAAAGATGGCCATCATGCACCTTTGAAAAGTTGCGGGTGCGTTGCACAAGCCAAACGGCATCCTCCGGTAAGCGAATACCCCATAAGGGCACGTGAAAGCGGTCTTGTGTTGGTCTTCCGGAGCGATAGCAATTTGATTGTACCCTGAATACCCATCCAAAAAGCAATAATACTCGTGTCCGGCCAAACGATCTAGCATTTGATCAATAAATGGAAGTGGAAAATGATCCTTCCTCGTCGCCGCATTAAGTAGCCGGTAGTTGATACAAACTCTCCATCCCGTGACTAGCCTTGTCGCGATTAATTCATCTTTCTCGTCCTTGATCACGGTCATACCCCCTTTCTTAGAGACGACTTGAGTAGGACTCACCCACTCACTATCGGAAATCGCATATATCATCCCGACATCTAACAATTTGAGCACCTCTTTTCTCACAACCTCTTGTATTGCCGGATTTAATCTTCGTTGCGGTTGCACCCTCGGCTTATGATCGTCTTCTAGCAAAATCCGGTGCATACAAATAGAAGGGCTTATTCCCTTAATGTCCGAAATCGTCCATCCAATCGCCCCTTTGTGTTTTCGCAGCACCCGTAATAGCTTCTCCAAGTTAGTAGGTCCGAGAGAAGAAGAAACTATCACGGGATAGGACTCGTTCTCGCCCAAGAAGCAATATTGTAAGTGATCCGGCAATGGCTTAAGTTCTAACTTCGGCACCTCGATCGATCGGTCCTCAGCGACAACTACCCCTTGAACGGGTTTGTTGACATCAAGATAGCATACGTCCCTCTCATTAGATCGAAACTCGTTCGCCTCCAACATTCGAACATACTTTGGCAAATCCTCGGAAATTTCTTCAACATCGGAATGTGAGTAAATGGATTGTGAAATACAATGCTCCAACAAGTCGGTCGGGGGCGGCATAATAGACTCAATTGCATAACATTCCTCGGGCGCATCCTCGGGCTTCTTCATCGCGTCATAGATGGAAATTTTCAGATTTTGATCATTAACCCGGAAAGTAAGATCACCCTCTTGGACGTCGATAAGTGCTCTCCCCGTCTCTAGAAACGGTCTCCCAAAGATCAATGGTTGATTCTCGTCCTCGGGCATATCAAGAACTACGAAATCGGCCGGGAAGACTAAGTGTTGGACTCTAACGAACACATCCTCCACAACTCCCCTCGGATAAGAGATCGACCGGTCCGCCATGAGTAGAGAAATGGTAGTCGGCTTCATCTCCCCAATCTTCAACCTCTTAAAGATGGATAGAGGCATAAGATTAATGCTTGCCCCGAGATCACACAACACATTACGGAACGTTTGGTCGCCAATCATGCATGTCAAAGTAAAATGTCCCGGATCCTTCTGCTTGAGCGGGAGCTTGTTTTGAATGATAGCGCTACACTCCTCTGTCAAATTTATTGTTTCAAACTTCGCCAACTTCCTCTTGCTTGCCACAGCGTCTTTCAAGAATTTAGCGTACCCCGGCATGTCTCTCAAAGTGTCTAGAAGTGGAATGTTGATATTCACCTTTTGAAACATGTCGATAAACCGTTGAAGCTTTTCATCATATCTAGACTTGGCCAATCGCTGTGGAAATGGGGCTTTTACCTCAAAATCCTTCACATTCGAACCTAAATGAGCCTTTCGACCGATAAGGGGGTCGATCGGCTCAATTTCTGGAATTCTGTCTGGGTATCGGGTGGGCCAATCGGCCGATAGTCTTGGCCGATAGGCCTGCTGCGTTTCATCTTCCTTCTCGTTCTCGGCTCCCGTTTCTAGTACATCCTCGTTTCCAGATTCCTCAACTTCAGCCCCATGATTACTGTACCTTATCCCACTCCGAAGCTCGATTGCGTTGCATTGTTGCGTCTTCGGGTTGGTCTCAGTACTGCTCGGAAAATGGCCCGGCTTATGAATTCCGGCTTGGGCGTTCGCCATTTGACCCATTTGGGTCTCCACCATCGACATCTGCTTTGTCAAGGCTATCACTGAGTGTCCAATAGATGTCACACTATGCTGGAGAGCCCCGAACCTCTTGTCTGCTTTATAAATAAAATCTTTTTGACTCGCCTCTAACCGTTCCAACATCTCTTCCATCGGTGTCTTAGCAATCGGCTCTTGAATAACCCCGTTTTTCACGTTAAATACCGGTGGTGGCTGAAGAGCATTGTTCGGGTTGGCATAGGAGAAATTAGGGTGGTTTTGATTGTTCGGATAATAGTTCCCCCTATTTCCCCCTTGCCGGAAGTTTTCTCCTTGCACGTAATTTACATCCTCCTCAATTGCAATAGGCTCGTTTAGCTCTTCAAAAACTGCATTGACTCCCAAAGTCTTCTTTCTTAGCATCTCAAGCTCTTTTTGTTGTCTTTCAAATTTCGCCTTCAAATCACCGTAGGCGTCCTCGTCACCGGATGGGACCTTTCTTCTCGTCATCTTCCTATCGGTCACCTCCTCGTAATCATTGTTGACCGCTAGCTCGATGAGATTCTTGGCCTCTTCATAATCGTTAGCAAGAAATCCCCCTTTCGAGGAATAGTCCAACTCTCTTCTAGCCTTCCTCGTCAAACCCCGATAAAACCGAATGTAGATTTCCTCCTTGTCAATTCCATGTTGTGGGCATTTGCGAAGTAGCTTCTTAAATCGGATCCATGCCTCGTATAAGTGTTCATCCTCATATTGCTCGAATTGCAAGATATCGTTGATTTGTTTTTGCACCTTCGAGGGAGGATAGAACTGTACTAAGAACAACCGAGTCATCTCTCTCCAAGTACCAATTTCCTTCCGATCTAGGCTCTTGTACCAATCTAGCGCATCGTCTTCTAAGGAGAACCGGAATAGGCGGAGCTTAATGACATCCGGAGGCACTCCGTTTTGCTTGATGGTGGCACATATGTCCAAAAACGACTCAAGATGAGCGTTTGGATCTTCATTAACTCCTCCTCCGTATGTTTGAGACTTCACCGTAGCGATGAGGGACGGCTTAAGCTCGAAGTTGTTGGCATCAATCGTCCCCCAACCTCCTTCTTGATAATCGTCCAACTTCGGTCGAAAGCGGGCATTCAAAGGGATCTTCTCAGGACGAGCGAGTTCTAGTGGTTGGTCAACAATGCCGGCCATGGTATCAACGATAGGTATAGAAATAGTCTCGGTTCTCGCTTCTTGCATCTTCCTCCTCAAAGACTTCTCGATTTCCGGATCCAAAGGAAATAAGTCCTTTCCTTCGGATCTTGTGATCATGCACCGCCTACAAGGAAGAGAAAACAAGATGTGAGGAAACGAGATCGAATATTAATAATAATAGTATACAACCTAAAATAACAATCTCTTCTTTTTCGAATTATCCCTTTAAGTTTTCTATCAATCCCCGGCAACGGCGCCAAAAATTGATCGCTTAAATTCGCGTAGTATGGTTTTCAAATCCGATCAATTTTAAAATTTGTAAAACCTCGAAGTATTTCCAAGGTGTCGAACCTAAGGGAATTGATATGTCGAAAATAAAGGAAGTAACTCTACTCAAAATTTGACTGCTATTTAGGAATCCGAAAATTTGGTTTGTTTCTAATTATCTAACTTCAAAAATCGAAAAATAAAAATTAAATAACAATTAATCCTAAAAATAAAAATCTAGAACAATAAGATAAGAATTCCAAGTATTATGCAAAGAGAGCAAAATAAAGTGAATTATCTAAATCAAGCAAATAAAGCAAATTAGCAAGATAAAATCACAAGTTGAAAGCTAATTGATCCTAGGGTAGTATCGTCTAATTGAGTTCACACAATCCATTCACTTGATTCCTTTTCCCCAAATTTTAATTCAATCCTAGAAATAATCACTCAGCCGATCTAGAATTCCGATCAAGGCAACCTAGAAAGATAGTTAATTTAAACCCTTTTCCGCAAGGCTCAAAGAATTTAAATCACTTAAAAAGCGTCAACTTATTTATCTATGATTTATCTTACTCCACTCAAGTCTTAAGATCAAATCATATTGTGCATCAAGTATTTCCACTAATTAATTAATCCTTCCGGGCAAAATTAATTAGCTAACATGCATCGATTAAGGGCCCTTTAATCTAGCATGAGATTTAACACATCTTGATCACAAGCCTAGGATGAAAGGTAAAAAGGTAATCAAAGGGACATCATGTGAACATCAATTAAAATTACTAACCCTAGAATCAATCAATGGATTTAGCTAGACATAATTGAAATTAAACAAGAAATAGATGGAGAATACAAATTATTAATATGAAAAGAGAGATTACAACCCTTCCGGATGAACTCTGAGTCTTCAATCTCCGAAAAAGTAGAAAAACAATAATAATTGCTGCTTTGCAAAAAGTTCTAGTATCAAAGGAATTAAAATTGCAAAAAAAAACGTAAAAGTGTGCTAAAGATGAAAAAAGATCCTAAACTAGGTCTAGAAGGAGGTGTATATAGCCTATGGGAGTTAAACTCCCGATTAGAACTAATCTAGGAAACAAAATCTATCCAAAAGAGTCACAATCAAAACTCGAGAACTCATGAGCACTTATCGGCCGGGTCTATCGGTCGACTTCACTCGATAGGGCTCGGAACACCTATCGGACGCACCTATCGGCCGATAGGCTGGCCCGATAGGTGGTCTGACTTTTGCAAAAATCCGTTTCTTCCGTCCGTTTGACTCGACTCTCGGTCCTTTTTCTCGTTTTGGGTCCTTTTGGCTCTAAAAACCTGCAAACACACTAAAACCAACTCAAATGCGTAATACGGCTCGACTAATCATAAATAAGCCAAATACGAGCACATTAATCACGAAACGAGATAAAAACCTAGTATAAAATCCTAGAAAAATGTGGTAAAATTACCACCTATCAGGAGCTCGGGCAGCTTTGATGTTGTTTCCTTCTTCTTGCTTAGGAAAATTGTCCAAGCATACCTGGAGTAATCATCAACAACAACAAGACAGTATTTCTTACCTCCCAAACTTACTGGGTCTACAGGACCATAGAGATCCATATGTAGCATTTCCAACACTCTTTGGGTTGAAAGGTAGGATTTGCTCTTCAGGGTGGACTTGATTTGCTTGCCTTTCTGACATGGTCCGCAGACGCTGTCCTTTTTTTATGACACGTTTGGCAATCCTCTTACCATTCCCTATCTTGAGAGATTGTTGATCATCTTGAAGTTGACGTGAGATATCCTCTTGTGCCATAACCAGCTTAGATCTGCAGTGCCTTTAGCAACAAAGCATGGAATTGAGGAGCTCATAGGCTTCCAGTCAGCAATATACATGTTACCTGACCTGCTTCCTGTAAGAACAACTTCTTTGGTCTGGATGTTCTTGACTCTACAGTGATCTATATAGAATTTAACCGAGAACTGTTTATCACAGAACTGGCTAATACTAAGTAGATTGTACTGTAAGCCTTCAACATATGCAACATCAATGACTTTGAATTTTCCTACAAGAAGGTTTCCTTTCCCTCTTGTTCTTCCTTTAGATTTATCACCGAAGCGAACTTTTGGACCGCGACGTTCTACAAAATCTGATAGCTTGCTTCTATCTACAGTCATGTGCCGAGAGCATCCACTATCAAAGTACCAGGTGTCCTCCTCTAGGATGTCCTGTATGCAAATAGATTAAGTAGATTTAGGTCCCCTTTGATTTTTAGGTCCATGAATGTTAGTGCCTTTAGGTACCCAAATTTTCCTGACAGCAATTGGTTTACTGTAGGTCATATTCGGTACAGTGTTGCAGTATCTACGTGGGGCATAAACGTAGTCGCTATAACCATGATAATTATTATGCATGTAAAATTCAGGGTTATTATTATTAGTCCAGTACGAGTGCTGTCTTGGAGGTGGAGCCATTTTCTTTGGCCTAACAGTTTGACTTTTGGGTCTCCAGTTGGATTCCCAACGCTGTGGTTGATACTGTGCGGACACTTACTGTCTCGATGGATAATGCGGCTCCTGTATCTAATACCTAGGCGTGTTGTACTGATAGTACTGCCATGCGGGCCTTTGATATTTGGATACAACCTTCTTTCTGAACGGCTGTTGGCGCTATTGATATGCTCGGGGAGCAGGCTGTTGAGTGCGCCTTTCATGTCTGAATGGATGTTGATTCCGCTGTCTGGAGTATGATTGTGGTGGCGGAATGGCAGCCTCTGCTATTCGCTGTGCAACAGGTTCCTTCACAGGACTCGAAGTTTCTTTCGACACAGGAATGGGTTCCACACCCTTGACAAACACTGTACTAGTTTTCCCTTTGTTTGAACATGAGCTGTATCCTAAGCCACTTTTATCATGAGCATGTTGCCCAGTGCTCAGAATTTCTTCCATTCTTTTGGACGATTTCTCGAATGATTTCAGAATGGTCTCAAGTTCATCTTCTCGTTTTTCGAGAGTTTTGACTATGGCTAGAAGTAGAACAAAATAATTTGTCTTGATTTCATTGTGAGTTTCAACCTCACTTAGTTCATGAGCAAGTTGATCATTACTCTCCATGAGTTTTTCATGTTCGACTTTGCTGGTTTCACAATCAATAGACATATTTTCATAATTTATTTTCAGCAAGTCATTTTCATCTTTCAGCTCTAGATTTGTTAATTGAAGCTGTATATTCTCAGTTTTTAGAGTCTCATGGGCCTTTTGAATGTTTTTAAACTTTCATCATGTTTTCAAAAGTATGAGATGCATTTAATGGAATAGCTGAGGTTGAGCTTACCTCATCGTCGCTATCTTCACCTTCCGGAATGTCCTTGGCCATAAAGCACATATATTCTTTATCATCGAACTCATCGTCAGATGAATCACTTTCCTTGACCACCTGAAGACATTCTTCGGATTTTGATGGTGCGGGGGAGGCTTCTGATTCTCCAATCAGGGCCTTGAGCTTGTTTTTCCAAGCACGTCTTCTTTCATCTCTCTCTTGTTGCTCGGCCTCCGGCAACCTTTGAACTTTGGGATGAGGACATTTATTTGCATAATGTCCCGGTTTTCTGCAATTATAGCACAAGTTAGCATCACCGGATGAAGTTTCGGTACTTACCTTGTGGACAGGTTTGGGCCTGTAGGGAGTCATTCCAGATTGCTTGATGAACTACTTGAACTTATGCATGAGAAGCGCCATTTCATCTTGAGACAAGATGTCGTTGTCACTGTCAGCATTCTTGTGACTAGGCTTCGACGAGCTGGGCATGTTGTGTCGACGATTCGATACAACAGCTAGTGCTGTAACCTTTGAAGGAGATTCTTCATCTTTCTCTCTTCTTTCAATATCATACTCAAAAGCTTTGAGGTCAGAGAAGAGATCAAAAGTAGATATTTCATTTAAATTACATGACACACGCATAGCTGTGGTCTTAATGTCCCATCGGGCAGGGAGAGATCTGAAAATTTTTAAATTCTTCTCCTTTTGGGTATAAATTTTGCCCAAAGCCTCAAGTTCACCAACAATGCCAGTGAATCTGAGGTCAAGTTCCTCAAGTATCTCAGTTGGTTTCATTTCAAAAGATTCAAATTGCTGAGTCAGTTTTGAAATTTTGTTTTCTTTTGAGAGCTCAGTTCCCTCACAAATTAACTTGAGTTTATCCCAGATTTCCTTGGCTATTTTACAGCTCTTTACCTTCAAGAACGTGCCTTTGTCAAGAGTGGCAAATAACGCGTTCTTAGCCACATTGTCGAGATTGGCGCGCTTTCTTTCATCTGTTGTCCATTGTTCGTGCTCCTTCTCGAGCATCTCAGCATGGGCTTGGCCTTCAATCCTTGCGGCCGTGTTTACCTTCATGATCTTAATGGGGCCATCCTGTATAACAAAAATTATTTCTTCGTGCATTGCTGCAAGATGAGCCTCCATCCTGATTCTCCAATCATCAAATTCATTAATAGAGAAAATAGGTACTTTGTTGATCATTGATTTATCCATATGAGAATAAAAGAACGAAAAAGGCTATTTTAAAAATTAAGTGATTTTGGATCTGATTCGGTTAAAAATACGACTAATTCTTTTTCGAATCAACCTCTCCGATACCACTTGTTGGCCACTAAGTATACAGGATACAGATTGGAAAGTGTTTTAAACTACAAGCTTTACGGTTTTAAATCTGAGTGCGTAGCGGAAGTCTTAAATACAGTAAGTTGCTGTGGATACAGCAACTCGATGTGCAGTGTATACTTAAATAATCATAGTAATTAAAACAATAAAGGGCAGAAGGTAAATAACACAATATTTAAAGTGGTTCGAGGTAAACCCCTCTACGTCCACTGGTCTTCCACACAGGAGTAAAAAGTTTATTATAATTACTGCGTACACAACTACGTAATTATAACAACACTTAATCAATATATCGTTCACACAGATTGATATAGAGATCTTAGCTTCAACCGTTCACACAGATCGGTTTTAGCTAACACTTTGAATGGCTTCTTCGCACAAAGTTTTAAAGCTTCGTCTTCTTCGATGCAATTCCTTCACACACAGTTTCGGAGTAACAAAGATTACTCAGTCCACACAGGGCTGATCTGGGTTTGTTCAAGGACAGAACAGGGTATGAACAACAACTTTGACTTTCTGAGCTTCTAGCTGATGATGTGTTGTTCAAGTTGTTGAGTACTGTATATCTCCTTGATCTGAATAGCAGTGAGCTTTGGAGATATGTTTTGGTCTGATGTATATGATAATAACTTCGTAAGCTTTTGATAACGTTGGTATTGGTCACTGATCTTCAACGCCTTGAGGAGATATATATAGTCTTCTGAAATATATCCATTGGAGATCTATCCGTTGGGCAAGATTCTGTGACAACAGATATTCAACTCAGATCTGGATATTGCGGGATTTGAAGATATTCTGACTTACAGTATTTAAATACTTTATCATTTAGAATTTAAATACTTCTTTATCAACGGGACTTGACTTCTAGTGAATACTAAAGATTCCTTCTTTGTCCTGTTGATAGCTGTATGGAAGGATTACGTATTGTCAATTCGAGACAGCTTCCATACTTAGTCTTTATGAGACTTCTTTGCTGTACTGTATGCTGGATCTTACGAGAGGTCTTCGATACAGGTTGACATATTTTGATCAGCTTTTCGATACAGTTTCCTTACTGTATTCTGGATTGGCATATTATCAAAACATCTTATCACCACTATTCGATACAGGGTTTGTTTTGCTGTTTCGATACCAGGCATTGTTATCTCAACAATTTCGATACAGGGTATTTGTTATCCCAGCAGTCATGAATCCATAATTTATCTATAAAAATTGTCAAACAACAGCAAATCAAAACAAATCCGGGCCGAGCACGAATTCAAACTCTAACCCGAATGCAGAAACCTGGAACTCAACCCATATCCAAAATCACCTAAACCGAAACCCGCTGCCACCACTGGTCGTGACATGCCGCACATCGTTTGAAGCTAAGGTCGCCGCTGCCATATGGCATGGGTCGGAATCCGACAGAAAGCCCTTCTGCTCTGCCACCACCATCTGATTTCAGTCCAACCGCGATCGATGAGTGTGTGTGTGTGTATCTGTCAGCCCGAGAGTGAGAGTGAGTGTGTGTGTGATTTTTCTGCAGGTTTTACCACATCGAGGAGAGTTTAGAGAGAGAGAGAGAGAGAGAGAGAGAGAGAGAGAGAGAGGAGAGGGTCGAGAGGTAGGAGACAAGTGGGAGAAATGAGAATAGCGGCTGATCGGTTGGAGGGTTTTTTATACCCTTTAGTTTTTAAATTTATTCAATTAAGTCCTCAATTTTCCATTATCCTTCAATTTAACCTCAGACACTTCTAATTACTCCGATTTGACCCAGACAACGTATAATACCTTCAAATCGAGTCATATTTTGACCCGAGGTATTTATAATGTTAACTATTCAATTAAAATTAATAATCCGTTCAGTTTTATGCAATATATTTTTATTTTCATTTTCAGTCAATATATCATAGTATTTTATAATGATTAAAATTATTATTATATGTAGACATTAAATTTGTTATTTTAATTATTTTGTAATTAGTTATAGTTATTACAAGCTTTCATTTTTTAATAATTTTTTTAATTATTTAAATCAAAATTTATTAATTTTCAAATACTACTATATTTTAAAACCTTTTCAATTTAAATTTATTAAAAATATTTTATTATTTATAAAATAAATATATATATAATTTATTATTTGATAGAATAATTTTTTATAAAAATAGATTCAATGTTTTATTAAAATTAATTATTTTTAAAGTTAAAATTTATTAAATCATTAATTTTTTATACAATTCAAAATTTTGTTTATTAATACTCTAAGGTAACACATCTCATGGTGTTACTGAGAGTTACACCTTTTATAGCTAGAGTAACATATATTTCAGGATTTGGTAACACAATAACCCGAACGTTGTGGTAGGTCCAAAATTTCATAGCTATGGTAACATCCAAGAAGGTAACACCCCCCTAAGTGTTGTAGAAAGCCATCTATGGCGTAGTGAATAAATCCCACGACGGGGTCAGCCACAATACTTAATAATGATAACGATCAATTCACATAAATGATTACATAGCAATGAAATTACAGAGTAAGAATGCTACCAGTGTAATCTTACCGTCATAACCTTACCAACCCATAACAGTCCATATCAGTTCAATCCTTACTGTAATCCATATTTCGCATTCTCAATGACAAAATGAACTCAACTACAAATATCTGTACTGTGATCAAACAATAACAAGAATCCTCAAAACATGATCATAACTCATAAGTGTGGAATAATCCATTTGTGCCAAATCCTGTCCGTCGGATCGCACAATCAGATACCAATCCTGATAAGTGTAATACCCGAGATATTCGTTCCAGTTTCGTTGAACTTTTCTTCGGTCAAGTGGTTTGTTGTCATTCACGTCTTTGGAATCGTGCGCTTGTATTGTGGTACATTGGGTTTCGTAGCCTGCCCGTTGTTGTTTTGAATCTTAGATGGTGCGTTAGCGTGTTCAAGACGTCGTTGCGTATCGATATGGTCGGTCGGGTGTTGGCTAAGTCGAGTTACGGCCGTAAGGCCTGGCCGATTACGGCCGTAATACTCCCGCACACCTTGGCCTGGGGAAACTCGTTTACGGCCGTAAAGATCGTCAGTTTACGGCTGTAATGCCGCGTTACGGCCGCAAGGCATAGGCAGATTACAGCAGTAATGCACCAGCAGATTTTGGGCAGTAGCCTGTGAGCTCAGTTATGGACGTAAGGGGATGCCAAGTACGACAGTAAGGGGTGCCCGGTACGTACATAAGGCAGCGGCCGGTACGTACGTAATCGGGGTTGATCGAGTTACGGCCGTAAGGCACTGTCGGTTACGGCCATAACGTGATCGGCCTTATATAGGCCTGGGCATCAGGCAAGCCTCATTTCAACCCTTCTTCTTCTTTTCTTGCGGCTATCAGAGGGAAGGTTCGGGAAGTGGAGTCCTTGGTCAATTCCACTCGATTTCTGGACGTTTTGGAAGGTTCTTGTCGATTATATCATCATCAAATCCTTGTTCTTTGTCGAATCGAGGTATTTCCTTCCTTAAAGACCTAGTTGTGTAATTTTTGGGGTTTTTTTCGTGATTATTCAATTTAATCTGTGGTTGATGAATTGATTATGGTATTCTTGTTGTATTTGGTCATGATCTTCGGATTTTGTAACTTGTTTATCAAGTTTTATCTCCCGGAACTTGATTCTCGATTTCCTTGAAGAAACCCTCAAATTCTTGTTGTTTTTCGGGTTGATTCAGATTCCGTTTAGTGTTATTTATTTCTGGTGATGATATTTTCATAGTATTCGTGAAGTTTTCGAGTTCTTGGTCGTTCTTTGGAGTTCGGGGGCCAACCATGTCCGTTCGTGGTTCCGTTGCTTGTCATATCGAGGCAAGTATCTTGCCTATACGTTTCATGTTTCGTAGATGTAATGGTTGATAATCGATTATACGTACACTCCGAATGTTTTAATGAGCTTTAAAAGGATCGGTTCTCGATAAAAAAGGTTTTATTTAAAGATAACGTGTATACTTCGTGAATAAATGTGTATTCGGAATATGTGAGTATGTGTTGTATGTTGAAAACCATTTTAACCATACTTCGTGAATAGATGTGAATTCGTAATTACTTATCGAGGATTGTGTATCGATATGTGTGTTTTATCGGTGAATATGTGACATTATGTGATATTAGTTGTTACTCGTTTGAAAAGAGGTTGTGATGCTTAGTGTTGTTTGGCTTGATATTTGCTTATTGGTGTGTGATTGTTGAAAGTGATGTGCCTCTGGGTAAGATTTGTTGAATCTCCGGGATCCATCCTTGCTAGTATGGGTCGGGCGTCACTGTAGGCTTATCCAATCGGGTATGTCTTGCGGGGACTCCGAGGTTCATGGATTGCTAGCCCGATGCCGGGATAACTTGTGGGGTTATCCAATCTGGGTATGTCTTGCGGGACTCCGAGATTCGTGGCTTGTTTGCGTGATGCTGGGACAACTTGTGGTTGTTAATTAGACATTAATGTACGTGTCATGGGTTGTCCAATCGGGTAAGTCTCGTGGAGGCTCCGAGGTTCGTAGCTTGCTAGTGCGGTGCCGGGATAACTATGAACGTATGTATGGTTGTGATTGTGTGACTGTTGTCACTGTGATATGTGATATCGTATGGTTTCCGTCGGGTTATTCACTCGGGTATATTCTATGGGAACATCTGAGGTTCGTGGCTTGTTAGCACGGGACGCGAATAATCCATGGGAATACGTTGAGATGTTCGATTGGGTCGCGGACCCTGAGTTTGTGACCAGAATGGTATGATTGGGTCGTGGACCCCGTGTTTATTATCGGATTTGTATTTTGGAAAATGATCTTTGGGATGTGCCCCTAAATGGATCCGATAAGTGAGAATTCTCAAATGTTTCAAAAATCCTAGGATCTTAAAATGTTTTCTTAGATTGTAAATCGAGCTATGTTCCCAACTTTCGTGTTTCGAATAGTTTTTATTCAAACTAATTATCTCGGGAAATCTTTTGATATTTGTGTCTGGATGATGAATCCCGATCTTATGCTCTTGGAGTATGTTGTGTATGGCCGGTAATTGTATTTTATACTTACACTAGCAAAATAGTGGAGGTTTGCTAACCCCCGATAAATCGGGGGTGGATGTCTGTATTGCGTCCAGGTACTTGCAGGTTGCTAGGGATCGGATCACAGGATCGCTACGAAGGATGATGGACGACGACGATACTAATCACATGAAGACCAGTCGTTGAGTATTTTGATATAGTCTTGTTGGTTGTCTCTCCGCTGTGTTATTTTTCCCGTTGTATGGAAAGGTTGATGTATTCCAGCCACTGCGTGGGTATGAGTTGTGAGGATGAGTTATGTATGTTTGATGTGTGTGTTGTGGCGAAGACCAAATCGGTCTAACGGTTCGTTATTAGCCATGTTGGCGTGTATTGTGTTGTTGTGTTTTCTGTATCTAGCCTGGTAGATCCTCGTGGATAGGGTCTGCGATGCTGTAATATTCCCGAGCAGTTTGGGGTATTACAGAATATGGTATCAGAGCTTAGGTTGCGGAAACCTAGTCTGTCGGGTCGAGTTGTGTGTAGTCGAGTCTTGTCTTATCAGATTTTGTCTGACTGAGTCGTGTCGCGACGCGTCGTCTGAGATGTCGGTCGTGATTAGTATCAAGATGCAGCCATCATCTTTGTGCGATCTGTGGATGTAAGTCTCCCCACAATGTTGTGTCTCGTGTTACCCGAGCTTGTATGATTTTTGTATTACGCTGTGGAGTTAAATGTGAGTTGTGAATACGTACTCCATGCTTGTTTGATTTTTGTAATATGCCGGTGTATATGTATATATGTATATATGTATCATTGTATAAATCATTCCTACAAGAATAATGGTTTTGGTGTGGTTACGCAAGGAAAGTTTGTCAATGTGATATTTTAAGCTTTAAATGTTTTGGAAAGTCACGTAAATTTCATTTTAAAACATCATTCAAGAGAGTCAAAAGGTTTGATTTTCGTA
Source organism: Orobanche coerulescens (assembly GCA_033398695.1). Lineage (NCBI taxonomy): Eukaryota > Viridiplantae > Streptophyta > Magnoliopsida > Lamiales > Orobanchaceae > Orobanche > Orobanche coerulescens. The sequence continues at coordinate 108,237,843 of CM065815.1, read as the reverse complement.
TGATGACCTCGAGACCGAAAATTTTGAGAATTCAAACTTCTTATATTTTATTTTCATCTTGTATTGCAATTTTTCCAAAAAAAATGATTTTTTTTTTAAAACTCAAATGAGGTCTACCAAAATTTTACTTGAGACGTGACTTTTGCTTCTAATTTTTCGGTTCCATGAATTTCGGGTAAAAGGTTTGTGGTAATGATGTTATTGTTATTTCGACTATAATGCTCATAGTTGTGATTAAAGTGGTGGCGTGAACGTTGTGTCGTTCGGTATGCACTCGTCGAGATAGTTCTCTTGACCGAGAGGTGGAAATTTGGTTTGGAATGTTAATTAACCTCTGATGGTTATTTGTGCAATATTATAATTATGTGAACCATTGGCGTTTGGATTCGTATGTTGTTTATTTATAACCTTCGATTTTGGTATTGTTTGGTATATGTTCATAGCGTGTTGCTGAATTAGAGAAGTTAGCACATACTATGTATGCAGCTAGCATGTGCTGATGTGGCATGGCTAGCGCATGCTAAGTCCCTGTTGTAGCCTATTTTATGTGTGTTGTCCAGTGATAACAATTGTTGTGTGTGATTATGTGTTGGGATTCCGGAAACAAAATGAAATACGCAGTGGAATAATAATAATGAATCCCAAACAGGATAGATCAAATAACGTATATATGAAAAAGAAAATACGAAGACAAAAGGATCAAAGTCCCATACCCTTGAAGCCTTTGATAATATCTTCGTAAGTTGATGTTGTTCACGGACCCGGTTACGAACATGAATTCCCTTCGTTCCAAGCATAGAAAGTATGATGTCTCTACGTCACCATGCATCGGAAGTTGCCCGAAAAAATCTACAAGATGCCGTTCTACAAGAACACGGCTAGGAAAACTCGTAGGAATTTATTTTCTCTCTATTTTTCTTGTTGTTCTTTCACCTCAAAATGAAGAATACAAAAGAAAAAATTTCTCTCACCTCTCTCACTTGGAGCTCTCGGCCAGTAGCTAAACCAGTAGGGATTTCTCTTCCTTGTGTGTTGGGCTTTGGTCCAGCATCCTGCCTGCATGAGCTTAAAAATGCGTGAGGCGTGGCTTGCGATTTGACCTGTGAGATCTGCACTAGAAAGTGGTTAAATGAATTGATTTGGACTACTCATACCAACAAGATGCATCTTCTTTTCTGGTATCCATCTCATAGAAACTCCAAAGTTAAGCGTGTTTGGCCTGGAGTAGTTATGGATAGGTGAACCCCTGGGAAGTTTCCCAGGTGCGCGTGAGTGAGGACAAAGCGCGCTAGAAAAGACTCGTGTTGGTACAGTAAGGATAGTCTTCATCATTCTTGGGGACCAACATTGTGTAATGATGCCTTTTCTCATTAATATATCTTATGAGATATATAATTATATCATATCTAAATAACATGGTATGTAGACATAACATGGTGGGATCACCCATCACATGACAACAAGAGAGGAATCATCCAAGCAATGAGAGAGAGAGGGGGCGGCCCATGTGAAGATTCATAGAAACGGACCGAGTCACTCTCATCGTGTACCGGACATTCGTCAAACGACTCTGTAAAATACACTCAGTTTTATCTCCAATGTATTAATACTAATTAATTAATCCAATTAATTAATTATATCAAATACAAATATATTTCACTAAGAATATAATTTATGAATTAAATTAAATACCCGGTAATTTAATTTCAATTCGTAAGACCGCTATTTGATTTATCTAATAAATCATAATTACATATCGAATATCTAATATTGATAGAGAGATGTTAAATTCATATTTATCCGTCAACGATCCAGATGCGTGACTCTGTAGGTCCGTCTCAGCCGGTATTGGAAGGAACCAATGAGTGCGGGCGGCACTTAGCCAGCCTAGCGGGCCGCACTGTAAATCCAAACTGAGAACGAATGAAGAGATCATTCCATAACCATTATGTCGTGAGTACCATATCCATATAGACCCTTCATCATGTGTCCCGGTCAAGTCTTCGGGTCACAGTAAAGCCAAACCCTACTGTTGACTAGACCCTATACATGTGTTAATGCAAATCAAGATCAACAAATTTCTAATGTATCTAATACGACTAGATCAGAATGATTTGGCCAAAGACTTATGATCTTATTTGCCATCAACCACATAGGACATTTGCCTGCTCATTAACAGGAGATAGAATCCTTTCTTGGCGTACAGTAAAGACTTCTACATGCCCGTATAGTCCGCATATCGAGGTTGACTCATCAATTAAGCAAATGAGTCTAACTACGCTAATGACAAACTAAACGTCATAGACACATCTTCTACTAAACCCTCAAGTCAAAGGTCCACGTATACTATCACAACCTTTCGATTCGTCATCGACTCTCTGAGAGTGAATACTGTGTGACTGAATCAAGTATGAGTTGTGTTCGAGTATACTGGTCCCACCAATATACTTATAACTATGCTATCAAGACATGCACATGTCCTAGCATCAGTTATACCAGTCTTGCTCAAAACTTAATTCCCATTTAAGTTTATAGACTTGCAAACGGTTTACGTAAATAAACTTTTAAACACTTCCAGTGCATTTTCTCTTATCTGATAATGAGAATGGAATGTTTTTTTTACATGGACTTCACTTCAATGTTTACCAAATCAAGAATACATTTGAAATACAATAAATAGTGAATGAATCATATTGCCTTTTTTATTAATTATTTCATAATTACAAGTACAATGCCCCTACTCTCTCATCCCCTGAGTGGCATTTGAGGGCATATTCCTAACAATCTCCCACTTGCACTCAATGCCACGCATCATGGTATCCAATACCCATGTTCTTCAGATGTCTTTCTAAGATGGCCTGATATAATGCTTAGTCCGCGGGTCAGAGACATTGTCTTCTGAGTCTACTCTTTGCAATGGAACATATCTTTTTTTGACCATCTCTCGAATGATGTGGTACTTTATATATATATATATGCTTGGTGTTGTGGTGAGCCCTCGGCTCCTTTGCTTTGGCGGCAGCTCCATCATTATCACAGAATAGTGATTGAGACAGCTCCGTATTAGGCAACACTTGAAGTTCTTGTACAAACTTCTGCATCCAAAATGCTTTCTTGCTTGCCTCTGAGGCAGCTTGGTACTCTGCTTGGCAAGTGGAATCTGCAGTAGCACTTTTCTTGGAGCTTCTCCAAGATATTGCTCCTCCATTGAGAGTAAACAAATACCTAGATGTCGACTTAGAGTCATCATTGTCTCCTTTAAATCAGAATCGGTGAATCAAATCACCTTCAGTTCTCCACCACCGTATGAAAGAACCATATCTCTAGTTCTTCTCAAGTACTTCAGAATGTTCTTGATGGCAGTTCAGTGTTCCCTTCCTGGGTTTGCTTAGGCTTACCATACTCACAGCGCGGGCTAAGTCCGGGCTCGTACATAACATAGCGTACATGAGGCTACCCACTACCGAGACATAGGGTACCTTACTCATCTCTCACTTGTGTCCCTCACTTTGAGAACACATTTTTGTGGTGAGACGAATACCATGTCACATGGGAAGGAACCCTCTTTTAGATTCATCCATCTTGAATCTTCTCGGGACTTTATCTATATAGAGGGCTTGGCAAAGTGTTATCATTCTTCGCGGTCTATCTATGTAAAGACAGATCCCTAGAATATAGGAAGCTTGTCCTAAGTCTTTCATGGAGAACGTTTTAGAAAGCCAAGCCTTCAAAGTGCTGAGTATTGCTATGTTATTTCCTATAAGTAGAATATCAACTACATATAGTACTAAGAACGTAATGTTGCTCCCACTGACCTTTTTGTAAACACATGGTTCCTCCTCATTTCATACGAAGTCAATGTCCTTGACAGCTTCGTCAAATCGAAGGTTCCAACTCCGAGAAGCTTGCTTCAGCCCATAAATGGCTCGTTGCAGCTTACACACCTTATGAATATTAGTTTTGGACACAAGACCTTAGGCTGTTCCATATAGATTTCCTCCTCGAGGTATCCATTTATAAAAGCCATTTTGACGTCCATTTTCCATATTTCATAATCGTAATAGGTAGTAATGGCAAGCATCATGCGAATCAACTTGATCACAGCTACGAGCGAGAAGGTATCATGATAATCGATCCCTTCTCTTTGGGTATAACCCTTTGCCACAAGCCTGGCCTTATAGGCATCAACCTTGCCATCCCCATCAGTCTTTCTCTTATAGATCCATATACTTTCAATAGGCTTCATGCCAGTTGGTAAATCTACTAGAGGCCAGACCTGATTGGCATGCATCGAGTCTATCTTAGCTTCTATAGTTTCTTGCAATTTATTGGAGTCCACATCCACTATCGCTTGGTCATAGGTGACAGGGTCATCCTCACGGCTGTCAGGTGCATCGTGGAGACCCAGTTCCTCGACATGTGTATAGCCATAACTCTGAGGTAAGTGAGATACCCTACCAGACCTTCGAAGTGGAGGTTGTGTTACAATAGGTTCGGTTCGTGATCCTTGATCAGATGTCTTCTCATGACTTTCATTATGCTCTTCCAAAGAGATATTTCTACCCGAGCCACCTTCCTGAATGAACTCATCCTCATGGAAGTGCGCTTGTAAACCCACAACGACCCTATAATCTTCTGGCATGTAGAATAGATAACACATTGAGTCCTCTAGGTATCCAATGAAATGTCCTTTGACGGACCTCGCTTCCAGTTTGTCCACCTTAGCCTTCTTGACATGGGCTGGACATCCCCAAATCATTATGTGTTTAAGACTAGGTTTCTTACCCTTCCACATCTCATGTGGAGTGATAGGAACGGATTTAGAAAGACATCTATTTAGGATATAGGCAGCGGTAATTAAGGCATACCCCTACAGGTAAATTGGTAAATCAGTGTAATTCAACATGGAGCGGACCATGTCCAACAAGGTCCAATTTTTCCTTTCTGAAACACCATTTAACTGTCGGGTTCCTGGTGGCGTGAATTGTGAAACTATTCCATGTTTCTTAAGGAACTCATCAAACTCTATGCTCATATATTCGCCACAACGGTCCGACTGAAGTGCTTTGATATGACATCCAATATGTTTTTCAACTAGGGCCTTAAATTCTTTGAATGTAGTAAAGGCTTTGGATTTATGTTTCATCAAGTAAACAATCCCATACCTAGTATGATCATCTGTGAACGTTATAAAATATTGATATCCATCTCGGGCTGTTTCTAAAGCACCACGAATGTCGGTATGTACCAACCCAAGTTTTTCAGCAGCCCTTTCAAATGTCCCTATGAAGGGGGACTTAGTCATTTTGCCTCTAAGGCAAGATTCACAAGCTGGATAGGGTTCTACACCCAACCGACTTAAAAGTCTATCTTTTTCCATTTTCTGGACATTGGTCTGACCAACATGACCAAGTCTAAGGTGCCACTTAAGAGCTTGATTAGTATCATGTCTGCCACGTTTCCTAATTATAGTGTTCACTCATTTTTTATTTTGTAAGTTCAAATGATATAAACCATTCAACAATGTAGCTGTGTGAACCAATTTATTTCAAAAATAAATTTTACAATGACCATTGCTAATGAAGAAACAAAATCCTTTCCGGTCCAAGACTGGAATGGATACAATATTTTTGTGCCCCTTGGGCAGAACAAGTACTTCATCTAATGTCAAAATAAAACCGAATTCTAAACCTAGTATAAGTGATCCAATATTGGTTGCTTCGACGGTTTGTCCTCTTCTGACAGTGATCATCACTTCCCCAACTTCAAGCTGCCTACTTCATTCCAGATCCTGATTCATAGTACAAATATGAGAAGTAGTACCTGAATCCAGAATCTGTGAAGCAGAATATACAGTAGCGGGACAATTGGTTTCAAAAACAAAAAGTTTCGTACCTGATGCGCCATAAATCTTAGAACAAGTCCTACGCTAGTGGACCATCTCACTGAATTCAAGACATTTGTCCGTAGGTTTTAGACCGCCTATCTTCTAAACCATTATGGCCTTGCCCTTTTCTTTCTGCACCCCTTTCTTGGGTTTATACTGCTCGTATGTCTGCTTGGCAGGTGGAATCTGCAGTAGTGCTTTTCTTGGAGCTTCTCCAAGATACTGCTCCTCCATTGAGAGTAAACAAATACCTAGATGTCGACTTAGAGTCATCATTGTCTCCTTTAAATCAGAATCGGTGAATCCAATCACCTTAACCTCTCCACCACCGTATGCAAGAACCATATCTCTAGTTCTTCTCAAGTACTTCAGAATGTTCTTGATGGCAGTTCAGTGTTCCCTTCCCGGGTTTGCTTGAAATCGGCTTACCATACTCATAGCGTAGGCTAAGTCTGGGATCGTACACAACATAGCGTAAATAAGGCTACCCACTACCGAGACATAGGGTACCTTACTCATCTCTCTCTTGTGTTCCTCACTTTGAGAACATATTTTTGTGGTGAGACGAATACCATGTCGCATGGGAAGGAACCCTCTTTTAGATTCATCCCATCTTGAATCTTCTCGGGGCTTTATCTATATAGAGGTCTTGGTAAAGTGCTATCATTCTTCGCGGTATATCTCTGTAAAGATGGATCCCTAGAATATAGGAAGCTTCTCCCAAGTCTTTCATGGAGAACGTTTTAGAAAGCCAAGCCTTCACAGTGCTGTGTATTGCTACGTTATTTCCTATAAGTAGAGTATCAACTACATATAGTAATAAGAACGATATGTTGCTCCCACTGACCTTTTTGTAAACACATGGTTCCTCCTCATTTCGTATGAAGTCAATGTCCTTGACTGCTTCGTCAAATCGAAGGTTCCAACTCCGAGAAGCTTGCTTCATCCCATAAATGGCTCGTTACAGCTTACACACCTTAAGAATATTAGTTTTGGACACAAAACCCTTAGGCTGTTCCATATAGATTTCCTCCTTGAGGTATTCATTTAGAAAAGCCATTTTGACGTCCATTTGCCATATTTCATAATCGTAATAGGCAGTAATGGCAAGCATCATGCGAATCAACTTGATGACAGCTACGAGCGAGAAGGTATCATGATAATCGATCCCTTTTCTTTGGGTATAACCCTTTGCCACAAGCCTGGCCTTATAGGCGTCAACCTTGCCATCTCCATCAGTCTTTCTCTTATAGATCCATTTACTTCCAATAGGCTTCATTCCAGTTGGTAAATCTACTAGAGTCCAGACCTGATTGGCATGCATCGAGTCTATCTTAGATTCTATAGTTTCTTGCCATTTATTGGAGTCCACATCCACTATCGCTTGGTCATAGGTGAAAGGGTCGTCCTCACGGCTATCAGGTGCATCTTGGAGACCCAGTTCCTCGACATGTGTATAGCCATACCTTGTAATACCCAGTTGTAATTCAGTAATTATCATTCAGTATTTATCATTCAGTAATTGATACTCAGTAATTTCATTCATTATTGATCATTTGTCACTCATATTCAGTCATGGTATTCATCATTCAGAATAATCGTATCGTGTATCAATCGTCATTCATCACTAATCTGATTGGAGTTTCGTGCCGTGTTTATCATCATTGTCATTTTCGTTGCGAGCTGTGCATGAGGAGTAGCGCACGCTACATACTCCTTTTAGCATACGCTAATTGGGTATAGGTAGCGCACGCTACCACTCAGCTTTAGCGCACGCTAAGGTTACCTCGGCTGCAGTCCAGAAGGTACTGGACTGCAGGTGAGTTATAGGTAGCGCATGCTACGAGTGGTAAGTAGCGCGCGCTAACGAGTTGTAGTAGCGTACGCTATATGTGTGGAGTAGCACGCGCTTGGGACGGATCAGGTTGAGTCCAGTGGCTACTGGACTGCACTGGATTTATTCATAGCGCACGCTATGTATTGTTGTTAGCGTACGCAACCGATATATTAGCGCACGCTAAACAATGGTTGTAGCGCACGCTATCGGGCCGATCGAGGTCGAGCGTTTTACGGACTCCGATCGGGCATCAATATTTCGATAGCGCACGCTAATAATGGATCTTAGCGCACGCTAGTAGTATGGCCGTAGCGCACGCTACAAGAAGGTACGTAGCGCGCTACCGTGTTCGGACAAAGGGGTACCGACTACCCAAATTACTCGTTAGCGCACGCTACACACAAGGCTAGCGCACGCTAACACTGGGCCCGACTATAAATTGGGAGTTTAGTCGAGTTCGTCATTTATTCATCTCATTTCATTCCTTCGGTAATTTTTGGCGATTTCGAGCGATTCGGAGAGGATTCTTCGAGGCGTAATCATCAATCATCATCTTCAAGCTCATCTTTCGGATTGATCATCATTTCATCATCTACATCACAACTAAACAAAGGTAATAATCTCTTGGATCTAGAATTATGGATTTTTGGGTATTCCTTCCGATTTCTTCGTGTAAGCTTGGATTATCATTGGAATATGTTAGTTATGGATTATCTAACTTGGATAAATATATTCCTACGGATTTAAACGGTTATTTTCGGAATTATTCCAAGAACCCTTGGGGTTGACTTCGGTTATTTTGGGGATTTCCGATTGTCGTTATTATAAACTTGGATTGTGGATTTCTATGAGATTATTGATATCATTGATAATGTTTTGCTGGTTTGAATCAATCATGTTGGAGTTGGTTCGATTATTTGGGTTTGGTTTTAACCAACGGGTATCTCAACGTTTTCGTTAGAGTACATCTACGAGTTCGGATATTGTTGTATCGACGTTTGGGTCGGTTATGATCGTATTTGAGTCGTGTATTGATCGGTTGTTGGTAACTATTGATGTTCAAGGTTGTTCGAGCGACCGACTTTTCATTTAGGACGTTGTTCGTGGAAGGACATTCTTCATCGGTATTGAGTAAGTTAATTCTTACTCGGTTAAAAGGATATTCATTCCTTTTGTTGTTGTTCATTCATAATCGTAACTCATTCATCATTGTATTAACCGTATCAAAACTTGTCATTGTCAATTAATCACCTCGGTCATAAGAGCAGCCGGTTCCGATCATTCCATTGAGCTATCATTCATTTCACCATCATTTAACCTTGGTGAGTCATTATTCATTTTCGTTGTCACTTTTGCCATATTGTGACATTAGGGTCATCTTGGCGTGCAGTTGGAATGTGTAGGATTTTCATGTCGGTCACAATTATTTAGTTTGGTGGTTGTTGGACTCACATTGGACTCTTCACACGAGTCGATTGCTTCGTGAGACTGATTAGGCACAAGACCACGTGTGATGGTGGCTTGTGTACGGACACATTTCCATCCCGGACGTTGTGTGGCGCCATTCCTTTGAGCCGTACTGATACTCGATTTATATAGCATGTTTGATTGCGTATGTTTCGACAGGATAATTCATAACTCCAGACATATCATGATTGTGTATTTTCTACCCTTGAGGATTGTTGTTACGTATGGCCGGCCCGTTGGGATCTTTTTTTGTCATGGCAAGGCTAAGGCACGGGAGAGCACGGTGACGGCGAGAGTCCCAGTGATACTAGTAGGGGCCCCATCTTTTCGGTCATTATGTTTCTTTTATTTTATTCAGCTGAGACATTCCGTTTGAATTTTCATATCACTCATTGTTGTATATTTTATCTCCATATAAAATATCTTGGTATTGATATCATCCAGGTGTGTTGTATAAAACTCCTCATCGGAGTAATTGATGTTGTAATGTGGTTCGGTACTACATTTACTGTATAATTCATTCATTTTCATTCGCCGGTGGGTCCCGATCGGGGGTCCACTGACCGTAATATCCGCCTAGTTTGGGGTGTTACAGAGTTGGTATCAGAGCGTGGTTTTGAATACTACCCTCCAAGTCATGTCTCATTTGAAATCATCGTCATCGGACTAGTATCATTGGACTTTCGCGTCACGTGTGACCTGTGCAAATGCCGAGCCAATCAGACCAAGAACTGTGAGATTTCTAATGCCATGGTATAATTTCTGGCATTAATCATTCATTCATAATTCATCAGTTAACAATCCTCAATCATCATTGTCATTTTGGCCGGAATGATCGAGTTAACTCATTAATCAGTCAATTCATTTCATTGTTCAGTTGTTGATCAGGAAGATCGAATCATTAATCTTGTTAACTCATTCAAGATAATCATTTCAATAACTTCATCAGATAATCATGTCACGTCAACTAATCATTCATGCAATCGCTGTATTTGAGCGCGTATGCTCATTTTCATCATTTCATAATATAATCATAATGTGATACTCATGCGAGATATATAATCATCATATGACTTTCCACTTGATATGGAAAGGGCGGCAGGGCGTGGAGGACGAGGCCGTGGAGCGGGCCGAACCCGAGAACTCGTGCGAATACACGTGCAAATGCCGGGAATAATGCTAACTCATCGGCGATGTGCCGCCACTCATTCACTGGACGCGATCATTCAGCATCGGGAGTCGTGCCGGACACGGCTCGGTCGGAGGGTGTCCGGGTTGACCCACTCGCTTTATGCAGGCATGATGGCCCAAATGACTCGAGATGGCACAACTAATGGAGGCGATGCATAACTCCACTACTCAAAATCAACGGGCTCCTCCGCCGCCGCCTCGGAGGCAAGAGAGGGTGTAAGCAATATCATTAGCGATATCTCTCGCCGACCACCTACCTTTGAGGGTTCATCCGAGCCGGCGGATATTGTTCATTGGCTTGAGCATTTTGAGAAGTTATTTGCTATGGTGGATTGCCCTGAAGGGCATAAAGTTTCGATTGCGGCTTACTATCTCGGTAAGAGCGCTCATTCATGGTGGTTATCATTGAAGCCCACAGACGGATCATGTACTTGGGATCGGTTCAAGACTCTCATGATGGAGAGGTATTATCCGGCCCCACTCGGAGAGGCCAAGTCGCCGAGTTACTCACTCCCGACCCTTCGTCGACGCGGATGTTCTCGCCGGTCGAAATTTCGGGAACTTCTTCCGTTCGCCTCATCTATCATTCACTCGAAGCGGACAAGATCAAGTATTTCAGCAAGAGGTCAAACCCCGTATGAGACTTCGATTTGCTTAATCATAACCGTACCACTGCCGAGTTCATTGAGAAAGCTCTCACTTACGAGCTTACTGTTAAGGAGATTTCTAAGCAGCAACCTTCATCTGCTGGCAAGAAGTCTAAGAACCGTGATCAGTCTGACGGAAGTCAGGCCACCTTCAAGAAACCGCGGGCGGGCTCTACTTTTTCTGAGCGACCTCCCCTGGCGTCTAAAACCGCGGAATCTCAATCTCGAGCGGCCAGTTCAGCCGTCACCTGTTTCTTCTGTGTAGAACTGGGTCATTTCTGCACAAAATGTCCGGCGGTATCACGTGCCATAACTGTGGGATTGCTGGGCATAGGGCCCGTTTTTGCCGTAGGGACTCTAAACCCACTCCGGCGTCATCTCAAGCCCCAGGTCATTCAGCGGTGCAGAATCAGGCCACTCAGTCAGTGTCGTTCAAGACGACAGGAGCTAAAGGCGGAGCCAAGAGCTATCACACGGGAGCGTCCGGTTCGGGGGCCGGAAAGCCCCGAATTTATGAGATGAAGAAGACCGACGATCCGGAGGCCCGGATGATCTCAGGTACACTCGATATCCTATCTCAACCTGTGTGTACCCTTTTTGATACTGGTGCATCTCATTGATTCATTTCCGAGTCATGTTTGAGTAGACTACGTCTGGGTAGTGCTACTAGTTGCGAGCCTTATGTCATTGGCCTACCTGATGGTAGATGAATTATCGGTAACCGTGAGATTCAGAATTGTCCGATTCAGTTTCATGGTCGTGTATGGCCAGCGGACCTAATCGTAGTAGATTTGCCGAGGGACAACGTCATCTTGGGTATTGATTGGATGGATCGTCATGATGCCATCATTAGTGTCTGAAAGCGTTTGGTCACTATCATTTCAGTCGATGGAGTCGAATGTGTGTTTCAGGGAGGTAATCCCTACTGCTCGTAAAGTCATTAATTTGATGAAAGCAGTAAGATTACTCAATCAGGGATGTGTCGGTTATTGGTGCTATATGGCCAAAACCGAGAAATCATCAGTAATGTTAACGGATATTCCGGTGGTGAGGGAATATGCCGATGTTTTTCCAGACGAGTTACCTGGTTTGCCTCCACAAAGGGATGTGGAATTCACGATTGAGTTGGAGCCTGGTACGTCCCCGATATCGAAGGCACCGTACCGGATGGCCCCGACCGAAATGCAGGAATTAAAGAACCAACTTGAGGAGTTGTTCGAGAAAGGTTATATCCGACCGAGTGCGTCCCCGTGGGGAGCACCATTGTTGTTTGTCAAGAAGAAGGATGGTTCATTCCGCTTATGTATTGATTATCGGGAGTTGAACAGGGTAACAATCAAGAATAAGTATCCTTTACCCCGTATTGATGACCTCTTAGATCAACTTCAGGGAGCTTCAGTATTTTCCAAGATCGACTTAAGATCTGGATATCATCAGTTGCGGATTCGAGAGTCGGATATCGCGAGGACGGCGTTTCGAACACACTATGGTCATTATGAGTTTGTGGTTATGCCGTTCGGTTTAACTAATGCACCTACGGTATTCATGGAATTAATGAATCGGGTTTTCATCGACTTTTTGGATCGGTTTGATGTTGTCTTCATCGATGACATTTTGATTTATTCTCGTGACCGGGAGGAACACGAGTTTCACCTTCATCAAGTGCTCGACGTGTTAAGACGAGAACAACTTTATGGGAAGTTTTCCAAATGTGAGTTCTGGATGTCCGAAGTGACTTTTCTCGGACATGTAATTTCATCAGACGGAGTTCGTGTCGATCCTCAGAAGACGGGGGCTATTCGGGATTGGCTACCTCCGAAAAACGTTAAGGAAATCCGATGTTTTCTCGAATTAGCGGGTTATTATCGGCGGTTTGTGGAAGGATTTTCTAGAATCGCTCAACCCTTAACGAACCTTTTGCGGAAGGATAAGAAATACACGTGGTCCGACGCGTGTCAACGGAGTTTTGAGGAACTCAAGAGCCGGTTAATGTCAGCACCTGTACTCTCCTTGCCGCAGGGAACGGAGGGATTTGTGGTTTATAGTGATGCATCCGGACAGGGTCTCGGATGTGTACTCATGCAGAACGGGAAGGTTATTGCCTATGCTTCACGGCAATTGAGACCTTACGAGGTTAATTATCCGACCCACGACCTGGAGCTAGCAGCCGTGGTGTTCGCTTTGAAGATTTGGCGTCATTACCTTTATGGCGTCACCTGTCAGATATTCACCGATCATAAGAGTTTAAAGTATATATTTACTCAGAAGGAGTTAAATATGCGTCAGAGACGGTGGTTGGAGTTAATCAAGGATTATGATATCGAGATCCTTTACCACCCGGGCAAGGCGAACGTTGTCGCCGACGCCTTGAGTCGTAAGTCTGTTCAGGAACAGATGCTTGCCCGTTCTTGATTCGAAGGAGCTTGGCGAGAATTCCTTAGATCCGAGATCGAGGTCCGGCTTCCGAGTTCAGGGCGACTTTGTATGTTAGAGAGTTCATCGTCACTCGAGGAGGAAATCCGAGAGAATCAGGGTTCGGACCCATCATTGTTGCGCATCCGAGAGGATGTGGCTCAGGGGAAAGCCCCTGGATTTGTGGTCCACGAGGATGGACTTTTGAGGTTTAAGAATCGGTTGTGCCTACCAGCGAATGACGAGTTGAAAGACTCGATTTTGAAAGAAGCTCATGCTACCCCTTATTCTGTGCATCCGGGGTCTAGCAAGATGTACAAGGACTTGAAACAAAATTACTGGTGGAGTAATATGAAGCGAGAAGTCGCAGAATTTGTTTCGAGATGCTTAACCTGTCAACAAGTTAAGATTGAACATCAGCGACCGGCGGGTATGCTGAAACCCCTTCCTATTCCCGAGTGGAAGTGGGAAGACATTTCTATGGATTTCATCACGAGTTTCTTTGGCGAGTCGTCGTGGCATGAATACGATCTGGGTGATCGTGGACCGCTTAACTAAATCAGCTCATTTCCTTGAGATCAAGGAAACGTGGGGTCCCGAGAGACTTGCTCAACTGTTCATCAAAGAGATAGTCAGACTGCACGGTACTCCTAAAAGTATCGTTTCCGATCGTGACGGACGGTTTGTGTCTCATTTTTGGAAATCAGTTCATCGTGCTATGGGAACTCGGCTTAATCTCGGCATCGCTTTTCATCCTCGGTCCGACGGCAATCGAGAGGACCATTCAGACATTAGAGGACATGTTGAGGGCATGCGTCCTCGATTGGAAAGACGATTGGGAAGCCCAACTACCATTAATCGAGTTCACGTATAATAACAGTTGGCATCCTTCGATCAAGATGGCACCTTACGAGGCCTTGTATGGTCGTCGTTGTCGATCTCCGTTGTGTTGGGACGACCTATCAGAATCATTGGACACCGAGCCCGATATGCTTATAGCCGCCCGTGAGAAGGTAGCTTTTATAACGAGTCGTTTGTTGACAGCTCAGAGTCGACAGAAATCGTATGCGGATAACCATCGTCGACCATTAGAGTTCGAGGCAGGTGACCACGTGTTGGTCAAGGTATCCCCGAGTCGTGGTATCTTCCGTTTTGGGAAGAGGGGAAAGTTGAGTCCGAGATTCATTGGGCCGTTTGAGATTTTGGATCGAGTAGGCGAGTTAGCCTATCGATTGGCTTTACCTCCGGCGTTGAGCCGAATTCATAATGTATTTCACGTCTCTCAGTTGCGGAAGTATGTTGCCGACCCGAGTCACATACTTCAGTTCGACGAAATCGAGATCGCCGACGATCATTCTTATGAGGAGCGTCCTATGCGAGTTTTGGAGCGACGAATCAAACAGTTGAGGAATAAGACGATTCCTTTGGTTAAAATTCAGTGGTCTAGACACGGAGTCGAAGAGGCTACTTGGGAAACCGAGGATAGTATGCGGGAGAGTTATCCCGAGTTGTTTGACCCTTAGTTTCGGGGACGAAACTCTTTTAAGGGGGGGTGTATGTAATACCCAGTTGTAATTCAGTAATTATCATTCAGTATTTATTATTCAGTAATTGATACTCAGTAATTTCATTCATTATTGATCATTTGTCACTCATATTCAGTCATGGTATTCATCATTCAGAATAATCGTATCGTGTATCAATCGTCATTCATCACTAATCTGATTGGAGTTTCGTGCCGTGTTTATCATCATTGTCATTTTCATTGCGAGCTGTGCATGAGGAGTAGCGCACGCTACATACTCCTTTTAGCATACGCTAATTGGGTATAGGTAGCGCACGCTACCACTCAGCTTTAGCGCACGCTAAGGTTACCTCGGCTGCAGTCCAGAAGGTACTGGACTGCAGGTGAGTTATACGTAGCGCACGCTACGAGTGGTAAGTAGCGCGCGCTAACGAGTTGTAGTAGCGTACGCTATATGTGTGGAGTAGCGCGCGCTAGGGACGGATCAGGTTGAGTCCAGTGGCTACTGGACTGCACTGGATTTATTCATAGCGCACGCTATGTATTGTTGTTAGCGTACGCAACCGATATATTAGCGCACGCTAAACAATGGTTGTAGCGCACGCTATCGGGTCGATCGAGGTCGAGCGCTTTTACGGACTCGATCGGGCATCAATATTTCGATAGCGCACGCTAATAATGGATCTTAGCGCACGCTAGTAGTATGGCCGTAGCGCACGCTACAAGAAGGTACGTAGCGCGCGCTACCGTGTTCGGACAGTGGGTACTGGACTACCCAAATTACTCGTTAGCGCACGCTACGCACAAGGGCTAGCGCACGCTAACTGCATCGACTATAAATTGGACAGTTTAGTCAGAGTTCGTCATTTATTCATCTCATTTCATTCCTTCGGTAATTTTGGGCGATTTCGAGCGATTCGGAGAGGATTCTTCGAGGCATAATCATCAATCATCATCTTCAAGCTCATCTTTCGGATTGATCATCATTTCATCATCTTCATCACATCGAATCAAAGGTATTAATCTCTTGGATCTAGAATTTCGGATTTTTAGGTTTTCCTTCCGATTTCTTCGTGTAAGCTTGGATTATCATTGGAATATGTTAGTTATGGATTATCTAACTTGGATAAATATATTCCTACGGATTTAAACGGTTATTTTCTAATTATTCCAAGAACCCTTGGGGTTGACTTGGTTATTTTGGGGATTTCGATTGTCGTTATTATAAACTTGGATTGTGGATTTCTATGAGATTATTGATATCATTGATAATGTTTTGCTGGTTTGAATCAATCATGTTGGAGTTGGTTCGATTATTTGGGTTTGGTTTTAACCAACGGGTATCTCAACGTTTTCGTTAGAGTACATCTACGAGTTCGGATATTGTTGTATCGACGTTTGGGTCGGTTATGATCGTATTTGAGTCGTGTATTGATCGGTTGTTGGTAACTATTGATGTTCAAGGTTGTTCGAGCGACCGACTTTTCATTTAGGACGTTGTTCGTGGAAGGACATTCTTCATCGGTATTGAGTAAGTTAATTCTTACTCGGTTAAAAGGATATTCATTCCTTTTGTTGTTGTTCATTCATAATCGTAACTCATTCATCATTGTATTAACCGTATCAAAACTTGTCATTGTCAATTAATCACCTCAGTCATAAGGAACGACGGTTCCGATCATTCCATTGAGCTATCATTCATTTCACCATCATTTAACCTTGGTGAGTCATTATTCATTTTCGTTGTCACTTTTGCCATATTGTGACATTCCGGTTCATACTGGCGTGCCGGTTTGAATGTGTATGATTTTCATGTCGGGCTCAATTATGTCTTGTGGTGGTTGTTGGCCTCACATTGGGTGTACACGAGTCGATTGCTTCGTGAGGCGATTAGGCACAAGACCACGTGTGATGGTGGCTTGTGTACGGACACATTTCCATCCGGACGTTGTGTGGCGCCATTCCTTTGAGCCCGTCGATAGTCGATTTATATAGCATGTTTGATTGCGTATGTTTCGGCAGATAATTCATAACTCGGACATATCATGATTGTGTATTTTCAACCCTTGAGGATTGTTGTTACGTATGGCGGCCCGTTGGGGGATACTGTTTTTCAGGTCATGGCAAGGCTAAGGCACGGGGAGAGCACGGTGACGGCGAGGAGTCCCAGTGATACTAGTAGGGGCCCCCAGTCTTTTCAGTCATTATGTTTCTTTTATTTTATTCCGCTGCAGACATTCCGTTTGAATATTCATCTCACTCATTGTTGTATATTTTATCTCCATATAAAATATACTGGTATTCAGTATCATCCTGGGTGTGTTGTATAAAACTCCTCATCGGAGTAATTGATGTTGTAATGTGGTTCGGTACTACATTTACCTGTATAATTCATTCATTTTCATTCGCCTGGTGGGTCCCAGTCGGGGGTCCACGGCACTGTAATATCCGCCTAGTTTGGGGTGTTACATACCTCTCAGGTAAGTGAGACACCCTATCAGACCTTCGAAGTGGAGGTTGTGTTACAATAGGTTCAGTTCGTGATCCTTGATCAGATGTCTCCTCATGACTTTCATTATGCTCTTCCAAAGAGATATTTCTACCCGAGCCACCTTCCTGAATGAACTCATCCTCAAGGAAGTGCACTTGTAAAGCCACAACGACCCTATAATCTTCTGGCATGTAGAATAGATAATCCATCGAGTCCTCTGGGCATCCAATGAAATGTCCTTTGACGGACCTCGCTTCCAGTTTGTCCACCTTAGCCTTCTTGACATGGGCTGGACATCCCTAAATCCTTATATGTTTAAGACTTGGTTTCTTACCCTTCCACATCTCATGTGGAGTGATAGGAATGGAATTGTAAGGACATCTATTTAGGATATAGGCAGCGGTAAGTAAGGCATACCCCCATAGTTAAATTGGTAAATTGGTGTAATTCAACATGGAGCGGACCATGTCCAACAAAGTCCAATTTTTCCTTTCTGAAACACCATTTAACTGTGATGTTCCTGGTGGCGTGAATTATGAAACTATTGCATGTTTCATAAGGAACTCATCAAACTCTATGCTCATATATTCGCCATATCGGTCCGACCGAAGTGCTTTGATATGACATCCAATATGTTTTTCAACTAGGGCCTTAAATTCTTTGAATGTAGTAAAGGCTTTGGATTTATGTTTCATCAAGTAAACAATCCCATACCTAGTATGATCATCTGTGAACGTTATGAAATATTGATATCCATCTCGGGCTGTTTCTAAAGCACCATGAATATCGGTCTGTACCAACCCATGTTTTTCATCAGCCCTTTCAAATGTCCCTGTGAATGGGGACTTGGTCATTTTGCATCTAAGGCAAGATTCACAAGTTGCATAGGGTTCAACACCCAACGGACTTAAAAGTCTATCTTTCTCCATTTTCTGGACCTTGGTCTGACCAACATGACCAAGTCTAAGGTGTCACTTAAGAGCTTGATTGGTATCATGCCTGCCACGTTTCCTAGTTATAGTGTTCACTGCTGTTTTATTTTGTAAGTTCAGATGATATAAACCATTCAACAATGTAGCTATGTGAACCAATTTATTTCGAAAATAAATTTTACAACTACCATTGCTAATGAAGAAACAAAATCCTTTACGGTCCAAGACTGGAATGGATACAATATTTTTGTGGCCCTTGGGCAGAACAAGTACTTCATCTAACGTCAAAATAAAACCGAATTCTAAACCCAATAGAAGTGATCCAATATCGGTTGCTTCGACGCTTTGTCCTCTTCTGACAGTGATCATCACTTCCCCAACTTCAAGTTTCCTACTTCGTTCCAGATCATGATTCATAGTACAAATATGAGAAGTAGTACCTGAATCCAGAATCCATGAAGCAGAATATACAGTAGCAGGGCAATTGGTTTCAAAAATAAAAAGTTCCGTACCTGATGCGCCATAAATCTTAAGACAAGTCCTACGCTAGTGGCCCATCTCACTGCATTCAAGACATTTGTCCGTAGGTTTTGGACTGCCTATCTTCTAAACCTTTAGGGCCTTGCCCTTTCCTTTCTGCACCCCTTTCTTGGGTTTATACTGCTCGTATGTCCTTTTCTTCTTGTTCTTGGACCTCCGAGGCCCAAAAGAAATCACAAGAGGAGCCTCTCTCGGTTTAGTCTTCATGTTAGACTGTGCCGTCACCAGTTTATTCATTAGCCCAGCTAATGTGCATGAAATATCATTACAGTTGAAATTCATTACAAACTTCATGAAGGAGTCACGGGAAGATTGAAGGATGATATCAATCTGAAGGGATAAATCCATATGAAAGTTGAGCACCTCGAGCCTCTCAATCATAGAAATCATCTTGAGGACGTGGTCTCCCACTTTCTCCCCTTCTTTCATCCTAGCACCGAACAACTGCTTCAATATCGCATATCTAGCAATCCTACTGTGTTCTCCATAAAGTACGGTCAAGTGTGCGAGAATCTGCCTAGCAGAAGTCATTTTCCCCTGCTCTCTCTGCAGCTCATTAGTCATTGATCCATCATAAATCCACTCACCAGCATGTTATCCTTGACCCATTTTTCATGGACGTCAATCTCTTCCTGATTACCCCTAGTTCGGATTGGAGTCGGTGGAATGTCTGCCTCCAAGACGTATCCGAGAGACTCCATATTGAGAACAATCATCAGATTTCGCAACCAGTCAACAAAGTTGGGACCAGTTAGGAGATTTTTCTCAAGTAATATTGCAAGTGGGTTCTTAGCCATTTTAGAGAGATTAAGTTACGTTTCTCTGCATTGATATAGACAAGATTGAATTAGTGGCTTGTTTTATTATGACCGAGTATAGAATTTAAGGGCTTGAATTATTCTTATCTCGGCTCCCACTAATTTTATCAGAATTATATACTCCCATGTTATAATCCGTAAGTCAAGGTAAGATCGACTTCTTAGTGCTGATCAAGTTCTTTACAAATTTTAACAGACGCAACCTGTCAGATTTCTTGCCAATTAATTTCTGTAAAGTGGTGTCTATCACCAACCCGTCCAATGGATGATTTGATTTCTTTTACCCCTAGTCTTCATGCCCTCAACCTATCAGGTTTCTTGGCAATCCAGACTATCTAAGTTGTTGACCATCAACGTCTATCAGTTTGACTATTGAATCTCACCCGGCAACCTATCAGGTTTCTAGGAGCGAAATTTATCACCAACTGAAGGCATCTAATGCCCTCAAGAATTTTTCAACCTCTACCAAATGTACTACCCCGATAACTTGGAAACATAGCACACCAGATCGGGTATCAATTTTCTATGAGTTTGATGGAGGGTAGGAAACCTCTTAACCTTTTTCAAACTTAGTCTATTTGTTGTCGGGAGAATTTTGCGATTAATGTTATACTTTGCACATCAATTCATTTATCAGCGCGTTTGTGAGTCAATCATTCAAAATGAAAAATAGTAAATAGTAACCTAGTTACTACCAACATATAGCTCATGGGCCTTTTCCTAAGTACTGGGCCAAGCGAATGACCCAATAAAAAAAATAGTCTTCGATTCTTCGTCTCCTAGGTCGGTTGTCTTCGGTCTTCGTCATAGCCAAATAAATAAGCTCAAAACGGCCTTTACAACCCAATTGAATCGAACAAATCAAAACAAAGTTCATGAGCTATATCACCATCACATAAGGATTCCATACAACATGTAACAGTAATGAAATTAAACAATTAATTTTAATATAAATTAATCCAATTAATCTATAAAATTAATCTATTCCATTTCTACTATATTAATCCAATTTATATATATATATATATATGTAATTAAAATTAAATAATTAATTCATGTATTAATACAATCAATATAAAAATTAATCTATTCAATTTTAAAGGTATTAATCCAATTAATACTATAATCATCATTTTAATTCGTTCGAAGTAATCCAGCCAAAATAGTATTTTCAATTAATATCTTTCCCATTTAGAATAATATTCCAAATATTCATTTTAATCAAATTAAGTCCAATTTAAAATGTGGAAAAATATTACAACGTTGTTAGGCGTATTTTTATGCGCTTATTTATCATTAGTTTATATCCATTTTGAGCCTAAAAATGCATAAATGAGCTTTTAATGCACTATTCTTATATGTTTTGCAGGAAATTGGAGTCCGGAAGCTCGAACGATGAAAAATGGGCGAAAACGGCAAATTTTGGCCTGGGGCCGCAGCACGAACCAAGTGAGGCGCGGCACACGAAGGCAACCAGCAAATGCCGAACCAACTGTACTGTGAGCCGCGGCACAAGGAGAGTGAGCCGCGGCCCAGGAAGAAAACATGCGCCCAGGCATCCGGCGCTGAGCAGTAGGGGCCGCGGCACAGATTAAGTGAGCCGCGGCCCACGAGGCGGTTTTTATGTGTCTTCCGCGCGTCTTGGCCGTTTTTTGGTGCCTGTTCTCGACCTAATCCACGGACGCGTTTTGGAGGCTTGGGACTGCTATAAATAAGCATTGAAGGTCAGAAAAAGAAGAGCATCCGGGGAGATCAAATCAGAGGAAGACATCGCGGGATCGAAGAACACAAGGAGGAGATTTGTGGGCGACGACAAGACCACGGATCCCTTACGGTTTTTCTTAATTTTTCCGTATCTTATTTTCTAGATCTGTTCGAGTAGGATTGTGATTGTAGTCGATTACATGAAGGTTTGATTTATTTATTTTTATTTCAATTTATTCGTTATTCATATTGAGTTGGATTTTTCTCATTGTTCTTAATGCTTTTTAATTGTCTGGCCAACAGTTGAATTGTTTTGAATGTCTTTATGGATTCGGGAGATGAAATTTAGGCATAGTTCTTGTGAGAAAAATCATGATTTTCGTGAGATAGGATATACTCATGGGAATTGTGAAGCCTATTTATTGTGGGGATTCTTGAACTGTTTTAGCTATTAATTATCTAATTCGAACAGGGATATATCACGTTAATAATTCGTAGTATTTTATATCGACCTTGGGAAAGGCTTTAGAATAATTTAGGAATCCCTGGCTTACAATCAATTGAATAAAAGTGAATTGGAATTAAATAAATATCATTCCTGATTGTTTGAGGTGAAAATCATAATCCTACGCCCTTATTATTATTTATTATTTTTATTATTACTATTATTATTTTCTATTTATTTTTCTGCAATTAGTTTAGACATAAATTCCATATAATTATTCTTCAAATAAAATTGTGAGTTGACTATATTTTGGTACTTAGTGAAATCAGTCCTCGAGGGAACGATATCTTATTCATCACTTTATTACTTGTTGACACCGTGCACTTGCGGCATAGTGTGAGGGATTTCCTCACAACAAACGTAATACAGAGACTAAACGAAGTCCCGGACAAGTCGGAACGTGCCCAACCCGCAAACGGCGCCCATAAAAGGGGGCTGGCCGAGGGTGACTCGCTGGAGCGAGTTACCTGCCTGCTATTGTCTGGGTAGCAGGTGTTGGGATTCCGGAAATAAAACGAAAAATACAGCTGAATAATAAAAACGAGTCACAAACAGGATCGATCAAGTAACGTATGTGCGAAAAATAAAATACGAAGATAAAGAGTTCAAAGTCCCATACCCTTGAAGTCTTTGATAATATGTTCGTAAATAGAAGTTGATCACGAACCCATTCACGAACACAAACTCCCTTCGTTCCAAGCACCGGAAGTATGATGTCTTTACTTCACCACGCGATGGAACTTGACGAAAAAATTCGACGCAACTCCGTTCTCCAAGAACACAGCCAGGAAGTTATCGTAGGAATTTATATCTCTATTTTTTCTTAACTTTGTATCACCTCAAAGATGAAAAGTTTAAAGAAAAACTCTCCCTCTCTCTTGATGAAGGCTTCGGCGGAACCAAGAACACACACACACTTGCACAAAAATGTTGTGTATGTGTTGTGGATGATATGACATATAAAGGAAAAATATTCCTTTCAATCAACTACATGCAATAATGTAGGAATCTCAACCAAGGTGAGCTCCAACACACATGCACAATCATATCATCAAGTCAAGGGGTGAGGTGTTGGGGCGGCCCACTTAGGAAATATCTAGGAGACGAGTCAAGTCACTCGGCTGGTGTACCAGACGTATGTCAAACGACTCTGTTAAATATACTCTGTTTGATCTCCTATGTATTTATACTAATTAATTAATCGAAATAATTAATTATATCAAATACAAATATATTTCTCTAAGAATATAATTTGTGAATTAAATTAAATACCCGATAATTTATTTCAATTCATAAGACCGCTATTTTGATTTATCTAATAAATCATAATTAGATAAACAATATCTAATATTGATAGAGAGATGATGAATTCATATTTATCCGTCAATGATCCTGATGCGCGACTCTGTTGGTCCATCTCAGCCGGTATTGGGAGGAACCAATGAGTGCGGGCAACACTTAGCCAGCCTAGCAGGCCGCACTATAAATCCCGACTGAGAATGAATGAAGGGATCATTCTAGAACCATTATGTCATGAATAATATATACGTATAGACGCTTCATCAGATGTCCCGGTGAAGTCTTAGGGTCACGGTAAAGTCAAACCCTACTGTTGACTGGACTCTATACATGTGTTACTGCAAATCAAGACCGACTGATTAATAGTGTATCTAATACAACTATATCAGAATGCTTTGCCCAAATACTTATGATCTTATTTGCCATTAACCGTATAGGACATTCGCCTGCTCACTAATAGGAGATAGAATCCTTTCTTGGCGTACAGTAAAGACTGCTACCTGGCCGTATAGTCCGCACTTCGAGGTTGACTCAGCAATTAAGCAAATGAGTATAACTATAACGACAAACTAAACATCACAAACACATCTTCTACTGAACCCTCAAGTCAAAGGTCCACGTATACTATCACAACCTTTCGATTCGTCATCGACTCTCTGAGAGTGAATACCATGTGATTGAATCAAGTATAAGTCGTGTTCGAGTATATTGGTCCCACCAATATACTTATAACTATGTTATCAAGACATGCACACGTACTAGCATTAGTTATACAAGTCTTACTGAAACTTAGTGCCCATTTAATTTTATTGACATGCGAACGATTTACGTAAATAAACTTTAAACACTTCCAGTGCATTTTCTCTTATCCGATAACGAGAATGGAATGTTCGATTTATTTACACAGACTTCAATTCAATGTTTACCAAATCAAGAAAGCATTTGAAATACAATAAACATTGAATGAATCGTATTGCCTTTTTTATTAATTATTTCATAATTACAAGTACAATGCCCCTACTTTCTCATCCCTTGAGTGGCATTTGAGGGCATATTCCTAACAATCTCCCACTTTCACTCAATGCCACACATCATGGTATCCAATACCCATGTTCTTCAGATGTCTTTCTAAGACGGCCTGAGATAATGGCTTAGTCAGCGAGTCAGAGACATTGTCTTCTGAGTCTACTCTTTGCAACGAAACATATCCTTTTTCGACCATCTCTCAAATGATGTGGTACTTTCTATCTATATGCTTGGTGTTGTGGTGAGCCCTCGGCTCCTTTGCTTTGGCGGCAGCTCCATCATTATCATAGAATAGTGATATAGGAAGCTCCGCATTAGGCACCACTTGAAGTTCTTGCACAAACTTCTGCATCCAAAATACTTCTTTGCTAGCCTCTAAGGTAGCTTGGTACTCTACTTGGCAGGTAGAATCTGCAGTAGCAGTTTGCTTGGAGCTTCTCCAAGATACTGGTCCTCCACTGAGAGTAAAAAAATACCCATATGTCGACTTAGAGTCGTCATTGTCTCCTTGAAAATTAGAATCGGTGAATCCAATCACCCTCAGTTCTCCACCAATATCTCTATTTCTTCTTAAGTACTTAAGAATTTTCTTTACGGCAGTCCAGTGTTCCCTTCCCGGGTTTGCTTGAAATTGACTTACCATACTCACAGCGTAGGCATAGTCTGGTCTCGTACACAACATAACGTACATGAGTCTACCCATTGCTGAGGCATAGGGTACCTTACTTATCTCTCTCTTTTCTTCCTCATTTTGAGGACACATTTTTGTGGTGAGATGAATTCCATGTCGCATGGGAAGGAACCCTGTTTTATATTCATCCATCTTGAATCTTCTTAGGATTTTATCTATATAGAGGGCTTGGGAAAGTCCTATCATTCTTCGTGGTCTATCTTTGTAAAGACAGATCCCTAGGATATAGGAAACTTCTCCCAATTCTTTCATGGAGAACGTATTCGAAATCCAAGCTTTCACAGTGCTGAGCATTGCTACGTTATTTCCTATAAGTAGAATATCATCTACATATAGTACTAAGAATGCAATGTCGCTCCCACTGACCTTTTTGTAAACACATGGTTCCTCGTCATTTCGTACGCAGTCAAAATCCATGACTGCTTCGCCAAATCGAAGGTTCCAATAACGAGAATCTTGCTTTAGCCCATAAATGGCTCGTTGCAGCTTACACACTTTATGAATATTAGCTTTGGACACAAAACTCTTAGGCTGTTCCATATAAATTTCCTCCTCGAGGTATCCATTTAGAAAAGCCGTTTTGACGTCCATTTGCCATATTTCGTAATCGTAATAGGCAGGAATGGAAAGCATCAGGCGAATCGACTTGATCATAGCTACGGGCGAGAAGGTATCATGATAATTGATCCCTTCTCTTTGGGTATAACCCTTTGCCACAAGCCTGGCCTTATAGGCTTCGACCTTGCCATCCCCATCAGTCTCTCTTATAGATCCATTTATTTCCAATAGTCCTCATGCCAATTGGTAGATCTACTAGAGTCCAAACCTGATTGGTATGCATCGAGTCTATCTCAGCTTCCATTGCTTCTTGCCATTTATCGGAGTCTACATCCACTATCACTTGGTCATAGGTGTCAGGGTCATCCTCACGGCAATCAGGTGCATCGTGGAGACCCAGTTCCTTGTCATGTGTATAGACATACCTCTTAGGTAGGTGAGATACCCTATCAGACCTTCGAAGTGGAGGTTGTGTTACAATAGGTTCGGTTCCTGATCCCTGATTAGACGTCTCCTTAGAACTTTCATTATGCTCTTCTAAAGAGATATTTCTACCCGAGCCACCTTCCTGAATGAACTCATCCTTAAGGAAGTGCGCTTGTAGAGCCACAACGACCCTATAATCTTCTGGCATATAGAATAGATAACCCATCGAGTCCTCTGGGTATCCAATGAAACGTCCCTTGATGGACCTTGTGTTGGCCACTAAGTATACTGGATACAGTTTGGGAAATAGTTTAAGCAACAAACTGTACTGATTTTAAATCTGAGTGCATAGCGGAAGTCTTAGATACAGTAGGTCGCTGTGGATACAGCAACTAAATGTATAGTGTATACTTAATTAATCACAGTAATTAAAACAGTAAAAACTGAAGGTAAATAACACAGTAATTAAAGTGGTTCGAGGTAAACCCCTCTACGTCCACTGGTCCTCCACATAGGAGTAAAAAGTTTATTATAATTACTACGTACACAACTACATAATTATAACAACACACAATCAATATATCGTTCACACAGATTGATATAATGATCTTAGCTTCAACCGTTCACACAGATTGGTTTTGAGCTAATGCTTTGAATTGCTTCTTCACACACAGTTCTGAAGCTTCGTCTTCTTCAATGCAAATCCTTCACACACAGTTCCGGAGAAGCACAGATTGCTCAGTCCACACAGGGCTAATCTGGGTTTGTTCAAAGTATAGAACAGATGGTGAACAACAACTTTGACTTTAAGAGCTTTCAGCTGATGAAGTGTTGTTTAGGATGATGAGCACTGTATATCTCTTTTGATCTGAGTTGCAATAAGCTTTGGAAATATGTTTTGCTCTGATGATAAATTTGATAGCTTTATAATTTCGATAGCTTGGGTAACTGATCTTCAGCATCTTGATGTGATATTCCGTTCCAACGGGATTATAACATGATCCGGATTTAGCGGGATTTGAAGATCTGTTGTCTGACAGTATTTTAAATACTTTATCCTAAAGTATTTAAATACTTCTTTATTCAACGGGACTTGACTTCTGAAGATTCCTTCTTTGTCCTGTTGCGAGCTATATGGAGGATAACTGTTTTGGTGATTCGAGACAGTTTCCATATTTGGTCTTTATAAGACTTATTTGCTGTACTGAAGGGCTTCACTATATGCTGATTCGAGGCAGGTCTTCGATACAGGATAATGCCTCAATACTTCGATACAGTTTCCTTTACTGTATGCGGATTGGCATATATGTCAAAACCTCTTATCAATTACCATTCGATATAGGGATTGGATATCCTGACTGTTTCGATACAGGGTTCTTGTTTTCCCAACAATTTCCCCCTTTTTGACAATTTGCCAAGACTTACTTTCTTAACTTTTCAAGTCTTCTTGATGATGCCAAAACCTTCTTCATGAAGTGATCTTCTTTGATGTCTTCTGGAAGATTTCTTGGTCTTTCGTCAAAAGGTCTGTCTTTCAGCAACTTAGTCTAAATAATGAACTGCTCGCAGGCGAGTTTGATACAGTTAAGGATTTTTACAACTTAATCTTATGATTGGCGCGCATGCACAATCTTACAATGTATTCTAAGCTTACAACTGAAATCATGAACTGTTCGTAGACTAGTTCGTATAGCTTAATTATCAATCAAGTTTCTATACTTGAGATTGTTTATCAAACAATTTAAGTAAACATACATCAACAGAGTAGATTACGAGTTGTAATCTTTCAAGACAAACAAACATTTTTATTGATATTCAAAATAAATTGAGTACGTGGTTTGCTGTTTCGAAGAGAAAAATTACAGATCAAGAATAATATACAGAGATTTCAGCTCCTATCTGTAGTCCGCATGCCTCCATGGTTTTCTCCCTGGATCATTCTCGGTACCTCGCCACCAGTTTTGTAGGGAATCGTTGC
Source organism: Orobanche coerulescens (assembly GCA_033398695.1). Classification (NCBI taxonomy): domain Eukaryota; kingdom Viridiplantae; phylum Streptophyta; class Magnoliopsida; order Lamiales; family Orobanchaceae; genus Orobanche; species Orobanche coerulescens. The sequence goes on along the minus strand of CM065815.1, from coordinate 108,209,909 downwards.
CTCGATCCTGGTATATAGCTCTTCCTTCATAGGATCTATCAAAGGCAAGAATCCAGTCTTCTGGATGGGTGATCCGGTCTCCTTTTCTGTGCTTGCTATTCATATCTAGCTGGAGAGGGAGTTTTCCGTCTTCTAGCATCTTCGTAAATTTGTCTGCGGCCTCTGCTAACGTTTTATAGTTCTTGAAGATGGCGGATTCCCTGATGATTTTTACAAAGTATCTCATCAGTTTGTTTTTCCTCCGTTGCTTCACTTCATCGGCAGTATGATGGCGGTTGGTCGGCAGACGAATCTCAGAAGGTCTTTGGATTAGATTTTGCCACGGAACATTTGGATCATGAAATTCAGGTCGGGAGCCTGAAATCCTAAAACTTTGGGAGGGAGGGGCTAGCTTGTTTAAATCGGCAGTGATGCTGTCTTGAGCAGCCTCAAATTCCCTTTCTTGCTGTATCCTGATTCTCCTAGCAGCTTCTCTTGCCTCTTCCCCCTTTTTGGCTTCATCAAGACGTTCTAGGATTTCTAATGCAGCATCCTGTTTCGTCTCGATGTTAGTCATTCTCTCTACAAGGGCGGAAAGCGTCTGCGACATGTCCTGCATACATTTGACGTGGGCGCGCAATTGAGAGCTGTTTTCAATCATAGCACATGCGGTCTTGGCTTCACCTATTTGCGTTTTGGTTGCTTCTTCCTTCAGGAGTTGCTCCTGGTTGTCTTCCATGATTTTCAGAGCTTGTTTGAAAACTTCTGGCAGAATAACGAATGCCTCGACAACACGAGATACTTTATGTTGTAGAGTGGTCATCTATTCTACGGCAGAAGTATGCATCCAATTCAATGCTTTCTCAACGGAAGACAGGGCATTCACTGTATCCTGAATGAAGACAGTTTGAAGACCAAGTGTACGCAGGCGCTCTTTCCTAGCGGCAGAAATCGGAGAATCTGGTTGAGCAAAGTCTTCAGAGCTGTTCAACCTCCTTACGTTCACGGTTGGGCGTGAAGTAAGTTGGACATCCTCAGGTACGATACCGTCCTCGGATTCCACGGTTGAAGGGGAGGGAGCAGCTTGTTCTGGTTCGGCGGCAGGGGGTTGAGTGTCCTCCTGTTGCGAAGTTTCGTCAGTAGACATGGATACAGGCGGGACTGAATCCTCCTGTTGTCTCTCAGTGACAACTTCTTCGTCTTGAGCGGCGGCAGGCTCGGGTGCCTGTTCCAAAACTGCTTCAACTTCCTCGACTTGAGGGACTGATTCCTCCTTGTCGGGAATTATCTCTTGCTGTGGCGAAGGGGGATTGCTTCGAGTCGATGGCCCTTCGTCACCTTTTGGTGGAGAGGCGTCTCTAGCTTGAGCCTCTTCACGACTCATCCTCAGACCAGCTTGAAAAGGATCGTCGTCGTTGTCTGAGTCATTGTCATCATCGTCTTTTGGATTTTTGGGAGAGTCCTCTGACTTATCCTTTCCTTTCCTTCTTGCGTCAGATTTCTGCAAAAGATATCTTTCAATCAGTTCCTTGCAGAAGGGATTGTCCCATCGGATTAGGGCTTCAATTTCCATTGAGTCCGTCACTTCTGATACGAATCTTTCTTCTTGGCTCCAATCGCTCCAGTTGTAAAATGTTTCATACGGAGCTAGCCTGTAACCTTTCCGTGTTAGAAATCTTTCGTAAGCATGTTCAATTTGAACAGAGAGAAGGGTCTTATGAATAATGGTGTCAGGGGAGGGACTACGTACAACGTCTGGAGACGCTGTAGCGAGGGATTCCTGTACAGGTATGGCATCCTGTATGGAAGTGGGATTCCTTACAGGGGATGGTGCCCTGAAGGAAGATGGATCCTGTACGGGTGTGGGATCCTGCAGAGGAGAAGTAGCTTTTGGCTCCAAATGGGCAGCCGACTCGCTAAAGTCCTGTTCGTTGGTAGATGTCTCATCATCCGTCCTAGCCGCCAAAGGCTCAGGATCTACTGTCGATACAATAGTGGACACCTCTTCCATAGGGTTTGGGCCCTGGGGTTGTTCTTCAGTGGGTTGAGCCACGGGGGAAACTTCTTCGGAGGGCTTGGCAGATTTGACTTTAGAAAGCCTCCTAAGTTTCTTCTTTGGCTTCTCACCAGCAATGGGTTTCTCGCTGTGAGATCTTTTTCTCTTCTTTGAAGATTCCACGTCCTGGGACTTCAAAGACTCATCTCGAGGATTTGCGGAAACTGGCATACTTCCAGTTTTCGGGTGGTGGCAGACCATAGTGGTTTGATTATATGCAGTAGGCTTGACGCCTCTTAGGTATATTCTGGAGCTATTCTTTTTCGCATCAGCGGATTGCGACAGTCCGCATTTCTTCAGGATGTGGTTTAACATCAAACCAAAAGATTTCTTCTAGGTGGCAGGCTTGCACACCTCCTCTTGCAGGCGCTTCAGGATTATCTGGCACCAGTTGACCTTTTCACATGTCAGAATAGCCACCATCATCCTGAACCTCAGATTGGTACACATTTCGAACGCACCAGTTCGATTCTCAATTATCCTGCAGTAAAAATCATGAAGATACACATAAGGGAGACACAAATTTTTCTTGTGACATGTGGTCTGAACCATGTCAACAACTTTGGAGCCTGTGAACAGTCCATAAAATTTAGTTATTAGCTCTTGAGACCCAAATGTCTCAAGTTGATCCATAGTCAGGCCATCAGCGGGTAGCCTATAAATATTCTGGATCAGATCGCTATCCACACAGATCTCAACTCCTTGGATTGTAGCGGTAATGTCAGCAACATGACCTCCTTGGGCTAGTGACAAAAAGCGTACGACAGCGTTGAGATAAAATTCCTCAACCAGATGGGCATCGTACTTATCAGCAGTCTGACTTCCAAGGCGATAGAGGCCTTGTTGACGAAGATGAGTTATGATGTACTCCATGGGTTCTGCGTCGTTGGTTTTAGACAGAATGCGCTCAATGATAACAGATCTTGAAAAGATCCGTCCATCGATGATGTTAGCGGTTTTCTTCAGAGCGGGAGAAGAAGTTTCTCCAGCCATTTGATGATTTTTCAGGAAAAAGTGCAAGAAAATAACCGAAATATGCCGTAAAATGCAGAAAAGTATGTAGGATGTTTTTGCTTGAGAACTCTTAAATTTGCAGAAAGCGTAAAGAGTCTCTAATGGCAGTATCAGTCCTTTATATAGTTGGGCGGCGAAATAGGGTTTTGCAGAGTACGAATGGTCAGATTTTAAGGGATGGGAACCGGTTTTTGAAATCAACGGTTAAGATGGACTGAGTGTAACTGGTACGCTAATCCACTAAAATGTTTAAAATATAAGCGGGTCCCACTTCTGACATTTATGTCACCCTAAATGCCTGAAACGGCGGTTTTAAAATAGTAAACAATTTAAAACATCGCAGCTTTTGAGATTCAGTTGTCCAGATGTCGTGTAAGGCATTTAATGTACATGACATTTGACATAAAAACAGGGCACGTGGAGAAAAATCATTTTAAAAGAAATAATATTATATTATATATATACTGAATCGAAATCCTATAGTATGTGCTGTTTCCGCGTCGATACAGCGTTCTCCCTTAAAAAGGTACATATATGCTTTAAATTCCATACAGCAACTTGAGGATTAATGCTGTATTCATGGGTCCTACAGTATTCCCCCTTAATTATTGCACACGTCAGCTGTAGGATTCATATGTCTTCACTCACTACAATCTTTGTATTTGAGTTACGAGTGTACAAATAATTAACGTTGGATACTGTATTCTTGGGTCTTACAGCGTTCCCCCTCAATTTGTTGAGTAAAATCAGTAAATCACTTACAGGGAGTCTGGCTGTAGCATTCCCAATTCTTGTCTGAGCATGTTGAATCTGGCTGTGTTGAGAGGCGTGGTGAAGATGTCGGCCAACTGAATGTCTGTATGAACTTTTTCAAGGAGAACATCCTTGTTCTCGACGTGATTCCTTATAAAGTGATGCTTCATGTTGATATGCTTAGTGCGCGAGTGCAGGACAGGATTGTGCGTGATTGCAATTGCACTCGTGCTATCACACATGATTGGAGTCTCTCTGGCATCAATTCCATAGTCTGACAGCTGTTGCTGCATCCAAAGGATCTGCATACAACAACTACCAGCAGCATAGTACTCTGATTCAGCCGTGGAAAGAGAATTAGCCAATTGCTTCTTACTGAACCAAGAAACGGGTCTAGGTCCAAGAAAGTGACGAGTTCCACTTGTACTCTTCCTATCTAGCTTACAGCCTCCGAGATCCGAGTCGCTGTATCCAACTAAATCGAATCCGCCTTCCTTAGGATACCATAGTCCTGCATCGACTGTTCCTTTAATGTACTTCAGGATTCGTTTAGCTATATTGAAGTGTGATTCCTTTGGGGCTACTTGATACCTCGCACACACTCCAACAACAAACTAGATATCGGGCTTGCTAGCCGTTAGGTACAGGAGCGAACCAATGAGCTTCCTGTAGAGTGATTGGTCAAACGGCTTTCCGGCTTCATCTGCACTAATTTGCACGGAAGTGCTCATGGGGGTTGGCGAAGATTTGGAAGTGTTCATTCCAAATTTGTTGAGAAGCTCCTTGCTGTATTTTTCTTGGTTGATGAAAATACCTGTAGGCAACTGCTTTACCTGCAAACCTAGAAAATAACTAAGTTCCCCCATCATACTCATTTCAAATTTACTTTGCATGAGATGAGAGAACCTTTGACATAAAGCAAGGTTAGTTGATCCAAAAATAATATCATTCACATAGATTTTCACCATAAGAAGGTCATCACCTTCCTGTATCTTGAACAAGGTCTTGTCCACAGCACCTTTCTCAAATCCATTGTCGGTTAGATACTGGGACAAGGTCTCATACCAGGCTCTAGGGGCTTGTTTAAGTCCATACAGTGCTTTCCTTAGCCTGTAAACTAGATCGATACCGTCTGTGTTGGCAAACCCTGGTGGTTGTTCAACATAAACTTCTTCTGCAAGGTCTCCATTCAGGAATGCACTCTTGACGTCCATTTGATATACAATAAAGCTCTTATGGGCGGCAAAGGCTAAAAATATCCTAATGGATTCTAGTCTCGCTACAGGGGCGAAGGTTTCATCATAGTCTATGCCTTCTTCCTGACTATAGCCTTGTGCGACTAGTCTGGATTTATTCCTTATAATAAGTCCATTTCGATCCTTTTTGTTTCGAAATACCCATTTGGTTCCTATAACCGATTGATGTGTAGGTCTGGGTACAAGATACCATACATTGTTTCTTTCGAAACCGTTAAGCTCTTCTTCCATAGATGTTATCCAGTGAGAATTATTTAGAGCGTTTATGGTTGAAACAGGTTCGGACTGGGCTAAGAATACAGCGATAGTGCACATATTGAGTCTTCTAAGCTCGGATTGAGATTTCCATTCAGGAAACTGTGATATCTCAGCATCAGATTCTTCTTTTGCACAAAGTACATTTCCTTGTGTACTCTTTATTCTCCTACGAGTAGAAACACCAGCATTTATGTTTCCAATGATCAGCTCTAGCGGGTGATCTCTCAACCATCTTCGGTCGGGTTCTAATTCAGGATCCCGTACTGTATCGAGAGATTCTGTGGATACAGCTTCAGCTTGTACAACGTTGGCTTCATCCACTTCGATTCTTACAACTGCGGGGTTGATTTCTAAATCAACGACAGGTTCTATGGGAGTTGGAGGATCCAAGATAGATAGATGTTGAATGTTCTGGGTAACATCTTCTACTCCTGTAGGGTCATGGTGTGGTTCGTCGAACACTACATGAACTGATTCCTCGTTCGTCAGCTTCCTTTTGTTAAAGATTCTGAAAGCTTTGCTGACGGAGGAGTATCATACAAATATTGCTTCATCTGATTTCTCATCAAAGGTTCTAAGTTGGTCCTTCCCATTATTCAATACATAACACCTGCATCCAAAAATGTGGAAATACGAAACTAACGTAGTTTTGTTGTTCCATACCTCATATGCTGTTTTGTTGTGGTGCTTGTTGACGATACAACGGTTTTGAGTATAGCATGCAGTATTGGTTGCTTCACCCCAGAAACGCTGTGGCAACTTGCTTGCGGCAATCATTGTCCTTGTTGCTTCTTTCAACGTCCTATTCTTTCGCTCGGCAACACCATTTTGTTGAGGTGTACGGGCAGCTGAGTATTCATGCTGTATTCCATTCTCCGAACAGTATTGCTCTATAAAGCGGTTAGTAAATTCTGTACCTCTCTCGGAATGAATGCACACGATACTCGATGCCTTTTCATTTTACAACTTTCTCAGGAGCTCGGGCAGCTTTGATGTTGTTTCCTTCTTCTTGCTAAGGAAGATCGTCCAAGCATACCTGGAATAATCATCAACAACAACCATGCAGTATTTCTTACCTCCCAAACTTACTGGGTCTACAGGACCGTAGAGATCCATGTGTAGCATTTCTAACACTCTTTGGGTTGAAAGGTAGGATTTGCTCTTCAGGGTTGACTTGATTTGCTTGCCTTTCTGACATGGTCCGCAGACGCTGTCTTTCTTGAATGACACATTTGGCAAACCTCTAACCATTCCCTGTCTTGAGAGCTTGTTGATTGTCTTGAAGTTGACGTGAGACATCCTCTTGTGCCATAACCAGCTAAGTTCTGCAGTGCCTTTGGCAACAAAGCATGGAATTGAGGAGCTCATAGGCTTCCAAAGAATATACATGTTACCCGATGCGCTCGTAAGCACAACTTCCTTGGTTTGGATGTTCTTGACTCTACAGCGATCTATATAGAATTTCACCGAGAACTGTTTATCACAGAACTGGCTAATACTAAGTAGATTGTACTGTAAGCCTTCAACATATGCGACATCGGTGACTTTGGATTTTCCGACAAGTAGGTTTCCTTTCCCTCTTGTTCTTCCTTTAGATTTATCACCGAAACGAACTTTTGGACCGCGACCTTCTACAAAATCTGATAGCTTGCTCCTATCTCCGGTCATGTGTCGAGAGCATCCACTATCAAAGTACGAGGTATCCTCCTCTAGAATGTCCTGTAACAAAGAAATTAAGTAGATTTAGGTCCCCTTTGATTTTTGGGTCCATGATTGTTAGTTTCTCTAGGTACCCAAGTTTTCCTGGCAGCAATTAGTTTACTGTAGGGCATACTCGGTACAGTGTTACGATATCTACGGGGGGCATATCCTTAGTTGTTATAACCATGATAATTATTATGCATCAAAAATTCAGGGTTATTGTTATTAATCCAGTACGAGTGCCGTCTTGGAGGTGGAGCCATTTTCTTAGGTCTAACAGCTTGCCTTCTGGGTCTCCAGTTGGATTCCCAATGTTGTTGTTGATACTGAACCGGCATCTGCTGTCTCGATGGATAACGAGGCTCCTGTATCCAATACCTCGGCGTGCTGTACTGATAGTACTGCCATGCAGGCCTTTGGTGGTTGGATACAGCCTTCCTTCTGAACGGCTGTTGGCGCTGTTGATATGCTCTGGGAGCATGCTGTTGAGTGCGCTTCACAGGTTGGAACGGCTTATGATTCCGCTGTCTGGAATAGGATTGTGGGGGCGGAATAGCAGCCTTTGGTTTTCTCGGTACAGCAGGTTCCTTCACAGTACTAGGGGTATTTTCCGATTCTAGAATGTGTTCCACACTCTTGACGAACACTGTACTAGTTTTCCCTTTGTTTGAACATGAACTATATCCTAATCCACTTTTATCATGAGCATTTTGCCCAGTGCTTAGTATTTCTTCCATTCTTTTGGACGATTTCTCGAACGATTTCAGAGTGGTCTCAAGTTCAATTTCTCGCTTTTCGAGAGTTGTGATTTTGGCTTGAAGTAGAACTAAATCATTTGTCTTGCTCTCTTTGTGAGTTTTAGCCTCACTTAGTTCATGAGCAAGTTGATGATTGCTCTCCATGAGTTTTTCAAAATCAACTTTGCTGGTTTCACAGTCAAGAGACAAATTTTCATAATTTATTTTCAGCAAGTCATTTTCATCTTTCAGCTCTAAATTAGTTAATTGAAGTTGTATATTCTCAGTTTTCAGTGTCTCATGGGCCTTTTGAATGTTTTTAAATTCATTCATCATGTTTTCAAAAGTATGAGATGCATTTGACGGAATAGCTGAGGTTGAACTTACTTCATCATCGCTATCTTCACCTTCGGGAATGTCTTTGGCCATAAAGCACATATATGCTTTATCATCGAACTCATCGTCAGATGAATCACTTTCAGTGACCACCTGAAGACATTCTGCTGATTTGGATGGTGTGGGGGAGGCTTCTGATTCTCCAATCAGGGCCTTGAGCTTGTCTTTCCAAGCACGTCTTCTTTCATCTCTCTCTTGTTGCTCGGCCTCAGGCAACCTTTGGACTTTAGGATGAGGACATTTATTTGCATAATACCCTGGTTTCCTGCAATTATAGCATAGGTTAGCATCACCAGATGATGTTTCGGTACTTACCTTGTGGACAGGTTTGGGCCTGTAGGGAGTCTTTCCAGACTGTTTGATGAACTTTTTGAATTTGTTCATGGGAAGCGCCATTTCATCTTGAGACAGGATGTCGTCGTCACTGTCAGCATTCTTGTGACTAGGCTTCGACGAGCTGGGCATGCTGTGTCGACGACTCGATACATCGGCTAGTGTTGTGACCTTTGATGGAGATTCTTCAGCTTTCTCTCTTCTGTCAATGTCATACTCAAAAGCTTTGAGGTCATAGAAGAGATCAAAAGTAGATATTTCATTAAGATTGCAAGATACACGCATAACTGTGGTCTTAATGTCCCATCGGGCTGGGAGAGATCTGAAAATTTTTAAATTATTCTCCTTTTGGGTATAAATTTTGCCCAACGCTTCAAGTTCACCAACAATACCAGTGAATCTGAGGTCAAGTTCCTCAAGTTTCTCAGTTGGTTTCATTTCGAAAGATTCAAATTGCTGAGTCAGTTTTGAAATCTTGTTTTCTTTTGAGAGCTCAGTTCCCTCACAAATCAACTTGAGTTTATCCCATATTTCTTTGGTTGTTTTGCAGCTCTTTACCTTTGAGAACGTGCCTTTGTCAAGAGTGACAAATAACGCGTTCTTAGCCACGTTGTCAAGGTTTGCTCGCTTTCTTTCATCTGTGGTCCATTGCTCGCGATCCTTCTCGATGATCTCAACATGGGGTTGGCCTTCAATCCTTGCGGTCGTGTTTACCTTAATAATCTTGATAGGGCCATCCTGTATCACAAAAATCATCTCTTCGTACATTGCTGCAAGATGAGCCTCCATCCTAATTCTCCAATCATCAAATTCGTTAATAGGGAACATAGGTACTTTGTTGATCATAGAAGTATCCATGTGATAATACAGAAATGAAAGAGACTGTTTTGAAAATAAGTGATTTTGGATCTGATTCGGTTAAAAATACGACTGATTCTTTTTAGAATCAACCGCTCCGATACCACTTGTTGGCCACTAAGTATACTGGATACAATTTGGGAAATAGTTTAAGCAACAAACTGTACTGATTTTAAATCTGAGTGCGTAGCGGAAGTCTTAGATACAGTAGGTCGCTGTGGATACAACAACTAAATGTATAGTGTATACTTAATTAATCAAAGTAATTAAAACAGTAAAAACTGAAGGTAAATAACACAGTAATTAAAGTGGTTCGAGGTAAACCCCTCTACGTCCACTGGTCCTCCACACAGGAGTAAAAAGTTTATTATAATTACTACGTACACAACTACGTAATTATAACAACACACAATCAATATATCGTTCACACAGATTGATATAAAGATCTTAGCTTTAACCGTTCACACAGATTGGTTTTGAGCTAATGCTTTGACTTGCTTCTTCACACACAGTTCTCAAGATTCGTCTTCTTCAATGCAAATCCTTCACACACACTTCTGGAGAAGCACAGATTGCTCAGTCCACACAGGGCTGATCTGGGTTTGTTCAAAGTATAGAACAGATGGTGAACAACAACTTTGACTTTAAGAGCTTTCAGCTGATGAAGTGTTGTTCAGGATGATGAGTACTATATATCTCTTTTGATCTGAGTTGCAGTAAGTTTTGGAGATATGTTTTGCTCTGATGATAACTTTGATAGCTTTATAATTTCGATAGCTTGGGTAACTGATCTTCAGCATCTTGATGTGATATATATAGACTTTGAAATATATATCCGTTGAGATGTATCCGTTTGAGTGAGATTCCGTTCCAATGGGAATATAACATGATCCGGATTTAGCGGGATTTGAAGATCTGTTGTCTGACAGGATTTTAAATACTTTATCCTAAAGTATTTAAATACTTAGTTATTCAACGGACTTGACTTATGAAGATTCCTTCTTTGTCCTGTTGCGAGTTGTATGGAGGATAACTGTTTTGGTGATTCGAGACAGTTTCCATATTTGGTCTTTATAAGACTTCTTTGCTATACTGAAGGGCTTCACTATATGCTGATTCGAGGCAGGTCTTCGATACAGGATAATGCCTCAATACTTCGATACAGTTACCTTTATTGTATGCGGATTGGCATATATGTCAAAACCTCTTATCAAATATCATTCGATACAGGGATTGGATATCCCGGCTGTTTCGATACAGGGTTCTTGTTTTCCCAACACCTCGCTTCCAGTTTGTCCACCATAGCCTTCTTGACATAGACTGGACATCCCCAAATTCTTATGTGATTAAGACTTGGTTTCATACCCTTCCACATCTTATGTGATTAAGACTTGGTGTCATGATAGGAACAGATTTGGAAGGACATCTATTAAGGATATAGGCAGCGGTTAGTAAGGCATACCCACATATGTAAATTGGTAAATTTGTGTAATTTAACATGGAGTGAACCATGTCCAACAAAGTCTGATTTCTCCTTTCTGAAACACCATTTAATTGTGGGGTTCCTGGCGGCGTGAATTGTGAAACTATTCCATGTTCTTTAAGGAATTCATCAAACTCTATGCTCATATATTCGCCTCCTCGATCTGACCGAAGTGCTTTGACATGACATCCAGTCTGTTTTTCAACAAGGGCCTTAAATTCTTTGAATTTAGTAAAGGCTTCGTATTTATGTTTCATTAAGTACACAATCCCATACCTAGTATGATCATCTGTGAATGTTATGAAATATTGATATCTATCTTGGGCCACTTCTAAAGCACCACAAACATCGGTATGTACCATCCCAAGTTTATCAGCAGCCCTTTCAAAAGTCCTTGTGAAGGGCGACTTAGTCATTTTGCCTCTAAGGCAAGATTCACAAGTTGAATAGGGTTCTACACCCAATGGACTTAAAAGTCCATCTTTCTCCATTTTCTGAACCTTGGTCTGACCAACATGACCAAGTCTAAGGTGCCACTTAAGACCTTGATTAGTATCTTATTTGCCATGTTTCCTAATTATAATGTTCACTGCTGTTTTTTTTGCAAGTTCAGATGATATAAACCATTCAACAATGTAGCTGTTCCAACCAATTTATTTCGAAAATAAATTTACAACTACCATTGCCAATGAGTAAACAAAATCTTTTCCGGTCCAAGACTGGAATGGAGACAATGTTTTTATGCCCCTTGGGCAATACAAGTACTTCATCTAACGTCGAAATAAAACTGGATTCTAAACCCAGTAGAATTGATCCAATATCGGTTGCCTTGACACTTTGTCCGCTTCCGACAGTGATCATTACTTCCCCAGCTTCAAGTTTCCTACTTTGTTCCAGATCCTGATTCATAGTACAAATATGAGAAGTGGCACCTGAATCCAGAATCCATGAAGCAGAATATACAGTAGCGGAATAATTATTTTTAAAAACAAAAAGTTTTGTACCTGATGCGCCAATAATCTTAGGACAAATCCTACGCCAGTGGCCCAGCTCACCGCATTCAAGGCATTTGTCCATAGGTTTTGGACCGCCTACCTATTGAACCTTTCGGGCCTTGCCCTTTCCTTTCTGCACCCATTTCTTGGGTTTATACTACTCATATGTCTTTTTCTTCTTGTTCTTGGACCTCTGAGGCCCAGAAGAAATCACAAGAGCAGCCTCCCTCGGTTTAGGCTTCATGTTAGACTGTGTCGTCACCAGTTTATTCATTAGCCCAGCTAATGTGCATGAAGTTTCATTACATTTGAAATTCATTACAAACTGCATAAAGGAGTCAGAGAGAGATTGAAGGATGAGATCAATTTGGAGGGATAAATCCATATTAAAGTTGAGCACCTCGAGCCTCTCAATCATATAGATCATCTTGAGGACGTGGTCTCCTACTTTCTCCCCTTCTTTCATCCTAGCACTGAACAACTTCTTCGATATCTCATATCTAGCAGTCCTACTGTGCTCTCCATAAAGTTCGGTCAAGTGTGCGAGAATCTGCCTAGCAGAAGTCATTTTCTTGTGTGCTCTCTACAGCTCATTAGTCATTGAACCCATCATAAAGCCACGGACTAGCACGTCATCCTTGACCTATTTTTCATGGACGTCAATTTCTTCCTGATTACCCCCAGTCCGGATTGGAGTCGGTGGAATGTCCGCCTCTAAGACGTATCCCAGAGACTCCATACTGAGTACAATCATCAGATTCCGCAACCAGTCAACAAAGTTGTGGCCAGTTAGGAGATTCTTTTCAAGTAGTATTGCAAGTGGGGTTTTAGCCATTTTAGAGAGATACAATTTCTTTTTTCTGCATAGATTAAGACAAGATTAAATTAGTGACTTATTTTATTATGACCGAGTATATAATTTAAGAGCTTGTATAATTCTTTTCTCGGCTCCCACTAATTTTATCGGAATTATACACTCCCATGTTTAATTCGGAAGTCATGGTATGATCGACTTCTTAGTGGTGGTCAAGTTCTTTACAAATTTTAACAGACGCAACCTATTAGGTTTCTGGCCAATTAAGTTCTGTAAAGTGGTGTCTAACACCAACCCTTTCAACGAATGATTTGATCTTCTTTTACCCCTAGTCTTCATGCCCTCCACCTATCAGGTTTCTTGGCAATCCAGACTATCTAAGTTGTTGACCATCAACGTCTATTAGTTTGACTATTGAATCTCACCCGACAACCTATCAGGTTTCTAAGGGCGAAATTTATCACCAACCGAAGGCATCTAATGCACTCAAGAATTTTTCAATCTCTACCAAATGTACTACCCCGATAACTCAGAATCATAGCACACCAGCTCGTGTATCAATTTTCTACGAGTTTGAAGGAGGGTAGGAAACCTCGTAACGTTTTTCAAACTTAGTCTGTTTGTTGTCGGGAGAATTTCGCTATTAATGTTACACTTTGCATATTAATTCATTTATACGTGCGTTTGTTTGTCAATCATTCAAAATGAAAAAACAGAAAATAGTAACCTAGTTACTACCAACATATAGCTCATGGACCTATTCCTAAGTACTGGGCCAAGCGAATGACCTAATAAAGAAAAATAAAATAGTTTTCGATTCTTCGTCTTCTCGGTCGGTTGTCTTCGGTCTTCGTCGTAGCCAAAATAATAATTACATCATAGAAAAATGCATCCTATTATACAAATTTTCTAGTAGAAGTAAATAGGCTCAAAACGGTCTTTACAACCCAATCGAATCGAACAAATCAAAACTAAGTACACGAGCTATATCACCATTACATAAGGATTCCATACAACATGTAACGGTAATGAAATTAAACAATTAATTTTAATATAAATTAATCCAATTACTCTATAAAATTAATCTATTCATTTTCTACTATATTAATCCAATTAATATAAAGTAGCATTAAAATTAAATAATCAAGTAATATATTAATCCAATCAATATAAAATTAATCTATTCAATTTTAATGGTATTAATCCAATTAATACTTATAATCATCATCTTAATTTGTTCGAAGTAATTCAACCAAAAATAATATTCTCGTTTAATTAATTTCCCTTAACTAAAAAATATTCCATATAATAATTTAGTCAAATTAAAATCCAATTTAAATTCTGGGAAATAAAGACAACGAATATAAACTTAAAATGGAGACCCGGGCTATCCGGTATAAGGCCCATCGCGGCCCGATTCAAAATCGGGCCAAAAACACGAGAGGTGACATGGCCGAGCCATGCTCGCACTGCCGAGTTCCTCGATACTGGCACTGGACGAGTCCTCTCGGGCACTGGCACAGTTTGAGTAAAGGCCGCTGCTCCATCACGGCACTTCGCTTTCTTTGTTTTTCAGCTTGTTTCCAAAAACGTGATGCTGCAACGAATAATTTAAAAATTTACGATTGTACCAAAAATGATTCTAAATCATTAACATCAATCAAAAGCATTCAAAATGCACAAATAATCGTATATAACCTCACTCGGATACCACTGTTGGGATTCCGTAAATAAAACGAAAAATGCAGCGGAATAATAAAAACGAATCCCAAACAGGATCGATCAAGTAACGTATATACGAAAAATAAAATATGAAGATAAATAGTTCAAAGTCCCATAACCTTGAAGCCTTTGATAATATCTTTGTAAATAGAAGTTGATCACGAACCCGGTCACGAACACAAACTTCCTTCGTTCCAAGCACCAAAAGTACGATGTCTCTACTTCACCACGCGACGGAACTTGACGGAAAAATTCGACGCAACTCCGTTCTCCAAGAATACGGCTAGGAAGTTATCGTAGGAATTTATATCTCTATTTTTTCTTAACTTTGTATCACCTCAAAGATGAAAAGTTGAAAGAAAAACTCTCCCTCTCCCTTGATGAAGGCCACGGCCGAACCAAGAACACACACACACTTGCAACAAAATGTTGTGTATGTGTTGTGTGATGATATGACATATAAAGGAAAAATATTCCTTTCAATCAACTACATGCAATAATGTATGAATCTCAACCAAGGTGAGCTCCCACACACATGCACAATCATATCATCAGGTCAAGGGGTGAGATATTGGGGCATCCTACTTAGGAAATATCTAGGAGACGAGTCGAGTCACGAAGAAATATCTAGGAGACGAGTCGAGTCACTCGGCTCGTGTACCGGACGTACGTCAAACGACTCCGTTAAATATACTACGTTTGATCTCCAATGTATTTATACTAATTAATTAATCCAATTAATTAATTATATCAAATACAAATATATTTCTCTAAGAATATATTTTCTGAATTAAATTAAATACCCAGTAATTTAATTTCAATTCATAAGACCACTATTTTGATTTATCTAATAAATCATAATTAGATATCCAATATCTAATATTGATAGAGAGATGATAAATTCATATTTATCCATCAATGATCCTGATGCGTGACTCTGTAGGTCCATCAATCAATGATCCATCAATGATCCTGAATGTTCAATTTATTTACATGGACTTCACTTCAATGTTTACCAAATCAATAATGCATTTGAAATACAATAAACAGTGAATGAATCGTATTGCCTTTTTTATTAATTATTTCATAATTACATGTATAATGGTCCTACCCTGTCCTCCCCTGAGTGGATTCGAGGGCATATTCCTAATAGTAGGCAGTCCTGTCCGGCCACTGCTTGGCAGTGACTCGGGCATCCCTGGGCTGCCGAGTCCGACCTCCGTTCGGCTCATTTTTTCGGCTCGTTTCCAAAACGTGATGTTACAACGAACAATTTAAATATATACGATTATTGTAATAATGATTCTAAATCATTAACACCAACCAATAGCATTCAAAATGCATAAATAGTCGTATATACGGTATCATTGACCTTGCTCCAATACCACTATTGGGATTCCGGAAATAAAACGAAATAAGCAGTGGAATAATAATAATGAATCCCAAACAGGATCGATCAAGTAACATATATACGAAAAAAATACGAAGACAAAAGGATCAAAGTCCCACACCCTTGAAGCCTTTGGTAATATCTTCGTAAGTTGATGTTGTTCACGAATCCGGTCACGAACACGAATTCCCTTCATTCCAAGCACCGAAAGTACGATGTCTCTCCGACACAGCAATTAAGCAAATGAGCCTAACTATTCTAATGACAAACTAAACTTCACAGGCACATCTTCTACTAAACCCTCAAGTCAAAGGTCCACGTATACTATCACAACCTTTCGATTCATCATCGACTCTCCGAGAGTGAATACCGTGTGACTGAATCAAGTATGAGCCATGTTCGAGTATACTGGTCCCACCAATATACTTATAACTATGCTATCAAGACATGCACACGTCCTAGCATCAGTTATACAAATCTTACTCAAAACTTAATGCCCATTTAAGTTTATAGACCTGCGAACGGTTTACGTAAATAAACTTTTCAACACTTCCAGTGCATTTTATCTTATCCGATAACGAGAATAGAATGTTCGATTTATTTACATGGACTTCACTTCAATGTTTACCAAATCAATAATGCATTTGAAATACAATAAACGGTGAATGAATCGTATTGCCTTTTATTAATTATTCCATAATTTCAAGTACAATGCCCCTACCCTCTTATCCCTTGAGTGGCATTCGAGGGCATAATCCTAACATTGTGATCTTTCGTTGCGCTAGGTGGTTACTTGTTATTATATCGAGGGGCAGGAGTCGTGGTCGCAACCATGGTATGGATGGCCACGAGGATCAGACACGGGATCGAGAGAATATTGTCAGGAACATTATTGGTATGGGTGTTGCTACTATATTGCTACAAGTAGCAGCACAGATGGCTCAGTTGACCCAGGCGGCTCAACGCAACAATGACGCAACTCAGAATGTCGGTGTAAATTAATGGATTCGGGAAATAGTTTGTATGAATCCTTCTCGATTCGCCAATGCAGCGGATGCATTGGGCTGGGATGGTTGGATTTTCCAGTTGGGAAAGATATTCGAGGCTGTCGATTGTCCCAAAGACCGGAAGGTGCCTATCGCTCAGTACCTTCTTGACAAAGATGCTGCTAATTGGTGGGAAGCTGTTAAACCTCGTGATCATTATAATATCCGTACTTTCTACTTTTGGTTATTTCTATTTTTGTTGTATGTTCATTCCGGTAGACTCGCTTGTTACTGTTTTGAAATTCTGAACCTATTTTGTTCTTGGAGTTTTTCCGTTTGGATGAGTTTCGAGGATGTTTTTGCATAATTTCATCTTGAATTATATCTTGTCGCATGTACGTTCGATTCTCGTAAAACTCGTTCGTTTTCATTGTTTCTTGGTTTGCATAAGTTCGTATGGTTGAGTTAGTCATGTTGAGACTTTCGGTTTGTTAATCCGACGTCGTATCGTGATTTTCGGGCACTTGGGCCATTTTTGTAATTTCCTATAGGTTTTGGGAATTTCACTTTCTTTGTCGCATTACGAACTCTCCAATGGTCGGAATTGTATTTTCTTTCAATGCTCAACTCCGTTGTCTTGAATATTCCGTGTTTATATTTCTGGGTTCTGGTCTTGCTTTGCATTTCGATTTTTGTCTTTATCTGCGGTGTCTTGGCAAGATCGATTGCTGAGTAGCACACGCTACTCCTGGTTTCCTTGCGTGCGCTATTGTTGTGTGGTTAGCGTACGCTAACTTGGAGTTCGTAGCGTGCGCTAACGATTTCAGCGGACTGGGCAGAAGGTTCAGTATTTCGGTACTGGACCAGATAGCGTACGCTAATTGAGTGTTAACGCACGCTAATATCTAACGTTAGCGCACGCTAATCTTGTTAGCCTGCGTACGCTAACCGGAGGATAGAAGTCTGACTGCATTCCACACCCTGTTAGGTGTGGAATGCGTACGCTAACCGGAGGATAAAAGTCTGACTGCATTCCACACCCTGTTGTGAGGAAATCCTTCACACTATGCCGCAAGTGCACGGTGTCAACAAGTAATAAAGTGATAAGTAAGATATCGTTCCCTCGAGGACTGATTTCCCTCGAGGACTGATTTCACTAAGTACCAAAATATAGTCAAGTCACAATTTTATTTGAAGAACAATTATATGGAATTTATATCTAAACTAATTGTAGAAAAATAAATAGAAAATAATAATAATAATAAGGGCGTAGGATTATGATTTTCACCTCAAACAATCCGGAATGATTTTTTATTTAATTCCAATTCACTTTTATTCAATTGGTTGTAAGCCAGGAATTCCTAAATTATTCTAAAGCCTTTCCCAAGGTCGATAGAAAATACTAAGAATTATTAACTCGATATATCCCTATTCGAATTAGATAATTAATAGCTAAAATAGTTTATGAATCCCTACAATAAATAGGCTTCACAATTCCCATGAGTATATCCCTATCTCACGAAAATCATGATTATTCTCACAAGAACTATGCCTAAATTTCATCTCCCGAATCCATAAAGACATTCACAACAATTCAACTATTGGCCAAACAATTAAAAAGCATTAAGAACAATGAGAAAAATCCAACTCAATATGAATAACGAGAAAATTGAAATAAAAATAAATAAATCAAACCGTCATGTAATCGGCTACAATCACAATCCTACTCAAACAGATCTAGAAACTAAGATTCGGAAAAATTAAGAAAAACCGTAGGGATCCGTGGTCTTGTCGTCGCCCACCAATCTCCTCCTTGTGTTCTTCGATCCCGCGATGTCTTCCTCCGATTTGATGATGATAATCCCCTTTTTCTGACCTTCCATCTTTATTTATAGCTCTCATCAGCCTCCAAAATGCGTCCGTGTGATTAGGTCGAGAACAGCTCCAAAAATGGCAAAGAAACGCGGAAGGCTTAGGAAAACCGCCCTATGGGCCGCGGCTCACTTAATCTGTGCCGCGACCCCTACTGCTCAGCGCCAGATGCCTGGGCGCATGTTTTCTTACTGGGCCGCGGCTCACACTCTTTGTTCCGCAGCTCACAGTACAGTTCGCTCGGTGCCTTTGTGTGCCGTGCGTGTGTCGCGGCTCACTTTCCTTGTGCCGCAGCCCCTGGCAAAAAATCGTCGTTTTTACCCGTTTTTCGTCGTTTAGGCTTCCGGACTCCAATTTCCTGTAAAACATATAAAGATAGTGCATTAAAAGCTCATTTATGCAATTTTTAGGCTCAAAATGGATATAAACTAATAATAAATAAGCGCATAAAAATACGCCTAACAAATACCTCCAAACTTGAGCCTTTGCTTGTCCTCAAGCAAAAATCAATTTTAAACAAAAAGTATAGTGAATACTCATGCAAGTCCGTAGTGCTCAACTTAATCAATACTACCCTGAAAATCTCAAAGAATAATACGAGTATCGTATTAGTGAGTCACATTCACGGACACTGATTCCAAAAAGTAGTCATTTTCAGTCCTAACCAATCGTTCATGAAGAAAATCAAGCTCAAAGATTAATAAGCGTGAATTTAACCCACCGCCAATATGAAAGGTTAGAGTAAACAAGCTAATTCGCCCAGTCCACAGTCTAGTGGCAAAAATTTAAGAGTTTCATCGTCAAAATTAATCCTCGGATAGTATTCCCTTATGTATGATCAATAATATAGATTCGAGTTAACCACTAGGTTCGGATCTCGGGATGTTTCAATGGGATAATCCTAGGGTGGATTTCTATTCTCATGTATTGGGGAACCGTTTGACATAAAAGACACTCATGGGGCACATGGATGCTTCTAGTTACTAAGTCCCCCTCTACAGCGGAGAAAAAACTCGAATAGCAATTCCCGCACGTCAAGGTTTCCGTTTTACGCGAGAGTAAACAACGGGTCGTGCGAATACCCCAGTTACTAGGCTTCCCATCATCGGTAATGCGAAATCTCTAAACCACTAGTCTAATTAGGGTTGTCGTTTTACGCGAGAGTAAACAACGGGTCACGTGAATACACCCGGTTACTAGACTTCCCATCATAGAACAAATAATATCTCGACTTTTTCTTGGGAAAAACTGTCCGAATCTAAACTCAAATTAAGTGCCAACACGACTCATGTTACTGGACGACTAGCTAACCGAAAAGTATAACCAAACGTATAGGCGGCGATTTGAAAACATGTATGTCTCCTTTCTTATCTGCTAAGATTTCTACAAAAACGATAAAATTTCGTACCTAATTGAATACTGAACAGAAACAGATATTGCTGACTGCAGCTCGACTAAACTCAACCGTTTCTTCCAAGAGAAATCAGTATCGTAACATCAGTTTTACACACGGAAGCACGAAAAATTCACGAAAAATTCATGTTTGCAAAAACCATCAACAGCATGCAAGAAAAATAAAGCAATGATGAAATCGCAATTTATAACCAAGAAAAATTAAGAAAATATCGCATGCTTCAACTTATTCCACTACACATAAAATCATCGACAATAAAACTCATGTGAAAATAAAAGAGATAATGAAAAGTGAATCTTATTCCAAATATCTTCTTGAAAGCCAGCACATGTCTGAGTGGAATCGTCTGTCAGTCCATACTTCAAATAACGCTCAACATCACCCGGGACCCCCAAACTTAGTCTCTAGTCATGAAATAACTAAAGACATTAAGTCAAGAAAGACTAGAATATAAAGGATAATAACTCATTGGGGTTAAAAAATATTAGAGAAATAAGGGCCAACAAGAATACATGAATCCAAACGAAATAACAATACAAAGGAAAAAAATTATTAACGAAAAATCAAATAAAAACAACTAACTAGAAAGCAAGTAAAAATGATGGGTTGCCTCCCACCAAGCGCTCTATTTTACGTCTTGAGCACGACGTGGCAAATAAAAATCTAACGTGGCTTCTTTCTAGGGAGATTGCCAAATACCCCCTTCTTGAAATCTATAAGCCTCTTATTCCACAAGGGAGGCTTTGGTTCATGCCTGGTTGCCAAAAATAATGAGTAAGAATAATTATCCGGACAACCAAAAAATAATGGAAGAATATAATAATTGTAAGGCACGAAAAAATAAGCAGAGTTCGAATGGGTAAATAATAAAGACTTATCATGAACAACCTCATTAGAACTCAAAGAATCAGCCTCAACAAAATCAAGAGTAATGGAATCAATCTCTCCCATTATAGATTTAGGAAAAATTATGTGCGGCACCGTTAATAAAATTTTAGGCACAAAAGTGTTCACCTTACTGTTCGAAGGTTGATGACAAATTAATGAAATTTCTTTGGAAACATCATCAATGGTAACTTCTTCTACAGGCTCATCACACTTTATGTAATTATCAGGTGCTGGGGGATCGACCCTAAAACTCAGCATGTCTTTCTTCTCAACCTCTCCCTCAACTTCACTACTAAATATATGAGCTGGAAAATAACCATAGTGAATCTCAAGACCATGACGTGCACATTCTAGCTCAAGAGGGGTACTATCAGGATTTTTGAGAGCGTCTACACATTGTTCAAGCATGGTCTTTTGTTTCGGGGGAGGGGGCTGACTGACCCTATTAGACAAATTATTAAGATCATCGAAATTTATGAAATGCCAAGGGTCACGATAATCAAAGGAAAACATAATGAAAAAAATACAAATATTAATACTAAAAAAAACTTCAAATTAAAATTAGAGTCGCTTGGTAATGATATTAGCGAAAAATCAGTCCCCGGCAATGTCGCCAAAAACTTGTTGTGAGGAAATCCCTCACACTATGCCGCAAGTGCACGGTGTCAATAAGTAATAAAGTGATAAGTAAGTTATCGTTCCCTCGAGGACTGATTTCACTAAGTACCAAAATATAGTCAACTCACAATTTTATTTGAAGAACAATTATATGAAATTTATATCTAAACTAATTGTAGAAAAATAAATAGAAAATAATAATAATAAGGGCGTAGGATTATGATTTTCACCTCAAACAACCAGGAATGATTTTTTATTTAATTCCAATTCACTTCAATTGGTTGTAAGCCAGGGATTCCTAAATTATTCTAAAGCCTTTCCCAAGGTCGATAGAAATTACTAAGAATTATTAACTCGATATAACCCTATTCGAATTAGATAATTAATAGCTAAAACAGTTCATGAATCCCTACAATAAATAGGCTTCACAATTCCCATGAGTATATCCCTATCTCACGAAAATCATGATTATTCTCACAAGAACTATGCCTAAATTTCATCTCCTGAATCCATAAAGACATTCACAACAATTTAACTGTTGGCCAGACAATTAAAAAGCATTAAGAACAATGAGAAAAATCCAATTCAATACGAATAACGAGTAAATTGAAATAAAAATAAATAAATCAAACCATCATGTAATCGGCTACAATCACAATCCTACTCAAACAGATCTAGAAACTAAGATACGGAAAAATTAAGGAAAATCGTAGGGATCCGTGGTCTTGTCGTCGCCCACCAATCTCCTCCTTGTGTTCTTCGATCCCGCGATGTCTTCCTCCGATTTGATGATGATAATCCCCTTTTTCTGACCTTCCATCTTTATTTATAGCTCTCATTAGCCTCCAAAACGCGTCCGTGTGATTAGGTCGAGAACAGCTCCAAAAACGGCAAAGAAACGCGGAAGGCTCAGCAAAACCGCCCTGTGGGCCGCGGCTCACTTAATCTGTGCCGCGGCCCCTATTTCTCAGCGCCGGATGCCTGGGCGCATGTTTTCTTCCTGGGCCACGGCTCAAACTCTTTGTGCCGCGGCTCACAGTACAGTTCGCTCGGTGCCTTTGTGTGCCATGCGTGTGCCGCTGCTCACTTTTCTTGTGCCGCGGCCCCTGGCCAAAAATCGTCGTTTTCACCCGTTTTTCATCGTTTAGGCTTCCAGACTCCAATTTCCTGCAAAACATATAAAGATAGTGCATTAAAAGCTCATTTATGCAATTTTTAGGCTCAAAATGGATATAAACTAATGATAAATAAGCGCATAAATAATACGCATAACAGCTAACTGGAGGATAGAAGTCTGACTGCATTCCACACCCTGTTAGCGCACGCTAATTCTTGGACGTAGCGTGCGCTAAGCCTGTCTGATATAAAAAAAACAGCAACATCCCAACTTCGTCATTTTCCATCATTACTTCTTCTCTTCGACTTTGGGCGATTCCAAACGAGGGTTAGGGCCGATTTCAACCAAATATCATCATCCACTATCATCCTTGCATTTCTTGCGCGAATTCTTCAAGTTCTTAACATTTTTTGCCATCCGAATCGAGGTAAGAATCCCTGAAACCCTTGTTTTGAGATTTTGGGGAAATTTTGGGGAATTCTTGTGATTTGACTCTTTTAATCTAAATTATCATGGATTATTGCTAGACTTCAATCGTATACTTGTAATCCTTCGTTTTCTTGAGGATTCGTGGTTTTAAACCCCGATTTTTCCATTGTTCATCACTTATACCCGACAATACCCTAGGAATGTTCGACGAATTGTTTCAGCAGGTAGAACTAGGATGTATTCCTACGTTGTCGTAATTTTGAGATTTGATTGCATATCATTATTGTGTTAGGATCGGATTTGTGAAGATTATTCGGGCCAAAACCTTTCCGTTCACCGTTTTTCTTCACGTCATGTTAACCAAGGCAAGTACATGTATTACATTTCGTTATGTATGTTATGTTTTCGAAATGAATGATGAATTGTGATTTTCGGGTGCATGAGTTGTGTTCCTTCCACCCGGAGCGTTCGACGGGATGTCTGGGGGTCGATACTAAGGGGTACGGCCGCGGAAGTGGACTTGGGTGCATGTGTGATTGAACTTCCACCCGGAGCGTTCGACGGGATGTCTGGGGGTCGATACTAAAGGGTACGGCCACGGAAGTGGTATTCCACTCGGAGCGTTCGACGGGATGTCTGGGGGTCGATAGTAAGGGGTACGACCATGGGATACCAGTTGTGATTTTGGGACATCGTGATGAATTGATAACTGATTTGATTGCCAATGTAGTATTCCGGAATATTTATGGCAAATGATTTCTGATTGAGATAATTGTGTAAAAATCGTATTTGTATATAATGTTGTGTAATTGTGTACTTGCACTAGCTATTCGAATGCTAACCCCTTAAATGGGGGGAATGCGTCTTATGCATTTCAGGTACCGGGAGAGCTGAGGAGCAGGCACGGGACATGCACGCAAAGGATGGGTTGGCATGATTATGAGGCTCGAGTCTTTAATTATGTTGTGTCATTTATATTGTTTGAGTATCGGAATTTGAATGGTTTTATTGTATTCGGTTAAAGTCCCCTGCGTGGGCAATGACATGGTATCGACTTATACTTTCACGTACTTCTATTAAAACATTTTGGCCGAGGCCGCGGACCCATTTTTACATTAATGATTGTGTCTTTTGGATTTTTCTTATACTGAATATGTGTCATGTGTTAGCCTGGTAGACCTCACGAGGGTTCTACGGCGTGTAATGTCCCATTTGAGAATTGGGGTGTTACAATCGTGATGCCATGTGGGCGGAGTTCCAGGCATTTACGGAAGCTAAGTTCTATCCGAAATCGATTAGGGATCATAGGATTCGTGAGTTTTACTTTGCAGAACCACAAGATATATCGGTGTCGCGAGCTGTCATCGACTATAGCAAACAACTCAGTTATGTGCGAGATTGGGTGAGAACCAAAGAAGAGAGGACCCTTCATTTTCATAGACGGATGAAGCCGGAGATTCGCCTATATATGTTGGGACTCACTTGCATTTCATTGAGATTTTACCAGGATCGAGCCTTAGACTATGAACTAGCTTCGTTATCGTCACAACGTGTGCCCGAGCTGAAGAAGGAGAGGATGTCCGATGACCTTATGGGCGGTACAAGGGTTGGTGTTTCTGGGTAGCAATGTTGTAATCTTTCTACTGAGAGGATCCATCGCTCGATGCATTGGACTGAGAGTTCCAAATCTTCAGCTTTGACCCCTGGTAAAGCTAGGAGTTGTTTCAACTGCAATGTGTCAGGGCATGTTTGTGAGCATTGTCCTTCTCCGCTAGTAACATGTTACAAGTGCGGACTCGAGGGACACCGGGTTCAGTTTTGTAAGTTGGTCACCGAGCCTTCTGAGGCGCGTACTTGAGCAGTGATATCAAGATCAACTCTGAGGAGTCCCTGAGAAGTGTAGTCTACCAGCTGTATGTTATGTTATTTTCTTGCTTTGTTGCATCAAATTTCGGGATAAAATTCTTTTATTAGAAGTGGATAGGATTTTGAACTTCTGTATTTTTAAATCTATCGACTCATTTATGTTCGTTGATATTCTCTGAACTTGTTCTATTCTTCAATTTTTGTTGTTCGAACAAGTTGTGGTATTGTTTTGGATTAATCTGTTCGTCGTTTTGACTTCTTCCGAATTCGGTTCCGTTCCTGTGAATCTTATGTAAATGCATATCTTGTCGTTTTTACTAGATCACCTATTTTCTTGAGTCGAGGTGTGAACTTCGGATTTGTTATTTGATTTTGATGTTTGTCGTGATTTAAACATGGTTGTTCGATCGTTGTGGTTCGGTCGTTTGTCGTTCGGGTTTTTTTGATATCGTATCGTGATTTTGAGAGTTCAGATCACTTCATAATTTCCTTAAGTTCGGGAAATTAGTTTCGTTTTCGATCTTCCAACCCTTGGGGTGTGGAATTTCGTATTTGTTCAGCGATTAACTCGTGTTTTGATTGCTGTGTTGTTAGGGTTGGTTAACCATATTGATTCTTATTCATTATGTTTTGTTACCGTTCTGGTGTAAAGATACGGATGGTTGCAGCTACGTGCTGCCTGTGATTCATTGCAAGTCGTCGGCATCGGATAGCGTGTGTTAACTGAGATTGTTTCGCATTAATTGTTTTGTGTTTTAAGTTTTGGGGACGAAACTTCTTTTAAAAGGGGTAGAATGTAACACCCGAGATCTTCGTTCCAGTTTCGTTGAACTTTTATTCAGTCGAGCGGTTTGTTGTCGTTCACGTCTTTGGAATCATGTGCTTTTACTGTGGTACATTGGGTTTCGTAGCCCGCTCGTTTTTGTTTTGAATATTAGATGGTGCGTTAGCGTGTTCGAGACATCGTCGCATATCGAGCCGGTCGGTCAGGTGTTGGCTGAGTCGAGTTACGGCCGTAAGGCCTGGCCGATTACAGCTGTAAGACTCCCGCACACCTTGGCCTGGGGAAACTCGATTACGGCCGTAAGGATCGTTAGGTTACGGCCGTAATGCCGCATTACGGCCACAAGGCATGGGCCAGTTACAGCTGTAATGCACCAGCAGATTTTAGGCAGTAGCCTGGGAGCTCGGTTACGTAGCCCGCTGCACCAGCCCTAAGGGGTGCCCGATACGTACGTAAGGCAGCGGCCGATACGTACGTAATCGGGGTTGGCCAAGTTACGGCTGTATGGCACTTCCAGTTACGGCCGTAACATGATTGACCTTATATAGGCCCGAGCGTCGGGCAGGCCTCATTTCAACCTTTCTTGTTCTTTTTCTTGCGGCTGTCGGACGGAAGGTTCGGTAAGTGGAGTGTCTGGTCGATTCCACTCTATTTTTGGATATTTTCGAAGGTTCTTGTCGATTGTATCTGTTAGGAATACTTGTTAGATTTTGATGATGTCATCAGTATAAATTCAAATGTTTATTACTTGGCAAAAATGTAAGGAAGAACCAAATGAGTATCTTCCATAGGCCAAATATGTTAAGTATAGAAACTTGGCAAAATGTAAAGAAGAACCAAATGAGTATCTTCTATAGGCCAAAAATAAGTTAGGCTAAAAATCGGCTAAGTACTAAAAATCAGCTGAGTTCATCAGAGAGGTACAGCCAAGTCAAGTCAGAGTAGTTCTGGTCAAGAAAAATCATCAGGGATGTTTGACCAGACTGCAGTCAAGTTACCTCAGACAAGTCATCTGATCAGACAAGTCCTAAACGGTGAACATCAGAGAGGTCCAGACTGCAGAGAAGTTAACTGCTCATCAGCCTAGTCGAGATCAGCCAAGTACTCCAAGTCTACATCAGCATGCGTTGAAAAGTCAAGTATTACGAAAAGTCACATGCAACGTGAAGAGACAAATTGGAGAGATTCCCACAAAAGATATGAATTAAAAAGTCTATCCAGACCCACCTTGAAGACTTTAATCATATTATATTCAAAAGATTTGGCGCATCACATGCAGAGTCTTCACAATGGTCAGAAGATAGATTAAAATAATGGGAACACAGCCTTGCAACATTCAGAAAGAAAACAATGAAGTCTACCTATCCAACGGACGGATTTGTTGAAAAGATTTGCAACGGCTATGAAGGAAAAGCTCAGAGATCATGACCTATATATATCCGAAGATTTTAAGCTAAGCATACCATACAACAAATAATCGGTGCGAACATACTTTCAAGCGATCAAAGCATTCAAGCTATCTAAAAGCGAAATACAGCATCGTGAAAAGAGCGGTTCTAAAAAGTTCATACTTAAAGAAGCTCTTAGTTGGAGATGACAAAAACTCTTGTCTATAATCCTGAGTTCGGGGTACTTCACTGGTTGAAGTTAAGAGACTGTAAAGGCATCCAAGAATCGAGGATCAAGTGGTGCAAGGCAGTCAAGTGTGTTACAACAGCACGGATTTCCACTGGTTGGAAGTTGTTATAGTTTGGTTGAATCACTGTAATATTTATCACTGGTTGAGAATTATAGTGAATTCATATCCAACTGGTTTGGAGAAAAGTGGATTAGTAGAGGATTACCCCACCTCTGATACCACTATAATTGCCTGCGTTCTTTACTGTTTTCTAGCATCATACTTTAACTGCTGCATTCATTGTTAAGTGTTTCATTAGTTGTTTTATCTTCGTCATCAGCTGATTTCCGCACGTATTAAGAACAAATGACTCCAAGTCATTTGTTTATCCATCAGCTGAAGAAACTTACTCTTTGTGAAAAATAGTCTAAGATTTTCAATAAGTCTATTCACCCCCCTGGACTTATTCCTGGATGACTTGTGACCTACAAGTGGTATCAGAGAGGTTGGTTCATTTTATTCATGAACCAGATCTATATCAGAGATATATCTTTACTCTCACCTTATAATGGAACACATGCATTCTAGACTCCCAGTGTTTTCAGTTGACGAGTATGATCTTTGGAAGATAAGGATGCAGGCACACTTATCTTCAATCCATGATGACATGTGGTGCATCATAGAAGATGGTCCATTCATCTTCGAGAAGGACAACACTGCAGAAGAGATCGCAGCAGGGAAGCCAGAGAAGATCCCAAAGAAGAGGACAGAGCTGACTCCCGAATAAAGAAATCTGGCCAATCTTGCTAACCGGGCTAGAGATGTGCTATATCAAACTCTTGACAAATCCACCATGGTCAAGACCAAGAATTGTAAGAATGCCAAAGAAATCTGGGACACATTAGCCCTAATGTGTGAAGGAACGGAACTGATCAAGGAAAATAAGTTGTCAATTGCTATTCAAAAATTTGACAACTTCAAAATGAAGAATAGCGAATCCATAGACCAAGTGGACACAAGGTTCACTGAAATTATCAATGAAATCAACTCCCTCAGCAAATCTTATGGCAACAGGGAGATGGCGCTGAAAGTACTAAGATCTCTCAATCCTGAATGGAGTATGAAGGCAGTGGCCATGAGAGAGTCCAAGGATCTTAATAAAATAAAGATCCAAGAGCTGTTCTCTGATCTAAAGGCTTATGAGTTCGAGCTTCCAAGTTCATCCTCAACTGAGCCTGCAGAGAAGGGAATAGCCTTTGCAGCCGAGTCCCCCGCCAAGAGCTTATCTGATGTAAAGCCTCCAAATCCATTAGATTTTGAGGAAGAAATGACGTTTATAATGCAAAGGTTCAGCAACTTTATAAAGAACTACTCCAAATACAAGAAAAATTATAAGGAGAATCCCAGGAGAAATCAGAAAGCTGGAAGCTGGAAGGTGGAGTGCTACAATTGTCACAAGACAGGACACATCCAAATCGACTGTCCTGAGCTCAAGAAGGACGAGAGCAAGAAGGAGGTGGGCAGAAAAGAAGATAGAAGGAAGGCCCTCATCGGAGAAGATCAGGAGCATGTAGAATCAAGCAGCGGATTCTTTTCTGATGATGATGAAGAGTATGACTGTCTGATGGCCAACCTAGCTGATGAAGAGGTAACATCTAAACCCTCTGGTTCAAATAATAGTTCAACCATGTCATAAGATATGGATCTGCATGAATCTGTAAATCAGCTATTTAAAGATTTTGAAAGACTCAAATCTGCACACCAAGCTGTATCAGCAGAGAAGACTCAGCTGCAAGATGAGAATAGGCAGCTGAAAAATGATTTCGAAAAACTCAGCCTAGAACTGAATAAGGTTGAGATAACTGCAGCTGACTTGAAAAACCAGGCTCATGTTAATACAACTGAGATAAACCGATTAACTATCTTACTTAAAAAAAAATTAGCTGCACTTGCTCATGTCAAAGCTGAATTTACTAAGCTGACTCAGGCAAATAAGACTCAGGCGCAGGAAATAACCTCCCTGAAGGCTTCTTCAACCCTGGAAGAATTGTGTACCAATAAAAGGCCACTATATTCCAGATCAGGCCTTGGATATGACCCTCACACTTCCTCTAGTTCTAAAACTACTTTCGTCAAGGGAGAAACAATTGTCTCGACTGCTGAGCCTATATATAAACCGATATTTAGAAACAGTAATGCCTGTCACAAGTCTAGGCTCAAACCGAAGTTACACAAGGCAACCACCTAGACAAGTGACTAGGCAATGGCCCAGCAGTAGCACCTGCACAACATGCCCACTATTATCAACAACTCCCCAAAAACAGATTTCAAAATGGGAGGGGCAGATGGAAACCTCAAGGTTATCCTAATTTCCAAAATGAACAAGTGTGGAGACCTCAAAGGTTTAATAAATGGTCTCAGCCAATATTTAGAAATGGCCCACACTATCAGTATTTTGAGGAATATCCGGTATACAATCCCAACAGGAGATTCAGACCTCGACCTTACACACCATATAAGGGTAATAATAATAATTTTTACAATCCAAGGAGAAATTAATTCTCCAGGAAACCAGCTAACCCGAGAGGACCCACACAGATTTGGGTACCTAAATCTCTGCTTGTTTGATTGCAGAAAAAGTGGAAGGACTACAACCACATCTCCACAAGCTCAAACTTTGGAGGTGAAGAATGGTTTGTAGATTCTGGATGCTCCAGGCGCATAACTGGGAACAAAAAGATGTTGTCCAAATACACCAAAGAAAGAGGTCCTGATGTAACCTTTGGAGATAGCTCTAGAGGACAAACAAAGGGCTTTGGAGAGCTGCACCAAGGAAATATTGTGATATCCAAAGTTCACTATGTCAAAGGGCTCAAGTATAATATCCTGAGCATAAGCCAGTTTTGCGACGAGAAGAACCTAGTAGTCTTCACCATCTGGAAATGCATGGTGATAGATATCTTATCTGGAGAAGTGAAGCTCCAAGGTTTCAGAAAGAGAGATGTCTACATGATAGATTGGAACACGGGAACACCTAACTCCTGTTTTTTATCCAAGATAGTAGATGAGAACGGATTGTTGTGGCACAAAAGACTATGTCACCTGAACTTCAAAGCCATCAACAAGATTAGTTCTCAAAAGCTGGTCAGAGGACTTCCAGATGAAACATTCAAGAAGGAAGCACTTTGTGATGCCTGTCAAAAAGGAAAGCAGACCAGAGCGTCATTCAAGCCAGTCCAGCCTACAACTCTCACAACAAGGATCTTAGATCTACTCCACATGGATCTATTTGGCCCTATCAAGCCAAGGACTCTAAGCAGTCGAAAGCATGCACTTGTTGTAGTAGATGATTATTCAAGGTACACCTGGATTATCTTCTTGTATAAGAAGAGTGAAACCTTGACCAAGCTACCTGAGCTGCTGAGAAGGATCCAGAATGAGATATCTCTATCCATCATCAAGATCAGATCACATAGAGGAGGAGAGTTTCTCAACAAGGCGATCACTGATTACAGCGATCAGAATGGGATCCAGCATGAGCTCTCTGCAGCCAGGACTCCCCAGCAGAATGGCGTTGCTGAAAGAAGAAACAGAACCCTGAAGGAAGCAGCCAGGTCCATGATTGCAGAAGTGGACCGGCCCAAGAGGTTCTGGGCTGAAGCTGTCAACACAGCTTGCCATACTCAGAAGAGGAGTATGATAGTAGGGAGACATGGCAAAACTCCCTATGAGGTTTGGAATAATAGAACCCCTACTATTGCTTACTTTCATGTTTTTGGTTGTAAGTGTTTCATCCACAACAACGGTAAAACACAACTAAATGACTTTGATGCTAAAACGGATGACGGTCTCTTCATGGGATACTCACAAAGAAGCAAGGCATATAGAGTATTTAACAAAAGAACCTTAGTTGTGGAGGAAACACCCCATGTTGTTTTTGGTGAATCTACTGTTGAGTACATGAAGCAAGTTGAGCTAATTGAGAACAAGCTCAAATCAGCGACCCTTGAAGAAGTCATTGTACATGACACTGGAATGGTGGACTCACCTGCAGACCAGCCTGAAGATCCAACTGTAGCTGCTGAAGACCCATCTGCAGATTAGACAGGAACACCAAACCTATCTGATCCAGTTGCCGCTGATGAAGACCCAGCTGTAGCTGATAAAGACTCATCTGCAGATCAGACCCAAGCTGCAGATGAGAAGACGGTAGCTGATCCAGTTGCAGACCAAGGAGACCAGAACCCAGCTGATGCAGAAATCCACCAGAGCAATTCAACAGGGGGAACAGACCCAGAAGAAGACGATATCCCCAAGTGGCTGAAAGATCATCCAATCTAGCAAATCATCGGGAAGCTGACTGATGGAGTTAAGACGAGACAGTCAACTCTACCCATAGGAATGGCTATGTTCTCATGCTTTATGTCACAGATAGAACCCAAAACAACAAAACAAGCTTTAGAAGATTATTCTTGGACAAATGCCATGCAAGAAGAACTGGAGCAGATGGAAAGAAACAAAGTTTGGGAACTAACCAACAGACCAGATCACAAGAAGGTTATTGGCACCAAATGGGTGTACAAAAACAAGAGTGATGAAGACGGAGTTGTTGTTAGGAATAAAGCCAGACTTGTAGCAAAAGGCTATGCACAGTGTGAAGGAATAGATTTTGATGAAACCTATGCACCTGTTGCAAGATTAGAGGTCATCAGACTATTTCTCGCATATGCTTCATTCAAAGATTTTGAAGTCTATCAGATGGATGTAAAGAGTGCTTTTCTAAATGGCATACTAGAAGAAGAAGTCTGTGTAGAGCAACCCCCAGGTTTTGTCAAAGGAGACAAAGTCTATAAGATGTTAAAGGCTCTCTATGGAGTTAAGCAAGCACCAAGAGCGTGGTATGAAACACTATCTGTGTTTCTTGAGAAGAATGGTTTTTGCAAAGGGAAGATGGACAAGACTTTATTCAGAGTGGAGCACGAAGGCCACATATTAATAGTTCAGATATATGTGGATGACATCATATTCGGCTCAACCAATCCAGAGTTATGTGAGAAATTCTCTAATCTCATGCAAGGAGAATTTGAGATGAGTATGATGGGAAAGCTTAACTTCTTTCTCGGACTACAAGTTAAGCAGATGGAAAATGGAATTTTCATCAACCAAGCTAAGTGTACCAAAGATCTAATCAAGAGATTTGGAATGGAATCAGCCAAGCCAGCAAGAATTCCTATGAGCACAAGTACTCATCTGGATGCAGACGAGGCAGGAATATCAGTGGACTCAACCTACTACAGAGGACTCATTGGATCACTTCTATACCTCACTGCAAGCAGGCCAGACATATCCTATGCCGTAGGAGTTTGTGCGCGATTCTAGTCCAAGCCGAAGCAATCACACCTAGATGCAGCCAAGAGGATAATAAAATACCTTAAGTCTACAGTCAACGTTGGACTATGGTATCCTAAGGATAATAACTTCGAGCTGTCAGGATACTCAGATGCAGATTTCGCAGGATGCAAAATCAATAGGAAAGGCACTAGTGGAACGTGCCAATTCCTAGGAACCAGACTGATATCCTGGTTTATCAAGAAGCAGGTTTCTAACTCTATCTCCACCACAGAGTCAGAATACCTAGCTGCAGGTAGCTATTGTCCACAGATCTTATGGATCAGACAACAGCTGAGGGATTATAATATCATTGCCAATGAAGTCCCTATCTGGTGTGACAACAATAGTACTATTGCAATAACCAACAATCCGGTTTTGCATTCGAGGACCAAGCACATTGATGTTAAGCACCACTTCATCAGAGACCTTGTGCTTAACAAAAGAGTTAGAGTTGAAAGAGTCGGCACAGACTACCAAATAGCTGACATCTTTACCAAACCTTTGCCAGAAGAAAGGTTTTTGGAGCTGAGCAGAGATCTTGGATTACTAGATTGGGAATCTAGTACAAAAGCAAGCTGAAGCTTCTCAGAGGAAGGACGGACCCAGCTGACTAAAGAATTCAGATCCTAGCTGATGCATCTCAGAGGACGAAGGACGGACAAAGGATCCTAGCTGATCAGAATCCCAGGCGAGAAGTCCATGGAGTCAACTCACCTGATGCAGAGCGGTCAACAGTCAACAGTCAAACCAGCTAAGTTTTCTAAACTCAACCGACCTCTGAATATTTAATTATTATCTGCCGTATGTATAATAATATTATATTAATTATGGTTCACAAGTGGCATTTAAATATATTAATTTTTGGTTCGCAAGTGGCATTTTAAATACACGTTGCGATCACTTGATAAATCGACCTCCACGGTGGCCAATTAAAACCAACCGTCAAATTTTAAAATCTAAACCTGGACCACCGATTCAAATTTGAAATTTAAAAGAATCTCAAAAGGCGTACCACCGTTTCAAATATATAATAATTTAATCCATACGTCTTTTCATCTTCTTTATAAGGAAAGAAACTCTTCACTTTACCTTTTACGCTTACCAGAAACCCTAGATTTACAGAGCAAAAATTCTTGAAATCCAAATACACTAAAAATCCTTTGTTTGCAGAAATGGAATCGTACTTCGAAGGCGTTAACATGAAGGAAGTAAAGGACCAGATTATCTTCTCTCTGGTCGTTGATTTCGAAGGTTTATTGGAAGCAAATATGGAGA
Source organism: Orobanche coerulescens (assembly GCA_033398695.1). Classification (NCBI taxonomy): domain Eukaryota; kingdom Viridiplantae; phylum Streptophyta; class Magnoliopsida; order Lamiales; family Orobanchaceae; genus Orobanche; species Orobanche coerulescens. Next base: position 108,175,906 of record CM065815.1, on the reverse strand, counting down.
ATTACGACGTGCTTGACCTAATCCGATCGATGAAGCTAACTGGGATCTACCCATTCCTGGATATCAGCCCTCAACATTTGTACAAGGAAGATGTTATCGCGTTCTACCGCGAAGCCTATTTGATTCAGGATGGAATTTGGAGCACAGTTGGTGGAAGACAAGTCGACATATCGCGGGAGTCGATTCGTAGAGTTTTTGGTATGAAACACCGCGGCATAGCTGTCGAAGCCCTCAAACAGTCCGCAGCTGAAACCTGGAAGAAAATCAAGGCGATTGAACAACCGACACTTACTGCTAAAAGGAGCGATATTAAGAAGGTCTATCGATATGCGTTGGATATTACCAACAAAATCATCATGGGTATGGCCGACAGTTACGATCAACTGTCGTCAGCGAAGTTCATGGTGCTGGGAGCACTGATTCAAGATGAGGAGATTGATTGGGCGGATTACATTTTTAGGCAACTTGTTCGCGAGGTCAACAAAGCCGAATGGCTTGTTGATGAGAAGAAATTTAAAACCAAGCTGGCGTTTGGAACGCAGCTGAGTTGGTTGTTGGAAAAGACAGGTATGGCGAAGGGAAGTACTGACCCCTTCCACACCAACAAAAGACTTGGTCATCTGGACCAAGAAACTTTGAGGAAGCTAGGGAACAACAGAAGAGCAGCTCAGGTACTGAAGGAGCTGCCCGATACAAGGACTTACCCCAGATATTATTCATCAGGCGAGTCAGACCGACCTGCAGCCGACAACCCAACTGCAGTCGAGTCAGACTCCGAGTCAGATAACACTCCAATAGCTGTCCGATTCAAGAGAAGGGGACCAGCCCTTGGAGAACCATCCATCATGCAGTCATCACCAGAACCCTCTCCCACGAGGCCCAGCGATCATAGCTTAGTCGAGGAGCATCGAGATCACTATGCCGATCCTGCACCTGTGTCACCTACTCACTGGAAGACTACTGCTCCAGCACTGAGACTCAGATCGTGGCTGTCCTCACCCCAGCATACATCCCGGAGGAAGAAGCAGGTTTAATCATCTCAATTCCTGAAGCCAATTATACATTTAACCTGCTGGACAACAATGTTTTCGACCTGTCCATTGAACAATTGCAGCTTGTTAAACCACAAGCCTTAAAACACTCTTTTGTCAATATTTTCGAAAAGTGGAAGTTTTTCAAATCTCTGTCATTTACAAAACTTCAGTCTTATATTGAAACCAGTGGTTGGGAATATCCCCAAGCCACAGAGGAGGTACTGATTCATTTTTGTAAAGAATCAGACTTAGTTTTGATCCTCTAGGAGAATTGGTTCATGTCTCATTTTAAAACCAACATGGACCAATTCATCCATTCCATTATGTTTAGTATTTTTTATGGTTCATTTGGAAAAGAAGAACAGGAGGAAAAAGAGAGAGAAATTAGGATTGAAGAGGTAGATGGAGAAGAAGAGGTTATTGTCATAGTTGACGAAGAAGAAGAGCAGAAAGAGAGAAAAGAATAAGAAAACATTTTAGTTGAAAAACAATCTGAGGAAGTTGAGAAAACAGAAGAGTTGATTGATGAAGGAGAAGAAGAAGGTGAAGAAATCGAACAGGAAGATGATCAAGGAGAGAATGATGATGATGAAGAAGAAAAAGATGATGAGAATGAAGGAGAAGATAAAAAAGATGAGAAAAAGGATGATGATAATAATGATGATGAGGAGGATGATGATAAAGATGAAGGAGGAGACTTAGGAGCTAAGAAAGAAAAAGAAAATATTGAATAAGAAAAGGAGGAAGAGCAGGAGAAAGATCAAGATAAGGAAGAAAGAGAAAGGGAGCCGGAGCAAGAGCCAATACAAGAGGCTGCAGATAGGACTGGGGTGCCTGCCCGGTATACTAGCCTAGATGCAGACTTGGCCGAGGACTCCATATCAGGGACCCCTGAAAAGACCCCATCTGGAGTACTGGCTGCAGATAGGACCCTGCAGTCCAATGGTTCAATTGCAGAAGGCTCAGGCGAGCACTCTCCACCAGCTCAGATCTCACCTGCGATGACTGAGCTGATAAGGCAAATAGTAAAGGATACCATTGGAGAGCTGCTGGCATCTCAGGTCACTCCTGACCTCCAATCCATCAATGCAAAGATTGACACTTTGCTGCAGAGGGAAGTACCTCCGCCTCCTCCCCCTACCAGCAACAGAATGCCATTTGGCATGTCTGATTAGATGTGCAGAATAGAGCAGCAGTTGACTACTTTAGTTGATGCTGGAAAAAAGGGGGAAGATAGAATACAGGGGAAAGGAAGTACTCAAGGAGAAATAAAGAAAGAGCTAAGATCAAAGAAGAGTCAAGATATTCTCCAAATTGAAGGAGGACCATCAAGTCTGAAAAGAAAGGAGATATCTGCCCCCAGCCAACCTGAAGAGCAGTCTGTGGAGAAACAGTCTGTGGAGAAGAAGATAAGAACAAGAGAGAAAGAAGAGCAAAGATTCGAATGGGAAGGCAGACAGTTGTGGTATGTTGAAGAATTCTTACCACCAGAATTCATGAACAATTGGGCGAATGCCAAGAAATAATTCACAGAAATTCTACCTCTTGGAGATTCTCCAAGATAAAGAATGCTCGCCCCAACAGTCATTCATCAACTACATGGACGCTAGATGGCCTACTATGTGGAAGATCATGCTTAAATATGTAGCCAAATGGAATGCTTATCCTATGATTCCTCCATTCAGAGCAGTGGAAGCGCCGACCCGTTTGGATAATGAGCTTGACGAGCTAGAGCTTCAAGAAGAAATTAGAGAGATATGTGAAGAGCACAAGTTCTCTTCAAAAGAAGACCAAGACTTTGCTGCCCTAGTCATAAGGAGGAAATATGGTCTTGCACCCATCAAAAGTAGACCAATCGGTGCAAAACTATTTAGACCTCCCAAGCAAACAGTTCGCAGAGGAAGGGGCAGATAGTTTTTGGATGTAATTGTAATTTTTGTAATTGATTAATTTTTCTGTATTTACTCTATTCAAGCCATGTACTTGTAATCGACAGAAAATTAATATATACAGTCTTTTGAATGACAATTTCTAGTTGTCTCAAAAATAAGACTGGTTTTAGTTTGTGTCTTGCACCTAAGTGCAGACTTGTTCATTTGAACATTTACTTAAGTTTTGCCATCATCAAAATAGGGGGAATTTGTTAGGAATACTTGTTAGATTTTGATGATGTCATCAGTATAAATTCAAATATTTATTACTTGGCAAAAATGTAAGGAAGAACCAAATGAGTATCTTCCATAGGCCAAATATGTTAAGTATAAAAACTTGGCAAAATGTAAAGAAGAACCAAATGAGTATCTTCTATAGGCCAAAAATAAGTTAGGCTAAAATTCGGCTAAGTACTAAAAATCAGCTGAGTTCATCAGAGAGGTACAACCAAGTCAAGTCAGAGTAGTTCTGGTCAACAAAAATCATCAGGGATGTTTGACCAGACTGCAGTCAAGTTACCTCAGACAAGTCATCTGATCAGACAAGTCCTAAACAGTGAACATCAGAGAGGTCCAGACTGCAGAGAAGTTAACTGCTCATCAGCCTAGTCGAGATCAGCCAAGTACTCCAAGTCCACGTCAGCATGCATTGAAAAGTCAAGTATTACGGAAAATCACATGCAACGTGTAGAGACAAATTGGAGAGATTCCCGCAAAAGATATGAATTAAAAAGTCTATCCAGACCCACCTTGAAGACTTTAATCGTATTATATTCAAAAGATTCGGCGCATCACATGCAGAGTCCTCACAAAGGTCGGAAGACAGATTAAAATAATGGGAATCCAGCCTTGCAAAGTTCAGAAAGAAAACAATGAAGTCTACCTCTCCAACGGACGGATTTGTTGAAAAGATTTGCAACGGCTATGAAGGAAAAGCTCAGAGATCGTGACCTATATATATCCGAAGATTTGAAGCTAAGCATACAACACAACAAATAATCGGTGCGAACATACTTTCAAGCGATCAAAGCATTCAAGCTATCTAAAAGCGAAATACAGCATCGTGAAAAGAGCGGTTCTAAAAAGTTCATACTTGAAGAAGCTCTTAGTTGGAGAAGAAAAAAACTCTTGTCTATAATCCTGAGTTCGGGGTACTTCACTGGTTGAAATTAAGAGACTGTAAAGGCATCCAAAAATCGAGGATCAAGAGGTGCAAGGCAGTCAAGTGTGTTACAACAGCACGGATTTCCACTGGTTGGAAGCTGTTGTAGTTTGGTTGAATCACTGTAATATTTATCACTGGTTGAGAATTATAGTGAATTCATCTCCAACTGGTTTGGAGAAAAGTGGATTAGTAGAGGATTACCCCACCTCTGATACCACTATAATTGCCTACGTTCTTTACTATTTTCTAGCATCATACTTTAACTGTTGCATTCATTGTTAAGTGTTTCATTAGTTGTTTTATATTCGTCATCAGCTGATTTCCGCACGTATTAAGAACAAACGACTCCAAGTCATTTGTTTATCCATCAGCTGAAGAAACTTACTCTTTGTGAAAAAAGAGTCTAAGAGTTTCAATAAGTCTATTCACCCCCCCCTAGACTTATTCTTGGACGACTTGTGACCTACAGTATCATCATCAATGTAGCACCCCCGTGATTTACAGAGATATTACAGTGTCGTAGATTCTTCTTGGAGAACCTACCAACTGAGACCAACATAGATCCACACACACATTGACAGTACTCAACTTTAAACTATATACATTACAACACTCAATAATACACTATCCTGTGGGACTCCAACTGACACAATAACATCATCAAAATGACTGAACCACAAACAAACCATATTACCCGATAGTACTCGCGCGAGCATAAGGCAAAACACAACTCGGTTCGCAACAGGATGACCACATACTCAAAATAGGGCATTATATCAGTGTTGCTCACCATCCTCGTGTCCTTCCTGCTCCGGTTCGCGACTAAGACCTGCACCTGAATACACAACAAGTATATTCACCCCAAAAGGGGTCAGCAAAGATCCGGTGCGAGTACTATGCACTACAAGTGAATAAACATCCAAATCACAGTGCCATCACATATATTCTGGAATACAACACCCCAATCATCATTATTGTATGTGCAATGCAATGCAATGCAATGCAATCCCCATGCATTCCATGACTCACGCACACGGGCCCATTCCGCTCGGCTCTTTTGGCCAACCCAAGTCGCTTACTTGGATTTTTCCGCTTTTCGCAATGCATGTTTATGACACATTATTTCATGTCAATGCGCAATGATACTGAATATCCGCAAATTCACACTTCCGCTGATTACACATGACACAAACCATAGAAATCACCACTTTCTGAAATCACATTTTCTGATATTCCCACATTTCACAAAAAACACATTTTTCACATATTCATTCACACGAAGTACATCAAACGTAGTCAAAGTACTTGCCTGGCATTCCAGCGAATGGAAAAGGTTCGATTGACAAGGAAAATAGACTGAGCGATTAGCCAGACCTTCAACCTAAAACGGATTATATTATATAATTAACGGTTAAGATTTATATAATCATTAGAACCCTACATTCTAATTTAGACGAGTCTGGGTGAGACATAGTTACGGACAAACGCTGGGCGTTATTGGGGTGTACGAATGTTGTGTTTCGAATTAGGAGCCATTTGAAATTCATTTGACCTATTTTGGATTGAAACCAAGAAGGTTATACATTTTTCGAAGAAAATATTAAAGTTTAGGATCAAATTGAAGATTTAGAAAACTTCAATCAAGTCGAACTTTATTTTTAATTCTCAAATGGCATAGCCCTGGATTTTCAAAATTTATGTTTTCCACCTCAAAACTTTATATGACTGTCTAATAATCATTTTCACGTCTCCCAGTCTGGAGGAGTCCTTGCGCGGGGCGTCGTTGGATTAATCGACTCCACGTCCGCGTAACCTCACCGGAAGCTCCTCGTCCGAGGTGCCCCACGGTCCGCCGCCGACTCTATTCATGCCTCCGATGGTTCCGACTATTCGAGAGGTCGATGAGACAGGAGCCCAAGTTCCCGTTCGATTGATTAGCCCTGACGATGCGTACGTCTACGAGTCTTGGCCAGACAACATGTTTTGGCGGAGTTGTCGGGTTTCGAAGACGAAACTGTATGAGGAGATAGAGAGGGAGAAGGAGAAGGGGAAAAATGTAGTCGAGGAGGAGAAGAAAAAGAAGAAGACTCGTGGCCCAGCAAAGGGTCTGGCGCTCGACTCGTACGTAAGTAAGCATGGCCGTTATGAGATTCCTCTAGACAGACGCGGCCGGCCGGTGATGTCTTCTGATGCTGCGGCGTCATATAGCCGTAATGTTGGCTTTGTCATTCGGGACAGAGTCCCCGTTTTGTGTCCCGATTGGGGGGACGTGCTGCAGTGCGTGAAGGATGTTTTGAATAATTCTATGTCGGTAAGTTAATAAATATTTAATAAGTGTTTTTCAATCAACATGTAGTTCTTGAAAATGCAAGATGTGATGTTTTTAAATTATTGCGTATTTATGCTGTTCATAGGTGTGGTTTGTCATTCCCGACTCTCTACTACGTACTTGGTGTGACGAGTGCAGTCTACCAAGTAAGTCATTTTAATTTATTTTGTATCTACATTGTTTGCGTAATTTTGTTTCTTACGAATGATATATGTTGTGCAACGTGTGTTGTAGGTGCAAATCTTGGAAAATTGAGATGCACATGTTCTGGACAGCCTGGGGTGATACCCGAGAGGGTACCCCGGAAGAATTCAAGTTCCGGGAGTACGAGTGGAAGTGGCTACGTGCCCATTTTCGCGACCCAGAGTTCATGGCATGACTAAAATACCCTCATTTCATTCTTCTTCTTTCAGTTTTTATATTTTTGAATTCTAAATATAAACTCCATTCTAAATAATATTTTTTTGAAGGCGACTAGCTTGACCAACACGACCAATCGTGCTGGTCTGAATGACCATCACAGTCTGGGTTCCCGGTCGTTAGCCAGAGTTGCGCACGAGGCCATTTCTTCTGATTCGTTGGACGTATTTGCCTACGTGACTCAGAAAGCATTTCCGAACCATCCCGAGGAGCATGTAAGTCTTTTTTTATTTTATTTTAGTAATAAAATAAATGCCTTTGTATCATACTTTTATTGATATTCAAATATTTATTTTCATATTAACTTAGGAGCGTGTGCGGGAGGAGTCTCAGAGGATGCTTGCTGAGATTGCTCGGGAGCAGTATCCGGACTTAGCGGAGACTGACCTCGATTCTGCCATTGGACAGATCGATCAGGCCAATCCTTATGTTCGCGCTAGGGTGTGGGGTACCGTCTACCCTCCTAGAGGTAGCAGGCCATGATGGACTATATGATGACGCTCACTCAGACCATTACTCAGGCTGGACTGCAGGCACCTGCTCCACCGCCTTCTCTCTTCGGACAGACCCCATCTTCACAGCCTCGTGACGAGGATCCAGGGGATGGTGGTAATCCTTCTACTACTACATTTCGACATTTAGATGATTTTGGCAGTGGATTGTAGTTGTGTTGTTGTAGTTCTCTTGTATATTTATATTTGTGTTACAATTGTGTAAGTGATTTTATTGACGCTACTAGTATGTTGATGAAATTAATGTTCTTGAATGTGTTGTGCGTTGTGATGCATATAATGTTGGGCATATTATTAATGGTATTAGTTGAATGTGTTGCGCGTTGATTGTTGATGATAATGAGAGCTGGTGTATAAAAATTGCAGGTGCAAAAAATACAGGTTTTGGGATCCCAAAATCTGAATTAATTTTTTTTTTAAAAAGGGTTCTAGCCAACGACATATAAGACGGTCGTCGGCTAAAGTAATTTTTTTTTTTTAAAAGGGTTTTAGCCGACGACACATAAGACGGTCGTCGGCTAAAGTAATTTATTTTTTTTTTAAAAAAGGGTTTTAGCCGACGACAAATAAGACGGTCGTCGGCTAAAGTCTATTTTTTTTTTTAAAAATAGGTTGTAGCCGACGACATATAAGACGGTCGTCGGCTCAAATAATTTAATTTTTTTTTTAAAAAATGGTTTTAGCCGACGACATATAAGACGATCGTCGGCTAAACTCTATTTTTTTTTAAAAACCAGTTTTAGCCGACCGACTCGATAAGGTCGTCGGCTAAATTTTTTTTTTTCCAACAGGTTTAGCCGACGACCTTACTGTAGTGGTCGGCTAAACTTTGAACTTTAGCCGACGACTACAAAAAAAGTCGTCGGCTAAACCTTGGTCGACGAATATCGGCCGATGGTTTTTTAGCCGACGGCTGGCATGATTAGCCGACGACTTTGGGGTTTAGCCGACCACTTTAAGTCGTCGGCTAAAGTCTGATTTTTGGTAGTGCTCAGTCCCGAGCAGCCAGGTCGGCCATCACCTGTTTCAACTATGGAGCGCCGGGTCATTTCAGCAGTAGGTGTTCGAGGCAGGCTATCACCTGTTTCAACTGTGGGATTGCCGGGCATAAGGTCCGTTTCTGCCGAAGAGACTCCAAGCATACTCCGGTGACATCTCAGGCCCCGAAGCAATCAGCAGTACAGAATCAGGCCACTCAGTCCGTGCTGTTTAAGACGATGGGAACAATTAAAGGCGGAGCTCATACTTATCAGACAGGAGCATCCGGTTCGGGGGCCGAAAAGTCACGAATTCACGAGATGAAGAGGACCGACGATCTGGAGGCCTGAATGATCTCAGGTATACTTGAAATTCCATCCCAACCCGCGTGTACCCTTTATGATACTGGTGCATCGCATTCATTCATTTTCGAGTCATGTTTGAATAGACGACTTCTGGATAGCTTCACTAGTTGTGAGCCTTATGTTATTGGTCTACCAGGCGGTAGAAGAATTTTCGGAAATCATGAGGTTAAGAAACTGACCGAATTAGCTTAATGGCCGCGATTGGTTGGCAGACCTAATCGTGGTGGATTTATCTAAGGACGATATAATATTGGGTATTAGTTGGATGGATCGTCATGATGCCATCCTCAGCGTTCATAAGCGTATGGTCACTATCATTTCAATCGTTGGATCCGAGTGTGTATTTCAGGGAAGTAATTCCCGTTTTTCCGGAAGAATCATTAATATGATTAAAGCAGTAAAATTTCTCAATCAGGGTTGTTCAATCATTCATTCTATCATTGTCATCGATTGACCGTTCTAAGGCAATCAAGATGTTCAATCATTCATTGTATCATTGTCATCGATTGGCCATTCTAAGGCAATCGAGGTGTTCAATCATTCATTATACCATTGTCATCGATTGGCCGTTCTAAGGCAATCGAGGTGTTCAATAATTCATTGTGTCATTTTCATCGATTGGCCATTCTAAGGCAATCGAGGTGTTCAACCATTCATGATATCATTGTTATCGATTGACGATGTACTCCCAGACGAGTTACCTGGTTTACCTCCACCGAGGGATGTGGAATTTACGATAGAGTTGGAGCCTAGTACGTTCCAACTATCGAAGGCACTGTATCGGATGGCCCCGACCGAAGTGCAGGAACTAAAGAATCAATAGAAGGATTTGACCGGGAAGGGTTGTTTTCGATCGAGTGCGTCCCCGTGGGGAGTACCAGTGTTAATTGTCAAGAAGAAGGATGGTTCATTTCGTTTGTGTATTGATTATCGGGAATTGAACAGGGTGACGATCATGAGTAAGTATACTCTACCCCGTATTGATGATCTCTTAGATCACTTCAGGGAGCTTCAGTATTTTCCAAGATCGACTTAAGATCTAGATATCATCAGTGGCGAATTCGAGAGTCGGATATCGCTAGGACGGCGTTTCGAACACGCTATAGTCATTATGAGTTTGTGGTAATGCCGTTTGGGTTGACTAATGCACCTGCGGTATTCATGGAATTAATGAATCGAGTTTTCATCAACTATTTGGATCAGTTCGTGGTTATCTTCATTGACGATATTTTGATTTATTCTCGTGACCAAGAGGAACATGAAGTTCACCTTCATCAGGTTCTCAACGTGTTAAGACGAGAGCAACTCTATGGAAAGTTTTCCATATGTGAGTTATGGATTTCCGAAGTGACATTTCTCGGACATGTAATTTCATCAGACGGAGTATGTGTTGATCCTCAGAAGACGGAGGCTATCCGAGAGTGGCTACCTCCGAAGAATGTTAAGGAAATCCGAATCTTTCTCGGATTAGCCGGTTATTATCGGCGGTTTGTGAAAGGATTTTCTAAAAATGCTCAACCCATGACAAACCTTCTGCGGAAGGATAAGAATTACACGTGGTCCGACGCGTGTTAGCGGAGTTTTGAGGAACTCAAGAGCCGGTTAATTTCAGCACCTGTCCTTTCCTTGCCACAAGGGATGGAAGGATTTGTGGTTTATAGTGACGCGTCCGGATACGGTCATGGATGTGTACTAGTGCAGAATGGGAAAGTTATTGCTTATGCTTCACGGAAATTGAGACCTTACGAGGTTAATTATCTAACCCACGACCTGGAGCTAGCAGCCGTGGTGTTCGCATTGAAGATTTGGCGCCATTACCCTTATGGCGTTACCTGTCGAATATTCATCAATCATAAGAGTTTGAAGTATATATTTACTCATAATGAGTTAAATATGCGACAGAGGCGGTGGTTGGAACTAATCAAAGATTATGATATTGAGATCCTGTACCACCCGGGCAAGGCGAACGTTGTTGCTGATGCCATAAGTCACAAGTCCATTCAGGAGCAAATGTTTGCTTGTTTAACAGTTCAGAAGGAGCTTCAGCAGGAATTTCTTAGACCCGAGATCGAGGTCTGGTTATAGCGAGTGCAAGGGCAACTTTGCATGTTAGAGATTTCATCGCCACTTGAGGAGGCAATCAGAGTGAATCAGGGTTCAGGCCCATCATTGTTGCGCACCGGTAAGGATGTGACTCAGGGGAAAGCCCATGGATTTGTGGTCCATGAAGATGGACTTTTGCGATTTAAGAACCGGTTATGCGTTTCGGCAAATGACGAGTTGAAAAACTCGATTTTGAGAGAAGCTCATGCTACCCCTTATTCCATTCATCCGGGGTCTAGCAATATGTATATAGACTTGAAAAAAAATTACCGGTGGAGTAATATGAAGCGAGAAGTCGTGGAATTTGTTTCGAGATGCTTAACCTGTCATCAAGTCAAGATAGAACGTCAGCGACCGGTGGGTATGCTGAAACCTCTCCCTATTCCAGAGTGGAAGTGGGAAGATATTTCTATGGACTTCATCACGAGTTTGCCGACGAGTCGTCGTGGCATGAATACAATTTGGGTAGTTGTGGACCGTTTAACTAAGTCAGCTCATTTCCTCGAGATTAAGGATACGTGGGGTCCCGAGAGACTTGCCCAGTTGTTCGTCAAAGAGATAATAAGATTGTATGGTACTCCTAAGAGTATCGTTTCTGATCGCGACGGGCGATTCGTGTCACATTTTTGGAAATCAGTTCATCATGCTATGGGAACTCATCTTAATTTCAGCACAACTTTTCATCCTCAGTCCGACGGACAATCAGAACGATCTATCCAGACATTGGAGGACATGTTGAGGGCATGCGTCCTCGATTGGAAAGACGATTGGGAAGCCCAACTACCGTTGATTGAGTTCACGTACAATAATAGTTGGCATGCTTCGATTAAGATGGCACCTTACGAGGCCTTGTACGGTCGTCATTGTCGATCTCCTTTGTGTTGGGATGACTTATCAGAATCAATCGGCACCGAGCCCGATATGCTTATAACCGCCTGTGAGAAGGTAGCTTTGATCAGGAGTCGTTTGTTGACCACTCAGAGTCGACAGGAATCATATGCAGATAATCGTCATCGACCATTAGAGTTCGAGACAGGTGACCACGTTTTGGTCAAGGTATCCCCGAGTCAAGGTATCTTCCGTTTTGGGAAGCGGGTAAATTTGAGTTCGAGATTCATCGGACCATTTGAGATTTTGGATCGAGTAGGCAGTCTGGCCTATCGATTGGCTTTACCTACGGCATTGAGCCGAATTCATAATGTATTTCACATCTCTCAGTTGCGGAAGTATGTTGCCTATCCGAGTCACATACATCAGTTCGATGAAATCGTGATCGCACATGATCATTCGTATGAGGAGCGTCCTATACGAGTTTTAAAGCGGCGAATCAAACAGTTGAGGAACAACACCATTCCTTTGGTCAAGATTCAGTGGTCTAGACACGGAGTCGAAGAGGCTACTTGGGATACTGAGGATAGTATGCAGGAGAGTTATCCCGAGTTGTTTGACCCTTAGTTTCTAGGACGAAACTCTTTTTAAGGGGGGAGTATGTAATACACGGTTGTAATTCATTCATTATCATTCAGTAATTATCAGTCAGTAATTGTCACTTAGTAATAATCACTCATCATTCATGATTCATTCATTTGTATTCGTCGTTGGCATATTGTAACCGTGTATCAGTTACCGATCGTCATTCATCTCCGTTGGAGGATCGAGACGAAAGTATTATCATAATCATCGTGAATGGTAGTCTTGTGTTGGAAGTATCATCTATCACGTGTTATTGGACTTAATTACAGTCATACAAGTATTGTATGTCCGATCATTCACCGTTTGTAGTGAGTAGATGGAGTTGTCGCATTTTCGTCACTTCCAGCGACGAGTTACGGCTGTAACTAATCATGCATTACGGCCATAATATGCATCCTTTGGCTTAAGGGTGTTTTGGCCGAAGGTGAGATACGGCCGTAAGGTAGGCAGGCTACGGCCGTATTGTGTGTTCGTGGTTTTCAAGAAATGTCGGACGAAGAGGGCTTACGGCCGTAAGGGTTGCGGCATACGGCCGTAAGATGAGGCAGGTACGGCCGCAAGGCTTGGCCGGTTACGGACGTACATTTCGAGCAGGGTGCCCGGTCAGTTTTGACGAAGGTGTCATACGCCCGTAAGTCTAGCCGAGTACGGCCGTAACAGTCTAGTTACGCCCGTAAGGCATGTGTGGTACGGCTGTATGTCTGTCGGCAGATGTTTGGACGAGGGCGAGTTACGGCCGTAAGATAGGTGAGTTATGGCCGTAACTCGGAGCTGTATTTAAGGACTTGGACGGGACTTTGAACTCATTTTCTCATTTCTCCACTTGAGTTCCGAGAGAGAAGTCTTGAGGGAGAGATTTTATCATCATCAATCACTTGGTTGTTCGGTTTTCACCATCTTCATTCATTTGTGAAGCTTGGATAGTCGATTCAACACGAATTCATCGGATCAAAGTATTTGAATCTTCAAAGGTAATATTCTTCAACATCTTGGATTTCGATTTTGCGTTGAGATATGATGTTTTGGACGTTATAATCATTATGTATGAAGAGATGTACATATGATTATGAGTTTGTATGAATATTGATTGGATTATTAAAGGAATTATTCAAGAACACTTTGAATATTGAGTTGGATTTGGGGGTTTTTGATTAGTTGTTGTTGAAATCACGATTTGGGATATTCATATTGGATTATTGATTGTATTGAAGATGTTTTCTTGGTTTGTACCACTCCTTGGGGATTTGATATTGGTATAATTAAGGATTGGTTGTAAACAATCAAAGATAGGTTACAACGTGTTTGATATAATGCCCCAATGAACTTGGTTTAGTCGTATCGACGTTTTGAGTTAGTACTTTAGCCGACGACCCGAAGAAAAACGGCCGACGACTATAAAGTGTCGTCGGCTAAACTTCGCACTTTAGCCGATGACTCGTTTTACCGTCGGCTAAAGTGTTTTAGACGACGACTTGGCGGAGGTCGTCGGCTAAAGTTCGAAATAGTCGTCGGCTATATTAAAGAGGTTTAGCCGACGACCGAAATAACGTTTAGCCGACCGAAAAAAAAAACATTTTAGCCGACGACTTGATCTCGGTCGTCGGCTAAACCCCTTTCGAAAAAAAAATAATATTGAATTAGTTATAATCGTGTTTGATTGGTATGTTGATCGGATTGTGGGTAATTGTGTTATTCAAGGTTGTTCGAGCGACCGACACCTTATTTAGGACGTTTGTTCGAGGAAGGACATTCTTCACTGGTGTTGTGTAAGTTAATTCTTACTCGGTTAAAAGGATATTCATTCCTTTCGTTGTTGTTCATTCATAAGCATAACTCATTCATAATGTATTAACCGTATTGAGACTTGTAATTGTCGAATAATCACTTCATTCACGAGGAACGACGGTTCCAATCATTTCATTGAGCTATCATTCACTTCACTATTACTTCATCTCGGTGGGTCATTCTTGACTTTGTCGGATTGTTATTCATTAATATTCTTCATGGTCATTATTGTTCATATGACCTTGTGGGTTCATATTGCGTGGCCGGGTAGGGATGTGTGGAATTTTTAGTCGGGCACACGATAGTCATGTGTTGGGTTCACCGACACATTGGACTGTGTACACGGTAATGTACCTCAATGAGACTAATTAAGTACAAGGGCGGGTGTGTCCAGACACTCGTCTTGTGCACGTGCACATTCCATTACGGGCGTACTATGATGCTCATCTTTAGCTTAAATTCTTAACTAAGGATATTTCATGATTTTGTTTATTCAACTCTTGAGGATTGTTGTTCTGTGTAACTGACCCCATTGGGGAATATTGTTTTCAGGTCATGGCAAGGCAAAAGCACGGGAAGAGAATGTTGACGGCGAGGAGTCCCAGTGATACTAGTAGGGGCCCCCAGTCCTTTCAGTCATTCTTGTTTTCTTCATTTTATTTCCCTTGCAAATTCCGTTTGGGATGTTTATTTATTCACGGTGGTGTATTTTATCTTCATATCAAATATACAAGTATTCTGTATTGTCCTGGTGTATTGTACTTAAGCTCCTCATCGGAGTATTTGGTAATATAATGTGGTTCGGTACTACAATTATGTTATTTAATTCATTAATTGTCATTTGCCTGGGGGGTCCCTTTTGGGTTCCACGGCACTATAATAGCCGCCTAGTTTGGGGTGTTACATATCCAGGCAAGTCAAATAAGCTGCAGTCAAGTTGGAATCCTACCTGATGGCTTATGCACGCTAGGTATCTACTATCAGCGCACGCTATATTACAAAATTAGCGCACGCTATATTCCTTATCTAACGCACGCTATCGCATTCCAGTTAGAGAGGACAGTAAGGTCTGGAAAGAAAAGAAGGAATTCATCTGCGCACACTACGGTATTCTGACTCATTAGCGCAGGTTACCTAGCAAATCTTGCGCACGCTACCGGAAAGCATGTTTGGTATTCCAGTAGCCATTGGACTCAAAATAAAGAATCACTTACGTACGGTATACAAGCTAACGTACGTTAGTGAGGAAAGTATATAGCGCATGCTATTCAACACTTATTAGCGCACGCTAAAACATTCAAATTTCTACCATTGGACAATTTATCCATTGGAATGTAGAAGTCAAAAGGAGATCCGAGAAATCTGGAAAGTTAATATTAAATAATACTAGCGCAAGCTATATACAATTGGTAGCGCACGCTAAGTATAAATATATCCGTTGGGAAAGAGTCGTTGGGGAGACAAACTGACATAATCTAAAGTCAATATTGAAGACCTGTTGACCAACCGTTAGCGCACGCCACGAAGGTATGACTAGCGCACGCTAGACATATAATTTTACCGTTGTAACAGTTTTGTGACCGTTCAGATTGGCCAAGTCAGAGAACGATTACGCACGCTATGTAGGTATTATTAGCGCACGCTAATAATACAAATATCATAATTCGAAGAAGGACTGACACCTATAAATACCCATAGGACTTGGGTATCTCATACACAACTTCAAGCATTCAATTATACAAACAATCAAAGCATTCTTGGGCTTAGTTTTCTATCTTTTATTGCATTCTAAGTTGTGAGAAGAAAGATACAAAAAGTGATACATCTTGTAATATTTATTATACTTTGTATTCTTTCATTTGGTTGTGAGTGTTGCATCACTCATACAAGAGCGTTAGAGAAACGAATTTAGAGTCACTAATCCGGTGTTATTAGGATATTTGATCCGGCATTATTAGGATTACACTCGAATATTTGTAATTAAGGATTATCTAGTCTCGATAGAACACTAGATAAACAAAGTTTATTTTGAGAGTGGTTGAGCTTGGACCAATAGAAGACAAGCGGTTGTAATGGTTGTTGTACTCGGACCAATCGAAGACGAGTCAAGTGTGGTTGTTCTTGAGCCAATAGAAAAAGAAGTCGGAGAGAGGACGTAGGCAAGTTGCCGAACCTCTATAAATCTTTGAGTCTTTTACTTTCCGCACTATTTTCTTTTATTCGTGAGAATGTTCGATATTCCATATTACCATTATTCAACCCCCCCTTCTAATGGTGAATTTATCTCTTCAAATCCCGCCATATACTGGCGAAGCTCCTATTTCATCCATCTGTCAAAGTGAAGGATCCTCTCTTCCTCGATTCTCACTGGATCTCGCACATAATCGAGTTGTTTGCTGTAGTCGATGATGGTCTGTGACATTGATATATCTTGCGGTTCTGCCAAATAAAATTCACAAATTCACTATTCCCTAATCGGTTTCTGGCAGAATTCAGCTTCCATAAATGCCGGGAACTCTGCCTACGTGACATCACGATCACGAGGTTTAACAGCTTCCCACCAATTAGCAGCATCTCTGTCAAGAAGGTACTGAGCGATTGGTACCTTCCGCTCTTCGGGACAATCGACGGCCACAAAAATCTTTCCCAACTAGAAAAGCTAACCGTCCCAACCCAATGCATCCGTAGCACCAGCGAATCGAGGGGGATTTATAAGAACTACATCTCGAAGCCATTGATTTACAATGACGTTCCGAGTCGCGTCAGTGTTGCGTTGAACAGCCTGGGTCAACTGAGTCATCTGTTCCGCTGCTTGTTGCAATATAGTAGCAACACCAATACCAATATCATTCCCGGCAATATTCTCTCGATTCTGCATCTGATCCCTGTGGCCATTAGTACCATGGTTACGACCACGACCTCTGCCCCTCGGCATACTAATAAGCAATAACATAACACAACGAAAATCACATAATCACACATAGAATCTAATCATGGATGATCGACTGCAAATATTAGGCCAGACGGCCAAAACACAGTCCCATAACTTATGCATAGCCAGAAAGCGCGCTCCACAACAAAACATGGCGTGCACTAACTGTGCAAGTTGGCAACATATTCATACTCACCTGTCAATGTTACTATACCGGAGGTTACAAATAAACAAGATACAAATTCAAATGCCAACGATTCACATAATTATAACCTTACACAAATAACCATCAGGCATTAATTAACATCCAAACCGTAATCCCATCTCTTGGTCAAGAAAACAATTTCAACAAGTGCATACCGAATGACTCAGCGTTCACATCACCACTTTAATCACAACTCGGAGCATTACAGATGAAATAAAGATAACATCATTACCACATAGCTTTATAAGGAAATACATGGAACTGAAAGTTATAAGCGAGAGTCACGTTTCAAGTAAATTTTTAGTAGACCTCATTTGATTTTTTAAATATCAAAATTTTGGAAACTTGTAATGCAAAAATGGAGATAAAATATAAGTAGTTTGAATTCTCAAAATTTTCGGCCTCGAGGTCATCACACGAAAATCAAACTTTTCCTTTCTTGAAGGATGTTTTAAAATAAAATTTACGTGACTTCCCAAAATTTTTAATGCTTTAAAACATCACATTGACAAACTTTCTTTGCGTAACCACACCAAAACATTACTCCTGTAAAAACGATTTATACAAGGATACATATATACATATATACATATACACCGACAAATTATAAAAATCAAGCAAACATGGAGTACGTATTCACGATTCACATTTAACTTCACATCAAAAACAAATATCACACAAGATCGTGTAACACGAGACACAACATATAGTGGGGAGACTTACATCCAAAGATCGCACGAAGATAATGGCTGCACCTTGATACTAATCACGACCGACATCTCAGACGACGCACCGCGACACGACTTAGTCAGACAAAATCTGACAAGACAAAACTCGACAACACATAACTCAACCCGACAGCCTAGGTTTCCGCAACCTAAGCTCCGATACCATATTCTGTAACACCCCCAAAACTATTTGGGAATATTACAGCGCCATAAACCCTCTCCGCGAGGATCTACCAGGATAAATACAGAAAAACACGATATACAATACATGCCAACTTGGCTAAAGATGAACCATTAGACCGATTTGGTCTTTTAACCCAACACAACACATCAAACATACATAACTTGATCTCATAACCCATACCCACGTAAGGGTCGGAATACATCAACATACCAATAAAACGGGAAGACTAAACAACGGAGAGCCAAATAGTGAGACTCTAACAAAAATACTCAACGAATGGTCATCATGTGATTAGTGTCATCGTCTCCTATCATCCTTCGTACCGATCTCGTGATTTGCTCCCCAGCAACCTAAAAATACCTGGACGCAATATACAGACATCCACCCCCCGAATACTCGGGGGTTAGCAAAACTGCACTATTTTGCTAGTGCAAGTATAAAATACGAATACAAGACATACATATCATACTCCAATACATAATAATCGTGAACATACTTCCCGAGATAAATCACTTGATCAAAACAATTGAAACCATGAAAGGTGAGGATGAAACCCGTATACATCTTACAAAACATTTAAGATCTCGGGAGTTTTCAAAATGTTTGGGATTTAAGAATTCTCAAGCCTTTCAAAACCATTTAGGGACACAGCCCAAAAGTCATTTTCCCAAAATACAATTATGATAACAAAACATGGGGTTCACGACCCGATCATACCATTCCGGTCACAAAGCACGGGGTCCACGACCTGATCATACGCAGATTACTCGCGTCCCGTGCTAGCAAGCCATGGACCTCAGATGCTCCCGTAGCACATACCCGAGTGAATAACCCATAAGGAAAACATACCAAATCACATGTCACCGTAACAACAGTCACGTGACTACAATCATAGATACGTTCATAGTTACCCCGACATCGCACTAACAAGCTACGAACCTCGAATACTCCTACAGAACATACCATATTGGACAACACATGACACGTACATCACATAACCAAATCACAACCATAAGTTATCCCGGCATCGCACTAAAAACCAATGAACCTCGGAGTCCCCGCAAGACATACCCAATGGGTAACCCCACAAGTTATCCCGGCATCGGGCTAGCAAGCCATAAACCTCGGAGTCCCCGCAAGACATACCCGATGGATAACCCCACGGTCCCGCTTGACCCATACTAGCAAGTATGAATCCCGAAGAGTCAACAATCTTAACCGGTGGAACATCAATATCAACAATCACACAACGATAAGTAATTACCAAGCCAAACAACATCAAGCATCACAACCTCCTTTCAAAGGAGTAACAATTAATATCACAACATGTCACATTCTCACTCACCAAGTACACGTATCGACACACCATCCTCGGTAATTCATCACGGTCTATTATATTCACGAAGTATGGTTATAACATCTATCAACATACAACACTTACTCACATATTCCAAATACACATTTATCCACAAATCATACGAGTTATCTTAGAGAAAACCCTTTTTATCGAGAATAGACCGATCCTTTAGAAGGTTCATTAAAACATTCAAGTTCCACATATAATCAATTATCAACTATCACGTCTACGAAACACGATATGTATGGGCAAGAAACTTGCTTCGAAACTACGAGCAACCGGACAACGAACGGATGGGGTTGAGCAGCCCTCGAACTTCCAAAAACGACCAAGAATCTAGAAACCCACGAATACTACGAGAATAATATCAACACGAATCAATAACACTAATCGGAATCTGAATCAACACTAAGAACAACAAGGATCTAAGGGTTTCTCAAAGAAATCAAGAACTATGTTCCGAGTGATATAAAATCATGAATGAGTTCGAAAATCCGAAGATCATGACCAAGACAACAAGAATTACATAATCGATTCATCATCCGAGGATTAAATCAAAGAACCAAGGAGAAACCCCAAAAATTCAAGAACTAGGGTTCTAAGAAGAGAATACCTTGATTTAGGCCAAGAAGATGATTAGATGATGATAGATATACATAAATCCACCTCAAGATGAAGCATGATGATGAAGATCGTCCAAAATCACCTCTGGAACTCAACCCGGCAAAAAAGACAAAGGAAGAAGGAGAAATAATGAAATAAAGCTGTTGTCTAGTAATTTATACTGGACAGTTATTAGCGTGCACTAACCAGACAGCATTAGCGTGCGCTAACGGGGTCAACGCCCAGAACCTTCCACCTGTAACACTGTTAGTGGAATATCCTAGAATTTCACTATGAATTTTTCGCATTATTTTATATGGGATGTACTGTACAGAGTGGGACCGACACGATATGAGTAGATAATTTTGGAAACCGTGACAGTCGTGCCAGTATGTCTATCGAGGTTATTTTGATTCTAGGATATTACATGCTTGGTGTGTTTCTCGATGTCGGATATACCGTATGAGTATTTGTATGATTGCCGTACTTGGTCGACAGTTGTAATTGAGGATATCGTGCATCAGATGTATCGTATGGAAATGTTATCGGAACGAGTATATGTATTCGGTATGTCGCGTGTATGTGTACGGTTTATTGAGACGACAGACAGGGGCGGAAATGGCTAAGTATGGATTTGTTAACGTACATTAAGACTTTGAGATAACGTACGCTAAGTGGTACGTGTTACGTACGTTATGAGTAAGGTATTACGTACGTAACAAGAGGAATCGGACAGTTGGGCCCGGTGTCGGCAGCTTTCGGCGCGAATGTGGACAGGTGAGTCAACGGATGTAGTTACGTACGTTATACAGGGTGTATTACGTACGTAATACGGGTATAATAATGTAGCAAGTCAAACTACGTATTACGTACGCAACGGATTAAGTGTTACGTACGTTACGGGGCGGCTGGCCGAGTCGTGGCCGAGATGACCTGGATGGCCGAGCATGGCCGGCCGTGACTCATTGGGATGGCCGAGCATGGTCGGCAGTGACTCGCTGGGGGCTAGGACTGGCTGATTACGTACGTAGGCAGTGGCCGGTTACGGCCGTAATGGCCGATTACGTACGTAAGGGAGTTGCCGGTTACGTACGTAAGGGTGCCGAACGAACTGGACAGTGATGTAGGCCACGGCTGGCTATGTACGTAAGGACCCGCCGGTTACGTATGTAACTGGCCGGCATGTCTCGTCCTATATAAGGCCTGGACCGAGTCATCTGCTCATTTCTTCGTTTTTCTTCGTTCCTTCCGCGATTTCTTCATCAAATATGATGGTTTTGAGTAGAATCAACTTATAACAACATGTTTTGGAAGTTGGAATCATGGATTAACATCATCCTCCACCCGGATCGAAGGTAAGAACACATGAACTTTTGGTTTTTGGATGTTCTTGAGGTTTCTTGGTGTTTTGGCCGATTTGCTCCATTTTGATTCAGATTATTGGTAGAACTTGATTGTATACTCGTAATCATTCAATACTCTTGAAGTTTTGTGGAACAAATTCGAGTATTTCTTTGAATAATCGATTGAATTGGGCTATGCCTTCAAAGTGTTCGATGAAATGCCTTAATGAGTAGAACTTGGGAAATTCTATACATTTTCGCATGAATGATGATTGAATTGATATTATTGTGATTTAGGAATGAACTTTTGAAGGAAGTTGAATCGGTACCCTTCCCCTTTGTCGATTTCTTTGCACCGTGCTATTCAAACCAAGTGATTACTTGTGTATGTCATCTTCTAGAGGTATGTTTGATAATCCTATCCTTGAATTCGGATTTTGATGTTATCGTTGAAGAAGGATTCGTATGAAGATGATTATGGTTTTGTTGCTACGATTCTTGCGGTTATATGAACTATATGTTGAAGACATTGTTAGGACTATTGAACACCGAATTTCGGCTTGTGTTCATATTGTTAAGAGTTGATACGGTTTGGTTTCGTATGATCGAGATGTCGTTGAACCATCGAGTTTGATTAGTTGGTCATTTCGGTTGTTGATTGTTATTGAACGTATCGTTAATCGATTATTGCATTAGGTTGCGTTTAGTGTTCGTTGAAGTTAACCGTTGTGCTGCGGAGCTAGCGGCTTCGTCGAATTGGTATCGAGGCAAGTTATGCTTGCTCAGTTCATAATGTTAATAAATGATTTCGTTTTCATTTCA
The DNA here is from genome assembly GCA_033398695.1 of Orobanche coerulescens. Taxonomy (NCBI): domain Eukaryota; kingdom Viridiplantae; phylum Streptophyta; class Magnoliopsida; order Lamiales; family Orobanchaceae; genus Orobanche; species Orobanche coerulescens. Next base: position 108,153,637 of record CM065815.1, on the reverse strand, counting down.
TTTATGATTCATATAGGATAAATCATAATGTATATGATTTTAAGGATGTCTAGTGGAAATGGGAACGTGAATTATAATTTGGTCTATTGCATGAGAAGTTGGATATCAAGGCTAGTTATCGTGTCGATGTTGAATTCGGGATGGTGGTTTGGTATTAGTTATGGACTGTACTTCATTTTGGATTGTCGGATAAACTGTGTATTCGTTCAGGGCGTTTGGTCATGGAAAGGTTGGCGTCTTCAGCTTGAGGTAAATTAATATTGTTAGATTATGATAATCATCATGTTGCATTATTGCATGTGTGTGTTGATATTTCATGCGGTGAGTGTGCACCATTGTTTGTTACGTTTTGTAATGTGCTCTTCTTGTGAGTAGTGATCTGTTAGGCCGATGTGTTAGGGGATAAGACCTATATGGCACCTATGTTCCGGGGTATTCCTGTGTGGATACTTTCGTGACCCTTGGTTGCGACCTTGGGGTATTTTGTAATTGCATGAACTGTGTTAGGGGATAAGACCTATATGGCACCTATGTTCCGGGGTATTCCTATGAGATGCTTCCGTGACCCTTGGCTGCTGCCTTGGAGTTTATGTGTTAATATTATATGCATTGTTGAGCATGATGTGGACTGTTGTCTGATGGAAATACGACATTGTGGTCGTGTCGGTCTTTCATGATCGAGTTACTGTTGCTCTTTTGGGAAGTCTTCTGATCCTCGATGGATATGCGATTCTTTGAGATTTATTGTCATGTTGTATCGTGGCATATCTGGAGTCAGATACGTTCTGATCGTTCATGTGTAGGATTTTCGGGACGGGTACGTGTAGCATATGTTGGTTTCGAACTCATATTGAACTGTGCACACGAGACGTACTTCGTGAGGCTGATTAGGTACGAGACCAGACGTGTATTGATCAATACACGTGGTTGGCTTATATACGGACACATGTCCGGATCGAGCGTATCGTGACGTCCATCTTGAGTCTTATTGATTGGTCGTTCACAGTCCATGTATAATTGGATCTGTTCGATATTCGGGTTGTCTTTGAAATCCCGTATATATGATTTGTATATGGTTGACGATTTTATTCTCTCGTGTATCTGTCACCGTTGAACCTTTATTAATCTCGTTTGGAGTTGCCATATCGAAGGTCAACTCATTTGATATCGATTCTTTATTAATCTCGTTTGGGGTTCACCCTGTCATTGGTAATCTCGTTCGTTATTGATCCTTATTGATTCCGTTTGGGAGTCGTATCACCGTTGGTATTCGTGGTTATTAGTCCTTGATTGATATTATTGGAGTTTACCGTGTCGTCCGTATTCTCGGTTGTCGATTCCTTATTGCTCTTGTTGGAGTTTACCATATCGTTGGTATTCTCGGTTGTTGGTCCTTATTGATCTTGCTAGAGTTTATAGTGTCGTCAGTATTTTCGGTTGTTGACCCCTTTATTGATCTTATTGGAATTTATCGTACTGTTGGTATTTCTGGTTGTTGATTCCTTATTGCTCTTGTTGGAGTTTACCATATCGTCGGTATTCTCGGTAATTGATTCTTCAGTGGTCCTTACCGTGTCGTCGGTATTCTTGGTTATTGATTCTTTGTTGATCCTTACCGTGTCGTCGGTATTCTCGGTTGTTAACCTTTTATTGATCTTGTGGGATTTGCCGTACTGCCGGTATTATCGATTATTGATTCTTCATTGATCTTGTTGGAGTTACCCCATCATGGTATTCTCATCCGTGGTTGATCCCTTGTCGATCTTGTGTGGAAATATCATGTCGTTGATATTTCTGTTGTGATGCATCGATTGTTTATCATTATTGATTGTGTGAGCATTCATGCTTTGTATTGATATCCGGGACTTGCCATTGTTTCGGGACAGTTGATTTGCAGATGTATTGTGTGATATCAGTTTCTATCAGTGTTGGGATCCGATTGTGCGACCCAGCCGGCAGAATCGAACTTGACCAGATTATTCTATACTCGAGATATGTTTATGTTTGGAAATCTTGGTAGTGTTTCGGGTACAGTACAGGTGATTACTTTTGAGTTCGTTCATTAGTTAAGGACACGAGGCATGGGATACGGTAAGAATTGATTATTATGGTTATGACAGGTTGGTAAGGTTACTTCGGTAAGATTACATGGGGAATGTTCTTACTCTGTAGATTACATTGATATGTAATTGTTTTTGTGATGTGATCGTTATCATTGTTGAGTATTATGGTTGACCCCGTCGTGGGCTTTATCTTTTAGGTACTCGGAGTTCGAGCTAGTAGCGGTCGTGAAGGGATGAGCTTTCCGGTGATACTGGCTATGGCGTGGTTGTTCGGATTGTGTGTTCATTCTGGTTTTTGTAATTCCGCTGCAAATGTATTTATTTATGTTTTTATCCGCTGCGTGTGTGTGTGTGTGTACTTTCAAAGGGCCTTTTTGCATTTTTAAACGTTTGAGAAAATGATTTTAGCCTTGTGGGTTCCAATATGGGGCCCACGACGCTGTAATATTCCCGGTCAGTTTTGGGGGTGTTACAGAAGATGGTATCGGAGCTTGGGTTCCGTAAAACCCGAGCGTGTGTGTTATGTGGCTCTACCGGTGCGGTAGTAGCATGACTTTTGAAAATGATTTTCTGACTTTTGAGTCAAACCAATTTTGGAGGTTTCAAAATTTTTGAAATATTTTCAAATTGCTGTATTTGCGATGCCGGTGTGTTAGTGTGTTGAGACTTTGTATGGGAGTCGTATGCTGGTATCACGGAAGATCATCGACTTCACGGACCTGTAAGTGTGTTCTTTCAGTTATTTCAATTTTGTTGATGATTATTTGAGTATGGTGTCGTGATTTTGAGATATTTCGGGATTGAGATACTGATTATGACAGGTGTTGAGTTTCGAGGACGAAACTTATTTAAGTGGGTGTATATGTAATATCCTAGAATTTCACTATGAATTTTTCGCATTATTTTATACAGGATGTCTTATGCAGTGGGACCGACACGATATGAGTGGATAATTTTGGAAACCGTGACAGTCGTGCCAGTATGTCTATCGAGGTTATTTTGATTCTAGGATCTTACATGCTTGGTGTGTTTTTCGATGTCGGATATACCTTATGAGTATTTGTATGATTACCGTACTTGGTCGACAGTTGTAATTGAGGATATCGTGCATCAAATTTATCGTATAGAAATGTTATCGGAACGAGTATATGTATTCTGTATGTCGTGTGTATGTGTTCGGTTTATTGAGACGACAGACAGGGGCGTAAATGGCTAAGTATGGAGTTGTTAACGTACGTTAAGACTTTGAGATAATGTACGCTAAGTGGTACATGTTACGTACGTTATGAGTAAGGTATTACGTACGTAACAAGAGGAATCGGACAGTTGGGCCCGGTGTCGGCAGCTTTCGGCGCGGATGTGGACAGGTGAGTCAACGGATGGAGTTACGTACGTTATACAGGGTGTATTACGTACGTAATACGGGTATAATACTGTAGCAAGTCAACGTACGTATTACGTACGCAACGGATTAAGTGTTACGTACGTTACGGGGCGGCTGGCCGAGTCGTGGCCGAGATGACCTGGATGGCCGAGCATGGCCGGCCGTGACTCGTTGGGATGGCCGAGCATGGTCGGCAGTGACTCGCTGGGGGCTAGGACTGGCCGATTACGTACGTAGGCAGTGGCCGGTTACGGCCGTAATGGCCGATTACGTACGTAAGGGAGCTGCCGGTTACGTACGTAAGGGTGCCGAACGAACTGGACAGTGAGGTAGGCCACGGCCGGCTACGTACGTAAGGACCCGCCGGTTACGTACGTAACTGGCCGGCAGGTCTCGGCCTATATAAGGCCTGGACCGAGTCATCTGCTCATTTCTTCATTTTTCTTCGTTCCTTCCGCGATTTCTTCAGCAAATATGATGGTTTTGAGTAGAATCAACTTATAACAACATGTTTTGGAAGTTGGAATCATGGATTAACATCATCCTCCACCCGGATCGAAGGTAAGAACACATGAACTTTTGGTTTTTGGATGTTCTTGAGGTTTCTTGGTGTTTTTGCCGATTTGCTCCATTTTGATTCAGATTATTGGTAGAAGTTGATTGTATACTCGTAATCATTCAATACTCTTGAAGTTTTGTGGAACAAATTCGAGTATTTCTTTGAATAATCGATTGAATTGGGCTATGCCTTCAAAGTGTTCGATGAAATGCCTCAATGAGTAGAACTTGGGAAATTCTATACATTTTCGCATGAATGATGATTGAATTGATATTATTGTGATTTAGGAATGAACTTTTGAAGGAAGTTGAATCGATACCCTTCCCCTTTGTTGATTTCTTCGCACCGTGCTATTCAAAACAAGTGATTACTTGTGTATGTCATCTTCTAGAGGTATGTTTCATAATCCTCTCCTTGAATTCGGATTTTGATGTTATCGTTGAAGAAGGATTCGTATGAAGATGATTATGGTTTTGTTGCTACGATTCTTGCGGTTATATGAACTATATGTTGAAGACATTGTTAGGACTATTGAACACCGAATTTTGGCTTGTGTTCGTATTGTTAAGAGTTGATGCGGTTTGGTTTCGTATGATCGAGATGTCGTTGAACCATCGAGTTTGATTAGTTGGTCATTTCGGTTGTTGATTGTTATGGAACGTATCGTTAATCGATTAGTGCATTAGGTTGCGTTTAGTGATCGTTGAAGTTAACCATTGTGCTGCGGAGCTTGTAGACGAAGACGGCGGGATTGATAGCGGCTTCGTCGAATTGGTATCGAGGCAAGTTATGCTTGCTCAGTTCATAATGTTAATAAATGATTTCGTTTTCATTTCATTTATGATTCATATAGCAATGGTATTATGGAATATATGAATTGTCGGAATGGTGGTATGTATGGTATTTTTGGACTAAGATAAATCATAATGTATATGATTTTAAGGATGTCTAGTGGAAATGGGAACGTGAATTATAATTTGGTTTATTGCATGAGAAGTTGGATATCAAGGTTAGTTATCGTGTCGATGTTGAATTCGGGATGGTGGTTTGGTATTAGTTATGGACTGTACTTCATTTTGGATTGTCGGATAAACCGTGTATTCGTTCAGGGCGGTTGGTCGTGGAAAGGTTGGCGTCTTCAGCTTGAGGTAAATTAATATTGTTAGATTATGATCATCATCATGTTGCATTATTGCATGTGTGTGTTGATATTTCATGCGGTGAGTGTGCACCATTGTTTGTTACGTTTTGTAATGTGCTCTTCCTGTGAGCAGTGATCTGTTGGGCCGATGTGTTAGGGGATAAGACCTATATGGCACCTATGTTCCGGGGTATTCTTGTGTGGATACTTTCGTGACCCTTGGTTGCAACCTTGGGGTATTTTGTAATTGCATGAACTGTGTTAGGGGATAAGACCTATATGGCACCTATGTTCCGGGGTATTCCTGTGAGATGCTTCCGTGACCCTTGGCTGCTGCCTTAGGGTTTATGTGTTAATATTATGTGCATTGTTGAGCATGATGTGGACTGTTGTCTGATGGAAATACGACATTGTGGTCGTGTCGGTCTTTCATGATCGAGTTACTGTTGCTCTTTTGGGAAGTCTTCTAATCCTCGATGGATATGCGATTCTTTGAGATTTGTTGTCATGTTGTATCGTGGCATATCTGGAGTCAGATACGTTCTGATCGTTCATGTGTAGGATTTTCGGGACGGGTACGTGTAGCATATGTTGGTTTCGACCTCATATTGAACCGTGCACACGAGACGTACTTCGTGAGTGTAATACCCGGTTGTAATTCAGTAATTATCATTCAGTATTTATCATTCAGTAATTTCACTCATTAATGATCATTTGTCACTCATATTCAATCATGGTATTCACCGTTCAGAGTAATTGTATCGTGTATCAATCGTCGTTCATCACTAATCTAATTGGAGTTCCGTGCCGTGTTTATCATCATTGTCATTTTCATTGTGGGCTGTGCGTGAGGAGTAGCGCACGCTAAGTACTCTTTCTAGCGAGCGCTAATTGTGTACAGGTAGCACACGCTACCACTCAGCATTAGCGCACGCTAATGTTACCCTGGCTGCAATCCAGAAGGTACTGGACTGCAGGTGAGTTATAAGTAGCGCACGCTACGAGTGGTAAGTTGCGCGCGCTAGTGGGTTGTAGTAGCGCACGCTAATAATTGTTGTAGCACGTGCTAAGGACGGATCAGGTTGAGTCCAGTGGCTACTGGACTGCAGTGGATTAATTCATAGCGCACGCTATGAGTGATTTTTAGCGTACGCAAATGGTATAGTAGCGCACGCTACTTCTTGGTTGTAGCGCACGCTACCGATATCAGATCAGAGGACAGAAGGTTCTGGACTTCAGTACTGGACAACAGATATTTAGCTAGCGCACGCTAACAATTGGAGTTAACGCACGCTATTGGGATAGAGTTAGCGCACGCTACCAGATCGTAGCGTACGCTAACGGGTCAGCCAGAGTTCACTGGAATGTTCATACAACTCGTTAGCGCACGCTAAGTAGCAGGTCATAGCGTGCGCTAATCTGGAGCAGTATAAATTGGACAGTTAGCCTGAGTTTCGTCATTTTCTCACTTCTCTTCGTTTTTGAGCGACTTCGGGCGATTTCGGGCGATTTGGAGTGTTCTCTTCGAGCTGCTATCATCTATCATCATCCTCAAGCCTTTGAGTTGGATTAATCATCACTTCATCATTCCTTAACATCAAATCTAAGGTATTAATCTCTTGGATCTAGAATTTCGGATTTTTGGGTTTTTCCTTCCGATTTCTTCGTGTAAGCTTGGATTATCATTGGAATATATTAGATATGGATTATCCAACTTGGATAAATATATTCCTACGGATTTAATGGCTATTTTCGGAATTATTTCAAGAACCCTTGGGGTTGACTTCGGTTAATTGGGGATTTTCCGATTAATGTTGTTGTAATCTTGAATTGTGGATTCCTATTGGATTATTGATATCATTGAAGTGTTTTGATAGTTCGAAATACTCATTTTGATGTTGGTTTCGATATATTCGGGATTGGATATTTTTGAAGTTGTGTGGTTGGTTACGTATTCGTTAGAATGCCCCTATGAGTTTGATTATCGTTGTATCGACCTTTGGGTTAGTCATGTTTTGTTGCTTGATACGTGTATTGAACGGTTGTTGGTAATTATTGTTATTCAAGGTTGTTCGAGCGACCGGTATCTCGATTAGGACGTTGTTCGTGGAAGGACATTGTCATCGGTATTGTGTAAGTTGATTCTTACTCGGTTAAAAGGATATTCATTCCTTTTGTTGTTGATCATTCATAATCATAACTCATTCATCATTGTATTAATCATATTGAGACTTGTAATTGTCGAATAATCACTTCATTAGCGAGCGGAACGGTTCCAATCATTTCATTGAAACTATCAATCACTTCATTATCACTTTCATATCGGTGAGTCATTCTTGACTTTGTCAGATTATTATTATTCATTGATATTCATTATGGTCATCCTCGTTCATATGAGCTTCTGGGTTCATATTGCATGCCCGGGAGCGGATGTGTGGAATTTTTAGTCGGGCACATGATGGCCATGTATTGGGAGTGATACATTGGACTGTGCACACGGTAACGATTACCTCCGTGAGACTAATTAGGTACAAGGACGGGTGTGTCCGGTCATCCGTCTTGTACACTTGCACAAAACACTACGGGCATACTATGATACTCCTCTTAAGCGTAATTCATAACTAAGGATATTTCATAACTTCAGATATATCATGATTGTGTAATTTCAACCCTTGAGGATTGTTGTTCTGTGTAACTGACCCCGTTGGGGGATTTTGGTTTCAGGTCACGGCAAGGCAAACGCACGGGAAGAGCATGTTGACGGCGAGGAGTCCCAGTGATACTAGTAGGGGGCCCCAGTCATTCCATTTATTTCAGTCATGCTTATTTCTCTATTTCCGCTGCAAATTCCGTTTGAAATGTTTATTTGTTCAGGGTGGTGTATTTTATCTCCATATAAAATATACTAGTATTCGGTATTGTCCTGGTGTGTTGTACTTAAACTCCTCATCGGAGTACTTGGTAATATAATGTGGTTCGGTACTACAATTATATTATTTAATTCATCATTCTCATTTGCCTAGTGCGTCCCAGTCGGGGATTCATGGCACTGTAATATCCGCCTAGTTTGGGGTGTTACAGAGTTGGTATCGGAGCGTGGTTTTGAATACTACCCTCCAAGTCATGTCTCATTTGAAATCATCGTCATCGGACTAGTATCATAGGACTTTCGCGTCACGTGTGACCTGTGCAAATGCCGAGCCAATCAGACCAAGAACTGTAAGATTTCTAACGCCATGGTATAATTTCTGGCAAGAATCATTCATTCATAATTCATCAGTTAACAATCCTCAACCATCATTTTCATTTGACCAGGACGGTCATGTTAACTCGTTAATCACTCAATTCATTTCATTATCCAGTTGTTGATCAGGAAGATCAAATCATTAATCATGTTAACTTGTTCAAGATAATCATTTCAATAATTTCATCAGATAATCATGTCACCTCAGTTAATCATTCATGTAATCACTGTGTTAGAGCGCGTATGCTCATTTTCATCATCTCATGTCATAATCATAACGTGATATTCATGCGGGAAATATGATCGTCATGTGACTTTCCTACTTCAGTATGGAGAGGGCAAGAAGAGGACGTGGAGGACGAGGCCGTGGAGCGGGCCGAATCCCGAGAGCTCGTGTGAATACACGTGCAGACGCAAGGAATAATGCTAATTCATCAAGCAGCGACGCTGCCACTCATTCACCTGGACGCGATCATTCACTAACGGGGAGTCGTACCCGGGACACGGCTCAGTGAGAAGGTGTCCGGGTTGACCCACTCGCTTTTATGCAGGGCATGATGGCCCAAATGACCCAGATGGCGCAACTTATTGAGACGATGCACAACTCAGTTAATCAAAATCAACAAGCTCCTCCGCCGCCACCTCAGAGGCAAGAGAGGAATGTGAGCAATATCATCGGCGACATCTCTCGCCAGAGGCCACCTACTTTTGAGGGCTCGTCTGAGCCGGCGGATATTATTCATTGGCTCGAGCATTTCGAGAAGTTGTTTGCTATGGTAGAGTGTCCCGTAGGACACAAAGTTTCTGTTGCGGCTTACTACCTGGGTAAGAGCGCACATTCTTGGTGGTTGTCGTTGAAGCCCACCGAAGGATCATGTACTTGGGATCAATTCAAAACTCTCATGATGGAGAGGTATTATCCGGCCCCGCTCAGAGAGGCCAAACTGTCAGAATTACTCACCCCCGACCCCTCAGCAGACGAGGATGTTCTCGCCATTGCCGAGAAATTCCAGGAACTTCTTCTGTTTGCCTCATCTATCATTCATTCCGAGGCAGATAAGATTAAGTATTTCATCAAGAGGCAGAAACCCCGTATGAGACTACAGTTGCTTAATCATAATTGCACCACGTTGGCTGAATTCATTGAGAAAGCTCTTACCTATGAGCTTACTGCTAAGGAGATTGCTAAGCAGCAACCTTCATCTGCTAGCAAGAAGTCCAAGAACCGTAATCAGCCTGACGGCAGTCAGGCCACTTTGAAGAAACCTCGTGCGGGCTCTGCTTTTTCTGAGCGACCTCCTGTGATGTCTAATCCCGCGGAATCTCAGTCACGAGCGGCCAGTTCGGCCATCACCTGTTATAACTGTGGGGATCTTGGTCATGTTAGCACCAAGTGTCCGAGACAGTCTGTCACGTGTCATAACTGTGGAATTGTTGGGCATAAGGCCTGTTTTTGCCGTAGGGACTCCAAACCTGCTCAGACGTCATCTCAGGCCCCTAAGCAGTCAGCCGTTCAGAATCAGGCCACTCAATCAGCGTCGTTTAAAACGACAGGAGCGACTAAAGGTGGAGCCTATAGCCAGCAGACGGGAGCGTCCGGTGCCGGGACTAGCGAGCCTCGGATATATGAGATGAAGAAGACCGATGATCCAGAGGCCCGAATGATCTCAGGTACACTCGATATTCTATCTCAACCTGTGTGTACCCTTTTTGATACTGGTGCATCGCATTCATTCATTTCCGAGTCATGTTTGAGTAGACTACGTCTGGGTAGTGCTACTAGTTGTGAGCCTTATGTCATTGGTCTACCTGATGGTAGACGAATTATCGGAAATTGTGAGATTGAGCTCGTCGATTGACTTCATGGTCGTGTATGGCGGCGGACCTAATCGTGGTAGATTTCTTTGAGAGACAGCGTCATCTTGGGTATTGATGGATGGATCGTCATGATGCCATCATTAGTGTCGTAGCGTATGATCACTATCATTTGAGACGATGGGGTTGAATGTGTGTTTGATGAGGTAATCCCTACATTACGGTAAGGTCATTAATTTGATGAAAGCAGTGAGATTACTCAATCAGGGGTGTGTTGGTTATTGGTGCTTTATGACCAAAACCGAGAAATCATCAGTAATGTTGACGGATATTCCGGTAGTGAAGGAATATGCCGATGTTTTTCCAGACGAGTACCTGGTTTGCCTCCACAGAGAGATGTGGAATTCACAATTGAGTTGGAGCCCGGTACGTCCCCGATATCGAAGGCACCGTACCGGATGGCCCCGACCGAAATGCGGGAATTGAAGAATCAACTTGAGGAGTTATTTGAGAAAGGTTATATCCGACCGAGTGCGTCCCCGTGGGGAGCACCAGTGTTGTTTGTCAAGAAGAAGGATGGTTCATTTAGCTTATGTATTGATTATCGGGAGTTGAACAGGGTGACGATCAAGAATAAGTATCCTTTACCCCGTATCGATGATCTTTTTGATCAACTTCAGGGAGCTTCAGTATTTTCCAATATCGACTTAAGATCTGGATATCATCAGTTGCGGATCCGAGAGTCGAACATCGCGAGGACGGCGTTTCGAACACGCTATGGTCATTATGAGTTTGTGGTTATGCCGTTTGGATTGACTAATGCACCTGCGGTATTCATGGAGTTAATGAATCGGGTTTTCATCGACTTTTTGGATCAGTTTGTTGTTGTCTTCATCGATGACATTTTGATTTATTCTCGTGATCGAGAGGAACACGAATTTCACCTTCATCAAGTGCTCGACGTGTTGAGACGAGAACAACTTTATGGGAAGTTTTCCAAATGTGACTTCTGGATGTCCGAAGTGACGTTTCTCGGACACGTAATTTCATCAGACGGAGTTCGTGTCGATCCTCAGAAGATGGAGGCTATTCGAGATTGGCTACCTCCGAAGAATGTTAAGGAAATCCGAAATTTCCTCGGATTAGCGGGTTATTATCGGCGATTTGTGGAGGGATTTTCTAGAATCGCTCAACCCTTGACGAACCTTTTGCGAAAGGATAAGAAATACACGTGGTCCGACGCGTGTCAATGGAGTTTTGAGGAACTAAAGAGCCGGTTAATGTCAGCACCTGTACTTTCCTTGCCGCAGGGGACGGAAGGATTTGTGGTTTATAGTGATGCGTCCGGACAGGGTCTCGGATGTGTGCTCATGCAGAATGAAAAGGTTATTGCCTATGCTTCACGGCAATTGAGACCTTATGAGGTTAATTATCCGACACACGACCTGGAGCTAGCAGCCGTGGTGTTCGCTTTGAAGATTTGGCGTCATTATCTTTATGGAGTTACCTGTCAGATATTCACCGATCATAAGAGTTTAAAGTATATATTTACTCAGAAGGAGTTAAATATGCGACAGAGACGGTGGTTGGAATTAATCAAAGATTATGATATTGAGATCCATTACCACCCGGGAAAGGCGAACGTTGTCGCCGACTCCTTGAGTCGTAAGTCCGTTCAGGAGCAGATGCTTGCTCGTTTAACAGTCCAGAAGAAGCTTCAGCAGGAATTCCTTAGACCTGAGATCGAGGTCTGGCTTCAGCGAGTTCAAGGACAGCTTTGTATGTTGGAGATCTCATCGTCGCTTGAGGAGGCAATCAGAGAGAATCAGGGTTCGGACCCATCATTGTTACGCATCCGTGAGGATGTGGTTCAGGGGAAAGCCCCTGGGTTCGTGGTCCACGAGGATGGAAATTTGAGATTTAAGAATCGATTGTGCGTACCGGCGAATGACGAGTTGAAAAACTCAATTTTGAAAGAAGCTCATGCTACCCCTTATTCTGTTCATCCGAGGTCTAACAAGATGTACAAGGACTCTAAACAAAACTACTGGTGGAGTAATATGAAGCGAGAAGTCGAGGAATTTGTTTCGAGATGCTTAACCTGTCAACAAGTTAAGATTGAACATCAGCGACCGGCGGGTATACTGAAACCTCTCCCTATTCCAGAATGGAAGTGGGAAGACATTTCTATGGATTTCATCACGAGTTTGCCGACGAGTTGTCTTGGCATGAATACGATCTGGGTGATCGTGGACCGCTTAACCAAATCAGCTCATTTCCTTGAGATCAAGGATACGTGGGGTCCCGAGAGACTTGCCCAGCTGTTCATCAAAGAGATAGTGAGACTACACGGTACTCCTAAAAGTATCGTTTCCGATCGTGACGGACGGTTTGTGTCTCATTTTTGGAAATCAGTTCTTCGTGCTATGGGAACTCAGCTTAATCTCAGTACCGCCTTTCATCCTTAGTCCGACGGGCAATCAGAGAGGACTATTCAGACATTAGAGGACATGTTGAGGGCATGCGTCCTGGATTGGAAAGACGATTGGGAAGCCCAACTACCATTGATCGAGTTCACGTATAATAATAGTTGGCATGCTTCGATTAAGATGGCACCTTACGAGTCCTTGTATGGTCGTCGTTGTCGATCTCCTTTGTGTTGGGATGACCTATCAGAATCAATCGGCACCGAGCCCGATATGCTTATAGCCGCCCGTGAGAAGGTAACTTTGATCAGGAGTCGTTTGTTGACCGCTCAGAGTCGACAGAAATCATATGCAGATAATCGTCTTCGACCTTTAGAGTTCGAATCAGGTGACCATGTTTTGGTCAAGGTATCCCCGAGTCGTGGTATCTTCCGTTTCGGGAAGAGGGGGAAGTTGAGTCCGAGATTCATTGGACCGTTTGAGATTTTGGATCGAGTAGGCAAGTTAGCCTATCGACTGGCTTTACCTCCGGCGTTGAGCCGAATTCATAATGTGTTTCATGTCTCTCAGTTGCGGAAGTATGTTGCCGACCCGAGCCACATACTTCAGTTCGATGAAATCGAGATCGCCGACGATCATTCATATGAGGAGCGTCTTATGCGAGTTTTAGAGCGGCGAATCAAACAGTTGAGGAATAAGACGATTCCTTTGGTTAAGATTCAGTGGTCTAGGCACGGAGTCGAAGAGGCTACTTGGGAAACCGAGGATAGTATGCGGGAGAGTTATCCCAAGTTGTTTGACCCTTAGTTTCGGGGACGAAACTCTTTTAAGGGGGGGTGTATGTAATACCCAGTTGTAATTCAGTAATTATCATTCAAGATTTATCATTCAAGAATTTCACTCATTAATGATCATTTGTCACTCATATTCAATCATGGTATTCACCGCTCGCAGTAATTGTATCGTGTATCAATCGCCGTTCATCACTAATCTAATTGGAGTTCCGTCTTTGTGTTTATCATCATTGTCATTTTCATTGTGGGTCATGCGTGAGGAGTAGCGCACGCTACATACTCTTTCTAGCGCGCGCTAATTGAGTACAGGTAGCGCACGCTACCACTCGGCATTAGCGCACGCTAATGTTACTGGCCGCAATCCGTAAGGTACCGACCGCAGTGAGTTATAAGTAGCGCACGCTACGATTGGTAAGTAGCGCGCGCTAGTGGGTTGTAGTAGCGCACGCTAATAATTGCTGTAGCGCGTGCTAAGGACGGATCAGGTTGAGTCCAGTGGCTACTGGACTGCAGTGGATTAATTCATAGCGCACGCTATGAGTGATTTTTAGCGTACGCAAACGGTGTAGTAGCGCACGCTACTTCTTGGTTGTAGCGCACGCTACCGAGATCAGATCAGAGGACAGAAGGTTCTGGACTTCAGTACTGGACAACAGATATTTAGCTAGCGCATGCTAACAATTGGAGTTAACGCACGCTATTGGGATAGAGTTAGCGCACGCTACCAGGTCGTAGCGTACGCTAACGGGTCAGCCAGAGTTCACTGGAATGTTCATACAACTCGTTAGCGCACGCTAAGTAGCAGGTCATAACGTGCGCTAATCTGGAGCAGTATAAATTGGACAGTTAGCCTGAGTTTCGTCATTTTCTCACTTCTCTTCGTTTTTGAGCGACTTCGGGTGATTTCGGGCGATTTGGAGTGTTCTCTTCGAGCTGCTATCATCTATCATCATCCTCAAGCCTTTGAGTTGGATTAATCATCACTTCATCATTCCTTAACATCAAATCTAAGGTATTAATCTCTTGGATCTAGAATTTCGGATTTTTGGGTTTTTCCTTCCGATTTCTTCGTGTAAGGTTGGATTATCATTAGAATATGTTAGATATGGATTATCCACCTTGGATAAATATATTCCTACGGATTTAATGGCTATTTTCAGAATTATTTCAAGAACCCTTGGGGTTGACTTCGGTTAATTGGGGATTTTCCGATTGATGTTGTTGTAATCTTGAATTGTGGATTCCTATTGGATTATTGATATCATTGAAGTGTTTTGATAGTTCTAAATACTCATTTTGATGTTGGTTTCGATATATTCGGGATTGGATATTTTCGAAGTTGTGTGGTTGGTTAAGTATTCGTTAGAATGCCCCTATGAGTTTGATTATCGTTGTATCGACCTTCGGGTTAGTCGTGTTTTGTTGCTTGATACGTGTATTGAACGTTTTTTGGTAATTATTGTTATTCAAGGTTGTTCGAGCGACCGGTATCTCGATTACGACGTTGTTCGTGGAAGGACATTGTCATCGGTATTGCGTAAGTTGATTCTTACTCGGTTAAAAGGATATTCATTCCTTTTGTCGTTGATCATTCATAATCATAACTCATTCATCATTGTATTAATCATATTGAGACTTGTAATTGTAGAATAATCACTTCATTAGCGAGGAACGGCGGTTCCAATCATTTCATTGAAACTATCAATCACTTCATTATCATTTTCATATCGGTGAGTCATTCTTGACTTTGTCAGATTATTATTATTCATTGATATTCATTATGGTCATCCTCGTTCATATGACCTTCTGGGTTCATATTGCGTGGCCGGGTGCGGATGTGTGGAATTTTTAGTCGGGCACATGATGGCCATGTATTGGGAGTGATACATTGGACTGTGCACACGGTAATGATTACCTCCGTGAGACTAATTGGGTACAAGGACGGGTGTGTCCGGTCATCCGTCTTGTACACTTGCACAGAGCACTACGGGCGTACTATGATACTCCTCTTCAGCGTAATTCATAACTAAAGATATTTCATAACTTCAGATATATCATGATTGTGTAATTTCAACCCTTGAGGATTGTTGTTACGTAACCGGCCCGTTGGGGGATTTTGTTTTCAGGTCACGGCAAGGCAAAAGCACGGGAAGAGCATGTTGACGGCGAGGAGTCCCAGTGATACTAGTAGGGGGCCCCAGTCATTCCGTTTATTTCAGTCATGCTTATTTCTATACAGTTGTATTTCCGCTGCAAATTCCGTTTGAAATGTTTATTTGTTCAGGGTGGTGTATTTTATCTCCATATAAAATATACTAGTATTCGGTATTTTCCTGGTGTGTTGTACTTAAACTCCTCATCGGAGTACTTGGTAATATAATGTTGTTCGGTACTACAATTATATTATTTAATTCATCATTCTCATTTGCCTAGTGCGTCTCAGTCGGGGATTCATGGCACTGTAATATCCACCTAGTTTGGGGTGTTACAGTGAGGCTAATTAGGTACGAGACCAGACGTGTATTGATCAATACCCGTGGTTGGCTTGTATACGGACACATGTCCAAATCTAGCGTATCGTGACGTCCATCTTGAGTCTTATTGATTGGTGGTTCACAGTCCATGTATAATTGGATCTGTTCGATATTCGGGTTGTCTTTGAAATCCCGTATATATGATTTGTATATGGTTGACGATTTTATTCTCTCGTGTATCTGTCACCGTTGAACCTTTATTAATCTCGTTTGGAGTTGCCATATCGAAGGTCAACTCATTTGATATCGATTCTTTATTAATCTCGTTTGGGGTTCACCCTGTCATTGGTAATCTCGTTCGTTATTGATCCTTATTGATTCCGTTTGGGAGTCGTATCACCGTTGGTATTCGTGGTTATTAGTCCTTGATTGATATTATTGGAGTTTACCGTGTCGTCCGTATTCTCGGTTGTCGATTCCTTATTGCTCTTGTTGGAGTTTACCATATCGTTGGTATTCTCGGTTGTTGGTCCTTATTGATCTTGCTAGAGTTTATAGTGTCGTCAGTATTTTCGGTTGTTGACCCCTTTATTGATCTTATTGGAATTTATCGTACTGTTGGTATTTTTGGTTGTTGATTCCTTATTGCTCTTGTTGGAGTTTACCGTATCGTCGGTATTCTCGGTTATTGATTCTTCAGCGGTCCATACCATGTCGTCGGTATTCTCGGTTATTGATTCTTTGTTGATCCTTACCGTGTCGTCGGTATTCTCGGTTGTTAACCTTTTATTGATCTTGTGGGATTTGCCGTACTGCCGGTATTATCGATTATTGATTCTTCATTGATCTTGTTGGAGTTACCCCATCATGGTATTCTCATCCGTGGTTGATCCCTTGTCGATCTTGTGTGGAAATATCATGTCGTTGATATTTCCGTTGTGATGCATCGATTTTTTATCATTATTGATTGTGTGAGCATTCATGCTTTGTATTGATATCCGGGACTTGCCATTGTTTCGGGACAGTTGATTTGCAGATGTATCGTGTGATATCAGTTTCTATCAGTGTTGGGATCCGATTGTGCGACCCAGCCGGCAGAATCGAACTTGACCAGATTATTTTATACTCGAGATATGTTTATGTTTGGAAATCTTGGTAGTGTTTCGGGTACAGTACAGGTGATTACTTTTGAGTTCGTTCATTACTTAAGGACACGAGGCGTGGGATAAGGTAAGAATTGATTATTATGGTTATGACAGGTTGGTAAGCTTACTTCGGTAAGATTACATGGGGAATGTTCTTACTCTGTAGATTACATTGATATGTAATTGTTTTTGTGATGTGATCGTTATCATTGTTGAGTATTATGGCTGACCTCGTCGTGGGCTTTATCTTTTAGGTGCTCGGAGTTCGAGCTAGTAGCGGTCGTGAAGGGATGAGCTTTCCGGTGATACTGGCTATGGCGTGGTTGTTCGGATTGTGTGTTCTTTCTGGTTTTTGTAATTCCGCTGCAAATGTATTTAATTATGTTTTTATCCGCTGCGTGTGTGTGTGTACTTTCAAAGGGCCTTTTTGCATTTTTAAACGTTTGCGAAAATGATTTTAGCCTTGTGGGTTCCAATATGGGGCCCACGGCGCTGTAATATTCCCGGTCAGTTTTGGGGGTGTTACAGAAGATGGTATTGGAGCTTGGGTTCCGTAAAACCCGGGCGTGTGTGTTATGTGGCTCTACCGGTGCGGTAGTAGCGTGACTTTTGAAAATGATTTTCTGACTTTTGAGTCAAACCAATTTTGGAGGTTTCAAAATTTTTGAATTATTTTCAAATTGCTGTATTTGCGATGTCGGTGTGTTAGTGTGTTGAGACTTTGTATGGGAGTCGTATGCTGGTATCACGGAAGATCATCGACTTCACGGACATGTAAGTGTGTTCTTTCAGTTATTTCAGTTTTGTTGATGATTATTTGAGTATGGTGTCGTGATTTTGAGATATTTCGGGATTGAGATACTGATTATGACAGGTGTTGAGTTTCGAGGACGAAACTTATTTAAGTGGGTGTATATGTAATATCCTAGAATTTCACTATGAATTTTTCGCATTATTTTATCTGGGATGTACTGTACAGAGTGCGACCGACACGATATGAGTGGATAATTCTGGAAACCGTGACAGTCGTGCCAGTATGTCTATCGAGGTTATTTTGATTCTAGGATATTACATGCTTGGTGTGTTTTTCGATGTCGGATATACCGTATGAGTATTTGTATGATTACCGTACTTGGTCGACAATTGTAATTGAGGATATCGTGCATCAGATGTATCGTATGGAAATGTTATCGGAACGAGTATATGTATTCGGTATGTCGCGTGTATGTGTTCGGTTTATTGAGACGACAGATAGGGGCGAAATGGCTAAGTATGGATTTGTTAATGTACGTTAAGACTTTGAGATAACGTACGCTAAGTGGTACGTGTTACGTACGTTATGAGTAAGGTATTACGTACGTAACAAGAGGAATCGGACAGTTGGGCCCGGTGTCGGCAGCTTTCGGCGCGGATGTGGACAGGTGAGTCAACGGATGGAGTTACGTACGTTATACAGGGTGTATTACGTACGTAATACGGGTATAATACTGTAGTAAGTCAACGTACGTATTACGTACGCAACGGATTAAGTGTTACGTACGTTACGGGGCGGCTGGCCGAGTCATGGCCGAGATGACCTGGATGGCCGAGCATGGCCGGCTGTGACTCGTTGGGATGGCCGAGCATGGTCGGCAGTGACTCGCTAGGGGCTAGGACTGGCCGATTACGTACGTAGGCAGTGGCCGGTTACGGCCGCAATGGCCGATTACGTACGTAAGGGAGCTGCCGGTTACGTACGTAAGGGTGCCGAACGAACTAGACAGTGAGGTAGGCCACGGCCGGCTACGTACGTAAGGACCCGCCGGTTACGTACGTAACTGGCCGGCAGGTCTCGGCCTATATAAGGCCTGGACCGAGTCATCTGCTCATTTCTTCGTTTTTCCTCGTTCCTTCCGCGATTTCTTCAGCAAATATGATGGTTTTGAGTAGAATCAATTTATAACAACATGTTTTGGAAGTTGGAATCATGGATTAACATCATCCTCCACCCGGATCGAAGGTAAGAACACATGAACTTTTGGTTTTTGGATGTTCTTGAGGTTTCTTGGTGTTTTGGCCGATTTGTTCCATTTTGATTCAGATTATTGGTAGAACTTGATTGTATACTCGTAATCATTCAATACTCTTGAAGTTTTGTGGAACAAATTCGAGTATTTTTTTGAATAATCGATTGAATTGGGCTATGCCTTCAAAGTGTTCGATGAAATGCCTCAATGAGTAGAACTTGGGAAATTCTATACATTTTCGCATGAATGATGATTGAATTGATATTATTGTGATTTAGGAATGAACTTTTGAAGGAAGTTGAATCGATACCCTTCCCCTTTGTCGATTTCGTCGCACCGTGCTATTCAAAACAAGTGATTACTTGTGTATGTCATCTTCTAGAGGTATGTTTGATAATCCTCTCCTTGAATTCGGATTTTGATGTTATCGTTGAAGAAGGATTCGTATGAAGATGATTATGGTTTTGTTGCTACGATTCTTGCGGTTATATGAACTATATATTGAAGACATTGTTAGGACTATTGAACACCGAATTTTGGCTTGTGTTCGTATTGTTAAGAGTTGATATGGTTTGGTTTCGTATGATCGAGATGTCGTTGAACCATCGAGTTTGATTAGTTGGTCATTTTGGTTGTTGATTGTTATTGAACGTATCGTTAATCGATTATTGCATTAGGTTGCGTTTAGTGATCGTTGAAGTTAACCATTGTGCTGCGGAGCTTGTAGACGAAGACGGCGGGATTGATAGCGGCTTCGTCGAATTGGTATCGAGGCAAGTTATGCTTGCTCAGTTCATAATGTTAATAAATGATTTCATTTTCATTTGATTTATGATTCATATAGCAATGGTATTATGGAATATATGAATTGTCGGAATGGTGGTATGTATGGTATTTTTGGACTAAGATAAATCATAATGTATATGATTTTAAGAATGTCTAGTGGAAATGGGAACGTGAATTATAATTTGGTTTATTGCATGAGAAGTTGGATATCAAGGTTAGTTATCGTGTCGATGTTGAATTCGGGATGGTGGTTTGGTATTAGTTATGGACTGTACTTCATTTTGGATTTTCGGATAAACCGTGTATTCGTTCAGGGCGGTTGGTCGTGGAAAGGTTGGCGTCTTCATCTTGAGGTAAATTAATATTGTTAGATTATGATAATCATCATGTTGCATTATTGCATGTGTGTGTTGATATTTCATGCGGTGAGTGTGCACCGTTGTTTGTTACGTTTTGTAATGTGCTCTTCCTGTGAGTAGTGATCTGTTGGGCCGATGTGTTAGGGGATAAGACCTATATGGCACCTATGTTCCGGGGTATTCCTGTGTGGATACTTTCGTGACCCTTGGTTGCGACCTTGGGGTATTTTGTAATTGCATGAACTGTGTTAGGGGATAAGACCTATATGGCACCTATGTTCCGGGGTATTCCTGTGAGATGCTTCCGTGACCCTTGGCTGCTGCCTTGGGGTTTATGTGTTAATATTATATGCATTGTTGAGCATGATGTGGACTGTTGTCTGATGGAAATACGACATTGTGGTCGTGTCGGTCTTTCATCATCGAGTTACTGTTGCTCTTTTGGGAAGTCTTCTGATCCTCGATGGATATGCGATTCTTTGAGATTTGTTGTCATGTTGTATCGTGGCATATCTGGAGTCAGATACGATCTGATCGTTCATGTGTAGGATTTTCGGGACGGGTACGTGTAGCATATGTTGGTTTCGACCTCATATTGAACCGTGCACACGAGACGTACTTCGTGAGGCTGATTAGGTACGAGACCAGACGTGTATTGATCAATACCCGTGGTTGGCTTGCATATGGACACATGTCCGGATCGAGCATATCGTGACGTCCATCTTGAGTCTTATTGATTGGTCGTTCACAGTCCATGTATAATTGGATCTGTTCGATATTCGGGTTGTCTTTGAAATCCCGTATATATGATTTGTATATGGTTGACGATTTTATTCTCTCGTGTATCTGTCACCGTTGAACCTTTATTAATCTCGTTCGGAGTTGTCATATCGAAGGTCAACTCATTTGATATCGATTCTTTATTAATCTCGTTTTGGGTTCACCCTGTCATTGGTAATCTCGTTCGTTATTGATCCTTATTGATTCCATTTGGGAGTCGTCTCACCGTTGGTATTCGTGGTTATTAGTCCTTGATTGATATTATTGGAGTTTACCGTGTCGTCCGTATTCTCGGTTGTCGATTCCTTATTGCTCTTGTTGGAGTTTACCATATCGTTGGTATTCTCGGTTGTTGGTCCTTATTGACCTTGCTAGAGTTTATTGTGTCGTCAGTATTTTCTGTTGTTGACCACTTTATTGATCTTATTGGAGTTTATCGTACTGTTGGTATTTCTGGTTGTCGATTCCTTATTGCTCTTGTTGGAGTTTACCGTATCGTCAGTATTCTCGGTTATTGATTCTTCAGTGGTCCTTACCGTGTCGTTGGTATTCTCGGTTATTGATTCTTTGTTGATCCTTACCGTGTCGTCGGTATTCTCGGTTGTTAACCTTTTATTGATCTTGTGGGATTTTCCGTACTGTCGGTATTCTCGATTATTGATTCTTCATTGATCTTGTTGGAGTTACCCCATCATGGTATTCTCGTCCGTGGTTGATCCCTTGTCGATCTTGTGTGGAAATATCATGTCATTGATATTTCTGTTGTGATGCATCGATTGTTTATCATTATTGATTGTGTGAGCATTCATGCTTTGTATTGATATCCGGGACTTGCCATTGTTTCGGGACAGTTGATTTGCAGATGTATCGTGTGATATCACGTGTCAACAGGTTAAGATTGAACATCAGCGACCTGCTGGAATGTTAAAGCCGCTTCCGATCCGTGTTGGAAACACAGAAGTTCAAGAATCCGATATACTTCTAATAAAAGAAGTTCATCCCTGAAATTCGAAACAACAAAGCAAGGAAATAACACAACATACAACTGGTAGACTACACTCTCAGGGACTCCTCGGAGTCAATACTGACATTAGTGCTCACATCTGAGCCTCGGAAGACTCGGTGACTAATTCGCAAAACTGAACCTGGTGTCCCATGAGTTTGCACTGGTAACACGTTACTGGTGGAGAATGACAATGTGCACGAACATGCTGTGACACATTGTAGTTGAAACACCTCCTGGCTTTACCAAGAGTGAAGTCTGACGATCTAAAACTCTCAGTCCCATGCATCGGGCGATGGAGCTTCATAGCATAAAGACTACGACGTTGTAATCTAGAAACACTAACTCCTGTACTGTCCATAAGGTCAACAGATATCTTCTGTTTCTTTGACTTGGGCACACGCTCCGACGATAACAAAGCTAGCTCGTAGGCTAAAGCTCGATCCCGGTAATCTCTAACTGAAGTGCACGAGAATCCCGCCATATACTGCGAATCTCCAATTTCATCCATCTGTCAAAGTGAAGGATCCTCTCTTCTTCCGTTCTCACTCGATCTCGCACATAACCGAGTTTTTTGCTGTAGTTGATGATGGTCTGTGACACCGATATATCTTGCGGTTCTGCAAAATAAAATTCATAAATTAGCTGTTCTCTAATCGTATTCGGGCAGAACTTTACTTCAATAAGTGCCTGGAACTATGCCCACGTGATCACGAGGTTTAACAGCTTCCCACAAATTAGCGGCATCTCTGTCAAGAAGGTACTAATCGATGGGTATCTTCCGCTGTTCGGGACAATCGACTGCCTCGAAAATCTTTCCCAACTGGAAAAGCCAACCGTCGCAACCCAACGCATCCGCAGCACCAGCAAATCGAGGGGGATTTATCCGAACTACATCTCGAAGCCATTGATTTACACTGACATTCCGAGTTGTGTCAGTGTTGCGTTGAACAGCCTGGGTCAACTGAGTCACCTGTTCCGCTACTTGTTGCAATATAGTAGCAACACCAATACCAATATCATTCCCGGCAATATTCTCTCGATTCTGCATCTGATCCCCGTGGCCATCAGTACCACAGTTACGACCACGACCTCTACCCCTCGGCATACTAATAAGCAACAACCTAATGCAATGAAAATCACATAATCACACATAGAATCTACTCATGGATGATAGACTTCAAAGATTAGGCCAGACGACCAAATTACAGTCCCATAACTTATGCATAGCCAAAAAGCGCGGTCCACAACAAAAGATGGCATGCACTAACTGTGCAAGTTGGCAACACAATCATACTCACCTATCAATGGTACAATACCGGAGGATACAAATAAACAACATACAAATTCAAATGCCAACGGTTCGCATGATTATAAGCTTACACAAATAACCATCAGGCATTAATTAACATTCAAACTGTAATCCCATCTCTCGGTCAAGAAAACTATTTCAACAAGTGCATACCGAATGACTCGGTGTTCACATCACCAATTTAATCACAACTCGGAGTATTACATCTGAAATAACGATAACATCATTACCACGTACCTTTATAACGAAATACATGGAACTAAAAAGTTAAAAGCGAGAGTCACGTTTCAAGTAAATTTTTAGTAGACCTCATTTGAGTTTTTTAAATATCAAAATTTTGAAAACTTGGAATGCAAGAATGGAGATAAAATATAAGTAGTTTGATTTCTCAAAATTTTCGGCCTCGAGGTCATCACACGAAAATCAAACTTTTCCTTTCTTGAAGGATGTCTTAAAATAAAATTTACGTGACTTCCCAAAATTTTTAAAGCTTTAAAACATCATATTGACAAACTTTCTTTGCGTAACCACACCAAAACATTACTCCTGTAAAAACGATTTATACAAGGATACATATATAAATATATACATATACACCG
The DNA here is from genome assembly GCA_033398695.1 of Orobanche coerulescens. Taxonomy (NCBI): domain Eukaryota; kingdom Viridiplantae; phylum Streptophyta; class Magnoliopsida; order Lamiales; family Orobanchaceae; genus Orobanche; species Orobanche coerulescens. The sequence continues at coordinate 108,129,747 of CM065815.1, read as the reverse complement.
ACACATTATAAAAATCAAGCAAACATGGAGTACGTATTCACGATTCACATTAAACTCCACATCAAAACACAAATATCACACAAGCTCGTGTAACATGAGACACAACATATATTGGGGAGACTTACATCCACAGATCACACGAAGATAATGGCTGCACCATGATACTAATCACGACCGACATCTCAGACGACGCATCACGACACGACTCAGTCAGATAAAATCTGACAAGACAAAACTCGAAAACATACAACTCAACCTGACAGCCTAGGTTTCCGTAACCTAAGCTCCGATACCATATTCTGTAACACCCCCAAAACTATTTGGTAATATTACAGCGCCGCATACCCTCTCCATGAGGATCTACCAGGCTAAATACAGAAAAACACGATATACAATACATGCCAACATGGATAAAGATGAACCATTAGACCGATTTGGTCTTTTAACCCAACACAATGCATCAAACATACATAACTCGGTCTCATAACTCATACTCATGTAGGGGTCGGAATACATCAACATACCCATAAAATGGGAAGACTACACAATGGAGAGCTAAACAGTGAGACTCTAACAAAAATACTCAACGAATGGTCATCATGTGATTAGTATCGTCGTCTCTCATCATCCTTCGTACCGATCCCGTGATTCGCTCCCCAGCAACCTGCAAATACCTGGACGCAATACAAACATCCACCCCCCGAATACTCGGGGGTTGGCAAAACTCCACTGTTTTGCTAGTACAAGGATAAAATACGAATACAAGCCATACATATCATACTCCAATACATAATAATCGTGAATATACTTCCCGAGATAAATCACTTTATCAAAATAATTCAAACCATGAAGGGTGGGGATGAAACCCGTATACATCTTATAAAACATTTAAGATCTCGGAAGTTTTGAAAATGTTTGGGATTTAAGAATTCGCAAGCCTTTCAAAACCATTTAGGGACACAGCCCAAAAGTCATTTTCCCAAAATACTATTATGATAACAACACACGGGGTTCAGGAGCCGATCATACCATTCCGGTCACAAAGCACGGGGTCTACGACCCGATCATACCATAACAGCATGTTTCCACAGATTACTCGTGTCCTGTGCTAGCAAGCCACAGACCTCAGATACTCCCGTAGAACATACCCGAGTGAATAACCCTTAGGAAAAACATACCAAATCACATGTCACCGTAACAACAGTCACGTGACCACAACCATAGATACGTTCATAGTTACCCCGGCATCGCACTAACAACCTACGAACCTCGGATGCTCCTACAGAACATACCCGATTGGATAACCCATGACACGTACATCACATAACCAAATCACAACCATAAATTATCCCGGCATTGCACTAACAAGCTACGAACCTCGGAGTTCCCGCAAGATATACCCGATGGATAACCCCACAAGTTATCCCGGCATCGGGCTAGCAAGCCACGAACCTCGGAGTCCCCACAAGACATACCTGATGGATAACCCTACGGTCCCGCCTGACCCAAACTAGCAAGTATGAATCTCGGAGATTCAACAATCTTACCCGGTGGCACATCAATATCAACAATCACACAACGATAAGTAATTACCAAGCCAAACAACATAAAGCATCACAACCTCCTTTCAAAGGAGTGACAATTAATATCACAACGTGTCACATTCTCACCGAACAAGTACACGTATCGACACACCATCCTCGGTAAGTCATCACGGCCTATTATATTCACGAAGTATGGTTATAACATCTATCAACATACAACACATACTCACATATTCCAAATACACATTTATCGACGAATCATACGAGTTATCTTGAAGAAAACCCTTTTTATCGAGAATATACCGATCCTTTAGAAGGTTCATTAAAACATTCAAGTCCCACATATAATCAATTATCAACTATCACGTCTACGAAACACGATATGTATGGACAAGATACTTGCCTCGAAACTACGAGCAACCAAACAACGAATGGATCGCGTTGAGCAGCCCTCGAACTTCCAAAAACAACCAAGAATCCAGAAACCCACAAATACTATGAGAATAACATCAACACGAATCAATAACACTAATCAGAATCCGAATAAACACTAAGAACAACAAGGATCTAAGGGTTTCTCAAAGAAATCAAGAACTATGTTCCGAGTGATATAAAATCATGAATAAGTTCGAAAATCCGAAGATCATGACCAAGAAAACAAGAATTACATAATCGATTCATCATCCTCGGATTAAATCAAAGAACCAAGGAGAAACCCCCAAAATTCAAGAAGTAGGGTTCTAAGAAGAGAATACCTTGATTTGGGCCAAGAAGATGATTAGATGATGATAGACATACATAAATCCACCTCAAGATAAAGCTTGATGATGAAGATCGCCCAAAATCACCTCTGGAACTCAACCCGGTGGAAAAAGACGAAGGAAGAAGGAGAAATGATGAAATAAAGCTGGTGTCCAGTATTTATACTGGACAGTTATTAGCGTGCGCTAACCAAACAACATTAGCGCGTGCTAACGGGGTCAACGCCCAGAACCTTCCGCCTGCAACACTGTTAGCGTGCGCTATCCAATATGCATAGCATGTGCTAACGAGTCACGAATGAAGTCCTATAGCTCCTGTACAGATCCGCACCTACCAAGTAGCGTGCGCTACAAAGAACATTTAGCGTGCGGTAAGCAGTCGATAGCGTGCGCTAGCTACCAACTTTAGCGTGCGCTAACGAGATTTTAGTTCCAGTCCAGTAGCTCCTGGTCTGCCTCTAGGCTACCAGTTAGCGTGCGCTACACATCCGGTAGCATGCGCTAGCAATGGCACTTTAGCGCGCGCTACACCACAAGGGCTAACGTGTGCTACACTGAAATGAGTAAACAACTCATGCAATGATCTGGAGCGGAAATCAAACATGTGTCAACACATGACACGACCACACGTGGCACAACATTCCAAAGACATGGTCAACGCCAACCAATAATCCGCATAAAAACTCAACGAACTGGAACGAAGATCTCGGGTATTACATTCTATCCCTTTTAAAAGAAGTTTGGGCCCCCAAACTTAAAACATAAAATAATCAACGCAAAACAATCTCCGACAACACATGTTATTCATTGTAGATGACCTACAATGAATCACATGTAGCACGTGGCTGCTAACATCCATATCGCTATGTCAGAACGGTAACAAAATGCAGCGAACAATAATTAATATGGTTGCCAACCCGAACAGTACGTCAATCACAACACAGGCTAAACGTGGAGAAAATACAAAATTCCACCACCCAAGGTCGGAATATCGACAACGAAGCTAATTTCCCGAACTTAAGGAAATTATGAAGTGATCTGAACGCTCAAAAATCACGATACGAGATCAACAAAAATAGGATAATAAACAATCGAACCACAACGATCGAGACAACAACAGTCGAACAATCATATTCGAGTTACGGCGAACAACAACAATCAAATAGCAACTCACAAGTTCACACCTCGACTCAAAATAATAGGTGCTCTGGTAAAGTTTACAAGATATACATTAATATAAGATTCATAGGAATAGAGCCGAATTCGGAAAAAATCACAACAACAACGGATTAATCCGAAACATTACCACAATTCATTCGATCGACAAAACAAAAGATAGAACAATGTTCAAAAAAATATCAACAAACACAAATGAGTTGATAGGGTCGGAAATACAGAAGTTCAAGAATCCGATTTACTTCTAATAAAAGAAGTTCATCCCCGAAATTCGAAACAACAAAGCAAGGAAATAACACAACATGCAACTGGTAGAATACACTCTCAGGGACTCCTCGGAATCCATCCTGACATTAGTGCTCATGTCTGAGCCTCGGAAGACTCGGTGACTAATTCGCAAAATTGAACCTGGTGTCCCACGAGTCCGCAGTGGTAACACGTTACTGGCGGAGAAGGACAATGTGCACGAACATGCCCTGACACATTGCAGTTGAAACACCTCCTGGCTTTACCAAGAGTGAAAGATGACGATCTAGAACTCTCAGTCCCATGCATCGGGTGATGGAGCTTCACAGCAGAAAGACTACGACATTGTAATCCAGAAACACCAACTCCTGTACTGTCCATAAGGTCAACAGATATCTTATGTTTCTTCGACATGGGCACACGCTCCGACGATAACGAAGCTATATCGTAGGCTAAAGCTCGATCCCAGTAATCTCTAAGCGAAGTGCACGAGAATCCCGCCATATACTGGCGAATCTCCAATTTCATCTGTCTGTCAAAGTGAAGGATCCTTTCTTCCTCGGTTCCCACTCGATCTCGCACATAACCGAGTTGTTTGCTGTAGTCCATCATGGCCTGTGACACCGATATATCTTGCGGTTCTGCCAAATAAAATTCACGAATTTGCTATTTTTAATCGGTTTTGGGCAGAACTCAGCTTCCATAAGTGCCTGGAACTCTGCCCACGTGACATCACGATCACGAGGTTTAGCAGCTTCCCACCAATTACCGGAATCTCTGTCAAGAAGGTACTGAGCGATGGGTACCTTCCGCTCTTCGGGACAATCGACGGCCTCAAAAATCTTTCCCAACTGGAAAAGCCAACCATCCCAACCTAACGCATCCGCAGCACCAGCGAATCGAGGGGGATTTATACGAACTACCTCTCGAAGCCATTGATTTACACCGACGTTCCGAGTCGCGTCAGTGTTGCGTTGAACAGCCTGGGTCAACTGAGTCATCTGTTCCGCTACTTGTTGCAATATAGTAGCAACACCAATACCAATATCATTCCCAGCAATATTCTCTCGATTCTGAATCTGATCCCCGTACCCATCAATGCCACGGTTACGACCATGACCTCTGCCCCTCGGCATACTAATAAGCAACAACCTAACGCAACGAAAATCAAATAATCACACATAGAATCTACTCTCGGATGATCGACTGCAAAGATTAGGCCAGACGACCAAAATACAGTCCCATAACTTATTCCTAGCCAGAAAGCGCGCTACACAACAAAAGATGGCGTGCGCTAACTGTGCAAGATGGCAACACATTCATACTCACCTATCAATGGTACTATACCAGAGGTTACAAATAAACAACATACAAATTCAAGTGCCAACGGTTCGCATAATTATAACCTTAGACAAATAACCATCAGGCATTAATTAACATTCAAACCGTAATCCCATCTCTCGGTCAAGAAAACTATTTCAACAAGTGCATACCGAATGACTCAGCGTTCACATCACCACTTTAATCACAACTCGGAGCATTACAGCTGAAATAACAATAACATCATTACCACGTACCTTTATAACGAAATACAGGGAACTGAAAAATTAAAAGCGAGAGTCACGTTTCAAGTAAATTTTTAGTAGACCTCATTTGAGTTTTTTAAATATCAAAATTTTGAAAACTTGCAATGCAAAAATTGAGATAAAATATAAGTAGTTTGAATTCTCAAAATTTTCGGCCTCGAGGTCATCACACGAAAATCAAACTTTTCCTTTCTTGAAGGATGTTTTAAATTAAAATTTACGTGACTTCCCAAAATTTTTAAAGCTTTAAAACATCACATTCACAAACTTTCTTTGCGTAACCACATCAAAACATTACTCCTGTAAAAACGATTTATACAAGGATACATATATAAATATATACATATACACCGACACATTATAAAAATCAAGCAAACATGGAGTACGTATTCACGATTCACATTAAACTCCACATCAAAACATAAATATCACACAAGCTCGTGTAACACGAGACACAACATAGAGTGGGGAGACTTACATCCACATATCACACGAAGATAATGGCTGCACCTTGATACTAATCACGACCGACATCTCAGACGATTCGTCGCGACACGACTCAGTCAGACAAAATTTGACAAGAAAAAACTCGACAACACACAACTCAACCCGACAGCCTAGGTTTCTGCAACATAAGCTCCAGTACCATATTCTGTAACACCCCTAAAACTATTTGGAAATATTACAGCGCTGCAGACCCTCTCCGCGAGGATCTACCAGGCTAAATACAGAAAAACACGATATACAATACACGCCAACATGGCTAAATACGAACCATTAGACCGATTTGGTCTTTTAACCTAACACAACACATCAAACGTACATAACTCGATCTCATAACTCATACTCACGCAGGGGTCGGAATACATCAACATACCAATAAAACGGGAAGACTACACAACGGAGAGCCAAACAGTGAGACTCTAACAAAAATACTCAACGAATTGTTATCATGTGATTAGTATCGTCGTCTCTCATCATCCTTCATACCGATCCCGTGATTCGCTCCTAAGCAACCTGCAAATACCTGGACACAATACAAACATCCACCCCCCGAATACACGGGGGTTAGCAAGACTCCACTGTTTTGCTAGTGCAAGTATAAAATACGCATACAAGCCATACATATCATACTCCAATACATAATAATCGTGAACATACTTCCCGAGATAAATCACTTGATCAAAACAATTCATACCATGAAAGGTGGGGATGAAACCCGTATACCTCTTACAAAACATTTAAGATCTCAAGAGTTTTGAAAACATTGGGGATTTAAGAATTCTCAAGCCTTTAGAAACCATTTAGGGACATAACCCAAAAGTCATTTTCCCAAAATACAATTATGATAACAATACATGGCGTTCAGGACCCGATCATACCATTCCGGTCACAAAGCACGGGGTCCACGACCCGATTATACCATAACAGCATGTTTCCACATATTACTCGCATCCCGTGCTAGCAAGCCACGGACCTCAGATGCTCCCGCAGAACATACCCGAGTGAATAACCCACAGGAAAAACATACCAAATCACATGTCACCGTAACAATAGTCACGTGACCACAATCATAGATACGTTCATAGTTACCCCGGCATCGCACTAAAAAGCTATGAATCTCGGATGCTCCTACAGAACATACCCGATTGACAACCCATGACACGTACATCACATAACCAAATCACCACCACAAATTATCCCAGCATCGTACTAACAAGCTACGAACCTCGGAGTCCCCGCAAGACATACCCGATGGGTAACCCCACAAGTTATCCCAGCATCGGACTAGAAAGCCACGAACCTCGGAGTCCCCGCAATACATACCCGATGGATAACCTTACGGTCCCTCCCGACCCATACTAGGAAGTATGACTCCCGGAGATTCAACAATATTACCCGGTGGCACATCAATATCAACTATCACAAAACGATAAGTAATTACCAAGCCAAACAACATAAAGCATCACAACCTCCTTTCAAAGGAGTAACAATTAATATCACAACATGTCACATTCTCATCAAACAAGTACACGTACTGACACACCATCCTCGGTAAGTCATTACGGTGTATTATATTCACAAAGTATGGTTATAACATCTATCAACATACAACACATACTCACATATTCCAAATACACATTTATCCACGAATCATACGAGTTATCTTCAAGAAAACCCTTTTTATCGAGAATATACCAATCCTTTAGAAGTTCATTAAAACATTCAAGTCCCACATATAATCAATAATCAACTATCACGTCTACGAAACACGATGTGTATGAGCAAGATACTTGCCTCGAAACTACGAGCAATCGGACAACGAATGGATGGGGTTGATCAGCCCTCGAACTTCCAAAAACGACCAAGAATCCAGAAACCCATGAATACTACGAGAATAACATCAACACGAATCAATAACACTAATCGGAATCCAGATCAACACTAAGAACAATAATGCAGTCTTATTTGAAAAACGTACAACTTTTTGTTATAACATCTTTCCAAGCTGTATTCTATATAATTAGTGGCCAACAAGTGGTATCGGAGCGGTTGATTCTGAAAAGAATCAGTCGCTTTTTTAACCGAATCATATCCTCAAATCACTTATTTTTTAAAATAGTCTTTATCTTTCCTACTTTCTCATATGGATACCTCTATGATCAATAAGGTTCCTATGTTTTCTATTAACGAGTTTGACGATTGGAGAATTAGGATGGAAGCTCATCTTGCAGCAATGCACGAAGAAATGATTTTTGTCATTCAGTATGGCCCCATAAAAATCATGAAGGTAAATCATGCCTCAAGGATTACAGGTTAAGCTCATGCCAAAATGCTCGAGAAGGAGCGCGAGCAGTGAACAACTGACGAGCGCAAGCGTGTCAACCTCGACAATGTTGCTAAGAATGCGCTATTTGTCACTCTTGACCAAGGCACATTCTGAAAGGTAAAGAGCTATAAGACAACCAAGGAAATCTGGGATAAACTCCACATGATTTGTGAGGGAACTGAGCTCTTAAAAGAAAATAAGATTTCAAAACTGACTCAGCAATTTTGAATCCTTCGAAATGAAACCAACTGAAACTCTTGAGTAACTTGACCTCAGATTCACTGGCATTGTCGGTGAACTTGAAGCGTTGGGCAAAATTAATACCCAAAAGGGGAAGAACTTAAAAATTTTCAGATCTCTCCCTGCCCGATGGGATATAAAAACCACTGTTATGCGTGTGTCATGTAATCTTAATGACATATCTACTTTCGATATCTTCTCTGACCTAAAAGATTTCGAGTATGACATTGATAGGAGAGAGAAGACCGGAGAGTCACCCTCGAGGACTACAACATTAGCCGTTATATCCAACAGGAGACACAGCATGCCCAATACATCCAAATTTGCCTACAAAAATGCTGAAAGCGACGATTATATCCTGTGACAAGATGAAATGGCCCTACTCATGCATAAATTCAAGAAATTCATCAAATAGTTTGGAAAGACGCCATATAGGCCCAAGCCTTTTAACAAGGTAAATTCAGAATCTTCCCCGTTTGGCGATTCTAACCTATGATATAATTACAGGAAATCGAGACATTATGCGAATAAATGTCCGCATCCTAAAGTCCAAAAGTTTCCAGAAGCCGAGGAAGAAGAAAAGGAAGAAAGAAGGCATGCTTGGAAAAACAAGCTCAATGCCCTAATCAGTGAATCAGAAGCCTCGCCCGCTCAAACCAAGACCGTGGAATATCTTCAGGCGGTTACTGACAGTGACTCGTCTGATGATGAACTCGAAGATAAAGCATACATGTGCTTTATGGCTAAGGATATTGAAGAAGATGAAGATGGTGATGATGAGGTTAGCTCAACATCTAATATTTTCATTAATGCATCTCATACTTTCGAAAATATGATGAATGAATTCAAAAACATTCAAAAGGACCATGAGACATTAAAACGAGAAAATATACAGCTCGAAATTTCTAACTTAGAGCTAAAAGATAAAAAAGTCTTGCTGAGAAATAATTACGAAAATATGTCAATCGATTGCGAAAACAGCAAGACCACAGTTGAAAAACTCATGGAGAGTAATCATCAACTTGCTCACGAACTAAATGAGGCTAAGTCTCATAGTGAATGCAAGACAAATGATTTCATTCTGCTCGAAGCCAAAGTAAAAAATCTCGAGAAACGAGAAGGAGAACATGAGACCATCTTAAAATCTTTCGAGAAATCATCTAAAAAGATGGAAGAAATTCTTAGTACCGGGAAACATGCTCACGATAAAAGTGGATTAGGATATAACTCATACTCCAATAGAGGGAAAACTGGTACTTGTTCGTCAGGGGTGTGTAACCCATTCCTTTACTGGAGGAGACCCCAAGTCTTGTCAAGGTACCTGTTGCATCACGAACAGCAAAGGCTTCCATTCCGCCACCACAGTCATATAACAGACAGCAGAATCTTCAGACATCCAGACCTGTAAGGCGTAACCAACATCATGCTCCCCGAGCATATAAAAAATGCCAACAACTGTTCAGAAAGAAGGTTGTACCCAAATATCAAAGGCCCGCACGACAGTACTTTAAACAATATAGAGTGCCTGGATATTGGATACAAGAGCCTCGTTATCCATCGCGAAAGTAAGTCACTACACAGTATCAGCAACAGCTTTGGGAATCCAACTAGGGACCCAGAAGGCAAGCTGTAAGACCGAAGAAAATGGTTCCACCTCCAAGACGGCATTCGTACTGGATTAATAATAATAACTCTGAAATTTTCATGCATAATAATTATCAAGGTTACAACGACTACGTGCCTGCCCCACGTAGACATCGCAAGATCGAAGCTAAAATAACTTGCAGCAAACCAATTGCTCTCAGGCAAATCTGGGTACCTAAAGGCACTAACATCCATGGACCCAACATCCAAAGCGGACCTAAATCTAATTAATTTCTTTACATACAGGACATCTTAGATGTAATACCCGGTTGAGAATTCATTTATTATCATTCAATAACTGTCACTCAAAAAATTTTCAATCAGTAATAATCATTCATCATTCATATTTATTCAATTGTGTTCACCATTCGGCGTATTTTGGTATCGTGTATCAGTTGTTATTCGTCATTCATCACTGTTTGAGATCGAGATGGGAATATGGTCATCATCATCATCATCATATTTTAGTAGTCTGTGTGTGAGATAACGCACGCTACGTACTTTGGTTAGCGCGCGCTAATGGAGTATAGGTAGCACGCTATGCATCAGCATTAGCGCACGCTAACGCATTTGAGGCATACAGTCCAGTAGGTACTGTACTGAAATTGGAAATTCGTAGCACACGCTATGAGTGGAAAATAGCATACGCTAGTTGTGTATTGATAGCGCACGCTAAGCATTCAGTGTAGCGCGCGCTAAGGCTCGAACAGGGCAGGGGACAGTAGGTTCTGGACTCTTATATTTTGGACATCAACATCAACTATCAGGTAGTGCACGCTAACATAAGGTTAACGTACGCTAAAGAGAAGGCATTAGCGCACGCTACCAGGTACGTAGCGCACGCTAACGCTGTAGACAGAGTTCACTGGACTACCCGGTGAACCTGCTAGCGCACGCTAATCAACAGGAGATAGCGCGCGCTAAGTGTGGTTTTGTATAAATAGGACATTTCACTCTTCACTTCGTCATTTCTTCATTTCTCAACCATTCCAGACGATCTTGGGCGATTCGGGAAGATCTTTTCGAGCTGCAATCATCTAGCATCATCTTCAAGCTCCTAGTTCAGTTTAATTCTCATTTAGTCCACTTCTTCACTCTAAATCAAGGTAACTTTTCATTAATCCTTGAATTTTGGGTTTTGGGGGTTTTCTTCCCGATCTCTTCGAGTTATCTTGCTATCATGTTGGGATATGTTAGATATGGATTATCTACCTTGGATACTTGTATTCTTATGAATTCATTGGTGTAATTCTCGGAATTTTTGAATGTTTGGCGATTTGTTCAAGAACACATTGGGTGTTGACTTTGGAATTTTGGGGGTTTCGACTAGATGTCGTCGTAATCTTGAATGGAGTATTCCTATTGGATTATTGATGGTATTAATGATGTTTTGTTAGATTAAATCACTCATTGGAGGTTGGTTTTTGATATAATTGGGATTGGTTGTAAACAATGGGAGATTATTTACAACGTGTTTGTTTAAATGCCCCAATGAGTTTGGGTAGACTTGTATCGACTTTTTGAGTTGGTTGTGTACATGATTGATTTGTATATTGAGCGAATTGTTGGTACTTGTGTTATTCAAGGTTGTTCGATCGTCCGATAATTCCAAGGGATGTTGATCGTGGAAGGACTTTCTCGCCTTCGATTTGAGGAAAGTTTTATACTTGTACTAGTCAATGAGATTAATGTTATCATATATGTGTATGAATGTGTTGTATCATTCCGAGACTTAGTCTCTTCATGTGTTCATTGATATTAAGGGATCGTTCGATATGATACTCTTCGGCAAATATGCCAAATCATTATTATTGTTCATTAATGGTCGGTTCAAGGCATTGGGATACTCGTTGTTAATGTTATTGTCGATTGCCGGTTCGCGGTATCGATATATTGATTATTGTTGTTGATATTGATGTCGATCTAAGACATTTTTGTAATCATTGTTATTGATGTTGGTGCTTTGTCATTGATGTTGTATTGGCCGATTGAAGGCATTGGCATATTCGTTTCTCACCTTCATCATCGGTAACTGATTAAAGGTGCCGAGGCATTCTTCGTATCATTGTTATCGATTGGCCGTTCTAAGGAAATCGAGGTATTGAATCATTTGTGGTATCATTGTTATCGATTGGCCGCTCTAAGGCAATCGAGGTATAGAATCATCCGCTGCATCATTGTTTTCGGTTGGCCGTTCTAAGCAATCGAGGTATTGAATTGGGACTGTCGAGGATAGTTCCCATCCGTCGTGTCGTTGTTATCGATTGACCATTCTAAGGTAATCAAGATATTGAATTGGTACCGCCGAGGATGGTGCCCATCCATGAGTCATTATTGTCAAGTTGGCCGACTAAAGGTAGCACACTATCATTCTCATGAATTGGATAATCTTAGGATCGTTGCCGTTTGTGATTAATGGTGTTTTGGAGGATAGTCTCGGCTAGTACTCGATGAGTAAGTTTGGAGCTTGAACCTTCGCATTTGGGTTCCCAACACCTACAGCTCAGTAGGTCATGGCCATTGGATGGTCTCATTGTGATACGGCTTCGTGTCGTGGCTTCGGCCATTATTGTGATACGGATTCATGCCGTGGCTTCAGACCTCATTGTGATACGGCTTCGTGCCGTGGCTTCGGCTCTCATTGTAATACGGCTTCGTGCCATGGCTTCGGCCCTCATTGTGATACGGCTTCGTGCCGTGGCTTCGGCCCTCATTGATACAGCTTAGTGCTGTTTTGGTTTCATGTGATTGTGATATTTGACAGCTTCGGCTGAGTGTCTTTTGAGGCCTTTGTGATGCCTTGGTATTTTCGTTGGAGCCTTCGGGCATTGTGGTTCATATTTAACCTAGTTATGGCTTTGCTCATGCTCATGTAATTCATTGTGGTGTTCTATAATTATGATTCGCCATTGGGCATTTATGTTCTAAACTATTAAATAGGTATTAATAGTATGCTGGGGGCATAGTGTTTCACGAATGCTCGGTTTTTACCTTGGTTTGTGAGCATCTCGTATTATTATTATTGTACCATTTCATTCTGCCTTTGGATGCATATCATGTTATACATGTATTTGATGTTCATTATATGGATGACTGACCCTGTGGGAGCGGAATATGTTTTCATGTTTTAGGTGCTTGCGAGGAGAGAGTTGAGACACAGGGGCATGACGATGGCGACGAGGCATTCGAGCGATACTAGTCCGAGTTGTTCATGTTGGTCAGTCAGTTGGAGTGTTCTCCAGTTTGTCAGTCATTGTCATTATGTATTACCCGAGCAAATGCTCGTGGATGTTGTTGTATTTCATTTTGGCCATGTAGGCCCATTGTTGGTGTTGAAATTTCTTATCGGAATATTGTGTCGGATATCATAGTAGGCACTATGATTTCCCTTGTTGGTTAATTTGATGTATTTTAGTCGTGTTCGCCTGGTGGATCTCCTGGTGTGGGGTCCACGGCACTGTAATAACCCAATAGGATTTGGGGGTGTTACAGAAGATGGTATAAGAGAGTTGGGTTGTGAGATACCCTGATATGTGAGTTATGCGGCTCTACCGACGCGGTAGTAGTGGGACTGTCAGGTTATGACAATCTAGACTGTCGGGTTTTGTGAGTCGTGATATTTGCACGACTGCATGAGTCATTCATTCATAGAGTCGTCGTCAGTGAAGACTAGTATCGCAAGACCTCGAAGCTTTGTATGACTTGTGTAAGGACTCGATTCTCTTTATGTTCATACATTCATTATGTCATTGATTGTACATGTTTTTTTGAAACCTATATGTGATATTAATGTTACAATTGATTCATGGCTAATTGTTTTGGAGCACGTGTGACCTGTGCAAGTTATAAGGATCAACTCATTCATCAGTCAACAATCCTCAATCATCATTTTTGATCTTATAGATCATGTTAATTCATTAATCATTCAGTCACTATCATTGCTCAGTTGTTGATCTTTTGGATCGAACTATCAATCTTGTTAACTTATTCAAGATAATCATTTCAGGAATTTCATCAGATAATCATGTCACCTCACTTGACCTTTCATGCAATCTTGTCATATTCCGGCGTAATGTTGACAATCATTTTACTGCATTATTAATGCATTCAATGTGATAAGCGTATATGCCCATTATTATCATTCCGTAACGTAATCATAATGCGATCTTCACGCGGGATCTATAATTATCATGTGACTTTCTTGCTTCAGTATGGAAAGAGCTGTCAGAGGACGCCGAAACCCGGAATCTCGTGTGAATACCCGCGTGAATGCAAGGGATAACATTTGTTCATCAGTTAGCTATGCTACTCATTCACGGACAGATAATAATTCACCGTCAAGTAGTACCCGAGATGCAGCTCGATCGGAAGGTGTTCGGGTGGACATATTCATATGTATGCAGGGAATGATCGCCCAGATGACTCGTATGACACGTCTGATGGAGACCATGCAGACCTTGATGGTTCGTGGTCCCCCACAGCAGGGATTCCAGTTGCCGTTTCATGGACAGAGTGGAGGAGTGAGTCAGATTATTGGTGATCTCTCTCGTCAGAGACAGCCTACTTTTGAGGGTTCATCGGAACCAGCTGATATTGTTCATTGGCTTGAGCATTTTGATAAACTCTTCAACATGGTTCAGTGTCCGGAAGAGAGTAAGGTGGCAGTAGTGGCTTACTACTTGAGTAAGGGTGCTTATTCTTGGTGGCCGTGAAACCCACCAATCGTGATTGCGCTTGGGCGAGTTCACAACTCTCATGTTAGAGAGGTATTATCCGGCTCCACTTTGTGAAGCCAAGTTATCAGAGGTTTTAAACCCCGAACCCATCAAGGACGTGGGTGTTATTGTCATTGCTGAGAAGTTTCAGGGACTTCCTCATTTTGCTTCGTCTGTTATCTGTACTGAGGCGGATAAGATCAAATATTTTATCAAGAGGCTAAATCCACAGTTGAGGATGCAGTTGTTCTATCACAATTGTAATTCACTTATTGAGTTCATCGAGAAGGCTCTTGGAGCAGAGCTTTTGATCAAGGAGCTTACTCAGAAGTTCGCCTCAGTTTCTTTTGGTGGGAGGACTAGGATGTCGGTTCGTTCATAGGGACATCGAGAGGGCTCACAAGCCTCGAGGGATTTTTTTACTCCATCCCGCGCATCATCCAAGGGGTCCTATCAGGCTTTGAGAGCCATAGGTAAGGACATTCACCACCGGTTTTGAGCAAGTTAATTCTTGCTCGGTAATAGGATAATTAATCATTTCATTGTCGTTCATTCATTCATATAATTCATTCATCATACATCAATCATGTTGAGACTTGTAATTATCAAACTAATCATTCAATTCTCGAGGAACACTGGTTCTAATCACTTCATTTGAGCTACCACTCATTGCATTATTAGTTCACCTCGGTGAGTCATTCTTGATCCTTGTCGGATTTCTGGTCATTTATCATTCATCGTAGTCACTCTCGTTCTTGTGACCTTTCGGGATTATATTTAAGTGGTGAGTTCAGATTTGGGTCTTCCTTGAATCGATGAGATCGAAGGGATCGATGTCTGGAGGATATTGATGTTGGGTACATTTGAGATGTAGCCTTGTTTTCCAGATTACTGTTTAACTTAATCTGCATCGAAGTATTGTGTTCGTGAACCATCTGTTGATTTATCTTGTAACTGTAGTATTTGGGAATCTTGAGATTTAGGTCATTGGTTGGGATTTCTTCCCTTTGGTGTTGTACCCGATATTTCGTGAGAATCTGAGTAATTGTTCATTGTGATTCGAGACGTCAAGTCATGAGAACTTTGGCGAACGATTGAAATGGTTCCGAGGACTATATGTGCATTGCTGCTTTTCTTTTGAGGCGCAAGTCAGTGCTTGAATGGGCATCCGTCGCCGATGAGGACGGGGAAGTGTACACCGATAGATTATAGACATGTACAATGAGCGGATCCCTCGGGATGTGTACGCCGGTGTTTCGAATCATGCATTTGGTATGACTTTCTGGCTGGTCTCCGGTGGAGTGTTTTGCATTGAGGAGTATTCCTGGAGATGTTGTTTTCAGATCCTGATGGATAGTTCATATCCCGAGCTGTGTACCCTTAGTTTTGGGGACGAAACTCTTTTAAGGGGGGTAGTATGTAATACCCGGTTGAGAATTCATTTATTATCATTTAATAATTGTCACTCAAAAATTTTTCAATCAGTAATAATCATTCATCATTCATATTTATTCAATTGTGTTCACCGTTCGGCGTATTTTGGTATCGTGTATCAGTTGTTATTCATCATTCATCACTGTTTGAGATCGAGATGGGAATATGGTCATCATCATCATCATATTTTGGTAGTCTGTGTGTGAGATAACGCACGCTACGTACTTTGGTTAGCGTGCGCTAATGGAGTATAGGTAGCACGCTATGCATCAGCATTAGCGCACGCTAACGCATTTGCGGCATACAGTCTAGTAGGTACTGTACTGAAATTGGAAATTCGTAGCACACGCTATGAGTAGAAAATAGCATACGCTAGTTGTGTATTGATAGCGCACGCTAAGCATTCAGTGTAGCGCGCGCTAAGGCTCGAACAGGGCAGGGGATAGTAGGTTCTGGACTCGTATATTTTAGACATCAACTATCAGGTAGTGCACGCTAACATAAGGTTAACGTACGCTAAAGAGTAGGCATTAGCGCATGATACCAGGTACGTAGCGCACGCTAATGCGGTAGGCAGAGTTCACTGGACTACCCGGTGATGCTAATCAATAGGAGATAGCGCGCTAAGCTGGGTTTTGTATAAATATGACATTTCACTCTTCCTTCGTCATTTCTTCATTTCTCAACCATTCCGAACGATCTTGGGCGATTCGGGAAGATCTTTTCGAGTTGCAATCATATATCATCATCTTCAATCTCCTAGTTTAGTTTAATCCTCATTTAGTCCACTTATTCAATCCAAATCAAGGTAACTTTTCATTAAACCTTGAATTTTAGGTTTTGGGGATTTTCTTCCCGATCTCTTCGAGTTATCTTGCTATCATGTTGGGATATGTTAGATATGGATTATCTACCTTGGATACTTGTATTCTTACGGATTCATTGGTGTAATTCTCAGAATTTTTGAATATTTGGGGATTTGTTCAAGAACACATTGGGTGTTGACTTTGGAATTTTGGGGGTTTGGACTAGATGTTGTCATAATCTCGAATGGAGTATTCCTATTAGATTATTGATGATATTAATGACGTTTTATTGGATTGAATCACTCATTGGAAGTTGGTTTTCAATATAATTGGGATTGGTTGTAAACAATGGGAGATTGTTTACAACGTGTTTGTTTAAATGCCCCAATGAGTTTGGGTAGTGTTGTATCGACTTTTTGAGTTGGTTGTGTACATGCTTGATTCGTATATTGAGCGAATTGTTGGTACTTGTGTTATTCAAGGTTGTTCGAGCGGCCGATAATTCCAAGGGACGTTGATCGTGGAAGGACTTTCTCGCCTTCAATTTGAGGCAAGTTTTATACTTGTACTAGTCAATGAGATTAATGTTATCATATATGTGTATCAATGTGTTGTATCATTTCGAGACTTAGTATCTTCATGAGTTCATTGATATTAAGGGATCGTTCGATACGATACTCTTCGGCAAATATGCCAAATGATTATTATTGTTCATCAATGGCCGGTTCAAGGCATTGGGATACTCGTTGTTAATGTTATTGTCGATAGCCGGTTCATGGTATCGATGTATCAATTATTGTTGTTGATATTGATGTCAATCTAAGACATTTTTGTAATCATTGTTATTGATGTTGGTGCTTTGTCATTGATGTTGTATTGGCCTATTGAAGGCATTGGCGTATTCGTTTCTCACCTTTGTCATCGGTAACCGATTAAAGGTGTCGAGGCATTCTTCGTATCATTGTTATCGATTGGCTGTTCTAAGGCAATCGAGGTATTGAATCATTCGTGGTATCATTGTTATCGATTGGCCGCACTAAGGCAATCGAGGTATAGAATCATTCGCTGCATCATTGTTATCGGTTGGCCATTCTAAGCAATTGAGGTATTGAATTGGGACTGTCGAGGATAGTTCCCATCCGTCGTGTCGTTGTTATCGATTGGCCATTCTAAGGTAATCAAGGTATTGAATTGGGACCGCAAAGGACGGTGCCCATTCGTGAGTCATTATTGTCGTGTTGGCCGACTCAAGGTATTGAATTCGGACAGCACACTATCATTCTCGTGAATTCGGTAATCTTGGGATCGTTGCCGTTTGTGATTAATGGTGTTTTGGAGGATAGTCTCGGCTAGTACTCAATGGGTAAGTTTGGGGCTTGAACCTTCGCATTTGGGTTCCCAACACCTACAGCTCAGTAGGTCACGGCCATTGGATGGTCTCATTGTGATACGGCTTCGTGTCGTGGCTTCGGACGTCATTGTGATACGGCTTCATGCCGTAGCTTCGGCCCTCATAGTGATACGGCTTCGTTCCGTGGCTTCATCTCTCATTGTGATACGGCTTCGTGCCATGGCTTCGGCCCTCATTGTGATATGGCTTCGTGCCTTGGATTCGGCCCTCATTGTGATAGGGCTTCGTGCCGTGGCTTCGGCCCTCATTGATACAGCTTCGTACTGTTTTGGTTTCATGTGATTGTGATATTTGACAGCTTCGGCTGAGTGGCTTTCAGGCCTTTGTGATGCCTTGGTATTTTCGTTGGACCTTCGGGCATTGTGGATCATATTTAACCTAGTTTTGGCTTGGTTCATGCTCGTGTGATTCATTGTGGTGTTCTATAATTATGATTCGCCATTGGGCATTTATGTTCTACAGCAAGGAAGTACTCTAATAATAGCCATACCTTTAGGGGAAAAATAAATGTTCGCGACCCATTACTCATGGGCATACTCGTCCCATCTTGTTGAGAGTGCAGCACTCAAGGCTGTCTGGCCTGTACCGATGTCATGGTTGAATTTTCCTGTGACAAAATCTAAGAAGGTATGGGTTAACATCAGAACAAGACAGCTTGCAGGGGTAGCTCTTTCCGGATAGAATCAGATAAGATTTTTGTCTTCGGAAAAAGCTGGACAAATTCTTGGGACTAAGGAAAGCAAAGCAGGGCGAGCGACTGACTTCCTAGTTGGAAGGCAGGAGCAAAATATCTATACTCTAGAAGAATCTTCAACGAAATGCTGTGACCCCAAGTAGGAATGGTTTTATGGCCTAAGCCATGCATGTAAGAAGACGGAATTGAACTTGTTGGAGACGGGGACTCAGGCGTACCGGCGATCTATAGATTGATGTTATCCATTCTGACTTTGAAGTTGAAGACCTTATGTGACCTTCGCTGACAGGTATTAATAATATACCGGGGGCATAGTGTTTCACGAATGCTCGGTTCTTACCTTGGTTTGTGAGCATCTCGTATTATTATTATTATTGTACCGTTTCATTCTGCCTTTGGATGCATATCATGTTATACATGTATTTGATGTTCATTATATGGATGACTGACCCCGTGGGGGTGGAATATGTTTTCATGTTTTAGGTGCTTGCGAGGAGAGAGTTGAGACACAGGGTCATGACGATGGCGATGAGGCATTCGAGCGATACTAGTCCGAGTTGTTCATGTTGGTCAGTCATTTGGAGTGTTCTCCAGTTTGTCAGTCATTGTCATTATGTATTACCCGAGCAAATGCTCGTGGATGTTGTTGTATTTCATTTTGGCCATGTAGGCCCATTGTTGGTGTTGAAATTCCTTATCGGAATATTGTGTCGGATATCATAGTAGGGACTGTGATTTCCCTTGTTGGTTAATTTGATGTATTTTAGTCGTGTTCGCCTGGTGGATCTCCTGGTGTGGGGTCCACGGCACTATAATAACCCAATAGGATTTGGGGGTGTTACAGAAGATGGTATCAGAGAGTTGGATTGTGAGATACCCTGATATGTGAGTTATGCGGCTCTACCGACGCGGTAGTAGTGGGACTGTCAGGTTATGACAATCTAGACTGTCGGGTTTTGTGAGTCGTGATATTTGCACGACTGCATGAGTCATTCATTCATAGATTCGTCGTCAGTGAAGACTAGTATCACAAGACCTTGAAGCTTTGTATGACTTGTGTAAGGACTCGATTCTCTTTATGTTCATACATTCATTATGTCATTGTTTGTACATGTTTTGTTGAAACCTATATGTGATATTAATGTTACAATTGATTCTTGGCTAATTGTTTTGGAGCACGTGTGACCTACGCAAGTTATAAGGATCAGCTCATTCATTAGTCAACAATCCTCAATCATCATTTTTGATCTTATCGATCATGTTAATTCATTAATCACTCAGTCACTATCATTGCTCAGTTGTTGATCTTTTGGATCGAACTATCAATCTTGTTAACTTATTCAAGATAATCATTTCAGGAATTTCATCAGATAATCATGTCACCTCACTTGACCTTTCATGCAATCTTGTCATATTCCGGCGTAATGTTGACAATCATTTTACTGCATTATTAATGCATTCAATGTGATAAGCATATATGCTCATTATTATCATTCCGTAACGTAATCATAATGCGATCTTCACGCGGGATCTATAATTATCATGTGAGTTTCTTGCTTCAGTATGGAAAGAGCTGTCAGAGGAAGCCGAAACCTGGAATCTCGTGTGAATACCCACGTGAATGCAAGGGATAACATTTGTTGATCAGTTAGCTATGCTACTCATTCACGGACAGATAATAATTCACCGTCAAGGAGTACCCGAGATGCATCTCAATCGGAAGGTATTCGGGTGGACCTATTCATATGTATGCAGGGCATGATGGCCCAAATGACTCGTATGACACGTCTGATGGAGACCATGCAGACCTTGATGGTTCGTGGTCCACCACAGCAGGGATTCCAGGTGCCGTTTCATGGACAGACTGGAGGAGTGAGTCAGATTATTGGTGATATCTCTCGTCAGAGACCGCCTACTTTTGAGGGTTCATCGGAACCAGCTAATATTGTTCATTGGCTTGAGCATTTTGATAAACTCTTCAACATGGTTCAGTGTCCGAAAGAGAGTAAGGTGGTAGTAGCGGCTTACTACTTGAGTAAGGGTGCTTATTCTTGGTGGCCGTGAAACCCACCGATCGTGATTGCGCTTGGGGCGAGTTCACGACTCTCATGTTAGAGAGGTATTATCCGGCTCCACTTTGTGAAGCCAAGTTATCAGAGGTTTTAAACCCCGAACCCATCGAGGACGTGGGTGTTATTGTCATTGCTGAGAAGTTTCAGGGACTTCCTCATTTTGCTTCGTTTGTTATCTGTACTGAGGCGGATAAGATCAAATATTTTAGCAAGAGGCTAAATCCACAGTTGAGGATGCAGTTGTTCAATCACAATTGTAATTCACTTAGTGAGTTCATCGAGAAGGCTCTTGGAGCAGAACTTTTGATCAAGGAGCTTACTCAGAAATACCCTTCAGTTTCTTCTGGTGAGAGGACTAGGATATC
The DNA here is from genome assembly GCA_033398695.1 of Orobanche coerulescens. Classification (NCBI taxonomy): domain Eukaryota; kingdom Viridiplantae; phylum Streptophyta; class Magnoliopsida; order Lamiales; family Orobanchaceae; genus Orobanche; species Orobanche coerulescens. Next base: position 108,108,223 of record CM065815.1, on the reverse strand, counting down.
GGTTCGTTCATAGGGACATCGGCCTCCGGCGTCCAAGAGGTTTTTTTCTAGCCGTCATCATGCTGGGATAGCATATTCCTCTCAGACGATGAGTTCTACTGTTGTTAGCTTTAATTGTGATTCAGCAGGGCACGTTAGTACTAAGTGTACGGTGCGAGCTATTGTCTGTTTTCTGTGTGGGAGGCAGGGCTACAGAAATACTGCAGAAGTTCTAGTGCCAGTAGATCTCGAGAGGGCTCACAAGCCTCGAGGGATTTTGTTACTCCATCCCACGCATCATCCAAGGGGTCCTATCAGGCTTTGAGAGTCAGAGGTAATAGGATAATCAATCATTTCATTATCGTTCATTCACTCATATAATTCATTCATCATACATCAATCATGTTGAGACTTGTAATTATCAAACTAATCATTCAATTCTCGAGGAACAACGGTTCTAATCACTTCATTTGAGCTACCACTCATTGCATTATTAGTTCACCTCAGTGAGTCATTCTTGATCCTTGTTGGATTTCTAGTCATTTATCATTTATCGTAGTCACTCTCGTTCTTGTGACCTTTCGGGATTATATTTAAGCGGTGAGTTCAGATTTAGGTCTTCCTTGAATAGATGAGATCGAAGGGATCGATGATCTGGGGGATATTGATGTTGGGTACATTTGAGATGTAGCCTTGTTTTCCGGATTACTATTTAGCTTAATCTGCATCGTAGTATTGTGGTCGTGAACCATCTGTTGTTGATTTATCTTGTAATCGTAGTATTTGGGAATCTTGAGATTTGGGTCATTGGTTGGGATTTCTTCCCTTTGGTGTTGTACCCAATATTTCGTGAGAATCTGATTAATTGTTCATTGTGATTCAAGACGTCAAGTCATGAGAACTTTGGCGTACGATTGAAATGGTTTCGAGGACTATATGTGTGTTGTTGCTATTCTTTTGAGGCGCGAGTCAGTGCTTGCATGGGCGTCCATCGCCGATGAGGACGGGGAAGTGTACACCGATGGATTATCGACATGTAAAATGAGCGGCTCCCTCGGGATGTGTACGCCGGTGTTTCGAATCATGCAGTTGGTATGACTTTCTGGCTGGTCTCCGACGGAGTGTTTTGCATTGAGGAGTATTCCTCGAGATATTGTTTTTAGATCCTGATGGATAGTTCATATCCCGAGCTGTGTACCCTTAGTTTTGGGGACGAAACTCTTATAAGGGGGGGAGTATGTAATACCCGGTTGAGAATTCATTTATTATCATTCAATAATTGTCACTCAAAAATTTTTCAATTAGTAATAATCATTCATCATTCATATTTATTCAATTGTGTTCACCGTTCGGTGTACTTTGGTATCGTGTATCATTTGTTATTCATCATTCATCACTGTTTGAGATCGAGACGAGAATATGGTCATCATCATCATCATATTTTGGTAGTCTGTGTGTGAGATAGCGCATGCTACGTACTTTGGTTAGCGCGCGCTAATGGAGTATAGGTAGCACGCTATGCATCAGCATTAGCGCACGCTAACATAAGGTTAACGTACGCTAAAGAGGAGGCATTAGTGCACGCTACCAGGTATGTAGCGCATGCTAACGCGGTAGGCAGAGTTCACTGGACTACCCGGTGATGCTAGTCAACAGGAGATAGCGCGCTAAGCTGGGTTTTGTATAAGTATGACATTTCACTCTTCACTTCGTCATTTCTTCATTTCTCAACTATTCCGGACGATCTTGGGCGATTCGGGAAGATCTTTTTGAGCTGCAATCATCTAGCATCATCTTCAAGCTCCTAGTTTAGTTTAATCCTCATTTAGTCCACTTCTTCACTCCATATCAAGGTAACTTTTCATTAAACCTTGATTTTTGGGTTTTGGGGGTTTTCTTCCCGATCTCTTCGAGTTATCTCGCTATCATGTTGGGATATGTTAGATATGGATTATCTACCTTGGATACTTGTATTCTTACGGATTCATTGGTGTAATTCTCGGAATTTTGAATATTTGGGGATTTTTTCAAGAACACCTTGGGTGTTGACTTTGGAATTTTGGGGGTTTCGACTAGATGTTGTCGTAATCTCGAATGGAGTATTCCTATTGGATTATTGATGATATTAATGATGTTTTATTGGATTGAATCACTCATTGGAGGTTGGTTTTCGATATAATTGGGATTGGTTGTAAACAATGGGATTCGGTGCCTAAAACGAAGGCCCAGCGGAAGCGGAAAAATGAAAATTAATTCGATCTGAATCCCTACAAGGATCGATTGAGCTACGTATATACGAATATATAAACGATAAGCAAGAGTTGTAAGAAACTAACCCTTGAAGTCCGTTGATTAAATGGTAACTTTCTCTTGAGCTATTCCCCAAGTTTTGCTTGATCTCTACGGATCCAATCCGCTCCAAGCTCTTGAACGATCTAACGCCGAAAGCACCGCGTCTCTACTTGCCACGCGCCAGAAAAATGATCGGAATGACAACACTCGATTAACCTTTAAGGTTACGGCTAGAATCAAGTGATGAAGCTTTTTATTATTACACTCTAAGTGTATAATATATATCTCTCAATCAATGTCTTGATCTTTCTCCAAGAGAATTCAAGAAAAAGAAGAAGAAGTAAAAGTTGGAAAAACTATTTTTCCTTCTCACTCTATCTCAATATCACGTATGGAAGCTTGCCCAATAGTGAAGTGAGAGTCTTCATTTTATTCTCCATAAAATCCTCCCAAATCAAGACCAAATAATTAAAATGAATTAATTAAAAGATCTTGTTCCCTTGACACTTCAAGTCATCCACCAATTTAGGTGGTGACAATGACCAAAGGAAAGGGGAGGGAAAATGGGCGGCCATCTAGAAGGAGCCGGGACGAGTTTGGTCCGTTTCGGACTTCCGTGAGTCCAAACAGATAAACTCCTATTCCGTTCCGATGTATTTGTGTCGATTAATTAATCCAATCAATTAATCACATTAAATACATAATAACATAATTAATTTCTACAAGAAATAAATATATGTATGAATTAAATTAATCACCTAGTAGTTTATTTAATTCGTTAGGCCATAAATCAATTTATCCAATAAATAGATCTAAACATCTAATGTCCCAAATTAGATATCCAATATCTAATATTCATAATGAGATAATAAGCTTGATACATTCCGTGGTTAATCCTATTGCACGACTCGGTAGGTCCGTCTCAATCAGCAATGGGAGGAACCAAAGAGTAGTAGCACCACCTAGCCAGCCTGGCGGCCTACACTATACCCCAACTGAGAACAAATGATGGGATCATTCAAGAACCATTCTGTCATGAATACCAGTAAACGTATAAACCCTTCTTTCAAATGTCCCGATCAAGTTATAGGGTCACGGTTAGTCAAACCCTATCTGTACTTGATGCTATACATGCGTCAATGCAAATCGAGATCATCGAGCTCTCGTGTATCCAATACAACTAGCTCCAATGCTTTGGCCAAAGACTTATGATCTCATATGCCAATAACCGCATAGGGCATATAACCCGCTCACTAACGGGAGAAAAAATTCTATCTTGGTATTCAGTAGGACCTGCTACTTGCCCATCAAAATGCACGTTGAGGTTGACTCCCACCTTCCAATTTACAGGGTTGAACTACTCTAATGAAAATCTTGACGTCACAAGCACATCCCTACTAAATCCCCAAGTCAAAGATTCACGAATACCTATCACAACCTTTCGATTCCGTCATTGACTGTCCCGGAGTGAAATCCATGTGAAGAATCAAGGGTGAGTCAGTTCGAGTATACTAATCCAATTAGCATACCTATAACGTGTGCTCCCACTAACCATTAGTGTTCGACAGGCACTCTCCATGTCAAAGAACACGTCATACAAGTCTTCACATAAACTTAACGCCCAGTCAAGATTCATCAACTTGTGAACGATTAAATATTTGAGCTATAAACCTTTCCAGTGCCGATCCCCTTATCCAATAAGGAGTGGAATGTTTTGCTCTCAAATACACGGACTAGTTTCTATATGTATATTTACGAGTTAAGAATGTCAGTAACTACCAGTAAATAAAGAAACATTCATTGCCTTATATAAATGTTTTACATAATTACAAGTATAATGCCCTCACTCAACATCCTCTGAGTGGCATTCGAGGGCATACTCATAACATTTGGGTAGTGTTGTATCGACTTTTTGAGTTGGTTGTGTTCATGCTTGATTCATCTATTAAGAGAATTGTTGGTACTTGTATTATTCAAGGTTGTTCGAGCGGCCGATAATTCCAAGGGACGTTGATCGTGGAAGGACTTTCTCGCCTTTGGTTTGAGGCAAGTTTTATACTTGTACTTGTCAATGAGATTAATGTTATCATATATGTGTATGAATGTGTTGTATCATTCCGAGACTTAGTCTCTTCATGAGTTCATTGATATTAAGGGATCGTTCGATACGATACTCTTCGGCAATTATGCCAAATGATTATTATTGTTCATTAATGGCCGGTTCAAGGCATTGGGATACTCGTTGTTAATGTTATTGTCGATAGCCGGTTCGCAGTATTGATGTATCGATTACTGTTGTTGATATTGATGTCTCTCTAAGACATTTTTGTAATCATTGTTATTGATGTTGGTGCTTTGTCATTGATGTTGTATTAGCCGATTGAAGGCATTGGCGTATTCGTTTCTCACCTTCGTCGTTGGTAACCGATTAAATGTGCCGAGGCATTCTTCGTATCATTGTTATCGATTGGCCATTTTAAAGAAATTGAGGTATTGAATCATTCGTGGTATCATTATTATCGATTATCCGCTCTAAGGCAATCGAGGTATAGAATCATCAGCTGGATCATTGTTATTAGTTGGCTATTCTAAGGCAATCGAGGTATTGAATTGGGACTGTCGAGGATAGTTCCCATCTGTCGTGTTATTGTTATCGATTGACCATTCTAAGGTAATTGAGGTATTGAATTGGGACCGCCGAGGATGGTGCCCATCCGTGAGTCATTATTGTCGTGTTGGACGACTCAAGGCAGCACATTATCATTCTCGTGAATTTGTAATCTTGGGATCGTTGCCATTTGCGATTAATGGAGTTTTAGAGGCTAGTCTCGGCTAGTACTCAATGGGTAAGTTTGGGGCTTGAACCTTCGCGGTTGGGAAAACACCTACAGCTCAGTAGGTCACAGCCATTGGATGGTCTCATTGTGATACGGCTTTGTGCCGTGGCTTCAACCCTCATTGTGATACGGCTTCATGCCGTGGCTTCGACCCTCATTGTGATACGGCTTCGTGCCGTGGCTTCGGCCCTCATTGTGATACGGCTTCGTGCTGTGGCTTCGGCCCTCATTGTGATACGGCTCGTGCCGTGGCTTCGGCCCTCATTGTGATACGCTTCGTGCCGTGGCTTCGGCCCTCATTGATACAGCTTCGGACTGTTTTGGTTTCAGGTGATTGTGATATTTGACAGCTTCGACTGAGTGGATTTCAGGCCTTTGTGATGCCTTGGTATATTCATTGGAGCCTCGGGCATTGTGGTTCATATTTAACTCAGTTCTGGCTTGGTTCATGCTCGTGTAATTCATTGTGGTGTTCTATAATTATGATTCGCCGTTTGGCATTTATGTTCTAACCTGTTGAACAGGTATTAATAGTATGTCGGGGGCATAATGTTTCATGAATGCTCGGTTCTTACCTTGGTTTGTGAGTATCTCGTATTATTATTGTAATACCCACGATTTTCGTTCCGGTTATTTTGAAAAATTTTCGGATATTTCCCGGTTGTCGAGTGCCGGTATTATTTTCTCGACAACTGATTTTGGCGTTTATGACCGTAGGTGATTTGGTTATCCGTTGTTTTCATTTCGGATCGATGATGTTGTCCCCGAGTGTTTTGTCGTGTTCGTCCCGTGCGATTTCGGAAAATCGAGTCGTCGAATCATGGTGGTGGGGCACTGGCCGGACGGTTGGGGGCCATGCCGGAAAGGCTGCAGCCTTGGCCCGGACGAGTGCGGCAGGCCGGCCGGGTGCGGCAGAACCGCATAGCGCACGCAATGGCCGGAAGGTAGCGCACGCCTACGGCCGGGAGTAGCGCCTTCTACGGCCGGTTAGGCTGCGCTAGTCGGCCGAGGCGTAGGGCGAAAGGTTACGGGTGGGAGGATCGGCGGGTAGCGCACGCCATCTTGACATCGCACGCTACGGCCAGCAGGTAGCGCACGCTACGGCCGGAAGGCTGCGCACACTACCTGGCCGAGCCGACAGCGCACGTGTTCAGCACATGATGGCGAGCCCCGGCCGAACATTCTCGACCATGACCGCCCGATAGCGCACGCTAGCTCGGCAGTCTAGCGCACGCTAGGCTGCACCAGTATAAATATGACCGAGCAGTCCTGTTTGCACTCAGTTTTCACTTTCTCCCTTTCTCTTCCGCGGTTGAATCCTTTGGGAACTTCAAGGCATGTTGTTATACAACTAATCCACGAAGTTTGGGAGGTCATGTCATCGATTAATCACTCCATAACATCCTTCAATCCAGCGAATCAAGGTTAGTTTTCCTAAAATCCTAGTTTTGGGAAAAATTGGGGATTTTGTTGATTTCGTCCATTTGATTCATTATAACTTAGAATAGTGATGGATTGATTATTATTAAGTTGTTTTATATCGAATTCCTTGTTTTTCCATGGTTGGATTGCCGAGGATTCGTCGTTTTATTGAGTTTCTAATCGGTGCCTTGAAGGTGTCCGGTGAAAATCCTTAGAGGGGGGTTTGGGCATTCTACGATTATTCTTCCTCGTTCGATCGTCAATTTATTCATGGTATGATGTTGGGGTCAGGTTCCTTGCGAAGAACTCGAGTCGGAACCCTTCCGTTTGCTGTTTTCCGATCGGTGGTGTTACCGTCATCTCCGCCGGAGAGTTGTGGGCATTCGAAGTCTTCTGGTTAAGAGACATTCGTCAAAGTGTCCAGTATCAACTATTGAGGCAAGTATCTTGCCAATACACTTCATATTTCGTAGTGGTTATAGTCAGTAATTGACTAGGTGTGCAATTGGATTATTTTTAATGAACTTATAAAAGAATCGGTATATTCTCGATAAAGGTCCTCTATAAAATCTACTTATGTGTTTGTGAACGATTGTGTGGTTCTGAGGATATGTACTAGTGGTGTGCTTTGGAATATCTTCTTTACGTTTGGTATCGTTGTGCGTGATTATGTTGATAGTGGACTTAAGGTTATGTCTTTCTGACAAGAAGTGTGTATATGTGTGTGGACGTGTGTACTATTGATGAGTTTGTGATGATGTGTGATGTGAGTATGTGTCGGATGTTGTAGCCATTCCTAGCAAGTACCTTGATTTACATTTGAAGTACTTCGGGGGAATATGTTTTTGAATCGTGGTTTTGTGAAAGTGGTAATTTCAAAAAATGTGGTTTGTGCCATGTGGTTACTGAGAGTGTGTGAACCGAGTTAAAACCAGTGAGGGTCCCCTGGGGTCCGGTAGGCTGCGTATCCCTACGGATCACTCGGTGGGGTTGTACAACCAGAGAGGGCCTGACGAGGACTCCCTGGGGTGTGTATCTCGTAGGAGGTACAGGGCCGGTACAGCTCGGGAGATTGTTTTGTGATGATGAATATGGCACGATGTTGTTTTCGATAATTGTGATATGTCCGGAGTATCACAAATGCAAATTCCCGAAGTGAGATACATCATATGTAAGGTCTTGGTACTTGGCTAAAATGGCACCGGTATAAGCGTCGTATATTATTTGTTTCATGGTTGCGATATTTTTGGCATTAGAATATGGGCCCTGTGATTGTTTCCGTACATTGTGGTTTGGTTATGTATCGAGTGTGACCGTTGTGTTATTCACTCGAGTATGGGATATGGATGATTTGGGTCGTGGACCCTGTGTTTGTGACCAGATTGGTATCTTTGAGCAAAAACAATTCTTTGGCCTGTGTCCCTACGTGGTTTGTCGAGTTAAAGATTTATTAGCCCAGAAATGTCTTTCTAAAACTCCCGAGACTTTTTAAATGCTTTTCAAAGAGCCTGCATGTCTCATTCCAACTTTTCATGGTTTGAACTATTTAATGAAATATCTCGGGAAATCTTCATTGGGTTGAATTGTGGAATTAATCAAGTTTTTAGATTCTTGGAGTATGTTGTGTATAGCTCGTATTTTCACTCTATACTTGCACTAGCAAAACAGTGGAGTTTTGCTAACCCCCGAGTATTCGGTGGGTGGATGTCTGTATTGCGTCCAGGTACTTGCAGGTTGCTGGGGAGCGAATCACAGGATCGGTAGGAAGGATGATGGAAGACGACGATGCTAATCACATGAAGGCCGTGTTGGGTATTTAGTGAAGTCTTATTGTTTTGTCTTTTTTGTTTGGGTATTTTCCATTTTCGGGAAGTATTAATGTATCCTAACCCCTGCGTGGGTACGAGTTAGGAAAAGGAGTTTTGTATGTTCGATGTAAAAAAAAAATTGGTAAAAGACCAAATCGGTCTAATGGTTCATTATTTAGCTATATCGGCATTAAATGTGATGTATTGTTTTCGTATTTAGCCTGGTAGATCCTTATGGAGAGGGTCTGCGGCGCTGTAATATTCCCAAGTGGGTTGGGGGTGTTACAGAATATGGTATCGGAGCTTAGGTTTGCAGAAACCTAGGCTGTCGGGTCGAGTTGTGTGTCGTCGGGTCCTGTCTTGTCTTGTCTTGTCAGAATTTGTCTGACTAAGTCATGTCGCGACGCGTCGTCTGGAGGTCGGTCGTGATTAGTATCAAGGTGCAACCATCATCTTCGTGCGATCTGTGGATGTAAGTCTCCCTACTATATTGTGCCTTGTGATATACGAGCTTGTATGATTTTGTGTTACGATGTGAAGTTTAAAGGTGATTTGTGATTATGTGGCCTATGTTGTTTGATCCTCGTATGATGCTAGAATGAAAGTGGTGCCAACGTATATGTATTTATACACATATCCGGATATAAGTTGTTTTTACACGAGTAATGGCCTTGGTGTGGTTACACAAAGAAAAATTCATCAATGTGATATTTCAAAATTTTACATGTTTTTGGGGAGACACGTATATTTTGTTTTAAAACATCCTCTAAAGGGAGGGAAAAAAAAGTTTGATTTTCGTATGATGACCTCAAGGTCAAAATTTTTTTTTAAGAATTCAAAACTACCGATATTTATTTTCATCTTGTATTATAAGTTTTCAAAACACAATTTTTGAACTCAAGTGAAATCTACAAATGTAGACAAGACGTAACTCTCATTTTCAACTTATCGGTTTTATGACTGTTAGTCGAGAAATACGTGATGATGTTCTTGTTGTTCGGGTAGTGTTGCCAGTTTTAGATTAAAACTATGATGTGAATGCTGAGTCGTTCGATTTGTGTACATTGAGATAGCTCTCTTTAATAAGAGGTGAGATTTCGGTTTTTGAATGACAATTGTCTTTTGATGGTAGCTCATGAAGTGTTAAATCGATGGCTTTGAGATTCGAACGTGTTGTCGTTTATTTGTGACCATCGATTCTAATAATGTCGTATATGTATATATATATTCGCAATCACGTTGCTGAATTAGAGCTGTTAGCGCACGCTAAGCACAAGGCTAGCGCGCGCTAATGTGGCATGAGTAACGCACGCTAATGTTGTTGTAACGCGCGGTAATCGGCCTGGACAGAGGATGTGGAACCGTGTTTTTAGCCGTTAGGATTAACTTTCTGCAGCCAGTCATCTGTGACTGTATTGAATATGTGTTGTCTAGTGATGACAATTGTTTGGTGTGAATGTGTGTTGTGACTTTTTGTCGCGCTAGGAGATAATTGATTTTGCTCAGTGAGTTGTTAAATTATGTCTGTTGTGTGTGTGTGTGTTCGAAAATGTTTTCCTGAAACTTTCATAAGTTTGTGCAAGTTGCGGAAATCAATTTTTGAAACTAATTTGACGTTGCGATTAATTCGGCGGCTTCGTATGAACTTTGGAAATTGTTTGAAATTTGCGAGCCGGCCTAGGATTCTCAAATAAAACCTCGACGGTATTGAAAGAGTTGTTTTAAAGTACCTTGAACATTTTGTAAAATGTTACCGTCGTTGATTCTTGTGTAGTGTTGGGAGAATTTTCGGAAGTGACTTTTAACGTACTATTGTATTTTCGAATAATTCGAGTACATGATTTTTAAAAATCTTTCACAAAAAAATTTTTTTTTCAAAAACCAATACGATTTCTTTTTCAAAAATATATAGTGAAAGATGAAAAAAATCTCACTCGATGTAAAGTTCAAACTCGGATTTGGAAATGTTAGAGTATGTAAGAATGGTTTGATGATCTTGCATGGTTAACTTGTTAGTTGTTAACGGTGATGATGATGCGTAGAGGCATGATGATTTTGATAACGCCGGTTTCAAGGAATTATTATTTTGGGAAATGATTTCAAACGAGACGGTTAAAGTATGTTGTTTACAAGTTTTGATGAAACAACCCGAGGTACCAAAAGTACTTTTAAAGTTTATTTTGAATAGCATACAAATCCGAGGATTTTCAAAAGATTTTCCTTTAAAAGGATACCTCGTGGATTTTCTTATCGTGTTATTATTAGTTACCTTATGTGATATGTCGCGCTGAGTTGGTACTTTAGTATAATATTTTGTGAAATCGTGTCATCGTATTGAGTGAGAATCCACTTAGTGTGCCTAGGTACAGAGGACGCGGTCGTGACCACGGTACAGTTGGTCATGGAAATCGGATACGGAACCAAAGAGAATATTGATGGGAAGGCTGCTATTCTAGTACTTCGTACTCGTTGTTTAGGTTTCGGGGACAAAACCTCTTTTAAAGGTGATATGATGTAATACCCACATTTTCTTTTTTCTTCTCATTTCCGTTTCGTTCGACCGTATTGAGGCGATTGTGTTCGTTAATGCTTCTGACCTTGTATTATTCCTCACCTTTGTCATTCGAGCGAGTTTTGATATTGTTCCAAATTGATGTGTATATCATTGTGATCTCTCCAAGTTCGGATCGATTTCTTGTGAACCGTGTTCGAAGTTAACACCTCGTGATTCCTACAAGTTTATCGATGTCGTGATTTGAGGTGTGAACTTCATAGTTGATCGCTGTTGTTCGATCATTACTATTTGTTCGTCATGGTACAATCATTATTATTTGATCTCGTAATCGTGATTATTGAACATCCGGGCCATTTCGTAATTTCCATAAGTGCTGCGAAGTTGTCTTCGCATTTGGTCTTCCAAATTTTTGAGTTACTGGAATTTCATACCTTTCAGCGTTGGAATCGTGATTTGATTTTTATATTGCTTGGTTTTATCAACCGCAGCGATTCATGCTCGTTGCTTTTCGTAAGCATTCTTGCGTATTGAATCAGATCGTAGTGGCTTTATACTGCATGGAGCTCTGGTTTGTTGTCGAGTCCCCTTGCTTTTGTTTTAAGTTTCGGGACGAAACTTATTTTTAGGCGGGGTAGAATGTAATACCCACGATTTTCGTTCCGGTTATTTTGAAAATTTTTTGGATATTTCCCGGTTGTCGAGTGCCGGTATTATTTTCTCGACAACTGATTTTGGCGTTTATGACCGTAGGTGATTTGGTTATCCGTTGTTTTCATTTCGGATCGATGATGTTGTCCCCGAGTGTTTTGTCGTGTTCGTCCCGTGCGATTTCGGAAAATCGAGTCGTCGAATCATGGTGGTTGGGCACTGGTCGGACGGTTGGGGACGCTGGCCGGAAGGCTGCAGGCACTGGCCGGACGAGTGCAGGCACTGGCCGGGCGGGTGCGGCAGGAACCGGCGTAGCGCACGCTATGGCCAGGAGGTAGCGCACGCTACGGCCGGGAGGCAGCGCACGCTACGGCCGGGAGGCAGCGCACGCTACGGCCGGGAGGCAGCGCACGCTACGACCGGTTGGCTGCGCGCGCTAGTCGGCCGAGGCAGTAGGGGCAGAAAGGTTCTGGACTGGGAGGATCGGAAGGTAGCGCACGCTACTGTCGGACACTGCGCACGCTACGGCCGGCAGGTAGCGCACGCTACGGCCAGAAGGCTGCACAAGCTACCTGGCCGAGCCAGGAAGTCTCTAGATTGTGGCCGGGCCGACAGCGCACGTGTTCAGCACATGATGGCGGGGCCCGGCCGAACATTCTCGACCATGACCGCCCGCTAGCGCACACTAGCTCCGCAGTCTAGCGCACGCTAGGCTGCACCAGTATAAATATGACCGAGCAGTCCTGTTTGCACTCAGTTTTCATTTTCTCCCTTTCTCTTCCGCGGCTGGATCCTTTGGGAACTTCAAGGCATGTTGTTATACAACTAAGCCACGAAGTTTGGGAGGTCATGTCATCGATTAATCACTCCATAAACATCCTTCAATCCAGCGAATCAAGGTTAGTTTTCCTAAAATCCTAGTTTTGGGAAAAATTGGGGATTTTGTTGATTTCGTCCGTTTGATTTGTTATAACTTAGAATAGTGATGGATTGATGATTATTAAGTTGTTTTATATCGAATTCCATGTTTTTCCATGGTTGGATTGCCGAGGATTCGTCGTTTTATTGAGTTTCTAATCGGTGCTTTGAAGGTGTCCGGTGAAAATCCTTAGAGGGGGGTTTTGGGCGTTCTACGATTATTCTTCCTCGTTCGATCGTCAATTTATTCATGGTATGATGTTGGGGTCAGGTTCCTTGCGAAGAACTCGAGTCGGAACCCTTTCGTTCGCTGTTTTCCGATCGGTGGTGTTACCGTCGTCTCCGCCGGAGAGTTGTGGGCATTCGAAGTCTTACGGTTAAGAGACGTTCATCAGAGTGTCCAGTATCAACTATTGAGGCAAGTATCTTGCCTATACACTTCATATTTCGTAGTGGTTATTGTAACACCCCAAACTAGGCGGATATTACAGTGCCGTGAATCCCCGACTGGAACCCACCAGGCAAATGAAAATAATGAATTAAATAATATAATTGTAGTACCGAACCACATTATATTACCAAGTACTCCGATGAGGAGTTTAAGTACAACACACCAGGACAAACCGAATACTAGTATATTTTATATGGAGATAAAATACACCACCCTGAACAATTTAAACATCTCAAACGGAATTTGCAGCGGAAAATACAAATGAAGAGAAATAAAAATGACTGAAATGACTGAATTAAGCGGAATGACTGGGGCCCCCTACTAGTATCACTGGGACTCCTCGCCGTCAACGTGCTCTTCCCGTGCCTTTGCCTTGCCGTGACCTGAAAACCAAAATCCCCCAACGGGGTCAGTTATACAGAACAACAATCCTCAAGGGTTGAAATTACACAATCATGATATATCTGAAGTTATGAAATATCCTTAGTTATGAATTACGCTGAAGAGGAGTATCATAGTACGCCCGTAGTGTTCTGTGCAAGTGTACAAGACGGATGACCGGACACACCCGTCCTTGTACCTAATTAGTCTCACGGAGGTAATCATTACCGTGTGCACAGTCCAATGTATCACTCCCAATACATGGCCATCATGTGCCCGACTAAAAATTCCACACATCCGCACCCGGCCACGCAATATGAACCCAGAAGGTCATATGAACGAGAATGACCATAATGAATATCAATGAATAATAATAATCTGACAAAGTCAAGAATGACTCACTGATATGAAAGTGATAATGAAATGATTGATAGTTTCAATGAAATGATTGGAACCGCCGTTCCTCGCTAATGAAGTGATTATTCGACAACTACAAGTCTCAATATGATTAATACAATGATGAATGAATTATGATTATGAATGATCAACAACAAAAGGAATGAATATCCTTTTAACCGAGTAAGAATCAACTTACTCAATACCGATGACAATGTCCTTCCACGAACAACGTCCTAATCGAGATACCGGTCGCTCGAAAAACCTTCAATAACAACAATTACCAATAACCGTTCAATACACGTATCAAGCAACAACACGACTAACCCAAAGGTCGATACAACGATAATCAAACTCATAGGGGCATTCTAACGAATACGTAACCAACCACACAACTTCGAAAATATTCAATCCCGAATTTATCGAAACCAACACCAAAATGAGTATTTCGAACTAACAAAACACTTCAATGAAATCAATAATCCAATAGGAATCCACAATTCAAGATTACAACAACATCAATCGGAAAATCCCCGAATTAACCGAAGTCAACCCCAAGGGTTCTTGAAATAATTCCGAAAATAGCCATTAAATCCGTAGGAATATATTTATCCAAGGTAGATAATCCATATCTAACATATTCCAATGATAATCCAAGCTTACACGAAGAAATCGGAAGGAAAAACCCAAAAATCCGAAATTCTAGATCCAAGAGATTAATACCTTAGATTTGATGTGATGAGGATGTTGAAATGATGATTAATCCAAAAGATAAGCTTGAAGATGATGATTGATGATTACTCCTCGAAGAACACTCTCCAAGACGCCTGGAATCACCCGAAACCACCGAAGAAATGAAAAGAAATGATAAATGACGGAGTAAGGGCTGAACTGTCCTATTCATAGCAATCCCAGTTTAGCGCGCGCTAGCCCCAGCTCTTAGCGTGCACTAACGGGTGTTTTGGGTAGTCCAGTACCCACTGTCCGAACACGGTAGCGTGCGCTACGTACCTTTTGTAGCGTGCGCTACAACCATACCATTAGCGTGCGTTAATACCCATGGTTAGCGTGCGCTAACGAATTATTTGATGCCCAGTACTGGAATCCAGAAACCGTCTGTCCTCTGATCTGACCCCGGTAGCGTGCGCTACATCCAATATTTAGCGTGCGCTATAATATCGATTGCGTACGCTAAAAACAACTCATAGCGTGCGCTATGACTTAATCCAGCGCAGTCCAGTAGCCACTGGACTCAACCTGATCCGCCCTTAGCGCGCGCTACAGCAATTATTAGCGTGCGCTACTACAACCACTAGCGCGCGCTACTTACCACTCGTAGCGTGCGCTACTTATAACTCACCTGCAGTCCAGTACCTTCTGGACTGCAGCCAGGGTAACATTAGGGTGCGCTAATGCTGAGTGGTAGCGTGCGCTACCTGTACTCAATTAGCGCGCGCTAGAAAGTGTACGTAGCGTGCGCTACTCCTCACGCACAGCCCACAATGAAAATGACGAAGATGATAAACACGGCACGGAACTCCAATTATATTAGTGATGAACGACGATTGATACACGATATCATTACTCTGAACGGTGAATACCATGATTGAATATGAGTGACAAATGATCATTAATGAGTGAAATTACTGAATGATAAGTACTGAATGATAATTACTGAATTACAACCGGGTATTACATACACCCCCCTTAAAAGAGTTTCGTCCCCGAAACTAAGGGTCAAACAACTCGGGATATACCATCCTCGGTTTCCCAAGTAGCCTCTTCGACTCCGTGCCTAGACCACTGAATCTTAACTAAAGGAATCGTCTTATTCCTCAATTGTTTGATTCGCCGCTCTAAAACTCGCATAGGACGCTCCTCATATGAATGATCATCGGCGATCTCGATTTCATCGAACTGAAGTATGTGACTTGGGTCGGCAACATACTTCCGCAACTGAGAGACATGAAACACATTATGAATTCGGCTCAATGCCGGAGGTAAAGCCAGTCGATAAGCTAACTCGCCTACTCGATCCAAAATCTCAAACGGTCCAATGAATCTCGGACTCAACTTCCCCCTCTTCCCGAAATGGAAGATACCACGACTCGGGGATACCTTGACCAAAACATGGTCACCTGATTCGAACTCTAAAGGTCGACGACGGTTATCTGCATATGATTTCTGTCGACTCTCAGCGGTCAACAAATGACTCCTGATCAAAGTTACCTTCTCACGGGCGGCTATAAGCATATCGGGCTCGGTGCCGATTGATTCTGATAGGTTGTCCCAACACAACGGAGATCGACAATGACGACCATACAAGGCCTCGTAAGGTGCCATCTTAATCGAAGCATGCCAACTATTATTATACGTGAACTCGATCAATGGTAGTTGGGCTTCCCAATCGTCTTTTCAATCGAGGACGCATGCCCTCAACATGTCCTCTAATGTCTGAATAGTCCTCTCTGATTCCCCGTCGGACTGAGGATGAAAAGCGGTACTGAGATTAAGCTGGGTTCCCATAGCACGGTGAACTGATTTCCAAAAATGCGACACAAACCGTCCGTCACGATCGGAGACGATACTTTTAGGAGTACCATGCAGTCTCACTATCTCTTTGATGAACAGCTGGGCAAGTCTCTCGGGACCCCACGTATCCTTGATCTCAAGGAAATGAGCTGATTTGGTTAAGCGGTCCACGATCACCCAGATCGTATTCATGCCACGACGACTCGTCGGCAAACTCGTGATGAAATCCATAGAAATGTCTTCCCACTTCCATTCGGGAATAGGAAGAGGCTTCAGCATACCCGCCGGTCGCTGATGTTCAATCTTAACTTGTTGACAGGTTAAGCATCTCGAAACAAATTCTGCGACTTCTCGTTTCATATTACTCCACCAGTAATTTTGTTTCAAGTCCTTGTACATCTTGCTAGACCCCGGATGAACAGAATAAGGGGTAGCATGAGCTTCTTTCAAAATTGAGTTTTTCAATTCGTCATTCGCCGGTATGCACAATCGATTCTTAAACCTCAAAAGTCCATCCTCGTGGACCACAAATCTAGGGGCTTTCCCCTGAGTCACATCCTCACGGATGCGCAACAATGAAGGGTCTGAACTCTGATTCTCTCGGATTGCCTCCTCGAGTGACGATGAAATCTCTAACATACAAAGTTGTCCCTGAACTCGGAAGCTGCACTCGATATCGGGTCTAAGGAATTCCTGAAGCTCCTTCGGATCATTAAACGAGCAAGCATCTGCTTCCCGAACGGACTTACGACTCAAGGCGTCGAAAACGTTCGCCTTGCCCGGTGGTAAAGGATCTCAATATCATAATCTTTGATTAATTCCAACCACTGCGTCTCGACGCATATTTAACTCCTTACGAGTAAATATATACTTTAAACTCTTATGATCGGTGAATATCGTGTAACGCCATAAAGATAATGACGCCAAATCTTCAAAGCGAACACCACGGCTGCTAGCTCCAGGTCGTGTGTCGGATAATTAACCTCGTAAGGTCTCAATTGTCGTGAAGCATAGGCAATAACCTTTCCATTCTGCATGAGCACACATCCGAGACCCTGTCCGGACGCATCACTATAAACCATAAATCCTTCCGTCCCCTGCGGCAAGGAAAGTACAGGTGCTGACATTAACCGGCTCTTGAGTTCCTCAAAACTCCATTGACGCGCGTCGGACCACGCGTATTTCTTATCCTTCCGTAAAAGGTTCGTTAAAGGTTGAGCGATTCTAGAGAATCCCTCCACAAATCGCCTATAATACCCCGCTAATCCGAGAAAACTTCGGATTTCCTTAACATTCTTCGTAGGTAGCCAATCTCGAATAGCCTCCGTCTTCTGAGGATCGACATGAACTCCGTCGGATGAAATTACGTGTCCGAGAAACGTCACTTCGGACATCCAGAACTCACATTTGGAAAACTTCCCATAAAGTTGTTCTCGTATCAACACGTCGAGCACTTGATGAAGGTGAAACTCGTGTTTCTCCCGGTCACGAGAATAAATCAAAATGTCATCGATGAAGACAACAACAAACTGATCCAAAAAGTCGATGAAAACCCGATTCATTAACTCCATGAATACCGCAGGTGCATTAGTCAATCCGAACGGCATAACCACAAACTCATAATGACCATAGCGTGTTCGAAACGCCGTCCTCGCGATATCCGACTCTCGAATCCGCAACTGATGATATCCAGATCTTAAGTCGATCTTGGAAAATACTGAAGCTCCCTGAAGTTGATCTAAGAGATCATTAATACGGGGTAAGGGATACTTATTCTTGATTGTCACCCTGTTCAACTCCCGATAATCGATACACAAGCGAATAAAACCATCATTCTTCTTGACAAATAACACTGGTGCTCCCCACGGGGACGCACTCGGTCGAATATAACCCTTCTCGAACAACTCCTCAAGTTGGTTCTTTAATTCCTGCATTTCGGTTGGGGCCATCCGGTACGGTGCCTTCGATATCGGGGATGTACCGGGCTCCAACTCAATCGTGAATTCCACATCCCCTCTGTGGAGGCAAACCAGGTAACTCGTCTGGAAAAACATCGGCATATTCCCTCACTACCGGAATATCCGTCAACATTACTGATGACTTCTCGGTTTTGGTCATATAGCACCACTAACCGACACATCCCTGATTGAGTAATCTTACTGCTTTCATCAAATTAATGACCTTACTAGAACAGCCGGGATTACCTCCCTGAAACACACATTCAACCCCATCGTCTGAAATGATAGTGATCATACGCTTACGGACACTAATGATGGCATCATGACGATCCATCCAATCAATACCCAAGATGACGTCGTCCCTCGGCAAATCTACTACAATTAGGTATGCTGGCCATACACGACCATGAAACTGAATCGGACAATTCTGAATCTCACGGTTACCGATAATTCGTCTACCATCAGGTAGGCCAATGACATAAGGCTCACAACTAGTAGCACTACCCAGACGTAGTCTACTCAAACATGACTCGGAAATGAATGAATGCGATGCACCAGTATCAAAAAGGGTACACACAAGTTGAGATAGAATATCGAGTGTACCTGAGATCATTCGGGCCTCTGGATCATCGGTCTTCTTCATCTCATAAATCCGGGGCTTGCTAGTCCCGGCACCGGACGCTCCTGTCTGCTGGCTATAGGCTCCACCTTTAGTCGCTCCTGTCGTTTTAAACAGCCCGATTGAGTGGCTTTGATTACGAGCGGTTGGTGCTTAGGGGCACGAGATGACGTCGGCGAGTTTGGAGTCCCTTTGGCAAAAACGGGCATTATGCCCAACAATTCCACAGTTATGACACGTGACGGACTGTCTCGGACACTTGGTGCTGACATGACCAAGATCCCCACAGTTATAATAGGTGATGACCGAACTGGCCGCTCGTGACTGAGATTCCGCGGGTTTAGACGTCACAGGGGGTCGCTCAGAAAAAGCAGAGCCCGCACGAGGTTTCTTGAAAGTGGCACATTGCCGACCGATTAGGGTTCTTGGACTTCTTGCTAGCTGATGATGGTTGCTGCTTAGCAATCTACTTAGCAGTACGCTGATATGTAAGAGCTTTCTCAATGTATTCAGCAATAGTTGTTCAATTATGATTAAGCAACCGTAGTCTCATACGGGGTTTTGACCTCTTCTTTGAAATACTTAATCTTATCGCCTCGGAATGAATGATAGATGAGGCGAACGGAAGAAGTTCTGAAATTTCTTGGCAATGGCGAGAACATCCTCGTCTGCCGAGGGTCGGGGTGAGTAATTCGGCAGTTTGGCCTCTCGGCGGGGCCGGATAATACCTCTCCATCATGAGAGTTTTGAACCGATCCCAAGTACATGATCCTTGGCGGGCTTCAACGACAACCACCAAGAGTGTGCGCTCTTACCCGGGTAGTAAGCCGCAATGAAACTTTGTGTCCTTGGGACACTCTACCATAGCAAACAACTTCTCGAAATGCTCGAGCCAATGAATAATATCCGCCGGATCGACGAGCCCTCAAAAGTAGGTGGCCTGCGCGAGAGATGTAAATCGATGATATTGCTCATATTCCTCTCTTGCCTCTGAGGTGGCGGCGGAGGAGCCTGTTGATTTTGATTGACGGAGTTATGCATTGTGTCCATCAGCTGTGCCATCTGGGTCATTTGGGCCATCATGCCCTGCATAAAAGCGAGTGGGTCAACCCGGACACCTTGGCGAGCCGTGTCCTGTGCGACTCCCCGTTAGTGAATGATCGCGTCCAGGAGAATGAGTGGCAGCGTCGCTGCTCGATGAATTAGCATTATTTCTCGCGTTTGCACGTGTATTCACACGAGCTCTCGGGATTCGGCCCGCTCCACGGCCTCGTCCTCCACGTCCTCTTCTTGCCCTCTCCATACTGAAGTAGGAAAGTCACATGATGATTATATTTCCCGCATGAATATCACGTTATGATTATGACATGAGATGATGAAAATGAGCATACGCGCTCTAACACAGTGATTACATGAATGATTAACTGAGGTGACATGATTATCTTGAACAAGTTAACATGATTAATGATTTGATCTTCCTGATCAACAACTGAATAATGAAATGAATTGAGTGATTAACGAGTTAACATGACCGTCCTGGTCAAATGAAAATGATGGTTGAGGATTGTTAACTGATGAATTATGAATGAATGATTCTTACCAGAAATTATACCATGGCGTTAGAAATCTTACAGTTCTTGGTCTGATTGGCTCGGCATTTGCACAGGTCACACGTGACGCGAAAGTCCAATGATACTAGTCCGATGACGATGATTTCAAATGAGACATGACTTGGAGGGTAGTATTCAAAACCACGCTCCGATACCAACTCTGTAACACCCCAAACTAGGCGGATATTACAGTGCCATGAATCCCCGACTGGAACCCACCACGCAAATGAAAATGCTGAATTAAATAATATAATTGTAGTACCGAACCACATTATATTACCAAGTACTCCGATGAGGAGTTTAAGTACAACACACCAGGACAAACCGAATACTAGTATATTTTATATGGAGATAAAATACACCACCCTGAACAATTTAAACATCTCAAACGGAATTTGCAGCGGAAAATACAAATGAAGAGAAATAAAAATGACTGAAATGACTGAATTAAGCGGAATGACTGGGGCCCCTACTAGTATCACTGGGACTCCTCGCCGTCAACGTGCTCTTCCCGTTCCTTTGCCTTGCCGTGACCAGAAAACCGAAATCCCCCAACGGGGTCAGTTATACAGAACAACAATCCTCAAGGGTTGAAACTACACAATCATGATATATCTGAAGTTATGAAATATCCTTAGTTATGAATTACGCTGAAGAGGAGTATCATAGTACGCCCGTATTGTTCTGTGCAAGTGTACAAGACGGATGACCGGACACACCCGTCCTTGTACCTAATTAGTCTCACGGAGGTAATCGTTACCGTGTGCACAGTCCAATGTATCACTCCCAATACATGGCCATCATGTGCCCGACTAAAAATTCCACACATCCGCACCCGACCACACAATATGAACCCAGAAGGTCATATGAACGAGAATGACCATAATGAATATCAATGAATAATAATAATCTGACAAAGTCAAGAATGACTCACTGATATGAAAGTGATAATGAAATGATTGATAGTTTCAATGAAATGATTGGAACCGCCGTTCCTCGCTAATGAAGTGATTATTCGACAATCACAAGTCTCAATATGATTAATACAATGATGAATGAATTATGATTATGAATGATCAACAACAAAAGGAATGAATATCCTTTTAACCGAGTAAGAATCAACTTACTCAATACGGATGATGATACGAATTACGTAAGTAATGCGTATAAATACAACGGAAGATTATTATGTCTTGACAATTATCAAAGTATCACTCGAAAATTACAAGGGGTGGCCGAATTTGAATGGGGTTCGGCCGTGAGGTAGTATGATATACGGATTTTTATGTGTTTTATCGAGCTAGACCTATAACTCGATAAAGGTAATCGCTTCCCAAGACCTATTGAGAATTGATCAAGTTAAAATCTCGAGACGCGTCGAAACAATAACTAAAGTTTTGTTGAACTCGTTCAACGTATATTTCAAAGAAATACAAGGTTTATTACTTTCCAGATAATTTACAAATGTTACAAGTACTACTATATATAGTAGTTTCCAACCGTAAGAAAATACAACAAAACGAGAAATGAAACTTCCTAGCATGCTTCCATTTCGGCCGAAATATCTAAAGAGGAGATACCAAGTATCTTGGTTTTATTAGGTGATTATGACATGAAGTAATCTTGGACTTGTGATGGTGACATGAAGAAGATCTTCACCAAATATCATCCTTGCAATCTTCAATTCGGCCGTATCCCTCAAGTAGTGATTAGGAGGATTTTGTGAGGATATGATATCACCCCTTTGGAATTATTATGGTGATTATGACATGAGGTAAAATGACAAGAAGGATTAAAGTCTTCAACAAATCTTGTGCAAGGACGAATGTTATTATGGAGGGGAAGGAAAAAAACTACATAATATTGTCAAAGATATGAAGTCAAGTGAGTCCCTTTCAAGCATGATATGGCGATTTTTCATGCTTTCGGACCGATTCCGTCGTCGAATTTTACGTTATTCGATTCCGATTAACAACGTAACTCCAATCCGCGTGTTCTTTTCTCCCAAGTATAATGATGCATGACCATGTGAATTTGTATCGTCGTGGATGTCGATTTTTATTGGAGCTTCTTCGACTGGAATATTAGATATCGTATCATTCCCTCCTTCTTTGAAAGGAATTGACCTCAATTCCGTAATGCCATCGTCGTCAAGGTAAGGCGAGAGATCACCTACGTTGAAAGTCACGTGTACTCCGTATTCGCCCGGAAGTTCGACTTTGTAGGCGTTGTCGTTCACTTTTCCCACAATTTTGTACGGACCTTCGGCTCTCGGCATTAATTTGTTCTTTCGTTTGCTTGGGAATCTTTCTTTTCTCAAATGTATCCAAACTAAGTCGCCAACATCAAATAATATCGCCTTTTTATTTTTGTTCGACTTCCGTTTGTAAATTTCATTCACTTCTTTAATCCGTTCCCGTATCTTTTCATGTAACTTCATCATTGATTTGAGTTTTGATTCGGCGTCTTTGTGAACCAATTCGTCGCTCGGCAAGGGAATCAAATCCAATGGCATGTGCGGATTTATTCCGTATACTACTTCAAAAGGTGAATGGGCCGTGGCGGCCGGTGATCGGTTGTATGCAAATTCCGCATGTGCAAGTTTAACGTCCCAATCTTTTTGTGTTTTATTCACCAATCCTCGCAATAATGCTCCCAAGGTTCGATTAGTCACCTCGGTGCATCCATCGGTTTGTGGGTGATGTGAAGTCTTGAATAGGAGTTTAGTACCCACTTTTCTCCATAAAGTATTCGAGTAACTCGAAATTTAGAATCTCGATCCGACACGATAGTTTTGGAACTCCGTGTAAACGAACTACTTCGGAAGTACAAGTCCGCCACATTGCTTGCATCATCGGTTTGTGGCATGCTATAAAGTGAGCCATTTTCAAAAGCGGTCGACGACCACCATGATCGAGTCTTTGCCTCGTTGAGTACGAGGTAAAGCCACAATAAAATCCATCGAGACATCCTCCCATGGTCGTAGCAGTATTGGCAACGGCATGTATGTACTTGACTTGAACGAACTTTTCATCATGTGACAAGTGACGCATTTACTCACGATTGTGCTTACGTCACCATACATCTTTGGCCAAAAGAAATGTTCTTTTAGCACCTCTACAGTCTTGGCCGAGCCGAAATGACCGGCTAGTCCTCCTCTGTGTGCCTCCCGAACTAGCAATTCCCGAATTGTATGTCTCGGCACACATAATTTATTTCCCTTGAAAAGAAAGCCATCCTGTAAAACAAATTCCTCGTACGGGGCCGTTTTACAACGGTTAAAAATTTCCCCGAAGTCCAAATCGTCGCTGTAATGATCTTTCAAAGTCTCGAACCCCAACAAACGAACATCTAGAATCGACAGTAAGGCATACCGTCTGGATAGTGCATCCGCCACTATGTTACTCTTCCCGTCTTTGTACTTGGATGAAAAGTGAAAAGATTGTAAAAATTCCACCCATTTTGCATGCCTCGGGCTTAGCTTGCTTTGTCCGTTGATGTATTTCAACGACTCGTGATCCGAATGCAACACGAAATGTTTCGAACGTAAATAGTGACTCCAATGATCGAGTGCTCTCACGATAGCATAGAACTCCTTGTCGTAAGTACAATAATTCACTCGGGCGCCACTTAATTTCTCCGAAAAATAGGCGATGGGACGGCCTCTTTGAATAAGTACTGCCCCGATTCCAACTCCGCTAGCGTCGCATTCCACCTCAAACGGTTGTGAAAAATCGGGTAACGTCAAAATCGGCGCTTCACATAACTTTCCCTTTAATTTTTCAAAAGCCTTTTGGTCCGCCTCGTTCCATGCAAAGGTTCCTTTTTTTAGACACTCCGTGATCGGACTGGAGATGGTGCTAAAGTCCCGTATGAATCGTCGGTAAAAAGTAGCGAGGCCATGAAATGATCGTACCTCCATGATTGTCTTTGGGGTCGGCCACGACTTGATTGCCGCGATCTTTTCTTGGTCGACCGAAACTCCTTCTTTCGAAACATCATAGCCGAGAAAGACAAGACTCTCGACTAGGAAAATACACTTCTCCCGCTTTCCATAAAGTTTCTGTTCCCTTAGCATTTCAAATACGTGCCGAAAATGTTCGAGATGCTCCTCTAAGGATCGACTGTAGATCAAAATGTCGTCTAAGTATACGACAACAAACTTTCCCAAGAAAGGTTTGAGAACCTCGTTCATCAACCTCATAAAAGTGCTCGGGGCATTAGTTAGGCCGAATGGCATCACAACCCATTCGTAAAGTCCATTCTTTGTTTTGAATGCCGTCTTCCATTCGTCTCCCTCTCGCATGCGAATTTGATGGTATCCGCTCCGTAAATCAACTTTTGAAAATATAACCGAGCCATGTAACTCGTCTAACATGTCGTCTAGTCTCGGGATGGGGAACCGATACTTGACGGTGATGTTATTCACGGCTCTACTGTCAATACACATTCGCCATGATCCGTCTTTTTTTGGTACAAGTAGAACTGGAACCGCACACGGACTTAAACTTTCTCGGACATATCCGTGATTCATGAGTTCATCAATTTGACGTTGTAGTTCTTTGGTTTCTTCGGGATTACAACGATACGCCGCTTTGTTCGGTAATGGAGCTCCTGGTACAAGATCAATTTGGTGTTCAATTCCGCGGATAGGTGGTAATCCTACCGGCAAGTCTTCGGGAAATACATCCGAGAACTCGTGTAATAGTGCATCTATCTCTTCTTCATGGTGTGATTTGGTGGCAAGATTTCGGACTTCTTTGATCATCATCAAATAAACACGTTCGCCATCGTCAATGGCGTGTTCGACTTTTTTCTCGTTTGCAAACATCGTAAGTTCGGTCCTTCGACTTTTTTCGAACTCATCGTCCGGATAGCTTGAGGTGACATAGGTTTAAGAACAATTTTTTTACCCTTGTCACGTAACTCATACTCGTTACTCCTCCCTCGATGTAGTACGTCCCGATCAAATAACCAAGGTCTTCCTAATAACACGTGACATGCGTCCATCGGTAGTACATCGCATGTAATATCATCACCATACAAACCCATGGTGAGTCCGACCTTCACTTGTCTTGATACTTTTACTTTGTTTCCATCATCGAGCCAATGGAGTGCATACGTCTTTGGATGGGCCGTGGTGATTAATCCGAGCTTCGAGACCATCTCGCTCGATGCCACGTTTGTACAACTTCCACCGTCAATGATCAAGCTACACCATTTCTCTCCGACACGACACTTCGTGTGAAAGATTTGATCTCGTTGTTCTACGTCATTCGGGGCTGCCTTCGTTTGTAACATGCGAAGGACGAGGTTCGTGTCATAGTTCGGGGCATCGTATGCCTCACATTCTTCTTCTTCTTCTTCAGCTTCTAAGTTAAAAACGTCTCCAATTCTTTATTCTTCGGCGAGTAATTCTTCTCGGACGGCTATGGCTTCTCGTAACGTCACAATTCTCCGATTTGGACAAGCACTTTGATAGTGTCCAAATCCTTGACATTTGAAACACCGGACTTTAGATAGGCTTGTTTCTTTTGGGGTGATAGGAGTTTTTGGAATGGTAGTAACGGGTGGGCTTGTGGTGACAGTTTTTGGAAACGAGCTAGAACTCGCGCCAAAGTTGGTATTTCCGTATTTAGATGGGAATTCGGGTTTAGAAAGTTTTGTCTTGTTTTGATTTTCTAACTTTATGCAAAGTCCGCATAAAGTATCAAAGTCGGAATAGGGGTAGAGTTCCACGGAATAAGCAATATTTTTATTCAAACCTCGAAGAAAACGGGACATCCGTAATTCTTCGCTTTCTTCAAGTTCTCCCATCAAGGATAAGTTTTCAAACTCTTCGATGTACTCCTCGACACTTAGCTTTCCTTGCGTGAGGTCAGAAATTTTTCGATACAAGCTTAACTTGTGTGTAGCCGGGACATATCTTTTTCGTAGTTTCTTTTTTAGAGAATCCCACGAACGTATCTTCTCTTTTCCGGCACGAACTCTTTGTGTCTTCATTCGCTCAAACCAAAGGGAAGCTCCCTTTCC
The DNA here is from genome assembly GCA_033398695.1 of Orobanche coerulescens. Taxonomy (NCBI): domain Eukaryota; kingdom Viridiplantae; phylum Streptophyta; class Magnoliopsida; order Lamiales; family Orobanchaceae; genus Orobanche; species Orobanche coerulescens. The sequence goes on along the minus strand of CM065815.1, from coordinate 108,081,824 downwards.
AAGTTTGAGAATCGCATACTTGCAACGTACCTCGTCATTGAGATCCTTGAACTCAAACATTCGTTCAATTTTTCTTTCCCACTCCAAATAAACCTCGGGATCGGTGCCGCCTACGAACTCCGGAAGTTCGCTTGTCTTGTATTCATCAGCATGTCGTGGTGCATGCATGGCGTCGTATCCTCGTCGTGCTTGGATTCTGGGCTCCGGTAAGCCGCGAAGAACGTCACGTAGTTGTGCTACTTCTTCATCGGTGAATGCCATCTTCTTGAGTAACGTCGAGAACCGTGAGACAAATGTCTCCGATACCACTTATGATACGAATTACGTAAGTAATGCGTATAAATACAACGGAAGATTATTATGTCTTGACAATTATCAAAGTATCACTCGAAAATTACAAGGGGTGGCCGAATTTGAATGGGGTTCGGCCGTGAGGTAGTATGATATACGGATTTTTATGTGTTTTATCGAGCTAGACCTATAACTCGATAAAGGTAATCTCTTCCCAAGACCTATTGAGAATTGATCAAGTTAAAATCTCGAGACGCGTCGAAACAATAACTAAAGTTTTGTTGAACTCGTTCAACGTATATTTCAAAGAAATACAAGGTTTATTACTTTCCAGATAATTTACAAATGTTACAAGTACTACTATATATAGTAGTTTCCAACCGTAAGAAAATACAACAAAACGAGAAATGAAACTTCCTAGCATGCTTCCATTTCGGCCGAAATATCTAAAGAGGAGATACCAAGTATCTTGGTTTTATTAGGTGATTATGACATGAAGTAATCTTGGACTTGTGATGGTGACATGAAGAAGATCTTCACCAAATATCATCCTTGCAATCTTCAATTCGGCCGTATCCCTCAAGTAGTGATTAGGAGGATTTTGTGAGGATATGATATCACCCCTTTGGAATTATTATGGTGATTATGACATGAGGGAAAATGACATGAAGGATGAAAGTCTTCTTCAAATCTTGTGCATGGCCGTTTGTTATTATGGTGGGGAAGGAAAATATCTTCATTATCTTGTCAAAGATATGAAGTCAAGTGAGGTCCCTTTCAAGCATGATATGGCCGATTTTTCATGCTTTCGGACCGATTCCGTCGTCGAATTTTACGTTATTCCGATTCCGATTAACAACGTAACTCCAATCCGCGTGTTCTTTTCTCCCAAGTATAATGATGCATGACCATGTGAATTTGTATCGTCGTGGATGTCGATTTTTATTGGAGCTTCTTCGACTGGAATATTAGATATCGTATCAGATGACAATGTCCTTCCACGAACAACGTCCTAATCGAGATACCGGTCGCTCGAACAACCTTGAATAACAACAATTACCAATAACCATTCAATACACGTATCAAGCAACAACACGACTAACCCAAAGGTCGATACAACGATAATCAAACTCATAGGGGCATTCTAACGAATACGTAACCGACCACACAACTTCGAAAATATCCAATCCCGAATTTATCGAAACCAACACCAAAATGAGTATTTCGAACTAAAAAAACACTTCAATGATATCAATAATCCAATAGGAATCCACAATTCAAGATTACAACAACATCAATCAGAAAATCCCCCAATTAACCGAAGTCAACCCCAAGGGTTCTTGAAATAATTCCGAAAATAGCCATTAAATCCTTAGGAATATATTTATCCAAGGTAGATAATCCATATCTAACATATTCCAATGATAATCCAAGCTTACACGAAGAAATCGGAAGGAAAAACCCAAAAATCCGAAATCCTAGATCCAAGAGATTAATACCTTAGATTTGATGTGATTAGGATGTTGAAATGATGATTAATCCAAAAGATAAGCTTGAAGATGATGATTGATGATTACTCCTCGAAGAACACTCTCCAAGACGCCTAGAATCGCCCGAAACCACCGAAGAAACGAAAAGAAATGATAAATGACGGAGTAAGGGCTGAACTGTCCTATTTATAGCAATCCCAGTTTAGCGTGCGCTAGCCCCAGCTCTTAGCGTGCGCTAACGGGTGTTTTGGGTAGTCCAGTACCCACTGTCCGAACACGGTAGCGTGCGCTACGTACCTTTTGTAGCGTGCGCTACAACCATACCATTAGCGTGCGTTAATACCCATGGTTAGCGTGCGCTAACGAATTATTTGATGCCCAGTACTCGAATCCAGAAACTGTCTGTCCTCTGATCTGACCCCGGTAGCATGCGCTACATCCAATATTTAGCGTGCGCTATAATATCGATTGCGTACGCTAAAAACAACTCATAGCGTGCGCTATGACTTAATCCAGCGCAGTCCAGTAGCCACTGGACTCAACCTGATCCGCCCTAAGCGCGCGCTACAGCAATTATTAGCGTGCGCTACTACAACCACTAGCGCGCGCTACTTACCACTCCTAGCGTGCGCTACTTATAACTCACCTGCAGTCCAGTACCTTCTGGACTGCAGGCAGGGTAACATTAGCGTGCGCTAATGCTGAGTGGTAGCGTGCGCTACCTGTACTCAATTAGCGCGCGCTAGAAAGAGTACGTAGCATGCGCTACTCCTCACGCACAGCCCACAATGAAAATGACGAAGATTATAAACACGGCACGGAACTCCAATTATATTAGTGATGAACGACGATTGGTACATGATACAATTACTCTGAACGGTGAATACCATGATTGAATATGAGTGACAAATGATTATTAATGAGTGAAATTACTGAATGATAAGTACTGAATGATAATTACTGAATTACAACCGGGTATTACAGTTATAGTCGGTAATTGAGTAGGTGTGCAATTGGATTATTTTTAATGAACTTATAAAAGAATCGGTATATTCTCGATAAAGGTCCTCTATAAAATCTACTTATGTGTTTGTGAACTATTGTTTGGTTCTGAGGATATGTACTAGTGGTGTGCTTTGGAATATCTTCTTTACGTTTGGTATTGTTGTGCGTGATTATGTTGATAGTGGACTTAAGGTTATGTCTTTCTGACAAGAAGTGTGTATATGTGTGTGGACGTGTGTACTATTGATGAGTTTGGATGATGTGTGATGTGAGTATGTTTCGGATGTTGTGGCCATTCCTAGCAAGTACCTTGATTTACATTTGAAGTACTTCGGGGGAATATGTTTTTGAATCGTGATTTTGTGAAAGTGGTACTTTCAGAAAATGTGGTTTGTGCCATGTGGTTACTGAGAGCGTGTGAACCGAGTTAAAACCAGTGAGGGTCCCCTAGGGTCCGGTAGGCTGCGTATCCCTACGGATCACTCGGTGGGGTTGTACATCCAGAGAGGGCCTGACGAGGACTCCCTGGAGTGTGTATCTCGTAGGAGGTATAGGGCCGGTACAGCTCGGGAGGTTGTTTTGTGATGATGAATATGGCACGATGTTGTTTTCGAGAATTGTGATATGTCCGGAGTATCACAAATGCAAATTCCCGAAGTGAGATACATCATATGTAAGGTCTTGGTACTTGGCTAAAATGGCACCGGTATAAGAGTCGTATATTATTTGTTTCATGGTTGCGATATTTTTTGCATAAGGATACGGGCCCTGTGATTGTTTCCGTATATTGTGGTTTGGTTATGTATCGAGTGTGACCATTGTGTTATTCACTCGAGTATGGTATATGGATGATTTGGGTTGTGGACCCTATGTTTGTGACCAGATTAGTATCTTTGAGCAAAAACAATTCTTTGGCCCGTGTCCCTACGTGGTTTGTCGAGTTAAAGATTTATTAGCCCATAAATGTCTTTCTAAAACTCCCGAGACTTTTTAAATGCTTTTCAAACAGCCTGCATGTCTCATTCCAACTTTTCATGGTTTGAACTATTCAATGAAATATCTCGGGAAATCTTCATTGGGTTGAATTGTGGAATTAATCAAGTTTTTAGATTCTTGGAGTATGTTGTGTATAGCTCGTATTTGCACTCTATACTTGCACTAGCAAAATAGTGGAGTTTTGCTAACCCCCGAGTATTCGGGGGGTGGATGTCTGTATTGCGTCCAGGTACTTGCAGGTTGCTGGGGAGCGAATCACAGGATCGGTACGAAGGATGGTGGAAGACGACGATGCTAATCACATGAAGGCCGTGTTGGGTATTTAGTGAAGTCTTATTGTTTTGTCTTTTTGTTGGGGTATTTTTCATTTTCGGGAAGTATTAATGTATCCTAACCCCTGCGTGGGTACGAGTTAGGAAAAGGAGTTTTGTATGTTCGATGTAAAAAAAAATTTGGGAAAAGACCAAATCGGTCTAATGGTTCATTATTTAGCCATATTGGCATTAAATGTGATGTGTTGTTTTCGTATTTAGCCTGGTAGATCCTCATGGAGAGGGTCTGCGGCGCTGTAATATTCCCAAGTGGTTTGGGGGTGTTACAATTATTATTATTGTACCGTTTCATTCTGCGGAACATGTTTTCATGTTTTAGGTGCTTGCGAGGAGAGAGTTGAGACACAGGGGCATGCGAGCGATACTAGTCCGAGTTGTTCATGTTGGTCAGTCAGTTGGAGTGTTCTCCAGTTTGTCAGTCGTTGCCATTATGTATTACCCGGCCAAATGCTCATGGATGTTGTTGTATTTCATTTTTGGCCATGTAGGCCCATTGTTGGCGTTGAAATTCCTTATCGGAATATTATGTCGGATATCATAGTAGGGACTGTGATTTCCCTTATTGGTTAATGTGATGTATTTTAGTCGTGTTCGCCTGGTGGATCTCCTGGTGTGGGGTCCACGACACTGTAATAACCCAATAGGATTTGGGGGTGTTACATTAGAGAAGTCTTGGCATTATCAAAAAGGGGGAAATTGTTGGGATAAACAATCTTGTACTGTTTTGATAAAGTGACAACATACAGCAAGATGTCAATTTCCATCATACATCAAGTCTTCGCGCTGCCAACATACAACAAGAAGCACATCTGTCAGATCATACAGCAAGTAGCTATCCCGAAGATGATCATACTGTTGGACAACTTATCCTGTATCATTGCATTGCCTCAACATACAGCAAAAGGATAAAGTGTCATCATATAGCAAGAAGCTCATAAGTCGATATGACACCAAGTATGGAAGCTATCCTGAAACATTCATAGAGCATCTTCCATATACCAGCACTAAGATAGCCTACAACGTGGAACCTACAGCTACAGCATTATCAACTCAACATGTTGGATACAGCAATCAAGCTATAAAGTGTTGAGATATTCAAACACTCATCCAATAGGACTGAAGACCGTTGAAACGGAATCTGCTTTATAAGCTAAACTCAAGCCCCGTTTGAAAAGAAGTATTTAAATAAGGACTGGATAAAGTATTTGAATACCAACCAACAAAGATCTTCAAACAAGGAGAAAAATCCGGATCTTGTTTTTTGCAAGTCAATCAACACGTTGGAACGGACTATTGGCTAAACGGATCTATTACTAACGGATCTATTATAAAGGATATATATACCCCGAAGTTTGAAGATCAGATACGAATACAAGAACGAACATACGCGAACAATATATAAGATCGAGAACTGCAAAATGAGATATAATGAGATACACTTTTGAACATCACCAGAACAGTATATCAAGAGCAATCATATTTCTTTAAGCATACTGCCATTATTGAGAGAAGAAATATACAAGTTCTCAACCTTGAACAACACATCATCAATTCAAGCTCAAGAAGTTAAGCTGTTGTTCAACCCTTGTTCTTACATTCGAAGAAACCATTAGCCCCGTGTGGACTGAAAGCCTTGCTTTTCCTGAACTGTGTGTGACGGATCTACATTGAAGACGAAGCTTTGGAACTGTGTGCGAAGAAGCAAGTCAAGTGATAAGCTTTGACCAATCTGTGTGAATGGTTGAAAGCGACAGTCTTTATATCAATATGTGTGACCGATACAAGGATAGGTTCGATTATAGACAGTAGTTGTGTACGTAGTGTTTTTAATAAACAAATTTACTCCTGTGTGGAGGACCAGTGGACATAGAGGGGTTTACCTCGAACCACTCTACATATAGTGTTATTTACACGTGTATCGATCGAATACATGTGTGTCCTTATGCCTAATCAGTCTCACGAAGTACGTCTTCGAGTGCACAGCTCAATGTGAAGGGAATAACCCTGCACACGACTATACGTGTCTGCCCTCAAAATCCTACACATAACTGATTGGCACGCAAATATGACTACAGATATGTCATGATGCAACATGACAGCGAAACTCAAGGAAAACACATATCCAATAAGGATCAAAAGACTCAGCAAAGTGAACACCGACACACGGGTAATGAAAGATCGACACGACCAATAATAAGCAAAACAACCTTCCTGGGTTCACCATCCCCAAAGAATGATCAACACGATCAACAATCTCAACACAACAGTCCTAGAATCATCATCCCTCAACGATCAATCAACATAACCATCAATACCAAACAATGGCCCTAGGATCAACATCCCTCGATGAAGAGTCAATACGGGTGTCATTATACGAAACCTTAACATACAACATATACAACAATTCAGAATAATCATCCTCATAACTGAACAATACTTAAATTACCTCAAAGCCGCCTTTCCACGAACTAACACCCATGATCGAATACACAGTTATTCGAATAATCTCGAATGAGGTACACTCCATTAATATCAACAAACCACCATACTGACATCAATGTCGACATGATAAACCATCATCGATATCCAACATTCCATATCACAGACCAAATATAACTCACATCTCCGTCTTCACCAAACACATTTACATCATATACATTATGATTTATCCCAAACCAAATCATAATATACAAACCAGCATCCCCACAATGTATATTTATAATATCATTGCTATATGAATTATAAATGAAATAAAATCAAAACCATTCATTGAATATTATGAACTGAACAATTAAAACTTGCCTCAAATAGCCGGTCGGTAAAGAAAATCCGTTAGAGTTCCTGAGGTTCGATTTCCACACCTTGAGAAAGTATTTATATCCCAATATTAATAACCCACTAAAAGCAATGTATTACGCATTCTATTACCGCGATCAACGGCTATCCAATTTTATAATTTTATTTTTCCCCTTTCTCAAAAATGCCGATCCGGACTTTAACAATTTCATCACTAAAACTCCAGTATATTATTTTAAAAATAATATTCAATATTTTTTGTCGTATTTATGGTATAACCATTACTTATATCAATTTGATCAAATGAAATCTTCGTATTATTTTAATACGGGAAATATTTCAAAATCATCAATTTTGAAAACTCATGATCCTCATATAGAAAAATATTAATAATAATCGTTATTAAATTTTCTACCGTTAAACACAAATACAAGGTATTCAACCCGTTCCATACATACAAAAAATATAGAGCTGACTCAGTGATATATTGATAAATACAAGAGCCTTACCAGTTGATAAAAATCAAAATAAAAATTGATTTATGATAACATGTATCTCATAGACAAATTTCATGAAACTTTATGAAAATTAGACTTGCAGGTTCAAAGATATACGTGTTCAAGTTGAACAACTCGGTCAACTTTTAAAGGAAGGTTGCTCGAAATGACTGATACGAACAGTGCCGACTCAGTATAAAATGGCTTAGTTGGTTCAGGTATTATGACTCAATACCAACGTTACAGGCATCTGTTATACTAACATGTGTTTGATCTACAAAATAGTAGAGAAGGATTCTCAAAATAACTTACAGGTCGTGAGATAATAGAGTTCAAATAAGGAAACCTAGTATGGAATTCTCAGACACTGGAGAAATTCATCGAACGGCTTCCCGTCAGGTTCCTGTAAAAGCTGGTCTGACTCACCAGAAAACGACTCATATGATCCAAGTATTCTGACTTAATACTTACCCCAAAAACAACATTTATACTTATATGTATCTTGTTTACAAACTGCTCGAGATGTATTCGTAAAATAACTTACTGATTGTGAGATAATTGAGTTCAAAGGTGGAAACCCAGCCTGGAATTAATAGAGTCACTAGGGTATTTCGTCAAATACCTACCGGACGTCTCCTGGACTAGGCCGCTCAGATTCGCTGGGTGTTTGAGAATTTTGGAGGTCTTAGAAATCTCAAAACTAGGAGATAGGAAGACGTCCTTTGAGAGGTGTATATTTTATACAGATATTGACAAATGGAATGAGATAATATTAAAGCTATGGCCATTCTTTACGGGTTAAAATTACGCTAGTCAGTCAAAACAGCGTCCTGACTAGGCATCATGAGTGACGACCCGTGCCTCGCTCGCGCGGGATTCTCGGAAGCCGGTCGGACGCTGACACATGCAGTGACGCACGGTGCCCGGCAGTTGGCAGTCTTCCACTAATTCGATCATAGCTTCTTCGTCCGAGGTAATTTTTCATAATTTTCGAACACCCCAAAAATCCGTGGTAATTTTTCAAAATTTATACTTTGTTGTTATCCAAAATGTTATATGTTATGGTTTGGTGGATATGGATACGGGTGAGTAACAAACAAAATGCAAGAGCACTTACGATGGAATGTAAATGACACAAGATTTGCCGGGGTTGTTAGTCCCGGGCTTGAATGCTCTCCCGAGATATTATTAATACGGATGCGGCTTTAGGGTACGAGTATTAATGTTAGAGTAGAATTACAATGAGTGAAATGCCCCTAGTTATCTAGCTCTTGAGTGATGTTGATTGCCGGAAGAACCAGAGTTAAAGCTCTGTGAGTTCTTGTTACAAAGATGAAGTGTTCTCTGTATTGTTTATTGTGTGTAATCGTGTTTTTTCCAATGCTGGAGGTCTCCTATTTATAGAAGAGGAGGTTGTTGGGATGTCTCTGTCCCAGACGGGCGATCGCCGTTCCTGCACTAAATTAAGCGGGCGATCGTCCCACCACGTGGGACTGTTACCTTAAAGTCCACAGCTGCTGCTGGCAGCCAGATGCGCGAACCAATGAGAAGGCGACATGTGCCTCACGTCGCAGTCTTGGGAGGTCCCACCTGGGACCTTTCGGCGGGTCTGTCGGTAGGTGAGGCCGTCCTTGTCACTGACAAATGCTGACGGGCTGGAGTCAAGCCTGTTCTTGTGGCGCCTTTTGCGGATCTGCACGTGGTCCTTCATCTTGAGATTCGGTCTTCGCATACTTTGACGGATGTTGGTTTTACGCGTGGCATAGGACGGTTGTCCTCGATCGCCAGGTGTCAAGAAACGATCGCCCTGGATGTTGTCCGCTAGGCACTTGACCATGATCTGGCATCCTCGGTTGGCACGTCTGCCTTGGTCTATCTGATGCTGGCTTCGGTCGCTCAGCCCTTATGCTGATCGCCTTCGAGGCGTATTAATCGCCGCACAACAATTGCCCCCCAGCTCGCTCCGACGTTGAAGACGTGGGGTGAGGTGGCTCTACCGGCGATCACTTGCATTAGACGAGCGACTCCTCCTTTTATGAAGCAGACGATCATCTCTCGAGCGGACTGATTTTGAATTTGGACGACCTCCCCGGTCGCTGAAAAGAGCGGGAAGTGGAAGCGGGCTTTGAAACGTCACTGGGGCACGTGTCGCGCTCCTGTTGGGGGAGTCCGACGGTTCTGTCAGACTTGTCATTTGGTGTGCCCTCGAAACGACGCACATGCGGGTTTCGAGGGCGGCATTAAATGTGACTTATCTGACGGTTGCACTTCAGCCCTCTAGATTCTATTTATTTACCCAGAAGTCCCTGGTCTTGACTATAAAAGGGGCTAGGGCTTCTAGGGTTATATCCTTACGCGTTTTTATCTGAGAAGAAGACATAGCCGAATTCCCTTGAAGCTTTGTGTGACGATCGTCGTTCGACTCAGACCCTTTAGGTAAGAACAAAAACTTTTCTTCCTCCTTTATCTTTGAATATGTCCGGAGGAAGACCAAACGTGTATGAGGTGGGTAGCACTTCCACCGCCGCGACTTCGACTGCTCAGGATGAAACCTCTGCGTATTTTCACGTAGAGACGGCCGTCGAGGCCATCCGCGCCGGGATTGAACCTGTGGAGGTTGAAGAACTCTTCAACGAGGCTGATGCGGCCAAGTCGGTGGAGGCGGAGTAGAAGCCCTCGCTGGCCGAAGAGGAGGAGGCAATAAGACTGTACTGGGATCAGAACAGTGTGTTCGGCAAAGCTTTTTTAGAATTTTCCGAGCTTATGGAGAGATTAGCCGGCCCACGCCCTAAGTTCGACTTTGGCGCATACTCAGTCGCCCACCCCCATGAACCCGTAAGGCAGACGTTGTTTCGGGCCGCGTGTCGCTCCCCGTGGACCCTTGGTCAGATTAAGAGTTCGGCGACCAAGAAGGATTTGACTCGTTGGAGGGCGGAGTTTCATGTCCCCTCTGACGTTTCACTTTATATGCCCGCCGAGAATGAACGTGCCGACCAACCTCCCGAGGGTATTGTCGCCGTTAATGAGTTGATCATGGGGGCCGGACTGCGATTCCCACTGTCGTTCGCCATGTCGTACTTGTTGAACGCTTGGAATGTGGCGCCGCTCCAACTGATGCCGAACGCCTTGTTACATATCGTCAGCACTTTTACCCTATTCGGCGGTCACCGGCTGTTCCGTCTTCCTTCTGCGCTGGAGATGAACTATCTCTTTAAGCTGACGACGCAGAAGGGTTCCGTTGGCGGCTACCACATCCAGGGTCGCTCAGGCCGGGTGATTCTTGGGGTGCCGAACAAGGTTCGGGGCGACCTAACAAAGTGGTGTTGGGTCAGCGGTGCGTGGAAATCGGCCGCGAGCGAAAAACCCGCCGATGAGTTGGATATTCCCACCGGCTTCCGGGAGAGGAATTCGAGTAAGGGTTTTGACTCTCTCTTCGTTCGGATATATCCTGAACTGATCTAATTTGGTTTTCTTTTTGCAGGTACCCTTGTTCCGGCAGCAGGCGACCTACCATTTGCTTTTTCGATCATCTGGGATCTAATCCGTAGTCTTCCGGACAGTTATATCGACGCTCGCCGGATCAACAACGAAGCTCATTGGTTGGCCGCTTGGTTGTTTCGCTTTCCCCACCACCTAAGAGTCCCATGTACAAATATTTACGATCTTCTTTTCTTGACGCTCGCCTTTGATTGAAGAAGATGACTAACTTTGCTGATTGTCTTTTTTGGCAGAGATCTACTTCCCCCGCTACTCCGAGCCACCGAGAGAAGTTGCCATGTCGAACCCTAGGGTCATGAGTCGTCTCCTCCAAGGAAAGAAGACGAGTCGTGCCCCTGCGGCGGCGACCCGTCCTATACCGGAGGCGAGACCTCTCGCGGGGCCGATTGTCAATGAGCCGGAACCTCGGGAGGAGGAACAGCTCCAGCTCAACCACAAGAGGCGGAGGCCGGAGGAGCCTTCGCCCTTTGTTGCTGCTGAGGCGCCCACAGTGGTGCCGCCGGTCGCCGCGCCTCCACTTTCTGTAGTATCAATGGCGGAGGGGTCTATGCCCTCATCGGCCTTCCTACAGGCCATGGCGACCGCTGATGCCCAGACCCCGTGTGGCAAGCCTTTCTTCGGCCGCGACCCATAGAAGGTCGAAAGGTAAGCTTGGTTGCTCTGTCGAGTTATGTCACTTGTGTAGGGGACATACTAACTCTTTTTCTTGGTGCACGGTCCATCTCGCGAACCTAGCGACGTCCCTCACTACGCCTCTCGGGCTATCGCCGCCCTGCCGAAGGCTTGGACGACTGATCTGGATGCGATCGCGCACCGGCGGTCCGGAGACATAATGCAGGCGACCCTTGCTCTGGCCCTTCAAACGGCGACGATAACCGCTCAGGCCATGAAGGATTATGAGGGGCGGCCCTCCACCGCCCATCTCCATGCGGACCTCGAGGCTGCTCGGAATCAGAACGCCGAGTTTGCCGACAGGATCGTGGCAATGGAGAAGGAGTACATGGAGGCGGCCGACCAGGCGAGGCAGGATCTCGACCGGGCCCGGGTGGCAACTGACCGGATGCATGATCAAATGACGGAAGCCCGCCGGTTGTACGCAGCCTCGCAGAAGGAGGCGAATTAGCTGAAGGCGGTTGTGGACCGGTTGAATGGCGAACTGGAGTCGTCGAAGGGATAGGTTGCCGCTAAGGTTTCTGAGCTCCAGGGCACGGATCAAACGATAGCGGGGCTGAGGGAGAAGCTGAAGGCGACTGAGGCCGATCCCTTCCTCAACGTGGAGTACGTCAGCGAATTTGCCTATTACATGGCTTATGCTGACGCCATCCACGCTGCCAAGAAGGGAGGGCTCGAGGTCGGCCCTCTAATTGATAATTTCAAAGCCTATGTGCTTGAGCATCCTCTGCAGTCGGCTTTCTTTGTGTCGATACTCGACCTCTCTGACCTCGGAATCGACTTGAGCTGGTATCCGTCTCCGGACAACCTCGTTCACCCAGACGCCAACGAGGGGGCGCACGTCGATCTAGTGACCGGTGGTGAAGGCCGTGCCGATCCAGCAGCCGGTGGCGAAGGCCTGGCGGGGGCAGCTTGAGTTTGTCCGCTTTCATTTCTGTTTTTGCTTGTAATTTTTCAGCTTTGTTGTATTTCGCCTTTGGGTGCTTGTACATGTATTTCGGATGAAATGAAATAAATATTTGCTTCTGATTTCTTGCTTGTACAATCGTGTCTGAATCTTTTGCATTAGGCTTCACACAAGTGTTTGAGGAGCAATTGTCGTATGTACAGCTCCAAATGGATTGGTATACTTAAATTCATAATGGTAAATTTCAGAACAAAACTGATCGTATGCATGGCTCCGTTCTCCTGATCGTATGTATGGCTCCACTCTGCCCCTTGTTTTTGTTTACTTAGGAAGTAAGGGAACGAAAATAAATCATTTAGTGATCCATCTTTAGTTTGGTATTTGCGATCTCCAATTTTGCCGATTCCTCGAGGAAGGCTGACCGTCCCGGCCTGGAAGGACCTTGCACGGTCACGGGGTTCGATGGAACTGACCTCCACGATTATGTCTTGTGCACGAGCGACATTCCATATGACGGTCAACTTCCCGAGACTCACTTAACTGTGAGGGTCCTCCGTAGGCTACGTTTTGCCTCGCAATGTAGCGATGGGGCGGACGGTCTCTGCCTGGAGGAGTCCTTGCACGGGGTGCCATCGAATTAATCGACTTCGCGACCATGGCTTATTAGCACTTTTTCTACCTGGGACCGACATGTTAGATGACGGACCTAAGAGGGCATATGTTGTGACAGGGGGAGGAATGCGTCATATTGTCCGAGTACACCATGTTAGATGATGGACCTGAGGGCGGGCGAGCGTGTCCACAGATCTGTTTTGGAGGGTCCTTCGGCTACGCCCGCCTCGTATTTAAATGAAAGGGTGGGCGATCGCTGCCCGAAGGAACCTTGCATGGACGGGCTATCGGTTCCATCGACCACCAGAACCATGGATGCACTTTTTACCTCGGATCGTCATGTTAGATGGCGATCCTCGACGGTATACATTGTGCTGGGGAAGGCGATCGCTTGCCAAGGTACATCATGTTAGATGACGAACGCTTGGAGGGCGAGTGAGTTATCCTCTTTTTGGTTGTTTTGCCGAGGCGAATCACTTAGGGAGGATCGGAAAATCTCATTAAGCTCTTTGTACATTGAATAAATGAATACAAGGTGTTTATTGATAGTATTTCTTCAAATGAATGGTGTTCCAGGGATATTGGTCCGGAGTGCCGTCTGGGTGTTGGAGCTCGTAGACTCCTTTGGTCAGCCACTTGGATATCCTGAACGGCCCCTCCCAATTCGGGCCAAATACTCCCGTGTGGGTCTGGACCTTTTTGAGGACTAGGTCACCCACTTGGAATCGCCTTTCCTTGACCTTCGAATTGAAGAATTTTTCGGATTTCCTTTTGTGGATCGTGTTCTTAATTTCCGAGGTCAGTCGTCGTTCCTCGAGCATATCCAAGTTGATCCGCTAAGCTACATCGTTATCCGTCGTCATCTATTGTGCCGTTCGGTGCCTGAGGACGGCGATCTCCGATGGGATCACTGCTTCTGTTCCGATGGCGAGGGCGAATGGGGTTTCGTCGATTGAATTTTAGGTCATCGTTCGGTAGGACCATAAAACATCCGAGAGCTAGCTCGCCTATCGTCCTTGCTGGGATTCGAGTCTTGCTTTGATCGTGTGCTTGAGAATCTTGTTCACAGCCTCTACCTGCCCGTTTGTTTGAGGGTGGTAAGGGGCCGAGAACACCTTTTTAATTCCCCATTTTTCGCAGAATTTCATAACTTCCAAACCGTTGAACTACTTTCCGTTGTCGGAGATGATAGCTTGAGGTAGACCGAATCGGCAGATGATGTTCTTCCAAATGAACTTAATCACTTGTTCTTGGCCGATCTTGTTGAGTGGTTTGGCCTCTGCCCATTTCGTGAAATAATCGACCCCCACGATGGCGAATTTACATCTCCCTGGTGCCGTCGGCAAGGGACCGATGAGTTCGATGCCCCATTGGACGAACGGCCACGGACTATACATAGAGGTGAGCTGATCGGGGAGAGCTTGATGTTCGGGCCCATTATTTGACACATGTGACAAGATCGGGCGTAGGCGATCGCATCCTTTTGCAGGGTAGGCTAGAAAAAGCCTTGCCTGGTCGTCTTGTGGATGAGAGCTCGCCCTCCCACGTGATTTCCACAGATCTCATCATGGATTTCGGCTAAAACAAGTCGGCCTTCCTCCGGCGTAATGCATTTGAGGAGAGGCAGGCTGAAAGCTCGCTTGTAAAGTCGGTCGTCCAATAAGGTGTATCTGGTTGCTCGGAGCTAAAGCTGGCGAGCCTTTATCCGATCTGCAGGGACCGTTCTGTTCTTCAAGTACTCAATGAAAGGAGTCATCCAGTTCTCTTCGGCGATGGAAACTGTGGCGACCAGGATTTTGTCGATCGCCGATCTTGCCGACTTAGTGATTTGGATGTTAGAGAAGTTTGCCGCCCCATCTAATGATGCGAGTTTGGATAAGGCATCAGCCTAGGAGTTGTGCTCTCTCGGGACTTGTTCGATCAGCACTTCTTCAAACTTTGTGCACATTTCAGCGACCTATTCTTGATATTTGATCATCTGTTCGCCGCACGCCTCATATTCCCCCTTGACTTGGTTCACGACCAAGAGGGAGTCCATGAAGATGTGAAGGCGACGAACATCCATGGAAAGTGCTAGATCGAGCCTGTCTACCAAGGCATCATACTCGGCTTCATTGTTGGTCGCTCGGAACTCGAAACGCACAGCATTTGTAAAACTCTGGCCATCGGGGATGCTGAGGACAATCCCTGCCCCTGCTCGCGAGCTGGTCACCGAGCCATCTACGTACAGTTTCCAGGCAGGACAGCCGACCTAGGTCGGACTAGGCGGGAACGTTAATTCCACCACGAAATCCGCCAGAGCTTGGCCTTTGATCGTCGTGCGAGGAGCATACATGACACCATATTGGGCGATCTCCAGTGACCACTTGAGGAGACCGTTTGTGTCTGGCCGGTGCAGAACTTGCCTTAGAGGGAGAGTCGTCAGAACCTCTACTTGGTGTTCAAAGAAATAGGCTCTCATCTTGCGAACACTCATGACAAGTGCGTAGGCGAGATTCTCCAGAGGCGTGTAACGCATTTCCGCGTCATGAAGCACTTGACTGATGAAGAAGATCGGCAAGTGGGCTTGCCCATCTGCCCGCACTAATACGGCGCTCAGCACGACCTCCAAGGCTGCCAGGTAGAGGAATAGATTTTCGCCGGGGATCGGTTTTGCCAAAATTTGGGGATTGGACAAATACTCCTTGATTTTGGCGAACGCCATTTGACATTCCTTCGTCCACGCAAATTTCTTATTCTTTATGGTGGCAAAGAATGGCTTGCTTTTGTCTCCGAGCCGAGAAATGAAATGGTTAAGGGCTGCTAGACACCCCATGAGGCGTTGCACTTGCTTGACATTCCGTTGCTCCTGCATGTCGAGGATCGCCTTGATCTTGGTGGGGTTCGCTTCGATCCCCCTTTGGCTCACGATGTGCCCCATGAACTTTCCGGAGCTTACTCCGAAGTTGCATTTCTTGGTGTTCAGTTTCATGTTGAACCTCTCGAGGATGGCGAATGTCTCGGCAAGGACTTTGAGGTGATCTTCCTTTTTGAGGGTCTTGACCACGATGTCGTCAATGTAAACCTCCATGGTCTTTCCGATCTGATCGGTGAACATCCCGTTGACTAGTCGTTGGTAGGTCGCCCCCGCATTTTTCAGACCGAACGGCATTCGGACCCAAAAGTACACGTCTTTTTCCATGTGGAATGACGTGTGTTTTAAGTCTTTTTCTACCATTGGGATCTGATGGTACCCGGTGAAGGCGTCCATAAACAACATCATTTCGCAAACTGTCGTGCTATCAACCAAGTGGTCAATATGAGCTATTGTAAAGTGATCTTTCGGACATTCCGTGTTAAGGTTGGTGACATCGATGCATAACCTCCAGGAGTTGCTCGCCTTTTTGACGAGCACCGCGTTGGCTACCCACTTTGGCTCGTCGGTAGCTACCCCGATCAGTTTGTTGTCGAGCAGCTTTTTGACTTCTGCGTCGAGCGCAGCATATTTCTCTTGACCGAATTTCCTACGTTTCTGGTGAATAGGCTTCCTCGCCGGGTCGGTCTTTAGATGGTGGCAAGCGTGTTCAGGACTGATGCCGACCATATCTTGATACGACCAGGCAAAGACTCCGGTGTTCTTTCGTAGTAAACTGATCAGATCGTCTTTTAACTCGGGACCGACGCTTGACCCGATCTGCACTTCCCGCTATGGGTGAGCCGGATGGATTGTTATACTTTCAAACTCTTCGATGGGGACGGTCGCTTCTCGTTTGGAACAATCGCCGGACTCGATCCTTGGATCAACACCGAGGCTTAGCTCGAAGCCGATCCTCGGTTCGATGGCATCTGACAATCGATGTGAGATGCCGTCCTATGAGTCGGGCTGGTATGAGGTGCTTGGCTCATCGATCTCCATCGGTTGATTGTCGACCGTCTCAATGTTACAAATAGTACGGGAAACGTTTAAAGGAAAAGTTACGACACATGAGTAATTCAAACATTTCTTTGCCATTAGTTGGTCTCCTTTTACAGTACCGACTGTCCCATCGGTAGTGGGGAACTTGATAAAGTAAAAGAAAGAAGAGGCGACCGCCTCAAAGGTTTCTAGAAAGGGGCGACCTAAGAACCCATTATAGATGCTGGGCCTATCTATGATTACAAAATTGAGGTTCCTAGTGATCTTAGCCTTGGGATCGTAACAGCAGATTAGCTCGATGGAGAGCTTGATCCTTCCATAGGCTTTGACCGTGTTGTCGCCGAACCCTTGAAGCACGGTGTCGAATGGGTTGATGAACTTGGTCAGGTTGCCGAGCTGGTCCAGAGCAGATTTGAATATGATGTTGCAAAAGCTCCCATTGTCAACCAGCACGCGGTCGACCATTTTCCTAAGGATACATGCAGAGATCACCAATGCATCCTCTTTGGGGCACTGCACTCCCTCCCTATCCTTGTTGGAGAAGGAGATGAGCGCATCTCTGGAGATGGTTGGCTCTGGGGGCACCACGACATGGACTCCGGCGAATGCCCTCAGCTCGGCCTTACGCTTTCTATTTGATATGGTGGAAACTGGAGAAAGACCTCCGAGGTTTCCACCTCCCGACTGAATCATATTGATCCGGCCACCGGGGTTGATCGAATGGATCGAATCGTTTGAGTAGTCCGGATCGTTCTGCTCGATCCTGGAGACTGGATTTGGAGGTTGACGGTTGTCGTTCCGTCGATGATATCGGCCTCCGGTCCTTTCTACCTAGGACTCTGGCTTGGTCACCAAATTATCCAGCTTGCCTTCCTCGAACAATCTTCAGAGTTATCTGAGAAGGTCGCGGCATTGGCTGGTGTTGTGGCCGGGACTTTTGCGGTAGACACAAAATTTACTACGGTCCAGATGACCGTTTTCCCTCATCGGCTTCGGCTTGATAAGCCATTCGTGCCCCTTGATGGCATTGGAGATATGGGCCGGAGATAGATTGAGGTTGCGGAGGAGGTGAACTTCCACATCCTCGAAGGCCTTGAACTCACAGGGCGGCTTTGCGACCGCCTTTCTGGGCTTGGCGACCGCCTTTTTTGGGATGGGAGATGGCGCCTCCCTTTCTTCGGTTGCCCCCTCGCCTAGGCGAAGGGTGAGCAACCTCTGCCTGGCCAGAAAGTTGGCGGCCTTGACGCGGAAGATCGCGTAGGTCGGGGTGATGTCCTTTGTGAGGTGCCTGAACATGGGTGAATGACCGTAGAATCACCCCAGGACCGAGTAGAGGGCGAGTTCGTCGCTAATGGGCTCGCTAGTGAGGACTATTTCATCCACCCAGTCGATGTAATCTTCATCGGGCTCGTCTTTCCCCTACCTCATCTTCATCATGCGGTGGGGACCTTCTAGCCGAGCGACCTTAGCGGCGAAGTACGACGTGAAGTCATTTGCCAGCTTCTCAAAACAGTTGATTGAGCACGGTGGCAATGAGATGTACCACCTATGGGCAAGATCGCCCAATGTTAATGGGAACATTCGGCATTTTGTCACGTCCGACACCCCACATCCGGTCATGTAAATCCGGAACTTGCTTAAGTGAGTCTCGGGGTCCGATCTCCCCTCATACAGAGGTGTTTGGGGAGTAGCGATCTTTGGTTGCACAGGGGCAAGCTCAATCTGGACCGCGAGCGGCTCACTTGGTCAGGTGATTGATCTCTTGGCGCCTGCCCCAGTTTTTATGAGCACCTTCATTTCATCGAGCTGACGCTGCATTGTGGCCATTGCCGTAGCCTGGCTTCTCGCGGTCTGGCTCTCGGAGCGAGAGCTGAGGCGAGCATGTACCGATCTCCTGGCTCTGTTGTAGGCAACGAGGTCCCTGCCGCCGAGCTCAATTCTTTGGCGAATGGGAGCCAGATGGCTGGCCTATCTTCTGGGAGTTGGGTACGCCGAACTCCTGGTGACGGATTCGGACTCCGACGTCTCATGGCTGGGGCTCGAATGTTAAGGTCGCCATGAAGGATCACTCCCTAGGCGGATGAAGTCGGAACTGTCCCGTCTTGCGAGCGTCTTTTCTTGCGGCTCGGGGCTTTCTGGCGATTTCTCAACATATAACCCCTTGAGCTTTCTCTTTCCCGCACGGCGTATGGCCGATGGATTTATAGTGGGCGTGTCGCATGCTCTCCGTCGCTCCCTTAGGATGGCCATGGCCTCCTCGATCTATTCCGCGGTTTGGGATTGATCGAGTGAGAGGCTGGGCCCGTCCCTCGGGGGCGGGAGCGAGAGCCTAGCGTCGTCGCGGCTGCCTTCCGCCGTAGGTTGGCGCTCGGTCTGGGCCGGAATAAGGATTCCGACGGATCGTAAAGTGGCTCTTTTCGGGGTTGTGGCAGACATCATTATCTTGAAGTTTTTTCTTTGAAGAACAATTAGTGTTTCTTCAAGTGTATGTCCTAGAGAACAGTGAGTGTTCTTCGAAACGGTCAGAGATAAAATAAAGGTAAACGCCCTCCTTCTAGCGCCAATTGTTGTTACCCAAAATATTATACGTTATGGTTTGCTGGATATGGCTACGTGTGAGTAACAAACAAAATGCGAGAGCACGTACGAAGGAATGTAAATGACACAAGATTTATCGGGGTTGTTAGTCCCGGGATTGAATGCTATCGCGAGATATTATTAATACGGATGCTGCTTTAGGGTACGAGTATTAATGTTAGAGTACAATTACAATGAGTGAAATTCCCCTAGTTATCTAGCTCTTGAGTGTTGTTGATTTCCGGAAGAACCAGAGTTAAAGCTCTGTGAGTTCTTGTTACAAAGATGAAGTGTTCTCTGTATTGTTTATTGTGTGTAATCGTGTTTTTTCCAATGCTGGAGGTCTCCTATTTATAGAAGAGGAGGTTGTTGGGATGTCTCTGTCCCAGATGGGCGATCGCCGTTCCTGCATTAAATTAAGCGGGCGATCGTCCCAACATGTGGGACTGTTTCCTTAAAATCTGCAGTTGCTGCTGGCATCCAGATGCGCGAACCAATGAGAAGGCGGCATGTGCCTCACGTCGCAGTCTTGGGAGGTCCCATCTTGGACCTTTCCGCGGGTCTGTCAGTTGGTGAGGCCGTCCTTGTCACTGACAACTGCTGACGGGCTGGAGTCAAGCCTGTTCTTGCGGCGCCTTTTGCGGATCTACACGTGGGCCTTTATCCTGAGATTCGGTCTTCGCAGACTTTGACGGATGTTGGTTTTACGCGTGGCATAGGACAGTCGTCCTGCGTCGGCTAGTAGTGGTGATCGCCAGGTGCCAAGAAACGATTGCCCTGGACGTCGTCCGCTAGGCACTTGACCATGATCTGGCATCCTCGGTTGGCACGTCTGCCTTGGTCTATCTGATGCTGGCTTCGGTCGCTCGGCCCTTATGACTATCACCTTCGAGGCGTATTAATCGCCGCACAACATACTTGTCCACGACACTCCCCAGAAAATGTCCAATTTTAGTTCTCTCTACACTTCGGTGCTCATTTCTTATTTTAAATGATCCAAGACCAAAAATCTATCTCGGATAGGTCCACGTAAATTTAAAAGCTCATATTTAGTCCGGACAAGTTCTCTAGTTTTCATTGAATAATTTATCGGAGAATATAACGTTGGCCACCGCCACATTCTTACCAACAATTATTCAACGATATTAGAAAATACCACATATTACTCTCGTTTACTCAATATCACTTCTATTACCAAAAAAAATTCACATTACCAAATTTTCAAAAAGGTCAACGATAAAATATTATTCTAACATTCAGAATATTACACCAAGAATGCACGACAAGCAGCCTTGCGGTGCTCGGGGGCTCGGCAAGTGCTGTCGCGGCATCTGCTGCCGGCTTCGTTCGGCAATCTGGTTCTTCCGTGAATTCTTCATGATTTGATTTTTCAAATTCGATTACAATTTCATATTAAATAAAATACATCGAATTACAGAAAGTTACATGAAAAATAAAGTCCTAGATCTACCCGTAGATTTGCTCACAGAAAAAGTCATTACATGCCTCAAAATGGGCCAAAACCAATAATTACATAAATAATATAAAAAATCCATCCACATAATCATTATATTTGGATCATATTTTTCTACAAAAAAACATCTAGAGAAATATTTCAACGTCTTGATATCTGAATATTTAAATTAGTAGCAATTAATCACCAAAATTAATTAAATTAGCAAGAGCCTAAAACCTGTCTTTGATATCAGTTGTTGGAAGTAAAACTTAGCGGAAGCAAAATTTAGAATAATTTGATAATCTCATTTTAAGCATCAACGAGCACAGGATCTTTTAAGCATGCTAATTAATTAATTACTAAGAGTAATAAGCAATTTAAATACTATTATTATTTATGCAATATTATTATCGGCAAAAATAATATCCTAATCTAGATCATAAGACCATAGGGTATTTATCTTGAAGCAAAGTGGTTGTTCTTGATCTCTTCCTTTCGAACCTTCTAGAGTATGTCTCCACCTTAACCCGGATGTTGTGTGATCAACGAGCTACCGTATCTTGCTTGACTTAAAAAGTGAATCGGTCGATTTGTCCAAGATAGTTCTCGAAAATTTCCTTTTTATTTTCTAGTAATTCTTGATCACTCTTAGAAAATTGATGTGTTATCTAAACTATAAAATAAAAGATATAAGTCAAGATCTACAATTAAATACAAGATGAAAAAAATACAAATTTCCCTCACTTGTAGATGTAAATCGGCCAAACCCCTCCTTACAAGTCCTTTATAGGCTTTGGGCTACTCTAGGGATCTTAATGAAGATTAGGGTTAGGACTCTAGTATAATTCAACCATCCATATTGAACCATTCCTAATATGGTTAAGTTTGTTAAACTACAGTTTTTATACACATTTTGATGATGTTTTTATAAACAAAATAATCATAACTTGATACACATTTTGATAATGTTTTTTAAGCATAACGTACGCTACATGGTATATATAATGTACGTAATGCTTTGTTCAATATTTAACCATGCAGGGTTACGTAGTGACTACCTACGTTACACAACTCATATAACATACGCTACATGTACTGATTAACGTATGTAATGTATGAAATTTAACCGTTGAACAAATTCTAGAAGGTCAACAAAATTGAACGTTCATATGTTTATAACGTACATAACATCTTGTTTATAACGTACGCTACAGGCTTTGAATTTGAATTTATGATCTAACTATTGATTTACCAAGTGACGTCACCCAGTAAGTCATTATATTCAACGGCTATCTGAAGACCTCATTATGTATGCTACTATTGGGTATAACGTATGGTAAGGATGGACAGAATGCTACTGCCCAGTTCTCGAGTTCCTTTACGTACACTAAGAGATCAAGAAACGTACGCTATATGTGCTTACGTACGTTACACACTCCACATATTGTACGCTATGGCAGTTCACTTCCAACAGGAAAAAAGTTCTAAAATGTTATAAATAGAATCACTTGGAGATGATGGAAGACACAAGAATATATAAGCAATTACAGAGCTTATCGAGCTATTATATCGTCCTATTACACTCTGAAAGATAATAATGATACGAGAAGAATTGTTCTATCAATCTTCTATATACATTCTTGTATCATCTTGAGCTATCACTTTGTAAAGATGAGTATCTATACTCTCATTATCTTTTATATTTGTGTGAGGTTGTCTTGTATCCTGAAAAGCAGAAGAGATATTAGTTGAGGTTGTTCTTGAGCCCAGAAATCAAGAAAGTGTAAGTTCGGCACTAATCTTGGAAAGTGCTATTGTAAAGAGTTGGCACTAAACTAGAATGTGCATTCAAGTTTTAAGAAAAGTCCTAGTCGACAATACTAGGTAGGGGACGTTGGCTGGTTGATAGCCGAACCTCTTTGCACTTCGTTTTTACTCCTTATACTTGCTTCCGCACAGAAAGATTTCAAAACTCTACTCCATACTATTCAACCCCCTTCTGATGGCGGTATCAATCCAACAATTGGTATCAGAGTGGTCTTTTTTTATCGGTCTAACACCTGCTGGAGAAAAGATCCATTAATGGCTTTCGTTCATACTTTTGAAAGCAACATTCTAAACTGCCCTCCCTTATTCGATGGTTCAAACTTCATGACTTGTAAAAGGCAAATGTCTATCTTCATCCGAGCCTATGACATTGATCTCCGGAAGGTCATTGTGCTCGGTCCAAAAACTCCAAAGAAATCTGACGGCTCCCTTAAGAGCTTCGAAGAATATGATGAGACTGACTAGAAAAATGATCACTTCAATAGTAAAGCCACTCAAATACTTTACTGCGCTCTTAATCCAGAAGATCAAAACAGAATCTCATCGTGTGAAATGGCAAAAGAAATCTGGAGTATGCTATAAATCACTCATAAAGGAACTAGTCAAGTGAAAGAAACAAAAATAAATATGCTCCTTCACGATTATGAACTTTTCACAATGAAGGAAGATGAAAGCATCACCACTATGCTTGATCGTTTATCTGCCATTACTACTGGATTAGCCTCATTTGGCAAACCTATCTCAGGTAGGGATAAATCTAGGAAAATTCTAAGATCACTACCAAGAGAATGGGATGCAACGGTAATAGCTATAATGGAGCCGAAAGATCTCAATACTATGGAATTCAGTACTCTCATTAGATCCCTTATAAATTATGAGATTGTTATTAAATCTCGAAACTCCAAGTCGAAGCCTAAAGAACGGGAAAGGTCTATAGCTCTCAAAGCTAAAGAAGAAAGTGATCCGAAACACGAACCCATCGAAGAAGAAGAAGAAGAAGAAACTGTGTTCTATTCTAGAAACATCAAGAAATATAAAAAACTCTTAAATAGACGCCGGAAAGATATATCTCGGGAACCGAGAGATAGATCTAAAAACTCTATTCCCTCAAAACAGAAAGTTCAATAATACTTATCGGAGATGCAACATACCCGGACATTTCACGAAGGATTGTCATGCTACGGCTCCTGTTAGCTCATAAAAACCACCTCATGAGAAATTTAAAAAGAAAGAAATATATATCGCCACATGGAGGATGATGAGGATGATGAGGAATCACACGAGCAAAGCAACTTAGCTCCCATGGCTCGTAAAACTGATGACTGCGATATGGAAAGCGAGGTAGGTGACACTTCTCTTGAAGAACTTTTAAATGCTTTTGAATCATTAAAAGATGAATTTAAAAAAGTTTGTAAAATAAATAAAGATTTGAATAAATAAATAAAAATTCTTGAAGATGAAAATTATAAAAATCTTAACAAAAATAAAGTAAATAAAATCAATCATTCTTACTGTCTTGAAACTGAAAATAAATTAAGAAATGATCTAAATAAATCGCAAGAAGAGCTTAAATATTATATCCGAAAATTCTCTTGTGGTAATGATAAATTTAAACTATTGTCTTCACAAAGATTCACTTTATCTAAACAAGGACTTGGATATAATTCATTTCCAATAAAGATGTCCCTAGACAAAAATTCAATGGACACAAAAAAATTTAAAACAGGAACTTTATCTTGTCCTAAATATTTGAAAAGAGGACATATGGAAACCCATTGTAACACTCCCAAAACCAACCGGGGATATTACATCGTCGTGGGCCCCGCGCCAGAACCAACAAGGCTAAAAATAATTTTCAAAATCATTTCAAACACGCCAAAGAGATAAAAATGGTATTATTTTAGGAATAATTAAATATTTTCCAAAATATAGTTCTCAAATACCGTCATAAAATTTTATTTGAAAGTACAAGGCAAAAATACCAGGTTTCAACAGCTTCAAAACGTATGTTAAGTCATTACTTACACGCACCGATAATATAGTTTGAGAAAGTTTTACAAAATAACCCAAGTTTGCAAAATACCAAAAAAGCCATTTCAGGAGTATACACGAGTTGGTAAAATACCGAAAAGCCATTTTAAAATACACAGCAGCGGATATAAACATGAAAAAAATACATTTGCAGTGGAATCATAACAGTCACGAAAATACTCAGTTCTCGAATACATGTCATAGCCAGTATCACCCGAAAAGCTCATCCCTTCACGATCGCTACTAGCTCGATCTCCGAGTACTTATAAGATAAAGCCCACGACGGGGGTCAGCCATAATACTCAACAATGATAATGATCACATCATCATAAACAATTACATATCAATGTAATTACAAAGTAAGAATACTTCCACTGTAATCTTACCGTAACAACATT
Organism: Orobanche coerulescens; assembly: GCA_033398695.1. Classification (NCBI taxonomy): domain Eukaryota; kingdom Viridiplantae; phylum Streptophyta; class Magnoliopsida; order Lamiales; family Orobanchaceae; genus Orobanche; species Orobanche coerulescens. The sequence goes on along the minus strand of CM065815.1, from coordinate 108,056,544 downwards.
ACCAATTGGTGGTAATTCATAACAATCAACCCTTACCTCAATCTACACTTCGCATTCTCAGGTGACGAAAGATTTCAAAAATAACCATCTGAACTGTAATTCAAACAATGTCAAGATTCTCAAAACATAATTATATCTCCAATATGGAATAATCCATCCTTGTCCAATTCATCAGGATAATCATTCTCATAATCGAGCAATACTAAATTACCTCAAAGCCGGAGACACTAACTTTTCCACGACCAACATCCCTGAACGAGTACACAATTATACGAAGTAGTCCAGAATGAAGTACAGTTCATCACTATCAACAAACCATCACCTCGAGATCAATGTCGGCAAGGTAAACTATCCTCGATATCCAACATTTCATATTATTGACCAATGATAATTCACATCTCCATTTTCACCAAACATCTTTCAATTATAATATCATTGCTATATGAATCATAAATGAAATAAAATCAAAACCATTTATTAAACATTATGAACTGAGCAAGTACAACTTGCCTCGATACCAATACGACATAGCCATTACCAATCCCATCGTCTTCATCTACAAGCTCCTCAGCCCTGACCAAGGCGATCCATGAATTCTCCAATCTCAATTGCAGCACAACGGTTAACATCGACGATCACTTATCACTTACTAATGCAACAATAAATTAACAACACGCTCAATAGAAATCAACAACTAATATAACCAACCAATCAAACTCAACGGTTCAACGATATCTCGATCATATACAAAACCAAACCGTTCAACTCAAACAATTACGAATACAAACCACAATTCGATAATCAATCAATTCTAACAAGTGTCTCAACATTCTCGATTCCGACTTCAATCTCATATTACGAATTAACAAGGTTCCTTCTTGTTCATATTCGTATATTCATAGAAAAACAATTACCGGTTATTATCATTAATCCGAACTATCCAAATAGCTCAATATCAAGAAAAATCGTAATCCAAGATTAGTCATAACTCTTCCGGATTCAATCTCATATTATGATTCGTGTTTCGTCAAGAACGTACAAGGTTTACTCCTACTACATTGTCATCTTCCTCATCATACACTTCACACAACATCAAGAATCACAACTATATCACCATATTTACTTCAAGAAATTCTCAAGAACTTGAATCAGTCCATAACCATGTTCAAGTAATATCAACATACTATTAATCATCAAGACAACATAGTCTAATATGTTATCTAATCATATAACCCGTAACTTTAACACATAAACCAATTAGTGAAATATCATTATCATCTTCTTCAACACATACTTCACAAAACACCAAGAACCTTATCAATAATTCAAGCATCTATCATCATATGAAGTAATCATCATTAACAACATCTTAAACTTAATAAGAAATGCAAGGCTATCTACATACCTCTTGAAGAAGAACCACAACGATCAAACACTTCAAGAAACATCAAGGATTCCAAACCTCAAGCTTTTAATCAAACCATCAAGGTCTTAACCAAGATATAAGGGTCTGGAATAAGATTAGAAGTGAAGAGAGACGAAGTTTGGGAGGAAATATCTGTTTCTTCTCCTGAAGAAATGAAAGACCGATCCTTATTTTATAATCTGCACAGAACGTTACGTACGTTAACTGTTGGGATTCCGATACGAAATGACATACGCAGCGAAAAAAAAATGAATCCCAAACAGGATCGATCAAGTAACGTATATACGAAAAAATAAATATACGAAGATAAAAGATTCAAAGTCTCATACCCTTGAAGCCTTTGATAATATCTTCGTAAAATGATGTTGATCACGAAACCGAGCACGAGCACAAAATCCCCTCATCCCTAACACCGAAAGCACGATGTCTCTATGTCACCATGCATCGGAACTTGGCCGGAAAAATATATAGCAATCCATTCTTGGTAGAATACGGCTTGGAATTACTATATGAATTTTTTCTCTCTTATTTTTCTTGATATTCTTTCACCTCCAAGATGAGGAACAAAAATGAAAAAAATTCTCCCTCTCTCTATAGTGCTTCGGCTAGAATAGTGCAGGAGTTTTGCAAGGGGTGTTAGTGATGAGAAATGATATATCATATATATGAATCAAGATTCCATCACCAACACATGCAAATGTCATTATGTGGAGACCAAATAATGGTGTGATCCCACACCAAAATAATGCCACATGCATGACAAGAGAGGAGAAGGTGGGGGGGTCATTAGGAAGTTTCTTAGAAACGAGCCGAGTCACTCGACTCGTGTACCGAACGTTCGTCAAACGACTCCGTTAAATACACTCCGTTCAATTACCAATGTATTTACACTAATTAATTAATCCAATTAATTAATTATATCAAATACAAATATATTTCTCTAAGAAATATAATTTATGAATTAAATTAATTACCCGGTAACTTAATTTCAATTCATAAGACCGCTATTTGATTTATCCAATAAATCATAATAAGATATCCAATATCTAATATAATTAGAGAGATAATAAATTCACATTTATCCGACAATGCTCCTTATGCGCGACTCTATAGGTCCGTCTCAGCCGGCATTGGGAGGAACCAATGAGTGCGGGCAGCACTTAGCCAGCCTAGCGGACCGCACTGTAAATCCTGACTGAGAATGAATGAAGGGATCATTACAAAACCATTATGTCGTGAATACTATATATGTATAGACCCTTCATCAGATGTCCCGGTCAAGTCTTTAGGTCACGGTAAAGTCAACCCTACTGTTGACTAGACTCTATACATGTGTTAATGCAAATCAAGACCAACTGATTACTAATGTATCTAATACGACTATATCAGAATGCTTTGGCCAAATACTTAGGATATTACTTGCCATTAACCGTATAGGACATTCGCCTGCTCACTAACAGGAGATAGAATCCTTTCTTGGCGTACAGTAAAGACTGCTACCTGCTCGTATAGTCTGCACTTCGAGGTTGACTCAGCTATTAATCCAATAAGTCTAACTACTCTAATGACAAACTGAACGTCACATGCAGATCTTCTACTGAACCATCAAGTGAAAGGTCCACGTATACTATCGCAACCTTTCGATTCGTCATCGACTCTCCGAGAGTGAATACCATATGACTGAATCAAGTATGAGTCGTGTTCGACTATATTGGTACCACCAATATACTTATAACTATGCTATCAAGACATGCACACGTCCTAGCATTAGTTATAAAAGTCTTACTAAAACTTAATGCCCATTTAAGTTTAGTGACTTGCGAACGATTCACGTAAATAAACTTTAAACACTTCCAGTGCATTTTCTCTTATCCGATAACGAGAATGGAATGTTTGATTTATTTACATGGACTTCACTTCAATGTTTACCAAATCAAGAATGCATTTGAAATACAATAAAAGTGAATGAATCGTATTGCCTTTTTATTAATTATTCCATAATTACAAGTACAATGCCCCTACTCTCTCATCCCCAGAGTGGCATTCGAGGGCATATTTCTAACAATCTCCTACTTGCACTCAATGCCACACATCATGGTATCCAATACCTATGTTCTTCAGATGTCTTTCCAAGATGGCCTGAGATAATGGCTTAGTCAGCGGGTCAGAGACATTGTCTTCTGAGTCGAATCTTTGCAACGAAACATATCCCTTTCGACCATCTCTCGAACAATGTGATACTTTCTCTCTATATGCTCGGTGTTTTGGTGAGCTCTCGGCTCCTTGGATTGGGCGACAGCTCCATTATTATCACAGAATAGTGATATAGGCAGCTCCGCATTCGGCACCACTTGAAGTTCTTGTACAAACTTCTACATCCAAAATGCTTCCTTGCTAGCCTCTAAGGCAGCTTAGTACTCTGCTTGAATCTGCAGTAGCAGTTTGCTTGAAACTTCTCTAAGATACTGCTCCTCCATTGAGAGTAAACAAATACCCAGATGTCGACTTAGAGTCGTCATTGTCTCCTTGAAAATCAGAATCGGTGAATCCAATCACCTTCAGTTCTCCACCACCGTAAGTAAGAACCATATCTCTAGTTCTTCTCAAGTACTTAAGAATATTCTTGATGGTAGTCCATTGTTTCCTTCTCGGGTTTGCTTGAAATCGGCCTACCATACTCACAGCGTAGTGTCACGCCCCACCTTAAGGCAGCAGGTATCGAACAGCATTCGGCCAAAGCTGTGCATACAGACAGGCGGCATGGCCGCGCGCATGCAGGCACCGTGTCAAGCTCACAAAGGACTACCCTCTCTATAATGGGCTTAGACGGAAAAAGCCTTGTGACAGCAGTAGACATTAAAATGCCGAGGAGCACACTCTTCAGAAAGAAGACCTTAGAAGCTTCAAGATGGAGACCAGTTAGTTCCAAAAGGTCAAAGAGGGTTCCAGAAGCTCAGAAATTGGGTCGGATTGCTACGAGCCGAATTAAGCCTTGGCCGGGCCAGGCCGGGACACTTCGGGCTGGGTCAGGCCGGACGTTCCAGAGTGGTCTGGGGACTCCAAGGAGTCTTCTTAGAATTGTTTTGAATTGTATAGATCATACTAGATGATGGCATTCTTGTAAATACTTGGAATAGTAGTGTGATGTTGGTAATTTGTAGGCTTGGATGATTAGTATAAATACCCCCCTGGGGCTCATTTGTAACACATCTTGAGAAATCTGATTTGCTACAGGAATACAAGCAAAACTTTCCCTAAGCATTCTCCTACTTTCCTTCCTAGCAATCTTAGTTGTTGATATGCTTACTACTTAGACTTGTGACAATCTAAGATAGTGTCGCACGGCAAGGTAACTTAGCGAGGCACAAGTATAACCCCATGACAGTTGGTATCGGAGACAAGGTTGAGACAACCAAGGTGGATTTTCGAAGATTGCTAGCTGATCGTGCAAGAAGGAAGATGGCACAATCATCCGACGTTACCCAACCCAACACTCAGGCCGAGAAGACCAAGAAGGGCAGAGACAAGTCTGTCGACCAGATTGCTGCCATAGACAGCCGAGTGACTCGTCTGGAGGAGGTCTATGATGAGGTTACGAAGAGAGTGGATGACTTAGAAGAAGCTGGTGAGGAGCTGCACAACCAGGTACTTTCTACTATCAATGCTTGTGATGTGGACATGAAGCAAGAGTTGGCTGATTTTCGGGCCATGATCTTGGCCATGCAAGAGAGCATGGAGGTTCTCAATACGGAGATGGCAACAGTGAATAGGGCGATTGCCAATGGAGAAGGACATGTGGGTGCGACACTCGCACGAATTGACATCCCAAGGCCTGGGAAGTTCAACGGATCGAGAAATGCCAAGGAGATTGACAATTTCTTATGGAACCTGGAGCAGTACTTTGGTGCCTCAAACATTCGAGATGATGACACCAAGTTGCGGATGGCGCCCTTGTACTTAGCCGACACAGCCGTACTATGGTGGTGGACCAAGCAGGCTGATATTGAGAGCGGTGCGTGTAGGATGGCTTCCTGGGAAGACTTCAAGGCCGAATTAAAGAAGCAATTCTATCCCGAGAATGTGGAGTTCGAGGCTCGGGGCAGGCTAAAGAGACTTAGCCACATTCGTACTATCAAATACTATGTCAAGGAATTCCAAGAAATTGTACTGGAGATACCAAGCTTGACAGCGACCGACAAGCTGTTTGCATTTATGGACGGACTCAAGCCTTTTGCGAGGCAAGAGTTGGAAAGACGCAATGTTCAGGACGTGGAGACTGCCATTGCTGGGGCCGAGGGCTTAAGGGAGTTGAAAACTAGCGATAAGCCCAGGACTTTCCGCACGGATAAAGGCAAAGGTCGGGGAGACCGCCCATCAAGGTTCAGGCCAAACAAATACTCGGGCAAGCAACCAATGGACGAGACCAATAAGCCTAGAGGTTGTCACATTTGTCATAGTACCTCTCACATGAAGTAGGATTGCCCATTTCGGAGGAAGAAGGTCGCAGTCATTCAAGAGACCACGGAGACCGAGGTTGCGGATGGTGCGCACATGGGCTCATTGAGTTTGCTCAATGTTGTCAAAGCTGCTGTGGAGCCGGCGAAGGGACCGAGAAAAGGGTCTATGTTTGTGGATGCCTTGATCGGAGGCACACACATCAAAGCCTTAGTGGATACAGGAGCTACGCACAACTTCATGCGGGATGGCATAGCCAAAGCATTACGACTTACCGTCACTCCAACAAATGGATAGATCAAGACAGTGAACACCCATGCTAAAATGGTGACCGGCGAAGCACGAGGAGTGAAAGCAAAGATAGGTTACTGGTAGGGAATGATCACCTTCACTGTAGTGATGACCATCGATGACTACGATTTGGTTCTTGGGTTACAATGGTTCGATAAGGTACGGGCTTGCATTCTTCCATTTTCAGATTCCTTAGTCATTTTGGACTTCGACAGGACACAGGCCATTCCTGCAAAGAGGGAAGCAAAGGGGACAAGCACCCTTTCAGCCATACAACTTAGTCGAGGACTTCGGAAGCAGGAAGAGACCTTCGCTGCATTTTACGTTCCTGGTGATGGAAACGATATTGAAGGAAAGGATGTACCAAAGGAAGTTCAAGCCGTTTTAGAGGAGTTCCAGGACGTGATGCCCGTGGAAATACCTAAGAAGTTGCTGCCCAGACGGGATGTGGACCACAAAATTGAACTTATTTCTGAAGCGAAGCCACCTTCAAGGACACCCTATAGGATGTCACCACCTGAACTTAAGGAGCTGCAGAAGCAATTGAAAGAATTGTTGGATTCCAAGATGATCCAACCATCCAAATCTCCTTATGGATCCCCCGTTTTGTTCCAGAAGAAGCATGATGGATCCTTACGTATGTGCGTGGACTATAGGGCACTCAACAAGCTGACGGTTCGCAACAAGTATCCCATTCCACTCATTAGAGAGTTGTTTTACCAACTGGGAGCTGCCAAATACTTTTCAAAGATCGACCTAAGATCCGGATATTGGCAGGTCCGGATAGCCGAAGGAGACGAACCCAACACCGCTATGGCGACCAGGTATGGATTGTTTGATTTTCTTGTGATGCCGTTCGGGCTTACAAACGCCCCAACGACCTTTTGCACATTGATGAACAAGGTATTTCAACCATACATAGACAAGTTTGTTGTCGTTTATTTGGATGATATTGTCATTTACTCATCATCGATGGAGGAGCATGTAGAACACTTGCGACAGGTGTTCTAGGCACTGCAGGATAATGAACTCTATGCGAAGTTGGAGAAGTGCACGTTTGCCCAACAGGAAGTGACTTTTCTGGGGCATCGTATCAAGGATGGCCGCATAATGATGGACGAGTCCAAAGTAAAAGCCGTTCGAGATTGGGAACCGCCGACCAGCGTAACCCAACTCCGATCATTTCTGGGACTCGTGAACTACTACCAGAAGTTCATCGAGGGATACTCTCGGATAGCAGCACCATTAACGGACCTATTGAAGAAGGACCACAAATGGGAGTGGACAGATAAATGCCGAGAGGCCTTTGAGCGACTCAAAGGCAAAGTGACGGAGCAGCCAGTTCTTGCCTTGCCAGACCGTGCCAAGGCATATGCGGTTCAGACCGATGCATCTGATTATGCCATCGGTGGAGTATTGATGCAGCTAAGACATCCCGTTGCCTACGAGAGCAGAAAATTGAATGACACCGAGAGACGGTACTCGGTACACGAGAAGGAAATGACCGCCGTGGTGCATTGCCTCAGGGCTTGGAGGCATTATTTACTTGGAAGCAAGTTTGTGGTACGAACAGACAACGTAGCCACAAGTTATTTTCAAACTCAGAAGAAGCTCAGGCCAAAACAAGCAAGATGGCAGGAATTCCTAGCGGAGTTCGATTATACCCTGGAGTATAAGCCTGGAGTACTTAACCGAGTAGCCGATGCATTAAGCCGGAAGGCCGAGCTTGCAACCTTGACCAAAGCCGAGGGAAGCATCTAGGACCGCATACGCGAGGGACTGAGACAGGACCCTTTTGCAGGAAACATCATGAAACTTGCCAGGAGCGGCAAGACAAGTCGTTTCTGGGAACGAGACGAGTGACTCTTTACCAAAGGCAATCGTTTGTACGTGCCTAAATGAGGAAACTTACGGAGGGACATCATGAAGGAATGCCACAATTCACTATGGTTTGGACACCCAAGTATGCACCATACAATGACTTTAATTGATAATTTTTACTTTTGGCCCAGGATGCGTGAGGACGTCGAGGCATACGTCCGAACATGTCTTGTATGTCAACAAGACAAGGTGGAACAACAACAACCTGGTGGACTACTTCAACCCTTACCCATACTGGAACATCCTTTTGAAAGCATTTCAGTGGACTTTATTACGGCTTTACCTAAATCGGAGGGGTACGGGTCAATCATAGTTGTGGTGGACAGGTTCTCAAAATACGCAACCTTTATTCCAGCACCGGCGTACATAACGGCTCTGGAGACGGCCAAGTTGTTCTTAAAACATGTGGTAAAACATTGGGGCATTCCAAAGACAATCGTGAGTGACCGAGACCCACGTTTCACAGGAAAGTTTTGGTCCGAACTTTTCAAGCTATTGGGCTCGAATTTAGCATTCTCAACAAGTTTCCACCCACATATGGACGGGCAGACAGAACGAGTTAATGCACTGCTTGAGTGCTACTTGCGGCACTATGTGAGTGTCAATCAGAGGGATTGGGCCAAACTCTTAGACACGGACCAATTCTCATACAATTTGCAGAAGAGTGAATCAACCGGACGCAGTCCATTCGAGCTTGCCACAGGGAGACAACCGGCGACAATGAATAACAATGCCACCGGATACACGGGACAGAGTCCCGCAGCTTATACCTTCGCTAAGTCGTTACAGGAGGAATCGGACTTGGCTCGAGCATCATTGGACAAGGCAGCCAAGAAGATGAAGAAATGGACCGATCTCAAGCGACGAGCGGTCGAGTTCAACGAAGGAGACTTAGTTATGGTGAAACTTCTCCTGCAGCAATTTAAAGCATTTCGAGCTGTGCATAAGGGACTTATCCGGAGATACGAGGGATCCTACAAAATCGAGCGGCGTATTGGGACAGTTTCATATCGAGTGGAACTACCGCCGAAGATGAAGATACACCTGATCTTTCATGTTAGCCAACTGAAGCCTTACCATCAGGACATGGAGGATCCGGGCCGAGCTCAGTCACATCGAGCACCTACATCCATGATTACTTCCTTCGACAAGGAAGTAGCCGAGATCATTTCGCATCGGGACGTTCGACGAAGGGGCGTGGCCCCATACACCGAATACTTTGTGCATTGGAAGGGACTACCAGACGCTGAAAATAGCTGGGAACATGAAGATCACCTATGGAAATTCCGGCAGAAGATCGAAGAATATTGGGACAGCATCGTTCCGAGGACGGTCACAACTTTGGTGGGAGAGAATGTCATGCCCCACCTTAAGGCAGCAGGTATCGAACAGCATCCGGCCGAAGCCGTGCTGACGGACAGGTGGCATGGCCGCACGCGTGCAGGCATCGTGTCAAGCTCACAGAGGACTACCCTCCCTATAATGGGCTTAGACAGAAAAAACCTTGTGACAGCAGTAGACATTAAAAGGCCGAGGAGCACACTCTTCAGAAAGAAGACCATAGAAGCTTCAAGAAGGAGACTAGTCAGTTTCAGAAGGTTAAAGAGGGTTCCAGAAACTCAGAGATCGGGTCGGATTGCTACGGGCCAAATTGGGCCTTGGCCGGGCCGGGCCGGGACACTTTGGGCCGGGTCGGGCCGGACGTTCTGGAGGGGTCTGGGGACTCCAAGGAGTCTTCTTAGAATTGTTTAGAATTGTATAGATCATTCTAGATGATGGCATTCTTGTAAATACTTGGAATAGTAGTGTGATGTTGGTAATTGGTAGGCTTGGAGGATTAGTATAAATACCCCCTTGGGGCTCATTTGTAACACATCTTGAGAAATCTGATTTGCTACAGGAATACAAGCAAAACTTTCCCCAAGCATTCTCCTACTTTCCTTCCTAGCAATCTTAGTTGTTCATAGGCTTACTACTTAGACTTGTGACAATCGATAGTGCCGCACGGCAAGGTAACTTAGCGAGGCGCAAGTATAACCCCGTGACAGTAAGCTAAGTTCGATCTCGTACATAACATAGCGTACATGAGGTTACCCACTGCCAAGGCATACGGTACCTTAATCATCTCTCTCTTGTCTTCCTCACTTTGAGGACACATTTTCGTGGTGAGATGAATTCCATGTCGCATGGGATTTTATCTATATAGAGGCTTGGGAAAGTCATATCATTCTTCGCGGTCTATCTCTGTTAAGACAGATCCCTAGAATATAGGAAGCTTCTCCCAAATATTTCATGGAGAACGCTTTAGAAATCCAAGCTTTCACAGTGCTGAGCATTGCTACGTTATTTCCTATAAGTAGAATATCATCTATATATAGTACTAAGAATGTAATGTTGCTCCCACTGACCTTTTTGTAAACACGTGGTTCCTTCTCATTTTGCACGAAGTCAAAGTCCTTGACTGCTTCGTCAAATCAAAGGTTCCAACTCCGAGAAGCTTGCTTCAGCCCATAAATGGCTCGTTACAGCTTTCCCACCTTATGAATATTAGCTTTGGACACAAAACCCTTAGGCTGTTCCATATAGATTTCATCCTCGAGGTATCTATTTAGAAAAGCCGTTTTGACGTCCATTTGCCATATTTCATAATCGTAATAGGCAGCAATGGCAAGCATCATGCGAATCGACTTGATCATAGCTACGGGCGAGAAGGTATCATGATAATCGGTCCCTTCTCTTTGGGTGTAACCCTTTGCCACAAGCATGGCCTTATAGGCGTCAACCTTGCCATCCCCATTAGTCTTTCTCTTATAGATCCATTTATTTCCAATAGTCCTCATGCCAGTTGGTAGATATACTGGATTCTAGACCTGATTGGTATGCATCAAGTCTATATCAGCTTCCATTGCTTCTGGCCATTTATTGGAGTTTACATCAACTATTGCTTGGTCATAGGTGACAGGGTCGTCCTCACGGCTATCAGGTGCATCATGGAGAGCCAGTTCCTCGACATGTATATAGCCATACCTCTAAGGTAAGTGAGACACCCTATCAGACCTTCGAAGTGGAGGTTGTGTTACAATAAGTTCGGTTCCTAATCCTTTATCAGATGTCTCCTTAGGACTTTCATTATGCTCTTCCAAGGAGATATTTCTATCCGAGCCACCTTCCTGAATGAACTCATCTTCAAGGAAGTGCGCTTGCAAAGCCACAACAACCCTATGGTCTTCTGGCATGTAGAATATATAACCCAATGAGTCCTCTGGGTATCTAATGAAACGTCCCATGATGGACCTCACTTCCAGTTTGTCCACCTTAGCCTTCTTGACATAGACTGGACATCCCCAAATCCTTATGTGATTAAGACTTGGTTTCTTACCTTTCCACATCTCATGCAGAGTGATAGGAATAGATTTGGAAGGACATCTATTTAGGATATAGGAAGCGATAAGTAAGGCGTACCCCCATAGGTAAATTGGTAAATCAGTGTAATTCAACATGGAGCGGACCATGTCCAACAAAGTCCGATTTCTCCTTTCTGAAACACCATTTAACTGTGGGGTTCTTGGAGGCGTGAATTGTCAAACTATTCCATGTTCCTTAAGGAACTCATCAAACTATGTGCTCATATATTCGCCACCTCGGTCTGACCGAAGTGCTTTGATATTACATCGAGTCTTTTTTTCAACTAGGGCCTTAAATTCTTTGAATTTAGTAAAGGCTTCGGATTTATGTTTCATTAAGTACACAATCCAATATCTAGTATCATCTGTGAACATTATGAAATATTGATATCCATCTCGGGCTGCTTCTAAAGCACCACAAACATCGGTATGTACCAACCCAAGTTTTTCATCAGCCCTTTCAAATGTCCCTGTGAAGGGGGACTTAGTCATTTTACCTCTAAGACAAGATTCACAAGTTGGATAGGGTTATACACCCAATGTACTTAAAAGTCCACCTTTCTACATTTTCTAAACCTTGGTCTGACCAACATAACCAAGTCTAAGGTGCCACTTAAGAGCTTGATTAGTATCTTGCCTGCCACGTTTCCTAGTTATAGTGTTCACTGCTATTTTATTTTGTAAGTTCAGATGATATAAACCATTCAACAATGTAGCTGTGCCAACTAATTTATTTCGAAAATAAATTTTACAACTACCATTGCCAATGAAGAAACAAAATCCTTTCCAGTCCAAGACTGGAATGGATATAATATTTTTATGCCCCTTGGGCAAAACAAGTACTTCATCTAACGTCAAAATAAAACCAGATTCTAAACCCAGTAGGAGTTATCCAATATCGGTTGCCTCGACACTTTGTCTGCTTCCAACAGTGATCATCACTTCCCTAGCTTCAAGCTGCCTACTTCGTTCCAGATCCTGATTCATAGTACAAATATGAGAAGTAGCACCTGAATCCAGAATCCATGAAGCAGAATATAAAGTAGCGGAACAATTGGTTAAAAACAAAAGTTTCGTACCTGATACGCCATTAATCTTGGGACAAGTCCTACGCCAGTGGCCCAACTCACCGCATTCAAGACATTTGTCCGTAGGTTTTGGACCGCCTACCTTTTGAACCTTTAAGGCCTTGCCCTTTCCTTTTTGCACCCCTTTCTTGGGTTTATACTGCTCGTAGTTCTTTTTCTTCTTGTTCTTGGACCTCCGAGACCCAAAAGAAATCACAAGAGCAGCCTCTCTCGGTTTACTCTTCATGTTAGACTGTTCCATAACCAGTTTATTCATTAGCCCAGCTAATGTGCATGAAATCCCATTACAGTTGAAATTCATTACAAACTGCATGAAGAAGTCTGGGAGAGATTGAAGGATGAGATCAATTTGGAGGGATAAATCCATATTAAAGTTGAGCACCTCGAGCCTCTCAATCATAGATATCATCTTGAGGACGTGGTCTCCCACTTTCTCGCCTTCCTTCATCCTAGCACTGAATAACTGCTTCCATATCTCATATCTAGCAGTCCTACTGTTCTCTCCATAAAATTCGGTCAAGTGTGTGAGAATCTGCCTAGCAGAAGTCATTTTCTCGTGCGCTCTCTGCAGCTCATTAGTCATGGAGCCCATCATAAAGCCACGGACCAACACGTCATCTTTGACCCAATTTTCATGGACGTCAATGTAACACCCCCAATCCGCTCAGGGATATTACACGCCGTAGAACCTTTCCTCAAGGATCTACCAGGCTAGTAACAACATGAAATATATCGACAATGCCTTTAAGGCTAAAATGACTCAGTAGACCGATTTGGTCTTTCAATAAATACATACAACTCAATTCCAAACACATACCCACGCAGGGGTCATAAAACAATAAACTCCCGTACAATGGGGAAAAGATACTGCAGCGGAAAAAGAAAACACAACTAAACCAAAACGACATCAACGGATCCTCGTGTGATTAGTATCGTTCATCTTTCATCATCCTTCGTGCCGACCCTGTGCTATGCTCCAAAACCTGAATGCAAAAATAGACATCCACCCCCCGAATACTCGGGGGTTAGCAAAACTCCACTGTTTTGCTAGTGCAAGAACAAAGTGCAAATACGAGCCATACAATTCACATTCCACGAATAACAATAACCAGAAATCCTCAAAAATCCAAAAGTAACGAAAAGTACTTCCCGAGGCATGAGTTTGGGTAAAACATTTCAAAAACCGAAAGATCACAAATCAAGGGAAAACAATTTTTAAAACGGTTTAAAATGCCATCGAGAGTTTTATTAGAAAACAATTTAGGATTATCAAATCCTTATCTTTCCAAAATCAACAGGGGTCACAGCCCAAAGGTTTTGTTTTCGCAAATAGAAAACCGACATCAATTCACAGGGCCAGAGCCCAACATCACGTGTCCTTGACGGACATAAAATCAACAAAACATAATCGCACACGCGCATCGCCTAGGACCGGGACGAAGCCACAAATCCCACTCGAGGCCTCAAAGGACCCTCCCGAGCTGGCTAGCGAAACAAATCACACACATCTCACGGTTGGATCAATCGCTTGTTGCATCCTGGCCACATGATCGCATGCCATGTGCCACCGTAGATTATCTCAGGCTCTCACGGTTGGATCAATCACTTGTTGCATCCTGACCACATGATCACGTGCCATGTGTCACCGTAGACCTTCAACCATATCCACACATTCACACAAATAACATATCACATCAAGGATATTCAAACAATTCGCAAGAGGCATCAAACACTTAGCAAAACACCACGTCAAACCACAACGCACCGAAATGAAATAATATACGCCCACACGCAATACCAAGTGCAACATCAACACCAAACATATCCATAGAGTTCACATAGTCATTCTCAAACCACACCATTTACAAAACACACGCGTTTTGAAAGCAAGCCTTTAACAAGGCTAAACCGAATCTTTTGAAAGTTCGAAACACACGATCAAATAAACACATAGAGACGGTTACTAATTATCATATCTACAAAACAAGAATTGTATGTACAAGGTACTTTCCTAGAAATCGGCACGCAAGTATCCCAACGAACACGGCTCAACCGGAAAGCTTCGAAACGCCCGATGCTTTCGAAAAGGAAAACGACAACGAACGGAAGGGTTCAACTTGGTTTCTTCGCAAGAAACTCGACCCTAACAACATATAATTAATAAAGCAATGATCATACGATGAGGAATAATTGTAGAACGCCCGAAAACCCCTCTAAGACATTTTACCGGACACCTTCAAGGCGTTGACTAAGAACTCGACCAAAACAACGAATCGAAACGATCCAACCATGGAATAATAAAGGAAATGATATAATACATCTAAATGTTCATCAATCCATCATAATCCTAAGTTAAATCGGATTAATCGGACGAAAACAACCAAAATACCCAAATTCCCCAAAACTAGATTTCTAGGAAATCCGACCTGATTCGGTAGATCGGAGGATGTTATAGGATTGATGATTGATGATATGAACTCCAAGACATCATGGATTTATTGTCCAACAACATCTCTCTATGATCAATACACCCCCAGCCGCGGAAGAGAAGAAAACCGAGTGAAAATGGCTGAAGAAAACGTCTGCAGGGCCATAAATAGACTGCACAAAGTGCCGGCCCATGGGAGTGTGCCGCACGCACTCCAAAAATGGCTCCCGGTGGTCGGCGGTGCCGCGGCTCGGCCGGGCGTGCCGCGGCACTGCAGATCGGTTTGGCCGACAAATGCCACAGAGTGTGCCGCGGCCCACGGTGCGGCTGCTCGGCCGGAGCCGTCGATCACCGCGGCCGTGACTCGGCCAGAAGCTGCCGAGCACTACTGCCGTGACTCGCCGAGGCCGGCCTGGCCATTGCCCGGCCATGACTCGGCCGGGCCAACTCCGACGGCCCGAACGACCCCGAAACCCGAACCTGAATACGAATCGATGATACGGTTACGACGTACTCGCAAAGACGAATCTAAGAGCTAAGAGAACACACAATTCCGACCACCCGAAGGCTCGGAATTCAACAACGGAAGTAATTACCCAAAACTTTGGGAAATTACGAAAATGGCCCAAAACGTCCGAAAATCACGATACGCGATCGAAACACCAAACCAAAGCTCGCAACATGAATAATAACATTAAATGAACTTACGAGAAACTCGAAACAACAGTTTCGGACGAGATTTACAAGAATCGAACTCAAGTGCGGAAAAGTCGCTAAAAAGCTCGGAACTCAACAAAACGATACCGAAACGAACTCGGATGACAAAAAGTGTAGAATTAATCATTCTCGAAATGACGAAACGGTCATCAGCAAGTCGTCAAAACGGACTCCGGCCGAAAAAAGAAATTTACCGAAAATCGAAAATTGCGGATATTACATTCTACCCTCCTTAAAAGAAGTTTCGTCCCGAAACTTAAAACAAGTAGGGAGAAGCAATATCCCGCCAGGAAAACTCAACGAGATACGCAAGGAAACGCGTAACTTACGCCCATCGGCGAAACGTTACAAGCAACGCAAAGGGATATACGGCGTGAAAACACGCTCCACGACGACCAACACAACGTCGCCGTTAGGGATATAATAAAACCAACAAGTGACAAGCGTCATCAAATGGATAGTACAATCAAGTCAATTATCCGAACAATCACAAAACACAATGAACGAAAATCAATACGATTGACCAACCCAACGGTTCATCAATCCAAACGCGAGCCAAACGCTGAAGAAATACGGAATTCCACCGCCCAAGGGTTGGAAGATCGAAAACGAGACTAATTTCCCGAACTTAAGGAAATTTGGGAAGGAGCCTGAATGCTCAACAATCACGAAACGAGGACAAAAACCGAACAAACAAATGACCGAGACAACAAAAATCGAACAATCATGTCCGAAACACGAAGGATAATAAAATTCAAACAACAACTCCCAGGATGATCTGGTGAGAACTACAAGACATGCATTCCCATAAGATCCACCGGAAAGGGAATAGCGATTGAAAAGTCACAACGACAAACGAGTTATTCCGAAACAACAACACCCTCGTTCGATCAACAAAAGCAAGGGATAGGGAAAGTTCAGAAAATGTCAACGAACATAAATGAGTCGACAGAGTCGAAAACACAGGAGTTCCAAATCCGATCCACTTCGAATAAAGGAACTAATAGATCCAGATGATGTCACTTCCGAACAAGGTTCATAAGAATCGAACCGAACTCGAAAAAAAATCACAGCGATAACCAGATTGACCCAAAACAAAATCACAGCTCGTCCGATCGATGAAACCGAAATACAGAACAAGTTCAGTAAGTATCAACGAATACGAGCGAGTCGATAGAATTGAGAAAGAGAAAATGCAGAGGCCAAAAATAATACGGGTATTATATTTGACCCCTTCTAAAAGAACTGTCGTTCTCGAAACTTACAACACGAAATCAAGGTGACAACACAACAAGCAACTGACAGAAACATCCTTCAAAGGCCTCTCAAAGCCGATTCCGATGACTGTGCTGAAGCGCGAACTCCGAAAGTCTCGGTAGCCAATTCGCAAAACTGAATTCGGTGTCCCTCGAGTCCACACTTGAAACGCGTTACTGACGAGAAGGACAATTTACACGTGCACGCCCCGGCACATCACGGTTGAAACGCCTCGACTCGGCATACCGAAAATACAAATGCTAGATACAATGGGGCATAACGTCGTAAAACAACATAGCGGAGATGCCAACTCAGCACAACGAAGATTCATAACACATACCGTATACAACGATTACCATCGTAAAGTAATACACACACACAAACACTACAGCAACGTCGGTATCGTTCGGCGACCTCAACGGTCCGAACAATAACCAGCACATAATTACAAACATCATGAAACAATCACACATGTACACAAACGTACAAACCCAAGCTTTAACAGCTCACACAGGTGCGATAACACGCAAGCCACCACGAAATGGCAACATTAAAGATCGTCATCACACCTCCCACAAAGGGCTAACAAAACATATGCGTGGCGAACGACTCAACGTTCACACCACTAATTCAATCACAATTCGGAGGACTAACACCCTAACAACAATACCAACATCATACACACCTTCTCCGACCACAAGCATGAAATGATGGTTTTTAAAAACGAAAACCACCTTTTAAAAATAGTTTGGAAACACCGGTTGATCTTGAGTATCACTTTACAAAAAATAGTGCAAACATTGTTATCGAGACTTTGAAAATCATCTTGCGGTTGAACACCAATGAGGACACCTTCTCTTAGTGAAGAAATTTCAGAATATTCGACACTTGGGTCTAAGCAATTACATTTCTAAAAATAATTGAAAATATCTCAAAATATTTTGGTCCTCAATTGGAATAATTTTGAAACATATTGCGGCACTAGAAGGCACCTTGAAAGATACTCAAGTTTTTCAAGGATAATTCAATGGGCTAGAATGCCCAAAAATTTCAGGTAAATACACGGAACATTATAGCATTGTGGGTCCCGCGCCGGAACCCACCAGGATAAAAATCATTTACAAAAACACCAAAAAGGCCGATGGCGGTAATATTTCAAAAACTCACAAAAGCCATTTACAAAATACTAAATACCGTCATAAGAATTTCGCCAAAATGATCAAGGCCATAATGCCAAAAACTCGGTTAAGGGAATCGGTTTTCGAAATAAAACTCAATCGGTAAAATACCGAAAGCCATTACAAAAGAACTCACGCAGCGAATAAAAGAAATACAGTCCAACATGCACAATCCAGCAACACTACTCCTCACATGAACGAAATATGAGAGTCAAATAGTCACGTATCAAGAAATCAAAATCCATAAGAGGATTCCGTCACTTAACAAATAATCATAAAAAAATAGCTCGTGTCACACGAGGCACAACACAAAGAAGGGAGACTTACATCCACAAGTCGCACGAAGATGATGATCGCTCACGATACTAATCACGACCAACAAACTCAGACGACGCGTCGCGACACGACTTAGTCAGACAAAATCCGACGAGACAAAGACTCAACAGACACCACTGACCCGACAGCCTAGGTTTCCACAACCTAATCTCCGATACCATTTATGTAACACCCCCAATCCGCTCAGGGATATTACACGCCGTAGAACCTTTCCTCAAGGATCTACCAGGCTAGTAACAACATGAAATATATCGACAATGCCTTTAAGGCTAAAATGACTCAGTAGATCGATTTGGTCTTTCAATAAATACATACAACTCAATTCCAAACACATACCCACGCAGGGGTCAAAATACAATAAACTCCCGTACAATGGGGAAAAGATACTGCAGCGGAAAAAGAAAACACAACTGTTGCTACCCAAAATATTATCCGGAGATAGATATTGCTGGAATGGATGGGATAGCAAACAAATGCAAGAGCACTTCCGTGAGAAAGATAAATAACACAAGATTTGTCGGGGTTGTTAGTCCCGGGCTTGAATGCTCTCGCGAGATATTATTAATACCAATATTCGGGGATACAAGTACTAATGTAAGAATACAATTAAAATGAGTGTAAAGATTCTTGTTATCTTAGCTAGTGAGCGTGTAGATTGCCGGAAGAACTAGATTTGATGCTCTGTGAGTTCTTGTAACAAAGGTGATGAACAGTCGCGGCGGTGAGAGATCGACCGTCTCTCACGGCGAGTATTTAGCTGGATGCTTGGGCTCCGGGGCTTATGAATCCTTTGGAATCTGTCTAGTGGAGACTTGCTGCTTCTGCCGATCGTCTTCTGGACGAGAGATTTAGAGAGAGAAGTCCTGAGATGGATTCCGGTGAGGTAGCCGGGAGCTTGATGATATGTATGTTCTTCAGTATTTCCGTGAATGTATCGGAATGTGAGAGAATGAGTTCTGAGCGTAAGTCAGAATGAATTCGGAACCGTTGGTGGAATGAATTTCGAACCTTTTTCCCGTAGGAGGAGGTTCTCTATTTATAGGGCTTGGATACGCCGGGCGATCGCCTTTTCTGCATTATAATAATCGGGCGATCGTCTTTTAGCACATGGGCCTGTCCCCTCAAAGTCTGCAGGAGTTGCTGGCAGTCAACTATGCGGTCCAATGGGGAGCTTACACGCGTCCTGAGTTGCTGACACGGGTGGTCCCACTGACAACTTTCGGCGCGCATGCTGGTAGGTGAGGTAGGTGACAGGCTGTGGTCAAAGGTCTTGTCTGTCAGCAAAAGATCTTATCTGCTAGCGAAGATCTTGTCAGCGCCTTTGGTGGATCTGCACGTGGGTGCTTTTCTGAGATCCAGTTCTTGATGGTTTTGACGGGCGATCGTCTCTGCTCGGGGCGTAGGTCGATTGCCCTTAGCCGGTCACTAGAGTAGATCGCCAGCTGCCAAAGGGCGATCGCCTTGGGAGTCGATCGCCAGGCATCTGATAGTGGTCTGATATCTTCGACATGGCGAGCTAGCCATAGTTTGACTGATGTTGACTTGGTCGCTCGGCCTTATAGTCGATCGCCTGTCGGGATGAATAAATCGTGACACAACAACAACTAAACCAAAACGACATCAACGGATCCTCGTGTGATTAGTATCGTTCATCTTTCATCATCCTTCGTGCCGACCCTGTGCTATGCTCCAAAACCTGAATGCAAAAATAGACATCCACCCCCCGAATACTCGGGGGTTAGCAAAACTCCACTGTTTTGCTAGTGCAAGAACAAAGTGCAAATACGAGCCATACAATTCACATTCCACAAATAACAATAACCAGAAATCCTCAAAAATCCAAAAGTAACGAAAAGTACTTCCCGAGGCATGAGTTTGGGTAAAACATTTCAAAAACCGAAAGATCACAAATCAAGGGAAAACAATTTATAAAACGGTTTAAAATGCCATCGAGAGTTTTATTAGAAAACAATTTAGGATTATCAAATCCTTATCTTTCCAAAATCAACAGGGGTCACAGGAAAGGTTTTGTTTTCGCAAATAGAAAACCGACATCAATTCACAGGCGAGCCCAACATCACGTGTCCTCGACGGACATAAAATCAACAAAACATAATCGCACACGCGCATCGCCTAGGACCGGGACGAAGCCACAAATCCCACTCGAGGCCTCAAAGGACCCTCCCGAGCTGGCTAGCGAAACAAATCACACACATCTCACGGTTGGATCAATCGCTTGTTGCATCCTGGCCACATGATCGCATGCCATGTGCCACCGTAGATTATCTCAGGCTCTCACGGTTGGATCAATCACTTGTTGCATCCTGACCACATGATCACGTGCCATGTGTCACCGTAGACCTTCAACCATATCCACACATTCACACAAATAACATATCACATCAAGGATATTCAAACAATTCGCAAGAGGCATCAAACACTTAGCAAAACACCACGTCAAACCACAACGCACCGAAATGAAATAATACGCCCACACGCAATACCAAGTGCAACATCAACACCAAACATATCCATAGAGTTCACATAGTCATTCTCAAACCACACCATTTACAAAACACACGCGTTTTGAAAGCAAGCCTTTAACAAGGCTAAACCGAATCTTTTGAAAGTTCGAAACACACGATCAAATAAACACATAGAGACGGTTACTAATTATCATATCCACAAAACAAGAATTGTATGTACAATGTACTTGCCTAGAAATCGGCACGCAAGTATCCCGACGAACACGGCTCAACCGGAAAGCTTCGAAACGCCCGATGCTTTCGAAAAGGAAAACGGCAACGAACGGAAGGGTTCAACTTGGTTTCTTCGCAAGAAACTCGACCCTAAAAACATATAATTAATAAATCAATGATCATACGATGAGGAATAATTGTAGAACGCCCGAAAACCCCTCTAAGACATTTTACAGGACACCTTCAAGGCGTTGACTAAGAACTCGACCAAAACAACGAATCGAAATGATCCAACCATGGAATAATAAAGGAAATGATATAATACATCTAAATATTCATCAATCCATCATAATCCTAAGTTAAATCGGATTAATCGATTTAAAACAACCAAAATACCCAAATTCCCCAAAACTAGATTTCTAGGAAATCGACTGGTCAGTAGATCGGAGGATGTTATAGGATTTATGATTGATGATATGAACTCCAAGACATCATGGATTTATTGTCCAACAACATCTCTCTATGATCAATACACCCCCAGCCGCGGAAGAGAAGAAAACCGAGTGAAAATGGCTGAAGAAAACGTCTGCAGGGCCATAAATAGCCGCACATGACGCCAGTGAGAGTGTGCCGCGGCACGAACTCCAAAATGGCTCTCGGTGGTCGGCGGTGCCGCGGCTCGGCAGCCGGCGCAGCCGCGGCACCGTTGCAGTTTGGCCGAAAATGCCACAGAGTGTGCCGCGGCCTCGCTAACATGTGCCGCGGCCCACGGTGCGGCTCGCCGGCCGGAGCCGCGATCATCGCGGCCGTGACTCGGCGAGCCGCGAGCACTACCGGCCGTGACTCGGCAGGCCGGCCTGGCCCAGATTGCCGGCCATGACTCGCCGGGCCAACTCCGACGGCCCGAACGAGCCCGAAACCCGAACTCGAATACGAATCGATGATACTGATTCTGACGTACTCGCAAAGACGAATCTAAGAGCTAAGAGAACACACAATTCCGACCACCCGAAGGCTCGGAATTCAACAACGGAAGTAATTACCCAAAACTTTGGGAAATTACGAAAATGGCCCAAAACGTCCTAAAATCACGATACGCGATCGAAACACCAAACCAAAGCTCGCAACATGAATAATAACATTAAATGAACTTACGAGAAACTCGAAACAATAGTTTCGGACGAGATTTGCAGGAATCGAACTCAAGTGCGGAAAAGTCGCTAAAAAGCTCGGAACTCAACAAAACGATACCGAAACGAACTCGGATGACAAAAGTGTAGAATTAATCATTCTCGAAATGACGAAACGGTCATGGGAGAGTCATCAAAACGGACTCCGGCCGAAAAAAGAAATTTACCGAAAATCGAAAATTGCGGATATTACAGTCAATCTCTTCCTGATTACCCCTAGTCCTGATTGGAGTCGGTGGAATGTATGCCTCCAATACGTATCCCAGAGACTCTATGCTGAGTACAATCATCAAATTCCGCAACCATTCAACGAAATTGGGGCCATTTAGGAGATTCTTTTCAAGTAGTATTGCAAGTGGGTTCTTAGCCATTTTTGAGAGATATAGTTTTTTTCTGCATAGATTTAGACAAGATTGAATTAGTGACTTATTTTATTATGACCGAGTATAGAATTTAAGGGCTTGTATAATTCTTATCTCGGCTCCCACTAATTTTATCGGAATTATACACCCCCATGTTATAATCCGAAAGTCATGGTAAGATTGACTTCTTAGTGGTGATCAAGTTCTTTACAAATTTTAACAGACGCAACCTGTCAAGTTTCTTGCCAATTAATTTCTGTAAAGTGGTGTCTAACACCAATCCGTCCAACGAATGATTTGATCTTCTTTTACCCCTAGTCTTCATATCCTCAACTTATCAGGTTTCTTGGCAATCCAGACTATCTAAGTTGTTGACCATCAACGTCTATCAGTTTGACTATTGAATCTCACCCGGCAACCTATCCGGTTTTAGGGGCAAAATTTATCACCAACCGAAGGCATCTAATGCACTCAAGAATTTTTCAACCTGTACCAAATGTACTACCCCGATAACTCGGAAGCATAGCACACCAGCTCGGGTATCAATTTTCTACGAGTTTTATGGAGGGTAGGAAACCTCGTAACCTTTTTCAAACTTAGTCTGTTTGCTGTCGGCAGAATTTCGTGATTAATGTTACACTTTGCACATTAATTCCTTTATAAGCTCGTTTGTGTGTTAATCATTCAAAATGAAAAACAGTAAATAGCAACCTAGTTACTATCAACATATAACTCATGGACCTTTTCCTAAGTACTGGGCCAAGCGAATGACCCAATAAAGAAAAATAAAATAGTCGTCGATTCTTCGTCTTCTCGGTCGGTTGTCTTCGGTCTTCGTCATAGCCAAATTAATAATTACATCATAGAAAAATGCATCCTATTATACAAATTTTCTAGTAAAAATAAATAGGCTCATAATGGCCTTTACAACCCAATCAAATCGAACAAATCAAAACTAAGTCCACGAGCTATATCACCATCACATAAGGATTCCATACAACATGTAACGGCAATGAAACTAAATAATTATTTTTAATATAAACTAATCCAATTAATATATAAAATTAATCTATTCATTTTTTACTATATTAATCCAAATAATATATATGGCATTAAAATTAAATAATCAATTAATATAAAATTAATCTATTCAATTTTAATGGTATTAATCCAATTAATACTAATATCGTCATTTCAATTCGTTCGAAATAATCCGGCTAAAAATAGTATTTTCGTTTAATATATTTCCCATTTAAAATAATATTCAAAATATTCATTTTAATCAAATTAAATCCAATTTAAAAATGGAAAAATATCACAACGTAATACAGAGACTATACGAAGTCCCGGATAAGTCGGAACGGGCCCAGCCCGCAAACGGAGCCCGAAAAAGGGGGCTGGCCGAGGGTGACTCGCTGGCAGTGACTCGGGCAGCCCTGGGCTGCCGAGTCTGATCTCCTTTCGGCTCGTTTCCAAAACATGATGTTACAATGAACAATTTAAAATCTATGATTATACCAATAATGATTCTAAATCATTAACATCAACCAATAGCATTCAAAATGCACAAATAATCTTATATGGTATCATTGATCTCGCTCCGATACTACTGTTGGGATTCCGATAAGAAATGAAATACACAGCGGAAAAAAAATGAATCCCAAACAAGATCGATCAAGTAACGTATATACGAAAAAATAAATATACGAATATAAAAGGTTCAAAGTCCCATACCCTTGAAGCCTTTGATAATATCTTCGTAAAATGATGTTGATCGCGAACTCGAGCAGGAGCACGATATCCCCTCGTCCCTAATACCGAAAACACGATATCTCTATGTCACCATGCATCGAAACTTGACCGAAAAAATATATAGCAATCCGTTCTTAGTAGAACACGGCTAGGAATTACTATATGAATTTTCTCTCTCTTATTTTTCTTGATATTCTTTCACCTCCAAGATGAAGAACAAAAATGAAAAACTTTCTCCCTCTCTATATAGTGCTTCGGCCAGAACAGCGCAGGAGTTTTGTAAGGGGTGTTAGTGATGAGAAATGATATATCATATATATGAATCAAGATTCCATCACCAACACATGCAAATGGCATTATGTGGAGACCAAATAATGGTGTGATCGCCCACCAAAATAATGCCACATGCATGACAAGAGAGGAGAAGGTGTGGGGGGGGATTAGGAAGTTTCTTAGAAACGAGCCAAGTCACTCGGCTCGTGTACCGGACATTCGTCAAACGACTCAGTTAAATATACTCCGTTTTATCACCAATGTATTTATACTAATTAATTAATTATAGCAAATACAAATATATTTCTCTAAGAAATATAATTTATGAATTAAATTAATTACTCGGTAACTTAATTTCAATTCATAAGACCGCTATTTGATTTATCCAATAAATCATAATTAAATATCCAATATCTAATATAATTAGAGAGATAATAAATTCACATTTATCTCACAACACTCCTGATGCGCGACTCTGTAGGTCCGTCTCAGTCGGTACTGGGAGGAACTAATGAGTGCGGGCAGCATTTAGCCAGCCTAGCGGGCCGCACTATAAATCCCGACTAAGAACGAATGAAGAGATCATTACAAAACCATTATGTCGTGAATACTATATACATATAGACCCTTCATCAGATGTACCTGTCAAGTCTTCGGGTCACGGTAAAGTCAAACCCTACTGTTGACTAGACTCTATACATGTGTTAATGCAAATCAAGACTGACTGATTACTAATGTATCTAATATGACTATATCAGAATGCTTTGGCCAAAGACTTATGATATTATTTGCCATTAACCGTATAGGACATTCGCCTGCTCACTAACAGGAGATAGAATCCTTTCTTGGCATACAGTAAAGACTGCTACCTACCCGTATAGTCCGCACTTCGAGGTTGACTCAGCAATTAAGCAAATGAGTTTAACTACTCTAATGACAAATTGAACGTCACAGGCAGATCTTCTACTGAACCCTCAAGTCAAAGGTCCACATATACTATCACAACCTTTCGATTCGTCATCGACTCTCCGAGAGTGAATACCGTATGACTGAATCAAGTATGAGTCATGTTCGACTATACTGGTCCCACCATTATACTTATAACTATGCTATCAAGTACAATGCCCCTACTCTCTCATACCCTGAGTGGCATTCGAGGGCATATTCCTAACATTAACACCGACCACTAACATACGTAAGACCTCCTAACGTATGCTACATGTCATGCATAGCGTACGTAATCAACATCCAGATCTCATTGTCTCATTTCATATCATATATTACGTACGTAATGTCCATGCCATAGCGTACGGAATAGTTGTTGACTTGCTACAATAACATACTCGTTTAACGTACGTAATGGGTTATCTTTAACATATGTAAATCTTTACATTGACTCGCATGTCCACATCTACGCCGAAAGTTGCCGACACCAGGCCCATTTGTCGATAATAGCTCAGACCTGTTAGATTCTCTTCATAACGTACGTTGTGTACTCTACGTAATGTACGTTACGCTGGTATCTTTACGTATGTAAGCTCCTACGCTTAACGTACGTAATAGCTTTTATACTTAGCCATTTGCAACTGCTCTTGCATGTTATCTCAATATACCGAATACATATACGCGACATACTAAATATATATACTCGTTCCAATAACATTCTCATATAATACACCTAATACACAATATCCTCAAATGCAATTGTCAACCAAGTACGACAATTATTCCAACACAATTATCTCACTCCTTAAATTATATCATCCATACTGTAATATCCTGCACTGTGCAATATAACTCGGGTTAAATAATGCGAAAAAATTATACTGAAATTCTAGGATATTATACCCACCGTACTAGCTCTATACGAACTATCAAAGTTAAATAGATATGGGTACCTAAAGGGACAACTGTTCCAAACAGAGTATACTTGTCTAACTCGACAGGACCCAAATTGGCTTGGGTACTTATAAAACGAAAGAAACTGTTTTTGTAGGTGCAAGCAAGGACGATAGCATCATCAAATAAATAGTATATTGACAGTGGATATTCTAACCACATGAGTGGAAACGAACATCTCTTCACAGAGCTCGAAAAAGAAGAACAGTGATTTGTCACCTTTGGTGATAATAAAAAAAGGGTAAAATCAAAGGTACATGTAAGGTAGGTAAGAAACTTTTACCAACAATTGAAAATGTTCTTTTTGTCGATTGCCTTTTTCATAATTTACTTAGCGTTTCCCAACTATGTGATACATGATTGAAATTAATCTTTGAAATTACTCATTGTACGACTATGAGGGATGATAAAATCGTGTTTATTGGTTTAAGATATTAAAATACATATATATATATATTGTGGATCTTAAAGATGAATCTTCTTTTAATGAAAAATGTTTAATTTTGCACGACAAAAATGTAATTATTTGGCATCGTAAATTGGGCCATGCCTCTCCACCTCTGCTGTCAAAATTAGCCAAAAATGATATTGTTCGTAGTTTACCAAAATTAAATTTTTGAAAGACCACACTTGTGAGGCTTATATTAAATGTAAACATACTAGAGGATCATTTAAAACAAAAATGGAAATTTTCACTAGTCGAATCCTTGAATCAGTTCATATGGATTTAATAGGACCATCCCGTCATACTAGCTTATGCGGTAAACTTTATACTTTAGTTATTGTTGATAATTTTTCCCAATTTACTTGGGTAAAATTTTTAGCTAATAAAAGTGATACATTTAAAGAATTTGCTAAATAGTGTAAGCTAATGCAAAAAGAAAAGGACTTGCTGATTATTGCTATAAAATAGATTATGGTGGAGAGTTCGACTCAAATGACTTCGAAGAATGGTGTGACATGTATGGCATTAGTCATAATTTTTTGGCACCCTGGACACCTCAACAAAATGGAGTTGCCGAAAGGAAAAATCGTTCCCTTGAAGAAATGAGCCGAACAATGCTAAATGAATACGGCCTTCCAAAATACTTCTGGGCCGAAGCAGTTAACACTGCGTGCTATGTCATAAATCGAGTCCACATTCGGAGAAACAAGATGTGACACTATATGAAATATTCAAAGGTGAAAAGCTTAATTTATCTTATTTTCATCCATTCGGTTGTAAAGTATTTATCCATAATAATGGTAAAGATAATTTGGCTAAAATTCGAATCAAAATCAAATATTGGTATTTTTATTGGATATTCTCAAAACAGTAAAGCTTATCGTGTTTATAATTGTAGAAGAGGTTCTGTAGAATAATCTATTCACGTAAAATTCGATGATACAGTTTTATCTCGAGAAAGGTTGTTTTTTATGATGATGCAGGTATGATTCCAACAAACGAAGTCTCAGAAGCATCAACGGAGTTAGAGAAGCTTGACATTAATTCTGAAAAACCTGAAGAAAATCCATACAATCTTCCTAATGAGTGGAAGAATATGAAAGATCATCCTAACAAGTTCTCGGTGAAATAAAAGGTGTGCAGACTAGAAAAAATATGAATGATATTCTAAATAACTTTGATTTCATTTCTCTTATAGAACCAAACAATCTTAACGAAGCAATGAATAATGAAAGTTGGATTATTGCTCTGAAATAAGACCTTAATCAGTTTTAAAAAAACATAGTTTGAGAATTGATTCCGGCTCCCGCAGATAAAACAATCATCGGAACTAAATGGGTTCATAAAGTGAAGACAGATGATAACGGCCTACCGGTCAAGAGTAAATCGATACTGGTCGCTCAAGGGTACAATCAAGAAGAAGGAGTAGACTGCGAAGAAACCTTTGCACAGGTTGCTCGTCTTGAGGCTATTCGACTCCTTTGTGCATTCGCATCTTTCAGAAAGATCAAACTTCATCAAATGAATGTAAAAATGCGCTTCTTAATGGAGTCATTCAGGAAGAAGTTTATGTCAACCAACCTCCAGGATTCGAAGACTATGATCATCCGGATTATGTGTACAAGCTCCACAAAGCTCTCTATGGATTAAAGCAAGTGCCGAGACTATGGTATGAAAGACTCAGCACTTTCCTTATTTCTAATGGGTATAATAGAGGTCATATAGATAATACTTTATTTATTAAGAATTTTTTTAATGATATGCTTATATGTCAAATATAGGTTGATGACAATGTATTTGGTGCTACTATCGATTCTCTATACCAAGAATTTGCAAATCTAATGAAAGGAGAATTCGAAATGATCATGACGGGTAGAGATGTTAAACGGGCTCGGGCCCGTAGGGCTGGCCCGTTTAACCCGCCAAAAAACCGGGTTAGGGCCAATATTTCCTAGCCCGTTTAAATCCGGCTTTTGGCCCGGACGTTTAGCCCAAGCCCGATATATATAAATATATAAATATATATATATATATATATATATATATATATATATATATATATATATACACTATATTAATATTATATATATAATATATATTAATATTATATATAATATATATTATTACTGTATTTGTTAATATAGTATATATATACATAAAAGTGTATTTTTTGTTATATTTATTATAGTATAGTTGTTACTATATATATAAAATATATTGTTATTGTTTTTTTACTTATAAAAAAATAAAAAATAGATTTTTTAAATAGTTAGCCCGTTTAGCCCGTTTAGCCCGAAACCCGTTAGGGTTAGGGTTAGGGCCAATATTTCCTAGCCCGTTTAAATCCGGGCTTTTTTAGCCCGGACCGTTTAGCCCGAAGCCCGCTAGGGCTAGCCCGGAACCGCTAGGGCTAGCCCGTTTAACATCTCTAATGACGGGCAATTGAAATTCTTTCTCGGACTTTAAATTAAGCAACTCGGAGATGGTATTTTTATTCATCAAACAAAGTACGTCAACGAGCGGTTAAAGAAATTTAAGATGGAAGGATGCAAAGAAATCTCTACTCCCATGTCATACATCTTGAAACTTGATAAAAATGAGAAAGGTAAACCTGTCGACCAAAAATATTATCGAGGTATGATCGGATCATTACTTTATTTAACTGCCTATGTTTGCTACATGCTTATATGTTATATTTCAAGCAAATCCTAAAAAATCTCATTTAATTACATGCAAAATAATTTTTCGATACTTAAAAAGAACCACTGGATTAGGATTATGGTATCCATCAAGCATTGATTTTAAATTATTTGCATATCGTGATGCTGATTTTGGTGGGTGCAAAATTGACAGGAAAAGTAAGAAAGAGACTAGTGTGTCTACTTCCACAGCTGAAGCCGAATATGTGGCTGCGGGAAGTGCATGTGCACAAGCTCTGTGGATCAAAAATCAATTACAAGATTATGGCATTGATCTTAAAAATACTCCTATCTTTCGTGACAATACTATTGGGAGAAATCCTCACAGTCTCCTGCCTTTCAGCGCGTTGCGCTCAGGTCTGTCCGTTCCCTCAGTTAAAGGCATAGTTGCATGCCGCCCGACCCATGAGATCTCTACTAGGATGTGGTTATATGAATTGATTTTGACGACTCATACCAAGAAGATGCATCTTCTTTTCTGGTAACCATCTCGTAGAAACTCCAAAGTTAAGCGTGCTTGGCTTGGAGTAGTTATGGGATGGGTGACCCCCTGGGAAGTTTCTCAGGGTGCGCGTGAGTGAGGACAAAGCGCGCTAGAAAAGGCGAGCCTGGGTCACGGGTTCGAGTCCACATGGTGCAAATAGTGGTTTGTTTGGCGAAAGTCAGGCTACTGCTAGGGGGGATTGTTGGGAGAAATCCTAACAGTCTCCTGCTTTCAGCATGTTGCGCTCAAGTTTGTCCGTCCACTTGATTAAAGGCATAGTTGTGTGCCGCCCGAGTGAGGACAAAGCGCGCTAGAAAAGGCGAGCCTGGGTCACGGGTTCGAGTCCACATGGTGCAAATAGTGGTTTGTTTGGCGAAAGTCAGGCTACTGCTAGGGGGGATTGTTGGGAGAAATCCTAACAGTCTCCTGCTTTCAGCATGTTGCGCTCAAGTTTGTCCGTTCACTTGATTAAAGGCATAGTTGTGTGCCGCCCGACCCGTGAGATCTGTACTAGGAAGTGGATATATGAATTAATTTGGACTACTCATACCAATAAGATGCATCTTCTTTTTTGGTAGCTATCTCATAGAAACTCCAAAGGTAAGCGTGATTGGCTTGGAGTAGTTATGGGATGGGTGACCCTCTGGGAAGTTTCTCAGGGTGCACGTGAGTGAGGACAAAGCGTGCTAGAAAAGACTCATATTTGTACAGTGATGACAGTCCTCATCATTCTGTCAGAGCTGGAACCGGGGACAAGTGTCACTTCCAGAGGGGACCAACAAATACTAGGGCCATAAATTTAAGTAAAAATCCCATTTTACATAGTAGGACAAAACATATAGAAATTCGTCATCATTTTATTCGCAATCATGTCCAGAATGGGAATATTTGTCTCCAATTTGTAGGAACAAATGAACAATTGGCAAACATTTTTACAAAACTATTACCCAAATATTCATTTAATTTTATTGGAATAAATTTCGGAATGGGATAAATTGATCATTTTTAGAATTGCATCATACTATATCGAAATGGTCATGCAAAATAGACAGAAATCATCAGAAGATTTTTACTATTCATCTGGTCAACCTAACGACCGCTATAGACACAACATTACAGCCGCTATCAGCTGCATTCAGACATTAATTATGAGGTAAATAGCGTACGCTACATCAAAGTGATAGCTATATTAAAGATTGTAACGTATGTTACTCATTAAGGATTACATACGTTAAATAAAGAGCAGTTTTTGGACAGCGGCCTCCGGACTCTTGGTTACGGCCGCTATATCCAAAATTAACGTACGTTAAAGGACCTAACGTATGTTATCAATAGAGGATACGTACGTTATATTTATTTCAGAATCAGGCAGTGATCACTAGAGCTTCCTTTACGTACGTTATTATGGCATACAACGCACGTTACACCTCCTTAATAATGTATGATATACACCGTAACCTACGTTATGCCCTTTTTCAGATTTTAATAACCCGTCTGCCTCATTTCCCTCTCACAAACCCCAACACCAAAATCCCTCTACGGCGACTCAATCCCACTCAATTCCTCGCGATTTTCATCAATCAACCACCGAAATCATCAATCTTACCCTTCATCCATCATCAATCATGACGAATACTCGTCAGGAAAAGAAAGGGAGTGGCGAATCTACATTAAATCCGCCTGAAACGAACGGATTTGTAAACCCTTAAGCCGAGAAAATTTTCAACGAGATTTTAATCAACTAAGAGGTAACTTCTAGCCATCACTTCGATTTTGAGTCTCTGAAAAATATTGGAGTTAGATTAGATGAATTCTTTGACATGTTTGGGATGGACAAATTTGTTAGTTTTTCTAAACCTATTTTTGAAGACTTGGTGCGAGAATTCTAGGCTAATTACAATTCTGATGGTTTAGCTGTAATTAACTCTTTGGTTTGGGGAAAACACATTGCTATTGATGTCGTTCAGCTTGGTGAATTATTTGGGTTACAAAACGAATGTATCATTTGTAGTGGTAATTTTGCTTCCAAAAATGATTTGTATGATGATCAGAATATTGATAACTTAAACGAGCTTGTGGTCCGTGACTTTTTGAAAACTCAAGCAGTAATTCATGTCAATTCTGAAAAATTTGAAAACAACGATTTTGGCTTGAATATTCACTTATTACATGATGCCATTACTCGTTCTTTAATTCCGAAGGTGAACGCACAACAAATGTTGGTTAATGTTGATATGGAAATAATTTACCATGTTTCAAAAGATCAAGTTATCTTTGCTCGAGTTGTGCTCAAGTGGTTTGTTGAGAAACGGTGAATATTCCACAAGAAGGTATATGTGAGAAAAGACCGTCAGAGGAAATATGGGATGCTATTTGGATCCATTCTGATAGGTATTTTTGAGGACACTGGTATCAATTTCACGGGACTTCATGGGGTGGAGATCCCGAAGGGCAATATGGTTCATGAAGGTTCCATTCGATCGAGGAGGTATGTACAAACTCGGAACATAGGTTGGATTTATGTGGCCTATATGAGGGACAGTGATTCTCTTATCGATGGTAGTGCTTTACCCCGTCTTGAGGATCGTATCTTCGCTAGAGGCACTCAGGCTGAGAGATCTCATATATAAGTTCTTATATCTCAGGCTGGTCCGTCTCATGGGAGTCGGACAGGTTCTTCCTCCTCCCTGCTGGAAGCCCGAGTTGGTTGTTTGGAAAAAGACTTGCAAGAGGTTAAGATCCGAGTCAAGAGGTCGGAAACAATACTGAAGAACATGTGCACTCACTTTGGGATAGCCCTGCCTCCCCAGCCTTCATAGACCGACCTTGATTAGTATTGGTCTTCATATTGATGACTCTCTTCTGTTATCGACCGATATTTCATCTTTCTCAAAACTTGGTTTATGTCTTGGTTTTTATGCTTAATATGTGGATGATTGGTTTTTATGCTAATTAATTTAGTACCTTCGTGGTTATTTCAATTTGACTTATCTCCTATCGCTTCATATTTAATGAGATTTTCCTAACCGTGTTATTGAGAACTGTTTTGCATAATATCAACTCCTTCGCTTTTTGTTAATGACAAAAAGGGGGAGAAATAGACTTGTTATGAACTTCAAATAGTTTTTATGAACTTTTCAGTCATACCATTATATTTTGTGAGAATCATTGCTTATCTCAGGGGGAGTTACCTCAGGGGGAGTCTTTGCAAAATACAATAACAATCCCTCCATTTTTCTAAAGTTCTAACAAGCTTTCATAATTAATTTGTCATCGTCAAAAAGGGGGAGATTGTTAAACTAATATATTTTATACACATTTTGATGATATTTTTATAAATAAAATAATCATAACTTGATACACATTTTGATAATGTTTGTTAAGCATAACATAGGCTACATGGTATATATAATGTACGCAATGCTTTGTTCAATATTTAACCATGCAGGGTTACGTAGTGACTACCTACATTACACAACTCATATAACGTACACTACATGATTAACGTACGTAATGTATAAGATTTAACCATTGAACAAACTCTAGAAGGTCAACAAAATTTAACGGTCATATGTTTATAACGTACGTAACATCTTGTTTATAACGTACGCTATAGGCTTTGAATTTGAATTTATGATCTAACCGTTTATTTACCAAATGACGTCATCCAATAAGTCATCCTATCCAACGGCTATCTGAACACCTCATTACGTACGCTACTGTTGAATATAATGTATACTAAGCATGGACAGAATTCTACTGCCCAGTTCCCGAGTTCCATTACATATGCTTAGAGATCAACCAACGTACGCTATATGTGCTTACGTATGTTACACACACTACATAATGTATGCTATGATAGTTCACTATTCCAACAGGAAAAAGACTCCAAAATGCTATAAATAGAAGCATTTGGAGATGATGGAAGACACAAGAATATACAAGCAATTACACAGCTTATCGAGCTATTATATCATCCTCTTACACTCTGGAAGATAATACTGATATGAGAAGAATTATTCTATCAATCTTCTATATACATTCTTGTATCATCTCATGCTACCACTTTGTAAAGACGAGTATCTGTACTCGCATTATCTTTTGTATTTGTGTGAGGTTGCCTTGTATCCTGAAAATCAAGAGAGATATTAATTGAGGTTGTTCTGGAGCCCGGAAATCAAGAAACTGTAAGTTCGGCACTAAGCTTGGAAAGTGCTATTGTAAAGAGTTGGCACTAAACTAGGAAGTGCAATCAAATTTTAAGAAAAGTCCTAGTCGACAACACTAGGTAGGGGACGTAGGATGGTTGAAGTAATATTCACGTTTTTCTGATATTAGTAATAATTTTTCCTTTTGTCGTTTTGTCGGGAACTACTGTGTAATGGATCGGTTGTTATGTAATGTTTTGTTTGGTTCAGATAGTTGTGTTGTGCATGGGAAATTTAGCGCATGCTTATTCTGTAGAATAGCGCACACTATGGTGGTGTATTAGCACATGCTAGAGATGTTTGGTAACGCGTGCTAATTCGGTACTCCAGTAAGGGCAAAATGTTTTTTTAAGGTTTTGGACTCAGGACAGGATTGAGTAGGTAGCGCACGCTATGTCGTACGCTAGCGCGCGCTACATAGCTTGTTAGCGCATGTTAAATATGTGGAAACGCACGCTATTTCGGCTGGACAGTAGAGGCATAATGTTTCTGGACTCTAGGGACAAACAGGTAGCGCACGATAGTAGGCCGATAGCGTGCGCTAATGTGAATTGGCGGCACACATTAATTCTTCCATAGCGTATGTTATTAGAGCTGGGCATAATATTCTGGAGATGGGCAGAGAGTTCAGGTTGTCGGTGGAAACAGTTAGCGCACGCTAACTGTAGAGCATTAGCGCATGCTAATGGGTCCTGGCTGGAGGTTCTGGACCTGGGTAGCCAGTTAGCGTACGCTAACCGTAAGTGCTAGCGCACGCTAATGCGCGTCAGTATATAAGGAACTGAGCAGTTAACTTTCGTCATTTTTTCATCTTTCTTCCTCTTGTCCGACCTTCTAAGCGATTCCAAGGGTGTGAAGGCAAGGATTTTGAACTCCTTTAAACTCCTAGCAAGGATTTATCAACTTCCTAGCATATGTCAATGTCTGATTCGAGGTAATACTTCTTAGAACCCTACTTTTGGGAATTTGGGGGTTTTGGTGGATTTTCTCTTTCCGACGGATATAACTTTGAATTGATGATATATTATAGTTGTATAATCATGATTCTATGTTTTCCTTAAAATATTGTGGATTGATTCTGAGTTTTCCTTCGTTGATCGAGTAAAACCTATTATGCCTCCGTAGTGTTCAATAAGTCGTTCCGAACTTAGGATGATTCGGATTTCCAGTGAATTTGTAGTTAACTGAGAATCGGTATTTGTTAAGAATGGAATCTGGAAGATAGTTCGGACTGAAGCCTTGTTCATTCGTCGTTTCTTCGTGTGTTAGGAATCCAGGCAAGTACCTTATTGCAATGATTTATGGCATGCATTTCTGTGATGAAATTGTGATTTTTGTGTTTTGTGAGGATGCCCACTCGGGGAAGGTTCGACGGGACCTTCGGGGACCGGTACTTGGGGAAAGGTCAGGGCGGTGGTATTCTTACCTGGGGATTGCTCGACGGGGCACACACGGACTTGGACGAAGGAGCCTTGTCACGAGAATTACCTTCGATTGATGTTTTACTG
Organism: Orobanche coerulescens; assembly: GCA_033398695.1. Classification (NCBI taxonomy): domain Eukaryota; kingdom Viridiplantae; phylum Streptophyta; class Magnoliopsida; order Lamiales; family Orobanchaceae; genus Orobanche; species Orobanche coerulescens. The sequence continues at coordinate 108,020,564 of CM065815.1, read as the reverse complement.
ATGATTGATATTAGATATTCTGGAATATCGTAGAAATGAACTGTTTTGGATTTTGAAAAGGTTTTGGGAATGCCTGTGTATTAAAATATTGTAATATTATACTTGCACTAGCGGTTGTTGCTAATCCCTTATTGGGGTGTAATGTTTTATGCATTTCAGGTACTCTCGAGGTTCAGTAGCCTACACGTGGTGCACACGAAGCTGACGGGCAGACCGGATATTTAAGAGCTCGAGTCAGTAGTTGTTTTGAGAATGTCGATGTTGGTTTTCATATCTAATGTTGTAGTTGGTTTCGTTGTAATATGTCGTGTAGTGTTTTTGTTTTGGTTGAATGGTGCTAAACTCATACAATTTTGGTCCCGGACGAGGCCTAACATACTTTGTAATGTTTAACTGTATTGTCGTGTTATAGTAATTTTTGTATCGTTTTGTCGTTTAGTATGTGTGATGTCAGCCTGGTAGGCCCATGGTGGGTCCTACGGCGTGTAACTACCCGCATTGAGATTGGGGTGTTACATTTATGGTATAGGAGCCTAGGCTCGGGAACACCTAGGCCGTTGGTTATTGGGTCTGTCGAGTTATATGAGCCATGTAAACTCATCGAGCTCAACATCTTGTGCTGTCGTTGAACCGTGTGACCCGTGGTAGTAAGACTCCTTGAACTCTTATCGCGTTTTGTTGCTTTCATGATAGAGAAAACTTGAATGCCTTGGATTTGTGAATCGTTCTAATAATTTCAATCTTTTTATATCTCAGTATTTTAAGAGGTCGTGGCGGACGTTGTAATACCCGCTATTTTTATAATGCAATATTATTATTTATAATAATATTATAATGCATTTCATGTTATTTAATCTCATTTAGAGAATCATGAACATTTATTTCGACGTATCACAAGTCCTAGCCCAAGCCATTTTGTTAGACATATATTTAATTGGTCATTATTTATTTTATAATAGTGTTATTAATTATTCGAGTATAATACTAACACTATTATTATTATTATTAGTATTATTAATAATATTATTAATACTGTTTTATTAAGTATTAATATTATTATTATTATCTTTATTATTTTCAGATTTTTGTTACCAATTAATTGTTATTCTACAGTTACTATTATTAGTATTATTATTATACCGTTTATGTATTAACCATGTGTCTTAAGTTAACCAAACTATGATTAAATTTAATTAACCATAATTAAGAATTCTGGTGCAGATCGATGAAACATCAGAATTTTCACTTAATCAAAACTCTTCAATGTATATCCTAATACAGAAACCTAATTCAACTAAAACACTTAAAAATCTACACCTATAAATAAACAAAGTTCTACTGCAAAAATCCTTTACACTGTTTTCATCGATCAAGATAAAAAAAATATATACAGAAAATACAATACACCAAGTTCTCGCCCATACTCCCGGTTGATTTTCCCAGCCACCAGATTCGACCTTCTGCAAATTATCGCCTCGCTCACCTCTCCAGCAGCTTTATTCTCGGCCAATTTTCCAGCTATCCCAGCAACCTAAACTCGTCCAAATTTAGCAGGTCATATGAACCGCAATTTTAAGGTATTCTGCCGAATTTTCCAAAATCGTACTCTGGTTTTCTTATTTCCTGCTATGTGTAACACCCCCGATATATTCACGAATATTACAGCGCCGTAAATCCTTTACATAAGAATTTACAAGGCTGAAGAAATGAAAAGACAATAACAGATACCAACTTATGAAATCACTGAAATAAAATACAACAGTTCTGGTTCAATACCGATAATACAAATATCCAAATGAAGAGTTATTAATACATCACCAAAAATCAAAACATCACAAACTGAAGACGTACTTGAGTACTTATTAAAAATAACCAAACACAGACAATTAAACTCGGCCGGAACATCACTCTGCACCCTCGTCGTCATGCAACTCCAGTGGTTGTTTCCCCGCTCTCCTGGATCCTGAACATAAACAAATGTTCACCCCCGAAGGGGTTAGCACAACGATGCTAGTACAAGTACAATAATCATACAACAGTGATATAATCAACAATTATATCATAACAAGTTTCTCCAACGAGAAATAACAACAACACATATCACATCATAACAGTCTCAACATACTGATGGCATTCCAACGATCCAGCGCACACAGCTATAGATTCCCATGATGATCCCGTCGGACCAACGCATGGTGGAACTACCTGTCCAACGATCCAGCACACACAGCTATAGATTCCCATGATGATTCCCGTCGGATCAATGCATGGTGGACATTTAATAACAACACATAATACACAATACAATCACAATATAACTGTCATAATATAAACAATTCTAATTAGAGTACTTGCCTCGATTCAAAGACAAGAACAATACTTCCACGAAAACGAAATACTCGAAGGTCGCCCCTTCGATCAATCACATAGCAAGATCGAACCTTAAACAAAAGGAATAACATAGAATTCATCTCACGTCGAACGAACATCTAACAATCCAAAATACGGTCGGAAGTTCTTAAAAGAAATCTGTCTGGATTGCTTAACGCACGCTACGCATCCTATGTAGCGTACGTTAAGGCTACTCGTTAGCGCACGCAATTACACACAGCCTAGCATACGCTAACCATGTATGGTCAGTACTTCACTGATCAGCCGACTGACTCGCCTGATGATTTAACACACGCTAAGTTTCAATCGTAGCGTACGCTAAATAAGCCCGTTAGCGTATGTTAATTCACAGTGCATGGCAGTTCACTGTTGGGCAGCAGACTAGTTCTAACGGTGATGAAATTTACGAACTCCTCAGTGATTAACGTGTGATATCCGTCTATATGTCATATTCATAAACTTATGAATGATCTTTTGGGTTTAATCATCTTTGAGGTTTCAAGGAAAAGAATATCATCATAACTCTTATATTCGAATTTGATTATCATTCTCATGCTAATTTCGGTGATCTCCGGTTGGTGCACTGGATTCTATTATCATTATTCACATTCAGACTTCATCTTGAAGGTGAACTAACAATTCCAACTTATACGAAAGGATAATTCCTAAGATGATTTCTTTCCTTAAGTCCTTATAACCAAAAGTGATATCACCTCACTTTTATGATCAATATGACAACATAAATCATACGGATAATCAATTTCAGAATGTTCCTCTCAACATTGACGTACTAGGATTCCAACCACGAGGTTCCAACGACAATATCATAAGTATAATTATTCCAATATTCTAAACATGATATTTGTTGAATAATTCACCAATGGAACTCAATATTTTGCTAGCATGATCATCTTATTCTCCATAACACGAATCTAGAGTTGAATATAGAATTTAACATACCTTTAATGAAGAAATCACTGATTCAAAAAGGTAGAATCCAGCTCCGGTTGCTTGAGTGTCACTTCAAAGTGAATTCTTCTTCAATGATCAAGTATAAGCACTCTTTAATATTTAATGATAAAGTACAGCGGATCTGTATGTGATTAAGGAGTAGGAAAAGCTCTCTGCACTTCCAAGGGACGAAGAACAAATGAAGGGAATAGGTAGAAATGGAGTGATGTCCTTTAAATAAAGTTTCTGCACAAAAGATGATTAGCGCACGCTACATACCATTCTTAGTGCACGCTAATAAGCGTTGACTCCAAATCTGTCCAGGTTCATCCGCGGGAATCTTATCCGGACCCATGTCCCGGCTGGCGTATGTGCTAGCTGCCTAACTCAATAATTGACTGCCCAGCGCACGCAAATCCTACATTCGTAGCGTGCGCTAGTTGTAGCCGATAGCCCGCGTTAAGCTACATTCTTAGCGTGCGCTATCACGAGTTTGCATGAGAAATTTTGCATGAGGATATACTTATGTACAAAGATACCAATGTGAGAAATATCATACTCCAATTATCGAGATCACAAATCCGAATAATACAGGGTTCGAATACAGATGAATTACATAATAATAAATTCGGATATTACATACTCTCCTACTAAAAAGGAGTTTCGTCCCGAAACTCAAGACGAAAATAACTCTGGATATCTGGACTTCATGCCATCTTCCGTTTCCCATGTGGCTTCTTCCACTTCGTGGCGTGACCACTGAACTTTGACCAAAACGATTGGTTTGTTCCTTAACTGCTTAACTCGACTCTCGAGTATCTTGACTGGTCTTTCTTCAAACGTTCCATCTTGAGCGACTTAGATTTCACCGAAATCAATGACATGACTAGGATCCGGTATATATCTCCGTAATTGGGATACGTAGAACACGTTATGAACATGGCTCAACGACGGCGACAATGCCAATCTGTATGTTAACTCTCAAACTCTCTCAAGGATCTCGAATGGTCTGATATATCTCGGACTCAGGTTTCCCTTCCTTCCAAAACGAAAGATTACCTGAGTAGGGGAAACCTTTAAAAGTACGTTGTCTCCAGTATTTAACTACAATGTGCGACAGCGTACGCCTGCATAAGATTTCTGTCGACTCTGGGCGGTCAACAGCCTTTCACGAATCAAGGCAATCTTCTCTCGAGTCTGTACGATCAACTCTGGTTCTGTACCGATCAAGTCTGATGAATCATCCCAACATAGGGGAGATCTGCATCTCCTCCCGTATAATGCCTCAAACGGTGCCATCTTAATGGAAGCATGCCAACTATTGTTGTAGGTAAATTTAATCAACGGTAGATGAACTTCCCAATCGTTTGACCAATCTAAGGCATAGGCCCTTAGCATGTCTTCCACCGTTTGAATGGTCCTCTCGGATTGTCCGTTAGTCTGTGGGTGATAAGCTGTGCTGAAGTTCAATTCGGTCCCCAAGGCCTTATGAACTGCTTTCCAAAAGTGAGACACAAAACGGCCATCTCGATCAGAAATAATGATCTTCAGCGTACCATGCAGTCGAACTATCTCTGAAATAAATACTCGTGTCAACCTCTCTGGTCCCCACGTGTCCTTAATGCCTAGAAAATGAGCTAACTTGGTTAAACGATCAACTATCACCCAAATCATGTTCATTCCTGTCTTGGTTCTCGGAATACTAGTGATAAAGTCCATCGATATATCCTCCCACTTCCATTCAGGAATCGGGAGTGGCTTCAACATTCCGGCAGGTCGTTGATGCTCGATCTTAACCTGCTGACAAGTCAAGCATTTCGAAACATAGTCCGCTACATCTTTCTTCATGTTGCCCCACCAGAAATTCTGCTTCAAGTCCTTATACATCTTACTGGTGCCTGGGTGGATAGAATAGGGCGAGCTGTGAGCTTCCTTCATAATTATCTGTTTCAGAACATCGACATCAGGAACGCAGAGTCGGTTCTTAAATCTCAAAACTCCATCATCATGAATTACAAATCCGTGGGCCTTCCCCTTGATCACTTCATCATGTAACCGAATCATCAGAGGATCATCTGTCTGCATAGATTTGATTTCTTCAATTAATGATGAAGTTATTTCCATTACGCACAGTTGTCCTTGGACTCTTTGTAACCATACTTCAATTCCTTCTCGAATCATATCTCGTTGAAGGCTAAGTTGGGAGGTCAGAGTCTCCAGCATCTGAATAGAAACAGGCTTGCGGCTAAGTGCATCTGCTACTACATTCGCTTTGCCTGGATGATACAAAATCTCCAAGTCATAGTCCTTAATCAGCTCTAACCATCTTCTTTGCCGCATGTTCAACTCTTTCTGACTGAAGATGTATTTGAGACTCTTGTGATCCATAAAGATCTGACAGTGAGTCCCGTACAGGTAATGCCTCCATATTTTCAAAGCAAAAACTACTGTCGCTAGCTCCAAATCATGCATTGGGTAATTCACTTCATAAGGTTTCAGCTGTCGTGATGCATAAGCGATCACCTTATCATTCTGCATCAATACGCATCTGAGTCCTTGGTTCGAAGCATCACTATAAACTATGAATCCTCCAGTCCCCTGTGGAAGTGTTAAAATCGGTGCTCTCGTCAATCTCTTCTTCAATTCATCAAAGCTATTCTGGCACAATTCGTTCCACTCAAACTTTTGAGTTTTCTGCAGGAGTCGACTAAGTGGGCGGGAAATTTTAGAAAACCCTTCCACGAATCGACAATAATATCCAGCAAGTCCTAAAAAACTCCGGACTTCTTTTACGTTCTTTGGAGGTTTCCAATCCATAACAGCTTCGATCTTCTGAGTATCTACTCGGACTCCTTAAGCTGATACCACATGGCCGAGGAACATTACTTCCTTTAGCCAGAATTCACACTTAGAAAGTTTGGCGTACAATTGTTCGTTTCTTAACAAGTCTAACACAATCCATAAATGCTGTGCATGCTCTTACGGGCTCTTAGAATACACTAGAATGTCATAAATGAACACGACCACAAATTTATCCAAATATTCGATGAACACTCGGTTCATCAATTGTATGAATACAGCAGGTGCATTAGTGAGACCAAGCGGCATCACTACAAACTCATAATGTCTGTAGCGAGTTCTGAATGCTGACTTCGGAACATCAGATTCCTTAATCCTCAGCTGTGATATCCTGATCTCATATCGATTTTAGAAAATGCTGTTGCTCCTTGCAACTGGTCAAACAGATCATCAATCCGTGGTAACGGATACTTGTTCTTATTCGTCATCTTGTTCAGCTCTCGATAGTCAATACACAGTTGAAGCTATCCACCCTTCTTCCGGACAAAAAGAACTGGCGCTCCCCAAGGCTAAACTCTTGGCTGGATATAGCCTTTGTCCAGTAACTCCTCTAGCTGCTTCTTCAGTTCGTACATCTCAGTAGGTGCCATACGATATGGCGCCTTAGAAATTGGTGTAGCTCCGGGTTCCAACTCAATGGTGAATTCTACATCCCATCGTGGAGGTAGTCCAGGTAACTCGTCAGGAAATACATCCGGAAACTCGTTCACAACAGGAATGGATGAAAGTTCTACAATTTCGTCTTCTTTCTTCATTGCATAACACCAGTATCCGATACAGCACTGTTTCAACAATTTGACAGCTTTCATTGCCTTGATCAACTTTCCTGAGCTTTCTGGTTTCCATCCTTCAAACAATATTTCGGAACCATCGTCAGCGATCAGCGAGATATTCCTCCTTCGGTAGTTTACAATAGATCCATATCGATTAAGCTAATCATCTCCGAGTATCAGGTTGTCTCCTTGCATTTCTTTCACAATCAGATTTGAGAGCCACTCTCTATCTCCAAATGATACAAGGAAATCTCTAGTTTCTAAGTTCCCAACAATCATCTCTCCACTCGGTAAACCAACAACATAAGGTTCACAGTAATGAAAACCAGAAATATTCAAACGATTTACACAAGATGAGGATATAAAAGATTGAATAGCTCCTGTATCGAATAAAATGCTAACTGGCTGGGAAAAGATTTGAACGGTACCTGATGCGACAGCAGCATCCTGATCGTCTGTCCTCCTCATCTTGTACAGATGTGGGGGAACAGATCCGGCACTCGATGTCCCCTTTCGGTCCCATTGTCCTCTGCCTCGTCTGCGGCCAAAATTCTGAGGCATCTGAACACTTTGCTGCGTCTGTTGGATACTAGCTTCCTTCTGAACTGGCTGTGATGTACGTGTTCCATTGAACTTGGTGGGATCCTTGCAAAACGTCGCAGGTGCCCTTCCTGTCCGCAATCAAAACATGTAACTGGAGTGCGCAAACAATCACGCCAAAGGTGACCTGGGCGACCACAGTTAAAGCACCTCCTAGCTGTATCCGTCGTGGCTGACATTGTTCTGAAATTCTTTCCGCTCTTAGATGGGTGCGGAGGTTTCTTGAAAGAATGAAAAGATGACTGGGCCTTGCAGGGCCCGCTGCTCTTGTGCTCTGTAAAAGTACCAGAGACTTTCTGCTTCTTGGACTCCGTAAACTTCTCCATTGCTGCTTCCTTGATTTCGTACGCCAACACCTTATCCTGGTATTGACGGAGAGTGGTACATTCAAAACCGGACATGTACCTCTTGATTTCTGGTTTCATCCTCATATCAAAATGGATCATCATTTCTGCATCTGTTCTGACCAAATGTCGAACAAATGCCAGTTGTTGGTTAAATGTCTTAATTGTCTGGGATACGGGTTCGTCTGACGGCTGAGCGGAGAAAAACTCTCGAACTTTGGCTTCCCTCACAAGACGAGGGCAGTACTGGGCTTCCCACCACTCGGATGCTTCCCATATCAGAAAGTATTGAGCTATAGAGGCTCTCCGGTCGTCTGGGCAATTAATTCCGGCAAAAATTTTCTCCAATTCTTTCAACCAATGGTCCCATGTGGGAGTCTCCGAAAAGCCATCGAATTTGGGTGGTTGCATCTTTGCCACCTCTTGCAGCCATCGGTTACCTCGATTTCCCATGTCTGGGATCCCTTGCTGTCTCTCTCCCTGCTGTAATCCCACCGCCACTTGCATTTGGTCCATGACCTGGGCGAACTGAGTCATCTGGTTCACCACTTGATGAAAGATTTCGGGCACAGCAGGTTACGGTTCATTATTGATAGATCTATGTGGCTCGCCTGAACTGTGGATGGCCTGATTAGAAGGCGAAGCTTCTCTTTCGGCATTCCTTCGTCCGCGTCCGCGACCGCGACCACGTCCACGTCCGCCTCTCAACTTACTGTAAACATAAATACTCAACATACAGGAAACAATATTGTTCTAATGTTCAAGTCTAAAAAAATACAACATGTAAAGAACAAGTTTAGGAACTTACAACCACTGTTCGCATGAAGACGTAGGCAGTACAGTGATGTCATTCACGGTCGGCTACCTCAAAAGACGTATATGACCCCTATTTTAACCCAATGGCCAAGATATCCATAATCTTATCTCTGATACCATATTCTGTAACACCCCCGATATATTCAGGAATATTACAGCGTCGTAAATCCTTTACATAAGAATTTACAAGGCTGAAGAAATGAAAATACAATAACAGATACCAAGTTATGAAATTACTGAAATAAAATACAACAGTTCTAGTTCAATACCGAGAATACAAATATCCAAATGAAGAGTTATTAATACATCACCAAAAATCAAAACATCACAAACTGAAGACGTACTCGAGTACTTATTAAAAATAACAAAACACAGACAATTAAACCCGGCCGGAACATCACTCTGCACCCTCGTCGTCATGTAACTCCAGTGGTTGTTTCCCCGCTCTCCTGGATCCTGAACATAAACAAATGTTCACCCCCAAAGGGGTTAGCACAACGATGCTAGTACAAGTACAATAATCATACAACAGTGATATAATCAACAATTATATCATAACAAGTTTCTCCAACGAGAAATAACAACAACACATATCACATCATAACAGTCTCAACATACTGATGGCATTCCAACGATCCAGCGCACACAACTATAGATTCCCATGATGATCCCGTGGGACCAACGCATGGTGGAACTACCTGTCCAACGATCCAGCGCACACAACTATAGATTCCCATGATGATTCCCGTAGGATCAATGCATGGTGGACATTTAATAACAACACATAATACACAATACAATCACAATATAACTGTCATAATATAAACAATTCTAATTAGAGTACTTGCCTCAATTCGAAGACAAGAACAATACTTCCACGAAAACGAAATACTCGAAGGTCGCCCCTTCGATCAATCACGTAGCAAGCTCGTAACTTAACAAAAGAAATAACATAGAATTCATCTCACGTCGAACGAATATCTAACAATCCAAAATACGGTCGGAAGTTCTTAAAAGAAATCTGTCTGGATTGCTTAACGCACACTACGCATCCTATGTAGCGTACGTTAAGGCTACTCATTAGCGCATGCAATTACACACAGCCTAGCGTACGCTAACCATGTACGGTCAGTACTTCATTGATCAGCCGACTGACTCGCCTGATGATTTAACGCACGCTAAGTTTGAATCGTAGCGTACGCTAAATAAGCCCGTTAGCGTACGTTAATTCACAAAGCTTAGCGCACGCTAAGCATGCATGGCAGTTCACTGTTGGGCAGCAGACTAGTTCTAACGGTGATGAAATTTATGAACTCCTCAGTGATTAACGTGTGATATCCTTCTACATGTCATATTCATAAACTTATGAATGATCTTTTGGGTTTAATCATCTTTGAGGTTTCAAGGAAAAGAATATCATCACAACTCTTATATTCGAATTTGATTATCATTCTCATGCGAATTTTGGTGATCTCCGGTTGGTGCACTGGATTCTATTATCATTATCACATTCAGACTTCATCTTGAAGGTGAACTAACAATTCCAACTTATACGAAATGATACTTCCTAAGATGATTTCTTTCCTTAAGTCCTTATAACCAAAAGTGATATCACCTCACTTTTATGATCAATATGACAACATAAATCATACGGATAATCAACTTCAGAATGTTCCTCTCAACATTGACGTACTAGGATTCCAACCACGAGGTTCCAACGACAATATCGTAAGTATAATTATTCCAATCTTCTAAACATGATATTTGTTGAATAATTCACCAATGGAACTCAATATTTTGCTAGCATGATCATCTTATTCTCCATAACACGAATCTAGAGTTGGAGATAGAATTTAACATACCTTTAATGAAGAAATCACTGATTCAAAAAGGTAGAATCCAACTCCGATTGCTTGAGTGTCACTTCAAAGTGAATTCTTCTTCAATGATCAAGTATAAGCACTTTTAATATTTAATGATCAAGTACAGCGGATCTGTATGTGCTTAAGGAGTAGGAAAAGCTCTTTGGACTTCCAAGGGATGAAGAACAAATGAAGGGAATAGGTAGAAATGGAGTGATGTCCTTTAAATAAAATTTCTGCACAAAAGCTGATTAGCGCACGCTACATACCATTCTTAGTGCACACTAATAAGCGTTGACTCCAAATCTGTCCAGGTTCATCCGCGGGAATCTTATCCGGACCCATGTCCCGGCTGGCGCATGTGCTAGCCACCTAGCTCAATAATTGACTGCCTAGCGCACGCAAATCCTACATTCGTAGCGTGCGCTAGTTGTAGCCGATAGCGCGCCTTAAGCTACATTCTTAGCGTGCGCTATCACGAGTTTGCATGAGAAATTTTGCATGACAATATACTTATGTACAAAGATACCAATGTGAGAAATATCATACTCCAATTATCGAGATCACAAATCCGAATAATACAGGGTTCGAATACAGATGAAATACATAATAATAAATTCGGATATTACATACTCTCCTACTAAAAAGGAGTTTCGTCCCGAAACTCAAGACGAAAATAACTCTGGATATCTTGACTTCATGCCATCTTCCGTTTCCCATGTGGCTTCTTTCACTTCGTGGCGTGACCACTGAACTTTGACCAAAACGATTGGTTTGTTCCTTAACTGCTTAACTCGACTCTCGAGTATCTTGACTGGTCTTTCTTCAAACGTTCCATCTTGAGCGACTTCTATTTCACCGAAATCAATGACATGACTAGAATCCGGTATATATCTCCATAATTGGGATACGTGGAACACATTATGAACATGGCTCAACGACGGAGGCAATGCCAATCTGTATGCCAACTCTCTAACTCTCTCAAGGATCTCGAATGGTCCGATATATCTCGGACTCAGGTTCCCCTTCCTTCCAAAACGAAAGATTCCCCGAGTAGGGGAAACCTTTAAAAGTACGTGGTCTCCAGTATTTAACTCCAATGGGCGACAGCGTACGTCTGCATAAGATTTCTGTCGACTCTGGGCAGTCAACAGCCTTTCACGAATCAAGACTATCTTCTCTCGAGTCTGTACGATCAACTCTGGTTCTGTCCCGATCAAGTCTGATGAATCGTCCCAACATAGGGGTGATCTACATCTCCCCCTGTATAATGCCTCAAATGGTGCCATCTTAATAGAAGCATGCCAACTATTGTTGTAGGTAAATTCAATCAACGGTAGATGAACTTCCCAATCGTTTGACCAATCTAAGGCACAGGCCCTTAGCATGTCTTCCACCATTTGAATGGTCCTCTCGGATTGTCCGTCAGTCTGCGGGTGATAAGCTGTGCTGAAGTTCAATTCGGTCCGCAAGGCTTTATGAACTGCTTTCCAAAAGTGAGACACAAAACGGCCGTCTCGATCAGAAATAATGATCTTCAGCGTACCATGCAGTCGAACTATCTCTGAAATAAATACTCGTGCCAACCTCTCTGGTCCCCACGTGTCCTTAATGCCTATAAAATGAGTTGACTTGGTTAAACGATCAACTATCACCCAAATCATGTTCATTCCTGTCTTGGTTCTCGGCATACTAGTGATAAAGTCCATCGATATATCCTCCCACTTCCATTCAGGAATCGGGAGCGGCTTCAATATTCTGGCAGGTCGTTGATGCTCGATCTTAACCTGCTGACAAGTCAAGCATTTCGAAACATAGTCCGCTACATCTTTCTTCATGTTGCCCCACCAGAAATTCTGCTTCAAGTCCTTGTACATCTTACTGGTGCCTGGGTGGATAGAATAGGGCGAGCTGTGAGCTTCCTTCATAATAGTCTGTTTCAGAATATCGACATCGGGAACGCAGAGTCGGTTCTAAAATCTCAAAACTCCATCATCATGAATTACGAATCCGGGGGCCTTCCCCTTGATCACTTCATCACGTAACCGAATCATCAGAGGATCATGTGTCTGCATAGATTTGATTTCTTCGATTAATGATGAAGTTATATCCATTATGCACAGTTGTCCTTGGACTCTTTGTAACCATACTTCAATTCCTTCTCGAATCATCTCTCGTTGAAGGCTAAGTTGGGAGGTCAGAGTCTCGAGCATCTGAATAGAAACAGGCTTGCGGCTAAGTGCATCTGCTACTACATTCGCTTTGCCTGGATGATACAAAATCTCCAAGTCATAGTCCTTAATCATCTCTAACCATCTTCTTTGCCGCATGTTCAACTCTTTCTGACTGAAGATGTATTTGAGACTCTTGTGATCCATAAAGATCTGACAGTGAGTCCCGTACAGGTAATGCCTCCATATTTTCAAAGCAAAAACTACTGCTGCTAGCTCCAAATCATGCATTAGGTAATTCACTTCATAAGGTTTCAGCTGTCGTGATGCATAAGCGATCACCTTATCATTCTGCATCAATACGCATCCGAGTCCTTGGTTCGAAGCATCACTGTAAACTATGAATCCTCCAGTCCCCTGTGGAAGTGTTAAAATCGATGCTCTCGTCAATCTCTTCTTTAATTCATCAAAGCTATTCTGGCACAATTCGTTCCACTCAAACTTTTGAGTTTTCTGCAGGAGTCGAGTAAGTGGGCGGGAAATTTTAGAAAACCCTTCCACGAATCGACGATAATATCCAGCAAGTCCTAAAAAACTCCGGACTTCTTTTACGTTCTTTGGAGGTTTCCAATCCATAACTGCTTCGATCTTCTGAGGATCTACTCGGACTCCTTCAGCTTATACCACATGGCTGAGGAACATTACTTCTTTTAGCCATAATTCACACTTAGAAAGTTTGGCGTACAATTGTTCATTTCTTAACAGGTCTAACACAATCCGTAAATGTTGTGCATGCTCTTCCGGGCTCTTAGAATACACTAGAATGTCATCAATGAACACGGCCACAAATTTATCTAAATATTTGATGAACACTCGGTTCATCAATTGCATGAATACAGCAGGTGCATTAGTGAGACCAAACAGCATCCCTACAAACTCATAATGTCTGTAGCGAGTTCTGAATGCTGACTTCGGAACATCAGATTCCTTAATCCTCAGCTGTGATATTCTGATCTCATATCGATTTTAGAAAATACTGTTGCTCCTTGCAACTGGTCAAACAGATCATCAATCCGTGGTAACGGATACTTGTTCTTAATCATCATCTTGTTCAGCTCTCGATAGTCAATACACAATCGAAGCGATCCATCCTTCTTCCGGACAAAAAGAATTGGCGTTCCCCAAGGCGAAACGCTTGGCTGGATATAGCCTTTGTCCAGTAACTCCTCTAGCTGCTTCTTCGGTTCGTACATCTCAGCAGGTGCCATATGATACGGCGCCTTAGAAATTGGTGTAGCTCCGGGTACCAACTCAATGGTGAATTCTACATCCCGTCGTGGAGGTAGTCCAGGTAACTCATCAGGAAAAACATCCGGAAACTCGTTCACAACAGGAATGGATGAAAGTTCTACAATTTCGTATTCTTTCTTCATTGTATAACACCAGTATCCGGTACAGCCCTGTTTCAACAATTTGACAGCTTTCATCGCCTTGATCAACTTTCCTGAGCTTTCTGGTTTCCATCCTTCAAACAATATTTTGGAACCATCGTCAGCGATCAGCGAGATATTCCTCCTTCGGTAGTTTACAATAGATCCATATTGATTAAGCCAATCATCTCCGAGTATCAGGTCGTCTCCTTGCATTTCTATCACAATCAGATTTGAGAGCCACTCTCTGCCTCTAAATGATACAAGGAAATCTCTAGTTTCTAAGTTCCCAACAATCCTCTCTCCACTCGGTAAACCAACAACATAAGGTTCACAGTAATGAAAACCATAAATATTCAAACGATTTACATAAGATGAGGATATAAATGAATGCGTAGCTCCTGTATCGAATAAAACGCGAACTGGCTGGGAAATGATTTGAACGGTACCTGATACGACAGCAGCATCCTAATCGTCTGCCCTCCTCATCTCGTACAGATGTGGGGGAACAGATGTGGCACTCGATGTCCCCTTTCGGTCCCATTGTCCTCTGCCTCGTCCGCGGCCAAAATTCTGAGGCATCTGAACACTTTGATGTGTCTGTTGGATACTAGCTTCCTTATGAACTGGCTGCGATGTACGGGTTCCATTGAACTTGGTGGCATCCTTGCTAAATGTCGCAGGTGCCCTTCCTGTCCGCAATCAAAACATGTAACTGGAGTGCGCAAACAATCACGCCAAAGGTGACCTGGGCGACCACAGTTAAAGAACCTCATAGCTGTATCCATTGTGGCTGACATTGTTCCGAAATTCGTTCCGCTCTTAGATGGGTGCGGAGGTTTCTTGAAAGAATGAAAATATGACTGGGCCTTGCGGGGCCCGCTGCTCTTGTGCTCTGTAAAAGTACCAGATACTTTCTGCTTCTTGGACTCCGTAAACTTCTCCATTGTTGCTTCCTTGATTTCGTACGCCAACGCCTTATCCTGGTATTGACGGAGAGTGGTACATTCAAAACCGGACATGTACCTCTTGATTTCTGGTTTCATCCTCATATCAAAATGGATCATCATTTCTGCATATGTTCTGACCAGATGTAGAACAAATGCCAGTTCCTGGTTAAATGTTTTAATTGTCTGGGATACGGGTTCGTCTGACGGCTGAGCGGAGAAAAACTATCGAACTTTGGCTTCCCTCACAGGACGATGGCAGTACTGGGCTTCCATCATCAATTTAAATTCTGTCCAATCAGCATCATGATATGCAGGCCGGATGGCTTCCCACCACTCGGATGCTTCCCCTATCAGAAAGTATTGAGCTATAGAGGCTCTCAGGTCGTCTGGGCAATTAATTCCGGCAAAAATGTTCTCCAATTCTTTCAACCAATGGTCCCATGTGGGAGTCTCCGAAAAGCCGTCGAATTTGGGTGGTTGCATCTTTGCCACCTCTTGCAGCCATCGGTCACCTCGATTTCCCATGTCTGGAATCCCTTGCTGTCTCTCTCCCTGCTGTAATCCCACCGCCACCTGCATTTGGTCCACGACCTGGGCGAACTGAGTCATCTGGTTCACCACTTGACGAAGGATTTCGGGCACAGCAGGTTCCGGTTCATTATTGATAGATCTCTGTGGCTCGCCTGAACTGTGGCTGGCCTGATTAGAAGGTGAAGCTTCTCTTTCGGCATTCCTTCGTCCACGTCCGCGACCGCGACCACGTCCACGTCCGCCTCTCAACTTACTGTAAACATAAATACTCAACATACAGGAAACAATATTGTTCTAATGTTTAAGTCTAAAGAAATACAACATGTAAAGAACAAGATAGAGTTTAGGAACTTACAACCACTGTTCGCATGAAGACGTAGGCAGTACAGTGATGTCATTCATGGTCGGCTACCTCAAAAGACGTATATGACCCCTATTTTAACTCAATGGCCAAGATATCCACAATCTTATCTCTGATACCATATTCTGTAGCACCCCCGATATATTCAGGAATATTACAGTGCCGTAAATCCTTTACATAAGAATTTACAAGGCTGAAGAAATGAAAAGACTAACAGGTACCAACTTATGAAATCACTGAAATAAAATACAACAGTTCTGGTTCAATACCGAGAATACAAATATCCAAATGAAGAGTTATTAATACATCACCAAAACTCAAAACATCACAAAATGAAGACGTACTCGAGTACTTATTAAAAATAACCAAACACAGACAATTAAACCCGTCCGGAACATCACTCTGCACCCTCGTCGTCATGCAATTCTAGTGGTTGTTTCCCCGCTCTCCTGGATCCTGAACATAAACAAATGTTCACCCCCGAAGGGGTTAGCACAACGATGCTAGTACAAGTACAATAATCATACAACAGTGATATAATCAACAATTATATCATAACAAGTTTCTCCAAAGAGAAATAACAACAACACATATCACATCATAACAGTCTCAACATACTGATGGCATTCCAACGATCCAGCGCACACAGCTATAGATTCCCATGATGATCCCATCGGACCAACGCATGGTAGAACTACCTGTCCAATGATCCAGCGCACACAGCTATAGATTCCCATGATGATTCCCATCGTATTAACGCATGGTGGATATTTAATCACAACACATAATACACAATACAATCACAATATAACTGCCATAATATAAACAATTCTAATTAGAGTACTTGCCTCGATTCGAATACAAGAACAATACTTCCACGAAAATGAAATACTCGAAGGTCGCCCCTTCGATCAATCACGTAGCAAGCTCGAACCTTAACAAAAGGAATAACATAGAATTCATCTCACGTCGAACGAACATCTAACAATCCAAAATACGGTCGGAAGTTCTTAAAAGAAATCTGTATGGATTGCTTAACGCACGCTACGCATCCTATGTAGCATACGTTAAGGCTACTCGTTAGCGCATGCAATTACACACAACCTAGCGTACGCTAACCATGTACGGTTAGTACTTCACTGATCAGCCGACTGACTCGCCTGATGATTTAACGCACGCTAAGTTTCAATCGTAGCGTACGCTAAATAAGCCCGTTAGCGTACGTTAATTCACAAAGCTTAGCACACGCTAAGCGTGCATGGCAGTTCACTGTTGGGCAGCAGACTAGTTCTAACGGTGATGAAATTTACGAACTCCTCAGTGATTAATGTGTGATATCCGTCTACATGTCATATTCATAAACTTATGAATGATCTTTTGGGTTTAATCATCTTTGAGGTTTCAAGGAAAATAATATCATCACAACTCTTATATTCGAATTTTATTATCATTCTCATGCAAATTTCGGTGATCTCCGATTGGTGCACTGGATTCTATTATCATTATTCACATTCAGACTTCATCTTGAAGGTGAACTAACAATTCCAACTTATACGAAAGGATACTTCCTAAGATGATTTCTTTCCTTAAGTCCTTATAACCAAAAGTGATATCACCTCACTTTTATGATCAATATGACAACATAAATCATACGGATAATCAACTTCAGAATGTTCCTCTCAACATTGACGTACTAGGATTCCAACCACGAGGTTCCAACGACAATATCATAAGTATAATTATTCCAATCTTCTAAACATGATATTTGTTGAATAATTCACCAATGGAACTCAATATTTTGCTAGCATGATAATCTTATTCTCCATAACACGAATCTAGAGTTGGAGATAGAATTTAACATACCTTTAATGAAGAAATCACTGATTTAAAAAGGTAGAATCCAGCTCCGGTTGCTTGAGTGTCACTTCAAAGTGAATTCTTCTTCAATGATCAAGTATAAGCACTCTTTAATATTTAATGATCCAGTACAGCGGATCTGTATGTGCTTAAGGAGTAGGAAAAGCTCTCTGGACTTCCAAGGGACGAAGAACAAATGAAGGGAATAGGTAGAAATGGAGTGATTTCCTTTAAATAAAGTTTCTGCACAAAAGCTGATTAGCGCACGCTACATACCATTCTTAGTGCACGCTAATAAGCGTTGACTCCAAATCTGTCCGGGTTCATCCGCGGGAATCTTATTCGGACCCATGTCCCGGCTGGCGCATGTGCTAGCCGCCTTGCTCAATAATTGACTACCTAGCACACGCAAATCCTACATTCGTAGCGTGCGCTAGTTGTAGCCGATAGCGCGCGTTAAGCTACATTCTTAGCGTGCGCTATCACGAGTTTGCATGAGAAATTTTGCATGACGATATACTTATGTACAAAGATACCAATGTGAGAAATATCATACTCCAATTATCGAGATCACAAATCCGAATAATACAGGGTTCGAATACAGATGAAATACATAATAATATATCCGGATATTACACTATGATGCCAATACTCAATATCTGATATTTCTTCATCGTGATTATGAATCAAAACAGAAAATCATAATCCGAAAACATGAATTCAACCAAACATTTCAAAACCCAGAAATTTAACCAACAATAATCACAAAAATAAAATAAAAACCGAACCACTTCCAATCAGTAAGCTGAAAACATTAACCGATTCCAATCGAACCCTAACTCATCTTGATTTACATTTGCCCGGCCTTGAAACCACTGAAATCGATGCTTTTAGCCAGGAATTCTCTACACAAATTTCAGCCGAACGTATACCATATTGAAATCAGAAACCAAACCCCGAATCAGAAAACCCACAACCGACGATCGAACTCAACCCTTCAGCCTCTTTCAAACCTGAAAAACCCAAAGTTACGGCCCGAACATACCTAAATCCGGAACACGCTGCCACCACCAGTCGCGACCGCACTTCCTGAAGCTGAGGTCGCCGTCCACTCTGTGAATACCGACCGCCGCTACCACATGGAACGGGCCGAAGTCCGACGAAAAACCCTTCGGTTCATCACCCGATTTTGGTACAGCCATGGTCAACCTTGAGTGTGTGTGTGTGTGTGTGTGTGTGTGATGTTCTGCAAGACTTGTCATCGGCCTAGAGCAATTTTGGAGTAGAGAAAAAGAAGTTAGAGAAGAGAGAGAAGAGAGAAGAAGGGCGATGGGAAAGTAGAAGAAGAGAAATGAAGTTTCTGTCGGCTGAAGGGGTGGAGAAGGGTTTATATACCCGCGAATTATTAGGGCTTTGCAATTTAGTCCTCCCAATTTTCATAAACCTTCATTTCAGTCCCAAACAGTTTAAATTAATTCGATTTTAACCCAGTCAGCTTCTCAATTCTTACAATCTGACCCCAGTCAACTTTCAAACTTAAATTTAATCCTAATTTTGACCGAAACATTAAAATATTGACTTTTAATTAATATTAATAATTAATCTGAATTATTCCATAAATATTTTAATTTGAGTCATTAATAATATTAACTCTTCGATTAATATTAATAAGCAATGGTAATTTATTTTCAGTTATTATATAGTGATATTTGTATCTTTTTATGTATTCTATAAATAATTAAGTGCAAGAATTATAATAATAATTATTATTATTATATGTAGACTTTATCGAGGATTTACGGGCTTAGGGCTGTGAGTCGAGCATCTTCATTTCAAGTCAGACATCATCATTTATTCAGGTGGGAATTTCCACTATCACTTTAATTGCTTTAATTGGACTGTGTGTGTGATGTTCTATTCATGTTTAAAATTTTATGCACATTGTAAATCAGGCTAACCTGTTTTCGTGTAAGAGGCTATCTTAAGATATATGTTGTTGCGGGGACACCTGCACAACCTCAATATTCACATGCGTGCTCGATTCATGTTATGTGGTATTGTGTTTATGTTTGATGTTGTTGCGGGGGCACCTGCGCAACCTCAATATTCGTGTATGCGTGCTCGATTTATGCTATACGTAATATTCTGAGTATGCATTTATATTGAGGAAAAATATGATAGATTATTCATGTTATGCTTTCCATGAGATTGTATATTACTGTGATCATTGTGATTTCCACGAGCTGAAGGAAGCTCACCCCAACCTTTATTGATCTCACAGGTTGAACCGAGCCAGATGGATGAAGGAGCGAGCCGAAAGGGCATGAAGAAGAATTTATTACAGGATGCTTTTTTTATGACAATGTTTTGAAACTTATTTGGGGAAACGTTGACTAGTAATTTATAAATTATGAATTATTCTTCCGCCGCAAATTTTTACCTCGTATTTATGATGAAATGTTACCTTATTTAAAGGTATTTATTTTTATGTCATTGTAGCGACTCGACTTTGTAGGCGATAATTCTTATATTCTCAAGAAAATTATTTTTCGCCAAATTTACCTTTTATTTGTTTTCCCCAATATTTACCCTAGAAAGTCGGGGCGTTACATAGTGGTATCAGAGCGGGTTTTACCTTTATGTAGACTCGCAAAAATGTAAAAGTATCATATGCTCTCAGCTTCGCCACTTCGTCACTCCGTCTGAGGTACCAAATTCAGTTTTTATTCATGCATATGTCATTTCATTTTTACTTACATAATTATATACGTATGTATGAACTGTTAGAATGGCCAAACTTAGGATGACGCCACGTAAGAAGGTCCCATCTACTTTTGACTAACGTTTTCTAGCACGCAAAGACTGGTGGGACGATCCTAGTTTACCAGAAAATGCACCACACTACGTCATTAATAGGCTGAGTAAGTGGCTGCAATCTGGGAAACAAGGTTCCGTCACTCACCAGCTAGAGCACCTGATGGAGAAGTTATCCGAAGACTGGAGTTGCTGCATCTTCCAGATTTGGAAAAAGGCCATCAAGAGATTGCTAGAAGAGCGAGAGGCCACGGATGATTTCCAGTTTGTCACTGGACGCTTATTGGATTTATTTGCTCGAGAGGCGATCCCAGCTGCAAATTGGGATGCCGACTATACGGACGAGGAAGACTCAGAGGAGGATCCTGAAGAAGACCCAGAGGAGGATCCCGAAGAAGATCCAGAAAAAGTTCCTGATGAGAGCTCAAAGATGGATCTCGCCGATAATATGAAGGACGTGATGATGGCAAATATCGAGTCTGAAGATGAAGTCACTTCGTGGATTGAGCCGCGACCCCCTATTCATGTTATAGAGATTATTATCAGTGACGATGGGGAGTAGTGCGTGTAGGCTCGATAACTAACCATGTGAAGATAGAGATTAACGAACATAGCTTCTTAGCCAACTTGCACATAGTCGAACTTAGCGATTTTGATGTCATTTTGGGTATGGATTGGTTGAACAAGCATAGAACTGTAATTGAATGCTCCGAAAGGAGGGTAACTTTATGTCCGTCTGTGGATGTCAAGACCGTATTCGAGGGAGTAAGACACTCTAGTACCCCGAGGGTGATTTCAGCCATGAAAGCCGTGAAAATGTTGAAGAAGCGAAGTTGCCAAGGATTCTTGGTGAATGTGTTGGGGAAAACAACTTCGGAGAAGATGGTAGCTGATGTACCTATCATCAAGGAGTATCCAGACATCTTTCCCTAAGACTTGCCTGGAGTTTCGCCGAATCGTCAAGTTGAGTTCTCAATTGATTTAGCGCCAGGAGCGGCACCAATATCGAAGGCTCCCTATAGGATGGCGCTTAAGGGATTGCAAGAGCTGAAAGTACAACTCCAGGAACTGCTCGACTCTGGATTTATCCGACCGAGTGTTTCGCCATGGGGTGCGCCAGTGCTCTTCCTGAAGAAGAAGGATGGAAGTTTGAGGATGTGCATAGACTATCGTGAACTTAATCGACTCACGATAAAGAATAAATATCCACTTCCTAGAATAGAGGACCTATTCGACCAACTTGGAGGCTCGGGAGTATTCTTGAAAATAGATTTGAGATCTGGATATCACCAGCTGAGGATTAAGGATGATGATATCCCGAAGACAGCATTTCGAACTCGATATGGACACTATGAGTTTATAGTGATGCCATTGGTTTGACTAATGCTCCAGGGGTATTCATGGACCTCATGAACCGTGTATTTCAACCTTATTTGGACAAATTTGTCATTGTGTTCATAGATGACATACTTGTATATTCAAAGACCAAGGTTGAACATGAGCAGCATCTTAGAACAGTATTAGGAATACTGTGCAAGGAGAAGTTATATGCGAAGTTCAATAAGTGTGAATTCTGGCTTAACCGAATTGCATTTTTGGCACATGTGGTCACTTCTAAAGGAATTGAGGTTGACCCGATTAAAGTTGAGGCAGTCAATGATTGGAAAGTACCGAGAAATGTGAATGAAGTTTGCAGCTTCTAGGGGTTAGCCGGTTATTATCGGAGATTTATCGAAGGATTGTCGAAGATAGCAGTGCCGATGACTAAATTGACTAGAAAGGGAGAAGTTTTCTTATGGAATGAGAAATGCGAAAAGTGTTTCCAAGAACTTATACGAAGATTGACTGCAGCACCAGTTTTGACCATCCCCAATCCGATGAGAGAATTCGTCATCTATAGTGATGCATCCAAGCAAGGCTTGGGATGTGTATTGATGCAAGAGGGCAAGGTAGTTGCCTATGCTTCGAGACAGTTGAAACCGCACGAGCTGAACTACCCTACTCATGATTTGGAATTAGCAGCGGTAGTTCATGCGTTGAAAATTTGGTGACATTACCTTTATGGAGGTATGTGTGAAATTTATACAGACCACAAAAGTCTGATATATATTTTCACACAAAAGGAATTGAATATGAGGCAGCGCAGATGGCTAGAGCTGGTCAAAGACTACGATTGTACGATTCATTACCACCCTGGTAAAGCAAACGTAGTTGCTGATGCACTGAGCCGTAAGGCGAGAGGAGACCTAACTTGTTTGTTGACCTAGAAGGAAAGCTCGGTCAAGGAATTTGCAAGGATGAACCTTCATATGGCTACACCATCGAATCTAGTTGAGTCATTATTGGCTAGTTTGGTGGTACAACCAACCTTGAGGGAACAAATAAAATAAGGTCAAGGACCGGACGACTTCTTGGTCAAGATGAAAGAACGTACTCTTTCAGGTGAGGATAAGGGATTTAGTGTGTCCGATGATGGTACAATGTACTATGAATGGTGGATTTGTGTGCCCAATGATGTCAAGTTGAGACAAGCGATATTGAAGGAGGCACATAGTACTCCGTATACAGCACACCCTGGGAAAGATGTATCAAGATCTTAAAGGGACATTTTGGTGGGAAGGTTTGAAAAGAGATGTGGCAGACTTTGTCAGAAAGTGTATAGTTTGTCAACAAGTGAAGGCAGAACACCAATGCCCCTTTGGATTACTAAAATCACTTCATATTCCAGAATTGAAATGGGAACACATTACGATGGACTTTGTGGTAGGTTTGCCTCGAACGGAAAGAGGAAACCACGATATTTGGGTTGTTGTCGACCGACTCACAAAGTCAGCTCATTTTATCCCAGTTAAGATGAACTTTCGAATGGATCAGTATGCTCAACTTTATATCAGGGAGATTATTAAATTACATGGAGTGCCAGTGTCTATAGTATCCAACAGGGATACTCGTTTCACATAGCGTTTTTGGGAGAGTTTGCAAGAAGCCTTGGGAACGCAGTTAAATTTTAGTATGGCCTATCATCCTCGGACTGATGGTCAGTCCGAGAGGACCATCCAGATCCTTAAGGATATGTTGTGAGCATGTGTGTTAGACATGGGCAATAATTGGGAACGACTGTTGCCTTTGGTAGAATTTGCTTACAACAACAGTTATCAGTCGACGATCGGTATGGCACCGTATGAAGCCTTATATGGTAGGAAGTGTCGATCACCACTGTATTGGAATGAGGTAGGTGAAAGGAGAATTTTGGGTCCCGATATGATCGAACATACAGTTGGTGTGGTGGATAAGATTCGTGAGAGGATCAAGACAGCACAGGATCGTCAGAAGTCTTACGCCGACAAGCATAGGAAAGATCTCGAAAACCGTGTTGGTGACAAAGTATTCCTGAAGGTATCTCCTACCAAGGGAATTATTCGTTTTGGTTCAAGGAGCAAGTTGAGACCGAGATACATTGGACCGTTCGAAATTCTTTAACGAATTGGAGAGTTAGATTACCGCTTGGCTTTACCCCCGGAACATTCGGCTGTGCACAATGTTTTCCACATTTCGTTGTTGAGGAAGTATGTGCACGATCCCACATCAACTATACCGCCGTGGATATGAACAAAGATCTTACTTATGAAGAACAACCCGAAGTGATTCTCGACCGATCAGTCCGGCAGTTGAGGAACAAAGAGGAGATGTTTGTCAAAATCCAATGGCGTAACCACAATAAAGATGAGGCTACTTGGGAGCGCGAGGAAGAACTTCAAGCTCGTTATCCAAATTTCTTCAATCGAGGTATGTCATTTATTTTCGAGGACGAAAATTTTTCCTAGAAGATAGGATGTAATACCCACTATTTTTATAATGCAATATTATTATTTATAATAATATTATAATACATTTCATGTTATTTAATCTCATTTAGAGAATCATGGACATTTATTGACGTATCACAAGTCCTAGCCCAAGCCATTTTGTCATATATATATATTTAAGTGGTCATTATTTATTTTATAATAGTGTTGTCACACCCCCAAACCAGGGTTGGACGAGAACGCGACAGTTAACGTAATAAATAACGTTTGTGATAGTATATTCTAGTAAAGCATACACATGCCAGATCTTATCCCGGTGAACTAAGACTGATTATTCCATAGAAAAGAAATATTCAAGAGTATAGCGGAATTATTACATCAAGTACGAAAGAGTACAGCGGATTTATTACATCAAGTACGAAAGAGTACAGCGGAAATCAGAATACAGTTTTGACACAAGAATAAAAAGAAGCGTTAAAGCAGTATCCTAATTCATACGTCTTGGCAATACTTTGACGATGGTCTTCAGTGGTCGTCAGCATCTGTCTCTACTTCCTCTTGGTTCTCTTCATCTAGTGGGGTTTTAGAAAAACAAATTCAAAATGGGGTGAGAATAATGGATTCTCAGTGAGTTAGGTTTGGGTATTTAATGAGTTTATTATTTAATAAACATTATGTTTCTCCCACTTTTGAAAAATAGTATTGTTTAAAAATTGGTGCAAGTTTTCAAGAAGAATATTATGAATTATGACATGAATGTACAGTCAATCTCCGTAGATTGCTGTACGGCGTCGAGCGCCCAATGAGTATTTAGCTTTGGGAGGTCGTCTACATGACTAAACCCTTGGCCTCCTTATAACGTCTTAGACCGTTATCAGTGTTTGGCCTTTAACTATCGCCACGACCTTTGGTTTGATAACCGTAGCCTTGGGCGTTTGTCGGACCATCACTATAACATTGGCCTTTGAGCTTTATCGCTCTTACGCTTGGTGACGTGCTGTCTTATCTCTTATATGGGCTCAATATGTCCTTAGCTTGGGTCTATGCCCAGATCATATCATAATCGCGACTATACCTGAATTCTATGACCCAGTCACCTTAGGATCACTCCGTCCTTCGGCTTCAAGGGAATAGGATACGACGGTAGCTTTGCCTAGAACCGCAGCCACGCTGCTCGATTCATGACTTAGACTAACTGCCCCTCATGCATATAATAGAAAAAGGGACTCTAGAGGTACTCGTATGGACTCTAGCGGTGGCTTTCGCCCGAAGGTCTTAGCACTTAGCTCCATACAGCACTTACTCCCGATTTCAATTGAATAACAATTATTGTCGTGATTAACAGTGGTTATGCATACTGTATGATATCAATATGATTATTTGATAGTATATAGACTTGGATAAGCTAGAGGAATTAGTTCAACCGGTTAATGATTAAATTGCTATTGTGCGAGTCTTAGCATAATCTTATAATAACTTCATAAATTTGAATAGTTCGGTATGAATTGATTATACGTCCGAAAATTACGAACTTTATTGCGATAAGTCCGTTATGATATGAGGATTGAAGGTCAGAAGTTGCATGAAAGTTTTACCTTTCGAAAATTATAGTTCTGTCCTTTCGTCTTTTAAGTACTATCATTATTTTTACTAAATTTTATAAATTTGGATAATTCGGTAGGGATTGATTATAAGTCCAAAAATTACGAACTTTATTGCGAAAAGTCCGTTATGATGTGAGGATTGAAGGTCAGAAGTTGCATGAAAGTTTTACCTTTCGGAAATTACAGTTCTGCCCTTTCGCCTTTTAAGTACTATCATTATTTTTACTAAATTTTATAAATTTGGATAATTCGGTACGGATTGATTATAAATCCGAAAATTACCAACTTTATTACGAAAAGTCCGTTATGATGTGAGGATTGAAGGTCAGAAGTTGCATGAAAGTTTTACCTTTCGGAAATTACAGTTATGCCCTTTCGTCTTTTAAGTACTATCATTATTTTTACTAAATTTTATAAATTTGGATAATTCGGTACGGATGGATTATAAGTCCGAAAATTTTTATTTAGTTTTATCTTATAATTTTGATTAATTCGTTTGGATTCATTTAAACTCCAAAAATTATGAATCTAGTTGTGGTTTGATCCTTATGACTTGTAATTTTAGATTTCGTTCAGTTTTAATTTTTATTCTTTTATAATTTACGATTTCACCCATTTGTTTTGTCTTAATCGACATTTTAGTATTCGGGTCATATCTTTTTCGTTTCTTGTCCGATTGACCTCAAATTTTCGGGGTAGGCTCTTTATGTTATAATGAGTACAGAGAGTTCAACTATTCTGGAAATTTTATTTTCGAAATAGTAAGTTTCTATAAATTACAGTTTTGGCCCCGAATACTTGAAATTTACATTTTTGCCCCAATTTTCTATTTTAGTAAATTCCGATTTAGGTGAAATTTTATAGAGAACTTATTTTTGATATTTTAAGACTTAATTTTAAGACATAAGACCAGAATTATGGATTTTAACAATTTTACCCCAAATTTATCTTATTTAAACTAATTTAGTTTATCCTTCGAACTTAGGTTCGAATTATCAAATCTTCCGGTGACTAATTATCCTCTTACCATAGTCCAATATATACTCATATATTTTTGGGATCTTGATCCCCAAAGATCAGATTTGTCATATTCAACCAAATTTTCCATCAATGAATTAATTTGCACATATAATTAAAATATGACAAACAAAAATTCAACAAATATCAAGACCATTACATGCATGGTAATGAATGTCAATTAAGTATAGATAACCAAGATTTTAATACTTGAATGCACCATATATTTAACTTGTATAAATTTTAAATGAGAGAAAGGAAAGAAACAATTTTACCCACCTCGATTTCTTGTCGGAAATAAATGGTTCTAGGTCTCGGAAGTGGAAGAAAATGATCTCCCTCCTTGAATTACATGGTTCGGACGATTCAAGTATCCATGCATCCATGATTCATATTTTGTTTGCATGTCTAGATATTTGAGTTAGATTAGGAAGGTTTTTTTTATATACTTATAGAAGAAAAAAGAGAAAGTAGGAAAAGAGATTACCTATTTCTTGTTGAACCCTCTTCTTCCTTCTCTCTTCTTCTTTGGTTCAGCCCTCTCTCTCTCTCTCTAGTCTCTCAATGCAGATTTTTTTTTGTGAAGTATAAGTATGTATATTTTAAGGATTTTAAAAAGAGGTGGTCAAAGCATGGGACAAGGGAACACAAGACACAAGATTATGTCTTGCATGGGGAGGACATGAAGACTCTAGATGCCCTCCCCCTCTCCATTTGGCCGCCCCTCTTGTGTGTGTGTGTGTGTGTGTGTGTGTGTTGTATATTTTTTTTTTGTATTTTAAGTGTGTAGAATATTATTATAGTTAGTTAGGTATTTGTTTAATTGTAAATGGATTAAGTAGTTCGGTTGGGTTTTCAATCATAATTACAAGGCTTAGGAATTTTATTAGGTTGGGTTTGAGTCCATTAGTAAGTTTATATTAGTAAATGTTGGTACACATAGCCCATTAGGTGAACCAATATTCTACTTTAACTTTCAATTAATTTATTATTTACGAAATAATTAAGTAAAATAAAATGAAACTAGATATAGGTTATATTATATTATAACAAATGTTATTAAAATTACATCATGATATAATAAACCGTACATATATCGAGCTATCGAATTTAGGGGGTTCTACATCCTCCCCTCCTTAGAAGAATTTGGTCCCCAAATTCCTTCTCGAACAACTCGGGATTTGATTTCTTCATTTCTTCCTCAGCTTCCCATGTAGCGTCTTCCTCTCTATTGTGATTTGTCCAGATGACCTTGACCAATGGTATTTTCTTGTCTCTTAGTTCGCGCACTTGTTGATCCATGATCCTAATCGGCTTCTCGATATAAGTTAAATCTTTCTTGATTGGCGGTATGTCATGCGTGATGACATGTTCAGGATCTGGATGATATTTTTTTAATCTTGAGACATGAAATACGTCGTGCATTCCGGCAAGATCGGTTGGTAGATCGAGACGATATGCTAATTTTCCAATTCGTTCTAGGATTGTGAAAGTTCCGACATATCTAGGGCTAAGCTTCCCTCCCTTCTTTGGGTTGATCAATCCCTTACGTGGTGATAAACGCACGAATACTTTGTCGCCCGTGTCGAATTCCAAATCCTTCCTTCTCTGGTCTGCATAACTCTTCTGTCGGCTCTGAGCGGTGCGAATTCGATCCCGAATGATTCGAACTTTATCCATGGCATCTTCTACTAGATCAACTCTCGCTATCGGGTTTCGGTTCTGCTTACCCTTTGGTGTCCATCGGTCGTTAATCTCCCAATGTATTGGCGATCGGCACTTTCTTCCGTATAATGCTCCAAATGGAGCCATCCCAATCATTGCCTTGTAGCTGTTGTGATAGGCAAACTCAGCTAAGGGTAGGTGGTGACTCCAACTCTTTTGAAAATCCAGTGCACATGCCCGCAACATATCCTCAAGGACTTGTATCGTTCTCTCGGATTGTCCGTCCGTCTGAGGGTGAGCTGTAGTGCTGAAACTCAATGTCGTCCCAAGTTATTGATGAAGGCTCTTCCAAAATATGGAGACAAATCTAGGGTCACGATCTGACACAATGTCTACAGGTACTCCATGTAATCTAACGATTTCACGGATATACGTCCTTGCTAGCTTCTGCAGACTATCATTCTTTCTTACAGGTAGGAAGTTGTAACACCCCCAGAATACGACCGGGAATGTCACACACCGTAGACCCTTATCACAAGGATCTACCAGGCTAAACTCCAAAAGACTACTCAATGATTGACCGACCGGGGTCAAAATTAAATGCAAAGCAGACCGACAAGGTCATTAACCAATTCAGAAAATAACGACATTCACATTACAATGACAATAATAAACTTGAACACCGAAAAGAATGACAACTCAATTTAATAAATGAAAACTACACCCATGCAAGGGTGAAAACTCGAACGACAGAGAAATACCGACCAGAATGAAACAAAAGAAAAGACTCTGACTCTGGTGTGATTAGTATCATTGTCCTCCATCTCCTTCCAATCCAATCCGTGATCGCTCCCGAGCCGCCAAAACTGAGCGCATAATGCACCCACCCCGAAAACTCGGGGTTAGCAACCGGAATTTTGCTAGTGCAAGTACATAATATACAAGATATACGAATAATAACAACACAAATCTCAACAAATGTGAAGCCTTAACACAAACCACACATTCCCATAGTCCACACAGAATAGCATCACATACACAAAGTGAAAGATAATCACATAGTCATATTCTCTGTACGGAACATAATACCAATGAAACTTTAAACGAGCCCAAGGAGTCGAAAAATCCCTTTTTATAAAAGGAAAAGTATTTTGATAAGAAAGTTTGAAAACATTATTATTGACTCGGGCCATCATGGGGTTTTGAAAATCAAATGGGAATACTTTTAGAAAATACTTCAAAACTCTCGGATCCTCGACCCAACATGGGGAAAACAATTTACAAGAAAACCATTACAACGTTATTCGGGTCCTAGACCCAATGCGAGAATAATCATCACAAGATAATCAAAGGCACACCTCTCATTCGACAATTCTGCTCAAGACCCTTGATTAATTAACCTCGGATATTTCGTCAAACATCCTTGGTTAATTAACCCCGATACCAACGTTTTAAAAACAATTTGAAACAAGCTTTCAAAAACACGAATCACATCTATATCGAGACCGGATTTGAAAAGAGTTGAAAGAACTTTGAAATACGAGGATTGTTCGAACGGGTCTTAGCTATCACTCGAATATCCGTTACCAATAAGCCTGCCAGCGCCTCCCTTGCACACCTGTGCACCGGCGTTCACTCCACTATGTTGGCCGCCCCTTGAACATGTCACCGCGCCGGCGATCACTCCTAACAGAGCCGCCCCTTGCACGCGCATTAGGTAACACCGGTGTTCACCAAACATATGGAGCCGCACATTGCAGTACACCGTGCCGGAGTACACACCCGCCTCAGAGGTTCCCGGATACGACGTCTCTCACAACAAGTATTCACATTATTACAAACATCAAGTACACAATCAATCATTTCAACAATTATCAAATCAATACACCAATTCACACAATTTATCCGCCAGTCCATAACCACACAATAAGCAATAACACGCACGTTATCAATCAAGACCCAACACAATAAGCCTTCGGCACAACCAACCAACGCTACACATATATCCTTATATTGCGACTCATCCGAATATATATATAGGTAGATATATAGTATATATATATACATATAACCTTACTATATTATATGAATAACTATAGTTCATCCATCAATCCAAGTTGAGTACGTCAACTAGTGTTAGCATTCACCACTCGTCGTTCACCGACATAGGCATATATATCAATATACGTATATACATACATATATTTAACATATAAATATATATATAAATATATATATACACATATATATATATACACACACATATATATATACATATATCCGTATAAATTCATACACTTCGACAACGATGATTTCACGCAGTTACAATTCGTATATCAAGGTACTTGCCTTGGTAATCTCTCGCGGATACTCCGAAAGTACGGTCGGTTGGCAAAATCCGGAACTCCAACGAAAACAACGATCGGAAGGGCTCAACACCAGATTTTTGTAGGGAAATCGTCCCTAATATCCTATCATCGAATAAACAATCAATCATACAAGGAAAAACATCACAAAACGACCAAATTCCTCTCTGCGGCATTTCCCCGGACACCTTGAAGGCGTCAAACGGAAGTTCATATAATCGACGAATTGGAAATGGTAAAACCGTGGAAAGATGATGAAAATGATAGAATACAACTTAATCTACAATTATCCATCAGTAATTTAAGTTCATAAGGTTCAAACGGACGAAATCTACCAAGATCCCCAAATTTCCCAAAGTTTGGATTTTAGGAAAAACTAACCTTGATTCGGTCGATTGAAGGATGTTATGGATTGATCGATCAATGATATGGACTCAGGATCTTCGTGGATTTGTTGTTCAATAACATGTCTCCTATCTCTCAAAAGATCCACCGCGGACATGAAGGAAGGGAAGTGAAAAATGGGTGAAAACAGGATGCTCGGTCATATATATATCGGCAATCGACTAGCGTGCGCTAGGTTGTCCGGGTAGCGTCGCTATCGGCCGGCCACAGTCTGTAATCTTCGTCCGGGTCCGAGAAGCGTGCACAAGACATCGCCAGCAGGCGTGCGCAATGGGCCCGCCCAGACTCTATGGACTAATCTGTCCGGCCAGTAGCGTGGCGCGGCCAAGCGTAGCGTGCGCTAGCTCGCTGAGTTAGCGCACTGTCCGGTCAGAAGCGTGCGCTATCGCTGGTCTGGCCAAGTCTGCACTTACCGCTAGATCGCCCGGGCCGATTAGCGTGTGTTACCTCCCGCAGGTGGCGTGCGCTACTCCTGCGGTTAGCGCACTGTCCCGGCCAGAAGCGTGACGCTAAGCCGGCCTCGCGTAATCGTCCTGGATGCCAAAGATCCGTGCCGGTTCCTCCCGCAACCGTCCGGCCAGCGCCCGGCTGCCGTGGCCTGACGACTCGATTCTTAAAAACGCATGGAACGAACACGACGAAACGCTCGCGGACAACAACATCGATCCGAAATGAAAATAATATACAACAAATCACCACATATGGCCATAAACACAAAATCGATTGTCGAGAAAAATAATACCAATTTCTCGGAAACCGAGAAATTTCCGGTCTAAGAAAAAGAAAATTTCGAATAAATCAGAATAAAAATCTCGGATATTACATTCTACCCCCCTTAAAATAAGTTTCGTCCCGAAACTTAAAATAGAGAGCGGCGGAACAATCAAGGAAATAACTACTTGCTCAAATTTCAAATCATCACGAGCAAAGCGCGAGTGCAAGGTTCCAGAAATACGATGAACTGACCTAGCAAGTACAAGGCATTTTAAAATGGTCGAAAGGTGCGCAGATGAATTACCAACAACGAAAGTCGTCCCATACCGAAAATACTAAGAAGAGTACGGGTAATAAATTCCCCCATACTAAGAGGACATTATGATCCCGAAACTTAGAACAACAAGAGTTGGAACGTAAAGCAATGAAACGAAATACGATCGAAGTCACGATTGTTTGAAACAGCAACGATTAAGACATAGTACAAAATCTTCATTCTCCCATGCTAGAATCTTCAGAAGGAAACATAGGATTTCGAGACACTTCCCGGTCCCTAGCTCTGCTCTCTCTTAGGGCGGCATTCTTTGCCAATTCGGAAACTGTCTCACAATGTTTCTCCTGATGACCTTCGCACCCACACCGGTAACAAGTCAAGAGTGGAAAGGGACAATTTGCACGATCATGTCCCTGACGATTGCAGTTGAAGCACCTTCTCTTCTTACCGAGAATCACCGATGTTGGCTTGGGATCCCCAGCGCTCACTCCCGACCGCAAGGACGACGCGTCCGAACGACGCGGGGGTTTGGGAGCCTTAGACTCTTCATCGCCCAAAATTTCCCAGATGTCCTCGGTCTCTTCGTTTCGCTCGTGGGCTCGACCATTGAGGAGATTTCATAGGATATCGTTTGATCTTGATACTCCTTCACCGTAGCATGAATCATTGTCGTACGAACCACCTTGTCGCTTCTACTTCCGTCATCACACTTACGTCCGCCAAGGCTCGACATACTAATACAGATAGTACCGTTCAGCGTTATCAAATAATCAGTTGCACAGTATACCACAATTATCAACACAAGGTTTAGTTAACATCTATAGAATAACGTAAAGCGTTAAGTTTTATGAAGTCAATTTCGAGTCCTTCGACGAGGGCGATCATTATATGTATGCACTTAATGAAAATAAATTTTTGGAAAAGAGGGCTAGTCACGTTGCTCCCAAGACTCATAAATACTGTCTTTTATTTCGGAAGAGGAAGTTTATATAACGACTCTAAAAATTATTTTCGAGTGATGTATAAAAGAAAAATCGAAAATTGAATTGTAACTAATTTGAAATATTTCAAAAGTGTTGAGTCCCAAATACCACAATTTTGAAAATCTTTCCTCTTCTTCCAAAATGTTTATTCGAAAGAATTTTTTTTTCCCACCGAGATACGTGACCATTTAACATGACGATATTAAATCATGGCTTTTCACAATGTTAGAAAATTTCAAAGCATCTCTTTAAAATATTCGTGATACTACGGTAAATGGGCCGTCTTGGAACCTACCAGGCTAAAAATCATTTTTTTAAAAAAAAATGTTCAAATTGCCAAAAAGGCCGATGTCGGTAATATTCTCAAATACTCACTAAGGTCATTTATAAAAATATCAAATACCGTTATAAGAATACTATCAAAACGTGCAAGACCAAAATATGAAAACTCGGCTTGCAAGATACCAAAAGCCATCTCAAAATACTCACGCAGCGGATAAAATTAACACTCATAAATTTATTCTAATAAAGTGCAGAAACAGATAACTATGCTCGACTTCCGAAGCATATTACATAACCATTTTTGCTCGGACTGCATACGCATGTTATATCCTAAAACAATAATATCACCAACAAGTTCCAATCCCTAGTTCACATTAAACACGTTAGCACAATATAATCAAATACGTATATATAAGGGGACTTACGATCGGGAGGCTTACCATCACATATTGCCGGAAGATGATGTCGGAACCACGATACTAATCACAACTCTGATGCGCGCGACTTACATAAGACATGGACTTGACCCAACGGCCTAGGTTTTTCGCAAACCTAAACTCTGATACCATAAATGTAACACCCCCAGAATACGACCGGGAATGTCACACGCCGTAGACCCTTATCACAAGGATCTACCAGGCTAAACTCCAAAAGACTACTCAATGATTGACCGACCGGGGTCAAAATTAAATGCAAAGCAGACCGACAAGGTCATTAACCAATTCAGAAAATAACGACATTCACATTACAATGACAATAATAAACTTGAACACCGAAAAGAATGACAACTCAATTTAATAAATGAAAACTACACCCATGCAAGGGTGAAAACTCGAACGATAGAGAAATACCGACCAGAATGAAACAAAAGAAAAGACTCTGACTCTGGTGTGATTAGTATCATTGTCCTCCATCTCCTTCCAAGCCAATCCTGTGATCGCCCCGAGCCGCCAAAACTGAGCGCATAACAGGCACCCACCGAAAACTCGGGGTTAGCAACCGGAATTTTGATAGTGCAAGTACATAATATACAAGATATACGAATAATAACAACACAAATCTCAACAGTCGTGAAGCCTTAACACAAACCACACATTCCCATAGTCCACACAGAATAGCATCACATACACAAAGTGAAAGATAATCACATAGTCATATTCTCTGTACGGAACATAATACCAATGAAACTTTAAACGAGCCCAAGGAGTCAGAAAAATCCCTTTTTATAAAAGGAAAAGTATTTTGATAAGAAAGTTTGAAAACATTATTATTGACTCAGGCCATCATGGGGTTTTGAAAATCAAATGGGAATACTTTTAGAAAATACTTCAAAAACTCTCGGATCCTCGACCCAACATGGGGAAAACAATTTACAAGAAAACCATTACAACGTTATTCGGGGTCCTAGACCCAATGCACAGAATAATCATCACAGTACAATCAAAGGCACAGCCTCTCATTCGACAATTCCTGCTCAAGACCCTTGATTAATTAACCCTCGGATATTTCGTCAAACATCCTTGGTTAATTAACCCTGATACCAACGTTTTAAAAACAATTTGAAACAAGCTTTCAAAAACACGAATCACAGTCTATATCGAGACCAGTATTTGAAAAGAGTTGAAAGAACTTTGAAATACGAGGATTGTTCGTAACGGGTCTTAGCTATCACTCGAATATCCGTTACCAATAAGCACGCCAGCGCCTCCTTACACACTGTGCACCGGCGTTCACTCCACTATGTTGGCCGCCCCTTGAACATGTCACCGCGCCGCGATCACTCCTAACAGAGCCGCCTTGCACGCGCATTAGGTAACACCGGTGTTCACCAAACATATGGAGCCGCACATTGCAACAGTACACTGTGCCGGAGTACACACCCCGCCCTCAGAGGTTCCCGGATACGACGTCTCTCACAACAAGTATTCACATTATTACAAACATCAAGTACACAATCAATCATTTCAACAATTATCAAATCAATACACCAATTCACACAATTTATCCGCCAGTCCATAACCACACAATAAGCAATAACACGCACGTTATCAATCAAGACCCAACACAATAAGCCTTCGGCACAACCAACCAACGCTACACATATATCCTTATATTGCGACTCATCCGAATATATATATAGGTAGATATATAGTATATATATACATATAACCTTACTATATTATATGAATAACTATAGTTCATCCATCAATCCAAGTTGAGTACGTCAACTAGTGTTAGCATTCACCACTCGTCGTTCACCGACATAGGCATATATATCAATATACGTATATACATACATATATTTAACATATAAATATATATATAAATATATATATATACACATATATATATACACACACATATATATATATACATATATCCGTATAAATTCATACACTTCGACAACGATGATTTCACGCAGTTACAATTCGTATATCAAGGTACTTGCCTTGGTAATCTCTCGCGGATACTCCGAAAGTACGGTCGGTTGGCAAAATCCGGAACTCCAACGAAAACAACGATCGGAAGGGCTCAACACCAGATTTTTGTAGGGAAATCGTCCCTAATATCCTATCATCGAATAAACAATCAATCATACAAGGAAAAACATCACAAAACGACCAAATTCCTCTCTGCGGCATTTCCCCGGACACCTTGAAGGCGTCAAACGGAAGTTCATATAATCGACGAATCGGAAATGGTAAAACCGTGGAAAGATGATGAAAATGATAGAATACAACTTAATCTACAATTATCCATCAGTAATTTAAGTTCATAAGGTTCAAACGGACGAAATCTACCAAGATCCCCAAATTTCCCAAAGTTTGGATTTTAGGAAAAACTAACCTTGATTCGGTCGATTGAAGGATGTTATGGATTGATCGATCAATGATATGGACTCAGGATCTTCGTGGATTTGTTGTTCAATAACATGTCTCCTATCTCTCAAAAGATCCAGCCGCGGACATGAAGGAAGGGAAGTGAAAAATGGGTGAAAACAGGGATGCTCGGTCATATATATACTGGCAACTGACTAGCGTGCGCTAGGTTGTCCGGGTAGCGTGCGCTATCGGCCGGCCCTGGTCCAGAATCTTCGGCCGGGGTCCGATAGCGTGCACAAGACATCAGCAGCAGCGTGCGCAATGGGCCCGTCCAGACTCCATCGACTAACTGTCTCGCCAGTAGCGTCGTCGGCCGAGCCGAGCGTGCGCTAGCTCGCTGAGTTAGCGCGCAGTTTATCCGGCCAGAAGCGCAGCGCTACCGCCGGTCCGGCCAAGTCTGCACTTACTTCCTAGATCGCCGGCCGATTAGCGTGCGTTACCTCCCGGCAGATGGCGTGCGCTTACCTCGCGGGTTAGCGCGCGCACTGTCCGGCCAGAAGGCACGCTAGCCGGTCCTCGCGCAATCACTGGGCAAGGTCAAGATCCGTGCTGTTCCTCCGCAACTGCCCGGCCGCCGCCGCCGTGGCCTGATGACTCGATTCTTAAAAACGCATGGAACGAACACGACGAAACGCTCGCGGACAACAACATCGATCCGAAATGAAAATAATATACAACAAATCACCACATATGGCCATAAACACAAAATCGATTGTCGAGAAAAATAATACCAATTTCTCGGAAACCGAGAAATTTCCGGTCTAAGAAAAAGAAAATTTCGAATAAATCAGAATAAAAATCTCGGATATTACAGAAGTGAGCTGACTTCGTAAGTCTATCAACGACTACCCAAATTGTGTTATATCCTCCATTAGTTGTTGGTAGATCTGTCATGAAGTCCATCGTAATTAGTTCCCATTTCCATTCTGTAATCTTGAGTGGTTGTAGCAATCCTGATGGTCTCTGGTGTTCAGCCTTCACTCTTTGACAGGTTAAACACCTTGCTACGAATTCTGCAACTTGGTTCTTCATATTCACCCACCAGTAGTGTTTCTTCAGATCTTTATACATCTTGTTACCGCCTGGATGAATTGTATATCGAGAGCAGTGAGCCTCTGCTAAAATTTTCTGCTTGAGTTCGTCATTGTTGTGAACTCATATTCGGTGTTTAAATTTTAGTGTTCCATCTTCCGACATGTTAAACTCAAATTTCTCGCCTTGTGTGACCCTTTCCTTAAGTTTACTCAACTTCCCGTCTTGAGTCTATGCTTCTTGGATTTCCTTAAGTAAGTCCGGCTTTATTGACAAATTAGCGCACACAACGTGTATCTTAGACTGTCTTGGGTTCCATTGGGTTATTTCTCTCAGGGCATCCCATTCCCTTATCATGAGTCTATCCACACTCGCTTTCCTACTTAATGCGTCTGCTACGACATTGGCCTTGCCCGGATGATGCTGAATGGTGAAGTTATAATCCTCAAGAAGTTCTATCCACCATCTCTGTCTTAGATTCAACTCCTTCTAAGAGAACAAATATTTGAGAGTCTTGTGGTCGGTAAAGATGGTGAATGTAGCTCCATACAGGTAGTGTCTCCATTTCTTCAAAGCAAACACCATTACTGCTAGTTCAAGGTCATGAGTCGGATAATTCATCTCGTAGGTTTTTAGCTTTCGTGATGCATAAGCCACAACCTTTCCCTTTTGCATCAGCACAGCTCCTAATCCTTCCTTTGATGCATCATTGTATACCACAAATCCTTCACTTCCTTCGGGAAGTGTTAGTACTGGTGCGGTGGTGAGTTTTCTCTTGAGTTCTTGGAAGCTCAACTCACACTTATCATTCCACTCAAATTTGACGTGCTTCTGCGTCAGTGTTGTGAGTGGTCTTGCGATTTTGAAAAAATCTTTAATGAATTTGCGGTAGTAACCCGCAGTCCAAGAAAGCTCCGTATCTCTGTGACTGTTGATGGCCTCTTCCAGTCCAGGATAGTCTCCACCTTTGATGGATCTACTGCGACTCCATCTCCAGATATTACGTGTCCTAAAAACGCTACCTCTCTTAACCAGAATTCACACTTGCTGAATTTGGCGTACAATTTATGACTCCTTAGCATTTCTAGCACCAATCTTAGGTGAGTTTCGTGATCCTGATCCGACTTGGAATATACGAGTATGTCGTCGATAAATATGACTACGAATTGATTCAAATATGGTTTTAGTATGTGGTTCATTAAATCCATAAATGCAGCCGGTGCGTTGGTCAATCCAAAAGGCATTACCACGAATTCATAATGACCATACCTAGTTTGAAAGGCAGTCTTCAGTATGTCATTCTCTTTGATCCTCAATTGGTAATATCCCTGTTGAAGATCAAACTTTGAGTAAACTGTTGCTCCTTGTAGTTGGTCGAATAATTCATCGATCCTGGGAAGTGGATACTTGTTCTTAACGGTAATATTGTTAAGTTCTCGATAATCGATGCACAATCATAGTGTGCCATCTTTCTTTTTTACGAATAGCACTGGTGCTCCCCAAGGAGATATACTTGGTCGGATAAATCCAACCTCTAGCAATTTCTGCAACTGAACCTTCAGTTCTTGCAGTTCCCGTGGGGCCATTCGATATGGCGTTCTAGCCACAGGTGCCTTTCCCGGCAAGATGTCAATGCTGAATTCAACTTCCCTATCTGGAGGTAGAGAAGTGAGTTCCATGGGAAAAACATCATGGTACTCTGATACTACCGGTGTAGCTTCAATCTCCATTTTGCTCTTGGGTTTGTTAATGACAAAAGCCAAATATCCTGTTGCTCCCTTCGAGGTGACCTTTCTCGCCTTCGTGGCTGATATTATTGGGGCTGAGTTAATTCTAGCATCCCCGTGTAGTTCAACTACTGGGTGATCGGGTCTGCAAAATCGAACTATTTTAGAATGGCAGTCGAGTTGTGCAAAGTGTTTAGATAGCCAATCCATCCCAAATATGAGGTCATACTCAAGTATAGGGAGAAGAATTAGGTCGGCAGGAAAATAGTGACCCTTAATGATCACTTCACAATCTCTAAATACTAAATCTGTTTCTCGGCTCGTACCCATATGTGTGGATACTTCTAAGTTTACGGGTAGTGATTATTGAAGTGAGTGTTAATTAAGATGCTTGCATTCGGTTGTTGAGTATCAAGAAATGTTATCATTATTCAACTTTATTATTACATTCGCAATGCTGTTTCATGAAAAAAAAATACAGCATTGGATAAGAAAACGTAGGTTTTCCTTACCAATTATCAATAGTAGGTAACATCTTAAAAGACAGCTAATAGGACGGAGATACACAGATAATTATTAAGGAAATATGTCTTAATAATTCAAATCAAAGTGTAAGATTTTGCAAGGTTTGGATTTCGCCCCATTCGGATGGGTCGAATATTTTGAATAATGCCTTGCAGTAATAGCTTTATGTCTTCCGAACGAATAACATAGCTAAGTTGACTACGAGGTACGTAGCAACACGGAACTTTAATAAGTTGAAATTAGCCATTACTATTCCAAATGAATAGTATAGCGACTTAATTTATTTAGACAATGCCAATTGGCGACGCTTACTCTGAATGAATAGCAAATGGATTGAAATATCCAATAATAAAACTCTATTAAGCATAAATTATCATCAAGGTTGTGATCTTAATGACTCAACAAATATGCTTATACGACATCAGCGACCAAGAAATAATAATACCCCATTTTGAAAGGTAATGAGGTTTAGTGGAGTTCAGAGGATCTGATAAGTGAAATAAGCTATGTCCGTTTCAAGAGTTCAATAGGAGAAGTGATTTAATCGGGGAATTGCCGTGAATACTTAATCAGTTATCTTGGTCAATGACTTAGGAAATTTGAATTTGACTATGAATATTCCAAGTGAATAGCGACAAGTCGAAAGAGATCTTAATGAGAATTGACTCGAGAAATCTACATTAGGTCTCAATCCTATGGTTCACTTCGTCCTAGGTGGAATTCCATCTAAGTCCGAAGAATCTTATCCTAGAAAAGCTCATTGTAAGTGTCCTTCTTACAAAGCGAGCTCTGATACCACTCCTCTCACGCCCCCACACCGGGGTTGGACGAGAACGCGACAGTTAACGTAATAAATAACGTTTGTGATAGTACATTCTAGTAAAGCATACACATGCCAGATCTTAGCCCGGTGGACTAAGACTGGTTATTCCATAGAAAAGAAATATTCAAGAGTACAGCGGAATTATTACATCAAGTACGAAAGAGTACAGCGGAATTATTACATCAAGTACGAAAGAGTACAGCGGAAATCAGAATACAGTTTTGACACAGGAATAAAAAGAAGCGTTAAAGCAGTATCCTAATTCCTACGTCTTGGCAATACTTTGAGGACGGTCTTCAGTGGTCGTCAGCATCTGTCTCTTCTTCCTCTTGGTTCTCTTCATCTAGTGGGGTTTTAGAAAAATAAATTCAAAATGGGGTGAGAATAATGGATTCTCAGTGAGTTGGGTTTGGGTATTTAATGAGTTTATTATTTAATAAACATTATGTTTCTCCCACTTTTGAAAAATATTGTTGTTTAAAAATTGGTGCAATTTTTCAATAAGAATATTATGAATTATGATATGAATGTATAGTCAATCTCCGTAGATTGCTGTACGGCGTCGAGCGTCCAATGAGTATTTAGCTTTGGGAGATCGTCTACATGACTAAACCCTTAGCCTCCTTATAACGTCTTAGACCGTTATCAGTGTTTGGCCTTTGACTATCGCCACGACCTTTGGTTTGATAACCGTAGCCTTGGGCGTTTGTCGGACCATCACTATAACATTGGCCTTTTAGCTTTATCGCTCTCACGCTTGGTGACGTGCTGCCTTATCTCTTATCTCCTTAGCTTGGTTCTATGCCCGGATCATATCATAATCGCGACTATACCCGAATTCTACGACCCAGTCACCTTAGGATCACTCTGTCCTTCGGCTTCAAGGGAATAGGATATGACGGTAGCTTTGCCTAGAACCGCAGCCACGCTGCTCAATTCATGACTTAGACTAACCGCCCTTCATGCATATAATAGAAAAAGGGACTCTAGAGGTACTCGTACGGACTCTAGCGGTGGCTTCCGCCCGAAGGTCTTAGCACTTAGCTCCGTACAACACTTACTCCCGATTTCAATTGAATAACAATTATTGTCGTGATTAACAGTGGTTATGCATATTGTATGATATCAATACGGTTATTTGATAGTATATGGACTTGGATAAGCTAGAGGAATTAGTTCAACCGGTTGATGATTAAATTGCTATTGTGCGAGTCTTAGCATAATCTTATAATAAATTCATAAATTTGAATAGTTCGGTATGGATTGATTATATGTCCAAAAATTACGAACTTTATTGCGAAAAGTCCGTTATGATATGACGATTGAAGGTCAGAAGTTGCATGAAAGTTTTACGTTTCGAAAATTACAGTTCTGTCCTTTCGTCTTTTAAGTACTATCATTATTTTTACTAAATTTTATAAATTTGGATAATTCGGTACGGATTGATTATAAGTCCGAAAATTACGAACTTTATTGCGAAAAGTCCGTTATGATGTAAGGATTGAAGGTCAGAAGTTGCATGAAATGTTTACCTTTCGGAAATTACCGTTCTGCCCTTTCGTCTTTTAAGTACTATCTTTATTTTTACTAAATTTTATAAATTTGGATAATTCGGTACGGATTGATTATAAGTCCAAAAATTACGAACTTTATTGCGAAAAGTCCGTTATGATATGAGGATTGAAGGTCAGAAGTTGCATGAAAGTTTTACCTTTCGAAAATTACAGTTCTGTCCTTTCGTCTTTTAAGTACTATCATTATTTTTACTAAATTTTATAAATTTGGATAATTCGGTACGGATTGATTATAAGTCCGAAAATTACGAACTTTATTGCGAAAAGTCCGTTATAATATAAGGTTCTGAGATCAGAAGTTGCATGGAGGTTTTTTCCTTCCATAAATTACAATCATGCCCTTTCGAAATTATAGTACTATTATTATTATTTTTATTTAGTTTTATCTTATAATTTTGATTAATTCGTTTGGATTCATTTAAACTCCGAAAATTATGAATCCAGTTGCGATTTGAACCTTACGACTTGTAATTTTAGATTATGTTCAATTTTAATTTTTATTCTTTTATAATTTATGATTTCACCCCTTTGTTTTGTTCTAATCGACATTTTAGTATTTGAGTCATATCTTTTTCGTTTCTTGTCGGATTGACCTCAAATTTTCGAGGTAGGCTCTTTATGTTATTATGAGTACAGAGAGTTCAACTTTTCTGGAAATTTTATTTTCAAAACAGTAAGTTTCTGTAAATTACAGTTTTGGCCCTGAATTCTTGAAATTTACATTTTTGCCCCAATTTTCTATTTTAGTAAATTCCGATTTAGGTGAAATTTTATAGAGAACTTATTTTTGATATTTTAAGACTTAATTTTAAGACATAAGACCAGAATTATGGATTGTAACAATTTTACCC
Source organism: Orobanche coerulescens (assembly GCA_033398695.1). Classification (NCBI taxonomy): domain Eukaryota; kingdom Viridiplantae; phylum Streptophyta; class Magnoliopsida; order Lamiales; family Orobanchaceae; genus Orobanche; species Orobanche coerulescens. The sequence continues at coordinate 107,977,324 of CM065815.1, read as the reverse complement.
CAAATTTATCTTATTTAAACTAATTTAGTTTATCCTTCGAACTTAGGTTCGAATTATCAAATCTTCCGGTGACTAATTATCCTCTTACCATAGTCCAATATATACTCATATATTTTTGGGATTTTGATCCCCAAAGATCAGATTTGTCATATTTAACCAAATTTTCCATCAATGAATTAATTTGCACATATAATTAAAACATGACAAACAAATATTCAACAAATATCAAGACCATTACATGCATGGTAATGAATGTCAATCAAGTATAAATAACCAAGGTTTTAATACTTGCACGCACCATATATTTAACTTGTATAAATTTTAAATAAGAGAAATGAAAGAAACAATTTTACCCACCTCGATTTCTTGTCGGAAATAAATGGTTCTAGGTCTCGGAAGTGGAAGAAAACGATCTCCCTCCTTGAACTACATGGTTCGGCCGATTCAAGTATCCATGCATCCATGATGCATATTTTGTTTGCATGTCTAGATATTTGAGTTAGATTAAGAATGTTTTTATTTATACTTATAGAAGAAAAAAAGAAAGCAGGAAAAGAGATTACATATTTCTTGTTGAACCCTCTTCTTCCTTCTCTCTTCTTCTTTGGTTCAGCCCTCTCTCCCTCTAGTCTCTCAATGCAGATTTTTTTTGTGAAGTATAAGTGTATGTATATTTTAAGGGTTTTAAAAAAAAGTGGTCAAAACATGAGACAACGAAACACAAGATACAAGATTATGTCTTGCATGGGGAGGACATGAAGACTCTAGATGCCCTCCCCCTCTCCATTTGGCCGCCCCTCTTGTGTGTGTGTGTGTTGTATATTTTTTTTTGTATTTTAAGTGTGTAGAATATTAATATAGTTAGTTAGGTATTTGTTTAATTGTAAATGGATTAAGTAGTTGGGTTGGTCTTTCAATCATAATTCCAAAGCTTATGAATTTTATTAGGTTGGGTTTGAGTCCATTAGTGAGTTTATATTAGTAAATGTTGGTACACATAGCCCATTAAGTGAACCAATATTCTACTTTAATTTTCAATTAATTTATTATTTACGAAACAATTAAGTAAAATAAAATGAAACTAGATATATTTTATATTATATTATAACAAATGTTATTAAAATTACATCATGATATAATAAACCGTACATATACCGAGCTATCGAATTTAGGGGGTTCTACAAGTGTTATTATTTATTCGAATATAATACTAACACTATTATTATTATTAATATTATTAATAATATTATTAATACTATTTTTATTAAGTATTAATATTATTATTATTATCTTTATTATTTTCAGATTTTTTTTACCAATTAATTGTTATTCTACGATTACTATTATTAGTATTATTATACCGTTTATGTATTAACCATGTGTCATAAGTTAACAAAATTATGATTAAATTTAATTAACCATAATTAGGAATTCTGGTGCAATGAAACATCAGAATTTTCATCGCCCATATTCCCGGGTGATTTTCCCAGCCACCAGATTCGACCTTCTGCAAATTATCGCCTCACTCACCTCTCCAGCAGCTTTATTCTCAGGCCAATTTTCCAGCAATCCCAGCAACCTCAACTCGTCCAAATTCAGCAGGTCATCCGAAACGCAATTTTAAGGTATTCTGCCGAATTTTCCAAAATCGTACTCTCGTTTTCTTATTTCCTGCTATGATGCCAATACTCAATATCTGATATTTCTTCGTCGTGATTATGAATCAAAATATAAAATCATAATCCGAAAACATGAATTCAACCAAACATTTCAAAACCCAGAAATTTAACCAACAATAATCACAAAAATAAAATAAAAAGCGAACCAGTTCTAATCAGTAAGCCAAAAACATTAACCAATTCCAATCGAACCCTAACTCATCTTGATTTACATTTGCCCGGCCTTGAAATCGCTGAAATCGATGCTTTTAGCCAGGAATTCTCAACAAAAATTTCAGCCGAACGTATACCCGATTGAAATCAGAAACCAAACCCCGAATCAGAAAACCAACAACCGGCGATCGAACTCAACCCTTCAGCCCCTTTCAAACCTGAAAAACCCAAAGTTACGGCTCGAACATACCTAAATCCGGAACATGCTGCCACCATCAGTCGCGACCGCACTTCCTGAAGCTGAGGTCGCCGTCCTCTCTGTGAATACCGACCGCCGCTGCCACATGGAACGGGCCGAAGTCCGACGGAAAACCCTTCCGTTCATCACCCGATTTTGGTCCATCCATGGTCAACCTTGAGTGTGTGTGTGTGATGTTCTGCAAGACTTGTCATCGACCCAGAGCAATTTTGGAGTAGAGAGAAAGAAGTTAGAGAAGAGAGAGAAGGGAGAAGAAGGGCGACGGGAAAGTAGAAGAAGAAAAATGAAGTTTTGTCGGCCGAAGGGGTGGAGAAGGGTTTATATACCCGCGAATTATTAGGGCTTTGCAATTTAGTCCTCCCAATTTTCAGAAACCTTCATTTTAGCCCCAAACAGTTTAAATTAATTCGATTTTAACCTAGTCAGCTTTTCAATTCTTACAATCTGGCCCCAGTCAACTTTCAAACTTAAATTTAATCCTAATTTTGACTGAAACATTAAAATGTTGACTTTCAATTAATATTAATAATTAATCTGAATTATTGCATAAATATTTTAATTTCAGTCATTAATAATATTAACTCTTCGATTAATATTAATAAGCAATGGTAATTTATTTTCAGTTATTATATAGTGATATTTGTATCTTTTTATGTATTATATAAATAATTAAGTGCAAAGATTATAATAATAATAATAATAATAATTATATGTAGACTTTATCGAGGATTTATGGGCTTAGGACTGTGAGTCGAGCATCTTCATTTCAAGTAAGACATCATCATTTATTTAGGTGGGAATTTTCACTATCACTTTAATTGCTTTAATTGGACTGTGTATGTGATGTTCGATTCATGTTTAAAATTTTATGCACATTGTAAATCAGGCTAACCTGTTTTCGTGTAAGAGGCTATCTTAAGATATATGTTGTTACGGGAACACCTGCGCAACCTCAATATTCACATGCGTGCTCGATTCATGTTATGTGGTATTGTGTTTATGTTTGATGTTGTTGCGAGGGCACCTGCACAACCTCAATATTCGTGTATGCGTGCTCGATTCATGCTATACGTAATATTGTAAGTATGCATTTACGTTGAGGAAAAATATGATAGATTATTCATGTTATGATTTTCATGAGATTGTATATTACTGTGATCAGTGTGATTTCCACGAGCTAAAGGAAGCTCACCCCCACCTTTATTGATCCCGCAGGTTGAACCGAGCCGGATGGACGAAGGAGCGAGCCAATAGGGCATATGAAAAAGAATTTATTACAGGATGTATTTTTATGACAATGTTTTGAAGCTTATTTGGGGAAACGTTGACTAGGAATTTATAAATTATGAATTATTCTTCCGCCACAAATTTTTACCTCGTATTTATGATGAAATGTTACCTTATTTAAAGGTATTTATTTTTATGTCATTGTAGTGACTCGACTTTGTAGGCGAGAATTCTTATATTCTCAAGAAAAATATTTTTCGTCAAAATTTACCTTTTATTTATTTTCCCCAATATTTACCCTAGAAAGTCGGGGTGTTACAGACGTGGACGCGGCAAAGGTCGTGGACGTGGTACCGCTAATGAATCTGGTACACCTTCTAATGTTGCATCTGATTCGACATCCCATACGGAGCTGAACACTGTTCCTTTGAATTCTGGAGGTCATCCAGATACTTCTGTTAATCAAGGACCGTCAGCTGGCCCTAATGTGGATGCTGGCATAGCTGCTATACTTCAACAGGTAGCAGCACAATTAGTTCAGCTAAATAAAGCCTGGCACCGTGACCAGCCGACAGGTGAGAGTAAGTGGCTCCGGGGAGTGATGAAAATGCAACCTACCCCATTTTGCTAGTGCGTCTGATGTGATGGGCTGGGAAGGTTGGTTATTTCAGTTTGGCCGGATTTTCGATGCTATTGCCTGCCCCGAGGAGTGGTGAGTTCCTATTGCGTAGTATTTTCTTGATAATGAAGATGTGGAGTGGTGGGAGGCGGTTGGGCCTACTGATCGTGTGGCCACCAGGGCCGAGTTTAAAGCTGCTATAGAAGAAGAATATTGTCCTTGTCTAGTTAAAGAGAAACGCATTGCAGATTTCTTTACCGCGACACAGCAAGATGTACCGATCGCGGGAGCTATTGTCATATATAATCAACAACTGAACCATGTTCGTGAGCAGATAAAGACGGAAGCGGATATGATCCGTTACCTTGACTTGAGGATGAAATCCAAGATTCAAGAAGCTATGGCAGGCTTTAGATATGCGACCTTGAAAGAATACCAGGATCGTGCCTTGGCCATCGAGATGGTTATTTCTGTATCAGGATTGGGCATCGAAAGCAAGAAGCTTAAGACGACTGGTGGTTTTTCAGGAAGCAAGGGTCATGGATGTAATATCCGCACCTTTACTACTGTATTCTTCGTTTAAATTAAGTATTGTCGCACCATATCGGTATTTGTTGTAGCGAGTATATTGATGAATTATGTTAAGTTGGAATCCTGGTCATTCATACTATATTGATTGTTGGGTTTTATTGGGAGAATTCTATTTTTGCTTGTTATAGAACTTAGCGTACGTAAGCCTATCTTCTTTACGTACGCTATGTACGTAGCTTTACGTACGTAACATTCATATGTTAACGTACGTAATGCGGGGTATCCATCAGCAGCCCGCCTTTCGGTGGGTGGGACCGAACGTGGGTAGGTGGTCGGGAGTCGATCGCGACAGCCAAGTCAACGGCTATTACGTACGTAATGGTTATATATTTATGTACGTAACGACTTGTGTATTTTAAGTCAGAAACATCTGATAAATCGACTACGTACATAATGTTCATGAGATTATGTACGTAAGGGCTTTAACGTACGTTAACCCCTCTCTTTAACGTACGTAATGCTTAGTTCAGGTTATAAAAATATGACTTGCCTTTCATTTTTCTATTCGACCCATTCAACTCTTCCTCTGAGAAAACAATTCCCCACCCTGCCAAATCGATTTCTATCCCTTCTATCTTGTGTTGGAGCTTCAGCACTTGGGTTGTGACTTGGAGATTAAGAGATTAAAGTGTGTTCTTGGAAGTGTTGGTGTTATTCTTCATTTTGAGGTTGGTTTTCTTTAACTCATATTAAATCTATGCTTATGATGATGTTAGTATATAAACACTTCACATAATGTTAGTTTAATCTAGTATAAACATGATAAATTATTTGAATCATGCTCAAACTAAGTGAAGAATAACATTAGGGGTGTTAGTATCACTTCTTGATGTATGATAACTTCATAATATGGTTGTGTTGATAAAGATAGATAAAACCTTATTAATAACATGATAATAGGAAGTTGATTTTAATCTTGACACCAAAAACATGTAAGTAATGGAAATCCTTGATGACTAGAGGTGTGAAATACTAATATTGTCTTGAACATTCAATTGATTCTTGAAAGGTAACATGGAACCATATTCTTGGCCCTCTAGAACCGATACCTTTGTGATGAATTGTTTGAAGAATTGTGTTAACCCTCTGAAGATAATTTTCACAAGATGGGATGAAGTTATATTTAGAATTCCAAATATCCAATGATATAACTAGATTTTTAATAACTTCTTCAAAAGTAAAACAATGGATTTTGATAGAATACACTCGTAATCTTCATATGTCCAAGTTAATCGATTTCGTTGATATGTTAAAGAGGTGTTAATCACTACATTAATATGTTGATAATGTTCTTAGGAGGGTTGTAGTGAGTATGGTGATACAAATGCGGTAGAGTGAGTAGCCGAATTCCATTTCATTAATCCGTGTGTATTAAGAGACGTTAATTAAGATGATGTTCTTAGTTTACTAAAAACTTAAACTTATGATTTCATATAGGAATCGGTTTTAATGTAATCGTTGGTAAGATAATGAAGAACGTAATTAAACACAAACTTATATCATAATCGGAAGTGCCGATGATTTGAAAAGATGTTTTCACAATGTTACATTGGTAATATTCTGGACTTCAAGTGTTTGACATTAATGCTATAATATGTGAATGAACCTAATAAACATGTTATATGATGATTCGTAATTGGAACATTAAAATGTTCAATAGAATGATTGAACTATTCAAGTAAACTTACGAATATTGTTCCTATGTAATAATACCATTACCATACGAATGTGTTGTTGAATGAATTACGTTTCATTTAAGGTTGCTTGTTCACGTGAGTATTGTTAGACTAGGATACCGTTCATTTGATCATTCAAAGAAGGATTATTCATCTACGGAATTGAGGCAAGTTATCTTGCTTGGTTATAATGATGGTTGAATTCTTGTGATTATTATGCGTTTCGTGTATATGAAATGTTCTGAAAACCTATGATTCATGATATGGTGAGGTCCTTGATCGTGTTATCATTTGTGGTGGGATGATATGCCCGAGTTTACGTTCTTGTTACCATTAGTTCTGCTGAGTTTTGTTGTCACTTCGGTGAGTTGTTCGATTCCTTAATAAAGGTGTCATTCGTTGAGTTTCGTTGTCATGTTGCATCGTGACATCTCTGGAGTCATATCTGCGTGCCGATTGGTTATGTGTAGGATTTTTAGCCGGGCACTTGATGGTCATGCGTGGATGTTTCCGCATTTAGATCATGCACACGAGACGTAGTTCGTGAGGCTAATTAGGTACATCGTCCCACATATATTTTGGATTCCGTATACGGGGTGGACGTGTGCACGGACATATTTCCGGATCGGGCATATTGTGACGTCCGTCTTGAGCCATATTATGTGGTCGTTCGTATATTTGGATATGCTCGACAGTTGGGACTGACTGTTTATACGCCTGCGGGATATATTCAGTAGTCGGTTGTTTTCTTTGAGATCCGTATATATATGAATTGTATAATGTCATGAGAATTATTATCATGTATAGTTAACCCTGTGGTTTGGGCGAAATACTTGTATTTCAGGGCGAGGAAAGGGCAAGGCACAGGAAGAGCACGATGGTGACGGAGGGTTTTGAAGGATGCTAATTCGGGGGGCCCGAGTCTTTTGATGTTCGGTTATGTCTTATTGTGATTTTCATTTTATTTTGTGTTGGATGAATGTACTATAATTTGTAAGGTATTGCCCATCGTCATATGGTCTGTACCGAATTTGGATCCTGTGTACGATTGCTCGTATTAAAGACATGTATAATTTATACTCCACATCAGGGTTTTGATAAATACTGTGGTACGGTGCCATGTTGTCGGGTTGTAGGTGTATATCGTGATATCGCCTGGTGGGTCCCGGTAGGGGTCCACTGCACTATAATAGCTGCCATTTTCGGGCTGTTACAATAGATTTCATAAATTTCAGACTTCTCATTCCGCTACCGGAAAGTCAGTTCATCAAGCTATTAGTGCTCCAAGTTTCCGACCAGGCCAGCCTTTTGCAATTGGTGGAGGGCAACGTTATAATTGCAATCAAACGGGTCACCTATCCAAGAGTGTCCACTTCCTCCCGTGACCTGTTTTACGTGCGGGCAGACCGGTCATTGGGCTGCTTATTGTGAGGCTGCCACCAGGTTTGCTAAATATCAGAATTCGGCACCAACTCCGAGTGTGAACCTGGGGGTTACAGCTAGTTAGCCGCAACCGACTTTGGGGTAAGGTGGAGGCCGTGGCCGGTCAGATCATCAAGCTGCATCGAGTATGGGTTCGATACCGCCTCAGCGTACCAAATGAGATGTGCAGACACTGTAGAAGCTCCAGTAGCTGCAGGTATTACACAAATACTTTCTGAGCCTATATCAATATTATTTGATTTAAGAGCTACTCATTCGTTCATTGCTCTTGATTGTGTGAAACGTTTGGGTCTTGATTGCTTGATTGAGTGTGAACCGTTTGTAGTAAGCACTCCTAGTAGGGAGCATTTGATCGGTAACCGAGGTTAAGGATTGTCTTGTGTATATTAGGAGTCGGGATTGGCCTTCAGATCTCATTATGGTAGATCTGAAGGGAGAGGACGTGATCCTCGGGGACGGTTGGTTGAGTCGGCGTGGAGCTATTATGAACTATCGGGCACGAACTATTTCAATAGTAGCTCAAGATGGTGTCGAGCATACTTTCGTGGGGCGTAAACTGGGTAGTGTTAGGAATACGTGTTAGATTTTGATGATGTCATTATTGTAATTCAAATGTTTATTACTTGGCAAAAATGTAAGGAAGAACCAGATGAGTATCTTCCATAAGCCAAATTATGTTAAGTTAAATACTTGGAAAATGTAAAGAAGAACCAAATGAGTATCTTCTATAGGCCATTTAAGTTAGGCTCAAAATCGGCTAAGTACAAAAGTACAGATAAGTACTTCAGAGAAGTGTAAACCAAACACTGCAGTAAATCTGAAGTCACAGTCAAGTCTAAATCGGAGAAACAAAAATTCATCACTGATGGTTGACCAGACTGTAGTCAAGTGATCAGCAGACCAAGACATCTGAAGTCTAACCAACAGATAAGTCAAAATTCATCAAGACATAAGACTTCAGACAAGTCATCTGATCAGGCAAGTCTCAACAGGACGTCAGAGAAGTCATCGGCAGAGAAGTCCAAACTGTAGAGAAGTTGACTGGACATCAGACAGCTTGACTTATAAGAGATCAGACAAGTACTCCAAGTCCATGTCAGCATGCGTTGAATATTCAGTATTTACGGAAAGTCACATGCAAGCGTGAAGGGACAAATTGGAGAGATTCCCGCAAAGGATATGAATTAAATAATTCATCTAGACCTACCACTGAAGACTTTAATCTTATTATATTCAAAAGATTTGGCGCCTCACATGCAAGTCCTCACAATGGTGGAAAGATGTATTAAAATATGGGAATCCAGACTTGCAACGTTCCGAATAGAAAAAAAAAATGAAGTCTCTCTCTCCAACGGACGGATTTGTTACAAGATTTGCAACGGCTATGAAGTATGCTCAGGGATCGACACTTATATATATCTGAAGATTTGAAGCTGAGTAGTACGATGGGAACAAAAACTCTCAAGCTATCAAAGTTATCAAAGCAATCAAAGCAATCATATAGCATCGTGAAAAATAGCAGTACTCAAAGTTCTTATTTGAAGAAAGCTCTTAGTTGGAGAAGGCAAACACTCTTGTCTTAAAACCTGAGTTCGGGGCACTTCACTGGTTGAAGTTGCGAGACTGATAGGCATCCGAGGATTTGAAGAATCAAGTGGTGCTAGGCAGTCAAAGAGGAGTTGCAACGACGATATTTCCACTGCTTGGAAGTTGTTGTAGCTAAGTAAAAGAATCACTGTAATATTTATCACTGGTTGAGAATTATAGTGGATTCATCTCCAACTGGTTTGGAGAAAGTGGATTAGTAGAGGATTACTCCACCACTGAGACCACTATAAATTGTCTGCGTGTTTTACTGTTTTAGGCATCACACTTAACTCTTGCATTCATACTTTACTGTTCCATTGCTTAGTTTTGTTTTCGTCACCAGCTGATTTCCGCATATCTATCAGCTGAGAAACTCACTCTTCAAAGAAAAGAGTTTAAGAGTTTGAATAAGTCTATTCACCCCCCCTCTAGACTTATTCCTGGACGACTTTTGACCTACAGGTAGTTCGGGCAGAGTGATTTCGGCCGTCAAAACGATGAAATTGTTGAGATAAGATTGTATTGGTTATTGGTGCTCGCCTTGAGCACTGATGACGGTGGAATTGATCTATCATCGATTCTAGTCGTGAATGAGTATCCTGATGTGTTTTCGGATGATCTTCCGGGACTACCTCCATTTAGGGATATACAATTTCACATTGATCTTGAGCAGAGTGCAGCCCCTGTATCTCGTGTACCATATCGCATGGCCCCTGCCGAAATTTTAGAACTGAAGAAATAATTGGGCAAACTTCTTTACAAAGGGTATATTCAACCGAGTGCATCACCTTAGGGTGTACCAGTTCTTTTTTGTTAAGAAGAAGGATGGATTATTCCGTCTGTGCATTGATTATCGGGAGTTGAATAAGCTGACTATCAAGAACAAGTATCTATTTCCCCAAATAGATGACTTGTTCGACCAACTTTAGGGTGCTACTGTTTTCTCTAAGATTGATTTACGCTCGGGGTATTACTAGCTGAGGATTCGGGATTCCGACATTCCAAAGACTGCTTTTCATACTCGATAAGGCCACTACGAGTTTGTAGTTATGCTGTTTGGATTAACTAACGATATTGCCATATTCATGTAACTAATGAACAAAGTCTTTATTGATTACCTTGATAAGTTCGTGGTCGACTTCATTGATGATATCCTTATCTAATCGCATAACGAAGGAGATCATGCAGAACATCTTCACATTGTATTGAACACTTTGAGAATGGAGCAACTTTATGCAAAGTTTTCTAAGTGTGAGTTTTGGCTTAAGAAGGTAACCTTTCTTGGGCATGTAATCTCGACTGATTGAGTTCGAGTGGATCCCCATAAGATAGCAGCAATTCTTAAATGGGAGTCGCCCAAGAATATGAAGGAGACACGGAGCTTCTTGGGACTTGCTGGGTATTACCGTAGGTTTGTCGAGGGATTTTCAAAGATCGCTTGACCAATCACTCAATTGCTCTAGAAATCCCAGAAGTTCGAATAGAATGCCGAGAGGCAGAATAGATTTGATTAGTTGAAGAGATGGTAAACTTCGTCGCCAATATTAGTGTTACTTGAAGGTAGTGATGATTTTGATGTTTGTAGTGATGCTTCGGGACTTGGTTTGGGTTGTGTTTTAATGCAGAGAGCTAGGGTGATATCTTATGCTTCCCGACAATTGAAACCATATGAGATGAATTACCCTACTCATGATTTGGAGTTAGCAGCAGTCATTTTTGCTCTGAAGATTTGGAGGCATTATCTTTATGGTTCTTCGTGTAGGATTTACACGGATCATAAGGGCCTAAAGTATATATTTAGCTAGAAGGAGCTAAAGATGAGACAGCGTCGATGGTTAGATCTGATCAAGGATTACGATCTTGAGATACTATACCATCCAGGAAAAGCTAATATGGTAGCAGACGCATTGAGTCGGAAGCCGATATCGCTTCAAATGCTGGAGGTACTTACATATCAACTGTAGATCCATCGAGACATAATTGGACAATATATAGAGATTTGGATTCATATAGTTCAGGGCATATGCACTTTATATATCACGTCATCTTTGATTGATGACATTAAAGCGAAACAATTGGAGGATCTGTTACTAGTCCAGTTAAGAGAGGATGTAGTTAGAGGAAGATCTCCTGGATTTATGATTCAGGATGATAGAGTCTTGAGATTCCGAAGAATGCTATATGTTCCGTCAGATGTAGATCTTAAACAGGTTATAATGATAGAAGCTCATAATACACTGTATTCTCTCCACCCTGGTATGAGCAAAATGTACAAGATGTGAAAAGCAATTATTGGTGGAGTAATACGAAGAATGATGTTAAGGAGTTTGTATCCAAATGTTTAGTATGTCAACAATTCAATAATGAACACCAATGACTAGTAGGGTTGTTGAAATCACTCCTGATTCCATAATGGAAATGGGAAGATATCATGATGGATTTCGTCATAAATATGCTAAGGACATGTACGGGGATGAACATGATTTGGGTTATCGTCGATCGACTAACTAAATCAGCTCATTTTCTAGGAATTAAGGATAATTGGGGACCCGAGATGTTAGTTCGTATTTTTATTGCAGAAATCATTCGGTTGCATGGCATTCCAAAGAGTATTATTTCCAACCGAGATGGCAGGTTTGTATCGCATTTCTGGCAGTCCATTCAACGATCCTTGGGAACAGAGTTGAGGCTCAGTACATCGTACGACCCTCAGACTGATGGGCAATCTGAGAGGACAATTCAGACTCTGGAGGATATGTTGCGAGCATGTGCCTTGAATTGGATGGACGATTGGGAATCGCACTTGCCACTAATTGAGTTTGCATCCAATAATAGTTGGCATGCGTCAATTAAGATGGCACCGTTTGAAGATTTATATGGACGAAGATGTAAATCTCCACTATGTTGGGATGATTCGTCCGAGTTGATCGGGACATAGCCAGACATGTTAGTGGAGACTAGAGATAAGATTGCCCTAATCCGCGATAGACTTTTGGCTACCCAAAGCCGACAGAAGTCATATACTGACAATCAACATCGTCCGTTGGAGTTCAAAGTCGGCGATCATGTTTTTTTAAAGTATCTCCAACTCGAGGAGTTTATAACTTTGGGAAGAAGGGTAAGCTTAGTCCGATATATATCGGGCCATATGATATTTTAGAGTGAATTAGTGATCTTGCTTATCGTTTAGGTCTCCCACCATCGTTGAGTCATGGGGATAATGTATTCTATGTCTCCCAATTGAGGAAATACGTGTCGGATCCTAGCAATATTATCGATTTTGGGGAAATTGAATTAGGTTCCGACACCACCTTTGAAGAGAAACCGATTTAGATTTTGGAGCACTGAGTAAAATAGCTTAGACGTAAAATCATCCCTTTGGTAAAGGTACAATGGTCAAGACATGGATCGGAGGATCTATATGGGAGACCGAGGACAGCATGAGGTCCAGGTATCCGGAGTTGTTCACAGCTTAAGTTTTGGGACGAAACTTTTTGTTAGAGGGAGAGAATGTAATATTCACGTCTTTCTAATATTACTAATAATTTTTCCTTTTGTCATTTTGTCGAGAACTACTGTGTAATGGATCGGTTGTTGTGTAATGTTTCATTTGGTTTAGATAGTTGTGTTGTGCATGGGAGGTTTAGCGCATGCTAAGTCTGTATATTAGTCCATGCTATGGCGGTGGATTAGCGCAAGCTAGAGATGTTTGGTAACGCACGCTAATTTGGTACTCCGGTAACGGTAGAATGTTTTTTTTAAGGTTCTGGACTCAGGACAGGATTGAGCAGGCAGCGCACACTATGCTGTACGCTAGCGCGCGCTACATAGCTTGTTAGCGTATGTGGTAATGAATGCTATTTCGGCTGGATAGTAGAGGCAGATATTTCTGGACTCTGGAGATGAACAGGTAGCGCATGCTAGTAGGCCGATAGCGCGCTAATGTGACTTGGTAGCGCACGTTAATTCTTCCGTAGCATACATTAGCTGGGCAGAACATTCTGGAGATAGGCAGAGAGTTAAGGTTTTGTCAGTGGAAATGGTTAGCGCACGCTAACGTGTCCTGGCCGAAGGTTCTGGACCTGGGTATCCAGTTAGCGCACGCTAACCGTAAGTGCTAATGCATGCTAATGCGCGTCAGTATATAAGGAACCGAGCAATAAACTTTCGTCATTTTTTCATCTTCCTTCCACTTCTCCGACCTTATAGGCGATTCCAAGGGCGTGAAGGCAAGGATTTCGGTTGGATATCCTTTGATATCAACTCCTTTCAACTCCTACCAAGGATTTATCAACTTCCTAGCATCCTTCACCGTCCAATTCGAGGTAATACTTCTTAGAACCCTACTTTTGGGAATTTGGAGGTTTTGGTGGATTTCGTCTTTCCGACAGATATAACTTCAAATTGATGATAGATTATAGTTGTATAATCATGATTCTATGTTTTCCTTAAAATTTTGTGGATTGATTCCGAGTTTTACATCGTCGATCGAGTAAAACCCATTATGCCTCCGTAGTGTTCGATAAATCATTCCTAAGGGTAGAACTTAGGACGATTCTTAGATTTCTAGTGAATTTGTAGTTAATTGAGTCTCGGTATTTGTTAGTAACGGAATCTGGAACATAGTTCGGACAGAAGCCTTGTTCATTCGTCGTTTATTCGTGTGTTAGGAATCCAGGCAAGTACCTTATTGCAATGATTTATGGCATGCATTTATGTGATGAAATTGTGATTTTTGTGTGTTGTGAGGATGCCCACTCGGTAAAGGTTCGACAGGACCTACGGGGACCGGTACTTGGGTAAAGGTCAGGGCGGTGGTATTCTCACCTGGCACTACCAAAAAAACTACTTTAGCCGACGACCCGGAAAAAAACGGCCGACGACTATATAGTGTCGTCGGCTAAACTTCGCACTTTAGCCGACGACTTGTTCTACCGTCGGCTAAAGGGTTTTAGCCGATGACTTGGCCAATGTCGTCGGCTAAAGTTCGAAATAGTCGTCGGCTATATTAAAGAGGTTTAGCCGATGACCGAGATGACGTTTAGCCGACCGGAAAAAAAATTTAGCCGACGACTTGATCTCGGTCGTCGGCTAAATCCCTTTCGAAAAAAAAAATAATATTGCAACAGTTTAGCCGACGACCTAGATCTAGGTCGCTTCGGCTAACTCTTTTAAAAAAATAATATACTTTGTGACGACCTAGATCTAGGTCGTACAAAGTCTTCGAAAAAAATAATATTGTAAGTGTTTAGCCGCCACCTCGATCTAGGTCGTCGGCCAAACACTTTTCGAAAGAAAAAAATAATATACTTTAGCCGACGACCTCGATCTAGGTCGTCGGCTAAACTCCTTCCGAAAAAATAATATTGTAATAGTTTAGCCGACGACCTAGATCGAGGTCGGCGGCTAAACACTTTTTCGAAAGAAAAATAATATACTTTAGCCGACGACTCGATCTAGGTCGTCGGCTAAACTCCTTCCGAAAAATAATATTGTAAGCTTTAGCCGACGACCTAGATCGAGGTCGGCGGCTAAACACTTTTTCGAAAAAAAAAAATAATATACTTTAGTCGAAGACCTAGATCGTGGTCGTCGACTAAACTCCTTCCGAAAAAAAAATAATATTTTAATAGTTTAGCCGACGACCTAGATCTAGGTCGTGGCTAAACCTCCAAGTGAAAATTATTTATAGTTCGGGGAACACCAACCCAATCTTGCCCCTCTCCCGCTAAAGAGCACATTTCTATTCCCGATCCCGCGCTTATTCCCGAAAAAAGCTTGTGAGTTGCTACTTTGAGTTGTGCTAGCTGGAGTGACGAAGGTTTTAGCGGTTGTTATAATCACCATTTCGATTAAGGTACGTATTTTATTGTATTTTTTATTGTGATTTCGAAATTTTGTATTATTCATGTTACATTCGATAGCTTTTATGTAAAACGATTAAGTTTTATGATGATAATCATTATGATTAATTGTTTGTTGTGATTTCATTTATAATTTGAACAATATTAGTTAGTTGGATTAATATTGGAAAATGTATACATTTTCAGGATGGACAAGAGTTGGATTGGGTTACGAAAATGGGATCCAAGTGTAATGGATGGGATGAAGCAGTTTATGAGATTTGTAAAAGAGCACGACAGTGGTAATATGTTGCACTACTGTCCATGTAATAAATGTAGATGTCACAGTGATATGTTTCGTTTTCCATTTGATGAGGTCTGGGAACACCTAAAGAAGAATAGTTTTTGGAGTAAATATACATGTTGGATATACCATGATGAAGCACCGAATTCTGTTATTCCGTATGATCACGAACAATTTAGTGGTAACGACGGGTTCACCGATCCGAAGAGGAGGTTGATTGATGATGTGTTTGGTTTTTCCGAGACGTTTGTACCAACTGAGCAAATCCCACGACCCCGTAGACCGTTGCCTTGCAATACTGCTGGGCTTGACAGGTACAACAAGCTAATTCAACTCCAACAGACCCCTCTATACCCAGGGTGTAATATGAGTGTTCTTGATTGTGTCATGGAAACGATGAGATTAAAGGTGGAAAACAAATCATCCATCAAGTCTGTAGATGATTACTTGGAGCTTACGAGTAATATGCTTCCACAGGGTCATCATCTTCCAAATACATATTCAAAAATGAGACGAATTTTGAAAGATCTTGGTCTTTCCTACATTAAGATCCACGTCTGCATGTATGATTGTGTTCTATTCTGGGGGCATCCTAATGAAGACCTCACGAGATGTCCTGTATGTGATACAGAGAGATATAGGATCACTCCTTCTGGAAAAGAGAAACCGGTGAAGGTACTTTGGTATTTTCCACTGAAGGACAGGTTGGAACGGCTTTTTATGTCTCCTCACACGGCAAAAGCAATGAGATGGCATGCCGAGCCGCGCACTAATGACAGGGATACTATGATACACCCTTCAGATGGAGAAGCGTGGAAGCATATAGATAGGGAGTATCCGAATTTTTCTTCAGATATCCGAAATGTGAGGCTCGGGATTGCATCTGATGGTTTCAACCCTTTTGGTAACATGAGTCTTTCATATACCATATGGCCTGTTGTAGTGATTCCTTACAATCTTCCTCCGTGGATGTGTATGCGGAAGGAGTATAATATGTTGACCTTGTTAGTCCCGGGGCCGGGATATCCGGGAAAGTGTATCGATGTGTATATGAGACCTTTGATAGAGGAGCTGAAATTGTTGTGGGAGCAAGGTCATCCCACGTATGACAGTTATTCGTCCGAGACATTCTACTTGCACGCCATGTGTATCGGCACTATTAGTGATTTTCCTGCATATGGAATGCTGTCTGGATCAGTTATTAGCAGATATAGAGGTTGTCCAGTGTGTTTGAATGCAGATTGTGCTAGGTACCACTGTAGAAAAGTTATCCGAATGCGTCATCGGATATGGCTTGAGAGGGAACATGAGTGGCGTATGGATGCTGCAGCATTTGATGGCACTGTAGAAATGGGCGAGCCACCACGACAGTGGACAGGTGATGAAATACTATCGATTCTTAATGAGTACAATTTTGGTTAGCTTAGCAACCATCCTGATGTGATTGCAGCAACCCCTGAAAGGCCCGACAGGTATAAATATTGGTCGCACAAAAGTATATTCTGGGAATTGCCTTACTGGTCCAAGTTACTGATAAGGAACTTCTTGGATGTCATGCATATTGAAAAGAATGTTTGCGAAAGTGTGGTTGGGACAACCTTAGGTTGGGATGGAAAGACCAAAGACGGGCCAAAAGCACGCAAAGGTTTGGAAGAAATGAGCATAAGAAAACATTTGTGGTTGAAAACTGTCAAGGGAAAACAAAAAATGCCTAAGGCAGCTTACACCATCACTGCCGAGCAGAGAACTGAGATATTTTGCTGGATAAAGACTGCTAGGTATCCTACCGGGTATGCTGGAAATATAGGAAGATGTGTTAATTTCAGGGAGAACAAGTTAACTGGTTTGAAGAGTCATGATTGTCATATCCTACTCCAACGCCTATTTCCGGTATTTATTCGACCGTACTTACCAAAACAGGTGGTCGAGCCGTGTGTTGCATTGTCAAGATTTTTCCAGAAATTATGTACGAGAGAAGTCGAGAGATTTGATTTGCGTAAAATGCAAGATGAGATCATCTATCTTGTGCAAGTTTGAGCGAATATTTCCTCCAAACTTTTTTGACCTCATGCCTCACCTCATGATCCACCTTCCCAGGCAGTTATTAGTCACTGGTCCAGTGCACTACACGTGGATGTACCCGGTTGAAAGGTAACATAATTTTGTAAGATATATATATATATATATTGTCAAATTAAGTATGATTTTTAACACAATGACAATATTACAGGCAACTCGGTGATTACAAAGACTCCGTGGCCAATAAGTCTGCACCAGAAGGATGCATTGCAGAATCTTACCTTGTGTCGGAGTGTATTACGCATATCAAGTTGTATTTGGGCACCTTCGAGCCCCCTTCCCACTCTATTTCAGCAGATAAAATACAATTCAATCTTTCTATCATATCCACTGAGGTTGACGTCTATGGGAGGTTGCCAGGAAGACAATTAGACCCGTACGAGTCACGAATTGCACATTGGTGGATATTGCTCAATTGTCCAGAAGTTCAGTACTGGAAAGACATCCACTTGTCATGCAATATGGTGCGAGGTGACGCTAGATTCCACAATGACACTTTTGCCGACTATTTTGGAAAATGGGTACGTATACATTCAGTTGCTATTGCATTTTGGACTTAAGATATTTTTTTACATAAAAAGTTTATTTACGACATATGACACACATACAAGATGACGGACACCCTAACTGGTCACGTGAACTTATGCTTCTTTCTATGAAGCCGGTTATGTCAAGAATTTATTCGATGGCCAAAGTCAACGGTGTCACATTCGTATGCCTTGAGAGAGACCAAAAAAGAAGATGTCAAAATTCTGGGGTTATAATAGATGGTGGATATTACGGTGTTCTTTTGGAAATGGTAGAACTAATTTACGGGGAAGGCATGACAATTTACTTGTTTAAGTGTCGATGGTACGACACCAGTCTTGGAACCGATATGCAAGACGACTACGGACTGTTATCTGTTAACACTTCCACTTCATGGTATGAAAGTGATCCTTTTGTATTTGCTACATCAGCAAAGTCGGTGTATTATTTGGACGACTTGGTGAAGAAAGGCACATGGAAGGTAGTGAACGTTGTGACAACGAGGAATATTTTTAGTGCTGCTACACTGGGAGAAACAACAGGTACTGATGACGATGATGCTTATCAAGAGCCAAATACAGCAAATATTCCACCATCAACGACAATTACAATGAATAATGTTCCTGAAGGACGAGTCGTCCGACTATGTGGTGATGCTCGCGGGTACGTTGACGTTGATACAAACGAATTACTTGAAAATTCTGATGACGATAATGTGGACGACTTGAGGCATATCTTGCCGGATATCAACTCAGATAGTGAGACAAACTGTATTGATGACTCAAACTATGAGCCATAAATTTAGTAGATGTATATTTTCATTTGTTAAATATAATTAAAGAAAATAGTAAAAACAATAATCATAATCATAACATTAATATAATATCAATAATATTATTAAAAAAAACTGGGGGGTTTAGCCGACGACAAGATCTACGTCGTGGCTAAAGTTTTTAAAAAAAAAAATTATAGTTTAGCCGACGACATATAAGACGGTCGTCGGCTAAACCCCAGCAATGACCCGACCGTGTTAGACAACACGGTCGGGTCAGTCATACAGTGTGTTTTCCCATTCTGGGCAGGTGCGACACGGCCCGTGTCCCCTGACACGATCGACTAATGTTTTTTTTAAAAAAAAATAAACTTTAGCCGACGACTTATAAGAAGGTCGTCGGCTAAACAGCCGACCGTGTCCATCGACACGGCCTGTGTCGCACCCACCCACAAATTGAAAACACACTGTTTGCCTGCCCGACCGTGCTGTCTAACACGGTCCGGTCATTACTGGGGTTTAGCCGACGACCTTCTTAAATGTCGTCGGCTAAACTATAATTTTTTTTTAAAAAAACTTTAGCCGACGACGTAGATCTTGTCGTCGGCTAAACCCCCACCTTTTATACGTTTCCCGTACCTCCCTTTTGTTATTTTCTCTTTCTGGTTTAGTCATCGCCCGTCGCCCGCCGATCGTCACCCAGCCCCAACCGCCCGTCACCTAGCCGCCCGTCACCTAGCCCCCGTCCCGCCGATCGTGACCCAGCCGATCGTCCCGTCGCCCCCTCTTCTGGTTTTGCCGATCGTCCGCCCGCTAGCCCGCCAGCCCTCCGCCCTCCGCCCGCCCGACACCCTCCGCCCGTCGCCCGCCAGCCCGGCCGCGGTAACCCTTGTCCTTATTTTTTTTGTTGAATTTATTGTATTTGTTTGATGAATTTATTTAGATTATGTGATAATTAGATAAATTGTTTAATGAGTTGTGGTGCAATATTTGATGAATTTAGTATTTTCAATATTTTGTGTTTAATGAGTTGTGAATTTGATGAATTTGTTTGAGGAGGAAGGGATTGTATAGCCGGCGTTAATCGAAAGATTAACGTGGTATGGCATTGATAATTACTGTTGTGTTGAATTGTGAATTTGATGAATTTGTTTAGAAATATTTGATGAATTTGTTTGAGGAGGAAGGAATTTTATAGCCGGCGTTAATCGAAAGATTAATGTGGTATGGCGTTGATAATTACTATTGTGTTGAGTTGTGAATTTGATTTATTTGTTTAGATTATGGATAGAATAAAGAAAGCGCTGGGGAAGAAGTCGACAAAGTCGACCACTCCCGATTCGGGGGGGAGTTTCGCAGCCTCTAGTAAGGCGGATCCCGGTACACTATACATATCTCAGAGCAGCGTTCGTGCCCGCCAGATACTAGAAGCTACCGGCATGAACGCTGACGATTTTTATAGGGCGACAGATGAACCCGCTGCACTAGCGCGGCGTTTATCCTCTCAGACACCACGGCCGACCCCCTCGCAGCCGGAGACTCGTATGCCTCCCATCCACCGACCCATGTCTAGCCCTCACACATCAGGAGATGTACGGAGTTCCTCGTCCGCGGTGCCCCACGGTCCTCCACCGACTCTATTCATGCCTCCGATGGTTCCGACTATTCCAGAGGTCGATGAGACGGGAGCCCGAGTTCCCGTTCGATTGATTAGCCCTGACGAGGCGTACGTCTACGAGTCTTGGCCAGACAACATGTTTTGGCGTAGTTGTCGGGTTTCGAAGACGAAACTGTACGAGGAGATAGAGAGGGAGAAAGAGAAGGGGGAAAATGTAGTCGAGGAGGAGAAGAAAAAGAAGAAGACTCGTGGCCCAGCAAAGGGTCTGGCGCTCGACTCGTACGTAAGTAGGAATGGCCGTTATGAGATTCATCTAGACAGACACGGCCGGCCGGTGATGTCTTCTGACGCTGCGGCGTCATATAGCCGTAATGTTGGCTTTGTCATTCGGGACAGAGTCCCCGTTTTGTGGCCCGATTGGGGGGACGTGCCGCAGTGCGTGAAGGATGCTTTGAATAATGCTATGTCGGTAAGTTAATAAATATTTAATAAGTATTTTTCAATCAACACGTAGTTCTTGAAAATGCAATATGTGATGTTTTTAAATTATTGTGTATTTATGCTGTTCATAGGTGTGGTTTGTCATTCCCGACTCTCTACTACGTACTTTGTGTGACGAGGTGCAGTCTACCAAGTAAGTCATTTTAATTTATTTTGTATCTACATTGTTTGCGTAATTTTTTTTCTTACGAATGATATATGTTGTGCAACGTGTGTTGTAGGTACAAATCTTGGAAAAATGAGATGCACATGTTCGATGACTGGGTGATACCGAGAGGCTACCCTAAGAATTCAAGTTCCGGAGTACGAGTGGAAGTGGCTACGCGCCCATTTTCGCGACCCGAGTTCATGGTATGACTAAAATACCTTCATTTCATTCTTCCTCTTTGATTTTATTTTTTGAATTCTAAATATAAACTCCATTTTTAAATTAATGTTTGAGAATATAAAAAATACGAAGTTCGGTTTTTAAATTAGAAAAATCGGAACTTCATGTATTTTTTTAAAATTATGGAATATTATTAATATTAAAAAATCGGAATTTTTTTATTCAAAAGTGGAAATAAATTATTTTAATAAAAATAAAAATTAGAATATTATTTTCCATAAAAAAATAAAAATCTGAATATTGTATTTTATTTATTAAAAAAAATGCTAGTATTTAATAAAAAATAATAATATTGTGTAATTTTTTATTTTTTTTGAATTCTAAATATAAACTCGATTCTAAATAATATTTTTTTTGAAGGCGACTAGCTTGAACAACACGACCAATCATGCTGGTCTGACTGACCATCACAGTCTGGGTTCCCGGTCGTTAGCGCACGAGGCCATTTCTTCTGATTCGTTGGACGCATTTGCCTACGTGACTCAGAAAGCATTTCCGAACCGTCCCGAGGAGCATGTAAGTCTTTTTTTATTTTATTTTAGTAATAAAATAAATGCCTTTGTATCATAATTTTATTGATATTCAAATATTTATTTTCATATTAACTTAGGAGCGTGTGCGGGAGGAGTCTCAGAGGATGCTTGCTGAGATTGCTCGGGAGCAGTATTCGGACTTAGCGGAGACTGACCTCGATTCTGCCATTGGACAGATCGATCAGGCCGATCCTTATGTTCGCGCTAGGGTGTGGGGTACCGTCTACCCTCCTAGAGGTAGTCGGTACCGCACTAAGATGATGGGAGCCGAGGGTCACCATGTATTGAAAGATACCCCCGGCTTCCAGCGCCTTCGCGGACGGGATGCACGGACTACCTATCTCGAGGAGCAGTTGAGGGCGGAGAGGGAGCTCCGAGCTGAGAATGAAAGGAGGACTCAGACGCGGTTACATGAGAGCGAGCAGAGGAGTGAGTGGCGGTTAGAGAGTTTCCAGAGACAGCAGCAGGCCATGATGGACTATATGATGACGCTGACTCAGACTATTACTCAGGCTGGACTGCAGGCACCTGCTCCACCGCCTTCTCTCTTCGGACAGACCCCATCTTCACAGCCTCGTGACGAGGATCTAGGGGATGGTGGTAATCCTTCTACTACTACATTTCGACATTTAGATAATTTTAGCAGTGGATTGTAGTTGTGTTGTTGTAGTACTCTTGTATATTTATATTTGTGTTACAATTGTGTAAGTGATTTTATTGACGCTACTAGTATGTTGATGAGATTAATGTTCTTGAATGTGTTGTGCGTTGTGATGCATATAATGTTGGGCATATTATTAATGGTATTAGTTGAATGTGTTGCGCGTTGATTGTTGTTGATAATGAGAGCTGGTATATAAAAATTGCAGGTGCAAAAAATACAGGTTTTGGGATCCCAAAATCTGAATTAAATTTTTTTTTTTAAAAAAGGGTTTTAGCCGACGACATGTAATACGGTCGTCGGCTAAAGTAATTTTTTTTTAAAAAAAGGATTTTAGCCGACGACATATAAGACGGTCGTCGGCTAAAGTAATTTAATTTTTTTTTTAAAAAAGGGTTTTAGCCGACGACCTATAAGACGGTCGTCGGCTACAATAATTTAATTTTTTTTTTTAAAAATGGTTTTAGCCGACGACATATAAGACGGTCGTCGGTTAAACTCTATTTTTTTTTAAAAACTGGTTTTAGCCGACCGGCTTGTTAAGGTCGTCGGCTAACTTTTTTTTTTCCAAACAGGTTTAGCCGACGACCGTGTAGTAGTGGTCGGCTAATCGTTGAACTTTAGCCGACGACTGCAAAAAAGTCGTCGGCTAAACCTTGGCCGACGAATATCGGCCGACGGTTTTTTAGCCAACGGCTGGCATGATTAGCCGACGACTTTGGGGTTTAGCCGACCACTTTAAGTCGTCGGCTAAAGTCTGATTTTTGGTAGTGTGGGGATTGCTTAACGGGGCACACACGAACTTGGACGAAGGAGCCTTGTCACCATAATTACCTTCGAGTGATGTTTTACTGATGATTGATATTAGATATTATGGAATATCGTAGAAATGAAATGTCTTGGATTTTGAAAAGAATTTGGGAATGCCTGTGTATTAAAATATTGTAATATTGTACTTGCACTAGCGGTTGTGTAACACCCCCAAAACCATCCGGGATATTACAGCGCCATGGGTCCCGCGCCGGAACCCACCAGGCTAAAAACCATTTCAAAAACGTTCAAAGATGCCAAAAGACCAATGACGGTAATATTTTAAATACTCAAATATTTTAAAAAACATAGTTCTCAAATACCATCATAAAATACCATTTGAAAATACAAGGCGGAATGCCAAATCTCGACAGTTTAAAATGTACGTTAAGCCACCCCTTAAACGTACCGATAAAACAGCTAGGAAAAAGGGTTTAACGAAATAACCCAAGTTCGCAAAATGCCAAAAGACCATTTGAAAATACACACGAGTTGGTAAAGATACCGAAAAGCCATTTTAAAATACACACACGCAGCGGATAAAACACAATTCAAAATACACATTTGCAGTGGAAATACAACCAGAAAGGAAATACTCGATACTCCAAAACATGCCACCACCAGTATCACATTGGGAAGCTCATCCCTTCACGACCGCTACTAGCTCGATCTCCGAGTACCTAAAAATAAAGCCCACGATGGGGTCAGCCACAATACTCGATAATGATAACAATCACATCATCATAAATAATTACATACCAATGTAAACTTACCGTCATAACCTTACCAATCCATGGCAATCCATACCAAATCGATCCTTACCATAATTCACATTTCGCATTATCAAATGACGAAAAGAACTCAACAACAATTATACTGTACTGTATTCAAACAATACCAAGTGTCCTCAAATCGTCCTCATAACTCATAAGTGCGGAAATAATCCAATCTGTGCCAAATCCTGTCTGCCGGATTACACAATCAAATCTCAACTTAGATAAACCAATAATACACAACGTATTTGTAGATCAACTACCACATGATAATGATAACAAATCCCGAACATCGACGTACAGTCTGAATACTCATACAATCAATAACAATGATCAACCAATACATCACTGAGAATATCATCGATATGATGAGTTCCAATATGACCAACCCAAGGTCAAAGTACAACCGAAATTATCATCAACATGATGAATTCCAATACGATCGACAAGGATCAACAATAACCGAGAATACCCTCAACATGGTAAACTCCAAACACGATCAACAAGGATCAATAATAACCGAGAATTCCCTCAACGAGGTAAACTCCAAATGATCAACAAAGGACCAACAATAACCGAGAATACCCTCAACAAGGTAGACTCCAAATGATCAACAAGGACCAACAATAACCGAGAATACCCTCAACAAGGTAGACTCCAAATGATCAACAAGGACCAACAATAACCGAGAATACCCTCAACAATGTAGAATTCAAATGATCAACAATAATGGATCTCAAAGAAATAACTCTGACTGTCGAACATACCCCTCAGGCATATGAACAACCAGTCGCAAACCGTCGAACATATCCAATCATACATGGAAGTATGAACGACCAAACGGAATGGCTCAAAGATGGACATCACAGTACGCCCGATCCGGAAATGTGTCCGTGCACAAGCCACCCCAGGTATCGATCAAATACACGTGCGGTCTTGTACCTAATTAGCCTCACAAACTACGTCTCGTGTGCACGGTTCAATGCGGAAATAATATCCACGCATAACCATCATGCGCCTGGCTAAAAATCCTACACAATAACCAATCGGAATGCAGATATGATTCCAGATATGTCACGATGCAACATGACAACGAAACTCAAAGAATCACATATCCAATAAGGATCAAAAGACTCACCGACGTGAAACAACAGATTGACAGTGAAAAGTCGACACGACTAATCAATATTCATGACAATAATCCTGGGATCATCATCCCCGACAAATGATCAACACGATCAATGATCTCAATACAATCAGCCCTGGGATCATCATCCCTCAGCGAAGTAATCAATACGAATCCCAGCATACGAAACATCAACGTACAACATATATACAATAATTCCTCAGAACAATTATCCTCATAACTGAATAATACTGGAATTACCTCAAAGCCGAAGACAATATTCTTTCCACGAGCAACATCCCTGAACGAATACACAGTTATTCAAATAATCTCAAATAAGGTACCATCCATTCCATACCAACCTTTATCCCGATACTTATGTCATCACGTTAACTATCCTCGATATCCGATATACTATACCCTTGACTAAAGATAACTCACGTCTTCCTTGAACACAATTAAATCATATACCTTATGATTTAATACAAGCCAGAGCACGATATACAACTCGTTAACCGACAACTTACCTTTTTAACAACATCGCTATACGAATTATAAATGAAATGAAAACGATACCATTCATCAAATATTATAAACTGAACAAGTATAAACTTGCCTCGAAACCGATACCACGAAGCTGTTACCAGAATCCATTGCCTTCGTCTCCGAGCTCCTCAGCCCTGACCAAAAGCAACCTACGAACTCTCCAACCTTGACCGCAACACAATGGCCATAATCAACGCTCAATTATCGCGACCTAATGCAATAATCAAATGACAACACATCCGATAAATCCTAATTATCAATCAATAACCGATCAATAACCCAACAGTTCCACAATATCTCGATTAAACACAGTCTTAAATAATCCAGTTCAAACCATCCCGAATTCATAATCACAACACGAAAATACTACACTGTCTGCCTACTTAGCGCACGTTAAACGCATAACGTAGCGTGCGCTAAGTTGTTCCCATTAGCGTGCGCTAGCCAGTAAGCTTAGCGTGCGCTAATGCTGTACAGCGGCATGCATTCCAAGCATCGACTAACACCTTGCGACTATGAATCCGAATGAAAAGGAAATCATACTCCAAGATTAACAATAACTTTCCAGATCCAAACTCATCATCATACTCGAAATCATATTCGTATTCTTATACGAATATTATATCAAAACACATAACTTGGCTCTAGATACGAATATCCCATATTCATATCCAAAACACCAACACCTTCTATACATAATCATCATATCCTATAATTTCAGAGCTCTTCAAGAACATGAAATATCCGACATCACGTTCAAAACAACATAATCCGAGGTATATATTATAATGTTTATCATTTTCTTCATCATGCAAATTACATAATCAAACCAACCCGATAACAAGGATCATCTCATACATAATCTGGAATACAACCTCATATCATGATTTAACTCATCTAAATCGACCACTGAAATTATCATGATTCAGAAATCCATGATTCAACCTCATCAAGTTAAACGAATCACCATTAACATGAAGAATCTTAAATAACATCCGAAAACTCTTATCATAATCCCATAAAATCTCATATAATATCGTCACATGATTATCCAACATGTTCCTCACATGTAATCATCCTTAAAAACGAACAACTAACAAGGGATACGAATATTACCTGGATTAGATGAACCAAGAAGAAGAACACTTGAACTCCATTCCAAGAATCATGAGTAACTTGAAGAACAAGGCTTGAATCCATGCTCTCTATCTTAATCTTGTTAAAAATCACCACCTCACCGTGTTTGGGAACCTCAAGATCCTCCCAAAACTCTCTCTATCGACTGAAGGAGAAAGAATGGACTAAATGCATCTCAAAACCCGTCTGTCCCCTTATATAATAAACATTACTAGCGCGCGCTACTCTCATAAAATAGCGTGCGTTATTACCCTAGCGTGCGCTAACTGACTTTGTTAGCGTGTGCTATCGCAGCCCAGAGGCCATTGTCTTGCCTCGTACATGAGCTTACGTACGTAATGCCCATGCATTAGCGTACGTAACTTACACTGTTTAGCGTGCGCAAGTCCTTGCATTTAGCGTGCGCTAATATCAGTTGACTTGCCACAGTCTACGTACCGCATGTGCCCCCACATGCCGATCTAACAAGGATAAGATTCCCTTTGACCGATCTACAATTAGCGTGCGCTAAGCCTCATGCTTTAGCGTGCGCTAATACTTCAGAACAACAACCGTTGACTTGTCAGAACGTGCGCCGAAAGCAGCCGGGTCCACACGCAGATTCCTTCCGATCTGATTGCATTTAGTGTGCGCTATATTCTGCCTCTAGCGTGCGCTAACCATGAACGACAGCGTGCGCTATACTTGAACATTAGCGCGCGCTAATCAGGCTATACTTAGCCATTTTCCAATTCTCCTCGTCCGTCTCGACATACCAAAATACGAACATACTGCATACTGAATACATGTACTGAATCCAATAACATCATCATACGATATACCCAATATCAAAAGTACGATAACCTGATACACGGTATCCTCACAATAATTGTCGAACCACTACGACAGTTATACGAGTACAAATACAGCTGTCTCAGTTCTCAATTTATTTTATACATACTGTATAGACACCAAGCCATCCAGTATATCTTAGATAAAATAACGCGAAAAATTCATACTGAAAATTCGGGTATTACAGGTTGTTCCTAACCCCTTGTTGGGGTGGAATGTTTTATGCATTTCAGGTACTCTCAAGGTTCAGGAGCCTACACGTGGTGCACACGAGCTGACGGGCAGACCGGATGTTGACGAGCTCAAGTCAGTAGTTGTTTTGAGAATGTCGGTGTTGGTTTTCATATCTAATGTTGTATTTGGTTTCGTTGTAATATGTCGTGTAGTGTGTGTTTTAGTTGAATGGTGTTAAACGCATACAATTTTGGCTGCGGCAAGGTCTAACTATACCTTGTAATGTTCAACTGTATTGTCATGTTATGGTATTTTTGTATCGTTTTGTCGTTCAGTATGTTTGATGTCAGTCTGGTAGGCCCATGGTGGGTCCTACGATGTGTAACTACCCGTATTGAGATTGAGGTGTTAAAGTTTATAGCCGAACCTCTCTAACAATATCCTGTCTCTTTATTTCCGCTCTTCGTTTTTACTACTTATACTTGCTTCCGCACAAAAAGAGTTCAAAACTCTACTCCGCACTATTCAACCCCCTTCTAGTGGCGATACCAATCCAACAGAGTTTACTATTATCAATTTAATCCACTAAAGAATTGATATTGCACTTTCAACCCAAATCTCAATTTACGAAATTGATCTTCTTATTTAAATATATTATTTTTCGTATTTAAGATATTAAATGTCTATTAATGAATTCAATCTACTCGTAGCTTTAATTAATTAATTAATTATTTTGCCCAATAGTAGTACCACTCATACCTTATTATATCAGAATTAAATCCACCTATATCGTTTAATATAATAATCATTTTCGAGCTCCTCAAGGGGACATCATCAACCTCAAAAAATCGGGGCACGATTTCTAGTTATAATATTAATTATCCTATAACAAATATTATTGTCCAAGATACAAAGAATATTAAGCCAATCAATGTGACTCTCACCCATGTTAAATCAAAGCAATAATTATTATAAATACATAATTAATATATATTAATATTATATACTAGAACTAAGAAATAATAAATATCCAAGATTTACTTTATTCTTGTAGTCAGTACAGAAGAATCTATCTCACTGCGATCAGTTCAGCGATGCAAATATGCTAATGCATGCTAACAAGACCAACTAATCTCAAGCATACACTACAATCATCCACATAATTTGTCAAATAATTATATAGGTTGTGAACTATTATATTACTTTATAAGGCACCAATAATGTGATCTTCCGTATGACACCAACACACAATATTATCTATAATATAAAATAAATAGACAATACATTTGCATAACCATGAATTAATATGCAGAACATGTTACGAAAATATAATTAATATTCTCATAGGCAGTTATATGAAATGAGGTAATACAAGCATAAAGTATGCATTGAAGTATACAACCCTAAAACCCCACTGCTCGGCCATGGACAAGAAGGTATCAGGCTCTCGAGTGCTGCTTTGCCGAGAGCAGACAGCCTCCCGGCAGCCCCGAGCTGTCGGGTCCGGCCATTTTCCGGCTCGTCTTTTCGCACTAAATCTAAAAATAATATTTTATTAATTTTTAAATTACACATATAAATCAATTTTTTAAAGAAAATAGATTTATGTTGTGATTTAAAATCACGAAAAGTAAATTTTTTGACAAACAATTAAACATTTTTTATTAAAATAATTATGATTACAAATCATAGAATCATTCAACCAGGTATTCCAAATATTAATATCATTTATACCATCACATATACCTTGCTCCGCTACCACTGTTGGGATTCGAGGCCTGAAATGAAGGCGAAATGGAAGAATAATATTGATCCAATCAATAGATCAAACCCCTAAACAAGATCAATCAAGCATGGTACACACGAATATAAAAATGCAAAGGATGAATTTAAAAATTATAACCTTGTAGACCTTTGATTAAATGTTGATGTTGATCATAATTCCAAATTACTGAAGCTTTGCGAAATTTCCGAACACCGAAAAGCTCGTACCTCTACATATTAAATTATAACGATCACTACAAGACCTCCAAGGCTGACAGTGATATATAATGGTAATAGTAGGATAAATTTTTTCTTGCTCTTTTCGTAATCTCGAAGAGTGACAACAATGAACAAAAATATCTCTCTCAACATACACCTAAGAACATTATTTTTAAGACAGCACGGCTGAAAATGCATCAAGTTACGAGGATGATGTTTGTGTGCTTTGTTTTATACCACAGAGTCTACTCCACTTCACATTCCATCCCATACTTAATTACACACCATACATGATTAAGTGTCCCACATGAATTATTCATAATTCACCAACATGTGAGTGGGGTTGGGGAGTGGAGGGCGCCATGAGGGAGAAAAAAGTGTTGGTTCATTTCGATCCATGAAACGGATCGTTATGTGTCTAGTCCGATTGTTGGGAAATATCCTCCCAGGGTTTTGATAATCGCCTCATACGACAAGTTCTTCAAAGTCAGCATTTCAGTCTTAGTATGGAAGCTGTTAGGAGAACCTCATACAGCTTGTCCATACAGTGAAAGATCTTCAGCAAAGTCAAGAGTCCGTTCCTACAGCATAATCATCATGATAAAGCAAAACATGAAGATGTTGGATACAACAAATATGTTGTAGGTGTTTTACTTAGGAAAAGTAAAACACAAATCTAATAGGACTAAAGAAACTTTAAACTGTTGTGAAAGCAAACATTGTTTATTCACAAAGTATTCGCGGTTAAAGTAGTATTTAATACTGATATGACAACATTTAATATGGTCGAAGAGACTATAGTTTAAAAAGCATTTAATGCTTGTAAAACAGAATGTTTGTAGCATTAAATGCGAATCGCCTTTAATTCAAACATTCTGAAGCAGCCAATTAGGAGGAATCAGTCCCTCCTAAGGAACAGGCAGTTGCTGAGAGCCAATAGGAGGACCTAGTCTTTCCTGTACCACAGGCTACAGAATCCATTTCGAGACAAAAAGAATCAACCCCCTATGTCTTTCCGTCAACACAAGCAGAACCATCTGAGGTTCCTGCTCCACAACAAGTACCCACTCATCTCTAACCAGGATCCCCATCCGGATCGGACGAGGATCTATTTGTTGATGACGAGCCCAAAAGCCTCATCATAATGTTGTACTTAAACAACTTGGAGAACCTTCGGACCCCAAACTCGCGCACTCCAACTCTCCGCGCATAGAAGCCCTCATAGAATAGATTAAAGCTATCGGTCACCAAACCATATTCTTACAGGATGTCATCAAGGCCCTGTACGATATTGGGAAGGAACTCGATTGTATGCGAGAAACTACTCAGGATGAGCTCCCTAAGCTACAAAGGGCTATTCAGGACGTGGAAGAGGCTTTCTGCCTCATGCCCAGTGATCTATAGCAAGCCCTCAATCAGATGAAGCAGCATCGGGAGCAAATTCTGAAACATCAGCAAGAGAAGATGTAAGTTTCCAAGGCCAAGACAATCGCCTCCCTCGAATTCACAAGATCGAAACTTAGTGCCCATGATCAATAGACCGATGACCTGATAGCAGTAGTTGTTGTTGGTACAATATTTGTAATAAATCATTTTATACATTTTGATAATGCGTTATATAAACCAAAATTTATTTTACATATTTTTCTACATTTAACGTACGTAACATTTCACATATAACATACGTAACACTCACAAGTTTGGCAAGTGTTTTTATGCAGGTAACGTACGTAATGTATTATGCATAACTTATGTAAGGTTCGAAATTCTGCCCGTTGCTAATCAACACGGAAAAAGTCATTAGCCGTTACATAATGTCTTCACATCCAACGGATCTTTAACTACAAGATAACGTACGTAAACATTGATTCAATAACGTACGTAAGGAGTTTCACCAAATGTCACTAGACTATTTTTGGGAGTTCATTACGGCCGTTACTTAAGTTCTGTAACGTACGTAATATGAATAACATACATAACCAAGCCTATATAACGTACGTTAAGGGTGCCACTGCTCCAACGGGAAACTCAGCTTATGAAGGCTATAAATAGCACCATTCAAGGATTTGGAATACACACAAGTTATCTGAAAAGATAAATAGCATACTCAAGCTATTTCAAGCAAATATTTCGAGAGATATACACATTCCATATTGTGGTATGAGAAGATTTGCTCTATTATTTCTAATCTATATTCTTGTATCAAAAGAGCGATATTCGAGTTCCTACTCGCAATTGTTTTATTGTAAGGTTATCTTGTACCCGGAAAAACAAGAGAGTTTTAGTGAGGTTGTTCTTGAGCCCGGAAATCAAGAAATTGTAAGAGTTGGCACTAAACTAGAAAGTGCATTCTAAGTTTCCAAGAAAAGTCCTAGTCGATAAAACTAGGTAGGGGACGTAGGCTTCGTTAATAGCCGAACCTCTCGAACAATTTCTTGTGTTCTTTCTTTTCCGCATTTTACTTACTCCGATATTTTAGCTTCCGCACAAAAAGAGTTCAAAACTCTTATCCGCACTATTCAACCCCCCTTCTAGTGGCGGTACCAATCTAACAATTGGTATCGGAGTAGTCTCTTTTTCACCAGATTAACACCCGCTAGAGAAAAGATCCAGAAATGGCCTTTATCCACTCTTCTCTTGAAGGCAACGCTCTCAATTGCCCTCCTTTCTTCGATGGTTCAAACTTTATGACATGGAAGAAGAAAACGTCTATCTTCATCCGAGCTCACGATATTGAAATTTGGAAGGTCATTGCTCTTGGACCTACCATTACTAAGAAGCCAGATGGCTCGATCAAAAGCTTGAAGAATACGACGATGCCGACTGGAAGAACGATCACTTCAATAGTAAAGCTACTCAACTGCTTTACTGTGCTCTCAACCCAGAGGATCACAACAGAATATCTTCTTGCGAGACAGCCAAAGAGATCTGCAAAATGCTCGAAATTACCCATGAAGGTACGAGTCAAGTTAAGGAAACAAAAATAAATATGCTTCTTCACGATTATAAACTCTTCACTATGAAAGAAGAAGAAAGCATTACTACTATGCTTGACCGCTTCTCGGCTATCACAAATGGGCTAGCTTCCTTCGGGAAACCTATATCAAATAATGATAAAGCCAAGAAAATCCATCGATCTCTACCAAGAGAATGGGACACTACTGTTGCGGCTATTATGGAGTCGAAAGATCTCAACACCATTGAATTCAGCGCTCTCATTGGATCTCTCATAAATTACGAGATTGTCATTAAATCTCGAAGTTTGAAACCAATCCCAAATAGAGAAAAAAGATGATCGCCTTCAAAGCCAAAGAAGATAGCGATCTAGAAGATGAACCTATCGAAGAAGAGGAAGAAGAAACCGCCTTTTATGCCAAAAACATAAAGAAATTCAAAAATCTTCTACAAAGGCACCGGAGGGACATCAAACAAGAACCTAGGGATGAATCCAAAAAGACTCACTTCCCACAAAATAAAAGGTTCGACAATACTTGTCGAAGGTGCGGCGTTCCAGGCCATTTTGCTAAAGATTATCGTGCTGCTGCTCTAATGAGTTCATCTAAACCACCTCACAAAAAGTTCAAAAAGAAGGAAGTCTATGTCACTATATGGAGCGATGATGATGAGGATGATGAACCTCAAGTTCAAACCAATCTTGCTCTAATGGCCTGCGCATCCGAAGATAGCGACAAAGAAGTCGAGGTTAGTGATTCTTCTCATGAAGAACTTCTTGATGCTTTCGAATTTTTAAACGATGAATACGAAAAAGTTTGAAATAGTAATAAAGATTTGAAAAAGAAAATAAAATCTCTTGAAAGTAAAAATTCAAAATTATTGAAAAACAAGGATGTATCGATTGATCATACAAATTGTCTAGAAACTGAGAAAATTCTGAGAGATGATTTACATAAAACTCAGAAAGAATTGAAACTTTACATTAGAAAATTCTCGTGTGGTAATGACAAATTTGAGCAACTCTTATTTGGTCAAAAATTTTCTCTTTCAAAACAAGGACTCGGATATAATTCATTTCCAATGAAAAAGTCCTTAGAAATTACCACGAAAGATTCGGACACTTTAAAAACGGGAATTCCATCATGTCCAAAATGTTTAAAACCAGGATATACCAAAACTTACTGTAGAAGTTCTAGACGAACTATAAAAGTCAAACAAATTTGGGTGCCTAAAGGGACCATTGTTAAATATCAAGTTTTTATATCTAACTCCACAGGACCTAAATTAGCCTGGGTACCTATAAAACGGAAGAAAATTGTTTTTGTAGGTACAAGCAAGGAAGACAACAATATCAAATAAATGGTATGTTGATAGTGGATGTTCAAATCACATGAGTGGAAATGAACATCTCTTCACGGAGCTGAAAAAGGAAGATCGTGGTTGCGTAACATTTGGCGATAATAAAAAGGGCCAAATAAAAGGGACAGGTAAGATAGGTAAGAAACCTTTACCCACTATTGAAAATGTTCTATTTGTTGATGGTCTTTGCCATAATCTTCTAAGTGTTTCTCAACTTTGTGACACTGGTCTTAAATTAATTTTTGAAAGTACGCACTGCACTGCGATGAGAAAAGACCAAGTTGTTTTTATTGGATTACGATATGGAAATATTTATATTGTTTATCTTCAAGATAAATCTTCTTTCAATGAAAAATGTTTACTTTCATACGATGAAAATGCCGTTATTTGGCACCAAAAATTGGGTCATGCCTCTTTACCACTTCTTTTAAAATTGGCCAAAAACGATATTGTCCGTGGTCTACCAAAATTAAATTTCAGAAAAGACCACATTTGTGAGGCAAGGTAAACATGCTAGAGGCTCGTTTAAACCAAAAATGGAAATTTCCACTAGTCACATTCTTGAATTAATTCATATGGATTTGATTGGTCCGTCTCGACATGCTAGCTTAACAGGTAAACTTTATACTTTAGTTCTTGTTGATGATTTTTCGAGATTTACTTGGGTAAAATTCTTGGACAAATAAAAATAATGCATTTAACGAGTTTGTTAAGTGGTGTAAGGTTACCCAGAAGGAAAAAGAGTTACCAATTATCGCCATCCAAACCGATCATGGTGGAGAATTTGATTCAAAGATTTTTGAAGATTGATGTGATAATTATGGTATTGGGCACAATTTTTTGGCACCTCGGACACCTCAACAAAATGGAGTTGTCGAGAGGAAGAATCGCTCTCTAGAAGAAATGAGCCGAACAATGTTCAATGAATATGGTCTTCCTAAATATTTCTGGGCCGAAGCCGTTAACACCGCTTGTTATGTTATTAATCGAGTCCATATCCGGAGGAACAAAATGATGACTCCGTATGAGATATTTAAAGGTAAAAAGCCCAATTTATCTTATTTCCATCTATTTGGTTGTAAAGTATTTATTCATAATAATGGTAAGGATAATTTGGGAAATTTGATTCAAAATCAGATATTGGGGAGACCATCATCATCGGTTTTAATTTTATGAACCCATTTAGTACCAATGATTGATTTGTCTACCGGTGCCGGAACCAATTCCCAAACATTATTTATTTCGAATTGGTTTAGCTCTTCTTGCATAGCAATAGCCCAATTCTCGTCATTTATGGCTTCATCGATATTCTTTGGTTCTGTAAGAGAAATAAACGCAATATTGTTAATACAATCATTTATATTTCTCCTAGTTCGTACACCTTCATCGATTTTTCCGAGAATTTGTTCCATCAGATGGTCTTTCACATTTGCCCAATCTTTAGGAAGGTTGTAAGTATTCTTCTCCTGCTTGTCTGAGCTTAAGTCGAGCTTCTCCAACTCCTTTGATACTTCTAACACTTCTTTAGCCGGAACCATACCTGCATCATCATCAAAAACAACCTTTCTCGCGGGTAAAACTGTATCATCGAATTTTACATGAATTGACTCTTCTACCGAGCCTCTTCTACAATTAAATATAGGATACGCTTTACTGTTAGTTGAATAACCAAGAAATATTCCCCAATTAAAAATAAATCAAGATTGGTCACCCAAGGTTATAATCAAGAAGAAGGCTTGGATTATGAGGAAGCATTTGCTCCTGTTGCTCGTCTTGAGGCAATTCGTCTTCTCTGTGCCTTTGCCGCATACAACAAAATCAAACTCCATCAAATGGATGTTAAAAGTGCATTCCTAAATGGAATCATCCAAGAGGAGGTGTATGTCAAGTAACCGCCGGGTTTTGAAGACTATGATCATCCAGATCATGTGTACAAGCTCCATAAAGCTCTATATGGATTAAAACAAGCTCCGAGAGCATGGTATGATCGTTTAAACACTTTTCTTATTTCAAATGGGTATAAAAGAGGTAATGTTGATAATACCCTATTTATTAAGAATTTAGGTGATGATATGCTTATTTGCCAAATTTATGTGGAGACATTGTTTTTGGTGCAACTAACGAATCTCTGTCCCAAGAACTTTTAAATCTTATGAAGGGAGAGTTCGAAATGAGCATGATGGGAGAGTTGAAAAACTTTTTCGGACTCCAAATTAGGCAACTCAATGACGGAATATTCATTCACCAATCCAAGTACGTCAATGAGCTCCTAAAGAAATTTAAGATGGAAGATTGCAAAGAAATATCTACTCCTATGTCTTCCACTCTTAAGCTCAACAAAGCTGAAAAAGGTAAGTCTGTTGACCAAAAATAGTATCGAGGTATGATCGGCTCTTTACTTTATTTAACTGCATCTAGACCCGATATAATGTTTGCTACTTGCTTATGTGCTCGTTTTCAAGCGAATCCTAAAGAATCCCATTTCATTGCATGTAAAAGGATTTTTCGTTATTTAAAATATATTGCTGGCTTAGGTCTGTGGTATCCATCGAGCATTAATTTTCAACTTTTTGCATATAGTGATGCCGATTTCGGTGGATGCAAAATTGATAGAAAGAGCACCACCGGAACTTGTCATTTTATGAGTTCATGTTTAATTTCATGGGGGAGTAAGAAACAGACTAGTGTCGCTACTTCCAAAGCTGAAGCATAATATGTGGCTGCGGGAAGTGCATGTGCACAAGTCATATGGATCAAAAATCAACTTCTAGATTATGGCATCGAACTTAAAAATACACCTATTTTTTGTGACAATACAAGTGCCATTAATCTAAGCAAAAACCCTATATTGCATAGTAGGACAAAACATATAGAAATCTGTCACCACTTTATTCGTGACCATGTCCAAAATGGGAATGTACGTCTCTAATTTGTTGGTACAAATGGCGGATATTTTTACAAAACCATTACCCGAAGAAGCTTTCAACTTTATTCGCATAAATTTAGGAATGGGACATGTTGCTCATTTTTAAGTGTTGCATATTCATCATATTTACATTAAATGGTCATTAAAAATGGGATATCATCAAAAGGAAATCAATATTCATTTGGTCCGGCTTACGGCCGTTAAGACAGGAGTATTACGTACGTAAGAGGACATTACGTACATAACGGTGCTTTTGACTACGTACGTAACCGATCTCAGTTTTTAGTCCAGTAAGTTTTAGATTTTTCGCTATGTACGTTACCTATAGCCTATAACGTACGTAAATCCTTTTGACCCTGTTACTTAAATACCCAGATCGACATTTTTCCTTCATTCATTCTCTAATCCCAAATCCTCTCCCGATGAACCCTACTCAAAACTCCAAATAATCCGTCCGATTTCTCAAATTTCTGGCCGAAACCATCAAATGGCTACTAGGACGAACAAGAAACGCAGAGGAGAGACATCTCAATCCTCTTCTTCAACCCCTGGAGAGCCGATTTTCAGGAATGCCCAAGCCGCAAAGATTTTCAAAGAAGTGTTAATCGACAAAGAGGTAACTCCAAGTCACCATTTTGACTTTGAATCTTTGAACTCTATTGGTATTGGAAAAGAAGAATTTTTTGATATGCTCGGTATCAACCGTTTCGTAAGTCTTGCTCGACCAGTTTTTGTGGATTGCGTATGAGAATTTTACGCAAATTTCTTTGTGACTTATGATTCTGAGGGATTAGCAGTTGTTAATTCTATTATCCGTGGAAAACCTATCATGTTCGATGCTGCAAAGTTATCTGAGATATTTGGTCTCCCTAATGAGGGATTTTGTTGCAAAGGTCAATTTGCCGCTCCGGATGAAGTTATTGATAATTTTTCTGATGATGAAAGTTATGGTGTTCATGAATCTAAAGTTCGTGATTTATTGTCGGACAAAGCTGTGACTGAAGTAAATATGGGTCAATTTGAAAACAATGACTTTGGAATCAATATTCGTCTACTTCATGATGCTATTACTAGATACCTAATGCCGAAGGTCAATGCTCAACAGCATTTAGTAAATATCGACATGGAAATCATATACCATGTTTGGAGAGATCACCAAGTCAACTTTGCTTCGATTGTCCTACGATGGTTTGTGGAAAAAGGAATGATTTTCCGCAAAAAGAGCTATGCCAAGGTCGACCGTCAGCGCAAGTCCGGAATGCCTTTTGGTTCCATTTTGACGGAAATATTTGAGAATGCTAGAGTTGATCTTACAGGGCTACACTGGATCGCCATCGCGAAGGGGAACTTAGTACACGAGGGTACCATCCGGACCATGAGATATCTTCGGACGCGGAACCGTGGATGGGTGTACTTCGCTTACCTTAAGGACGATGATCATTTAGTCTAGGGTGGTGTGCTTCCGCGACCGGAGGAGAGGATCACATCTCGAGGCATTGGTCATAATAGGCCTCGTCTTTCTACTCAGCCCGGCCATTTTCACCCGAGACAGGAGAGTTCCTCGTCCAAGATGGTAGCTCGTGTGGATAAACTGGAAAAAGAAATGAGCGAGATCAAGATTATGGTTAAAAGTATACGTACTCATTTCGGGATCCCTCCTACACCTCCGGAAGCCGACCTTGATTAGCGGATTTTCTTTCCTATGATCATGATTCTATTTTGTTAAAGACCAAACATTCCATGCATTTCTCTATGTTTATTGTCATAAAACTCTTACTACTTTTTGAATGAATGTTTTTTTTTTCGTATTGACGATTTTCTTTGATATCTATTACTATTCGTCTCTATTTCGTTGATATTCGTTGACTATTTTTGTGTTCCATTGACTTGCTCTTACAGGTTCTCTTGTCTTTTTGTTAATGACAAAAAGGAGGAGAAAAATATGTTTCGTTTTTGAAATATCCCTTGTTCGTTTCAGGGGAGTATTATTCAGGGGGAGAGTTTTTCTAAAAATCTTTCGATTCTCCAAAACTCGTCTTTTTCAAAAACTCCCATATAAATTTTGTCATAATAAAAAAGGGGGAGATTGTTGGTACAATATTTGTAATAAATTATTTTATACATTTTGATGATGAGTTATATAAACCAAAATTTATTTTACATATTTTTCTACATTTAACGTACGTAACATTTCACATATAACGTACGTAACACTCACAAGTTTGGAAAGTGTTTTTATGCAGGTAACGTACGTAATGTATTATGCATAACGTACGTAAGGTTCGAAATTCTACCCGTTGCTAGTCAACACGGAAAAAAGTCATTAGCCGTTACACAAAGTCTTCACATCCAATGGATCTTTAACTACAAGATAACGTACGTAAATATTGATTTCATAACGTACGTAAGGAGTTTCACCAAATGTCATTGGACTATTTTTGGGAGTTCATTACGGCCGTTAATTAAGTTCTGTAACGTACGTAATATGAATAATGTACGTAACCAAGCCTATATAACGTACGTTAAGGGTGCCACTGCTCCAACGTGAAACTCAGCTTATGAAGGCTATAAATAGCACCATTCAAGGATTTGGAATACACACAAGTTATCTGAGCTTACAAGCATACTCAAGCTATTTCAAGCAAATATTTTGAGAGATATACACATTCCATATTGTGATACGAGAAGATTTGCTCTATTATTTCTAATCTATATTCTTATATCAAAAGAGCGATATATCGTGTAAATTCTAGTTCCTACTCGCAATTGTTTTATTGTAAGGTTATCTTGTACCCGGAAAAACAAGAGAGTTTTAGTGAGGTTATTCTTGAGCCCGGAAATCAAGAAATTGTAAGAGTTGGCACTAAACTAGAAAGTCCTAGTCGATAGTTTTTAAGAAAAGTCCTAGTCGATAAAACTAGGTAGGGGACGTAGGCTTCGTTAATAGTCGAACCTCTCGAACTATTTCTTGTGTTCTTTCTTTTCCGCATTTTACTTACTCCGATATTTTAGCTTCTGCACAAAAAGAGTTCAAAACTCTTATCCGCACTATTCAACCCCCCTTCTAGTGGCGGTACCAATCTAACAGTTGCGAGCCTCATGGGTTGTGTCAATGATCTCAAGAATAAGCATGCCGAGTCAATGGGCATCCTTCAGGACATTCATGG
The DNA here is from genome assembly GCA_033398695.1 of Orobanche coerulescens. Lineage (NCBI taxonomy): Eukaryota > Viridiplantae > Streptophyta > Magnoliopsida > Lamiales > Orobanchaceae > Orobanche > Orobanche coerulescens. The sequence continues at coordinate 107,937,076 of CM065815.1, read as the reverse complement.
CAATGTCTCAGATATTGACAAGGCCAAAAAGGGGAAAGAGTCGTGAGAGGCTACAAGGAGATGGTGCCTGGAGAAAGAGAAAGAGATGAAGGTTATACTATATGACAGTGTTGCATCTGCCATTAGAAGACTAGCCAGACCAGGGCTAGGACAAGAAAACAAGGGATACAGGGTCTCTGGTTCTCGTCTAGAGTTCCAGGATCCTAACTTCCCCTGAAAAAATAGTGTACAAAAGCCTGCAGAGACAAAACTCCCAACAGACAGATAGCCAATAGCCGATGAGTTGAAGGTATGGAAACAAAACTAACTGATGAGATACTTCTGTGTTCTCATCAGGGAATCTCCCATTTTCAACCAATTTAAGACACTGGAGGATGCCGCCAAAGAGTTTTCGAGGTTTCTTGCAGAAGTGAAGCTCCTTATTCAGATAAAACTGAAATCCAAAGCCCTGAAGGGCGAACGGCTAACCTATCCGGTGTAGGTCACAAGTCGTCAGAAATTAGTCTAGAGGGGGGGGGGGTGAATAGACTTATTGAAACTCTTTTTCTAAGAAGGAATTATGGAGTTTCTCATCTGATGTTACAGATGACTTAGAGTCATCTGTAGATAATATGAGTGCGGAAGTCAGCTGATGATAAATACGGAAAATTAATCAATGGAACAATAAATATGAATGCATCAGTTAAGTATAATGCTAAAGCAGTAAAATACGCAGGCAATTTATAGTGGTCTCGGAGGTGGGATAATCCTCTACTAATCCACTTTTCTCCAAACTAATTGGAGATGAATCCACTATAATTTTCAACCAGTGATAAAGATTACAGTGATTATACAACTTAGCTACAACAACTTCCAACTAGTGGAAATCCTGTCGTTGCAACTCCTTCCTGACTGCCTAGCACCACTTGATCTTCAAATCCTTGGATGCCTATCAGTCGTGCAACTTCAACCATTGAAGTATTGCGAACTCAAGTTTTAAGACAAGAGTGTTTGTCTTCTCCAACTCAGAGATTTCTTAGAATATGAACTGTAAATTTTGCTCTTCACGATGCTATAGATTGTTTGATTGCTTTTATTGCTTTAATTGCTCGAGAGTATTGTTCGCATCGTACTTTGCTCATTTCAAATCTTCAGATATTTATAGCTGTCGATCCTTTGAGCTTTTCTTCATAGCCATTGCAAAAATCTGTGATAAATTCGTCCGTTGGAGAAATAGACTTCTTTGTTTTTCTTTCTGAACGTTGGAAGGATGGATTCCCTTATTTTAATCCATTTCCGACCGTTGTGAGGAATTTCACATTGAAGCGCCGAATCTTTTGATTTTAATATGCTTAAAGTCTTCAGAGGTGGGTCTCGATGAATTATTTTAATTCATATCTTTTCGGGAATCTCTCCAATCTGTCCCTTATCGCCCGCATGTGACTCTCCGTAATTATTGACTTTTTAACGCATGCTGATGTGGACTGGTTTACTTGGATGATTACCCAGACAGAACTTATCTGATCTCTTTAGGTCAATCTGTCTGATATGCAGTCAACCTTCTCTGTTGACGGACTTCTCTGATGATAACTTGTGTGAAGTCTTCTGACCTGATGAACTTGTCTGATCTGATGGTCAAACTTCAGATGGCTTGAACTCCATCTGATCACTTGACTGCAGTCTGGTCAAACTTCTCTGATAAAATTGTTGACCAGAACTTGTCTGTGACTCAGCTTTCTGCAGTGTTTGGTCAAACTTCTCTGATGTTGCTTGTTTGACCGAAACTTCTCTGATGAACTCATATGCGATTTAGCCGATTTAAGCCTAACTTATATAGCCTATATAAGATACTCATTTGGTTCTTCATTACATTTTGCCAAGTATCTAACTTAACATAATTTAGCCTATAGAAGATACTCATTTGGTTCTTCTTTACATTTTGCCAAGTAATGAATATACATTTGAATAAACAAATACAGGGATGACATCATCCAAATCTAATAAGTATTCCTAACAAATTCCCCCTATTTTGATGATGTCAAAACTTAACAAATTATTCAAATGAAGAACAGGTCTGCATATGATCAAGTGCAAGACACAAACTAAAATCAGTCTTATTTTGAGACAACTAGAGGTTGTCATTCAAATGACTGTTATATAATTCTCTGAATTCTTTACAAGTGCATAGGCTTTAAATGATCAAACAAATACAGAAAATTACAAGTACTTAAAAAAATTACATGAAAAATGCAAGTACAATAAAGTGTCCTGTCTATCTCTGCCTTTGCGGACAGTTTGCTTGGGAGGCCTATATAGCTTAGCTCCAATTGGCCTCTGACAAACAGGTGCAAGTCTATTTTCTTTTGATGATCTGGGAGGCAAATTCCTGCTCATCTGTAGTTGAGAAGTTATTTTTCTCGCACAGTGCTCTGATCTCTTCCTGCAATACAAGCTCATCCAGTTCTCTGTCCAATCAGGTAGGAGGCTCTTCTGCTCTGAATGGCAGGATCATCGGGTAAGCATCCCAGTTCTCTGCATATTTAAGCTGGAGCTTCCAAAGAGTAGGACATCTGGTACTCATGTAGTTTATGAAAATCTGTTGGGGGAGCTTTCATTGTCCTCGAGTATCTCCCAGAGATAGTACTCTCTGTGAACTCCTTCTTAGCATCCACCTAAATAACCATAAACTATGCAGGTAAGAACTCTTAGACGTACCACAATTGTTTTCCTTCTCATTCATATCTTTGCTCCTCTCCTTGCCTGGTCCTTCTCCTCTTCAAGGCAGGCTGGTCTTCAGCTTGATTAGGAGCAGCTATTTCCTTTCTTTTTAGGCTACATGTCCCTGCTTCAAGTAAAGGGATATCATGCCTCTTCTTAGTTCCGTTCTCTTCTATTACTTTCTCAGCTTCTTCACGACCTGTTACTTCCCCCTGTTTAATACCTTCCCCCTTTTTGCCAGCATCAACTAACATAGTTAATTGCTGCACAACTCTAACCATCCAGTCTGACATGCCAAGGGGCATCCTGGAGTTTGTAGGAGGAGGAGGGACACCTCTCTGTAGTAATGTATCCAGCTTGGAATTGAGGGTGTGAACGACCTGCAGGTCAGGTTTTACTTCGGTGGCCAGCAACTCCCCAACGGTTTCTTTAACAATTCTTCGGATCAGGTCAACCATCGCAAGTGAGATGGGTGTTGCCTGAGGGGAATGCTCGCCTGAGCCTTCTGCGCCTACAGGTAGGTTAACTGTTGACCTACCTAACTGCAGACTCCTGTCTGCAGGTGGCTGATCAGATAGGGTTTGATCTGGAGTCCCCGATCTATCATCTTCTTCATCTGAGCTGGGGTTTTGAGTAGGTGCCCCAGGCTCATCTTCTCTGCCATCTTCCTTGTTTTCTTCTTCATCTTCTTTTTATTTTTTCTTCTCTTCTTCCTCCTTTTCTTCCTCTTTCTCTTCTTCTTCCTTCTCTTCCTCCTTATCTTCATCATCATCCTTCTCTTTTTCTTGTTCAACTTCTTCTCCTTCTTCTTCATCTTCCTCCACCAAATCTTCTGTCTTTTCTTCCTCTCTTTCACCAATTTGTTTTTCAACTATAAATTTTCCTTCCTCCTTTTCTTTTTCTTCTTCCTCCTGTCTCACTTCTTTTCCTTTCTCTTCAACTTTAATTTTTTCTTCTCTTTCTTCTTCTCTCTTCTCAGATTCTTCTTCTTTTTCTACTTCTTCTATCCTAATGTTCTTCTCTCCACTCCCACTCCCATCTCCATGAATAGTGCCAGCTAGGACACTTTCCATCATAAAGTAAACACATTTGTCCATGTTTGTTTTGATGTTGGATAAAAACCAATTTGGTTGGAGCATTAAAAGGATGTCAGTCTCTTGGCAGAAACTCATGAGAAACTGCTTCGTATCCTGGGGAAGATCCCAGCTACTATTTTCTACAACTGTTTGTAATTTTGAGAATGAAAGTGATTTATAATTTTTCCATTCTTCATAGACAGTAATGAAAGACACTTGAAGAACTTGTTGTTTTACCTTTTGGAGCTGTTCTACAGATAGACCCAATGGATTGTTGTCAAGCAAATTGAGAGTGTATCCTGCCTCTAGGATTTTGATCACTAGATCAGCTTCCTCTTCCTCAGTCATGCTCGGCAGGGTGAGCAGAGGAATGACATCAGCAACAAAATCTAAGCTATCTGGCTGCTCAGATAGGTTTTCTTCGGATTGGTCAGGGACAGGGACTGGTGTTGTGACTATTTGCATCTGATCTGCAGGGGCAGGTTCAGGTGCAGATAGGTGATGTTTCAGCTCTTCCTCTTCAAAATTTAATCATCTAGGCCTCTTGGGAGAGGGTTCAGGTGAAGATTGGATTAATGTTGGCTCCTCAGGTGCTGGTCCCCTTCTCTTGAATCTCCGGGCCAGAGGAGTGTTGTCTGAATCCGAGTCAGTCTGGTCTGCAGGTAACTCCCTATCTGCAGGTGACTCGTGGGTTGCAGCTTGGTCTCCATCAGACTCATCTGAGCTTGAGGGGTTACTGTAGGTTGGAGGTCCAACAGACATTTCCTTCAGCAATTGGGCTGCCTTCCTCTCTCCGACCAATCTTTTAAAAGTTTCTTGGTCTAGGTGACCAAGTCTTTTGTTGATGTGGAAGGGATCAGCATTTCCCTTCGCCAGGCCTAAGTGCTCCAAAATCCAACTGACTTGAGTGCTAAAAGCTAGCTTAGTCTTGAACTTCTTCTCATCCTCCATACATTGGACATTGTTAACTTCACGAACCAATTGCCTGTAGATATAGTCTACCCAGTCGATCGGCTCAGATTGAATTAGAGCTCCCATTACCATAAACTTGGCTGATGATAGCTGATTGCAGCTGCCGGCCATTCCCATCACTATTTTGTTGGTGATGTCGAATGCATAGCGATATTCTTTCCTTAGCTCGCTCCTTTTAGCAGTTAACTTCAACTTTGACGGCTGCTCAAGAGCCTTGATTTCCAGCTAATTTTCGGCTGCATTATGCTTCAATGCTTCCACGGCCACGCCTCGAGATCTCATCCCGAAGGCTTCTCCGACAGTTTGTGGAGTGATTGTTACTTCTTCTCCAAAGACCGAGCTCTTGATGCCCGTTTCCAACACTTCGGCTTCCTTGAAAAATGCGATTACAGCCTCCTTGTAGAGAAATTTGGGGCTGATGCTCAGGAATGGGTAAATCCCATTTTTCTTCATAGATTTGATAATATGGTATACGTCTGTGTCCAGATTAGCTTTGAGCAGTCCCTTGAAGTCGACTACCAGACTAAAGATAATCTGGTCCTTAACGGCCTTCAGATTTACTCCTTCGAAATATGATTCCATTTCTGCAAAAAAAAAAATTCTCTGAGTGTATTGAAGATTTGAAGAAATTTCTGCTTTTGAAAACTCGGGTTTGAGTGCTTGAAGAGGTAAAGTTGTTAAATGATTTTTCCCATCTTTAAATCGAAAAGTGAAACGATTTTTTGGATTTAATATTAAATTAATTTTGAGTTTGTTCAATTTTAAAAATGTATGATGGTTGGAATTTTTAATTTGAATTAGTGGGGTCGTGCGGACGTGCAAGCGTGCGAGCGTGTGAACGTGTGACTGTGTGATTGCCACGTGTAAATGAATAATAATAAAATATTTGGGAGTCGGTCAGGGATAGAGAACTTAGCTGGTTGACAGTTTGACTGTTTGACTGCTCTGCATCAGGTAGGTCTCCTTGTCTGCCTGTGGTTAGCTTCGTCTATCCTTCGTCTCTTCGTCTGGTCTGATCAGGTGGGATGATTGTCTGCTTCTGATCAGGTAGGTCCTTCTTGATTCCTTCAGGTAGTACTTCCTTGTTTGCATCTGGTAACTTCATTCGGTCGTCTGATCTAGTCTTCAGGTAGCTTTCTCATCTGTACTAGATTACCAATCTAGTAATCTAAGTTCTCTGCTCAGCTGCAAAAATCTTTCTACTGGCAACGGTTTGGTGAATATGTCGGCGATCTGAAATTCAGTGCTGACTCTTTCAACTCTGACTCTTTTGTTTAGCACATGATCTCTGATGAAATGATGCTTAACATCAATGTGGTTCATCCTTGAGTGCAATACTGGGTTGTTTGTGATTGCAATTGCACTATTGTTATCACACCATATGGGAATTTCATTCGCAGTGATATTATAGTCCTTTAGTTGTTGTCTGATCCAAAGAATCTGTGCGCAACAGCTACCTGCAGCTAGGTATTCTGACTCTGTGGTTGAAATGGAGTTGGATACCTGCTTCTTGCTAAACCAAGATATTAGTCTTGTTCCTAGGAATTGGCACGTTCCACTGGTGCTTTTCCTGTTGATCTTACATCCTGCAAAGTCTGCATCTGAATATCCTGACAGCTCGAAGTTGTTATCTTTAGGATACCACAATCCAACATTAATGGTAGACTTAAGATATTTAATGATCCTCTTAGCTGCTTCCTGGTGTGACTGCTTGGGTTTGGACTGAAATCGTGCACATACTCCTACAACATATGAAATGTCTGGCCTGCTTGCAGTTAGATAAAGAAGTGATCCAATAAGTCCTCTGTAGTGTAATATCCGGAATTTCTACTACTGTGTTTTAATATTATTTTATCTGAGTTATGTTGTACAACGTGGAATCTGTACAGTATGGATAAAATAAATGAAGGACTAAGACATCTGTATTAGTATTATTACCGCATTTGGTTGACAGTTGTATCGGAAGACATTGTGTGTCAGGCTTATCGTATGATAATGTTGTTGGAAGATGTATATGTATTCAGTATGCCGTATGTTCGTATTCTGCATGTCGAAATGTTGGACAAGAGTAGCTGAAAATGGCTAAATATAGCCTTGTTAGTGCACGCTAATACTCATGTATAGCGCACGCTATCGTGTAGGTATAGCGCACGCTACGGGCATATGTTAGCGTACGCTAGTGCAGAACAGCTCAGATGGAATCTATGTTTGGACCCGGCCACTTTCGGCACATGTGCCGATGAGATAACGAATGTTGTAATGTATTACTAACGCACGCCAAAACCTAAGGACTAGCGCACGCTAACTGCAGATCGGACAAAAAGGAATCTTATCCTCGTCAGTGCTTTCGGCATGTGGGGACACGGGGGTAGGTGCTGACTGTAGGAAGTCAACTACGATTAGCGCACGCTAAGGTCTAAGAAATTGCATGCGCTAGACAGTGTAATTTACGTACGTTATTGCATGGGCATTATGTACGTAAGCTGATGTGAGAAGCAAGGCCTACGGACTGCAATAGCGCATGCTACTAAGGAAAAAGTAGCGCACGCTAATGACAGTCAGTATATATATGATTGCAGATGTGAATTATGTTCATTCGGCCATTCCTTCCTTTATTTTGAGAGAGAGAATTTTTAGAGAAAAGTTTTAGGTTCCAAACACTAAGAGATGATGATCTTTAACAAGATTAAGCTGAGAAACATGGATTAAAGTCTTGTTCTTGAAGTTATTGATGATTCTTGGAATGAAGTTGATTGTTCTCCTTTATGGTTCGTCTATACAAGGTAATCACTCTTCACCTTTGGATTTCAATTCGGAATGAAGATTGATGTTCTTGAGTTAATGATTATCATATAAACAAGTTGACAAGCATGATTATGGGATGGATTACCGGAGTATGATGATATTAATATGATTCGTGTGATTTAAATCGTGTAGTTTGTTTTCTTGAGATAAGTTGGTTAATCCTTCTTCTCCTTTGCAGATGTTGATGTCATTGTTGATGATTAATCACTGTAATGATAGATTATGGAAGTGTTGTTACGTTCTTAATGTTTCATGATGTTGATATTGAGGAAGATGATATATGGATATAGGACTTGGATTATAAGTTGAATGATTATTTGTATGTTAAAGGATATCGGATTTCATTGTTTTGATAGCTTTGAACATGGTTCAGAATCACTTAGTGTTCTTGATAATCACCATACGTTGATCGGTATCCGAAATACATGCAACTGCATGTCAATAGCGCACGCTAAGCCTACTGGCTAGCGCACGCTAACGGGAGCAACTTAACCCACGCTACGTTAAGTGATTAATGTGCACTAAGTCGACAGGCAGGGTAGTATATTCTGTTTCGGTTATGAATTCGTGATCGTTTAAGTTGGTTTGATCCGACTTGTGGTTAACCGAGATATTGTTGAGCCGTTGGGTTTGTGAATTGGTTTTATCGATTGTTGATTGTTATCAAACTTGTTGTTTATCGAATTAGTGTAATAGGTTGAGAATATTGATCGGTGATTATAACTGTGTGTTGTGGTCGAGTTCGAGGATGTTCGTGAATTGCTTTGGTCGGGACCGAGGAACTTGTAGATGACGGCAATGGATTTGGTAACAGCTTCCTCGTCGTTGTATCGGTATCAAGGTAAGTTATTACTTGCTCAGTTTATAATATTTAATGAATGGTTTCCGTTTCATTCGTTTATAATTCGTATAGCAATGTGTATAATCGTAATCACAGGAGATTTGGGATTATAAATCATATTCGAGTTTTGGGAATCTAAATCATAATGTATATGATTTACTTTTGTTATTGGTATACTTGTATATCGAGGATATATTATGATAAAGACGAAGATATGAATTGTCTGCAATCTGTGATACTTTGGACCATTGATTATTGAGGATAATGGTTCGTGATGGTTTAGACATTGAGATCGCTCTTGAAGGACTCGGGGCAAGTACTCTAACCATTTCTATCATTTGTGTCGATCATGTCGTGATACATTCGTGTATCGTTGTTGTCATGCATTTGTGCATTGTTGTTGTCGTGTATTGTGTACTGTTGTTTTGTGCAGTTGTGCATTGTTTTCATATGTCCACCTCGTATTGGTCCGACGGGATCATCGGGGGATCTATGCTAGCGTGCGCTGGATCATCGGACGGGTTTTCCACCTCGGGTTGGTCTGACGGGATCATCGGGGGATCTAGGCAGCGAACGCTGGATCATCGGATTGCTATGTATTGTTGTTGTGCATATGTTTATTCTGGGTTTGCCATAAGTATATATTGTCGTTATTGTTGTGATCATATTGACGTTGGCATATGAGTATGCATTTGTAGGTCTTGTGTTAGGACCATGTCTGTATGTTGTGTTGATCTGATCTCGGATTAGACTGACGTGATTGTCTTGGTATTTCGTATCTTGAGGTATGTTCCGTATTTCCTTGGTACTTGTCGACGTTATCCGATGGATTGAATTGGCCAGAGTTGGTATAATTTCCGTATCACGAGTTATGATAATGTTTTGAGAACCTTGGGTATTTTTGAAATACCGTGCATATATTTCGGTATTATCTTAATGTGTTATTAAGGATACGAATCGTGGATTTTCGTAAAGTTACGACGGTAAGATTATATTGGTCGTATTCTTACTTAGTATTTCCATTGATATGTAATTATTGACGTGATGTGATGGTTATCATTGTTGGATATTATGGCTAACCCCGTCGTGGGCTGTCTTTATAGGTTCTTGGATTATCAAGCTTGTAGCGGTCGTGAAGAGATGAACTTCCCGGAGGATACTGGCTAGGGCATGTATTTGTGTTTTGAGTTTCTGATCAGTTGTTGCATTCCACTACTAGAGTATTTTAATTGTTTGTCTTTATCCGCTGCGTGAGTATTTTTAAATGGCCTTTTGGTATCTGGTAACTTAGGTTACTTTGGCAATCGTTCTTTAAAACTATTTTGTCGGTACGTGTAAGCGATAGCTTAACGTACGTTTTTAAACCGTTGAGTTTTGGCATTTCGGGCCTTGTGATTTCAAATGAGATTTTACGATAGTTTTGATAAACAAATTTTATTAAATCTTCGAATATTTTAAATAGATAATACCGTCGTTAGCCTCTTGGGTGTTTGTAAATGTTTGCGAAAATTTCCTGCAGCCTTGTGGGTTCTATCTCGGGCCCCACGGCACTGTAATATTCCTGGATGGCTCTGGGGTGTTACAGAATATGGTATCGGAGCTTAGGTTGAGAAAACCTAGGCATTCGGGTCGAGTTGGGTCGTGTTTTTGTCGCGTAATTCGAGTTGTCGATTGACGAATATTAAAGCCGTGAGTTTTTGTTGTTCACTCGGGCTTGTGCGTGATGTGATTTAACTGTAGTACTGGGGTTGTTGTAAACTTTTCCAAATGGTGTTAACGTGTTTCTTCAGATAGAGCTGTGTTGCGTTCTCGAGTTGAACTGAGTTTGCAAAATGTGTGTTTTGAAAATATATGTTTCGAGTATTTTCTAGAGTTGAGACATGTGCCAGTATCACGGGGAGTCGTCGACTTCACGATCTGTAAGTATTTGGATTTTTGACTTGCATTGAGATTTATTGCCGTTCTGAGTTGTTATGCTTTGAGATTCAGCATAATATTATGCGTTACAGTATAAGGTGACAGAGTTGGGATGGGATTGATGATCTTGAGAAGTTATGATTTTGGAAATCAATATGTCGGTTAAGTTTTGGAACAGAGTTGTGCATTTCGGAGAAATGTTGTGGATGGTTTAGGAGAACATGTAGTCATGTTAATTCATTTTGAGATATATGAACCGTTTTCGAGCATTTGAAAATGATACTTTTCAAAATGAATGTTTTACGGTTATTTTACGGAAAATGATTTTTGGTCCGAGACCCAATCGATTTTGAAATAGATTTATAACTCAGGACTTGAGGTCCAGAAGGGTTTTCTACTTTTTAAACTTCCTGTAATATGGAACGCGATATGGGCTGAGACCCTAATGTTTCAAAAGGCTTTTTCATGTTTTTTAAAACTCCCGAGATTTGTAAAACACTTTATCAATCGTTTATCTACTTTATCACTACCTTTCGGGGTTTTGATTTATTGGTTCAAATGAAACCTCTCGGGAAGTCTTTCGCTGTGTTGATTTGTTTCAATACATTGTCATAGCATAATTGAGGTGATCCAGGATGGAAAATGGTCGACGTTGCGAGTCATATGTGGAAAAGGAGTTTTTAGTCGGAATTTATATATTGAAATTTTGGAACTCTATCGTGTGGTTTTCCGATGGAATATCAGTGGATATTGGTGATGAACCAAATTGGTATACAGTAGTATGGATGTAGTCCAGCATTTGCATAGTTTTCATTTTAAACTTCGAAATCGTGTGGAACTGAAGGAAACTGTTATCAAATACTTGGCATCAGTGAGCCGATTTAATTTTTTGAAAATTGATTTTGTGGTATTACCAAAATTTATATTTTGAGCTTTGAAATTTTTGAAAGAACTTTTGAAAATTTGTCTTCTTGACAAGATTACATGATTTCAAACTGGTTTGAAAATGTGACTGATATACATATGCATTTAGTGCATAGTGCACATCATGGTGAAGCTATGAGTGTGACTCACGAACTGGATAAGACAATGGTATGGAACGGTGAATAGAGATTCGAACTTCAGTATGGTAGTTTGGTTATCCAGGGATGATCGGTTGATCGATCGGATAAGAAGAATATGCTGCGTATTGTGGATTCGGGTATAGAATATGATTTTGGAACTTTGGATTTTGTGAAACCAGGACATATGTACTATGTGATTCCATTGGTATGGTAGTAGCACGATTTTACCATAATGATTTTTGAATGATTTCTTTGTAAGTGTAGATTTGGGGATGGTGACCCCATGCTGGTTGCTTTGGATATTGAGTGGTCGTTCTCACTCCACTTGTGATTGGATATGTTCATCAGTTTGTGATTGGTTGTTCGTATGCCGAGGAGTATGTTCACCAGTCGGGTATATTTATTGAGATCCATTGTATGTGATTGGTGTGTCGTTTTGAGAACTTTATTCATTCGTATATCGGTTTCTGTGGTTCTGAGTTGACCGTGTTGGAGCTTACCGTGTGAAGGTATTCTCGATTATCGTTGATCGTTCGTTTGTCATATTGGAGTTTATCATGATGATGATATTCTCGATTGTGTTTTGACCTCTGGTTGGTCATATTGGAGGTTATCATGTTGATTATATTCTCAGTTGTGTTTTGACCTTTGGATGGTCGTATTAGAGTTTATCATGTCGATGATATTCTCGGTTAATTTGTTGATTGATCATTGTTAACGATCGTATGAGCGTTCAGATGTTGTGTCGATGTTTCGGGATCTGTTGTCATTGTTTTGGACAGTTGTTTCACATATGTATCGTGCATTATTGGTTTTATCGGAATTGGGACTTGATTGTACGATCAGGCAGACAAGGTTTGAAACAGATAGATTATTTCATCCGAAAATGATATATTTTGTTGAGACTCATGGAATTGTTATTGTAAGCGTATTGAGGCTTTACAGTGAAGTCACTTGCTAGTACCTCAGGAGATCGTCGACTTGGCGCATATATAAGTGTACTATTTTGGTTATTCGTTAATGATGATGATTGATCGTTTTTGTGATTGTTTCGGAATATTTTGGTTGAACGGTTTGTTGGTTTTTCTATGACGGATTGCAAGTTTCGAGGACGAAACTTATTTTAAGTGGTGTAGTATGTAATATCCGTAATTTCTACTACTATGGTTTAATATTATTTTATTCGAGTTATGTTGTATAACGTGGAATCTGTACAGTATGGATAAAATAAATGAAGGACTAAGACATCTGTATTAGTATTATTACCGCATTTGGTTGACAGTTGTATTGGAAGATATTGTGTGTCAGGCTTATCGTATGAGAATGTTGTTGGAAGATGTATATGTATTCAGTATCCCGTATGTTCGTATTCTGCATGTCGAGACGTTGGACAAGAGTAGCTGAAAATGGCTAAATATAGCCTTGTTAGCGCACGCTAATACTCATGTATAGCGCACGCTATCGTGCAGGTATAGCGCACGCTACGGGCATATGTTAGCGTACGCTAGTGCAGAACAGCTCAGAGGGAATCTACGTGTGGACCCGGCCACTTTCGGCGCATGTGCCGACGAGTCAACGGATGTTGTAATGTAGTACTAACGCACGCTAAAACCTAAGGACTAGCGCACGCTAACTGCAGATCGGACAAAAAGGAATCTTATCCTCGTCAGTGATTTCAGCATGTGGGGACACGGGGGTAGGTGCTGACTATAGCAAGTCAACTACGATTAGCGCACGCTAAGGTCTATGAAATTACGTGCGCTAGCAGTGTAATTTACGTACGTTATTGCATGGGCATTACGTACGTAAGCCGATGTGCGAAGCAAGGCAGTATCCTCTGGACTGCGATAGTGCACGCTACTAAGAAAAAAGTAGCGCACGCTAATGACAGTCAGTATATATATGATTGCAGATATGAATTATGTTCATTCGGCCATTCCTTCCTTTATTTTGAGAGAGAGAATTTTTAGAGAAAAGTTTGAGGTTCCAAACACTGAGAGATGATGATCTTTAATAAGATTAAGCTGAGGAACATGGACTAAAGTCTTGTTCTTGAAGTTATTGATGATTCTTGGAATGAAGTTGTTTGTTCTCCTTTATAGTTCGTCTATACAAGGTAATCACTCTTCACCTTTGGATTTCGTTTCGGAATGAAGATTGATGTTCTTGAGTTAATGATTATCATATAAACAAGTTGACAAGCATGATAATGGGATGGATTACGGGAGTATGATGATATTAATATGATTCGTGTGATTTGAATCGTGTAGTTCATTTTCTTGAGATAAGTTGGTTAATCCTTCTTCTCCTTTGCGGATATTGATGTCATTGTTGATGATTAATCTCTATAATGATAGATTATGGAAGTGTTGTTACGTTCTTAATGTTTCATGATGTTGATATTGAGGAAGATGATATATGGATATAGGACTTGGATTATAAGTTGAATGATTGTTTGTATGTTAAAGGATATCGAATTTCGTTGTTTTGATAGCTTTGAACATGGTTCAAAATCACTTAATGTTCTTGATAATTGCCATACGTTGATCGGTATCCGAAATACATGCAACTACATGTCAATAGCGCACGGTAAGCCTACTGGCTAGCGCACGCTAACGGGAGCAACTTAACGCACTCTACCTTAAGTGATTAACGTGCGCTAAGTCAACAGGCAGGGTAGTATATTCTGTTTCGGTTATGAATTTGTGATCGTTTAAGTTGGTTTGATCAGACTTGTGGTTAACCGAGATATTGTTGAGCTGTTGGGTTTGTGAATTGGTTTTATCGATTGTTGATTGTTATCAAACTTGTTGTTTATCGAATTACTGTAATAGGTTGAGAATATTGATCGGTGATTATAACCGTGTGTTGAGGTCGAGGTCGGGGATGTTCGTGAATTGCTATGGTCGGGACCGAGGAACATATAGATGACGGCAATGGATTTGGTAACATCTTTCTCGTCGTTGTATCGGTATCGAGGTAAGTTATTACTTGCTCAGTTTATAATATTTAATGAATGGTTTCCGTTTCATTCATTTATAATTCGTATAGCAATGTTTATAATCGTAATCACAGGAGATTTGGGATTATAAATCATATTCGAGTTTTGGGAACATAATCATAATGTATATGATTTACTTTTGTTATCGGTATACTTGTATATCGAGGATATATTATGATAAAGACGAAGATATGAATTATATGTAATCTGTAATACTTTGGACCGTCGAGTATTGAGGATAATGGTTCGTGATGGTTTAGACATTGAGATCGCTCCTGAAGGACTCGGGGCAAGTACTCTAACCATTTCTATCATTTGTGTTGATCATGTCGTGATACATTCATATATCGTTGTTGTCATGCATTTGTGCATTGTTGTTGTCGTGTATTATGTACTGTTGTTTTATGCAGTTGTGCATTGTTTTCATATGTCCACCTCGTATTGGTCCGACGGGATCATCGGGGGATCTATGCTAGCGTGCGCTAGATCATCAGATGGGTTTTCCACCTCGGGTTGGTCTGACGGGATCATTGGGGGATCTAGGCAGTGAACGCTGGATCATCGGATTGCCATGTATTGTTGTTGTGCATATGTATATTATGGGTTTGCCATAAGTATACATTGTCTTTATTGTTGTGATCATATTGACGTTATCATATGAGTATGCATTTGTAGGTCTTGTGTTAGGACCATGTCTGTATGTTGTGTTGATCTGATCTCGGATTAGACTGATGTGATTGTCATGGTATTTCATATCTTGAGGTATGTTCCGTATTTCCTTGGTACTTGTCTTTGATGGGCAATCGATTATAGTATTGGAATTGTCGACGTTATCCGATAGATTGAATTGGCCAGAATTGGTATAATTTCCGTATCGCGTGTTATGATAATGTTTTGAGAACCTTGGATATTGTTGAGATACCGTACATATATTTCGGTATTATCTTAATGTGTTCTTAAGGATACAAATCGTGGATTTTCATAAAGTTATGACGGTAAGATTACATTGGTCGTATTCTTACTTAGTATTCCATTGATATGTAATTATTGACGTGATGTGATGGTTATCATTGTTGGATATTATGGCTGACCCCGTCGGGGGCTTTCTTTTTAGGTTCTTGGATTATCAAGCTTGTAGTGGTTGTGAAGAGATGAGCTTCCCGGAGGATACTGGCTAGGGCATGTATTTGTGTTTTGAGTTTTTGATCGGTTGTTGCATTCCGCTGCTAGAGTATTTTAATTGTTTGTCTTTATCCGCTGCGTGAGTATTTTTAAATGGCCTTTTGGTATCTGCTAACTTAGGTTACTTTGGCAATCGTTCTTTAAAACTAGTTTTTCGGTACGTGTAAGTGATAGCTTAACGTATGTTTTTAAACCGTTGAGTTCTGGCATTTCGGGCCTTGTGATTTCAAATGAGATTTTACGACAGATTTGATAAACGAGTTTTATTAAATCTTCGAATATTTTAAATAGATAATACCATTGTTAGCCTCTTGGGCGTTTGTAAATGTTTGTGAAAATTTCCTCCAGCCTTGTGGGTTCCATCTCGGGCCCCACGACGCTGTAATATTCCTGGATGGCTCTGGGGGTGTTACATGTAGTGGGTTGGATCCACTGAAATGCCTTCTTCATCTGTATCTAGGTGTAGTCTTGTGCTCATAGGTATTCTTGCTGACTTGGCTGATTCCATTCCAAATCTCTTGATTAAATCTCTGGTATATTTGGCTTGGTTGATGAAAATTATATTTTTCATCTGCTTAACTTGCAAACCTAGAAAGAAGTTCAGTTTGCCCATCATACTCATCTCAAACTCTCCTTGCATGAGATTTGAGAATTTCTCACATAGCTCTGGATTGGTTGAGCCAAATATAATATCATCCACATATATTTGAACTAATAATATGTGGTCTTCATGTTCCACTCTAAATAAGGTCTTGTCTACTTTTCCTTTGCTGAAACCATTTTTCTCAAGAAACACAGATAAGGTTTCATACCATGCTCTTGGTGCCTCCTTAAGTCCATATAGAGCTTTTAGAAGCTTATAGAATTTGTCTCCTTTGACAAATCCAGGGGGTTGCTCCACATAGACTTCTTCTTCTAGAATTCCATTAAGAAAGGCACTCTTCACATCCATTTGGTAGACTTCGAAATCCTTTAATGCTGCATATGCAAGGAATAATCTGATGGCTTCCAATCTTACAACAGGTGCATAAGTTTCATAAAAATCTATTCCTTCACATTGTGCATAGCCTTTAGCAACAAGTCTGGCTTTATTCCTAACAACAGCTCCATCTTCATCGCGTTTCTTCTTGTACATCCATTTGGTGCCAATAACCTTCTTGTGATCTGGTTTATCTGTTAGTTCCCAAACATTGTTCCTTTCCATCTGGTTAAGATCTTCTTGCATTGCATTGATCCAAGAGTAGTCTTCAAAAGCTTGGTCTGTTGTCTTGGGTTCTATCTGAGACGTAAAGCATGAAAACATAGCCATTCCTGCGGGTATAGTTGACTGCCTTGTTCTGAATCCATCAGTTAGGTTCCCAATGATCTGTTGAATGGGATGATCTCTAAGCCACTTAGGAATATCTTATTCTTCAGGGTCTGTTCCCCCTATTAGGTGTAACACCCCCAAACCACTCGGGAATATTACAGCGCCGCAGACCCTCTCCGTGAGGATCTACCAAGCTAAAAGCGGAAAACACAACATATAGATACATGCCAACATGGCTAATAACGACTCGTTAGACCGATTTGGTCTTTTCCACAATACACACATCATATATACATAACTCTTTCCCAAAACTCATACCCACACAGGGGTTAGAATACAACAACGCTCCCATAAAATGGGAGAGCACCACAACGGAAATATAAACAACAAGACTCTACCAAAAATACTCAGCGACTGGTCTTCATGTGATTAGTATCGTCGTCTTCCACCATCCTTCGTACCGATCCTGTGATTCGCTCCCCAGCGACCTGCAAGTACCTGGACGCAATACAGACATCCACCCCCGAATACTCGGGGGTTAGCAAAACTCTACTGTTTTGCTAGTGCAAGTATGAAATACAAATACAAGCCATATATATCATACTCCAATACCCAATAATCGTAAACATACTCCCCGAGATAAATCATTTGATCAAAACAGTTCAAATCAAGGGAGGTGGGGATGGAACCCATATATATCTAACAAAAACCTTTTATATCTCGGGGGTTTTGAAAATATTTAGGACTTATGAATCCTCAACTAACCAAAAACCGCATAGGGACACGGGCCAAAGAATTGTTTTGCAAGAGTGCAAATCCGGTCACAAAACACGGGGCCTACAACCCAATCATCCAAAATTCACATACTCGAGTAAATAAACTAATGGTTAATCTCGATACACAACCAACCATAATTCACAAAAACAATCACAGGGCCCGCATCCTTATGCAAAAACCTCACAATCAAGAAACGGGTCATATACGACACTTATATTGATGCCACTCTAGCCAAGTACCAAGACCTTACGTACGACATAGCTCACATCGAGAATAGAAGCGTTATGATATTCCGGACATATCATAATTATCGAAACAACAACGTGCCAAAATCATTAGCACAGAACAACCTCCCGAGCTGTACTGGCACTGTACCCATACGGAGCACACACCCCAGAGAGTCCTCGTCAGGCCCTCCCCAGTGTACAACCCAACCGAGTGATCTGCCGAACTCGAAGTCTAAACAAATCCCAGGGGACCCTCGCTGGTTTTACTCGGCTCACACACAACTCAAAATCCACAAGGGCACAAATCACAATCATAAAAAAAGACATTCTCCCGAAGTACATCAAACGTAAACCAAGGTACTTGTTAGAAATGGCCACTTATCCGACACCTACTCGCAATCGATATTATAATATCGCACACTCATCAATAAACACCTATAACCACACACACAGATTTTTTGCCAAAGGCATCATCTTTAATACTACTAACTGTATAATCACACACAACGGTACCATACGCAATCAAGGCATCCCAATGCACAACACTAATACATATCCTTAGAACAACATATTCGTCCACACAAGTAGATCTTTGTGAAAGCTTTTATCAGGAATATATTGATTCTTGATTAAGTTCGTTAAAAACATTATAATCGCACACAAAGTCAATTACCAACTATTACGGATACGAAACATGAAATGTATGTGCAAGATACTTGCCTCGAATCGGCGAGCGAACAAATATGACGAATCACAAGGCCTCGATACCACGAACCACCAGATAACGAACGAATGAGGTTGGGCATCCCTCGAACTTCCAAAACCGACCAAGAACTCGACAACTCCACGAGAACTACGAAAATAACATCACCACGAATCAATAACACTAATCGAAATCTGAAACGATCCTAAAAACAACAAGGATCTAAGTGTTATCAAAGAAATCAAGAATCGCTGATCCGGGCGATAAAAATCGATGAACGGTTAACAAAATTTGAAGATTACGGTCAAGATAAACAAGAATACACAACCGATCGGATGACATCGGGTAAGAATCACAAATCCAAGGGAAAACCCCAAATTCAAGAAACTAGGTTTCTGAGAAGAGATTACCTTGATTTGGACCAAGAATACGATTAGATGTTGTTAAACACCTACAAATCCGCTCGAAGATGAAGCTAGAAGAAGAAGATCGCTCAAAATCGCCTCTGGAGCTCACTCCCGTAGAAAGGGATGAAGAAAAGTGAGAAATGACGAAGTGAAGCCTGCTGTCCAGTATTTATACTGGACAGTCATTAGCGTGCGCTAACCAGACAGCATTAGCGTGCGCTAACGAGGTCAACACCCAGAATTTACCGAATAACACTGTTAGCGTGCGCTAGACCCATAAACGTAGCGCACGTTAACGGGTCACGAAACCAGTCCAGTGGCCCCTAGACAGAACTGCACTTACCGGACACCGTGCGCTAGAAAGAAGAAAGAGCGTGCGCTAAGAAGTCGATAGCGTGCACTAGCTATCGACCTTAGCGTGCGCTAACAAAGCCCTAGTCCCAGTCCAGTAGCTCCTGGACTGCCTCTGGACTGCCAGTTAGCGTGCGCGACACATTCAGTAGTGTGCGCTAACCACAACGCCATAGCGTGCGCTATGCCACAAGCATTAGCGTGCGCTACACCACAAAAACCCAGAAACTCACATAGTGATCCGAAACGCCTCCAAACACATGTCCCAAGAAGGCACACCTAAACATGGCACAAAATTCCAACGATGAGGACAATAACAATCCGATAAAACCCCTAAAACTCAATAAATCCGGAACAAAGATCTCGGGTATTACATTAGGTTGCTTTGGTGGATTTCTTCTCTTTCTGCATCAGCTTGGTTCTGGCTTCCTTGATCTACAACTGGATCAGCTACGGTCTTATCATCTGTAGGTGGGGATCTGGTCTGATCTGTAGATGGGTCTTCATCAGCTACAGATGGGTCTTCATTAGCTACATCTGGATTAGGTAGGTTTTGAGGTCCTATCTGATCTGCAGTTGGGTCTTCAGGCTGATTTGCATATGAGTCCATCATTCCTATATCATGAACAATGATTTCTTCCAGGGTGGTGGTTTTGAGCTTATCCTCAATCAATTCCACCTGTTTCCTATACTCAGCAATAGATTCATCAAATACCACATGAGGTGTTTCCTCCACAACTAAGGTTCTTTTGTTAAAAACTCTATATGTCTTGCTTCTTTGTGAGTATCCCATAAAGAGACCATCATAGCATCAAAGGCATTTAGTTGGGATTTACTGTTGTTGTGGATGAAACACTTACA
The DNA here is from genome assembly GCA_033398695.1 of Orobanche coerulescens. NCBI lineage: Eukaryota > Viridiplantae > Streptophyta > Magnoliopsida > Lamiales > Orobanchaceae > Orobanche > Orobanche coerulescens. The sequence goes on along the minus strand of CM065815.1, from coordinate 107,916,886 downwards.
ACCAAAAATATGAAAATAAGCAATTGTAGATGTTTTGCCATTTAAAAACTCATAGGGAGTTTTGACATGTCTCCCTACTATCATACTCCTGTTCTGAGTGTGGCATGCTGTGTTGACAGCTTCAGCCTAGAACCTCTTGGGCAGGTCTGCTTCTGCAATCATGGACCTGGCTGCTTCCTTCAAGGTTCTGTTTCTTCTTTCGGGAACACCATTCTGCTGTGGAGTCTTGGCTATAGAGAGCTCGTGCTGGATCCCGTTCTGATCACTGTACTCAGTGATTTCCCTGTTGAGAAATCTCCTACTCTATCAGATCTGATCTTGATGATTGAGAGGGATTTCTCATTCTGGATCCTCCTCAGCAGTTCAGGTAGCTTTGTCAAGGTTTCACTCTTCTTATACAGAAAGACAATCCATGTGTACCTTGAGTAGTCATCTACTACTATTAGAGCATGCTTCCTTCCACTCAAGGTCCTTGGCTTGATGGGACCAAATAGATCCATGTGAAGTAGATCTAGAATTCTTGTTGTGAGAGTGGTAGGTTGGACTGGCTTGAACGATGCTCTGGTCTGCTTCCATTTCTGACATGCATCACAGAGAGCTTCCTTTCTGAATACTTCTTCTAGAAGTACTCTGACCAACTTTTGAGAACTAATCTTGTTGATGGCTTTGCGGTTCAGGTGACATAGTCTCTTGTGCCACAGCCATCCATTTTCTGCTGTTGTCTTGGATAGAAAGCAGGTGTTGGGAGTTCCTGTTTTCCAATCTATCATATAGACATCTCTCCTTCTGAATCCTTGTAGCTTCACTTCTCCAGATAGGATATCTATCACCATACATTTCCAAATGGTGAAGACTACTAGATTCTTCTCATGACAAAATTGAATTATGCTCAGAAGGTTGTATTTGAGCCCTTTGACATAATGAACTTTAGATATTGTGATGTTTCCTCTGTGCATCTCTCCAAATCCTTCAGTATATCCTCTAGAGTTATCTCCAAAGGTTACGTCTGGACCTCTTTCTTTGATGTAATTTGACAGCACCTTCTTGTTCCCGGTCATGTGCTTTGAGAATCCAGAATCTACAAACCATTCTTCACCTCCAATATTTGAATTTGTGGAGATGTGGTAGTAGTCCTTCCACCTTTTCTGCAATCAGACAAGCAGAGATTAAGGTACCCAAATCTGTGTGGGTCCTATGGGGTTAGTTGGTTTCCTAGAGAATTGATTTCTCCTGGGATTGTAAAAGTTGTTGTGACTTCCCCTAAATGGTGTGTGTTGTCTGGGCCTGTATCCTCGGTTAGGATTGTGTATTGGATGTGCCTCATAAAATTGGTGTGGGCCATTTCTAAATCTTGGCTGAGACCATTTATAAAATCTTTGGGGTCTCCACACCTGTTCATTTTGAAAATTTGGATAACCTTGAGGTTTCCATTTGCCCCTCCCGTTTTGAAATCTTTTTTGGGGAAGTCTTTGATAATAGTGGGTATGTTGTTCGGGATGCTGCTTCTGCCTTGGCCATTGCCTAGTCTCATGTCTAGGTGGCTGCCTTGTATACCTTGGCTGTAGCCTAGACTTGTGACTTGGCTGCTGCCTATTTTGAAACATAGGTTTGTAAGTAGGATCAGCAGACGGGACAAGTGTTTCTCCCTTGATGAAAGTGGTTTTAGAACTAGAGGGAGTATTGGGGTCATATCCAAGGCCTGATCTAGAATATAGTGGCCTTTTGTTCATACACAATTCGTCCAAAGTTAGAGACGCCTTCAGAGAGGTTATTTCCTTCACCTGAGTTTTACTTAGCTGAGTCAGTTTAGTAAACTCATCTTTGACATGAGCAAGTGCAGCTGATTTTTCACTATTCAAAATAGTTAATCATTTTATCTCAGCTGTAGTGATATCAGCCTGGTTTTTAAAGTTGTCTGCAGCCTGTTTTTCAAGAACAGATTTGGTTTTATTCAACTCTAGGATGAGTTTTTCAAAATCATTTTTCAGCTGCCTATTCTCATCTTGCAGCTGGGTCTTCTCGACTGATACATATAGGTGTGCAGATTTTAATTTCTTAAAATCTTTGAGAAGCTGATTTACAGACTCATGTAAGTCCATATCTTGTGACATGTCTAAACTATTATTTGAATTAGAGGGTTTAGATGTTACATCTTCATCAGCTATGTTGGCCATCAGACAGTCATAGTCCTCCTCATCATCATCAGAGAAGAATCCCACTAGTACAAATATCCCCTTTACTGACACTAAAATAGTGTCAGTAATTAGTTTTACTGACACTTCATAATAGTGTCAGTAATGCTAAAGCCAGAAAATACTGACATTAATTTTTAGTGTCAGTAATACAAGAGTCAATAAATACTGACACTAAAATAGCGTCAGTATTTTGTTTTGCTGACACTAAAATAGTGTCAGTAATTAATTTTTTACTGACACTAAACATTAGTGTCAGTATCTTCTGGATTTATCATTACTGACACTATTATAAAGTGTCAGTAAAAATAATTACTGACACTATTTTAGTGTCAGTATATGTTCAGATTTGTGAAAAAAAAATGTATTATTATCTCAATTACATTTTTTTGTTTAATTACATGAAAAAAAATACCATAAATTAAAATTTTCAAACAGACATTTCACTTGTAAAACATCCCAAATGCAATAGACTTAAAAAAGCAGCAGAATACAAAACCAAGCATCGAGAGCCATCAAAATACAATCAAACTACTAAACTACCAAGTCTGGGAAATTCTAAACTATACCAATAGAACACCTCAATCAAATATCCTAATCAAGCATTCAACTTAACTACTAACAAAACACTTCAACCAAGTTTTGCAGTTGGGCCTTGGAAATGGATTTAAGCTGGTTCGGTAAATCAGTCGAGTGTGCTGCCACACCTGACAAAAAGACTCATACATAGAAACATCAAATTGTAGTCTACATTGGTGGCAACAAAATGCAGTGGTAAGAGAAAGCAAATGTAAACAAAGGAGCATCATGTAAATGGGATATGTCCTTCCCGGATTTGAAATAGGCTTCAGCCCATCTTCTATCTCCCATCATTTCATAGATGAGTCGGACCTGCATGCAGATATAATATTTAAAATTGAAAAAATTTGCATGAGCCCCCTTAAAAATAAATTTAATTTAATTCCATAAATAAATGTTGATAAGCAATGGCCATACCATCTGTTGTTACCCAAAATATTATCTGGAGATAGTATTGCTGGAATGATCGAGTAACAAACAAATGCGAGAACACTTCCGTGAGAAAATAGATGACACGAGATTTGCCGGGGTTGTTAATCCCGGGCTTGAATGCTCTCGCGAGATGTTATTAATAAATATACTGTCGAGTACAAATATTAATGTTAGAATCTGTTACAAGGAGTGTAAAGACTTCTAGTTATCTAGGCTTTAGAGCGCGTAGATTGCCGGAAGAACCAGATAGGTAAATCTGTGAGTTCTTGCTTGGGATATATGATAAATGTGTATGAATATCACTATGAATGTATAAGTGGTTGCCAGAAGAGTCTTTGATTCTCTTTTTGTGTGTATTTTGCACTGAATTCACAGTAAATTCGCCTCTCTTTGGCCACTGCAGTGAGTTCTCTATTTATAGGGGACAAGGTAGTTGGGACCCCTCAGGCGATCACGGGCGACCGCCGTTTTCTATATTATAATAAGATGGCCGATCGTCCCATCACGTGGGGCTGTTCCCTTAAAGTCTGGGGCCGCTCCTGGTGGCCAGCTGTGCGAGCCAATGGGAAGCCAGCACGCGTCCTGGGTAGCTGTCTGGGGAGGACCCACTTTGTACCTTTCGGGGGCCTTGTCGGTAGGTGTGGTAGGTGACAGGCTGGGGTCAAAGGTCCTATCTGTCGGCGCCCTTTGAAGATCCGCACGTGGGCCACCGTCCAAGATTCGGTCTTCGACGACGTTGACGGATGCTGGATCCGTACGTGGCATGAGACGATCGCCTCTGGTTCGCTCATTAAAGACGATCGCCAAATATCAAAAGACGATCGCTGGGTACCAAAGACGGTCGCCGTATTGTGCCAAACTTTGGGCGTTTGTCCAGAGTATGTCTTCTATGGTTGGCTTCTCTGATCGTGATGCCGATCGCCTATCGAGGCGTATTAATCGCCGCACAACAATTGCCCCCCAGCTCGCCTCGATGTTGAAAACACGGGGTGAGGTGGCACTGTTGGCGATCGCCGATGTTTAGACGATCAAGCGATCTGATTTCAACTTTGGACGATCTCTTTTTGCGCTGGGAGTAGCGGGAAATGAAGGCGGGCTCTCGAAACGTCGCAAGGACACGCGTCGCGCTACTGTTGGGGGAGTCCGATGGTTTGTCAGACTTTGTCGCCTGGCGTGCCCTCGAAAAGACGCGTCTGCGGGATTCGAGGGAAGCATTTAATGCGTCCCCACTCTGACGGTTGCGATCCAGCCCTCGAGATTTCACCTATTTACACTTAGACCCCCGCCTCCATCTATAAAAGGGCTAGGGCTTCTTCTCTTTCACTCTTTACGCATCCTTGCATCCATAGCCGAAACTCTGCAAAAATTTCTGGAGCTTCTTGTGCCGATCTTCTTCTTTTCTCTAGGTAAGAAAAATCAATCTTCTATCTCCCTCTTCTTTTTATAATATGTCGGGAGGATCCAAGACCTTCTAGGCCGGAAGTTCTTCTGCCGCCGCGGCTTCGCCTGACCGGGAGGAGATTCCCGTTGGAGTCGACATGGAAACGTCCGTTGAGGCCATTCGTGCGGGGATTGCACTCACAGAACTCGAAGAGCTTTTCAACGAGGCCGCAGTGGCAAAGACGGCGGCGACGGCGGAGCAGGGGGGCTCGCCGGCGGATGAGGATGAACTGGCGCGGCTAACTTGGGAACGGAAGAGTGTTTTTGGCCCCGCCTATATGGCTTTTGCCAAGATTATGAAGGGGATCGACGGACCCTGTCCCGAATTTGACTTCGAAGCCTACTCCGCCGCTCATCCTTATGAACATGTGAAGCGGACGGTTTTTCGGGCCGCCGACCCATCTCCGTGGACTCTCGGAAAGATCCGGAGTACGGCGACCAAGAAAGACCTGAGCCGTTGGAGGGCAAAATATCACATCCCCTCTGACGTTTCCCTGCACGTGCCCTCGGAGAATGAACGTGCCGATCAACCGCCCGAGGATATGGTTGCCGTCAACGAGATGATTATGGAGGCCGGTCTACGATTCCCTCTGCCATTCGCCGTCTCCTACTTATTGATCGCCTGGAATTTGGCGCCGCTTCAACTGACGCCGAACGCTTGGCTACAGGTCATCTGCACATTAACACTGTTTGGCGGTCACCGGTTGTTCCGCCTCCTTACTGCGCTGGAGATGAATTATCTATTTAAACTGGCCGCGCAGAAAGGGTCGATCGGCGGCAATCATATCCAAGGCCGAATGGGGAGAGTGGTCCTCGGTTTGCCGAACAAGTCCCGAGGCGACCTGGAGAAGTGGTGCTGTGTCAGCGGAGCGTGGCGATCGGCATCGAGTGACAGGCCGAATGAGGAGTTGGAGATCCCCACCACTTTTCGGGAGAGGAATCCGAGTAAGGATTTTAACTCTCCCCTTGATTGAGCTTGTCTTGGATTGATCTAATTTTGTTTTCTTTTTGCAGGACCTCTTGTCCCCGCGATCGGCGATCTCCCTTTCAATTTATTGATCGTTTGGGAGCGGATTCGTGCCTTGCTGGATTCCTTCATTGACGTTCGCTCGCTAGGAAACGAACTTCATCGGTTGGGGGCTCGGTTGTTTCGCTTCCCTCGTCACTTGAGAGCTCCAGGTATAAACCTAAATGGTGCTTCCTTGCTTGACGATCGTCTCCAGGAGGTCGCAGCGTTTAAGTAGTTGCCTAACTTGTTTGTATTTTTTCTTTGACAGAGGTTCATTTTCCCCGACTTGCCGAGCCACCACCAGAGATTGCCATGTCTAACCCAGGACTCGTCGGTCGCCTTCACCTGGGTAAGAAGACTGGTCGCGTTCCTGCGACAACGTCTCGCCCTGCTCCAGTAACGAGGCCTGCTGAGGTGCCGGTCGCCGAGCCAGTAGTTCAGGAAGAGGAACAACTTCAGCGCCGCAAGAGGCGGAGGTCGGAGGAGTCCCTGCCGATTACTGAGGCGGATGTGTCCATTCTTGAGCCTCTGGTTGCTGCGGCTCCTATTTCTGCCATCCCGATGACGGAGGGATCAGGCCCTAAGCCCTCGACGTTCGGCTCCCGGTCATCTGGCGGCCCCACGAAGAAGGTGGCGATCGCTGAGGCTGAAACCTCTCGGGGCAAGCCTTATTTTGGCCGCGATCCCGAGCTGGTCAACAGGTAAGAAAGGATCGAAATTTCCGAGTTAGGCATTTTGAGTGAGATATAGACTAACTCCCTTGTCATTTTTGTTTGTGCTGCAGGGTCCGTCTTGCTGACCCGGAAGTCGCTCCTATGGTGCTGGACTTCTTGTCGAGTAAGGCTCCGCAAAAGTCCCTCGACGTCCCTACTTACGTCCAGCAGGCTATCACTTCTCTGCCCAAGGCTTGGACGACCGATCTTGATGCGATCGCTCGTCGGCGATCTGGAGATACCATGCAGGCGACCATTGCCCTGGCTCTACAGACGGCGACGATGGCCGTCCAAGCTGCTAGGGATTTTGAGGGGCGACCCTCCACTGCTCGTCTCCATAGCGACCTCAAGGCCGCCCGGAATAATAACATTGAGTTTGCCAACCGGATCCAATCTATGGAGAAGGAGTATGTGGAGACGGCTAAAAGGGCTAAACAGGATGTCGACCGATTGAAGCAGGAGCTGAGCCGCTCCAAGGAGGCTGCCGACCGGTTCCGTGATCAGGAGAAGGAAACCTGCCGAAAGAATGCGGCTTCGCAGGAGGAGGTGGCCGGGCTGAAGGCAACGGTGGATCGGCTCAGCGGTGAGCTGGAGGCGGCGAAGAAGGAGCTGGAGAAGGCCAAGGGGGAGAATGCCGCCAAGGTGGTCGAGCTGGCGGAGGCTGAGAAGACGACCGTGGAGTTGAAAGGGCAGCTGAAGGCGATCGAGACCGATCCCTATCTCAATGTGGCACTCGTCGGCGAGTTCGCCTATTATCTGGCCTACACCGATGCTGTTAGAGCCGCCAAGAAGGTAGGGATCGAGATCGGTCCCTTGATGGAGAGCTTCAAAGCCTATGCGCTCGAGCACCCTCTGCACCCGGAGTTCTCTTTGCCGATCCTTGACCTTGTCGACTTTGGGATCGACTTGAGTTGGTATACTGGCAAACTCATTCATCCTGAGGCCGACGGGGGGGCCCAAGCCGATCCGCAACCTGAGGGCGATGACCAGCCGGCGGGGCCTTGAGAGATATTTTTGTTTTCCTTTGTAACTTGTACTTTTTTGCTTTCCTTTTGTAATGCCTTCGGGCCTCATAATGTACGACATCCTTTTGATAATGAATGAAATATTCCTTTTTTGCACTGTCTTTTTTATGTACGATCGCTCTTGAATGTTTGCGTGCAATTTTTACAAATATGTGTATGATTGCATCCGATGTCTTGTTCGTCCGACTGTTTGTTTGAACGTTGAATGTATTGGTATGTTTTGAATCGAGATTCTTACTTGTAAATTTTGTCGAACAATATTGATCGTCCGACTTGTGTTTGAACGAAGCCGATCTTGTACGGCTCCTTCTGCACGACCGCGTTTAGGATTAGCTCCCCTATTCACTGCCCCCTTGTTTTTGTTTACTTATCGTAAGTAAGGGTACAAAAACAAGTTTGTTAGGCGAGCGATCTTCAGTTTTGCCGACTCTGAGGGATCGTGCACGGTCGCGGAGTTCGATGGACCGATTTCCACAACCGTGTCTTTGTATGCGAGGGACATTGCCTATCCCGCGACTCACTTTATTGTGAGGGTCCTCCGTTAGGCTGCGCCTGCCTTGTATTTGAACGAAAGGTAGGCGATCTCGGTCTGGAGGAGTCCTTGCACGGGGCGTCGTCGGTTTATTCGACTCCGCGTCCGCGGCTTTGTAAGCACCTTTCTATCTCGGGTCGGCACGTTAGATGACGACCCTCGACGGTATACATTGTGACGGGGTAGGGACATGTTGCCTTGTCCGAGTACATCATGTTAGATGACGTAATTTGAGGACGTGCGAACGTGTCCCCTGATCGTTTCGGAGGGTCCTTTGGCTACGCCGGCCTCGTATTTAAACGAAGGGCGGGCGGTCTCAGCCCGAAGGAACCTTGCATGGGCGAAGCTGTCGGTTCCATCGACCTCCAGGACCATGGCTGCATTGATTCTACCTCGGATCGTCATGATCAACGATCGTCGGCGGTATGCGATATGCCTGGTGGGGCGATCGCCAGAATAGATGGGATAGGAAAAAATCTCATTATATTCCTTGTACATTGGGCAGTTGAAATTAAATACAAGATTTTCACTGGTAGTATTTTTTCAGATGCACGGCGTTCCAGGGGTATTGATCCGGGGTACCATCAGGATGTTCAAGTTCGTAGGCTCCCTTAGTCAGCCATTTAGATATCCTAAAAGGTCCTTCCCAGTTCGGACCAAAACGCCTGTGTGGGTTTGGATCTTCTTTAGGACGAGATCGCCCACTTGAAACCTTCTTTCTTTGACCTTTGAATTGAAGAACTTCTCGGCTCTCCTTTTGTGGATTGTGTTCTTCATTTCTGAGGTCAGCCGTCGTTCTTCGAGCATGTCTAGGTCGATTCGTCAGGCCACATAGTTGTCGGTCGTCATCTCTTGTTCGGTTCGATGGCTGAGGACGGCGATCTCCGAAGGAATCACCGCTTCTGTACCGAAGGCGAGGGCGAATGGGGTTTCACCGGTTGAATTACGGGTCGTCGTTCGATACGACCACAAAACGTCTGGAAGCTCGCTCGCCCATCGCCCTTGCCTGGATTCGAGTCGCGCTTTAATTGTGTGTTTGAGGATCTTGTTCTGACCTCTACTGTCCGTTAAATGCAGAGTGATAGGGTCTTGAAAACAATCTTTTGATTCCCATTTCTCACGATTGCATGACTTCTAAGTCGTCGAACTGCTTTCCGTTGTCGGAGATGATGGCCTGGGGCAGACCGAATCGGCATACGACGTTTCTCCAGATAAACTTGATCACTTGCTCTTGGCCGATCTTGTTGAGCGGTTCGGCCTCAGCCCATTTGGTGAAATAGTCGACCCCTACGATGGCGAACTTACAGCCCCTTAGAGCCGTCGGCAAGGGACCTATAAGGTCGATGCCCCATTGCGCAAATGGCCAAGGGCTATACATGGAGGTGAGCTGTTTGGGGGATAGTTTAATGTTGGGGCCCATTATCTGACACCTATGACACGATCTGGCATAGGCGATCGCATCCTTCTGAAGTGATGGCCAGAAAAAACCTTGCCTGGTTGTCTTATGGATGAGAGCTCGCCCGCCCGCATGGTTTCCGCAAATCCCGTCATGGATCTCGGCTAAAACGAGCCGACCTTCCTCCGGTGTAATACACTTGAGGAGGGGAAGGCTGAAGGCTCGCTTGTAAAGCCGGTCGTCCAATAGGGTATATCTGGTCGCACGGAGCTGGAGTTGGCGAGCTTTAACACGGTCGTCAGGGACCGTTCCGTTCTTTAAGTATTTGATAAATGGAGTCATCCAGTTCTCCTCAGCGATGGCGACCGTGGTAACCAGGCTTCTGTAGATCGCCGGCCTTGCTGACTTTGTGATTTGGATATTGGAGAAGTGGGCTGCCCCATCCGATGATGCTAGTTTGGAAAGGGCATCGGCCTGGGAGTTGTGCTCTCTCGGGACTTGTTCGATTAGCACTTCTTAAAATTTTGTGCACATTTCGGCGACCAGCTCTTGGTATTTGACCATCTGTTCGCCGCGCGCCTCATATTCTCCCTTGACTTGGTTCACGACCAAAAGTGAGTCCATGAAGATATGGAGGCGGCGAACATCTAGGGCGAGGGCTAGATCGAGCCCGCCCACCAAGGCTTCATATTCGGCTTCATTGTTGGTCGCACGGAAGCTGACACGCACAGCATTAGCGAAACTTTGTCCGTCGGGACTGATGAGGACAATCCCTGCCCCTACTCTCGAATTGGTCGCCGAGCCGTCCACATATAACTTCCAGGCAGGTCGGCCGACCTGGGTTGGACTATGAGGGAACGTTAGTTCCACCACGAAGTCCGCCAGAGCTTGGCCTTTGATCGCCGTGCGAGGAGCGTAAGTGATACCGTATTGGGCGATCTCCAGCGACCACTTGAGGAGTCGCCCGTTGGTGTCTGGTCGATGTAGAACTTGCCTTAGAGGTAGAGTTGTCAGGACCTCCACTTGATGTTCGAAGAAATAAGCCCTTAGCTTACGAACACTCATGACAAGGGCGTAGGCGATCTTCTCCAATGGTGTATAGCGTGTTTCAGCGTCGTGGAGTGCTTGACTAACATAGTAGATTGGCAAGTGGGCTTGTCCCTCCGCTCGCACCAGAACGGCACTTAGTGCGATCTCCGAGGCTGCCAGGTAAAGGAATAGTTTCTCACCGGGGATAGACTTTGCCAGGATCTGGGGGTTAGATAGATATTCCTTTATTTTGGCGAACGCTATCTGACTTTCCTTCGTCCATGCGAACTTCTTGTTCTTGATGGTCGCGAAGAAAGGCTTGCTTTTATCGCCGAGTCGCGATATGAAACGGTTGAGGGCGGATAGACAACCTGTGAGGCGTTGTACCTGCTTGATGTTTCACGGTTCCTGCATGTCAAGGATCGCCTGTATCTTGGTGGGGTTCGCCTCGATCCCCCTTTGGCTCACGATGTGCCCCAGGAATTTCCCGGAGCCCACCCCGAAGTTGCATTTCTTGGGGTTTAGCTTCATGTTGAATTTTTCGAGGATGGCGAACGTCTCGGCGAGATCATTGAGGTGATCTTCCTTCTTGAGGATTTTGACCACGATGTCATCAATGTAGACCTCCATGGTCTTGCCGATCTGATTGGCGAACATTCTGTTGACTAGTCGCTGGTAGGTTGCCCCTGCGTTTTTCAAGCCGAACGGCATTCGGACCCAAAAGTATATGTCTTTTTCCGTGTGGAAAGATGTGTGTTTTATGTCTTTCTCTGCCATTGGGATTTGATGATATCCGGCGAAGGCATCCATAAACGACATCATTTCGCAACCTGTTGTGCTATCGACCAAGTGATCGATATGAGGCATCGGAAAGTGATCTTTTGGACAAGCCGCGTTGAGGTCGGTGAAGTCGATGCATAACCTCCAGGAACCAGTCGGCTTCTTGACGAGTACCGCGTTGGCGACCCATTGTGGTTCGTCTGTAGCTACCCCGATTAATTTGTTGTTGAGTAATTTTTGGACTTCTACGTCGAGCGCCGCGTATTTTTCGGGACCGAATTTCCTATGTTTTTGGTGAACAGGCTTCATCGCCGGGTCGATCTTTAGATAGTGGCAAGCGTGCTCAGGACTTATGCCGACCATATCTTAATGCGACCAGGCAAAGACTTCGATGTTCTTACATAGAAATTGATCATATCCCCTTTTAGTTCGCGGTCGATGCTTGCGCCGATCTGTACTTCCCATTCTGGATGAGCCGGATCTATCATTATACTCTCCAACTCTTCGACGGGGACGGTCGCCTCTCGTTTGGAACGATTTCCGGACTCGATTCTCGGATCGATGTCGACACTTGGCTCGAAACCGATCCTTGGCTCGATGTCGTCCGTTAACCGAACCGAGATGGCGTCCCCTGAGTAGGGTTGGTATGATGCGCTCGGCTCGTCGATCTCCATGGGTTGATCGTCGATCGTTTCAATGTTACATATAGCATGGGACGTATTGAAAGCGGTAATGACATAGGAATAATTCAAACATCTTTTTTCCATTAGCTGATCTCCTTTTACAGTACCGACCGTCCCATCGGCAGTGGGGAATTTGATACAGTAAAAGAAAGACGAGGCGACCGCCTCAAAGGTTTCTAAAAAGGGGCGACCTAGGAACCCATTATAGATGCTGGGCCTATCTATGATTACAAAACTTAAGTTCCTAGTAATCCTAACCTTGGGATCATAAAAGCATATTAGCTCGACGGAGAGCTTGATCCTCCCGTAGGCTTGGACTGTGTTGTCTCCGAACCCTTGGAGCACGGTGTCGAACGGCTTGATGAATTTGATTAAGTTGCCGAGTTGGTCTAGGGCGGATTTGAATATGATGTTGCAAAAACTCCCATTGTCGACCAGCACGCGATCGACCGTCTTCCCAAGGATGCAGGCGGAGATCACCAGTGCATCCTCATTGGGGCACTGCTGGCCCTCCCTGTCCTTGTTGGAGAAGGTGATGAGTGCGTCTTTAGAAATGGTCGGCTCCAGAGGTACCACGGTATGGACCCCGGCGAACGCCCTCAGCTTGGCCTTTCGCTTCCTGCTTGACATGGTGGAAACCGGGGAAAGACCCCCGAGGTTTCCATCTACTGCTTGAAGCATGTTGATCCGACCACCCGGGTTGATCGGAGGGATGGACTCATCAGAGTACTCCGGCTCATGCTCGATTCTGGCGACCGGATTGGGAGGAGTTCTTTTGTTTGGTCGGCGCTCGCGCCCTCCGGCTCTCTCCGTCCTAGGTTCTGGCTTGGTGATCAAGCTGTCCAGTTTGCCTTCCTCAAACAGTCGCCAGAGCTGTCTGAGGAGATCGCGGCATTGGCTGGTGTTGTGGCCGGGACTCTTATGGTAGGCACAGAATTTGCTACGGTCTAGATGAACGTGGTTCCTTATCAGCTTTGGTTTGGAAAGCCACTCGCGACCCTTGATTGCGTTGAAGATGTGGGCCGGAGATAAGTTGAGGTTGTGGAGAAGGTGGACCTCTACATCCTCGAAGGCTTTGAACTCGCCAGGCGGCTTGGCGACCGCCTTTCTGGGCTTGGCGACTGCCTTCTTCTGGACATGGGATGGCGCCTTTCCTTCTTCGGACGGTCCCTCGTCTAAGCGGGGGGAGAGCATCCTCTGCCTGGCTAAGAAGTCGGCGACTTTGACGCGGAAGACCGAGTAGGTCGGGGGGATATCCTTTGTGAGGTGCCTGAACATGGGCGAGCGTCCGTGGAACCCGCTCAGGACTGAGTGGAGAGCGAGCTCGTCGCTGATGGGCTCGCCGGTGAGGACTATCTCATCTACCCGATCGATGTAATCTTCATCTGGCTCGTCCTTCCCCTGCCTGATTTTCATCATGCGGTGGGGGCCTTCAGGGCGAGCGACTTTGGCAGCGAAGTATGACGTGAAGTCTTTCGCCAGCTTCTCAAAGCAGTTGATTGAGCGAGGTGGTAGTGAGATGTACCACCTGTGGGCGAGGTCGCCCAGTGTTAATGGGAACATTCGACATTTGGTCGCATCTGATGCTCCGCATCTGGTCATGTAGATCCGGAACTTGCTCACGTGGGTTTCCGGATCTGATCTCCCCTCGTATAGAGGTGTTTGTGGGGGATTGATCGTTGGTTGGACTGGGGCGAGCTCGATCTGAGTCATGAGTGGTTCGCTTGATCCAATGATCGATCTCCTGGCGCCTGCCCTAATTTCCAGGAGCGCCTTCATCTCGTCGAGCTGGCGTTGCATGGCGGCCATCGCCGTCGCCTGACTGCTCGCCGATTGGCTCTCAGAGCACGAGCCAAGGCGATCGTGTACTGATCCCCTAGCCCCATGGTGAATGACGAGCTCCCTGCCAGTGGGTTCATTCCTTGGGCGAGCAGGGGCTCGTTGACCGATTTGTCTCCTGGGGGTCGGATACGCCGAACTCCTGGTAAAGGATTCGGATTCCGATGTCTCCCGGCTGGGGCCTGAGTGCCCGGGTCGCCATGAGGGATCGCTCCCTAGGCGGCTGAAGACGGAATCGTACCGCCTCACGAGAGCCTTCTCCTGCGGCTCGAGGCTTTCTGTCGATTTCTCAACATAGATCCCCTTAAGCTTCCGCTTGCCTGCCCGGCGGATGGCCGATGGAGTGATGGTGGGCGAGTCGTAGGCCTTCCGTCGCTCCCTGAGGATGGCTATAGCCTCCTCAATCTGTTTCGCGGTCTGGAACTGATCGAGTGAGAGGCTAGAGCCGTCCCTTGGGGGCGGGAGTGAGAGCCTAGCGTCACCACGGTCGCCTTCCGCCGTGGGCTGGGATTCGGTCCGGGCTGGAACGAGATTTCCGGCGGATCTTAGAGTGGCTCTCTTGGAGGTCGTTGCAGATATCATTTTTCTGAAGGCCTTTCTATTGAAGAACAATGAGTGTTTCTTCAAGTGTATGTCCGGAGAACAGTGAGTGTTCTTCAAGACGGTAGGAATAAAAATGAAGGTTTAGATGCCCTCCTTCTAGCGCCAATTATTGTTACCCAAAATATTATCCGGAGATAGTATTGCTGGAATGATCGAGTAACAAACAAATGCGAGAACACTTCCGTGAGAAAATAGATGACACAAGATTTGCCGGGGTTGTTAATCCCGGGCTTGAATGCTCTCGCGAGATGTTATTAATAAATATACTGTCGAGTACAAATATTAATGTTAGAATCTGTTACAAGGAGTGTAAAGACTTCTAGTTATCTAGGCTTTAGAGCGCGTAGATTGCCGGAAGAACCAGATAGGTAAATCTGTGAGTTCTTGCTTGGGATATATGATAAATGTGTATGAATATCACTATGAATGTATAAGTGGTTGCCAGAAGAGTCTTTGATTCTCTTTTTGTGTGTATTTTGCACTGAATTCACAGTAAATTCGCCTCTCTTTGGCCACTGCAGTGAGTTCTCTATTTATAGGGGACAAGGTAGTTGGGACCTCTCAGGCGATCGCGGGCGACCGCCGTTTTCTATATTATAATAAGATGGCCGATCGTCCCATCACGTGGGGCTATTCCCTTAAAGTTTGGGGCCGCTGATAGTGGCCAGCTGTGCGAGCCGATGGGAAGCCAGCACGCATCCTGGGTAGCTGTCTGGGGAGGACCCACTTTGTACCTTTCGGCGGCCTTGTCGGTAGGTGTGGTAGGTGACAGGCTGGGGTCAAAGGTCCTAGCTGTCGGCGCCCTTTGAAGATCCGCACGTGGGCCACCGTCCAAGATTCGGTCTTCGACGACTTTGACGGATGCTGGATCCGTACGTGGCACGAGACGATCGCCTCTGGTTCGCTCATTAAAGACGATCGCCAGATATCAAAAGACGATCGCTGGGTACCAAAGACGGTCGCCGTATTGTGCCAAACTTTGGGCGATTGTCCAGAGTATGTCTTCTATGGTTGGCTTCTCTGATCGTGATGCCGATCGCCTATCGAGGCGTATTAATCGCCACACAACACCATCTTCCAACCATCAGGATCTAGGCATGCCGTAATCTTGGTGCTAATACCAGGTAGAGGGCCAGGTTCTCTGGTAATTTTCCCACCATAAAGCCTAACTGCTTCAGCGGTTTGATAAACATCATATGTCCCTATTGCTATCTGCAAGATTCAGTCAGTCTGAATATTAAACCAGTATCACAAAGGTCAAGAAACGCTAAATGTGGTAGGATATAAAACACTAGGCGAGAGGAAGACATCGAACTGAGCATAAGCATTGCCTTGGTCATATTCGGTGACACCATAATTGTAAGTCAACTCTATGTGACATTTTTATCTTCAGGACCGAAGCCCATCATTGCTACCGTATACTGAGCACAAACAACAAAAACCTCAATGGAGCATTCTTAAAAATATATGTATATATTATACACATCAACAAGCATTCACATAATTCAAGTGTTAAATAAACTCAACTGATTCAACTGTGAAAGGCAACCATTGGGTAATTTAAATAGTCATGAAAAAAAGAAATACCTTAGATTCCATATAGCGGCACATCTTTGAAAGGATTGAAACATAGAAATGACTTTGTTACATTCACGTAAAGATATGGAAATGCGTAAATTGGACTTACTCGGCTAAACTTAAAAGTGAAAACATTCACGAGGAATCTGAAATCTTATCATGTCATTTAAATCGGGAGATGAACTTTTTATTTTTATTTTCTATTTGTAACTGTAATCTGCACTGTACACCTAACTCATTGATAATAATTTTCTTGGTCATTATAATGCAAAGGATTTGAACACGACTCTGCTTGTCTCTTCTGGATCTTTATGGACATAGAAAAATACCTTAGATTCCCAAGGAGATGCAAAGTTGATGCTTTGTGGATGAGATAGCATTCTAATTTAACCAAGCAATACTTACATCTACAAATATACGAATAGATTAATCTTTTAGCTGTATACAGGAAGCAATCTCTGCAAACACCTAATGATGCATTTTACCTTTTAGACACATTCATGCATCTACATCTGAACAATCACTAAGCATAGTCCAATTTGATCCTATGAAGGAGAAAGAAAGTGTTACTAAGTCATGTAATGCTGGCCCTTAATGTATGCAATGTCGAGTCAACTTAATAAAAAGCAACAAATAAAAAATTCAAAAAAAGACATTTCAATACCTCAACATATTCTTTGTTCAGTTTCTCCCAGATAAATTTCTTGAATTCTTTCTCTTCATCATCGAGAACATAGGATTTCACCTGTATTTTTCGTTTTAATTCAACAGTCAACGAATGAGAAACTAGCCCAACGCTTATCAAAGGAACATACAGCAAGTAAAGTTGATGATAGCGGGATGATCTTAAATCTTAAGTGAACTCCGATTCGAGTTTCAGTAGTCAATATCGAATGCAGCTAGTGCACATATAAGAAAAGAAAGACTAGCAAAAAATAGCCACTGATATCTCCATACTATATTTGGACAAAAAAGTAGTCGAATGAACTTTAATACAACACTCGATTTTTAGCAAACAAAAATGCGCACGAAACTCTTACAAACCTCATCGTCATCAATGTCAGATAAACTATCTGAGTTTTCAAACGTAGCATCAGCTTCATGATTTCTGTCTTTACTGAAACCGTTCATGATTTTAAGTTCTTCTGCAGCTCCTGTATTATTCATGAAAATCAGATTTCTCAATTAATATATGGCATGCTCTAGTTGGATATTCTAGGTCTTATACTGTATGTAAAAGACTTTGCCTGTTGAGTCAGACTTTGCTGATTGGAGCACATCCTCTTCACTCGTATTATTGATTCTCCTTTGTGTATCAGACTAATTCATATGCAGAAACAAACATAAAAATATCAGGAAGAGAGAGTCTGAATAGAAAATGAGAAAAAGCATCAACCATGATTATCCGTTGAAAAGGTTAGGTATTTAAATGTACAAGCTGCACCAAGATATTCAATGATTATCAAAATGATAAGAAATCAAGCAAGACCATCAGCAGCCTTTCAACCAAAATGAACACCATCCAATATCGTACAGAAGGTAAGATTTGCAAGTAACATGATATTTAAAGTGACAAAACATCTCAACTCGTAGGATTCCTATAACAAGAATCTCAGCCAGTCTACAATTTATTTGGACCTATCATGAACCCTTTCCCAGAATTTCATTTTGGATACATTTCAACTCAACATCCTTTTTTTTTTCTCAAAAGATATTTTCATATAGATATTTACGTGAATGTAACAAAGTCATTTCCATATAGCGGCACATCTTTGAAAGGATTGACTGCTATTAAACCGGGGCATGCCTTACTCTAGGAAAAACAGGAACAGATTTTTCAAGAGCACGCATGACTAACATAGTACATAACACAAATGCTTGACCACTAGTTACTTACATATACAATGTCTTGAGAATATCTATCATAAATTGTGAAGAATCAAGGCTCGTTCAAGTAGCTAAGTTCTATAAGATCATCCACCCCCTCAAGAATGTCTGGATTGGCGGGTAAGAGACAACAAAATCAGAAGGACAAAAGAAGAACGTTTTAAATTCAACTAGCATGATTCTTCTATCAGAATGACAACATTTTTCAAATATGCTAGCGTGGAGATTTAACAACAGTAAATCAAAAAGATTTAAAATCGGGCCATCTCTTTTAGTCCGAAACCTCAACCACTGGCCGCCAAGTTCCTTCACTGGTACAGAAAAATTTCACACAAGCACACTTCATTAAACCAACCATTTTCAGAATTCACATAACACATGAAACCCATTTTCTTTTGGAATTTAAAATCGGAACAGTTAGAAAACGAACCTGAAATTCGTTATTTCAGTCGCGACAAAACCCAACCCTCCGTCTCGCTGACACCTTCAGTCGCATCCACGGATAGTCACCGTCGAAGCTTATCGGAGACCTTGGCTTCCACATTTTTTCCACCGGTAGTCGGATCTGGAATTTTGGATTTCTAAACCAGGCCCTTGAATCGGGCTCCTGTCGCTCCGATTTACTCCAATTAAGGACATGTACGCTGCTGAGTCGAGCGGGCGGTGGTCACGCCGGAGATAGAATGCTCGAAAGCATTTTTGAGAGAGAGAGAGAGATAGAACGACGAGAGAGAGAACAGAAAGGGGGCGACGAGAAGAGAGAGTGAGTGTGAGATGAGAAGACTTTTTCATCGGGATAATGATTTAGCATCTTTTTTTTATTTCTCATTTAAATCACTGATACCTTTGTGTCAATATATTTTGACACATTTATATTAAAATCAGAAAATAGATTAAATGTAGTAAGTTACTGACACTTTTGATAAAGTGTCAGAACAAAAGTGTCAGTAAAAGGTATTTTTGTAGTAGTGTCCGCTGCTCGATTCCACTCTCTCTTGGTCTTCTCCAATGAGGGCTTTCCTTCGGTCTTCTTTTCTTCTCACCTCCTTCTTGATCTCGTCTTTCTTGATATCAAGACGGTTAATTTGAATGTGTCTTGTCTTATGACAGTTATAGTATTCCACCTTTCAGCTTCCGACTTTTTGATTTCTCCTTGGATTCTCTTATAATTCTTCTTATATTTGGAGTAATTCTTTCGGAAGTTTATGAATCTTTGCATTATAAACGACATCTCTTCCTCGAAATCGAGTAGATTTGGAGGCTTGACATCAGACAGGTTCTTGGCGGGGTACTCGGCTGCAAATGCTATTCCCTTCTCTGCAGGCTCGTTTGATGATGAACATGGGAGTTCGAATTCATAAGCCTTCAGGTCAGAGAATAGTTCTTGAATCTTTATTTTATTGAGGTCTTTGGATTCCCTCATGGCCACCGCCTTCATGCTCTATTCTGGGCTAAGTGATCTTAACACCTTCAAGGCCATCTCCTGTTGCCATAAGTTTTTCCTAGGGAGTTGATTTCGTTGATGATCTCTGTGAACCTTGTGTCCACCTGGTCTATTGATTCTCCGATCTTCATCTTGAAGTTGTCGAATTTCTGGGTAGTGATTAACAACTTGTTTTCTTTTATCAGTTCTGTACCTTCACACATCACCGCAAGGCTGTCCTAAATTTCTTTGGCATTCTGGCAATTCTTGATCTTGACCATGGTTAATTTGTCAAGAGTTTGGAATAGCACATCTCTGGCCCGGTTGTCAAGATTGGCCAGCTTTCTATCTTCTGGGCTCATCTCTGTACTTTTCTTGGGAATCTTTGTGGGTTTCCCTGCTGCTATCTCCTCGGGAGTGTTGTCCTTCTCGAATATGAAAGGACCATATTCGATAATGCACTACATGTCACCATGGATAGAAGATAAGTGTGCCCGCATCCTTATCTTCCAAAGATCATACTCGGCAACTGAAAACACAGGTAGTCTAGAGTGCATGTGTTTCATTCTAAATGAGAGATTTAAAATATATGCTAGATATATAGATCTCGTTCTGGAAATAAATGAACCAACCTCTCCGATACCACTTGTAGGTCACAAGTCGTCAGAAATAAGTCTAGAAGGGGGTGAATAGACTTATTGAAACTCTTTTTCCAAGAAGGAATTAAGGAGTTTCTCAGCTGATGGTACAGATGACTTAGAGTCGTTTGTAGACAATATGAGTTCGGAAGTCAGCTGATGACGAATACAGAAAATTAATCAATGAAACAATAAATATGAATGCAGCAGTTAAGTATGATGCTAAAGAAGTAAAATACGTAGACAATTTATAGTGGTCTCAGAGGTGGAGTAATCCTCTACTAATCCACTTTTCTCCAAACTAGTTGGAGATGAATCCACTATAATTTTCAACCAGTGATAAAGATTACAGTGATTCTACAACTTAACTGCAACAACTTCCAACCAGTGGAAATCCTGTCGTTGCAACTCCTTCCTGACTGCAAAGCACCACTTGATCTTCGAATCCTTGGATGCATATCAGTCGCGCAACTTCAACCAGTTAAGTACCCTGAACTCAAGTTTTAAGACAAGAGTGTTTGTCTTCTCCAACTCAGAGCTTTCTTAGTATATGAACTGTAAATTCTGTTCTTCACGATGCTATAGATTGTTTGATTGCTTTAATTGCTCGAGAGTATTGTTCGCATCGTACTTTACTCATTTCAAATCTTTAAATATTTATAGTTGTCGATTATTTGAGCTTTTCTTCATAGCCATTCCAAATCTGTAATAAATCCGTCCGTTGGAGAAATAGACTTCTTTGTTTTTCTTTCTCAACGTTGCAAGGCTGGATTCCCTTATTTTAATCCATTTCCAACCGTTGTGAAAACTTTCACGTTGAAGCGTCGAATATTTTGATTTTAATATGATTAAAGTCTTCAGAGGTGGGTCTTGATGAATTATTTAATTCATATCTTTCCAGAAATCTCTCCACTCTGTCCCTTATCGCCCGCATGTGACTCTCCGTAATTATTGACTTTTCAACGCATGCTGACGTGGACTGGTTTACTTGGCTGATTACTTAGACAGAACTTATCTGATCTCTTTAGGTCAATCTGTCTGATATGCAGTCAACCTTCTCTGTTGTCGGACTTCTCTAATGATGACTTGTCTGAAGTCTTCTGACCTGATGAACTTGTCTGATCTGATGGTCAAACTTCAGATGGCTTGAACTCCGTCTGATCACTTGACTGCAGTCTGGTCAAACCTCTCTGATAAAATTATTGACCAGGACTTCTCTGTTTTTACTTTTCCATGACGCGGCTTTCTACAGTGTTTGCTCAAACTTCTCTGATGTTGTTTGTCTGACCGAAACTTCTCTGATGAACTCATCTGCGATTTAGCCGATTTAAGCCTAACTTATATGGCCTATAGAAGAAACTCATTTGGTTCTTCTTTACATTTTGCCAAGTATCTAACTTAACATAATTTGGACTATAGAAGATACTCATTTGGTTCTTCTTTACACTTTGCCAAGTAATGAACATACATTTGAATAAACAAATACAGGGATGACATCATCAAAATCTAAAAAATATTCCTAACATCCAGAAGACTGGATTCTTTCCTTTGATGCATCCCAATAAGGTAGAAATTTATACAGGGATCTCGGAAGAGATGCACTAGTCAACTGGTGGAAGGGAACCAAAAATGACCCGTCCCGGAGAACTTGGAAATATCAGTCATATAAGGGATAATACTTATGTTTTTATGCTTATTATTGTTTCCTGTCTGCTTCTAATGTAATCTTCATTGCAAAACAACACTGTAATCTATTATCTATAAAATACCATCTTTTATCTCAAAAATTACAGCTCGTGATCTAATGTTGTTACTTTGATTATATTTTGTGTTGAAATGTTTTACCAACTATAAAACACCAATAAATATCAAAGTTGTAAGAACTTGTTTGTGAACAGTTCATAGATTAAGATGTATTCAAATAGGATTACTTCCTGTAAGATTGTGCATGTGCGCCACTGATAATTTATGTTGTAAACACATTTAGTCCTGTAGGATTGTCATTTTTAGAACTTGCCTGCAATTAGTTTAAATTTTTAGACTAAGTCTCGAAGATCAGAACTTTCGACATAAGACTTGAAGACAGCCTCTCCTTATCAAGAAAGTTTTAGCATTATCAAAAAGGGAAAATTGTTCGGATAAATCCTCCTTGTGTTTTTGATAATCGCCTCATACAACAAGTTCTTCAAAGTCAGCATTTCGGTCTTAGTATGCAAGCTGTAAGGAGAACCTCATACAGCTTGTCTATACAGTGAAAGATCTTCCAGCAAAGTCAAGAGTCCATTCCTACAGCGTAAACATCCAATACAGGAAAAGATGAAGATGTTGGATACAACAAATATGTTGTAGGTACTTTACTTGGGAAAAGTAAAATACAAATCCAATAGGACTGAGGAAACTTTAAACTGTTGTGAAAGAAAATATTATTTACTCAAAAAGTTTTCATGGTTAAAGTAACATCTAATGCTGATAGGACAATATTTAATGCAGCCGAAGAGACGACAGTCCGAAGAGCATTTAATGCTAGTCAAAATAAATGCCTGGAGCATTAAATACGAATCACTTTTAATTCAAACATTCTGAAGCCGTCAATCAGAGCAGTCTCAATCTCACCAACCGTCGAACAGTTACATTTATAACGGATCTATTTTCAAGGTTATGAATAGCCCCAAGCAAGAGGATATTGCTCACTTCGCGAAATGATCTGACGCATTAACACTCTGACAATCTGAATATGAAGCTTACAAGATCAGTATATTTCCTAGAGCATACAACTTCATCAAGTGAAGAAATATACAAAGTCCTCAATGCAAACATCAGACTTACAGTGAACGCTCATCAAGCATACAGCTCCTGTTTGATCTTGTCATATCAAACCTTTCGTTGAGTTTACCTTAGCCCAGTGTGGACTAAACCTTGCTAGTTCTGACCTGTGCGGGAATAACATCAAAGATGAAGCTTCAATCTGTGTGAGAATAAGCAAATCGATAAAGCCAAGTCAATCTATGTGAACGGCCCATGCTACTGTCGGGTGTATCAATCTGTGTGAACGATACAACGACACATTTAGTTAAAGTCACATAGTTGTGTACGCCGTGATTTAATGTACATTTTAATCCTGTGTGGAGAACCAGTAGACGTAGAGGGGTTTACCTCGAAGTAATTTAATTAGTGTGTCCTTACATTCTGTCATTTGCTGTTTTCTTTCTGCCTGTGTGATTTAAATATATATATATATATTTTATAAACCCTGTACGCACCAAGCTAACAGGAGAATATTCCGGTGTATTTACAACTTAACATTAGACTTCCGCTATGCAAATAACTTCGAAAAAGATACAGATTCAACCCTCCCTTCTAAACTGTTAGTACTACTGCGGTCAACATCGATAGATACACTTTGGTACATTCCAATATTAATACAATTAATTAATTCAATTAATATTAAAAATAATTTCTCAAAGGAATAACATGAATTAAATCAATTACTGGGTAATTTATTTGATTCACTAGACCAATATAATTTATCTAATAAATTAAATTTGTATTTATCCAATAAATTAAACTAGATATCTAATGTCCAATATTCAACCAGAGAGAAAATCCTTGATTTAATCCGTCATCTATCTTATGCCTTGACTAGGTAGATTCTCAATGGGAGGAACCAAAGAGTGATAACAGTGAGTCTTGTGGCTCACACGTAGTCCAACTAAGGGAGAATGATGGAGATCACTCTAAAAACTTTAATTCTGAATATCATACACGTATAAAACCTTTAATCATATAGAGTGTTGGAAAATAGTGGAAATTTCTCCCACATTGTAAATTTCACCTTGTAAATTTCTCTCAATTTTGAGTGTTGTAAAAAGTTAAATTGAGGGAGAAAAGAGAGAGAGAGAGAGAGAGAGAGAGAGAGAGAGAGAGAGAGAGAGAGAGAGAGAGAGAGAGAGAGAGAGAGAGAGAGAGAGAGAGAGAGAGAGAGAGAGAGAGAGAGAGAGAGATAAGAGGAGGAAACGAGAGAAATTCTTTCACTTGATTAACATCATAAAAGGTAAGAACATTATCCTCTTCACTCTATTTATATCTCCTTATCCCAAATTCTGACTTGGAACTATATTTGACCATCCCCTAACCACTTCATTATGTTCGGACAAGAGTTCCATAGGGGGAGAAGGAGGTCATCTCAACTCGCAATCACCAAATATCTCTTCCAAGAAAACTCAAGTTGGTAAAAAGAAATTTTAAATAGATATGTTGTTGAGAAAATCAAATTGTTCCATGGTGCATGCAATTTTGGTAACTTAATTTTTATTATATATTCCTTTACATGCAACTTGATATTTTGTATGACTAAAATATGTTGCAATTATTGATAAAGTGATAAAATGCAAGATGTTGTGCATATGATACTTCACTTATGATTGCTTGATGTTATTATGAATATGAAAAACTGGGCATATCAACACCACATGTAAGAGATTCATTAATCGCTGGAGATTTTGTCAAAATCGAGCTTGAACTCGAGAAATGACCAAAAACAACAAAAGAGATAAATTAGGGGCAAAATTGTGGATTACTTAATTCTGGAGTTCACTTATGAAATTTAGACTGAATTTGTCAATTATAAGTTTTTTTTTCGGAAAAGTGTCGATTGTGAATCGAGGGTTGAGGCGGAATCTGCCAACCTGTAAGATAAAGAACTCAAGATAACACAAACAATCTACCCCAGAACTATGACTAAAAGTGGGCCATGGCCTCGGTTCTAAAAACTAAAAACACCTAAGGCCTGATAAAAAAAATACAAGGTGCACCACAGTAAATGTGGGCTAAGATACAGGCCAGAAAGCGATGAAATCAACTATATAAAAATAGTAATGCTATTAGACCTAGGATAAGCCTTAAGAGTGCCAAATGATGATAAGGTTGCTGATGTGATGAGCAGGGTGTTCCTAGTAACTGGGAGAAGGAAAACACTTAATATTGAAAGATTACATAATTCTCTTCCAAGTTTGAAAAGATGTACTCCTGACACTGTGTTATGGAAGCATGGCACGAGCTTTAGTTGCAAAAGATGTTGGCAAGAAGCTAGGGACATAGCAAATAAGATGAAATAGTACAAAATCGTGTGGAATCAGGACTGTTATCCTAGCCACAGTTTCATACTATGGTTGTTATGTCACCAAAGATTGCCTACAAAAGACAAACTGAAAGCTTGGGGTTTTTAAATGATGACTCATGTGTATCATGTGGAGAAGTTGAGAGCATGAATCACTTGTTTTTTGGATGCGCGCTCACATCAAATCTCTGGCGATGTGTTCTTATGTACCTGAAATGGTACTACCAGTCCTGTGAACGGCGGGAGGAACTGGAGATCATGCTTAATAAATGCAAGGGAAAAAGTATGAATAGCATATTATGTAGACTCAGCCTCGGCTGTGTAATTTACATGGTGTGGTGTGAAAGAAACAACAGGATTTTCAGAAACAAGAGCAGTAATGAGGATGGTTTTTTGACTAGGTATTAGAAAGATTAGAGAAAAGGTTTGTAGGTGGGAAAGTGTACCCAATACTAAAATTAACTGGGACTATTGTATATAACTAGATGTCCTCCCGTGCGATGAACGGCGTAAAATATTAAATATTTTATTATATTAGTAATATGTGATTGAATTTCAATAATATTGTAAAATTATTATAAAATATACATGAGTCAATATACACACACATGCACATAAACTATTATTTGATTTGTTTTAATTTATAAATTCTTATCATGTGATCTAAGGGCACATGATAGGAAAACCATAATTTAATTAGGCATAGGCATTTATTTTTCATATAGGACAATATGAGTCTTATATCTAATTTTATAAATAATAAATTAAATTATATTTATTATTATCAACTTTCATTAAAAGTATCCAACCCATATTCTTATTAATATAATTTTTTTATATGATTTGGTATTAATGTAATTATTTTATTATTTTACAATCAGAACAAAATAATTCTAAAAAATCAAATAACTGTGAAAGTACAAGACTATGAAAATAAATTAAAAATATATATTTTCTTTAATATTCTTATATTTTTATATGGTAATATTTTAATCATCTAATATATTATTATTATTTTTAAATTACTTTATATATATACTATATGGATGTCAAATTAAAGAGCACGGAGTAAAAATTAATTTGATATATTTTTTTATCAAAAATAAAATTGATACAAAAAAGTTAAAATTGTTTAAATTATTAAGTTAAGAATAAGAAGAATAAAATGAGAGGAAATTTTTAATTGGTAGATATTATATATACAATAACCCTCTGACTTCCCTCTCAAACTAAATATCTATTTTTTTAAAAAATTTTAAAATGAGAAATAATATGTAAATGACATATGTCTTTTGGATTTTTTTTTGCGGTTCTATTATGATATTAAGTATGGATGGAGTTTTCCCTTCATTTTGAAAAAATGATAAGAAGCTTAGGGGTATGCCCCAGTAATATTGTATCTGTTTTTCTTATTAATAATAGAAAAATACTAATGCTATCGAAATTGAAACGAGAGGTATCCAAATTGATCCATCCGTATTCGCATGTAATAATTTCATTGTACACATAATTCTTTTAAGAGTTTCTTTGTTGAAATAAAGTTACCATACTTATTTAAACGGGATAAGATCTGGTTGTTGTATGTTTCTCAAATTTATTTATTTCAAAATATTAATTACTAGTGTATAATCCGTCGAAACTCGACAGATGATCATTTTATATTGTAATTTATAAGTAGAAATATAAAAATAATTTAACATTTTGCTAGAGTTCAGCCACCTGGAATAATTTATTAGAGTGGAACACACAAATATATCGGGAGTTATATTATTTCACTCGGATAAATTATTCCACCAATTGAAATATTCCTCACCAAAAAAATTCTAAATCATAGTAAATTCCAATTCATCCTTAAAAGGGTTCTGAACATTTCACTTACATCTACTCCATGCTTTCCCCCACAATCTACTCATCCGTTTTTCTCTACAGATACGTTTAAATCCACGCAGTTTCCAATGTTGGCTTTGAAGTGAATGCTTTATATTTCAAGTAAGCCCCATCAGGCGAGTTATAGTTTAATATATACAAACTGTTCTTCTCTTTTACCGTGTCTATCTAATGTTGAAACAAAAAGTGTACCTATTTTTCCGAGTGAAAATTGTGGTTGGGCTTACCAGATTTTTTCTCCTGCCGCCAAAGGTTTGATCTTTACTGTAATCATTTTTGCTTTTTTTTTTTTTTTTTTTGTGCTTTGGTTTGTTTGATGTGATCCAAGACCGTTTATTTTCTTTTGTTGGCGAGTTGGGTTTGAAGGGTTTCTGCTGTTTGGTCATTGTTTAGTATTTTCTTCTTTCACATTTCATTTGATACAATTCGTTTTGCTCAGTTGTTACAATATAGTGAATTAAAGAATGGGTCTTTTTTTTTAATATTGGTATTTTCAGCCCGTTCAATTATAATTCGTTTATTGCCCTCTTGGATCCAAACGAAAAGATAGAATGATATCCTGTGTGGCCTCATATTTCTGTCTCTTATGGTAATCCTACAGATTTGATGTAGTGCTATAGCTTGTGGAGGCCGGAACATCCAAAGACATAATTATTCTCCTAAGGACATAATTATTCTTCTGTGTTTGAGAATATGATTGTGAAGATTTATGTTGGGTGCTTTGGCTTGTTATATATTTTGTCAACCTAAGATTGTTTTCTGTACTAAATTCCTTGACCGAGAAGTTTTCTTTGACAGTTATTATTTGCATTTTTTGCTGAAAGAAAGCTAAATCCTGTTCGGTTGAGGGAACTGGGAGTTATATGTTCGGGACATGGAGAGCGTAAATATAATTAATTAATGAAGTTTTGAGGGCAATTTTTTAGTAAAGAGTATACTTATTAGTTGATAGACAAGATGAATTCCGTTTGTGCTTATGGAAAAGCATACATGACTGAGTAGTTGCAAGAACTATGCTCAACAGAACCACAAGGTTTAGGTACTGAGGTAAAGTAATAAGGCAACACATTCATTTAACCCGCCTTTCTTGATCTTATAACACTGCAATGCTCAACACTATTTTTTACTTTTTTAGTTTATTTATCTTTTTAACACTACTTGGACGGAGATGGGTGGGCCGGGGCCCAGAATTGCTCCTCGTTTCCGCCATTGTCCACACCATTTTAGATATATAATTTGGAGTTCTTACACAATTAAAATTGGTCCTGAAGGTTTCATGGTTCATGAATATCTCTTGGTTTATATTTAATTAATCAATATGACGTACTAGTAGTTAGGTAAATGAGTGATTGATATATACACACACACATATATTTTTATATACACACACACACACACATATATATATATATATATATATATATATATACTTATCATCTATCTATACATGAGTAGTTATTTGACAGATGAAATAAAGCAGAAATGCTCCGACTTATGCTCATCATAATATATATATATATATATATATTATCATCTATCTATACTTGAGTAGTTATTTGACAGATGAAAGAAAGCAGAAACGCTCTGACTTATGCTCAACAGAACATGAATCTTAGTATTGGGAGCTTGACGTGCAACATTATAATTTTTATATTATTTCTTGGTCGATCATCATCAAGTTATCATTTTTTTTTTTGGATTTTCTTAGATCTAAGCTTGACTATTCCTGAAATATCTAAGAAGTTTTTGAGAAATTCGAGCATGTTTACTGCCAAGAATTTGTAGACTTACGGTCTAAATCGTAAATATTGGGACACATCTTGTTAATGTTGGACAAGTGTGTCCTTATCTGATGATTAAAACTAATGCAGTATCACGATTACTTATAATCATGTTAGTCACAGTGTTACTGGAGTTTTTAATATTGTGCATATATATGATATCCTTTCATTCCTTTGTAATGATCCTCTCCTCTGCAGGTTTAGGACAATCTTATTTGTTCATCATTTCGGATCTGGCACTGTGGGTGCTGTTTTCTTTGGGTCGAAACAATCACAATGTGCTTCTCTCTACTGCAATTTCCTAGATGCAGAATTCATATGATAGGTAATTCCTTGTGGGAGAGTTTTCATAAGTTAGGTAGGACGACCTGTGACATTTCCAGTTACAGGGTTATTTGTTCAAACAACCATGAGCCTGAATGTGAGCATAACAGAAGGTGGACTAGACGAAGTTTAAATACAAAAGGAGCGGTAAGCAATGAGAGCTTAATTAACAATACGAGTCTCAGGCATGATATCATTTCTGCAACAAGCAGTGAGTCAAACAGTACTAAGTTCGAAACTACGGTAAAAAGGTGCAGAAAAGTAGGTATCAGAAACAAGATCATTTCTGAAAGTACAAGCACTAACTTTAATACATATAAAGGAGAAACAAAAGAAGTGGAAACGGATCAGTATTATGCTGAGTTGGCGAAGATCGCAACTGTTATTTGCTTTGATATTGAAACGACTGGGTTCGGCAGAGAAAGAGATAGGATTGTTGAGTTTGCATGTCAAGACCTTCGCGGGGGTGAGAACAGCACTTTCCAAACTCTAGTGAATCCGGAACGCAATGTGCCAAATGAACAAATACACGGCATTTCCACCCGTATGGTTAACAGATATGATGTGCCCAGGTAATTTGTAATTCATCCACTCTCAAAACATAGAAGATACTGATGCTTCTTGATCTAGGGGTATTAAACAAACAATATTATATAATCGTGGTGCAAATGACATTTCACTTCAGATGGTTTGTTATGTATATCTTAATTTCTCAAGTGCTTTTATGGGCCTTCTGTTGTGGCCCTTGTTTTCCAGCCTCTCATGTTATAAATCATTATTGAACATATGTGGTTTGTTTTCTTTCTTTTCCCTATGTAATTTTTGTTGTCCTTCTCTTGCACATTTTGGCAACATTCCAATTGCTTCTGTTTGTTGTCCTTATTTTGCACACTTCTGTAATGCACATTTTAGCAGCACTCCAATTGCTTTTATCTGTATATACTTTCAAAATGATACGAAATGGCTTTGAATTCAGAGATGTCTGATCCCTGTGAATTTTAGCTGAAAGAAAAATAAGGCTCAGGTCTTATTGTAGCTGGCTTTTGTAGGATGAAGGAATTTATTCCAATCTTACTGCAGTATGTGAGAAGCCGGCAGCTACCAGGTGGAATTGTGATTTTTGTATCTCATAATGGACGCACTTTTGATGTTCCCTTTCTGAAAAATGAATTCAGTCGCTGCTCTTATGATATTCCCCAAGATTGGTTGTTTGCTGACACCCTTCCACTGGCTCGTTCCATGATGAAGTCAAAAGGTTTTTCACATTGTCTCTCTCTCTCTCTCTCTCTCTCTCTCTATATATATATATATATATATATATATATATATATATATATATATATGTATGAGTTTTGTAATAATTATGCATGAAATATATGCATTTCGTGTATCAAAATTGCAATGTATTATAATATGCATTATATGTATCAAAATATCGATGCATTAAAATATTACATTATATGTATCAAATTTTTGTGAGAATAAATCCAGGTCATCCATTTATCAAGATCTATGTGGATGAAATTCACTCTTATTTCTTAACTTAAATTGCATTCTCACCTCAATCCACCCCTATATATATATATATATATATATAGTTTTTTATATCCACACACAACAATACAACTCACACACGGGCGGGCACAGCGTGATTGTTTGTTAACTTACAACTCACATACGGGCAGGCACAGCGTGATTGTTTGTTAACTTAGGTGTTTTTCTGTTATCAGGATCGAAAGTTCCTCCAAAGATATCACTGCAAGCCCTCCGGGAATATTATGGTGTTCCCTTAATTGGGCCAGCACATAGAGCCCTATCAGATGTACACTCACTAGCGCTAATTCTCCAGAGGTTGACATATGATCTGAACTTACCTATATCTGGCCTGATCCAGGGTTCCTTTAGGTAGGGGTTCAATAAATGGACGGTCGTGGCTAGAATCACTTTGTTGTTGCAACTTCATCTCATTCTTTCTGATGATCATATTAAGTTATATTTAGATTGTTTTTATGTAAAGCAAGGCTGCTATATCATGTATGAAACATTGGAGCAGTTCAATTGCCCACAATTATGTTTGCTTTGTGGGATGGCTTCTCAGCCTGGATTTATTACATCGGAAATCTCTGTAACGTAGCTGTAACGTAGTCGGATGTGGGATTAAAGCACGATTGTTGTGCTTGAAATTGGCTCGGTTACTATGATTTTATGTAGGGTTTGTAATTGTACTTCAATTGCATATTATTCATTATCTTCTGAATGGCCACTCAATTTGAGCTTGTATCCTTGAATCAACAATAGTCATTTGAGTTGCTTGTAAGATCATTAGCTATGCTGATTAAAATTTGGGTCACCAAAAACCCGTGGTCATGGTGATAACCCAATATTGGGTCAACACATTGGGATATGATGATTCAATAGTGGGTCATCAAAGTGTTTTTTTTATTAAAAAATATATTGAAAATATATAGTTTTATGCAGTAACTATATTATGAAATTCTGATTTTTTAATTACTTAATTACATTAAAAATTTTATTAACTATTTAAAAGTTACAGATAATTTATTAACCATTTTAATGCAGGTCAACAGCCAAAAAAGGAGAAATGGTAGACAAACTTAATATAAAATAGAAATATTATTGAGAGAATTTAGAGAGAGAATAGAGATTGATTCTAAGCTAATTTTTCATTAATAATTGAAGTCTTATTTATATGAAAATTTCAGATGGTACAATCGTAATTACATAATTACATCAGGGGTATAATAGTCATTCACACTATATAAAAACAAATTGTTAATTGAAATGTCACTTTCAAGGTATATTATAATTGAATGACTATTTACATAAACATCTGTTGAACTAGTTTGAAGAAAAAACCAATGGGAGAAAAACTTTCAAACTGTTTGTATTGGAACTTGTGGCAATCATATCATGTTGCGTCATAATGTTGGTAGGAAATCTCTGTGGGATAAAACTTTAGCAATCTGTGATCTCGTAAATTTGATCCCCCTTATCTTGATAATTCTTGTATGAGTATTCTTGTGCCGTCTCAATAAAACCTCGTGGGACAAAAACTGAGTGAATCTGTCATGTATATCATTCATGTTGGTGGAGTATCCACGTGTTGCCTCATTAAAACCTTGTCAAGAAAACCCAGTGGGAAAAACTTGATCGAAGGAAAAAGAGTACAACTAGTCCTTCTATTTTCAAGCTTTGAGGAATAATCTTGATCTTTGTAGTGTTCCTCATTATGCCATATGCCTCGTTAAAACCTTATTAGGAAAAACCCAATGGGAAAAATCCTAATGAAGGAAAAAGAATACATTATTCATACTAATACGCTATTCAAGTTGCCTCGTTAAAAACCTTGCTAGAAAAACTCAATGGGACAAAATCTCAGTCAAGGGAAAAAGAGTGCAACGCGTATTTTATAAATATGCCCCAGACATTTCAATAATCCTCCAATGATGAGTATCATACTCAGTGCAGTTTGTAATATCGAACTCATATTCTTTGCAATATATTCCAAATCTCTTTTGGAGATTCCATATTAGTTGTGATTAAGCTGTCTCGTTAAAAATCTTGCTGGGAAAACCCAGTGGGATAAAACCTTAGTCAAGGAAAAGAGTACAGTATATAATTTTCGTTCACAACACTTTATTTTGAGTGACTGCATGCACTGATAATATGTTCAAAATCTCCTCACGAGTAACTTTCAGTCAGCCCATATGTTTCATTTTATTAAAAGGGCATATATTTCAATTTCGATAGATTTCAATATTCTCATTTTCACAAATCATGGATTTTAATATCCTCATTTCCAATATCCATATTTCAGAGTCATGGATATCCTCATATTTATCAATATCCTCTTTTCAATTATTGATATCCTCATTTCATTCATAGCGCTATATTGTGTCGACACTTTTCAATATTTATTTCCTCATGGCAACATAACTTGCCGAGATATGTCATCATCAATCATCCATTGGGATTACACATTGTGGTTATGTCTATATACTTCTCAAAAGTATATGCCTCCTTTTATCATTTACTTTGATTCTATTTGGGGAATTATTATGTATTTATCAAAGCAGTTGTAGTTGGTATCAAAGATTAATAATCTATCATGCATCTTTGAACTTCATGTTCATATAATTGTGAGGATATAATGTGATGCATTTCGCATATTTCCAACTACCAATACTCCCCCTCATGCTGAGAGATTTCTTGATCACCAAACACATATGCCAGTATCTCAGTATTCATCTCCAGTCATGGGAGTTTATATATTATGTTCTCGATATTGGCTGGAGGACTTCGAATAGTATGCCAATTAATATCCCACTCGTATGTGCATATCTTGATCCTTTCTGGGATCTATTCAAGTTTATTTGGGATATATTTCTAGCTTAATCTGATCTGGAATATATGCTCAAATCGTGAGCAAATCATCTCGTAAATTTCTGATTACGAGTCATATACACATGTGACTATCTAGTGGATCCATAATATCTAGTAGTTCACATGTAGAGAGAGTGGGCCCATACTCCCCCTTAATATATTCCAAATTTATTAGGGATTCATTCCCAATATTAGCTAGTAATGATATTAATCGAGAACAAATATTTGAAGACATGATGTGTCTATATCACCATATAGATATTTTACCGGCATATCACATCATCTTTCGGTGCCATTATTGCACATCATTATCAACATGGAGTCGCTGCTCCCACATGTCATATTATGTTCATTATTCAAATATAGAACCGTAGTTCATACGCTTCAGGACGCGGAGTCAAATCTCATACGCGTAATTCCACTCTATAAATAGATTATCATTGTACACAAAATTCACCCATACCGAAGGTCTGAATATCATAATGGATTCAATGCTTTCGAATCTTCGTAAATATTATCCATCTCTTCCAGTGAATATCATAAAAAGAATTTATCAAGCTCGACTCGAAAGATTAAGGGTGCTGATGAGAAATGGCATCCCAGAAGATATTCGATGGTTGATCGAAGCACAAGTTCGATTATCTGGTGAATTTTCAAATTCATTTAAGTACATGCCAGGTACAGGTAAAAGTCGTTTTGCAAAAAAACGGAGAGCAAAAAGATTATGTGGGTGCTATAAATGTGCTCAGTGGACATGTGACACACGATGCAAATCTGTGGGGTTTGTATCCAAAAATCGAGAACATAAAATAGCATTTATCAAGGATGGATTGAGTAAGGAATCTATGGATCATGATATCCAACAGATTCTTGATGCACATCCCAGTGGATACGTTCATCGTGAACTAATGGCTTTGTGGATACAATTTAAGGATGAACGGGAACGTTATAGTCATGAAAAATTAGTCTCAAAAGATCCAGTTTGTAAGTCTGTTATGTCAAAGTTGGTATAAGTTAATAGAAAAATAATGCAAGTTGATGAATATTATTTTCTAATATTTAAATTTCTCAGCTGCCAAACGGTAACGTCATTTTCATTGAAAAATATAATATCATATCTTTCGTTTTCTTTTGCAATTTTGTCAAAAGTAATGACTTATCTGCCACTCCTTTTTCAATGAAAATAGTGAAGTCATTTGTCGTTTAGTAAGAAGTTTGTTCTTTAAATTTGGGATCCACAAATCAGAAAATGTATCTCTCATAAAAGTATTTTGAAAGTCTAGTGTAGAAAGATGGAGTTCTCAGAATCCTCATATAGATTTCATCCAATTAAAACTATATGTATTTTAGGTGGATCCAAAATGATAGGTCATATCCAGCATATAGATATGACATATCAATTCGTAAAAGAATTAGGAAAACACAAAATCGATATATTGTATGGTGGGAGTAATTATAGATTTTTGGGTTATCTTTTAGAGGCTGCACAAAATGGGAGAATAAGAGTAACAAGTGCCTTACACTATCCCACAGTTAGAACCAGTAGTATAGGGGGTTCAACTGGGTTGATGCTTCAAGCACAGTCTGTGCATGATAGTTTGATGTATGTGGTGAATAATAGTGATGCCTTTATTGTTCTTCCAGGTGGCTCTGGCACACTCAATGAGATATTCAACATCACATCATGGGCTGAGCGGGACTTCCATACCAAACCTATAGGTTTGTTGAATATTAATAATTTCTTCAGCGATTTGCTTGCCTTTCTGAATCAAGGAGTAGATCACACGTTTATATCTCAGCCATCACGAGATATAATAATATGTGCTGACACTGTTGCTGATCTACTTATAAAGTTTCAGGCATATATTTCACTTAAGAATTTGGAAGTCAAAGCTCATCAGCCACAGAGTATTGGCGCCAAAAGAAAAAGAAGTTTAGATCATTTAGATCTTTCATTATAAACCCTGATGCCAGGGGGTGGCAGAGTTACGGAGTTTTATACTCTCGAGACGCACCCCTTTTCTTTTTATGGGTTTCATATGTATTTTCTTTTTCGCGTTTCATATTGTCGAGTGTTTACTGCCTTTCAGCTAGTTTCGATATTTTCACTTCGACTATTGTGTGCTTCTTCCAGCAATAATAAGATCATCTTTTGCCTTTATACAAATACATTATTATCACGAATATGTGATATATGATTCTCCATAAATATTGTCAATCAATATGATTTCAATGATCCCGCCATGTGATATAATCAACATGGGATTTATTGAGCAATTATTTTTCAGTGACATCTTTTCATATCAGTTGTCAGATGATCCCACCATGCGGTGTATTTGCATGAGATTTTCTTTAATTAATCGGTGATAGATTTTGGTATCACTTGCTCAATTTTCTCCTTTCGTGTTTAATAATCATGGAGATCGGATATTTATTTCAATCAACTGCTTCTTCGTCGAGAGCAGGATTTGAATAATTGATCAACTACTTCTTCAGAGTAGAATTTATTTCTTTCAACTGCTTCTTCAGAGCAGGATTTAGATAATCGATCAACTACTTCTTCAGAGTATGATTTATTTTTTATCAACTACTTCTTCGAGCGCAGAATTTAGATAATCGATCAACTACTTCTCCAGAGTAGGATTTATTTTTTATCAACTGCTTCTCGAGAGCAGGATTTATGAACTATTCATGTGGTATAACCAACCACGATGGTGGTATATAATATATAAGTTGCATATGTAAAACCATTCGTCTTGTGATAATTAGACTCATCACATGGGAGGTATTGTAATTACATAATATAAAATTCGATAAATGTGTGGTTTGAAGCCACCACTTTGAGATAAGTAAGAGATATAATTTAAACTACAAAATAATTAACTGCTTCTACCAAAGCAGGATCGTCCAATCATTTTCTCAAAATATAGTCATGTGGTATTAGGTTGGATCATTAGAAGGTTATCAATCAATGTCAATTGCAGTCGGTCTTGCCGTCAGGTCGTAACATCACACATACCATTTCGTAAAATTTTCACAATATAAGAATTAAAATCACATGTCAATATTGGTGTCAAATTGAAGCTCTCGTGAAATGGATCACGGTGGTATCAAGAAAAATTAATTCCGATAATATATACTTATTATATGTGAGGAAAACTAAATTCATAATTTAATAAATTATAAGATTATTTTATTCTTTATACTCTAGTTCTATTTTATAATATAGATGTGGTTGATTCATTTTTTCCTTCGTTTTTGCCAAATCTTTTCATTTTTTTTTGTTTGTTTGTTTTTGTATGCTGACACAATACATACACCCAACCTTATATATATTTATTTTATTTTTCAACTTCAATTACGTCCGTGAGTCCGTGACCATCTTGTCCACCTTATTTTTTTATCCTCTTTGTCACCGTCATCCTTTCTTTTTTAGCTTTCTTCTTCATCCTTTTCTTTTTTTTCAACTTTCTTCTTCAATTACGTATATTTTGTTATTAACTTTCTTCTACCTACTTCAACTGGAAATAATTTTAAATAACTACCAAGAGTAATTGAGCTTTGAATTAAAACCTTACCGAAAAAAGGAGATACCAGAGGAGTGGAACCTCGCAGTGACGATGATGGACGTGCCAGGGATGCACCACCGACATCCTCGACGCAGCGGATTTCTTAGAATCGGCCGCAGATCTGGCCTTTTCCGAAGAAGACAATGATGAGGGCAGCGGTGGCCTTATCGTATCTATTCTTCTATAGGTCACCGTAGCCACATGTGTTGTCGACGGCATCGAGAAGGTATGCAGTGGCGTAGTACGTCACACATGCGGACTTCTTGGAAGACTCAGAGGAATGTTTGGGCGAAAGGAGGCCGGAGGAAAACGGTGTCAGACATTTGGATCCGACAACCCGAATACACGACGGCATCAGAAAACCCCCCCAAGGGAAGTGGCGGCGGCGGAGAACCTTCAACTATTCTCGGCACGTAGAGACACGAGTTCAGATTCAACCCGAGAGCCATCTTCACTTTCAGCCATTTGCTCCCCATCATTTCCCCACAAGTGGGTTCAACAGCTATGCTTACACATATAGATACAGAAATCAGATCCAGCTGCAAATGTATGATGTATGGTGTAACACCCCCGATATATTCAGGAATATTACAGCGCCGTAAATCCTTTACATAAGAATTTACAAGGCTGAAGAAATGAAATGACAATAACAGATACCAACTTATGAAATCACTGAAATAAAATACAACAGTCTGGTTCAGTACCGAGAAAACAAATATCCAATGAAGGGTTATTAATAAATCACCAAAATCCAAACATCATAAACTGACGACATACTCGAGTATTTATTGAAATAACCAACAAACAACAGACAATAAACCCGGCCAGAACATCACTCTGCACCCTCGTCGTCATACAGCTCCAGTGGTTGTTTCCCCACTCTCCTGGATCCTGAACATAAACAAATGTTCACCCCCGAAGGAGTTAGCACAACGATGCTAGTACAAGTACAATAATCATCCAACAGTGATATAATCCACAATTATATCATAACAAGTTTCTCCAATGAGAAATATCAACAACACATATCATATCATAACAGTTTCAACATACTGATGGTATTCCAACGATCCAGCGCACACAGCTATAGATTCCCATGATGATCCCGTCGGACCAACACATGGTGGAACTACCTGTCCAACGATCCAGCACACACAGCTATAGATTCCCATGATGATTCCTGTCGGATCAACGCATGGTGGACATATAATCACAACACATTTACACAATACAATCACATCATAACTGTTATCATAAAAACAATTCTAATTAGAGTACTTGCCTCGGTTCGTTGACAAGAATAAAACTTCCACGAATATCAAAATACTCGAAGGTCATCCCATTCGATCAATCATGTTGCTAAGCTTGGACCTTAACAAAAGAAATAACATAGAATTCATCTCATGCCGTACGAACGTCTAACAATCCAAAATTACGGTAGGAAGTCCTTAAAATGCAGTCTGTCTGGATCGCTTAACGCACGCTACGCATCCTATGTAGCGTACGTTAATGCTACTCGTTAGCGCACGTAATTACACACAGCCTAGTGTATGCTAACCATGCACGGTCAGTGCCTCACTGATCAGCCGACTGACTCGTCTGAAGACTTAATGCACGCTAAGTTCCAAACGTGGCATACGCTAAACATACTCGATAGCGCACGTTAATTCACGTAGCTTAGCGCACGCTAAGCGTGCATGGCAGTTCACTGAAGGGCAGCAGATTGTACAAATGGTGATGAAGTAAGCGGATTCCTCAATGATTAATGTTTGTTATCCGAATTCAGGTTATGTTCATAAGCTTATGAATGATCTCACGGATAATAACAACTTCGAGATACAAGTATACGTATAATCATCACAACACCATAATCCATCTTGATTACAATTCTCATGCGAAGTTTGGTGATCTCCGGTTGGTGCAATAGATTCTACTATCATTATACCCATTCGGACTTCATCTTGAGGTGAACTAACAATTCCAACTTATACGAAAGAATATTTTCTAAGATGATTCTTCCCTGAAGTTCTTATAACCGAAAATGATATCACCTCCAATTTATGATCACTAAGATAACATGAATCATACGGATAATCAACTTCACAATGTTTCTCTCATTATTTGAAGTACTAGGATTCCAACAATAATATCGTAATCATAGACATTCCAATCTTCTAAACATGATGTTTGTTGAATAATTCACTAATGAAATTCAATATCTCGTTAGCATGATCATCTAATTCTTTAGAATCTAAATCTAAGGCTGGAGATAGATTGAACATACCTTAATATGACGAAATTACTGAACCGCAAGGTAGAATCCGACTCCGGTTGGTTATATGCCACTCCAAGGTGTTACTTCTCTTCAATGATCACTCAAAAGTAATATCCAATATTCAAGGATCAAGTAGATGTGTTCTAAGTGTGTTAGGAGGATAATTATTGCTCTCTGGTCTCTCAAGACTGAAGAGTAAATGAAGGAAATGTAAGCCAAAAACAGATGGTTGTCTCATTTATAACATTTCTGCACTTTAGCTAATTAGCGCACGCTACCATACATACTTAGCGCACGCTAATAAGCGTTGACTCCAAATCTGTCCAGGTTCGTCCGCGGGAATCTTTTCCGGACCCATGTCCCGGCTGGCGCATGTGCTAGCCACCCAGCTCAATAATTGAGTGCCTAGCGCACGCAACTCCTACTAGAGGTGCCCAAAAAAACCGGAACCGGGAACCAAACCGTGAAACCGAACCGTATTGGACGGTTCTGGAACCGGAACCGTGTTAGACGGTTCCAAACCGGAACCGAAACCGTGTCCAGACGGTTCGGTTCCGGTTCCAGAAAATATAACCGGCGGCTCCCGGTTTGGAACCGTAACCGAACCGTGGAACCGCGAACCGTTCGGAACCGACGGTTCACACGGTTCCGGAACCGGGAACCGTTGAAAAAAAAGGAATCGGGACCGTTGAGAAAGAAAAGGAACCGTTGATAAAAAAACTCATCCTCCACATGCAAACTCATCCTCCACATGCAAAGTTGGTTTTTAAAATTAAAAAACAAATGGAGCAGTTCCGGAAAGGGGGGGTTGGTTGAAGCATTTGACTTCTTCTTGTAGAATTTCAAATTATTCAATTTTTTTATTTATTCAAATTTCAAATTTGAATTTCAAATTCAATTTTCTCCCAATTTTACCTCTAATTTCTCCCTATAAATACCCTCCCAATCCTCACCATTTTTCACACCAACTATCACCTCTACTAAGCATTTTGTACTCTTACTCATTTTTAGTACTCAATTTATTACGCATTTTCCCTACACAAATGGCCTCTTCCGATTCCGGTTCGGGCCGTACTGGTAAGGGCAAAAACGTTATGAAGTACGATTCTACTATTGGAAATAGACCACGAGGCCCTCTTCGTCTACGTGGTGTTGTTATTCAAGAGGATCCCGACGAATCAACTTACGTCGGTAGTGAAGATCCTACTCGGAATTCTCAATTTCGAAGGGTGCCCAATCGTCGTGAACGTGAACAAATGGAGGAGGAACAAATCCACTCCGATTTTGAAATTGCATCAAGCCTCGCTCAACAAGATGACGATGAAGTAATTCCATCCACTTTCCAAGAAGACGAGCCCATTGATTTGGAGGACGATATGGACGAGTTTGAAGATGGCGGCCTTGGATCGGACCACCAGGCTCGGTGATCAACGGCGGGGAAGAAGGAACGAACTCCGCGTTCTAACGTCTTCACGGTGTACTTCAAAAAAGTAGAAGTTAAAGATCCCGATAGTGGCAAAACACTCACAAAGGCCGTCTGCCAAATTTGTGGCAAATCCTATGTTTTTAACGCGGGGAACGGCTATGGCACATACAACAAGCACATTAGAAATGTGCATCCTCCCAACAAAGGTAAACAAACGCAACTCACCTCCACTCCCGGCGAGCAAGGTACGCCCGAAATCTCTCTTTTTAAGTTTAATGATATTGTTGCTAGGGAAGTAATGGCTCGATTTGTTAGTACGGAATCTCTTGCTTTTCAATTTGCCGATAGCATGCGTTTTGAAAATTCAATGAAATTAGCATATAATCCTTTAGCTAAACGAATACCACGTACCACTATGACTAGGACCATAGTTAAATTAGCTAAAAAATATAAAATACAACTACGAAATATTTTAACTACTTTACCACATAGAGTTTCTGTTTGCTCTGATATTTGGACATGTGCTTTTAAAAAAAATTCTTACATGGGTATGACTCTTCATTGGGTTGATTTGCAATGGAACTTAAACAAACGTGTTATATGTTTCAAAAAATTTAATTGTGCTCATCTTTATAAAAATATTGCACTCATTATCTTAAAAATTTTGCAACAATTTAAGATTACCGAAAAAATATTTTCAATTGGTTTTGACAATGCAAGTGCTAATACTGCTACGGTACCTTCTTTAATTGCTGCATGTAATGCTACTTTACAAGGTAGATATTTTCATACCCGTTGCATTGCTCATATATTAAACTTGTGTGTTCAAGATGGCCTTAAACATTTAGATAGATCAATAAATCCAATTAGGAAAGCTGTTGAATTATTACGTGATAAACAAAAATTACATAGGTTATGGCTCAAATTTTGTAAAACTCAAACTGGACGTAGCAAGTGCTTTAACATAGATGTATGCACTAGGTGGAATTCAACATATGAAATGTTGAATTCAACGTACGAATTTAAGGATTTATTAGTACAATTTTTTACAACTGAAGTTAATTCTATGATTTTATTGCCTAGTTATTGGGATGAATGTTACGATCTTGTTCAACTACTTCAAGTTTTTGAAACGGCTACTAAAGATCTATCGGGTGTCTATTATCCTACTTGTTCACGTGTTCTTTATCATTGTACTATGATAATTTCTCAATTAGCTCATTGTAGTACTTTTGAAAATTTATAATTACCCGTTACTCTCATGGTAAAAAAGTGGATAAAATATTTTAAACAAATTCCTAACGTTTTTTAAATTGTAAAATGTTTAGACCCGTCCTTCAAATACGAAGCTGTGTGCAATCTTTTAGAAATTTATTATAAATTTTTTGAAGAAATAAAATATTGTGAAAGTCTTCTTACTTATGAAACTTTAGAATTGTCAAATTGTATGGAAATCAAAACTAGTCTTTATTGTGATTTACAAAATCTTTTTCAAGAATATACTTCAAAATATAGTGGAAATGTCAGTCGTAAACAAACGGTTAAGAGCAGTGGTTCTTCCTCTTACGGATTTCACACTAGTACTCAAGCGGGTCAAATACTTCAATCGTTTTTCGCAAATAAAGGTCATAGTAGTCAACCCCAATTTTCCGAACTAGAAGAATACCTTAGGGAGCCGAAGGGAGGGGAATTACTTAATGCAGGGCCAAATGACGTGGACGTGTTAAATTGGTGGTCAATCAAGCAAGGTCAATACCCCATTCTTGCAATCATGGCGAAAGAGATATTTTCTGTCCCGGCATCAACGGTAGCGGTTGAGCAAGCCTTTAGCGAGGGAGGATACATGCTCGACGAACGAAGATCCCAACTGGCACCACATAATCTTGAAGCTCAACTATTGCTCAAAGATCATACATTGGCCGAAGCAAGAGAGCAAGAGAACAAATGGGATGATTTGTTCCAAGAATACCCAATAACGACGCGAGGCCGAGACCACCGATGCGAGCGAGTCATCTCAATGCAAGGCGAAGACTTGACGATGACTTCGACTTCGACATGTAGAAGATCGTATTATTAGTAATTAGGATTATCATTAGTAATTTCAAATTTAATGTATTTTTAAAAGAGTTTAATACTCCTTCATGGGTTTTCTTTTCGGTTCTTTCCCATGACGCCTTTATTGACCGACAGACTTAGTTATAAATACCACAAACTTTTATCTAAGGAATAATAAGAAATAGTTGCCATAATCTCTTCTATTTCTTTTCGGTTATTTTTCAAAATTGTTTCTTTTATTTTATATTGATTATTTAATTATAAAAATAATTAAAGTGAATTTTAAAAAAAAGTTCTGACGGTTCGAACCGAACCGCGGTTCGATTGAAACCGAAACCGTAGCAATAAGTTACCGGTACGGTTCCGGTTCCCATTTCCGGAACCGTGGAACCGGCGGTTCGGTTCCGGTTCGAACCGGAACCG
Source organism: Orobanche coerulescens (assembly GCA_033398695.1). Classification (NCBI taxonomy): domain Eukaryota; kingdom Viridiplantae; phylum Streptophyta; class Magnoliopsida; order Lamiales; family Orobanchaceae; genus Orobanche; species Orobanche coerulescens. The sequence goes on along the minus strand of CM065815.1, from coordinate 107,873,848 downwards.
GAACCGTGGCCATCTCTAACTCCTACATACGTAACGTGTGCTAGTAGTAGCCGATAGCGCGCATTAAGCTACATTCTTAGCGTGCGCTATCACGAGTTTGCATGAGAAAATTTTCATGTTGTTATACTTATGTACAAAGATACCAATGTAAGAAATATCATACTCCACTTATCAAGATCACAAATCCGAATAATACAGGGTTCGAATACAGATGAAAGACACAGTAATAAATCCGGATATTACATATGGTTCATGCATATATGAATGGGTTTTTATGGAACTATAGAAATGGACCAAATGGGTGGCATGGGGCAACTTTCAATCCAAAGAACAGATCTCCATGCGAGCTTAACTGGCCATTGAGCTTAGAGAGAGAAGGAGAGAGAGAGAGAGAGAGAAGAGAGAGGCCGAATTGGAGGGGGGAGAGATGATTGTAATTTGTAATAATCTAATTTCTGATATAGAGGGTCATCTATAAGATGCAACTGTAGAGCATACTCTTGTGATATTACTCAAATGGTTAGAGTCGTGTTGATAACGTGTTATAAAATCGAAATGTTATAGAGAGAGAATTTAGAGAGAGAATAGAGAATGATTCTCAGGTAGTTTTTCATTAATAACTCAAGTCCTATTTATAGGAAAACTCCAGATGGCACAATCGTAATTACATAATTACACCAGGGGCATAATAGTCATTCACACTATATAAAAACAAATTGGTAATTAAAATTTCACTTTCAAAATATATTATAACAAAAAAAAAACCCAAAAAGGGTGCCAAACGGCATTGATTCATTCCTTGGTAAAAACATGATTTTGTCGCAGCCTGATACGATGAAGTTCTATTGTGATTTTGGTTGTTCAGTAACCAAAACTGTCTTAGGTTGGGCTTGTGACTCAGTATTGAGTCACTAATGTGTACTGACCCAAAATTCGGCCATACCTCTGCAGCGAATTGAGTTGTGACCAAAATTTTAGGTCCTGGTCTAAAAAAATCAAATTAAACTAAATATACCCAGTATATCCCGCTCAGAGCAGGGTCCGAGGAGAGTAAGATATATGCAGACTACGCCGCTATTTTTTACGATAGGGAGTCTGTTTCCGTGAAGACCCCCAACTTAGAAATAAAGGATTTAGTCTGTGAGCTATCACTATATAAGCAAGGCCCATGTTACACCAGAAACGAGAATTGAACTTTGCTTGTGAATTCTTTTGCAATAGTTATCAACAAATTACAGTTAAACTTCGATAAATGAATGTTCGATAAATGAATAACCTCGTCAAATGAATAATTTTCTTCGGTCCCAACTCTTTATAATATGTTCAAATTTTCTTTCGATAAATGAATAATTTCACTAAATGAATATTTTTCTCTGGTCCCGATTATATTCATTTATCGAGGTTTTACTAAAGCAATGGAAGAAATGGTGTTACTTCTGATTTTATGTCCCACGTAATCATTGTTTATGTCCGACACATAATCATCATCAACATCAAATGACGCGTTGTATTGTTATTGTCATTGAGATGTTAATCACTGTAATGCTTATGTTGTTTGCAACATAATTGAGGAATGAGCTTATAATGTTGATCAACTATCATCGATAAAACTGTCAGCTCCACTAAGGTGACAAGATTCCTCCATTTCAGTGTTGCCAATGTCAACTACACTCCAGATTGTATTATATTTATTAGTGGATAACCTGTGTCATAATGACACGGTGATGGTGCTATAATTGAATGAAGATAATTAAATTATCAAATTACCTTACAAGAAATAAAGATACGCATGCTGGCGGTTGGTGGCAGCCTCGCTGAAAAGCAGACCGACAGACGACAGAGGTCTACTGGTGGTGGTCCCGCCGATAGTAGGTCGGTCGTAAAAAAATAGAAATAAAAAAAATGAATTGACCGGCCGCATGAGGTCTGCGGATGAGGAGCCACATAGGCCGATAGGCGGCTGCTATAAAATAAATAAAAAAAATGGCTGGCTGTCGGAGAAAAAAAGGTCCGCACGCTAGCCGCAATAAAAAATGATCGGTCGGCGGCGGCCCTGCCAGAAAAGTAAGGGGAAAAAAATCGGCCGCCAGCTGGCGAGCCGATGGAGGTTAATCGGAAAATCCCACTAGGAACAAATTTTTATTTTGAAGATTAATTGTCCTTTTAATTTAATATTGTAAGATTATTTTTAGAAATTTATTATTGTTAAAAATTTGATATTATTAAATTATATACAAATAGAAAAGAATGCAATAGTCTTTTCAAATATAACTATGACGATCAAAAAACACATCGACTATTATATTATAGATATCAAGACCGACTTTTTCTGAGCGGCCACCTTTTGGCGCCTAAACCAGCGGGATCGCATTCCCGAGTGACCAGTTCGACCATTGTATGTTTTAACTGTGGGGAGCAGGGTCGTATCAGCTCCAAGTGTCCAAGGCCGGTTGTTTCATGCCATACTTGTCGAGGTGCTATTCATCGTGCTCGTTTTTATAGAGGTGGATCGGGACGGACCCCGAGGGCCTCACATGCTACAGTTTAGTCTATGGTTTAGGACCATACCCCTCCGTCTGCTTCCCACCTGACTACGGAGGCGAATCAAGAAGTTGGTCGTGTAGGACAAGATGGTACATCTTGTACGGGGCTGCAATGTAACACTCCCAAGTTATTCAGGGTATATTACAGCGCCGTGAGCCCCTCTGTGGGACCCACAAGGCTATACATATGCGGAGCCCCTCCGTCTGCTTCCCACCTGACTACGGAGGCGAATCAAGAAGTTGGTCGTGTAGGACAAGATGGTACATCTTGTACGGGGCTGCAATGTAACACTCCCAAGTTATTCAGGGTATATTACAGCGCCGTGAGCCCCTCTGTGGGACCCACAAGGCTATACATATGCGGAACCATAAATTTCGACCAATAAAGTTTAAACACAATCCAGTAGAAGATAATCAAAGTTGACAGCCAATGTAATAATCAATTCGACAGAATACAATACGTCGGGAATTAAACCCAGGGCAACAGAGGCCCAAAACATCAAGAACATTTAAAACACTTCTCGAGTGTTAATAACCATTCCAAGTACAACAATTATGAAATACAAAATATAGACAGAGGCAAGACACAACATCACTCTTGCCCATTATCTTCGTGCCGACCTGGTACTTTAATATCCGCAATCTCGATTTCCGATAATTTTCTTTTTTAGCGGGAATCCGTTTTGACGACTCGCTTGTGACCGTTTCGTCATTATGAGAATGATTAATTCTGCACTTTTTGTCATCCGAGTTCGTTTCGGTGCTGTTTTGTTGAGTTCCGTGCTTCTTAGCGACTTTTCCGCACTTGAGTTCGATTCTTGCGAATCTCGTTCGAAACTGCTGTTTCGAGTTTCTCGTAAGTCCGTTTAACTTTTTTATACGTGTTGTGAACTTCGATTTGGTTATTCGATCACGTATCGTGATTTCCGGGCGTTTTGGGTCATTTTATAATTTACCCAAAGTTATGGGTATCCGTATCTGTATTTGTTGTCTCGACCCTTTTCTTGGTCGCGTATGATTAATTATTGCATTATGTTTTCATTTCGGGTCGTTGATGTTGTCCGCGAGCTTTTCGTCGTGTTCGTTAAAATGCGTTTTGAAATCGAGTCGTCGGGTCATGGCGGCCGAGCACTGGCCGGATAGGTGCGGCACTGTCGGAAGTGCTTGCATCGCCGAGCACGCCAGAACCGGCATAGCGCACGCCTTCGGCCGGAAGGCTGCGCGCTAGCTCGGCAGTGTAGCGCACGTCGGCCGACCGGCCAGACGCTATCGGAGTCCGGGCGAGAGGGTTCTGAGGTTCTGGACTCGGGGAGGATCGGCAGGTAGCGCACGCTACTGTCGGTCATGGCGTGCGCTAATCGGCATGTGTAGCGCACGCTGCCGGCCAACTAGCGTACGTTACCTGGGCGAGCTGTTTAGTCCAGAGGTTACTGGACAGGTCGGCTAGTGCGCGCTAGCATTAGGCGCAGCGCACGCTATCGGGGTCGGGCGGGCAGGTCGCGGTAGGCAGGTTTGGTCTGTAGTGCCGGGCCGTGCGGGCCTTGGCTGAGGGTGCTGGTCCGATACTGGCCGATAGCGCACGTTAGTCCGGGAAGCTAGCGCACGCTAGTTCCGGCCCACTATATATATGGCAGAGCAGCCTCATTTTCACTCGTTTTTCATTTCCTTTCTTTTTTGTCCGCGGCTGGAGGTTCGGAAGAGGCGAAGCCATGTTGTTAGACAATGAATCCACGAAGTTCTAGAGGTTATATCATTGATCAATCATCCTATAACATCCCTCGATCCAGCGAATCAAGGTATATTTCTTGATTTCTTCAAGTTGACTTTTTGGGAGAATTTGTTCTTGATTTCGATTCTAGTCCGATTTTGATACATCGGTTGGTGTAGTATGATGTTATTAGTCGTGTTCTATGGATTGTATATCCATATATCGAGTTTGTTTAACTCGATTGACGATTCGAGTGTTCTTGGAAATTATTGAACATTTAGTGTTCGATTAAATGCCCCTATGAGTTTCCTTTCGATAGTTTGATGAGATTTCCGTTGTTTTCGGTTTTTATTCTCGTTGTAATCATATCTTCGTTGTTTTTGCCGGAGGATTGTTGGTGTTTGGGGTTTTTTCGGGTTGTGCCGTATTCGTAAGAATATTCGGGCGCCAGCAATCGAGGCAAGTATTTTACTATACGATTTGTGCCTTGTGAATAGGGATGTCGTGTTATGGTTATGATGAATTGATTTATCTTAGCGAACGTACTTCGTATAAATTGATTATTATGAACGATTGATGGTAACGATAATACCTTCACTTAGTTAACATCGTGGAATTGTGTTGGATGTGCAAATCATCTAAGTTTGTGCCGGGCGTGGTTGGTCATCGTTGACTTGTTGTGATAATTATGATATTTGTGTTGTTTTGGTTTACATACTTGATTATACATTTCGGTGTAGTGTGAAATGGCTTGACATTTGATGATTATGAGTTGTGTCGTGCCGACGTGTGTGTGTGTTCTAGGTAGGGTCTGACGAGACCTCTGGAGTTCGGTACATGATGTGTACGAACGATGTTTGTGGCCGGGTAAGGTCCGTCGAGGCCTCCGGAGTTCGGTACATGATATGTACGAACAGTGTGTGTGGTCCGGGTAAGGTCCGTCGAGGCCTCCGGAGTTCGGTACATGATCTGTACGAACAACGATCGTATAACAGTGATTGTTTGGATAACATTTTAAATACGGGTCTCGGACTCATAATGATATCTTATCCAATGTGTTTTGAAACGAGAATCGGGCTAAGGCCCTAATGTTTACGAAAAGGTTTTGCAAATTGGGACTCGAGGTCCAAAAGAATTTCCACTTTAAAAATCCCCGAGATAATGTGTTCATTTTCAAATATCTCTTGCTTGAGTTCGAAATTCTAAAACTTCTCGGGAACCTTTTGATAATTAATTTCCATATTAAATTCGTAGTAGTTATTTACTTGTTGCATTTCGTATCGTATTATACTTGCACTAGTAAAACAGTGGAGTTTTACTAACCCCCGAGTAATCAGGGGGTAGATGTCTGTTCTGCATCCAGGTACATGCAGGTTCAGGGGAGCAGTCATAGGATTGGCACAAGAGGATGACGAGCTGCGATACTAATCAAGAGTCGAGAGTTGGTAGTGTTTGGTTGTATTGTTTAGAGTTGATTTCAGTCTTCCGCTGTATTGTGTTTCGACCCCTGTGTGGGTAATGTTGTTTTAGTCAGTTCTGTTGATGGAGTTGTGTGACCTCATCGGTCTGTGTATTCATGTGTAAGTGACCTTAATGGTCTGTATTATTATATTGTTTGACCCTGGCCGGGCAAGCATTTGGTTGTTTATAGATGTTTAGCCTGGTAGATCCTTGTGGAAAGGGTCTACGGCGTGTAATATTCCCATACGGTTTTGGGGGTGTTACATTTATGGTATCGGAGCTTAGGTTGCGGAAACCTAGGCTGTTGGGTCAAGTCGAGTCGTGATTTGTCTAGTATTGTGTGGTTTTGTCATTCGAGATGTCGGGTGACAAGTTGAGTTGTGCGTAGTCACAACGTGTCGGATATGTTGTCGGATGAGATTAGTATCGCGGGCGATCGTCATCTCCGTGCGGCCTGTGGACATAAGACTCCTCTTTTATGCGAGGTACCTGTGTATCATGATTTTATCTTAGTGAGTTAATTGCGGTGCATAATTTTATTTACACGGTGTTGTGTAATATAGTTGTATATAATACTTGTGACACATAGTATATGTATAAAAACTGGGCGTATTGTTGTTTTACCTTTGAACCACCGTATGGGGTGGTATGGTGTGAAAAATTGAGAACCTTGATGGGTTTCGAATAAGGTGTCGACGATTGAGTTCGTGAGAAACTCCGAGGAATGGTTTTGTTGTATGTTTAAACTTGATGCTGTGAGATGTATTCGATTGGATTGGCGATACTGTTTTCCGTTTAGACATGTGATTTTTAGTTTGATTATTTTTAGATTGTTATGTTTATGCCGCTACAGGTAGGTTTTGGAATGTTTTCCTGGAGGACTTTACGAGTTTGAACATTTTTGTGGGAATCGTTTGCTATTGTTTAAAATATTATGAGGGTGCGGTTAAAACCACTGTTTATATGGATTTTAAAAATCGGTTAAATTTTTGACAAATTGGTCGTGTATTTTCAAATGACACCATCAGACGGTATCTGGAATATATGTTTTGAAGTACTTCGGACATTGTATTTTTGGTTATGAACGAAAGGATTTTAGAAAATTTTTATTTTGCAAAACGAATTTTTTTCGTTTTTTCGGAATTTTAAACTTCATATGTTCACGTGATGGTTGGCGTGGTAACATGTTGTTACTCTGTATATCACTAGTAATGGTAATGATATATATATAAGGTCACTTTGATGATATTGTCTATCGAGTAGGTTGGTGTTTCAAGGTGTTGTTTTGCAAATAGCTTCAATCAAAGCAGTTTTGATAGTGAGATACATGGTTTTGATTAAACGACCGAGGTATTAAAAGTGTTTTCAAAAATTTCATTTCACCAAATTTTTCAAACTTGAGAATTTTAAAATTTTATCATTTGAATAATACCCCGGAAATATTTTATTTTGTTGCTAGTGTGTGGTCCCTACGATATGTGTGGTTTTGACCGTGTTTGATTTGATAAAATCCAAACATCTCTGTTGATGTGACTGTGTGAATTATTTTTGAATGAAGTTCTAAAATTACAGTGTTAGTTCATGCACTTGTGTGATGACTTGGGGTTGATGTTTTATCGTGCTGCTATTTATCGTCCTATGTTGACGTTGTGATGTTTGTTTGGTTGCGTTATTCTTATTGGTCATCCGTTCAGTACGCCGAGAGGTCTAGACCGAGGACGTGGTCATAGTCGTGGTCGTGATCAGGAGCGTGAGAGGGTGAGTCGCTCGTTGTCGAATGCCAATCAGCTCAGTACGGACGGTTATGATGACCCATCAGATGATCAGCAACAATCTTCCAGAGGTAATGTTGACATTGGCGCCGCCACGATCCTTCGTCAGGTGGCTGACCAGTTGGCGCATATGAATCAGACCGTACACCGTGATGGGATTCCGGATGAGGATAACAGAGCTAGTAACTGGTTACGAGTTGTGATGAGAATGCACCCGCCCCGTTTCGTAGGTTCTTCGGACTCGTTAGGCTGGGAGAACTGGCTCTTCCAGTTGGACAAAACATTTGATGCTGTAGCTTGCCCCGATGAGAGAAGAGTACCCATCGCCCAATACCTGCTTGACAGGGAAGCGGCACACTGGTGGGAGGCCGAAGCGCCTAGTGATCGTACAGCTACTTGGGCCGAATTCAAGACTGCTATGGAGGCCGATTATTGTCCGTCGCCTGTTAAGAAACATAGAATTGTTGAGTTTTTCTCGGCTACGCCCCGGGATGTGTCTATATCTCAAGCAATAGTCGATTACAATCGACAGCTGTGTTACGTTCGAGTTCAAGTGCGAAGTGAGACAGATAAGGTTCGTTACTTTGATATGCGTATGAAACCTCAGATTCGGCAGTGTATGGCTCCTTTTATGTGTACAACCTTGAAGGACTATCAGGATCGAGCCTTGGCTTTTGAGATGGCTATAATGTCTACCGAGTCCGTATCGGTAGCGAAGAAGCAGAATATCTCCGTTGACGCATCGGGAAGTAAGGGAATTGGGATTCCCACACCTCAACCCTCGTATCAGCTGAGTATGGGACCTTCTCGGTCAGCTAGAGAATCCAAAAGACCCAAGCCGGTGTCTTTGAGTTCGGGTAATGCTCCTAGGTGTTTCAACTGTAACGTTCTAGGCCATGAACGCGCGCATTGTAATAACCGCCAGTGACTTGTTATAATTGTGGACATGAGGGGCATCGAGTTCAGTACTGCGATATTTTATCCGAGATGATAAGGGACCGGAGTACCATTCCTACTTCCGGAGGGCCCAGTGATGTCCAGTGAGTGTTTTTGGTACTAGGTGCGTGGATTGTTTCTCGTGTAGAGATGTATTTTGTGACATTTTTACGTTTGGAACTTGTTAAATGATATTTTGTTTTGAATAAGTTCCCGTTTAGTTGTTGAACCTACAGAGGCGTGACAGTGGACCGCGGGGTCATGAACATGGTATTTTATTATGTGTCGTTATATTTTTTTTTGTATCACTGTGATAACCTTAATTTAAGTTTTGGGACGAAACTTATTTTTAGTATGATAGAATGTAATATCGGTATTCTCGTCTTCTGTTATCTTGAATTGTTTGTGTTTTGACGTCGGACATTTTCTTGTTGATAAGTATCGGAGTGATTTCTATCATGATATTCTATTTGTTTCTTTCACATAGCCGTTTTAGTCGAGTGCGGCTTGTTGTCGCGTGCGTTTCTTTGATTAAATGTGTGCATGTGATGTGACGTTAATTGCTCGTTATTGTTTTGAATCATAGTCGGTGGCGTTGTGTTGGTCGTCGTGGAGCGTGTTTTCATGCCGTATATTCCTTTGCGTTGCCTGTAACGTTTCGCCGATGGGCGAGAGTTACGCGTTCCTTGTGTACCTCGTTGAGTTTACCTGGCGGGATATTACTCCTCCCTACTTGTTTTAAGTTTTGGGACGAAACTTCTTTTAAGGAGGGTAGTATGTAATATCCGCAATCTCGATTTCCGGTAATTTTCTTTTTTAGTGGTAATCCATTTTGACGACTCGCTTGTTACCGTTTCGTCATTATGAGAATGATTAATTCTGCACTTTTTGTCATCCGAGTTCATTTCGGTGCTGTTTTGTTGAGTTCCGTGCTTCTTAGCGACTTTTCCGTACTTGAGTTCGATTCTTGCGAATCTCGTTCGAAACTGCTGTTTGGGGTTTCCCGTAAGTCCGTTTAACTTTGTTATACGTGTTGTGAACTTCGGTTTGGTTATTCGATCATGTATCGTGATTTCCGGGCGTTTTGGGCCATTTTGTAATTTACCCAAAGTTATGGGCGGCTGAGCAGCTGGCCGGACAGGTGCGGCACTGTCGGAAGTGCTGGGCACTGGCCGAGCAGGCACGCCAGGAACCGGCTTAGCGCACGCTACAGCCGGAAGGCTGCGCGCGCTAGCTCGGCAGGTGTAGCGCACTGCCGTCGGCCAGCCAGACGCTATCGGGTGCAGGCGGAGGGTTCTGAGGTTCTGGACTCGGGGAGGATCGGCAGGTAGCGCACGCTACTGTCGGTCATGGCGCGTGCTAATCGACATGTGTAGCGCACGCTGCCGTCCGACTAGCGTACATTACCTGGGCGAGCTGTTTAGTCCAGAGGTTGCTGGACAGGTCGGCTAGCGCGCGCTAGCGTTAGGCGCAACGCACACTATCGGGGTCGGGCGGGCAGGTCGCGGTCGACAGGTTTGGTCGGTAGTGCCGGGCCGTGCGGGCCTTGGCCGAGGGTGCTGGGCCGATACTGGCCGATAGCGCACGCTAGTCCGGGAAGGCTAGCGCACGCTAGTTCCGGCCCAGTATATATATGGCAGAGCAGCCTCATTTTCACTCGTTTTTCATTTCCTTTCTTTTCTGTTCGCGGCTGGAGGTTCGGAGGAGGCGAATCCATGTTGTTAGACAACGAATCCACGAAGTTCTAGAGGTTATATCATTGATCAATCGTCCTATAACATCCCTTGATCCAGCGAATCAAGGTATATTTCTTGATTTCTTCGAGTTGACTTTTTGGGAGAATTTGTTCTTGATTTCGATTCTAGTCCGATTTTAATACATCGGTTGGTGTAGTATGATGTTATTAGTCGTGTTCTATGAATTGTATATCCATATATCGAGTTTGTTTAACTCAATTGACGATTCGAGTGTTCTTGGGAATTATTGAACATTTAGTGTTCGATTAAATGCCCCTATGAGTTTCCTTTCGATACTTTGATGGGATTTCCGTTGTTTTCAATTTTGATTCTCGTTGTAATCGTATCTTCGTTGTTTTTGCCGGAGGATTGTAGGTGTTCGGGGTTTTCTGGGTTGTGCCGTATTCGTAAGAATATTCGGGCGCCGGCAATCGAGGCAAGTATTTTACTATACGATTTGTGCCTTGTGAATAGGGATGTCGTGTTATGGTTATGATGAATTGATTTATCTTAGCGAATGTGCTTCGTATAAATTGATTATTATGAATGATTGATGGTAACAATAATACCTTCACTTAGTTAACATCGTGGAATTGTGTTGGATGTGCAAATCATCTAAGTTTGTGCCGGGCGTGGTTGGTCATCATTGAGTTGTTGTGATAATTATGATATTTGTGTTGTTTTGGTTTACATACTTGATTATACATTTCGGTGTAGTGTGGAATGGCTTGATATTTGATGATTATGAGTTGTGTCGTGTCGACGTGTGTGTGTGTTCCAGGTAGGGTCTGACGAGACCTATGGAGTTCGGTACATGATGTGTACGAACAAGGTGTGTGATCCAGGTAGGGTCTGACGAGGCCTCTGGAGTTCGGTACATGATGTGTACGAACGATGTTTGTGGACGGGTAAGGTCCGTCGAGGCCTCCGGAGTTCGGTACATGATGTGTATGAACAGTGTGTGTGGTCCGGGTATGGTCTGTCGAGGCCTCCGGAGTTCGGTACATGATGTGTACGAACAACGATCGTATAACAATGATTGTTTGGATAACATTTTAAATACGGGTCTCGGACTCATAATGATATCTTATCCAATGTGTTTTGAAACGAGAATCGGGCTAAGGCCCTAATGTTTACGAAAAGGTTTTGCAAATTGGGACTCGAGGTCCAAAAGAATTTCCACTTTAAAAATCCCCGAGATAATGTGTTCCTTTTCAAATATCTCTTGCTTGAGTTCGAAATTCTAAAACTTCTCGGGAACCTTTTGATAATTGATTTCCATATTAAATTCGTAGTAGCTATTTACTTGTTGCATTTCGTATCGTATTATACTTGCACTAGTAAAACAGTGGAGTTTTACTAACCCCCGAGTAATCAGGGGGTGGATGTCTGTTCTGCATCCAGGTACATACAGGTTCAGGAGAGCAGTCATAGGATTGGCATAAGAGGATGACGAGCTGCGATACTAATCAAGAGTCGAGAGTTGGTAGTGTTTGGTTGTATTGTTTAGAGTTGATTTCAGTCTTCCGCTGTATTGTGTTTCGACCCCTGTGTGGGTAATGTTGTTTTAGTCAGTACTGTTGATGGAGTTGTGTGACCTCATCAGTCTGTGTATTCGTGTGTAAGTGACCTTAACGGTCTGTATTATTATAAGTTTGACCCTGGCCGGGCAAGCATTTGGTTGTTTATGGATGTTAAGCCTGGTAGATCCTTGTGGAAAGGGTCTACGGCGTGTAATATTCCCATACGGTTTTGGGGGTGTTACAGGTACATGCCTATCCGCCCTCCTGGATCCTGAAATACATTAAAGGTATTTCCCCCCAAAGCGGTTAGCCATCAAATAGCTAGTACAAGTACACAAGTATGAAATACAGTACTTCTTGCACGATAAACCAAGCATATATATTCATATCATCAATCAGTGAAATATTCAATCCCATATCATTCTCATATTACCATCCTTAAGATTAGTATTCCGGAATAACTAAATCTCAAACCATACCTCATGATTAACCGTGGATTCGCATTATAAGCTACGATCCCTCAGAGGACTCGAAGTCCCATCCCGGAGTGGTTAACCAAAAAATGTTCAATGGATTGTACTATAAGCAACGACCCTCATAGGACTGGAGGTCCCATCCCATAGTGAACATATAATTATACCAACCCGATGTTCAATGGATCGCACTAAAAGTAACGACCCCTCAGAGGACTCGAAGTCCCATCCCGGAGTGAACATGTGGTTATACACGTAAAATTATTCCATGGATCGCACTATAAGTAACGACCTCTTAGAGGACTCGAAGTACCATCCCGGAGTGAACATCTTATCAAATACATCACAAACGCTTTACTTTCAACGTCATGAATTACAATCATAAACATATACTTGCCTTTGAGACATCATCGAGTCAAGGGTAAAGGTATACGAGCTTGAGTGGTCCCAAAATGCACTTCCGGTCCTAAATTGATTTGTAAGAAATGCGATAATCAAGAATTAATATGCAACTCACAAGAAGGAACTTACGAAACCCCACTAACGATTTCCCCCGATTACAATATCATGGACATAGGGTTGGGAAAGACCCAACCCTCTCGAGTTCTCAACACAAACCAAAGTAGGTCATGAAATCATAGGGTTGACGTATACACAAGTGAGATTAATCAAAACTTCAAGATTTTCATGGTAAAAAATGGATTACACAATCGAATCGAACAAAAACCCCCAAAACTACCCAAGGTAGGGTTTTCAAGAAGTTTACCTTGATTTGGAAGGGTGAGGAAGATCAAACGTGGTATAGTCCAAACTAGTAGATTGAAGACGTTGGTAGATGATGATATCTGTCCGATATCTTCGCAAATCGCCCGAAATCACCCAAAATCGCCGAAAATTGCCCAAGGAGGAAATGAAGTGAAAAATGACGGAAAAGGGGATCTGCTGCGTCCTATATATACAAAATTATGTTTAGCGTGCGCTATCCATAAGGATAGCGCATGCTAACAGGCCACTGAGTAGTCCAATAGCTTCTGACCTGCGTTGTTAGTATGCGCTACGGATAGCATTAGCGCGCACTAATTGCTTCAATGCAGAAACTCCAAACCTACTGCCCAACTCGTTAGCGTGCGCTACTGATGATGCTAGCGCGCACTACTATACACAAATTGCATGCGTAAGCTTATTGTCTAGCGTGCGCTAACTGCTCGTCCAGAGAACATAAACCAAACTACTGCCTTTGCCCAAAATCGAATCATTAGCGTACGGTACCGCGATGCTAGCGCACGCTCAACACAAATAGCATGTGTTAGCTCACCCCTAGCATGCGCTAACTTCTCGTCTAGAGAACGAAAACCAAACTACCGCCTCTGCCCAAAACCGAATCATTATCGTATGCTACTGGCGAAGCTAGCACTCGCTACTCAAAACAAATAGCGTGCATTATCTCACCGCCTTACGTGCGCTAACTGCTGCTCACAATAATATAACTGCGAAATCCGATCAATACAAACATGTTCCGAAAGATATAAAACTCTAAAATTAACAACATCTCAATAAGCGCTTACAAAGAGAGACAAAAGTGAAAGAATATGGTATAGAAACAAGAGATAGAAACAAGAGAGAACTCTTTTTCTAAACACACTCAATTTATTCCTTAACTTCAAGATGATTGAATACATATGATATTAGCCTATTTATAGATATAAAACACAATGTGAATACCTGATGTTTCAATCAAAGATGGCTGCAAATATTCAATTGTGTTGGTTGTTGAATGGTGTGAATGGTGAGTGGATGGAATTGAATGTGAATGGTTGAAATTCCAATTTGGTGGCCTTCTAGATGACCACTGGGTCATATACTCCACGGGTTGGGAGGAACTCGCCCTCGAGTTTAATCTGCTTCATCATCTAAATAAGGCGAAAGATCAGCAACGTTAAAAGTTGCGGAAACACCATATGTTCCAGGCAGTTCTACTTTGTAAGCATTGTCATTGATTTTCTGCACAATTTTGAACGGTCCATCAGCTCTAGGTGACAACTTGGCATTTGGTTGATTTGGAAATCTTTCCTTTCGCAGATGAATCCAGACCAAATCTCCAACTTTAAAAATTTGTTTCTTCCGATGTTTGTCACGCTGAGTTTTATATTTCGAATTTTGTTTTTGAATCCTCTCTCGAACTTGTTCATGTAGTTTCTTGATTTCTTTTGCTCGACTATCTGCATCGGAGCTGAATGTTGTTTGTCGGTTGACGGAGTCAAATCAAGTGGACTCAGGGGACGAGTGCCATATACTACTTCAAAAGGACATTTCCCAGTGGCTTGATTAGTTGTATTGTTGTAAGCAAATTCAATCTGAGGAAGAATAAGATCCCACTGCTTCAAATTTTTACCAACAAAACTTCGAAGTAGATTTCCCAATCGACGATTGACAGCTTCGGTTTGTCCATCACTGGGATGACTAGCACTACCGAATCAAGTTTAGTTCCCATATTTTTCCACAAAGTTCTCCAAAAGTGGCTTAAGAACTTCACATCTCGATCGAAGTGATAGTTTTGGAATTCCATGAAGACGAACTATTTCCTTGAAATATAAATCAAGAATTTGAACAAAGATCATTAGTCTTGTGACAGGAATGAAATGAGCCATCTTTGAAAATCTGTCTACCACGACCATGATTGAATCTTTAAGGCGTTGACTTCGTGGTAGTCCTAGAATGAAATCCATGCTAACATCTTCCCATGGTGATTCTCAAGTGGAAGTGGCATATATAATCCGGTATTTTGACGTTTAGATTTAGCCAAATGACAGTTACGCATCGTTGTATATGCCGATTGATATCTCTTTCCGGTCTTGGCCAATAAAAATTCTCCTTCACGTGGCCACCGCTTTATCTCGGCCAAAGTGACTGCTAATCCTCCATCATGGGCTTCCCGGATAATGGCTTCTCGTAGTGAACATTGAGGAATACACAAAGTTTTCCCTTTGAATAAAAATCCTTCATGCCCGTAGTAATCTTGGGAGGATTGCAATTCAAGAGCATCCCATATTTTCTCAAAGTCGTGATCATCCGGTACAACTCCTTGATCATTTCAAAGCCAACTACTTTTGTTTGGAGGGTAGTAAGCGAGTATGGCGCCTACCGAGGGCATCTGCAACAATATTTTGAACTCCACCTTGTGCTTGATCGTAAAAGGATAAGATCAGAAACTCACTCCAAACAAAGATGTCGACGGCTAATCTTCTGTTGAGAGTTCAAGTGTTTTAAAGCTTCATGATCAGAATAAAGAATAAATTCTTTATTCAGCAGGTAATGACTCCAATGGTGCAAAGCACGAACAATTGCATAAAACTCCTTGTCGTATGTTGAATATCGGAGTTTAGCATCGTTGAGCTTTTCACCGAAGAAGGCTATAGGATGACCTTCTTGACTTAAACAAAGACCAATTCCAGCGTTAGAAGCGTCACAGCTAACTTCAAATACTTGATCAAAGTTGGGAAGAGCTAATACTGGTGCTTCAATCAAATAGTTCATCAGCTTGTCAAAACTATTTTGCGCGGCTTCGTTCCATTGAAACTTATCCCCAATTATGCAATCTTTAAGTGGGCGGCAAATCGAATCAAGTTTTTATGAATCTTCTCAGAAAAGAAGATAATCCATGGAAACTTCTTACTTCACGGATTGATTGTGGGATAGGCCAACTATTGATTACTTCTATCTTTTCAGGATCAACTCGTATGCCTTCAGAGGTGATGATATAACCAAGAAAACTAACTTCATTGGTTAAGAAAGAACATTTCTTCAAGTTGGCATAGAGTTTTTGTTCACGAAGAGTTTGTAGCACTTGTCGAAGGTGCTCCAAGTGTTCGTTTTTATCCTTACTAAAGATCAAAATGTCATCAAAATAGACGACGACAAATTTACCAATAAAAGGTCGGAGGACTTGATTCATGAGTCGCATGAATGTACTCGGGGCATTGGTTAACCCAAAAGGCATAACAGTCCATTCATAAAGACCATCTCTGGTTTTAAAGGCAGTCTTCCATTCATCTCCGAGTCGAATTCTGATCTGATGGTATCCACTTCGACGATCAATTTTTGAAAAGATAGTGGAACCATGTATCTGATCTAGCAAATCATCAAGTCTGGGAATTGGAAATCTATACTTGATGGTAATTTTGTTGACATCCCGACTATCAACACACATTCTCCAGCTTCCGTCTTTCTTAGGGACTAGAATGGCAGGAACCGCACACGGACTAACACTTTCATGTATTAATCCTTTTTTAATAGTCCTTCCACTTGACTTTGAATTTCAGCATGCTCCTGAGGACTCATTCTGTAGGCTGGTCTGTTTGGAATCACTGCTCCTGGAATGAAATCAATGGCGTGCTGGATGTCTCGCATTGGTGGCAGTCCAGATGGAATTTCTTTTGGTACCACATCAGGAAACTCCTCAAGTAGTTGTTTAATTTCTACTTGAATAGTAGTATCCTTGTTTAACTCGAATAATAGAATCAAGCTCATGGTTTGAACTTCCTCTATAGCTTCTTTCAGTTGTTCCTTCGTGACTAGGGACACCAACGGTTTGACTTCATTCTTGTTTTTATCAAGCTCACTCGGCGGCAGAGTAGCTAGCTTGATTTTTACTCCATCTTTGACAAAAGAGTAGGTATTTGCATAACCGTCATAAAGTACTCGACGATCATACTGCCATGGTCTGCCTAGGAGAAGATGACAGGCATCCATAGGTACAACATCACATCAAACTTGATCCTGGTACTTCTGACCAATCGAAAATGTCACAAGGCATCGTTTGTCAACTTTTACTGTACTTCCTTTATTGAGCCAATGCAACTTGTAGGGGTGTGGATGAATCTGGGTTGGTAGATCTAACTTTTCAACCATGTAACTCGAAACGACATTTTCGCAACTTCCATTGTCGATAATGACATCACAAATTTTTTTAGCGGAAGTGCAACGGGTGTGGAAAATATTGCGCCTCAACCAGGGTTCTTCGTTTGTGGTCATTGTATGTAGGCTTCGTCTGATTACTAAAGATTCACCGTGGTCAGCAACAATAACTTCTTCATCATAAATTGGATCGGCATTATATTCTCCTTCAGATTCTTCTCGAGTCTCATCTTCTTCAAAAACTTCATAGGCTTCTCCTTTAATAATTGTAATAGTTCTCCGGTTTGGACAGTTGGAAGCAATGTGACCAAAACCTTGGCATTTAAAGCATTTGATGGCCTTGGTTTTGTTTTCTGTAGAAATGGGTTTGGAAGGGGTTTGGTTGGAAGAACTTGGTTGGTTGGTAGGTGGTTTTCGAGTGTAAGGTGGTTGATATGTCGGGAAAAATTTTTATATGTCGATCTTTGGGTAATCGCTTTCTCTACTCGTGTAGCAAGACGAATAACATCCTCTAACGACCAATATTGTTGAAGTTCAACACGATCAACAATATCATTGTTTAATCCTCCAAGATATCCGCAATCGCTTGCTCCTCTTTTTCTTGTATATCGCACCGCATCATGCCTTCTCAAATTCTCTTGTGTAGTCTTCGATCGATAAATTCTTCCGACGAAGATTTTGCAAACTGGATGAATTTGTCTTGGTAGTATTGAGGAGGAAGGAACATTCTGGTTAATTCCTTTCGCATTTTTTCCCATGTTTTGATCTTGCTTTTTCCTTCTCGGTCTCGTCTTTTCTTAATATTTTCCCACCAAATGTAAGCATGTTTCTTTAATTTTACAGCAATAATCTTCACCTTTTTCTCTTCTGGAATCTCTTTGTATTCAAACACCCTTTCGACTGTTTGAAGCCAATCGATGAAATCATCTGGTTGAAGTCTTCCTCAAAGTCGAATGTCAACTTTGATGTCATCATGTCTCGATCGGTGGTCTTTGGGGACGATGATTTCTAGGTGTTGAGGAATCACTGGAATATTCTCCATCTTCGGTTTGGCGTTCGTTTAACAAGACTTGTTGGGCTTGCAACGCGTTTTGGAGTTCCTGAATTTGTCTCCGCATGTCCGCCATTTCAATGTCTCGTAGAGGTTGTCTTCGTGGAGGCATGTTGCCAAATGAATAAATCTGTATTTTTTTTTTTTTTTCGGGTCAACTCTGACTATGACTGGTCAAACTTTGACTGGTCAAATTTTGACTGATGATGTCACAGTGAGGTGGCAGTGAGGTGGCGCTAAGGTGGCTCTCTTGACACGTGGCGTGAAGAGAGTGGTTGATGGTGTGACGTGGCACTATGATGTGGACGGTGACGTGGCGTCGTCTTCAACCTCAAATTTCCGACATTTTTTTTTTTGGCAGTGGTCCGGCGGCAGCTCTTTACTTTCCGGCCGACTGGGATTTTCCGGCGGATGAAATTTTTTTCGGCGAATTTTCCGGTGACCTTCGTCGCGGCGGGTGGAGGCTGAGTTGGACGCGAAACTTGGGTTCCCAAGGTTTTTCGACGTTCCGGACGTGATGGCGGCGTTAGTTTTGTGAAAAGATGGCCGCAAAGTGGAGTTTTTGGCAGACGACTCTCTTTCTCACCAAAAACACTCAACTTTCCGTTGATTTTTTTCACTCAAACTTAACTCCGGGATCTAAGAACTTGCTCCGGTACCAAATGGTATAGAAACAAGAGATAGAAACAAGAGAGAACTCTTTTTCTAAACACACTCAATTTATTCCTTAACTTCAAGATGATTGAATACATATGATATTAGCCTATTTATAGATATAAAACACAATGTGAATACCTAATGTTTCAATCAAAGATGGCTGCAAATATTCAATTGTGTTGGTTGTTGAATGGTGTGAATGGTGAGTGGTTGGAATTGAATGTGAATGGTTGAAATTCCAATTTGGTGGCCTTCTAGATGACCACTGGGTCAGAACATCAAAGCCAGAAATTCATGAAAAATATGGGTATTACATTCTTCCCCTCTAAAATGAAGTTTCGTCCCAAAACTTAAGAAATAAAAAGCTCGGGGTATCTTTATCATATTTTCTCTTCCGTCTCCCAAGTTGCTTCCTCGACCCATGTCTCAACCATTGCACTTTAACCAATGGAATGATTTGGTGTCGAATATATTTCTCACGACGTTCAAGAATCTTCACTAGTCTCTCTTAGAAAATAACATCTTTGGGTACATTGATCTCACCATAGTCGATAATATGACTTGGGTCCGGCACGTACTTTCTCAAATGAGAAACATGAAAAATGCTGTGGACATGACTCGAAGCTGGAGGCAACGCCATGCGATAATCTAAATCTCTAACTCGGTCTAAATTTACGGTCCGATATACCTTGGAACTAAGTTTCCTCTTTTTCCCGAAACAAAAAACTCCCTTGGTCGACGACACCTTGAGTAGAACATAATCTCCCACTTCGAATTCCAAGGGTCGATGACGAGTATCAACATAAGATTTCTGACGGCTCTACGCAGTCAACAACCGGTATCGAATAATAGAAATCTTCTCCTTAGTTTCCATCAACATCATTCTGACTAACTCCGAAGCCTCGTCCCAACATAATGGCGATCTATACCGCCTACCATAAAGTGCTTCAAATGGTGCTATTTTGATCGACGCATGCCAATTATTATTGTAGGCAAACTCGATCAACGACAAATGAAGTTCTCAATCATTACTCCAGTCTAGGACACAAGCCCGCAAAGTATCCTCTAATGTTTGAATCGTCCGCCCGGTCTGACTGTCTGACTGTGGATGAAAAGATGTACTCAATTTCAACTTGGTGCCCAAGACCTGATGGACCGCTTGCCATAAATATGACACAAAACGGCCATCCCGATCAGAAATAATAGTTTTAGAGGTACCATGCAATCTCACAATCTCAGCTATAAATGTTCGAGCCAATCTTTCCGGTCCCCAAGTACCCTTAATACCAAGAAAGTGTGCAGACTTGGTTAATAGATCAATAATTACCCAAAACATATTCATTTCGGCTCTAGATCTCGGCATCCCCGTGATAAAATCCATAGAGATGTCTTCCCACTTCCACTCGGGAGTGGGAAGCGGATTCAACAACCCCGCTGGACGTTGATGCTCGATCTTCACTTGTTGACACATTAAACATCGCAATACGAACTCTGTGACGTCCTTCTTAATATTATTCCACATTCAAGTCCTTGTACATATTACTCGTTCCTAATAGAATGCGACGACTGCCCGACAGAAAGGTTGGTCGTCTGGGGTTTCTGAAAGTTGCGGATCATCCAAGAGATTGTTGCGGATTGGATTCGTAAGGGACATTATCTTGTCAATGATTAAATCAATGGAATACAAGGGTATGATATCGTATCTTCCTATTTGTTCATTTTATATTCGTATATACGTAGCTTGAATCGATCCTCTTGAGGGATTCGTATTGCACTCGTGATTTAGCTTCTGTTGCACCTTCATTTTTGGTGTACGAATCCCAACAGTGGTATCGGAGCGAGGTCTTGCGATCCTATATACGATATTTAGCATTTGAAATACTTTATTGGGTGCTCTTACGATTTGGAATCATAGTCGTTTTGATCGTTGATTTTCAATTGTTCATCTAAAAATTAATTTTTCATGATTTTATGTTATAATATAAATCTATTTTCTTTTGAAAAACTGACTTAAGTGTGTAATATAAAGATTAGAAAAATATTATTTTTGGAATCGGGACACAAAAA
Organism: Orobanche coerulescens; assembly: GCA_033398695.1. Taxonomy (NCBI): domain Eukaryota; kingdom Viridiplantae; phylum Streptophyta; class Magnoliopsida; order Lamiales; family Orobanchaceae; genus Orobanche; species Orobanche coerulescens. Next base: position 107,853,007 of record CM065815.1, on the reverse strand, counting down.
TGAGCCAAAAATGTGAACGGACCCGGCAGCTTGGAGCTGGCCAGGCGCTGCCGTGCGGTCCCAGGCAGTAGATCGCGGTTCGGCCATGCGGTCGGCCCCGCGGCACTGATGGGCGCCGTGCAAGTGATCGTGATCCGCCATACGGTCCCGCCTCGCCGAGCTGGCAAAGCGTGCCGGGATTGGCCCGGCCATATTTTTCGACTCCATTTTTTATACTTCGTTCGGTAATTAATTTCCCACAAATGAAATTGGATTTAATTTGACTAAGATATAATTATGGTAATTTTATTCTTAGAAAATTAATTTAATGAAATATTTTATCGTCCAGAACAAATTAAAATTAACGGTTGTTTGAAATAATTGGATTAATTCTTTTGGATGGATTAATTTATATTGATTGGATCAATAGTTAGATTGATTATTATGCAGTTAATTTTAATGTGATTGTTGCATTATTATTTGAATGGTGATGTATTTCATGGACCTAGTTTTTTTGATTGGGTTGTAAAGGCCGTTTTGAGCCTATTTATTTTACTAGAAATATTTGTATCTAGAATGCAATTTTTCAATGTAAAATTTGTATGTAATGACGAAGACCGGAGGAAGATCCATTCGAGAGGACGAAGATTCAAGACTGAGACATGTAATTAGATTACGATGTTTTTGGTTCTAGGAACGGTCCATGAACTACATGTTGGTAGCAACTAGGTTGTGTATGTTTATTCATATGGTATGAATGTCGACAAACCCGCTTAAATGAATTAATGTGCAAAGTGTAACATTAATCGCGAAAATTCTCCCACGACAAATATTAAGTTTAAAAGGTTTCGAGATTTTCCTTCCCTCCATCGAGCTTTTGGAAAATTGAAATCCAAACCGGATGTGCTATGCTTTCGAGTTATCGGGGTAGTCGTTCGGGGAGGGTCGATAAATTTCGAGAGTGCATTGGATGCCTTCAGTTGGAGCAAATTTTATCCCTAGAAACCTGTTCAGTTGCCGGATAAGATTCAATTGTGAAACTAATTAGCGTCGATGGTATAAACTTAACTTGTTCACGAATTATAGAAACTGTATAGGTTGATGGGAGTGAACAAGGGGAAAAAGAAGATCGAATCATCAATTAGATGAGTTGGTGTTGGACACAACTTTATGAAGATTAATAACTAGAAACCTGTTCGGTTGCCCTCTATTAAAATTTATAAAGAACTCGATCACCACTATGAAGTAAAACGAACAAGTACTTTCAGATTTCACAAGGGAGTGTGTTATTCCGATAGAAGTAGTGGGAGCTGGGTTAAAAGAATAGAAAATACCTTAATTCTAAACTCAGATCATAATTGAACAAGTCACTAATAAAGTTGTCATACTTAATGCAGACAAAAAAAATATAAACTCTCAAAATGACAATGAACCCATTTTCAATTCTACTCGAAAAAAACACCTTAAATGGGCCTAACTTTGTGAATTGGCTCCACAACCTAATGATAGTCCTCAGCATGGAGGCGCTGGGATACGTCTTGGAGGCAGACATTCCGGCGGCTCTGGTGCGGAAGATGTTTAAAACCACGAGAAGTGGGCTAAGGATGACAATAGAGTTCGTGGCTATATGATGGCCTCAATGTCTAATGATCTTCAGAGAGATCATGGGAAAATGACTTCTGCTAGGCAGATCTTATCTCACTTAACCGAGTTTTATGGTGAGCATAGTGGAGCTGCTAGATATGAGATATCCAAGAAACTGTTCGGTGCTAGGATGAAGGAAGGTGAGAAAGTAGGGGACCACGCCCTCAAAATGATCTATATGATTGAGAGATTGGAGGCTCTTGATTTTAGGATGCATGCTTCTCTCCAGACCGACCTTATCCTGCACTCTCTTCCTGATTCCTTCTAACAGTTTGTTATTAACTTCAACAGCAATGAGATTGCTTGCAATTTAGCAGGCTTGGTAAACAAACTAGTAACCGCTCAGTCTCAGATGAAGACCCCATGGATGAAAGAGTCTTCTCTTGTGATTTGTTCTGGATCTCGGGGTCCAAGAATAAGAAGAAAAAGACCAAGAAGCAGATGGGTCCACGAAGCAAGTACTTTAATGGTAAGGGCAAGGCCCCGATGTTTCCTAATAGCAAGAAGGTGAAGTCAGACGAATGTCTCAAATGCGGTGAGCTGGGCCACTGGGAAAGAGAATGTCCGATCCTTCATGGCTCTTTAGGTACAGAACTTTTAGTTTCAGAAATGAATTGTTCTTCTACTGTATTTTATACTTCTTGGATACTGGATTCAAGTGCTAGTTCTCACATTTGTACCATGAATCAGGATCTGGAACAAAGTAGGAAACTTGGAGCTGGGAAGTAATGATTACTGTCGGAAGCGGACATAGTGTCGAAGCAACCGATATAGGATCACTTCTTTTGGGTTTGGAATCCGGATTTTTTTTAACTTTAGATGATGTACTTGTTTTGCCCATGGGGCATGTTGTTACCCAAAATATTATCCGGAGATGATATGCTGGAATGGGCGAGTAACAAACAAAGTGCGAGAGCACATCCGTGAGGAAATAAATAACACAAGTTTGTCGGGGTTGTTAGTCTCGGGCTTGAATGCTCTCGCGAGATGTTATTAATATGAATACTAATGAGTAAAGATATTAATGTTAGAGTACAAATACAATGAGTTTAAAGACTCTAGTTATCTTAGCTATCGAGTGCTGAAGATTGCTGGAAGAACCAGAGTTGAAGCTCTGTGAGTTCTTGTTACAAAGATGGAGAGTTCTCTGTATACTTTTCTTTTGGTGTTCTGTATTCTTTTTTAATGTCTTTCGCTGTGAGAATGTATTCGTGAATCAAATCCACCGTGTTTGTGTATTTTTACGTCCTTTGGCCACTGCTGGAGGCCTTCTATTTATAGGAGAAGAGGTTGTTAGGTCCTCCCTGTCCATCGCGGGCGACCACCGTTTCTTATATTAAAATAAGGTGGGCGATCGTCCCATCACGTGGGACTGTTTCCTTAAAGTCCGCGGCTGCTGCTGGAAGCCAGATGTGTGAGCCAATGAGAAGTCCGCACGCGTCCTGAGTCGCTGTATCGGGAGGGCCCACTTTGCACCTTTCGGTGGGTCTGTCGGTAGGTGTGAAGGTGGTGACAGGCTGGGGTCAAGAGGCCTTATCGTGTGCCGCCTTTTGCGGATCTGCTCGTGGGTCTTCACCCGAGATTAGGTCTTCGAAGACTTTGACGGGTGTCGGATTCATACGTGGCATGGGACGATCGTCTCCAGTCGGCCATTAGAGGCGATCGCCAGATGCCAATAGATGATCGCCTTCGACATCGAATGCTCGGCGCTTGCCCAACATCTGTCTTCTTTAGATGGATCCTGACCATTATGCCGATCGCCATCGAGGCGTATAAATCGTTGCACAACAATTGCCCCCAGCTCGCTCCGATATTGAAGACGTGGGGTGAGGTGGCACTGCTGGCGATCGCCTGTTTTAGACGAGCGACTCATATATTTATGACAAGGATGATCATCGCCTCGACGAACTGATTTCGAATTCGGACGATCTCCTTAGGCGCTGGAAATAGCGGGAAGTGGAGGCGGGATTTGGAAACGTTGCAGGGACACGCGTCGCGCTCCCGTTGGGGGAGTCTGATGGTTTTTGTCAGACTTGTTGCCTGGCGTGCCCTCGAAACGATGTGTACGCGGGTTTCGAGGGCTGCATTTAATGTGCCCCCCGACGGTTGCACTTCAGCTCCCGTGATTCCGCCTATTTGCACAGAGGTCCCTCCTCTCGCCTATAAAAGGGCTAGGGCTACTTCAGTTCAGATCTTTATGCACCCTTGCCTTTAGACGAAGACTCTGCCGAAATTCCTTGAAGCTTCTTGCGCCGACCGACTTTCTTTCTAAGTAAGAACAAAAATTCTCTCCCCCCTTTTCTCTTCGAAACATGTCTGGAGGAGGATCCAATGCGTATGAGGCTGGTAGCTCTTCTGCCGCCGCAACTTCACCTGCCCGGGAAGAAACCTCCGTGGCTCTTCACATGGAGACGGCCTTCGAGGCCATTCGTGCGGGGATTGCACCCGCGGAGGTTGAAGAGCTCTTCAACGAGGCTGAAGCGGTGAGGTTGGCGGCGGCGGCGGGGCAGAGGGGCTCTCCGGTGGATGAGGATGAGGCGGTGAGGCTGTACTGGGAGCAGAACAGCGTGTTTGGCCGGGCCTTTTTGGAATTCGCTAGACTTATGGAGAGGCTGTCCGGACCATGTCCCCAGTTTGACTTCGGTGCATACTCGGTCGCCCACCCATATGAGCCCATGAAGCGGACGTCATTTCGGGCCGCGGACCGCTCCCCGTGGACCCTCGGTCAGATTCAGAGTTTGGAGACCAGGAAGGACTTGAGTCGCTGGAGGGCGAAATTCCATATCCCTTCTGATGTCTCATTGTATGTGCCCTCGGAGAACGAACGTGCCGACCAACCTCCCGAGGGTTTGGTCGCTGTCAACGAACTGATCCTGGAGGCCATCTTGCGGTTCCCATTGCCGTTCGCCGTGTCATACTTGCTGTCCGCTTGGAATGTGGAGCCGATCCAATTGACGCCGAATGCCTGGCTGCAGATTATCAGTACCTTGACACTTTTTGGCGGTCATCGGTTGTTCCGTCTACCTTCTACGCTGGAAACGAACTACCTCTTCAAGCTGACTGCGCAGAAGGGATCGGTTGGCGGCTACCACATTCAGGGTCGCATGGGTAGGGTGGTCCTCGGGGTGCCGAACAAAGTTCGGGGCGACCTGACAAAATGGTGTTGGGTCGGCGGAGCGTGGAGGTCGGCGTCGAGCGATAAACCAGAGGATGAGTTGGATATCCCCACCAGTTTTTGGGAGAGGAATCCGAGTAAGGATTTTAACTCTCCCTTTGTTCGGATACACCTTGAACTGATCTAATTTGGTTTCCTTTTTGCAGGCTCCCTTGTTCCAGTGATCGGCGACCTTCCTTTTGACTTCTTGATCATCTGGGAGCGGATCCGCGGTCTGCCGGACAACTACCTCGACATTCGCACGGTCAACAACGAAGCTCATTGGTTGGGCGCTCGATTGTTTCGCTTCCCTCGCCACCTGAAGGTTCCAGGTAGGAATTTTTACTTCCTCTTTCCTGCTTGACGATCAGCTGATTGAAAGAGATGTCTAACTTGGCTGAAAATCTTCTTTGACAGAGATCCACTTTCCCCGCTACTCCGAGCCACCGAGAGAGATTGCAATGTCGAACCCCGGCCTCATGAGTCATCTCCAGCAAGGGAAGAAGGTGGGCCGTGCCTCTGCAACAACGTCCCGCCCTGTCCCTGAGGCGAGACCTCTCATAGCGCCGGTCGTCGAGCCAGAAGCTCGGGAGGAGGAGCTGCTCCAGCGCAACTGCAAGAGGCGGAGGCCGGAGGAGCCTCTGCCGACTGCTGCTGCGGAGGCATCCATTGTGGTGCCGCCGATTGCCGCACCTCCTATTTCCGCCGTTCCAATGGTGGAGGGGTCTACGCCCTCAGCGGCCTTCCTAAAGACTGCGGCGATCGCTGAAGCTGAGACTCCGCGGGGCAAGCCCTATTTCGGCCGCGACCCTGAGTTGGTCACGAGGTAAGACTGGTTTGATCTTTCTGAGTTAAGCTACTTGTGTAGGGTGCATACTAACTCCTTCGTTTTTTGTGCTGCAGGGTCCGTCTTGCCGATCCGAACACCTCGGCGATGGTGCTGGATTTCCTGGAGAGCAAGTCCCCGCGCAAGCCTATCGACGTTCCTTCCTACATCTCCCGGGCCATCTCCTCTCTTCCTAAGGCTTGGACGACCGACCTGGACGCGATTGCTTGCCGGCGGTCTGGAGATGCCATGCAGGCGACACTAGCCCTGACTCTCCAGGCGGCGACGATGGCCGCTCAAGCTGTTAAAGATTATGAGGGGCGGCCCTCTACTGCTTGCCTCCAGTTGGATCTTGAGGCTGCTCGGAACTAGAATGCCGAGTTTGCCGACCGGATCGTGGCCATGGAGAAGGAGTATACTGAGACGGCTAAACGGTCCAAACAAGATCTTGACTGGATGAGGCAGGATCTTGACCGGTCCCGGGCGGTGGTCAATCGGATGCGCGACCAGATGACGGATGCTCGTCGGTTGCACGCGGCCTCGCAGGAGGAGGTGACCGGGCTGAAGGTGGTGGTGGATCGGCTAAACGGTGAGCTGGAGTCATCGAAGGGGGAACTGGCTGCCATGGTAGATGAGCTCAAGGATGCGGACTAGACAGCCGCGGGGCTGAAGGAGAAGTTGAAGGCGATCGAGACCGATCCCTACCTCAATGTGGAGTACGTCGGCGAGTTCCCATATTACATGGCTTACGCCGACGCTATCCGTGCTGCCAATAAGGGAGGGCTCGAGATCGGCCCTCTGATCGAAAACTTCAAGGCCTACGTGCTCGAGCATCCCTTGCAGCCGGACTTGTCTCTACCGATCCTCGACCTCACCGACCTTGGGATCGATCTGAGTGGTATCCGTCGCCGGATAAACTTGTTTATCCTAAAGCCGGTGAGGAAGCGCGCGTCGACCCGTCTGCTGGAGGCGAAGGCCAGTCGGGGGTGGACTGAGTGGGGCCGTAGTCAATTTGTTTTTCTTTCCTTGTAATTTCTAGTTTCTTCTTGTTTTGCCTTCGGGCGTGTATGTACAAACAATTTGAATGGAATAAAATACTTCTTTTTGTATCTGACTCTTTATTTGTACGATCCAATTGCACTTGATGCCTTGTTTGTATGATCGCCTCCTATGAATGTTTTGCATCATTTCGACTTTGCACAACTGTTTGAATAGATCCGAATGTATTGGTACAGTTGAAAATTCTTACTTGTAAATTTCTTGAACAAAACCGATCGTCATGTGGTTCCATCCTCCCGATCGCTTGTATGAATAGCTCCGCTTTGCCCCTTGTTTTTGTTTACTTAGCGTAAGTAAGGGAACGAAAATAGTACGTTTGGTGAGCTATCTTTAGTTTGTTTCTTGCGATCTTCAGTTTTGTTGATTCCTCGAGGGAGGCTGATTGTTTCGACCTTGAGGAACCGTGCATGGTCGCGGAGTTCGATGGACCGATCTCCATAACCGTGTCTTTGTGTGAGAGGGACATTCCACCTGTAGGTCTGTCTCGCGACTCACTTTATTATGAGGGTCCTCCATTAGTCCGCGCCTGCCTTGTATTTAAACAAAGGGCGAGCGGTCTTGGTCTGGAGGAGTCATCGTCGGTTTAATCGACTCCATGTCCGCGGCTTGTTAACACTTTTCCACCTCGGGTCGCCATGTTAGATGGCAATCCTCTACGGTATATGTTGTGATGGGGGTAGGGACGCGTCGCCTTGTCTGGGTCCATCATGTTAGATGATGTACCTTTGAGGGCGAGCGAGCGAGTCCACAGATTTGTTTGGAGGGTCCTTCGGCTACACCCGCCTCATATTTAAATGAAAGGCGAGCGATCGCAGCCCAAAGGAACCTTACATGGACGAAGCTGTCGGTTCCATCGACCTCCAGGACCATGGTTGCACTTTTCTACCTAGGATCGCCATGTTGAATGACGACCCTCGACGGTATACGTTGTGCTGGGAGGGGCGATCGCTTGCATAGATCCGCCAGGTTAGATGACGACCTCTTGTAGGGCGAGCGAGTCGTCTTCTTTTATATTTGTTTGTTTTGTCTAGGCGAATCACATATAGGGGATCGGAAAATCTCATTAAACTCTTTATACATTGGGTAACTGAATACAGAGTTTTGATTGGTAGTATTTCTTTAAGTGTACGACATTCCAGGGATATTGGTCCGGAGTGCCGTCTGGGTGTTGGAGTTCGTAGGCTCCTCCGGTCAACCATTTAGATATCCTGAAGGGGCCTTCCCAATTCGGGCCAAATACTCCCATGTGAGTCTGGATCTTTTTTAGGAAGAGGTCGCCCACTTGGAATCGCCTTTCCTTGACCTTCGAATTGAAGAATTTCTCAGATCTCCTTTTGTGGATTGTGTTCTTCATTTTCGAGGTCAGTCGCCGTTCTTCGAGCATGTCCAAGTCGATCCGTTGGGCTACATCATTGTCCGTCGTCATTTCCTGTTCAGTTCGGTGGATGAGGACGGCGATCTCCGAAGGGATCACTGCTTCTGTTCCGAAGGCGAGGGCGAATGGGGTTTTACCGGTTGAGTTTCGGGTCGTCGTTCAGTAGGACCACAAAACATCCGGGAGCTCGCTCGCCCATCGTCCTTGTTTGGATTCGAGTCGTGCTTTGATCGTGTGTTTGAGGATCTTGTTTACAGCCTCTACCTTCCCGTTCGTCTGAGAGTGGTAGGAGGCTGAGAACAACTTTTTGTTTCCCCATTTCTCGCAGAATTGCATGACTTCCAAGCCGTCGAACTGTTTTCCGTTGTTGGAGACGATAGCCTGGGGTAGACCGAACCGGCATATGATGTTCTTCCAAATGAACTTGATTACTTGTTCTTGGCCGATCTTGTTGAGTGGTTCGGCCTCAGCCCATTTCGTGAAGTAATCGACCCCTACGATGGCAAATTTACATCCCCCTGGTGCCGTCGGCAAGGGACCGATGAGGTCGATGCCCCATTGGGCGAACGGCCATGGGCTGTACATAGAAGTGAGTTGTTCGGGGGAGAGCTTGATGTTTGGGCCCATCACTTGACACCTGTGACACGATCGGGCGTAGGCGATTGCATCTTTTTATAGTGTAGGCCAGGAAAAACCCTGTCTGGTTGTTTTGTGGATGAGAGCTCGCCCTCCAGCATGGTTTCCACAGATCCCATCATGGATCTCGGCTAAAACGAGCCAGCCTTCCTCCGGCGTAATGCACTTGAGGAGAGGAAGGCTGAAAGCTCGCTTGTAAAGCCGGTCGTCCAATAGGGTGTATCTAGTTGCACGGATCTGAAGTTGGCGGGCTTTGATACGATCGGCGGGGACCGTCCCATCTTTCAAGTATTTAATAAACGGAGTCATCCGGTTCTCTTCGGCGATGGTAACTGTGAAAATCAGGCTTCTGTTGATCGCCGTCCTTGTTGATTTCGTGATTTGGATGTTAGAGAAATCGTCCGCCCCATCTGATGACGCTAGTTTGAAAAGGGCATCGGCCTCGGAGTTGTGCTCTCTCGGGACTTGTTCGATCAGCACTTCTTCAAACTTCGTGCATATTTCGGCGACTAATTCTTGGTATTTGATCATTTGTTCTCCGCACGCCTCATATTCTCCCTTGACTTGGTTCACGACCAAGATGGAGTCCATGAAAATGTGGAGACGGCGAACATCCAGGGCGAGTGCTAGATCGAGCCCGCCTACCAAGGCTTCGTACTCGGCTTCATTGTTGGTCGCACGAAACCTGAAACGCACAGCATTTGTGAAACTTTGGCCGTTGGAGCTGATGAGGACAATCCCTGCCCCTGCTCGCGAGTTGGTTACCGAGCCATCCATGTACAGCTTCCAAGCAGGGCGGCCGACCTGGGTCGGACTGGGAGGGAACGTTAATTCCACCATGAAGTCCGCCAGAGCTTGGCCTTTGATCGCCGTGCGAGGAGCGTACGTGATACCGTATTGGGCGATCTCCAGTGACCACTTGAGGAGTCGCCCGTTGGTGTCTGGCCGGTGCAGAACTTTCCTTAAAGGGAGAATCGTCAGAACCTCCACTTGGTGTTCAAAGAAGTAGGCCCTCAGCTTGCGAACACTCATGACTAATGCGTAGGCGATCTTCTCCAGAGGCGTGTAACGCGTTTCCGTGTCATGGAGAGCTTGACTAACGAAGTAGATCGGCAAGTGGTCTTGCCCCTCTGCTCGCACTAAAACAGCACTCAGCACGACCTCCGAGGCCGCCAGGTAAAAGAAGAGCTTTTCGCTGGGGATCGGCTTTGCCAAGATTTGGGGGTTAGACAGATACTCCTTGATTTTGGCGAATGCTATTTGACTCTCCTTTGTCCATGCGAACTTCTTGTTCTTTATGGTCGTGAAGAATGGCTTGCTTTTATCTCTGAGCCGAGATATGAAACGGTTAAGGGCAGCTAGACAACCTGTGAGGCGTTTCACCTGTTTGACATTCCGCGGTTCCTACACGTCGAGGATCGCCTGAATCTTGGTGGGGTTTGCCTCGATCCCTCCTTGGCTCACGATGTGCCCCAGGAACTTTCCGGAGCTTACCCCGAATTGCATTTCTTGGGGTTTAGCTTCATATTGAACTTCTCGAGGATGGCGAACGTCTTGGCAAGGTCATTGAGGTGATCTTCCTTTTTGAGGCTCTTGACTATGATGTCGTCAATGTAGACCTCCATGGTCTTGCCGATCTGGTTGGCGAACATCCCGTTGACTAGCCGTTGGTAGGTCACCCCCGCATTCTTCAGACCGAATGGCATTCGGACCCAAAAGTACACATCTTTTTCCGTGTGAAACGATGTGTGTTTTATGTCTTTCTCCGCCATTGGGATCTGATGGTACCCGGCGAAGGCATCCATGAATGACATCATTTCGCAACCTGTTGTGCTATCGACCAAGTGGTAAATATGAGGCATCAGAAAGTGGTCTTTTGGACATGTAACATCTGAAAAAACTTGACACGTCTTTAGTGTAACTATCGCAAGTGCACGATATCGTATCAAGTAGTAAGAGGACTTTTTGAGTCCGGTTTATCGATCCCACGAGGAAGTTAGGTTATATATTGAATTATACACTATTTAACTATTTGTTATAGAGATTTATATGATTGAAACACACAATTTTAGAGTTTGGTTTGACAATTGCAATGAAAATGCAATAATAGTTCTAAAATTCAAGGAAATAAAAGATTGCACTAATAATAGATTAATAAAAGATAAAATGAAATAGTTGGGATTACAAACTTAGTTCATCATTAGTTATAGAAGATGTATAGGAGATCATAAGATTAATTTACTTATTATGTTGTGTAGATTCGATTTTCCTTAAAAAGACGGTTTCTCTTTCGAACTATAAAACGCCCCTTATATATTGAATCAATCCACTATATTTCTATGTTGATTGGCTTCAATACATAGAATTAGGTTTTATGAAAATAACTCAAAGAATCATCTAAGGTCTAGAGGTATATTTCTATCCCCTAGAACAACTTAGAGTGAAGATCATTTGATCTAATCAAACATATTTTCTTTCGAAACATATGAAGACCATTAATATCGTCATTTATTGGCCAAATAAATAAAGATTGGTAAAACAATGAAAATAACACACAATAATAAGTAATTCATAATAGATCTTTATACAAACTTAAATAACATGACTAACTTTGTTTATAATCCTAACTTAAGGAACTTAGCCCATTAAGGGTTTATTCAACATATTACAAGATTGAGTGGTCATTAATAGTTGAAAAAGGGAAAGAATTGATCCTAACTCCCTTAGTAGATAAAGGAGAAAGAAGCAATAAACTCCCTCAACAACATAAGCTATAAACCACACTTACACAAATCACTCAAGAACACAAGTGTGTTCTTCACACAAAAAGAAAAAGTATTATAAAGTGAGAAAATAATAAGATGAATGATGAATAATGATGGATCTAAGGGGTCTATTTATACACCTAAAGTCATCTAATAGCTCCAAAACTCCAGCATTATTACAATAGATCGGATCAATGCCAGCCATCCCCTCAATAATAGACCAAAAGTATAAAAAAAAATAGACAATGATCATTAATCTGTCAAGAGTTACGGCCGTAACTTGCAGATGTTACGGCCGTAACATTGAGGTCATACTGCCGTAACTTTCAGATGTTACGGCCGTAACATTGCTTCGGCTTTTTGTACACTGGTTGCTTTTTGAGTTACGTTTTCAGCCCATAATTTCATAGACTTTGCGTTTTTGCCCCAAATCTTCTTCGGATGATAACTTTTGATATATAACTCTGATTTTGAATCCGGAAAGACTGCCGAACTCATCTCGGAAAGCCCTACAACATGAATACATAAAAATTCAATAAAGAGAATATTTTATAAACATGTTATTTCTTGAGTAAATCAGTAATTCAATCCGATTAAGGCTAAATTTACATCTTCATCTTATAAAAATAAAATTATTAAAAGCTAATTAATTCAAAGTAAAAACGAGTAGACTAACTCAGTTATGGGTGAAACATATCGATACAAACTATGGATATGTGTATAAAACTGACACTTATCATACCCCCAAATTTGAATCCTTGCTAGTCCCGAGCAAGACTCTTTATTAATCACACTCCAAAAATAAAAATAAAAATAAGGCAAAAATAATAATACACACATAAATTAAAAAAATATAAAAATAGAAAAGGAGATCAAAATATCATTAATACACAACAACCAGCTTTATACAGTAGATAGAATGAATTAAGATTCAAAATAAATCTACTAATGATTTTGAAGTTAAAACACGGTTTTATTTTGTAATTCCAAAATGCAAGGTTTCCCCCCAAAAGGATGATTATTTCTTTCCCACTCGTGATGCACACGACTCCCTTTAATGGTTGCTCTCGATCACTCGTTTATTTTTCTACTCAATATGAATAAGAATTTCATTGGCGTCATCAATTATTGTGACTGTTCACGAAATTGAGTGTATTGAAATTCAGCCGCTAAATCTGCTCATAAACTACGCCCCTTTTAGTGATAGCTTTCACACTGTTATTTGCTAACGTGTAGCTCTTTTCACCAACACAATTTCTATAGTCTACTCATTTTTTTAGGTGATAGCTTTCACACCGTTATTTGCTAACGTGTAGCTTTTTTCACCAACACAATATCCATTTTTTTTAGGTGATAGCTTTCACACCGTTATTTGCTAATGTGTAGCTCTTTTCACCAACACAATTTCCATCTCGTGTGAGACGGCAGCTACGCACCAACAATGATTAGTCCTTTATTTTTTGTAAAATTTTAGGACCCCCAAAATTAGACAGTTGTTGCTGCTCAACACCTCTCCCTTATTTTCAACTAGACTCCTTTCACCAATGACTTTTTTTAGGGAATAGAATTTTTGCAGAAAATCATTAGTTAAGCATGAAAAATCAAAAACTCCACAAATTAAGTAAATTTCAATTCTATTTTTCATCAACCGACTAATTCTTCTTTTCTCAAGGTAACAAATGACTCGATTTTAAATGATAACTACAAGGCTTGGAAAGAGAGATTAAGGCTCAAAAAATTTTGGAATATACAATTTTTTTTTACCGGTTAAAACGATTTTAGAAGCTTGTATATAGCTAACTTATTGTTGTTATGGCCAGATCTAGAAATATCACAAATCAAAATAAACAAAATAAAAAAAATTATATATATATATATATATATATATATATATAAATATACACTAAACCTAAAAAATCAATGCCAAATAATAAAAACACACCACACATTACACAACCTTACCACAATCATAAGATTCAAAGCAAAATAAACACCACAGTTCAAAAACAAACAAAATAAACACACAAGTTCCAAAACACCCCCAAACTTGAAAATAAAACTGCCTCCAGTTTAAATAAAATAAAAAACAAGGAGAAAAACATAATACTCCCTGATATGAAAGTTGATGCTTGAGCTAACGCCATTTAGAATCTGCAAGAGAATAAATATACGAGGCAAATAACAAAAGAAAATAAAATATACTCGGAAGTATAACACAATTTTTAAGATGCGCTTCAAGAAAGTCCGAAGAGTCGCCTTACGCTGCCATCAATGCTTTTATAAAAAACAAACAATAAAAATTACAGCAATAAAATAACAATTCATAAATCGCGAATAGATGCGCGTCAAGAGATCAAGAAGAAACTCCTTAAGCTGCCATCATTTAGCAAGATTATTACACACGATAGAGAGTAAAAATACAAGAGGTCCGACATGGGTTATCAAAGGGAGAGGAATGAATCAACTTTTCGTTTTCTCACGGTAAAATCTTCCATCCAGACAATTTTAGCTAGAGCTGGATCTGGTTGAGGAACAAATTCAATGAGTTTTTTGATTAGTTCTTCTGGTGTTGTTCCAACGATTATGATTCGTTTAGCACGCTCGGAAATAAAACCCTTTTCAGCAGAGTAGTTGATGAAAGATAGTAAACCATCAAAGAAACCATTGACATTAAGCAGACCTATTGGTTTTTGATGAACATTTAGCTGGGCTCTGGTAACCACATGAAAAAGTTCCTCGATAATGCCAAAACTACCGGGAAGGGTGATAAAGGCGCCAGAATTATTTATCATGTGAGTTATGCGATCTTATATATTTACAGATCTAAACTCATCTCCAATAGTTGCCCCGGTGATTTTACTTTCAGCCAGAGGTTTTAGAATTATTCCCAACACTCTTACTCTTTCCATATAGGCAGAAGCAGCAGCTCGTCCCATTAATCCTAGACTTCCTCCTCCATAAACTACATGAATGCATTTTTCTCCTAAGGTACAACCCAAGTTGTGGGCTGCTTCAGTAAAGCATGCCTCTTTTCCATAACTAGCTCCACCAAAAATGCAGACTGTGCTAAATTTTTTTGTGGAAGATGATGACTCCATTTTTAAAAAGAAATTTATTAGAGAGAAAAAGAGAAAAGTACAAGTTTGAGGGATGAATAAAAGAAACAAGCACAATGTTTATTTATAGAAGAAAAATGAGGTAAAATTGTTTAACAAGTTTGTGATTGCGTTGATTGCACTTCAACTACTCAATAGAATAATGAATGCATTTATTGCGTATCACCCTTTTTTTTATTCAGAAAATCTCACCTTACGACAAAAATAAAAGATACTCACTTGTATGTACAGTAGTTGTTTGTGGCTCACATCTTCCTCTGATTTTAAGTTTAGAAACGGCCTAAACACCTTTTATGAGTCGGGGAGAAGCTTCCCATCCAATTTTCTTACAAATTGGCAAACAGGGTCTTTTAACGTCAGATTCCCAAGACGTTGTTCATATTCTGGTTTGAATTTATTCCACAAACATCGAATTCCGTAATGTACGAGTCCACTAGGATGCGTGTCAAGAGAAATTTTGATATTATCTAAATTCTCTTTATTCAGACCATCCTTAATGAACTGAATTTTATCTTCTCTGTTTGTAGATGGAATTCCTAAAGATCGACATTTTAAATTACAGTTCCATCTAGCATATTTATAGCAAACGGCTATTATCTTTGCTCGTCGTTTCTTGGCATATGAACTTTTTCCAAGCCCTGGTAAAAATGTAGTAGGTATTTCTGTGAATTCACCTGCTATACTCACTTTGGCTTCAATAATGAATCTAATGTCAAAAGGTATGCTTTTATTCATAAGCAACCTCATCCTTTCAAGTCTTGTCTTGTAAATTTTTAAAATGACATTTTTGATTAGAAAGGGAAATCTTTTTTCAATTTTATTCAAAGTTTCTTCCATAATAAAAAAAAATAAAAGAGAAAATATCTACAAATATCAGTTGTTGTGGAAAATTGAAGAATCCGACTTTAATAGTCACGGAGTACCGTTATCCGCCACTTGACCGGACAAATATGATTGAGTACTAAGTTAGAACGTCGAGAAATTGTATCCTATAACAATAGTTCACAATGTAAGATTTCAAATATAACACTTATACTTCCTCGGCAATGGCGCCAAAAACTTTACACGTCTTTAGTGTAACTATCGCAAGTACACGATATCGTATCAAGTAGTAAGTGGACTTTTTAAGTCCGGTTTATCGATCCCACGAGGAAGTTAGGTTATATATTGAATTATACACTATTTAACTATTTGTTATAGAGATTTATATAATTTAAACACACAATTTTAGAGTTTGGTTTGACAATTGCAATGAAAATGCAATAATAGTTCTAAAATTCAAGGAAATAAAAGATTGCACTAATAATAGATTAATAAAAGATAAAATGAAATAGTTGGGATTACAAACTTAGTTCATCATTAGTTATAGAAGATGTATAGGAGATCATAAGATGAATTTACTTATTATGTTGTGTAGATTCGATTTTCCTTAAAAAGACGGTTTGTCTTTCGAACTATAAAACGCCCCTTATATATTGAATCAATCCACTATATTTCTATGTTGATTGGCTTCAATACATAGCATTAGGGTTTATGAAAATAACTCAAAGGATCATCTAAGGTCTAGAGGTATATTTCTATCCCCTAGAACAACTTAGAGTGAAAATCATTTGATCTAATCAAACATATTTTCTTTCGAAACATATGAAGACCATAAATATCGTCATTTATTGGCCGAATAAATAAAGATTGGTAAAACAATGAAAATCAACACAATAATAAGTAATTCATAATAAATCTTTATACAAACTTAAATAACATGACTAACCTTGTTTATAATCCCAACTTAAGGAACTTAGCCCATTTAGGGTTTATTCAACATATTACAAGCTTGAGTGGTCATTAATAGTTGAAAAAGGGAAAGAATTGATCCTAACTCCTTTAGTAGATAAAGGAGAAAGAAGCAATAAACTCCCTCAACAACATAAGCTAAACCACACTTACACAAATCACTCAAGAACACAAGTGTGTTCTTCACACAAAAAGAAAAAGTATTACAAAGTGAGAAAATAATAAGATGAATGATGAATAATGATGGATCTAAGGGGTCTATTTATACACCTAAAGTCATATAATAGCTCCACAACTCCAGCATTATTACAATAGATCGGATCAATGCCAGCCATCCCCTCAATAATAGACCAAAAGTATAAAAAAAATAGACAATGATCATGAATCTGTCAAGAGTTACGGCCGTAACTTGCAGATGTTACGACCGTAACATTGAGGTCATACGGCCGTAACTTTCAGATGTTACGGCCGTAACATTGCTTCGGCTTTTTGTACACTGGTTGCTTTTTGAGTTACGTTTTCAGCCCATAATTTCATAGACTTTTCGTTTTTGTCCCAAATCTTCTTCGGATGATAACTTTTGATGTATAACTCTGATTTTGAATCCGGAAAGACTGCCGAACTCGTATCGGAAATCCATACAACATGAATACATAAAAACTCAATAAAGAGAATATTTTATAAACATGTTATTTCTTGAGTAAATCAGTAATTCAATCCGATTAAGGCTAAATTTACATCTTCATCTTATAAAGTAAAATTATTAAAAGCTAATTAATTCAAAGCAAAAACGAGTAGACTATAGCTCAGTTATGGGTGGAATATATCGATACAAACCATGGATAAGTGTATAAAACTGACACTTATCAACATGCCGTGTTGAGGTCGGTGAAGTCGATGCATAACCTCCAGGAGTTGCTCGGATTTTTGACGAGCACCGCGTTGGCTACCCACTGTGGCTCGTATGTAGCTACTCCGATTAGTTTGTTGTCGAGTAGCTTTTTGACTTATATGTCGAGCGCTGCGTATTTCTCACGACCGAATTTCCTACGTTTCTGGTGAACAGGCTTCCTTGCCGGGTCGATCTTTAGATAGTGGCAAGCGTGTTCAGGACTTATGCCGACCATATCTTGATGCGACCAGGTAAATACTCCAATGTTCTTACGTAGTAAACTGATCAGATCATCCTTTAACTCGAGGCCGATGCTTGTGCCGATCTGTAGTTCCCGCTCCGAGCGAGCCGGATCTATCGTTATACTTTCCAACTCTTCAATGGGGACAGTTGCTTCTCGTTTGGAACGATTTCCGGACTCGATCCTTGGATCGATGTCGAGGCTTGGCTCGAAACCGATCCTTGGCTCGATGTTGTTCGTCAATCGATGTGAGATGCCATCCTCTAAGTCGGGCTGGTACGAGGTGCTTGGCTCGTCGATCTCTATCGGTTGATTGTCGATCGTCTCAATGTTATAAATAGTATGGGAAGTGTTGAAAGAAGTTACAACACAGGAGTAATTCAAACATTTCTTAGCCATTAGTTGGTCTCCTTTTACAGTACCGACTGTCCCGTCGGCAGTGGGGAATTTGATACAGTAAAAGAAAGAGAAGGCGACCGCCTCGAAGGTTTCTAGGAATGGGCGACCTAGGAACCCATTATAGATACTGGGCCTATCTATGATTACAAAATTGAGGTTCCTAGTAATCCTAACCTGGGGATCATAATAACATATTAGCTCGACATAGAGCTTGATCCTTCCATAGGCTTGGACTGTGCTCTCGCCAAACCCTTGAAGCACGGTATCAAATGGCTTGATGAACTTGGTCAGGTTGCCGAGCTGGTCAAGAGCATATTTGAATATGATATTGCAAAAGCTCCCATTGTCAACCAGCACGCGATCGACCATTTTCCCTAGGATACATGCAGAGATTACCAATGCATCCTCTTTGAGGCACTGCACTCCCTCCCTATCCTTGTTGGAGAAAGTGATGAGCGCGTCTTTGGAGATGGTCGTCTCTAGGGGTACCACGACGTGGACCCCAGCGAACGCACTCAATTCGGACTTCCACTTTCTGTTCGACATGGTCGAAACCGGGGAAAGGCCTCAGAGGGATTGATTCGTCAGAGTACTCCAGTTTGTTCTGCTCGATCCTGGCAACCGGATTGGGAGGGATTCCATCATTCTGTCGGTGCTCATGCCCCCCGATCCTTTCTGCCCAGGGTTCTGGCTTGGTAACCAAGTTATCCAACTTGCCTTCCTCAAACAGTATCCAGAGTTGTCTGAGGAGGTCGCGGCACTGGCTGGTGTTGTGGCCGGGACTCTTGTGGTAGGCACAAAATTTGCTGCGGTCAAGATGACCATTGTCCCTCATCGGCTTTGGTTTGATAAGCCACTCACGCCCCTTTATGGCATTGAAAATGTGGGCCAGAGATAGATTGAGGTTGCGGAGGAGGTGAACCTCCACATCCTCGAAGGCTTTGAATTCGCCGGGCGGCTTCGCGATCGCCTTTCTGGGCTTGGAGACCGCCTTTCTCAGAATGGAAGTTGGCGCCTTCCCTTCCCCAGTAGATCCCTCGCCTAAGCGAAGGGTGATCATCCTCTGCTTAGCCAGAAAATCAGAGGCCCTGACGTGGAAGATCGCATAAGTCGGGGGGATATCCTTCGTGAGGTGCCTGAACATGGGTGAATTGTCATAGAATCCCCCTAGGACCGAGTAGAGAGCGAGCTCGTCGCTAATGGGCTCGTCGGTGAGGACTATTTCATCTACCCGGTCGATGTAGTCTTCATCGGGCTCGTCCTTCCCCTGCCTGATCTTCATCATGCGGTGGGGGCCTTCTGGCCGAGCAACTTTGGCGGCGAAATACGACGTGAAGTCGTTCGCCAGTTTTTCAAAACAGTTGATTGAGCGTGGTGGCAGTGAGATGTACCACCTATGGGCAAGATCGCCCAATGTCAATGGGAACATTCGGCACTTCGTCGCGTCCGATGCCCCACATGCGGTCATGTAAATCCGGAACTTGCTCAAATGGGTCTCAGGACCCGATATCCCCTCATATAGAGGTGTTTGAGGAGGAGCCATCTTCGGTTGGACGGGGGCGAGCTCGATCTGGTCCGCGAGCGGTTCACTCGGTCCGGCGATCGATCTCTTGGCGCTTGCCCCAGTTTCTAGGAGCGCTTTCATTTCGTTGAGCTAGCGTTGCATGGCGGCCATCGCCGTAGCCTGACTGCTCGCTGATTAGCTCTCGGAGCGGGAGCCGAAGCGATCATGTACTGATCTCCTGGCCCCATGGTAGGTGACGAGTTCTCCGCCACCGAGCTCAATTCTTGGGCGAGTGGGAGCCCGTTAGCCGGCCTGTCTTCTGGGAGTCCGGTATGCCGAACTCCTGGTGACGGATTCGGATTCCGATGTCTCCCGGATAGGGCCTGAATGCCCGGGTCGCCATTAGGGATCACTCCCTAGACGGATGAAGACAGAATCGTCCCGCCTTACGAGCGCCTTTTCCTGAGGCTCGGGGCTTTCCGACGATTTCTCGACATATAGCCCCTTGAGCTTCCGCTTTCCTGAACGGCGGATGGCTGAGGGAGTAATGGTGGGCGAGTCGCATGCCCTCTGTCGCTCCCTGAGGATGGTCATAGCCTCCTCGATCTATTCCATGGTTTGGAACTGATCGAGTGAGAGGCTGGGACTGTCCCTCGGGGGCAGGAGTGAGAGCCTAGCGTCGCCGCGGTCGCCTTCCGCCGTAGGTTGAGATTCGGTCTGGGCCAAAATGAGATGTCCGGCAAATCGCAGGGTGGCTCTTTTTGATGTCGTGGCAGACGTCATGTTTCTGAAGGTTTTTCTTTGAAGAACAGTGAGCGTTTCTTCAAGTATATGCCCGGAGAATAGTGAGTGTTCTTCGAGATGGTCGGAATAAAAAATGAAGGTTAAGATTCCCCTTCCTCTAGCGCCAATTGTTGTTACCCAAAATATTATCCGGATATGATATGCTGGAATGGGCGAGTAACAAACAAAGTGCGAGAGCACGTCCGTGAGGAAATAAATAACACAAGATTTATCGGGGTTGTTAGTCCCGGGCTTGAATGCTCTCGTGAGATGTTATTAATATGAATACTAGTGAGTATAGATATTAATGTTAGAGTACAAATACAATGAGTGTAAAAACTCTAGTTATCTTAGCTATCAAGTGCTGAAGATTTCTGGAAGAACCAGAGTTGAAGCTCTGTGAGTTCTTGTTACAAAGATGGAGAGTTCTCTGTATACTTTGCTTTTGGTATTCTGTATTCTTTTTGAATGCCTTTCGCTGTGAGAATGTATTCGTGCATCAAATCCACCGTGTGTGTGTATTTTTCCATCCTTTGGCCACTGCTGGAGGCCTTCTATTTATAGGAGAAGAGGTTGCTAGGGTGAGTATAGATATTAATGTTAGAGTACAAATACAATGAGTGTAAAGACTCTAGTTATCTTAGCTATAAAGTGCTGAAGATTTCCGGAAGAACCAGAGTTGAAGCTCTGTGAGTTCTTGTTACAAAGATGGAGAGTTCTCTGTATACTTTGCTTTTGGTATTCTGTATTCTTTTTGAATGCCTTTCGCTGTGAGAATGTATTCGTGCATCAAATCCACCGTGTGTGTGTATTTTTCCATCCTTTGGCCACTGCTGGAGGCCTTCTATTTATAGGAGAAGAGGTTGCTAGGTCCTCCCTGTCCATCGCGGGCGACCGCCGTTTCTTATATTAAAATAAGGTGGGCGATCGTCCCATCACGTGGGACTGTTTCCTTAAAGTCCGCGACTGCTGCTGGTAGCCAGATGTGCGAGCCAATGAGAAGTCCACACACATCCTGAGTCGCTGTCTCGGGAGGGCCCACTTTGCACCTTTCGGCGGTTCTGTCGGTAGGTGTGAAGGTGGTGACAGGCTGGGGTCAAGAGGCCTTATCCTGTGGCGCCTTTTGCGGATCTGCACGTGGGTCTTCACCCAAGATTCGGTCTTCGAAGACTTTGACGGGTGTCGGATTCATACGTGGCATGGGACGATCGTCTCCAGTCGGCCATTAGAGGCGATCGCCAGATGCCAATAGACGATCGCCTTGGACGTCGAATGCTTGGCGCTTGCCCAGCATCTGTCTTATTTAGCTGGCTCCTGAGCATTATGCCGATCGCCATCGATGCGTATAAATAGACGCACAACAGGGCATAAGAACATTGTATCCATTCCGGTCATGGATCGGAAAGGCTATTCATTTTTCATTGATGATGGTTCTTGCAAAAATTTATTTTCGTAATAAATTAGTAGGCACTGCCACATTGTTAAATGGACTGTATCATCTAAACATAAGTGACAATGTCATTGTGAACACTATGACTAGAAAGCGTGATAGGGATAAAACTAATCAAGTTTTGAAATGGCATCTTCGAGTTGGTCATGTTGGTCAGACCAAGGTTTACAAAATGGAAAAGGATGAACTTATGGGTCCATTGGGATCAGATCCTTTCCAACTTGTGAATCTTGACTTAAAGGCAAAATGATTAAGTCCCCCTTCACATAGACTATTGAAAGAGCCGCTGACAAACTTAGATTAGTCCATACCGACGTATCTGATGCTTTGCAAGTAGCACGTGATGGATATCAGTATTTAATTACGTTTACGGATGATCATACTAGGTATGGTTATGTGTACTTAATGAAACACAAATCCAAGGCCTTTGAGAAATTCCAGGAATTTAAGGCAGTAGTCGAAAAACAAACTGGTAATAATATCAAAGAACTTCGGTCGGACCAGGGTGGCAAGTATATGAGTTCAGAGTTTGACGAATTCCTAAACGAGCATGGAATAGTGTCACAACTTACACCTCCAGGAAACCCTCAGTTAAATGGTGTGTCGGAAAGAAAGAACCGAACCTTGTTGGACATGGTTCATTCCATGCTTAGCTATACCGACTTATCGATTTACCTGTGGGTTTATGCGCTCATGACTGCTACTTGTATCTTGAACAGATGTCCTTACAAGTCCGTTCCTAAAACTCTGCATGAGATGTGGGAGGGCAGGAAAACAAGTCTTAATCATATTAGCATTTGGGGATGTCCCGCCTATGTCTAGAAGACTAAGGCGGAGAAGTTAGAAGCAAGGTCCATGAAGGGACATTTCATTGGATTCCCATTTGGGACGATGAGTTATCTATTCTACATGCCCGAAGATCGAAAGATCATTGTTGCTTTGCAAGCACACTTCCTGGAAGATAAGTTCATTCAGGATGGTGGAGCAGGTAGAAGTACTTCTTTGGAAGAATAGAATGAAACTCCTCAGGAGACACCTGTACAAGAAGTTGGAACCGAACCTTCTGAAACACAAATACAACCACCTCGAAGGTCTAGTAGGGTGTCTCAATTACCTGAGAGGTATGGTTTTTATGCACTTGGATTAACTGGGTCTCCACGAGGTTCCAGGTGATAACCAAGAGACCGACCCGTGACCTATGACCTAGCAATGATGGATGTAGACTCCGTGAAATAGACTATAGCAGGCTTCATGTAGTTGGGACCTTCATTTTGACGAGGCAGTCAAAGAGTTTGACTTCATGCAAAATGAAGAAGAACCTTGTGTATACAAAAGGGTTAATGAGAGGAAGATCGCATTCTTAGTACTATATGTAGATGACTAACTACTAATAGGAAACGATGTGGGAATGCTCGGTTCGGTGAAAGCTTGGCTTTTGAGTAGGTGCTCCTTGAAAGACTTGGGAGAAGAAACCTATATTCTTGGGATTGGACGCTACTGGGATAGAGCGAAGAGAATGGTAGGTCTTTCCGAAGCCCTCTATGTAGATAAAATCTTAAAGAGATTTAAGATAGATGATTCTAAAACAGGGTTCCTACCGATGCGATATGAATAAAAGTCACCTCGAAGATGTGTCCTCAAAGTAAGGAACAACGAAAGGAAATGAGTAATATACCATATGCTTCGGCCTTGGGTAGCCTTGTGTATGCTTTGTTGTGTACAAGACCTGACATTACGCAGGCTGGGAGCATGGTAAGTAAGTTTCATGCAAATCCAGGTACGGAACATTAGACCGTCGTAAAGAACATTCTCAAGTACTTTAGAAGGAATAGAGACCTGGTTCTTATGTATTGTGGTGGAGAACTAAATGTGACGAGCTTCACTGATTCAGACATCCACGGATCGAAAGACGACTTTATGTCTGCTTCTGGCTACATTTTACTCTTAATGGAGGAGCAGTATCTTGGCATAGTTCCAAGCAAAGTGCGACTGCTGATTCCACCTGTCAGGATGAGTATCAAGCGGCCTCGAAGGCCTCTTAGGAAGAGTTTTGGATTAAGAAGTTTCTGGGTGAACTTAAAGTGATACAATGTGCTGCGGTGCCTATTTTCGTTTTTATGTGATAACAATGGAGCAGTAGCACATGCCTAGAGCCGAGGTTTCACAATGGTACAAAACACATTGAGAGAAAGTATTCTCATGAGAGAATTTGTTCACAAAAAGTATACATCGTGCTGCATAGAGTAGACTCAATAGACAACGTTACTGACCCACTGACCAAGCCACTTTCTTAGATAAGCTTGGAGCGTTATCTGGAGAACATGGGTATTAGATACCATAGTGTGTGGCATTGAGTGCAAGTATTGTTAGGAGTATGCCCTCGAATGCCACTCAGAGGATGTAAGAGTGAGGGCATTGAACTTGTTATTATGTAAATCATTATCAGAAGGAAATTGTATGTTTCTTTATTTATTGGTAGTCACTAGCATTCCTGATCCGTAAAAATGTATATATATATAAACTAGTCCGTGTATTTGAGAGCAAAACATTCCACTCCTTACTGAATAAGGAGATCGACACTGGAAAGGTTTATGGTTCAAATACTTAATCGTTCGCAAGTCGACGAAACTTGACTGGGCATTAAATTTAAGTGAAGACCTGTATAACGTGTTCTTTGACTTGTATAGTGCCTATCGATCACTAATGATTAGTAGGAGCACATGTTACAAGTATGCTAATGAGATTAGTATACTCGAACCGACTCACCCTCGATTCGTCACACAGATTTCACTCCGGAACAGTCAATGACAAAATCTAAAGGTTGTGATAGGTATTCGTAGGGGTGGTATACCGTACCGTACCGACTTTTTTTGTCGATACCGTATACCGTACCGAAAGTTTCGGTACAACAAAATTCATACCGATACCGTACCGAAAGTTTCGGTATACCGAAATCCGGTATACCGAAATTTCGGTAAGACTTTCGTTCCATACCGATACCATACCAAAATTTCGGTATACCGAATTTTATTTCTGTATCGGTATATACCGAACTTATCGAAATACCGAATTACCCAAATATCGAAAAAATCTTGATATACCGATATATACCGAAATACCGAATAAAAAATACCGAAAATATTGATATACCGATATATATATTGAAATACCGATTTTTTTTGGTATCTCAGTATATACCAAAATACCGAAAATAAAAAAAATTCATACCGTTAACGTACCGAAAATTTTCGGTACGGCACCATACCATACCGAAAATTCGGTACACCAAAATTCTCGGTAATTTCGGTAATTTTTCGGTATGGTAAATTCGGTATTTCGATATATTTTTCCACCCCTAGGTATTCGTGAACCTTCGACTTGAGGATTTAGTAGGGATGTGCTTGTGATGTTAAGATTTTCATTAGAGTAGTTCGACCCAGAAAACCGGAAGGTAGGGGTCAACCTCGACGTGCATCTTGACGGGCAAGTAGCAGGTTCTACTAAATTCCAAGTGAGGATTCTTTCTCCTGTTAGTGAACGAGTATATGTCCAATGCGGTTATTGGTAGATGAGATCATAAGTCTTTGACCAAAGTATTGGAGCTAGTTGTATTAGATACACGAGAGCTCAGTAATCTCGATTTGCATTAACTCATGCAGAGCGTCAAGTACAAATAGGGTTTGACTGACCGTGATCCTATAACATGATCAGGGCATTTCAAAGAAGGGTTTATACGTATACTGGTATTCATAACAGAAAGGTTTTGGAATGATACCCATCATTAATTCTCAATTAGGGTACAGTGTAGGCCGCCAAACTGGCTAGGTGGTGCTACTACTCTTTGGTTTCTCCCATTGCTAACTGAGACGGACCTACCGAGTCGCGTAATAGGATTGACAACAATGAATTCGAGCTTATTCTCTCTTAATGAATATTAGATATTGGACATCGAATTTATTTGATATTAGATGTCTAATTAATTTCGGGACATTAGATGTCTAAATTAATTTATTAGATAAATTAATTTACAGCCTAATGAAAACTAAATTACTGGGTGGTTAATTTGATTCACATATATAATGATTTCTTAGAGAAATTAATTATATTATTTTGTAGTTGATATAATTAGTTAATTGGATTAATTGATTGATATAAATACGTCGAGACACAATGGAGTTTATCGGATTGGACTTGCGGGAGTCCGAAACGAACCGAACTCTATAAACTCTTCCACATGGCCGCCCAACCCCACCATGATACAAGTCTTGATTCTTTTGTAACACCCCCAAGTTATTTAGGGTATATTACAACGCCATGAGCCCCTCTGTGGGACGCAAAAGGCTATACATACGCGAAACCATAAATTTCGACCGATAAGGTTTAAACATAATCCAGTGGAAGACAATAAAAGTTGACAACCAAGGTAATAATCAACTCGACAGAATACAATATATCGGGAATTAAACCCAGGGCGACACTGGCCCAAAACATCTGAAACACTTCTCGAGTGTTCATAACCATTCCATGTACAACAATTACTGAATGGATGAAAGACAAAATACAGACAGAGACAAGACACAACATCACTCTTGTCCATCATCTTCGTGTCGACTCGGTACATGCCTATCCGCCCTCCTGGATCCTGAAATACATGAAAGGTACTTCCCCCAAAAGGGGTTAGCCATCGAATAGCTAGTACAAGTACACAAGTATGAAATACAATACTTCTTGCATGATAAAGCAAGTATATATATATATATATACACACATATCATCAGTCATCGAATATTCAGTCCCATATATTTTCATATTTCCAACCTTAAGATTATTATTCCGGAATAACTAAATCTCATATCATACCTCATGATTAACCGTGGATTCGCACTATAAGCTACGATCCCTCAGAGGACTCGAAGTCCCATCCTAGAGTGGTTAACCCAAAAATGTTCAATCGATCGCACTATAAGAAATGACCCCTTAGAGGACTCGAGATCCCATCCCGGAGTGAACATATAATTATACCAACCGATGTTCAATGGATCGCACTAAAATTAACAACCCCTCAGAGGACTCGAAGTCCCATCCCGGAGTGAACACGCGGTTATACACATAAGATTGTTCCATGGATCTCACTATAAGCATCAACCCCTCAGAGGACTAGAAGTACCATACCGGAGTGAACATCTTAATAAATACATCACAAACGCTTTACTTTCAACGTCAAGAATAACAATCATAAACATATACTTTCCTTTGAGATATCATCGAGTCAAGTGTAAAGTTATACGATCTTGAGTGGTCCCGAAATGCACTTCCGGTCCTAAATGATTCATAAGAAGATATATCCGAATGAAGGGAGAGTCAAAACCCTTACTCGGATTCCTCTCCCGGAAGCCAGTAGGAATATCCAACTCATCGTCCGGTTTGTCGCTCGTGGCCAATTTCCACGCACCGCTGACCCAACACCACTTTGTTAGGTCACCCCGGACCTTGTTCGGCACCCCAAGAATCACCCGGCCTGAGCGACCGTGGATGTGGTAGCCTCCAACAGAACCCTTCTGTGCCGTCAGCTTAAAGAGATAGTTCATCTCCAGCGCAGAAGGAAGACGGAACAGCCGGTGACCGCCGAATAGGGTAAAAGTGCTGACGATCTGTAACCAGGCGTTCGGCGTCAGTTGGAGCGGCGCCACATTCCAAGCGGTCAACAAGTACGACATGGTGAATGACAGTGGTAACCACAGTCCGGCCCCCATGATCAACTCATTAACGGCGACAATACCCTCGGGAGGTTGGTCGGCACGTTCATTCTCGGCGGGCATATAAAGTGAAATGTCAGAGGGGACATGAAACTCCGCCCTCCAACGAGTTAAATCCTTCTTGGTCTCCGAACTCTTAATCCGACCAAGGGTCCACGAGGAGTGACACGCGGCCCGAAACAACGTCCGCGTTATGGGTTCATGGAGGTGGGCGACCGAGTATGCGCCAAAGTCGAACTTAGGGCGTGGGCCAGCTAATCTCTCCATAAGCTCAGAAAATTCTAAAAAGGATTTGCCGAACACACTATTCTGCTTCCAGTACAGTCTTATTGCCTCCTCCTCTTCGGCCAGCGAGCGCTTCTGCTCCGCCACCACCGACTTGGCCGCGTCAGCCTCGTTGAAGAGTTCTTCAACCTCTGTGGGTTCAATCCCAGCACGGATGGCCTCGACATCCATCTCTACGTGAAAATCCACAGAGGTTTCATCCCGAGAAGTCGAAGTCGCGGCGGCGGAAGTGCTACCCGCCTCATACATGTTTGGTCTTCCTCCGGACATATTCAAAGAGAAAGGAGGGAGAAAAGTTTTTGTTCTTACCGAAAAGGTCTGAGTTGAACGACAATCGTCACACCAAGCTTTAAGGAAATTCGGCTATGTCTTCTTCTCAGATAAAAACGCGTAAGGATATAACCCCAGAAGCCCTAGCCCCTTTTATAGGCAAGAGCGGGGACTTATGGGCAAATAAACAGAATCTCGAGGGCTGAAGTGCAACCATCAGATAAGTCGCATTTATTGCCGCCCTCGAAACCCGCGTGTGCGTCATTTCGAGGGCACGCCAAACGACAAGTCTGACAGAACCGTCAGACTCCCCCAATAGGAGCGCGGCACGTGCCCCAGTGACGTTTCAAAGCCCGCTTCCACTTTCCGCTCTTTTCAGCGACAGGAGAGGTCGTCCAAATTCGAAATCAGTCCGCTCGAGAGACGATCGTCTGCTTCATAAAAGGAGGAGTCGCTCATCTAATGCAAGCGATCGCCGGTAGAGCCACCTCACACCACGTCTTCAACGTCGGAGCGAGCTGGGGGGTAATTGTTGTGCGGCGATTAATACGCCTCGAAGGCGATTGGCATAAGGGCCGAGCGACCGAAGCCAGCATCAGATAGACCAAGGCAGACGTGCCAACCGAGGATGCCAGATCATGGTCAAGTGCCTAGTGAACAACATCCAGGGCGATTGTCTCTTGGCACCTGGCGATCACCTCTAGTACCCGACCGAGGATGACCGTCCTATGCCACGCGTAAAACCAACATCCGTCAAAGTCTGCGAAGACCGAATCTCAAGATGAAGGCCCACGTGCAGATCCGAAAAAGGCGCCGCAAGAACAGGCTCGACTCCAGCCCGTCAGCAGTTGTCAGTGACAAGGACGGCCTCACCTACCGACAGACCCGCCGAATGGTCCTAGGTGGGACCTCCCAAGACTGCGACGTGAGGCACATGTCGCCTTCTCATTGGTTCGCACATCTGGATGCCAGCAGCAGCTGTGGACTTTAAGGAAACAGTCCCACGTGCTGGGACGATCGCCCGCTTAATTTAATGCAGGAACGGCGATCGCCCGTCTGGGACAGAGACATCCCAACAACCTCTTGTCCTATAAATAAGAGACCTCCAGCATTGGAAAAAACACGATTACACACAATAAAAAATACAGAGAACACTTCATCTTTGTAACAAGAACTCCCAGAGCTTTAACTCTGGTTCTTCCGGCAATCAACAGCACTCAAGAGCTAGATAACTAGGGGAATTTCACTCATTGTAATTGTACTCTAACAATAATACTCGTACCCTAAAGCAGCATCCGTATTAATAATATCTCGCGAGAGCATTCAAGCCCGGGACTAACAACCCCGACAAATCTTGTGTCATTTACATTCCTTCGTAACTGCTCTCGCATTTTGTTTGTTACTCACCCGTAGCCATATCCAGCAAATCAAAACATATAATATTTTGGGTAACAACAAAGTATAAACTTTGAAAAATTACCACGGATTTTTGGGGTGTTCGAAAATTATGAAAAATTACCACGGACGAAGAAGCTATGATCGAATTAGTGGAAGATCGCCACCGCCGGCACCGTAAGGCCATCAGCGCGCTGGCCCGACAAAGCTTTCGGAATCCCGCGCGAGCGAGGCACGGGTCGTCACTCATGATGCCTAGTCAGGACGCTGTTTTGACTGACTAGCGTAATTTTAACCCGTAAAGAATGGCCATAGCTTTAATATTGTCTCATTCCATTTGTCAATATCTGTATAAAATATACACCTCTCAAAGGACGTCTTCTTATCTCCTAGTTTTGAGATTTCTAAGACCTCCAAAATGCTCAAACACCCAGCGAATCTGAGCGGCCTAGGAGACGTCCGGTAGGTATTTGACGAAATACCCTAGTGACTCTATTAATTCCAGGTTGGGTTGCCACCTTTGAACTCAATTATCTCACAATCAGTAAGTTATTTTACGAATACATCTCGAGCAGTTTGTAAACAAGATACATATAAGTATAAATGTTGTTTTTGGGGTAAGTATTAAGTCAGAATACTTGGATCATATGAGTCGTTTTCTGGTGAGTCAGACCAGCTTTTACAGGATACTGACGGGAAGCCGTTCGATGAATTTCTCCAGTGTCTGAGAATTCCATACTAGGTTTCCTTATTTGAACTCTATTATCTCACGACCTGTAAGTTATTTTGAGAATCCTTCTCTACTATTTTGTAGATAAAATACATGTTAGTATAACAGATGCCTGTAACGTTGGTATTGAGTCAGAATACCTGAACCAACTAAGCCATTTTATACTGAGTCGGCACTGTTCGTATCAGTCATTTCCAGCAACCTTCTTTTAAAAGTTGACCGAGTTGTTCAACTTGAACACGTATATCTTTGAACCTGCAAGTCTAATTTTTATAAAGTTTCATGAAATTTGTCTATGAGATACATGTTATCATAAATCAATTTTTATTTTGATTTTTATCAACTGGTAAGGCTCTTGTATTTATCAATATATCACTGAGTCAACTCTATATTTTTTGTATGTATCGAACTGGTTGAATACCTTGTATTTGTGTTTAACGGTGGAAAATTTAATAACGATGATTATTAATATTTTTCTATATGAGGATCATGATTTTTCAAAATTGATGATTTTGAAATATTTCCCGTATTAAAATAATACGAAGTTTTCATTCGATCAAATTGATATAAGTAACAGTTATACCATAAATACGACAAAAAAATATTGAATATTATTTTTAAAATAATATACTGGAGTTTTAGTGATGAAATTGTTAATATTGGTGTTGTGTCGAGATTTACACGTCTCAACAAGCGATCGCCTTAGAGACCGGGAGACCGAACCAGGGTTCGGCGGCCAAGGCAAAACTGCCGACCGAAGGTCCCAGGACAGGTCCCAGTGCCGATCGATCGACATCTATGATGATCGTCTCTCGGTACTTGGCGATCGACTCCTGGTGGCCGACTAGCTGACGACCAAAGGACCCAGGACAAGTCCCGGTGCCGAGCGATCGGCATCTAAGACGATCGTCTCTCGGCACTTGGCGACCGACCCCTGGTGACCGATCGATGACGACCGCCTCATGCCACTCGAAGCCAATAATCATCCAGTCGGCAAAGGCCGAAGCTCAGGACAGAACCCACGTGCAGTTCCAAGACAAGATCCGCATTTCACGGATCATTGACCACACCACAAGATCTTTCCACCAAATTGGCTGCACTCCGCCGAAAGGTGTCTGGGACCGCCATGACAAAGAATCAGACGCATGCCGGCTCCTCATTGGACCGCACAGCTGGCTTCCAGCAGCAGCAGCAAGCTTTAGGCAGACAGCCCATGTGACATAAAGACGATCGCCCCATTATTATATTGTATGAAAGGAGATCTCCCGCCAGAAAACAAGGCATCCCAGCCCCTATAAATAGAAGGCTGCCTGCACTGGGGAAACTCTCGATCATTCTCGTTGCTTCTTAACAAGTCCAACTCACAACTTGGCTTTCTTACTCTTGGCAACAGCTATCTCTCGGCCCTTCTTCTCCCTCAGCATCTCCTACACGGAACACGATCGGCAGAGAGCAAGAACACGCAGAGCTTCGCTCAAGAGCTAGATAAATAGGATCTTTTACACTCATTGTATTTAGATTCTAACATTAATACTTGTATCCACGAATATTTGTATTAATAACATCTCGCGAGAGCATTCAAGCCCGAGCCAAACAAACCCGGCAAATCTTGTGTTTTTCACACCCCCACGGACGTGCTCTCGCAATTTGCTGTTGCTCGATCATTCCAGCAATATTATCTTCGGGTAATATTTTGGGCAACAACAATTGGCGCTAGAAGGAGGGCAATCTAACCCTCAATTTCATTCCTACCGTCTCGAAGAACACTCACTGTTCTCCCTGGCATATACTTGAAGTGACACTCACTGCACTTCAAATAAAACCTTCAGAATCATGACTTCTGCCTCTGCATCAAAGGAAGCTGCTGACCGACCCGCCAGGCGCCTCCTTCCGTCTCAATCCGAGCCGCAGCCGATGACAGAGGGTAGCCTCCGCGGTCCGAGACTCTCGATCCCGCCCCTGAGGGACGGCCCAAGCCTCTCGCTCGATCAGTTCCAAACCGCGGAACAGATCGAAAAGGCCTTGGCCTTCCTACATGAGCGACGAAGTGCTCTCGACGCGCCGCCCGCTTTAACCCCCTCGGCCATCCACCACAGGACCAAACGGAAGTTCAAGGCGTTACTGACCGAGCGTTCGCCAGAAGGCCCCCATTCACAAGAAGAGGCGCTCTCCAGCCGGGGCACCTCTGTTTTCGATCGCCTAAGCAACGACCCGTCATGGCGACCGGGGCAGTCCGGCCCCAGCCACGAGACGACGGAGCTCGAGTCCGTCACCAGGAGTTCGGCATATCCGACTCCCAGAAGGCAGGCCAGCCATCTGGCTCCTCCTCGCCGAAGAACCAAGGTCGGCAACAGCGGAATCAGGAGATCGGTGAACGATCGCCTCGGCCCCCGTTCCGAAAGCCGACCCACGAGCGACCATGCCACAGCAATGGACGCGATGCAACGCTAGCTCGACGACATGAAGGCACTCCTAGAAACTGGGGCAGGCGCCAATAGCAAGATCGTCGAGCCGAGCGAGCCACTCGCGGTCCACATCGAGCTCGCCCCCGTGCAGCGTAGGATCACTCCTCCCAAAACACCTCTGTACGAGGGGAGGTCGGACCCCGAGACTCACCTGGGCAAGTTCCGAATCTATATGACCGGGTGTGGGGCATCAGACGCAACCAGATGCCGAATGTTCCCTCTGACGCTGGACGACCTCGCCCACAGGTGGTACACATCATTGCCGCCGCGATCCATAGATTCCTTTGACCAACTGGCGAACAGCTTTACAGCTTACTTCGCCGCCAAGATCGCTCGGCCGAATGGTCCCCACCGCATGATGCAAATCAGGCAGGGAGAAGAAGAATCCGACGCAGACTACATCGACCGGGTAGACGAGATCATCCTCAACAGCGCGCCCGTAAGCGATGAGATCGCCCTCTACTCGGTCCTAGGGGGATTCCATGGTCATTTGCCTATGTTCAGGCATCTTACAAAGGACCATCCCCCAACCTATGCGATCTTCCGCGCTAAAGCCGCAGACTTCCTGGCCAGGCAAAGGTTTCTCCTTATCCTATGAGCGGCGCGATCGGCGCCCGAGTGACGATCTCCAGTCTTCCAGCCCGATCGCCGATATCAAGCAACATCACCAAAACTGGAGGACTCGCTCGCTATCTACAGTTCGTCATCTAACATGATAGACTAAGGCACGAGATCGCCTCCCCCGCACAACGTACACCGTCGAAGGTTGGCACTTGACGTGACGATCTGAGGTGGAAGAGTGCAGCCATGGTCCTGGTAGTCGATGGAACCGGCTGCTTAGGCCATGCAAGGTCCCTTTGGGCCAAGATCGCCCGCCCTTCGTTTAAATACGAGGCCGGCGTAGTCTGAGGGCCCTCCAAAACTAATCAGTGGACACGATCGTCCGCCCTCAAAGGTTCATCATCTAACATGGTGAACCCAGACATTGCGACGTGCCACTACCTCCGTCTCAACGTACACCGTCGAGGTTCGCCATCTTCATGGCGGGCCGAGGTGGAAGCAGAGCTAACAAGCCGCGGAAGAGTTGATTAATCCGACGACGCCCCGCGCAAGGACTCCTCTAGACCAAGACCGCACACCCTTCATTTAAATACGAGGCGAGGCGCAGCCTAACAGAGGACCCTCACAATAAAATGAGTCACAAGACAGACATTGTCGTTCGCGCATAAGACACGGTCATGGAGTCGGTCCATCAAACTCTGCGACTGTGCACGGTTCCTCAGCGGCGAAACAATCAAGTTTCTACGAGGGATCGGCCAAAATTGTTTATTGCAGGTACAAGACCGGAGATAGCTAGGCAATCGAGCGGATCGCCCAAGTCCGAAACCAAAGTCCGCTCAAACGGATCACCCGTCCTCATCCTACACGATCGCCAGCAAGAACCACCTCGCCCCATGTCTTCAACATTGGAGCAAGCTGGGGGGCAATTGTTGTGTCGAGATTTACACGTCTCAACAAGCGATCGCCTCAAAGACCGGGCGACCGAACCAGGGTTCGGCGGCCAAGGCAGAACTGCCGACCGAAGGTCCCAGGACAGGTCCCGGTGCCGAGCAATCGACATCTATGATGATCGTCTCTCAGTACTTGGCGATCGACTCCTGGTGGCTGACTACCTGACGACCAAAGGACCCAGGACAAGTTCCGGTGCCGAGCGATCAGCATCTAAGACGATCGTCTCTCAGCACTTGGCGACCGACCCCTGGTGACCGACCGATGATGACCGCCTCATGCCACTCGAAGCCAATGATCATCCAGTTGGAAAAGGCCAAAGCTCAGGACAGAACCCACGTGCAGTTCCAAGACAAGATACGCATTTCACGGATCATTGACCACAGCCTGTCAGCATCTTTCCACCAGTCGACAGACCCGCCGAAAGGTGTCAGTGGGGCCGCCCGTGACAGCAACTTAGGACGCATGCCGGCTCCTCATTGGACCGCACAGCTGGCTGCCAGCAGCAGCCGCAAGCTTTAGGCATACAGCCCATGTGACATAAAGACGATCGCCCATTATTATATTGTACGAAAGGCGATCGCCTGCCAAAAAACAAGGCATCTCAGCCCCTATAAATAGAAGGCTGCTTGCACTGGGGAAACTCTCGGTCATTCTCGCTGCTTCTTAACAAGTCCAACTCACAACTTGGCTTTCTTACTCTTGGCAACAGCTATCTCTCGGCCCTTCTTCTCCCTCAGCATCTCCTACACGGAACACGATCGGCAGAGAGCAAGAACACGCAGAGCTTCGCTCAAGAGCTAGATAAATAGGATCTTTTACACTCATTGTATTTAGACTCTTACATTAATACTTGTATCCACGAATATTTATATTAATAACATCTCGCGAGAGCATTCAAGCCCGGGCCTAACAAACCCGGCAAATCTTGTGTTTTTCACACCCCCACGGACGTGCTCTCGCAATTTGCTGTTGCTCGATCATTCCAGCAATATTATCTTCGGGTAACATTTTGGGAAACAACAATTGGGATATAAATACTTTCTCAAGGTGTGGAAATCGAACCTCAGGAACTCTAAAGGATTTGCTTTACCGACCGGCTATTTGAGGCAAGTTTTAATTGTTCAGTTCATAATATTCAATGAATGGTTTTGATTTCATTTCATTTATAATTCATATAGCAATGATATTATAAATATACATTGTGGGGATGATGGTTTGTATATTATGATTTGGTTTGGGATAAATCATAATGTATATGATTTAAATGTGTTTGGTGAAGACGGAGATATGAGTTATCTTTGGTCTGTGATATGGAATGTTGGATATCGATGATGGTTTATCGTGTCGACATTGATGTCATTATGGTGGTTTGTTGATATTAATGGACTGTACCTCATTCGAGATTATTCGAATAACTGTGTACTCGATCATGTATGTTAGTTCGTGGAAAGGCGGCTTTGAGGTAATTTAAGTATTGTTCAGTTATGAGGATGATTATTCTGAATTGTTGTATATGTTGTATGTTAAGGTTTCGTATAATGACACCCGTATTGACTCTTTGTCGAGGGATGTTGATCCTAGGGCCATTGTTTGGTATTGATGGTTATGTTGATTGATCGTTGAGGGATGATGATTCCAGGACTGTTGTGTTGAGATTGTTGATCGTGTTGATCATTCTTTGGGGATGGTGAACCCAGGAAGGTTGTTTTGCTTATTATTGGTCGTGTCAATCTTTCATTACCCGTGTGTCGGTGTTCACTTTGCTGAGTCTTTTGATCCTTATTGGATATGTGTTTTCCTTGAGTTTCGCTGTCATGTTTCATCGTGACATATCCGTAGTCATATATGCGTGCCAATCAGTTATGTGTAGGATTTTCAAGACGGGTGTTGTTGCCCAAAATATTTATCCGAAGATTAATACTGCTGGAAGACGGACAACAAACAACAATTGCGGGAGCACTTCCGAGAGAAGATAAATAATACAAGATTTGCCGGGTTTGTTAGGCCCGGGCTTGAATGCTCTCGCGAGATGTTATTAATACGAATATTCGTGGATACAAGTATTAATGAGAGAAATCTAAATACAATGAGTGTAAAAAGACTCTGTTAATCCGGCTCTTGAGCGAAGCTCGGTGTTCTTCGTCCCTGCCGGAGATCTGCTCGAGGAGATAGGCCGGGAGAAGTAAGACCGAATGATAGTTGTTGCCAAGAGTTGGAGATTAGCCAAGTGTTATGTATTTTGCTTCTGTATGGTGTGAAATGCGAGAATGCAGAGCCGAGAAACCAAGTGCAGGCTGCCTTCTTTATATAGGGGTTGAGGTGCCTTGTCCCTTAGTGGGCGATCGCCTTTCGGCCATTTAATGTAATGGGGCGATCGTCCTAAAGGTCACATGGGCTGTTTGCCAAAAGTCTAAGGCTACAGCTGGTGGCCAGTTGTGCGGCCCAATAAGGAGCCAGCACGCGTCCGGAAGTACTGTCACATGAGGTCCCACTTTTCTACTTTCGGCGGACTTTGTCAGTAGGCAAAGTAGGTGACAGGCTGTGGTCACCGGCCTTGTCCGTCGCCTCCTTTGCAGTCCTGGGCCCTGTTGGTAGGTGAGGTAGGTGACAGGTTTGTCAGCGCCTTTTGTGGATCTGCACGTGGGTGCTGTCCTGTGGCTCGGGCTTGGCCGACTGGATGGCCATCGGCCCAGATCGTCATGATGCGGTCGTCTTTAGCAGGACACCGAGGGTCGTCCTCGGCCAGTCACTAAGGGTCGGCACTGGTCGGTCACCAAGGGTCGGTCGGCAGATGCCGAGAGAGGTCGGTCACCAAGGGTCGATCGGCAGATGCCGAGAGAGGTCGTCCTCTATTCGATCGCCAGGAGTCGGTCGCCGAGTGCCGAGGGGCGATCGTAGATGAGGTAGATCGCTCGGCACCGGGACTTGGCCTGGGACCTTTGGTTGGCCGATATAGCTTGTCCGCTGGGTAAGGGCTCGGTCGCCTGGTCGCTGGTCGGCAGACTTGCCTAGGTCGCCCGGCAGTGACTCGGTCGCCCGGCCTCGGAGGCGATCGCCGGTCGGAAGGTGTTAATTCTTGACACAACAATTGCCCCCCAGCTTGCTCCTATGTTGAAGACATGGGGCGAGGTGGTTCTTGCTGGCGATCATGTATGGATGAGGACGGGCGACCTGAACTGACTTAAGATTCGGACTTGGGCTATCATGGTCGATTGGCTTAGCTATCTTTCGGTCTTGTACCTGCAAAAATAACATTGGCCGATCCCCCACGGAAACTTTGGTGGTTTCGCTTGTTTGAGGAATCGTGCACAGTCGCGGAGATCGATGGACCGACTCCATGACTGTGTCTTGGTGCGCGAAGACAATGAGTGTCTCGTGACTCACTTTATTATGAGGGTCCTCTGTTAGGCTGCGCCTCGCCTCGTATTTAAATGAAGGGCGTGCGGTCTCGGTCTAGAGGAGTCCTTGCGCGGGGCAGCGTCGGATGAATCAACTCCACGCCCGCGGCTTGTTAGCTCTGCTTCCACCTCGGCCAGCCATGGAGATGGCCGACCTCGACGGTGTACGTTGAGACGGGGTTGTGGCATGTGTCCACTGATTAATGTTGGAGAGCCCTCAGACTACACCGGCCTCGTATTTAAACGAAGGGCGGGCGATCTCGGCCGAAAGGGACCTTGCATGGCCGAAGCAGCCGGTTTCATCGACTGCCAGGGCCATGGCTTTATGATGTGCGGTGGAGGCGATCTTATGCCTTAGTCCGTCATGTTATATGCTGGACTGTAAATGGCGATCGTGTCCGCCGGGTTGCTGATGATGTAGCGTGATGATCGGCGATCGGCTGGAAGATTGGCGATCGTCGCTCGGCTGCCGATCGCTTTATTCGTAGGTCGATTTCGGCGATCGGGCGGGAGATCGTCGTCCGGGCGCCGACCGCGCCGCTCACAGGCTAAGAAGGAACCTTTGCCTGGCCAGAAAATCTGCGGCTCTAGCCCGGAAGGCTGCGTAGGTTGTAGGTTGGGTCTTCGTGAGATGCCTGAACATAGGCGAAAACCCCGAAATCCCCTAGACCGCGTAGAGGGCGGTCTCATCGCTTATGGGCTCGCCGCTGAGGATGATTACGTCTACCCGGCCGATGTAGTCCGAGTCGGACTCTTCTTCTCCCCGCTTGATTTGCATCATGCGAAGGGGACCTTCCGGCCGACGACCCGGTGGCGAAGTACTCCGTGAAGGCGTGTGCCACCGTTAAAGGAGCCAATGGACCGAGGCGGCAATGAAGTGTACCACCGGTGGGCGAGGTCGTCCCAGCTAGAGGGAACATTCGCACTGGTCGCGCCGATGCCCCACACCCGGTCATGTAGATGTTGAACTTCCTCAGTGCACTGGGTCCGATCGCCCCTCGTACACGGTGTTTGCGGGGAGCGATCTTGTGCCGCACGGGGCGAGCTCGATGTCGATCGTGAGCGGCTCGCTGCCCGGCGACCGTCTTCTTGGCGCCGCCCGGATTCCGTGAGCGCCTCATGCCATCGAGTTGACGTTGCATCGCAGCCCATCGCCGTGGCTTGGTCGCTGCAGATCGGCTTTGGAGCAGGAGCCGAGGCGATCATGTACCGATCTCCGGCTCACGCCGGCCTCGGCAATTTGGCGAGGGGAGCCGACGGCCAGCCGCTCGGGAGTCTGCAGGCCGAGCTCCCGTGACGGACTCAAACTCCGCTGCCTCGTAGCCGGGCCGACCGCCCGTGAGCTGTGTCGGGTCACCGCCTGTGCGATCGAAGACAGAGGTGCCCTGGCCGCGAGCGCCTCTTCCCGCGGACGGAGCCTCCCGGCGATCGCCGCCGCTGACGCCTTGAGCTTCCGCTGACTTCCGGCGGACGGCCAAGAGGTGACAGCAGGAGGCGCGTTGAGAGCACTCCGCTGCCTCGTAGGACGGCCAGGCCCCTTCGATCCGCTCCTTGGTTCGGAAACGATCGAGCGAGAGGCTTGGGCCGCCCGTGTGGATCGGATCGAGCGCCTCTCGATCAAGCGCGGCTACCTTCCACCATCGGCCGCGGCTCGACCGGGACGGAACAGGGGTTTGGCCGGCCGCCGCTTTCTTCGGCGCTAAGACATGATTTGAAGGATTTCTTTGAAGTGCAGAAGTGTCACTTCAGTATCCGCCCGAGAACAAGTGAGTGTTCTTCGGGACGTAGGTGTAAAAATTCGAGGGTTGGAGGCCCCTTCCTCTAGCGCCAATTGTTGTTGCCAAAATATTTATCCGAAGATTAATACTGGAAGACGGACAACAAACAACAATTATGGAGCACTTCCGAGAGAAGATAAATAATACAAGATTTGCCGGGTTTGTTAGGCCCGGCTTGAATGCTCTCGCGAGATGTTATTAATACGAATATTCGTGGATACAAGTATTAATGAGAGAAATCTAAATACAATGAGTGTAAAAAGACTCTGTTAATCCGGCTCTTGAGCGAAGCTCGGTGTTCTTCGTCCCTGCCGGAGATCTGCTCGAGGAGATAGGCCGGGAGAAGTAAGACCGAATGATAGTTGTTGCCAAGAGTTGGAGATTAGCCAAGTGTTATGTATTTTGCTTCTGTATGGTGTGAAATGCGAGAATGCAGAGCCGAGAAACCAAGTGCAGGCTGCCTTCTTTATATAGGGGTTGAGGTGCCTTGTCCCTTAGTGGGCGATCGCCTTTCGGCCATTTAATGTAATGGGGCGATCGTCCTAAAGGTCACATGGGCTGTTTGCCAAAAGTCTAAGGCTACAGCTGGTGGCCAGTTGTGCGGCCCAATGAGGAGCCAGCACGCGTCCGGAAGTACTGTCACATGAGGTCCCACTTTTCTACTTTCGGCGGACTTTGTCAGTAGGCAAAGTAGGTGACAGGCTGTGGTCACCAGTCTTGTCCGTCAGCTCCTTTTGCAGGTCTGGGGCCCTGTTGGTAGGTGAGGTAGGTGACAGGTTTGTCAGCGCCTTTTGTGGATCTGCACGTGGGTGCTGTCCTGTGGCTCGGGCTTGGCCGACTAGATGGCCATCGGCCCAGATCGTCATGATGCGGTCGTCTTTAGCAGGACACCGAGGGTCGTCCTCGGCCAGTCACTAAGGGTCGGCACTGGTCGGTCACCAAGGGTCGGTCGGCAGATGCCGAGAGAGGTCGGTCACCAAGGGTCGATCGGCAGATGCCGAGAGAGGTCGTCCTCTATTCGATCGCCAGGAGTCGGTCGCCGAGTGCCGAGGGGCGATCGTAGATGAGGTAGATCGCTCGGCACCGGGACTTGGCCTGGGACCTTTGGTTGGCCGATATAGCTTGTCCGCTGGGTAAGGGCTCGGTCGCCTGGTCGCTGGTCGGCAGACTTGCCTAGGTCGCCCGGCAGTGACTCGGTCGCCCGGCCTCGGAGGCGATCGCCGGT
Source organism: Orobanche coerulescens (assembly GCA_033398695.1). Taxonomy (NCBI): domain Eukaryota; kingdom Viridiplantae; phylum Streptophyta; class Magnoliopsida; order Lamiales; family Orobanchaceae; genus Orobanche; species Orobanche coerulescens. Next base: position 107,812,579 of record CM065815.1, on the reverse strand, counting down.
CGGAAGGTGTTAATTCTTGACACAACAACGGGCACGTATAGTCGTGTGCAGGGTCATTCCCTTCACATTGAGCTATGCACTCGAAGACGTACTTCGTGAGACTGATTAGGCATAAGGACACACATGTATTCGATCGATACACATGTAAATAACACTATATTTAGAGTGGTTCGAGGTAAACCCCTCTACGTCCACTGGTCCTCCACACAGGAGTAAATTTGTTTATTATAAACACTACGTACACAACTACGTGTCTATAATCGAACCTATCCTTGTATCGGTCACACATATTGATACAAAGACTGTCGCTTTCAACCGTTCACACAGATTGGTCAAAGCTTATCACTTGACTTGCTTCTTCGCACACAGTTCCAAAGCTTCGTCTTCAATGTAGATCCGTCACACACAGTTCAGGAAAAGCAAGGCTTTCAGTCCACACGGGGCTAATGGTTTTTTCGAATGTAAGAACAAGGGTTGAACAATAGCTTGACTTCTTGAGCTTGAATTGATGATGTGTTGTTCAAGGTTGAGCACTTGTATATTTCTTCTCTCAAGAATGGCAATATGCTCAAAGAAATATGATTGCTCTTGATATACTGTTCTGGTGATGTTCAAAAGTGTATCTCATTATATCTCAGTTTGCAGTTCTCGATCTTATATATTGTTCGCGTATGTTCGTTCTTGTATTCGTATCTGATCTTCAAACTTCGGGGTATATATATCCTTTGTAATATATCCATTAGTAATAGATCCATTTAGCCAATAGTCCGTTCCAACGTGTTGATTGACTTGCAGAAAACAAGATCCAGATTTTTCTCCTTGTTTGAAGATCTTTGTTGGTTGGTATTTAAATACTTTATCCAGTCAGTATTTAAATACTTCTTTTCAAACGGGGCTTGAGTTTATCTTATAAAGCAGATTCCGTTTCAACGATCTTCAGTCCTGTTGGATGAGTGTTTGAATATCTCAACACTTTATAGCTTGATTGCTGTATCCAACATGTTGAGTTGATAATGTTGTAGCTGTAGGTTCCACGCTATAGGCTATCTTAGTGCTGGTATATGGAAGATGCTCTATGAATATTTGAGGCAACGCGATGATACAGGATAAGTTGTCCAACAGTATGATCATCTTCGGGATAGCTACTTGCTGTATGATTTGACAGATGTGCTTCTTGCTGTATGTTGGCAGCGCGAAGACTTGATGTATGATGGAAATTGACATATTGCTGTATGTTGTCATTTATCAAAACAGTACAAGATTGTTTATCCCAACAATTTCCCCCTTTTTGATAATGCTAAGACTTCTCTAATGTAACACCCCCAAATCCTATTGGGTTATTACAGTGTCGTGGACCCCACACCAGGAGATCCACCAGGCGAACACGACTAAAATACATCAAGTTAACCAACAAGGGAAATCACAGTCCCTACTATGATATCCGACACAATATTCCGATAAGGAATTTCAACGCCAACAATGGGCCTACATGGCAAAAATGAAATACAACAACATCCATGAGCATTTGGTCGGGTAATGCATAATGGCAACGACTGACAAACTGGAGAACACTCCAACTGACTGACCAACATGAACAACTCGGACTAGTATCGCTCGCATGCCCCTGTGTCTCAACACTCTCCTCGCAAGCACCTAAAATATGAAAACATGTTCCGCCCCCACGGGGTCAGTCATCCAGATAATGGACATCAAATACATTTATAACATGATATGCATCCAAAGGCAGAATGAAATGGTACAATAATAATAATAATACAAGATACTCACAAACCAAGGTAAGAACTGAGCATTCGTGAAACACTATGCCCCCGGCATACTATTAATACCTGTTCAACAGGTTAGAACATAAATGCCAAACGACGAATCATAATTATAGAACACCACAATGAATTACACGAGCATGAACCAATCCAGAACTGAGTTAAATCTAAACCACAATGCCCGAGGCTCCAACGAATATACCAAGGCATCACAAAGGCCTGAAATCCACTCAGCTGAAGCTGTCAAATATCACAATCACCTGAAACCAAAATAGCCCGAAGCTGTATCAATGAGGGCCGAAGCCACGGCACGAAGCCGTATCACAATGAGGGCCGAAGCCACGACACGAAGCCGTATCACAATGAGGGCCGAAGCCACAGCATGAAGCCGTATCACAATGAGGGCCGAAGCCATGGCACGAAGCCGTATCACAATGAGGGTCGAAGCCACGGCACGAAGCCGTATCACAATGAGGGCCGAAGCCACAGCACGAAGCCATATCACAATGAGACCATCCAATGGCTGTGACCTACTGAGCTGTAGGTGTTAGGAACCCAACCGTGAAGGTTCAAGCCCCAAACTTACCCATTGAGTACTAGCCGAGACTAGCCTCCAAAACTCCATTAATCACAAATGGCAACGATCCCAGGATTACGAATTCACGAGAATGATAGTGTGCTGCCTTGAGTCGGCCAACACGACAATAGTGACTCACGGATGGGCACCGTCCTCGGCGGTCCCAATTCAATACCTCGATTACCTTAGAATGGTCAATCGATAACAATGACACGACGGATGGGAACTATCCTCGACAGTCCCAATTTAATACCTCGATTGCCTTAGAATGGCCAACTAATAACAATGATGCAGTGGATGATTCTATACCTCGATTTCCTTAGAGCGGCCAATCGATAATAATGATACCACGAATGATTCAATACCTCAATTGCTTTAGAACGTCCAATCCATAATAATGATACGAAGAATGCCTCAGCACCTTTAATCGGTTACCGACGACGAAGGTGAGAAACGAATATGCCAATGCCTTCAATCGGCCAATACAACATCAATGACAAAGCACCAACATCAATAACAATGATTACAAAAATGTCTTAGAGTGACATCAATATCAACAACAATAATCGATACATCGATACTGCGAACCGGTTATCGACAATAACATTAACAACGAGTATCCCAATTCATTGAACCGGCCATTAATGAACAATAATAATCATTTGGCATAATTTCCGAAGAGTATCGTATCGAACGATCCCTTAATATCAATGAACTCATGAAGAGACTAAGTCTCGGAATGATACAACACATTCATACACATATATGGTAACATTAATCTCATTGACAAGTACAAGTATAAAACTTGCCTCAAACCGAAGGCGAGAAAGTCCTTCCACGATCACCGTCCCTTGGAATTATCGACCGCTCGAACAACCTTGAATAATACAAGTACCAACAATTCTCTTAATATATGAATCAAGCATGAACACAACCAACTCAAAAAGTCGATACAACACTACCCAAATGTTATGAGTATGCCCTCGAATGCCACTCAGAGGATGTTGAGTGAGGGCATTGTACTTGTAATTATGTAAAACATTTATAGAAGGTAATGAATGTTTCTTTATTTACTGGTAGTTACTGGCATTCTTAACTCGTAAAAATACATATAGAAACTAGTCCGTGTATTTCAGAGCAAAACGTTCCACTCCTTATTGGATAAGGGGGTCGGCACTGGAAAGGTTTATAGCTCAAATACTTAATCATTCACAAGTCGATGAATCTTGACTGGGCGTTAAGTTTATGTGAAGACTTGTATGACGTGTTCTTTGACATGGAGAGTGCCTGTCGAACACTAATGGTTAGTGGGAGCACACGTTATAGGTATGCTAATTGGATTAGTATACTCGAACCGACTCACCCTCAATTCGTCACATGGATTTCACTCTGGGACAGTCAATGACGGAATCAAAAGGTTGTGATAGGTATTCGTGAACCTTTGACTTGAGGATTTAGTAGGGATGTCACTACTAGAAAGAGGGCTATCCTTGACGCGCATTTTATGACGCTCGCTACAAGATGATGCTAAAAAATGAGCGTCATAAAATAAGAGTCATTTTTCCATTGGGGATGACTCGTTTTCAGAAGCGTCATAACATATGAGTCATAAACAGTTAAACGGGGAAGTGAAAAATACAAGCGCCTATATTCAATTATTCATCTTCACTTTCAATCGACCAGAACACACACACATAAAACACTCACCTTGCCCTAATCTATTCATCTTCACCGATTGCAACCATCCACTGCCGCCACTCCGTCACCGTCACCGTCGCCACCCACCAGGTAAAACTTTGTTATCATTACGAATTTAAAGGGTTGAAATATTGAACGTATTTTCAGTTCCTATTTGTTTATGTTACTTGTTATCTATTGTAGAGTTTTTGTTTATAGTGAGTGTTTATTAGGGACTATTAGTTCACAGCATACAGAACCATTAGTTATCTGCCCCTCTTGAACTCTGATTATCTGTGTAACTAAGAATTAAAATACTTGAATATTTGTAAACATACATAGTCTGATTAGCTGGGTTCTGATTCTGTTATACACTTACTCGACATTTAGGTAATGGATAAATCTTGGATTTTGTCCGATCTATTATCAATCACATACGAGGAAGGTGTGAATGCCTTTTTAGAGTTTGCACAATGCAATAACCCAAATTCCGACGCCATTCCGTGTGCTTGTGTAAATTGTATCAATTTGTGTCACACTTCCATCTCCAACGTGCGTTATCACCTGTTTAAACACGGTTTCGATGAGAATTATAGTGTTTGGTCCTTCCATGGAGAAAATTCATCTAAGGATGAAGCTCAATGCCCTAATGAGTCTAGACCTCCCGAGTTCGATTACACAAAGGAGATGCTACATGAGGCCTTAACATATGCAGAGAATGAACCTAGTTTATTGAAGTCACTTCTCGAAGAATGCGACAAGCGACTGTATGAAAGGTCTAAGTATAATGCACTAAATGGATTGCTGAAATTCCAACATTTGAAGGGTCAATTTGGCTGGTCTGATACAAGCTTTGATGCTTTATTGGGCGAGCTAAATGATGTTTTGCCTTCAAATAATACAATCCCTAAGTCGATATACGAGGCCAAGAAGTTGATAAAAGGAATAAGCATAGAATACATTAAGTATCATGCTTGTGAGAATGATTGTGTCTTGTTCTGGGATGAGCAAAAGGATGTTTCTCAATGTCCAACTTGTGGCACTTCTCGGTGGAAGGAGAATAGCAAGACGGTGCCGAGAAAAGTTGTTTGGTATTTCCCACCCATTCCTAGATTTAGAAGAATGTTCTCGTCACCAGAAACCGCACATGACCTAACTTGGCACGCGCAAGGTCGGGTCAGTGATGGCAAGCTAAGACATCCTTGTGATTCCCTATCTTGGAAGCTTGTTGACGACAAGTGGAAAGAATTTGGAAAGGAAGATAGGAATCTGAGATTAACCTTGTCCGCAGATGGTATAAACCCTCATAAGTCATTAAGTGCAAAGTATAGTTGTTGGCCGGTTACCCTAGCAACATACAATCTGCCTTCTTATTTGTGTATGTCAAGAAAGTTCATGATGTTGACTTTACTGATATCAGGTCCAAGGCAACCTGGTAACAGTATTGATTTCTACTTGGCACCACTAATAGCAGATCTGAAACAGTTGTGGGAACCTAGCGTTAAGACGTATGATGCTTATAAGAAACAGTTCTTTAATCTAAAAGCAGTCTTACTTTGGACTATAAATGACTTTCCCGCATATGGTGACCTGTCGGGGTGTGTTACCAAAGGTTATAATGCGTGTCTAGTATGCTCAGAGGATACCTACTCACAGTGGTTGCCAAAATCCAAAAAAGTATGCTTCCTCGGGCATAGAAGATTCCTCCCACTTACACATCCCTTTCGCAAAAGAAAAAAAAGATTTCAATAATGAATAAGAGAGTGGTGTGATGAAAAAACCGAGATCGGCTGAACAAGTTTACGACTATCTGGAAGATTTTACGACTAAATGGGGGAAGCAGAAAAAGGCAAAGAAGGAAGTTATCTGGAGGGCGTTAAAGAAGAAAAAATCAAAGAAGAAAATGCCACGTCAGCAGAGAAGGCCAAAAAAGAAACAAGAAACTATCGATGCGAGATCGAAAGTTTGGCGTAAAAAATCAATCTTTTTTGAACTAGAGTACTGGAGGCATTTGCTTGTTCGTCATCAGTTAGATGTTATGCATATAGAAAATAATGTATGTGAGAGTGTTTATGGGACGTTACTGAATTTGCAAGGCAAGACGAAGGACGGTTTAAAGGCACGACAAGATCTGGAGGAGTTAGGGATTAAGCCTGAGTTAATAAGTCAACCAAAAGGGAAGGGTCATTATCTGCCGCCTGCCATATACACATTAAATAGCACGGAGAAACGCATGTTTTATGACACGCTATCTAACATAAAAGTGCCTGATGGGTATTCCTCCAATTTCAAGAATCTCGTGTCCGATGATAATTCGAAGATGAATGGATTGAAGTCCAACGACTGTCACGTACTAATGCAACAGATTCTTACTTTTGCAATAAAGGGGGTGTTAGACGTGAAAGTTAGGAAGACTATTATAAGCTTGTGTCACTTCTTCAACGAGTTGTGTAGTAAAGTAGTTGATGTTAGTAAGGTAGGCAAGTTGCAAAGTGACATCGTAGTAACTTTGTGTTTACTAGAGAAGTATTTTCCGCCTTCGTTTTTCGATGTCATGATTCACTTGATGGTGCATTTAGTCAGGGAGGTCAGGTTATGTGGCCCAGTCCACTTTAGGTGGATGTATCCGTTTGAGAGGTACATGAAAACACTAAAAGGTTATGTACGAAATCATTATCGACCCGAGGGCTGCATGGCAGAATGTTATGTGGCAGAGGAAGCATTAGAATTCTGTTCCTATTCCTTGGAAAACATGAAATCAATTGGCAATCCTCATGATCGTGCTGATGAAAGAAACCGCACTGGAAAACGTTTATCGCAGGCTACCATCCGTGCTGTGGATTCTAAGTTACTTGATCAAGCTCATCTTTATGTATTAGGAAACTCTGCCGACGTTGAACCATACATAAAGCAGCATATGTTAGAACTGAAGGATCTTAACCCGCGTCGAAATAATACATGGTTGCAGAGCCAACATAGTCGGACGTTTATTGACTGGTTTAAGAACGAGGTTGAAAAGCGTTTGGCTAACGGGGAAAATACCGGTGATAGTGTTCGTTGGTTGGCAAAAGGCCCTGATTTTGCTGTTAGTAAATATACCGGGTTTTCCGTAAATGAGTATCAATTCCATACAAAAGAGCGTGATGAATATAAAACCACTCAAGGTAGTGGAGTATCTATAGTTGCAAATGCTATGCAGATTGCTAGTGCAAAAGACTCCAATCCGGTGTATGGCGTCATACCTACTTGGTCGTATATTGGAAATATGGGATCTTGATTATCGTACATTTACGGTTCCTGTTTTCATGTGTGAGTGGGTAGATAGTCGTGGAGTAAAAAAAGATGATTTAGGATTCACGGTGGTTAACTTTGATAGGCTTGGTCATGGGTCTGAACCCTTCATATTACCTAGTCAAGCAAGACAGGTTTTTTATGTTCAGGATCAACAAGATAGGAACCTGTCTGTTGTTGGCTTCACACCACATAGGATGCATAAGTATGGAGATAATAATGGTGAAACTGATGATGTGTTTGAATTTGATGTTACACAAGGTATGAACCTGTCTTTAATAGACCTAGACGATGATTTTAAGTGTACACGCTCGGATGACGAGGGCATATTCGTTTTCGATCATTAGTTTTTGGTATGAAATAACTATTTATTTGTTAAAGTCTGTCGAGCATTATTGATTATTTAAAGTTGTTGGTGTGAAAATAACTGTTTATTTTGTTTATTTTAAACATGTTGCTTTTTGGTAATAAAAGATGGCCTCGATTTCTGATTCGGACCGCGAAGATAATGCGGGTTCTGTTCCGAGCGCACTGATGCCGAATTAGATTCCAAATCGCATAGAGGCCCGACAATAAAAGCGGAGGCGAATAAAAAAACAGTTATTACTTATAATAAAAGAGGTGTGCCAACTGGACCGGGAGCAAAAAAACTGTCTACTTTTGAGGGATTGGTGGCAAGATCTATGGTTCTCATAACCTATGATTCTTGGTTGCACGTAGATAACGAAACAAAGGAAGCTTGTTGGAAATATGTTAAGGTAAGTATTTTATTATTTATATCTAACTATGTTTTAGTTTTAGTATTTTATTCTAACTATGTTTTGATTCATTTTTTACATTTCAGACACATTTGGAACTTCACCAAAAGAGTCGGAAGCAAGTTCTCCAATCAATCGGGACAAAGTGGAAAAACTTCAAACATTATCTTTATAATAAGTTCATTAAGCCACTAAAAGATGATAAGTCTAAGGAGTCCAGGAATCAATTATATACTCCTCCTGCAAAGTATCCGTCCGTGAAAAAAAAAAGACTGGAAACTTTTCGTATCACAAAGAACTAAGACTTCATTTGAGGTATTTGTTTAAGTTTCCAAAAACAGTTATTTATCACAAAAACAGTTACTAACATGTTAATATATACTTATGCAGGACATAAGTCGAAGGCTTCAAATAACTGCTCACGTAATAAGTACAACCATCGTTTGAGCCGAAAGGGATACGCCTGACTCATTTCGAGATAGTATGTAATTTATTGCTTATGTTAACTTTTTTATTGCTTATGTTGATGCTTTTTAACTTTTGCTTTTAACTTTTTAGATAGAAGAAACCGCAAAGAGGAAGAGGAGATTGATAGGGTAGAATGTTGGAAAAAGCAAGAAAAAGAAAAAGGAGGTTTCACCCACATTCAAAAAGTTCTCGATAAAATTGTAAGTATTCATATTTAACAGTTTTATTTTGGTATGTTTTAGTTAGTTTTGTTAACTTTCAGTTAGATTTAACAGTTTTATTTAAAGTTTGACTTTTGATGTTAAGTTATTTGATGTTCAGTTAGTTAAAGTTGTGACCTTCTAGCTTTAGTAGATCTAGGAAATTAGATGGACTAGATCAGGTATCCCTTTGCAGATTGGTCCTAACTGTCTATTTTGGGTATGTTTGTTTACTCAGGAGATGCTAAAGAAGGACAAGGATTATTCAGAGGATCCAATGGGATCACTAGATTTGCTTACAGAGGCCCTGGGTACTGAAGAACAACGTGGGCGTGTACGTGGGATGGGTCGATATATAACACCGAACCAGTATTTTTTAATACCCAGGAATGTCAAGCAATATCTGAAACTACATGATAACATGATGAATGAACAGCTAAAAGCTGTTGAAGATGAGTTAAAAATAAGAAGATGGGCAAGTACCAATGATTCGGAGGTTGCAAGTAATTTTCAAATGTGGAGCGATGGAGACGAAGAACCAAATGTAAGTCTTCATTTGTCATAAATTCATTGCAATCCTCATGTCTGTTTTAATAATATTGATTTGTAGGATAAATCATGCTTTCTTGCGGTCGACAATCCTTCAAATATAGTCGCCAAAGGAACCATAATGAATCATACTGTCTCGAGTATTTGAAGTTAAATTACTTATTTAATATTTATATATATTCTTACTTATTTAATATTTATTTGTGCATATATTAGATGTGAACATTGAAGTTAAGGTGGACACATCTGTTCAAGCAGAAGCTTTGATACCGAATACAATTCCCGAGGAGTTCGTTGAGACTGTTAAAGATGCCATTGGGTACATACTAAGCTGGCCGAGTCACCTAGTCATTTCATGCTCTGGTTTGGTAAGACTTTTTTATATAAATCAGTTTAATCATTAGAACAAAATGGTTTGGTAAGACTTTTTTATATTTTTGCAGAACAAGATAGTAGCCAAAAAGAAGGAGAAAAATGTCACGATGACAAGGAGAAAAGAATGTAACTTAACAAAGAAGAGAAGAAGAAGGAAAAAGAACAGAACCAGAACCAAAACAAAGAAGAGAAGAAGAAGAAGAACAAAGAAAAGAAGAAGAAGAAGAAGAAGGAAAAAGAAAACAAGAAGAAAGAAAAGCAGAAGAAGAAAAGAAGAAGCGACAAAGAGAACCCGACAACGAAGAAGAAGCGAAGATGCCAAAAACAGGTACGATGCCAAAAACTATTGGAGTTTTTTTAAGATCATATGTTACTTAACATAATTCGATAGTTTATGCTATATATATATATAATAAGTTAGAACTCTCAGGGCCTGTAAATAATAACAATAAAGCCCACCCAATTGGTCATTTGATCTGGGCCAAAGGCCAACAGATCAAATGGATCCAAAGTCGTATTTTAGATTGATGATTAGTTTGAATTGATGAAGCGTTGCATCACTTGGTTTGGACAGTTACAACCATTGATGTCAACGGTTATGTAAGTGTATATGGGTGCATGTAAACGTAAGACAGTTAGTATGTGTGAATATCATTTGTGTTTGTTTATAGTTGCGATTGAAGAAGGTTTGAGCCTGTAAAATCGCGCCTCCGCTGCAAAAAGGACTAAGAAAAGTTATCCGTTGAAAAAAATGATGACGAGAGGTCAGAAGAGAGGAAGGAAAAGAATTGAAGAAAGTATGGGATTGAAAATGACTGCAATGATGGTTGATGGACAAGTTGCAAAGGTCGATTGCATAAAAGTGCAATGCGAGGACGATTTGTTTGGGCACCACAGTTACACGTACTTAAATTAGAATGATTTTGACAGTCTATTTGCAATGGATGAGTTAAGCGGGGCTGTCATTGGTTCTTATATCATGTAAGTGATAAATATAGTTTATAAAAAATTGGTACTTGTATGTTAACAGGACTAATTGAATGTAAACTTTGTATGTTTAATTGTTAATAGGTACCTTATTAGGAAAAACAAACACCCTATATCGATTCAGCCGGGATACCCGATCCCTGTATCGATTGTTATTTGTTATTGAAAAGGTTTTGACATATATGCCAAATACAGTAAAGGAAAACTGTATCGAGGAGTCAAGGATTTATCATGTATCAAGACTCGCCTCGAATCAAAGATAAGTGAAGCTCACAAGACAAAGAAGAAGACTTGTAAGAAGACCAAGTATGGAAAACTGTCTCGATGCCCTAATACAGTCATTCTCCATACAGTTCACAAAAGGACAAGAAAGAACACAAGTCAAGTTCCGTTGAACAAAGAAGTATTTAAATACTCAAGGATAAAGTATTTAAATACTGTCAGTCTTCAGATCTTCAGAATCCCGCGAAATCCGGATCATGTCATATTCCCGTTGAAGGAAATCTTATTCAAACGGACATCTCAACGGATACTTTCTTCAGAGGCTATATATATCCTTGAATACATTGAAGATCAGTTACCCCAAGTAATATAACTCTCAAAGCTATCAAGTTATCATCTAAGCAAACATATCTCCAGAGCAAACTGCAAGTTAAAACGAAAGAGATATACAGTGCTCAAACATCAAGAACAGCTATCATCAGATCTTGATATTCAAAGCTGCTGTTCTTACCTGGTTACCTAACCTTTTACCTCTGTGTAAAAACCGAGCTCTGTGTGAACTCAACAAGTTATTCTGACCTGTGTGGGACGAATAAGGACGAAGCTTTGGAACTGTGTGTGAAGAAGCTAGTCAAGAAGGAAGCTTTAACCAATCTGTGTGAACGGTTGAAAGTGATATTCTTTGTATCAATCTGTGTGAATGTAATATCCTAGAATTTCACTATGAATTTTTCGCATTATTTTATCTGGGAGGTACTGTACATAGTGGGACCGACACGATATGAGTGGATAATTTTGGAAACTATGACAGCCGTGCTAGTATGTCTATCGAGATTATTTTGATTCTAGGATATTACATGCTTGGTGTGTTTTTCGATGTCGGGTATACCGTATGAGTATTTGTATGAATGCCGTACTTGGTCGACAGTTGTAATTGGGGGTATCGTGCATCAGATGTGTCGTATGGAAATGTTATCGGAAAGAGTATATGTATTCGGTATGTCGCGTGTATGTGTTCGGTTTATTGAGACGAGACAGGGCGAAAATGGCTAAGTATGGATTTGTTAACGACGTTAAGACTTTGAGATAACGACGCTAAGTGGTACGTGTTACGACGTTATGAGTAAGGTATTACGTACGTAACAAGAGGAATCGGATACTGGGCCTTGTCGGCAGCCTTCGGCGCGGATGTGGACAGTGAGTCAACGGATGGAGTTGCGTACGTTATACAGGTGTATTACGACGTAATACGAGTATAGCATCAGAGCAAGTCAACGCACGATTACGACGCAACGGAACAAGTGTTACGACGTTACGGGGCGACCGCCGAGTCGTGGCCGAGGTGACTGGATGGCCGAGCATGGCCGACGTGACTCGTTAGGATGGCCGATCATGGCCGGACGTGACTCGTTGGGATGGCCGAGCATGGTCGGTGACTGGCCGGGGGCTAGGATCGCCGATTACGTACGTAGGCGGTGGCTTCACGCCGTAGGGCGATTACGTCGTAAGCCACCGGTTACGCACGTAAGGGTGCCGAACAACCGATGGACAAGGTAGGCCGCCGCTACGTACGTAAGCCACGGCCGGTTACGACGTAATCGCCGGCAGTGTCTCGCCTATATAAGGCCCGACCGAGTCACCCTTATCATTTTCCATTTTTCTTCGTTCCTTCCGCGATTTCTTCAGCAAATATGATGGTTTTGAGTAGAATCAACTTATAACAACATGTTTTGGAAGTTGGAATCATGGATTAACATCATCCTCCACCCGGATCGAAGGTAAGAACACATGAACTCTTGATTTTTGGATGTTCTTGAGGTTTCTTGGTGTTTTGGCCGATTTGCTCCATTTTGATTCAGATTATTGGTAGAACTTGATTGTATACTCATAATCATTCGATACTCTTGAAGTTTTGTGGAACAAATTCGAGTATTTCTTCGTTAAAATGATTAAATTGGATTATGCCTTCAAAGTGTTCGATGAAATGCCTCAATGAGTTGAACTTGGGAAATTCTATACGTTTTCGCATGAATGGTGATTGAATTGATATTATTGTGATTTAGGAATGAACTTTTGAAGGAAGTTGAATCGGTACCCTTCCCCTTTGTCGATTTCTTCGCACCATGCTATTCAAAACAAGTGATTACTTGTGTATTTCATCTTCAAGAGGTATGTTCGATAATCCTCTCATTGAATTCGGATTTTGATGTTATCGTTGAAGGAGGATTCGCATGAAGATGATTATGGTTTTGGTTTTACGATTCTTGCGGTTATATGAACTATATGTTGAAGACATTATTAGGATTATTGAACACCGAATTTCGGCTTGTGTTCGTATTGTTAAGAGTTGATATGGGTTGGTTTCGTATGAACGAGATATCGTTGAACCATCGAGTTTGATTAGTTGGTCGTTTCGGTTGTTAATTGTTATTGAACGTATCGTTAATCGATTATTGCATTAGGTTGCGTTTAGTGATCGTTGAAGTTAACCGCTGTGTCATGGAGCTTGTAGACGAAGACGGCGTGATGGATAGCGGCCGTTAATTGGTATCAAGGCAAGTTATGTTTGCTCAGTTCATAATGTTAATAAATGATTTCGTTTTCATTTCATTTATGATTCATATAGCAATGGTATTATGGAATATATGAATTGTCGGAATGGTGGTATGTAAGATAAATCATAATGTATATGATTTTAAGGATGTCTAGTGGAAATGGGAACGTGAACTATAATTTGGTCTATTGCATGACAAGTTGGATATCAAGGTTAGTTATCGTGTCGATGTTGAACTCGGGACGGTGGTTTGGTATTAGTTATGGACTGTACATCATTTTGGATTGTCGGATAAACCGTGTATTCGTTCAGGGCGGTTGATCGTGGAAAGGTTAGCGTCTCCAGCTTGAGGTAAATTAATATTGTTAGAATATGATAATCATCATGTTGCATTTTTGCATGTGTGTGTTGATATTTCATACGGTGAATGTGCACCATTGTTTGTTACGTTTTGTGAAGTGCTCTTTCTTGAGTCGTAATCTGTGGGGCCGATGTGTTGGGGATAAAACCTGTATGGTACCCGAATGGAAATGTGTTAGGGGATAAGACCTAAATGGCACCTATGTCCGGAGTATTCCTGAGTAGATGCTTCCGTGAACAACTACAGCTGCCTTGGGAGTTTATGTGATATTGTCCGGAGTATTCCTGAGTAGATGCTTCCGTGACCCTTGGCTGCTGCCTTGGGAGTTTATATGCTATTATGATATGCATTGTTGAGCATGCTGTGGACTGTTGTCTGACGGAATACGACATTGTGGTCGTGTCGGTCTTTCATGATCGAGTTATTGTTGCCCTCTTGGAAAATCTTCTGATCCTTGTTGGAAATGCGTTTCTTCGAGATCTGTTGTCATGTTGTATCGTGGCATATCTGGAGTCAGATACGTTATGATCGTTCATGTGTAGGATTTTCGGGACGGGCACGTGTAGCATGTGTTGGTTTCGACCTCATATTGAACCGTGCACACGAGACGTACTTCGTGAGGCTGATTAGGTACGAGACCAGGCGTGTATTGATCAATACCCGTGGTTGGCTTGTACACGGACACATGTCCGGATCGAGCGTATCGTGACGTCCATCTTGAGTCTTATTGATTGGTCATTCACAGTCCATGTATAATTGGGTCTGTTTGATATTCGGATTGTCTTTGAAAGCCCGTATATATGATTTGTATATGGTTGACGATTTTATTCTCTCGTGTATCCGTCACCATTGATCCTTTATAAATCTCGTTTGGAGTTCACCCTGTCATTGGTAATCTCGTTCGTTATTGATCCTTATTGATTCCGTTTGGGAGTTGTCTCACCATTGGCATTCTTGGTTATTAGTCCTTGATTGATGTTATTGGAGTTTACCATGTCGTAAGTATTCTCGGTTGTCGATTCCTCATTACTCTTGTTGGAGTTTACCGTATCGTTGGTATTCCCGGTTGTTGGTCCTTATTGATCTTGCTAGAGTTTACTGTGTCGTCGGTATTCTCAGTTGTTGACCCTTTATTGATCTTATTGGAGTTTATTGTACCGTTGGTATTTTTGGTTGTCGACTCTTTTGATCTTGTTATTGATCCTTCATTAACCCTTACCGTGTCATCGGTATTCTCGGTTATTGATTCTTTGTTGATCCTTACCATGTCGTCGGTATTCTCGGTCGTCGAACTTTTATTGATCTTGTTGGAGTTACCACATCATGGTATTCTCGTTCGTGGTTGATCCTTTGTCGATCTTGTGTGGAAATATCATGTCATTGATAATTCCGTTGTGATGCATTGATTGTTTATCATTATTGATTGTGTGAGCATTCACGCTTTGTATTGATATCCGGGACTTGCCATTGTTTCGGGACAGTTGATTTGCAGATGTATCGTGTGATATCAGTTTCTATTAGTATTGGGATCTGATTGTGCGACCCAGCCGATAGAGTTAGTTTTGGCCAGATCATTCTATATTGAGATATGATAAGTTTGGGAATTTTGGTATCGTTTCTGATACAGGTGATTACTTTTGAATTCATTCATCACTTAAGGACACGAGGCGTGGGTTATGGTAAGAATTGATTCGTTATGGATTGTGACAGGTTGGTAAGGTTACTACGGTGAGATCACATTGGAATTATTCTCACCTTGTGATTACATTGATATGTATTGTTTTTGTGATGTGATCGTTATCATTGTTGAGTATTATGACTGACCCCGTCGTGGGCTTTATTTTTAGGTACTCGGAGTTCGAGCTAGTAGCGGTCGTGAAGGGATGAGCTTTCCGGTGATACTGGCTATGGCGTGATTGTTGGGATTGTGTATTCTTTTCTGGTTTTTAATTCCGCTGCAAATGTAATTAATTGTGTTTTATCCGATATGTGTGTATATTTAAAATGGCTTTCGATATTCTTGAAACTGTGTTTTTATCCGCTGTGCGTGTGTGTGTACTTTCAAAGGGCTTTTTGACATTTTTAAACGCTTATGAAAATGATTTTAGCCTTGTGGGTTCCAAGATGGGGCCCACGGCGCTGTAATATTCGGTCGGTTTGGGGTGTTACGAGAAGATGGTATCGGAGCTTGGGTTTCGTAAACCCGGGCGTGTGTGTTATGTGGCTCTACCTGCGGTAGTAGCGTGACTTTTGAAAATGATTTTCGACTTTTGAGTCAAACCAATTTTGGAGGCTTCAAAATTTTTGAAATATTTTCAAATTGTCAGACATGATGCCGGTGTGTTGTTAGTGTGTTGAGACTTTGTATGAGAGTCGTATGCTGGTATCACGGAGGATCATCGACTTCACGGACCTGTAAGTATGTTCTTTCAGTTATTTCAGTTTTTATGATGATTATTTGAGTATGGTGTCGTGATTTTGAGATATTTCGGGATTGAGATACTGATTATGACAGGTGTTGAGTTTCGAGGACGAAACTTATTTAAGTGGGTGTATATGTAATATCCTAGAATTTCACTATGAATTTTTCGCATTATTTTATCTGGGAGGTACTGTACATAGTGGGACCGACACGATATGAGTGGATAATTTTGGAAACTATGACAGCCGTGCTAGTATGTCTATCGAGATTATTTTGATTCTAGGATATTACATGCTTGGTGTGTTTTTCGATGTCGGGTATACCGTATGAGTATTTGTATGAATGCCGTACTTGGTCGACAGTTGTAATTGGGGGTATCGTGCATCAGATGTGTCGTATGGAAATGTTATCGGAAAGAGTATATGTATTCGGTATGTCGCGTGTATGTGTTCGGTTTATTGAGACGACAGACAGGGGCGAAAATGGCTAAGTATGGATTTGTTAACGTACGTTAAGACTTTGAGATAACGTACGCTAAGTGGTACGTGTTACGTACGTTATGAGTAAGGTATTACGTACGTAACAAGAGGAATCGGACAGTCTTGCCGGTCGGCAGCCTTTCGCCGGATGTGGACAGGTGAGTCAACGGATGGAGTTACGTACGTTATACAGGGTGTATTACGTACGTAATACGAGTATAGTACTGTAGCAAGTCAACGTACGTATTACGTACGCAACGGAACAAGTGTTACGTACGTTACGGGGCGACTGGCCGAGTCGTGGCCGAGGTGACCTGGATGGCCGAGCATGGCCGGACGTGACTCGTTGGGATGGCCGATCATGGCCGGACGTGACTCGTTGGGATGGCCGAGCATGGTCGGCAGTGACTCGCTGGGGGCTAGGACTGGCCGATTACGTACGTAGGCAGTGGCCGGTTACGGCCGTAAGGGCCAGTTACGTACGTAAGCCACCGCCGATACGTCGTAAGTGCCGAACAAATCGATGTAAGGTAGGCCGCCGGTTACGTCGTAAGCTACCACGGCCGATTACGTACGTAATCGACGGCAGTCTCGCCTATATAAGGCCCGACCGAGTCACCCTTATCATTTTCCATTTTTCTTCGCTCCTTCCGCGATTTCTTCAAAGAAATATGATGGTTTTGAGTAGAATCAACTTATAACAACATGTTTTGGAAGTTGGAATCATGGATTAACATCATCCTCCACCCGGATCGAAGGTAAGAACACATGAACTCTTGATTTTTGGATGTTCTTGAGGTTTCTTGGTGTTTTGGCCGATTTGCTCCATTTTGATTCAGATTATTGGTAGAACTTGATTGTATACTCATAATCATTCGATACTCTTGAAGTTTTGTGGAACAAATTCGAGTATTTCTTCGTTAAAATGATTAAATTGGATTATGCCTTCAAAGTGTTCGATGAAATGCCTCAATGAGTTGAACTTGGGAAATTCTATACGTTTTCGCATGAATGGTGATTGAATTGATATTATTGTGATTTAGGAATGAACTTTTGAAGGAAGTTGAATCGGTACCCTTCCCCTTTGTCGATTTCTTCGCACCATGCTATTCAAAACAAGTGATTACTTGTGTATTTCATCTTCAAGAGGTATGTTCGATAATCCTCTCATTGAATTCGGATTTTGATGTTATCGTTGAAGGAGGATTCGCATGAAGATGATTATGGTTTTGGTTTTACGATTCTTGCGGTTATATGAACTATATGTTGAAGACATTATTAGGATTATTGAACACCGAATTTCGGCTTGTGTTCGTATTGTTAAGAGTTGATATGGGTTGGTTTCGTATGAACGAGATATCGTTGAACCATCGAGTTTGATTAGTTGGTCGTTTCGGTTGTTAATTGTTATTGAACGTATCGTTAATCGATTATTGCACTAGGTTGCGTTTAGTGATCGTTGAAGTTAACCGTTGGGCTGCGGAGCTTGTAGACGAAGACGGCGGGATGGATAGCGGCTTCGTCGAATTGGTATCAAGGCAAGTTATGCTTGCTCAGTTCATAATGTTAATAAATGATTTCGTTTTCATTTCATTTATGATTCATATAGCAATGGTATTATGGAATATATGAATTGTCGGAATGGTGGTATGTAAGATAAATCATAATGTATATGATTTTAAGGATGTCTAGTGGAAATGGGAACGTGAACTATAATTTGGTCTATTGCATGACAAGTTGGATATCAAGGTTAGTTATCGTGTCGATGTTGAACTCGGGACGGTGGTTTGGTATTAGTTATGGACTGTACATCATTTTGGATTGTCGGATAAACCGTGTATTCGTTCAGGGCGGTTGATCGTGGAAAGGTTAGCGTCTCCAGCTTGAGGTAAATTAATATTGTTAGAATATGATAATCATCATGTTGCATTTTTGCATGTGTGTGTTGATATTTCATACGGTGAATGTGCACCATTGTTTGTTACGTTTTGTGAAGTGCTCTTTCTTGAGTCGTAATCTGTGGGGCCGATGTGTTGGGGATAAAACCTGTATGGTACCCGAATGGAAATGTGTTAGGGGATAAGACCTAAATGGCACCTATGTCCGGAGTATTCCCGAGTAGATGCTTCCGTGACCCTGCCGCCTTGGGAGTTTATGTGATATTGTCAGGAGTATTCCCGAGTAGATGCTTCCGTGACCCTCGTTGCCTTGGGAGTTTATATGCTATTATGATATGCATTGTTGAGCATCTTGTGGATGTTGTCCGACGGAATACGACATTGTGGTCGTGTCGGTCTTTCATGATCGAGTTATTGTTGCCCTCTTGGAAAATCTTGATCCTTGTTGGAAATGCTTCTTCGAGATCTGTTGTCATGTTGTATCGTGGCATATCCGGAGTCGATACGTTATGATCGCTCATGTGTAGGATTTTCGGACGGGCACGTGTAGCATGTGTTGGTTTCGACCTCATATTGAACCGCACACGAGACGTGCTTCGTGAGGTCGATTAGGTACAAGACCAGCGTGTATTGATCAATACCCGTGGTTGGCTTGCATACGCACATGTCCGGATCGAGCGTATCGTGACGTCCATCTTGAGTCTTATTGATTGGTCATTCACAGTCCATGTATAATTGGGTCTGTTTGATATTCGGATTGTCTTTGAAAGCCCGTATATATGATTTGTATATGGTTGACGATTTTATTCTCTCGTGTATCCGTCACCATTGATCCTTTATAAATCTCGTTTGGAGTTCACCCTGTCATTGGTAATCTCGTTCGTTATTGATCCTTATTGATTCCGTTTGGGAGTTGTCTCACCATTGGCATTCTTGGTTATTAGTCCTTGATTGATGTTATTGGAGTTTACCATGTCGTAAGTATTCTCGGTTGTCGATTCCTCATTACTCTTGTTGGAGTTTACCGTATCGTTGGTATTCCCGGTTGTTGGTCCTTATTGATCTTGCTAGAGTTTACTGTGTCGTCGGTATTCTCAGTTGTTGACCCTTTATTGATCTTATTGGAGTTTATTGTACCGTTGGTATTTCTGGTTGTCGACTCTTTTGATCTTGTTATTGATCCTTCATTAACCCTTACCGTGTCATCGGTATTCTCGGTTATTGATTCTTCGTTGATCCTTACCATGTCGTCGGTATTCTCGGTCGTCGAACTTTTATTGATCTTGTTGGAGTTACCACATCATGGTATTCTCGTTCGTGGTTGATCCTTTGTCGATCTTGTGTGGAAATATCATGTCATTGATAATTCCGTTGTGATGCATTGATTGTTTATCATTATTGATTGTGTGAGCATTCACGCTTTGTATTGATATCCGGGACTTGCCATTGTTTCGGGACAGTTGATTTGCAGATGTATCGTGTGATATCAGTTTCTATCAGTATTGGGATCTGATTGTGCGACCCAGCCGATAGAGTTAGTTTTGGCCAGATCATTCTATATTGAGATATGATAAGTTTGGGAATTTTGGTATCGTTTCTGATACAGGTGATTACTTTTGAATTCATTCATCACTTAAGGACACGAGGCGTGGGTTATGGTAAGAATTGATTCGTTATGGATTGTGACAGGTTGGTAAGGTTACTACGGTGAGATCACATTGGAATTATTCTCACCTTGTGATTACATTGATATGTATTGTTTTTGTGATGTGATCGTTATCATTGTTGAGTATTATGACTGACCCCGTCGTGGGCTTTATTTTTAGGTACTCGGAGTTCGAGCTAGTAGCGGTCGTGAAGGGATGAGCTTTCCGGTGATACTGGCTATGGCGTGATTGTTGGGATTGTGTATTCTTTTCTGGTTTTTAATTCCGCTGCAAATGTAATTAATTGTGTTTTATCCGATATGTGTGTATATTTAAAATGGCTTTCGATATTCTTGAAACTGTGTTTTTATCCGCTGTGCGTGTGTGTGTACTTTCAAAGGGCTTTTTGACATTTTTAAACGTTTGCGAAAATGATTTTAGCCTTGTGGGTTCCAGTATGGGGCCCACGGCGCTGTAATATTCCCGGTCGGTTTTGGGGGTGTTACAGTGAACGATACAAGGATAGGTTTGTTTATAATTACGTAGTTGTGTACGCAGTAATTATTTAATAAACTTTTTACTCCTGTGTGGAGGACCAGTGGACGTAGAGGGGTTTACCTCGAACCACTTAAATTACTGTATTATTTACCTTCTGCTTTTACTGTTTGAAATAACTGTGATATATTAAGTATACACCTAATACGTCGTTGCTGTATCCACGGCAACTAACTGTATCCAAGACTTCCGCTACGCACTCAGATTTAGATTCCATACAGATTGTTGTTTAAACTACTTTTCCAAACCGTATCCAAGATACTTAAGTGGCCAACAAGTGGTATCGGAGCGGTTGATTCTAAAAAGAATCAATCGTATTTCTTTTAACTCGAATCGATTCAAATCACTTATTTTCAAAACAGTCTCTTTCATTCCTATATTATCGTATGGATACTTCTATGATTAACAAAGTCCCTATGTTCTCTATTAACGAATTTGACGATCGAGAATTAGAATGGAAGCTCATCTTGCAAAGAATGCACGAAGAGATGATCTTTGTTATACAGATGGTCCGATCAAGATTATGAAGGTCAATCCAAATTAAGGATTGAGGGCCAAGCCCATGCCGAAATGCTCGAGAAGGAACGCGAGCAATGGACAACCGATGAAAGGAAGCGAGCCAATCTAGACAACGTGGCTAAGAACGCGTTATTTGTCACTCTTGACAAAGGCACGTTCTCAAAGGTAAAGAGCCGCAAAACAAATGCAAAGAAATCGGGATAAACTCAAGTTAATTTGTGAGGGAACCGAGCTCTCAAAAGAAAACAAAATTTCAAAACTCACTCAAGAATTCGAATCTTTTGAAATGAAACTAACGAAACACTTGAGGAACTTGACCTCGCATTCACCGGTATTGTTGGTGAACTTGAAGCGTTGGGCAAGATTTACACCCAAAAGGAGAAGAACTTAAAATTTTCAGATCTCTCCCACCGATGGGACATTAAGACCACAAACTATGCGTGTATCATGTAATCTTAATGAAATATCCACTTTTGATCTCTTCTCCGACCTTAAAGCGTTTGAGTATGACATTGTGAAGAGAGAAAGTCAAGAATCTCCTTCAAAGGTCACAGCTCTCGCAGACGAACCGTCGACACAAAGATGCCTAGCTCGTCGAAGCCCGGTCACAAGAACGCTGACAGCGACGACGACATCCTGTCACAAGATGAAATGGCGCTTCTAATGCATAAGTTCAAAAAGTTCATTAAACAGTCTGGAAAGACTCCCTACAGGCCCAAACCTGTCAACAAGGTAAGTACCGAAACATCATCCGGTGATGCTAACCTGTGTTATAACTGCAGGTAACCTTGCATTTATGCTAAAAAATGTCCTCATCCCAAAGTCCAAAGGTTGCCGGAGGCCGAGCAACAAGAGCGAGATGAAAGAAGACGTGCTTGGAAAGACAAGCTCAAGGCCCTGATTGGAGAATCAGAAGCCTCCCCCACACCATCCAAATCAGCAGAATGTCTTCAGGTGGTCATCGAAGTGATTCATCCGACGATGAGTTCGATGATAAAGCATACATGTGCTTTATGGCTAAAGATGTTCCGGAAGGTGAAGACAATGACGATGAGGTAAGTTCAACCTCGGTTATTCCATCTAATGCATCTCATACTTTCGAAAATATGATGAATGAATTCAAAAACATTCAAAAAGCCCATGAGACTCTAAAATCGAGAATATACACTTCAATTAACAAATCTAGAGCTGAAAGATGAAAATGACTTGTCAAGATAAACTATGAAAATATGTCTCTTGATTGTGAAACCAAAGAAAGTCGATTTTGAAAAACTCATGGAGAGCAATCATCAACCTGCCCATGAACTAAATGAGGTTAAAACCCATAATGAGAGCAAGACAAATGATTTGGTTCTACTACAAACCAAAATTACAACTCTCGAGAAGCGAGAAAATGAACTTGAGACCATTCTGAAGTCTTTTGAAAAATCGTCCAAAAGAATGGAAGAAATTCTGAGCACTGGGCAACATGCTCATGATAAAAGTGGCTTAGGATACAACTCATGTTCGAATAAAGGTAAAACTAGTAGTGTTCACAAGAGTGTGGAACACATTCCAGACGGAAGATGTTCCTAGTCCCATAAAGGAACTCATTGCATCGAGAAAACCAAAAGCGCCATTCCGCCTCCACAACTCTACAATTCGAGACAGTGGAACCAACAACCACTCGAAGGCGTAATCTACAAGATGCTCCCAAGCATATCATCAAAGCCGAAAGTCATTCGTAAAGAAGGCAAGATCCAACCACCAAAGGCCCGCATGCCAGCACCCTCAAGACAAAGTGCACCTAGGTATCGATACAGGAGCCCCGTTATCCCTCAAGACAAGATGCCGTTCGGTATCAACAACAAGATTGGGAATCCAACCGGAGACCCGTAAGACAAGTCAGTTAGGCCTAGGAAAATGGCTCCACCTCCTAGACGGCACTCGTACTGGAATAATAATAATAACCCTGATTTTTACATGCATAGTAATTATCATGATTATAACAACTACGGATATGCCCCCCGTAGATACCGCAATACTGTACCGAGTACATCCTACAGTAAACCAATTGCTGTCAGAAAATCAGGTACCTAAAGGAACTAACATATATGGACCCAAAATCAAAGGGGACCTAAATCTACCTAATTTCTTTGTTACAGGACATTCTAGAGGAGGATACCTGGTACTTCGATAGTGGATGCTCTCGTCACATGACTGGAGACAGGAGCAAGCTATCTGATCTTGTAGAAGGTCGCGGTCCAAAAGTTCGCTTCGGTGATAAATCTAAAGGAAGAACAAGAGGGAAAGGAAACCTACTTGTCGGGAAATTCAAGGTCACCGATGTTGCATATGTTGAAGGCTTACAGATAATCTACTTAGTATTAGCCGCCCGTGATAAACAGCTTCTCGGTGAAGTTCTATATAGATCAGAGAGTCAAGAACACCCAAACCAAGGAAGTTGTGCTTACAGAAGCAGATCGTAATATGTACATTGACGGGAAGCCTATGAGCTCCTCAATTCCATGTTTTGTTGCCAAAGGCACCGCAGATCTTAGCCGGCTATGGCACAAGAGGATGTCTCATGTCAACTTCAAGACGATCAACAAGCTTTCAAGACAGGTATAGTAAGAGGTTTGCCGATGTGTCATTCAAGAAGGACAATATCATGACCTTGCCGTAAAGGCAAGCAAATCAAGTCAACCTCAAGAGCAAATCCTACCTTTCAACCCAAAGAGTATTGGAAATGCTACACATGGATCTCTACGGTCCTGTAGACCCAGTAAGTTTGGGAGGTAAGAAATATTGTATGGTTGTTGTTGATGATTATTCCAGTACGCTGACGATCTTTCTTAGCAAGAAGAAGGAAACAACATCAAGGCCGCCCGAGCTCCCGAGAAAGTTGCGTAATGAAAAAGCATCGAGTATCGTGTGCATCTGCTCCGGCTGCAGGTACCGAATTTACTAACCGCTTTATAGAGCAATACTGCTCGGAGAATGGAATACAAGACGAGTACTCAACCGCCCGAACACCTCAACAAAATGGTGTTGCCGAGCGAAAGAATAGGACGTTGAAAGAAGCAACAAGGACAATGATTGCGAAAGCAAATTGCCGCAGCTGTTCGGGTGAAGCAACCAATACAACGGCTACACTCAAAACCGTATCGTCAACAAGCACCACAACAAAACAAACTTACGAGGTATGGAACAACAAAACTCCATTAGTTTCGTATTTTCACATTTTGGATGCAGTGTTACGTATTGAACAATGGGAAGGACCAACTTAGAACATTTGATGAAAAATCGATGAAGGAATATTCGTAGGATACTCTTCCACAAGAAAGCTTTAATCTTTAATAAAAGGAGGCTAACGATCGAGGAATCGGTTCATGTAGTGTTCGACGAACCACACCATGACCCTACAGAGTAGATGATATCACTCAGACATTCACCATCTATCTATCTTGGATCCACCTACACCCATAGAACCCGTAGTTGATTTAGAAATCAACCCCGCACTGTAAGAATCGATGTGGTTGAAGCCGACGCATGTCAAGCCGCACCCACGTAAACTCGATACAAGACGGATCCCGAACTAGAACCCGACCGAAGATGGTTGAGAGATCACCCGCAAGAGCTGATCATTGGAAACATTAATGTGTGTTTCTACTCGTAGGAGAATACAGAGTACACAAGGAAATGTACTTTGTGCACAAGAAGAATCTAATGTCAAGTCTCACAGCTTCGAATGGAAATCTCAATCCGAACTTAGGA
Organism: Orobanche coerulescens; assembly: GCA_033398695.1. Taxonomy (NCBI): domain Eukaryota; kingdom Viridiplantae; phylum Streptophyta; class Magnoliopsida; order Lamiales; family Orobanchaceae; genus Orobanche; species Orobanche coerulescens. The sequence continues at coordinate 107,787,504 of CM065815.1, read as the reverse complement.
GACTCAATATGTGCACTATCGCTGTATTCTTAGCCCAAATCCGAACTGTTTCACCATAGACGCTCTTAACAACTCTCATTGGATTACATCTATGGAAGAAGAGCTTAACGGTTTCAAAGAAACAATGTATGGTATGTTGTACCCAGACCGACACACCAATCGGTTATAGGAACCAAATGGGTATTTCAAACAAAAAGGATGGAAATGGACTTATCATAAGAAACAAATCCGACTAGTAGCACAAGGCTATTGTCGAAGAAGGAATCGACTATGATGAAACCTTCGCCCCTGTAGCGAGACTAGAAGCCATCAGATATTTTTAGCCTTTGCCGCCCATAAGAATTTTATCGTATACCAAATGGACGTCAAGAGTGCTTTCCGAATGGAGAGCTTTCAAGAAGTTTATGTTGAACAACCACCGTGGTTTGCCAACACAGACGGTATCGATCTAGTTTACGTGCTAAGGAAAGCGCCAGTACGGACTTAAACAAGCCCCTAGAGCCACGGTACGAAACCCCGTCCCAAAGATTCAACCAATAACGGATTTGAGAAAGGTGTCACGACAAAACATTGTTCAAAATACGGGAAGGTGATGACCTCCTAATGGTACAAATTTATGTCGATGATATTATTTTGGTTCAACTAACCTGCTCTATGTCAAAGGTTCTCACATCTCATGCAAAGCAAATTTGAAATGAGTATGATGGGGAACTTAGTTATTTCCTAGGTTTGCAGATAAAGCAGATGCCTACAGTATATTCATCAACCAGAGAAATACAAAGAAGGAGCTTCTCAACAAATTTGGAATGAACACTTCCAAATCCTCGCCAACCCCCATGAGCACTTCCGTGCAAATTAGTGCTGATGAAGCCGGAAAGCCGTTTGACCAATCACTCTACAGGAAGCTCATTGGCTCGCTCCTGTACCTAACAGCTAGCAGCCCGATATCCAGCTTGTGTTGGAGTGTGTGCGAGATACCAAGTTGCACCTAAGGAATCACACTTCAATACAAACTAAACGAATCCCGAAATACGTTAAAGGAACAATGATGCAGGATCGTGGTATCCTAAGGAAGGCGGATTCGATTTAGTTGGATACAATGACTCGGATCTCGGAGGTCGCAAGCTAGATAGGAAGAGTACAAGTGGAACTTGTCACTTTCTTGGACCTAGACTCGTTTCTTGGTTCAAGAAGAAGCAATTGGCAAATTCTCTCTCCACGGCCGAATCGAGTACTATGTCATTGTAGTCAGCCGTATGCGAATCCTTTGGATGCAAAGAACAATCACGATTATGGAATCGATGCTAGAGAGACTCCAATCATGTGTGATAGCACGAGTGCAATTGCAATCACGCACAATCTCGCTTTGCACTCGCGCACTAAGCATATCAACATGAAGCATCATTTCATCAGAATCATGTCGAGAACAAGGATGTTCGCCTGGAAAAGTCCATACGTACATCCAGTGGCCGACATTTTCACCAAGCCTCTCGACACAGCAAGATTCAACATGCTAAGAACAGATTGGGAATACTACAAATGCACTCCTGTAAGTAAATTTACCGCTTTTACTCAACAATTGAGGGAATGTCAGTAAGACCCGTGAATACAGATTCAACAAGAATTATCCTGTACACTCGTAATCATCAATACAAGATCGTAGCGAACGAAGGCATATGAATACTACAATGATGTGTGCAATAATTAAGGGGGAATATCAGGACCCATGAATACAAAAGATTAATCCAACTATTGTCAGTATGGAATTTAAAAACCTATTAGTACCTTTTTAGGGGAACGTCAGATCGACGGAGAACAAGACATACTATAGGATTTCGATTCAAGATATAATATAATATTATTTCGTTTTTAAAATAATTTTTGTCCACGTGCCCTGTTTTATGTCAAACGTCATGTTCATTAAATGCCTTACGACATCCGACAATCAATCTCAAAAGCCGCGATGTTTTCAAATTGATTATTATTTTTAAACCGCCGTTTTAGGCATTTAGGGTAATCACCTATGTCAGAAGTGGGACCCGCTGTATTTTAAAACCTTTTAATGGATTAGCGTACCAGTTATACTAAATCCATCCTGACCGTCGATTTCAAAAACGGTTCCCATCCCTTAAAATCTGACCATTCGTACTCTGCAAACCCTATTTCGCCCAAGTATAAAAGGATCAGATTCGCCATTAGAGACTCTTTACGCTTTCTGCAATTACAAGAGATCTCAAGCAAACAGCCTACATATTTTCTGCATATTCACTGCGAATTTCTACTGTCTTCTTCCACCTTCGCTTTAAGAAAACATCCATGGCTAGTCAATCTTCATCCCCCGTTCTGAAGAAAACCTCCAACATCATTGATGGCCGGATCTTCTCGAAACCCGTCATCATCGAGCGTATCATTTCTGAAATCAACGACACTCAACCGATGGAGTATATCATCACTCGTCTTGAACAACAAGGACTCTATCGCTTTGGAAGCAAAACCGCCGACAAATACGACGCTCATCTGGTTGAGGAATTCTACCTCAACGCTGCCGTTCGTTTTCTCTCACTAGCCCAGGGAGGACATGTTGCTGACATCACTGCAACAGTCCAAGGAGTGCAAATCTGCATAGATAGCGACCTACTTCAGAAAATCTACAGGCTGCCCGCCGACGGCCTGACCATGGACCAGCTTGAGACGTTTGGGTCTCAAGGGCTGATTACCAAGTTTTATGGACTATTTACCGGGTCCAAAGTGGTTGATATGGTGACAACCACATGCCACAAGAAAAATTTTCTTCTTCATTTCGTTTATCTCCACGATTTCTGCCTGTGATCATTGAAAATCGAATCGGCGCGTTCGAAATGTGCACGAATCTAAGGTTCGTAATGATGGTAGCTATCTTGACTGTGAAAAGGTCAATCGGTGTCAAATCATTTTGAAACGACTTCAGAAGAGGTGTGCAAACCACCACCCAAAAGAAATCGTCGGTTTAATGCTAAACTACATTCGACAAGGTGCGGAGTCAAGCAATCCGCCGATGCCAAGAAAAACAAACTCACGGATATATTTAGGAGGCGTCAAACCTCTCGCCTATAACCAGAGCACAATGCATGCCAATCACCCGAGAACAAGTCACATGCCTATTTCGACAATCCCAGAGATTTAAACCGTGAAGATCCCCGAATTGGAATCTTCAAAGAAGAAGCGCAAGCGTTCTCACAAAGCAAGAAGCACTCTGCGATGAGAAGTCGAAGAAGAGACTCCTGAGGCTCTCAAAATCAAAGCCAAACACTCCGAGGATGTCTCGCCCGTGGCGCAACCCATCGATAAAGCACCCTGTGGCCCAACCTCGCGGAAGAGGTGTCTCCTACCGCATCGACGGTAGATCCCGAGCCCTTGGCGGCTACGACGGATTTAGAGACATCTCGCCAACATTCAAGACGTTAGCACGTCGGCTGCCCATTCGAGCTGCTACTTCTCCTCTACGGATTCCACACCCGCACAGATCCAATTTCCTTCGGCACCATCCCCGCAAGGAGTCCATCTTCCGTACAGATCCCATACCATCTGGAATCCTCAAACAGCGTCTGCACGTGATTCAAGTCCCTCCCGACTCAATTATAAATCAAACACTTCTTTCAAGACAAATTGAACAGCGCATTTAAAGATTTCGCAATGGAAAAGCTTTAGGCTAGCTCCGCATTTACACTGCATAACCGGAGCGAATGGAGCCACGAAAAGGATTTGTCTCCGAAGTAATCGACTCAATCAAATTGAGGCCCCGCCGATGGGACAACGCTTCTTGCAAAGATCTCATTGAAAGCCACCGCCGCACAAATCCGACGTCGATTTAAAAGGAAAGAAGAAGTCGAGGACTCTCCCATCAATCCAAAAGACGATTTACGACCACGACTCGGGCATTTACGGCGACGATGCTCTTCAAACAGTCCGAGATTGAGCCGTGAAGAGGTCAAGCCCAAGCCACCTCCCCACCCGAGAAACGACGAAGGGCCATCTACCCAAGCTAATCCACCTTCGCCACTGGAGAACATTCCCGACTGGAGGAATCGGTCCCTCCACGTGGAAGATCAAGAAATTTTGGAACAGCACCCGAGCCTGCGACCAAAGAAGCCATCCTACAACCCAACAGAGGATTCGCCCCGCCGCATCCTTATCTCGCCGAAGAACCTTCGCCACAGACGCTTCGAACCAACTGCCGCCATTCCACAAGAAGCTACTCCCGCCCGCAACCTTGGAATCCGAGGACGGTAACGAACTCCGAGGATGTCCAACTTACTTCACGCCCATCCGTGAACGTAAGAAGGTTAAATGGTGAAGACTTCGCCACTGACTCTCCTATCTCTGCCGCACGCAAAGAGCGCCTGCAAGCTCTTGGCCTTCGATCAGTATTTATCCAAGATGCGCTAACGCTCTCTCTTCCGTAGAAAAGGCATCAATCGATGCACACCTCTGCAGCTGAAGAAATGACAACTCTTCAACACGAAGTATCTCGAGTTGTCGAAGCATTCATCATCCTGCCAGAAGTGTTCAAGCAAGCCTTGAAAATCATGGAAGATAAACAAGCGCAACTGCTGAAGGAGGAAGCTTCAAGACAAGAATTGCCGAAGCTAAGACCGCCTGTGCAATGATAGAGAATACTCTACATTGCGTGCGCATGACAAATCCATTCAAGAGATGTCGCACTCTTTCCTCCCACGTTGAAAGAATAAACAAGATCGAGACCAAACAGACGCCGCTCTTGAAATCCTGCAAAGTCTTGATGAGGCCAAAAAGGGGAGGAAGCTCGAGAAGCTGCAAGGAGAATAAGACGCAACAGAAAGGGAATTTGAGGTCGCTCAGAGCAAGATTGTGCTGAATTGAACAAGCTAGCACCTCAACCCCAAAGTTTTAGAATTTGTGCTCCGGACTGAATTCCATGACCCAAATGTCCCTTGGCAAAATCTTGTTCAAAGACCTTCTGAAATACGTCGCCAACCAACCGCAACCCAACCGCCGAAGAAGTGAAGAACTGGAGGAAGAATGAACTAATGAGATATTTTGTCGACTCATCGGGAATCCGCCATCTTCAAAAATTATAAGACATTGGCGGAAGCGTGCATAAATTTTCAAAGATGCTAGAAGAAGGTAAGCACCCTCTCCAAATCGAGATGAAATCAAAACATAGAAGAGGAGATCGGGTCACCCATCCAGAGGATTGGATACTTGCCTTTGATCGTTCATATGAAGGAAGAGCTATTTACCAAGAACGAGGCAATGATTCACTTCAAAACTGGTGGCGCGGCACCGAGAATGAGCCAGGAAGGAGACCTTGGAGGCATGCGGATCAAAGATAAAGAGCTGAAATTTATGTATATTATTTTTGTTTTTGTAATTTCTATTCAACACAAAGAAACCTTGTACTCAATCTTTTGAATATCAATAAAACAGTTTGTTTGTCTTGAAAGATTACAACTCGTAATCTACTATGTTTATGTGTGATTACTTAAATTGTTTGATAGGAATCTCAAGTTAGATAAACTTGATTGAAAAATTAAGGTCATGCGAACTAGTCTACGAATACCATAGTTTCGATTGTAAACTTAGAATACATTGTAAGATTGTGCTCGCGCGCCAATCATAGGCTTAAGTTGTAATAAATCTCAAATCAGATCGAACGTGCTGCGAGCGGTTCAATTATTGTAGACTAAAGTCACTAAGTCGACCTATTGACAAGAGACCAAGAAATCGAAGTCATCGAAGAAGAACGCTTCATGAAGAAGGTTTTGGCATCATCAAGAAGACTCGAAGAGTTTAAGTTAAGACTTGGCAAATTGTCAAAAAGGGGGAAATTGTTAGGAAAAACAAACACCTGTATCGATTCAATGGATACCCGATCCTCGTATCGATTGTTATTTGTTATTGAAAAGGTTTTGACATATATGCCAAATACAAGAAAGGAAAATCAGACGAGGAGTCAAGGATTTATCATGTATCAAGACTGCCTCGAATCGGCATAAGTGAAGCTCACAAGACTGCAAGAAGACTTGTAAGAAGACCAAGTATGGAAAACTGTCTCGATGCCCTAATACGCTCATTCTCCATACGATTGAAAAGGACAAGAAAGAACACAAGTCAAGTTCCGTTGAAAAGAAGTATTTAAATACTCAAGGATAAAGTATTTAAATATCGCCGATCTTCAGATCTTCGTAATCCCGCGAAATCCGGATCATGTCATATTCCCGTTGAAGGAAATCTTATTCAAACGGACATCTCAACGGATACTTTCTTCAGAGGCTATATATATCCTTGAAGACATTGAAGATCAGTTACCCCAAGTAATATAACTCTCAAAGCTATCAAGTTATCATCTAAGCAAACATATCTCCAGAGCAAACTGCAAGTTAAAACGAAAGAGATATACAGTGCTCAAACATCAAGAACAGCTATCATCAGATCTTGATATTCAAAGCTGCTGTTCTTACCTGATTACCTAACCTTTTACCTCTGTGTAAAAACCGAGCTCTGTGTGAACTCAACAAGTTATTCTGACCTGTGTGGGACGAATAAGGACGAAGCTTTGGAACTATGTGTGAAGAAGCTAGACAAGAAGGAAGCTTTAACCAATCTGTGTGAACGGTTGAAAGTGATATTCTTTGTATCAATCTGTGTGAACGATACAAGGATAGGTTTGTTTATAATTACGTAGTTGTGTACGCAGTAATTATTTAATAAACTTTTTACTCCTGTGTGGAGGACCAGTGGACGTAGAGGGGTTTACCTCGAACCACTTAAATTACTGTATTATTTACCTTCTGCTTTTACTGTTTGAAATAACTGTGATATATTTAGTATACACCTAATACGTCGTTGCTGTATCCACGGCAACTAACTGTATCCAAGACTTCCGCTACGCACTCAGATTTAGATTCTATACAGTTTGTTGTTTAAACTACTTTTCCAAACTGTATCCAGTATACTTAAGTGGCCAACATACCTATATGAGCAAATCAAGAATGGGTCACAAAGAGATCATGGAGTTTGTTTCATAATCCCGACTGCGATCATGCATCATGAACGTAAAGCGAGGGCCAAGAATATCGAGGATGCAAGTCGAGTTATTGCAAAAAGGTTATCTACAAGGAAGCAAAATGACCTCGTCTTATTGCCATACAATCCCGGGTTAGATTTTCGACAACATTTAAATTAATTAATAAAAATTAACAGTAATTAACAGAATTTGATTTTTGTTTTTTGTAGAAGACATTGGGTGTTAGGCGTGCTTAACATGAAGGCAAGTACCTGCTATTATCTTGATTCCCTATCGATTAGCGACGTCAGTAATCAGTTCAAGCAAATAGTGGATGTGTAAGTAATACAAATTATAGAATCTTTATGATGTATGATGTAATACTTAACTGGGTTAATTCTTTGTAGGGCACTTGCATTGTATGATGTAGAAGCTGGAATCAATAAGAGGACTAAACTTAACTGGGTTAATTCTAAGGTTAGTTATTTGTTGACTATTATCTTGTGTTGCTGCTGTTTGTTAAGTAACACTATTATCTTGTGTGTAGTTAGTTGCTGTTTGTTAAGTAACACTGCTATAGTTGCAAATGTTCTTGAAATGACTTAGTAGATGAATTAGTATACTGAATTAGTCTTAGATGTATACAATGAGTTCCAATAGTAGAGTGATTCTTGTTAAAAGATGTTTTAAGTAGTTTGTGTTTGATAGATGACTTAGTATACTGAATTAGTAGTAGACTGTTCTTGAAATGTTCTTGAAATGACTTCTTGTATAGACTGTTTCATATACAATTTGTGTTTCTTGTGTAGTGTCCACGTCAGCCCGGATGCACCGAATGTGGGTACTTCACGTTGAAGTTTATGAAGGAAGTAGTTAAACATGGAGTTCGGGTTCTCGAAAATGACAATGTAAGTACTTAACTATTTTAAGTAGTTTAAGTAGTAATTAATTGTTTCTAAAATGTTGTTTTATTTGACTAGATTGGTGGTGATAGCAACGAGTACACGGAGGCGGATTTCGACGATATTCGAGAAGAATGGGCAATTTATGTGTCGAATTTCATTTGGAGATAAACAATAATCGTAAACTTATGTGTCGAATTTGATTGTATGTTGAATTGTTATGTAATGAATAATGTACTTAATTTTGTACAATTATCAGGTTTATTGTATATAATCAGGTTTTAAAAAACAGAAAAAATAAAAAAAAATGATTTTTTAAGGTAATGACACGCAAAAACATATGGCAGAAAAGTGGGTCATAAAAGTTATGACGCGCTACTACGAAGGTCAAAAGGGAGCGTCATAAAATGCGGGTCATAAATGCGCGTCATAGATCGATGACGCACATATGCGACTCATTAAAATTTATGACGGGTCCATCCTTGACGCGCATTTGCGCGTCATAACTCCTCTTCTTGATGCGCATTGCACATCAAGAATAGCCCTTTTTGTAGTAGTGTGTGCTTGTGACGTCAAGATTTTCATTAGAGTAGTTCGACCCTATAAACTGGAAGGTGGAGGTCAACCTCGACGTGTATCTTGACGGGCAAGTAGCAGGTCCTACTGAATACCAAGATAGAATTCTTTCTCCCGTTAGTGAGCGGGTTATATGTCCTATGCGGTTATTGGCAGATGAGATCATAAGTCTTTGGCCAAAGCATTGGAGCTAGTTGTATTGGATACACGAGAGCTCGATGATCTCGATTTGCATTAACGCATGCATAGCATTAAGTACAGATAAGGTTTGACTGACCGTGACCCTATAACTTGATCGGGACATTTGAAAGAAGGGTTTATACGTTTACTGGTATTCACGACAGAATGGTTCTTGAATGATCCCATCATTCGTTCTCAGTTGGGGTACAGTGTAGGCCGCCAGGCTCGCTAGGTGGTGCTATTACTCTTTGGTTCCTCCCATTGCTGACTGAGACGGACCTACCGAGTCGCGCAATAGGATTGACGACGGAATGTATCAAGCTTATTATCTCATTATGAATATTAGATATTGGATATCTAATTTGGGACATTAGATGTTTAGATCGATTTATTGGATAAATTGATTTACGGCCTAACGAATTAAATAAATTACTGGGTGATTAATTTAATTCATACATATATTTATTTCTTGGAGAAATTAATTATATTATTATGTATTTAATGTGATTAATTTATTGGATTAATTAATCGACACAAATACATCGGAATGGAATAGGAGTTTATCTGTTTGGACTCACGGGAGTCCGAAACGGACCGAACTCGTCCCGACTCCTTCTAGATGGCCGCCCATTTTTCCTCCCCTTTCCTTTGGTCATTGTCACCACCTAAATTGGTGGATGACTTGAAGTGTCAAGGGAACAAGATCTTTTAATTAATTCATTTTAATTATTTGGTCTTGATTTGGGAGGATTTTATGGAGAATAAAATGAAGACTCTCACTTCACTTTTGGGCAAGCTTCCATATGTGAGATTGAGATAGAGTGAGAAGGAAAAATAGTTTTCCCAAGTCTTTTACTTCTTCTTCTTTTTCTTGAATTCTCTTGGAGAAAGATCAAGATATTGATTGAGAGATATATATTATACACTTAGAGTGTTATAATAAAAAGCTTCATCACTTGATTCTAGCCATAAACTTAGAGGTTAATCGAGTGTTGTCATTCCGGTCGTTTTTCCGGCACGTGGCAAGTAGAGACGCGGTGCTTTCGGCGTTGGATCGTTCAATAGCTTGGAGCGGATTGGATTCGTAGAGATCAAGCAAAACTTGGGGAATAGCTCAAGAGAAGGTTACCATTTAATCAACGGACTTCAAGGGTTAGTTTCTTACAACTCTTGCTTATCATTTATATATTCGAATATACGTAGCTCGATCGATCCTCGTAGGGATTCAGATCGAATTAATTTTCGTTTTTCCGCTTCCGCTGGGCCTTCGTTTTAGGCACTGAATCCCAACAGTGATATCAGAGCGTAGGTCTTGCGATCGTATATATGATATTGGCATTTGGAATGCTCGATTAGATGGTGAATGATTTGGAATCATTTTAGTCATAATCGTGGTATATGTTTTTCGTTCGTTATAGTTGTTTTTTTCGTAAGTTTATGTCTAAATATAAATATTCTATTTCTTGGAAATATGATTTATATTGATGATATGAATGTTGGAAAATATAGATATTGGATATCCGGTCGAAAAACTAACCCTGAATTGTCGTTGGACGGTCCTGGAGTGGTCCGGAAGCAGGGGGCCGCGGCCCAGGGCACGGGGGCCGCGGCCCAGGGCTGTTGCAGCCCGGATGTGGAGTTTCTGTACTGTGGGCCGCGGCCCAGGGCTGCTGGGCAGCCTTACTGCAGCCCTATGGTGTTTTTCGGGCGCGGTTCAGCCCATTTCGGCTTTTTGGGCTTGTTTTCTTCGTGTATTCCTAAAATTGATTTCCCACATTTTAATTAATATGATTAAAATGATATATGGTATTTCATTTTATTAGGGAAAATTGATTTATTGGAATACTTGTGATCGACCGAATTATTTGAACGTTTTTCATATTACCGGTTGTGTAAATCGATTGGATCGATTCGAATTGCTGATTGGATCAATGTATCTCTACGCTTTCCGTTTATATAGTATTTATTGGATGAATGCTTTTGAATGGGGATGTGGTTCATGGACTTAGTTTTTGAATCGTTCATTTTATTCGATTGGGTTGTAAAGGCTGTTTTGAGCCTATTTATTTTACTAGAAATATTTCTATCTAGGATGCAATTTTCAATGTAAAATTTATATATAATGACGAAGATCGGAGGAAGATCCGTTTCGAGAAGATAAAGATTCAAGACGAAGACTTGTAATTAGATTATGGAGTTTTTGTTTTCCAGGAACGGTCCATGAACCACACGTTGGTAGCAACTAGGTTGGGAATGGTTGTTTCATATTGTATGAATGCAACAGACGCGCTAAAATGATTAATGTGCAAAGTGTAACGTTAATCGCGAAAATTCTCCCACAACAAATTATTAAGTTTATAAGGTTTCAAAGTTTTCCTTCCCTCCATCGAGCTTTCGGGAAATTGAATCCAAACCGGATGTGCTATGCTTCCGAGTTATCGGGGTAGTCGTTCGGGGAGGAAGGATAAATTACCGGGAGCGCATTGGATGCCTTCAGTTGGAGCAAATTTTATCCCTAAAAACCTGACAGGTTGCCGGATAAGATTCAATTGTGAAACTGATTTGCGTCGATGGTATAAACTTAAATTGTTCACGAACCATAGAAACCATATAGGTTGAGGGGAGTGAACAAGGGGAAAAAGAAGATCGAATCATTCATTAGATGGGTTGGTGTTGGACACCACTTTATGAAAACTAATAGACTAGAAACCTGTTCGGTTGCCCTCTATTAAGATTTATAAAGAACTCGATCACCACTATGAAGTAGAGCGACGATACTTCCGGATTTCACATGGGAGTGTGTTGTTCCGATAAAAATAGTAGGAGCTGGGTAATAAGAATAGAAAGGTCCTTAATTCTATACTCAGATCATAATTGAACGAGTCACTAATTAATCTGTTATACTTAATGCAGACATAACTCTCAATATGACAATGAATCCACTCGAAATTCTACTCGAGAAGAACACCCTGATTGGACCTAACTTTGTGGACTGGCTCCAAGCAACTGTTTGGTGCAAGGATGAAGGAAGGTGAGAAGGTTGGGGAACACGTCCTCAAAATGATATCCATGATCGAGAGATTGGAGGGTCTTGATTTTAAAATGGATACTTCTCTCCAAACCGACCTTATCCTACAGTATCTTCCTGATTCCTTCTCACAGTTTGTTATGAACTTTAACTGCAATGAGATTGCATGTAATTTAGCTGGGCTAATGAAAAAACTGGTGACCGCACAGTCTCAGATGAAGACTCCGCGGATGAAGGAGTCTGCCCTTGTGATTTCTTCTGGACCTCGGAGGTTTAAGAACAAGAAGAAAAAGACCAAGAAGCAGACTGGACCACATGTCAAGGACTTGAAGGGAAAGGGCAAGGCCCCGATGGTTCCGAAGAGAAAGAATAAGGACGCTTGTCTCAAGTGTGGTGAGGTAGGCCACTAGGCAAGAGACTGTCCGATTCTTCATGGCGCTTCAGGTACAGAACTTTTAGTTTTGGAAACAAATTGTTCTGCTACTGTATTTTCTAATTCCTGGATACTGGATTTTGGTGCTAGTTCTCATATTTGTACCGTGAATCAGGATATGGAACAAAGTAGGAAGCTTGGATCTAGAGAAGTTATGATCACAGTCGGAAGCGGGCATAGTGTCGAGGCGACCGACATAGGATCACTTCTTTTGGGTTTAGAATCCGGCTTTGTTTTGACTTTAGAAGATGTACTTGTTTTGCCCAAGGGGCACAAAAACATTGTATCCATTCCGGTCATGGACCGGAAGGGCTTTTCATTTTTCATTGGTGATGGTTCCTGCAAAATTTATTTCAGAAATAAACTAGTGGGTACTGCTACATTGTTAAAAGGATTGTATCATCTAAATCTCAGCAACAAAGTAGTTGTGAATACTATGACTAGAAAACGTGGTAGGGATGAAACCAATCAAGTTTTGAAATGGCATCTAAGACTTGGTCATGTTGGTCAGACCAAGGTTTACAAGATGGAAAAAGATGGACTTATGGGTCCATTGGGATCAGATCCCTACTTGTGAATCTTGCCTTAAAGGCAAAATGACGAAGTCCCCCTTCACAGGGACTTTTGAAAGAGCCGCTGATAAACTGGGACTAATCCATACTGACGTATGTGGTGCTTTGGAAGCAGCACGTGATGGATATCAATATTTCATTACGTTTACACATGATCATACTAGGTATGGTTATGTATACTTAATGAAACATAAATCCGAGGCCTTTGAGAAATTCCAGGAATTCAAGGCCCTAGTCGAGAAACAAACTGGTAATCATATCAAAGCACTTCGGTCGGACCGAGGTGGCGAGTATATGAGTACGGAGTTTGACGAGTTCCTTAAGGAACATGGAATAGTTTCACAACTAACACCTCCAGGTACTTCCCAGTTAAATGCTGTGTCAGAAAGAAGGAACCGGACCCTGTTGAACATGGTCCATTCCATGCAGGGCTATACTGACTTACCGATTTACCTGTGGGGGTATGCACTCCTGACTGCCGCTTATATCTTGAACAGATGTCCTTCCAAATCCGTTCCTAAAACTCCACATGAGATATGGGAGGGCAGGAAACTAAGTCTTAATCACATTAGGATTTGGGGATGTCCCGCCTATGTCAAGAAGACTAAGGTGGAAAAGTTGGAAGCTAGGTCTGCGAAGGGATGTTTCATTGGATTCCCATCTGGGACGATGGGTTATCTATTCTACATGCCCAAAGATCGAAAGATCGTTGTTGCTTTACAAGCACACTTCCTGGAAGATGAGTTCATCCAGGAAGGCGGAGCAGGTTGAAGTATTTCTTTGGAAGAATACAATGAAACTCCTAAGGAGACACATGTGCAAGAAATTGGAACCGAACCTTCTGAAACACAAGTACAACCACCTCGTAGGTCTAGTAGGGTGTCTCATTTACCTTAGAGGTATGGGCTTATACACTTGGAGGAGCTGGGTCTCCATGAGGTTCCAAGTGATAGCCAGGAGACCGACCCAACGACCTATGACCAAGCGATGGTGGATGTAGACTCCGAGAAATGGCGTGAAGCTATGGAAGCTGAGATAAATTCGATGTATGTCAATCAGGTCTGGACTCTAGTAGACCGCCCCAAGGGCATAGTGCCTATTGGGAACAAGTGGATCTATAAGAGAAAGACCGATGGTGATGGCAAGGTTGACGCCTATAAGGCCAGGCTTGTGGCAAAGGGTTATACCCAGAAAGAAGGGATCGACTACCACGATACCTTCTCGCCCGTAGCTATGATCAAGTCTATTCGCATTATGCTTGCTATAGCTGCCTACCACGATTATGAGATATGGCAAATGGACGTAAAGACGGCTTTCCTTAATGGATTCCTAGAGGAGGAAATATATATGGAGCAGCCTAAAGACTTTGTGTCCGAAGTCGATATTCAGAAAGTGTGTAAGCTTCAGCGTTCCATTTATGGATTGAAGCAAGCGTCGCGTAGTTGGAACCTTCATTTTGACGAGGCGGTCAAAGAGTTTGACTTCATGCAAAACGAGGAGGAACCTTGTGTATACAAGAGGGTTAGTGGGAGCAAGATCGCATTCTTAGTACTATATGTGGATGATACTACTAATAGGAAATGATGTGGGAATGCTCAGTTTTGTGAAAGCTTGGCTTTCGAGTAATTTCTCCCTGAAAGACTTGGGAGAAGCAACCTATATTCTTGGAATTCGACTCTACCGGGATAGAGAGAAGAGAACAATAGGTCTTTCCCAAGCCCTCTATATAGATAAAATCTTAAAGCGATTTAAGATGGATGATTCTAAAAGAGGGTTCCTACCGATGCGACATGGAATAAAACTCTCCTTTAAGATGTGTCCTCAAAGTGAGGAAAAACGAAAGGAAAATGAGTAATATACCGTATGCTTTGGCCGTGGGTAGCCTTATGTATGCTATGTTGTGTACGAGACCTGACATTGCGCATGCTGTAAGCGTGGTGAGTAGGTTTCAGGCAAACCCAGGTAGGGAACATTGGACTGCCGTAAAGAACGTTCTCAAGTACTTAAGAAGGACTAGAGATATGGTTCTGATGTATGGCGGTGGAGAATTGGATGTTGTGAGATTCACTGATTCGGACTTCCAAAAACAGAAGGACGACTCGATGTCTACTTCTGGCTACATATTTACTCTTAATGTAGGAGCAGTATCTTGGCATAGCGCCAAGCAAAGCGCGACTGCTGATTCCACCTGTCAGGCTGAGTATTAAGCAGCCTCGGAGGCTTCCAAGGAAGGGTTCTGGATTAAGAAGTTTCTGGGAGAACTTCAAGTGATACCATGTGCTGAACTGCCGGTTCCGCTGTAATGCGACAATGACTCAGCTGTAGCGCAGGCAAAGGAACTGAGGTTTCACAACAGCACCAAATATATTTAGAGGAAGTATCATCTCGTAAGAGAATTTGTTCGCAAGGGATACATTGTGCTGTATAGATTAGACTCAGCCGACAACATCGCTGATCCACTGACCAAGCCACTTTCTCAGACTAGCTTGGAGAGTCATCAGGAGAACATGGGTATTAGATACCATAGTGTGTGGCATTGAATGCAAGTGGGATATTGTTAGGAGTATGCCCTCGAATGCCACTCAGAGGATGTTGAGTGAGGGCATTGTACTTGTAATTATGTAAAACATTTATATAAGGCAATGAATGTTTCTTTATTTACTGGTAGTTACTCGCATTCTTAACTCGTAAATATACATATAGAAACTAGTCTGTGTATTTGAGAGAAAAACATTCCACTCCTTATTGGATAAGGGGGTCGGCACTGGAAAGGTTTATAGCTCAAATATTTAATCGTTCGCAAGTCGATGAATCTTGACTGGGCGTTAAGTTTATGTGAAGACTTGTATGACATGTTCTTTGACATGGAGAGTGCCTGTCGAACACTAATGGTTAGTGGAAGCACACGTTATAGGTATGTTAATTGGGTTAGTGGAACTGACTCACCCTCGATTCATCACATGGATTTCACTCCGGGATAGTCAATGACGGAATCGAAAGGTTGTGATAGGTATTCGTGAACCTTTGACTTGAGGATTTAGTAGGGATGTGCTTGTGACGTCAAGATTTTCATTAGAGTAGTTCGACCCTGTAAACTTGAAGGTGGGGGTCAACCTCGACGTGCATCTTGATGGGCAAGTAGCAGGTCCTACTGAATACCAAGATAGAATTCTTTCTCCCGTTAGTGAGCGGGTTATATGTCCTATGCGGTTATTGGCAGATGAGATCATAAGTCTTTGTCCAAAGCATTGGAGCTAGTTGTATTGGATACAAGAGAGCTCGATGATCTCGATTTGCATTAACGCATGCATAGCATCAAGTACAGATAGGGTTTGACTGACCGTGACCCTATAACTTGATCGGGACATTTGAAAGAAGGGTTTATACCTTTACTGGTATTCACGACAGAATGGTTCTTGAATGATCCCATCATTCGTTCTCAGTTGGGGTACAGTGTAGGCCGCCAGGCTGGCTAGGTGGTGCGACTACTCTTTGGTTCCTCCCATTGCTCACTGAGACGGACCTACCGAGTCGCGAAATAGTATTAACCACGGAATGTATCAAGATTATTATCTCATTATGAATATTAGATATTGGATATCTAATTTGGGACATTAGATGTTTAGATCGATTTATTGGATAAATTGATTTACGGCCTAACGAATTAAATAAATTACTGGGTGATTAATTTAATTCATACATATAATTATTTCTTGGAGAAATTAATTATGTTATTATGTATTTAATGTGATTAATTGATTGGATTAATTAATTGACACAAATACATCGGAACGGAATAGGAGTTTATCTGTTTGGACTCACGGGAGTCCGAAACGGACCGAACTCGTCCCGGCTCCTTCTAGATGGCCGCCCATTTTCCCTCCCCTTTCCTTTGGTCATTGTCACCAGCTAAATTGGTGGATGACTTGAAGTCATGGTTCTAAAAAACGCTAGGCGTTAGGCGTTCGGATTGCTAACGCCTAGCGCCCAGAGGATTACTCGAGGATTACTCGGGGATTAATCGGACTAGGCGGATTTATATTTTATTATTATTTTAATCATTTTTATATATAAAAAATTATATATATGTAAAATAATTAAAAATAATTAAAATTTAACCATTTAAATAGATATATAATCAATTATATATTAAATTCAAAATACTGATATAGATATCAATGAGTCCATATTTTCCATAATATCTCAGTTTAGGAATTTGTAGTACTATTAGAACAAAAAACAAAAAAAAATCAAAAAAGTATAACTGCTTAGGCATCAGCCTAGTCGCCCACATAGCTAGGAAATCTAAAACGTTGATATAGGTATAAAGTAGTTCATAGTATCTTAGATTGCCTTCATAGGTCCCCGCAGCCAGCCTAGATGATCGATTCATCACCCAAACGCCTAGTATAAGCGCCTAGGCCATAATCGGAACGGCTGATGACCTTCTAGGGATTAATCAGAGGATTAATCGGCCTAGGCGGGGATTTTTAGAACACTGCTTGAAGTGTCAAGGGAACAAGATCTTTTAATTAATTCATTTTAATTATTTGGTCCTGATTTGGGAGGATTTTATGGAGAATAAAATGAAGACTCTCACTTCACTTTTGGGCAAGCTTCCATACGTGATATTGAGATAGAGTGAGAAGGAAAAATAGTTTTTCCAAGTCTTTTACTTCTTCTTCTTTTTCTTGAATTCTCTTGGAGAAAGATCAAGACATTGATTGAGAGATATATATTATACACTTAGAGTCTAATAATAAAAAGATTCATCACTTGATTCTAGCCGTAACCTTAGAGGTTAATCGAGTGTTGTCATTTCGGTCGTTTTTCTGGCGTGTGGCAAGTAGAGATGCGGTGCTTTCGGTGTTGGATCGTTCAAGAGGTTGGAGCGGATTGGATTCATAGAGATCAAGCAAAACTTAGGGAATGGCTCAAGAGAAGATTACCATTTAATCAACGGACTTCAAGGGTTAGTTTCTTACAACTCTTGCTTATCGTTTATATATTCGTATATACGTAGCTCAATCGATCCTCATAGGGATTCAGATCGAATTAATTTTCATTTTTCCGCTTCCGCTGGGCCTTCGTTTTAGGCACCGAATCCCAACATCAATTTCATTGAGGCATTTAAACAAACACGTTGTAAACAATCTCCCATTGTTCACAACCAATCCCAATTATATCGAAAACCAGCCTCCAATGAGTGATTCAATCCAATAAAACGTCATTAATATAATCAATAATCTAATAGGAATACTCCATTCGAGATTACGACAACATCTATCGAAACCCCTAAAATTCCAAAGTCAACACCAAAGGTGTTCTTGAACAAATCCCCATAAATATTCAAAAATTCCGAGAATTACACCAATGAATCCGTAAGAATACAAGTATCCAAGGTAGATAATCCATATCTAACATATCCTAACATGATAGCGAGATAACTCGAAGAGATCGAGAAGAAAACCCCCAAAACCCAAAATTCAAGGTTTAATGAAAAGTTACCTTGATATGGAGTGAAGAAGTGGACTAAATGAGGATTAAACTAAACTAGGAGCTTGAAGATGATTCTAGATGATTGCAGCTCAAAAAGATCTTCCCAAATCGCCCAAGATCATCCGGAATGGTTGAGAAATGAAGAAATGACGAAGTGAAGAGTGAAATGTCATATTTATACAAAACCCAGCTTAGCGCGCTATCTCCTGTTGACTAGCGTCACCGGGTAGTCCAGTGAGCTCTGCCTACCACGTTAGCGTGTGCTACGTACCTGGTAGCGTGCACTAATGCCTCCTCTTTAGCGTACGTTAACCTTATGTTAGCGTGCGCTAATGCTGATACATAGCATGCTACCTATACTCCATTAGCGCGCGCTAACCAAAGTACGTAGCGTGCGCTATCTCACACACAGACTACCAAAATATGATGATGATGATGATGATGATGATGATGACCATATTCTCGTCTTGATCTTAAACAGTGATGAATGACGAATAACAACTGATATACGATACCAAAGTACGCCGAACGGTGAACACAATTGAATAAATATGAATGATGAATGATTATTATTGATTGAAAAATTTTTGAGTGACAATTATTGAATGATAATAAATGAATTCTCAACCGGGTATTCCATACTACCCCCCTTAAAAGAGTTTCGTCCCCAAAACTAAGGGTACACAGCTCGGGATATGAACTATCCACCAGGATCTGAAAACAACATCTCCAGGAATACTCCTCAATGCAGAACACTCCGCCGGAGACCAGCCAGAAAGTCGTACCAACTGGATGATTCAAAACACCGGCGTACACATCCCGAGGGACCCACTCATTGTACATGTCTATAATCTATCGGTATACCCTTCCCCGTCCTCATCGGCGATGGATGCCCATGCAAGCACTGACTTGCGCCTCAAAACAAAAGCAACGACGCACATATAGTCCTCGGAACCATTTCAATCGTTCGCCAAAGTTCTCATGACTTGACGTCTCGAATCACAATGAACAATTACTCAGATTCTCACGAAATATCGGGTACAACACCAAAGGGAAGAAATCCCAACCAATGACCTAAATCTCAAGATTCCCAAATACTACAGTTACAAGGTAAATCAACAACAGATGGTTCAAGACCACAATACTACGATGCAGATTAAGTTAAACAGTAATCCGGAAAACAAGGCTACATCTCAAATGTACCCAACATCAATATCCTCCAGACATCGATCCCATCGAGCTCATCGATTCAAGGAAGACCCAAATCTGAACTCACCGCTTAAATATAATCCCGAAAGGTCATAAGAACAAGAGTGACTACGATGAAATATAAATGACCAGAAATCCGACAAGGATCAAGAATGACTCACCGAGGTGAACTAATAATGCAATGAGTGGTAGCTCAAATGAAGTGATTAGAACCGTTGTTCTTCGAGAATTGAATGATTAGTTTGATAATTACAAGTCTCGACATGATTGATGTATGATGAATGAATTATATGAATGAATGAACGACAATGAAATGATTAATTATCCTATTACCGAGCAAGAATTAACTTGCTCAAAACCGGTGGTGAATGTCCTTACCTATAGCTCTCAAAGCCTGATAGGATCCCTTGGATGATGCGCGGGATGGAGTAACAAAATCCTTCGAGGCTTGTGATCCCTCTCGAGATCTACCGGCACTAGAACTTCCGCAGTATTTTCGTAGCCCTGCCTCCCACACAGAAAATAGACAATAGCTCGCACCGTACACTGAGTACTAACGTGCCCTGTTGAATCACAGTTAAAGCTAACAACAGTCGAACTCGTCGTCTGAGAGGAAGATGTTATCCCAGCACGAAGACGGCTAGAAAACAACCTCTTGGACGCCGGAGCCCGATGTCCCCATGAACGAACCGACATCCTAGTCCTCCCACCAGAAGAAACTAAAGGGTACTTCTGAGTAAGCTCCTTGATCAAAATCTCTGCTCCAAGAGCCTTCTCGATGAACTCACTAAGTGAATTACAATTGTGATTGAACAACTGCATCCTCAACTGCGGATTTAGCCTCTTGCTAAAATATTTGATCTTATCCGCCTCAGTACAGATAACAGACGAAGCAAAATGAAGAAGTCCCTGAAACTTCTCAGCAATGATAATAACACCCACGTCCTCGACGGGTTCGGAGTTTAAAACCTCTGATAACTTGGCTTCACAAAGTGGAGCCGGATAATACCTCTCTAACATGAGAGTCGTGAACTCGCCCCAAGCGCAATCACGATTGGTGGGTTTCACGGCCACCAAGAATAAGCACCCTTACTCAAGTAGTAAGCCGCTACTGCCACCTTACTCTCTTCCGGACACTGAACCATGTCGAAGAGTTTATCAAAATGCTCAATCCTATGAACAATATCAGCTGGTTCCGATGAACCCTCAAAAGTAGGCGGTCTCTGACGAGAGATATCATCGACAATCTGACTCACTCCTCCAGTCTGTCCATGAAACGGCACCTAGAATCCCTGCTGTGGTGGACCACGAACCATCAAGGTCTGCATGGTCTCCATCAGACGTGTCATACGAGTCATCTGGGCCATCATGCCCTGCATACATATGAATGGGTCCACCCGAACACCTTTCGATTGAGCTGCATCTCGGGTACGACTCCCTGACGGTGAATTATTATCTGTCCGTGAATGAGTAGCATAGCTAACTGATGAACAAATGTTATCCCTTGCATTCACGCGGGTATTCACACGAGATTTCGGGTTTCGGCATCCTCTGACAGCTCTTTCCATACTGAAGCTAGAAACTCACATGATAATTATAGATCCCGCATGAAGATCGCATTATGATTACGTTACGGAATGATAATAATGAGCATATACGCTTATCACATTGAATGCATTAATAATGCAGTAAAATGATTGTCAACATTACGCCGGAATATGATAAGATTGCATGAAATGTCAAGTGAGGTGACATGATTATCTGATGAAATTCCTGAACTGATTATCTTGAATAAGTTAACAAGATTGATAGTTCGATCCAAAAGATCAACAACTGAGCAATGATATTGACTGAGTGTTAATGAATTAACATGATCAATAAGATCAAAAATGATGATTGAGGATTGTTGACTGATGAATGAGTTGATCCTTATAACTTGCACAGGTCACACGTGCTCCTAAACAATTAGCCATGAATCAATCGTAACATTAATATCACATATAGGTTTCAACAAAACATGTACAATCAATGACATAATGAATGTATGAACATAAAAGAATCGTGTCCTTACACAGGTCATACAAAGCTTCGAGGTCTTGCGATACTAGTCTTCACTGACGACGACTCGATGAATGAATGACTCATGCAGTCATGCAAATATCACGACTCACAAAACCCGACAGTCCGGATTGTCATAACCTGACAGTCCCACTACTACCGCGTCAGTAGAGCCGTATAACTCACATATTAGGGTATCTCACAACCCAACTCTCTGATACCATCTTCTGTAACACCCCCAAATCCTATTGGGTTATTACAGTGCCGTGGACCCCACACCAGGAGATCCACCAGGCGAACACGACTAAAATACATCAAATTAACCAACAAGGGAAATCACAGTCCCTACTATGATATCCGACACAATATTCCAATAAGGAATTTCAACACTAACAATGGGCCTACATGGCCAAAATGAAATACAATAACATCCACGAGCATTTGCTCGGGTAATACATAATGATTACGACTGACAAACTGGAGAACACTCCAACTGACTAACCAACATGAACAACTCGGACTAGTGTCGCTCGAATGCCTCGTCGCCATCGTCATGCCCCTGTGTCTCAACTCTCTCCTCAAAAGCACCTAAAACATGAAAACATGTTCCGCCCCCACGGGGCCAGTCATCCATATAATGAACATCAAATACATGTATAACATGATATGCATCCAAAGGCAGAATGAAATGGTACAATAATAATAATACGAGATGCTCACAAACCAAGTTAAGAACCAAGCATTCGTGAAACACTATGCCCCCGTCATACTATTAATACCTGTTCAATAGTTTAGAACATAAATGCCCAATGGCGAATCATAATTATAGAACACCACAATGAATTACACGAGCATGAACCAAGCCAGAACTAGGTTAAATATGAACCACAATGCCCGAAGGCTCAAACGAAAATACCAAGGCATCACAAAGGCCTCAAAAGCCACTCAGCCGAAGTTGTCAAATATCACAATCACATGAAACCAAAACAGCCCGAAGCTGTATCAATGAGGGCCGAAGCCACGGCACGAAGCCGTATCACAACGAGGGCCGAATCCAAGGCACGGAGCAGTATCATAATGAGGGCCGAAGCTATGGCACGAAGCCGTATCACAATGAGAGCCGAAGCCACAGAACGAAGCCGTATCACAATGAGGGCCGAAGCCACGGCATGAAGACGTATCACAATGATGGCCGAAGCCACGAAACGAAGCCGTATCACAATGAGACCATCCAATGGTCGTGACCTACTGAGCTGTAGGTGTTGGGAACCCAAATGCGAAGGTTCAAGCCCCAAACTTACCCATCGAGTACTAGCCGAGACTATCCTCCAAAACACCATTAATCACAAATGGAAACGATCCCAAGATTACCCAATTCACGAGAATGATAGTGTGCTGCCTTGAGTCGGCCAACATGACAATAATGACTCACGGATGGGCACCGTCCTCGGCGGTCCCAATTCAATACCTTGATTACCTTAGAATGGTCAATCGATAACAACGACACGATGGATGGGAACTATCCTCGACAGTCCCAATTCAATACCTCGATTGCTTAGAATGGCCAACCGAAAACAATGATGGAGCGGATGATTCTATACCTCGATTACCTTAGAGCGGCCAATCGATAACAATGATACCACAAATGATTCAATACCTCGATTGCCTTAGAACAGCCAATCGATTACAATGATACGAAGAATGCCTCGGCACCTTTAATCAGTTACCGATGATGAAGGTGAGAAACGAATACGCCAATGCCTTCAATCGGCTAATACAACATCAATGACAAAGCACCAACATCAATAACAATGATTACAAAAATGTCTTAGATCGACATCAATATCAACAACAATAATCGATATATCGATACCGTGAACCGGCTATCGACAATAACATTAACGAGTAACCCAATGCCTTGAACCGGCCATTAATGAACAATAATAATGATTTGGCATATTTGCCGAAGAGTATCATATCGAACGATCCCTTAATATCAATAAACTCATGAAGAGACTAAGTCTCGGAATGATGCAACACATTCATACACATATATGATAACATTAATCGCATTGGCTAGTACAAGTATAAAACTTTCCTCAAATCGAAGGCGAGAAAGTCCTTCCACGATCAACGTCCCTTGGAATTATCGGCCGATCGAACAACCTTGAATAACACAAGTACCAACAATTCGCTCAATATACGAATCAAGCATGTACACAACCAACTCAAAAAGTCGATACAACACTACCCAAACTCATTGGGGCATTTAAACAAACACGTTGTAAACAATCTCCCATTGTTTACAACGAATCCCAATTATATCGAAAACCAACCTCCAATGAGTGATTCAATCTAACAAAACATCACTAATACCATCAATAATCCAATAGGAATACTCCATTCGAGATTACGACGACATCTAGTCGAAACCCCCAAAATTCCAAAGTCAACACCCAAGGTGTTCTTGAACAAATCGTCAAACATTCAAAAATTCCGAGAATTACACCAATGAATTCGTAAGAATACAAGTATCCAAGGTAGATAATCCATATCTAACATATCCCAACATGATAGCAAGATAACTCGAAGAGATCGGGAAGAAAACCCCCAAAACCCAAAATTCAAGGATTAATGAAAAGTTACCTTGATTTGGAGTGAAGAAGTGGACTAAATGAGAATTAAACTGAACTAGGAGCTTGAAGATGATGCTAGATGATTGCAGCTCGAAAAGATTTTCTCGAATCGCCCAAGATCGTCCGGAATGGTTGAGAAATGAAGAAATGACGAAGTGAAGAGTGAAATGTCTTATTTATACAAAACCCAGCTTAGCGCGCGCTATCTCCTGTTGATTAGCTAGCGTGCGCTAGCGGGTTCACCGGGTAGTCTAGTGAACTCTGCCTACCGCGTTAGCATGCGCTACGTACCTGGTAGCGTGCGCTAATACCTCCTCTTTAGCGTACGTTAACCTTATGTTAGCGTGCGCTACCTGATAGTTGATGTCGAGAATATAAGACTCCAGAACCTACTGTCCCCTGCCCTGTTCGAGCCTTAGCATGCGCTACACTGAATGCTTAGCATGCGCTATCAATACACTACTCGCGTACGCTATTTTCCACTCTTAGCATGTGCTATGAATTTCTAATTTCAGTCCAGTACCTACTGGACTGTCTGCTTCAAAGGCGTTAGCGTGCGCTAATGCTGATGCATAGCGTGCGCTACCTATACTCCATTAGCGTGCGCTCACCAGAGTATGTAGCGTGCCCTATCTCACACACAGACTACCAAAATATGATGATGATAATGACCATATTCTCGTCTCGATCTCAAATAGTGATGAATGACGAATAACAACTGATACACGATACCAAAGTACGCCGAATGGTGAACACAATTGAATGAATATGAATGATGAATGATTATTACTGAGTGAAAAATTTCTGAGTGACAATTACTAAATGATAATAAATGAATTCTCAACCGGGTATTACATCTAAGATGTCTTGTAGGTAAAGAAATTAAGTAGATTTAGGTCCGCTTTGGATGTTGGGTCCATGGATGTTAGTGCCTTTAGGTACCCAGATTTGCCTGAGAGCAATTGGCTTGCTGTAAGTTATTTTAGCTTCGATCTTGCGATGTCTACGTGGGGCAGGCACGTAGTCGTTGTAACCTTGATAATTATTATGCATGAAAAATTCAGAGTTATTATTATTAATCCAGTACGAATGCCGTCTTGGAGGTGGAGCCATTTTCTTCGGTCTTACAGCTTGCCTTCTGGGTCCCTAGTTGGATTCCCAAAGTTGTTGCTGATACTGTGTGGCGACTTGCTTTCGCGATGGATAACGAGGCTATTGTATCCAATATCCAGGCACGCTATACTGTTTAAAGTACTACCGTTTGGGCCTTTGATATTTGGGTACAACCTTCTTTTTGAACGGCTGTTGGCATTTTTGATATGCTCGGGGACCATGATGTTGGTTACGCCTTACAGGTCTGGATGGCTGAAGATTCTGCTGTCTGTTATATGACTGTGGTGGCGGAATGGAAGCCTTTGCTGTTCGTGGTGCAATAGGTACCTTGACAGGACTTGGGGTCTCCTCCAGTACAGGAATGGGTTCCACACCCCTGACGAACACAGTACCAGTTTTCCCTCTATTGGAGTATGAGTTATATCCTAATCCACTTTTATCGTGAACATATTTCCCGGTGCTTAGAATTTCTTCCATCCTTTTAGATGATTTCTCGAAAGATTTTAAGATGGTCTCAAGTTCTCCTTCTCGTTTCTCGAGAGTTTTTACTTTGGCTTCGAGCAGAACGAAATCATTTGTCTTGCATTCACTGTGAGACTTAGCCTCATTTAGTTCGTGAGAAAGTTTATGATTGCTCCCCATGAATTTTTCAACTGTGGTCTTGCTGTTTTCGCAATCGATTGACATATTTTCATAATTATTTCTCAGCAAGTTATTTTTATCTTTCAGCTCTAAGTTAGAAATTTCGAGCTGTATATTTTCTCGTTTTAATGTCTCATGGTCCTTTTGAATGTTTTTGAATTCATTCACCATATTTTCGAAAGTATGAGATGCATTAATGAAAATATTAGATGTCGAGCTTACCTCATCATCACCATCTTCATCTTCTTCAATATCCTTAGCCATAAAGCACATGTATGCTTTATCTTCGAGTTCATCATCAGACGAGTCACTGTCAGTAACCGCCTGAAGATATTCCCCGGTCTTCGTTTGAGCGGGCGAGGCTTCTGATTCGCTGATTAGGGCATTGAGCTTGTTTTTCCAAGCATGCCTTCTTTCGTCCTTTTCTTGTTCCTCGGCTTCTGGCAACTTTTGGACTTTTGGATGCGGACATTTGTTCGCATAATGTCCCGATTTCCTGCAATTATAGCATAGGTTAGAATCGCCAGACGCGGAAGATTCTGAATTTACCTTGTTAAAAGGCTTGGGCCTGTATGGCGTGTTTCTAAACTATTTTATGAATTTCATGAATTTATGCATGAGTAGGGCCATTTCATCTTGTCACAGGATATCATCGTCGCTGTCAGCATTTTTATTGGCAAATTTGGATGTACTGGGCATGCTGTGTCTCCTGTTGGATATAGCGGCTAATGCTGTAGTCCTCTAGGGTGACTCTCCGGTCTTCTCTCTCCTATCAATGTCATACTCGAAAGCTTTTAGGTCAGAGAAGAGATCGAAAGTAGATATGTCATTAAGATTACATGACACACGCATAGCAGTGGTTTTTATATCCCATCACGCAGGGAGAGATCTGAAAATTTTTAAGTTCTTCCCCTTTTGGGTATTAATTTTGCCCAACGCTTCAAGTTCACCGACAATGCTAGTGAATCTGAGGTCAAGTTACTCAAGAGTTTCAGTTAGTTTCATTTCGTAGGATTCAAAATTGCTGAGTCAGTTTTGAAATCTTATTTTCTTTTGAGAGCTCAGTTCCCTCACAAATCATCTTGAGTTTATCCCAGATTTCATTGGTTGTCTTATAGCTCTTTACCTTTGATAATGTGCCTTGGTCAAGAGTGACAAATAGCGCATTCTTAGCAACATTGTCGAGGTTGGCACGCTTGCGCTCGTCAGTTGTTCACTGCTCGCGCTCCTTCTCGAGCATTTTGGCATGAGCTTAACCTTTAATCTTTGTGGCATGATTTACCTTCATGATTTTTATGGGGCCATCCTGAATGACAAAAATCATTTCTTCGTGCATTGCTGCAAGATGAGCTTCCATCCTAATTTTCCAATCGTCAAGCTCGTTAATAGAAAACATAAGAACCTTATTGATCATAGAGGTATCCATATGAGAAAGTAGGAAAGATAAAGACTATTTTAAAAAATAAGTGATTTAAGGATATGATTCGGTTAAAAATGCGACTGATTATTTTTAGAATCAACCGCTCCGATACCACTTGTTGGCCACTAAGTATACAGAATACAGCTTGGAAAGATGTTATAACAAAAAGTTGTACGTTTTTCAAATAAGATTGCGTAGCAGAAGTCTTTTAAAAGTAAGTTGTTGTAAATACAACAACTAGGCTTGTCTCCTGTTGGATGGTGCGTATAGGGTTTTAGAGTATACTTAAACAAATCACAGTAATGAAAATGATAAATGCGGAAGGTAAATAACACGATATTTAAAGTGGTTCGAGGTAAACCCTTCTACATCTATTGGTCCTCTACACAGGAGTATATTTATTTATTATAAACACTACGTACACAACCACGTGTCTATAATCAAACCTATCCTTGTATCGTTCACACAGATTGATACAAAGACTGTCGCTTTCAACCGTTCACACAGATTAGTCAAAGCTTATCACTTGACTTGCTTCTTCATACACAGTTCCAAAGCTTCATATTCAATGCAGATCCGCCAGACACAGTTTAGGAAAAGTAAGGCTTTCAGTCCACACAGGGCTGATGGTTTCTTCGAATGTAAGAACAAGGGTTTGAACAACAGCTTGACTTATTGAGCTTGAGCTGATGAGGCGTTGTTCAAGGTTGAGCAGTTGTATATTTCTTCTCTCAAGAATGGCAGTATTCTAGAAGAAATATGATTGCTCTTGATATACTATTCTTGTGATGTGCAAAAGTGTATCTCAGTATATCTCAGTTTGCAGTTCTTGATCTTATGTATTGTTTGCGTATGTTCATTCTTGTATTCGTATCTGATCTTCAAACTTTGGGGTATATATAGCCTTTGGACTAGATCCGTTGGGAATAGATCCATTGATCCAATAGTCCATTCCAACGTGTTGATTGACTTGCAGAAAACAAGATCCGGATTTTGCTCCTTGTTTGAAGATCTCTATCAGTTGGTATTTAAATACTTTATCCAGTGAGTATTTAAATACTTCTTTTCAAATGGGGCTTGGCTTTAGCGTATAAAGCAGATTCCATTTCAACGGTCTTCAGTCCTGTTGGATGAGTATTTGAATATCTTAACACTTTACAGCTTGATTGTTGTATCCAACATGTTGAGTTGATAATGTTGTAGCTGTAGGTTCCACGCTTAGGCTATCTTAGTGCTGCTGTATGGAAGATGTTTTATGAATGTTTCAGGACAGCTTCCATACTTGGTGTCATATCGACTTATGAGCTTCTTGCTGTATGATGAAACTTTATCCTTTTATTGTATGTTGTGGCAATGCAATGATACAAGATAAGTTGTCCATCAGTATAATCATTTTTGGGGTAGCTACTTGCTGTATAATTTGACAGATGTACTTCTTGCTGTATGTTGGCAGCGCGAAGACTTGTTGTATGATGGCACTTGACATCTTGCTATATGTTGGCACTTTATCAAAACAGTACAGGATTGTTATCCCAACAGGCATACCGTGACATCCATCTTGAGCCATAATGATTGGTCGTTCATACAACATGTATGATTGGGTATGCTCGACGGTTTGCGACTGGTTGTTCATACTCCAGAGGGGTATGTTCGACTGTCGGGTTTATTTCTTTGAGATCCATTATATGTGATTTGTATGTCGTTTTGAGAATTTTATCCTCTCGAATATCTGTCACCGTGGTTCTTCATTGGTCTTGTTTGGAGTGTATCATGTTGATGATATTCTCGGTTGTGTTTTGATCATTGATTGGTTGTATTGCAGTTTATCATGTTGATGATGTTCTCGGTTGATGTTTTAGTTGATCATGGTTATCAATCTTATGAGCGTTCGGACTTTGTGTCGATGTTTCGGGATTTTGCTGTCATTGGTCTACAGATGTATTGTGTATATTTAGTCCTTATCAGGATTGGTATCTGATTGTGCGATCCGACGGACAGGATTGGCAACAGATGGATTATTCCACACTTATGAGTTATGATGATGTTTTGAGGATTCTTGTTATTGTTTGATCACAGTACAGATGTTTGTAATTGAGTTCATTTCGTCATTGAGAATGCGAAATGTGGATTACGTTAAGGATTGAAATGATATAGAGTGCTATGGGTTGGTAAGGTTATGGCGGTAAGATTACACTGGTAGTATTCTTACTTTGTAATTTCATTGGTATGTAATTATTTATGTGATTTGATCATTATCATTGTTGAGTTTTTCTGCGTATTATTGGTTGGAGTTGACCATGTCCTTGGAATGTTGTTCCACGTGTGGTCATGTAATGAGTTGACACGTGTTTGATTTCCGTTCCAGATCATTGCATGAGTTTTTGACTCATTTCAGTGTGGCGTATGCTACCGCTTGTGGTGTAGCGCGTGCTAAAGTGCCATTGTTAGCGCACGCTAACTGGCAGTCCCGAGGCAGTCCAGGAGCTACTGGACTGGAACTGGAATCTCGTTAGCGCACGCTAAGGTTGGTAGCTAGCGCACGCTATCGACTGCTTAGCGCACGCTAATTGTTCTTTCTAGCGCGCTACCTGGTAGGTGCAGATCTATCCAGGAGCTACAGGACTGGATCCGTGACTCATTAGCGCACGCTACACATATTGGCTAGCACACGCTAATAGTGTTTCAGGCGGAAGGTTCTGGGCGTTGACCCCGTTAGCGCACACTAATGCTGTTTGGTTAGCGCACGCTAATAACTGTCCAGTATAAATACTGGACAACAGCTTTATTTCGTCATTTCTCCTTCTTCCTTCGTCTTTTTCCGCCGGGTTGAGTTCCAGAGGTGATTTTGGGCGATCTTCATCATCAAGCTTCATCTTGAGGTGGATTTATGTATGTCTATCATCATCTAATCATCTCCGTGGCCCAAATCAAGGTATTCTCCTCTTAGAACCCTAGTTCTTGAATTTTGGGGATTTCTCCTTGGTTCTTCGATTTAATCCGAGGATGATGAATCGATTATGTAATTCTTTTTGTCTTGGTCATGATCTTCGGATTTTCGAACTCATTCATGATTTTATATCACTTGGAACGTAGTTCTTGATTTATTTGAGAAACCCTTAGATCCTTGTTGTTCTTAGTGTTGATCCGGATTCCGATTAGTGTTATTGATTCGTGTTGATGTTATTCTCGTAGTATTCATGGGTTTCTGGATTCTTGGTCGTTTTTGGAAGTTCGAGGGCTGCTCAACCCCATCCATTCGTTGTCCGATTGCTCATAGTTTCGAGGCAAGTATCTTGCCCATACACATCGTGTTTCGTAGACGTGATAGTTGATAATTGATTATATGTGGGACTTGAATGTTTTAATGAACTTCTAAAGGATTGGTATATTCTCGATAAAAAGGGTTTTCTTGAAGATAACTCGTATGATTCGTGGATAAATGTGTATTTGGAATATGTGAGTATGTGTTGTATGTTGATAGATGTTATAACCATACTTCGTGAATATAATACACCGTGATGACTTACCGAGTATGGTGTGTCAATACGTGTACTTGTTCGATGAGAATGTGACATGTTGTGATATTAATTGTTACTCCTTTGAAAGGAGGTTGTGATGCTTTACGTTGTTTGGCTTGGTAATTACTTATCGTTTTGTGATTGTTGATATTGATGTGCCACCGGGTAATATTGTTGAATCTCCGGGAGTCATACTTCCTAGTATGGGTTGGGCGGGACCGTAAAGTTATCCATCGGGTATGTCTTGCAGGGACTCCGAGGTTTGTGGCTTTCTAGCCCGATGCCGGGATAACTTGTGGGGTTATCCATCGGGTATGTCTTGTGGGGACTCCGAGGTTCGTAGCTTGTTAGTGCGATGCTGGGATAATTTATGGTGGTGATTTGGTTATGTGATGTACGTGTCATGGGTTGTCAATCGGGTATGTTCTGTAGGAGCATCTGAGATTCGTAGCTTTTTAGTGCGATGTTGGGGTAACTATGAGTGTATCTATGATTGTGGTCACGTGACTATTGTTATGGTGACATGTGATTTGGTATGTTTTTCCTGTGGGTTATTCACTCGGGTATGTTCTGCGGGAGCATCTGAGGTCCGTGACTTGCTAGCAAGGGACACGAGTAATCTGTGGAAACATGCTGTTATGGTATGATCGGGTCGTGGACCCCGTGCTTTGTTACCGGAATGGTATGATCGGGTCCTGAACCCCATGTGTTGTTATCATAATTGTATTTTGGGAAAATGACTTTTGGGTTGTGTCCCTAAATGGTTTCTAAAGGCTTGAGAATTCTTAAATCCCCAATGTTTTCAAAACTCCCGAGATCTTAAATGTTTTGTAAGATGTATATGGGTTTCATCCCCACCCTTCATGGTATGAATTATTTTGATCAAGTGATTTATCTCGGGAAGTATGTTCACGATTATTATGTATTGGAGTATGATATGTATGGCTTGTATTCGTATTTTATACTTGCACTAGCAAAACAGTGGAGTTTTGCTAACCCCCGAGTATTCGGGGGGTGGATCTCTGTATTGCGTCCAGGTATTTGCAGGTTGCTGGGGAGCGAATCACGGGATCGGTACGAAGGATGATGAGAGACGAAGATACTAATCACATGATAACCATTCGTTGAGTATTTTTGTTAGAGTCTCACTGTTTGGCTCTCCGCTGTGTAGTCTTCCCGTTTTATGGGTATGTTGATGTATTCCGACCCCTGCGTGAGTATGAGTTATGAGATCGAGTTATGTATGTTTGATGTGTTGTGTTAGGTTAAAAGACCAAATCGGTCTAATGGTTCGTCTTTAGCCATGTTGGCA
Organism: Orobanche coerulescens; assembly: GCA_033398695.1. NCBI lineage: Eukaryota > Viridiplantae > Streptophyta > Magnoliopsida > Lamiales > Orobanchaceae > Orobanche > Orobanche coerulescens. The sequence goes on along the minus strand of CM065815.1, from coordinate 107,755,382 downwards.
TGTATTGTATATCGTGTTTTTCTGTATTTAGCCTGGTAGATCCTCGCGGAGAGGGTCTGCGGCGCTGTAATATTTCCAAATAGTTTTGGGGGTGTTACAGAATATGGTACTGGAGGTTAGGTTTCAGAAACCTAGGCTGTCGGGTTGAGTTGTGTGTTGTCAAGTTTTGTCTTGTCAAATTTTGCTGACTAAGTCGTGTCGCGACGCGTCGTCTGAGATGTCGGTCGTGATTAGTATCAAGGTGCAGCCATTATCTTCGTGCGATATGTGGATGTAAGTCTCCCCACTATATGTTGTGTCTCGTGTTACACGAGCTTGTGTGATATTTGTGTTTTGATGTGGAGTTAAATGTGAATCGTGAATACGTACTCCATGTTTGCTTGATTTTTATAATGTGTTGGTGTATATGTATATATGTATATATGTATCCTTGTATAAATCGTTTTTACAGGAGTAATATTTTGGTGTGGTTACGCAAAGAAAGTTTGTCAATGTGATGTTTTAAAGCTATAAAATTTTTGGGAAGTCACGTAAATTTTATTTTAAAACATCCTTCAAGAAAGGAAAAGTTTGATTTTCGTGTGATGACCTCGAGGCCGAAAATTTTGAGAATTCAAACTACTTATATTTTATCTCCATTTTTGCATTGCAAGTTTTCAAAATTTTGATATTTAAAAAACTCAAATGAGGTCTACTAAAAATTTACTTGAAACGTGACTCTCGCTTTTAACTTTTCAGTTCCCTGTATTTCGTTATAAAGGTACGTGGTAATGATGTTATCATTATTTCAGCTGTAATGCTTCGAGTTGTGATTAAAGTGGTGATGTGAACGCTAAAATAGTTTTCTTGACCGAGAGATGGGATTCCGGTTTGAATGTTAATTAATGCCTGATGGTTATTTGTCTAAGGTTATAATTATGCGAACCGTTGGCACTTGAATTTGTATGTTGTTTATTTGTAACCTCCGGTATAGTACCATTGATAGGTGAGTATGAATGTGTTGCCATCTTCCACAGTTAGCGCACGCCATCTTTTGTTGTGTAGCGCGCTTTCTGGCTAGGCATAAGTTATGGGACTGTATTTTGGCCGTCTGGCCTAATCTTTGCAGTCGATCATCCATGAGTAGATTCTATGTGTGATTATTTGATTTTCGTTGCGTTAGGTTGTTGCTTATTAGTATGCCGAGGGGTAGAGGTCATGGTCGTAACTGTGGCATTGATGGCTACGGGGATCAGATGCAGAATCGAGAGAATATTGCTGGGAATGATATTGGTATTGGTGTTGCTACTATATTGCAACAAGTAGCGGAACAGATGAGTCAGTTGACCCAGGCTGTTCAACGCAACACTGACGCGACTTGGAATGTCGGTGTAAATCAATGGCTTCGAGAGGTAGTTCGTATAAATCCTCCTCGATTCGCTGGTGCTGCGGATGCGTTAGGTTGGGATGGTTGGCTTTTCCAGTTGGGAAAGATTTTTGAGGCCGTCGATCGTCCCGAAGAGCAGAAGGTACCCATCGATCAGTACCTTCTTGACAGAGATTCCGCTAATTGGTGGGAAGCTGTTAAACCTCGTGATCTTGATGTCACGTGGGCAGAGTTCCAGGCACTTATGGAAGCTGAGTTCTGCCCAAAACCGATTAAAAAACATCGAATTCGTGAATTTTATTTGGCAGAACCGCAAGATATATCGGTGTCACAGGCCATGATCGACTACAGCAAACAACTCGGTTATATGCGAGATCGAGTGGGAACCGAGGAAGAGAGGATCCTTCACTTTGACAGACGGATGAAATTAGAGATTCGCCAGTATATGGCGGGATTCTCGTGCACTTCGCTTAGAGATTACCGGGATCGAGCTTTAGCCTACGATCTAGCTTCGTTATCATCGGAGCGTGTGCCCATGTCGAAGAAACATAAGATATCTGTTGACCTTATGGACAGTACAAGAGTTGGTGTTTCTGGATTACAACGTCGTAGTCTTTCTGCTGTGAAGCTCCATCACCCGATGCGTGGGACTGAGAGTTCTAGATCGTCAGATTTCACTCTTGGTAAAGCCAGGAGGTTTTTCAACTGCAATGTGTCGGGGCATGTTCGTGCACATTGTCCTTCTCCGCCAGTAATGTGTTACCAGTGCAGACTCGTGGGACACCAGGTTTAGTTTTGCGAATTAGTCACCGAGTCTTCCGAGGCTCAGACGTGAGCACTAATGTCAGGATGGACTCCGAGGAGTCCTTGAGAGTGTAGTCTACCAGTTGCATGTTGTGTTATCTTGCTTTGTTGTTTCGAATTTCGGGGATGAACTTCTTTTATTAGAAGTAAATCGGATTCTTGAACTTTTGTATTTACAACCCTATCAACTCATTTGTGTTCGTTGATATTTTTTTGAACATTGTCCTATCTTTTGTTTCGTCGATCGAATGAATTGTGGTAATGTTTTGGATTGATCCGTTGTTGTTGTGACTTTTTCCGAATTCGGCTCTATTCCTATGAATCTTATATTAATGTATATCTTGTCACCTTTACCAGACCACCTATTATTTTGAGTCGAGGTGTGAACTTGTGAGTTGCTATTTGATTGTTTTTGTTCGCCGTAACTCGAATATGATTGTTCGAGTGTTGTTGTCTCGATCGTTGTGGTTCGATTGTTTATTATCTGATTTTTGTTGATCTCGTATCGTGATTTTTGAGCGTTCAGATCACTTCATAATTTCCTTAAGTTCGGGAAATTAGCTTCGTTGTCGATCTTCTGACCTTGGGTGCTGGAATTTTTTATTTGCTCCGCGTTTAGCCTGTGTTTTGATTAACGTACTGTTCGGGTTGGTCAACCATATTAATTTTTGTTCGCTGCATTTTGTTACCGTTCTGACATAGCGATATGGATGTTAGCAGCCACGTGCTGCATGTGATTCGTTGTAGGTCATCGATAATCGATAACATGTGTTGTCGGAGATTGTTTTATGTTTTAAGTTTCGGGGCCCAAACTTCTTTTAAAAGGGGTAGAATGTAATACCTGAGATCTTCGTTCCAGTTCATTGAGTTTTTATGCGGATTATTGGTTGGCGTTGACCATGTATTTGGAATGTTGTGCCACGTGTGGTCGTGTCATGTGTTTACACATGTTTGATTTCCGCTCTAGATCATTGCATGAGTTTTTTACTCATTTCAGTGTAGCACACGTTAGCACTTGTGGTGTAGCGCGCGCTAAAGTGCCATTGCTAGCGCACGCTACCGGGTGTGTAGCGCACGCTAAATGGTTGTCCAGAGGCAGACCAGGAGCTACTGGACTGGAGCTAAAATCTCGTTAGCGCACTCTAAGGTTGGTAGCTAGCGCACGCTATCGACTGCTTACCGCACGCTAAATGTTCTTTGTAGCGCACGCTACCTGGTAGGTGCGGATCTGTACAGGAGCTATAGGACTTCATTCGTGACTCGTTAGCACATGCTATACATATTGGCTAGCGCACGCTAACAGTGTTGCAGGCGGAAGGTTCTGGGCGTTGACCCCATTAACACGCGCTAATGTTGTTTGGTTAGCGCACGCAAATAACTGTCCAGTATAAATACTGGACACCAGCTTTATTTCATCATTTCTCCTTCTTCCTTCGTCTTTTTCCGCCGGGTTGAGTTCCAGAGGTGATTTTGGGCGATCTTCATCATCAAGCTTCATCTTGAGGTGGATTTATGTATGTCTATCATCATCTAATCATCTTCTTGGCCCAAATCAAGGTATTCTCTTCTTAGAACCCTAGTTCTTGAATTTTGGGGGTTTCTCCTTGGTTCTTTGATTTAATCCGAGGATGATGAATCGATTATGTAATTCTTGTTGTCTTGGTCATGATCTTCGGATTTTCGAACTCATTCATGATTTTATATCACTCGGAACATAGTTCTTGATTTCTTTGAGAAACCCTTAGATCCTTGTTGTTCTTAGTGTTGATTCATATTCTGATTAGTGTTATTGATTTGTGTTGATGTTATTCTTTTATGTTATTTACATCACTCGGAACATTCGTTGTCTGGTTGCTCGTAGTTTCGAGGCAAGTATCTTGCCCATACCCATCGTGTTTCATAGACGTGATAGTTGATAATTGATTATATGTGGGACTTGAATGTTTTAATGAACCTTCTAAAAGATCTGTATATTCTCGATAAAAAGGGTTTTCTTCAAGATAACTCGTATGATTCGTCGATAAATGTGTATTTGGAATATGTGAGTATGTGTTGTATGTTGATAGATGTTATAACCAAACTTCGTGAATATAATAGGCCGTGATGACGTACCGAGGATGGTGTGTCTATACGTGTACTTGTTCGGTGAGAATGTGACATGTTGTGATATTAATTGTCACTCATTTGAAAGGAGGTTGTGGTGCTTTATGTTGTTTGGCATGGTAATTACTTATCGTTGTGTGATTGTTGATATTGATGTGCCACCGGGTAAGATTGTTGAATCTCCGGGATTCATACTTGCTAGTATGGGTCAGGCGGGACCGTAGGGTTATCCATCAGGTATGTCTTGTGGGGACTCCGAGGTTCGTGGCTTGCTAGCCCGATTCCGGGATAACCTGTGGGGTTATCCATCGAGTATATCTTGCGGGAACTCCGAGGTTCGTAGCTTGTTAGTGCAATGCCGGAATAATTTATGGTTATGATTTGGTTATGTGATGTACGTGTCATGGGTTGTCCAATCGGGTATGTTCTGTAGGAGCATCCGAGGTTTACTAAAAATGAGGTCTACTAAAAATTATGAGGTCTACTAAAAATTTACTTGAAACGTGACTCTCGCTTTTAACTTTTCAGTTCCATGTATTTCGTTATAAAGGTAAGTGGTAATGATGGTATCGTTATTTCAGCTGTAATACTCCGAGTTGTGATAAAAGTGGTGATGTGAACGCTGAGTCATTCGGTATGCACTTGTTGAAATAGTTTTCTTGACCGAGAGATGGGATTACAGTCTGAATGTTAATTAATGCCTGATGGTTATTTGTGTAAGGATATAATCATGCGAACCGTTGGCATTTGAATTTGTATGTTGTTTATTTGTAACCTCCGGTATAGTACCATTGATAGGTGAGTATGATTGTGTTGCCAACTTGCACAGTTAGTGCACGCCATCTTTTGTTGTGGACCGCGCTTTCTGGCTATGCATAAGTTATGGGACTGTATTTTGGTCGTCTGGCCTAATCTTTGCAGTCTATCATCCATGAGTAGATTCTATGTGTGATTATGTTGTTTTCATTGCATTAGGTTGTTGCTTATTAGTACGCCGAGGGGTAGAGGTCGTGGTCGTAACCGTGGTACTGATGGCCACGGGGATCAGATGCAGAATCGAGAGAATATTGCAGGGAATGATATTGGTATTGGTGTTGCTACTATATTGCAACAAGTAGCGGAACAGATGACTCAGTTGACCCAGGTTGTTCAATGCAACATTGACACAACTCAGAACGTCAGTGTAAATCAATGGCTTCGAGATGTAGTTCGGATAAATCCCCCTCGATTTGCTGGTGCTGCGGATGCGTTGGGTTGGGACGGTAGGCTTTTAGAGTTGGGAAAGATTTTCGAGGCAGTCGATTGTCCCGAAGAGCGTAAGGTACCCATCGCTCAGTACCTTCTTGACAGAGATGCCGCTAATTGGTGGGAAGCTATTAAACCTCGTGATCGTGATGTCATGTGGGCATAGTTCCAGGCACTTATAGAAGTAGAGTTCTGCCCGAATACGATTAGAGAACAGCTAATTTATGAATTTTATTTAGCAGAACCGCAAGATATATCGGTGTCACAGACCATCATCAACTACAGCAAAAAACTCGGTTATGTGCGAGATCGAGTGAGAACGGAAGAAGAGAGGATCCTTCACTTTGACAGACGGATAAAATTAGAGATTCGCACTATATGGCGGGATTCTCGTGCACTTCATTTAGAGATTACCAGGATCGAGCTTTAGCCTACGAGCTAGCTTCGTTATCGTCGGAGCGTGTGCCCAAGTCGAAGAAACAGAAGATATCTGTTGACCTTATGGACAGTACAGGAGTTGGTGTTTCTGGATTACAACGTTGTAGTCTTTATGCTGTGAAGATCCATCGCCCAATGCATGGGACTGAGAGTTGTAGATCGTCAGATTTCAATCTTGGTAAATCCAGGAGGTGTTTCAACTGCAATGTGTCTCGACATGTTCGTGTACATTGTCCTTATCCGCCAGTAACGTGTTACCAGTGCGAACTCATGGGACACCAGGTTCAGTTTTGCGAATTAGTCACCGAGTCTTCCGAGGCTCAGACGTGAGCACTAATGTCAGGATTGACTCCGAGGAGTCCCTGAGAGTGTAGTCTACCAGTTGTATGTTGTGTTATTTCCTTGCTTTGTTGTTTCGAATTTCGGGGATGAACTTCTTTTATTAGAAGTAAATCGGATTCTTGAACTTCTGTGTTTCCAACACTATCAACTCGTTTGTGTTCGTTGATACATTTTTGAACATTGTCCTATCTTTTGTTTCGTCGATCGAATGAGTTGTGGTAATGTTTCGGATTAATCCGTTGTCGTTGTAACTTTTTCCAAATTCGGCTCTATTCCTATGAATCTTATATTAATGTATATCTTGTCACCTTTACTAGACCACCTATTGTTTTGAGTCGAGGTGTGAACTTCTGAGTTTCTATTTGATTGTTGAAGTTCGCCGTGACTCGAATATGATTGTTCGACTGTTGTTATCTCGATCATTGTGGTTCGGTCGTTTATTATCTGATTTTTGTTTATCTCATATCGTGATTTTTGAGCATTCAGATAACTTCGTAATTTCCTTAAGTTCGGGAAATTAGCTTCGTTGTCGATCTTCCGACCCTTGGGTGGTGGAATTTTGTATTTGCTCCGCGTTTAGCCTGTGTTTTGATTGACGTACTCTTCGGGTTGGTCAACCATATTAATTTTTGTTCGCTGCATTTTGTTACCGTTCTGGCATAGCAATATGGATATTAGCAGCCACATGCTACATGTGTTGTCGGGGATTGTTTTGCATTGATCGTTTTATGTTTTAAGTTTCGGGGCCGAATTTTTTTTAAGAGAGGTAGAATGTAATACCCGAGATCTTCATTCCAGTTCGTTGAGTTTTTCTGCAGATTATTGGTTGGCGTTGACCATGTCTTTAGAATTTTGTGCCACGTGTGGTCGTGTCATGAGTTGACACGTGTTTGATTTCCGTTCTAGATCATTGGATGAGTTTTTGACTCATTTCAGTGTAGCGCAAGCTACCGCTTGTGGTGCAGGGCACGCTAAAGTGCCATTGTTAGCGCACACTACTGGGTGTGTAGCGCACGCTAACTGGCAGTCCAGGAGCTACTGGACTGGTACTGGAATCTTGTTAGCCATGCTAAGGTTGGTAGCTAGGGCACGCTATCGACTGCTTACCGCACACTAATTGTTCTTTCTAGCGCACGCTACCTAGTAGGTGCGGATCTGTCCAGGAGCTGTAGGACTAGATTCGTGACTCGTTAGCTACGCATATTGGCTAGCACACGCTAACAGTGTTGCAGGTGGAAGGTTCTGGGCGTTGACCCCGTTAGCGCGCGCTAATGATGTCTGGTTAGCGCACGCTAATAACTGTCCAGTATAAATATTGGACAGCAGCTTTATTTCGTCATTTCTCCTTCTTCCTTCGTCTTTTTCCACCGGGTTGAGTTCCAGAGGTGATTTTGGACGATCTTCATCATCATGCTTCATCTTGAGGTGGATTTATGTATATCTATCATCATCTAATCATCTTCTTGGCCCAAATCAAGGTATTCTCTTCTTAGAACCCTAGTTCTTGAATTTTGGGGGTTTCTCCTTCGTTCTTTGATTTAATCCTCGGATGATGAATCGATTATGTAATTCTTGTTGTCTTGGTCATGATCTTCGGATTTTAGAACTCATTCATGATTTTATATCACTCGGAACATAGTTCTTGATTTCTTTGAGAAACCCTTAGATCCTTATTGTTCTTAGTGTTGATTCAGATTCCGATTAGTGTTATTGATTCGTGTTGATGTTATTCTCGTAGTATTCATGGGTTTATGGATTCTTGGTCATTTTTGGAAGGGATGCTCAACCCCATCCGTTCGGTTGCTCGTAGTTTCGAAGCAAGTTTCTTGCCCATATATATCGTGTTTCGTAGACGTGATAGTTGATAATTGATTATATGTGGAACTTGAATGTTTTAATGAACCTTCTAAAGGATCGGTCTATTCTCGATAAAAAGGGTTTTCTCTAAGATAACTCGTATGATTTGTGGATAAATGTGTATTTGGAATATGTGAGTTTGTGTTGTATGTTGATAGATGTTATAACCACACTTCGTGAATATAATAGACCGTGATGACTTACCGAGGATGGTGTGTCAATACGTGTACTTGTTCAGTGAGAATGTGACATGTTGTGATATTAATTGTTACTCCTTTGAAAGGAGGTTGTGATGCTTGATGTTGTTTGGCTTGGTAATCACTTATCGTTGTGTGATTGTTGATATTGATGTTCCACCGGTTAAGATTGTTGACTCTTCGGGATTCATACTTGCTAGTATGGGTCAAGCTGGACCGTAGGGTTATCCATCGGGTATGTCTTGCGGGGACTCCGAGGTTCATGGCTTGCTAGCCCGATGCCGGGATAAGTTGTGGGGTTACCCATCGGGTATGTCTTGCGGGGACTCCGAGGTTCGTTGGTTGTTAGTGCGATGCCGGGATAACTTATGGTTGTGATTTGGTTATGTGATGTACGTGTCATGTGTTGTCCAATCGGGTATGTTCTGTAGGAGTATCCGAGGTTCGTAGCTTGTTAGTGCGATGCCGGGGTAACTATGAACGTATCTATGATTGTAGTCATGTGACTGTTGTTACGGTGACATGTGATTTGGTATGTTTTCCCTGTGGGTTATTCACTCGGGTATGTGCTGCGGGAGCATCTGAGGTCCATGGCTTGCTAGAACGGGACGCGAGTAATCTATGTATGATTGGGTCGTGGACCCCGTGCTTTGTGACCAGAATGGTATGATCGGGTCGTGAACCCCGTGTGTTGTTATCATAATTGTATTTTGGGAAAATGACTTTTGGGCTATGTCCCTAAATGGTTTCGAAAGGCTTGAGAATTCTTAAATCCCAAACATTTTGAAAACTCCCGAGATCTTAAATGTTTTGTAAGATGTATACGGTTTCATCCTCACCCTTCATGGTTTCAATTGTTTTGATCAAGTGATTTATCTCGGGAAGTATGTTCACGATTATTATGTATTGGAGTATGATATGTATGTCTTGTATTCGTGTTTTATACTTGCACTAGCAAAATAGTGCAGTTTTGCTAACCCCCGAGTATTCGGGGGGTAGATGTCTGTATTGCGTCCAGGTATTTGCAGGTTGTTGGGGAGCAAATCACGGGATTGGTACGAAGGATGATGGGAGACGACGATATTAATCACATGATGACCATTCGTTGAGTATTTTTGTTAGAGTCTCACTATTTGGCTCTCCGTTGTTTAGTCTTCCCGTTTTATGGGTATGTTGATGTATTCCGACCCCTGCGTGGGTATGAGTTATGAGATCAAGTTATGTATGTTTGATGTGTTGTGTTGGGTTAAAAGACCAAATCGGTCTAATGGTTCGTCTTTAGCCATGTTGGCATGTATTGTATATCGTGTTTTTCTGTATTTATCCTGGTAGATCCTCGCGGAGAGGGTCTACGGCGCTGTAATATTCCCAAATAGTTTTGGGGGTGTTACAGAATATGGTATCGGAGCTTAGGTTGCGGAAACCTAGGCTGTCGGGTTGAGTTGTGTGTTGTCGAGTTTGTCTTGTCAGATTTTGTCTGACTAAGTCATGTCGCGATGCGTCGTCTGAGATGTCAGTCGTGATTAGTATCAAGGTGCAGCCATTATCTTCGTGCGATCTGTGGATGTAAGTCTCCCCACTATATGTTGTGTCTCGTGTTACACGATCTTGTGTGATATTTGTTTTTGATGTGGAGTTAATTGTGAATCATGAATACGTACTCCATGTTTGCTTGATTTTTATAATATGTCGGTGTATATGTATATATGTATATATGTATCCTTGTATAAATCGTTTTTACAGGGGTAATGTTTTGGTGTGGTTAAGCAAAGCAAGTTTGTCAATGTGATGTTTTAAAGCTTTAAAAATTTTGGGAAGTCACGTAAATTTTATTTTAAAACACCCTTCAAGAAAGGAAAAGTTTGATTTTCGTGTGATGACCTCGAGGCCGAAAATTTTGAGAATTCAAACTACTTATATTTTATCTCCATTTTTCCATTACAAGTTTCCAAAATTTTGATATTTAAAAAACTCAAATGAGGTCTACTAAAAATTTACTTGAAACATGACTCTCGCTTTTAACTTTCAGTTCCATGTATTTCCTTATAAAGCTACGTGGTAATGATGTTATCTTTATTTCATCTGTAATGCTCCGAGTTGTGATTAAAGTGGTGATGTGAACGCTGAGTCATTCGGTATGCACTTGTTGAAATAGTTTTCTTGACCGAGAGATGGGATTACGATTTGGATGTTAATTAATGCCTGATGGTTATTTGTGTAAGGTTATAATTATGCGAACCGCTGGCATTTGAATTTGTATGTTGTTTATTTGTAACCTCCGGTATAGTACCATTGACAGGTGAGTATGAATATGTTGCCAACTTGCACAGTTAGTGCATGCCATGTTTTGTTGTGGAGCGCTCTTTCTGGCTATGCATAAGTTATGGGACTGTGTTTTGGCCGTCTGGCCTAATCTTTGCAGTCGATCATCCATGAGTAGATTCTATGTGTGATTATGTGATTTTCGTTGTGTTAGGTTGTTGCTTATTAGTATGCCGAGGGGCAGAGGTCGTGGTCTTAACCATGGTACTGATGGCCACGGGGATCAGATGCAGAATCGAGAGAATATTGCCGGGAATGATATTTGTATTGGTGTTGCTACTATATTGCAACAAGTAGTGGAACAGATGACTCAGTTGACCCAGGCTATTCAACGCAAAACTGACACGACTCGGAACATCGTTGTAAATCAATGGCTTCGAGATGTAGTTCTTATGAATCCCCCTCGATTCACTGGTGCTATGGATGCGTTGGGTTGGGACGGTTGGCTTTTCCAGTTGGGAAAGATTTTCGTGGCCATCGATTGTCCCGAAGAGCAGAAGGTACCAATCGCTCAGTACCTTCTTGACAGAGATGCTGCTAATTGGTGGGAAGCTGTTAAACCTCATGATCGTGATGTCATGTGGGCAGAGTTCCAGGCATTTATGGAAGCTGAATTCTGCCAGAAACCGATTAGGGAATAGTGAATTCGTGAATTTTATTTGGCAGAACCGCAAGATATCTCGATGTCACAGACCATCATTGACTACAGCAAACAACTCGATTATGTGCGAGATCGAGTGAGAATCGGGGAAGAGAGGATCCTTCACTTTGACATACGGATGAAATAGGAGATTCGCCAGTATATGGCGGGATTTGAAGAGATAAATTCACCACTAGAAGGGGGGTTGAATAGTGGTAATACGGAATATCGAACTTTCTCACGTATAAAAGAAAATAGTGCGGAAAGTAAAAGACTCAAAGATTTATAGAGGTTCGGCAACTTGCCTACGTCCTCTCTTCGACTTGTTTTTCTATTAGCTCAAGAACAACCACACACTTAACTCGTCTTCGATCGGTCCGAGTACAACAATCGTTACAATCGCTTGTCTTCTATTGGTCCAAGCTCAACCACTCTCAAAATAAACTTTGTTTATCTAGTGTTCTATCGGGACTAGATAATCCTTAATTACGAATATTGGAGTGTAATCCTAATAATGCCGGATCAAAGATCCTAATAACACCGGATTAGTGACTCTAAATTTGTTTCTCTAATGCTCTTGTATGAGTGATGCAACGCTCACAACCAAATGAAAGAATACAAAGTATAATAAATATTACAAGATGTATCACTCTTTGTATCTTTCTTCTCTTAACTTAGAATGCAATAAAATATAGAAAACTGAGCTCAAGAATGCTTTGATTGTTTGTATAATTGAATGCTCGAAGTTGTGTATAAGATACCCAAGTCCTATGGGTATTTATAGGTGTCAGTCATTCTTCGAATTCTGATATTTGTATTATTAGCGTGCACTAATAATACCTACATAGCGTGCGTAATCGTTCTCTGACTTGGCCGATCTGAACGGTCACAAAACTGTTCCAACGGTAAAATTATACATCTAACGTGCGCTAGTCATACCTTCATAGCGTGCGCTAACGGTTGGTCAACGGGTCTTCAATCTTGACTTTAGATTATGTCGGTTTGTCTCCCCAACGACTCTTTCCCAACGGATATATTTATATTTAGCGTGCGCTACCAATTGTATATATCGTGCGCTACCAATTGTACATAGCGTGCTCTAGTATTATTTAATATTAACTTTCCAGATTTCTCGGATCTCCTTTTGACTTCTGCGTTCCAACGGGTAAGTTGTCCAACGGTAGAAATTTAAATGTTTTAGCGTGCGCTAATAAGTGTTGAATAGCATGTGTTATATACTTTCCTCACTAACGTATGTTAGCTTGTATAGCGTACGTAAGTGCTTCTTTATTTTGAGTCCAGTGGCTACTAGAATACCAAACATGCTTTCCGGTAGCATGCGCAAGATTTGCTAGGTAACGTGCGCTAATGAGTCAGAATAGCGTGTGTAATTATTATTCCGTAGTGTGCGCAGATGAATTCCTTCTTTTCTTTCCAGACCTTATTGTCCTCTCTGACTGAGATGCGATAGCGTGCGTTAGATAAGGAATATAGCGTGCGCTAATTTTGTAATATAGCGTGAACTGATAATAGATACTTTGCGTGCGTAAGCCATCAGGTAGGATTCCAACTTGACTGCAGCTGATTTGACTTACCTGGATATGTAACACCCCAAACTAGGCGGCTATTACAGTGCCGTGCAACCCCAACTGGGACCCACCAGGCGAATGAAAATTAATGAATTAAATAATATAATTGTAGTACCGAACCACATTATATTACCAAATACTCCGATGAGGAGCTTAAGTACAATACACCAGGACAATACAGAATACTTGTATATTTTATATGAAGATAAAATACACCACCCTAAATAATAAACATCCCAAACGGAATTTGCAGCGGAAATAAAATGAAGAAAACAAGAATGACTGAAAGGACTGGGGCCCCCTACTAGTATCACTGGGACTCCTCGCCGTCAACGTTCTCTTCCCGTGCTTTTGCCTTTCCATGACCTGAAAACAATATTCCCCAATGGGGTCAGTTACACAGAACAACAATCCTCAAGAGTTGAATAAACAAAATAATGAAATATCCTTAGTTATGAATTTAAGCTGAAGAGGAGCATCATAGTACGCCCGTAATGGAATGTGCACGTGCACAAGACGAGTGTCCGGACACACCCGCCCTTGTACCTAATTAGTCTCACGGAGGTACATTACCGTTTGCACAGTCCAATGTGTCGGTGAACCCAACACATGACTATCGTGTGCCCGACTAAAAATTCCACACATCCCTACCCGGCCACGCAATATGAACCCAGAAGGTCATATGAACAATAATGACAATGAAGAATATTAATGAATAACAATCTGACAAAGTCAAGAATGACTCACCGATATGAAATAATAGTGAAGTGAATGATAGCTCAATGAAATGATTGGAACCGTCGTTCCTCGTGAATGAAGTGATTATTCGACAATTATAAGTCTCAATACGGTTAATACATTATGAATGAGTTATGCTTATGAATGAACAACAACGAAAGGAATGAATATCCTTTTAACCGAGTAAGAATTAACTTACACAACACCGGTGAAGAATGTCCTTCCTCGAACAAACGTCCTAAATAAGGTGTCGGTCGCTCAAACAAACACGATTATAACTAACTCAAAACGTCGATACGACTAAACCAAGTTCATTGGGGTATTATATCAAACACGTTGTAACCTATCTTCGATTGCTTACAACCAATCCTTAATTATACCAATATCAAATCCCCAAGGAGTGGTACAAACCAACAAAACATCTTCAATACAATCAATAATCCAATATGAATATCCCAAATCGTGATTTCAACAATAACTAATCGGAAACCCCCAAATCCAACTCAATATTCAAAGTGTTCTTGAATAATTTCTTCAATAATCCAATGAATATTCATACAAACTCATAATCATATGTATATCTCTTCATACAACATGATTATAACGTCCAAAATATCATATCTCAATTCAAAATCGAAATCGAAGATGTTGAAGAATATTACCTTTGAAGATCCAAATACTTTGATCCCATAGCACGATGAAAAGCTGTGCTGAAATTAAGATGAGTTCCCATAGCACGATGAACTGATTTCCAAAAATGTGACACGAATCGCCCGTCGCGATCAGAAACGATACTCTTAGGAGTACCATACAATCTTACTATCTCTTTGATGAACAACTGGGCAAGTCTCTCGGGACCTCACGTATCCTTAATCTCGAGGAAATGAGCTGACTTAGATAAACGGTCCACAACTACCCAAATTGTATTCATGCCACGACGACTCGTCGGCAAACTCATGATGAAGTACATAGAAATATCTCCCCACTTCCACTCTGGAATAGGGAGAGGTTTCAGCATACCCACCGGTCGCTGATGTTCTATCTTGACTTGCTGACAGGTTAAGCATCTCTAAAGAAATTCCACGACTTCTCACTTCATATTACTCCACTGGTAATTTTGTTTCAAGTCTATATACATCTTGCTAGACCCCGGATGAATGGAATAATGGGTAGCATGAGCTTCTCTCAAAATCGAGTTTTTCAACTCGTCATTTTCCGGAACGCATAACCGGTTCTTAAATTACAAAAGTCCATCCTCGTGGACCACAAATCCAGGGGCTTTCCCCTGCGCCACATCCTTACGGGTGCGCAACAATGATGGGCCTGAACCCTGATTCACTCTGATTGCCTCCTCAAGTGGCGATGAAATCTCTAACATGCAAAGTTGCGCTTGCACTTGCTGTAACCAGACCTCGATCTCGGGTCTAAAAAATTCCTGCTGAAGCTCCTTCTGAACTGTTAAACGAACAAGCATTTGCACCTGAATGGACTTGCGATTTAAGGCATCGGCGATAACGTTCGCCTTGACCGGGTGGTACAGAATCTCAATATCATAATCTTTGATTAGTTCCAACCACCGCCTCTGTCGCATATTTAACTCCTTGTGAGTAAATATATACTTCAAACTCTTAATTGATGAATATTCGACAGGTAATGCCATAAGGGTAATGGCGCGAAATCTTCAATGCGAACACCACAACTGCTAGCTCCAGGTCGTGGGTTGGGTAATTAACCTCGTAAGGTCTCAATTACCGTGAAGCATAAGCAATAACTTTCCCATTCTGCACTAGTACACATCCATGACTGTGTCCGGACACATCACTATAAACCACAAATCCTTCCATCCCTTGTGGCAAGGAAAGGACAGGTGCTGAAATTAACCGGCTCTTGAGTTCCTCAAAACTCCGCTGACACGCGTCGGACCACGTGTAATTCTTATCCTTCCGAAGAAGGTTTGTCATGGGTTGAGCATTTTTAGAAAATCCTTCCACAAACTGCCGATAATAACCGGCTAATCCGAGAAAGCTTCGGATTTCCTTAACATTCTTCGGAGGTAGACACTCTCGGATAGCTTCCGTCTTCTGAGGATCAACACGTACACCGTCTGATGAAATTACATGTCCGAGAAATGTCACTTCGGACATCCAGAACTCACATATGGAAAACTTTCCATAGAGTTGCTCTCGTCTTAACACGTCGAGAACCTGATGAAGGTGAACTTTGTGTTCCTCTTGGTCATGAGAATAAATCAAAATATCGTCAATTAAGACAACCACGAACTGATCCAAATAGTTGATGAAAACTCGATTCATTAATTCCATGAATACCGCAGGTGCATTAGTCAACCCAAACGGTATTACCACAAACTCATAATGACCATAGCATGTTCGAAACGCCGTCCTAGCGATATCCGACTCTCGAATTCGCAACTGATGATATCTAGATCTTAAGTCGATCTTGGAAAATACTGAAGCTCCATGAAGTTGATCTAAGAGATCATCAATACGGGGTAGAGGATACTTACTCTTGATCGTCACCCTGTTCAACTCCCGATAATCAATACACAAACGAAATGAACCGTCCTTCTTCTTGACAATTAACACTGGTACTCCCCACGGGGACGCACTCGATCGAAAACAACCCTTCCCGGTTAAATCCTCCAATTGATTCTTTAGTTCCTACACTTCGGTCGGGGCCATCCGATGCAGTGCCTTCGATAGTTGGGACGTACCAGGCTCCAACTTTATCGTGAATTCCACATCCCTCGGTGGATGTAAACCAGGTAGCTCGTCTGGGAGTACATCGTCAATCGATAACAATGATACCATGAATGGTTGAACACCTCGATTGCCTTAGAATGGCCAATCGACGAAAATGACGCAATGAATGATTGAACACCTCGATTGCCTTAGAACGGCCAATCGATGACAATGGTATAATGAATGATTGAACACCTCGATTGCCTTAGAATGGCCAATCGATGACAATGATACAATGAATGATTGAACATCTCGATTGCCTTAGAACGGTCAATCGATGACAATGATACAATGAATGATTGAACAACCCTGATTGAGAAATTTTACTGCTTTCATCATATTAATGATTCTTCCGGAACAATGGGGATTACTTCCCTGAAATACACACTCGGATCCAATGATTGAAATGATAGTGACCATACGCTTACGAATGCTGAGGATGGCATCATGACGATCCATCCAACTAATACCCAATATTATATCGTCCTTAGATAAATCCACCACGATTAGGTCTGCCAACCAATCGCGGTCATTAAGCTAATTCGGTCAGTTTCTTAACCTCATGATTTCCAAAAATTCTTTTACCGCCTGGTAGACCAATGACATAAGGCTCACAACTAGTGGAGCTATCCAGAAGTCGTCTATTCAAACATGACTCAAAAATGAATGAATGTGATGCACCAGTATCATAAAGGGTACACGCAGCTTGGGATGGAATTTCGAGTATACCTGAGATCATTCGGGCCTCCGGATCGTCAGTCCTCTTCATCTCGTGAATTAGGGACTTTCCGGCCCCCGAACCGGATGCTCCTGTCTGATAAGTATGAGCTCCGCCTTTAATTGTTCCCGTCGTCTTAAACAGCACGGACTGAGTGGCCTGATTCTGAACTGCTGATTGCTTTGGGGCCTGAGATGTCACCGAAGTATGCTTGGAGTATCTTCGGCAAAAACGGACCTTATGCCTGGCAATCCCACAGTTGAAACAGGTGATAGCCTGCCTCGAACACCTAGTGCTGAAATGACCCGGCGCTCCACAGTTGAAATAGGTGATGGCCGATCTGGCCACTCGGGACTGAGGTTCTGGTGGTTTATGCGCCGTAGGAGGTTGCTCAGAAAAAGTAGATCCCACACGATACTTCTTGAAGGTTGACTGACCGCCTTCAGACTGATTATGCTTCGTTGATTTCTTGCTAGCAGATGAAGGTTGTTGCTCAGCAATTTCCTTAGCAGTAAGCTCCTCAGTAAGAGCTTTCTCGATTAACTCGGTCAGAGTAGCGCATTGGTGATTAAGCAATTTCATCTGGGCCATCATGCCTTGCATAAAAGCGAGTGGATCAACCCGAACACCTTCTGATTGAGCTGTGTCCCGGGTACGACTTCCTGACTGTGAATGATTATTTCCCGGGTTTCGGCCCGCACTGACTCTCCCCGCCCTTTTCGATGCATCTCTCCATACTGGAGTAAGAAGGCCAAATGATAATTATAGATCTCCCATGAGTACCTCGTTATGATTACGTTATGAAATGATAAAAATGAGCATACGCACTCTGATATAATGATTATATGAATGATTAACTGAGGTGACATGATTGTCTGATGAAATTCTTGAAATGATTATCTTGGACAAGTTAACAAGATTAATGATACGATCCTCAAGATCGACAACTGAGTAATGAAATGAACTGAGTGATTAATGAGTTAACATGATCAACATGATCAAAATGAAAATGATGTTTGAGGATTGTTAACTGATGAATGATGAATGAATGATTCTTATTGCCAGAAATTATACCATGGCATCAGAAATCTTACAGTTCTTGGTCTGAGGGGCTTGGCATTTGCACAGGTCACACGCGACGCGAGAGTCCAATGATACTAGTCTGGTGAAAGATAATTTCAATGAGACATGACTCGGAAGGTAGTATTCAAAACCACGCTCCGATACCAACTCTGTAACACCCCAAACTAGGGGCTATTACAGTGTCGTGGAACCCCAACTGGGACCCACCAGGCGAATGAAAATTAATGAATTAAATAATATAATTGTAGTAACGAACCACATTATATTACCAAATACTCTGATGAGGAGCTTAAGTACAATACACCAGGACAATATAGAATACTTGTATATTTTATATGAAGATAAAATACACCACCCTGAATAAATAAACATCCCAAACGGAATTTGCAGCGGAAATAAAATGAAGAAAACAAGAATGACTGAAAGGACTGGGGCCCCCTACTAGTATCACTGGGACTCCTCGCCGTCAACGTTCTCTTCCCATGCTTTTGCCTTGCCATGACCTGAAAACAATATTCCCCAATGGGGTCAGTTACACAGAACAACAATCCTCAAGAGTTGAATATACAAAATCATGAAATATCCTTAGTTATGAATTTAAGCTAAAGAGGAGCATCATAGTACACCCATAATTGAATGTGCACGTGCACAAGACGAGTGTCCGGACACACCCGCCCTTGTACCTAATTAGTCTCACGGAGGTACATTACCGTGTGAACAGTCCAATGTGTCGGTGAACCCAACACATGACTATCGTGTGCCCGACTAAAAATTCCATACATCCCTACCCGGCCACGCAATATGAACCCAGAAGGTCATATGAACAATAATGACCATGAAGAATATTAATGAATAACAATCCGTCAAAGTCAAGAATGACTCACCGAGATGAAATAATAGTGAAGTGAATGATAACTCAATGAAATGATTGGAACCGTCGTTCCTCGTGAATGAAGTGATTATTCGACAATTACATGTCTCAATACGGTTAATACATTATGAATGAGTTATGCTTATGAATGAACAACAACGAAAGGAATGAATATCCTTTTAACCGAGTAAGAATTAACTTACACAACACCGGTGAAGAATGTCCTTCCTCGAACAAACGTCCTAAATAAGGTGTCGGTCGCTCGAACAACCTTGAATAACACAATTACCAACAATCCGATCAACATACCAATAAAACACGATTATAACTAACTCAAAACGTCGATACGACTAAACCAAGTTCATTGGGGCATTATATCAAACACGTTGTAACCAATCTTCGATTTTTTACAACCAATCCTTAATTATACCAATATCAAATCCCCAAGGAGTGGTACAAACCAACAAAACATCTTCAATACAATCAATAATCCAATATGAATATCCCAAATCGTGATTTCAACAACAACTAATGAAAACCCCCAAATCCAACTCAATATTCAAAGTGTTCTTGAATAATTCCTTCAATAATCCAATGAATATTCATACAAACTCATAATCATATGTATATCTCTTCATACAACAAGATTATAACATCCAAAACATCATATCTCAATGCAAAATCAAAATCCAAGATGTTGAAGAATATTACCTTTGAAGATCCAAATACTTTGATCCGATGAATTCGTGTTGAATCGACTATCCAAGCTTCACAAGTGAATGAAGATGGTGAAAACCGAACACCCAAGTGATTGATGATGACAAAATCTCTCCCTTAAGACTTCTCTCTCGGAACTCAAGTGGAGAAATGAGAAAATGAGCTCAAAGTCCCGTCCAAGTCCTTAAATACAGCTCCGAGTTACGGCCGTAACTCACCTATCTTACGGCCGTAACCTTCCAAGGTCAACGGACTTACGGCCGTAACAAGCCCTCCTTACGAGCGTAACTCGCCCTCGTCCAAACATCTTCCGACAGACATACGGCCGTACTGCACATGCCTTACGGGCATAACTAGACTGTTACGGCCGTACTCGGCAAGACTTACGGGCGTATGACACCTTCGTCGAAACTGACCGGGCACACTGCTCTAAACGTACGGACATAACCGGCCAAGCTTTATGGCCGTACCTGCCTCATCTTACGGCCGTATGCCGCAACCCTTACAACCGTAAGCCCTCTTCGTCCGACATTTCCTGAAAACCACGAACACACAATACGGCCGTAGCCTGCCTACCTTATGGCCGTATCTCACCTTCGGCCAAAACTCCCTTAAGCCAATGAATGCATATTACGTCCGTAATGCATGATTAGATACGGCCGTAACTCATTGCTGGAAGTGACGAAAATGCGACAACTCCGTCTACTCGCTACAAATGGTGAATGATCCGACATACAATACTTGTTTGAATGTAATTAAGTCCAATAACACGTGATAGATGATACTTCCAACACAAGACTACCACTCACGATGATTATGATAATACTCTCGTCTCGATCCTCCAACGGAGATGAATGACGATCGGTAACTGATACACGGTTACAATATGCCAACGACGAATACAAATGAATGAATCATGAATGATGAGTGATTATTACTGAGTGACAATTACTGACTGATAATTACTGAATGATAATGAATGAATTACAACCGGGTATTACAGGATATGAGCTTCGATAGCGTGCGCTACGTTGCATTATGTAGCGTGCGCTAGGAACATTTTTCATCTTCAATAGAGCAGCTTAATGAGATAGATTTTATTAAATGTTTTGGATCTAATCATCATCAAAATACTTTTTAGTCAACAATCTCCCCCTTTTGATGATGTCAAAGCATTTAATATTTTCCTGCAATACCATTTAAAAATTTCGAATCAAAGTGATTTGTTTGATATGTTAGTATGTTCGGTTTTGGAGTGTTTTCTCCCCCTTTTTGACATTAACAAAACGGACTCCCCCTGAAGATTTGCATATATAACACAATATGGCACGAACATATGAACAAAACATCCGTAAGATAATAACCAAGAGACATAGAGAAGGAATGCGCATTTTATTAATGAAAATGATCCAAACATGACATAACCAAGGTTCACATGACATCAAAAACAAAGTTCGCTACATCGAGAATCAAACTCCTAGAATCTAAGAAGCTTGGTCAGATGAATAGGATGGGAACGGGAATGACGGGTGAGTGAGTTGAATGAAATATGAAATCAGCCCACGAACTTCTCGGACTTCCGAACGTAGAGACTGAATATCCTCACGAATTTCCATCTGTGAGGTCTCGATGCTCCGCATCCTGGCAATGAGGTCACTCTCTTCTTCCTCGGTGACAGAATCTTTCATCAGTCGTTTGCCTTTGGTTTTCGGATGACGAACAAACATTCTGGTTTGTAGTTCCCGAAGCGTGTGTGGTCCTTGATGAAGAACACGCTCGGCTGGAGTCGGTGTTCGCGTTCCTTTTGGAACTTGGTCGTCTTCCCAGAGATACGAGAATAACACCCAACCTCTATTAATGGTTTCAACATAATGCATCGCTTTGAGGGTGAGGTCGCTAATCTCGTGTCCCCGAGACACCGGAATCGATGCCTCGCTCAACAAGTCAACATTAAAGCGACGGAAAATCACAGTCAAAACAGATCCGAATGGAAGCCCAGATTTCCGTGTTCTCGACAAATAGTGTTTGAAGAGGAAAGAGTCTCCTTTCGCCTTCATACAATTTATAACAATCGAGGTGAAATCCACCTTATCCTCGTTCAACACCCGGTATACCACATGTTTATTGACGCCGACAAGTTTATGTTGCGTGTTCACTTTAGGCATCAAACATTTCGTAAGTGCGACCAACAATAATCAGATTTGTATACCAAAATTGTTATTTTCGAAAACTTCATCGGTAACCTCGATGACAGCTTTCGAACACAGAAAATTGGCAACATCTTTCTCAGTCAAGTCCGATTCATCAACAATGGACTTCCCACTGCTAGTAAAACCTTCAAATGACAATCCAAATAACTCGTGAAGAATTTCTGAAGAAACCTTCAC
The DNA here is from genome assembly GCA_033398695.1 of Orobanche coerulescens. Classification (NCBI taxonomy): domain Eukaryota; kingdom Viridiplantae; phylum Streptophyta; class Magnoliopsida; order Lamiales; family Orobanchaceae; genus Orobanche; species Orobanche coerulescens. The sequence continues at coordinate 107,733,206 of CM065815.1, read as the reverse complement.
TACAGTTCCGTTAGCCAGGCTACTGAGCACGAAGCCACTAGAGGAGCCCTCGCCATCTCCCAGATGTAAATTAGCATAGAACTCTCGAACAAATGAGGGATAGATAATTTCTTTGCATTATACAAATCGAGCAATACTCAATGCTTCAAAGAATTTACGGATATTTATCTTGGCTCGTTCAAGACTGCCGAAATTGAAGAAATAGCAGTCGGTTAAGTGCTCCTGAGGGAGGATTTCCAAAAATACCTTGAAGGCGGTATAAGACACAAAACGAGATGCATCATAATCTGGTTCGCGGGTACGTTTTGTGCTTTTGTAAGCCTTCTCCATAAGTTTTCTTCCCTTGCTCGACCTGATTGAGATAGGAATTGAAGGATTGGAGGGAAGAGATCGGAATTATATAAATCGGATTATAGCTAGGGTTCTTGCTGTGAAAAGGGGATCTTCGTTTGCGTGCGTTATGAAAGGGTATTTGTTTTTCTGGATTGTTCAGGGTTTATATAAGAAACTGGAAAGGTTTAGTTAGCGTACGCAACGGGTATATATTTAGCATACGTTAAGGAAATATGGATAGCTTACTGGACTGTCCAGTAGCAAAAATCGAAATAGGGGATTTTAATTAGCGTACGCAGAAGAGAAGGGGTTAGCATGCGCAATCGAAGGGAAAAACGTACAGGAATGGGAAATTAGCGCGCGTTAAAATAATAAATCTAGCGCACGCTAGCGAATTAAATCATTCTAAGAAATTGATTTCTCGAGTAGATAACTAATTTCAAAAATGGTCAAGATGTCCCATACCAAGTTGCAAACGAATAGTATTAAATGATTCCTCAGGTAGAGGCTTCGTAAAGATATCAGCTAGTTGATCTTTCGTCCAGACAAAAATTAAGCAGATGTCTTTCTTTTGCACATGATCGCGTAGAAAGTGATGTCTAATATCTATATGCTTAGTCCTACTATGCAACACAGGATTTTTTATTCAAATTTATTGCACTAGTATTATAATATAGAATATGGGTATTTTCAAAATAAATGCCGTAGTCGCGGAGTTGATTTTTAATCCATAGTACCTGAGCACAAGCACTCCCTGCAGCAACGTATTCGGCCTCAGCTGTAGACAACGCTACACTGGTTTGCATTTTTACTTCCCCAATATATTAAGCATGAACCGATGAAATGACATGTACCACTAGTACTCTTTTTATCAATTTTGCATCCGCCGAAATCGGCATCACTATATGCAATCAAATTAAAGTCCAAGCAAGAGGGATACCATAGACCTAGTCCGATCGTCCCTTTCAAGTAACGAAAAATGCGTTTACAAGCAATTAAATGTGATTCCTTAGGATTAGCTTGGAATCGAGCACATAAGCATGTAGCAAATATTATGTCTGGCCTAGAAGCAGTCAAATATAGCAGAGATCCGATCATACCTTGATATAATTTTTGATCTACGAATTTGCCATTTTCATTTTTCAAGCTTTAATGATGACATTGGCGTTGAAATCACTTTGCTACTTTCCATTTTGAATTTCTTTAGGAGATCGTTTGAGTACTTTGTTTGATGAATAAAGATTCCGTCTTCGTATTGCTTGATTTGAAGCCCGAGGAAGAATGTTAATTCTCCCATCATACTCATCTCGAACTCTCCTTTCATAAGATTAGAGAAATCTTGGCACAATGATTCGTTAGTAGCTCCAAAAACAATGTCATCAACATAGATTTGGCAAACAAGTATATCATTATTCAATATTTTCACAAACAAGGTATTATCAACTTTACCTCTTTTATAGTCATTTGCAATTAAAAATTGACTTAAACGATCATACCATGCTCGGGGTGCTTGTTTCAACCCGTAGAGTGCCTTGTTGCGCTTGTAGACGTGATCCGGAAATTGATGATCTTCAAACCCGGGAGCTTGCTTGACATAGAGTTCTTCTTGAATGTAGCCATTCAAGAATGCACTTTTCACATCCATTTGAAATAGTTTGATCTTTTTGTGAGCGGCAAATGCACATAACAAACGGATGGCTTCGATTCGAGCCACGGGAGCAAAACTTTCTTCGTAATCAAGACCTTCCTCTTGATTGTACCCTTGAGCGACCAAACGAGATTTATTTCGAATTGGGTAACCGTCTTCGTCACTCTTGATTTTGTGCACCCATTTAGTTCCGATAATTGTTTTATCTTTAGGAGCGGGAACTAAATTCCATACATTATTGTGCATGAATTGTACAAGCTCCTGTTGCATTGCTATCACCCAACTTTCATCATCAAGAGCCTCAGATATATTCTTGGGAACTATTTCGGATACGAAAGCACAATGAGCCATATATTCGATGGTTCTCCTTCGGGTTTGAACACCATATTCAATGTTTCCAATCACAAAATCTTTTGGATGGTCTTTGATGTGCCTCCAATCTTTCGGTAGACTCTCGATTGTCTTCTTTTGAATTTCTGAAATTTTCTCCATTTCGTTTGAGGGATGAGAGTCCAGAAAAATACCTGCATCATCAAAATATTCTACCTTTCTCGGGGGTGAGATCATATCATTGAATTTAACATGAATGGATTCTTCAACTTTATTTGTTCTAATATTATAAACACGATATGCTTTGCTATTTGTAGCATAACCAAGAAATATACTGGAATCGGATTTAGCATCAAATTTCCCCGAGTTATCCTTACCATTATTTAGGATAAACACATTGCAACCAAAAGGGTGGAAATACGATATATTTGGCCTTTTGCCCATCCATAATTCAAACGGAATTTTAAGGTTAGTCCATAATCCATAAAATCACCAGTCACAAATTTTTTTGTGACTGTCAAAAACAGTCACAAAACAGTGACAAAACCTCATTTATATGACTTTACAATACTACTTTTTATGGCAGTCACAAATATCATTTATGACTGTCATTAGCGATACAAATTTCATCTTTGTGACAACCATTAGCACTTAATTTCAACTTCCGTGACTTCCATGGACAGTCACAAATATCATTTTTCATGATTGTATTGTGACTGTTTTTAGAAGTCACAAATGTTGAAAAAAAATACAAAAAAAAAAAATATATTAAAACCCCATTTTTCTCTGAATGCATTCTAATTATTTTTCACAATGAATTCATAATACAATCCAAACATATTTCTGAAAGTATTCACACAACACTCCAATTAATTTTTACAAGACATATAAAATCACAATATAATGCTCAAAATTAGCACGTAAAAAAAATCCGAACCAACCCATTTGGAATAAAGCACTTATACAACTTACACACAAGTAAAGCACTTATACAACTTATTCACCAAACAGTCTCTTGTAACTTTTTCATTCATGCTTTAACTTCTAATTGCGAACACTACCAAACTTCTGACATCTGCCCTGCAGTCCCTTCAAAAACTTGCCACATCCCGCAATGAACTGCAGAATAATCACAAAGGAAAAAAACAAAAACGAAAAATCATAATTAATATCTTGCTCGATCCAATCTATCATCGTGAATATCATCAGGGAAGGCACTACTTATTATGATAACAAGGTAACAAAAATCAAAAGCTCTATTTTTTCAAACGTCCGGTTTATTTTTTTTTAAACATATGCCTCAAATAAGTTCACAAGGTTCTCGATAAGCAAAATACAGAATCATACAAAGATTACCATTACAATGATACAACTCTTTAGATTTTTTGTTTTCCATCTAATGAATTATTTAATGAATGTGGAAACAGTACCGTACAAATTCTTTTTCAACACTAGAGACTGAAAATTGAATGTGGAACAATCCCGTACAAGACCTTTGCGTGTGAAGTACCAAACACAAAGTTAAACACATATCTAACTTTACACTAGATAATTACCCTCAATACTTGCCTTTTGAATTTGTTCATGACGGAAAACTGCTTGAGTCTTGCCCTCACAATATCTCCCAACGGAACATTTGAAGCCTTTTTCGCATTCTGAATCCATGGATGCTCTAACCAAATAAGAACAGAAAAGAGCATGTTACAGCTACTGTATGAACGTGGCGGTTTGTATTATTAAAAATAAAAACTTGCACGGATGTTTGCATTTTCTTGACAAATACCTTCGAATTGAGGGGTGGGCACAATTTCTAAAATGGAAACGAGTATATAACAGATAATTACCAGCATGGTGTCGAGTCCTACACGTTTTCCGGACTGAATATTTCGGACACTGTCCTCGAAAAACAGCTGCAAAGACGATGAATACAGATATAAGTACGAGTTTTTTAGCCAAAAGAAACTGCACTATGTTATGTAATAATAACGATCAAAAGTGCCAACTTACTGTCCTATGTGGATCAATATTTGCAATTTGAAGAGCTTTTCCAATTGCTGCTTCTGACGGTTTACAAACGACCGGAGTCTTTGGCAGACGGGATGAACTTGCATGATCAGGACAAGAAAAATGTCCTATAATGTCGAATAATCCATTCGAAGAACAACAAGACTATCTTGAAATTTTCGTACGGTAATCTACCATGGACAAAGCTGCATATTTTTTTTTTTAGTTCTAAAATTATCCATGCACGGTATAAATAATATAACATAATCTAAAACAAGTAAAACTAGAATGTGTTAATTAATTAGGGGTTTGATTCAAACATACCGATGATACTCATCATAGTCAAAATCATAGCCAACTGCCTGACACAAAAAGAAAATATGGAACTCATGATCAATAATCTTGCCAAAAAAAAAATCCAAAAATCAAAAGTGTGAACAAAATTAAGAGGATTACCCTAAGACCTGCCATAGTGGTTGCATAGTTTGTGTACAGTAGATTGCATAAGAAAAAAACCAAAAACACTTTCAGTGGTGCAAACATCATGTTTACACAAATTCCAATCATACTCAAAACAGAATTCTATCATCAATCCTAAAACCATACTCAAATCAAAATAGGTGCATATATTGAATTAGAAAATCATGTTTTTAGTGGTGCAAACATCATGTTTACACAAGTTTTAGGCAGTCACACATCATAAAGCACATCACGAAGCTGGGAGAAATTATTAATCATAATTCTAAGCAAAACATTCCAATTACAAACATTCTAAGCAAAACCTAGAAATTTCCTACCTTTCCTTTTTGATTTCGTTTGGCCTTCAGGCCTATTTGCTTCGCTCTCGTGATCTACTGATGCTTCCGCTGAAAAACAAACCCTGTTACAGTTGAGCCTTGTAAGAAGCCCTATTACATTTGGCCCTAAAATAGTATATATGGCAGCCACCGACTCACAAAACACATATATATTCAACTAAAGGTACTGGCACACAGCATAGAGTACACATCATTCCATATTTGTATTTACAGTTTAGCTAATATTTTGTAGTACCTACCTGGAAATTTAAGATCAAAGAAAGCTGAAGGACGAAGAACGATCAGGCACCTGAAAAACAAATACAATTCAGAATTAAGAACATAATACATGCTTCCAAATCTGTCACCACCGACTTAAATTGAAAAATGGTAACCTTTGAAACAATTCAGGAGAGAACAAGGACCAGTGCGCCAAAAATAATGATTTCCCATTTTTCGCTTTTCCTTTCATTTAATTCTTGTTAATTTTTTCGTGAACATAAACACAATCAAAACAGTCCTTCTCCTCCCCATGTATCATGTGTCCTGCCATAATTTGTACTAACAAAAACATCAAGTATTCTTCTCACAAGCATAAAACACCATAATCCATGTTCAGTTTCTTTCTACTTCAGTTTATACTCTAAAACAGTAGTAGAAGTGCTGGGAAATCAATTTATCCAAGACTTTATTATAAAGAAGATGAGATTCAAATATCTCTTCGTAAAAAAAACATCATCATTGAAACTCACATGATCCTAATATAACAACATTTTATAGTAGAGGATATAACCCATCAACAACTCATGTCACAACAATACTATAGTAGATGGCCCAAAGTCCACCCAACCCCACCCCACATTCAACAATCTATAAACTATCATGTCCATCTTAATTGCATTTTAAAATAAGCATCATTCAGACTGACCAGGCAAAACAATCTACTAAGAACCGGTAATATCATTGACGGCACAGATCTGCTCTTCTCCCATGGCAGACATAACACTCACAACAAGGTCTTTTCCCTCTGCAAAGACATCCTTCATCTACACATTTAGTAGAGAACATAATACATGCTTTCAAATCTGCCACTACCGACTTAAATTGAAAAATGGTAACCTTTGAAACAATTCAGGAGAGAACAAGGACCAGTGCGCCAAAAATAATGATTTCCCATTTTTCGCTTTTCCTTTCATTTAATTCTTGTTAATTTTTTCGTGAACATAAACACAATCAAAACAGTCCTTTCCCTCCCCATCTATCATGTGTCCTGCCATAATTTGTACTAACAAAAACATCAAGTATTCTTCTCACAAGCATAAAACACCATAATCCATGTTCAGTTTCTTTCTACTTCAGTTAATACTCTAAAACAGTAGTAGAAGTGCTGGGAAATCATTTTATCCAACACTTTATTATAAAGAAGATGAGATTCAAATATCTCTTCGTAAAAAAAACATCATCATTGAAACTCACATGATCCTAATATAACAGCATTTTATAGTAGAGGATATAACCCATCAACAACTCATGTCACAACAATACTATAGTAGATGGCCCAAAGTCCACCCAACCCCACCCCACATTCAACAATCTATAAACTATCATGTCCATCTCAATTGCATTTTAAAATAAGCATCATTCAGACCGACTGTGCAAAACAATCTACTTAGAACCGGTAATATCATTGACGGCACAGATCTGCTCTTCTCCCATGGCAGACATAACACTCACAACAAGGTCTTTTCCCTCTGCAAAGACATCCTTCATCTACACATTTAGTCGAGAGAACAAGATGCTTTATAACTGACTGGTGAGTTATATTTATGACCAACAATTTCAAGTCAGCCAATAAAATCCTGAAAGAAACCTAACCTGTCCAAGCAAAGTATCATCAGTTGGAAGATTGAGGTCATCCTTGGTGTTGCCGCTCTCGGGCAACAAGCTCTTGGTCCCCCTAACGAATTTTCTCATCAAGGTTCATTACACATACGCCACGTCATAACAAAATTAACAACAAACAATCAGGAAAAATAGAAGAACCACATACCCATTAACATAAACCCACAGCCCAGCCAGCGACCCTCAAACCAAAACTCCAACCCTAGATTCTGGAAACTATCACAGCATCGCCCACCTCCTATCAGCTGCGCCACTCGCCTCTCCGCTGCGGGGAGGTCTGCATATTTGGGTGTCGATTTAATTTTAGGGAATATTTGGTGGTGTGTTGATTTCGGTGTGTGTGTGTGTTTATTTTAGGGAATGAGAGAGAGGGGGGAGAGGTTAGAGGCGTACAGTGAGAAAGAGATAGTGAAAGAGAGAACCGACTTATTTGAGAGAATAAAGAAAAAGGAAAAGAGAGAGAAAAGTTTATGACTGTTCAAGACAGTCAGAATACTTGTGACAGTCATTAACAGTCACACACATTTGGATTTATCACTATTTGGTATTTGTGACTGTTATTGGCAGTCATAAAGTTGTGACTGTCATTGACAGTCACAAATCCAGGGAGTTTCAATGTCATAAAATCCTGTTTTTGGTGTAGTGACGGTTGATTACATAACATGCCGTAAAAATTGCTTCGGCCCAAAAGTATTGTGGAAGAGAGTATTCATTAAGCATAGTCCTTGACATTTCCTCTAAAGATCGATTTTTCCTTTCAACAACCCCATTTTGTTGAGGCGTTCTAGGAGCCGAGAAATTGTAATTAATACTATATTTGTCACATAAAAGCTCAAACGGAGTGCAATCAAATTCACCTCCGTGATCGGTGCGGATTGAAATTATAGAAAGATTTTTCTCATTTTGCACCAAACGACACCATTTGGAAAACTCGGAAAATGTATCATCTTTATGAGCAATAAATCTAATCCAAGTAAAACGGGAATAATCATCAACAATGACCAAAGTATAAAGCTTACCATTTAGACTAACATATCTAGATGGTCCAATTAAATCCATATGCACAAGTTCAAGAATACGGCTAGTGGAAACCTCGAATTTTGGTTTGAAAGATTCTCGAGTATGTTTCCCTTTTATGCATGATTCACACAAATGCTTCCGATCAAATTTGAGTTTGGGTAAACCATGGACAAGATCGTGTCTCGATAAAACAGAAATAATGGGTAGAGATGTATGCCCCAATTTACGATGCCATAAATATGCATTATCATCCAAAGTAATAAGACACTTTTCATTGAATGAACTTTTATCATTAAGATAAACAATATAAATGTTTCCACATCTCAAACCGATGAATGCAATTTTATTATTTCTAAATGCCGTGCAATGAGTTTGCTCGAAGAGAATTTTAAAACCTTCATCACATAGTTGATAAACGCTAAGTAAGTTGTGATGCAAACCTTCAACAAATAATACTTTGTTGATAGAGGGAGAAGGTTGCTTACCGACTTTTCCGATGCCTTTAATCTTTCCCTTTTGATTGTCGCCAAAGATCACATGTCCTTGTTCTTGATATTCGAGGTCTTCAAATAAGTCCTCGGAGCCTCACATGTGCCTTGAGCATCCACTATCAATGTACCACTTGCTTTTCCTTGGTGCCGGTACCTACAAAAATAGTGTTTCTCGGTTGTTTCAGTACCCAAGCCCTTTTGGGTCCTCCAAAGTTAACGATACTTATAGCATTAGGAACAATTGTCCCTTTTGGAACCCATATTTGTTTAACTTTGATGGTTCTTAACTTTGAACGAACGTTATCATGAACTCGTTGTTTGAAAGGAGTTTTTGAATTCTCGGCTTCGGTTTTCTTTATTTTGTCAAGATTGATAAGGGATTGTTCCATTTTAAACGGGTCGAAACCAAGTCCGTGTTTTAATAATGGAGATTTTTGAATGGATAAGAGCTTTTCGAATTTCTTGTTTTCGAGAGTAAATTTGTTCAAAATATATTTTAGCTCCTTTTGAGTTTTCGTCAACTCGATTTTCAAAACGTTTTCCTTTTCAAGGCATAAGGTATGGTCGAGTTCAATAGTTTTGCCTTTGTTTTGAAGAGAGGATTTTTCGAGTTCTAAAGATTTTATTTTCCTCTTTAAAGACATATTTAATTTAACCATCTCGTCATATTCTATGTTTAAAGATTCAAATGCACTTAATAAATCATCGTCATGATGGACTTCTTGTGAATCGCAAAAATCGAAATTATCATATTCATCATCATTGAGTTTAGAGCTTACCTCGATATTGCTTTCGGAGTCGAGTGCCATAAATGCGAGATTAGCATCGAGAGATCTTTCAATCTCCTCCTCTTCGTCACTCCAATACGCGATTAGAACCTCCTTCTTTTTGAATCTTTTGACTTGAGGCTTTGAAGAGTATCCTCAACAATCCTTGGCATAGTGACCGGCTTGACCGCATTTCCGACAATTATTGTCGAACTTCTTTATAGGAACATATCTATTCTTCTTTTGTTCCGCCTTACCATCCCGACCAAGGAAATTTCGCCTTCTTTGAATTAGATTTTTATACCTTCTAAAGTTCTTGGCGTAGAGAGCAAGCTCTCATCCTGGGGAACATCTTCCTCAACGTCGCTATCAACATTGAATGCGACTACCTTTTCAAGAGGCTTCGGTTTGGTACCTCTAGACTTGAGAACGATCTCATAATTGATGAGTGACCCGATGAGAGCGCTAAACTCGAGTTTGTTGAGATCTTTGGACTCCATGATTGCGGTAACCGTGGCATCCCATTCACGTGGCAACGAGCGAAGAATTTTCTTAGCTTTGTCGCTACTAGATATAGGCTTTCCGAATGATGCAAGTCCATTGGTTATAGCCGAGAACCGATCCAACATATTGGTGATCATTTCCTCATCCTTCATGGAGAAGAGTTCGTAGTCATGAAGAAGCATGTTGATTTTAGTCTCCTTAACTTGGGTGGTTCTTTCATGAGTTACTTCGAGGATTTCCCAAATTTCCTTTGCGCTTTCGTAGGAAGATATCCTATTGAGTTCTTCGGGATTAAGGGCGCAATAGAGAAGTTGAGTAGCACGTGAATTGATGTGCGTGTTCCTCCAATCCTCATCGTTGAACTCGTCGAACTTTTTCAACGATCCATCTTTGTCTTGGCAAGTTTCGGACCAAGTGCAATGACTTTCCAAATTTCAATATCATAGGCTTGAACGAATATAGCCATTTTCTTTTTCCATGTCATGAAATTGGAACCGTCGAAGAAAGGAGGATGGTTGAGAGCATTTCCTTCGATTTGGCCAAGAAGTGCCATTTGTGGATCTTTTTCCCTTAGGTGGTTAAACCTTTAAAAAGAGAGCCGCTCCGATACCAACTGAAGAGATAAATTCACCACTAGAAGGGGGGTTGAATAGTGGTAATGCGGAATATCGAACTTTCTCGCGAATAAAAGAAAATAGTGCGGAAAGTAAAAGACTCAAAGATTTATAGAGGTTCGGCAACTTGCCTACGTCCTCTCTCTGACTTCTTTTTCTATTGGCTCAAGAACAACCAAACACTTGACTCGTCTTCGATCGGTCCGAGTACAACAACCGTTACAACCGCTTGTCTTCTATTGGTCCAAGCTCAACCACTCTCAAAATAAACTTTGTTTATCTAGTGTTCTATCGGAACTAAATAATCCTTAAATACGAATATTGGAGTGTAATCCTAATAATTCCGGATCAAAGATCCTAATAACACCGGATTAGTGACTCTAAATTCGTTTCTCTAACGTTCTTGTATGAGTGATGCAACACTCATAACCAAATGAAAGAATATAAAGTATAATAAATATTACAAGATGTATCACTCTTTGTATCTTTCTTCTCACAACTTAGAATGCAATAAAATATAGAAAACTGAGCTCAAGAATGCTTTGATTGCTTGTATACTTGAATGCTTGAAGTTGTGTATGAGATACCCAGTCCTATGGGTATTTATAGGTGTCAGTCCTTCTTCGAATTCTGATATTTGTATTATTAGCGTGCGCTAATAATACCTACATAGCGTGCGTAATCGTTTTCTGACTTGGCCGATCTGAACGGTCACAAAACTGTTCCAACGGTAAAATTATATGTTTAGCGTGTGCTAGTCATACCTTCGTAGCGTGCGCTAATGGTTGGTCAACATGTCTTCAATCTTGACTTTAGATAATTTCGGTTTGTCTCCCCAACGAATCTTTCCCAACGGATATATTTATACTTAGCGTGCACTACCAATTGTACATAGCGTGCGCTAGTATTATTTAATATTAACTTTCCAAATTTCTCGGATCTCCATTTGACTTCTGCGTTCCAACGGGTAAATTGTCCAACGGTAGAAATTTCAATGTTTTAGCATGCGCTAATAAGTGTTGAATAGCGTCCGCTATATACTTTCCTCACTAACGTACGTTAGCTTGTATAGCGTACGTAAGTGCTTCTTTATTTTGAGTCCAGTGGCTACTGGACTACCAAACATGCTTTCCGGTAGCGTGTGCAAGATTTGCTAGGTAACGTGCGCTAATGAGTCAGAATAGCGTGCATAATTATTATTCCGTAGTGTGCGCAGATGAATTCCTTCTTTTCTTTCCAAACCTTACTGTCCTCTCTGACTGAGATGCGATAGCGTGCGTTAGATAAGGAATATAGCGTGCGCTAATTTTGTAATATAACGTGCATTGATAATAGATACTTTGCGTGCGTAAGCCATCAGGTAGAATTCCAACTTGACTGCAGCTGATTTGACTTGCCTGCATATGAGCTTCGATAGCGTGCACTACCTTGCATTATGTAGCGTGCGCTAGGAACATTTTTCATCTTCAATAGAGCAGCTTACTGAGATAGATTTTATTAAATGTTTTGGATCTAATCATCATCAAAATACTTTTTGGTGAACAGGATTCTCGTGCACTTCGCTTAGAGATTACCGGGATCGAGCTTTAGCCTACGAGTTAGCTTCGTTATCGTCGGAGCGTGTGCCAAAGTCAAAGAAACAGAAGATATATGTTGACCTTATGGACAGTACAGGAGTTGGTGTTTCTGGATTACAACGTCGTAGTCTTTCTGCTGTGAAGCTCCATCGCCCGATGTGTGGGACTAAGAGTTCTAGATCGTCAGCTTTCACTCTTGGTAAAGCCAGGAGGTGTTTCAACTGCAATGTGTCGGGGCATGATCATGCACATTGTCCTTCTCCGCCAGTAACGTGTTACCAGTGCGGACTCATGGGACACCAGGTTCAATTTTGCGAATTAGTCACCGAGTCTTCCGAGGCTCATACGTGAGCACTAATATCAAGATTGACTCCGAGGAGTCCCTGAGAGTGTAGTCTACCAGTTGTATTTTGTGTTATTTCCTTGCTTTGTTGTTTCGAATTTCAGGGATGAAATTCTTTTATTAGAAGTAAATCAGATTCTTGAACTTCTGTATTTCCAACCTTATCAACTCGATTGTGTTTGTTGATATTTTTTTGAACATTGTCATATCTTTTGTTTCGTCGATCGAATGAGTTGTGGTAATGTTTCGGATTAATCCGTTGTTGTTGTGACTTTTTCCGAATTCGGCTCTATTCCTATGAATAAACCAAACCAAACCAAACATGCCCAGTATATCCCGCTCAGAGCAGGGTCTGGGGAGGGTAAGATGTACGCAGACCATGCCCCTACTTATTACGGTAGGGAGGCTGTTTCCGTGAAGACCCTCAGCTTAGTGCACAACAACATATTGAGTGAAAAATACAAAGGGAAGCATATGATACGAAAAAACTCAATACCATACCTGAGCCCATGGCTTAATCCATATGGGACTTACCTAAGAGAAATTTGGCTACTTCACTCCCGATGAACGCTGCTCAAACAGAAGAGAAGTTGACTCCGCGCATAGCTCCCTGTCAAAAATACACCACATGCAAAAGGCAATAGGATAAAATATACAATAAATGTAAAAATGCAATGCTCTAGGTCAAAGCTAACCGAGACAACCCAACCCTGAGACTCTCAACTACAGCACCACTCTTATCTGGCGCCTCCAAGAGCACCTATCAACAGTCATGGTCTCGGAAAGGTTTAAGGCCTTCAAATCTAATCTCAGCTGCTCCTCCCACGTCTTCCTCGGTCTGCCTCTCCTCCTCTACCCTGTTCCTATGAATCTTATATTAATGTATATCTTGTCACCTTTACCAGACCACCTATTGTTTTGAGTCGAGGTATGAACGTCTGAGTTGCTATTTGATTATTGTTGTTCGCCGTGACTCGAATATGATTGTCCGACTATTGTTATCTCGATCATTGTGGTTCGATCGTTTATTATCTGATTTTTGTTGATCTCGTATCGCGATTTTTGATCATTCAGATCACTTCGTAATTTCCTTAAGTTCGGGAAATTAGCTTCGTTGTCAATCTTCTGACCCTTGGTTGGTGAAATTTTGTATTTGCTCCGTGTTTAGCCTGCATTTTGATTGACGTACTGTTCGGGTTGGTCAACCATATTAATTTTTGTTCGCTGCATTTTGTTACCATTCTGGCATAGCCATATGGATGTTATCAGCCACGTGCTGCATGTGAATGGTTGCAGGTCATCGGTAATGGATAACATGTGTTGTCGGAGATTGTTTTGCGTTGATCGTTTTATGTTTTAAGTTTCAGGGCCGAAACTTCTTTTAGGAGGGGTAGAATGTAATTCCCGATATTGGCAGTGAATACGAGTCAATTCATGACCCGTACTGAAGCAACATTGCAAAATCATTCCGCCTCCATTCGCAACTTGGAAGTCCAGCTGGGCCAGATTGCTAATGTGTTGACAGCCCGCCCGGAGGGAGCATTGCCAAGTACAACCGAGACAAATCCTAGAGAAAGTCTAAATGCAATCAGTTTGAGAAGCGGGAAGGAGGTATGTGACCAGCCCGAGAGAAGTGAAAAGAGGAGTGAAATTGAGGAGAAGAAAAATTTAGCGATGGAAGAATCACAATATTGGAGACCCTCGATAACGTTTCCAGATAACCCGAAGGCATATGTGCCACCCATCCCATTTCCGCAGAGATTACAGCAGAAAAAGGCGGACAAGCAATTCTCTAAGTTCCTCGACGTGTTCAAGAAGCTTCATATTAACATTCCATTTGCCGACGCGTTGGAACAAATGCCGAGCTACGTTAAGTTCATGAAGGAGATCTTGTCGAAGAAAAGAAAACTCGAGGAGTTTGAGACAGTCGCCTTGACGGAGGAGTGCAGCGCGATTCTTCAGAAGAAGCTTCCACCAAAATTGAAAGATCCAGGAAGTTTCAATATTCCGTGCACCATGGGGAATCTCTCTTTTAGTAAGGCATTGTGCGATCTCGGTGCTAGTATTAACCTCATGCCTCTGTCTATTTTCAAGAAGCTGGGAATTGGAGAAGCAAAGCCGACGACGGTCTCCTTGCAATTAGCGGATCGATCTATTAAGTATCCGAGGGGAGTGATTGAGGACGTGTTAGTAAAAGTGGACAAATTTATCTTTCCAACGGATTTTATTGTTGTCGACATGGAGGAAGATCAAGATATCCCGATTATCTTGGGACGGCCATTTTTAGCGACAGGCCGAACTCTTATAGACGTGGAAAAAGGGGAATTAACTATGAGGGTTCAAGATGAGCATGTCACGTTCCAAGTGTTCAAATCTTTTCCATGTCCGGGAGGTGTTGATAAAAGCTCACAAATTGAAAGTGTAGATGCCGTTGCTAAAGAAAGACACCGGAAGAATCGTCGGTCGAAAAATTCAGATTCCGTTTCAGATGGTCCAACTTTTAAGAAAGATGTAGAACGAGTCGCATTTCTCAGGCATGTGAACATGCAATCATCCCCATCCGACCAGCCACACTCGGACAAGTCTGTTGCTGTCATAAAGTCATTTTTGAAAGAGGGAAATAAGTCGGAAATCAAACGGACGTCTAGTCATGAGAAAAATGGGTGTTTCGGGAAGTTCTCGTCAAAACCTTTCCGCAACCAACATTGGGTGTCCGAACCGAAAATCGAATCGTTAATGACCGATGGTCAAAATTTTAAAAACCATATTCACAGTTCGATGAACGGGGCGGAGATCAAATGGAGTTTGGGAAAAGTGAACTGATTTTTAAATAGGTCCGGCTGAAGACTATAAACTTAGCGCTTCTCGGGAGGCAACCCGAGTTCGTAGTGTAGATTTTTGAGTTTCTGAATTTTTCTTGCATTCTTGAATCTTTATTTTTCATCATTTTGTGCTTTGATTTGCTTTTACCTCTCGCTTTTGACGTGTTCCTCTTATAATTCTATGCAGGAAAAGTCCCAGGGGAGAAACTGATGCCTAAGCCGCGGCACAAGGCTTGTGAGCCGCGGCACAAGGCTTGTGAGCCGCGGCACACACAAATCGAAAGGGAGAGCTAAACTTTCTGTACTATGTGCCGCGGCACAACATTACTGAGCCGTGGCACACTTGAGCCCTGAGCCGCGGCACACGGAAGCTGAGCCGCGGCCCACGACAAAACATACAACTAGGTAAAAGGGACTGTACTCTGTGCCGTGGCTCACTTGAGCTGTGCTGCGGCACACCATGCGGAATTTGAACAGCCCAGGTACCTTATAACCCGTATTCGGCCGACTACCCAGGTAAGTTTACCTTCCCTTTCCTCTCCCTTGCGCGCGCGATTGGCCGACATCCTCCTCCATTCTTCTTCTTGCAATTTTCTTGCACTTTTCACAATCCAAGCAAGGTATGTCCAAATCTCTAATCTCAAATTGTTCTATGAATTTAAATGTCAAGTTGTGTTATGCATTGGATGGATTGAATATGTTTATTTCCTTCAAAAGTTCTATGATGGTTAAGTGGAGGACATGATGGTTTTGATCGATTTTTCATGATTATTTTGGATTATGAATGAATTGAGTATGTCGTTTTTGACGGTGAATGATTCGTGTTTTTGTTCTTGGGGATTTAATCGAGCTATTGCCATATTTGTTCTTCAAGTGAACTCTTGCCCTTTAAGTGTTTGATGAAATATCTGAATGAAAAATTTTCTTTGTTAAGGCAATATTTTGAATCTATGTGCAACATATTCGTTCTGGAATTACAGCAGCCCCAACCCGTACGTCTAGTTTAAACGTTATGATTTAATTTCATTTTTCTCTCACGGATGTGCTATCTTGTAAAATTTCTGATTTACGGCCGGATATCCTTAGCCGAGTGATGATTATTCTCGTTATTGTTTGAGTAAGTAACCTTCGGTGTTTTAATTTTTTTCAGGACTCGCTATGGCTAGGACTAAGAAGCTGAGCAAGAGGGCCAGGACTCAGCCGTCCCCCACTCGAGGGGAAACCTCTCGTAGTCGCGCCGAGTCAGAGGGGCACCAGTTTTCTGACCCGGAGATTCACAAAATCTTCAACGAGAAGATTCAGCCGCGACCTCTTATCCCGGAGAGGGGATTTACTCCAGCCCTCCAAGACGGGGAACTGCTTGCTATGATAGACGAGATGGGGTGGGCCCGATTTGCTGCACCCCCCGAGCCAGCGGTGATATCGATAGTGCAGAAGTTCTATGCCAGAGCGTTATTGAAGCACATTCGAGCAGGACAGATGTTGCAACAGTCAGACACTCGGACTCAGGTCGATGTCCGAGGTATTACGGTTGATTATTCCACAGCTGCTATTCGGAGGTTGTTTGAGCTTCCGGTGGTAGATGAGACGACTTATGACCGAGTTATGGCTAGCCTCACGAAGGAGGCTCTGCTCGAGACTATTACGCAGCCCGACTCCGACTGGGAGCGGCGCGCACCGGGTTCTTCCACTTTCCACTTCAAGAGCTCGCGCCTCAGTTGGCTCGGGCGTGCCTGGCTATATTTTATTTGCGCTCGTATAGACCCCACATCTCAGATCCGCACTGTTTTTCTCTCCCGCGCCCAGACACTATATGCTATCACATCCGGGCTGCGATTCGATGTGGCCCCTCTCTTGGTCCGATCTATATTACAGTGCATTCAGGGAGGGGCCAAGACGGGGTTGAAGCACCCCTCTCTTATCTACGCTCTGTGCCGGCAGTCGGGGCTGACGTGGTCGGACGACGAGCCGATGCTTGCTCCCCAGGCACCGATCGACCACCGCATCATCCTCACATTTTGACCAGTGGGGTGGAGCGCTGGCGCATGCTCGGGGGAGAGGATTTCTACTGGATGAGGCCCACGAGGGGTCCCCCGAGCCTCTTTTGCTGACACAGGGGCAGGCAGATGCCGGCCCGATGCCCGACAGAGAGAGATTGCAGGCGATGTTCGACGGGCTGAGGGAGGATATGAGGAGAGAGAGAGGAGACGAGGAGAGAGAGAGGATATGATAGAGGATATGAGGAGAGAGAGGAGATGAGGAGAGAGAGGGAGAGTATGCTGGCTGCCATGAGAGAGGAGCAGCGGACGGAGAGAGAGAGAGAGAGCATTATTGCTGCCGCCAGGGGAGAGATGCGAGAGCAGGCCCGCCGGGCCAACCGGCGAGAGGCGAGGCGTCTAGCAGCGAGGGATGCCTACCACCAGGAGCACCTAGCTGCATGGACGGCCCATATCATGCACCCAGACGGGCCATTTATTGCACCTGCTTGGCCAGCCACACCACCCTCCTCACCGGATGATGCCGGCACCAGCTCGTGAGAGGACTGGAGGGGAGTACTTGACCTTCTTATTCTATTGCATATTATATTTTGTCCATTGAGGTCAATGTACGTCCTAAGTTTGGGGGGGTTTACTTTCTGTCGCTACATTTATTGCTGTACTTATTTCGTTGCACTTTTTGTTATTTTTTAGTTATCTTTTTGTCGATAGCCTTGCTTGTCTTGATTTTACTCTATTCGTGAATTTTTCGTGCTTCTATTTTTGTAATACTGATGTTACAACACTGTTTTTATCTCTGAAGAAACGGTCGAGTTTTAGTCGAGTTGTAGTCAGTGATTTCTGTTTCTGCTAAGTCGTCATTTAGGTCCGAAATTTTTTTGTGATTGTAGAGGTCTTGGCGGATAAGAGAGGATACATACGTGTTTTAAAATCACCGTCGATACGTTTGGTTACATTTTTTGGTTAGCTATTCGTCCAGTTACATAAGTCGTGTTGGCACTGAGATTGAGTTTAGAGTCGGTCAGTTTTTCCCAAAAGTCGAGATATTTTTGTTCTATGATGGGAAGTCTAGTAACCGGGGGTATTCACGTGACCCGTTGTTTACTCTCGCGTAAAAAGACGACCCTGATTAGACTAGTGATTTAGAAATTTCACATGGGCCGATGATAGGGAGCCTTGTAACCAGGGGTACTCGCGTGACCCGTTGTTTACTCTCGCGTAAAACAGCGACCTTAATTCGGACATGCGGGAATTAGCTATTCGAGTTGTTTCTCCGCTGTGGAGGGGAACTTAGTAACTAGAAGCATCCATGTGCCCCATGAGTGTCTTTTACGTCAAACGGTTTCCCAATACATGAGAATGGAAATTCTACCCTAGGATTATCCCGATGAAACATCCAGAGATCCGAACCTAGTGGTCAACTCGAATCAATTTCTTGAGCATATATATATAAGGGAGTACTGTCTGAGGATTATTTTTATGAAACTCGTGAAAATTTTGCCATTAGACTGTGGAACGGGGCGAATTTAGCTCGTTTATTTTAACCTTTCATATTGACGGTCGATTTGATTCACGTTTGTTAATCTTTGAGCTGGATTATCTTCAAGAACGAGTAATTAGGACTGAACTTGGCTACTTTGTAGAATCAGTGTTCTGAGTGTAGCTCGCTATTACGATACTCGTATTATTCAGAGAGAATTTCAGGATAGTATTGATTAGGTTGAGCACTATGAGTTGCACGATTATTCACGATATTATTTTGTTGAAACTAATTCTTTTTGCTTGAGGACAAGCAAAGGCTTAAGTTTTGGGGTATTTGTTAGGCGTATTTTTATACGCTTATTTATCATTATTTAGTATTATTTTGGCAAGTAAAATTGCATAAATGCGCTTTTAATGCCTTAATCTTGTATGTTTGACAGAAGATTGGAGTCTGGAAGCTAAAACGAGGCGAAACGGGCGAAAACGGCGAATTTTGGCCGTGGGCGCGGCCTGGCGGCGAGGCCGCGACACACGCGAGAGGACGGCGGGCACCGAGTAGATCGTACTCTGCATGCGCGGCCTGCGATCGAGTGAGCCGCGGCCCAGACATAACACCCAACGCCCAGGTTTTAATTACACGCCATGTGCCGCGGCACAGATTAAGTGAGTTGTGGCACAGTTAGCGGTTTTGGTGTGCTCCGCGTGGATTTGGGCCGTTTTGAAGCCAGTTCTCGACCTACTCACATGGACGTGATTTGGAGACTGTGAGAGCTATAAATAAGGGTTTAAGACCCTAATTAATCATCTTGAAATCTTGGAGGCTTGGGAAAAGAAGGATCACAGAAGACTATCGCAGAGGAGAGAAGCAGAAGAGGTCAAGGGCAGAGGGCGGAAGTCAGAAGAACGGAGGAATCCGAGCTCTTCATCTGCGTTTGATTTTCATGCTTTTATTTATTAATTCTGTATTTTCATTAATTAGCATGTTAGGCTAAAACCCTTAATCTAGGATTTTGATGAAACCTATGTTTTGACGGATTTGCTTGAGATTATCTATTTAATTCCCTTTTTGTTGAGTTTTCCCAATCGTGTTTAATGCTTTCAATTATCTGGCCAATAGTTGTATTGTTTTAATCATTCAATTCGAATCGGGAGAGGAGAGTTGGTGAGGAACTATTGGTGAGGACCGTTTTATCTTGTGAGATAGGAATATACTCATAGGAACTACGTGGCCTTTTGGAGATTTTATGCTTTTTGCCTATTGACGAATTAATTCACCTAGGGATAGAGTGCGTTATTCGCCTTTAGAAAAATCTATTGACCTCGGGAGAGGCGGTAGAGTATATTAGCAGTTTTCGCCTTCAATAAATTGGGAAAAGCATTAACTTCAGATAATCGAGAGTAAATTCGGATAAACCGAGGTGGATTCAGAATCCTAGACTTATTCATCATTTGATTCTCTTTCTTCAAAGCTATCATTTTTACTGTCTAGTCTTTTATTAATTCTTTCAGTAATTAATAGCAAAACCAAAGTTCGATTGTTCAAATAAAACTAGAATACATAAAAATCGGTAGTTAGTGATTCAGTCCTCGTGGGAACGATACTCACTCATCACTTTATTACTTGTATACGATAACGTACACTTGCGTTCAAGAAATATCGCAACAAGTTTTTGGCGCCGTTGCCGGGGACTGAAATTTTTGCTAATATCGATTTCAGTATTTCTAGTCTTAGTTTGAACGTTTTTATTTACTTATTTTCGTGTATTTAATTTTATTTATTTGTTTTTCCTTTCAGGATTTTTCGCGTAGTGCATGAGAAAATTCGGTAACGACGGCCTACTACCTTTGGATACCGAACTCGAGCGCACTCTTCGAAGGAACAAGAAGGAGAAACGAGAGTTACAGACGACAGTGACCATGGCCGAAAATATCGAAATTCAAGGGGGAAATAATATTGTGCAGTAAGCTCAACCGGAAATGGCACTTTGAGATTATGCTATGCCGCAGATTAACGCAAACTTTTCGGGGATTCGGCGTCCCACTATCCAGGCGAACAATTTCGAAATCAAGCCTACTATTATTCAGATGGTGCAGGCGAGCCAATTCTGTGGATTGCCAAATGATGACCCAAACGCACATATTGCTTCTTTTCTCGAGATTTGTGACACGTTCAAGAACAATGGTGTCACCGACGATGCTATCCGATTACGGCTTTTCCCTTTATCTTTGAGGGATAAAGCGAAATTTTGGCTGAATTCCTTACCGCCGGGGTCGATCACAACATGGGCAGAGTTAGCGCAAGCCTTCCTTGCTAAATTCTTCCCACCTTCTAAGACGGCGAGACTGAGAAACGAGATCACCACTTTCGGTCAGTATGACATGGAATCGCTTCACTAGGCATGGGAGTGATACAAAGATTTGTTACGGAGATGCCCACATCACGGCCTTCCAGACTAGCTTCAAATTCAGACGTTTTACAATGGATTGAGTGCCTCTACACGCACTCTCGTGGATGCAGCCGCCGGTGGAGTTTTGATGGGAAAGACGATGGCTGAAGCACACTCGTTGTTGGAAGCTATGGCCGCTAATGCTTATCAATGGCCATCCGAACGAATAACGCCGAAGCGAGTTATGGAAATTTCGAGTAATGACCCGTTATCTACATTGTCAGCCCAAGTCGCAGCATTAACACAGCAGCTTCAAGCATTTTCGCATGCTCCTTCCCCCGTTACCATTGAGTCTTGCAATTGGTGTAACGGACCTCACCCTAGTGCGGAGTGCCAAGTCGGAAACCCATTCGAGCAGCCCCAAATTGAACAAGCTCAGTTCGTAGGAAATGGAAACCGGCAAAATAATCCGTACTCCAACACATATAATCCGGGGTGGCGTAATCATCCCAACTTCTCGTGGAGAAACGGACAGAACTCGAACCAGCCTCCGTTCACTCAAAACCAACAGCAGCCTCCTCCCGTTCCAAAAGTTTCTCTCGAGGAAGCAATTGCGAAATTAGCAGCGAATACGAGTCAATTCATGACCCGTACTGAAGCAACATTGCAAAATCATTCCGCCTCCATTCTCAACTTGGAAGTCCAGCTGGGCCAGATTTCTAATGTGTTGACAGCCCGCCTGGAGGGAGCATTGCCAAGTACAACCGAGACAAATCCTAGAGAAAGTCTAAATGCATCAGTTTGAGAAACGGGAAGGAGGTATGTGACCAGCCCGAGAGAAGTGAAAAGAGGAGTGAAATTGAGGAGAAGAAAAATTTAGCGATGGAAGAATCACAAGATTGGAGACCCTCGATAACGTTTCCGGATAACTCGAAGGCATATGTGCCACCCGTCCCGTTTCTGCAGAGATTACAACAGAAAAAGGCGGACAAGCAATTCTCTAAGTTCCTTGACGTGTTCAAGAAGCTTTATATTAACATTCCATTTGCCGACGCGTTGGAACAAATGCCGAGCTACGTTAAGTTCATGAAGGAGATCTTGTCGAAGAAAAGAAAACTCGAGGAGTTTGAGACAGTCGCCTTGACGGAGGAGTGCAGCGCGATTCTTCAGAAGAAGATTCCACCAAAATTGAAAGATCCAGGAAGTTTCAATATTCCGTGCACCATGGGGAATCTCTCTTTTAGTAAGGCGTTGTGCGATCTCAGTGCTAGTATTAACTTCATGCCTCTGTCTATTTTCAAGAAGCTGGGAATTGGAGAAGCAAAGCCGACGACGGTCTCCTTGCAATTAGCGGATCGATCTATTAAGTATCCGAGGGGAGTGATTGAGGACGTGTTAGTAAAAGTGGACAAATTTATCTTTCCAGCGGATTTTATTGTTCTCGACATGGAGGAAGATCAAGATATCCCATTATCTTGGGACGACCATTTTTAGCGACACGCCGAACTCTTATAGACGTGGAAAAAGGGGAATTAACTCTGAGGGTTCAAGATGAGCATGTCACGTTCCAAGTGTTCAAATCTTTTCCATGTCCGGGAGGTGTTGATAAAAGCTCACAAATTGAAAGTGTAGATGTCGTTGCTAAAGAAAGACACCGGAAGAATCGTCGGTTGAAAAATTCAGATTCCGTTTCAGATGGTCCAACTTTTAAGAAAGATGTAGAACGAGTCGCATTTCTCAAGAATGTGAACATGCAATCGCCATCCGACCAGCCACACTCGGACAAGTCTGCTGCTGTCATAAAGTCATTTTTGAAAGAGGGAAATAAGCCGGAAATCAAACAGACGTCTAGTCATGAGAAAAACGGGTGTTTCGGGAAGTTGTTCTCGTCAAAACCTTTCCGCAACCAACATTGGGTGTCCGAACCGAAAATCAAATCGTTAATGACCGATGGTCAAAATTTTAAAAACCATATTCACGGTTCGATGAACGGGGCGGAGATCAAATGGAGTTTGCGAAAAGCGAAGTGATTTTTAAATAGGTCCGGCTGAAGACTATAAACTTAGCGCTTCTCGGGAGGCAACCCGAGTTCGTAGTGTAGATTTTTGAGTTTCTGAATTTTTCTTGCATTCTTGAATGTTTATTTTTCATCATTTTGTGCTTTGATTTGCTTTTACCTCTCGCTTTTGACGTGTTCCTCTTATAATTCTGTGCAGGAAAAGTCCCAGGGGAGAAACTGATGCCTGAGCCATGGCACAAGGCTTGTGAGCCGCGGCACACACAAATCGAAAGGGAGAGCTAAACTTTATGTACTCTGTGCCGTGGCACAACATTACTGAGCCGCGGCACACTTGAGCCCTGAGCCGCGGCACACGGAAGCTGAGCCGCGGCCCACGACAAAACATACAACCAGGTAAAAGGGACTGTACTCTGTGCCGCGGCTCACTTGAGCTGTGCCGCAGCACACCATGCGGAATTTGAACATCCCAGGTACCTTATAACCCGCATTCGCCCGACTACCCAGGTAAGTTTACCTTCCCTTTCCTCTCCCTTGCGCGGGCGATCGGCCGACATCCTCCTCCATTCTTCTTCTTGCAATTTTCTTGCACTTTTCACAATCCAAGCAAGGTATGTCCAAATCTCTAATCTCAAATTGTTCTATGAATTTAAATGTGAAGTTCTGTTATGCATTGGATGGATTGAATATGTTTATTTCCTTCAAAAGTTCTATGATGGTTAAGTGGAGGACATGATGGTTTTGATCGATTTTTCATGATTATTTTAGATTATGAATGAATTGAGTATGTCATTTTTGAGGGTGAATGATTCGTGTTTTTGTTCTTGGGGATTTAATCGAGCTATTGCCATATTTGTTTTTCAAGTGAACTCTTGCCTTTTAAGTGTTTGATGAAATGTATGAATGAAAAATTTTCTTTGTTAAGGCAATATTTTGAATCTATGCGCAACGTATTCGTTCTGGAATTACAGCAGCCCCAACCCATACGTCTAGTTTAAACGTTATGATTCAATTTCATTTTTCTCTCACGGATGTGCTATCTTGTAAAATTTCTGATTTACGGCCGAATATCCTTAGCCGAGTGATGATTATTATCGTTATTGTTTGAGTAAGTAACCTTCGGGGTTTTAATTTTTTTCAGGACTCGCTATGGCTAGGATTAAGAAGCTGAGCAAGAGGGCCAGGACTCAGTCGTCCCCCACTCGAGGGGAAACCTCTCGTAGTCGCGCCGAGTCGGAGGGGCACCAGTTTTCAGACCCGGAGATTCACAAAATCTTCAACGAGAAGATTCGGCCGCGACCTCTTATCCCGGAGAGGGGATTTACTCCAGCCCCCCAAGACGGGGAACTGCTTGCTATGATAGACGAGATGGGGTGGGCCCGATTTGCTGCACCCCCCGAGCCAGCGGTGATATCGATAGTGCAGGAGTTCTATGCCAGTGCGTTATTGAAGCACATTCGAGCAGGACAGATGTTGCAGCAGTCAGACACTCGGACTCAGGTCGATGTCCGAGGTATTACAGTTGATTATTCCACAGCTGCTATTCGGAGGTTGTTTGGGCTTCCGGTGGTAGATGAGACGACTTATGACCGAGTTATGGCTAGCCTCACGAAGGAGGCTCTGCTCGAGACTATTACGCATCCCGACTCCGACTGGGAGCGGCGTGCACCGGGTTCTTCCACTTTCCACTTCAAGAGCTCGCGCCTCAGTCGGCTCGGGCGTGCCTGGCTATATTTTATTTGCGCTCGTATAGACCCCACATCTCATATGCTATCACATCCGGGCTGCGATTCGATGTGGCCCCTCTCTTGGTCCGATCTATATTCCAGTGCATTCAGGGAGGGGCCAAGACGGGGTTGAAGCACCCCTCTCTTATCTGCGCTCTGTGCCGGCAGTCGGGGCTGACGTGGTCGGACGACGAGCCGATGCTTGCTCCCCAGGCACCGATCGACCACTGCATCATCTCACATTTTGACCAGTGGGGAGGAGCGCCGGCGCACGCTCGGGGGAGAGGATTTCTACTGGATGAGGCCCACGAGGGGTCCCCCGAGCCTCTTTTGCTGACACAGGGGCAGGCAAATGCCGGACCGCCGCCCGACAGAGAGAGATTGCAGGCGATGTTCGACGGGCTGAGGAAGGATATGAGGAGAGAGAGAGAGGAGACGAGGATAGAGAGAGAGAGGATATGAGAGAGGATATGAGGAGATAGAGAGAGGAGATGAGGAGAGAGAGGGAGAGTATGCTGGCTGCCATGAGAGAGGAGCAGCGGACAGAGAGAGAGAGCATTATTGCTGCCGTCAGGGGAGAGATGGGAGAGCAGGCCCGCTGGGCCAACTGGCGAGAGGCGAGGCATCTAGCAGCGAGGGATGCCTACCACCAGGAGCACCTAGCTACATGGACGGCCCATATCATGCACCCAGACGGGCCATTTATTGCACTTGCTCGGCCAGCCACACCACCCTCCTCACCGGATGATGCCGGCACCAGCTCGTGAGAGGATTGGAGGGGAGTACTTGACCTTCTTATTCTATTGCATATTATATTTTGTCCATTGAGGTCAATGTACGTCCTAAGTTTGGGGGGGGTTTACTTTCTATCGCTACATTTATTGTTGTACTTATTTCGTTGCACTTTTTGTTATTTTTAGTTATCTTTTTGTCGATAGCCTTGCTTGTCTTGATTTTACTCTATTCGTGAATTTTTCGTGCTTCTATTTGTGTAATACTGATGTTGCAACACTGTTTTTCTCTCTGAAGAAACGGTCGAGTTTTAGTCGAGTTGTAGTCAGTGATTTCTGTTTCTGCTAAGTCGTCATTTAGGTCCGAAATTTTTTTGTGATTGTAGAGGTCTTGGCGGATAAGAGAGGATACATACGTGTTTTAAAATCACTGTCGATACGTTTGGTTACATTTTTTGGTTAGCTAGTCGTCCAGTTACATAAGTCGTGTTGGTACTGAGATTGAGTTTAGAGTCGGTCAGTTTTTCCCAAAAGTCGAGATATTTTTGTTCTATGATGGGAAGTCTAGTAACCGGGGGTATTCAAGTGGCCCGTTGTTCACTCTCGCGTAAAACGACGACCCTTATTAGACTAATGATTTAGAAATTTTACATGTGCCGATGATAGGGAGCCTAGTAACCGGGGGTACTCGCGTGACCCGTTGTTTACTCTCGTGTAAAACAACGACCTTAATTCGGACATGCGGGAATTAGCTATTCGAGTTGTTTCTCCGCTGTGGAGGGGAACTTAGTAACTAGAAGCATCCATGTGCCCCATGAGTGTCTTTTACGTCAAATGGTTTCCCAATACATGAGAATGGAAATTCAACCCTAGGATTATCCCGATGAAACATCCAGAGATCCGAACCTAGTGGTCAACTCGAATCAATTTCTTGAGCATATATATATAAGGGAGTACTGTCCGAGGATTATTTTTATGAAACTTGTGAAAATTTTGCCATTAGACTGTGGAACAGGGCGAATTTAGCTCGTTTATTTTAACCTTTCATATTGACGGTCGATTTGATTCACATTTGTTAATCTTTGAGCTGGATTTTCTTCATGAACGAGTAATTAGAACTGAACTTGGTTACTTTGTAGAATCAGTGTTCTGAGTGTAGCTCTCTATTACGATACTCGTATTATTCAGAGAGAATTTCAGGATAGTATTTGTAATATCCGGAATTTCTATTACTGTTGTTTAATATTATTTTATCCGAGTTATATTGTACAGCGTGAAATCTGTACAGTAGGGATAAAATAAATAAAGGACTGAGATATCAGTATCGGTATAATTGTCGTATTTGGTCGTGATTACATTTGAGGATATTGTGTATCAGGTTGTCGTACTTTTGATATTGGGTATATCGTATGATGATATTATTGGATTCAGTGTTTGTGTTCAGTGTGTCTTATGTTCGTTTTTGGTATGTCGAGACGTTGGACAAGAACTGCGGAAAATGGCTAAGTATAGCCTTATTAGCGCACGCTGATATTCATGCATAACGCACGCTATCGTGCAGGATTAGCGCACGCTACGTTTATAGGTTAGCGTACGCTAGTGCGCATGCATCGGAAGGAATCTGCGTGTGGACCCGGCCGCTTGCGCACGTTACGGTAAGTCAACGGTTGTTGTCCTGAAGTATTAGCGCACGCTAAAGATTAGGCTTAGCGCACGCTAACTATATATCGATCAACAAGGAATCTTATCCTTGCCGGATCTTTGTCGGAATGTGGGGCGAGTGGTAGGTGAACACCGTAGTAAGTCAACTTCGGATAGCGCACGCTAAGAGTAAGGACTTGCGTCGCTAGACATGATGATTTACGTGCGTTAATGCATGGGCATTACGTCGTAAGGTAGTTTACGAAGCAAGACGGTAGCCTCTGGGCTGATAGCGCACGCTAACAAAGTCGATTAGCGCACGCTAAGGCTAGCGCACGCTAAACATAATGGTTTAGCGCACGCTAGTGATGTATTCTATTTAAAGGGACAAACGGGTGTCATGAAACATTTCGTCCATTTCTTTCCTTTCACCCGATAGAGACAACCTTGGGAGAACATTTGGAGTCCCTAAACACTGAGGGATGATCCTCTTTAACAAGATTAAAGATGGGAATCATGGAGTGAAGCTTTGTTCTTGAAATCATTGGTGATTCTTGGAAATCAATCCTTTCCTTCAAAAAGGTAATTACTCTTCACTTTGAGATTTCGTTTTGGATTGTATATGATGTTCTTGAGTTGATGATTATCATATAAACAAGTTGATGAGCATGACAACGAGTTGGATTACCGTACTAAGTTAGTGTTGTTATCAATATATGAGTATTGATATGTTTCGTATGGTTTTGGATGGAATTCAAGATATATGTTGATGTAATTCCCTTCTTCAATTCGGATTTTTGATGTTTTGTCGTTGGTTACTTCGTATGGTAACGATTATGGTGATGCTACAGTGATTCTTGAAGTTATATGAATTGTATGTCGAAGAACATGATGAATAAGGATTTTTAGATGTTAGAACACATCGGATTTTATCATTTTATGGATCATGAACGTGAATTTGGATAATTCGTGTTCTTGAAGAGCTATTAAATTATATGTCATGATTGTTATGAAATCCTTAATCTCGAGATGAGTTGATCATTGTCATGATGGAAGTGTTAGACGATGCTTGAAATGCATGCCACTGCACAGCATTAGCGCACGCTACGTTTATTGCCTAGCGCGCGCTAACGGGAGCAACTTAGCGCACGCTACGTTAGGTGATTAACGTGCGCTAAGTAGGCAGACAGTGCAGTATTTTTGTGTTTTGATTAGGAATTCGTGATGGTTTGACTTGGTTGGTTCTGACTGTGTTTATTCGAGGTTGTGTTGAACCGTTGAGTTCGATTGATTAGTTTTTCTCAGTTGTTGACCGTTATCGGATATGTGTTATTTGGTTTCTTCGATAGGTTGAGATTATTGATCGGTGATTATAACCGGATATTGCGGTCGTGTTCGAGTATGTCCATTGTATTGCGTTTGATCGAGGCTGAGGAGCTCGTAGATAAAGGCAATGTGTTCGGCAGCAGCTTCGTGGTATCGGTATCGAGGCAAGTTATTACTTGCTCAGTTATAATATTTAATGAATGGTTTCAGTTTCATTTCGTTTATAATGCATATAGCGATGATTATTATTGTGAACTCTGGGTATCCGGATCGCATATCGTTCTTTCGATTCTGGGAGGTAGATCATAATGAATATGCTTTATCTCAGTTATTGGTATGTTCGAGTATCGAGGTTACATTATGGTAAGGACGAGGATATGAGTATCTATAGTTCGTTGTACGTTTGGATCGCCGAGCAGTGGGGATAATCGTCGGTGATGATTGGACATCGAGGTTGCTTCCGAAGGACTCGGGGCAAGTATTCCATATTGGTCACGGTTTTATGTTATTTATTTTGGTCTCGTACATTCTCTTTCATGTTGTTGAACATGAAGTCGTCCTAGTAAATTGTCATGTTGTCGTGCATGTTATGTTGTTCATGTTGATGAACGTGTTGTTTTGCATATGTGTATGCATATTGTGTTGTTTATGTTGTGTTAATAATCCGATGGGATTATGAGGATCTATGCTGAGGGCGCTGGATTGAATGTCCACCATGCGTTGGTTCGACGGGATCATCATGGGGATCTATGCTGAGGGCGCTGGATCGTTGGACAGGTTTTCCACCATGCGTTGGTTCGACGGGATCATCATGGGGATCTATGCTGAGGGCGCTGGATCGTTGGATTACCAGTATTGTGTTGATGGAATCTGGTGAATTCGCATCATTGATTTTATCATGTGTTGTTGTTCTCATGTGTATTGTTAGTTATCCACCTTATGTTGATCTGATAGGATCAACAAAGGGATCTATGCTGAGGGCGCTGGATCGTCGGATTTCCATTGAGTATACATGATTGTTATTGTTGTGATCATATTGACGTGGTCATATGAGTATGCATTTGTAGGTCTTGTGTTAGGACCTTGTCCGTATTGCATTGATCCGATCTCGGATTAGACTGGTATGATTGTCGTGGCACTTCATATCTCGAGGTATGTTCCGTATTTTCCTTTGGTATTTGTCTTGATGGACGATCGGTTATCCTCTTGGGATTTGATGATGTTATTCGATGGATCGTATTGGTCGAAATGGTATATTTCCGTATCGTGAGTTGGTTATGACAGTTTGAGAACCTTGAGTATTGTTTGAGGTACAGTACTTATATTATGTTCGAGTTTATTGGTAAATCGAGTACATGATGTGAAATGTGATAATGGCTACTCTGATGAGAATCACTTGAGTAAGCAAAGTTATGGCGGTAAGATTACATTGGTCGTATTCTTATGTTGTATTCTCATTGGTATGTTATTATTAATGTGATGTGACAGTTATCATTGTTGGATATTATGGCTGACCCCGTCGTGGGATTTCTTTTAGGTTCTCGGAGTATCGAGCTTGTAGCGGTCGTGAAGAGATGAGCTTCCCGGAGGATACTGGCTAGGACATGTTCTGTACATTGAGTTTCTTGATTGGTTCTTGTATTCCGCTGCTAGAGTATCTTTATGGTTGGTCTTTTTCCGCTGCGTGAGTATTTTGAAATGCTCTTTTGGTATCTGGTAACTGAGGTTACTTTGGAAATCGTTTTCTAAACTTTTGAGTATCGGCTGTTTGGCCTTGCGATTTCAAATGAGTTTTACGACGGTTTTTGATAAATGGATTTTATAAGTCTTTGTGAATTTTTAAAGTTAGTACCGTCGTTGGCCTCTTGGGCATTTGTAAATGTTTGTGAAAATTTCTTTTTAGCCGTGTGGGTTCCATCTCGGGGCCCACGGCGCTGTAATATTTCCGGTTAAATCTGGGGGTGTTACAGAATATGGTATCGGAGCTTAGGTTGAGAAAACCTAGGCATTTGGGTCGAGTTGGGTCGTGTTTTTGTTGCGTCATTCGAGTTGTCGATTGACAAATATTAGAGCCGTGAGTCTTTGTTGTTCACTCAGGCTTGTGCGTTATCGGATTTGCCAGTATCGTACTGGGCTTGTTATAACTTTTCCAAATGGTGTTAATGAGATTCTTTGGAATGAGATGTATTGTGTTCTTGAGTCGAACCGATTTGTCAAACGTGTGTTTTGAAAATACCTGTGTCGAGTATTTTCTTGAGTCTAGACATGTGCTAGTATCACGGGGAATCGTCGGCTTCACGATCTGTAAGTATTTGGATTTTTGAATTTCATTGAGATTTATTGCCGTTCTAAGTTGATACGTTTTGAGATTCAGCTGAATATTATGCGTTACAGTATAAGGTGACAGAGTTGGAACAGGATTGATGATCTTAAGGAGTTATGATTTCGAGAATCAGTACGTTGGTTAGATTTTGGAACGGAATTGTGCATTTGGGGAGAAATATTGTGCATGGTTGAGAAGAACATGTAGCATGTTAATTCATTTTGAGATATATGAACTGCTTTTGATCATTTGAAAATGATACTTTTCAAAATGAATATTTTACGGATGTTTTACGGAAAATGATTTTGGGCCGAGACCCAATCGATTTTGAAATAGTTTTGTAACTCAGGACTTGGAGTCCGAAAAGAGTTTTCTACTTTTTAAACTTCTTGTAATGCGGAACAAGATACGGGCTGAGACCCTAATGTTTCAAAAGAAAGCTTTTCTGTTTTCTAAAACTCCCGAGATTTGTAAAACTCTTTATCAATCGTTTATTTATTTTGTTCCTACCTTCTGAGGTTTTTGGTTCACTTGTTCAAATGGAACTTCTCGGGAAGTCTTTCGTTGTGTTTGATTTGTTGATTTGTTTCAATGTTTTGTCATATCATATTTGAGGTGATCCAGGATGGATTAAGGATTGACGTTGCGAGTAGTATGTAGAGAGGAGTTTTTATCAGAGTCTATATATTTGAGATTTTGGAACTCTATCGTGTGGTTTTCTGATGGAATATCAGTGGATATTGGTGACGAGCCGAAGTGGTATACAGGAGTATGGATATGCACAAGCATTTGCATAAATTCCATTGTATTTAATCGTGTCTATTCGAAAAGAATTTTGATCGAGAACTTGGCACCAGCGAGCCGATTTAATTTTTAAAATTGATTTCGTGGTCTTACGAAAATTTATGTTTTGAGTTTTCAAACTCTTGAAAGAACTTTCGAAAATTGTCTTCGTGACAAGAATATATGATTTCAAACTGACTTTGGAAATGTGATTGATGTACATACGCATTTAGTGCATAGTGCATATCATATTGATGGTACGATGGAAAAGGAATTCGAACTTCAGTATGTTAGTTTGATTATCCGGTGATGATCGGTTGAGTTATCAGATAAGAGAAATATGTTGCGTGTTGTAGATTCATGCACATAATATTATTTTGGAAACTTGGGATTTTGTGAAACCGGAACATATGTGCTATGTGATTCCATTGGTATGGTAGTAGCGCGATTTTACCTTGCGATTACGGAATGATTTCCTTGTAAGCGTAGATTTGGGGATGGTGACCCCATACCGGTTGTTTTAGATAGTGAGTGGTCGCTTTCACTCGTGTATGATCGGGTATGTTCGTCGGTTTGTGATTGGTTGTTCATATGCCGAGGGGTATGTTCGACAATGGATATGTTTATTGAGATCCACCGTATGTGATCGGTGTGTCGCTTTGAGAATTTTGCTTTTTCGTATATCCATTTTCGTGGTTCCGTGTTGATAGTGTTGGAGTTTACCGTGTGAAGGTATTCTCGATTTCCGTTGATCGCTCGTTGGTTGTATTGGAGTTTATCACGTTGATGATATTCTCGATTGTGTTTTGACCTCTGGTTGGTCGATTGGAATTTATCATGTCGATGATAAATTCGGTTGATTGTTGATCATTGTTGGTGATCATCCGAGCGTTGATTGTCTATCGATGTTTCGGATTCGTTGCCATTGTATTGAGCGGTTGTTTCACGTATACATCGGATATTATTCGCTTTATCGAATTGAGACTTGATTATGTAATCAGCGAGACAGGATTTGATTCGGGCGCATTGTTTGATCCGAAGATGATATATTTTGTTGAGAATCGTGGAATTGTGATCGTAAGCGTATTGAGACTGCATCGTGAGAACGCCGCTAGTATCTCCGGAGATCGTCGACTGCGTATTTGGAAGTATGCTCTTTTGGATATTCGGTAATGATGATGATAAATCGTTGTCGTGATGGTTTTGGGATATTTTGAGTTGAACGGTATGTTTGTTCGCTTTATGATGGATTGCAAGTTTCGAGGACGAAACTTATTTTAAGGGGTGTAGAATGTAATATCCGAATTTCTATTATCGTTGTTTAATATTATTTTATCCGAGTTATATTGTACAACGTGAAATCTGCATGAGGGATAAAATAAATAAAGGACCGAGATATCGATCGGTATAATTGTCGTATTTGGTCGACGCTACATTTGAGGATATTGTGTATCGGGTTGTCGTACTTTTGATATTGGGTATATCGTATGATGATATTATTGGATTCGTGTTTGTGTTCGGTGTGTCTTATGTTCGCTTTTGGTATGTCGAGACGTTGGACAAGAATCTGGAAAATGGCTAAGTATAGCCTTATTAGCGCACGCCGATATTCATGCATAACGCACGCTATCGCGGTGATTAGCGACGCTACGTTTATAGGTTAGCGACGCTAGTGCGCATGATCGAAGGAATCTGCGTGTGGACCCGGCCGCTTTGGCGCACGCTCGTAAGTCAACGGTTGTTGTCTCGAAGTATTAGCGCACGCTAAAGATTAGGCTTAGCGCACGCTAACTATATATCGATCAACAAGGAATCTTATCCTTGCCGAATCTTTGTCGGAATGTGGGGCGAGTGGTAGGTGAACACTATAGTAAGTCAACTTCGGATAGCGCACGCTAAGAGTAAGGACTTGCGACGCTAGACATGATGATTTACGACGTTAATGCATGGGCATTACGTACGTAAGGTAGTTTACTGAAGCAAGACAAGAGCCTCGGGCTGATAGCGCACGCTAACAAAGTCGATTAGCGCACGCTAAGGCTAGCGCACGCTAAACATAATGGTTTAGCGCACGCTAGTGATGTATTCTATTTAAAGGGAAAACGGGTGTCATGAAACATTTCGTCCATTTCTTTCCTTTCACCCGATAGAGACAACCTTGGGAGAACATTTGGAGTTCCTAAACACCGAGGATGATCCTCTTTAACAAGATTAAAGATGGGAATCATGGAGTGAAGCTTTGTTCTTGAAATCATTGGTGATTCTTGGAAATCAATCCTTTCCTTCAAAAAGGTAATTACTCTTCACTTTGAGATTTCGTTTTGGATTGTATATGATGTTCTTGAGTTGATGATTATCATATAAACAAGTTGATGAGCATGACAACGAGTTGGATTACCGTACTAAGTTAGTGTTGTTATCAATATATGAGTATTGATATGTTTCGTATGGTTTTGGATGGAATTCAAGATATATGTTGATGTAATTCCCTTCTTCAATTCGGATTTTTGATGTTTTGTCGTTGGTTACTTCGTATGGTAACGATTATGGTGATGCTACGGTGATTCTTGAAGTTATATGAATTGTATGTCGAAGAACATGATGAATAAGGATTTTTAGATGTTAGAACACATCGGATTTTATCATTTTATGGATCATGAACGTGAATTTGGATAATTCGTGTTCTTGAAGAGCTATTAAATTATATGTCATGATTGTTATGAAATCCTTAATCTCGAGATGAGTTGATCATTGTCATGATGGAAGTGTTAGACGATGCTTGAAATGCATGCCACCGCACAAAGATTAGCGCACGCTACGCCATCGCCTAGCGCGCTAACGGGAGCAACTTAGCGCACGCTACGTTAGGTGATTAACGTGCGCTAAGTAGGCGATAAGCGATATTTTTGTGTTTTGATTAGGAATTCGTGATGGTTTGACTTGGTTGGTTCTGATGTGTTTATTCGAGGTTGTGTTGAACCGTTGAGTTCGATTGGTTAGTTTTTCTCGCTTGTTGACCGTTATCGGATATGTGTTATTTGGTTTCTTCGATAGGTTGAGATTATTGATCGGTGATTATAACCGGATATTGCGGTCGTGTCGAGTATGTCCATTGTATTGCGTTTGATCGAGGCCGAGGAGCTCGTAGATAAAGGCAATGTGTTGGCAATGACTTCGTGGTATCGGTATCGAGGCAAGTTATTACTTGCTCGCTTATAATATTTAATGAATGGTTTGATTTCATTTCGCTTATAATGCATATAGCGATGATTATTATTGTGAACTCTGGGTATCCGGATCGCATATCGTTCTTTCGATTCTGGGAGGTAGATCATAATGAATATGCTTTATCTCAGTTATTGGTATGTTCGAGTATCGAGGTTACATTATGGTAAGGACGAGGATATGAGTATCTATAGTTCGTTGTACGTTTGGATCGCCGAGTAGTGGGGATAATCGTCGGTGATGATTGGACATCGAGGTTGCTTCCGAAGGACTCGGGGCAAGTATTCCATATTGGTCACGGTTTTATGTTATTTATTTTGGTCTCGTACATTCTCTTTCATGTTGTTGAACATGAAGTCGTCCTAGTAAATTGTCATGTTGTCGTGCATGTTATGTTGTTCATGTTGATGAACGTGTTGTTTTGCATATGTGTATGCATATTGTGTTGTTTATGTTGTGTAAATAATCCGATGGGATTATGAGGATCTATGCTGAGGGCGCTGGATCGAATGTCCACCATGCGTTGGTTCGACGGGATCATCATGGGGATCTATGCTGAGGGCGCTAGATCGTTGGACATGTTTTCCACCATGCGTTGGTTCGACGGGATCATCATGGGGATCTATGCTGAGGGCGCTGGATCGTTGGATTACCAGTATTGTGTTGATGGAATCTGGTGAATTCGCATCATTGATTTTATCATGTGTTGTTGTTCACATGTGTATTGTTAGTTATCCACCTTATGTTGATCTGATAGGATCAACAAAGGGATCTATGCTGAGGGCGCTGGATCGTCAGATTTCCATTGAGTATACATGATTGTTATTGTTGTGATCATATTGACGTGGTCATATGAGTATGCATTTGTAGGTCTTGTGTTAGGACCTTGTCCGTATTGCATTGATCTGATCTCGGATTAGACTGGTATGATTGTCGTGGCACTTCATATCTCGAGGTATGTTCCGTATTTTCCTTTGGTATTTGTCTTGATGGACGATCGGTTATCCTCTTGGGATTTGATGATGTTATTCGATGGATCGTATTGGTCAGAAATGGTATATTTCCGTATCGTGAGTTGGTTATGACAGTTTGAGAACCTTGAGTATTGTTTGAGGTACAAGATTTATATTATGTTCGAGTTTATTGGTAAATCGAGTACATGATGTGAAATGTGATAATGGCTACTCGATGAGAATCACTTGAGTAAGCAAAGTTATGGCGGTAAGATTACATTGGTCGTATTCTTATGTTGTATTCTCATTGGTATGTTATTATTAATGTGATGTGACAGTTATCATTGTTGGATATTATGGTGACCCGTCGTGGGATTTCTTTTAGGTTCTCGGAGTATCGAGCTTGTAGCGGTCGTGAAGAGATGAGCTTCCTGAGGATACCGGCTAGGACATGTTGTACATTGAGTTTCTTGATTGGTTCTTGTATTCACGCTAGAGTATCTTTATGGTTGGTCTTTTTCCGCTGCGTGAGTATTTTGAAATGCTCTTTTGGTATCTGGTAACTGAGGTTACTTTGGAAATCGTTTTCTAAACTTTTGAGTATCGGCTGTTTGGCCTTGCGATTTCAAATGAGTTTTACGACGGTTTTTGATAAATGGATTTTATAAGTCTTTGTGAATTTTTAAAGTTAGTACCGTCGTTGGCCTCTTGGGTATTTGTAAATGTTTGTGAAAATTTCTTTTTAGCCGTGTGGGTTCCATCTCGGGGCCCACGGCGCTGTAATATTTCCGGTTAAATCTGGGGGTGTTACAGTATTGATTAGGTTGAGCACTATGAGTTGCACGATTATTCACGATATTCTTTTGTTGAAACTAATTCTTTTTGCTTGAGGAGAAGCAAAGGCTTAAGTTTGGGGGTATTTGTTAGGCGTATTTTTATACGCTTATTTATCATTATTTAGTATTATTTTGGCAAGTAAAATTGCATAAATGAGCTTTTAATGCCTTAATCTTGTATGTTTGACAGAAGATTGGAGTCTGGAAGCTAAAACGAGGCGAAACGGGCGAAAACGGCGAATTTTGGCCGTGGGCCGCGGCACAAGGCAGCAGGGCCGCGACACACGCAGAGGACCAGCGGCACTGAGTAGATCGTATCAGGCCGTGGCACACCTGTGAGCCGCGGCCCAGACGTAACACCCAACGCCCAGGTTTTAAATTACACGCCATGTGCCGCGGCACAGATTAAGTGAGCCGCGGCACACTTAGCGGTTTTGGTGTGCTCCGCGCGGATTTGGGCCGTTTTGAAGCCAGTTCTCGACCTAATCACATGGACGCGATTTGGAGACTGTGAGAGCTATAAATAAGGGTTTAAGACCCTAATTAATCATCTTGAAATCTTGGAGGCTTGGGAAAAGAAGGATCACAGAAGACTATCGCAGAGGAGAGAAGCAGAAGAGATCAAGGGCAGAGGGCGGAAGCCAGAAGAACGGAGGAATCCGAGCTCTTCATCTGCGTTTGATTTTCATGCTTTTATTTATTAATTCTGTATTTTCATTAATTAGCATGTCAGGCTAAAACCCTTAATCTAGGATTTTGATGAAACCTATGTTTTGACGGATTTGCTTGAGATTATCTATTTAATTCCCTTTTGGTTGAGTTTTCCCAATCGTGTTTAATGCTTTCAATTATCTGGCCAATAGTTGTATTGTTTTAATCATTCAATTCGAATCGGGAGAGGAGAGTTGGTGAGGAACTATTGGTGAGGACCGTTTTATCTTGTGAGATAGGAATATACTCATAGGAACTACGTGGCCTTTTGGAGATTTTATGCTTTTTGCCTATTGACGAATTAATTCACCTAGGGATAGAGTGCGTTATTCGCCTTTAGAAAAATCTATTGACCTCGGGAGAGGCGGTAGAGTATATTAGCAGTCTTCGCCTTCAATAAATTGGGAAAATCATTAACTTCAGATAATCGAGAGTAAATTCGGATAAACCGAGGTGGATTCAGAATCCTAGACTTATTCATCATTTGATTCTCTTTCTTCAAAGCTATCATTTTTACTGTCTAGTCTTTTATTAATTCTATTAGTAATTAATAGCAAAACCAAAGTTCGATTGTTCAAATAAAACTAGAATACATAAAAATCGGTAGTTAGTGATTCAGTCCTCGTGGGAACGATACTCACTCATCACTTTATTACTTGTATATGATAACGTACACTTGCGTTCAAGAAATATCGCAACAGACACGTGTTTGATTTCCGTTCTAGATCATTGCATGAGTGTTTGACTCATTTCAATGTAGCGCACGCTACCACTTGTGGTGTAGCGCGCGCTAAAGTGCCATTGCTAGCACACACTACCAGGTGTGTAGCACATGCTAACTGGTAGTCCAGAGGCGATCCAGGAGCTACTGGACTGGAACTGGAATCTCGTTAGCGCACGCTAAGGTTGGTAGCTAGCGCACGTTATCGACTGCTTACCGCACGCTAATTGTTCTTTCTAGCGCATGCTACCTGGTAGGTGCGGATATGTCCAGGAGCTATAGGACTAGATTCGTGACTCGTTAGCACACGCTACGCATATTGGCCAGTGCATGCTAATAGTGTTGCAGGCGGAAGGTTCTGTGCGTTGACCCCGTTAGCGCGTGCTAATGCTGTCTGGTTAGCGCACGCTAATAACTGTCCAGTATAAATACTGGACAGCAACTTTATTTCGTCATTTCTCCTTCTTCCTTCGTCTTTTTCCACCGGGTTGAGTTCCAAAGGTGATTTTGGACGATCTTCATCATCATGCTTCATCTTGAGGTGGATTTATGTATGTCATCATCTAATCATCTTCTTAGCCCAAATCAAGGTATTCTATTCTTAGAACCCTAGTTCTTGAATTTTGGGGGTTTCTCCTTGGTTCTTTGATTTAATTCGAGGATGATGAATCGATTATGTAATTCTTGTTGTCTTGGTCATGATCTTCAGATTTTCGAACTCATTCATGATTTTATATCACTCGGAACATAGTTCTTGATTTCTTTGAGAAACCCTTAGATCCTTGTTGTTCTTAGTGTTGATTCGTATTCCGATTAGTGTTATTGATTCATGTTGATGTTATTCTCATAGTATTCGTGGGTTTCAGGATTCTTGGTCGTTTTTGGAAGTTCGAGGGCTGCTCAACCCCATCCGTTTGTTGTCCGGTTGCTCGTAGTTTCGAGGCAAGTTTCTTGTCCATACATATCGTGTTTCGTAGACGTGATAGTTGATAATTGATTATATGTGGAACTTGAATGTTTTAATGAACCTTCTAAAGGATCGGTATGTTCTCGATTAAAAGGGTTTTCTCTAAGATAACTCGTATGATTCGTGGATAAGTGTGTATTTGGAATATGTGAGTATGTGTTGTATGTTGATAGATGTTATAACCATACTTCATGAATATAATAGACCATGATGACTTACCGAGGATGGTGTGTCGATACATGTACTTGTTCAGTGAGAATGTGACATGTTGTGAATTAATTGTTACTCCTTTGAAATGAGGTTGTGATGCTTGATGTTGTTTGGATTGGTAATTACTTATCGTTTTGTGATTGTTGATATTGATGTTCCACCGGGTAAGATTGTTGAATCTTCGGGATTCATACTTGCTAGTATGGGTCGAACGGGACCGTAGGATTATCCATCGGGTATGTCTTGCGGGGACTCCGAGGTTCGTGGCTTGCTAGCCCGATGCTGGGATAACTTGTGGGGTTATCCATCGGGTATGTCTTGCGGGGACTCCATGGTTTATAGCTTGTTAGTGCGATGCCGGGATAACTTATGGTTGTGATTTGGTTATGTGATGTACGTGTCATGTGTTGTCCAATCGGGTATGTTCTGTAGGAGCATCCGAGGTTCGTAGGTTGTTAGTGCGATGGCGGAGTAACTATGAACGTATCTATGATTGTGGTCATGTGACTGTTGTTACGGTGACATGTGATTTGGTATGTTTTCCCTGTGGGATATTCACTCGGGTATGTGCTGCGGGAGCATCTGAGGTCCATGGATCGCTAGCACGGGACGCGAGTAATCTGCGTCTGATTGGGTCGTAGACCCCGTGCTTTGTGACCCGAATGGTATGATCGGGTCGTGAACCCCGTGTGTTGTTATCATAATTGTATTTTGGTAAAATGACTTTTAGGCGGTGTCCCTAAATGGTTTCGAAAGGCTTGAGAATTCTTAAATCCCAAACGTTTTCAAAACTCCCGAGATATTAAATGTTTTGTAAGATGTATATGGGTTTCATCCCCACCCTTCATGGTTTGAACTGTTTTGATCAAGGTATTTATCTCGGGAAGTATGTTCACGATTATTATGTATTGGAGTATGATATGTATGGATTGTATTCGTATTCTATACTTGTACTTGCAAAACAGTGGAGTTTTGCTAACCCCCGAGTATTCGGGGGGTGGATGTCTGTATTGCGTCCAGGTACTTGCAGGTTGCTGGGGAGTGAATCACGGAATCGGTACGAAGGATGATGGG
The DNA here is from genome assembly GCA_033398695.1 of Orobanche coerulescens. Lineage (NCBI taxonomy): Eukaryota > Viridiplantae > Streptophyta > Magnoliopsida > Lamiales > Orobanchaceae > Orobanche > Orobanche coerulescens. Next base: position 107,692,943 of record CM065815.1, on the reverse strand, counting down.
AGACGATGATACTAATCACATGATGACCATTTGTTGAGTATTTTTGTTAGAGTCTCACAGTTTGGCTCTCCGTTGTGTAGTCTTCCCATTTTATGGGTATGTTGATGTATTCCGACCCCTGCGTAGGTATGAGGTATGAGATCAGTTATGTATGTTTGATGTGTTATGTTGGGCTAAAAGACCAAATCGGTCTAATGGTTCGTCTTTAGCCATATTGGCATGTATTGTATATCGTGTTTTTTTGTATTTAGCCTGGTAGATCCTCGCAGAGAGGGTCTGCGGCGCTGTATTATTCCCAAATGGTTTTGGGGGTGTTACACGTCGTGGGCTTTATTTTTATCTACTCAGAGATCGAGCTAGTAGCGGTCGTGAAGAGATGAGCTTCCTGGTGATACTGGCTAAGTCATGTATTATAGGAATCGAGTATTTTGTCTGACTGTGTATTATTTTCCGCTGCAAATGTATTTCTACTATGATTATACCGACTGCGTGTGTAGAATACTCGAGTATTTGAAAGATATTACTATCATCATCCCTTCTGGCATATTTGAAATGATTACGAAAATAATTTTTAGCCTTGTGGGTTCCGGCGCAGGGCACACGATGCTGTAATATCCCCGGATGGTTTTGGGGGTGTTACAGAAGATGGTATCAGAGCTTGGGTTTTTTGAAATCCAGGCATGTGTGTTATGTGGCTCTACGAGTACGGTAGTGGAGTGACTTTTGAAAATTATTTTTCTGATTTTTGAGTTAAACCGATTTTTGGGAGGTTCCAAAATTTTTGAGATATTTTTAAAATTTCTATAATTGTGATATTGGTGTATGTTGGTATTGTGTTGAGACTTCGTATGGGAGTCATATGCTAGTATCACGGGAAATCATCGACTTCACGGACCTGTAAGTATATTATTTGGTTATTCGATTGTGACAGTGATTGCTTGCCTTTTTGATGATTTTGGATTTTCTTGATTGCATTCTTGTTTACGAAAGGATGACAAGTTCCGAGGACGAAACTTATTTTAAGGGGGGTAGTATGTAATATCCTGAATGTTAGAATAATATTTTATCGTTGACCTTGTTGAAAAATTGGTAATGTGAATTTTTTCGGTAATAGAAGTGATATTGAGTAAACAAGAGTAATATGTCGGGTGGTATTTTCTAATATCGTCGAATAATTGTTGGTAAGAATGTGGCGGTGGCCAACGTTATATTCTCCGATAAATTATTCAATGAAAATTAGAGAAATTATCCGGAATAAATATGAGCTTTTCAATATACGTGGACCTATCGTAGATAGATTTTTGGTCTTGGATCATTTATGAGCACCGAAGTGTCAATAGAAATAAAATTAGACATTTTATGGAAAGTGTCGTGGACAAGTATAAACTTTGAAAACTCACCACGGATTTTTGGTATGTTCTAAAATTATGAAAATTATCAATATTATAGATAATTGAGTTAGCTTTTCATCGGTTCAAACAGCAAGCAAATCGGAGTTCGGAAGAAGAATCTATGATCGAATTAGTGGAAGACTGCCAGCTGCCGGACACTGTGCGTCACTGCGTGCATCAGCGTCCAACATGTTTCCGGGAATCCCGGGCAAGCGAGGCACGGGTCGTCACTCATGATGCCTAGTCAGGATGCTGTTTTGACTGACTAGTGGAATTTTAACCTGTAAAGAACGGCATTAACTTTAATATTGTCTCATTCCATTTGCCAATATTTATAGAAAATGCACACCTCTCAAAGGACGTTTTCATATATCCTAGTTTTGAGATTTTTAAAACCTCCTAAATGCTCAAACACCCAGTGAATTTGAGCAGCCTAGTCCAGGAGACGTCCGGTAGGTGTTTGACGAAATACCCCAGAGACTATTCAGTAAGTTATTTTATGAATACATCTCAAGCAGTTTGTAAACAAGATACATATAAGTATAAATGTTGTTTTTAGGGTAAGTATTAAGTCAGAATACTTGGATAATACGAGTCGTTTTCTGGTGAGTCAGACCAGCTTTTATAGGATACTGAATGGAACCTGTTCGATGAATTTCTCGAGTGAGTCTGAGAATTCCAGACTAGGTTTCCTTATTTGAACTCTATTATCTCACGACCTGTAAGTTATTTTGAGAATCATTCTCTACTATTTTGTAAATAAAATACATGTTAGTATAACAGGTGCCTGTATCGTTGGTATTGAGTGATAATACTTGAATCAAATAAGCCATTTTATACTGAGTCAGCCCTGTTCGTATGAGTCATTTCCAGCGACCTGTCCTTTAAAAGTTGGCCGAGTTGTCCAACTTGAATACGTATATCTTTGAACTTGCAAGTCTAATTTTGATAAAGTTTCATGAGGTTTGTCTTTGAGATACATGTTATCATAAATCAGTTTTTATTTTGATTTTTATCAACTCGTAAGGATCGTGTATTTATCAATATATCACCGAGTCAGCTCTATATTTTTTGTATGTACCGAACGGGTTGAATACCTTGTATTTGTGTTTAAGGGTGGAAAATTTAATAACGATGATTATTAATATTTTTCTATATGAGGATCATGAGTTTTCATAATTGATGATTTTGAAATATTTCCCGTATTAAAATAATACTAAGTTTGCATTCGATCAAATTGATATATGTAACGGTTATACCATAAATATGATTGAAAAATATTGAATGTTGTTTTTAAAATAATATACTGGAGTTTTAGTAATGAAATTGTTAAACTCCGGATCGTCATTTTTGAGAAAGGGGAAAAATAAAATTATAAAATTGGGATAGCTGTTGATCGCGGTAATAGAATGCGTAATATATTGCTTTTAGTGATTTATTGATATTGGGATATAAATACTTTGTCAAGGTGTGGAAATCGAACCTCAGGAACTCTAACGGATATGCTTTACTGACCGGCTATTTGAGGTAAGTTTTTACTTGTTCAGTTCATAATATTTAATGAATGGTTTTGATTTCATTTCATTTATAATTCATATAGCAATGATATTATAAATATACGTTGTCGGGATGATGGTTTGTATATTATGCTTTGGTTTGGGATAAATCATAATGTATATGATTTAAATGTGTTTGGTAAAGATGGAGATGTGAGTTAGCTTTGGTCTTTGATAATGAATATCGGATATTGGTGATGGTTTATCGTGTCGACATTGATATCGGGATGGTGGTTTGTTGATATTAATGGACTGTACCTCATTCGAGATTATTCGAATAACTGTGTATTCGTTCACGGATGTTAGTTCGTGGAAAGGATATTGTCTTCGGCTTTGAGGTAATTTAAGTATTGTTCAGTTATGAGGATGATTATTCTGAATTGTTGTATATGTTGTATGTTAAGGTTTCGTAAAATGACATTCGTATTGACTGTTAGTCGAGGGATGTTGATCCCATGGCCATTGGTTGGTATTGATGGTTATGTTGATCGATCGTTAATGGATGATGATTCCAGGACTGTTGTGTTGAGATTGTTGATCGTGTTGATCATTCTTTGGGGATGGTGATTCCAGGATGGTTGTTTTGGTTATTGTTGGTCGTGTCGATCTTTCATTACCTGGGTGTCGCTGTTCACTTTGGAGAGTATTTTGATCCTTATTAGATATGGGTTTTCCTTGAGTTTCGCTGTCATGTTGCTTCGTGACATATCCAGAGCCAAATCTGCGTGCCAATCAGTATGTAAGATTTTGAGGGTGGGCACGTATAGTCGTGCGCAGGGTCATTGCCTTCACATTGATCTGTGCACTCGAAGACGAACTTCGTGAGATTGATTAGGCCCAAGGCCACACATGTATTCGATCGATACCCGTTGGTGGCTTGTGCACGGACACATTTCCGGATCGGGCGTACTGTGACGTCCATCTTGAGCCATAATGATTGGTCGTTTATACGCCATGTATGATTGGGTATGATCGACTGTTTGCGACTGGTTGTTTATACGCCCGAGGGTATGTTCGACAGTCGGGTTTATTTCTTTGAGATCCATTATATATGATTTGTATGTCGTTTTGAGAATTTTATCCTCTCGAATATCTGTCACCATGGTTCTTCGTTGGTCATGTTTGTAGTTTATCATGTTTATGATATTCTCGGTTGTGTTTTGACCATTGATTGATTGTATTGTAGTTTATCATGTTGATGATATTCTCGGTTGATGTTTTGGTTGATCATGGTTATCAATCTTATGAGCGTTCGGACTTTGTGTTGATGTTTCGGGATTTCGCTGTCATTGGTCTTTAGATGTATTGTGTATATTTAGTCCTTATTGTAACACCCTCAACACGAGGAGCTACCAGGCTAGATACAGAAAACACAACAACATAATACACGCCAGCATGGCTAATAACGAACCATTAGACCGATTTGGTCTTCGCCACAACACACACATCAAACATACATAACTCATCCTCACAACTCATACCCACGCAGGGGCTGGAATACATCAACATTCCCATACAACGAGAAAATAACACAACAGAGAGACAACCAACAAGGCTATATCAAAATACTCAACGACTGGTCTTTATGTGATTAGTATCGTCATCATCCATCATCCTTCGTAGCGATCCTGTGATTCGCTCCCCAGCAACCTGCAAGTACCTGGACACAATACAGACATCCACCTCCCGATTACTCGGGGGTTAGCAAAACTCCACTGTTTTGCTAGTGCAAGTATAAAACAAAAATATAGGCCATACACAACATACTCCAAGAGCATAAGATTAGGATTCATCATCCAGACACAAATATCAACAGATTTCCCGAGATAATTAGTTTGAATAAAAACTATTTGAAACACGAAAGTTGGGAACATAGCTCGATTTACATTCTAAGAAAACATTTTAAGATCTTGGGAGTTTTGAAAACATTTGAGAATTCTCACTTATCGAATCTATTTAGGGGCACATCCCAAAGATCATTTTCCAAAATACAAATCCGATAATAAACACGGGTTCCATGACCCAATCATACCATTCTGGTCACAAACTCAGGGTCCGCGACCCAATCGAACATCTCAACATATTCCCGTATATTATTCGCATCCCGTGCTAACAAGCCACAAACCTCAGATGTTGCCACAGAACATACCCGAGTGAATAACCCTATGGAAACCTTACGATATTACATATCACATTGATAACAGTTACACAATCACAACCATACATAAGTTCATAGTTATCCCGGCATCGCACTAGCAAGCTACGAACCTCAGAGCCTCCACGAGACTTACGCGATTGGACAACCCATGACACGTACATCAACGTTCAATCCACAACCATAAGTTATCCCGGCATCGCACTAACAAGCCACGAACCTTGGAGTCCCCACAAGACATACCCGGATTGGATAACCCCACAAGTTATCCTGGCATTGGGCTAGAAAGCCACGAACCTCAAAGTCCCTACAAGACATACCCGATTGGATAACCCTACAGTCACGCCCGACCCGTACTAGCAAGGACGGATCCTGGAGATTCAACAAATCTTACTTGGAGGCACATCACTTTCAACAATCACACAACAATAAGCAAATATCAAGTCAAAAAACACTAAGCATTACAACCTCCTTTAAAAGTAGTAACAACTAATATCACACAATGTCACATATTCACCGAACAAGTACACGTATCAATACACAATCCTCGATAAGTGATTACGGTCTACTATATTCACTAAGTGTGATTATAACATTTTCCAACATACAACACATACTCACATATTCCGAATACACATTTATTCACGAAGTATATGCATTATCTTTGAAGAAAACCCTTTTTATTGAGAATATACCGATCCTTTTAAAGCTCATTAAAACACTCAGATTGTACGTATAATCGATTATCAACCATTACGTCTACGAAACATGAAGCATATGGGCAAGATACTTGCCTCGATATCACGAGCAACGGAACCACGAACGGACACGGTCGGGTAGCCCCCGAACTCTCAAGAACGACCTAGAACTCGACAACTCCACGAATACTACGAAAATATCATCACCACAAATCAATAACACTAAACGGAATCAGAATCAACCCGAAAAACAACAAGAATCCGAGGGTTTCTTCAAGGAAATCGAGAATCAAGTTTCAGGTGATAAAAATCGATAAATGAGTTACAAAATCCGAAGATCATGACCAAATACAACAAGAATACCGTAATCAATTTATCAACCACGGATTAAATCGAAGATTCACGAAGAAACCCCTAAAAATTACACAACTAGGGTTCTAAGGAAGAAAATACCTCGATTCAAAGAAGAACAAGGATTTGATTGTGATACCCCATAGCCAATAAACCGGGTGATTTTGTATTTTGTGAACCGTCGGAAAAATCGGTCATCGTGTCGGAGTTGAGAACTATATCAACCCGTGTTGTTTAGAGCAACGAACTTGAATTTTTGTAATTGCGGAGTGGTACTATATATTTTATATATAATGTTTTGTACATTATCGCCGCATCAACATTCATCGGGATGAGATAGAGATAATAATCCGGATATTTACGATGATATATATATATATATATGTGTGTGTGTGTGTGTGTGTGTGTAGCCGCCTTATACAAAAAAAAAGAGAGAAGAGATAAGAAGAAGAGAAGGGTCGTGAACCCGTAAGAAGGAAGAGAGAGAGAGAAAGAGAGACAAAAAGAGAAAAAAAAAGAAGAAGATAACGAAAGAATGGAACAGGGGAGAGAAAAAAAAGAAAGAAGAAAAGGAGCAGGCAGGACTCCAGGAAGAAAGTCGTGAGGGTTTCATCTTCAGAAGAAGATTTCTCCGGTAAAACTTCGCAATCTATATACCGTTTTGATCGTTTCAACGAGTAGGTCTCAAATATCCACCGAGTTTTACAAACCGAGTCCGGAATAGCTAAAATAGACCGAAATCGCCGCTCGGCATCGGGTCCCCGTACGGCCGTTCGGGCTGCCGGAACTTGAAACCGTTTACACTATTAGGAAGCCCTCTTGACGAGCTTCATCCTTCTAGTTTTAGTTTCCGAATCCGGTCGAGTTTTATAGTGTGTGTGTGTGTGTGTTGTGTGTGCTGGTGTGTGTGTGTTGTATATGTGTGTTATGTGTGTGTTGTGCGTGTATGTGTGTTATTGTGTGTGCGGGTGTGTGTGTGTGGTGTGCGCGTTATGTGCGGGTGTGTGTGTGATGGTGTGTAATGCGTGTGTGTGTGTGAGCCGTGAGTGTGTGTGATGAAAATGGGTGTGGTTACGGACCTTGCCGATTCGGGGCATCAGTGTGTTTTTACGTGTAATAATGGCGTTAGACGATGTTAAAGAAGCTTCCGGTGAGGTTACGATAGACGGGAGACGTGAAAACGACTATTAGATAGTCATATACAGTTTTGAGGTGGAAAACATAAATTTTGAAAATCCAGGGCTATGCCATTTGAGAATTAGAAATAAAGTTGGACTTGATTGAAGTTTTCTAAATCTTCAATTTGATCCTAAACTTTAATATTTTCTTCGAAAAGTGTATAACCTTCTTAGTTTCAATCCAAAATGGGTCAAACGAATTTCAAATAGCTCCTAATTCGAAACACAACATTCGTACACCCCAGTAACGCCCAGAGTGTGTCCGTAACTATGTCTCACCCAGACTCGGCTAAATTAGAATGTAGGGTTCTAATGATTATATAAATCTTAACCCGTTAATTATATAATATAAGCCGTTTAGGTTGAAGGTCTGGCTAATCGTTCAATCTATTTTCCTTGTCAATCGAACCTTTTCCATTCGCTGGAATGCCAGGCAAGTACTTTGATTATGTTTGATGTACTTCGTGTGAATGAATATGTGAAAAATGTGTTTTCTATGAAATGTGGGAATATCAGAAAATGTGATTTCAGAAAGTGGTGATTTATGTGGTTTGTGACATGTGTAATCAGCGGAAGTGTGAATTTGCGGATATTCAATATCATTGCGCATTGACATAAAATAATATGTCATAAACATGCATTGCGGAAAGCGAAAAAATCCAAGTAAGCGACTTGGGTTGGACAAAAGAGCCGAGCGGAATGGGCCCGTGTGCGTGAGTCATGGCATGCATGGGGATTGCATTGCACATACAATAATAATGATTGTGGTGTTGTATTCCAGAATATATGTGATGGCACTGTGACTTGGATGTTTATTCACTTGTAGTACATATACATGAATCGTTGTACTCGCACCGGCCATTTGCTGACCTCTTTCAGGGTGAATATACTTGTTGTGTATTCAGTTGCAGGTCTTAGTGGCGAACCGGCACAGGAGGGACTCGAGGATGGTGAGCAACACTGATATCATGCCCTATTTCGAGTATGTGGTCGTCCTATTGCGAATCGAGTTGTGTTTTGCCTTGTGCTCGCGCGAGTACTGTCGGGTAATATGGTTTGTTTGTGGTTCAGTCATTTTGATGATGTTATTTTGTCGGTTGGAGTCCCACAGGACATTGTATTGTTGAGTGTTGTAATGTATATGGTTTAAAGTTGAGTACTGTCAATGTGTGTGTGGATCTATGTTGGTCTCAGCCTGGTAGGTTCTCCAAAAAGAATCTACGGCACTGTAATATCTCTGTAAATCACGGGAGTGCTACAGATTGTGGTATCGGACTGTAGGTTTATGGATACCTAGACTGTTGGTGTTTTAGGTTGGTCAAAGTTGAGTCGGTCGTCTGTTTATGATATCACTGGGTTGCTGCTACCTCGTGCGACCTGCGTTGTAAGTTCCTCTGATCCCCATTTTTTTTTAAAATTATTTTAGTCCTGAACATATGGATTTTAAGTCCTTCTTGTGAGCCGTATTTTGTTGGGGCTGTGTTCATTGGCTTCTGATCTTATCAGAACCCTGCGGGAAATCAGAGTAATCTGTTTGTATTTCTTCGAACTGGGTCCATTAATTTTCCTTCGTGTATATGTTTGTCTAACTTGAGCGTACTGGCATATGGAGATGGTAAGTCTCTCGATTATAAGCCCCTCTTAGTTATGCGGTGATTGTGTGGTGCTGATTCGATCAACCTTGGCCGAGGGGCTAGAACTTGTTGGTGGTATTAGGGCTTTGAGATGTACATTGCGTATACGGTCCGGGTGAAAATAGTTATACAGCGTATTTTGGAAAATTAGGAATATTATCGCTTCCTATATTCTTTTAAGAATGAGATTTTTAAGTATCAATTTTAATCGCTGCGGGAGTATGATTAAAGTGGTTTTTGAAACTATTTCAAATGGGAAAAACCTACGGTTTAATATCATTATATCAAACGAGTATGTACTCGGTGGAAAATCTTTTCTTTTCGATTAAACAAGTAGTAGAAGAGGAAGGATCTTCATTTTATCTAAGTCCCAAGTGGATTTTTGAAACACTATAGACGTCTTCGAAAATGTTAAAAATATAAATTATGTGTGCATTATTTAAAAATGATTTCAAAATCGACGTGTAAAATAAATCCTCCTCTTCCAATAAGAGTAAAGTAACTACAAGTTTTGGCGAAACATAGCTCGCCCTCTTATTTTGCTGGTACAACAGTCGTAAGTTGTGGGATCGTGTGTCATGTTTGGACACGCGTTTGGTTGCGATTCAGATCGTTGTGTGTTGTTGTCTTAGTGGGGGTATGGTTGTGATGGTGAATTTTGGTTGGTATAGGTGTGGCGCGCGCTATTGTGCGGAATTGGCGCACGGTCCCTTGTGGATAGCGCACGTTAATCTGTCCGGCATATAAACCGGACAGCAATCGTGATTTATCATTTCCACTATTTTCCTTTTCTCCGCGGGTGACACCACAGTGTGAATCGAAGGCGACTAGGGTTCATGATCTTGGCTGATTTTGTTCCGTTTAAAGGTGTTTTGGAGTATAACATTATCTAATATATTGCTCCTCGTCGGATCGAGGCAATTCCTTAATCTTTCGTGAGCTAACCATTTTGAATATTTTGTGCTTGATCTCATTTTCAACCCGATTCTGATGAATGAATTGATGTTAAATGTTGTTGTTGGTCATGTCATATGAATGGTATATCCACAACTCCGACTTGTTCAACTTGGTTGACGATTCTAAAGATTCTGAGGAATCGTGAACAATTAACGTTAGATCAAATGTCCGTAAACTATCGATGAACAAAGCAAACGATCAAGGGTGTCTCGTATTCCAGATAATGGCAGGTGATGCTTTCATAATACGTCGGAATTGTTGATGCTTCCGATAATTATGGCTTTGATTACCTTCTTGCTTTCCATATCTAAATTGGTTGTTCTACATTTCGAGGACAAAACTCCATTTGAGGGGGGGAAGAGTATAATAATGGGGATTCTTGCGCTTCGGGCTACCGAAACTTGAATTCGGGCTGCCGGAACTTGAAACCGTTTACACTGTTAGGAAGCCGAGCGGTATCATTGCGCATTGACATGAAATAATATGTCATAAACATGCATTGCGTAAAGCGAAAAAAATCCAAGTAAGCGACTTGGGTTGGACAAAAGAGCCGAGCGGAATGGGCCCGTGTGCGTGAGTCATGGAATGCATGGGGATTGCATTGCATTGCATTGCACATACAATAATGATGATTGTGGTGTTGTATTCCAGAATATATGTGATGGCACTGTGATTTGGATGTTTATTCACTTGTAGTACATATTCATGAATCGTTGTACTCGCACCGGCTATTTGCTAACCCCTTTCGGGGTGAATATACTTGTTGTGTATTCAGGTGCAGGTCTTATTGGCGAACCGGAGCAGGAAGGACACGAGGATTGTGAGCAATACTGATATCATGCCCTATTTTGAGTATGTGGTCGTCCTGTTGCGAACCGAGTTGTGTTTTACCTTATGCTCGCGCGAGTACTGTCGGGTAATATGGTTTGTTTGTGGTTCAGTCATTTTGATGATGTTATTGTGTCACTTGGAGTCCCACAGGATAGTGTATTATTGAGTGTTGTAATGTATGTGGTTTAAAGTTGAGTACTGTCAATGTGTGTGTGGATCTATGTTTGTCTCAGCCTGGTAGGTTCTCCAAAAAGAATCTACGGCAGTGTAATATCTCTGTAAATCACGGGGGTGCTACATTGATGACGATATAATCGACAAGAACCTTCCAAAATATCCAGAAATCGAGTGGAATCGACCAAGAACTCCACTTCCCGAACCTTCCATCTGACAGCCGCAAGAAAAAGAAGAAGAAAGGTTGATATGAGGCCTGCCCGAAGCCCGGGCCTATATAAGGCCGATCACGTTATGGCCGTAACCGGAAGTGCCTTACAGCCGTAACTCGGTCAACCCCGATTACGTACGTATCGGCCGCTGCCTTACGTACGTATCGGGCACCCCTTAGGACCGTACTCGGCAGCCCCTTATGGCCGTAACCGAGCCCATGCCTTGCGGTCGTAATGCGGAATTACGGCCGTAACCTGACGATCCTTACGGCCGTAATCGAGTTTCCCCAGGCCAAGGTGTGCGGGAGTCTTACGACTGTAATCACCCAGGGCTTACGGCCGTAACTCGACTCAGCCAACACCCGACCGACTGGCTCGATACGTGACGATGTCTCGAACACGCTAACGCACCATCTAATATTCAAAACAACAACGAGCAGGTTACGAAACCCAATGTCCCACAGTACAAGCACATGATTCCAAAGACGTGAACGACAAAAAACCGCTCGACCGAAGAAAAGTTCAACGAAACTGGAACGAAGATCTCGGGTGTTACATTCTACCCCTCTTAAAAGAAGTTTCGTCCCCAAAACTTAAAACACAAAACAATTAATGCGAAACAATCTCAGTTAACACACGATATCTATTGCCGACGAATTGCAATGAATCACAGGCAGCACGTAGCTGCAACCATCCATATCTTTACACCAGAACGGTAACAAAACATAACGAATAAGAATCAATATGGTTAACCAACCCTAACAACACAGCAATCAAAACACGAGTTAATCGCTGAACAAATACGAAATTCCACACCCCAAGGGTTGGAAGATCGAAAACGAAGCTAATTTCCCGAACTTATGGAAATTATGAAGTGATTTGAACTCTCAAAATCACGATACGAGATCAACAAAACCCGAACGACAAACGACCGAACCACAACGGTCGAACAACCATGTTTGAATCACGACGAACATCAAAAATCAAATAACAAATCCGAAGTTCACACCTCAACTCGAGAAAATAGGTGATCTAGTAAAAACAACAAGATATGAATTTACATAAGATTCACAGGAACGGAACCGAATTCGGAAGAAGTCATAACGACGAACAGATTAATCCAAAACGATACCACAACTTGTTCGAACAACAAAAAGTGAAGAATATAACAAGTTCAGAGAATATCAACGAACATAAATGAGTCGATAGATTTAAAAATACAGAAGTTCGAAATCCTATCCACTTCTAATAAAAGAATTTTATCCCGAAATTTGATGCAACAAAGCAAGAAAATAATATAACATACAACTGGTAGACTACACTTCTCAGAGACTCCTCAGAGTTGATCCTGATATCACTGCTCAAGTATGCGCCTCAGAAGGCTCGGTTACCAACTCACAAAACTGAACCCGGTGTCCCTCGAGTCCGCACTTGTAACATGTTACTAGCAGAGAAGGACAATGTTCACGAACATGCCCTGACACATTGCAGTTGAAACAACTCCTGGATTTACCAGGGGTCAAAGCTGACGATTTGGAACTCTAAGTCCGATGCATCGAGCGATGGATCCTCTCAGTAGAAAGACTACAACATTGCAACCCAGAAACACCAACCCTTGTACCGCCCATAAGGTCATCGGACATCCTCTGCTTCTTCAGCTCGGGCACACGTTGTGACGATAACGAAGCTAGTTCATAGGCTAAGGATCGATCCTGGTAAAATCTCAACGAAGTGCAAGTGAGTCCCAACATATACAGGCGAGTCTCCGGCTTCATCCGTCTATGAAAATGAAGGGTCTTCCCTTCTTCCGTTCTCACCCAATCTCGCACATAACTGAGTTGTTTGCTATAGTCGATGACAGCTCGTGACACCGATATATCTTGTGGTTCTGCCAAGTAAAACTCACGAATCCTATGATCCCTAATCGATTTCGGATAGAACTCAGCTTACGTAAATGCCTGGAACTCCGCCCACGTGGCATCACGATCACGAGGTTTAACACCTTCCCACCAATTAGCGGCATCTTTGTCAAGAAGGTACTGAGCGATAGGCACCTTCCGGTCTTTGGGACAATCGACATCCTCGAATATATTTCCCAAATGGAAAAGCCAACCATCCCAGCCCAATGCATCCGCCGCATTGGCAAATCGAGAAGGATTCATACGAACTATTTCCCGAATCCATTAATTTACACTGATATTCTGAGTTGCGTCATTGTTGCGTTGAACCGCCTGGGTCAACTGAGCCATCTGTGCTGCTACTTGTAGCAATATAGTAGTAACACCCATACCAATAATGTTCCTGACAATATTCTCTCGATCCCGCGTCGGATCCTCGTGGCCATCCATACCATGGTTGCGACCACGACTCTTGCCCCTCGACATAATAACAAGTAACCACCTAGCGCAACGAAAGATCACAATGCTAGGAATATGCCCTCGAATGCCACTCAGGGGATAAGAGGGTAGAGGCATTGTACTTGAAATTATGGAATAATTAATAAAAGGCAATACGATTCATTCACTGTTTATTGTATTTCAAATGCATTATTGATTTGATAAACATTGAAGTGAAGTCCATGTAAATAAATCAAACATTCTATTCTCATTATCGGATAATAGAAAATGCACTGGAAGTATTTAAAAGTTTATTTACGTAAACCGTTCGCAAGTCTATAAACTTACATGGGCATTAAGTTTTGAGTAAGACTTGTATAACTGATGCTAGGACGTGTGCATGTCTTGATAGCATAGTTATAAGTATATTGGTGGGACCAGTATACTCGAACACGGCTCATACTTGATTCAGTCACACGGTATTCACTCTCGGAGAGTCGATGACGAATCGAAAGGTTGTGATAGTATACGTGGACCTTTGACTTGAGGGTTTAGTAGAAGATGTGCCTGTGAAGTTTAGTTTGTCATTAGAATAGTTAGGCTCATTTGCTTAATTGTTGTATCGGAGAGACATCGTACTTTTGGTGCTTGGAATGAAGGGAATTCGTGTTCGTGACTGGATTCGTGAACAACATCAACTTACAAAGATATTATCAAAGGCTTCAAGGGTATGGGATTTGATCCTTTTATCTTCGTATTTTTTTTCGTATATATGTTACTTGATCGATCCTGTTTGGGATTCATTATTATTATTCTGCTGCATATTTCGTTTTATTTCCGGAATCCCAATAGTGGTATCGGAGCAAGGTCAATGATACCGTATATACGACTATTTGTGCATTTTGAATGCTATTGGTTGATGTTAATGATTTAGAATCATTATTACAATAATCGTATATATTTAAATTGTTCGTTGTAACATCATGTTTTGGAAACGAGCCGAAAAAATGAGCCGAATGGAGGTCGGACTCGGCAGCCTAGGGATGCCCGAGTCATTGCCAAGCAGTGGCCGGACAGGACTGCCTGCTGTTAGGAATATGCCCTCGAATCCACTCAGGGGAGGACAGGGTAGGGGCATTGTACTTGTAATTATGAAATAATTAATAAAAAAGGCAATACGATTCATTCACTGTTTATTGTATTTCAAATGCATTATTGATTTGGTAAATATTGAAGTGAAGTCCATGTAAATAAATTGAACATTCAGGATCATTGATGGATCATTGATTGATGGACCTATAGAGTCGCGCATCAGGATCATTGATGGATAAATATGAATTTATCATCTCTCTATCAATATTAGATATGGATATCTAATTATGATTTATTAGATAAATCAAAATAGTGGTCTTATGAATTGAAATTAAATTACTATGTATTTAATTTAATTCATAAAATATATTCTTAGAGAAATATATTTGTATTTGATATAATTAATTAATTGGATTAATTAATTAGTATAAATACATTGGAGATCAAACGGAGTATATTTAACGGAGTTGTTTGACGTACGTCCGGTACACGAGCCGAGTGACTCGACTCGTCTCCTAGATATTTCTTCGTGACTCGACTCATCTCCTAGATATTTCCTAAGTGGGATGCCCCAAGATCTCACCCCTTGACTTGATGATATGATTGTGCATGTGTGTGGGAGCTCACCTTGGTTGAGATTCATACATTATTGCATGAAGTTGATTGAAAGGAATATTTTTCCTTTATATGTCATATCATCACACAACACATACACAACATTTTGTTGCAAGTGTGTGTGTGTGTTCTTGGTTCGGCCGAGTGTCACGGGCAAACTTCAGTCCGTCGAGTTATGCCGTGCGCCCCTTAGCAACTCAGTCCTTCGGCCACTAAGGCAGGCTTTCCCAACCCATGCCGGTTAAGTGCGGAAGATTGAAGTATTTAGAGAGAGAAAGTTAGAGAGAGAAACTGCTCTTTAGAAAGGAACTTTTATTGCTCAAACTTCTGATGATGTACAAATGAGGGGCTTGGAGCTCCTTATATAGGTCTCCATCTACATCTTCTAGAATGTACAATAATCTACAAGTATCTAGAACATACAAGAGATTACAAGTCAATCTACATCCTTCTAATCCTTTCTATGATCATTCCGGAGGGCTTCCGGAATGTTACAACATCTATCAAGTAAACACAAGAAATCTGGAGAAGAATCTCGACCCTTCTAGAAGCTTCCAAAGCCAAAGTGTGACAACTCTCCCCCACCTGAGTCTTGACGTCCTCGTCAAGGTTTCGCCTTGTATGCTTCAATTTTGGTTTTGAATTGCCACAAGTCTTGTTCTTTTTCCCACGAAGCTTCGCTGTCTGGTAAACCTATCCAGCACACTAAGTACTCCGTCCAGCGGGGTGTTCCCCATTTTTCAACCTGTCGATCCGCCAAGATTTCTTCGATTTCCTTCTCAAAGGACACCGTGTGAGCAGGCGGGGCTCGATCTGACTTATTTCAAGTTGGGTCTTCCTCATCCTTATAATATGCTTTCAAAAGACTCACATGGAAGACCGGATGAATTTTGAAGTCATTAGAAAGATTGAGCCGATAGGACCGCGTTCCGACCTTCTTCACTATCTCAAAGGGTCCTTCATATCGCCGTGTCAAGCCTTTGTGTACTTGACGGATCACCTTAACGTTTCTTCCGATCATTCGGACCAACACTTGGTCCCCTACTTGAAATTCCCTCGGACGGCGCTTGTCGTCCGCCCACTTCTTCATTCGTTTGGCAGCCTTAGTCAGATACGCCCTTGCTATGTCATGTTCCTCGTTCCAACCTTTAGCAAGTTTGTACGCTGCTGGACTCTCACCTTCGTATTTCCGAACTAGTTCCTGGGGTGTCTTCGGTTGTTGCCCCATCACTAGCTCAAATGGACTTCGTTGGGTGGACTCGTTCCGCTGCAAGTTGTAAGAGAATTGTGCAATATCAAGTAAACGAGCCCAATCGGACTGGTTGGCACTTACAAAGTGTCGGAGATAAATCTCCAGCAAATGATTTACTCGTTCGGTTTGGCCATCCGTGGAGAAGTGGAGGTTTGACCCCATCAACTTGAACAGTTCCCTCCAAAACTTTCCAGTGAATCATGGGTCTCGGTCGCTTATGATACTGCGAGGAACTCCCCAATACTTCACCACATGTTTTAGGAATAGTCGGGCAGCTTCCTCGGCCTCACAATCATTTGTTGCCGGTATGAATGTCCCATACTTGGAGAACTGGTCAATTACTACCATGATAGACCCGCATCCTTCCGACCTTGGTAGTGCCGATATGAAGTCCATCGTAAGACTGTCCCAAGGATGTTCGGCAATAGGCAATGGCTCTAGCAGTCCCGCTGGTTTACTTTGTTCGACCTTGTCTTGTTGGCAGACCAAGCAGGTCTTTACGTAGGTGTTCACATCATCCTGCAAGTTAGGCCAGTAAAATGACTGCTCAACAAGCGCTTTAGTACGAAGAGTACCTGGGTGTCCCGCCCATTTCGAGTCATGGCACTCCTTCAGCACTTCCCTTCTAAGGTTGTCCCATCGAGGTACATACAACCTATCTCCAACAGTAAAAAGTAAGCCATTCTCTTGCCAGAACTTACTTGTCTTGCCCTCCTTTGCCAGTCCACCAGATTTTTGGCCAAGGGCTCTTGGGCAATACCGTCTCTTATCCGGTCGGCACGGTCGCACTGAACTTGGGTGATAGATGCCAGTGAGGCCTTCCGACTTAGAGCATCCGCAACAACGTTCGTTTTTCCTGGCTTATATTCCATAGAATAATCAAATTCAGCCAAGAAGTCTTGCCACCATGCTTGCTTCGGGGTGATCTTCTTTTGATTTTGGAAATAGCTAGTCGCCACATTGTCCGTCTTGATCCCGAAGTGACTCCCGAGCAAGTAATGTCTCCACGTACGAAGACAATGGATTATCGCCGTCATTTCCTTATCATGGACCGTGTACCGCCGTTCCGTCTCGTTTAGCTTCCGGGACTCGTATGCAACAGGATGCCCATCCTGTATTAAGACTCCTCCAATGGCATAGTCGGAGGCATCCGAGTGTAACTCAAAAGGCCTTGTGTAGTCCGGAAGTTTCAGCACTGGGTCATTCATGACTGCCACCTTCAGATCCTCGAAGGATGTTTGGCACTCGTCCGTCCAATCCCACGCAACCTTCTTCTTGAGTAGGTTAGTTAATGGCGTTGCCCTCGCCGAATATCCGTCAATGAATCGCCGATAGTAGTTCACCAAGCCTAAGAACGACCGAAGTTCGGAGACGTTCTGAGGAGGCTCCCACTCGGCAATAGCCTGCACTTTCTTTGTGTCCATTAAGATCATTCCTTGTTTCACCTTGTGCCCCAAGAACATTACCTCCGTTTGGGCGAACGTACATTTCTCCAGTTTTACGTATAATTCGTTCTCCCTCAGGACTCGGAACACTTTCCGTAGATGTTCAGCATGTTCATTCAAGGACTCTCTGTATATTACTATGTCATCCAGATATACAACAACAAACTTGTCCAAGAATGGGTGAAATATCTTATTCATGAGAGTGCAGAAAGTTGCAGGAGCATTTGTTAAGCCAAAGGGCATAACCAAAAACTCAAAGGAACCATACCTCGTCACGTAGGTGGTTTTTGGTTCATCTCCTTCTGCGATACGGACTTGCCAATACCTCGACCGCAAGTCTAGTTTTGAGAACCACTTTGCCTTCCCCAAGCGATCGAATAGGTCAGCCACCAAAGGTATTGGGTATTTGTTCTTAATAGTAACCTTGTTAAGCGCCGGTAGTCAATGCACATCCGCAAGCTACCGTCTTGTTTCTTCTGGAATAACACCGGAGCGCCATAAGGAGCTTTGGAAGGACGAATATAGCCAGCATCAAGTAAATCTTTCAACTGCCTTCGAAGTTCTTCCAACTCTGGCGGAGCCATCCGGTACGGCCCCATCGCAGGAGGCTTCGCCCCTTGTTCCAGCTCAATCTCGTGATCTACCTCCCGCCTCGGTGGTAACTTTTTGGGCAACTCGGGAGGCATCACGTCCTTAAATTCGGCCAGCACTTCGCCGATTTCTGTCGGGACTTCCTTGTCAACAATTGGGTCGTCCGTCTTTAGGGCGGCAAGGTACGTCTCTTGCCCCCTCTTACATCCTTTTGATACCTGCATAGCCGACAACATACGGGACTCGAGCTTTCCACGTAATAATGGAATATCGAATGTTACCTTGTTCGGCGTTATGCTCGGAATTTGGGCATCTTGGATGGTTACCGTCTTCATCCTTTCAAGGAATTCCATGCCTAGCACCATCCGATAATCATCCATTCGGACCACTGTCAAGTCAATTTTGCCTTGCCAATCCTCCAGTTGGACCGGGACTTGCTTAGCCACGCCAATTATGGGTCTTGATGGTGTGTTCACTGTTTTCATCCATCCCATTTCTTTAGTAACTCTTACACCTAGTCGGACCGCCTCATCCTCGGCTAAGAAGTTGTGAGTGGCTCCCGTGCCTACTAAGGCCTTTGTGACTCCCTTATTTATCTTTGCCTCAACATACATGAGACCATTCCTGACCTTTTCCGCCTTGGGTACCATCACGGTTTCTTCCTTCGCCTTCATTGCATTGAGGAGTTGCATCGACCCCATCTGCATTTCTTCAGCCCGTTCCTCCTGTTGGCTTATTATGGCGTTAAGTGCTTTCTTCTTTGGGCACTCCTGGACGAAGTGTGGACCCCCGCATAAGAAGCACTCTCTCTTCTTGACTTCATGGGTCTTTTCTTTCCCTTTGAAGGTTGGCTTATATCCCGTCTTGTGAGGTCTGTCTCCCCCACCTTTTTCCTTGCCTCCCTTCTTGTCCTTTCGCTGCGCGAAGTCCTTTCGAAATTCCAAAATTTCCTCGGCCGCAGCAATTGCTTCCGACAGATCTTGGACCTTATGCCTTCTCAGCTCAAGGGCTGCCCAGGACTGCAACCCGTCCAAGAAATAGAACAATCGATCCTTGTCCGACATTTCGGGAAGTTCCAACATGAGTGAGGAGAACTCATTGACATAATCCTTCACACTCCTCGATTGCTTCAGGCCACGCAACTTCTTCATGGCCAGGCTCTCGGCATTCTCCGGATAGAACTGCTTCTTCAAGTCCGCCTTGAATTCTTCCCAAATGTCTATCCGACATGTCCCTCGTGCAATGTCTTGATGGCGCTGTCTCCACCATAAGGCAGCGTCATCACTTAGGTACAAGATCGCCGACTTGATCTTGTCCTCGTCATCCCTTATACGTACTGCATCCATATAGGTTTCGAGAGACCAAAAGAAATTATCAAGTTCTTTGGCATTACGCTTACCCGAGTACTTTGGAGGTTCTGGTGCCCGAATGCGCGGCGTCTCCCTTGCCATGGTGCCACCTGCCACAGCTGCCTTGCATAATGCACAATCCTCCTCGGTCTTTTCCAGCCGTGCGGTCAGCTCTTCCCGCAATTTGGCGACTTTGCGAAGAAGTGTAGACTTCAACTCGTTAAGAGCAAGCAACACCTTGTCCTCAATATCGCTGGCATTTTCTTCAAGGACATCCATCCGTTCGATGGTTTCACCAACAGCCACCTCAATCTTGGTCATCCTTGCTTCCATCGAGGATGCAAGATCCCTGGACATGTCCCTACCACCTTTCTTGGTCTTGCGACCATCATCGCCAGCATTGTTCCCTTCGACCATGCTGCTGTTTCCGCTCATTCTCTCACTTTACCAACAAACCGGTCTCCGATACCACGTGTCACGGGCAAACTTCAGTCCGTCGAGTTATGCCGTGCGCCCCTTAGCAACTCAGTCCTTCGGCCACTAAGGCAGGCTTTCCCAACCCTTGCCGGTTAAGTGCGGAAGATTGAAGTATTTAGAAAGAGAAAGTTAGAGAGAGAAACTGCTCTTTAGAAAGGAACTTTTATTGCTCAAACTTCTGATGATGTACAAATGAGGGGCTTGGAGCTCCTTATATAGGTCTCCATCTACATCTTCTAGAATGTACAATAATCTACAAGTATCTAGAACATACAAGAGATTACAAGTCAATCTACATCCTTCTAATCCTTTCTATGATCATTCCGGAGGGCTTCCGGAATGTTACAACATCTATCAAGTAAACACAAGAAATCTGGAGAAGAATCTCGACCCTTCTAGAAGCTTCCAAAGCCAAAGTGTGACACGAGGCCTTCATTAAGGGAGAGGGAGAGTTTTTCTTTCAACTTTTCATCTTTGAGGTGATACAAAGTTAAGAAAAAATAGAGATATAAATTCCTACGATAACTTCCTAGCCGTGTTCCTGGAGAACGGAGTTGCGTCGAATTTTTTCGTCAAGTTCCGTCGCGTGGTGAAGTAGAGACATCATACTTTCGGTGCTTGGAACGAAGGAAGTTTGTGTTCGTGACCGGGTTTGTGATCAACTTCTATTTACAAAGATATTATCAAAGGCTTCAAGGTTATGGGACTTGAACTATTTATCTTCGTATTTTATTTTTCGTATATACGTTACTTGATCGATCCTGTTTGGGATTCGTTTTTATTATTCTGCTGCGTTTTTCGTTTTATTTACGGAATCCCAACAGTGGTATCGGAGTGAGGTTATATACGATTATTTGTGCATTTTGAATGCTTTTGATTGATGTTAATGATTTAGAATCATTTTTGGTATAATCGTAAATTTTTAAATTGTTCGTTGTAGCATCACGTTTTTGGAAACAAGCTGAAAAACAAAGAAAGCGGTGCCAGCGGTGGTGCCGCGACCTTTGCTGGGATGCTGTGCCCAGTGCCGAGAGGGACTCGGCCGGTGCCAGTGCCGAGGAACTCGGCTGCCGAGCATGGCTCGACCATGTCACCTCTCGGGTTTTTGGCCCGATTTTGAATCGGGCCGCGATTGGCCTTATACCGGATAGTTCGGGTCTCCGTTTTAAGTTTATATTCGTTGTCTTTATTTCCCGGAATTTAAATTGGATTTTAATTTGACTAAATTAATATATGGAATATTTTTTAGTTAAAGAAAATTAATTAAACGAGAATATTATTTTTGGTTGAATTACTTCGAACAAATTAAGATGATGATTATAAGTATTAATTGCATTAATACCATTAAAATTGAATAGATTAATTTTATATTGATTGGATTAATATATTAATTGATTATTTAATTTTAATGCCACTTTATATTAATTGGATTAATATAGTAGAAATTGAATAGATTAATTTTACAGATTAATTGGATTAATTTATATTAAAATTAATTGTTTAATTTCATTACCGTTACATGTTGTATGGAATCCTTATGTGATGGTGATATAGCTCGTGGACTTAGTTTTGATTTGTTCGATTCGATTGGGTTGTAAAGACCGTTTTGAGCCTATTTATTTTTACTAGAAAATTTGTATAATAGGATGCATTTTTCTATGATGTAATTATTATTTTGGCTATGACGAATACCGAAGATAACCGACCGAGAAGACGAAGAATCGAAGACTATTTTATTTTTCTTTATTGGGTCATTCGTTTGGCCCAGTACTTAGGAATAGGTCCATGAGCTATATGTTGGTAGTAACTAGGTTACTATTTTCTGTTTTTTCATTTTGAATGATTCACAAACAAACGCGCGTATAAATGAATTAATGTGCAAAGTGTAACATTAATAGCGAAATTCTCCCGACAACAAACAGACTAAGTTTGAAAAACGTTACGAGGTTTCCTACCCTGCTTCAAACTCGTAGAAAATTGATACCCGAGCTGGTGTGCTATGCTTCTGAGTTATCGGGGTAGTACATTTGGTAGAGATTGAAAAATTCTTGAGTGCATTAGATGCCTTCGGTTGGTGATAAATTTCGCCCTTAGAAACCTGATAAGTTGTCGGGTGAGATTCAATAGTCAAACTAATAGACGTTGATGGTCAACAACTTAGATAGTCTGGATTGCCAAGAAACTTGATAGGTTGAGGGCATGAAGACTAGGGGTAAAAGAAGATCAAATGATTCGTTGGAAGGGTTGGTGTTAGACACCACTTTACAGAAATTAATTGGCAAGAAACCTGATAGGTTGCGTATGTTAAAATTTGTAAAGAACTTGACCACCACTAAGAAGTCGATCATACCATGACTTCGGGATTAAACATGGGAGTGTATAATTCCGATAAAATTAGTGGGAGCCGAGACAAGAATTATACAAGCTCTTAAATTATATACTCGGTCATAATAAAACAAGTCACTAATTTAATCTTGTCTATGCAGAAAAAAGAAACTGTATCTCTCTAAAATGGCTAAAAAGCCACTTGCAATACTACTTGAAAAGAATCTCCTAACTGGCCCCAACTTTGTTGACTGGTTGCGGAATCTGATGATTGTACTCAGTATGGAGTCTCTGGGATACGTCTTGGAGGCGGACATTCCACCGACTCCAATCCGGATTAGGGGTAATCAGGAAGAAATTGACGTCCATGAAAAATGGGTCAAGGATGACGTGCTAGTCCGTGGCTTTATGATGGGCTCAATGACTAATGAGCTGCAGAGAGCACACAAGAAAATGACTTCTGCTATAGTAGGACTGCTAGATATGAGATATCGAAGCAGTTGTTCAGTGCTAGGATGAAAGAAGGGGAGAAAGTAGGAGACCACATCCTCAAGATGATCTCTATGATTGAGAGGCTCGAGGTGCTCAACTTTAATATGGATTTATCCCTCCAAACTGATCTCATCCTTCAATCTCTCTCTGACTCCTTCATGCAGTTTGTAATGAATTTCAACTATAATGAAATTTCATGCACATTAGCTGGGCTAATGAATAAACTGGTGACGACACAGTCTAATATGATGCCTAAACCGAGGGAGGCTGCTCTTGTGATTTATTCTGGGCCTCAAAGGTCCAAGAACAAAGAGAAAAAGACCTACGAGCAGTATAAACCCAAGAAAGGGGTGCAGAAAGGAAAGGGCAAGGCCCGAAAAGTTCAATAGGTAGGCGGTCCAAAACCTATGTACAAATGCCTTGAATGCGGGGAGCTGGGCCACTGGCGTAGGATTTGTCCTAAGATTAATGGCGCATCAGGTACAAAACTTTTTGTTTTTGAAAACAATTATTCCGCTATTGTATATCCTACTTCATGGATTCTGGATTCAGGTGCCACTTCTCATATTTGTACTATGAATCAGGATCTGGAACGACGTAGGAAACTTGAAGATGGGGAAGTAATGATCACTGTCGGAAGCGGACAAAGTGTCAAGGCAACTGATATTGGATCAATCCTACTGGGTTTAGAATCCGGTTTTATTTCGACGTTAGATGAAGTACTTGTATTGCCCAAGGGGTTGTAACATTGTATCCATTCCAGTCTTGGACCGGAAAAGATTTTGTTTATTCATTGGCAATGATAGTTGTAAAATTTATTTTCGAAATAAATTGGTTGGAACAGCTAAGTTGTTGAATGGTTTATATCATCTGAACTTACAAAAAAAATAGCAGTGAACATTATAATTAGGAAACGTGGCAAATAAGATACTAATCAAGCTCTTAAGTGGCACCTTAGACTTGGTCATGCTGGTCAGACCAAGGTTCAGAAAATGGAGAAAGATGGACTTTTAAGTCCATTGGGTGTAGAACCCTATCCAACTTGTGAATCTTGCCTTAGAGACAAAATGACTAAGTCGGCCTTCACAGGGACTTTTGAAAGGGCTGCTGATAAACTTGGGTTGGTACATACCGATGTTTGTGGTGCTTTAGAAGTGGCCCGAGATAGATATCAATATTTCATAACATTCACAGATGATCATACTAGGTATGCGATTGTGTACTTAATGAAACATAAATCCGAAGCCTTTACTAAATTTAAAGAATTTAAGGCCCTTGTTGAAAAACAAACTGGATGTCATGTCAAAGCACTTCGGTCAGACCGAGGTGGCGAATATATGAGCACAGAGTTTGATCAATTCCTTAAGGAACATGGAATAGTTTCACAATTCACGCCGCCAGGAACCCCACAGTTAAATGGTGTTTCAGAAAGGAGAAATCAGACTTTGTTGAACATGGTTCGCTCCATGTTAAATTACACTAATTTACCAATTTACATATATGGGTATGCCTTACTAACCGCTGCCTATATCCTTAATAGATGTCCTTCCAAATCTGTTCCTAGCACTCCGCATGAGATGTGGAAGGGTAAGAAACCAAGTCCTAATCACATAAGAATTTGGGGATGTCCAGTCTATGTCAAGAAGGCTAAGGTGGACAAACTGGAAGCGAGGTCCATGAAGGGATATTTCATTGGATACCCAGAGAACTCGATGGGTTATCTATTCTATATGCCAGAAGACCATAGGGTCGTTGTGGCTCTACAAGCGCACTTCCTTGAGCATGAGTTCATTCAGGAAGGTGGCTCGGGTAGAAATATCTCTTTAGAAGAGCATAATGAAAGTTCTAAGGAGAAATCTGATCAGGGATCAGGAACCGAACCTATTGTAACACAACCTCCACTTCAAAGGTCTGATAGGGTATCTCACTTACCTAAGAGGTATGTCTATACACATGTCAAGGAACTGGGTCTCCACGACGCACGTGATAGCTGTGAGGATGACCATATCACCTATGACCAAGTGATAGTGGATGTAGACTCCGATAAATGGCAAGAAGCAATGGAAGCTAAGATAGACTCGATGCATACCAATCAGGTTTGGACTCTAGTAGATCTACCAACTGGCATGAGGACTATTGGAAATAAATGGATCTAGAAGAGAAAGACTGATGGGGATGGGAAGGTCGAAGCCTATAAGGCCAGGCTTGTGGCAAAGGGTTATACCCAAAGAGAAGGGATTGATTATCATGATACCTTCTCGCCCGTAGCTATGATCAAGTCGATTCGCCTGATGCTTGCCATTGCTGCCTATTACGATTACGAAATATGGCAAATGGACGTCAAAACGGCTTTTCTAAATGGATACCTCGAGGAGGAAATCTATATGGAACAGCCTAAGATTTTTGTGTCCAAAGCTAATATTCATAAAGTGTGTAAGCTGCAACGAGCCATTTATGGACTGAAGGAAGCTTCTCGTAGTTGGAACCTTCGATTTGGCGAAGCAGTCAAGGACTTTGACTGCGTACGAAATGAGGAGGAACCATGTGTTTACAAAAAGGTCAGTGGGAGCGACATTGCGTTCTTAGTACTATATGTAGATGATATTCTACTTATAGGAAATAACGTAGCAATGCTCAGCACTGTGAAAGCTTGGATTTCTAATACGTTCTCCATGAAAGACTTGGGAGAAGTTTCCTATATTCTAGGGATCTGTATTTACAGAGATAGACCGCGAAGAATTATAGGACTTTCCCAAGCCCTCTATATAGATAAAATCCTGATAAGATTCAAGATGGATGAATCTAAAAGAGGGTTCCTTTCCATGCGACATGGAATTCATCTCACCACAAAAATGTGTCCTCAAAGTGAGGAAGACAAGAGAGAGATAAGTAAGGTACCCTATGCCTCGGCAATGGGTAGACTCATGTACGTTATGTTGTGTACGAGACCAGACTATGCCTACGCTGTGAGTATGGTAAGTCGATTTCAAGCAAACCCAGGAAGGGAACACTGGACTGCCGTAAAGAACATTCTTAAGTACTTAAGAAGAACTAGAGATATGATTCTGACTTATGGTGGTGGAGATCTGAGGGTGATTGGATTCACCGATTCTAATTTTCAAGGAGACAATGACGACACTAAGTCGACATCTGGGTATTTTTTTACTCTCAATGGAGGACCAGTATCTTGGAGAAGCTCCAAGCAAATCACTACTGCAGATTTTACCTGCCAAGCAGAGTACCAAGCTGCCTTAGAGGCTAGCAAAGAAGTATTTTGGATGCAGAAGTTTGTGCAAGAACTTCAAGTGGTGCCTAATGCGGAGCTGTCTATATCACTATTCTGTGATAATGATGGAGTTGCCGCCAAAGCAAAGGAGCCGAGGGCTCGCCACAACACCAAGCATATAGATAGAAAGTACCACATCATTCGAGAGATGGTCGAAAAAGGATATGTTTCGTTGCAAAGAGTAGACTCAGAAGACAATGTCTCTGACCCGCTGACTAAGCCATTATCTCAGGCCGTCTTATAAAGACATCTGAAGAACATGGGTATTGGATACCATAATGTTGGCATTGAGTGCAAGTGGGAGATTGTTAGGAATATGCCCTCAAATGCCACTCAGGGGATGAGAGAGTAGGGGCATTGTACATGTAATTATGAAATAATTAATAAAAAAGGCAATACAATTCATTCACTGTTTATTGTATTTCAAATGCATTCTTGATTTGGTAAACATTTAAGTGAAGTTTGTGTAAATAAATCGAACATTCCATTCTCATTATCGGATAAGAGAAAATGCACTGGAAGTGTTTAAAGTTTATTTACATAAATCATTCGCAAGTCAATAAAATTAAATGGGCATTAAGTTTCAGTAAGACTTGTATAACTAATGCTAGTACGTATGCATGTCTTGATAGCATAGTTATAAGTATATTGGTGGGACCAATATACTCGAACATGACTCATACTTGATTCACTCACATGGTATTCACTCTCAGAGAGTCGGTGACGAATCGAAAGGTTGTGATAGTATACGTGGACCTTTGACTTGAGGGTTCAGTAGAAGATGTGTCTATGACGTTTAGTTTGTCATTATAGTTATACTCATTTGCTTAATTGCTGAGTCAACCTCGAAGTGCGGACTATACAGGCAGGTGGCAGTCTTTACTGTACGCCAAGAAAGGATTCTATCTCCTGTTAGTGAGCAGGTGAATGTCCTATACGGTTAATGGCAAATAAGATCATAAGTCTTTCGGCAAAGCATTCTGATATAGTCGTATTAGATACACTATTAATCAGTCGGTCTTGATTTGCATTAACACATGTATAGAGCCTAGTCAACAGTAGGGTTTGACTTTACCGTGACCCGAAGACTTGACCGGGACATCTGATGAAGGGTCTATACGTTTATACTATTCATGACATAATGGTTCTAGAATGATCCCTTCATTCATTATGAGTCGGGATTTATAGTGCGGCCAGCTAGGCTGGCTAAGTGCTGCCCGCACTCATTGGTTCCTCCCAATACCGGCTGAGACGGACCTACAGAGTCGCGCATCAGGATCATTGATGGATAAATATGAATTCATCATCTCTCTATCAATATTAGATATTGTTTATCTAATTATGATTTATTAGATAAATCATAATAGCGGTCTTATGAATTGAAATTAAATTACCGGGTATTTAATTTAATTCACAAATTATATTCATAGAGAAATATATTTGTATTTGATATAATTAATTAATTGGATTAATTAATTAGTATAAATACATAGGAGATCAAACAGAGTATATTTAACAGATTCGTTTGACGTACGTCCGGTTCACCAGTCGAGTGACTCGACTCGTCTCCTAGATATTTCCTAAGTGGGCCGCCCCAACACCTCACCCCTTGACTTGATGATATGATTGTGCATGTGTGTTGGAGCTCACCTTGGTTGAGATTCCTACATTATTGCATGTAGTTGATTGAAAGGAATATTTTTCCTTTATATGTCATATCATGCACAACACATACACAACATTTTTGTGCAAGTGTGTGTGTGTTCTTGGTTCCGCCGAAGCCTTCATCAAGAGAGAGGGAGAGCTTTTCTTTAAACTTTTCATCTTTGAGGTGATACAAAGTTAAGAAAAAATAGAGATATAAATTCCTACGATAACTTCCTAGCCGTGTTCTTGGAGAATGGAGTTGCGTCGAATTTTTCCGTCAAGTTCCATCGCGTGGTGAAGTAGAGACATCATACTTTCGGTGCTTGGAACGAAGGGAGTTTTTTTTCGGGACCGGGTTCGTGATCAACATCTATTTACGAACATATTATCAAAGACTTCAAGGGTATGGGACTTTGAACTCTTTATCTTCGTATTTTATTTTTCGCATATACGTTACTTGATCGATCCTGTTTGGGATTCGTTTTTAATATTCTGCTGCGTTTTTCGTTTTATTTCCGGAATCCCAACACCGCTACCTGCATAATAGCAGCGTGTAACTCGCTCAGTAGTCACCCTCGGCCAGCCCCCTTTTATGGGCGCCGTTTGCGGGCTGGGCACGTTCCGACTTGTCCGGGACTTCGTTTAGTCTCTCTATTACGTTGTAATATTTTTTCACATTTTAAATTGGATTTAATTTCATTAAAATGAATATTTGGAATATTATTTTAAATGGGAAAGATATTAAATGAAAATACCATTTTTGGCTGGATTGCTTCGAACGAATTAAAATGATGATTATTAGTATTAATTGGATTAATACCTTTAAAATTGAATAGATTAATTTTTATATTGATTGTATTAATACATTAATTAATTATTTAATTTTAATGACATATATATTAATTGGATTAATATAGTAGAAATGGAATAGATTAATTTTATAGATTAATTGGATTAATTTATATTAAAATTAATTGTTTAATTTCATTACTGTTACATGTTGTATGGAATCCTTATGCGATGGTGATATAGCTCATGAACTTAGTTTTGATTTGTTAGATTCAATTGGGTTGTAAAGACCGTTTTGAGCTTATTTATTTGGCTATGACGAAGACCGAAGACAATCGACCTAGAAGATGAAGAATCGAAGACTATTTTTTTTATTGGGTCATTCGCTTGGCCCAGTACTTAGGAAAAGGCCCATGAGCTATATGTTGGTAGTAACTAGGTTACTATTTTCTATTTTTCATTTTGAATGATTGACTCACAAACGCGCTGATAAATGAATTAATGTGCAAAGTATAACATTAATCGCAAAATTCTCCCGACAACAAATAGACTAAGTTTGAAAAAGGTTAAGAGGTTTCCCACCCTCCATCAAACTCATAGAAAATTGATACCCGAGCTGGTGTGCTATGTTTCCAAGTTATCGGGGTAGTACATTTGGTAGAGGTTGAAAAATTCTTAAGGGCATTAGATGCCTTCAGTTGGTGATAAATTTCGCCCCTAGAAACCTGATAGGTTGCCGGGTGAGATTCAATAGTCAAACTGATAGACGTTGATGGTCAACAACTTAGATAGTCTAGATTGTCAAGAAACCTGAAAGGTTGAGGGCATGAAGACTAGGGGTAAAAGAAGATCAAATCATCCATTGGACGGGTTGGTGATAGACACCACTTTACAGAATTAATTGGCAAGAAACCTGACAGGTTGCGTCTGTTAAAATTTGTAAAGAACTTGATCAGCACTAAGAAGTCGATCTTACAATGACTTCCGGATTATAACATGGGAGTGTATAATTCTGATAAAATTAGTGGGAGCCGAGATAAGAATAATTCAAGCCCTTAAATTCTAAACTCGGTCATAATAAAACAAGCCACTAATTCAATCTTGTCTATATCAATGTAGAGAAACGTAACTTAATTTCTCTAAAATGGCTAAGAACCCACTTGCAATATTACTTGATAAAAATCTCCTAACTGGTCCCAACTTTGTTGACTGGTTGCGAAATCTGATGATTGTTCTCAGTATGGAGTCTCTCGGATACGTCTTGGAGGTAGACATTCCACCGACTCCAATCCGGACTAGGGGTAATCAGGAAGAGATTGACGTCCATGAAAAATGGGTCAAGGATAACATGCTGGTCTGTGGATTTATGATGGCTCAATGACTAATGAGCTGCAGAGAGCGCACGGGAAAATGACTTCTGCTAGGCAGATTCTCGCACACTTGACCGTACTTTATGGAGAACACAGTAGGATTGCTAGATATGCGATATTGAAGCAGTTGTTCAGTGTGAGGATGAAAGAAGGGGAGAAAGTGGGAGACCACGTCCTCAAGATGATTTCTATGATTGAGAGGCTCGAGGTTCTCAACTTTCATATGGATTTATCCCTTCAGATTGATCTCATCCTTCAATCTTCCCGTGACTCTTTCATGAAGTTTGTAATAAATTTCAACTGTAATGAGATTTCATGCACATTAGCTGGGCTAATGAATAAACTGGTGACGGCATAGTCTAACATGAAGATTAAACCGAGGGAGGCTACTCTTGTGATTTCTTTTGGGCCTCGGAGGTCCAAGAACAAGGAGAAAAGGACATACGAGCAGTATAAACCCAAGAAATGGGTGCAGAAAGGAAAGGGCAAGGCCCTAAAGGTTTAGAAGATAGGCGGTCTAAAACCTACGGACAAATGTCTTGAATGCAGTGAGATGGGCCACTGGCGTAGGACTTGTCTTAAGATTTATGGTGCATCAGGTACGGAACTTTTTGTTTTTGAAACCAATTGTCCCGCTACTGTATATTCTGCTTCATGGATTCTGGATTCAGGTACTACTTCTCATATTTGTACTATGAATCAGGATCTGGAACGAAGTAGGCAACTTGAAGTTGGGGAAGTGATGATCACTGTCAGAAGCGGACAAAGCGTTGAAGCAACCGATATTGGATCACTTCTACTGGGTTTAGAATTCGGTTTTATTTTGACGTTAGATGAAGTACTTGTTCTGTCCAAGGGGCACAAAAATATTGTATCCATTCCAGTCTTGGACCGGAAAGGATTTTGTTTCTTCATTAGCAATGGTAGTTGTAAAATTTATTTTCGAAATAAATTGGTTCACACAGCTACATTGTTGAATCGTTTATATCATCTGAACTTACAAAATAAAAGAGCAGTGAACACTATAACTAGGAAACGTGCCAGGCATGATACCAATCAAGCTCTTAAGTGGCACCTTAGACTTGGTCATGTTGGTCACACCAAGGTCCAGAAAATGGAGAAAGATAGACTTTTAAGTCCGTTGGGTGTAGAACCCTATCCAACTTGTGAATCTTGCCTTAGATGCAAAATGACCAAGTCCCCCTTCACAGGGACATTTGAAAGGGCTGCTGAAAAACTTGGGTTGGTACATACCGATATTCATGGTACTTTAGAAACAGCCCGAGATGGATATCAATATTTCATAACGTTCACAGATGATCATACTAGGTATGGGATTGTTTACTTGATGAAACATAAATCCAAAGCCTTTACTGCATTCAAAGAATTTAAGGCCCTAGTTGAAAAACATATTGGATGTCATATCAAAGCACTTCGGTCGGACCGATGTGGCGAATATATAAGCATAGAGTTTGATGAGTTCCTTAAGAATCATAGAATAGTTTCACAATTAACGCCACCAGGAACCCCACAGTTAAATGGTGTTTCAGAAAGGAAAAATTGGACTTTGTTAGACATGGTCCGCTCCATGTTGAATTACACCGATTTACCAATTTACCTGTGGGGGTATGCCTTACTTACCGCTGCCTATATCCTAAATAGATGTCCTTCCAAATCCGTTCCTATCACTCCACATGAGATGTGGAAGGGTAAGAAACCAAGTCTTAAACACATAAGGATTTGGGGATGTCCAAATTCCATGTCAAGAAGGCTAAGGTGGACAAACTGGAAGCGAGGTCCATCAAAGGACATTTCATTGGATACCCAGAGGACTCGATGGGTTATCTATTCTACATGCCAGAAGATTATAGGGTCGTTGTGGCTTTACAAGCGCACTTCCTTGAGGATGAGTTCATTCAGGAAGGTGGCTCGGGTAGAAATATCTCTTTGGAAGAGCATAATGAAAGTCATGAGGAGACATCTGATCAAGGATCACAAACTAAACCTATTGTAACACAACCTCCACTACGAAGGTCTGATAGGGTATCTCACTTACCTGAGAGGTATGGCTATACACAGGTCGAGGAACTGGGTCTCCACGATGCACCCGATAGCCGTGAGGACGACCTTGTCACCTATGACCAAGCGATAGTAGATGTGGACTCCAATAAATGGCAAGAAACTATAGAAGCTGAGATAGACTCGATGCATGCCAATCAGGTCTGGACTCTAGTATATTTACCAACTGGCATGAATCCTAGTGGAAGTAAATGGATCTATAAGAGAAAGCATGATGGGGATGGCAAGGTTGATGCCTATAAGGCCATGATTTTGGCAAAGGGTTATACACAAAGAGAAGGGATCGATTATCATGATACCTTCTCGCTCGTAGCTGTGATCAAGTTGATTTTCATGATGCTTGCCATTACTGTCTATTACGATTATGAAATATGGCAAATGGACGTCAAAATGGCTTTTCTAAATTGATACCTCGAGGAGGAAATCTATATGGAACAGCCTAAGGGTTTTGTGTCCAAAACTAATATTCATAAGGTGTGTAAGCTGTAACGAGCCATTTATGGGCTGAAGCAAGCTTCTCGGAGTTGGATCCTTCGATTTGACGAAGCAGTCAAGGACATTGACTTCGTACGAAATGAGGAGGAACCATGTGTTTACAAAAAGGTCAGTGGGAGCAACATTGAGTTCTTAGTACTATATGTAGTTAATATTCTACTTATAGGAAATAACGTAGCAATACTCAGCACTGTGAAGGCTTGGCTTTCTAAAACGTTCTCCATGAAAGACTTGGGAGAAGCTTCCGATATTCTAGGGATCCATCTTTACAGAGATAGACCGCGAAGAATGATAGCACTTTACCAAGCCCTCTATATAGATAAAGTCCCGAGAAGATTCAATATGGATGAATCTAAAAGATGGTTCCTTCCCATGCGACATGGTATTCGTCTCACCACAAAAATGTGTTCTCAAAGTGAGGAACACAAGAGAGAGATGACTAAGGTACCCTATGTCTTGGTAGTGGGTAGCCTCATGTACGCTATATTGTGTACGATCCCGGACTTAGCCTACGCTGTGAGTATGGTAAGCCGATTTCAAGCAAACACGGGAAGGGAACATTGGACTGCCATCAAGAACATTCTGAAGTACTTGAGAAGAACTAGAGATATGGTTCTTGCATACGGTGGTGGAGAACTGAAGGTGATTGGATTCACTGATTTTGATTTAAAGGAGACAATGATGACTCTAAGTCGACATCTAGGTATTTGTTTACTCTCAATGGAGGAGCAGATTCTGGAGAAGCTCCAAGAAAAGCGCTACTGCAGATTCCACCTGCTAAGAAGATATACGAGCAGTATAAACCCAAGAAAGGGGTGCAGAAAGGAAAGGGCAAGGCCATAATGGTTTAGAAGATAGGTGGTACAAAACCTACGGACAAATGTCTTGAATGCAGTGAGATGGGCCACTGGCATAGGCCTTGTCCTAAGATTTATGGCGCATCAGGTACGGAACTTTTTGTTTTTTAAACTAATTGTCCCGCTACTGTATATTCTGCTTCACGGATTCTGGATTCAAGTACTACTTCTCATATTTGTACTATGAATCAGGATCTGGAACGAAGTAGGCATCTTGAAGTTGGGGAAGTGATGATCACTGTCAGAAGTGGACAAAGCGTCGAAGAAACCGACATCAATCACTTCTACTGGGTTTAGAATTTGGTTTTATTTTGACGTTAGATGAAGTACTTGTTTTGCCCAAGGGGAACAAAATATTGTATCCATTCCAGTCTTGGACCTAAAGGATTTTGTTTCTTCATTAGCAATGGTAGTTGTAAAATTTATTTTCAAATAAATTGGTTCACACACTACATTGTTGAATGGTTTATATCATCCGAACTTACAAAATAAAAAAGCAAAGAACACTATAACTAGGAAACGGCGGTGCATGATACTAATCAAGCTCTTAAGTGGCACCTTAGACTTGGTCATGTTAGTCGACCAAGGTCCGTAAAATGGAAAAAGATTGACTTTTAAGTCCGTTGGGTGTAGAACCCTATCCAACTTGTGAATCTTGCCTTAGAGGCAAAATGACTAAGTCCCCTTCACAGGACATTTGAAAGGGTCAGAAAAACTTGGGTTGGTACATACCGACATTCGTGGTGCTTTAGAAATGTACCGAGATGGATATCAATATTTCATAACGTTCACGATGATCATACTAGGTATGGGATTGTTTACTTGATGAAACATAAATCCAAAGCCTTTACTACATTCAAAGAATTTAAGGCCCTAGTTGAAAAACATATCGGGTGTCATATCAAAGCACTTCTATTGACCGATGTGGCGAATATGAGCATAGAGTTTGATGTTAAGAAACATGGAATAGTTTCACAATTCACGCCACCAGGAACCCCACAGTTAAATGGTGTTTCAGAAAGGAAAAATTGGACTTTGTTGGACATGGGCCGCTCCATGTTGAATTACACCGATTTACCAATTTACCTGTGGGGGTATGCATTACTTACCGCTGCCTATATCCTAAATAGATGTCCTTCCAAATCTGTTCCTATCACTCCACATGAGATGTGGAAGGGTAAGAAACCAAGTCTTAAACACATAAGGATTTGGGGATGTCAAGCCCATGTCAAGAAGGCTAAGGTGGACAAACCGAAGCGAAGTTCCACAAAGGACATTTCATTGGATACCCAGAGGACTCGATGGGTTATCTATTCTACATGCCAGAAGATTACAGGGTCGTTGTGGCTTTACAAGCGCACTTTATTGAGGATGAGTTCATTCAGGAAGGTGGCTCGGGTAGAAATATCTCTTTGGAAGAGCGTAATGAAAGTCATGAGGAGACATCTGATCAAGGATCACGAACCGAACCTATTGTAACACAACCTCCACTTCGAAGGTTTGATAGGGTGTCTCACTTACCTTAGAGGTATGGCTATACACATGTCGAGGAACTGGGTCTCCACGATGCACCTGATAGCCGTGAGGACGACCCTGTCACCTATGACCAAGCGATAGTGGATGTGGAGTCCAATAAATGGCAAGAAACTATAGAAGCTGAGATAGACTGGATGCATGCCAATCAGGTCTGGCCTATAGTAGATTTACCAACTGGCATGAAGCCTATTAGAAGTAAATGGATCTATAAGAGAAAAACTAATGGGGATGACAAGGTTGACGCCTATAAGGCCGGGCTTGTGGCAAAGGGTTATACCCAAAGAGAATGGATCGATTATCATGTTACCCTTCGATTTGATGAAGCGGTCAAGGACACTGACTTCGTATGAAATGAGGAGGAACCATGTGTTTACAAAAAGGTCAGTGGGAGTAACATTGCGTTCTTAGTACTATATGTAGTTGATATTCTACTTATAGGAAATAACATAGCAATACTCAGCACTTTGAAGGCTTGGCTTTCTAAAACGTTCTCCATGAAAGACTTGGGAGAAGCTTCCGATATTCTAGGGATCCGTCTTTACAGAGATAGACCGCGAAGAATGATAGCACTTTACCAAGCCCTCTATATAGATAAAGTCCCGAGAAGATTCAATATGGATGAATCTAAAAGAGGGTTCCTTCCCATGCGACATGGTATTCGTCTCACCACAAAAATGTGTTCTCAAAGTGAGGAACACAAGAGAGAGATGACGAAGGTACCCTATGTCTTGGTAGTGGGTAGCCTCATGTACGCTATATTGTGTACGAGCCCGGACTTAGCCTACGCTGTGAGTATGGTAAGCCGATTTCAAGCAAACACGGGAAGGGAACATTGGACTGCCATCAAGAACATTCTGAAGTGCTTGAGAAGAACTAGAGATATGGTTCTTGCATACGGTGGTGGAGAACTGAAGGTGATTGGATTCACCGATTTTGATTTAAAGGAGACAATGATGACTCCAAGTCGACATCTAGGTATTTGTTTACTCTCAATGGAGGAGCAGTATCTTGGAGAAGCTCCAAGAAAAGCGCTACTGCAGATTCCACCTACTAAGAAGATATACGAGCAGTATAAACCCAAGAAAGGGGTGCAGAAAGGAAAGGGCAAGGCCATAATGGTTTAGAAGATAGGTGGTCCAAAACCTACGGACAAATGTCTTGAATGCAGTGAGATGGGCCACTGGCGTAGGCCTTGTCCTAAGATTTATGGCGCATCAGGTACGGAACTTTTTGTTTTTTAAACTAATTGTCCCGCTACTGTATATTCTGCTTCACGGATTCTGGATTCAAGTACTACTTCTCATATTTGTACTATGAATCAGCATCTGGAACGAAGGAGGCATCTTGAAGTTGGGGAAGTGATGATCACTGTCAGAAGCGGACAAAGCGTCGAAGAAACCGATACTGGATCACTTCTACTGGGTTTACAATTTGGTTTTATTTTGACGTTAGATGAAGTACTTGTTCTACCCAAGGGGAACAAAAATATTGTATCCATTCCAGTCTTGGACCGGAAAGGATTTTGTTTCTTCATTAGCAATGGTAGTTGTAAAATTTATTTTCGAAATAAATTGGTTCACACAGCTACATTGTTGAATGGTTTATATCATCTGAACTTACAAAATAAAAAAGCAGTGAACACTATAACTAGGAAACGTGGCAGGCATGATACTAATCAAGCTCTTAAGTGGCACCTTAGACTTGGTCATGTTAGTCAGACCAAGGTCCAGAAAATGGAAAAAGATTGACTTTTAAGTCCGTTGGGTGTAGAACCCTATCCAACTTGTGAATCTTGCCTTAGAGGCAAAATGACTAAGTCCCCCTTCACAGGGACATTTGAAAGGGCTACTGAAAAACTTGGGTTGGTACATACCGACATTCGTGGTGATTTAGAAACAGCCCGAGATGGATATCAATATTTCATAACGTTCACAGATGATCATACTAGGTATGGGATTGTTTACTTGATGAAACATAAATCCAAAGCCTTTACTACATTCAAAGAATTTAAGGCCCTAGTTGAAAAACATATTGGGTGTCATATCAAAGCACTTCGGTCGGACCGATGTGGCGAATATGAGCATAGAGTTTGATGTTAAGAAACATGGAATAGTTTCACAATTCACGCCACCAGGAACCCCACAGTTAAATGGTGTTTCAGAAATGAAAAATTGGACTTTGTTGGACATGGTCCGCTCCATGTTGAATTACACCGATTTACCAATTTACCTGTGGGGGTATGCATTACTTACCGCTGCCTATATCCTAAATAGATGTCCTTCCAAATCTGTTCCTATCACTCCACATGAGATGTGGAAGGGTAAGAAACCAAGTCCTAAACACGTAAGGATTTGGGGATGTCAAGCCCATGTCAAGAAGGCTAAAGTGGACAAACTGGAAGCGAGTTCCGTCAACGGACATTTCATTGGATACCCAGAGGACTCGATGGGTTATCTATTCTACATGCCAGAAGATTATAGGGTCGTTGTGGCTTTACAAGCGCATTTTATTGAGTATGAGTTCATTCAGGAAGGTGGCTCGGGTAGAAATATCTCTTTGGAAGAGCGTAATGAAAGTCATGAGGAGACATCTGATCAAGGATCACGAACCGAACCTATTGTAACACAACCTCCACTTCGAAGGTCTGATAGGGTGTCACACTTACCTTAGAGGTATGGCTATACACTTGTCGAGGAACTGGGTCTCCACGATGCACCTGATAGCCGTGAGGACGACCCTATCACCTATGACCAAGCGATAGTGGATGTGGACTCCAATAAATGGCAAGAAACTATAGAAGCTGAGATAGACTCGATGCATGCCAATCAGGTCTGGCCTCTAGTAGATTTACCAACTGGCATGAAGCCTATTGGAAGTAAATGGATCTATAAGAGAAAAACTAATGGGGATGACAAGGTTGACGACTATAAGGCCAGGCTTGTGGCAAAGGGTTATACCCAAAGAGAATGGATCGATTATCATGTTACCCTTCGATTTGATGAAGCGGTCAAGGACACTGACTTCGTATGAAATGAGGAGGAACCATGTGTTTACAAAAAGGTCAGTGGGAGTAACATTGCGTTCTTAGTACTATATGTAGTTGATATTCTACTTATAGGAAATAACATAGCAATACTCAGCACTTTGAAGGCTTGGCTTTCTAAAACGTTCTCCATGAAAGACTTGGGAGAAGCTTCCTATATTTTAGGGATCCATCTTTACATAGATAGACCGCGAAGAATGATAGCACTTTACCAAGCCCTCTATATAGATAAAGTCCCGAAAAGATTCAAGATGGATGAATCTAAAAGAGAGTTCCTTCCCATGCGACATGGTATTCGTCTCACCACAAAACTGTGTTCTCAAAGTGAGGAACACAAGAGAGAGATGACTAAGGTACCCTATGTCTTGGTAGTGGGTAGCCTCATGTACGCTATGTTATCTACGAGCCCGGACTTAGCCTACGCTGTATGGCAAGCCGATTTCAAGCAAACCCGGGAAGGGAACACTAGACTGCCATCAAGAACATTCTGAAGTACTTGAGAAGAAATAGAGATATGGTTCTTTCATATGGTGGTGGAGAACTGAAGGTGATTGGATTCACCGATTCTGATTTAAAGGAGACAATGATGACTCTAAGTCGACATCTAGGTATTTGTTTACTCTTAATGGAGGAGCAGTATCTTGGAGAAGCTCCAAGAAAAGTGCTACTGCAGATTCCACCTGCCAAGCAGAGTACCACGCTGCCGCAGAGGCAAGCAAGGAAGCATTTTGGATGCAAAAGTTTGTACAAGAACTTCAAGTGGTGTCTAATACGGAGCTGCCTCAATCACTATTCCGTGATAATGATGGAGCTGCCGCCAAAGCAAAGGAGTCGAGGGCTCACCACACCACAACCCGCTGACTAAGCCATTATCTCAGGCCGTCTTAGAAAGATATCTGAAGAACATGGGTATTGGATACCATGATGCGTGGCATTGAGTGCAAGTGGGAGATTGTTAGGAATATGCCCTCAAATGCCACTCAGGGGATGAGAGAGTAGGGGCATTGTACTTGTAAATATGAAATAATTAATAAAAAAGGCAATACGATTCATTCACTGTTTATTGTATTTCAAATGCATTCTTGATTTGGTAAACATTGAAGTGAAGTCCATGTAAAAAAAACATTCCATTCTTGTTATCAGATAAGAGAAAATGCACTGGGAGTGTTTAAAAGTTTATTTACGTAAACCGTTCGCAAGTCTATAAACATAAATGGGAATTAAGTTTTGAGCAAGACTGGTATAACTGATGTTAGGACGTGTGCATGTCTTGATAGCATAGTTATAAGTATATTGGTGGGACCAGTATACTTGAACATGACTCATACTTGATTCACCACACGATTTACTCTCAGAGTCGATGACGAATCGAAAGGTTGTGATAGTATACGTGGACCTTTGACTTGAGGGTTTAGTAGAAGATGTGTCTATGACGTTTAGTTTGTCATTAGAGTAGTTAGACTCATTTGCTTAATTGCTGAGTCAACCTCGATATGCGGACTATACGGGCATGTATCAGTCTTTACCGTATGCCAAGAAAGGATTCTATCTCCTGTTAATGAGCAGGCGAATGTCCTATGTGGTTGATGGCAAATAAGATCATAAGTCTTTGGCCAAATCATTCTGATCTAGTCGTATTAGATACATTAGTAATTGGTTGATCTTGATTTGCATTAACACATGTATAGGGTCTAGTCAACAGTAGGGTTTGGCTTTACTGTGACCCGAAGACTTGATCGGGACACCTGATGAAGGGTCTTTATGTATATGGCACTCATGACATAATGGTTCTCGAATGATCTCTTCATTCGTTCTCAGTTCGGATTTACAGTGCGGCCCGCTAGGCTGGCTAAGTGCCGCCCGAACTCATTGGTTCCTTCCAATACCGGCTGAGACGGACCTACAGAGTCACGCATCAGGATCGTTGATGGATAAATATGAATTTAACATCTCTCTATTAATATTAGATATTCGATATGTAATTATGATTTATTAGATAAATCAAATAGTGGTCTTACGAATTGAAATTAAATTACCGGGTATTTAATTTAATTCATAAATTATATTCTTTGAGAAATATATTTGTATTTGATATAATTAATTAATTAGATTAATTAAGTAGTATAAATACATTGGAGATAAAACTGAGTGTATTTTACAGAGTCGTTTGACGAACGTCCGGTACACGGTCAGAGTGACTCGATCCGTTTCTAAGAATCTTCACATGGGCCGCCCCCTCTCTCTCTCATTGCTTGGATGATTCCTCTCTTGTTGTCATGTGATGGTTGATCCCACCATGTTATGTCTACATATCATGTTATTTAGATATGATATAATTATATATCTCATAAGATATATTAATGAGAAAAGGCATCATTACACAATGTTGGTCCCCAAGAATGATGAAGACTATCCTCACTGTACCAACACGAGTCTTTTCTAGCGCGCTTTGTCCTCACTCACACGCACCTGGGAAACTTCCCAGGGGTTCACCTATCCCATAACTACTCCAGGCCAAGCACGCTTAACTTTGGAGTTTCTATGAGATGGATACCAGAAAAGAAGATTCATCTTCTTGGTATGAGTAGTCCAAATCAATTCATTTAACCACTTTCTAGTGCAGATCTCATAGGTCGAATCGCAAGCCACGCCTCGCGCATTTTTAAGCTCATGCAGGCAGGATACTGGACCAAAGCCCAACACACAAGGAAGAGAAATCCCTACTAGTTTAGCTACTGGCCGAGAGCTCCAAGTGAGAGAGGTGAGAGAAAAATTTTCTTTTGTATTCTTCATTTTGAGGTGAAAGAACAACAAGAAAAATAGAGAGAAAATAAATTCCTACGAGTTTTCCTAGCCGTGTCCTTGTAGAACGGAATCTTGTAGATTTTTCCGGGCAACTTCCGATGCATGGTGACGTAGAGATATCGTACTTTCTGTGCTTGGAACGAAGGGAATTCGTGTTCATGACCGGGTCCGTGAACAACATCAACTTACGAAGATATTATCAAAGGCTTCAAGGGTATGGGACTTTGATCCTTTTGTCTTCGTATTAACATTCCAAACCAAATTTCCACCTCTCGGTCAAGAGAACTTTCTCGACGAGTGCATACCGAATGACACAGCGTTCACGCCACCACTTTAATCACAACTATGAGCATTATAGTCGAAGTAACAATAACATTATTACCACAAACCTTTTACCCGAAATTCATGGAACCAAAAAATTAGAAGCAAAAGTCACGTCTCAAGTAAAATTTTGGTAGACCTCATTTGAGTTTTAAAAAAAATCAATTTTTTTGAAAAATTGCAATACAAGATCAAAATAAAATATAAGTAGTTTTAATTCTCAAAATTTTAGGTCTCGAGGTCATCATACGAAAATCAAACCTTTTTACTCTCTTGAAGGATGTTTTAAAATGAAATTTACGTGACTTTCCAAAACATTTAAAGCTTCAAATATCACATTGACAAACTTTCCTTGCGTAACCCCACCAAAACCATTATTCTTGTAGGAACGATTTATACAATGATACATATATACATATATACATATACACCGGCACATTATAAAAATCAAACAAGCATGGAGTACGTATTCACAACTCACATTTAACTCCACAGCGTAACACAAAAATCATACAAGCTTGGGTAACACGAGACACAACATAGTGGGGAGACTTACATCCACATATCACACAAAGATGATGGCTGCATCTTGATACTAATCACGACCGACATCTCAGACAACGCGTCGCGACACGACTCAGTCAGACAAAATCTGATAAGACAAGACTCGACTACACACAACTCAACCCGACAGACTAGGTTTCCGCAACCTAAGCTCTGATACCATATTCTGTAATACCCCAAACTGCTCGGGAATATTATAGCGCCGCAGACCCTCTCCACGAGGATCTACCAGGCTAGATACAGAAAACACAACAGCACAATACACGCCAACATGGCTAATAACGAACCATTAGACCGATTTGGTCTTCGCCACAACACACACATCAAACATACATAACTCATCCTCACAACTCAAACCCACGCAGTGGCTGGAATACATCAACATTTCCATACAACGGGAAAAATAACACAGCGGAGAGACATCCAAAAAGACTATATCAAAATACTCAACGACTGGTCTTCATGTGATTAGTATCGTCGTCGTCCATCATCCTTCGTAGCGATACTGTGATTCGATCTCCAGCAACCTGCAAGTACCTGGACGCAATACATATATCCACCCCCGATTTATCGGGGGTTAGCAAAACTCCACTATTTTGCTAGTGTAAGTATAAAATACAAATACCGTCCATACACAACATACTCCAAGAGCATAAGATCGGGATTCATCATCCAGACACAAATATCAACAGATTTCCCGAGATAATTAGTTTGAATAAAAACTATTCGAAACACGAAAGTTGGGAACATAGCTCGATTTACAATCTAAGAAAACATTTTAAGATCCTGGGATTTTTGAAAACATTTGAGAATTCTCACTTATCGGATCCATTTAGGGGCACATCCCAAAGATCATTTTCCAAAATACAAATCCGATAATAAACATGGGGTCCACGACCCAATCATACCATTCTAGTCACAAACTCAGGGTCCGCGACCCAATCGAACATCTCAACGTATTCCCATGGATTATTCGCGTCTCGTGCTAACAAGCCATGAACCTCAGATGTTCCCATAGAACATACCCGAGTGAATAACCCGACGGAAACCATACGATATCACATATCACAGTGACAACAGTCACACAATCACAACCATACATACGTTCATAGTTATCCCGGCATCTCACTAGCAAGCTACGAACCTCGGAGCCTCCACGATACTTACCCGATTGGACAACCCATGACACGTGCATTAATGTCTAATCAACAACCACAAGTTGTCCCGACATCGCGCTAACAAGCCACGAACCTCGGAGTCCCGCAAGACATACCCGATCGATAACCCCACAAGTTATCCCGCATTGGGCTAGCAATCCACGAACCTCGTAGTCCCAAAGAAGACATACCCGATTGGATAAACCTACAAAGGACGCCCGACCCATAGTAGCAAGGACGGATCCGGAGATTCAACAAATCTTACCTGAGGCACATCACTTTCAGCAATCACACAACAATAAGCAAATATCAAGCCAAACAACACTAAGCATCACAACCTCCTTTCAAAGGAGTAACAACTAATATCACACAATGTCGCATATTCACCGATCAAGTACACGTATCGATACACAATCCTCGACAAGTAATTACGAATTCACATTTATTCACGAAGTATGGTTAAAATGGTTTTCAACATAAAACACATACTCACATATTCCGAATACACATTTATTCACGAAGTATACACGTTATCTTTGAACAAAACCCTTTTTATCGAGAACCGATCCTTTTAAAGCTCATTAAAACATTTGGAGTGTACGTATAATCGATTATCAACCATTACATCTACGAAACATGAAACGTATGGACAAGATACTTGCCTCGATATCACGAGCAACGGAACCACGAACGGACATGGTTGGCCCCCGAACTCCAAAGAACGACCAAGAACTCGAAAACTTCACGAATACTATAAAAATATCATCACCACAAATAAATAACACTAAACGGAATCCGAATAAACCCGAAAAACAACACGAATTCGAGGGTTTCTTCAAGGAAATTGAGAATCAAGTTCCGGGTGATAAAAATTGATAAACAAGTTACAAAATCCGAAGATCATGACCAAATACAACAAGAATACCATAATCGATTCATCAACCACGGATTAAATTGAATAATCACGAAGAAACCCCCAAAAATTACACAACTAGGGTTTTAAGAAAGGAAATACC
Organism: Orobanche coerulescens; assembly: GCA_033398695.1. Taxonomy (NCBI): domain Eukaryota; kingdom Viridiplantae; phylum Streptophyta; class Magnoliopsida; order Lamiales; family Orobanchaceae; genus Orobanche; species Orobanche coerulescens. The sequence goes on along the minus strand of CM065815.1, from coordinate 107,648,867 downwards.
TCGATTCGACAAAGAACAAGGATTTGATGATGATATAATCGAAAAGAACCTTCCAAAATGTCCAGAAATCGAGTGGAATCGACCAAGAACTCCACTTCCCGAACCTTCCCTCTGAGAGCCGCAAGAAAAGAAGAAGAAGGGTTGAAATGAGGCCTGCCCGACGCCCAGGCCTATATAAGGCTGATCACCTTACGGCCGTAACCGGCAGTGCCTTACGGCCATAACCGGCAGTGCCTTACGGCCGTAACTCGGTCAACCCCGATTATGTACATACCGGCCGCTGCCTTACGTATGTACCGGGCACCCCTTAAGGCCATACTTGGCAGCCCCTTACGTCCATAATTGAGCTCACAGGCTACTGCCCAAAATTTGCTGGTGCATTACTGCCGTAATCGGCCTATGCCTTGCGGCCGTAACGCGGCATTACAGCCGTAACCTGATGATCCTTACGGTCGTAACCGATTTTCCCCAGGCCAAGGTGTGTGGGAGTATTACGGCCGTAATCGGCCAGGCCTTACGGCCATAACTCGACTTAGCCAACACCCGACCGACCGGATCGATACGCGACGACGTCTCGAACACGCTAACGCACCATCTAAGATTCAAAACAACAATGGGCAGGCTACGAAACCCAATGTACCACAATACAAGCACACGATTCCAAAGACGTGAATGACAACAAACCGATTGACCGAAGAAAAGTTCAACGAAACTAGAACAAATATCTTGGGTATTACACTTATCAAGATTGGCATCTGATTGTGCAATCCTACAGACAGGATTTGGCACAAATGGATTATTCCACACTTATGAGCTATGATGATGTTTTGAGGATTCTTGTTATTGTTTGATCACAGTACATATGTTTGTAGTTGAGTTCATTTTGTCATTGAGGATGCGAAATATGGATTACAGTAAGGATTGAACTGATATGGACTGCTATGGGTTGGTAAGGTTATGACGGTAAGATTACACTGGTAGTATTCTTGCTCTGTAATTTCATTGCTATGTAATTATTTATGTGAATTGATCGTTATCATTATTGAGTATTGTGGCTGACCCCGTCGTGGGATTTATTCACTACACCATAGATGGCTTTCTACAACACTTAGGGGGTGTTACCTTCTTGGATGTTACCATAGCTATGAAATTTTGGACCTACCACAACGTTCGGGTTATGGTGTTACCAAATCCTGAATCATATGTTACTCTAGCTATAAAAGGTGTAACTCTCAGTAACACCATGAGATGTGTTACCTTAGAGTATTAATAAACAAAATTTTGAATTTTATAAAAAATTAATGATTTAATAAATTTTTAACTTTAAAAATAATTAATTTTAATAAAACATTGAATCTATTTTTATAAAAAATTATTCTATCAAATAATGAATTATATATATTTGATAAATAATAAAATATTTTTAATAAATTTAAATTGAAAAGGTTTTAAAATATAGTAGTATTTGAAAATTAATAAATATTTGTTAAAATAATTAAAAAAATTATTAGAAAAATGAAAGCTTGTAATAACTATAAATAATTAAAAAATAATTAAAATAACAAATTTAATATCTACATATAATAATAATTTTAATCATTATAAAATACTATGATATATTGACTGAAAATGAAAATAAAAATATATTGCATAAAACTGAATGGATTATTAATATTAATTGAAGAGTTAACATTATAAATACCTTGGGTCAAAATATGACTGGATTTGAAGGTATTATACGTTGTCTGGATCAAATCAGAGTAATTAGAAGTGTCTGAGGTTAAATTAAAGGATAATGGAAAATTGAGGACTTAATTGAATAAATTTAAAAACTAAAGGGTATAAAAAACCCTCCAACCGATCAGACGCTATCCTCATTTCTCCCACTTGTCTCCTACCTCTCGACCCTCTCCTCTCTCTCTCTCTCTCTCTCTCTCTCTCTCTCTAAACTCTCCTCGACGTGGTAAAACCTGCAGAAAAATCACACACACACTCACTCTCACTCTCGGGCTGACAGATACACATACACACACACACATACACACACACACACACACACACACACACACACGGCGATCGCGGCTGGACTGAAATCAGATGGTGGTGGCAGAGCAGAAGGGCTTTCTGTCGGATTCCGACCCATGCCATATGGCAGCGGTGACCTTAGCTTCAAGCGATGTGCAGCATGTCACGACCAGTGGTGGCAGCGGGTTCCGGTTTAGGTGATTTTGGATATGGGTTGAGTTCCAGCTTTCTGTATTCGGGTTAGAGTTTGAATTCGTGCTCGGCCCGGATTTGTTTTGATTTGCTGTTGTTTGACAATTTTTATAGATAAATTATGGATTCATGACGAATTTTAACAAATTTCTAGAGGTATATATTTTTTGGTTCGAGGATCGAACTCGATTTCGGGTCTGATGGTGAACTTGGTTGGGTTAGGCCGATTATGAGTCGTATTCGAATCAGGATGGAAGACAGATTTGGTTGGGGCTTCAAAGGTTTTTGTATCACGGTTTTGAATTTTTTTTAATTCCTGCTACATTCCCCTGTATTTTTCATCAGCGTGCCCTTATTTATAGTGATTATATAAAAAATGATATTAAATGTTCAATTGTTCCTCTATTTAGAATTTTCTCACAGTTTTATAGAATTTGAAAGAACATTTTATTTAATCCAAACTTATATGAATTTCAATCTTATACTAGCTTTTAGATGTAGATATTTTCTCACAGTTGGGTTTACATTTAATGACCAACTACTTTGATCGAATAGTTACAAAACCACCTGTAGTTTGGGATAATTAAAAAAAATTAAAATTAAAAAATATATTATAATTCAGTCGAATTGGTTCATCCTCAGAGTCTGGATCAGCAAAGGGATACAAGACTGGAATGGTAGACCACATCAAGTCATATCCTGTCAAATCATATATCGCAGAAGGCAAAAGCTGGGATGACACTGGTGATGAAGAAGAGGAGTATGGAAACCTGGCGCTCATGGTAAACACAAACTGGGATCCTACCTACGGCTATAAGGTAAGAAAAATGCCTTGTGATATGGCCAAAACATTTAAGTGTCATACTAAAGATTGCATTAAAAATGTGATAGACAGTGCAAGAGAAATTAGAATTCTTGAGGGTAAACTAAAAGATACTAAGTTTGATGTAGATGAGGCTAAGAAAGAAACTAAATTAGCTAAAGCTGAACTTAGCAAATCCCAATCAAGGAGTGCCGAACTAGAAATCACTAATACTCAAGTAGAAACATAAAACAACAAAATGAGTATTTAGAGAAGAAACTTCTAGTCAGTGTTGAGACAGAGACTGAGCTTAAGGCTAAAATAACTGAGCTAGACAATAAGCTATAAGCTTATCAATTTGTTGAAGGGGATAAATGTAAGATAATCAATTTTCAGGGTATTTTCTGTAATATTGAAAGTTAGCTATTTTTTTATAAATAGGCCAAACTTAAGGGTCCTTTTGTAAGTGACCCTTGATTATAACAACTCCTTTTTTTTACACCATTCTGTGCAGACCTGGTGAATGTGTTTGAGGTATTTTTGCCACAACTACTCTTGTATCCAAATCCATCCGACCCATAGAATGGGGAGGCTACAGCTTTGATGATGTGTAATCGAACTGCATACGATCGAAGGGTTAAAGGTACTAAAAGATTCATCTTTCTGAATTCTTACTGTATTCCACTAAATTAGAAGTTTTAGGATTTTTTTTGGGGGGGGGGGGGGGGGTGGTGGTGGTTAGAGTTATAGGATTTGTTGCCGCGGTTTCGTGGGTAAAAGCCAACTTGATATGAGAAGCTTGTGATACAAATATCCATAATCTCAATTTTGTGTCTTTGCTTGAACTTTTTCTTGCACCAACACCGATTTTTTTAACCCGCTCCATTTGATGGAAGTGGGCATGTAATGTCTAAAATCTGTCAAAAAGGAGGCCTGTGGTGGGTGTTTAATGGTTGAAGTCGTGATGCGAAGTTTATTGCCATGATTATTTCATAGTTGAGAACTTAATTAGACCTCATGGACGGGCTAGGACTTCTCGATTCGAATGAAAAAAATAAATGAACTGGAGCCGAATCGCATAGTTTTTTCTCGGTACGGTTTTACTATTTTTTTTTCGAACCACACCGTGACTGAACTGCGTTGGAACTGGACCGTATCGGACCCAATCCGGTTCTATATGATCTGATAAAGATCGTCTATAATCAGAGTCTCGGTCCGGTTCGCATCATGCAAAACATAATAATAATGCAAAATGCTCTAAATGAACTGCATAAGGTGCAACTAGATTCAGTCACTCAACACCATAATTTCATACCAATCATAATGCAACAAATTGAGCAAAGCAAGCATCAATTTGTAAAGGACCATTCATTCAACTTTTTTTTCTTCATTAATTATTATTAAGATTAAATGATACCTTACTTGAATTACACAGAGGCATCTCCATGCACTGCATTTTGCCAGTAAACACTACTTATGCATTTTTTTAGTCAATTCCTTGGATTCATATTTTATCTTTCTCTGTCGACTAATAATTTTCATATATTGATGTTGGTTTACTTTGTAGGCTACGATTAAGACCAAACTCAAGTCATCATCAGGACTTGATGGAATTGAGGCACTAGTTTTAGGTGGAAAAAAATCTCATGGTTCGAGTTGGCTTATAGGCAAACATGATGCAAAGGTTGTCAAAACTTCTACCCAGGCAAAAAAGATACGGCAGGACCTTGTTGAAGAAATGGACGCAAAGGTAAACAGTAAGGTCAATGAAGAAGTGGATGCCAAGGTGAATAAGAAGGTACTTGACATTAGTCCTGAAAAAATTGGCTGAAGCAAACCCCACCTTGCAAATTAATTTTGGTGAAATTTGTGCCACAATTTCTAGCGACACATTAGGACATGGTACTCCCATGACCGGCGGCCCTAGCACTTAGACATCCACTTTCATATCTTCGTACCTTTTGAACTAGTGTGTTGATTCTTTTATCGCGTTTATATTATATTTTTGTTCTAGTACTTAAAGTTGGAGTTGGCGGATATTGTAGAACCCCCTAAATTCGATAGCTTACTACATGTATGGTTTATTATATCATGATATATTTTAATAACATTTGTTATGATATAATATAATCTACATTAAGTTTCATTTTATTTTACTTAATTGTTTCGCAAATGATAATTAATTGAGATTTAAAGTAGTATATTAGTTCATCTAATGGGCTATGTGTATCAATTTTTACTATATAAACTCACTAGTGGACTCAAACCCAATATAATAAAATTCCTAAGTCTTGAATTTATAGTTGAAATCCCAACTCAACTAAGTAATCCATTTACAACTAACTAAATACCCAAATATTTATATTAATAATCTATACACTTAATTTAACAAAAAATAAATAATAAAATATATATATATATATATATATAATATAGGGTGGACGGCCAAGGTGAAGAAAAGAGCGAGGAATCTTCACCTCCCATGCTAGACCATTCACTTCATTTCTCTTCCCAATCCATTATACTTTCCAACCCCCATAATATCACATTTAAATATACACACTTACCACTTGACCTACTCTTCATTTCACATAAAATAAAAATCTGCATTGAGGGAGGATAGAGAGAGAGGGCCGAACCCTTGAGGAGTGGAGGAGGAGGAAGAAAAAAATTCGACAAGAAACAGGTAATTTCTTCTCCTACATCTTTCTTTTTCTATAAGTATAAAAACCTTCTTAATCTAACTCTAATATTAAACATGCAAACAAAATATACACCATGGATGCATGAATCGTCCGAACCATATAGAGTAAGAGGAGAGATCGTTTTTCCACTTCCGAGACCTAGAATCGACTAAATCCGGCAAGAATCGAGGTAGGTGAAACTCTTTCAAACTTTTAAATTAATAACTCTTATTTTGCTTGTGATGCATGTTCTAAATCTGAAAGTTCTTCGTATACAATGTTGAGAAATTTGTGAACATCATGTTAGAATTTATGCTATAAAATTTATATTAAAAATATATGTATCGTTTTTTTTCTTTATGAACTATGATTCTAAAATTATGAAAAACATAGAGCATGAACTAATCTGAATTTCTTATATGAATACATATTTTAAAGATTTATTATATAATTATATTAACATGCAATACAATTTTAGTGAATTTAAATGACATCCGATTTGGTAGTCGGATTTCGATTATGTGAAAAATTGAAATTTCATGATTTCTTTGTAATTTCTTGTAAATTCTACCAAAAATATGGAACTTGTGTTGCATGAATAAGATATGATATGTGGATAATTTATTTGTGGCCAAAATGGAATTTTAATCGCAAAATCGGAAATTTTGGGCATAAATTGTAATTTCTTTTAAAGTTTGGGGACTAAACTGAAATTTGCAAAAATAAAACATTATGGACTTTGGAAAGTGCATATTTTGTCATGTATGGACTATCCGTAATATTTCAAGTGATTTGGAGTTCGGTATCCAGATATATTAGTCGAAATTGCAATTTTAAAACAATTTTGGGGTCAAAATGCAAGAATTCGAAACTTCTGGACCAAGTCCGAATTTTTTCTGGAATTTTCACAAATCTGAAATTCCAGCTTCACACGAGTCATCTCGTAAAATTTCTTTAAATTCTGAGCTAAATTCATAGCTCTATAAACCTCGAACGATTTTCTTAAGTTTTGCGGCGATATCAGTAGTTTTTAGAAATTTCATCCAAACTGGAAATTTCCGAATTTTTCCTTAAATCTGGAGTTGATGAAGTATTTTTGACTTCCTTATAAATTTTCACGACCATCCGATTTCGTTTCATATTCCAAACGCTTAGGCTCGAACCTAAGGGTAAAAACGTCCTTTCAACCTATTTCAGAAAACCCTCGTTTCGTTTCGTCGAACCTACCCATTTATTATATCTGACCTGAACCAATCAAACCGTTAATAAAAATTTTGAGAGTATTTTCAAATTATATACGAAGTCCTATTCCGTATTACCGTGCCACAAATATAAGTAACCATATTCCATACTTAATCAAAGGACACTATTATCCTCACTAACCAAATGTTACGCCATATTTGTGGAATGCGTTTAATTGATAATTGTGACTGTCCGGGAGCTAAGTGCCATACGAACAAAGTGCCACGGATGGGTTCGCCTCTAACTCTATTGGGGCAAAGTGCCACGTCAGCGGACGGGGCCACCTCTTGAGCCCATATGAAACAGAGAGCCGACCTAAGATCTGGGGGCCACAGCCACCTCTTGAGTTGTAAGGGCCACCTCTAGAGTCCCAAATTTGTGTCAGAGACGGTTAGACCAAGTCTTGGATTGAGCATCACGGTTGCGGTCCATAAACAAGGCTACTGTCATATCCTATTCCCTTGAAGCCGAAGGACAGAGTGTTCCTGAGGTGACTGGGTCATAGACTTGGGTTATAATTGCGATTATGGTGTGATTGGGGCATTGAACCACAGCTAAGGACATAACGAGCCCATATAAGAGATAAGGCATCACGTCACCAAGCGTGAGAGCGACAAAGCTCAAAGGCCAATGTTATAGTGATGGTCCGACAAACGCCCAAGGCTACGGTTATCAAACCAAAGGTCGTGGCGATACTCAAAGGCCAAACACTGATAACGGTCGAAGACGTTATAAGTGTTAGGGTTGTATACGTCAAAGCATACTTTATGCTTGTATTACCTAATTTCCCGGTCTTTATCTATGAGAATATTTAATTCATTTATCACATGTTTTGCATATTTATTCACGCTATGGTTATGCAAATGTTGTCTAAATTATTTTATATTGTGATAATGGTGTCACACAGAAGATTACATATCTTTGCTTTTCACGAATTTATCGGCAACCATTCTAATAATTTTGCCGAACTTTTTGCTATTTGGAGAGCGCTGGACCTTTGCCACGACAGAAACATTCGTAAGGTTTGGGTTGAGATGGACTCGGCCATTGCCCTTTCTCTAGTCAACTCGCCTAACAATGGTAATTGGCAAGTGCTAAACATCTGTCACAAAATTGCATCATTCAGGCGTGTCATGGATATCTCATTCTCACACATTTATCGGGAAGGGAACACCATTGTGGACCACCTGGCTAATGAAGGATATAAGTTCAGAAATTTTCAGCTTTATAGCCCGTCTGATCTGCCCGGGAAGATTAATGGCTTGATTAGGCTCGATAAAAATAATTTTCCGTATGTTAGGTTTAAATAATCTCCTCGGCTGTTATTGTCGTTAATTGGGGCGTGTAGAGGGGCTCGTCCTCCCTCAATCTCTTTGGGCGTGTAGTGGGCCTCGTCCCCCCACATTTCTGGTCCATTTAATAAATTTCGGTTTTTTCTTTTAAAAAAAAAATAGTAATATTTAGTTCACAGCCTATATAACATTAGACCGTTATTGAGAGGTTGTAGTATATGCTTGAGATTGGTTGGTCTTCACCATTAGCATATATTAGCGTATTCGGTATACGTTGAACAGGATCGAGGTGAGATAGATTCTTCTGTACTGACTATAAGAAGAACGTACATCTCGGACAATTATTATTTCTTAATTATAGTGATTAATATTTAATTATATATATTTAATATTTATTGCTTTGATTTATCATCGGTGAGAGCCACAATGATTGACTCAATATGCTCGATATTTTAGGCAATATTATTATTTATATGATAATTAATATTATAGCTAGAAATCGTGTCCCGACCAGTCGGGTTGATCATGTCCCTTGAGGCACTCGAAAGGATTATTATATTAAACCCTGCAGGTGGAATTAATTTTCCGATATAGTAGTAAAGGTCGAGTGGTATATTCATGTATAATATATTAATTAATTAAAAGCTGTCAGTAGCTTAAATTAATTAATGGACATGGAATATCTTAAATACGGGAAATAATTAATTCAAAAGGGAGCCCAATTTCGTAATTTGGGATTTTGGTAGGAAGTGCAATATTAACTTATAAATTTGGTGATTAATATGCTAGCAATTAAATATTCATGTAGTATGATTTTCGAATATTTTGCTAGAATTTGTCTTGCAGGAGAATATGATCCAATTATCATGGCTATGTGATGTTTTTATTTATTTACGCATTTTGGTAATTTGGCTTGTCTTTTAGGAATGTATAAGTTTTTCCCGTGAGAAAATCCACGGGTAGAATAGGATTTATTTTTATTGTAATTTGCTGTAAATTCGATGTACTTTAGTTTGAATAAAATTGTAATCGAGTTGGAACACACAAACTACGAAAGAGAAAGAAGTCCAGCGCGAAGAGGAGTCCTGATCGGATGAACCGACCGAGACCAGTAGGGAGACGATCAGCACTCGACCAACAGCTGTTCTCGGCCATGGCCTGCTGCACTCGGCCAGCTGGACAGCTCGGGCAGGTCGGGCAGTCGGACAGCTCGGGCAGCGGGTCGGGCAGTTCGGGCAGCGAGTCGGGCAGTGGGCAGCAGTGGCCAGCGGGTCAAGTTGTCCGGTTTGGGTCGTTCGATTCGTTTTTCCGCGAGATACTTGAAGCAGTGGGAGCAAACGAGCCGAAAATTTTCTCGCTATTCAAAACGAGGAATAAAAGCCATGATAATTGGATTTTAATTATCCATTTTTTATCACTTGTTGGTTTTTATTATTTTGATGTATGGCATGTATCGATGTATGCGTGATATGTTTCCTTGCATGTTAGGACGAGGAAATTAAAAACCTTAATTTTTCAAAATAACTAAGTGATTTTAAATTGATTTTTCAAAATCAAATTGGCCTCCATAATTAGTTTAAATTGTGAAATAATTAACATGCACGTTGACATTTGTAACACCCCCAGATCAAACCGGGAATATTATACGGTGCAGACCCTCTCCGTGAGGATCCACCAGGCTAGACATCAAAACAACACATTACATTACATACTGACGAATCAAAATAACGAACCAATAGACCGATTTGGTCTTCCGTCACTGACTTACAAATCAAAATACATAAACTCATCCAGACTCATACCCATGCAAGGGTAAAATACTTGCAACAACGAACAATAAGACAGCGGAAAAGACAATACAATGGACTTCGACTAACTTAACCCAAAAGTGGCCTTCGCGTGATTAGTATCATTCGTCTTTCATCATCCCTAGTACCGATCCTGTGACTTGCTCCCGAAAACCTGCATGTACCTGGACACAATACAGATATCCACCCCTGATTACTCGGGGGTTAGCAAAACTCCACTGTTTCGCTAGTGCAAGTATAAAGTGCAAAAACGAGCCATACACAACACATTCCGAGAATACAACGAAAGACTTCCCGAGATATATTTAGTTAAAAAATAGTTCAAGTCTTGAAAGTAGAAACGAAGCAAGTAAGCACTTTGAAAACATTTCCAAATCTCGGGAGTTTTGAAAACATTAGAAATTGAAAAGTTCTTAATTCCTCGAAAGCCATTTAGGGTCACAGCCCCAAAGTTTATGTTCCAAAATACAAATCCTTTAACAAAACACGGGGTCCACGGCCCAACCATTTCGATCACAAAACACAGGGCCTACGACCCGATCATCCACTTCAATTCACTTACAAGGACACATTACACATAACACATTATTCTTATGCCATTCTAGCTAAGCACCAAGACTCGATATATAATGTCTCTCGACCCCGAGCACAAAGCATTGTGATACTCCGGACAATATCATAATTAACGAAAACATCAACATCATCCTCAAGATGAAAACTACACCTAGTAACCCACGACCGTACTGTAACACCCCCAATCCGCTCAGGGATATTACACGCCGTAGAACCTTTCCTCAAGGTTCTACCAGGCTGGTAACAAAAACTGAACAACTCAACAACGCCTTTAAGGCTAAAATGACTCAGTAGACCAATTTGGTCTTTCAATAAATACATACAACTCAATTACAATACATGCCCACGCAGGGGTCGAATACAACACACTCCCGTACAACGGGGAAAGAATACTGCAGTGGAAATAAAATACAACTAAACCAATGACCTCATACGGATCCTCGTGCGATTAGTATCATTCATCTTGCATCATCCTTTGTGCCGACCCTGTGTTATGCTCCCAAACCTGAATGCAAAAACAGACATCCACCCCCCGAATACTCGGGGGTTAGCAAAACTCCACTGTTTTGCTAGTGCAAGAACAAAGTGCAAAATACGAGCCATACAATTCACATTCTACGAATAACAATAACCAGGAATCATCAAATATCCAAACGTAACAAAAGGCACTTCCCGAGGCAAGAGTTTGGTAAAACATTCTAAAACCGAAAGGTCACAAATCAAGGGAAAACGATTTATAAAACAGTTTAAAATGCCATCGAGAGTTTTAATAGAAAACAATTTAGGATTTCTGAATCCTTCTCTTTCCAAAAATCAACAGGGGTCACAGCCCAAAGGTTTTGTTTTCGCAAATAGGAAACCACCAACAATTTACAGGGTCAGAGCCTAGCATCACGTGTCCTCGACGGACATAAAAATCAACAAAATATAATCGCGCACGCGCATCGCCTAGGACCGGGACGAAGCCACAAATCCCACTCGAGGCCTCGAAGGACCCTCCCGAGTTGGCTAGCGAAACAAATCACAACATCTTTGGCGCTCACGGTTGGATCAATCACTTGTTGCATCCTGACCACATGATCACATGCCATGTGTCACCGTAGTTTTTCTTAGGCTCTCACGGTTGGATCAATCTCTTGTTGCATCCTGGCCACATGATCACATGCCACGTGCCACCGTATACCCCGCCCAACAAAACCCGAACGACAAACGACCGAACCACAACGGTCGAACAACCATGTTTGAATCACGACGAACATCAAAAATCAAATAACAAATCCGAAGTTCACACCTCAACTCGAGAAAATAGGTGATCTAGTAAAAACAACAAGATATGAATTTACATAAGATTCACAGGAACGGAACCGAATTCGGAAGAAGTCATAACGACGAACAGATTAATCCAAAACGATACCACAACTTGTTCGAACAACAAAAAGTGAAGAATATAACAAGTTCAGAGAATATCAACGAACATAAATGAGTCGATAGATTTAAAAATACAGAAGTTCGAAATCCTATCCACTTCTAATAAAAGAATTTTATCCCGAAATTTGATGCAACAAAGCAAGAAAATAATATAACATACAACTGGTAGACTATACTTCTCAGGGACTCCTCAGAGTTGATCCTGATATCACTGCTCAAGTATGCGCCTCAGAAGGCTCGGTTACCAACTCACAAAACTGAACCCGGTGTCCCTCGAGTCCGCACTTGTAACATGTTACTAGCGGAGAAGGACAATGTTCACGAACATGCCCTGACACATTGCAGTTGAAACAACTCCTGGCTTTACCAGGGGTCAAAGCTGACGATTTGGAACTCTAAGTCCGATGCATCGAGCGATGGATCCTCTCAGTAGAAAGACTACAACATTGCAACCCAGAAACACCAACCCTTGTACCGCCCATAATGTCATCGGACATCCTCTGCTTCTTCAGCTCGGGCACACATTGTGACGATAACGAAGCTAGTTCATAGGCTAAGGCTCGATCCTGGTAAAATCTCAACGAAGTGCAAGTGAGTCCCAACATATACAGGCGAGTCTCCGGCTTCATCCGTCTATGAAAATGAAGGGTCTTCCCTTCTTCCGTTCTCACCCAATCTCGCACATAACTGAGTTGTTTGCTATAGTCGATGACAGCTCGTGACACCGATATATCTTGTGGTTCTGCCAAGTAAAACTCACGAATCCTATGATCCCTAATCGATTTCGGATAGAACTCAGCTTACGTAAATGCCTGGAACTCTGCCCACGTGGCATCACGATCACGAGGTTTAACACCTTCCCACCAATTAGCGGCATCTTTGTCAAGAAGGTACTGAGCGATAGGCACCTTCCGGTCTTTGGGACAATCGACAGCCTCGAATATCTTTCCCAAATGGAAAAGCCAACCATCCCAGCCCAATGCATCCGCCGCATTGGCAAATCGAGAAGGATTCATACGAACTATTTCCCGAATCCATTAATTTACACCGATATTCTGAGTTTCGTCATTGTTGCGTTGAACCGCCTGGGTCAACTGAGCCATCTGTGCTGCTACTTGTAGCAATATAGTAGTAACACCCATACCAATAATGTTCCTGACAATATTCTCTCGATCCCGCGTCTGATCCTCGTGGCCATCCATACCATGGTTGCGACCACGACTCTTGCCCCTCGACATAATAACAAGTAACCACCTAGCGCAACGAAAGATCACAATGCTAGGAATATGCCCTCGAATGCTACTCAGGGGATAAGAGGGTAGAGGCATTGTACTTGAAATTATGGAATAATTAATAAAAGGCAATACGATTCATTCACTGTTTATTGTATTTCAAATGCATTATTGATTTGATAAACATTGAAGTGAAGTCCATGTGAATAAATCAAACATTCTATTCTCATTATCAGATAATAGAAAATGCACTGGAAGTGTTTAAAAGTTTATTTACGTAAACCGTTCGCAAGTCTATAAACTTAAATGGGCATTAAGTTTTGAGTAAGACTTGTATAACTGATGCTAGGACGTGTGCATGTATTGATAGCATAGTTATAAGTATATTGGTGGGACCAGTATACTCGAACACGGCTCATACTTGATTCAGTCACACGGTATTCACTCTCGGAGAGTCGATGACGAATCGAAAGGTTGTGATAGTATACGTGGACCTTTGACTTGAGGGTTTAGTAGAAGATGTGCCTGTGAAGTTTAGTTTGTCATTAGAATAGTTAGGCTCATTTGCTTAATTGCTGTATCGGAGAGATATCGTACTTTTGGTGCTTGGAATGAAGGGAATTCGTGTTCGTGACTGGATTCGTGAACAACATCAACTTACAAAGATATTATCAAAGGCTTCAAGGGTATGGGATTTGATCCTTTTGTCTTCGTATTTTTTTTCGTATATATGTTACTTGATCGATCCTGTTTGGGATTCATTATTATTATTCTGCTGCGTATTTCGTTTTATTTCCGGAATCCCAATAGTGGTATCGGAGCAAGGTCAATGATACCGTATATACGACTATTTGTGCATTTTGAATGCTATTGGTTGATGTTAATGATTTAGAATCATTATTACAATAATCGTATATATTTAAATTGTTCGTTGTAACATCACGTTTTGGAAACGAGCCGAAAAAATGAGCCGAATGGAGGTCGGACTCGGCAGCCTAGGGATGCCCGAGTCACTGCCAAGCAGTGGCCGGACAGGACTGCCTGCTGTTAGGAATATGCCCTCGAATCCACTCAGGGGAGGACAGAGTAGGGGCATTGTACTTGTAATTATGAAATAATTAATAAAAAAGGCAATACGATTCATTCACTATTTATTGTATTTCAAATGCATTATTGATTTGGTAAATATTGAAGTGAAGTCCATGTAAATAAATTGAACATTCAGGATCATTGATGGATCATTGATTGATGGACCTATAGAGTCGCGCATCAGGATCATTGATGGATAAATATGAATTTATCATCTCTCTATCAATATTAGATATGGATATCTAATTATGATTTATTAGATAAATCAAAATAGTGGTCTTATGAATTGAAATTAAATTACTGTGTATTTAATTTAATTCATAAAATATATTCTTAGAGAAATATATTTGTATTTGATATAATTAATTAATTGGATTAATTAATTAGTATAAATACATTGGAGATCAAACGGAGTATATTTAACGGAGTTGTTTGACGTACGTCCGGTACACGAGCCGAGTGACTTGACTCGTCTCCTAGATATTTCTTCGTGACTCGACTCATCTCCTAGATATTTCCTAAGTGGGATGCCCCAAGATCTCACCCCTTGACTTGATGATATGATTGTGCATGTGTGTGGGAGCTCACCTTGGTTGAGATTCATACATTATTGCATGAAGTTGATTGAAAGGAATATTTTTCCTTTATATGTCATATCATCACACAACACATACACAACATTTTGTTGCAAGTGTGTGTGTGTTCTTGGTTCGGCCGAGTGTCACGGGCAAACTTCAGTCCGTCGAGTTATGCCGTGCGCCCCTTAGCAACTCAGTCCTTCGGCCACTAAGGCAGGCTTTACCAACCCATGCCGGTTAAGTGCGGAAGATTGAAGTATTTAGAGAGAGAAAGTTAGAGAGAGAAACTGCTCTTTAGAAAGGAACTTTTATTGCTCAAACTTCTGATGATGTACAAATGAGGGGCTTGGAGCTCCTTATATAGGTCTCCATCTACATCTTCTAGAATGTACAATAATCTACAAGTATCTAGAACATACAAGAGATTACAAGTCAATCTACATCCTTCTAATCCTTTCTATGATCATTCCGGAGGGCTTCCGGAATGTTACAACATCTATCAAGTAAACACAAGAAATCTGGAGAAGAATCTCGACCCTTCTAGAAGCTTCCAAAGCCAAAGTGTGACAACTCTCCCCCACCTGAGTCTTGACGTCCTCGTCAAGGTTTCGCCTTGTATGCTTCAATTTTGGTTTTGAATTGCCACAAGTCTTGTTCTTTTTCCCACGAAGCTTCGCTGTCTGGTAAACCTATCCAGCGCACTAAGTACTCCGTCCAGCGGGGTGTTCCCCATTTTTCAACCTGTCGATCCACCAAGATTTCTTCGATTTCCTTCTCAAAGGACACCGTGTGAGCAGGCGGGGCTCGATCTGACTTATTTCGAGTTGGGTCTTCCTCATCCTTATAATATGGTTTCAAAAGACTCACATGGAAGACCGGATGAATTTTGAAGTCATTAGGAAGATTGAGCCGATAGGACCGCGTTCCGACCTTCTTCACTATCTCAAAGGGTCCTTCATATCGCCGTGTCAAGCCTTTGTGTACTTGACGGATCGCCTTAACGTTTCTTCCGATCATTCGGACCAACACTTGGTCCCCTACTTGAAATTCCCTCGGACAGCGCTTGTCGTCCGCCCACTTCTTCATTCGTTTGGCAGCCTTAGTCAGATACGCCCTTGCTATGTCATGTTCCTCGTTCCAACCTTTAGCAAGTTTGTACGCTGCCGGACTCTCACCTTCGTATTTCCGAACTAGTTCCTAGGGTGTCTTCGGTTGTTGCCCTATCACTAGCTCAAATGGACTTCGTTGGGTGGACTCGTTCCGCTGCAAGTTGTAAGAGAATTGTGCAATATCAAGTAAACGAGCCCAATCGGACTGGTTGGCACTTACAAAGTGTCGGAGATAAATCTCCAGCAAATGATTTACTCGTTCGGTTTGGCCATCCGTGGAGAAGTGGAGGTTTGACCCCATCAACTTGAACAGTTCCCTCCAAAACTTTCCAGTGAATCGCGGGTCTCGGTCGCTTATGATACTGCGAGGAACTCCCCAATACTTCACCACATGTTTTAGGAATAGTCGGGCAGCTTCCTCGGCCTTACAATCATTTGTTGCCGGTATGAATGTCCCATACTTGGAGAACCGGTCAATTACTACCATGATAGACCCGCATCCTTCCGACCTTGGTAGTGCCGATATGAAGTCCATCGTAAGACTGTCCCAAGGATGTTCGGCAATAGGCAATGGCTCTAGCAGTCCCGCTGGTTTACTTTGTTCGACCTTGTCTTGTTGGCAGACCAAGCAGGTCTTTACGTAGGCGTTCACATCATCCTGCAAGTTAGGCCAGTAAAATGACTGCTCAACAAGCGCTTTAGTACGAAGAGTACCTGGGTGTCCCGCCCATTTCGAGTCATGGCACTCCTTCAGCACTTCCCTTCTAAGGTTGTCCCATCGAGGTACATACAACCTATCTCCAACAGTAAAAAGTAAGCCATTCTCTTGCCAGAACTTACTTGTCTTGCCCTCCTTTGCCAGTCCACCAGATTTTTGGCCAAGGGCTCTTGGGCAATACCGTCTCTTATCCGGTCGGCAAGGTCGCACTGAACTTGGGTGATAGATGCCAGTGAGGCCTTCCGACTTAGAGCATCCGCAACAACGTTCGTTTTTCCTGGCTTATATTCCATAGAATAATCAAATTCAGCCAAGAAGTCTTGCCACCGTGCTTCCTTCGGGGTGATCTTCTTTTGATTTTGGAAATAGCTAGTCGCCACATTGTCCGTCTTGATCCCGAAGTGACTCCCGAGCAAGTAATGTCTCCACGTACGAAGACAATGGATTATCGCCGTCATTTCCTTATCATGGACCGTGTACCGCCGTTCTGTCTCATTTAGCTTCCGGGACTCGTATGCAACAGGATGCCCATCCTGTATTAAGACTCCTCCAATGGCATAGTCGGAGGCATCCGAGTGTAACTCAAAAGGCTTTGTGTAGTCCGGAAGTTTCAGCACTGGGTCATTCATGACTGCCACCTTCAGATCCTCGAAGGATGTTTGTCACTCGTCCGTCCAATCCCACACAACCTTCTTCTTGAGTAGGTTAGTTAATGGCGTTGCCCTCGCCGAATATCCGTCAATGAATCGCCGATAGTAGTTCACCAAGCCTAAGAACGACCGAAGTTCGGAGACGTTCTGAGGAGGCTCCCACTCGGCAATAGCCTGCACTTTCTTTGTGTCCATTAAGATCATTCCTTGTTTCACCTTGTGCCCCAAGAACATTACCTCCGTTTGGGCGAACGTACATTTCTCCAGTTTTACGTATAATTCGTTCTCCCTCAGGACTCGGAACACTTTCCGTAGATGTTCAGCATGTTCATTCAAGGACTCTCTGTATATTACTATGTCATCCAGATATACAACAACAAACTTGTCCAAGAATGGGTGAAATATCTTATTCATGAGAGTGCAGAAAGTTGCAGGAGCATTTGTTAAGCCAAAGGGCATAACCAAAAACTCAAAGGAACCATACCTCGTCACGCAGGTGGTTTTTGGTTCATCTCCTTCTGCGATACGGACTTGCCAATACCTCGACCGCAAGTCTAGTTTTGAGAACCACTTTGCCTTCCCCAAGCGATCGAATAGGTCAGCCACCAAAGGTATTGGGTATTTGTTCTTAATAGTAACCTTGTTAAGCGCCGGTAGTCAATGCACATCCGCAAGCTACCGTCTTGTTTCTTCTGGAATAACACCGGAGCGCCATAAGGAGCTTTGGAAGGACGAATATAGCCAGCATCAAGTAAATCTTTCAACTGCCTTCGAAGTTCTTCCAACTCTGGCGGAGCCATCCGGTACGGCCCCATCGCAGGAGGCTTCGCCCCTTGTTCCAGCTCAATCTCGTGATCTACCTCCCGCCTCGGTGGTAACTTTTTGGGCAACTCGGGAGGCATCACGTCCTTAAATTCGGCCAGCACTTCGCCGATTTCTGTCGGGACTTCCTTGTCAACAATTGGGTCGTCCGTCTTTAGGGCGGCAAGGTACGTCTCTTGCCCCCTCTTACATCCTTTTGATACCTGCATAGCCGACAACATACGGGACTCGAGCTTTCCACGTAATAATGGAATATCGAATGTTACCTTGTTCGGCGTTATGCTCGGAATTTGGGCATCTTGGATGGTTACCGTCTTCATCCTTTCAAGGAATTCCATGCCTAGCACCATCCGATAATCATCCATTCGGACCACTGTCAAGTCAATTTTGCCTTGCCAATCCTCCAGTTGGACCGGGACTTGCTTAGCCACGCCAATTATGGGTCTTGATGGTGTGTTCACTGTTTTCATCCATCCCATTTCTTTAGTAACTCTTACACCTAGTCGGACCGCCTCATCCTCGGCTAAGAAGTTGTGAGTGGCTCCCGTGCCTACTAAGGCCTTTGTGACTCCCTTATTTATCTTTGCCTCAACATACATGAGACCATTCCTGACCTTTTCCGCCTTGGGTACCATCACGGTTTCTTCCTTCGCCTTCATTGCATTGAGGAGTTGCATCGACCCCATCTGCATTTCTTCAGCCCGTTCCTCCTGTTGGCTTATTATGGCGTTAAGTGCTTTCTTCTTTGGGCACTCCTGGACGAAGTGTGGACCCCCGCATAAGAAGCACTCTCTCTTCTTGACTTCATGGGTCTTTTCTTTCCCTTTGAAGGTTGGCTTATATCCCGTCTTGTGAGGTCTGTCTCCCCCACCTCTTACCTTGCCTCCCTTCTTGTCCTTTAGCTGCGCGAAGTCCTTTCGAAATTCCAAAATTTCCTCGGCCGCAGCAATTGCTTCCGACAGATCTTGGACCTTATGCCTTCTCAGCTCAAGGGCTGCCCAGGACTGCAACCCGTCCAAGAAATAGATCAATCGATCCTTGTCCGACATTTCGGGAAGTTCCAAAATGAGTGAGGAGAACTCATTGACATAATCCTTCACACTCCCCGATTGCTTCAGGCCACGCAGCTTCTTCATGGCCAGGCTCTCGGAATTCTCCGGATAGAACTGCTTCTTCAAGTCCGCCTTGAATTCTTTCCAAATGTCTATCCGACATGTCCCTCGTGCAATGTCTTGATGGCGCCGTCTCCACCATAAGGCAGCGTCATCACTTAGGTACAAGATCGCCGACTTGATCTTGTCCTCGTCATCCCTTATACGTACTGCATCCATATAGGTTTCGAGAGACCAAAAGAAATTATCAAGTTCTTTGGCATTACGCTTACCCGAGTACTTTGGAGGTTCTGGTGCCCGAATGCGCGGCGTCTCCCTTGCCATGGTGCCACCTGCCACAGCTGCCTTGCATAATGCACAATCCTCCTCGGTCTTTTCCAACCGTGCGGTCAGCTCTTCCCGCAATTTGGCGACTTTGCGAAGAAGTGTAGACTTCAACTCGTTAAGAGCAAGCAACACCTTGTCCTCAATATCGCTGGCATTTTCTTCAAGGACATCCATCCGTTCGATGGTTTCACCAACAGCCACCTCAATCTTGGTCATCCTTGCTTCCATCGAGGATGCAAGATCCCTGGACATGTCCCTACCACCTTTCTTGGTCTTGCGACCATCATCGCCAGCATTGTTCCCTTCGACCATGCTGCTGTTTCCGCTCATTCTCTCACTTTACCAACAAACCGGTCTCCGATACCACGTGTCACGGGCAAACTTCAGTCCATCGATTTATGCCGTGCGCCCCTTAGCAACTCAGTCCTTCGGCCACTAAGGCAGGCTTTCCCAACCCTTGCCGGTTAAGTGCGGAAGATTGAAGTATTTAGAAAGAGAAAGTTAGAGAGAGAAACTGCTCTTTAGAAAGGAACTTTTATTGCTCAAACTTCTGATGATGTACAAATGAGGGGCTTGGAGCTCCTTATATAGGTCTCCATCTACATCTTCTAGAATGTACAATAATCTACAAGTATCTAGAACATACAAGAGATTACAAGTCAATCTACATCCTTCTAATCCTTTCTATGATCATTCCGGAGGGCTTCCGGAATGTTACAACATCTATCAAGTAAACACAAGAAATCTGGAGAAGAATCTCGACCCTTCTAGAAGCTTCCAAAGCCAAAGTGTGACATGAGGCCTTCATTAAGGGAGAGGGAGAGTTTTTCTTTCAACTTTTCATCTTTGAGGTGATACAAAGTTAAGAAAAAATAGAGATATAAATTCCTACGATAACTTCCTAGCCGTGTTCCTGGATAACGGAGTTGCGTCGAATTTTTTCGTCAAGTTCCGTCGCGTGGTGAAGTAGAGACATCGTACTTTCGGTGCTTGGAACGAAGGAAGTTTGTGTTCAAGACCGGGTTTGTGATCAACTTCTATTTACAAAGATATTATCAAAGGCTTCAAGGTTATGGGACTTGAACTATTTATCTTCGTATTTTATTTTTCGTATATACGTTACTTGATCGATCCTGTTTGGGATTCGTTTTTATTATTCTGCTGCGTTTTTCGTTTTATTTACGGAATCCCAACAGTGGTATCGGAGTGAGGTTATATACGATTATTTGTGCATTTTGAATGCTTTTGATTGATGTTAATGATTTAGAATCATTTTTGGTATAATCGTAAATTTTTAAATTGTTCGTTGTAGCATCACGTTTTTGGAAACAAGCTGAAAAACAAAGAAACGGGGCTGCCGACAGTGGTGCCGGCAGCACTGCCTGGGATGCCTGTGCCCAGGCTGCCGAGAGGGACTCGGCCAGTGCCCAGGCTGTCGAGGGGAACTCGGCCAGGCTGCCGAGCATGGCTCGACCATGTCACCTCTCGGGTTTTTGGCCCGATTTTGAATTGGGCCGCGATTGGCCTTATACCGGATAGTCCGGGTCTCCGTTTTAAGTTTATATTCGTTGTCTTTATTTCCCGGAATTTAAATTGGATTTTAATTTGACTAAATTAATATATGGAATATTTTTGAGTTAAAGAAAATTAATTAAACGAGAATATTATTTTTGGTTGAATTACTTCGAACAAATTAAGATGATGATTATAAGTATTAATTGCATTAATACCATTAAAATTGAATAGATTAATTTTATATTGATTGGATTAATATATTAATTGATTATTTAATTTTAATGCCACTTTATATTAATTGGATTAATATAGTAGAAATTGAATAGATTAATTTTACAGATTAATTGGATTAATTTATATTAAAATTAATTGTTTAATTTCATTACCGTTACATGTTGTATGGAATCCTTATGTGATGGTGATATAGCTCGTGGACTTAGTTTTGATTTGTTCGATTCGATTGGGTTGTAAAGACCGTTTTGAGCCTATTTATTTTTACTAGAAAATTTGTAAAATAGGATGCATTTTTCTATGATGTAATTATTATTTTGGCTATGACGGAGACCGAAGACAACCGACCGAGAAGACGAAGAATCAAAGACTATTTTATTTTCTTTATTGGGTCATTCGTTTGGCCCAGTACTTAGGAATAGGTCCATGAGCTATATGTTGGTAGTAACTAGGTTACTATTTTCTGTTTTTTCATTTTGAATGATTCACAAACAAACGCGCGTATAAATGAATTAATGTGCAAAGTGTAACATTAATAGCGAAATTCTCCCGACAACAAACAGACTAAGTTTGAAAAACGTTACGAGGTTTCCTACCCTGCTTCAAACTCGTAGAAAATTGATACCCGAGCTGGTGTGCTATGCTTCTGAGTTATCGGGGTAGTACATTTGGTAGAGATTGAAAAATTCTTGAGTGCATTAAATGCCTTCGGTTGGTGATAAATTTCGCCCTTAGAAACCTGATAAGTTGTCGGGTGAGATTCAATAGTCAAACTAATAGACGTTGATGGTCAACAACTTAGATAGTCTGGATTGCCAAGAAACTTGATAGGTTGAGGGCATGAAGACTAGGGGTAAAAGAATATCAAATGATTCGTTGGAAGGGTTGGTGTTAGACACCACTTTACAGAAATTAATTGGCAAGAAACCTGATAGGTTGCGTATGTTAAAATTTGTAAAGAACTTGACCACCACTAATAAGTCGATCATACCATGACTTCGGGATTAAACATGGGAGTGTATAATTCCGATAAAATTAGTGGGAGCCGAGACAAGAATTATACAAGCTCTTAAATTATATACTCGGTCATAATAAAACAAGTCACTAATTTAATCTTGTCTATGCAGAAAAAAGAAACTGTATCTCTCTAAAATGGCTAAAAAGCCACTTGCAATACTACTTGAAAAGAATCTCCTAACTGGCCCCAACTTTGTTGACTGGTTGCGGAATCTGATGATTGTACTCAGTATGGAGTCTCTGGGATACGTCTTGGAGGTGGACATTCCACCGACTCCAATCCGGATTAGGGGTAATCAAGAAGAAATTGACGTCCATGAAAAATGGGTCAAGGATGACGTGCTAGTCCGTGGCTTTATGATGGGCTCAATGACTAATGAGCTGCAGAGAGCACACAAGAAAATGACTTCTGCTATAGTAGGACTGCTAGATATGATATATCGAAGCAGTTGTTCAGTGCTAGGATGAAAGAATGGGAGAAAGTAGGAGACCACATCCTCAAGATGATCTCTATGATTGAGAGGCTCGAGGTGCTCAACTTTAATATGGATTTATCCCTCCAAATTAATCTCATCCTTCAATCTCTCTCTGACTCCTTCATGCAGTTTGTAATGAATTTGAACTGTAATGAAATTTCATGCACATTAGCTGGGCTAATGAATAAACTGGTGACGGCACAGTCTAATATGATGCCTAAACCGAGGGAGGCTGCTCTTGTGATTTATTCTGGGCCTCAGAGGTCCAAGAACAAAGAGAAAAAGACCTACGAGCAGTATAAACCCAAGAAAGGGGTGCAGAAAGGAAAGGGCAAGGCCCAAAAAGTTCAATAGGTAGGCGGTCCAAAACCTATGTACAAATGCCTTGAATGCGGGGAGCTGGGCCACTGGCGTAGGATTTGTCCTAAGATTAATGGCGCATCAGGTACAAAACTTTTTGTTTTTGAAAACAATTATTCCGCTATTGTATATCCTGCTTCATGGATTCTGGATTCAGGTGCCACTTCTCATATTTGTACTATGAATCAGGATCTGGAACGACGTAGGAAACTTGAAGATGGGGAAGTAATGATCACTGTCGGAAGCGGACAAAGTGTCAAGGCAACTGATATTGGATCAATCCTACTGGGTTTAGAATCCGGTTTTATTTCGACGTTAGATGAAGTACTTGTATTGCCCAAGGGGTTGTAACATTGTATCCATTCCAGTCTTGGACCGGAAAAGATTTTGTTTATTCATTGGCAATGATAGTTGTAAAATTTATTTTCGAAATAAATTGGTTGGAACAGCTACGTTGTTGAATGGTTTATATCATCTGAACTTACAAAAAAAATAGCAGTGAACATTATAATTAGGAAACGTGGCAAATAAGATACTAATCAAGCTCTTAAGTGGCACCTTAGACTTGGTCATGCTGGTCAGACCAAGGTTCAGAAAATGGAGAAAGATGGACTTTTAAGTCCATTGGGTGTAGAACCCTATCCAACTTGTGAATCTTGCCTTAGAGACAAAATGACTAAGTCGGCCTTCACAGGGACTTTTGAAAGGGCTGCTGATAAACTTGGGTTGGTACATACCGATGTTTGTGGTGCTTTAGAAGTGGACCGAGATAGATATCAATATTTCATAACATTCACAGATGATCATACTAGGTATGCGATTGTGTACTTAATGAAACATAAATCCGAAGCCTTTACTAAATTCAAAGAATTTAAGGCCCTTGTTGAAAAACAAACTGGATGTCATGTCAAAGCACTTCGGTCAGACCGAGGTGGCGAATATATGAGCACAGAGTTTGATCAATTCCTTAAGGAACATGGAATAGTTTCACAATTCACGCCGCCAGGAACCCCACAGTTAAATGGTGTTTCAGAAAGGAGAAATCAGACTTTGTTGAACATGGTTCGCTCCATGTTAAATTACACTAATTTACCAATTTACATATATGGGTATGCCTTACTAACCGCTGCCTATATCCTTAATAGATGTCCTTCCAAATCTGTTCCTAGCACTCCGCATGAGATGTGGAAAGGTAAGAAACCAAGTCCTAATCACATAAGAATTTGGGGATGTCCAGTCTATGTCAAGAAGGCTAAGGTGGACAAACTGGAAGCGAGGTCCATGAAGGGATGTTTCATTGGATACCCAGAGAAGTCGATGGGTTATCTATTCTATATGCCAGAAGACCATAGGGTCGTTGTGGCTCTACAAGCACACTTCCTTGAGCATGAGTTCATTCAGGAAGGTGGCTCGGGTAGAAATATCTCTTTAGAAGAGCATAATGAAAGTTCTAAGGAGAAATCTGATCAGGGATCAGGAACCGAACCTATTGTAACACAACCTCCACTTCAAAGGTCTGATAGGGTATCTCACTTACCTAAGAGGTATGTCTATACACATGTCAAGGAACTGGGTCTCCACGACGCACGTGATAGCTGTGAGGATGACCCTATCACCTATGACCAAGTGATAGTGGATGTAGACTCCGATAAATGGCAAGAAGCAATGGAAGCTGAGATAGACTCGATGCATACCAATCAGGTTTGGACTCTAGTAGATCTACCAACTGGAATGAGGACTATTGGAAATAAATGGATCTAGAAGAGAAAGACTGATGGTGATGGGAAGGTCAAAGCCTATAAGGCCAGGCTTGTGGCAAAGGGTTATACCCAAAGAGAAGGGATTGATTATCATGATACCTTCTCGCCAGTAGCTATGATCAAGTCGATTCGCCTGATGCTTGCCATTGCTGCCTATTACGATTACGAAATATGGCAAATGGACGTCAAAACGGCTTTTCTAAATGGATACCTCGAGGAGGAAATCTATATGGAACAGCCTAAGATTTTTGTGTCCAAAGCTAATATTCATAAAGTGTGTAAGCTGCAACGAGCCATTTATGGACTGAAGGAAGCTTCTCGTAGTTGGAACCTTCGATTTGGCGAAGCAGTCAAGGACTTTGACTGCGTACGAAATGAGGAGGAACCATGTGTTTACAAAAAGGTCAATGGGAGCGACATTGCGTTCTTAGTACTATATGTAGATGATATTCTACTTATAGGAAATAACGTAGCAATGCTCAGCACTGTGAAAGCTTGGATTTCTAATACGTTCTCCATGAAAGACTTGGGAGAAATTTCCTATATTCTAGGGATCTGTATTTACAGAGATAGACCGCAAAGAATTATAGGACTTTCCCAAGCCCTCTATATAGATAAAATCCTGATAAGATTCAAGATGGATGAATCTAAAAGAGGGTTCCTTTCCATGCGACATGGAATTCATCTCACCACAAAAATGTGTCCTCAAAGTGAGGAAGACAAGAGAGAGATAAGTAAGGTACCCTATGCCTCGGCAATGGGTAGACTCATGTACGTTATGTTGTGTACGAGACCAGACTATGCCTACGCTGTGAGTATGGTAAGTCGATTTCAAGCAAACCCGGGAAGGGAACACTGGACTGCCGTAAAGAACATTCTTAAGTACTTAAGAAGAACTAGAGATATGATTCTGACTTATGGTGGTGGAGATCTGAGGGTGATTGGATTCACCGATTCTAATTTTCAAGGAGACAATGACGACACTAAGTCGACATCTGGGTATTTTTTTACTCTCAATGGAGGACCAGTATCTTGGAGAAGCTCCAAGCAAATCACTACTGCAGATTTTACCTGCCAAGCAGAGTACCAAGCTGCCTTAGAGGCTAGCAAAGAAGTATTTTGGATGCAGAAGTTTGTGCAAGAACTTCAAGTGGTGCCTAATGCGGAGCTGTCTATATCACTATTCTGTGATAATGATGGAGTTGCCGCCAAAGCAAAGGAGCCGAGGGCTCACCACAACACCAAGCATATAGATAGAAAGTACCACATCATTCGAGAGATGGTCGAAAAAGGATATGTTTCGTTGCAAAGAGTAGACTCAGAAGACAATGTCTCTGACCCGCTGACTAAGCCATTATCTCAGGCCGTCTTATAAAGACATCTGAAGAACATGGGTATTGGATACCATAATGTTGGCATTGAGTGCAAGTGGGAGATTGTTAGGAATATGCCCTCGAATGCCACTCAGGGGATGAGAGAGTAGGGGCATTGTACTTGTAATTATGAAATAATTAATAAAAAAGGCAATACAATTCATTCACTGTTTATTGTATTTCAAATGCATTCTTGATTTGGTAAACATTTAAGTGAAGTTTGTGTAAATAAATCGAACATTCCATTCTCATTATCGGATAAGAGAAAATGCACTGGAAGTGTTTAAAGTTTATTTACATAAATCATTCGCAAGTCAATAAAATTAAATGGGCATTAAGTTTCAGTAAGACTTGTATAACTAATGCTAGTACGTGTGCATGTCTTGATAGCATAGTTATAAGTATATTGGTGGGACCAATATACTCGAACATGACTCATACTTGATTCACTCACATGGTATTCACTCTCAGAGAGTCGGTGACGAATCGAAAGGTTGTGATAGTATACGTGGACCTTTGACTTGAGGATTCAGTAGAAGATGTGTCTATGACGTTTAGTTTGTCATTATAGTTATACTCATTTGCTTAATTGCTGAGTCAACCTCGAAGTGCGGACTATACAGGCAGGTGGCAGTCTTTACTGTACGCCAAGAAAGGATTCTATCTCCTGTTAGTGAGCAGGCGAATGTCCTATACGGTTAATGGCAAATAAGATCATAAGTCTTTCGGCAAAGCATTCTGATATAGTCGTATTAGATACACTATTAATCAGTCGGTCTTGATTTGCATTAACACATGTATAGAGCCTAGTCAACAGTAGGGTTTGACTTTACCGTGACCCGAAGACTTGACCGGGACATCTGATGAAGGGTCTATACGTTTATACTATTCATGACATAATGGTTCTAGAATGATCCCTTCATTCATTATGAGTCGGGATTTATAGTGCGGCCAGCTAGGCTGGCTAAGTGCTGCCCGCACTCATTGGTTCCTCCCAATACCGGCTGAGACGGACCTACAGAGTCGCGCATCAGGATCATTGATGGATAAATATGAATTCATCATCTCTCTATCAATATTATATATTGTTTATCTAATTATGATTTATTAGATAAATCAAAATAGCGGTCTTATGAATTGAAATTAAATTACCGGGTATTTAATTTAATTCACAAATTATATTCATAGAGAAATATATTTGTATTTGATATAATTAATTAATTGGATTAATTAATTAGTATAAATACATAGGAGATCAAACAGAGTATATTTAACAGATTCGTTTGACGTACGTCCGGTTCACCAGTCGAGTGACTCGACTCGTCTCCTAGATATTTCCTAAGTGGGCCGCCCCAACACCTCACCCCTTGACTTGATGATATGATTGTGCATGTGTGTTGGAGCTCACCTTGGTTGAGATTCCTACATTATTGCATGTAGTTGATTGAAAGGAATATTTTTCCTTTATATGTCATATCATGCACAACACATACACAACATTTTTGTGCAAGTGTGTGTGTGTTCTTGGTTCCGCCGAAGCCTTCATCAAGAGAGAGGGAGAGTTTTTCTTTAAACTTTTCATCTTTGAGGTGATACAAAGTTAAGAAAAAATAGAGATATTAATTCCTACGATAACTTCCTAGCCGTGTTCTTGGAGAATGGAGTTGCGTCGAATTTTTCCGTCAAGTTCCATCGCGTGGTGAAGTAGAGACATCATACTTTCGGTGCTTGGAACGAAGGGAGTTTTTGTTC
Organism: Orobanche coerulescens; assembly: GCA_033398695.1. Taxonomy (NCBI): domain Eukaryota; kingdom Viridiplantae; phylum Streptophyta; class Magnoliopsida; order Lamiales; family Orobanchaceae; genus Orobanche; species Orobanche coerulescens. Next base: position 107,620,700 of record CM065815.1, on the reverse strand, counting down.
GGGACCGGGTTCGTGATCAACATCTATTTACGAACATATTATCAAAGACTTCAAGGGTATGGGACTTTGAACTCTTTATCTTCGTATTTTATTTTTCGCATATACGTTACTTGATCGATCCTGTTTGGGATTCGTTTTTAATATTCTGCTGCGTTTTTCGTTTTATTTCCGGAATCCCAACACCTGCTACCCAGACAATAGCAGGCAGGTAACTCGCTCCAGCGAGTCACCCTCGGCCAGCCCCCGTTTATGGGCGCCGTTTGCGGGCTCGGCACGTTCCGACTTGTCCGGGACTTCGTTTAGTCTCTCTATTACGTTGTAATATTTTTTCACATTTTAAATTGGATTTAATTTCATTAAAATGAATATTTGGAATATTATTTTAAATGGGAAAGATATTAAATGAAAATACTATTTTTGGCTGGATTGCTTCGAACGAATTAAAATGATGATTATTAGTATTAATTGGATTAATACCTTTAAAATTGAATAGATTAATTTTTATATTGATTGTATTAATACATTAATTAATTATTTAATTTTAATGACATATATATTAATTGGATTAATATAGTAGAAATGGAATAGATTAATTTTATAGATTAATTGGATTAATTTATATTAAAATTAATTGTTTAATTTCATTACTGTTACATGTTGTATGGAATCCTTATGCGATGGTGATATAGCTCATGAACTTAGTTTTGATTTGTTAGATTCAATTGGGTTGTAAAGACCGTTTTGAGCTTATTTATTTGGCTATGACGAAGACCGAAGACAAGCGACCTAGAAGATGAAGAATCGAAGACTATTTTTTTTATTGGGTCATTCGCTTGGCCCAGTACTTAGGAAAAGGCCCATGAGCTATATGTTGGTAGTAACTAGGTTACTATTTTCTATTTTTCATTTTGAATGATTGACTCACAAACGCGCTGATAAATGAATTAATGTGCAAAGTATAACATTAATCGCAAAATTCTCCCGACAACAAATAGACTAAGTTTGAAAAAGGTTAAGAGGTTTCCCACCCTCCATCAAACTCATAGAAAATTGATACTCGAGCTGGTGTGCTATGTTTCCAAGTTATCGGGGTAGTACATTTGGTAGAGGTTGAAAAATTCTTAAGGGCATTAGATGCCTTCAGTTGGTGATAAATTTCGCCCCTAGAAACCTGATAGGTTGCCGGGTGAGATTCAATAGTCAAACTGATAGGCGTTGATGGTCAACAACTTAGATAGTCTAGATTGTCAAGAAACCTGATAGGTTGAGGGCATGAAGACTAGGGGTAAAAGAAGATCAAATCATCCCTTGGACGGGTTGGTGATAGACACCACTTTACAGAATTAATTGGCAAGAAACCTGACAGGTTGCGTCTGTTAAAATTTGTAAAGAACTTGATCAGCACTAAGAAGTCGATCTTACAATGACTTCCGGATTATAACATGGGAGTGTATAATTCTGATAAAATTAGTGGGAGCCGAGATAAGAATAATTCAAGCCCTTAAATTCTAAACTCGGTCATAATAAAACAAGCCACTAATTCAATCTTGTCTATATCAATGCAGAGAAACGTAACTTAATTTCTCTAAAATGGCTAAGAACCCACTTGCAATATTACTTGATAAAAATCTCCTAACTGGTCCCAACTTTGTTGACTGGTTGCGAAATCTGATGATTGTTCTCAGTATGGAGTCTCTCGGATACGTCTTGGAGGCAGACATTCCACCGACTCCAATCCGGACTAGGGCTAATCAGGAAGAGATTGACGTCCATGAAAAATGGGTCAAGGATAACATGCTGGTCTGTGGATTTATGATGGCTCAATGACTAATGAGCTGCAGAGAGCGCACGGGAAAATGACTTCTGCTAGGCAGATTCTCGCACACTTGACCGTACTTTGTGGAGAACACAGTAAGATTGCTAGATATGCGATATTGAAGCAGTTGTTCAGTGTGAGGATGAAAGAAGGGGAGAAAGTGGGAGACCACGTCCTCAAGATGATTTCTATGATTGAGAGGCTCGAGGATCTCAACTTTCATATGGATTTATCCCTTCAGATTGATCTCATCCTTCAATCTTCCCGTGACTCTTTCATGAAGTTTGTAATAAATTTCAACTGTAATGAGATTTCATGCACATTAGCTGGGCTAATGAATAAACTGGTGACGGCATAGTCTAACATGAAGATTAAACCGAGGGAGGCTACTCTTGTGATTTCTTTTGGGCCTCGGAGGTCCAAGAACAAGGAGAAAAGGACATACGAGCAGTATAAACCCAAGAAATGGGTGCAGAAAGGAAAGGGCAAGGCCCTAAAGGTTTAGAAGATAGGCGGTCTAAAACCTACGGACAAATGTCTTGAATGCAGTGAGATGGGCCACTGGCGTAGGACTTGTCTTAAGATTTATGGTGCATCAGGTACGGAACTTTTTGTTTTTTAAACCAATTGTCCCGCTACTGTATATTCTGCTTCATGGATTCTGGATTCAGGTACTACTTCTCATATTTGTACTATGAATCAGGATCTGGAACGAAGTAGGCAACTTGAAGTTGGGGAAGTGATGATCACTGTAAGAAGCGGACAAAGCGTTGAAGCAGCCGATATTGGATCACTTCTACTGGGTTTAGAATTCGGTTTTATTTTGACGTTAGATGAAGTACTTGTTCTGTCCAAGGGGCACAAAAATATTGTATCCATTCCAGTATTGGACCGGAAAGGATTTTGTTTCTTCATTAGCAATGGTAGTTGTAAAATTTATTTTCGAAATAAATTGGTTCACACAGCTACATTGTTGAATGGTTTATATCATCTGAACTTACAAAATAAAAGAGCAGTGAACACTATAACTAGGAAACGTGCCAGGCATGATACCAATCAAGCTCTTAAGTGGCACCTTAGACTTGGTCATGTTGGTCAGACCAAGGTCCAGAAAATGGAGAAAGATATACTTTTAAGTCCGTTGGGTGTAGAACCCTATCCAACTTGTGAATCTTGCCTTAGATGCAAAATGACCAAGTCCCCCTTCACAGGGACATTTGAAAGGGCTGCTGAAAAACTTGGGTTGGTACATACCGATATTCATGGTACTTTAGAAACAGCCCGAGATGGATATCAATATTTCATAACGTTCACAGATGATCATACTAGGTATGGGATTGTTTACTTGATGAAACATAAATCCAAAGCCTTTACTGCATTCAAAGAATTTAAGGCCCTAGTTGAAAAACATATTGGATGTCATATCAAAGCACTTCGGTCGGACCGATGTGGCGAATATATAAGCATAGAGTTTGATGAGTTCCTTAAGAATCATAGAATAGTTTCACAATTAACGCCACCAGGAACCCCACAGTTAAATGGTGTTTCAGAAAGGAAAAATTGGACTTTGTTAGACATGGTCCGCTCCATGTTGAATTACACCGATTTACCAATTTACCTGTGGGGGTATGCCTTACTTACCGCTGCCTATATCCTAAATAGATGTCCTTCCAAATCCGTTCCTATCACTCCACATGAGATGTGGAAGGGTAAGAAACCAAGTCTTAAACACATAAGGATTTGGGGATGTCCAGCCCATGTCAAGAAGGCTAAGGTGGACAAACTGGAAGCGAGGTCCATCAAAGGACATTTCATTGGATACCCAGAGGACTCGATGGGTTATCTATTCTACATGCCAGAAGATTATAGGGTCGTTGTGGCTTTACAAGCGCACTTCCTTGAGGATGAGTTCATTCAAGAAGGTGGCTCGGGTAGAAATATCTCTTTGGAAGAGCATAATGAAAGTCATGAGGAGACATCTGATCAAGGATCACAAACTAAACCTATTGTAACACAACCTCCACTACGAAGGTCTGATAGGGTATCTCACTTACCTGAGAGGTATGGCTATACACAGGTCGAGGAACTGGGTCTCCAAGATGCACCCGATAGCCGTGAGGACGACCCTGTCACCTATGACCAAGCGATAGTAGATGTGGACTCCAATAAATGGCAAGAAACTATAGAAGCTGAGATAGACTCGATGCATGCCAATCAGGTCTGGACTCTAGTATATTTACCAACTGGCATGAATCCTATTGGAAGTAAATGGATCTATAAGAGAAAGACTGATGGGGATGGCAAGGTTGACGCCTATAAGGCCAGGATTTTGGCAAAGGGTTATACACAAAGAGAAGGGATCGATTATCATGATACCTTCTCGCTCGTAGCTGTGATCAAGTTGATTTGCATGATGCTTGCCATTACTGTCTATTACGATTATGAAATATGGCAAATGGACGTCAAAATGGCTTTTCTAAATTGATACCTAGAGGAGGAAATCTATATGGAACAGCCTAAGGGTTTTGTGTCCAAAACTAATATTCATAAGGTGTGTAAGCTGTAACGAGCCATTTATGGGCTGAAGCAAGCTTCTCGGAGTTGGATCCTTCGATTTGACGAAGCAGTCAAGGACATTGACTTCGTACGAAATGAGGAGGAACCATGTGTTTACAAAAAGGTCAGTGGGAGCAACATTGCGTTCTTAGTACTATATGTAGTTAATATTCTACTTATAGGAAATAACGTAGCAATACTCAGCACTGTGAAGGCTTGGCTTTCTAAAACGTTCTCCATGAAAGACTTGGGAGAAGCTTACGATATTCTAGGGATCCGTCTTTACAAAGATAGACCGCGAAGAATGATAGCACTTTACCAAGCCCTCTATATAGATAAAGTCCCGAGAAGATTCAATATGGATGAATCTAAAAGAGGGTTCCTTCCCATGCGACATGGTATTCGTCTCACCACAAAAATGTGTTCTCAAAGTGAGGAACACAAGAGAGAGATGACTAAGGTACCCTATGTCTTGGTAGTGGGTAGCCTCATGTACGCTATATTGTGTACGAGCCCGGACTTAGCCTACGCTGTGAGTATGGTAAGCCGATTTCAAGCAAACACGGGAAGGGAACATTGGACTGCCATCAAGAACATTCTGAAGTACTTGAGAAGAACTAGAGATATGGTTCTTGCATACGGTGGTGGAGAACTGAAGGTGATTGGATTCACTGATTTTGATTTAAAGGAGACAATGATGACTCTAAGTCGACATCTAGGTATTTGTTTACTCTCAATGGAGGAGCGATATCTTGGAGAAGCTCCAAGAAAAGCGCTCTGCAGATTCCACTGCTAAGAAGATATACGAGCAGTATAAACCCAAGAAAGTGCGAAAGGAAAGGGCAAGGCCATAATGGTTTAGAAGATAGGTGGTCCAAAACCTACGGACAAATGTCTTGAATGCGGTGAGATGGGCCCTTTGGCGTAGGCCTTGTCCTAAGATTTATGGCGCATCGTGCACGGAACTTTTTGTTTTTAAACTAATTGTCCCGCCATCAGTATATTACGCTTCACGGATTACGGATTCAAGTACTACTTCTCATATTTGTACTATGAATTAGGATCTGGAGCAAGTAGGCATCTTGAAGTTGGGGAAGTGATGATCACCGCCGAAGCGGACAAAGCGTCGAAGAAACCGATACTGAATCACTTCTACTGGGTTTAGAATTTGGTTTTATTTTGACGTTAGATGAAGTACTTGTTTTGCCCAAGGGGAACAAAAATATTGTATCCATTCCAGTCTTGGACCGGAAAGGATTTTGTTTCTTCATTAGCAATGGTAGTTGTAAAATTTATTTTCGAAATAAATTGGTTCACACAACTACATTGTTGAATGGTTTATATCATCCGAACTTACAAAATAAAAAAGCATTGAACACTATAACTAGGAAACGTGGCGGGCATGATACTAATCAAGCTCTTAAGTGGCACCTTAGACTTGGTCATGTTAGTCGGACCAAGGTCCGTAAAATGGAAAAAGATTGACTTTTAAGTCCGTTGGGTGTAGAACCCTATCCAACTTGTGAATCTTGCCTTAGAGGCAAAATGACTAAGTCCCCTTCACAGGGACATTTGAAAGGGCTGCTGAAAAACTTGGGTTGGTACATACCGACATTCGTGGTGCTTTAGAAACAGCCCGAGATGGATATCAATATTTCATAACGTTCACAGATGATCATACTAGGTATGGGATTGTTTACTTGATGAAACATAAATCCAAAGCCTTTACTACATTCAAAGAATTTAAGGCCCTAGTTGAAAAACATATTGGGTGTCATATCAAAGCACTTCGGTCGGACCGATGTGGCGAATATGAGCATAGAGTTTGATGTTAAGAAACATGGAATAGTTTCACAATTCACGCCACCAGGAACCCCACAGTTAAATGGTGTTTCAGAAAGGAAAAATTGGACTTTGTTGGACATGGTCCGCTCCATGTTGAAATACACCGATTTACCAATTTACCTGTGGGGGTATGCATTACTTACCGCTGCCTATATCCTAAATAGATGTCCTTACAAATCTGTTTCTATCACTCCACATGAGATGTGGAAGGGTAAGAAACCAAGTCTTAAACACATAAGGATTTGGGGATGTCAAGCCCATGTCAAGAAGGCTAAGGTGGACAAACTGGAAGCGAGTTCCGTCAAAGGACATTTCATTGGATACCCAGAGGACTCGATGGGTTATCTATTCTACATGCCAGAAGATTATAGGGTCGTTGTGGCTTTACAAGCGCACTTTATTGAGGATGAGTTCATTCAGGAAGGTGGCTCGGGTAGAAATATCTCTTTGGAAGAGCGTAATGAAAGTCATGAGGAGACATCTGATCAAGGATCACGAACCCAACCTATTGTAACACAACCTCCACTTCGAAGGTCTGATAGGGTGTCTCACTTACCTTAGAGGTATGGCTATACACATGTCGAGGAACTGGGTCTCCACGATGCACCTGATAGCCGTGAGGACGACCCTGTCACCTATGACCAAGCGATAGTGGATGTGGAGTCCAATAAATTGCAAGAAACTATAGAAGCTGAGATAGACTCGATGCATGCCAATCAGGTCTGGCCTATAGTAGATTTACCAACTGGCATGAAGCCTATTAGAAGTAAATGGATCTATAAGAGAAAAACTAATGGGGATGACAAGGTTGATGCCTATAAGGCCGGGCTTGTGGCAAAGGGTTATACCCAAAGAGAATGGATCGATTATCATGTTACCCTTCGATTTGATGAAGCGGTCAAGGACACTGACTTCGTATGAAATGAGGAGGAACCATGTGTTTACAAAAAGGTCAGTGGGAGTAACATTGCGTTCTTAGTACTATATGTAGTTGATATTCTACTTATAGGAAATAACATAGCAATACTCAGCACTTTGAAGGCTTGGCTTTCTAAAACGTTCTCCATGAAAGACTTGGGAGAAGCTTCCGATATTCTAGGGATCCGTCTTTACAGAGATATACCACGAAGAATGATAGCACTTTACCAAGCCCTCTATATAGATAAAGTCCCGAGAAGATTCAATATGGATGAATCTAAAAGAGGGTTCCTTCCCATGCGACATGGTATTCGTCTCACCACAAAAATGTGTTCTCAAAGTGAGGAACACAAGAGAGAGATGACTAAGGTACCCTATGTCTTGGTAGTGGGTAGCCTCATGTACGCTATATTGTGTACGAGCCCGGACTTAGCCTACGCTGTGAGTATGGTAAGCCGATTTCAAGCAAACACGGGAAGGGAACATTGGACTGCCATCAAGAACATTCTGAAGTACTTGAGAAGAACTAGAGATATGGTTCTTGCATACGGTGGTGGAGAACTGAAGGTGATTGGATTCACTGATTTTGATTTAAAGGAGACAATGATGACTCTAAGTCGACATCTAGGTATTTGTTTACTCTCAATGGAGGAGCAGTATCTTGGAGAAGCTCCAAGAAAAGCGCTACTGCAGATTCCACCTGCTAAGAAGATATACGAGCAGTATAAACCCAAGAAAGGGGTGCAGAAAGGAAAGGGCAAGGCCATAATGGTTTAGAAGATAGGTGGTCCAAAACCTACGGACAAATGTCTTGAATGCAGTGAGATGGGCCACTGGCGTAGGCCTTGTCCTAAGATTTATGGCGCATCAGGTACGGAACTTTTTGTTTTTTAAACTAATTGTCCCGCTACTGTATATTCTGCTTCACGGATTCTGGATTCAAGTACTACTTCTCATATTTGTACTATGAATTAGGATCTGGAACGAAGTAGGCATCTTGAAGTTGGGGAAGTGATGATCACTGTCAGAAGCGGACAAAGCGTCGAAGAAACCGATACTGAATCACTTCTACTGGGTTTAGAATTTGGTTTTATTTTGACGTTAGATGAAGTACTTGTTTTGCCCAAGGGGAACAAAAATATTGTATCCATTCCAGTCTTGGACCGGAAAGGATTTTGTTTCTTCATTAGCAATGGTAGTTGTAAAATTTATTTTCGAAATAAATTGGTTCACACAGCTACATTGTTGAATGGTTTATATCATCTGAACTTACAAAATAAAAAAGCAGTGAACACTATAACTAGGAAACGTGGCAGGCATGATACTAATCAAGCTCTTAAGTGGCACCTTAGACTTGGTCATGTTAGTCAGACCAAGGTCCAGAAAATGGAAAAAGATTGACTTTTAAGTCCGTTGGGTGTAGAACCCTATCCAACTTGTGAATCTTGCCTTAGAGGCAAAATGACTAAGTCCCCCTTCACAGGGACATTTGAAAGGGCTGCTGAAAAACTTGGGTTGGTACATACCGACATTCGTGGTGCTTTAGAAACAGCCCGAGATGGATATCAATATTTCATAACGTTCACAGATGATCATACTAGGTATGGGATTGTTTACTTGATGAAACATAAATCCAAAGCCTTTACTACATTCAAAGAATTTAAGGCCCTAGTTGAAAAACATATTGGGTGTCATATCAAAGCACTTCGGTCGGACCGATGTGGCGAATATGAGCATAGAGTTTGATGTTAAGAAACATGGAATAGTTTCACAATTCACGCCACCAGGAACCCCACAGTTAAATGGTGTTTCAGAAAGGAAAAATTGGACTTTGTTGGACATGGGCCGCTCCATGTTGAATTACACCGATTTACCAATTTACCTGTGGGGGTATGCATTACTTACCGCTGCCTATATCCTAAATAGATGTCCTTACAAATCTGTTTCTATCACTCCACATGAGATGTGGAAGGGTAAGAAACCAAGTCTTAAACACATAAGGATTTGGGGATGTCAAGCCCATGTCAAGAAGGCTAAGGTGGACAAACTGGAAGCGAGTTCCGTCAAAGGACATTTCATTGGATACCCAGAGGACTCGATGGGTTATCTATTCTACATGCCAGAAGATTATAGGGTCGTTGTGGCTTTACAAGCGCACTTTATTGAGGATGAGTTCATTCAGGAAGGTGGCTCGGGTAGAAATATCTCTTTGGAAGAGCGTAATGAAAGTCATGAGGAGACATCTGATCAAGGATCACGAACCCAACCTATTGTAACACAACCTCCACTTCGAAGGTCTGATAGGGTGTCTCACTTACCTTAGAGGTATGGCTATACACATGTCGAGGAACTGGGTCTCCACGATGCACCTGATAGCCGTGAGGACGACCCTGTCACCTATGACCAAGCGATAGTGGATGTGGAGTCCAATAAATTGCAAGAAACTATAGAAGCTGAGATAGACTCGATGCATGCCAATCAGGTCTGGCCTATAGTAGATTTACCAACTGGCATGAAGCCTATTAGAAGTAAATGGATCTATAAGAGAAAAACTAATGGGGATGACAAGGTTGATGCCTATAAGGCCGGGCTTGTGGCAAAGGGTTATACCCAAAGAGAATGGATCGATTATCATGTTACCCTTCGATTTGATGAAGCGGTCAAGGACACTGACTTCGTATGAAATGAGGAGGAACCATGTGTTTACAAAAAGGTCAGTGGGAGTAACATTGCGTTCTTAGTACTATATGTAGTTGATATTCTACTTATAGGAAATAACATAGCAATACTCAGCACTTTGAAGGCTTGGCTTTCTAAAACGTTCTCCATGAAAGACTTGGGAGAAGCTTCCGATATTCTAGGGATCCGTCTTTACAGAGATATACCACGAAGAATGATAGCACTTTACCAAGCCCTCTATATAGATAAAGTCCCGAGAAGATTCAATATGGATGAATCTAAAAGAGGGTTCCTTCCCATGCGACATGGTATTCGTCTCACCACAAAAATGTGTTCTCAAAGTGAGGAACACAAGAGAGAGATGACTAAGGTACCCTATGTCTTGGTAGTGGGTAGCCTCATGTACGCTATATTGTGTACGAGCCCGGACTTAGCCTACGCTGTGAGTACGGTAAGCCGATTTCAAGCAAACACGGGAAGGGAACATTGGACTGCCATCAAGAACATTCTGAAGTACTTGAGAAGAACTAGAGATATGGTTCTTGCATACGGTGGTGGAGAACTGAAGGTGATTGGATTCACTGATTTTGATTTAAAGGAGACAATGATGACTCCAAGTCGACATCTAGGTATTTGTTTACTCTCAATGGAGGAGCAGTATCTTGGAGAAGCTCCAAGAAAAGCGCTACTGCAGATTACACATACTAAGAAGATATACGAGCAGTATAAGCCCAAGAAAGGGGTGCAGAAAGGAAAGGGCAAGGCCATAATGGTTTAGAAGATAGGTGGTCCAAAACCTACGGACAAATGTCTTGAATGCAGTGAGATGGGCCACTGGCGTAGGCCTTGTCCTAAGATTTATGGCGCATCAGGTACGGAACTTTTTGTTTTTTAAACTAATTGTCCCGCTACTGTATATTCTGCTTCACGGATTCTGGATTCAAGTACTACTTCTCATATTTGTACTATGAATCAGGATCTGGAACGAAGGAGGCATCTTGAAGTTGGGGAAGTGATGATCACTGTCAGAAGCGGACAAAGCGTCGAAGAAACTGATATTGGATCACTTCTACTGGGTTTAGAATTTGGTTTTATTTTGACGTTAGATGAAGTACTTGTTCTGCCCAAGGGGAACAAAAATATTGTATCCATTCCAGTCTTGGACCGGAAAGGATTTTGTTTCTTCATTAGCAATGGTAGTTGTAAAATTTATTTTCGAAATAAATTGGTTCACACAGCTACATTGTTGAATGGTTTATATCATCTGAACTTACAAAATAAAAAAGCAGTGAACACTATAACTAGGAAACGTGGCAGGCATGATACTAATCAAGCTCTTAAGTGGCACCTTAGACTTGGTCATGTTAGTCAGACCAAGGTCCAGAAAATAGAAAAAGATTGACTTTTAAGTCCGTTGGGTGTAGAACCCTATCCAACTTGTGAATCTTGCCTTAGAGGCAAAATGACTAAGTCCCCCTTCACAGGGACATTTGAAAGGGCTGCTAAAAAACTTGGGTTGGTACATACCGACATTCGTGGTGATTTAGAAACAGCCCGAGATGGATATCAATATTTCATAACGTTCACAGATGATCATACTAGGAATGGGATTGTTTACTTGATGAAACATAAATCCAAAGCCTTTACTACATTCAAAGAATTTAAGGCCCTAGTTGAAAAACATATTGGGTGTCATATCAAAGCACTTCGGTCGGACCGATGTGGCGTATATGAGCATAGAGTTTGATGTTAAGAAACATGGAATAGTTTCACAATTCACGCCACCAGGAACCCCACAGTTAAATGGTGTTTCAGAAAGGAAAAATTGGACTTTGTTGGACATGGTCCGCTCCATGTTGAATTACACCGATTTACCAATTTACCTGTGGTGGTATGCATTACTTACCGCTGCCTATATCCTAAATAGATGTCCTTCCAAATCTGTTCCTATCACTCCACATGAGATGTGGAAGGGTAAGAAACCAAGTCTTAAACACATAAGGATTTGGGGATGTCAAGCCCATGTCAAGAAGGCTAAGGTGGACAAACTGGAAGCGAGTTCCGTCAAAGGACATTTCATTGGATACCCAGAGGACTCGATGGGTTATCTATTCTACATGCCAGAAGATTATAGGGTCGTTGTGGCTTTACAAGCGCATTTTATTGAGTATGAGTTCATTCAGGAAGGTGGCTCGGGTAGAAATATCTCTTTGGAAGAGCGTAATGAAAGTCATGAGGAGACATCTGATCAAGGATCACGAACCAAACCTATTGTAACACAACCTCCAGTTCGAAGGTCTGATAGGGTGTCACACTTACCTTAGAGGTATGGCTATACACATGTCGAGGAACTGGGTCTCCACGATGCACCTGATAGCCGTGAGGACGACCCTATCACCTATGACCAAGCGATAGTGGATGTGGACTCCAATAAATGGCAAGAAACTATAGAAGCTGAGATAGACTCGATGCATGCCAATCAGGTCTGGCCTCTAGTAGATTTACCAACTGGCATGAAGCCTATTGGAAGTAAATGGATCTATAAGAGAAAAACTAATGGGGATGACAAGGTTGACGCCTATAAGGCCAGGCTTGTGGCAAAGGGTTATACCCAAAGAGAATGGATCGATTATCATGTTACCCTTCGATTTGATGAAGCGGTCAAGGACACTGACTTCGTATGAAATGAGGAGGAACCATGTGTTTACAAAAAGGTCAGTGGGAGTAACATTGCGTTCTTAGTACTATATGTAGTTGATATTCTACTTATAGGAAATAACATAGCAATACTCAGCACTTTGAAGGCTTGGCTTTCTAAAACGTTCTCCATGAAAGACTTGGGAGAAGCTTCCTATATTTTAGGGATCCATCTTTACATAGAAAGACCGCGAAGAATGATAGCACTTTACCAAGCCCTCTATATAGATAAAGTCCCGAAAAGATTCAAGATGGATGAATCTAAAAGAGAGTTCCTTCCCATGCGACATGGTATTCGTCTCACCACAAAAATGTGTTCTCAAAGTGAGGAACACAAGAGAGAGATGAGTAAGGTACCCTATGTCTCGGTAGTGGGTAGCCTCATGTACGCTATGTTATGTACGAGCCCGGACTTAGCCTACGCTGTATGGCAAGCCGATTTCAAGCAAACCTGGGAAGGGAACACTGGACTGCCATCAAGAACATTCTGAAGTACTTGAGAAGAAATAGAGATATGGTTCTTTCATATGGTGGTGGAGAACTGAAGGTGATTGGATTCACCGATTCTGATTTAAAGGAGAAAATGATGACTCTAAGTCGACATCTAGGTATTTGTTTACTCTTAATGGAGGAGCAGTATCTTGGAGAAGCTCCAAGAAAAGTGCTACTGCAGATTCCACCTGCCAAGCAGAGTACCAAGCTGCCGCAGAGGCAAGCAAGGAAGCATTTTGGATGCAGAAGTTTGTACAAGAACTTCAAGTGGTGTCTAATACGGAGCTGCCTCAATCACTATTCCGTGATAATGATGGAGCTGCCGCCAAAGCAAAGGAGTCGAGGGCTTACCACACCACAACCCGCTGACTAAGCCATTATCTCAGGCCGTCTTAGAAAGATATCTGAAGAACATGGGTATTGGATACCATGATGCGTGGCATTGAGTGCAAGTGGGAGATTGTTAGGAATATGCCCTCAAATGCCACTCAGGGGATGAGAGAGTAGAGGCATTGTACTTGTAATTATGAAATAATTAATAAAAAAAGGCAATACGATTCATTCACTGTTTATTGTATTTCAAATGCATTCTTGATTTGGTAAACATTGAAGTGAAGTCCATGTAAAAAAAACATTCCATTCTTGTTATCAGATAAGAGAAAATGCACTGGGAGTGTTTAAAAGTTTATTTACCTAAACCGTTCGCAAGTCTATAAACATAAATGGGAATTAAGTTTTGAGCAAGACTGGTATAACTGATGTTAGGACGTGTGCATGTCTTGATAGCATAGTTATAAGTATATTGGTGGGACCAGTATACTTGAACACGACTCATACTTGATTCAGTCACACAGTATTTACTCTCAGAGAGTCGATGACGAATCGAAAGGTTGTGATAGTATACGTGGACCTTTGACTTGAGGGTTTAGTAGAAGATGTGTCTATGACGTTTAGTTTGTCATTAGAGTAGTTAGACTCATTTGCTTAATTGCTGAGTCAACCTCGATATGCGGACTATACGGGCATGTATCAGTCTTTACCGTATGCCAAGAAAGGATTCTATCTCCTGTTAATGAGCAGGCGAATGTCCTATGTGGTTGATGGCAAATAAGATCATAAGTCTTTGGCCAAATCATTCTGATCTAGTCGTATTAGATACATTAGTAATTGGTTGATCTTGATTTGCATTAACACATGTATAGGGTCTAGTCAACAGTAGGGTTTGGCTTTACTGTGACCCGAAGACTTGATCGGGACACCTGATGAAGGGTCTATATGTATATGGCACTCACGACATAATGGTTCTGGAATGATCTCTTCATTCGTTCTCAGTTCGGATTTACAGTGCGGCCCGCTAGGCTGGCTAAGTGCCGCCCGAACTCATTGGTTCCTTCCAATACCGGCTGAGACGGACCTACAGAGTCATGCATCAGGATCGTTGATGGATAAATATGAATTTAACATCTCTCTATCAATATTAGATATTCGATATGTAATTATGATTTATTAGATAAATCAAATAGTGGTCTTACGAATTGAAATTAAATTACCGGGTATTTAATTTAATTCATAAATTATATTCTTTGAGAAATATATTTGTATTTGATATAATTAATTAATTAGATTAATTAAGTAGTATAAATACATTGGAGATAAAACTGAGTGTATTTTACAGAGTCGTTTGACGAACGTCCGGTACACGGTCAGAGTGACTCGATCCGTTTCTAAGAATCTTCACATGGGCCGCCCCCTCTCTCTCTCATTGCTTGGATGATTCCTCTCTTGTTGTCATGTGATGGTTGATCCCACCATGTTATGTCTACATATCATGTTATTTAGATATGATATAATTATATATCTCATAAGATATATTAATGAGAAAAGGCATCATTACACAATGTTGGTCCCCAAGAATGATGAAGACTATCCTCACTGTACCAACACGAGTCTTTTCTAGCGCGCTTTGTCCTCACTCACACGCACCTGGGAAACTTCCCAGGGGTTCACCTATCCCATAACTACTCCAGGCCAAGCACGCTTAACTTTGGAGTTTCTATGAGATGGATACCAGAAAAGAAGATGCATCTTGTTGGTATGAGTAGTCCAAATCAATTCATTTAACCACTTTCTAGTGCAGATCTCACAGGTCGAATCGCAAGCCACGCCTCGCGCATTTTTAAGCTCATGCAGGCAGGATACTGGACCAAAGCCCAACACACAAGGAAGAGAAATCCCTACTAGTTTAGCTACTGGCCGAGAGCTCCAAGTGAGAGAGGTGAGAGAAAAATTTTCTTTTGTATTCTTCATTTTGAGGTGAAAGAACAACAAGAAAAATAGAGAGAAAATAAATTCCTACGAGTTTTCCTAGCCGTGTCCTTGTAGAACGGAATCTTGTAGATTTTTCCGGGCAACTTCCGATGCATGGTGACGTAGAGACATCGTACTTTCTGTGCTTGGAACGAAGGGAATTCGTGTTCATGACCGGGTCCGTGAACAACATCAACTTACGAAGATATTATCAAAGGCTTCAAGGGTATGGGACTTTGATCCTTTTGTCTTCGTATTAACATTCCAAACCAAATTTCCACCTCTCGGTCAAGAGAACTTTCTCGACGAGTGCATACTGAATGACACAGCGTTCACGCCACCACTTTAATCACAACTATGAGCATTATAGTCGAAATAACAATAACATTATTACCACAAACCTTTTACCCGAAATTCATGGAACCGAAAAATTAGAAGCGAAAGTCACATCTCAAGTAAAATTTTGGTAGACCTCATTTGAGTTTTAAAAAAAATCAATTTTTTTGAAAAATTGCAATACAAGATGAAAATAAAATATAAGTAGTTTTAATTCTCAAAATTTTAGGTCTCGAGGTCATCATACGAAAATCAAACCTTTTTACTCTCTTGAAGGATGTTTTAAAATGAAATTTACGTGACTTTCCAAAACATTTAAAGCTTCAAATATCACATTGACAAACTTTCCTTGCGTAACCCCACCAAAACCATTATTCTTGTAGGAACGATTTATACAATGATACATATATACATATACACCGGCACATTATAAAAATCAAACAAGCATGGAGTACGTATTCACAACTCACATTTAACTCCACAGCGTAACACAAAAATCATACAAGCTTGGGTAACACGAGACATAACATAGCGGGGAGACTTACATCCACATATCACACAAAGATGATGGCTGCATCTTGATACTAATCACGACCGACATCTCAGACAACGCATCGCGACACGACTCAGTCAGACAAAATCTGATAAGACAAGACTCGACTACACACAACTCGACCCGACAGACTAGGTTTCCGCAACCTAAGCTCTGATACCATATTCTGTAATACCCCAAACTGCTCGGGAATATTATAGCGCCGCAGACCCTCTCCACGAGGATCTACCAGGCTAGATACAGAAAACACAACAGCACAATACACGCCAACATGGCTAATAACGAACCATTAGACCGATTTGGTCTTCGCCACAACACACACATCAAACATACATAACTCATCCTCACAACTCAAACCCACGCAGTGGCTGGAATACATCAACATTTCCATACAACGGGAAAAATAACACAGCGGAGAGACATCCAACAAGACTATATCAAAATACTCAACGACTGGTCTTCATGTGATTAGTATCGTCGTCGTCCATCATCCTTCGTAGCGATACTGTGATTCGATCTCCAGCAACCTGCAAGTACCTGGACGCAATACATACATCCACCCCCGATTTATCGGGGGTTAGCAAAACTCCACTATTTTGCTAGTGTAAGTATAAAATACAAATACCGGCCATACACAACATACTCCAAGAGCATAAGATCGGGATTCATCATCCAGACACAAATATCAACAGATTTCCCGAGATAATTAGTTTGAATAAAAACTATTCGAAACACGAAAGTTGGGAACATAGCTCGATTTACAATCTAAGAAAACATTTTAAGATCCTGGGATTTTTGAAAACATTTGAGAATTCTCACTTATCGGATCCATTTAGGGGCACATCCCAAAGATCATTTTCCAAAATACAAATCCGATAATAAACATGGGGTCCACGACCCAATCATACCATTCTAGTCACAAACTCAGGGTCCGCGACCCAATCGAACATCTCAACGTATTCCCATGGATTATTCGCGTCTCGTGCTAACAAGCCATGAACCTCAGATGTTCCCATAGAACATACCCGAGTGAATAACCCGACGGAAACCATACGATATCACATATCACAGTGACAACAGTCACACAGTCACAACCATACATACGTTCATAGTTATCCCGGCATCTCACTAGCAAGCTACGAACCTCGGAGCCTCCACGATACTTACCCGATTGGACAACCCATGACACGTGCATTAATGTCTAATCAACAACCACAAGTTGTCCCGACATCGCGCTAACAAGCCACGAACCTCGGAGTCCCGCAAGACATACCCGGATTGGATAACCCCACAAGTTATCCCGGCATTGGGCTAGCAATCCACGAACCTCGGAGTCCCAGCAAGACATACCCGATTGGATAAACCTACAGTGACGCCCGACCCATAGTAGCAAGGACGGATCCCGGAGATTCAACAAATCTTACCCAGAGGCACATCACTTTCAGCAATCACACAACAATAAGCAAATATCAAGCCAAACAACACTAAGCATCACAACCTCCTTTCAAAGGAGTAACAACTAATATCACACAATGTCACATATTCACCGATCAAGTACACGTATCGATACACAATCCTCGACAAGTAATTACGAATTCACATTTATTCACGAAGTATGGTTAAAATGGTTTTCAACATAAAACACATACTCACATATTCCGAATACACATTTATTCACGAAGTATACACGTTATCTTTGAACAAAACCCTTTTTATCGAGAACCGATCCTTTTAAAGCTCATTAAAACATTTGGAGTGTACGTATAATCGATTATCAACCATTACATCTACGAAACATGAAACGTATGGACAAGATACTTGCCTCGATATCACGAGCAACGGAACCACGAACGGACATGGTTGGCCCCCGAACTCCAAAGAACGACCAAGAACTCGAAAACTTCACGAATACTATAAAAATATCATCACCACAAATAAATAACACTAAACGGAATCCGAATAAACCCGAAAAACAACAAGAATTCGAGGGTTTCTTCAAGGAAATTGAGAATCAAGTTCCGGGTGATAAAAATTGATAAACAAGTTACAAAATCCGAAGATCATGACCAAATACAACAAGAATACCATAATCGATTCATCAACCACGGATTAAATTGAATAATCACGAAGAAACCCCCAAAAATTACACAACTAGGGTTTTAAGAAAAGAAATACCTCGATTCGACAAAGAACAAGGATTTGATGATGATATAATCGACAAGAACCTTCCAAAATGTCCAGAAATCGAGTGGAATCGACCAAGAACTCCACTTCCCGAACCTTCCCTCTGAGAGCCGCAAGAAAAGAAGAAGAAGGGTTGAAATGAGGCCTGCCCGACGCCCAGGCCTATATAAGGCTGATCACCTTACGGCCGTAACCGGCAGTGCCTTACGGCCGTAACCGGCAGTGCCTTACGGCCATAACTCGGTCAACCCCGATTATGTACATACCGGCCGCTGCCTTACGTATGTACCGGGCACCCCTTAAGGCCATACTTGGCAGCCCTTACGTCCATAACTGAGCTCACAGTCTACTGCCCAAAATTTGCTGGTGCATTACTGCCGTAATCGGCCTATGCCTTGCGGCCGTAACGCGGCATTACAGCCGTAACCTGATGATCCTTACGGCCGTAACCGATTTTCCCCAAGCCAAGGTGTGTGGGAGTATTACGGCCGTAATCGGCCAGGCCTTACGGCCATAACTCGACTTAGCCAACACCCGACCGACCGGATCGATACGCGACGACATCTCGAACACGCTAACGCACCATCTAAGATTCAAAACAACAATGGGCAGGCTACGAAACCCAATGTACCACAATACAAGCACACGATTCCAAAGACGTGAATGACAACAAACCGCTTGACCGAAGAAAAGTTCAACGAAACTAGAACAAATATCTTGGGTATTACACTTATCAAGATTGGCATCTGATTGTGCAATCCTACAGACAGGATTTGGCACAAATGGATTATTCCACACTTATGAGCTATGATGATGTTTTGAGGATTCTTGTTATTGTTTGATCACAGTACATATGTTTGTAGTTGAGTTCATTTTGTCATTGAGGATGCGAAATATGGATTACAGTAAGGATTGAACTGATATGGACTGCTATGGGTTGGTAAGGTTATGACGGTAAGATTACACTGGTAGTATTCTTGCTCTGTAATTTCATTGCTATGTAATTATTTATGTGAATTGATCGTTATCATTGTTGAGTATTGTGGCTGACCCCGTCGTGGGATTTATTCACTACACCATAGATGGCTTTCTACAACACTTAGGGGGTGTTACCTTCTTGGATGTTACCATAGCTATGAAATTTTGGACCTACCACAACGTTCGGGTTATGGTGTTACCAAATCCTGAATCATATGTTACTCTAGCTATAAAAGGTGTAACTCTCAGTAACACCATGAGATGTGTTACCTTAGAGTATTAATAAACAAAATTTTGAATTTTATAAAAAATTAATGATTTAATAAATTTTTAACTTTAAAAATAATTAATTTTAATAAAACATTGAATCTATTTTTATAAAAAATTATTCTATCAAATAATGAATTATATATATTTTATAAATAATAAAATATTTTTAATAAATTTAAATTGAAAAGGTTTTAAAATATAGTAGTATTTGAAAATTAATAAATTTTTGTTAAAATAATTAAAAAAAATTATTAGAAAAATGAAAGCTTGTAATAACTATAAATAATTAAAAAATAATTAAAATAACAAATTTAATATCTACATATAATAATAATTTTAATCATTATAAAATACTATGATATATTGACTCAAAATGAAAATAAAAATATATTGCATAAAACTGAATGGATTATTAATATTAATTGAAGAGTTAACATTATAAATACCTTGGGTCAAAATATGACTGGATTTGAAGGTATTATACGTTGTCTGGATCAAATCGGAGTAATTAGAAGTGTCTGAGGTTAAATTGAAGGATAATGGAAAATTGAGGACTTAATTGAATAAATTTAAAAACTAAAGGGTATAAAAAACCCTCCAACCGATCAGACGCTATCCTCATTTCTCCCACTTGTCTCCTACCTCTCGACCCTCTCCTCTCTCTCTCTCTCTCTCTCTCTCTCTCTCTCTCTCTCTCTCTCTCTCTCTCTCTAAACTCTCCTCGACGTGGTAAAACCTGCAGAAAAATCACACACACACTCACTCTCACTCTCGGGCTGACAGATACACATACACACACACACACACATACACACACACACACACACACACTCGGCGATCGCGGCTGGACTGAAATCAGATGGTGGTGGCAGAGCAGAAGGGCTTTCTGTCGGATTCCGACCCATGCCATATGGCAGCGGTGACCTTAGCTTCAAGTGATGTGCAGCATGTCACGACCAGTGGTGGCAGCGGGTTCCGGTTTAGGTGATTTTGGATATGGGTTGAGTTCCAGGTTTCTGTATTCGGGTTAGAGTTTGAATTCGTGCTCGGCCCGGATTTGTTTTGATTTGCTGTTGTTTGACAATTTTTATAGATAAATTATGGATTCATGACGAATTTTAACAAATTTCTAGAGGTATATAATTTTTGGTTCGAGGATCGAACTCGATTTCGGGTCTGATGGTGAACTTGGTTGGGTTAGGCCGATTATGAGTCGTATTCGAATCAGGATGGAAGACAGATTTGGTTGGGGCTTCAAAGGTTTTTGTATCACGGTTTTGAATTTTTTTTTAATTCCTGCTACATTCCCCTGTATTTTTCATCAGCGTGCCCTTATTTATAGTGATTATATAAAAAATGATATTAAATGTTCAATTGTTCCTCTATTTAGAATTTTCTCACAGTTTTATAGAATTTGAAAGAACATTTTATTTAATCCAAACTTATATGAATTTCAATCTTATAGTAGCTTTTAGATGTAGATATTTTCTCAAAGTTGGGTTTACATTTAATGACCAACTACTTTGATCGAATAGTTACAAAACCACCTGTAGTTTGGGATAATTAAAAAAAATTAAAATTAAAAAATATATTATAATTCGGTCGAATTGATTCATCCTCAGAGTCTGGATCAGCAAAGGGATACAAGACTGGAATGGTAGACCACATCAAGTCATATCCTGTCAAATCATATATCGCAGAAGGCAAAAGCTGGGATGACACTGATGATGAAGAAGAGGAGTATGGAAACCTGGCGCTCATGGTAAACACAAACTGGGATCCTACCTACGGCTATAAGGTAAGAAAAATGCCTTGTGATATGGCCAAAACATTTAAGTGTCATACTAAAGATTGCATTAAAAATGTGATAGACAGTGCAAGAGAAATTAGAATTCTTGAGGGTAGACTAAAAGATACTAAGTTTGATGTAGATGAGGCTAAGAAAGAAACTGAATTAGCTAAAGCTGAACTTAGCAAATCCCAATCTAGGAGTGCCGAACTAGAAATCACTAATACTCAAGTAGAAACATAAAACAACAAAATGAGTATTTAGAGAAGAAACTTCTAGTCAGTGTTGAGACAGAGACTAAGCTTAAGGCTAAAATAACTGAGCTAGACAATAAGCTATAAGCTTATCAATTTGTTGAAGGGGATAAATGTAAGATAATCAATTTTCAGGGTATTTTCTGTAATATTGAAAGTTAGCTATTTTTTTATAAATAGGCCAAACTTAAGGGTCCTTTTGTAAGTGACCCTTGATTATAACAACTCCTTTTTTTACACCATTCTGTGCAGACCTGGTGAATGTGTTTGAGGTATTTTTGCCACAACTACTCTTGTATCCAAATCCATCCGACCCATAGAATGGGGAGGCTGCAGCTTTGATGATGTGTAATCGAACTGCATACGATCGAAGGGTTAAAGGTACTAAAAGATTCATCTTTCTGAATTCTTACTGTATTCCACTAAATTAGAAGTTTTAGGATTTTTTTTTGGGGGGGGGGGGGTGGTGGTGGTGGTTAGAGTTGTAGGATTTGTTGCCGCGGTTTCGTGGGTAAAAGCCAACTTGATATGAAAAGCTTGTGATACAAATATCCATAATCTCAATTTTGTGTCTTTGCTTGAACTTTTTCTTGCACCAACACCGATTTTTTTTAACCCGCTCCATTTGATGGAAGTGGGCATGTAATGTCTAAAATCTGTCAAAAAGGAGGCCTGTGGTGGGTGTTTAATGGTTGAAGTCGTGATGCGAAGTTTATTGCCATGATTATTTCTTAGTTGAGAACTTAATTAGACCTCATGGACGGGCTAGGACTTCTCGATTCGAATGAAAAAAATAAATGAACTGGAGCCGAATCGCATAGTTTTTTCTCGGTACGGTTTCACTATTTTTTTTCGAACCGCACCGTGACTGAACTGCGTTGGAACTGGACCGTATCGGACCCAATCCGGTTCTATATGATCTGATAAAGATCGTCTATAATCAGAGTCTCGGTCCGGTTCGCATCATGCAAAACATAATAATAGTGCAAAATGCTCTAAATGAACTGCATAAGGTGCAACTAGATTCAGTCACTCAACAACATAATTTCATACCAATCATAATGCAACAAATTGAGCAAAGCAAGCATCAATTTGTAAAGGACCATTCATTCAACTTTTTTTTCTTCATTAATTATTATTAAGATTAAATGATACCTTACTTGAATTACACAGAGGCATCTCCATGTACTGCATTTTGCCAGTAAACACTACTTATGCATTTTTTTAGTCAATTCCTTGGATTCATATTTTATCTTTCTCTGTCGACTAATAATTTTCATATATTGATGTTGGTTTACTTTGTAGGCTACGATTAAGACCAAACTCAAGTCATCATCAGGACTTGATGGAATTGAGGCACTAGTTTTAGGTGGAAAAAAATCTCATGGTTCGAGTTGGCTTATAGGCAAACATGATGCAAAGGTTGTCAAAACTTCTACCCAGGCAAAAAAGATACGGCAGGACCTTGTTGACGAAATGGACGCAAACGTAAACAGTAAGGTCAATGAAGAAGTGGATGCCAAGGTGAATAAGAAAGTACTTGACATTAGTCCTGAAAAAATTGGCTGAAGCAAACACCACCTTGCAAATTAATTTTGGTGAAATTTGTGCCACAATTTCTAGCGACACATTAGGACATGGTACTCCCATGACCGGCGGCCCTAGCACTTAGACATCCACTTTCATATCTTCGTACCTTTTGAACTAGTGTGTTGATTCTTTTATCGCGTTTATATTATATTTTTGTTCTAGTACTTAAAAGTTGGAGTTGGCGGATATTGTAGAACCCCCTAAATTCGATAGCTTACTACATGTATGGTTTATTATATCATGATATATTTTAATAACATTTGTTATGATATAATATAATCTATATTAAGTTTCATTTTATTTTACTTAATTGTTTCGCAAATGATAATTAATTGAGATTTAAAGTAGTATATTAGTTCATCTAATGGGCTATGTGTACCAATTTTTACTATATAAACTCACTAGTGGACTCAAACCCAATATAATAAAATTCCTAAGTCTTGAATTTATAGTTGAAATCCCAACTCAACTAAGTAATCCATTTACAACTAACTAAATACCCAAATATTTATATTAATAATCTATACACTTAATTTAACAAAAAAAATAATATATATATATAATATAGGGTGGACGGCCAAGGTGAAGAAAAGAGCGAGGAATCTTCACCTCCCATGCTAGACCATTCACTTCATTTCTCTTCCCAATCCATTATACTTTCCAACCCCCATAATATCACCTTTAAATATACACACTTACCACTTGACCTACTCTTCATTTCACATAAAATAAAAATCTGCATTGAGGGAGGATAGAGAGAGAGGGCCGAACCCTTGAGGAGTGGAGGAGGAGGAAGAAAAAAATTCGACAAGAAACAGGTAATTTCTTCTCCTACATCTTTCTTTTTCTATAAGTATAAAAACCTTCTTAATCTAACTCTAATATTAAACATGCAAACAAAATATACACCATGGATGCATGAATCGTCCGAACCATATAGAGTAAGAGGAGAGATCGTTTTTCCACTTCCGAGACCTAGAATCGACTAAATCCGGCAAGAATCGAGGTAGGTGAAACTCTTTCAAACTTTTAAATTAATAACTCTTATTTTGCTTGTGATGCATGTTCTAAATCTGAAAGTTCTTCGTATACAATGTTGAGAAATTTGTGAACATCATGTTAGAATTTATGCTATAAAATTTATATTAAAAATATATGTATCGTTTTTTTTTCTTTATGAACTATGATTCTAAAATTATGAAAAACATAGAGCATGCACTAATCTGAATTTATTATATGAATACATATTTTAAAGATTTATTATATAATTATATTAACATGCAATACAATTTTAGTTAATTTAAATGACATCCGATTTGGTAGTCGGATTTCGATTATGTGAAAAATTGAAATTTCATGATTTCTTTGTAATTTCTTGTAAATTCTACCAAAAATATGGAACTTGTGTTGCATGAATAAGATATGATATGTGGATAATTTATTTGTGGCCAAAATGGAATTTTAATCGCAAAATCGGAAATTTTGGGCATAAATTGTAATTTCTTTTAAAGTTTGGGGACTAAACTGAAAATTTGCAAAAATAAAACATTATGGACTTTGGAAAGTGCATATTTTGTCATGTATGGACTATCCGTAATATTTCAAGTGATTTGGAGTTCGGTATCCAGATATATTAGTCGAAATTGCAATTTTAAAACAATTTTGGGGTCAAAATGCAAGAATTCGAAACTTCTGGACCAAGTCCGAATTTTTTCTGGAATTTTCACAAATCTGAAATTCCAGCTTCGTCACGAGTCATCTCGTAAAATTTCTTTAAATTCTGAGCTAAATTCATAGCTCTATAAACCTCAGAACGATTTTCTTAAGTTTTGCGGCGATACCGTAGTTTTTAGAAATTTCAGTCCCAAAACTGGAAATTTCCGAATTTTTCCTTAAATCTGGAGTTGATGAAGTATTTTTGACTTCCTTATAAATTTTCACGACCATCCGATTTCGTTTCATATTCCAAACGCTTAGGCTCGAACCTAAGGGTAAAAACGTCCTTTCAACCTATTTCAGAAAACCCTCGTTTCGTTTCGTCGAACCTACCCATTTATTATATCTGACCTGAACCAATCAAACCGTTAATAAAAATTTTGAGAGTATTTTCAAATTATATACGAAGTCCTATTCCGTATTACCGTGCCACAAATATAAGTAACCATATTCCATACTTAATCAAAGGACACTATTATCCTCACTAACCAAATGTTACGCCATATTTGTGGAATGCGTTTAATTGATAATTGTGACTGTCCGGGAGCTAAGTGCCATACGAACAAAGTGCCACGGATGGGTTCGCCTCTAACTCTATTGGGGCAAAGTGCCACGTCAGCGGACGGGGCCACCTCTTGAGCCCATATGAAACAGAGAGCCGACCTAAGATCTGGGGGCCACAGCCACCTCTTGAGTTGTGAGGCCACCTCTAGAGTCCCAAATTTGTGTCGAGAGGCAGTTAGACCAAGTCTTGGTTGGAGCATCACGGTTGCGGTCCATAAACAAGGCTCTTGTCATATCCTATTCCCTTGAAGCCGAAGGACGAGTGTTCTGAGGTGGTAGGTCATAGACTTGGGTTATAATTGCGATTATGGTGTGATTGGGGCATTGAACCACAGCTAAGGACATAACGAGCCCATATAAGAGATAAGGCATCACGTCACCAAGCGTGAGAGCGACAAAGCTCAAAGGCCAATGTTATAGTGATGGTCCGACAAACGCCCAAGGCTACGGTTATCAAACCAAAGGTCGTGGCGATACTCAAAGGCCAAACACTGATAACAGTCTAAGACGTTATAAGTGTTAGGGTTGTATACGTCAAAGCATACTTTATGCTTGTATTACCTAATTTCCCGGTCTTTATCTATGAGAATATTTAATTCATTTATCACATGTTTTGCATATTTATTCACGCTATGGTTATGCAAATGTTGTCTAAATTATTTTATATTGTGATAATGGTGTCACACAGAAGATTACATTATCGGTTCCTTATATAGTAATATTTAGTTCACAACCTATATAACATTAGACCATTATTGAGAGGTTGTAGTATATGCTTGAGATTGGTTGGTCTTCACCATTAGCATATATTAGCGTATTCGGTATACGTTGAATAGGATCGAGGTGAGATAGATTCTTCTGTACTGACTATAAGAAGAACGTACATCTCGGACAATTATTATTTCTTAATTATAGTGATTAATATTTAATTATATATATTTAATATTTATTGCTTTGATTTATCATCGGTGAGAGCCACAATGATTGACTCAATATGCTCGATATTTTAGGCAATATTATTATTTATATGATAATTAATATTATAGCTAGAAATCGTGTCCCGACCAGTCGGGTTGATCATGTCCCTTGAGGCACTCGAAAGGATTATTATATTAAACCCTGCAGGTGGAATTAATTTTCCGATATAGTAGTAAAGGTCGAGTGGTATATTCATGTATAATATATTAATTAATTAAAAGCTGTCAGTAGCTTAAATTAATTAATGGACATGGAATATCTTAAATACGGGAAATAATTAATTCAAAAGGGAGCCCAATTTCGTAATTTGGGATTTTGGTAGGAAGTGCAATATTAACTTATAAATTTGGTGATTAATATGCTAGCAATTAAATATTCATGTAGTATGATTTTAGAATATTTTGCTAGAATTTGTCTTGCAGGAGAATATGATCCAATTATCATGGCTATGTGATGTTTTTATTTATTTACGCATTTTGGTAATTTGGCTTGTCTTTTAGGAATGTATAAGTTTTTCCCGTGAGAAAATCCACGGGTAGAATAGGATTTATTTTTATTGTAATTTGCTGTAAATTCGATGTACTTTATTTTGAATAAAATTGTAATCGAGTTGGAACACACAAACTACGAAAGAGAAAGAAGTCCAGCGCGAAGAGGAGTCCTGATCGGATGAACCGACCGAGACCAGTAGGGAGCCGATCAGCACTCGACCAACAGTTGTTCTCGGCCATGGCTCTTTGCACTCGGCAGGTGGGCGGCTCAGGCGAGTCAGGCGATCGGACGGCTTAGTCGGCTCGGGCGTGGTCGGGCGGGCGGCGGCAGTCGGGCAGTGGGCAGCAGTGGCCAGGGGGTCAAGTTGTCCGGTTCGGGTCGTTCGATTCGTTTTTCCGTGAGATGCTTGAAGCAGTGGGAGCAAACGAGCCGAAAATTTTCTCGTTATTCAAAACGAGGAATAAAAGCCATGATAATTGGATTTTAATTATCCATTTTTTATCACTTGTTGGTTTTTATTATTTTGATGTATGGCATGTATAGATGTATGCGTGATATGTTTCCTTGCATGTTAGGACGAGAAAATTAAAAACCTTAATTTTTCAAAATAACTAAGTGATTTTAAATTGATTTTTCAAAATCAAATTGGCCTCCATAATTGGTTTAAATTGTGAAATAATTAGCATGCACGTTGACATTTGTAACACCCCCAGATCAAACCGGGAATATTATACGGTGCAGACCCTCTCCGTGAGGATCCACCAGGCTAGACATCAAAACAACACATTACATTACATACTGACGAATCAAAATAACGAACCAATAGACCGATTTGGTCTTCCGTCACTGACTTACAAATCAAAATACATAAACTCATCCAGACTCATACCCATGCAAGGGTAAAATACTTGCAACAACGAACAATAAGACAGCGGAAAAGACAATACAATGGACTTCGACTAACTTAACCCAAAAGTGGCCTTCGCGTGATTAGTATCATTCGTCTTTCATCATCCCTAGTACCGATCCTGTGACTTGCTCCCGAAAACCTGCATGTACTTGGACACAATACAGATATCCACCCCTGATTACTCGGGGGTTAGCAAAACTCCACTGTTTCGCTAGTGCAAGTATAAAGTGCAAAAACGAGCCATACACAACACATTCCGAGAATACAACGAAAGACTTCCCGAGATATATTTAGTTAAAAATAGTTCAAGTCTTGAAAGTAGAAACGAAGCAAGTAAGCACTTTGAAAACATTTCCAAATCTCGGGAGTTTTGAAAACATTAGAAATTGAAAAGTTCTTAATTCCTCGAAAGCCATTTAGGGTCACAGCCCCAAAGTTTTTGTTCCAAAATACAAATCCTTTAACAAAACACGGGGTCCACGGCCCAACTATTTCGATCACAAAACACAGGGCTTACGACCCGATCATCCACTTCAATTCACTTACAAGGACACATTACACATAACACATTATTCTTATGCCATTCTAGCTAAGCACCAAGACTCGATATATAATGTCTCTCGACCCCGAGCACAAAGCATTGTGATACTCCGGACAATATCATAATTAACAAAAACATCAACATCATACTCAAGATGAAAACTACACCTAGTAACCCACGACTGTACTGTAACACCCCCAATCCGCTCAGGGATATTACACGCCGTAGAACCTTTCCTCAAGGTTCTACCAGGCTGGTAACAAAAACTGAACAACTCAACAACGCCTTTAAGGCTAAAATGACTCAGTAGACCAATTTGGTCTTTCAATAAATACATACAACTAAATTACAATACATGCCCACGCAGGGGTCGAATACAACACACTCCCGTACAACGGGGAAAGAATACTGCAGTGAAAATAAAATACAACTAAACCAATGACCTCATACGGATCCTCGTGCGATTAGTATCATTCATCTTGCATCATCCTTCGTGCCGACCCTGTGTTATGCTCCCAAACCTGAATGCAAAAACAGACATCCACCCCCCGAATACTCGGGGGTTAGCAAAACTCCACTGTTTTGCTAGTGCAAGAACAAAGTGCAAAATACGAGCCATACAATTCACATTCTACGAATAACAATAACCAGGAATCATCAAATATCCAAACGTAACAAAAGGCACTTCCCAAGGCAAGAGTTTGGTAAAACATTCTAAAACCGAAAGGTCACAAATCAAGGGAAAACGATTTATAAAACAGTTTAAAATGCCATTGAGAGTTTTAATAGAAAACAATTTAGGATTTCCAAATCCTTCTCTTTCCAAAAATCAACAGGGGTCACAGCCCAAAGGTTTTGTTTTCGCAAATAGGAAACCACCAACAATTTACAGGGTCAGAGCCCAGCATCACGTATCCTCGACGGACATAAAAATCAACAAAATATAATCGCGCACGCGCATCACCTAGGACCGGGACGAAGCCACAAATCCCACTCGAGGCCTCGAAGGACCCTCCGGAGCTGGCTAGCGAAACAAATCACAACATCTTTGGCGCTCACGGTTGAATCAATCACTTGTTGCATCCTGACCACATGATCACATGCCATGTGTCACCGTAGTTTTTCTTAGGCTCTCACGGTTGGATCAATCGCTTGTTGCATCCTGGCCACATGATCACATGCCACGTGCCACCGTAGACCCCGCCCACATCCACACAATCACACACATAGCACAATGCAACAAAGATATCCAAACAATTCACTCAGAGGCATCAAACACTTAGCAAAACACCACATCAAACCACAACGCACCGAAATGAAATAATATACGTCCACACGCCATACCAAGTGCAACATCAACACCAACATATCCATAGAAATCACATAGTCATTTACAAACTACACCATTCACAAAACAAACGCGTTTTGAAAGCAAGCCTTTAACAAGGCTAAACCGAATCTTTTGAAAGTTCAATTCAAACGACCAAACAACCACATTTAGACGATCACTAATTATCATATCCATAAAACAAGAATAGTATGGGCAAGGTACTTGCCTAGGAACCACGTTCGAAACAAGACGACGGATGGAATGCGGTCGAACAGCCCCGAACTCCCGAACACTATCAAGAACGCGATAACACCGCAATTACCACGAGAATAACACCACACGAATCATCAATCACCAACGGAATTCAACATCGGAATCCTCGAGCAACTATAAACCTCTGGAAGGAACAATAACACATGGTTACGACGAGAATCAAGGCCAAAACAATGGAAATCCCAACAAACTATCGAAGGGAACTCATTGGGACATTTAATCGAACACTCAATGTTCGATAACTCCCAAGAACACTCGAATCACTAATCGAGTTGAACAAACTCGAAATATGGATATACAACCCATAGAACACGATTAATAACATCATACTACACCAACTGATGTATCAAAATCGGAATAGAATCGAAATAAAGAACAAATTCTCCGAAAAGTCAACTTGAAGGAAAATCAAGAAATATACCTTGATTCGATGAAACACACGGATTAGATGTTGATATAATCAACAAGAATCTTCCAAAACGCCTTGGAATTGATTAGGATCGGCCAAGAACTCGATTTCCCGAGTCTCCCGTCGCCAGCCGCCGAAAAAGGAAGAAAAACGCGTAAAAATGAAGTCTGGCCGAGCCCAGGCTATATATAGCCGGCAGGGTTACGGCCGTAACCGGCAGTGCCTTACGGCCGTAACTCGGACCTTACGGCCGTATTCGGCAGGCCTTACGGCCGTAACCGGCATTCGTCAAAAAAACTGCCCAGCACCTGCCGGACACTTACGGCCGTAACTGGCACACATTACGGCCGTAACCGGCCTTCGTCTGGAAGATGCCAAGCGCTCGTACGGCCGTACCCGATCACTCCTTACGGCCATAACTGGCATTCGTCAGGCCATGCTTTCCGAGCACGTACGGCCGTAACCGGTACCTTACGGACGTAACTCGGCGAGCCAGCCACCTCTGCTGGCCGTGGCCACTGACGGCAAGCGACCCGAAACCCGAACCTGAATATAAATCGAAGGTACGGTTACGACGTACTCGAAAAGACAAATCTAATAGCTAAGAGAACACACGATTCCGACCACCCGAAGGCTCGAAATTCGACAAAGGAAGTAATTACCCCAAACTTTGGGAAATTACGAAAATGGCCCAAAACGTCCGAAATACACGATACGTGATCGAAACACCACACCAAAACTCGCAACATGAATAATAACATTAAATGAACTTACTAGAAACTCGAAGCAACAGTTTCGGACGAGATTCGCAAGAATCGAACTCAAGTGCGGAAAAGTCGCTAAAAAGCTCGGAACTCAACAAAACGATACCGAAACGAACTCGGATGACAAAAAGTGCAGAATTAATCATTCTCGGAATGACAAAACGGTCATGAAAGAGTCGTCAAAACGGACTTCCGCCGAAAAAAAGAAAATTACCGAAATTCGAAATTACGGATATTACATTCTACCCTCCTTAAAAGAAGTTTCGTCCCGAAACTTAAAACAAGTAGGGGGAAGCAATATACCCGCCAGGAAAACTCGACGAGATACACAAAAACCGAAAACTCACGCCCAACGGCAAAACGCTGCAAGAAACGCAAAGAGACATACGGCGTGAAAACACGCTCCACGACGACCAACACAACACCACCGGTAGAGACATAATAAAACCAACAAGTGACAAGCGTCATCAAACAGATAATACAATCAAGTCAATTATCCGAACAATCACAAAACATAAAGCACTTGTTACAAGAAAACACGCACAGTCGAGAAAACAGAAAATAAACACAAAACGATCCACAAGGGCAATCATAAACAATTCGGACTACGCGGAAATCCTCAAAACCACACTAGGCATCTCCGTGTCCTTTAGGAGCAGAGACGCAACCTCGATCCCCAAATCTCTCAGCTACCGTTTCGCAATGTACGGATCGGTGACCCACCTTTCCACACTCAAAACAGCTGACTAACGGTGAACGACAATTCTTCGCAGTATGGCCCGCTCGACTACAGTTATAACATATCTTCGTACTGCTCACATTACTCACTGCAGGGGTACTACTCCTCTGATCACGCAATCTAGGAACCATTTTGGGATGACGAAACGAAGTCCCAACCTCAAGGGGGCCACTCCCCTGATTTCCTGAAAAGTTCCCAATGGTTTTCTATTTCTTCGAGTCAGACATACTCTCGGTCGATAATCTGGATAGCTCATAGGCTAACGCCCTATTCTGATAATCTCTCAAGGAAGTACAAGCGAGACCTGCCATGTCTTGTGAATCTCGGCTTCATCCGCCTACTAAAATGACAAATCTTGTCCTCCTCTGTCCTTACTTGATTCTGCACATAGCCGAGCTGTTTGCTAAAATCAATAATAGCTTGAGACAGCGGTACATCCTGCGGTTTTGCCGAAAAGAATTCATTAATCCTCTGATTTCTGATCGGTTCCGGACAAAACTCATCTCTCATGAATCTCTAGAACTCTGCCCACGTGACAACGCGATCTCGAGGCTTAATAGCCTCCCACCAGCTAGCGGCATCTTTGTCGAGAAGATACTGAGCGACCGGTACCTTACGTTCTTCTGGACAATCAACTACCTCGAATATCTTTTCCAACTGGAAAAGCCAACCATCCCAGCCTAATACATCTGCAGCACCAGCGAAATGAGGGCGATTCATACGAACCACTTCTCGAAGCCACTGATTTGCACCAGTGTGCTGGGTCACATCTGTAACACGCTGAACTGCCTGAGTCAACTGAGTCATCTGAGTGGCTACCTGCTGCAAAATAGTAGCAACACCAATACCAATACCATCACCGGCAGCATGATCCCGATCACGCATCCGGTCGCCACGACCACGACCTCGGCCCCTCGGCATACTGAATAAGTACCCATTCAGCACAACAGAAAATCATAACACATAACACATACAACGATTACCATCGTAAGGCAACACACACATGAATATAACAGCAACGACGGCATCGTTCGGCGACATCAACAACTCGAACGATAACTAGTGCATAATTACAAAACATCACGAAACAACCACGTATGCACACAATCATACAAACTCCAGTTCCAATAGCTCGCACAGGTGTGATAACACACAAATCATCACAAAGCGACAACATTCAATACCAACATCTCACCTCTCACAGAGGGCTAATCACAACAAATGCGTGGAAAACAGCTCAACGTTCACGCCACCAATTCCATCATACTCGGGAGCTAACATTCTAACGACAATGTGAATATCATACATACATTCCTGGACTGCAAACAGGATTGATAGGTTTTAAAAACGAAAACCACTTTTGAAAAAGAAAGATTTTGGAAACACTAGTTGATGTTGAGTATCACCTTTCAAAAAGTAGTACAAACACCATTATTGAGACTTTGAAAATCATCTTGCGTTTGAATAAAAATGAGGACACTTTTCTTTTAGTGAAAAACTTTCAAAAATATTCGACCCTCGGGTCTAAGCAAAGCATTTCTTAATAATTTGAAAATATCTCAAAGTATTTTGGTCCTCAATTGGAATAATTTTGAAACACATTGCGGCACTAGAAAGCACCTTGAAAGTACCGCGAGAAAATAATTCATTTTAAAAGGTACGTCTCGAAATTTATTTTCTAAGATACTCAAGGTTTTCGAAAATATATTAGGCTAGAATGCCAAAAATCTCACATGATCATATATCAAACCGTCATAAAACATTCAAGGCCAAAATGCCAAAACTCGATTAAGGGAATCGGTTTTCGAGATAAAACTCAGTCGGTAAAATACCGAAAGTCATTACAAAAAAACTCACGCAGTGGATAAAAGAAATACAGTTCAACATGCACAATCCAGCAACACTACTCCTCATATGAACGAAATATGAGAGTCAAATAACCACATATCACGAAATTAAAATCCATAAGAGGATTCCGTCACTTAACAAATAATCATAAAAATAGCTCGTGTCATACGAGGCACAACACAAAGAAGGGAGACTTACATCCACAGGTCGCACGAAGATGATTATCGCCCCACGATACTAATCACGACCAACAAACTCAAACGACGCGTCGCGACACGACTCAGTCAGACAAAATCCGACGAGACAAAAACTCAACAGACACCACTAAACCCGACAGCCTAGGTTTCCACAACCTAATCTCCGATACCATTTATGTAACACCCCCAATCCGCTCAGGGATATTACACGCCGGAGAACCTTTCCTCAAGGTTCTACTAGGCTGGTAAAAAAACCGAACAACTCAACAACGCCTTTAAGGCTAAAATGACTCAGTAGACCGATTTGGTCTTTCAATAAATACATATAACTCAATTACAATACATGCCCACGCAGGGATCGAATACAACACACTCCCGTACAACGGGGAAAGAATACTGTAGTGGAAATAAAATACAACTAAACCAATGACCTCATACGGATCCTCGTGCGATTAGTATCATTCATCTTTCATCATCCTTCGTGCCGACCCTGTGTTATGCTCCCAAACCTGAATGCAAAAACAGACATCCACCCCCCGAATACTCGGGGGTTAGCAAAACTCCACTGTTTTGCTGGTGCAAGAACAAAGTGAAAAATACGAGCCATACAATTCACATTCTACGAATAACAATAACCAGGAATCCTCAAAGATCCAAACATAACGAAAGGCACTTCCCGAGGCAAGAGTTTGGTAAAACATTCTAAAACCGAAAGGTCACAAATCAAGGGAAAACGATTTATAAAACAGTTTAAAATGCCATTGAGAGTTTTAATAGAAAACAATTTAGGATTTCCGAATCCTTCTCTTTCCAAAAATCAAAAGGGGTCACAGCCCAAAAGTTTTGTTTTCGCAAATAGGAAACCACCAACAATTTACAGGGTCAGAGCCCAGCATCACGTATCCTCGACGGACATAAAAATCAACAAAATATAATCGCGCATGCGCATCGCCTAGGACCGGGACGAAGCCACAAATCCCACTCGAGGCCTCGAAGGACCCTCCCGAGCTGGCTAGCGAAACAAATCACAACATCTTTGGCGCTCACGGTTGGATCAATCACTTGTTGCATCCTGACCACATGATCACATGCCATGTGTCACCGTAGTTTTTCTTAGGCTCTCACGGTTGGATCAATCGCTTGTTGCATCCTGGCCACATGATCACATGCCACGTGCCACCGTAGACCCCGCCCACATCCACACAATCACACACATAGCACAATGCAACAAAGATATCCAAACAATTCACTCAGAGGCATCAAACACTTAGCAAAACACCACGTCAAACCACAACGCACCGAAATGAAATAATATATGTCCACACGCCATACCAAGTGCAACATCAACACCAACATATCCATAGAAATCACATAGTCATTTACAAACTACACCATTCACAAAATACACGCGTTTTGAAAGCAAGCCTTTAACAAGGCTAAACCGAATCTTTTGAAAGTTCAATTCAAACGACCAAACAACCACATTTAGACGATCACTAATTATCATATCCATAAAACAAGAATAGTATGGGCAAGGTACTTGCCTAGGAACCACGTTCGAAACAAGACGACGGATGGAATGTGGTCGAACAGCCCCGAACTCCCGAACACTATCAAGAACGCGATAACACCACAATTACCACGAGAATAACACCACACGAATCATCAATCACAAACGGAATTCAACATCAGAATCCTCGAGCACCTATAAACCTCCGGAAGGAACAATAACACATGGTTACGACGAGAATCAAGGCCAAACAATGGAAATCCCAACAAACTATCGAAGGGAACTCATTGGGACATTTAATCGAACACTCAATGTTCGATAACTCCCAAGAACACTCGAATTACTAATCGAGTTGAACAAACTCGAAATATGGATATACAACCCATAGAACAAGATTAATAACATCATACTACACCAACCGATGTATCAAAATCGGACTAGAATCGAAATCAAGAACAATTTCTCCGAAAAGTCAACTTGAAGGAAAATCAAGAAATATACCTTGATTCGACGAAACACACGGATTAGATGTTGATATAATCAACAAGAATCTTCCAAAACGCCTTGGAATTGATTAGGATCGGCCAAGAACTCGATTTTCCGAGCCTCCCGTCGCCAGCCGCCGAAAAAGGAAGAAAAACGCGTAAAAATGAAGTCTGGCCGAGCCCAGGCTATATATAGCCGGCAGGGTTACGGCCGTAACTGGCAGTGCCTTACGGCTGTAACTCGGTCCTTACGGCCGTACTCGGCAGGCCTTACGGCCGTAACCGGCATTCGTCAAAAAAACTGCCCAGCACCTGCCGGACACTTACGGCCGTAACTGGAACACATTACGGCCGTAACCGGCCTTCATCTGGAAGATGCCAAGCGCTCGTACGGCCGTACCCGATCACTCCTTATGGCCGTAACTGGCATTCGTCAGGCCATGCCTGCCGAGCACGTACGGCCGTAACCGGTACCTTACGGCCGTAACTCGGCCGAGCCGAGGCCACTGCTCCGTAGTGGCCACTCCGATGGCCCGACGACCCCGAAACCCGAACCTGAATATAAATCGAAGGTACGGTTACGACGTACTCGCAAAGACGAATCTAAGAGCTAAGAGAACACACGATTCCGACCACCCGAAGGCTCGAAAATCGACAACGGAAGTAATTACCCCAAACTTTGGGAAATTACGAAAATGGCCCAAAACGTCCGAAATACACGATACGTGATCGAAACACCAAACCAACACTCGCAACATGAATAATAACATTAAATGAACTTAGTAGAAACTCGAAGCAACAGTTTCGGACGAGATTCGCAAGAATCGAACTCAAGTGCGGAAAAGTCGCTAAAAAGCTCGGAACTCAACAAAACGATACCGAAACGAACTCGGATGACAAAAAGTGCAGAATTAATCATTCTCGGAATGACGAAACGGTCATGAGAGAGTCGTCAAAATGGACTTATGCCGAAAAAAAGAAAATTACCAAAATTCGAAATTGCGGATATTACACGTACCCCTTAGTATCGGCCCCCAGACGCCCCGTTGAACGCTCCGTGTGGGAAACCACTTCCGCGGCCGTACCCCTTAGTATCGGCCCCCATACGCCCCGTCGAACGCTCCGGGTGGAAGATCAACCACACACGCACCCAAGTCCACTTCCATGGCCGTATCCCTTAGTATCGACCCCCAGACGTCCCGTCAAACGCTCCAGGTGGAAGGAACAACAACTCACACACCCAAAAGATCACAGTTCAAAGTTGCAAACCACAAGCCTCGAAGGTCAATCACAGTATATATAGTCGAGGTACCTTACTAGAATGGCCAGTTCATCCAACATATACTCACGACCAAGTAACGATACGATTCATGCTAGAATTTCAACGATGCAGCTAGTACCAATAACATAGCAACGAGGGAAAATACCTTTCCAACCACGCTGAACGACACAATGTCACAGGATCATCAATAGGCATATGTTCCACACATACCTCAAGTAAAGGTTAAACTATAAATCTACAACGTCATAATCACACAAAACGATACCCTACACATACTTAGACAAGCACATTTAACAACGAAATCATACAAGTCATCTTTTAAGGAAGTATTGAAAAGCATATCGATTCCTTTGAAAGTTAATTATAGACAATCATAAATCACGTATCGTAAATTACCAACTAATATATCCACAAAACACGTAATATATGGGCAAGATACTTACCTCGAAAATTGATATCGGACACTCCGAAGAACACGGCTCAACCGGAAACCTCGAACACCTACAATTCTCCGGTGAAGACAATGAATACACCCACGATTGGAAAGCTTGAAGAAGATGACAAAC
Organism: Orobanche coerulescens; assembly: GCA_033398695.1. Classification (NCBI taxonomy): domain Eukaryota; kingdom Viridiplantae; phylum Streptophyta; class Magnoliopsida; order Lamiales; family Orobanchaceae; genus Orobanche; species Orobanche coerulescens. The sequence continues at coordinate 107,582,832 of CM065815.1, read as the reverse complement.
GGAAGGGTTCCGACTCGAGTTCTTTGTGAGAAATCTGACCCTAACATCATACCACCAATAAATTAACGAACGAACGAGGAAGAATAATCGAAGAACGCCGGAATCCCCTTTGTGACATTTTATCGGACACCTTCAAGGCGTCGATAAGAAACTCAATAAAACGACGAATCCTCGGCAATCCTACCGTGGAATGACAAGTAATTTGATATAATACAACATAACAATCATCAATCCATCACTATTATAAGTTATTTCGGATTAAACGGACAAATCGAACAAAATCCCCAAAACTAGATTTTAAGAAAACTTGCCTTGATTCGCTGGATTGAAGGTTGTTATGTGATGATCAATCGATGATATGAACTCCAAAACTTCGTGTATTCATAGTATAACAACAAGTATTCGACTTCCCAAAGACTCCAGCCGCGGACAGGAAGGATAGGAAATGAAAACGAGTGAAAAAACGACTGCTCGGCCATATTTATACGCCTGCCGGACACGGCGCAGCAACCGGCCCATACCAGCGCCGTGTGTCTCGCCCGTGTCTCGGCAGGCTGCCAGTCCTGGCCGACCCGGCGTAGGACACGGCGCTCGGCAACGCCGTTTTCAGGGCCGTTTCGCCCAGGTCCGGTCAGCCACCTCCAGATACAAACCGAAAATTGCGACAAAACCACAACGACGATCCGAACGACCCCGAAACCCGAACCTGAATACGAATCGAAGATACGGTTACGAAGTATTCGCAAAGATGAATTCGAGCACTAAGAGAATACACGATTCCGACCACCCGAAGGCTCAAAATTCGACAACGGAAGGTAATTACCCCAAACTTTGGAAAATTACGAAAATGGCCCAAAACGTCCGAAAATCACGATACGTGATCGAATAACAAAACCTAAGTTCACAACACGTCTAACAAAATTAAACGGACTTACGGGAGACTCGAAACAGTAATTTCAAACGAGATTCACAAGAATCGAACTCGAGTGCGGAAAAGTCGTTAAGGAACACGGAATTCAACAAAACAATACCGAATCGAACTCGAATGGCAAAAAGTGCAGAATTAATCATTCTCAGATGATGAAACGGTCCCAAGCGAGTCGTCGAAACGGACCTCCGATGGAAAAAAGAAAATTACCGAAATCCGAAATGGCGGATATTACATTCTACCCTCCTTAAAAGAAGTTTCGTCCCGAAACTTAAATCAAGTAGGGAGAAGCAATATCCCGTCAGGTAAACTCAAAGAGATACACAAGAACCGAAAAAAATCGCGCCCAACGGCGAAACATTACAAGCAACGCAAAGGGTATACGATGTGAAAACACGCTCCACGACGACCAACACAACGCCACCGGTAGAGACATAATAAAACTAACAAGTGACAAGTGTCATCAAATAGATAATACAATCAAGTCGATTATCCGAACAATCACAAAACACAACGAATGAAAATCAATACGATTGACCAACCCAACGGTACACCGATCAAAACGCGAGCCGATCGCTGAACAAATACGGAATTCCACCACCCAAGGTTTGGAAGATCGAAAACGAGACTAATTTCCCGAACTTAAGGGAATTACGAAGGAGTCTGATTGTTCAATAATCACGAAATGAGATCAACAAAACCAAACAATCAAACGATCGAACCACAACGATCGAGACAACAAAAATCGAACAATCATGTTCGAATCACGAAGAACAATAAAATTCAAACAACAACTCCAAGGTTCACATCTCGACTCGAGACAATATATGATCCGGTGAAAACAACAAGATGTGCATTCACGTAAGATCCACATGAAAGGGAATAGCAATTGAAAAGTCACAACGACAAACGAGTTATTCCAAAACAATACCACACTCGTTCGATCAACAACAGCAAGGGGCAGGACAAGCTCAGAAAATGTCAACGAACATAAACGAGTCGATAGAGTCGAAAATACAGAAGTTCAAAATCCGATCCACTTCGAATAAAAGAACGAGTAGAACCAAAAGATGTTACTTCCGAACAAGTTTCACAAGAATCAAACCGAACTCGGAAAAGTCACAGCGATAACCAGATCGGCCCAAAACAAGATCACAGCTCGTTCGAACGATGAAACTGAAATACAGAACAAGTTCAGAAAGTATCAACGAACACGAGCGAGTCGATAGACCCGAGAAAGAGGAAATGCAGAAGTAAAAAAAAACAATACGGGTATTACCTTCGACCTCTTATAAAAGAAGGTCGTCCCCGCAACTCACAATAACGGAAACAAGGCAACAACACAAAAGCAGTCGACGGAAACATTTCCCATGGGCCTCTTAGAGCCGATCCTGATATCTGTACTGAAGTTCATGCCCCGAAAGACTCGGAACCCAACTCGCAAAACTGGATCATGTGTCTCTCGGGTCCACACTTGAAATGCGTTACTGACGAGAAGGACAATTGGCACGTGCGTGCCCCCGGCACACCACGGTTGAAACACCCCGGCTCGGCATACTGAATATACAAATGCTAGATACAATAGGACGTAACATCACAAAACAACAAACCATAGATGCCAATTTGGCATAACTTATCAACACATACTAAAATCACAAATGTACACAATCATATAAACCCAAGCTTTAACAGCTCGCACAGGTGCGATAGCACGCAATTCGCTACGAAACGACAACATTAAGGATTAACATCACACCTCTCACAGAGGGCTAACGTAACAAATGCGTGGCGACGACTCAACGCTCACGCCACCAATTCAATCACAATTCGGAGGGCTAACATCCTAACGACAATACCAACATCATACACACCTTCTCCGACCACAAGCAGGAAATGATGGGTTCTAAGAACGAAAACCACCTTTTGAAAACAGTTTGGAAACACCGGTTGATCTTTGAGTATCACTTTACAAAAAGTTGAACAAACATCATTGTCGAGACTTTGAAAACCACCTTGCGTTTGAACAAAAATGAGGACACTTTTCTTTTAGTGAAAAACTTTCAGAAATATTCGACCCTCGGGTCTAAGTAAAAGTGTTTCTAAAACATTTAAAATATCTCAAAACATTTTGACCCTCGAGGTAGAAGAATTTTGAAACATATTGTGGCATCTTGGATGTACCACAAGAAAATAACTCATTTTAAAAGTACGCCTCGAAATTTATTTTCTAAAATTCTCAAGGTTTTCAAATATAATTCAATGGGCTAGAATGCCCCAAAAATTTCAGGTAATAACACGGGACATTATAGCGCCGTGGGTCCCGTGCCGGAACCCACCAGGCTAAAAAAACATTTATAAAAATGCCAAAAAGGCTGATGACGGTAATACTTCAAAAACTCACAAAAGCCATTTACAAAATACTAAATACCATCATAAGAATTTCACCAAAACGATCAAGGCTACAATGCCAAAAACTCTGTTAAGGGAATCGGTTTTCGAAATAAAACTCAGTCGGTAAAATACCGAAAGCCATTACAAAAGAACTCACGCAGTGGATAAAAGAAGTACAGTTCAACATGCACAATCCAGCAACACTACTCCTCATATGAACGAAATATGAGAGTCAAATAACCACATATCACAAAATCAAAATCCATAAGAGGATTCCGTCAATTAACTCATAATCATACCTGTAACTCGCATCAGACGAGGCACAAACACAAAGAAGGAAGACTTACATCCACAGGTCGCACGAAGATGATGGATGCACCCTGATACTAATAACGGCCGACATTCCAAACGACGCGTCGCGACACGACTCAGTCAGACAAAATCTAACAATACAAAACTCAACAACACATAACTCGACCCGACAGCCTAGGTTTCCTCAACCTAAGCTCCGATACCATAAATGTAACACCCCCAGATCAAACCGGGAATATTACACGCCGCAGACCCTGTCCGTGAGGATCCACCAGGCTAGACATCAAAACAACACAATATATTACATACTGACGAATCAAAATAATGAACCAATAGACCGATTTGGTCTTCCGTCACTGACTTACAAATCAAAATACATAAACTTATCCAGACTCATACCCATGCAAGGGTAAAATACTTGCAACAACGAACAATAAGACAGCGGAAAAGACAATACAATGGACTTCGACTAACACCCAAAAGTGGCCTTCGCGTGATTAGTATCATTCGTCTTTCATCATCCCTCGTACCGATCCTGTGACTTGCTCCCGAAAACCTGCATGTATCTGGACACAATACAGATATCCACCCCCCGATTACTCGGGGGTTAGCAAAACTCCACTATTTCGCTAGTGCAAGTATAAAGTGCACAAACGATCCATACACAACACATTCCGAGAATACAACGAAAGGCTTCCCGAGATATATTTAGTTAAAAATAGTTCAAGTCTTGAAAGTAGAAACGAAGCAAGTAAGCACATTGAAAACATTTCCAAATCTCGGGAGTTTTGAAAACATTAGAAATTGAAAAGTTCTTAATTCCTCGAAAGCCATTTAGGGTCACAGACCCAAAGTTTATGTTCCAAAATACAAATCCGTTAACAAAACACGGGGTCCACGACCCAACCATTTCGATCACAAAACACAGGGCATACGACCCGATCATCCACTGCAATTCACTTACAAGGATACATTACACATAACACATTATTCTTATGCCATTCTAGCCAAGCACCAAGACTCGATATATAATGTCTCTCGACCCCGAGCACAAAGCATTGTGATACTCCGGACAATATCACAATTAACGAAAACATCAACATCATCCTCAAGATGAAAACTACACCTGGTAACCCGCGACCGTACCCCTTAGTATCGGCCCCCAGACGCCCCGTCGAACGCTCCGGGTGGGACACCACTTCCGCGTCCGTACCCCTTAGTATCGGCCCCCAGACACCCCGTCGAACGCTCTGGGTGGAAGATCAACCACACACGCACCCAAGTCCACTTCCATGGTCGTACCCCTTAGTATCGACCCCCAGACGTCCCGTCGAACGCCTCGGGTGGAAGGAACAACAACTCACACACCCAAAAGATCACAGTTCAAAGTTGCAAACCACAAGCCTCGAAGGTCAATCACAGTATATATAGTTGAGGTACCTTACTAGAATGGCCAGTTCATCCAACATATACTCACGACCAAGTAACGATACGATTCATGCTAGAATTTCAACGATGCAGCTAGTACTAATAACATAGCAATGAGGGAAAATACCTTTCCAACCACGCTGAACGACATAATGTCACAGGATCATCAATAGGCATATGTTCCACATATACCTCAAGTAAAGGTTAAACTATAAATCTACAACGTCATAATCACACAAAACGATACCCTACACATACTTAGACAAGCACATTTAACAACGAAATCATACGAGTCATCTTTTAAGGAAGTATTGAAAAGCATATCGATTCCTTTGAAAGTTAATTATAGACAATCATAAATCACGTATCGTAAATTACCAACTAATATATCCACAAAACACGTAATGTATGGGCAAGATACTTGCCTCGACAATTGATATCGGACACTCCGAAGAACACGGTGTTGTGTCGAGAATTATACGCCTCGACCAGCGATCGCCTTAGAGATCGGGTGACCTAGCCATAGCCAAGCAGCCAAGCGAAGCTGAGCCGGCGGCCGGGCGACCTAGCCATAGCGGCCAAGGCGAAGCTGCCCAGAGGCGGCGACCTAGGCATGGCCGAGCGGCCAGATCGGTCGGCCGACTGAAGGTCCCAGGACAATTCCCGGTGCCGAGCGATCGACATCTAAGACGATCGTCTCTCGGTACTTGGCGATCGACTCTTGGTGGCCGACTAGCAAGACGATCATCTCTCGGCACTTGTCGGCAGACCCCTGGTGACTGGCCGATGCCGACCTCTGGTGAACGACTAATGCCGACCATCATCCAGTCGGCAAAGGCCGAAGCCCAGGACAGAACCCACGTGCAGAGCCGAGACAAGATCCGCATTTCACGGATCATTTACCACAGCTTGTTAGCATCTTTCCACCAACCGACAGGCCCGCCGAAAGGTGTCAGTAGGACCGCCCGTGACAGCAAATCCGAACGCATGCTGGCTCCCCATTGGACCGCACAGCTGGCTGCCGGCTGCAGCCTTGGACTTTAGGCAGACAGCCCATGTGACTTAAAGATGATCGCCCCACTATTATATTGGACGAAAGGCGATCGCCCGCTAGGAAACAAGGCATCTCAGCCCTTATAAATAGAAGGCTGCCTGCATTTGGAAAAGGGCTTCCACTCCCTTCGGATTTTACACACAACTTGGCTTTCTTACTCTTGGCAACAGCTATCTCTCGGTTCCTTCTTCTCTCTCAGCCTCTCTCACACAGAAGACGATCGGCCGAGAGCAAGAACAACAAAGCTTCGCTCAAGAGCTGGATAACAGGATCTTTTTACACTCATTGTACTTAGATTCTCACATTAATGCTTGTATCCACGAATATTTGTATTAATAACATCTCGCGAGAGCATTCAAGCCCGGGCCTAACAAACCCGGCAAATCTTGTGTTTATTCACACCCCCTCGGAAGTGCTCCTGCAACCTTGTTTGTTGTCCGTCCATTCCAGCAGTATTTCATCTTCGGATAAATATTTCGGGCAACAACAATTGGCGCTAGAGGAAGGGCATCTAACCCTCAATTTTATTCATACCGTCTCGAAGAACACTCACTGTTCTCCGGGGCATATACCTGAAGAAACACTCACTGTTCTTCAGAGAAAGCTTTCAGAATCATGACTTCTACCTCCTCGTCGAAGAAAGCCGCTGGCCAGCCCGCCAGACGCCTCGTTCCGTCTCAGTCCGAGCCACAGCCGATGGCGGAGGGTAGCCGCCGCGGTCCGAGACGCTCGATCCCGCCCCTGGCGAGCGGCCCAAGTCTCTCGCTCGATCAGTTCTGAACCGCGGAACAGATCGAGGAGGCCATGGCCGTCCTACAGGAGCGACGGAGTGCTCTCGACGCGCCTCCCGCTATCACCCCCTCGGCCATCCGCCGGTAGGCCAAACGGAAGTTCAAGGCGTTGCTGACCGAGCGATCGCCAGGTGGCCCCCATTCATAAGAAGAGGCGCTCGCAAACCGGGGCTCCTCTGTTTTCGATCGCCTAGGCGGCACAGGCGCGGCCGGGCGGTCGGCCCGGCCACGAGGCAGCGGGCCAGTGCATCACGGGAGTTCGGCATATCCAACTCCCCGAAGGCAGCCCAGCAATCTGGCTCCCCCTCGCCAAATAGCCGAGGTCGGCAGCAGCGGAGTCAGGAGATCGGTACACGATCCCCTCGGCTCCAGCTCCATAAGCCGATCCGCGAGCGACCATGCTACAGCAATGGCCGCGATGCAGCGCCAGCTCGACGACATGAAAGCGCTCCTGGAATCTGGGGCAGGCGCCAAGAGCAAGATCGTCGGGCCTAGCGAGCCGCTCGCGGTCCACATCGAGCTCGCCCCCGTGCAGCACAAGATCGCTCCTCCTCAAACACCTTTGTACGAGGGGAGATCGGACCCCGAAACACACCTGAAAAAGTTCAACATCTACATGATCGGGTGTGGGGCATCAGACGCGACCAGGTGCCGAATTTTCCCTCTGACGTTGGACGACCTTGCCCACAGGTGGTACACCCCATTGCCGCCTCGATCCATCAGCTCCTTTAACCAACTGGAGAACGACTTCACAGCGTACTTCGCCACCAAGGCCGCTCGGCCGGAAGGTCCCCTTCGCATGACACAGATCAGGCAATGGGAAAAAGAGTCCGACTCGGAATACATCGACCAGGTAGACGAGATCATCCTCAACGGCGAGCCCATAAGCGATGAGATCGCCCTCTACGCGGTCCTAGCAGGATTCCATGGTCTTTCGCCTATGTTCAGGCATCTTACGAAGGACCAACCCTCGACCTACGCGATCTTTTGAGCTAAGACCGCAGACTTCATGGCCAGGCAAAGGTTTCTCCTTAGCCTATGAGCAGCGCGATCGTCGCCCGAGTAACGATCTCCAGCCCGATCGCCTATATGAACTTATGAATAACACGATCGGCAGCCGGACGACGATCACCAGTCTTCCATCCCGATCGCCAACGTACAGCCATGGTCCTGGTAGTCGATGGAACCGGCTGCTTTGGCCATGCAAGGTCCCTTTGGGCCAAGATCGCCGGCCCTTCGTTTAAATACGAGGCCGGCGTAGTCTGAGGGCCCTCCAAAACTAATCAGTGGACACGATCGCCCGCCCTCAAGGTTCATCATCTAACATGGAGAACCCGGACAATTCGACATGCCACTACCCCCGTCTCAATGTACACCGTCGTGGTTCGCCATCTTCATGGCGGGCCGAGGTGGAAGCAGAGGCAACAAGCCGCGGAAGTAGAGTTGATTAATCCGACGATGCCCCGCGCAAGGACTCCTCTAGACCGAGACCGCACGCCCTTCGTTTAAATACGAGGCGAGGCGCAGCCTAACAGAGGACCCTCACAATAAAATGAGTCACGAGACAGTCAATGTTGTTCGCACACAAGACACGGTCATGGAGTCGGTCCATCGAACTCCACGACTGTGCACGGTTCCTCAGCGACGAAACAATCAAGTTTCTATGAGGGATCGGCCAATGTTGTTTTTTGCAGGTACAAAGACCGAAAGATAGCTACCCAATCGACCGGATCGCCCGTCCTCATCCTACACGATCGCCAGCAAGAACCACCTCGCCCCATGTCTTCAACATCGGAGCAAGCTGGGGGGCATTTGTTGTGTCGAGAATTATACGCCTCGACCGGCGATCGCCTTAGAGATCGGGCGACCTAGCCATAGCCAAGCAGCCAAGGCAGAACTGCCGACCAGCGACCGGGTGACCTAGATAGTGGGTTGACACGTTTGGGACAGGCGAAGGATCAAGATACTGGGAAATTCAAGAGATCTGCATCAAACCAATCATACAGACCACCCCAGAAATTTCAACGCAAGACTACTGGAGAGAACACCGGAAAGAAGCCTGTGAATAACCTACCACCATGTTCCCACTGTAATAAGTTGGGACACAAATCGGAAGATTGCTGGAAGAAGCAAGGGAGATGCTTACTATGTGGAGATAATCAACACCCAACCAGGCAATGCCCAAAGTGGGAGGCACCAGACAACTATCGGCAGAAAAATGCAGCTAATCAAGATGATCGCAAGGGCAAAGGGAAGGCACGAGCAAGAGTTTTTGCCTTGGCTGGACAAGAAGCCCCTAATGCAACAGACGTGGTGGAAGGTACATTTCTTGTGTCAAACCAATCTGCTCATGCATTGTTAGATCCAGGACCATTACATTCTTTTGTTGCACCTCATTATGCACAAAAATTGAATGTCGACATGGAGTCACTACCCATAAGCTTAGAAGTATCCACACCTATGGGTGCGAGCCGAGAAACAGATTTAGTATTTAGAGATTGTGAAGTGATCATTAAAGGTCACTATTTTCCTGCCGACCTAATTCTTCTCCTTATACTTGAGTATGACCTCATACTTGGGATGGATTGGATATATAAACACTTTGCACAACTCGACTGCCATTCAAAAATAGTTCGATTCTACAAACCCTATCACCCCATAGTTGAACTGCACGGGAATGCTAGAATTAATTCGGCCCCAATAATATCAGCCACGAAGGCGAGGAGGGCCATTTAGAAGGGAGCATCGAGATATTTGGCTTTTGTCATAAATAAACCTAAGAACAAAATGGAGATTGAAGCAATACCAGTAATATCAGAATACCCTGATGTTTTTACCACGGAACTTACTTCTCTGCCTCCAGATAGGGAAGTTGAATTTAGCATTGATATCTTGCCAGGAAAAGCACCTGTGGCTAGAACGCCATATCGAATGGCACCACTAGAACTGCAAGAACTGAAGGTTCAGTTGCAGAAGTTGCTAGAGGTTGGATTTATCCAACCAAGCGTATCTCCATGGGGAGCACCAGTGCTATTCGTAAAGAAGAAAGATGGTACACTTAGATTGTGCATCGATTACCGAGAACTTAACAACATTACTGTTAAGAACAAGTATCCACTTCCTAGGATCGATGAGCTATTCGAACAGCTACAAGGAGCAACAGTTTACTCAAAGTTTGATCTTCAACTGTAATACCCGTACTTTTTATTGACAGTTTGACCTTGCCGCCCTTCATATTTTGTCGCTCTGTAAACTCTTGGTGATGTTGTCGATATTGTTATAGAGTTTCGTACCTTGTTTGGATCACGATTTTGTTGTTTAGACCTTGCGGAAGTATTCTGGGTCAGAGAAATAGCGCACGCTAGGCCTTGGCTAATGCACGCTAATTCTCCTTGAGTAGCGCACGCTAGCTTTGAGCCGTAGCGCGCGCTAAGGGACCAGTCAGGTCAGAACCAGTAACTCATCCTGCTTTCTGGACTAGTAGTTAACGCGCGCTAGGAGTTCGTTAGCACACGCTATTCGTGGTCAGTAGCGCGTGCTCAAATCCATCCGTAGCGCACGCTAACGGGCTGGTCGGCAGAGGCAGTGAGGTTTTCTGGTTGTCTGGACTATCAGGTAACGTACGCTAGGCTTCGGATAGAGCACGCTATTAGGGCTGCATAGCGCACACTAAGCTATCGCGGTAGCACACGCTAAGACTTGAGCAGGGCAGAGGATAGTAGGTTCTGGACGCCGATTTCTGGACACCATTTTCGGCTAGTGCACGCTAAAGGAAGGCGATTAGCGCACTCTAATGGGGACGACAGAAGCCACTGGACTACCCGGTGACCCCGCTAGCGCATGCTAATATTAGAGGCGTAGCGTGCGCTAGACTGGGCGAGTATATATTGGACAGTTGACTTCTTTTTCGTCATTTTCTCTTTCTTCTCACATTTCCGATTGAGAGCAGTGGTTTCAGTGATTTGGAGAGTTCGAAGGTGATCTTTCTTCAGATATCAACATCTTTGGTTGGAGAACAAGGATTTCACAACATCTAATCCATTATATCGTCCAAATCAAGGTAAAAATCCTTAGAACCCTATTTTTTGGGAATTTTGGGATTTTTCTTAGATTCGTCTGATTTATCCGATTTACGGATTGGTTTGTGCCGCGTTCGGACTTGTGAGGGTATGGGTGATTTCCCAACCTCTAGTTGTTTACCCTTGTATTTTCGTGAATTGTAGACGGGTTTCGGGAGTTTCTTCGTGAATTATGAGTATGGATTATTGATTATCATATCCCTTACGAATCGTTTAGGTACCGGAAGTGCGTTCTTGGACCTACCGAACTCATACTCTTTTCCATTCGATTTCTCGATGTCTCAAAGGCAAGTATATACTTATGATTATATGTTCTTGACTTTGAAAGTAAGATATATGAATGGCATGTTTATTTATATCCACTCTGGGATGGGCCGACGGGTCCTCTGAGGGTTTCGTAGCCTCTGGTGCGATTCCACGGATAATATGAGTTAACCACTCTGGGATGGACCGACGAGTCCTCTAAGGGTTCCGTAGCCTCTGGTGCGGTTCCACGGTTGATCATGTATGTATTGATGTGATGCTATGAGATTTAGTTATTCCGGAATACTAGTCTTGAATTGATGAATTGACGGTTACCTTTACTTTATTGTCGAGGAGTATTGTATTTCATATTAAATATACTTGCACTAGCTATTCGACGGCTAAACCCTTTATGGGGGAAATACTTTTTATGTATTTCAGGTTCTAGGAGAGCGGACGGGCAGATATCGGGTCGGCATGAAGATGATGGGCAAGTGTGATACTGTGTCTTATCTCCGGTTAGGTTTTGTGCTCCTTCATTCAGTGTTGTTGTACTGGAATGGTTATCGAATACTCGAGTATTGTTTTTCAGTTTCCTCGATGTTCCGGCTTGTGTTGCATCCTAACACCGAAAGTCAGCACGACCAGTCGACTGGCCAGGGGAACAGCGCGGATGTTGGAGTTGCGAATGTACTTCAACAATTGGCTAACCAGATGACTATTTTAGCCCCAACCGTTCAGCTGAATAATCTGAACCGGAATGCGGATGCCTTGCTTCAGAATGTAATCCGTATGCACCCTCCTCAGTTTGGCGATGCCACAGACCCGTTAGGATGGGAAGATTGGCTGGCGGAGTTGGAGAAAGTTTTTGAAGCAGTTGATTGTCCCGAAGCGAGGAAAGTACCGATTGCTCAGTATTTCCTCACCAAGGAGGCTGCTACGTGGTGGAAAGTCATCAAGCCACAGGATCGTGTTGCTATGTGGGATGAGTTTAAAGAAATTTTGGAGGCCGAGTTTTGTCCTTGGCCGGTGCGAGAAGGCCGAATTCGAGCCTTTTTCGAGGCTAAATCGCAGAATATTCCCGTTTCGCAGGCGATCGTGGAGTACAACCAATAATTGATCCACGTGAAGGATCAAGTGCGAAACGAGCATGATAAGATCTGTTACTTTGATATGCGGATGAATATGGACTTACGACGGTACATAGCCGGATTTGCTTGCTCCACGTTGAAGTAATATCAGGACAGAGCTTTGGACCATGACTTGTTAAGCCCCGACAATGACACCAATGAAGAACCGAAGAAGCAGAAGATCGCGGGAAATCTTTCTGGCTCTAAGAGTGGCAACTTCCAGAGGTCACAGATGACTATCCGTTTTGCCGGACAGTCGTCACGTCTGCTAAAGGAAAGAGGGGTTTTCGTTCTACACCGGGCACCACAACTCGCACGGTGACTTGCTATAATTGTGGTCGTCCAGGCCATGTTAATTTGGAATGCAATTTCCCACCATTGAAGTGTCACACTTGCGGAAAGATGGGACATAGGGCAGCTTATTGTTCCGAAACAAATCAGACATTGGACACACGGGCTTCTGCCCCAGCGCCACTTGATCAAGGCGTGAATCAGCGGCAATCTTTTGGTCAGTATCAATAGAATTACGGCAGGGGCCGAGGACGGGGTCAGAACGCCGGAGGGGGGAACCCTAGCGTCGGTTCGGTACAACCATGAGTGTACGAGATGCGTCGAAGAGATGAACCCGATGCAGCGGTGGCCTCAGGTACCATTCATATTTTATCTCATCCAGTTCGTGTACTTTTTGATACGGGTGCTACCCATTCTTTCATTTCCTTGGAGTGTTTACGCCGTTTAAATATAACTTGTATGACTGCTTGTGATCCTTTCATTGTGAAACTACCTAGCGGGGATAGAATTGTGGGGAACCGGGAGATTAAAGATTTTCTAGTGATTATATCCGGTATGGATTGGTTATCGAATCTGATTGTAGTTGATATGGAAGGCGAGGACGTGATCCTAGGCGAGGATTGGCTTGATAGTCACCAAGTGATTATGAATTACCGTACTAAGGTTATAACCATGATGACTAAAGACGGATCCGAGTACTCATTTTTGGGACGTAAGATGGGCTAATCCAAGTTACTTATCAGTGCCACGAAGGCCGTAAAACTTTTGAATAAAGGTTGTATGGGATATTGGTGTTATGCCTTGAAGACGGAAGGGAACGAAGTCGAATTCTCTTTGATTCCGGTTATTAATGAGTATCCCGATGTTTTTTCGGACGACCTCCCGGGATTACCACCAAATCGAGAAATAAAATTTTTTGTGGATTTAGAGCTTGATGCGGCCCCGATTTCTAAGGCACCTTATCGTATGGCACCTTCCGAGATGCAAGAATTAAAGAATCAGCTGGGAGAATTATTGGAAAAAGGATACATCAGACCGAGCGCTTCGCCTTGGGGTGCGCCTGTTCTTTTTGTGAGAAAGAGGGATGGTTCACTACGTTTGTGCATAGACTACCGTGAGCTGAACAAAGTGACCATCAAAAACAAGTATCATTTGCCTCGTATAGACGATTTATTTGATCAGTTGCATGGGGCTACAGTTTTTTCGAAAATTGATTTGAGATCAGGGTACTATCAACTCAGGGTGAAAGAGTCCGACGTTCCGAAGACTGCATTTTGGACGAGATATGGGCATTATGAATTTGTAATTATGCCTTTTGATCAAACTAATGCACCGGATGTATTCATGCAGTTAATGAACAAGATATTCATCGAGTACCTCGAAAGGTGTGTAGTCGTATTTATTGATGACATTTTGATCTATTCTCGAGATAAAGAGGAACATGCCCGACACTTGCGTTTGGTGCTAGATATTTTGAGAATTGAGCATCTATATGCAAAATTCTCGAAATGTGAGTTCTGGTTGGAAGAAGTTATGTTTCTCGGCCATGTGATCTCGGTCGAAGGGGTTCGTGTAGACCCGCAGAAGATTGAGGCAGTGCTAGATTGGGCACCGCCTAAAAATGTTAAGGAGGTTTGTAGGTTTCTGGGCCTTGCTGGGTATTACCGTCGGTTTGTCGAGGGGTTCTCGAAACTCGCTCGGCCGCTTACGAAATTACTCCAGAAGACAGAAAAGTTTGTTTGGATGGATGAGAGACAACAGAACTTCGATGAGCTGAAGAGACGTTTGACTTCAGCGCCGATTTTAACTTTACCACATGGTAGTGAGGGCTTCGCGGTTTATAGTGACGCTTCGGGTCAAGGTCTTGGCTGTGTGCTTATGCAGCATGATAAGACAATAGCTTTTGCATCACGCCAACTGAAGCCGTACGAGATGAATTATCCTACTCACGATTTGGAGTTGGCCGCAATTCTCTTCGCACTCAAGATTTGGCGGCATTATTTGTATGGTTCTCCGTGTCGGGTTTATACCGATCACAAGATCCTGAAGTATATTTTCAGTCAGAAAGAGCTGAACATGAGACAGAGATGTTGGTTATAGTTGATAAAGGATTACGATTTAGAAATTCTTTACCACCCGGGTAAAGCTAATGTCGTCGCGGATGCTTTGAGCCGCAAATCGACATCTCTCCAGATGCTCGAGGTTCTTACTTCTCAGACAAAGATTCGGCAGGATTTAATCGAGCAAGGAATAGAAGTTTGGCTTCAACGAGTAGAAGGACAGTTGTGTACTCTCGAAATTACTTCGTGCTTGGTTGACGACATCAAAGGGAAATAGTGGAGTGACCCGATGATCTCTCAACTGAAGGAAGATGTAATTAAACGAAAAGCTCCTGGCTTTATGGTTCACGAGGATAGTATCTTGAGATTTCAAGGCAGGCTTTGTGTTCCGAATGATCTAGGGTTGAGGCAAAGAATTCTCCGAGAAGCTCATGCTACACCTTACTCAATCCATCCTGGAACGAGTAAGATGTACAAAGACTTGAAGCGTAATTTTTGGTGGAATAACATGAAGAAGGATGTCATGGAATCTGTATTACGGTGCTTGATGTGTCAGCAAGTCAAGATCGAACATCAACCACCAGCGGGGGTTGTTGAAGCCGCTTCCCATTTCCGAGTGGAAGTGGGAAGACATTTCTATGGACTTTATCACTGGCATGCCGAGAACTAGGGCCGGAATGAATATGATTTGGGTAACCATCGACCGGTTGACCAAGTCTGCAAACTTCTTGGGTATTAAGTATACTTGGGGACCGAAGAGATTGGCTCGAACCTTTATAGCTGAGATTGTAAGATTGCACGGTGCCCTCAAGACCATTTGTTTCCGATCGAGACGGTCGTTTCGTATCGCATTTTTGGCAGGCCGTTCATCAGGCTTTAGGTACTGAGTTAAGATTAAGCACGTTCTTTCACCCTCAGTCAGACGATCAGACAGAGAGGACGATTCAGATGTTGGAGGATATGTTGTGGGCTTGTGCCTTAGACTGGAGCAATGATTGGGAGCTTCACTTGCCGTTGATCGAGTTTGCCTACAGTAATAGTTGGCATGCATCTATCAAAATGGCACCATTCGAGGAACTTTATGGTAGGCGATGTAGGTCGCCATTATGTTGGGACGAAGCTTCTGAGCTAATCGAAATGGAGCCGGACATGTTGATGGAGAGTAAGGAAAAGATTTCTATCATCCGGGACCGGTTGCTGACTGCCCAGATCCGTCATAAATCTTATGCTGATACTCGTCGTCGACTTTTGGAGTTGTAAGTGGGGGATCATGTCTTACTCACGGTGTCGCCGACCAGAGGGGTTTTCCGCTTCGGGAAAAAGGGGAAACTTAGTCCGAGGTATATCGTGCCTTTCGAGATTTTGGACAGGGTTGGAGATTTAGCCTATCGCTTGGCGTTGCCTCCAGCTTTGAGTCACGTCTATAGTGTTTTCCATGTGTCTCAGTTGAGAAAGTACGTGCCGGATCCGAGCCATGTTATTGACTATAGTGAGATTGATGTAGCCGAGGATATTACCTTTCCGGAGAGACCCGTGAAGATCCTTGAGCGTTGTGAGAAACAACTTCGGCATAAGACCATTCCACTGGTTAAAGAGAAATGGTCGAGACATGGAGTCGAGGAGGCGACTTGGGAAACGGAAGAAAAGATGCGGTCGGAGTACCCCGAACTTTTTATTTCTTAAGTTTCGGGACGAAACTTCTTTTTAGAGGGGGAGAATGTAATACCCGTACTTTTTATTGACTGTTTGACCTTTTCGTCCTTCCTATTTTGTCGCTCTGTAAACTCTTGGTGATGTTGTCGATATTGTTATAGAGTTTCGTACCTTGTTTGGATCACGATTTTGTTGTTTAGACCTTGCGGAAGTGTTCTGGGTGAGAGAAATAGCGCACGCTAGGCCTTGGCTAATGCACGCTAATTCTCCTTGAGTAGCGCACGCTAGCTTTGAGCCGTAGCGCGCACTAAGGGACCAGTCAGGTCAGAACCAGTAACTCATCCTGCTTTCTGGACTGGCAGTTAACGCGCGCTAGGAGTTCATTCGCGCACGCTGTTCGTGGTCAGTAGCGCACGCTAAAATCCATCCGTAGCGCACGCTAACGGGCTGGTCGGTAGAGGCAGTGAGGTTGTCTGGCTGTCTGGACTATCAGGTAACGTACGCTAGGCTTCGGCTAGCGCACGCTATTAGGGCTGCGTAGTGCATGCTAAGCTATCGCGGTAGCGCACGCTAAGACTTGAGCAGGGCAGAGGACAGTAGGTTCTGGACTCCGATTTCTGGACACCATTTTCGGCTAGCACACGCTAAAGAAAGGCGATTAGCGCACGCTAACGGGGCCGACAGAAGCCACTGGACTACCCGGTGACCCCGCTAGCGCACGCTAATATTAGAGGCGTAGCGTGCGCTAGACTGGGCGAGTATATATTGGACAATTGACTTTCTTTTCGTCATTTTTCTCTTTCTTCTCACATTTCCGATCGAGAGCAGCGGGTTTCGGCGATTTGGAGAGTTCGAAGGCGATCTTTCTTCAGATATCAACATCTTTGGTTGGAGAACAAGTATTTCACAACATCTAATCCATTATATCGTCCAAATCAAGGTAAAAATCCTTAGAACCCTATTTTTTGGGAATTTTGGGATTTTTCTTAGATTCGTCCGATTTATCCGGTTTGAAGCTTGAGAATCTTGAGATTATGATATATCTACCTTGTATACATGCTTTTCCTACGATTTTATAGATTGGTTTGTGCCGTGTTCGGACTTGTGAGGGTTTGGGTGATTTTCCAACCTCTAGTTGTTTACCCTTTTATTTTCGTGAATCGTAGATGGGTTTCGGGAGTTTCTTCGTGAATTATGAGTATGTATTATTGATTATCATATCCCTTACGAATTTTTTAGGTACCGGAAGTGCGTACTTGGACCTACCGAACTCATACTCTTTTCCGTTCGATTTCTCGATGGGGGAAATACTTTTTATGTATTTCAGGTTCCAGAAGAGCGGACAGGCAGGTATCGGGTCGGCATGAAGATGATGGGCAAGCATGATACTGTGTCTTTTCTCCGCTTATGTTTTGTGTTCCTCCATTCAGTGTTGTTGTACTGGAATGGTTATTGAATACCCGAGTATTGTTTTTCAGTTTCCTCGATGTTCCGGCCTGTGTTACCGAGGTATTGATTTTGTGTTGTGATGTATTTGGATACATTAGATATGGTTTGAATACCCTTTGTATTGTCCTTCATTTCTTTGTATTTGGACCTCCTCGGTCAAGTTTTATAGTCCCGCGTATGATTAGCCTTGTGGGTCCCACGGAGGGGCTCACGGTGCTGTAATATACCCTGAATAACTTGGGGGTGTTACATCAACAGGGATATTAAGAATTGAGGATCAAAGAGTACGATATACCAAAGACTGCCTTCCAAACTAGGTATGGTCATTACGAATTCATGGTAATGCCTTTTGGATTGACCAACGCGCCGGCTGCATTTATGGATTTAATGCACTGCGTGTTCTAACCATATCTAGATCAATTCGTAGTGATATTTATTAACGACATACTCATTTATTCCAAATCGGATCAAGATCACGAAACTCACCTGAGATTGGTACTAGAGACACTAAGGAAGCATAAATTGTACGCCAAATTCAGCAAGTGTGAATTCTGGTTAAGAGAGGTAGCGTTTTTAAGACACATAATATCTGGAGATGAAGTCTCAGTAGATCCATCAAAGGTGGAGACTATTTTGGACTGGAAGAGGCCAGAAACAGTCACAGAGATACGGAGATTTCTTGGACTTGCGGGTTACTACCGCAAATTCATTAAAGATTTTTCCAAAATCGCAGGACCACTCACAAGACTGACGCAGAAGCACGTCAAATTTGAGTGGAACGATAAGTGTGAGTTGAATTTCCAAGAACTCAAGAGAAAACTCACTACTGCACCTGTACTAACACTTTCCGAAGGGAGTGAAGGATTTGTGGTTTACAGCGATGCATCAAAGGAAGGATTAGGAGCTGTGCTGATGCAAAACGGCAAGGTTGTGGCTTATGCATCACGAAAGCTAAAAATCCATGAGATGAATTATCTGACCCATGACCTTGAACTAGCAGCAATAGTGTTTGCTTTGAAGAAATGGAGACACTACCTGTATAGAGCTACATTCACCATGTTTACCGACCACAAGAGTCTCAAATATTTGTTCTCTCAGAAGGAGTTGAATCTAGGACAGAGACGGTAGATAGAACTTCTTGAGGATTATAACTGTAACACCCCAAGTTATTATGGTATATTATAGCGCCGTGAGCCCTTCCGTGGGACCCACAAGGCTAATCATACGTGGAACTATAAAACTTGACCGAGAAGGTACAAATACAACAAAATGAAGGATAATACAAAGGGTATTTAACTATATCCCATGTATTCAAATATATCCCAACACAAAATCAATACCTCGGCAACACAGGCCGGAACATCAAGGAAATTGAAAAACAATACTTGAGTATTCAATAACCATTCTAGTACAACAACAACACTGAATAGAGGAACACAAAACATAACCAGAAACAAGACGCAGTATCACGCTTGCCCATCATCTTCATGCCAACCCGATACCTGCCTATCCGCTCTCCTGGAACCTGAAATACATGAAAAGTATTTCCCCCATAAAGGGATTAGCCGTCGAATAGCTAGTGCAAGTATATCAAGTATGAAATACAATACTCCTCAAGAATAAAGTAAAAGTAACCGTCAATTAATCAATTCAAGATTAGTATTCCGGAATAACTAAATCTCATAGCATCACATCAATACATACATGATCAACCATGGAACCGCACCAGAGGCTACGGAACCCTCAGAGGACTCGTCGGTCCATCCCAGAGTGGTTAACTCATATGATCCGTGGAATCGCATAGAGGATACGAAACCCTCAGAGGACCCGTTGGCCCATCTCAGAGTGGATATAAATAAACATGCCATTCATAAATCTTACTTTCAAAGTCGAGAACGCACAATCATAAATATATACTTGTCTTTGAGACATCGAGAGAACGAACGGAAAAGAGTATGAGTTCGGTAGGTCCAAGAACGCACTCCCGGTACCTAAACGATTCGTAAGGGATATGATAATCAATAATCCATACTCATAATTCACGAAGAAACTGCCTAAATCCATCTACGATTCACGAAAATACAAGGGTAAACAACTAGAGGTTGGAAAATCACCCAAACCCTCACAAGTCCGAACACGGCACAAACCAATCCGCAAAATCGTAGGAAAAGCATGTATACGGGGTAAATATATCATAATCTCAAGATTCTCAAGCTTCAAAACGGATAAATCGAACGAATCTAAGAAAAACCCCAAGATTCCAAAAATAGGGTTCTAAGAATTTTACCTTGATTTGGACGATAGAATGGATTAGATGTTGTTAAATCCTTGTTCTCCAACCAAAAATGTTGATATCTGAAGAAAGATCGCTTCTAAACTCCCCGAATCACCCAAATCCGCTGCTCCCAATCGGAAATGTGAGAAAGATGAGGAAAATGACGAAATGGAAGTCAACTGTCTAATACATACTCGCCCAGTCTAGCGCACGCTACGCCTCTAATATAAGTGTGCGCTAGCGAGGTCACTGGGTAGTCCAGTAGCTTCTGTCGGCCCCGTTAGCGTGTGCTAATCGACTTCCTTTAGCGTGCGCTAGCCGAAAATGGTGCCCAGAAATCGGAGTCCAGAACCTACTGTCCTCTGCCCTGATCAAGTCTTAGCATATGCTACCGCAATAGCTTAGCGTGCGCTACGCAGCCCTCATAGCATGCGCTAGCCGAAGCCTAGCGTACGTTACCTGATAGTCCAGAAAACCTGACAACTTCACTGCCTCTGCCGACCCAGCCCGTTAGCGTGCGCTACGGAAATATTAGTGCACGCTACTACCCATGAATAGCATGCGCTAACTAACTCCTAGCGCGCGCTAATTGCTAGTCCAGAGAGCAGAATAAGTTACTGGTTCTGACCTGACTGGTCTCTTAGCGCGCGCTACGGCTCAAAGCTAGCGTGCGCTACTCAAGGAGAATTAGCATGCGTTAGCCTAGGCCTAGCGTGCGCTATTACTCTGACTAGGACATTTCCGCACGGCCTAAACAACATAATCATGATCCAAAATAAGGTACGAAACTCTATAACAATATCGACAACATCACAAAGAATTTACAGAGCGACAAAATAGGAAGAACAGCAAGGTCAAACAATCAATAAAAAGTACGGGAATTACATTCTCCCCCTCTAAAAAGAATTTTCGTCCCGAAACTTAAGGAATAAAAAGTTCGGGGCACTCCGACCGCATCTTCTCTTCCGTTTCCCAAGTCGCCTCCTCGACTCCATGTCTCGACCATTGCACTTCAACCAACAGAATGGTCTTATGCCGAAGTTGTTTCTCACGACGCTCAAGGATCTTCACGGGTCTCTCCGGAAAGGTAATATCCTCGGCTA
Source organism: Orobanche coerulescens (assembly GCA_033398695.1). NCBI lineage: Eukaryota > Viridiplantae > Streptophyta > Magnoliopsida > Lamiales > Orobanchaceae > Orobanche > Orobanche coerulescens. The sequence continues at coordinate 107,561,645 of CM065815.1, read as the reverse complement.
CGTCAATCTCACTATAGTCGATAACATGGCTCGGATCCGGCACGTACTTTCTCAACTGAGACACATGAAAAACACTATGGATGTGACTCAAGGATGGAGGCTGTTAGGAATACTTGTTAGATTTTGATGATGTCATTAATGTAATTCAAATGTTTATTACTTGGCAAAAATGTAAGGAAGAACCAAATGCGTATCTTCCATAGGCCAAATTATGTTAAGTTTAATACTTGGCAAAATGTAAAGAAGGACCAAATGAGTATCTTCTATAGGCCAAATAAGTTAGGCTCAAATCGGCTAAGTACAGAGGTACAGCTAAGTACATCAGAGAAGTAAAGCCGAGTCAAGTCAGACAAGTTCTGGTCAACAAAAATTCATCAGAGATGTTTGACCAGACTGCAGTCAAGTGACCTCAGACAAGTCATCTGATCAGGCGAGTCTCAAACAGTCACCATCATAGAAGTCCAAACTGCAGAGAAGATGACTGTACATCAGCCAACTTGAGATCAGCCAAGTAGTCCAAGTCCACGTCAGCATGCGTTGAATAGTCAAATATTACGGAAAGTCACATGCGAGCGTGAAGAGACATATTAGAGAGATTCCCGCAAGGATATGAATTAAATAATTCATCCAGACCTACCACTGAAGACTTTAATCCTTTTATATTCAAAATATGCGGCGCCTCACATGCAAAGTCTCCACAACGGTCGAACGATGGATTAAAATATGGGAATCCAGCCTTGCAACGTTCAGAAAAATAAACAAAGAAGTCTACTTCTCCAACGGACGGATTTGTTACAAGATTTGCAACGGCTATGAAGAATGCTCAAGGATCAACACCTATATATATATCCGAAGATTTGAAGTTTAGCAAACACCGGTGCGAACAAAATCTCAAGCAATCAAAGCATTCAAAGCAATCAAAAAGTGAACTATAGCATCGTGAAAAGAGCAGTTCTCAAAAGTTCATATTTGAAGAAGCTCTTAGTTGGAGAAAACAAAAACTCGTGTCTTTAATCCTGAGTTTGTGTTACTTCACTGGTTGAAGTTCAAGACTGTAAAGGCATCCAAGGATCACGGATCAAGAGGTACAAGGCAGTCAAGGGAGTTGCAACGGCAAGGATTTCCACTGGTTGGAAGCTGTTGTAATTTGGTTGAATCACTGTAATCTTTATCACTGGTTGACAATTATAGTGAATTCATCTCCAACTCGGTTGGAGAAAAGTGGATTAGTAGAGGATTACCCCACCTCTGAGACCACTATAACTGCCTGCGTATTTTACTATTTTATAGCATCATACTTTAACTGCTGCATTCATTGTTAAGTGTTTCATTAGTTGTTTTGTATTCGTCATCAGCTGAATTCTGCACGTATTAAGTACAAACGACTCTAAGTCATTTGCATATCTATCAGCTGAAGAAACTTACTCTTCGTGAAAAAAAGTTTAAGAGTTTCAATAAGTCTATTCACCCCCCCTAGACTTATTCCTGGACGACTTGTGACCTACAAGTGGTATCAGAGCGGTTGGTTCATTCATTTCACGAACCAGATCCATATATCGAGGATATATATATATATATATTTGTTTTTAACTCTCATTATAAAATGGAACACATGCATTCTAGATTACCTGTGTTTTCAGTTGACGAGTGTGATCTTTGGAAGATAAGGATGCAGGCACACTTATCTTCAATCCATGATGACATGTGGTGCATCATAGAGGACGGTCCATTCACCTTCAAGAAGGACAATACTCCCAAGGAGATTGCAGCAGGGAAGCCAGAGAAGATCCCAAAGAAGAGGACAGAGCTGACCCCCGAAGAAAGAAAGCTGGCCAACCTTGACAACCGGGCCAGAGACGTGCTGTATCAAACTCTTGACAAATCAACAATGGTCAAGATCAAAAACTGCAAAAACGCCAAGGAAATCTGGGACACATTAGCCTTAATATGTGAGGGAACAGAGCTGATCAAGGAGAATAAGTTGTCAATTGCTACTCAAAAATTTGACAACTTCAAAATGAACAATGGCGAATCAATAGACCAAGTGGACACAAGGTTCACTGAGATCATCAATGAGATCAACTCCCTTGGTAAATCTTATGGCAACAGGGAAATGGCGCTGAAGGTCCTAAGATCTCTCAATCTAGAATGGAGCATGAAGGCAGTGGCCATGAGAGAATCCAAGGATCTTAATAAAATAAAGATCCAAGAGTTGTTCTCCGACCTGAAGGCTTATGAGTTCGAGCTCCCAAGTTCATCATCAACCGAGCCTGCAGAGAAGGGAATAGCCTTTGCAGCCGAGTCACCCGCCAAGAGGTTATCTGATGTAAAGCCTCCAAATCCATTAGATTTTGAGGAAGAAATGGCATTCATAATGCAGAGGTTCAGCAACTTCTGGAAAAACTACTCCAAATACAAGAAGAATTATAAGGAATAAATACATTTTGGTATCTACCTTTTAAATAAAAATAAAAAAATTAATTTTATTCTTTTTGTATTATTTTGGAAAAAATGATTTTTTTAGATTGTTTTTTATTTTTCATTTATTTTATATTTTAAAGAATCATCGTAAATAAAAATACATATTTTTAAGAAAAGGATTTTATGACGGTTTTAGAAGAATCGATGTAAAGTTTTTCCCTTTTTATTATTTACATGGGTTATTCTAAAATTGATGAAAAAGTATTAATTTTACATTGTTTTTGCAATAACTAATGTAAATTAACCTAATTTTAATTTTTACATCAGTTATTCAAAATCAATGTAAAATTACTATTTTATACATCGGTTTTGGATTATCAATTTTATTCTTTTTGTATTATTTCGAAAAAATGATTTTTTATTTTTATTTTTATTTTTCATTTCTTTTATATTTTAAAGAATCATCATAAATAAAAATACATGTTTTTAAAAAAGAATTTTATGACCGTTTTAGAGAAACCGATGTAAAATTTACCATTTTTATTTTTATTCCAAAACCGATGTAAAAGTCTTAATTACATCGATTTTGGAATAACTCGTAAATTTATCGTATTTTTAATTTTTACATCAGTTATTCTATAACCGATGTAAAATTAATACTTTATTTCATATCGAATTTGGAATCACTTATGTAAATTACAATATTTAAAATTTTACATCGGTTGTTTGTATAATTGATGTAAAAGAATAATAATTTTACATCGGTTATTTGAACAACAGATGTAAAAATAGTAATTTTAGTTTTTACGTCGGTTGATTTAACAACCAATGTAAATATATAAATTTTACATCGGTTATTTGAACAATCGATGTAAAAATATAATAATTTTACATCGGTTATTATAACAACCGATGTAAAAATAGTAATTTTAATTTTTAGATCGGTTATTTGGACAACCGATGTAAATATATAAATTTTACATCGGTTATTTGAACAATCGATGTAAAAATATAATAATTTTACATCGGTTATTTGTACAACCGATGTAAAAATAGTAATTTTAGTTTTACATCGGTTATTTGAACAACCGATGTAAAGTATAATAATTTTACATCGCTTATTTGAACAACCGATGTAAAAATATAATAATTTTACATCGGTTATTATAACAACCGATGTAAATATAGTAATTTTAATTTTTACATCAGTTATTTGGACAACCGATGTAAATATATAATTTTTTACATCGGTTATTTTAACAACCGATGTAAAATATAGTAATTTTAGTTTTTACATCGGTTATTTGGACAACCGATGTAAATATATAATAATTTTACATCGGTTATTTGAACAACCGATGTAAATTGACCAAAATTTTATTTTTTACATCGGTTTTATTTGATAACCGATGTAAATTGACCGTATTTTTAATTTTTATATCGGTTTTCGTTAAACCGATGTAAATTGAGCGTCGTAAAAAGTATATTTTGTAGCAGTGGAAAGCTGAAATTTGTTTTTGTTTGATACAAAATATATATATATATATATATATCTACCTATATTTATACTCCGTTTTCCCCCTTTCTTACCTTTAAGTAACTTTAATTAATTAATGTCCTTTAAAAAAAACCACCCTCACTAATAGGAGGCTAAATTTCAACTTTAACTTAACTTACATTTAGTAATTCATTTCTTTCTTTCTTTTCGGTTATATAAATGAATCGTTTTTCTTTCAACACTCTCTTCTCTTTTGTGTCTGATGGTATTTTAGTCAACATAGAAAATATCCGTTTCAGATTTACACTACGCATATAATACACATTAACTTTGCAAAAAAATTCGACTAAATTACTGAACTTTAGTTTTGTTCATATAAGTTATTTTTGGAGTATTTATTAATTGAGTTACTAAACGTCTAAAAAGCCTTCATTAAGATTACTCGCCTTATGAGTGACCGGAAAATAACTTTTTCACCAATTTTAGAGCCTTGTCATATCCAATTAGGTTTCACGATATTTCATTTTTGTTTTAATAAACTTCTTTCAATATGCAATTTCCACCTCATTTTTTCCCCCTTTCATCATATATTGTTTACCAAATTTAAACAATTTACATTCATTATAACTTTTTTTCCTTTTTCATTATCTATTTTCTATTAGTTCACAGATTAACTCGCTGCCGCCAAATCATAATTTTTTCGTTCCTTCTTGCATGAATGTCACGCTGTCTAATGCTTAATATTGCTTCGTGTCTTTACTATTAATGACATTAGGCATATCATTGACATTAGGCATATCAAATTTAGGCTTATAAATTAGGCATATCATTGACATTAATTAACATGACATTGACATATATCAAAATCTATACTTCTATTAAAAGAGAGTCGTGACACATGTCACTCTCTAAGTTTTTTGATTTTTTATTTTAAAATATAGTTTATATATAGAGATATATCCTTAAATTTCTTTAAAAAATTCTAGATATGTATTGTTGGAGTTTTATTTCACAACTTACACTCATCTACCAATAAAAAATCCTTCCTTTATTTTTTTAGCTTAAAGTTTTAAATGTTTATAATTTTTTAAATCAAGTTTATTTTTAATAAAAATATATCAAATTAATTTTTATTTCACAATTTTCAACTAGACATCCATATGAATATAATAAATTTGATGGATTTACAATAATGACTGATTACACAAAAAAATTATATTATAAAAACTATGAAAATTTATTTTCAGTAAAATTAATTGATGCAAAACAAAAATATATTAACTCATTTATTGCTTACATAAAAAAATAAATTATGATATTTATTTAATTATAATAACTAAAATTAATAAAACATACACTGCACACACACACACATATATTAAGACTTAATCACATATTACTTTCTGCCTCTAAAATTTGTTCCTACTTTTTTCGGTATGTCAGGAAATTTATTCATGTAATGAACACTAATTGACTTAACACTCCGCTAATGTGGTACTCTTTCTTAAATTATATTACACCCCATAATACACTCACGCTAATATGATATTCATGTCGAAGATCATCAAAAATAAATTTAGAGATCGAGAAATTATTTTCTAATAAGAGAATATCTTATGCGGTGCATCGCACCGGAAAACATCTAGTATACATAAAAAGAGTGGCAAAATAAGAAACATAGAATTTAAATCATAAACAATTTCATATAAACCAATCCTAAAAAAAAGACAAAGATTAAAGGATCAAGAAATCTGAGAAAATAAAAAATGCTGTGTTTGTTGTTGTTTTTTAACCTAATAATGATAAAAGGACACGTGTTCGACGTTTTTCAAGACATTAACAAAGGTAAGGGAAAGAAACTAAAAAAAATGGCTCGTTCTTGAGTTTTTGAAAGTACTTAATTTAATGTAAAGTGAAAGGAAATAGTGGGCCTTTTTTTCATTCAAAGCTTTCACCAAATATATGTAATGAAACATGCCTAAAGTGAAACAAACAAAAATCAAATCAAGCTTAACGACACAAGTACTCTTTTGTTTGCAAACTTTTTCTTAAATCCAATTAGTTGCAAAGGGTAGAACACTAAATTAACAAATATGAAAAATATAAAAAGTGACAACTTTCTTTCCTTTTGTATTAGCTCTAGAACACAAAAAATTTTATCAACATTCTTTCCTTTTCTTTTCCTTTCTATACTCTTTCTTTTACTTTACTTTCCTCTCTAAAATAAACTCAAAAATAGAGTGTAAAGTGTGTTTTGTTTGTTGTTGGGTTGGGTTGCATTGTGGTGACCTGATATATGCTGAAAATGTTTTGGAAATGTGTTTACTAAGTTAAACATTTGCATTTATCATGTGTTTACTTTGCATTTGACTAAACAGTTTTATAGATATGATTTTACAACTACCAAGAATTTTTACTTGTGGAAGTAATTCAAATTGTGAACAGAGTAGTTGCCATTTTCACAATAATCGAAGACAAATGAAGAAAGCATATTATGCTTTTTTTTGTCTTAATCAGTTCATAAAACATTTTTGGGTTTAAAGTGTTTAACACTTTATGAAAACATCTAACATGCTTCCCTTATTCAATAGTTTTAGTAAATGAGAAGAAATCCAACATGTGATGAATGACCATTCAAAACGTATACAATTTTTAAGTCAAAAATACAAAGCCACTAATCGTGTAGAAACCAAAGATCCACGCAAGATCGGTAGGTCCATAATGATCCGTACACTTTGTTCTCAAATGAAGTAAAAAGAAGGAAGGGTAGTGAAAGTGGAAGAGAGTAAAGAATATAACTTTCACTTTCACATTCACTCTCTTTCCTTCCTTTATATACCCCACTTACTTTCACTTTCATTATTAAAAGAACATAACTTTCGCTTTCACTCTCTTTCCGCCCTTTTCACTCCACTCTAGAACACAGCGGTAGTCTCACTATGAAATATATTTTGCCTATTTAAGCAAATAAACATATGTCAGACATCAAACCTTTGATCATTATATTATAACTTCCATTTAGTGTTGAGAGTGATTCTAAGTAAGAGAAGAATACGAGAAGTGTTTAGTCTTCTACTCTTTCACCAAACCTTTTTAACCAAGTTGTATTCAACTTAACCCGCTATATTCCAAAGTCGTAATTCCCGACTATACATCAAAAGAAAGTGAGATGGGTAAATGTTTTAGGCCTCAATACACAAGGTGTGATAGGTTGGTTCTACCTAGATTACGACTCGATATTTAGTTTTGCATATGTAAACTTGTAAACGACGTTGTAAGGTTTTCTCCGCTAAGAAGGGAGCATGTTGAACTAGTGAAAGTGACTCTCGAATGGAGACTCGAGTAGTGGAGTATAACGAAGGGAAATTTCATGCCGAACCACTATACATCATTATGTTTGGTTTGATTATAGGGCGCATCGTTTTAGGCAAAAGAAAAAAAAAAGTTTCAAAACACCTCCGAAATATGCGTGTAATACCACCAGTATTACATGCTGTTTCACGTTGGGCGCTCACGTCCATTTCTTCTATTTGATAAATAAATGTATTCCATTGCGATAAAACATATTTTGTATAATATGGTTATACTGTATTGTTCGCATCTGTTATTCGTGTATTGTGATGGTGTGATGATTGACGAACTTTCAATGACATACCTTGATGTCAGGTAATTATCGGTGCGAATATGACGGTGGCCAACGTCTTGTTTCCCGAGGAATTTCGTGACGATATTGAAAGGGAGTCGTGTCATAAGAAATTAATGTGATAATAACTTAGTAAACAAAACTAGTCCTTACGTACGTTACCCTCCGAGTCATTACGTACGCTATATCCGAGTCATTACGTACGTTAAAGGTTGGCACTTACGTACGTAACATCGGTCTTCGGTCTTCGGACAGGAATCTTCGTCGGGTAGTACGCATGCCGACCAACTTTCGGCGTGATTGCGACAGGCAAGTCAACGAGGTGTTACGTACGTTAACCTACTTTCGTTACGCACGTAACGATGTGTGTAAATTAGTCCAGTGAGTTTCCTTATGTACGTTAATACTTTTTGATAACGTACGTAAAGTCCCTTACGTACGTAAGTCGTCAGGCATAACGTACGTAAGGGTAATCTGAGTTTATAAAAGAACACTTTGCCTTTCATTTCTTCCGTCCCAAAAATCATTCTCCTCTCATATACACTGCTCTCCACCACCCATGAACCAATTTTAACCTCCCAATTCAAGTGCTATCCTATTAGAGTGCGTTAATCAAGCTTCGGGGAAGGTCTTGAAGGTGTTATCCTCTCGTTCTTCTCCGTCCACCGTCGTTCTTCATCATCGTTTGTCAATAAAGGTAAGTTTACCCAATCTTGAACTCATTTCAGTGTTGTTTAGCAAGTTATAGTAAATTTTGGATGCCTTGGGTAGTTTAGAACTCTCAGTAATAATCGGACCGGTATATAACTATCACGATTGTTAATCGATATCCATCAAAGCTAGAAATTAGAATGAATGATAGTGGAACTCGTAATCGGATGGGAGAACTCATAATCAGATTACTAATTACCAATTTCTCGGAATCATCTTTTTAAGGATTTCATGTATAACCGTATTATCATATTGAATAAAACCGTTAATAAATCCGGGATGAACTTACCAACAACTTTCTAGTCGAATAGATACCGAAACATGTTAAGATGACGGATTAATCGTTCTAGACTTACATATTAAGACAACGATGAAATCTCGGTGGTTGTTAGTCATAATTAATATAGGAATGTTGTGTTAGAACACTATTGTTCAACGGAAGGAAAACTTAAAAAGAATGTTACCGAACCTAAGAATTTAATGGTACACATTGTGGTTAAAAACAGAGAATTTCGATCCCGACATCATAAGCAACTAGGTTAGAGTTCTAACAGGCGGGGGGGAGTAACGTCGTTGATCATCATTGTTACCATAAGATGTTAATCGACAAACATGTCATAGGTCGGGCTTCCGAGTGTGATCGTTCAAGCCGTTGCCTTGTCAAGAAGTAACTCTCGTCGGATTTGAGGCAAGTGAATCTTGCTCAGACTTTACGTCTTATAATTTCAAAACATAGTAAGTGTTACTATTTGTGGAATGGTGCTCTTTCGATTATCTTGTCCGGAGTATTCCTGTGTAGATACTACCCTGACCCTTGGCCGTGGCCTTGGGAGTTTTCTTGTAGAACCGTGTTGCGGGATAAAACCTGAATGGTACCCACGTCCGGAGTATTCCTGTGTAGATACTTCCGTGACCCTTGGTTGCGACCTTGGGATTTTATACGCTGATAAAAGTGATAACATTGAATATTCGGTGATAACTTTGTTCCTTGAATTTATCAGATTTTATCTTTGGGTTTGGTTTGGAATTTTCTGACCTAGGCTACTGGCACGATATGTCGTGCCAGGTAAATTTGCTGAATTTGTGCAGGACACCCCCGAAGGTTACGGCCAGGCATGAGCTGTGTTGGAAGAAGGCCTGTTAACTTCTTAAACCCATTTGATCATTCCATGTTGTGTAATAACCGTTTGTACGGACACTATTTTCTTTTGTACTTTGGGTTGTACGAATACTTTATTAAATACTTCCGCATACTACCAGTTGAATAAATTATTTCAGAAAATATTTTCGAAAAACTTGCCTTGTGGGTCCCTTATGGGATCTACGGCACTGTAGCATCCCGGTTTATTTTGGGGTCGTTACAATGCGGCAAGCTACGAATATTACCATGTACTTTTAGCTATTTACGTTTTTTTTTGTATAACAAACTTTATTTATCAAATATCTAACGACTTTTTTTATAAAAAAAGATATACCGATCAATAGGTCTCAAAATTGCGAATAAAATGAGCCCAATATTGCAATACTTTTGACTAACGTACTTTTTTATCAAAAAAATATTAAAGTTTAATATATTTTTTTACAAAAACAAAATAATATTCAAACCACACCCTTAAACTATCTAACACTTTACAAAAACTACCCTAAACTTTATTTCTTAACATTAATATGTAATATACAAACAAATTTCAAAACACACCTCTAAACTAAGTAACAATTTATAAAAACTACCTTAACCTATTACTTTTAATAATTTTTTTTAAATAGAAAATTTTGTTTTTCAAATATCTAGTAAATATTTAACTGTTTTTCTATAAAAAAAAATACCCAAAAAAAGTCTCTAAATTACAAATAGCGTGAGCCAAATATTGCAATGTCTTTAACTTACGTACAATTTTGTAAAATATAGGGATTAAAATTTTAAAATCAACTTCTTACTGGCCAAAATTTAGCAATTTTGCTATAAAAATATGCCATAAAAGGTCTTTAATTTTGAATAAAATGAGCTTAATATTGCATTGCTCTTGATTTACGTACAATTTTACAAAAAATAATGATAAAAAAATTAAAATCAACTTCTGGTTAAGATAATTACAAATTTTTAATGATATAGATAATAATAGATTAGGAATATGAATTGCATTATACAACAATTTAGTTATATGAAAACGCATGAAATCAAATTATATAGACGTTATAATTTTTTGTGCAAAGAAAATAAAGTAATTAAACGATTTTATTGATCAAACAGTACACCGCCGCAACACGAGTTGGAAAAACAAATCTTTAAAGAGTGAAACTATTAAACCCCTTTTAATTTTTCACAATTTCTAGTTTTCTACAACAATGCTTGTAATTAAGTTTCTTTTCTTTTCAAACAAAAACTACTACAAATCATGTCAAATGAACCAATAATAAGAAATCACTTTTATCACAGAAGAGGTCTCTTATTAAAAGAAACCTTTTTTTCCCAAATAAGGGGTCTCCTGTACATGTATATAAGAAACCCCTTCTAAAGAAAAGTGGTTTCTTATTTATTTCTATAAATTTATTAAGATCTAAGGAACCACTTTTTATGAAGAGAGGTTTTTTATATTTTTTAATTAATAAACCAAAATTACCAAATAAGCATGCTAATTTGAGTTAAATTAATAATTACTAAATTACAACTACAATTAAAAAAGGCAGAAAATAAAAAAAAAGGAAAGAACACACAAAAGAAGCGGGTAGAATTTCTTCCACCGCCAATTACTTTCTTCCCCCACACCCCGCGCTATTCTCCCGCACAATCCAAAACGACCCTTCAGAAAAAAAAACCACCGTGCAAGCTGCAATCCGCCGCATACCTTCACAATCCTCCGCCATACCGACGGTATTGATTATTTCCATCTCTTTTAATTTCAATTAAATTGAATTGACCTAATTGCATTGATCATGTCTCCTAAAAATTTAGAAGATTCAGAAGCTTAAAAGGAGATATTGATAAGATTGTGGAGCAAGCTATAGTCTGGATTAGTATGAGATTCTTCCAAAAAAAAACTTGCAAAATTAATTTCTATTTAGCATAGGATGCTTTCGGTTGGTGTGTTTTTGTTTCTGTTCCGCGGATAGTTTCTGTACAGGATTCTGTTTTTGATTTCTGCGTTAATTTCTGCATTTGTGTGCTAGTACGTGTGTGTGGGACTGTGTGTGTTGGTGCCCGCCTCTCTCTCTCTCTGTGTGTGTGTGAATGTGTGTGCCTGTTTGTCTCTGTGTGTGTGTGTGAGAATATGTGTGCTGGTGCATGTGTTTGTGTGTGTCCTGTGTGTTGGTGTGTGTGTGTGTGTGAACGTGAAGTTGAAGAAGAAGAAACCTAGTAATTGGATATTTGAGGTTAGGATCTCTTTTAGAAATTTGATAAAGAACATAATTAAGAACATGAAATACAATAACTTAGACGATGTGTTCATAAGTACCAAAATCCAGCACTTTGCACATTGATTCATAAATACCAAAATACAATGTTCAGAAGTTTCACATATACGAAATTAAATAAGGTTCATAAACCCTAGCTTTCAACTGAATCTACACATTATTGTCACTATAGATTGAAGTGACTGCAGGCATCTCAAACTTGGTAATAGGTTTATTCTTTCAAGTTGTTCTTATGTGCTCTTTGTAATATCCAGATTTATTATTGAGTATTTCATCTGTATCTGAACCCTGTATTATTCGGAATTGTGATATCGATAATTGAAGTGTGATATTTCTCGTATTTGTATCCTCGTACATGGTTATGGCAATATGTAAATTTTCCTATGCAAATACGTGATAACGTACGTTAACAAGGAAGCCTAACGTACGTAATCAGTCTGAGTTAGCGTACGCTACGAATGTAGCATAGCGTACGTTAACTAGCCAATAATTGAGCTAGGCGGCTAGAACATGCGCCAGCCGGACATGGGTCCGGATAAGATTCCCGCGGATGAACCTGGACACCTTTTTAAGTCAACGGGTATTAACGTACGCTAAGGATAGGATGTAGCGTACGCTAATAATATTGGTTACGTACGTAATATGGTAAGTGTAGCGTACGTAATGAAGTTCAGAATGAGGACAGTTAACTATCAGTGACGATAGCGTACGCTAAATATGTCAGTGTAGCGTACGCAAATTAGCTAACGTACGTTATATGTGGAGGCTAACGTACGTTAAGGTCAGAAATTATAAATAAGACATCACCCCATTTCATTTCAGCTCGTTTATTTCACCTAGCCTTCAGCATACTTCGTGCCCAGAGTTATCCCAGCCTCCTTAAACTCATATAGACCACCTCTACTTGATCATTGAAGATTGGATGTCACTTGTGATTGATCATTGAAGTGGAGAATCATTTTGGATTGACACACAAGCAACAGGAGTTGGATTCTACCTATTGTCTCGGTGTTTTCTTCATCTTAAGGTATGTTATACTATCTCCGACCTTGGTTTCGTTTTCTTAAGGATATGATGATCATGCTATCAAGATATTAAGTTCTATTGATGAATTATTCGACCAAACATCACATTTAGAAGTTGGGATGATTATGCTTAAGATATCATTGTTGTAAACATCATTGTAGAATCCTATTACGTCAAATGATGAGAGTAAGGTTCTGAGATTGATTAACCGTATTGAATAGCGTTGCCATATTGATCATAGAGTTGGAGATTGATATCACTTTTGATAAACGGACTTAAGAAAGAATCATCGAAGGTTGTATCCTTTCTTATAAGTTGGATTTGTTAGTTCTTTTAGATGAAGTCTGAAAGTAATGATGATATTAGAATCTAGTGCATCAACCTTAGATCACCCGAACTTCACATGAGAATGATAATAGAGATTGAATATAAGTGTTGTGATGATATACATTTCCTTGAATTCGAAGATGTTTGAATCCCTAAGATCATTCATAGTTTTGATGAACATGTTATGTAGAAGGATAACATACGTTAATCACTGAAGATTTCGTACGCTTCATCATCCATCAGAACAGTAGACTGACCAGTGAGAGACTGTCAGATGCTTGTTTAACGCACGCTATGCTCTGCAGTTTACGTACGCTAACGGGCAAGGTTAACGTACGCTACGTTTGGTACGTAGCGTACGTTATGACATCAGGCGAGTCAGTCGGCTGATCAGAGAGGAATGTCGATACATGGTTAGCGTACGCTAGACTTCATAGCTTACATGCGCTAACGAGTAGGCTTAATGTACGCTACCTAGGGTACGTAACGTACGTTAAGCAGTTCAGGCAGTATACGTTTTATAAAATTCCGACCGTAATTTGGATTGTTAGATGTTCGTACGACGTGAGATGAACTCTATTTTATTTCTTTTGTTTAAGATTTGAGCTTGCTACGTGATTGATCGAAGGGGCAACCTTTGAGTGTTTCATTTTTCGTGGAAATATTATTCTTGTCCTCGAATCGAGGCAAGTACCTTAATTGTTTTATGTATTGATGCTATACATATTGTTGTGCATATATGTCGTTGTTGTATGTCCACCTCGTGTTGGTCCGACGAGATCATCGGGGGATCTATGCTAGCGTGCGCTGGATCATCGGACGGGTTTTTCCACCACGGGTTGGTCTGACGGGATCATCGTGGGTTCTAGGCAGTGAACGCTGGATCGTCGGAATTATCATGTGTATGTTGTGATATCATGTTGTGATTATCATTTGTGTATGTTATTTATGAGTTTCTCGTAGGAGGAGACTCGTTGGTATTTCGTCATTCATGTTATTATTATTCTTCGTGAGATGTTGAATAATATGTCGTGGTACTTGTATTAGCATCATTGTGCTAACCCTTCGGGGGTGAACATTTGTTTGTGTTCAGGATCCAAGAGAGCAGGGAAACAACCACTGGAGCTGCATGACGACGAGGGTGCAGAGTGATATTACGGCCGAGTTTATTTGTCTATTGATTATGTTGTTTTAATAAGTACTCGAGTACGTTGTCGGTTGTGATGATTTGGATTGGGTGATGTATTAATACTTTTCCTTTGGAAATTTGTATTTTCAGTATTGGCCAGAACTGTTTGTATTCTATTTCAGTTACTTTCATACGTTGGTATCTGTTATTGTCTTTTTATATCTTCAGCCTTGTAAATTCTTATGTAAAGGATTTACGGCGCTGTAATATTCCTAAATATATCGGGAGTGTTACACTCTTGACCACCACATATGCTGCAATGCACTTTCCTACCAGGATTGTACTTGATCTCAGTAATTTGAGATCCACCTTGGCTGCCTCTTCCTCATTCCCACACTTTTCTCCTCCTTAACTTTTTAGGCCTGCCCCTCAACTTCTTATGAATGTCAGGAGGTAGTTGTGTATACTCCCAGTATTCTTCAACTCTTATGGCTTAAACTAGTTTTTTGTATGAATTCAGGTAGTTCTCTCTCTTGTAATAAGCAGATACATAGTCCAAGGGCTGATGAGTTCTGTCATGTATACATGCCATTGCATGTTCACATCCTATACGAGTAAGGTCATTAATCCTTTTTCAAGTCCACATTTCAGATTTTTAATTTGGAATTTAGGGACAAATTACAATATATTAAAATTCAACTAAAGACAACTCTTTACCCTTGTCAAGTTATGTTTATTCAAAATAAAAGAACACTATGATAATTTGTTGACAATTGCCACTTAATTTATTGTTAACTTAAATTGAATTGAAGTAGTAGCTTTATAATTTAAACTAGAAGATCGGTTTCTAAATAAAGGATTTTGGGTATAATTTGAACTTTTCATATGCTTAGTCTCTTAAATTTGTCTTTGTATTTGGCATTAATTATAAGCTTGATTATATTTGCATTAGGATAACTAAATTTAATTATATAGTAACTTTTACAATAAATAAATACTTAGTATATAGATTGTTTGTATCTTGAATTGAGCATATATATGAAATTTATGTCTTTCATGCTTATGTCTACTTTGGATAACAACGACAAAGCCAGGAGATCCAAAATATAAGGCCGGAGTGACTGACTTTATTAATTTCACAGTGAGGAATAGTAGAGGCCGTGATAAGTTACCTTGCCCTTGCTTTAAGTGTCATAATTTGTTGCATAGAAGAGTTGATGAAATACTTAATCACTTAAACAGATATGCATTTGATAGAACTTACGCTTATTGGATTTTCCATGGAGAAGTTACGGGAAGTACGTCGAGTACTTCTAAGGAGGGCGAGAATGAAGGTTATGCTACGTATGAGGGTGATAGGTTGGAGGATATGTTACGTGTGGCTGAAGATAACTTAATTGGAAATCCTTCCGCTGTTCAATCCTTGTTAAATGATTCTGAAATGCCTTTGTATACTGGTTGCAATAAATATACAAGATTGTCAGGTGTACTTAAGTTGTATAATTTGAAGGCTGGTCATGGTTGGACTGATACGAGTTTTACTGCGTTACTGGAAGACATGCTCCCAGATGACAATATGCTTCCGAAAAGTACTTATGAGTCCAAAAAGATATTGTGCACGACAATGGGATTGCGTTATGAAAAGATCCATGCTTGTCCTAATGATTGCATACTTTATCGAAATGAATATGAGTCATTAACAAGCTGTACTATGTGCAATACCTCGCGATATAAGAAAAATACAAAAGTGTCGGCTAAGGTTTTATTGTATTTCCCAATAATACCAAGGTTTAGAAGATTTTATTCAAACCCGGGGGATGCAGAGAAGTTGACATTGCATCATAATGGTAGAAAAAAGGATGGGTACCTTAGACACCCGGCTGATTCACCCCAATGGAAGTTTATAGATGGATTTTTTTCGGAGTTCAGTAAAGATGAACGTAATTTACGCCTTGCATTGCCAACTGATGGCATGAACCCATTTAGCAACCTTAGTAGCACTTATAGTACTTGGCCAGTTATTTTGGTCACTTATAATTTATCTCCTTCTATGTGCATGAAATGCAAGTACATGATGTTGACATTGTTAATTTCTGGGCCAAAACAGCCTGGAAATGACATTTGGGTGTACTTGGATCCACTTAATGATGATTTAAGCTTATGAAGGTGTAGAGGTTTATGATGCTCATCGCAAAGAAATGTTCAATTTAAAAGCAATGTTGTTCTGCACCATACAGTATTTTCCGGCATATGGTAATCTGTCAGGGTATATAGTTTATGGACAGACAGCTTGTCCGTTGTGTAAAGATGGTTTCAAGGGAAAGTGGGTATCAGGTTCTGGAAAGAATGCTTTTTATGGGCATCGGGTGTTTTTGCCATGTGAACATCATTATCGTAAATATAAGAAAGCCTTTAATGGGGAACAAATGTTTGAAAGTCGTCCAAAGGTTTTTACAAGTGAGGAGGTGTATGAAAAGGTGAAAAATATCATTACTTATGAAAAAAGAAAAAGAAAAATCACCTTCCTAAACAAGGTTACAAGAATGTAACCTCTCATTTATGGGATTTGGCTTATTGGAGATTCTTATTTGTTAGGCATTCTTTGGATGTTATGCATATCGAGAAGAATGTATGTGAAAGTCTTATTGGTACATTTCTAAATATCCCTGGGAAGTCAAAAGATGGCCCTAAATCCAGGGCTGATTTACTAAAAATGGGGATTAGACCCGAACTCCATGTTGTTCACAAGAATGGGCCTCGAAAATACTTGCCACCTGCTGCTTATACATTATCAAAAAAGGAGAAAGTCCAATTTTGTGAATGTTTGGCTGGAGTCAAAGTACCAGAGGGTTATTCTTCAAATATCAGTAGCCTTGTGTCAATGGAACACTTGAAGCTTATGGGTCTTAAATCTCATGATTATTATATTCTGATGCAACATTTGTTACCCGTGGCTATTCGTGGCATTTTACCTAAAAATGTTAGAAATGTGATTATTAGACTTTGTTCTTTTTTCAATGCAATCTACAGCAAAGTCATTAATCCTAAAGATCTAGATGATTTAGAGGATGAAATTATCATTATTTTGTGTCAACTGGAAATGTACTTTCCACCGTCATTTTTTGATGTCATGATTCATTTGACTTTGAATTTGGTGAGAGAGATAAGATATTGCGGGCCGGTGTATTTGAGATCTCAATGGCCTTTCTAAAGGAAAAATAAAACATACAAGGGGTATGTGAAGAATGCTTATCGTCCCAAAGTTTGTATAGCAGAGCGGGTCCAATATGAGTGTGCTATTTCACTTTGTAGTGAATATTTAGGAAATGTGAAGATGATAGGACTTCCTGTATCACATCATGAGGATAGAATGGATGGGAAGGGGACCATTGGCCATAAACAAGCCGACTTGTCGATGGAGAAGTGGATGATGGCTCACACATATATTCTTCACAATGAGGATATAGTTGCTGTAATATCCGATGGTAATTTTTTTTTTCTTTCGTGTTACTGTTGAGTTGTACGTATTCATTTGGAATTATACAAGTGTTGTTGTTTTGTATAGATACAATGTATATTGTATTGGAATATTTCGGGATCGAAATATTTATACTTTTCGTCGGGTTAGTTTCGTCGTTTGAATATTGGTTGGAGAGTTTGGAATTTTTGCTAAGTTCATAACCTTAGCGTATGATACTGGTGTAGCATTATGTACGCTGACGTATTGCCATTACGTACGTTATGCCTGTAAGGTTACGTACGTAATGCATGGTAAGTGGTAGGAACCTTCTTCGTAGTCACTTTTGGCCGGTGGGTCCCGAGCATGTTCCGATCGGATCTCACTATTGCAGTCAATGGACCCTTACGTACGTTATGAGGTGATCTCTACGTACGTAATTCAGGTAGCTTGTTAACGTACGTAATAGCTTCTTGTTTACGCACGTTAAGGTCTTCGTATTTTAGTTCAGTTAGTTCTGGATTTACATTACGTACGTTAATGTCATGGCATAGCGTACGTAATGTCTCTTACGTACGTTAACCTTAGTGTATAACATTAATGAGCTTGTCAATCTGTTTATGTTGGCTTCGTATTTCATTTCCTCACGAACCAAAAATCATTTTCTCTCCCTAGAATCATCCGTTTGGATTGGAGCTTGAAGTTGGAAGCTTGTTGGTGCTCCTTTGGTGTTTGGAGGGTTTTTCTTGTTCTTCTTTGGTAAGTTCCCTCAAACTCTTGTTCTACAAGTGATTTTCGAGTTTGATGATGTTGTTGTTGTTGTTTTCTTTGGGTATTGTTTGATTGATGGAGTATATCATGATTCTTGATGAGTTTTTATGGACTTTTGATGAAGAACATGTTGGTATAGCTTGAGTTTGATTGTGTTCTTGATGTTTTAGACGGTTTGGAGGTTATAATCATGTCTATGAAGGATTATGTTAAGATTGTTATATGATTAACATAGCCTTGATATGATTATTGTAGTTAGTGGTGTTCTTGAGGATTATAACCATTTTTTGTAAGGAATTATGATGAATTATGTAATAATTATCATAATCTTGAAATGGTTGATTTAACCTTGTTGTTTAATCCGAATTCTTGATGAATTGGTGATGGATTATTATTTAGAAATCATGTTTGTTGAGATGATGATGTTCTTAGGGTTTTGATGATGTTATTGGTGATATTACCATTTTGGAGATGTTTGTTTTGATATTGTTCTTAAGTGATTCTTGTTGAATTGTTTTCACAAGTGTTAAGAACATTCGATCATGTCGATTTTGAGGTGTTGGAGGATGTTGGAATTCATAGTTGAGAACTATGATATTCGTTGGTAGAGTTTAACCGATTCGGGGTTGAACCGGGTTTGTCCTTGGTGTTGTTTCCCGTTGATTTTTGTGTTATTGAATGAATCGTTTTTCATTCAAGGTTGCTCGAGTGTTTGTGATCATCGGAAGGCGTCGTTCGTCGTTTCGTCCCAGGACGTTGATCGTGGAAGGACTTTCTCGCCTTCAATTTGAGGCAAGTTTTATACTTGTATTGGTCAATGAGATTAATGTTATCATGTATGTGTATGAATATGTTGTATCATTTCGAGACTTGGTCTCTCTATGATTTTGTTGATATTAGGGGATTGTTTGATACGATACCCTTCGGCAAATTTATGCCCAATGTTGTTATTGTTCGATAAAAAAGCCGTTCAGGGCTTTGAGATACTCGTTGTTGATGTTGTTATCGATAGTCGGTTCGCGTTATCGATGTATCCATTGTTGTTTTTGATATTGATATCGGTTTGAGACGTTGTTGCGATCATTGTTATTGTTATTCGTTAACGGCCTGCTTAAGGCGTCGAGACTCTTGATGTCATTGTTGTGGTCGATATCCGGTCCACGGTATCGATGTATCGATTATTATTGTTGACGTTGATGTCAGTCTAAGGCATCGTTGGGATTGTTGTTATCAAATTGGTATTGTTGCTATTGTATTGGCCGATTGAAGGCATTTGACGTATCCGATTATTATCTTTATTTTCGGTGGTCGGTTTAAGACACCGGGACATCTATTCTAATTGAGTCATTGTTATCGGTTGACCGTTCTAAGGCAATCGACGTATTGAATTGGGATTATCGAAGATAATTCCCATCCGTTGTGTCATCGTTATCAATTGACCGTTCTAAGGCAATCAACGTATTGAATTGGGATTAGAAAGCCGAATACCATCCATTGTGTCGTGTTGTCAATTGACCATTCTAAGGCAATCGATTTATTGAGTTGGAACTATCGTAGACGTTTCCCATCCGTTGCATCGTTGTTATCGATCGGCCGTTCTAAGCTAATCGATGTATTGAATTGGGACTGTCAAGGATAGTTTCCATCCGTTGAGTTGTTGTGATCGATTGGCCATTCCAAGGCAGTCGACGTAATTGAATTGGGACCGCCGAGGACGGTGCCCATCTGTGAGTTATTGTTGTCGTGTTGGTCGACTCTGTAATATCTGGACTTATTATTGTGTATTTCATCTGTATTCGAACCCTGTATTATTCGGATTGTGATCTCGATAATTGGAGAATGATATTTCTCACATTGGAATCTTTGTACATAAGTATAACAACATGCAAAATTTCTCATGCAAGCTCGTGATAGCGCATGCTAAGAATGTAACTTAACGCGCGCTATCGGCTACTACTAGCGCACGCTACGATTGTAGGATTTGCGTGCGCTAGTCAATCAATTATTGAGCTAGGCGGCTAGCACATGCGCCAGCTGGACGTAGGACCGGATAAGATTCCCGCGGATGAACCTGGACAGTTTTGGAGTCAACTCTTATTAGCGCGCGCTAAGGATGTATGGTAGCGTGCGCTAATCTGCTAATGTACAGAAAGTTTATATATGGGTCAGCACTCCATTTTCTTCCCATTTCTTTCGGACATCCTTCATTCTTGAGAGACCAGAGAGCATATCATCTTCCTTAGACACACTTTTAACACATCTACTTAATCATTGGATATTGGATATTCTTGTGATGAATCATTGAAGTGGAAGTAGCACCTTGGAGTGGCATACAACCAACCGGAGTCGGATTCCATCTTTTTGGTTCAGTGATTTCGTCATATTAAGGTATGTTAATTCTATCTCCAGCCTTAGATTCGGGTTCTAAAGAATTAGATGATCATGCTAGCAAGATATTGAATTTCATTGGTGAATTATTCAAGAAACATCGTGTTTAGAAGATTGGAACATTTAGGCTTATGATATTGTCGTTGGAACCTCATAGTTGGAGTCTTAGTACAACAATTGATGAGAGAAACATTCTGAAGATGATTATCCGTATGAATTATGTTGTTATATTGATCATGAACTTGCAGATGATATCACTTTTGATTATAAGGACTTAAGAAAGAATCATCTTGGATTTGCACCCTTTTCTTATAAACTGGAATTGTTAGTTTATCTCCTTGGTTAAATCGAGATGTCATGATGATAATACGTTGACCTTAAGAACACCAAACTTCGCATGAGAATTGAAATCAAGATGGATTATGGTGTTGTGATGATAATACGTATTCTTGGTTTTTGAAGTTGTTGTAATCCGTAAGATCATTCATAAAATTGTATGAACATATTATGCATGGAGATGACATGTATTAACACTGAAGATTTCATGAGTTTCATCACCGTTAGAACAATCTGCTGCCCAGTAGTAAACTGCCATGCACGGTTAGCGCACGCTAAGCTATGTAGATTAACGTGCACTATCGAGCACGAGTTAACGTACGCTACGTTTGGTACATAACGTACGTTAGGCCATCAGGAGAGTCAGTCGGCTGATCAATGAGGTACTGACCGTGCGTAGTTAGCGTACGCTAGGCTTAGTTATTTGCGTGCGCTAACAAACAGACTTAACGCACGCTACGTATAATACTTAGCGTACGCTAAGTAGTTCAGACAGATTACATTTTATGAGCTTTCGGCCGTAAATCGAATTGTTAGACATTCGTACGACGTGAGATAATTCTATATTATTTCTTTTGTTAAGGTTCGAGATTGTTACATGATTGATTGAAGGGGCGACCTTCGAGTGTCTCGTTTTGTGGAAGTATTGTTCTTGTCTTCAAATCGAGGCAAGTACCTTATTTGTTTTATGTATTGATGTTACATATATTGTCGTGCATGTATGTCGTTGTTGTATGTCCACCTCGTGTTGGTCCGATGGGATCATCGGGGATCTATGCTAGCGTGTGCTGGATCATCGGACGGATTTTTCCACCACGAGTTGGTCTGACGGGATCATCGTGGGTTCTAGGCAGTGAACGTTGGATCGTCGGAATTACCATGTGTATGTTATGATATCATGTTGTGATTATCAGTTGTGTATGTTATTTATGAATTTCTCGTAGGAGAAGACTCGTTGGTATTTACGTTATTATTCTTCGTGAGATGTTGAATAATATGTTGTGGTACTTGTACTAGCATCGTTGTGCTAACCCCTTCGGGGGTGAACATTTTGTTTATGTTCAGGATCCAGGAGAGCGGGGAAACAATCTACTGAGATGTATGAACTGAAAAAGCAGCTGGAGGAGTTATTGGGCAAAGGCTATATTCAGCCAAGCGTTTCGCCCTAGGGAGCGCCAGTTCTTTTTGTCCGAAAGAAGGATGGATCGCTTCGACTGTGTATTGACTATGAACTGAACAAGATGACGATTAAGAACAAGTATCCGTTGCCCCGGATTGATGATCTTTTTGACCAATTGCAAGGAGCAATAGTATTTTCTAAAATCGATCTGAGATCAGGGTATCATCAGCTGAGGATTAAGGAATCTGATGTTCCGAAATCAGCATTCAGAACTCGCTACGGACACTATGAGTTTGTAGTGATGCCGTTTGGTCTCACTAATGCACCTTCTGTATTCATGCAGTTTATGAACCGAGTGTTCATCGAATATTTGGATAAATTTGTGGTCGTGTTCATTGATGACATTCTGGTGTATTCTAAGAGCCCGGAAGAGCATGCACAACATTTGTGGATTGTATTAGAAATTTTGAGAAGCGAGAAACTGTACGCCAAACTCTCTAAGTGTGAATTCTGGCTAAAGGAAGTAATGTTCCTCGGTCATGTGGTATCAGCTGAAGGAGTCCGAGTAGATCCTCAGAAGATTGAAGCGATTTTGGATTGGAAGCCTCCAAAGAACGTGAAAGAAGTCCGAAGTTTCTTAGGACTTGCTGGGTATTATCGTTGGTTCCTGGAAGGGTTTTCCAAAATTTCCCGCCCACTTACTCGACTCCTGCAGAAAACTCAAAAGTTTGAGTGGAATGAGTTGTGTCAGGTTAGCTTTGATGAATTGAAGAAGAGATTGACGACGGCACCGATTCTATCACTTCCACAGGGAACCGGAGGATTTATAGTTTACAGTGATGCTTGGAACCAAGGACTCGGATGCGTATTGATGCAGAATGACAAGGTGATCGCTTATGCGTCGCGACAGCTGAAACCTTATGAAATGAATTACCCAACACATGATTTGGAGCTAGCAGCAGTAGTTTTTGCTTTGAAGATCTGGAGGCATTATCTGTACGGGACTCACTGTCAGATCTTTACGGATCACAAGAGTCTCAAATACATCTTCAGCCAGAAAGAGTTGAACATGCGGCAAAGAAGATGGTTAGAGCTGATTAAGGACTACGACTTGGAAATTTTGTATCATCCAGGTAGAGCGAATGTAGTGGCCGATACACTCAGCTGCTATTCAGATGCTGGAGACTCTGACCTCCCAACTTAGCCTTCAACGAGAGATGATTAGAGAAGGAATTGAAGTGTGTTTACAAAGAGTCCAAGGACAACTGTGCGTGATGGAATTAACTTCATCATTAACCGAAGAAATCAAATCTAGACAGGCAGATGATCCTCTGATGATTCGATTACGTGATGAAGTGAGCAAGGGAAAGGCCCCCGGATTCGTAATTCATGATGATGGAGTTTTGAGATTTCAGAACCAACTCTGCGTTCCTGATATCGATGTTCTGAAACAGACGATTATGAAGGAATCTCACAGCTCACCCTATTCTATCCACCCGGGCACCAGTAAGATGTATAAGGACTTGAAACAGAATTTCTGGTGGGGCAACATGAAGAAAGATGTAGCGGACTATGTTTCGAAATGTTTGACTTGTCAACAGGATAAGATCGAGCATCAACGTCCTGCCGGGATGTTGAAACCGCTCCCGATTCCTGAATGGAAGTGGGAGGACATATCGATGGACTTTATTACTAGTATGCCGAGAACCAAGACAGGAATGAACATGATTTGGGTGATAGTTGATCGTTTAACCAAATCATCTCATTTTCTAGGCATTAAGGACACGTGGGGACCAGAGAGGTTGGCACGAGTATTCATTTCAAAGATAGTTCGATTGCATGGTACGCCGAAGACCATTATTTCTGATCAAGACAGCCGTTTTGTGTCTCATTTTTGGAAAGCAGTTCTTAAGGCCTTGGGGACCGAATTGAACTTCAGCACAGCTTATCATCTGCAGACTGACGGACAATCCGAGAGGACCATTCAAACGGTGGAAGACATGCTAAGGGCCTCTGCCTTAGATTGGTCAAACAATTGGGAAGTTCATCTACCGTTGATTGAATTTACCTACAACAATAGTTGGCATGCTTCCATTAAGATGGCACCGTTTGAGGCATTATACGGGAGGAGATACAGATCACCCCTATGTTGGGACGATTCATCAGACTTGATCGGAACAGAACCAGAGTTGATCGTACAGACTCGAGAGAAGATAGCCTTGATTCGTGAAAGACTGTTGACCGCCCAGAGTCGACAGAAATCTTATACAGACGTACGTCGTCGCCCTTTGGAGTTCAGTACTGGAGACCACGTACTTTTAAAGGTTTTTCCTACTCGGGGAATCTTTCGTTTTGGAAGGAAGTGAAAGTTGAGCCCGAGATATATCGGACCATTCGAGATCCTTGAAAGAGTTGGAGAGTTGGCATACAGATTAGCATTGCCTCCGTCATTGAGTCATGTTCATAACGTGTTCCACGTATCCCAGTTACGGAGATATATACCGGATCCTAGTCATATCATTGATTTCGGCGAGATCGAAATCGCTCAGGATGGGACGTTTGAAGAAAGACCAGTCAAGATACTCGAGAGTCGAGTAAAGCAGTTGAGGAACAAACCAATCGTTTTGGTCAAAGTTCAGTGGTCACGTCATGGAGTGGAAGAAGCCACATGGGAAACGGAAGATAGCATGAAGTCCATATATCCATAGTTATTTTCATCTTGAGTTTCAGGACGAAACTCCTTTTTAGTAGGAGAGTATGTAATATCCGGACTTATTATTGTGTATTTCATCTGTATTCGAACCCTGTATTATTTGGATTGTGATCTCGATAATTGGAGAATGATATTTCTCACATTGGAATCTTTGTACATAAGTATAACAACATGCAAAATTTCTCATGCAAGCTCGTGATAGCGCACGATAAGAATGTAACTTAACGCGCGCTATCGGCTACTACTAGTGCACGCTACGAGTGTAGGATTTGCGTGTGCTAGTCAATCAATTATTGAGCTAGGAGGCTAGCACATGCGCCAGCCGGACGTAGGACCGGATACGATTCCCGCGGATGAACCTGGACAGTTTTGGAGTCAACTCTTATTAGCGCGCGCTAAGGATGTATGGTAGCGTGCGCTAATCTGCTAATGTACAGAAAGTTTATATATAGGTCAGCACTCCATTTTCTACCCATTTCTTTCGGACATCCTTCATTCTTGAGAGACCAGAGAGCATATCATCTTCCTTAGACACACTTTTAACACATCTACTTAATCATTGTGTTGTGTCAAGAATTAACACCTTCCGACCGGCGATCGCCTAAGAGGACGAGCGACCGAGTTACTGCCGAGCGGCCAAGGCGGATCTGCCGATCAGCGACCTGGCGACCGAGCCTCAGTCCAGCGGACAAGCTGCATCGACCAACCGAAGGTCCCAGGACAAGTCCCGGTATCGAGCGATCAACCTCAGATACGATCGCCTCTCGATACTCGGCGACCGACTCCTGGCGATCTACTAATGGACGATCATCTCTCGGTACTCGGCGACCGATCCTTGGCGATCGTCACTGCACTCGCGACCTACTCCTAGCGACCAAGCGGCAACGGCGACCATCCTTCGGCACTTGCCGACCTACCCTCGAGACCGACCGTCTCTCGGCACCTGGCGACCTCTGATGATCAGCTAGAGACGACCGCCTCATATCGATCTCCACCGATGGCCATCCAGTCGGCGAAGACCGAGCCTCAAGACTGACACCACGTGCAAAATCCGGGACAAGATCCGCGAATCACGGGCCATTGACCACAGTCTGACAGATTCTCTCCACCAGCCGACAAGCCGCCGAAAGCTTGTCAGTAGGGCCGCATGTTGACTGATTCCGGACGCGTGTTGGCTCCTTATTGGACCGCCCAGCTGTGCCAGCCTCTTCCTTAGACTTTAGCCCGATAGCCAGCATCTTTCTTGGACTTTAGCCCGACAGCCCAGGAGATCGCCCCATTATAATATTGGCCGGCAGGCGATCGGCAGATTATTATAATGGCCGGCAGGCGATCGGCCACTAAAGGACAGGACCCGGCTGTCCCTATATAAGCAAGGCACCCTGCACTTGGACACTCCTTCCGCAATATCGCGATTCAAGCACACAATACAGAAACAATATACAGCACTTGGCTAACATCCAACTCTTGGCAACAGCTATCTTTCGGTCTTACTTCTCCCGGCCTATCTCATCCAGCAGATTATCGGCGGGGACGAAGAACACCAAGCTTCGCTCAAGAGCCGGATTAACAGAGTCTTTTTACACTCATTGTATTTAGATTTCTCTCATTAATGCTTGTATCCACGAATATTTGTATTAATAACATCTCGCGAGAGCATTCAAGCCCGCCTAACAAACCCGCAAATCTTGTACTATTTATCTACTTCGGAAGTGCTCCCGCAATTGTTGTTTGTTGTCCGTCTTCCAGAGTATTAATCTTCGGATAAATATTTTGGGCAACAACAATTGGCGCTAGAGGAAGGGGATCCAACCTCGATTTTTATACCTACCGTCCCAAAGAACACTCACTGTTCTCGCGGATACTTGAAGTGACACTTACCGCACTTCAAAGAAATCCTTCGTAAAACATGTCTTCCGCCTCCGCGTCAAGAAAGCCACCACCGGCTGCACCCTGCTCCGTCCCGGGCCCGAGCCGCAGCCGATGGTGGAAGGTAGCCGCGCGGCCGAGACGCGACTCGTCCCGGGAAGGCGGCCCGAGCCTCGCTCGATCGGGCCCGAACCAATGAACAGATCGAAGAGGCCATAGCCGTCCTTCAGAGCGACGGAGTGCTCTCGACGCGCCTCCAGCTATCACCCCTCGGTCTCCCGCCTAAGATCAAGCGGAAGCTCAAGGCACTATCGGCCGAGCGAGCGCCAGAGGCTCTCGCCCGCAAGAAGAGGCGCTCGGCACTGGGCACGTCTGTCTTCGATCGCACAGGCGGTGACCCGACTCGCGACCGGGCGGCCTCAGCCTACGAGACGACGGAGTTGGTGTCCGTCACGTGAGCTCGGCCTACCCGGCTCCCACAAGGCGATCCACCGCCCTGGCTCCCGCCGCGATTCCCGAGGTCGGCAGCGGTGGGGTCCGGAGGTCGGCACACGATCGCCTCGGCCCCGCTCCCAAAGCCGATCCGCAAGCGGCCGAGCCGCGCGATTGCCGCAATGCAACGCCGATCGACGACGTGAAGGCGCTCTCGCACCGGGCAGCGCGTGAAG
This sequence comes from Orobanche coerulescens, assembly GCA_033398695.1. NCBI lineage: Eukaryota > Viridiplantae > Streptophyta > Magnoliopsida > Lamiales > Orobanchaceae > Orobanche > Orobanche coerulescens. The sequence continues at coordinate 107,534,154 of CM065815.1, read as the reverse complement.
ACGATCGCCGCGCCAAGCGAGCCGCTCGCGATCGACATCGAGCTCGCCCGGTGCGGCACAAGATCGCCCTCCTCGGACACCGGTGTACCAGGGCGATCGGACCCCCAAGCACACTGCACAAGTTCAACATCTACATGACCGGGTGTGGGGCATCGGACGCGACCGGTGCCGAATGTTCCTCTCGACACTAGACGACCTCTCGCCACGGTGGTACACCTCATTGCCACCTCGGTCCATTGGCTCCTTTAACGAGCCGGCGCACGTCTTCACGGAATACTTCGCCACCAGGCCGCCGCCGAAGGTCCCCATCGCATGTGGCGGATCAGATAAGGGGAAGAGGAGTCCGACTCGGACTACATCGACCGGGTTGACATGATCATCCTCAACGGCGAGCCCGTGAGCGATGAGACCGCCCTCTACGCGGTTCTAGGAGGTTTTCAGGGCTTCGCCTATGTTCAGCATCTCACGAAGACCCTACCGACGACCTACGCAGCCTTCCGGGCTAGAGCCGCAGATTTCCTGTCCAGGCAAAGGCTTCTTCTCAGCCTAGGAGTAGATCGATCGGCGCCCGTACGACGACCTCCAGTCTACCAGCCCGATCGCTACTACCCAGCAGAACCGGAGGACTCGATCCCCGCCTACAGTCCATTTTAAATGACGGACTAGCCGCCGCCCGATCGCCAATATCGACCTACGAATAAAGCGATCGGCCGCCGAGCGACGATCGCCAGTCTTCCGGCCAGATCGCAACATCATCAGCAACCCGGTGGACACGATCGCCATCTACAGTCCGGCACATAACATGACGGACTAAGGCATAAGATCGCCTCCACCGCACATCATAAAGCCATGGTCCTGGCAGTCGATGGAACCGGCTGCTTCGGCCATGCAAGGTCCCTTTCGGCCTAGATCGCCCGCCCTTCGTTTAAATACGAGGCCGGCATAGTCTGAGGGCTCTCCAACATTAATCAGTGGACACATGCCACAACCCCGTCTCAACGTACACCGTCGAGGTCGGCCATCTCCATGGCTGGCCGAGGTGGAAGCAGAGCTAACAAGCCGCGGAGGTGGAGTTGATTCATCCGACGCCTCGCGCAAGGACTCCTCTAGACCGAGACCGCACGCCCTTCGTTTAAATACGAGGCGAGGCGCAGCCTAACAGAGGACCCTCATAATAAAGTGAGTCACGAGACACTCATTGTCTTCGCGCACCAAGACACGGTCATGGAGTCGGTCCATCGATCTCCGCGACCGTGCACGATTCCTCAAACAAAGCGAAACCACCAAGTTTCCATGGGGGATCGGCCAATGTTGTTTTTGCAGGTACAAGACCGAAAGATAGCTAGCCAATCGACCATAATAGCCCAAGTCCGAGTCCTAAGTCACCAGATCGCCGTCCTCATCCGGACACGATCGCCAAGAAGAACCACCTCGCCCCATGTCTTCAACATCGAGCAAGCCGGGGGCAATTGTTGTGTCAAGAATTAACACCTTCCGACCGCGATCGCCTAAGAGGACGGCGACCGAAGCATCGCTGAGCGGCCAAGGCGGATCTCGCCGATCGCGACTGGCGACCGAGCCTCGGCCAATGGGACAAGCCGCATCGACCAACCAAGGTCCCAGACAAGTCCCAGATCGAGCGATCAACCTCGGATACGATCGCCTCTCGATACTCGGCGACCGACTCCTGGCGATCTACTAATGGACGATCATCTCTCGGTACTCGGCGACCGATCCTTGGCGATCGTCACTCGGTACTCGGCGACCTCCTCCTAGCGACCGACCGTCGGGCGACCATCCTTCGGCACTTTCCGACCTACCCTTGGAGACCGACCGTCTCTCGGCACTGGCGACCTCGATGATCGCCTAAAGACGACTGCCTCATATCGATCTCCACCGATGGCCATCCAGTCGGCGAAGACCGAGCCTCAAGACTGACACCACGTGCAAAATCCGGGACAAGATCCGCGAATCACGGGCCATTGACCACAGTCTGACAGATTCTCTCCACCGGTAGACAAGCCGCCGAAAGCTTGTCGGTAGGGCCGCATGTTGGACCGATTCCGGACGCGTGTTGGCTCCTTATTGGACCGCCCAGCTGTGCCAGCCTCTTCCTTGGACTTTAGCCCGACAGCCAGCATATTCCTTGGACTTTAGCCCGACAGCCCAGGAGATCGCCCCATTATAATATTGGCCGGCGGGCGATCGGCACATTATTATAATGGCCGGCAGGCGATCGGCCACTACAGGACAGGACCCGGCTGTCCCTATATAAGCAAGGCACCCTGCACTTGGACACTCCTTCCGCAATATCGCGATTCAAGCACACAATACAGAAACAATATACAGCACTTGGCTAACATCCAACTCTTGGCAACAGCTATCTTTCGGTCTTACTTCTCCCGGCCTATCTCATCCAGCAGATTATCGGCGGGGACGAAGAACACCAAGCTTCGCTCAAGAGCCGGATTAACAGAGTCTTTTTACACTCATTGTATTTAGATTTCTCTCATTAATGCTTGTATCCACGAATATTTGTATTAATAACATCTCGCGAGAGCATTCAAGCCCGGGCCTAACAAACCCGGCAAATCTTGTACTATTTATCTACTCTCGGAAGTGCTCCCGCAATTGTTGTTTGTTGTCCGTCTTCCAGCAGTATTAATCTTCGGATAAATATTTTGGGCAACAACAATTGGCGCTAGAGGAAGGGGATCCAACCCTCGATTTTTTATACCTACCGTCCCAAAGAACACTCACTGCCTTGGCGGATACTTGAAGTGACACTTACCGCACTTCAAAGAAATCCTTCAAAACATGTCTTCCGCCTCCGTCGAAGAAAGCCGCCGACTCACCGGCTGCACTCTGCCTGTCCCTGGGCCCGAGCCGCGGCCGATGGTGGAAGGTAGCCGCCATGGCCGAGACGCTCGACTCGTCCCGGAAGGCGGCCCGAGCCTCTCGCTCGATCGGGCCTCCGAACCAATGAACAGATCGAAGAGGCCATAGCCGTCCTTCAGAGCGACGGAGTGCTCTCGACGCGCCTCCAGCTATCACCCCTCGGTCTCCCGCCGAAGATCAAGCGGAAGCTCAAGGCACTGCGGCCGAGCGAGCGCCAGAGGCTCTCGCCCGCAAGAAGAGGCGCCGGCACTGGGCACGTCTCGTCTTCGATCGCACAGGCGTGACCCGACTCGCGGCCGGGCGGCCCGGCCTCACTACGAGACGACGGAGTTGGTGTCCGTCACCAGGAGCTCGGCCTACCCGGCTCCCACAAGGCGATCCAGCCGCCTGGCTCCCGCTCGCCAGATTCCCGAGGTCGGCAGCAGTGGGGTCCGGAGGTCGGTACACGATCGCCTCGGCCCCCGCTCCCAAAGCCGATCCGCAAGCAGCCGAGCCGCGGCGATTGCCGCAATGCAACGTCAGATCGACGACGTGAAGGCGCTCTCGCACCGGGCAAAGGCGCCGTGAAGACGATTGCCGCGCCAAGCGAGCCGCTCGCGATCGACATCGAGCTCGCCCCGGTGCAGCACAAGATCGCCCCTCCTCAGACACCAGTGTACCAGGGGCGATCGGACCCCCAAGCACACCTGCACAAGTTCAACATCTACATGACCGGGTGTGGGGCATCGGACGCGACCCGGTGCCGAATGTTCCCTCTGACACTAGACGACCTCGCCCACCGGTGGTACACCTCATTGCCACCTCGGTCCATTGGCTCCTTTAACGAGCTGGCGCACGTCTTCACGGAATACTTCGCCACCAGGGCCGCTCGGCCAGAAGGTCCCCATCGCATGTGGCGGATCAGATAAGGGGAAGAGGAGTCTGACTCGGACTACATCGACCGGGTTGACATGATCATCCTCAACGGCGAGCCCGTGAGCGATGAGACCGCCCTCTACGCGGTTCTAGGAGGTTTTCAGGGCTTCTCGCCTATGTTCAGGCATCTCACGAAGACCCTACCGACGACTCCACGCAGCCTTCCGGCTAGAGCCGCAGATTTTCCGTCTGTGCAAAGGCTTCTTCTCGGCTTAGGAGTAGATCGATCGGCGCCCGCACGACGACCTCCGCCTACCACCCGATCGCTACTACCCAGCAGAACCGAGGACTCGATCCCGCCACATCCATTTTAAATGACGGACTAGCCGCGCCCGATCGCCAATATCGACCTACGAATAAAGCGATCGGCCGCCGAGCGACGATCGCGATCTTCCGCCGATCGCAACATCATCAAGAACCCGGTGGACACGATCGCCATCTACATCCGGCACATAACATGACGGACTAAGGCATAAGATCGCCTCCACCGCACATCATAAAGCCATGGTCCTGGCAATCGATGGAACCGCCGCTTCGGCCATGCAAGGTCCCTTTCGGCCTAGATCGCCCGCCCTTCGTTTAAATACGAGGCCGGCATAGTCTGAGGGCTCTCCAACATTAATCAGTGGACACATGCCACAACCCCGTCTCAACGTACACCGTCGAGGTCGGCCATCTCCATGGCAAGCCGAGGTGGAAGCAGAGCTAACAAGCCGCGGAGGTGGAGTTGATTCATCCGACGCCGCCCCGCGCAAGGACTCCTCTAGACCGAGACCGCACGCCCTTCGTTTAAATACGAGGCGAGGCGCAGCCTAACAGAGGACCCTCATAATAAAGTGAGTCACGAGACACTCATTGTCTTCGCGCACCAAGACACGGTCATGGAGTCGGTCCATCGATCTCCGCGACTGTGCACGATTCCTCAAACAAAGCGAAACCACCAAGTTTCCATGGGGGATCGGCCAATGTTGTTTTTGCAGGTACAAGACCGAAAGATAGCTAGCCAATCGACCATGATAGCCCAAGTCCGAGTCCTAAGTCAGCTCAGATCGCCCGTCCTCATCCAGACACGATCGCCAGCAAGAACCACCTCGCCCCATGTCTTCAACATTGGAGCAAGCTGGGGGGCAATTGTTGTGTCAAGAATTAACACCTTCCGACCGGCGATCGCCTAGGAGGACGGGCGACCGAGTTACTGCCGAGCGGCCAAGGCGGATCTGCCGATCAGCGACCTGGCGACCGAGCCTCAGCCCAGCGGACAAGCTGCATCGACCAACCGAAGGTCCCAGGACAAGTCCCGGTATCGAGCGATCAACCTCAGATACGATCGCCTCTCGATACTCGGCGACCGACTCCTGGCGATCTACTAATGGACGATCATCTCTCGGTACTCGGCGACCGATCCTTGGCGATCGTCACTCGGTACTCGGCGACCTACTCCTAGCGACCGACAGTCGGGCGACCATCCTTCGGCACTTGCCGACCTACCCTTGGAGACCGACCGTCTCTCGGCACCTGGCGACCTCTGATGATCAGCTAGAGACGACCGCCTCATATCGATCTCCACCGATGGCCATCCAGTCGGCGAAGACCGAGCCTCAAGACTGACACCACGTGCAAAATCCGGGACAAGATCCGCGAATCACGGGCCATTGACCACAGTCTGACAGATTCTCTCCACCAGCCGACAAGCCGCCGAAAGCTTGTCAGTAGGGCCGCATGTTGACTGATTCCGGACGCGTGTTGGCTCCTTATTGGACCGCCCAGCTGTGCCAGCCTCTTCCTTGGACTTTAGCCCGATAGCCAGCATCTTTCTTGGACTTTAGCCCGACAGCCCAGGAGATCGCCCCATTATAATATTGGCCGGCAGGCGATCGGCAGATTATTATAATGGCCGGCAGGCGATCGGCCACTAAAGGACAGGACCCGGCTGTCCCTATATAAGCAAGGCACCCTGCACTTGGACACTCCTTCCGCAATATCGCGATTCAAGCACACAATACAGAAACAATATACAGCACTTGGCTAACATCCAACTCTTGGCAACAGCTATCTTTCGGTCTTACTTCTCCCGGCCTATCTCATCCAGCAGATTATCGGCGGGGACGAAGAACACCAAGCTTCGCTCAAGAGCCGGATTAACAGAGTCTTTTTACACTCATTGTATTTAGATTTCTCTCATTAATGCTTGTATCCACGAATATTTGTATTAATAACATCTCGCGAGAGCATTCAAGCCCGGGCCTAACAAACCCGGCAAATCTTGTACTATTTATCTACTCTCGGAAGTGCTCCCGCAATTGTTGTTTGTTGTCCGTCTTCCAGCAGTATTAATCTTCGGATAAATATTTTGGGCAACAACACATTGGATATTGGATATTCTTGTGATGAATCATTGAAGTGGAAGTAGCACCTTGGAGTGGCATACAACCAATCAGAGTTGGATTCCATCTTTTTGGTTCAGTGATTTCGTCATATTAAGGTATGTTAATTCTATCTCCAGCCTTAGATTCGGGTTCTAAAGAATTAGATGATCATGCTAGCAAGATATTGAATTTCATTGGTGAATTATTCAAGAAACATCATGTTTAGAAGATTGGAACGTTTAGGCTTATGATATTGTCGTTGGAACCTCGTAGTTGGAGTCTTAGTACGACAATTGATGAGAGAAACATTCTGAAGATGATTATCCGAATGAATTATGTTGTTATATTGATCATGAACTTGGAGATGATATCACTTTTGATTATAAGGACTTAAGAAATAATCATCTTGGATTTGCACCCTTTTCTTATAAACTGGAATTGTTAGTTTATCTCATTGGTTAAATCGAGATGTCATGATGATAATACGTCGACCTTAAGAACACCAAACTTCGCATGAGAATTGAAATCAAGATAGATTATGGTGTTGTGATGATAATACGTATTCTTGATTTTTGAAGTTGTTGTAATACGTAAGATCATTCATAAAACCGTATGAACATATTATGCATGGAGATGACATGTATTAACACTGAAGATTTCATGAGTTTCATCACCGTTAGAACAATCTGCTGCCCAGTAGTAAACTGCAATGCACGATTAGCGCACGCTAAGCTATGTAGATTAACGTGCGCTATCGAGCACGAGTTAACGTACGCTACGTTTGGTACGTAACGTACGTTAGGCCATCAGGCGAGTCAGTCGGCTGATCAATGAGGTACTGATCGTGCATAGTTAGCGTACGCTAGGCTTAGCTATTTGCGTGCGCTAACAAACAGACTTAACGCACGCTACGTATAATACCTAGCATACACTAAGTAGTTCAGACAGATTACATTTTATGAGCTTTCGGCCGTAAATCGAATTGTTAGACATTCGTACAATGTGAGATAATTCTATGTTATTTATTTTGTTAAGGTTCGAGCTTGTTACGTGATTGATTGAAAGGGCGACCTTCGAGTGTCTCGTTTTGTGGAAGTATTGTTCTTGTCTTCGAATCGAGGCAAGTACCTTATTTGTTTTATGTATTGATGTTACACATATTGTCGTGCATGTATGTCGTTGTTGTATGTCCACCTCGTGTTGGTCCGATGGGATCATCGGGGATCTATGCTAGCGTGCGCTGGATCATCGGACTGGTTTTTCCACCACGGGTTGGTCTGACGGGATCATCGTGGGTTCTAGGCAGTGAACGCTGGATCGTCGGAATTACCATGTGTATGTTATGATATCATGTTGTGATTATCAGTTGTGTATGTTATTTATGAATTTCTCGTAGGAGAAGACTCGTTGGTATTTACGTTATTATTCTTCGTGAGATGTTGAATAATATGTTGTGGTACTTGTACTAGCATCGTTGTGCTAACCCCTTCGGGGGTGAACATTTTGTTTATGTTCAGGATCCAGGAGAGCGGGGAAACAACCACTGGAGCTGCATGACGACGAGGGTGCAGAGTGATGTTCCGGCCGAGTTTATTTGTCTGTTGTTTATTAGTTATTTCAATAAGTACTCGAGTACGTAGTCGTTTATGATGAATTTGAATTTGGTGACGTATTAATAATTTTCTGTTGAATATTCGTATTTTCAGTATTTGGTCAGAACTGTTGTATCTTAATTTCGTTATTTTCATTCGTTGGTACCTGTTAATGCCTTTTCAATTCTTCAGCCTTGTAAATCCTTATGTAAAGGATTTACGGCGCTGTAATATTCCTGAATATATCGGGGATGTTACAGACTCAAGGCAGCATGCTATTATTCTTGTGAATTCAGTAATCTTGGGATCGTTGCCATTTGTGATTAATTGTGTTTGGAGGCTAGTCGCGGCTAGTGCTCGATGGGTAAGCTTGGGGCTTGAACCTTCGCGGTTGGTTTCCCAACACCTACAGTTCAGTAGGTCACGGTCATGTTGATGATCTCATTATAGGTAAGCTTGGGGCTTGAACCTTAGCGGCTGGTTTCCCAACACCTATAGTTCAGTAGGTCACGGTCATGTTGATGATCTCATTATGGGTAAGCTTGGGGCTTGAACCTTCGCGGTTGGTTTCCCAACAACTACAGTTCAGTAGGTCACGGTCATGTTGATGATCTTGTTATGGGTAAGCTTGGGGCTTGAACCTTCGCGGTTGGTTTCCCAACACCTACAGTTCAGTAGGTCATGGTCACTGGGTGATCTCATTATGGGTAAGTTTGGGTCTTGAACCTTCGCGGTTGGTTTTCCAGCACCTGCAATTCAGCAGGTCACGGTCATTGAATGATCTCATGTGATACATCTTCGGGCTGTTTGGGCTTCGGGCTATTTGGGCTTCGGGCAGCTTCGGCTGAGTGGTTTTCAGACCATTGTGATATTGTTCCAGCTTCGGCTGAGGGCTTTAAGACCATTGTGATATTGTGGCAGCTTCAGCCGAGGGCTTTCAAGCCATTGTGATGTATTGGTATTTCCGTTGGAGCCTTCGGGCATTATGATTCGTATTTATTTCAGTTTTGGTTTGGTTTACCTTCGAGAAATTTCACTGTGGTGTTCTATGTTGATGATTCGCCGTTGGGCACTTGTGTTCTAACCTGTTGAGCAGGTACCGATCACATGCCGTGAACATAGTATTTCACGAATGCTCGATTCTTACCTTGGTTTGTGAGCATCTCGTACTACCATTGTTGTACTGTTTATTCTGCCTTTGGATGCATATCATGTTGTACATGTATTTGATATTCATTATCTGGATGACTGAACCCGTGGGGGGAAACATGCGAGGAGAGAGTTGAGACACAGGGGCATGAAGATGGCGACGAGGCATTCGAGCGATACTAGTCCGAGATATTTTGGCGTTCATGTCAGTAAGACAGTTGGAGTACTCCAGTTTTGTTCAGTCGTTGTCATTTTGTATTATCCGAGCAAGGCTCGTGGATGTGTTGTACTTTTATTTTGGCCATGTAGGCCCACTTTTGTCGTTGAAATTGCATATCGGAATATTATGTTGGATGTCATAGTAGGGACTGAGATTCCCCTATTGGCCAGTTTTTTTGGTCATGTTCGCCTGGTGGATCTCCTGGCGTTGGGTCCACGGCACTGTAATAACCCAATGGGATTTGGGGGTGTTACAGTTGCACCGTATGTCGAAAGACATATGGATTTCTTGAGGAAGAAGTACAATCACAAGGCGCTTGAGAAGTCGATAGCAAATGAGCATAACTATACATTTTATGATTTGTTCAAAGAACAAGTTATGAGCGAACTTGAAGCTTCATCACATTCTGTTTCAGATCGGGTCAAGAGCTTAGCATATGGGCCTAATTTCAGTGCCACCTTTTACTCCGGGTTTGCTATTAATGGCCACACATTCTACACGAAGGATCAAGATGAAAAAAGTACTATGCAAAATAGTGGGGTAACTCTGGAAGCCGTAGCTATGCATTTTTCTATTGCTAAAGATAAGAAGCCCATGTTTTGTAAAATGCGATATTATGGTGTCATTGAAGAGATTTGCGAGTTGCATTACATTGGTTTTACTATTGCTCTTTTTGGATGCAAATGGGTTGACAATAGCAATGGTGTTTTCTTTGAGGACTCAGGGGCTATAGTGGTCAATCTTCACAAACAAGGTCATAAGGAAGATCCTTTCATATTAGCTAGCCAGGCAAAGCAAGTGTTCTATGTGATCGACTCTTCTGATAAGAGAAGGTCAATAGTTATATCACCATCATCTCGATATGCATTTGAGGATCATGAAGATGATAGTATGGAAGATAAGGAGTGTTGTTACAAGAGGATTCAAATAGAGTATGATGATAATGGCGATTCCTCTATCTATATAAGAAATGATCACGATGAAGGGATATGGGTCGAAAAGGACAAGAATGAGGGAAAGTCACAAAAGCATCGTCGGGTAAAAAAATATATTAAATTATACCGAAGCATATTAGTAGTATTCATTTTATAAATGTATTTAAAGTGGATTGAATATGTTATATGCATAAATTGTGTTATATTTATTCTGAAAAACAGTCAAAGTTTTAACTGAAAACAATCAATTATCATACCAAAGGTATAACTGAAACATCATTACAAAATTGTGTTATATTCTGAAAAACTGTCAAAGTTTTAACCGAAAATAGTCAATTATCATATCAAAGGTATAACTGAAACATCATTACAAAATTGATGTTATATTCTGAAAAACTGTCAAAGTTTTAACTGAAAATAGTCAATTATCATATCAAATGTATAACTGAAACATCATTACAAAATTAGTATTATATTATGAAATGCATTTATATTTTCAATTTATATGGCATCTGAAGTCCAAATTTTTGCAGGTTAATGGCTAGAACGAAAAAACATGTTCTTCAAAACCATGTTAGCCACTCTATGGACGATGCTAACTCCGATCCCGAAGATGGAGCATCTGATGTCGAAGAAGATAAACGTGAAGCAGAGAGAGGTCGCACTGTACTTGCAATGGTTGGAAAGGCAATCCAGAATGAGACTAAAGTTGTTCTGGAATGGGATCCAATCTATAAAATTCCACGTGGGGATAACCGCACCTTGTTTTCTTCATACATTGGTGTAATTGCTCGTGAACGTGTAAACATCACCTATAGGAGGTGGACTAATGTTCCGAAGGTAACCAAGGATGAAGTGTATGATTTCATTACGGTAAGTACCAAAATCTGTTTCATACTTGTATGTAACCTTATGTACAAGTGCTTGTTTATATGAATTACTAACAAGAATGAAATATGCAGAAGGGATTCACAGTACCAAAACTCGTAAAAATGGGTTTTAACACGAGCATGCATTCGATGGAGGGCTTTTAAGACTAGGCTGAGAAAGTATTGGATGTATAAAGTATGCAAAGACACGAAGGTGTTGAGGGAAAAATCACCATGGAAATATCCTTGGATACAACTAGACGATTGGAAAAAAATTCTTAAGTACCTATGATAACTTACAGTTGAAGGTATATATTGTTTCACTAAATTCGTCATGATGCGTATATGTTTTATAATAGTGTATATTGATTAATAATGTTAACAAATGTAAAGGAATTAAGTGAGAAGAATCGAGAAAGGTCATTGAAAAAGAATTCGAGCTATCGAGGAGGTCGACGGGGATACCAATATTATGAAGAAGAAATTGTATGTTTTAATAGTCTGATTTTTAGATGCTATGATTGAATGAATTTGGATCAACATTAGCTTCTAACATATTGTTGTATCATGTCAGGCAAAAGAACTTTCAAAGCAAGGGGTTCATGTTGCACAGGTGCCTCGGCATTTAGTTTGGCTTAAAGCTCATTCCGCAGAAAAAGATGGTCAGATGGTTTTTGGTAATCCTATTGATCATCAAATTGCTGAAGCTATTGTAAGTACCTACACCATATTAAACCTTTCCTACATATACCATTCGGTTCATAATTAAGAATTATAGTCATAATTACTAAATAATTAACATATATATTTTTTTCCTTTTATGTATGAAAGGGGTATAAGTCCATTAATACGGCACGCTTAGTGCTAGGACAGACATGTTTTGTATCCCAAAACCAGCTGGTCATTGCCTTATTTTCTTTGCCAGTCATTTTGGCAAACACCTTTGGGGCACTATACATTTGCTTCTTCTTTGAAATATAATCTATACTCTGATCATCAATAAAAGTGGTAAGAACTTCGATTCAACCTTTCCTTGCAGCACAAATGGAGACATTTTATTCGCAATTTGAACTTACAAAAGAATTCGGTCGATCTTTTTGTAGACTTCTTTGGCTTTCTCGTCATTTTCATCCATCTCGCTACTAATTTCAGGTATTATTATATCAATGATCGTCGGCCTGGACCTTGTCGGGGTTGGCCTCTATGCTCCGCTGATCTACCAGGAAACTAAAAATTTTCCCAAGTTACCCTGAAGGGACATTTGAATAATTTCCTAAAAAGAGATTGTAATTATTGTCGCATTTCACCAGTGATATTCTCTCTGTATCTTTGTATATTAGTATTTTACATGCACAATACTTGTCCATGACTTTTTAATGTTACATTTTCGTTGATTAGTAAAGTATCAAAGCTGATATGTGTACTTCAATAGATGGTGCATGACCTAATGTTATACTTGTCTATGACTTTTTAATGTTACATTTTGCTCACTGTAATAAGTTTATGTTTTTATTGTAGAAAGCATTGGAAGCTCAAAATGAAAGAGGTGAAATAATCACCTCAAGTTGGGATGACATCTTAGCAAAAGCAATACAAAAACCAGATTATGGTGGTCGTGTCAGGGCTGTTGGCTCAGGTGTAACAAACAGGGCATACTTTGGTTACAATCGACCAACGCCTCCTACCATGTTGCAGGCGAAAGTGGTTACTTTGGAAACAGAGTTGGAAAATATGAAAAACAATCAAAATTTGTTTATGTCCTACGTTATGTCATGCTCTAGTGGTTTCAACTCGGAGCATATGAGACAGTTCATGGCAGCTTGCAATGGCTTTGGTGGCCAAGGTTGTGGAAATGCCCAACTTGGTAGTTTTATTAATCTACTTAGTGGACAGGGACTGGGTGGTGCCCAACCTAGTACTTTTAATGGTCAGGGGGGTTGAGTGGTGCTGGATTAGGTGGTAGTAGACAGGTAAATGCCCCACTTGGTGGTCTTATCGATCTCCTGGGATTGGGTAGTTTCCAACAACCTAGATCAAGTGGCGGAGAGTGGAATGGTGGTCAGTTGAATAGTTTTATTGGTAAAGAGAATGTAGTCAATACACATGTTGAGAAAGAGCCTGAGCCTTACCATGTTGCTTGGCCCGAGATATCCACGACTAAAGAAGATAATAGAGAACATAATTTTCAGACAATTGATGAGCCCATTAGTAGCCATTGGATAAAGCCTGAGGCTACTAAATATAGTTTTCCTGAGGTATGAAGTTCTTGTTAAATTTAATTATCTTTATATATGTACAGTACAATAATTTTTTTCCTATGATATGATTAACTGCATGCATATGATTTTTGATTAGGGTTGAAGTGAGTGTTCTTTAGCGATTCAAAGTGACAAAGATGTACATATTGTTGCCACTGGAAAAGTGGAGATAAGGAATGTGGAGAAAGTGACTAAAGTACACAATGTTCAGATTACGAATGATCTGTTCAGGGTAATGGTTCTAGAAGTGATGATACCAACAGCATTTTTGCCATCTCCTACCCAAGAATTCAAATATTTTAGTCAAGCCAAGAGTAGTTTTGCTCCTTGGCCAAGACACTTAATTTTCCCAATGAATCAAGTAATCTCTATTGTTTGTAAGTTTTAGATTTGTTGTTCATTTTCTTACCAAAATGATCTTTTATGAGATTTTCACATTCTATATAATAATTTGTTATTATTTCGTCACTATTAAGGCTGGCAAACAACCAACGAAGTCCTTCACTACCCCATCCCCACAAACACCATCATCACAAGCATCAACAACTCGTAAGTATGTGATTACGATGGAAGATCTTGATAAGTTGACAACTAGTTTGCTGCGAAAACTCAAAGTTCAAGCTGCAAGGATGGAAACAAAAGATCAACACATATCGATAACAATCCCAGCAAGTGTGTATGGTAGTGAGCAAAAAATTAGCATTGATCACGAAGATATGTATGCTTGGTGCTTTCAAAAAGAAGTTGAAGCTAAACATATATCCATCTTCATGAAGTAAATAACAAAAATTCATGATTTTTCATTAATCAGTTATTCTTTTAATTTAATGGTTTCTACTATTATGCAAGGTACTTGAGCGAAAAATGTGAAGAAGATTGTGTATCTCTGATGTATGGATTTTGTGATTCTCATTACTTATCCCCTTTAACATCAATGGAGGACAAAGAAGAGCGATCTGACTATTTAGCACGTATTTTTGGACAAAATGAAGGAAAAAATGCTAATCAGCTTTTCTTTGCTCCTTATTATGAGAAGTAAGTGCATAAAAAAACATCAATTTCACCTTAAAATGAGAATAATGCTAATATTATTAATTATTTTTTCTATAGTTATCATTGGATGCTTGCATCCATTAGTCCTTTGAATGGAGTTGTGTTTTGGCTTGATCCAACTGGAGTGGAAAAGAATATCCATGAATACGTTCAACAGATCATCAATGAGTATGCATCTTTATCTTCTCTTAGCCATCATTTATTTATATTATGCAATATGAGATGCTTTGTTATGTAGCAAAACGGAAGTGTGAAATTGAAATCTGAAAATATTGGTGAAGTTTTATTGATTGCCTGCATTTGATTTTTTGTTTTTGTAACACAATAGGGGAATCACAAAGTTCAGCGAAAAGTATCGGACCCATGTCAAGAAATTTGATAAGAATAATCCAGGAATTAGGTGGATAAAGACACAGGTATGCTTTCTTTGGTTATAATATGAACTTAATTTGTTTCATAGTAGTAGCAATGGTAAGTTTTGTTCTAATGCCATATATCAGTTCATAGTGTTGTATTTGCTTTTCTTCTAGTCTGCAGTCTCCTAATCTCCCAGCGCTTGAGCTAAACATTCAATGAATTAATGTTTTGACAACTGTTTTTTCTTCTTTCCCAAATGTACGTAGTGCCCACGTCAACCCCAAAATTCCAAGGATTTTGGATACTATGTTTGTCGCTTCATGCTTGAGACAATACAAAAAAGACGACAAGTGATTCCTGATAAGGTATTTTTACATTAAATTTACTATATGAAATCCTTTTTGTATTATCATATTTTGACAAAACATATGATTTTCTGATTATATGTTGTTTATGATGTTTTTATAGTACTTCGATGGTGCTAATGCTTCCTTTCCTCAAGTAAAGATTGACAAGTTAAGAGACATGTGGATTGAATATGTGAATGAGCATAAACAAGTGGCTGATGAGGAATTGGATGATGGTATGAATGGAATTTGTTGATGTCTTGTAATGAATTTATATAATGCTCAACATATATCATCTCAAGTTGGACCTTTTTATTAGAGTTGAAACTTTTAAGATAGACTCTTCAACCAATGTAGACTCTTTGTCTTTGTATTGATTTGAGTATTATGACGTAGAACTTTGAGCAAAATTAATAAAGCAAGCTTCTTGTTTGATTATTATTGTTATTGTTGTTGTTGTTGTTATTGTCGTCGTTGTTGTTATTAGCTATAGTAAAAATAATTAAATATTGATGTGGATAGGAGTGCAAAATTGGTGTTGTGTGCTGCTTCTGCTGATAGTGTGGTACAGTGGGCTGCCAATGCCCTACTGTTGTGTGTGCGTGTTCTGGGTGCTTTGTGTAGGTGTTGTGGTTTTGTGTGTTTGCAGCGTGTTGTTGCTGCTGGTCTGTGAACAATATGTGCATTGTTTGCAGCATTTTTGCAGCGTGTTGCTGCTGTTCGTCTATACTTTGGTGCAGCATTTTGCAGACATGTATTGCTGCTGCTCGTCTGTTTCTGTTGCTGGTGTGTGAAAATGTGCAGTGTTTGCAGCATTTTTACAGCGTGTTGCTGCTGCTCTTGTACTGTGGTGCAACGTTTGCAGCATTTTTGCAGCGTGTTGCTGCTGCTCTTATACTGTGGTGCAGTGTTTTGTTGCTTGGTTTATGTTTGCTGCCAATCTGTTGTTGCTGCCTATCTGTTTTATGTTACTAATTAATTATTTTTGCTGCCTATCTGTCTGTACTATTGTATTTTTATGTTGCTTGGTTTGTTTTTATGTATTTAATCTGTTGTTCATGTACTGTGGTGCAGTGTTTTATGTTGTTGTATTTAATTATTTTTATGTTTTGTTGTTGCTTGGTTTATGTTTTGTTGTGGTGCAAATTATTTAATTAGCTTTTGTGTTTTGGATGTAGCTAGCTAGCAACAAAAAATGAATGGCAGAAGCAAAAAAATAATGCAGGTCACGAAAAAAAGTTGTATTTAATTATTTTTAATATTTTTAATAATTAAATTATTTAATTATTTATTTTATTTTTCTTGGGAAAAAAGTAAGAAATAATACATTTTTATTAGTTAAATGAAAATAATATAACAAGAAAAAATAGATGTATTTAATTATGTATATTACAACAAAAATAGCTTAATTCAATTATATATAAAAAAACTGAACGAAAGAGACCGCCTTTTAAAAAGTGGTCTCTAAGGTACAATATAAGAAACCTCTTTTCGCCAAAAGTGGTTTCTTTAATCAAAGCAAAGAAACCCCTTTTCAAAAAAAAGTGGTTCCTTTAATGTTGTTCTTAAATAATTTCACAAGTAACTAAGAAACCACTTTTTTTTAAAAAGGAGTTTCTTAATTTGAGCAAACAAACCCCCTAAAAAGTGGGTCTCTTAATATAAGACACTGCTGAGCTAAAGACCCCCTCTAAAGGGGTTTCTTAGGCCAATTGTAGGGGGTTTCTTTTCACAGTTTTGTAGTAGTGATAGATTCATACAACACTACTATCAGCCCCGCTAGTATGCAACTACTTACTCAAAATTGTCAGTTTGGGATCTGAAATTAACTCCTTAAAATTATACAGAAAAGGAATAAATATTTGAGATCACCATCTAAAAATGTAATCCAAACAACATTGACACATTATACTTTTACCTAGACTTAACTTTTAATTCTTGTATATTTAACAAGGTGCAGGAACTCGCCCCTTTGCGGCGAGGGCCTTTGCTCCATGATTTCCTGTTTGCAGCTGTAAAACTGGAATTTGCAAGCAATACAACTTAACTTTAACACAGACTGGTTTTTATATTAGAGGTGCCGCAGAATAGCAAAGTTGCAGGCTTGTACATAAGTGCCTTTGGGAAAACTGAATTAAAGGTTGCGTGTTTATGCAGCACGTGGTGGGAATGTTACATCCCGGGTTACATTACTTTAGTTCTACTTACTGCACATACTACATACTACATACAGTGGTTTACTTTTGTGTCGCTGGTGGCTGGTGGACCTTCGTTTACCGCATCATTCGTGCTTTGGTTTTTTAGCATCGAACCCATATGGTGTTTCTTCTGTGTCTTTGAACAGCTCTCTTCGGACAGTTGTAGACTGGACATGCGGTTCAACTTCTGATTTTTCTGCCCGTTGGTAAGCTTTCAAAACAAAACGGGAAGCAAGTAAATATTTAGAGTACCAGTTAGTGAGGCTGGGGGGATGGGGTAATAAAAAACGTTATGGGAACAAAAGTTTTAAACTTTTTACCTCCATATTCCCAATATCAGGTGCCTCGCAGTTGAATTCCTGTGGAACCCATACTGAACGACCCATGATCTTCTTTGGCTTCCATGCTGGACCGAAAGTCTACTGGTTCTGTTTTACAGTACACGTACAAAATAAGAGACAATAATGAAAGTTGCTCTAACAATGTAGCTTCCAAACATGTGAAAATATGCCATTGATGTAATCAAAATAGGAAACCTGTGACACTGTTACTTATGTCAAATAAAGAAATTTCAAGGACCTCAAGTACCTCCCAGACAAAAACTGTCATATCCTAAGAAACCCCATAAGCAGTTTAACCATGCATTCCCAAACAGCTACCAAGCCTGCGGTACCGGTTTACTCGTATATTAAATTCTGTATTTTTATGTATGTTGCAGCACACCTAATTTAAACTTTCATAAATCAAAATCGATTAAAAAAATTAAAATGTTGACTAATGAAAGTTACCTCGTTGATAATACTGTGGCGCCATAAGCTTTTCCATGGAGGCTTCTGTTGCTTTATCTACGTCGCGACAATCCCGTGTCCATGCTTTTGAAGAAGTTCTCTGTCATGGCTAGATAAAAAATTCAAATAATTAGTTGCTTGCCAAAAACCAAATAAAAGGTTGTGTATCATTCAATATATTTGCAGGCATATGGGCTTGTTCGAATTCGAAAAAGCTCATACGCCAGCTTTTGTGGCTTATCAGCTTATCGAGTCGAGCTTATAAATTTATAATGTTAAAAGAAGAGTTTATGAGATTTTCAATTTTAAATAACCTTGTAAGGCCACACAAATAATCTAATCGAGACACCCCTTAAATAAGACGTTACATATTTATGGTACTAACTTAAAGGATGATACATACCAGTTTCGATTTCGGGTGTTTGGAATAGCTAATTCATTTGGTAAAAACTACTGGCAGCAGTATCTTAAGCCGCAAAACGTGACCGTGCTACTAAAACATAAACTCCATAGTTGTTTTCAGCCTCCGTACAACTTCATTTGAATAGCCATGTAAGGTATCTATCCGGAATACATAAGATTACACAACTCAACAATAAATGAATTACAAATAAAGTTCCTATGGTTACGGAGATGAAGGATTACACAATAAGCCTAATATCAATGAATTACACAGAGTAAAACGAAATTAAACTGAAAAACCGAACACAAAGAATTGAAAAATAAGGTTCAGGAATTCAAACTGAACAGATCACACAAGATCTGAAAAATCGAAGCATGAAGGTGGTGATATTCGAACAAAGTGTCGGCTCAGTCCTCCACTCTCGTATACCCACGTCCAAGGCGCCAAACACCGCCAGTAGTCCTTTTAGAACCAAAATCCCAGGCGGTTTCACAAAGAATCACAAAGAATCGGAACCCAGAACCCCAAAACCCAGAACTTCTTTCCTAAGCCCTCGGTCAGAAAAAATTCACTCAGAAATCAAGATTTTTCACTTAGAACATCACAAAGATAGTTTTGCCTCAAGAACTCTCTCCAGATTTCGGTGTATATCCCTCAAAAAGGATCCCAATATTTATAGGAATGAAAGCAGCAACCAAAGCCTCGGTCGCCCGAGGATGTAGCAACCGTTCTTATCATTAAATTGATAAGGGTTGCAAACATATCGAAACCGATCGGAATCAGAGGTGCAAGAGAGATGAAACAGAAACGAGAGAAACGGGAGAGAGAGCGGCGCCGACCTAAAAAGAAGAGGAAATAATTAGGGTTGGGGGTGATGGGATATTTATATCACAAATGGATGAATGTGATATGACCATCAAAAAAGGACGGTCCAGATTGAACCAGGATATTAATGAATCTGGGCCTGGACTTTTGGTGTAAAAAGGAACTGGGCTGCTCAAATGTTTGTTGTTTTTGGGCCGAGTCATAAAGACTATTTCATTTGGGCCACATATTAACCAACATTTCTCCACCCGGACCAAATGAGCCATCGGGGTGCACTGTTTTGAGAGGGAGGCCATCATCGCCGATCGTCACACCACCTGCACAACACACAAAGTTAGTACAAGTATAAAGGCATAAATCAATCCCTAAGAAAGAAAAAAAAAAAACTTGGGATCACGAAGAAAGCTAGAAAAGCTATCACAAAGATAGCAACCGGAAGACTGAGTGTCTTGATTATGGGAGTCGATATTCAGTATCGACTTGCAAGATCTGATTTTCTCGACCGATAGGCACTTCGTGCCCATATCTGTAGGATTATAATGAGACGGGATTTTCTTCAAATCAATTATGCCCTTTTCCACGATATCACGGATGAAGTGTCGCCTGACGTCAATGTGCTTAGTACGATCATGAAAAACAGGATTTCTACACAAATGTATGCTAGATTGACTGTCAGAGAAAACCACAACATTATCACAAAGAACACCAATATCAGTAAGTAAACCTCTCAACCAAATAGCCTCTTTAAAGGCTTCAGTGGTGGCAATATATTCAGCTTCAGTAGTAGACAAAGTAACTATATGCTGAAGTTGAGATTTCCATGAAATGCACGAGCCACACAAGGTAAACACATAAGAAGTTATGGACTTACACTCATCCCTAATTGGAGTCAACATAACCTTTAAGGTTAACCCCATCATCAGATTTAGAGAAAATAAGACCATCAAAAACAGAATTTTTCAGGTACCGAAGTAACCACTTAAGGGCCTCCCAATGAGGTTTTCCTAGATTAGCCATATATCTACTTAAACAACTCACAGCATAAGCAATATCTGGCCTAGTACTAACCATAAGGTACATGACAGATCCAATAGCATTAGCATACGGGACAGATCTCATTTCACGAATTTCAGATTCAGTTTTAGGCGACTGAGTTTTGGATAATAAGAAATGAGGAGCCAACGGCACACTAGCAATTTTAGCATCAGTCATTGAAAATTTTTCAAGGATTTTATCAATGTAATAGGACTGATTTAGAAATGAAGTGCCTTTAGATCTATCCCGAATGATATTCATGCCTAATATCCTTTTAGCATCCTCCAAATACTTCATGTCAAATTGTTTACCTAAGCAACTTTGAACATGATCAATAGATTTAATGCACGAACTGATCAAGAGCATATCATCTACATAAATAAGTAAGAACATAGGAACACCACAATCATTCTTGAAATAAAGGCATGGATCATATGCACTACGACGGAATTTCAAGGACAACATGCAATCATTGAATTTCTTGTTCTACTGTCTAGGGGATTGCTTTAAGCCATATAAGGTTTTATTAAGCAAGCACACATAATCAGGATGGTTACTATCTGTAAAACCTCCTGGTTGTTTCATGTAGATAGTTTCTTTCAATTCACCATGCAAAAAAACCATCTTAACTTCTAATTATTTCATTTCCCAATTATGATGTGCAACTAATGCAAGCATGATACGAACAGTGGTGAATTTAACTACAGGTGCAAAGATATCGGTATAATCAATACCTTTTCGTTGAGTAAAACCTTTAGCTACTAACCTCGCTTTGAATCTGACATTATCCTCATCCTTTTTTACTTTAAACAACCACTTACAATCAATCAAAGAACAGTTTTTAGGTTTTGGAACAAGTTTCCAAGTATCGTTCGCATGCAAGGATGTTATTTCTTCATTCATTGCACTTAACCATTCATTTGATTTATCAGATAGCAAAGCGTCATTGTAAGTTTTCGGTTCATTCCCATCAAGCATATCAAACACATTGAAAGCAAGATAAGCCATATGGAAATCATCTAAATGTATTGGTCTTCTAACGTTCCTTCTAGGCCTATCCCTAGTTAATTGATAATCAGACAAGTCGAGCAGTTGATTCATCTCCATTTTCGAGTGGTTATCAGTTGAGCATTAGAAGATTCGGGATTTTCCATATTATCAGATTCAACAGGTAACTCATTATCACTAAGATGCTCCACCCTAATCTGAACAGGGTGGGGAGAATTATCAGCAGCTAACGCAGGAGCAGGTAAAGGATTATCAAGACAAGGAAATTCAATTCATTAAAGACCAAATCCCTACTAGTAATCACCTTCAATCCGGGTTCAGTTCTGACCCATAAACGATAACCTTTAACCCCATCAGGGTAGCTAAGAAAAACACATCTCAAGGACCTAGGTTCAAGTTTATCGACATTTTGATGCACATAAACAGCACAACCAAACACACGATTGTTTGAAAAATCAATAGCATGACCCGACCACACAGACTTGGGGTATTTGCCATTCAATGGAACAGAAGGTGATCTATTGATAAGATAGCTGACACTTAAAAGAGCCTCACCCCAAAAACTTTTTGACAACCCGAAGTGGCGAGCATGTCCCCGACTTTTCAAGGAGGGTTCGGTTCATTCGCTCACCCACCCCGCTCTGTTGAGGGTATAAGGAACTGTCTTATGTCTAAGGATGCCATTTTCAAAACACATAGTATCAAATCGAGTATTGCAAAATTCAAGGCCGTTATCGGTCCTTATCTTTTAATCCATTTTCCAGTTTGATTTTCCATCAAAGTTTTCCAAGTTTGAAACTTTTCAAAAACATCGATTTCGATTTGAGTAAAAATACGAAAACTTTCCTCGAGTAATCATCAATAATGTACGAAATAACAGTTCCTACCATGAGTCGAACACCGGCGGGACCCCAAATATCGCATGAATATAATCAAGCGCATTGGAACTCTTACAGATTTCTCAAAAGCAGTTTGGAAATTGAGTTTTATGTTGTTTTAATACATGCAAGAGTCACGAAAGACATCTTAGAGATTTTATCCTTTCCAAAATATTTTTGTTTATACAAGATATCTAATTCCTTTATCTTTCGTGTGTCTAATCTATTATGCCACAATTCAGTTTTATCAGCAGAAACCAGATTAGAACATGTAGCGGTTTAAGTTTGGCAAATGTATATCTAATCCCTTCATGCTTCGAAGCTACGAGGGTCAATAAGTTTGATGATATAGTTTCCGTTCATATCCAGATTTTCTTACAAACTTGAGGAATTTGAGACAGATTGGTAAAGTTGGTGTTTTTTTGTTCATATTATGGTTATATGATTATTAGTTGTCATATTTATTTAAAAATCTTATGAAACCAAATGATTTTGTTGCAATTTTCAGTGTCGGACAAGTGCGGCCTAGGTTGGTTTGGAAATTATTTCAGAAATTGAGGTGAGTGTGTCGAATGAAGATAGTTTCATACAAAATTGAAGTGTGTTTTTCGACATTTGAGTTTTTGTACAATGGAATGTAGGTTAGGGAAATCGAGATAGAAGGTCGTGAAGAAGTAGAAAGTGGGCAAGGGAAAGATGCAAAACAGACTGCTACCGGCGAGTTAAGGCTTACGAGTCTGCTGGGTTTTTTAAAACGACCGAGTTTTTCTACTGAGGCGGACGAGTCGACTCGCTCACAAGTCGACTCGCATGAGGCGGCCGAGTCTAGGAGACTAGGTATTTTCAGCCTTTTTTATTTTATTAATTTTTAAACTTTAGTAAAAGCCTATGGGAAGCGTCATTCTATTCTCGAGTCCACTTTGTCTCTGCCTCTCGCCTCTCTGCCGCCGGCCACAAGATCTCCTCTTTCATCCTCTTCGATAAGAACCTCCCGTCGGACGCGTCCCTCTATCACCAGGTATGTGTTTTAGTTTTTTGTTTTCCTCTTTGTTTTATATGTTTCTTTTTCCTTTTCTTTTCCCAGCCATCCTGTTCCTATTCTTCTTTTCTGGGAACAGGGCCTTTTTTTATAAATTTAGAAGTTAAACATAATTTCTGACTTTCTGTAAACAGCTATTATTTCTTATAATTGTAAACTTAATTTCTGACTTTCTAGTAAACAGCTCTTAATTTCCCCCTAAACAGCCTTTTTTTTTATTTGATAACTTTTGGTTCAAAGACAGCTTCTTTTGTGTTATTTCTGTTTAACGATGAACTATGCATTGATTTTGATGATTTATTCTAGTTTTTTGTTATGGTAGCAGTAGTATTAAGTATTGTTGTTGAACTTTGTTTTAGATAATTTTTTATATCTTTTTTAATTTTTTTCGTTTCAACAAGGCGTACGCCTCATTCCGCCTCGAGGCGTACGCCTCGCCTCATTTGCGCAAAACGCCTCGGATACGAGTCGCGAATTTTAAAACATTGGGTGAAAGCATAATGTAAGGTGGATATTGGTTTAGTAATAATTAGTGTATTAATTATATAAACCAAGAAAGAAAGTCGAAAGCTTTAGAAATCGGGGATAATCAGAAATAAAAGATGAAATTTTTGTACTAGTCAGATTCAGAACCAAGATCTTTTTAGGGGTTTTCTTGGAAACTAAGGTCAGAAATAAAATATATAAAAAGATGAGATTTTTATTTACCTTAAAGCAATTTCAGTCTGATTATGATTTGCAGATGAAGTAGAAGACACCAAAACCGGATATCCGGAATTTCGGATATCCGAAAATTCGGATAGTGGATTTTGATATCCGATATCCGTATCCGAAATTCGGATGTCCGGTTTTGAACACCCCTACTACTAAGTTCTTTTTAGTTAATGCATTCAAAGTTCAAACAGCCACCACAAGAAAAAACACACAAACCCTTTTTAACCTTGAATTCTTACAACCCAAAATGCAGACTTCAATCAAAAATTCTTATATCTAAGCCACAACCAAAGCTGCAGATCGGTTGATGGGTGGTTATGTTTGAGAAGGAAATAGAAGATGATTATCTTCATGTTTCATAGAGATATAAGATACTATTGATTTTCTTTCTAAAAAGAAACAAATTAAGAGAATATAATAATTTGAGTACGTTTAGCGGATGGTTGGGTGTATTTAGAGTCACCGGGAGGGTGTTTGGAATTGGTGTCTTCTACTTCATCGCAAATCATAATCAGAGAAATTGCTTTAAGGTAAATAAAAATCTCATCTTTTTATATATTTTATTTCGACCTTAGTTTCCAAGAAAACCCCTAAAAGATCTTGGTTACGAATCGACTAGTACAAAAATTTCATCATTTATTTCGATTATCCCGATTTCTAAAGCTTTCGACTTTCTTTCTTGTTTTATATAATTAATACACTAATTATTACTAAACCAAGATTCCACCTTACATTATGCTTTCACCAAATTAAACTTCTTTGGCTACATTGCTTTTGTTTCATTATTTGAATCGTGACCCGATCCAACAGCTTTTGTTGTTGCTTGTGTTGTATGTACATAGAAAATTAGCATGATAAAGAGGGTTTTGATGCATCTAGGTACAAGATTCTGAGTTGATTAACCACCAAAGATGGTTTGTCTTTTGGGGTTGACATCTACTAATTTAGGGGTAATTGTTTTAGCTTATATAGCGGGCTTATGCTTTATGTGGTTTCGGTTTATGTTTCGTAAGCTCACTTTTGTGGCTTATTTGGAAACTTTTCGGCTTATATAAACTTATTATGACATGATAAGCTTATATAAGTCTGAAAATTTCAAAATAAGCCACAAAAAGTGAGCTTACGAAACAAAAGCCGAAAACCACATAAACCATAAGCCCGCTATATAAGCTTTTGAACAAACGCCCCTTAACAAATTTCTATGCAAAGTTTCAAGTTAACTCTCATAAATAGGACCGCTTGTTCTTAAAGTTGAATTCGTGTTTTGAGTTAAAAATAATCCGTGTTTATGAGGATTTGTGGTTTCATGTCTTATGATTCTTCTCAAAGTGTCTTACTTTTTGGTTTATAAAGATAGGTTCTAGTGCCTAATGGGATCTAAAAGAAAGTACAAAACTAGATCAGGAGGTTTTTACTTCATTACATACAAAACTGTGAATTCACTAAGCAAAAGTGCCGTTTTTTTGGCTGATTTACTATTTTATATAGAATCACTTTCCTCATAGTTTAATTTTCTTAGATTAAAAGCAAATACTCTGAATCCCGGATTTGGTAATTGATGTTAACTATTTTCACACATTGAAGTTTCTGTAATTTGAGTCATGTTCCATGATGTATGTGTTGATTTTACAATATCAATCACGTATTGTGACATGACAATAGCAATTATCTCAAACTCATCGCCGTCTCATGATATTTTCCATATAAATGGAAAAACCTATGATGTTGACGGTTTTGGAATTTCGTTCTATTTCTCCTTCATATGAAGGTTGCGACAGGAAGGGCATCCGGCGTAAAACTTTGCCACTTTGTTATTTGCATGAGTTATGGTGTTAACTAATTTTAGACAATTAAACGACACTATAATCTTCATGCCACCGACCCCAACATAGTTGGGATTAAGGTGCTGTTGATGATGATGATGATGAAGTTTCTGTAATTTTGTTCTTAAACCCAGGCCGGTGAAGCTCTCTTATTTCCTTTTTCCTTCTATTTCCAAACACACACTCACACGCATACAAATATACAACTGTCTAAAGAATAGTTTAGACCACATTCTTTAGAGTATCGTCTTTTGGGGTATTTCATTCCACGTTTGGATTGCCTTATTTGAATGTTTTTTTGCTCTTGAGATTTGGGCCAAAATTTGACCCCTTAGTTGTGTTTAATTCCACAAAATTTTGAGGTGCTTGTTTTATCGACCTTTTTGAACGAGGTGTTTCATTGAGTTTGTGTTTGGTTGATAGGTTTGGGATTACCGGAATGTGATTGATAGATAATAAAGGATCGAGACCTCTCTTGTTGGTGAAGTTGTGAGATGTTATCAGAGAGAATAAATAAGTGGACCCTTTGTTTTGGTCCTTTCTTATATGTTCTTTCTGTGAACAACATCAGAGAATACGAATCATGAGAGGATCTCATTCCGATTTTATGATTTTATATGCAAGGATAAGCTATAGAATTCCACAATGGTTAGGCAACATTACTGCTATGACCTACGTTTCCTTGAGACTATGAAATCATGACCACAGACCATTTTATGCAGTCTATACCAGACTCACTAACCATGGTAGAATGGACATGAAACATAGCAAGGCTTCACTTATAGCAAGCAACCATCTAACCATTATACCATATACCAAACACCCTAGAACTCCCAGAACTCTAACTCTAACGCTTATCCTTTTCATGGGTACGTTTGCATGGCATTCATAACCCATGATCTAGAAACACTACTAATGTAGGTTCCATCAGAAATCATTTTTCTTTCCATGTGAAACTTGACAATAATAGCTTCCATACATATTCTTATCCAATATGGTTATATTTTCATGACATTCAGCACCCATTTTATTGAATATTAAGAGCACTGAACAGGAAAACTAGGCCATTAATGACCACATTTCCTTGGACATTAGAGACACACCCAAAGACCAAGTTTAGCAACCAACTCCAGGTTCACTACACAAGGTATATTGGAGTATTCAAATGCAAGGCTTAATCATTATTGCTAGACATCTATTCCAGTGTTTTAAAAAACGGAAGACTCGTACGAGTCGACTCGCGAGTCAACTCGAGGCGGACACCCGGCGAGTTAGGCGTACGAGTCTTCTGTGTTTTGCAAATCGCCCGAGTCTTTTGATTGAGGCGGACGAGTCGACTCGATGCGAGTCGACTCGCAAGAGGCGGACGAGTCTCGGAAGCCTTTTTATTTTATTAATTTTTTGACTTCCTGTCTTCTCTTTTCTGTCTCTCTCTGCGACCGATCCCAAACTCGACTCTCTCTCTCTGTCTCTCGCCTGCCGCACCTCCCTCTTCTCCCGTCGGACACATCTCTCGTCACCAGGTTATGAAGAAGAAAAGAGTTGTGATTTGTTCAGCTCCTCCAGCGGATGAGCAAACGCCTTGTGAAATATAGTCAACATTTTTTTTTAAAAAAGAAAATCTAAATTATTTCTTGCAACTGTTGCGAAAATGGAAATGAAACATGAAAAGGAAGGAGGTGTGGTATCTTTTTTTATTGAGAAGAGCTTCGGATTGAGATATGGGAGCTCTCTTACACGATGTTTGGATAAGGATTATTTTTCTCGTACTTCAATGTCTTTATCCCTTTGCAGTCTTTTTCTGTTTTTTGTTTTTTCTTTTTTAGGTTTTCTTGTGTTTTATTTGGTTGTTTTCCGATCTATTTATCTAAAAGCTCGAGCTCGAGTGGTTAATAACAAACATCTTTCGTTAAGGTTAAAATTCAAATAATTACTTACTTTCTGTAAATAATTCTTTTTTAATAATTGTAAAAACATTGTTAGCTCATTAATTATATTTTTTTTGTTAAACAGCTATACAAAATTTTCCTGAACAGCTCTTTTTTTCCTGGTTTAAATACCTTCTTTTGTGTTATTTCTATTGGTTTAACGATGAATTATGTATTGACCTTGATGTTTTTAATCTAGTTTTTTGTTACAGTAGCACTAATATTAAGTATTGTTGTTGAACTTTTTTTTAGATAATTTTTATATTTTTTTTTTTTTTTTTTTTCGTTTCAACAAAGTTGAGGCGTACGCCTCGTTCCGCCTCGAGGCGTACGCCTCGCCTCATTTGCGCAAAACGCCTCGAATACGAGTCGCGAATTTTAAAACATTGATCTATTCATTAACCAAACCTTCCCCACCGTAGAATAAATTATTTAATACATTGGCTTGATCTAAGTAGTCCCATCTTCCATGACTCACTATATCACCCCAATGTAGAATCCGATAAGACTATTTTCTAACCACTTTCATTATATATTCTCTGCAACAATCAAACTTCATAGCTTCCCTTATTTATACTATGATTACCATGTTCTTCAATAGTGCCGAGAAGTATGAGTATTTAGATCCACCATTCATAATTGAGCAACCTGATTGACAGCAGCACAAGTTCTAACTTTTAGACTCAGTATCTTAGCTTAGTGATTACAATCCTCTTTAGATGCATTTCATCATGTTTTCATATTTAACTTTTAACCTTTCATAAATATGTCATACACTCAATCTTTAATATGACTTGCAATACATTATAGCAGGATACTCTGATCTTGTGATAAAAACATACATAGGGTTGGGCCACGGATTTGGAACTATACACAGTTATACACAAACTAGTAAGGCCTTGAAGGTTTTGGTGAAGCCTTTCTTTATCTTTAGTGAGTGATATTAAGTTTCTTGATAACTCTGTGCGGTTATGTGATTCCATAAATACAATCATGGACATGATAAATATTCATTTAGGTTTATTTTGACTGTCAGAATTTGATTAATATTGTGTTTCTGCTTTTACAATTTATTATTACTAATCTTATTGTTTTCTTGGAAAATTATCGTAGATGCCACCTTATCTAGGTGAAGATCTTGTCGGCGAGATCTTTGAGAGATTACCATCTAAATCCCTCGTGCGATTTAGATGTCTCTCCAAATCATGGTACTCTCGTATTGCTAGCCCCAATTTCATTCGCAGGCACCGTCTTCGATCTTCGCAAAAGTCCTCATTAGACGCTTGGAAACTTCTTCACCAGACGTCCTCATTGGCCATTTAAATTATCACGGGAGAGATGATGTTAAAGACTTGTATGGGTTGCATTCAGTAGACCGATTTCCGTTGTATCCTGGACCTAAATATTTTGACACATCATCAACCAAATTCCCGTGCAATCATCCAAAATTGTCAACTCATGTAATGGAATTATCTGTCTACGTGATTATAAAGTCGGTATTAGCGTATGGAACCCTTCAATAAGGCGCAAATTAACTTTACCCAATCAACCTTTTATTGGTAACAGTGGTAACAGACCTTGTCTCGCAGCTGGTATTGGTTTTGATCCGATCTCCAATGATTACAAGATTGTGAGAATATGTTACTTTGATTTTCAGAAAATTGTAGAAAGCTCATTGGTTTACTCTATGAAGACACGTGCATGGTCTTCGATTGCTTCCCCTGCTACTACATTTGATCATGTGAATTCACGGGCTTGTTTTATCAATGGGGTCTTGCATTGGGTGGCTTTTCATTTTATGGGTGACTCACTCGAATATCATATAATGACATTCAACTTGAGTACTCATGTTTTTGGCAAGATTATGTTGCGAAGTCCTAATTGGATAACTAGAAAAATTACAATCATCGATGGTTGTCTTGCTTATGAAAAAGAAGATACTTGTTGCATCTTGGTGATGAAAGAGTATGGGAATGTAGCATCTTGGGATGTGCTTCTTACAATGAAATGTGGAACAGGTGATGGAGAAATAAAAAGAGTTATGCAACTGAACAACACTGGATATTTCTTGATGAACAATTATGGTGGTGGGGTAGAAGTTTACAAACCCAAGACCGAGGTGCGTTTTGCTTTATTTGAAATGAAATTATTCTACAAAGTTTTCATTGAAACGTGTCTTGAAAGCCTTGAGTTATTAGATAGTGGTGAGGTTGTATCATAGCTTTCGTTATGCAACTGATCACCAATTGCTGATATCTTTAATACAAGTTAGAAGTTTCAACAACTACTTTGATTGGTTTGGCTCAGGCCTTCAGGTCTGGATTTCTTCATTAGGTGCCGGTTTTATATTTTCCTGTACGCATAAGGATTTTGGTTTGTATTTTGTTCCTATTATCATATAAATTGGGTGGTGAAATTTTTAATCATGTGGTATTTTAGCTACTTAATATATGTTATTTGTGTCGACTGTTTTTAGCATTTAATCTATTTGTCTATCTAAATTATTAAATTTTACAACCATCTTTTAGACCGGGTAACGGTCACCAAATCTATCACAACAACATGAGTGTCACATCACCATTAAGCACGCCACCACTAAACAAGACGTAACGATGACCACAAAATCCAATTCTTTTAATATTACATATTAAACTTTTATTCAATAGGAGTTTTATAAAACTTTAAAATCAAAGCTGTTATAAAACTTATAAAATATAACTTTAAAGGGGATGTCGCGTGGTGGTGGCCAACCATGGGTGGTGATGGTTGACATTGCATGCGGTCTTAAATTAAAACACCCCTAATCTGCTCAACATTTTTATTTCTAACTTAAAGCAATAAACACTTGACTAATTTGATCATTAGGACCATAGTCCGTGTATATGTAGGTAGTGAAAAAAGTAATAACATCTTTATTTCTAACTTAAAACAATAAACACTTGCCTAATTTGATCATTACGATCACGGTCCGGGTATATTTCGGTAGTGTAAAAATTAATAACCACGGGGCTGGTATCGTGTTTATCAACCATAAGCCGACCTAAAGGCGGCATACATAAATTATCTACTTTTCTCGCTACTGAAGTTGACACGCCACATGATAGGGGTGTTCAAAAATATCCGATATCCGATATCCGATCCGAAATATCCGAAAATCCGAAGTTCCGGATATCCGAAAATTCGGATATCCGAAGTTCAGATATCCGGAACTTCGGATTCGGATATCGGATAGTACTTTTCAGAAAAATCGGATATTCGGATATCCGAAATATCCGAAAAATCCTAAATTTTTTATTTTTTTATATTTTAAATAATAGAAAATATTCGGATATTCGGATATCCGATATCCATATCCGAAGTTTTTTTCGGATATTCGGATATCCGATATCAAATCCGAATATTTTTTTCGAATATATGGATATCCGAATAAAATTCATATTTTTTCCGGATATTCGGATATCCGATATCCGTATCCGAAATTTCGGATATCCGAAAATCGGATATCCGAAATTTCGGATTCGGATATCGGATATCAAAATCTACTATCCGAACTTTCGGATATCCGAAATTTCGGATATCCGAAAGTCCGGATATCCGGTTTTGAACACCCCTACCACATGATGCACTGGCTTTCTTCTTGGTTTTTTTTTTGTTATTTTGTTATTATTAGTTTTCCGTTCAGATGAGGTCCTTCCCTAATTTTTGAACCGAGTTACAGTCGTTTATTCCTTATTCGAACATATAATACGTAGAGTTAGCATCCGATCCGTTAACTATGCTTTGTAGGTTGGCAATAAAACATTGGTAAAAGTTTTTATTGAAAGCTACATGTTTTAATTAAATGTTCATTTAACGTTTAAATGCTGTCAACATAACATATTTAATTTGATGTTGAAAGTTGAAAATAAGATAACTTTTGAGATTTATAGAAATACATAACATATTTTATTAGTACTAGACGATTATCCGTGTATAGCAAATGATGTGTATGGCTTTTGACAAAACATGGTCGTCAATTTGTGTGTATTTTAGGTCATTGCATTTTTGGTTTTGGGTTTTGTCGTCGAATGTTATTTACGTTAAGGTGATGTAAAAGAAGGGGAAAATTTGTGGAGCAAAAGAGAGTAGAGAAATGATGTGAGCTAAATTGTAACCAACTATTTAAAAACAATGAATTTAATTTTCTTTTATAAGCAAGAGTAATTTGATAAGGTTATTGATGGGTAAATGAATTGAATTCTTGAATTCACAAACAAATAAATTACTCTAATAATTTAGTTTCACTTGTCATTTTTCTGTGTAGCGAACTTGAAAGAAATATTGAATCATCATCTACCGCAAATAAAGGACGTCATCTTGTGAAAATACCGTTGGTTGTTTCTTTGCTCCCAGTTGGTATAGATAATCAATGAATACCAGATATCACTTAGAATCGTGTAATCACTTTCCAAAGAAAATTATTCGATCCTATGCCTTGGTTACACGAATATCTTCTTGCGATAAGACCAAGTGTTTGTTATTGTTTTAGGCACAAATCAAGAACCCTTTTGCTTCTAAGTGTTTTTGTTTTCTGTGTGTTTTCCATGCAGATGTGTCCTATTTATAAGAATGGTTACTCTTAATCAATGGAATTATGAGAATTAACCGGCCATTAATCTCCGCATAATACTCCATTATAGCAATAGTGGTTACACGATCAATTAAACATGGTCATTAATTGGAGTTATAACTGCCCATGAATAAGTCAAAGCCGCTACAAGTAAGTTTGAATCACTCCAGCTTATTAACTTGTGGAAGAACATGCTCATTGAAAAGTTGTTCAGTTCCTGAGTGTGGTCACTGAAGACTTCACTACCTATTTAAATTATAAATTAATGTAACTCCACTTATGGCATTGCTTCAACGTATAGATACCAAGTACCAAAAGAAGAAAAACTAAATAGATAGAATGTACATTGTCCTCTCGGTTTGCAATCGGTGACCATCTATAACATTATGTTAGTTGATTTTATATACTTTGTTAAAGTTCACAATAAAAACTAAGCGTTAGCCAATCAAAGGCTAAAAAATTACTTTATCTCCTAAACAACCAGTCACGTCTTTCTTAAACTAGCTAAATTCTTGCAAACATATTAAAATTTGTTCATTTGCCGATTTACATTTTAAAGTGGCTTTATTCTTACTGTTTTATTCCATTACCGGAATATTTTAGTTTCATTACATAAACTACTATGCTAAAGAAGCAAACGAAGGTTAAAGGGGCAGGGACTCAAACATGGGTGTTTTAATTTGTTAATTGTATTAAGGTGTTTGGTTAAGCTTGCGTATTCTCAAACAGGATAGTTCAATTAGCTTATTTTCCCAAAAAAGAACCTAGAAATCGTTCAAAACTAGCTTATCCAAACATCTTAGAGTGCTTAATAAAGCTTTTCCAAGATAGAATAAGCTATTATATCTGCACTTAAAATAAGCTTTCATTCTGACACCCCCATTAAATAGAACTCAGTTCGAGCACTATTCATCTACAGGTAAGGAATACATCTAAAAGTTGGTTAAGCTGCTATCTCGGTTTAGGATCATGAAAACACCAAGCCACAAAGATAAATGACTATGAAGTGGTATGATTACTGGTCCAATGTTATCATCCTTTCTTTACAAGGATGCTTTACGATGTATGAACAAAACCCATATATTGTTACCTATTTAGCAAAGTTACACGATATTCAAAGTTTTTTTCTCTGAAAAAAATGTCATTCATAGAAGCCGTTTTTAACTTTGATATGTTGCTGCAAAGCAAGATGTACCTCCACTTGAGACCTGCAAGATATATTCAAAGTTTTAGAATGATTCAAAGCTTGTTTAAGACCTTTGAAAATACCGCAAGATGTAGAGACTAAACATATGATAAAATTAGAAAGCCAAAAACAAGCAGCAACTTTACCATCACAGCATCCTATGCAAAGTAATAATGGAAGTAACAAAAATCAATATATAAATTACCTTCAGTAAACGCAACCCTCAATTCAAGGATGTAATCCTTGAGGCACACAACATCATTGTCTTTAAGTGGCTTCACCATGAACTCCTTAGCCCCCGCACTGACAGCTGTGTGTAACAAATGCAAGAGTTAAAACAGAAAACCCAATAAGAGACTTTAGTCTTGAAACTCGAACAACAGTTTTAAATTGCACAAGATATATTTCACCTCTTCTAAGAACATCGAACAAATTGACAGTGAACCATACCTTTCAGCACGTTTAGATCCACCTTCAACTGACATAATCACAAAAGGTATTTCCTTCCACCTTGGTGAGTTCTACAGGATGTATTACACAGAGTTACCAATCTTGGCAGTCAATTATGCATGTGTGTACATATCTACAATCTTAGTCTTATATATGATAGCAAATAAAAGTGTTTCGTATTGCTTTGTTTAGCCCATTCAACAAACAGGCAACCTTGCAACAATCAGAAAAACAGAACACTAGCCCATCCAACAAACAAGGCTACATAAACATATCAGTTGGCAGCAAAGAAAAACCACTCCAGGAACGAGTAGATCCATGAACCCTTTTTAAAAATAACAAAGAATAGCAATCACATGACACGACGCGCACTGAAAAGATAGGTAAACTCACGTAAAAAGTTCTAACGAATCACAGAGATGCAACATGGATTGGACGGTTTTTTGATGATGTAAATGTTTTGTAACACATGTAATATTGAGAGAGAATTAGTTTCAGCCATTTAATTTATTATTAAAATAATCAAGCAAGTGATGCTTAAGTAGACATTATAGCTAGCAGCAGGATTTATGTAATCAGTGAGAGCTCTACTTTTAGTTGGATGCAAATATATAGTGTTCATGGCAGCTTTGGAAAGCAGCATTGACTGAACAGTACAGAGTAATTACAAAGAAAACAAAATATGGTTCGGATGGGCAGGACATAACTAAAACACTTTAATTTGTAACAATAGACTTCTTTCTTAATCGAGAGACACACTAAAAAATAGTAAACAAATCAGATTCAAACAAACTTAATGCACCATGAAGCAAATAGATCAGGTTGCACGTATCCGCACCACAAGAAGGTTCAAAAAAATAATAGCTACTGATCATTATCACTAGAAGAAAAGCGTTTTTATTTTTATTTTTATCACACATTAAACCAGCCGGTTTGTTTACATGTTCTTAACACAGACATAGCTCAGCAGTAATCAGTACCTTAAAACTGCCGACAACAAACTACATTATAACTTGAGAAGGTTTCATTTGCAACAACGGATTAGACACACACAAACATTTTAAGTTAAAGTAGTTCAGTTAATAAAAGAAACAGCCAGCATAAGCAAGCATGCAGCGATCAAAAACAGAATACAAAATTAAGCTTTGGTAACAAACAAGGTAAATTTCATTAATTAATCTTCTTCCCCCTTTTCTGCCTTCCATTTATACAATACAAGTAGCTAGCAAAAGTAGTTTTCATTAACACATATGTATGAAACAATCTAATATCAACCGGACCTAAGCAACCAGAAGGTGAAAATAAACGTGTGGACCTAGTTTGTTAAGCTCCACAAGAGCTATGAAAAAACATTTGGAACGGAAGATCATTAACAGATTTCTGCCGGTTTGGATGTGACGCAAACAAGTTTAAACCATTACGTGAGGCATGATCACTACATCTACAGTAAAGTAGAGTGACACTGACGGCTTTCGTGGAAGAGAAACAATAGTTAAAACCAACTAAACTATGTAACTAACAGGCAATAATAATCATAGAGGGAGTAGGCACAGCACACCAGCGGTCTTGAAAAACGAAATGTCAGAGTTTAACATAACCTTGAGAATAACATAACGCAAAGTGCAGGTATGTTTATAAAGAAAGAACTGCACATGAGAAGGTTAAAAGGACATATATTGTTTGGAGCAAAAGAAAAAAATAATGGATTAAGTACCCTATTTGAAACAGCTAAGTAGCATGACATGACACACGGCATTGAAGCAATAGATGTAGTGAAGTAAAAACGTTAGAAGCGATAACAGAGACACGACAAGCATTGTTGTAAATGTTTTGATCGAAAAGCATGTGTTGCAGCCTGCCTGTGAATTAAGTATTAAGAGCAAGTGATCGAGGCAATGAGTGAGAGACAACGTGAAGAATCTACTTTTAGTTGGAGAAAACAGGATACAGAAGCACTTTTGAGACAATTAAAGGGGACAGACAAAGAAAGAAGAAATAAAGCATTAGTTGATCAAATAATAACAGCTTAATAATTAGCTATCAATATTGATAACAAAAATCAAGAGAATGATACACTAGATAAACAAGCACCGCACGCGAATAAGCTAACTATTACTCAAAACGTAGAGTTATTCCAGCTCCTTGATGATTTCGTGAAAGATTAGACTGAAACAAGCTTAATTAATTAAGAAACAAATAACGAAAAACCTATAGATTATAGCAATTAGCATCAGCATCATCGATCGTGTAAAAGGAACTAGCAATAATGTAATGTAACTACGCCATCGGGTCGTATTATTATGGCGTTAGTGACTAAAATGAAGAGACGTGCGTAGTAACAAAAACAGGTAGAAAACAAGATGTCCATGACTAAATAACAAATTAGACTGAAGTAAACAAACTAGTTAATGACAATCGGCTGGACGTACTAGTATTTTACATTAACAATAATAATGAGGGATACGGATAAACTAAACACACACATATATGTCATAATAATAATAATCAGCATCGTTTCAATGAATATATACACACACACACACACACATATATATATATATATATATATACCTTAACTTTGACGAGAAGATCAAGTCCAGTCATATGTGGCGGCATGTCGAAGTCGCTAACGATGAGATCAAGCTTAGTCACCTAGATTAAAATCAGAAGATTCAGTGATCGATCAGGACTTAATTTAATTAATTTTGACTTCAATTCGGTCAAACTATTTCCCCACCAATTTTCGAGATCTTACCACAGGCACGACGCCATCGAGACCTAAAACTTTCGCGGCTTCGTCGCCGTTGTTGTAACTAGTCACTACAACAACAACAACAACATTCATTCGATCAAAATTAAAAAGAAAATCGAAACCCTAACGTAAACGGAAAATCGATAACGCTACCTGCGAAGCCGTTATTCTTGAAGAGCATTGTGACGAGCATACGGATAACAGCAGTGTCTTCCACGATTATTACGTTAAGAGCAGGATTCTTCATTTCATCGTTTGTGTGTATGGGTGTTTTGAATTTGAATTAAAGCTAAAATTTGTTTTTGTTTGATCCTAAGCTATATTTATACTTCGTTTTCCCCCCTTTTGTTGTTGCCTTTAATAATTAACTTAAATTTAAAAAGCCACCCTCACTAATAGGAGGGTACGTAATTAATTCAACTTAACTTACATTTAGTAATTCATTTCTTTCTTTCCTTTTTTATCTAATCGCTTATATAACTGACCCCTTTTTTCTTAACACTTTCGTCTCTTTTGTGCCCGATGGTATTTGATAGCATATCAATAATAGTGGCCCGACCTCACTAATTACAACTCAAAGTCAAGCCCATTACCTATACTTAATATTGCCCATTATCAACATTTGATAGGCCTAGGAAAGCCTCTCATTACACTCGACATCCCAAAAAACAACAACACACTTTTCAACCAAAAGGATGTTTGTTTAAGCTTATTCGTGAGTTTATGTGGTTTTTGACTTATTTTTTACAAGCTCATATTTTCTTGCTTGCTTTGAGACATAGATTTATATCCTGTTTTGTTTAGTTTTTTCATTAAGTCACCGTTAATTAACATATGCCTTAATGTGGAGACCCTCACTTTTGTCACTTTTTATTTAAGTCATTTCAAGCCTCGCATGAAGCATTTGTGAGATAGGTGGTATAGGGTGTTAATTTTTTTTCATATTAAGTCAATTAAGTTGTTTTTTTTATACAAGCATGTAAGCCTCAAAATAAGCCCCCCCTTCTCGAAAAAAAAAAGTATATAAGTTGATATCACATAACCTCTCAAATAAGCTTAAACAACTACCCCTTGCATGGTTATGTGTTTGTGACCCAAGTAAACTCAAAGACATGACTAATGAGATGCGTATTGGGCAGCTCAACTCTTTTCTAAAATTCTCACATTCTGCATTAAAATGACAACAAAACCTTTAGAATAAAAATAAGCAGTACATGAAAGATTTGTGTCTACTACTAAAACGTTGAGGTACTATATAAAGCAAGAGAAGATAATCATTTATATACCAAAAAGTTCTTGCATATAACGACAAATTTTAGCAACTCACTTTTTTATTTAAAGAAAAAAGTGAATATTACTACATCCGTCTCAAAATAAATGTTCAGTTTGACTTTTTGAAGTTTTTTTTATTTCAACTTTGTCCTTAATTTTTTTTATATAATACTTGTTGCAAAATGTATGAATAGATTGTGTTTTATATGTATTTTCATTAGTATAATTATCATCAAATATTATATAATACAAATGAAAATATTTAAGGTTAAAGTTGAAAAAAAAAAACTTCAAAAAGTCAAACTATACACCTATTTTGGGACGGGGGAAGTAATTAAAATGCAAATGCACCTATCTTTTTTGAAATTAAATATCTCATTAATCGTTAATTGTTAGGCAAAACAAATTATACCGTCGCGACGGAAACTTTATTATCTTTCAATAAACATGCGATTTCATATACTTTCAACGAAATTTCTTTTTCTACTTTTTACGTTTTTTTTCAGTATTGGAATCCGCATGACATATCGCATGTAATTTAACATTAACCTAAAAGTTCAAACACTAAACAACTGTATTAAATTTGGCTTAAGTATTTGCGTATAAATAAAAAACATTCCTCATTTTTTGCAATAGAAAACACACATTTATATATTTCCAACCATATATTACACACTGTATTCAATTTCTAGATTATAACAGTTTATTTATGAAATTTTACAATCACATGTGAAAATGATCACATGTGGGAAATATCGCATATGATAGAGATCACATGTGGTAAAAAATCATGTGTAATTTTATCATTTAACTTTGTAAATAAAAACTTTGATTAAGGGTAGTAATAACTATTTCAACTTCTATATTTAGGCATTGACAATTATTTTGGGACAAACAAAAAAGGAAAGATGGACAATAATATTGGGAGGTGTT
This sequence comes from Orobanche coerulescens, assembly GCA_033398695.1. Classification (NCBI taxonomy): domain Eukaryota; kingdom Viridiplantae; phylum Streptophyta; class Magnoliopsida; order Lamiales; family Orobanchaceae; genus Orobanche; species Orobanche coerulescens. The sequence continues at coordinate 107,495,354 of CM065815.1, read as the reverse complement.
GTGTCGAGAATTATACTCCTTGGCCGTGATCGCCTCGAACCGGCGGCCGTCTGGAGCCCGGCAGACGAGGCGGATCTGCCGACCGAAGGTCCCAGGACAAATCCCGGTGCCGAGCGATCGACAACTAAGACGATCATCTCTCGGTACTTGGCGATCGACTCCTGGTGGCCGACTAGCAGACAATCCTCTCTCGGCACTTGCCGATGCCGACCTCTGGTGACCGACCTCTGACGACCGCCTCATGCCGCTCGGCCGATGATCATCCATCGGCAAAGGCGAAGCTTCGGGGCGAGAATCCACGTGCAGTGCCGGGACAAGATCCGCATTTCACGGATCATTGACCACAGCCTGTCAGCATCTTTCCACCAGCCGACAGGTCCGCCGAAAGGTGTCAGTTGGACCGCCCGTGACAGCGACTCGGGACGCGTGCCGGTTCCTCACTGGACCGCACAGCTGGCTGCCAGCAGCAGCCTTAGACTCTAGGCAGACAGCCCATGTGACTTAAAGATGATCGCCCCATTATTATATTGGGCGAAAGGCGATCGCCCGCCAGAAAATAAGGCATCTCGGCCCCTATAAATAGAAGGCTTCCTGCATTTGGACGAGGGGCTGCTTCTTAACGAGTTCAACTCACATCTTGGCTTTCCTACTCTTGACAACAGCTATCTCTCGGTCCCTTCTTCTCTCTCAGCATCTCCTACACGGAAGACGATCGACAGAGAGCAAGAACACCAAAGCTTCGCTCAAGAGCTGGATAAATAAGGTCTTTTACACTCATTGTATTTAGATTCTCACATTAATACTTGTATCCACGAATATTTGTATTAATAACATATTGCGAGAGCATTCAAGCCCGGGCCTAACAAACCCGGCAAATCTAGTGTTATTCACACCCCCTCGGAAGTGCTCTCGCAATTTGCTGTTGCTCGACCATTCCAGCAATATCTATCTTCGGATAATATTTCGGGCAACAACAATTGGCGCTAGAGGAAAGGGATCTAACCCTCAATTTTATTCCTACCGTCTCGAAGGACACTCACATTATCCGGCATATACCGAAGAAACACTCACCGTTCTTCGGAGAAAGCTTCGAGAATCATGACTTCGCCTCCTCGTCGAAGAAAGCCGTGTCCGGCCCGCGAGACGCCTCGTTCCGTCTCGGTCAGAGCTACGGCCCGATGGCGGAGGGTAGCCGCCGCGGTCCGAGACGCTCGATCCCGCCCGGGGACGGACCAAGTCTCTCGTTCGATCGGTTCCAAACCGCGGAGCAGATCGAGGAGGCCATGGCCATCCTACAGAGCGACGGAGTGCTCTCGACGCGCCTCCCGCTATCACCCCTCGGCCATCTGTAGGATGACCAAACGGAAGTTCAAGGCGTTCTTGACCGAGCGATCGCCGTGAGGCTCCGTTCACAGAGAGGCGCTCGCACTGGGCACCTCTGTTTTGATCGCTAGCGGCGACCCATCTTGGCGGCCAAGGCGTCCGGCCCTGACCACGAGGCGATTTATTGGAATGATTTTAAGGTTCTGAAAGCGATTATGCGAAATTAAGCGATACACAACGAGATATGTTCATGCGTACTCCATTTTCACAAAGATCTAAACTTTGATCACCCAAAGATGTATTCTCAAATTTTAAATCAAGCATTAATTAGGGAAATTTATCAAAGGGATGATGGGGAATTTTGGTTTGAGTTTGGGGAGCAACGTGTACGTTTTGGGTTGCCTGAATTTTGTTTAATAACTGGATTGAATGGTGTTGGTAATGTTGACGTTTCTATTTTTTCGGGAATGAAGAGTGTGTTGATTGACAAGTATTTTGGGGATTGCCGTGTTACCCGAGCTCTAATTGACTCTGTTTTCAAGGCTGTTTCTTTTGTTGACGATGAGGAGGCTGTGAGGATGTCTGTTATTTATATGTTATTTAATTTTCTATTAGCTGCTGCACCGCCTCGTTTTGTGGATAGAGGGTTGTTGGTTTATGCTGCTACAGGTGATCTAAATGCTCTTCCATGGGGAAAAATTTGTTATGATATGACTGTAAGGTCTTTATTTGTTGCTGTTAAAGGTTTGGTTAGGAGGTTGAAGAATGGTTGTGTGCAGTATAATATGTTTAAGGATAGATACACAAAATTATATAAGTGGTGGGAATGTTACATCCCGGGTTACATTACTTTAGTTCTACTTACTGCACATACTACATACTACATACAGTGGTTTACTTTTGTGTCGCTGGTGGCTGGTGGACCTTCGTTTACCGCATCATTCGTGCTTTGGTTTTTTAGCATCGAACCCATATGGTGTTTCTTCTGTGTCTTTGAACAGCTCTCTTCGGACAGTTGTAGACTGGACATGCGGTTCAACTTCTGATTTTTCTGCCCGTTGGTAAGCTTTCAAAACAAAACGGGAAGCAAGTAAATATTTAGAGTACCAGTTAGTGAGGCTGGGGGGATGGGGTAATAAAAAACGTTATGGGAACAAAAGTTTTAAACTTTTTACCTCCATATTCCCAATATCAGGTGCCTCGCAGTTGAATTCCTGTGGAACCCATACTGAACGACCCATGATCTTCTTTGGCTTCCATGCTGGACCGAAAGTCTACTGGTTCTGTTTTACAGTACACGTACAAAATAAGAGACAATAATGAAAGTTGCTCTAACAATGTAGCTTCCAAACATGTGAAAATATGCCATTGATGTAATCAAAATAGGAAACCTGTGACACTGTTACTTATGTCAAATAAAGAAATTTCAAGGACCTCAAGTACCTCCCAGACAAAAACTGTCATATCCTAAGAAACCCCATAAGCAGTTTAACCATGCATTCCCAAACAGCTACCAAGCCTGCGGTACCGGTTTACTCGTATATTAAATTCTGTATTTTTATGTATGTTGCAGCACACCTAATTTAAACTTTCATAAATCAAAATCGATTAAAAAAATTAAAATGTTGACTAATGAAAGTTACCTCGTTGATAATACTGTGGCGCCATAAGCTTTTCCATGGAGGCTTCTGTTGCTTTATCTACGTCGCGACAATCCCGTGTCCATGCTTTTGAAGAAGTTCTCTGTCATGGCTAGATAAAAAATTCAAATAATTAGTTGCTTGCCAAAAACCAAATAAAAGGTTGTGTATCATTCAATATATTTGCAGGCATATGGGCTTGTTCGAAAAAGCTCATACGCCAGCTTTTGTGGCTTATCAGCTTATCGAGTCGAGCTTATAAATTTATAATGTTAAAAGAAGAGTTTATGAGATTTTCAATTTTAAATAACCTTGTAAGGCCACACAAATAATCTAATCGAGACACCCCTTAAATAAGACGTTACATATTTATGGTACTAACTTAAAGGATGATACATACCAGTTTCGATTTCGGGTGTTTGGAATAGCTAATTCATTTGGTAAAAACTACTGGCAGCAGTATCTTAAGCCGCAAAACGTGACCGTGCTACTAAAACATAAACTCCATAGTTGTTTTCAGCCTCCGTACAACTTCATTTGAATAGCCATGTAAGGTATCTATCCGGAATACATAAGATTACACAACTCAACAATAAATGAATTACAAATAAAGTTCCTATGGTTACGGAGATGAAGGATTACACAATAAGCCTAATATCAATGAATTACACAGAGTAAAACGAAATTAAACTGAAAAACCGAACACAAAGAATTGAAAAATAAGGTTCAGGAATTCAAACTGAACAGATCACACAAGATCTGAAAAATCGAAGCATGAAGGTGGTGATATTCGAACAAAGTGTCGGCTCAGTCCTCCACTCTCGTATACCCACGTCCAAGGCGCCAAACACCGCCAGTAGTCCTTTTAGAACCAAAATCCCAGGCGGTTTCACAAAGAATCACAAAGAATCGGAACCCAGAACCCCAAAACCCAGAACTTCTTTCCTAAGCCCTCGGTCAGAAAAAATTCACTCAGAAATCAAGATTTTTCACTTAGAACATCACAAAGATAGTTTTGCCTCAAGAACTCTCTCCAGATTTCGGTGTATATCCCTCAAAAAGGATCCCAATATTTATAGGAATGAAAGCAGCAACCAAAGCCTCGGTCGCCCGAGGATGTAGCAACCGTTCTTATCATTAAATTGATAAGGGTTGCAAACATATCAGCAAATCGGAATCAGAGGTGCAAGAGAGATGAAACAGAAACGAGAGAAACGGGAGAGAGAGCGGCGCCGACCTAAAAAGAAGAGGAAATAATTAGGGTTGGGGGTGATGGGATATTTATATCACAAATGGATGAATGTGATATGACCATCAAAAAAGGACGGTCCAGATTGAACCAGGATATTAATGAATCTGGGCCTGGACTTTTGGTGTAAAAAGGAACTGGGCTGCTCAAATGTTTGTTGTTTTTGGGCCGAGTCATAAAGACTATTTCATTTGGGCCACATATTAACCAACATTTCTCCACCCGGACCAAATGAGCCATCGGGGTGCACTGTTTTGAGAGGGAGGCCATCATCGCCGATCGTCACACCACCTGCACAACACACAAAGTTAGTACAAGTATAAAGGCATAAATCAATCCCTAAGAAAGAAAAAAAAAAACTTGGGATCACGAAGAAAGCTAGAAAAGCTATCACAAAGATAGCAAACTGGAAGACTGGAGTGTCTTCAGTTATGGGAGTCGATATTCAGTATCGACTTGCAAGATCTGATTTTCTCGACCGATAGGCACTTCGTGCCCATATCTGTAGGATTATAATGAGACGGGATTTTCTTCAAATCAATTATGCCCTTTTCCACGATATCACGGATGAAGTGTCGCCTGACGTCAATGTGCTTAGTACGATCATGAAAAACAGGATTTCTACACAAATGTATGCTAGATTGACTGTCAGAGAAAACCACAACATTATCACAAAGAACACCAATATCAGTAAGTAAACCTCTCAACCAAATAGCCTCTTTAAAGGCTTCAGTGGTGGCAATATATTCAGCTTCAGTAGTAGACAAAGTAACTATATGCTGAAGTTGAGATTTCCATGAAATGCACGAGCCACACAAGGTAAACACATAAGAAGTTATGGACTTACACTCATCCCTAATTGGAGTCAACATAACCTTTAAGGTTAACCCCATCATCAGATTTAGAGAAAATAAGACCATCAAAAACAGAATTTTTCAGGTACCGAAGTAACCACTTAAGGGCCTCCCAATGAGGTTTTCCTAGATTAGCCATATATCTACTTAAACAACTCACAGCATAAGCAATATCTGGCCTAGTACTAACCATAAGGTACATGACAGATCCAATAGCATTAGCATACGGGACAGATCTCATTTCACGAATTTCAGATTCAGTTTTAGGCGACTGAGTTTTGGATAATAAGAAATGAGGAGCCAACGGCACACTAGCAATTTTAGCATCTGTCATTGAAAATTTTTCAAGGATTTTATCAATGTAATAGGACTGATTTAGAAATGAAGTGCCTTTAGATCTATCCCGAATGATATTCATGCCTAATATCCTTTTAGCATCCTCCAAATACTTCATGTCAAATTGTTTACCTAAGCAACTTTGAACATGATCAATAGATTTAATGCACGAACTGATCAAGAGCATATCATCTACATAAATAAGTAAGAACATAGGAACACCACAATCATTCTTGAAATAAAGGCATGGATCATATGCACTACGACGGAATTTCAAGGACAACATGCAATCATTGAATTTCTTGTTCTACTGTCTAGGGGATTGCTTTAAGCCATATAAGGTTTTATTAAGCAAGCACACATAATCAGGATGGTTACTATCTGTAAAACCTCCTGGTTGTTTCATGTAGATAGTTTCTTTCAATTCACCATGCAAAAAAACCATCTTAACTTCTAATTATTTCATTTCCCAATTATGATGTGCAACTAATGCAAGCATGATACGAACAGTGGTGAATTTAACTACAGGTGCAAAGATATCGGTATAATCAATACCTTTTCGTTGAGTAAAACCTTTAGCTACTAACCTCGCTTTGAATCTGACATTATCCTCATCCTTTTTTACTTTAAACAACCACTTACAATCAATCAAAGAACAGTTTTTAGGTTTTGGAACAAGTTTCCAAGTATCGTTCGCATGCAAGGATGTTATTTCTTCATTCATTGCACTTAACCATTCATTTGATTTATCAGATAGCAAAGCGTCATTGTAAGTTTTCGGTTCATTCCCATCAAGCATATCAAACACATTGAAAGCAAGATAAGCCATATGGAAATCATCTAAATGTATTGGTCTTCTAACGTTCCTTCTAGGCCTATCCCTAGTTAATTGATAATCAGACAAGTCAGGAACAGATTCAGATTCATCTCCATTTTCAGAGTGGTTATCAGATTGAGCATTAGAAGATTCAGGATTTTCCATATTATCAGATTCAACAGGTAACTCATTATCACTAAGATGCTCCACCCTAATCTGAACAGGGTGGGGAGAATTATCAGCAGCTAACGCAGGAGCAGGTAAAGGATTATCAAGACAAGGAAATTCAATTCATTAAAGACCAAATCCCTACTAGTAATCACCTTCAATCCGGGTTCAGTTCTGACCCATAAACGATAACCTTTAACCCCATCAGGGTAGCTAAGAAAAACACATCTCAAGGACCTAGGTTCAAGTTTATCGACATTTTGATGCACATAAACAGCACAACCAAACACACGATTGTTTGAAAAATCAATAGCATGACCCGACCACACAGACTTGGGGTATTTGCCATTCAATGGAACAGAAGGTGATCTATTGATAAGATAGCTGACACTTAAAAGAGCCTCACCCCAAAAACTTTTTGACAACCCAGAAGTGGCGAGCATGTCCCTGACTTTTTCAAGGAGGGTTCGGTTCATTCGCTCAGCCACCCCGTTCTGTTGAGGGGTATAAGGAACTGTCTTATGTCTAAGGATGCCATTTTCAAAACACATAGTATCAAACTGAGTATTGCAAAATTCAAGGCCGTTATCGGTCCTTATCTTTTTAATCCATTTTCCAGTTTGATTTTCCATCAAAGTTTTCCAAGTTTGAAACTTTTCAAAAACATCAGATTTCAGTTTGAGTAAAAATACGAAAACTTTCCTCGAGTAATCATCAATAATGTACAGGAAATAACAGTTCCTACCATGAGTCGGAACACTGGCAGGACCCCAAATATCAGCATGAATATAATCAAGCGCATTGGAACTCTTACCAGATTTCTCAAAAACAGTTTGGAAATTGAGTTTTATGTTGTTTTCCATACATGCAAGAGTCACAGAAAGACATCTTAGAGATTTTATCCTTTCCAAAATATTTTTGTTTATACAAGATATCTAATTCCTTTATGCTCATGTGTCCTAATCTATTATGCCACAATTCAGTTTTATCAGCAGAAACCAGATTAGAACATGTAGCGGTTTAAGTTTGGCAAATGTATATCTAATCCCTTCATGCTTCGAAGCTACGAGGGTCAATAAGTTTGATGATATAGTTTCCGTTCATATCCAGATTTTCTTACAAACTTGAGGAATTTGAGACAGATTGGTAAAGTTGGTGTTTTTTTGTTCATATTATGGTTATATGATTATTAGTTGTCATATTTATTTAAAAATCTTATGAAACCAAATGATTTTGTTGCAATTTTCAGTGTCGGACAAGTGCGGCCTAGGTTGGTTTGGAAATTATTTCAGAAATTGAGGTGAGTGTGTCGAATGAAGATAGTTTCATACAAAATTGAAGTGTGTTTTTCGACATTTGAGTTTTTGTACAATGGAATGTAGGTTAGGGAAATCGAGATAGAAGGTCGTGAAGAAGTAGAAAGTGGGCAAGGGAAAGATGCAAAACAGACTGCTACCGGCGAGTTAAGGCTTACGAGTCTGCTGGGTTTTTTAAAACGACCGAGTTTTTCTACTGAGGCGGACGAGTCGACTCGCTCACAAGTCGACTCGCATGAGGCGGCCGAGTCTAGGAGACTAGGTATTTTCAGCCTTTTTTATTTTATTAATTTTTAAACTTTAGTAAAAGCCTATGGGAAGCGTCATTCTATTCTCGAGTCCACTTTGTCTCTGCCTCTCGCCTCTCTGCCGCCGGCCACAAGATCTCCTCTTTCATCCTCTTCGATAAGAACCTCCCGTCGGACGCGTCCCTCTATCACCAGGTATGTGTTTTAGTTTTTTGTTTTCCTCTTTGTTTTATATGTTTCTTTTTCCTTTTCTTTTCCCAGCCATCCTGTTCCTATTCATCTTTTCTGGGAACAGGGCCTTTTTTTTATAAATTTAGAAGTTAAACATAATTTCTGACTTTCTGTAAACAGCTATTATTTCTTATAATTGTAAACTTAATTTCTGACTTTCTAGTAAACAGCTCTTAATTTCCCCCTAAACAGCCTTTTTTTTTATTTGATAACTTTTGGTTCAAAGACAGCTTCTTTTGTGTTATTTCTGTTTAACGATGAACTATGCATTGATTTTGATGATTTATTCTAGTTTTTTGTTATGGTAGCAGTAGTATTAAGTATTGTTGTTGAACTTTGTTTTAGATAATTTTTTATATCTTTTTTAATTTTTTTCGTTTCAACAAGGCGTACGCCTCATTCCGCCTCGAGGCGTACGCCTCGCCTCATTTGCGCAAAACGCCTCGGATACGAGTCGCGAATTTTAAAACATTGGGTGAAAGCATAATGTAAGGTGGATATTGGTTTAGTAATAATTAGTGTATTAATTATATAAACCAAGAAAGAAAGTCGAAAGCTTTAGAAATCGGGGATAATCAGAAATAAAAGATGAAATTTTTGTACTAGTCAGATTCAGAACCAAGATCTTTTTAGGGGTTTTCTTGGAAACTAAGGTCAGAAATAAAATATATAAAAAGATGAGATTTTTATTTACCTTAAAGCAATTTCAGTCTGATTATGATTTGCAGATGAAGTAGAAGACACCAAAACCGGATATCCGGAATTTCGGATATCCGAAAATTCGGATAGTGGATTTTGATATCCGATATCCGTATCCGAAATTCCGGATGTCCGGTTTTGAACACCCCTACTACTAAGTTCTTTTTAGTTAATGCATTCAAAGTTCAAACAGCCACCACAAGAAAAAACACACAAACCCTTTTAAACCTTGAATTCAAACAACCCAAAATGCAGACAACAATCACAACATCTTATATCTAAGCCACAACCAAAACTGCAGATCGGTTGATGGGTGGTTATGTTTGAGAAGGAAATAGAAGATGATTATCTTCATGTTTCATAGAGATATAAGATACTATTGATTTTCTTTCTAAAAAGAAACAAATTAAGAGAATATAATAATTTGGTACGTTTAGCGGATGGTTGGGTGTATTTAGAGTCACCCGGGAGGGTGTTTGGAATTGGTGTCTTCTACTTCATCTGCAAATCATAATCAGACTGAAATTGCTTTAAGGTAAATAAAAATCTCATCTTTTTATATATTTTATTTCTGACCTTAGTTTCCAAGAAAACCCCTAAAAAGATCTTGGTTCTGAATCTGACTAGTACAAAAATTTCATCATTTATTTCTGATTATCCCCGATTTCTAAAGCTTTCGACTTTCTTTCTTGTTTTATATAATTAATACACTAATTATTACTAAACCAGTATCCACCTTACATTATGCTTTCACCAAATTAAACTTCTTTGGCTACATTGCTTTTGTTTCATTATTTGAACTGTGACCCGATCCAACAGTTTTTGTTGTTGCTTGTGTTGTATGTACATAGAAAATTAGCATGATAAAGAGGGTTTTGATGCATCTAGGTACAAGATTCTGAGTTGATTAACCACCAAAGATGGTTTGTCTTTTGGGGTTGACATCTACTAATTTAGGGGGTAATTGTTTTAGCTTATATAGCGGGCTTATGCTTTATGTGGTTTCCGGTTTATGTTTCGTAAGCTCACTTTTTGTGGCTTATTTGGAAACTTTTCGGCTTATATAAACTTATTATGACATGATAAGCTTATATAAGTCTGAAAATTTCAAAATAAGCCACAAAAAGTGAGCTTACGAAACAAAAGCCGAAAACCACATAAACCATAAGCCCGCTATATAAGCTTTTGAACAAACGCCCCTTAACAAATTTCTATGCAAAGTTTCAAGTTAACTCTCATAAATAGGACCGCTTGTTCTTAAAGTTGAATTCGTGTTTTGAGTTAAAAATAATCCGTGTTTATGAGGATTTGTGGTTTCATGTCTTATGATTCTTCTCAAAGTGTCTTACTTTTTGGTTTATAAAGATAGGTTCTAGTGCCTAATGGGATCTAAAAGAAAGTACAAAACTAGATCAGGAGGTTTTTACTTCATTACATACAAAACTGTGAATTCACTAAGCAAAAGTGCCGTTTTTTTGGCTGATTTACTATTTTATATAGAATCACTTTCCTCATAGTTTAATTTTCTTAGATTAAAAGCAAATACTCTGAATCCCGGATTTGGTAATTGATGTTAACTATTTTCACACATTGAAGTTTCTGTAATTTGAGTCATGTTCCATGATGTATGTGTTGATTTTACAATATCAATCACGTATTGTGACATGACAATAGCAATTATCTCAAACTCATCGCCGTCTCATGATATTTTCCATATAAATGGAAAAACCTATGATGTTGACGGTTTTGGAATTTCGTTCTATTTCTCCTTCATATGAAGGTTGCGACAGGAAGGGCATCCGGCGTAAAACTTTGCCACTTTGTTATTTGCATGAGTTATGGTGTTAACTAATTTTAGACAATTAAACGACACTATAATCTTCATGCCACCGACCCCAACATAGTTGGGATTAAGGTGCTGTTGATGATGATGATGATGAAGTTTCTGTAATTTTGTTCTTAAACCCAGGCCGGTGAAGCTCTCTTATTTCCTTTTTCCTTCTATTTCCAAACACACACTCACACGCATACAAATATACAACTGTCTAAAGAATAGTTTAGACCACATTCTTTAGAGTATCGTCTTTTGGGGTATTTCATTCCACGTTTGGATTGCCTTATTTGAATGTTTTTTTGCTCTTGAGATTTGGGCCAAAATTTGACCCCTTAGTTGTGTTTAATTCCAAAAAATTTTGAGGTGCTTGTTTTATCGACCTTTTTGAACGAGGTGTTTCATTGAGTTTGTGTTTGGTTGATAGGTTTGGGATTACCGGAATGTGATTGATAGATAATAAAGGATCGAGACCTCTCTTGTTGGTGAAGTTGTGAGATGTTATCAGAGAGAATAAATAAGTGGACCCTTTGTTTTGGTCCTTTCTTATATGTTCTTTCTGTGAACAACATCAGAGAATACGAATCATGAGAGGATCTCATTCCGATTTTATGATTTTATATGCAAGGATAAGCTATAGAATTCCACAATGGTTAGGCAACATTACTGCTATGACCTACGTTTCCTTGAGACTATGAAATCATGACCACAGACCATTTTATGCAGTCTATACCAGACTCACTAACCATGGTAGAATGGACATGAAACATAGCAAGGCTTCACTTATAGCAAGCAACCATCTAACCATTATACCATATACCAAACACCCTAGAACTCCCAGAACTCTAACTCTAACGCTTATCCTTTTCATGGGTACGTTTGCATGGCATTCATAACCCATGATCTAGAAACACTACTAATGTAGGTTCCATCAGAAATCATTTTTCTTTCCATGTGAAACTTGACAATAATAGCTTCCATACATATTCTTATCCAATATGGTTATATTTTCATGACATTCAGCACCCATTTTATTGAATATTAAGAGCACTGAACAGGGAAAACTAGGCCATTAATGACCACATTTCCTTGGACATTAGAGACACACCCAAAGACCAAGTTTAGCAACCAACTCCAGGTTCACTACACAAGGTATATTGGAGTATTCAAATGCAAGGCTTAATCATTATTGCTAGACATCTATTCCAGTGTTTTAAAAAACGGAAGACTCGTACGAGTCGACTCGCGAGTCAACTCGAGGCGGACACCCGGCGAGTTAGGGCGTACGAGTCTTCTGTGTTTTGCAAATCGCCCGAGTCTTTTGATTGAGGCGGACGAGTCGACTCGATGCGAGTCGACTCGCAAGAGGCGGACGAGTCTCGGAAGCCTTTTTATTTTATTAATTTTTTGACTTCCTGTCTTCTCTTTTCTGTCTCTCTCTGCGACCGATCCCAAACTCGACTCTCTCTCTCTGTCTCTCGCCTGCCGCACCTCCCTCTTCTCCCGTCGGACACATCTCTCGTCACCAGGTTATGAAGAAGAAAAGAGTTGTGATTTGTTCAGCTCCTCCAGCGGATGAGCAAACGCCTTGTGAAATATAGTCAACATTTTTTTTTAAAAAAGAAAATCTAAATTATTTCTTGCAACTGTTGCGAAAATGGAAATGAAACATGAAAAGGAAGGAGGTGTGGTATCTTTTTTTTATTGAGAAGAGCTTCGGATTGAGATATGGGAGCTCTCTTACACGATGTTTGGATAAGGATTATTTTTCTCGTACTTCAATGTCTTTATCCCTTTGCAGTCTTTTTCTGTTTTTTTGTTTTTTTTCTTTTTTTAGGTTTTCTTGTGTTTTATTTGGTTGTTTTCCGATCTATTTATCTAAAAGCTCGAGCTCGAGTGGTTAATAACAAACATCTTTCGTTAAGGTTAAAATTCAAATAATTTCTTACTTTCTGTAAATAATTCTTTTTTAATAATTGTAAAAACATTGTTAGCTCATTAATTAGATTTTTTTTGGTAAACAGCTCTACAAAATTTTCCTGAACAGCTCTTTTTTTTCCTGGTTTAAAGACCTTCTTTTGTGTTATTTCTATTGGTTTAACGATGAATTATGTATTGACCTTGATGTTTTTAATCTAGTTTTTTGTTACAGTAGCACTAATATTAAGTATTGTTGTTGAACTTTGTTTTAGATAATTTTTTATATTTTTTTTTTATTTTTTTCGTTTCAACAAAGTTGAGGCGTACGCCTCGTTCCGCCTCGAGGCGTACGCCTCGCCTCATTTGCGCAAAACGCCTCGAATACGAGTCGCGAATTTTAAAACATTGATCTATTCATTAACCAAACCTTCCCCACCGTAGAATAAATTATTTAATACATTGGCTTGATCTAAGTAGTCCCATCTTCCATGACTCACTATATCACCCCAATGTAGAATCCGATAAGACTATTTTCTAACCACTTTCATTATATATTCTCTGCAACAATCAAACTTCATAGCTTCCCTTATTTATACTATGATTACCATGTTCTTCAATAGTGCCGAGAAGTATGAGTATTTAGATCCACCATTCATAATTGAGCAACCTGATTGACAGCAGCACAAGTTCTAACTTTTAGACTCAGTATCTTAGCTTAGTGATTACAATCCTCTTTAGATGCATTTCATCATGTTTTCATATTTAACTTTTAACCTTTCATAAATATGTCATACACTCAATCTTTAATATGACTTGCAATACATTATAGCAGGATACTCTGATCTTGTGATAAAAAACATACATAGGGTTGGGCCCACGGATTTGGAACTATACACAGTTATACACAAACTAGTAAGGCCTTGAAGGTTTTGGTGAAGCCTTTCTTTATCTTTAGTGAGTGATATTAAGTTTCTTGATAACTCTGTGCGGTTATGTGATTCCATAAATACAATCATGGACATGATAAATATTCATTTAGGTTTATTTTGACTGTCAGAATTTGATTAATATTGTGTTTCTGCTTTTACAATTTATTATTACTAATCTTATTGTTTTCTTGGAAAATTATCGTAGATGCCACCTTATCTAGGTGAAGATCTTGTCGGCGAGATCTTTGAGAGATTACCATCTAAATCCCTCGTGCGATTTAGATGTCTCTCCAAATCATGGTACTCTCGTATTGCTAGCCCCAATTTCATTCGCAGGCACCGTCTTCGATCTTCGCAAAAAGTCCTCATTAGACGCTTGGAAACTTCTTCACCAGACGTCCTCATTGGCCATTTAAATTATCACGGGAGAGATGATGTTAAAGACTTGTATGGGTTGCATTCAGTAGACCGATTTCCGTTGTATCCTGGACCTAAATATTTTGACACATCATCAACCAAATTCCCGTGCAATCATCCAAAAATTGTCAACTCATGTAATGGAATTATCTGTCTACGTGATTATAAAGTCGGTATTAGCGTATGGAACCCTTCAATAAGGCGCAAATTAACTTTACCCAATCAACCTTTTATTGGTAACAGTGGTAACAGACCTTGTCTCGCAGCTGGTATTGGTTTTGATCCGATCTCCAATGATTACAAGATTGTGAGAATATGTTACTTTGATTTTCAGAAAATTGTAGAAAGCTCATTGGTTTACTCTATGAAGACACGTGCATGGTCTTCGATTGCTTCCCCTGCTACTACATTTGATCATGTGAATTCACGGGCTTGTTTTATCAATGGGGTCTTGCATTGGGTGGCTTTTCATTTTATGGGTGACTCACTCGAATATCATATAATGACATTCAACTTGAGTACTCATGTTTTTGGCAAGATTATGTTGCGAAGTCCTAATTGGATAACTAGAAAAATTACAATCATCGATGGTTGTCTTGCTTATGAAAAAGAAGATACTTGTTGCATCTTGGTGATGAAAGAGTATGGGAATGTAGCATCTTGGGATGTGCTTCTTACAATGAAATGTGGAACAGGTGATGGAGAAATAAAAAGAGTTATGCAACTGAACAACACTGGATATTTCTTGATGAACAATTATGGTGGTGGGGTAGAAGTTTACAAACCCAAGACCGAGGTGCGTTTTGCTTTATTTGAAATGAAATTATTCTACAAAGTTTTCATTGAAACGTGTCTTGAAAGCCTTGAGTTATTAGATAGTGGTGAGGTTGTATCATAGCTTTCGTTATGCAACTGATCACCAATTGCTGATATCTTTAATACAAGTTAGAAGTTTCAACAACTACTTTGATTGGTTTGGCTCAGGCCTTCAGGTCTGGATTTCTTCATTAGGTGCCGGTTTTATATTTTCCTGTACGCATAAGGATTTTGGTTTGTATTTTGTTCCTATTATCATATAAATTGGGTGGTGAAATTTTTAATCATGTGGTATTTTAGCTACTTAATATATGTTATTTGTGTCGACTGTTTTTAGCATTTAATCTATTTGTCTATCTAAATTATTAAATTTTACAACCATCTTTTAGACCGGGTAACGGTCACCAAATCTATCACAACAACATGAGTGTCACATCACCATTAAGCACGCCACCACTAAACAAGACGTAACGATGACCACAAAATCCAATTCTTTTAATATTACATATTAAACTTTTATTCAATAGGAGTTTTATAAAACTTTAAAATCAAAGCTGTTATAAAACTTATAAAATATAACTTTAAAGGGGATGTCGCGTGGTGGTGGCCAACCATGGGTGGTGATGGTTGACATTGCATGCGGTCTTAAATTAAAACACCCCTAATCTGCTCAACATTTTTATTTCTAACTTAAAGCAATAAACACTTGACTAATTTGATCATTAGGACCATAGTCCGTGTATATGTAGGTAGTGAAAAAAGTAATAACATCTTTATTTCTAACTTAAAACAATAAACACTTGCCTAATTTGATCATTACGATCACGGTCCGGGTATATTTCGGTAGTGTAAAAATTAATAACCACGGGGCTGGTATCGTGTTTATCAACCATAAGCCGACCTAAAGGCGGCATACATAAATTATCTACTTTTCTCGCTACTGAAGTTGACACGCCACATGATAGGGGTGTTCAAAAATATCCGATATCCGATATCCGATCCGAAATATCCGAAAATCCGAAGTTCCGGATATCCGAAAATTCGGATATCCGAAGTTCAGATATCCGGAACTTCGGATTCGGATATCGGATAGTACTTTTCAGAAAAATCGGATATTCGGATATCCAAATATCCGAAAAATCCTAAATTTTTATTTTTATATTTTAAATAATAGAAAATATTCGGATATTCGGATATCCGATATCCATATCCGAAGTTTTTTTGGATATTCGGATATCCGATATCAAATCGAATATTTTTCGAATATATGGATATCCGAATAAAATTCATATTTTTTCCGGATATTCGGATATCCGATATCCGTATCCGAAATTTCGGATATCTGAAAATCGGATATCCGAAATTTCGGATTCGGATATTGGATATCAAAATCTACTATCCGAACTTTCGGATATCCGAAATTTCGGATATCCGAAAGTCCGGATATCCGGTTTTGAACACCCCTACCACATGATGCACTGGCTTTCTTCTTGGTTTTTTTTTTGTTATTTTGTTATTATTAGTTTTCCGTTCAGATGAGGTCCTTCCCTAATTTTTGAACCGAGTTACAGTCGTTTATTCCTTATTCGAACATATAATACGTAGAGTTAGCATCCGATCCGTTAACTATGCTTTGTAGGTTGGCAATAAAACATTGGTAAAAGTTTTTATTGAAAGCTACATGTTTTAATTAAATGTTCATTTAACGTTTAAATGCTGTCAACATAACATATTTAATTTGATGTTGAAAGTTGAAAATAAGATAACTTTTGAGATTTATAGAAATACATAACATATTTTATTAGTACTAGACGATTATCCGTGTATAGCAGCGACTGTGTATGGCTTTTGACAAAACATGGTCGTCAATTTGTGTGTATTTTAGGTCATTGCATTTTTTGGTTTTTTGGGTTTTTGTCGTCGAATGTTATTTACGTTAAGGTGATGTAAAAGAAGGGGAAAATTTGTGGAGCAAAAGAGAGTAGAGAAATGATGTGAGCTAAATTGTAACCAACTATTTAAAAACAATGAATTTAATTTTCTTTTATAAGCAAGAGTAATTTGATAAGGTTATTGATGGGTAAATGAATTGAATTCTTGAATTCACAAACAAATAAATTACTCTAATAATTTAGTTTCACTTGTCATTTTTTCTGTGTAGCGAACTTGAAAGAAATATTGAATCATCATCTACCGCAAATAAAGGACGTCATCTTGTGAAAATACCGTTGGTTGTTTCTTTGCTCCCAGTTGGTATAGATAATCAATGAATACCAGATATCACTTAGAATCGTGTAATCACTTTCCAAAGAAAATTATTCGATCCTATGCCTTGGTTACACGAATATCTTCTTGCGATAAGACCAAGTGTTTGTTATTGTTTTAGGCACAAATCAAGAACCCTTTTGCTTCTAAGTGTTTTTGTTTTCTGTGTGTTTTCCATGCAGATGTGTCCTATTTATAAGAATGGTTACTCTTAATCAATGGAATTATGAGAATTAACCGGCCATTAATCTCCGCATAATACTCCATTATAGCAATAGTGGTTACACGATCAATTAAACATGGTCATTAATTGGAGTTATAACTGCCCATGAATAAGTCAAAGCCGCTACAAGTAAGTTTGAATCACTCCAGCTTATTAACTTGTGGAAGAACATGCTCATTGAAAAGTTGTTCAGTTCCTGAGTGTGGTCACTGAAGACTTCACTACCTATTTAAATTATAAATTAATGTAACTCCACTTATGGCATTGCTTCAACGTATAGATACCAAGTACCAAAAGAAGAAAAACTAAATAGATAGAATGTACATTGTCCTCTCGGTTTGCAATCGGTGACCATCTATAACATTATGTTAGTTGATTTTATATACTTTGTTAAAGTTCACAATAAAAACTAAGCGTTAGCCAATCAAAGGCTAAAAAATTACTTTATCTCCTAAACAACCAGTCACGTCTTTCTTAAACTAGCTAAATTCTTGCAAACATATTAAAATTTGTTCATTTGCCGATTTACATTTTAAAGTGGCTTTATTCTTACTGTTTTATTCCATTACCGGAATATTTTAGTTTCATTACATAAACTACTATGCTAAAGAAGCAAACGAAGGTTAAAGGGGCAGGGACTCAAACATGGGTGTTTTAATTTGTTAATTGTATTAAGGTGTTTGGTTAAGCTTGCGTATTCTCAAACAGGATAGTTCAATTAGCTTATTTTCCCAAAAAAGAACCTAGAAATCGTTCAAAACTAGCTTATCCAAACATCTTAGAGTGCTTAATAAAGCTTTTCCAAGATAGAATAAGCTATTATATCTGCACTTAAAATAAGCTTTCATTCTGACACCCCCATTAAATAGAACTCAGTTCGAGCACTATTCATCTACAGGTAAGGAATACATCTAAAAGTTGGTTAAGCTGCTATCTCGGTTTAGGATCATGAAAACACCAAGCCACAAAGATAAATGACTATGAAGTGGTATGATTACTGGTCCAATGTTATCATCCTTTCTTTACAAGGATGCTTTACGATGTATGAACAAAACCCATATATTGTTACCTATTTAGCAAAGTTACACGATATTCAAAGTTTTTTTCTCTGAAAAAAATGTCATTCATAGAAGCCGTTTTTAACTTTGATATGTTGCTGCAAAGCAAGATGTACCTCCACTTGAGACCTGCAAGATATATTCAAAGTTTTAGAATGATTCAAAGCTTGTTTAAGACCTTTGAAAATACCGCAAGATGTAGAGACTAAACATATGATAAAATTAGAAAGCCAAAAACAAGCAGCAACTTTACCATCACAGCATCCTATGCAAAGTAATAATGGAAGTAACAAAAATCAATATATAAATTACCTTCAGTAAACGCAACCCTCAATTCAAGGATGTAATCCTTGAGGCACACAACATCATTGTCTTTAAGTGGCTTCACCATGAACTCCTTAGCCCCCGCACTGACAGCTGTGTGTAACAAATGCAAGAGTTAAAACAGAAAACCCAATAAGAGACTTTAGTCTTGAAACTCGAACAACAGTTTTAAATTGCACAAGATATATTTCACCTCTTCTAAGAACATCGAACAAATTGACAGTGAACCATACCTTTCAGCACGTTTAGATCCACCTTCAACTGACATAATCACAAAAGGTATTTCCTTCCACCTTGGTGAGTTCTACAGGATGTATTACACAGAGTTACCAATCTTGGCAGTCAATTATGCATGTGTGTACATATCTACAATCTTAGTCTTATATATGATAGCAAATAAAAGTGTTTCGTATTGCTTTGTTTAGCCCATTCAACAAACAGGCAACCTTGCAACAATCAGAAAAACAGAACACTAGCCCATCCAACAAACAAGGCTACATAAACATATCAGTTGGCAGCAAAGAAAAACCACTCCAGGAACGAGTAGATCCATGAACCCTTTTTAAAAATAACAAAGAATAGCAATCACATGACACGACGCGCACTGAAAAGATAGGTAAACTCACGTAAAAAGTTCTAACGAATCACAGAGATGCAACATGGATTGGACGGTTTTTTGATGATGTAAATGTTTTGTAACACATGTAATATTGAGAGAGAATTAGTTTCAGCCATTTAATTTATTATTAAAATAATCAAGCAAGTGATGCTTAAGTAGACATTATAGCTAGCAGCAGGATTTATGTAATCAGTGAGAGCTCTACTTTTAGTTGGATGCAAATATATAGTGTTCATGGCAGCTTTGGAAAGCAGCATTGACTGAACAGTACAGAGTAATTACAAAGAAAACAAAATATGGTTCGGATGGGCAGGACATAACTAAAACACTTTAATTTGTAACAATAGACTTCTTTCTTAATCGAGAGACACACTAAAAAATAGTAAACAAATCAGATTCAAACAAACTTAATGCACCATGAAGCAAATAGATCAGGTTGCACGTATCCGCACCACAAGAAGGTTCAAAAAAATAATAGCTACTGATCATTATCACTAGAAGAAAAGCGTTTTTATTTTTATTTTTATCACACATTAAACCAGCCGGTTTGTTTACATGTTCTTAACACAGACATAGCTCAGCAGTAATCAGTACCTTAAAACTGCCGACAACAAACTACATTATAACTTGAGAAGGTTTCATTTGCAACAACGGATTAGACACACACAAACATTTTAAGTTAAAGTAGTTCAGTTAATAAAAGAAACAGCCAGCATAAGCAAGCATGCAGCGATCAAAAACAGAATACAAAATTAAGCTTTGGTAACAAACAAGGTAAATTTCATTAATTAATCTTCTTCCCCCTTTTCTGCCTTCCATTTATACAATACAAGTAGCTAGCAAAAGTAGTTTTCATTAACACATATGTATGAAACAATCTAATATCAACCGGACCTAAGCAACCAGAAGGTGAAAATAAACGTGTGGACCTAGTTTGTTAAGCTCCACAAGAGCTATGAAAAAACATTTGGAACGGAAGATCATTAACAGATTTCTGCCGGTTTGGATGTGACGCAAACAAGTTTAAACCATTACGTGAGGCATGATCACTACATCTACAGTAAAGTAGAGTGACACTGACGGCTTTCGTGGAAGAGAAACAATAGTTAAAACCAACTAAACTATGTAACTAACAGGCAATAATAATCATAGAGGGAGTAGGCACAGCACACCAGCGGTCTTGAAAAACGAAATGTCAGAGTTTAACATAACCTTGAGAATAACATAACGCAAAGTGCAGGTATGTTTATAAAGAAAGAACTGCACATGAGAAGGTTAAAAGGACATATATTGTTTGGAGCAAAAGAAAAAAATAATGGATTAAGTACCCTATTTGAAACAGCTAAGTAGCATGACATGACACACGGCATTGAAGCAATAGATGTAGTGAAGTAAAAACGTTAGAAGCGATAACAGAGACACGACAAGCATTGTTGTAAATGTTTTGATCGAAAAGCATGTGTTGCAGCCTGCCTGTGAATTAAGTATTAAGAGCAAGTGATCGAGGCAATGAGTGAGAGACAACGTGAAGAATCTACTTTTAGTTGGAGAAAACAGGATACAGAAGCACTTTTGAGACAATTAAAGGGGACAGACAAAGAAAGAAGAAATAAAGCATTCCGTTGATCAAATAATAACAGCTTAATAATTAGCTATCAATATTGATAACAAAAATCAAGAGAATGATACACTAGATAAACAAGCACCGCACGCGAATAAGCTAACTATTACTCAAAACGTAGAGTTATTCCAGCTCCTTGATGATTTCGTGAAAGATTAGACTGAAACAAGCTTAATTAATTAAGAAACAAATAACGAAAAACCTATAGATTATAGCAATTAGCATCAGCATCATCGATCGTGTAAAAGGAACTAGCAATAATGTACGTAACAGCTACGCTACTGGTCAGTATTATTATGGCGTTAGTGACTAAAATGAAGAGACGTGCGTAGTAACAAAAACAGGTAGAAAACAAGATGTCCATGACTAAATAACAAATTAGACTGAAGTAAACAAACTAGTTAATGACAATCGGCTGGACGTACTAGTATTTTACATTAACAATAATAATGAGGGATACGGATAAACTAAACACACACATATATGTCATAATAATAATAATCAGCATCGTTTCAATGAATATATACACACACACACACACACATATATATATATATATATATATATACCTTAACTTTGACGAGAAGATCAAGTCCAGTCATATGTGGCGGCATGTCGAAGTCGCTAACGATGAGATCAAGCTTAGTCACCTAGATTAAAATCAGAAGATTCAGTGATCGATCAGGACTTAATTTAATTAATTTTGACTTCAATTCGGTCAAACTATTTCCCCACCAATTTTCGAGATCTTACCACAGGCACGACGCCATCGAGACCTAAAACTTTCGCGGCTTCGTCGCCGTTGTTGTAACTAGTCACTACAACAACAACAACAACATTCATTCGATCAAAATTAAAAAGAAAATCGAAACCCTAACGTAAACGGAAAATCGATAACGCTACCTGCGAAGCCGTTATTCTTGAAGAGCATTGTGACGAGCATACGGATAACAGCAGTGTCTTCCACGATTATTACGTTAAGAGCAGGATTCTTCATTTCATCGTTTGTGTGTATGGGTGTTTTGAATTTGAATTAAAGCTAAAATTTGTTTTTGTTTGATCCTAAGCTATATTTATACTTCGTTTTCCCCCCTTTTGTTGTTGCCTTTAATAATTAACTTAAATTTAAAAAGCCACCCTCACTAATAGGAGGGTACGTAATTAATTCAACTTAACTTACATTTAGTAATTCATTTCTTTCTTTCCTTTTTTATCTAATCGCTTATATAACTGACCCCTTTTTTCTTAACACTTTCGTCTCTTTTGTGCCCGATGGTATTTGATAGCATATCAATAATAGTGGCCCGACCTCACTAATTACAACTCAAAGTCAAGCCCATTACCTATACTTAATATTGCCCATTATCAACATTTGATAGGCCTAGGAAAGCCTCTCATTACACTCGACATCCCAAAAAACAACAACACACTTTTCAACCAAAAGGATGTTTGTTTAAGCTTATTCGTGAGTTTATGTGGTTTTTGACTTATTTTTTACAAGCTCATATTTTCTTGCTTGCTTTGAGACATAGATTTATATCCTGTTTTGTTTAGTTTTTTCATTAAGTCACCGTTAATTAACATATGCCTTAATGTGGAGACCCTCACTTTTGTCACTTTTTATTTAAGTCATTTCAAGCCTCGCATGAAGCATTTGTGAGATAGGTGGTATAGGGTGTTAATTTTTTTTCATATTAAGTCAATTAAGTTGTTTTTTTTATACAAGCATGTAAGCCTCAAAATAAGCCCCCCCTTCTCGAAAAAAAAAAGTATATAAGTTGATATCACATAACCTCTCAAATAAGCTTAAACAACTACCCCTTGCATGGTTATGTGTTTGTGACCCAAGTAAACTCAAAGACATGACTAATGAGATGCGTATTGGGCAGCTCAACTCTTTCTAAAATTCTCACATTCTGCATTAAAATGACAACAAAACCTTTAGAATAAAAATAAGCAGTACATGAAAGATTTGTGTCTACTACTAAAACGTTGAGGTACTATATAAAGCAAGAGAAGATAATCATTTATATACCAAAAAGTTCTTGCATATAACGACAAATTTTAGCAACTCACTTTTTTATTTAAAGAAAAAGTGAATATTACTACATCCGTCTCAAAATAAATGTTCAGTTTGACTTTTTGAAGTTTTTTTTATTTCAACTTTGTCCTTAATTTTTTTTATATAATACTTGTTGCAAAATGTATGAATAGATTGTGTTTTATATGTATTTTCATTAGTATAATTATCATCAAATATTATATAATACAAATGAAAATATTTAAGGTTAAAGTTGAAAAAAAAAAACTTCAAAAAGTCAAACTATACACCTATTTTGGGACGGGGGAAGTAATTAAAATGCAAATGCACCTATCTTTTTTGAAATTAAATATCTCATTAATCGTTAATTGTTAGGCAAAACAAATTATACCGTCACGCGGAAACTTTATTATCTTTCAATAAACATGCGATTTCATATACTTTCAACGAAATTTCTTTTTCTACTTTTTACGTTTTTTTTCAGTATTGGAATCCGCATGACATATCGCATGTAATTTAACATTAACCTAAAAGTTCAAACACTAAACAACTGTATTAAATTTGGCTTAAGTATTTGCGTATAAATAAAAAACATTCCTCATTTTTTGCAATAGAAAACACACATTTATATATTTCCAACCATATATTACACACTGTATTCAATTTCTAGATTATAACAGTTTATTTATGAAATTTTACAATCACATGTGAAAATGATCACATGTGGGAAATATCGCATATGATAGAGATCACATGTGGTAAAAAATCATGTGTAATTTTATCATTTAACTTTGTAAATAAAAACTTTGATTAAGGGTAGTAATAACTATTTCAACTTCTATATTTAGGCATTGACAATTATTTTGGGACAAACAAAAAAGGAAAGATGGACAATAATATTGGGAGGTGTTGTGTCGAGAATTATACTCCTTGACCGGCGATCGCCTCAGAAACCGAGCGACCGTGCCGGAGCCCAGCAGCCAAGGCAGATCTGCCGACCGAAGGTCCCAGGACAAATCCCGGTGCCGAGCGATCGACAACTAAGACGATCGTCTCTCGGTACTTGGCGATCGACTCCTGGTGGCCGACTAGCAGACGATCATCTCTCGGCACTTGCCGATGCCGACCTCTGGTGACCGACCAATGACGACCGCCTCATGCCGCTCGAAGCCGATGATCATCCAGTCGGCAAAGGACGAAGCTCAGGACAGAATCCACGTGCAGTGCCGGGACAAGATCCGCATTTCACGGATCATTGACCACAGCCTGTCAGCATCTTTCCACCAGCCGACAGGTCCGCCGAAAGGTGTCAGTTGGACCGCCCGTGACAGCGACTCGGGACGCGTGCCGGTTCCTCACTGGACCGCACAGCTGGCTGCCAGCAGCAGCCTTAGACTCTAGGCAGACAGCCCATGTGACTTAAAGATGATCGCCCCATTATTATATTGGGCGAAAGGCGATCGCCCGCCAGAAAATAAGGCATCTCGGCCCCTATAAATAGAAGGCTTCCTGCATTTGGACGAGGGGCTGCTTCTTAACGAGTTCAACTCACAACTTGGCTTTCCTACTCTTGACAACAGCTATCTCTCGGTCCCTTCTTCTCTCTCAGCATCTCCTACACGGAAGACGATCGACAGAGAGCAAGAACACCAAAGCTTCGCTCAAGAGCTGGATAAATAAGGTCTTTTACACTCATTGTATTTAGATTCTCACATTAATACTTGTATCCACGAATATTTGTATTAATAACATATTGCGAGAGCATTCAAGCCCGGGCCTAACAAACCCGGCAAATCTAGTGTTATTCACACCCCCTCGGAAGTGCTCTCGCAATTTGCTGTTGCTCGACCATTCCAGCAATATCTATCTTCGGATAATATTTCGGGCAACAACAATTGGCGCTAGAGGAAAGGGATCTAACCCTCAATTTTATTCCTACCGTCTCGAAGGACACTCACTGTTATCCGGGGCATATACCTGAAGAAACACTCACTGTTCTTCAGAGAAAGCTTTCAGAATCATGACTTCTGCCTCCTCGTCGAAGAAAGCCGCTGTCCGGCCCGCGAGACGCCTCGTTCCGTCTCAGTCCGAGCTACAGCCGATGGCGGAGGGTAGCCGCCGCGGTCCGAGACGCTCGATCCCGCCCCTGGGGGACGGACCAAGTCTCTCGTTCGATCAGTTCCAAACCGCGGAACAGATCGAGGAGGCCATGGCCATCCTACAGGAGCGACGGAGTGCTCTCGACGCGCCTCCCGCTATCACCCCCTCGGCCATCTGCCGGATGACCAAACGGAAGTTCAAGGCGTTGCTGACCGAGCGATCGCCAGGAGGCTCCCGTTCACAGAGAGAGGCGCTCGCCAGCTGGGGCACCTCTGTTTTCGATCGCCTAGGCAGCGACCCATCTTGGCGACCGGGGCAGTCCGGCCCCAGCCACGAGACGACGGAGTTCGAGTCCGTCACCAGGAGTTCGGCGTATCCGACTCCCAGAAGGCCGACCAGCCATCTGGATCCTCCTCGACAGAGAGCCGAGGTCGGCAGCAGCGGATTCAGGAGATCGGTACACGATCGCCTCGGCTCCCGCTCCAAAGCCGATCCACGAGCGACCAAGCTACAGCGATGGCCACGATGCAACGCCGGCTCGACGACATGAAGGCGATCCTGGAATCTGGGGCAGGCGCCAAGAACAAGATCGCCGGGCCGAGCGAGCCGCTCGCGGTCCACATCGAGCTCGCCCCCGTACAGCACAAGATCACTCCTCCGCAAACACCTTTGTACGAGGGGAGATCAGACCCCGAAACACACCTGAGCAAGTTCAACATCTACATGACCGGGTGTGGGGCATCAGACGCGACCAGGTGCCGAATGTTCCCTCTGACGCTGGACGACCTTGCCCACAGGTGGTACGCCTCATTGCCGCCTCGATCCATCGGCTCCTTTAATCAACTGGCGAGCGACTTCACAGCGCATTTCGCCACCAGGGTCGCTCGGCCAGAAGGTCCCCATCGCATGATGCAAATCAGGCAAGGGGAAGAAGAGTCCGACTCGGACTACATCGACCGGGTAGACGAGATCATCCTCAACGGCGAGCCCTTAAGCGATGAGATCGCCCTATACTCGGTCCTAGGAGGATTCCATGGTCTTTCGCCTATGTTCAGGCATCTTACGAAGGACCAACCCTCGACCTACGCGATCTTCCGCGCTAAAGCCGCAGACTTTCTGGCCAGGCAGAGGTTTCTTCGGAGCCTATGAGCAGTGCGATCGGCGCCCAAACGACGATCTCCAGTCTTTCAGCCCGATCGCCAATATCGAGCAACATCACCAAAACCGGAGGACTCGTTCGCCATCTACAGTTCACCATCTAACATGATGGACTAAGGCATGAGATCGCCTCCACCGCACAACGTACACCGTCGAAGGTCGGCATCTACATGATGATCCGAGGTGGAAGAGTGCAGCCATGGTCCTGGTAGTCGATGGAACCGGCTGCTTCGGCCATGCAAGGTCCCTTTGGGCCAAGATCGCCCGTCCTTCGTTTAAATACGAGGCCGCCGTAGTCTGAGGGCCCTCCAAAACTAATCAGTGGACACGATCGCCCGCCCTCAAAGGTTCATCATCTAACATGGTGAACCCGGACAATGCGACGTGCCACTACCCCCGTCTCAACGTACACCGTCGAGGTTCGCCATCTTCATGGCAGGCCGAGGTGGAAGCAGAGCTAACAAGCCGCGGAAGTGGAGTTGATTAATCCGACGACGCCCCGTGCAAGGACTCCTCTAGACTGAGACCGCACGCTCTTCGTTTAAATACGAGGCGAGGCGCAGCCTAACAGAGGACCCTCACAATAAAATGAGTCACGAGACAGACAATGTCGTTCGCGCACAAGACACGGTCATGGAGTCGGTCCATCGAACTCCGCGACTGTGCACGGTTCCTCAGCGACGAAACCATCAAGTTTCTACGAGGGATCGGCCAAAATTGTTTTTTGCAGGTACAAGACCGAAGATAGCTAGCCAATCGACCGGATCGCCCAAGTCCGAAACCAAAGTCCGCTCAACGGATCGCCCGTCCTCATCCTACACGATCGCCAGCAAGAACCACCTCGCCCCATGTCTTCAACATCGGAGCAAGCTGGGGGGCAACTGTTGTGTCGAGAATTATACTCCTCGACCGGCGATCGCCTCAGAAACCGAGCGACCGTGCCGGAGCCCAGCAGCCAAGGCAGATCTGCCGACCCAAGGTCCCAGGACAAATCCTGGTGCCGAGCGATCGACAACTAAGACGATCGTCTCTCGGTACTTGGCGATCGACTCCTGGTGGCCGACTAGCAGACGATCATCTCTCGGCACTTGCCGATGCCGACCTCTGGTGACCGACCAATGACGACCGCCTCATGCCGCTCGAAGCCGATGATCATCCAGTCGGCAAAGGACGAAGCTCAGGACAGAACCCACGTGCAGTGCCGGGACAAGATCCACATTTCACGAATCATTGACCACAGCGTGTCAGCATCTTTCCACCAGTAAGCAGTCGCCGAAAGGTGTCGGTGGGACCGCCGTGATGCGACTCGGGACGCGTGCGGTTCCTCACTGGATCACATGGTACCCAATGACAGCCTTGGACTCTAGACAGCCCATGTGACTTAAAGACGATCGCCCCATTATTATATTGGGCGAAAGGCGACCGCCCGCCAGAAAACAAGGCATCTCGACCCCTATAAATAGAAGGCTTCCTGCATTTGGACGAGGGGCTGCTTCTTAACGAGTTCAACTCACAACTTGGCTTTCCTACTCTTGGCAACAGCTATCTCTCGGTCCCTTCTTCTCTCTCAGCATCTCCTACACGGAAGACGATCGGCAGAGAGCAAGAACACCAAAGCTTCGCTCAAGAGCTGGATAAATAGGGTATTTTACACTCATTGTATTTAGATTCTCACATTAATACTTGTATCCACGAATATTTGTATTAATAACATCTCGCGAGAGCATTCAAGCCCGGGCCTAACAAACCCGGCAAATCTAGTGTTATTCACACCCCCTCGGAAGTGCTCTCGCAATTTGTTGTTGCTCGACCATTCCAGCAATATCTATCTTCGGATAATATTTCGGGCAACAACAGGAGGGAGAGAGTATTAATTTGAAAGTTACTATTCATTTGCAAATCAGTTTAGAATTCGATACTACATTGAATGTCATGAGCACTTCTTTTTTCATACATTCAAACCTTTCAATTTACCGATAAGGTTGCGTTGCTGCACCACAAGACTATTGAGCAATGGCCACGGCGTATGTCATCACTCTTGTTTGAAAATTTTGTGTTTTGTTTTTAACTTTCTTTTATTAAAAATAGTTGGTTGTGAAATCCATGAATAAGATGAGCTAGGGAAGAGTTTTATATTTATTTTTTATTTATATATATAGAGTAAACTGCAAAAAAGTTTGCTGATTTTGCACTCTCTGTCATTATTGTTTTTTTTTGTGCAAATTATGCCATTACTGTTTACGTTTAGCTGCAAATTATAACCTTACCTGAACGAGCATTATTTTTTCCTGTTTCACGCCATGCGAAATTACTAATTAACCCTTGCCTTCAACCCACCACTCATTTTATTTTGAATTTCCACCACCACCACCAACAACCACACAACTAGCACCACCACCATCAAATCCCCTTTTTTTTAACATCATTAACTGTTAAAAAAAGAAGGGTGATAAGCTTTCCAATTGTGATTCAGTGTAGAAACTGACAACAGATCGTCACATCATATCTCTTAATTGCAAAATGAATTTGTAAAGCTCCTGTGAACTTTTGTGCTGCTCTCCGAAATGAATTTGTCGATTTACTTCAAGTTCTAGCGCACAGTTCTAAATTATATGATATTCCGCCTTTTTTAAGTTGGTGTTGCAATTCATAGAAAGTGTGAGAGTTTATAACATCAAGTACTGTCAAAGACAAATGGGTCGGTAATGAAAAAAGAAGACCAGAAAAATTTCATTCGTTTTGTCATGCCTTCTTTTCCTATCCAATATACTACATCGATATCATCATGGCCAATCAATCTCATTGTCGTACTTTGAGCAAGCATAATAAGTTATATCCAACCAAAATATATGTTATCGGCAAGTAATGGCATTAGCTAACCTTAAAATATTGAAAAACCCAATATGCGACCAAAAACCCAAACCCAAATTCAATCTTGTTTATCAGTCATCAATTGCGTTAACATCGATGTGTCCCCAAGACTAGGGCCGTTAGAGATGACTAGTTATTTGTGTTATAAGAATATAGGAAAAACTTTCTTCATATCACCTTCTTGTATATTTATAGTCGGTTAACCAATTAATTTATAGGACCGAACCTGATGAAGCAATCCACATAATGCATATTACCAGTTTTGTCAAACGAAAAACACCTCGTTTGGTTAACCTCTTTAGGTTGTGATCATATCTTTTTACTCTGAACGTATTGGTAAACATAAGCGGTCAACACAGAACAAAACTCGCGTTTTTAAATGCTAAATGACGACACTAAAATTCCTTTCTAATCCAAGGCTTCTAAAAAAAGAATACATGATAAGGATTTAAAACCTGCATTTTTAAGGGGTCATTTAGCCTCTAAACTCGTACATATTTGATCAATTATTACCCTAAATCGTTTCTTTCGAGTTTTAGGTACTTTGGAAGCAAATGATGGAAAAGAGCGAGTTTTTGGCTTATTAATTTGGACAAGAAAACGAAGAAAACAACCAAGTCACGAAAACGTCGGGAAAAGGAGGCCTTACAGCGTCACAATCCCAACGTGACACCGTCACTTGCAAGTCGACATGATGATTCAGTTATACATTTTACAAGTGACGGTTCAGCCCACTGTGACGGTCTAGAGAGCTGACGGCATCACTACCAGAGAGACAGTGCACGACGGCGTCACAGAGTATAAGGCGACGCCGTCACAACGGCGGCGGTGCAAAAGATGAAACCCTAATGACGGCGAGCTGACGGCGTCACACCCATGAAGTTACGCCGTCGCCAATGTAAATCTATATATTTTTCGTATTTTTCTCATTCATTGTAACATCTTGGAGAGACATCTTGGTGAACGAATTTTACAGCTTTTGTAAGGGTTTTTAGCCCCCGAACTCCATGTTTTATTGAAGATAAGTTATTCTTCTTTAATCATTCAGTATGTCTATGTGTTGTTTGATTATATGTGTTTCTTCTCTTCTCTTTAACATGCTCAGCTAAATTAATTAGTGTTTGCTTAGTATTGAATGAAACCTAGTTGTTAATTATTGATTGTCGTCTCTTGTTTGATTAGTTGTCTCGCATTAGGAGTAGGAAAGCTGGCTTTATCTTTAGTATATTAGCTTGAACGTCCGACTAAACTCGTTCTTCATTAGAGTGCACTAGTTGTTTATATTCATTGTATTTATTGTGTGAATTGCGGATTATTGATATTAAGAGATCTTAACGGGACGGCATAATTGATGATTGTTAACACTATGAATTCTTAAAGGAGACCAATATATTCATAAAGGTAGGGAATTCGGCACCACCCTACAACCGATATTAAGGAATACAACGCGCTAATTAAAACAAGGATACTATGCCATATGTGCTCATATGCAATGCTTCGTGATGTTGCATTATACCCAAAATTATGTTGCATTTGGCCAGAAATTGAAATATGCAACACTTTGGGGGGTTGCATCCGCGGCCATTGCATTTGACCTCTAATGCAACGCTTTTTTGGTTTAATGCAACAAAGAGAAAACCATTGCATTATAGACATAATGCAACACCAATACAAGATAAATGCAACAACAGATAGTATTGCATTAGATGGAGAGCTACATGCAATGTAAACAGTGGGTCCCACTTGCCACGTCAGCAGGGGCCATTACCACGCTAGCAGGGGCCCACAGCCACATCAACAGTGAGACCCACAACCACGTCAGCACTGGGGCCCACTGCCATGTCAGCAGTGGGGCCCACTGCACGTCAGCAGCGGGGCCCACATGATATAATACAACACCATTCCTGATCATAATGCAACACTAGATTGCATACTTCAATACTAGGTTATATAATGCAACACCAAGAAATGATAAATGCAACACTAATAAATGATAAATGCAACATTAATAATATAAATTTTGAAATGTGCGTTTCGTACGTACATCCATCCCATTAACAAACCAAGACATTTACAAAATACCAACTTTCATCCAACAAGTCTACACCAACAAGAAATAAGAAATCAATCTACACCAACAAAGTCTAACTCCAACAAAGTCCAACTCCAAATAACTAGATAACTATAGACAATTCACCTTTGCTTCCAATTCACTTTCCAAATCAAGCTTTTTCTTTGCTGTCAACTCTTGTACATAGTCATCCGTAGGAGCACGAGCTAGAGCTGAAGTCGAAGCAGTGCCCTTACCTCTCCTTCCCACAAGAAAGCTTTTCCCAAGATCCTTATCTTTAGTGAGCACAACATGAGCTTCCGCATCTTGTCCAGAACGAAACATCTTAATTTTGGTCTACAAGAAATAGCTACATCAATATTTGAAATAAATCATGAAGTTTAATTAATGCAAAATAACACTTACAATTTTTTTTCCAGTGAATCAGTATTTGTCTTATATTTCCGCCCTGGTTCTCGCTTACGCGTTTCTAGATAGACTTTTGCATTTGACGGCGAGTCAAGTTTTGGGTCACTCTTTTTCTGTCATGTATAGATAACACATACCAAAATCAGCCCAACAGTTTGTTCGTGCCACATACTTAAACGCAAGCAAATTGACAATCTCAAATTACTAATATAAAATTAGCAATTAAAATTGTAGAAATTTTACTGAGCAAAAATCTCATAATAACCATAACAACAGTTAAATGACTGTTAGATATTTTTTAAATGTACATCTATATTAAATTCCCAAAATTTTCAAGAATTAAATGTATAGATATTTAGGTATTTATAGAATCAGAGCATTACAAGAATTTAGAGTCCAAGACAGCCCCAGATGAAGAGGACACATCCTGGGGGCCTGTCCAAGCAGACATAAAGAAGTTCTTGACCTGGTTGAAGAATAGAGCTTTCCCCAAAAAATACCCAACTAGAGTAAATTGCCACTTTTTAGCCCCTTCGATCCCAACTCTAGCGGACGGTTTCACAATAATCTCACCATTATGAATTTCTGGTTGGACATATTTTAAACCCTTTTTTTTTAACAAAATTCTTCCCTACCACAACAGAAGGTAGAGGTAATTCCGGCGAAATTTGAGCCGGAAAAGAGCCAAAGTTCAAAGTATCTGGTAAAAATTTATTATTACCTTTTCCAGCTAAATCATCAGATATATTATTAGGCCCAACATTATCAATACTGACATTATCATTGACAACAGGAACAACAAATCCTTTGGGAACAACATTAGCACTAGTATTTAGTAACGCATAATTTCCCCACAGTACACACAGAATCAGAATTAGAAAATCTTAACTTACCCATTGAAGAAGATTCAGGGAATTCATCCTCAATACTCCTGCCCTTAGATACACAGGGCAATACTAGACCCAAATTAGACACACTAGGATCCTGCCCAAAAGACGGACCAGAGGAAACCGGGCCTAAATCCCGGATAGGGAGCTGGTTGAACCTCAAATCACGTTTGGGTTTCCGGATAGGACCAAGCCAACTGCCCTGCACACCTGGTTGCACAACATCACCGCTGAGAGACAAAGCCGGAACCGGATTTGGGGCTAAACAATCACCAAAAATGCCTCAAATTTTAGACTGCATTAATTCCAGGTCGGAATTGCTCAGGACCTTTGCTCCTAGTTCAGAAACACCAAGAACATCAAAGGCCTGGAGAGAACCAGCCGCAGTGGCCAGAGGAGCAACCGACGACATCAAACCACACGAACTGGATGCTGACATCCCAGAACACAACAGCTAATCGAACTCCTGCACCAAAACGCAGCAAAAAACAAGAAAAAAAACCTCTGCCCAGAACAGCCCGGGACTACAAACACGAAGGAGTCTGAACCACAACTGAACCACAAGTTGAACCACAAAAACTTGCCCAGGAGCAGGGCCAATAAATCGCGGCAGTGAAACCGCAGCAAAAATTCCGAACAAAACTTCCGAACACCGACTCTCGATATCGCGAACCTCAGCACCAAAACAGCAACACTCCCAACAACGAACGGGACTCCGGGCAACAATCGAGATGAACTCGAAGACCAACGAATCGAACACCAGAACCTGCTCTGTTGACCAAGATCAGTCAATCGCGAACCGAGAGACCACAGCGCTTCGTCAACCTTCAAATCGCAAAAACCATTTGAGAGGATAAAATCGGATAGAAATATCAGTAAGGAGTAATGAAATCCCGATTCAACTTAATGAAAGAGAAATTTCTGGAAAAATCAGTAGGATTGGTAATGATGCAGGGGAATTACCGAGGAAGAAGGGGGAAAAAAATCGCCCCCAATTCGCCTAACATATCGCCGCCGTTTTTTTTTTGTTCTAGATTTGTTAGGGGGAAATTATAAGTTACATGTATTATTATATAAAAATATATATTTATATCGATATAATTTGTTTAATTAATTAATATAATTTTAATTATAAAAATTTAAATTAAAATTTAAGTTAAAAAATATTTATTTATTTACATAATCTATTCATAATTAATGTTAAAATTTATAATAAATTAGTTATCCCATTTTGAAGTATGAAATAGATCATAATTTAAAAGTTCTTGTGTATTTTTAATAATATATTTAATTTTAATAATTTTATTATTATTAAGTTAAATGCAACACTTTTAATTGGTATTGCGCGTTGCAACATAATTATTCTCAAGCAACACTACACTCATATCCAATGCAATACTTTTTGACTAGTGTTGTAGAAGATCACAAGTGCGAGAGCTATTGCAACACTATGGTTGCAATGCTTTACAAAAATCATTGCATATGAGTACTTATGGCGTAGTGTACAATTCGACTAATCAATAAGAGATTGTTGATACAAATAATGTCTAAAAACGTTATTCGTATTTTTCAACATCTCTACGTTTTGATAATAACAAAATGTAAAAACCTCTTACGTCAAAATTAACGTAAACAAGTTTTTAGTCGTAATATTCCGTTTAGACGCAAATCACTCAAGGTATGAACAAACAAATCTACAACTTGACTAATGACCAAAGGATCAAGTTTTGTTCTAAACTTCACACTTTTAATGTGACAAAACATTTTTTCAAAAATACATTCTACAAATTATTTTTGAATTAAAAAAAAAGTTTTAATTGGAAAAATATGTTTAAAAATCCCAACAGCTATTTTTCCCCTCAAAACAGCTCCAAACATTCCCAAATAAACCTTCCCCACTAAAAACAAAAAGAGGAGCGTTTTTGTCCCCCACGGTACCACTAAAGGACCGATGGCACCATTAAATTTAGTGGTGCCGTCCAAACTTTAACGGTGCCATGCACTGTATAACGGCTAGTTTTTTCTTGCCTGTAAATACCAGACCATTCCACAGTATTTATCAACCACTTTTCACAGAAAACTTTCTGAGTTAAATCCATACTCTCTAGTCTTCTTTCTTTGATCATTTAGTTAGTTTCTTTTTGTTTAAGAGTGACCCAGTCATCCAACCAAGTGATCACCTTCATTCCTCTACTAGTGCAAGAGAAGAACACATCGTATCAAGAAGATACAAAGTGTTGTAGTGATAGTTTAGTGTGCACTTGTAACATTTGTTACATACTTGTTGTACCTTCATATACATCAACTCGTCTATTGTCTTGTTTAGTTAGTTTGTGTGGATCATTGTGATCGTGCAAAGATTGTGGAGATCTCGTGTAGCTTGTGTTGATAGTGTACAGAGTGTGAAGTTAGTGTGTAGATCGAGTGGATCGAGGGTAGATCGTGTGGATATTGATGATTGTGTGATTTGTGAGGATCGAGTAGATCGTGAGTGAGATTGGTACTAGCTAGATTAGTACTCGACATTGAGCTTAGTGTCGGAAATAGTAATAAGCAATGTTGTACGGTTTTCTCCACCTGAAGGGAGTTTTGTTGACATAGTGCTTAGAGCTCTCGAGTCGGATACTCAAGGAGTGGAGTAGGGCGCAAAGGAGCTTCGTTACCGAACCACTATAAATCTCTTTGTCTCGGTTTGATCTTTCCATCTCTCACTCTTTATTTTATACTTTACATTTTAGTAGTTATAGCTTATTTATTGTAGTATAGTCATATAGTGTTCATATTGCAATCGATTGATTTCACAAAACTCCGAATCAAAGTTTTAATCAAGCCTAAAAACGGTAAAACTATTAACCCCCCACCCCATTCTAGTTTTCCACAATTGGTACCAGAACCACGTCAACCAAGATTTTTAAAATATATTGTATTTTAAAACTTGAATCAATCAATAGATTTCGACAAATACCAAGAAGGGCAATCTATGCAAAGACCACCACTTTTTGAAACAGATTGTTTTATCTATTGGAAAACAAGATTCGAAACATATGTGAAATCAAAAGATATGGATCTTTGGCATATTATTATCGAGGGTGACTTTCAACCAATTGAAAAGAATTCGGAAACTAAACAGGATGAAATAGTTCCTTATGATAAACAAAGTGATAACCTTAAAAGAAAACTAGCCAAAAATAATGAGGCTAAAATGATGATTTACAATGCTTTGCTGAAAAAGGAATTTGAAAGAATTTTTATGTGTAATACGGCAAAAGAAATTTGGAAAACTTTGTTAGTCACCCATCAAGGTAATAGTCAAGTCAAAGAGAACAAGATAGATCTTCTTGTGCAACAATATGAACAATTTTCCATTCCGGAAGATGAAACTATAGATAGTGCTTTTGCTAGATTTAATACTATTATTACTAGTCTTAAAGCTCTTGATGAAGGTTACTCTATCAAGAATTATGTTAGAAAGTTTCTTAGGGCTCTACATCCTAAATGGAGAGCAAAGGTCACCGCCATTGAAGAGTACAAAAAACGTGATGACATTATCAATTGATGAACTAATAGGAAACTTGAAAGTTCATGAAATAATAATCAAGAAAGACTCCGATATAATCAAAGGCAAAGGAGGGAAAGTATGGTCTCTAGCAGTGAAGGCCAAGAAGTCTAGTGATGAGGAGAGTTCGGCTAATCTATATATATATTTTCGTATGTTTTTTATAATTGTAGGTAACATCTTTGTGTAACTTGGGAGAGGCAAACCCTAGATGATTTTAGCAGCTTTTGTGAGGCTTTTACAGCCCGTGAACTTCATGTTTCAATAAAGATAAGTTATCCCTTTAATCATTCGATATGTATATGTGTTGTTTGATTATGTGTTTATCTTTTCTTTGCTTTAACATGCTAGCTTAAGTTTATAGGTGTTTGCTTAGATCTAATGAAACCTAGTTATTGATAATTGATTTGGCGTCTCTTGTTTAATTGATTGCCTCGCGTTAGAATAAGAAAACTGACTAAGTTCTTATATGTATTAGCTTGAACGTCTTATAAAATGCAACCATAGAGTGCACTATTGGTTTTCCTCGTTGTATTTATTGCGTGAATTGCGGCTTGTAGATCCTAGATAACTTAATAGACTTTAAGGGATTTAGGGGAGGCTAATTTTAA
Organism: Orobanche coerulescens; assembly: GCA_033398695.1. NCBI lineage: Eukaryota > Viridiplantae > Streptophyta > Magnoliopsida > Lamiales > Orobanchaceae > Orobanche > Orobanche coerulescens. The sequence goes on along the minus strand of CM065815.1, from coordinate 107,458,747 downwards.
TAGAGTTGGGGACTTCGGCACCTCTCCACGACCAATATTAAAGAATACAACGCTTCAATTAAAACAAGGACATGACAATTCGACAAATCAATAGGAGATAACTAGAGAGTAACGATGTCTAAGTAAACACTGCTTTTCCTATCATAAGAGTTACCACCAAAATTTACTTTTTCTTTTTATTTAATTTATTTTAGTTTAATTGTAGTTTTGGGTTAGTTGACTAGCAACTAATTCCGCCCACTCTTCCAAAACCGAGATTTTTACCTGCTTTCTAAAAAATATAAAAATACAAAAAGAATCATCCCTCACCTCTAGACATATCTCATCATACATTTCTACCTTCCCACAACTATTGCGAGACTATTCCCCTAGAGAACGACAATCCCCCGGACTTACCTATACTACACTACAACGGTTAGGTATACTGCCTAGAGGATTGCAAAACTTCTTGAGGTTTCCTTGAGAGGTAAAACTTCTTTCGAGAGTCTTGCAACACTCGCATCAAGTTTTTGACGCCGCTTTCGGGGAATAGTTACTAGTTTAGGTTCGATTTCTATTTCGTTTAGGTCTACTCACTAGATTCCTATCAAGTGAAAATTTTATTTTTCTTTTATTAGCTTTCTTTAGTCTATCTTTTCTCCATTCCCTTTGTTCATAATCCATATCATTCGCCATCATGGTGGATGATAATATCTTTGGCCTACACCAAGCACCACCACAACCACACCAAGCCCCACCGAATCACTAAGAACAACCACACCAAGACCCACCTCGAGCCAGTACTCTAGGTGAGTACTCCAAACCAAGCCACCAAGGCTATCGAAACACGATTGAGCTCCCCCAAAGAGCCAATGTGTCTCCTTTGTGATCCGACACCATCCGGTTGGTGTAAAGTGGATCCATGGACTTCGTTTCGAAGATCCAAATCAACATCTCAAGGATTTCCTTAAAATCATAGATTCCATAGACCTTGATATTTCCACTCAAAAGACAATGCGATTGCGTCTCTTTCAATTCTCTCTACGTGACCAAGCTAGTCATTGTATTGAGCGTCTACCCACGGGATCTATCACATCTTGGGATGATCTCACTTCTCGTTTCCTCGCTCAATTTTTCCCACCGGGAGAACTACTAAGCTAAGGAATGACATATTGATGTTCCAACAACGTCAAGGTGAAACTCTTTACAAAGCGTGGACTCGTTTCAAGGACTTATTCCAAAAAGTCCCTCATCATGGCATTGATCTTTGGATTCAAATCTAAATTTTCTACGATCATGTCCACTATCTCACCAAGCAAGCTATTGACCAAGCGGCAGGCGGTAAATTACGAGAGAAGAATGCGGAGGAATCATGGAGCATCATCGATGAACTAGCCTTTTATAGTAATGAATCATGGGATGATCCTCGTGATATAGACAAGATGGTCAATGCAATCTCGTCGCCCGACAAAATCTCCAACCTTTCCGAAGAAAAACTTTGTGAACTCGAAAAAAGGGTCGATTACCTACTTGAAAAACGAAAGAAGCAGTTGAAATCCAATCAGGTGACGGTCAATTATCTCGAACCAAAAACCCGCCCCTTTATCCTGTAATACCCGAGATCTTTATTCTGATTTCGTTGACTTTCTTCGGTCGAACGAACTATTGTCGTCCACGTCTTTGAGAATCGCATGCTTGTATTGTGGTACGTTCAGCTTCGTAGACTGTCCGTTATTGTTTTGAATCTTAGATGGTGCGTTCGCATGATCGAGACGTCATCGAGTATCGAACCGGGCAGTCGGATGGCAGGCTGGGCCAATTACGGTCGTAAGGCTGCCGAACAGACTGACTTGGGAGGACTCGGTTACGGCCGTAAGGTCTACCGAGTTATGGCCGTAAGGCTTGTTACGGCCACTAGAGCTAGACGGTTACGTCCGTAATGTCTCGGCAGAATGCAGGCAGTGGCCACTAGGAGTTCGGTTACGGCCGTAAGGCTATGCCGATTAGGGCTGTAACGTGCGATCGTTGCGCACGCAACCTGTCAACCATTGTGCATGCTAACGTGCGTTGACCGGGTTACGGACGTAAGTCCCTGCCGGTTACGGCCGTAACGTGTCCGGCCATATATATAGGCCTGACTCGGCCAGAATTCATTCCACTTCGTTTTTCACTCATTTTTCACCCCTGTTGGCGGCTGCGGGCGGGAGCGACCGGTCGGAGGAGTTCTTGTCCGATTATTCTCATTTCCAAGGCTTTTTGGAAGATCCTTTTTGATTAAATCATCATTTAATCCGCGTTCTTCGTCGAATCAAGGTATTTACTTGCTTAGAACCCTACTTATATGATTTTTGGGGGTTTTCTTCGTGATTCATTGATTTGTCCAATTTTGATGATTTGGTAATGGTATTCTTGTTGTCTTGGCCATAATCTTCGGATTTTTGTAAACTCATTTATTGATTTTCACCACCCGGAACATGAATTTCGATTTCCTTGAAAAACCTTTGGATTCTTGACGTTTTTCCGGTAGATTCAGATTTCCGTTTAGCGTTAATTATGCGTGGCGATGTTATTTTCATAGCGTTCGTGAAGTTGTCAAAGTCTTGGTCGTTTTTGGAGGTTCAAGGGCTAACCGACCGTATCCGTTCGTTGTTTTCCGTTGCTCGTGGTATCGAGGCAAGTATCTTGTCCATACGTTTCATGTTTCGTAGGCATAATTATTGATAAATGATTTTATGCGAAATCCAATGTTTAATGAACGTAAAAAGGGATCGGTATGTTCTCGATAAATGTTGTCTTTCAACGATAATTTGTGTACTTCGTGAATATATGTGTTCTCGGAATATATGTGTTGGTTTTGTATGTTGAAAGATGCTATGATCACTTTGAGTGAGTTTAATAGATCGTAATCCTTTGCCGGGGATTACGTAATGTTATGTGTACTTATTCGGTAAGAACGTAATATGTGTGATATTAGTTGTTACTCCTTTGAAAGGAGGTTGTGATGTTTAAGTGTTGCTTGGCTTGATGTTCTGCTCATTGTTATGTGATCGTTGAAAGTGATGTGCCTCCGGGTAGGATTGATAAATCTCTGAGATCCATACCTGTTAGTATGGGTCGGGCGTGACCGTATGGTTATCCAATCCGGGTATGTCTTGCGGGGACTCCGAGGTTCGGGGCTTGCTAGCCCGATGCCGGGATAACTTGTGGGGGTTATCATCGGGTATGTCTTGCGGGGACTCCGAGGTTCGTGGCTTGTTAGCGCGATGCCGGGATAACTTATAATTGTGATTTGGTTATGAATGTATCTGTGCTTGTGGTCACGTGGCTGTTGTTACGGTGACATGTGATTCGGTATGGTTTCCATATAGGTTATTCACTCGGTTATGTTCTACGGGAGCATCTGAGGTCCGTGGCTTGCTAGCACGGGACGCGAATAATCTGTGGAAACATGTTATGATATGATCGGGTCTTGGACCCCGTGCTTGTGATTGGAATGGTATGATTGGGTCGTGGACCCCGTGTGTTGTTATCGTAATTGTACTTTGGGAAAATGACTTTTGGGCTGTGTCCCTAAATGTTTTCGAAAGGTTTGAGAATTCTTAAATCCCAAATGTTTTCAGAACTCCTGAGATCGTAAAATGTTTTCACAAGGTGTATATCGGGTTTACCCATATCCTTGGATTAACCGTTTTGATCAGTGATTTACCTCGGAAAGTATGTTTATGAGTTCTTAGTCCTTGGAGTATGATATGTATGGTTTGTACTTCTATTTTATACTTGCACTAGCAAAACAGTGGAGTTTTGCTAACCCCCGAGTATTCGGGGGGTGGATGTCTGTATTGCGTCCAGGTACTTGCAGGTTGCTGGGGAGCGAATCACAGGTTCAATACGAAGGATGATGTAAGACGACGATACTAATCACATGAAGACCAATTGCAGAGTATTTGTTAGAGTCTTGTTGGTTAACCCTCCGATGGGTTGTTCTCCCATTTTATGGAAGTGTTATTGTATTCTAGCCCCTGCGTGGGTATGTGTTATGGGAAAGAATCTTGTATGTAATGTTGTGTGTGTGTTGAGATAAAGATCAAATCAGTCTGATGGTCCTTCATGTAGCCATGTCGGCATATGATTGATGTATTGTTTTTGTATTTAGCCTGGTAGATCCTCACGGAGAGGGTCTGCGGCGCTGTAATATTCTCGATAGGTTTGGAGGTGTTACATATCCGAGTCACCTCATAGGGAAAATGCGGATTCTTTTTGAAAAAATGCACACCCTTATTCGCCTCCCCGTGAACTTGATCATAGCTTTGAAGTTCAAATGAGAGAATACATGTCGGCACATTCTGAGAGATCGGCAAAATTTGAAGAAGCCGTCTACAAACAACGTGAAGAGATGCAAGAAAAGATGGCGGAGATGATGAGTTTATTGAAGGAATATACCAAAATCAAAGCTCCGGAAAGAGTGTTAGTGAGGAAAGAAAGTAACACTCTCATCACCAAGCATGTTAATGCTATCTCTAATGTCCGAAATGACAATGAAATTGAGGGACAAGGCAGTAATACGGTGAATGATGAAAATGTCGATGAATACATGATCGATGCTGAGATTAACCAATGCAGTGGTGTCATTAACAATAAGTAATGTGTAGGAGAAGAGAAAGAAGCCACTCATGGAAAATTACAAGGTTGTACGGAAGCACCCAAGTCTTACCCAATCACATATTACCGGAAACACAACATTAATAAGAAAACAATTGATAATTTAATCAGTAACGTTAGATACAATGATGCGTTACAAAAAACATTTAAGGGGGAAATGGATGAAGAAGTATATGATACATTACCCGCAGGACCTTTGTATGAAAGTATTCTAAAAAGAAGTGTGCCTAGGAAACATGTAGTACATGGAAATTTCGAGATACCCTGCACAATTGGCGATTTAGAATACAAGAATGCATTGGCCGATCAAGGTTCCGATGTGAATTTAATGCCTCTATCAATCTACATTAAGTTGACTAGTGACAAGCCGTCTAATACCAACATTAGGCTCTCATTACCAAATCTGTAACACCCCCGAGATATTCGGAGTATATTACAGCGCCGTGGACCCCTACATGGGACCCACCAGGCTACAACAAGAAAACACCACTCAACTAACCATCTCGGTTAGCGAGGACACACATTTAAATAATACAACATATAAAGATACGCCTGGAGCAACCGGCGAAATAAGCATCAACCAACAATGTAGCAATTTAAAGTAATACAAAACGGAGTTCGAAATGAAAAGCCTAAGTACTCGCAAGTACAATCTATAAGTTTATAAATGTGGGAAACAACCATATCGAAATAGATAAGAGAAATAAGAAGACCCAAATGCACATGTCAACGACCCTGGCCAACATCCTCGTACTGTCCCAGTGCCCGCTCGTCCGCAAGAACATAACCTGAAATCCATAACAAGAATTTCCCCAAAACGGGTCCCCAAAGGGGTTAGCAATTACGCTAGTACAAGTAATCAAGGCAAACCAATCGCTTACACATTTCATAGTACAATGCACCAAATCATTTCAAAAACCAAAACCAGACATGTCTTTTCCGGAAACAAACAGTCAATCAAATTTGCCTAGGACCGGGACGAACCCACAAATCCCACTCGAGGCCTCTAAGGACCCTCCCGAGCTGGCCATATCATAAAAACAAGTCACACACATGCATCGCCTAGGACCGGGACGAAGCCACAAATCCCACTCGAGGCCTCTAAGGACCCTCCCGAGCTGGCTAGCTAAACAAACTCATGAATCCAGGACTCAACCCTTTGGACTCTCTCCGTGATCCCGTCGGACCCTCCCGAGGTGAGCAATCACACACAATATACATTACCATTTCACGTTAAGCATAAATGTTTCCAAAAATACTTGCCTTGAATAATTGACGACGCAACGAACGGAAGGAAAAACACCGACGAACGCTAGGAACCGTCAAACACGAACCTAATGATTCGAAGAATACAATCACAACCAACTCTAGACGAATACGGAAATGGAATACACCCGAAAACCCGCCTACGATTCATGTATATTCGTATAAAAATAACAACGAGGGCGGACCACAACCAAACCCTCCCGATTTTGCAAAACCATGAAAATATACCATGAATCCGTAGGAAAACTAATGATATTAACAAGATTAATCATACTCATCATGAATTAACCGACAAAACGGAACGAATCGGACGAAAATCCCAAAACCCCTAATTTATCCAAAAGTAGGGTTCTAAGAGATTTTACCTTGGATTAGGATGAAAGATTCGTGTTGATGTTGTTATTATATACCAAGAACTTAAGGAAGTTGATGGTTGAGATGATTGGAGGAAGAAATCGCCAAGAAATCGCCCAAAATTGCCAAAGGAGCTCTAAGCCGCGGGGAGGAGAAGAAATGAAAGTAATAAGTTCATCTGGGTCAACTCCCTGGTTTATATAGCCAGGGAGTGTCAGCGCGCGCTATCCTCAAAAGTTAGCATGCGCCAACAGGACAAAAGTCCCAGTCCAGTAGCCAGAATTCTGACCGTTAGCGTGCGCTATTCGAAACATAGCGTGCGCTACTCGAAACGTAGCGTGCGCTAATAGGCTCTCAGTAGCGCGCGCTATCGGTCATAGCGTGCGCTACCTGGACATCAGCCGAGTCCAGAAGTGAACTGCGAGTACACACCTGATCCAGTTAGCACGCGCTATCAGCCAAACATAGCGTGCGCTAAAAGCGTATCGGTAGCGCGTGCTATCGGCCATAGCGTGCGTTACCTGGGCACCCACCAGACTCCAGTGGCAAACTGTCCAGTACTGGACAGTCACGCTAGCGCACGCTACCGGGTATCTTAGCGTGCGTTAGCCTCCGCCATTAGCGTGCACTAGACTACGTAGCGTACGTTAATCCGCCAGTCCAGAGGGCTGGAATCAGCACTGCCACTCCCAGGGTTAGCTCGCTAGCGCGCACTACGAAGCAGACGTAGTGTGCGCTACTAAGGGACCTCTAGCGTGCGCTATCTAGAAAAATTAACGCGCGCTAGATACGGAATATAAACGGCCCAAAACACCGGAATATGAACGAAACATCAAACGGAGCATTTCAAAATGCGTAATAACATAGAATGGATCCACAGCAACCCCGAAACGGCGGTTCTGCATAATAATTACGAAAATCAGGTCAATAGATGACGTAAGGAATACACTGAAAGATACAAGAGGGTCGCTACAAATGAGAAATACACTGAAAAAATGAAAATACCGGGAAAAGAAAAATGTGGATATTACATTCTATCCCTCTAAAAATAAGTTTCGTCCCGAAACTTAAGAAACAAACAACTCAGGGTACCTAGCACGCATGCTATCCTCGGTTTCCCAATTTGCCTCCTCGACACCGTGTCTCGACCACTGCACCTTGACCAAAGGGATGGTCTTATGCCTCAGTCGTTTCTCGCGATGCTCCAAAATCTTCAAGGGACGCTCCTCAAAAGTAATATCCTCGGCGACATCAATCTCACCATAATCGATGACGTGACTAGGATCCGGGACATATTTCCTCAGCTGGGAAACATGAAAAATGCTATGAACATGACTCAAGGCCGGGGGTAACGCTAAATGGTATGCCAACCCACCGACTCGCTCGAGAATCTCGAAGGGCCCAATAAATCTCGGACTCAACTTCCCCTTTTTCCCAAAACAGAAAATTCCTCTTGTCGGCGACACCTTCAGCAAAACGTGGTCTCCCACCTTGAATTGTAAAGGTCGACTACGGACATCAGCATATGACTTCTGTCGACTCTGGGCAGTCAACATCCGTTCCCGAATTGATTCTATCTTCCGCCTCGTCTCTAAAACGACATCCGGCTCGGTCCCGACCAAATCAGACACCTCATTCCAACAAATCGGTGATCGACATCGCCGCCCATAAAGTGCCTCATACGGTGCCATCCGAATCGATGCGTGCCAACTATTGTTGTACGTGAATTCGATCAATGGCAAATGCTCCTCCCAGTCACTGCTCCAATCGAGAGCACAAGCACGCAACATATCTTCGAACGTCTGGATATTGCATTCCGACTGTCCATCTGACTAGGGATGAAAAGAGATACTCAAACGCAAATGAGTACCCAACGCCTTATGCACCGCCTGCCAAAAGTGCGATACAAAACAGCCATCACGATCCGAAACAATAGACTTCGGAGTATCGTGAAGCCTCATAATCTGCGCGATAAACACACGAGCCAACTTCTCCGGGCCCCAAGTGTCCTTGATGCCCAGAAAATGTGCCGATTTGGTCAGACGATTAACAATCGCCCAGACCATATTCATGCTCGACCTCGATCTCGGCAAACTCGTAATGAAATCCATCGATATATCTTCCCATTTCCATTCCAGAACGGGAAGTAACTGCAATAACCCGGCCGGTCGCTGGTGCTCGATTTTGACCTATTGACAAGTCAAACATCTCGCTACAAACTGCGCGAGCTCCTCCTTCATATCATTCCACCAGAAATTCCTTCTCAGGTCCTTGTACATCTCACTCGAACCAGGATGAACGGAGTAAGGTGTAGCATGGGCCTCGCGCAGAATACTCTGTCTCAACTCTGAGTCGTTCGGTACACAAAGCCGACTCTGGAATCTCAAAACACCATCCTCGTGAATCACAAACCCAGGAGACTTTACTTTAAGAACGTTCTCTCGGATTTGAGTAATCATCGGATCCTCTAACTGCTTTAGCTTAATTTCATCGATCAAAGACGACGAAATCTCTAAAGCACAAAGTTGCCCGATAGCTCCAGGCAACAAAACCTCAACATCTAACTCGATCAAAACCCGCCGAAGCTCAGACTGAGATGTAAGGATCTCAAGCGTTCGCAATGCAACCGGTTTCCAACTCAAGGCGTCGGCCACGACGTTCGCCTTGCCTGGATGATAAAGGATTTCGAGGTCATAATCCTTAATCAGCTCTAACTACCTCCTCTGCTTCATATTCAACTCTCGCTGAGTAAATATGTATTTCAAACTTTTATGATCGGTAAAAATCTGACATGCAGAGCCGAAAAGATAGTGACGCCAAATCTTGAGCGCAAAAACGACTGCCGCTAACTCCAAATCATGAGTAGGGTAGTTAAGCTCATACGACCTCAACTGTCTCGACGCATATGCGATGGTCTTGCCGTGCTGCATCAATACGCACCCAAGACCCTGACCCGAAGCATCACTATAAACAGTAAAGCCCCCGTTGCCACACAGCAATGCTAAAATCGGGGCTGAAGTCAAACGCCTCTTCAACTCCTCAAAACTCGACTGCCTCTCGTCATTCCAGACGAACTTCTCGGATTTCTGGAGCAACTGTGTAAGTGGCCGAGCCAGTTTCGAGAAACCCTCGACGAACCTACGGTAGTAGCCATCCAGACCCAAGAAACTACGGATCTCCTTCACACTCTTGGGCGGTGCCCAATCCAACACTGCCTCAATCTTCTGCGGATCAACTCGAACCCCCTCGGCTGAAATCACGTGACCTAAAAACATCACTTCTTTCAGCCAGAACTCACATTTCGAGAACTTCGCATAGAGTTGCTCGGTCCTCAAAACGTCTAACACTACCCGCAAATGATGGGCATGCTCTTCCTCGTTCCTCGAATAAATAAGGATATCGTCAATGAAGACGACGACACACTTATCCAAATACTAGATAAAGACTTTGTTCATCAACTGCATGAACACCGCCGGCGCATTAGTTAACCCTAAAGGCATAACTACAAACTCATAATGTCCATATCTCGTCCGAAAAGCTGTTTTCGGCACATCGGACTCCCTCACCCGGAGCTGATAGTACCCCGATCTCAAATCAATCTTCGAGAATACCACAGCTCCCTGCAACTGATCGAACAAGTCATCAATTCTCGGCAAAGGATACTTGTTCTTGATAGTCACCTTGTTTAGTTCGCGATAGTCGATACACAAACGTAGTGAACCATCCTTCTTCCGCACAAATAGGACCGGTGCGCCCCAAGGTGAGGCGCTCGGTCGAACATACCCCGACTCAAGAAGCTCACTCAACTGCTTCTTCAACTCGGCCATCTCTGAAGGTGCCATGCGATACGACGCCTTTGAAATCGGATCCGCACCCGGCTCTAACTCTATAGCAAACTCGACCTCACGGTCCGGTGGCAATCCCGGTAACTCGTTAGGAAATACATCAGGAAATTCACTAATGACTGGAATCGACGAAAACTCGACTCCACCATCCTTCGCCTTCAAGGCGTAGCACCAATAACCAGTACACCCCTTTCGCAGGAGCCTCATCGCCTTTAAGGCGTTAATAACGAACTTCTGGTTTCCTCTCTTTCGTCCCGCGAAAGAGTGCTCGGTGCCGTCCTCAGCTAACATAGTGATGATTCTCGTGCGGTAGTTCAGGATTGCGCCATGCCGCTCGAGCCAATCATCCCCGAGAATCAAATCCTCACCCTCAATATTAACGACGATAAGATTAGAGAGCCCAGCTCTCTCACAAATAAACATAGAGCAGTCTCGGACCTCCCGATTGCCAACGATCCTATCACCGCTAGGAAGTTTAACGATGAAAGACTCGCAAGACGACAAACAGTCGAGACTCAAACAGCGTACACACTCCTGTGATATGAACGAATGTGTAGCACGAGAATTGAAAAGCACACTGACAGGATGAGAATGGATATGAACGGTACCTGTCGCCACAGTGGCTGCTGGATTATCGGCCCTCCTCATCTCATAGATACGCGGCTGGGCAGAGCCGACACTGGAAGCTCCCCCTCTAGCGGGCTGACCCTGACCTCTACCGGCACTCGTCGGAGGTTGCAGAGCAAACGAGCCCTGGTTCACACTCGGCTCTCTAAGTGCTGGAAAAGAATCACGGGACTCACGAATCTGTCTGATCTGATCACAAAAGAGGGCCTTGTGACCCAACTGTCCACAAGTATGACAAGTAAACTTCGGACGAGGACACTTCCGGTTCCTATGACCCAGCTGGCCACAGTTAAAGCATGTGGGTTCACGAACGGAGGTCCCGGTGGCACCCCGAAAACTCCTAGAGAAACGAGCTGATCCGCCCGTAGAAATATTCGCAGCTTGAGATTTCTGCTGGCCTCCACCCTTGGGACCAGAAAAATTGCCAACTGACTTATGCTTCTTGCTCTCACGAGCCACATCACTAGCCGTCACCGACATATCGTAAGCGAGAGCCCTACTCTGATAATCCTTCAATGTAGTGCAGACGAGCCCAGACATATAGTCCCGAATGGACAGTTTCATCCTCCTGGAAAAATGGAAAATTTTTTCGCTCTCCTCGACAACTTGGGTCTTCACATAGCCCAACTCCTTGTTAAAATCGGCAATAGCTTGGGATACAGGAATATCCCGAAGTTGAGCATCGTAGAAAGCATGGACTCGAGCCTGTCTAACTGGCCACGGGCAATATTCAGTCTCCATCAACTCCTGAAATTCGGCCCACGAAGCAACTTGATCTTTGGGCCCAACGGCCTCCCACGAATCCGTAGCATCCCCAGTGAGAAAGTACTGGGCAATAGGGACCTTACGGTCCTCGGGACAGTTGGTGGCAACGAAGACCTTAGATATCTCCTTGATCCACCCCTCCCAGCCGATCGAGTCTGATGCTCTCGAAAACTGAGGAGGATGCATCTTGATGACATCTTGGAGCCAACGGTCTGCTCCACCCCGATTAGCATGGGCCTGATCGGGGTTCTGAACCACCTGAGCTATAGCCGCCATTTGGTTTACCATTTGCTGCATAATGGCCGCAATACCAAGGTCAGCGCGCTCCTGAGAAGAAGCATGACTGTGACGATCACCGGTACTGCCAGCTCCCGAAGAATGCGATGTGGCCGCCCCACCGGCTGCCCCACGTCCCCGGCTGCGTCCACGATCACGACCACGGCCCCTCCCATCATCCATGCTGGTGATAGGAGGTGGCAAAAGCAACTCGATGATAAGTAAAAGAGGGAGAATAACCACAGTTCAAGAAACAGAAATATGGTACGAGAAAGTAAAGAATCGAGTAAGGAAAACTTACGAACACTGGAAGTACTGAGATGCCGGCAGCGATGTGACAATGTGCAAAACAAAACACAACTAGACCCAAATAACCGACAAGCTAGGTATCCATAAACCTAGTTTGCTCCGATACCATTTTCTGTAACACCCCCGAGATATTCGGAGTATATTACAGTGCCGTGGACCCCTACATGGGACCCACCAGGCTACAACAAGAAAACACCACTCGACTAACCATCTCGGTTAGCGAGGACACACATTTAAATAATACAACATATAAAGATACGCTCGGAGCAACCGGCGAAATAAGCATCAACCGACAACGTAGCAATTTAAAGTAATACAAAATGGAGTTCGAAATGAAAAGCCTAAGTACTCGCAAGCACAATCTATAAGTTTATAAATGTGGGAAACAACCATATCGAAATAGACAAGAGAAATAAGAAGACCCAAATGCACATGTCAACGACCCTGGACAACATCCTCGTACTGTCCCAGTGCCCGCTCGTCCGGAAGAACATAACCTGAAATCCATAACAAGAATTTCCCCAAAACGGGTCCCCAAAGGGGTTAGCAATTACGCTAGTACAAGTAATCAAGGCAAACCAATCGCTTACACATTTCATAGTACAATGCACCAAATCATTTCAAAAACCAAAACCAGACATGTCTTTTCCGGAAACAAACAGTCAATCAAATTTGCCTAGGACCGGAACGAAGCCACAAATCCCACTCGAGGCCTCTAAGGACCCTCCCGAGCTGGCCATATCATAAAAACAAGTCACGCACATGCATCGCCTAGGACCGGGTCGAAGCCACAAATCCCACTCGAGGCCTCTAAGGACCCTCCCGAGTTGGCTAGCTAAACAAACTCATGAATCCAGGACTCAACCCTTTGGACTCCCTCCGTGATCCCGTCGGACCCTCCTGAGGTGAGCAATCACACACAATATACATTACCATTTCACGTTAAGCATAAATGTTTCCAAAAATACTTGCCTTGAATAATTGACGACGCAATGAACGGAAGAAAAACACCGACGAATGCTAGGAACCGTCAAAAACGAACCTAACGATTCGAAGAATGCAATCACAACCAACTCTAGACGAATACGGAAATGGATACACCCGAAAACCCGCCTACGATTCATGTATATTCGTACAAAAATAACAACGAGGGCGGACCACAACCAAACCCTCCCGATTTCGCAAAACCATGAAAATATACCATGGATCCGTAGGAAAATGATATCAACAAGATTAATCATACTCATCATGAATTAACCGACAAAATGGAACGAATCGGACGAAAATCCCAAAACTCCCAATTTATCCAAAAGTAGGGTTCTAAGAGATTTTACCTTGGATTAGGATGAAAGATTCGTGTTGATGTTGTTATTATACACCAAGAACTCAAGGAAGTTGATGGTTGAGATGATTGGAGGAAGAAATCGCCCAAAATCGCCAAAGGAGCTCTAAGCCGTGGGGAGGAGAAGAAATGAAAGTAATACGTTCATCTGGGTCAACTCCCTGGTTTATATAGCCAGGGAGTGTTAGCGCGCGCTATCCTCAAAAGTTAGTGTGTGCTAACGGGACAAAAGTCCCAGTCCAGTAGCCAGAATTCTGGCCGTTAGCGTGCGCTACTCAAAACGTAGCGTGCGCTAATAGGCTCTCGGTAGTGCTCGCTATCGGTCATGGCGTGCGCTACCTGGACATCAGCTGAGTCCAGAAGTGAACTGCCAGTACACACCTGATCCAGTTAGCGCGCGCTATCGGACAAACGTAGCGTGCGCTAAAAGCATATCGGTAGCGCACGCTATCGGCCATAGCGTGCGCTACCTGGGCACCCGCCAGACTCCAGTGGCAAACTGTCCAGTACTGGACAGTCACGCTAGCGCACGCTACCGGGCATCTTAGCATGCGTTAGCCCCCGCCATTAGCGTGCGCTAGACTACGTAGCGTACTCTAATCCGCCAGTCCAGAGGGCTGGAATCAGCACTGCCACTCCCAGGGTTAGCTCGCTAGCGCGCGCTACGAAGCAGACGTAGCGTGCTCTACTAAGGGACCTCTAGTGTGCGCTATCTAGAAAAATTAACGCGCGCTAGATACGGAATATAAACGGCCCAAAACACCAGAATATGAACGAAACATCAAACGGAGCATCTCAAAATGCGTAATAACATAGAATGGATCCACAGCAACCCCGAAACGGCGGTTCCGCATAACAATTACGAGAATCATGTCAATAGATGACGGAAGGAATACACTGAAAGTTACACGAGGGTCGCTACAAATGAGAAATACACTGAAAAAATGAAAATACTGGGAAAAGAAAAATGCGGATATTACAAAATCACTCTTATGTGTATCCTTTAGGAATAGCGGAGGATGTGTTAGTCGATGTAGAAAGTTTTGTATATCCGGTTGACTTCGTGATTGTTGACGATGAGGAAAATGAGCATATGCCATTAATTTTAGGAACACCGTTCCTTGCAACGGCAAGAGCAACTATAAAGTGTGGAGATGGGGTAATGATACTTAAGGCGGGTAAGAGCAAACTTACATTGCATATGGTCCCGCGTTATATGAGTAAGTATAAGAAAAAGAGAAAACTTGACATTGATCTTACGACACCCCGAAATCATGTCAAGCAAAAGATTCTTTCGTGGGAAGCAAGAATTAAGAATTACAAGGAACTTGAGATGGAAAGAGAAAGATGGAGAAGTGAGGATTCTATGGAACAGTACATGGCGGGGCATCATTATTCCTTGTATAAGAATGTTGACCTTGAGAACGTGACGAAAGGTGCAGTCACGTAATAGGTCATGACTTTGAGTCTAGCTACAAGACTTGTTAATAAAGAAAAGCGCTTCTTAGGAGACAATCCAAGCTTTTTGTTTGTTTGTTTGTTTTTATTTGTTTGATTTAATATATATATATATATATATGTGTGTGTGTGTGTGTGTCTTAGCATCATTGCTTAATCTTTCATGTTTCGAATATAATTTGTGAAAATGCTTTATTTTGTTTTTAACCTCGTCTTAATTGCATATAAAGGTATTTTACAAAAAGATAAGTGTAGGGAAGATTATATTTGTTTAAAAGAATGGATTCGAACATGAAAGTTAACAATGAATGATTAGCATATATATTTATGTGTTTGTTTGAGCCAAATGCTTGTATCGAGTCACAATGAATGTTTTGCAGAATTTCCAGATTTTAATAATTAGATTTTTCCAGAAACAAAACATAAAAATACTATCAGGTCAATCCTGACGGCGTCAGGGTTTACAACCCGACGACGTCAGACACTGTAGCAGCACAGTTTTCCAGATTTTTGTTTTTCTGCTGGAACTTAAATTTGTGAAAATTTCCAGAATTTTTAAAATTCCAGGAATCTGTAAACATTTATTTTGTAAGCATTATATCTTATTCGCTTCATATGAATTAGTTTTTATATATATTTAGTATTTACTGCCGATTTTATGCGAGGTTTTCTATTTCATTTTTTTAGTGAATTACAGGTTATATTGGACAAGAAGATGAAAGTATACATTGGAAGTGAAGCTTATCAAGTTTATTTTCTTGGAGGAGGATTTAACCATGTTTCACATCGTCCATGCCGAGCAAATCAGGGGAGTATTAGTTTCTTTCATCTATTTTATTTTCCCTTTATCATAACTTTGGTACTTTTCAAGATCATTGGGGACAATGTTCAATTTAAGTGTAGGGAGGGTAAAATGGGATACCTTAGAAACTATAAGTCGCTTGATATTTGTTTTGTTTTCTAGTAAATGTGTAATAAACTAAAAGAGATACTTGTTAGGGTGATTTTAGCACCAAATTTATTTTTTTACAACATATAGGAGTGAAACTTTAGTTTTAATAAGCGTCTCATGGATAGGAATTGTATATCTAGCACAAAAACCCTTCCACTAAAAAATTTCCACCACAAAAATGTGAGGTTCGCCTTTAGATCTTTAGGAAAAAGCATTCATCTTTAATGCTTATTAGTGTACCGTAGTATATAGATTCTAGAACTTGCGTTGTGATGCATCCCGAGATCGCTAGTGAGACTACATTCGTGTAGTTAAGATTTACTAAATGATAAGAGGCATTAGGATAACCCTTGTTTTAAACCTGTATTATAATTACATTGGCTATATTGATCAAGTAATTTTCCCACACCCTTGCGATGTACTCATTTTTAGTACATGATACCCCTAGTACACCTCTCAGAGCCTATCCTTTTCGTTTTTTTAACTTTAAGTATATTGGAAAGACCGAAAGGAAGAAATTCTGAATAATGCATTCCGGTTACTTAAAGAAAGAATTTGTTTACAATCCACCCCCAAATGTGCAACCAAATCGCCTTAGCCTACCTTGTATGCACTCATCTTTAGTGCATTATTGTTATTTGTTAAACCCAAGTCAATTGTCTAATTAGTTACAGTTGTTGCTAAGCCAAGTCATATCATGTATATATTGTTTTGGGATGATTGGGACTCATGGGTAAAAGTACTAGTTATTATGGAGTAATGGGGAAAAAAGTCAATATTATTACCCCCATATGTACGTCAATGTTTAAAGTACTCCACGTATTTTGATTTTCTTGATTCGGGTCATTAGTTAGTTATGTGGAAAGTATGTAAAAGTTCAAGTGTAGGGAGGTTGCAAGATCCCTTGTAATGATGTATTATTTTGGATGGTAGGGCAAGAGTATATGAAAAAAATCAAAAAAAAAAAAAAGAAAATTAAAGAGAAAAAGACAAGAAAAAAAATACGAACTACCATCCCATTTCTTTTATTTGTTTAAATCAAAATAGTGTCTTGAAAAATACAAAAAGAGTTAGTAGTTAGCGAGTTGAGTCGAGTCTTGGCTTAGCAACGCCTCATTGTACATGTAATCGACCAAGATAATTGACTTGCGACCAGTAAAACTCCCTTTATCCAACCAAACCGTGTTTTTCCATACCTTTACACCTAACGTTACGACCCTTTAAAAGACCTCTTTGATACTTTATCCTAGGTGCTTACGCCAAAGTGGTGGAGGTTTGATCCGTTCCTAAGCCTGTGGTAATCTATGTGCTATGGTAGGTAGAAAGTGTTTAATTTTCCCGTTTCCATTCATGTTATATAACTTTATACACCCGAGAGATGTGATAATCCAAACACTTTATGTGAGGTGCTAGTATATAATTTCCGTGCTTATTTTGACTAACGTGGAATGATTGTATGTTGTAGTTACTTTTATATTAATGTTAAATGATCCCTAACTTGTAAATTGATTAGGATAAAAGCCTATTTGCTTGAGGACAAGCAAATCCCAAGTGTAGGGATATTTGATAAGAAATTATTTGGTACCTTTTTAAGGGGTCATTTAAGGCCAAAATCATATTTATATGATCCAATATTGCACTAAATCGTTTCTTTTTGCATTTTAGGTACTTGGGACGAAAAATCTAGAAATCGGCACTTTTAGGGCATATTTGGATGAAAAAGTGAAGAAAACGACGAAGTCGCAAAATTCTGTCAGATATGGGAGTCTGTCGGCGTCACACATTACAAAGTGACGCCGTCACTTGTTGCTAAAGATGGATTTCTAGTGGAAAATTAACAAGAGACGCCTCAGATAAATTCTGAAGACCTACAACCTGACGGCGTCAGGTATAATTTGAAGATGAGAGTCACGTACAAAGCTAACAAGAGACGGCCCAGAAGATTTAACAAAGGACAACGTCAGATATAACATGACGGCGTCAGAGATCAAGAGAGACGTCGTCATAACAACGACTTGCACAAGATGAAACCCTGATTGGCGGCGAGCTGACGGCGTCAGAACCTATAAGCTGACGCCGTCAGAATTGTAAATCTGTATATATTTTCGTATGTTTTTCATAATTGTAGGTAACATCTTTGTGTAACTTGGGAGAGGCAAACCCTAGACGATTTTAGCAGCTTTTGTGAGGCTTTTCCAGCCCTTGAACTTCATGTTTAAATAAAGATAAGTTATCCCTTTAATCATTCGATATGTATATGTATTGTTTGATTATGTGTTTATCTTTTTTTTTTTTTTCTTTAACATGCTAGCTTAAGTTTATAGGTGTTTGCTTAGATCTAATGAAACCTAGTTATTGATTATTGATTTGTCGTCTCTTTTTTAATTGATTGCCTCGCGTTAGGATAAGAAAACTGGCTAAGTTCTTATATGTATTAGATTGAACGTCTTATAAAACGAAACCATAGAGTGCACTATTGGTTTTCGTCGTTGTATTTATTGCGTGAATTATGGCTTGTAGATCCTAGAAAACTTAATAGACTTTAAGGGATTTAGGGGAGACTAATTTTCATAGAGTTGGGGACTTCGGCACCTCCCCACGACCAATATTAAGGAATACAACGCTTCAATTAAAACAAGGACGTGACAATTCGACAAATCAATAGGAGATAACTAGGGAGCAAAGTTATCTAAGTAAACACTGCTTTTCTTATCATAAGAGTTACCGCCAAAATTTACTTTTTCTTTTTATTTAATTTATTTTTGGTTAGTTGACTAGCAACTAATTCCGCCCACTCTTCCAAAACCGAGATTTTTACCTGCTTTCTAAAAAATATAAAAATATATAAAGAATCATCTCTCACCTCTAGACCTATCTCGTCATATACTTCGACCTTCCCACAACTTTTGCGAGACTATTCCCCTAGAGACACTACACCATATATGGGTTTCAGCAACACCTGAAAAATTGTGCTCAAAAGTCCAAAAAATATTGCTGAAGGCAAAAAAACAGTGTATGGCTACACTTCGACCAAATTTGAAGGTGTTACAAAATGGCTGCAACTATGGAGGTCTAAGGTAATACTTTTCTTGTTTTTGATAACATGTGAAAAAAGTGTAAGAATAGACCCATTTGCCAACACTTTTCTTGTTTGTGCCTACACTAGATTTTGTGTTGCTGTAGACTTAAGGTCACATTTTTATATATTTAGTGACACAAATATTTGTGTAGCTGTAGATTTATGCTAACACTCATGAGGTCTAATGTAACATTAAATTGTGAAACACTTTTGACATCTTTACCAATAACTTTAACACTATGGCTACACTTATATATGAACAGCTCTAACTTTTGCCAACACACTTTTAATCCTTGTCAATACAATTTTTATATTTTGCCAACAGGAAGAATTATAAATTAGAGTCTATGGCTACATTTTTGCAAAATTTTACCAATATTTTTCATGATAAAAAGTAATGTGCTATATTGAAAAATAGATATTACCATAAAACAGTCAATACCATTAAAACACTGTCAACCATAACAACATCCAAAATACATGACTGCCAAATATTCAATCCACAAACAGCCAAATGCACTTACATAACCCAACATCCAAAATCTAACTTAAAATGCCATTCATCAATTAGCTTAAGTACTATTTAATAGCTAAGAACAAGTTACCATCGCAATCCATCAATATAACAAAACTACTTGAGTCACTTAGCTAGCATAAATATAAAATGATGAGATCAATCAAGGAGTGATATTGTCATCCCCATAGGACTCCTCGACTGATTTCTGACGAGCATCTTCCAGTGGAGCGCCTGTTATTGATGCCCGTAGTGGGTTGGATACCTGCAACATGATAATATTAATTCTGACATCGAAAATAGGAATAGCCCTCAAAGAAAATGAATATATACATATAAAAGTAAGTTTGTTGGAGAAACAGTGAGACAAAGTGAAAAAAAAGAAAGAATTATATTTAATAAGCAAACAATGGAGGAAAAAAAGCACTTAAGAATTTATTGAAGGTTGAAAACAGAACTACATCCTTTAAATATATTTACACAATGTACAATCTCTTAGAAGCCCACCAAAATAGCAACTAAATCAGCAATAAGATAAATCAACTTCATTTAGCAAAAAAAAAAAAAAGAACATCAACTTCACTACCCCCATTATATAGCAAAATAAAAAAAAAGACATGGCTCATTCAGAATAATAACTTAAATCTACTGCTAGGATTATATAAAGACACTTAGTGGGGGGCTTATAATAGAGTTATATTGACTTTAGTGTTAAGTCTTTTCTGTTCTTATGATTATGAATAGCCAATTAAAGCGGCCAAGTTCAAGGTTACTAAGTCATTGAACACTAATAGTATTCCAATCAACCGTAGCTGCTAATAAGTAAAGTTGTGTCCGACTTCAAATGAAGTTCTACTTTAATAGTAGTGTGATTTCCAATACATACCCTGACATTCTTTTAAACATTACAGACATCCGACCTCTAGCATCTAAGATAATATTATGTGGAAAGTAAGTACATAATATTATGTGGAAAGCAAGTACATAACAACATTCCCTCTTTATGAAATTAAGATATATATTATTAGTTCATAGTTTTTGATAACAAGTATAATCGAAAATAGAAAATTTAATGAAAATAGTGAATTACCTACACGATTCAACTATTAATCTGTCTTCTCCTCGGTTATTTGCACTGTGGAGCGATTTAAAGAATTATTTCGTTGCGTTGTTCCTAAATGGGAAGGTTTCCAGAAATAACTGATATGCATCTTCAGAACTGTTGGTATAGATAATTCCCTGACCAGAATAATGTCCAAACAATCCAAAAGTAACTAGCGCGAGAGTGAATTTATTTTCTGTATTTTGAGTTATTTCATCTTCAAACAAGTGCGTGAAGAGAGGAATCAAGTGCTCCTGGTTGGATTTAGCAGAAGGGCTAACCAGCATCCAAGAATAGGGATCGGGGGAAGATTCCATCATTGGAACGTAGACAACCTCAAACTTACTCATACCTAGGCATGCCACTGAATGATAATCATCTAGTTCCAACAGAAATTCACTGAAGCCTGATAATCCAATAAAAAGGAGGGCAACTGGAGCCCCAAAGAGTTCAGAGACTGTATATTTCTCATGCACGGGCAAGAAGTGCGTTAACAAGAAAACAATATAGTAGTATACATAAGGGCAAATTATGATATCCATGATCATTGTAAAGAACTAACTTGGCCGTATTGCTAATCGCTATCATAATCTTCATCATTACGAAGTAGTTCAACATCTTGTCCCAAAACTGAGGACAATGTCTTCCCTCTGACTCCAACTGCATTCTGTACCAATTCCTTCCCCATAAAAGGATAATTTTTGAATTTAGTCTCCTCCAGGACTTGAAATCCATTTTCCTCAAAATATTTTCCTTTGGAGTAAACTATGATGAGCTTGGGTGCATAAGAATCATTGCACATTTTAGTGCGATTAAATACGCGCCACAACTGCCTACACTTGGGGTCATCAAAAGGGACTGCCAGCCATGGCATGTCGCAGAAGACTTTCTAGAATTTTAACTCGAGTCTGAAATTCCCAAATTCTTCCACCAAGTGACTAGTGTCATGCCCAAAAATAATGGCGAAAACAACCACCAC
The DNA here is from genome assembly GCA_033398695.1 of Orobanche coerulescens. Classification (NCBI taxonomy): domain Eukaryota; kingdom Viridiplantae; phylum Streptophyta; class Magnoliopsida; order Lamiales; family Orobanchaceae; genus Orobanche; species Orobanche coerulescens. The sequence goes on along the minus strand of CM065815.1, from coordinate 107,437,241 downwards.
TTCAAAATCTGTGCTTCATAGACTTGCTTAAGTTCCTGTGTCCGCTTTCTGCACTCCCAATGATCTTCATAAAATAGGAGGCAAACAGTTTTCTATTGTAGATCAGAAATAGGTACCTGAACAGATTCCAGTAATAAATGGTGTGAGGATAACACATTTTTTAAACCATTACATAGAAGTGTTATCAACATGACTCAACTAAAGTTTAACTTGTTTATGGCTACTTAAGTTTTTACACGTTTCAAGTTTAAATTCGTGTAGGGCGGATGGAAGTACCTTTGTGTAATCATTTGAGATCACAAAATCACGATCAGGTGTGGACAAAAGGGTTCCCAAATCATGTTTGCCACTTCGAAAATCTTCATCTTCGCGTACCAATTGTTGGATCTTTTCTATGGTAAAAGGATAAGCTTAAGCTCCATGCGAATTAAGAAAGTCATTACTGACATCGCTTCTTTGGCAGCCCCCCTCTGGACAAACGATAACATAAGCTGGTTCCGGATAATTCGGGAGACCAATTGTCTTCTCTATTCGCTCCAAGCATGCATTATCATTGATACTGATATGCGTGAATGGTATGTGCAATTTTATTTCCAAATGATGCGGGTACGGATCGAAGTTATCATCATAATTGAACTTTAACTGATTTTGTTCATCCTTATATGGAGAATGTGTAGGCACACAGATAACCTCGAATTGACCACCGGAAGACTCAATATGTTCATAAACATCCCTCAACATGATAGCATCACAAAAAGTATATTCCGCATGACCACGAGACATAGGAGACATAGGGAGCATGAAAAAACACAAATATTTATCTTTAACTGTTTCTTGAAATTTCTGTAGATTAGGCAAAAATTACCTTAAACCATGCTAGAAGAGATGATATATGACAATGTCACACATAGTACAAGTTGACAAAATTCAGTAATATATGAGCGAGGTAGTACAGATGAATTATAATGTCAAAAATGAAACATACTTAAGAAAGCAATTAAATATACAAAACTGAAGTAGAATAAAATTAGAAAAGAGATATAGAGGGTGTGTTAGGAATAAACAAACTTGGCTCGAGAAGGCTCGATTAACATAATGTGATCCAGAAAAAAAAATATCACCGGGGGATACATTGAGATGAATTGGCTTTCTAGACCAGATTCCCCGAGCTAGTTTCTTCGAATCATTAGTTGAATCTTTTACTCCCTTCATTTTCGAGATTCCCCGAGCTAGTTTCTTCGAATCGCTAGTTGAATCTTTGACTCCCTTCATTTTCGAGATTCCCCGAGCTAGTTTCTTTGAATCGTTAGTTGAATCTTTTACTCCCTTCATTTTCGAGATTCCCCGAGCTAGTTTTCTTCGACTCGTTTAGTTGAATCTTTTACTCCCTTCATTAAAACATTTTTGAAACTAGACATCGGCATTATAATTATCTGCACCAAACATATAAAATAAAAAAGCATTAACTTGACAAAGGTTGCAATAAGAAAACTAATGAAAAAGAAACAAGCATTTCAGTGCTTGGGGTAACATCTCTATCAGTGTATCAGCATGGCTACTGTAGTCTACATATGAATACTACTCATGAAGTAAAACTGATACCATAATAAGCTATCTAAGAAGCAATGATACGAGTGCGGGAATACGGGTGCGTGGGTGCAGGATACGGGGATTGACCAAAGCATAATTGATAACACGCATATACAGAGCACAAACATAATACACGCACATATGACTCTAAATTAAAGAGAATAAAAAGGGCAAACACATAATTCTAATATAAAAACAAACAACAAGAACTCCAGAAGCATAGATGTATGTGTATGTCTGCTGTATATTGTAACACCCCCAAAACCATTCGGGATATTACAGTGCCGTGGGCCCCGCGCCGGAACCCACCATGCTAAAAACCGTTTAAAAAAACATTTCAAAAACGTTTAAAACGCCAAAAGGCCGATGACGGTAATATTTTAAATACTCAAATATTTTCAAAAACGTAATTCTCAAATACCGTCATAAAATACTATTTGAAAATACAAGGCGAAGTGCCAATTCTTGACAGTTCAAAATGTACGTTAAGCCACCCCTTAAACGTACCGATAAAATAATTTGGGAAAAAGAGTTTGACGAAAATAACCCTTGTTCGTAAAATGCCAAAAAGGCCATTTGAAAATACACACGAGTTGGTAAAAATACCAAAGAGCCATTTTGAAATATACACACGCAGCGGATAAAGATACCGAAAAGCCATTTTGAAATATACACACGCAGCGGATATAAACACAGTTCAAAATACACATTTGCAGCGGAAATGAATAACCAGAAAAGAAATACTCAATACTCCAAAACATGCCACCGCCAGTATCACATCGGGAAGCTCATCCCTTCACGACCGCTACTAGCTCGATCTCCGAGTACCTAAAATAAAGCCCACGACGGGGTCAGCCACAATACTCAATAATGATATCGATCGCATCAACATAAATAATTACATACCAATGTAATAATATGGTAAGAATACTACCAAAGTAATCTTACCGACATAACCTTACCAATCCATAACAATCCAATCCTTACCATAATCTACATTTCGCATTCTCAAATGACGAAATAAACTCAACCACGACCAACTGTACTGTATTCAAATAATATCAAAAATCCTCAAAACATCATCATCACTCATAATCATGAAATAATTCATCCGTGCCAAATCCTGTCCATCGAATTACACAATCAAAACTCAACCTGGATAAACCAATAGTACCCAACATATATGTAGATTAACTACCACATGACAATGAATACAAATCCCGAAACATCGACGTACAGTCCGAATGCTCATATGATCAATAATAATGATTAACCAATACATCAACTGAGAATATCATCGACATGATAACTCCAATACGACCAACAAAGGATCAACGATAACCGAGAGTACCATCAACATGATAACTCCGACACGATCAACAAAGGATCAACAATAATCGAGAATACCATCAATAAGGTAAACTCCACATGATCAAGAAAGGACCAACAATAACCGAGAATACCATCAACAAGGTAAACTCCAAATGATCAACAATAATGGATCTCAAAGAAATAAATCTAACTGTCGAACATACCCCTCGGGTGTATGAACAACTTGATCCTGGCCGAACATATCGATCATACATGGAACTATGAACGACCAAACGGTATGGCTCAAAGATGGAAGTCATAGTACGCCCGATCCGGAAATGTGTCCGTGCACAAGCCACCCCAGGTATTGATCACATACACGTGTGGTCTTGTACCTAATTAGCCTCACGAACTACGTCTCGTGTGCACGGTTCAATGTGGAAATATCAACACATAACCATCATGTGCCCGGCTAAAAATCCTACACAATAACCAATCGGCACGCAGATATGACTCCAGATATGTCACGATGTAACATGACAACGAAACTCAAAGAAATACATATCCAATAAGGATCAAAAGACTCACCGAAGTGAAAAACAACAGACTGACAATGAAAAGCCGACATGACTAATCAATATCCAAAACATCAATCCTGGGATCATCATCCCCAAATGAATGACCAACATGATCTACGATCTCAATACAATAGTCCTGGGATCAACATCCCTCAATGAATAACCGATACGAAACTCATTACACGAAACCTCAACATATACAACAACTCAACATACTAATTATCCACATGACTGAACAAATACTTAGATTACCTCAAAGCCGAGGACCATATCCATCAACATCCCCAATGAGACGATCAACACAACCATTAATACCAACAATAGTCCTGGGATCAACATCCCTCAACGAACAACCAGTATGAATCTCAATATACGAAGCCTCAACATACAACATATACAACAACTCAACATAATAATTATCTCATAACTGAACAATACATAAATTACCTCAAAGTCGAAGAAAACATCCTTTCCACGAACAATATCCCTGAACGAATACACAATTATACGAATAATCTCAAATATGGTACCATCCATTCAATACCAATAAACCTTTATCCTAATACTTATGTCATCACGATAACTATCCTCGATATCCGATATTCTATATCCTTTACCAAAGATAACTCACGTCTTCCCTGAACACAATTAAATCATATACGTTATGATTTAATACAACCAGAGCACGATATAAAAACCATTATCCCGACAACTTACATTTCTAACAACATTGCTATACGAATTATAAATGAAATGAAAACGAAACCATTCATCAAATATTATAAACTGAACAAGTAGAAACTTGCCTCGATACCGATACCACGAAGCCGTTACCAATATCCATTGCCTTTGTCTACGAGCTCCTCAGCCCCGACCAAAAGCAATCTACGAACTCTTCAACTCCAACCGCAACACAACGGTCACAATCAACGATCAAAACATCACAACCTATTGCAATAACCGATTAACACACATTCGATAAAAATCAATAACCGACATAGCCAACCAAGCGACTCAACGGCTCAACAATACCCCGATCATATACATAGAACCAAATAATCCAACTCAACAAATACAAACTCATATCCACAATACAAGCCGAACCAATCAAACACGAACTCAAAACCACAACACGATTCCACAATCCGAAAGTCATATCAACAATTAATTTAACCAAGTGTCTAAGCATTACTGATTCCAAATTCAATCTTAAATATGATTACAAGTTTCCTCCTTGTAAATTCATAATAAAAATCAATTATCGATTATCATCATCAATCCGGACGATCCGATTAATTCAACATTATAGATAATCATATTCCAAGAGTTTCAAATATTTCCATTATTCGATTTGAACACTTGTTCAATACGTATGAATTCTCAAACTCAAAAGTGAATCATAATCTTATCAAACCCGAAAATCATATTCGTATTCCTATACGAATATTGTACCAAAATACATAACTTAGTTCTAAATGTGAATATTCCATATTCATATCCAAAACACCAACACTTTAAAATGTATTCATCAAATCAATGATCAATTCATCTCGACATTAAGGATTTTATAACATATTCGATTCCAACTTCAACTCCAAATACGAAGACAAAACTCCTTCTTGTTCATACTTGTAAATTCGTAGAAAACAATTTACCGATTATTATCGTGAATAATCACATTCCAAAATTATCCGAAATCTTTCCAAAATCATAACATGTAACTCAAGAGTTCTTCAAGAATACGAATTATCCAAATTCACGTTCACAATCCATAAAAGAACATAATCCGATGTTTTCTAACATCTAACCAACCCTTAATCATAATTCAAGGTGTATAAGTTCTTCAACATATGATCTTCTTAGCATCAAAAATCGAAGCAATACTACCAAGAACATCAAGAATATTATGATTCCATAATCATAACAACATAATCAAGACATAATCCAACATATCATCATCTTCCTTCAACATACATCTCATATAACCTCAAGAATCGAAACAACATCTTAATCATCGTCATACGAATCATTTATCAATAACAACATCAAAAATCCGAAATGAAAAGGAGGATTATCCAACATACCTCTTAGAAGATGGAATACACAAGAAATCACTTCAAGAATCATCAATAACTCCATATCCAAGCTCCAAATCCAAGCCCTCAAGCTCAAAATCGAATTAGGAGAGCCAAAATATCCCTCTCTCAATGTTTAGAGATGAAAAACGAAGAGAAATGCTGAAGTGAAATGAAATGACGGCCATTCCTTATATAAACTCCCCACTCGTTACGTACGTAACACTCCCAAGTTAACGTACGTAACACCTCTTACGTACGCTATCTTGTCCTGGTTAGCGTACGTAATGCCATCCCAGACCCTACTGCCTCAAAATGTGAACTTCCTTATGTACGTAACCCATACCATATAACGTACGTAATATACCAGTTGACTTGCTACAGTACAATGGTCGTGTTACGTACGTAACACGTCCTGTATAACGTACGTAACACGTACGTTGACTCACCTGTCAACATCCTCCGCCGAAATTTGCCGACACAGGGTCCCACCTGCCGACCACGACTCGATCATCTGATTCCCATGTTACGTACGTAATGTCTTGGCCATAACGTACGTAACTCTACCAATTTAACGTACGTAAGCTTCAACACATAACGTACGTAATGGCTTCCATACTTAGCCATTTACAGCAATTCCTGTCCAACGTCTCGACATAACAAATACGAACATACGGCACACTGAATACACATATACTCAACCCAAAAATATTCTCATACGGTATACCTGATATCCAAATCAGTTCAACTTGATACAACATATCCTGAATATATCTGTCAATCAAAAACGATAATCACACCAGTATAACTGTCTCGGTTATCAATTTATTTTATCCATACTGTATAGATACCAAACTATACAGTATACTCAGATAAAATAACGCGAAAAATTTATACTAAAAATCCGGGTATTACATACTACCCCCCTTAAAATAAGTTTCATCCTCGAAACTTGCAACCAGTCACCAACAACAGATAAATCCAAAATTTCCAACTCATCATAAAAACAATCAAGCGTCGCCACAAGCGAATAACCAAACCAATATACTTACAGGTGCGTGAAGCCGATGATCTCCCGTGATACTAGCACACGACACCCACACGAAGTCTCAATACGATACCAACACACACCAATATCACAAATAGCGGTTTGAAAAGATTTCAAAAATTTTGGAAACTCCAAAAATCGATTTGACTCAAAAGTCAGAAAAACTCATTTTCAAAAATCACGTTACTACCGTACCGGTAGAGCCACACAACACACACGCCTGGGTTTCACAAAACCCAAGCTCCGATACCATCTTCTGTAACACCCCCAAAACAATCCGGGATATTACAGTGCCGTGGGCCCCGCGCTGGAACCCACCAAGCTAAAAACCGTTTACAAAACCATTTCAAAAACGTTTAAAACGCCAAAAGGCCGATGACGGTAATATTTTAAATACTGAAATATTTTCAAAAACGTAATTCTCAAATACCGTCATAAAATACCATTTGAAAATACAAGGCGAAGTGCCAATTCTCGACAGTTCAAAATGTACGTTAAGCCACCCCTTAAACGTACCGATAAAATAATTTGGGAAAAAGAGTTTGACGAAAATAACCCAAGTTCGTAAAATGCCAAAAAGTCCATTTGAAAATACACACGAGTTGGTAAAAATACCAAAGAGCCATTTTGAAATATACACACGCAGCGGATAAAGATACCGAAAAGCCATTTTGAAATATACACACGCAGCGGATATAAACACAGTTCAAAATACACATTTGCAGCGGAAATGAATAACCGGAAAAGAAATACTCGATACTCCAAAATATGCCACCGCCAGTATCACATCGGGAAGCTCATCCCTTCACGACCGCTACTAGCTCGATCTCCGAGTACCTAAAAATAAAGCCCACGATGGGGTCAGCCACAATACTCAATAATGATATCGATCGCATCAACATAAATAATTACATACCTATGTAATAATATAGTAAGAATACTACCAAAGTAATCTTACCGACATAACCTTACCAATCCATAACAATCCAATCCTTACCATAATCTACATTTCGCATTCTCAAATGACGAAATGAACTCAACCACAACCAACTGTACTGTATTCAAATAATATCAAAAATCCTCAAAACATCATCATCACTCATAATCATGAAATAATTCATCCGTGCCAAATCCTGTCCATCGGATTACACAATCAAAACTCAACCTGGATAAACCAATAGTACCCAACATATATGTAGATCAACTACCACATGACAATGAATACAAATCCCGAAACATCGACGTACAGTCCGAATGCTCATATGATCAATAATAATGATTAACCAATACATCAACTGAGAATATCATCGACATGATAACTCCAATACGACCAACAAAGGATCAACGATAACCGAGAGTACCATCAACATGATAACTCCGACACGATCAACAAAGGATCAACAATAACCGAGAATACCATCAATAAGGTAAACTCCACATGATCAACAAAGGACCAACAATAACCGAGAATACCATCAACAAGGTAAACTCCAAATGATCAACAATAATGGATCTCAAAGAAATAACTCTGACTGTCGAACATGCCCCTCGGGTGTATGAACAACCAGTCACAAACCGTCGAACAGATCCAATCATACATGGAACTATGAACGACCAAACGGTATGGCTCAAAGATGGAAGTCATAGTACGCCCGATCCGGAAATGTGTCCGTGCACAAGCCACCCCGGGTATTGATCACATACACGTGTGGTCTTGTACCTAATTAGCCTCACGAACTACGTCTCGTGTGTAACACCCCGAGATATTCGGAATAATTACAGCGCCGTAAACCCTTTAGGTAAGGATTTACAAGGCTAATTTTAAAAAGAGTGTAAATATAAACCAATCGTACAACTGAAGTTCAAATACAGATTTGATTCAACCGATCAAATGAGTTAACTTATACAACCATATCGAAAGGACATTATTAAAACAGACGTACTCGAGTACTAAATAGACCAAGGAGACAAATCACAATAACAATAAACATCAACCACATCACTGAGCCATTTCATCGTCTCCGTCAGATCGTGGTTGCTTCCCCGCTCCTCGGCTACCTGAACATCAAAACAATGTCCACCCCCGAAGGGGTTAGCAAAACAATGCTAGTACAAGTATCGTAATACATAAATCATCAATGCATCATAAAACATGCAAAATGGACTTCCGCCACCGGAATCCAACGATGCGAATCCTCATGATTCCATCAACACAGTACAGGGTAATCCAGTGATCCAGCGCCCTTGGTATAGATCCCCATGATGATCCCGTCGGACCAACGCATGGTGGAAAACCCGTCCAGCGATCCAGCGCCCTCAGCATAGATCCCCATGATGATCCCGTCGGACCAACGCATGGTGGACATTCGATCCAGCGCCCTCAGCATAGATCCTCATGATCCCCTCGGATCATTTATATCATAAATCAATCAACTATGCATACATATATGCATTTCAATATGTTCATCAATACGAACAAATAACAACGAATACCACGAGAAATTTCAGAATATATCTCATATTCAACAACATGAACAAAACCACAAGCATGATCATAGTTTCAATATAAATCGAACTCGACATATGATACTTGCCTCGAAAATGGCAAGAGCGAAACACTTCAATGATCTCAACACACTCGAAGGCCGCCTCCTTCGATCAACGTAACAAGCTCGAACCTTAACAAAAGGAATGATATACAAATCATCTCAAGTCGAACGATGGCCTAACAATTCGGTCTACGGCCGAAAAGCTCAAAATAAACAATCGCTGGGTGCTTAGCGTGCGCTCGTACTCTACGTAACGTGCGCTAAGCGCCCGTTAGCGACGCTATCGTATAAGACTAGCGTCGCTAGCCACGGATCGAGCTTGAATCGGCTGATACATAACGTACGTTACGTACGTATTGTGCGTTAACTCAACCCCGATAACGCACGTTAACTAACGTATGTTAGCGTGCGCTAATCTTGCATGGTAGAATACTGCTAACAGAAAACTGGGTTGAATGGTGATGAACTCATGAATTCTATGGTGATAATACAAGTCATCCTCGAGCATATCATGCTAATAAGGTTTGTGGAAGTTCTTTGATTATGAGATACAAATATACGGATAATCATCTCAACATCATAATTCATCTACGATCTTCACGAAATATTCTAAGTTCCATCCGTCCTACGTTCCAAAACGCATGATTCCAAAGTATAAAACGTAACAACTGGGTAAAATCCATTTACTGATCATAAATCGATTTGAAAAATGCTAAGGAGTCCAAATACTAAGATGGTTCAAAGGTTCAAACGATATATAGTGTCGATACGTCAAAAGTATCCTTCTAACATGTGATGACCGATTATAAACGAAATACTGGCTATCAAAACATGATCAACGTCAATACTAACATCGGTGAAGAATCACCTACCTCAAGGTAGTGAAGAACACGGAGAAAATCGAAGCAATCCAACACCGAAGGCTTGAACACCAATCTCCAACGATGTACGATCTTCAATCACGAGCTAGGATGTTGATATGGAGTGTTTAGGATGAAGGAAGTGATGTTCTAAGTGTAAGAATTCGGGTAATGGGAGAAGAAAGAACTGAAATCACGAATAGGATCTTTGTCTATTTATAAGAAATGGCTATTAGCGCGCTAGACCACCTTTCGTAGCGTGCGCTAACGGCTCACCGACTTAATCGTATTCAGCACTTAGCGTGCGCTACGCATATACCTGTAGCGTGCGCTAAGGCATTGACTTGGCTTTTCCCGAAAGCCGTCCAGGTTCATCCCGACACGATCCGACAGGGGTCCCCCGGCCAGATCTCACCTACCGCACGTCTCAACCAAATTGACCACACATAGCGTGCGCTAATAATCCTTTGTAGCGTGCGCTATTGAGTCTATGTTAGCGTACGCTACACATAGCCGATAGCGTGCGCTACATGCGCAGAATTACAATTTGTAAATCACATACATGAAATCATACGCTCGACAACATCGGATTATGAAATACGGAGAATAATACTCAGATCAAGTACAACGATTACAATATCACAAGTTCCAAATACAAGTCAGAAATCTCGGGTATTACATCCTTCCTCCCTAAAAAGAAGTTTCGTCCCGAAACTTAAGATGAAAACAACTCTGAATATCTAGCCTTCATACTGTCCTCCATTTCCCAAGTGGCCTCTTCGACTCCGTGTCGTGACCATTGTACTTTAACCAAGTGTATTGGTTTATTCCTCAATTGTTTGATCCGGCTCTCAAGTATCTTGATTGGTCTCTCTTCGAAGGTGCCATCATTAGCTATCTCGATCTCGTCGAAATCAATGACGTGACTGGGGTCCGGTACATATTTCCACAATTGGGATACGTGAAACACATTGTGAACGTGACTCAGCGATGGCGGTAAGGCCAACCTATATGCTAAATCTCCAACTCTCTCGAGGATCTCAAATGGTCCGATATATCTCGGACTAAGCTTGCCTCTCCTCCCAAAACGGAAAATCCCTCGTGTAGGAGACACCTTCAATAGTACATGGTCCCCAGCGTCGAACTCTAGAGGGCGACGACGTATATCTGCATAAGATTTCTGTCGACTCTGGGCAGTCAACAATCTTTCTCGAATCAAAGCTACCTTCTCTTGAGTCTGAATAATCAATTCTGGTTCCGTACCGATCAAATCCTAAGAATCATCCCAACACAGGGGTGATCGACATCTTCTTCCGTACAAAGCTTCAAATGGTGCCATTTTGATAGAAGCATGCCAACTATTATTATAAGTGAATTCAATCAAGGGCAAGTGAACTTCCCAATCAGTTGACCAATCTAATGCACAAGCTCTAAGCATGTCTTCTACTGTTTGTATAGTCCTTTCGGACTGACCGTCCGTTTGGGGATGATAAGCCGTGCTAAAGTTGAGCTCAGTCCCCAAAGCCTTGTGAACTGCTTTCCAGAAGTGTGACACGAAACGGCCATCTCGATCCGAAATAATGGTCTTCGGCGTCCCATGCAATCTGACTATCTCCGCAATAAATACTCGCGCCAATCTCTCGGGTCCCCATGTATCTTTAATCCCTAGGAAATGAGCCGACTTGGTTAGTCGATCAACTACAACCCAAATCATGTTCATTCCCGTTCTAGTCCTTGGCATACTGGTGATGAAATCCATCGAGATGTCCTCCCACTTCCATTCAGGGATCGGAAGCGGCTTTAACATTCCGGCAGGTCGCTGATGTTCGATCTTAACCTGCTTACAAGTCAAACACCTCGAAACATACTCTGCTACGTCATTATTCATATTCCCCCACCAGAAGTTTTGTTTTAAATCCTTATACATCTTACTGCTGCCCGGGTGAATAGAATAGGGCGCGCTGTGAGCTTCCTTCAGAATAGTCCATCTCAAATCATCATCATCGGGAACGCAAAGTCGACTCTGAAATCTCAGAACTCCATCATATTGTATCACGAATCTTGGGGCTTTTCCTTTCTTTACTTCTTCACATAATCGAAGGATCAGAGAATCGTTCAATTGTTTAGACTTGATCTCCTCGACTAGTGATGAAGTCAGTTCCATCACATAAAGTTGCCCTTGGATTCCTGGTGCCCATACTTCAATCCCCTCGCGGATCAGTTCTCGTTGAATACTGGTTTGGGACGTAAGTGCTTCCAACACTCGAAGAGAAACAGGTTTACGGCTCAAAGCATCGGCTACTACGTTTGCTTTCCCCGGATGATAGAGAATCTCCAAGTCGTAATCCTTGATCAATTCCAGCCACCTTCTCTGCCTCATGTTTAACTCTTTCTGACTGAAAATGTACTTGAGGCTCTTATGGTCTGTAAAGATCTGACAATGAGTGCCGTACAAATAATGTCGCCAAATTTTCAAGGCAAAGACCACAGCTGCTAGCTCCAGATCATGAGTCGGGTAATTAACCTCATACGGTTTCAATTGCCGAGAAGCATATGCAATCACCTTATCCTTTTGCATCAACACACATCCCAGAACCTGATTTGAAGCGTCGCTGTAAACCATGAATCCATCAGTTCCATCTGGTAACGCTAATATAGGTGCTGTCATCAGTCTCTTCTTAAGCTCATCAAAACCAGCCTGGCATTTCTCATCCCACTTAAACTTTTGAGTTTTCTGTAACAGCTGAGTGAGCGGACGAGAGATCTTGGAAAATCCCTCTACAAAGCGGCGATAATATCCCGCAAGTCCTAAGAAACTCCGGACTTCTTTCACATTAATAGGAGATTCCCATTCCAAGATTGCTTCGACTTTCTTCGGGTCCACCTAAACTCTGTCAGCTGATATCACATGCCCAAGGAAAGTTACTTCCTTAAGCCAGAATTCGCATTTTGAAAACTTTGCATACAGCTGTTCCTTCCTCAAAGTGCTCAAAACCACATGCAAATGTTCGGCATGCTCCTCTGCGTTCTTCGAATATATCAAGATGTCATCAATGAAGACGACCACAAATTTATCCAAGTATTCCAAGAATACCCGATTCATCAATTGCATGAACACCGCAGGAGCATTGGTAAGTCCAAACGGCATTACTACGAATTCATAATGCCCGTACCGGGATCTGAAAGCAGATTTTGGTATATCCGATTCCTTAATTCTCAACTGGTGGTATCCTGATCGCAAGTCAATCTCCGAGAATACCCTCGCTCCTTGCAGTTGATCAAACAAGTCGTCGATCCGAGGTATAGGGTACTTATTCTTGATCGTCATCTTATTGAGCTCCCTATAATCAATACATAGTCGGAGGGATCCGTCTTTCTTCCGGACAAAGAGAACGGGCGCTCCCCAAGGAGAAACACTAGGTTGGATATAGCCCTTCTGTAACAATTCCTCCAGTTGCTTCTTGAGTTCATACATCTCGGTTGGCGCCATGCGGTATGGTGCCCTGGAAATAGGAGCTTCTCCAGGCTCTAATTCAATAGTGAATTCCACTTCTCTCTGCGGAGGTAACCCAGGTAGTTCGTCAGGAAATACATCTGAGAACTCATTCACAAATGAAATAGACGAGAGCTCTACTCCTTCCTCTTTCCTCATGGCATAGCACCACAGTCCGTGACATCCCTGCTTCAGTAATTTCACGGCTTTCATTGCTTTGATCAATTTTCCCGAGCTTCCTGGTCTCCATCCTCGGAATAAGTGTTCAGATCTGTCATCAGCAATGATAGAAATGACTCTCTCTCGGTAATTCAGAATAGCTCCATAACGGTTGAGCCAATCGTCTCCGAGAATTAAATCGTCACCGTAGATGTCAACCACAATAAGGTTCGATAGCCAATCTCTCCCTCCTATAGTTACTGGAAAATCTCTAGCCTCTAGGGTTCCCACGATTCTCTCTCCACTCGGAAAACCCACAACATATGGTTCACAATCAAATAAGCACGAGATTTTCAAACGATTTACACAGTTCAATGATACAAAAGAATGTGTAGCTCCGGAATCGAATAAAACACTAACTGGTTGCAAAAGGATCTGAATTGTACCGATGCAACAAAGCAGTTGTTCGATCATCGATTTCCTCATTTCGCATAAAGCGCCGGAGGAACGGACCCAAGACTGGATGTCTCTCTTCCCAACGCTCGCCATCAAATCCACTCTGCTGCGTCTGGTTCACACTCGTCTCCTTCGAATCGAGCCGGAGTGCGAGTACCAAAAGATCGGGTCGCATTCCCACAAAATGTTGCGCGATGTCCTTCCTGTCCACACTCAAACAGTCACGCAGCGCGAAACAATCACATCGAACATGTCCCGCTTTGCCACGCTTATAACACTTCTTCCTGCGTCAAACAGCTTGGTGCCGCCTTAACTTCTTTCCACCTCGAGAAGGATGCGGAGGTCTCTGGATGAGTGAAAAGAGGACCGACTGTGGGGCCCGCTACTCTTATTCTCCGTGAAGTTGCCGGACACCTTCGCTTTCTTTGCTTCCGTCGATTTCTCTCTGCCGCCTCCTTCATATCATGTGCCAACGCCTTGTCCTGATCATCGCGCAAGGTGGTACAATCAAATCCGACATATATTGTCAATTTCCGCTTCATTCGCATGTCAAAATGGAAAATCCTTTCCGCCTCGGCCCGACCAAGTGGCGCACATAAGTCACCGGTGATTAAAGGTCTTAATCACGTCCGTCACGTATGCTTCCGAATTTTGTGGTGAGAAAACTCCCGAACTCGGGATTCTCTAATCAGGCGAGGACAATCAGTGCCTCCATCATCAATTTGAATTCCGTCCAGTCAACATTGTGCTCCTCCGGTCGAATGGCCTCCCACCGCCGAAAGCCTCCCCGTCGAAGATACCGCGACCGGAACCTTCCTATCGTTGGGACAGTTAATCCCTGCAAAAATCTTTTCTAATTCCTTCAGCAAGTGATCCCAAGAAAGCGTCTCGGCAGAACCGTCGAATTTCGGAGGGTGCAATTTAATCACTTCGGTAAGCCATCTATCTCCTCGATTTTCCACGTTATGCTGCTGTCCCATCACCGTCTGCATGCGATCCACAACTTGAGCAAACTGGTTTATCTGGCAACCACTGAAGCACTCCCGCACGTTAGGATCTGCATTATTATTTGCCGATCCTCGCCGTCCCCGGGATGGGAATCCGTTCGACTAGCGGTTATCTCTGGGGTAGATACCGACTCTTCTTGTCTCGCATTTCCACGTCCGCGTCCACGACCGCGTCCGCGTCCACGACCTCCTCTCAACATACTGTAAACATAAATACTCAATATCCAGGGCAAACTTTCTAAAATTACATCCATCAATTGTTCACAAAACATGAATAAAAATAAAACGGTAGTATTTGAGATTTAGGAACTTACAACCACGGTCCACACGACGATGCTGGCTCAGTAGTGATGTTACGAACGACCAATAATCAAATAACGTAAACTGACCCAACTAACCCGACTGCCAAGATATCCATGAATCTTAGCTCCGATACCATATTCTGTAACACCCCGAGATATTCGGAATAATTACAGCGCCGTAAACCCTTTAGGTAAGGATTTACAAGGCTAATTTTAAAAAGAGTATAAATATAAACCAATCGTACAACTGAAGTTCAAATACAGATTTGATTCAACCGATCAAATGAGTTAACTTATGCAACCATATCGAAAGGACATTATTAAAACAGACGTACTCGAGTACTAAATAGACCAAGGAGACAAATCACAATAACAATAAACATCAACCACATCAGTGAGCCATTTCATCGTCCTGTCGGTACTGTGGTTGCTTCCCCGCTCCTCGGCTACCTGAACATCAAAACAATGTCCACCCCCGAAGGGGTTAGCAAAACAATGCTAGTACAAGTATCGTAATACATAAATCATCAATGCATCATAAAACATGCAAAATGGACTTCCGCCACCGGAATCCAACGATGCGAATCCTCATGATTCCATCAACACAAGACAGGTAATCCAAATGATCCAGCCTTGGTATAGATCCCCATGATGATCCCGTCGACCAACGCATGGTGGAAAACCCGATCCGGCGCCTCAAAGATAGATCCCCATGATGATCCGTCGGACCAACGCATGGTGGACATTCGATCCAGCTTCTCAAGATAGATCCTCATGATCCCCTGATCATTTATATCATAAATCAATCAACTATGCATACATATATGCATTTCAATATGTTCATCAATACGAACAAATAACAACGAATACCACGAGAAATTTAATATATCTCATATTCAACAACATGAACAAAACCACAAGCATGATCATAGTTTCAATATAAATCGAACTCGACATATGATACTTGCTTCAAAATGGCAAGAGCGAAACACTTCAATGATCTCAACACACTCAAGGCCGCCTCCTTCGATCAACGTAACAAGCTCGAACCTTAACAAAAGGAATGATATACAAATCATCTCAAGTCGAACGATGGCCTAACAATTCGGTCTACGGCCGAAAAGCTCAAAATAAACACCGCTCGATCGCTTAGCGTGCGCTACGACTCTACGTAACGCGGCGCTAAGCCGCCTCGTTAGCGACGCTATCGTATAAGACTAGCGCGGCGCTAGCCTGCATCGACAATTTGAATCGGCTGATACATAACGTACGTTACGTACGTATTGTGCATTAACTCAACCCCGATAGCGCACGTTAACTAACGTATGTTAGCGTGCGCTAATCTTGCATGGCGTATCATCGCTAATGTAAAATCGGGTTGAATGGTGATGAACTCATGAATTCTATGGTGATAATACAAGTCATCCTCGAGCATATCATGCTAATAAGGTTTGTGGAAGTTCTTTGATTATGAGATACAAATATACGGATAATCATCTCAACATCATAATTCATCTACGATCTTCAAGAAATATTCTAAGTTCCATTCGTCCTATGTTCCAAAACGCATGATTCCAAAGTATAAAACGTAACAACTGGGTAAAATCCGTTTACTGATCATAAATCGATTTGAAAAATGCTAAGGAGTCCAAATACTAAGATGGTTCAAAGGTTCAAACGATATATAGTGTCGATACGTCAAAAGTATCCTTCTAACATGTGATGACCGATTATAAACGAAATACTGGCTATCAAAACATGATCAACGTCAATACTAACATCGGTGAAGAATCACCTACCTCAAGGTAGTGAAGAACACGGAGGAAATCGAAGCAATCCAACACCGAAGGCTTGAACACCAATCTCCAACGATGTACGATCTTCAATCACGAGCTAGGGTGTTGATATGGAGTGCTTAGGATGAAGGAAGTTATGTTCTAAGTGTAAGAATTCGGGTAATGGGAGAAGAAAGAACTGAAATCACGAATAGGATGCTGTCCTATTTATAAGAAATGGCTATTAGCGCGCGCTAGACCCTGCTCGTAGCGTGCGCTAACGGCTCACTGACTTAACTGTATTCAGCACTTAGCGTGCGCTACGCATATACCTGTAGCGTGCGCTAAGGCGTTGACTTGGCTTTTCCCGAAAGCCGTCCAGGTTCATCCCGACACGATCCGACAGGGGTCCCCCGGCCAGATCTCACCTACCGCACGTCTCAATCAAATTGACTACACATAGCGTGCGCTAATAATCCTTTGTAGCGTGCGCTATTGAGTCTATGTTAGCGTACGCTACACATAGCCGATAGCGTGCGCTACATGCGCAGAATTACAATTTGTAAATCACATATATGAAATCATACGCTCGACAACATCGGATTATGAAATACGGAGAATAATACTCAGATCAAGTACAACGATTACAATATCACAAGTTCCAAATACAAGTCAGAAATCTCGGGTATTACATCGTGTGCACGGTTCAATGTGGAAATATCAACACATAACCATCATGTGCCCGGCTAAAAATCCTACACAATAACCAATCGGCACGCAGATATGACTCCAGATATGTCACGATGCAACATGACAACGAAACTCAAAGAAATATATATCCAATAAGGATCAAAAGACTCACCGAAGTGAAAAACAACAGACTGACAATGAAAAGCCGACATGACTAATCAATATCCAAAACATCAATCCTGGGATCATCATCCCCAAATGAATGACCAACATGATCTACGATCTCAATACAATAGTCCTGGGATCAACATCCCTCAATGAATAACCGATACGAAACTCATTACACGAAACCTCAACATATACAACAACTCAACATACTAATTATCCACATGACTGAACAAATACTTAGATTACCTCAAAGCCGAGGACCATATCCATCAACATCCCCAATGAGACGATCAACACAACCATTAATACCAACAATAGTCCTGGGATCAACATCCCTCAACGAACAACCAGTATGAATCTCAATATACGAAGCCTCAACATACAACATATACAACAACTCAACATAATAATTATCTCATAACTGAACAATACATAAATTACCTCAAAGTCGAAGAAAACATCCTTTCCACGAACAATATCCCTGAACGAATACACAATTATACGAATAATCTCAAATATGGTACCATCCATTCAATACCAATAAACCTTTATCCTGATACTTATGTCATCATGATAACTATCCTCGATATCCGATATTCTATATCCTTTACCAAAGATAACTCACGTCTTCCCTGAACACAATTAAATCATATACGTTATGATTTAATACAACCAGAGCACGATATACAAACCATTATCCCGACAACTTACATTTCTAACAACATTGCTATACGAATTATAAATGAAATGAAAACGAAACCATTCATCAAATATTATAAACTGAACAAGTAGAAACTTGCCTCGATACCGATACCACGAAGCCGTTACCAATATCCATTGCCTTTGTCTACGAGCTCCTCAGTCCCAACCAAAAGCAATCTACGAACTCTTCAACTCCAACCGCAACACAACGGTCACAATCAACGATCAAAACATCACAACCTATTGCAATAACCGATTAACACACATTCGATAAAAATCAATAACCGACATAGCCAACCAAGCGACTCAACGGCTCAACAATACCCCGATCATATACATAGAACCAAATAATCCAACTCAACAAATACGAACTCATATCCACAATACAAGCCGAACCAATCAAACACGAACTCAAAACCACAACACGATTCCACAATCCGAAAGTCATATCAACAATTAATTTAACCAAGTGTCTAAGCATTACCGATTCCAAATTCAATCTTAAATACGATTACAAGTTTCCTCCTTGTAAATTCATAATAAAAATCAATTACCGATTATCATCATCAATCCGGACGATCCGATTAATTCAACGTTATAGATAATCATATTCCAAGAGTTTCAAATATTTCCATTATTCGATTTGAACACTTGTTCAATACGTATGAATTCTCAAACTCAAAAGTGAATCATAATCTTATCAAACCCGAAAATCATATTCGTATTCCTATACGAATATTGTACCAAAATACATAACTTAGTTCTAAATGTGAATATTCCATATTCATATCCAAAACACCAACACTTTAAAATGTATTCATCAAATCAATGATCAATTCATCTCGACATTAAGGATTTTATAACATATTCGATTCCAACTTCAACTCCAAATACGAAGACAAAACTCCTTCTTGTTCATACTTGTAAATTCGTAGAAAACAATTTACCGATTATTATCGTGAATAATCACATTCCAAAATTATCCGAAATCTTTCCAAAATCATAACATGTAACTCAAGAGTTCTTCAAGAACACGAATTTGTAACACCCCTGATATATTCAGGAATATTACAGCGCTGTAAATCCTTTACATAAGAATTTACAAGGCTGATTAAAAGAAAAGACAATAACAAATACCACTTTATGAAATTGCTGAAGTAAAATACAACCGTCTGGTTCAAAAACCGAAATACAAATATCCAATGAAGAGTTATTATTACATCACTAAAATCCAAACATTATAAACGGACGACGTACTCGAGTACTTATTGAAATAACCAACAAATAATGCATAAGAAACCCTAGGAACATCACTTTGCACCCTCATCGTCATGCATCTCCAGTGGTTGTTTCCCCGCTCTCCTGGATCCTGAACAAACACAATGTTCACCCCCGAAGGGGTTAGCACAACGATGCTAGTACAAGTACAATAATCATACAACAGTGATATAATCAACAATTATATCATAACAAGTTTCTCCAACGAGAATATCCACAACACATATCATATCATAACAGTTTCAACATACTGGTGGTATTCCAACGATCCAGCGCACACAGCTATAGATTCCCATGATGATACCGTCGGACCAACACATGGTGGAACTACCTGTCCAACGATCCAGCGCACACAGCTATAGATTCCCATGATGATTCCCGTCGGATCAACGCATGGTGGACATATATTCACAACATATTAACACGATACAATCACATCATAATTGTCATAATATAAACAATTCTAATTAGATTACTTGCCTCGATTAGAAGACAGAACAATACTTCCACGAAAACGAGACACTCGAAGGTCGCCCCTCTCGATCAATCACGCAACAAGATCAAACCTTAACAAAATAAATGATATAGGATTTATCTCACGTTGTATGAATGTTTAACAATTCGATTCACGGCCAAAAGTTCATAAAATGCAATCTGCCTGAACTGCTTAGCGCACGCTAAGTACTCTGTGTAGCGTGCGTTAAGTCTGCTCGATAGCGCACGCAAACAACAAAGCCTAGCGTACGCTAACTATGCATGGTCAGTACTTCACTGACCAGCCAACTGACTCGTCTGATGGTCTAGCGTACGTTACGTACTAAACGTAGCGCACGCTAACTCGTGATCGATAGCGCACGTTAATATTCATAGCATAGCGTGCGCTATCTATGCATGGCGCCATCACCGAAAGCGAAATCGCTTCTCGCCATGATCGAAATAATGAAATCTTCCGTGATACTTCATGTTACCTCCATGAATATCATGTACACACGATTATGAATGATCTTATGGATAATAACATCTTCGGATTCGAGGATATGCATACCATTATAAAACCATATTCCATTTCGACTACAAATCTTTATACGACAACTCAAAAGACTTAATGGTTGATATCAACATCTTATATCAATCAATATTATCATGCTGAAGTTGTTTAAACGTTCCATCTTTACTAGATAAATCCTTCCATGATCCATCCTTTAGATTTATCCAACAATAATGATTGTTAAAGTCAAGTCCATGATTATTATGAAGTCATCTACTAGATTCGAATTACCAATGATAGAAGCTTCTCTTTACATATTCAGTGTGATAAGATTCGAATCATGATGATTATAATCAAGATACTTAAGGCTTATTCATCTCACTATTCCAAACATGATATACTTGGATAATTCATCTATGAAAATCCATATCTTGTTAACATGATCATCCAAATCGTTAGAATCCAACTCTAAGTCTTGAGATAGATTGAACATACCTTAATATGATGAAAATCACTGAACCGTAAGGTAGAATCCAACTCCGGTTGGTTGTATGCCACTCCAAGGTGCTATTCCTCTTCAATGATTACTCCCAAGTGATATCCAATATATAAACACCAACAATATGTGTTCTAAGTATGTAGTAGGATATCTCAGCTCTCTGGCCTCTCAAGTATGCAGAAGGAACGAGTAAAATGTAAGCCAAAACGAGTTGTTGTCCTATTTATAATATTCTGCATTTTAACAAGTTAGCGCACGCTACTAAGCATTCCTTAGCGTGCGCTAATAATGGTTGACTTCAGAATTGTCCCAAGGCCCGCGGGAATCTTATCCGACCCATGTCACCGGGCGCATGTGCTAGTCGTCCCGCTCAATAATTGAGTTCTTAGCGCACGCAACCCCTATCTGCATAGCGTGCGCTAATAGTAGCCCGATAGCGCGCGTTAAGATACATTCTTAGCGTGCGCTAACATGAGTTTGCATGAGAAATTTTGCATGCTTCTATACTTATGCACAATGATATTAATGTAAGAAATATCATACTCCAATAATCAAAATCATCAATCCCAATAATACAGAGTTTGAATACAGATGAAATACACCGTAATAAATTCGGATATTACATACTCTCCTACTAAAAAGGAGTTTCGTCCCGAAACTCAAGACGAAAATAACTCGGGATATCTAGACTTCATATCAGCTTCCGTTTCCCAAGTGGCTTCTTCCATTCCGTGACGTGACCATTGAACTTTGACCAAAACGATTGGTTTGTTCCTCAGCTGCTTAACTCGACTCTCGAGTATCATAACCGGTCTTTCTTCAAACGTCCCATCCTGCGCGACTTCGATCTCGCCGAAATCAATGATATGACTGGGATCTGGTATATACCTCCGTAACTGGGATACGTGGAACACGTTATGAACATGGCACAATGACGGCGGCAATGCTAATCTGTATGCCAACTCCCAACTCTTTCGAGGATCTCAAATGGTTCGATATACCTCGGACTCAGCTTTCCTTTCCTTCCAAACGAAAGATTCCCCGAGTAGGAGAAACCTTCAAAAGTACGTGGTCTCCAGTACTGAACTCCAATGGGCGGCGGCGTACATCTGCGTAAGATTTCTGACGACTCTGGGCGGTCAACAGCCTTTCACGAATCAAGGCTATCTTCTCTCGAGTCTGCACGATCAACTCAGTTCTGTTCGATCAAGTCCGATGAATCGTCCCAGCATAGGGGCGATCTGCATCTCCTTCCGTATAATGCCTCAAACGGTGCCATCTTAATGGAAGCATGCCAACTATTGTTGTAGGTAAATTCAATCAACGGTAGATGAACTTCCCAATCGTTTGACCAATCTAAGGCACAGGCCCTCAGCATGTCTTCCACCGTTTGTATAGTTCTCTCGCATTGTCCGTCGACTGCGGGTGGTAAGTCAGATCAAGTTCACCCGGTCCCCAAGGCCTTATGAGCTGCTTTCCAAAAGTGAGACACAAAACGACCGTCTCGATCAGAAACAATGGTCTTCGGCGTACCATGCAATCGAACTATCTCCGAAATAAATACTCGTGCCAACCTCTCTGGTCCCCACGTATCCTTAATGCATAGAAAATGAGCTGATTTGGTTAAACGATCAACTATCACCCAAATCATGTTCATTCCTGTTTTAGTTCTCGGCATATTAGTGATAAAGTCCATCGATATGTCCTCTCACTTCCATTCAGGAATCGGGAGTGGCTTCAACATTCCGGCAGGCCGTTGATGCTCGATCTTAACCTGCTGACAAGTCAAGCATTTAGAAACATAGTCCGCTACATCTTTCTTCATGTTGCCCCACCAGAAATTCTGCTTCAAGTCCTTATACATTTTACTGGTACCCGGGTGGATAGAATAGGGCGAACTGTGAGCTTCCTTCATAATCGTCTGTTTCAAAACATCATCATCGGGAACACAGAATCGGTTCTGAAATCTCAAAACTCCATCATCATGAATTATGAATCCGGGGGCCTTTCCTTTGATCACTTCATCACGTAACCGAATCATCAAAGGGTCATCTCCCTATCCAGATTTGATTTCTTCGGTTATTGATGAAGTTATCTCCATCACGCACAGTTGTCCTTGGACTCTTTGTAACCACACTTCAATTCCTTCACGAATCATCTCTCGTTGAAGGCTAAGTTGGGAGGTTAGCGTCTCCAGCATCTGAATAGAAACAGGCTTGCGGCTAAGTGCATCGGCCACTACATTTGCTTTGCCTGGATGATACAAAATCTCCAAGTCATAGTCCTTGATCAGCTCTAACCATCTTCTTTGCCGCATGTTCAACTCTTTCTGACTGAATATATACTTGAGACTCTTATGATCCGTAAAGATCTGGCAGTGAGTCCCGTACAGATAATGCCTCCAGATCTTCAAGGCAAAAACCACTGCTGCTAGCTCCAAATCATGTGTTGGGTAATTCACTTCATAAGGTTTCAGCTGTCGCGACGCATAAGCGATCACCTTATCATTCTGCATCAATACGCACCCAAGTCCTTGGTTCGAAGCATCACTGTAAACTATAAATCCTCCAGTTCCCTGTGGAAGTGATAGAATCGGTGCCGTCTTCAATCTCTTCTTCAATTCATCAAAGCTAATCTGACACAATTCATTCCACTCAAACTTTTGAGTTTTCTGCAGGAGTCGAGTAAGTGGGCGGGAGATTTTAGAAAACCCTTCCACGAATCGTCGATAATATCCAGCAAGTCCTAAGAAGCTTCGGACTTCTTTCACGTTCTTTGGAGGCTTCCAATCCATAATTGCTTCGATCTTCTGAGGATCTACTCGGACTCCTTTAGATGACACCACATGGCCGAGGAACATTACTTCCTTTAGCCAGAATTCACACTTAGAAAGTTTGGCGTACAATTGCTCGTTTCCCAAAAGTTCCAATACAATCCGCAAATGTTGCGCATGTTCTTCCGGGTTCTTAGAATATACCAGAATATCATCAATGAACACGAACACAAATTTATCCAAATATTCGATGAACACTCGGTTCATCAACTGCATGAATACAGCAGGCGCATTAGTGAGACCAAATGGCATCACTACAAACTCGTAGTGTCCGTAGCGAGTTCTGAATGCTGACTTTGGAACATCAGATTCCTTAATCCTCAGCTGATGGTATCCTGATCTTAGATCAATTTTTGAAAACACTGTTGCTCCTTGCAACTGGTCAAACAGGTCATCAATCCGTGGCAACGGATACTTGTTCTTAATCGTCATCTTGTTCATCTCTCGGTAGTCAATACACAGTCGAAGCGATCCATCCTTCTTTCGAACAAAAAGAACTGGCGCTCCCCAAGGTGAAACGCTTGGCTGAATATAGCCTTTGTCCAGTAATTCTTCCAGTTGCTTCTTCAGTTCGTACATCTCCGTAGGTGCCATGCGATACGGCGCCTTAGAAATTGGTGTAGCTCCGGGTTCCACCAATCGTGAATTCTACGTCCCGTCGTGGAGGTAGTCCAGTAACTCGTCAGAAATACATCCGGGAATTCGTTCACAATAGGAATGGATGAAATTTCCACAATTTCATCTTCTTTCTTCATTGCATAACACCAGTACCCGATACATCCCTGTTTCAACATTTTGACAGCTTTCATTGCTTTGATCAACTTTCCTGAGCTTCCTGGTTTCCATCCTTCAAACAGTACTTCGGAGCCATCATCAGCGATCAGCGAAATATTCCTCCTTCGGTAATTTACAATTGCTCCATATCGATTAAGCCAATCGTCTCCGAGTATTAGGTCATCTCCTTGCATTTCTATCACAATTAGGTTTGAGAGCCATTTCCTACCCCCAAATAATACAGGAAAATCTCTAGTCTCTAAGTTCCCAACAATCCTCTCTCCACTCGGTAAACCAACAACATAAGGTTCACAAGTATGAAAACTAGAAATATTCAAACGATTTACACAAGACAAAGATATAAAAGAATGCGTAGCTCCTGTATCGAATAAAACGCTAACTGGTTGGGAAAGAATGCGACAAGACTGATGCGACAAAGCAGATCTCGATCGTCTGTCCTCCTCATCTCATACAGGCGTGGGGGAACAGATCCGGCACTCGATGCCCCCTTTTGGTCCCATTGTCCTCTGCCTCGTCCACGGCCAAAATTTTGAGGCATCTGAACACTTTGCTGCGTCTGTTGGACACTAGCTTCCTTTTGAACTGGCTGTGATGAACGGGTTCCTTTGTATTTGGTGGCGTCTTTGCGAACGCCGCACGGTGCCCTTCCCCGTCTCAAATAAACATGTAATTGGGGTGCGCAAACAATCGCGCCAAAGGTGGCACAGGCGACCACAATTAAAGCACTTCCTAGCTGTATCCGTCGTGACTGACATTGTTCCGTAATTCTTTCCGTTCTTAGATGGGTGCGGAGGTTTCTTGAAAGAAAAAGAAGACTGGGTCTTACGGGGCCCACTGCTCTTGTGCTCTGTAAAAGTACCAGAGACTTTCTGTTTCTTCGACTTCATAAACTTCTCCATTGCTGCTTCTTTAATTTCATACGCCAACGCCTTATCTCAGTATTGGCGGAGAGTGGTACATTCAAACCGGACATGTACCTGGATTTCTCGGTTTCATTCTCATTTCAAAATGAATCATCATCTCCGCATCTGCTCGACCGGATGTCGAACAAATGCTAATTCTTTGGTTAAACGTCTTAATCGTCTGGGATACGGGTTCATCTGATGGCTGAGCAGAGAAAAATTCTCGAATTTTGGCTTCCCTCACAGGACGAGGGCAATACTGAGCTTCCATCATAATTTTAAATTCCGCCCAATCGGCATCATGATCTGCGGGTCGGATAGCTTCCCACCACTCGGATGCTTCTCCTATCATAAAGTACTGGGCAATAGGAGCTCTCCTGTCATTCGGGCAATTAATTCCAGCAAAAATTTTCTCCAGTTCGTTCAACCAATGGTCCCAAGTGGGAGTCTCGGAAAAGCCGTCAAATTTGGGTGGTTGCATCTTTGCCACCTCTTGTAACCATCGGTCACCTCGATTTCCCATTTCTGGAATCCTTTGTTGTCCATCTCCCTGCTGAATTCCTGCCGCCACTTGCATTCGGTCCACGACCTGTGCGAACTGAGTCATCGGGTTCACGACTTGACGAAGGATTTCTGGTACACCAGGTTCCGGTTCGTTATTGATGGATTGTTGCGGCTCGCTTGAGCTATGACTAGCCTGATTAGAAGGCGACGCCTCCCTTTCAGCATTCCTTCGTCCGCGTCCACGACCGCGACCACGTCGACGTCCGCCTCTCAACATACTGTAAGCACAAGTACTTAATATACAGGAAACAACATTGTTCTAATGTTCAAGTATAAAGAGACACAACATGTAGAGAATGAGATAGAGTTTTAGGAACTTACAACCACCGTTCGCATGAAGACGTAGGCAGTGCAGTGATGTCATTCACGGCCGGTTACCTCAAAAGACATAAATGACCCCTATTTTAACCCAACAGCCAAGATATCCATAATCTTAGCTCTGATACCATATTATGTAACACCCCCGATATATTCAGGAATATTACAGCGCCGTAAATCCTTTACATAAGAATTTACAAGACTGATTAAAAGAAAAGACAATAACAGATACCGCTTTATGAAATTGCTGAAGTAAAATACAACCGTCTGGTTCAAAAACCGAAATACAAATATCCAATGAAGAGTTATTATTACATCACTAAAATCCAAACATTATAAACGGACGACGTACTCGAGTACTTATTGAAATAACCAACAAATAACAGACAGTAAACCCGGCCGGAATGTCACTTTGCACCCTCGTCGTCATGCATCTCCAGTGGTTGTTTCCCCGCTCTCCTGGATCCTGAACAAACACAATGTTCACCCCCGAAGGGGTTAGCACAACGATGCTAGTACAAGTACAATGATCATACAACAGTGATATAATCAACAATTATATCATAACAAGTTTCTCCAACGAGAATATCCACAACACATATCATATCATAACAGTTTCAACATACTGGTGGTATTCCAACGATCCAGCGCACACAGCTATAGATAACCATGATGATCCCGTCGGACCAACACATGGTGGAACTACCTGTCCAACGATCCAGCGCACACAACTATAGATTCCCATGATCATTCCCGTCGGATCAACGCATGGTGGACATATATTCACAACATATTTACACGATACAATCACATCATAATTGTCATAATATAAACAATTCTAATTAGAGTACTTGCCTCGATTAGAAGACAGAACAATACTTTCACGAAAACGAGACACTCGAAGGTCGCCCCTCTCGATCAATCACGCAACAAGATCAAACCTTAACAAAAGAAATGATATAGGATTTATCTCACGCTGCATTTAATGTTTAACAATTCGATTCACGGCCAAAAGTTCATAAAATGCAATGCTGAATCGCTTAGCGCACGCTAAGTACTCTGTGTAGCGTGCGTTAAGTCTGCTCGATAGCGCACGCAAACAACAAAGCCTAGCGTACGCTAACTATGCATGGTCAGTACTTCACTGACCAGCCAACTGACTCGTCTGATGGTCTAGCGTACGTTACGTACTAAACGTAGCGCACGCTAACTCGTGCTCGATAGCGCACGTTAATATTCATAGCATAGCGTACGCTATCTATGCATGGCAGTTTACTGCTGAGCAGTAAACTGTTCTCGCCATGATCGAAACAATGAAATCTTCCATGATACTTCATGTTACCTCCATGAATATCATGTACACACGATTATGAATGATCTTACGGATAATAACATCTTCGGATTCGAGGATATGCATACCATTATAAAACCATATTCCATTTCGACTACAAATCTTTATACGACAACTCAAAATACTTAACGGTTGATATCAACATCTTATATCAATCAATATTATCATGCTGAAGTTGTTTAAACGTTCCATTTTTACTAGATAAATCCTTCCATGATCCATCCTTTAGATTTATCCAACAATAATGATTGTTAAAGTCAAGTCCATGATTATTGTGAAGTCATCTACTAGATTCGAATTACCAATGATAGAAGCTTCTCTTTACATATTCAGTGTGATAAGATTCGAATTATGATGATTATAATCAAGATACTTAAGGCTTATTCATCTCACTATTCCAAACATGATATACTTGGATAATTCATCTATGAAAATCCATATCTTGTTAACATGATCATCCAAATCGTTAGAATCCAACTCTAAGTCTTGAGATAGATTGAACATACCTTAATATGATGAAAATCACTGAACCGTAAGGTAGAATCCAACTCCGGTTGGTTGTATGCCACTCCAAGGTGCTATTCCTCTTCAATGATTACTCCCAAGTGATAGCCAATATATAAACACCAACAATATGTGTTCTAAGTATGTAGTAGGATATCTCAGCTCTCTGGCCTCTCAAGTATGCAGAAGGAACGAGTAAAATGTAAGCCAAAACGAGTTGTTGTCCTATTTATAATATTCTGCATTTTAACAAGTTAGCGCACGCTACTAAGCATTCCTTAGCGTGCGCTAATAATGGTTGACTTCAGAATTGTCCGGGTGCGTCCGCGGGAATCTTATCCGGACCCATGTCCCGGCTGGCGCATGTGCTAGTCGTCCCGCTCAATAATTGAGTTCTTAGCGCACGCAACCCCTATCTGCATAGCGTGCGCTAATAGTAGCCCGATAGCGCGCGTTAAGATACATTCTTAGCGTGCGCTAACACGAGTTTGCATGAGAAATTTTGCATGCTTCTATACTTATGCACAATGATATTAATGTAAGAAATATCATACTCCAATAATCAAAATCATCAATCCGAATAATACAGGGTTTGAATACAGATGAAATACACCGTAATAAATTCGGATATTACAGAATTATCCAAATTCACGTTCACAATCCATAAAAGAACATAATCCGATGTTTTCTAACATCTAACCAACCCTTAATCATAATTCAAGGTGTATATCATCATGTTCTTCAACATATGATCTTCTTAGCATCAAAAATCGAAGCAATACTACCAAGAACATCAAGAATATTATGATTCCATAATCATAACAACATAATCAAGACATAATCCAACATATCATCATCTTCCTTCAACATACATCTCATATAACCTCAAGAATCGAAACAACAACATCTTAATCATCGCCATACGAATCATTTATCAGTAACAACATCAAAAATCCGAAATGAAAAGGAGGATTATCCAACATACCTCTTAGAAGATGGAATACACAAGAAATCACTTCAAGAATCATCAATAACTCCATATCCAAGCTCCAAATCCAAGCCCTCAAGCTCAAAATCGAATTAGGAGAGCCAAAATATCCCTCTCTCAATGTTTAGAGATGAAAAACGAAGAGAAATGCTGAAGTGAAATGAAATGACAGCCATTCCTTATATAAACTCCCCGCTCGTTACGTACGTAACACTCCCAAGTTAACGTACGTAACACCTCTTACGTACGCTATCTTGTCCTGGTTAGCGTATGTAATGCCATCCCAGACCCTACTGCCTCAAAACGTGAACTTCCTTACGTACGTAACCCATACCATATAACGTACGTAATATACCAGTTGACTTGCTACAGTACAATGGTCGTGTTACGTACGTAACACGTCCTGTATAATGTACGTAACACGTACGTTGACTCACCTGTCAACATCCTCCGCCGAAAGTTGCCGGCACAGGGTCCCACCTGCCGACCACGACTCGATCGTCTGATTCCCATGTTACGTACGTAATGTCTTGGCCATAACGTACGTAACTCTACCAATTTAACGTACGTAAGCTTCAACACATAACGTACGTAATGGCTTCGATACTTAGCCATTTACAGCAATTCCTGTCCAACGTCTCGACATAACAAATACGAACATACGGCATACTGAATACACATATACTCAACCCAAAAATATTCTCATACGGTATACCTGATATCGAAATCAGTTCAACCTGATACAACATATCCTGAATATATCTGTCAATCAAAAACGATAATCACACCAGTATAACTGTCTCGGTTATTAATTTATTTTATCCATACTGTATAGATACCAAACTATACAGTATACTCAGATAAAATAACGCGAAAAATTTATACTGAAAATCCGGGTATTACATACTACCCCCCTTAAAATAAGTTTCATCCTCGAAACTTGCAACCAGTCACCAACAACAGATAAATCCAAAATTTCCAACTCATCATAAAAACAATCAAGCGTCGCCACAAGCGAATAACCAAACCAATATACTTACAGGTGCGTGAAGCCGATGATCTCCCGTGATACTAGCACACAACTCCCACACAAAGTCTCAATATGATACCAACACACACCAATATCACAAATAGCAGTTTGAAAAGATCTCAAAAATTTTGGAAACTCCAAAAATCGATTTGACTCAAAAGTCAGAAAAACTCATTTTCAAAATCACGCATACTGCACTGAGAGCCACACAACACACACGCCCGGGTTTCACAAAACCCAAGCTCCGATACCATCTTCGTAACACCCCAAAACCATCCAGATATTACGGTGGCCCTGCTACTGAACCCACTGTGCTAAAAACCGTTTACAAAACCATTTCAAAAACGTTTAAAATGCCAAAAGGCCGATGACGGTAATATTTTAAATACTCAAATATTTTCAAAAACGTAATTCTCAAATATAGTCATAAAATACCATTTGAAAATACAAGGCGAAGTGCCAATTCTCGACAGTTCAAAATGTACCTTAAGCCACCCCTTAAACGTACCGATAAAATAATTTGGGAAAAAGAGTTTCACGAAAATAACCCAAGTTCGTAAAATGCCAAAAAGTCCATTTGAAAATACACACGAGTTGGTAAAAATACCAAAGAGCCATTTTGAAATATACACACACAACGGATAAAGATACCGAAAAGCCATTTTGAAATATACACACGCAGCGGATATAAACACAGTTCAAAATACACATTTGCAGCGGAAATGAATAACCATAAAAGAAATACTCGATACTCCAAAACATGCCACCGCCAGTATCACATCGGGAAGCTCATCCCTTCACGACCGCTACTAGCTCGATCTCCGAGTACCTAAAAATAAAGCCCACGACGGGGTCAGCCACAATACTCAATAATGATATCGATCGCATCAACATAAATAATTACATACCAATGTAATAATATAGTAAGAATACTACCAAAGTAATCTTACCGACATAACCTTACCAATCCATAACAATCCAATCCTTACCATAATCTACATTTCGCATTCTCAAATGACGAAATGAACTCAACCACAACCAACTGTACTGTATTCAAATAATATCAAAAATCCTCAAAACATCATCATCACTCATAATCATGAAATAATTCATCCGCCAAATCCTGTCCATCGATTACACAATCAAAACTCAACTGGATAAACCAATAGTACCCAACATATATGTAGATCAACTACCACATGACAATGAATACAAATCCAAACATCGACGCATAAACGAATGCTCATATGATCAATAATAATGATTAACCAATACATCAACTGAGAATATCATCGACATGATAACTCCAATACGACCAACAAAGGATCAACGATAACCGAGAGTACCATCAACATGATAACTCCGACACGATCAACAAAGGATCAACAATAACCGAGAATACCATCAATAAGGTAAACTCCACATGATCAACAAAGGACCAACAATAACCGAGAATACCATCAACAAGGTAAACTCCAAATGATCAATAATAATGGATCTCAAAGAAATAACTCTGACTGTCGAACATACCCCTCGGGTGTATGAACAACCAGTCACAAACCGTCGAACATATCCAATCATACATGGAACTATGAACGACCAAACGGTATGGCTCAAAGATGGAAGTCATAGTACGCCTGATCCGAAAATGTGTCCGTACACAAGCCACCCCGGGTATTGATCACATACACGTGTGGTCTTGTACCTAATTAGCCTCACGAACTACGTCTCGTGTGCACGGTTCAATGTGAAAATATCAACACATAACCATCATGTGCCCGGCTAAAAATCCTACACAATAACCAATCGGCACGCAGATATGACTCCAGATATGTCACGATGCAACATGACAACGAAACTCAAAGAAATACATATCCAATAAGGATCAAAAGACTCACCGAAGTGAACAACAACAGACTGACAATGAAAAGCCGACACGACTAATCAATATCCAAAACATCAATCATGGGATCATCATCCCCAAATGAATGACCAACATGATCTACTATCTCAATACAACAGTCCTGGGATCAACATCCCTCAATGAATAACCGATACGAAACTCATTACATGAAACCTTAACATATACAACAACTCAACATACTAATTATCCACATGACTGAACAAATACTTAGATTACCTCAAAGCCGAGGACCATATCCATCAACATCCCCCAATGAGACGATCAACACAACCATTAATACCAACAATAGTCCTGGGATCAACATCCCTCAACGAACAACCAGTATGAATCTCAATATACGAAGCCTCAACATACAACATATACAACAACCCAACATAATAATTATCTCATAACTGAACAATACATAAATTACCTCAAAGTCGAAGACAACATCCTTTCCACGAACAATATCCCTGAACGAATACACAATTATACGAATAATCTCAAATATGGTACCATCCATTCAATACCAATAAACCTTTATCCTGATACTTATGTCATCACGATAACTATTCTCGATATCCGATATTCTATATCCCTTACCAAAGATAACTCACGTCTTCCCCGAACACAATTAAATCATATACGTTATGATTTAATACAACCAGAGCACGATATACAAACCATTATCCCGACAACTTACATTTCTAACAACATTGCTATACGAATTATAAATGAAATGAAAACGAAACCATTCATCAAATATTATAAACTGAACAAGTAGAAACTTGCCTCGATACCGATACCACGAAGCCGTTACCAATATCCATTGCCTTTGTCTACGAGCTCCTCAGCCCCGACCAAAAGCAATCTACGAACTCTTCAACTCCAACCGCAACACAACGGTCACAATCAACGATCAAAACATCACAACCTATTGCAATAACCGATTAACACACATTCGATAAAAATCAATAACCGACATAGCCAACCAAGCGACTCAACGGCTCAACAATACCCCGATCATATACATAGAACCAAATAATCCAACTCAACAAATACGAACTCATATCCACAATACAAGCCGAACCAATCAAACACGAACTCAAAACCACAACACGATTCCACAATCCGAAAGTCATATCAATAATTAATTTAACCAAGTGTCTAAGCATTACCGATTCCAAATTCAATCTTAAATACGATTACAAGTTTCCTCCTTGTAAATTCATAATAAAAATCAATTACCGATTATCATCATCAATCCGGACGATCCGATTAATCAACATTATAGATAATCATATTCCAAGAGTTTCAAATATTTCCATTATTCGATTTGAACACTTGTTCAATACGTATGAATTCTAAAACTCAAAAGTGAATCATAATCTTATCAAACCCGAAAATCATATTCGTATTCCTATACGAATATTGTACCAAAATACATAACTTAGTTCTAAATGTGAATATTCCATATTCATATCCAAAACACCAACACTTTAAAATGTATTCATCAAATCAATGATCAATTCATCTCGATATTAAGGATTTTATAACATATTCGATTCCAACTTCAACTCCAAATACGAAGACAAAACTCCTTCTTGTTCATACTTGTAAATTCGTAGAAAACAATTTACCGATTATTATCGTGAATAATCACATTCCAAAATTATCTGAAATCTTTCCAAAATCATAACATGTAACTCAAGAGTTCTTCAAGAACACGAATTATCCAAATTCACGTTCACAATCCATAAAAGAACATAATCCGATGTTTTCTAACATCTAACCAACCCTTAATCATAATTCAAGGTGTATATCATTATGTTCTTCAACATATGATCTTCTTAGCATCAAAAATCGAAGCAATACTACCAAGAACATCAAGAATATTATGATTCCATAATCATAACAACATAATCAAGACATAATCCAACATATCATCATCTTCATTCAACATACATCTCATATAACCTCAAGAATCGAAACAACAACATCTTAATCATCGTCATACGAATCATTTATCAATAACAACATCAAAAATCCGAAATGAAAAGGAGGATTATCCAACATACCTCTTAGAAGATGGAATACACAAGAAATCACTTCAAGAATCATCAATAACTCCATATCCAAGCTCCAAATCCAAGCCCTCAAGCTCAAAATCGAATTAGAAGAGCCAAAATATCCCTCTCTCAATGTTTAGAGATGAAAAACGAAGAGAAATGCTGAAGTGAAATGAAATGATGGCCATTCCTTATATAAACTCCCCGCTCGTTACGTACGTAACACTCCCAAGTTAACGTACGTAACACCTCTTACGTACGCTATCTTGTCCTGGTTAGCATACGTAATGCCATCCTGCATCGCATCGCCTCAAAACGTGAACTTCCTTACGTACGTAACCCATACCATATAACGTACGTAATATACCAGTTGACTTGCTACAATACAATGGTCGTGTTACGTACGTAACACGTCCTGTATAACGTACGTAACACGTACGTTGACTCACCTGTCAACATCCTCCGCCGAAAGTTGCTGACACAGGGTCCCACCTGCCGACCACGACTCGATCGTCTGATTCCCATGTTACGTACGTAATGTCTCGGCCATAACGTACGTAACTCTACCAATTTAACGTACGTAAGCTTCAACACATAACGTACGTAATGGCTTCCATACTTAGCCATTTACAGCAATTCCGGTCCAACATCTCGACATAACAAATACGAACATACGACATACTGAATACACATATACTCAACCCAAAAATATTCTCATACGGTATACCTGATATCCAAATCAGTTCAACCTGATACAACATATCCTGAATATATCTGTCAATCAAAAATGATAATCACACCAGTATAACTGTCTCGGTTATCAATTTATTTTATTCATACTGTATAGATACCAAACTATACAGTATACTCAGATAAAATAACGCGAAAAATTTATACTGAAAATCCGGGTATTACATATATGTATATCAGTATATGTGTATGTATGTATAGCATATATATATATATATATATATATATATGTATGTATAGATCGATGTATACAGAGGAGAAGAAGAACAAGACTTACAAGAAGAAGAAGAAAAAGTCGGAGTCACCGTCGCGGTCGCGTTCGCCAGAGAGATTGAATCGCCGTAGGAGATGGAATCGCTGGAGGGAAAAGGAGGCGATCTATAGATCGATGTATACATAGGAGGCGTAAAGGATTGAGAAAAGGCCCCAAAGAACTAATAATTGATGTCCTAAATAGTACAATATTAGGAGGATATTTTGCTAATATTAAGTTATTTATAAGTTATTATAAATTAGAAATTATGTGTACTTTTAAGTTTAGCCAAACGCTCTTAAATATTGGCTCCAAGCACAACGTAAATATATAATATTTTCGCTATCACCAGATAATAAATAATTAATTGTTTCCAATCCACAACTATACTGAATTTTAAATAATTAATTACATATCAATTATTTTTGAACTCTAAATTTCTGATCATAAAAAAGAAAAAATACAATGTCACTTGACTAAAACTTATTTAATATCATTATACATATATAATATAATGATAACATTTGTAAATTTAATATGAACTTATTTAATATCATTATGCATAGATAATGATAACATTTGTAAATGTAATACAAAAAAAATCAACCGAGATCCACATTAATTTTTAGAGAGCGACTAACATCTAATACCATAAATGAAATTGGCAAAATGAATATCATATATGTAATAACCGTGTATTTTGCGTGTCGTTTTGGATTTATCTTGCTGTATTGTGATTAGTTGAATTTGAGGGACATGAGGACTATTATTGATATATTCAAGGTTAATAATCATGGAATTTAGTGATTTTCGGATTTTGTTCGTTTTGGCCGATTTTCGTGAATTTTATGCTGGAAGCAACAGTAGCGCGCACTAGACTGTATTTCTAGCGCACGCTATCAGCGGGTAAGTAGTGCACGTTACCCTTGTGAGTAGCGTACGCTAGGCTTGCTGGGCAATGAGGCCTGGAGAGTTTTCTAGACTCTGGAGTGGGGCGTTAGCGCACGCTATGGTCAGACTAGCGTATGCTATTTCATCGCTCTAGCGCACGCTATTATTAGGTTAGCGCACGCTGAGTCGGCAGGGCAGTGAGGACAGATTGTTCTGGACTACGGGCGATAGCAGGTAGCGCACGCAATGTTCCGGGTTTAGCGCGCGCTAGTCATGCTCGATAACGCGCGCTAATATTTCTGGGTAGCGCGCGCTACCGAAGTCAGACAGTAGGTTCTGTACTGCCTGTCTAGCCCGTTAGCGCACGCTAACTTTTAGCCTTAGTGCGCGCTAGTTTCTCCCCAGTATATATATACGCTAGGCATGTTCTAATCGTCATTTTCATTCCCTTCTTCTCCTTCTCCGGCGGTTGAGCAGTCTTGGGCGTAGAAAGTGCATATTTTAGTCGTATTTCTTGATCCAACAATAACTTTGAGTTCCTAACACTAAGTTATCAACATCTCATCAACTTTCACCGTCCAAATCAAGGTAAAATCTGCTGGAACCCTAGTTCTTCATATTTTGGGAGTTTTGTTGAGATCTTCGATTTTAATCTACTTTATCTCAGATTTGTGCTAGATTATGATGTTGTAATCATAATCCTTCGTTTTTCCCCAAGTTTCACGGATTAAATCCTTAATTATCCTCCGTAGTATGGATTCGAGCTATGTTGTCTTCGTAGTGTTTGAATAAAGGTCCCTAAGGGCAAAACTTAGGGTGAATCCTTCAATATTCATATTATGGTATTTGATTCGGTATTTTGTTGAACTAGGATCGAATCGTTGAAAGGGTTTGGACCGTTCACATTCCCGTTCATTATCCTCGTGTCGTTTCCAACCAAGGCAAGTACTTTGATTTTGTTTATTGTACTTCGTTTGAATATGTACAAATATGATTTTCGTGAAATCGTGATTTGTGCCATATGTTTATTGAGTGTGTGAGAGCCGAGTAAAACCAGCGAGGGTCCCTTGGGATCCGTTAGACTTCGAGTATCTGCGG
This sequence comes from Orobanche coerulescens, assembly GCA_033398695.1. Lineage (NCBI taxonomy): Eukaryota > Viridiplantae > Streptophyta > Magnoliopsida > Lamiales > Orobanchaceae > Orobanche > Orobanche coerulescens. The sequence continues at coordinate 107,399,464 of CM065815.1, read as the reverse complement.
ATCACTCGGTTGGGTTGTACACCGGGGAGGGCCTGACGAGGACACTCTGGGGTGTGTATCCCGTGTCGGTACAGGGCCAGTACAACTCGGGAGGTTATCTTGTGATGATGATTATGGCATTATATTCCCGAATATTTGGATTGGCACTGTAATTTTTATTGTATATTCATTTGTAGTACATATTCTAGAATCATTGTACTTGCATCGGCTTCTTACTGACCCCTTCTGGGGTGGATATACTTTTGTGTATTCAGGTACAGGTCCAGTGGGAGGACTAGCACAGGGCGGACACGAGCTTGGTGGGCAGCAGTGATATCGTGTGCTAATTTGAGTTGGTGGTTGTTTGGTCATGGTCAAAGTCATGTTTTGATTTTGTACTCGCGCGGGTACTGTCTGTGTTGTATGTCATGTCAGATTTGATGGTTAATGATGTTGTTGTACTCCCGTTGAAGTGGTTGTGTTTTATGATCCTACAGGACGATTTGTTATTTGGTATTATGGTGTACAACTTAACGAGTTGAATTTGGTGTCTTTTAAATGGATGAATGTCCTAGTTTTGTTATCGTTTAATATATTTTGTGTTGGTCTTAGCCTGGTAGATTCTCTAAAAAGAATCTACGGCGCTGTAATATCCCTGTAAATCATGGGGGTGTTACAGAATATGGTATCAGAGCAAGGTTTATGGATACCTAGGCTGTCGGTGTTTTGGGTCGGTTAAACTGAGTCAGTTGTTGTCTACGATATCATTGGCATGCTACCACCCCGTGCTGCTTGTGCTGGAAGACTCTTCGGATGTTGGTTGTTTCTTTCCTTCGGAAAATAATTACCTTAATATTGTGCAATCTATTATTATAATCGTTTCCTTGTTGAACCATTCTTATTCTTCAGTATGCCGAGAGGTAGAGCTATCCGTCAACGCGGTCGTGGCCGAGGCCGTGGCAGAGTAGTAGTGTCTGAATCCGAGAGGTCCGTTTCAGAATCGACATCTCGTTCTGCGACTAGATCAGACCCGATCCCTTCGGGAGGTTCAGACGGAGGTTCGGAGGCCGAAGTACCTAACGTTCTGCAACAAGTCGTCACACAGGTGCACCAACTGGCACAAGTGGTGCAGAATATTAATACTGACATGATGGTTGAGGATCGATGGCTTCAAGAAGTTATGAAGATGAACCCTCCCAGATTCGATGGTTCCGGAGATGAGAACAACTGGGATCATTGGTTAGTCGAGCTGGAAAAGATCTTTGACGGTATTGGCTGCCCTGAAGGCAAAAGAGTTTCGATTGCTCAATATCTGATGGTTGATGACGCGTCGGACTGGTGGAGGGATGTTAAGCCCAGAGACCGTGACGTCACTTGGGAAGAATTTAAGGAACTAATGGAATCTCAGTATTGTCCAGTGCCAGTACAATTAGCAAGAGTCAGTGAATTTTTCAGAGCACAACCCGAGGACGTTCCCATTTCCGAGGCAATCAACACATACAACAAACAGTTAGTGTATGTCCAAGATCGAGTTAAGGATAAGATAGACAAGATACTGCACTTAGACGCAAGGATGAAACCGGAGGTCCGAAAGTATATGGCGGGCCTTGGGTGTACTACTCTGAGGGAATATCAGGACAGAGTGCTTGCTTATGAGATGGTGTCAGTTCCAACTCCTACAGTTTCGAATGTGAAGAAACCAAAATTTTCTGGTAGTTTTCGAGGCAGCGGATCGCGTAAACCTCAACCCTCTGTGCAATCTTCCGTTGGTCCTACGCAACCCAGTGGAGGAGCGCCGAAAGTTTGTTTTAATTGTGGAGTTCCTGGCCATATCAATTCCCATTATGCATCATGCCCTGTTATTTGTTTCACGTGCAGAAAGCCGGGACATCGGGCGTCTTATTGTGAGAGAGCGAGTAGAATCCTTGCCAAGTCATCCCCAGTTCCTGCAAGCACCGTCTCGAGTTAGCCAACTATGAGTGTTGGACGTGGTAGAGGCAAGACCGAGCATAAGGATGCATCTAGCATTGGATCAGCCCCACCCCGATTGTATGAGATGAGGTGGACTGACGATGTGGGGGCTGCAACTACGTCAGGTATTGTTTATATTCGTGCGCACCCGGTAGATGTATTATTTGATTATGGAGCTACACATTCCTTTATATCATTGTCTTGTGTGAATCGTTTGGGTCTTATTGGTCTCTCTGCATGTGAACCTTTTGTCATTGGATTGTCGAGTGGGGAAAGGATAGTTGGGGATTGAGAGATTGCCAATTGCCCTGTAACCATCGGTGGTAGAGATTGGCCATCTGACTTGATTGTTATTGATATGAAGGGAGAAGATTTAATTCTAGGTGATAACTGGTTAGATCATCATGGAGAAGTAATGGATTATCATTGAAAGATAATTTCGATCATTGATCAGGATGGCGCAGAATATGTTTTTGAAGGACAGAAACCCTGTAGTACTGGGAACATTATTCGAGCTATGAAAGCTGTGAAATTGTTGAACCAAGGTTGTACCGGTTATTGGTGTTACGCAATGAAGACAGAAGCTGGAGGAGTTTAATTAGCTTCTATTCCAATTGTGAATGAATATCCAGATGTATTTCGGGACGATTTGCCAGGATTGCCACCACATCCTGAAGTGGAGTTCGTCATCGAACTAGAGCCCAATGCGGCGCCAATATCCAAGGCACCATACAGAATGGCCCCATCGGAAATATTAGAATTGAAGAAACAATTGGGTGAATTGCTGGACAAAGGTTATATTCGGCCTAGTGTGTCGCCATGGGGTGCACCGGTATTGTTCGTACGGAAGAAAGATGGATCCTTATGGCTATGTATTGACTATCGTGAGTTGAATAAACTCACTATCAAGAACAAGTGTCCGTTGCCAAGAATCGATGATCAATTTGACCAATTACAAGGGGCTACGGGTTTCTCCAAATTGATTTGAGGTCAGGATATTACCAACTGTGAATTCGAGATTCGGATATCCCCAGGTAAGCATTTCGAACGAGGTATGGGCATTACGAATTCGTAGTTATGCCACTCGGTTTAACAAATGCTCCAGCGGCCTTTATGCAGCTTATGAACAAAACCTTTATCGAATATCTCGATAAATTTGTGGTGGTGTTTATCGACGATATATTAATCTATTCCAAAAGTGAGACGGAGCATGCCGAACACTTGAGGATCGCGTTGAGTATTTTGAGGGCTGATAAGCTTTATGCTAAATTTTCTAAGTGCGAGTTATGGCTTAGAGAAGTTGCTTTTCTGGGACACATCATATTAGCCGATGGTATTCGGGTAGATCCTCAGAAGGTTGAAGCGGTTTTAGCTTGGGAACCCCCAAGGAATGTTAAGGAAGTTCGGAGTTTCTTGGGTTTAGCTGGTTATTATCGTCGATTTGTTGATGAATTCTCGAAAATTGCTCGAGCACTCACCCGGATTTTGCAGAAGACACAAAAATTTGAGTGGAGTGATGAATGTCAGAAGGGTTTTGACGAGTTGAAAAAGCGGTTGACTACGTCACCGATCCTAGCCTTACCGCAAGGAACGGAAGGTTTCGTTATTTATAGTGATGCTTCTAAACAAGGATTGGGATGTGTATTGATGCAAAATGAGAGAGTAGTGGCTTATGCATCTCGACAATTAAAGCCATACGAGATGAATTATCCTACTCATGATATTGAGTTAGCCGCTGTGGTGTTTGCGTTGAAAATTTAGAGGCATTACTTATATGGTTCTTCTTGTCGAGTGTATACGGATCATAAGAGCTTGAAGTATATATTCACGCCGAAGGAGCTAAATATGCGTCAGCGGCGATGGTTGGAATTGCTTAAAGATTATGATCTTGACATTCTTTACCATCCAGGTAAAGCGAACGTCGTTGCCGATGCATTAAGCTGCAAGTCAGTCGTGTTGCAGAAGTTGGAACTACTTACCATTCAACCGAAGCTTAGACAAGAGTTGATTGATTTGGAAATTGAAGTTTGGCCTCACAGAACTCAAGGACAGTTGCGTTTCCTTGAGATTACGTCCTCCGTGATGGAAGATATTAAGTCCAAACAGTTAAATGATCTCTCAATTGTGCAGCTTCGGGAAGACAATGTTAGAGGAAAAGCTCTTGGATTCTTAATCGATGAAGACGGAGTTCTTCGATTTCGAGGTAGAATTTGTGTACCTAATCAGGATGATCTCAAACAAGTGATTTTTAATGAAGCACATTCTACTCTGTACTCGATTCATCCGGGTATGAGTAAAATGTATAAGGACTTGAAGAAAAAATTTTGGTGGCCGAACATGAAGAAAGATGTAACGGAGTTCGTATTGAAATGCTTGACTTGTCAACAGGTTAAAGCGGAGCATCAGAGACCTGCCGGTAAATTGCAACCGCTACCAATTCCGGAATGGAAGTGGGAAGATGTAGCGATGGATTTTATTATGGGAATGCCAAAGACGCGAACTGGAGTGAATATGATTTGGGTAATCGTTGATCAGCTAACCAAATCCGCACACTTTCTGGGCATTAGAGATACTTGGGGACCGGAGAGGTTGGCTCGGTTATTCATTTCTGGCAAGCAGTACATCGAGCACTCGGTACCAAATTGAATTTCAGCACCGCTTATCATCCCCAGACAGACGGACAGTCGGAGAGAACGATCCAAACGCTGGAAGACATGTTGAGGGCTTGTGCGTTGGATTGGAAAGAAGATTGGGAGACTCATTTACCATTGATTGAATTTGCGTAAAATAACAGTTAGCATAGTTCGATTGGGATGGCTCCGTTTGAAGCATTATATGGAAGACGGTGTAGATCGCCAATCTGTTAGGACGAGCCATACGAGTTACTTGGAGTAGAACCGGACTTGGTGGTTCAAACACGGGAAAATGTTGCAATTATTCGGCAAAGGTTGTTGACTGCTCAGAGTCGACAAAAGTCATATGCCGACGTTCGTCGTCAACCGTTAGAGTTCCAGGCGGGAGACCATGTGTTGTTGAAAGTATCGCCGACTCATGGAGTCCTTTGGTTTGGTAAGAAGGGGAAACTTAGTCCTCGTTATATTGGCCCCTTCGAGATCCTGGACAAGGTAGGTGATGTAGCTTATCGACTAGCGTTGCCTCCAACGCTTAGCCATGTTCATAATGTATTCCATGTTTCACAATTACGCAAGTATGTTCCCGATCCCAACCATGTTATTGACTATCAAGAGGTTGAAGTTAAAGAAGATGTCACATATGAAGAACAACCGGTATCCATATTGGAGCGCCGAGTGAAACAGTTGCGTCGGAAAGTGATTCCGTTGGTTAGGGTCTAATGGTCTAAACATGGAGTTGAGGAAGCCACCTGGGAGACCGAAGAAAATAGGCGTGCCCGTTACCCTAAGCTTTTCGAATCTTAAGTTTCGGGCCGAAACTTCTTTTTAGGGGGTAAGGGTGTAATAACCGTGTATTTTGCGTGTCGTTTTGGATTTATCTTACTGTATTGTGACTAGTTGAATTTGAGGGACATGAGGACTATTATTGATATATTCAAGTTTAATAATCATGGAATTTAGTGATTTTCGGATTTTGTTCGTTTTGGCCAATTTTCGTGAATTTTATGCTGGAAGCCACAGTAGCGCGCGCTAGACTGTATTTCTAGCGCACGCTATCAGTGGGTAAGTAGCGCACGTTACCCTTGTGAGTAGCGTACGCTAGGCTTGCTGGGCAGTGAGGCCTGGAGAGTTTTCTGGACTCTGGATTGGGGCGTTAGCGTACGCTATTTCATCGCTCTAGCGCACGCTATTATTAGGTTAGCGCACGCTGAGTCGGCAGGGCAGTGAGGACAGATTGTTCTGGACTGCGGGCGATAGTAGGTAGCGCACGCTATGTTCCGGGTTTAGTCATGCTCGATAACGCACGCTAATATTTCAGGGTAGCGCGCGCTACCGAAGTCAGACAGTAGGTTTTGTACTGCCTGTCTAGCCCGTTAGCGCACGCTAACTTTTAGCCTTAGCGCGCGCTAGTTTCTCCCCAGTATATATATACGTTGGGCATGTTCTAATCATCATTTTCATTCCCTTCTTCTCCTTCTCCGGCGGCTGAGTAGTCTTGGGCGTAGAAAGTGCAGATTTTGGTCGGATTTCTTCATCCAACAATAACTTTGAGTTCCTAACACCAAGTTATCAACATCTCATCAACTTTCACCGTCCAAATCAAGGTCAAATCCGCTGGAACCCTAGTTCTTCATATTTTGGGAGTTTTGTTGAGATCTTTGATTTTAATCTAGTTTATCTCAGATTTGTGCTAGATTATGATGTTGTAATCATAATCCTTCATTTTTCCCCAAGATTCACGGATTAAATCCTTAATTATCTTCCATAGTATGGATTCGAGCTATGTTGTCTTCGAAATGTTTGAATAAAGGTCCCTAAGGGCAAAACTTAGGGTGAATCCTTCCATATTCATAGTATGGTATTTGATTCGGTATTTTGTTGAACTAGGATCGAATCGTTAAAAGGCTTTGGACCATTCACATTCCCGTTCATTATCCTCGTGTCGTTTCCAACCAAGGCAAGTACTTTGATTTCGTTTATTGTACTTCGTTTGAATATGTACAAATATGATTTTCGTGAAATTGTGATTTGTGCCATATGTTTATTGAGTGTGTGAGAGCCGAGTAAAACCAGCGAGGGTCCCCTAGGATCCGTTAGACTTCGAGTATCTGCGGATCACTCGGTTGGGTTGTACACCAGGGAGGGCCTGACGAGGACTCTCTGGAGTGTGTATCCCGTGTGGGTACACTGCCAGTACAACTTGGGAGGTTATCTTGTGATGATGATTATGGCATTGTATTCCGGAATATTTGGATTGGCACTGTGATTTTTATTGTATATTCATTTGTAGTACATATTCTAGAATCATTGTACTTGCACCGGCTTCTTGCTGACCCCTTCTGGGGTGGATATACTTTTGTGTATTCAGGTACAGGTCCAGTGGGAGGACTAGCACAGGGCGGACACGAGCTTGGTGGGCAGCAGTGATATCGTGTGCTAATTTGAGTTGGTGGTTGTTTGGTCATGGTCAAAGTCATGTTTTGGTTTTGTACTCGCGCGGGTACTGTCTGTGTTGTATGTCGTGTCAGATTTGATGGTTAATGATGTTGTTGTACTCCCGTTGAAATGGTTGTGTTTTATGATCCTACAGGACGATTTGTTATTTGGTATTGTGGTGTACAACTTAACGAGTTGAATTTGGTGTCTTTTAAATGGATGAATGTCCTAGTTTTGTTATCGTTTAATGTATTTTGTGTTGGTCTTATCCTGGTAGATTCTCTAAAAAGAATCTACGGCGCTGTAATATTCCTGTAAATCATGGGGGTGTTACAATATATTCGCACCCGCTACATAAATATATATACACATAAACTTATAATTAATGCAGATAACAAATATGTTGGTAGTTCAGTGGTGCGTATATGGGTTGTAAGGCCGCGTGGGTCAAATGCTGCAATATAATATATAATAAATAAATAAATATTACTTAAAATACGTTATCTAAGATAGCATTTATGAAACTGCTATATAAGTTGTTACTTACATAGCGGTTTCTAAATAAACGCTATGTTAGTATTTTTATTTTATTTTATATTTTTTCTGGCTTTTCCCATTATATCTTGTATATGTTTTTTTTTAAAAAGCGCTATGTGAGTACATAACTTGCATAGCACTAAAGAAGAAACACTATCTAAGTACTCTCTCCTACGTTCAAATTAGTAGTAGTGCACCAAGCCCGTCTATTTTTCATTTTTAGTAACATTTTTTTCAATGATCAACAACAACACTCATTCTAGCGTCACCATAGATACCGATTCATGTCTATAGTAACACTGACAGATATCAATGGTAACGCCAAAAAAAAAGTATTGCCTTAGATCAATTTTAAGACATATAAGGCAACACTTTTGCTGGTAACAACAAAAAAAGTGTCGTGGAAAGCTACATTTGGTGTAGTGAGAACGATCAATTCCCCGGACTTACCTATACTATACTACAACGGTTAGGTACACTGCCTAGAGGATTGCAAAACTTCTTGAGGTTTTCTTGAGAGGTAAAACTTCTTTCGCGAGTCTTGCAACACTCGCATCAGTTAGACAACCTCGTGACGAAAAGAAGTCATTTCAAAAGAATCGAGATGACAAGAAAGGGAAGAGTGATAGGAAATGCTTTAGATGTGGAGATCCAAATAATCTCATCGGAGAATGTCCTAAACCATCGAGAACCAAGAACCAAAGAGCACTTGTAGGAGGATCTTGGAGCGATAGCGGTGAGGAAGAAGAGGAAAAGCCCAATGACGAAACATGTCTCATGGCACATACTCCAAATGAGATATGCTTGGGAATTGACTTGAAGACCGACGAATGGGTCAATGATAGTGGATGCACTCATCATATGACAGGTAATCAAAGTCTATTCTCATCTTACAAAGCATACAATGGAGGTAATGTCACATTGTAAACTTAAGGGCAACATCATAGGCAAAGGTATGATTACTCACAACTCCCTTACTATTAGAAATGTTGAGAATGAAGATAACTTAGGATTTAATCTACTTAGTATTAGTCAATTGTGTGATAATAAGTGTAGAGTAATATTTTCCGAAGAAGGTAGTGATATCACTAAGGATGGCAAGACCATAGGTAAAGGAGTTGGGAAAAATGGCTTATTTGTGATAAAATGGGAGATAAGCCTCAAGACAAAATTTGTCTAGCAACCATAGATGAGAATTCTACACTATGGCATAGGAGACTAGGTCACGCTAATATGCGTCTAATACAATGTTTAGCGTCTAAGGAACTAGTTAGATATTTACCTAAGCTTAAGTTTGATCAACACTTTTGTGACGCTTGTGAAATTGGAAAACAATCTCATTCTAGTCACAAAGCTAAGAATATAGTCTCGACCTATAGATGCCTAGAACTTCTTCATATGGATCTATTCGTTCCATCCGCCGTACGGAGTTACAGAGGAAATTACTACACCTTAGTAATTGTAGACGACTATTCTAGGTATACTTGGATTAGATTTCTTATGAATAAGACACAAGCTTTCGAGGAATTCGAAATATTTAGTAAGAAAGTCCAAAATCAACTAGGGTTTTCAATAGTTTCTATTAGGATGGATCATGGTCACGAATTTGATAATGAAGTGCAATTTGGAGCATATTGTGATGCTAATGGTATTACACACAATTTCTCGGCTCCATGCTCTCCACAATCAAATGGGGTAGTTGAAAGGAAAAACCGGACTCTACAAGAAATGAGTAGAACGATGTTAAATGAACAATCCATACCACAAAAGTTTTGGTGTAATGTCGTAGACACCTCAACCTATATACTTAATAGGATTTTGATTAGACTAATCTTAGGAAAAAAACATACGAAATTTTGAGAGGTAGGAAACCAACTCTAGACTACTTTAGAGTGTTTGGAAGGAAGTGCTTCATTTTAAAGACAAAAGATTACCTCACCAAGTTTGACCCAAAGTCTTACGAAGGTGTTTTCCTAGGTTACTCCCAATATAGTAAAGCCTATGTAGTCCTAAATAAGGAAACAATGAAAGTCGAAGAATCACTTAATGTGACATTCGATGAAAGTCCTCCCCCGACTAAGACATCACCCTTGGTGGATGATGACTTAGATGAAGAAGAAGCCATTAAGGTTAGTGGCAATAGAAACTTAGAAAAAGACATTGAGGATGAAATAGTTGAAGTTGATGAAATTGTCAACATTAAGGAATCCAAGAACCATCCGATTGAAAATGTCATAGGAAACCTCAACCAAAAACCCTTAGATCACAAGCCCAAAACAAAAATAATTTCTTTTGTTTTATATCTACCGTAGTACCTAAGAATGTCGGTGAAGCAACAAAAGATGAAAGCCGGATAGTTGCCATGCAAGAAGAATTAAATCAATTCACCGCAAATCAAGTTTGGCACTTAGTACCTCCACCTAGGAATCAAACCATTATAGGAACTAAGTGGGTATTTAGGAACAAACTCGACGAAAATGGCATCGTATCTAGAAATAAGGCTAGGCTAGTAGCACAAGGCTACAATCAACAAGAAGCAATAGACTACGATGAAACTTATGCACCCGTAGCTAGATTAGTGTTTATTAGAATACTCCTCGCATATGCTTGCGCATTAGATTTTAATCTATATCAAATGGATGTGAAAAGTGCATTCCTAAATGGTTTTATCAACAAGGAGTTATACATAGCACAACCTCCGGGATTCGTTGATTTTGAAAAATCAAATCATGTTTATAAACTCAAGAAAGCACTTTATGGCCTCAAACAAGCTCCCAAAGATTGGTATGATAGACTAAAGGCTTTCTTGCTTAAACATGAATATACCATGGGAATGGTAGATAACACACTTTTCACAAAGAAACGAAATTCACATCTCATCATTGTTCAAATATATGTTGACGACATTATATTCGGTTCAACTTGTCAAGAGCTATGCGATGATTTTTCGAAAATCATGCATGATGAGTTTGAGATGAGCATGATGGGTGAATTAAATTTCTTCCTTGGCCTACAAATAAAAGAAATGGAAGATGGTATCTTCTTTAATCAATCTAAGTATATTAAAGAAATGCTCAAGAAATTTACCTTAGAAGAGTCTAAACCAATGAAAACGCCCATGTCTACGGAGACGAAACTCACAAGAGACGAAGAAGGTGAGTCCGTGGATAGTACTAGGTATAGGGGCATGATAGGTAGTTTATTATACCTAAGGGCAAGTAGGCCCGACATCATGTTTAGTGTTTGCCTTTGTGATCACTTCCAAGAGGATCCCAAAACCTCTCCCTTTGAAGTGGTTAAGCGTATCTTCTGATACATTAAAGGTACTATGCACTTGGGATTATATTATCCCAAGGGGACCGGTGTAGAAACTATTGTCTATGCCGACTCTGATCATGCGGGAGATTATGTGGATCGAAAAAGCACTAGCGGTATTTGTACTGTAACACCCCCAAATCCCATTGGGTTATTACAGTGCCGTGGACCCTACACCCGGAGATCCACCAGGCGAACATGACTAAAATACATTAAAATTAACCGACAAGAGAGATCACAGTCCCTACCATGATATCCGACACAATATTCCAATAAGGAATTTTAACGACAATGATGGGCCTACATGGCCAAAATGAAAATACAACCACACCCACGAGCCTTGCTCGGGTAATACATAATGACAATGACTGAAAAACTTGAGAACACTCCAACTGACTGATAAACATGAACAACTCTGACTAGTATCGCTCGAATGCCTCGTCGCCATCATCATGCCCCTGTGTCTCAACTCTCTCCTCGCAAGCACCTAAACCATGAAAACATGTTCCGCCCCCACGGGGTCAGTCATCCAGATAATGAACATCAAATACATGTATAACATGATATGCATCCAAGGCAGAATGAAACGGTACAATGATAATAGTAATACGAGATGCTCACAAACCAATATAAGAACCGAGCATTCGTGAAACACTATGCCCACGGCATACTATTAATACCGCCGATGTGTTAGAACATAAGTGCCCAACGGCGAATCATAATCACAGAGTACCACAATGGATTACACAACATGAACCAAACCGAATCAATTAAATATGAACCACAATGCCCGAAGGCTCCAATGAAATTACCAAGACAATCACAAAGGCTTGAAAACCATTCACCAAGTCACAAATATCACAATCACATGAATCCAAAACAGCCCGAAGTCAGATCGATTAGGGGCCGAAGCCACGGCACGGCCGTATCACAATTAGGGCCGAAGCCACGACACGGCCGTATCACAATTAGGCCGAAGCCACGGCACGGCCGTATCACAATTAGGGCCGAAGCCACGCACGGCCGTATCACACCAGTAATGGGCCACGCACGGTCAGATCACAATTAGGGCCGAAGCCACGGCACGAAGCCGTATCACAATTAGGGCCGAAGCCACGGCACGAAGCCGTATCACAATTAGGGCCGAAGCCACGGCACGAAGCCGTATCACAATTAGGGCCGAAGCCACGACACGAAGCCGTATCACAATTAGACCATCCAATGGCCAAGACTAGCCTCCAAACATAATTAATCACAAACGGCAACGATCCCAAGATTACCGAATTCACGAGAATGATAGTGTGCTGCCTTGAGTCGGCCAACACGACAACAATGACTCACGGATGGGTACCGTCCTCGGCGGTCCTAATTCAATACCTCGATTATCTTAGAATGGTCAATCGATAACAACGACACAACGGATGGGAACTATCCCCGATAGCCCCAATTCAATACCTCGATGGCCTTAGAATGGCCAACCGATAACAATGATGCAGCGGATGATTCAATACCTCGATTGCCTTAAAACGGCCGATCGATAACAATGATACAACGAATGATTGAGCACCTCGATTGCCTTAGGACGGCTAATCGATAACAATGACACGATGAATGAGTGAATACCTCGATTGCCTTAGAACGGTCAATCGATAACAATGATACGATGAATGAGTGAATACCTCGATTGCCTTAGAATGGCTAATCGATAACAATGATACGAAGGATGCCTCGGCACCTTTAATCGGCTACCGACAACGAAGAATAGAAATGAATACGTCAACGCCTTTAATCGGCCAAAACAACTTCAAGGACAAAACTCCAACATTAATAGCAATGATTACAACGACGTCTTAAATCGACACTAATATCAACAACAACGATCGATACATCGATACCGCGAACCAGTGATCGATAATAACATTAATAACGAGTATCACAATGCCTTGAACCGGCCATTAACGAACAATAAAAACATTTGGCATAATTGCCGAAAGGTATCGTATCGAACGATCTCTTAATATCAATGAATTCATGAAGAGACTAAGTCTCGGAATGATACAACACATTCATACACATATATGATAACATTAATCTCATTGACTAGTACAAGTATAAAACTTGCCTCAACCGAAGGCGATGAAACCCTTCCACGAACAACGAACGGCGTCCTCCGATAAACACAAGTACTTGAACAACCTTGAATGAAATACAATAAATTCAATAACACAATATCAATCGAAATCAACATAACGACCGAAAGAAACTCTTTGAGGCATTTAATCGAACACTAAATGTTCAAAGTTTCTCAAGAGCCTAAAAATCATCAATCGGGTTGAACGAAACGAAAATATGGATATACAATCCATAGAACATGATTAATGATGTTTACTAACATCAACCGATTCATCAAAATCGGACTAGAATCGAAAATCAAGAACAAATCTCGAAAAATACAATCCTAGGAGATTTCAAGAAATTACCTCGATCCGACGAAGAACAATGATTTGATGTTGATATAATCGATAAGGATCCTCAAAAACGCTTAGAAATCGAGTGGAATCGACCAAAAACTCCATTTCCCGATTTTTCCCGTCGCCAGCCGCACCCGGGTGAAGACATGATCAAAAAATGAGGGTTTGGCCGGTCACAGCCTATATATGGTCGACGTTACTGGCCGAACCGGCAGGACTTACGGCCCTAACCGCATTCGTCAAAACCCGCCCAGCCGATCGCTTACGGCCGTAACAACAAGGACTTACGGCGTAACTCCTAAGACTTACGACCGCATCTGAGTCCTTACAGGCCAGAATCGCATTCGCAGAAGCTGCCTGGCACCCGTACGGCCGTAACTCTCGGCCCTTACGGCCGTAACCGGCATTCGTCAAGCCATGCCTGCCGAGCACGTACGGCCGTAACCGGCACCTTACGGCCGTAACTCGGCCAGGCCAGGCCCGGCTCCGGCCGTGGCCACTCCGACGGCCCGGACAGGCCCGAAACCCGAACCTGAGTATGAATCGAAGATATGGTTACGACGTACTCGCAAAGACGAATCCAAGCGCTAAGAGAACACACGATTCCGACCACCCGAAGGCTCGAAATTCGACAACGGAAAGTAATTACCCCAAACTTTGGGAAATTACGAAAATGGCCCAAAACGTCCGAAATACACGATACACGATCGAAACACCAAGCCAAAGCTCACAACATGAATAATAACATTAAATGAACTTACGAGAAACTCGAAACAACAGTTTTGGACGAGATTCGCAAGAATCGAACTCGAGTGCGGAAAAGCCGTTTAAGAACACGAAACTCAACAAAACGTTACCGAAACGAACTCGGATGACAAAAAGTGCAGAATTAAATATTCTCGGAATGACGAAACGGTCATGAGCGAGTCGTCAAAACGGACTTCCGTCGAAAAAAAGAAAATTACCGAAAAATCGAAATTGCGGATATTACATACTACCCCCTTAAAAGAAGTTTCGTCCCGAAACTTAAAACAAGTAGGGAGAAGCAATATCCCGCCAGGAAAAAATCAACGAGATAACCACGAACAAGAATGATCACAATGAATGATAATGAGTCGAAATCCAACAAGGATCAAGAATGACTCACCGGGGTGAAATGATAATGTAATGAGTGATAGCTCAAATGAAATGATTGGAACCAATGTTCCCCGTGAAGTGAATGATTAGTTTGATAATTTATAAGTCTCAACGTGATTGATATATGATGAATGACTTATGTGAATGAATGAACGACAATGAAATGAATGATTATCCTATTACCGAACAAGAATTAACTTGCTCAAAACCGGTGATGGATGTCATATTGTATCACAGTTAAAGTAAACAATAGTCGAACTCATCGTCTGAGATGAAGATGCTCTTCCAGCACGAAGACGACTAAAAAACGATCCCTTGGACGTCGGAGTCCGATGTTCCTCTGACAGCTCTTTCCATACCGAGGCAGGAAAGTCACGTGATAATTACAGATCTCGTATGAAGATCGCATTATGATTATGAGACAGAATGATAACAATGAGCATACACGCTCTAACACAATGAATGCATTAATAATGCGGTAAAATGATCGTCCACATGACACCGGAATATGATAAGATCGCATGAAAGATCAAATAAGGTAACATGATTACCTGATGAAATTCCTGAAATGATTACCTTGAACAAGTTAACAAGGTTGAAAATTCGATCCACAAGATCAACAACTGAACAATGAGATGGACTGGATGATTAATGAATTGACTGAGCAATGAGTGAGTGATGAATGAACTAACTAAGCAATGAGATTGAATAAGTGATTAATGATTAACTGAGCAATGAGATAGACTGAGTGAAGAATGAATTAATGGAGTAATGAGATTGACTCAGTGATGAATGAATTAATTGAGCAATGAGATTGACTAGGTGATGAATGAATTAACTGAATAATGAGATTGAGTGAGTACTGAATGAATTACTTGAGTAATGAGATTGACTGAGTGATGAATGAATTAATCGAGCGATGAGATTAACTGAGTGATTAATGAATTAACTGAACAATGAGATTAACTGAGTGATGAATGAATTAACTGAATAATGAGATTAACTGAGTGATGAATGACTTGACTGAGCAATGAGATTGACTGAGTGATGAACGAATTGACTGAACAATGAGATTAACTGAGTGATGAATGAATTAACTGAGCAATGAGATTGACTGAGTGATGAATGAATTGACTGAACAATGAGATTGACTGAGTGATTAATGAATTAATCTGAACAATGAGATTGACTGAGTGATGAATGAATTAACTGAACAATGAGATTAACTGAGTGATGAATGAATTAACTGAGCAATGAGATTGACTGAGTGATGAATGAATTGACTGAACAATGAGATTGACTGAGTGATTAATGAATTAATCTGGACAATGAGATTGACTAAGTGATGAAGGAATTAACTGAGTGATGAATGAATTAACTGAGCAATGATATTGACTGGGTGATGAATGAATTAACCGAGTGATGAATGAATTAACTGAGTGATGAATGAATTAATTGAGTGATGAATGAATTAACTGAGTGATGAATGATATTGACTGAGTGATGAACGAATTAACTGAGTGATGAATGATATTGACTGAGTGATGAATGAATTAACCGAGTGATGAATGAATTATCTGAGTAATGATATTGACTGAGTGATGAACGAATTAACTGAGTGATGAATGATATTGACTGAGTGATGAATGAATTAACTGAACGATGAGATTAACAGAGTGATGAATGAATTAACATGATCGACAAGATCAAAATGATGATTGCGGATTATTAACTGGTGAATGAGTTGATCCTTAGCACTTACACAGGTCACACGTGCTCCAAAACAATTAGTCATGAATCAATCATAACAATAATATCACATATATGTTTCAACAAAGCATGAATAATTAATGACATGATGAATGTATGAACATAAAGAGAATCGAGTCCTTACACAGGTCATACGAAGCTTCGAGGTCTCGCGATACTAGTCTTCACCGCGACGACTCGATGAACGAATGACTCGTGCGTATACTAATATTACGACTCACAAAACCCGATCGTCCGCATTGTCATAACTGACAAATTCCCCACTACTACCGCATTGGTAGAGCCATATAACTCACATATCGGGTATCTCACAACCCAAAAGCTCGATACCATCTTCTCGTAACACCCCAAATCCCATCAAGTTATTACAAAGGTGGACCCCACACCCGAGATCCACCAAAGTAACATGACTAAAATACATTAAAATTAACCAACAAGAGAGATCACAGTCCCTACCATGATATCCGACACAATATTCCGATAAGGAATTTTAACGACAATGATGGGCCTACATGGCCAAAATGAAAATACAACCACACCCACGAGCCTTGCTCGGGTAATACATAATGACAATGACTGAAAAACTGGAGAACACTCCAACTGACTGACAAACATGAACAACTCTGACTAGTATCGCTCGAATGCCTCGTCGCCATCATCATGCCCCTGTGTCTCAACTCTCTCCTCGCAAGCACCTAAAACATGAAAACATGTTCCGTCCCCACGGGGTCAGTCATCCAGATAATGAACATCAAATACATGTATAACATGATATGCATCCAAGGCAGAATGAAACGGTACAATGATAATAGTAATACGAGATGCTCACAAACCAATATAAGAACCGAGCATTCGTGAAACACTATGCCCACGACATACTATTAATACCTGCTCGACAGGTTAGAACATAAGTGCCCAACGGCGAATCATAATCACAGAGTACCACAATGGATTACACAACATAAACCAAACCAGAACTGAATTAAATATGAACCACAATGCCCGAAGGCTCCAATGAAATTACCAAGACAATCACAAAGGCTTGAAAACCATTCAGCCGAAGCTGTCAAATATCACAATCACATGAAGCCAAAACAGCCCGAAGCTGTATCGATTAGCCGGCCACGCACGGCCGTATCACAATTAGGGCCGAAGCCACGCACGGCCGTATCACAATTAGGGCCACGGCACGAAGCCGTATCACAATTAGGGCCAAGCCACGGCACGGGCAAGATTGCCAATTAGGGCCGAGCCACAACACGGCCGTATCACAATTAGGGGCGAAGCCACGACACGGCCGTATCACAATTAGGGGCCGGCCACGCACGGCCGTATCACAATTCGGGCCGAAGCCACGGCACGAAGCCGTATCACAATTAGGGCCGAAGCCACGGCACGAAGCCGTATCACAATTAGGGCCGAAGCCACGACACGAAGCCGTATCACAATTAGGGCCGAAGCCACGGCACGAAGCCGTATCATAATTAGGGCCGAAGCCACGGCACGAAGCCGTATCACAATTAGACCATCCAATGGCCGAGACTAGCCTCCAAACATAATTAATCACAAATGGCAACGATCCCAAGATTACCGAATTCACGAGAATGATAGTGTGCTGCCTTGAGTCGGCCAACACGACAACAATGACTCACGGATGGGTACCGTCCTCGGCGGTCCCAATTCAATACCTCGATTATCTTAGAATGGTCAATCGATAACAACGACACAACGGATGGGAACTATCCCCGATAGCCCCAATTCAATACCTCGATGGCCTTAGAATGGCCAACCGATAACAATGATGCAGCGGATGATTCAATACCTCGATTGCCTTAAAATGGCCGATCGATAACAATGATACAACGAATGATTGAGCACCTCGATTGCCTTAGGACGGCTAATCGATAACAATGACACGATGAATGAGTGAATACCTCGATTGCCTTAGAACAGTCAATCGATAACAATGATACGATGAATGAGTGAATACCTCGATTGCCTTAGAATGGCCAATCGATAACAATGATACGAAGGATGCCTCGGCACCTTTAATCGGTTACCGACAACGAAGAAGAGAAATGAATACGTCAACGCCTTTAATCGGCCAAAACAACTTCAAGGACAAAACTCCAACATTAATAGCAATGATTACAACGACGTCTTAAATCGACACTAATATCAACAACAACGATCGATACATCGATACCGCGAACCGGTGATCGATAATAACATTAATAACGAGTATCACAATACCTTGAACCGGCCATTAACGAACAATAAAAACATTTGGCATAATTGCCGAAAGGTATCGTATCGAACGATCTCTTAATATCAATGAATTCATGAAGAGACTAAGTCTCGGAATGATACAACACATTCATACACATATATGATAACATTGATCTCATTGACTAGTACAAGTATAAAACTTGCCTCAACCGAAGGCGATGAAACCCTTCCACGAACAACGAACGGCGTCCTCCGATAAACACAAGTACTCGAACAACCTTGAATGAAATACAATACATTCAATAACACAATATCAATCGAAATCAACATAACGACCGAAAGAAACTCTTTGAGGCATTTAATCGAACACTAAATGTTCAAAGTTTCTCAAGAGCCTAAAAACCATCAATCGGGTTGAACGAAACGAAAATATGGATATACAATCCATAGAACATGATTAATGATGTTTACTAACATCAACCGATTCATCAAAATCGGACTAGAATCGAAAATCAAGAACAAATCTCGAAAAATCCAATCCTAGGAGATTTCAAGAAATTACCTCGATCCGACGAAGAACAATGATTTGATGTTGATATAATCGATAAGGATCCTCAAAACGCTTAGAAATCGAGTGGAATCGACCAAAAACTCCATTTCCCGATTTTTCCGTCGCCACCGCACCCGGTGAAGAAATGATGAAAAATGAGGGTTTGGCGGCCACACTATATATGGCCGATCGTTACTGGCCAGAATCATAGGGACTTACGGCCGTAACCGCATTCAAAACCCGCCCAAATGATCGCTACGGCCAGAACCAACAAGGACTTACGGCCGTAACTCTAAGACTTACGCTGCATCGGCAGTCCTTATGGCCGTAATCGCATTCGTCAGAAGTCGCCGCACCCAGTCGGCCGTAACTCTCGACTCTTACGGCCGTAACCGCATTCGCCAAGCCATGCTGCCGAGCACGTACGGCCGTAATCGCACCTTACGGCCGTAACTCGGCGAGCAAAGCCCGGCCGTGGCCACTCCGACGGCCCGGACGAGCCCGAAACCCGAACCTGAGTATGAATCGAAGATATGGTTACGACGTACTCGCAAAGACGAATCCAAGCGCTAAGAGAACACATGATTCCGACCACCCGAAGGCTCGAAATTCGACAACGGAAAGTAATTACCCCAAACTTTGGGAAATTACGAAAATGGCCCAAAATGTCCGAACTACACGATACACGATCGAAACACCAAGACAAAGCTCACAACATGAATAATAACATTAAATGAACTTACGAGAAACTCGAAACAACAGTTTCGGATGAGATTCGCAAGAATCGAACTCGAGTGCGGAAAAGCCGTTTAAGAACACGGAACTCAACAAAACGTTACCGAAACGAACTCGGATGACAAAAAGTGCAGAATTAAATATTCTCGGAATGACGAAACGGTCATGAGCGAGTCGTCAAAATGGACTTCCGTCGAAAAAAAAGAAAATTACCGAAAAATCGAAATTGCGGATATTACATGTACATTCATGGGTTGTTGTCTAACTTCTTGGTTCTCCAAGAAACAAACCGCTCTTGCTATCTCCACGACTGAAGCCGGATACGTAAGCGCGGGAAAGGCATGTCAACAAGAACTATGGATGAATCAAGCTTTAATCGACTACGATATCCATCTCGACGACATTCCAATTATGTGCGGCAACAAAGGAGCAATTGACTTGAGCAAAAACCCCGTTCAACACTCTCGTACGAAACACATCGAAATTCGTCATCACTTCCTTCGTGACAACATTCAAAAATGAAATATCTCCATCGAAAAAGTTTCGTTGCAAGATAACATCGCTGATATATTAACCAAACCTCTCAAACGAGAATCCTTCAACTATCTACGTATAGGTCTAGGAATGATGGAACACATTCCGTAAATTTCATTATTTACATGTGTTCAAAAAGTCCTTCGAGTCACGTCTAATGACTATTTTAATATTTCATTGGAAATATGGAAGTCATCTCTACTCATTTAGTATCGTTCGTCAAATCCCGTTGGATTTATCCCTTAAAGAATTTATTAGGTATAAGTTCTTTTATCATGTCTGAAAGTCTCTCTAAATCAGCGAGATTTATTCGTCAAAAATCAAAACGTGACACATTTATGTCCCAACAGGTCACGGCTCCACTAAAGTGGGCATGGCACCACTAAATTTAGTGGTACCGTGGTACCGTGCACCTGATAGAACTAATTCCTCCTTAATTTTTCCCACACTTTGTTCATTCAAACCAAACACTCTCTCTCTGCACTTGCTGTCAAAACCGAACCATACCCAAAATCCAATTTCACCATCCAAAATCAAAATCGAGGCATTATAGTTCAAGATGGTCAATTACTACATCATCCTTAACATCAATTGTAAGTCAATTCAGGTTAATTTTCTTCAATTTTGAGTCTAGGGTTTACTTTTGCACAAAATTCAAATTGGGGATTTTTTTATTTTAATTTGGTGTTCATACAATTGGGACTAGGATTAGACAATGTATAACTATTATGATTCCCCTAAACATTGGATTTTCATAAACACTCAATTTAATTTCTATTCAGTGATTATGGTCAAATTTTCGATAAAATTCGAATTACATTAATGATTTTGGTGGAATTATGATTAGGATAATCAATACTAAACATGGAATTGATATGATTATGGTTTTACACTTCCATGAAGCTTTGCATTGAAAATTTTCAAATTCGTCCAAACACCCCCAATTTCATTTTCGAAAAATTTCACGCAACTAAGATCATCATGAAATATTTTTGTGCATTGTTAATATAATCTAAAAATGTTTTATCATGCATACATGAACTCTCGAATATTGACCGATATACATAACTATGTATTTTCCGACATACTCGATTGAGCAAAAGTAAATTTAGAAGAGTTTGGGTAATCTCATTATTTTTTGAGTCGATATTACCGCACCCCCACATTGTTTGCATATAGGCACACACTAGGCATTTACCTTAAAAATATTCAATTTTAATTTTTGATCTCTTTCGTTTTTATAGGTATCAAAATGTCACACGAATATGACTTTGATCATCTGCTAACTAACACCTACATTCCCAATATCTCATTTGAACCTAACACACCCGGAAACCATATTCGTGCCTTCACAAATCTTGAAACCCGTTGGTTTCATGAAGGTCGAATAGTTGCCCCTTCTCTACTCTATCATGAAGACATCAACACCCCATTTCAGCACCGATCCATCTTCAAGGGGTGTTAATGTTTCAAACCACCGTTTATCCTTGCATACATAGTTCGTTCCCGGAGTCGATCCACCAAGCAACATCATCATCCTGCACATAGAATGATTCCGGAATGAGTTAGACATGATAGACATAATTCTGTTTAGAATTATCAAGGTTAGTCAAGTACTGACCTCCTTTAACTTGGTCCTTAGACCCATGTCCACTTTCATTGGCTCCACTGTTTCCAGTACCATTGTTGCCAAGATTCACACGACAATCACGCTTGCAATGTCCCACCTTGTTGCACCTCCAACAAGTAATTCCCTTATTCTTTTTGTTGGAGTTATTATGGACATATTCTTGCTTACGTTTGCCATGTCCTTTGTTATTCGGGTTCCTTGGTTTGCTTTCAACCATATGAACAGAGGGCTGTCCAAGTTCAACTTTTCCTTTGGTTTCATCAGATTTGTCATTATCCTTTGCACGAAGAGATTCTTCAATGCGAAGATGACTAGCAAGTTGAACCAAAGACAGTTCCTCCTTTTGATGTTTTAGGTTATGTTTGAAATCTTTCCAGGATGGTGGAAGTTTGTCAATCACACTTGACACAGCAATGGATTCGTCCATGTCCATGTTTTGCAGTTTGAATTGACCCAAAATACGAAGGAGTTCATTGTATTGTTCTATGACAGACCTTGAATCAACCATCTTATAATCATTAAAATCGCTAACCAGAAACTTCTTACTCGAAGCATCCTCAGCGATGTATTTTGATTCAAGGGTGTCCCACAATTCCTTCGCACTCTTAGCATTACCATGGATATCGAATAAAGAATCAGACATACCGTTCAATATGTGACCTCTGCAGATGTAGTCATCATTGTCCCACTTGCTCCTCTTCCTGGTTTCCTCCAATGTCTCGTTCTCAACCACCTCTGGCCTGGGAGTACTCAGCACATACGCCACCTTCAGAGTTGTCAGCATGAAGTGCATCTTCTTCTGCCAGCGCCTGAAATCGTTGCCTTCGAACTTGTCCAGTTTGTTGAACTTTGTAGTCATCTCGCGGATTGATTCAGCCATCTCCAGAGGACAGAAATATCAGTTCGATTGTTGGGATATAAGGGTTTGTTATGGAGATCCGGATTTCCAATGGATCGTGTAAACACTTTCCGAACTGATATTTCTACCCTATGCCCGGGTTACAAGAAATTCAGTCTAGGATAATCTAATGGAACACTTACGAATCTAGGCATAGAAACGTAAGCCAAATTGCTAGAGAAATTCTGTGTTTTTCAGAAAGAGAGAGAGCTCAGAAGAAGGTTGTGTTTAAGACTCAAGAGGAGAGCCCTATTTATACATGTCGGATTAGGGTTAGATTAGGTCGATTTTTAGGGTTTACGAGAGCGGCGCCGTCATTAGTGATCCGAAATTAGGGTTTACGGATGGTTTACCAAAATTGACGTAATTAGTCAATTTTACCGTAGTCTCCCTCTAAAATTCGGAAATATCACTAAATCCCCAGTCTAAATTTGCGAAGACCTTTTGGGGCGCTGCCCCAAACCCCGCGGGTGCTCTGCCCCCGGACCCCCGACATAATCGTACCGGTTTATAATTCGATCTTATACATGTGTGCACTCCGCACATACCCAAACATATATTAGAATACAAATTATAAGACCCCTTCGCTCACATGTTAGTTTCAATTACACAAAATGAATGGTGACACTAAAATCACCAACAAGGTGGCCGTGTTTTTATCGATTAACACAGTAGTGACTTCTTTGACTTTATCATCTTTTAAATGGTCTCTCAAGAACTCGACAGCCATGAATGTGAGAGTTGATGCTGGAACGTACCATATCACTCTTGGGATGCTTCGTCTAAACAGTCACTTGGCCCCTTCAATCAGCCATATTATACGAAATGCTTCCATCCAGCCATCGTTCCTTCAATAATAATACAACATCATCTACTTTGCATCACTCAAACAATATCAATCTATCACTTAAACAGAGAGAAACTATACATAAGTGCAAAACACTAAACCAACCTAAATACCTTCATTCATATATACGTGCGACTTGTATATTAGAAAATACATATATTTATGATGATTGGAATTCGCAAATAGGTGGGTTGAATAATGGGCCAAGAAAGTTCATGTTGAAATTGACCGATTTAAGTACAGTTCAAACGAGTTGGGTCGGGTCGGGTCGAACCATTTGATTTTTATTGGAACTTATTGAGTTAAATATGAATACGAAAAAGTTATTATTGCAATAATAATGTAAAGGTTGTAACAAATTGATTTCCATGGTTGCAATCAAGAGATATGATGTGACGATCTGTTGTCAGTTTCCTACACTGAATCATAATTGGAAAGCTTATCACCCTTCTTTTTTTAACACTTAATAATGTTAATAAAGAGGGGATTTGATTGTGTGGTTGTAAAGGGTGGTGTAGTGGAAGAGGGTGGCAGTGGTGGTGCAAATTCGAAGTAAAATGAGAGGTGGGTCGAAGATAAGGATAAATTAGTCATTTCGCAGGGCGTGGAACAGTAACTAACGGAAAAAAATAACGCTCGCTCGGGCAAAGGACATAATTTGCAGCTAAACGTATACAGTAATGGCATAATTTGCAACATAAAATAAAATTAAAAAAAAACTGTAATTGCATTGAGTGCGAAATCAGTAAACTACATGGACATTTTTTTTTACAGTTTACCCTTATATATATAACTTTTTTATATATTGAATTTTCTATTTATACTCTTAAACTTTCAAAATTATTTTATAACTACTATAATTATATATAACATTTGTGAAATAAATGTTTTTATTAATATTTTGTTAGTGAAATTACCGTCCATCTACCATATATTTTTAAAAATGGCAAAAATACTCCATCCGGTTAACTTGCGTTTCATTGACAGTCCTTAATAAATTAAAAAAGAAATTCAACCCTGTCACGAGTTGCGATTGCAGCAACAGTCACATCTGTCAAATGCAATTGCAGCAACAGTTCTTATGTTACAGAAATTTACACAAATATTCCACTTAGTCACGTACTGATTTTAGTAACGGTACCTAAGTTATATTTAGGGATTGTTTATGTTACAAAATATTATATAAATAGTCCATGTTAGTTAACTCACTTTACAAAGAACGTCCATAATTGTAAGACTTAACAAAAAATTAAGTCGGTAAAGATTTTAACAAATAATTATTTATAGATTAATTGAAATTTAAGAAACCGAATACTTATTGTCGATTACTTTTTTAAACGACGCAATGCGCGAGCAACTCCTAATAGTTATAAAACAAAGCGCGATCTTAATTTAAATTGCATGTAACTCTTATATTTTCGTGTAAGATATTTATATATAATGTACTTTTATTTTTAATGAATACAAAACTAGTTGGCTTAGAAAAAGTGAAAGAGGAAAAATAATAGTGGGTGTGTTATGGCTTGAGTTATAAAAGATGATGATATTGGGTGTGTGTGTGTGTGTGTTAGGGGTTGTGTTAAAGAAGAAAAACTGATGTCTTATGACTTTGCATCAAAAAGAGAGTTTAACTTGAGTTACCGTACTATGTGCTCTTATTTAATACTCCATTTTTCTAAAATTATTTGTTCACATTTACTTTTCGGTTTTCAAATAACATATTATACTTATTAGAAGTTATTAATATAAATTTTGAAGAAAGCATCAATTCATTAGTTAAGAGTAAACTATAATTGTGCAAAAGCTAAGGAAAAAAAGCATTAATGATTATTTTTTCTAAGAATATGTGTTTTTTTTGTCAAGAGAATTAATTTGAAACGGAGAAAATATTAATTTATATTGTCTTAAACCATATTTGAACTCACGATCTCTAGATTAGACACATTAACATATGATTTGGCCAGAAGCCACTTGTTGGATTAAGAGGATATGTCAGAGGTCCGAGATACACATGGATGTAATTTACGTACAAGTGAATTTTGTAAAAAGATGTAATTTTGTGGGTTCGCTATTATCAAGTAAAATACTTTGCCGACATGTGCTCTTTTTTGTATTAACGAATGAAAAGATTTGATACACTAAAATTGAAAAAATACATATGATAGTAGGAGTACAGTAGTATTTAATTGATTTGAAGAAAAGTTCATTTAGCTATTTTTAGTTATAGAAAAAAGTTTTTGTTTACTAAATACGCTTTTCATGCACACGTACGTTAGCGAAACCTTTCCGCAGGAGGCAGGCATCTGCTCCGGTGAGGAGAGTCGAGAGTTTAATAGTTGTCGGGGAGAGGAGGAGAGGCAGACCGAGGAGGACGTGGGAGGAGCAACTGAGATTAGATTTGAAGGCCTTAAACCTTTCCGAGACCATGACTGTTGATATGTGCGCTTGGAGGCGCCAGATCAGAGTTGTGGATTCTTTTGTAGGGAGCGGTGCTGTAGTTGAGAGCCTCAGAGTTGGGTTGTCTCAGTTAGCTTTGACCTAGAGCATTGTATTTTTACTTTTATTGTATATTTTATCCTATTGTCTTTGCGTGAGCCAACCTCTCTTTTGTTAGAGCAGCGTTCATCGGGAGTGAAGTAGCCAAGTTCCACTTAGGTAAGTCCCATGTGGATCAAGCCATGGGCTCAGGTATGGTCTCGAGCTTTTTCGAATCATATGTTTTCCTTTGTATTTATCACATAAGATCTGCACGCGCACTAGGTGGGGGTCTTCACGGAAATGACCTCCCTCTAGTAATAAGTAGGGGCATGGTCTGCGTACATCTTACCCTCCCCAGACCATGCTCTGAGCGAGATATACTGAGTATGTTTGATTTGGTTTGATTTGGTACGTGAGCGAAACCTTTAAATAAACATTAAAGAAAAGGTATAGTAGCTGATAGGGGTGGACTCGGTTCCATTCGGTTCGGTTTTTGACCGAAACCGAGAGTCGAACCAAATATTCGGTTTCGGTTTGGTTCGGTTCTTTTTGAAGTTCGGTTCGGTTTTATAAATATTCGGTTCGGTTTCGATTTGGTTTGATGTTTTTTCGGTTCTTCACAATATAAATTCAAATATTATATGCAATAGAATAAGTTATATATAAAAACAAGCCAACAAGAGTTATATATATGTTTAAGATAAAAGCTAGAGTTGCGTGATAATTTCCAAATATCTCAAAATATATAACAATCGTAAATCACAGTAGCTCACTCTCTCAACCTAAATTAATTGAATCACAAATTCATGAGCATATTATCGGTCCTTCTTGGATCCATGAGGTCTTACAAAAAGAAAACGAATTATACTAAAATTCGAAACACACCAAAATCACAAAAACAAGGTCATTTTAGTATGTTGAAATTTGACTTCGGTCCATTTCGGTCCGGTTCGGTTCCGCCCGACCCCGAACCGAGAACCGAACCAAATTAGTTCGGTTCGGTTCTGTTTTTTTGTTTTTCGGTTCGGTCTTCTTCGGTTTCGGTTTTTCGGTTCTTTTTTCGGGTTTTTTCGGTTCGGTTTTCGATTTCCGGTTCCGAAATGCCACCCATAGTAGCTGACATGGTTTGTTCAATTTTTTGAATCTGGAAATTTTAATTTAATTCCTAAATTATGTGGCTTTTTTTAGTTAGTAAGTTTTTAAAGGTTATTGATAGGTAAATGAGCTGAATTTTTGAATTAAAAAAAATATGTAATAATTTAGTTTCACTTGTCATTTCTTCTTTGTAGCGAACTTGAAATAAATATCAAATCAACATTAAGGGTGTGCAAAAAACTGAGAAACCAAACCTAAATCGAAAATAACGGAGAAACCAAAATCAAATGAAAAATCGACGGTTTAGTTTTCGTATTTTCGAAAAATCGAACTTTGCGGTTCGGTTGGCCTTAACATTAAAATCAAACCGAAGAAAAAAATATATATATAATTCTCTTTTATAGATTGCAATGTGTAATTTAAAAGGCATAAGCATTTTTTAGGATTTTTGGTGTTTATTGTAGTTTTTTGTTGTTATTATTGTGTCAATTTATGACACATAAAACAATAATTTTTAATTAATTATTTTATAGTCATCGGTTTCTTATTGTTATTATTGTGTGTTTTTCTTTATTATTGAAACTTGAAAGTGATAATTTATGATACATTGCAAATTCGACCTTGAAAAGATCATACCTCGGTAAGTTAATTAGAAACCGAAAAGAAACCAAAAATTGAAAAACCAAACCAAAATAAAACCGAAATCAAACAGTTTTTAGAAAGCAAAAACGGAAAACTTCAGTTAGGTTTCGATTTTAACCTAAATTTGAGCCAAACCAAACCATGCTCACCCCTAAATTCAACGTCTACAACAAATAAAGGACATTATCTTTTGAAAATACTTATGAATCTACCTCGTTAAATTTTAAATTAATGTAATTCTACTTGAGGCATTGCTTCAACGTATAGATACCAAGAGTACCAAAAGAAGAAAAAATAAATAAATAGAATGTACATTTTCCTCTTGGTTTGCAATTGGTTGTAATATCCGCAGTTTCAATTTTTCGGTAATTTTCGTTTTTTGGAGGAACTCTATCTTAGCGGCTCCGTTGTGACCATTTCGTCATTCCGAGAATATTTAATTCTGCACTTTTTGTCATCTGAGTTCCTTTCGGTATCGTTTTGTTGAGTTCCGTGTTCATAAACGACTTTTCCGCACTTGAGTTCGATTCTTGCGAATCTCGTCTGAAACTGTTGTTTCGAGTTTCTCGTAAGTTCATTTAATGTTATTATTCATGTTGCGAGCTTTGGATTGGTGTTTCGATCGTGTATCGTGTATTTCGAACGTTTTGGGCCATTTTCGTAATTTTCCAAAGTTTGGGGTAATTACTTTACGTTGTCGAATTTCGAGCCTTTGGGTGGTCGGAATCGTGTGTTCTCTTAGCGCTTGTATTCGTCTTTGCGAGTACTTCATAACCGTATCTTCGATTCATATTCAGGTTCGGGTTTCGGCGTCGTCCGGGTCGTCGGAGTGGCCACGGACGAGTCGCGGCCGCACTTCTTGGAGCAGGGCCAGGCCAGGCCGAGTTACGGCTGTAAGGTGCCGGTTACGGCCGTACGTGTTCGGCAGTGTTCGGACGAATGCGATTCTGGCCGTAAGGGTCGATTCTGGCCCGTCTGGTGCAGGCAGTGTTCGGACGAATGCGATTCTGGCCGTAAGGACTGTCGGAGTGCGGCCGTAAGTGCGATTCTGGCCGTAAGGCCCTGTCGGTTACGACTGTAAGCGATCGGCAGGCACTGGGCGGGTTTTGACGAATGCTGGTTACGGCCGTAAGGCCCTGCCAGTTACGGCCGTAACCCTGTCGGCCATATATAGGCAGCGACCGGCCAGACTTCATTTTTATCACATTTCTTCACCCGGGTGGTGGCCGGCGACGGGAAAATCGACAAGTGGAGTTTTTGGTCGATTCCACTCGATTTCTAAGTGATTTTGAGGATTCATATCGATTATATCAACATCAAATCATTGTTCTTCGTCGGATCGAGGTAATTTCTTGAAATCTCCTAAAAATTGTTTTTTTGAGATTTCTTCTTGATTTTCATTATTCGTCCGAATTTGATGAATTGGTTGATGTTAGTAAACATTATTAATCGTGTTCTATGGATTGTATATCCATATTTTCGATACGTTCAACCCGATTGATGATTCTTAGGTTCTTGAGGAACTTTGAAAATTTAGTGTTCGATTAAATGTCTCAAAGAGTTTCTTTCGGTCGTTATGTTGATTTCGATTGATATTGTGTTATTGAATGAATTGTATTTCATTCAAGGTGGTTCGAGTACTTGTGTTTATCGGAGGACGCCGTTCGTTGTTCGTGGAAGGATTTCATCGCCTTCGGTTGAGGCAAGTTTTATACTTGTACTAGTCAATGAGATTAATGTTATCATATATGTGTATGAATGTGTTGTATCATTCCGAGACTTAGTCTCTTCATAAGTTCATTGATATCAGGGAATCGTTTGATACGATACTCTTCGGCAATTATGCCAAATGTTTATTATCATTCATTAATGGCCGGTTCAAGGCATTGGGATACTCGTTGTTAATGTTATTGTCGATCGCCGGTTCGCGGTATCGATATATCGATTGTTGTTGTTAATATTGATGTCGATCTAAGACGTCGTTGTAATCATTGTTATTAATGTTGGCGTCCTGTCATTCATGTTGTATTGGCCGATTGAAGGCATTGTCGTATTTCGTTCTCATCTTCGTCGTCGGTAGCCGATTAAAGGTGGCGAGGCATTCGTTGTATCATTGTTATCGATTGGCCGTTCTAAGGCAATCGAGGAGTTCAATCATTCATTGTATCATTGTTATCGATTGGCCATTCTAAGGCAATCGAGGAGTTCAATCATGCATTGTATCATTGTTATCGATTGGCCGTTCCCAGGCAATCTAGGTGCTCAATCATTCGTTGTATCATTGTTATCGATTGGCTGTTTTAAGGCAATCGAGATATTGAATCATCCGCTGCATCATTGTTATCGGTTGGCCATTCTAAGGCAATCGAGGTATTGAATTGGGGCTGTCGAGGATAGTTCCCATCCGTTGTGTCGTTGTTATCGATTGACCATTCTAAGGTAATCGAGGTATTGAATTGGCACCGCCGAGGATGGTGCCCATACGTGAGTCATCTTTATCGTGTTGGCCGACTCAAGGCAGCATACTATCATTCTCGGGAATTTGGTAATCTTTGGATCGTTGGCGTTTGTGATTAATTATATTTTGGAGGCTAGTCTCGGCTAGTGCTCATTATGGGTAGGTTTGGGGCTTGAACCTTCACGGTTGGGTTTCCAACACCTACAATTCAGTAGATCACGGCCACCGGATGGCCCTAATTGTGATACGGCTTCATGCCGTGGCTTCGGCCCTAATTGTGATACGGCTTCGTGCTGTGGCTTCGGCCCTAATGGTGATACGGCTTCGTGCCGTGGCTTCAGCCCTAATGGTGATACGGCTTCGTGTCGTGGCTTCGGCCCTAATGGTGATACGGCTTCGTGCCATGGCTTCGGCCCTAATTGTGATACGGCTTCGTGTCGGGGCTTCGGCCCTAATGGTGATACGGATTCATGCCGTGGCTCATTGTTATGTCGAAGATCATTTTATTGCATTATTAATGCATTCATTGCGTTATAGCATGTATGCTCATTGTTATCATTCCATCACGTGATCATAATGCGATATTCATGCGGGATCTATAATTATCATGTGGCTTTCCTACTTCAGTATGGATAGAGCTGTCAGAGGACGCAGGGGAAGAGGCCGCGGTGCGGGCCGAAACCTGGGATCTCGTGTGAATGCCCGCGCGAATGCGAGAGATAACATGTGTTCATCAGTTATCTTTGCTACTCATTCACTGTCAGATAATCATTCACTATCAGGGAGTCATACCCGAGAAGCAGCTCAATCTGAAGGTGATCGGATGGACCCATTCATATGCATGCAGGGCATGATGGCTCAGATGACTCAGATGACACGGATGATGGAGAGCATGCAGACCTCGATGGTTTGTGGCCCACCGCAACAGGGATTCCAGGTGCCGTTTCATGGACAGACTGGAGGAGTGAATCAGATTGTTGGCGATATCTCTCGTCAGAGGCCGCCTACTTTTGAGGGTTCGTCGGAACCAGCTGATATTGTTTATTGGCTTGAGAATTTTGATAAACTCTTCGACATGGTTCAGTGTCCGGAAGACAGTAAAGTGGCAGTAGCGGCTTATTACTTGAGTAAGGTTGCTTATTCGTGGTGGCTTTCTGTGAAATCCGCCGATCGCGATTGTGGTTGGAGTGAGTTCAAGACTCTCATGTTAGAGAGGTATTATCCGGCTCCACTTCGTGAAGCCAAGTTGTCAGAGGTTTTGAACCTCGAATCCGTCGAGGACGAGGGTGTTATTGTCATTGCTGAGAAGTTTCAGGGACTACTTTAGTTTGCTTCGTCAGTTATCGGTACTGAGGCGGACAAGATCAAATATTTTAGCAAGAGGCTAAATCCGCAGTTGAGGATGCAGTTGTTCAATCACAATTGTAATTCGCTTGGTCAGTTCATCGAGAAGGCTCTTGGAGCAGAGCTTTTGATGAAGGAGCTTACTCAGAAACACCCTTGAGTTTCTTCCGGTGGGAGGACTAGGATGCCGCTTCGTTCTGAGGGACATCGGGCTCCGACGTCCAAGAGGTCATTTTCCAGTCGTCTTCGTGCTGAGAAAGCATCTTCCTCTCAGACGATGAGTTCGACTGTTGTTTGCTTTAACTGTGATTCAGCAGGACACGTTAATACTCGGTGTATGGTGCCAGCTATTGTTTTTTTCTGTGTGGGAGGCAGGGACACCTACGAAAATACTGCAGGAGTTCTAGTGCCGGTAGATCTCGAGAGAGCTCAAGGACCTCAAGGGACTTTGTTACTCCAGCTCGTGCTTAATTTAAGGGGTCCTATCAGGCTTCGAGAGCCCGAGGTAAGGACATTCATCACCGGTTTTGAGCAAGTTAATTCTTGCTCAGTAATAGGATAATCATTCATTTCATTGTCGTTCATTCATTCATATAATTCATTCATCATATATCAATCACGTTGAGACTTATAATTATCAAACTAATCATTCACTTCACGGGAACAATGGTTCCAATCATTTCATTTGAGCTATCACTCATTACGTTATCATTTCACCCCGGTGAGTCAATCTTGATCCTTGTTGGATTTCGATTCATTATCATTCATTGTGATCATTCTTGTTCATTGTGATTCGAGGCGTCAAGTCATGAGAACTTGGGCGTCCGATGCCGATGAGAAGTGAGTTTTAGGTTCTTGTAGATCTCGTTGATTTTTCATGATGGGATATTGCTTCTCCCTACTTGTTTTAAGTTTCTGGACGAAACTTCTTTCAAGGAGGGTAGTATGTAATATCCGCACTTTCGATTTTTTGGTAATTTTCTTTTTTTGAAGGAAGTCCATCTTAGTGGCTTCTTTGTGACCTTTTCGTCATTCCGAGAATATTTAATTCTGCACTTTTTGTCATCCGAGTTCGTTTCGGTATCGTTTTGTTGAGTTCCGTGTTCTTAAACGGCTTTTCCGCACTTGAGTTCGATTCTTGCGAATCTCGTCTGAAACTGTTGTTTTGAGTTTCTCGTAAGTTCATTTAATGTTATTATTCATGTTGCGAGCTTTGGATTGGTGTTTCGATCGTGTATCGTGTATTTCAGACGTTTTGGGCCATTTTTGTAATTTCCCAAAGTTTGGGATAATTACTTTCCGTTGTCGAATTTCGAGCCTTCGGGTGGTCGGAATCATGTGTTCTCTTAGCACTTGGATTCGTCGTTGCGAGTACTTCGTAACCGTATCTTCGATTCATATCAGTGTTCGGACGAATTCCGTAAGGTGCCGGTTACGGCTGTACGTGCTCGGCAGTGTTCGGACGAATTCGATTCTGGCCATAAAGGCTTTGATTATGTCGTGCAGGTGCGAGCGGTGTTCGGACGAATGCGGTTCTGGCCGTAAGGACACTGCCGATGCAGCCGTAAGGACACTGCCTGTACGGCCGTAAGTGCCAAGTTCTGGCCGTAAGGCCCTGTCGATTCTGATCGTAAGCGTCGGCGAGCAGGCGGGTTTTGACGAATCGGTTACGGCCGTAAGGCCTGCCGGTCTGGCCGTAACCCTGTCGGCCATATATAGGCAGCGACCGACCAGACTTCATTTTTATCACATTTCTTCACCCGGGTGGTGGCTGGCGACGGGAAAATCAGAAAGTGGAGTTTTTGGTCGATTCCACTCGATTTCTAAGTGTTTTTGAGGATTCATATCGATTATATCAACATCAAATCATTGTTCTTCATCGGATCGAGGTAATTTCTTGAAATCTCCTAAAAATTGATTTTTTGAGATTTCTCCTTGATTTTAATTATTCGTCCGAATTTGATGAATCGGTTGATGTTAGTAAACATTATTAATCGTCTTCCATGGATTGTATATCCATATTTTCAATTCGTTCAACCCGATTGATGATTCTTAGGTTCTTGAGGAACTTTGAACATTTAATATTCGATTAAATGTCTCAAAGAGTTTCTTTCGGTCGTTATGTTGATTTCGATTGATATTGTGTTATTGAATGAATTGTGTTTCATTCAAGGTGGTTTGAGTACTTGTGTTTATCGGAGGACGCCGTTCGTTGTTCGTGGAAGGATTTCATCGCCTTCGGTTGAGGCAAGTTTTATACTTGTACTAGTCAATGAGATTAATGTTATCATATATCTGTATGAATGTGTTGTATCATTCCGAGACTTAGTCTATTCATAAGTTCATTGATATCAGGGGATCGTTTGATATGATACTCTTCGGAAATCATGCCAAATGTTTATTATCATTCATTAATGGTCGGTTCAAGGTATTGGGATACTCGTTGTTAATGTTATTGTCGATCGCCGGTTTGCGGTATCGATGTATCGATTGTTGTTGTTAATATTGATGTCAATCTAAGACGTCGTTGTAATCATTGTTATTAATGTTGGCGACCTGTCATTCATGTTGTATTGGCCGATTGAAGGCATTGTCGTATTTTGTTCTCATCTTCATCGTCGGTAGCCGATTAAAGGTGCCGAGGCATTCATTGTATCATTGTTATCGATTGGCCGTTCTAAGGCAATCGAGGAGTTCAATCATTCATTGTATCATTGTTATAGATTGGCCATTCTAAGGCAATCGAGGAGTTCAATCATTCATTGTATCATTGTTATCGATTGGCCGTTCTAAGGCAATCGAGGGGTTCAATCATGTATTGTATCATTGTTATCGATTGGCCGTTCCAAGGCAATCTAGATGCTCAATCATTCGTTGTATCATTGTTATCTATTGGCCGTTTTAAGGCAATCGAGGTATTGAATCATCCGCTGCATCATTGTTATCGGTTGGCCATTCTAAGGCAATCGACGTATTGAATTGGGGCTGTCGAGAATAGTTCCCATCCGTTGTGTCGTTGTTATCGATTGACCATTATAAGGTAATCGAGGTATTGAATTGGGACCGTCGAGGACGGTGCCCATCCGTGAGTCATCTTTATCGTGTTGGCCGACTCAAGGCAACACACTATCATTCTCGTGAATTTGGTAATCTTTGGATCGTTGCCGTTTGTGATTAATTATATTTTGGAGGCTAGTCTCGGCTAGTGCTCATTATGGGTATGTTTGGGGATTGAACCTTCACGGTTGGGTTTCCAACACCTACAATTCAGTCGGTCACGGCCATTGGATGGCCCTAATTGTGATACGGCTTCGTGCCGTGGCTTCGGCCCTATTTGTGATACGACTTCGTGCCGTGGCTTCGGCCCTAATGGTGATACAGCTTCGTGCCGTGGCTTTGGCCCTAATGGTGATACGACTTCATGTCGTGGCTTCGGCCCTAATGGTGATACGGCTTCGTGTCGTGGCTTCGGCCCTAATTGTGATACGGCTTCGCGCCGTGGCTTCGGCCCTAATGGTGATACGGCTTTGTGCCGTGGCTTCGGCCCTAATGGTGATACGGCTTCATGCTGTGGCTTCGGCCCTAATCGATACAGCTTCGGGCTGTTTTGGCTTCATGTGATTGTGATATTTGACAGCTTCGGCTGAGTGGCTTTCAGGCCTTTGTGATTGTCTTGGTAATTTCATTAGAGCCTTCGGGCATTGTGATTCATAATTAATTCAGTTCTAGTTTGGGTCATGTCGTGTAATTCATTGTGGTACTCTATAATTATGATTCGCCGTTGGGCATTTACGTTCTAACCTGTCGAACAGGTATTAATAGTATGCCGTGGCCATAGTGTTTCGTGAAAGCTCGGTTCTTACCTTGGTTTGTGAGCATCTCCTATTATTATTATCATTGTACCGTTTCATTCTGCCTTTGGATGCATATCATGCTATACGTATATTTGATGTTCATTATCTGGATGACTGACTCCGTGGGGGCGGAACATGTTTTTCTGTTTTAGGTGCTTGCGAGGAGAGAGTTGAGATACAGGGGCATGATGATGGCGACGAGGCATTCGAGCGATACTAGTCCGAGTTGTTCATGTTGGTCAGTCAGTTGGAGTGTTCTCCAGTTTGTCAGTGATTGTCATTATGTATTACCCTTGCAGATGCTCGTGGATGTTGTTGTACTTTACTTCTGGCCACGTAGGCCCATCGTTGTCGTTGAAATTCCTTATCAGAATATTGTGTCGGATATCGTGGTAGGGACTATGATTTTCCCTTGTTGTTTAATTTAATGTATTTTAGTCATGTTCGCCTGGTGGATCTCATGACGTGGGGTCCACGGCACTGTAATAACCTAATAGGATTTGGGGGTGTTACAGAAGATGGTATCAGAGCTTTGGGTTGTGAGATACCCTGATATATGAGTTATGTGGCTCTACCGACGCGGTAGTAGTGGGACTGTCAGGTTATGACAATCTGGACAGTCGGGTTTTGTGAGTCGTAATATTAGTACGACTGCACGAGTCAATCATTCATCGAGTCGTCGTCAGTTGAGACTAGTATCGTGAGACCTCGAAGCTTCGTATGACCTGTGTAAGGACTCGATTCTCTTTATGTTCATACATTCATTATGTCATTAATTATACATGTTTTGTTGAAACCTATATGTGATATTAGTGTTATGATTGATTCATGACTAATTGTTTTGGAGCACGTGTGACCTGTGTAAGCGTTAAGGATCAACTCATTCCTCAGTTAATAATCCTCAATCATCATTTTTGATCTTGTCGATCATGTTAATTCATTAATCACTCAGTCAATCTCATTGCTCAGTTGTTGATCTTTTGGATCGAACTATCAATCTTGTTAACATATTCAAGATAATCATTTCAGGAATTTCATCAAATAATCATATCACCTCACTTGATCGTTCATGCGATCTTATCATATTCCGGCGTTATGTCGACGATCATTTTATTGCATTATTAATGCATTCATTGTGCTATAGCGTGTATTCCGTCACGTGATCATAATGCGATATTCATGCGGGATCTATAATTATCATGTGGCTTTCCTGCTTCAGTATGGATAGGGCTGTCAGAGGACGCATGGGAAGAGGTCGCGGTGCGGGCCGAAACCCGAGATCTCGTGTGAATGCCCGCGCGAATGCGAGAGATAACTTGTGTTCATCAGTTATCTATGCTACTCATTCACTATCAGATAGTCATTCACTGTCAGGGAGTCATACCCGAGAAGCAGCTCAATCGGAAGGTGATCGGATGGACCCATTCATATGCATGCAGGGCATGATGGCCCAGATGACTCAGATGACGCGGATGATGGAGATCATGCAGACCTCGATGGTTCGTGGCCCACCGCAACAGGGATTCCAGGTGCCGTTTCATGGACAGACTGGAGGAGTGAATCAGATTATTGGCGATATCTCTCATCAGAGGCCGCCTACTTTTGAGGGTTCGTCGGAACCAGCTGATATTGTTCATTGGCTTGAGCATTTTGATAAACTCTTCGACATGGTTCAGTGTCTGGAACAGAGTAAAGTGGCAGTAGCGGCTTATTACTTGAGTAAGGTTGCTTATTCGTGGTGGCTTTATGTGAAACCCGCCGATCGCAATTGTAGTTGGAGTGAGTTCAAGACTCTCATGTTAGAGAGGTATTATCCGGCTCCACTTCGTGAAGCTAAGTTGTCAGAGGTTTTGAACACCGAATCCGTCGAGGACGAGGGTGTTATTGTCATTGCTGAGAATTTTCAGGGACTACTTCAGTTTGCTTCGTCAGTTATCCGTACTGAGGCGGATAAGATCAAATATTTTAGCAAGAGGCTAAATCCACAGTTGAGGATGCAGTTGTTCAATCACAATTGTAATTCGCTTGATGAGTTCATCGAGAAGGCACTTGGAGCATAGCTTTTGATGAAGGAGCTTACTCAGAAACATCCTTCAGTTTCTTCTGGTGGGAGGACTAGGATGCCGGTTCGTTCTGAGGGACATCGAGCTCCGACGTCCAAGAGGTCATTTTCCAGTCGTCTTCGTGATGAGAAAACATCTTCCTCTCAGACGATGAGTTCGACTGTTGTTTGCTTTAACTATGATTCAGCAGGACACGTTAATACTCAGTGTACGGTGCCAGCTATTGTTTGTTTTCTGTGTGGGAAGCAGGGACACCTACGAAAATACTGAAGGAGTTCTAGTGCCGGTAGATCTCGAGAGAGCTCAAGGGCCTCGAGGGACTTTGTTACTCCAGTTCGTGCTTCATTCAAGGGGTCCTATCAGGCTTCGAGAGCCCGAGGTAAGGACATTCATCACCGGTTTTGAGCAAGTTAATTCTTGCTCGGTAATAGGATAATCATTCATTTCATTGTCGTTCATTCATTCATATAATTCATTCATCATATATCAATCACGTTGAGACTTATAATTATCAAACTAATCATTCACTTCACGGGGAACAATGGTTCTAATCATTTCATTTGAGCTATCACTCATTACGTTATCATTTCACCCTGGTGAGTCAATCTTGATCCTTGTTGGATTTCAATTCATTATCATTCATTGTGATCATTCTTGTTCATTGTGATTCGAGGCGTCAAGTCATGAGAACTTGGGCATCCGATGCCGATGAGAAGTGAGTTTTCGGTTCTTGTGGATCTCATTGATTTTTCATGATGGGATATTGCTTCTCCCTACTTGTTTTAAGTTTCGGGACGAAACTTCTTTTAAGGAGGGTAGTATGTAATATCCGCACTTTCGATTTTTCGGTAATTTTCTTTTTTTGAAGGAAGTCCATCTTAGTGGCTTCGTTGTGACCTTTTCGTCATTCCGAGAATATTTAATTCTGCACTTTTTGTCATCCGAGTTCGTTTCAGTATCGTTTTGTTTAGTTCCGTGTTCTTAAACGGCTTTTCCGCACTTGAGTTTGATTCTTGCGAATCTCGTCTAAAACAGTTGTTTCGAGTTTCTCGTAAGTTCATTTAATGTTATTATTCATGTTGCGAGCTTTGGATTGGTGTTTCGATCATGTATCGTGTATTTCGGACGTTTTAGACCATTTTCGTAATTTCCCAAAGTTTGGGGTAATTATTTTCTGTTATCGAATTTCGAGCCTTTGGGTGGTCGGAATCGTGTGTTCTCTTAACACTTGGATTCGTCTTTGCGAGTACTTCGTAACCGTGTCTTCGATTCATATTTCTTCGTGTGTTCAGGTTTCGGCGTCGTCCGGGTCGTCGGAGTGGCCACGACCGAGTCACGGCCGCACTTCTTGGAGCAGGGCCTGGCCTGGCTGAGTTACGGCCGTAAGGTGACGGTTACGGCCATACGTGCTCGGCATTGTTCGGACGAATGCTGGTTACGGCCACAAGGGCTGTCAGTTATGGCCGTACGGGTGCCACGCAGTGTTCGGACGAATGCCGGTTACGGCCGTAAGGACCTGCCGGGTACGACCGTAAGGACCTGCCGGGTACGGCCGTAAGGCCCTTTCGGTTACGGCCGTAAGTGATCGACAGGCACTGGGCGGGTTTTGACGAATGCCAGTTACGGCCGTAAGGCCCTACCGGTTACGGCCGTAACCCTGTCGGCCATATATAGGCAACGACCGGTCAGACTTCATTTTTATCACATTTCTTCACCCGGGTGGCGACTGGCGACGGGAAAATCGTCAAGTGGAGTTTTTGGTCGATTCCACTCGATTTCTAAGCGTTTTTGAGGATTCATATCGATTATATCAACATCAAATCATTGTTCTTCGTCGAATCGAGGTAATTTCTTGAAATCTCCTAAAAATTGATTTTTGGAGATTTCTTCTTGATTTTCATTATTCGTCCGAATTTGATGAATCGGTTGATGTTAGTAAACATTATTAATCGTCTTCTATGGATTGTATATCCATATTTTTGATTCGTTCAACCCGATTGATGATTCTTAGGTTCTTGAGGAACTTTGAACATTTAGTGTTCGATTAACTGTTTCAAAGAGTTTCTTTCGGTCATTATGTTGATTTCGATTGATATTGTGTTATTGAATGAATTGTATTTCATTCATGGTGGTTTGAGTACTTGTGTTTATCGGAGGACGCCGTTCGTTGTTCGTGAAAGGATTTCATCGCCTTCGGTTGAGGCAAGTTTTATACTTGTACTAGTCAATGAGATTAATGTTATCATATATGTGTATGAATGTGTTGTATCATTACGAGACTTAGTCTCTTCATAATTTCATTGATATCAGGGGATCGTTTGATACGATACTCTTCGACAATTATGCCAAATGTTTATTATCATTCATTAATGGCCGGTTCAAGGCATTGGGATACTCGTTGTTAATGTTATTGTCGATCGCCGGTTCGCGGTATCGATGTATCGATTGTTGTTGTTAATATTGATGTCGATCTAAGATGTCTTTGCAATCATTGTTATTAATCTTGGCGTCCTGTCATTCATGTTGTATTGGCCGATTGAAGGCATTGTCGTATTTCGTTCTCATCTTCTTCGTCGGTAGCCGATTAAAGGTGCCGAGGCATTCATTGTATCATTGTTATCGATTGGCCGTTCTAAGGCAATCGAGGAGTTCAATCATTCATTGTATCATTGTTATTGATTGGCTATTCTAAGGCAATCGAGTAGTTCAATCATTCATTGTATCATTGTTATTGATTGGCCGTTCTAAGGCAATCGAGGAGTTCAATCATGCATTGTATCATTGTTATCGATTGGCCGTTCTAAGGCAATCTAGGTGCTCAATCATTCGTTTTATCATTGTTATCGATTAGCCGTTTTAAGGCAATCGAGGTATTGAATCATCCGCTGCATCATTGTTATCGGTTGGCCATTCTAAGTCAATCGAGGTATTGAATTGGGGCTGTCGAGGATAGTTCCCATCCGTTGTGTCGTTGTTATCGATTGACCATTCTAAGGTAATCGAGGTACTGAATTGGGACCGCCGAGGACGGTGCCCATCCGTGAGTCATCTTTATCGTGTTGGCCGACTCAAGGCAGCACACTATCATTCTCTTGAATTTGGTAATCTTTGGATCGTTGCCGTTTGTGATTAATTATATTTTGGAGGCTAGTCTCGGCAAGTGCTCATTATGGCTAAGTTTGGGACTTGAACCTTCACGGTTGGGTTTCCAACACCTACAATTCAGTAGGTCACGGCCATTGGATGGCCCTAATTGTGATACGGCTTCGTTCCGTGGCTTCGGCCCTAATTGTGATACGGTTTTGTGCCGTGGCTTCGGCCCTAATGGTGATACAGCTTCGTGCCGTGGCTTCGACCCTAATGGTGATACGGCTTCGTGCCGTGGCTTTGGCCCTAATGGTGATACGGCTTCGTGTCGTGGCTTCGGCCGTAATTGTGATACGGCTTCGTGCCGTGGCTTCGGCCCTAATGGTGATACAGCTTCGTGCCGTGGCTTCGGCCCTAATGGTGATACGGCTTCGTGCTATGGCTTCGGCCCTAATCGATACAACTCCGGGCTGTTTTGGCTTCATGTGATTGTGATATTTGACAGCTTCGGCTGAGTGGCTTTCAGACCATTGTGATTGTCTTGGTAATTTCATTGGAGCCTTCGGGCATTGTGATTCATAATTAATTCAGTTCTGGTTTGGTTCATGTCGTGTAATTCATTGTGGTACTCTATAATTATGATTCTCCGTTGGGCATTTACGTTCTAACCTGTCGAACAG
The DNA here is from genome assembly GCA_033398695.1 of Orobanche coerulescens. NCBI lineage: Eukaryota > Viridiplantae > Streptophyta > Magnoliopsida > Lamiales > Orobanchaceae > Orobanche > Orobanche coerulescens. The sequence goes on along the minus strand of CM065815.1, from coordinate 107,358,091 downwards.
GTATTAATAGTATACCGTCGGCATAGTGTTTCACGAATGCTCGGTTCTTACATTGGTTTGTGAGCATCTCGTATTATTATTATCATTGTACCGTTTCATTCTGCCTTTGGATGCATATCATGTTATACGTGTATTTGATGTTCATTATCTGGATGTCTGACCCCGTGGGGGCGGAACATGTTTTCCTGTTTTAGGTGCTTGCGAGGAGAGAGTTGAGACACAGGGGCATGATGATGGCGACGAGGCATTCGAGCGATACTAGTCCGAGTTGTTCATGTTGGTCAGTCAGTTGGAGTGTTCTCCAGTTTGTCAGTGATTGTCATTATGTATTACCCTTGCAGATGCTCGTGGATGTTGTTGTACTTTACTTATGGCCATGTAGGCCCATCGTTGTCGTTGAAATTCCTTATCAGAATATTGTGTCGGATATCATGGTAGGGACTATGATTTTCCCTTGTTTTTTAATTTAATGTATTCTAGTCATGTTCGCCTGGTGGATCTCCTGACGTGGGGTCCACGGCACTGTAATAACCTAATAGGATTTGGGGGTGTTAGAGAAGATGGTATCAGAGCTTTGGGTTGTGAGATACCCTGATATATGAGTTATGTGGCTCTACCGACGCGGTAGTAGTGGGATTGTCAGGTTATGAGAATCTGGATAGTCGGGTTTTGTGAGTCGTAATATTATTACGACTGCACGAGTTAATCATTCATTGAGTCATCGTCAGTTGAGACTAGTATCGTGAGACCTCGAAGCTTCGTATGACCTGTGTAAGGACTCAATTCTCTTTATGTTCATACATTCATTATGTCATTAATTATACATGCTTTGTTGAAACCTATATGTGATATTAGTGTTATGATTGATTCATGACTAATTGTTTTGGAGCACGTGTGACCTGTGTAAGCATTAAGGATCAACTCATTCATCAGTTAATAATCCTCAGTCATCATTTTTTATCTTGTCGATCATGTTAATTCATTAATCACTCAATCAATCTCATTGATCAGTTGTTGATCTTGTGTATCGAACTATCAATCTTGTTAACATATTCAAGATAATCATTTCAGGAATTTCATCAAATAATCATGTCACCTCACTTGATCGTTCATGCAATCTTATCATATTCCGGCGTTATGTCGACGATCATTTTATTGCATTATTAATTCATTCATTGTGTTATAACGTGTATGCTCATTGTTATCATTCCATCACGTGATCATAATGCGATATTCATGCGGGATCTATAATTATCATGTGGCTTTCCTGCTTCAGTATGGATAGAGCTGTCAGAGGACGCAGGGGAAGAGGCCGCGGTGTGGGCCGAAACCCGGGATCTAATGTGAATGCCCGCGCGAATGCGAGAGATAACATATGTTCATCAGTTAGCTATGCTACTCATTCACTGTCAGATAATCATTCCCTGTCAGGGAGTCATACCCGAGAAACAGCTCAATCGGAAGGTGATTGGATGGACCCATTCATATGTATGCAGGGCATGATGGCCCAGATGACTCAGATGACGCGGATGATGGAGACCATGCAGACCTCGATGGTTCGTGGCTCACCGCAACAGGGATTCCAGGTGCCGTTTCATGGACAGACTGGAGGAGTGAATCAGATTGTTGGCGATATCTCTCGTCAGAGGCCGCCTACTTTTGAGGGTTCGTCGGAACCAACTAATATTGTTCATTGGCTTGAGCATTTTGATAAACTCTCTGACATGGTTCAGTGTCCGGAAGAGAGTAAAGTGGCTTTAGCGGCTTATTACTTGAGTAAGGTTGCTTATTCGTGGTGGCTTTCTGTGAAACTCGCCGATCGCGATTGTGGTTGGAGTGAGTTCAAGACTCTCATGTTAAATAGGTATTATGTGGCTCCACTTCGTGAAGCCAAGTTTTCAGAGGTTTTGAACCCCGAATCCGTCGAGGACGAGGGTGTTATTGTCATTGCTGAGAATTTTCAAGGACTACTTCAGTTTGCTTCGTCAGTTATCCGTACTGAGGCGGATAAGATCAAATATTTTAGCAAGAGGCTAAATCCGCAGTTGAGGATGCAGTTGTTCAATCACAATTGTAATTCGCTTGGTGAGATCATCGAGAAGGATCTTGGATCAGAGCTTTTTGTGAAGGAGCTTACTCAGAAACACCCTTCAGTTTCTTCCGGTGGGAGGACTAGGATGCCGCTTCGTTCTGAGGGACATCGAGCTCCGACGTCCAAGAGGTCGTTTTCCAGTCATCTTCGTGCTGAGAAAGCATCTTCCTCTCAGACGATGAGTTCGACTGTTGTTTGCTTTAACTGTGATTCAGCAGGACACATTAATACTCGGTGTATGGTGCGAGCTATTGTTTGTTTTCTATGTGGGAAGCAGGGACACCTACGAAAATACTGCAGGAGTTCTAGTGCCGGTAGATCTCGAGAGAGCTCAAGGGCCTCGAGGGACTTTGTTACTCGAGCTCGTGCTTCATTCAAGGGGTCCTATTAGGCTTCGAGAGCCCGAGGTAAGGACATTCATCACTGGTTTTGAGCAAGTTAATTCTTGCTCGGTAATAGGATAATCATTCATTTCATTGTCGTTCATTGATTCATATAAGTCATTCATCATATATCAATCACGTTGAGACTTATAATTATCAAACTAATCATTCACTTCACGGGGAACAATGGTTCCAATCATTTCATTTGAGCTATCACTCATTACGTTATCATTTAACCCTGGTGAGTCAATCTTGATCCTTGTTGGATTTCGATTCATTATCATTCAATGTGATCATTCTTGTTCATTGTGATTCGAGGCGTCAAGTCATGAGAACTTGGGCGTCTGATGCCGATGAGAAGTGAGTTTTCGGTTCTTGTGGATCTCGTTTATTTTCATGATGGGATATTGCTTCTCCCTACTTGTTTTAAGTTTCGGGACGAAACTTCTTTTAAGGAGGGTAGTATGTAATATCCACACTTTCGATTTTTCGGTAATTTTCTTTTTTTGAAGGAAGTCCATCTTAGTGGCTTCGTTGTGACCTTTTCGTCATTCCGAGAATATTTAATTCTGCACTTTTTGTCATCCGAGTTCATTTCGGTATCGTTTTGTTGAGTTCCGTGTTATTAAACGCCTTTTTCGCACTTGAGTTCGATTCTTGAGAATCTCGTATGAAACTGTTGTTTCAAGTTTCTTGTAAGTTCATTTAATGTTAATATTCATGTTGCGAGCTTTGGATTGGTGTTTCGATCATGTATCGTGTATTTCGAACGTTTTGGGCCATTTTCGTAATTTCTCAAAGTTTGGGGTAATTACTTTCCGTTGTCGAATTTCGAGCCTTCGGGTGGTCGGAATCGTGTGTTCTCTTAGCACTTGGATTTGTCTTTGCGAGTACTTCGTAACCGTATCTTCGATTCATATTCAGGTTCAGGTTTCGACGTCGCCCGGGCCGTCGGAGTGGCCACGGCCGAGTCACGGCCGCACTTCTTGGAGCAGGGCCTGGCCTGGCCGAGTTACGGCCGTAAGGTGCTGGTTACGGCCATACGTTCTTGGCAGTGTTCGGACGAATGCCGGTTACGTCCGTAAGGGCTGTCAGTTACAGCCGTACGGGTGCCAGGCAGTTTTCGGACGAATGCCGGTTACGGCCGTAAGGACCTGCCGGGTACGGCCGTAAGTGCGGAGTTACGACCGTAAGGCCCTGTCGGTTACGGCCGTAAGCGATCGGCAGGCGCTGGGCGGGTTTTGACGAATGCCGGTTACGGTCGTAAGGCCCTGCCGGTTACGGCCGTAACCCTGTCGGCCATATATAGGCAGCGACCGGCCAGACTTCATTTTTATCACATTTCTTCACCCGGGTGGCGGCTGGCGACGGGAAAATCGGCAAGTGGAGTTTTTGGTCGATTCCACTCGATTTCTAAGCGTTTTTTAGGATTCATATTTATTATATCAACATCAAATCATTGTTCTTCGTCGGATCGAGGTAATTTCTTAAAATCTCCTAAAAATTGATTTTTGGAGATTTCTTCTTGATTTTCATTATTCGTCCAAATTTGATGAATCGGTTGATGTTAGTAAACATTATTAATCATGTTCTATGGATTGTATATCCATATTTTCGATTCGTTCAACCCGATTGATGATTCTTAGGTTCTTGAGGAACTTTGAACATTTAGTGTTCGATTAAATGTCTCAAAGAGTTTCTTTTGGTCATTATGTTGATTTCGATTGATATTGTGTTATTGAATGAATTGTATTTCATTCAAGGTGGTTCGAGTACTTGTGTTTATCGGAGGACGCCGTTCGTTGTTCGTGGAAGGATTTCATCGCCTTCGGTTGAGGCAAGTTTTATACTTGTACTAGTCAATGAGATTAATGTTATCATATATGTGTATGAATGTGTTGTATCATTCCGAGACTTAGTCTCTTCATAAGTTCATTGATATCAGGGGATCGTTTGATACGATACTCTTCAGAAATTATGCCAAATGTTTATTATCATTCATTAATGGCCGCTTCAAGGCATTGGGATACTCGTTGTTAATGTTATTGTCGATCGCCGGTTCGCGGTATCGATATCGATTGTTGTTGTTAATATTGATGTCGATCTAAGACGTCGTTGTAATCATTGTTATTAATGTTGGCGTCCTGCCATTCATGTTGTATTGGCCGATTGAAGGCATTGTCGTATTTCGTTCTCATCTTCGTCGTCGGTAGCCGATTAAAGGTGCCGAGGCATTCATTGTATCATTTTTACCGATTGGCCATTCTAAGGCAATCGAGGAGTTCAATCATTCATTGTATCATTGTTATCGATTGGCCGTTCTAAGGCAATCGAGGAGTTCAATCATTCATTGTATCATTGTTATTGATTGGCCGTTCTAAGGAAATCGAGGAGTTCAATCATGCATTGTATCATTGTTATCGATTGGCCGTTCCAAGGCAATCTAGGTGCTCAATCATTCATTGTATCATTGTTATCGATTGGCCATTTAAGGCAATCGAGGTATTGAATCATCCACTGCATTATTGTTATCGGTTGGCCATTCTAAGGCAATCGAGGTATTGAATTGGGGCTGTCGAGGATAGTTCTCATCCGTTGTGTCGTTGTTATCGATTGACCATTATAAGGTAATTGAGGTATTGAATTGGGACCGCCGAGGACGGTGCCCATCCGTGAGTCATCTTTATCGTGTTGGCCGACTCAAGGCAGCACACTATCATTCTCGTGAATTCGGTAATCTTTAGATCGTTGCCGTTTGTGATTAATTATATTTTGGAGGCTAGTCTCGGCTAGTGCTCATTATGGGTAAGTTTGGGTCTTGAACCTTCACGGTTGGGTTTCCAACACCTACAATTCAGTAGGTCATGGCCATTGGATGGCCCTAATTGTGATACGGCTTCGTGCCGTGGCTTCAGCCCTAATAGTGATACGGCTTCGTGCCGTGGCTTCGGCCCTAATGGTGATACGGCTTCGTGTCGTGGCTTAGGCCCTAATGGTGATACGGCTTCGTGTCGTGGCTTCAGCCCTAATTGTGATACGGCTTCGTGCCGTGGCTTCATCCCTAATGGTGATACGGCTCCGTGCCGTGGCTTCGGCCCTAATGGTGATACGGCTTCATGCCGTGGCTTCGGCCCTAATCGATACAGCTTCGGGATGTTTTGGCTTCATGTGATTGTGATATTTGACAACATCGGCTGAGTGGCTTTCAGGCCTTTGTGATTGTCTTGGTAATTTCATTGGAGCCTTCGGGCATTGTGATTCATAATTAATTCAGTTCTGGTTTGGTTCATGTCGTGTAATTCATTGTGGTACTCTATTATTATGATTCGCCGCTGGGCATTTACGTTCTAACCTGTCGTACAGGTATTAATAGTATGCCGTGGGCATAGTGTTTCATGAATGCTCGGTTCTTACCTTGGTTTGTGAGAATCTCGTATTATTATTATTATCATTGTACCGTTTCATTCTGCCTTTGGATGCATATCATGTTATACGTGTATTTGATGTTCATTATCTGGATGACTCACTCCGTGGGGGCGGAACATGTTTTCATGTTTTAGGTGCTTGCGAGGAGAGAGTTGAGACACAGGGGCATGATGATGGCGACGAGGCATTCGAGCGATACTAGTCCGAGTTGTTCATGTTGGTCAGTCACTTGGAGTGTTCTCCAGTTTGTCAGTCATTGTCATTATGTATTACCCTAGTAGATGCTCGTGGATGTTGTTGTACTTTACTTCTGGCCATGTAGCCCATCGTTGTCGTTGAAATTCCTTATCGGAATATTGTGTCGGATATCATGGTAGGGACTATGATTTTCCCTTGTTGTTTAATTTAATGTATTTTAGTCATGTTCGCCTGGTGGATCTCCTGACGTGGGGTCCACGACACTGTAATAACCCAATAGGATTTGGGGGTGTTACATCGGTGACCATCTATAACGTTATGCTAGTTGATTTTATGTACTTTGTTGAAGTTCACAATAAAAAGTAAGCGTTAGCCAATCAATTTCAAGGCTAAAAAATTACTTATTTCCTAAACAACTAGTCACGTTTTTCTTAAACTAGCTAAATTCCTGCAAACATATAAAATTTGTTCATTTGCCGATTTACAATATTTAAAGTGGCTTTATTCCTACTGTTTTATTCCATTACCAGAATATTTTTGTTTCATTACATAAATTACTATACTAAAGAGGCAAACGAAGGTTAAAGGGGTAGTGACTTAAACATGGGTGTTTTAATTTGTCAATTGTATTAAGAAGGTGTTTGGTTAAGCTTGCGTATTCTCAAAAAGGACAGTTCAATTAGCTTATTTTCTCAAAAAAGAATCTAGAAATCGTTCAAAACTAGTTTATCCAAACACCATTAACTGTTTAATATAGCTTTTCCAAGATAGAATAAGGGGCTGTTTCTTTTTTTCCTTAGCTAAGGTTTCAATGGGTCCCACGTATGTTAATGTCTCTTAATGGGGAGGGTCTCAATTTTTATCCCTTGTGGATATAGAAGGAATAAGGGATTTTTATTGGCCCCACCTAAAAAAGTAATAATATTAAATGGCAAGTGGGTCCAATCCCTTCACTAAGGGAAAAAAGAAACGCCCCTAAGCTATCATATATGCACTTAAAATAAGCTTTCACTCAAACACCCCCATTAAATAGAACTCAGTTCGAGCACTATTCATCTACACGTAAGGAATACATCTAAAAGTTGGTTAAGCTGCTATCTCGGTTTAGGATCATGAAAATACTAAGCCACAGAGATAGATGACTATGAAGTGGTATGATTACTGGTCCAACGTTATCAACCTTTCTTCACAAGGATGTTTTACAATGTATGAACAAAACCCATATACTGTTACCTATTTAGCAAAGTTACACGATATTCAAAGTTTTTTTCTCTAAAGAAAATGTCATTCATAGAAGCCGTTTTTAACTTTTATATGTTGCTGCAAAGCCAGGTGCATCTCCACTTGAGACCTGCAAGATATATTCAAAGCTTTAGAATGATTCAAAGTTTGTTTAAGACCTTTGACAATACCGCAAGATGTAGAGACTAAACATATGATAAAATTAGAAAGCAAAAAACAAGCAGCAACTTAACCATCACAACATCCTATGCAAAGTAATAATGGAAGTAACAAACACCAATATATAAATTACCTTCAGTCAGAATTACGCTGCAACCCTCAATTCAAGGATGTAATCCTTGAGACGCACAACATTATTGTCTTTAAGTGGCTTCACCACGAACTCCTTAGCCCCCGCACTGACACAGCTGTGTGTAACAAAGGCAAGAGTTATAACAGAAAACCCAATAAGAGACTTTAGTCTTGAAACTTGAACAACAGTTTTAAATTGCACAAGATATATTTCACCTCTTCTAAGAACATCGAACAAACTGACAGTGAACCATACCTTTCAGCACGTTCAGATCCACCTTCAACTAACATAATCACAAAAGGTATTTTCTTCCACCTTGGTGAGTTCTACAGGATGTATCACACAGAGTTACCAATCTTGGCAGTCAATTATGCATGTGTGTACATATATAGAATCTTAGTCTTATATATGATAGAAAATAAAAGTGTTTCGTATTGCTTTCGTTAGCCCATTCAACAAATAGGCAACCTTGCAACAATCAGAAAAACAGAACACTAGCCCATCCAACAAACAAGGCTACATAAACATATCGGTTGGCAGCAAAGAAAAACCACTTCAGGAATGAGTAGATCCATGAACCCTTTTTAAAAATAACTAAGAATAACAATCCCATGACACGTCGCGCACTGAAAAGATAGATCAACTCACGTAAAAAGTTCTAACGAATCACAGAGATGCAACATGGATTGAACGGTCTTTTGATGATGTAAATGTTTTGTAACACATGTAATATTGAGATAGAATTAGTTTCAGCCATTCAATTTATTATTAAAATAATCAAGCAAGTGATGCTTAAGTAGACATTATAGCTAGAAACAGGATTTATGTAATCAGTGAGAGCTCTACTTTTAGTTGAATGCAAATATGTAGTGTTCATGGCAGCTTTGGAAAGCAGCATTGACTGCACAATACAGAGTAATTATAAAGAAAACAAAATATGGTTCGGATGGGCAGGACATTACTAAAACACTTTAATTTGTAACAATAGACTTCTTTCTTAATCAAGGGACACACTAAAAAACAATAAACAAATCAGATTCAAACAAACTTAATGCACCATGAAGCAAATGGATCAGTTTGCACGTACCCGCACCATAAGAAGGTTCAAAAAAATAACAGCTACTGATCATTATCACTAGAAGAAAAGCGTTTTTATTTTTATTTTTATCACACACATTCAACCAACCGATTTGTTTACATGTTCTTAACACAGACATAGCTCAGCAGTAATAAGTACCTTAAAACTGCCGACAACAAACCTACATTATAACCTAAGAAGGTTTCATTTGCAGCAACAGATTAGACATGCACAGACATTTTAAGTTAAAGTAGTTCAGTTAATAAAAGAAACAGACAGCATAAGCAAGCATGCAGTGATCAAAAACAGAATACAAAATTAAGCTTTGGTAACAAACAAGGTAAATTTCATTAATTAATCTTCTTCCCCCTTTTCTGCCTTCCATTTATACAATACAAGTAGCTAGCAAAAGTAGATTTCATTAACCCATATGTATGAAACAATCTAATATCAACCGGACCTAAGCAACCAGAAGGTGAAAAGAAACGTGTGGACCTAGTTTGTTAAGCTCCACAAGAGTTATGAAAAAACATTTGGAACGGAAGACCATTAACAGATTTCTGCCGGTTTGGATGTGACGCAAACAAGTTTAAACCATTACGTGAGGCATGATCACTACATCTACAGTAAAGTAGAGTGACACTGACGGCTTTCGTGGAAGAGAAATAATAGTTAAAACCAGCTAAACAATGTAACTAAAAGGCAATAATAATCATAGAGGGAGTAGGCACAACACACCAGCGATCTAGAAAAACGAAATGTCAGAATTTAACAGAACCTTGAGACATAACAAAACGCAAAGTGCATGCATGTTTATAAAGAAAGAACTGCACACGAGAAGGTTAAAAGTGTAACACCCCCAGAATACGACCGGGAATGTCACACGCCGTAGACCCTTATCACAAGGATCTACCAGGCTAAACTCCAAAAGACTACTCAATGATTGACCGACCGGGGTCAAAATTAATACAAAACAGACCGACAAGGTCATTAACCAATTAAGAATTAACGACATTCATATTACAATGACAATAATAAACTTGAACACCGAAAAGAATGACAACTCAATTTAATAAATGAAAACTATACCCATGCAAGGGTGAATACTCGAACGACAGAGAAATACCGACCAAAATGAAACAAAAGAAAAGACTCTAACTCTGGTGTGATTAGTATCATTGTCCTCCATCTCCTTCCAAGCCAATCCAGAATCGCTCCCGAGCCGCCAAAACTCCGAGCGCATAACAGCACCCACCCCGAAAACTCGGGGTTAGCAACCGGAATTTTGCTAGTGCAAGTACATAATATACAAGATATACGAACAGTAACAACACAAAATTCAACCGCCGTGAAGCCTTAACACAAACCATACATTCCCATAGTCAACACAGAATAACACTCGCATACACAAGGTGAAAGATAATCACATAGACATATTCTCTTTACGGAACATAACATCAATGAAACCTTAACGAGCCCAAGGAGTCAGGAAAATCCCTTTTGTAAAAGGAAAAGTATTTTGATAAGATAGTTTGCAAACATTATTATTGACTCGGGCCGTCTTGGGGTTTTTAAAATCGAATGGGCATACTTTTGGAAATAATTTCAAAAGCTCTCGAGTCCTTGACCCAACATATGGATAACAATTACACGAAAACCAAGTCAACTTATTCGGGGTCCTCGACCCAATTTATAGAACACTGTCACAAACGAAATCATTACAACATCTCACAGGGTTCTCAACCCAATCCAAATAACATCATCACGAAATCAATCATCTCAACATTCCACAGGGTCCTCGACCCAATACACAGAATAACACCACAATACAATCAAAGTCACAAACTCTCATTCGACATATCCTGCTCAAGACCCCCGATTAAATAACCCTCGGAGATTTCGTCAAACCTCCTTGGTTAATTAACCCTGATACCAACGCTTTAAAAAAAACAAGTTGAAACAAGCTTTCAAAAACATGAACCGCGGTCTATATCAAGATAAATATTTAAAAGTGAGTTGAAAGAATTTGAGATACGTACATCGTTCGGTAACGGGGTCTTAGCTATCACTCAAATACCCGTAACCAATAAGCCTGCCAGGCGCCTCCCTTGCGCACCTGTGTACCGGCGTTCACTCCATCATGTTGGCCGCTCCTTGAACATGTCACCGCGCCGGCGATCACTCTCGCAAGAGCCGCCCCTTGCGCGCGCATTAGGTAACACCGGCGTTCACCACCCATATGGAGCCGCACATTGCAGCATACACCAGGCCGGAGTGCACGCCCCACCTTCAGAGGTTCCCGGATACGACGTTTCTCACAACAAGTATCCACATTATTTCAAACATCAAGCACACGGACAAACGTCACAACAATTTTCAACTCGGTACATCAGGTCACACAATTTCTCCGCCAGTCCATAACCACACAAATAAATAATAACACGCACATTATCAATCAAACTCAATCACAATAAGCCTTCAAGCATAACCAACCAACACCGCACATATATCTCTATATTGCGACTCAACCGAATATATATATATATATATATATATATATAACCTTACTATATTATATGAATAACTATAGTTCATCCATCAATCCAAGTTGAGTACGTCAACTAGTGTTAGCATTCATCACTCGTCGATCACCGACATAAGCATATATATCAATATACGTATATACATACATATATTTAACATATAAATATATATATAAATATATATATATATATATATATATATATACACATACACATACATATATATATATATACACATATATACATCCGTATAAAGTCATACACTTCGACAACAATGATTTCACACAGTTACAATTCGTATATCGAGGTACTTGTCTTGGTAATCTCTCGCGGATACTCCGAAAGTACGGTCGGTTGGCAAAATCCGGAACTCCAACGAAAACAACGATCGGAAGGGCTCAACACCAGATTTTTGTAGGGAAATCGTCTCTAATATCCTATCATCGAATAAAGAATCAATCACATGAGGAAAAACATCACAAAACGACCAAATTCCTCTCTGCGGCATTTCCCCGGACACCTTGAAGGCGTCAAACGGAAGTTCATATAATCGACGAATTGGAAATGGTAAAACCGTGGAAAGATGACGAAAATGATAGAATACAACTTAATCTACAATTATCCATCAGTAATTTAAGTTCATAAGGCTCAAACGGACGAAATCTACCAAGATCCCCAAATTTCCCAAAGTTTGGATTTTAGGAAAAACTAACCTTGATTCGGTCGATTGTAGGATGTTATGGATTGATCGATCAATGATATGGACTAAGGATCTTCGTGGATTTGTTGTTTAATAACATGCCTCCTTTCTCTCAAAAGATCCAGCCACGGACATCAAGGAAGGGAAGTGAAAAATGGGTGAAAACAGGGTCGCTTTGGCCATATATATATCGGGCAATCGACTAGCGTGCGCTAGGTTGTCCGGTAGCGTGCGCTATCGGCCGCCCTGGTCTGTAATCTTCGCCGGGTCCGAGAAGCGCGGCGCAATACATCGGCGGCTGCGGCGCAATCGCCCGCCCAGACCTATCAGACTAATCTGTCCGGCGAGGTAGCGTGCGCCGGCCGAGCCGGTAGCGTGCGCTAGCCTGCCGAATTAGCGCGCGCAGCTGTCCGGCCGTAGCGTGCGCTACCTGCTGGTCTGGCCGAAGTCCAGACCCTACTGCCTAGACTGCCCGACCAATTAGTGTGCATTACCTCCCGGCAGTGGCGTGCGCTACTCCTGCGGGTTAGCGCGCGCAGCTGTCCGGCCAGAAGCAGACGCTAGCCGGCCTCGCCAGAATCGTCCGGCAGTGCCCAACCTCCATGACGGTTCCTGCCGCACCTGTCCGGCAGTGCCCAGCATCCGTGCCGGTTCCTCCCGCAACTGTCCGGCCAGTGCCCGGTTGTCGTGTCCCGACGACTCGATTCCTAAAAACGCACGGAACGAACACGACGAAACGCTCGCGGACAACAACATCGATCCGAAATGAAATTAATATACAACAAATCGCCACATATGGCCATAAACACAATATCGATTTTCGAGAAAAATAATACCAACGCCCGAAAACCGAGAATTTTCCGGTCTAAAAGAAAAATTCGAATTAATCAGAATAAAAATCTCGGATATTACATTCTACCCCCTTAAAATAAGTTTCGTCCCGAAACTTAAAATAGAGAGCGGCGGAACAATCAAGGAAATAACTACTTGCTCAGCCCCAAAACATCGCGAGCAATGCGCGAATGCGAGGTTCTAAAAATGTAAGTGAACACGATAAGTCGAGGTGGAGGAGTATGAATTTTCGAGATAAACTCCAAGAGTTAAGAAAATCACAAGACGGCTCAGACGTCCAGAAACCATGTTTCGAGCTCGACCAACCGCATCCAAGTTCATAACACATTCGGAAGTGTTAATTGCACGCGTGGGAATAATAGTTTCGAACAAAATTTGCAAGGATTAAGTTCAGATATGGAAAGACCACAATAATCCACGGGATTTAACAAAACAGCTCCGAAATTCGTTCGTAGGATGGTAGGCTAAGTAGAACAAGATAGTTTAAAATCGTCGAGAGGATCATAATTGAATTACCAACAATGAAAAGTCACACAATACCGGAAATACTAAGAAAAGTACGGGTAATACACTCCCCCATACTAAAAGACATTTCAATCCCGAAACTTAGAACAACAAGAGTTGGAAACATAGAGTAATGAAATGAAGAATGATCAAAGTCACGTTTGTTCAAAACAGCAATGATTAGGACATATTACAAAATATTCATCCTCCCATGGTAGGCTCTTCAGAAGGAGACATAGGGTTTCGGGACATTCTCCGGTCACTTGCTCTGTTCTCCAATAGGGTAGCATTCTTTGCCAATTCGGAAACTATCTCACAATGCTTCTCCCGATGACCTTCACACCCGCACCGGTAACAAGTCAAGAGTGGAAAGGGACAATTTGCATGAACATGTCCCTGACGATTGCAGTTGATGCACCCTCCCTTCTTACCGAGAGTAACCGATGCTGGCTTGGGATTCCCAGCGCTCACTCCCGATCGCGAAGACGACGCGTTCAAACGACGTGGGGGTTTGGGAGCCTTAGACTCTTTACCGACCAAAAATTTCCCAGATATCCTCGGTCTCTTGGCTTCGCTTGTGGGCTCGACCACTAAGGAGATTTCATAGGATATCATTTGATCTTGATACTCCTTCACCGTAGCATGAATCGTGGTCGTACGAACCACCTCGCCGCTTTCATTTCCATCATCACGTCTACGTCCGCCGAGGCTCGACATACTAATACGGATAACACCGATCAACAGTATTAGTTTATCAGTCGTACAATATACCATAATTATCAACCCGAGTTTTAGTTAGCATCCTTAGAATAACGGTACTATCGTAAAGCACAAAGTTTTATGAAGTCAATTTCGAGTCCTTCGACGAGGACGATCATCATATATATGCACTTAATGAAAACAAATTTTTGGAAAAGAGGGCTAGTCACGTTGCGCCCAAGACTCATAAATACTGTCTTTTATTTCGGAAGAGGAAGTTTATATAACGACTCTAAAAATCATTTTCGAGTAATGTATAAAAGAAAAAATTCAAAATTGAATTGTAACTAATTTGAAATATTTCAAAAGTGTTAGATTCCCAAATACCACAATTTTGAAAATCTTTCCTCTTCTACCAAAATGTTTATTCGAAAGAATATTCCACCGAGATACGTGACCATTTAACATGATGACATTAAATCATGGCTTTTCATAATGTTAGAAAATTTCAAAGCACCACTTTAAAATATTCGTGATACTACAGCGTCGTGGGCCCCATGCCGGAACCCACCAGGCTAAAAATCATTTTTAAAAAAAAATGTTCAAATTGCCAAAAAGGCCGATGTCGGTAATATTCTCAAATACTCACTAAAGTCATTTATAAAATATCAAATACCGTCATAAGAATACTATCAAAACGTGGAAGACCAAAATATCAAAACTCGGCTTGCAAGATACCAAAAGTCATCTCAAAATACTCACGCAGTGGATAAAATTAACACTCATAAATTTATTCTAATAAAGTGCAGAAACAGATAAATATGCTAGACTTCCGAAGCATACTACATAACCATTTTTGCTCGGACCGCATACGCATGTTATATCCTAAAACAATAATATCACCAACAAGTTCCAATCCCTAGTTCACATTAAACACATTAGCACAATATAATCAAATATGTATATAAGGGGACTTACGATCGGGAGGCTTACCATCACAGATTGCCGGAAGATGATGTCGGAACCACGATAATAATCACAACTCTGATGCGCGCGACTTACACAAGACATGGACTTGACCCAACGGCCTAGGTTCTTCGCAAACCTAAGCTCCGATACCATAAATGTAACACCCCCAGAATACGACCGGGAATGTCACACGCCGTAGACCCTTATCACAAGGATCTACCAGGCTAAACTCCAAAAGACTACTCAATGATTGACCGACCGGGGTCAAAATTAAATACAAAGCAGACCGACAAGGTCATTAACCAATTAAGAATTAACGACATTCATATTACAATGACAATAATAAACTTGAACACCAAAAAGAATGACAACTCAATTTAATAAATGAAAACTACACCCATGCAAGGGTGAATACTTGAACGACAGAGAAATACCGACCAAAATGAAACAAAAGAAAAGACTCTGACTCTTGTGTGATTAGTATCATTGTCCTCCATCTCCTTCCAAGCCAATCCTGTGACTGCTCCCGAGCTGCCAAAACCTGAGCGCATAACAGGCACCCACCCTCCGAAAACTCGGGGGTTAGCAAACTGTAATTTTGCTAGTGCAAGTACATAATATACAAGATATACGAACAGTAACAACACAAAATTCAACCGCCGTGAAGCCTTAACACAAACCATACATTCCCATAGTCAACACAGAATAACACTCGCATACACAAGGTGAAAGATAATCACATAGTCATATTCTCTTTACGGAACATAACATCAATGAAACCTTAACGAGCCCAAGGAGTCAGGAAAATCCCTTTTGTAAAAGGAAAAGTATTTTGATAAGATAGTTTGCAAACGCTATTATTGACTCGGGCCGTCTTGGGGTTTTTAAAATCGAATGGGAATACTTTTGGAAATAATTTCAAAAGCTCTCGGGTCCTTGACCCAACATATGGAAAACAATTACACGAAAACCAAGTCAACTTATTCGGGGTCCTCGACCCAATTTATAGAACACTGTCACAAACGAAATCATTACAACATCTCACAGGGTTCTCAACCCAATCCAAATAACATAATCACGAAATTAATCATCTCAACATTCCACAGGGTCCTCGACCCAATACACATAATAGCACCACAATACAATCAAAGGCACAAACTCTCATTCGACATATCCTGCTCAAGACCCCCGATTAAATAACCCTCGAAGATTTCGTCAAACCTCCTTGGTTAATTAACCCTGATACCAACACTTTAAAAAAAACAAGTTGAAACAAGCTTTCAAAAACACGAACCGCGGTCTATATCAAGATAAACATTTAAAAATGAGTTGAAAGAATTTGAGATACGTACATCATTCGGTAACGGGGTCTTAGCTATCACTCAAATACCCGTAACCAATAAGCCTGCCAGGCGCCTCCTTTGCGCGCCTGTGTACCGGCGTTCACTCCATCATGTTGGCCGCTCCTTGAACATGTCACCGCGCCGGCGATCACTCTCGCAAGAGCCGCCCCTTGCGCGCGCATTAGGTAACACCGGCGTTCACCACCCATATGGAGCCGCACATTGCATCATACACCAGGCCGGAGTGCACGCCCCACCCTCAGAGGTTCCCGGATACGACGTTTCTCACAACAAGTATCCACATTATTTCAAACATCAAGCATACGGACAAACGTCACAACAATTTTCAACTCGGTACATCAAGCCACACAATTTCTCCGCCAGTCCATAACCTCACAAATAAACAATAACACGCACGTTATCAATCAAACTCAATCACAATAAGCCTTCAAGCATAACCAACCAACACCGCACATATATCTATATATTGCGACTCAACCGAATATATATATTTATATATATAAATATATAGATATATATATAACCTTACTATATTATATGAATAACTATAGTTCATCCATCAATCCAAGTTGAGTACGTCAACTAGTGTTAGCATTCATCACTCGTCGATCACCGACATAAGCATATATATCAATATACGTATATACATACAAATATTTAACATATAAATATATATATATATATATATACATATATATATATATACATATATACATCCGTATAAACTCATACACTTCGACAACAATGATTTCACACAGTTACAATTCGTATATCGAGGTACTTGCCTTGGTAATCTCTCGCGGATACTCCGAAAGTACGGTCGGTTGGCAAAATCCGGAACTCCAACGAAAACAACGATCGGAAGGGCTCAACTGCAGATTTTTGTAGGGAAATCATCTCTAATATACTATCATCGAATAAACAATCAATCACACGAGGAAAAACATCACAAAACGACCAAGTTCCTCTCTGCGGCATTTCCCCAGACACCTTGAAGGCGTCAAACGGAAGTTCATATAATCGACGAATGGGAAATGGTAAAACCATGGAAAGATGATGAAAATGATAGAATACAACTTAATCTACAATTATCCATCAGTAATTTAAGTTCATAAGGCTCAAACGGACGAAATCTACCAAGATCCCCAAATTTCCCAAAGTTTGGATTTTAGGAAAAACTAACCTTGATTCGGTCGATTGAAGGATGTTATGGATTGATCGATCAATGATATGGACTCAGGATCTTCGTGGATTTGTTGTTCAATAAAATGCCTCCTTTCTCTCAAAAGATCCAGCCGCGGACATGAAGGAAGGGAAGTGAAAAATAGGTGAAAACAGGGTTGCTCGGTCATATGTATAATGGCAACTGACTAGCGTGCGCTAGGTTGTCCGGGTAGCGTGCGCTATCGGCCGGCCCTGGTCCAGAATCTTCGGCCGGGGTCTGATAGCATGCGCAAGACATCGGCACTAGCGTGCGCAATCGGCCCGTCCAGGACCTACTGGACTAATCTGTCCGGCCAGGTAGCGTGCGCCGGCCGAGCCGGTAGCGTGCGCTAGCCTGCCGAGTTAGCGTGCGCAGCTGTCCGGGCGTAGCGTGCGCTACCTGCTGGTCTGGCCGAAGTCCAGACCCTACTGCCTAGACTGCCCGGCCGATTAGCGTGTGTTACCTCCCGGCAGTGGCGTGCGCTACTCCTGCGGCTTAGCGCGCGCAGCATCCGTGCCGGTTCCTCCCGCAACCGTCCGGCCAGCGCCCGGCTGTCGTGTCCTGACGACTCGATTCCTAAAAACTCACGGAACGAACACGACGAAACACTCGCGGACAACAACATCGATCCGAAATGAAATTAATATACAAGAAATCGCCACATATGGCAATAAACACAATATCGATTGTCGAGAAAAATAATACCAACACCCGGAAACCGAGAATTTTCCGGTCTAAAAGAAAAATTCGAATTAATCAGAATAAAAATCTTGGATATTACATTCTACCCCCCTTAAAATAAGTTTCGTCCCGAAACTTAAAATAGAGAGCGGCGGAACAATCAAGGAAATAACTACTTGCTCAGCCCCAAAACATCGCGAGCAATGCGTGAATGCGAGGTTCTAAAAATGTAAGTGAACACGATAAGTCGAGGTGGAGGAGTATGAATTTTCGAGACAAACTCCAAGAGTTAAGAAAATCACAAGACGGCTCAGACGTCCAGAAACCATGTTTCGAGCTCGACCAACCGCATCCAAGTTCATAACACATTCGGAAGTGTTAATTGCACGTGTGGGAATAATAGTTTCGAACAAAATTTGCAAGGATTAAGTTCAGATATGGAAAGACCACAATAATCCACGGGATTTAACAAAACAGCTCCGAAATTCGTTCGGAGGACGGTAGGCTAAGTAGAACAAGATAGTTTAAAATCGTCGAGAGGATCATAATTGAATTACCAACAATGAAAAGTCACACAATACCGGAAATACTAAGAAAAGTACGGGTAATACACTCCCCCATGCTAAAAGACATTTCAATCCCGAAACTTAGAACAACAAGAGTTGGAAACATAGAGTAATGAAATGAAGAATGATCAAAGTCACGTTTGTTCAAAACAGCAATGATTAGGACATATTACAAAATATTCATCCTCCCATGTTAGGCTCTTCAGAAGGAGACATATTACAATAGGATTTGTTCAACGTTTGTTCTAAGAAAAGTACGGGTAATACACTCCCCCATACTAAAAGACATTTCAATCCCGAAACTTAGAACAAGAGTTGGAAACACAGAGTAATGAAATGAAGAATGATCAAAGCAACGTTTGTTCAAAACAGCAACGATTAGGACATATTACAATAGGATTTGGGGGTGTTACATCGGTGACCATCTATAATGTTATGCTAGTTGATTTTATGTACTTTCTTGAAGTTCACAATAAAAAGTAAGCGTTAGCCAATCAATTTCAAGGCTAAAAAATTACTTATTTCCTAAACAACTAGTCACGTTTTTCTCAAACTAGCTAAATTCCTGCAAACATATAAAATTTGTTCATTTGCCGATTTACAATATTTAAAGTGGCTTTATTCTTACTGTTTTATTCCATTACCAGAATATTTTTGTTTCATTACATAAATTACTATACTAAAGAGGCAAACGAAGGTTAAAGGGGTAGTGACTTAAACATGGGTGCTTTAATTTGTCAATTGTATTAAGAAGGTGTTTGGTTAAGCTTGCGTATTCTCAAAAAGGACAGTTCAATTAGCTTATTTTCTCAAAAAAGAATCTAGAAATCGTTCAAAACTAGTTTATCCAAACACCATTAACTGTTTAATATAGCTTTTCCAAGATAGAATAAGGGGTTGTTTCTTTTTTTCCTTAGCTAAGGGTTCAATGGGTCCCACGTATGTTAATGCCTCTTAATGGGGAGGGTCTCAATTTTTATCCCTTGTGGATATAGAAGGAATAAGGGATTTTTATTGGCCCCACCTAAAAAGTAATAATATTAAATGGCAAGTGGGTCCAATCCCTTCACTAAGGGAAAAAAGAAATGCCCCTAAGCTATCATATATGCACTTAAAATAAGCTTTCACTCAAACACCCCCATTAAATAGAACTCAGTTCGAGCACTATTCATCTACACGTAAGGAATACATCTAAAAGTTGGTTAAGCTGCTATCTCGGTTTAGGATCATGAAAATACCAAGCCACAGAGATAGATGACTATGAAGTGGTATGATTACTGGTCCAATGTTATCAACCTTTCTTCACAAGGATGTTTTACAATTTATGAACAAAACCCATATACTGTTACCTATTTAACAAAGTTACACGATATTCAAAGTTTTTTTCTCTAAAGAAAATGTCATTCATAGAAGCCGTTTTTAACTTTTATATGTTGTTGCAAAGCCAGGTGCACCTCCACTTGAGACCTGCAAGATATATTCAAAGCTTTAGAATGATTCAAAGTTTGTTTAAGACCTTTGACAATACCGCAAGATGTAGAGACTAAACATATGATAAAATTAGAAAGCAAAAAACAAGCAGCAACTTTACCATCACAACATCCTATGCAAAGTAATAATGGAAGTAACAAACACCAATATATAAATTACCTTCAGTCAGAATTACGCTGCAGCCCTCAATTCAAGGATGTAATCCTTGAGACGCACAACATTATTGTCTTTAAGTGGCTTCACCACGAACTCCTTAGCCCCCGCACTGACACAACTGTGTGTAACAAAGGCAAGAGTTATAACAGAAAACCCAATAAGAGACTTTAGTCTTGAAACTTGAACAACAGTTTTAAATTGCACAAGATATATTTCACCTCTTCTAAGAACATCGAACAAATTGACAGTGAACCATACCTTTCAGCACGTTCAGATCCACCTTAAACTGACATAATCACAAAAGGTATTTTCTTCCACCTTGGTGAGTTCTACAGGATGTATCACACAGAGTTACCAATCTTGGCAGTCAATTATGCATGTGCGTACATATCTAGAATCTTAGTCTTATATATGATAGAAAATAAAAGTGTTTCGTATTGCTTTCGTTAGCCCATTCAACAAATAGGCAACTTTGCAACAATCAGAAAAACAGAACACTAGCCCATCCAACAAACAAGGCTACATAAACATATCGGTTGGCAGCAAAGAAAAACCACTTCAGGAATGAGTAGATCCATGAACCCTTTTTAAAAATAACTAAGAATAACAATCACATGACACATCGCGCACTGAAAAGATAGATCAACTCACGTAAAAAGTTCTAACGAATCACAGAGATGCAACATGGATTGAACGGTCTTTTGATGATGTAAATGTTTTGTAACACATGTAATATTGAGACAGAATTAGTTTCAGCCATTCAATTTATTATTAAAATAATCAAGCAAGTGATGCTTAAGTAGACATTATAGCTAGAAACAGGATTTATGTAATCAGTGAGAGCTCTACTTTTAGTTGAATGCAAATATGTAGTGTTCATGGCACCTTTGGAAAGCAGCATTGACTGCACAGTACAGAGTAATTACAAAGAAAACAAAATATGGTTCGGATGGGCAGGACATTACTAAAACACTTTAATTTGTAACAATAGACTTCTTTCTTAATCAAGGGACACACTAAAAAACAATAAACAAATCAGATTCAAACAAACTTAATGCACCATGAAGCAAATGGATCAGTTTGCACGTACCCGCACCACAAGAAGGTTCAAAAAAATAACAGCTACTGATCATTATCACTAGAAGAAAAGCGTTTTTATTTTTATTTTTATCACACACATTCAACCAACCGATTTGTTTACATGTTCTTAACACAGACATAGCTCAGCAGTAATCAGTACCTTAAAACTGCCGACAACAAACCTACATTATAACCTGAGAAGGTTTCATTTGCAGCAACAAATTAGACATGCACAGACATTTTAAGTTAAAGTAGTTCAGTTAATAAAAGAAACAGACAGCATAAGCAAGCATGCAGTGATCAAATTAAGCTTTGGTAACAAACAAGGTAAATTTCATTAATTAATCTTTTTCCCCCTTTTCTGCCTTCCATTTATACAATACAAGTAGCTAGCAAAAGTAGATTTCATTAACCCATATGTATGAAACAATCTAATATCAACCGGACCTAAGCAACCAGAAGGTGAAAAGAAAGGTGTGGACCTAGTTTGTTAAGCTCCACAAGAGTTATGAAAAAACATTTGGAACGGAAGACCATTAGCAGATTTCTGCCGGTTTGTATGTGACGCAAACAAGTTTAAACCATTACGTGAGGCATGATCACTACATCTACAGTAAAGTAGAGTGACACTGACGGCTTTCGTGGAAGAGAAATAATAGTTAAAACCAGCTAAACAATGTAACTAAAAGGCAATAATAATCATAGAGGGAGTAGGCACAGCACACCAGCGGTCTAGAAAAATGAAATGTCAAAATTTAACAGAACCTTGAGACATAACAGAACGCAAAGTGCAGGTATGTTTATAAAGAAAGAACTGCACACGAGAAGGTTAAAAGGACATATATTGTTTGGAGCAAAAGAAAGAAATAATCGATTAAGTACCCTATTTTAAATAGCTAAGTAGCATGACATGACACACGGCATTGAAGCAATAGATGTAGTGAAGTAAAAATGTTAGAAGCAATAAGAGAGACACGACAAGCATTGTTGTAAATGTTTTGATCGAAAAGCATGTGTTGCAGCCTGCCTGTGAATTAAGTATTAAGAGCAAGTGATCGAGGCAATGAGTGAGAGACAACGTGAAGAATCTACTTTTAGTTAGAGAAAACAAGATACATAAGCACTTTTGAGACAATTAAAGGGGACAGACAAAGAAAGAAGAAATAAAGCATTCCGTTTTTTTTTGGTGGAAGAAATAAAGCATTACGTTGATCAAATAATAACAGCTTAATAATTAGCTATCAATACTGATAACAAAAATCAAGAGAATGATACACTAGATAAACAAGCACCGCACGCGAATAAGCAAACTATTACTCAAAACGTAGAGTTATTCCCGCTCCTTGGTGATTTCGTGAAAGATTAGACTGAAACAAGCTTAATTAATTAAGAAACACATAACGAAAAACCTATGGATTATAGAAATTAGCATCAGCATCATCGATCGTGTAAAAGGAACTAGCAACAATGTACGTAACAGCTACGCTACTGGTCAGTATTTTTACGGCGCTAGTGACTAAAATGAAGATACGTGCATAGTAACAAAAACAGGTACAAAACAAGATGTCCATGACTAAATAACAAATTAGACTGAAGCAAACAAACCTGTTAATGACAATCGGCTGGACGTACTAGTATTTTATATTAACAATAATAATGAGGGATACAGATAAACTAAACACACACATATATGTCATAATAATAATAATCAGCATCGTTTTCAATGAACATATATATATATATATAAGGATTGACTATGGTGGAAACACCCTTAATGGTGAAATTTAGAAACCAATTGAATTATTAAGTAATTTCATTGCATATTTGTTATTATTTGTTGCATCAAGCTGGTCGCCAGTATATGCAACAAATAATGCAATAAAAAAAATACATAAATGCATATAATTCTACTCATCTACAACCATTAGATCACTATATAAATGGCCTACAAAAGTTTCTAGATTTCACAAGGTAAGTAGTTTTAATATGATCTATTTCACACACACACACACACACACACACACACACATATATATATATATATATATATACCTTAACTTTGACGAGCAGATCAAGTCCAGTCATATGTGGCGGCATGTCGAAGTCACTGACGATGATTCAGTGATCGATCAGGACTTAATTTATTAATTTTGATTTCAATTCGGTCAAACTATTTTCCCACCAAGTTTCGAGATCTTACCACAGGCACAGCGCCATCGAGACCTAAAGCTTTCGCGGCTTCATCGCCGTTGTTGTAACTAGTCACAACAACAACAACAACAACAACAACATTCATTCAATCAACATTAAAAAACAAAAAAAAATCGAAACCCTAACGTAAACGGAAAATCGATAACGCTACCTGCGAAGCCGTTATTCTTGAAGAGCATTGTGACGAGCATACGGATAACAGCAGTGCCTTCCACGATCATTACGTTAAGAGCAGGATTCTCCATTTCGTCGTTTGTGTGTGTGTGTGTGTGTGTGTGTGTGTGTGTTTTGAATTTGAATTAAAGCTGAAATTTGTTTTTATTTGATCCTAAGCTATATTTATACTCCGTTTTCCCCCTTTCGTTGTTACCTTCAATAATTAACTTAAATTTAAAAAGCCACCCTCACTAATAGGAGGAAATCGAAAGAGAAATGAGGGATAAATGAAGAGAAAGGGAGAAATCCAGAAGACGGATGAAGGACCTGAAAAGGAGATAAGTGGAAAATAAAAAGGAAAAAGATGGGGAAGGGTGGGTGGTCCAGTGGTAGGACGCCTACTCCCAAGACACTCCTTTGGAGAGGTCTTGGGTTCTAACCCACCAAAGGAGGTGAAAGAGGAAGTTTTTCTCTTTATGATCCTCTAGCTCCCCGGGGATAGCTCAAGCAACCCCTAATCAATGTTTAATCTCGCGTCAAGCGGCAGTGTGGGAGTATTTCCTTGCTGGGAACCCGGAGGTGCTGACCAATCAGTGGCTGTTCTCCCGAGAACTGTGCTGGGAACCTGAGGCGCTGTTAATCAGTTAAGGGCTTCTCCTTGTGCGCAGAAGTGTACATAAAAGGCATTGGGAACCCTGGAATTTCTCGAGCGACTCGCGATTTACTTATCTCAATGGGTTAGGAGTGGGTTCATTGAGGGACTAGGATTAGTCCGGCTAAGCTGGGATCACATAGTTATCAAAAAAAAAAGGAAAAAGATATGGAAGAGAGTGGGCCTTTATGCGGTGGTCCAGAGTTAACTGATATGGCCGAACTTAAAGGACGGGTCGATAAAGACTTGATTACTTTATTCAAACCAGTTTACAAATTAAGCTTTTAATTGGAGGGAAAATGGACATCTGAAAATTTATTGAATCTGGGTATTGATTGATTGGTTTAATCCATTTATTTATTTATTTATTTTATTTTGATACCGAGGTTCCAAGCTAATACCTGACTAGTTCTCGGGATAACAACCACGACCCCACAGTACTGCTACCAGTTAAATCGCGAGATGTGTATCTAGCTCTCAGGTTCTTAAATATCCTCAACTACCGCGCACAAGGAGTCGTCCCCCAAGTGATTGCTCCATGCTGGACCCCCCAAATCCAACCGCAGGGTCCCATCGAGATCTGGCCTCCCACACTTCCGCTTGAAGCCCTCAATATTTAATTGTTCCACCAGCGTACCACGGAGGGCTAGGATCTAACCCTTAGTCATAGACTAATGGATCATTGGGCTTGAGAAATTCAATTCCAAAGTGTCGCTACTAGGCACCAAGACAGTTGGTTAATCCATTTATTTCTGTAACTAGTAAATGAATTTAAACGAATTTATATCAATTTGACTCAATTCAATGTATTTCATATTATGAAATTATTGTTAAGTAATAATCTGAATACTGATTGAGAGTTAATATGGTGCTCTGAATCCCTAATGTTAGTATACATATATAGATAAGAAGAGTCAATTATTATAAGAAAAAATAACTTTTTTTCGTACATCGGTTATTAGAGGGATCCAAAACCAAAATGCCACGTAGATAATAATATTTCCCAAACAAAATTACAAAGTAAAATGCATTGTCAAACTGAAGATCCACAATATAGGTGAAAATCAAAAGGTGAAAAACTGCAAACCTATAGGTGACATGCTCGCATGCATTGCAAAACCAAAGTCCCCCTAGTACGAATAAGTAAGGAAGAAAATTGCAAGCCCAAAACTAAAAGTTTTATTTTTTTTATTTTTGCCAAATAAATTAGACCGAAAGTCGAAGTGGCTCTTGCCCGAGTAAGGACACCCCAGCTACTTGGTACTCGCTGGAGCCAAATTTTATTCTGCACCTCAGGAGCATCTAGCAGAGATGTTTCCATTCCCATGCTTAGAGTGATGTAATATATATATATATATATATATAGCAATTGAATAACTTGCTAGGTGTTGTGCGGCGATTTATACGCCTCGAAGGCGATCGGCATAATGGCCGGGCTGTAACACCCTGAGATATTCGGAATAATTACAGCACCGTAAACCCTTTAAGTAAGAATTTACAAGGCTAATTTGAAGAAACATAAAAATAATACAACAGTACCATTAAAGTTCAAAATACAAAACTGGTTTCAAATAGATCAAATGAGTCCATTATTACAACCATCTCGAAATATTAATAAGACACGCGTACTCGAGTACTGAAAATGAACCAAAAAGACAAGTCACAATAATAATAAACATCACAGAGCCACTTCGTCGTCATGTCGGTAATGTGGCTGTTTTCCCGCTCCTCGACTACCTGAACATCAAAACAAATGTCCACCCCCGAAGGGGTTAGCAAAACGATGCTAGTATAAGTATCATATTACACAAATCGAATATGCAACAACAATGCATAACAAAATACACAATACAGACTTCCGCTACCGGAATCCAACAATGCGAATCCACATGATTCCATTAACACAGTATGGGTATTCCAATGATCCAGCGCCCTCAACATAGATCCCAAGATGATCCTGTCGGACCAACACGAGGTCGAAAAACCCGTCCAATGATCCAGCACCCTCAGTATAGATCGCACAACATACACAACACAACTTATGCAAACATATATGCAAAATCGCTATGTTCATCAACATGAACATACAAGTAATCAATAACGAGTATCATGATAATTCAACGAAGTAAATCCCACGTTCAACAACATGAATAAACTATATGCATGCTCAAAATCCCAACATTTAACGAATTTCAAAATACGATACTTGCCTCAAAGATGGCAAGAACTAATTACTCCAATGATCTCAACACACTCGAAGGCCGCCTCCTTCGATCAAACGTTCGCAATGCTCGGCCCTTTAACAAACAGGAAAAATAACGGCAACTCAAAATAAGTTTAAATGTACGAACACCTAACATCTACTACGGTCGGGTTAACACTCTAAGCTAGCCGGCTCACGGTTCAACTCACCCGGCGACCGCTCGGTCTAGCTAGAGTCACTCAAATCACCGTAATTTCATACTTCAATTTCTGATTATCGATGTCATTACCAAGTTTGGTTATATAACACCTTCAACACGAATTTCAAGGTTAATTCATCTCTATACTTCGCTTTTCTACAAACTGCCATCTTCGCCAAAGTTTCCCGTTCAAATTAATTGTCACCCATCAACACTCTACGTTCGGATGATCAACAAGAAGATAAACAAACCCAGTAAACACTACGAGTTGTGAATTACGTTGGAGGTCATCTCATTCGATCCGAAGATTATATCTCAGTGACCACTCTAAGAATTTCTTTCTTTTCTAAAGATCTCGTTCTAGGTAATGATAATAACAATACACCGACACACATTTGATTCGGAAGAGACAACCCAACTATACAACAACCTCAGAAATCAGATTCTTAGTTTCAACTCAATAAGGTTCGGTTGATGATCTTCTTACTCAAAGGGGTTCTAATATGATTACTTCAAGTTTACATGTATGGTGCTCAACCTAATCATTAATCCATAACCTTGATAAATTCCAGGAGGAAGTTATAATCCAAATAAGAACACAAATTCTAAGTTCAGGCAGCGACACATACCTTGTATGGAAAGAAAAGATGAAAACTCTTGATGAACTCAATGTTGGACGCTTGAACACCAATCTTCAAAGCTCCTTGCCTTCAATGATGTGTTAGGAGGCTGATATGAAGGTTGAAGATGGGGAGGGTAACTCTCAAAGTCGCGAAATTGGAGTGAGGGTTAAAGTGGAAGTCTGAAAAATGAAGGAAGGTGCTGTCCTATATATAGAAAATGGTTATTAGCGCGCACTACGGCCATATCCATAGCGTGCGCTAACGGGCTTGCAGTCTGCTGTTTCTGCCTGGTCTCGACTTAGTGTACGCTAACATCCCTTTACGCGCGCTAAGTGCATAAATTCGCGTATGCTACCACTCATATAGCGTGCACTAACGGCCATACGAAGCTTCACTGACCTCACTGTACTCAACTTTAGCGTGCGCTAGCCTCATAACATTAACGTGCACTAGCATCATAACATTAGCGTGCGCTAAGCACCGTTGACTCGACTTTTCCAAAAGCCGTCCAGATTCATCCCGACATGTCCCGAACAAGATCCGCGGCTCATCTCACCTACCACAAGGTCTTAATCAAGTTGATTACGTATAGCGCGCGCTAAGGTTCATACACAGCGTGCGCTACGAAACCCAATTAGCGTACGCTACGCCTAGTCGTTAGCGTGCGCTACAAGTGCAAAATTACAATTTTGAAAAAATTCATAAAATCATACGCTCAACAACACCGGATCATGAAATACGCTGGATAATACTCAGATCAAATACAACATATACAATGTCACAATGTTCAAAATACACATTAGAATCTCGGGTATTACATCCTCTCTCCCTAAAAATAAGTTTCATCCCGAAACTTAAGATGAAAATAACTCCGAGTATGTAGTCTTCATACCATCCTCCATTTCCCACGTAGCCTCTTCGACTCCGTGTCGTGACCATTGCACTTTAACCAAGGATATTATTTTATTCCTCAATTGCTTGATCCGACTTTCGAGTATTTTGATTGGTCTCTTTTCGAAGGTGCCATCATTAGCTATCTCGATCTTGCTGAAATCAATGATATGATTGGGATCTGGTACATACTTCCGTAACTGGGATACGTGAAACACATTGTAAACGTGACTCAGCGATGGCGGTAAGGCCGACCTATATGCTAAATCCCCAACTCTCTCGAGGATCTCAAATGGTCCGATATATCTCGGACTCAACTTTCCTTTCCTCCCAAAACAGAAAATTCCCCGGGTAGGAGAAACCTTCAATAGTACATGATCCCCAATCTCAAACTCCAACGGGCGACGACGCACATCTGCATAAGACTTCTGTCGACTCTGGGCAGTCAACAGCCGTTCCCGAATTAGAGCTACTTTCTCTTGAGTCAGAACTACCAACTCTGGTTCCGTCCCAATCAAGTCAGAAGAATTATCCCCACAAAGGGGCGATCTACATCTTCTTCTATATAATGCTTCAAACGGTGCCATCTTAATGGAAGCATACCAACTATTGTTGTAGGTGAATTCAATCAAGGACAAATGAACCTCCCAGTAGGTTGACCAGTCTAAGGCACAAGCTCTGAGCATGTCTTCTACTGTCTGAATAGTCCTTTCGGACTGACCGTCCGTCTGAGGATGATAATTCGTGCTAAAGTTCAGCTTGGTTCCCAAAGCCCTATGAACTGCCTTCCAAAAGTGCGACACGAAACGACCATCTCGATTCGATATAATGGACTTCGGTGTACCATGAAATTGGACTATCTCTGAAATAAATACTCGTGCCAATTTCTCGGGTCCCCACGCGTCTTTAATTCCTAGGAAATGAGCCGACTTGATTAGTCGATCAACTACAACCCAAATCATGTTCATTCCCGTCTTGGTCCTTGGCATATTGGTGATGAAATCCATCGATATATCCTCTCACTTCCACCCAGGGATCAGAAGTGGCTTCAACATTTCGGCAAGTCACTGATGTTCAATCTTAACCTGCTGACAAGTCAAACACTTCGAAACGTATTCTGATACGTCCTTCTTCATATTTCCCCACCAGAAGTTTTGTTTTAGATCCTTATACATCTTACTGCTGCCCGGGTGAATAGAATAGGGCGCGCTGTGAGCTTCCTTCAGAGTTGTCTGTCTCAAAACATCATCATCGGGAATGCAAAGTCGACTCTGAAATCTCAGAACTCCATCATCATGTATCACGAATCCTGGGGCCTTCCCTTTCTTTACTTCGTCACATAACCGAAGAATCAGAGAATCGTTCAACTGCTTAGATTTGATTTCCTTGACTAGTGACGAAGTTAGTTCCATCACGTATAGTTGCCCTTGGATTCCTGGTGACCATACTTCAATCCCTTCGCGGATCAGTTCTCGTTGAATGCTGGTTTGGGAGGTAAGTGCTTCCAACACTCAAAGAGAAATAGGTTTACGGCTCAGTGCATCAGCTACTACGTTTGCTTTGCCTAGATGATAGAGGATTTCCAAATCGTAATCCTTGATCAATTGCAGCCACCTTCTTTGCCTCATGTTTAATTCCTTCTGACTGAAAATATACTTGAGGGTCTTATGATCTGTAAAGATCTGACAATGAGTGCCGTATAAATAATATCGCCAAATTTTCAAAGCAAAGACCACATCTGCTAACTCCAGATCATGAGTCGGGTAATTAACTTCGTACGGTTTCAACTGTCGAGAGGCATAGGCAATCACCCTATCCTTTTGCATCAACACACATCCCAGACCCTGATTTGAAGCGTCGTTGTACACCATGAATCCCTCTATTCCATCCGATAACGCTAGTATAGGTGCTATCGTCAGTCTCCTCTTAAGTTCATCAAAACTAGCCTGGCATTTCTCATTCCACACGAATCTTTGAGTCTTCTGCAATAGCTGAGTGAGCGGACGATCAATTTTGGAAAATCCCTCTACAAGACGGCGATAATATCTAGCATGTCCTAAGAAACATCGGACTTCTTTCACGTTATTAGGAGATTCTCATTCTAAGATTACTTCGACTTTCTTCGGGTCTACCTGAACTCCATTAGCTGATATCACATGCCCAAGGAAGGTCACCTCCTTAAGCCAGAATTCGCATTTAGAAAGTTTCGCATAAAGCTGTTCATTCCTCAAGGTGCTCAAAACAATACGCAAATGCTCAGCAAGCTCCTCTGTATCTTTTGAATAGATCAAGATGTTATCGATGAATACTACCACAAATTTATCTAAGTATTCTAAGAATACTCGATTCATCAATTACATGAATACCGCAGGAGCATTGGTGAGTCCGAATGGCATCACCACGAATTCATAGTGTCCGTACCGGGATCTGAAATCAGATTTTGGTATATCCGATTCCTTAATTCTGAACTGATGGTATCCTGATCGCAAGTCAATCTTCGAGAATACCCTTTCCCCTTGCAGTTGATCAAACAAGTCGTCGATCCAAGGTATATGATACTTGTTCTTGATCGTCACCTTGTTTAGCTCCCTGTAATCAATATATAATCGGAGGGATCCAGCTTTCTTCCGGACAAAGAGAACTGGCGCTCCCCAAGGAGAAACGCTAGGTTGAATGTATCCCTTCTACAATAATTCCTCCAGCTGCTTCTTTAGTTCATACATCTCGATTGGCGCCATACAGTATGGTGCTCTGGAAATAGGAGCGGCTCCAGGCTCTAATTCGATATTGAACTCTAATTCTCTCTGCGGAGGTAACCCAGGTAGTTTGTCAGGGAATACATCTGAGAATTCTTTCACAACTGGAATAGATGAGAGCTTTACTCCTTCTTCTTTCTTCATGGCATAGCACCAAAATCCGTGACAACCCTGCTTCAGTAATTTCACTGCTTTCATAGCTTTGATTAATTTTCTCGAGCTTCCCGGTCTCCATCCGTTGAATAAATGTTCAGATCCGTCATCAGAATGATAGAAATGACTCTCTTTCGGTAATTTAAAATAGCCCCATAAAGGTTGAGCCAATCATCTCCGAGAATTAGATCATCACCATGGATGTCAACCACAATAAGGTTTGATGGCCAATCTCTCCCTCCTATAGATACTGGAAAATCTCTAGTTTCTAGGGTTCCCACAATTCTCTCTCCGCTCGGAAAACCCACAACATAAGGCTCACAATCAAATAAACATGAGATTTTCAAACGATTAACACAGTTCAATGATATGAAAGAATGTGTAGCTCCTGAATCGAATAAGACACTAAATGGTTGCAAAAGGATCTGAATCGTACATGATGCAACAGCAGTGTTATAATCGTCAGACTTCCTCATCTCGTACAGGCGCGGAAGAACGGACCCAGCACTGGATGCCTGTCTTTTCCCAACGTTCTGCTGCTGAAAACCACTTTGCTGCGTCTGGTTTACACTTGTCTCTTTCAGAACTGGTGCTGGAGTGCGAGTACCAAATGATCTAATCACATTTCCGCAAAAATCCGCACGGTGCCCTTCTTGCCCACATTCAAAACAAGTCACAGAAGGAACGGGACAATCACGTCGAATATGCCCTGCTCGACCACAATTATAGCACTTTTTTGATGCGTCCGAAACTGTTGATGTTGTCCGGAACTTCTTTCCACCTCGATAAGGATGCGTAGGTTTCCTAGACGAATAAAATGAAGACTGGCCCTTGCGGGCCCCACTACAATTGTTCTCCGAGAAGTTGCCGGACACTTTCTGCTTCTTTGCCTCCATCGATTTCTCCATCTGCTTCTTGATTATGTCTGTCACAGATGCTTTCGAACTCTGCGGGGAGAAGAACTCTCGGACTCTAGCCTCTCTAACTGACCGAGGACAATACTGTTCTTCCACCATTAATCTGAATTCTGTCCAGTCAGCATTATGATCCTCAGGTCGAACAGCTTCCCACCAGTCAAAAGCCTCCCCAGTCAGAAAATACTGGGCAATAGGAACTTTTCGGTCATCGGGATAGTTGATCCCTGCAAATATCTTTTCTAAATCCTTCAGCCAGTGGTCCCAAGTAGGCATCTCAGCAGAACCGTCAAATTTTGGGGGGTGCAATTTGACCACCTCTGTAAGCCACTTGTCTCCCCGATTATCCTCGTTGTGCTGCTGGCCCATCGCTGTCTGCATGCGGTCAACCACTTGAGTGAAATGGGTCATCTGAGCGACCACCTGCTGAAGCACCCCTGGCATGTTAGGATTTGCGTTGTCATTCGCTGATCCCTATTGTCCTCCAGAATAGGAATCGGTTCGACTAGCCGATAATTCTGGGGTAGTCGCTGAATCCTACTGTCTCACATTACCACGTCCGCGTCCGCGTCCACGACCTCCCCTCAACATACTGTAAACACAATTACTCAATATCCAGTGCAAAATTTTCAAAAATAAAGTCCGTCAATATTCACAAAACAGAAATTAAGTAAAACGGTAGTATAAGAGATTAGGAGACTTACAACCAAGGTCCACATGACGACAGTGGCTGAACAGTGATGTTACAAACGACCCGTAAATCAAATAACATAAACAGACCCAACTAATCCCGACTGCCAAGATATCCATGAATCTTAGCTCTGATACCATATTCTGTAACACCCCGAGATATTCGGAATAATTACAGCGCCGTAAACCCTTTAAGTAAGTATTTACAAGGCTAATTTGAAGAAACGTAAAAATAATACAACAGTACCATTAAAGTTCAAAATACAAAACCGGTTTCAAACAGATCAAATGAGTCCATTATTACAACCATCTCGAAATATTAATAAGACACGCATACTCGAGTACTGAAAATGAACCAAAAAGACAAGTCACAATAATAATAAACATCACTGAGCCCCTTCGTCGTCATGTCGGTACTGTGGCTGTTTTCCCGCTCCTCGGCTACCTGAACATCAAAACAAATGTACACCCCCGAAGGGGTTAGCAAAACGATGCTAGTACAAGTATCATATTACACAAATCGAATATGCAACAACAATGCATAACAAAATACACAATACGGACTTCCGCTATCGGAATCCAACAATGCGAATCCACATGATTCCATTAAAACAGTATGGGTATTCCAATGATCCAGCGCCCTCAGCATAGATCCCAAGATGATCCCGTCGGACCAACACGAGGTGGAAAAACCCGTCCAATGATCCAGCGCCCTCAGCATAGATCTCAAGATGATCCCGTCGGACCAACACGAGGTGGACATCCGATCCAGCGCCCTCAGCATAGATCGCACAACATACACAACACAACTTATGCAAACATATATGCAAAATCGCTATGTTCATCAACATGAGCATACAAGTAATCAATAACGAGTATCATGATAATTCAACGAAGTAAATCCCATGTTCAACAACATGAATAAACCATATGCATGCTCAAAATCCCAACATTTAACGAATTTCAAAATACAATACTTGCCTCAAAGATGGCAAGAACTAATTACTCCAATGATCTCAACACACTCGAAGGCCACCTCCTTCGATCAAACGTTCGCAATGCTCAGCCCTTTAACAAACAGGAAAAATAACGGCAACTCAAAACAAGTTTAAATGTACGAACACCTAACATCTACTACGGTCGGGTTAACACTCTAAGCTAGCCGGCTCACGGTTCAACTCACCCGACGACCGCTCGGTCTAGCTAGAGTCACTCAAATCACCGTAATTTCGTACTTCAATTTCTGATTATCGATGTCATTACCAAGTTTGGTTATATAACACCTTCAACACGAATTTCAAGGTTAATTCATCTCTATACTTCGCTTTTCTACAAACTGCTATCTTCGCCAAAGTTTCCCGTTCAAATTAATTGTCACCCATCAACAATCTACGTTCGGATCATCAACAAGAAGATAAACAAACCCAGTAAACACTACGAGTTGTGAATTACGTTGGAGGTCATCTCATTCTATCCGAAGATTATATCTAAGTGACCACTCTAAGAATTTCTTTCTTTGCTAAAGATCTCGTTCTAAGTAAAGATAATAACAATACACCGACACACATTTGATTCGGAAGAGACAACCCAACTATACAACAACCTCGGAAATCAGATTCTTAGTTTCAACTCAATAAGGTTCGGTTGATGATCTTCTTACTCAAAGGGGTTCTAATATGATTACTTCAAGTTTACATGTATGATGCTCAACCTAATCATTAATCCATAACCTTGATAAATTCCAGGAGGAAGTTATAATCCAAATAAGAACATAAATTCAAAGTTCGGGCAGCGACACATACCTTGTATGGAAAGAAAGATGAAAACTCTTGATGAACTCAATGTTGGACGCTTGAACACCAATCTTCAAAGCTCCTTGCCTTCAATGATGTGTTAGGAGGCTGATATGAAGGTTGAAGATGGGGAGGGTAACTCTCAAAGTCGCGAAATTGGAGTGAGGGTTGAAGTGGAAGTCTGAAAAATGAAGGAAGGTGTTGTCCTATATATAGAAAGTGGTTATTAGCGCGCGCTACGGCCATATCCATAGCGTGTGCTAACGGGCTTGCAGTCTGCTGTTTCTGCCTGGTCTCGACTTAGCGTACGCTAACATCCCTTTACGCGCGCTAAGTGCATAAATTCGCGTACGCTACCACTCATATAGCGTGCGCTAACGGCCATACGAAGCTTCACTGACCTCACTGTACTCAACTTTAGCGTGCGCTAGCCTAATAACATTAGCGTGCGCTAAGAACCGTTGACTCGACTTTTCCAAAAGCCGTCCAGATTCATCCCGACATGTCCCGACTAAGATCCGCGGATGATCTTTTAACACCCCGAGATATTCAGAATAATTATAGCACCGTAAACCCTTTAAGTAAGGATTTACAAGGCTAATTAAAAGAAATGTAAATATAATCCAACAATACCACAGAAATTCAAAATACAAAACCGGTTCCAACTGATCCATTGAGTTAATTAATACAACCATATCGAAATGATATTAATAAGACATGTGTACTCGAGTACTGAAAATGATCCAAGAAGACAAATCACAAAAACAGCAAACATCACTGAGCCCCTTCGTCGTCACGTCGGTACTGTGGCTGTTTCCCCGCTCCTCGGCTACCTGAACATCAAAACAAATGTCCACCCCCGAAGGGGTTAGCAAAACAATGCTAGTACAAGTATAATATTAAACAAATCGGATATGCAACAACAATGCATAACAAAATACACAACACGGATTTCCGCTACCGGAATCCAACAATGCGAATCCACAAGATTCCATTAACACAGTATGGGTATTTCAACGATCCAGCGCCCTCAGCATAGATCCCAAGATGATCCCGTCGGACCAACATGAGGTGGAAAAACCCATCCAATGATCCAGCGCCCTCAGCCTAGATCCCAAGATGATCCCGTCGGACCAACACGAGGTGGACATCCGATCCAGTGCCCTCAGCATAGATCATACAACATACACAAACACAACTCATGCATTCATATATGCCAAATCGCTATGTCCATCAACATGAACATACAAACACTAGATAACGAATATCATGACAATCCCATGTTCAACAACATGAATAAACCACATGTATGCTCAAAATGCCAATATTAACAAATTACGATACTTGCCTCAAAGATGGCAAGAACTAATCACTCCAATGATCTCAACACACTCGAAGGCCGCCTCCTTCGATCAACGTAGCAAGCTAGAACCTTAACAAAATAAATAATATAGAATTCATCTCAAGTCGTACGAATGTCTAACAATCCGGTCTACGGCAGAAAGCTCTTAAAAATGTAATCTGCCTGAACTACTTAGCATACGCTACGTATTCTGCGTAACATGCGCTAAGCCGGCTCATTAGCGTACGTAAACGACGAAGTCTAGCGTACGCTAACTATGTACTGACAGTCCTCTCTAAGAAGTACCGAAACATCGAAAATATCCATTTAACACATGATGTTCGACTACGTACGAATTTAACTGAGTAGATAATCCCAAATCATGATCAAAACATCCTTCAAAATATTACTTAATATTGGTGAAGAATCACCTACCTCAAAGTAGTGAAGAACAAGGAGGAACTTGAAGAAATCCAACACCGAGGGTTTGAACACCAATCTCCAATGATCTACAATCTTCCAACTCGTGCTAGGATGATGATATGAGAGGTTGAGGATGGAGTAAGTAACTCTCTAAGTCTAATAATTCGGATTTGGGAAGTGAAAAAGTGTGAAAAATGAAAAATGATGTTGTCCTATATATAGGAAATGGTTATTAGAGCGCGCTAGTCCATATCCATAGTGTGCGCTAACGGCCATACGAAGCTTACTGACTTCACTGTACTCAGCATTTAGCGTGCGCTATCCTTATACCAGTAGCATGCGCTACAGCGTTGACTCGGCTTTTCTCGAAAGCCGTCCAGGTTCATCCCGACATGATCCGACCAAGATCCGCGGCTGATCTCACCTACCACCATGTCTTAATCATGCTGACTACGTATAGCATGCGCTAAGGTTCATACATAGCGTGCGCTACGAACCCAATTTAGCGTACGCTACGCTAAGTCGATAGCGTGCGCTACATGTGCAAAATCACCACTTAGAACACATTCATGCAATCATGTGTTCAACAACACCGGATCATGAAATACGGAGAATAATACTCAGATCAAAATGCAACAAATACAATATCACAAGGTTCAAATACACATCAGAAATCTCGAGTATTACATCCTCTCTCCCTAAAAAGAAGTTTCGTCCCGAAACTTAAGATGAAAACAACTCCGGATATCTAGTCTTCATATTGTCCTCCGTTTCCCAAGTGGCCTCTTCAACTCCGTGTCGTGACCATTGTACTTTAACCAAGGTTATTGGTTTATTCCTCAATTGTTTGATCCGACTCTCAAGTATCTTGATTGGTCTCTCTTCGAAGGTGACGTCATTAGCAATCTCGATCTCATCGAACTCAATGATATGACTGGGATCTGGTACATACTTCCGCAATTGGGATACGTGAAACACATTGTGAACGTGACTCAGCGATGGCGGTAAGGCCAACCTGTATCCTAAATCCCCAACTCTCTCTAGGATCTCAAATGGTCCGATATATCTCGGACTTAACTTACCTTTCCTCCCAAAACGGAAAATTCCTCGTGTAGGAGACACCTTCAATAGTACGTGGTCCCCAATGTCGTACTCTAGCGGCCGACGACGCACATCTGCATAAGACTTATGTCGACTCTGGGCAGTCAACAGTCTTTCCCGAATCAAAGCTATCTTCTCTTGAGTTTGAACTATCAATTCCGGTTCCGTCCCGATCAAGTCCGAAGAATCATCCCA
This sequence comes from Orobanche coerulescens, assembly GCA_033398695.1. NCBI lineage: Eukaryota > Viridiplantae > Streptophyta > Magnoliopsida > Lamiales > Orobanchaceae > Orobanche > Orobanche coerulescens. Next base: position 107,320,269 of record CM065815.1, on the reverse strand, counting down.
GCACAGGGGTGATCGGCATCTTCTCCCGTACAAAGCTTCAAATGGTGCCATCTTAATAGAAGCATGCCAACTATTGTTGTAGGTGAATTCAATCAACGTAAAGTGAACTTCCCAATCAGTTGACCAATCCAAAGCACAAGCTCTAAGCATGTCTTCTACTGTTTGTATAGTCCTTTCGGACTGACCGTCCGTTTGAGGATGGTAAGCCGTGCTAAAGTCCAGCTTGCTCCCCAAAGCCCTGTGAACTGCCTTCCAGAAGTGCAACAAGAAGCGACCATCTCGATCTGAAATAATGGTCTTCGGCGTCCCATGCAATCTGACTATCTCTGCAATAAATACTCGTGCCAATTTCTCAGGTCCCCACGTGTCTTTAATTCCTAGGAAATGAGCCGACTTGGTTAGTTGATCAACTATAACCCAAATCATGTTCATTCCCGTCTTGGTCCTTGGCATATTGGTGATGAAATCCATCGAGATATCCTCCCACTTCCACTCAGGGATTGGAAACGGCTTTAACATTCCGACTGGTCTCTGATGTTCAATCTTAACCTGCTGACAAGTCAAACACTTCGAAACGTACTCTGCTACGTCCTTCTTCATATTTCCCCACCAGAAGTTTTGTTTTAGATCCTTATACATCTTACTACTGCCCGGGTGAATAGAATAGGGCGCGCTGTGAGCTTCCTTCAGAATTGTCTGTCTCAAATCATCATCATCGGGAACGCAAAGTCGACTCTGAAATCTCAGAACTCCATCATCTTGTATCACGAATCCTGGGGCCTTTCCTTTCTTTACTTCGTCACATAACCGAAGGATCAGAGAATCATTCAACTGCTTAGATTTGATTTCCTCGACTAGTGACGAAGTCAGTTCCATCACATATAGTTGCCCTTGGATTCCTGGTGACCATACTTCAATCCCTTCGCGGATCAGTTCTCGTTGAATGCTGGTTTGGGATGTAAGTGCTTCCAACACTCGAAGAGAAACAGGTTTACGGCTCAATGCATCAGCTAGTACGTTTGCTTTACCCAGATGATAGAGAATTTCCAAGTCGTAATCCTTGATCAATTCTAGCCACCTTCTCTGCCTCATGTTTAATTCTTTCTGACTGAAAATGTACTTGAGGCTTTTATGATCTATAAAGATCTGACAATGAGTGCCGTATAAATAATATCGCCAAATTTTCAAGGCAAAGACCACAACTGCTAACTCCAAATCATGAGTCGGGTAATTAACTTCGTACGGTTTCAACTGCCGAGAAGCATAGGCAATTACCTTATCCTTTTGCATCAACACACATCCCAGACCCTGATTTGAAGCATCGCTGTATACCATGAATCCACCAGTTCCATCTGGTAATGCTAATATAGGTGCTGTCGTCAGTCTCTTCTTAAGTTCATCAAAACCAGTCTGGCATTTCTCATCCCACGTGAGCTTTTGAGTTTTCTGTAACAGCTGAGTAAGCGGACGAGCAATTTTGGAAAATCCCTCTACAAAACGGCGATAATATCCAGCATGTCCTAAGAAGCTTCAGACTTCTTTCACGTTATTAGGAGCTTCCCATTCCAAGATTGCATCGACTTTCTTCGGGTCCACCTAAACTCCGTTAGCTGATATCACATGCCCAAGGAAGGTGACTTCCCTAAGCCAGAACTCGCATTTGTAAAGCTTCGCATAAAGCTGTTCATTCCTCAAGGTGCTCAAAACCACACGCAAATGCTCGGCATGCTCCTTTGTGTCTTTCTAATAGATCAAGATGTCATCAATGAAAATGACCACAAACTTATCTAGGTATTCTAAGAATACCCGATTCATCAATTGCATAAATACCGCAGGAGCATTGGTAAGTCCGAATGGCATCACCGCAAATTCATAGTGCCCATACCGGGATCTGAAAGCAGATTTCGGTATATCCAATTCCTTGATTCTCAACTGATGATATCCTGATCGCAAGTCAATCTTCGAAAATACCCTTGCCCCTTGCAGTTGATCAAAAAAGTCATCGATCCGAGGTATAGGATACTTGTTCTTGATCGTCACCTTGTTTAGCTCCCTGTAATCAATACATAATCGGAGGGATCCATCTTTCTTCGGACAAAGAGAACGGGTGCTCCCGAAGGAGAAACGCTAGGTTGAATGTAACCCTTCTGCAATAATTCCTCCAGTTGCTTCTTTAGTTCATACATCTCGGTTGGCGCCATATGGTATGGTGCTCTGGAAATAGGAGCGGCTCCAGGTTTTAATTCGATATTGAACTCCACTTCTCTCAGTGGAGGTAACCCAGGTAGTTCTTCAGGGAATACATCTGAGAATTCATTCACAACTGGAATAGATGAGAGCTCTACACCTTCCTCTTTCCTCATGGCATAGCACAAAAGTCCATGACATCCCTGTTTCAGTAATTTCACTGCTTTCATCGCTTTGATCAATTTTCCCGAGCTTCCCGGTCTCCATCCTGTGCATAAGTGTTCAGATCCGTCATCAGCAATGATAGAAATGACTCTCTTTCGGTAATTCAGAATAGCTCCATAACGGTTGAGCCAATCGTCTCCGAGAATTAAATCGTCACCATGGATGTCAACTACAATAAGATTCGATGGCCAATCTCTCCCTCCTATAGACATTGGAAAATCTCTAATTTCTAGAGTTCCCACAATTCTCTCTCCGCTCGGCAAACCCACAACATAAGGTTCACAATCAAATAAACACGAGATTTTCAACCGATTAACACAGTTCAATGATATGAAAGAATGTGTAGCTCCTGAATCGAATTAGACACTAACTGGTTGCAAAAGGATCTGAATCGTACGTGATGCAACAGCAGTGTTCTGATCGTCAGATTTCCTCATCTCGTACAGGCACGGAGGAACGGACCCAGCAATGGATGTCTCTCTCTTCCCAACATCCTGCTGCTGAAATCCACTCTGCTGCGTCTGGTTCACACTTATCTCCTTCGGAACTGGCGCTGGAGTGCGAGTACCAAATGATCTAGTCGCAACTCCATAGAAAGCCGCACGGTGCCCTTCTTGCCCACAATCGAAACAAGTCACAGAAGATGCGGGGCAATCACGTCGAATATGCCCTGCTCGACCACAATTATAGCATTTCTTTGATACGTCCGAAACTGCTGATGTTGTCCGGAACTTCTTTCCACCTCTAGAAGGATGTGGAGGTTTCCTAGATGAATAAAATGAAGACTGGCCCATGCGGGGCCCACCACTCTTTTTTTCCGAGAAGTTGCCGGACACTTTCTGCTTCTTTGCTTCCATCGATTTCTCCACCGCCGCCTCTTTCATGTCGTAGGCCAGCGCTTTGTCTTGATACTATCGCAACATAGTACACTCGAATCCGGACATGTACTGTTGAATCTCCGGCTTCATCCGCATATCGAAATGAAAAATCTTTTCTGCCTCCGTTCTGACCAAGTGTCGCACACAAGTCAGCTGATGATTAAAAGTTTTGATTAAGTCTGTCACAGATGCTTCCGAACTCTGCGATGAGAAAAACTCTCGAATTTTAGCCTCTCTAACTGGAAGAGGACAATATTGTGCTTCCATCATTATTTTGAATTCCGTCCAGTCGGCATTATGATTCTCAGGTCGAATAGCTTCCCACCAGTCAAAAGCCTCCCCAGTCAGAAAATACTGGGCAATAGGAACTTTCCGGTCCTCGGGACAGTTAATACCCGCAAATATCTTCTCTAACTCCTTTAGCCAATGATCCCAAGTAAGTGCCTCAACAGATCCGTCAAATTTTGGCGGGTGCAATTTGACCACCTCAGCATGCCATCTGTCTCCCCGGTTATCCTCATGGTGCTGCTGTCCCATCGCCGTCTGCATGCGGTCAACTACCTGAGTGAACTGGTTTATCTGAGCCACCACCTGTTGAAGCACTCCCGACATGTTAGGATTCGCGTCGTCATTCGCTGATCCCTATTGTCCTCCAGAATGGGAATCGGTTCGACTAGCCGATAATTCTGGGGTAGTTGCAGAATCCTCCTGTCTCATGTTACCACGTCCGCGTCCACGACCGCGTCCGCATCCACGTCCTCCCCTCAACATACTGTAAACACAATTACTCAATATCCAGGACAAATGTTTCAAAAATAAAGCCCGTCAATACTCACAAAATAGAAATCAAGTAAAACGGTAGTATAAGAGATTACAAGACTTACAACCACGGTCTACATGACGACTTTGGCTGAACAGTGATGTTACGAATGACCCGTAAATCAAATAACGTAAACAGACCCAACTAAAACCCGACTGCCAAGATATCCATGAATCTTAGCTCCGATACCATATTTTGTAACACCCCGAGATATTCGGAATAATTACAGCGCTGTAAACCCTTTAAGTAAGGATTTACAAGGCTAATTAAATGAAATGTAAATATAATCCAACAATACCACAGAAATTCAAAATACAAAACCGGTTCCAACTGATCCATTGAGTTAATTAATACAACCATATCGAAATGATATTAATAAGACACGCGTACTTGAGTACTGAAAATGATCCAAGAAGACAAATCACAAAAACAACAAACATTACTGATCCCCTTCGTCGTCACGTCGGTACTGTAGCTGTTTCCCCGCTCCTCGGCTATCTGAACATCAAAACAAATGTCCACCCCCGAAGGGGTTAGAAAAACGATGCTAGTACAAGTATCATATTAAACAAATCGAATATGCAACAACAATGCATAACAAAATACACAACACGGATTTCCGCTACCGGAATCCAACAATGCGAATCCACAAGATTCCATTAACATAGTATGGGTATTCCAATGATCCAGCGACCTCAGCATAGATCCCAAGATGATCCCTTCGGACCAACACGAGGTGGAAAAACCCGTCCAATGATCCAGCGCCCTCAGCCTAGATCCCAAGATGATCCCGTCGGACCAACACGAGGTGGACATTCAATCCAGCGCCCTCAGCATAGATCGTACAACATACACAAACACAACTCATGCATTCATATATGCCAAATCGCTATGTACATCAACATGAACATACAAACACTAGATAACGAATATCATGACAATCCCATGTTCAACAACATGAATAAACCACATGTATGCTCAAAATACCAATATTAACTAATTATGATACTTGCCTCAAAGATGGCAAGAACTAATCACTCCAATGATCTCAACACACTCGAAGGCCGCCTCCTTCGATCAACGTAGCAAGCTCGAACCTTAACAAAAGAAATAATATAGAATTCATCTCAAGTCGTACGAATGTCTAACAATCCGGTCTACGGCCGAAAGCTCTTAAAAATGTAATCTGCCTGAACTACTTAGCGTACACTACGTATTCTGCGTAACGTGCGCTAAGCCGGCTCGTTTGCGTACGTAAACGACGAAGTCTAGCGTACGCTAACTATGTACTGATAGTCCTCTCTGATCAGCTGACTGACTCGCCTGATGACATAACGTGCATTACGTACCAAACGTAGCGTACATTACTCATTCCCGATAGCGCACGTTAATATACATATCTTAGCGTGCGCTAACCGTGCATGGCAGTTTACTACTGGGCAGTAGACTTGATCTAATGGTGATGAAACTCATGAAATCTTCAGTGTTAATACATTTCATCTCCATGCATATCATGCTCATACGGTTTGTGAAAGATCTTTACGGATTAAATGACTTCGAGATACAAGGATACGTATAATCAGCACAACACCATAATTCATCTTGATCTTCAATAAAGTATCCTAAGTTCCATCCATTCTATGTCCCAAAACGTATAATTCCATTATGTAAAAACATAAGAACTTGATAATCTCCATAACTGGTCATAATCGGTTTTGAAGCTTCATGAATATGCTAGGAGTTGAAACACTAAAAGGTTCAATGGTTTATACGATGAAGAAGTACCGAAACATCGAAAATATCCTTCTAACACATGATGTTCGACTACGTACGAATTTAACTGCCTAGATAATCCCAAATCAAAAAAATCCTTCAGAATATTACTTAATATTGGTGAAGAATCACCTACCTCAAAGTAGTGAAGAACAAGGAGGAACTTGAAGAAATCCAACGCCGAGGGTTTGAACACCAATCTCCAATGATCTACAATCTTCCAACTCGTGCTAGGATGATGATATGAGAGGTTGATGATGGAGGAAGTAACTCTCTAAGTCTAATAATTCGGATTTGGGAAGTGAAAAAGTCTGAAAAGTGAAAAAGGATGATGTCCTATATATAAGAAATGGTTATTAGCGCGCGCTAGTCCATATCCATAGCGTGCGCTAACGGCCATTCGAAGCTTACTGACTTCACTGTACTTTGCATTTAGCATGAGCTATCCTTATACCAGTAGCGTGCGCTACAGCGTTGACTCGGCTTTTCCCGAAAGCCGTCCAGGTTCATCCCGACATGATCCGACCAAGATCCGCGGCTGATCTCACCTACCACCCTGTCTTAATCATGTTGACTACGTATAGCGTGCGCTAAGGTTCATACATAGCGTGCGCTTCGAACCCAATTTAGCGTACGCTACGCTAAGTCGATAGCGTGCGCTACATGTGCAAAAATCACCACTTAGAACACATTCATGCAATCATGCGCTCAACAACACCGGATCATGAAATACGGAGAATAATACTCAGATCAAAATGCAACAAATACAATATCACAAGGTTCAAATACACATCAGAATCTCGGGTATTACAGATCTCACCTACCACTTTATCTTAATCAAGTTGACTACGTATATCGCGCGCTAAGGTTCATACACAACGTGCGCTACGAAACCCAATTAGCGTACGCTACGCCTAGTCGTTAGCGTGCGCTACAAGTGCAAAATTACAATTTTGAACACATTCATGAAATCATACGCTCAACAACACCGGATCATGAAATACGCTGGATAATACTCAAATCAAATACAATATATACAATGTCACAATGTTCAAAATACACATTAGAATCTCGGGTATTACATCCTCTCTCCCTAAAAGAAGTTTCTTCCCGAAACTTAAGATGAAAATAACTCCGGGTATCTAGTCTTCATACCATCCTCCGTTTCCCACGTGGCCTCTTCGACTCCGTGTCGTGACCATTGCACTTTAACCAAGGATATTGTTTTATTCCTCAATTGCTTGACTCGACTTTCGAGTATTTTGATTGGTCTCTCTTCGAAGGTGCCGTAATTAGCTATCTCGATCTCGCTGAAATCAATGATATGACTGGGATCTAGTACATACTTCCGTAAGTGGGATATGTGAAACACATTATGAACGTTACTCAGCGATGGCAATAAGGCCAACCTATATGCTAAATCCCCAACTCTCTCGAGGATCTCAAATGGTCCGATATATCTCGGACTCAGCTTTCCTTTCCTCCCAAAATGGAAAATTTCCCAGGTAGGATAAACCTTCAATAGTACATGATCCCAAATCTCAAACTCCAACGGGCGACAGTGCACATATGCATAAGACTTCTGTCGAATCTGGGCAGTCAACAGCGGTTCCCGAATTAGAGCTACTTTCTCTTGAGTCAGAACTATCAACTTTGGTTCTGTCCCAATCAAGTCAGAAGAATCATCCCAACACAGGGGCGATCTACATTTTCTTCCGTACAATGCTTCAAGCGGTGCCATCTTAATGGAAGCATGACAACTATTATTGTAGGTGAATTCAATCAAGGGCAAATGAACCTCCCAGTTGGTTGACTAGTCTAAGGCACAAGCTCTAAGCATGTCTTCTACTGTCTGAATAGTCCTTTCGGACTAACCGTCCGTCTGAGGATGATAAGCCGTGCTAAAGTTCAGCTCGGTTCCCAAAGCCCTGTGAACTGCCTTCCAAAAGTGCGATATGAAACGACTATCTCGATCCGAAATAATGGTCTTCGTTGTACCATGCAATCGGACTATCTCTGAAATAAATACTCGTGCCAATTTCTCGGGTCCCCACGTGTCTTTAATTCCTAGAAAATGAGCCGACTTGGTTAGTCGATCAACTACAACCCAAATCATGTTCATTCCCATCTTGGTCCTTGGCATATTGGTGATGAAATCCATCGATATATGCTCCCACTTCCACTCAGGGATCGGAAGTGGCTTCAACATTCCGGCAGGTCGCTGATGTTCAATCTTAACCTGCTGACAAGTCAAACACTTCGAAACGTATTCTGCTACGTCCTTCTTCATATTTCCCCACCAGAAGTTTGTTTTGGATCCTTATACATCTTACTGCTGCCCGGGTGAATAGAATAGGGCGCGCTGTGAGCTTCCTTATATATCTTACTGCATCGCCTCTAGTACCCGACCGAGGATGACCGTCCTATGCCACGTGTAAAACCAACATCCGTCAAAGTCTGCGAAGACCGAATCTCGGGATGAAGGCCCACGTGCAGATCTGCAAAAGGCGCCATAAGAACAGGCTTGACTCCAGCCCATCAGCGGTTGTCGGTGACAAGGACGGTCTCACCTACCTACAGACCCGCGTAAAGGTCCTAGGTGGGACCTCCCAAGATTGCGACGTGAGGCACATGTCACCTTCTCATTGGTTCGTGCATCTGGCTGCCAGCAGCAGCTGTGGACTTTAAGGAAACAGTCCCACATGACAAGACGATCGCCGGCTTGATTTAATGTAGGAACGGGGATCGCCCGTTTCGGACGGAGACATCCCAACAACCTCCTCTTCTATAAATAGGAGACCTCCAGCATTGGAAAAGTACACGTTAACATGATTACAAACAGTAAACAATACAGAGAACACTTCATCTTTGTAACAAGAACTCACATAGCTCTAACTCTGTTTCTTCCGGCAATCAACAGCACTCAAGAGCTAGATAACTAGGGGCATTACACTCATTGTAATTGTACTCTAACTTTAATACTTGTACTCTAAAGCAGCATCCGTATTAATAATATCTCGCGAGAGCATTCAAGCCTGGGACTAACAAGCCTGACAAATCTTGTGTCATTTACATTCCTTCGTACGTGCTCTCACATTTTGTTTGTTACTCACCCGTAGCCATATCCAGCAAACCAATACGTATAATATTTTGGGTAACAACAATTGGCGCTAGAATGAAGCCGTTACCTTTATTTTCTCTCCGACCGTTTCAAAGAACACTCACTGTTCTCCGGAACATATACTTGAAGAAACACTCCCTGTTCTTCAAAGAAAAACATTCAAGATAATGACGTATGCCACCACCTCGAAGAGAGAGACCCTACGGTCCACCGAACGCCTTATTCAGGCCCAGGCTGAGTCCCAACCTGTGGCGGAAGGTAACCGCGGCGACGTTAGACTCTCACTCCAGCCCCCGAGGGACGGCCCCAGCCTCTCACTCGATCAATTCCAAACCGCAGAACAGATCGAGGAGGCCATGGACATCCTAAGGGAGCGACGGAGAGCATGCGACACGCCCACTATTACTCCATCATCCATCCGCCGTATGTGTAAGCGAAAGCTCAAGGGGTTATATGTTGAGAAATCATCAGAGGGCCCCGAGCCGCAGGAAAAGGCGCTCGCAAGGCGGGACGATTCCGTCTTCAGCCGCCTAGGGAGTGATCCCTCATGGCGACCTGGGCATTATGGCCCCAGCCGTGAGACGTCGGAGTCCGAATTCGTCACCAGGAGTTCGGCGTACCCAACTCCCAGAAGACAGGCCGGCCATCTGGCTCCCACTCGCCAAAGAATTGAGCTCGGCGGCAGAGACCTCGTCGCCTACCACGGAGCTTGGAGATCGGTACATGATCGCCTCGGCTCCCGCTCCGAGAGCCAGACCGTGAGCAGCCAGGCTACGGCGATGGCCGCAATGCAGCTCCAGCTCGACGAAATGAAGGCGCTCATAGAAACTGGGGCAGGCCCCAGGAGAAAGGTCGCTAGACCAAGTGAGCCGCTCGCGATCCAGATCGAGCTGGCCCCCGTGCAACCAAAGATCGCTCCTCCTCAAACACCTCTGTATGAGGGGAGATCGGACCCCGAGACCGACTTGAGCAAGTTCCGGATATATATGACCGGATGCGGGGCATTGGACGCGACGAAATGCCGAATGTTTCCATTAACCTTGGGCAATCTTGCCCATAGGTGGTACATCTCATTGCCACCGCGCTCAATCAACTGTTTTGAGAAGCTGGCGAACGACTTCACGTCGTACTTCGCCGCCAAGGTCGCTCGTCCAGAAGGTCCCCACCGCATGATGAAGATCAAGCAGGGGAAAGACGAGCCCGATGAAGATTACATCGACCAGGTGGATAAAATAGTCCTCACTAGCGAGCCCATCAACGACGAGCTCGCCCTCTACTCGGTCCTGGGGGGATTCTATGGCCATTCACCCATGTCCAGGCACCTCACGAAGGACATCCATCCGACCTATGCTATCTTCCGCGTCAAGGCCGCCGACTTTCTGGCCAGGCAGAGATTGCTCACCCTTCGCCTAGGTGAAGGGGCAACCGGAGAAAGGGAGGCGCCATCTCCCGTCCCGAAGAAGGCGGTCGCCAAGCCCATAAAGGCGGTCGCCAAGCCTCCCGGTGAGTTCAAGGCCTTCGAGGACGTGGAAGTTCACCTCCTTCGCAACCTAAATCTATCTCCGGCCCATATCTTCAACGCCATCAAGGGGTGCGAGTGGCTCAGCAAGCCGAAGCCGATAAGGGACAACGGTCATCTGGACCGCAGTAAATTTTAGCCTACCACAAAAGTCCCGATCACAACACCAGCCAATGCCGCGATCTCCTCAGACAACTCTGGAGATTGTTCGAGGAAGGCAAGATGGACAATTTGGTGACCAAGCCAGGTCAATATGCTTCAATCAGGAGGTGGAAACCTTTGAGGTCTTTCCCCAGTTTCCACCGTGTCAAATAAAAAGCGGAAGGCTGAGCTGAGGGCGTTCGCCCGAGTCCATGTCGTGGTGCCCCCTAGAACCAACCAAATCCATAGATGCGCTCATCTCCTTCTCCAACAAGGATAGGGAGGGGGTGCAGTGCCCCAAAGAGGATGCATTGGTGATCTCTGCATGTATCCTTGGGAAAATGGTCGACCGCGTGCTGGTTGACAATGGGAGCTTTTGCAACATCATATTCAAATCTGCTCTGGAGAGGCTCGGAAATCTAACCAAGTTCATCAAGCCATTCGAGACCGTGCTTCAAGGGTTCGGCGACAACACGGTCAAAGCCTATGGAAGGATCAAGCTCTCCGTCGAGCTAGTCTGCTGTTACGATCCCAAGGTTAAGATCACTAGGAACCTCAATTTTGTAATCATAGATAGGCCCAGCATCTATAATGGGTTTCTAGTCGCCCCTTTCTAGAAACATTTGAGGCGGTCGCCTCTTCTTTCTTTTACTGTATCAAGTTCTCCACTACCGATGGGACAGTCAATATTGTAAAAGGAGACCAGCTAATGGCAAAGAAATGTTTGAATTACTCCTGTGTCGTAACTTTTCCCTTAAACGTTTCTTGTATGGTTTGTAACATTGAGACGATCGACAATCAACCGATGGATATCGACGAGCCAAGCACCTCATACCAGCTCGACTCAGAGGACGGCATCTCACATCGATTGTTGGATGACATCGAACCAAGGATCGGTTTCGAGCCAATCCTCGATTTTGATCCAAGGATCGAGTCAGACGATCGTTTCAAATGAGAAGCGACCGTCACCATCGAAGAGTTGGAAAATATAACAATCGATCCGGCTCGCCCGGAGCGGGAAGTGCAGATCGGCTCAAGTGTTGGTCCCGAGCTAAAAGACGATCTGATCAGTTTACTACGAAAGAACATTGAAGTCTTTGCCTGGTCGCATCAAGATATGGTCGGGATCAGTCCTGAACACGCTTGCCACTATCTAAAGATCGACCCGGTGAGGAAGCCTGTTCACCAGAAATGTAGGAAATTCGGTCCAGAGAAATATGCGGCGCTCGATGCAGAAGTCAAAAAGCTGCTTGACAACAAGCTGATCGGAGTAGCTACCGACGAGCCACAGTGGGTAGCTAACGCGGTGCTCATCAAAAAGGCAAGCAACTCCTGGAGGTTATGCATCGATGTCACCGACCTTAACACGGCATGTTCGAAAGATCATTTTCCAATGCCTCATATGGACCAGTTGGTCGATAGCATGGCAGGTTGCGAAATGATGTCGTTTATGGACGCCTTCGCCGGGTACCATCAAATCCCAATGGCGGAAAAAGACGTAAAACACACGTCATTCCACACGGAAAAAGACGTATACTTTTGGGTCCGAATGCCGTTCGGTCTGAAAAATGCAGGGGCGACCTACCAACGACTGGTCAACGGGATCAGATCGGCAAGACCATGGAGGTTTACATTGACGACATCGTGGTCAAGAGCCTCAAAAAGGAAGATCACCTCAAAGACCTTGCCGAGACGTTCCCCATCCTCGAGAGGTTCAACATGAAACTGAACCCCAAGAAATGTAAATTCGGAGTAAGCTCTGGAAAGTTCTTGGGGCACATCGTGAGCCAAAGGGGGATCGAAGCGAACCCCACCAAGATCAAGGCAATCCTAGACATAAAGGAGCCATGGAATGTCAAGCAGGTGGAACACCTCACGGGGTGTCTAGCAGCAATTAACCGTTTCATTTCTTGGCTCGGAGACAAAAGCAAGCCATTATTCGCCACCATAAAGAATAAGAAATTTGCGTGGACCAAGGAAAGTCAAATGGCATTCTCCAAAATCAAGGAGTATCTGTCTAATCCCCAAATTTTGGCAAAACCGATCCCCGGTGAAAAGCTATTTCTTTACCTGGCAACCTCGGAGGTCACGTTGAGTGCCGTATTAGTGCGACCAGAGGGGCAAGCACACTTTTCGATCTACTTCATCAATCAAGCTCTTCATGACGCGGAAACGCGTTGCATGCCTCTGGAGAAGATCGCCGCCTACGGACTAGTCATGAATGTTCGCAAGCTGAGAGCCTATTTCTTCGAACACCAAGTGGAGGTTCTGATGACCCTCCCTCTAAGGCAAGTTCTGCACCGGCCAGACACCAACGGGCGACTCCTCAGGTGGTGACTGGAGATCGCCTAATATGGTGTCACGTATGCTCCTTGCACGGCAATCAAAGGCCAAGCTCTGGCGGATTTCATGGTAGAATTAACGTTCCCGCCTAGTCCGACTCAGGTCGGCCGTCCCGCCTGGAAACTGTACGTATATGGCTCGGCGACTAGCTCACGAGCAGGGGCAGGGATCGTCCTCATCAGCCCCGACGGCCAGAGTTTTACTAATACTGTGCGTTTCGGGTTCCGAGCGACCAACAATGAAGCCGAGTACAAAGCCTTGGTAGGCGGGCTCGATCTAGCGCTCGCCATGGACGTTCGTCACCTTCACATCTTCATGTACCCCCTCTTGGTCGTGAACCAAGTCAAGGGGGAATGTGAGGCGCGCGGCGAACATATGATCAAATATCAAGAATTGGTCGCCAAAATATGCACAAAGTTTGAAGAAGTGCTAATCGAACAAGTCCCGAGAGAGCACAACTCCCTGGCCGATGCCCTATCCAGACTCGCATCGTCAGATGGGGCAGCAGACTTCTCTAACATCGAAATCACGAAGTCAGCAAGATCGGTGATCGATAAAATCCTGGTCACCACAGTTGCCATCGCCGAAGAGAACTGGATGACTCCGTTCGTTGAGTACTTGAAAGATGGAACGGTCCCCGCAGATCGGATCAAGGCTCGCCAGTTTCAGATACCAGCAACCAGATACACCCTATTGGACGACCGGCTTTACAAGCAAGCTTTCAGCCTTCCTCTCCTCAAATGCATTACGCCGGAGGAAGGCCAAATTGTTTTAGCCGAACCATGACGGGATCTGTGGAAACCACGCTGGAGGGCGAGCTCTCATCCACAAGACGACCAGGCAAGGCTTTTTCTGACCTACCCTACAAAAGGACGCGATCGCCTACCCCCGATCTTGTCACAGGTGTCAGATAATGGGCCCGAACATCAAGCTCTCCCCCGAGCAGCTCACCTCTATGTACAGTCCATGGCCGTTCGCCCAATGGGGCATCGACCTCATCGGTCCTTTGCCGACGGCGCCAGGGGGATGTAAATTCGCCATCGTGGGAGTCGATTATTTCACGAAATGGGCAGAGGCCATACCGCTCAACAAGATCGGCCAAGAACAAGTGATCAAGTTCATTTGGAAGAACATCATATGCTTCGGTCTACCTCATGCTATCATCTCCGACAACGGAAAGCAGTTCGACGGCCTGGAAGTTATGCAATTCTGTGAGAAATGGGGAATTAAAAAGTTGTTCTCGGCACCTTACCAGCCTCAAACAAACGGGCAGGTAGAGGCTGTAAACAATATCCTCAAGCACACGATCAAAGCAAGACTCGAATCCAAGCAAGGACGATGGGCGAGCGAACTCCCGGATGTTTTGTGGTCCTACCGAACGACGACCCAAAATTTAACTGGCGAAACCCCATTCACCCTCGCCTTCAGAACAAGAGCAATGATCCCATCGGATATCGCCGTCCTCAACCACCGAACTGCACAACAGATGACGACGGATAATGATGTAGCTCGGCGGATCGACTTGGATATGCTCAAGGAATGATGACTGGACTCGGAAATGAAGAACACGATCCATAAAAGGAAATCCAAAAAATTCTTCAATTCGAAGGTCAAGGAAAGGTGATTCCAAGTGGGCGACCTAGTCCTCAAAAAGGCCCAGACCCACACGAGAGTATTTGGCCCAAATTGGGAGGGGGCCTTCAGGATATCCAAATGGCCGACCAAAGGAGCCTACGTTCTCCAACACCCAGACGGCACTCCAGACCAATATCCCTGGAATGCCATTCATTTGAAGAAATACTATCAATAAAAACTCATGTAATCATTTATTCAATGTACAAAGAGCTTAATGAGATTTTCCGATCCTCTCTAAGTGATTCGCCTCAGAAAAACAACCAAAAAATAGGATGACTCGCTCGCCCTCCAAGAGTTTGTCATCTAACATGATGGACCTAGGCAAGCGATCGCCCCCCAGCACAATGTATACCGTCAAGGACGTCATCTAACATGACGATCCGAGGTAGAAAAGTGCAGCCATGGTTCTGGAGGTCGATGGAACCGATAGCCCATGTATGCAAGGTTACTTTGGGCAAATATCGCCCGCCCTTTCGTTTAAATACGAGGCGGGCATAGCTGAAGGACCCTCCAAAACAGATTAGTGGACACGCTCGCCCGCCCTCAGATCCATCATCTAACATGGTGGACATGGACAATGCGATGCGTCCCTCCCCCCATCACAACGTATGCCCCCTTAGGTCCGTCATCTAACATGTCGGTCCCAGACAGAAAAGTCCTAACAAGACACGGCAGCGGAGTCGATTAATCCGACGGTGCCCCGTGCAAGGACTCCTCCAGGCAGAGACGTCCGCCCCATCGCTACATTGCAAGGCAAAACGTAGCCTACGGAGGACCCTCACAATTAAGTGAGTCGCGAGAAGTTAACCATCAGACGGAATGTCGCTCGCGCACAAGACATAGTCGTGGAGGTCGGTTCCATCGAACCCCACGACCGTGCAAAGTCTTTCTAGGCCGGGACATTCGGCCTTCCTCGAGGAATCGACAAAATTGAAGATCGCAAGAACCAAACTAAAGATAGCTCACTAAACGATTTATTTTCGTTCCCTTACTTTCACTAAGTAAAAAAAACGAGGGGCAGAGTGGAGCCATACATACAATCGGCTTTGTTCAAATACACATATGACGATTGATTTTGTTCTGAAATTTACCAGTGTGAATTTAAGTATACCAATCCATTCGGAGCTGTACATACAACGATCGCTCCTCAAACATACGTGTGAAGTCAAATGCAAAAGATCCAGACAGACGATCATACAAGCAAGGAATCAGAAGCAATTATTTATTTCATTTTATTCGAAATACTTGTACAAGCGCCCGAAGGCAAAATACAACAAAGCTGAAAAATTACAAGCAAAAACAAAAATGAAGGCGGACAAACTCAGGGTGCCCCCGCCTGGCCTTCACCACCGGCCACTGGATCGGCCCACCCTTCGCCACCGGTCGCTGGATCGACGTGCGCCCCCTCACCGGCGTCCGGGTGAATGAGGTTGTCCGGCGACGGTTACCAGCTCAGGTCGATTCCGAGGTCGGAGAGGTCGAGGATCGGCACAAAGAAAGCCGGCTGCAGAGGATGCTCAAGCACATAGGCTATGAAGTTATCAATCAAAGGGCCAACCTCGAGCCCTCCCTTCTTGGCAGCGCGGATGGCGTCAGCATAAGCCATGTAATAGGCAAATTCGCTGACTGTTAAGCGTATTTTTATATGCTTATTTATCATTATTTAGTATTATTTTGGCGAGTAAAATTGCATAAATGAGCTTTTAATGTCTTATTCTTGTATGTTTGACAGGAGATTGTAGTCTGGAAGCTAAAGCGAGGCAAAACGGGCGAAAACGGTGAATTTTGGCCGTGGGCCGCGGCACAAGGCAAGTGGGCCGTGGCACAGGAAGGCAACCAGCGGGCACCAGAGTAATATGTACTCTGTGCCGCGGCACAGTCCAGGTGAGCCGCGGCCCAGAAGAAAGTCACAGCGCCCAGTTTTTAACCTGGACGCCATGTGCCGCGGCACAGATTAAGTGAGCCACGGCACACAAGGAGGTTTTGGTGTGCTCCGAGCGGATATGGGCCATTTTGAAGCCAGTTCTCGACCTACTCACACGGACGCGATTTGGAGACTGTGAGAGCTATATAAATAAGGGTTTAAGACCCTAATTAATCATCTGGGAGGCTTGGGAAAAGGAGGATCACAGAAGACTATCGCAGAGGAGAGAAGCAGAAGACATCAAGAGCAGAGGGCGGAAGCCAGAAGAACGGAGGAATCCGAACTCTTCATCTGCGTTTGATTTTCATGCTTTTATTTATTAATTCTGTATTTTCATTATTTAGCATGTCAGGCTAAAACCCTAATCTAGGATTTTTATGAAACCTATATTTTGACGGATTTGCTTGAGATTATCTATTTAATTCCCTTTTTATTGAGTTTTCCCAATCGTGTTTAATGCTTTCAATTATCTGGCCAATAGTTATATTGTTTTAATCATTCAATTCGAATCGGGAGAGGAGAGTTGGTGAGGAACTATTGGTGAGGACCGTTTTATCTTGTGAGATAGGAATATACTCATAGGAACTACGTGGCCTTTTGGAGATTTTATGCTTTTTGCCTATTGACGAATTAATTCACCTAGGGATAGAGTGCGTTATTCGCCTTTAGAAAAATCTATTGACCTCGGGAGAGGCGGTAGAGTATATTAGCAATCTTCGCCTTCAATAAATTGGGAAAATCATTAACTTCTGATAATCGAGAGTAAATTCGGATAAACCGAGGTGGATTCAGAATCCTAGACTCATTTATCATTTGATTCTCTTTCTTCAAGCGATCGTTTTTACTGTTTAGTCTTTTATTAATTTTCTTTAGTAATTAATTGCTACCCAAAGTTCGATTGTTCAAATAAAACTGGAATACACAAAAATCGGTAGTTAGTGATTCAGTCCTCGTGGGAACGATACTTACTCATCACTTTATTACTTGTATACGATAATGTGCGCTTGCGTTCAAGAAATATCGCAACAAGTTTTTGGCGCCGTTGCCGGGGACTGAAATTTTTGCTAATATCGATTTCTGTATTTCTAGTCTTAGTTTGAACGTTTTTATTTACTTATTTTCGTGTATTTAATTTTATTTATTTGTTTTTCCTTTCAGGATCTTTCGTGTAGTGCATGAGAAAATTTGGTAACGAAGGCCTACTACCTTTGGATATCGAACTCGAGCGCACTCTTCGAAGAAACAAGAAGGAGAAACGACAGTTACCAGCGAAAGTCAACATGGCCGATAATATCGAAATTCAAGGAGGAGATAACCATGTGCAGCAAGTTCAACCGGCACTGGCTCTGCGAGATTATGTTATGCCGCAAATTAACGCAAACTTTTCGGGGATTCGGCGTCCCACTATCCAGGCGAACAATTTCGAAATCAAGCCTGCTATTATTCAGATGGTGCAGGCGAGCCAGTTTTGTGGATTGCCGAACGATGACCCCAACGCACACATTGCGTCATTTCTCGAGATTTGTGACACGTTCAAGTACAATGGTGTCACCGACGATGCTATCCGACTGACTTTTCCTTTCTCTTTGAGGGATAAAGCGAAATTTTGGCTGAATTCCTTACCACCGGGCTCGATCACGACATGGGCAGAGTTAGCGCAAGCCTTCCTTGCTAAATTCTTCCCACCTTCTAAGACGGCGACACTGAGAAACGAGATCACTACCTTTGGTCAGTATGATATGGAATCGCTTCACGAGGCGTGGGAGCGATACAAAGATTTGTTACGGAGATGCCCACATCAAGGCCTTCCGGACTGGCTTCAGATTCAGACGTTCTATAATGGTTTGAGTGCTTCCACACGCACTCTCGTGGATGCAGCTGCCGGTGGAGCCTTGATGGGAAAGACGATGGCTGAAGCACACTCGTTGTTGGAAGCTATGGCCGCTAATGCTTATCAATGGCCATCCGAACGAATAAAGCCGAAGCGAGTTATGGAAATTTCGAGTAATGACCCGATATCTACATTGTCAGCCCAAGTCGCAGCATTAACACAGCAACTTCAAGCATTTTCGCATGCTCCTTCCCCTGTTACCATTGAGTCGTGTAATTGGTGTAACGGATCTCACCCTAGCGCGGAGTGCCAAGTCGGAAACCCGTTCGAGCAGCCGCAAATTGAACAAGCTCAGTTCGTAGGAAACGGAAACCGGCAAAATAATCCGTACTCCAACACGTATAATCCGGGATGACGTAATCATCCCAAATTCTCATGGAGAAACGGACAGAACTCGAACCAGCCTCCGTTCGCTCAAAACCAACAGCAGCCTCCTCCCGCTCCAAAAGTTTCTCTCAGGAAGCAATTGCGAGCGAATACGAGTCAATTCATGACCCGTACAGAAGCGATGTTGCAAAATCACTCCGCTTCCATTCGCAACTTGGAAGTCCAGCTGGGCCAGATTGCTAATGTGTTGACAGCCCGCCCGGAGGGAGCATTGCCAAGTACGACCGAGACAAATCCTAGAGAAAGTCTAAATGCGATCAATTTGAGAAACGGGAAGGAGGTGTATGACCAGCCCGAGAGAAGTGAAAAGAGAAGTGAAATTGAGGAGAATAAAAATTTAGTGACGGAGGAATCACAAGATTGGAGACCCTCGATAACGTTTCCGGATAACCCGAAGGCATATGTGCCACCCGTCCCGTTTCCGCAGAGATTACAGCAGAAAAAAGCGGACAAGCAATTCTCTAAGTTCCTCGACGTGTTCAAGAAACTTCATATTAACATTACATTTGCCGACGCGTTGGAACAAATGCCAAGCTACGTTAAATTCATGAAAGAGATCTTGTCAAAGAAAAGAAAACTCGAGGAGTTTGAGACAGTCGCCTTGACGGAGGAGTGCAGCGCGATTCTTCAGAAGAAGCTTCCACCAAAATTGAAAGATCCGGGAAGTTTCAACATTCCGTGCACCATGGGGAATCTCTCTTTTAATAAGGCGTTGTGCGATCTCGGTGCTAGTATTAACCTCATGCCTTTGTCTATTTTCAAGAAGCTGGGAATTGGAGAAGCAAAGCCGACGACGGTCTCCTTGCAATTAGCGGATCGATCTATTAAGTATCCGAGGGGAGTGATTGAGGATGTGTTAGTAAAAGTGGATAAATTTATCTTTCTAGCGGATTTTATTGTTCTCGACATGGAGGAAGATCAAGATATCCCGATTATCTTGGGACGACCATTTTTAGCGACCGACAGAACTCTTATAGACGTGGAAAAAGGGGAATTAACACTGCGGGTTCAAGACGAGCATGTTACGTTCCAAGTATTCAAATCCTTTTCATGTCCAGGAGGTGTTGATAAGAGCTCACAAAGTGAAAGTGTGGAGGCCGTTGCGAAAGAAAGACACCGAAAAAATCGTCGGTCGAAAAATTCAGATTCCATTTCAAATGATCCGACTTTTAAGAACGATGTAGAATGAGTCGCATTTCTCAAGCATGTGAACATGCCATCATCACCATCTGACCAGCCACGATCGGAAAAATCTGCTGCTGTCATAAGTTCGTTCGTGAAAGAGGAAAATAA
The DNA here is from genome assembly GCA_033398695.1 of Orobanche coerulescens. NCBI lineage: Eukaryota > Viridiplantae > Streptophyta > Magnoliopsida > Lamiales > Orobanchaceae > Orobanche > Orobanche coerulescens. The sequence goes on along the minus strand of CM065815.1, from coordinate 107,300,132 downwards.
ACCAGAAGTCAAATGGATGTCTAGTCGTGAGAAAAATGGGTGTTTCGGAAAGTTGTTCTCGTCAAAACCTTTCCGTAAACAACATTGGGTGTCCGAACCGAAAATCGAATCATTAAGGAACGATGGTCAAAATTTTAAAAAACATATTAACGGTTCGATGAACGGGGCGGAGATCAAATGGAGTTTGCGAAAAGCGAACTGATTTTTAAATAGGTCCGGCTGAAGACTATAAACTTAGCGCTTCTCGGGAGGCAACCCGAGTTCTTAGTTGTAGATTGTTGCGTTTCTGTATTTTTCTTGCATTCTTGAATTTTTATTTTTCATCATTTTGTGCTTTGATTTGCTTTTACCTCTCGCTCTTGACGTGTTCTTCTTAAAATTCTGTGCAGGAAAAGTCCCAGAGGAGAAATTTATGCCTGAGCCGCGGCACAAGGCTTGTGAGCCGTGGCACACACAAATCGAAAGGGAGAGCTAAACCTTCTGTACTATGTGCCGCGGCACAACATTACTGAGCTGCGGCACACTTGAGCCCTGAGCCGCGGCACACGGAAGCTGAGCCGCGGCCCACGACAAAATATACGAGCAGGTAAAAAGGGACTGTACTCTGTGCCGCGGCTCACTTGAGCTGTGCCGCGGCACACCTTGCGGAATTTGAACAGCCCAGGTAGTTTACAACTCTCATTCGGCCGACTACCCAGGTACGCTTCCCTTCCCTTTCCTCTCCCTTGCGCGCGCGATCGGCCAACCTTCATCTCCCTTCTTCTTCTTGCAATTTTCTTGCACTTTTCACAATCCAAGCAAGGTAAGTCTAAATCTCTAATCTCAAATTGTTCTATGAATTTAAATGTGAAGTTGTGTTATGCATTTGGTGGTTGAATATGTTTATTTCTTCTTTCAAAAGTTCTATGATGGTTAAGTGGAGGATATGATGGTTTTTGGTTGATTTTTCATGATTGTTTTCGATTATGAATGAGTTGAATGTGTCGTTTGTCATGACGAATGAGTCGTGTTTTTGTTCTTGGGGATTTAATCGAGCTATTGCCATATTTGTTCTTCAATTGAACTCATGCCCTTTAAGTGTTTGATGAAATGTCTGAATGAAAAATTTTCTTTGTTAAGGCAATATTTTGAATCTATGTGCAACGTATTCGTTCTGGAATTACAGCAACCCCAACCCGTACGTCTAGTTTAAACGTTATAGTTCAATTTCATTTTTCTCTCACGGCTGTGCTATCTCGTTAAATTTCTGATTTACGGCCGGATATCCTTAGCCGAGTGATAATTATTAAAAAATTTCAGGTAATTACACAAAACTTTATAGCATCGTGGGTCCCGCGTCGGAACCTACTGGGCTAAAAACCATTGACAAAAACGCCAAAAAGGCCGATGACGGTAATATTTCAAAAACTCACAAAAGCCATTTACAAAATACTAAATACTGTCATAAGAATTTCGCCAAAACGATCAAAGCCATAATGCCAAAAACTCGGTTAAGGGAATCGGTTTTCGAAATAAAACTTAGTCGGTAAAATACCGAAAGCCATTTCAAAAGAACTCACACAGCGGATAAAAGAAATAAAGTCAAACCTGCACAATCCAGCAATGCTACTCCTCATATGAACGAAATATGAGGGTCAAATAACCACATATCAAGAAATCAAAATCCATAAGAGGATTCCGTCACTTAACAAATAATCATAAAAATAGCTCGTGTCACACGAGGCCCAACACAAAGAATGGAGACTTACATCCACATGTCGCACGAAGATGATGATCGCCCACGATACTAATCACGACCAACAAACTCAGACGACGCGTCGCGACACGACTCAGTCAGACAAATTCTGACGAGACAAAAACTCAACAGACACCACTAAACCCGACAGCCTAGGTTTCTACAACCTAAGCTTTGATACCATTTATGTAACACCCTCAATCCGCTCAGGGATATTACACGCCGTAGAACCTTTCCTCAAGGATCTACCAGGCTGATAACAACATAGAACATCTCAACAATGCCTTTAAGGCTAAAATGACTCAGTAGACCGATTTGGTCTTTCAATAAATACATACAACTCAAACTCATTACATGCCCACGCAGGGGTCGAATACAAACACTCCCGTACAACGGAAAAGAATACTGCAGTGGAAAATAAACTATAACTAAACCAATGACCTCATACGGATCCTCGTGTGATTAGTATCGTTCATTTTTCATCATCCTTCGTGCCGACCCTGTGTTATGCTCCCAAACTTGAATGCAAAAACAGACATCCACCCCCCGAATACTCGGGGGTTAGCAAAACTCCACTGTTTTGCTAGTGCAAGAACAAAGTGCAAATACGAGCCATACAATTCACATTCCACGAATAACAATAACCAGGAATCTTCAAAGATTCAAGCGTAACGAAAAGTACTTCCCGAGGCATGAGTTTGGCTAAAACATTCCAAAACCGAAAGATCACAAATCAAGGGAAACAATTTATAAAAAAGTTTAAAATGCCATCGAGAGTTTTAATAGAAAACAATTTTGGATTTCAGAATCCTTCTCTTACCAAAATCAACAGGGGTCAGAGCCCAAAGGTTTTATTTTCGCAAATAGAAAACCGACAACAATTCACAAGGCCAGAGCCCAACATCACGTGTCCTCGACGGACATAAAAATCAACAAAACATAATCGTGCACGTGCATCGCCTAGGACCGGGACGAAGCCACAAATCCCACTCGAGGCCTCGAAGGACCCCCGAGCTGGCTAGCGAAATAAATCACACACATCTCACGGTTGGATCAATCACTTGTTGCATCCTGGCCACATGATCGCATGCCATGTGCCACCGTAGATTAACTTTGGCGCTCACGGTTGGATCAATCACTTGTTGCATCCTGGCCACATGATCACATGCCATGTGCCACCGTAGTTTTTCTTAGGCTCTCACGGTTGGATCAATTGCTTGTTGCATCCTGGCCACATGATCACATTCCATGTGCCACCGTAGGCCCCGCCCACATCCACACAATCACATATATAGCACAATACAACAAGGATATCCAAACAATCGTTTTTTCTACTTTTGATTAATTTCATTTTTGGTGCTTTTACACTTTTGATGACTTGCTTTTAGTCATTTCGAAATTTTGAAACTATTTTGTTCTGCACTTTTTGTCATTCGAATGAGTTTTAAAGTTGTTTTTAACGAATCCGTATAATGTTGTGACTTTATCGTATTTTGCATCGATTCTTGTGAATCTTGTCCGAAACTGTGGTTTCATTGTTCCTATAAGTTTCCTAATTATGTTTTGTCAGAATGTGAGTTTTGGTATGGTTGTTCGATCTTGAATCGTGATTTTTCTGAGGTTTTGGGCCGTTTTATTATTTCTCAAAGTTTTGGGTGTTCGTCTTCGTAATTATTTTGCTATACCTTTGAGTGGTTGGAATCGTGTGTTTGAATAACTCTTAGACTCATCGTTGGGAATTCTTCATAATCACTTCATCATATTTCTGGAATCATCCCATGTTGAAGCCGTTCTGGTCTGATTGGACATTTTTGAAAGTGTTATGCATAAAGTTCGACTTTGAAAAAACACCACTAATTCTTGAAAACTCCAAATTTTTTTAAACATAATATAATTATAGAACCTCGAGTTAGCTTTCCAATGGTTCAAACAGCGAATCAATTCGAGTTCGGATGAAAAAGTTATGCTTATATTAGTGAAAACTATCTACAAAAAAATCTGGTTATGTCAAAGGACACGACCGTGTTAGAATCCAACACGGACATGTCATCTGGAAGCAACCCAGCAGGTAGTTCTGTCCATGGACACGGCCATGTCAGAACCCAACATGGCTGTGTCCCGTGCAGCAGTATAAGAACGTGAAAACCGAGTTTCTTAACTCATTTCTTCATTTTTCCTCTCCATTCGGGCGATTTGGGCGATTCCAAGGTGAAAATTCGTCAAGAGTTCATCAACCATCAATATTCTTGAGCTTCTAACGTGATTTAATCATCACCTGTCCATCTTTCTCCTTCAAATTGAGGTAAATCTTCCTATAATTCTATTTTGGGAATTTTGGGGGGTTTTCGTAGATTTGTCCGTTTAATTCGTTTTGAAGCTTGAGATCCTTGAGATTATAGAGTATTTACTCCGTACCTATGTTTTTCTTACGATTATACGAATGTTTTTGTATATTTCTTGGATTTAAGAGGGTTCAGATGATTTCCAACCTCTATGTGAATATCCTTGAAGAGTTGTGAATCGTAGACGGGGTTTCAGGAGTTTCTTCTTGTGAATTAAGTATTGATTATTGATTATCGTATTCCTTACGAATCGTTTAGGGCCTAAAGTGTGTTCTTGGACCTACCGAGCTTGAATACTATTTCCTTTCGATTTCAAATGTCTGAAAGGCAAGTATATATTTATGATTATATGTTCTTGATATTGAAAATAAAGTATATGTATTGTGTGATTGTATATATTCACTCTGGGAGGTACTGACAGGTCCTCAGAGGTTTCCATTGCTTCTGGTGCCGTTCCACGAATATTTTGGGTTAAGAGGGTTCCGTTGCTTCTGGTGCGGTTCCATGGTTAATCACGCATATATATGAAATGTGATGTATTATGAGATTTAGATATTCCAGAATACTAGTCTTGAATTTTGTGAAAAGATGTTATGCTTACTTTATCATTCAAGAAATATTAATTGTCATAATCGATATACTTGCACTAACTATTCTACGGCTAACCCCATTCGGGGAAAATACAGTTTATATATTACAGGACCCAAGAGATCAATTGGGCGGGTACCAGGTCGGCGTGAGGATGATGGACAAGAGTGATGCTGTGTCATTTCCTTGTCTGTATTATTTATATTTCTTCCATTTGGAATGCTGCACTTCTCATGATTTTTAGTACTCGAGTACTATGTGCTGTTTTCTTGTTATTTGTATCTTCTTGTTATGGGTTTGATCCGTAATGACTTTATCTATCAATCCTGATTACTACATTGAATATCGATGGCTATCGCACTCCGTTTAATCATGTCTAGACCTTGTCGGTCAAAGTTCATAAGTTACGTGTACGTATAGCCTTGTGAGTCCCTTGGAGGGACTCACAGTGCTGTAATTCACCCTGAATATCTTGAAGGTGTTACAAAATATGGTACCAGAGCTTAGGTTTATGGATACTAAGGCTGTCGGTCTCTGTGGGTCGAGTAAAGTCATTGTTTGTATACATGATCACTACATCGCCATCATCTCGGGACGACTGGTACTTGTAAGTCCTTTTACTCTTCTTTTATTCTCTTAAATGCTCCACCTTAAAATTCGTATTTTTGGAATCGGTCACCTCGATTGTCACGGCCCCTTATTCCTAAGGACGGCACAGCCGGAGCGTGACCCGGGGTAGGAATTAAGAAGCGAGGAAGAAAGGGGGAGACATATGTTTCATAAGAAATAGGGGTGACTTTCCATGCATAACCTATCAAGGCATCATGAAGGGGAGTCAATCCCATGGAAATAACTTAGAATCCAAAGTAAGATACATAGTTATAATATCAGCCTTGAAGTTTAGAAAAAGGCTTCATAGCATATTACAATCAACATAACTTAGAAAAAAAAATCATAAAGAGTGTTTGCAGCGGAAAAACATGGTTGGTTACATATATGAAGATATATAACCAGGGCTTAACATTGATCGTAGACAAAAAACTTCCACTCAACACCCTCCATCACATCCCCTACTCAACCTGCATATTTTAAAAGATATATAGGGCTGAGTACAACGTACTCCGTAAACATATTGCCAAAACATAAAACATACTTTTTTATTTGTCGTCATGCATATAACAGTAACACACGGGGGTTTTAAGAAAAATCCCATGTTTACTAAATCATTTCATTTCATAGCATATGTCATCAGATTCACCATATCCATAATTTACGCTGGGCAAGGTGGCCACCTCCCGCGAACGTTACTCCCCCAGATCGGCCACTCCGAAGAGAGCTCACAATCCCGAGTACTGTGTACACTAACCCTGGACATCGACCTTTGTCTATCTCAGGATCCAATCATTTCATAGGTTGGCAAGCCAACAGTGATTGGTTCATAAGAATCCACATAAAAGTTTTTATGCATCATAATCATTTGAAATCATAATTTGCTTGTAAAACATTTCATCAAGATAGAGCAAAGCTCAAATCATTTTCGTATAGAAAGCCCACCTGGACAAGTAATAAATGCAAGCAAAATAATTCTCGGCTTTTCCTTACGCTTCAGTCTGCTGCTCCACCTTTCATCGGAAACAACTAAGTTTAGTGGTCGATCGAGCTTAACGAAGTCTAACGGACAACGGACTCGATCTACATGTTTGGACTTTAGAGTTTTGCATTCGACTTAAGTTTAATAATAAAAGCTATAATACTCTTAGAGAACCTTACTGACCACATAACATATAAAGATACTAACAACGGTAACCGATACTCGATTCCGTTATACATTCCTTGGTTCGAGAACCATCATAAAACACTTAATCATAATCATAAAATAATATGCATAAAGTCTGTACAGAATAACCATTCTGTTAATGTACAGTAAGAACTAGATAGTGAATATTATACCATTGGAAAGCCACTGAAGTCTAGTTTCATATCCATTTTACAAATCTCAAAAATATTAAACGTGGAGAAAGTTATCGTTGTTTCCGTGAGGTGTGACAAAACTGCCAACTTCCGGCGAAAATGGGAAACATCATATAAACCTAGAGCTCGTTTCTAGCAACGAAAACCCTAAACATGTGAACTCTAATCATGCATATCATACTTGTAACACATATAGGAGTCGACATACAATCATGCTTCTCGACATCACGAACTCCATTTCATAATCTTTTCTTTTGCAAAATGACTACTTACTCATTCTTATTTTTCCAACATTAACATTCAAACATCATTAACATCAAACAACACACTTAACATACACTCATGTTGATAATCAAAGTCTTGCTTCTAACATACAAATGACCTAAACATGACTTTAAAATCCTCAATACATAATATGCTCCTTAACTACATCAAATATTACCAACACATCTTCCAACTTTATAAATCTAACTTCATGTTCTTGTTTTCAAATAAATTTTCAAAAACATTTTATAAAAATCTAACAAAAATATATCATGTACTCCTTTCATACCTCATCACAATTATCAAGTCACTTTTGAACATACAACAACATATCAAGAACTAAGCATGATTCTTCCTTACTTTCAAAATACCAAACATTTTATAAAAATCCCATAAATTCATCATAGCATCATATCATCATATAACAACATATTGTGTAAGAAAATCACAAGAAAAACAACACATGATTAGGTTATGAAACCCTAAAAGTTTCGGCCAACATGAAAAAAATCAAGGCATGATTACAACTTGTTCTAAACACTTTCAAGAACCTTAAACTTAACTTAGAGACAACATACAAGACATTATAATATTAAACCTAAACTCTTCAAATATTTTCCAAATTTTAAAGTTACCCAAAACCTATTTATTTTTGGATAGAAATGAAGAGGAGATTGTTACTTACTTGAATATGAACTTTGTTTCAAGTTTGAAATACAAAGTGAGCTTGTAACTTGAGTTCTTAATGAAGAACAATGGTGTTCTTCAATGGTGAAGGGGGAGGGGGGGATAAGGTGAGAAGAAGAAGGAAGAAGATGAAGTGATGAGGAAAAATGAAAGGGAGTTGATGTCCCTTTATATACTAGGTTAACCCTAGACGTCGTCATATATCGGTCGAAGAATATTTTACGTTTCGCTCCTCCGCAGATAAAATTACTCAAGTATTGTGTGTATGTCATATACTTAAATTGTCGTGTCGCACTTACAGCTTAAAGTCGGAGAAAATTTTCGCGATTTATGGAACACGAATTATCCGAGAAAACGACTCGACATAAAATATACCCGAAAACTGAAAAAGTAAACTTTTGAAAATCATACTCATAACGTAAAGTGGTGTATATAGAAGTCGACGGAATCATGATTCTGTCTATCGAAACATAAAAATCAAATTCGGAAGATAAACCCAAGCAGATAACAGAACATCCGATTTCTGAATTTAAAACGTGTAAATAGTTCTAAGCTTATTCCATTAGTCAGAATTTTATTATTTATGAATGCAAAACCCTAATGTCGCACTTGAGGTCATAATAATTCATGCATATAAAAGACCAGGGCATTACATCCGACCCCTTTAACAAGAAATTTCGTCCCGAAATTTACATACCTTATCAAAAATTTCTGGGTATTTCTCCCTCATCTTGCTTTCGAGTTCCCACGTAGCTTCTTCGTGACCGTGGTGACTCAATAATACTTTCACCAAAGAAATCGACTTATTCCTCAGTTCTTGAACTTTATGGTCTAAAATAGCTTCAGGCCTCTCTACATAACTCGTATCGTGACTAAGAACTATGTCACACTGATGAATCACATGCTTGGGATCAAATACATACTTCCTCAGCTGAGAAACATGGAAAACATTGTGAACATTCCCAAGACTAGGTGGCAGAGCCAACCTATAAGCAACTGGGCCGATCCTCTCAATAATCTCATATGGCCCTATAAAACGTGGCCTAAGCTTGCCTTTAACGCCAAACCTGATTATTCTCTTAGAAGGGGAAACCTTGAGGAAAACCTTATCCCCACTTTCGAAATGTAATTCAGTTCGGCGTGTATCGGCGTATGACTTCTGTCGAGTCTGGGCCTCGTGTATTCTCTGTCGTATCTTGCGGATAATCTCGATCATCTCGTTGACTGTGTCTGGCCCTAAAATATTTCTCTCACCCACTTCATCCCAATAAAGTGGTGACCTGCATTTTCTGCCGTATAAGGCCTCATAAGACGCCATACCTATCGTTGCCTGATGACTGTTGTTGTAAGCGAATTCGAATAACGGCAAAACATGCTCCCAATTCGCACCTTGATCCAACACTATAGTTCTTAACATGTCTTATAGTGTTTGAATCGTCCTTTCCGATTGTCCATCGGTCTGTGGGTGGAAAGCAGTACTAAAGTTCAGGTGTGTACCCAATTCCTTCTGTAGACTCATCCAAAATCTAGAGGTAAATTTTGGATCTCGATCTGACGTGATTGATATCGGCACTCTGAGCAAACGTACAATTTCATGGACATACAACTATGCCAACTTTTCAGATCTATAAGTGATTGGGATAGGCAAAAAGTGAGTTGATTTTGTGAGTCTGTCTATTATAACCCATATAGCAGTGTTTTCTCGTTTGGTCCTCGGCAAACTAGTCATAAAATCCATAGCTATTCCTTCCCACTTCTATTCTGGAATGGTCAATGGCTTTAACTTTCCATACGGTCGTTGGTGTAGTGCTTTCACTTGCTGACAAGCCAAACACCGCTCTACAAAAGAAGCTACATTCCGTTTCATACCGTCCCACCATAAATTTCTCTTCAGGTCTTGGTACATCTTGGTACTCCCGGGGTGAGCGGTACAGGGAGTATCATGAGCCTCACTCATAATCTCATTCCTTAATTCCTCATCATATGGGACACATATTCTTTCTTCGAACATAATTACGTTATTATCCGCTTCGCGGTAACTTCGTGGGTTATCGGATCTGATTCTCATACGTAGTTTCTCGAATGCTTCATCTCTCCTCTGTGCATTTACTATTCGTCCTCTCAGATGTGGTGGCGTCACTAACGTCGCAACATGGCCCATTATCGTTTCCAGTGGATGAACCACCTCTAAACTCATTCCTTGAAAATCTTGGATTATATCCTATTCTGTGGTAAGTAGGTATCCTAATTGTGATTGAGTCTTACCACTTAAGGCGTCTGCTAACACATTAGCCTTGCCGGGGTGATAGTTAATACCACAATCATAATCCTTTACCAATTAGAGCCATCTTCTCTGTCTCATGTTCAAGTCCTTTTGCTCGAAATAGTACTTTAAACTCTTGTGGTCAGTGAAAATTTCACACCTTACCCCATAAAGGTGATGCCTCCATATCTTCAATGAGTGCACAACTGCATTTAGTTCCAAATCATGCATGGGATAATTCACCTCATGCGGCCTAAGTTGTCTTGATGCGTAAGCTATCACTTTCCCATCTTGCATCAATACACAACCTAGCCCATTCTTAGAAGCATCCGTGTAAACCACATACTCCTTGTTCGCTTCTGGTACTGTTAAAACTGGCGCAGTAGTCAACCTTCTCTTGAGTTCCTGAAAACTCTCATCACATTCATCTGTCCATAAATACTTAATTCCTTTCCGCAACAGTTGTGTCATTGGTCTAGAAATCTTGGAAAATCCTTCGATGAACCTTCTGTAGTACCCAACTAGACCCAAGAAACTCCTAATCTCATTAGGGTTAGTTGGTGACTTCCAATCATGTACTGCTTCCAATTTAGCTGGGTCCACCTTAATACCATCTGCTGACACAATGTGCCCAAGAAACATTACTTCTTTCAACCAAAATTCGCACTTACTGAATTTGGCAAAGAGTTTCTCTATTCTTAGTGTTTCCAACACTATCCTGAGATGTTCTTCATGCTCTTTCTCATTTCTAGAGTAGATGAGAATATCATCTATGAACACCAAAACAAACTTATCCAATTACGGGTGGAAAACTCTGTTCATAAGATCCATGAATACTGCGGGGGCATTAGTTAATCCGAATGGCATGACTATAAACTCATAGTGTCCATATCTTGTTCGGAAAGCTGTCTTGGGTATATCATCTGGCCGAATATTCAACTGATGATACCCAGACCTAAGGTCTATCTTAGAAAACACAGTTGTTCCCTTGAGTTGGTCAAACAAGTCATCTATCCTTGGCAGAGGATACTTGTTCTTGAGTGTGAGCTTGTTCAGCTCCCTGTAATCTATACACATTCTCAGTGTACCATCCTTCTTTTTCACAAAAAGGACAGGTGCTCCCCATGGAGAAACACTCGGTCTAGTGAAACCTAAATCCAATAGCTCTTGCAGTTGGATCTTAAGTTCTTGCAGTTCCTTCGGTGCCATCCTATAAGGTGCTTTCGACACTGGGGATGACCCTGGCTCCAGGTCGATGTTGAAATCTACTTGTCGATCTGGTGGTAAACCCGGTAACACTTCTGGGAATACATCCTCAAATTCCCGCACAATTGGCACATCTCCTATAGTCTGCTTTTCTCCAGCTTCTCCATTAAGGTAAACAAGGAAAGCCTGAAAATCCTTCTTTCTCATCATCTTCTTGGCTTGGAGAGCAGAGATAACGGGTGATCCTCTACCCATTCTTATGCCGTGAAAGTCTGTGGTCTCCTTTCTCGGTGGTCGGAAGGAAATTTTCCTCTCATAACAAAGAATTGTGGCATAATTCTCAGCTGACCAATCCATTCCTAGGATTACATCAACATCCCACATCGTCATAACATTCAGATTATTAGTTACCACTTTAAGATTCTCTAGTTCTAATTCCAGATTAGAACAAACATGCGTGGTAGTTGAAATTCCTCCTGGTGGTGAAGATACTCTCATGACATGACTAGCACGTTCCGGTATAATATTACGATTATCCACACATGCTCTAGCAATAAATGAATGCGATGCTCCAGTATCAAACAAAATAATTACAGGTAGGTTAAGAAGTTTGCCCATACCTGCCAAGTTACCTTTATCCTTCTCGGGTTGCTTCTGATTGATGGCATACGATCTAGCATTCTGATTCTACTGTTTTGGTGGTGGCGGCAGTTACGGCTGTCCTTGTATTGCTCTCAGTGGCTGGGGTTGACCCTGGTGGTTTGGTCTCTCTCCCTGCTGCTGCTTAGGACAATTTCTCATGATATGGTCTTTCGGACCACACGTGTAACAACTTCCAGTGCCCAACAGACAGGCACCATGATGCTGCTTTTTACACTTGGGGCATATGGGGTTTGCAACTCGTCCCTGATTATTGCCTCCCTGAGCAGGAACCATCTTCCATCCCTGGTTGTTGCCTCCTTGAGCCTAAGGCTGTCCATGAGGTATATTTCCCTGCCACGGCTTCCTGCTAGCCTGGTTGTTCTCATTGCCACCATTGTTTCGTCCTTCCCACTTACGCTTCCCCTTATATTCATGGGAATTTGTCTGAGTGGGTGGTGGTGTAACTATGGGCGCTCGCTTCTCTTCTAGCATTGCTGCCTCAATATCCAGAGCTCTGTTCAGCGATTCAGTGTAGCTCAGCCTTCCAAGGCTAGCTAGGGACATGCCTATCTCATGTCTCAGTCCTGATCTAACTTTTCCTGCCATATTCTCATCTGTATCAACTTGGTCTGGAGCATACCTTGATAACTCGCAAAACATTCTATCATACTCAGTCACTGACATCCTTCTTTGCTTCAGATTATAGAACTCCACTTCCTTCTTGACCTTGAAGGTTTTTGGAACATACTTGTCATATAGTGACTCCTTGAATTCCTCCCAAGAGTACTTTTCCAGTTGCTCAGCCGTCAGGATCTTCCTGCGCGCTTCCCACCAGAAGTCTGCAGATCCAGTGAGTTGGAAGAGCACACAAGAAAGACGCTCTTGGTTGGTACACCTTAGGAAGTTAAAAATTCATTCCATAGCTCTAACCCAAAGCTCAGTATCACTCGGGTTTCCTGACCTATTGAAGGTAGGGGGATTCTGCTTGAGGAAAAGCTCCTCAATAGCCCGTTGGGGTGGAGGAGGAGGTGGTGTAGGGGCGCGTTCATGCCCTCCTCTCCTTCTTTCTCGTCTGGGTGGAATTCTGTGGTGCACATAATCATCATTAATTCATTCTCATTGGTCCGTAATTATCATCATACTGGATCATTGAAAGGAGTTCGGAACTACATGATCATAACGCATCAACACATACTCATAGATAACTCTCGTAGCAAGGTCGAGAAAGAGATCCGAAATAACATCATACTCATGAGAAGAAAAGCCCATGAAGGGTCAATATATATATATATATATCAATATATCATACGCATCATAATAGTACAATTGCCTTCAACGAGGTCTTACTAACTATCAATATAAGCTGATCTAGGCTACATGCCTACACATATACCAATATACGGGATGCTCTAACAAATAGCATTGCCGTCTATAAAATAAGAAAGTGCTAGACATCGGAACGACACGTATAAGCAAAAGGAGTGACGTTCCGCATACAAAACACAAAATAAATGGCTAACACCATCCTCGGCTATCTTAAGTCGCCCTCGACTCGGCGGTCGAGCTATCCTCCTTGGAGAATTCGTCTGGATCCTCGTCCGGATCTTCTTCTGATTCTTCGTCTAAAGCTGGAGAGACTGCAACAGGGTCTTCAGTGACTCTGCGCTTCTTCGGTAGAAGTAGATGAGTATCGTCTGCGATCGGTCGTGGGTGGACTAGATCGATGACTGGCATAGGTCGAAGGGGTGGGCATGTCCTCCTGAGAATAAAAGGCTCGGTCCTCATGTCCCTGCGGCTAGTTGCTGATGTCCCTGCCTCCATGTCTAACCCATCCTGAGCATGACACGGTGCAACAAGAACCACCTGGCTCGGTATAGGTGTAGCTAGCCTCTCCGGCAAAGCTCCCCTAGCATAAGGTCAGTACACGCAAGCTCCATGGGGAGGTGCACGGTGCTGGAGGTACTGAGTGGTGATGCGGATAGCAAAGGCCACAAAATCTTCGGAAGGTACTAAAGTCGGCTCACACAAAAAGATATAATACCATGAGACTGCAGCAGCCCACTCCCTCCACTCGATTGGAAGGAGGTCGATAATATGCTGAATGCCCTCGTAATCCGAGACACCATGAGGAGCATCTAGGCCCCAGGTCGCCTCTAGGTCTGCCACGCACTGGCCCACGGTGGCACCTGTGCCTCGATACGTGCTGCGAAAAGCCTCCACATGGTCGCACGGCATACGCCTTCTCCTCGTTGACTTACGCGGCGGCGTCTTCGTGGTCGCCATCCTATGAAGAAGGTATACGTATAATACATCAACGTCTCAACATAATAGAACAACTCTACTAAAGGGTTCTCAGAAGAAGGATATAAATCTCGTCCTAAGTTCTCGACTCGAACTCTGGACTCTGAGAAGCACCTAACATAAAAATAACAATATACTCTGTGCGGGGTATGTTATGAAAGTTATTTGGGTTCCGCCATAGATGGACATCCCGATAAAATAACCGTACTCGTATTACTCGTATGTAAGTGATATTCGTTGGAGACATCACTGCATCATTGATCCTCGTCGTTACATCGTCATTGTTCGCCCTTCACATTCGTGCATGTGCTGAAATACTTAAGGCGCAGAAGTTCTCATTTGCATAAGAGAAGACACTAAGGAAGTTTTTAGGTTCTCGTCTTTCGTGTTTCTTCATCAGCAACAATTCATGCGTACTTGAAAAAAATAAGGATTTATATAGTACATGCTTCGTCATACATATATCATTCCATATATGTTCATAATTAACATTTCGTAAAAGCTCGTAAAGAGATACATTTTCATGGAAAAAGAAGTTTGAATCATAAAGACTAGTAAATCTTTTACCTTACTCTTCAGTTGAGCATGACGTGACGGGGTGTTGAGTTGACAATTGATTCTTAAATCAGTTTAGAGAATCGAACTAAACTTCACTTGAAAGAACATTGACTCAGAGCGAACGAACCTCTCTCATACCATTCTGTCACGGCCCCTTATCCCTAAGGACGGCACAACCGGAGCATGACCCGGGGTAGGAATTAAGAAGCGGGGAAGAAAAGGGGAGCCATACGTTTCATAAGAAATAGGGGTGAATTTCCATGAATAACCTATCAAGACATCATGAAGGGGAGTCAATCCCGGGGAAATGACTTAGAATCCAAAGTAGGATACATAGTTATAATATCAGCCTTGAAGTTTAGAAAAAGGCTTCATAGCATATTACAATCAACATAACTTAGAAAACAAAATCATAAAGAGTGTTTGCAGCGGAAAAACATGGTTGGTTACATATATGAAGATATGTAACCAGGGCTTAACATTGATCGTAGACAAAATACTTCCACTCAACACCCTCCGTCACATCCCCTGCTCAACCTGCATATTTTAAAAGATATACAGGGCTGAGTACAACGTACTCCGTGAACATATTGCCAAAACATAAAACATACTTTCGTATTTGTCGTCATGCATATAACAGTAACACACGAGGGTTTTAAGAAAAAGCCCATGTTTACTAAATTATTTCATTTCATAGCATATGTCATCAGATTCACCGTATCCATAATTTACGCCGGGGAAGGTGGCCACTTCCCGCGAACGTTACTCCCCGAGATTGGCCATTCCGAAGAGAGCTCACAATCCCGAGTACTGTGTACACTAACCCTGGACAACGACCTTTGTCTAGCTCAGGATCCGATCATTTCATAGGTTGGCAAGCCAACAATGATAGGTTCATAAGAATCCACATAAAAGTTTTTATGCATCATAATCATTTGAAATCATAATTTGCTTGTAAAACATTTCATCAAGATAGAGTAAAGATCAAATCATTTTCGTATAGAAAGCCCACCTGGACAAGTAATAAATGCAAGCAAAATGATTCTCGGCTCTTCCTTACGCTTCAGTCTACTGCTCCACCTTTCATCGGAAACAACTAAGTTTAGCGGTCCATCAAGCTTAACGAAGTCTAACGGACAACGGACTCGATCTACATGTTTGGACTTTAGAGTTTTGCATTCGACTTAAGTTTAATAATAAAAGCTATGATTCTCTTAGAGAACCTAACTGACTACATAACATATAAATATACTAACAACGGTAACCGATACTCGATTCCGTTACACATTCCTTGGTTCGAAAGCCATCATAAAGCACTTAATCATAATCATAAAATAATGTGAATCAAGTCTGGAAAGAATAAGCATTATGTTAATTCGCATTAAGAACTAGATAGTGAATCTTATACCATTGAAAATCAACTGAAGTCTAGTTTCATATCCATTTTACAAATCTCAAAAATATTAAACGTGGAGAAAGTTATGGCTATCTCCGTGAAGTGTGACGAAACTGCCAACTTCCGGCGAAAATGGAAAAAACATCATATAAACCTAGAGCTCGTTTCTAGCAACGAAAACCCTAAACATGTGAACTCTAATCATGCATATCATACTAGTAACACATATAGGAGTCGACATACAATCATGCTTCTCGACATCACGAACTCCATTTCATAATCTTTTCTTTTGCAAAATGACTACTTACTCATTCTTATTTTTCCAACATTAACATTCAAACATCATTAACATCAAACAACACACTTAACATACACTCATGTTGATAATCAAAGTCTTGCTCCTAACATACAAATAACCTAAACATGACTTTAAAATCCTCAATACATAACATGCTCCTTAACTATATCAAATATTACCAACGCATCTTCCAACTTTATAAATCTAACTTCATGTTCTTGTTTTCAAATAAATTTTCAAAAACATTTTATAAAAATCTAACAAAAATATTTCATGTACTCCTTTCATACCTCATCACAATTATCAAGTCACTTTTGAACATACAACTACATATCAAGAACTAAGCATGATTCTTCCTTACTTTCAAAATACCAAACATTTTATAAAAATCCCATAAAATCATCATAACATCATATCATCATTTAACAACATATTGTGTAAGAAAATAATAAGAAAAACAACACATGATTAGGTTATGAAACCCTAAAAGTTTCGGCCAACATGAAAAAAATCAAGACATGATTACAACTTGTTCTAAACACTTTCAAGAACCTTAAAATCAACTTAGAGACAATATACAAGACATTATAACATTAAACCTAAACTCTTCATATATTTTTCAAATTTTAAAGTTACCCCAAACCTATTTATTTTTGGATAGAAATGAAGAGGAGATTGTTACTTACTTGAATATGAACTTTGTTTTAAGTTTGGAATACAAAGTGAGCTTGTAACTTGAGTTCTTAATGAAGAACAATGGTGTTCTTCAATGGTGAATGGGGAGGGGGCGGCTAAGGTGAGAAGAAGAAGGAAGAAGATGAAGTGATGAGGAAAAATGAAACAGAGGTGATGTCCCTTTATATACTAGGTTAACCCTAGACGTCGTCATAAATCGGTCAAAGAATATTTTACGTTTCGCTCCTTCGCAGATAAAATTACTCGAGTATTGTGTGTATGTCATATACTTAAATTATCGTGTCGCACTTACAGCTTAAAGCCGGAGAAAAGTTTCGCGATTTACGGAACACGAATTATCCGAGAAAACAACTCGACATAAAATATACCCGAAAACTCAAAAAGTAAACTTTTGAAAATCGTACTCGTAACGTAAAAGTAGTGTATATAGAAGCAGACGGAATCACGATTCTGTCTATTGAAACATAAAAATCAAATTCGGAAGATAAACCCAAGCATATAACCGAACATCCGATTTCTGAATTTAAAACGTGTAAATAGTTCTAAGCTTATTCCATTAGTCAGAATTTTATTATTTGTGAATGCAAAACTTTAATGTCGCACTTGAGGTCATAATAATTCATGCATATAAAAGACCGGGGCATTACATCGATGGCGTACGATTCGAACTATACCTATGCATTATATACGGGTTTCTCAGAATGTATGCTGATGGGCGACGCGGACGCGGACGCGGGCGCCGATGTAGAGCATCTATTTACTTCAGTTCTGATACGGGTTCGACTATCCCTACCTTATCAAACTCAGTGCATTCGGATACCGATGGTCATCAGGACCAGTCGATCGGTCAAAGGAATAATGTGGATGCTGGTGTCACATACATTCTTCAACAAGTGGCAAATCAAATGGCTCTCGTGACCCATGTTGTTTAGCTGAACAATCCTAACCCGACGATGGATGCATTGCTCTAGAATGTGGTCCGTATGCATCCTCCGCAGTTTAGTGGTGTTACTGACCTAGGTGGTTGGGAGAGTTGGCTATTTCAGTTGGAGAAAGTGTTTGAGGCTTTTGACTGTCCGAAAACGAGGAAGGTACCCATTGCTCAGTAATTTCTTGCTAAGGAAGCCACGACTTGGTGGAAGGATGTTAAACCACAGAATGACGTTGCTACATGGGATGAATTCAAGAATATATTGGCGGCCGAGTTTTGTCCTTAGCCAGTACACGAAAGCAGGATCTGAGCCTTTTTTGAAGTTAAATCGCAGAACATTCCAGTCTCTCAGGCAATAGTAGAATATAATCAATAGCTTATTTACGTGAAGAACTAGGTGCAAGATGAACGTGATAAGGTCCGTCATTTCGACCTGCGAATGAATATAGATATACGGAATTACATGGACGGGTTTGCCTGCACTACCCTAAAAGAGTACCAAGATAGGTCTATGACATATGATATGTTGTGTTCTAATATTTAAACCACTGACGAGTCGACAAAGCAAAAGACCACCAGTAACTATTCTGGCACTAAGGGTGGCAACTTTCAGAGACCTCAGTCGGCTAACTGTTCTGTCGGGCAGTCATCGCGTTCTTTTAAGAGGAGAAGTAGTTTTCCTTCTACTTCGGGCACCTCAACTCGCCAGGTGACCTATCTTAATTGTGGTCATCCAGTCCATATCAATCGTGAGTGCAACTTCCCACCCCTGAAATGTAACACTTGTGGTTAGATGAGGTGCAGGGCAGTTATTGTCCCTAACAAGATCAGAATTTTGATACTCAGGCATCTACCCCAGCACATAGAGTTCAGAGCATGACTCAACGGCAGTCCGTTAGCCAATCACAGCAGGGTTATGGCAGAGGCCTGGGATGAGGTCAACCCGTTAGAGAGGGAGATTCTAGTATTAGCTCGACACACCTACGAGTTCACGAGATACGCCGAGCGGATGATCCCGATGCGATGGTGTCCTTGTTGGGATTTGGTGCCTAAATCGAAGGCAAGCGGTAAAACGAAAATTAATTCGATACGAATCCCTACGAGGATCGATCGAGCTACGTATATACGAATATTATACGAAACACAAGAGATATAGAAACGCACCATTGTAGTCCGTTGATTAAATGGATTCCTTCTCTTGAGCTATTCCCAAGCTTTAGATTGCTTTCCTTACGATCCAATCCGCTCCAAGCTCTTGGATGATCCAACACCGAAAATACCGCGTCTCTACTTGTCACGCGCCGGAGAAACGATCGTAATGACGATCACCTTGCTATCCTCTAAGGATACGGCTATAGCTAAGTGATGAAGCTTTTGATTGTGATTATAACACTCTAAGTGTATAACTCACTTTCTCTCAATTTATCTCTCAATTTTCCTCCAAGAAAAATCAAGAGCTTGTGATGAAGATGAAGAAGACTTGGAGAAGTTTTTCTCTCTCTCTCTACACTCTATCTCACGGGTGAAAATGCCCAAATTTGTGTGTGGAGTCAAGTCATCATCATACTTTAATACACTACCAACAACTCATCTCACATGAGAGATTCCCAACAAAGTCATTGTCATCCATTATAAAATGGAAACAAAGACTAGGTGGAAGGTAGGTGGAAATGGGGGGCGGACATCTAGAAGGAGTCGTACGAGTTCAGTCCATTTCGGACTCCCGTGAGTCCAAACAGATAAACTCTGATTCCGTTCCGATGGATTTATATCGATTAATTAACCCAATTAATTAATCATATCAAATACATAACAACATAATTAATTTCAACAAGAAATAGTTATATTCATGAATTAAATGAATCACCTAGTAATTTATTTAATTCATTAGGCCGTAAATCAATTTATCCAATAAATCAATTTAGACATCCAATGTCCCAATAAATTAGATATCCAATATCTAATATTCATAATGAGAGAATAAGCTTGATTCATTCCGTCGTCAATCCTATTGGGCGACTTGGTAAGTCCGTCTCAGTTAGAAATGGGAGGAACCAAAGAGTAGTAGAACCACCTAGCCAGCCTGGCGGCCTACACTGTACCCCAACTGAGAACGAATGATTGGGATCATTCAAGAACCATTCTGTCTTGAATACCAGTATACGTATAAACCCTTCTTTCAAATGTCCCGATCAAGTTATAGGGTCACGGTCAGTCAAACCCCATCTGTACTTGACGATATGCATGCATTAATGCAAATCGAGATCATCGAGCTCTCGTGTATCTAATACAACTAGCTCCAATGCTTTGGCCAAAGACTTATGATCTCATCCGCCAATAACTGCATAGGACATGTAAGCCGTTCACTAACAGGAGAAAGAATTCTATCTTGCTATTCAGTAGGACCTGCTACTTGCCCATCAAGATGCACGTCGAGGTTGACCCCCGCCTTCCGGTTTACAGGGTCGAACTACTCTAATGAAAATCTTGACGTCACAAGAACATCCCTACTAAATCCTCAAGTCGAAGGTTCACGAATACCTATCACAACCTTTCGATTCCGTCATTGACTATCCCGGAGTGAAATCCGTGTGACGAATCGAGGGTGAGTCGGTTCGAGTATACTGATCCAATTAGCATACCTATAATGTGTGCTCCCACTAACCATTAGCATTCGACAGGCACTCTCCATTTCAAAGAACACGTCATACAAGTCTTCACATAAACTTAACGCCCAGTCAAGTTTCATCGACTTGCGAACGATTAAGTATTTGAGCTATAAACCTTTCCAGTGCCGACCCCATTATCCAATAAGGAGTGGAACGTTTTGCTCTCAAATACACGGACTAGTTTCTATATGTATATTTACGAGTTAGGAATGCCAGTAACTACCAGTAAATAAAGAAACATACATTGCCTTATATTAGTGATTTTACATAATTACAAGTATAATGCCCTCACTCAATCATCCTCTGAGTGTCATTCGAGGGCATACTCCCAACAATCTCCCACATGCACTCAATGCCACACGCTATGGTATCTAATACCCATGTTCTCCAGATGACGCTCTAAGCTAATTTGAGAAAGTGGCTTGGTCAGTGGATCAGCGACTTAGTCGGCTGACTCTACTATATGCAACACAATGTATCTCTTTGCGAACAAATGCTCTTACGAGATGATACTCTCTCTCAATATGTTTGGTACTATTGTGAAACCTCGGCTCCTAGGCTGTTCTACCGCTCTGGCAGCGTAGCACAAGGTGTCACATGAAGTTTACCCAGTAACTTCTAAATTCTTCCTTTAGAGGCCTCCGAGGCCGCTTTATACTCAGCCTAACAGGTGGAATTAGCAGTCGCGCTATACTCGGTACTATGCCTTGATACAGCTCCTCCATTAAGAGTAAATGTATCTAGAAGTAGACATAAAATTGTCTTTCTATCCTTGGAAGTCCAATACAGTGAATCCCATCATATTCAGTTCTCCACCACCATATATAAGAACCAGATCTCTAGTCCTTCTAAAGTACTTGAGAACGTTCTTTATGGCGGCCTAATGTTCCCGAACTGGGTTAGCCCGAAACCTATTTACCATACTCTCAGCATGCGCAATGTCAGGTCTCGTTCACAATAAAGCATATGTAAGGCTACCTACTGCCGAATCATATGGTATATAACTCATTTCCTTTCATTGTTCCTCACTATGAGGACACATCTTCAAGGTTAGTTTTATTCCATGTCGCATCAGAAGGAACCCTCTTTAAGATCTAATCTATATAGAGGGCTTGGGAAAAAATTATCACTCTCTTCGATCTATCCCAGTAGAGTCGAATCCCAAGAATATAGGTTTCTTCTCCCAAGTCTTTCATGGAGAAATTACTCGAAAGCCAAGCTTTCACAGAACTGAGCATTCCCACATCATTTCCTATTAGTAGAATGTCATCTACACATAGTACTAAGAATGCGATCTTGCTCCTACTAACCCTCTTGTATACACAAGATTCCTCTTCATTTTGCACGAAGTCAAACTCTTTGACTGCCTCATCAAAACGAAGGTCCCAACTACATGAAGACTGTTACAGTCTATATCATGGAGTCTACATCCACCATTGCTAGGTCATTGGTCGCGGGTCGATCTCTTGTTTATCACCTGGAACCTTGTGGAAACCCAGTTCATCCAAGTACATAAAACTATACCTCTCAGGTAAATGAGATACCCTACTAGACCTACGAGGTGGTTGTACTTGTGTTATAGAAGGTTCGGTTCTAATTTCTTGCACAGGTGTCTCCTCAGTAGTTTCATTGTATTCTTCCAAAGAAATACTTCTACCTGCTCCGCCTTCCTGGATGAACTCGTCTTCCAGGAAGTGTGCTTGTAAAGAAAAAACAATCTTTCGATCTTCTGGCATGTAGAATAGATAACCCATCATCCCAGACGGGAATCCAATGAAACGTCCCTTCGCGGACCTAGCTTCCAACTTTTCCACCTTAGTCTTCTTGACATAATTGTGACATCCCCAAATCCTAATGTGATTAAGACTTGGTTTCCTGCCCTCCCACATCTCATGTGGAGTTTTAGGAATAGATTTGGAAGGACATCTGTTCAAGATATAAACGGAAGTGAGGAGTGCATACCCCCATAGGTAAATCGGTAAGTCAGTATAGCCCAGCATGGAACGGACCATGTTCAACAAGGTCCGGTTCCTTCTTTCTAACACACCATTTAACTGAGGAGTACCTGGAGGTGTTAGTTGTGAAACTATTCCATGTTCCTTAAGGAACTCGTCAAACTGCGTACTCATATACTCGCCACCTCGGTCCGACCAAAGTGCTTTGATATGATTACCAGTTTGTTTCTCGACTAGGGCCTTGAATTCCTGGAATTCTCAAAGGCCTCGGATTTATGTTTCATTAAGTATACATAACCATACCTAGTATGATCATCTGTAAACGTAATGAAATATTGATATCCATCACGTGCTGCTTCCAAAGCATCACATACGTCGGTATGGATTAATCCTAGTTTATCAGTGGATCTTTCAAAAGTCCCTGTGAAGGGGGACTTAGTCATTTTGCCTTTAAGGCAAGATTCACAAGTAGAAAAGGGATCCGATCCCAATGGACCCATAAGTCCATCTTTTTCCATCTTGTAAACCATCACCAATGAAAAATGAAAAGCCTTGTCAGTCCATGACCGGAATGGATATAATGTTTTTGTGCCCCTTGGGCAAAACAAGTACATCTTCTATAGTCAAAACAAAGCCGGATTATAAACCCAAAAGACGTGCTCCTATGTCGGTCGCCTCGATACTATGCCCGCTTCCGACTGTGATCATAACTTCTCCAGCTCCAAGCTTCCTACTTTGTTCCAGATCCTGATTCACGGTACAAATATGAGAACTAGCACCAGAATCTAGTATCCAGGAAGTAGAAAATACAGTAGCAGAACAATTTGTTTCCAAAACTAAAAGTTCTGTACCTGAAGTTCCATGAAGAATCAGATAGTTTCTTGACCAGTGGCCTAGCTCACCGCACTTGAGACATGCGTCCTTTTTCTTCTTGTTCTTTAGAATCATCGGGGCCTTGCCCTTACTCTTAAGGTCCTTAACTTGTGGTCCAGTCTGCTTCTTGGTCTTTTTCTTCTTATTCTTAGACCTTCGAGGTCCAGAAGAAATCACAAGGACAGACTCTTTCATCCGCGGAGTCTTCATCTGAGACTGAGCGGTCACCAGTTTGTTCATTTGCCCAACTAAGTTACATGCAATTTCATTGCAGTTGAAGTTCATAACAAACCGTGAGAAGGAATCAGGGAGAGACTGAAGGATAAGGTCGGTTTGGAGAGAAGTATCCATTTTAAAATCAAGAGCCTCCAATCTCTCGATCATGGATATCATTTTGAGGACGTGTTCCCCAACCTTCTCACCTTCCTTCATCCTTGCACCGAACAGTTGCTTGGATATCTCATATCTAGCAGTTCTGCTATACTCACCATAAAGTTCGGTCAAGTGAGATAGAATCTGCCTAGCAGAAGTCATTTTCTCATGAGCTCTCTGAAGCTCATTAGACATAGAAGCCATCATGTAAGCACGGACTTTTACGTCATCCTTAACCCACTTTTTGTGGTTTTCAATCTCTTTCTGATTGGCTCGGGTCCGCACAGGAGGCGCCGGAATGTCCGTATCCAAGACGTATCCCAGTGCCTCTATACTGAGGACAATCATCATATTTCGGAGCCAATCCACAAAGTTAGGTCCCATTAAGGTGTTCTTTTCGAGTAGAATTGCGAGTAGATTCATTGCCATATTGAGAGTTATGTCTGCATTAAGTACGACAGATTAATTAGTGACTCGTTCAATTATGTTCTGAGTATAGAATTAAGGTCTTTTCTATTCTTGTTATCCAGCTCCCACTATTTTTATCGGAATAACACACTCTGATGTGAAATCCGGAAGTATCGTCGCTCTACTTCATAGTGGTGATCGAGTTCTTTATAAATCTTAATAGAGGGCAACCGAACAGGTTTCTAGTCTATTAATTTTCATAAAGTGGTGTCCAACACCAACCCATCTAATGGATGATTCGATCTTCTTTTGCACCTTGTTCACTCCCCTCAACCTATATGGTTTCTATGGTTCGTGAACAAGTTAAGTTTATATCATCGACGCAAATCAGTTTCACAATTGAATCTTATCCGGCAACCTATCAGGTTTCTAGGGATAAAACTCGCTCCAACCGAAGGCATCCAATGCGCTCCCGGTAATTTATCCGTCCTCCCCGAACGACTACCCCGATAATTCGGAAGCATAGCACATCCGGTTTGGATTTTAATTTCTCAAAAACTCGATGGAGGGAAGGAAAACCTTGAAACCTTATCAACTTAATAATTTGTTGTGGGAGAATTTTCGCGATTAACGTTACACTTTGCACATTAATCATTTAAGCGTGTTTGTGGCATTCATACAATATGAAACAACCATTCACAACCTAGTTGCTACCAACATGTGGTTCATGGACCGTTCCTAGAAAACAAAAACTCCGTAATCAAATTACAAGTCTTCGTCTTGAATCTTCATCTTCTCGAAACGGATCTTCCTCCGGTCTTCGTCATTACATATAAATTTTACATTGAAAATTGCATCCTAGATACAAATATTTCTATTAAAATAAATAGGCTCAAAACGGCCTTTACAACCCAATCGAATAAAACGAACGATTCAAAACTAAGTCCACGAACCACATCCCCATTCAAAAGCATCCATCCAATAAATACTATATAAATGGAAAGCGTAGAGATACATTGATCCAATCAACAATACGAACCGATCCAATCGATTCACATAATTGGTAATATGATAACGTTCAAAATAATTCGGTCGACCATAAATATTCCAATTAATCAAATTTCCCTTATAAAATGAAATACCATAAATCATTTTAATCATATTAAATCCAATTTAACATGCGGGAGATTAATTTTCAAGAATACAAGAAAAAATCGAGTCGGGTGAAAACTGGCCTGCCTGGCCGAGTCACTGCCGGTATCCTGCCGGCCAGACACGGCCCATGTCGCCTGACATGGTCGGGTCGTGCCGGCAGTGTCCCAGACATTCCTGCCAGACACGGCCGTGTCTCCTGACACGGTCGAGTCACCTCCGGAAGCATGCCGGCCAGACACGGCCCATGTCGCCTGACATGGTCGGGTCTGCCTGGCAGTGACTATGCAGACTGCCGGACACGGCCGAGTCACCCAGGACACGGTCGAGTCACTCTCGGCCAGAATGCACCTTTTGACCAAAAAGTCGCCCGACGACGATTCGGGGCTAGATTTTCGACCGGATATCCATATCAATATTTTCCGACTTTCATATCTCCAATATAAATCATATTTCCCAGAAATTTAAGATTTATATTTAGACATAAACTTACGAAAAATATAATTATTACGAACGAAAAACATATACCATGATTATGACTAAAATGATTCCAAATCATTCACCATCTAATCGAGCATTCCAAATGTCAATATCGTATATACGATCGCAAGACCTACGCTCCGATACCACTGTTGGGATTTGTTGTTACCCAAAATATTATTCGGAGATGATATTGCTGGAATGGTCGAGTAACAAATAAATGCGAGAGCACGTCTGTGGGGAAAGTAAATAACACAAGATTTGCCGGGGTTGTTAGTCCCGGGCTTAAATGCTTTTGCGAGATATTATTAATACAAATACTTTGGAGTACAAATATTAATGTTAGAGTGCAATTACAATGAGTATAAAGACCCTAGTTATCTTAGCTATTGAGCGTGAAGATTGCCGGAAGAACCAGATATGATGCTTTGTGAGTTCTTGTAACAACAATGGTGTGCTGTGACGAATGTGAGGAATCGACGGTCTCTCACTGTGTGTATTAGCTGAATGTCTGAGCTCCAGGACTTGTGAACCTATTCAAACCTGAACTGTAGGGAGTTCTTGCCTCTGCCGACCGTCTTTTGGTGAAGAGGTGCTGAGAGAGAAATCCTTAATGGGTTCGAGAGAGAAAGCCCGAGAGGAGAGAGTTGTGAACTTTCGTGAACGTATTTTCCAACCTTTCTCCAGTTGCTGGAGGTTCTTTATTTATAGGACTGGGAGTCGCTGGGTGATCACCTCTGCTGTATTATAATAAGCGGGTGATTGTCTTTAGCACATGGGTTGGTCTCCTTAAAGTCTGCAGAAGTTGCTGGCTGCCAGAAGTGCGAACCAATGAGAAGCCAACACGCGTCTGTGTCGTTGTCCTGGGAGGCCCTACTTAGGACCTTTCGGCGAGTCTGTCGATAGGTGAGGCCGTCCTTGTCACTGACAACTGCTGATGGGCTGGAGTCAACGATCCATGTTCTGAGGCGCCTTTCGCGGATCTGCACATGGGTCCTTTGCTTCCCGATCCAGTCTTCGTAGACTTTGACGGACGATGGCCTTGTTCGTGGCACAGGGCGGTCGTCCTTGGTCGGGCACCAGAGTCGATCGCTAGGTGCCAAAAAGCAATCGCCTTGGGAGTCGATCGCTAGATACTCGAAGGTGGACAGCTACCTTCGATTTGGCAAGTTTGTCGTAGCTCATTTGGTCGTGAACTCGGCCGATCGGCCCTTATACCAATCGCCGTCGAGGCGTATAAATCGCCGCACAACAATTGCCCCCCAGCTCGCTCCGATGTTGGATACGTGGGGTGAGGTGGTTCTACTGGCGATCGCTTAACTTTGACGAGTGACTCAGCATTTTACGGAACGGGCGATCATCACTGAGCGGATTAGTTTTGAATATAGACGACCAGGTCGGTCGCTGAAATGAGCGGGAAATGATAGCGGTCGTGGAAAAGTCTCTGGGGCACATGTCGGTTTCCTATTGGGGGAGACCGACGGTTAGTTAAGACTCTTCGTCTGGAGTGTCCTTGAAACGACGTGTACGCGGGTTTCAACGATGCGTACGTGGGTTTCAAGGGAGGCATTAATTGTGACGGTTGCACTTCTGCCCCCGAGATTCTCCTTATTTGCACGGAAGCCCCCGCCTTCTCCTACAAAAAGGGGCTGGGTTACAGTGTTAAGAACCTTATGCGATTTCATCGGAGAAGAAGATAGTCGAAAATTTTCTGAAGCCTTTGTCTGCCGATCGTCGATCGACTCAACCTTTCGGTAAGAAACACTCCTTTTCTCCTCTTCTTTTTTCGAGAATGTTTGGGGTACCTTCATCGTCTGGAATGGACATCGCCTCTATCACCGGGACTTCGACTGTCCGGGGAGGCTCCTCCATGAAATTCCATATGGAGACAGCTGCCGAGGCTATCCGCGCCGGCATTAATCCTGCGGAAGTCGAGGCACTATTCAACGAGGCTGACGCGGCCAGGGAGGCGGCGGCTGAGTAGAAACGTTTGCTGTCGGAGAAAGATATATGGTGAGGGCGTATTGGGAGCAACATAGCGCCTTTGGCCAAGCCTATTTGGCCTTCACCGAAATCATGGAGAGGTTGGCCGGTCCGTGTCCCAAGTTCGATTATCGGGAGTACTCGATCGCCCATCCCTATCAATCCGCTAAGCGGTCGCTGTTTCGGGCCGCTCAGCGCTCTCAGTGGTCCCTCGGTCTGATCAGGAGCTCGGCGACCAGGAAAGACCTGGCCGTCTGGAGGGAGAGGTATCATATCCCCTCAGATGTGGATCTTTTCGCGCTCGCCGAGAACGAGCGAGCCGTCCAACCCCCAGAGGGTATGGTCGCCGTGAATGAGGCAATAATGGAGGCCGGGCTACGGTTCCCTCTGTCGTTTGACGTCTCCCATTTGCTGGTTGCTTGAAACGTGGTGCCGCTTCATCTAACGCCGAACGCCTGGCTCCAGATCGTCTGTGCCCTCACCTTGTTCGGCGATCACCGACTGTACCGCCTTCCCTCGCCGTTGGAGATGAACCACCTATTCAAGCTGACGGTTCATAAGGGGTCCGTCGGAGGCTATCATATCTGGGCCCGTTCCGGTTGGGTGATACTTGGGGTCCCGAACAAGGTGCGGGGCGATCCCGCGAAGTGGTTCTGGGTCGGCGGGCATGGAAGGCATCAGCGAGCGAAAACCCTATGGGCGAGCTGGATATTCCTACTGGCTTTTGAGAGAGGAATCCGAGTAAGGGTTTTCACTCTCCCTCTGTTCGGATATGTTCTGAACTGATCTAATTTGGTCTTCCTTTTGCAGGTTTCCATATTCCGGCGGCCGACGAGCTACCTTTCGATTTTCTGGTCGTCTGGGAGCGGATACGAAGTCTTCCGGACGACGACTTAGACGCTCGTCGGATTAACAAGAAGAGCCGTTGGTTGTCTGCTCGGTTGTTCCGTTTTCCGCGACACCTTTCGGTCCTAGGTATGAATTTCTACGATCTCCTATTTCTTGGCGATCATCTTGTTTGAGGAATGTGTCTAACCGTTGTTTGATCGTTTCGTATTGCAGAGGTCCGCTTCCCCCGCTTCTTGGAGCCTCCGCCGGAGATTGCCATGTCGAACCCCAGAGTTTTGAGCCGTCTGTGCCGGAAGAGGTCGAGTAGAGTTCCTCCAGTGGCGCTACCTATTATTCCGGAGGTGAGGCCTCACGTGGAGACGATCGCTGCGGGGGAGGAGGTTCGGGAGGAGGGACTCCGGCTGAACCACAAGCGATAGAGGTCGGGGGAGCCCCCAGTCTCTGCCCCTGTTGGTGAGCCGCCGATCGTCGTGCCTCCGCTCACCGTGGTCCCCCTGGTGGATGAGCCTACGCCTTCGTCGGCTTTCTTGCAAGCCATGGCGATCGCCGAGGCCGAGACCCCTCGCGGGAAACCGTACTTCGGTCGCGACCCCGAGAAATCCGAGAGGTAAACTTTGTTTGTCTTTCTGAGTTTTGTCACTTGCGTAGGAGATGTGCTAACTCTTCTATTCTTGATGCAGGATCTGCAGCGCTAACTCGACATGCCCGCCGCTGGTATTGGATTTCCTCGCGAACCGATCTCCTCGCGAGGCCTGTGATGTCCCACCATACGTCAACCGGGCTGTTTCGGCTTTGCTGAAGGCCTGGACGACCGACTTGGATGCGATCGCCCGCCAGCGATCTGGGAACACGATGCAGGCTGCCTTTGCTCTCTCCCTCCAGGCGGCGAGGATGGCTGCCCAGGCTGTGAAGGAGTTCGAAGGGCGTCCTTCTACTTCCCGTCTTCAGGCGGACCTCGAGGCCGCTCGGAAACAGAACTCCGAGTTTTCCGATAGGATCATGGCTATGGAGAAGGACTCCTTAGACGCGGCTAAGCGGGCAAGTCAGTATCTTGAGCTGTCGAGACAGGATTCTGAGCGAACCCGGGCGACGGTCGACCGGCTTAGGGATCAGATGACAGACGCCCGTCGGTCGTACGCGGCTGCTCAGAAGGAAGCCGATCAGCTGAAGGTAACTGTCGCTCGGCTGACTAGCGAGCTGGCGTCGTCAAGGGGAGAGACGGCTGCTAAGGAGTCCGAGCTTCAGGGTGTGCAACAGGCGGTTGCGGAGTTAAAAGGAAAGTTGGAGGCGACCGAGTCCGATCCCTTTCTCAACGTGGAGTTCATCAGCGAGTTTGCCTATTACATGGCGTTCGCTGAATCGCTCCGCGCTGCTAAGAAGGGAGGGCTGGAGGTCGGCCCTCTGGCTGAAAATTTCAAGGCATAGAAAATCCTCTTCATCCTGCCTTCTCTGTGCCGATCTTGGACCTCTCGGATATCGGCGTAGACCTGAGCTGGTACCCGACTCCCGAAAACCTTGTTCATCCAAACGTCCCGGAGGACGGGGAGACAGCTCTGGAAGCCGATGAGGGATCGCGGGCCGATCCAGTGGTCGAAGGTGAAGGTCAGGCAGGGGCAGCATGAGGTCTTACGTCCTTTTAGTTTTTGTTTTTGCCTTGTAATTTTTGTAGCTTTTCTTGTACTTAGGCCTTCGGGAGACCGTGTTTGTACTTTGATACTCCAAGTAATGAAATGAGAGTTTTCTTCTTCGATTTATTGCTTGAATGATTGCTTTTCTGAGTCTTTGCATGACTTTATACAAATGTGTGAGGAGAGATTGTTGCGTGTACAGCTCCAAGTGAATTGATAAACTTATATTGATACTTTTTACAACAAAATCGATCACTGCACATACATCTGAAAAATGCCAATCTCCGTATGTAATTCAATAAGGACGATCGTCGTATATATAGCTCCGCCCTTCCCCCTTGTTTTTGTTCACTTAGTGAAAGTAAGGGGACGAAAATAAATCGTTGAGTGAGCGGTCTTCAATTTTGCAGATTCCTCGAGGAAGGTCGTCCATCTCGGTCTAGAGGAACCGCGCACGATCGCGGAGTTCGATGGAACCAACCTCGATGACCATGTCTTGTGCGCGAGCGACATTCCATCTGATGGCTAAGTTCTCGCGACTCACTTAATTGTGAGGGTCCTCCGTAGGCTGCGCCCGTCTCGTATTTAAACGAAGGACGTGTGGTCTTGGTCTGGAGGAGTCCTTTCGCAGGGCGTTGTCGGATTAATTGACTCCACGATCGCGGCTTGTTAGCACTTTTCTACCTCGGACCGCCATGTTAGATGGCAATCCTAGACGGTTAATGTTGTGACGGGGGAGGGACGCATCGCATTGTCCGGATCCACCATGTTAGGTGATGGACCTTTGAGGGCGGGTGAACGTGTCCACAGATTTGTTGGAGGGCCCTTTGACTACGCCCGCCTCGTATTTAAACAAAGGGCGAGCGATCACGGCCCAAAGGGACCTTGCACGGGCACAGAGAATGGTTCCATCGTCCTCCACAGCCATGTCGACACTCTTCTACCTCGGACCATCATGTCAGATGACGATTCTTGACGGTATACATTGTGTAAGGGGAGGCGATCGCTTGCCTAGGTTCTTCATGTTGATGACGAACTTTAGAGGGCGAGCGATCAATCCTTTGATTTGTTTTGGAGGGTCCTTCGGCTACGCCCGCCTCGTATTTAAACGAAGGGCGAGCGATCGAAGCCCAAAGGAACCTTGCATGGACGGATCATCGGTTTCATCGATTTTCGCAGATTCCATTTCAACGGTCTTCAGTCCTGTTTGGATAAGTATTGAAGATCTCAATACTTACAGCTTGTATGCTGTATCCGACATAATGATGTAGGCTATCTTTAGACTGATGTTGAATGGAAAGCTGATGTATGATTCTTTGAGGATAGCTTCCATACTTAGCGTCATATCGACTGATGTTTTACTTGCGGTATGAAGACACTTTATACTTTTGCTGTATGTTGGCACTATGAGAAGTCTTCGATATAGGTTTGTTTAGTCAAACAATATCATTTGTCTTCGGAACAGCGGCTTTGTTGTATGTTGGCTTTTTATCAAAACTCGATACAGGATTGTTTATCCCAACAAGTTTGTATGTTCTTGTTAAGATATGGATCATGATGATGGGATTGAAATTGAAAAGGTTGTGATTGATCTTGGAATAATATTTCCTTTACATTTGTATTCGTAGTCGCAAGGTGTTAGTCGGTACTTTGAATGCATGCAACTGCATGTCATTAGTGCACACTAGATTACTGGCTAACGCACGCTAATTGGTGACTATTAGCGCACGCTACATTATGTGATTAGCATACGCTAAGTCAACATACATCGCACGTAAATCACATTGTGGTTATGGATTCGAGATTGATTGATTTGGATTGTTCAGACTGTGTTTTATCGAGACATTGTGGAACCATTAGGTTTGTTGATTGATTATATTGATTGTTAATTATGATTGTCGAGTTGCGTTTTGTATTTTGGATATGAGTTCGTAATTGTTTGAGTTATATTGTTCGGTTTTGTATATGATCGAGGTATTGTTTATCCGTTGAGTTTGATTGGTTGGTTATATCGGTTGTTGATTATTGATTGTTGATTATGATCGTTGTGTTGCGGTTGAGGTTGAAGAGTTCGGAGATTTGCTTTTGGTCGGGGCTGAGGGGCTCGTGGACAAAGGAAATGGAACTTGTAATGGATTCGTTGTATCGGTATCGAGGCATGTTTTTACTTGTTCAGTTTATAATATTTAATGAATGGTTTCGGTTTAATTTCATTTATAATTCATATAGCAATGATATTATAAATATACGTTGTCAGGATGATGGTTTGTATATTATGCTTTGGTTTGGGATAAATCATAATGTACATGATTTAAATATATTTGACAAAGACGGAGAGGTGAGTTACGTTCGGTCTGTGATATGAAATGTCGGATATCGAGGATAGTTTATCGTATTGATATTAATAGACTGTACCTCATTCGAAATTATTCGTATAACTGTGTATTCGTTCAGGGTTGTTTGTTCGTAGAAAGGATATTGTCTTCAGTTTGAGGTAAGTTATGTATTATTCAGTTATGAGGATAATTATTTTTGTTGAGTTGTTGTATATGTTGTATGTAGAGGTTTCGTATATTGAGATTCGTATTGGTTGTTCATTGCGGGATGTTGATCCCTGGACTATTGTTTGGTATTAAGGGTTGTGTTGATCGATCGTTGAGGGATGCTGATCCCAGGACGGTTGTGTTGAGATTGTTGATCGTGTTGATCATTCTTTGGGGATTGTGATCCCAGGATGGTTGTTTTGGATATTGTCGGTCATGTCGACCTTTCATTATCCGTGTGTCATTGTTCACTTCGGTGAGTCTTTTGATCCTTATTGGATATGTGATTCTTTGAGTTTCGTTGTCATGTTGCATCGTGACATATCTGGAGTCATATCTTCATGCCGATTGGTTATTGTGTAGAATTTTTAGCCGGGCACACTATGGTCATGCGTGGATGTTTCCACATTGGACTGTGCATACGAGACGTTACTTCGTGAGGCTAATTAGGGACTTGTCCCACGTATATCCTGGATTCCGTATACGGGGTGGACATGTGCACGGACACATTTCCGGATCGGGAGTACTGTGATGTCCATCTTTGAGTCATATGGATTGGTCGTTCATCCTCTATTTATGGTTGGGTATGTTCGACGGTTTGCGACTGGTTGTTCATATGCCCGAGGGGTATGTTTGACAGTTGGGATATTTCTTTGAGATCCTTTGTTAATCGTGTTTGGAGTTTACCTTGTTGAGCAGATCATTGGCTTCAGGATGTCATCAAGATGCATCCTCCTCAGTTTTCGGGGGCTTCAGACCCGATTGGTTGGGAAGGGTGGATCAAGGAGATATCCAAGGTCTTTGTTGCCACCAACTGTCCCGAGGATCGCAAGGTCCCTATTGCCTAGTACTTTCTCACTAGGGACGCTACTGACTAGTGGGAGGCTGTTGAGCCTAAGGACCATGTTGCTTCATGGGTCGAGTTCAAAGACCTGATGGAGACCGAATATTGCATGTGGCCAGTTAAACAGGCTCGAGTCCATGCTTTTTATGATGCTCAGCCTCGGGATATTCCTGTTTCTCAAGCTATTGCTGATTACAACTGGGAGTTGGGCTTTGTGAAGGCCCAAGTTAGAGAGGAGAGCGACAAGATTTTCCACTTCTCCAGACGGATGAAACTGAAGATTCGTGACTACATGTCTGGGCTCGCCTGCACCACCTTGAAGGATTATCAGAATATTGCTCTTGCATACGATATGTCTTTGACGGCCAGTGAGGCGGCTCGTGAGAGCAAGAAACAGAAGTCTGCCAAAAAATTTTCGGGCCACAAGGGTGGAGGTCAGCAGAAATCTCAGTCTGCTAAATTTCCCGCTGGTGGTGGTCCAGCTCGTTCTACCGGGGGTTTTCGTGGGGCTGCCAGTACTCCTTCCCTTGATGTGAAGTGTTTTAATTGTGGCCGACCGGGCCACATCAGTCGAGCTTGTCCGAGTCCTTTATTGACGTGTAATCGGTGTGGCCAGTTGGGCCACAAGGCTGTTTTTTGTGCTGAGAGAGATATAACTCTTGGTGCCCAGGCTTTCTTTCCAACGCCTAGCGAACCGAGTGTGAACTAGGGGTCGTTTGCGCCGCAGCCTCCGCCGAGTGCCAATCGAGGAAGAGATCGGGGTCAGCCCGCTAGAGGGGGAGCTTCCAGTGTCGGCTCCGCTCATCCGTGAGTTTACGAGATGAGGAGGGTCGGTGATCTAGCAGCCACCGTGGCCACAGGTACCGTTCATATCCAGTCTCGTCCTGTAAGTGTGCTTTTTGATTCGGCTGCTACGCATTAATTTCATGTCTCTGGAGTGTGTTTGCCGTTTGAGTCTCGACTGTTTGATGCCTTGTGAGCCTTTCATCATTAAGCTTCTTAGCGGTGATAGTATCATTGGTGATCAGGAGGTCTGAGACTGTTCTATGTTTATTTCTGAGAGGACTTGGCTCTCTAATCTTATTGTTGTGAGTATTGAGGGTGAGGATTTGATTCTAGTGGATGATTGCGAAAGAGTGCTAGGTCCCGTCCTCGGCTAACATGGTGATGATTCTTGTGTGGTAGTTCATGATTGCACCACGCTGCTCGAGCCAATCATCCACGAGAATCAAATCCCAGAAGTTCGTGATTAACGCCTTGAAGGTGATGAGACTCTTATAGAAGGGGTGTACTGGTTACTGGTGCTACGTATTGAATGCGGAGGATGGTGGGGTCGAGTTTTCATCGATCCCATTCGTCAGTGATTTTCCTGATGTATTTCTTGACAAGTTACCGGGGTTACAACCGGACCGTGAGATTGAGTTTGCTATTGAGTTAGAGCCGGGTGCGGCTCCGATTTCGAAGGCGCCGTATTGCATGGCACCTTCAGAGATGGAGGAGTTGAAGAAGCAGTTGAGTGAGCTTATTGAGTCAGAGTATATTCGACCAAGCGCTTCACCTTGGGGAGCACCGGTTCTGTTTGTGCGGAAGAAGGATGGTTCACTGCGTCTATGTATCGACTACCGCGAGCTAAAAAAGGTGACAATCAAGAACAAGTATCCCTTGCCGAGGATTGATGACTTGTTTGATCAGTTGCAGGGAGCTGCGATATTCTCGAAGATCAACTTGAGATCAGGGTACTATCAGCTTCGGGTGAAAGAGTCTGATATTCCGAAAACAGCTTCTCGGACGAGATATGGACATTATGAGTATGTGGTTATGCCCTTTGGGCTAACCAACTTATGAACAAAGTTTTCATAGTGTATTTGGATAAGTGTGTTGTCATATTCATTGACGATATCCTTATCTATTCGAGGAATGAGGAGGAGCATGCGCATCATCTGCATATGGTGTTAGACATTTTCAGGACCGAGTGACTCTATGCGAAGTTCTCGAAATGTGAGTTCTGGCTGAAAGAGGTGATGTTTCTGGGTCACGTGATTTCAGCTGAGGGGGTCAGTGTGGATCCACAGAATATTGAGGCAGTGTTGGATTGGGCACCGCCTAAGAATGTGAAGGAGGTCCGTAGTTTCTTGGGTTTGGCTGGCTACTATCGTAGGTTCGTCGAGGGGTTCTCGAAACTGGCTCGGACACTTACACAGTTGCTTCATAAATATAAGAAGTTCGTCTGGAATGATGAAAGACAGTCGAGTTTGGAGGAGCTGAAGGGGCGTTTGACTTCAGCCCCAATTCTAGCGTTGCCACCTGGCAACGAGGGTTTTGTTGTTTATAGCGATGCTTCGGGGCAGGGTCTTGGGTGCGTGCTGATGCAGCACGGCAAGACTATTACGTATGCATCGAGACAGTTGAGGCCGTATGAGCTCAACTACCCTACTCATGATTTGGACTTAGTGGCAGTTGTCTTTGCGCTCAATATTTGGCGTCACTATCTTTTTGGCTCTGCATGTCAGAATTTTACCGATCATAAAAGTCTGAAGTACATATTCACTCAGCGGGAGTTGAATATGAGGCAGAGGAGGTGGTTGGAGTTGATTAAGTATTGTGACCTCGAGATCATTTATCATTCGGGCAAGGCGAACATCGTGGTGGATGCCTTGAGTTGGAGACCAGTTGCGTTGCGGACGCTTGAGATACCTACGTCTCAATCTGAGCTTCAGCGGGATTTGATTGAGTTGAGTATGGAGATTTTTTTGCCAGGAGCTGTCGGGCAACTTTGCACTTTGGAGATTTCGTCATCATTGATCGATGAAATTAAGCTGAAGCAGTTGGAGGATCCGATGATTACTCAAATCCGAGAGAATGTTCTTAAGGGGAAGTCTCCTGGGTTTGTGATTCACGAGGATGGTGTGTTGAGATTTGAGAGTCGGCTTTATGTACCGAACGACTTGGAATTGAAGCGGAGTATTTGGCGAGAGGCCCATGCTACGCCTTACTCAGTTCATCCTGGTTCGATTAAGATGTACAAGGACCTGAGGAGGAACTTTTGGTGGAATGACATGAAGGAGGAGGTCGCACGGTTTGTAGCGAGATGTTTGACTTGTCAGCAGGTCAAAATCGAGCATCAGCGACCAGCCAGGTTATTGCAGTCGCTTCCCATTGCGGAATGGAAATGGGAAGATATTTCGATGGACTTCGTCAAGAGCTTGCCGAGATCAAAGTCTGGTATGAATATGGTTTGGGTGATTGTGGATCGTCTGACCAAGTCGGCACATTTTCGGGCATCAAAGATACTTGAGGCCCAGAGAGGTTGGCTCGTGTGGTTATTGCGCAGATTGTGAGGCTTCACGGTACTCTGAAGTCTATTATTTCGGATCGTGATGGCCGTTTTGTATCGCATTTTTGGCAGGCGGTACATAAGGCGTTGGGCACTCGGTTGCATCTGAGCATTTCATCCTCAGCCAGATGGGTAGTCTGAACGCACTATCCAGACATTTGAGGATATGTTGTGTGCTTGTGCTCTCGATTGGAGCAGTGATTGGGAGGAGCATTTGTCGTTGATCGAATTCAAGTGTGATGTTTTGTGATGACATGTGGTGACATGATCTTCGTGATGGTGATGTTTTGTGAAACTTGATTATTCTGGAATAATGCTTGCAAATGTATTACGAAAACGTGTTTGATATGTTGAATTGTACGTGTATATAATGTTGTGTAGTTATGTACTTGCACTAGCCATTCAAATGCCAACCCCTTAAATAGGAGAAATACGTCTTATGTATTTTAGGTACCGGTTGAGCCGAGGAGCAAGCACGGGAGACGCACATGAAGGACGGTCAAGCATGAATGATGTAATGAGGCTTGAGTTGTGAGAGTCTATTTTTGTTGTTGTTAAACTTGTAATAAATTTGTGATAATATGTGGTAAGGTTAAGAGTTATGTGGAAGTCCCCTGTGAGGGAAACTGATTGTGTTGTACTTTGTCTTATGTTATTAGTGTCGAAACATTTTGGCTAATGGCCACGGCCTAAGTTATATTTTATGACAATGATGTGTGGCTTTATATGAGTTGTCATGATTAGTTGTGAGCCTGGTAGACCTTTTTGAAGGTTCTATGGCGTGTAACGTCCCTATGGGTTATTGGGGTGTTATATTTATGGTATCAGAGCTTAGGTTGTGCATACCTAGGCTGTCGGTTAAATTGGGTCTGTCAGTTGAGTCGTAAGAGTCAGTTGTTGAATCTAACATCATCATGCTACCGTCTTTATCATGTGATATGTGGTTGTAAGACTCCTCATACTAGTATATTTCGTTGTCATTTTGGTTATGAATTCGAATTGTGCGTTGGGGCACGACGACGTAAATTTATGAACTGTGCTGATCTTGTCTTGTTTCGTTCTTATTCCTCATTATGTTGAGAGGTCGTGGTAGACCAGCTCGGGGACGCGGCCGAGGCCGTGGTCGTGGTGCTACTAATGAGAGAATTGCACATTCTCAATCATATTCTGAATCTGCATCACATTCGGTGTCGAATAATCCACTTTTGAGTTCTGAAGGATATCTGAACCTGTCAGCTAGCCGAGGTCAATCGTCGGGTAATAATGCTGAACCTGGGGCTACTGCTATTCTTCAACAGCTGATAACCCAATTGACTCAAATTGCTCACGGCGAAAATCAAATCTGCCCCCGACTGTGGAAGACGAGGCTAGCAAATGGCTCCAGAGAGTAACTAAGATGCACCCCCCTCGTTTTGCTGGTCCTACTGATTCCCTGGGATGGGAAAATTGGCTCTTCCAGTTAGGAAGAATTTTTTATGCTTGCCCAGATAACAGGAGAGTACCTATTGCTCAATACCTCCTGGATCATGAAGCTTCCGATTGGTGGGAGGCAGTAGCGCCTCGAGATCACTTAGCCACATGGGAGTAGTTTAAAACCGCTATGGAGGCAGAGTATTATCCGCCACCAGTTCGTGAGCGTCGAATTGCTGAATTCTTTACGGCTACACTACAGGATGTGCTAATATCACAGGCTATCATCACTTACAATCAGCAGTTAAAAAACGTTAAGGATCAAGTGAGAACGGAGGCAGAGAAGATTCGTCATTTCAATTTGCGTATGAAGCCGCATATCTGACAAAGTATGGCGCCTTTAATGTGTACTACATTGAAAGATTATCAAGATTGCGCGATGGCGATCGAGATGGCGGTTTCAGAATCCAAGACAGAATTCGAGCCTAAGAAGCAGAAGACTACGAGCAGCTTCTCAGCTGGTAAAGGTAATTCTCGAAGTCCCATTGTTCACCTACACCGGGTAGAAATTTGTATCGATATGCTAGTAGTTTACGTGGTAACCGTTCAGCCCAGTCTTATGTTCCGGGTAGCAAAGTATGTTTTAATTGCAATCGGAGTGAACACTTGGTGAAAGACTGTCCATTTCCGCTAGTTACTTGTTATTCGTGCGGACAGAGTGCTCATCATGCGGCTCACTGTGAGGCGGTCGCCACAACTGTCAGAACTCCAGTGGCAACTTCAATTCCAGGAGAACCTAGTGTTGGTCAGCAGGCCCTAGTCTCACAGAATCTTCAGGGGTCAGATCGAGGCAGGGGCCGAGTTTAGTCAGAGTGTCGGGCAGTGTCCAGTTCGGGGTCTGCAAACCCCCACATATATCAGATGAGACGTGCAGAGGAGACAAACATTCCGATGACATAAGGTACCACTCAGATTTTCTCTCACCCCATCTCGGTATTATTCGATTCGGGTGCTACCCACTCTTTTATTTTGTTGGACTGTGTACAACGTCTTGGCATTAATTGTTTATCTGATTGTGAACCCTTCATAGTGATTATGCCTAGTGGGGATCATATGGTTGGGAATTGGGAAGTTATAGACTGTCCAGTCAAGATTGGGGACCGAGATTGGCCCTCGAACTTCATTGTTGTGGATTTAAAGGTCGAAGATTTGTTTCTCGGGGATGATTGGCTAAATCATCATGGTGCCATCATGAATTATCGTACTCACACTATTTAGATAATAGCTGAAGACGGTACGGAGCATAATCTTGTAGGTTGTAAACTGTGTAGGTTAGGGAATATGATCAGCGCTTTGCAAGCGGTAAAACTTCTAAACTAGGACTTTGTAGGCTACTCGTGTTATGCCTTGAAAACAGAAGATGGGGGAGTCAAGATGTCTTCGATACCAGTCGTTAGTGAATATCCAGATGTGTTTCCAGATGACCTACCAGGATTGCCTCCACAGTGTGAGGTCGAGTTTCCTATTGATCTGGAACCGAATGCAGCTCCCATTTCTCGATCACCGTATCGTATGTCCCCGTCAGAGATGTCAGAATTAAAGAAGCAGCTGGGAGAATTATTAGACAAGGGGTATATTCGACCGAGCGCATCAGCTTGGGGCGCACCAGTCTTATTTGTTATAAAGAAAGATGGGTCACTTTGTTTATGCATCGACTATCGAGAATTAAACAAGATAACCATCAAGAATAAATATCCTTTGCCCCGAATTGAAGATTTATTTGACCAACTCCAAGTAGCGACCGTTTTCTCGAAGATTGATATCCGACCAGGTTACTACCAGTTGGGAATTCGGGACACAGACATTCCTAAAACTGCTTTTCGGACGAGATACGGCCATTATGAATTTGTGGTGATGCCGTTCGGGTTAACCAATGCTCCAACCGTGTTTACGCAATTGATGAATAAGGTATACATGGAATATCTGGATAAGTTCGTATTCGTCTTTATTGACGATATTCTCATTTATTCTCGGGATAGAGAAGAGCATGGAGAGCACCTTCGGATAGTGTTAGATATATTAAGAACCGAGCAGTTATATGCAAGATTCTCCAAATGTGAGTTTTGGCTCCGGGAAGTGAAATTTCTCGATCATATGATTTCACCCTCAGAAGATAGAAGTGGTATTGGCATGGGAACCACCGAAGAATGTGAAAGGGGTGAGGAGTTTTCTGGGACTTGCAGGCTATTATCGTAGGTTTGTGGAAGGGTTTTCTAAAATTTCCCGACTACTTACACAGTTGCTTCAGAAAACCCATAAGTTTGAGTGGAAGGAGGACCAACAGAATAGCTTCGCCAAGTTAAAAAGATGTTTAACTACCGCACCCGTCCTAGCCCTACCTCAGGGAACCGAAGATTTTGTGGTATACAGCGATGCTTCAGGACTCGGGCTAGGTTGTGTATTGATGTAGAGGGATAGAGTGATTGCTTATGCATCTCGGCTGTTGAACCGGTATGAATCAAATTACCCAACACATGACTTAGAATTAGCTGCAGTCATCTTCGCCCCCGTTGATGGTTATCTCGCCCGCACTAAGGTGCTTAGTTACCTAAAAACCATGCGAGTCAAAGCAAACATGATCAGTGGATCCTGAATCAACTATCCACGAAGTGGAAGAACAAGCCGCCAAACATGTTTTGACTACTAGTGCACGAGACATACCTTTCTTAAGAGCAGGGCAGTCCACTTTAAAATGTCCTTTCTGACCACACTTGTAGCACTTTCCCTTTGGCTTTTTGTTCGCCTCAGGATGAGGAGCCTTGCTTTTCACCTTGAGAGTTGCCACTTGCTTCTGGCCTACTTGTTTCTTCTTCTTCCCCTACTTGGGTTTAGAAGTCGAAACACTAGTAGCCGCAAGAACTTGATACCATTGGCTAAAGAGACCTTTTGCAGTTTGAAGCTCTGTCAGCAATTCCGCCAAGGTATACTCCCTACGATTCATATTGCAGTTTAGGCGGAACTGCTCAAAACTCATAGGTAAGCTGCCTAGGATGATATCGACCTGTGTTTCTGCATCGATAGTAGACCCTAAGATATCAAGTTCGTTTAGATGAGAAATCATCTTTAGAACATGATCCCTTACCAGGGTTCCTTCAGCCATTTGGGTCGTCATCAAGACCCTCATAGCATTTCGCCTAGCTGCCTGGTTCTAATGACCAAACATCTCGCCGAGATTTTTCATCATTTCCGCGGCCATACCCATACTCTGATGCTGATGCTGCAATACATTTGCTAAAGAAGCCAAGATGTAACAGCGAGCCATCTCATCAGATTTCTTCCATCTGCGGTATTCTTTCACTCATCAGGTGTCTACAAGACAATTCTAGCTTCCAAAGATCATCATATATGAAAATTTTAAATTGCTAGCAATTAATCACAAAATTAATTAAATTGAACGAAACCTAAGATCGGCTCCGATACCAATTGATGGAAATAAAATGCAGCGGAAGCGTCAGGTTTGGATTTACTAAAATCGGCCCTCAAGAATGGATCTATCTAGGCTCGTCAAATAATGAATTAAACAGATTAATAAGCAATTTAAACGAACAAATTTAATCTATGCGTCTGACTATGATAATTCGCAGTATTCTTATCTAGATCTAAGAGATCTAAGAACACATTACCTTTGAATCAAAGTCTTCGAATCTTTACTCGATCTCCTTGTATTTCTACCTTTAGATCTTCTAGAGTATATCCCGCTTATATCTGGATGTCGCGTGGGCAACAATCTACCGGACTTCCTTAAACAACAAATTGAAATCGGCCGAACTCCTCCAAGAGAATTACTTCATGATTTTCTCTCTATTTTTTTTGAATATAATGGTATTTTAGAAAAATATTGTGTTTATCCAATTTTGGAATCGAAGACACAGGTCAAGATCCACAATCAAATACAAAGCGATTAATTCATTTGGATTCATTTTAACTCTGAAAATTATAAATCTAGATTCAATTTGAACCTTATGACTTGTACTTTTAGATTATGTTCAGTTTTAATTTTTATTCTCTTAGAAATTATAATTGCACCCCTTCATTTTGCCTTAATCGGTATTTTAGTATTTTTGTCATATTTTTTTCATTTCTTATCGGATTGACCTAAAATTTTCGGGGTAAGCTCTTTATATTTTTACGAGTCCAGGGAGCTTAACTTTTCTGCAAATTTTCTTTTTGAAAGAGTAAATTTCTGTAAATTACATTTTTGGCTC
Organism: Orobanche coerulescens; assembly: GCA_033398695.1. NCBI lineage: Eukaryota > Viridiplantae > Streptophyta > Magnoliopsida > Lamiales > Orobanchaceae > Orobanche > Orobanche coerulescens. The sequence continues at coordinate 107,257,489 of CM065815.1, read as the reverse complement.
GAATTCTTGAAATTTATATTTTTGCCCCGTCTTTCTATTTTAATGAATTTCGATTTAGGTGAAATTTTATAATAATTTATTTTTAATATATTAAGACTTATTTTCAGGATATAGGACCAGAATTATAGTTTTTAACAATTTTACCCCAAAATTCATCTTAATTATATTATTTTAGTTATTCTTCGAATTTAGGTTCGAATTATGAAATCTTCCGGTGACTAATTATCCTCTTAGCATAGTCCAGTAAATACTGATATATTTTTTAGATTTTAATCCCCAAAGGTCAGATTTGCCATATTCAACCAAAATTTCCATCAATGAATTAATTTGCACATATAATCAAAATATGACAAACTACAATTCAACAATTACCAAGATCATTACATACATGGTAATCAATGTCATTTTTAATCAAGTATAGATAACTAAAGTTATAATATTTTCATGCACCATATATATTTAACTTGTAATAAATTTGAATAAGAGAAAAGAAATAAAATAATTTTACCCACTTTGAATGTTTCTTGTAGTTTGAAAGAATCCTTCTTCCTCTTCCTCTATATTTTGGCCGAAGCATCATCATCATTAGGATGATTGCATGTTAAGATTTATGTGAAAATGAGAAGAAGAATAAGATAGAAACTTAATGCACAGGGTGTAGTTTTTACCTTTCTCCTTCTTTCGTTTTCCTCCTCTTCTTCTTCCTCTCTATATATTTTTTTTTCTTCTCTTTCTCTCCTCCTCACTTTGGTTCTATCTCTCTTACTCTATATGTGCAGATTTTTTCTTGTATTGTGAAATAAGGAGGAATTTTTTATACGAATTTGCCCGGAAAATTGAATATGTATCGGTCGGAGTATATGTAAGTATATGATAGCGGAAGGCTTTTTACGAGTAGGGTGTTTTGAGTGTATTTTTATGGAAGTAATATCGGATATGACAATGAAAATTCGAACAAGAACAAGGATTTATCGAATTAGACCTATAATTCGATAAGATGATTTCTTCTCAAGACCTATTGAGAATCGATCGGATTAATACTCGAAGACGCGTCGAATAAAAATCAAGTTTCGATGAAAAGCATTCACCAAGGAAAACACAAAGTGTATTCTTATTTCTTCAACATTCAATGATCTTACATTGTTCAAACAAGACTTACTTATAGGAAAACTAAGTCTTCCTATCAAATAAACAAAACAATTCAAAGATTACAAAATCTTTGAATAATCAAAACAAATCAAAATAAAATACAAAAGGGGAACACAAATCACATAATAGGGGAACACAATCCAGTAAAGAAAGAAAAGTAAAAAAAAACAAGCAACAAAAGTGTATAAAAAAGGTGGTTGCCGGCAGGGACTCGACCGTGTCCTGAGACACGGCCACGGCGCGCGCAACATGGTCGGCAGGACTCGATCGTGTCGCCTGGAACACGGTCGGGTGTCTGGTCAGTCAGTTCCGACGTTCTGGGCGAGTAGGACTCGACCGTGTCTTGGGACACGGTCGGGCTAGGAAGGCAGTCTTTCGGCAGGTTCTGGAAGAGTTCGACTCGGTCGTGTCTCGGGGCACGGTCGAGTCCGGCAGGCAGTCAGTTTTGTATGTCCGGGACATCTCGAAACGGGCCGTGTCGGACGACACGGCCGAGTTCGGCCGGCAGTGTACCAAGGTCTTCCGGCACAGCATGAGACGGGCCGTGTCATATGACACGGCCGAGACTTGGCACCTTGGTCCTCCTCGTTTTGTGTCCGTTTTCTCACCGAAGTACGTAGGTGCATGTGCATACAATGTTGTATCGTTACTTACGTCAATTCTTACTTCGTTTTCTTCGTTTGGATATGTCAATATCGCATCATCTCCTCCCCCTTTAAAAGGAATTGACCTCAATTCAGTAATTCCCTCGTCGTCAAGGTAAGAAAATAGATTGCCCACGTTAAAATTGGCGTGTACTCCATAATCGCCCGGAAGTTCTACTTTATATACAATGTCGTTCACCTTACCCATGATTTTGTAAGGACCCTCGGCCCTCGGCATAAGTTTGTTCTTGCGTTTACTAGGAAATCTCTCCTTTCTTAAGTGTACCCAATGTTATGGGGCATAATACTCTTTCAACATAATAGCATCTTTCAACGAGGTAAAGATGCTATTATGGAAGTATAAATCCGTATCATTTGCATAATACTCTTTCAACATTTCGAAACCAAGTAACCGAACCTCCAGAGTAGAAAGTAAAGCATACCTTCTAGATAACACATCTGCAACGACATTGCTTTTACCGTCTTTGTACTTGGATGAAAAGTGAAACGATTGTAGGAATTCCACCCACTTAGCATGCCTCGGACTCAGTTTATGTTGTCCGTTAATGTATTTCAATGATTCGTGGTCCGAATGTAGAATAAAATGTTTCGGCCGAAGATAATGACTCCAATGATCAAGGGCCCTTACGATAGCATAGAATTCTTTATCGTAAGTGCAATAATTCGACCGAGCACCGTTTAATTTCTCCGAAAAGTAAGAGATAGGTCGTTTACCTTGAATAAGAACCGCTCCAATTCCAACTCCACTAGCATCACACTCTATTTGAATGGTTGAGTAAAATCGGGTAGTGTTAGGATCGGTGCTTCGCATAATTTGGCCTTTAACCTTTCGAACGCTCTTTGGGCAGCCCCGTTCCATACAAATGGCCCCTTTTTTAAGCACTCCATTATCGGACTTGAAATGGTGCTAAAGTCTCGAATAAACCTCCGATAAAAAGAAGCAAGTCCGTGAAATGACCTTACTTCCGTTATGGTTGTAGGGGTCGTCCAAGACTTAATTGCTTCGATTTTTGTTTGATCAATCGCCACTCCGTCCTTCGAAACGACATAGCCAAGAAAGACTATACTCTCGACTAAGAATGAACACTTCTCCTTTTTTCCATATAGTTTTCGGTCCCTCAAAGTTTCGAAGACTTGCCTTAAGTGTCTGAAATGTTCTTGTAATGACCGACTATAGATCAGAATGTCAGCCAGATATACAACCACGAATTTCCCCAGAAATGGTTTAAGCACTTCGTTCATCAATCTCATGAAAATAGTTGGTGCATTTGTAAGACCGAATGGCATAACGGTCCATTCATATAATCCATTTTTCGTTTTGAAGGCCGTATTCCACTCGTCACCTTCTCGCATTCGAATTTGATGATATCCGCTTTGTAAATCAACCTTTGAAAAGACAACCAAACCATGTAGTTCGTCTAACATATCATCAAGTCTCGGGATAGGGAATCGATACTTGATGGTGATATTATTCAAGGCCTGACTATCCACACACATTCGCCAAGAACCATCTTTATTAGGGACAAGTAAGACTGGAACCGCACACGGACTCGAACTCTCCCAAACGTACCCGCGGTTAAAAAGTTCTTCGACTTGTTTTTGTAACTCCTTTGTCTCCTCGGGATTACATAAATAGGCAGCTTTATTAGAAAGTGGTGCTCCCGGTATAATATCAATTTGGTGTTCAATACCACGAATAGGTGGTAAACCTGACAGTAATTCTTCGGGAAAGACATCCTTAAATTCGTGCAATAACATATCTATCTCTCCTCCGTTTTGTACTCCCATTTTCTCGTCCCGTGTTTCTTTAAACATCACCAAATATACTTGCTCCCCGTCATTAATGGCATGTTCCATTTCCCTCTCGCTAGTAAGCATAGTAAGTTTCGGTTTCTCCACTCGACTAGAACTCATCGAACGGGTAGCTTGCGGGGACATCGGCTTGAGTACAATCTTCTTTCCTTTGTCTCGTAATTCATATTCGTTACTTCGACCTCTATGTAAAACATCTCGATCAAACATCCATGCTCGTCCCAAAAGTACGTGGCATGCGTCCACCGGGAGTACGTCACATAACACATCGTCTCCAAATGGTCCCATAGTTAGGTTGACCCGAACTTTCTCGACACCTTCACTTTACTTCCATCATTGAGCCAATGTAAAGCATACGGTCTCAGGTGAGCTATAGTAGTTAGATCAAGTTTCGTAACCATCTCATTGGAAGCTACATTCATGCAACTTCCTCCGTCGATTATCAAACTACACCATTTTTCTCCGACTCGGCATTTGGAATGAAAGATTTGGTCCCTTTGCTCCGTATCATTTGGAATGATTTTGGTATGTAGAGCTCGAAGTACTAAAGCAGTATCATATTCTGGAGCATCATAAGACTCGCATTCCTCATTTTCTTCCTCGGCCTCCATGTTAAATACGTCACCAAGTCCTTCCTTCTCGTCCTCGACTAAAAGTTCATCCCGGACCGCAAGAGCTTCTCTTAACGTGACCACCCATTTGTTTGGACATGCATTTTGATAGTGACCAAAACCCTGACATTTAAAGCATCGTACTTTAGTCAAGCTCATCTCTTTGGACCCATGAGGAATCTTTGGGGCCGGGGTAGGGACTTGAATAGGCGCGGTAAGTTTCACAGTCGAACTTGAGCCGGTACTTGAATTTCCGAATTTGTTTGGGAATTCGGGTTTGGCAAACTTCACTTTGTTTTGAGCTTCTATATTTATGCATAGTCCGCATAAAGTGTCAAAATCCCCATAAGGGTATAATTCCACTGTATTTGCAATGTTTCGATTTAGGCCACGTAAGAAACGTGACATTCTTTATTCTTCATTTTCTTCGAGTTCGCCCATTAAGGCCAAGCCTTCAAATTCTTCAATGTATTCTCCCACACTTAGTTTTCCTTGCTTGAATTCGGCAATCCTTCGGTACAAGGTTAACCGATGTGATGTCGGGACATACCTTTTACGTAGTTTCTTCTTTAAAGAATCCCAAGAACGGATCTTTTCCTTTCCCGCACGATCTCGTTGTGTTTTCACACCCTCGAACCACAGGGAAGCACCTTTCCCTAACTTGAGAATCGCATATTTGCAACGTTTCTCATTGTTAAGGTTTTTGAACTCGAACATATATTCAATCTTTCTCTCCCACTCCAAGTAGACTTCGGGATCGGTACCTCCGACAAATTCCGGAAGTTCATTTAATTTAAATTCATCTGCATGACGCGGTGAATGTGCGTCATATCCTCCTCTTCTAGCTTGAAAACGTGGCTCTTGCAAGCTGTGTAGTGCCTCACGGAGTTTCTCCATGAAATCAACGTCAGAAAAATCTATGATAAGAGAGTCTCGAGATAGTTTTAACAAGAAATTGCACGAAAATTTCGATAAGGAAATAACCTTGTCTCCGGTACCACTAATGATACGAATTTGCCCGGAAAAGTGAATATGCATCGGTTGGAGTATATGTAAGTGTATGATAGCGGAAGACTTTTTACGAGTAGGGTGTTTTGAGTGTATTTTTATGGAAGTAATATCGGATATGACAATGAAAATTCAAACAAGAACAAGGGTTTATCGAATTAGACCTATAATTCGATAAGATGATTTCTTCTCAAGACCTATTGAGAATCGATCAGATTAATACTCGAAGACGCGTCGAATAAAAATCAAGTTTCGATGAAAAGCATTCACCAAGGAAAACAAAAAGTGTATTCTTATTTCTTCAACATTCAATGATCTTACATTGTTCAAACAAGACTTACTTATAGGAAAACTAAGTATTCCTATCAAATAAACAAAACAATTCAAAGATTACAAAATCTTTGAATAATCAAAACAAATCAAAATAATATACAAAAGGGGAACACAAATTACATAATAGGGGAACACAATCCCTCAAATAAGTAAAGAAAGAAAAGGAAAAAAAACAAGCAATAAAAGTGTATAAAAAAGATGGCTACCGGCAGGGACTCGACCGTGTCCCGAGACACGGCCGCGGCGCGCGCAACATGGTCGGCAGGACTCGATCGTGTCGCCTGGAACACGGTCGAGTGTCTAGATAGTCAGTTCCGACGTTCTGGGCGAGTAGGACTCGACCGTGTCTTGGGACACAGTCGGGCTGGGCAGGTAGTCTTTCGGCAGGTTCTGGAAGAGTTCGACTCGGCCGTGTCTCGGGACACGGTCGAGTCCGGCGGGCAGTCAGTTTTGTATGTCCGGGACATCTTGACACGGGCCGTGTCGGACGACACGGACGACTTTGTCCGGCAGTGTACCAAGGTCTTCCGGCACAGCATGACACGGGCAGTGTCATATGACACGGCCGAGACTTGGCGCCTTGGTCCTCCTCGTTTTGTGTCCGTTTTCTCACCGAAGTACGTAGGTGCATGTGCATACAATGTTGTATCGTTACTTACGTCAATTCTTACTTCGTTTTCTTCATTTGGATATGTCAATATCGCATCAATTTTCAAGGTGGAAGTATATATAGGTGGAGGTGAGTGGTGAGGTGTGGTCAACATAGCATGTAAAGGTAACAAGTGTCTTGGGAAGAACTCAATTTTCCCTTGCCTTTTATTAGAGTAGGCCAATTTTAGTATATTTATACATGTATGATGTATTTTAGTTGTATTTGTCAAGTATTAGGTAGTAATTTTAAGTTGGATTGGGTCATGAGTGTTTTGGGCTAGGTGTAGTATTTTAGGTGATAGGTGGTTTATTATTTAGGTGGTCATAAGCCCATAATGCCTCTAAGTTCAAATTTTAATAATAAGTCCACTAATTACGTTGTACTTATTAAATTAAATTGTAGCGACCACTTTTCAAAATGTCATTTCAAATAATTTCAAGAGAGATTAATTATCCTTAAGAAAAATACTTGAATAATTGCAGCGGAAATTGAAACAAAATCGACCATTTCGCAAGTAACTATAAAATAAGTTCTCAACATTTCAAAACATTCATAATATTCAACCATAACATTGAAGCCAAAGTTATAATTTTAAATAAACGAAATAAATGAGGAAGCATATAAATATTATTATCACGCCACGCCTTTGCCCGCCACGTCAGTCTCCTCAACCTGAAAGGTTTAAATAATGGTGTGAGCTTTCAACTCGCTCAGTGAGGAGGGAACGCTTTGTTAAATTTAAATACATACATGTTGCCAAGTAGGTATGACATGCCTGAACCTGGTGATTGCCCAAGTGCCATTAATATGCGAACTTTGTGCATAATGCCTACTACTCATTGGAGGCAACAACGTAATTAACATGCAAACTTTGAGCACATTATGCCTACTACTCATTGGAGGCTACAACGTAAATAATATGCAAACTTTGAGCATACAAATATTTTGCAAGAAACACGCATATATACAAGTAACATCATGCATTAAATAAAATAAACGTAAAGTCCCCACCTCAAAATACGATGATGATCCTTGAAAATTTGAGATGCAAATGCAGTTCAAGTCCTAGGCTTCAAGTCTTCGTCTCCTAAAATAACAATTAAATTTTTAATATTAATATAGCGTCCAAAATAAATTAATATAAATTATTGAGTTTATAATTTAAATCTCTCCTACAAGGGATCTGATTTAAAATAATAGAAACTGATTGGGTAAAGTCTGAAGAGTTTTGAAAATAAAGGGCTGAAATTGAATACACTGAAAGATTGATTTGGAGTTAAATCAAAAGGTCTGAAACATGGGGGCTCAATTGAAAAACCCTAAATAAAAGGTTGGGTATAAAAACCCCTCCCTAACTAATCGGCCGACATATTTCACTCTCATCCTCACCCTCTCCCTCTGTTCTCCTCTCTATCATCACGGATTGAAAAATCGCGGAGGAGAAAAAAATTCATCTCACTCTCTTATCGGCTGAAACACTCTCCCTGAAACCGATCAAAAAAAAAACTGAACCCTCTCTATAAAATCAATCTCACGCACAAAACACACAAAAATACACACAAGGGCTCAAGAAATTCAGACAGACATGAAATCCGCCCCTTTCTCGATCTGAAAAAAATAACTAAACACATGAATACATAAAATCGACTAGGATCGAATGAAGGTGGGCGACCATATCGGGTTCGGTTTCTGGGTCAGGCCTAACAAGGTACTGTGCAAGGGTTAGGGCTAAGACGGGTTTGATGGACTTGGCCCCGACCCGAATTTGGTTCCAGTGTGTTCCGAGCTGAAGGTAAAAATTCTTGTATGATAAAATTTATTTTTATATAGTTTTGGTCTGAACGTGGTGTTCTCGGCTCATGGAGGCGGTGGCGGAGGACCTGGTCTGAAGGGCGAAAACTAGCCGGAAGTCAGGGCTGGAAAGTGGGATATCTGATTTGGGTTTGGAGGTTACTGAGTTCGGGCCTTGGGTTTGCCCTGGTTTTTGATGAATTTTGGTGTTTAACTGGTTGATGAATCTGTCGTGTGAAAATTGGATGTACAGTTTGAAATCATATGGTTTTGAACGATGATGTAAAAATTAAAAGTAGACAGTATGAGTTTGATTTTACCTGCTGGGAAGAAAAGGTTTTAAGAATCATACGTGAGGCTGCTGGGAAGGAGAACGAGAAGATGCAGAATTTTGTTTCTCTGCCGAAAGGTGTATGTGTATTGTACAAGATATTAATAATCACGGCACAAGATAGATGACGGATTATATTTAGCTTATTCTCTCTTGGTTAATATTGTGATTTAATTTATTGGATAAACTAAATTGATCTCGTGAATTAAATAAATTACTGGGTAAATTAATTTTATTTATATTATTTCTTAGAGAATTTTTATTTAATATAATTAATTAATTAGATTAATTAATTGTATTAATATTGAAACATACTAAAGTTTATCTATCAGACTAGATACACGACGGTCCGTTTAATGGACCGAAACAAACTAACTCCATTATTCACCCCCCATGCCTCTTCCCCCCCCCCCCCCCCCCCACACATGTTGCTTGGCTTTTTTTATCTCATGGTAAGATAATTTATATTATGTGGGACTCGCTTCATTATCTTGGTGATAATCGAGGTGGTGGCGTTTTGTCATGGTGAGGTGTTAATTTATATATCATTACTAACATCTTGAAACATACAAGACTTACAACTTTGGTGCATTGGCCGTGAGGTATAGTGAAGAGGAGAGAGAATTTTTTAGTTTCATAAACTTGATTCTAAGTGTATTTTGAGAAAACAATCATATATATTAAAGAGTTGAAGTAACTATAAAATAAATATAAGCTATTTCTATTTACTTCTAGTCGTATTCTTTATGAATAAGAAGATACAAATTATCCCAGTCATCTTCCAGCGTGTGATACGTAGAGGCACTGTGTTTTCGGTGCTCGGGATTTTGCGAATGTTTGGATCGTTTTTCTTCAATATTTAATCAAAGGACTTCAAATGTATGATTTCAAATTCATGCTTTTATTTATTAAATTCATTTATACGATACTTGATTGATCTTGTTTCAGGGGTTCGGTTTATTGATTAGATCAATATTATTATTCCGTTGCGCCTTCATTTTTAGTCCCCAAATCCCAACAGGGTCAACCTCGAAGTGCAACTTGATGGGCAAGTAGCAGTCTCTATTGAATACCAAAATTGGACTTTCTCCTATAAATGAATAGGTCGGTGTTCATGCGGTTAGTGGCAAATGAGATCATAATTCTTTGTGCAAAGCATTTAGAGCTGATTGTTTTTTATACATGAGAGTTGTATGATCTCGGTTGCACTAACGAATGCATAGAGTCAAGTTACAATAGGGTTTGACATTATTGTAACCCTAGTACTTGATCAGGACATATGATTGAAGGGTTCATATGTATACGGTATTCATAACGTAAAGGTTTTTGGAATGATCCCTATCATTCGTTCTCAGTTGGACTACAATGTAAGCCACGAGACTGGCTGGGTAGTGCTAACACTCTTTGGATCCTCTCAATACTAACTAAGATGAACCTAAAGAGTCGCGGCATAGGAATAGACGACATATTATATTTAGCTTATTCTCTCTTGGTTAATATTAGACACTAGATGTCTAATTTAATTTATTGGATAAATTAAATTAGCCTCGTGAATTAAATAATTTACTGGGTTATTAATTTTATTCATATTATTTCTTATAGAAGTTATATTTAATATAATTAATTAATTAGATTAATTTTATTAATATTGATATGTACCAATGTTTATATATAAGACTAGATACACAATGTCTGTTTCACTTTCCTTAGAATTGTGTCCTCAAAGTGAGGAAGACAGAAAGGAAATGAGTAAGGTACCCTATACTTTGGCAGTTGGTAGCCTCATGTACGTTATGATTTGCAATAGACTGGACATTGCATATGTTGTGAGCATAGTAAGTCGGTTTTAGTCAAATCCAGAGAAGGAACATTGGACTGTTGTAAAGAAGATTTTTAAGTACCTAAAGAGGACTAAAGACTTGGTTCCTACATACAGCGGTGGAGAACTAAAAGTGGAGGGTTATACAGAGTCGGATTTTTTCGGAGACATGGATGTGAAGATGTCCACTTCAGGGTATATTTTTACTCATTGGAAAAATTAAATTGAAGATTAATAATAATAATAGGTTCTTGATATTACATTTAGAATAATCAAGAAAAATCGATTTGGGCTAACTCATTAATTTGGACTACTCATAGAAATAAATATTACTGGCTATAGTAATATGAGAGCTTGGACTTGAGCCAGGAGTGTAAACTACAATCATGATGTGCAAAACAAGGAAAAATTGGACCTTATTTATAAATGGAATAAAATTGTAAATAAATTGTTGGACATTTAAAATCATTCATGCGCGTTCTATAAATTATAAAATAGATGCATACTCTAAAATCGGGACGTTACAACCTACCCCTGTTAAATGAATTTCCATCCTCGAAAATTAAATCATGTACCTCCAATGGCGAACGTCGGATACTTAGAATAGATCTCTTCTTCACGTTCCCAAGTCGCTTCATTCGGCCCATGACGGCTCCATTGAAATTTTACCAGTTTAACCTCTCTGTTTCGTAACCAATGTACCCTACGCTCCAAAATAGTTGTAGGCACTTCGTCATAAGTCAGGTTCTTGGCTACATGCAACTCTTTGAAATTGCATATGTGACCAGGATCATGTACGTACTTTCTCAGCATGGAGACGTGAAAGACATTGTGCACTCCCAATAATTCCAACGGTAATGCCAAAGTGTAAGCAAGATCACCAACACTACCCAAAATCTCAAAAGGTCCAATATAACGAGGCTGTAGCTTTCCCTTTTAACCGAATCGTATCACTCCTTTCATAGGCGATACATTCAAGAACACATTTTCTCCAATCTCAAATTGGATATCTTTCCTTCGTTTATCAGCATAAGACTTCTGCCGATCCTGGGCAGTCTTAATTCTACTTCTGATCTCGGCTATCTTCTCTACAGTCTGCTCGATCAATTCCCGACCCAAAATATTTCCTTCTCCAAACTTACTCCAATAAAGAGGCGATCGACATTATATTCCGTACAGAGCCTCATACGGGGCCATTTGTATAGTCTCTTGGTAACTATTGTTATAACCAAACTCTACTAACGAAAAATTATTTTCCCAATTCTCACCAGTATCAAGAACACACGCCCTCAACAAATCTTCGAGTGTTTTGATAGTCCATTCAGACTGACCATCGGATATGCAGTATTGAAATTCAACTTAGTGCCCAACGCACTCTGAAGACTCTTCCAAAATTTTGACGTAAATCGCGGATCTTTATCCGAGACGATCGACACTGGAACACCATGTAACCTCACAATCTCCCGAATATAAATCTTCACATATAGTTCCATACTGTAAGTCATCCTCACAGGTAGAAAATGAGATGACTTCGTCAAACGGTCTACTATCACCCAGATAGCGTCGTTCTTCCTCACGGTTCGTGGCAGACCAACCACGAAATCCATTGTGATATGCTCCCATTTCTTCTGGGATTTCCAATGGTTGAAATAAACCTCATGGTCGTTGGTGTTCTGCCTTCACCTGCTGACATATCTTACACCTCTCCACAAACACACCAATGTCCCGTTTCATTCCTCTCCACCAAAAGAACTTCTTCAGGTCGTGGTACATCTTTGTACCTCTCGGGTGAGTGGAGTATGGTGCATTGTGAGCTTCTTCAAGGATTTGCTTCGTAAGGGATGGATCCTTAGGAACACACAACCTCCCATCATAAGTCAAAACGTCGTCTGTGGCAACGACAAATTTCTCAATACTCCCATCTTGTGCTCGATCTTTCATCTTGCACAAGAACTTATCACATAGTTGAGCCTCCTTAATCTTATCCCTCAAGTTTAGTTGCAAGACCAAAGATGATATGATTGCTTTCGAACTCTTTTGAAGACTCAACTACCTCAATCCTCAACTCGGAGAACTCCTTTATCAAACTCTCCTGATCGGTCAAGCAAGCTAACTCGCCTCTAGTCTTCCGACTCAAGGCATCAGCTACCATATTAGCCTTACCCGAAGGGTAATGAATAGTACAATCAAAGTCCTTCACCATTTCTAACCATCTCCTTTGCCTCATATTAAGATACTTCTATGTGAAAAGATACTTCAGACTTTTATGGTCTGTGTATATCTCGCACTTCCCTCCGTAGAGATAGTGACGCCAAATCTTCAGCGCATGCACAACAGCAGCCAACTCCAGGTTATGCGTTGGATAGTTCAACTCATGTGGTTTAAGCTATCTCGATGCATAGGCTACTACTTTACCATGTTGCATCAGAAAACAACTCAACCCCTGCTTTGAGGCATCACTATAAATAACAAAGTCTTCCGTCTGATCAGGAATTGTTAATACTAGTGCCGAGGTTAGTCTCCCTTTTAACTCTTGAAAACTTTCCTCGCACCTCTCACTCCATTCAAACCTCACGCCTTTCCTTTTTAATTGGGTCATAGGAGTGGCGATTTTAGAAAATCCTTCGATAAATCTTCTATAATAGCTAGCTAAGCCCAAAAAGCTGCGAACTTTGCTCGCATTCTTGGGTACTCCCCAACTACTCACTGCTAAAACATTGTCGGGATCTACCTCAATTCTTTTAGAAGTCACCACATGTCCAAGAAATCCAACTTTGTTTAACCAAAACTCACATTTCTTGAACTTGGCATACAACTTCTCCTTGCGAAGTGTCTCCAATATAATCTTCAAATGCTCTTGGTGTTGTTCCTTGTCCTTAGAATACACCAAGATGTCATCTATGAGGACGATCACGAACTTATCCAATTAAGGTTGGAACATCCTGTTCATCAAATCCATAAAGACTGTCGGTGCATTACTCAGGACAAATGGCATCACTACAAATTCAAAATGCCCATAACGGGTCCTAAAAGCCGTCTCGGGAATATCACACTCCCTAATCTTCAGTTGATGGTATCCTGACCTCAAATCAATCTTCAAAAAGGTTCCGGATCCCCTCAGTTGATCGAATAGATCCTCGATTCTCGGTAATGAATACTTGTTCTTCACCGTGAGTCGATTCAACTCTCTGTAATCTATACACATCCTAAGTGATCCATCCTTCTTTCTTACAAACAGCACTGGGGCACCCTATGGTGACACACTAGGATGAACAAATACAAGCTCCAGCAGCTCTTGAATTTGGACTTTAAATTCTTGAAGTTCCTTTGGAGCCATTCTATATGGCGCTTTGGATGTCGGGGTTGCCCCGGGGACCAAATTAATACTAAACTCCACTTGCCGGTCGGGTAGAACTCCCGGCAAATCTTCTGGAAATACATCCAAAAACTCCCTTACTATAGGTACGTCTACAGGAGACACCTCATTAGTACGAGTGTCGACCAAACTCACCAAGTAACCCTGACATTTCCCTTTCCTCAGACTTCTCAGTGCCTTCATGGCTATGATTACTCTTGGTACTGCCCTACTCTTAGTACCATAAAAGGTGATCGACTCATCTTCGGAACACCTCAATGTCACCTTCTTCTCGCGGCAGTTTATATCGGCATCTATCAATCCAGCCCATACCAAGGATCACGTTAAAATCCATCGAGTTAATCAAATACAGACTAGTGTCAAATTCTCTTCCTCCTATCTCGATACTCTCGTCAATCATTTTGTTAGTAAGGATCGTATTTCTTTACGGTAAGCTAACCTCAAGAGACTCAACAGTTTTAACGCTTCTATGACCCATGGCATGATAGAACTTTGCAGACATAAAAGAGTGTGTGGCACTAGTGTCAAACAAAGCGAAAGCAGGCACATTAAAGATCATAAGCATACCTGATACTGTGTGGGGACTATCATCAGCCTGATTCATTGAGTAGACTCGAGATTGACCTGTCGATGATTGTCCTTTGCCCTTACATTGTGGACAATGTCGGATTGTGTGGCCTGGCTTCCCGCAATTATAGCAGACACCCATTCCATACAAACACTCCCCGCCATGATTCTTAGCACACTTTAGGCATGCAGGCCTAGTCATCGGCGCACCTGGTCCAGATTTCTCATCTACCTTCTTCTGCTTATAGGAAGCCACTGACTTAGATTGATTATCATTCCAACCTCTCTTCCCAGAAGATGACTTAGCAGCTAATTGAGGACACAAGTTCTGACTAGCTTCAACCTCTTGAGCTCTGAACACTGACTCGGTATATGGTACCACCCCATGACCAGCCACAATGTGACGAATACTCGGGCATAAACCACTCCGGAACTTAAGCGCCCTCTTGTGGTCAGTATCCACCATGTGCTCCACAAAGAAGCTGATTTGGTTGAATTTTCTCTCATATTCTTCAACCGATAAGCTCCCTTGCTCAAGGTTCCAAAAATCTCTCTCCATCTTCTCCCAATAGTGCTGTGGATAGTACTGTTCCATCACTAGTTCTTTGAACCGATCCCAAGTTAATGCAGCACGCTCGGCTGCCGGACTCAAACGTGTAATACCCGAGATTTCTGATGTGTAATTGAACCTTGTGATATTGTATTTGTTGAATTTTGATCTGAGTATTATTCTCTGTATTTCATGATCCGATGTTGTTGAGCGGATGATTTCATGATTGTGTTCAATATTGTGATTTTGCACATGCAGCGCACGCTATCGACTAGGCATAGCGTACGCTAATTTGGGTTTAGTAGCGCACGCTATATATGAACATTAGCACGCGCTATACGTAGTCAGCATGATTGAGACATGTTGGTAGGTGAGATCAGGACGCGGATTTCGTTGGGATTATGTCGGGATGAACTTGGACGGCTTTCGGGAAAAGCTAAGTCAATGCAGTAGCGCACGCTACTGATATGAGGATAGCGCACGCTAAATGTTGAGTACAGTGAAGTCAGTAAGCTTCGTATGTCCGTTAGCACATGCTATGGATAGGGACTAGCGCGTGCTAATAACCATTTCCTATATATAGGACAGCACCCTTTTTCTTTTTCTTTTTCAGTTTTCATCATTTCCCAAACCCGAATTCTGAGACATAGAGAGTCACTCTCTCCATCCTAAACCCTTCATATCATCATCCTAGCTCGAGCTGAAGATTGTAGATCATTGGAGATTGGTGTTCAAGCTCTCGGTGTTGGATTTCTTCAAGTTCCTCCTTGTTCTTCACTACTTTGAGGTAGGTGATTCTTCACCAATATTAAGTAATGTTCTGAAGGAAGTTTTGATCATGATTTGGAATTATCTAGTCAGTTAAATTCATAAGTAGTCGACATCATGTGTTGGAAGGATATTTTCGATGTTTCAGTACTTATTCATCGTATAATCTATTGAACCTTTTTAGTGTTTGGACTCCTAAGCATATTTATGTATCTTCCAAACCGATTATGACCAGTATATGGAGATTACCAAGTTCTTATGTCTTTACATAAAGGAATCATACGTTTTGGGACATCGAATGGATTGAACTTAGGATATTTTCTTATAGATCAAAGATGAATTATGGTGTTGTGATGATTATACGTATCCTTGTATATCGTAGTCGTTTAATCCATATATATCTTTCACAAACCGTATGAGCATGATATGCACGGAGATGACATGTATTAACACTGAAGATTTCATGAGTTTCATCACCATTAGATCAAGTTTTCTGCCCAGTAGTAAACTGCCATGCACGGTTAGCGCACGCTAAGATATGTATATTAATGTGCGCTATCGGGAATGAGTAACGTACGCTACGTTTGGTACGTAATGTACGTTATGTCATCAGGCGAGTCAGTCGGCTGATCACAGAGGACTGTCGGTACATAAGTTAGCGTACGCTAGACTTCGTCATTTACGTACGCTAACGGGCAGGCTTTGCGCATGTTATGTAGAGTACGTAGCATACGCTAAGTAGTTCAGGCAGATTGCATTTTAGAGCTTTCGGCCGTAGACCGGGTTGTTCGACGTTCGTATGACATAAGATAAATTCTATATTATTTCTGTTGTTAAGGTTCGAGCTTGCTACGTTGATGGAAGGAGACGGCCTTCGAGTGTGTTGAGATCGTTGGAGTGATTTGTTCTTGCCATCTTTGAGGCAAGTATCGTATTTTAAGCTTATTGATATTGCATTATTGATCATGTGTACGATTTATTCGTGTTGTTGAACATGTGACTATATTCTTTGAGTTGTCATGATATTTACGTTGATGAACGTGTTGATTTGCATATGTGTATGGTTGTGTTGAAAATGATCCGAGGGGATCATGAGGATCTATGCTGAGGGCGTTGGATCGAATGTCTACCATACGTTGGTCCGACGGGATCATCATGGGGATCTATGCTGAGGGCGCTGGATCGTTGGACGGGTTTTCCACCATGCGTTGGTCCGACGGGATCATCATGGGGATCTATACCGAGGGCGTTGGATCGTTGGATTACCCTGTATTGTGTTGATGGAATCGTGAGGATTCACATCGTTGGATTTCGATGACGGAAGTCCGTTTTGTATGTTTTATGATGCATTGATGATTTATTGTAATTACGATACTTGTACTAGCATTGTTTTGCTAACCCCTTCGGGGGTGGACATTTGTTTTGATGTTCAGGTAGCCGTGAACAGAAGCGACCACAAGACCGACATGACGATGAAGTGGCTCAGTGATGTGGATTATGTTGTCTTATTTTTCGGTTATTTCAGTACTCAAGTACGTTTATGTTGTTTTTGTCTTGGGAACATTTTGTAATAATGAATTTATTTGAATTGTTCGAACGAGTTGAAATTCCTTTCATTAATGACACTTATGTATTATTTCCGTTGTCTTCAAATTAGCCTTGTAAATTCTTATATAAAGGATTTACGGCGCTGTAATTATTCCAAATATCTCAAGGTGTTACAAAACGCCAATAGCTCATCCACCAGCATCCAGCATCCTCTACCATTTGATACTGGGCATTAAGAATCTTTTGCGTATCGGTGCACCTAATTAGCTCAAGGGTACGCTCCAGCGACATCAACCATTCGTTGACAAAAGCTGGTTCTTCTCGAGGTGGAAAGAAGTTCCGGGCAGCACCAACCGTTTCAGACGCAGGGAAGAAATGTTATAACTGTGGCAAAGCGGGGCATGTTCGACGTGACTCTTTCGCACCTGCGGTGACCTGTTTCGAGTGTGGACAGGAAGGACATCGCACGGAAATGCGACTCGATCTGTTGGTACTCGCACCCCTGCACCGATTTCTAAGGACACTAGCGTAAACCAGACGCAGCAAAGTGGTTTCCAGCAGCAGAATGTTGGGAAAAGAGAAGCATCCAGCGCTGGGTCCGTTCCTCCGCGTATTTACGAGATGAAGAAGTCAGACGATCAGAACACGGCTGTTGCATCAGGTACGATTCAGATCCTTTTGCAACCAGTTAGTGTCTTATTCGATTCAGGAGCTACGCATTCTTTCATATCTTTGAACTCTGTTAATCGTTTGAAAATCTCGTGCTTGTATGATTGTGAACCTTATGTTGTGGGATTACCGAGTGGAGAGAAACTTATGGGAACCCTAGAAACTAGAGATTTTCCAGTGACTATAAGAGGGAGAGATTGGCTATCAAATCTTATTGTAGTCGACATCCTTGGTGACGATTTAATTCTCGGAGATGATTGGCTCAATCATTATGGAGATATTTTGAATTACCGAAAGAGAGTCATTTCTATCATTCCGATGTCGGGTCTGAACATTTATTTAAGGGGTGGAGACTGGGAAGCTCAGGAAAATTGATCAAAGCGATGAAAGCATCGAGATTGCTAAAGCAGGGTTGTTACGGATTTTGGTGTTATGCCATGAAGAAAGAAGAAGGAGTAGAGCTCTCATCTATTCCAGTTGTGAATGAATTCTCAGATGTATTCCCTGGCGGACTACCTGGGTTACCTCCGCAGAGAGAAGTGGAGTTCACTATCGAATTAGATCCTGGAGCCGCTCCTATTTCTAAGGCACTATACCGTATGGCGCCAACCGAGATGTATGAACTAAAGAAGCAACTGGAAGAATTATTGCAGAAGGGTTACATTCAACCTAGCGTTTCTCCTTGGGGAGCACCCGTTCTCTTTGTCCGAAAGAAAGATGGATTCCTCCGATTATGTATTGATTATAGGGAGCTAAACAAGGTGACGATCAAGAACAAGTATCTTATACCTCGGATCGACGACTTGTTTGATCAACTGCAAGGGGAAAGAGTATTATCGAAGATTGACTTGCGATCAGGATATCATCAGTTGAGAATTAAGGAATTGGATATACCGAAATCTGCTTTCAGATACCGGTACGGGCACTATGAATTCGTGGTGATGCCATTCGGACTTACCAATGCTCCTGCGGTATTTATGCAATTGATGAATCGGGTATTCTTAGAATACCTAGATAAGTTTGTGGTCATTTTCATTGACGACATCTTGATCTATTCGAAAGACACAGAGGAGCATGCCGAGCATTTGCGTGTGGTTTTGAGCACCTTGAGGAATGAACAGCTTTATGCGAAGTTTTCCAAATGCGAGTTCTGGCTTAGGGAAGTAACCTTCCTTGGGCATGTGATATCAGCTGACAGAGTTCAGGTGGACCTGAAGAAAGTCGAAGCAATCCTGGAATGGGAAGCCCCCAATAACGTGAAAGAAGTCCGAAGCTTTTTAGGACTTGCTGGATATTATCGCCGTTTTGTAGAGGGATTTTCCAAAATTGCTCGTCTGCTCACTCAGCTGTTACATAAAACTCAAAAGTTCACATGGGATGAGAAATGCCAGGATGGTTTTGATGAACTTAAGAAGAAACTGACGACAGCACCTATATTAGCATTACCAGATGGAACTGATGGATTCATGGTATACAGCGACGCTTCAAATCAGGGTCTGGGATGTGTGTTGATGCAAAAGGATAAGGTGATTGCCTATGCTTCTCGGCAATTAAAACCGTACGAAGTTAATTACCCGAATCATGATCTGGAGATAGCAGATGTGGTATTTGCCATGAAAATTTGGCGACATTATTTATACGGCACTCATTGTCAGATCTTTACATAAAAGCCTCAAGTACATTTTCAGTCAGAAAGAATTAAACATGAGGCAGAGAAGGTGGCTGGAATTGATCAAGGATTACGACTTGGAAATTCTCTATCATCCGGGTAAAGCAAATGTAGTAGCCGATGCATTGAGCCGTAAACCTGTTTCTCTTCGAGTGTTGGAAGAACTTACGTCCCAAACCAGCATTCAACAAGAACTGATCCGCGAAGGGATTGAAGTATGGTCACCAGGAATCCAAGGGCAACTATATGTGATCGAACTGACTTCGTCACTAGTCGAGGAAATCAAATCTAAGCAGTTGAATGATTCTCTGATCCTTCGGTTGTGTGACGAAGTAAAGAAAGGAAAGGCCCCAGGATTCGTGATACAAGATGATGGAGTTCTGAGATTTCAGAGTCGACTTTTCGTTCCCGATGATGATGATTTGAGACGTACAATTCTGAAGGAAGCTCACAGCGCGCCCTATTCTATTCACTCGGGCAGCAGTAAGATGTATAAGGATCTAAAACAAAACTTCTGGTGGGGAAATATGAAGAAGGACGTAGCAGAGTACGTTTCGAAGTGTTTGACTTGTCAGTAGGTTAAGATTGAACATCAGCGACTTGCCGGAATGTTGAAGCCACTTCCGATCCCTGAGTAGAAGTGGGAGGATATCTCGATGGATTTCATCACCGGTATGCCAAGGACCAAGTCGGGAATGAACATGATTTGGGTTGTAGTTGATCGATTAACCAAGTCGGATCATTTCCTAGGAATTAAAGACACGTGGGGACCCGAGAAATTGGCACGAGTATTTATTGCAGAGATAGTCAGATTACATGGGACGCCGAAGACCATTATTTCAGATCGAGATGGTCGCTTCGTGTCGCACTTCTGGAAGGCAGTTCACAGGGCTTTGGGGACCGAGCTTAACTTTAGCACGGCTTATCATCCTCAGACGGACGGTCAGTCCGAAAGGACTATTCAGACACTAGAAGACATGCTTAGAGCTTGTGACTTGGATTGGTCAACTGACTGGGAAGTTCACTTGCCGTTGATTGAATTCACATATAACAATAGTTGGCATGCTTCTATTAAGATGGCACCGTTTGAAGCTTTGTACGGGAGAAGATGTCGATCACCCCTGTGCTGGGATGATTCTTCGGACTTGATCGGGACGGAGCCGGAATTGATAGTTCAGACTCAGCAGAAGATAAGTTTGATTCGGGAGAGACTGTTGACTGCCCAGAGTCGACAGAAGTCTTATGCTGACGCGCGCCGTCGCCCACTGGAGTTTGAGATTGGGGACCACATACTATTGAAGGTGTCTCCTACACGAGGAATTTTCCATTTTGGGAGGAAAGGTAAGCTAAGTCCGAGATATATTGGACCATTTGAGATCCTCAAGAGAGTTGGGGATTTAGCATACAGGTTGGCCTTACCGCCATCGCTGAGTCACGTTCATAGTGTGTTTCACGTATCCCAATTACGGAAATATGTACCAGATCCCAGTCATATCATTGATTTCGATGAGATCGAGATAGCTAATGACGGCACCTTCAAAGAGAGACCAATCATGATACTTGAGAGTCAGATCAAACAACTGAGGAATAAACCAATACCCTTGGTTAAAGTACAATGGTCACGACACGTAGTTGAAGAAGCCACTTGAGAAACGGAGGACAATATGAAGACTAAATATCCGGAGTTGTTTTCATCTTAAGTTTTGGGACGAAACTTCTTTTTAGGGAGAGAGGATGTAATACCCGATATTTCTGATGTGTAATTGAACCTTGTGATAGTGTATTTGTTGAATTTTGATCTGAGTATTATTCTCTGTATTTCATGATCCGGTGTTGTTGAGCGGATGATTTCATGATTGTGTTCAATATTGTTATTTTGCACATGTAGCGCACGCTATCGACTAGGCGTAGCGTACGCTAATTTGGGTTTAGTAGCGCACGCTATATATGAACCTTAGCGCGCTATATACGTAGTCAGCATGATTGAGACATGTTGGTAGGTGAGATCAGGCCACGGATTTCGTTGGGATTATATCGGGATGAACCTGGACGGCTTTCGGGAAAAGCCAAGTCAACGCAGTAGCGCACGCTACTGATATGAGGATAGCGCACGCTAAATGTTGAGTACAATGAAGTCAGTAAGCTTCGTATGGCTGTTAGCGCACGCTATGGATAGGGACTAGCGCGCGCTAATAACCATTTCCTATATATAGGACATCACCCTTTTTCTTTTTTTTCAGTTTTCATCATTTCCCAAACCCGAATTCTGAGACATAGAGAGTCACTCTCTCCATCCTAAACCCTTCATATCATCATCCTAGCTCGAGTTGAAGATTATAGATCATTGGAGATTGGTGTTCAAGCTCTCGGTGTTGGATTTCTTTAAGTTCCTCCTTGTTCTTCACTACTTTGAGGTAGGTGATTCTTCACCAATATTAAGTAATGTTCTGAAGGACGTTTTGATCATGATTTGGAATTATCTAGTCAGTTAAATTCGTAAGTAGTCGAACATCATGTGTTAGAAGGATATTTTCGATGTTTCGGTACTTATTCATCGTATAATCCATTGAACCTTTTTAGTGTTTGGAATCCTAAGCATATTCATGTATCCTCAAAACCGATTATGACCAGTATATGGAGATTACCAAGTTCTTATGTCTTTACATAAAGGAATCATACGTTTTGGGACATGGAATGGATTGAACTTAGGATATTTTCTTGTAGATAAAAGATGAATTATGGTGTTGTGATGATTATACGTATCCGTGTATCTCGTAGTCGTTTAATCCATATAGATCTTTCACAAACCATATGAGCATGATATGCACGGAGATGACATGTATTAACACTGAAGATTTCATGAGTTTCATCACCATTAGATCAAGTTTTCTGCCCAGTAGTAAACTGCCATGCACGGTAGCGCACGCTAAGATATGTATATTAACGTGCGCTATCGGGAATGAGTAACGTACTTTACGTTTGGTACGTAACGTACGTTATGTCATCAGGCGAGTCAGTCGGCTGATCAGAGAGGACTATCGGTACATAAGTTAGCGTACGCTAGACTTCGTCGTTTACGTATGCTAACGGGCAGGCTTAGCGCACGTTATGTAGAGTACGTAGCGTACGGTAAGTAGTTCAGGCAGATTGCATTTTAGAGCTTTCGGCCGTAGACCGGGTTGTTCGACGTTCGTACGACATAAGATAAATTCTATATTATTTCTTTTGTTAAGGTTCGATCTTGCTATGTTGATCGAAGGAGACGGCCTTCGAGTGTGTTGAGATCGTTGGAGTGATTTGTTCTTGCCATCTTTGAGGCAAGTATCGTATTTTAAGCTTATTGATATTGCATTATTGATCATGTGTACGATTTATTCGTGTTGTTGAACATATGACTATATTCTTTGAGTTGTCATGATATTTACGTTGATGAACGTGTTGATTTGCATATGTGTATGCATAATTATAATGGTTGTGTTGAAAATGATCCTAGGGGATCATGAGGATCTATGCTGAGGGCGCTGGATCGAATGTCCACCATGCGTTGGTCCGACGGGATCATCATGGGGATCTATGCTGAGGGCGCTGGATCGTTGGACGGGTTTTCCACCATGCGTTGGTCCGACGGGATCATCATGGGGATCTATACTGAGGGCGCTGGATCATTGGATTACCCTGTATTGTGTTGATGGAATCGTGAGGATTCACATCGTTGGATTCCGATGACGGAAGTCCGTTTTGTATGTTTTATGATGCATTGATGATTTATTGTAATTACGATACTTGTACTAGCATTGTTTTGCTAACCCCTTCGGGGGTGGACATTTGTTTTGATGTTCAGGTAGCCGTGGAACGGGGAAGCAGCCACAGTACTGACATGACGATGAAGTGGCTCAGTGATGTGGATTATGTTGTCTTATTTTCCGGTTATTTCAGTACTCGAGTACGTTTATGTTGTTGTTGTCTTGGGAACATTTTGTAATAATGAATTTATTTGAATTGTTCGAACGAGTTGAAATTCCTTTCATTAATGACACTTTTGTATTATTTCCGTTGTCTTCAAATTAGCCTTGTAAATTCTTATATAAAGGGTTTACGGCGCTGTAATTATTCCGAATATCTCGGGGTGTTACAAAACGCCAATAGCTCATCCACCAGCATCCAGCATCCTCTACCATTTGATATTGGGCGCTAAGAATCTTTTGCGCATCGGTGCACCTAATGAGCTCAAGGGTACGGTCCAGCGACATCAACCATTCGTTGACAAAAGCTGGTTATGGTGGTGTGAAACATCGGAACTATTGCACAACTTGTGTCTGGGTAAGAGCTGGCCCATTATTATTGTGGTTATCTTGACCTCCGTTACCAACACCACCAGCTCCAGCACCAGGGTTGGTATTCTGACCACCGAGATTATCAGCACCTCGGTTAGCTGGGCGTCCACGTCCATGAGTTGCTATGGTCCTAGGATGCATTATAGCCAATGACTTCTTAGGAATCTCCTCAAAAGGGATGGAAATAAAAATATACATCGCGTCTAAGGGTTAACTGCTCCCAATAGACGTTCTAGCAGTGCTATACTAACGCATCTACATGTGTTTATAAATTTATAAGAAAGCACATATATGTCCAACATTTATTATGAATCTCAATAGCATATCATCTCTAAAATATAAACATGGTATTGCAACATGATTCAAAAATGAGTTGAATCTCATAACCGTAAAATTTTGTTATGATTACAACATGAACATAACTTGAAATGTGTACCTTGGAGTTGACGTGGAGCGGCGACGGTGGCTGATAATAATCATATATGCCATTACAGTTTTAACTAACTGCGAAAAAAAGAAAATTTAAAAGAGATTATTTTAACGACTCTACAGGACCGTAGACCCGCTCCGATACTACTAATGTAGAGACCACTTTTCAAAATATCATTTCAAATAATTTCAAGAGAGATTAATATCCTTAAGAAAAATACTTGAATAATTGCAGCAGAAATTAAAACAAAATCGACCATTTCGCAAGTAACTATAAAATAAGTTCTCAACGTTTCAAAACATCCATAATATCCAACCATAAAATTGAAGCCAAAGTTATAATTTTGAATAAACGAAATAAATGAGGAAGCATATAAATATTATTATCACGCCACGCCTTTGCCCGCCACGTCAGTCTACTCAACCTGAAAGGTTTAAATAATGGGGTGAGCTTTCAACTCGCTCAGTGAGGAGGGAATGCTTGTTAAATTTAAATACATACATGTTGCCATGTAGATATGACATGCCTGAACCTGGTGATTTCCCAAGGGCCATTAATATGTGAACTTTGTGCATACTGCCTACTACTCATTGGAGGCTACAACGTAATTAACATGCAAACTTCGAGCACATTATGCCTACTACTCATTGGAGGCTACAACACAAATAATATGCAAACATGCATTAAATAAAACAAGTGTAAAGTCCCCACCTCAAAATACGATGATCATCCCTGAAAATTTGAGATGCGGATGCAGTTCAAGTCCTAGGCTCCAAGTCATCGTCTCCTAAAACAACAATTAAATTTTTAATATTAATATAGCATCCAAAATAAATTCATATAAATTATTGAGTTTATAATTTAAATCTCTCGTACAAGGGATCTGATTTAAAATAATAGAAACTGATTGGGTAAAGTCTGAAGAGTTTTTAAAAGGAGGGGCTGAAATTGAATACACTGAAAGGTTGATTCGGGTTAAATCAAAAGGTCTAGAACATGGGGGACTCAATTGAAAAATCCTAAATAAAAGTTTGGGTATAAAAACCCCTCCCTAACTAATCGGCCGATATATTTCACTCTCATCCTCACCCTCACCCTCTCTTCTCCTCTCTATCATCATGGATCGAAAAATCGCGGAGGAGAAAAAAAATTGGGTTCGGGCGACTGTATCGGGTTCGGTTTCTAGGTCGGGCCTAACAAGGTACTGTGCGAGGGTTAGGGCTAATACGGGTTTGATGGATTTGGCCCAAACCCGAATTTGGTTCCAGTGTGTTCCGAGCTGAAGGTAAAAATTCTTGTGTGATAAAATTTATTTTTATATAGTTTATATAGTTTTGGTCTAAACATGGTGTTCTCGGCTCATGGAGGTGGTGGCGGAGGACCTGGCCTGAAGGGCAAAAACTAGCCGGAAGTCAGAGCTGGAAAGCGGGATTTCTGATTTGGGTTTGGAGGTTACTGAGTCCGGGCCGCAGTTTTGCCCTGGTTTTTGATGAATTTTGGTGTTTAACTGGTTGATGAATCTGTCGTGTGAAAATTGGATGTACAGTTTGAAATCATATGGTTTTGAATGATGATGTAAAAATTAAAAGTAGACAGTATGAGAATTTTTTATTTTACCTGCTGGGAAGAAAAGGTTTCAAGAACCGTACGTGAGGCTGCTGGGAAGGAGAACGAGAAGATACAGAATTTTGTTTCTCTGCCGAAAAGTGTGTGTATTGTAAAAATTTTTGTGGTGAATAAATATACAGTATTTATACTATACAATTTAGGTTTAGGGTGGGAGAGTTTTGATCTGTGTACAGTTCTTGTTGGATGTGGATAGATCCATCCAAATATAATATTAATTATATAATTAATTCAAATTTTTAATTAATCAGTTTACTAATTTTAGATTAAATTAATTAAATTGATTTAATTAATCTTTATTAATAACATATTAATTTATGATATTAATAATATTGTAAAAATTAAATTGATAGATTAATAATAATAATAGGTTCTTGATATTACATTTAGAATAATCAAGAAAAATCGATTTGGGCTAACTCATTAATTTGGACTACTCATAGAAATAAATATTACTGGGCTATAGTAACACGAGAGCTTGGATTTGAGCCTGGAGTGTAAACTACAATCATGATATGCAAAATAAGGAAAAATTGGACCTTATTTAATAAATGGAATAAAATTATAAATAAATTGTTGGACATTTAAAATCATTCATACGCTTTCTATAAATTATAAAATAGATGCATGCTCGAAAATCAGGACATTACATAAATAGCCCATTTATCTAATAAATTAAAATTTATTAAAAATTCAAGTTAATTAAACTTATATGATATGATTTAAATTGATGAGACTATACATATGGTACAAACTAAATTTATTCGACAAGAAAATAATGTAAAACTTTATTTTGTTTATTGAGAATTATTAATCTGTTCTACTTACAAAAGAATGGGGTCTCACAATATGACACACTGGATGACATCACTTAAGAAAATCAACAGCTAGTTCATAAATACAAATTCAAAGCTTGTTACGTACATTAGAGGTATTGTGTAACGTACGTTATATTTCATAGCAACGTTCAATTTCGTTGACTATCTAGACTTTGACCAATGTTTAAATTAACTGAATTACGCACGTAGTATAATAGCATACGTTATATACCAAGTCTCATTAAAATGTAAATAATGTTATGATTTAAAAGACGACATCAGTTTGAGTAATATATTATGATTATTTTGTTATTAAAAACATCATCAAAATGTGTATAAAAAATATTATTTTAACAATCTCCCCCTTTTTGATGATGACAAAATAATTATATGAAAACTTGATTAGAACTTTTGGAATATGGAGAAAATTTAGGTAAATTTAAAAAGACTCCCCCTGAGAGTAACTCCCCCTGAGATAAGCAATATATATATATAATTACTTAATAAAAATTCAGAACAAGCAAATATTATTACTCCCCCTTTTTGTCATTAACAAAAAGAACGAGTTGATAACCTGCAAAATGATACTCAACAAGAAACGATTAGTAGAATATAATAGAATATGAAGTGATAGCATAATATTTGATAAGGAATAATCAAGAGATAAAAAATCATCCAAAGAAAGTGATAAATGCAAAACAAGAACATGTTTGAAAACATATGGAATGTCGGTCGATATCAGAAGAGAATCATCAATATGAAAATCAATACTAATCAAGATCAGTCTCTGAAGTCCGGGGAGGAAGAGCGAACCCAAAGTGGGTGCAGAGGTTCTCTAGCATTGATTTCGATCTTGTGACTCGACTCTTGACTTCTTGCAAATTTCTTTCCAAACTAGTCACTCGGGCATCTCGCAATGAAGAGGAAGAAGAACCTGGCCAGCTCGAACGAGATGGTCCTGCCTGAGATACAGGAATCTGTAGACTTGATCTGTCAGTCTGAGGGCCTCTCGGAAAAATACGATCCTCAAGCCTAGGTAAGGCACTACCATCCGCAAGAGAATCTTCATCTCTCAAAGAGGCCAAATATACCCAACCTCTATTCCTAGTCTGCACATACTTCATCAACTGAATGGTTCCTTCGTGAACCATATTCCATTTCGAAATTTCTATCCCATGGAGTCTCGAGAAGTCAACTCCAGCATCCTCAAATATCCCGGTCAAGATGGATCCAAACGGCATCCCTGATTTTCTTTGACAGTCTTTTCTCACATATCTTTTTTTGTGAAAATAGACCCTTTCTCAACGAGCCACTTCATTACAACTCTGGCTTAGTTGACTTGATGATCATTTAAAACGTGATAGATAATTTCCATATCAATATTAACAAGCTTTTGTTGTGCGTTTACTTTAAGCATCAACAAACGAGTGATAGCATCGTGTAATAAACGGATATTTAAGCCAAAATCATTGTTTTCAAATTTGTCCGAGTGGACGTCAATCACAGCATGAGATTTCAGGAAATCACGGACAACAATTTCATTTATATTATCATTAATATCCCCATCAGTAGAATCATTCTCTGACACAAAATTCCCACTACAAATGATTCCTTCGTTTTGTAATCCAAATAGTTCGGCAAGATTATCGGCATCAAATGAGATAGGTTTTCCACGTAACATAGAGTTTATCGCAAACAAACCATCAGTTTTAGCAATTGTCGAGAAATTTGCATAAAATTCTCGCACTAAGTCCATAAAAATTGGTCTAGAAAATCTAACAAATCTATCGATCCCAAGCATATCAAAAAATTTGTCCAACTGAACACCAATACTTTTCAAAGACTCAAAATCAAAGTAGTGGCTAGAAGTTACCTCTTCATCGATCAAAATTTCCTTGAATATCTTTTCTGCTTGAGAGTTCACGAATTGATTTGCTTCGGCCGGATTGGAGGTAGATTCTCCCCTTATTTCCTTTCCCTGACGAGTGTTTGTAATTATGATGGAGAACGACTGGTGATTTGGTAAATTTGGTGGCGGAAAGATGAAAATCGCGATCTGATTTAGAGAGAAGAATCGCGGGAGAGAATTTTTGGGACTTAGGGTTCGTGAAGGGAATGAGGAACAGACGGGTCTTAATAAATTGGGAAAAGGATATAACGTACGTTACGTAATGTTCGGACGTTATTTAATTAAGTTAACGTGCGTTACACATATGTATAACATACGTAGGGAGTCCTCCAGTAGCTTCTGCCCAAAATCATAGTAGTTTAACGTACGTAATTTTGAATGCATAACGGACGTAAGGCCCTTTAACGTACGTTAAAATGGGTGATAACGGACGTAGTGACTAGTCCAGTGGCTTCTGTCTAAAATCTGATATCTGTATTATGTACGTAAAATATCTCCAATAACGTACGTTGTAACTTTTAGCATACGTAGACCTCTATGAATAGCTTACAAAGTACGGTCCTGAAACTGATGACTCAAATCATCTGATAGCGGCCGTAATTCTTTGTCCATAGCGGCTTAATATTGACCAAATAAATAATACTAATTCTCTGATGATTTCGTTCTGATATTTATGACCATTTTGATGTATGAATATGCAAAAGTTTTAAAATTGATCAACATGTCCAATTCCTAAATTTATTCACATAAAATTGAAAGTATTTTCGGGTAATGGTTTTGTAAAAATGTCTGCTAATTGTTCATTTGTCCCCACGAATTGCAGAAGAACATTCCCGTTTTGGACATGATCACGAATAAAATGATGACGGATTTCAATGTGTTTGATCCTACTATGCAAAATGGGATTTTTACTCAGACTTACGGCACTTGTACTGTCACAAAAAATTGGAGTATTTTTAAGCTCAATGCCATAATCTAGTAATTGATTTTTAATCCACAAAAACTATGCACATGCATTCCCTGTAGACACATATTCTGCTTCAGCCGTAGAAGTAGCTACACTATTTTGTTTCTTACTATCCCATGAAATTAGATACGAACTCATGAAATGACAAGTACCACTGGTAGCCTTTCTATCAATTTTGCATCCGCCAAAATCAGCATCACTATATGCAAAAAGTTCAAAATCGATGCTCGATGGATACCATAGACCTAAACCAGCAGTTCCTTTTAAATATCGAAAAATGCATTTGCAAGCAATAAGATGGGACTCATTCGGATTGGCTTGAAATATAGCACAAAGACAAGTCGCGAACATAATATCTGGTCAAGAAGCAGTTAAGTAAAGTAAAGACCCAATCATACCTCGATAGTGTTTCTGGTCAACAGACTTACCTTTCTCGTCTTTGTTGAGTTTAAGAGTAGAATACATAGGAGTAGAAGTTTCTTTGCATCCTTCCATCTTAATTTCTTTAGAAGCTCATTGACGTACTTTGATTGGTGAATGAATATTCTGTCTTTGAGTTGCTTAATTTGGAGTCCGAGAAAGTATTTTAACTCTCCCATCATACTCATTTCGAATTCTCCTTTCATAAGATTTGAAAATTCTAGGGACAGAGATTCGTTAGTTGCACCAAAAGCAATATCGTCGACATAAATTTGACATATAAGCATATTATCACCATAGTTTTTGATAAATAGGGTATTATCAACGTTACCTCTTTTATAACCATTTGAAATAAGAAAATAGCTTAGACATTGTTTTAATCCATAGAGAGCTTTATGGAGCTTGTATACATGATCTGGATGATCATAGTCTTCAAATCCTGGCGGTTGCTTGACATACACTTCCTCCTAGATGACACTGTTTAAGAACGCGCTTTTTACATCCATTTGATGGAGTTTGATATTCTTGTAGGAGGCAAAGGCACACAGAAGGCGAATAGCCTCAAGACGGGTAACAGGAGCGAAATTTTCTTCATAATCCAACCCTTCCTCTTGATTGTATCCTTGAGCAACTAATCTTGATTTATTCTTCACTCGGAGACCATTATCATCGGTTTTTACTTTATGAACCTATTTTGTACCGATGATTGTTTTATCCATCGGTGCTGAAACCAATTCCCATACTTTGTTTCTGTAGAATTGATTGAGCTCCTCTTGCATAGCAATAGCCCAATTTTCGTCATTTATAGCTTCGTCGATGTTCTTCGGTTTTGTAAGAGAAATGAATGCAATATTGTTTAGGCAATCATTCACATTTCTCCTTGCTCGCACACCATCATTGATTTTCCAAAGAATTTGCTCCATAGGATGATCTTTCACATTAGCCCATTCTTTAGGAAGGTTGAAAGGATTATCCTCCTGTTTGTCTGATCTTAAGTCATGATTCTCTAATTCCTTCATTGCTTCTAACACTTCATTAGCTGGGACCATACCTGCATCATCATCAAAAACAACCTTTCTAGGGGGTAAAACTGTATCATCGAATTTGATATGAATCGACTCTTCTACAGAGCCTCTTCTACAATTAAAAACACGATAAGCTTTACTATTAGTAGAATATCCAATAAATATACCAATATCCAATTTAGAATCAAATTTTCCAAGATTATCATTACCATTATTATGAATAAATACTTTACAACCAAACGGATGAAAGTAAGATAAATTAGGCTTTTTACCTTTCAATATCTCATATGGATTCATCATCTTGTTTCTCTGAAGATGGACTCGATTAGTAACATAACAGGCAGTGTTTACAGCCTCGGCCCAGAAATATTTTGGTAGCCCGTATTCATTGAGCATTGTTCGGCTCATTTCTTCTAAAGAGCGATTCTTCCTCTCGACAACTCCATTTTATTGAGGTGTCCGAGGTGAAAAGTTGTGCCCAATAACATATTTATCGCACCAATCTTCAAAATCATTAGACTCGAATTCTCCACCATGATCAGATCTGATGGCGATAAATGGTAATTTTTTCTTTCTGGGTAACCTTACACCACTTAAAAAACTCATTAAAAGCATCACTTTTATTTTCTAAGAATTTTACCCAATTAAATCTAGAGAAATCATCAACAAGAACTAAAGTGTAAAGTTTACCATTCGAGCTAGCATGCCGAGATGGTCCAATCAAATCTATACGAATTAATTCAAGAATACGGCTAATGGAAATTTCCATTTTGGGTTTAAACGAGCCTATAGCATGTTTTCCTTTAATACAGGCCTCACAAATGTGGTCTTTTCTGAAATTTAATTTGGTAGACCACGGACAATATCGTTTTTGGCCAATTTTGAAAGAAGTGATAAAGAGGCATGACCCATTTTTGGGTGCCAAATAACGGCATTTCCATCATATAAAAGTAAGCATTTTTCATTAAAAGAAGATTCGTCTTGAAGATCAACAATATAAATATTTTCATAACGCAATCCAATAAAAACAATTTGGTCTTTTCTCAATGCAGTACAATGCGTAATTTCAAAATTTTATTTAAGACCAGTATCACAAAGTTGGAAAATATTTAGAAGATTATGACAAGACCATCAACAAAGAGAATATTTTCTATAGTGGGTAAAGGTTTCTTACCTATCTTACCTGTTCCTTTTATTTGGCCCATTTTGTTATCACCAAATGTTACACAGCCTCGATCTTCCTTTTTCAGCTCCATGAAGAGATGTTCGTTCCCACTCATGTGATTTGAACATACACTATCAACATACCATTTATTTGATAATGTTGTTTTCCTTGCTTGTACCTGCAAAAACAATTTTCTTCCGTTTTATAGGTACCCAGGCTAATTTGGGTCCTGTAGAGTTAGACATAAAAATTTGGTTTTGAGCAATGGTCCCTTTAGGTACCTAAATTTGTTTAACTTTTATAGTTCGTCTAGAACTTCTACAGTAAGTTTTGGTATGTCCTCGTTTTAAACATTTTGGACATGTGGGAATTCCCGTTTTTAAAATATCTGAATCTTTCGTGGTAATATCTAAGGACCTTTTTATTGGAATGAATTATACCTGAGTCCTTGTTTTGAAAGAGAAAATTTTTGACCAAATAAGAGTTGCTCAAATTTGTCATTACCACACGAGAATTTTCTAACATAAAGTTTGAGTTCTTTCTGAGTATTGTGTAACTCCTCTCTCAGAATTTTCTCGGTTTCCAAATAATTTGAATGATCAAAGGACATATCCTTGCTTTCCAATACTTTTGAATTTTTATTTTCGAGGGACTTTATTTCTTTTTCAAACCTTTATTAATATTGCAAACCTTTTCGTATTCATTATTTAAAGATTCGAAAGCATCAAGAAGTTCTTCATGAGATGAATCAATTACCTCATCTTCTCTATCGCTGTCTTCAGATGCGCGGGCTATTAGAGCAAGATTGGTTTGCACTTGTGGTTCATCATCCTCATGATCATCGATCCATGTGGCAACATACACTTCTTTGTTTTTGAACTTCTCATGACGTGGTTTTGATGAACTCATAGGCGCAGCAGCACGAAAATATCTATAGAAAAATGACCTGGAACGCCGCACCTTCGACAAGTATTGTCGAACCTTTTATTTGGTGGGAAGTGATTTTTTTTTATCCATCCCTCAGTTCTTGTTTGATATCTCTTCGGCGCCTTTGTAAAAGATTTTTAAATTTCTTTATGTTCTTAGCATAAAAGGCCATCTCTTCATCCTCTTCCTCTGTTGGTTCATCTTCTAGATCACTATCCTCTTTGGCTTTGAATGCGATCGATCTTTCTCTCTCTTTAGGCTTTGGTTTCGAATTACGAGATTTAATGACAATCTCATAATTTATAAGAGATCCGATGAGAGCACTGAATTCCATGGTGTTTAAATCTTTCGAATCCATGATAGCCGTAACAGTAGCGTCCCATTCTCTCGGTAGAGATCGAATGATGTTCTTGGCTTTATCACTACTTGAGATCGTTTTGCCGAAAGAGGCTAGCCCATTTGAGATAGCCGAGAAATGGTCAAGCATAGTAGTAATGTTTTCTTCTTCTTTCATAGTGAAGAGTTCATAATCATGAAGAAGCATATTGATTTTTGTTTCTTTCACTTGACTCGTACCTTCGTGGGTAATCTCGAGCATCTTCCAAATTTCTTTGGCCGTCTCGTATGAAGAGATTCTATTGTGATCTTCTGGATTAAGAGAACAGTAAAGCAACTGAGTAGCTTTACTATTAAAATGATCATTCTTCCAATCAGTATCATCGTACTCTTCAAAACTTTTGAGTGAGCCATCGGTCTTTTTCGGAATAGTAGGTCCAAGAGCAATGACCTTCCAGATTTCGATATCGTGGGCTCGGATGAAGATAGACATTTTCTTCTTTCATGTCATAAAGTTTGAACTATCGAAGAAAGGCGGGCGATTGAGAGTTTTTGCCTTCAAGAGAAGAGTGGATAAAGGCCATTTCTGGATCTTTTCTCTAGCGGATGTTAATCCGGTGAAAAAGAGACCGCTCTGATACCAATTGTTGGATTGGTACCGCAACTAGAAGGGGGTGTTGAATAGTGCGGTTTGGAGTTTTGAACTCTTTTTATGCGGAAGCTATTTATCAGAGTAAAAGGAATGCAGAAAAGAAAGAA
Organism: Orobanche coerulescens; assembly: GCA_033398695.1. Classification (NCBI taxonomy): domain Eukaryota; kingdom Viridiplantae; phylum Streptophyta; class Magnoliopsida; order Lamiales; family Orobanchaceae; genus Orobanche; species Orobanche coerulescens. The sequence goes on along the minus strand of CM065815.1, from coordinate 107,223,455 downwards.
CACTCGAAATTGTTCGAGAGGTTCGGGTATTAACGAAGCCTACGTCCCCTACCTAGTTTTATCGACTAGGACTTTTCTAAAAACCTTGAATGCACTTTCTAGTTTAGTGCCTACTCATACAATAGCACTTTCAAGATTAGTGTCGAACTTTACAGTTTCTTGATTTCTGGGCTCAAGAACAACCTCACTAAAATCACTCTTGTCTTTCAGGATACAAGACAACCTCACAATAAACAGTTGCGAGTAAGGAAACTCGACTTTAAAAAAGATAGCGCTCGTTGGTACAAGAATGTAGATATAGAAATGTAGAACAATTCTTCTCGTATCACAATATAGAATGTATATCTCTCAAAATGATTTGCTTGGAAAGCTCAGATGAAAGAATGTATGCTTGATAGTACTTGTGTGTCAAAACCCTTTGAAGCAACTCTATTTATAGCCTCTTGGAGCAATATTCCTGTTGGAATAGTATACAATTGTTACGTATGTTAGGTATCTCATGTTACGTACGTAAGCCATGTTACGTACGTTACACCTCATGTGTAACAGCTGTAATGAGACTACTAAAAATGGGCAGTAGCATCTGGTTGAAATCCTTTACGTATGTTATGTACAAGACATTAAGTACGTTATGAATGGTCAAATAGCCGTTGGATGAGATGACTTTATGTAACGTTTGATGACTAATTTTGTTGACTGTGTAACGGGCCGATTTTTGAATATTACATACGTTATACTTATTGTATTACATACGTTACCTGCATTCAAAATACTCAATGAAAATGTTAACGTTACGTACATTATGAAAGGTCTATTACGTACGTAAGAAATAATATATTACGTATGTAAGGTACATAATGTTTACGTACGTTAAGTACTGGAAAATATGAAATGCTAATTTTGTTTTAGTAACACATCATCAAAACATTCAAAATGAGTTATGAAAAATATTGTTCCAACAATCCTTCGTGTATGATAACCATATTATGTCTTGGATTCTCTGGACTATCATCGGGGATTAAGCCATCATCGGGTTTATAGACAGAATCTATAGGGATAGGAGGGGTTACCTCTTCAGGAGCATGAGCTTCTGTTGGCTCAACCGGGGCATCTATCTGGGATACAGAAGGGAGTTATTCCTCCTGCCTCATTTTGGCTTCTCTAGCCTGTTAAACATGAAGGACTGAATCCTCCTGCTGGCTCTTAGCTCCTTCCTGCTCCGTAGGAGTGACTGATTCCTCTTATTGGATGGTGTGGGCTACTTCTTCCTGGGTCGGAGGGGCTGTTCCTCCTGTTGTGGGATGATGTGGCAGCAGCATTGGTGACAGGAAGGACTAATTCCTTCTATTGATGGGTAGATGGGGTAACATATTTGATTACAGGAGGAACTGATTCCTTGTGTAAGTTGGCAGTTGAGGCAGCTTCTTCCTACTAAGTGGAGGATATAGGATTTTCCGGTGATATTTCCTCGAAGTCCCCTAGCTTTGAGTGGACTGGATGCTTGGGAATTCCTTGTCACGAGCCTATTCATGGCTCATCCACATCCATATCTGCATGGCCTCATCGTCTCCATCAGAGTCAGGTTTGGAGTGGTGACTTGACTCTGAGTGCCATCGAGTGTGAAGGTTGTTTTTTCTTAAGTCTGGCCTTTTCCTTTTCCACAAAATATTTTGCAATGAGCTCGTGGAAAAAGGGATCATCCCACCTGATCAAGAACTCTAAGTTGTGAGTGTCTGTCACCTCCAGCATGAACAACTCCCCGTCCTTCCATTCTTCCTAGTTATACAAGGTGTCATAAGGGGCAACCATGTAGCTCTTCCAAAGTTTGAAGAGCTTGATTGCAGCCTCAACCTGAACTGCAAGGATGGTCTGATTTAACCACCAAAGTGGAGAGACTTCGAATACTATAGGGTTCTAATGCTCGGTTTGGATTCTCTACTGGTGTGAAAACCTATGGAGGATATGGATCCCTGATAGCTTGAGGTGCCCTGTTGGGATACGCTCCTTATAGGGGCAGGGGCCCTGTGAGGAGAAGTGGTTGTCGTCTCCAAAGGGGAAGTCGATTCAACACCTTCTTCAAGCTTGCAAAATATTTGGTCTCCGTCATAGCTGCAGTTGGCTCAGGATCTACTGTGGGGGCAGCCAATGTTTCTTCTATTGGAGCAGCTTTTGATGTGGTAACTACTACAGGAGCAGGTACACTAGGCAGAACCTCATAGACTATTGTAGTATCTGAGGTGCTGTAGGAACTTCCGGCTTGGCAGACTCCTTGTTAGTCTTATACTTGTTCTTATTCTTCTTCTCGACAGCTTAAGCTGAGCTGCTGCCAGGAATCACCCTCTTCTTACTTACAAGCCTCTTATTCTTGACGCTATCACCAGCTTTGGGCTTGGGAGGATGACCACTGACATCACGAGGGTCATCCAACATGAGCATAAAGTTTGGGTTCGATCTGCTGGCAATAGGCATAGCCTTGTTCTACAGGGTGTGCTTTGAACCACCCAAGAACTTCTCTACTAGGATTTCTTCGATGCAGGTGATTGCTGGACAGCACTGCTTGTGAGGATAAAATTCAACATAAGTCCGAAGGACTTTCTGGCCGATTCTAGCTTGGTGGCCTCCTCTTGTAGGCGCATCAGCACAACTTGGCACCAGTTCACCTTTTGACCACATATAATGACCATCATCATCCTAAATCTGAGATTTGTGCATATCTCAAATGCACCAATCCTATTATCAATTATCCGGCAGCTGAATTCATGCAAATAAAAGTATGCAAGAGTAAGCTCTTGTTATGGCATGAACGATGGGCATCTCTGGCAGACGAGTTCCCGACGAATAATTTCCAGTATGCATCAACCATTGTAATGACCCGACCTTCTATTTTAATAATTGAATTTTAGTTGGGCCCAACTTGGTTTGTTTTACGTGCATTTAAAATTGTCCAATTTTACATATTAAAGTCATCTCCAATAATTTTCATAATGATTATAAATTTATGACACTTATAAGTCCAATAAGTACCATAAATTTAGTCCAAATATTTTAAATTAGATTGTATATTTATTCGATCTTTATTTTTGGATAACTGATTTGATCATTGAACTTGAATCGATTTTCCATTTCATAGTTTCATGTTAGAATATTATAATCACTAAGAAGATTAAGCATAAATAATTTAATTAATTAATTCATATAAAATAATTATCTATAATGATGACTAATAAATTTAAAGGGGCAAACATTAATGGCCGATTTTGCCCTTTACAATTCTGAAAGTAAAAATAATTACAAACAAATAAAATGCAGATATTAATAACAAATTAATTAAGTATAATTACATTATTTATCTAATGATAAATAAGAGTGATGTAGCCAAATTCCGACACCATGACTATTGATAGGCGCGCTTGGAGGCGCCAGATCAGAGTTGTGGATTCTTTAGTTGGGAGTGGTGCTGTAGTTGAGAGTCTCAGGGTTGGGTTGTCTCGGTTAGATTTGACCTAGAGCTTTGCATTTTTACATTTATTGTATATTTTATCCTATTGCCTTTTGCGTGGGGTGTATTTTTGACAGGGAGCTGTGCGCGGAGTCAACCTCTCTTCTGTTTGAGCAGCGTTCATCGGGAGTGATATAGCCAAATTCCTCTTAGGTAAGTCCCATGTGGATTAAGCCATGGGCTCAGGTATGGTATTGAGTTTTTTCGTATCATATGCTTTCCTTTGTATTTTTCACTCAATATGTTGTTCTGCACTAAGCTGAGGGTCTTCACGGAAACAGCCTCCTTACCGTAATAGGTAGGGCATGGTCTGCATACATCTTACCCTCCCCAGACCCTGCTCTGAGCGGGATATACTGGGTATGTTTGGTTTGGTTTGATTTGGTTTATCTAATAAGAGTCCTCAATAAGCACAAACACCTCCCTAAACGCTCCACCCCTGCAGCCGCACCGCCACGATTCTGGTGTGTATGCCTTTTGTATGGGTATGTTTATGGTGTGGATTTATATGTGTTGATTTCTTCTCTGAGAGAGAGAGAGAGAGAGAGAGAGAGAGAGAGAGAGAGAGAGAGAGAGAGAGAGAGAGAGAGAGAGAGAGAGAGAGAGAGAGAGAGAGAGAGAGAGAGAGAGAGAGAGAGAGAGAGAGAGAGAGAGAGAGAGAGAGAGAGTAGGGATGTCAATTTTATCCGTATCCGATCCTACCCGTCGGATAAACCCGAAATCGGGTCGGGTATCGGCCGAACCCGAAGTTTTATGATCGGGTACGGGTAGGGTATGGATATAGTATATTACCCGAATACCCGACCCGATTACCCGATCCGCGTACCCGTTTGAATTATATAAATATATTATTATTATATATTATACATAAATATAATAATGTATTATAAATTAGATATATTATTATATAAAATATTATATTTTAAATATTTATTATACTAACTTGAACTTATTAATTACATTGTATATATGATATATATTAAAAATATTTATATTCTTAAATATAGGGTATACGGGTACCCGATTACCCGATGGACAATACCCGAACTCGATCCGAATCAAATAGGGTAGGGTATGGAGGAGGCATACCCGTACCCTACCCGACCCATTGACATCCCTACTTGAGAGAGAGATGGAGAGGATCGACAGGGAGAAGAGGAGTGTGAATTGTGGATTTGCGGCCGATTATTTAGGGCTAGTGGTTTTACACCCATAAATTCCCCTTTATTTTTATTTTTGCCCCCCGATTTCTAAAGTTCTGCAGATTGACCATTAATGAGTTTTAATTATATTTAATTCAGTCTCAATTTTTTAAGTTATGTTGATTGACCTCAATCAATTTAATCTAACCAAAATTCTTTTTATGTTTCAATTCATATTATTTCTGCAATAACATTATGATTTCTAAAATGTTGTGGTTCGCCTTCGGGTTGTATGATTCACCTTCGGGCAATATAATTCGCCTTTGGTCAGTATGATTCACCTTCGGGTAGTAAGATTTGTCTTCGGGTATAACTATGTGCAGATAGAGTCATGCGAGTAAGATGTAAGATTCGGTCGGGGTATCTTATGCGATGTCTGGATTCAAGGATCTTTGAGGAAACTTACGGTACCATATGATGAAAATATTTTCAGAGGTGTTGTATAAAATTTTCTATTCATTATTGCTGATATGAATGATATGCCTCATTAAGTTGTCAAGAACTCACCTATTTTTATAATCTCCTTTCAGGTTAGGCGAAGTCGGAGCATGGCGAGGAAGGTGGACGGCGATAATAATAATAATTACATAAAAATGATATTATGATAGGAATGATTTCAATTTGTTTTGATTTATACCTTTAGATTATTTTAGCACTTCAGATTCTGTGAATGTGTTTTGTTATAATTTTGGTCATTTTGACTTGGGATTTATTTTATAGCATGAATGTTTCTTCAACTGTCTTGGTATTTGGAGTAGTACTTACGAATGATATTTAAAAAGAAATATTATCTCATTTATGTTATAAAATACTAGGATGTTACAATGTGGTATCAGAGTGTCTACCGTTCGGAATACTTAGGAATTTTTATAATATTATTATCTCTCACCTCCGCCACTCTCGCATAATTCACAAGAAGTTGAATTATTTGACTCTCATTTCATGCATTTTAAAATGATGATGAAATTTCTATTGTGATTAGTTTCATGATTTCAATCGTGTATGCAATAGTATTATGAATGATTTCACTATTGTATGTATGATTAAATATTGTAAGATATACACGATTTATTGTACATAATATACTAGTTGTGGCCTAAATTTAGATTCGAGTAGACTGTAATTTAGAGTACCATATTAATCAGATGGCTCGTACTAAACGAACGTGCAACAAGTACGAGTTGTTACCAAATAGCGAAGTCTTGTGGAGAATCCAAGAGTACGATCGTTGTGTCTTGGATGATGGTGGAACTATCGAGGCTATATGTGGAGGATGTACTACTTGTGACTAGAGTTGAAGAAACTTGGTTACCATGTTAACCAGCATGACGCCTCAGTGAAGCTGATGTCGCCATGATTACAAGAGATGGCCCGAGCTGTGTTCGATGAACAAGTTGATATTATGCTAACTGATCTTCTGCATATCAACTACAAGAGGTTTACAGAGAGCGTATATTAGCGTTTGGGAGACATACGTCGATTCAGCCGAGATTGCTTATCTTTTGTCACACTACCAAAAACGCACTTTAGTCGACGATCGATCGGAGAATGGCCGACGACGGCCGTCGACTTTTATTACCCATTTTTAAATTATCTGAATCCTTCGTGGTAATATCTAAGGACATTTAAATTGGAAATGCATTATACCCGAGTCCTTGTTTTGAAAGAGAAGATTTTTGACCAAATAAGAGTTGCTCAAATTTATCATTATCACACGAGAATTTTCTAACATAAAGTTTGAGTTCTTTCTGAGTTTTGTGTAAATCGTCTCTCAGAATTTTCTCGGTTTCCAAATAATTAGTATGATCAATAGACACATCTTTGCTTTTACTCACTAATTTTGAATTTTCATTTTCAAGAGACTTTATTTTCTTTTTCAAATCTTTATTAAGATTGCAAACCTTTTCATACTCGTTATTTAAATATTCAAAAGCATCAAGAAGTTCTTCATGAGAAGAATCAATTACCTCATCTTCTGCATCGTTGTCGTCAGTTGCGCGGGCCATTAAAGCTAGATTTGTTTGAATTTATGGTTCATCATCGCTCCATGTAGCAACATAGGCTTCTTTCTTTTTTAATTTCTCATGAAGTGGTTTTGATGAACTCGTAGGCGCAGCAGCACGACAATCTTTAGCAAAGTAACCTGGAACACCACACCTTCGAAAAGTATTGTCGAACTTTTTATTTTGTGGGAAGTAAATCTTTTTGGATTCATCCCTCGATTCCTATTTGGTATCTCTCCGGCGCCTTTGTAAGAGATTTTTGAATTTCTTTATAGTTTTGGCATAGAAGGACATTTCTTCATCCTCGTCCTCGATCGGTTCATCTTCTGGATCACTATCCTCGTTGGCCTTAAAAGCGATCGGCCTTTATCTTTCTTTGGGCTTTGGTTTCGAATTCCGAGATTTAATGACAATCTCATAATTAATAAGGGATCCAATAAGAGCACTGAATCCCATCGTGTTTAGATCTTTTGATTCCATAATAGCCATAACTGTTGCATCTCATTCTCTCGGTAGTGATCGTAGGATTTTCTTAGCTTTATATACTTCAGATAGGTTTGCCAAACGAGGCTAGCCCATTTATGATAGCCGAGAAACGGTCAAGCATAGTAGTAATGTTTTCTTCTTCTTTCATAGTGAAAAGTTCATAATCGTGAAGAAGCATATTAATTTTTGTTTCTTTGACTTGACTCGTACCTTCATGAGTAATCTCGAGCATGTTCCAAATTTCTTTGCCCATTTCACATGGAGAGATTTTGTTGTGATCTTTAGGATTAAGAGCATTGTAAAGCAGCTGAGTAGCTTTACTATTGAGATGATCGTACTTCCAATTGCTTTCATCATACTCTTCAAAACTTTTGAGTGATCCATCAATCTTCTTTGGAATAGTAGGTCCAAGAGCAATGACCTTCCAAATTTCGATATCGTGGGCTCGGATGAAGATAGACATTTTCTTCTCCCACGTCATAAAATTTGAACCATCGAAGAAGGGAGGGCGATTGAGAGCATTACCTTCAAGAGAAGAATGGATATAGGCCATATCTGGATCTTTTCTCTAGCGGCCATATCAGATTTTGTGTTGATGTTTCGGGATTCGTGTCATTATTTTGGGCAGTTATTTCTCAGATATATCGCGCATTATTGATTGTATCGGAATTGGGACTTGATTGTGTAATTAGGCAGACAGGATTCGACGCGAATAGAATTATTCCATCCGAAGATGATATATTTTGTTGAGACTCAGAGAATTGTGATTGTAAGCGTATTGAGACTGTACAGTGAGGTCACTTACTAGTATCTCAAGAGATCGTCGACTTTGCGCATTGGTAAGTATGCCGTTTCGGTTATTCGTGAATGATGATGATTGATCGTTGTCGTGATGGTTTCGAAATATTTTGGTTGAACGGTTTGTTTGTTTTTCTATGACGGATTGCAAGTTTCGAGGACGAAACTTATTTTAAGTGGGTAGTATGTAATATCCAGAATTTCTACTATCGTTGTTTAATATTATTTTATCCGAGTTATATTGTAGAGCGTGGAATCTGTACAGTATAGATAAAATAAATGAAGTACTGATATGTCAGTATCGGTATAATTGTCGTACTTGGTCGACAATTGTATTAGAGGATATAGTGCGTCATGTATACGTATCCAGTATGTCGAGACAGACGAGAAGAGTTGGAAATGGCTAAGTATAGCCTGACTAGCGCACGCTAATGTTTAGGTATAGCGCACGCTATCGTTCATGGTTAGCGCACGCTAGAGGCAGAATGTAGCGCACGCTAGTGAAGAACAGCTCGGAGGGAATCTACGCATGGACCAGGCCACTTTCAGAGCATGTCTGATAAGTCAACGGATGTTGTAATGTAGTGTTAGCGCACGCTAATGCATGTTGATTAGCGCACGCTAACTGTATATCAGACAAAAAGGAATCTTATCCTCGTCAGCACTTTCGGCGTGTGGACCAGTCTTCGGAGCATACAGACAAACAAGTCAACTCATATTAGCGCATGCTAAACGCAAGGACTTGCGTACGCTAGAGAGTGTAAATTACGTACGCTAATGCATGGGCATTACGTACGTAAGCGCATGTACAAAGCCAGACAGTAGCCCCTGGACTGCGATAGCGCACGCTAACAAAGTCAGTTAGCGCTCGCTAAAGCCATAGCGCACGCTAAACATGAGATGTTAGCGCACGCTAGTAATGTATTCTATATAAGGGGACAGATGGGTATTATGAAGCATTTCATCCATTCTCTTCTTGCAACCGATAGAGAGAACCTTGGGAGGATTTTTGGAGTTCCTATACACTGAGGGATGATCCTCTTTAACAAGATTAAAGATGGAAATCATGGATTAAAGCTTTGTTCTTTAAATCATTGGCGATTCTTGGAAATGGATTCAAACTTGGGATTCAATCCATTCCTTCAAAAAGGTAATCACTCTTCATCTTTGGATTTCGTTTTGGATTGAATGTTGATGTTCTTGAGTTGATGATTATTACATAAACGAGTTAATAAGTATGATTAGGAGATGGATTACCGGATTTTGATGATGTTGTTATTGATATATGGATATTGATGTGATTCGTATGGTTTGAATCATGTTGTCCGTATTCTTGAGATAAGTTGGTTAAATCTTCTCCTCAGTTTCGAAAGTTAATGTTATTGTTGATAATTACTCCCTGTAATGATTAGATTATGGAAGTATTGTTACGTTCTTAAGGTTTCATGATGTTGATATTGAGGAAGAGGATATATGGATATAGGACTTGGATTATAAGTTGAATGATTGTTTATATATTAAAGGATACCGGATTTCGCTGTTTTGATAGCTTTGAACATGGTTTAGAATCACGTAGTGTTCTTGATAATCGCCATATGTTGATTCGATATCTGAAAAATATGCATCTGTACAGCATTAGCGCACGCTAAGCTTACGGGCTAGCGCACGCTAACGGGAGCTACTTAGCGCACGCTACGTTATGCGTTTAACGTGCGCTAAGTAGGCAGACAGTGCAGTATTTTTGTATTTGTGAATTTGTACTGGTTTGAGTTGGATTGTTCAGACTTATGTTTAACCGAGATGTCGTAAAACCGTTGGGTTTGTGGATTGGTTATGTCGGTTATTGATTGTTATCGGATTGTTGTTTATTGATTATTGCCATAGGTCGTGGTAAGTGATCGGTGATTATAACCGTATGTTGCGGTCGTGTTCGTGTGCGTTCGTGAATCGCTTTGAGCTGGGAGCCGAGGAGCTTGTACTCGACGACGAGGCGTGTTCGTGTGCATTCGTGAATCGCTTTGAGCTGGGAGCCGAGGAGCTTGTACTCGACGACGAGGAATTGGTAACGGATTCATCGGTATCGAGGCAAGTTATTACTTGCTCAGTTATAATGTTTAATGAATGGTTTCAGTTTCATTTCGTTTATAATGCATATAGCAATGATTATTACTGCAAATTCTGGAGATTTGGATTATGTGTTGTCTTTCCGATTCTGTGTCACACCCCCTTGAAGTTTACTATCAGATACCGGATATTAAAAATATCCTTATTATATATTACAGCACAGCGGAAAACTTAAATCCTTTAAGAGGAAACTCTTTTTACACACCAAAAGTCACTTTTACACATCAGCCGGCTATCATATTACAACCAAAAGAAAACATCGGTTGTATAGGTTTATAAGCAAACTTAGACTTAACACACACAGAGAACACTCCACAGGTCTGATGTTCATATACAACGGCTCGTTGGTGTAGAGAAGCGTCCCATATGTCAACCTATGCCTGATACCCCGAATTATTACCTGTATCACAAGAATTCAACTAAATGAGCGAAAGCTCAGTAAGTAGTGACACACAATGCATGAATGCATTTATGAATGAGTTTGTGAAATGCAGTTTCATTTTCCTTTAACTTTCAAAAACTCTTTTATAGCGCGCTGCTATGTACACCTCGAGTTCCTGGCCCGGGCCAAAAGTGTGCATGTCCAATCATAGCCAGAACAAACTGCCCAATCATAACACATGGGTCAGCCTGGCGTGTCCCAGACTCCACCAGGATCATGGCTATAAGGTGCCCAATCATACACATGAGTCACCACGGTGTGTCCCAGACTCCACCGAAAAACATCACACAAAGTGTCCAATCGTAACATATGGATCACTATGACGTGCCCCAAACTCCGCCACAAAATAGCCCCTTACCAGTAGCCCGCGATGCACATAACCAAAACAGTTTGTTCTGATCACCTTTAGAACGCCTGTACTATGATCAATGCATGCGACAACCTCCAATGCTATGCTATGATCATATGCATCGTGATAATACCACATGTATAAATGCTCTATGGGACATGTCACACAATAAGAATAGAGCAATATGTTATCCACATATACACAAGGTATAAGCAATATCCAAAACATCAATCATTAGCACATATTTCAGACAAATGCTCTTGTGATACAGTTTTGCAATCAGTTACTACTTACCTTGTTCAGGTGATACCTTTGCTTTTATACCAATAAGAGTTGGTTGTGATGATATGTATTCAAATCCTGTTTCAAGGAGTGCCTTTAAAGAATCTATATGGTATACACAAGGTTTAACTCACTGCGTATCCGAAGGGTTTTACCAATTTCACATAATTAGTATTCTACAAATTTTATGTGCGTATTTCGTTATATACGAGCATAATACTCTATCCTTTTTGCACTCCTAACTCATTATGAAGCCTATTACTTTCTGTTCATTTTTTTTAAATAAACTCTTATAGGCCACAATTCTAGGATTCTACAACAAAACAATGGTTTAGGGGAATTTATCAAGATCTTGAAATCACTGAATTTGTCCCGCGTATATCCACTTAATTATATGTCGGATTTGCATGAATTTCTGATATAGTATACCTAATATACTTAAGAACATGTACATAGCAACCTCTGCCCCTGAATCACACGAATTCAATACTATCCACACATATTTTCAAAAGGTGGCAGAATTGATTCTTTTGTTGTCTTAGTGAGTTTTAAGCCCTATAGATCCACCTTAAACACAAGTTTAGGCCATGTATGAGTTCTAAACACCATTAGAACGTATATAAGCACCTAAACCAGCTCTCACAACTTCATATCATACAAGAAATATAGCAAGAACAAGAGTAAAACAAAGATAACTCACCTTGATTGTGAACTGAATGAGGTGTTGATGTTTTTTGTGATTTCTCCTCAATTTTTTGATGGATTTTCGAAGTGTGGAGCTTATGGATCGAGTTCAGAGTGTCTAGAAGAGTTTAGAATCCGTTTCCTCCCTTATCTAAGTGAAAGAGTCGGTTTATAAGGGTGAAAGTTCTAAAATGCCCCTCAATGGCCTCCAGAAGTCAGGTTTAGAAGAATGGACCGGTTTAAGTTGTTATAATCCGGTTCTTGGATGTTTTAAACCGGTTCTTAGGAGGTATTGATCATGGTTAGGGTATGGATGTATGGTCCAAGGTTTTTGATAAAGTTTAATATGTATTTTTATTGTTTAAACTCAGCTACTTTTGCGAATACCTTCGAAAGTGGTAGAAACTGAGTTTGTTATTATCTTTATGAAATTTTATATAACTAAACCATAGAAATAAGAGTCCGAGTACTCACTTAGAAATATGACATTATTGGATAATGAACTAAAGGACAAATTCCATTCTACCCGACCGCATTTGGGACGAATAAGGTACTTACACATCGAATGACTTAACAAAGGTTATCACTGAGGCCCTGAATTTCATCATTGATGGTATTCACCAGTATCAAGATGTTTGACATGTGTTATCGGAATAAGAAGGGTTATTTACTTGAATCATCAATCCAAATTGACTCAGCATACCCGCCGACTATAGCCCCGAGACAAACCGATAGACACGTCACTGATATTACTTACTGCTTATAGGCTTACCACTTGAACTTGGGGTTATGTTCAATGCTTAGCCACTTCAATGCCGTTAACTTAACTATCAAATAAGGTGAATCATGAAATTCCAAATAATACTTAATAACAAGTAATGCATGAATCATATTATTCAAATAATAACAGTTTCATGTCACACTGTCACATTTTTATACGATTAAGCATGAAGTCTATCATGTTTTAAGATTAATATGTTATTATTGACTAGACCTTGTGTGTGAGTCTTTGGGCATCACAATCTTCCCTCCTTATAGAAATTTCATCCTCGAAATTTACTTACCGAATAGAGCCGGATATTTATGCCTCATTTCATCTTCCTTTTCCCACGTGGCTTCTTCAACTGAGTGATTCTTCCACAACACCTTAACAAATGATATCTTTTTGTTCCTCAATTCTGTTTGCTTACTATCCAGGATCTTGACTGGTGTCTCTTAATAATTCAAGTCCTCACTTAACGGCAATTGCTCATAGCTCAATATATGTGATGGATCCGAGACATACCTCTTCAACATTGAAACGTGAAAGACATCGTGAACATTTGTTAGTGATGGCGGAAGTGCTAACCTGTATGCCACTTCTCCAATTCTTTCCAGTACCTCAAATGGGCCTATGTATCTTGGATTTAATTTCCCTTTCTTTTTGAATCTCATGACGCCCTTCATTAGTGCCACCTTGAGAAGCACTTTATCCCCGACATCAAACTCAAGCATTCGTCGTCGGTTGTCCGCGTAGCTCTTCTGCCGACTCTGAGCTGTTAGCATTCTTTTTCTAATTTTCTCAATGGCTTCTTTGGTTTTCTGCACCAATTCTGGTCCAAGAAACTTCCTCTCACCCATCTCATCCCAATGAATCGGTGATCTGCACTTTCTGCCATAAAGAGCTTCGTAAGGCGCCATGCCAATAGTCGAGTGCAAGCTATTGTTATACGCAAACTCTATCAAAAGCAGGTAGGTATTCCACGACCCTTGGAAATCCAGTACGCACGCTCTTAACATGTCCTCCAGAGTCTGGATAGTTCTCTCCGACTGACCATCAGTCTGTGGGTGAAACGCTGTACTGAACGCCAACTTTGTTCCTAGAGCTTTGTGTAAGCTCTTCCAGAATGATGAAGTAAAACGAGGATCTCTGTCTGATACAATTGATAAAGGCACGCCATGCAATCTTATAATTTCTCTAACGTATAGATCCACCAACTTATCCATGGAATACGTAGTATGTACTGGAAGAAAGTGAGCTGATTTTGTAAGGCGGTCAATTATAACCCATATGGCATCGTGACCTTCTCTGGTTCTTGGAAGTCCAACTACAAAGTCCATAGTGATGTCTTCCCATTTCCATTTAGGAACATCCAGTGATTGTAATGTCCCTGCGGGTCTTTGATGTTCTGCCTTTACTTGTTGACAAGTTAGGCACTGAGCCACAAATTTAACCACATCGTTCTTCATCCCAGGCCACCAATAGTACATCTTTAGGTCCTTGTACATCTTGGTGGTTCCAGGATGTACTGTATATGGAGCGTTGTGAGCTTTTGACAGTATCTCCTTCTTCAGATTACTATTGTTCGGTACACATAGCCTCCCCTTGAAGTTGATAACTCCATATGGTGTAATTCCGAAATCCTTGGATTTGCCTGTATCAACTTCTTCCTTCAAATGAGACATATAGGTATCTGTAAGTTGATCCTGTTTAATGGTCTCAAGTATGGTAGGTTGCAGCGTCATTGAAAATAGTTTTCTGACATGCCCTTCTTGCACAATCTGCAATCCCCACTTCTCCAACTCTCGTAATAATGGTTTCTGAGTCCCTATTAATGCCGATACGCTAGCATTAGACTTTCTACTTAAAGCATCTGCAACAACATTTGCCTTACCTGGATGATAGTTTATTATGCAATCATAATCCTTAACCAATTCCAGCCATCGCCTTTGCCGCATATTAAGTTCCTTCTGTGTGAAATAATACTTCAAGCTCGTATGATCCGTGTAGATTTCACATCTTTCTCCATAAAGGTAATGTCGCCACATTTTCAAGGCAAATACTACGGCTGCCAATTCAAGATCATGAGTTGGATAGTTTTTCTCGTAATCCTTCAGTTGCCGTGAAGCATAAGCAATTACTCTTCCATCTTGCATAAGCACAACTCCCAATCCTGACCTTGACGCATCACTATAAATAACAAATCTTCCCGCAGTTGTTGGAATCGAAAGGATCGGTGCAGATGTTAACCTCTGTTTCAGTTCTTCAAAGCTCTTTTCACATGCGTCAGACCACTGAAACTTAACGTTCTTTCTCGTCAATTGAGTAAGCGGTGAGGCTATCTTGGAGAATCCTTCAACGAATCGTCTATAATAACCTGCTAACCCCAAGAAACTGCGTACCTCATGAACATTCTTCGGTTTGGGTCACTTACTCACGGCTTCCACTTTCCCTGGGTCAACTGAAATTCCTTCCTTCGACACTACATGCCCAAGGAATGCCACTTGTTCCCTCCAGAATTCGCATTTCTTAAACTTAGCATATAGCCGTTTATCCTTTAGGATACCCAACACTATTCTTAGATGTTCTTTGTGCTGATCCAATGATCGAGAGTAAATAAGGATGTCATCAATAAAGACAATGACAAACTTATCCAAGTACTCTCTAAAGACTCGATTCATTAAATCCATGAAAGCAGCAGGGGCATTGGTTAGACCAAAAGGCATCACCAGAAATTCATAGTGTCCATACCTGGTTCGAAATGCCGTCTTTGGTATGTCATCTTCTTTGATCTTCAATTGATGGTAACCCGACCTTAAATCAATCTTTGAAAACATTGCAGCTCCCTGAAGCTGGTCGAATAAATCGTCAATCCTTGGTAAAGGATATTTGTTCTTGATGGTCACCCTATTCAATTCTCTATAATCGTCTGAGTCTCATGGTACCATCCTTCTTCTTGACGAAGAGTACCGGGCTCCCATGGTGAAAAACTGGGTCGTATGAATCCTTTATCAAGCAATTCTTGCAACTGAATTTTTAATTCTTTCAATTCTATAGGCGTCATTCTGTATGGTGTTTTCGATATTGGGGCCACTCCTGGAATCAGCTCAATGTTGAATTCAATTTCTCTGTCTGGAGGTAGCCCTGGTAAATCCTCTGGGAATACTTCTAGAAATTCCTGTACCACAGGTACATCTTCGGGTTTGTGGATCTGCTCCTTCTGTTTGTCCACCACACTGGCTAAATAACCGACACATCCATTTCTAAGTAATTTTTGTGCCATCATTGCTGAAATTATTCTTGTTCTCAATTTGCTGCTACTCCCAACAAACACAAACTCCTCTTCATTTGGTGGTTGGAATGTAACAATCTTCTTTTTACAATCCATGGTAGCATGATGCTTGGATAACCAATCCATCCCTAGAATTACTTCATAATCCGACATGTTGAGCACAATGAGATCAGCATCCAGTTCCCGGTTATTGATTACTACACTACAGGATCGGAGAACTTTGTCCGAGGTCAAGAGTTCTCCTGAAGGGGTAGACACATTAAACTGGCCACCAAACTCTTCCAGTGGTTTGCCCAACCTTCTCACATACTTGGTTGATGCAAATGAATGTGTTGCTCCTGGATCTAACAATGCATATGCAGGAATACCACAAATTAGTATGTTACCTGAGACAACTGCAGGGTTGGCATCAGCCTCTGCCTGGGTGATTGCAAATACTCTTCCTTGTACTTTCTTCGGCTCGGAGTCATTAGAGGTACACTCCTTCGCAAAATGACCCATCTTTCCACATTTGTAGCAGGCTCCGGGTCCTTCCATGCAGACGCCAAAGTGATATCTTCCACATTTTGCACATTTTGGTTTTTGTTTACCTCCAGTGGATGGTTGTCCTCCGTTGTTGTCCTTAAACCATTTCTGGCCATTACCTTTGTAGAACTGGCCTTGCCTCTTATTACCCTTGTTTGAGTGCTGCCACTTGCCTTAGCCCTGCTGATAATTCGGCTGATTCTGTTTTTCTTTAGCCTCTTTTTCCTTTCGTTCCTCCATGATTTTCCTTTGAGCCATTTCTGCATTTAGAGCTCGCTGAACCACTGCCACATATTTTGAGCCTCCGGTTTCCCCGACTTGCACATCTCTATATATCTCTGGTTTCAGACCCTCGATGAATTGCTCGACCTTTAGCTCATCCGTGCTTACCATATGTGGCGCATACCTTGAAAGCTCCTCAAATTTTCTGACATATTCATCAACTGACATGTCACCTTGCTTCAAGTTTGAAAATTCCTTCCGTTTTGCAGCTCGTGCAGCTTTTGTAAGGTATTTCGCCTCGAAAAGCTCTTTAAATTCCTCCCATATCAGTCTACGAACATCATATATACCCATCATGGTGTCCCACCAGTAACTAGCATCATTACGGAGGTAAAATACCGCACATGAAACCTTGGCCTCATCAGGGATTCTGCCGTAGCTGAACATCCTTTCCATAGTTCTGAGCCATTCTCGAGACGCTCGTATTGAGCCCACCTTCAAATGGGGGAGGTTTTAGTTTCTGGAACCTCTCACTAACCAGATCAATGGCATCATTTCAAGGAGGTGGAGAACGACGAGCCTCGGCTTCACGTCTAACATCTCGTTCTATAAGCCTTTCCACAAGATCCGTCAGTCGGTCGATACGGTTATCCCTCGCTCCTTCAGCACTACCTTGCATTCTATTCTCTTCCATGATCTCTTAGTAGCCTTCACTTCTCACACAAGGATCTTTTATTAGCCAATATTAATATAAACACGCAAATAGCAAGTAAAAAAAATAGATAAAACCATTGACTGATGGGTTGCTCCTCTCTGCCAAGCGATTGTTGTATATGAACGGTCTTCAGAAACGCTTTAAACCTTTGCTCCGATACCAAAACTGTCACACCCCCTTGAAGTTTACTATCAGATACCGGATATTAAAAATATCCTTATTATATATTACAGCACAGCGGAAAACTTAAAACCTTTAAGAGGAAACTCTTTTTACACACCAAAAGTCACTTTTACACATCAGCCGGCTATCATATTACAACCAAAAGAAAACATCGGTTGTATAGGTTTATAAGCAAACTTAGACTTAACACACACAGAGAACACTCCACAGGTCTGATGTTCATATACAACGGCTCGTTGGTGTAGAGAAGCGTCCCATATGTCAACCTATGCCTGATACCCCGAATTATTACCTGTATCACAAGAATTCAACTAAATGAGCGAAAGCTCAGTAAGTAGTGACACACAATGCATGAATGCATTTATGAATGAGTTTTTGAAATGCAATTTCATTTTCCTTTAACTTTCAAAAACTCTTTTATAGCGCGCTGCTATGTACACCTCGAGTTCCTGGCCCGGGCCAAAAGTGTGCATGTCCAATCATAGCCAGAACAAACTGCCCAATCATAACACATGGGTCAGCCTGGCGTGTCCCAGACTCCACCAGGATCATGGCTATAAGGTGCCCAATCATACACATGAGTCACCACGGTGTGTCCCAGACTCCACCGAAAAACATCACACAAAGTGTCCAATCGTAACACATGGATCACTATGACGTGCCCCAGACTCCGCCACAAAATATCCCCTTACCAGTAGCCCGCGATGCACATAACCAAAACAGTTTGTTCTGATCACCTTTAGAACGCCTGTACTATGATCAATGCATGCGACAACCTCCAATGCTATGCTATGATCATATGCATCGTGATAATACCACATGTATAAATGCTCTATGGGACATGTCGCACAATAAGAATAGAGCAATATGTTATCCACATATACACAAGGTATAAGCAATATCCAAAACATCAATCATTAGCACATATTTCAGACAAATGCTCTTGTGATACAGTTTTGCAATCAGTTACTACTTACCTTGTTCAGGTGATACCTTTGCTTTTATACCAATAAGAGTTGGTTGTGATGATATGTATTCAAATCCTGTTTCAAGGAGTGCCTTTAAAGAATCTATATGGTATACACAAGGTTTAACTCACTGCGTATCCGAAGGGTTTTACCAATTTCACATAATTAGTATTCTACAAATTTTATGTGCGTATTTCGTTATATACGAGCATAATACTCTATCCTTTTTGCACTCCTAACTCATTATGAAGCCTATTACTTTCTGTTCATTTTTTTTAAATAAACTCTTATAGGCCACAATTCTAGGATTCTACAACAAAACAATGGTTTAGGGGAATTTATCAAGATCTTGAAATCACTGAATTTGTCCCGCGTATATCCACTTAATTATATGTCGGATTTGCATGAATTTCTGATATAGTATACCTAATATACTTAAGAACATGTAAATAGCAACCTATGCCCCTGAATCACACGAATTCAATACTATCCACACATATTTTCAAAAAGTGGCAGAATTGATTCTTTTGTTGTCTTAGTGAGTTTTAAGCCCTATAGATCCACCTTAAACACAAGTTTAGGCCATGTATGAGTTCTAAACACCATTAGAACGTATATAAGCACCTAAACCAGCTCTCACAACTTCATATCATACAAGAAATATAGTAAGAACAAGAGTAAAACAAAGATAACTCACCTTGATTGTGAACTGAATTGAGGTGTTGATGTTTTTTGTGATTTCTCCTCAATTTTTTGATGGATTTTCGAAGTGTGGAGCTTATGGATCGAGTTCAGAGTGTCTAGAAGAGTTTAGAATCCGTTTCCTCCCTTATATAAGTGAAAGAGTCGGTTTATAAGGGTGAAAGTTCTAAAATGCCCCTCAATGGCCTCCAGAAGTCAGGTTTAGAAGAATGGACCGGTTTAAGTTGTTATAATCCGGTTCTTGGATGTTTTAAACCGGTTCTTAGGAGGTATTGATCATGTTTAGGGTATGGATGTATGGTCCAAGGTTTTTGATAAAGTTTAATATGTATTTTTATTGTTTAAACTCAGCTACTTTTGCGAATACCTTCGAAAGTGGTAGAAACTGAGTTTGTTATTATCTTTATGAAATTTTATATAACTAAACCATAGAAATAAGAGTACGAGTACTCACTTAGAAATATGACATTATTGGATAATGAACTAAAGGACAAATTCCATTCTACCCGACCGCATTTGGGACGAATAAGGTACTTACACATCGAATGACTTAACAAAGGTTATCACTGAGGCCCTGAATTTCATCATTGATGGTATTCACCGAGATCAAGATGTTTGACATGTGTTATCGGAATAAGAAGGGTTATTTACTTGAATCATCAATCCAAATTGACTCAGCATACCCGCCGACTATAGCCCCGAGACAAACCGATAGACACGTCACTGATATTACTTACTGCTTATAGGCTTACCACTTGAACTTGGGGTTATGTTCAATGCTTAGCCACTTCAATGCCGTTAACTTAACTATCAAATAAGGTGAATCATGAAATTCCAAATAATACTTAATAACAAGTAATGCATGAATCATATTATTCAAATAATAACAGTTTCATGTCACACTGTCACATTTTTATACGATTAAGCATGAAGTCTATCATGTTTTAAGATTAATATGTTATTATTGACTAGACCTTGTGTGTGAGTCTTTGGGCATCACATTCTGGGAGTTAAATCATAAGGTTTATGATTCATTTTGGTTATTGGAATTTTGGGTATCGAGGATATATTATGATAAAGACGAGGATATGAGTATGTGCATTCCATGGTACATTTGGGTTGCCGAGCATTGCGGATAATCGTCGGTGATGATTTGACATCGAGATTTCTCCTGAAGGATTCGGGACCAGTATATTAGTTTGATTCGGTTTAGTATTGATGATGTTGATCATGCAGGTTGTCATTCATGTTGCTGAACATGAAGTCGTCCTAGTTGTGTCATCATAGTGTCGTTCATGTTTTGATTTATATGTTGTTCATGTTGATGAACATATTGATTTGCATATGTGTACGCATAATTGCATTGTTTATGTTGTAAATGATCCGAAGGGATCATGAGGATCTATGCTGAGGGCGCTGGATCAGATGTCCACCATGCGTTGGTTCGACGGGATCATCATGGGGATCTATCTTTGAGGCGCTGGATTGTTGGGCGAGCTTTCCACCATGCGTTGGTCCGGGATCATCATGGAGGTCTATCTTTGAGGGCCTTTGGATCGTTGGATTACGATTGTGCGTTGATGGAATCTTGTGAATTCGCATCATTGATTTTATCATGTGTTGTTGTGCATATGTGTATTGTTGGTTATCCACCTTATGCTGATCTGATAGAATCAACAAGGGGATCTATGCTGAGGGCGCTGGATCGTCGGATTTCCATTGAATATACATGATTATTATTGTTGTGATCATATTGACGTGGTCATATGAGTATGCATTTGTAGGTCTTGGATTAGGACCGTGTCCGTATTGCATTGATCTGATCTCGGGTTAGACTGATATGATTGTCGTGGCACTTCATATCTCGAGGTATGTTCCATATTTTCATTTGGTAATTGTATTTTGATGAACATCCGGTTATCGTCTTGAGATTTAATGATATTATCCGATGGATCGTATTGGTCAGAACTGGTACTTTTCCGTATCGTGAGTTGGTGATGATAGTTTGAGAATCTTGAGTATTGTTTGAGGTGCAATACAGATATTATGTTCGAGTTTATTGGTTAATCGAGTACGGGATGTGAAATGTGATAATGGTTATTCTGATGAGAATTACTTGAGTAAGCAAAGTTATGGCGGTAAGATTACATTGGTCGTATTCTTATGTTGTATTCTCATTGGTATGTAATTATTAATGTGATATGACGGTTATCATTGTTGGATATTATGGCTGACCCCGTCATGGGATTTCTTTTTAGGTTCTTGGAGTATCGAGCTTGTAGCGGTCGTGAAGAGATGAGCTTCTCGGAGGATACTGGCTAGGACATGTTTTGTGCATTTAGTTTCTTGATTGGTTCTTGTATTCCGCTGCTAGAGTATATTTATGGTTGGTCTTTTTCTGCTGCGTGAGTATTTTGAAATGCTCTTTGGTATCTGGTAACTGAAGTTGCTTTGGAAATCTTTCTCTAAACTATTGAGTTTTGGCCGTTTGGCCTTGCCCTTTTCGAAATGAGATTTTACGACGGTTTTGATAAACAGATTTTATATAGTCTTCAAATGTTTTAAAGATAGTACCATCGTTGTCCTCTTGGGCATTAGTAAATATTTGCGAAAATTTCCTTTAGCCTTGTGGGTTCCATCTCGGGGCCCACGACGCTGTAATATTCTCGGTTAAATCTGGTGGTGTTACAGAATATAGTATCGGAGCTTAGGTTGAAAAAACCTAGGCAGTCGGGTTGAGTTGGGTCGTGCTTTTGTCGTGTCATTTGAGTTGTCGACTGACAAATAGTAGAGCCGTGAGTTTTTGTTGTTCACTCGGGCTTGTGCATTATGTGATTTACCAGTGTGGTACTGGGTTGTTGTAAACTTTTCTAAATGGTGTTAACGTGTTTCTTCAGATAGAGCTGTGTTACGTCCTCGAGTGGAACTATGTTTGCAAAACGTGTGTCTTGAAAATATCTGTGTCGAGTATTTTCTAGAGTTGAGACATGTGCCAGTATCACGGGGAATCGTCAGCTTCACGATCTATAAATATCTGGATTTTTGAATCGTATTGAGATTTATTGCCGTACTAAGTTGATATGCTTTGAGATTCAGCAGAATATTATGTGTTATAGTATAAGGTTACAAAATTGGGACAGGATTGATGAATTCAGAAACTATGATTTTGGAAATCATTATGTCAGTTAGATTTTGGAAACGGAGTTGTGTAATCGGGAGGAGGATTGTGGATTGTTGAGAAGAACATATAGTTATGTTAGTTCATTTTGTGATATATGAACTGCTTTTGAGCATTTGAAAATGATACTGTTCAAAATGAACGTTTCACGAATGTTTTACGAAAAATGATTTTTGGGCCGAGACCCAATCGATTTTGAAATGGTTTTATAACTCAGGACTTGAGATCCAGAAGGGTTTTCTACTTTATAAACTTCTTGTAATGCGAAACGCGATTCGGGATGAGACCCTAATATTTCAAAAGGCTTTTCTGTTTTCTTAAAACTCCCGAGACTTGTAAAATACTTTATCAATCATTTACCTATTTCATTTCTGCCTGTCGCGGTTTTGATTTACTTGTTCAAATGAAACTTCTCGGGAAGTGTTTCGATGTGTTGATTTGTTTCAATATCTTGTCATAGCATAACTGAGGTAATCCAGGATGGGTAAATGGTTGACGTTGCGAGTCATAAATGGAAAAGGAGTTTTTATCGGAGTCTATATATTGAGGTTTTGGAACTCAATCGTGTGGTTTCCGTTGGAATATCAATGGATTTGGTGACAAGCCTAAGTGGTATATAGGAGTATGGATATGGACAAGCATTTAAATAAATTCTATTTTATTTAATCGTGTGTATTCGAAAAGAATTTTTATCGAGAACTTGGCACCAGCGAGCCGATTTAATTTTTAAAATTGATTTCGTGGTCTTACGAAAATTTATGTTTTGAGTTTTGAAATTTTTGAAAGAATTTTCGAAAATTTGTCTTTTGACAAGACTATATGATTTCA
This sequence comes from Orobanche coerulescens, assembly GCA_033398695.1. Lineage (NCBI taxonomy): Eukaryota > Viridiplantae > Streptophyta > Magnoliopsida > Lamiales > Orobanchaceae > Orobanche > Orobanche coerulescens. The sequence goes on along the minus strand of CM065815.1, from coordinate 107,200,213 downwards.
AACTAGTTTTGAAAATGTGATTGATAACCATACGCATTTAGTGTATATTACATATCATGGTGAAGTTGTGAGTGCGACTCACGAACTGGATAATATATCAATGTGGAACGATGAATAGGGATCCAAACTTTGGTATGGTCGTTTGGTTATGCAAGGATGATCGATTGATTTATCGAATAAGAGAAATATGCTGCGTGTTGTAGATTCATGCACAGGATGTAATTTTGGAACTTTGGATTTTGCAAAATCGGTGCATATGTGCTATGTAATTCCATTGGTATGGTAGTAGCGCGATTTTTACCATAGTGATTTCTGAATGATTTCTTTTGTAGATTTGGGGATGGTGACCCCATGTTTGTTGTTTTAGATGTTGAGCGGTCGTCTCCACTCCAGATATGATTGGTTATTTTCGTCGGCTTGATTGGGTGTTCGTATGCCGAGGGGTATGTTCACCAACCGGATGTGTTTTGTTGAGATCTACTGTATGTGATTTGTTTAGCGTTTCGAGAATTTTGCTCTTCCGTATATCTGTCTCTGTGGTTCTGTGTTTATCGTGTTGGAATTTACCGTGTGAAGGTATTCCCGATTATTGTTGCTCCTTCGTTGGTAATAATAGAGTTTGTCATGTTGATGATATTCTTGACTGTGTTTTGACCTCTGGTTGGTCATGGAGTTTATCATGTTGATGATATTTTCAGTTGTGTTTTGACCATTGAATTAATCGTATTGGAGATATCTTATCGATGATCTTCTCGGTTAGTTAGTTGGTTGATCATTGTTAATGATCGTATAAGCGTTTAGATTTTGTGTTGATGTTTCGGGATTCGTGTCATTATTTTGGGCAGTTATTTCTCAGATATATCGCGCATTATTGATTGTATCGGAATTGGGACTTGATTGTGTAATCAGGCAGACAGGATTCGACGCGAATAGAATTATTCCATCCGAAGATGATATATTTTGTTGAGACTGTAACACCCCCGATATATTCAGGAATATTACAGCGCCGTAAATCCTTTACATAAGAATTTACAAGGCTGAATAAAAGAAATGACAATAACAGATACCAGTTTATGAAATTGCTGAAATAAAATTCAACCGACTGGTTCAAAACCGAAATTACAAATATCCCATGAAGAGTTATTATTACATCATCAAAATCCAAACATTATAAATCGGCAACGTACTCGAGTACTTATTGAAAATAACCAATAAATAACAGACAGTAAACCCGGTCGAAACATCACTCTGCACCATCGTCGTCATGCCTCTCCAGTGGTTGTTTCCCCGCTCTCCTGGATCCTGAACATACACAAATGTTCACCCCCGAAGGGGTTAGCACAACGATGCTAGTACAAGTACAATAATCATACAACAGTGATATAATCAACAATTATATCATAACAAGTTTCTCCAACGAGAATATCCACAACACATATCATATCATAACATTTCCAACATACAGATGGTATTCCAACGATCCAGCGCACACAGCTATAGATTCCCATGATGATCCCGTCGGACCAACACATGGTGGAACTACCTGTCCAACGATCCAGCGCACACAGCTATAGATTCCCATGATGATTCCCGTCGGATCAACGCATGGTGGACATATATACACAACATATTTACACGATACAATCATAATTGTCATAATACAAACAATTCTAATTAGAGTACTTGCCTCGGTTCGTTGACAAGAATAAACTTCCACGAATATCAAACTACTCGAAGGTCGTCCCCTTCGATCAATCACGTGTTAAGCTCGAACCTTAACAAAAGAAATAGTACAAAATTCATTTCGTGTCGTACGAACGTCTAACAATTCAACAATTACGGTAGGAAGTCCTTAATATGCAATCTGCGGGCCAGTTAACGCACGCTACGAATCATATGTAGCATACGTTAATGCTACTCGTTAGCGTCGCGACACACCGCCTAGCGTCGCTAACCCGGCGTTGTCGCCTCGATCACCACCGATGACTGGCCGATGATTTAACGCACGCTAAGTCCAAAACGTTGCGTCGCTAAACGCGTTTCGATAGCGCACGTTAAATCTCGTATATTAGCGCACGCTAATAGTGCATGGCGATTCCGGAGGGCGTGATTTACACAAATAGTGATGAAGTAAGCGAATTCTTCAGTGATTTGATGTTTGTTATCTGTCTTCATGTTATGTTCATAACCTTTATGAATGATCTCCAGGATAATATCAACTTCAAGATGCAAATATACGTATAATCATCATGACACCATAATCCATCTTGATTTCAATTCTCATGCGAAGTTGGTGATCTCCGGTTGATGTATTAGATTCTACTATCATTATACATATTCAGACTTCATCTTGAGGTGAACTAACAATTCCGACTTATACGAAAGAATATTTCCTAAGATGATTCTTCCTTTTAAGTTCTTATAACATCTCTTCCAAATCATGATCACAAAGATAACATAAATCATACGGATTGTCAACTTCAGAATATTTCTCTCATCATTTGAAGTACTAGGATTCCAACTTCAAGGTTCCAACAATAATATCGTAATTGTAGACATTCCAATCTTCTAAACATGATGTTGTTGAATAATTCACTAATGAAATTCAATATCTTGTTAACGTGATCATCATATCCATAGGAAATTCAAATCTAAGACTGGTGATAGGTTGAACATACCTTAATATGCCGGAATCACTGAACCACGAGGTATAATCCGACTCCGGTTGGTTATGTGCCACTCCAAGGTGTTACTTCTCTTCAATGATCACTCACAAGTGATACTCAATCATTCAATGATCACTAATATATGTTCTAAGTGTTTAGAAGGGAGATTCTTGCTCTCTGGACTCTCAAAGATGAAGTATAGACGAAGGAAATGAAAGCCAAAGCGGTTGCTGTCCCATTTATAATATTCTGCATTATTGACAAGTTAGCGCACGCTACTAAGCATCCCTCAGCGTGCGCTAATAATGGTTGACTTCAGAATTTGTCCGGGTGCGTCAGCGGGAATCTTATCCGGACCCATGTCCCGGCTGGCGCATGTGTTAGCCGTCCCGCTCAATAATTGAGTTCTTAGCGCACGCAACTCCTATCTTCATAGCGTGCGCTAATAATGGACCGATAGCGCGCGTTAAGATACATTCTTAGCGTGCGCTATCACGAGGTTGCTTGATCAATTTTGCAAGTTTCTATACTTATGTACAATGATATCAATACACGAAATATCATACTCCAATAATCAAATTCACCAATCCGTATAATACATGGTTTGAATACAGATGAAATACACTGTAATAAATCCGGATATTACATACTCTCCTACTAAAAAGGAGTTTCGTCCCGAAACTCAAGACGAAAATAACTCGGGATATCTAGACTTCATATCAGCTTCCGTTTCCCAGGTGGCTTCTTCCATTCCGTGACGTGACCACTGAACTTTGACCAAAACGATTGGTTTGTTCCTCAGTTGCTTAACTCGACTCTCGAGTATCTTGACCGGTCTCTCTTCAAACGTCCCATCCTGCTCGACTTCGATCTCGCCGAAATCAATGATATGGCTGGGATCTGGTATATACCTCCGTAACTGGGATACGTGGAACACGTTATGAACATGGCACAATGACGGCGGCAATGCCAATCTGTATGCCAACTCCCCAACTCTCTCGAGGATCTCAAATGGTCCGATATATCTAGGACTCAGCTTTCCTTTCCTTCTGAAACGAAAGATTCCCCGAGTAGGAGAAACCTTCAAAAGTACGTGGTCTCCATTACTGAACTCCAATGGGCGGCGACGTACGTCCGCATAGGATTTCTGGCGACTCTGGGCAGTTAACAGCCTTTCACGAATCAAGGCTATCTTCTCTCGAGTCTGCTCGATCAACTCTGGTTCTGTTCCGATCAAGTCCGATGAATCGTCCCAGCATAGGGGCGATCTGCATCTCCTTCCGTACAATGCCTCAAACGGTGCCATCTTAATGGAAGCATGCGAACTATTGTTGTAGGTAAATTCAATCAACGGTAGATGAACTTCCCAATCGTTTGACCAATCTAAGGCACAGGCCATTAGCATGTCTTCCACCGTTTGTATAGTTCTCTCAGATTGTCCGTCAGTCTGCGGGTGATAAGTTGTACTGAAGTTCAATTCGGTCCCCAAGGCCTTATGAACTGCTTTCCAAAAGTGAGACACAAAACGGCCGTCTCGATCAGAAACAATGGTCTTCGGCGTACCATGCAATCGAACTATCTCCGAAATAAATACTCGTGCCAGCCTCTCTGGTCCCCACGTATCCTTAATACCTAGAAAATGAGCTGATTTGGTTAAGCGATCAACTATCACCCAAATCACGTTCATTCCTGTCTTGGTTCTCGGCATATTAGTGATAAAGTCCATCGATATGTCCTCCCACTTCCACTCAGGAATCGGGAGCGGCTTCAACATTCCAGCAGGCCGTTGATGCTCGATCTTAACCTGCTGACAAGTCAAGCATTTCGAAACATAGTCCGCTACGTCTTTCTTCATGTTGCCCCACCAGAAATTCTGCTTCAAGTCCTTATACATTTTACTGGTGCCCGGGTGGATAGAATAGGGCGAACTATGAGCTTCCTTCATAATCGTCTGTTTCAGAACATCAACATCGGGAACGCAGCATCGGTTCTGAAATCTCAAAACTCCATCGTCATGAATTATGAATCCGGGGGCCTTTCCTTTGATCACCTCATCATGTAACCGAATCATCAGAGGATCATCTGCCTGTCTAGATTTGATTTCTTCGGTTAAAGATGAAGTTATCTCCATCACGCACAGTTGTCCTTGGACTCTTTGTAACCATACCTCAATTCCTTCACGAATCATCTCTCGCTGAAGGCTAAGTTGGGAGGTCAGCGTCTCCAGCATCTGAATAGAGACAGGCTTGCGGCTAAGTGCATCGGCCACTATATTCGCTTTGCCTGGATGATATAAAATCTCCAAGTCATAGTCCTTAATCAGTTCTAACCATCTTCTTTGTCGCATGTTCAACTCTTTTCTCGATGAATATGTACTTGAGACTCTTATGATCTCAGAAGATCTCGATGGTGAGTCCTGCATGATAATGTCTCCAGATCTTCAAAGCAAAAACTACTGCTGCTAGCTCCAAATCATGTGTCGGGTAATTCACTTCATAAGGTTTCAGTTGTCGCGATGCATAAGCGATCACCTTATCATTCTGCATCAACACGCACCCAAGTCCTTGGTTCGAAGCATCACTGTAAACTATGAATCCTTCAGTTCCCTGCGGAAGTGATAGAATCGGTGCCGTCGTTAATCTTTTCTTCAATTCATCAAAGCTGATCTGACATAATTCATTCCACTCAAACTTTTAAGTTTTCTGCAGGAGTCGAGTAAGTGGGCGGGAGATTTTAGAAAACCCTTCCACAAATCGACGATAGTATCCAGCAAGTCCCAAGAAGCTTCGGACTTCTTTTACGTTCTTTGGAGGCTCCCAGTTCATAATTGCTTCAATCTTCTGAGGATCTACTCGGACTCCTTCAGCTGACACCACATGGCCGAGGAACATTACTTCCTTTAGCCAGAATTCACACTTAGAAAGTTTGGCGTACAATTGTTCATTTCTCAAAAGTTCCAATACAATCCGTAAATGCTGCGCATGTTCTTCCGGACTCTTAGAATACACCAGAATGTCATCAATAAACACGACCACAAATTTATCCAAAAATTCAATGAACACACGGTTCATCAATTGCATAAATACAGCAGGTGCGTTAGTGAGACCAAACGGCATCACTACAAACTCATAATGCCCGTAGCGAGTTCTGAACGCTGATTTCGGAACATCAGACTCCTTAATCCTCAGCTGATGGTATCCTGATCTCAGATCAATTTTAGAAAATACTGTTGCCCCTTGCAGCTGGTCAAACAGATCATCAATCCGTGGTAACGGATATTGTTCTTAATCGTCATCTTGTTCAGCTCTCGATAGTCAATACACAGTCGGAGCGATCCATCCTTCTTTCGGACAAAAAGAACTGGCGCTCCCCAGGGTGAAACGCTTGGCTGAATATAGCCCTTATCCAGTAACTCCTCTAGCTGCTTCTTCAGTTCGTACATCTCAGTAGGTGCCATACGATACGGCGCCTTGGAAATTGGTGTAGCTCCGGGTTCCAGCTCAATGGTAAATTCCACATCCCTTCGTGGAGGTAGTCCCGGTAACTCGTCAGGAAATACATCCGGAAATTCGTTCACCACAGGAATGGACGAAAGTTCCACAATTTCGTCTTCTTTCTTCATTGCATAACACCAATATCCGGTACAGCCCTGCTTCAACAATCTGACAGCTTTCATCGCCTTGATCAATTTTCCTGAGCTTCCCGGTTTCCATCCTTCGAACAGTACTTCAGAGCCATCATCAGCGATCAGTGAAATATTCCTCCTTCGGTAGTCTACAATTGCTCCATACCGATTAAGCCAATCGTCTCCGAGTATCAGGTCATCTCCTTGCATTTCTATCATGATCAAATTTGAGAGCCACTCTCTGCCCCCAAATGATACAGGGAAATTTCTAGTTTCTAAATTTCCGACAATCCGTTCTCCACTCGGTAAACCAACAACATAAGGTTCACAAGCATGAAAACCGGAAATATTCAAACGATTTATACAAGACAAAGATATGAAAGAATGTGTAGCTCCTGTATCGAACAAAACGCTAACTGGCTGGGAAAGGATTTGGGATAAGCACGATGCGGCAAAGACATCCTGATCATCTGTCCTCCTCATCTCATACAAACGTGGGGGAACAGATCCGGCACTCGATGTCCCCTTTCGATCCCATTGTCCTCTGCCTCGCCCGCGGCCAAAATTCTGAGGCATTTGAACACTTTGCTGCGTCTGTTGGACACTGGCTTCCTTCTGAACTGGCTGTGATGAACGGGTTCCATTGTACTTAGTGGCGTCCTTACAAAACGTCGCACGGTGCCCTTCCTGTCCGCACTCAAAACATGTAACTGGAATGCGCAAACAATCACGCCAAAGGTGGCCTGGGCGACCACAGTTAAAGCACTTCCTAGCTGTATCCGTCGTGGCTGACATTGTTCCGTAATTCTTTCCGCTCTTAGATGGGTGCGGAGGCTTCTTGAAAGAAAAAGAAGACTAGGCCTTGCGGGGCCCACTGCTCTTATGCTCTGTAAAGGTGCCAGAGACTTTCTGTTTCTTCGACTCCATGAACTTCTCCATTGCTGCTTCTTTTATTTCATACGCCAACGCCTTATCCTGGTATTGGCGGAGAGTGGTACATTCAAAACCGGACATGTACCTCTGGATTTCTGGTTTCATCCTCATTTCAAAATGAATCATCATCTCCGCATCTGTTCTGACCAGATGTCGAACAAATGCTAACTGCTGGTTAAACGTCTTAATCGTCTGGGATACGGGTTCGTCTGATGGTTGAGCGGAGAAAAATTCCCGAATTTTGGCTTCCCTCACAGGACGAGGGCAATACTGAGCTTCCATCATCATTTTAAATTCCGTCAATCGGCATCATGATCTGCAGTCGGATAGCTTCCCACCACTCGGATGCTTCCCTATCGTAAAGTACTGGGCAATAGGAGCTCTCCGTCGTCCGGCAATTAATTCCAGAAAATTTTCTCCAATTCCTTCAACGGTGGTCCCAAGTGGGAGTTTCGGTAAAGCCGTATAATTTGGGTGGTTGCATCTTTGCCACTTCTTGTAACCATCGGTCACCTCGATTTCCCATTTCGAATCCTTTGTTGTCCATCTCCCCGCCAATTCCCCGCGCCACTTGCATTCGGTCCACGACCTGAGCGAACTGAGTCATCTGGTTCACGACTATACGAAGGATATCTGGCACACAAGTTAACGGTTCGTTATAGATGGATTGCTGCGGCTCGCCTGAGCTAAGAATAGCCTGATTAGAAGGCGACGCCTCCCATTCAAAGATTCCTTCGTCCGCGTCCACGACCGCGACCACGTCCACGTCCGCCTCTCAACATACTGTAAGCACAAGTACTTAATACACAGGAAACAGCATCGTTCTAATATTCAAGTATAAAGAGACACAACATGTAAAGAACGAGATAGAGTTTAGGAACTTACAACCACCGTTCGCATGAAGACGTAGGCAGTGCAGTGATGTCATTCACGGCCGGTTACCTCAAAAGACGAAAATGACCCATATTTTAACCCAACGGCCAAGATATCCATAATCTCAGCTCCGATACCATATTCTGTAACACCTCCGATATATTCAGGAATATTACAGCGCCGTAAATCCTTTACATAAGAATTTACAAGGCTGAATAAAAGAAATGACAATAACAGATACCAGTTTATGAAATTGCTGAAATAAAATTCAACCGACTGGTTCAAAACCGAAATTACAAATATCCCATGAAGAGTTATTATTACATCATCAAAATCCAAACATTATAAATCGACAACGTACTCGAGTACTTATTGAAAATAACCAATAAATAACAGACAGTAAACCCGGTCGAAACATCACTCTGCACCATCGTCGTCATGCCTCTCCAGTGGTTGTTTCCCCGCTCTCCTGGATCCTGAACATACACAAATGTTCACCCCCGAAGGGGTTAGCACAACGATGCTAGTACAAGTACAATAATTATACAACAGTGATATAATCAACAATTATATCATAACAAGTTTCTCCAACGAGAATATCCACAACACATATCATATCATAACATTTCCAACATACAGATGGTATTCCAACGATCCAAACACACACTATAGATTCCCATGATGATCCCGGACCAACACATGGTGGAACTACTGTCCAACGATCCAAACAGACACTATAGATTCCCATGATGATTCCCGTCGGATCAACGCATGGTGGACATATATACACAACATATTTACACGATACAATCATAATTGTCATAATACAAACAATTCTAATTAGAGTACTTGCCTCGGTTCGTTGACAAGAATAAACTTCCACGAATATCAAACTACTCGAAGGTCGCCCTTCGATCAATCACGTGTTAAGCTCGAACCTTAACAAAAGAAATAGTACAAAATTCATTTCGTGGTCGCATTTAACGTCTAACAATTCAACAATTACGGTAGGAAGTCCTTAATATGCAATGCATGATGATTAACGCACGCTACGAATCATATGTAGCGTACGTTAATGCTACTCGTTAGCGTCACGCAGATACACCGCCTAGCGACGCTAACCCGGCGTTGTCGAGCCTCATCGATCACCGATCGACTCGGCCGATGATTTAACGCACGCTAAGTCCAAAACGCGTTGACGCTAAACGTACTCGATAGCGCACGTTAAATCTCGTATATTAGCGCACGCTAATAGTGCATGGCGATTCACCGAGGGCGCAGATTTACACAAATAGTGATGAAGTAAGCGAATTCTTCATGATTTGATGTTTGTTATCTGTCTTCATGTTATGTTCATAACCTTTATGAATGATCTCGAGGATAATATCAACTTCAAGATGCAAATATACGTATAATCATCATGACACCATAATCCATCTTGATTTCAATTCTCATGCGAAGTTGGTGATCTCGGTTGATGTATTAGATTCTACTATCATTATACATATTCAGACTTCATCTTGAGGTGAACTAACAATTCCGACTTATACGAAAGAATATTTCCTAAGATGATTCTTCCTTTTAAGTTCTTATAACATCTCTTCCAAATCATGATCACAAAGATAACATAAATCATACGGATTGTCAACTTCAGAATATTTCTCTCATCATTTGAAGTACTAGGATTCCAACTTCAAGGTTCCAACAATAATATCGTAATTGTAGACATTCCAATCTTCTAAACATGATGTTGTTGAATAATTCACTAATGAAATTCAATATCTTGTTAACGTGATCATCATATCCATAGGAAATCCAAATCTAAGACTGGTGATAGGTTGAACATACCTTAATATGCCGGAATCACTGAACCACGAGGTATAATCCGACTCCGGTTGGTTATGTGCCACTCCAAGGTGTTACTTCTCTTCAATGATCACTCACAAGTGATACTCAATCATTCAATGATCACTAATATATGTTCTAAGTGTTTAGAAGGGAGATTCTTGCTCTCTGGACTCTCAAAGATGAAGTATAGACGAAGGAAATGAAAGCCAAAGCGGTTGCTGTCCCATTTATAATATTCTGCATTATTGACAAGTTAGCGCACGCTACTAAGCATCCCTTAGCGTGCGCTAATAATGGTTGACTTCAGAATTTGTCCGGGTGCGTCAGCGGGAATCTTATCCGGACCCATGTCCCGGCTGGCGCATGTGTTAGCCGTCCCGCTCAATAATTGAGTTCTTAGCGCACGCAACTCCTATCTTCATAGCGTGCACTAATAATGGACCGATAGCGCGCGTTAAGATACATTCTTAGCGTGCGCTATCACGAGGTTGCTTGATCAATTTTGCAAGTTTCTATACTTATGTACAATGATATCAATACACGAAATATCATACTCCAATAATCAAATTCACCAATCCGTATAATACATGGTTTGAATATAGATGAAATACACTGTAATAAATCCGGATATTACAGAGACTGAGGGAATTGTGATTGTAAGCGTATTGAGACTGTACAGTGAGGTCACTTACTAGTATCTCAAGAGATCGTCGACTTTGCGCATTGGTAAGTATGCTGTTTCGGTTATTCGTGAATGATGATGATTGATCGTTGTCGTGATGGTTTCGAAATATTTTGGTTGAACGGTTTGTTTGTTTTTCTATGACGGATTTCAAGTTTTGAGGACGAAACTTATTTTAAGTGGTGTAGTATGTAATATCCGGAATTTCTACTACCGTTGTTTAATATTATTTTATCCGAGTTATATTGTAGAGCGTGGAATGCATGCGATAGATAAAATAAATGAAGTACTGAGATGTCAGTATCGGTATAATTGTCGTACTTGGTCGACAATTGTATTAGAGGATATAGTGCGTCATGTATACGTATCCAGTATGTCGAGACAGACGAGAAGAGTTGGAAATGGCTAAGTATAGCCTGACTAGCGCACGCTAATGTTTAAGTATAGCGCACGCTATCGTTCATGGTTAGCGCACGCTAGAGGCAGAATGTAGCGCACGCTAGTGAAGAACAGCTCAGAGGGAATCTACGCGTGGACCAGGCCACTTTCGGCGCATGTCTGATAGGTCAACGGATGTTGTAATGTAGTGTTAGCGCACGCTAATGCATGTTGATTAGCGCACGCTAACTGTATATCGGACAAAAAGGAATCTTATCCTCGTCAGCACTTTCGGTGTGTGGACCAGTCTTCGGAGCATACAGACAAACAAGTCAACTGATATTAGCGCACGCTAAACGCAAGGACTTGCGTACGCTAGAGAGTGTAAATTACATACGCTAATGCATGGGTATTACGTACGTAAGCGCATGTACAAAGCCAGAGAGTAGCCCCTGGACTGCGTTAGCGCATGCTAACAAAGTCAGTTAGCGCACGCTAAAGCCGTAGCGCATGCTAAACATGAGATGTGAGCGCACGCTAGTAATGTATTCTATATAAGGGGGCATACGGGTATTATGAAGCATTTCATCCATTCTCTTCTTGCAACCGATAGAGAGAACCTTGGGAGGACTTTTGGAGTTCCTAAACACTGAGGGATGATCCTCTTTAACAAGATTAAAGATGGAAATCATGGATTAAAGCTTTGTTCTTTAAATCATTGGCGATTCTTGGAAATGTATTCAAACTTGGGATTCAATCCATTCCTTCCAAAAGGTAATCACTCTTCATCTTTGGATTTCGTTTTGGATTGAATGTTGATGTTCTTGAGTTGATGGTTATTACATAAACGAGTTAATAAGTATGATTAGGAGATGGATTACCGGATTTTGATGATGTTGTTATTGATATATGGATATTGATGTGATTCGTATGGTTTGAATCGTGTTGTCCGTATTCTTGAGATAAGTTGGTTAAATCTTCTCCTCAGTTTCGAATGTTATGTTATTATTGATAATTACTCTCTGTAATGATAGATTATGGAAGTATTGTTACGTTCTTAAGGTTTCATGATGTTGATATTGAGGAAGAGGATATATGGATATAGGACTTGGATTATAAGTTGAATGATTGTTTATATGTTAAAGGATATCGGATTTCGCCGTTTTGATAGCTTTGAACATGGTTTAGAATCACTTAGTGCTCTTGATAATCGCCATATGTTGATTCGGTATCTGAAAAATATGCATCTGTACAGCATTAGCGCACGCTAAGCTTACGGGCTAGCGCACGCTAACGGGAGCTACTTAGCACACGCTACGTTATGCGTTTAACGTGCGCTAAGTAGGCAGACATTGCAGTATTTTCGTGTTTGTAAATTTGTACTGGTTTGAGTTGGATTGTTCAGACTTATGTTTAACCGAGATGTCGTAAAACCGTTGGGTTTGTGGATTGGTTATGTCGGTTATTGATTGTTATCGGATTGTTTTTTATTGATTATTGCCATAGGTTGTGGTAAGTGATCGGTGATTATAACCGTATGTTGCAGTCGTGTTCGTGTGCGTTCGTGAATCGCTTTGAGCCGGGAGCCGATGAGCTTGTACTCGACGACGAGGAATTGGTAACGGATTCATCGGTATCGAGGCAAGTTATTACTTGCTCAGTTATAATGTTTAATGAATGGTTTCAGTTTCATTTCGTTTATAATGCATATAGTAATGATTATTACTGCAAATTCTGGAGATTTGGATTATGTGTTGTCTTTCCGATTCTGGGAGTTAAATCATAAGGTTTATGATTCATTTCGATTATTGGAATTTTGGGTATCGAGGATACATTATGATAAAGATGAGGATATGAGTATCTGCAGTCCATGGTACGTTTGAGTTGCCGAGCATTGTGGATAATCGTCGGTGATGATTTGACATCGAGATTTCTCCTGAAGGATTCGGGACAAGTATCTTAGTTTGATTCGGTTTAGTATTGATGATGTTGATCATGCAGGTTGTCATTCGCTGAATATGAAGTCGTCCTAGTTGTGTCATCATAGTGTCGTTCATGTTTCGATTTATATATTGTTCATGTTGATGAACATATTGATTTGCATATGTGTACGCATAATTGCATTGTTTATGTTGTAAATGATCCGAAGGGATCATGAGGATCTATGCTGAGGGCGCTGGATCGGATGTCCACCATGCGTTGGTTCGACGGGATCATCATGGGGATCTATGCTGAGGGCACTGGATCGTTGGACAGGTTTTCCACCATGCGTTGGTCCGACGGGATCATCATGGGGATCTATGCTGAGGGCGCTGTATTGTTGGATTACCAGTATTGCGTTGATGGAATCTTGTGAATTCGCATCATTGATTTTATCATGTGTTGTTGTGCATATATGTATTGTTGGTTATCCACCTTATGCTGATCTGATAGGATCAATAAGGGGATCTATACTGAGGGCGCTGGATCGTCGGATTTCCATTGAATATACATGATTGTTATTGTTGTGATCATATTGACGTGGTCGTATGAGTATGCATTTGTAGGTCTTGGATTAGGACCGTGTCCGTATTGCATTGATCTGATCTCGGGTTAGACTGATATGATTGTCGGGGCACTTCATATCTCGAGGTATGTTCCGTATTTTCATTTAGTAATTGTATTTTGATGAACAACCGGTTATCGTCTTGGGATTTAATGATACTATCCGATGGATCGTATTGGTCAGAACTGGTACTTTTCCGTATCGTGAGTTGGCGATGATAGTTTGAGAATCTTGAGTATTTTTTGAGGTGCAATACAGATATTATGTTCGAGTTTATTGGTTAATCGAGTACGGGATGTGAAATGTGATAATGGTTATTCTGATGAAAATTACTTGAGTAAGCAAAGTTATGGCGGTAAGATTACATTGGTCGTATTCTTATGTTGTATTCTCATTGGTATGTAATTATTAATGTGATGTGACGGTTATCATTGTTGGATATTATGGCTGACCCCGTCATGGGATTTCTTTTTAGGTTCTTAGAGTATCGAGCTTGTAGCGGTCGTGAAGAGATGAGCTTCCCGGAGGATACTGGCTAGGACATGTTTTGTGCATTTAGTTTCTTGATTGGTTCTTGTATTCCGCTGCTAGAGTATATTTATGGTTGGTCTTTTTCTGCTGCGTGAGTATTTTGAAATGCTCTTTGGTATCTGGTAACTGAGGTTACTTTGGAAATCTTTCTCTAAACTATTGAGTTTTGGCAGTTTGGCCTTGCCCTTTTCGAAATGAGATTTTATGACGGTTTTGATAAACAGATTTTATATAGTCTTCAAATGTTTTAAAGATAGTACCGTCGTTGGCCTCTTGGGCATTTGTAAATATTTGCGAAAATTTCCTTTAACCTTGTGGGTTCCATCTCGGGGCCCACGGCGCTGTAATATTCCCGGTTAAATCTGGGAGTGTTACACGTTATACGTAGTATAATAGCGTACGTTATATACCAAGTCTTATTAAAATGTAAATCATGTTATGATTTAAAAGACGACATCAATTTGAGTAATATATTATGATTATTTTGTTATTAAAAATATCATCAGAAATTTGTATAAAAATATTATTTTAACATTTACCCTATTTTGTTCATTTGGAAGAAGTCAAAATGAGGTATGATTAAGTTCCAAAATGTCTATTCTTCTTTTTTGGGATAAGAAAAATTCTTCAAGTATGTTCTTTTGTAGGATGAAGGGGTAATTCAGTACTTCTAATTATTAAATATTATTCCTTCCATCCCATCCACATATTTATATTTCTATCAAACAATTGTCCATTTTGGTAAGTTTATATACGTATCAATTTTCACAATCACACCAACCAATTATCTTTTTTTTTAATCTCCACCACACATATATCATCAATATTTTTTTATTTTTAATCTCCGTCATATATTTACCAACATTATTTATTTTAATCATTAATTAACATACCTAAATATACGATGCCTATCAACATTTGAGTGACTTGTAAGGAGTACTTGGGCAGATGCAACAAACTAAATTGCACCATAATCCTTACACAACAGCCGAGTATTTTAAGAAAGCCTAATTACAAACGATCCCACATCAACAAAAGGTTGTTTGGTTATGTTATAAAAAGCATAAGCGGTTTGCAAAAACCAGGGAAAAACTTCCCAACGACGTCTTGCAAATAAGACACTAAAAGAAACGAATAAAACACAGACGCTTTGACATTTCCCAAAGCTTACAGGCCCCGAGTTTAAGTTGATTTTAGACAAAAAAAAACATACGTCAAATGTCATAAAGCAACTTCTTAAAAACCTTCATATGCTCGGTCTGAAGTGAAATCGCAACAGACAGACTCCCATCATTCGTCGGGCTTGGCAACACAAAGCTCAAACCTTCATAAGCAATCCCACCAGGACCCATAAAAATGGGCCGTCCCCACCCAAAATCCGCTTCGTGAATCGGGAGCCTGACCCAACTTGTGATCCCAAGGTTCGGGCACCGAAATGTGTGGGCGCCGCGCACGAGCGTCTTGAGATCGGGCTGCAGCTCGAGGTAATCGAGCGCTGATCTCAAGTACTCGTTGTCCATACGGGCCAGCGCATCGTGGATTTTGCTGGCGGCGTACCAAACGGGCTTCGACTCGAGATCGCCCGACACGGCTAGCGGCGTGGCCGTAAATATCACATTCCCAAAATACCCCTGAGGCAGGGGGGGCTGGAGCCTAGACCGTCCGTCGGTCGCGATGTAGAGCTTCGTGCCCTGATCCTCGGGGAGCCCGCGGGCCTTGCAGACCGAGCACCACATATGGCCCGCTAGCATCTCGTACGAGCTGTACGCGACCGTGTTGCTGTCTTCATTCGACTTGGCTTTGAGGGCATTGAGCTGATCGCGGGTTAGTTTGAATATGGAGACAGATGTCTCGGGTGTGCCCGCGGGATTATTGTTGTTGTCGGTTTTCATGGCGGGTGGGGCCTGGTACTCGATGTGCTTGAACTGAGGCATGGGCGGGTCACGGACCCGAAGGAGGGTCCGGTCGATGAAAGGCGGTACAGCAAGGTCTAGCCCGCGGGCCATATCGGACCAGGTGTTAATGAAATGGAGGCCCGAGAAGCCGTCGGCCACGTGGTGTTGCATCCCGACGCCCAAGGAGACACCACCACATTTGAAGTATGTGACCTGCAAATATAGAAATTGGAATCTTAGCATTAGACATTGAGGGATGTCGATCCGAGTAATCAGTTGTCTTGATTATGTACAAGTTTTTAGTTTTGTAGATAATTTGAGGTGATATAATAATAACCTCATGTATTAATTTTGTAACCAACCTAACAAATGTCAAAAAAGTAGAGCAGTATTGCCGCCTATAAATTTATTGTCCAATAATAAATATTTATTTTGTCATGTAAATAAAAAAATTATAATAAACAACTAATCAACAAAAAATATATTTGTTATAATTACCATTAGGGCTGTTACCAAGCCGAACCCCACTGAATATTAGCTAAGTTCGGCTTGATTCGATTTTTTTAACATATTCTCTTCGATTCGATTTGGCCGAATATCAACAATTAAGGTTTGATTCGGGTTTGGTATTTCGGATCGAATGTCCGCAAACAATTTGATCCAATTTTTTAAAAAACTGTTTTAAGATGGTAAGTTTTTAAGTAAATTGTTATAAGAATGGGCTAGCGTTTTGGGCTATAAGATATGAAGAATGGGTTGGGGTAGAACTGCCCAAACTGGACGGCCAGGCGGGTCCGAACCGAAATCGGCCCGTCGGTCAACGGGTTTTAATCGACCCGTCGGTTAACAGTTCAAAACTCGGACCGAAACCCTCTCACCAAGGGCCGGTTACGAACCGGAACCGCCAATTAACCGCCGGGCCGAACCGCCGATTTTAATAATTAATTTATTTATAATTATTAAATATACATAATATAAAATTAGAGGTCCAAGTGATAAAAACCAACAGTTCTAATACATAAACCGGATGTTTTTATTAATACTACTATATAATCTTCAAACTTGGATGAGTTTGAAGAAAATATTAAGATGTGAGGTAAATAATTACTTGGATATATTCTCACTTGTAGGCCAACTCTCCTCCATTCTTTCTTTAATTTTTCGATGTGAGACATTTAGTTTGGAATAGAAGGAAGATGAAGGAATGAGACTAATTGTCCCACATTGGAAGAGAGTTCAAGAAAAGAAGAGTTCAACCTTATAAAAGGAGAGATAATATGTAGTGGACCTATCCATTTGTGGGCCTTCTCTATTGAGCATGGTTAAGCTTTGGAGTATGGAATAAATTTATTTTATATAAAAAATTATTTTATAATAATTTTTCATAGACTCGTGGTTTTGGACAGGAACCACCTGGTTTAATCGGAACCGGAACCGACTGTTGTTAAGCCAGGCCCGGAACCGCCTCCCTTCTTCAAGGGCCGGTTCCGACTCACCCTCTTATGAATCGTGAACCGGCGGGCCGAGGCCTGTGAACAGGTCTAGGTTGGGGGTTATAAGAATATCGGACCGAGCCAAATATTTGATCCGATTTGGGTCGAATACAAAATCAGTTTTCAGCCCTATATTTAATGGAACAAATCGAGCCCAAATCGAGCTTTTTCAAGCTGAATCTATCGAACCGGATTGAATTTTTTTATTCACTCACATGTCTAGTTACCATGTTTAAAAAATACTCCCTCCGTCCGGGAATCAAACTCCCGAAGTGACACTGGCACATTGATTAAGAAAAGTGATAAAATGGAATAATGTAAGGTAAAAGTTTGAGGGTAGAGGTAGTGATAAAGTGAAATAAGTTTGTTTTTAGTGGAATAAAATTGTTTTGAGTGAGTCCACCAATGGCATTTGGTGGTAAATTTGTGTAAAAGGAGGGGATATGGTGGTACAAAAAGTGAAACATGAATTTGATTTACGGACAAAAATAAAAAGAGAATCTAAAATTTAATTCACGGACGGAAAGAGTATCAGTTATCATTTATGAGATATAAAATTCATATTCACATTTTTGGTACTAAAACACACATCAAATTTGATAAGATTGCTTTTATATTCTACTTAATTAACAACTTACTACATACAAAATCTATACTTCTATTAAAAGAGAGTCGTGACACATGTCACGTTGTAAGTTTTTTGATTTTTTATTTTAAAAAGTTTATATATAGAGATGTATTCTTAAATTTCCAAAAAAAAAAAAAAAATTCTAGATATGTATTGTGGGAGTTTTATTCCACAACTTACACTCATCTACAATAAAAAAAATCCTTCCTTTATTTTTTTAGCTTAAAATTTTAAATGTTTATAATTTTTTAAATCAAGTTTATTTTTAATGAAAAATATATCAAATTAATTTTTATTTCACAATTTTCAACTAGACGTCCATATGAATATAATAAATTTGATGGATTTACAATAATGACCGATTGCGCAAAAAAAATATTAGAAAAATATGAATATTTATTTTCAGTAAAATTAATTGATGCAAAATAAAAATATATTAACTCATTTATTGCTTACATCTATACTTCTATTAAAAGAGAGTCGTGACACATGTCACGTTGTAAGTTTTTTATTTTTATTTTAAAACAAAGTTTATATATAGAGATGTATTCTTAAATTTCCAAAAAAAAAAAAAAATCTAGATATGTATTGTGGAAGTTTTATACCACAACTTACACTCATCTACAATAAAAAAATCATTCCTTCATTTTTTTAGCTTAAAATTTTAAATGTTTATGATTTTTTAAATCAAGTTTATTTTTAATGAAAAATATATCAAATTAATTTTTATTTCACAATTTTCAGCTAGACGTCCATATGAATATAATAAATTTGATGGATTTACAATAATGACCGATTGCACAAAAAAATATACTAGAAAAATATAAATATTTATTTTCAGTAAAATTAATTGATGCAAAATAAAAATATATTAACTCATTTATTGCTTACATAAAAAATAAATTATGATATTTATTTAATTATAATAACTAAAAATAATAAAACATACACTGCACACACACACATATATTAAGACTTAATCACATATTACTTTCGTCCCCAAAATTTGTTCCTACTTTTTTTTCGGTATGTCCAGAAAATTTGTTCATGTAATGGACACTAATTGATTTAACACTCCGCTAATGTGGTACTCTTTCTTGAATTATATTACATCTCATAATACACTCAATAAGTCTTTTATTAATATTACGCTAATATGATACTCATGTCGAAAATCATCAAAAATAAATTTGGAGATCGATAAATTATTTTCTAATAAGAGAATATCTTATATGGTGCATCGCACCGGAGAACATCTAGTATACTTAATAACAACTTTAATTTTGTAGTTTTTTATATGAATAATACTTAAATTATGATTAATCTCAAATATTATATATTCATAATTTCTCCTATATACTAATTGTGAAACCAAATTGCCACATATCAAAAATTATAATTATTCACTTATTATATTAACTAGTTATATTTAAGTATTATGACATATTATTAATTTATTTTTTACCTAAAAAAATAAATTAAAAAATATTATTATGACAAGTCAACTTTAACCTACATTAACGTCAGCTTTTGACATTGATTTATATATGCAATTTTTTAACAAAAATTGAATAAATATTTTTTGTAAATACTGCACATCTCATAAATATTTTCTTTATTACATTACTATTTTTAATGAATTTCTATTAATGTCATTAAAGAATAACATAATAAAAAAGATCAGTTAGAACTATGTTCTGTATAAAATTTGAAAGTTATACCAAAATAGTTCATATATACTAAAATATTGTGAAATCAACTACTCAAAAAGTATACAATATATTTGAAAAGTATTTAGAAAAATCTTAAAGTCATTTGAGAAATTCCAAAAAATGTCTCAAATAATTTAAACATATTTTGAGATAAAAGACAGAAAATAAATCGATTGTATTTTTCAATACTTGATAATCTTATATATTTAGTTGAATCAACGATATAAGTATATATGCATGTATAATTTTTTAAATATATATATATATATAATTATATATATGCGAGATATTTTTTATTTTGGGCCCAATATTATCTGGGTATTTATATTTGTATTTTAAATTATATTTAAGAAACATGTTAATATAGTACTTTGGTTTATAGTTTAGAAACATATTGTGATGTTGCTTTGAATTAGAGTAAGTTTTCGAATTTTAGGTTGTTATTTTGAAATAATATTTTAGAAACATATTATCTCAATTTTGTATTATTTAGATTATTTTAAGATAATTTCTTATAAAGAATCGAAATCTCTGTCTCTCCAGTTCGAACTGAACCATCCCGTTAACCCTGAAACACCACACCGAACCGTCCAAAAATATCAGAACTATTCAGTACGGAAATTCTGTGTTACGATTTTGTTCTGAAAATTCAGTTTTAACAATCTCCGATTTTTTATTCAGTTCTGGAAATTCAGTTTTTAAAATCTCCGTAGGGATTCGAACCCTGCTCACACTCCACCTTGCAAGATAAACCTATCAAATGATGCTCTTCCATTTTATAGGAGTTTAATAAGTCCGTTTATTTTTTTAAAATAAATTATAAGTCATTCTATAAACTTTTACCGATCAAATCCCTCTTGGTATTCGAATAAAATTATGCACAATTTTTATGAGAATAATAAATTAATAGGACAATTTATTTAGGGATCTATTAATTAAATAAAATATTAATTATTTTTTATATTTCCTAATCCGTTGGTTTTGTATGGTCAAATAAAATACAAGACGTAAGAAGAATATTTAGGGTGTGCTTGGTTCAAACTCAGGAAAGGAAAAGGGAAAGGTAATGATAATAGTGGGGAAAGGGAAAGAGAGAAAAAAACATTCCCCCAATTTATTGGGTAATGGTTCATTACCCACTATTAAGTAATGAGTCATTCCATTATAGAGCACCAAGCATTATTTTTCATTACATTTATCATTACCCACCTTCAAAAGCATCCTACCAAGCATTATTATTATTATTATTAGGACAAATTAATTTTTCAAATTGAGAATCTAAAATTCTTTTCATGAACAAAACAAAACACCTACAACTCACCTGCAACACGAGAAGCGGATACGTAGCGATCCCCTGCGAATAATCCACCGCTGGAATGAGTCGCCGGAGCTCCAACGTCGGCGCAAAATCGCCGTAATCATCAACTTCTCCGTCGGACTCTGCCTCCACGAACAGCACCCCCTCGGCGTTGCAGTCGATTTCAATCCGGCCGTCCTCGTCTCTCTTCAGCCTCCCCGCCATAGGGTAGAAGGGAACAAGCGCGTGGCCGAGCGCCTCCTTGAGCACGACGGCATCGAAGAAGTCCGCCGCGCCGGTGGGGCGGTAGAAATAGACGCTGGGCGTGTGGAAGTTGGGAACCACCAGGTCAACGTTGGAGTTCCACAGGCTGACAGCCGGCGTCGCCGCCGCCGGCCGCACCATGGTCGAGTCCTTCACTGCGATTTTCATGTTAGTTTTTATGGGAACAAAATAAAACGTGTTCAGAATTGTTTTTCTTAAGCCGTGGAATTAATTCTTTTTCCCTACAGAATTAGTATTTTTAAAATTTTGATGTAATGATGTGGGTGGCGGAGGAAAGCGGCGGCGTTGGCCGTGGTGATGGTGGTGGAAGAAAATGTGAGATGTGTTAATTTAATTAAATGAAAAGGTAGAAGTTAGGAGGTTATTATATAATTTTGGAGAGCTTACCTACCTCGACCAATGAAGAAAAAGGAGTAACCAATTAAATCGGACTTCTTCTATTTCTGTCCCATTAAATAATTTATTATTACACCATATAAATCGATTTAAGTTTCTTAGTGCATTTTAAATACAGTATAAATAAGTTCATTGTCACGCTTTATACTTTTATTTGTTTTCTGGTTTTCACCAACTCCCATTCACTTTAACTACTTTTTTTTTTTTTTTTTTTTTGGTAAAGTCGGTCGATTAAAATGAATTGGACCAATTCAGTTTGAAAAAAATGAACCGAAAGACTATAAAACATAAATGGAACCGAACCAAAATGATTTGGGTTGATTGGGTTGGATTCCGGTTTTCCCCCCTATAGATGTATATCTGTATACTGTTATGAAAACTCAATGTAATAATAGATTATCGAATTCAAATTTTCTTGTTGTTGGTATAATATGAAGTGGAATATATTTAATTTTTATTAGAATTGGGTAAACGGGAAAAAAACAACCAAAAATATGGTTCTTGTTTGGGTTTGAAAATCTGAAGCAAGGACCGATCGAACTAAAATCAAACTTATATATTTGTGTTGGGATTTGGGTCACCCCGAGCAAAACTGAAAACATCCCTAGATGTGAGTAGCTAATGTTGGCCATATTTTGGTAAAGTCGATAATTGATTCTTCCGATTTGAGCTTCGACCTCAAGTTGTTCCGGCGACATGTTTATACTATTGCAACAATGTTTATGAGATGTATTCATATTACTCTTTTCGTTATACTTGAAGAGGCCATATTGACGAGCACACATTTTTTATTGATGGTAAGGTGCAATACATAAAATAAACTTTTTTTTATCATTGTTTTCAATTACATCATTACTTATAAGTTGAAAATAAATTTCGAACCACACATTATCATTCAAGTAAAGAATGAGATGTAAGGTAGAAATGAGTTTCTACTATTGGAAGAATATTATATTTTGAAATTATCCTTTTCAAGTAGAACTAAATGAGTATCATGTTATACTTTCTCTGTTCACTTCCGATTGCAATATGAGGTTTTTGGGTCAAAATTTATAAACGTTAACCACATACCTTACCCAATACTACCTCTGTTCTCCTATAATTGAAACATCTACATTTTCACGCTTGCCAATACACAACTTTGACTATTAATATCTTTAATTCTATATTTTTAAAAATTATAAAAAATTGATATTTTGAAAATATATTTCTCGATGAATCTAACAAGATCTCACATGACTATATTTTTTTATTTTTATGAATCACAAAAGATGGTCAAAAGATAGTATGTGAACAGTGTAGTAGTCAACACGTTGCAATAATAAAAGAACGGGGGAAGTATATGTTTGCAAATATTTTAATATAGAGTATTGCTAGAATATTTTAATATATATTTAAAATATTAATCTTATAATTTTTATTATTAAGTGGTTCAATATATTAATTGTCAAAATCGTATCTTGGAGATCTTGAAAGTCCCTCGTTAGAATTAAAGGTGAACGGATAAAGTATGATTGTTGCTGCCCGAAATATTATCCGAAGATGAATATTGCTGGAATGGACGGACAGCAAACAAATAAGGTTGCGGGAGCACTTCTGAGGGGGTGTTAATAACACAAGATTTGCCGGGTTTGTTAGGCCCGGGCTTGAATGCTCTCGCGAGATGTTATTAATACAAATATTCGTGGATACAAGTATTAATGTAAAGGAATGCAATTACAATGAGTGTAAAAGATCCTATTTATCTAGCTCTTGAGCGAAGCCTTGGTATTCTTCGTCTCTGCCGATCGTCTTCTGTATGAGAGAGGCTGAGAGAGAAGAAAGAACCGAGAGATAGCTGTTGCCAAGAGTGAGAAAGCCAAGTTCTGTGTTGAGGTTCTGAACTGGACGTAAAAGCAGAGAGTTTTCCAAGTGCAGGCAGCCTTCTATTTATAGGGGCTGAGATGCCCTGTTTCCTGGCGGGCGATCGCCTTTCGGCCAATATAATAATGGGGCGATCGTCTCTAAGCCACATGGGCTGTCTGCCTAAAGTCCAAGGTTGCTGCTGGCAGGCGGCTGTGCGGTCCAATGAGGAGCCAGCACGCGTCCGGAGTTGCTGTCACGGGCGGTCCCACCATATTGCTTTCGGCGGGTCTGTCGGTTGGTGGATGGACGCTGACAGGCTGTAGTCAACTCTCCATGTGCTGGGGCGCCTATTCCGGATCTGCATGTGGGTCTTGTCCCGAGCTTCAGCCTTTACCGACCTGATGATCGCTGGCTACGCGCATCGGCCCTTGCCGACTGGACGATCGATGGCTTCGCATGGCATGAGGAGGTCACCACTTGGTCGGTCGCCAGGAGTCGATCACCAAGTACCGAGAGATGATCGTCTTAGGTGTTGATCGCTCGGCACCGGGACTTGTCCTGGGAACTTCGGTCGGCAGATCTATCTTGGCTGCTCGGCTACGGCTAGGTCGCCCAGTCTCTGAGGCGATCGCCGGTCGAAGAATATAATTCTCGACACAACAATTGCCCCCCAGCTTGCTCCGATGTTGAAGACATGGGGCGAGGTGGTTCTTGCTGGCGATCGTGTAGGATAAAGACGGGCGACCGTGTAGGACTTTGGTTTTAGACTTGCGCGATCTTGTCGATTGGCTAGCTATCTTCGGCCTTGTACCTGCAAAAAAAAAAAAAAATTGGCCGATCCCTCGTAGAAACTGATAGTTTCGTCGCTGAGGAATCGTGCACAGTCGTGGAGTTCGATGGACCGACCCTATGACTGTGTCTTATGCGCGAACGACATTGAGTGTCTCGTGACTCATTTTATTGTGAGGGTCCTCTGTTAGGCTGCGCCTCGCCTCGTATTTAAACGAAGGGCGTGCGATCTTGGTCTAGAGGAGTCCTTGCGCGGGGCGTCGTCGGATTAATCAACTCCACTTCCGCGACTTGTTAGCTCTGCTTCCACCTCGGCCCGCCATGAAGATGGCGAACCTCGACGGTGTACGTTGAGACGGGGGTAGTGGCACGTGTCGCATTGTCCGGGTCCATCATGTTAGATGGTGAACCTTTGAGGGCGGGCGATCGTGTCCACTGATTAGTTTTGGAGGGCCCTCAGACTACGCCGGCCTCGTATTTAAACGAAGGGCGGACGATCTTGGCCCAAAGGGACCTTGCATGGCCTAAGCAGTCGGTTCCATCGACTACCAGGACCATGGCTGCACTCTTCTACCTCAGATCGTCATGTGGATGCCGACCTTCGTCAGTGTACGTGGTGCGGTGGAGGCGATCTCGTGCCGTAGTCCACCATGTTAGATGATGAACTGTAGATGGCGAACGAGTCCTCCGGTTTCGGTGATGTTGCTTGAGATCGGCGATCGGGCTGGAAGACTGGAGATCGTCGTTCGGGCGCCGATCGCGCTGCTCATAGGCTAAGAAGAAACCTTTGCCTAGCCAGAAAGTCTGCGGCCTTAGCTCGGAAGATCGCGTAGATAAACCTTTACTTTCACAGGAACTAAACAAAAGGGCAGAAGATAAACTAACTCCTTGTACCACCGAGTCACTACCCCTAGCCACATTGAAAAGTTCAAAAAAATACCTATTCCACCTCTCCTTAATAGCCACATCGTTCACTAATACTTGGCCCAAATCATCCTTAATAAACTTAACGGGACCCAGGTCGCGCCGCCCTCTTTCCCTAGCTTTCGCTAGTTTAAAAATAACATTCGCTCCTTCTTTGGTGTCTAGGCGCTTGTACATCTCCTTGTAAGCCTCCCCTTTAGCCTTAGCCACTGCCTTCTTAGCCTCTCTTTTCGCCACCTTGTACGCTACAATCTTCAAGATTCTCTCCTCCCAAGCACTAACCGACAAAAGCTCCTTAAATAGCGCTTGTTTAGCTTTAACCTTCTTTTGGACGCTAATTCAAGATAGGAAAAAAATAAATAAAATAGTTTAACTAAGACTGCCTTGATCAGAACAGATTATATAAAATCAAGAAATTTATAATATAAGAGTTATGCTACATGTACACATATGTGTACACATATTTGTACACACATGCATCTCATCCATTCATTTAATGTGGGACCCATTCATTTATTGTGGGACCACATTAAATGGATGGATGAGATGCATGTGTGTACGCATATGTGTACACATTATGTGTACATTTAGCATTATTCATAATATAATAGGTATATGATAACTGATAGGAAGATTGTACAAGAGTCAAATAACTTGACTACTGGGCTAATTCAACATTGTGAAATTAAAATAAGGGAGAAAATAATACTCCATATGCAGGAGATGGGTCCTTTCTTTAAAAAAATCTGGGAGTGCATGTCCGTTGTATGTACATCCGCCTATGAGGGGGAGGGTTGAAGTATTTCTATATTTTATAATTAATTTTTTCGAATAACTAAAAAATATAAATTTTTTGTACTATATAATTCTAGACCGTTCAATTTTAATTTTTAAATATGCTAATATTAATGAAATTATGAATTTATCTAATTCATGGTACATTTCAAAATAAGTTAAAATTAAAAATTGACCTTGGGAAAACTTGTAGAAACGGTAATGGATGAGGAAAGTTGGTGAGATGGTGACCAAATGTATATATGACCATTCTCACCAACTTATTGAAGACTTTTACATAGCACAAAATGTAAGTGGTAAAGTGGCCCCATCCATTTTTGAGTAGGATGCATTCATTTTTTTTAAAGGGTAAAAGAAAGTTTATTATACCAAAGTGAGTACAAGGGCAAGGGGTACTCACCCGTGTAATAGACAACAGTCACAATAGCACAGTTATATTTTCTTACCTACAAATCAAATCTCAGGATTAAAAATTTCCTTCCATCTCCTCTACATAAGAACAATCCTTCAAATTTGGTCATTTAACAGAAATCCAATTTTCAGCTCATCCACCACTAAGTGCAAGTTAGGAATCTTACTGTTGGAAATAAGCTCATTTCTTGCCGGATACTCCACAAAAATGAAACTTAAACAATTAATTTCTTCTTTTTTGATCACCAAATAAATACTTGTTTACCGATTCGTAGCTCCTCAAATAATAACAGTAAGGATTGCCTTTTAAATTATAGAAAGCATAACAAATTGAGAATCTTTATAATTTGGGCAAAAAGATTATGCCACACCATTTGATAGAATACATTCGGTCGGATGAAGTCCAACTTTTTCTTTTTACCGACCCAAAAAAAAAAGATGTGTCGAAAGGAAAATAATTGAGACAAGAAATAGGGCAACAAAGTTGTATTCTCATTAATGATACCCTATATATATAAGGAGAGATTACATTGTAGCATGCCTAATTATACCATAACTAGGAAAGCCCATAACTTGCAGACTAAGACACACATAATGTATTATTACTTTAATACTCCCCCTTGTGCCTAGTCAATTAACGCATGTCATATTGCCTTGTTAAAACTCCACCAGGGAAAAACCCAATGGGAAAAATATCTTGATCATAGAGAAAAGAGTACATTATCGAGACACATCAAGTTTAGACTCCGCCCTTTGAGCCTATCCTTTCATATGATCGTTACACTAATGATAGCGCTACTAAGGTGATCATTCCATGGATACCTAAACTCGATACATCTGGTTACCTCGTTAAAAAACTTTCCAAGTGATAAAAACTCTGTGGGAAAAATGATCACTGGAAGAAAAAAAGTGTAACACCCCCAAAATTTTCATGGTAAATTACAGCACCGTGAGTCCCTCCATGGGCCCACAAGGCTATACGTACACGTAACTTATGAACTTTGACCGACAAGGTCTAGACATGATTAAACGGAGTGCGATAACCATCGATATCCAAAGTAGTAATCAGGATTGATAGACGAAGTCAACGGGGACCAAACCCATAACAAGAAAATACAAATAACAAGAAAGCATCACATAGTACTTGAGTACTGAAAATCATGAGAGGTACAACCTTCCGAATGGAAGAAATATAAATAAGACACACAAGGACATGACACAGCATCACTCTTGTCCATCATCTTCACGTCGACCTGATACCCGCCCAATTGATCTCTTGGGACCTGAAATACATGGAACGTATTTTTCTCGAATGGGGTTAGCCGTGGAATAACTAGTGCAAGTATATCGATTATGACAATTAATATTTCTTGAATGATAAAGTAAGCATAACATCTTTTCATAAAATTCAAGACTAGTATTTCGGTATATCTAAATCTCATAATACATCACATTTCAATAATATGCGTGATTAACCATGGAACCGCACCAGAAGCAACGGAACCATCTAAGGCCCCATCGGACCCTGCCAGAGTGGTTAACCCAAAAATATTGGTGGAACCGCACCAGAAGCAACAGAACCTCCTGAAGACCGTCAGTCCGTCCCATAGTGAATATATACAATCATACAATACATATACTTTATTTTCAAAGTCAAGAACATATAATCATAAACATATAATTGCCTTTGAGATATTTGAAATTGAAAGGAAATGGTTATTCGGCCGCCCTTGAACGCACTTTCGGCCCTAACGATTCGTAAGGAATACGATAATCAATAATCAATACTCAATTCACAAGAAGAAACTCCCGAAACCCCGTCTATGATTCACAATTCTTCAAGGATATTCACATGGAGGTTGAAAATCATCTGAACCCTCTTAAATCCGAGTAATACACAAAAACATTCATATAATCGTAAGAAAAACATGGATACGGAGTAGATACTTCATAATATCAAGGATTTCAAGCTTCAAAACGAATTAAATGGACAAATCTACGAAAACTCCCAAAATTCCTAAAATAGGGTTCTAGGAAGATTTGCCTCAATTTGAAGGACAAAGATGGATAGGTGATGAGTAAATCACGTTAGAAGGTCAAGAATATTGATGGTTGATGAACTCTTGACAAATTTTCTCCTTGGAATCGCCAAATCGCCCGAATGGAGAGGAATAAAAATGAAGAAATGAGTTAAGAAACCCATTTTTAACGTTTTTATACTGTTGCAGGTGCACGATCATGTTAGGTTCTGACACGGCCGTGTCCATGGGCAGAACTGCCTGCTGGGCTGCTGATAGACGACACAGTCGTGTTGGATTCTGACACGGCCGTGTCCTTTGACATAACCAGATTTTTTTTGTAGATAGTTTTCACTAATATGAGCATAACTTTCTCATAAGAACTCAGGTGGACTCTCCGTTTGAACCATTGGAAAGCTAACTTGATGCTATATCATACTATTAATTTTCAGCATTTTTAAATTTCCAAGAATTGGCGGTGATTTTTCAAAGTCGAATCTTATGCATAACACTTTCAAAAAATATCCAATCGCACCAGAACGGCTTCAACATGGGATGATTCCAGAAATATGACGAAGCATATATGAAGAATTTCCAACAACAAGCCTAAGCGTTATTCAAACACATGATTCCAACCACTAAAAGGTATAGCAATACAATTACGAGGACAAACACCCAAAACTTTGAGAAATAACAAAACGGCCCAAAACCTCAGAAATCACAATTCAAGATCAAACAACCATAACAAAACTCACATTCCGACTATACATAATTAGCGAACTTATAGGAACAATGAAACCACAGTTTTGGACAAAATTCACAAGAATCGACTCAAAACACGATAAAGTCACAACATTATACGGATTCGTTAAAAGCAACTTTAAAACTCGTCTGAATGACAAAAAGTGCAGAAAAAATAAATTTCTAAATATTGAAACGATTACAAGCGAGTCATCAAAAGTGAAAAAGCACCAAAAATGGAATTTATCAAAAGTAGAAAAAAAATACGAATATTACATTCTCCCCCTCTAAGAGTAAGTTTCGTCCTGAAATTTAAGAAACAAAAAGTTCAGGATATCGCGCTCGTATCTTCTCTTTCGTCTCCCAAGTCGCTTCCTCGACTCCATGTCTCGACCATTGTACTTTAACCAATGGAATAGTTTTTTATCGAAGATGTTTCTCACGACGCTCAAGAATCTTCACTGGTCTCTCTTCAAAGGTAATATCCTCGGCTACATCGATCCCACCATAGTCGATAATAGGACTCGGATCCTGTATGTACTTCCTCAATTGAGAAACATGAAAAACACTATGTAACATCCCCAAGATATTCAGAGAACTTTACAGCGCCGTGGACCTCTACATGGGACGCACCAGGCTGATTAAGAAATACCACTCGTCCAACTATTTTAATTAGCGAGAAAACACACATCACCAGAACGAAAAATAAATGGAACGCCCGGTATAAACGGCAAAACAAACATCACTGACAGTCAAAAATAACGTACAATGATACAAACCATAATCCCAATAGAAATACCTAAGTACTCGCGAGTACTTTCTAAAAGTTCACAAGTTTAAAGAAAAACAACCGCATAAAAAGGACAACGGAAATAAAGAGACTCAATTGCACATGTCATCAACCCTGGCCAGCATCCTCGTACTGCCCCAGTGTCCGATCGTCCGGCTCAACATAACCTAAAATTCATAACAAGAATTTCCCCACGACGGGTCCCCAAAGGGGTTAGCAATTACGCTAGTACAAGTAATCAAATGAACAACTTACACCTTACACATATAGTCAAAGCATGCAAACGGTAAAGCCTCAGTTTGAAACACACATTTCCGGAAACTCCATAACCCAAAACACATTTATAAAATGCACCACAATTAACCGCATACCCATACCTCTGTGGACCCCTACCGAGACCCCGTCGGATCTAACCCGTAGTGGTTAAAAGCCAAGCTCGTGGATCCACGCCTCTGTGGACCCCTACCGAGACTCCGTCGGATATAACCCGTAGTGATCACAAACACACACACACGTTACTTATGCAATACTATCATGTTCAGAGTGTGAGTTCATAAGAGTACTTGCCTCGATATTACGGCGAAAAGACGGAAGGAAGCAATCGCGGTTGCGATAAATTGGACATACCGAACCTAGACGATTCGTCAAACACCATCACAACCAATTCGACAAGAATAACAATAACGGAAGACACCTGAAACCCCACCTACGATTCATGTAAGTTTGTAGAAAACAATAACGAGGACGGATCGCAACCGAACCCTCTCGATTTCACAAATACCATGAAAATTACCATGAAATCGTAGGGAAAATAAGAATACCACTAAGATTAATCACATACATCATGAATTAATCAACGATACGGAACGAATCGGACGAAAACACAAAAACCTCCAAATATCCCAAAATAGGGTTCTAGCAGATTACCTTGGATTAAGGATGAAGAACAAGTGTTGGTGTTGTTAATCTACACCAAGAACTCAAGGAGGATGATGTCTATAAGATTGAAGATGCCCAAATCGCCCAAAAATCGCCTAAACAATCGCCCACGGAGAGAGGGAAAAAGAAATGAGAGGAAATGAGATCCTCTCCAAAATCCCGCTGACAAAAAGGCCTGCTGACTCGCGTGCCGCGGCCCAGACTGAGTGTGCCGCGGCCTGCGGCTAAAATTCACGGTCAGGCCTTTAGGCCGTGCCATGGTCCAGAACATAGCGTGCCGCGGCGCATGGTACAACCGGCCCTGCTCGAGTCTTGCAAGGGGCGTGCCGCGGCGCACAATCCCTCGTGCCGCGGCACACACTGTTCATGCCCAAAAAGTGACGAAAAACGACCTACGAACATGATACACATGAACGGCGGATAGTCCCGACCATTCAAAGGCCTGGATGATACAACCACGAATCCTCGTTTACTGACTTCACGTCGAAACGGTCAGTCCTAACACGACGGTAACACCAAATGACCCGGAAGGAGAATGAACGTAATTAAACCCCAAAACTTTGAGAAATTACAAAATGGCCCAAGACATCCGAAACACACGATACATGATCGAAACAACAAACGAAAGCTCACAACATGCATAAGAACATGAGACGGATCTGGCAACCCTAAAATGGAGGTTCCGAACAATGGTTACAAGAATCAAACGAAATAGCAACGGAAATGACATTAAACACGGAATTGAGTAAAACAAGTCTGAAACAAGCTCAGATGACAAAAAGTCCAATATTAAATATTCTCGAAATATCAATACGGTTACAAGCGAGTCGCTAAAAATGAAAAATACACCAATCATAAAAATATCGGGAAAAGAAAAATGCGGATATTATATTCTACCCCTCTAAAAATAAGTTTCGTCCCGAAACTTAAGAAACAAACAACTCGGTGTACCTAGCACGCATGTTATCCTCGCTTTCCCAAGTTTCCTCCTCGACACCATGCCTCGACCACTGCACCTTGACCAAAGGAATGGTCTTATGCCTCAGTCGCTTCTCACGGTGCTCCAAAATCTTCAAGGGGCGCTCCTCGAAGGTAATATCCTCGGCGACATCAATTTCACCATAGTCGATAACGTGACTAGGATCCGGAATATATTTTCTTAGCTGGGAAACATGGAAGATGCTATGAACGTGACTTAAGGATGGAGGCACCGCCAAAATGTATGCCAACTCACCGACTCTCTCGAGAATCTCAAAGGTCCCAATAAATCTCGGACTCAATTTTCCCTTCTTCCAGAAGCAGAAAATTCCCCTCGTCGGCGACACCTTTAGCAAAACATGATCTCCCACCTCGAACTCCAAAGGTCAACAACGGACGTCGGCATATGACTTCTGTCGAATCTGAGCAGTCAACATCCTCTCCCAAACCAATTCCACCTTCCACCTCGTCTCCGTAGCGATATCCGGTTCGGTCCCAACCAAATCAGACGCCTCATTCCAGCAAATCGGAGATCGACATCACCGCCCATAAAGCGCCTCATACGGTGACATTCGAATCGACACGTGCCAACTATTGTTGACTCCGATTGACTCACTGTTTGAACCATTGGAAAGCTTATTTATCTATTTACTATACCTTTTATTTTCAAAATTTTTAAACTTTATAAGTTCCGGTGGTGTCTTACAAAGTCGACCCAACTGCACGACATTTACAAAACAATGCCTATTCATAAGACTCTAGGCGTCTACGGCTGAATTATGCGTTAACAAGAGGAATAGGAGTAAACGATAATAAACAAGGGACTAGACAACCATATTACAAAGACAATACAAGACGGAAATCATAATTACGAGGAGTTAGTCAATAGATCAATAGTCACAAGACAAGATGACTCGCAAGTTCTAACCGTCGAAGCAAGGACTTAAAATTATACAAGCATGAAAATCTCGGGTATCACAGTTCGTCAACCATAATGATTCATAGGCGTGGGACAGTCTTCGGACTCTATCCCAGGTGAAGATGTGTAACACCCCCAGAGCCATCCAGGAATATTACAGCGCCGTGGGCCCCGAGATGGAACCCACAAGGCTGAAGGAAATTTTCGCAAACATTTACAAACGCCCAAGAGGCTAACGACGATACTATCTTTTAAAAATTCACAAAGACTTATAAAATCTGTTTATCGAAACCGTCGAAACATCTCATTTGAAATCACAAGGCCCAAAATGCCAAAACTCAACAGTTTAAAAACATACGTTAAGCTATCGCTTACACGTACCGACAGAACAAATTTAAGAAATGATTTCCAAAGTAACCTAAGTTACCAGATATCAATAGGTCATTTTAAAAATACTCACGCAGCGGAAAAAGACAAACGATTAAAATACTCTAGCGGCGGAATACAACAACTGATCAGAAACTCAATACACAAATACATGTCCTAGCCAGTATCCTCCGGGAAGCTCATCTCTCCACGACCGCTACAAGCTTGATAATCCAAGAACCTAAAAAGAAAGCCCACGACGGGGTCAGCCATAATATCAAACAATGATAACCATCACATCACGTCAATAATTACATATCAATGGAAATACTAAGTAAGAATACGACCAAAGTAATCTTACTGTCGTAACTTTACGAAAATACACGATTCGTATCCTTAACAACACAATAAGATAATACCGAAATATCGGTACGGTATCTCAACAATACCCAAGGTTCTCAAAACATTATCATAACTCGCGATACGGAAATTATACCAACTCTGGCCAATTCAATCCATCGGATAACGTCGACAATTCCAATACGATAATCTATTGTCCATCAAAGACAAGTACCAAGGAAATACGGAACATACCTCAAGATACGAAATATCATTACAATCACGTCAGTCTAATCCGAGATCAGATCAACCCAACATACGAACATGGTTCTAACACAAGACCTACAAATGCATACTCATATGACAACGTCAATATGATCACAACAATAACGACAATGTATACTTATGGCAAACCCATAATATACATATGCACAACAACAATACATGGTAATCCAACGATCCAGCGCACAGAGTTATAGATTCCCATGATGATCCCGTCGGACCAACGCATGGTGGCATTACCTGTCCAACGATCCAGCGCACACAGCTATAGATTCCCATGATGATCCCGTCGGACCAACACATGGTGGACATATGACAACAATGCACAACTGCATAAAACAACAGTACACAATACACAGCAACAACAATGCACAAATGCATGACAACAACGATACACGAATGTATCACGACATGATCGACACAAATGATAAAAATGATTAGAGTACTTGCCCCGAGTCCTTCGAGAACAATATCAATGTCTAAACCATCACAAACCATTATCCTCAATACTCGACAGTCCATAGTATCACGGATTGCTGATAATTCATATCTTCGTCCTTATCACAATATATCCTCGATATACAAGTATACCAATAACAAAAGTAAATCATATACATTATGATTTAGATTCCCAAAACTCGAATACGATTTATAATCCCAAATCTCCTGTGATTACGATTATAAACATTGCTATACGAATGAAACGGAAATCATTCATTAAATACTATAAACTGAGCAAGTAATAACTTACCTCGATACCGATACGACGATGATGAAGCCGTCACTAATCTCATTGTCTGCATCTACTAGCTCCTCGGCCCTGACCAACGCCATTCATGAACATACTCGAACACGACCGCAACATATGGTTATAAACACCGATCAATAATCTCAACCTATTACAATAATCGATAAAACCAAATCACAAACCCAACGGCTTGACAAAATCTCGATTAAACATTAGTCGGATCAATCCAACTCAAACCAACACGAATTCAGAGCCACAACACGAAAATACTGCACGCCTTCTTAGTGCACGTTAATCACTTAACGTAGCATGCGCTAAGTTTATCTTGTTAGCGCGCGCTAGCCAATAAGCTTAGCGCGCGCTAGCCAATAAGCTTAGCGTGCGCTAATGCTGTACTGATGCATGTTTTTCAGATACCTATCAACATATGGCGATTATCAAGAACACTAAGTGATCCAAAACCATGTTTATAGTCATCAAAACAATGAAATCTGATATCCTTTAACATATAAACAATCATCCAACTTATAATCCAAGTTCTATATCCATATATCATCTTCCTTAATATCAATACATGAAACATCAAGAA
Source organism: Orobanche coerulescens (assembly GCA_033398695.1). Lineage (NCBI taxonomy): Eukaryota > Viridiplantae > Streptophyta > Magnoliopsida > Lamiales > Orobanchaceae > Orobanche > Orobanche coerulescens. Next base: position 107,164,953 of record CM065815.1, on the reverse strand, counting down.
CATAACAACACTTCCCTAATCTTCCATTACAGAGAGTAATCATCGACAAAAACATCAACATCCGTAACTGAGGAGAAGGATTTACCAACTTATCTCAAGAAAACGAACTACACAATTCAAACCACACGAATCATATTAATATCATCATACTCCGGTAATCCATCTCATAATCATGCTTGTCAACTTGTTTATGTAATAATCATCAACTCAAGAACATCAACATTCAATCCAAAACGAAATCCAAAGATAAAGAGTGATTACCTTTTTGAAGGAATGGATTGAATCCCAAGTTTGAATCTATTTCCAAGAATTGCCAATGATTTATAGAACAAAGCTTTAATCCATGATTTCCATCTTTAATCTTGTTAAAGAGGATCATCCCTCAGTGTTTAGGACTCCAAATGTCCTCCCAAGGTTCTCTCTATCGGGTGAAAGGAAAGAAATGGAGGAAATGCTTCATAACACCCTTCTGTACCTTTTTATAAAGTATATTACTAGTGTGCGCTAAACCTTATGTTTAGCGTGCGCTACGGCTTTAGCGTGCGCTAACTGACTTTGTTAGCATGCGCTATCGCAGTCCAGGGGCTACTGTCTGGCTTCGTACATGTGCTTACGTACGTAATGCCCATGCATTAGCATACGTAACTTACACTCTCTAGCGTACGCAAGTCCTTGCATTTAGCGTGCGCTAATATCAGTTGACTCGTTTGTCTGTATGCTCCGAAGACTGGTCCACACGCCGAAAGTGCTGACGAGGATAAGATTCCTTTTTGTCCGATATACAGTTAGCGTGTGCTAATCAACATGCATTAGCGTGCGCTAACACTACATTACAACATCCATTGACTTATCAGAACATGCGCCGAAAGTGGCCTGGTCCACACGCAGATTCCTTCCGATCTGACTGCATTAGCGTGCGCTACATTCTGCCTCTAGCGTGCGCTAACCATGAACGATAGCGTGCGCTATACCTGAACATTAGCATGCGCTAGTCAGGCAATACTTAGCCATTTCCAACTCTTCTCGTCCGTCTCGAAATACTGGATACGTATACATGACGCACTATATCCTCTAATACAATTGTCGACCAAGTACAAAAATTATACCGATACTGACATCTCAGTACTTCATTTATTTTATCTATACTGTACAGATTCCACGCTCTACAATATAACTCGGATAAAATAATATTAAACAACGGTAGTAGAAATTCCGGATATTACATACTACACCACTTAAAATAAGTTTTGTCCTCGAAACTTGCAATCCGTCATAGGAAAACAAACAAACCGTTCAACCAAAATATCTCGAAACCATCACGACAACGGTCAATCATCACTAATAACGAATAATCAAAACAGTACACTTATATATGCACCAAGTCGACGATATCCTGAGGTACTAGCAAGTGACTTCACTGTAAAACCTCAATACGCTTACAATCACAATTCCTTGAGTCTCCACAAAATATATCATCTTCGGATGGAATAATCTATTCGTGTCAAATATCGTCTACCTGATTATACAATCAAGTCCCAATCCCGATAAAACGAATAATGCACGATACATCTGTGAAACAAATGCTCAACACCATGGCAACAAATCCCGAAACATCGACAGACAATCTGAACGCTCAGATGATCACCAGCAATAATCAACCAATAAATTAACCGAGAATATCATCGATATGATAAACTTTAATACGACCAATCCAAAGGTCAAAACACGGCCGAGAATATCATCATCATGATAAACTCCAATATTACCAATGAACGATCAACGAAAATCGAGAATACCTTCACACGGTAAACTCCAACACGATCAACACAGAACCACAGAAACCGATATACGAACGAATAAGGTTCTCAAAACGACACACCAATCACATACAATGGATCTCAATAAACACACCTGACTGTCGAACATACTCCTCGGCATACGAACAACCAATCACAAACCGACGAATATATCTAATCATACATGGAGTGGGAACGACCACTCAATATCCAAAATAACCAGCATGGCGTTACCATCCCCAAATCTACACTTACAAAGAAATCATTCAAAAGTCACTATGGTAGAGTCGCGCTACTACCATACCAATGGAATCACATAGTACATATGTCCCGGTTTCACAAAATCCAAAGTTCCAAAATTACATCCTGTGAATGAATCTACAACACGCAGCATATTTCTCTTATCCGATAAATCTATCGATCATCCCTGGATAACCAAATTACCATACTAAAGTTCGGATCTATTTTCGTCATACCGTACTGACGTCTTATCCAGTTTGTGAGTCACACTCAGAACTTCACCATGATATGCATTATGCACTAAATGCGTATGTATATCAATCACATTTTCAAAACCAGTTTGAAATCATATAGTCTTGTCAAGAAGACAAATTTCGAAAGATCATTCAAAAATTTCAAAACTCAAAACATAAATTTTCGTAAGACCACGAAATCAATTTTCGAAAAATTAAATCGGTTCGCTGGTGCCAAGTATTCGATAACAGTTTTCCTTCGAATCCACACGATTTCGAAGTTTAAAATGAAAAGTATGCAAATGTTCGACTACATCCATACTCCTGTATACCAATTCGATTCGTCACCAATATCCACTGATATTACGTCGGAAAACCACACGGTCGAGTTCCAAAATCTCAGTATTTAAACTCCGACCAAAAGCTCCTTTTTCTACCATGACTCGCAACGTCGACCATTATCCCATCCTGGATCACCTCAAATATGTTATGACAAAACATTGAAACAAAGCAATACAGCGAAAGACTTCACGAGAAGTTTCTTTTGATCAAGTAATCCAAAACCCCGAAAGGCAGTAGGAAAATAGATAAATGATTGGTGAAGCGTTTTACAAATCTCGGGAGTTTTAAGAAAATAGAAAAGCCTTTTGAAACATTAGGGTCTCAGCCCGTATCTCGTTCTGCATTACAAGAAGTTTAAAAAGTAGAAAACCCTTTTTCGGACCCCAAGTCCTGAGTTATAAAACCATTTCAAAATCGATTGGATCTCGGCCCAAAAATCATTTTCCGTAAAACATCCGTAAAACATTCTTTTTGAAAAGTATCATTTTTAAATGCTCAAAAACAGTTCGTATATCTCAAAATGAACTAACATGACTACATATTTTCCTGAACAAACCACAATATTTCTCCCAAATGCACCACTCCGTTCCAAAACTTAATCGACATATTGATTTCCAAAATCATAACTTCTCAAGATCATCAATCCTGTCCCAACTCTGTCACCTTATACTGTAATGCATAATATTCTGCTGAATCTCAAAGCATATCAACTTAGAACGGCAATAAATCTCAATGAAATTCAAAAATCCAAATACTTACAGATCGTGAAGCCGACGATTCCCCGTGATACTGGCACATGTCTCGACTATAGAAAATACTCGACACCGATATTTTCAAAACACACATTTTGCAAACTCAGTTCAACTCGAGAACACAACACAGTTCTATCTGAAGAAACACGTTAACACCATTTAAAAAAGTTTACAACAACCCCAGTACTACACTGGTAAATCGCATAACGCACAAGCCCGAGTGAACAACAAAAACTCACGGCTCTAGTATTAGTCAATCGACAACTCGAATGACGCGACCAAAACACGACCCAACTCGACCCAAATGCCTAGGTTTTCTTAACCTAAGCTCCGATACCATATTCTGTAACACCCCCAGAGCCATCCAGGAATATCACAGCACCGTGGGCCCCGAGATGGAACCCACAAGGCTGAAGGAAATTTTCGCAAACATTTACAAACGCCCAAGAGGCTAACGATGGTACTATCTTTTAAAAATTCACAAAGACTTATAAAATCTGTTTATCGAAACCGTCGGAACATCTCATTTGAAACCACAAGGCCCGAAATGCCAAAACTCAATAGTTTAAAAACATACGTTAATCTATCGCTTACACGTACTGACAGAACAAATTTAGGAAATGATTTCCAAAATAACCTAAGTTACCAGATATCAATAGGTCATTTTAAAAATACTCACGCAGCGGAAAAAGACAAACGATTAAATTACTCTAGCGGCGGAATACAACAACTGATCAGAAACTCAATACACAAATAGATGTCCTAGCCAGTATCCTCCGGGAAGCTCATCTCTCCACAACCGCTACAAGCTTGATAATCCAAGAACCTAAAAAGAAAGCCCATGACGGGGTCAGCCATAATATCCAACAATGATAACCATCACATCACGTCAATAATTACATATCAATGGAAATACTAAGTAAGAATACGACCAAAGTAATCTTACTGTCGTAACTTTACGAAAATACACGATTCGTATCCTTAACAACACAATAAGATAATACCGAAATATCGGTACGGTATCTCAACAATACCCAAGGTTCTCAAAACATCATCATAACTCGCGATACGGAAATTATACCAACTCTGGCCAATTTAATCCATCGGATAATGTCGACAATTCCAATACGATAATCGATTGTCCATCAAAGACAAGTACCAAGGAAATACGGAACATACCTCAAGATATGAAATACCATTACAATCACGTCAGTCTAATCCGAGATCAGATCAACCCAACATACGGACATGGTCCTAACACAAGACCTACAAATGCATACTCATATGACAACGTCAATATGATCACAACAATAACGACAATGTATACTTATGGCAAACCCATAATATACATATGCACAACAACAATACATAGTAATCCAACGATCCAGCGCACAGAGCTATAGATTCCCATGATGATCCCGTCGGACCAACGCATGGTGGCATTACCTGTCCAACGATCCAGCGCACACATCTATAGATTCCCATGATGATCTCGTCGGACCAACACATGGTGGACATATGACAACAATGCACAACTGCATAAAACAACAGTACACAATACACGACAACAACAATGCACAAATGCATGACAACAACGATACACGAATGTATCACGACATGATCGACACAAATGATAAAAATGATTAGAGTACTTGCCCCGAGTCCTTCGAGAACAATCTCAATGTCTAAACCATCACGAACCATTATCCTCAATACTCGACAGTCCATAGTATCACGGATTGATGATAATTCATATCTTCATCTTTATCACAATATATCCTCGATATACAAGTATACCAATAACAAAAGTAAATCATATACATTATGATTTAGATTCCCAAAACTCGAATACGATTTATAATCCCAAATCTCCTGTGATTACGATTATAAACATTGCTATGCGAATTATACACGAATGAAACGGAAATCATTCATTAAATACTATAAACTGAGCAAGTAATAACTTACCTCGATACCGATACGACGATGATGAAGCCGTCACTAATCTCATTGTCTTCATCTACTAGCTCCTCGGCCCTGACCAACGCCATTCACGAACATACTCGAACATGACCGCAACATACGGTTATAAACACCGATCAATAATATCAACCTATTACAATAATCGATAAAACCAAATCACAAACCCAACGGCTTGACAAAATCTCAATTAAACATTAGTCGGATCAATCCAACTCAAACCAGCATGAATTCAGAACCACAACACGAAAATACTGCATGCCTTCTTAGCGCACGTTAATCACTTAACGTAGCATGCGCTAATTTGCTCTAGTTAGCGCGCGCTAGCCATTAAGCTTAGCATGCGCTAATACTGTACTGATGCATGTTTTTCAGATACCGATCAACATATGGCGATTATCAAGAACACTAAGTGATCCAAAACCATGTTTATAGTCATCAAAACAATGAAATCCGATATCCTTTAACATATAAACAATCATCCAACTTATAATCCAAGTTCTATATCCATATATCATCTTCCTTAATATCAATACATGAAACATCAAGAACGTAACAACACTTCCTTAATCTTCCATTACAGAGAGTAATCATCGACAATAACATCAACATCTGTAACTGAGGAGAAGGATTCACCAACTTATCTCAAGAAAACGAACTACACAATTCAAACCACACGAATCATATTAATATCATCATACTCCGGTAATCCATCTCATAATCATGCTTGTCAACTTGTTTATGTAATAATCATCAACTCAAGAACATCAACATTCAATCCAAAACGAAATCCAAAGATGAAGAGTGATTACCTTTTTGAAGGAATGGATTGAATCCCAAGTTTGAATCTATTTACAAGAATTGCCAATGATTTAAAGAACAAAGCTTTAATCCATGATTTCCATCTTTAATATTGTTAAAGAGGATCATCCCTTAGTGTTTAGGAACTCCAAATGTCCTCCAAAGGTTCTCTCTATCGGGTGAAAGGAAAGAAATGGACGAAATGCTTCATAACACCCTTCTGTCCCTTTTTATAAAGTATATTACTAGCGTGTGCTAAACCTTATGTTTAGCGTGCGCTACGGCTTTAGCGTGTGCTAACTGACTTTGTTAGCGTGCGCTATCGTAGTCCAGGGGCTACTGTCTGGCTTCGTACATGTGCTTATGTACGTAATGCCCATGCATTAGCGTACGTAACTTACACTCTCTAGCGTACGCAAGTCCTTGCGTTTAGCGTGCGCTAATATCAGTTGACTCGTTTGTCTGTATGCTCCGAAGACTGGTCCACACGCCGAAAGTGCTGACGAGGATAAGATTCCATTTTGTCCGATATACAGTTAGCGTGCGCTAATCAACATGCATTAGCGTGCGCTAACACTTCATTACAACATCCGTTGACTTATGAGAACATGCGTCGAAAGTGGCCTAGTCCACACGCAAATTCCTTCCAATCTGACTGCATTAGCGTGCGCTACATTCTGCCTCTAGCGTGCGCTAACTATGAACGATAGCGTGCGCTATACCTGAACATTAGCGCGCGCTAGTGAGGCTATACTTAGCCATTTCCAACTCTTCTCGTCCGTCTCGACATACTGGATACGTATACATGACGCACTATATCCTCTAATATAATTGTCGACCAAGTACGACAATTATTCCGATACTGACATCTCAGTACTTCATTTATTTTATCTATACTGTACAGATTCCACGCTCTACAATATAACTCGGATAAAATAATATTAAACAACAGTAGTAGAAATTCCGGATATTACAAGATGAATCAGATCCCTGGACTTACAAAGAGGCAAGATCCCAAGATGATCCCTTCGGACCAACTCGAGGTGGAAAAATTGTCCAATGATCCAGCGCACGCTAGCATAGATCCCAAGATGATCCCGTCGGACCAACACAAGGTGGACATACAACAACGACACATATGCACGACAACATGTATAACATCAATACATAAAACATAATTAAAGTACTTGCCTTTGAAAGATGTCAAGAATATAAATACTTCGACGACTTCAACAAACTCGAAGGCCGCCACTTCGATCAACCGTTCGCAAACCTCGAATCTTACAAAAGGAAATAACAACAACTCAACTTACGTAACAAGACTATCACACAAACATTCTAAACGTTCCAATAGTGTCCGAGTACAATCATCATTGTCCGGCCGATCCCCAGTTAACTACTCAAAGAACACTATGTCGAACGAATACCATACTACATGCGAAATGAAAGGTCATAACGGGGATAACACACTGATGTCTACGGATTTCCAGCATATTCAAATCATCACAATTCACTTTCAAATCTGTCCAACTATTTCTAACGCATGTGTCTGTTATAAACAAATTCATAATCATGAAAGTACGTTCAACCAAATTCTAAGTTAATCCCACTTATGATTCTCATTATTCCGCAAGTATATTCATGTAATTCAAGTTCTACATTCACCACAGTTGTTACAACATGATTATATCATTCTAACCATTCATATGAAGATTATCAATCCAAATAATCTTTACAAACCCTGGATCATACTTGAAAAACAATCACTGTGTTCATCATCTCGAATTCACCTAGTCTAGATGGTAACATAATCGATTTATTCATCATATAATCATCACGAAATCATCCTAAAGATAGGTTATAATCTTCGAAAATACATCCTTACGATAGGCATAATCAAGGTTCAACTATTACCAATGAAAAGCCTACGTTCATCCAGTCCAATCTTCCTAAACTTGTTATTTGTTTCATAATGTTCATAACAAACTCCATAGTCTCAGTAGCATGTTCATAATCGACACTAAAGATATGAATTTCAGGTGGTTAAAGCATCACATACCTTAGTACGGAAGGAAGCAATGAAATACTTGATGAAACTCAACATCGGATGCTTGAATAATGCTCCTCGTCTTCAACAATCACATTCAGAGGCTGATATGAGGGGTTAATGATGTGAGGGTAACTCTCCAAGTCAAATAAGTCGAATAATGGACGTATGGTAAAGTGAGAAATGAAATGAAGGTAATGTCCTATTTATAGGAAATGACCCTTAACGTGCGCTATTGCTACTTAGCGTGCGCTAACGGGCTCACAACCCACTGTCTCTTTTTGACATCGGCCTTACGTACGTTATTCAACCATTATGTACGTTACATACCATGATTAGCATATGCTAACCCTCATTGTTGCGCATATTAATAGCCTCGCTGAGCTTAATGCCTCTACTGTCCGTGGCTTTAGCATGCGTTAACTATAATCTCTATCGCACGTTAAACACCCTTGACTTAACTTTTTCCAAAAGCCGTCCAGGTTCATTCCGACACATCCTTAATCAAATCCATGATCCGATCTCACCAACCAACCTTTGTCTCAATTATGTTGACTGCACATAGCGCGTGCTACCATAACTACATAACGTACCTTATGCTCAAAGTATAGCATACGCTAAGCTAGTATATTAGCATGCGCTAATTCATGCAAACACATGCATGAATTAACATACTTTACAACACACATTCATGAACAATGGATTACTGATATATAAAATCATACTTTGATTAATTGTACGACAAAATAAAATACCACCAAATTTAAATACGGGCAAAAATACATGACAAATATCCGAGTATTACACAGGAAGTAGAATAACTAGTTATAGAACAATTCATTTGCAAAACTTGTAATTCCGTACCTGAAAGCGCATTGCGGTCAATTTTTTTATATTGCCTCCTCCAGTGGCCTAACTCACCGCAGTTAAGTCCAGCATATGTCTTCTTGGCCACCTTTACTCTTTTGAAACATTGAGGGATTGCCCTTATCTTTCTGTATTCCACTTTTGGGCTTGAACTGCTTCTTGCCCTTCTTCTTATTGTTCTTGGACCTCCAAGACCCAGAAGAAATGATAAGAGCAACCTCCTTTGGCCTAGTCTTCATCTGAGATTGTGCCGTACTCGGTTTGTTCATTAGCCCATCCATTTTGCATGCAATCTCATTGCAGTTGAAGTTCATTATAAATTGAGAGAATGAGTCAGGAAGTAACAGTTGGATAAGGCCAGTCTGGAGAGAAGCATGCATCCTGAAATCAAGAGCCTCCAATATCTCGATCATGGATATCATTTTGATGATGTTAACCCTAAATTTCTCACCTTCCTTCATCCGAGCACCAAACATTCTTCCAGAAATGGAAATTGCCACCATTGTAATAAACCACATCACTAGAAGAGAAATGATAAGGTTTACTTAAAAGTGATAAGGCATATCAAAGGTAATGAAACTACCACATGTATATTTTTTTAGAAGTTAAATGATCTACTTCTAACTTCTGGGTATTGGATACGAGATGTGGATCTCATATTTGTACAAATATGCAGGGGTTGAGAAGTAGTAGAAAGCTAAAAAAAGGGGAAGTAAATCTAAGAGTCGGTAATGGAGCAAGAGTTGTTGCACTATTTGTAGGAACTTATGATCTTATCTTACACAATGGACTTTTGTTAGTTTTGAAGAATTACTATTATGTTCCTGCTATGAATAGTAATATAATTTCAGTTTCTATATTATATTGTGAAGGCTACAGTTTTTTATTAGAATAAGATGATTTGTGTTTAACTTGATGACTTGTTTTACGGAACAACTAATTTGTATACTAGCCTTTACAATAAAGATTTAGATGAGTCTAACACCTTATAAGTCTATAACATCCCACCCACGAAACTTAGACTCAACAATTCTAATCTGATTTACTTATGGGCCTGTCGACTTGGCCACATAAAAAAGAAATGTATTTTTTAACTCCATCGAGATGGACCTTTAAACTCTTTTGACTATGAGTTATTTAGGACATGTGAATCTTGCTTATTAGGCAAGATGACAGAGAATCCTTTCCCCAGTTATGGAGAAAGAGCTAGTGATCTATTAGGCCTAGTACATGCTGATGTATGCTGATATCTTGGAAAGTCAGATGCGGATATCATCACTTCATCACTTTTATTGATGATTTTAGCCAATACAGACACGTTTATCTTATAAATAATAAATATGAATCTTTTGATGTGCTCAAAATATTCCAGAATGAAGTACATAATCAACTTGGTAAGACAATTAAAGCCCTTCGATCAGATCGAGATGGTGAATACTTGAGTCAAGAATTTGATGATCATTTTAGGAGTTGTGGAATTGTTTCACAGCTTACTCCTCTTGGAAAATATCAACATAACAGCGTGTCTGAGAGGAGAAATCAAACTTTATTAAGAATGATTCAATCCATGATGAGTCGAAAAGAGCTTCCATTATCCTTTTGTGGCCATTCCTTGGAACCAATAACATTCACCCTTACCCACATGTTCTATCTAAAGTAGTTGAAAAGACACAATTCGAGAATTGACCGGTAAGAGAGCAAACTTGTGTTTTTCTAAAAATATGGGGTTGTGAAGCTTTTGTAAAATGCCAAGTGCCTGACTAATTGGCACCTAGATCTAAAAATTATTTATTTGAGGAATTTAAAGAAACAAAAGGATACTAGTTTTATAAGACCATAAAGAACAAAGTGTTTGTTGCCCGAGATGTTTTAGTTTCAAAAATAGATGGGTGGGTGTTGGCGACTAAGTATACTGGATACAGCTTGGAATGTGTTTTAAACAACAAGCTGTACTGTTTTTAAATATGAGTGCGTAGCCTAAGTCTTAAATAGTAAGTTGCTGTGGATACAGCAACTCGATGTGCAGTGTATACTTAAATAATCACAGTTTAATAAAACAATAAAGGGCATAAGGTAAATAACACAATATTTAAAGTGGTTCGAGGTAAACCCCTCTATATCCACTGGTCCTTCACACAGAAATAAAAAGTTTATTATAATTACTGCGTACACAACTACGTAATTATAACAACACACAATCAATATATCGTTCACACAGATTGATATAGAGATCTTAGCTTCAACCGTTCACACAGATTGGTTTGAGCTAACACTTGACTGGCTTCTTCACACACATTTTTGAAGCTTCGTCTTCTTCGATGCAAATCCTTCACACACAGTTCGGGAGAAGCAAAGATTACTCAGTCCACACAGGGCTGATCTAGGTTTGTTCAAGGATATAACAGTATATGAACAACAACTTTGACTTTCTGAGCTTCTAGCTGATGATGTGTTGTTCACGGTTTGAGCACTGTATATCTCTTATATCTGAATAGCAGTAAGCTTTGGAGATATGTTTTTATCTGATGTATATGATAATAACTTTGTAAGCTTTGGTTTTTGGTAACTGATCTTCAACGCCTTGAGCAAGATTCTGTTCCAACGGGAATAAAACACGATCCGGATTTTGCGCTTGTTTGAAGATCTTTTGACTTACAGTATTTAAATACTTTATACTTTAGTATTTAAATACTTCTTTATCAACGGGACTTGACTTCTAGCGAATACTGAAGATTCCTTCTTTGTCCTGTTGAGAGCTGTATGGAAGGATTACGTATTGTCAATTCGAGACAGCTTCTATACTTAGTCTTTATGAGACTTCTTTGCTATACAGATAAGTTCCACTGTATGCTGGATCTATGACAGGTCTTCGATACAGGTTGACACATCGGCTTATCGATACAGTTCGCTTACTGTATGCTGGATTGGCATATTGTCAAAACATCATTACACTACAACTCGATATAGGGTTTGTTTATCCTGACTGTTTCGATACTGGGTATTGTTATCCCAACAATTTTAGATAAAGATTGTTATCCCAACAATTTCCCCCTTTTTGACAATTTGCCAAGACTTAAATCTTTCAAGCCTTCTTGATGATGCCAAAACCTTCTTCATGAAACGAATAACTTTATTGATGACTTCGGGTAGATATCTTGGTCTTCTGTCGAATGATCTGGCTTTCAGAAACTTAGTCTAATTTGTGAACTGCTCGCAGGCGAGTTCGATACAGCTAAGAGTTTTTACAGCTTAAGCTTATGATTGGCGCATAGGCACAATCTTACAATGTATTCTAGATGCATACAACTGAATCTATGAACTGTTCGCAGACAAGTTCGTACAACTTAATTTTTAAACAAGTTTCTATACTTGTGATTAATTTCAGCAATTAAATTTAAAGTATGTAATCATACAATAACACAGTAGATTGCAAGTTGTAATCTTTTAAGACAGGCAAAATTTTTATTGATACTGAAATAGAGTACAAAGATTGCTGTTTTGAAAGAAAAATTACAATCAAACAAAAATACAAGGATTTCAGCTCCTATAATCAGAGTGTCTCTATGGCCTCTTATCAGGATCATTCTCGGTTCCACACCACCAGTGCTGTAGGGAATCATTGACTCAATCTAAATAGATTGCTCTACCATCATATGATCTGTCGAAGGCAAGAATCCAGTCTTCAGGTTGGGTGATCCGATCTCCTCTTCTATGCTTGGATTTCATTTCGATTTGGAGAGGAAGCTTTCCTTCTTCTAACATCTTCGTGAATTTATCTGCAGCCTCCGCTAATGTTTTATAACCTTTGAAGATGTCGGATTCCCTGACGAGTTTAACAAAATATCTCATCGATTCATTTCTCCTCCATTGCTTCACTTCTTCAGCAGTGGGATGGCGGTTGGTTGGCAGACGAATTTCAGAAGGTCTTTGGATAATGCTTTGCCATGGGACACTAGGATCATGGAACTCAAGTCGAGAACCTGAAATCCTGAAACTTTGAGAGGGAGCAGCTAATTTGTTAAGCTCTGCAGTAATGTTGTCTTGAGCAGCATTAAATTCCCTTTCGTGCTGAAGCCTTGTTCTCCTTGCGGCTTCTCTCGCTTCTTCCCCCTTTTTGGCGTCATCAAAACGTCCTAGGATCTCCAGTGCGGCATCCTATTTCGTCTCAATTTTTGACATTCTCTCGACAAGGGAGGAGATCACTTGCGACATATCGTTGATATTCTTGTCATGGGCTCGCAGATGAGAAGTTGTTTCGATCATGGCTGCTGCTGTCTTGGCCTCAGATATGCGAGTTTTTGATTCCTCTTCTCTCAGGATCTTTTCTTGCTTCTCTTGCAGATTGGATAGGGCCTGTTTGAAGACATATGGCAGGACAGTGAAGGCTTCGACAACACGAGAGACTTCATGCCTTAAACTAGTCATTTCTTCAACTGCCGATGTGTGCATTCAATCCAAAGCTTTTTCGACTGAGTGAAGGGCATTCACTGCATCCTGATTGAATACTATATGTAGGCCAAGAGCATGCAATTGCTCTTTCTTAGCTTCAGTGTGAGGAGAGTCTGGCTGAGCAAAATCTTCTGATCCATTCAACCTTCTCAAATTCATGTTAGAGCGTGAATTGAGTTGGACATCCTCAGGTGTAGTACCGTCGTCGGATTCCAAAACGGTTGGTGGGGCGGGAGCAGCTGGTGTGGGTTCGGCGGCAGGAGGTGCGATATCCTCCTGTTTCGAAGAGGTGTCTGTAGACATGGGTACAGGAGGGACTGATTCCTCCAGGTGTCTCTCAGCTTCCGCCTGTTCCGGCAGAGGGACTAATTCCTCTTGCTGGACGGCGCGTGATTCTTCTTCTTCTTCTGCAGCAGGCTCGGGTGCCTGTTCCGAAACATTTTCTTCTTCCTTGACATGAGGGACTGATTCCTCATCGTCAGGAATATTTTCTTGCTGTGGCGAAGGGGGCTCACTGCGGCTTGATGGCCCTTCGTCATTCTTGGTTTGAGAGGCTTCTCTTTCCTGAGCCTCCTCACGGATCATTCTCAGACCTGACTGAAAGGCATCATCATCATCGTCTGAGTCATGGTCTTCTTTTGGATCTTGGGGAGAGTGCTCGGACTTATCTTTTACTTTCCTTCTGGCATCTGATTTTTGCAAAAGATGGCTTTCAATTAATGATTTGCAACAAAGATTGTCCCATTGAATCAGGGCTTCAACTTCTGTCGAGTCCGTCACTTCCAATACGAATCATTCTTCATCGCTCCAGTCGCTCCAGTTGTATAGGGTGTCGTATGGAGCTAGCCGGTATCTTTTCCATTGAAGAAATCTTTCATAAGACTGATCAATTTGCACAGAAAGAAGGGTTGCATTGATAATCGAGTCCGGGGAGGGATTTCGTACAACGTTTGTATCCGCTGTATCGATGGGTTCCTCTACAAGTGTGGGATCCTGTATGGAAGAGGGATTCCTTACAGGGGATGGTACCCCGAAGCAAGGTGGATCCTGTACGGGTGTGGAATCCCGCATAGGAGAGTTAGCTGTTGGCTCCAAAGGGGCAACCGACTCACTAGAGTCGTCTAAGTTGGCAGATGACCTTGTATCCGTCATTGCCGCCAAGGGCTCGTGAGTTACTGTCGATATAGTAACGGGCATCTCTTCCACAGGGGTTGGGCCCTGGGGTATTTCAACAGTGGGTTGCGCCACAATAGAAGCATCCTCGGAGGTTTTGGTGGATTTAGCTTTTGTGAGCCTCCTCTGCTTCTTTTTTCGGCTTCTCAGCAGCAGTAGGTGTCTTGCTGTGAGATCTCTTGCGTTTCTTGGAAGATTCCACACTCTGGGATTTTGAAGAAACATCCCTTGGATCTTCAAAAACGGGCATACTGCGGACTGATGATTGGTTGGCGACCAGGGTGCTCTAGTTAAAGGCCGAAGGCTTGACGCCTCCTAAGTATATCCGGGAACTTATTTTCTTAGCATCTGCGGATTGTGGTAATCCGCATTTCGTCAAAATGTGGTTTAGAAACAAACCAAACGATTTCTTTTGCGACGCAGGTTTTGACACTTCTTCCTGTAGACACTTCAGAATTATCTGACACCAATTGACCTTTTCACAGGTCATGATCGCTACCATCATCCTAAATCTAAGGTTTGTGCACATCTCAAAAGCACCAGTGCGATTCTCGATGATACGGCAACAAAAGTCATGCAAGTACATGTATGGCAAACAGAAATTCTTCTTGTGACAGGTAGTGTGAACAGATTCAACTGAAGCTGATCCTGTGAACAGGCCATAGTACTTGGTCAACAGCTCTTGAGACCCAAAAGTCTCAAGGTCTTCCATGGTCAGGCCATCAGCGGGCAGCCTGTAAATTTTCTGGAGAAGATCTCGGTCGATGCGGATTTCCACTCTACGGATGAAAGCGTTGATGTCAGCGACGTGGCCTCCCTGGGCCAGTGACAGAAAGCGGACGGCAGCGTTGAGGTAGAAGTCCTCAACTAAATAGACATCGTATTTCTCGGCGGTGTGGCTTCCAAGGCGGTAGAGGCCTTGCTGATGTATCCTGGTGATGATGAACTCCATGGGTTCGATGTTATTTGTTTCAGCTAGAATTCGTTTAATGACAATAGATCTGGAGAAGATATGTCCGTCAATGATGTTCGAGGCTTTCTTGAGGGCGGTGGCAGAGGTCTGAGCAGATGCCATTGATGAATCCCAAGAAAAGATGAAAGAGATTAAGAGAAATTTGCAGTAAAACGCAAAGAAAACTTGTAGGCTGTATTTGCTTGAGTGCTCTAAAAATGTCCAGAAGGCGTAAAGAGTCTTAAATGGAAATTTCAGTCCTTTTATAGTGGGCGGCGAAGAAGGGTTTTTCAGAGAACGAATGGTCAGATTTAAGGGATGGGAACCGGTTTTTGAAATGAACGGTCACGATGGACTGAGTGTAACTGGTACACTTATCCATGGAATATTAAAATAGTAGCGGGTCCCACTTATGACATTTGTTGTTACCCTCAATGCCTGAAACGGAAGTTTAAAATATTAAACAATTTGAAAACATCACGGCTTTTGAGATTCAGTTGTCCAGATGTCGTGTAAGGCATTTAATGTAAATGACGTTTGACATGAAAACAGGGCACATGGACAAAAATTATTTTTAAAATGAAATATTATAATATAATATATATACTGAATCGAAATCCTATAGTGTGTCTTTGTCTCATGACAATCTGATTCCCCCTTAAAAGGTACATATAGGTTTTAATTCCATACAGCAACTTTTGGATTAATGTTGTATTCATGGGTCATACTGTATTCCCCCTTGATTATTGCACACGTCAGCTGTAGGATGATTCATATTACTTTGTTCCCTATAGTGCTGTATTGACGGTTCTGAGTGTACAGATAATTAATGGTGGATACTGTATTCTTGGGTCTTACAACATACCCCCTCAATTGTTGAGTAAAAACAGTAAATACTTACAGGGAGTCAGGCTGTAGCAATCCCAATTCTTGTGTAAGCATGTTGAATCTTGCTGTGTCGAGAGTCTTGGTGAAGATGTCAGCCAACTGAATATCTGTATGAACCTTTTCGAGCCGAACATCCTTGTTCTCGACATGATTCCTTATGAAATGATGCTTCATGTTGATATGCTTAGTGCGCGAGTGCAGGACAGGATTATGCGTTATTGTAATTGCACTCGTGCTATCACACATGATTGGCGTTTCCCTGGCTTCAATCCCATAATCTGACAACTGTTGCTGCATCCAAAGGATCTGCATACAGCAGCTACCAGCAGCATAGTATTCTGATTCAGCGGTGGAAAGTGAGTTTGCCAATTGCTTCTTACTGAACTAGGAAACAAGTCTAGATCCAAGAAAGTGACAAGTTCCACTTGTACTCTTCCTATCTAGCTTGCAGCCTCCGAGATCCGAGTCGCTGTATCCAACTCAATCGAATCCTCCTTCTTTAGGATACCACAGTCCTACATCGACTGTTCCTTTGATGTACTTCAGGATTCGTTTAGCTGTATTGAAGTGTGATTCCTTGGGTGCTACTTGATATCTCGCACACACTCCAACAGCAAACTGGATATCGGGCCTGCTAGCCGTTAGGTACAAGAGCGAGCCAATAAGCTTCCTGTAGAGTGATTGGTCAACCGTCTTTCCGGCTTCATCAGCACTAATTTGCACGGAAGTGCTCATGGGAGTTGGCGATGATTTGGAAGTGTTCATTCCAAATTTGTTGAGAAGCTCCTTGCTGTATTTTTCCTGGTTGATGAAGATCCCTGTAGGCAACTGCTTTACCTGCAAACCTAGGAAATAACTAAGTTCTCCCATCATACTCATTTCAAATTTACTTTGCATGAGATGAGAGAACCTTTGACACAAAGCAAGGTTAGTTGAACCAAAAATTATATCATCTACATAGATTTGAACCATTAGAAGGTCATCGCCTTCCTGCCTTCCTGTATTTTGAACAAGGTTTTGTCCACAGCACCTTTTTCAAATCCATTATTTGTTAGATACTGGGACAGGGTCTCATACCATGCTCTAGGGGCTTGTTTAAGTCCATACAACACTTTCCTCAGCCTGTATACTAGATCGATGTCGTTTGTGTTGGCAAAACCTGGTGGTTGTTTAACATAAACTTCTTCTGCAAGGTCTCCATTTAGGAATGCACTTTTGACGTCCATTTGATATACAATGAAGCTCTTATGGGCGGCAAAGGCTAAAAATATCCTAATGACTTCTAGTCTGGCTACTGGGGCAAAAGTTTCATCGTAGTATATGCCTTCTTCCTGTCTATAGCCTTGTGCGACTAGTCTGGATTTGTTCCTTATGATCAGTCCATTTCGATCCTTTTTGTTTCTAAATACCCATTTGGTTCCAATAACCGATTGATGCGTAGGTCTGGGTACAAGATACCATACATTGTTTCTTTCGAAACCGTTAAGCTCTTCTTCCATAGATGTTATCCAATGAGAATTATTAAGAGTGTCTATGGTAGAAACAGGTTCAGACTGGGCTAAGAATACAGCAATAGTGCACATGTTGAGTCTTCTAAGCTCGGATTGAGATTTCCATTCAGGAAATGGTGATTTCTCAGTATCTAGTTCTTCTTGTGCACAAAGTACATTTCCTTGTGTACTCTGTATTCTCCTATTGGTAGAAACACCAGCATCTATGTTTCGAATGATCAGCTCTTCCGGGTGATCTCTCAACCATCTTCGGTCGGGTTCTAATTCAGGGTCCCGTACTGTATTGAGAGTTTATGTAGTTTCAGCTTCAGCTTGTACAGCATCGGCTTCATCTACGTCGATTCTTACAGCTGCGGGGTTGATTTTTAGGTCAACAACAGGTTCTATGGGAGTTGGTGGATCTAAGATGGAGAGTTGTTGAATGTTCTGAGTAACATCTTCTACTCCTGTAGGGTCATGGTGAGGTTCGTCGAACACTACATGAACTGATTCCTCGATCGTCAGCTTCCTTTTATTAAAGATCCTGTAAGCTTTGCTGACGGAGGAGTATCCTACAAATATTCCTTCATCTGACTTCTCATCGAAGGTTCTAAGTTGATCCTTCCCATTATTCAACACATAACACCTGCATCCAAAAATGTGAAAGTACGAAACTAACGGAGTTTTGTTGTTCCATACCTCGTATGCTGTTTTGTTGTGGTGTTTGTTGACGATACAACGGTTTTGAGTGTAGCATGCTGTATTGGTTGCTTCACCCCAGAAACTCTGTGGCAACTTGCTTGCGGAAATCATTGTCCTTGTCGCTTCTTTCAGCGTCCTATTCTTTCGTTCGGTAACACCATTTTGTTGAGGTGTACGGGCAGCTGAGTATTCGTGATGTATCCCATTCTCCGAACAGTACTGCTCTATAAAGCGATTAGTAAATTCTGTACCTCTATCGGAACGAATGGACACGATACTCAATGCTTTTTCATTTTGAAGCTTTCTCAGGAGCTCGGGCCGCTTTGATGTTGTTTCCTTCTTCTTGCTTAGGAAAATCATCCAAGCATACCTGGAGTAGTCATCAACAACAACAAGACAGTATTTCTTACCTCCCAAACTTAGTGGGTCGACAGGACCGTAGAGATCCATGTGTAGCATCTCCAGCACTCTATGGGTTGAAAGGTATGATTTGCTCTTCAGGGTTGAATTAATTTGCTTGCCTTTCTGACATGGTCCGCAGACGCTGACATTTTTGAATGACACATTTGGCAATCCTCTTACCATTCCCTATCTTGAGAGCTTGTTGATCGTCTTGAAGTTGACATGAGACATCCTCTTGTGCCATAACCAGCTTAGATCTGCAGTGCCTTTGGCAACAAAGCATGGAATTGAGGAGCTCATAGGCTTCCAGTCAGCAATATACATGTTACCTGATCTGCTTCCTGTAAGCACAACTTCTTTGGTCTGGATGTTCTTGACTCTACAGCGATCTATATAGAATTTCATCGAGAACTGTTTGTCACAGAACTGGCTAATACTAAGTAGATTGAAGTGTAAGCCTTCAACATATGCAACATCGGTGACATTGAATTTTCCTACAAGAAGGTTTCCTTTCCCTCCTGTTCTTCCTGTAGATTTATCACCGAAGCGCACTTTTGGACCGCGACCTTCTACAAAATCTGATAGCTTGCTTCTATCTCATGTCATGTGCCGAGAGCATCCACTATCGAAGTACCATATGTCCTCCTCTAGGATGTCCTGTATGCAAAGAGATTAAGTAGATTTAGGTCCCCTTTGATTGTTGGGTCCATGAATGTTAGTGCCTTTAGGTACCCAAATTTTCCTGACAGCAATTGGTTTACTGTAGGTCACATTCGGTACAGTGTTGCAGTATCTACGTGGGGCATATATGTAGTCGCTATAACGATGATAATTGTTATGCATGTAAAATTCAGGGTTATTATTATTAGTCCAGTACGAGTGCCGTCTTGGAGGTGGAGCCATTTTCTTTGGCCTAACAACTTGCCTTCTGGGTCTCCAGTTGGATTCCCAACGCTGTGGTTGATACTGTGCGGACACTTGCTGTCTCGATGGATAACGCGGATCCTGTATCCAATACCTAGGCGTGCTGTACTGA
Source organism: Orobanche coerulescens (assembly GCA_033398695.1). Classification (NCBI taxonomy): domain Eukaryota; kingdom Viridiplantae; phylum Streptophyta; class Magnoliopsida; order Lamiales; family Orobanchaceae; genus Orobanche; species Orobanche coerulescens. Next base: position 107,144,803 of record CM065815.1, on the reverse strand, counting down.
TAGTACTGCCGTGCGGGCCTTGGGTATTTGGATATAGCCTAATTTCTTAACGGCTGTTGGCGCTGTTGATATGCTCGGGGAGCATGCTGTTGCGTGCGCCTTATAGGTTGGAACGGCTTATGATTCCACTGTCTGGAATAGGATTGCGTGGGTGGAATAGCAGCCTTTGCTTTTCGCGGTGCAGCAGGTTCCTTCACAGGACTAGGGGTATCTTCTGATACAGGAATGTGTTCCACACCCCTGACAAACACTGTACTAGTTTTCCCTTTGTTTGAACATGAGCTGTATCCTAAGCCACTTTTATCATGAGCATGTTTCCCAGTGCTCAGAATTTCTTCCATTCTTTTGGACGATTTCTCGAAAGATTTCAGAATGGTCTCAAGTTCGTCTTCTCGTTTTTCGAGAGTTTTGACTTTGGCTTGAAGTAGAATAAAATTATTTGTCTTGCTCTCATTGTGAGTTTTAACCTCTCTTAGTTCATGAGCAAGTTGATGATTGCTCTCCATGAGTTTTTCATAATCGACTTTGCTGGTTTCACAATCAATAGACATATTTTATTAATTTATTTTCAGTAAGTCATTTTCATCTTTCAGCTCTAGGTTGGACAGTTGGAGCTGTATATTCTCATTTTTCAGTGTCTCATGGGCCTTTTGAATATTTTTAAACTCATTCATCATGTTTTCAAATTATGAGATGCATTGGCAGGAATGATTGAGGTTGAGCTTACCTCATCGTCGCTATCTTCACCTTCCGGAATGTCCTTGGCCATAAAGCACATATATGCTTTATCATCAAACTCATCGTCAGATGAATCAGTTTCAGTGACCACCTAAAGACATTCTTCAGATTTGGATGGTGTGGGAGAGGCTTCTGATTCTCCGATCAGGGCCTTGAGCTTGTTTTTCCAAGCACGTCTTCGTTCATCCCTCTCTTGTTGCTCGGCTTACGGCAACCTTTGAACTTTGGGATGAGGACATTTATTTGTATAATGTCCCGGTTTCCTGCAATTATAGCACAAGTTAGCATCACCGGATGAAGTTTCGGTATTTACCTTGTGGATAGGTTTGGGCCTGTAGGGAGTCTTTCCAGACTGTTTCATGAACTTTTTGAACTTCTGCATGAGAAGCGCCATTTCATCTTGAGACAGAATGTCATCGTCACTGTCAGCATTCTTCTGACTAGGCTTTGATGAGCTGGGCATGCTGTGTCGACGGTTTGATACAGCGGCTAGTGCTGTAACCTTTGAAGGAGATTCTTCAGCTTTCTCTCTCCTGTCAATATCATACTCAAAAGCTTTGAGGTCAGAGAAGAGATCAAAAGTAGATATTTCATTTAGATTACATGACACATGCATAGATGTGGTCTTAATGTCCCATCGGGCAGGGAGAGATCTGAAAATTTTTAAATTCTTCTCCTTTTGGGTATAAATTTTGCCCAAAGCTTCAAGTTCACCAACAATTCCAGTGAATCTGAGGTCAAGTTCCTCAAGTGTCTCAGTTGGTTTCATTTCAAAAGATTCAAATTGCTGAGTCAGTTTTGAAATTTTGTTTTCTTTGGAGAGCTCAGTTCCCTCACAAATCAACTTGAGTTTATCCCAGATTTCCTTGGCTGTTTTACAGCTCTTTACCTTCGAGAATGTGCCTATGTCAAGAGTGATAAACAATGCATTCTTATCAACATTGTCGAGGTTGGCGCGCTTTCGTTCATCTGTAGTCCATTGCTCGCGCTCCTTCTCGAGCATCTCAGCATGGGCTTGGCCTTCAATCCTTGCGGCTGTGTTTACCTTCATGATCTTGATGGGGCCATTCTGTATAACAAAAATCATCTCTTCGTGCATTGTTGCAAGGTGAGCCTCCATCCTGATTCGCCAATCATCAAATTCATTAATAGAGAACATGGGCACTTTGTTGATCATAGATGTATCCATGTGAGAATAAAGGAACGAAAAAGACTATTTTAAAATTAAGTGATTTGGATCTGATTCGGTTAAAAATACGACTGATTCTTTTTAGAATCAACCGCTCCGATACCACTTGTTGGCCACTAAGTATACTGGATACAGCTTGGAAGGTGTTTTAAATAACAAGTTGTACTGTTTTTAAATCTGAGTGCGTAGCAGAAGTCTTAAATAGTAAGTTGTTGTGGATACAACAACTCGATGTGCAGTGTATACTTAAATAATCACAGTTTAATAAAACAGTAAAGGGAAGAAGGTAAATAACACAATATTTAAAGTGGTTCGAGGTAAACCCCTCTACGTCCACTGGTCCTCCACACAGGAGTAAAAAGTTTATTATAATTACTGCGTACACAACTATGTAATTATAACAACACACAATCAATATATCGTTCACACAGATTGATATAGAGATCTTAGCTTCAACCGTTCACATAGATTGGTTTGAGCTAACACTTGACTGGCATCTTCACACACAGTTCTGAAGCTTCGTCTTCTTCGATGCAAATCCTTCACACACAGTTCGGGAGAAGCAAAGATTACTCAGTCCACACAGGGCTGATCTGGGTTTGTTCAAGGATAGAACAGTATATGAACAACATGTTTTACTTTCTGAGCTTCTAGCTTATGATGTGTTGTTCACGGTTTGAGCACTGTATATCTCTTATATCTGAATAGCAGTAAGCTTTGGAGATATGTTTTTCTCTGACGTATATGATAATAACTTTGTAAGCTTTGGTTTTTGGTAACTGATCTTCAACGCCTTGAGGAGATATATATAGCCTTCTGAAAAATATATCCGTTGAGATAAATCCGTTGAGCAAGATTCCGTTCCAACGGGAATAAAACACGATCCGGATTTTGCGCTTGTTTGAAGATCTTTTGACTTACAGTATTTAAATACTTTATCCTTTAGTATTTAAATACTTCTTTATCAACGGGACTTGACTTCTAGAGAATACTAAAGATTCCTTCTTTGTCCTGTTGAGAGCTGTATGGAAGGATTACGTATTGTCAATTCAAGACAGATTCCATACTTAGTCTTTATGAGAATTCTTGGCTGTATAGATAAGTTCCACTGTATGCTGGATCTATGACAGGTCTTCGATACAGGTTGACACATCGGCTTATCGATACAGTTTGCTTACTGTATGCTGGATTGGCATATTGTCAAAACATCATAACATTACAACTCGATACAGGGTTTGTTTATCCTGACTGTTTCGATACCGGGTATTGTTATCCCAACAATTTTAGATAAAGATTGTTATCCCAACAATGGGATAAAAAGAATTGAGGAAACTCAAGAACCACACAAAGACATTGCCTCATTGTTGAAAATTGAACAAGATCAACAATTAGTTGAAGAGCCAGTTCGTAGTACACATGTTCCTCGCAGATCTAATAGAGTATGACTTGAACCTAAGAGATATGGATATCTCGTGATAGAGGGTGATGACGCATCGCTCATAGATTTTGAGCCTAGTACCTATCAAGAAGTTACTTCAGGTCCATAATCTGAGTAATGGCTAAAAGCCATGAATTCCAAAATGCAGTCCATGTATGATAATTAAATTTGGAACTTGATAGATCCGTTTTAAGGCGGGTGCAAATGGGGTCCATGTGTGATAATCAATTTGGAACTTGATAGATCCGAGACGTAAAAACCATCGGGTGCAAATGGGGCTTAAAAATAATAAAGATATGGATGGTAATTTGCAAGCCTATAAAGCTAGACTTGTTGCAAAAGGTTATAGACATACTCATGGTATTGACTATGATGAAATATATTCAGCAGTAGTCATGCTTAAATATATTAGAATTTTTTTTGCCACTGGTGTATACTATGATCGTGAGATATGACAAATAGATGTTAGAATAGCATTTCTTATGGAAAGTTGCTCGGGGATGTGTACATGACACGACCTGGGGGTTTTGTTTATCCAGAAAATTCTAAAATAATTTGCAAGCTTAAAAGATCTATTGAGCAGTCTTCTCACAGTTGGAATCTTTATTTTTATGAAACAGTCAAAGAGTCTGGGTTTATCCAAAATAAAGATGAACTGTGCGTGTAAAAGAAGGTTAGTAGAAGCATAGTTGTCTTCTTAGTCTTATATATAGATGACATCTTACTCATTAGAAACGACACACCACCTTAGACTTGGTTGGAAAGTTACTTCTCAAGGAAAGACATAAGAGAAGCTACTTGCATTCTTGTGATTAAAATCTATACAGATTGACCAAATAGAATGATTGATCTGAGTCGGTATATCTATATTAACAAGATATTGAAGAGGTTCAATATGAAAGACTCTAAGAGATGACTCTTACCAAGATCACATGGAATTCATCTGAGTATTACTCAGAGTCCTTAGGCTCAATGATGAGTGAGCCCGCATGAGCAATATTCCATATGCTTCAGCTATTGGATCGATGATGTGATTTGTTCTCGATCAGACGTAACATTTGCTTTAAGCATGACAAGTTGGTACCAATGAAATCTAGGCCAGAGTCACTGGACATAGGTGAAAACCATCCTATAGTACTTTAGAAGAAATAATGAGGCGTTCCTAATTTAGGGAGGTGTAATAGACGAGCTCGTTGTAAATAGTTATGCCAATTCGAGATTCAAAATTGATTAAGATGATTTAAGATCACATATGATTTTGTGTTTTTATTATAAAATAGAGGTGTTGTGAGTTTCAAGGTTACAAGTAAAGCACGCTTATAGATTCTGTAACTCAAGCTGAGTACCTTACAGCATCAGATGCAGTCGAGGATAATGTGTGGATTTTTTAGGGTCCTATAAGTATTTATTGCGACAATAGTGGGGCTATCGCACGGGCCAAAAAGTTAAGCTCATATCAGAAATCCGAACACATAGTGAGTATATGCAAAGTAGCAACTATAGAGAATGTTATTGATCCACTTAAAAACCTCTCTCACAAGGCAAGCATAAATAACATGCTAGATTAATAGGCCTTATAGTCATGTATAACTAGTCCTAGTGTAAGTGGAAGATTGTTGGAAATAGTGCCCTATGACATTTGATGTGCCTAGATTTGTAAGTTGTCACATTTATATAAAGCTGTTTGATAACATCTATTTCTCGTTGTTTATTATAATATGTGCATGTTTTAATGTTATAATAATCGAATAATAGTTATTCATGAATAAGAAGTTATTCAAACGTCCCTGATTCAATCATATAGAGTGGAGACTCAAGTGATTAATATACTAATATAATTTTAATTGATAATCATTGGATGATTATGTGTGTGGTAAGGAACAAATTATAAGTATTGGTTAGAGAACAAAGTACTAAACAGACCCACATGAGATCACTACATTGAAATATCATGAGTGGATCTCAATATGATAGTATGTCAATAAATACTTGAATATGAAATTATCATAGAGTCCAACATGATAACTATGATGCCTTGATGTAATCTAACGTCATCTGAAATATTGTGATCGTAAGGTTAGCAATAGGGATTAGTAGGAATCATGTAGAGACCGATGAATGATCAAGATGGGTTTGTCCCTCTCTTCCAAGAGAGAGAGATGTTTGTCAGGGCGCTGGATAAGTAGGGCTGAAGGAAATGCATGACCATGCTCAAATTAAGAGTTATTTGGTTCAATCAGTCGACTTGAGATCGAGAAAACATTTAAATATAATAAGTATGACTGCTTCCGTGACTTACTTAAAATATAATATCACGCGGCAATGGAATTTGACAGTTAATTAGTTTAATAGATAATATAATTATATTATTTAAGTAATAATATTTATTAAGAAATTAAATAATAAGTAAAATAATAATATAAGTCATTATATATTATATTATTTAAATAAATAAATTGGAAATAATAAACATAATATTAAATATTATATTTATTATAAGATTAAATAATACTCCTTCCATCCCACAAAACTGTGCTCATTTTGACTTTTATTGGTCAACATTCATAAACTTTGACCATAAATTACAACCAATATATAAGAAAAATGATAGTAATGTAAGTACTTATTTGATTTGTCTTAATGTGTATTTTTCAAATATTATTTTTTTATAATTTTTATTCATATATAATTGAATTATTAATGGTCAAAGATGTATTTGGAGAGACCGGTCAAAGTCAAAATGAGCACAGTTTTGTGAGATGGAGGGAGTAAGTATTATATAATATACGATATTATATACTGTAAGTTGAAGGATAAGTAAGCAAATATTAGAATTTTGACTATAGGGATTACTTAGTATGAATCTATGACAAGGAGTTGATAAGAGACATAAAATAATCGCCCTTTTCATCCATCGATCCCTCTCTTCTCTTCTTCTTTTAATTGATCTTGATCAACAGTGAAAGTCATCTAGCAAGGAATTATTTGTTGTATTGTTTATCAGTATTATTCATAAGGATCTGGCGGTCCGACTTGTGCAAATTGTTCGTGTGTGGATCACCAAAAAGGAAGGTGATATTCACCAGCTTTTGGTCTGAATATAAATATGTTCTTCAGATTAAGGTAATATGATGAACACTAATTAATCAAATAATTAAATTACTGCATGAGATACTCGATTGGATTTTTTCTTTAATTATTCTGGTGCGTTTTACTCTTATTTGTTATACTTGATACATGAAAAACCCAACAATCGTGCCACTCGTATTCAAGGCATTTGAGGCAGATAAATTCTTTTTGTCATCTATCGGACTCTGCCATCCCATTTCCTCGTCTTGGAAGACCACGAATTGATGTACCGTCTCACGACGGGTCGCCCCTTTCTCCGAGCTTGCCGCGCAATCCGTGTGCATTTCTTGCACATTGGCATCCACTCCCGGGCCTCTTTTGTAAGCTGCTTCCTCCTTTAATCGGTCTGTCATGTCCTCTCCAACATCGCAGCTAGGTCAGACATTTCAAACTGGGAACGGGAGATTGATTCTTTATGTAGTCGGTGCCTCGACTGCACCTACAAGTGGGACTTTAACCGTCTCATACTCGGTCGCTTGGTTATGCCTGCCTCAGTCGTGTTGATTGTCTCCTCGTGCCATGATACCTACAAAGATAAACATAAATAAAAAATCATCAACTAAAAGATATCCAAAGGCACTCAACTACAAAAACACATTATTTCTTTTAGAACAACAATACCACCACCACCATCACCCCCACCCCACCACCACCACCACCCAAAAAAAACTTATAAGAAATTTATAATTTGCCCCAAAATTTCAGTTCAGCCTCAACAATTGATACTCATTCGAGATTGACAAGATCAACTCACTTCAATCATGCAATTAGATAATGCCCAACACTCAAACTCACAAAGAAATCCAACAACTCCGCAATTCAGGTTTGGTAGTTTCCATTTTGAAAAGTCTCTAAAGTGCAGCTTTTTTAGAGCATTTGCAGGGTTATTTTGTTCTGTATGATAGGAATCAAACAGAGAACCAAGTCGAGAACTGACTTATAAAATTTTTTATCTAGATTTTACATAATCGAGGAGAACCAACTTATAGACGGTTCAATTGGGGCGCAATTCCGACATCAAAAAATTATAAAATCGAACATGTTGAAAACTATCTAATTTGGTTCCTGTTCAAGAAATTATTGTTCTTGTGACGTGTCTTATCTAACACTGATTAGATTAGGTATTATACAAGGTAGGAATTCTATATTCTTCTAAAAGTAGTAAGATTCTATTTGATGTCTTCCCTTGTAAAGAATCCTATCTATGAGGAGTCTCATTGTAAAGGTTGTATAAAGGACCATCTATTAGTGTTATCAATACAATGGTCTACGTCTTTTGCTTTCTACTACTTTCTTTACTGCTTTTCCTAAAACACGTTATCAGCACGTTGCTCTAGAAGTACAATTTATCTTCCTCTCTGAATTTTCGAAATTTCAACAAAAAAAATAATGCTCTCCGCGCGTCAATTTTCTGCGCTGCGAGGTCATGCGAAAATTGTGTTTCCCACTTTGTTAACCATTGGATCGCCTGAAATTTTGACAGTATGTTAATGATAAACAGAACTACAAGTTCAACTATGAAGATTTGATTCGGAATAATATCTCTCGGCGAAACAGTATATGGTAAGAAGCAAATTTTTACAAGAAATTTTGAAGATCTGACCCAATCCAATCGCGACCCAGATTCATGAACCCGTTGGGAAATATCCAGGCATGATCTGCATGCACCACTACGATATGTTCTATTTATCCTGAATTCATTTTTGATCCAGTTCACTCGTGATCCAGTTCGCCCACGATCTGATTCGGTGTAACTAATCAATCTGTGTTGCTCGCCGTCAAATGCCTCTAGTCATTCGGTTGTGCGATCTGCTGTATTGGACAGAAGAGCACATCTGATCCGAGCATAACCGTTCCCGGGCCCGACCCGATCTCGACTCACCTATACAGACCTATCGGATCTATCTGTTATTCCTCGGATATAACTTGATCTAATTGTTTCGGCCCGAACTGCTTTGACTCAGCCCGACCGTATTTGTCCTAGATCGTGTTGCGTAATTGAGTACTTTTGGACCAATTATCGATCCTAATAGCCCTTTTTCGGGTGTTTCTCAACTCTCTCTTTTTCCTAATGAATGATTCATTTACTCATTAACTTGTACATTTATGAATCTAACTGTTTTTATGCTTTATGTTGCATATTAAAAAATATGTTGTTCATGATGATATGCACGCTATGGAGGAAAGTCGTTTTTAGTATCCAGTTTAAGGATCAAAGTAAATATGAAACCGAGTACCTATATAAGATTTTATTAAAGTTCCCATTTTTCAATTCCCCTATTTTGGGAACATTTTTCTTAGAAATTGGGTATTTGGGTTTCTGATCTCTCACGCTACTTTGCGGTGGATGAGACTATGATAGGTGGTATCACTCTCATATGTCGAAGTAAATTGTGTGATGGTCCTGGGAGAGTCACATATAATTGTTGAAAGTCGATATTTGTTGTTGTTGCATACACCTTATTTTGAGTGCGATTTAATGTCGCCTTTTTGTCGATCTTAAATTAATAATTGAAAAATTGAACATTATCGGTAATGGTAAAGTTATGACTTGTTCGTGAGTAGCCATGGATTTTTGACGTTTAAATGGGATAAACATCGATTGCAACGGATATGCGTGGTTAAAATCGATTTGTGATGGATTTGTCACGTTTTAATAGAGGGACCACCACATTGTCTTGACCCAATCCCATACTTGGAAAACTCCATCTTTCATCTTGTTAAAGTAAAATATTGCATGTGGGTATAGTCATGCATCGTCTCCTTGTAATACTATACATGAAAGAATGTAAGAGTGATTCTCATGAATTTTAGCATGTAAAGCAATGGCATATTATGGTAAATATATGAATTCGTTGACCTCGATTTTATTTTGCGTAACTATAGGTCCGAATACTTTTCCAAGTGTATGTAAAGGCATGCGCCTTACAAATTTTACTATGTTAGTCGATCTTATTTGACGGACAAGACGAGTTGGTTATGGTATATTCATTACGCCTCATGGTTCAAAATGCTTAATGATGACGTATACTTGCAAATTAAAAATTGAACATTTTGGGTGATTTTGTCTAAATTTTTGGTCAAGACTAGGCGCATAGTCCTTGATATTTATTTATGCTTTGAAAGTTCAAACTGAACCAGAGGTTGTTCAACATCCTTTGCTGTAACACCCCCAAACCATTCGGGAATATTACAGCGCCGCAGACCCTCTCCGTGAGGATCTACCAGGCTAAAAGTGGAAAACATAACAAATAGATACATGCCAACATGGCTAATAACGAGTCGCTAGACCGATTTGGTCTTTTCCACAACACACACATTAAATATAAATAACTCTTCCTCAAAACACATACCCACGCATGGGTTGTAATAAACCAACATGCCCGTAAAACGGGAGAACCACACAACAGGGAACCAAATAATAAGGTTCTACTAAAACACAACAACTGGTCTTCATGTGATTAGTATCGTCATCTTCCATCATCCTTCGTATCGATCCTGTGATTCGCTCCCCAACAACCTGCAAGTACCTGGACGCAAAACAGACATCCACCCCCCGAATACTCGGGGGTTAGCAAAACTCCACAGTTTTGCTAGTGCAAGTATACAATACGAATACAATGTAACACCACAAACTAGGCGGATATTACAGTGCCGTGGACCCCCGACTGGGACCCACCAAGTGAATGAAAATAAATGAATTAAATAATATAATTGTAGTACCGAACCACATTATATCATCCATCATTCCGATAAGGAGTTTTATTACAACACACCCAAGAATACCGAATACATGTATATTTTATATGAAGATAAAATACACAACACTGAATGAAATGAAGTATCCAAATGGAAAACTGCAGCGGAAAAATAAAATGACAACAACATGAATGACTGGAAGGATTGGGGCCCCCTACTAGTATCACTGGGACTCCTCGCCGTCAACATGCTCTTCCCGTGCCTTTACCTTGCCGTGACCTGAAAACAATATCCCCTAACGGGGTCAGTTACACAGAACAACAATCCTCAAGGGTTGAATATACACAATCATGATATATCTCAATTATGAAATATCCTTAGTTATGAATTTAAGTTGAAGGGGAGCACCATAGTACGCCCGTAGTGTTCTGTGCGAGTGCACAAGACGAGTGCCCGGACACACACGTCCTTGTACCTAATTAGTCTCACGGAGGTAAGCGTTACCGTGTGCACAGTCCAATGTATCGGTGAACCCAACACATGACTATCGTGTGCTCGACTAAAAATTCCACACATCCGCACCCAGCCACGCAATATGAACCCAGAAGGTCACATGGGCAAGAAATGACCATGAAGAATAATAATGAATAACGATCCGAAAAATTCGAGAATGACTCACCGAGATGAAATGATAGTGAAATGAATGATAGCTCAATGAAATGATTGGAACCGTCGTTCCTCGTGAATGAAGTGATTAATTGACAATTACAAATCTCAATACGGTTAATACATTATGAATGAATTATGATTATGAATGAACAACAACGAAAGGAATGAATATTGTTTTAACCAAGTAAGAATTAACTTACACAACACCGGTGAAAATGTCATTCCACGAACAAACGTCCTAAATGAGATGTCGGCCGCTCGAACAACCTTGAATAATACAAATACCAACAATCCGTTCAACATACGAATCAAACACGGTTATAACTAACACAAAATGTCGATACGACTAAACCAAGCTCATTGGGGCATTATATCAAACACGTTGTAACCAAGCTTCGATTGTTTACAACCAATCCTTAACTATACCAATATCAAATCCCCAAAGAGTGTTTCAAACCAACCAAAACATCTTCAAAACAATCAATACTCCAATATGAATATCCAAATTCGTGATTACAACCACAATAAATCGAAACCCCCAAATCCAACTCAATATTCAAAGTGTTCTTGAATAACCCCTCAATAATCCGATGAATATTCATACACACTGATAATCATGCATACATCTCTTCATACAACATGATTATCACGTCCAAAACATCATATCTCAATACAAAATCGAAATCCAAGATGTTTGAAGAATATTACCTTTGAAGATCCAAACACTTTGATCCGATGAACACGCGTTAGATCGACTATCCGAGCTTCACAACTGAATGAAGATGATGAAAACCGAGTACTCAAGTGATTGATGAAGAAAAAACTCCTCCCTAAGCTCTCTCTCTCTCGGACAAGGTAAAGAAAATGAGAAAAATGACCTCAAAAACCCGTCCAGGTCCTTATAAACTGCCGAATGTAACGGCCGTAACTCGGCCTACTTACGGCCGTAACATCCCAGGTCAACGGCCTTACGGCCATAACCAGCCATCTCGTACGGCCGTAACTCGGCTTCATCCAGAATCTGCCGATAGCCATACGACCGTAACTCACCCTCGCCCAAAACACCTGCCGACAGCCATACGGCTGTACCAGCATACCTTACGGGCGTAACTCGACCGATACGGCCGTACTTGGCCAAACTTACGGGCGTACGACCCCTTCATCAAAACTGACCAGACACCCTGCCTGCAACGTACGGCCGTATCCGGCCAAGCCTTACGGCCGTATCTGCCTCATCTTACGGCCGTATGCCGCAACCTTTACGGCCGTAAGTCCTTCTCGTCCGACAAATCCTGAAAATCACGAACACCCCTTATGGCCATAGCCTGCCCACCTTATGGCCGTATCTCGCCTTCGGCCAAAACAATCTTGATCCGACGAAAGCATGATATGGCCGTAATGTATGATTAGTTATGGCCGTAACTCATTGCTGGACATGAAGAAAATCCGACAACTCCGATTTCTCGCTACGATTGATGAAAGATCCGACATACCATACGTATGTGAAAGTAAACAAGTCCAACACATGCCAAATATGATACTTCCAACACAAAACTACCAATCACGATGATAATGCTAATACTCTCGCCTCGACACTCAAACGGAGATGAATGACGATCGGTAACTGATACACGGTTACAATATGCCAACAATGAACACAAATGAATGAATCATGAATGATGAGTGATTATTAATGAGTGAAAATTACTGAGTGACAATTACTGACTGATAATTATTGAATTACAATGAATGAATTACAACCGGGTATTACATACAAGCCATACATATCATACTCCAAGGACATAATAATCATGAAACATACTTCCCGAGCTAAATCACTTGATCAAAATGGTTCAATCGAAATATAGGGGTCATCCCGATATACATCTTGTAAAACATTTTACGATCTTGGGAGTTTTGAAAATATCTGGGATTTAAGAATTCTCAAGCCTTTCAAAACCGTTTTGGGACACAGCCCAAAAGTCATTTTCCCAAAATACCATTATGATAACAACACACGGGGTCAACGTATTCCCAGGGCTTATTCGCGTCCCGTGCTAACAAGCCACGGACCTTAGATGTTCCCGCGGAACATACCCGAGTGAATAACCCAAAAGGGAACCCAATCAAATCACATGTCTCCGTGACAACAGCCACATAACCATAATCGTACATACGTTCATAGTTATCCTGGCACAGGACTAACAAGCTACGAGCCTCGGAGCCTCCACGAGACATATCCGATTGAACAACCCATGACACGTACATCAAACAACCAAATTACAACCATAAGTTATCTCGGCATCGCACTAACAAGCTACGAACCTCGGAGTCCCCGCAAGACATACCCGATGATAACCCCACTAGTTATCCCGGCATCGGGCTAGCAAGCCACGAACCTCCGATTCCCCGCAAGACATACCCGATGATCACCCTACGGTTCTGCCCGACCCATACTAGCAAGTATGAATCCCGGAGATTCAACAATCTTACCCGGTGGCACAATCACTTACAACAATCACGCATCAATAAGCAATTAACACGCCAAACAACATGAAGCATCACAAGCTCCTTTCAAAGGAGTAGCAATGAATATCACAACATGTCAACTACCCACCGAACAAGTATACGGATCGATACACAATCATCGGCAAGTGATTACGGTATATTCATGAAGTATGGTTATAACATCTGACCACATACAACACATACTTACATATTCCAAATACACATTTATCCATGATTCATACGAGTTATCTTGAAGGGAATCCCTTTTATCGAGAATATACCGATCCTTTAGAAGGTTCATTAAAACATTCAAGTTCCACATATAACCAATTACCAACCATCGCATCTACGAAACACGAAGTGTATGGACAAGATACTTTCCTCGATACGACGAGCAACCGAACAACGAACGGACACAATCAGATAGTTCTTGAGCTTCCAAAAACGACCAAGCATCCGGTAATCCCACGAATACTACGAAAATAACATCACCATGAATCAATAACACTAATCGGAATCCGAAACAATCCTAAAAACAACAAGGATCTAAGTGTTATCAAGGAAATCAAGAATCATTGATCCGGGTGATAAAAATCAATGAACGGTTTACACAAGACAATCAAGAATACACAACCGATCGAATGAGATTTGGTAAGAATCACAAATCCAAAGAAAACCCCCAAATTCAAGAAAATAGGATTCTAAGAAGAGATTAACTTGATTTGGAGCAAGAAGGTGATTAGATGATGCTAGATATGCATAAATCCACCCAAAAATGAAGCTTGAGGGAGAAGGTCGCTCAAAATCGCCTCTGGAGCTCACTCCCGTCGGAAATGGATGAAGAAGGGTCAGAAATGACGATTAAACGCTGCTGTCCAGTATTTATACTGGACAGTTATTAGCATGCGCTAGCACACTTCATTAGCGTGCGTTAACGGGGTCAACGCACCAAAACAACCCGCCTGTAACACAGTTAGCGTGCGCTAGCCAATACGCGTAGTGTACGCTAACGAGTCACGAATCCAGTCCAGTGGCTCCTGGACTGGTCTGCACCTACCAGGTAGCGTGCGCTAGTAAGAACGATTAGCGTGCACTAGGTAGACGATAGCGTGCACTATCGACCAACTATAGCGTGCGCTAACGAGACCCCAGTCCCAGTCTAGTAGCTCTTGGACTGCCAGTTAGCGTGCGCTACACATCTGGTAGCGTGCGCTAATCACAACATAGTAACGCGCGCTACACCACAAGCGTTAGCGTGCGCTACACCACAAAAACCCAAAAACTCACATAGTGATCCGAAACACCTTCAAACATGGCATAAAAATTCCAACGATGAGGACTATAATAATCCGATAAAACCCAGAAAACTCCACAAATCCGGAACAAATATCTCGGGTATTACATTCTACCCCTCTTAAAAGAAGTTTCGGACCCGAAACTTAAAACACAAAACTATCAACGCAAGACAATCTCAAAATTCACACGCTATTCGTTGCCGACGACCTGCAACGAATCACATGCAGTACGAGGCTACTAACATCTATATCGCTACGCCAAAACGATAACAAAATGCAACGAACAAAAATTAAAATGGTTGACCAACCCGAACAGTACGTCAGTTAGAACGTAAGCTAAACACTGAGCAAATACAAAACTCCACCACTCGAGGGTCGGAAGATCGACAACGAAGCTAATTTCCTGAACTTAAGGAAATTATGAAGGAGTCTGAACGCTCAACAATCACGATACGAGATCAACAAAAACTGAACAATCAAACGATTGAGACAACAACAGTCGAATAATCATGTTTGAATCACGACGGACAACAAAATCAAATAACAATCCCGAATTCCACAACTCGACTCGAGGCAATAGATGGTCTGGTAAGAATGACAATAAACACATTTATATAAGATTCATAGGGATGGAGCCAAATTCGGAAAAAGCCACAACGACAAACGAATTTCTTCGAAACAATACCACAACTCGTCCAACGATGAAAAGTGACGGATAAAATGAGTTCAGAAAATATCAACGAGTGCAAACGAGTCGACATGACTGGAAATACAAAAGTTCAACAATCATATCCACTTCTAATGAAATAAGTTTATCCCCGAGGTTCGAAACAACAAGGTAAGAAAATAATATGACATACAGCTGGTAAACTACACTATTAGGATCTCCTCAAAGTCATCCCTGATATCAGTACTCAAGTCCGTGCCTCAGAAGACTCGGTGACTAACTCGCAAAACTGAACCCGGTGTCCCACGAGTCCGCACTCGTAACACGTTACTGGAGGCGAAGGGCAATGTGCACGAACATGTCCTGACAGATTGCAGTTGAAACACCTTCTGGCCTTACCAGGAGTCAAAGCTGACGATTTTGAACTCTCACTCCCATGCATCGAACGATGGAGCTTCACAGCAGAAAGACTACGACGCTGTAATCCAGAAACACCAACTCCTGTACTGTCCATAAGGTCATCGGACATCCTCCGTTTCTTCGGATCGTGCACACGCTCTGACGATAACGAATCCAGTTCATAAGCCAAGGCTCAATCCTGATAATCCCTCAACGAAGTGAAAGCGAATCCTGCCATATACTGGCGAATCTCCAGCTTCACCCGTCTGTCAAAATGAAGGATCTTCTCTTCTTCGGTTCTCACCTGATCTCGCACATAACTGAGTTGTTTGCTATAGTCGATAATAGCCTGCGATTCAGATACATCTTGCGGTTCTGCCAAAAAGAATTCACGAATTCTCTGTTCTCTAATTGGTTTCAGACAGAACCCAGCTTCCATAAATGCCTGGAACTCTACCCATGTGACACTACGATCAGGAGGTTTAACAACTTCCCACCAATTAGCAGCATCTTTGTCAAGAAGGTACTGAGCGATAGGCACCTTCCGCTCTTCGGGAGAATCGACAGCCTCGAATATCTTTCCCAATTGGAAAATCCAACCATCCTAGCCCAATGCATTCGCAGCACCGTCGAATCGAGGGGGGTTCATACGAACTACCTCTCGAAGCCATTGATTTACACCGACATTCTGAGTCACGTCAGTGTTGCGTTGAACCACCTGGGTCAACTGAGTCATGTGTGTTGCTATTTGTTGCAATATAATAGCAACACCAATACCGATATCATTCCCGAAAATATTCTCTCGATTCCGCATCTAATCCCCGTGGCCATCAGTACCACGGTTACGACCATGACCTCTGCCCCTTGGCATACTAACAAGCAGCAACCTAATGCAACACAAATCACATAATCACACACATAGAATCCATTCACAGACGATCGTCTGCAAAAATTAAGCCTGGCGGCAAAATGCAGTTCCAAAACTTTTGCCCAGCTAGAAAGCGCGCTCCATAACAAAAGATGACATGCGCTAGCTGTGCAAGTTTGGCAATACATACATAATCACCTATCAACGGTACTAGACCGGAGGTTACAAATAAACAATAGCGTTCGAATCCAAACGCCAACGGATCGCAAAATTACAACATTACACAATTAACCACCGAAAGTTAATTAAAGCTCAAAACCGAATTTCCACCTCTCGGTCAAGAAACTATCTCAACGAGTGCATACCGAATGACTCAGCATTCACACCACCACTTAATCACAACTCGGAGTATTATAGACAACAACATCGTTACCACACCTTTATAACAAAATGCATGGAACCGAAAAGTTAAAACGAGAGTCACGTTTCAAGTAAGTTTTTGGTAGACCTCATTTGAGTTTTAAAAATCAAATTTTTGAAAACTTGCAATGCAAGATGAAAATAAAATATAAGTAGTTGAGTTCTCAAAAGTTTACGGTCTCTAGGTCACCATACGGAAATCAAACTTTTCCTTTCTTGAAGGATGTTTTAAAATAAAATTTACGTGACTTCCCAAAACATTCAAAACGTTAAAGTATCAAGTTTATAAACCTTCTTAGTGTAACCACACCAAAACATTACTCTTGCAAAAACGATTTAAACAAGGGTACATATATATACATATATACATATCCACCGGCACATTACAAAAATCAAACAAACGAGGAGTACGTATTCATGATTCACATTTAACTCCTCAACACAATACAAATATCACACAAGCTCGTGTAACACGAGGTACAACAATATAATGGGGAGACTTAAATCCACAGACCGCACGAAGATGATGGCTGCACTTCGATACTAATCACGACCGACCTCCAGACGACGCGTCACGACACGACTCAGTCAGAAAAAATCTGACAAAACAAGACTTGACAAAACATAACTTGACCCGACGGCCTAGGTTTCCGCAAACTAATCTCCGATACCATATTCTGAAACACCCCCAAACTACTCGGGAATATTACAGCACCGCAGACCCTCTCCGTGTGGATCTACCAGGCTAAAAGCGGAAAACACAACAAATAGATACATGCCAACATGGCTAATAATGAGTCGCTAGACCGATTTGGTCTTTTCCACAACACACACATTAAATATACATAACTCTTTCTCAAAACACATACCCACACAGGGGTTGGAAATTACCAACATGCCCGTAAAACAGGAAAACCACACAACAGGGAACCAAACAATAAGGTTCAACTAAAACACAACAACTGGTCTTCATGTGATTAGTATCGTCGTCTTCCATCATCCTTCGTTTCGATCCAGTTGTTCGCTCCCCAACAACCTGTAAGTACCTGAACGCAAAACAGACATCCACCCCCCGAATACTCGGGGGTTAGCAAAACTCCTGTTTTGCTAAGTGCAAGTATACAATACGAATACAAGCCATAAATATCATACTCAAAGGACATAATAATCATGAAACATACTTCCCGAGCTAAATCACTTGATCAAATTGGTTCAATCGAAATATAGGGGTCATCTCGATATACATCTTGTAAAACATTTTACGATCTCGGAAGTTTTGACAACATTTGGGATTTAAGAATTCTCAAGACTTTCGAACCGTTTTGGGACACAGCCCAAAAGTCATTTTCCCAAAATACCATTATGATAACAACACACGGGGTCCACGACCCAATCATACGTATCAACGTATTCCCATGGCTTATTCGCGTCCCGTGCTAACAAGCCACGGACCACAGATGTTCCCGTGGAACATACCAGAGTGAATAACCCAAAAGGGAACCCTATCAAATCACATGTCTCCGTGACAACAGCCACATAACCATAATCGTACATACGTTCATAGTTATCCTGGCACCGCACTAACAAGCTACGAGCCTCTGAGCCTCCACGAGACATATCCGATTGGACAACCCATGACACGTACATCAAACAACCAAATTACAACCATAAGTTATCCCGGCATCGCACTAACAAGCTACGAACCTCGGAGTCCCCTAAAGACATACCCGATGATAACCCCACTAGTTATCCCGGCATCGGGCTAGAAAGCCACGAACCTCGGTGTCCCCATAAGACATACCCGATGATAACCCTACGGTTCCACCCGACCCATACTAGCAAGTATGAATCCCGAATATTCAAAAATCTTACCCGGTGGCACAATCACTTACAACAATCACGCATCAATAAGCAATTAACATTCCAAACAACATGAAGCATCACAACCTCCTTTCAAAGGAGTTGCAATGAATATCATAACATGTCAACTACCCACCAAACAAGTATACGGATCGATACACAATCCTCGGCAAGTGATTACGGTCTATTATATTCACGAAGTATGGTTATAACATCTGACCACATACAACACATACTTACATATTCCAAATACACATTTATCCACGATTCATATGAGTTATCTTGAAGGGAATCCCTTTTTATCGAGAATATACCGATCCTTTAGAAGGTTCATTAAAACATTCAAGTTCCACATATAACCAATTACCAACTATCGCATCTATGAAACACGAAGTGTTTGGACAAGATACTTTCCTCGATACCACGAGCAACCGAACAACGAACGGACACAGTCGGATAGTTCTTGAGCTTCCAAAAAAGACCAAGGATCCGGCAATCCCACGAATACTACGAAAATAAAATCACCATGAATCAATAACACTAATCGGAATCCAAAACGATCCTAAAAACAACAAGGATCTAAGTGTTATCAAGGAAATCAAGAATCATTGATCCGGGTGATAAAAATCGATGAACAGTTTACAAAATCCGAAAATCACGCCCAAGACAATCAAGAATACACAACTGATTAGATGAGATCGGGTAAGAATCACAAATCCAAGGAAAACCCCCAAATTCAAGAAACTAGGGTTCTAAGAAGAGATTACCTTGATTTGGAGCAAGAAGGTGATTAGATGATGCTAGATATGCATAAATCCACCCAAAAATGAAGCTTGAGGAAGAAGGTCGCTCAAAATCATCTCTGGAGCTCACTCCCATCGGAAATGGATGAAGAAGGGTGAGAAATGACGATTAAATGCTGATGTCCAATATTTATATTGGACAGTTATTAGCATGCGCTAGCACACTTCATTAGCGTGCGCTAACGGGGTCAATGCTCCAAAACAACCCGTCTGTAACACAGTTAGCGTGCGCTAGCCAATACGTGTAGCGTGCGCTAACGAGTCACGAATTCAGTCCTGTGTCTCCTGGACTAGTCTGCACCTACCAGGTAGCGTGCGCTAGGCAGACGATAGCGTGCACTATCGACCAACTATAGCGTGTGCTGACGAGACCCCAATCCCAGTCCAGTAGCTCCTGGACTGCCTCTGTACTGCCAGTTAGTGTGCGTTACACATCCGGTAGCGTGCGCTAATCTCAACATAGTAGCGCGCGCTACACCACAAGTGTTAGCGTGCGCTACACCACAAAAACCCAAAAACTCACATAGTGATCCGAAACACCTTCAAACATATGTCCCAACAGGGTACACCGAAACATGGCACAAAAATTCCAATGATGAGGATAATAATAATACGATAAAACCCAGAAAACTCCACGAATCTGGAACAAAGATCTCGGGTATTACATTTGCTGTACCGACATTCCTACTTTCTCTGCAAGTCTACCAAGTAGGAACTACCGAAAGGATCATTGGTTTTGCATAATCAAACACAACATCCTGTTTTTACATGTCTAAGACACTTTTTGGCTGTTATTTCTGTGTTTTTGCATCAAAACTTATGTCATTGGATATGGCCTCTGTAATATCCGCATTTTCCTTTTTTCGGTATTTTTATTTTTGGTGTATTTTTTGTTTTTAGTGACTCTCTTGTAACCGCATTGATATTTTTAGAATATTTAATACTGGACTTTATGTCATCCGAGATTCTTTCGGACTTGTTCTACTCAATTCCATGTTAAATGTCATTCCGTCGCTATTTCGTTTGATTCTCGTAATCGTTGTTCGGAACCGCCGTTTTGGGGTTGCTGTAGATCCATCTCATGTTGTTATGCATGTCGTGAGCTTTTGTTTGTTATTTCGATCATGTATCATGTATTTCGGATGTTTTGGGCCATTTTGTAATTTCCCAAAGTTATGGGGCAATTACTAACGTTGTTGTTTTCCGAACCTTTAGGTAGTCGGAATCTTGTTTTTGTTTAGTGCTTTAGTTCTGACTCGAACTTGTCATTCGTGTATCTTCTTCGGTTCTTTGTTTGGTGTCGACTGCTCGTTGTTTTCATCAGAGGTAGAATTCGCCGTTTTCCATCTTTGGTGCTGCCTATACTACTGTCTGCACTCGTTGGCGTGCGCTAACTTTGTTGTGTAGTGCATGCTAATGTCATTGTGTAGCGCACACTATATTCGTTTGGTAGCGCGCTAATGACTCGAGTACAGCAGTAGCAGTAAACTGTTTCTGTTCTCTGGACGAGCAGCTTAGCGCACGCTAAATCTGTATATTAGCGCACGTTAGGTGTGTGACAGCGCGCGCTAATTCAGAAATACAGACTGGGCATAATGTTTCTGGACTCGGGTTGGCGAACAGGTAGCCCACGCTATTGATCGATAGCGCGCGCTATCGAGGGACTGTTAGCGCACGCTATTTTTCGGTAGTGCACGCTAACGGGTCAGAACCACAAGTTTTGGCTGGTTAACGCGCGCTAACCGTGAGCCGTTAGCGCACGCTAAACCATCTGGTTATATATACCCGAGAGTTTACCCAGATTCGTCTATTTTTACTCATTTCATCTCTTTCTCTGACCTTGGGCGATTTTTGGGCAATTTCCAGGCGATTCGAAGTCTCGCAACTCCAAGTTATCACCTTTCTTGAGTTTTTCGTGTGTATTAACAACACCAACACTTGTTCTTTGTCTTCGATCAGAGGTAAACTCTTAGAACCCTATTTTTGGGAAATTTGGGGGTTTTAGATTTTACGTCCGATTCGTTCCGTGTTGTTGATTAATCCATAATTTATGTGATTAATCTTAGTGGTATTCATGTTTTCCCTACGAGTTCATGGTAAATTTGGTGGTGTTTGTGAAATCGGGAGGGTTCGGTTGTGATCCGCACTCGTTGCTGTTTTTGTACGAATTTACATGAATCGTAGGTGGGTTTCCTGGTGTATTCCATTTCTGTACTTGTTTAGAAATGTTTGTGATTGTATTCTTTGAATCGTTAGGTTCAGGTTCGTCGGCTCCTAGCGATTGTGGTTGTTTCTCCGTTCCATCCTTTTCGTCGTTGATTACTCACGGCAAGTATTCTTGGAAACCTTTATGCTTAACATGAAATGGTGATGTTTAATATATGTGTGTTTTGCTCACTCCGGGAGGGTCCGACGGGGCCTCGGTGGAATCCATGACTTCACTCCGGATTCACGAGCTTGTTCGCTAGCCAGTTCGGGAGGGTCCTTAGAGGCCTCGAATGGGATCAGTGGTTTCGTCCCGGTCCTAGGCCATGCCTGTGCGTGATTTGTTTTATGATGATGGCCAGTTCGGGAAGGTCCTTAGAGGCCTCTAATGGGACCAGTAGTTTCGCCCCGATCCTATGCAAATTGATTTGATTGTTTGTTTTCCGAGAAAGGATATGTCTGGTTTTTTGATTTTGAAATGACTTGATGCATGTACTATGAAATGTTTAAGGGAATGGTTTGCCTTAATTACTTGTACTAGCGTAATTGCTAACCCTTTGGGGACCCATTTTGGGGAAATTCTTGTTATGAATTTCAAGTGGTGTTCAGCCGGTCGAGCGGTCACTTGATCAGTACGAGGATGCTGGCCGGGGATGTTGACGTGTGCAATGGAGACCGTTATATTCTGTTGTCCATTTTGATGTGTTTGTTTTCCAAACTTGTGAACTTATATATAGTACTCGCAATTACTTAAGCACTTTTGATTTGGGACATATTTTGTATGTTAAATCGTATTTGCGGATTTGGGTGATGTCCTGTTTACTGGTTGTATCGGGTGATTTCATTTAGTAGTTGTTGTGGTGTTGTGTGTTTATCGCTAACCGGGATAGTTAGACGAGCAGTATTGTTCATTTAGCTTGGTGGGTCCCATGTAGGGGTCCACGACACTGTAATATACCCTGAATGTCTTGGGGGTGTTACAGAAAATGGTATCAGAGACAGGTTTATTGATACCTAGGCTTGTTGGTTATTTGGGTCTAGTCGTATTTTATTTTTGCACATCGTCATCACGCCGCCAGCGTCTCGGTACTCCCAATGTTTGTAAGTTTTCCTTACTCGATTCTTTTGCTTTCTCGTATCGTACTTCTGTTCCTTGTATTGTGATTATTTTCTCTCGTACTTATCATCGAGTTGCTTTTGCTACCTCTTATCTCCAGTATGGATGCTGGAAGAGGTCGAGGTCATGGTCGTGTATGCGGACGGGGACGTGGGGCAGCTAGTGGGGCGGCCATGTCACACTCTTCTGGAGCCGGCACTGATGGCCGTCAGAGCCATACTGCTACTCAAGATGGCGCCGACCTTGGTGTTGCAGCTGTAATGCAACAGATGGTGAACCAAATGACTGCCATAGCCCAGGCAGTTCAAAACCCGACTCCGGCACATGTTGCTCGGCCAGGGTGGATCGTTGGCTTCAGGATGTCACCAAGATGCATCCTTCTCAGTTTTCTGGGGCTTCAGACCTGATTGGCTGGGAGGGTGGATCAAAGAGATGCCCAAGGTCTTTACTGCCACTAATTGTCCAGAGGATCGCAAGGTCCCAATTGCCCAGTATTTTCTTACTGGGGATGCTGCTGATTGGTGGGAGGCTATCGGGCCTCAGGATCATGTTGCTTCTTGGGCCGAGTTCTGAGACCTTATGGAAGCGGGGTACTGTCCGTGACCGGTTCGTCAGGTGCAGATTCATGCTTTTTATGATGCTCAACCTCGAGATATTCTGGTTTCGCAGGCCATTGTAGATTCCAACAGGGAATTGGGCTACGTAAAGGCCCAGGTTAAGGAAGAGGACGACAAGATCTGAAACTTTTCGAGGCGAATGAAACCGAGGATTCGTGATTACATGTCTGGATTCGTCTGCACCACCTTAAAGGACTATTAGAGTAGAGATCTTGCTTATGATATGTCCTTGACGGCCAGTGAGGCAGCTCGAGAAAGTAAGAAACAGAAATCTGTCGGTAGCTTTTCTGGTCAAAAGGGTAGAGTTCAGCAGAAGTCTCAGTCTGCTAATGTTCTTGTGGGCGGTTTGGCTCGTTTTTATGGGTGCTTTCGGGGTACCGCCAGTGCCTCCACTCGTGATGTCAGATGTTATAACTGTGGTAAGTCGGGACATAGAAACTAGGAGTGTCCTCGTCCGCCGTTAACTTGTCATACTTGTGGTCAGTCAGGCCACAAGGCTTCTTTTTGTGAGCGTTTAGGGCATACTCTTGGTGCCCATGGTTCTTTTACAGCGCCTAAGGATCCGAGTGGTAACCAGAGGTCGTTTGCTCCACCGCCTCCACAGAGTGCCAGCCTAGGGAGAGGTTGGGACCAGCCCGCTAGAGGGGGAGCTTCCAGTATCGGCTCCGCTCATCTGCGTGTTTATGAGATGAAGAGGGTTGATGATCCAACGGCTACCGTGGCTACTGGTACCATTCATATTCATACTCATCCTGTCAGTGTGCTTTTCGATTCTGGTTCTACACATTCATTCATCTCTCTGGAGTGTGTGCGCTGTTTGAGTCTCGACTGCTTGTCGTCTTGTGAGTCTTTCATCGTTAAACTTCCTAGCGGTGATATGATCGCTGGTGATCGAGGGATACGAGACTGTTATGTGGTTATTTGTCAGAGGGCTTGGCTCTCTAATCTTATTGTTGTGGATATTGAGGGTGAGGATTTGATTCTCGGGGATGATTGGCTCGAGTGGCATGGTGCGATCATGAACTACCACACGAGAATCATCACCAAGTTAGCCGAGGACGGTACCGAGCACTCTTTCGCGAGGCTAAAGAGGAGAAACCAGAAGTTCGTAATTAACGCCTTGAAGGCGATGAGACTCCTGTGGAAGGGGTGTACTGGTTATTGGTGTTACGCCTTGAAGGGGGAGGATGGGGGGGTCGAGTTTTCATCGATTCCAGTCATTGGTGAGTTCCCAAATGTCTTTCCTGACGAGTTGCCGGGGTTTCCACCGGACCGTGAGGTTGAGTTCGCTATCGAGTTAGAGTCGGGTGCGGATCCGATTTCGAAAGCGCCATACCGTATAGCATCTTCAGAGATGGCTAAGTTGAAGAAGCAGTTGAGTGAGCTTCTTGAGTCGGGGTATATTCGACCGAGCGCTTCGGTTTGTGCGGAAGAAGGATGGTTCACTGCGTTTATGTATCGACTATCACGAGCTGAATAAGGTGACCATCAATAACAAGTATCCCTTGCCAATGATTGATGACTTGTTTGATCAGTTGCAGGGAGCTGCGTTATTCTCGAAGATCGACTTGAGATCGGGGTACTATCACCTCCGGGTGAAGGAGTCCGACATCCTGAAAATAGCTTTTCGGATGAGATCGGACATTATGAGTTTGTGGTTATGCCCTTCGGGCTAAATAACGCACCGACAGTGTTCATGAAGATGATGAACAAGGTTTTCGTCGAGTACTTGGATAAGTGTGTTGTTGTCTTCATTGATGACATAGTTATCTACTCGAAGAATGAAGGGGAGCATGCGCATCATCTGCGAGTGGTGTTAGACATTTTGAGGACCGAGCGACTCTATGCGAAGTTCTCAAAATGTGAGTTCTGGCTGAAGGAAGTGATGTTTTTGGGTCACGTGATTTCAGTCGAGGGGGTCCGTGTGTATCCACAGAAGATTGAGGCAGTGCTGGATTGGGGACTGCCTAAGAATGTGAAGGAGGTCCGTAGCTTTTTTGGGTTTGGATGGCTACTATCGTAGGTTCGTCAAGGTATTCTCGAAACTGGATCGTCCACTTACGCAGTTGCTTCAGAAGTCCGAGAAGTTCGTCTGGAATGACGAAAGGCAGTTGAGTTTTGAGGAGCTGAAGAGGCGTTTGACTTCAGCCCCGATCCTGGCATTGTCATGTGGCAACAAGGGTTTGCTGTTTATAGCGATGCTTCGGGTCAGGGTCTTGGGTGCATGTTGATGCAGCACGACAAGACTATTGCATTTGCGTCGAGACAACTGAGGCCGTATGAGCTCAACTACCCTACTCATGATTTGGAGATAGTGGCAGTTGTTTTTGCGCTCAATATTTGGCGTCATTATCTCTTTGGCTCTGCATGTCAGATTTTTACTGATCATAAAAGTCTGAAGTACATATTCACTCAGTGGGAGTTGAATATGAGGCAGAAGAGGTGGTTGGAATTGATTAAGGATTATGACCTCGAGATCCTTTATCATGCGGGCAAGGCAAACGTCGTGGCAGATGCCTTGAGTCGGAAACCGGTTGCGTTGTGAACGCTTGAGATACTTGTGTCTCAATCTGAGCTTCAGTGTGATTTGATCGAGTTGAGTGTTGAGATTTTGTTGCCAGGAGCTGTCGGGCAACTTTGTGCTTTAGAAATTTCGTCGTCGCTAATCGATGAAATTAAACTGAAGCAGTTGGAGGATCCTATGATTTCGCAATCCGAGAGAATATTCTTAAGGGGAAGTCACCTGGGTTCGTGATTCACAAAGATGGTGTGTTGAGATTCCAAAGTCGGCTTTGTGTACCGGACGACTTGGATTTGAGGCAGAGTATTTTGTGTGAGACCCATGCTATGCCTTACTCAATTCATCCTGGTTCGAGTAAGATGTACAAGGACCTAAGGAGGAACTTTTGGTGGAACGATATGAAGGAGGAGGTTGCACAATTTGTAGCGAGATGTTTGACTTGTCAGCAGGTCAAAATCGAGCATCAGCAACTAATAGGGTTGTTGCAGTTGCTTCCCGTTCCGGAATGGAAATGGGAAGATATTTCTATGGACTTCGTCACGAGCTTGCGGAGATTGAAGTCTGGTATGAATATGGTTTGGGTGATTGTGTATCGTCTGATCAAGTCGGCACTCTTTCTGGGCATCAAGGATACTTGGGGTCTGGAAAAGTTGGCTCGTGTATTTATTGCGCAGATTGTGAGGCTTCATGGTACTCCGAAGTCTATTATTTCGGATCGTGATAGATGTTTTGTATCGCATTTTTGGCAGGAGGTACATAAGGCGTTGGATAATTGGTTGCGTCTGAGTACTTCTTTTCATCCTCAGACGGATGGGCAGTCGGAGCGCACTATCCAGACATTTGAGGATATGTTGCGTGCTTGTGCTCTCGATTGGAGCAGTGATTGGGAGGAGCATTTTATGTTAATCGAGTTCATGTCCAATAATAGTTGGCACGCGTCGATCCATATGGCACTGTGTGAGGCGCTTTATGGGAGGCGATGTCGATCGCCGATTTGTTGGAATGAGGTGTTCGATTTGGTCGGGACCGAACCGGATATCGCCTTGGAGACGAGGAAGAAGGTGGAATTGATTCGGGAAAGGATTTTGACTACTCAGAGTTGACAAAAATCCTATGCCGATGTTCGTCGTCGACCTTTAGAATTCGAGGTGGGAGACCACGTTTTGCTAAAGGTGTCGCCGAAGAAGGGAGTTTTCCGCTTCGGGAAGCAGGGAAAGTTGAGTCCGAGGTTTGTTGGGCCCTTTGAGATCCTTGAGAGGGTCGGTGAGTTGGCGTATCGTTTGGTTTTGCCTTCGGCTTTGAGCCACGTCCTTAGCGTTTTCCATGTTTCCCAACTGAGGAAATATGTTCCGGATCCTAGTCATTGTAGGTCACAAGTCATCCAGGAATAAGTCTAGAGGGGGGTGAATAGACTTATTGAAACTCTTAAACTCCTTTTCACAAAGAGTAAGTTTCTTCAGCTGATAGATGTGCAAATGACTTAGAGTCGTTTGTTCTCAATACGTGCGGAAGTCAGCTGATGACGAATAGAAAACAACTAATGAAACACTTGACAATGAATGCAGCAGTTAAAGTATGATGCTATAAAACAGTAAAATACACAGGCAGTTATAGTGGTCTCAGAGGTGGGGTAATCTTATACTAATCCACTTTTCTCCAAACCAGTTGGAGATGAATTCACTATAATTGTCAACCAGTGATAAATATTACAGTGATTCAATCAAATTACAACAGCTTCCAACCAGTGGAAATCCTTGCCGTTGCAACTCCCTTGACTGCCTTGCACATCTTGATCCGCGATCCTTGGATGCCTTTACAGTCTCGAACTTCAACCAGTGAAGTACCCCGAACTCAGGATTAAAGACATGAGTTTTTGTCTTCTCCAACTAAGAGCTTCTTCAAGTATGAACTTTTGAGAACTGCTCTTTTCACGATGTTATAGTTCGCTTTTAGATTGCTTTGAATGCTTTGATTGCTTGAGATTATGTTCGCACCGGTAGTTGCTCAACTTCAAGTCTTCGGATATATATAGGTGTTGATCCTTGAACATTCTTCATAGCCGTTGTAAATCCTGTAACAAATCAGTCCGTTGGAGAGAGACTTCTTTGTTTATTCTTTTCTGAACGTTGCAAGGCTGGATTCTCATATTTTAATCCATCGTCCGACCGTTGTGAAGACTTTGCATGTGAGGCTCCGAATCCTTTGAATATAATGAGATTAAAGTCTTCAGTGGTAGGCCTGGATGAATTATTCAATTCATATCCTTTGCGGTAATCTCTCCAATTTGTCTCTTCACGTTGCTTGTGACTTTCCGTAATATTGGACTTTTCAACGCATGCTGATGTGGACTTGGAGTACTTGGCTGATCTCAAGTAGGCTGATGAACAGACATCTTCTCTGCAGTTTGGACTTATCTGATGTTGGCTGATTGGGACTCGCCTGATCATATGACTTGTCTGAAGTCACTTGACTGCATTCTGGTCAAACATTTCTGATGATTTTTGTTGACCAGAATTTCTCTGACTTGACTCGGCTGTACTTCTCTGATGTACTTAGCTGTACTTTTGTACTTAGCCGATTTTGAGCCTAACTTATTTTGGCCTATAGAAGATACTCATTTGGTTCTTCTTTACATTTTGCCAAGTATTAAACTTAACATATTTTGGTCTATGGAAGATACTCATTTGGTTCTTCCTTTCATTTTGCCAAGTAATAAGTATTTGAATTACATTAATGACATCATCAAAATCTAACAAGTATTCCTAACAATCATGTCATCGACTATGGTGAGATCGATATCGCTGAAGATATTACCTTCGAGGAGCGTCCCTTGAAGATTTTGGAGCACCGTGAGAAGCGACTAAGGCATAAGACCATTCCTTTGGTCAAGGTGCAGTGGTTGAGGCATGGTGTCGAGGAGGCAACTTGGTAAATCGAGGATAGCATGCGTGCTATGTACCCCCGAGTTGTTTGTTTCTTAAGTTTCGTGATGAAACTTGTTTTTAGAGGGGGAGAATATAATATCCGCATTTTCTTTCTTCGGACTTGTTCTACTCAATTCCGTGTTTAATGTCATTCCGTCGCTATTTCATTCGATTCTCGTAATCGTTGTTCGAAACTGCCGTTTCGGGGTTTCCGCAGATCCATATCATGTTATTATGCATGTTGTGAGCTTTCGTTTGTTGTTTTGATCATGTATCGTGTATTTCGGATGTTTTGGACCGTTTTGCGATTTCCCAAAGTTATGGGGCGATAACTAACGTTGTCGTTTTCCGAACCTTTGGGTAGTCGGAATCCTGTTTTCTTTTAGCACTTTATTTCTGACTCGAACTTGTCGTTCGTGTATCTTCTTCGGTCCATTTTTTGGTGTCGGGTGCACGTTGTTTTCATCAGAGGTAGAATTCGCCATTTTCCATCTTTGGGTGCTGCCTGTACTAGTGTCTGCACTCGTTAGCACGCGCTAACTTTGTTATGTAGCGCACCCTAATGTCGTTGTGTAGCGCACGCTATATTCGTTTGGTAGCGCGCGCTAATGACTCGAGTACAGCAGTGGTAGTAGGCTATTTCTGTTCTTTATACGAGTAGCTTAGCGCACGCTAAATCTGTATATTAGCGCACGCTATGGCCGAGGCATAGCGCGTGCTAGGTGTGCGATCGGCAGAATGTTTCTGGACTCGGGTTGGAAAACAGGTAGCACATGCTATTGCTCGATAGCGTGCGCTATCGGGGGACTGTTAGCGCACGCTATTTTTCGGTAGCACACGCTAACGGGTCAGAACCGCAAGTTCTGGACCAGTTTTGGCTGGTTAGCGCACGCTAACCATAAGTCGTTAGCTCATGCTAAACCATCTGGTTATATATACCCGAGAGTTGACCCAGATTCGTCCATTTTTATTCATTTCATCTCCTTCTCCGACCTTGGGCGATTTTTGGCCGATTTCCAGGTGATTCAAAGTCTTGCAACTCCAAGTTATCACCTTTCTTGAGTTTGTGGTATGTATTAACAACACAAACACTTGTTCTTCATCTTCGATACAAGGTAAACTCATAGAACCCTATTTTTGGGAAATTTGGGGGTTTTCGATTTTACGTCTAATTCGTTCCGTGTTGTTGATTAATCCATGATGTATGTGATTAATCTTAATGGTATTCATGTTTTCCCTACGAGTTCATGGTAAATTCGGTGGTGTTTGTGAAATCGGGAGGGTTCGGTTGTGATCCACCCTCGTTGTTGTTTTTGTACGAATTTACATGAATCACATGTAGGTTTCCGGGTGTATTCCATTTACATACTCATTTAGAAATAGTTGTGATTGTATTCTGTGAATCGTTATGTTTGTCGGTTCCTAGCGATTGTGGTTGTTTCTCTGTTCCGTCCATTTCGTCGTTGATTACTCAAGTGTAGGTCACAAGTCGTCCAGGAATAAGTCTAGAGGGGGGTGAATAGACTTATTAAAACTCTTAAACTCTTTTTCACAAAGAGTAAGTTTCTTCAGCTGATAGATGTGCAAATGACTTAGAGTCGTTTGTTCTCAATACGTGCGAAAGTCAGCTGATGACGAATACAAAACAACTAATGAAACACTTAACAATGAATGCAGCAGTTAAAGTATGATGCTATAAAACAGTAAAATACGCAGGCAGTTATAGTGGTCTCAGAGGTGGAGTAATCCTCTACAAATCCACTTTTCTCCAAACCAGTTGGAGATGAATTCACTATAATTGTCAACCAGTGATAAATATTACAGTGATTCAACTAAATTACAACAGCTTCCAACCAGTGGAAATCCTTGCCGTTGGAACTCCTTTGACTGCCTTGCACCTCTTGATCCGCGATCCTTGGATGCTTTTACAGTCTCGAACTTCAACCAGTGAAGTACCCCGAACTCAGGATTAAAGACACGAGTTTTTTTCTTCTCCAACTAAGAGCTTCTTCAAGTATGAACTTTTGAGAACTGCTCTTTTCACGATGCTATAGTTCGCTTTCAGATTGCTGTGAATGCTTTGATTGCTTGAGATTATGTTCGCACCGATAGTTGCTCAATTTCAAATCTTCGGATATATAGGTGTTGATCCTTGAGCATTCTTCATAGCCGTTGCAAATCCTGTAACAAATCAGTCCGTTGGAGAGAGACTTCTTTGTTTATTCCTTTCTGAACGTTGCAAGGCTGGATTCCCATATTTTAATCCATCGATCGACCGTTGTGAAGACTTTGCATGTGAGGTGCCGAATCCTTTGAATATAATAAGATGAAAGTCTTCAGTGGTAGGCCTGGATGAATTATTCAATTCATATCCTTTGCGGGAATCTCTCCAATTTGTCTCTTCACGTTGCTTGTGACTTTCCGTAATATTGGACTTTTCAATGCATGCTGACGTGGACTTGGAGTACTTGGCTGATCTCAAGTTGGCTGATGCACATTCATCTTCTCTGCAGTCTGGACTTCTCTGATGGTGACTGTTTGGGACTCGCCTGATCAGATGACTTGTCTGAGGTTACTTGACTGCAGTCTGGTCAAATATCTCTGATGAATTTTGTTGACCAGAACTTCTCTGACCTGACTCGGCTGGACTTCTCTGATGAACTCAGCTGTACTTTTGTACTTAGCCGATTTGAGCCTAACTTATTTTGGCCTATAGAAGATACTCATTTGGTTCTTCTTTACATTTTTCCAAGTATTAAACTTAACATAATTTGGCCTATGGAAGATACTCATTTGGTTCTTCTTTACATTTTTGCCAAGTAATAAGTATTTGAATTGTATTAATGACATCATCAAAATCTAACAAGTATTCCTAACAAATTCCCCCTATTTTGATGATGGCAAAACTTTAAGCAAATATTCAAATGAACAAGTCTGCACTTGAGTGCAAGACACAAACTAAAATCAGTCTAGTTTTGAGGCAACTGGGAATTGTCATTCAAAAGACTGTCATACAATTTATGTATTGATTACAAATATATGTCTTTAAAAGAATTACAGAAAATTACAAGTACAAAATTTAATAAAAAAAATAAAATACAGGTCATTTGCCTCTACCTCTGCCTCTGCGAATAGGCTGCTTGGCAAGTCTGAGTGGTTTAGCTCCAATTGGTCTTATCTTAATAGGAACAAGACCATATTTTCTTCTTATAACAAGGGCTGCAAAATCTTGCTCTTCTTGAGAGGAGAACTTGTTTTCAACACACAGTTTCTTTATTTTCCTTTGGAGAGCTAGATCATTCAAATCATTGTTCTCCAAAGTGGGAGGTTCTTTTGCCCTGAAAGGAGGGATCATGGGATAAGCATTGCATGCCTTTGCATGTTTTAGAAGGATGGCCCAGAGTTGTGGATATGCTTCCTCCATGAAATTGATAAAAATATGCTGTGGGGAGCAACTACTATCCTGGAGTAATTCCCAGATATAGTAATCTCTGATGAACCTTTTCTTTGCAGATCCCCACATAATTAAAGCTTCGGAAGGTACAAACTCTTCTACATACCATAACTCTCTGCCTTCCCATTCTAGTGTAGGCTCAAATCCTCCTCTGATCCTCCTTCTTTTGCCTGCAGGCTGATCATCAGCCTGTTCTGATTCTGCTTCTCCCTTCCTCTTAGCTGAAGATGTCCCAGCAGTGATCAATTGGACATCTTGCCTTTTCTTAGTTCTCATCTCTTGAACTTCTCCTTGATTGCTGCCTTCCCCCTGAATCCTTTCTTCCCCCTTTTTTCCAGCATCAACCAAGGTGGTCAACTGCTGCTCTATTCGATGCATCCAGTCAGACATGCCAAAAGGCATTCTGTTGTTTGTAGGAGGAGGAGGTTGAGGGATATCCCGCTGCAGCAAGGTATCGATTTTTGCATTGATATATTGGAGGTCAGGAGTGACCTGAGAAGCAAGCAGCTCTCCAATAGTGTCCTTAACAATTTGTCTGATCAGCTCGGTCATCGCAGGTGAAATCTGTGATGTTGGTGGAGAGTACTCGTCTGAGCCCTCTACTCCTGCAAGTAGGTTCCCGAACGACCCACCTATCTGCAGACTCCTATCTGCAGCTAGCATTCTAGATGGGGTCTATTCAGGTGTCCCCGATCTGGAGTCTTCATCCAAGTCTGCGTCTAGGCTGGTATACCGGGCAGGCGCCCCAGCCTTGTCTGCAACCTCTTTTGCTGGCTCCTTCTCCGGCGCCTTCTCTTTATCTTCTTCTTCTTTTTCGAACTCCTTCTCTCCTTCTTCCTTCTTTTCTTCCTCTTCAACATTCTCTTTCTCTTTCTCAACCTCTTGTTCTCCTCCTTCATCCTTACCATCATCATCATCCACATTATCATCCTTATCATCCTTATCATCTTTTTCATCATCATTATCTTTTTCATCATCTTTTCCATCATCCTCATCATCCTCCTTTTCTTCTCCATCCTCCTTATGAACTTTTTTTCCTTCTTCTTTTCCTTCTTCTTCTTCTTCTTCTTCTTCATCTACTAATTCCACCGTTTTTTCAACTTCTTCTCCAGTTTCTTTTTCAACTAAAATATTTTCTTCTTCCCTTCCTTCCTGCCTCTCTTCTTCATCATCAATGACAATAACTTCTTCTTCTACTTCTCCATCCACTTCTTCAATTCTTATCTCCTTTTCTTCTTCCTCCTCTTCTTCTTCTTTACCAAAAGATGCGTCAAAAATGCTATACATTATAGAGTGGATAAATTGGTCCATGTTGGTTTTGAAATTGGACATGAACCAATTTTCCTGAAGAATCAAAATTATGTCTGACACTTTGCAAAAATGTGTCAGCACATCTTCTGTGGCTTGGGGATATCCCCAACCACTGGTTTCAATATAAGCTTCAAGTTTAGTGAAAGAAAATGATTTAAAGGTTTTCCATTCTTCAAAAATATGGACAAAATAATGTTTTAGAGCTTGTGGTTTAACCAACTGAAGTTGCTCTAGGGATAAGTTAAAAATATTGTTGTCCATTAGGTGAAAAGTATAATTTGCCTCAGCGATGGAAATTATTAAACATGCTTCCTCTTCTTATGACATGTACTGGGTTTTAGAAGAGGGATGATCTGGGTCTCTAGGCTGCCGGAGACGGTGGTCCTCAGTGAATAGGTGACACAGGTGCAGGATCGAAAATTGTTCTGCTCCTCTTGGCGAGCTATGATCGCCTATGCCTTTTTGGTGAAGGTTCTGGTGAAGAATGCATGAAGGATGGCTCACCATGGGCTGGTCCCCTTCTCTTGAAACGAACAACAATGGGCGTATTGTCTAACTCTGTCTCAGACTGGGCTGCAGGTGGGTTGCCGTCTGCAGGCTGGTCCGACTCGTCTCATGAAGGGTATTTGTAGGGCTGTGAATCAGACAACTCTTTTAGCATCCGAGCTGATCTTGTACTACTTCCTAGTCTCCTCAGTGTCTCTTGGTCTAGATGACCAAGTCTCTTGTTGATGTGGAAGGGGTTAGTATTTCCCTTCGCCACACCCAGCTTCTCCAGGATCCAACTTAGCTGCGTTCCAAACGCCAGCTTGGATCTGAATTTCTTCTCTTCAACAAGCCATTCGGCCTTGTTGACCTCGCGTACCAATTGCCTGAAAATGTAGTATGACCGGTCAATCGGATCGTCCTGGATTAGTGCTCCCAGCACCATGAATTTGGCCGACGACAGTTGGTCGTAACTGCCGGCCATACCCATGACAATTTTGTTGGTGATGTCCAACACATACCGATACACCTTTTTGATTTCGCTCCTCCTGGCGGTGAGCTTTAGCTTCACCAGCTGATCGTCCGCCTTAATCTTCATCCAAGTATCGACTGTGGTCTGTTTGAGGGCCTCGACTGCTATGCCACGATTCTTCATACCAAAGACTTTTCGGATCGTCTCCGGTGATATGTCAACTTGTAGTCCGCCGACGGTGCTTCTAATTCCTGCTTCAATCACATGGGCTTCGCAGAAAAATGCGATAACGTCCTCCTTGAGCAGGTGTTTGGGACTGATATCCAAAAATGGATAGATCCCATTCTTCTTCACCGAGTGGATAAGGTAGAACACGTCATTGTTTTCCAGGTTTGATTCCAAGAGACCTTAAAAATCAACGACCAGAGAGAAAATGATCTGGTCCTTGTCAGCCTTCATGTTTATGCCTTCAAAGTAAGCTTCAATTTCTGCAATATAGGAGATTTCTTAGTGTATTTAGAGTTCAAAGGAATTTCTGCTCTGTAAATTAGGATTTTTGAAAGACTGGTAAAGGTAAAGTGAGGGGTCTTTCCATCCTTAAAAAGAAAGTGAAACGACATTGGAATTAAATAATTATTTATTTTAAATCGGTGGCCCGCCTTTTGAGATTCCTTTTTAAAATTCAAATTTTAATCGGTGGTCCTGGTTTTGAGTTTAAAAATGGACGGTTAGATTTTAATTGGTCACAGTGGAGGTCGATTTAACCTGTGATTGCCACATGTATTTAAAGCATATAGTATTATGCCACTTGTGAGCCAGAAAATAATATGATATTATTATACATATAGCAGATAATAATATAATATTCAGAAGTCGGTTAGTATTAGAAAACTTAGCTGGTTGACTGTTGACTGTTGACTGCTCTGCATCAGGTGAGTTGACTCCTTTGACTTCTCGCCTGAGGTTTTGATCAGCTAGGTTCCTTTGTCCTTCCTCTTCTTGTCTGCATCAGGTAGGGTCTAATTCCTGCGATCAGCTAAGTCCGTCCTTCCTCTGATCTGCTTCATCTTGCTTTTTCTTCTGTACTAGATTCCCAATCTAGTAAACCAAGTTCTCTGCTCAACTCCAAAAATCTTTCTTCTGGCAAAGGTTTGGTAAAGATGTCAGCAATTTGGTAGTCTGTGCTGACTCTTTCAACTCTGACTCTCTTGTTAAGCATGTGATCTCTAATGAAGTGATGCTTAACATCAATGTGCTTGGTCCTTGAATGCAAAACTGGGTTGTTGGTTATTGCAATAACACTGTTGTTGTCACACCAGATAGGGACTTCATTGGCAATGATATTGTAGTCCCTCAACTGTTGTCTGATCCACAAGATCTGAGCACAACAACTACCTGCAGCTAGGTATTCTGACTCTGTGGTAGAGATAGAGTTAGAAACCTGCTTCTTGCTAAACCAGGATAGCAGTATGGTTCTTAGGAATTCGCACATTCCACTAATGCTTTTCCTATTGATTTTGCATCCTGCGAAATCTGCATCTGAATATCCTGATAGCTCGAAGTTATCGTCCTTAGGGTACCATAGTCCAACATTGACTGTAGACTTAAGGTATTTAATTATTCTCTTGGCTGCATCTTGGTGCGACTGCTTTGGCTTGGATTGAAATCGCGCGCATACTCCTACGGCATAAGATATGTCTGGTCTGCTTGCAGTGAGGTATAGCAATGATCTAATAAGTCCTCTGTAGTGGTTGAATCCACTGATATGCCTCCCTCATCTGCATCTAGGTGAGTACTTGTGCTCATAGGAATTCTTGCTGGTTTGGCTGATTCCATTCCAAATCTCTTGATTAGATCTCGGGTATATTTGGCTTGGTTGATGAAAATTCCATTTTCCATCTGCTTGACTTGTAATCCAAGAAAAAAATTAAGCTTTCCCATCATACTCATCTCAAACTCTCCTTGCATCAGATTTGAGAATTTCTCACATAGCTCTGGGTTGGTTGAGCCAAATATAATGTCATCCACATATATCTGAACTATCAATATGTGGCCTTCGTGCTCCACTCTGAATAAGGTCTTGTCCACCTTTCCTTTGCAGAAACCATTCTTCTCAAGAAATATAGATAAGGTTTCATACCATGCTCTTGGTGCTTGCTTAAGTCCATAGAGAGCTTTCAACAGCTTGTAGACTTTGTCTCCTTTGACAAATCCTGGGGGTTGCTCCACATAGACTTCTTCTTCTAGGATGCCATTTAGAAATGCACTCTTTACATCCATCTGGTAGACTTCAAAATCCTTGAATGCAGCATATGCGAGGAATAGTCTGATGGCTTCTAATCTTGCAACAGGTGCATAGGTTTCATCAAAATCTATTCCTTCACACTGTGCATAACCTTTAGCAACAAGTCTGGCTTTATTCCTAACAACAGCTCCATCTTCGTCGCTCTTATTTTTGTACACCCATTTGGTGCCAATAACCTTTTTATGATCTGGTCTGTCTATTAGTTCCCAAACGTTGTTCCTTTCCATTTGTTCCAGTTCCTCTTGCATGGCATTGATCTATGAATAATCTTCCAAGGCTTGTTCTGTTGTCTTGGGTTCTATCTGAGACATGAAGCAAGAGAACATAGCCATTCCTGTGGGTAGAGTGGACTGTCTTGTCTTAACTCCATCAGTCATCTTCCCAATGATTTGCTGGATTGGATGGTCTTTGAGCCACTTGGGAATATCTTCTTCTTCAGGGTCTGTTCCCCCTGTAGATATGCTCTGGTGGATTTCCTCTCTGTCTGCATCAGCTAGGATCTGGTCTCCTTGGTCTGCAACTAGATCAGCTACCATCTTGTCATCTGCAGGTTGGATCTGATCTGCAGATGAGTCTTTATCAGCTACATATAGATCTTCATCAGCGGCAACTGGATCAGATAGGTTTGGTATTCCTATCTGATCTGCAGTTGGGTCTTTAGCAGCTACAGTTGCGTCTTCAGGCTGGTCTGCAGATGAGTCCACCATTCCAGTGTCATGTACAATGACTTCTTCGAGGGTTGCTGATTTGAGCTAATTCTCAATTAGCTCAACTTGCTTCCTGTACTCAACAGTAAATTCATCAAATACAACATGGGGTGTTTCTTCCACAACTAAGGTTCTTTTGTTAAAGACTCTATATGACTTGCTTCTTTGTGACTATCCCATAAAGAGACCATCATCAGTTTTAGCATCAAAGGCATTTAGTTGTGTTTTACCGTTGTTGTGGATGAAACACTTACAACCAAAAACATGAAAGTAAGCAACATTAGGAGTTCTGTTATTCCAAACCTCATAGGGAGTTTTGCCATGTCTCCCTACTATCATACTCATGTTCTGAGTATGGCAAGCTGTGTTGACAGCTTCAGCCCAGAACCTCTTGGGTAGGTCTGCTTCTGCAATCATGGACCTGGCTGCTTCCTTCAGGGTTTTGTTTCTTCTTTCTGTTAGGAGTATGCCCTCGAATGCCACTCAGAGGTTGTTGAGTGAGGGCATTGTACTTGTAATTATGTAAACCATTTATATAAGGCAAATGAATGTTTCTTTATTTACTGGTAGTTACTGGCATCCCTAACTCGTAAATATACATATAGAAACTAGTCCGTGTATTTGAGAGCAAAACGTTTCACTCCTTATTGGATAAGGGGGTAGGCACTGGAAAGGTTTATAGCTCAAATACTTAATCGTTCGCAAGTCAATGAAACTTGACTGGGCGTTAAGTTTATGTGAAGACTTGTATGACGTGTTCTTTGAAATGGAGAGTGCCTGTCGAACGCTAATAGTTAGTGGGAGCACACGTTATAGGTATGCTAATTGGATTAGTATACTCGATCCGACTCACCCTCGATTCGTCACACGGATTTCACTCCGGGACAGTCAATGACGGAATCGAAAGGTTGTGATAGGTATTCGTGAACCTTCGACTTGAGGATTTAGTAGGGATGTACTTGTGACGTCAAGATTTTCATTAGAGTAGTTCGACCTGTAAACCGGAAGGCGGTGGTCAACCTCGACGTGCATCTTGACGGGCAAGTAGCAGGTCCTACTGAATACCAAGATAGAATTCTTTCTCCTGTTAGTGAACGGGTTATATGTCCTATGCGGTTATTGGCAGATGAGATCATAAGTCTTTGGCCAAAGCATTGGAGCTAGTTGTATTAGATACACGACAGCTCGATGATCTCGATTTGCATTAACGCATGCATAGCATCAAGTACAGATATGGTTTGACTGACCGTGACCCTATAACTTGATCGGGACATTTGAAAGAAGGGTTTATACATTATCTTGGTATTCACGGAGAATGGTTCTTGAATGATCCCAATCATTCGTTCTCGATTAGAGTGCAGTGTAGGCCGCCAGGCTGGCTAGGTGGTGCTACTACTCTTTGGTTCCTCCCATTGCTGACTGAGACGGACCTACCGAGTCGCGCATTAGGATTGACGACGGAATGAATCAAGCTAATTCTCTCATTATGTGTTATAGATATTGGATATCTAAATTTGGGACAATAGATGTCTAAATCGATTTATTGGATAAATTGATTTACGGCCTAATGAATTAAATATATCACTAGGTGATTAATTTAATTTATGGATATAATTATTTCTTGGAGAAATTAATTATGTTATAATGTATTTGATATGATGAAATTAATTGGATTAATTAAACTATACAAATACATCGGGATGGAATTAGAGTTTATCTGTTTGGACTCTCGGGAGTCCGAAACGAACTGAACTCATCCGTTTCTCCATGGGCCGCCCCCCCATTTCTAGCCACCTTCGTTTTGGACTTATGTCTTCATTCTTTAATGAATGATAATTGTGGAGGTGGGGTTAGATTCCCACATGCATGAGATGTTCATGTGGAGAGCTGAATAAATGAAGAAGACATCTCACTTCTCATGGGTAGACCATTTTCCAACGTGAAAAAAGTGTAGAGAGAGAGAGAAAAGACTTTTCCAAGTCTTCTTCATCTTTGTTCATCAACTTCTTCTTCATTTTTCTTGGAGAAAAATTGAGAGAAATTATAGAGAGAGTAAGATTAAAACACTTAGAGTGTAGTAATCTTTACATATATAGCTTCATCACTTAGCTCTAGCCGTATCCTCGTAGGATAGCAAAGTGATCGTCATTCCGGTTGTTTCTCCGGAGCGTGGCAAGTAGAGACGCGGTGCTTTCGGCATTGGATCGTTCAAGAGCTTGGGGAATAGCTCAAGAGAAGGTTATCCATCTAATCAACGGACTACAAGGGTGAGTTTCTATATCTCTTGTGAATTCGTTTTTTGATATTCGTATATACGTAGCTCGATCGATCCTCGTAGGGATTCGGATCGAATTAATTTTTGTTTTACCGCTTCCGCTGGGCCTTCGTTTTAGGCACCGAATCCCAATACTTTCAGCAACACCATTCTACTGGGGGGGTCCTGGCTGCAGAGAGCTCATGCTGGATTCCATTCTGATCGTTGTAATCAGTGATCGCCTTGTTGAGAAATTCTCCTCCTCTGTCTGATCTGATCTTGATGATGGAGAGGGATTTCTCATTCTGAATCCTTCTCGGCAGCTCAGGTAGCTTGGTCAAGGTTTCACTTTTCTTGTACAAGAAGATGATCCAAGTGTACCTTGAATAGTCATCCACTATTACTAGTGCATGCTTTCTGCCGCTTAGAGTCCTTGGCTTGATAGGACCAAATAGATCCATATGTAGTAGCTCTAAGATCCTTGTGGTGAGGGTTGTAGGCTGGACTGGCTTGAATGATGCTCTCGTCTTCTTCCCTTTCTGACATGCATCACAGAGAGCTTCTTTCTTGAATGCTTCATCTGGAAGTCCTCTGACCAGCTTCTGAGAACTAATCTTGTTGATGGCTTTAAAGTTCAGGTGACATAATCTTTTGTGCCACAGCCATCCGTTCTCAGCTATTGCCTTAGATAGAAAACAGGTGTTGGGAGTTCCTGTGTTCCAATCTATCATATAGACATCTCTCCTTCTGAATCCTTGTAGCTTCACTTCTCCAGATAGGATATCTATCACCATACATTTCCAAATGGTGAAGACTACTAGATTCTTCTCATCGCAAAACTGGCTTATGCTCAGGAGATTATATTTGAGCCCTTTGACATAGTGAACTTTGGATATGACAATATTTCCTCGGTGCAGCTCTCCAAAGCCCTTTGTTTGTCCTCTAGAGCTATCTCCAAAGGTTACATCTGGACCTCTTTCTTTGGTGTATTTAGTCAGCATCTTCTTGTTCCCGGTCATGTGCCTCGAGCATCCGGAATCTACAAACCATTCTTCACCTCCAAAGTTTGAATTTATGGAGATGTGGTAGTAGTCCTTCCACCTTTTCTGCAATCATACAAGCAGAGATTTAGGTACCCAAATCTGTGTGGGTCCTTTTGGGTAAGATGGTTTCCTGGAGAATTGGTTTCTCCTTGGATTGTTAAAATTGTTATTATTATTACCCTTGTAAGGTGTGTAAGGTCTAGGTCTATATCTTCTGTTGGGATTGTATACCGGATATTCCTCAAAATATTGATAGTGTGGGCCATTTCTAAATCTTGGCTGAGACCATTTATTAAATCTTTGGGGTCTCCACACTTGTTCATTTTGGAAATTAGGATAACCTTGAGGTTTCCATCTGCCCCTCCCATTTTGAAATTTGTTTTTGGGGAGTTGTTGATAATAGTGGGCATGTTGTCTGGGCTGTTGCTTCTGCCTTGGCCAATGCCTAGTCGCTTGTCTAGGTGGCTGCCTTGTGAACCCTGGCTGCAGCCTAGACTTGTGACTTGGCTGTTGCCTGTTTTTAAATATCGGTTTGCATATAGGCTCAACAGTCGAGACAATTGTTTCTCCCTTGATGAAAGTGGTTTTAGAACTAGAGGGAGTGTGAGGATCATATCCAAAGCCTGATCTGGAATATAGTGGCCTCTTATTAGTACACAATTCGTCCAGAGTTAAAGACGCTTTCAGGGAGGTTATTTCCTGCGCCTGAGTCTTATTTACCTGAGTCAGTTTGGTAAATTCGGCTTTGACATGAGCAAGTGCAGCTGATTTTTCACTATTCAAAACAGTTAATTGTTGAATCTCAGCTGTAGTGATAGCAGCCTGGTTTTTCAAGTTAATTGCAGCCTGGTTTTCAAAATCAGTTTTGACTTTATTTAATTCAAGGCTGAGTTTTTCAAAATCATTTTTCAGCTGTCTATTCTTATCTTGCAGCTGAGTCTTCTCGGCTGATACAGATAGGTGTGCAGATTTTAGTGTCTCAAAATCTTTAAATAGTTGATTTACAGATTCATGCAGATCCATATCTTGTGACATGACTGAACTATTATTTGAACCAAATCAGCTAGGTTGGCCATCAGACAATCATACTCTTCATCATCATCTGAGAAGAATCCGCTGCTGGACTCTACACGCTCTTGATCTTCTCTGATGAGGGCCTTTCTTCTGTCTTCTTTTCTGCTCACCTCTTTCTTGCTCTCGTCCTTCTTAAGATCAGGACAGTCGATTTGAATGTGTCCTGTCTTATGACAGTTGTAGCACTCCACCTTCCAGCTTCCGGCTTTCTGGTTTCTTCTCGGATTCTCCTTATAGTTCTTCTTGTATTTGGAGTAGTTCTTCCGGAAGTTGCTGAACCTCTGCATTATGAACGCCATCTC
Source organism: Orobanche coerulescens (assembly GCA_033398695.1). Classification (NCBI taxonomy): domain Eukaryota; kingdom Viridiplantae; phylum Streptophyta; class Magnoliopsida; order Lamiales; family Orobanchaceae; genus Orobanche; species Orobanche coerulescens. The sequence goes on along the minus strand of CM065815.1, from coordinate 107,102,329 downwards.
TTCCTCAAAATCTAATGGATTTGGATGCTTTATATCAGATAAGCTCTTGGCGGGGGACTTGGCTGCAAAGGCTATTCCCTTCTCTACAGGCTCAATTGAGGATGAACTTGGGAGTTCGAACTCATAAGCCTTCAGGTCGGAGAACAGCTCTTGGATCTTTATTTTATTAAGATCCTTAGATTCTCTCATGGCCACTGCCTTCATACTCCATTCAGGATTGAGAGATCTTAGTACCTTCAGCGCCATTTCCCTGTTGCCATAAGATTTACCGAGGGAGTTGATCTCATTGATGATCTCAGTGAACCTTGTGTCCACTTGGTCTATTGATTCGCCATTCTTCATTTTGAAGTTGTCAAACTTTTGAGTGGCAATTGACAACTTGTTTTCTTTGATCAGCTCCGTTCCCTCACACATTAAGGCTAATATGTCCCAGATTTCTTTTGCATTCTTGCAGTTCTTGATCTTGACCATGGTGGATTTGTCAAGAGTTTGATATAGCACATCTCTGGCCCGGTTGTCAAGGTTGGCCAGCTTTCTTTCTTCGGGAGTCAGCTCTGTCCTCTTCTTTGGGATCTTCTCTGGCTTCCCTGCTGCAATCTCCTCTGGACTGTTGTCCTTCTCAAAGGTGAATGTCCTGTCCTCTATGATGCACCATATGTCATCATGGATTGAAGATAGATGTGCCTGCATCCTTATCTTCCAAAGATCATACTCGTCAACTGAAAACACAGGTAGTCTAGAATGTATGTGTTCCATTATATAATGAGAGTAAAAATATATCTCTGATATAGATCTGGTTCGTGAAATAAATGAACCAACCTCTCTGATACCACTTGTAGGTCACAAGTCGTCCAGGAATAAGTCTAGAGGGGGGGTGAATAGATTATTGAAACTCTTAAACTCTTTTTCACAAAGAGTAAGTTTCTTCAGCTGATAGATGTGCAAATGACTTAGAGTCATTTGTTCTCAATACGTGCGGAAGTCATCTGATGACGAATACAAAACAACTAATGAAACACTTAACAATGAATGTAGCAGTTAAAGTATGATGCTATAAAACAGTAAAATACGCAGGCAGTTATAGTGGTCTCAGAGGTGGAGTAATCCTCTACTAATCCACTTTTCTCCAAACCAGTTGGAGATGAATTCACTATAATTCTCAACCAGTGATAAATATTACAGTGATTCAACCCAATTACAACAGCTTCCAACCAGTGGAAATCCTTGCCGTTGCAACTCCGTTGACTGCCTTGCACCTCTTGATCCGCGATCCTTGGATGCCTTTACAGTCTCGAACTTCAACCAGTGAAGTACCTCGAACTCAGGATTAAAGACACGAGTTTTTGTCTTCTCCAACTAAGAGCTTCTTCAAGTATGAACTTTTGAGAACTGCTCTTTTCACGATGCTATAGTTCGCTTTTAGATTGCTTTGAATGCTTTGATTGCTTGAGATTATGTTCGCACCGATAGTTTCTCAACTTCAAATCTTCGGATATATATAGGTGTTGATCCTTGAGCATTCTTCATAGCCGTTTCAAATCCTGTAACAAATCAGTCCATTGGAGAGAGACTTCTTTGTTTATTCCTTTCTGAACGTTGCAAGGCTGGATTCCCATATTTTAATCCATCGATCGACCGTTGTGAAGACTTTACATGTGAGGCGCCGAATCCTTTGAATATAATAAGATTAAAGTCTTCAGTGGTAGGCCTGGATGAATTATTCAATTCATATCCTTTGCGGGAATCTCTCCAATATGTCTCTTCACGCTTACATGTGACTTTCCGTAATATTTGACTTTTTCAACGCATGATGACGTGGACTTGGAGTACTTGGCTGATCTCAAGTTGGCTGATGCACAGTCATCTTCTCTGAAGTCTGGAATTCTCTGATGGTGACTGTTTGGGACTTGCCTGATCAGATGACTTGTCTGAGGTTACTTGACTGCAGTCTGGTCAAACATCTCTGATGAATTTTGTTGACCAGAACTTCTCTGACCTGACTCGGCTGAACTTCTCTGATGTACTCAACTGTACTTTTGTACTTAGCCGATTTGACCCTAACTTATTTTGGCCTATAGAAGATACTCATTTTGTTCTTCTTTACATTTTGCCAAGTATTAAACTTAACATAATTTGGCCTTTGGAAGATACTCATTTGGTTCTTCCTTACATTTTTGCCAAGTAATAAGTATTTGAATTGTATTAATGACATCATCAAAATCTAACAAGTATTCCTAACATCAAGGCAAGTATTCTTGGAAACCTTTATGCGTAACATGAAATGGTGATGTATAATATATGTGTGTTTTGCTCACTCCGGGAGGGTACGACGGGGCCTTGGGGGAATCCGTGACTTCACTCCGGATTCACGAGCTTGTTCGCTAGCCAGTTCGGGAGGGTCCTTAGAGGCCTCAAATGGGATCAGTGGTTTCGCCCTGGTCCTAGGCGATGTCTGTGTGTGATTTGTGTTATGATGATGGCCAGTTAGAGAGGGTCCTTAGAGGTCTCAAATGGGACCAGTGGTTTCGACCCGGTCCTAGGCAAATTGATTTGACTGTTTGTTTTTCGGGAAAAGATATGTCTGGTTTTTGGATTTTGAAATGACTTGATGCATGCACTATGAAATGTGTAAGCGAATGGTTTGCCTTTATTAGTTGTACTAGCGTAATTTCTAACCCCTTTGGGGACCCGTTTTGGGGAAATTCTTGTTATGAATTTCAGGTGGTGTTCAGCCGGTCGAGCGGGCACTGGATCAGTACGAGGATGCTGGTCGGGGATGTTGACGTGTGCAATGGAGTCCCTTTATATTCCGTTGTCCATTTTGATGTGTTTGTTTTCCAAACTTGTGAACTTATCGATAGTACTCGCGAGTACTTAGGCACTTTTGATTTGGGACATGTTTTGTATGTTAAATCGTATTTGCGGATTTGGGTGATGTCCTGTTTACCGGGTAATTTCATTTAGTGATTGTTGTGGTGTTGTGTATTTCTCGCTAACCGACATGGTTAGACGAGCGGTATTGTTCATTTATCCTGGTGGGTCCCACGTAGGGGTCCACGGCGCTGTAATATACCCTGAATATCTTGGGGGTGTTACAGCCTCAAGCTTGTTTTCTCACTAAAGTTGGGAAATAATAAAGCAGCCAATTAAAATAAGCACTGTTATTTGAGTTTAATGATCCGTGTGGTGCAATGACCCGAACGAGGGAGTTATCGCTATTTTACTGAACAAATATCAAGCTGCATAGAATTTTGTTTCGAGCGATTTTGCTAATTTTTGTCACAACCAACTTGGTTCCCATCTTGAACTTAAAGCGGTCTTGTGACGCACATTTTCAACCTCTTTTTAGCTAAATTTGCTAAAGATGATATGCTTATTAAAATATCATCTTTCAAATGTTGAAAAATGCTTTCCTTGAGGAAGCCCAAATTTGCACCCTTGTAAGAAGGTCGAGCATGTGCGTGGTAGTCTTTCACCATGCTTGTATCATATTTATGCCTCTTAGGCATATGGTCTTGCCATGTTAAGCACTCAACATGATAGATCATCTTGATCGTATCTCGTATAAAATCTCTATATTGTTACAGTATTCGCTATGCTCATGTTTGTAAGTTTTGCAAGCGAAACTGAGTGCTAAAGAAGCTATTTCCAAGGAACATAATGTTTTTGGATTTCGTGTTATAAATGCATACTGACTATGATGACTAGGTCATCACAATCAATGAGTGGTATAATGCTCAAGTTTTTGAATGTCGAATGGCGTATTCTAATCACTTATGTTCCGTAATAATTGAATCATGTTATGACTGGATGATATTCATGCCAAAGTATTTCAATCATGGCATATTATCATGATTGTGAGAAATAAAATCTTATGCATCACTTGTATTGGATATGTGAAAGAACACTCATGAGTCAATATGGTCTGACTTGCATCGATTTTTATAACCAGAAGATGTGTTGGGACATTGGCATATTTAGGCTTTAATAGTCTAGATTGTGGACATGATTTGATGATCCATATACCACAGTATACTCATGGATGTCGTATTTTCTTTAAACATAGAGCTGGCTAGATCAAAACCACAAAAGTAAATTGGTGGAATCGTGAGCAAGGCTCATGAGTGATGATGGCATTTATGTCATCCAAGGCTTGCTTTCATAAGCATGTGTGACGCCAAATACCCTCTGGTGATCCTTCTCATGCATGTTCATTGATTAAATCTAATTCTTTGGCACAATTAGGAGAATACACCCTCCTACACTAAAGAGAATAATGTAGCGACTCGCATAAATATGATGTTGACTCCTCCTTTTCACCGTGTCTTTATACATGCATGATCATAATTGTTACATGGGTGGCTTATGATGTTATTATGGTGTTCATAAATGGTCGTACTCAGGTCATAACATTTATATGTTATGTGGTGCCTTTGACAATGATTAATTAGTTGATGAAACCTGAGTTTATGGTTCTCTAACTCGCAGACTAGTTATTATAAAGGTCGGTTCACCCATTTTTAGACCAAGTCTTAAAGTGAAAGTTTAACCAGTACTTCCTAATATCCAAGGCTACCTTCTCACAAATTTTGGTACCATTTGGAGACCTAAAATGATGAATACTTCACAGACCACCAGCCACACCAACAGCCAGTTCGATGTCTTTTCGATTGGTTTTCGAGCATAAGGTGGATGGTTTTGGAATCTTAACATCCGTTTATACATGCTCACGAAATTTTTCGGTGTTTAGGGCTGGTGAAAGGAGTGAACTCTTCAAAAAATCACTAGAGGTTCGATAAAACTAATGGCCTATCATCAGTTTAGTCATTTCTTTATGTTCGATCTCGGTGGTGCATGGTGGCATTTTTGTTGGGTTCTCAAGACCATTAGCTATGGTTATGTAACATAAACCAGTATGTTATGTTCATATATACCTATCATCATTCAAATTCTTAGTTACAAGTGTAACTGTATGCATTTTGTTAAATCGATTATCTTAATAATGAAAAACCTTTATCGTCAACATATTCATGTACCAAAGTGTGTCACCATAATGCATTATAATGGGTTATAAATAATGAGTATGACTTGCACTTTCACTCATAGTCTGCTTAACATATACCTTGACTGACAATCTCGTAAGTCACTTTGATGAGCATTCTTCCTGTCTTTAGGGGGATATGCAAACGATGTTCGAGTAGAACGACTTGGAATTATCGTAGTTAGTCCCTATGATGACTCACCAAGTTCCCTAAAGTGACGAGATTAAATATATGCTGCAAATATATCTTCAAAGATTATGTCCGGTCATGGATGTTCGTCGCCTGTAAATAGTGATAGAATAACACCACGAATTGTGGTAGATGGTGTTACTAGGTCACGGATGGTTGATAAGTATGAGCTCCACCTTTAGTTGCTCCCATCGTCTTAAACGGCGCAGACTGGGTGGCCTGATTCTGAACCGCTGATTGCTTCGGGGACTAAGATGCTGCCGGAGTTAATCTGGGATCTCTTCGGCAGAAATGGGCCTTATGCCCGGAAATTCCACAGTTATAACACGTGATAGTCTGCCTCAAACACTTAGTGCTGTAATGACCCTGCGCTACACAATTAAAATAGGTGATGGCCGATCTGGCCACCCGGGACTGAGACTCCGCAGGTTTAGGCGCCATAAGAGGTCGCTCGGAAAGAGTAGGGCCCGCATGAGGCTTCTTGAAGGTTGCCTGGCTGCCTTTGGACTGATTACGATTCTTTGATTTCTTACTAGCAGATGAAGGTTGTTGCTTAGCAATTTCCTTAGCGGTAAGCTCGTAAGTAAGAACTTTCTCGATTAAATCGGCCAGAGTGGCGCAATGATGATTAAGCAATTGCATCTGGGCCATCATGCCCTGCATAAAACTGAGTGGATCAACCCTAACACCTTCTAATTGAGTTGTATCTCGGTTATGACTTCCTGACAGTGAGTGACTATTTCCTGGGTTTCGGCCCGCACTGCGGCCTCTCCCCCTGCGTCCTCTGAAAGCTCTCTCCATACTGAAGTAGGAAGGCCATATGATAATTATAGATCTCACATGAATATCGCATGAAAGATCAACTGAGGTGACATGATTATCCGATGAAATTATTGAAATGATTATCTTGAACAAGTTAACAAGATTGATGATACGATTCATAAGATTAACAACTGAACAATGAAATTAACTAAGTGATTAATGAATTAACATGATCAACATGATCAAAATGAAAATGATGTTTGAGGATTGTTGACTGATGAATGATGAATGAGTGATTCTTATTGCCAGAAATTATACCATGGCATCAGAAATTTTACAGTTCTTTCGGTTTGAGGGGCTTGGCGTTTGCACAGGTCACACGTCATGCGAAAGTCCAATGATACTAGTCTGATGAACGATGATTTCAAATGAGACATGACACGGAAGGTAGTATTCAAAACCACTCTCCGATAACAACTTTGTAACACCCCAAACTAGGCGGGTATTACAGTGCCGTGGACCCCCGACTTGGCCCACCAGGCAAAAGAAATTAATGAATTACAAAGTATAAATGTAGTACCGAACCACATTACATCGTCAATTACTCCGATAAGGAGTTTCAAGTACAACACACCCAGGAGAATAGAATACATGTATATCTCATGTGAAGATAAAATATACAACACTGAATAAATGACAATCCAAACGGAAGTGCAGCGGAAAATACATAACACGAAAGCATGAACAATTAGCTGGACTGGGGGCCCCTACTAGTATCACTGGGACTCCTCGCCGTCAACGTTCTCTTCCCGTGCTTTTGCCTTGCCATGACCTGAAAAACAATATCCCCTTAATGGGGTCAGTTACACATAACAACAATCCTCAAGAGTTGAACAATCACCATAATTACATATCTTAGTTATGAAATCAAGCTGAAGAGGGGCATTATAGTACGCCCGTAATGGAATGTGCAAGTGAACAAGACGAGTGCCCGGACACACCCGCGCTTGTACCTAATTAGTCTCACGGAGGCACGTTACCGTGTGCACATTCCATTGTGTCGGTGAACCCGATCACATGACTATCATGTGCCCGACTAAAAATTCCACACATCTCGATTATTAATAAGTGAAAAATTATAGAGTGACAATTACTGAATGAAAATAAATGAGTTCACATCCGGGTATTACACTAATAACAGATCCAGACAATATTCCATATGTAGGAAAATCACTAATAGTGCCGATACACATGGCGTGCAAGTAGAACCTCTCGGACGAATAACTGTCGTACGTGGGCCCCACAACAATTTCAACTCCTCTATCAAAGGTCTCATATACACATCGATACCCTTTACCAGATATCCCAGCCCCGAGACTGTAACACCCCCAAAACCGAATGAGAATATTACACGCCGCAGATCCTTCCCACAAGGATCTACCAGGCTAAACATCACGAAACGACCACGTGTTTGTCCGACTAGGGCAAACAATACAATGATACGGGCCGTTAAGGTCAATTAAAACTAACTACACGGACTAGTAAGGTCGTACGACTGACATAAACAAAAGAAAACACATCTCTATACAAACAATGCCCACACAGGGGTAAAGATACAAAAATAGCGGAAAACGGAATACGACTCTGATGATAACTTAACTCGACTCAACTCCCAACTCTCGATTAGTATCGTAGCCTGTCACTTCCTGTGCCGATCCTATGACTGCTCCCCGAACCTGCAAGCACTTGGACACAAAATAGACATCTACCCCCCGATTACTCGGGGTTAGCAAAATTCCACTATTTTGATAGTGAAAGTATAATACGATACGAAACATAACAAGTAAACAACAACTACGATTTGATACGGAAATCAACTATAAAAATGTTCCCGAGAAGTTTTAGAATTTCAAACTCAAGCAAGAAGTATTTAAAAAGGAACTCATCATCTCGGGGATTTTTAAAGTAGAAATACTTTAGGAAATTACAAAACCTTTTGCGAAGACATTAGGGCCTCAGCCAGATTCTCGTTTCAAAACACACTAGTTAAGATATCGTTATGAGTCCGTGACCCAACTTTATAACGTTATTCAAACAATTAATGTTATACGATCACTGTTCTACACATCATGTACCGAAATCCGAAGGCCTCGTCGGGCCCTACCCGGACCACACGCATTGTTCGTACACATCATGTATCGAACTCCAGAGGCCTCGTCGGACCCTACCTAGAATATACACGTTGTTCGTACACATCATGTACCGAACTCCAGAGGCCTCGTCACACCCTACTTGGACCACACAATCACTGTTCGTACACATCTTGTGCCGAACTCCAGAGGCCTCGTCAGACCCTACCTGGATCACACGCAATAACACGACACAACTCATATTGATCAACTCAATATATCGCCACGAGCAACATACATTATTATCAATATGTCAAATCATTCAACAGTCCACTGTAATACATATTCAAGCAAGTAATCAAACCAACACACAACTATCATAATCATCACGCTCACTCATCCATGACTAATCACGCACGACACGAACCATATGATTATCACAACCAACACAATCCCAAGACATTATCTAATTGAGGATATCATCACTACCATCAATTGTTAACAATTATAAAATCACACGAAGTATAATCACGAAGACACGCTAAATCATCATAGACCTAACATGAAGTCTCTATCCACAAGACACAATTCGTATAGCAAGATACTTGCCTCGATAACCGATACTGAACATTCCGACGAACATGGCTCAATCGGGAAACCTCGAACACCTACAATCCTCCGGAAAAACAATGAAGATACAATTACAATATGAATCAAGACCCAAAACAACGGAAATCCCACCAAACTGTCGACGGGAAACTCATTGGAACATTTAATCAAACATTCAACGTTCGATAACTCTCAAGAACACTCGAATCACTAATCTAGTTGAACAAACCCCAAAATACAACCCATGTAACATGTTTAATAATGCTCAATAACATCAATCGATTCTTCAAAATCGGACAAACAACGAAAATCAAGAAGGAAATCCTGAAAGTCAACCCTATGATATTTCAAGAATTTACCTCGATTCGACGAAGAACGAGGATTAGATGATGATATAATCGACAAGATCCTTCCGAAAAGTCTTGGAATTGAGTGGAATCGACCAAGAATTCCTACTCCCGAACCTCCCGTTCGTCAGCCACCACAAGAAGGGAAAAATGGGGAAGAATGGCACAAACCCGTCGGCAGGACAATATAAAGCCGCGCACGTTATGGCCGTAACAGGCAGTACCTTACGGCCGTAACTCGACCCTTACGGCCGTAATCGGCATCTGCTTACGGACGTAACTGGCACCTCCCAGGCCACTGCCCAAACACGCTCGGCATATTACGATTGTTACCTGGCACATCATTACAGCCATAACCGGGCCTTACGGCCGTACCCGGCCACACATTACGACCATAATCGATCATCCCTGGGAAACTGTCCAACCCGTGCGGGAGACTTATGGACGTAATCGGCAAGACATTGCGGCAGTAACCGGCCATGTCTTGCAGCCGTAACAGGCATTGCATTGTGGCCGTAACTCGACCAGGCCCTACGGTCGGGACTCGATCGTTCCGACAGTCCGGTTAGGTGTTCGACAACATCTCGGTCATGCATACGCACCGATTATAATTCAAAACAATAACGAGCAAATTACGAAACATAACATACCATCTTGAGCACATGAGCGTTGATCAATATATCCTTTCATCTTGAGCACATAAGCGCTGACAGATGTCCCCTCAACCATCTTGCAAGCATACGATGCTTGAAAGGTCTCATACATCTCTTGCCTAGCATGCTTCGAGAAAGTTTCCTTGAGGTGAGCATTTAGCTCATAAGTGTAACACCCCAAACCCGGCGGTTATTACAGTGCCGTGAATCCCCAAATTGGACCCACCAGGCGAAACATAGTACAATAATTGACATAACATAACTGCAGTACCGAACCACATTATGTTTACCAAATACTCCGATTGTAACACCCCCAAGTTATTCAGGGAATATTACAGCGCCGTAAGCCCCACCGTGGGACCCACAAGGCTAAACATACGCGGAACTATAATTTTGACCGAGAAGGTCTACATACAATGGGATGAAGAACAATACAAAGGGTATTCAAAACATAACCAATGTATCCAAATACATCACGACACAAATCAATACCTCGGCAAACACAGGCCGGAACATCAAGGAAAATGGAAAACAATACTCGAGTATTCAATAACCATTCCAGTACAACAACACTGAATGGAAAACCCAAGACATAACCGGAGAAAAGACACAGTATCACACTTGCCCACCATCTTCATGCCGACCCGATACCTGCCTGTCCGCTCTCCTGGAACTTGAAATACATAAAAAGTATTCCCCCTATAAAGGGGTTAGCCGTCGAATAGCTAGTGCAAGTATATCAAGTATGAAACACAATACTCCTCGACAATAAAGTAAATGTAACCGTCAATTCATCAATTCAAGACTACTATTCCGAAAAAACTAAATCTCATAGCATCACATCAATACATATATGAATACCGTGGAACCGCACCAGAGGCTACGGAACCCTGAGAGGACTCATCGGTCCATCCCAGAGTGGTTTGTTCATATCATCCGTGAAATCGCACCAGAGGCTACGAAACCCTCAGGGGACCCGTCGGCCCGCCCCAGAGTGGATATAAATAATCATGCCATTAATATTACTTACTTTCAAAGTCGAGAACGTACAATCATAATTATATACTTGCCTTTGAGACATCGAGAAATCGAACGGAAAAAGGGTACGAGTTCGGTAGGTCCAAGAACGCACTTCCGGCACCTAAACAATTCGCAAGGAATATGATAATCAATTATCCATACTCAAATTACACGAAGAAACTCCCGAAACCCGTCTATGATTCATGAAAATACACGAATAAACAACTAGAGGTTGGAAAATCGTCCAAACCCTCACAAGTCCCAAAACGGCACAATCCAATCCGTAAAATTGTAGGAAAAGTATGCATACGGGATAGATACATCATATTCTCAAGGTCCTTAAGCTTCAAAACGGATGAATCGGACGAATCTATGAAAATCCCAAAATTCCCAAAAAATAGGGTTCTAAGGATTTTTACCTTGATTCGGATGATAGGATGGATTAGATGTTGTGAAATCCTTGTTCTCCACCAAAATATGTTGTTGCTAGAAGGAAGATCGCTTCCAAACGCCCGAAATCATCTCTCCCGAGCTAATCCCGTCGAAAAGGAGTGAAGAAGATGAAAAATGACGAAATGGAAGTCAACTGTCCTATATATATCTGCCCAGTCTAGCGCACGCTACGCCTCCTTCATTAGCGTGCGCTAGCGAAGTCACCGGGTAGTCCAGTGGTTTCTGCCGGCTCTATTAGCATGCGCTAATCGCCTATCTCTAGCATGCGCTAGCCCCTAAAAGTGGCATCCAGTACTGGAGTCCAGAACCTACTGTCTCTGCCCTGCTCAAACCTTAGCGTGCGCTATCGCTATGGCTTAGCGTGCGTTATGCAAAAGCTTTAGCGTGCGCTAGCCGAAGCCTAGCGTACGCTACCTGATAGTCCAGAAAACCTAGTAACCTCACTGCCTCTGTCGACCAGCCCGTTAGCATGCGCTACGGACGGATGTTAGCGTGCGTTATGCAACAGCTTTAGCGTGCGCTAGCCGAAGCCTAGCGTGCGCTATTTCTCTGGATCAGAACACTTTCGCAAGGTCTAAACAACACGATCAAGACCCATACAAGATAGAAATTCATTAACAATATCAATAACATCTCCAAGCGTTTACAGAGCGACAAAATAAGGACGTTAAGGTCAAACAGTCAATAAAATGTACGGGTATTACATTCTCCCCCTCTAAAAAGAAGTTTCATCCCGAAACTTAAGAGATAAAAAGTTCGGGGTAATCCACCCGCATCTTCTCTTCCGTCTCCCAAGTCGCCTCCTCGACTCCATGTCTCGACCATTGCACTTTAACCAGTGGAATGGTCTTGTGCTGAAGTTGTTTCTCGCGACGCTCAAGGATCTTCATGGGTTTCTCCGGAAAGGTAATATCCTCGGCTACGTCAATCTCACTGTAGTCGATAATGTGGCTCAGATCCGGTACGTACTTTCTCAACTGAGACACATGAAAAATACTATGGACGTGACTCAAAGCTGGAGGCAACGCCAAACGATAAGCTAAATCTCCAACTCTGTCCAAGATCTCGAAAGGTCCGACATACCTCGGACTAAGTTTCCCCTTTTTCCCGAAGCGGAAAACTCCTCTGGTCGGCGACACCTTGAGCAAGACATGATCCCCCATTTCAAACTCTAAGGGTCGACGACGAGTATCAGCATAAGATTTCTGACGACTCTGCGCAGCCAGCAATCGATCCCGGATAATAGAAATCTTTTCCTTAGTCTCCATCAACATATCCGGCTCCGTCCCAACTAGATCAGAAGCCTCGTCCCAACATAATGGCGACCAACATCGCCTACCATAAAGTGCCTCGAAGGGTGCCATTTTGATCGACGCATGCCAACTATTATTGTAAGCAAACTCGATCAATGGTAAGTGAAGCTCCCAATCATTACTCCAATCTAAGGCACAAGCTCGCAACATATCTTCCAATGTCTGAATCGTCCTCTCTATCTGACCGTCCGACTGAGGATGAAAGGAAGTGCTCAATCTCAACTCAGTACCCAAAGCCTGATGAATGGCCTGCCAAAAATGCGATACGAAACGACCGTCTCGATCAGAAACAATGGTCTTGGGGGAACCGTGCAACCTTACGATTTCAGCTATAAAAGTTCGAGCCAATCTATCCGGTCCCCAAGTATCCTTAATACCCAAGAAGTGTGCACACTTGGTCAACCGATCGACAATTACCCAAATCATATTCATTCCGGCCCAAGTTCTCGGCATGCGAGTGATGAAATCCATGGAGATGTCTTCCCACTTCCACTCGGGAATGGGAAGCGGTTTCAACAACCCCGCTGGTCATTGATGTTCGATCTTGACTTGTTGACACGTTAAGCACCGTAGTACAAACTCCGTAACATCTTTCTTCATGTTATTCCTCCAAAAATTGCGCTTCAAGTCTTTGTACATCTTACTCGTCCCGGGGTGGATTGAGTAAGGCGTAGCATGAGCTTCTCGGAGAATTCTCTGCCTCAACTCTAAATCATTCGGAACACAAAGCCTGCCCTGAAATCTCAGAATACTATCCTCGTGAACCACAAAACCAGGAGCTTTTCCTTTAATTAAGTCTTCCTTCAGTTGAGAAATCATCGGGTCACTCCACTGCTTCCCTTTGATGTCATCAACCAAGGACGAAGTAATTTCGAGAGTACACAACTGTCCCTGTACTCGTTGAAGCCAAACTTGTATCCCTTGCTCAATTAAATCCTGACGAATTTTCGTCTGAGATGTAAGAACCTCGAGCGTTTGAAGAGATGCCGATTTGCGGCTCAAAGCATCCGCAACGACATTGGCTTTTCCGGGGTGGTAAAGAATTTCCAAGTCATAATCCTTTATCAACTCTAACCAATGTCTCTGTCTCATATTCAGCTCCTTCTGACTAAAAATATACTTCAGGCTCTTGTGATCGGTATAAATCCGACACGGTGAACCATACAAATAATGCCGCCAAATCTTGAGCGCGAAGACAATTGCGGCCAACTCTAAATCGTGAGTAGGTGTAACGCCCCCAAAATGAACCGAGACGCCACAGTGCCGTAGATCCCATGAGGTACCCACAAGGCAAGTTTTTGAAAATATTTTCTAAAATATTTTATTAAAAAGTGGTAATATACGGGAGTAATTAAGAAAGTCTTCGTACAACCCAAAGTACCAAAAGCAATTAGTGTCCGTACATACGGTTATTACACAACGTGGAATGTTCAAATTTATTTAAGAAATTAACAGGTCTTCTTCCAACACAGCTCATGCCTGGCCGTAACCTTCGGGGGTGTCCTGCACAAATTCAACAAATTTACCTGGCACGACATGTCGTGCCGAACCTAGGTCAGAAACAATCCAAACCAAACTCAAAGGTAAAATCTAATAATTTCAAGGAATAAAGTTGTCACCGAATGTTTCATGTTATTCCTCTTATCAGCACATAAACTCCCAAGGTCGCAACCAAGGGTCACGGAAGTATCTACACAGGACTATTCCGGACGTGGGTACCATTCAGGTTTTATCCCGCAACACGGTCCAACAAGAAAACTCCCAAGGCCGCGGCCAAGGGTCACGGTAGTATCTACTCGGGAATACTCCGGACAAGATAATCATAAGAGCACCATTCCACAATAGTAACATTTACTATGTCTAAATTTATAAGACGTAAAGTCTGAGCAAGATTCACTTGCCTCAAATCCGACGCGAGTTATTTCTTGACAAGGCAACGGCTTGAACGATCGCACTTGGAAATCCGACCTATTACATGTTTGTCGATTAACATCTTATGATAATAATGATCATCAACGACGTTCCTCCACTCCCGCCTGTTAGAACCCTATCCTAGTTGCTTATGATGTCGGAATCTAATTTCTCCATTTTTATCCATAATGCATGCCATTAATTTCTTAGGTTCGGCAACATTCTTTATAAGTTATCTTTCCGTTAAACAATATTGTTCTAACACAACATTCCAAGTTAATGATAACCAACAATCACCAAGATTTCATCGTTGTCTTAATATGCAAGTCTAGAACGATTAATCCATCATCTTAACATGTTTCGGTATCTATTCGGCTAGAAATTGTTGGTAACTTCATCAAGGATTCATTAACGGTTTTATTCAACATGATAATACGGTTATACATGAAATCCTTCAAGATGATTCCGAGAAGTTGGTGATTAGCAATATGATTATGAGTTCTACCATTATTCATTCCAATTTCAAGCTTTGATGGTTATCGATTAACAATTGCGATAGCTACATACCGGTTCGATTATTACTGAGGGTTCTAAGCTACCCAAGGCATCCGAGGTTTACTAAAACTTACTAAAAAAATACTGAAATGAGTTCAAGGTTGGGTAAACTTACCTTTACTGACAAAAGATGATGAAGAACGACGGTGGACGAAGTAGAACGAGAGGATAACACCTTCAAGACCTTCCCCGAAGCTTGATTATCGAACTCTAATAGGATAGCACTTGAATTGGGAGGTTAGAATTGGTTCAATGATGGTGGAGAGTAGTGTACAAGGAAGAGGAATGATTTTTGGGACGGAAGAAATGAAAGGCAAAGTGTTCTTTTATAAACTCAGATTGCCCTTACGTACGTTATGCCTTACGGTTTACGTACGTAAGAGGCTTTACGTACGTTATGGCAAAATACTTAACGTACGTAAGGAACTCGCTGGAACGATTCACTCACACCGTTACGTGCATGTAAAGCGGGTTAACGTACGTAACACCTCGTTGACTTGCCTGTCGCAATCACGCCGAAAGTTGGTCGGCACGCGTACTACCGGACGAAGATTCCTGTCCGAAGACCGAAGACCGATGTTACGTACGTAAGGGCCGATATTTAACGTACGTAATGGCTCAGATATAGCGTGCGTAATGAGTCGGAGTATAACGTACATAAAGGACAGTTTTGTTTGCCAAATTATTATCACATTAATTTCTTATGACATGACTCCCTCTCCATGTCGTCTGGAAATCTCTCGGGGAACAAGACGTTGGCCACCGTCATATTCGCACCGATAATTACCTAACGACATCGAGGTATGTCACTGAAAGTTCATCAATCATCATACCATCACAATACACGAATAATAGATGCGATACCGTACAACCGTATTATACAAAATATGTTTTATTGCAATGGAGTACATTTATTTATCAAACAGGAGAAATGGACGTGAGCGTCCAAAGCGAAAAAAGCATGTAATACTGGTGGTATTACATACCACCCCCCTTAAAAATAGTTTCGTCCCGAAACTAAGAAAATAACTCGGGATGATTCTCTCTCATGCTCGCCTCGGTCTCCCAAGTCGCTTCTTCCGTACCGTGGTGCGACCACTGAACTTTAACAAGGGGTATGTTCTTGTTCCTTAGTGTCTTTACGCGTCGATCCAAAATCGCTGTTGGAACTTCCCTAAAGGTAGCATCATTGGAAATCTCTACTTCCTCGAAGTTGATCTTGTGGCTAGGATCGTACACGTACTTTCTCAGCTGGGAGACGTGGAAGACATTATGCACTCCGTCTAACGATGGTGGTAATGCTAGCCGATAAGCGAGTCTACCGACTCGGTCCAGTATTTCGAACAGACCAATAAATCTCGGGCTTAGCTTGCCCTTCGGCGAGCGTCGAATGCCCCGCATTGGCGATACTTTAACCCAAACATGATCCCCAACCATAAATTCCAACGGTCGCTGCAGGTCCATAGCATAAGACTTTTGGCGACTCTGCGCTGCCAACATGTGTTTTCGAACAATAGATATCTTCTTAATAGATTCCTGGATTAGATCCAACTGGGTGGCGACGACATCGGATGCATCGTCCCAACATAGGGGAGACTTGCACTTTCTACCATACAAGGCCTCAAAGGGGGCCATGCCTATGCTTGCATGCCAGCTGTTGTTGTACGAAAATTCCGCTAAACAGAGGTGTTTAGCCCAGTCCTTGCCCCAATCGAGTACACATGCTCTCAACATATCTTCCGAGTGCAGTAGTGCGTTCTGTTTGTCCATCCGTTTGAGGATGATAGGCAGTGCTGAAATGCAGTTGAGTACCCATGGCCTGGTGTACAGCCTTCCAGAAGCGGGACACATATCTAGTGTCTCTATCCGAAATAATCCCCGAGGGGACGCCATGTAACCTTACGATTTCCCGAACAAAAATGGTAGCCAGCTGTTCTGTTCCGATGGCCTCCTGAATTGGAATGAAGTTTGCCGACTTCGTCAGTCGGTCTACAATAACCCATATCGTGTCATTTCCCCCCGCCGTCACTGGTAACTTTGTGACAAAGTCCATTGATAGGCTCTCCCATTTCCATTCCAGAATGGGTAAGGGCTGCATGATTCCGGCCGGTCTACGGTGTTCAATCTTCACCTGTTGACATATCATACGTCGAGCGACAAACCTTGCTACCTCTTGCTTCATATTCTTCCACCAGAAACTCTTTCGCAGGTCTTTGTACATTTTGCTCTCCCCGGGATGTATCGAATAGGGAGTAGAATGAGCTTCCTTGAGTATAGTTTGCTTAAGCTCGTCTTTAGGTGGAATGAAAATTCTGTTCTTGAATCTAACTAAGCCCCCTTGGATCCTGTAGTCTGAAATAACTCCCCCTTCGGCCTTTGCGCCGATCGCACGAAGTTCTGGGTCCTCCATCTGTGCTAGGCGTATCTCGTCCAGCAGGGACGAGCGAATATCAATCGAGCACAACTGTCCCTGGCGGTGTTGTATCCACACTTCAATGTCATTTTTCCTGAGATCTTGCTGCAACTCCAGCTGTATTGTCAAACCAGATAGTGTCACCTCCTGCGCAGTTTTCCGACTCAGTGCGTCTGCTACGACGTTGGCCTTCCCAGGGTGATATAGAATCTCAACATCATAATCCTTGATTAACTCCAGCCAACGCCTCTGTCTCATATTTAACTCTTTCTGCGTGAAAATGTACTTTAAACTCTTGTAAATGCAGAAGATCTTACGGGTAACCCCATATAGGTAATGTCTCCAAATCTTAAGAGCGTGGACCACTGCGGCTAGTTCCAAGTCATGTGTCGGGTAGTTCACCTCATAAGGTTTAAGTTGACGAGGCGTAAGCGATAACCTGTCATTTTGCATGAACACACATCCCGGCCGTGCTTAGACGCATCGGTGCATATTACGAATCCCTCCGTACCTGCGGTAGTACCAACACCGGGCGTAGTAAGCTTCCTTTTTAGCTGTCGAAACTCTCTGACAATCATTGTCCGGACAAACTTGGTGTTCTTCCTAAGCGGATTTGTTAATGGTGGCGACACAGGAGAAGGCCTCGGCGAACCGTCGATAATATCCCGCCAACCCCAGGAAACTTCTCACCTCTTTGACATTTCTAGGTGGTTCCCAATTCATAACTGTCTCGATCTTCTGGGGGTCTACTTTAACACCTCCTGCTGAAATCACATGCCCCAAAAAGGTTACCTCTGGCATCCAGAACTCGCATTTAGAAAGTTTAGCATACAGTTGATGTTGCCTTAAAACGCTCAACACCTGCCTCAAGTGTTCCTCATGCTCCCATCGGCTTCGGGAATAAATTAAAATATTGTCAATGAAAACCACCACACACTTATCGAGAAACTCTGTCAGAACCCTGTTCATCAATTCCATAAAAACAGCTGGAGCATTGGTCAGGCCAAACGACACCACCATGTACTCGTAGTGCCCATATCTCGATCGAAATGCGGTCTTAGGAATATCCTCCTCTCGAATTCTCAATTGGTGATATCCCGAACGTAAGTCGATCTTTGAAAACACAGTCGCCCCTTGCAGTTGGTCCAGTAAATCATCAATCCTTGGAAGTGGGTAACGGTTCTTAATAGTGACCTTCTTAAGTTCCCTGTAATCGATACAGTAGCGCAGAGCGGTCCTTTTCTTCACAAAAGAAGCGCGCACCCCATGGCGAAGTACTTGGGACGAATGAGCCCCTTCCTTAGCAATTCTTGAGTTGTGACTTTAGTTCCTTCATTTGGTGGTGCCATCTGTATGGTGCCTTGGAGATAGGCGTCGTTCTGGCTCAAGTTCGATTGAGAGATCGACCTCCCTTTGTGGTGGCAATCCGGGTAGTTCGTCGGGAATATGTCCGAAATTCGTTCACTACGGGAATATTAGCAACCGAAAATTGTGACGTGCCCTCTGAAGAATATAGCACCGATGTACTCTCCTCGATCATCACGAGGTGCTACTGTGAAAAGGAGGCGAGGGCCCCTTTTGTGCTGAAGTGCTCTCGGCCTCTAATTGTGTGAGTGGCACCGTCATGGGTCGTAATAGAAACGGTCAGGTGATAGGTATCCAATACCGTCTTGTGCATCGTCATCCAGTCCATACCTAAAATTACATCTTCGTTTTGGAGTGGAAAGACCATGAGATTGGCTGTCCAGCCCAGATTATTGATACGAATCGGACAGTTTCGAACTTCCAAGTTACCCTCCACCCTGCTGCCCTCGGGTAGTTTAACAGTAAAGGACTCACATGGTACACAAGGGAGATGCAAATGGTTAACACATTCTACGGATATAAACGAGTGGGTTGCTCCAGTATCAAACAGTACATGAACATGCTGAGATTTAATAAGGAGTGTACCTGAGACAGCAGGAGTAGTCTGGTCATCAGTAGCCCTTAGTTCGAACACGCGGGATGGCAGTGTCCCCGAGGAGGGTGCAGTACCTCCCCCGTGACCACATCCTCTTCCGGCACCGTGTAGAGGAGACTGGTGAGGTGGAGATCGGTAGTCGGACATGGCAGATGCTCTGGATGTCTGTACCGAGCCTTGTTGACTCTGAGGAGTTGGGTTTGGTGTAGGTTTGATCCGAGAACAGTAGCGAGACATGTGCCCACCCCTTCCGCATGAAAAGCACTTTGTCGATGCTTTACGACACTGACTCATGGTATGCCCTGCTATGCCACAATTGAAACAGCTACGGCGAGAAGGCCCGTCAGATGTTCCTTTCAGTTGGGACGAAGCTGCTGATTTGGAGGGGAACTCAATTCCCAAATTCACTCTACTGGTGCTCCCGGACTGATTTGCGGTCTTCTGCTTCTTTTGGTTGTGCCCGGCATCCGAACTGACAACCGTACCGGCATATGCTGTGACTACGTCCTCATATGCCCTCAACGTGGTGCAATGAAACCCCTCCGCGTAGCGTTGGACATCCTCCGGCAACCGTTGAGCAAGGTGACAAATTCGCTGGTCTTCGGATGGAACCATCTGTGCGACATAGCTTAGCTCGGTCCTGTATGCCCGAATGATTTCTTGTACTGGCAAATTCTGAGGGCCCGCGCTGAAGAAACTCCGCGCTCGTGTAGTTTGAACTAATCGGGGACAGTACTCGTCTCTCAATAGTTTGGAAAACTCGGGCCATCCGACTATTCTGTCCTATAGCTTATAGGTCCTCCACCATCGGGCAGCAGTGTCACGGAGCTGGTTGATCCCGAGTGGCACTTTTCGGTTTCCTGGGCGTGATCACCTCGGCGATCTCCATTTCCGAGATCCAATCGTCCACGTGCTTATCCCCTGTCCCGTCGAATTATGGAGGTCTGGCCTTCAGCATTTCTCCCAGACAACGGTCCTTTCCGGTGTTCTCCTCTATGTTAATAGTAGTACTTGTTACGCCGGTTGACTGGCGATTCCCATAGCAATGGCACAGGCGAGTCCGAACGGCTGGATCAAATCCCCGTTGTTACGGTTTTCCGCTTCCTGTTCGTTCTGATTAACAGGTGGTGGTTGATTTCCGGCCGGATTAGTTTCTCCGGTGTTTCTGTCTTCCTGCTGGTTCATAGCGGAACCTTGTGCGTCATTTACGTTTCTTCTAGCTCCTCGACGTGCCATTGGTGATGTTCGTTCAATCTAACAGGTTAGTTTAATGAAAACATTCTCTGAGTTCTTACTGAATCCAAACATCATACTTGATCCTTAAGAATTTACATGTATTTTACCTCGACATCCCTCGAGGAGTTACGGTCGTCAGAAGTGTTGGATTTTGAAGGCAAAACGTTTTCAAAATATTTTTGGTAAAACTTTCCACGTGAGTGTTTAGGCTCTGATACCATTTTCTGTAACGCCCCCAAAATGAACCGGGACGCCACAGTGCCGTAGATCCCATGAGGGACCCACAAGGCAAGTTTTTGAAAATATTTTCTAAAATATTTTATTAAAAAGTGGTAATATACGGGAGTAATTAAGAAAGTCTTCGTACAACCCAAAGTACCAAAAGCAATTAGTGTCCGTACATACGGTTATTACACAACGTGGAATGTTCAAATTTATTTAAGAAATTAACAGGTCTTCTTCCAACACAGCTCATGCCTGGCAGTAACCTTCGGGGGTGTCCTGCACAAATTCAACAAATTTACCTGGCACGACATGTCGTGCCAGTAACCTAGGTCAGAAACAATCCAAACCAAACTCAAAGGTAAAATCTAATAATTTCAAGGAATAAAGTTGTCACCGAATGTTTCATGTTATTCCTCTTATCAGCACATAAACTCCCAAGGTCGCAACCAAGGGTCACGGAAGTATCTACACAGGACTACTCCGGACGTGGGTATCATTCAGGTTTTATCCCGCAACACGGTCCAACAAGAAAACTCCCAAGGCCGCGGCCAAGGGTCACGGTAGTATCTACTCGGGAATACTCCGGACAAGATAATCATAAGAGCACCATTCCACAATAGTAACATTTACTATGTCTAAATTTATAAGACGTAAAGTCTGAGCAAGATTCACTTGCCTCAAATCCGACGCGAGTTATTTCTTGATAAGGCAACGGCTTGAACGATCGCACTTGGAAATCCGACCTATTACATGTTTGTCGATTAACATCTTATGATAATAATGATGATCAACGACGTTCCTCCCCTCCCACCTGTTAGAACCCTATCCTAGTTGCTTATGATGTCGGAATCGAATTTCTCCATTTTTATCCATAATGCATGCCATTAATTTCTTAGGTTCGGCAACATTCTTTATAAGTTATCTTTCCGTTAAACAATATTGTTCTAACACAACATTCCAAGTTAATGATAACCAACAATCACCAAGATTTCATCGTTGTCTTAATATGCAAGTCTAGAACGATTAATCCATCATCTTAACATGTTTCGGTATCTATTCGGCTAGAAATTGTTGGTAACTTCATCAAGGATTCATTAACGGTTTTATTCAACATGATAATACGGTTATACATGAAATCCTTCAAGATGATTCCGAGAAGTTGGTGATTAGCAATATGATTATGAGTTCTACCATTATTCATTCCAATTTCAAGCTTTGATGGTTATCGATTAACAATTGCGATAGCTACATACCGGTTCGATTATTACTGAGGGTTCTAAGCTACCCAAGGCATCCGAGGTTTACTAAAACTTACTAAAAAAATACTGAAATGAGTTCAAGGTTGGGTAAACTTACCTTTACTGACAAAAGATGATGAAGAACGACGGTGGACAAAGTAGAACGAGAGGATAACACCTTCAAGACCTTCCCCAAAGCTTGATTATCGAACTCTAATAGGATAGCACTTGAATTGGGAGGTTAGAATTGGTTCAATGATGGTGGAGAGTAGTGTACAAGGAAGAGGAATGATTTTTGGGACGGAAGAAATGAAAGGCAAAGTGTTCTTTTATAAACTCAGATTGCCCTTACGTACGTTATGCCTTACGGTTTACGTACGTAAGAGGCTTTACGTACGTTATGGCAAACTACTTAACGCGTCGTAAGGAACTCATTGGAACGATTCACTCACACCGTTAAATGCGTGGCGAAGCGGTAAGCGTCGTAACACCTCGTTGACTTGCACCGTCGCAATCACGCCGAAAGTTGGTCGGCGCGCGTACTCTGGACGAAGATTCTGTCCGAAGACCGAAGACCGATGTTACGTGCGTAAGGGCGATATTTAACGTCGTAATGGCTCGGATATAGCGTGCGTAATGAGTCGGAGTATAACGTCGTAAGGGCGAGTTTGTTTGCCAAATTATTATCACATTAATTTCTTATGACATGGCTCCCTCTCCATGTCGTCTGGAAATCTCTCGGGGAACAAGACGTTGGCCACCGTCATATTCGCACCGATAATTACCTAACGACATCGAGGTATGTCACTGAAAGTTCGTCAATCATCATACCATCACAATACACGAATAATAGACGCGATACCGTACAACCGTATTATACAAAATATGTTTTATTGCAATGGAGTACATTTATTTATCAAACAGGAGAAATGGACGTGAGCGTCCAAAGCTAAAAAAACATGTAATACTGGTGGTATTACAGTAGGATAATTCATCTCATAAGGCTTTAATTGTCGTGACGCAAAAGCTATCGTCTTATCATGCTGCATAAGTACACAGCCCAGACCTTAACCTGAAGCGTCACTATAAACTGCAAATCCATCACTACCATGTGGTAAAGTTAAAATCGGCGCTGAAGTCAAATGTCTCTTCAATTCATCAAAGCTCTGTTGTCTCTCGTCCGTCCAAACAAACTTTTCGTTCTTCTGGAGTAATTTCGTAAGCAGCCGAGCGAGTTTCGAGAACCCCTCGACAAACCGTCGGTAATACCCAGCATGGCCCAAAAAGCTACGAACTTCCTTAACATTTTTAGGCGGTGCCCAATCTAGCATTACCTCAATCTTCTGCGGGTCTACACGAACCCCTTCGGCCGAAATCACATGGCCGAGAAACATAACTTCTTCCAACCAAAACTCACATTTCGAGAATTTTGCATAGAAGTGCTCGGTTCTCAAAATGTCTAAAATCAAACGCAAGTGTCGGGCATGTTCCTCCTTATCTCGAGAATAGATCAAGATGTCGTCAATAAATATGACAACACACTTGTCGAGGTATTCGATGAATATCTTATTCATTAACTGCATGAATACTGCCGGTGCATTAGTCAACCCAAAAGGCATAACTACAAATTCATAATGCCCATATCTCGTCCGAAATGCCGTCTTCGGAACGTCGGACTCCCTCACCCTGAGTTGATAATACCCGGATCTTAAATCAATCTTCGAGAAAAATGCAGCCCCTTGCAATTGATCAAATAAATCGTCTATACGAGGCAAAGGATACTTGTTCTTGATGGTTACTTTGTTCAGCTCACGGTAGTCGATGCACAAACGTAGTGAACCATCCTTCTTCCTCAAGAAAAGAACAGGCGCGCCCCAAGGCGAAGCGCTCGGTCTGATGTACCCTTTTTCCAGAAGTTCTCCCAATTGATTCTTTAATTCTTGCATCTCGGAAGGTGCCATCTAGTAATGTGCTTTAGAAATCGGAGCCGCATCTGGCTCTAAGTCCATGGTAAATTCTATCTCCCGATCTGGTGGTAATCCCGGGAGGTCATCCGGAAAAACATCGGGGTACTCACTAACAACCGGAATCGAAGAGAAATCGACTTCGTTTCCTTCCGTTTTCAAGGCATAACACCAATAGCCCGTACAACCTTTATTCAAAAGTTTTACGGCCATCATGGCACTGATAAGTAACTTGGGTAGTCCCGACTTACGCCCCAAAAAGGAGTACGTCAAATCCGTCTTTAGTCATCATGGTGATAACCTTGGTACGGTAATTCATAATCGCTTGATGACTATCAAGCCAATTCTCACCGAGGATCACGTACTCGCCTTCCATATCAACTACAATCAGATTATATAACCATTCCATACCGGATAAAATCACCGGAAAATCTCTAATCTCCCGGTTCCCCACAATTCTATCCCCGCTAGGCAGTTTCACGATGAAGGGATCGCAAGCAGTCAAACAAGTTATATTCAAATGGCGTACACACTCCAAAGAAATAAAAGAATGTGTAGCACCCGTATCAAAAAGTACACGGACTGGATGAGATAAAATATGAATGGTACCTGAAGCCACCGCCGCGTCGGGTTCGTCTGTTCGACGCATCTCATAAACCCGTGGTTGTCTGCGAACCGGCCTTCTGATTTCCCCCTCCGGCGTTCGACCCGTCCCCATTCCCCGAATTCTGCTGAGGTTGACCAAAAGATTGTTGTTGATTTATACCTTGATCAAGTGGTGCTGGGGCAGAAGCCCGAGTGTCCAAAGTCTGATTCGGCTCGGAACAATAAGCCGCTCTATGTCCCATCTGTCCGCACGTGTGACACTTCAATGGTGGAAAGCTGCATTCCAAATTAACGTGACCTGGACGGCCACAATTATAGCAAGTCACCGTGTGATTTGTGGTACCCGGAGTAGGACGGTAACCCCTCTTCCTCTTATTAGAACATGACGACTGTCCGGCAGAACGGTTAGTCGTCTGTGACCTCTGAAAGTTGCCACTCTTAGAGCCAGAAAAATTCCCCGCGACCTTCTGCTTCTTCGATTCTTCAACGGTATCGTTGTCGGGGCTCAACATATCATGGGCTAAGGCTCTGTCCTGATATTCCTTCAGTGTGGTGCAAGCAAATCCGGCCATGTACCGCCGTAGGTCCATATTCATCTGCATATCAAAGTAACGGATCTTATCACGCTCGTTATGCCCTTGATCCTTCACATGGATCAATTGTTGGTTGTACTCCACGATCAACTGCGAAACGGGAATATCCTGTGGTTTAGCCTCGAAAAGGCTCGGATTCGGCTCTCTCGCACCGGCCAAGGACAAAACTCGGCCTCCAAAAGCTCTTTAAATTCATCCCACGTGGCAACACAATCCTGTGGCTTGATGACTTTCCACCATGTAGTGGCCTCCTTGGTAAGGAAATACTGAGCAATCGGTACTTTCCTCACTTCGGGGTAATCAACCGCTTCGAAAATCTTTTCCAATTGTGCTAGCCAAACTTCCCATCCCAACGGGTCTGTGGCACCGCCAAACTGTGGAGGATGCATACAGATTACGTTCTGAAGCAAGGTGTCCGTGTTTGGGTTCGGATTATTCAGCTGAACAGTTTGGGCTAAGATGGTCATCTGGGTAGCCAATTGTTGAAGTACATTCGCAACTCCAACGTCCGCGCTGTTCCCCTGGCCATTCGACTGGTCGTGCTGACTTTCGGTGTCAGGATGCACCGAGTTCGACAAACTGGGGTTGGTTGACCTAGCAACAGAACTGATGGAAACGGCTGCGCCACGACCTCTTCCACGTCCACGGCCACGGCCCCTACCAGCTGACATACTGAAGAACACACAAGGCACGTAAGTATAATTCAATCGCACGTCATCGAAGTGACCGATTCTCAAGAATACCAAAAATAGAAGCAAAACGAATAAGGAAACACCAAAAGAGTAAGTCTTACAAGTACCGGTCGCATTGTGATGATGGCAGAGTAGTGATACTGTGGACAAATGACGACTCATTTGACCCAAAAGACCGACAGCCTAGGTATCCATAGACCTAAGCTCTGATACCATATTCTGTAACACCGCCAAGTTATTCAGGGAATATTACAACGCCGTAAGCCCCACCGTGGGACCCACAAGGCTAAACATACGCGGAACTATAATTTTGACCGAGAAGGTCTACATACAATGGTATGAAGAACAATACAAAGGGTATTCAAAACATAACCAATGTATCCAAAGACATCACGACACAAATCAATACCTCGGCAAACACAGGCCGGAACATCAAGGAAAATGGAAAACAATACTCGAGTTTTCAATAACCATTCCAGTACAACAACACTGAATGGAAAACCCAAGACATAACCGGAGAAAAGACACAGTATCACACTTGCCCACCATCTTCATGCCGACCCGATACCTGCCTGTCCGCTCTCCTGGAACCTGAAATACATAAAAAGTATTCCCCCCATAAAGGGGTTAGCCGTCGAATAGCTAGTGCAAGTATATCAAGTATGAAACACAATACTCCTCGATAATAAAGTAAATGTAACCGTCAATTCATCAATTCAAGACTAGTATTCCGGAAAAATTAAATCTCATAGCATCACATCAATACATATATGAATACCGTGGAACCACACCAGAGGCTACGGAACCCTCAGAGGACTCATCGGTCCATCCCAGAGTGGTTCGTTCATATCATCCGTGGAATCGCACCAGAGGCTACGAAACCCTCAGGGGACCCGTCGGCCCGCCCCAGAGTGGATATAAATAATCATGCCATTAATATTACTTACTTTCAAAGTCGAGAACGTACAATCATAATTATATACTTGCCTTTGAGACATCGAGAAATCGAACGGAAAAAGGGTACAAGTTCGGTAGGTCCAAGAACGCGCTTCCGGCACCTAAACGATTCGCAAGGAATATGATAATCAATTATCCATACTCAAATTACACGAAGAAACTCCCGAAACCCGTCTATGATTCATGAAAATACACAAATAAACAACTAGAGGTTGGAAAATCGTCCAAACCCTCACAAGTACAAAAACGGCAAAATCCAATCCGTAAAATCGTAGGAAAAGTATGAATACGGGATAGATACATCATATTCTCAAGGTCCTCAAGCTTCAAAATAGATAAATCGGACGAATCTACGAAAACCCCAAAATTCCTAAAAAATAGGGTTCTAAGGATTTTTACCTTGATTCGGATGATAGGATGGATTAGATGTTGTGAAATCCTTGTTCTCCACCAAAATATGTTGTTGCTAGAAGAAAGATCGCTTCCAAACGCCCGAAATCGTCTCTCCCGAGCTAATCCCGTCGAAAAGGAGTGAAGAAGATGAAAAATGACGAAATGGAAGTCAATTGTCCTATATATATCTGCCCAGTCTAGCGCACGCTATGCCTCCTTCATTAGCGTGCGCTAGCGAAGTCACCGGGTAGTCCAGTGGCTTCTGTCGGCTCCGTTAGCGTGCGCTAATCGCCTATCTCTAGCGTGCGCTAGCCCCAAAAAGTGGCATCCAGTACTGGAGTCCAGAACCTACTGTCTTTGCCCTGCTCAAACCTGAGTGTGCGCTACCGCTATGGCTTAGCGTGCGTTATGCAACAGCTTTAGCGTGCGCTAGCCGAAGCCTAGCGTACGCTACCTGATAGTCCAGAAAACCTGGTAACCTCACTGCCTCTGCCTACCAGCCCGTTAGCGTGCGCTACGGACGGATGTTAGCATGCGTTATGCAACAGCTTTAGCGTGCGCTAGCCGAAGCCTAGCGTGCGCTATTTCTCTGGACCAGAACACTTTCGCAAGGTCTAAACAACACGATCAAGACCCAAACAAGATACGAAATTCATTAACAATATCAATAACATCTCCAAACGTTTACAGAGCGACAAAATAAGGACGTTAAGGTCAAACAGTCAATAAAAAGTACGGGTATTACATTCTCCCCCTCTAAAAAGAAGTTTCGTCCCGAAACTTAAGAGATAAAAAGTTCGGGGTAATCCACCCACATCTTCTCTTCCGTCTCCCAAGTCGCCTCCTCGACTCCATGTCTCGACCATTGCACTTTAACCAGTGGAATGGTCTTATGCCGAAGTTGTTTCTTGCGACGCTCAAGGATCTTCACGGGTTTCTCCGGAAAGGTAATATCCTCGGCTACGTCAATCTCACTATAGTCGATAATGTGGCTCGGATCCGGTACGTACTTTCTCAACTGAGACACATGAAAAACACTATGGACGTGACTCAAAGCTGGAGTAAACGCCAAACGACATGAAATCAGATACTATCAAGATACTATCATTAATTAATTAATGATAGTATCATTAATTAATCAAGATACTATCATTAATTAATGATAGTATCATTAATTAATCAAGATACTATCATTAATTTACTTGGTTCTAATAACTCGATTAATTATCACTGGATAATATTTTAATGACATCATACCTTGAACTGGGTCAAAATCAAAAGGTAGCTGAATTTCACTACACCATATATGACTTTCAACAACATTTTTTTTATGTTACAAGCAAAAGTGTAGCCTTAGGTGCCTTAAAATTGGTCAAGTTTGATTTAAGGCTACACATTTTTCTAATGTTATTATTGATATAAATTAGTGTTACCATAGACTAAATTGAATATCTACGCTAATACAAAATTTGGTGTAGCCATTGCTATTTAAAAAAAGTGTAACTAAACACTAAAGAGGAAGAAGCTTCTGGTCCCCTTCAATTTCTTTATCTTTTTTAGGGCTGTCGAAATGGTTCCCGGTTCTCGGTTAGAACTGGAACCGCGCGGTTCCGGTTAATCGAGAACCGTATTGACGGTTCTCGGTACGGTTCCTGGTTAACATTTTTGTGGATAAATTGTTTTTTGGTTTAAGTGATCGGTTCCGAACCTAGAACCGCGAATAATTAATACATACTATTATATTAATTATTATTTATTAAACAATAATTTTAATCTTTATTTTTTTTGCCCAACCCTAAATGAATCGTCCACAGTATCCCTCATTTCTTCCCCCTCAGCTCGACGGGACCCGACCACAGCTCCCCTCTCAGTCTTCCCCGCGCCGCGCCTCCCGCAGTCTCTCCACGTTTCAACCGCTCCACGCCGCGCCTCCATAAATCCCTCTCGCTCTCAGTTTTCTGTGGCTGTCGGCTCGCAGCAGCACCCATCTCTCGGCAGTCGGCTCTCCCCAATCACCTCTCCTCCCGTCGCTCACCCCGGCCTCCTCACTCTCACTCTCAGCTTAGTTATTTGCAGTCATCTCCCCTCTCCCCCTTGGATTTGATTTTTTATTTTCTGTGAATGCAAAAAAGTCCCAAATCTCAGATTCCTCTGTAATTTCGAATGATGCAGTGTGGTGAATACAAAAAAGCCCCAGGCTTAATTTGCATCTTCTAATTGATGCAGTGTGGTGATTGACATTTTTATCTCATTCCTCTGTAATTTCGAATGATTTTTTTTTTCTAATTTTTGTTGCTGTATTGCTATTAGAAGTGTGTTGATTTTGCTGTATTAACATTTTTATCTGATTGACATTTTTTTAATTTGCATCTTCAATTCGCAATGTGTTGATTTTGATTGTCAGTCCCAAATCTCAGATTTTTTTTCTAATTTTTTTACCTTTAACAAATCTCAGAATCACAATTGTCTTTGGAGTTTTGAGAGTAGAAGTTGTTCACTATCTCCATTGTTTACCTTTTGTTTACTATCTCCATTGTTTACTTAAACTTGACAAGCCTTGATCTGTATAGTTCATATCATATCAAACCTAAAAATGGTTTAAAATCTTGAGCATAAAAAACTTAAGATTGTATCCTAAAGCACTGTGATTGGATACTTTAATAACTATCCATTTTTTTATTTTTGAATTTTTGAACATAGTTTTTTCTTTTCGTACACTTCTAAAAGTGACTTGAGATAAATTTTAAGCATTTTGCTTAAGATCCTAAGTTGGACTCATCAAACCCATACATATTATAAGGCTCACTCCTTATTTCAAGTTATCGTTAGCATTTAATATATTTCAAACTCATTCCATATAAAACACTCTCAAAATCGGCTCTTATCAAAACTCTTTGCTCACACCATGATCCCGATATTCAAGCTCGTCACAATGATCTATTGATAGTAAAATCACAAAATTTTGGTATAAATTATCCGAATTCAAGCAAAATTCAGGTTCGATATCTCAATTCAAGCAAATCTCAGTTTTGATTTCTCAATTCAAGCATCGGTTCTCAATTTTCATTATCTTCCTCTGCATTATTAATTGAGTTTTGATTGATTTTGTGTTTCTGATTTCAGTTTCAATGGAGTGTCAACAAATTACTCTTCCTTCATCTATCGATTCTTCTATTCCTTCATATGTGATTCTGGATCAACAAATTGTTCTTGCTTCATCTACCGATTCTTCTTCGCTTTCAAGTACAGGTTATAATCATTCTTTTATTTTCTAATTTATGTAGTGCTTGTTTCATTTTTTGCTATTTATGTGATAATGTGTATGAAATTGGTACTATTATCACGTATGTTATGTATTTAAGTATAATGTTTATGTAATTTGTTCATTTGATTGTATTTTCATGATGTACATGTATTTACACAATAATGTGTTATGAGGTTGGTACTATCACCATGTGGAATGTGATCTGGAACAATTATCTGTTTTTTCTTTCATTTAGTTTGTATTTCGCTTTACAATTGTTGTTATTGATCCATCCAACCGTGGAACTTGGAAGGATTTGGTTTTTAAGGATTATGATGTCGTATTTCAATTCTATAAGAGCCATTATCTTAAATTTGTATGTTACAAAGAAGGTGTTAAAAGAGAATCTAAGAACTCGGGAAAACCTGATTTTCATCATAGGGCTAATGTTAGAGTATGTTGTCCCGCCTTTTTGAAGGCTGATTGAATATATCTCTTCAAGTTTACAAGATAAAAGAGTGGCGTGAGGAGCATAACCATGACTTCATTGCTGCTGAACATGTTCACATGCTTGCTGCTAGGAACATTGATGCTGGTCAAGCAGTTCTTATTGAAAATAGTATTAAATGTGGTTTGTCACTTCAGAAGACTTTTGAAACTATGACTGTTGCTGCTGGTGGTAGCGAAAACCTTCATTTTATGAAGACTAATTTGAAAAACTGGATCAATACAAAAAAGGAAAATTGAAATGCTTCATGGAGAACATACGATGTTGAGTAGTTAGCTTCGAGAACCATAAAGGTTGAATCCAGGGTTCTATTATAACATGCAAGTCGATGCGGATGAAGATATTGCTTCCATTTTCTGTGCTGATTCACGAATGATTGCTGATTACAAACTTTTTGGGGATTTTGTTAGTCTCGACACTACCTTCCAAATCTAACAATGCACATCGTCCGTTAGGTATGATTCATGTTTCTTAGTGATTATGTATCTCTTTTTTGTCATGATTATTTGTACCATATTTAAGCCTAGTACTATATGTCTAACTGATAGAATAAGCAGTGCACACATATTTAAGCAGTGCACAAAGAGAAGTGCACACATATTTAAGCCTAGTACTATATGACATATATTGATAGAATGATGATATTTAAGGCAGTATAACGCCTAATGCAGGTATGGATTAACTACGCACTAAATTAAGTAAAGAAGGCGTAATAAATGTGCATCATGATTTTTGCGAGGTTCGGGATCATGTCCCTAGTACCAGTTATGGATCCTCGGCCTTCAGTTTAAGGACTTGAGTACTAAACCACTGCGCTTTTCTTTAATATATAGCAATATAGAGTCTTTACTACTTAGTAATCTTTATATGTCTTACGGCCCTAGTCACCCGACTAGTCCACCCAAGCCCCTCACTCAGAATTTCAAAAATCCATAGTCTTGAGAATTTATATTTATATTTCCTTTAAAGCTTAGAATATCTGAGATTTGTTAACATAAATTGAAAAAAAAGTGTCTGAGATTTATGTTAACAGTCTTAGAATGAGTACAATTCTACTTATATATTGCTTTTATGTTTGGTGTTGGTATATATTGTTTTACAATTTTATTGAAATTCTAGATGTGCTGCATATTGTTATTTTGTTAATAGGGTAGTTGACTTATGAAGCAGGAATTAAGATGATTTTCCATTATTGTTATTGTTTTTATTTTATATTTCTGTTGATTATTTGAGGGAAATACTTGATACTTTTATTTACAGGTTGATGTTGAGAAAGCTCTTGAAACTGAAGGTGTTGAGGCTGCTAATAAATTGATTCATGATGGCAAAGAATACCGACCATCTTATCTAATTAGGAGACTTATTCAGAAAAATGAACCAAAGTTGAAGTCTTGAGCATCACCATCCGTTCAAGTTGGTGATCAGTACATGGCGGACCTACAGGGCTCAACTTCAACAAGAGATGGACGAAAAACTTGACCAAAAAGTTCGAGAAATGATGAAAATGTTGGCTGAGAAAAATCCAGATTTGAACTTAAAGATTGATGACTCCAGAAATCAGTCGAGGAGTCCTATGAGGATGACAATGTCACTCCTTTACTGATCTCATTATTTTATATTTGTGCTAGCTAAGTGACTCAAGTAGTTTTGTTATATTTATGTATTGAATATTTGGTAGTCATGTATTTTGGATGTTATAATTGGCAGTGTTTTAATGGTATTGACTGTTTCATGGTGATATCTATTTTTAATAGAATATGTTGCTTTTTTACCATGAAAAATGTTGGCAAAAACTTATAAAA
Source organism: Orobanche coerulescens (assembly GCA_033398695.1). NCBI lineage: Eukaryota > Viridiplantae > Streptophyta > Magnoliopsida > Lamiales > Orobanchaceae > Orobanche > Orobanche coerulescens. Next base: position 107,069,515 of record CM065815.1, on the reverse strand, counting down.
ATGTAGCCATAGACTCTAATTTATAATTCTTCCTGTTGGCAAAGATTAAAAGTGTGTTGGCAAAAGTTAGAACTGTTCATATATAAGTGTAGCCATAGTGTTGAAGTTGTTGGTAAAGATATCAAAGTGTTTCACAATTTAATGTTACATTAGACCCTTATGAGTGTTAGCATAGGTCTACATCTACACAAATATTTGTGTCACTAAATATATAAAAGTGTGGTCTTAAGTCTACAGCCACACAAAATCTAGTGTAGGCATAGACAAAAAAAGTGTTGGCATAAGGGTTTATTGTTATACTTTTTTCATATGTTACCAAAAATAAGAAAAGTGTTACCTTAGACCCCTATGGTTGCGGCCGTTTTTGTAACACCTTCAAATTTCGTCGAAGTGTAGCCGTAGCCTGTTTTTTTGCCTTCAGCAATAATTTTTGGACTTTTGAACACAGTTTTTCAGGTGTTGCTGAAACTCATATATGGTGTAGTGTTTACTCGAAATTCGACTGTCAATTTAGGAACACGAATGAACAGTCAATCGATCAAATCTCTAACCCAAATTAATCTCCTTTTCCCAACTCTCCAAATTGATGAATCCGGCCTAACAACATTTTCCAACACGAACACATACACACACATACAACATACGCACAAACACTCATATTTACCCGTATACATACATGTGTATATATATATATATATTAGATATATACACACACCCACAACACACATATATATACACACACCCATACCAGCACACGCACACACACATGTGTGTATATATATATATATATATATATACATATTCATACAGCACACACATACAACACACCTTATATTTTTTTTTATATATATATATATATATATATATAATATACACACACCACACGCCTACACAAACACACACACACACACATATATATATATATATATATAGTGGCGCGTTCTATGCAGTACCAATATTAGATGCAGTACTTTACAGTACTAATTTATGCATGAGCTTTGTACTAATTATGCATGAAATATATGCATTTCGTGCATCAAAACTTCAATGCATTAAAATATGCAATATATGCATCAAAATATCGATATATTAAAATATTAGATTATATGCATCAAATTTTTGTGAAAATTAATGCATTGAAATTTTAATGCACGAAATGCATATATTTCATGCATAATTAGTACAAAACTCATGCATAAATTAGTACTGTAAAGTACTGCATCTAATATTGGTACTGCATAGAACGCGCCCCTATATATATATATATATATATATATATATACACACACAACACACATATATATACTGTAACACCCCGAGATATTCAGAGTATATTACAGCGCCGTGGACCCCTACATGGGACCCACCAGGCTACAATCAAGAAAACTTTACCCGAATAACCATCTTGGTTAGCGAGGACACACATTTAAATGATATGACATGAAAAGATACGCCCGGAGCAACCGGAGAAATATGCATCAACCGACAATATAACAATTTAAAGTAATACAATACGGAGTTTGAAATGAAAAGCCTAAGTACTCGCGAGTACAATCTATAAGTTTATAACTGTGAGAACAACCATATCAAAATGGACAAAAGAAATAAAAAGACCCAAATGCACATGTCAACGACCCTGGCCAACATCCTCGTACTGTTCCGGTGCCCGCTCGTCCGGATAATCATAACCTGAAATCCATAACAAGAATTTCCCCAAAACGGGTCCCCAAAGGGGTTAGCAATTACGCTAGTACAAGTAATCAAGGCAAACCAATCGCTTACACATTTCATAGTATATGGACCAATATCAATTTCAAAAACCAAAACCAGACATGTCTTTTCCGAAAACAAACAGTCAAACAATTTGCCTTGGGAACAGAGTAATATCATTGATCCCGCCCGAGGCCTCTAAGGACCCTCCCGAGCTGGCCATATCGTAAAACAAAACACGCACATGCATCGCCTTGGGAACAGAATAATATCATTGATCCCGCCCGAGGCCTCTAAGGACCCTCCCGAGCTGGCTAGGTAAACAAACTCATGAATCTAGGACTCAACCCTTTGGATTCCCTCCTTGATCCCGTCGGACCAACCCGAGGTGAGCAAATCACACACAAAATACATTACCATTCCACGTTAAGCATAAAGGTTTCCAAAAATACTTGCCTTGAACAATTGATGACACAACGAATGGAAAGGATAATCACCGACGAACGCTAGGAATCAACGGAACCGAACCTAACGATTCGAAGAACATAATCACAACCAACTCTAGACGAATACGGAAATGGAATACACCCGCAAACCCGCCTACGATTCATGTATATTCGTACAAAAATAACAACGAGGGCGGACCACAACCAAACCCTCTCGATTTCGTAAAAACTACGAAATATACCATGAATCCGTAGGAAAACTAATGATACTAACAAGATTAATCATATTCATTATGAATTAATCTACCATACGGAACGAATCGGACGAAAACATGAAAACCCCCTAATCTACCCAAAACAAGGTTTTAGGAGTTTACCTCGAATTAATGACGAAGAACACGATTAGATGTTGATAACATACTCCAAAAACTCGAAGAAGATGATGACTCGGAGTTATCACACTTCAAATCGCCGGAAATGCCAAGAAGATCGTCTAGGAGTCGGATGGGGAGGAGGAGAAATGATAATGGCCGAAATCGGTCAACTCCTGGGTTTATAAACCCAGGACGCGTTACGTACGTTAGCCACGGCCGCTACGCGTCGTAGGCGTGTTACGTACGTAAGCCATAAGGTCCTTACGTACGTAACCAAAAAGGCAGAAATGCCTGTACTAATTTGCACAGGCCGTTACGTACGTAACCAAAGGTGTGTTAACGTACGTAAGTTGTGTTACGTACGTAAGCCATAAGGTCCTTACGTATGTAACCAAAAAGGCAGAAATGCCTGTACCAATTTGCACAGGCCGTTACGTACGTAACTAAAGGTGTGTTACGTACATAACATCCCTTCCTAGGCCAGAATTAGACAAGAGAGGGGGTTACCGGAAAGAGTCGAAATACAACGGTGAACAATTGGTGATGGTACGAACGTAAAGGACTCGAGGCGACGAATGAAAGTGTTAAAAGAAAATATATTCCCGACTACTCAAAGGTTCGGGAAAACAACAACCATCGTAATTATCCCAAAACTTTGGGGAAATTATGTAACGGCCCAAAATATCTGAAATGAACGATACATGGTCGAAACACCAAACAAAAACTCACAAAACGCATATTAACATGAGATGGATCCTTGGCAACCCCGAAACGGCGATTCCGAACGACGATTTGCGAGAATACCCGAAATAGCGACGAAAACAACATGAAACACCGAATCGGGTAAAACGAGTCCGAAACAAGCTCGAACGACAAAAATTCCAATATTAAATATCCTCAAAATGTCAACACAGTTACAAACGAGTTGCCAAAAACAAAAATACACCAAAATGAGAATATTAAGGGAAAGGAAAAAAAATGCGGATATTACATTCTACCCCCTCTAAAAACAAGTTTCGTCCCGAAACTTAAGAAATAAACAACTCGGGGTACTTAGCACGCATGCTATCCTCGGTTTCCCAAGTCGCCTCCTCGACACCATGTCTCGACCACTGCACTTTGACCAAAGGAATGGTCTTATGCCTTAATCGCTTCTCACGGTGCTCCAAAATCCTCAAGGGACGCTCCTCGAAGGTAATGTCCTCGGCAATATCGATCTCGCCAAAGTCGATGATATGACTAGGATCCGGAACATATTTCCTCAGCTGGGAAACATGAAAAACGCTATGAACATGACTCAAGGCCGGGGGTAACGCCCAACGGTAAGCTAACCCACCGACTCGCTCGAGAATCTCAAAGGGTCCAATAAATCTCGGACTCAATTTCCCCTTCTTCCTGAAACAGAAAACTCCTCTCGTCGGCGACACCTTCAGCAAAACGTGGTCTCCCACCTCGAATTCTAAAGGCCGACGACGGACATCGGCATATGACTTCTGTCGACTCTGGGCAGTCAATATCCGTTCTCGGATTAATTCTATCTTCCACTTCGTCTCTAAAACAACATCCGGCTCGGTCCCGATCAAATCGGACGCCTCATTCCAACAAATCGGCGATCGACAACGCCGCCCATAGAGCGCCTCATACAGTGCCATCCGAATCGACGCGTGCCAACTATTGTTGTACGTGAATTCGATTAATGGCAAATGCTCCTCCCAGTCACTACTCCAATCGAGAGCACAGGCACGCAACATATCCTCGAATGTCTGGATAGTGCGTTCCAACTGTCCATCTGACTGGGGATGAAAAGAGGTACTCAAACGCAAACAAGTACCCAACGCTTTATGCACCGCCTGCCAAAAGTGCGATACAAATCGGCCATCACGATCCGAAATAATAGACTTCGGAGTACCGTGAAGCCTCACAATCTGCGCGATAAATACACGAGCCAACTTCTCCGGGGCCCAAGTGTCCTTGATGCCCAGAAAATGTGCCGATTTGGTCAGACGATCAACAATCACCCAAACAATATTCATGCCCGACCTCGATCTCGGCAAACTCATAACGAAATCCATCGATATATCTTCCCATTTCCATTCCGGAGCGAAGTGGTACAATAACTTGATAGGTTGTTGATGCTCGATTTTGACCTGCTGACAAGTCAAACATCTCGCTACAAACTGCGCGACCTCCTCTTTCATATCATTCCACCAGAAATTCCTTCTCAGGTCCTTGTACATCTTACTCGAACCAGGATGAACGGAGTAAGGTGTAGCATGAGCCTCACGCAAAATACTCTGCCTCAACTCTGAGTCGTTTGGCACACAAACCCGACTCTGGAATCTCAAAATACCATTCTCGTGAATCACAAACCCAGGAGACTTTCCCTTAAGAACGTTCTCTCGAATTTGAGTAATCATCGGATCCTCTAACTGCTTCAGCTTAATTTCATCGATCAAAGACGACGAAATCTCTAAGGCACAAAGTTTCCCGATGGCTCCCGGCAACAAAACCTCAACATCTAATTCGATCAAAGCCCGTCGAATCTCGGACTGAGACATAAGGATCTCAAGCGTTCGCAACGCAACCGGTTTCCGACTCAAGGCGTCGGCCACGACATTTGCCTTGCCCGGATGATAAAGGATTTCGAGGTCATAATCCTTAATCAGCTCTAACCACCTTCTCTGCCTCATATTCAACTCTCGCTGAGTAAATATGTATTTCAGACTTTTATGATCGGTAAAAATCTGACATGTAGAGCCGAAAAGATAGTGACGCCAAAATCTTGAGCGCAAAGACAACTGCCGCTAACTCCAAATCGTGAGTAGGGTAGTTAAGATCATATGGCCTCAACTGTCTCGACGCATAGGCAATGGTCTTGCCGTGCTGCATCAACACGCACCCAAGACCACATCCAAGCATCGCTATAAGCAGAAAACCTTCGTTGCCACATGGCAACGCTAAAATCGGCTGAAGTCAAACGCCTCTTGGCTCCTCAAAACTCGATCGCCTCTCGTCATTCCGGACAAACTTCTCGGATTTACGGAGCAAGCGTGTAAGTGGCGAGCTAGTTTCGAAACCCTCGGCGAACCTACGATAGTAGCCCCAAACCCAAGAAACTACGGATCTCCTTCACATTCTTGGGCGATGCCCAATCCAACACTGCCTCAATCTTCTGCGGATCCACACGAACCCCCTCGGCTGAAATCACGTGACCTAAAAACATCACTTCCTTCAGTCAGAACTCACATTTCGAGAACTTCGCATAGAGTTGCTCGGTCCTCAAAATGTCTAATATTACTCGCAAATGATGGGCATGCTCTTCCTCGCTCCTCGAATAAATAAGAATATCGTCAATGAAGACGACGACACACTTATCTAAATACTCGATAAAGACTTTGTTCATCAATTGCATGAACACTGCCGGCGCATTAGTTAACCCGAAAGGCATAACTACAAACTCGTAATGTCCGTATCTCGTCCGAAAAGCTGTTTTCGGCACATCGGACTCCCTCACCCAGAGCTGATAGTACCCCGATCTCAAATCAATCTTCGAGAATACCGCGGATCCCTGCAACTGATCGAACAAGTCATCAATTCTCGGCAAAGGATACTTGTTCTTGATGGTCACCTTGTTTAGTTCGCGATAGTCGATACACAAACGCAGTGAACCATCCTTCTTTCGCACAAACAGGACCGACGCGCCCCAAGGCGAGGCGCTCGGCCGAACATACCCCGACTCAAGAAGCTCACTCAACTACTTCTTCAACTCTGACATCTCTGAAGGTGCCATGCGATACGGTGCCTTCGAAATCGGAGCCGCGCCCGGCTCTAACTCTATAGCAAACTCGACCTCACGGTCCGGTGGCAATCCCGGTAACTCGTCAGGAAATACATCAGGAAAATCGCTAACGACTGGAATCGATGAAAGCTCGACTCCACCATTTTCCGCCTTCAAGGCGTAGCACCAATAACCAGTACACCCCTTTCGCAGGAGTCTCATTGCCTTCAAGGCGTTAATAACGAACTTCTGGTTTCCCCTCTTTCGTCCCGCGAAAGAGTGCTCGGTACCATCCTCGGCTAACATAGTGATGATTCTCGTGTGGTAGTTCATGATTGCGCCATGCCGCTCGAGCCAATCATCCCCGAGAATCAAATCCTCACCCTCAATACTCACAACAATAAGATTAGAGGGCCAGACCCTCTCACAAATAAACACAGAACAGTCCCGGACCTCTAGATCACCGACAATTCTATCACCGCTAGGAAGTTTAATGATGAAAGGCTCGCAAGGTGACAAACAGTCGAGACTCAAACGGCATACACACTCTAGAGAAATGAATGAATGCATAGCACCCGAATCAAAAAGGACACCGACAGGATGAGAATGGATATGAACGGTACCTGTCGCCACAGTAGCCGCTGGATCATAGGCCGTCCTCATCTCATAGATACGCGGCTGGGCAGAGCTGACACTGGAAGCTCCTCCCCTAGCGGGCTGACCTCGACCCCTACCTCGGCCGGCACTCGGTGGAGGTGGCGGAACAAATGAGCCCTGGTTCACACTCGGCTCCATAGGTGCTGGTTGAGAAGAACGGGCGCCGCGAAGCTGTCTGATCTGATCACAAAAGGGGGCCTTGTGGCCCAATTGTCCACAAGTATGACAAGTAAACTTCGGACGAGGACACTGCCGGCTCCTATGGCCCTGCACACCACAGTTAAAGCATGTGGGTTCACGAGAGGAGGTTCCGGCAGCACCCCGAAAGCTCCCAGAGAAACGAGCCGAACCGCCCGTAGAAATATTTGCAGCCTGAGATTTCTACTGGCCTCCACTCTTGGGACTAGAAAAATTTCCGACCGACTTCTGCTTCTTGCTCTCACGAGCCAAATCACTAGTCGTCACCGACATATCATAAGCGAGGGCCCTACTCTGATAATCCTTCAAAGTAGTGCAGACGAGTCCAGACATATAGTCCCGAATGGACAGTTTCATCCTCCTGGAAAAATGAAAAATTTTGTCGCTCTCTTCGACAACTTGGGTCTTCACATAGCCCAACTCTTTGTTAAAATCGGCAATAGCTTGGGATACTGGAATATCCCGTGGTTGAGCATCATAGAAAGCATGCACTCGAGCCTGTCTGATCGGCCATGGACAATATTCAGTCTCCATCAGCTCCTGAAATTCGGCCCATGAAGCAACATGATCTTTGGGCCCCATGGCCTCCCACCAATCCATAGCGTCCCCAGTGAGAAAGTACTGGGCAATAGGGACCTTGCGGTCCTCGGGACAGTTGGTGGCAACGAAGACCTTAGATATCTCCTTGATCCACCCCTCCCAGCCGGTCGGGTCTGATGCTCCCGAAAACTGAGGAGGATACATCTTGATGACATCTTGGAGCCAACGGTCTGCTCCGCCCGATTAGCATGGGCCTGATCGGGGTTTTGAACCACTTCAGCTATCGCCACCATTTGGTTTACCATTTGCTGCATAACGGCCGCAATACCAAGGTCGGCGCGCTCCTGAGAAGAAGCATGACTGTGACGGTCGCCGGTACTACCGGCTCCCGAAGAATGCGATGTGGCCGCCCCACCGGCTGCCCCACGTCCTTGGCCGCGTCCACGACCACGACCACGACCGCGACCACGATTTCCTCCGGCATCCATACTGGTGTTAAGAGATAAAGAAGTATATCGAGGATGAGTTAGGGAGGAAAAAAAAAGTAACTACGGTGATAAGCAAAAGAGGGAGAATAACCACAGTTCAAGAAATGGAATGCAGCACGAGAAAGTAAAGAATCGAGTAAGGAAACTTACGAACACTGGAAGTACTGAGATGCCGGCAGCGGTGTGACAATGTGCAAACCAAAACACGACTAGACCCAAATAACCGACAAGCCTAGGTATCCATAAACCTAGAGCTCTGATACCATTTTCTGTAACACCCCGAGATATTCAGAGTATATTACAGCACCGTGGACCCCTACATGGGACCCACCAGGCTACAATCAAGAAAACTTTACCCGAGTAACCATCTTGGTTAGCGAGGACACACATTTAAATGATATGACATGAAAAGATACGCCCGGAGCAACCGGCGAAATATGCATCAACCGACAATATAACAATTTAAATTAATACAATACGGAGTTTGAAATGAAAAGCTTAAGTACTCGCGAGTACAATCTATAAGTTTATAACTGTGAGAACAACCATATCGAAATGGAAAAAAGAAATAAAAAGACCCAAATGCACATGTCAACGACCCTGGCCAACATCCTCGTACTGTCCCGGTGCCCGCTCGTCCAGATAATCATAACCTGAAATCCATAACAAGAATTTCCCCAAAACGGGTCCCCAAAGGGGTTAGCAATTACGCTAGTACAAGTAATCAAGGCAAACCAATCGCTTACACATTTCATAGTACATGCACCAATATCAATTTCAAAAACCAAAACCAGACATGTCTTTTCCGGAAACAAACAGTCAAACAATTTGCCTTGGGAACAGAGTAATATCATTGATCCCGCCCGAGGCCTCTAAGGACCCTCCCGAGCTGGCCATATCGTAAAACAAAACACGCACATGCATCGCCTTGGGAACAGAGTAATATCATTGATCCCGCCCGAGGCCTCTAAGGACCCTCCCGAGCTGGCTAGCTAAACAAACTCATGAATCCAGGACTCAACCCTTTGGATTCCCTCCTTGATCCCGTCGAACCAACCCGAGGTGAGCAAATCATACACAAAATACATTACCATTCCACGTTAAGCATAAAGGTTTCCAAAAATACTTGCCTTGAACAATTGATGACACAACGAACGGAAAGGATAATCACCGACGAACGCTAGGAATCAACGGAACCGAACCTAATGATTCGAAGAACATAATCACAACCAACTCTAGACGAATACGGAAATGGAATACACCCGCAAACCCGCCTACGATTCATGTATATTCGTACAAAAATAACAACGAGGGCGGACCACAACCAAACCCTCTCGATTTCGTAAAAACTACGAAATATACCATGAATACGTAGGAAAACTAATGATACTAACAAGATTAATCATATTCATTATGAATTAATCTACCATACGGAACGAATCGGACGAAAACATGAAAACCCCGTAATCTACCCAAAACAAGGTTTTAGGAGTTTACCTCGAATTAATGACGAAGAACACGATTAGATGTTGATAATATACTCCAAAGACTCGAAGAAGATGATGACTCGGAGTTATCACACTTCAAATCGCCGGAAATGCCAAGAAGATCGCCTAGGAGTCGGATGGGGAGGAGGAGAAATGATAATGGCCGAAATCGGTCAACTCCTGGGTTTATAAACCCAGGACGCGTTACGTACGTTAGCCACAGCCTGCTAACGTACGTAAGCTGTGTTACGTACGTAAGCCATAAGGTCCTTACGTACGTAACCAAAAAGGCAGAAATGCCTGTACTAATTTGCACAGGCCGTTACGTACGTAACCAAAGGTGTGTTAACGTACGTAAGCTGTGTTACGTACGTAAGCCATAAGGTCCTTACGTACGTAACCAAAAAGGCAGAAATGCCTGTACCAATTTACACAGGCCGTTACGTACGTAACTAAAGGTGTGTTACGTACGTAACATCCCTTCCTAGGCCAGAATTAAACAAGAGAGGGGTTTACCGGAAAGAGTCGAAATACAACGGTGAACAATTCGTGATGGTACGAACGTAAAGGATTCGAGGCGACGAATGAAAGTGTTGAAAGAAAACATATTCCCGACTACTCAAAGGTTCGGGAAAACAACAACCATCGTAATTATCTCAAAACTTTGGGGAAATTACGTAACGGCCCAAAACATCTGAAATGAACGATACATGGTCGAAACACCAAACAAAAACTCACAAAACGCATATTAACATGAGATGGATCCTTGGCAACCCCGAAACGGCGGTTCCGAACGACGATTTGCGAGAATACCCGAAATAGCAACGAAAACAACATGAAACACCGAATCGGGTAAAACGAGTCCGAAACAAGCTCAAACGACAAAAATTCTAATATTAAATATCCTCAAAATGTCAACACAGTTACAAACGAGTTGCCAAAAACAAAAATACACCAAAATGAGAATATTAAGGGAAAGGAAAAAAATGCGGATATTACATATACAGCACACATACACGCATACTGCACACATAAAACACACACTCGCTCACGCGACACGGACACACCAACGTACAACCGGAGACACACAAAATAGTAACACCCGGGATCCGGCCAGGAAACCAACCCTGCGGGCCGCCGTCGTCTCCTTATATCATCGGAAAATCTATCGCCGGGAAATCGAGGCTCGCACAACCCGATCTAAATAGATGGGTCAACGGTTTGACCTTGTTTATCTCCGTCAACAACCTGACCTTGCCCTGCTGCACCTCCGGCGTCCATCCCTGAAGTCGAACCGCTGGAACACAATCCCGGGGTTGGAAACCCAGTTCATTGTCGGCTCCATCTAGACCTTATTCAAACTCCAACCAGAAACCGTCTTCAAGGTTGTCTGTTCCGACATCCGTCGCAACATTGAGACAGCAAGCGAAGAGAAAGAGGGATCGCCGGAAAGTTGAACGAGTCTTCGTCTGAACATCTCGTCGGAAAAATCTTTCCCGATCCGCCACGCACGCGACATCCGCCGTCGTTCCTCAGTTCCGACGACAGATAGATGGTGGTGGTCGTCCACTCACGGGGTTAGGTGGAAAGAAAAAAAAATAAGAGGAGAGAGAGAAAGTGAGACGGAAATGAGATTGATAAATTTTATATATATACACATATATATATATAGTGGGTAGTTGGGTCCAATAAGGTCCGATTATAAATTATCCGAGTAAAAATGAAACAATCTCAAATTCATTATTTAGTTTCCTGGTTTGATTTTCCGATTAATACACTACATCACATAACACCAGCACTAACTCGCCAATACATTAGTCTAATATCTCCACCAGATATTTTAATTAGCTGGCTAATCAAAATAGAAATGAAATAAATCAATAAAAAAAATTAATACCGTTAAAATTCTAGTTTAAAATTCCTGGATATTACTGTTAGGGTTGTATACGTCAAAGCATACTTTATGCTTGTATTACCTAATTTCCCGGTCTTTATCTATGAGAATATTTAATTCATTTATCACATGTTTTGCATATTTATTCACGCTATGGTTATGCAAATGTAGTCTAAATTACTTTATATTGTAGATAATGTGGTGTGTCGTGTCACACAGAAGATCACATTATCGGTTCCTTATATAGTCACATTTAGTTCACAACCTATATAACATTAGACAATTATGTGAGAGGTTGTAGTATATGCTTGAGATTGGTTGGTCTTGACCATTAGCATATATTAGCGTATTCGTTATACGTTGAACATGATCCAGGTGAGATAGATTCTTCTGTACTGACTATAAGAAGAACGTACATCTCGGATAATTATTATTTCTTAATTCTAGTGATCAATATTTAAATATATATTTAATATTTATTGCTTTGATTTATCATGGGTGAGAGCCACAATGATTGACTCAATATGCTCGATATTTTGGGCAATATTATTATTTATATGATAATTGATATTATAGCTAGAAATCGTGTCCCGACCAGTCGGATTGATCATGTCCCTTGAGGCACTCGAAAGGATTGTTATATTAAACCCTGCAGGTGAAATTAATTTTCCGATATAATAATAAAGGTCGAGTGGTATACTCATGTATAATATATTAATTAATTAAAAAGGGAGCCCAATTTCGTAATTTGGGATTTTGGTAGGAAGTGCAATATTAACTTATTAGTGGACTAAGTTGATATTAATAGAGTCTTAATATTAGGAAGAGTCCTAATATGGGAAGAAAATATCTATTAAGAGTCCTTACCATATCCTCCTTAAGGTCCCTAGAGTAGCCCAAAACACCTATAAATACAACTACAAGGGTGGCCGATTTTCACACTAATTATTGCTCAAAATTTTCGGTTTTTCTCTACTTGTGTTTAATTATGGATCTTGACTTGTGTCTTGGATTCCATAATTTAGTTAACACAATGTTTTTCTAAAATACAAAAATATTCAAGAAAAATAGAGAAAAATTTGTGAGGTAAATTTTGAAGAAAAGTGTTTCGGCCGATTCCCCTTACAGTCCAAGTTTAGTCCAGTAGATTGTTGCCCACACGACATCCGGACATAGGCGGGATATACTCTAGAAGATCTTGAGGTAGAAATACAAGAAGATCGGAGAGGAACACGAAGAGGACATAAATCGATCAAAAAGGGATTTTCTACAACTTCGCGTCAAAGGTAAAAATTACCGACTCCCATGCGTAAATATGTTTATTTAATTATTTATTAATCTGTTTAGTTCATTAATTGACAAGCCTAAATAGATCCAGTTTTTACGTTGGTTAATTTATAAAACCTTTTATTACATTATTCCCACCAACTTGCTTCTGCTGCGTTTTATATTCCAACAATTACATACTACCCCCCTTAAAATAAGTTTCGTCCCCGAAACTTGCCATGTAAAATTACCCATCTCTCTGAAACGTTACACTAAATATTTTCCCCGAACTAGTTCAATAATATCCTAAACCCCATGATTCGATCGACAAGATCTGAAATACTCGAAGATGGAAACTCTGCATTAGCAACATGTATATATCAGCTCCAAAGCACCTTAATATGATAAATTGAAATCCAGCAGCAAGCAGTTTTGTATCGTTGCTTCCGATCCCATGATATCAGAATACTATTCATTTAAATTTACATATTTAAAACCACGTCTCAAATTTACAAGTCCTACTCCAACTCCTACGAAACTGAGATATTACTTGTAAACATGTTTGAAAATTCTACAAAACCCTTATTTTTTTTCAAGATTTCAAAATTACACAATAGGTATTATTATATTACTTGTTTTTCAATTGCACTCGCATCACCTTACGGAAATAATTTCCTTTAGAGATTATTATAAATACTTACTTGAAAAATAAAATATATAAATATACTTTTCTTGAAATATATTTCTGATCGTAATACGATACAAGAATTTGAAATACCTAAATTATTTTTTTGTAAAACATTGCGGACTTTAACTTTTCTCAAAATAAAAGTACTCAGTAGGTATATATATATATATATATATATATATATATAGAAAGAGAGAGAGAGAGAGAGAGAGAGAGAGAGAATATTTTTGAAAGTTCAATCACTATTTTTTTCCAAAATTCAAAATAATATATTTTATTAAAATACCAAACAATAATCCTTCCGTCAAATATCAAAGTTTCTTTTTTTTTTTGAAAGACCAGTGATACCTTTTAGTTCAAAATTTCAACACTTTGTTTAATCAAAATACAAAAATTCTCATTTATGAAAATCCGATCTACTATAAGAATACCATGTCGCACTAGCTACGTTCATATTACTGTCAATTTTGGACGTCGTGTACTCTGCATAAATAATTCATCCCCTATGAATTTTTAAAGGACATAGGACAAAGCAGTTCGCCTATTCGATATCCTGCCAAAATCGATAGATGTCACTTATAATGATATTTTACTGTGATTACACGAGCAATTGTCGTTCTATAGATTTTTAAAATCTTCTCTTGTAATTCGTAATTTCACTAGTCTTGATTCACGCTGCCCTCCCACTATAAATAGTCGTATTGGTGAAACATTAAACGTATTCAGCTCATTCAAGTTCTTTCTCGATTCCCATTCTCATTTATCACATACCTCCCTTAAATATAACTTTATCGAGAAACCAATGGCATCATCACCTTTATATAGCATCCAATCCGTCTGTGTCTTTGCCGGAGCTACTCTTGGGAAAGATGTCCGCTTCCAAAAAGCAGATGATAATTTCGGAGAAGTGTTGGCCGCAAGAAAAATCAGTATAATATACGGAAGAGGAAATACAGGTTTAAGGGGGTCGTGTGGCAGCCTCTAATCTTAGGGGTAATATTGAAACCCTTGGCAGGTTCACCACTTGTTGTCCCGACTTATGGGAATGAGTTTAGATTGTTATCCATGCATGATCGAATCATGAGCATGGGTAATAATGCTGATGCGTTCGTCGTACTTCCACGAGGTTTCGATAGGCTGGAGGATCTATTCCAGACGCTCTCATGGGCACAGCTGAACATCCACCAAAAACCGGTGGGGATACTCAACGTCGACGGATTCTTTGATGGCCTCCTCGCTTTCCTGGATTCTCTAGTGGAAAAAGGTTTTGCATCTCCACTGTCACGAAGAGTCCTTCTTTGTGCAACAACACCTGAGGAATTGATCGATAAATTCCTCGCATATACGCCTGAACCTGATCCAACTGCAATTCGTATCGTACGCACTGATGCTAGCACGAGTCGAAAACGTGCTTTGGATCTAGCACTCCCTCTGTGAGGTCTATTCGTGAATCTATCATTTTAAGTTTGTATCTTGATTGCAGTTTGTTTCCACAGTATTTCTATCATAATAAAGTCAATATGATTCAGAATTCTCAACACCATTTTATTGTTTTGTATGTTGACATAAAGTCAGAACGAAGCCAAAAATTTAATTCGGATGATCAATAAACCGATAAACTTCAATAACAAGATCCGAGAATATCAAAAGATAAACTCTAATAAAATCCAAAAACATCAATAAATGATAACCTCCAAAAATAAAATCCGAGAATATCAAATAAAATGATAAACTCCAATAAAATATGAAAATACTAATAAAATGATAAACTCCAAAAATGAAATCCGAGAATATCAACAAAATGATAAACTCCAATAAAATCAGTAGAGAATAGCATCACTCTGATTACTCTAACAAACTCAATCGAGAATATCAATACCATGATAAACTCCAACAATGTCACCCGAGCATATCAATACCATGATAAACTCCAACAGATCGATAGAAGGATCAACAAGTCATCAATTCATATTTCCGATAATTAAATTATGGCACAAAATAACATACCGTACTTCATAGGTGCGGCTTGGCACTGGCACAGGTCACACGTGACGCGAAGATCTCTTGATACTAGTCCGATCAATGATGACTTTACAAGGAGAAACGATTCAGATGCATAGTATTAGAAAACCACGCTTCGATACCATCTTCTGTAACACCCCAAACCCGGCGGTTATTACAGTGCCGTGAATCCCCAAATGGGACTCACCAGGCGAAACTGTAATACCCGGTGTTGTTGCCCGAAATATTTATCCGAAGATGAAATACTGCTGGAATGGACGGACAACAAACAAGGTTGCGGGAGCACTTCCGAGGGAATGTGAATAAACACAAGATTTGCCGGGTTTGTTAGGCCCGGGCTTGAATGCTCTCGCGAGATGTTATTAATACAAATATTCGTGGATACAAGTATTAATGTGATAATCTAAGTACAATGAGTGTAAAAAGATCTTGTTATCCAGCTCTTGAGCGAAGCTTTAGTGTTCTTGCTCTCGGCCGATCGTCTTCTGTGTGAGAGAGGCTGAGAGAGAAGAAGGAACCTAGAGATAGCTGTTGCCAAGAGTAGGAAAGCCAAGTTGTGTGTAAAATCCGAAGGGAGTTGTTAAGAAGCAGCCCTTTTAGAGCAAAAATTCCGGTCCTTGTCCAAGTGCAGGAAGCCTTCTATTTATAGGGGCTGAGATGCCTTGTTTCCTGGCGGGCGATCGCCTTTCGTCCAATATAATAATGGGGCGATCGTCTTTAAGTCACATGGGCTGTCTGCCTAAAGTCCAAGGTTGCGGCCGACAGCAAGCTGTGCAGTCCAATGAGGAGCCAGCACGCGTCCGGAGTTGCTGTCCCGGGCGGTCCCACGGACACCTTTCGGCGGGCCTGTCGGTTGGTTGAAGGATGCTGACAGGCTGTGGTTAACGATCCGTGAAATGCGGATCTTGTCTCGGCACTGCACGTGGGTTCTGTCCTGAGCTTCAGTCATTGCCGACTGGACGACCATCGGCTTTGAGAGGCATGAGGCTGTCGGCATTGGTGGGTCACCAGGGGTCGATCGGCAAGTGCCGAGAGATGATCGTCTGCTAGTCGGCCACTAGAAGTCGATCGCCAAGTACCGAGAGATGATCGTCTTAGATGTCGATCGCTCGGCACCGGGACTTGTCCTGGGACCTCTGGTCGGCAGTTCTGCCTCGGCTGCTCGGCTATGGCTAGGTCGCCCGATCTCTGAGGTGATCGCTGGTCGAAGAGTATAATTCTCGACACAACAATTGCCCCCCAGCTTGCTCCGATGTTGAAGACATGGGGCGAGGTGGTTCTTGCTGGCGATCGTGTAGGATGAAAACGGGCGACCGTGTTGGACTTCGGTTTTAGACTTGGGCGATCTGGTCGATTGGCTAGCTATCTTTCGGTCTTGTACCTGCAAAAAACAACATTGGCCGATCCCCCTCAGAAACTTAATGGTTTCGTCGTTTGAGGAATCGTGCACAGTCGCGGAGTTCGATGGACCGACTCCATGACCGTGTCTTATGCGCGAACGACATTGAGTGTCTCGTGACTCATTTTATTGTGAGGGTCCTCTGTTAGGCTACGCCTCACCTCGTATTTAAACGAATGGCGTGCGGTCTTGGTCTAGAGGAGTCCTTGCGCGGGGCGTCGTCGGATTAATCAACTCCACTTCCGCGGCTTGTTAGCTCTGCTTCCACCTCGGCCCGCCATGAAGATGGCGAACCTCGACGGTGTATGTTGAGACGGGGGTAGTGACGCGTCGCATTGTCCGGGTTCACCATGTTAAATGATGAACCTTTGAGGGCGGGCGATCGTGTCCACTGATTAGTTTTGGAGGGCCCTCAGACTACGCCGGCCTCGTATTTAAACGAAGGGCGGGCGATCTTGGCCCAAAGGGACCTTGCATGGCCTAAGCAGCCGGTTCCATCGACTACCAGGACCATGGCTGCACTCTTCTACCTCAGATCGTCATGTGGGTGCCGACCTTCGACGGTATACATTGTGCGGTGGAGGCGATCTCGTGCCGTAGTCCACCATGTTGGATGATGAACTGTAGATGGCGAACGAGTCCTCCGGTTTTGGTGATGTTGCTTGAGATCGGCGATCGGGCTGGACGACTGGAGGTCGTCGTTCGGGCGTCGATTGCGCTGCTCATAGGCTAAGAAGAAACCTTTGCCTGGTCAGAAAGTCTGCGGCCTTAGCGCGGAAGATCGCGTAGGTCGTGGGTTGGTCCTTCGTGAGATGCCTGAACATAGGCGAAAGGCCATGGAATCCTCCTAGGACCGCGTAGAGGGCGATCTCATCGCTTACGGGCTCGCCGTTGAGGATGATCTCGTCCACCCGGTCGATGTAGTCCGAGTCGGACTCTTCTTTCCCTTGCCTGATCTGCATCATGTGGTGGGGACCTTCTGGTCGAGCGACCCTGGTGGCGAAGTACGCTGTGAAGGTGGTCGCCAGTTGGTTAAAGGATCCGATGGATCGAGGCGGCAATGAGGTGTACCACCTGGGGGCAAGGTCGTCTAGCGTCAGTGGGAACATTCGGCACCTGGTCACGCCTGATGCCCCACACCCAGTCATGTATATGTTGAACTTGCTCAGGTGTGTTTCGGGGTCTGATCTCCCCTCGTACAGAGGTGTCTGTGGAGGAGCGATCTTATGCTGCATGGGGGCGAGCTCGATGTGGACCGCGAGCGGCTCGCTTGGCCCGACGATCTTGCTCTTGGAACCTGCCCCAGATTCCAGGAGCGCCTTCATGTCGTCGAGCTGGCGTTGCATCGCGGCCATCACTGTAGCATGGTCCCTCGTGGATCGACTTTTGGAGCGGGAGCCTAGGCGATCGTGTACCGATCTCCTGACTCCGCTGCTGCCGACCTCGGCTCTTTGGAAAGGGGGAGCCAGACGGCTGGTCGGCCTTCGGGGAGTTGGATACGCCGAACTCCTGGTGACGGACTCGAGCTCCGTCGTCTCGTGGCTAGGGCCGGAGTGCCTCGGTCGCCAAGATGGGTCGCTGCCTAGGCGATCGAATACAGAGGTGCCCCGGCTAGCGATCGCCTCTTCTTGCGGATTGGGACCTCCTGGCGATCGCTCGGCCAGTAGCCCCTTGAACTTCCGTCTTCTCACGCGGCGGATGGCCAGGGGGTTATAGCGGGCAGCGCGTCGAAAGCTCTCCGTCGCTCCTGTAGGATGGCCATGGCCTCCTCGATCTGTTCCGCAGTTTGGAATTGATCGAGTGAGAGGATTGGGCCGTCCCTCAGGGGCGGGATCGAGAGTCTCGCACCGCGGCGGCTGCCCTCCGCCATAGGCTGTGGCTCTGACTGAGATGGAAAGATGCGTCTGGCAGATCGACCAGCGGCTTTCTTCGATGCAGAGGCAGAAGTCATGATTCTGAAGGCTTTCTCTGAAGAACAGTGAGTGTTTCTTCAGGTATATGCCCCGGAGAACAGTGAGTGTTCTTCGAGACGGTAGGAATGAAAATTGAGGGTAGATGCCCTCCTTCTAGCGCCAATTGTTGCTGCCCGAAATATTATCCGAAGATGAATATTGTTGGAATGGACGGACAGCAAACAAATAAGGTGCGGTAGCACTTTCCGTGGAGGTGTTAATAACACAAAATTTGCCGGGTTTGTTAGGCCCGGGCTTGAATGCTCTCGCGAGATGTTATTAATACAAATATTCGTAGACACAAGTATTAATATAAAGGAATGCAATTATAATGAGTGTAAAAGATCCTATTTATCTAACTCTCGAGCGAAGCCTTGGTGTTCTTCGTCTCCGCCGATCGTCTTCTGTGTGAGAGAGGCTGAGAGAGAAGAAAGAACCGAGAGATAGCTGTTGCCAAGAGTGAGAAAGCCAAGATGTGTGTTGAGCTTGTTAAGAAGCAGCCTTTTTTTTTTGCGGAAGAACCAGAAGCTGTGTCCAAGTGCAGGCAGCCTTCTATTTATAGGGACTGAGATGCCCTGTTTCCTGGCGGGCGATCGCCTTTTGTGCAATATAATAATGGGGCGATCGTCTTTAAGTCACATGGGCTGTCCGCCTAAAGTCCAAGGCTGCTGCTGGCAGGCGGCTGTGCGGTCTAATGAGGAACCAGCACGCGTCCGGAGTTGCTGTCACAGGCGGTCCCACCATACTGCTTTCGGCGGGTCTGTCGGTTGGTGGAAGGATGCTGACAGCCTGTAGTCAACGCTCCATGTGCTGAGGCGCCTTCTCCGGATCTGCATGTGGGTCCCTTGCTCGAGCTTAGTCCTTTGCCGACTGGACAATCGATGGCTCCGCATGACATGAGGAGATCGCCACTTGGTCGGTTGCCAGGAGTCGATCGCCAAGTACCGAGAGACGATCGCCTTAGATGTTGATCGCTCGGCACCGGGACTTGTCCTGGGACCTTCGGTCGGCAGTTCTGCTTGTGCTGCTGGACTCTGACTAGGTCGCCCGGTTTCTGAGGAGATCGCCTGTTGAGATGTGTAAATCTTGACACAACACCCGGTTGTAATTCGGTCATTATCATTCAGTGTTTATCATTCAGTAATTATCACTCAGTAATTTTCACTCATTAATGATCACTTGTCACTCATATTCAATCATTGTATTCATCGTTCAGAGTAATCGTACCGTGTATCAATCGTCATTCATCATCAATCTAATTGGAGAATCGTGCCGTGTTTATCATCGTTGTCATCTTTATAGTGTGTTGTGTGTGAGGAGTAGCGCACGCTACGTACTCTCTTTAGCATGTGCTAATTGAGTACGGGTAGCGCACGCTACCTCTCAACACTAGCGCACGCTAGTATGTTTCAAGCAGGCAGTCCAGAAGGCACTGGACTGCAGTTGGGTTGTAAGTAGCGCACGCTACGAATGGTAAGTAGCGCGCGCTAGTAGGCCGAAGTAGCGCACGCTATACATTCGATGTAGCGCGCGCTAAGGTCGGATCAGGTTGAGTCCAGTGGCTACTGGACTGAATGGGATTAATTCATAGCGCACACTATGAGTGATTTTTAGCGTACGCAAACGATATTGTAGCGCACGCTACCGCGATCAGACCAGAGGACAGAAGGTTCTGGACTCCAGTACTGGGCATCAGATAATTCGTTAGCGCACGCTAACATTTCGGGATTAGCGCACGCTAAGTGTACAGCCGTAGCGCATGCTACAAAAGGTACGTAGCGCATGCTACCATTTTCGGACAGTGGGTACTGGACTACCCAAAACACCCGTTAGCGCACGCTAAAAACTGGGGCTAGCGCACGCTAAACTGGGATTTCTATAAATAGGACAGTTCAGCCCTTACTTCGTCATTTTTCATATCTCTTCGTTTCTTCGGCGATTTCGGACGATTCCGGGCAATTTGGAGAGTGTTCTTCGAGCTACAATCATCAATCATCATCTTCAAGTCTTTGAGTTGGATTAATCATCACTTCATCTTCTCCAATACATCAAATCAAAGGTATTAATCTCTTGGATCTAGAATTTCGGATTTTTGGGTTTTTCCTTCCGATTTCTTCGTGTAAGCTTGGATTGTTGTTGGAATATGTTAGATATGGATTATCTACCTTGGATAAATGTATTCCTACAGATTTAATGGCTATTTTGGGGATTATTTCAAGAACCCTTGGGGTTGACTTCGGTTAATTTGGGGATTTTCCGATTGATGTTGTTATAATCTTGAATTGTGGATTCCTATTGGATTATTGATGCCATTGATATTGTTTTGCTGGTTTGAATCAATCATTTGAAAGTTGGTTTCGATAATTTGGGTTTGGTTGTAACCAACGGGAAGGATATTTTCTACGTATTCGTTTGAATGCCCCGATGAGTTTGATTATCGTTGTATCGACGTTTGAGTTGGTTATAATCATGTTTGATACGTGTATTGAACGGATTATTGGTAATTGTGTTATTCAAGGTTGTTCGACCGACCGACATTTCATTTAGGACGTTGTTCGTGGACGGACATTCTTCATCGGTGTGGTGTAAGTTAATTCTTACTCAGTTAAAAGGATATTCATTCCTTTCGTTGTTGTTCATTCATAATCATAATTCATTCATAAAGTACTAACCGTATTGAAACTTGTAATTGTCACTTAATTACTTCATTCACAAGGAACGACGGTTCTAATCATTTCATTGAGCTGTCATTCATTTCACCATCATTTCATCTTGGTGAGTCATTATTTATTTTCGATGTCACTTTTTTTATATCGTGGCATTCTGGGTCATATTGGCATGCCGGTTGGTATGTGTAGGATTTTCATGTCGGGCACATTTAAGTCGTGTGTTGGTTGTTGGCCTCGCATTGGACTGTGCACACGAGTCGATTGCTTCGTGAGACTGATTAGGTACAAGACCACACGTGTATTCGATCGATACTTGTTGGTGGCTTGTGCACGGACACATTTCCATCCCGGACGTAGTGTGGCGCCATTCCTTTGAGCCGTACTGTTAGTTGAATTCATATAGCATGTTTGATTGCGTATGTTTTCAACAGGATTGTGATTATTCAACTCTTGAGGACTGTTGTTCTGTAATCGATTCGCTTGGGGATATTGTTTTTCAGGTCATGGCAAGGCAAAAGCACGGGAAGAGCACGTTGACGGCGAGGAGTCTCAGTGATACTAGTAGGGGGCCCCAGTCCTTTCATTCACCGTGTTTTCTTCATTTTATTTCCGCTGCAGATTTCCGTTTGGATATTAAGTTCATTCAGTGTTGTATATTTTATCTCCATATAAAATATACTTGTATTCGGTTATTGTTCTGGTGTACTGTACTTAAGCTCCTCATTGGAGTAATTAATGTTGTAATGTGGTTCGGTACTACATTTACCCTGTGTAATTCATTCATTTTCATTCGCCTGGTGGGTCCCAGTCGGGGGTCCACGGCACTGTAATATCCGCCTAGTTTGGGGTGTTAGAGAGTTGGTATCGGAGCGTGGTTTTGAATACTACCTTCCGAGTCATATCTCATTTGAAATCATCGTTCATCATACTAGTATCATTGGATTTTCGCGTCATGTGTGACCTGTGCAAGAGCCGAGCCTTTCAGACCAAAGAACAGTAAGATTTCCTCATTTATCATTTTCATTGGTAATCAAGTTCATCATGTAAATTCATTAATCACTCAGTTCATTTCATTGTTCAGTCGTTGATCTTGAGGATCATATCATTAATCTTGTTAACTTGTTCAAGATATTCATTTCAAGAAGTTCATCAGATAATCACGTCACTTCAGTTGATCATTCATGTAATCATTGTGTTTGAGCGCGTATGCTCATTTTTATCATTTCATAACGTAATCATAATGTGATATTCATGCGAGATATATAATTATCATATGACTTTCCACTTCAGTATGGAAAGAGCTGGAAGAGGACGCGGGGGAAGAGGCCGTGGTGCAGGCCGGAACCTGAGAGCTCGTGTGAATACACGTGCGAGTGCTAGGAATAATGCTAACTCATCGAGCAGTGATGCTGCCACTCATTCACCTGGACGTAATCATTCACTATCAGGGAGTCGTACCCGGTACACAGCTCAGTCAGAGGGTGTTCGGGTTGACCCACTCGCTTTTATGCAGGGCATGATGGCCCAAATGACTCAAATGGCACAACTAATGGAGACAATGCATAACTCCACTACTCAAAATCAACAGGCTCCTCCGCCGCCACCTCAGAGGCAAGATAGGGGTGTAAGCAGTATCATTGGCGATATCTCTCGCCAGAGACCACCTACCTTCGAGGGCTCATCTGAGCCGGCGGATATTGTTTATTGGCTTGAGCATTTCGAGAAGTTATTTGCTATGGTGAATTTCCCTGAAGGGCATAAAGTTTCAGTTGCGGCCTACTATCTTGGTAAGAGCGCTCATTCATGGTGGTTATCATTGAAGCCCACAGACGGATCATGTACTTGGGATCAATTCAAAACTCTCATGATGGAGAGGTATTATCCGGCCCCATTCAGGGAGGCCAAGTTGTCGGAATTACTCACTCCCGACCTTTCAGCGGACGATGATGTTCTCGCCATTGCCGAAAAATTTCAGGAACTTCTTCCGTTCGCCTCATCTATCATTCACTCTGAGGCGGACAAGATTAAGTATTTCAAAGAAGAGGTCAAACCTCGTATGCGGCTACAGTTGCTTAATCATAATTGCACCACTCTGGCCGAATTCATCGAGAAAGCTCTCACTTACGAGCTTACTGCTAAGGAGATTGCTAAGCAACAACCTTCATCTGCTGGCAAGAAGTCTAAGAATCGTAATCGGCGACGGTACCCACTTTCAAGAAACCACGTGCGGGCTCTACTTTTTCTGAGCGACCTCCTATGGCGCCTAGACCCGCGGAATCTCAGTCACGAGCGGCCAGTTTGGCCATCACCTATTTCAATTGTGAAGAACAGGGTCATTTCAGCACCAAGTGTCTGAAACAGACTGTCACGTGCCACAACTGTGGGATTGCTGGGCATAGGGCCCGTTTTTGCTGAAGTGACTCTAAACCTACTCCGGCATCATCTCAGGCCCCAGGACATTCAGCGGTGCAGAATCAGGCCACTCAGTCAGCGTCGTTCAAGACGACAGGAGCTAATAAAGGCGGAGCCAAGAGCTATCGACTAGGCGTCCGGCCGGGCCGGCAAGCCCCGAATTTATGAGATGAAGAAGACCGACGATCCAGAGGCCCGGATGATCTCAGGTACACTCGATATTTTATCTCAACCTGTGTGTACCCTTTTTGATACTGGTGCATCGCATTCATTCATTTCCGGGTCATGCTTGAGTAGACTACGTCTGGGTAGTGCTACTAGTTGTGAGCCTTATGTCATTGGTCTACCTGATGGTAGAAGAATTATCGGTAATCATGAGATTAAGGATTGTCCGATTCAGCTTCATGGCCATGTTTGGTTAGCAGACTTAATTGTGGTGGATTTACCGAGAGACGACGTCATCTTGGGTATTGATTGGATGGATCGTCACGATGCCGTCATTAGTGTCCGTAAGCGTATGGTCACTATCATTTCAGACGATGGGGTTGAATGTGTTTTTCAGGGAGGTAATCCCGGCTTTTCTGGTAAGGTCATTAACTTGATGAAATCAGTGAAATTACTCAGTCAGGGGTGTGTTGGTTATTAGTGCTATATGACCAAAACCGAGAAATCATCAGTAATGTTGACGGATATTCTGGTAGTGAGGGAATATGCCGATGTTTTTCCAGACAAGTTACCTGGTTTGCCTCCACATAGAGATGTGGAATTCATGATTGAGTTGGAGCCTGGTACGTCCCCGATATCGAAGGCACCGTACCGGATGGCCCCGACCGAAATGCAGGAATTAAAGAACCAACTTGAGGAGTTGTTTGAGAAAGATTATATCCGACCGAGTGCGTCCCCGTGGGGAGCACCAGTGTTGTTTGTCAAGAAGAAGGATGGTTCGTTTCGCTTGTGTATTGATTATCGGGAGTTGAACAGGGTGACGATCAAGAATAAATATCCTCTACCCCGTATCGATGATCGTTTTGATCAACTTCAGGGAGCTTCAGTATTTTCCAAGATCGATTTAAGATCTGGGTATCATCAGTTGCGAATTCGAGAGTCGGATATTGAAAGGACGGCGTTCCGAACACGCTATGGTCATTATGAGTTTGTGGTTATGCCGTTTGGGTTGATTAATGCATCTGCGGTATTCATGGAGTTAATGAATCAAGTTTTCATCGACTATTTAGATCAGTTTATGGTTGTCTTCATTGATGACATTTTGATCTATTCTCGTGACCGAGAGGAACACGAGTTTCACCTTCATCAAGTGCTCGACGTGTTGAGACGAGAACAACTTTATGGGAAATTTTCCAAATGTGAGTTCCGGATGTTCGAAGTGACGTTTCTCGGACATGTAATTTTATCAGACGGAGTTCGTGTCAACCCTCAGAAGACGGAGGCTATCCGAGATTAGCTACCTCCGAAGAATGTTAAGGAGATCCAAAGCTTTCTCGGATTAACCGGTTATTATCGGCGGTTTGTTGAAGGATTTTCTAAAATCGCTCAACCCATGACGAATCATTTACGGAAAGATAAGAAATATACGTGGTCCGACGCGTGTCAACAGAGTTTTGAGGAACTCAAGATCCGGTTAACTTCAGCACCTGTCCTTTCTTTACCGCAAGGGACGGAAGGATTTGTGGTTTATAGTGATGCGTCCGGACAGGGTCTCGGATGTGTACTCATGCAAAACGGGAAAGTTATTGCTTATGCTTCACGGCAATTGAGACCTTACGAGGTTAATTATCCGACCCACGACCTGGAGTTAGCAGCCGTGTCGTCATTATCTTTATGGCGTTACCTGTCAGATATTCACCGATCATAAGAGTTTAAAGTATATATTTACTCAGAAGGAGTTAAATATGCGACAGAGACGGTGGTTGGAACTAATCAAAGATTATGATATCGAGATACTTTACCACCCGGGCAAGGCGAACATTGTCGCCGACGCCTTGAGTCGTAAGTCCGTTCAGGAGCAGATGCTTGCTCGATTAACAGTTCAGAAAGAACTTCAGCAGGAATTTCTAAGACCTGAGATCGAGGTCTGGTTACAGCGAGTACAAGGGCAACTTTGTACGTTGGAGATTTCATCACCACTTGAGGAGGCGATCAAGGAGAACCAGGGTTCAGACCCATTTTTGTTACGCATTCGAGAGGATGTAACTCAGGGGAAAGCCCACGGATTTGTGGTCCACGAGGATGGACTTTTGCGTTAGAATTGGTTGTGCGTACCGGCGATTGACGAGTTGAAAAACTCGATTTTGAGAGAAGCTCATGCTACCCCTTATTCCGTTCATCCGGGGTCTAGGAAGATGTATAAAGACTTGAAACAGAATTACTGGTGGAGTAATATAAAGCGAGAAGTCGCGGAATTTGTTTCGAGATGTTTGACCTGTCAGCAAGTCAAGATTGAACATCAGCGACCGGCGGGTATGCTGAAACCGCTCCCTATTCCAGAATGGAAGTGGGAAGATATTTCTATGGACTTCATCACGAGTTTGCCGACGAGTCGTCGTGGCATGAATACAATCTGGGTGATTGTGGACCGCTTAACTAAATCAGCTCATTTCCTTGAGATTAAGGATATGTGGGGTCCCGAGAGACTTGCCCAGTTGTTTATCAAAGAGATAGTGAGATTGTACGGTACTCCTAAAAGTATCGTTTCCGATCGTGACGGACGATTCGTGTCTCATTTTTGGAAATCAGTTCATCGTGCTATGGGAACTCAGCTTAATCTCAAGATGACTTTTCATCCTCAGTCCGACGGACAATCAGAGAGGATTATTCAGACTTTGGAGGACATGTTGAGGGCATGTGTCCTCGATTGGAAAGATGATTGGGAAGCCCAACTACCGTTGATCGAGTTCACGTACAATAATAGTTGGCATTCTTCGATTAAGATGGCACCTTACGAGGCCTTGTACGGTCGTCGTTGTCGATCTGCTTTGTGTTGGGATGACTTATCAGAATCAATCGGCACCGAGCCCGATATGCTTATAGCCGCCCGTGAGAAGGTAGCTTTGATCAGGAGTCATTTGTTGACCGCTCAGAGTCGACAGAAATCTTATGCATATAATCGTCGTCGACCATTAGAGTTCGAGACAGGTGACCATGTCTTGGTCAAGGTTTCCCCGAGTCGTGGTATCTTCCGTTTTGGGAAGAGGGGGAAATTGAGTCCGAGAATCGTTGGGCTGTTTGAGATTTTGGATCGAGTAGGCGAGTTAGCTTATCGAATGGCCCTACCTCCGGCGTTGAGCCGAATTCATAATGTGTTTCACGTCTCTCAGTTATGGAAGTATGTTGCCGACCGGAGTCACATACTTTAATTTGACGAAATTGAGATCGCCGATGATCATTCATATGAGGAGCGTCCTATAGGAGTTTTAGAGCGGCGAATCAAATAGTTGAGGAACAAGACGATTCCTTTGGTTAAAATTCAGTGGTCTAAACACGGATTCGAAGAGGCTACTTGGGAAACCGAGGATAGTATGCGGGAGAGTTATCCCGAGTTGTTTGACCCTTAGTTTCGGGGACGAAACTCTTTTAAGGGGGGGTGTATGTAATACCCGGTTGTAATTCAGTCATTATCATTCAGTGTTTATCATTCAGTAATTATCACTCAGTAATTTTCACTCATTAATGATCAATTGTCACTCATATTCAATCATTGTATTCATCGTTCAGAGTAATCGTACCGTGTATCAATCGTCATTCATCATCAATCTAATTGGAGAATTGTGCCATGTTTATCATTGTTGTCATCTTCATAGTGTGCTGTGTGTGAGGAGTAGCGCACGCTATGTACTCTCTTTAGCGTGCGCTAATTGAGTACGGGTAGCGCACGCTACCTCTCAACACTAGCGCATGCTAGTATATTTCAAGCAGGCAGTCCAGAAGGCACTGGACTACAGTTGGGTTGTAAGTAGCGCACGCTACGAATGGTAAGTAGCGCACGCTAGTAGGCCGAAGTAGCGCATGCTATACATTCGGTGTAGCGCGCGCTAAGGTCGGATCAGGTTGAGTCCAATGGCTACTGGACTGAATGGGATTAATTCATAGCGCACGCTATGAGTGATTTTTAGCGTACGCAAATGATATTGTAGCGCACGCTACCGCGATCAGACCAGAGGACAGAAGGTTCTGGACTCCAGTATTGGGCATCAGATAATTCGTTAGCGCACGCTAACATTTCGAGGTTAGTGCACGCTAAGTGTACAGCCATAGCGCACGCTAGAAAAGGTACGTAGCGCACGCTACCATTTTCGGAGAGTGGGTACTGGACTACCCAAAACACCCATTAGCGCACGCTAAGAACTGGGGCTAGCGCACGCTAAACTGGGATTTCTATAAATAGGACAGTTCAGCCCTTACTTCGTCATTTTTCATATCTCTTCGTTTCTTCGGCGGTTTCGGACGATTCCGGGCAATTTGGAGAGTGTTCTTCGAGCTACAATCATCAATCATCATCTTCAAGTCTTTGAGTTGGATTAATCATCACTTCATCATCTCCAATACATCAAATCAAAGGTATTAATCTCTTGGATCTAGAATTTCGGATTTTTGGGTTTTTCCTTCCGATTTCTTCGTGTAAGCTTGGATTGTTGTTGGAATATGTTAGATATGGATTATCTACCTTGGATAAATGTATTCCTACGGATTTATTGGCTATTTTGGGGATTATTTCAAGAACCCTTGGGGTTGACTTCGGTTAATTTGGGGATTTTCCGATTGATGTTGTTGTAATCTTGAATTGTGGATTCCTATTGGATTATTGATGCCATTGATATTATTTTGCTGGTTTGAATCAATCATTTGAAAGTTGGTTTCGATAATTTGGGTTTGGTTGTAACCAACGGGAAGGATATTTGCTACGTATTCGTTTGAATGCCCCGATGAGTTTGATTATCGTTGTATCGACGTTTGAGTTGGTTATAATCATGTTTGATACGTGTATTGAACGGATTATTGGTAATTGTGTTATTCAAGGTTGTTCGAGTGACCGACATTTCATTTAGGACGTTGTTCGTGGACGGACATTCTTCATCGGTGTTGTGTAAGTTAATTCTTACTCAGTTAAAAGGATATTCATTCCTTTCGTTGTTGTTTATTCATAATCATAATTCATTCATAAAGTACTAACCGTATTGAAACTTGTAATTGTCACTTAATTACTTTATTCACAAGGAACGACGGTTCCAATCATTTCATTGAGCTGTCATTCATTTCACCATCATTTCATCTTGGTGAGTCATTATTTATTTTCGATGTCACTTTTGTTATATCGTGGCATTCCGGGTCATACTGGCGTACCGGTTGGTATGTGTAGGATTTTTATGTCGGGCACATTTAAGTCGTGTGTTGGTTGTTGGCCTCACATTGGACTGTGCACACGAGTCGATTGCTTCGTGAGACTGATTAGGTACAAGACCACACGTGTATTCGATCGATACTCATTGGTGGCTTGTGCACGGACACATTTCCATCCCGGACGTAGTGGGGCGCCATTCCTTTGAGCCGTACTGTTAGTTGAATTCATATAGCATGTTTGATTGCGTATGTTTTCAACAGGATTGTGATTATTCAACTCTTGAGGATTGTTGTTCTGTGTAACTGATCCCGTTGGGGAATATTGTTTTTCAGGTCATGGCAAGGAAAAAGCACGGGAAGAGCACGTTGACGGCGAGGAGTCTCAGTGATACTAGTAGGGGGCCACAGTCCTTTCATTCACTGTGTTTTCTTCATTTTATTTCCGCTGCAGATTTCCGTTTGGATATTAAGTTCATTCAGTGTTGTATATTTTATCTCCATATAAAATATACTTGTATTCGGTTATTGTCCTGGTGTACTGTACTTAAGCTCCTCATCGGAGTAATTAATGTTGTAATGTGGTTCGGTACTACATTTACCCTATGTAATTCATTCATTTTCATTCGCCTGGTGGGTCCCAATCGAGGGTCCATGGCACTGTAATATCCGCCTAGTTTGGGGTGTTACAGAAACACAGTACAATAATTGACATAACATAACTGCAGTACCGAACCACATTATGTTTACCAAATAATCCGATGAGGAGTTTATACAGATTATGGCTAACATATGCCAAAAAAGACCAGGATCAATATAATACAGGTATAATCTATGTGAAGATAGATATACCGATACAATACAAATACAGGAGAATAAAAAAAATACAGCGGAACTAAAAAGAAATACATCCGAAAACAAGAAGACTCGGGCCCTTGACTAGTATCTTTGAGACTCTTCGTCGTCACCTTGTCTCTCTTGTGTCTTAGCCTTCCCGCGACCTAAAATATGTAAAACAACATATTTCGCCCAAAACCACAAGGCCAGTTACACAAGATAATAAATCTCAATATGTTGAACATACATAATCACACAAACTATATGAATTATCAAATCATCATCCAAAACCAGAATATACGCAATCACACATGTTGTATAAACCACAAGTTCGATCATAATCTCAAATTGTCGAACACATGCGATCAAATGTGAATCGGCCAGATTATAACCCGATCCCATTGAGAACATACAGAATCAAACATGCTGTATGAATCAACTAACAGTTACGGCTCAAAGGATGGCGCCACACTACGTCCGGGATGGAAATGTGTCCGTGCACAAGCCACCAACGGGTATCGATCGAATACATGTGTGGTCTTGTATCTAATCTGTCTCACGAAGTAACCGTCCCATGTGCACAGTCCAACGTGAGGTCAACTACCAACACACGACTTTATATGTGCCCGACAAGAAAATCCTACACATACCAACCGGCACGCCAGTGTGACCCGGAATGCCACGAGATAACAAAACTGACATCGAAATTTAATGATGACTTAACAATTCCCAACAAGGGACCAAACGACTCAACGAAGGAAAATACGAATCCAACGAAGATCAAATCAACTCACCAAAATGCAACGACGGTATAAATAAGACTAGGAACAAAGGTTCCTCAATGGATGATCGACAAGATCAATAATAACATCACTGTGAATCGAAATTCATAAAGCATAAATGAACGTAAATATATATAACATAGATAAGACATATTATCATCATAATGAGGCAAGAATTCACTTACCTCGATACCGAAGACGTAAGATGCTTTTGCACGATCAAAGCGTCCTCCACAAAAAGAGCGAACGAACGAACGACGATCGAATGAAAAACAACAAGTAATCAAACGAACAACCTTAGGTCCAACGAACGAAATTTC
This sequence comes from Orobanche coerulescens, assembly GCA_033398695.1. Lineage (NCBI taxonomy): Eukaryota > Viridiplantae > Streptophyta > Magnoliopsida > Lamiales > Orobanchaceae > Orobanche > Orobanche coerulescens. The sequence continues at coordinate 107,038,244 of CM065815.1, read as the reverse complement.
CGATCGCGGGATAGCTCACGAACTCAATAGTCCCCAAAGTACGTCCAATACCATATCCTAATACACGATTAATTAATCAAGATACTATCATTAATTTACTTGGTTATAATAACTCGATTAATTATCACTGGATAATATTTTAATGATATCATACCTTGAACTGGGTCAAAATCAAAAGGTAGCTCAATTTACTCGAAATTCGACTGTCAATTTAGGAACACCAATGGACAGTCAATCGATCAAATCTCTAATCTAAATTAATCTCCTTTTCCCAACTCTCCAAATTGATGAATCCGGCCTAACAACATTTTCCAACACGAACACATACACACACATACAACATACGCACAAACACTCATATTTACCCGTATACATACGTATATAATATATATATATATATACGTATATAATATATATATATATATATATACACCCACAACACACATATATATACACACACTCACACAGCCTTGTATGTACACACACACACACACACACACACATATATATATATATATATATATATATATATATATATATATATATATATATATATATATATATATTCATACAGCACATCCATATAACACACTTATATACATATAATATATATACACACACCACACCTGCACACACACCTATATATATATACACACACAATATATATATATATATATATAGCACACATACACGCATACCGCACACATAAAACACACACACACACACACCTGCACACACAAAACATACACTCGCTCATGCGACACAGACACACCAACGTATACACACACAACCGGAGACACACACAAAATAGCAACACCCGGGATCCAGCCAGGAAACCAACCCCGCGGGCCGCTGTCGTCATCGAAAAATCCATTACCGGAAAATCGAGGCTCGCACAACCCGATCTAAATAGATGGGTCAACGGTTTGACCTCGTTTAGCTCCGTCAACAGCCTGACCTTGTCCTGCTGCACCTCTGGCATCCATCCCTGAAGTAGAACTGTCGGAACACAATCTAGGGGTCGGAAACCCGATTCATTGCCGGCTCCATCTAGACCTTCTTCAAACTCCGACTAGAAACCGTCTTCAAGGTTGTTTGTTTCGACATTCGTCACAATGTTGAGACAGCAAGCTAAGAGAAAGAGGGATCGCCGGAAAGTTGAACGAGTCATCGTTTGAACATCTCGTCGGAAAAATCTTTCCTGATCTGCCACGCACGCGACATCTGCCGTCGTTCCTCAGTCCCGACGACACTCGTTCGTCCATGGCTCCAACCTCTCACATCCCGTCGGTATTGGATACTCTGGTGGTTGCTGAAGAAAAAGGATATGAAATATGGATGGTGGTGGTCGTCCACTCACGGGGTTAGGTGGAAAAAAAATAAGGGGAGAGAGAGAGAATGTGAGACGGAAATGAGATTGATAAATTATATATATATATATAGTGGGTAGTTGGGTAATTGAGCCAATAGGGTCCGATTATAAATTATCCGAGTAAAAATGAAACGATCTCAAATTCATTATTTAGTTCCCTGGATTGATTTTCCGATTAATACACTACATCACATAACACCAGCACTAACTCGCCAATACATTAGTCTAATATCTCCACCAGATATTTTAATTAGCTGGCTAATCAAAATAGAAATGAAATAAATCAACTAAAAAAAATTAATACCGTTAAAATTCTAATTTAAAATTCCTGGATATTACAATAAGCTTCCATTTCCTCCAGATTCTTCTGAAGTTCTGGATAAATGGTGGCCAACATAAGACAACTGACATCAATGGAATCCTCACAATGTTTCTTCCATTTGTCTTTTGTTGCTTTGTTTGCATTGTCAGCTCGCTCATCGGGAATTTCTTCCTCAAGAACATACAGCTTTCTTTCTTTCTTGAGAACTATTCTCAAGCTTCGGATCCAATCCAGATAGTTGTTGCCATTTTCTTTGAGCTTGTCCTTCTCAAGGACAGATCGCAGTGAAATGGTGGATGTGTTGTTTGATATCATTCTACAAAATTCAATATGCAAAATATTTAGTCATATTTTTTTATTTCTCGAAATATACTCCCACTAAAACAAAGTACCCTCAATTTACAACATTTGTAATTTTAGTGGGCTAAGATCCTATTTCGCACAATCCTAAACTCAGCTTTGGCATGGCGCCTAGAATTGAGCTACTTTAGGTGGATAACTCTTTATCGATTACATCATATGTGACTCTTAGATTATATCATGGGATTTGGCATCGTATGCCCAAGTATGTTATAATCTCATCTTATGCCTTAAGGTTCAAAACTATTTTGATTTCCAAATTCATAAACGTATAGGTCACCATTACATATCCTACCTTACTAAGATAATTCGAGCGCCCAGCTTTGGCATGACCCACTCATGATGATCGAAGTCTTGATAGGTGTTTTTTAAATGAACGGCATTTAAAAATTTTAACGAGGGATGTTATCCTATGATAATGTCTATGTTTGCTAACGTACATCTAAACATACATAGCATCACATACATGCATAAATTTAAACATACATCGCATCACATGACAATAAAAGCATAGCACCGTGTATAACATGACCATAATCCTAACATGATTTTCATGAGCCAACATGAAAAACACAAAGGTCAATCTAAAGGGTTAAATATGGTCTTCATTGATCTTCCCAACTCCTTGGAACGCCATACGCGATCAATTTGCTCTTCGAGTCTGTCCTTCTCGTCCTTCTTGTATTCATTACATTAATGAAATTTAATACTACACTAGTAAATTAAATTACAAGAAATGCGAACGACACGCAGGCCGTAAAATCATAAACAATTTAAATAGACGACTCGCAGGACGTAAAACCAATTATAATTAAACGACGCGCAGGCCGTAAAACCAACCCATAAGGAAATAAATTATCCAATCACAATGGTCAATTTATGGTCATGCCATACACCATACACATACCATAAATAATTATCAAATAATTAATAAAGCATGTAATATACTAAATAATCAATCTGTCTGACAATCAGACAATAAATTAAAACTGTGTCAAGAATTAACAATCTAGATCCCTAGCCCATATGGCCGAGCACGCATCTCCCCTCACGGCCGCACGGTTTCAAATCCCACCGGCCGCAAAAATGCATTTTTCAAACATTAATTTTGATTTTTCAAAAAAACAGGAATCAAGTAGAAAATCAGTTAACAAGATTTACAAAAAGGTGCCCCATCCAAGATGGTCCGGGCGCGGCCTTCGGCTTGAGCAAATGCGGGTTCGAATCCCCTTGGCTGTGGTATAATTTTGCTATTTTATCGCGGCCCGAGGGTCCTTGTTCGACTCGGACCTGACCCGAATCTGCCCGACCTGTCCGAACTTACCCGAATCGCTGTACTGTTCCAGAACAGTTCTGGACAGCAGTTTATGCGAAAAAATAGTCCATAAAATTATTTTTGACGATCCGATTTAATCAGAGTAAACCAGAAAAATTATTTTATAAAATCTATATTTTATAAACATAATCAAGAACATAATTTACACATAAACATGTTCTACATAAACAATTAAATTACTTGCAAGTTGGCTCCGATACCACTGTTGGGTTTTACGTGTATCTAATACAATATAATTAAGTAAAACGCAGTGGAATAAATTAACGAAAACCCAGACGAGGATCTCATGCAGTAATTTAATTGTTTAAATTAAGGGTTAATCGAATTACCTTAATCCGATTGAACAGTTCTAGATCTGGACTAGAAGTAGATGAATATCTCCTTCCTCTTTTGGTGATCCACACACGAACAATTCCACAAGCCGGATTGCTAGATCTTTACGAATAATATTGATAAATAGTACAATACAAATTCCTTACTAGAAGGATTGTACTATTGATCAAAATCAACTAAGGGAAGAGTATTAAACGACCAACTTCGTTCTCCTACAGTAGGAAGTAGATGGACGATTTTCTCTTGTTCTTGAAGGGGGCGATTTTAGGTTTTGAGTTCTTATGACAACTCCTTGTCATGGATCTCTTATTTATACTAAGTAATCCCTAGATTCAAGATCTAGTATTTGCTTAGTTACTCCTCATCTTATTAAATAATACAATATATATAATATCCAATATTATATATTACTTATTATTTAATCTCCTCATAAATATAATATCCAATATTATATTTATTATTCCCAGTTGATATTTATTCCTACTTGTCTATAATTATCGTACGTGTAACACCCCCGATATATTCAGGAATATTATAGCGCCGTAAATCCTTTACATAAGAATTTACAAGGCTGAAGAACTAAAAAGACATTAACCGATACCAACGAATAAAAATGACGGAAATAAGGTACAACAGTTCCGACCAATACTGAAAGTACGAATGTTCAACGGAAAAGTATTAATACATCACCAAATCCAAATCGTCATAAAAGACTACGTACTCGAGTACTTATTGAGATAACCAACAAACAACAGACAAATAAACCCGGCCGGAACATCACTCTGCACCCTCGTCGTCATGCAGCTCTAGTGGTTGTTTCCCCGCTCTCCTGGATCCTAAACATAAATAAATGTTCACCCCTGAAGGGGTTAGCACAACGATACTAGTACAAGTACAATAATCATACAACAGGGATATAATCAACAATTATATCATAACAAGTTTCTCCAACGAGAAATAACAACAACACATATCACATAACAGTTTCAACATACTGATGGCATTCCAACGATCCAACGCACACAGCTATAGATTCCCATGATGATCCCGTCGGACCAACGCATGGTGGAACTACCTGCCCAACGATCCAGCGCACACAGCTATAGATTCCCATGATGATTCCCGTCGGATCAACGCATGGTGGACATTTAATCACAACGCATAATACGCAATACAATCGCAATATAGTCGTCATAATGTAAACAATTCTAATTAGAGCACTTGCCTCGATTCGAAGACAAGAACAATACTTCCACGAAAAACAAAATACTCGAAGGTCGCCCCTTCGATCAATCACGTAGCAAGCTCGAACTTTAACAAAAGGAATAATATAGAATTCATCTCACGTCCAACGAACATCTAACAATCCAATATACAATCGGAAGTTCTAAAAATGAAATCTGTCTGACTTGCTTAACGCCCGCTACGCATCCTGTGTAGCGTACGTTAAGGCTGCTCGTTAGCGCACGCAATTACACACAGCCTAGCGTACGCTAACCATGTACGGTCAGTACCTCACTGATCATCTGACAGACTCGTCTGATGACTTAACGTATGCTAAGTTTTAATTGTAGCGTACGCTAAATAAGCCCGTTAGCGTACGTTAATTCACAAAGCTTAGCGCACGCTAAGCGTGTATGGCAGTTCACTGCTGGGCAGCAGACTTGATATAATGGTGATCAATCTGATCTAATGGTGATCAAACCAACGAAATCTTCAGTATTAATTCATGTCATCTCCATGAATATCATGCTCATACGATTTATGAATGATCTTACGGATAATAACAACTTTGAGGTACAAGGATACGTATAATCATCACAACACCATAATCCATCTTGATTACAATTCTCATGCGAAGTTTGGTGTTCTAAAGGTCGAAGCGCTATAAATCAATATCATCATTACATCCCGATTTAACCATGGAGACAAACTAACAATTCGAGTTTATAAGAAATGATGTAATCTAAGATGATTCTTTCTTAAGTCCTTATAACCAAAAGCGATATCATCTCCAAGTTTATGATCAATATAACAACATGATTCATACGGATAATCATCTTCAGAATGTTCCTCTCATCATCTGATGTACTAAGATTCCAACTACGAGATTCCAACGACAATATCATAAGCATAAACATTCCAATCCTCTAATCATGATGTTTGTTGAACAATTCACCAAAGGAACTTAATATCTTGCTAGTATGATCACCTTATTCTTTAGAACCCGAATCTAAGGCTAGAGATAGAATTAACATACCTTAATATGACGAAATCACTAAACCACAAAGGTAGAATCTGACTCCGGTTGGTTATATGCCACTCCAAGGTGCTACTCCACTTCAATGATCAATCACAAGAAATATCCAATATCCAATGATCAAGTAGATGTGTTCTAAGTGTATTTGAGGAGGATAAAATGCTCTCTGGACTATGAAGTACGAAGGTTACTCGAAGGAAATGAGAAGAAAATGGAGTGCTGGCCCATATATAAACTTTCTGTACATAAGCAGATTAGCGCACGCTATCATACATCCTTAGCGCACGCTAATAAGAGTTGACTCCAAAACTGTCCAGGTTCATCCGCGGGAATCTTATCCAGTCCTACGTCCGGCTGGCGCATGTGCTAGCCGCCCAGCTCAATAATTGATGGCCTAGCGCACGCAATTCTTCATTCATAGCATGCGCTAGTTGTAGCCCGATAACGCACGTTAAGTTACATTCTTAGCGTGCGCTATCACGAATTTGCATGCAAAATTTGCATGTTGTTATACTTATGTACAAAGATACCAATGTTAGAAATAACATACTCCAATGATCGAGATCACAATTCCGAATAATACAGGGTTTAAATACAGATGAAATACACAATAATAAATCCGGATATTACATACTCTCCTACTAAAAAGGAGTTTCGTCCCGAAACTCAAGACGAAAATAACTCTGGATATCTGGACTTCATGCTATCTTCCGTTTCCCAAGTGGCTTATTCCACTCCGTGGCGTGACCACTGAACTTTGACCAAAATAATTGGTTTGTTCCTCAACTGCTTAACTCGACTCTCGAGTATCTTGATTGGTCTTTCTTCAAACGTCCCATCCTGAGCGATTTTGATTTCACCGAAATCAATGACATGACTAGGATCCGGTATATATCTCCGTAACTGGGATACGTGGAACACGTTATGAACATGGCTCAACGACGGCGGCAATGCCAATCTGTATGCCAACTCTCCAACTCTCTCAAGGATCTCGAATGGTCCGATATATCTCGGACTTAGCTTTCCCTTCCTTCCAAAACGAAAGATTCCCCGAGTAGGAGAAACCTTTAAAAGTATGTGGTCTCCTATACTGAACTCCAATGGGCGACGGTGTACGTCTGCATAAGATTTCTGTCGACTCTGGGCAGTCAACAGCCTTTCACGAATCAAGGTTATCTTTTCTCGTGTCTGCACGATCAACTCCGGTTCTGTCCCGATCAAGTCTGATGAATCGTCCCAACATAGGGGCGATCTGCATCTCCTCCCGTATAATGCCTCAAACAGTGCCATCTTAATGGAAGCATGCCAACTATTGTTGTAGGTAAATTCAATCAACGACAGATGAACTTCCCAATCAGTTGACCAATCTAAGGCACAAGCCCTCAGCATATCTTCCACCGTTTAAATAGTCCTCTCGGATTGTCCGTCAGTCTGCGGGTGATAAGCCGTGCTGAAGTTCAATTCGGTCCCCAAGGCCTTATGAACTGCTTTCCAAAAGTGAGACACAAAACGGCCGTCTCGATCAGAAATAATGGTCTTCGGCGTACCATGCAATCGGACTATCTCTGAAATAAATACTCGTGCCAACCTCTCTGGTCCCCACGTGTCCTTAATGCCTAGAAAATGAGCTGATTTGGTTAAACGATCAACTATCACCCAAATCATGTTCATTCCTGTCTTGGTTCTCGGCATACTAGTAATAAAGTCCATCGATATGTCCTCCCACTTCCATTCAGGAATCGGGAGCGGCTTCAACATCCCGGCAGGTCGTTGATGCTCGATCTTAACCTATTGACAAGTCAAACATTTCGAAACATAGTCCGCTACATCTTTCTTCATGTTGCCCCACCGGAAATTCTGTTTCAAGTCCTTATACATCTTACTGGTACCCGGGTGGATAGAATAGGGCGAGCTGTGAGCTTCCTTCATAATCGTCTGTTTACATCGACATCGGGAACGCAAAGTTGGTTCTAAAATCTCAAAACTCCATCATCATGAATTACGAATCCGGGGGCCTTCCCTTTGATCACTTCATCACGTAACCGAATCATCAGAGGATCATCTGTCTACATAGACTTGATTTCTTCGGTTAACGATGAAGTTATTTACATCACACACAGTTGTCCTTGGACTCTTTGTAACCATACTTCAATTCCTTCTCGAATCATCTCTGGTTGAATGTTGAGTTGGGAGGTCAGAGTCTCCAGCATCTGAATAAAAACAGGCTTGCGGCTAAGTGCATCTGCCACTACATTCGCTTTGCCTGGATGATACAAAATCTCCAAGTCATAGTCCTTAATCATCTCTAACCATCTTCTTTGCCGCATGTTCAACTCTTTCTAACTGAAGATGTATTTGAGACTCTTGTGATCCGTAAAGATCTGACAGTGAGTCCCGTACAGGTAATGCCTCCAGATTTTCAAAGCAAAAACAACTACTGCCAGTTCTAAATCATGCGTTGGGTAATTCACTTCATAAGGTTTCAGCTGTCGTGATGCGTAAGCGATCACCTTATCATTCTGCATCAATACGTATCTGAGTCCTTGGTTCAAAGCATCACTGTAAACTATGAATCCTCCAGTCCCCTATGGAAGTGATAAAATCGGTGCCATCATCAATCTCTTCTTCAATTCATCAAATCTAGTCTGACACGACTCGTTCCACTCAAACTTTTGTGTTTTCTACAGGAGTCGAGTAAGTGGGCGGGAGATTTTAGAAAACCCTTCCACGAATCGACGATAATATCCAGCAAGTCCTAAGAAACTCCGGACTTCTTTTACGTTCTTTAGAGGCTTCCAATCCATAACTGCTTCGATCTTCTGAGTATCTACTCGGACTCCTTCAGCTGATACCACATGGCCGAGGAACATTACTTCTTTTAGCCAGAATTCACATTTAGAAAGTTTGGCGTACAATTGTTCATTTCTCAACAGGTCTAACACAATCCGTAAATGATGTGCATGCTCTTCCGGGCTCTTAGAATACACCAGAATGTCATCAATGAACACGACCACAAATTTATCTAAATATTCGATAAATACTCGGTTCATCAATTGCATGAATATAGCAGGTGCATTAGTGAGACCAAACGGCATCACTACAAACTCATAGTGTCCGTAACGAGTTCTGAATGCTGATTTCGGAACATCAGATTCCTTAATCCTCAGCTGATGGTATCCTGATCTCAGATCGATTTTAGAAAATACAGTTGCTCCTTGCAATTGATCAAACAAATTATCAATCCATGGCAACGGATACTTGTTCTTAATCGTCATCTTGTTCAGCTCTCGATAGTCAATACACAGTCGAAGCGATCCATCTTTCTTCCGGACAAAAAGAACTGGCGCTCCCCAGGGCGAAACGCTTGGCTGGATATAACCTTTGTCCAGTAATTCCTCCAGCTGCTTTTTCAGTTTGTACATCTCAGTATGTGCCATACGATACGGCGCCTTAGAAATTGGTGTAGCTCCGGGTTCCAGCTCAATGGTGAATTCTGCATCCTGTCGTGGAGGTAATCCAGGTAACTCGTCAAGAAATACATCCGGAAACTCGTTCACAACAGGAATGGATGAAAGTTCCACAATTTCGTCTTCTTTCTTCATTGCATAGCACCAGTATCCGGTACAGCCATGTTTCAACAATTTGACAGCTTTCATCGCCTTGATCAACTTTCCTGAGCTTCCTGGTTTCCATCCTTCAAAAAGTATTTCGGAGCCATCGTCAGCGATCAGCTAGATATTCCTCCTTCGGTAGTTTACAATAGCTCCATATCGATTAAGCCAATCGTCTCCGAGTATCAGGTCGTCTCCTTGCATTTCTATTACAATCAGATTCGAGAGCCACTCTCTGCCTCCAAATGATACAAGGAAATCTCTAGTTTCTAAGTTTCCAACAATTCTCTCTCCACTCGGTAAACCAACAACATAGGGTTCACAATTATGAAAACCAGAAACATTCAAACGATTTACACAAGATAAGGATATAAATAAATGCGTATCTCATGTATCGAATAAAATGCTAACTGGCTGGGAAAGGATCTAAACAGTACCTGATGCGACAGCAGCATCCTGATCGTCTGTTCTCCTTATCTCGTACAGACGTGGGGGAACAAATCTGGCACTCGATGTACCCTTTCGGTCCTATTGTCCTCTGCCTCGTCCGCGGCCAAAATTCTGAGGCATTTGAATACTTTGTTGCGTCTGTTGGATACTAGCTTCCTTCTGGACTGGCTGCGATGTACGGGTTCCATTGAACTTGGTGGCATCCTTGCAAAACATCGCACGGTGCCCTTACTGTCCGCAATCAAAACATGTAACTGGAGTGCGCAAACAATCACGTCAAAGGTGGCCTGGGCGACCACAGTTAAAGCATCTCCTAGCTGTATCCGTCGTGGCTGACATTGTTCCAAAATTCTTTCCGCTCTTAGATGGATGCGGAGGTTTCTTGAAAGAATGAAAGGATGACTAGGCCTTGCGGGGCCCGCTGTTCTTGTGCTCTGTAAAAGTACCAGAGACTTTCTGCTTCTTGGATTCTGTAAATTTCTCCATTGCTGCTTCCTTGATTTCGTACGCCAACGCCTTATTCTGGTATTGATGGAGAGTGGTACATTCAAAACCGGACATGTACCTCTGGATTTCTGGTTTCATTCTCATATCAAAATGGATCATCATCTCTGCATCTGTTTTGACTAGATGTCGAACAAATGCTAGCTGCTGGTTAAACGTCTTAATTGTCTGGGATACGGGTTCGTCTGATGGCTGTGCGGAGAAAAACTCCCGAACTTTGGCTTCCCTCACAAGACGAGGGCAGTACTGAGCTTCCATCATCAATTTAAATTACGTCCAATCAGCATCATGATCTGCCGGCCGTATGGCTTCCCACCACTCGGATGCTTCCCCTATCAGAAAGTATTGAGCGATAGAGGCTCTCCGATCGTCTGGGCAGTTAATTCGGGCAAAGATTTTCTCCAATTCCTTCAACCAATGATCCCATGTGGGAGTCTCAGAAAAGCCGTCGAATTTAGGTGGTTGCATTTTTGCCACCTCTTGCAGCCATCGGTCACCTCGATTTCCCATATCTGGGATCCCTTGCTGTCTCTCTCCCTGCTGTAATCCCACCGCCACCTGCATTCGGTATACGACCTGAGCGAACTGAGTCATCTGGTTCACCACTTGACGAAGGATTTCTGGTACAGCAGGTTCCGGTTCGTTATTGATAGATCTTTGGGGCTCGCCTGAGCTATGACTGGCCTGATTAGAAGACGACGCTTCCATTTCAGCATTCCTTCGTCCGCGTCCGCGACCGCGACCACGTCCACGTCCGCCTCTCAACATACTGTAAGCATAAATACTCAATATGTAGGAAACAATATCGTTCTAGGAATACAACATGTAAAGAACGAGATAGAATTTAGGAACTTACAACCACCGTTCGCATGAAGACGTAGGCAGTACAGTGATGTTATTCGCGGCCGGTTACCTCAAAAGACATAAATGACTCCTATTTTAACCCAATGGCCAAGATATCCATAATCTTAGCTCCGATACCATATTCTATAACACCCCCGATATACTCAGGAATATTACAGCACCGTAAATCCTTTACATAAGAATTTACAAGGCCGAAGAACTAAAAAGACATTAACCGATACCAACGAATAAAAATGACGGAAATAAGGTACAACAGTTCCGACCAATACTAAAAGTATGAATGTTCAACGGAAAAGTATTAATACATCACCAAATCCAAATCGTCATAAAAGACTACGTACTCGAGTACTTATTGAGATAACCAACAAACAACAGACAAATAAACCCGGCCGGAACATCACTCTGCACCCTCGTCGTCATGTATCTCCAGTGGTAGTTTTCCCGCTCTCCTGGATCCTGAACATAAACAAATGTTCACCCCCGAAGGGGTTAGCACAACGATGCTAGTACAAGTACAATAATCATACAACACGGATATAATCAACAATTATATCATAACAAGTTTAGCTCACATCATTATGGACGTAACCGGGCCTTACGGTCGTACCCGGCCACACATTACGGCCATAATCGATCATTCCTGGGAACTATCCAACCCGTGCGGGAGCGTTACGACCATAATCGGCAAGACATTGCGACCGTAATAGGCACTGCATTGCGGTCGTAACTCGGCCAGGCCCCACGGTCGGGACTCGATCGTTCTGACAGTCCGGTTAGGTGTTCGACAACATCTCGGTCACGCTAACGCACTGGTTATAATTCAAAACAATAGCGAGAAAATTACAAAACATAACATACCACAAGCACGCATTTAATAAAAGAAATGCATGCGATACAAGTCTCGCTCGACGAACACTACAACAGAATATATCATACCGTTCACGATAGAAAAATGAATTCCATATAATCATAACAACACGAAATAACCGACACCAGCCGACAATTAGTTTAAGGTAACTGGAACAAAAGTCTCGTATATTAAAGGGACTAACAAGGTCAACATATTATACTCCTTCCGCATGCACATCCACGGAGGAAGATTGTAAGGAATCACTACAACAGGCCATATGGTATATGAAAGACTCATATTACCAAAAGGGTTGAAACCATCAGATGCAATCCCGAGCCTCACATTTCGGATATCTGAAGAAAAATTCAGATACTCCCTATCTATATGCTTTCATGCCTCTCCATCCGAAGGGTGTATCATAGTATCCCTGTCATGAGTGCGAGGCTCGGCGTGCCATCTTATTGCTTTTGCCGTGTGAGAAGACATAAAAAGCCGTTCCAACCTGTCCTTTAGTAGAAAATACCAAATTACCTTCACCGGTTTCTCTTTTCCAGAAGGAGTGATCCTATATATCTCTGTATCACATACAGGACATCTCGTGAGGTCTTCATTAGGATGCCCCCAGAATAGAACACAATCATACATGTAGACGTAGATCTTAATGTAGGAAAGACCAAGATCTTTCAAAATTCGTCTCATTTTGGTATATGTGTTAGGAAGACGATGACCCTGTGGAAGCATATTACTCGTAAGCTCCAACTAATCATCCACAGACTTGGTGGATGATCTGTTCCCCACCTTTAGTCTCATCGTTTCCATGACACAATCCAGAACAGTCATGTTACACCTGGGTACAGAGGGGTCTGTTGGAGTTGAATTAGCTTGTTGTACCTGTCAAGCCCAACAATATTGCAAGATATCGGTCTACGGGGTCGTGAGATTGGCTCAGTTGGTACAGACGTCTCGGAATAACCAAACATATCATCAATCAACCTCCTCTTTGGATCGGTGAACCCGTTGTTACCACTGAATTGTCCGTGATCATACGGAATAACAGAATTCGGTGCTTCACCATGGTATATCCAACATGTATATTTATTCCAAAAACCATTCTTCTTTAGGTGCTCCCAGACCTCATCAAATGGAAAACGATACATATCACTGCGACATCTACATTTATTACGCGGACAGTAGTGCAACGTATTACCACTGTCGTGCTCTTTTATAAATCTCATAAACTGCTTCATCCCATCCATTACTCTTAGATCCCATTTTCGTAACCCAATCCAACTCTTGTCCATCCTGAAAATGTATAAATTTTCCAATATTAATCCAACTAACTATTGTTCAAATTATAAATGGAATCACAACAAACAATCAATATAACGTCTACAACAAATACACCTCAATGTATATGAATCATAATGATTACCATCACAAAAATTAAGGGTTATACAGAGAAGCTTTCGAATCTACAACATGAATAATACAAAGTTTCGAAATCACAGTTAAAAAATACAATAAAATACCTTAATCGAATTGAATCTCAATACAACCGGCAAAAACCTTCGTCACTCCAGCTAGCACAACTCAAAGTAGCAACACAAACTTAAAAAATACACAAAATCAAGGTTTTTTCGCCTGAAAATAAATGAGGACGATATATAATTTTAAATTGGAGGTTTAGCCGATGACTTGATTAGGATCGTCGGCTAAATCATTACAAAAGTCGCCGGCTAAAGTGTTAAACTTTAGCTGATGACTACATTGTAGTTTAACCAATGACCCAGATCAAGTCATCGGCTAAAACGTTTTAGCCGACGACAGTGTGGATCGTCAGCTAAAGTTTGTAGTTTAGCCGACGACACTTAAAAGTCGTCGGCCTTTTTTTAAAGTGTTGTCGGCTAAAGTTCTTTTTTTTGGTAGTGAAATACTCTCGCTAAGAATGTATTGGAGTTTGGTACATAAAACTTGCTCATCTGATCAAATGAGCTCATCCGTCTCATGTGATTCTGGATTATAGTCATCGTTGGGGATGCCTCAATGAGTGTCAATCCATAAAGAATACTCTATGAATAATTCCGGTTCATGAGGACGTGAAATATGAGTTTAATCGAATCATACTTCATTTAAAATCTACAACATTGTAGTGTTGGCCTAAATTGGAATTATATGCGACTCTGGTATGAACAAAGTGATAGTCCTTTGGTGAAGTGGTGTCGACACTCCAAAGATAGGATCTATCTGTATAATTTGTTAAACCAAGTGAGAGAAGGATTTAAACTCACCTCATGGCGCGAGGTCTCTCATGAACGCACTGGAATCAACTACGATGACACAAAGCTTAGTTGTGATATCATAATGGATGTTATAGCATCCACTGTCTTGTCAATTAGATAGTTTTCCAAAAAACTAACATGCATCTTGTGATTAAATCTTATTTTAATAGGGAACTAAGTTAAATGATAAAAGATCTCGTGGTGGATTAGATTCAAATCAAGTGGGTCCTAACCATGAAGCGTTGACAAGTGACTGTCTAAGTATATACTTGATTTGGAAGAGATATGAAGCTTTTGCATGTAAAACTAAGGATTTATAGTGATGTACTCTTGTGAGACTAAGAGATTCTGCTAAATCCGAAGTTAAGAATGAAAAGATCTTGGGGACACTAGATGATGCGTATTCATCAATTGGAAGGCAATCTAAGGAAAGTCTTCCTAAGATACGATAAGGTAATGGCTACGTGATTTTCAATGACTAGTCGAAGTCATGATAAGACTTTGCTTACTTAATTGATAATGCAGTTCGAAGAGAAATTCTCTCTATCAAAGTACGGTAAATGTACTCATGTTTGACTCGACAAACTCATTTATAATAATTCGGTAAAGCCATTGTTATGATGGCCTAGGATGCGCTCATGCTGCATCTGCGATTGATGATAAGCTTGAAGGTTGGTTTATCTCAATAAAAGGACACTTTAAAGCTTGTATGTATATCTGCCCGTAATGTATTGGTCAACTCCCATATGACCTATAGGGCAGCTCACATGTTGAAAAATAGTGAAATATGTACCATTGGAAAGCTCTATGGTTCTACTTTCCAAAAAAATTAACCATTTGATCACATTCATCATGTTGAATGACATATGACTATTACTGTAAAGTAGGATATATATCCAGTAATTTTTCGAGTCTACTTCGATAGAGCTGTGTGATCTGCTCAGGTCGATCTAGGTTACGTACTGTATGTGAATGAAAAGTTATGAGTGTCTAGTTTTCATAAGTTCCTACAATGTCATTGATGCCTATTGAATCGAAGAATTTATGACTGATCTGAAGATCAAGACTTTGAAAAACTAGATTTCCAGACAAGTCTTTAGCGATCTTGCACTTTGAATGTGTCGCGCTCTTTTTGTCCTTAGACCAAGATTCTTTTGCCCATTGGGTTTTCACATGGTAAGATTTTTAACGAGGCGACCTATGAGAACATCTATATAACAATGTATTGTACTTCTATTCAACTTAAACCAAGATGTATTGTTCCCACTGGATTTTTCTTGGCAAAAGTGTGAGGACAACTCGGCGTCGACTCACATGATTTGAGTCTCATCATGTGGGTTCATTATGTATACATCGGGGAGTATACGACGTTTTTAGTTGGTGCATTGGAATCCTTTCCTCACCAAACTTTTATTTTTCTCATGAGGTTTTGTTTTGTTTTCGATAGGTATCAAGGCAACATCCCGTGCACCATTGTCGTATTAGTGCTCGACATATGATGAGTGTTACGAGAATTATTATTCACGCGTATACGCCTTACCTAGTATTGATTATATTAGGTATCGTACATTGTAGGAATTCTAAATCTTTGTAGAGTAGTAGATTCTACTTGGTGTCTTTCATCGTAAGGAATCTTTTGGGCTTTTCCTGAAACGGTTCCAATTTTTTTATTTTTACCCTTCGAACCGGAAAAAGTCACGGACTCGCGGGTATATCCAAAGGGTAAAGTAGAAACACTCAAAAAGAAGGGTTTATTTAGTCTCATAACTCGTTTTCTCAATTGGATTTAGTGTTGAAGCGTGCTAATCAAATGGCCCAAATATATAACTGAGCTCAAACTATAGAGGCCCGCCCAACCCATAAATTTTCATGAAACAAAACTCGAAGGAAAATCTTGCAGAAGAGCATCAGAAGAAAGACAAATGGGGATTTGGTCATGCATAGGAGTGATTTCGCCATTTCCATTTTATTATTTTCTTTGGAATAACCCACAGATATGGGTTGATCTGTGTGGGCGAGGCCGGGACCCTAGCAGAATGATGGCATTGATGTCGCATTTTCTGAAGATTGTCCAATTTATGTCGCTGCTTCCCGTCACCACGCTTTCTTGGCCACCGCCATTCTACTTCTGGCCTCTCTTCCTTTTTGGGCAATTTCTCAATTTCAGGTTTGCAATCCAATTCTCCTGCTCTCTCTGTGTGTGTGGTGAATATGTATGTGTTTGAAGATTTTTTTCTAGCGTTTTTGTAGTTTAATGGTGCACGTTTTCGTTGTTGCTTAACTGAAAAGTTATGATTTTTTTTTAATTCTCGTTGGATGCTTTTAAGTTTTTCAGTTGAATAATTGAAATTATCATTTAAAGTTGAAAATTCATGTGTTTTTAATTATGTCTGGTTATTATTCGAGTTGAGCTAAGATGAACTTTAGTCAAGTCGAAAACGAATTAAGCTTCTGCGTAGTTTGATACTCCACCCGTTTCATATTAAGTGTCAGGTGTAAGTTTGCGCATGTATTAAGAATAATTCTTATGACTAAGCTACCCTTTCTTAAAATTAATTTTAACTGCATCCATATTAGTAGTAGTCCACTGCTCCACCTTATTAATTACCCTAAAACACTGGCAAAAATATTTCATCTCTCCTTTAAACACTCACCCTTTAGTTAAGGGCAAATTTGAAGAAGTAGTGATAAAGTTGTATTTCTATGTTGAATATGATACTTATTATGGAATTAAAATAGTTGGTTAATGTCAGGGTCGGAGCCAGAAATAAGGTTTTCGAGGGCTAAGTTCGACCAATTTTAAGTTTATAAAAATATGTAAATTTGTTCATTTCGTAACAAAAATATCAGAATAAAAACTACACACAAAAATATTAGAATACAAAAGTATACACAAAATCATCTTCCATTTTGCATTCTAGACAATAAAAAGCAAACAAACTTAATATTAAAATTCAAACTCCAATTTTCCAACCAAATTAGAAAAGAGGTCTACCTTGAAGTGGGTTTTTGCGGGTAAAGAGTGATAAATTCTATTAGAATAAAGATAAAATATATCATATTTGTAAAGAAAAGTTATAAACACAAAATTAGTATTACTGGAAGATACATTGGGGGCTAGAGCCCGCGATAACCCCTTAAATCCGCCAATGGTTAGTACGACACTTAATATGGAATGGAGAAAGTGTATTTATGCGTAATTTCTTTCTCTTTTATTTTTCATTTGTTGGGTTCGTGCCGAATTTTACAAATTACAGCAAGTGGAGAGTTTTGATGATCTTGTACGAGTTACTTCAAAATTGGTGTGCCTTAGATTATGGAGGATATTTCTCTCTTTCCCCTTATTATTGTGGTTTTAGAGATGGATTGTTTTCTTATTTATTCATAATTTTTTATTCAGTTTGAGTAATTTGTTTTTGCTATAAAAAAATTGACAAATGCATTTTACCATCCACTTCCTTTTTAAGTGAAGTACGATGCGTAACCTCTACAAATTAGTACTAGATAAATTAGTTGCCTCTATAATAACATTGAAAGTGAAAATATCACTCCAGCAATTAACACTAATAGAATAATATGTGCAGCTAAGTTTGGGAATATAAGTTATATAACGGCTTTATGCTTGTGAATTTCTTGAGTGAGTTTTTGATGGTATGTGATCACTTGAGTTTGTGATCTCACTTCCGAGCATGGTACAGTTTAGTGGGACAAAGAGAGTACTTGTTATGCAAATACAAACCTCAAATTGGGGGGATTTGTAATATCTACAAGTAACAAGATATGCAAATTCAATTTTAATTGTAAGAGAACGTCAAACTGATCAGTCTGACACCGTTAGACACTGTGGATGAAGTGTGTTTTTTTTAAGTGCAATTTTGGTGATGCAGGGTCTATCAGCTGCTAGGCGAATCGGGAACTTACTATGGTGTTCGATTCGGGAAGACCGTTCCATGGGTGACCAAATTTCCCTTTGGAATAATTAAGGATCCTCAGTATGTCGGAAGCATTATGAGCGTCGTTGCTTGCCTTCATTGGGTGCCACTTTTGTATATTTTCCTGTGGGTTCTTGGCTATGTTCTTATGATAAAAGTCGAGTCGGATGAAGATCCATCGACTCGTGCGAAGCCACTCTCTTGAGTTTAGCATTGTTTTTCCATGTACTTGGACGTCCGGCTTTGTTCCTTTAGTTAGAACTTGATTTAGTGAGCTTCCTTAATAAGAATGATTGTTTGAAGAATGTTCAAATGAAATGTTAAAATAGTTGAATGATTTTATTATCTTTCTTTCTTTCCCTCCTTTTCTTTTTTGAAATAAGGTCCCTCAAAACTAACTAGTAAGAAACAAAAAAAAATGATAAATAACTCTAAGAAACTTCTAAAAAAAAAAATACTAAACAAGGACCATAGAAAATTGAAAATGATCTTAAAATTGAAAAAGAGGATGAAAAACTTGTACACTGAACAACCCCAAAAATAAATTTTTTTTTTGAAAGTATAGAAAAAACAGTGGAGAAATTAATAAACGAAACAACACTAACAACCAATGTGGGTTGTTTTTTTGTAGGAAAAATAATTGTATCAAAGAAAACAAGAAAATTGTAGAGAAAATTGTGTATTGAAATCATTTTTAGAGAATCTTCTATATAGGTTCAAACTTTTTCTAATTGTCCGGTTCTTAGTTCCAGTTCGGTTATAAGGATTTCAGTTATAGGTTTCGGTTCCTAGAATTTCTGCAGGCGGGTAATCTGAAATAAATAATATAAAAAATATTAAATTCGATTCAAACGTATTTTAAATTATCCTTCTCCTCTTTTCTTCATGTTATTTGTCGATTCTGGAGTTCAATTCGGTTCTTAGTGGATTTTTTGTTGTTTGGGTTTTTCTATGTTCAGCTTTTGGTTTCTTATATTATTTGTTATTTGGATAATACATAAGATAGTAAACTTATATATATATATATATTGTAGCTTATAATAGAATCACGGATCTTCGTCGTCCGTCTCCTGCTTCAGTTCCCTGCCTCACCTCTTCTCTTCGCCTCCTTGAAATGTGTTGGCCTTCGATTTTCCTCTCATATCTCCTCTTCTTCGTGCGCTGCTCTCTTACCTCTCTTCTCCGCTTTTCTTCCTCGTTCCGTATGCCTGCACAGGTGACCCTTTTTTTTTCTTCATTTTGTTCGGGTAAATTCTTTGCTCATCCCTCAATTTTGCTTTCTCTGATTTCTGTTTGATTGGATTGTCTTTCTTTGGTAGCTGCGGCCGAAACCTTGTTCTTCGATCTCCTGCTTCACAGAGGTTCGTCCTTTTTTTGGGTTTTGCTTTCTTTTTTTCTGATTTGCGTTCTCTGTTATTCTACGGTTGCCCTAGCTTCTATCCCCAAGATTAAAAAAGACTCTTGCGTGCTCCTTGGGATGCTCGAGCTGGATCTCCAACAGGTTGCCATTAAATTTGGTCAGGTATGTTTCAACCACAAATGATTAGCTGTTTTTTATTTTTGGGACTTTTTGGTAGTAATTATTTTAATTTTAATTTTTGTGGCATCAAAAGTATAGGGGCAAACAATTGCATCATTTATTGTACAAAAGGAAGGTTAAAGAAATTCTGGAATTTAGTCAGGGTGAGGAGTTTTTTCTCTTTTCTTTCAACTATTTCTTCTTGATTGATGAACTAAATGAATTTAGTTTGGCAAGACATTGAATTTCTTGTTTTCTTGTGTGAGAGAGAAGTGCTATTGGCATTCAGAATTGAACTGCAGGAAACAGGATGGAATGTTGGTCGGTCGGTGATTCATAGGGTGGTCACTTCTGTTGATGGTACAGTTACGGTGAATCTACAGATGCTGTATGTAATCAGCATTCATTCACATACCCTCGAGTGTTTGTCTGATGAATTTGTGCCCATGTTGCCCAAATCCACTGCATCTTTCCGACTAAGAAACCATCAGAAAACTAATGAGAACTTAATACAGACACCAGTAAGTAAAGACAATCAGAAGCAACCATTGAAAAATCCAATAAAAAAATTGGAAGCAAAACAGAGAACAAGCCTTACCTTGCTCGAAACAACATTGTTTCTGTTTTACCCTTCCTGCAGCAAGGTGATGCATTAGAACAGCATAATGTATAAAAAATAACGTTATTTGAACGACATCAAAATATACATCGGCTGATACAACATTGCATCAATTTTGCCCTTCCTGCAATTGGATGGTGCATTAGACCAATTGAAGCTGAATTAACCCAGTAGTTAAACTTTTTTCTTTAATCGTACTTTCTTATTCTGTCTGTTTGAAAAGGAAATAACAATTCCCCTCCTTCGAGGAAGAAAATGGCAGAAGAAAATGAGACAGACTACATTCAAGAATTCATTATTTTTTCTATGACTTACCCTGGCCTACAGCCTTTCCTCTCTTCAGTTTTCAAGAAATTGCGCCTGACATTGCATATATCAGTAAAACTTTTCTCCCTGCATTTGCATTCACTGAAACAAGCAGTTCGCATAATTAGATCCACAAAGTAGTAACCACTTCCTCTTTCTTCGTATCTTGTATAAACCAGTTGCAACATGGTTTTGAAGAAGGAATTGGATTACCTCTTCAAAACTATAATAATAATCGAGGCGTCTATATTATAGCTTATATTTTTTCAATTTTTTTTAGTAGCATAAATGATTTAGGGTTGTACTGATATGTCGACTCTTCCTATCTCCTAAACCACAATGTTCTGATCAGCAGTCTGCATGCCTTGGCTAAAAATTTCCAAAACTTAGGAGCATCTACCACTGCATATTTCACATGCACCAGGTTACACCTGTAGTTCTTCACCTTCTTTTTCTTGCAAACTAAACAAAATGTATAGGACAACACTTTTGTGGAATTATAGCCTTTCAAGTAAACCAGCAATATTTTTCTAAATATACTGTGATACAGGTTTATTTTAAAGCTAATATCTTGATTTGTCATTCAAAGATTAGGCGTTCTCTGAGGCTTACTTGTCTCTGAGGCTTACTTGTGTGCACTATTTGGAAGAATGTTTAGCATTAATGGAAGGCCTCAAGTTACTTTAAAAGAGTGAAGGACGTTTGGTCGAAAACGTGTTTTGCTGTTTCTTTTCTCTTTGAAACGTTCTTCTGGCTTTTCTTTATCTTTTTCTCTCACTATTTCGTTAACCTATTTTTTCTCTATTCTCTTTGCCGCTGGGTTTTTCTTCTTTGTTCTTCTGAAGCAGCTTATTAGTTTGTCATCGTCCTTGGTGGGGGTTTGTATCTTCTTAGCCGGTTAACCTATTTCTTTTCTATTTTTCTTGCTGATTTGTTTTTCACTTTGCTGTTGTTGTTTCTCTAGGGTTTGCTTTTTCCATGCATTGTATTGAGGACAAAAAACTGCCATCACAATTGGACTATGTAGGCATAGTTGAGGTGTCATGTTGTCAGGAATACGCAACACTCCATCAAGGAAAATCAGATGGTGATTTGATTTGGTCAATGGAACCAGTACTATTTGATGAATTTTTGTTCATTGATTTGGATCCATATTACTTTTGCGAGGTACTCTTGGATTCTGCAAAGGAGAATGAGGCTGAATCGTGTGAATCCTTTTTTTGCAGAGCCATGAACTTTCTGAGAAGGTAATTGCTACTGTATTTCTCCTTTCACCTTTTTCTTATTTCACGTCTTTTTTCTTGAGAAACTACAGCGCTAAAAAGGCAGCGATTCGCACGGAGTCGAGGTCGTCAACCGTTCGCATCGTCTCCCGATTTTGTTAGTCTGTCTACGCCTGGATTGACTTTTTTTTCTCTTTTTTTTGGACACCTCAATCTATTTTTCTTATAATTTACTATACCTCGAGTCTTATCGTTTATTTTATACTTTTCTATTCGACTTTCTGGTTCATTGAGTTTGTGGGCTTGACTGAGTCAGCAGGGTCTGTTTTACTGTAATTCTAATAAAGGAATCTATGTTGATTTTGTTCTTTTGTTGTTTTAGTTTCTGATGAAATGAAAGAGCTTCTGAGATCTAGGAGTACTTTCTTGGTTGCATTTTTGGGTTTGCAACTTTTATCTCCTGAACTTGAGTTTTTACTGGTCTCTCAATGATGAAGGTATGAGCTTTTTTTTTTTTGAGTTTTAAAAAATATTAGAGAAAAATGACGCTAATACTAATATTATTTTCTCCTTTTTTATTAAAAATATTTTGAATAGGTGTGGATTTGCTGAGGTTTCAGAGAAATACTGGTGAGTAAATAGGCAACATTTTCCTTTGATTGTCTTTAATTGGTGCACTGGAGCTCCAAATATATTGTTATAAAGACAGATAATATATTTTATTCGTATGTTAGGCAGATTGGGAAGCAGTACGCGGTGCAATTGTTGGTTGCCTGGCATTACTGAGAAGAAAAAATGATGTTGGGATAGTAACTGATGATGAAGCGAAGGCTGTTGCTCAGTCTTATCTCCAAGTTCTGCAGGTGCAGTCCTTGGGGCAACATGACGGGAATGTAAATACTTGGTATGTCGTTTTTTTTTTCTTCCAGTTTATAGGGATGCCTTTTTTTGGTAGTTTATTTTTTTTTCCTTTTTTTTTTCTTTCCATGTGACACTTCAATATTTCTTGTTACTCATACTAACCATCTTTGATATTTTTATTTTCAATCTTAAAAAATGTTGCAGCTAGGCTTTCAACTCGTGGAAGTTTTACTGGATCGCTATTCTGGTGCGATTAGAGATACGGTAAACTAATATGACTTCCCTCCATTTATTCTTATGGTGTTTTCTTAACATATGCCCTTTGTGGATTTTGCACTAAAGGACGTTGTCGTAATGAGTTTGTGCTGAATTACCATGTCCTTTCCTTGTGGTAGTAATTGTCTTTGTATCGTGGGCTCTGTTCAGTGACACATGCATATAATGTTTATTTTTAAATTTAATTTTAACAAAGATTTTAGGTTTCCTTAAATATTTTGTCTTAGAGACGACCTTGTGTATGGAATCATGCGGCTATTGATGGGGCAAAGATCCTCAATACTTGTTTTTCACAGTGGCCTCTACTCACCTCTCTCTGCTCTATTTACGCCAACTATTTTATAGTGCTCATTCTCTCTCGCAATGAGCTAGCTTGTATTTTTAACACCCTGTATGCTAGGCGGGTTGCGTTTTAAATCGTGCCTTCATTTCGTTGTATGGACACAATGTATAGCGTTCTCTTGTGTATATTATGTTCGCTTATGCGTTGGCAGATTGTTGGCTGCGCTTGTGCACCACCCATTGTTTAATTTGAAATTTTTTTGACAATTTTTTTGCCTTCAATCTTGTAGGTTTCAAGATTGTTCTTTCATCAGTTGGCTTGTGTGATAGTTAGTGGCCCGGTGAGATTCTTTATTGGTTTGCTTGCATGGAGTTTTGGATCTGCGCCTACTACGACTTAATCATTTTATATTTGCATTAACTTGCCGTGGTTTGTGTATGGCATCTTACTATCTCTTTGGGCATTACTGTTGCTTGCGCATTGATGAATATTTGCTCCTTTGAGGTAGATGTGTATTTGCATTTTATCTCTCTATTGATGTTTGTCTATCGAGTTTTGCATCGAGTACTTATAGTTCGGTTTGCCTGAAGCCTCGAACCTTTATATTCAGGTCTATGAACATAGGATATCTTCTTAGCCAGTTTGCTTCCAGAAACGGCATCTTCCCGAGAGTGAGGAGCAAATGCGGTGTCCTGATGTGCCTTCATTTTTGGAATATGTGAAAAATTACCAGGTCAATCATCGTTTTTATTATTTCTTGTATCTGTGGCAATGTATTTGATGGCACGATTCTTGTGCATCTAATACTATCCAGCCGAGGGTAGTAAAACAAATATCCATGTTCTGACAATCCTCTAATGTTATTTGAGTTTATTCCTTTTATTTCCCTAGCAATCTCTGCCCAGCTGTGACATACCTATTACTACTTCCCTGCTATCAGTCTGTTGCCGTTTTAATTGCGTGCTGCGTAGTCCTCCTTAAATTTAGAATTTGAAATCCTTTTTGCCATAGCTTTGTATTGGTGGAAAGCATGTCTCGACTTAGGAAGAGTTTTTATTCATGAAACTATGTATTATTTTACCTTATTTCTTCAAACTGCTTTTAATGTGTATTTCTTCTTTTGCAAATTGTGCATTTTTGAGCTTCGGAGAAGCCCAAGGAGGATGATCTTTGTCTAGAGTTGTGAGTACTCTGTGATATCACTATCTAGCTGTCTTGAACTCTGAGTTGTGGAAGTCTGGAAGTAAAATTGGTTCTGATTACTTTGTGGCATAAATCTGCAGAGCAAAGAATCACACTTATGATGATGTTGTGGAAAGAGTTGCCCAACACCTTGGCTTGGGTGATCCATCTAAAATCGCTCACTCCTCATAATTGCTACTCTCGGCAACCAAAGCCGAATCCTATCAAATATAGATCGGTCGATAATTTGTTGGACATGCTTGTCCACTACAATCAGTGGTCATGAAAATCTGTTGCATCTTTTCTTCTCTTTTTTTTTTGGTTTTCTTAAAGATTTGATATACTCTATTATGAAGTCTGGATATTCCTCTTCCGTGCAGTGTCTCAAAACGCTAAGAGTTGCCTTCCATTATGCCCCAGGGGATGGGGTGCTCAAATTATTGTGCTTTACCCTTGCTTTGAGTCGTATGGAATCATTAATCCATGTCACTTTGTCGTTTTCAGGCTATAATCCTCAATATTCGATTGCCGGCCGAGCAATCGGAGATGAGTCTCTCCATCACCTGTTTGCTTCATGCCTTTTTGCCTCTGCCTTTGCCTACGGTGACACCTCCTTCTCCATTTCTTCCAAATTTCTTTATCTTCCTCTCTTATCTCTTCGTTGTGCTCCAGATTTTTCGTTCAAGGTTTTTTTTCTTTGTTTCCTTCTGGAGGTTGAATTCTCTCATGCTTTTGGATCTTCAGTGTCAGGTAGCTTCTTCCTTTTCGTCATTTTCGTTTCTTGATTTTTATAAATAGGGTTTTTGTTGCTTTCTTTTTTGTAGTTTTTTCCTTTTCTTTGTTTTCGTTTATTGGTTTTGATAAATAGGGTTTTTCTCAAGAGAGACCCGGCTTTGCCTTCGGTCTTTTTTATCTTTCTCTCTGTTTTTTTAGTTCTTATAGTGTGGCTCCAAATATCTAAACTTAGGCACACCCGTTTTTTTTTTTTTTTGTTCTTTTACTATTCTAGGTGATTGAAGAAACATCAAATATTTTGGTGCTTGGTACATATTAGTTATAGCTTGAAGGAAAATGGATCTTATTTGCTCTGAAAACTAAAGTTTCTGCTTTATTAATCAACTTATTATTGATGTTCTGTTTCAACCTTCTCTCGCAGCTTTCAGAATGTCAACACTCTTGTTTCGCTGTTGCTGTAATTTGTCTACTGGGTTGATCTCATCTTGCTATGTCTTATTTGGTTTGGTTACCTTGCTGCACCATTTTCTACATGATGTTATTATATAGGTTACATTTAGGATTTCTCGTTGTTAGTTCTTTCATATTTTCTTTTCTTTTCCATACTTATTATTATGTGCAGGTTGGTTCACTGCGAGAGGTTTCCAGTAAGGCCCACAATGCAGAGCTGAAATTGTTCTTGGAGGTCGAGGATGGACAGTCTCTATAATAAGTATATTTATTCTTTGTTTATTTTTTAGGATTTACATCCGCTTTCTCTTCCAGAAAAAAATAAGGAAGATATACTGCTCTTCTTTAGGCTTTATGATCCTATTAAAGAAGATCTCAGGTATGTTTCAGGTTTATATATTGGTTTCGAAGGTTTTATTGTTTATTGTTTAATTTTTTTTCCCGGTTCCAGTTTTTGTGGTCCGAAGATTATTTTTGGGTAGATTTATGGCTTGATGGTAGTTTCATAGTAAAATATTTTATTTTATTATTAATTTATTGGAGCAGGATATTTGAAATGTATAGACATGGAAGTAGGGGCAGTAATCAAATTTCCTCCAGGCTTCAGGCTCTTACTCCATTCGGTGCGAATCCCACAGGACGACTCAATCGACCCAAAAGACCGACAACCTAGGTATCCATAGAACTAAGCTCTGATACCATATTCTGTAACACCCCCAAGTTATTCAGGGTATATTACAGCGCCGTGAACCCCACCGTGGGACCCACAAGGCTAATCATGCGCGGAACTATAAAACTTGACCGAGAAGGTCCAAATATAAAGAAATGAAAGACGATGCAAGGGGTATTCAAACCATGTCTAATGTATCCAAATACATCACAGTACAAATTCAAGACCTCGGCAACACAGGCCGGAATATCAAGAAAGACTGAAAACAAACAATACTCGAGTATTTAATAACCATTCCAGTACAACAACACTGAATGAAGGAACATAAAACATAACTGGAGATAAAACACAGTATCACGCTTGCCCATCATCTTCGTGCCGACCCGATACCTTCCTATTCGCCCTCCTGGAACCTAAAATACATAAAAGGTATTTCCCCCAAAAAGGGGTTAGCCGTCGAATAGCTAGTGCAAGTATATCAAGTATGA
This sequence comes from Orobanche coerulescens, assembly GCA_033398695.1. NCBI lineage: Eukaryota > Viridiplantae > Streptophyta > Magnoliopsida > Lamiales > Orobanchaceae > Orobanche > Orobanche coerulescens. Next base: position 107,011,159 of record CM065815.1, on the reverse strand, counting down.
AACGCAATAGTCCTCGACAATAAAGTAATGGTAACCGTCAATTCATCAATTCAAGACTAGTATTCCGGAATAACTAAATCTCATATCATCACAATAATGCATACATGATCAACCATGAAACCGCACCAAAGGCTACGGAACCTTCAGGGAACCCGTCGGCCCGCCCCAGAGTGGTTAACCCAAAATATCTGTGAAATCGCACCAAAGGCTACGAAACCCTCAGGGGACCTGTCGGCCTGCCCCAGAGTGGATATAAATAAACATGCCATTCATAGATCTTACTTTCAAAGTCAAGAATGTACAATCATAAATATATATACTTGCCTTTGAGAAATCGAGAAAATTGAACGGAAAAGAGTATGGGTTCGGTAGGTCCAAGAACGTGCTTCCGGCACCTAAACGATTCATAAGGGATATGATAATCAATAATCCATACTCATAATCCACGAAGAAACTCTCGAAACCCGTCTACAATTCACGAAAATACAAGGGTAAAGAACTAGAGTTTGAAAAATCACCCAAACCCTCACAAGTCCGAACACGGCACAAACCAATCCGTAAAATCGTAGGAAAAGCATGAATACGGGATAAATACATCATAATATCAAGGTTCTCAAGCATCAAAATGGATAAATCGGATGAATCTAGGAAAACCCCAAAATTCCCAAAAAGAAGGGTTCTAAGGATTTTTACCTTGATTTGGACGATAGAATGGATTAGATGTTGTGTAATCCTTGTTCTCCAACCAAGGATGTTGATGCTTGATGATGGATCGCTTCCAATCTCCCAAAATCGCCTCTCCCGAGCTTCTCCCGTCGCAAATGAGTGAAGAGAATGAAAAATGACGAAATGGAAGTCAACTGTCCAATATATACTCGCCCAGTTTAGCGCACACTACGCCTCGATTATTAGCGTGCGCTAGCGAGGTCACTGGGTAGTCCAGTGGTTTCTGCCGGCCCCATTAGCGTGTGCTAATCGCCTTATCTTAGCGTGCGCTAGCCAAAAATGGTGTCTAGAAACTGGAGTCCAAAACCTACTGTCCTCTGCCTTGCTATGGCGTCTTAGCTGTAACACCCCAAATTGGGTGGATATTACAGTGCCGTGGATCCCTGACTGGGACCCACCAGGCAAATGAAAACTGATGAATTAAATAATATAATTGTAGTACCGAACCATATTATATTACCAAATACTCTGATGAGGAGTTTAAGTGCAACACACCATGACAATACCGAATACTAGTATATTTTATATGAAGATAAAATACACAACACTGAATGAAACGGAGTATCCAAATGAAAATCTGCAGCGGAAAATAAATGACAACAACATGAATGACTGAAAAGATCGGGGGGCCCTACTAGTATCACTGGGACTCCTCGCCGTCAACATGCTCTTCCCGTGCCTTTGCCTTGCCTTGACTTGAAAACAAAATCCCCAACGGGGTCAGTTACACAGAACAACAATCCTCAAGGGTTGAAAATACACAATCATGAGTTATCTTTAGTTATGAAATATCCTTAGTTATGAATTGAGCTGAAGAGGAGTATCATGGTACGCCCGTAATGTTCTGTGCAAGTGTACAAGACGAATGACCGGATACACCCGTCCTTGTACCTAATTAGTCTCACGGAGGTAATTGTTACCGTGTGCACAGTCCAATGTATCGATCCCAATACATGACCATAGCGTGCTCAACTAAAAATTCCACACATCCGCACCCGGCCACGCAATATGAACCCAGAAGGTCATATGAACGAGAATGACCATAATGAATACCAATGAATAATAATCCGACAAAGTCAAGAATGACTCACCGAGATGAAAATAATGGTGAAGTGAATGATAGTTCAATGAAATGATTGGAACCGCCGTTCCTCGTTAATGAAGTGATTATTCGACAATTACAAGTCTCAATACTTAATACAATGATGATGAATGAGTTATGATTATGAATGAACAACAACAAAAGTAATGAATATCCTTTTAACCGAGTAAGAATTAACTTACACAACACCGATGAAGAATGTCCTTCCACGAACAAACGTCCTAAATGAAATGTCGGTCGCTCGAACAACCTTGAATAACACAATTACCAACAATCCGCTCAATATACGAATCAAACACGATTATAACGAACTCAAAACGTCAATATGACTAAACCAAGTTCATTGGGGCATTATATCGAATACGTTGCGGCCAATCTTCGATCATAACAACCAAACCTCAATTATACCAATATCAAAACCCCAAGAAGTGTTTCAAACCAACAAAGCATATTCCAAATGATCAATAATCCAAAATGAATATCCAAATTCGTGATTACAACAACAATTAATCGAAAACCCCCAAATCCAACTCAATATTCAAAGTGTTCTTGAATAATCCTTCAATAATCCATTGAATCTTTATACAAACTCATAATCATATGCATATCCCTCCATATAACATGATTATAACGTCCAAAACATCATATCTCAATACAAAATCGAAATCCAAGATGTTGAAGAAATTACCTCTTGAAGATTCAACCACTTCGATCCGATGAACACGAGTTAAATCGAGTATCCAAGCTTCCCAAATGAATGAAGATGATGAAAATCTAATACTCAAGTGATTGATGATGGAAAATCCCTCCCTCAAGTTCTCTCTCTCTCGGAACAAAGTGAAAGAAATGATGAAAATGATGAAAAAGTCCCGGCCAACTCCTTATAAACTGCCGGAAGTTACGGCCGTAACTCGGCCTTCTTACGGCCGTAACATCCCAGGTCAACGGCCTTACAGCCGTAACCGGCCAATTCGTACGGCCGTAACTCGGCTTCGTCCAAACACCTGCCGACAGACTTACGGTCGTATCTGCTCCTGACTTACGGGTGTAACTCGCCCTCGTCTAAAACACCTGCCGACATTCTTACGGCCGTACCCGCACACCTTACGGGCGTAACTCGGACGATACGGCCGTATCCGGCCAAACTTACGGGCGTAAGCCCCCTTCGTCGAAAATGACCAGGCACCACGTCAGAACGCACGGCCAGATCCGGCCCAAGCCTTACGGCCATACTTTCCTCTTCTAACGCCCGTACGCCGCAACCCTTACGCCGTAAGTCCTCTCGTCCGACAAAACGAAATTTACGAATACCACTTACGGCCGTATCCTACTATCTTACGGCCAGAACTCGCCTTCGCCAAAATGCCTGGGCACCTGCTTGGACACGTACGGCCAGAATCGGCCAAGCCTTACGGCCAGAGCTCGCCAACTTACGGCCGTATGTCGCAACCTTACGGCCGTAAGTCCTGCTCGCCCAAAATGGCTCAAAACAACGAACACTTGCATACCGTAACCTACAATCCTTCCGGCCGTAACTCGTTGCTGGACAAGGTGAAAAATCCGATAACTCCGATTCCTCGCTACGATTGATGAATGATCCGACATACCATACGAATGTGAAAGTGAACAAGTCCAACACATGCCAAAGATGATACTCCCAGTACAAGACTACCAATCACGATGAAAATGATAATACTCCCATCACGATCTATAAATGGAGATGAAATGACGATCGGTAACTTATATACGGTTACAACATGCCAACATTGAACGCAAATGAATGAATCATGAATGATGAGCGATTAATAATGAGTGATAATTACTGAGTGATTAATACTGAATGAAAATGAATGAATTACAACCGGGTATTACATACTTCCCCCCTTAAAAAGAGTTTCGTCCTCGAAACTAAGGGTCAAACAACTCGGGATAATTCTCCCGCATACTCTCCTCGGTTTCCCAAGTAGCCTCTTCGACTCCGTGTCTAGACCACTGAATCTTGACCAAAAGAATCGTCTTGTTCCTCAACTGTTTGATTCGCCGCTCTAAAACTCGTATAGGACGCTCCTCATACGAATGATCATCCGCGATCTCGATTTCGTCGAACTGAAGTATGTGGCTCGGGTCGGCAACATACTTCCGCACTTGAGAGACGTGAAACACATTATGAATTCAGCTCAATGTTGGAGGTAAAGCCAATCGATAAGCTAACTCGCCTACTCGATCCAAAATCTCAAACGGCCCAATGAATCTCGGACTCAACTTTCTCCGCTTTCCGAAACGGAAAATGCCTCGACTCGGGGATACCTTGACCAACACGTGGTCACCTGTCACGAACTCTAGTGGTCGCATTTACGATTATCGCATAAGATTTCGCCGACTCGAGCGGCCAATGATGACTCCTGATCAAAGCTACCTTCTCACGGGCGGCTATAAGCATATCGGGCTCGATGCCGATTGACTCTGATAATTCGTCCCAACACAAAGGAGATTGACAATGACGACCGTACAAGGACTCGTAAGGTGCCATCTTAATCGAAGCATGCCAACCATTATTGTACGTGAACTCAATCAACGGTAATTGGGCTTCCCAATCGTCTTTCCAATCGAGGACGCATGCCCTCAACATGTCCTCTAATGTCTGAATAGTCCTTCTCGATCGTCCGTCTGACCGAGGATAAGAAGCGATCGAGATTAAGCTGAGTTCCCATAGCACCATGAACTGATTTCCAAAAATGAGACACGAATCGTCCGTCACGATCGGAAACGATACTTTTAGGAGTACCGTGCAGTCTCACTATCTCTCTGTTAAACTTTAGCTGATGACTACATTGTAGTTTAACCAATGACCCAGATCAAGTCATCGGCTAAAACGTTTTAGCCGACGACAGTGTGGATCGTCGGCTAAAGTTTGTAGTTTAGCCGACGACACTTAAAAGTCGTCGGCCGTTTTTTAAAGTGTTGTCGGCTAAAGTTCTTTTTTTTGGTAGTGAAATACTCTCGCTAAGAATGTATTGGAGTTTGGTACATAAAACTTGCTCATCTGATCAAATGAGCTCATCCGTGTCATGTGATTCTGGATTATAGTCATCGTTGGGGATGCCTCAATGAGTGTCAATCCATAAAGAATACTCTATGAATAATTCCGGTTCATGAGGACGTGAAATATGAGTTTAATCGAATCATACTTCATTTAAAATCTACAACATTGTAGTGTTGGCCTAAATTGGAATTATATGCGACTCTGGTATGAACAAAGTGATAGTCCTTTGGTGAAGTGGTGTCGACACTCCAAAGATAGGATCTATCCGTATAATTTGTTAAACCAAGTGAGAGAAGGATTTAAACTCACCTCATGGCGCGAGGTCTCTCATGAACGCACTGGAATCAACTACGATGACACAAAGCTTAGTTGTGATATCATAATGGATGTTATAGCATCCACTGTCTTGTCAATTAGATAGTTTTCCAAAAAACTAACATGCATCTTGTGATTAAATCTTATTTTAATAGGGAACTAAGTTAAATGATAAAAGATCTCGTGGTGGATTAGATTCAAATCAAGTGGGTCCTAACCATGAAGCGTTGACAAGTGACTGTCTAAGTATATACTTGATTTGGAAGAGATATGAAGCTTTTGCATGTAAAACTAAGGATTTATAGTGATGTACTCTTGTGAGACTAAGAGATTCTGCTAAATCCGAAGTTAAGAATGAAAAGATCTTGGGGACACTAGATGATGCGTATTCATCAATTGGAAGGCAATCTAAGGAAAGTCTTCCTAAGATACGATAAGGTAATGGCTACGTGATTTTCAATGACTAGTCGAAGTCATGATAAGACTTTGCTTACTTAATTGATAATGCAGTTCGAAGAGAAATTCTCTCTATCAAAGTACGGTAAATGTACTCATGTTTGACTCGACAAACTCATTTATAATAATTCGGTAAAGCCATTGTTATGATGGCCTAGGATGCGCTCATGCTGCATCTGCGATTGATGATAAGCTTGAAGGTTGGTTTATCTCAATAAAAGGACACTTTAAAGCTTGTATGTATATCTGCCCGTAATGTATTGGTCAACTCCCATATGACCTATAGGGCAGCTCACATGTTGAAAAATAGTGAAATATGTACCATTGGAAAGCTCTATGGTTCTACTTTCCAAAAAAATTAACCATTTGATCACATTCATCATGTTGAATGACATATGACTATTACTGTAAAGTAGGATATATATCCAGTAATTTTTCGAGTCTACTTCGATAGAGCTGTGTGATCTGCTCAGGTCGATCTAGGTTACGTACTGTATGTGAATGAAAAGTTATGAGTGTCTAGTTTTCATAAGTTCCTACAATGTCATTGATGCCTATTGAATCGAAGAATTTATGACTGATCTGAAGATCAAGACTTTGAAAAACTAGATTTCCAGACAAGTCTTTAGCGATCTTGCACTTTGAATGTGTCGCGCTCTTTTTGTCCTTAGACCAAGATTCTTTTGCCCATTGGGTTTTCACATGGTAAGATTTTTAACGAGGCGACCTATGAGAACATCTATATAACAATGTATTGTACTTCTATTCAACTTAAACCAAGATGTATTGTTCCCACTGGATTTTTCTTGGCAAAAGTGTGAGGACAACTCGGCATCTGACTCCTATGATTTGAGGTACTCATCATGTGGGTTCATTATGTATACATCAGGGGGAGTATACATGACGTTTTTTAGTTGGTGCATTGGAATCCTTTCCTCACCAAACTTTTATTTTTCTCATGAGGTTTTGTTTTGTTTTCGATAGGTATCAAGGCAACATCCCGTGCACCATTGTCGTATTAGTGCTCGACATATGATGAGTGTTCTGAGAATTATTATTCACGTGACATGTCTTACCTAGTATTGATTATATTAGGTATCGTACATTGTAGGAATTCTAAATCTTTGTAGAGTAGTAGATTCTACTTGGTGTCTTTCATCGTAAGGAATCTTTTGGGCTTTTCCTGAAACGGTTCCAATTTTTTTATTTTTACCCTTCGAACCGGAAAAAGTCACGGACTCGCGGGTATATCCAAAGGGTAAAGTAGAAACACTCAAAAAGAAGGGTTTATTTAGTCTCATAACTCGTTTTCTCAATTGGATTTAGTGTTGAAGCGTGCTAATCAAATGGCCCAAATATATAACTGAGCTCAAACTATAGAGGCCCGCCCAACCCATAAATTTTCATGAAACAAAACTCGAAGGAAAATCTTGCAGAAGAGCATCAGAAGAAAGACAAATGGGGATTTGGTCATGCATAGGAGTGATTTCGCCATTTCCATTTTATTATTTTCTTTGGAATAACCCACAGATATGGGTTGATCTGTGTGGGCGAGGCCGGGACCCTAGCAGAATGATGGCATTGATGTCGCATTTTCTGAAGATTGTCCAATTTATGTCGCTGCTTCCCGTCACCACGCTTTCTTGGCCACCGCCATTCTACTTCTGGCCTCTCTTCCTTTTTGGGCAATTTCTCAATTTCAGGTTTGCAATCCAATTCTCCTGCTCTCTCTGTGTGTGTGGTGAATATGTATGTGTTTGAAGATTTTTTTCTAGCGTTTTTGTAGTTTAATGGTGCACGTTTTCGTTGTTGCTTAACTGAAAAGTTATGATTTTTTTTTTTAATTCTCGTTGGATGCTTTTAAGTTTTTCAGTTGAATAATTGAAATTATCATTTAAAGTTGAAAATTCATGTGTTTTTAATTATGTCTGGTTATTATTCGAGTTGAGCTAAGATGAACTTTAGTCAAGTCGAAAACGAATTAAGCTTCTGCGTAGTTTGATACTCCACCCGTTTCATATTAAGTGTCAGGTGTAAGTTTGCGCATGTATTAAGAATAATTCTTATGACTAAGCTACCCTTTCTTAAAATTAATTTTAACTGCATCCATATTAGTAGTAGTCCACTGCTCCACCTTATTAATTACCCTAAAACACTGGCAAAAATATTTCATCTCTCCTTTAAACACTCACCCTTTAGTTAAGGGCAAATTTGAAGAAGTAGTGATAAAGTTGTATTTCTATGTTGAATATGATACTTATTATGGAATTAAAATAGTTGGTTAATGTCAGGGTCGGAGCCAGAAATAAGGTTTTCGAGGGCTAAGTTCGACCAATTTTAAGTTTATAAAAATATGTAAATTTGTTCATTTCAGAACAAAAATATCAGAATAAAAACTACACACAAAAATATTAGAATACAAAAGTATACACAAAATCATCTTCCATTTTGCATTCTAGACAATAAAAAGCAAACAAACTTAATATTAAAATTCAAACTCCAATTTTCCAACCAAATTAGAAAAGAGGTCTACCTTGAAGTGGGTTTTATGGTAAAGAGTGATAAATTCTATTAGAATAAAGATAAAATATATCATATTTGTAAAGAAAAGTTATAAACACAAAATTAGTATTACTGGAAGATACATTGGGGGCTAGAGCCCGCGATAACCCCTTAAATCCGCCAATGGTTAGTACGACACTTAATATGGAATGGAGAAAGTGTATTTATGCGTAATTTCTTTCTCTTTTATTTTTCATTTGTTGGGTTCGTGCCGAATTTTACAAATTACAGCAAGTGGAGAGTTTTGATGATCTTGTACGAGTTACTTCAAAATTGGTGTGCCTTAGATTATGGAGGATATTTCTCTCTTTCCCCTTATTATTGTGGTTTTAGAGATGGATTGTTTTCTTATTTATTCATAATTTTTTATTCAGTTTGAGTAATTTGTTTTTGCTATAAAAAAATTGACAAATGCATTTTACCATCCACTTCCTTTTTAAGTGAAGTACTGATGCAGAACCTCTACAAATTAGTACTAGATAAATTAGTTGCCTCTATAATAACATTGAAAGTGAAAATATCACTCCAGCAATTAACACTAATAGAATAATATGTCTGCAGTTAAGTTTGGGAATATAAGTTATATAACGGCTTTATGCTTGTGAATTTCTTGAGTGAGTTTTTGATGGTATGTGATCACTTGAGTTTGTGATCTCACTTCCGAGCATGGTACAGTTTAGTGGGACAAAGAGAGTACTTGTTATGCAAATACAAACCTCAAATTGGGGGGATTTGTAATATCTACAAGTAACAAGATATGCAAATTCAATTTTAATTGTAAGAGAACGTCAAACTGATCAGTCTGACACCGTTAGACACTGTGGATGAAGTGTGTTTTTTTTAAGTGCAATTTTGGTGATGCAGGGTCTATCAGCTGCTAGGCGAATCGGGAACTTACTATGGTGTTCGATTCGGGAAGACCGTTCCATGGGTGACCAAATTTCCCTTTGGAATAATTAAGGATCCTCAGTATGTCGGAAGCATTATGAGCGTCGTTGCTTGCCTTCATTGGGTGCCACTTTTGTATATTTTCCTGTGGGTTCTTGGCTATGTTCTTATGATAAAAGTCGAGTCGGATGAAGATCCATCGACTCGTGCGAAGCCACTCTCTTGAGTTTAGCATTGTTTTTCCATGTACTTGGACGTCCGGCTTTGTTCCTTTAGTTAGAACTTGATTTAGTGAGCTTCCTTAATAAGAATGATTGTTTGAAGAATGTTCAAATGAAATGTTAAAATAGTTGAATGATTTTATTATCTTTCTTTCTTTCCCTCCTTTTCTTTTTTGAAATAAGGTCCCTCAAAACTAACTAGTAAGAAACAAAAAAAAATGATAAATAACTCTAAGAAACTTCTAAAAAAAAATACTAAACAAGGACCATAGAAAATTGAAAATGATCTTAAAATTGAAAAAGAGGATGAAAAACTTGTACACTGAACAACCCCAAAAATAAATTTTTTTTTGAAAGTATAGAAAAAACAGTGGAGAAATTAATAAACGAAACAACACTAACAACCAATGTGGGTTGTTTTTTTGTAGGAAAAATAATTGTATCAAAGAAAACAAGAAAATTGTAGAGAAAATTGTGTATTGAAATCATTTTTAGAGAATCTTCTATATAGGTTCAAACTTTTTCTAATTGTCCGGTTCTTAGTTCCAGTTCGGTTATAAGGATTTCAGTTATAGGTTTCGGTTCCTAGAATTTCTGCAGGCGGGTAATCTGAAATAAATAATATAAAAAATATTAAATTCGATTCAAACGTATTTTAAATTATCCTTCTCCTCTTTTCTTCATGTTATTTGTCGATTCTGGAGTTCAATTCGGTTCTTAGTGGATTTTTTGTTGTTTGGGTTTTTCTATGTTCAGCTTTTGGTTTCTTATATTATTTGTTATTTGGATAATACATAAGATAGTAAACTTATATATATATATATATATATATTGTAGCTTATAATAGAATCACGGATCTTCGTCGTCCGTCTCCTGCTTCAGTTCCCTGCCTCACCTCTTCTCTTCGCCTCCTTGAAATGTGTTGGCCTTCGATTTTCCTCTCATATCTCCTCTTCTTCGTGCGCTGCTCTCTTACCTCTCTTCTCCGCTTTTCTTCCTCGTTCCGTATGCCTGCACAGGTGACCCTTTTTTTTTTCTTCATTTTGTTCGGGTAAATTCTTTGCTCATCCCTCAATTTTGCTTTCTCTGATTTCTGTTTGATTGGATTGTCTTTCTTTGGTAGCTGCGGCCGAAACCTTGTTCTTCGATCTCCTGCTTCACAGAGGTTCGTCCTTTTTTTTGGGTTTTGCTTTCTTTTTTTTCTGATTTGCGTTCTCTGTTATTCTACGGTTGCCCTAGCTTCTATCCCCAAGATTAAAAAAGACTCTTGCGTGCTCCTTGGGATGCTCGAGCTGGATCTCCAACAGGTTGCCATTAAATTTGGTCAGGTATGTTTCAACCACAAATGATTAGCTGTTTTTTATTTTTGGGACTTTTTGGTAGTAATTATTTTAATTTTAATTTTTGTGGCATCAAAAGTATAGGGGCAAACAATTGCATCATTTATTGTACAAAAGGAAGGTTAAAGAAATTCTGGAATTTAGTCAGGGTGAGGAGTTTTTTCTCTTTTCTTTCAACTATTTCTTCTTGATTGATGAACTAAATGAATTTAGTTTGGCAAGACATTGAATTTCTTGTTTTCTTGTGTGAGAGAGAAGTGCTATTGGCATTCAGAATTGAACTGCAGGAAACGGGATGGAATGTTGGTCGGTCGGTGATTCATAGGGTGGTCACTTCTGTTGATGGTACAGTTACGGTGAATCTACAGATGCTGTATGTAATCAGCATTCATTCACATACCCTCGAGTGTGTCTGATGAATTTGTGCCCATGTTGCCCAAATCCACTGCATCTTTCCGACTAAGAAACCATCAGAAAACTAATGAGAACTTAATACAGACACCAGTAAGTAAAGACAATCAGAAGCAACCATTGAAAAATCCAATAAAAAAATTGGAAGCAAAACAGAGAACAAGCCTTACCTTGCTCGAAACAACATTGTTTCTGTTTTACCCTTCCTGCAGCAAGGTGATGCATTAGAACAGCATAATGTATAAAAAATAACGTTATTTGAACGACATCAAAATATACATCGGCTGATACAACATTGCATCAATTTTGCCCTTCCTGCAATTGGATGGTGCATTAGACCAATTGAAGCTGAATTAACCCAGTAGTTAAACTTTTTTCTTTAATCGTACTTTCTTATTCTGTCTGTTTGAAAAGGAAATAACAATTCCCCTCCTTCGAGGAAGAAATGGCAGAAGAAAATGAGACAGACTACATTCAAGAATTCATTATTTTTTCTATGACTTACCCTGGCCTACAGCCTTTCCTCTCTTCAGTTTTCAAGAAATTGCGCCTGACATTGCATATATCAGTAAAACTTTTCTCCCTGCATTTGCATTCACTGAAACAAGCAGTTCGCATAATTAGATCCACAAAGTAGTAACCACTTCCTCTTTCTTCGTATCTTGTATAAACCAGTTGCAACATGGTTTTGAAGAAGGAATTGGATTACCTCTTCAAAACTATAATAATAATCGAGGCGTCTATATTATAGCTTATATTTTTTCAATTTTTTTTAGTAGCATAAATGATTTAGGGTTGTACTGATATGTCGACTCTTCCTATCTCCTAAACCACAATGTTCTGATCAGCAGTCTGCATGCCTTGGCTAAAAATTTCCAAAACTTAGGAGCATCTACCACTGCATATTTCACATGCACCAGGTTACACCTGTAGTTCTTCACCTTCTTTTTCTTGCAAACTAAACAAAATGTATAGGATAACACTTTTGTGGAATTATAGCCTTTCAAGTAAACCAGCAATATTTTTCTAAATATACTGTGATACAGGTTTATTTTAAAGCTAATATCTTGATTTGTCATTCAAAGATTAGGCGTTCTCTGAGGCTTACTTGTCTCTGAGGCTTACTTGTGTGCACTATTTGGAAGAATGTTTAGCATTAATGGAAGGCCTCAAGTTACTTTAAAAGAGTGAAGGACGTTTGGTCGAAAACGTGTTTTGCTGTTTCTTTTCTCTTTGAAACGTTCTTCTGGCTTTTCTTTATCTTTTTCTCTCACTATTTCGTTAACCTATTTTTTCTCTATTCTCTTTGCCGCTGGGTTTTTCTTCTTTGTTCTGCTGAAGCAGCTTATTAGTTTGTCATCGTCCTTGGTGGGGGTTTGTATCTTCTTAGCCGGTTAACCTATTTCTTTTCTATTTTTCTTGCTGATTTGTTTTTCACTTTGCTGTTGTTGTTTCTCTAGGGTTTGCTTTTTCCATGCATTGTATTGAGGACAAAAAACTGCCATCACAATTGGACTATGTAGGCATAGTTGAGGTGTCATGTTGTCAGGAATACGCAACACTCCATCAAGGAAAATCAGATGGTGATTTGATTTGGTCAATGGAACCAGTACTATTTGATGAATTTTTGTTCATTGATTTGGATCCATATTACTTTTGCGTGGTACTCTTGGATTCTGCAAAGGAGAATGAGGCTGAATCGTGTGAATCCTTTTTTTGCAGAGCCATGAACTTTCTGAGAAGGTAATTGCTACTGTATTTCTCCTTTCACCTTTTTCTTATTTCACGTCTTTTTTCTTGAGAAACTACAGCGCTAAAAAGGCAGCGATTCGCACGGAGTCGAGGTCGTCAACCGTTCGCATCGTCTCCCGATTTTGTTAGTCTGTCTACGCCTGGATTGACTTTTTTTTCTCTTTTTTTTGGACACCTCAATCTATTTTTCTTATAATTTACTATACCTCGAGTCTTATCGTTTATTTTATACTTTTCTATTCGACTTTCTGGTTCATTGAGTTTGTGGGCTTGACTGAGTCAGCAGGGTCTGTTTTACTGTAATTCTAATAAAGGAATCTATGTTGATTTTGTTCTTTTGTTGTTTTAGTTTCTGATGAAATGAAAGAGCTTCTGAGATCTAGGAGTACTTTCTTGGTTGCATTTTTGGGTTTGCAACTTTTATCTCCTGAACTTGAGTTTTTACTGGTCTCTCAATGATGAAGGTATGAGCTTTTTTTTTTTGAGTGTTACAAAATATTAGAGAAAAATGACGCTAATACTAATATTATTTTCTCCTTTTTTATTAAAAATATTTTGAATAGGTGTGGATTTGCTGAGGTTTCAGAGAAATACTGGTGAGTAAATAGGCAACATTTTCCTTTGATTGTCTTTAATTGGTGCACTGGAGCTCCAAATATATTGTTATAAAGACAGATAATATATTTTATTCGTATGTTAGGCAGATTGGGAAGCAGTACGCGGTGCAATTGTTGGTTGCCTGGCATTACTGAGAAGAAAAAATGATGTTGGGATAGTAACTGATGATGAAGCGAAGGCTGTTGCTCAGTCTTATCTCCAAGTTCTGCAGGTGCAGTCCTTGGGGCAACATGACGGGAATGTAAATACTTGGTATGTCGTTTTTTTTTTCTTCCAGTTTATAGGGATGCCTTTTTTTGGTAGTTTATTTTTTTTTCCTTTTTTTTTTCTTTCCATGTGACACTTCAATATTTCTTGTTACTCATACTAACCATCTTTGATATTTTTATTTTCAATCTTAAAAAATGTTGCAGCTAGGCTTTCAACTCGTGGAAGTTTTACTGGATCGCTATTCTGGTGCGATTAGAGATACGGTAAACTAATATGACTTCCCTCCATTTATTCTTATGGTGTTTTCTTAACATATGCCCTTTGTGGATTTTGCACTAAAGGACGTTGTCGTAATGAGTTTGTGCTGAATTACCATGTCCTTTCCTTGTGGACTGGTAATTGTGCTGTATCGTGGGCTCTGTTCAGTGACACATGCATATAATGTTTATTTTTAAATTTAATTTTAACAAAGATTTTAGGTTTCCTTAAATATTTTGTCTTAGGGGGACGACCTTGTGTATGGAATCTGTGCAGCTATTGATGGGGCAAAAGATCCTCAATACTTGTTTTTCACAGCGGCCTCTACTCACCTCTCTCTGCTCTATTTACGCCAACTATTTTATAGTGCTCATTCTCTCTCGCAATGAGCTAGCTTGTATTTTTAACACCCTGTATGCTAGGCAGGTTGCGTTTTAAATCGTGCCTTCATTTCGTTGTATGGACACAATGTATAGCGTTCTCTTGTGTATATTATGTTCGCTTATGCGTTGGCAGATTGTTGGCTGCGCTTGTGCACCACCCATTGTTTCGGCTGAAATTTTTTTTTTTGACAATTTTTTTTGCCTTCAATCTTGTAGGTTTCAAGATTGTTCTTTCATCGGTTGGCTTGTGTGATAGTTAGTGGCCCAGGTGAGATTCTTTATTGGTTTGCTTGCATGGAGTTTTTGGATCTGCGCCTACTACAGCTTAATCATTTTATATTTGCATTAACTTGCTGTGGTTTGTGTATGGCATCTTACTATCTCTTTGGGCATTGCCTGTTGCTTGCGCATTGATGAATATTTGCTCCTTGCTGAGGTAGATGTGTATTTGCATTTTATCTCTCTATTGATGTTTGTCTATCAGAGTTTTGCATCGAGTACTTATAGTTCGGTTTGCCTGAAGCCTCGAACCTTTATATTCAGGTCTATGAACATAGGATATCTTCTTAGCCAGTTTGCTTCCAGAAACGGCATCTTCCCGAGAGTGAGGAGCAAATGCGGTGTCCTGATGTGCCTTCATTTTTGGAATATGTGAAAAATTACCAGGTCAATCATCGTTTTTATTATTTCTTGTATCTGTGGCAATGTATTTGATGGCACGATTCTTGTGCATCTAATACTATCCAGCCGAGGGTAGTAAAACAAATATCCATGTTCTGACAATCCTCTAATGTTATTTGAGTTTATTCCTTTTATTTCCCTAGCAATCTCTGCCCAGCTGTGACATACCTATTACTACTTCCCTGCTATCAGTCTGTTGCCGTTTTAATTGCGTGCTGCGTAGTCCTCCTTAAATTTAGAATTTGAAATCCTTTTTGCCATAGCTTTGTATTGGTGGAAAGCATGTCTCGACTTAGGAAGAGTTTTTATTCATGAAACTATGTATTATTTTACCTTATTTTTTCGAACTGCTTTTAATGTGTATTTCTTCTTTTGCAAATTGTGCATTTTTGAGCTTCGGAGAAGCCCAAGGAGGATGATCTTTGTCTAGAGTTGTGAGTACTCTGTGATATCACTATCTAGCTGTCTTGAACTCTGAGTTGTGGAAGTCTGTAAGTAAAATTGGTTATGATTAATTTGTGGCATAAATCTGCAGAGCAAAGAATCACACTTATGATGATGTTGTGGAAAGAGTTGCCCAGCACCTTGGCTTGGGTGATCCATCTAAAATCTGGCTCACTCCTCATAATTGCTACTCTCAGCAACCAAAGCCGAATCCTATCAAATATAGATCGGTCGATAATTTGTTGGACATGCTTGTCCACTACAATCAGGTGGCTGGCTGAAAACTGTTGCATCTTTTCTTCTCTTTTTTTTTCTGGTTTTCTTAAAGATTTGATATACTCTATTATGAAGTGCTGGATATTCCTCTTCCAGAATTGCAGTGTCTGAAAACGCTAAGAGTTGCCTTCCATTATGCCCCAGGGGATGGGGTGCTCAAATTATTGTGCTTTACCCTTGCTTTGAGTCGTATGGAATCATTAATCCATGTCACTTTGTCGTTTTCAGGCTATAATCCTCAATATTCGATTGCCGAAGCCAGGCACTGTCGGAGATGAGTCTCTCCATCACCTGTTTGCTTCATGCCTTTTTGCCTCTGCCTTTGCCTACGGTGACACCTCCTTCTCCATTTCTTCCAAATTTCTTTATCTTCCTCTCTTATCTCTTCGTTGTGCTCCAGATTTTTCGTTCAAGGTTTTTTTTCTTTGTTTCCTTCTGGAGGTTGAATTCTCTCATGCTTTTGGATCTTCAGTGTCAGGTAGCTTCTTCCTTTTCGTCATTTTCGTTTCTTGATTTTTATAAATAGGGTTTTTGTTGCTTTCTTTTTTGTAGTTTTTTCCTTTTCTTTGTTTTCGTTTATTGGTTTTGATAAATAGGGTTTTTCTCAAGAGAGACCCGGCTTTGCCTTCGGTCTTTTTTATCTTTCTCTCTGTTTTTTTAGTTCTTATAGTGTGGCTCCAAATATCTAAACTTAGGCACACCCGTTTTTTTTTTTTTTTTTGTTCTTTTACTATTCTAGGTGATTGAAGAAACATCAAATATTTTGGTGCTTGGTACATATTAGTTATAGCTTGAAGGAAAATGGATCTTATTTGCTCTGAAAACTAAAGTTTCTGCTTTATTAATCAACTTATTATTGATGTTCTGTTTCAACCTTCTCTCGCAGCTTTCTTAATGTCAACACTCTTGTTTCATTGTTCCGTAATTTGTCTCTCTTGGGTTGATCTCATCTTGCTATGTCTTATTTGGTTTGGTTACCTTGCCGCACCATTTTCTACATGATGTTATTATATAGGTTACATTTAGGATTTCTCGTTGTTAGTTCTTTCATATTTTCTTTTCTTTTCCATACTTATTATTATGTGCAAAGTTGGTTCACCGCGAGAGGTTTCCAGTAAGGCCCACAATGCAGAGCTGAAATTGTTCTTGGAGGTCGAGGATGGACAGTCTCTATAATAAGTATATTTATTCTTTGTTTATTTTTAGGATTTACATCCGCTTTCTCTTCCGTAAAAATAAGGAAGATATACTGCTCTTCTTTAGGCTTTATGATCCTATTAAAGAAGATCTCGGGTATGTTTCAGTTTATATATTGGTTTCGAAGGTTTTATTGTTTATTGTTTAATTTTTTTTCCCGGTTCCAGTTTTTGTGGTCCGAAGATTATTTTTGGGTAGATTTATGGCTTGATGGTAGTTTCATAGTAAAATATTTTATTTTATTATTAATTTATTGGAGCAGGATATTTGAAATGTATAGACATGAAAGTAGGGGCAGTAATCAAATTTCCTCCAGGCTTCAGGCTCTTACTCCATTCGGTGCGAATCCCACAGGACGACTCAATCGACCCAAAAGACCGACAACCTAGGTATCCATAGAACTAAGCTCTGATACCATATTCTGTAACACCCCCAAGTTATTCAGGGTATATTACAGCGCCGTGAACCCCACCGTGGGACCCACAAGGCTAATCATGCGCAGAACTATAAAACTTGATCGAGAAGGTCCAAATATAAAGAAATGAAAGACGATGCAAGGGGTATTCAAACCATGTCTAATGTATCCAAATACATCACAGTACAAATTCAAGACCTCGGCAACACAGGCCGGAATATCAAGAAAGACTGAAAACAAACAATACTCGAGTATTCAATAATCATTCCAGTACAACAACACTGAATGAAGGAACATAAAACATAACTGGAGATAAAACACAGTATCACGCTTGCCCATCATCTTCGTGCCGACCCGATACCTTCCTATTCGCCCTCCTGGAACCTAAAATACATAAAATGTATTTCCCCCAAAAAGGGGTTAGCCGTCGAATAGCTAGTGCAAGTATATCAAGTATGAAACGCAATAGTCCTCGACAATAAAGTAATGGTAACCGTCAATTCATCAATTCAAGACTAGTATTCCGGAATAACTAAATCTCATATCATCACAATAATGCATACATGATCAACCATGAAACCGCACCAAAGGCTACGGAACCTTCAGGGAACCCGTCGGCCCGCCCCAGAGTGGTTAATCCAAAATATCTGTGAAATCGCACCAAAGGCTATGAAACCCTCAGGGGACCTGTCGGCCTGCCCCAGAGTGGATATAAATAAACATGCCATTCATAGATCTTACTTTCAAAGTCGAGAACGTACAATCATAAATATATATACTTGCCTTTGAGAAATCGAGAACGGAAAAGAGTATGGGTTCGGTAGGTCCAAGAACGTGCTTCCGGCACCTAAACGATTCATAAGGGATATGATAATCAATAATCCATACTCATAATCCACGAAGAAACTCTCGAAACCCGTCTACAATTCACGAAAATACAAGGGTAAAGAACTAGAGTTTGAAAAATCACCCAAACCCTCACAAGTCCGAACACGGCACAAACCAATCCGTAAAATCGTAGGAAAAGCATGAATACGGGATAAATACATCATAATATCAAGGTTCTCAAGCATCAAAATGGATAAATCGGATGAATCTAGGAAAACCCCAAAATTCCCAAAAAAAAGGGTTCTAAGGATTTTTACCTTGATTTGGACGATAGAATGGATTAGATGTTGTGTAATCCTTGTTCTCCAACCAAGGATGTTGATGCTTGATGATGGATCGCTTCCAATCTCCCAAAATCGCCTCTCCCGAGCTTCTCCCGTCGCAAATGAGTGAAGAGAATGAAAAATGACGAAATGGAAGTCAACTGTCCAATATATACTCGCCTAGTTTAGCGCACACTACGCCTCGATTATTAGCGTGCGCTAGCGAGGTCACTGGGTAGTCCAGTGGTTTCTGCCGGCCCCATTAGCGTGTGCTAATCGCCTTATCTTAGCGTGCGCTAGCCAAAAATGGTGTCTAGAAACTGGAGTCCAGAACCTACTGTCCTCTGCCCTGCTATGGCGTCTTAGCTGTAACACCCCAAATTGGGTGGATATTACAGTGCCGTGGATCCCTGACTGGGACCCACCAGGCAAATGAAAACTGATGAATTAAATAATATAATTGTAGTACCGAACCATATTATATTACCAAATACTCTGATGAGGAGTTTAAGTGCAACACACCATGACAATACCGAATACTAGTATATTTTATATGAAGATAAAATACACAACACTGAATGAAACGGAGTATCTAAATGAAAATCTGCAGCGGAAAATAAATGACAACAACATGAATGACTGAAAAGATCGGGGCCCTACTAGTATCACTGGGACTCTCGCCGTCAACATGCTCTTCCGTGCCTTTGCCTTGCCTTGACACGAAAACAAAATCCCCAGAACGGGCCATACGTAACAACAATCCTCAAGGGTTGAAAATACACAATCATGAGTTATCTTTAGTTATGAAATATCCTTAGTTATGAATTGAGCTGAAGAGGAGTATCATGGTACGCCCGTAATGTTCTGTGCAAGTGTACAAGACGAATGACCGGATACACCCGTCCTTGTACCTAATTAGTCTCACAGAGGTAATTGTTACCGTGTGCACAGTCCAATGTATCGATCCCAATACATGACCATAGCGTGCTCAACTAAAAATTCCACACATCCGCACCCGGCCACGCAATATGAACCCAAAAGGTCATATGAACGAGAATGACCATAATGAATACCAATGAATAATAATCCGACAAAGTCAAGAATGACTCACCGAGATGAAAATAATGGTGAAGTGAATGATAGTTCAATGAAATGATTGGAACCGCCGTTCCTCGTTAATGAAGTGATTATTCGACAATTACAAGTCTCAATACGGTTAATACAATGATGAATGAGTTATGATTATGAATGAACAACAACAAAAGTAATGAATATCCTTTTAACCGAGTAAGAATTAACTTACACAACACCGATGAAGAATGTCCTTCCACGAACAAACGTCCTAAATGAAATGTCGGTCGCTCGAACAACCTTGAATAACACAATTACCAACAATCCGCTCAATATACGAATCAAACACGATTATAACGAACTCAAAACGTCAATATGACTAAACCAAGTTCATTGGGGCATTATATCGAATACGTTGCGGCCAATCTTCGATTGTTAACAACCAAACCTCAATTATACCAATATCAAAACCCCAAGAAGTGTTTCAAACCAACAAAGCATATTCCAAATGATCAATAATCCAAAATGAATATCCAAATTCGTGATTACAACAACAATTAATCGAAAACCCCCAAATCCAACTCAATATTCAAAGTGTTCTTGAATAATCCTTCAATAATCCATTGAATCTTTATACAAACTCATAATCATATGCATATCCCTCCATATAACATGATTATAACGTCCAAAACATCATATCTCAATACAAAATCGAAATCCAAGATGTTGAACAAATTACCTCTTGAAGATCCAACCACTTCGATCCGATGAACACGAGTTAAATCGAGTATCCAAGCTTCCCAAATGAATGAAGATGATGAAAATCTAATACTCAAGTGATTGATGATGGAAAATCCCTCCCTCAAGTTCTCTCTCTCTCGGAACAAAGTGAAAGAAATGATGAAAATGATGAAAAAGTCCCGGCCAACTCCTTATAAATCACGGAAGTTACGGCCGTAACTCGGCCTTCTTACGGCCGTAACATCCCAGTCAACGGCCTTACAGTAAATGTAGCCAATTAAATGCAGAGTAACTGGCTTCGTCGAACACTGCCGGAGACTTACGGCCGATTCTGCTCGACTTACGGTGTAACTTCCCTCGTCTAAAACACTGCCGACATTCTTACGGTAGTACCGCACACCTTACGGGCGTAACTCGGACGATACGGCCGTATCCGGCCAAACTTACGGGCGTAAGCCCCCTTCGTCGAAAATGACCGGGCACCACGCACATGCGTCTGGCCGTATCCGTCAAGCCTTACGGCCATACCTTCCTCGTCTTACTGGCCGTGCGCCGCAACCCTTACGGCCGTAAGTCCTCTCGTCCGACAAAACTCGAAATTTACGAATACCACTTACGGCCGTATCCTACTCATCTTACGGCAGTAACTCGCCTTCGCCAAAATGCTGGGCACCTGCTGGACACGTACGGCCGTAATGGCAAGCCCAAGCCTTGGCCGTGCTGCTCAACTTACGGCCGTATGTCGCAACCTTACGGCCGTAAGTCTGTTCGTCCAAAATGGCTCGAAAACAACGAACACTGTACAGTAGTAACCTACAATCCTTCCTAGTAACTCGTTCTTTGGACAAGGTGAAAAATCCGATAACTCCGATTCCTCGTTACGATTGATGAATGATCCGACATACCATACGAATGTGAAAGTGAACAAGTCCAACACATGCCAAAGATGATACTCCCAGTACAAGACTACCAATCACGATGAAAATGATAATACTCCCATCACGATCTATAAATGGAGATGAAATGACGATCGGTAACTTATATACGGTTACAACATGCCAACATTGAACGCAAATGAATGAATCATGAATGATGATCGATTAATAATGAGTGATAATTACTGAGTGATTAATACTGAATGAAAATGAATGAATTACAACCGGGTATTACATACTTCCCCCCTTAAAAAGAGTTTCGTCCTCGAAACTAAGGGTCAAACAACTCGGGATAATTCTCCCGCATACTCTCCTCGGTTTCCCAAGTAGCCTCTTCGACTCCGTGTCTAGACCACTGAATCTTGACCAAAAGAATCGTCTTGTTCCTCAACTGTTTGATTCGCCGCTCTAAAACTCGTATAGGACGCTCCTCATACGAATGATCATCCGCGATCTCGATTTCGTCGAACTGAAGTATGTGGCTCGGGTCGGCAACATACTTCCGCACTTGAGAGACGTGAAACACATTATGAATTCAACTCAATGTTGGAGGTAAAGCCAATCGATAAGCTAACTCGCCTACTCGATCCAAAATCTCAAACGGCCCAATGAATCTCGGACTCAACTTTCCCCGCTTTCCGAAACGGAAAATGCCTCGACTCGGGGATACCTTGACCAACACGTGGTCACCTGTCACGAACTCTAGTGGTCGACGACGATTATCTGCATAAGATTTCTGTCGACTCTGAGCGGTCAACAGATGACTCCTGATCAAAGCTACCTTCTCACGGGCGGCTATAAGCATATCGGGCTCGATGCCGATTGACTCTGATAATTCGTCCCAACACAAAGGAGATTGACAATGACGACCGTACAAGGACTCGTAAGGTGCCATCTTAATCGAAGCATGCCAACCATTATTGTACGTGAACTCAATCAACGGTAATTGGGCTTCCCAATCGTCTTTCCAATCGAGGACGCATGCCCTCAACATGTCCTCTAATGTCTGAATAGTCCTCTCTGATTGTCCGTCGGACTGAGGATAAGAAGCAGTACTGAGATTAAGCTGAGTTCCCATAGCACCATGAACTGATTTCCAAAAATGAGACACGAATCGTCCGTCACGATCGGAAACGATACTTTTAGGAGTACCGTGCAGTCTCACTATCTCTCTGATGAACAACTGGCAAGTCTCTCGGGACCCCACGTATCCTTAATCTCAAGGAAATGAGCCGATTTAGTCAAACGGTCCACAATTACCCAGATTGTATTCATGCCACGACGACTCGTCGGCAAACTCGTGATGAAATCCATCGAAATGTCTTCCCACTTCCACTCTGGAATAGGGAGAGGTTTCAGCATACCCGCCGGTCGCTGATGTTCAATCTTGACTTGCTGACAGGTTAAGCATCTCGAAACAAATTCTACGACTTCTCGCTTCATATTACTCCACCAGTAATTTTGTTTCAAGTCCTTGTACATCTTGCTAGACCCCGGATGAACGGAATAAGGGGTAGCATGAGCTTATCTCAAAGTCGAGTTTTTCAACTGGTCATTCGCCGGTACGCACAACCGATTCTTAAATCACAAAAGTCCATCCTCGTGGACCACAAATCCAGGGGCTTTCCCCTGAGCCACATCCTCACGGATGCGCAACAATGATGGGTCTGAACCCTGATTCTCTCTGATTGCCTCCTCCAGTGGCGATGAAATTTCTAACATGCAAAGTTGCCCTTGCACTCACTGAAGCCAGACCTCGATCTCGGGTCTAAGGAATTCCTGGTGAACTTCCTTCTGAACTGTTAAACGAGCAAGCATATGCTCCTGAACGAACTTACGACTCAAGGCATCGGCAACCACGTTTGCCTTACCCGGATGGTACAGGATCTCGATATCATAATCTTTGATTAGTTCCAACCACCGCCTCTGTCACATATTTAACTCCTTCTGAGTAAATATATACTTCAAACTCTTGTGATCGGTGAAAATCTGACAGGTGACGCCATAGAGATAATGACGCCAAATCTTCAACGCAAAAACCACGGCTGCTAACTCCAGGTCGTGGGTCAGATAATTAACCTCGTAAGGTCTCAATTGTCGTGAAGCATAGGCAATAGCCTTCCCATTCTGCATTAATACACATCTGAGACCGTGTTCGGACGCGTCACTATAAACCACGAATCCTTCCTTCCCTTGCGGCAAGGAAAGTACAGGTGCTCAAATTAACCGTCTCTTGAGTTCCTCAAAACTCCGCTGACACGCGTCGGACCACGCGTATTTCTTATCCTTTCGCAAAAGGTTCGTCAAAGGTTGAGCAATTTTATAAAATCCCTCCACAAACCGCCGATAATAACCGGCTAATCCGAGAAAGCTTCGGATTTCCTTAACATTCTTCAGAGGTAACCAATCTTGGATAGCCTCCGTCTTCTGAGGATCAACACACACTCCATTCGATGAAATTACATGTCCGAGAAATGTCACTTCGGACATCCAGAACTCACATTTGGAAAACTTTCCATAAAGTTGTTCTCGTCTCAACACGTCGAGAACCTGATGAAGGTGAACCTCGTGCTCCTCTTTGTCACGAGAATAAATCAAAATGTCATCGATGAAGACAACAACAAACTGATCCAAAAATTCGATGAAAACCCGATTCATTAACTCCATGAATACCGCAGGTGCATTAGTTAACCCGAACGGCATTACCAAGAACTCATAATGACCATAGCGTGTACGAAACGCTGTCCTTGCGATATCCGACTCTCGAATTCGCAACTGATGATATCCAGATCTTAGGTCGATCTTGGAAAATATTGAAGCTCCCTGAAGTTGATCTAAGAGATCATCAATACGGGGTAGAGGATACTTATTCTTGATCGTCACCCTGTTCAACTCCCGATAATCAATACACAAGCGAAATGAACCATCCTTCTTCTTGACAAACAACACTAGTGCTCCCCACGGAGATGCACTCGGTCGAATATAACCTTTCTCGTACAATTCCTCAAGTTGATTCTTCAACTCCTGCATTTCGGTCGGGGCCATCCGGTACGGTGCCTTCGATATTGGAGACGTACCAGGCTCCAACTCAATCGTGAATTCCACATCTCTTTGTGGAGGTAAACCAGGTAACTCGTCTGGAAACACATCGGCATATTCCCTCACTACCGGAAATCCGCCAACATTATTGGTGATTTCTCGGTTTTGGTCATATAGCACCAATAACCAATACACCCCTGACTGAGTAATTTCACTGCTTTCATCAAGTTAATGACCTTACCAGAACAGCC
This sequence comes from Orobanche coerulescens, assembly GCA_033398695.1. Taxonomy (NCBI): domain Eukaryota; kingdom Viridiplantae; phylum Streptophyta; class Magnoliopsida; order Lamiales; family Orobanchaceae; genus Orobanche; species Orobanche coerulescens. Next base: position 106,986,673 of record CM065815.1, on the reverse strand, counting down.
GGGATTACCTCCCTGAAAAACACATTCGACCCCATCGTCTGAAATGAGAGTGATCATACGCTTACGGACACTATTGATGGCATCATGACGATCCATCCAATCAATACCCAAGATGACGTCGTCTCTCGGCAAATCTACCACGATTAGGTCCGCTAGCCATACACGGCCATGAAGTTGAATCGGACAATTCTGAATTTCATGATTTCCAATAATTCTCCTACCATCAGGTAGACCAATGACATAAGGCTCACAACTAGTAGCACTACCCAGACGTAGTCTACTCAAACATGACTCGGAAATGAATGAATGTGATGCACCAGTATCTAAAAGGGTACACACAGGTTGAGATAGAATATCGAGTGTACATGTGATCACTCGGGCCTCTGGATCGTCAGTCTTCTTCATCTCATAAATTCGGGGCTTGCTAGTCCCGGCACCGGACGCTCCCGTCCGATGACTAAAGGCTCCACCTTTATTCGCTCCTGTCGTCTTGAACGACGCAGACTGAGTGGCCTGATTATGAACAGTGATCGCTTCGTGGCTCGAGATGACGCCGAGTAGGTTTGGAGTCCCTTCGCAAAACGGGCCTTATGCCCAGCAATCCCACGATTATGACACGTGATACCGCCGGCACTTGGTGCTGACATGACCAAGATCCCCACAGTTAAAACAGGTGATGGCCGAACTGGCCGCTCTGGACTACGATTCCGCCGGTCTGGGCGCCACAGGAGGTCGCTCAGAGAAAGTAGTGCCCGCACGAGGCTTCTTGAAAGTTGTTTGACCGCCTTCAGACTGATTACGATTCTTCGATTTCTTGCTAGCAGATGAAGGTTGCTGCTTAGCAACCTCCTTAGCAGTGAGCTCATAAGTAAGAGTCTTCTCAATGAATTCGGCCATAGTGGTACAATTATGATTAAGTAACTGCAATCGCATCTGGGGTTTCAGCCTCTTGCTGAAATACTTAATCTTATCTGCCTCGGAGTGAATGATAGATGAGGCGAACGGAAGAAGTTCCTGAAATTTCTCGGCAATGGCGAGAACATCCTCGTCTGCTGAGGGGTCGGGAATGAGTAATTCTGATAGCTTGGCCTCCCTGAGTGAGGCCGGATAATACCTCTCCATCATGAGAGTCTTGAATTGATCCCAAGTACATGATCTGTCGGTGGGCTTCAACGACAACCACCAAGAATGAGCACTCTTACCCAGATAGTAAGCCGCAACTGAAACTTTGTGTCCTTCGGGACATTCTACCATAGCAAATAACTTCTCGAAATGCTCAAGGTAATGAACAATATCCGCCGGCTCAGATGAGCCCTCAAAAGTAGGTGGCCTTTGGCGAGAGATGTCGCCGATGATACTGCCCACACTCCTCTCTTGTCTCTGAGGTGGCGGAGGAGGAGCCTGTTGATTTTGATTAGCCGAGTTATGCATCATCTCCATCAGCTGTGTCATCTGAGTCATCTGGGCCATCATGCCGTGCATAAAGGCGGGTGGATCAATCCGAACACCTTCTGACTGAGCTGTGTCTCGGGTACGACTCCCCGATAGTGAATGATCACGCCCAGGTGAATGAGTGGCAGCGTCGCTGCTAGATGAGTTAGCATTATTCCTCGCGTTCTCACGTGTATTAACGCGAGCTCTCGGGACTCGGCCCGCACCACGGCCTTGTCCTCCGCATCTTCTGCCTGCTCTCTCCATACTAAAGTAGGAAAGTCACATGATGATTATATCTCTCGCATGAATATCACATTATGATTACGTCATGAAATGATGAAAATGAGCATACACGCTCTAGCACAATGATTACATGAATGATTAACTAAGGTGAAATGATTATCTGATGAAATTCTCGAAATGATTATCTTGAACAAGTTAACAAGATTAATGATATGATCCTCCAGATCAACAACTGAACTGTGAAATAAACTGAGTGATTAATGAGTTAACATGATCGTCCTGATCAAGATGAATGATGATGAGGATTGTTGACTAATGAATGATGAATGAATGATTCTTATTGCCAGAAATTATACCATGGCGTTAGAAATCTTACAGTTCTTGGTCTGATTGGCTCGGCATTTGCACAGGTCACACGTGACGCGAAAGTCCAATGATACTAGTCCGATGACGATGACTTCAAATGAGACACGACTCGGAAGGTAGTATTCAAAATCACTCTCCGATACCAACGCTGTAACACCCCAAATTAGGCGGATATTACAGTGCCGTGGATCCCCTACTGGGACCCACCAGGCAAATGAAAACTGATGAATTAAATAATATAATTATAGTACCGAACCACATTATATTACCAAATACTCCGATGAGGAGTTTAAGTGCAACACACCAGGACAATACCGAATACTAGTATATTTTATATGAAGATAAAATACACAACACTAAATGAAACGGAGTATCCAAATGAAAATCTGCAGCGGAAAATAAATGACAACAACATGAATGACTGAAAAGATCGGGGGGCCCTACTAGTATCACCGACTCCATTCGCCAATATGCTCTTCCCGTGCCTTTGCCTTGCCGTGACTGAAACAAAATCCCAACGGCCGCCATACGTAACAACAATCCTCAAGGGTTGAAAACACACAATCATGAGTTATCTTTAGTTATGAAATATCCTTAGTTATGAATTGAGCTGAAGAGGAGTATCATGGTACGCCCGTAATGTTCTGTGCAAGTGTACAAGACGAATAACCGGACACACCCGTCCTTGTACCTAATTAGTCTCACGGAGGTAATCATTACCGTGTGCACAGTCCAATGTATCGATCCCAATACATGACCATAGCGTGCTCGACTAAAAATTCCACACATCCGCACCTGGCCACGCAATATGAACCCAGAAGGTCATATGAACGAGAATGACCATAATGAATACCAATGAATAATAATCCGGCAAAGTCAAGAATGACTCACCGAGATGAAAATAATGGTGAAGTGAATGATAGTGCAATGAAATGATTGGAACCGCCGTTCCTCGTTAATGAAGTGATTATTCGACAATTACAAGTCTCAATACGGTTAATACAATGATGAATGAGTTATGATTATGAATGAACAACAACAAAAGGAATGAATATCCTTTTAACCGAGTAAGAATTAACTTACACCACCGATGAAGAATGTCCTTCCACGAACAAACGTCCTAAATGAAATGTCGGTCGCTCGAACAACCTTGAATAACACAATTACCAACAATCTGCTCAATATACGAATCAAACACGATTATAACGAACTCAACAAGTCAATACGACTAAACCAAGTTCATTGGGGCATTATATCGAATACGTTGTGGCCAATCTTCGATTGTTAACAACCAAACCTCAATTATACCAATATCAAAACCCCAAGAAGTGTTTCAAACCAACAAAGCATCTTCCAAATGATCAATAATCTTCGTGATTACAACAACAATTAATCCAAAACCCCCAAATCCAACTCAATATTCAAAGTGTTCTTGAATAATCCTTCAATAATCCATTGAATCTTTATACAAACTCATAATCATATGCATATCCCTCCATATAACATGATTATAACGTCCAAAACATCATATCTCAATACAAAATCGAAATCCAAGATGTTGAAGAAATTACCTCTTGAAGATCCAACCACTTCGATCCGATGAACATGAGTTAAATCGAGTATCCAAGCTTCCCAAATGAATGAAGATGATGAAAATCTAACACTCAAGTGATTGATGATGGAAAATTCCTCCCTCAAGTTCTCTCTCTCGGAACAAAGTGAAAGAAATGATGAAAATGATGAAAAAGTCCCGGCCAACTCCTTATAAACTGCCGGAAGTTACAGCCGTAACTCGGCCTTCTTACGGCCGTAACATCCCAGGTCAACAGCCTTACGGTCGTAATCGGCCAATTCGTACGGCCGTAACTCGGCTTCATCCAAACACCTGCCGACAGCCTTACGGCCGTATCCGCTCCTGACTTATGGGCGTAACTCGCCCTCGTCTAAAACACCTGCTGACATTCTTACGGCCGTACCCGCACACCTTACGGGCGTAAATCGGACGATACGGCCGTATCCGGCCAAACTTACGGGCATAAGCCCCCTTCATCGAAAATGACCAGGCACTCGCTCAGAACGCACGGCCAGATCCGGCCAAGCCTTACGGCCGTACCTTCCTCGTCTTACGGCCGTATGCCGCAACCCTTACGCCATAAGTCCCTCTCGTCCGACAAAACTCCGAAATTTACGAATACCACTTACGGCCGTATCCTACCCATCTTACGGCCAGTAACTCGCCTTCGCCAAAATGCCTGGGCACCTATCGACACGTACGATCAGAATCGGCTAAGCCTTACGGCCGTACTGCCAACTTACGGCCGTATGTCGCAACCTTACGGCCGTAAGTCCCGCTCGTCCAAAATGGCTCGAAACAACGAACACTGCTACGGCGTAACCTACAATCCTTACGGCCGTAACTCGTTGCTGGACAAGGTGAAAAATCCGATAACTCCGATTCCTCGCTACGATTGATGAATGATCCGACATACCATACGAATGTGAAAGTGAACAAGTCCAACACATGCCAAAGATGATACTCCCAGTACAAGACTACCAATCACGATGAAAATGATAATACTCCCGTCTCGATCTATAAACGGAGATGAAATGACGATCGGTAACTGATATACGGTTACAACATGCCAACAGTGAACGCAAATGAATGAATCATGAATGATGAGCGATTAATAATGAGTGAAAATTACTGAGTGATAATTACTGACTGATTAATACTGAATGAAAATGAATGAATTACAACCGGGTATTACATTAGCGTCCAGAACCTAGAGTCCAAAAATGGCGTCTTAGCGTGCGCTACCGCTATGGCTTAGCGTGCGTTACGCAACTCTAATAGCCTGCGCTACCCGAAGACTAGCGTATGTTATTTGATAGTCCAGAAAACCTGACAACCTCACTGTCTCTGCCGACCAGCCCGTTAGCGTGTGCTACGGATGGATGTTAGCGCGCGCTACTGACCCCGAATAGCGTGCGTTAACGAACTCCTAGCGCGCATTAACAGCCAGTCCAGAAAGCAGTATGTGTTACTGGCTCTGACCTGACTGGTCCCTTAGCGCACGCTACAGCTCAAAGCTAGCGTGCGCTACTGAAGCAGAATTAGCGTGCGGTAGCTTAGGACTAGCGTGCGCTATTTCTCTAACCCAGAACACTTTCGCAAGGTCTAAACAACACGATTGTGATCCAAACAAGATACGAAACTCTATAACAATATCGACAACATCACCAAGAGTTTACAGAGCGATGAAATAAGAAAAACGGCAAGGTTAAACAGTCAATAAAAGTACGGGTATTACAACACTAATCTTTCCACGATCAACACCCCTGAACGAATACACAGTTATATGAATAGTCCATAATGAAGTACAGCTCATCACTGTCACCAATCAATCAGCTCAAGATCAATTTCAGCACGGTAAACTGTCCTCGATATCCAACATTTCATATAATAGACCAAGGATAGTTCACATCTCCATTTTCGCTAAACGTCTTTAAATCATATACATTATGATTTGATCCAAACCAAAGTACAATATACAAACCATCATCCCGACAATTCATATTCATAATATCATTGCTATATGAATCATAAAAGAAACGAAATCAAAACCATTTATTAAATATTATGAACTTAGCAAGTATAACTTGCCTCAATACCGATATGACGAAGCCGTTACCAATCCCATCGTCTTCATCTACAAGATCCTCAGCCCCGGTCAAGGTGATCCATGCATTCTCCAATCTCAACCGCAGCACAACGGTTAATAATCAACGATCACTTATCACAACCTAATGCAACAATCAATTAACAATACATTCGATAACAATCAGCAACCGATATAACCAACCAATCAAACTCAACGGTTCAATGATATCTCCATCATACGAAACCAAACCATTATAACTCAAACAATACGAATACAAGCCGCAATTCGATAATCAATCAATATTAACATTCTCGATTCTGACTTCAACCTTAATTACGGTTTTAACAAGGTTCCTTCTTGTTCATATTCGTAAATTCACAGAAAACCAATTACCGTTTATTATCACGAACAATCATATACCAAAATTAACCGTAATCCTTCCAATTTCCATAAAATCACAACATATATAACTCAAGAGTTCTTCAAGAACATGAATTAATCCATAATCATGTTTGTAGCCAACAAAACGATGTAATCCGATGTGTTCTAACATCTAAACCATCATCTAATTCATAATCCAAGGCATATATCATTTTGTTCTTCAATATAGAATTCAAATAACCTCAAGAATCACAACAACAATACTATAACCATCATCATACGAAGAAGAACATCAACAACAATATCAAAATCCGAATCAAAGGGAGGAGTTTTTCAGTATAACTCTTGAAGAAGAACCACAAAGATCAAACACTTCAAGAAACATCAAGGATTCCAAACATCAAGCTTTTAATACAATCATCAAGGCCTCAACCAAGGTACAAGGGTCTGGAATAGGATTGAAAGTGAAGAGGGACGAAGTTCGGGTGGAAAAATATGTTTCTTCTCATGCAGAAATGAAAGACCGATCCTTAATATATAATCTGCACAGATCGTTACGTACGTTAAGACCCAACCTTAACGTACGTAAGCCCCTTTAACGTACGTTACATGTCCTGCATAGCGTACGTAATCGGCATCCAGGGTTCACTGTCATATTTCGTGGCATGCATTACGTACGTAATTTCCTTGCCGTAGCGTACGTAATGTAGCTGTTGACTTGCTACAGTTTCATACTTGTTTACGTATGTAATGAGCTGTTCTTAGCATACGTGAAGCTCAATGTTGACTCGTCTGTCCACATCTGCGCCGAAAGTAGCCGACACCGGGCCCATTCACCGATCACAGCTCGGACCTGTCCGATTCCCTTCTTAACGTATGTTATGTACCTAACTTAACGTACGTTAAGCTTGAAATTTTACGTACGTTAGCTCCTATGCTTAGCATACGCTATGTTTGAACCTTTACGTACGTAAGCTCCTATGCTTAACGTACGTAATAGCTTTTACACTTAGTTCTTTTTGCTCCTGTCTGTCGTCTCAATATACCGAACACATACACGCGATATACTGAATACATATACTCATTCCGATAATATTCTCATACGATACACCTGATGCACGATATCCTCAAATGCAATTGTCGACCAAGTACGACAATTATACAAATACTCGTACATTATATCTGACATCGAAAGACATATCAAGCATGTAATATCCTAGAATTAAAAATAACCTCGATAGATATACTGGTACAACTGTCACGGTTCCCAAAATTATTCATCCATACTGTATCGTCCCACTCTGTACAGTACAACTCATATAAAACAATGCGAAAAATTCATAGCGAAATTCTAGGATATTACATATCTTCCCACTTAAATAAGTTTCATCCTCGAAACTAAACATCCCGTTGCAATCAATATCTCAATCCCGTTATATCTTAAAATCATGTTACCATACTTAAATAACCATCATCAAAACCATATAACTGAAGGAACATACTTACAGGTCCATGAAGTCGATGATCTCCAGTGATACTAGCATACGACTCCCATATAAAGCCTCAACACAATAACAACACATATGAATATCATAATTATAACAATTTGAAAATATCTCAAAATTTTGGAACCTCAAAAAATCAGTTTGACTCGAAAGTCAGAAAAATTATTTTCAAAAGTCACGCTACTACCATACCGGTAGAGCCACATAACACACATGCCCGAGTTTTACGAAACCCAAGCTTCGATACCATCTTCTGTAACACCCCCAAAGCCAACCGGGAATATTACAGTGCCGTGGGCCCCGCGCCGGAACCCACAAGGCTAAAAGTCATTTTCACAAATGTTTCAAACACGCCAAAGATGCATAGACGGTAATATTTTAAATACTCAAATATTCTTAAAATATAGTTCCCAAATACCGTCATAAAATACCATTTAAAAGTACAAGGCAAAGATACCAAAAGGGGCATTTTGAAAGTGTACTCGAGCTGGTAAAATACCGAAAGCCATTTAAAGATACACACTCAGCGGATATAACACATTAGGAAACACACTTGCGGTGGAATCATAACCAGGAAAGAATACTCGAATCCCAAATAACCATGCCATAGCCAGTATCACCGGGAAGCTCATACCTTCACGACCGCTACTAGCTCGATCTCCGAGTACCTAAAAGATAAAACCCACGACGGGGTCACCCACAATACTCAACAATGATATCGATCACATCAACATAAACAATTACATATAAGTGTAATTAAAAGTAAGAATATTTGCAGTGAAATCTTACTGTAGTAACCTTACCAATGGTTATAATTCATATCAAATCAACCTTTACCTCAATCCATACTTCGCGTTCTCAAGTGACGAATGAATTCGAAAATAACCATCTGTACTGTATTCAAAATGATGCCAAGATTCTCAAACATAAATATATCTCCAATATGGAATAATTTGTCCATGTCCAATTTTGTCCGCTGGATCGCATAATCGGATCCCAATTCTGATAGAACCGATAACACACGATACCTCTGTAGATCAACTGCTCCGAAACAATGGCAAGTCCTGGATATCAATACAAAGTATGAATGCTCACACAATCAATAATAATAAACAGACAATGCATCAAAACGAGAATATCATTGACATGATAACTCCACACAAGATCCACAAACGAGAATTTCATCGATGTGGTAAACTCCAACAAGATCGATAAAGGATCAACAACGAACGAGATTACCGACGATATGGTAACTCTAATCGAGATTAATAAAGGATCAATAACAAACGAGATTACCAGGGATAGGGTGAACTCCAATCGAGATCAATGAAGGATCAATAAAAAACGAGATTACCGACGATATGGTAACTCCAAACGAGATTAATAAAGGATCAATAACAAACGAGATTACCAGCGATAGGGTGAACTCCAGACGAGATCAATGAAGGATCAATAACAAATGAGATTACCGACGATATGGTAACTCCAAACGAGATTAATAAAGGATCAATAACAAACGAGATTACCAGCGATACGGTGAACTTCAAACGAGATCAATGAAGGATCAATAACAAACGAGATTACCGATGATATGGTAACCCCAAATTATATTAATAAAGGATCAATAACAAACGAGATTACTAGCGATAGGGTGAACTCCAAACGAGATCAATGAAGGATCAATAACAAACGAGATTACCAACGATATGGTAACTCCAAACGAGATTAATAAAGGATCAATAGGGACAGATATATGAGCGAATAAAATTGTCAAAATATACAGATCACACATATGGGATCTCGAAGACAAACCCGACTATCAAACATATCCGACCATGCATGGACTATGAACGACCAATCAATATGACTCAAGGTGGACGTCGCGATACGCCCGATCTGGAAATGTGTCCGTGCACAAGCCACCCATGGGCATCGATCAAATACATGTATGGTCTCGTGCCTAATCAGTCTCACGAAGTACGTCTCGTGTGCACATCTCAACGTGAGGTCGAAACCAACACATGACAACATGTGCCCGCCCTGAAAATCCTACACATGACCGATCAGTACGTATCTGACTCCAGATATGTCACGATACTACATGACAATGAAACTCGAAGAAACGCATATCCAACAAGGATCATAAGACTCTCCAAGTGAGCAACGATAACTCGATCATGAAAGACCGGCACGGCCACAATATAGTATACCCGCCAAACAACGGTTCACATAATGCTCAACAATGCATATAATATTAGCACATAAACTCCCAGGGTCGCAACCAAGGGTCACGGAAGCATCTACTCAGGAATACTCCGTACATTATCACATAAACTCCCAAGGCCGCAGCCAAGGGTCACGGAAGCATCTACTCGGGAATACTCCGGACCGTGGGTGCCATATTCTGGTCTTATCCCTCAACACATTACATGCAATCACAAAATACCCCAAGGTCGCAACCAAGGGGCACGGAAGCATCTACACATGAATACTCCGGAATGTGGGTGCCATTTAGGTCTTATCCCTCAACACATCGGCCCAACAAATTACAGTTCAAAGAAAGAGCAAATCACAAAATATACCAAACAATGATGCACACTCATCACATGAAGCATCAACACACACATATACAACAATGCAACATGATAATTATCATAATTTAGTAATACTAGATTACCTCAAAGCCGGAGACACTAATCTTTCCACGAACAACACCTCTGAACGAATACACAATTATACGAATAGTCCATAATAAAGTACAGTTCATCACTGTCATCAACCAATCACCTCGAGATCAATGTCAGCATGGTAAACTGTCCTCGATATCCAACATTTCATATAATAGACCAAGGATAGTTTGCATCTCCGTTTTCGCTAGACATCTTTAAATCATATACATTATGATTTAATCCAAACCAAAGTACAATATACAAACCTCCATCCCGACAATTCATATTCATAATATCACTGCTATATGAATCATAAATGAAATGAAATCAAAACCATTTATTAAATATTATGAACTGAGCAAGTATAACTTGCGTCGATACCGATATGACGAAGCCGTTACCAATCCCATCGTCTTCATCTACAAGTTCCTCAGCCCGGTCAAGGCGATCCCTGTATTCTCCAATCTCAACCACAGCACAACGGTTAATAATCAACGATCACTTATCACAACCTAATGCAACAATCAATTAACAATACGTTCGATAACAATCAGTAACCGATATAACTAACCAATCAAACTCAACGGTTCAATGATATCTCGATCATAAGAAACCAAACCATTATAACTCAAACATTACGAATACAAGCCGCAATTCGATAATCAATCAATGTTAACATTCTCGATTCCAACTTCAACCTTAATTACGGTTTTAACAAGGTTCCTTCTTGTTCATATTCGTAAATTCACAGAAAACTAATTACCGTTTATTATCACAAACAATCATATACCAAAATTAACCGTAATCCTTCCAATTTCCATAAAATCACGACATATATAACTCAAGAGTTCTTCAAGAAAATGAATTAATCCATAATCATGTTTGTAGCCAACAAAACGACGTAATTCGATGTGTTCTAACATATAAACCATCATCTAATTCATAATCCAAGGCATATATCAGTTTGTTCTTCCATATACAATTCATATAACCTCAAGAATCACAACAACAATACCATAACCATCATCATACGAAGAAGAACATCAACAACAATATCAAAATCCAAATCAAAGAGAGGAGTTTTTCAGTATACCTCTTGAAGAAGAACCACAAAGATCAAACACTTCAAGAAACATCAAGGATTCCAAACCTCAATATTTTAATCCAATCATCAAGGCCTCAACTAAGGTACAAGGGTCTGGAATAGGATTGAAAGTGAATAGGGACGAAGCTGGGGTGGAAAAATATGTTTCTTCTCGTGAAGAAATGAAAGACCGATCCTTAATATATAATCTGCACAGCTCGTTACGTACGTTAAGACCCAACCTTAACGTACGTAAGCCTCTTTAACGTAAGCTACATGTCCTGCATAGCGTACGTAATCGGCATCCAGGGTTCACTGTCTTATTTCGGGGCATGCATTACGTACGTAATTTCCTTGTCGTAGCATACGTAATGTAGTTGTTGACTTGCTACAGTATCATACTTGCTTACGTACGTAATGAGATGTTCTTAGCGTACATAAAGCTTAATATTGACTCGTCTATCCACATCTGCGCCGAAAGTAGCCGACACCAGGCCCATTCAGCGATCACAGCTCGGACCTGTCCGATTCCCTTCTTAACATATGTTATGTACCCAACTTAACATACATTAAGCTTGAAATTTTACGTACGTTAGCTCCTATGCTTAGCGTACGCTATGTTTGAACCTTTACGTACGTAAGCTCCTATGTTTAACGTACGTAAGCCCCTTTAACGTACCCTACATGTCCTGCATAGCATATGTAATCGGCATCTAGGGTTCACTGTCTCATTTCGTGGCATGCATTACGTACGTAATTTTCTAGCTGTAGTACGTAATGTAGCTGTTGACTTGCTACAGTATCATACTCGCTTACGTATGTAATGAGCTGTTCTTAGCGTACGTAAAGCTCAATGTTGACTCATCTGTCCACGTCTGCGCCGAAAGTAGCCGACACTGGGCCCATTCACCGATCACAACTCGGACCTGTTCGATTCCCTTCTTAACGTACGTTATGTACCCAACTTAACGTATGTTAAGCTTGAACTTTTATGTACGTTAGCTCTTATGCTTAGCGTACGCTATGTTTGAATCTTTACGTACGTAAGCTCCTATGCTTAACGTATGTAATGGCTTTTACACTTAGCCATTTTTGCTCCTGTCTGTCGGCTCAATATACCGAACACGTACACGCGACATACTGAATACATATACTCATTCTGATAATATTCTCATACGATACACCTGATGCACGATATCCTCAAATGCAATTGTTGACCAAGGACGACAATTATACAAATACTCGTACAGTATATCCGACATCGAAAGACATATCAAGCATGTAATATCCTAGAATTAAAAATAACCTCGATAGATATACTGGTACAACTGTCACGGTTCCCAAGATTATTCATCCATACTGTATCGGTCCCACTATGTACAGTACAACTCAGATAAAATAATGCGAAAAATTCATAGCGAAATTCTAGGATATTACAACCGTAGATGCTGTTCGGAACTTCTTTCCGTCTCGGGAAGGATACGGAGGCCTCTTGGACGAATGGAATGAGGACTGGCCCTTGCGGGGCCCACTACCCTTGTTCTCAGTGAAGTTGCCAGACACTTTCTGCTTCTTTGATTCCGTAAATTTCTCCACTGCTGCCTCTTTCATCGTAAGCTAGGGCTTTATCCTGATACTGTCGGAGAGTAGTACATTCGAATCCTGACATATATTGTTGGATCTCCGGCTTCATTCGCATGTCGAAGTGAAAAATCTTTTCTGCCTCGGTTCTGACCAAATGTCGCACAAAGGTCAGCTGGTGATTAAAAGTTTTAATCATATCAGTCACAGATGCCTCCAGATCTTGTGGTGAGAAAAACTCTCGGACTCTAGCCTCTCTGACTGGACGAGGACAATACTGTGCTTCTATCATTACTTTAAATTCTGTCCAGTCAGCATTATGATCCTCAGGTCGAATGGCTTCCCACCCGTCGAAAGCTTCCCCAGTTAGAAAATACTGAGCGATCGGAATTTTTCGGTCATCGGGACAATTAATCCCCAAAAATATCTTCTCCAGTTCTTTCAGCCAGTGGTCCTATGTATCCATCTCTAAAGAACCGTCAAACTTCGGTGGGTGTAGTTTGACCACTTCTGAAAGCCACTTATCTCCCCGATTGTCCTCGCTACACTGTTGACCCATCGTCTCTTGCATGTGGTCAACCACCTGAGCAAATTGGGTCATCTGAGTGACCACTTGTTGAAGCACTCCCGGCATGTTAGGATTTGCATCTTCCTCCATAGTTCGTGCTCGGTCATTGTTTACTGATTCCTGTTGTCCGCCAGAATGGGAATCCGTTCAATTAGCCGACAAATCCAGGGTAGACGATGAATCTTCCTGTCTCACATTACCACATCCGCGTCCATGACCGCGTCCGTGTCCACGATCTCCTCTCAACATACTGTAAACACAAATACTCAATACCCAGGGCAAAATCTTCTAAAATTCATCAACACGAAATAATTAAAAGGGTAGTATATGAGATTAAGAACTTACAACCACGGTCCACATGACGACGCTGGCTGTACAGTGATGTTATACGCGTCCGATAAATTAAACGACATAAACATACCAAATTAAACCCAACTGCCAAGATATCCATGAATCTTAGCTCTGATACCATATTCTGTAACACCCCGAGATATTCGGAATAATTACAGCGGCGTAAACCCTTTATGTAAGAGTTTACAAGGCTAAATTAAAAGAATAGCTGAACAATACGAAAATACCACCAATAGTCGAGTAATTTAATAACCGGTTAAAATATCTCAACACAATTTATTTATTACAAATTTCTCAAATCATCAAAAGACACACGTACTCGAGTACTAAATACAAAACTAGAATATAAAAACAATACAACGGACAACATCACTGTGCCTTTTCATCATCATGTCAGTACTGTGGTTGCTTCCCTGCTCCTCGGCTACCTGAACATCAAACAAATGTCCACCCCCACATGGGTTAACAAAACGATGCTAGTACAAGTATCATAATATACAAGAACAGATATGAAACAACGATTCATAACAAAATACAGAACACAGACTTCTACTACCGGAATCCAACGATGCAAATCCACATGATTCCATCAACACAACATATGGTAATCCAATGATCCAGCGCCCTCAGCATAGATCCCAAGATGATCCCGTCAGACCAACACGGGGTGGAAAAACCCGTCCAATGATCCAGCACCCTCAGCATAGATCCCAAGATGATCCTGTCGGACCAACATGAGGTAGACAACTGATCCAGCGCCCTCAGCATAGATCACACGATCCCTTTTGGATCAATACAACACACACGGTACAACCATGCATACATATGCAAAGCAATATGTTCATCAATATGAACATACACATGGATCAAAAACATGAATGACATTATAACACTTCATCAAGGGTAATATCATATTCATCAATATGAATGGTAATATGCTTGATCAAAATCATCAACATTAAATCAAAAGTCATGGTACGATACTTGCCTCAAAAATGACGACAAGGATAGATACTACGAATAACCTTTAATCCGGTTGAAGAACTCTCGCTTGATTAATTCACCAAAAATCCGAACCTTCATTGAACAATAGCACTAATATAACTAACGATTCTGGATAATCGTTCCAAACACCATACGAGCATCAAGAGGCGTAATCTACCCGATAATAAAAGTGTATGAATCTGCCCCAACCTATACCGGTTGAATCATCACTATGCTACTAATTCGAACAACAATCCCATAATCTTCCAAGCAAGATTAAACACATCATTCGGTCGGATTCTTTAACTATATCACATGATAGTTCGTCTAACATGGATCCTAACCATAACTTTCATTAATCCAACGCAGCAAGATTTCAGAAATCTCTTGAAGAACACCATAAAAACTCATTTATTAGGTTCAACATGATTAACATCTTCTTCTTCAAGGAATAACTCTAAGTTCAAATCCATTAAGTTCCCCTATACGCGTTGTTCGTTCAAGTTGTAAGTAAGAAACTCAATAACCTCAGTAATAAACTCAACAATTTCCGTAGTATGATCATACATGACAACAAGAACACATAATCCAGATCGGTGAATCACCACATACCTTACACGGAAGAAAAAGATGAAATTACTTGATGAACTCCGCGCCAAATGCTAGAACACCAACCCTCAAGGCTCCTTGCCTTCAATGATATGTTTAGAGGCTGATATGAAGGTTTAAGATGGGGAGGGTAACTCTCTAAGTCTCAGAAATCGAGTGTGGGGCGAAGTGGATACGGAAAAATGAAATGAGGTGATGTCCTATTAATAGAAAATGATTATTAGCGCGCACTACTGCTTCTTTTTAGCATGCGCTAATGGGCTCCCAGCCCACTGTATCTGACTGTCCTCGCTCTGACGTACGCTAAATAGCCTTTACGTGCGCTAAAAGCAACAGTTAGCGTACGCTAACACCCATCATAGCGTGCGCTATCGGCTTGACAATGTAATACCCGGTTGAAAGTCATGTCATTTCAAACCTCTTCTTGTTCTTCGAATCGTGATTTGTTGGGCGAACCCTTGTAATCATTGCTTGGAACCACCGTTTTGGGGTTCCCGTACTTCTATTTCGTGTTATTGTTGCCCACACATTGAATCCTATTGCTTTTATTCTCTTTCCGGGTCATTTTTCATCATTTTAGGACCCGAAGGGGGTGTGAGCCGCGGCACAAGGAGTGTGCGCCGCGGCACACACATTTCCTAAACTCGCCGAGCGGGTATCTGGTGCCGCGGCTGCCGGAGTGCCGCGGCACCGCTGAAGTCAATGCCGCGGCACACCTATCTTGAGCCGCGGCACCGGTGTTGCATCCTCGGCCCAAAACTGTCAGTGCCGGTGCGCGGCACACTGGCCGAGCCGCGACACCGAAACACAGGAACAATTTTCGGGCTGTGCGCGGCACACAGGATGAGCCGCGGCACACAATGCGGTCAATCGCATAATTCGGCTTTTTAAGCGAGATTTCACTCATTTCCTCCATTCCCTTCTTCCACTGCGAGAGAGTTGAGGAGGAGTTTTCGCATCTATCACTTGTGTGTTGGATTTTACCGTTTTCATTCGATTCTGGCTTGATAGTCGATCTAACGCGTATTCCTCGGATCATAGAGCTTGGATATTCAAGAGGTAATTTCTTCAACATCTTGATTCTCGATCTTGTATGGGTATTGACGTTTTGGATGTTAAAATCATGGAGTATGAAGTGGTATATGCGTGATTATGGATATGTTTGAGTATTCATCGTATTATTGAAAGTTTATTCAAGAACACTGTTAGGCGTATTTTTATACGCTTATTTATCTTGATTTTGTAGTGTTTTGGTGAGTGAAATCATCTAAATGAGCTTTTAATGCCTTAATTTTGTATGATTGACAGGAAATTGAAGTCCGGAAGCTAAAACGAGGCAAAACGGGCGAAGACGGCAAAACTGGACTATGAGCCGCGGCACAAGGAATCAGCGCGGCACGGGAAGACACCCGGCCGAAGGCGAGTAAAAGTACTCATGCCGCGACACGGCCAGTGAGCCGGCACGAGAAGAATTTATTTACGCCCGTGCATTGACTTTTGCTATGTGCGGCACGGCCAGTGAGCCGCGGCACACTTAGCGGGTTTTATACGTCTGCGCGGATTTTGGGCGTTTGAAGCCGATTTCGACCAACTAATACGGACGCGATTTGTGGAGGTCTTGAGCTATAAATAGGGCTTAAGACCCTAATTTAATTATCTTGGAATCATTGAATCTAATACCTTGGAGAGCTTAAGCTTGGAGACGGAGAAGAGGAGGAAGCGAGAAGAATTCAAGGGCGAGGCGGGAGTCAAGAACGGAGGAATCCGGCTTCATCTGCGTTTGAATTTTATGCTTTCGTTTATTTATTCTGTATTTTCGCTTTTAGTATGTCGCTAAAGCCCTAATCTAGGGTTTTGATGAAACCTTTGTTTTGACGAATTGATTGAGATTATCCAATTTATTACCTTTTTATTGAGTTTTCCCAATTATGTTTAATGCTTGCAATTATCTGGCCAATAGTTGTATTGATTTAATCATTCACTTCGAATCGGGAGAGGAGATTTGGTGAGGAACTATTGGTGAAGACCGTTTTATTCTGTGAGATAGGAATATACTCATAGGAACTACGTGGCCTTTAGGAGATTTCATGCTTTTTGCCTATCGACGAGATAATTCACCTAGGGATAGAGTGCGTTAGTCGCCGTTAGATAAATCTATTGACCTCGGGAGAGGCGGTAGAATATATTAGCAATCTCCGCCTTCAATAAATTGGGAAAATTATTTATTACGGATAATCGAGATTAAATTCGGATAAATTAAGGTGGATTCAGAACCCTAGACTTATTCACCATTTGATTTCCTTTAATCCAAGATATTGTTTTCTACTGCTTAGTATTTTAGAAATTCTTTTAGTTATTAATCATAAAAACCAACTTCGATTGTTCAAATAAAATTGGAATACGAAAACATCGGTAGTTAGAGATTCAATCCTCGTGGGAACGATACTCTACTTATCACTTTATTACTTGTAAACGATGACGTGCACTTGCGTGTAGGAAATATCGCAACAAACACTTTGAATTTTGTGTTGGATTTTGGGGGTTTTCGTAGATTCGTCCGTTTTATCCGATTGAAGCTTGAGAACTTTGAGGTTTTGATATATCAATATCGTATGCGTGTTTTCTTACGATTTTACGGGTTGAATTGTGTCGTTTTCGGACTTGTGGGAGTTTGGGCGATTTCCCAACCTTGAGTCGTTCACCCGTGTATTTTTCTTGGATCGTAGACGAGTTTCGGGAGTCTCTTCGTGTAATTTGAGTATGGATAATTAATTGTCATATTCCTTGCGAATCGTTTAGGTGCCGGAAGCGCGTTCTTGGACCTACCGAACTCATACATTTCCTCCGTTCGATTTCTCGATGTCTCAAAGGCAAGAATATATTTATGAATGTGCGTTCTCGACTTTGAAAGTATGAAATATTGATGGTATGATTATTTCTAGCCACTGCAAGCGGGCGACGGTCCCCTGAGGGTTTCGTAGCCTCTGGTGCGATTCCACGGTTGATATGAACGAACCGTTTCTACGGCATTCATATGAAATATTGTTGGCATGTAATGAACGAACCGTTTTGACGGCATTCCTACATGTAACGGCGTATGATATGAACGAACCGTTTCTACGGCTTTCACATACGTCTTGAGATTTTAGTCATTCCGGAATACTAGTCTTGAATTGATGAATTGACGGTTACATTTACTTTATTGTCGAGGAGTATTGTGTTTCATACTTGATATACTTGCACTAGCTATTCGACGTCTAACCCCTTTATGGGGGAAATACTTTTTATGTATTTCAGGTTCCAGGAGAGCGGACGGGCAGGTATCGGGTCGGCATAAAGATGGTGGGCAAATGTGATACTGTGTCTTTCTTCCAGTTATGTTTGGAGTTTCCCGTTCAGTGTTGTTGTAATGGATTGGCTATTGAATACTCGAGTATTGTTTTCCCTTTTCCTTGATATTCCGGCCTGTGTTTGCCGAAGTATTGATTCGAGTTGTGATGTTTGTGAATACATTGGTTATGTTTCGAATACCTTTGTATTGTTTTTCATTCCATTGTGTGTAGACCTTATCGGTCAAACTTTATGGTTCCGCGTATGTTTAGCCTTGTGGGTCCCACGGCGGGGCTTACGGCGCTGTAATATCCCTGAATAACTTAGGGGTGTTACAGAATATGGTATCAGAGCTTAGGTCTATGGATACCTAGGCTGTCGGTCTTTTGGGTCGATCGAGTTGTTAATTGTCTACAGTATCACTACTCTGCCATCATCACAGTGCGACCGGTACTTGTAAGACCTCTCACTCTTCTGGTGTTTCCTTATTCGTTTGCTTCCTTTTATCGGTATTCTTGAGAATCGGACACTTTGATGACGCGTGATTGAATTGTGCTTACGTGACTTGTGTGTTCTTCAGTATGTCAGCTGGTAGGGGCCGTGGCCGTGGCCGTGGTCGTGGCCGTGGACGAGGAAGAGGTCGTGGCGCGGCCGTTTCCATCAGTTCAGTTGCGGGGTCGACCAACCCCAGTTTGTCGAACTCGGTGCATCCCGACACCGAGAGTCAGCACGACCAGTCAGACGGTCAGGGGAACAACGCGGACGTTGGAGTGGCGAATGCACTTCAACAATTGGCTACTCAAATGACTATTTTGGCCCAAACTGTTCAGCTGAATAACCCGAACCCAAACACGGATGCCTTGCTTCAGAATGTAATCCGTATGCACCCTCCACAGTTTGGCGGTGCCACAGACCCGTTAGGCTGGGAAGATTGGCTAGCAGAATTGGAGAAGATTTTCGAGGCAGTTGATTGCCCCGAGGTGAGGAAAGTACCGATTGCTCAGTATTTCCTCACTAAGGAGGCCGCTACTTGGTGGAAGGTCATCAAGCCACATGATCGTATTGCCTCGTGGGATGAATTTAAGGAGCTCTTGGAGGCCGAGTTTTGTCCTTGGCCGGTACGAGAGAGCCGAATCCGAGCCTTCTTCGAGGCTAAACCACAAGATATTCCCGTTTCGCAGGCGATCGTGGAGTACAACCAACAATTGATCCATGTGAAGGATCAAGTGCGTAACGAGCGTGATAAGATCCGTTATTTTGATATGCGGATGAATTTGGACTTACGGCGGTACATGGCCGGATTTGCTTGCACCACACTGAAGGAATACCAGGACAGGGCTTTAGCCCATGATATGTTAAGCCCCGACAACGATACCGGGGAATAATCGAAGAAGCAGAAAGTAGCGGGGAATTTTTCTAACTCTAAGAGTGGCAACTTTCAGAAGTCACAGACGACTAACCGTTCTGCCGGACAGTCGTCGCATTCTAATAAAGGAAAGAGAGGTTACCGTCCTACTTCGGGTACCACAAATCGCGCGGTGACTTGCTATAATTGTGGCCGTTCAGGCCACATTAATTTGGAATGCCACTTTCCACCATTGAAGTGTCACACGTGCGGACAGATGGGACATAGAGCGGCTTATTGTTCCGAGCCGAATCAGACTTTGGACACTCGGGCTTCGCCCCGGTGGTCAATCTCGGCGAGAATTTGGCGGGGGCCGGGGACGGGTCGAGAATCTTTGGAGGAAACTCTAGCGTCGGTTCGGTGCAACCACGAGTTTATGAGATGCGTCGAGCAGACGAACCCGACGTGGCGGTGGCTTCAGGTACCATTCATATCCTATCTCATCCAATCCGTGTACTTTTTGATTCGGGTGCTACACATTCTTTTATTTCTTTGGAGTGTGTACGCCGTTTGAATATAACTTGTCTGACTGCTTGCGATCCCTTCATCGTGAAACTGCCGAGCGGGGATAGAATTGTGGGGAACCGGGAGATTAGAGATTTTCCGGTGATTATATCCGGTATGGATTGGTTATCGAATTTAATCGTAGTTGATATGGAAGGCGAGGATGTGATCCTCGGCGAAGATTGGCTTGATAGTCATCAAGCGATTATGAACTATCGTACTAAGGTTATCACCATGATGACTAAAGACGGATCTGAGTACTCATTTTTGGGGCGTAAGTCGGGACTATCCAAGTTACTTATCAGTGCCATGAAGGCCGTAAAACTTTTGAATAAAGGTTGTGCGGGCTATTAGTGTTATGCCTTGAAAACGGAAGGAAATGAAATCGATTTCTCTTCGATTCCGGTTGTTAGTGAGTACCCCGATGTTTTTCCGGATGACCTCCCGGGATTACCGCCAGATCGAGAGATAGAATTTACCGTGGACTTGGAGCCAGATGCGGCTCCGATTTCTAAAGCACCTTATCGGATGGCACCTTCCGAGATGCAGAATTGAAGACTCGGTTGGGAGAACTTTTGGAAAAGGGTACATCGTGACCGAGCGCTTCGCCTTGGGGCGCGCTGTTCTTTTTGTGAGGAAGAAGGATGGTTCATTACGTTTGTGCATTGACTACCGTGAGCTGAACAAAGTAACCATCAAGAACAAGTATCCTTTGCCTCGTATAGACGATTTATTTGATCAATTGCAAGGGCTGAGCTTTCTCGAAAATTGATTTAAGATCCGGTATTATCAACTCGGGGTGAGGGAGTCGACGTTAGAAGACGGCATTTCGGACGAGATATGGGCATTATGAATTTGTAGTTATGCCTTTTGGGTTGACTAATGCACCGGCAGTTTTCATGCAGTTAATGAATAAGATATTCATCGAGTACCTCGACAGATGTGTAGTCGTCTTTATTGACGACATCTTGATCTACTCTCGAGATAAGGAGGAACATGCCCGACACCTGCATTTGATATTAGACATTTTGAGAACCGAGCACCTCTATGCAAAATTCTCGAAATGTGAATTTTGGTTGGAAGAAGTTATGTTTCTCGGCCATGTGATTTCGGCCGAAGGGGTTCGTGTAGACCCGCAGAAGATTGAGGCAGTGCTAGATTGGGCACCGCCTAAGAATGTTAAGGAGGTTCGTAGCTTTTTGGGACTTGCTGGGTATTACCGTCGGTTTGTCGAGGGGTTCTCGAAACTCGCTCGGCCGCTTACAAATTTGCTCCAGAAGACCGAAAAGTTTATCTGGACGGATGAGAGACAACAGAGCTTCGATGAACAGAAGAGACGATTGACTTCAGCGCCGATTCTAACTTTACCACATGGTAGCGAGGGCTTTGCAGTTTATAGTGACGCTTGGTCAAGGCACATTTGTGTGCTTATGCAGCATGATAAGACGATAGCTTTTGCGTCTCGACAATTAAAGCCTTATGAGATGAATTATCCTACTCACGATTTAGAGTTGGCCGCAATTGTCTTCGCACTCAAGATTTGGCGGCATTATTTGTATGGTTCACCGTGCCGGATTTATACCGATCACAAGAGCCTGAAATATATTTTCAGTCAGAAGGAGCTGAATATGAGACAGAGACGTTGGTTAGAATTGTTAAAGGATTATGATTTGGAAATTCTTTACCACCCCGGGAAAGCCAATGTCGTTGCGGATGCTTTGAGCCGCAAATCGGCGTCTCTTCAAATGCTCGAGGTTCTTACACCTCAGACGAGAATTCGTCAGGACTTAATTGAGCAAGGGATAGAAGTTTGGCTTCAACGAGTACAGGGACAGCTGTGTACTCTCGAAATTACTTCGTCTTTAGTTGATGACATCAAAGGGAAGCAGTGGAGTGACCCGATGATTTCTCAACCGAAGGAAGATGTAATTAAAGGAAAAGCTCTGGCTTTATGGTTCACGAGGATAGTATTCGAGATTTCAAGGCGTGCTTTGTGTTCGAACGATTTAGAGTTGAGGCGAAAATTCTCCGAGAAGCGCATGCTACGCCTTACTCAATCCACCCGGGACGAGTAAGATGTACAAAGATTTGAAGCGTAATTTTTGGTGGAATAACATGAAGAAGGATGTTACGGAGTTTGTACTACGGTGCTTGACGTGTCAACAAGTCAAGATCGAACATCAACGACCAGCGGGGTTGTTGAAACCGCTTCCCATTCCCGAGTGGAAATGGGAAGGCATTTCTATGGATTTCATCACTGGCATGCCGAGAACTCGGGCCGGAATGAATATGATTTGGGTAATTGTCGATAGGCTGACCAAGTCTGCACACTTCTTGGGTATTAAGGATACTTGGGGACCGGATAGACTGGCTCGAACCTTTATCGCTGAGATCGTGAGGTTACACGGTGCCCCCAAGACCATTGTTTCTGATCGAGACGGTCGTTTCGTATCGCATTTTTGGCAGGCCGTTCATCAGGCTCTGGGTACTGAGTTGAGATTGAGCACTTCCTTTCATCCTCAGTCGGACGGTCAGACAGAGAGGACGATTCAGACTTTGGAAGATATGTTGCGGGCTTGTGCCTTAGACCGGAGTAATGATTGGGAGCTTCACTTGTCGTTAATCGAGTTTGCTTACAATAATAGTTGGCATGCGTCGATCAAAATGGCACCCTTCGAGGCACTCTATGGTAGGTGATGTAGGTCGCCATTATGTTGGGACGAGGCTTCTGAGCTAGTTGGGACGGAACCAGATATGTTATTGGAGACCAAGGAAAATATTTCTATTATCCGAGATCGACATTGATCGCCTGCAGTCGTCAAATCTTACGCCGATACTCGTCGCCGACCCTTGGAGTTTGAAGTGGGGATCACGTCTTGCTCAAAGTATCGCCGACTGCAGGAGTTTTCCGCTTCGGAAAAAGGAAAACTCGGTCAAGGTATATCGGACCTTTCGAGATTTTGGGATGAGTTGGAGATTTAGCTTATCGCTTGGCGTTGCCTCGGCTTTGAGTCACGTCCATAGTGTTTTTCATGTGTCCCGATTGAGGAAGTACGTCGGATCGAGCCACATTATCGACTACGGTGAGATTGATATTGCCGAGGATATTACCTTTCTGAGAAACCCGTGAAGATTCTTGAGCGCCGTGAGAAACAACTTCGGCATAAGACCATTCCACTGGTTAAAGTTCAATGGTCGAGGCATGGAGTCGAAGAGGCGACTTGGGAGACGGAAGAGAAGATGCGGGTGGAATACCCCGAACTATTTATTTCTTAAGTTTCGGGACGAAACTTCTTTTTAGAGGGGGAGAATGTAATACCCGGTTGAAAGTCATGTCATTTCAAACCTCTTCTTGTTCTTCGAATCGTGATTTGTTGGGCGAACCCTTGTAATCATTGCTTGGAACCACCGTTTTGGGGTTCCCGTACTTCTATTTCGTGTTATTGTTGCCCAGACATTGAATCCTATTGCTTTTATTCTCTTTCCGGTCATTTTTCATCATTTTAGGACCCGAAGAGTGTGAGCCGCGGCACAAGGAGTGTGCACCGCGGCACACATTTCCTAAACTCGCCGAGCGGTATGCAGGTGCCGCGGCACGCCGCAGCGATCTGCGGCACACCGCCGAGTCAATGCCGCGGCACACCTATCTTGAGCCAGCACACCGGTGTTGCATCCTCGGCCAAAACCGTTTGTACCGGTGCCGCGGCACACTGGCCGAGCCGCGGCACCGCCGAAACACGGGAACAATTTTCGGGCATGTGCCGCGGCACACACAGGATGAGCCATGCACACAATGCGGTCAACTGCATAATTCGGCTTTTTAAGCGAGATTTCAGCTCATTTCCTCCATTCCCTTCTTCCACCTGCGAGAGAGAGAGTTGAGGGGAGGAGTTTTCTCGCATCTATCACTTGTGTGTTGGATTTTTACCGTTTTCATTCAGTTGGGAAGCCCGGATAGTCGATCTAACGCGTATTCCTCGGATCATAGAGCTTGTATATTCAAGAGGTAATTTCTTCAACATCTTGATTCTCGATCTTGTATGGGTATTGACGTTTTGGATGTTAAAATCATGGAGTATGAAGTGGTATATGCGTGATTATGGATATGTTTGAGTATTCATCGGATTATTGAAAGTTTATTCAAGAACACTTTGAATTTTGTGTTGGATTTTGGGGGTTTTCGTAGATTCGTCCGTTTTATCCGATTGAAGCTAGAGAACTTTGAGGTTTTGATATATCTATATCGTATGCGTGTTTTCTTACGATTTTACGGGTTGAATTGTGTCGTTTTCGGACTTGTGGGAGTTTGGGCGATTTCCCAACCTTGAGTCGTTCACCCGTGTATTTTTCTTGGATCGTAGACGAGTTTCGGGAGTCTCTTCGTGTAATTTGAGTATGGATAATTAATTGTCATATTCCTTGCGAATCGTTTAGGTGCCGGAAGCGCGTTCTTGGACCTACCGAACTCATACCTTTCCTCCGTTCGATTTCTCGATGTCTCAAAGGCAAGTATATATTTATGAATGTGCGTTCTCGACTTTGAAAGTATGAAATATTGATGGTATGATTATTTCTAGCCACTCGGGCGGGCCGACGGGTCCCCGAGGGTTTCGTAGCCTCTGGTGCGATTCCACGGTTGATATGAACGAACCGTTTCTATGGCATTCATATGAAATATTGTTGGCATGTAATGAACGAACCGTTTTGACGGCATTCCTACATGTAACGGCGTATGATATGAACGAACCGTTTCTACGGCTTTCACATACGTCTTGAGATTTTAGTCATTCCGGAATACTAGTCTTGAATTGATGAATTGACGGTTACATTTACTTTATTGTCGAGGAGTATTGTGTTTCATACTTGATATACTTGCACTAGCTATTCGACGGCTAACCCCTTTATGGGGGAAATACTTTTTATATATTTCAGGTTCCAGGAGAGCGGACGGGCAGGTATCGGGTCGGCATAAAGATGGTGGGCAAGTGTGATACTGTGTCTTTCTTCCAGTTATGTTTGGAGTTTCCCGTTCAGTGTTGTTGTACTGGATTGGCTATTGAATACTCGAGTATTGTTTTCCCTTTTCCTTGATATTCCGGCCTGTGTTTGCCGAAGTATTGATTCGAGTTGTGATGTTTGTGAATACATTGGTTATGTTTCGAATACCTTTGTATTGTTTTTCATTCCATTGTGTGTAAACCTTATCGGTCAAACTTTATGGTTCCGCGTATGTTTAGCCTTGTGGGTCCCACGGCGGGGCTTACGGCGCTGTAATATCCCTGAATAACTTGGGGGTGTTACAGACGAAAGCTCACTGACCTCACTGTACTATATTTAGCATGCGCTAGCATCTCTCACGTAGCGTGCGCTAAGCACCGTTGACTCGCCTTTTTCGAAAACCGTCCAGGTTCATCCCGACAAAACATTATCCAAGATCCGCGATCCGATCTCACCTACCGCATGTCTCAGTCATGCTGACCACGTATAGCGCGCGTTAAGACTCATCTATAGCGTGCGCTATCTTACGTATTTAGCGTACGCTATACTTAAACGTTAGCGTGCGCTAAATGCACATAAGTACGAGAATGAAGCAACAACTACGAAATCATACACTCGTCGATACAGGATCATGAAATACAGAGGATTATACTCAGATCAAAATACAACATATGCAATGTCACAAGGTTCAAATACAGATAAAATATCAGATATTCGGGTATTACAGGGGGGACGACATGCAAGACGGTAGTAATCCTTCTTCTATCTTTAAGAATTTGACGGATTAAGGTGGATTTTAGTTGTGGTTGTAGTATTATTTTTTCTATATAAACATATTAATGCTAAATATTTGTTTATTTAGATTCATGTTCGTTAACGTTGGTATTTCTAGTGATTTTGCTGATGTTTCTACGTGATATGTTGATATGGTGTGATTTTTGTAATATTGGTGTGTAAATTATGCTTTTCACACATTGATATATGCTGATGTACTGTACATTTGGAATATACAGGTTAAGTCCTAACATGTTTAGAGATCTCAAAATTTGAATATTTTTTTAATGGACTTTAGCCAACAACATTTACACAAACCATCGGGTAAAGTTGTTTTTTTTATATATATAAAAAGCACCTTAGCCGACGATCACTAAGTTGTCGGCTAAAACAATTGGGCTTTAGCCGACAACTTAGCGATCGTCGTCTAAAACTATTAAAGTTTAGCTGACAATTGCTATGCCGTCAACTAAAAAAATAGATTTTAGCCGACGATTAAAAGGTAGTCGCTAAAGTTTGACTTTAGCCGATGAACTTCCGTCTCCGCCGTCGGCTAAACTTTAGCCGACCCATCTCGGCCGATCGATTTTTAGTCGACGGTCGGCCACTTTAACCAACGGTTTTAGGCTTTAGCCGACGACTTCTTGCTGTCAGCTAAAGTCTGAACAGTGATAGTGTAACGTTTTTAATACTTGGAATCTTAGAACGACATTGACCATTTGTAGATTTGAATTTCCTGAAAAAAAAATTATAACAAAAATGGCCAAACTACAGCAATAGTGAGAGACAAAAGGTGCGGCCAAACTATCAGGTACAGTGCATGCTCGCTTGATTATGCGTCTCGATTTTTTTCTTTTTTCCTTACCTGAGCTCTTCCAACACATAACGTAGGTTACAAATATATGTCATGGGTAAATTATTCTAATACATCTTATAGGAGAATTACAAAAATCTCACAAAACTAAAATAGTTACAAGAATAATGATTTATATTAGTATGACTAAAATGCTTTTGGGGTTCCTTAACTTAATTTCAGATAACGATTTAGTCCTTTATCTTTTTTTTGTCCCAACTAAGTCCTTTATCTTTCTAATTTTAAGCAACGTTAATGGGGCGTATTCAATTGAGACTTCAAATTATTTTTAAAGTCTTTTATAGAATTTGATGGATTTGAAAAAGTTTGGGTGTAATTAATTGAGACTTTTAAAAGTCAATTAAATTTTTGTGGTATTCAATATAGAATTTAATGGAGTTCTTAAAAGTCCATTAAAGTCATGAGGTATTAAATGAAAACTTTTATAAATCTTACAAAATTATGAGGTATTCAAATTTATTTTGGATTTTAAGGATTTTAATGGAATCATTTAGGTACTCATCTTTAAGCACAAAGTACAAACATAATTTGTCTTTTAAAATCTTTCCTACACCCCTAAGATTTTGATGGATTTTTATTCATCACCACCACCCACCACCACTGACGCAACCGCCTCCCCACCACCATTGCCACTGTCCCGTCCCACCACCAACACCATTTCCGCTGTCACCCCATTGTCACTACCACCATACAGGGCTGTCGAACGGTTCGGTTCCGGTTTACCAGACCGAATTTTTTGGTTAACCGGAACCATAAATGTCCTAAAATAAGAACTGAAAACCGGATTGTATAAATTTTCGGTTAACCAGAACCGGACCAATTATTTTCAGTTCCGGTTCGGTTAACCAAAAAAACCTTTTTTTTATTTCAATTTAAAAAATTGAAATAATATAATATAATTATAAAATATAAAAATATAATTTCATAAATAAAATCTGCTTCCGGTTCGGTTTATAAAATATATTTATTAAATATTATTTTTTATTTTATAATTATATAATATTATTACAAAATATAATTTCATAAAAACAGTCTAATTTCCAATTTAATTTATAAAAATTAAAATAATATAATATAATTATAAAATAAAATAAAAATTAATAAATATATTTTATAAAACGGTTTTCGGTTCGGAACCGAATGGTTATCGGTTAGACCGAAAACCGAACAAATAATACACAATGGAATCGAAAACCGGACCAATAACCGAAATTGCGGTTCTCGGTTAACCGGAACCGCGCGGTTCCGGTTCTAACCGAGAACTATTTAGACAACCCTACCACCATATTCCCAGAACAGTAAAGAAGTTCTTATAATATTTTTATCTTCTATTCTTCAACTTTTTATGAAAAAATAATTATTTACAAAAACTTGTAAAAAAAAAATCAGTTTATAATTAAATATTTTATATCTGCTCATTGCTTTAATAACTTGTATATGTTTTAGTCTTATTAATATGATATACTTCTTTAGTTTTTCTCGTCAAATTATATCAATTTGTTGTAAAATTTCTATTTGTAATAGATATTTATTTTTAATTAAAAAATTTATTATACATAATAATTGATTGAAACTGACATATAGAACAACTATCTATTAAGATAGAACGCTAATAAATGAAATTCAAGTGGTTACTATCTTTTGAGAAAAATAAAGTCAATAGAAATTCATAAAAGTCCATAAAAATCCATAAAAGTCTATAGACTTCTAACAGATAAAAGTCCATTGAAATCAAGGAGAATTTATGAAAGTTTGTTGCATTCCATTAAAATCTATCAAATCCATCAAACTCTAAAATCTATCAAATTCCATTAAAATCTTAATTAAATACACCCCCCTTAGCCTTTTTCGTTGGTCTCCATTAATTGTTGTCCAGGTGGCTGTTAAGTTGCTGACTATCACCTACGTGGCTATAAACATTCCTATGTGTCAAATCCCTAACCTATGTGTCAATTTCCTAACCACGAAAATGAACAATTTCCCCCCGCGCGCTCTTGGTACAACCCGCCGTGCCTCACGCAGCAATCCGTCCTACCACGGGCGCTCTTGGTACAACCCGGGACGGCGCGCCGTTTTCCCGTCGTGGGCCACGCAGAAGTTCGTCCCTCCCTCACCGTTTCCCCCCGCCGGGCCCCTTGTAGAGGGGCATGCTGCCCTCGGCCCCCTTCGTGCACCCCGAGAAGATGCACCGTCTCCCGCCTCCGTGCGCCTTGCAGAACATCGTGCTCCCCTACGCCCCCTTCAGGCACCCTAAAAATCACAACGTCGGCCGCCGCCGTGGGAAATGCAAAGACCTATTTGCCCCTTGGCGCTGCGGGAGCAGCCCTCGACCTTACACCTCTTCCCCCCGCCGTGCTTGATGCAGAGGCCGGATCTGCTGCGTGCGGCCTTGGTGCACCTATCGGGATGCCCGCACCGACTTCCCCCGCCGTGCGCGATGCAATGGTCAGTTTTGCTTTCCGCACTCTTAGTGCATCCCAAGTGCTGGCACCTCCGCCCGCCTCCATGGGCTTTGCAGTAAGTCGTACGGCTCTCGGCTCCCTTACTGCATCCGGGCTTCCAGGCCCAATGTCAATATTTCAGGGCTCCAATAAATGAATAAAACGTTATATAAAAGTATTTTCAATAATATAGCAAATATTGTCATGGCCTAGTGGAGCTTACTTAGTATAAGTAACCCAAGTTCGATTCCCAGCCCACTCTCTTTTTTTTCCCCTTTTTACCTTGTTTTTTTCTTTTTTGGTTTCACCTCCCTTCTTTTCCTTTTTTTGACCTTATTTTTTCTTTTGTTTTTTTTTCATTTTTGTGTTTTCCTTCTCTGGTAATAGTTTTTCTTTGTTTTTCTACAACTATTTTTTGCTTCTTTTTATAATGTTATGAAAAACTAATTATATTAATATATTATATTATATTGCTTTTGAAATGTATTCAACCAAAAAAATATTGTTTGTAGCAAAAAAAAAATTAAATAAATATTTGAAAATTTCATAACATAAGTTCACATTTTAAAGCCAAAA
Source organism: Orobanche coerulescens (assembly GCA_033398695.1). Classification (NCBI taxonomy): domain Eukaryota; kingdom Viridiplantae; phylum Streptophyta; class Magnoliopsida; order Lamiales; family Orobanchaceae; genus Orobanche; species Orobanche coerulescens. The sequence continues at coordinate 106,956,334 of CM065815.1, read as the reverse complement.
TTAATTAAATTTACATTTATTTTTAAGAATAGTGTGATTTAGTATGCTACACCAAATTTCTATAAACGAGTTAAAATAGTTTTTTTTAGAAATTTTATTTTTTGTAACTATAATATTTTTTAAATTTATATTTATTCTTCTTATCTTTGATTATTGGGTATATTCATTAATAATTTTGACCTGCAAGATAAATTTTGTAAAATTGAGGTGACCAATTTGATAAAATTAGGAGGTCCATATACAAGATTTGAACAGGGTCTCTCAATTATTTGGGACGGCCCTGTTCAAAGGTTCTAATGAACCGAATCAAAAAACATAGAACTAAATTGATTGTGCCCCACTCTGTTGAATTATTTTTTCTATAATTTATTGTTTTACCGACCTTAGTAATTGTAAAGTAATTAAGGATATCTTTGACAATAATTAAGGATGTCTTTGACAATACCCTCCCTCAGTCATGAAATCATTAAAAGATATTAGAAAGGCATATCTCCTAGGTGTAAATAAAAATTGATATTCAAAGTCCCATGATTCAGTTGAATGGCTTTTTTAAAATATCTTTTGCTGGCTTTGGGATTTCCTTATTAATTTGTTCATTGGATCATGACTTGCTTGAACACTGTTCCATATGCTATTTCTGTTAATGGAGAAGTTAGTGAACCTTTTGATACAAAGAGGGGTTTGAGGCAAGAGGATCCTATTTCCCCCTATTTGTTTGTTCTGTGTGTGGAATATTTGCAAAGAACTCTTCTAGAGCTTCAGCAGAACAGGGCATTGAAATATCATCCAAGGTGCAAGAGATTTGGATTAGTGGAGATCTGTTTTGTAGATGACCTGCTTTTGTTCTCAAGAGGTGATAGTGCAGTATGTGAGACAGTTTATGGATGCTTTCACTAAGTTCTCAGAAGCTTCTGGCCTCAAAGCCAATCAATCAAAAAGTTGTGTTTACTTTGGGGGTGTAGATGCAGACATTCAGAATTAGATACTTATTGAATTTGGTATGGTGAAGGGAGTTTTGCCTTTTAAGTATCTTGAAGTCCCCATTTCCACCAAGAAGTTGACTATTCTACAGTGTCAACCTCTCATCAACAAAATTACTGCAAGAATTAGATGCTGGTCTTCAAAGCTTTTATCCTATGTTGGTAGGATTCAACTTGTCAAGTCAGTCCTTGCTAGCATGCAGTCATACTGGACTCGGGTATTTCTATTGCCTCAAAAAGTGATTAAAGCTATTCGATCCATTTGTAGAATATTCCTGTGGACTGGGAAAACTGATAGTTCTAAAAGAGCTTTAGTTGCTTGGGATATTATAGTGTGTTTACCCAAAGCTGCAGGGAGCTGAAACGTTACTCAATTCTATTAGTATAAAGCAGTTGTCTGTAAACTATTGTGGTGTGTTTCATAGAAGAATGACAAGGTGTGAGTACAGTGGGTACATGGTTATTATATCAAGAATCAAAGCATAACTACCATGAGAATTCCGGCTCAAGCCTCATGGGTAGTTAGGAAAATCTTGGAGTCTAGAGATTTGCTCTCATCTACTACTGAGGGAATGGGATTACTACAACAATCAACTTTCTCTCTCCGTATGGTGTATAAGGAGTTGAGGGGACCAGTGTTAAGAGTGGAGTGGAAGAAGATGTTGTGTCGTAATCTTGCTCCTCCTAAATGTATCTTCATTACCTGGTTAGCTATTTTGGGAAGGATGGTCACAAGTGATTACTTGAACTCAGTTGGAGTCTCAGTTGATCTCATGTGCAGTTTGTGTGCAGAGCAAAATGGACAGTAAACCATCTCTTTTTTCAATGCTCTTATTCAGCTATGGTGTGGGAAAGAGCGACAGCATGGAGTGGAATTGCAAGAGAAGCTGAGGCCTGGAATGAAGAGCTGATCTTCATGAAGTCACTGTGTGGGTCAAAATCAACCAAGCAACAAATGTATAGACTTGACACATTATGTGGTGTTATATATGCTGTGGAAGGAAAGGAACAACAAGAGATTTAAAGGTGCAGCAAATGAGGAGAACCAAGTGATTCAACAATGCCAATTATTCATTGCTTTGAGATAGGAGACTTTTAAGACTTCACATAATCTGTTTGTTGTTCTGCTGTTTGAGTTTGCAATAGTTTGGGAGTTTCTGTAATTGTATTCTAAACCTTCTTTTACTTGGTGAAATAAAAAATTTATTTATCAAAAAAAAAGTAACAAAAAAAAAAATTATTGCTAGACTATAATTTAATTAAGATTGAACATGAATATGAATCCACAAGATATTGTAATTTAATCATGATAGTTATACAAATTAGGTCCTCTTTTCTGAAACTCAAATTCGCAATACGAACAAGTTGTTCCTGCAACTGGGCTAACAATACTTTAGATAAAGAAAAAAAAAACAAGAAAAAAAAAACCCAAGCAAATGTCTCAAATTTCAACTTCCGAGACCAAGTTACATAGGCCCGCCCTCCTTATTAAGAGTCTCTCAACCCAAAAAAAGAAACACAAAAAAAAGAACAAAATTGTTTCCTCGCCTACCCACGACAAACCACTCTAATGGCCGAGTTTTTATAAGTTACACAGTAAAAGAATTAAATCAGTATCTGCCCCTTAAAGCTTAACAATTTATAATGTTCCTCTAATAATAAAACATGATGTTGCCTGTGAATTGAAATTCAGACCGGCTAGTGACTGAGCAATGTGGTTGTTATTGTTACAGGCTGCCGAAAAAAGGAAGTTACTGTTTTTTGTTTTTTTACCGCTTCCCAGCAGCAGCTCCTCTCCTTGCAGGAGGTCCTGAATCATCTTCATCTGAGGCAATGTCTCCATACTCCCACATCCCGAGTCTCTTCTCACGAGCTTCCGTCTGGTATTTTTCTAACTCATCAAAAGCCAGCTGCCGATCCTTAGGTTCGAATCTATGCCTTTTCTCCAACCTAGCAAGTCCTTCCTGAAACGGAATATATACCAATTTAGAGTTAAGCAAACACACACAAAAACACACGCACACACATATGGGTATTGTACATATGAATATAAAAATTATATCGTTAGATTCGTTTTTAATAATATTTCATAATATTATTTTTTTATTAATTTTTCAGAATAAAATTAGATTATTCAATGTCAAAATTTCATCTTGAGAAATTCAAAAGAATTTAAAAAATATACAGAGTAGCATATACATACACCTTTACGCTTCAGTCAATATATACCTTTGAAGTTTGCAAACTTCAAACGGGATATCTGTAATTTCGAAAGATAAATTGGAACCCTTTTTTAGCTAGGCACTTAGCTAAACCTCATAGATGATTTTCGTCAAAAAATTACAAATCAATAAATAGAGCTAAAATGTGGTAAAATACAAAAAACTTAACAGTCCAACCTAACTACAAAAAAAGTTGAATTATCTTCCAAAATTACAAAAATACAACCTTGAGATTTGTGTTTATTTACAAATTACACTCAGGGAGCAAAAAAAAAAAAATGCTTATAAGAGTAGTTGAAATTTTGAAACATAATTAAGTTTTCCGTAATAGAGCTACACCATAAGGGTAGGCTTTTATAACTATCCATTAAAATGTGTCTTTGATATGAAAACGACAAAAACTAGATAGTTTGATGGATATAAAGCTTACCAAGTATGGCCAAGTAAGGACAAAAGTATTACCAAAAGTACGTGAGGATAGTCATGGGTACCTGTAGCATAATTGCATTTATGCTCATTTCAGTTTCAGTATCAATCAAAGTAAGCAAAAACACAGTCCCAGTTCCTTGTCCTTTCACTTTCCCGGCAGATGTATCCTTGTCTTCTATGACAGCCCTAAATTCTTTCGGAGAACTTAAAAGGAGTTCACTCATACGAATGGCAGCTTCTTGACCATAGTCATCCACCAAGCCCGGGACTTTGACAAATGCCAGACCGCAAAGCTGAGCTAGGCCAGGGGCAGTAGATACTGAAGGATCAAGAGGACGCAATTCGCTGTAGGGAATGGTTTCTTGGTTTCCATAGTCAATGTAAAAAACCTCAAACTTATCATTTGCAGATCCCACAGGACCACGAGGAGCGTTCACAATCTAAAACATTTAAACTCGACGGGATTAGAAAATAGAATCGGAATTAGTAAGTTACTAAGGGCGTGTTTACGCAAGGGTTTGCTGGGATTTAGAATTCTGGTATTCAGATTGGGAATGTTGTGAAAATAGTAAGAATGTACTTGTTTGTTATAGGATTGAGAATCCTTTCTTGTAGATGTAAAATCATGTCTGAAAAAGTGAATTATGCTGTATTATTATATAATATTTATAGTTGTATTATTTAAAGAAAAAGAGGAGAGAGATGATGTATTAGTATGTAGTATTTAGCTGTATTATATAAAGATTAAAAGACGAGTGGTAACAAATAGTCACCTTGTTGCAATACTATACAAATGCAACAACGAGTGGCAACTTACCATAGCACGGTTCCAAGATTTATCAGCACTAAACTGAGCCAAAACAATATCCCCCTTTTTAGGATTATAAGTACCGATTACAGGAGCATCTTGACGGCTTAAAGACGAAAGCTGCTTCTGTATGGAAGCTACTTTCTGATCAGCAACTGACTGGACATAAAATCTACCACCTTCTAGAACTTCAGTAACCACGGCCTGAGGGAGAACATAAGTATTCGTGTCCAATAACAAAATGAACAAAACATAACTAGTGAGGAATAGCTGCACGATTCGCATACCTTAAATTCTTCTTTCTGCCTTCTTTCAACTGATGCTGAGCCCGAACCATTAGTGGCTTCATCTCCCTCAGCATAATTCTCCCATATCTACAACAGAGAATATTAGCAAAAGACCACAATTACAAACAGGAGTTTATTACTCCCTCTGTAAAGAAATACAAGTCTTTTTAGATTTTTTGTGATAATTTCAAGGAACGTAAAATAATGACTAATTTACCCCTATTCAATTACGGCTCCTAAATACCCCTATTCAATTAGGGCTCCTAAATAAATCTCCCTCTATATATTCTCTCAATATTGTACGACCATAATCGTAGACAGAGAGTTGAACCAAAGATGAAAGAGAATTAAGATAGATGGTAGGAAATATTATTATACAATGTGCAAAAGTTTGTCCAAATAAAGATAGGGTTATAGTAGGATAAAATTGGTAAAAATGTGTAGAATGACTTCTATTTTGTAACAAAGAAAATAACTAGAAAGTCTTATTTTTCTTTACAAGAGGGAGTAAAAAAACAACACCTAGCTTATTCACCTTCAACTTTTTCTTTTTAGCAGATTGCTCAGCTCGAACCAGCAGATGACCCTCTGGGACTCTATCGATGCCAAAGGATTGAATTCTTGCCAAGCCAGCTTCTAAAAGTGGTATTGCCACGTTGATTCTGTTCTCCCCCCATAAACTTCCCAGGAAAGTTCCAGTTCTGTCAACTGTTTCCACTTCAATCTACATGCAAGAGGAGCATTATAATTATTGTAACAGTAAGAGAGAGATACAAAAACACATCAGAAGAATTAGGATGAGAAAAAAAGAAAATAATACCTCGATGTCCCTCTGCATTATTTTCCGCCTCATGAATGCAATGGCTTCATCTGAGTAAGGCTCATCACGGCCTGGACATCTAACCCCAGACAACGAGAAAGCAATACTGCAAGTCTCCTTGGGAATATCTAATTTATAACGATGTCCACTGAATACGTATTCCACAACAGCAGACATCCTCCTACTTCGTTGCAAAAATGGTAAGAAGTCTTTTGCTTTCTTTGCAGGAGCCTGTATATTAAAATGCAGAACCAGTTCGTAAATTTAACATGTATCAACCACAACAACACTACGGGCACGTTTACTTTATGTGATTAGGATACAACAACAACAACATCTAAGCCTTAGTCCCAAAATGATTTGGGTCGGCTAACATGAATCAAACTTTGAAACCGTCAATAATTAAAATATCTAACCTTGGCGATGAGGCCAACAATAAAAACCCCAAAGCCCCGGTGTGATGTGGGATTAATTTTGGATAACACATGAAATAATCCCACTCTTCCTATTACGAAAGTTTTCGATATATTTATGATCAATTATTAGGTATGACTTAGACAATGCCTAATAATCAATATATAAGTAGTCCCTAAAGGAAAAAGACTCATTATCTATACAACATGGAGCAGAACTAACCGTTAGCAAGTCTGTTACATGCTTCGCGGGAGGCTCCTTATTAGAATACATGCCCTTCTTCCCAGATTTTGCTCGTGACTCAGCAGAAAGGAGAGCGTCATAATGATTGGATCTCTCCTCGAAATCTCGATGCCTGACAACAGCTGCAAACCCACGAGCAACTAGAAGCTCAGCAACATTTACCCCAGGTTGTTGGCCACCTTCTCCAGTAGTAGCAGCATCTCCGTCCTTAGGAAGGAAGATGGTTCCAAAATCCATCACCCTTGTATCCGCCGATCCAGACTCGGCAGCTGCTCCATCAGTCGAGCAAACCTTTCTGGAATACTCCATTGAAACATTCACCTAAACAAACATTATTCTAACATTAAGTATTTGAGTACATAAATCATCATCATCATAATGAACTGCACCTTAATCCCAACTATGTTGAGGTCGGTGGCATGAAAATTATAGTGCCAATTAATTGTCGAAAATTAGTTAACACTACAATTCATGCAAAAGACAGAGTGAAAAAGTTTTAACCAGATGCCCTTCCTGTCGCAAACTTCATATGAAGGAGAAATGAGATGAAATTTCAAAACCATCAAAATCATATGCTTTTCGAGTTACATGGAAAATATCATGAGATGATGATGAGTCAGGATAATTGCTATAGTCATGTCACATTACGTGATTGATATTATAAAATCATCACGGGCATCATGGAACATGACTAAATTTGAGTACATAAATAACAGAAGAAAAGAATAGGAAAAACCGAGAACCATACATGACGGCCAATTAAGCAGGTCCTCAGAAAATCCTTAGCATCGGGAGCATAGGGTTCACGTTTTTGATCTCTACGTGGATTACCCATTTTAGGGCCCCTTATACTTGAAAGATTGACTCGTCTCTCTGCAGATGGATCTCCAAATGGCAAGGAATCATCAGCAACAATAACACAATCCGCACTTACAACTTCAATGACCTGCATAATAAAATGTTATAAATTAAATTTCTTTCTTGTATTCTCGAGAGTGGTGAGAAGGGTGAGAATCATGTAGACTTGTAATAGTGTAGAAGTGTTGAGTTAGAAGAAATAAATTCTATATGATTGTAGAAATTTATCATATAGTGAAGTCTTTTTTGAGTGGATCGTGGTTTTCTTCCGTATTTGGAGTTTCATTTTCGGTGGAGCAGCCGTGATTGAATTGCTCGATGAAAGGCAATACGTGGTCCGATTTTACTGAATTTTGGTCAGCTTGTTTCCGACTCATGGTCCTTCATTTTGACAGGTTGGATCGTGATTTGGAGTTCTAGAACGTGAGTTATTGCTGCTGCACATTACTGGGCATATTCGGCTTCGTCATATTGACATTGAGGCAAGTTATTACTTGTTCAGTTATAGTGTTTCGATAAGTGATTTCAATTGCATTTCATAAGTATTTTGTGTTATATTGCATAATGATGAATGAATAAGTGAAGTTTTATGAGGATTGTAGTATATAGTTGTTGTTGGTGAGATTTTGGATATACTTGGTCGATGGTATACATTTGGAAGGGATGCGTATTGAGGTATGTTTTTGTGATTTAGTATTGTTTGTGGTATTCGGTTTATGTTGGTTTGGATATGGATTTATAAAGCTAATAGTTATGAAATTGTGATGATATGTGTTGGATAATTATCGGTATAAGCGCCGTTGTGCGGAAGCGTAAAAATGGTGCGGAAATTAAACGACACAGAGATGGGGGAGCGGGAGGGGGAGGGGGAAGGGGAGGGAGAGAGAGAGAGAGAGGGAGAGGGAGAGGGAGAGGGAGAGGGAGAGGGAGAGGGAGAGGGAGAGAGAGAGAGAGAGAGAGAGAGAGAGAGAGATTACTTTTCCTGTAAAGTTCTGGTTATGAATAGCCTTTGAGTTTGTTGCAGGTGGAACATAGTTAGTCCAGATTCTTAATCTGGACTTTTTTGCTTGAAGTTCAGCATTCTTCAGCCTCCGTCTGGTTTCATCTTCCAGCAAGTTGGCACTCCAGTCAACATACTTGGCAAGACCCTAAACATCATATTGAAAAATGCTGTGACACGCGCACAAAACATGAAGGAAGCTATAATGGGAAGGAAACAGTAACAAGTTGCGGGAATCGTTGAGAAATTTAACACTTTTGAACAGCAAACCAAAATTAGTTGGTCATCGTTTTTTCCACACAGATTGAAAGCCTTTTAAAAGCAACAATTGAAAGAAACAAAGGGCCCGCTTAGGATCATAAGGTAATTCAGCATGCAATTCTCCAAAGACACTCGAGTGTTTCAATATTATGATAACACACTTACATTTTCGACAAGCTTCAATGCCAAGTCCTTTGCTGATTCACCATCAGGGTAATATACCGAACCAGTCAAAGTTTTGAATTTGTCAGCACCCTCCAATATAATTCTGATCTGTAACCCATAACATCACAAATAAATCAGAAACCTAAGCATTTTTTATTTCAAACAAAAATATCCCAGTGCTACTAAATATCACCCACGTCTCTGTGCAACACACGAATCTCTGTGAAATGTTTGGCTTCTTTCCCATATGGATCTGCAGGAACTTCAAACATAGACGCTGAAGAAGCAGCCAGCCTCTGTGCAGATGTTTGGGGGGCACGAGTTTCAGCTGTGGAATCTCCATTTTGTTCAGTAGAAGCTATCTCAGTTGCAACAACAGCTTCTGATGCAATCCTTCTACCCGGAGATGGAGACTGGTCGACAAAATTTAAACGGATAGTATCAAAATCTGGGGGGTCGGAAGTATAAAATTGAAATATGTAACTATACCAGTCAGAACTGAAAGATACCTGGATCCCTGCAACTAACACTTGTACATGCTGAAATTCTGGAAGCAAATAAACACGAATAGTGCTTCCATCACGAACCTGGTCCACAATAGCCTCCAACGGACTCCCTTTTTTAGCAGCTAATAGAGCCAAAGCATCAAAATTACTAGAATCACTAACGGCTGAAGGAGGTAGGTCCCTAATCGCGGCCTCAGAAGCACCTGGCACCTGAATCCAGCAATATTATTTCAATCTTCTGAATCAAAGAGCAGTTATATATATATATATAACGTAAAAGAATATCCTTGAGGCACAAAATCAAGCATCTTTTGAGGCACAAGTAACAGTATCCTTAGTTCATAAAATAAATCATCCATATCCAAAAGCATACATACCCTGTTCCAACGACCTAGACCATCCAGCTTGGCATGTTCTTCAAGTCGTAGCAACTCTGCTAAGAAAGGACTAGCTTCTCCTTTCTGCTGGCCTTGTTCTCTAACCTGCATTATACAAATTGAAAATATATGTGAATCAAAGCATAAACCAAACGTATTCATTAATTTTCAAATCAATAATAAAAACCTTAGCCCAGCCTGCAGCCACCACAAGCAAAGCAACATTCTTTTCTCCAAGGAACACAGATCCAAATTCCCGCTTGATGGCTGGTACAGTGTAATCCACTTTGAAAGTAACCTCCTAAAGCGCCAAAGGCCAAAACTTTACACTATAAGCTTTAAAGAGAGTAGACGTTCTATGTGATAGTTAAGAAATCCTCTTCAGGACAAACAAATCCAAAGTAATTCACACCTTCCCAATACAAAGCTTTCTTAAAAATTCTCTGCTCTCCCATGCAAACGGCTCATCAAGACCACCTCTCCGGGGGGCCTATAAACAGAAACGAACACATAAGCACCAAAAGACGAGATTAAACTAAACACCCTCTATATTATGTGACACATATCATATCAAGGAACCATCATGAACCAAACCAGCCACATTCAAACAGCTGTCTCAAGATAAGTTTTACAAATCAAAAGGTGGCTTAACAAAAGAATAACAGCTATCGAGATAATTATAAAAGTATCAGGAGCTCCTAATCGAAGACAAATATTCTAAAAATAGCAATCTGAATATAAAAGTAAAATTATGTTCGCAAAGTTCTAACAATTCAACATGTGGGCATTGGGCAAGAAGAATGAGGAGTGCATACGTTCACACATGGGAAGTGCTAAAACATACACAGTAACTAACCAACCAGACCTCAAGCATGAAATTCCACAGTGCCAAGAGATTCAATACCTAATTCCCTAAAACCCCGCCATGCTAAAAGAGAATTAGCCATCATTCCGATAAGAAAAGAGAGAAGAGAAAAAGTCAGGCGGACACAGAGCTCAGCCTGGAGAAAAAGTACGATGCAATGTTCCCCCAATAAACTTAACATACCAACTTAGGAGCCATTAGGGATGACAAAGTGATGGTCTTCTCAGGAGGAATCTCAGCTTTGGTGTTCCCCATTATCACCAAACTGTCACCAGATGGAACAGCTTTTACTATTCCCCTCAACCATCCTGTGACTCCAGCTGTTGAGGCCATTTCAACAGCAAAGTCTGCGAAAAAAACAAACTTCAGCCAAAGAGCAATAATGAGGTCATTCCTACAACAATATAATATCATCTACTTATGGACAACATGTCCACATGCACACCCGTAGACATACAAGTAGAGCAAAAACAAGAATGGGGGATTAAGAGCGGAGGAAAAAAAAATTAAGACAACTTTCACATCTTACTCGATCTATTAAAACTTATCTTCTACTCCAACCACTTCATATATCAACTTCTAGGGTTTTTTATAATTTCCTCACATTTTCACATCGAAAGTTACATCCATAAAAAGTTCAGACACAATTTAATCACTGCAAGCTCTAATACCAATACCATCTTAAAACAACTAGATTCACCTACTTTTATCGCCATTCAATTTTACCAATGAGCAGAAGATTAACGTGGCGAAAAGATGAAATCTTTAATTTTGTAACAAACTCGACTACAAGTTTGGGAAAATATTAACTTGATCATATCTACCACCAAAAAAGCACACAAATTCTATTAGTTTAAACAATCAACGTGTGCCAAAAAGAACATAATCGATTAAAGCTTTAATTAAGGAAACCCTTGAGATCCATACTAAAATTTTATAACCACATAAAAAAAAAAATTGGTACAAATTCACAGATCCAAACATTCTGCAAAACCTACAATATCGCACCAGAAAATCAATTCAAGTTCAACTCACAAATCCAAACCCAACTAGGCCACCAATATGATACTGTTTGGATTCATAAATCCTTAATTCTACCAAAAACGAACGAATACAAGAAATTAATTACTTGGAAGCAGCTTTAGCCAAATGCAGGATGCATAATCACACACATCAAACAAGACCCCCCCCCCCCCCCCCCAAAAAAAAAAAGGGAATCATCATACCGATGTAAATAAACACATGCAAACACCTAACATATACTAATTAACACAAAACTAAGAGAGATCTATGGATCAAAACATCAACGATCAACAAAACAAATTCAAATCCAGATATTCACAATTCACAAAATAAAACAGCCATTGACAAAAAAAAAACAGCTTCCGCAACCAAGATCTGGAAAATATACTTATAAATTACCCAAAAAAAGAAATCCGAACTCGAGGATATTGGGGGGCCAAAGAAGATGCAATTCGATCCGATCTCTGTTCCAGTTAAGATGAATTCATCACAAGCGAATCAAGACAGGAAATCGAAATCCAAAACCTTGTTTGTGAGAGAACCTCCGGACGGCGGATCAGAACTGCATATATGTCAATCTATCTTGTGTAAAAAGATTGGCATTTTTATAGCTGAGAAGAGGGGGAAGGGCAAAGATATGTTTAACTAACAGAAAAATAGCCTCATTTAAATGGAATTTACTGAAATTTGCCATAGGGGTACGAATATAGGATTTCCTTCTGCCCGAATCTACCTAGAAACAAATTTTAATTTTCTAAATTATATTCGTTTTCTTGCTCATATATTTTAATAAAAAGATATTGATTCAATATTCAGAACAGTTCTTACTTGCTACTGTCAAATTTACCAACAATAATTGCACTTAAATAAGGTTAGATCAGTCTTCTCATAAGTTTTGCCTGCAAAATCATTAAATGACACTTTTAGAATGGAATTAGTATTTTATTTACTGTCTTGATAATAATACTCCCTTTGTTCCATACTTAACTGCTACATTTTCATTTTGGTTCGTCTCATACTTAACTGCTACTTACTATAAAAGAAAATTAATCAATCATTCCTCTAAATATACGCCACCAATAATCATCTATTTACCATAAAATACCATTATAGGTCCACCCAATTAATCACACAATACTAATAAACAACACTAATATGATTTCAGATTTCCATTATTACCCCACTTAAAATATCACTTTATTACACACAATATTAATAAACAACTCTAACATTAATACTATTTATATTTTTTATTCACTGTATTCACTCTTTCGCATTATCTATACATTAATCTATTATCCTACTTTTTTTTTCTAACTAGTAATGTTATGTTATTAGATGTTTTTTCTTTTTCTTTTTTTATTATTTTTTTTATCGATAAATGTTAGTTGTTAGTTCATCAAGCACCGAACACTCCAAGATTTCATCACCAAACGGCCTCCTTATAACTCCATTCATAATTCGTTCCAAAGAAAATCGAACTCGGGTCTTCCACTAAGGGATGAACCTGGTGGCCAGTGGCTAAGCCTCCTGGTTAGATGTGTTTCAATATATAATTTTAAATTATTATTATATATAATACTTTTCATTCCATTTTATTATATTCATTTTTCTTATTTTCTCTCTTATAAAATACTGAAATGAATATAATAAAACGGAAATATTGATATTAAAGGTATTATTTTAATAGTCCAAACAGTATCCTAAATTTCTTTTTCCTTGGAAATATTGTAATGATAAATTAATAAAGGTATTATTTTTTATCAAACAAATCAGTTATTTTATTAATATCTAAAAAATGTATTTTAATATAAATATAACGGTTTCATCATAAAACTGTTTCTTTACTTTTTCCTGAATTTGAGGTCATTAATAAGTTAAATCATTTCTTGGAGAAATTACTAAATTTGCCACACGGTTCTGTTCGCAGATGTGCCTAACAATGTATATTTGTTCTGTCCAAATTTTAGTACACTGTGCTTGTTTCTCTTCAAATCTATTGGTAGTTATAAAAGGTTGTAAATTGATAGTTGACCGATAAGGACATGAGATTTGGTTGTCAGTGACGAGATTGGACTGCCAGCTGGAAGAATTGACCAACCAGCGTGTGCCATGTAGATATCTATATTTGTATTGAAAAATAATCGCGCAACATATTTTAAGTTTTTTGATTTTTTCAAATATAGCTTATATATACGAGAATGAGATTTATTCTTAAATTTTTAAAAATTAAAAAAAAAAAGAAATTTGGACATTTGTTGTGTGATTTTATTTCACAACTTACACTCATCTGCCAACAAAAAAATTTGTCATTTATTTGTTTAGCTTAAATATCTAAATATTTATAATTTTTATATCAAATCAGTCTTAATACAAAAATACATCCGTAAAAGAAAAGTGATGGATTTACATTAGTGACTGATTGCACAAAATAATTTATATTAAAAAAGTATAAAGATTATTTTTCAATAAAATTAATTGATGCACAATAAAATAAATTAAGTCACTTTTAATAAACTAGATTTAAGATTCATATTGCTTACATAATAAATAAATTGTTGTTGGAGCACTATTGGTCGGTATCACCGTTTAGAGATAGAGTTATAAAACTCTTTCGCGTTGCGGAAGCGATTTAAAAAAGGTGCGGAAAATAAATCGACACAAGGATTTATAGAGGTTCGGCCAAACGTGCTTACGTCCTCTCTCGGCATCTTTTTCTATAGGTTTAAGATAAACCTCTGCACCTCTCTTCTATCGGTCGAGGGATAACCGTTACAAGCTCGTCTTCTATCGGTCCGAGTAAACCGTTCAATCACTTGTCTTTATGTCGGTCCAAGTTAAACCGTTTTCCTTTTCTATTGGACAAGGAATCAACACTCTAGCTTTATATCGGTACTAGATAAACCTCACGAAGATATCGATTGCGATTCTAACAATGCCGGATCATTGATCCTAATAACACCGAATCCAATCGTATCGTTTCTTTTTCTCTCTGTTGTATGATTTAGTGTATAACACTCAATCACTCTCAATTTAAGCTCAAGAACAACAACTATAATGTTTACAATGATATCTCAAGAGTATATGATTTGCTCAGTGTTGTTGTATGGTTTTATACAAAGTGGTTTGGTATTTATAGCCATTTTCCACAAACTAGCTGTTATTGCCAGTTATACTTAGCGTGCGCTATTGCCTTTACGTACGTTGTTGCTTGTTGATTACGTACATTAATGTCTTCCAGAATCTATCGAGTGGCTACTGTCTCTTAACTTTAGTCTTCGTTAGCGTGCGCTAACATATCTTCTTAGTGTGCGCTAACATTGCATCATTGCATGCATAATATATCCGTTTGCAGCTTTTTGACTATGCTTCAGAATCTCCCAACGGATTGATTGACTTGAATTCAAACACCTTAGCGTGCCCTATGATTCGTCATTGCATATGTCATTCTGTGTTTGAATGTCTTCACAACAGTAATAAGCCTTTGATAGGGTGTGTTATTCTTCATGTGTAGCGTGCGCTATCTTCATCAGGTAACTTAACTTCATGTAGCTTTGAACTCGTCTGATATGCAGACAGGACCCGTTACCGTGCGGTAACCTTTGTGTCTAGCGTGCGCCAGCTTTGCATTTTGATCAGCTTTTTGCCTCTTCATCTGCTTCATTGTTTTGCTTCGCCTCTTTGTTGTTTTGCTTTGTTTAGCAACTTAATCATCAAACTCTATTAATGAATATTTGGAATAAATATTCCAACAATCTCCCCCTTTTTGATAATTACAAAACAACTCTTGAATTGGATAAAACCTGCAAAAATAAAAATATATGTCTGTACGAATCAAATTTTTTGGCTTTGATTGTTTCGTTAGTTTCACCCATCTTTTCTTTTTCTGTCATTTTCGACTTCTTCGTTTCTCCCCCTTTTTGTATATTTATTATTTTTCTCCTTTTCATTTTTCGACTCCCCTTTTTACTTTTTATTTTTCTCGTCATTCTTCCATGACGCTTTTTATCCGATTCAACTCCTTTCTCCCCCTTTTTGTTATCAGCAAAAAGTGTGAATATAAATGAATAAAAATACCAATAGATGTATAAATATGCATGATAGGGTATAACTCCCCCTGACAAAAATATCCGTTTAAAAAATTACTCCCCCTTAGTAAAATACAATTTGATGAAAATTAATTTTTGGGGATCCAACCGAGAGTTGGTTTTTGTTTTGAAACGTAGACGATATTAGGAATAATGGTTCCCTTTGGAATCCAAATCTTTTTGGTTTTAATCGTCAGTCTTGGGCTTTTACAATATGAAATATGATGCCCAATTTTTAAATATTTTTTCACATCGGGGTATTTTGAAATATTAGGATTCGTTTTTAGAATTTTGTTTGAATCCTATCCCCTGTTTGTTCAACGTAAATTTTTGAACCGAGTGCATTTGTTCAAATTTTTCGTTTCCGCACGAAAATTTATTCGTTAAATTTTTAAGCTCGGTTTTAACTTTCAAGAGATCATCCTTTAAAATATTTTTGTTTTCAATGCATTTTGAATGATCAGTCTCGATAAATTTTCCCTTTTCAAGAATTTTGAATTTTTCAATTTTCAATGATTTATTTTTAGTTTTAAGGGATTTTATTTCCGCTAAAGTATTTTGATAGTCCGTATGCAATAACTTAAATGTTTCAAAAAGTTCGTCGTAGGAGTTACTTACATGACTTTCGACATCACTTTCGTCGAGTGAGCTCCGTGCCATGAGAGTGAGGTTATTTTGATTCATGAAATCTTCGTCCTCGTCTTCGTCACTCCACGTGGAATTAAAACTTCCTTTTTAGGATTTGCCCGGCAATTCTTCGCGAAGTGGTCTGGTTTACCACAGACTCGACAGTTGTTGTCGAATTTCTTCATTCCGCCCGAGATGTCTTTCTTTCACCGGTTTAATAAGTTTTGGACCTTATTAATATTCTTGGCATAATATGCCGATTATTCGTCACTTTCGTCCACCGGGATTTCTTCTTTATTTCTCAACATCTTAGCCTTCATGGCTATTGTTCTTTCCTTCGACTTCGGCTTGGCATTCCGAGATTTTAGGACAATCTTGTAGTATAAGTGAACCAACGAGAGCACTAAAATCAAGATTGTTTAAATCTTTTGATTCCATTATTGCTGTTGTAATACCCGTAATTTTGATTTCCGGTAATTTCTTTTTTTCGGCGAAAGTCCGTTTTGACGACTCGCTCATGTCCGTTTCGTCATTTTGAGAATGATTAATTCTGCACTTTTTATCATCCGAGTTCGTTTCGGTATCGTTTTATTGAGTTCCGTGCTTTTTGGTGACTTTTCCGCACTTGAGTTCGATTCTTGCGAATCTCGTTCGAAACTGCTGTTTCGAGTTTCCCGTAAGTCCGTTTAACTTTGTTAGATGTGTTGTGAACTTTGGTTTGGTTATTCGATCACGTATCGTGATTTTCGGGCGTTTTGGGCCATTTTCGTAATTTCCCAAAGTTTAGGGTAATTACTTTCCGTTGTCGAATTTCAAGCCTTCGGATGGTCGGAATCGTGTGTTCTCTTAGTGCTCGAATTCGTCTTTGCGAGTACGTCGTAACCGTATCTTCGATTCGTATTCAGGTTCGGGTTTTGGGGTCGTTCGGGCCGGGTTGCCCCGCCGAGTCATGGCCGGCAATGGGCTCAGCCGCAGATCGCCGAGTTACGGCCGTTAATGATCGACAGTTACATATGTAAGGCCGGTTACGTACGTAAGCCTTGGCCGGTTACGTACGTAACGCTGCCGACATTTCTAGTCAGGGGGTTCGGCCATGGCCGGTTACGTACGTAAGCCATGGCCGGTTACGTACGTAAGGCGGCCGGCAGACAGCCTATATAAGGCCCTGCAGTCGGGTTTTTCGCCATTTTTCCCCTTCTCTTCCTTCTCTTCCGCGGCTTGAGGTGTGGGAATCATGGAGAGATGTTGTTGGACAATCAATCCATGAAGTCTTGGAGTTCATATCATCAATCATCCATCCTATAACATCCTTTGATCGAGCAAATCAAGGTTAGATTTCTAGAAATCTAGTTTTGGGAAAATTGGGTATTTTGGTTGATTTCGTCTGTTTAATCCGTTTTAACTTAGGATTATGATGGATTGATGATTATTTAGATGTATTATATCATTTACCTTGTGATTCCATGGTTGGATCGTATCGATTCGTTGTTTTGGTCGAGTTCTTGATCGACGCCTTGAAGGTGTCCGGTAGAATATCGTAGAGGGGTTTTCGGACGTTCTACGATTATTCCTCCTCGTATGATCATTAATTTATTAATTATATGTTGTTAGGGTCGAGTTTCTTGCGAAGAAACCAAGTTGAACCCTTCCGTTCGTTGTCGTTTTCCTTTTCGAAAGCATCGGGCGTTTCGAAGCTTTTCGGTTGAGCCGTGTTCGTCGGGATACTTGCGTGCCGATTTTGAGGCAAGTACCTTGTCCATATAATTCTTGTTTTATGGTGATAATTAGTGATCGTCTCCTTGTGTTTATTTGATCGTTTGAATTTCACTTTCAAAGATTCGGTTTAGCCTTGTTAAAGGCTTGCTTTCAAAATGCGTGTGTTTTGTGAATGGTGTGGTTTGAGAATGACTATGTGATCTCTATGGATATGTTTGGTGTTGATGTTGCACTTGGTATTGCGTGTGGACGTATATTATTTCATTTCGGTGCGTTGTGGTTTGACGTGGTGTTTTGGTAAGTGTTGATGCCTCTGGATGAATTGTTTGGATATCTTTGTTGTATGGTGCTATATATGTGATTGTGTGGATGTGGCGGGGCCTACGGTGGCACATGGCATGTCATCATGTGGCCAGGATGCAACAAGCGATTGATCCAACCGTGAGAGCCTAAGAAAAACTACGGTGGCACATGGCATGTGATCATATGGCCAGGATGCAACAAGTAATTGATCCAACCGTGAGCGCCAAAGATAATCTACAGTGGCACATGGCATGCGATCATGTGGCCAGGATGCAACAAGCGATTGATCCAACCGTGAGATGTGTGTGAATTGTTTCGCTAGCCAGCTCGGGAGGGTCCTTCGAGGCCTCGAGTGGGATTTGTGGCTTCGTCCCGGTCCTAGGCGATGCGCGTGCGTGATTACGTTGTGTTGATTTTTATGTCCGTCGAGGACACGTGATGTTGGGCTCTGGCCCTGTGAATTGTTGTCGGTTTTCTATTTGCGAAAACAAAACCTTTGGGCTGTGACCCTGTTGATTTTGGAAAGAGAAGGATTTGATAATCCTAAATTATTTTCTATTAAAACTCCCGAGGGTATTTTAAAACTTTTTGCAAACCGTCTCGTTATTTGTGATCTTTCAGATTTGGAAAGTTTTACTCAAACTCTTGCCTCGGGAAGTATTCGTTTCGTTGTATTTGAATCTTTGAGGATTCCTGGTTATTGTTATTCTTAGAATTTGAATTATATGGCTCGTATTTGCACTTTGTATTTGCACTAGCAAAACAGTGGAGTTTTGCTAACCCCCGAGTATTCGGGGGGTGGATGTCTGTTTTTGCATTCAGGTTTGGGAGCATAACACACGGTCGGCACGAAGGATGATGAAAGATGAACGATACTAATCACACGAGGATCCATATGAGGTCTTTGGTTTAGTTGTATTTTATTTCCGCTGCAGTATTCTTTCCTGCCAGACGGAGTGTGTTGTATTCGACCCCTGCGTGGGCATGTATTGTAATTGAGTTATATGTATTTATTAAAAGACAAAATCGGTCTACTGAGTCATTTTAGCCTTGAAGGCATTGTTGAGTTGTTCGGTTTTGTTACCAGCCTGGTAGAACCTTGAGGAAAGGTTCTGCGGCGTGTAATATCCCTGAGCGGATTGGGGGTGTTACATAAATGGTATCAGAGCTTAAGTTGTGGAAACCTAGGCTGTCGGGTCAGTGGTGTCTGTTGAGTTTTGTCTCGTCGGATTTTATCTGACTGAGTTGTGTCGCGACGCGTCGTCTGAGTTTGTTGGTCGTGTTTAGTATCGTGGGCGATCATCATCTTCGTGCGACCTGTGGATGTAAGTCTCCCTTCTTTGTGTTGTGCCTCGTGTGACACGAGCTATTTTTATGATTATGAGTTAATTGATGGAATCCTCTTATGGATTTTGATTTCGTGATACGTGATTATTTGACTCCCATTTTTCGTTCATATGAGGAGTAGTGTTGCTGTCTTGTGCATGTTTGACTTTATTTCTTTTATCCGCTGCGTGAGTTCTTTTGTAATGGCTTTCGGTATTTTACCGACTGAGTTTTATTTCGAAAACCGATTCCCTTAACCGAGTTTGTGGCATTATGGCCTTGATCGTTTTGGCGAAATTCTTATGACGGTATTTAGTATTTTCTAAATGGCTTTTGTAAGTTTTTGAAATATTACCGTCATCAGCCTTTTTGGCGTTTTTGTAAATGGTTTTTAGTCTGGTGGGTTCTGGCGTGGGGCCCACGGCGTTATAACATTCCATGTAATTACCTGAAATTTTTGGGCATTCTAGCCCATTGAATTATCTTTGAAAACCTTGAGTATCTTAGAAAATAAAATTCGAGACGTACTTTTAAATGGATTGTATTTTCAAGGCGCCTGCTAGCGCAACAATATGTTTCAAAATTCTTCTACCCCGAGGACCAAAATGTTTTGAGATATTTTCAATGTTTTAGAAACACTTTTACTTAGACCCGAGGGTCGAATATTTCTGAAAGTTTTTCACTAAGAGAAAGTGTCCTCATTTTTATCAAATGCGAAATGGTTTTCAAAAGTCTCGATAACGATGTTTCACGTTTGTACTTTTTTTTGAAAGGTGATACTGAAGATCAACCGGCATTTTTCTAAATTATTTTCGAAAGGATGTTTTCATTTTTAAAACCTATCCATTCCCGTTTGAGGGCTGGGTATGTATGTATGATGTTTTCTTTGTCGTTATGATGTTGCTCCCGAGTATGGTCGAATTGGTGGCATGAACGTCGAGGCGTTGCCACACATTTGTTGCACTAGCCCTCTGTGAGAGGTGTGAACTGGTGTTTACTGTTTATCGCCTCGTGGTGATTTGCGTGTTGTCGCACGAGTGTGAGTTGTTAAAGCTTGGATTTTTGTGCGTTTATGCACATGTGTGATTGTTTCATGATGTTTGTAACTATGTGCTGGTTATCGTTTGGGCCGTTGAGGTCGCCGAATGATACCGTCGTTGCTGTAGTGTTTATGTGTGTATTACTTTACGATGGTAATCATTGTATATGATATGTGTTATGATTCTTTGTTATGCCAAGTTGGCATCTCCGGTTTGTTGTTTTGTGATGTTATGTTCCATTGTATCTAGCATCTGTATTTTCGATATGCCGAGCCGAGGCATTTCGAACGTATTGTGCCGGGGGCATGTACGTGCAAATTGTCCTTCTCGTCAGTAACGCTTTTCAAGTGTGGACCCGAGAGACACAGGATCCAGTTTTGCGAGTTGGGTTCCGAGTCTTTCGGGGTGCGAACTTCAGTACAGATATCAGGATCGGCTCTGAGAGGCCCATGGGATATTTTTCTGTCGGTTGTTTTTTGTGTTGTCACCTTGTTTCCATTGTTGTGAGTTGCGGGGACGACATTTCTTTTATAAGAGGTCGAATGTGATACCCGTATTGTTTTTGGGCTTCTGCATTTCCTCTTTCTCAGGTCTATCGACTCGCTCGTGTTCGTTGATATTTTCTGAACTTGTTCTGTATTTCGGTTTCATCGTTCGAACGAGCTGTGATCTTGTTTTGGGTCGATCTGGTTATCGCTGTGACTTTTCCGAGTTCGGTTCGACTCTTGTGAACCTTGTTCGGAAGTAACATCTTTTGGTTCTATTAACTCTTCTATTCGAAGTGGATCGGATTTTGAACTTTATTTTCGACTCTGTCGACTCGTTTATGCTCGTTAACATTTTCTGAGCTTGCCTTGTCCCTTGTTTTTGTTGATCGAACGAGTGTGGTATTATTTCGGGATGACTCGTTTGTCGTTGTGACTTTTCAATTGCTATTCCCTTTCCGGTGGATCTTATGTGAATGCACGTCCTGTTGTTTTCACCGGATCATATATTGTCTCGAGTCGAGATGTGAACCTTGGAGTCGTTGTTTGAATTTTATTGTTCTTCGTGATTCGAACATGATTGTTCGATTCTTGTTGTCTCGATCGTTGTGGTTCGATCGTTTGATTGTTCGGTTTTTGTTGACCCCGTTTCGTGATTGTTGAGCGTTCAGACTCCTTCCTAATTCCCTTAAGTTCGGGAAATTAGTCTCGTTTTCGATCTTCCAACCCTTGGGCGGTGGAATTCCGTATTTGTTCAGCGATTGGCTCGTGCTTTGATTGATGTACCGTTGGGTTGGTCAATCGTATTGATTTTCGTTCGTTGTGTTTTGTGATTGTTCGGATAATTGACTTGATTGTATTATCCGTTTGATGACGCTTGTCACTTTTTGGTTTTATTATATCCCTAACGGCGACGTCGTGTTGGTCGCCGTGGAGCGTGTTTTCACGCCGTATATTCCTTTACATTGCTTGTAACGTTTCGTCGTTGGGCGTAAATTACGCGTTTCTTGTGTATCTCATTGAGTCTTCCTGGCGGGATATCGCTTCTCCCTACTTGTTTTAAGTTTCGGGACGAAACTTCTTTTAAGGGGGGTAGAATGTAATACCCGTAATTTTGATTTCTGGTAATTTCGTTTTTTTGGCGAAAGTCCGTTTTGACGACTCTCTCATGTCCGTTTCGTCATTCTGAGAATGATTAATTCTGCACTTTTTATCATCCGAGTTCGTTTCGGTGTCGTTTTGTTGAGTTCCGTGCTTTTTGGCGACTTTTCCGCACTTGAGTTCGATTCTTGCGAATCTCGTTCGAAACTGTTGTTTCGAGTTTCCCGTAAGTCCGTTTAACTTTGTTAGACGTGTTGTGAACTTTGGTTTGGTTATTCAATCAGGTAGCGTGATTTTCGGGCGTTTTGGGCCATTTTCGTAATTTCCCAAAGTTTAGGGTAATTACTTTCCGTTGTCGAATTCCAAGCCTTCGGATTGTCGGAATCGTGTGTTCTCTTAGTGTCGAATTCGTCTTTGCGAGTACTTCGTAACCGTATCTTAGGTTCGTATTCAGGTTCGGGTTTCGTGGTCGTTCGGGCCGTCGGAGTTGGCCCCGACCGAGTCATGGCCGGGCAATCTGGGCCCAGGCCGACACTGGCCGAGTTACGGCCGTTAATGATCGGCAGTTATGTACTTAAGTCCGGTTACATACGTAAGCCTTGTCCGGTTACGTACGTAACGCTGCTGGCATTTCTAGTCAGGGGGTTCGGCCATGGCCGGTTACGTACGTAAGCCATGGCCGGTTACGTACGTAAGGCGGCCGGCAGACAGCCTATATAAGGCCCTGCACTCGGGTTTTTCGCCATTTTTCCCCTTCTCTTCCTTCTCTTCCGCGGATTGAGGTGTGGGAATCATGGAGAGATGTTGTTGGACAATCAATCCATGAAGTCTTGGAGTTCATATCATCAACCATCCATCCTATAACATCCTTTGATCGAGCGAATCAAGGTTAGATTTCTAGAAATCTAGTTTTGGGGAAATTGGGTATTTTGGTTGATTTCGTCCGTTTAATCCGTTTTAACTTAGGATTATGATGGATTGATGATTATTTAGATGTATTATATCATTTACCTTGTTATTCCATGGTTGGATCGTATCGATTCGTTGTTTTGGTCGAGTTCTTGATCGACGCCTTGAAGGTGTCCGGTAGAATGTCGTAGAGGGGTTTTCGGACGTTCTACGATTATTCCTCCTCGTATGATCATTGATTTATTAATTATATGTTGTTAGGGTCGAGTTTCTTGCGAAGAAACCAAGTTGAACCCTTCCGTTCGTTGTCGTTTTCCTTTTCGAAAGCATCTGGCGTTTCGAAGCTTTCCGGTTGAGCCGTGTTCGTCGGGATACTTGCGTGCCGATTTTGAGGCAAGTACCTTGTCCATATAATTCTTGTTTTATGGATATGATAATTAGTGATCGCCTCCTTGTGTTTATTTGATCGTTGAATTTCACTTTCAAAGATTCGGTTTAGCCTTGTTAAAGGCTTGCTTTCAAAATGCGTGTGTTTTGTGAATAGTGTGGTTTGAGAATGACTATGTGAACTCTATGGATATGTTTGGTGTTGATGTTGCACTTGGTATTGTGTGTGGACGTATATTATTTCATTTCGGTGCGTTGTGGTTTGACGTGGTGTTTTGGTAAGTGTTGATGCCTCTGGATGAATTGTTTGGATATCTTTGTTGTATGGTGCTATATATGTGATTGTGTGGATGTGGGCGGGGCCTACGGTGGCACATGGCATGTGATCATGTGGCCAGGATGCAACAAGCGATTGATCCAACCGTGAGAGCCTAAGAAAAACTACGGTGGCACATGGCATGTGATCATGTGGCCAGGAACAATAAACATCACTGAGCCCCTGCGTCGTCATGTTGGTACTGTGGCTGTTTTCCCGCTCCTCGGCTACCTGAACATCAAAGCAATGTCCACCCCCGAAGGGGTTAGCAAAACGATGCTAGTACATGTAATACCCGGTTGTAATTCAGTCATTATCATTCAGTAATTTCATTCGGTGATTGTCACTCAGTGGATTTTCACTCATTTATAATCATTCATCAATCATATTCATTCACCGTGTTCACCGTTCGGAAAAACTTCGAGTTGTGTATCGTTATTGTTCATTGTTTCAACTTTCCTCATATGAGTTCGACTTTGTTAGATCACCATTAATTTTTGGTAACTCCAAAAATTCTAAATCTTTGCAATATTATAGAGCATCGAGTTATCTTTCCAATGGTTCAAACGGTGAGTCAATCGGAGTCCGGACGAGAGAGTTATGGTCGTTTTAGCTCACCCGCTCATTTTTCGCTTATTGGCGATCATCGCCGACAACTCGGCCGTGTCGTCCGACACGGCCCGTCTTTCGTCCCGTAAATGCCGGGTCTCGCCACGTGACTCGACCGTAGATCGCACGGCCGAGTCGAACTCTTCCGGATAAGCCAGAATCGACTGCCCAGACGCCCGACCGTGTTCCAGGACACGGTCGAGTCAATGCCGAGTCGCTGTCGGACAGGTCACTATCGGAAGGCCCTTCGCGCCGCGACCGTGTCAAGCAGGACACGGTCGAGTCCCTGCCGGCCAGTTGCGCGCCGCGACCGTGCCGATCGGCATGGGCCGTGTCCGACAGGGCAGTCAACCCCTATAAATTCGTTTTTTGAGCATTTCAGCCCATTCCTACCTTTTCTTCCACCTTCATACGAGAGAGAGAGAGGCTTGAGGGAGAAAATTATCTTCACCTATCACTTGAGTGTGGTTTTTAATCATTTTCATTCGGTTGTGAAGCTTGGATACTCGATTAAACTCGTGTTCTTCGGATCGAAGTGGTTGGATCTTCAAGAGGTAATTTCTTCAACATCTTGGATTTCGATTTTGTGTTGAGATATGATGTTTTGGACGTTATAATCATGTTATATGAAGGGATATGTATATGATTATGAGTTTGTATAAGGATTCATTGGATTATTGAGGGATTATTCAAGAACACTTTGAATATCGAGTTGGATTTGGGGATTTTCGACTAATTGTTGTTATAATCACGTTTTTGGATATTCATAACGGATTATTGATCGTATTGGAGATGTTTTGTTGGTTTGAAACACTTCTTGGGGATTTGAGGTTGGTATTGTTGAGGTTTAGTTGTAATCAATCGAAGTTGGCCTCAAAGTGTTCGATATAATGCCCCAATGAACTTGGTTTAATCGTATCGACGATTTGAGTTCGTTATATTCGTGTTTAATTCGTATATTGATCGGATTGTTGGTAATTGTATTGAATTAAGGTTGTTCGTGCGACCGACACTTCATTTAGGACATTTGTTCGTGGAAGGACTTTCTTCATCGGTATTGTGTAAGTTAATTCTTACTCGGTTAAAAGGACATTCATTCCTTTTGTTGTTGATCATTCATAATCATAACTCATTCATCATTGTATTAATCATATTGAGACTTGTAATTGTCGAATAATCACTTCATTAACGAGGAATGGCGGTTCCAATCATTCCATTGAATCTATCAATCACTTCATTATTACTTTCATCTCGGTAAGTCATTCTTGACGTTGTCAGATTATTATTATTCATTGATATTTATTATGGTCATTCTCGTTCATATGACCTTCTGGGTTCATATTGCGTGGCCGGGTGCGGATGTGTGGAATTTTTAGTCGGGCACATGATGACCATGTATTGGGAGTGATACATTGGACTGTGCACACGGTAACGATTACCTCCGTGAGACTAATTAGGTACAAGGACGGGTGTGTCCGGTCATCCGTCTTGTACACTTGCACAGAACACTACGGGCGTACTATGATACTCTTCTTCAGCGTAATTCATAACTAAGGATATTTCATAACTTCAGTTAAATCATGTTTGTGTATTTTCAACCCTTGAGGATTGTTGTTCTGTTTAATCAATTTACTGGGATTTTGTTTTTCGTGTCATGGCAAGGCAAACGCACGGAATATCATGTTGATGCCGAGGAGTCCTAGTGATACTAGTAGGGGCCCCGATCTTTCATTATTCATGTTATTGTCCTTTATTTTCCACTGCAGACTTTCATTCGATACTCCGTTTCATTCGGTGTTGTGTATTTTATCTTCATATAAAATACACTAGTATTCAGTATTGTCCTGTGTGTTGTAACTAAACTCCTCATCGGAGTAATTATTGTTGTAATGTGGTTCGGTACTACATTTATCCCTGTGTAATTCATTCATTTTCATTTGCTGGTGGGTCCTGGGTTGGGGATCTACAGACCGTAATATCCGCCTAGTTTGGGGTGTTACGAGTTGGTATCGGAGCGTGGTTTTGAATACTACCTTCCGAGTCATGTCTCATTTGAAATCATCGTCATCGGACTAGTATCATTGGACTTTCGCCACGTGTGACTGTGCAAATGCCGAGCCAATCGAATCAAGAACTGTAAGATTTCTAACGCCATGGTATAATTTCTCGCAATAGTCATTCATTCATCATTCATCAATTAAAAATCCTCAAACATCATCATTCATTGTGATCGGGACGATCATATTAACTCATTAATCACTTAATTCATTACTCGCTTAATGATCGTGACGATCATATTAACTCATTAATCACTTAATTCATTTCATTACTCGATTAATGATCGTGACGATCATATTAACTCACTAATCACTTAATTCATTTCATTACTCGATTAATGATCGTGACGATCATATTAACTCATTAATCACTCAATTCATTTCATTACTCATTGTCAACTGATGATCATATTATCAATCTTGTTAAGTTATTCAAGATAATCATTTTAAGAATTTCATCGATAATCATGTAACTTCAAGAAATCATTCATATAATCACTAAGTTAGAGCATGTATACTCATTTTCATCATCTCATGACATAATCATAACGTGCTAATCATGCGGGAAATATAATCATTATGCGACCTTCCTACTTGAGATGGAGAGAGCTGTCGAGAGATGCACGGGAGAGAGCGCGGTGGACCGAAACCCGAGAAATAATCACTGTCGGGAAATCGTGCCTGGACTCGGCTCGATCAGAGATGTTCGGGTTGATCCACTCACTTTTATGCAGCCATGATGACCCATGTGCGCTTGCTCAATTATCATTGCGCCACTGCCGGATTAATCGAGCGAACTCTCCCGTATGAGACGGCCGCTAAGGAAAGTGCCGAACAACAACCTTCATCTCGGTAAGAAATCAACGGCGTAATCAACCCGAAGGCGGTCACCAACCTTCAAGAAGCCTCGTGAGTCCTATCGCTTCGAGCGACCTCCTACGGCGCATAATCGTGCGGATCTCACCCGAGCGCCGCCGGCCATCACTGTTTCAATTGTGGAACGCTGGTCATTTCAGCACCGAGTGTCTCAAACCGTCTATCACGTGCTATAATTGTGGGAATTTTGGGCATAAGGCCCGTTTTTGCCGAAAGGACTCCAAGTCGCTCCGGCATCTCAGCCCCAAGCAACCAAATGCTTTCAAAATCGATCGCTTTGTCATCGCTGCTTAAGGCAATGGAAGCAAATAGAGTTGGAGCTCGTATTTATCGACGGAGCGTCCGGTTCGGGGCCGCAAGTCCTGCATTCATATGATGAGGAGGATCGACGATCCGGTGGCGAATGATTTCGGATATACTCGTAATTTTATTTCAACTTGTGTGTACCTTTTGATGCCGGTATACCGCATTCTTTCATTTTCAAATCATGCTTGAATAGACTTATTTCGGATAGTTCTATTGCTTGTGGACCTCATACCATCGGTCTACTCCGACGATGGAAGAATTTTCTAATCATACCGAATTAAGCTTAATGACCGCGATTGGTTGATGGATCTAATCGTGGTGAACTTATCTTAGGACGATGTAATTTTCGTATTAGTTGGTTTGATCGCCTTGATACTATCCTCGCATTTGTTAGCGTTTGGTCGCTATCTTCCGCCGTGGTTGTCGAATGTGTGCTTCAGGAAGTAATCCCCGTTGTTCCAGAAGAAGTATTATTATGACGAAAGCAGAGAAATTCCGCAATCGAACTATTCAATCATTCATTGTATCATTCTCATCGATTGGCCTTTCTAAGGCAATCGAGTTATTCAATCATTCTTTGTATCATTTCCATCGATTGGCTTTTTTAAGACAATCGAGTCATTCAATCATTCATTGCATCATTTTCATCGATCGCCTTTCTAAGGCAATCGAGTTATTCAATCGCTCATCAGATTATTTTCATCGATTGGCCTTTCTAGGCAATCGAGTTATTCAATCATTCATTGCATCATTTCCATCGATTGGCCTTTCTAAGACAATCGAGTCATTCAATCATTCATTGTATCATTTTCATCGATTGGCCTTTCAAAGGCAATCGAGTTATTCAAACATTCATTGTATCATCTTCATCGATCGCCTTTCTAAGGCAATCGAGTTGTTCAATCATTATTGGTATCTCTTTTATCGATTGACCATTCTAGGGCAATCAAGTGTTCAATCATTCGTGGTATCATTGTCATCGATTGACGATGTATTTCCGCACGAGTTATCCGTTGCCTTCACATAGAGTAGGGAATTCGGGAGTGAGTTGAGCCAGACGCCCCTTTATCGAAGGCACCGATCGGATGGCCCCACTGTAATGCAGGAGTTGAAGATTCAACTTAAGGAGTAGTTCGAGAAAGGTTATCTCCGACCGATCAAGGCCCCCGTGAGGAGCACCAGGTGTGATCTGTCAAGGAGAAGGATGGCTCGTCTCGTGTGTGTATTAATTACCAGGAGTTGAACAGGGTGATGATCAAGAGTAGTATCCCTTACCCCGTATTGATGATCTTTTAGATCAACTTCAGGGAGCCTCAGTGTTTTCCAGGATCGACTTAAGATCTGGATATCACCAGTTGCGGATTCGAGAGTCGGATATCGCGAGGACAGCGTTTCGTACACGCTATGGTCATTATGAGTTCGTAGTTATGCCGTTCGGGCTAACTATTGCACCTGCGGTATTCATGGAGTTAATAAATCGGGTTTTCATCGACCTTTTGGATCAGTTTGTTGTTGTCTTCATCGACGACATTTTGATTTATTCTCGTAGCCGAGAGGAACACGAGGTTCATCTTCATCAGGTTCTCGACGTGTTGAGACGAGAGCAACTTTATGGAAAGTTTTCCAAATGTGAGTTCGAGGTCCGGTGACTTTCTCGGGCATGTAATTTCATCTGACAGAGTTCGTGTCGACCCTCAGAAGACGGAGACTATCCGAGATTGGCAACCTCCGAAAGATATTAAGTAAATCCGATGTTTCCTCGGATTAGCTGGTTAATTATCCAACCCACGGCCGGAGCTAGCAACCGTGGTTTTCGTGTTGGAAATTTGGCGTCGTTACCTTTATGGCATCACCTGTCAGATATTCACCAATCACAAGAGTTGAAGTATATATTTACTCACAAGGAGTTAAATATGCGACATAGGCAGTGGTTGGAATTAATCAAAGATTATGATATCGAGATCCTTTACCACCCGGGGAAGGCAAATATTGTCGCCGATGCCTTGAGTCGTAAGTCCGTTCAGAAGCAGATGCTTGTTCGTTTAACAGTTCAGAAGGAGCTTCAACAGGAATTCCTTAGACCCGAGATCGAGGTCTGGCTTCAGCGAGTTCAGGGACAGCTTTGTATGTTAGAGATTTCATCGTCACTTGAGGAGGTAATCAGAGAGAATCAGAGTTCAGACCCTTCATTGATGCGCATCCGTGAAGATGTGGCTCAGGGGAAAGCCCCTGGATTTGTGGTCCACGAGGATGGACTTTTGAGGTTTAAGAACCGGTTGTGCGTACCGGCAAATGACGAGTTGAAAAACTCTATTTTGAGAGAAGCTCATGCTACCCCTTATTCTGTTCATCCGGGGTCCAGCAAGATGTACAAGGACTTGAAACAAAATTACTGGTGGAGTAATATGAAGCGAGAAGTCGCAGAATTTGTTTCGAGATGCTTAACCTGTCAACAAGTTAAGATTGAACATCAGCGACCGGCGGGTATGCTGAAACCTCTCCCTATTCCGGAGTGGAAGTGGGAAGACATTTCTATGGATTTCATCATGAGTTTGCAGACGAGTCGTCGTGGCATGAATGCGATCTGGGTGATTGTGGACCGCTTAACTAAATCAGCTCATTTCCTTGAGATCAAGGATACGTGGGGTCCCGAGAGACTTGCCCAGTTATTCATCAAAGAGATAGTGAGACTGCACGGTACTCCTAAAAGTATCGTTTCCGATCGTGACGGACGGTTTGTGTCTCATTTTTGGAAATCAGTTCATCGTGCTATGGGAACTCAGCTTAATCTCAGTACTGCCTTTCATCCTCAGTCCGACGGACAATCAGAGAGAACTATTCAGACATTAGAGGACTTGTTGAGGGCATGCGTCCTCGATTGGAAGGACGATTGGGAAGCCCAACTACCACTGATCGAGTTCACGTATTATAATAGTTGGCATGCCTCCATTAAGATGGCACCTTACGAGGCCTTGTACGGTCGTCGTTGTCGATCTCCTTTGTGTTGGGATGACTTGTCAGAATCAATCGGCACCGAGCCCGATATGCTTAGAGCCGCCCGGGAGAAGGTAGCTTTGATCAAGAGTCGTATGTTGACATCTCAGAGTCGACAGCAATCATATGTAGATAATCGTCGTCGACCACTAGAGTTCGAGACGGGTGACCACGTTTTGGTCAAGGTATCCCCGAGTCGAGGTATTTTCCGTTTCGGAAAACGGGGGAAGTTGAGTCCGAGATTCATTGGACCGTTTGAAATTTTGGATCGAGTAGGCGAGTTAGCTTATCGATTGGCTTTGCCTCCGGCATTGAGCCGAATTCATAATGTGTTTCACGTCTCTCAGTTGCGGAAGTATGTTGCCGACCCGAGTCACATACTTCAGTTCGACGAAATCGAGATCGCAGATGATCATTATATGAGGAGCATCCCATACGAGTGTTCGAGCGGCAAATCAAACAGTTGAGGAATAAGGCGATTCCTTTGGTCAAGATTCAGTGGTCTAGACACGGAGTCGAAGAGGCTACTTGGGAAACCTAGGATAGTATGCGGGAGAATTATCCCGAGTTGTTTGACCCTTAGTTTCGGGGACGAAACTCTTTTAAGGGGGGTGTATGTAATACCCGGTTGTAATTCAGTCATTATCATTCAGTAATTTCATTCGGTGATTGTCACTCAGTGGATTTTCACTCATTTATAATCATTCATCAATCATATTCATTCACCGTGTTCACCGTTCGGAAAAACTTCGAGTTGTGTATCGTTATTGTTCATTGTTTCAACTTTCCTCATATGAGTTCGACTTTGTTAGATCACCATTAATTTTTGGTAACTCCAAAAATTCTAAATCTTTGCAATATTATAGAGCATCGAGTTATCTTTCCAATGGTTCAAACGGTGAGTCAATCGGAGTCCTGACGAGAGAGTTATGGTCGCTTTAGCTCACCCGCTCATTTTTCGCTTATCGCCGATCATCGCCGACCGAACTCGGCCATGTCGTCCGACACGGCCCGTCCGTACTCGTCCGGAAATGCCGAAGTCTCGCCACAGGACTCGACCGTGTCGACCGCACGGCGAGTCGAACTCTTCCGGATAAGCCGATCGATCGCCAGACGCCCGACCGTGTTCCGTGACACGGCCGAGTCAATGCCGAAGTCAGCCGCTTGACAGTCACTATCGGAAGGCCCTTCGCGCTGCGACCGTGTCAAGCAGGACACGGTCGAGTCCCTGCCGGCCAGTTGCGCGCCACGACCGTGCCGATCGGCACGGGCCGTGTCCGACAGGGCAGTCAACCCCTATAAATTCGTTTTTTGAGCATTTCAGCCCATTCCTTCATTTTCTTCCACCTTCATACGAGAGAGAGAGGCTTGAGGGAGAAAATTCTCTTCACCTATCACTTGAGTGTGGTTTTTAATCATTTTCATTCGGTTGTGAAGCTTGGATACTCGATTAAACTCGTGTTCTTCGGATCGAAGTGGTTGGATCTTCAAGAGGTAATTTCTTCAACATCTTGGATTTCGATTTTGTGTTGAGATATGATGTTTTGGACGTTATAATCATGTTAAATGAAGGGATATGTATATGATTATGAGTTTGTATAAGGATTCATTGGATTATTGAGGGATTATTCAAGAACACTTTGAATATCGAGTTGGATTTGGGGATTTTCGACTAATTGTTGTTATAATCACGTTTTTGGATATTCATAACGGATTATTGATCGTATTGGAGATGTTTTGTTGGTTTGAAACACTTCTTGGGGATTTGAGGTTGGTATTGTTGAGGTTTAGTTGTAATCAATCGAAGTTGGCCTCAAAGTGTTCGATATAATGCCCCAATGAACTTGGTTTAATCGTATCGACGTTTTGAGTTCGTTATATTCGTGTTTAATTCGTATATTGATCGGATTGTTGGTAATTGTATTGAATTAAGGTTGTTCGTATGACCGACACTTCATTTAGGACATTTGTTCGTGGAAGGACTTTCTTCATCGGTATTGTGTAAGTTAATTCTTACTCGGTTAAAAGGACATTCATTCCTTTTGTTGTTGATCATTTATAATCATAACTCATTCATCATTGTATTAATCATATTGAGACTTGTAATTGTCGAATAATCACTTCATTAACGAGGAATGGCGGTTCCAATCATTCCATTGAATCTATCAATCACTTCATTATTACTTTCATCTCGGTAAGTCATTCTTGACGTTGTCAGATTATTATTATTCATTGATATTCATTATGGTCATTCTCGCTCATATGACCTTAGGTTCATATTGCATGGCGGGTGCGGATGTGTGGAATTTTTAGTCGGGCACATGATGGCCATGTATTGGGAGTGATACATTGGATCGTGCACACGGTAACGATTACCTCCGTGAGACTAATTAGGTACAAGGACGGGTGTGTCCTGGTCATCCGTCTTGTACACTTGCACGCAACACTACGGGCGTATTTATGATACTCTTCTTCAGCGTAATTCATAACTAAGGATATTTCATAACTTCTTAAATCATGTTTGTGTATTTTCAACCCTTGAGGATTGTTGTTCTGCTTAATCGACTTTACCGGGGATATTGTTTTTCAGGTCATGGCAATGCAAATGCACGGGAATAGCATGTTGATGTCGAGGAGTCCTAGTGATACTAGTAGGGGGCCCCGATCTTTCAGTTATTCATGTTATTGTCCTTTATTTTCCGCTGCAGACTTTCATTTGGATACTCCGTTTCATTCAGTGTTGTGTATTTTATCTTCATATAAAATACACTAGTATTCGGTATTGTCCTGGTGTGTTGTAACTAAACTCCTCATCGGAGTAATTATTGTTGTAATGTGGTTCGGTACTATATTTATCCTGTGTAATTCATTCATTTTCATTTGCCTGGTGGGTCCCAGTTGGGGATCTACGACACTGTAATATCCGCCTAGTTTGGGGTGTTACAGTACAAGTATCATATTAAACAAATCGAATATGCAACAACAATGCATAACAAAATACATAATACGGACTTCCGCTACCAGAATCCAACAATGCGAATCCACATGATTCCATTAACACAGTATGGGTATTCCAATGATCCAGCGCCCTCAGCATAGATCCCAAGATGATCCCGTCGGACCAACATGAGGTGGAAAAACCCATCTAATGATCCAGCGACCTCAGCATAGATCCCAAGTTGATCCCGTCAGACCAACACGAGGTGGACATCCGATCCAACACCCTCATCATAGATCGCACAACATACACAACACAACTTATGCATACATATATGCAAGATCGCTATGTTCGTCAACATGAACATACAAGTAATCAATAACGAATATCATGATAAATCAACGAAGTAAATCCCATGTTCAACAGCATGAATAAACCATATGCATGCTCAAAATCCCAACATTTAACGAATTTCAAAATACGATACTTGCCTCAAAGATGGCAAGACCTAATTACTCCAATGATCTCAACACACTCGAAGGCCGCCTCCTTCGATCAAATGTTCGCAATGCTCGGCCCTTTAACAAATAGGAAAAATAATGGCAACTCAAAACAAGTTTAAACGGACGAACACCTAACGTCTACTATGGTCGGGTTAACACTCTAAGCTAGCCTGCTCACGGTTCAACTCACCCGACGAATGATCGGTTGAGCTAACGATATTCAAATCATCATAAATTCGTACTTCGATTCCGGATTATCGATTCCATTACCAAGTTCGGTAATAAATCACGTTTCAATCCGAGTTTAAGGTTTAATCATCACTACACTTCGTTCTTCCACAATTAATCTTCCTTTCCAAAATTTACGTTCATAGCAATGGTTACCCATCCACACCCTTTTGTTCGAATTATCTACATGAAGATAACCATATCCAGAAATCACTATGAGTTATGAATTACGTTGAAGGTCACCTCATCCTATCCAAGGATTATTTCTAGACCACCTTAATAATTCATCTTCTTGTAAAAATCCCATACAAAGTGATGATAATAACAGTACACCGACATGCAAGTGATTCAGATAAGACATCCTAAAATATACCAAAATCTCAGAAATCGCAACTCCTGGATTCAACTCAAAAGGGTTCGGTTACAATCTTCTTACTCAAAGGAGTTCTAATAATATAACTTCAAGTTTACATGGTATGGTGTTCAACCTAAAGATTAATCCATAACCCTGATAAATTCCAGGAGAAAATTATAATTCGACTAAGAACAAAAATTCTAAGTTCGGGCAGCGACACATACCTTATATGGAAAGAAAAGACGAAAACTCTTGATGAACTCAACGTTGGACGCTTGAACACCAATCCTCAAAGCTCCTCGCCTTCAATGATGTGTTAGAAGGCTAATATGAAGGTTGAAGATGGAGAGGGTAACTTTCAAAGTCGCGAAATTGGAGTGTGGGTTGAAGTGGAAGTCTGAAAAATGAAGGAGGGTGCTGTCCTATATATAGAAAATGGTTATTAGCATGCGCTACGGCCATATCCATAGCGTGCGCTAACGGGCTTGCAGTCTACTATTTCTGCCTGGTCTCGACTTAGCGTACGCTAACATCCCTTTACGCACGCTAAGTACAGAAATTATCATACGCTACCACTCATAAAGCATGTGCTAACGGCCATACGAAGTGTCACTGACCTCACTGTACTCAACTTTAGCGTGCGCTGGCCTCATAACATTAGTGTGTGCTAAGCAACGTTGACTCAACTTTTCCAAAAGCCGTCCAGATTCATTCCGACATGTCCCGACCAAGATTCGCGGCTGATCTCACCTACCACCCTGGCTTAATCAAGTTGACTATGTATAGCACGCGCTAAGGTTCATACACAGCGTGCACTATGAAACCCAATTAGCGTGCGCTACACCTAGTCGTTAGCGTGCGCTACAAGTGCAAAATTACAATTTGGAACACATCATGAAATCGTACGCTCAACAACACCGGATCATGAAATACGCTGGATAATACTCAGATTAAATACAACATATACAATGTCACAATGTTTAAAATACCCATTAGAATCCCAGGTATTACATCCTGTCTCCCTAAAAAGAAGTTTCGTCCCGAAACTTAAGATGAAATTAACTACGGGTATATAGTCTTCATACCATCCTCCGTTTCCCACGTGGCCTCTTCGACTCTGTGTTGTGACCATGGCACTTTAACCAAGGATAATGTTTTTTTCCTCAATTGCTTGATTCGACTTTCGAGTAGATTGATTGGTCTCTCTTCGAAGGTGCCGTCATTAGCTATCTCGATCTTGCCAAAATCAATGATATGATAGGGATCTAGTACATACTTCAGTAACTGGGATACGTGAAACACATTGTGAATGTGACTCAGCGATAGCGGTAAGACCAACCTGTATGCTAAATCTCCAACTCTCTCGAGGATCTCAAATGGTCCGATATATCTCGGACTCAGCTTTCCTTTCCTCCCAAAATAGAAAATTCCCCGGGTAGGAGAAACCTTCAATAGTACATGATCCCCAATCTCAAACTCCAATGGGCGACGGCGCACATCTGCATAAGACTTTTGTCGACTCTGGGCAGTCAACAATCGTTCCCGAATTAGAGCTACCTTCTCTTGAGTCTGAACTATCAACTCTGGTTCCGTCCCAATCAAGTCAGAAGAATCATCCCAACACAGGGGCGATCTACATCTTCTTACGTACAACGCTTCAAACGGTGCCATCTTAATGGAAGCATGCCAACTATTGTTGTAGGTGAATTCAATCAAGGGCAAATGAACCTCCCAGTCGGTTGACCAGTCTAAGGCACAAGCTCTAAACATGTGTTGTACTGTCTGAATAGTCCTTTCGTACTGACCGTCTGTCTGAGGATGATAAGCCATGCTAAAGTTCAGCTGGATTCCCAAAGCCCTGTGAACTGCCTTCCAAAAGTGCGACACGAAACGACCATCTCGATCCGAAATAATGGTCTTCAGTGTACCATGCAATCGGACTATCTCTGAAATAAATACTCGTGCCAATTTCTCGGGTCCCCACGTGTCTTTAATTCCTAGGAAATGAGCCGACTTAGTTAGTCGATCAACTACAACCCAAATCATGTTCATTCCCGTCATGGTCCTTGGCATATTGGTGATGAAATCCATCGATATATCCTCCCACTTCCACTCAGGGATTGGAAGTGGCTTCAACATTCCGGCAGGTCGCTGATGTTCAATCTTAACCTGCTGACAAGTCAAACACTTCGAAACGTATTCTGCTACGTCTTTCTTCATATTTCCCCACCAGAAGTTTTGTTTTAGATCCTTATACATCTTACTGTTGCCCAGGTGAATAGAATAGGGCGTGCTGTGAGCTTCCTTCAGAATTGTCTGTCTCAAACATCATCATCGGGAACGCAAAGTCGAATCTGAAATCTCATAACTCCATCATCCTGTATCACGAATCCTGGGGCCTTCCCTTTCTTTACTTCGTCACATAACCGAAGAATCAGAGAATCATTCAACTGCTTAGATTTGATTTCCTCGACTAGTGACGAAGTTAGTGTAACACCCCCAGAATCAAACCGGGAATATTACACGCCGCAGACCCTCTCCGTGAGGATCCACCAGGCTAGACATTAAAACTACACAATAAATTACATACCGACATGATAAAATACAAAATCCGTAGACCAACTTGGTCTTTCATCACTAACATACAAGTCAAAAATACACATTTCCATCTCGACTCATACCCGTACAAGGGTAAAATACACTCACAAACCAAAAGTACGACAGAAGAAAGACCATACACAAACTCGAACTGACTGTATCCAACATTGGCCTTCGTGTGATTAGTATCATTCGCCTTCCATCATCCTTCACGCCGATCCTGTGTTTTGCTCCCAAACCTGCATGTACCTGGATGCAAAAACAGACATCCACCCCCGAATACTCGGGGGTTAGCAAAACTCCACTGTTTTGCTAGTACAAGTATAAAGTGCAAATACGAGCCATACAAAACACATTCCGAGAATACAACAAAAGTCTTCCCGAGATATTTGATAATTAAAATAGTTCAAGTCTTGAATGTAGAAACCAAAACAAGAAAACACTTTGAAAACATTTTCAAATCTCGGGAGTTTTCGAAAATGTTTACGATAGTAAAGTTCTTAATTCTCCAAAAGCCACTTAGGGTCACCGCCCCAATATTCATTTTCCAAAAATGCAAATCCGATTAACAAAACACGGGGTTCACAACCCAATTCACTCCAGTCACAAAACACAGGGTCCACGACCCAACCATTTCGATCATCAATACAGGGTCCGCGACCCGTTCATTCACTTCAATTCACTTCCCAAAAATACATTACACATAACACATTATTTTTATGCCATTTTAGCCAAACACCAAGACTCGATATATAATGTCTCTCGACTTCGAGCAACAAGCATTGTGATACTCCGGACATATCACAATTAATCAACAGTACAAACACTCTGGCAATTCTCGCGACCCGGTCCAGCCCTCCGGTCCCGCCGTAAGGCCACCAAGTCCCTGTGTGCCCCATCGAGCAATCCCCAGGTGAGAATGCCCACTCGAAGTAACTCTCGCGACCCGGTCCAGCCGCTAAGCCACCAGGTCCCCGTGTGACCCCGTCGAGTCAATCCCCGAGTGAGAGTACCCGAGAAAAACCTTACAACTCTCATCAATTCACATTTTCAAAACCACAATCCTCAAGAGTCAATCACAATATATATAGTCGAGGTATTTTGCTAAAATGGCCATATTATTCTAACATATACTCACGACCCAGAATTAATACTATCCACAAAGAAACACATTTATCTCAACAACACCGAGCGACACAACCCGTATCACACAACTCATGTATCCACCGATAACCACATGATTCCACGCACTCATAACAAAAGGATTTAACCACCAATTACCGACGACATATTCACACATAATGACATCATCCGAAGGTAGGGAGTTCCTATACTCAACACTAACACACATAGTCAAATAGTCACATTAAGTCTCGAACACAAGATTCATCCTTTAAGAAAACCATAATTGTAAATATACCGATTCTTTAGAAAAATGGTTGTAAACAATTCGTTTAGCACGTATCGTCAACTTTCAACCATCATATTCACAAAACACGTAATGTATGGGCAAGATACTTGCCTCTATAGTCGATGCCGGACACTCCGACGAACATGGCTCAACCAGGAAACCTCGAATGCCCACAACCCTCCGGCGGAAACGACGGTAACATAACCGATCGGGAAACGGCAAACGGAAGGGTTCCGACTCAAGTTCTTCGCAAGGAACCTGACCCTAACATAATACCGTCAATAATCAACGATCGTACGAGGAAGAATAATCGTAGAACGCCCAAAAACCCCCCTCTAAGGATTTTCACCGGACACCTTCAAGGCACCGATTAGGAACTCAACAAAACGAAGAATCTTTAACAATCGAACCATGGATCAACAAGGAAATTGGTATAATATGACTTAATAATCATCAATCAATCACAAATATAAGTTATCACGGATCAAACGGGCGAAACAACCAAACCCCCAATTTTCCCAAAACTAGGATTTTAAGAAAACTAACCTTGATTCATGGATCAAGGATGTTATGGAGTGATTAATCGATGATATGAGCTCCAAAACTTCGTGGATTAGTTGTATAATAACATGCCTTCGTCACCTCCAAGAACCCAAATGCGGAAGAGAAAGGGAGAAAATGAAAATGAGTGCAAACATGATCGCTCGGTAATATTTATATCGGTGCGCCTAGCGGCGCTAGATCGCTGAGCTAGCGTGCGCTAGCGGCGGTCATGGTCGAGAATGTTCGGCCGGGCCCGCCATCATGCGCCGAACACGTGCGGCCGGCCGGCCCAACCACATTCCAGAGACTTCCGCTCGGCCAGTAGCGTGCGCAGCCTTTCAAAGCCAGAAGGCGCGCTACGGGCCGGCCAGAAGGCAGCGCAGATGTCCGGCAGAGCGTGCGCTACCCGCCGATCTCCCAGCCCGTAACCTTTCTCGCCTTATCGCTTTGCCGACTAGCGCGCGCAGCCTAACCGCCATAGCGTGCGCTGCCTCCTGCCATAGCGTGCGCTACTTTCCGGCCAGAAGGCGTGCGCTTACGCCGGCTCGCTGCAACCGCCCGGCAGCTCGCACTTCGTCCGGCCAAGCTCAGCCTCGTCCCGCCACCGTCCCCAACCGTCCGGCCGTGTCCGACCACCATGATTCGACGACTCG
Organism: Orobanche coerulescens; assembly: GCA_033398695.1. NCBI lineage: Eukaryota > Viridiplantae > Streptophyta > Magnoliopsida > Lamiales > Orobanchaceae > Orobanche > Orobanche coerulescens. Next base: position 106,916,707 of record CM065815.1, on the reverse strand, counting down.
ATTTTCCGAAATCGCACGGAACGAACACGACAAAATACTGGGGACAACATCATCGGTCCGAAATGAAAACAACGGATAACAAATCAGCACCTACGGTCTTAGACGCCAAAATCGGGCTTGTCGAGAAAATAATACCTAACTCGACAACCGGAAATATCCAAAAAATCCAAAATAACTGAACGAAAATCGTGGGTATTACATTCTACCCCTAAAAATAAGTTTCGTCCGAAACTTAAAACAAAAGCAAGGCGACTCGACAACACACAAGAACTCCATGCAAGATAAAGCCACTACGATCCGATTCAATACGCAAGAATGCTTACGAAAAGCAACGAGCATGAATCGCTATGTTGATAAAACCGAGCAATACAAAAATCAAGTCACGATCCCAACACTGAAAGGTATGAAATTCCAATAACTCACAGATTTGGAAGATCAAATACGAAGGCAATTTCCCAACACTTATGGAAATCGCAAAATGGCCCAGATGTACAATAATCACGATTTCGAGGTCAAACGATAATGATTGGACAACGACGAACGAATAGCAATGATCGAACAACAACGATAACCTTTGAAGTACATACCTCAAATCAAGACATCAATAACTTGTAGGAAGCACGAGGTGTTAGTTTCGAACACGGTTCACAAGAAATCGATCCGAACTTGGAAAGATCACAACGATATGTACATCAATTTGGAACAATATCAGAACTCGCTCGAATGACAAATGAGAGAAACAACACAAGGTCAGAAGCATTAACAAACACAATCGCCTCAATACGAACGAAACGGAAACGAGAAGAAGAAAAAATGCGGGCATTACATCATATCACCTTTTAAAAGAGGTTTCGTCTCAAACCTAAACAACGAAATGAAGTGTTTGAATATCAACCTTCCCGCCATATCCTCTTGGTCCCGCATCTAGTCTCCATAACCAATCAGATCATGGTCACGGCCGCGCCACGCCCCTCGGCATACTAAGCGGATTCTCACTCAATACGATTGCACCACTTCGCAAAAACAAATATGCTAAAGTACCAACTTAGCATGAAATATCACATAAGGTAACCAATAACAACTCGCAAAGAAAATTCACGAGGTATCCCTTTAAAGAAAATCTTTTGAAAATCATTGGATTTGTATGTTATTCAAAATAAACTTTAAAAGTACTTTTGGTACCTCGGGTTATTTCATCAAAACTTGTAATCAACATACTCTAACCGCCTCATTTGAAATCATTTGCCAAAATAATAATTCCTTGTAACCGGCGTTATCAAAATCGTCATGCCTTTACTCATCACCATCACCGTTAACAACCAACAAGTTAACCATGCAAGATCATCAAACCATTCCTACATACTCTAACATTTCCAAATCCGAGTTTGAACTTTACATCGAGTGAGATTTTCCATCTTTCACTATATATTTTTGAAAAAGAAATCGTATTGGTTTTTGAAAAAAAGTATTTTATGATGTGAAAATTTTTTGAAAATCATGTACTCGAATTATTCGAAAATACAATAATACGTTAAAGTCATTTCTGAAAATTCTCCCAACACTACACAAGAATCAACGACGGTAACATTTTACAAAATGTTCAAGGTATTTTAAAACAACTCTTTCAATACCGTCGAGGTTTTATTTGAGAATCCTAGGCCGGCTCGCAATTTCAAACAATTTCCAAAGTTCATACAAAGCCGCCGGCTTAATCGCAACGTCAAATTAGTTTCAAAAATTGATTTCCGCAACTTGCACAAACTTATGAAAGTTTTAGGAAAACATTTCGAACACACACACAGCAGACATAATTTATCAATTCACCGAACAAAATCAATTATCACTTAGCGCGAATGAAAGGTCACAACACACGTTCACACAAAACGGTTGTCATCACTAGACAACGCACATAGAATACAAATCAGCATTTATCGATCGCAAAGTTAGACCTAATGGCAGAAATGCGGTTCCACATCCTCTGTCCCAGCTAACTAACGCACGCTACAACCATTATTTAGCGTGCGCTATTCATGCTGCATTAGCGCGCGTTACCACAACATTAGCGTGAGCTACTCATGCCACATTAGCGCGCGCTAGCCTTGTACTTAGCGTGCGCTAACAGCTTGAATTCAGCACGTGATTACGAATATATATACGACATTACTAAAACCGATAGTTACAATTGAACAACGACAGCATATGAATCTAAATGCCATCGATTCACATGCTTACAACACTTCGCGAGCAACCATCAAAGGACACCTGTCATCCAAAATCGAAATCTCGTCTATTAACAAAGAGAGCTGTCTTCACTCATACCGAACGACTTAGCATTCACATCACTGTTTTAATCTAAAACTGGCAACACTGCCCGAACAACAAGAACATCATCACGTATTTCTTGACTAACAGCCATAAAACCGATAGGTTGAAAACGAGAGTCACGTCTTGTCTACATTTTGTAAACTTCACTTGGGTTCAAAAATCGTGTTTGAAAACTTATAATATAAAATGAAAATAAAATATCGGTAGTTGGATTTCTCCAAAATTTTTGACCTTGAGGTCATCATACGAAAATCAAACAACATAGGCCACATACTCACAAATCACCTTTAACTCCACATCATAACAAAAAATCATACAAGCTCGTATATCACAAGGCACAATATAGTAGGGAGACTTACATCCACAGGTCGCACGAAGATGATGGCTGCACCTCGATACTAATCACGGCCGACATCACAGAGACGCGTCGCGACACGACTTAGCATGCACACAATCCGGCTGCAACAAGACACGACAATACCCGACTGGACCCGACAGCCTAGGTTTCCGCAACCTAAGCTCCGATACCATAAATGTAACACCCCTAGAATCAAACCGGGAATATTACACGCCGCAGACCCTCTCCGTGAGGATCCACCAGGCTAGACATCAAAACTACACAATAAATTACATACCGACATGATAAAATACAAAATCCGTAGACCAACTTGGTCTTTCGTCACTAACATACAAGTCAAAAATACACATTTCCATCTCGACTCATACCCGTACAAGGGTAAAATACACTCACAAACCAAAAGTACGACAGAAGAAAGACCATACACAAACTCGAACTGACTGTATCCAACATTGGCCTTCGTGTGATTAGTATCATTCGCCTTCCATCATCCTTCACGCCGATCCTGTGTTTTGCTCCCAAACCTGCATGTACCTGGATGCAAAAACAGACATCCACCCCCGAATACTCGGGGGTTAGCAAAACTCCACTGTTTTGCTAGTACAAGTATAAAGTGCAAATACGAGCCATACAAAACACATTCCGAGAATACAACAAAAGTCTTCCCGAGATATTTGATAATTAAAATAGTTCAAGTCTTGAATGTAGAAACCAAAACAAGAAAACACTTTGAAAACATTTTCAAATCTCGGGAGTTTTCGAAAATGTTTACGATAGTAAAGTTCTTAATTCTCCAAAAGCCACTTAGGGTCACCGCCCCAATATTCATTTTCCAAAAATGCAAATCCGATTAACAAAACACGGGGTTCACAACCCAATTCACTCCAGTCACAAAACACAGGGTCCACGACCCAACCATTTCGATCATCAATACAGGGTCCGCGACCCGTTCATTCACTTCAATTCACTTCCCAAAAATACATTACACATAACACATTATTTTTATGCCATTTTAGCCAAACACCAAGACTCGATATATAATGTCTCTCGACTTCGAGCAACAAGCATTGTGATACTCCGGACATATCACAATTAATCAACAGTACAAACACTCTGGCAATTCTCGCGACCGGCCCAGCCTCTCCGGTCCCGCCTCGTAAGGCCACCAAGTCCCTGTGTGCCCTGGCCGAGCAATCCCCAGGTGAGAATGCCCACTCGAAGTAACTCTCGCGACCCGGTCCAGCCGCTAAGCCACCAGGTCCCCGTGTGACCCCGTCGAGTCAATCCCCGAGTGAGAGTACCCGAGAAAAACCTTACAACTCTCATTAATTCACATTTCCAAAACCACAATCCTCAAGAGTCAATTACAATATATATAGTCGAGGTATTTTGCTAAAATGGCCATATTATTCTAACATATACTCACGACCCAGAATTAATACTATCCACAAAGAAACACATTAATCTCAACAAGACCGAACGACACAACCCGTATCACACAACTCATGTATCCACCGATAACCACATGATTCCACGCACAATTCATAACAAAAGGATTTAACCACCAATTACCGACGACATATTCACACATAATGACATCATCCGAAGGTAGGGAGTTCCTATACTCAACACTAACACACATAGTCAAATAGTCACATTAAGTCTCGAACACAAGATTCATCCTTTAAGAAAACCATAATTGTAAATATACCGATTCTTTAGAAAAATGGTTGTAAACAATTCGTTTAGCACGTATCGTCAACTTTCAACCATCATATTCACAAAACACGTAATTTATGGGCAAGATACTTGCCTCTATAGTCGATGCTGGACACTCCGACGAACATGGTTCAACCAGGAAACCTCGAATGCCCACAACCCTCCGGCGGAAACGACGGTAACATAACCGATCGGGAAACGGCAAACGGAAGGGTTCCGACTCAAGTTCTTCGCAAGGAACCTGACCCTAACATAATACCGTCAATAATCAACGATCGTACGAGGAAGAATAATCGTAGAACGCCCAAAAACCCCCCTCTAAGGATTTTCACCGGACACCTTCAAGGCACCGATTAGGAACTCAACAAAACGAAGAATCTTTAACAATCGAACCATGGATCAACAAGGAAATTGGTATAATATGACTTAATAATCATCAATCAATCACAAATATAAGTTATCACGGATCAAACGGGCGAAAACAACCAAAACCCCCAATTTTCCCAAAACTAGGATTTTAAGAAAACTAACCTTGATTCATTGATGAAGGATGTTATGGAGTGATTAATCGATGATATGAGCTCCAAAACTTCGTGGATTAGTTGTATAATAACATGCCTTCGTCACCTCCAAGAACCCAAGCGGAAGAGAAAGGGAGAAAATGAAAATGAGTGCAAACACGATCGCTTTAATATTTATATCGTGCGCTTAGCGTGCGCTAGATCGCCGAGCTAGCGTGCGCTAGCGGCGGTCATGGTCGAGAATGTTCGCCGGCCCGCCATCATGCGCCGAACACGTGCGCTGTCGGCCCACCACATTCCAGACTTCGGCTCGGCCAGAAGCGTCTGCGCAGCTTTCAAAGTCAGAAGGCGTGCGCTACCGGCCGGCCAGAAGGCGCAGTTGTCCGGCAAGATGGCGCCTACCCGCCGATCTCCCGATCCGTAACCTTTCGCCCTTATCGCTTTGCCGACTAGCGCGCAGCCTAACCGGCCATAGCGTGCGCTTCTCCTCGGCCGTAGGCGTGCGCTACTTTCCGGTCAGAAGCGTGCGCTTACGCGGCTCGCTGCAACCGCCCGGCCAGTGCCTGCACTCGTCCGGCCAGTGCCTGCAGCCGTCCGGCCACCATCCCCAACCGTCCGGCCAGTGTCCGACCACCATGATTCGACGACTCGATTTTCCGAAATCGCACGGAACGAACACGACAAAATACTCGGGGACAACATCATCGGTCCGAAATGAAAACAACGGATAACAAATCATCACCTACGGTCTTAGACGCCAAAATCAGTTGTCGAGAAAATAATACCGGAACTCGACAACCGGGAAATATCCGAAAAAAAATCCAAAATAACCGGAACGAAAATCGTGGGTATTACAGTTAGTTCCATCACGTATAGTTGCCCTTGGATTCCTAGTGACCATACTTCAATCCCTTCGCGGATCAGTTCTCGTTGAATGTTGGTTTGGGACGTAAGTGCTTCCAACACTCGAAGAGAAACAGGTTTATGGCTCAGTGCATCAGCTACCACGTTTGCTTTGCCTGGATGATAGAGGATTTCCAAATCGCAATCCTTGATCAATTCCAGCCACCTTCTCTGCCTCATGTTTAATTCCTTCTGACTGAAAATATACTTCAGGCTCTTATGATCTGTAAAGATCTGACAATGAGTGCCGTATAAATAATGTCACCAAATTTTCAAAGAAAAGACCACAACTGCTAACTCCAGATCATGAGTCGGGTAATTAACTTCGTATGGTTTCAACTGTCGAGAGGTATAGGTAATCACCATATCCTTTTACATCAAGACACATCCGAGACCCTGATTTGAAGCGTCGCTGTACACCATGAATCCCTCGATTCCATCTGGTAACGCTAGTATAGGTGCTGTCGTCAGTCTCCTCTTAAGTTCATCAAAACTAGCCTGGAATATCTCATTCCACACCTTTGAGTCTTCTGCAACAGCTGAGTGAGTGGACGAGCAATTTTGGAAAATCCCTCTACAAAACGGCGATAATATCCAGCAAGTCCTAAGAAACTTCAAACTTCTTTCACGTTATTAGGAGATTCCCATTCTAAGATTGCTTCGACTTTCTTCGGGTCTACCTGAACTCCATTAGCTGATATCACATGCCCAAGGAAGGTCACCTCCTTAAGCCAGAATTCGCATTTAGAAAGTTTCGCATAAAGCTGTTCATTTCTCAAGGTGCTCAAAACAATACGCAAATGCTCAACATGATCCTCTGTGTCTTTTGAATAGATCAAGATGTCATCGATGAAGACTACCACAAATTTATCCAAGTATTCTAAGAATACTCGATTCATCAATTGCATGAATACCGCAGGAGCATTGGTGAGTCCGAATGGCATCACCACGAATTCATAGTGTCTGTACCGGGATCTGAAAGCAGATTTTGGTATATCCGATTCCTTAATTCTCAACTGATGGTATCCTGATCGCAAGTCAATCTTAGAGATTACCCTTGCCCCTTGCAGTTGATCAAACAAGTCGTCGATCCAAGGTATATGATACTTGTTCTTGATCGTCACCTTGTTTAGCTCCCTGTAATCAATACATAATCGGAGGGATCCATCTTTCTTCCAGACAAAGAGAACTGGCACTCCCCAAGGAGAAACGCTAGGTTGAATGTATCCCTTCTGCAATAATTCCTCCAGCTGCTTCTTTAGTTCATACATCTCGGTTGGCGCCATACGGTATGGTGCTCTGGAAATAGGAGCAGCTCCAGGCTCTAATTCGATATTGAACTCTACTTCTCTCCGCGGAGGTAACCCAGGTAGTTCGTCAGGGAATACATCTGAGAATTCTTTCACAACTGGAATAGATGAGAGCTCTACTCCTCCTTCTTTCTTCATGGCATAGCACCAAAATCCGTGACAACCCTGCTTCAGTAATTTCACTGCTTTCATAGCTTTGATCAATTTTCCCGAGCTTCCCGGTCTCCATCCCTTGAATAAATGTTCAGACCCGTCATCAGCAATGATAGAAATGACTCTCTTTCGGTAATTTAAAGTAGCCCCATAACGGTTGAGCCAATCATCTCCGAGAATTAGATCGTCACCATGGATGTCAACCACAATAAGGTTTGATGGCCAATCTCTCCCTCCTATAGATACTGGAAAATCTCTAGTTTCTAGGGTTCCCATAATTCTCTCTCTGCTCGGCAAACCCACAACATAAGGCTCGCAATCAAATAAACACGAGATTTTCAAATGATTAACATAGTTCAATGATATGAAAGAATGTGTAGCTCCTGAATCGAATAAGACACTAACTGGTTGCAAAAGGATCTGAATCGTACCTGATGCAACAACAGTGTTCTGATCTTCTGACTTCCTCATCTCGTACAGGCGCGGAGGAACGGACCCAGCATTGGATGCCTCTCTATTCCCAACGTTCTGCTGCTGAAAACCACTTTGCTGCGCCTGGTTCACACTTGTCTCTTTCGGAACTGGTGCTGGAGTGCGAGTACCAAATGATCTAATCACATTTCCGCAAAAATCCGCACGGTGCCCTTCTTGCGCACATTCAAAACAAGTCACATAAGGAACGGGACAATCACGTCGAATATGCCCTGCTCGACCACAATTATAGCACTTCTTTGATGCGTCCGAAACTGTTGATGTTGTCCGGAACTTCTTTCCACCTATAGGAGGATGCGGAGATTTCCTAGACGAATAAAATGAAGACTGGCCCTTGCGGTGCCCACTACTCTTGTTCTCCGAGAAGTTGTCGGACACTTTCTGCTTCTTTGCCTCCATAGATTTCTCCACCGCCGCCTCTTTCATGTCGTAGGCCAGCGCCTTTTCCTGATATTGTCGCAAGGTAGTACACTCAAATCCGGACATATATTGCTGAATCTCCGGCTTCATCCGCATATCAAAATGAAAAATCTTCTCCGCCTCCGTCCTGACTAAGTGTCGCACACACGTCAGCTGATGATTAAAAGTCTTGATTATGTCTATCACATGCTTCAACTCAAGGGGAGAAGAACTCTCGGACTCTAGCCTCTCTAACTGGCCGAGGACAATACTGTGCTTCCATCATTAATCTGAATTCTGTCCAGTCAGCATTATGATCCTTAGGTCGAACAGCTTACCACCAGTCAAAAGCAACCCCAGTCAGAAAATACTGGGCAATAGGAACTTTTCGATCATCGGGACAGTTAATCCCTGCAAATATATTTTCCAACTCCTTCAGCCAGTGGTCCCAAGTAGGCATCTCAGCAGAACCGTCAAATTTTGGTAGGTGCAATTTGACCACCTCTGTAAGCCACTTGTCTCCCCTATTATCCTCGTTGCGCTGCTGACGCATCGCTGTCTGCATGCGGTCAACCACTTGAGCGAACTGGGTCATCTGAGCGACCACCTGCTAAAGCACCCCTGGCATGTTAGGATTTGCGTTGTCATTCGCTGATCCCTGTTGTCCTCCAGAATGGGAATCGGTTCGACTAGCCGATAATTCTAGGGTAGTCGTTGAATCCTCCTGCCTCACATTACCACGTCCGCATCCACGACCGCGTTCGTGTCCACGACCTCCCCTCAACATACTGTAAACACAATTACTCAATATCCAGGGCAAAATTTTCAAAAATAAAGTCCGTCAATATTCACAAAACAGAAATTGAGTAAAACAGTAGTATAAGATATTAGGAGACTTACAACCACGGTCCGCATGACGATGCTGGCTGAACAGTGATGTTACAAACGACCCGTAAATTAAATAATGTAAACAGATCCAACTAAACCCGACTGCCATGATATCCATGAATCTTAGCTCCGATACCATATTCTGTAACACCCCGAGATATTCGGAATAATTACAGCACCGTAAGGCTGATTTGAAGAAACGTAAAAATAATACAACAGTACCATAAAAGTTCAAAATACAAAACCGGTTTCAAAAGGATCAAATGAGTATATTATTACAACCATCTCAAAATATTAATAAGACACGCGTACTCGAGTACTGAAAATGAACCAAAAAGACAAGTCAAAATAACAATAAACATCACTGAGCCCCTTCGTCGTCATATCGGTACTGTGGCTGTTTTCCCGCTCCTCGGCTACCTGAACATCAAAACAATGTCCACCCCCGAAGGGGTTAGCAAAACGATGCTAGTACAAGTATCATATTACACAAATCGAATATGCAACAACAATGCATAACAAAATGCACAATACGGACTTCCGCTACTGGAATCCAACAATGCGAATCCACATGATTCCATTAACACAGTATGGGCATTCCAATGATCCAGCGCCCTCAGCATAGATCCCAAGATGATCCCGTCGGACCAACACGAGGTGGAAAAACCCATCCAATGCGAGCGCCCTCAGCATAGATCCCAAGATGATCCCGTTGGACCAACACGAGGTGGACATCCGATCCAGCGCCCTCGGCATAGATCGCATAACATACACAACACAACTTATGCATACATATATGCAAGATCGCTATGTTCGTCAACATGAACATACAAGTAATCAACAACGAATATCATGATAAATCAACGAAGTAAGTCCCATGTTCAACAACATGAATAAACCATATGCATGCTCAAAATCCCAACATTTAACGAATTTCAAAATACGATACTTGCCTCAAAGATGGCAAGAACTAATTACTCCAATGATCTCAACACACTCGAAGGCCGCCTCCTTCGATCAAATGTTCGCAATGCTCGGCCCTTTAACAAAAAGGAAAAATAACGGCAACTCAAAACAAGTTTAAATGTACGAACACCTAACGTATACTACGGTCGGGTTAACACTCTAAGCTAGCCGGCTCACGGTTCAACTCACCCGACGAACGATCGGTTGAGCTAACGATATTCAAATCATCATAAATTCGTACTTCGATTCCGGATTATTGATTCCATTACCAAGTTCGGTAATAAATCACGTTTCAATCCGAGTTTCAGGTTTAATCATCACTACACTTCGTTCTTCCAAAATTAATCTTCCTTGCCAAAATTTACGTTCATAGCAATGGTTACCCATCCACACCCTTTTGTTCGAATTATCAACATGAAGATAAACATATCCAGAAATCACTATGAGTTATGAATTACGTTGAAGGTCACCTCATCCTATCCATGGATTATTTCTAGACCACTCTAATAATTCATCTTCTTGTAAAAATCCCATACAAAGTGATGATAATAACAGTACACCGATATGCAAGTGATTCGGATAAGACATCCTAAAATATACCAAAATCTCAGAAATCGCAACTCCTGGATTCAACTCAAAAGGGTTCGGTTACAATCTTCTTACTCAAAGGAGTTCTAATAATATAACTTCAAGTTTACATGGTATGGTGTTCATGCTAAAGATTAATCCATAACCCTGATAAATTCCAGGAGAAAGTTATAATTCGACTAAGAACACAAATTCTAAGTTCGGGCAGCGACACATACCTTGTATGGAAAGAAAAGATGAAAACTCTTGATGAACTCAACGTTGGACGCTTGAACACCAATCCTCAAAGCTCCTCGCCTTCAATGATGTGTTAGGAGGCTGATATGAAGGTTGAAGATGGAGAGGGTAACTCTTAAAGTCGCGAAATTGGAGTGTGGGTTGAAGTGGAAGTCTGAAAAATGAAGGAGGGTGCTGTCCTATATATAGAAAATGGTTATTAGCGCGCGCTACGGCCATATCCATAGCGCGCGCTAACGGGCTTGCAGTCTACTGTTTTTGCCTGGTCTCGACTTAGCGTACGCTAACATCCCTTTACGCGCGCTAAGTACAGAAATTAGCGTACGCTACCACTCATATAGCGTGCGCTAACGGCCATACGAAGGTTCACTGACCTCACTTTACTCAACTTTAGCGTGCGCTAGCCTCATAACATTAGCGTGCGCTAAGCACCGTTGACTCGACTTTTCCAAAAGCTGTCCAGATTCATCCCGACATGTCCCGACCTAGATCCGCTGCTGATCTCAAGTTGACTACGTATAGCGCGCGCTAAGGTTCATACACAGCGTGCGCTACGAAACTCAATTAGCGTGCGCTATGCCTAGTCGTTAGCGTGCGCTACAAGTGCAAAATTACAATTTTGAACACATCATGAAATCGTACGCTCAACAACACCGGATCATGAAATATGTTGGATAATACTCAGATTAAATACAACATATACAATGTCACAATGTTCAAAATACCCATTAGAATCCCGGGTATTACAATAAAGAGCTTACAAAAACCCGTCCCATGCTTTTATTGGGATACGTGTCCTAAAAACAAAGTCACATCGGAATAATAATATTGATCTAACCAATAAGACGAACCCCTAAAACAAGATAGATCAAGTATCGTATAGCGAATAAAGTAAATCAAAGCATGAATAAGAAATCGTATCCTTGAAGTCCTTTGATTAAATGTTGAAGAAAAATGATCAAATCTTTAGCAAAATTCCTAGCAACGAAAACACCGTGCCTCTACGTATCACGCATCGGAAGATGATCTCCAACATGGATATTATTACCGTGTTCTTAATTGTTTCCATATATGGTATGTGCATTGTGGAATTATTTGGGTGAGATGATTATGTAATATTATGCTTCCTTGCAATGAGTAATTTTCTGTTCAGTATGCCGAGAGGTCGAGGCCGAGGATGTGGTCGTGTTCGTGGACATAATCAAGAGCATGAGAGGGCGACTTGCTCGTTGTCGAGTGCCAATCGGCTCAGTACAGATGGTCGGGATGACCAGTCGCGTAATCAGTAGCAATCAGCTGGAGGTAACGTTGATGTGGGCGTCGCCACCATCTTTCATCAGGTGGCTGACCAGTTGGCACAGATGAATCAAGCAGTACACCAGAGTGAGCCTTCCGAGGGAGAGAATGGAGCTAGTAGGTGGTTGCGAGATGTGATGAAAATGCATCCACCTTATTTTGCGGGTTCCTCTAACTCGTTAGGCTGGGAGAACTGGCTCTTCCAGTTGGGAAGAATATTTGATGCTGTGGCATGTCCCGATGAGAGAATAGTACCTATTGTTCAGTATCTTCTCAATAAAGAAGCTGTAGACTGGTGGGATGTTGTAGCGCCTGCAGATCGTGCATCTACGTGGGATGAGTTTAAGACTATCATGAAAGCAGAGTATTGCCTGTTACCTGTCCGTGAGCGCAGGACCGTTAAATTTTTGTTGGCTACGCCCCAGGATGTGCCGATATCCCAGGCGATAGTTGATTATAATCAGCAACTGAGTTATGTCTGTGATCAAGTGAGAAGTGAAGCGGAAAAGATCTGATACTTCAACATGCGCATGAAACCCCATATCCGTGAGAGTATGGCTCCACTCATGTGTACCACTTTGAAAGAGTATAAGGACCGAGCTTTAGCCATCGAGATGGCTGTTCCTATATTAGAGGCTAGTTCGGGAGGTAAGAGACAGAAGACCTCAAGTAGTTTTTCCAAAGGTCAGAGAAGTGAGTTCCGTGATCTTGTTGCTTCGCTTTGTCCTTCTGGGAGCACTCCTCGTTCATTTGATCAGTCTAAGAATCTTACTCAAGTGGTGAGTAAGGTGAGTGATATGAAGATATATTTCAACTGTAGCCGTGTGGGCCATACTCGGAAGAATTGTTGCTCGCTGCAGGTTAATTATTTCAAGTGTGGTCATTTGGGACACCAAGCGGCGAACTGCGAGTCTGTCGTTGAGATGTTCGGGAATCGGAGTCCCGCTCCTACTCGTGGAGGGCCAGTGGTGCCCAATGATGTTATTGCGTGTTGTATTGTAAGTTATGTCTTATGTGGATATTTGATATTTTGTGTGAACCTTTTAGTTTTGTTTGTGTCTACCTTGATGTTTTATTTTAAGTTTCGGGATGAAACTTATTTTTAGTGGGGTAGAATGTAATACCCGATATTTTTGTTTTATGTCATCTCGTGTTGGTTGTATTTTTACGCCAGATATTTTTCTGTTGACGTTAAATCAGAATGATTTTAACATGATACTCTGTATGTTACTATCGTGTAGTGGTCTTAGTCGAGTGCAACTTGTTTCCACATCAGTCATATTGCTCATATACTTGTGCATGAGACACTATATGTTGTTTCTCTTCTTATGGTTGTTTTGTTGTGAACCTTCAGAGCTTCGTTTTCAAGTTAAGAGTCATTTTATTATTAGGAGTATGCCCTCGAATGCCACTCAGGGCATGTAAGAGTGAGGGCATTGTACTTGTTATTATGTAATATTATTATCATAGGGCATTGTATGTTTCTTTATTTACTGGTAGTCATTGGCGTTCCTGACTCGTAAATATATATATATAGAAACTAGTCTGTGTATTTGAGAGCAAAACATTCCACTCCTTATTGGATACGGAGATCGGCACTGGAAAGGTTTATGGCTCAAATACTTAATCATTCGCAAGTCGATGAAACTTGACTGGTCGTTAAGTTTATGTGAAGACTTGTATGACGTGTTCTTTGACTTGGAGAATGCCTGTCGAACACTAATGGTTAGTGGGAGCACACGTTATAGGTATGCTAATAAGATTAGTATACTCAAACCGACTCACCCTCGACTCGTCACACAGATTCACTTCGGGACAGTCAATGACGGAATCGTAAGGTTGTGATAGATATTCGTGAACCTTTGACTTGAGGATTTAGTAGGGATGTGCTTATGACATTAAGATTTTCATTAGAGTAGTTCGACCCAGAAAACCGGAAGGTGGGGGTGAACCTCGATGTGCGTCTTAATGGGCAAGTAGCAGGTTCTACTGAATACCAAGATAGAATTATTTCTCCTGTTAGCGAACGAGCACTAGTACAAAAATGACCTATGGTCACACTTTTGCCAAAACATCCCAGCCATATTTTTGATTAAAACTGTGGCTAAAGGTTATTGATAAAATTCTGTCATTGTTGTAGCCACATTTTAAGTTGAATTTCGTGACCATTGGATAGATAATCGAAAACTCTAGCCACACTCAAATATAACAAATGTGACAATTACGAGCCATAGTCGAACAGTGTGGCCAAATGTCACCATCTGCCACGTGTTTTGTTTGATAAATGGAAAAAATTTGTGATGGTTTTTATAAGAAACGATAAATAAATATATGGTCACATGAAGCAATTATTTATGTGTCTGTATCACATAGATGATTTAGACACGTTAATCTAATGTAGATAAAAGCTAATATATGGCCACAATAATTATTTGTGTGTCTATATGGTAGCGTTATTAGCCACTTAGTTAAAGCAACAAAACAAGTTTCTATATCTATTTTATGGTCATGTTTTATTTTATTATGTGTGTCTAGAAATGAATACTTGTCATGATAAAAAAAGTAGTGCGTGTAAGAATATTATGGTCACGGTTTGATGTCTAATGTGTGTCTAAAGGCAAATTATGTTCCTGATAAATGGAAAAACGTGTGACTATAATTATATTATGGTCTCTCTTTACTGATGTATGTTTAAATTTAAACAATAGTCATAATAAGAAGAAAAATATGTAACTGTAAGTATTTAGTGGTGACTTATTAATTAATTATGTGTGTGTAAAATCCAAAAATATTTATGATTAAATAAATATAAATGTGACTATATGTATTATATTGTCATATTTGAGAAAACATGTGAATATAAGTGTTTTGTGGTCACGATGTAATTTTTATGTGTGTATAATAGTAAACAATAGTCATGATAAAATAAACAACATGACTTTTATTGTTTTATGGTCACGGTTCTAAAATTAAAAAATATTAATGATAAAAGAAAAAATATGTGAATTTAAGTCTTCTATAGTCACGGTTCTAAAATTAAAAAATATTAATGATAAAAGAAAAAATGTGTGAATTTAAGTCTTCTATAGTCACGGTTCAAGAAAAAAACTAGGACTATAAGCATTCTATGTTATGGTAACAATTTAACTATTATGTGTGACTAAACGTGCACAATGGTCATGATAAAAGAATAAACATATGCTTATTGGTATTCGATGGTCACAGTTAAATTCTTATGTGTGTCTAAAAGTGAAGAATTATCATGATAAAATATATTAAAATATTTGTACATAAATATTTATAGTCCTGTTGTAGTTTATTGTGTGTCTACATGTAAATAATCGTTATGATAAAAGAAAAACATGTTATTATTTACGGTTTCTCGGCTTAAAAAACATAGGTCTATAAGCTTTCTATGGTCACGATTTAATAAAAACGTTGGACTACAAGTGGTTTATGATAACAGCTTTACTATTATGTGACTAAAAGTACACAATGGGCATGATAAAATAACAAAAGTATTACTATTAGTATTTAATTATCTGCAGTTTGATTCTTATGTGTATCTAACTTGAAGAATTTTCATGATAAAATAAATTAAAACTTGTGTATATAAGTATTCATGTTTTACAATGTAACTCCCACTTTTAGTTAGACCCGGCAATTTACCACACGACACGAAAACACGACACGAAAATTTAGTGTTTGGGTTTGTATTTTGAGTACACGACACGAAAATACACGAACACGAAAGTACACGACCGAGATTTAGCATCGGTTTTGTGTTTACCCTTTGGGTACACGACACGACACGAGGTACACGAAAAAATAAATAAATAAATAAATATAATATTTTATATTTAATTTAATAAAAATATATATTTTATGAATTCTGTTTATACTAAACTTTAAAATTTAAAAATATAATGTGAATTTTCATAAATTTCGTGTAAACATTCGTGTTTTCGTTGCCATTCGTTGCATTTCGTCTACTTAAACCTATAAAATATTATAATATTGAAATTATTATTTTTTATAATATTTTAATATTTATTTTATATTATGTGCCTAACACGAAAACACGACACGAAACGACACGAATTTGCGCGGTACACGACACGACATGACACGAATTTATTTAATGTCGTGTATGGGTTTGGACTATTGGTACACGAAACACGAAAGTACACGACACGAAAGTACACGACACGAACGAATTTCCAGGTCTACTTTTAGTGGAACATTTCCATCGTTTTAATGAAGATTAATGCTTTCAAAAAAAAAATGTACACTTTCAAAAGAGATCAAAAAATTACAACTGCTTGTACCAAAATCCAAATCGATCAAGCATACAAGTCTAAAGGAGCTAGAAATGCAATCCCGTCTACATGAAGTCATGAACAACATACATACACACCCAGTCAAGCTCAATGGTAAAAAAAAAGTTGAAAATCGGTGGTAAGGCGTTCTATTAAAAGGAAACAAGCATATCGGTCAAAAGAAGAAAAGTCATCAAAGACAATCCCCTCTACATTAACAACCTACATACACCTCTACCTCATCAACCAGCTCAAAACCTGATTAAATACATCATGCTTTGATACCGAATAGACCGAAGTGACAACTGAAATCCTTGAATACACTGCAGGCCTTACACCATATACCCATCACATATGATATGACCATGCGAATTTTAACTAAATGTTACCTCAATAACGATTAGTTCCAATAGCTAATACCTGTTATGTCCAACAATGTTACAATAAGTTATATATGTGGTTTAACTCACTCACCTGCTGTTATTTTAAGCTGGAACCAAAAAAATTCTCATATGCAAATCTGCTATGATTTACTTTTTCACATGATGCCTGGAGCCGTAGATAATCAAAACTAAAAGTTCTGTTTTGGTAATTTGTCAACAACAGCAGATAATAAACTAACCAAAACAAGCAGATATATGGATCATTACAAGATGTGTTTATGTATGGAGTTCAAGATTAAGTTCAAAAGGTTAAATAAAAGCAAACACTACTACACTTCATCATTTGCTGCTGCTGCTTTATTCAACATCTACTGCTGTTCGGCCATTGTCTTCTATCCCCTTCTGTTGTAGCTGCTTTCTTCATATTTCCAAAAAAGACAAGATAAGGTTTAAATGACCAAAAGTACCCAAACGGTCCTAATGCGTTCCTTTGTACCTGTTTAAATAGAACAAACTGCCCAATTCAAAATGACCACAAGGGTCAAGGGGGTGTTTTAAAATTACCTTAAAATTAGATATCACGATAATCCCCTCTTGAAATAATGTCGGGATCAAGGGTTCCCATGTGTCTGATACAAACAAATGTAATCATTAGACTATTGTAAATAAAGCAAAAAGATTATTTGTCCAAATTTAAATCATGGCATGTTCACTGTTGAAATAAAATAAGCAAATGTATGAATAATAAAGTCATACCTTATGTAAAACTATACCCTGACAGTCGGTCCGAAAATAATCATTTCGGGATTCTCTACCCAAGTCAAGTGGGTCCACACGTGGCAACTTATTATCATTGTTAGGAAGAACTACAGTACTAAATTCCTCATCGACATCGTCATATGCATCTCTGTAATTTTTGGGAGGTGTCATGAAGACAATAGATATTTTTTTTATCCAGTTGGTCTGTCACGTAAAAGACTTGTCGTGCTTGTGAGGCCAATATGAAGGGATCATCCTTATGGCCTAATCTATTAAGCTCAACCAATGTGTAACCAAGACTATCCTTCTTGACCCCATATTTATTGTCTACCCAGTCACACATGAAAAGAGGAATATTTCTAAAATGATAATCTAATATCCATATCTCTTGCAAAACCCCATAATAAGCTTTTTGGCCATACGTTACAACTTCCTTAGAAATGTGCATGTCAGTTGCCACTACAGTAACCCCACTTACGAAATGTATATCCATTGATGTCATACACATCGTATTTCAGTACGTTGCTGTTTGGTCCATGTGAAATCCACCTAACAGTCTCTGAAATACTTTCTCTGGAGAATGCTAACTCTCTCTCAACCTGGCATTTATTACAAGGATGAGCTTCAACTCAAGATAAATACAACAAAGAGTACTTAACGCCAATATGAAAATAGTGTACCTCCTCTCGTAACCACTGACCAAATGTTTTACTGTGCTCTTTCTCTAGCCATGCTATTCCTTTAAAAGGATGTTGGTTTTTCAAAAACACCATGTGACGACTGTAAAAACAACAACATACATGTAAATATAATACTTGATACAATGTCAACTGGACATGAATATATTGAAATAAGGACTAGGAACCAACATGGACATGAATATATGGATTATATAATACTTGATATAATGTCAACTGGACATGAATTAGTGACTTTATCATATAAGGACCTTTCTGTATATCCTTTGCTATAACATATGTTGTGATTCTTAGGCAAAACAGACACGAGATAACTACCAGCACATTAATGAATATTTGTATAACCTAAAAATTTAATTTGTCGTTCCAAATTGTGGGGTGCTATTAAATGTGTCGCTGATGTGAAACATTATAGAGAGTAGTTTACACTAGAAACTAATGCACGATGGTAAATATACGTTCAAGGGAAACATGCATGATCAATTATTCTGCACCACACCGTGCATATGAAGTACAGTAACCAATTGTGCAGCTTAAAGTAGCAAGATGCTAGACGGTCTTGAAGGCAACACACTAGAATAAACAGCTGCTGAATCTGTTAATGTTCTCACTAGGAAAAATGGGTGCTTTGAGTCATCACTCGAAAAGGAGTGGCGGACAATTTCTGAATCTGTTAATGTAGTACAAAGAAAAAATGCGGCTCCCAATTGAAAGAAAAGGTCCATGAAAATGATAACTCGAATAAACAAAATCGGAGGAGCAATAGTACTATAACATTTCGCCATATTTACTAAGAGTGAAGTCTGCATTTCAATAAAGCTAAGCATATAATTGGTTCCTAGTCCTTATTTCAATATATTCATGTCCATTGATATTGATTACACCTTTTAAATATTCATGTGCGACTAGTATTATACTTGATACACCATATTGTAAAATATAAAACAACAACATGCATGTAAATAATACTTACTCGATATAGGGTACAACTTCAGGTGTATTTTGCAAGACATAGAAATGTGCTTTAATGAAGAGCTCTGGAGAAACGTGAACCGATTTACCCGCTGATAGTGGAGTTCCATCCCTAAGAGAAATATTATCTTCAGCATTCTCTCTTCCAAATCTATTTTGCTTGTCAGGTGGAATACCAACAGTCTTCAAGCTTTTTAGGAATTCGCTGAAGAACTCAATCGTCTCTTCTGCAACATTCTCTTCAGCAATACATCCTTCTGGTTTATTTTTATTTTGCACGTGCCCCTTAATAATCTTCATACACCTTTCGAATGGATACATCCACCGAAAGCATACTGGACCACATAATTTTACTTCCCTAGTAAGGTGAACAGTTAAATGCACCATAACATCAAAAAAGGATGGAGGAAAGTATTTCTCGAGCAGGCACAATGTCATACAGAGTTCTTCTTGTAACTTATCGATCTCCTCCACTTTGATTTCTTTGCTACATATTGATTTCAAAAAGAAACAAAACCTAATAATTGCATTTCTAGTGGGTTTCGGCATAATAGATCGTATGGCAATGGGCAAAAACTGTTGCATGAGCATGTGATAGTCATGTGATTTTAGTCCGATAAGCTTCCTATCCTTTAGACTCACCAAATTAGAAAAATTAGAACAATACCCTTGTGGAACCCTTAAATTGTATAATGATTCACAAAACTTGTCTTTTTCCTCTGTTGTTAATGTGTAACTTGTCGCCGGAAGTGTGGTTATGTTCCCTTCTATCTTAGCTTGTAACTCTGGTCTCAACCCAAAATGTGCCAAATCTGATCGAGCCTCTAATCCATCTTTCGTCTTTCTGGTGACGTTTAGCAATGTTCCGACTATACTTTCAGCCACATTCTTCTCGATATGCATAAAATCTATACAATGTTGGACACAATTATATCGCCAATACCTAAGACGTCGATACCATACATTATATTTCTTCCAATATGTGATTTCTTTGTTTCCAACGTCTCGAATGTTCCCACTTCTTTTGATGTTCTCCTCTTTCTTTTCATCTTCCCACCTCTTCCAAATCAAGTTTGTTGGATGTCTGCTTCCTTATTCTCATCTCCCTTACCCCATTTATTTATAATATACTTGACCTCGTTATATATTTCTTCCCCATTCATAGGTTCAGGAGCATGTCCGAACTCTTGTTCTCCATTGAAACCCTTCTTTTGACTTCTAAATGGATGGTTATAGGGTAGATATCGTCTGTGGCCAGCATAACTCTGTTTCTTCGATTTAGGAAGTCTAATACAGTGTGTCTGTTTACCACACACTACAGAACCTTTGTATCCGCTGTAAGGACATCCACATAGTGTACCAAGTGCCGGGTAATCATTTATCGTCCATAACACAACTGCACGTAGAGTAAACTTCTCTTGTGCAAATGCATCGTATGTTTCGACTCTAACTTCGAATAAGAGCTGCAGGTCATCAATCAAAGGTTCTAAGAAAACATCAATATCATTTCCTGGCGTTCCCGATATCAATAATGAAAGCATGATAAACTTTCTTTTCATACACAACCATGGTGGCAGGTTGTAAATGACAGTTAAAAGTGGCCATACACTGTGATGCCTATTTCCACTATTCACGGCGACTCCGTCAACCGAAATGCCTAGCCGTAGATTTCTTGGATCGTTAGCAATTTCTGGATATCTGTCATCTATGGCAGCCCATGCGGGTGAATCTGCTGGGTGACGTAAAACACCATCATTTATTCTACCGGTCGCATGCCATGTTAAATCTTGTGCTATGGTCTTTGATTGAAACAGTCGTTTCATACGCGGAATAATGGGAAAATACCACAATACTTTTGTAGGAATATTTTCGTAAATTTTCTTTTTTGCCTCATCCATCTTCCATCTTGATTTCCGCAAGTGGGACATTGTTTCGCGTCTTTATACTCATTTCTGTAAAGAATGCAGTTGTTGATACATGCATGTATCTTTGTATACCCTGAACCCATTGCTTTCATTGCTTTCTTGGCCTCATATATACTACTTAACATTTCGTTACCTTTAG